>OW569415.2:62091840-67091840 GCA_937662695.2 Halyzia sedecimguttata | reverse complement strand
TTTGTATCGTATAAAATAATGGAAAACTGAGCCGGAAGAATTTACGATGTCATCATGACATCATGTCATAGACATGTGACCACAGCGGACGAAAAAGTACTTATTCTTTTTCTGGGACGTTTGCGCTTTCATTGTCG
The DNA here is from genome assembly GCA_937662695.2 of Halyzia sedecimguttata. NCBI lineage: Eukaryota > Metazoa > Arthropoda > Insecta > Coleoptera > Coccinellidae > Halyzia > Halyzia sedecimguttata. The sequence goes on along the minus strand of OW569415.2, from coordinate 67,091,703 downwards.
AATACGGAATTTTAATATTGAGTCCCGCAAATCCCGCACGGAAAATCCCGCAATATTGATCCCGCAAAATTTCAGGGGGATCCCGCATTTGCGTGATCCAGCATTTGCGGGATTGGATTCCCTAGTACTAATATTTCAACCATAGATTATTCTTATTAAATAAACAATTCGCCATTTTTACAGGTTTGACTCAGGTAAAATTTATAAGTATTTAAATATTTCGCAATGTGCTAATACACTTCTGCATTTCGTTTATACATGCACATCACAAGTGAGTGTATATGAACCTAATGGTTCCTGTCTGGGTTTCTCTCCCTAACTCTGAAAAATCTGTTTAAAATAAAAAAAAATATTATTTTGTTAATTTCTTCTGCGTAAGAAACACAGATATTTGTCAGAAGCTATGTATAGAACCATGTTGCCTAACAAACAATAACGACACAACATCAACGATAAAACAACTGTTTCGTAACGTTTCGGAGACTAGATCAGACTCCTTCGTCAGACACCAAGCGAAAATCTTCAGAATTATTTTTTGTTGACAGTTATTCTGAAATGCGAAAATTGTCCAAGTAAATACTGCTTAGTTGCATGAATTGATATATAATTCTGTTGTGATCTTACTCGATTTTGTATGTAATATGAATATTCAATTCAGTTTGTCCTCTAAAGAAATGATATGAATAAATGTTGTAGGTACTAATAATTTTTACGAGATTGAATATAGTACTGATTACTCTAATTTTTTGCAGGTGAGATATCGTTCTTATATTTCTGGATATTTTTGGTAAGCTGAATATTTCCCTCTTTTTCCACATCATTTTTTGTGTGCATGTTCTAGGAAAAAAAGTGCTATAATTTTTTTTTAATGGTTTCTTTCTGGGTTTTCTCTCGCAAACTATGAAAAATATCTATAAAATATAGAACGTATTATTTTGTGATTTGCTTCTGCCTAAAAAACACAGATTACTCAGAAGCAATTAATCGAACAATGTTGCCTAACAAACAATAACGAAACAACATCCACGATGAAACAATTATATCGTAACTTTTCGGAATCTATATCAGACTCCTTCGTCAGACACTGAACGGAAATTTTCAGAATTATTTTTTGTTGACTGCTATTCTGAAATTCAAGTGATATGATTCTCACAAAATTACAAAAATATGAGAGTGTCAGTATTCTACAATTCTCAAATTTGAGGATAGCACACAACAAAAAATAATTATGAAGATTTTCGTAAGTGTCTGACGAGGGAGTCTGATATAGATTCCGAAACGTTACGTTATAATTGTTTCATCGTTGATGTTGTTTCGTTATTGTTTGTTGGGTAACATTTTTCGATTGATTGATTCTGACAAATCTGTGTTTTTTTACGCAGAAGCAAATCACAAAATAATAATTTCTTTATTTCACAGATATTTTTCAGAGTTTGAGAGAGAAAACCCATAAAGAAACCATTTAATAATGAATATACCTCCCACAGTATCCTTCGATGATTGCTATCATTTTGCCCAAATGTCTGTAATTTTCGAATTTTTTTGCCGAAAATGTTCCCAAGCGATTAGGTTCAACTCACTGTTGAAGAATTAGAGGTTAAATTTGATTTTGTTGGTTCCGCCGTTGCCATCATAACTTGAGAACGGAAAGAAATATGAACTTGAAATTTTCAGAGTAGGTTTGAGCATCCAACAACATGTTCGTTGTTTGGCGTAATCGGCCAAAAGGTTTCGGAGTTATACCCATTTTAAATTGTGTTGTTATTTCCTATGTAACTCAATATATATGAATCCGGTCCAATTAAAACTTAATTGATTACTTGTAGAATGCCGACGCGCTAATTTCCACGAAATTTCGTGAATACCGTATCGCTAAAAAAAAATGTTTTCTTCAAAAAATTTATACATCAGAAACTATACGTCAGAATCAGCTAAAATTTCGCACATACCTTCGAGCAACAATTTTACAATTAAGTTCTGAATTTCAGCTCGATCGACTATGTATGAGGCGTGAATACATAGATAATATACACATTCTAATCTTTGATAAATGCTAACAACGATCAAATTATTAACGACTTCAATACATAAAACGAAATACTGAAGAATGTTCATAATTATATATCATCCTCTTCAAAACTAAACGAAATAAATAATAGAGAATTTGGACAATGTTTTTTATTCTATTATTCGGCATGGTTTATAATGTTTTATTGATAGATGAAGTTTTATTTTTGCGTTGTTGTGGGATGTTCTGGGGAACATCGCGTTATCATTATGAGAACGGGAAAATATAGCGACTTGAAATTTTCAGGGTAGGTGGCCCATCCCAATACGACGGAAAAATTCGTTAATGGGCATAATCGGACCAACGGTTTCCGGGTAATAATTTTGTCATCAACCAAAACAGATCTGATGGAATTGAAACGTAGTAGCTAGTTGTATAATACTGACACACACACATTTGTGAAATTTTGTGAGAATCATATCACTAGAAAATTTTTACCCATCTGGAATATTATGTTCTTGATAGCTCAAAAATACAGACCTGATCGAATTGAAACTTCTTAACTTGTTGTAGAATATCGACATAAAGATTTATGTGAAATTGTGACACTAGAAAGATTTTAAAAAAATAATGAAAAATTTTATGTATCTCACGATAACTTGAGAACGGAAAGACATAGCGACTTGCAATTTTCAGGTTGCGTATCCGACCGAATGCCTCATTTAAGTTAATTAATTGGTATAATGGCCAAACGGTTTTGCAGTTATCTGAAATTTTTTTGTTATTTCTTCTATAACTCGAAATATACAAATCTGATCCAATTAAAAATCGGTAATTACTTGTAGGTATAAAGCCGACCCACTAATTTTCGCGGAATTTCGTGAATATCGTATCCTGAAGTTAAGTTTTTTGTATATTATTAGACATGCAAAGAATTTCAATACCAATAGAATATACGAGTATGTGTCAGAATTAAAATATCTGTGATCATAAACGATTCTCTCGTTACTCAAGTCTGTCATTAATGGTATGAAATGTGTTTATATCTTATAAAAGTGGAGAGATCGGTATATATCGATGCTAAATTATATCAAGAGTGTCCAATAGAGGTGAATAGACAATAGAACATGAGCGCAAAAGCTCCTGACTTCACGTCGGTGCTTGAACCAATTTTTTGGTACAGTTTCCAATCATAAGGTGGTCCTCAGATTCAGATGAAAATAACCGTGTTTTCTGTTTTAAAATTCAGTCCGTGGCACGGAAATAACTCCTTATCACGGAGTAAAATCAGCCATTCATAAAAAAAAAATCCCCTTCTATTTTATTTTTATTTCTGAAGTGGTTACCCTTAATTTACAATAATTCAAAATAAACAACAGGAGACACACCCTCCCTTGTCCGAGATTAATGATACCAATCGGGATTCACCCCTCCGAACATTTTTGGCACCCCCAAAACTATTAGGGAAATCCCCGACCTCACAGACGGACCTCCACTATCTCCACCCCCCTATACGCCGTCCTTATCGAGTTGCGCCGCCACTTATCATACCCATGCCACGGTCGAATCACTGCAGAATACTAATTTTCGACTACACAGGTGGTTGCCGGACAGGAACAATGGCGAGATTTGCATAATTATTACGTAAACCTCCCGATCATTAAATAAGCCCCGCTGGCCAAACCGCATACCCTTATTTGTTCAGTTTCCGGAATTGCGTAGTTCCGGTGAGTCGATAATTTTGCGGCTAAGGGTGGATGGCTCCTTGGACCCCAAGGGGATGTACGACTGTGTTCGATTGAAATGATTATAAAATGATGATGAATATAATTATTCCTAAAAACCTGAAAGAAATAAAAAACTGTAATTATCACTGGTCGACAAGATTTTTGCAACACAAAGCAGATCTTTATTTTTAAAATGGAAATACCCTTCAAATAAGAGGAAAAATATTCCTAAAACCCTAACACTTTTCAATATATCAATAAGATTCTTATTCATTAGCAGGTAGTCAATTTTATGAGGGGACGGTTAAAATGGATGTATTTTATAACAGGAAAAGTACTTAAACAATATTAGACTTAGAATTAAGATTAAAAATCAGTCTTCTGTTGAATTTCGAAGTGAGTGTTTCACTGTGTGTAGATAATAAATTGTTTCAAGGACGAAAATATCGATACAGACGCGCCGCAGAATCTCTCCTGCCAAATTTTGTCATATTTGTGTAGAATTTATGGTGAAATCACAAGCCTGGCCATTTTCTGAAAGTGTTAAAAAGACTATTTCCAATTTTTTTATGTTTCAATTGAAGATCAAGACTAGCAGTGGGCCGCCTATGGCATGGCGAGAACCCACTAATCCTTTAGAGTTTAGACGATTGCTTTTTTTACCTGTCAAAGACTGAAGGTTATCCCTCATAATGCAGATTTACCAGTGCCGATCGCACCTTTATATCTGCAAAATGTCGTTTTGGAAAATGTTGGAGACAACGCATCATCAGTTAGCTCCGAAGAACTGACCGTACTTTTACTCCAGGTCCCAGTTCCGGCGATCCACATTTAATTGTTCAAAGTGAGTTAAATAATTTCGTACGTGATTTGCGCTTATCAAAGCAACAGTGAGAACTTCTAAGTTATCGTCTAAAGGAATGGAACCTATTAGCAAACGGAAATAAAATTACGAATTTCGGAAAATAAATGCTGAATAAAGATGGTGATGGATTCAAATACTCAAAAGAAGTCTTTCCCAAGTTAAGTGATGCCAAATTAAGGAAAGACATTCTTATTGTACCACAAATCAGAAAATTGCTGGACGACGTTAATTTTTTGGAGAAGCTTACCAGGCAGGAACTCAGAGCATGGAACTTATTTGTTAGTGTAGTAAGAGGAATTTTGGGCAACAATATGGGTGTAAACTACCAACTGTTAGTTAATCAACTTGAAGATGCATTCAAATCGCTTGGAATATCATTGAAAATTCATTTTCTCCATTCATACCTGTCATTTTTTCCTGAAAATTTGGGAGCTATCAATGACGAGCAGGGGGAAAGATATTAGGACAATGGAAATTCTCTATAAGGACGATGGAATCCAGCAATGATTAGTGATTACCGCTGGATGTTTAAGAGAGAGGATATGACCCCTCCTAAAAGGGAAAAATAGAATTTAATTTGTATTTTAAGTCAATTTTTTTAAACTTTGTGTTTTTCTTAAATGTAAGGTACGTTTGGTAGGTGTAAAACTAAATAAAGTCGATATACAGGGTGAGTCTTTGACCACTGCATTAATTTTAACCAAAGATTCCTCTCATCAAATGAAACACTTTTTTCATTTAACATTTTTCCAAATTCAGCTCAGGTAAAAAGATACAGGCTGTTGAAATTTTGAAAAAAAATCAGTTTTTATTTTGTAGCTTTGACATCCTTTTTTCGAATAAAATGAATGTTGGCGTAAAGTTTCCTATAACTATGATACATATTTTCCAAATATTAGTTATTTTCTACTTCTACTGGTTTTCTAGTTATGGACTCGTGGATTCATAAAACTAAACGAAATTAGCATAAAGAAAGCATATAAAGTTTTTCTTGAGTCATTTCAAGAATATTCAATTGTTTTAGAACATTATATTATTCTTCATCATTTCTCCTTAAACGCACCGTTTTCGAGATATTCTTCATTTAATGTTTTAAAATGGAAAACTCCAGAAATTTCACTACTATTATGGATCCGTCCCTGAGCGTTGGAATCCCGAATCAAGCTGTAAACCACGTTACCATGCCTCATTCTGGTCCGCCTATAATGTCATAGATAATTTATATGCGGGAGTGTATTAGCACATTGTGAAATCTTTAAGCGCTTGTAACTTTTTACATGAGCCGAATCTGTAAAAATGGTTAATGAAAAAAGTGTTTCATTTGATGAGAGGAATCTTTGGTTAAAATTAATGCAGTGGTCAAAGACTCACCCTGTATATGGTTAAAAAATGTGTTCCTCCAAAAAGTGTAACTCAGGGTAGATATACGTACCGGTTTTATGGTTGTTACCAATCATCAGCATATCTTATTAGCCACTGTATGACAAAGCAATGAACGTCATTGAACATCGCTCAAGGTTTCCGTATCACAGAGGGTTGGAATCCGTAAGGATATTCCTAGGGGGCGCTGGTTAGATTTTCTTCCCAGTACTTCGGTCATAGCCTGATAGAGTTTATAATTGTTGTTGTTTATAATGAGGCTGGTATTATATGATATCATCCTATCCATTTATATCATGCGAATTAGAATATTCAAGGAATGTGAGAATAGGCGATGATGAAATTGAATTATAGTGGATATTGAATGAAAATCAAGTTGAAGGCGGTGTTTTATTGTTCAGGAAAAGTGGAGTATTTTCTTCACAAATGCTGCAAAAGATTACTATAAACCATCTCATGAGACTTGAGTGAGTAAATAAGTTGTCTTAAACAATTTCATTAAATTTTGAGCATTCAGATAATTATATGATATTGAATCCAGTAAATGTTTCCGCGCTCAGTTAAAAAAACAGTTAAAAAAGTGCAGGGGTGGATTATCCTGTTGTCAAATCTGTAAAGGCTTATAAATTCGCACCTGCACGGAATATAGAAAAATTTTAAATGAAAAAAGTGTTTTATTTGACGAGAGGAATCAATGGTTAAAATTAATGTACAATCTCAAGACTCACCTTGTATAATTGTGGATATCCCATTCCGAAATTCTGTCTTCTTAAACAAGATTCAAGCCAAACATTTAATACGCTTGGTTGCCGTCTAAAGCTAATTGCATAATAAACTACATGCAAGTGTGGTTAACATCAGATATGGGATTGCGGCTTTGTATAGTGGTGTGTCCCATAGTACACCTCATAACCCCCTCTCATGGGGACATACAACGCTTGTAATTTGTGTACTTTGTGATAAGTGCTATTTAAGTAACATTTCTGGATCAGATCCATCGGCACTTTAAATTATAATAGAATCCGATATTTTCTGAGTAAATAAACAGAAATAAATCGAATTCTTCTGTATTCAATATTATCCCAAATTATGCCAATATCACTTCTTATATTCTTCACGATATAAAATCATGGAATATTATAGTAAAAATCTGGATGAAGCAGAATTAAATTTTAAATTGGATCTCACCAAGAGTGAAAAGGTTTCATAAAATCAATTGAAGTTCAATTAATATCAAAATTATCAGTAGTTGCAAAATGGCGAGAACGTTGCGGATGTTGCATAATGGCGAATGCATTTGTGGTGTTGCAGAATGGCGAATGCATAGGGCCTCGTGTATTATTCTTTTGCGCGCCTGTTCCAGAGAACAGCGGGCTTTCATTTTTCCCCAAATGTCTGTAATTTTTTAATTATTTGCCAAAAATGCTCTCAAAGGATTAGGTTCGACTCACATATGAAATATTCGAGGTGAAATTCAATTATCTCCGCCTGGCTGTCCGTTGACATGATAACTTTCGAACGGAAAAAGATAGTGACTTGAAAGTTTCGTTAATGCACGTAATCGGTCTGATGGTTTGGGAGTCATACCCATGTGAAATTCTGTTTCCTCAATAACTCAAAAAATACATATCCGATTGAATTGAAACTTTAGTTGTACTATGCCGACGCGCAAATTGTTGCAGAATTTCTAGGGAACATTGTGCTATCAGTCTGTCCAAATGCCTGTAATTTTTGGTTGGAAATGGTCTCAAACGACTGGTTCGACTCACTGATCAAGAATCCATGGTCCAAATCGATTCTGTCCGGCCTTCCGTTAATACGATAACTCTCGAATGGAATGAGCTAGACAGTTGAAAATTTCAAAGTAGCTTTGGGAGATGAATATTTCGGCTATGTTCGTTATTGAGCAAAATCGGTGGTTCCGGAGTAACGAAAAAAATTTTTTTTTTTATCTCTGAATAGCACGGTGCGCACAGTGGTAGAGCGTTTGACTTAGAAACCGGGGGCTCCAAGTTGAATCCCGAGACTAGGAAAGAAATTTTCTAGTTACGTTAATCGACACCGTTTACTGTTGGGTCAAAAATTAATTGTGCTGTGTGTAAGGTGGCGAAGGACACAGTAACAAAGCATGCACAGAATAAAACTGATTATCCATACTCGCTCAAGCTCCCAAGAGCTTAGGATGGGTGTACTTGGGCAAGCCATAGGACGATCAGTATAATCTATAATATAAAAATGAATCGCAAAATGTGTTGGTAAGCGCATAACTCTACAGTGCCTGGACCAATTTTGCTAATTCTTTTTTTTAAATGTTCGTTGAAGTCCAAGGATGGTTTTATGGCGAGAATATTTCGAATAATTGCCGGGAAAACCCTAAAAACAGCCCTTTTATTTTTCCCATACAAACGATTTCTAACTAAAATGTATATAGTCAATTTGAACTTTATGGCTATTCAATAAATTTTAGTTGGCGTTGAAGTTGGCGTTGGGGTTGGAGTTGAAGTTGAAGTTGGAGTAGGCATTGTGGTTGGCGTTGGTTATGGAGTTGGCGTTGTAGTTGGAGTTGTAGTTGGATTGGAGTTGGAGGTGGAGATGGAGGTGGAAATGGAGATGGAGGTGGAAATGGAGTTGGAGTTTGAGTTGGCGTTGAAGTTGGCGTTGGGGTTGGAGTTGAAGTTGGAGTAGGCATTGTGGTTGGCGTTGGTTATGGAGTTGGCGTTGTAGTTGGAGTTGTAAATGGATTGGAGTTGGAGGTGGAAATGGAGATGGAGGTGGATATGGAGTTGGAGTTTGAGTTGGCGTTGTAGTTGAGGTTAGAGTTGGTGTTGGAGTTGGCATTGGAGTTGGCGTTGGGGTTGGAGTTGGCGTTAGCGTGGGGTAGGCGTTGAGGAGGCAGTATTAAGTCTGCCGGGTCAGCTAGTAAGTAATAAAACAAAATTCTCTAAATTTATACTTATCCTCTAGCACTCTAGCAATTAGTTCATTTCAAAAGATTAGGTTCGACTCACTGATGAAGTAGTCGAGGACAAATTCTATTCGGTCTGACCGACCGGCCGTTGCCACGATTACTTTCACATGGAAAGAGATAGCAACTTGAAATTATCAGAGTACCAAAAATCGGCCAAACTGTTTCGAGTTGATATTTCGTTTTCTAAATAACTTGAACAATAAAGGTCCGATTGAATTGAAACTTGATGACTAGATGTAGAATGTCGACACAAAGACTTATGCGAAATATGAACTTGTTGGTTAATTGAAGAATGCCTATGCACTTATTTTTGCGGAATTTCGCGTGGACCGAATCACTAGAAAAAAAATATTTTTTTTCCAAACATTTTTATTTCATAGATTACAGATTTCTTTGGGGAAAAACCAAGGAAGTTACAGTTGAGTAAAACATGTTTACACTCGTTAACGCTCTCTTCATTAATACTCAATTTCATGCGTGAGGGTCTGTGACGCACGTCTGCGGTGCGTGAATAGACAATAAAACAAGCGCGACAATGCTCTTGACTGAACGTCGGCGCTTTTTAAGAATTTCTTCATATGTTTGGCCGCTCGGTTAAAGGGAGACCTATATCACCTAGTTGGTGCCCTAAACGGAAAATTGTATCCTGTTTACTCTTATCTTGAACTCATCAGGTAGAAACGTGTTGATATTGATGACTGATAGACAGAAGTTCTAGGAGTTCTTAATATTTTATTATCATTATATTGGAATGCAGAGCGCTGCGCACATTTTGCAGCCCTATAGTACTGGTGCGAATTTGGCAGCAGCTGCCATTAATTCTTGTAGCTGCGCTGATTATCGACCGTGATAATATCTATAGAACAATCATAGGTGGTCAGTAACGATCCTTCAATAATCTATTGGCTCAAGACTGACTGATATAGTTGGCAGTCAATCAGCCGCACTTCTCCTTTTGGATGACATCCAAAAGTTCGAAAAATGATTGAGTACTGAGCTCCGAATGTGAAACTAGTCCTGCTCTTATCTGGGCCTTACGGAATAGGAGAACCTGATGCCCAGAGATATTTTCTAGTATCGAACAAATATCCCATCTTATTTGCAGTAGACTCCGCAATGTTAGGCAAAGTTCTCGTCCGCAGACCGAAGAATTGACAGTCACGCCAAGACGACGCATGGAACCCAATCACCAAATCAGAAGTCATGAAGTGGGTTTCATTAGTTGCTTTAGTCTTCGAAGTATTAAATTGCACCAGAACCTTTCAAGGAATCGATAAGCTGGCATCTATGGAGTTGAAATTCAACGGTGCTCAAAGGTTTGTCACTGGTGAAAGCAGACATCACCGTGATGTCATCTGCGAAGCTCATGATGTGATTCTAAGTCGAATTAATAAGATCATTTATATGAATTAGGAAGAGCGTGGTTGATAAAACTAAGCCTTGGGGAACTCCAGCACTCACGCTCAAAACTCCATTGAACTGACACCAGCCACGACCTATTTTCCTGAGTTAAATATATAATCATTCGGTCCACAGAGTATTCTTCTTTTCATTCATGACAACAGATATTTCCCAGCATTTGACTATGTACATTTCTTCATATTTTCAACCTTAACTATCCTACCACATGAATCACATGCTTTCAATTCAGATCGATTTCGGCTAATCAGCGTCGTGAAACACAAGCAGGAATTGAAAAGCTCTTCTGCGACTAGACACCGTAACACAATGCGTTGAAATGTAACGGCTTGAATAATATTTGCGTATGTTCGGTTAATAAATTAGATTGTGTGACTTGTTGTCGGGTTCTGGCTGTGCCAGAGAACGTGCTAAAGCATGTTATATTGTTATGTATGCATTTCTACATTCAGCAACCCTTTGAAACCCTGCTGCGCAACATCAGGAAGAGATTTATCGGGTGAGGGTGTGGATAATTAATCTGAACGGGGGAAGCACCACGTGCAGATATATCCTTGATCATAATAGAGTTGTGCGGGTTGAAAATTTGGTTATTTCAGATAACGGTGAGTCCTTATGAATCTATGTTTCTATATTATTGGAATGGAAATATTAGATTATATCAGAGATGGTCGTTTGGCATTGAAAATGTTGGGAAGCCCTGTGGACAGGAGATTTGGCGCTCTTGTTCAAACTTTGAAAATTCATCTCCTAAATTATTGGTTTCCTTTCTCCGAAACCATCCGGCTGATTTTGCCCAATAGCGAACTTAACCGAGATATTTATCTCCCGAACCTACTCTGAAAATTTCAACTGTCTAGCTCATTCCGTTCGGGAGTTATAGTGTTAACGGACGGCCGGTCAGAATCGATTTCAACCACGGATTCTTCATCAATGAGTCGAACCAAATCGTTCAAGACCATTTTCAGCCAAAAATTCGAAAATTACAGATATTTGTGCAAAGTGATAAGTACTCTGTTCCGACGAACAAGAGCGCCATAAAGGCTTTTAGCATTTCGACCAATTTGAGGTTTGGAGCGTTACACGCTTTTCAGTTACATGCTTCAGTTTTCCAGGAAAAATTGGTTCAAGCACTGACGTGAAGTCAGGAGCTTTTGGGCGCATGTTTCATTTTCTATTCACGCCTCATACGAATTCTATCGAGCATAGATTCTGAAAATTTAACATTCAGTCTATAAAATTACTGTTAATAATGTTTTATTCACCTCTACTGGACACTTTTGATATAATTTAACATGGATAAAGATCGCTTTATCAGATTTTATAAGATATGAATACATTTCGTACCATTTTAATGACAGACTTGATTGATGGGAGAATGGTCTATGATCACAGAATTTTTAATTCCGACATATATATTTTGCCGAAATTGTAATTTTTTGAATATCCAAAGGTATACGAAAAAACTTACTTCTCAATTAATTTCAGGATACGATATTCATGAAAATCCGAGAAAATTTGTGCTGCGGAATTCTACAAGTAATTACCGAGTTTTAAACGAATCGGACTTGCATATTTTCAGTTATAGATACAATAACAACAAATATTCAGATGTGTATAACTCCAAAACCATTCGGCCGATTATGCCTAACTGTCCCACTCAGATGCGCAACCTACCCTAAAAATTGCAGAACGCTCTCTCTTTCCATTCGAAAGTTATCGAGGCAAGTGTCACCCATCCAGCTACTAAATTCACCCAATGCTGTTCGGATCTTCAACAATATCTATACATCCGATCGTGTTCAGATTTGGAACTTGAAGTAGCTCTCGCAAAATTTCGGCGATGTCTGACGAATAGTTTCTGATATATGGAATATTTTCAATGGTTTTCAATGATTATTTAAAATTTTCTAGTGATTAGATCCTCACGAAATTTTGCAAAAATTTGCGCGTTGGCATTTTACAACTAATTACCATGTTTAAATTGGATCGGTTCCTAATTTTTGAGCTATTGATTAAATACCAACCAAATTTCAGATAGGTATTACTCCAAAGCCGTTTGGCCGATTATGACTATTAACAAACTCAAATGTCACATTCGGATGCACAAACTGCCCTAAAAGTTGCAAGTCGCTATCTCTATCCGTTCTCAAGTTATCGTCAGATAAATAATATTATTTAATAATTTTTGGCGCTCTTATTCCTTCGAACAGAGTGATTATCAATTTGCCCAAATGTTTATAATTTTCGAATTTTTGGATGAAAATGGTCTTAAACGATTTGTTTCGACTCACTGATTAGTGTTCAAAACCGATTGTGTCCAGTCGTTAACGTGATAACTCTCGAACGGAATGAGCTAGTCAGCTGAAATTCTCAGAGTTGGTTTGGGACATAAATATCTCGGTTAAGTTTCTTATTGGGCAAAATCGGCCTGATGGTTTTGGCGTAACGCAATGAAATATTTTTTTTTAAATTACAAATTTCAATTTCAATTTTTTTTGAGATGCAGTTTCACCATAAGAATCCATTGATATCATTTTCAACTCTACTAAGCTAATACTTTCCAAAATTTCAATGATACCTACATCGTACTTCTATGTTTTCACAGAATGCGAATTCTATCTTTCTATCTTCTATATCTGTGTTCAGTGTTCATACTTATCATCTTATCTACGTATAAGAGATATGTCAAATTTATTTCTGTTCTAGAAAAGTAATATTGAGTGCAAGATGACCATTTATAGGATATTATATACCTGTATTATATACCCTATATGCCCTGGGATAATTCATCAATCAATCGATCGATCGATATAATATAATTCGTAGAGTAGATTTGAGGAATGAATAGCTCGGATAAGTTCGTTATTTAATTTTAATTTTTTTTTTATGATGCAGTTCTATTATAAAATGAATCCATTGATATCATTCCCAACATTGAGTAACCAATACTTTCGGAGATATGATTTGTCAAAGTTTGAACAAGAGTGCCACAGCTCCTGTCCACAGGGCTTTCTCAAATATTTTAAATATTTCTATTGATAGCATTCTCACAAAATTTTGCAGACGTCTTTATGTCGGTATTCTACAACTAATAACCAAGTTTTAATTTGATTGAATCTGTATAGGTTAAAAAAAAAATTTCTACTTGGAGATCGTTGAGGCAATTATGTCCATTAACGAACTGGCCCGTCGCATTTGGACGTGCCAGCTATCTTGAAAATCTTGACCTCCAATTATTCATCAATGAGTCGAACCAAATCGTTTGAGACAATTTTTGGCAAAAAAATCGAATGTTAGCTACATATATTTGGGGAAAAGCACGCTTTCCCCAGAACATGCGCCCCAAAATGCTGCTTTACAAAGCTGATAATTGTTTGATGATATTGCCTGTGAGTGTCTGTGTCACGTCTCATATGAGGTGCATTTGTTAAATATATCTGAGCGCTCGGATCGCTCAATCGTGTTTGTTATTTACAAATCTAGTACACTGAGTGATCAAAATGGTGTATGGTTATTAACTCATCGATTGCTCGGACGTCACTCGAAAAGCTCTGAGCAAATCGGTGGAGCAAATCGAGCTATCAACTATTTTCAATTTCAATGTCAATATAACCGTCAAACGTTCAACGTAATAATTACACAAAAAAAATTGAGAATGATTTATGAATGCGAAATTTGCCAAGGAACAACAGAAAACATTTCTGTTATATGAAAATACATATGGAAGAACGTATGTTTTTTTTAAACGTGATTCTAAGTTAGCAAGGTACCACACGCAAATCATTAATTACTTCTACATTGCGACTTCAGGATGGCCTCTCGGCACGTTATCTTCATGAACCTCGTTACATTATATTACTAACGCCAAGATCTCGGGATCACAGAGAGAAGTCAAAAAAGATTTTTTCCTCGAGGAGGTCGATATTTTCGATTTTTTCGTCGGTTATTCGAGGGGCGAGGGGGGATTCGACGTGGAAAAGGGAACGAGAAAAGACGAAATTTTTTCCGGGTATCCGTCTTCGACGAGAGAAAACGTGGGGAGTATTTTTAAATAAATCGTAAATTCGGGCGAAAACGCACTTTTTGGCTAAACTTGCAAATCGGTATGGGAGAGATCTGGCGAGGACGCGACGCTCGAAAAGGTTTTTCGTCGGGGTCCGAAAGACGAGATTCGTAGGTAGTCCGTAACGGATCTCGATTTTTGATAAAACCTTCTCTTTTTCCGTAAAAAGATCGCAAACTTTGACATATTTTGAAAACCTCGGTGAAATGTGACGTTTAGACCGGTTCGGCTTCGCTCGACCGACTTCGGGTCCTGCTATAGAAGATGAAACGTGGATGTTTTACTTCGATCACAGATGAAAGAAACTTCTGTCAGTTTGAATTTATCGCGAATGAGTTGCGATAAATGTCAAATAGAATTAGAATTTCGAACGGAATTTGTCGAAAATCTCGAATCGTGAAGATACATTGCTAGAAATGAGAAGAAATATGATAGAGTCGCCGATTTGGAGCGATCGCATGGCAGAATTTTCGATATTTGAGAAATAATGTGTTCTATCAAATTCTAAGTAAGTTGAAATGACTGGTAGGTATCTTCGAGGAAAGAATTTTGATGAAACGGTCCGAAAGTGGAGAACGTAAAATAAGGTAATTATCGATCTACACTTTTGAAGATATTACCGATTTTTACTTGCAGGCATTTATATACGAATTCAAAATTCAACCGAATGTATCCTAAGGAAACATTTTTTAGTTGTTGACAGGTGTATGAAGTATGATTGGATATCGCCTGAATTTAATCTTTCCGTCGAATTTTGGAATCTTTTACGAAACGTGAGTATTTTCGAATGATATCGTTGTAGAAATCGTATCGTAATTCTGTGCGAAATCTTTTCGCGATTCCTTCAACGTCATAGTTTTCAGTCCGAATGAGGTTCGAATTGTCAAATAGAATTCAAGCTTCCAACGGAATTAGTCGAAAATCTCGAAATCGTCAAGAAAAATTGCGAGAAATATGAACAATTCGCCAATTTCGAGCGATCGCTTGACAGAATTGACGATATTCTGGAAATCGAAGGACGGAAATCATCCCAGTGCTATAAAACCTTTATATAGAGCATAATTCCTACTTCTATCTATAGCGAAAGTGGCCGGGAGGGAAGCGTCCTAGGATCAACGGTCACCATCGCGGGGCAGCCGGATCGAATCTCGGAGCGGCCGGCAATCGTTGACGTTATAATTTTTCTTCATTTTTATAGAATGAAAACTTCTGAGTGTGTTATTCCCGTGTAAACTCATCATGGGCTATTGATCTTTTCGTCAAATTACGAAATCTATATTGAATTTCCGTTTGTTTGAAAATTCTTCTTTTAAATTAATCGAAATATTCAAACTTTAAGCAGATAATTAACTGTCGAAAATGTGATTTGGATCTATTCGTCAAGTTACGATATCTATAATCAATGGTTCAATCAGACGGATTTTTGTATGTATTTGAATAGGAACCTACGCCACCGCGTTCATTGCATTATTTATTTTTTATCCAACTGTGAGTGTATGTGTTTGAACAAGGACCTTACTTAACCAAAGACACAGCATTGAATATTTTTGATCCAATTGTGAATGTATGTATTTGAATATGAACCTACGCCACCGCGTTCAATGCATTGTTTATTTTTTATCCAACCGTGAATGTATGTACATGAATAGGTACCTTACGCAACCAAGGACACAGCCTTGATTATTTTTGATCCAAAAATGAACGTATAATTTTGAATGTTTTGCATTGAAATAGCACGAAATATTCAACCATTTAAGTAGAAAATTAACGGTCGAAAATGAAAAACCATTGCTACACAGGGTCTTAAGTGAGATATCACCGCAAGAGATTTATCGTGAAGACAATTCTCATCATTGTAAAACCGTTACGAAAAGATAACCGCTGTTATACAGGGTGTTTTTAAAGAAATGTCAACTCCGAAACGGCTTTACCCATTTTGATGAAACTTTGTGCGCACCCGTTAGGTGGCGCTGAATTCGGTTTACAACAACTCAAAAACGACTCGAACGATTTCGATGAAACTTTGTGTGTGTATCTGAGAGTAGGTTTCAGATCCACAATATTCCCCGGTAGGTGGCACTATAATCGGTTCACAGAAACTTCTAACATATTGCGATGGGTGTGTGAATGATTCTCAGAATCACAACAGGACCCGTTAGATGGCATTGAACTACCGGTTCAATTGATCTACCGCTTCAATGTATCTACCGATTATATATTGATCTACTAAAAAAATGTAGATCTACTGGAAAATGCAGATCTACCGGAAAAATGTAGATCTACCAAAAAATGTAGATCTACTGGAAAAATGTAGATCTACCAGAAAAATGTAGATCCACAGAAAAATGTAGATCTACTGGCTAGGTAGATCTGCTGGCACTAGTTACATTATATTACTAACGCCAAGATCTCGGGATCACAGAGAGAGGTCAAAAAAGATTTTTTTCTCGAGGAGGTCGATATTTTCGATTTTTTCGTAGGTTATTCGAGGGGCGAGGGGGGATTCGAGGTGGAAAAGGGAACGAGAAAAGACGAAATTTTCTCCGGGTATCCGTCTTCGACGAGAGAAAACGTGGGGAGTATTTTTAAATAAATCGTAAATTCGGGCGAAAACGGCCTTCTCGGCTAAATGTGCGAATCGGTATGGGAGAGATCTGGCGAGGACGCGACGCTCGAAAAGGTATTTCGTCGGGGTCCGAAAGACGAGATTCGTTGGTAGTCCGTAACGGATCTCGATTTTCGATGAAACCTTCTCTTTTTCCGTAAAAAGATCGCAAACTTTGACATATTTTGAAAACTTCGGTGAAATGTGACGTTTAGACCGGTTCGGCTTCGCTCGACCGACTTCGGGTCCTGCTATAGAAGATGAAACGTGGATGTTTTACTTCGATCACAGATGAAAGAAACTTCTGTCAGTTTGAATTTATCGTGAATGAGTTGCGATAAGTGTCAAATAGAATTAAAATTTCGAACGGAATTTGTCGAAAATCTCGAATCGTGAAGATACATTGCTAGAAATAAGAAGAAATATGATAGAGTCGCCGATTTGGAGCGATCGCATGGCAGAATTTTCGATATTCGAGAAATAATGTGTTCTATCAAATTCTAAGTTGAAATGACTGATAGGTATCTTCGAGGAAAGAATTTTGATGAAACGGTCCGAAAGTGGAGAACGTAAAATAAGGTAAATATCGATCTACAATTTTGAAGATATTACCGATTTATACTTGCAGGCATTTATATACGAATTCAATATTCAACCGAATGTATCCTAAGGAAACATTTTTTAGTTGTTGACAGGTGTATGAAGTATGATGGGATATCGCCTGAATTTAATCTTTCCGTCGAATTTTGGATTCTTTTACGAAACGTGAGTATTTTCGAATGATATCGTTGTAGAAATCGTATCGTAATTCTGTGCGAAATCTTTTCGCGATTCCTTCAACGTCAACGTTTTCAGTCCGAATGAGGGTCGAATTGTCAAATAGAATTCAAGCTTCCAACGGAATAAGTCGAAAATCTCGAAATCGTCAAGAAAAATTGCGAGAAATATGAACAATTCGCCAATTTCGAGCGATCGCTTGACAGAATTGACGATATTCTGGAAATCGAAGGACGGAAAGCATCCCAGTGCTATAAAACCTTTATATAGCGCATAATTCCTACTTTTATCTATAGCGAAAGTGGCCGGGAGGGAAGCGTCCTAGGACGCTTCCCTCACGCGTCCTAGGACGCAACGGTCACCATCGCGGGGCAGCCGGATCGAATCTCGGAGTGGCCGGCAATCGTTGACGTTATAACTTTTCTTCATTTTTATAGAATGAAAACTTCTGAGTGTGTTATTCCCGTGTAAACTCATCATGGGCTATTGATCTTTTCGTCAAATTACGAAATGTATATTGATCTATACGTCAAGTTACGATATCTATAATCAATGATTCAATCAGACGGATTTTTGTATGTATTTGAATAGGAACCTACGCCACCGCGTTCATTGCATTGTTTATTTTTTATCCAACTGTGAGTGTCTGTATGTATTTGAACAAGGACCTTACTTAACCAAAGACACAGCATTGAATATTTTTGATCCAATTGTGAATGTATGTATTTGAATAAGAACCTACGCCACCGCGTTCAATGCATTGTTTATTTTTTATCCAACCGTGAATGTATGTATATGAATAGGTACCTTACGCAACCAAGGACACAGCCTTGATTATTTTTGATCCAAAAATGAATGTATAATTTTGAATGTTTTGCATTGAAATAACACTAAATATTCAACCATTTAAGTAGAAAATTAACGGTCGAAAATGAAAAACCATTGCTACACAGGGTCTTAAGTGAGATATCACCGCAAGAGATTTATCGTGAAGACAATTCTCATCATTGTAAAACCGTTACGAAAAGATAACCGCTGTTATACAGGGTGTTTTTAAATAAATGTCAACTCCGAAACGGCTTTACCCATTTTGATGAAACTTTGTGTGCACCCGTTAGGTGGCGCTGAATTCGGTTTACAACAACTCAAAAACGACTCGAACGATTTCGATGAAACTTTGTGTGTGTATCTGAGAGTAGGTTTCAGATCCACAATATTCCCTGGTCACTATAATCGGTTCACAGGAACCCAAAAATGGCCATACCGATTTTGATGAATCTTTGTGATTGTGTTTCGGAGGGCCTTTGGTTCACAATACGATTCGCTACGTGACGCTATATTCGGTTTTTAGTAACTCAAAAACTTCTAACATATTGCGATGGGACCTTCGTGTGTGAATGATTCTCAGAATCACAACAGGACCCGTTAGATGGCATTGAACTACCGGTTCAATTGATCTACCGCTTCAATGTATCTACCGATTATATATTGATCTACTAAAAAAATGTAGATCTACTGGAAAATGCAGATCTACCGGAAAAATGTAGATCTACCAGAAAAATGTAGATCTACTGGAAAAATGTAGATCTACCAGAAAAATGTAGATCTACAGAAAAATGTAGATCTACTGGCTAGGTAGATCTGCTGGCACTAGTTACATTATATTACTAACGCCAAGATCTCGGGATCACAGAGAGAGGTCAAAAAAGATTTTTTCCTCGAGGAGGTCGATATTTTCGATTTTTTCGTCGGTTATTCGAGGGGCGAGGGGGGATTCGAGGTGGAAAAGGGAACGAGAAAAGACGAAATTTTCTCCGGGTATCCGTCTTCGACGAGAGAAAACGTGGGGAGTATTTTTAAATAAATCGTAAATTCGGGCGAAATCGGCCTTTTCGGCTAAATGTGCGAATCGGTATGGGAGAGATCTGGCGAGGACGCGACGCTCGAAAAGGTATTTGGTCGGGGTCCGAAAGACGAGATTCGTAGGTAGTCCGTAACGGATCTCGATTTTTGATAAAACCTTCTCTTTTTCCGTAAAAAGATCGCAAACTTTGACATATTTTGAAAACCTCGGTGAAATGTGACGTTTAGACCGGTTCGGCTTCGCTCGACCGACTTCGGGTCCTGCTATAGAAGATGAAACGTGGATGTTTTACTTCGATCACAGATGAAAGAAACTTCTGTCAGTTTGAATTTATCGCGAATGAGTTGCGATAAGTGTCAAATAGAATTAGAATTTCGAACGGAATCTGTCGAAAATCTCGAATCGTGAAGATACATTGCTAGAAATAAGAAGAAATATGATAGAGTCGCCGATTTGGAGCGATCGCATGGCAGAATTTTCGATATTTGAGAAATAATGTGTTCTATCAAATTCTAAGTTGAAATGACTGATAGGTATCTTCGAGGAAAGAATTTTGATGAAACGGTCCGAAAGTGGAGAACGTAAAATAAGGTAAATATCGATCTACAATTTTGAAGATATTACCGATTTATACTTGCAGGCATTTATATACGAATTCAAAATTCAACCGAATGTATCCTAAGGAAACATTTTTTAGTTGTTGACAGGTGTATGAAGTATGATGGGATATCGCCTGAATTTAATCTTTCCGTCGAATTTTGGATTCTTTTACGAAACGTGAGTATTTTCGAATGATATCGTTGTAGAAATCGTATCGTAATTCTGTGCGAAATCTTTTCGCGATTCCTTCAACGTCATAGTTTTCAGTCCGAATGAGGGTCGAATTGTCAAATAGAATTCAAGCTTCCAACGGAATAAGTCGAAAATCTCGAAATCGTCAAGAAAAATTGCGAGAAATATGAACAATTCGCCAATTTCGAGCGATCGCTTGACAGAATTGACGATATTCTGGAAATCGAAGGACGGAAATCATCCCAGTGCTATAAAACCTTTATATAGCGCATAATTCCTACTTTTATCTATAGCGAAAGTGGCCGGGAGGGAAGCGTCCTAGGACGCTTCCCTCACGCGTCCTAGGACGCAACGGTCACCATCGCGGGGCAGCCGGATCGAATCTCGGAGTGGCCGGCAATCGTTGACGTTATAACTTTTCTTCATTTTTATAGAATGAAAACTTCTGAGTGTGTTATTCCCGTGTAAACTCATCATGGGCTATTGATCTTTTCGTCAAATTACGAAATGTATATTGATCTATACGTCAAGTTACGATATCTATAATCAATGATTCAATCAGACGGATTTTTGTATGTTTTTGAATAGGAACCTACGCCACCGCGTTCATTGCATTGTTTATTTTTTATCCAACTGTGAGTGTCTGTATGTATTTGAACAAGGACCTTACTTAACCAAAGACACAGCATTGAATATTTTTGATCCAATTGTGAAGGTATGTATTTGAATATGAACCTACGCCACCGCGTTCAATGCATTGTTTATTTTTTATCCAACCGTGAATGTATGTATATGAATAGGTACCTTACGCAACCAAGGACACAGCCTTGATTATTTTTGATCCAAAAATGAACGTATAATTTTGAATGTTTTGCATTGAAATAACACAAAATATTCAACCATTTAAGTAGAAAATTAACGGTCGAAAATGAAAAACCATTGCTACACAGGGTCTTAAGTGAGATATCACCGCAAGAGATTTATCGTGAAGACAATTCTCATCATTGTAAAACCGTTACGAAAAGATAACCGCTGTTATACAGGGTGTTTTTAAATAAATGTCAACTCCGAAACGGCTTTACCCATTTTGATGAAACTTTGTGTGCACCCGTTAGGTGGCGCTGAATTCGGTTTACAACAACTCAAAAACGACTCGAACGATTTCGATGAAACTTTGTGTGTGTATCTGAGAGTAGGTTTCAGATCCACAATATTCCCTGGTAGGTGGCACTATAATCGGTTCACAGGAACCCAAAAATGGCCATACCGATTTTGATGAATCTTTGTGATTCTGTTTCGGAGGGCCTTTGGTTCACAATACGATTCGCTACGTGACGCTATATTCGGTTTTTAGTAACTCAAAAACTTCTAACATATTGCGATGGGACCTTCGTGTGTGAATGATTCTCAGAATCACAACAGGACCCGTTAGATGGCATTGAACTACCGGTTCAATTGATCTACCGCTTCAATGTATCTACCGATTATATATTGATCTACTAAAAAAATGTAGATCTACTGGAAAATGCAGATCTACCGGAAAAATGTCTATCTACCAGAAAAATGTAGATCTACTGGAAAAATGTAGATCTACCAGAAAAATGTAGATCTACAGAAAAATGTAGATCTACTGGCTAGGTAGTTACATTATATTACTAACGCCAAGATCTCGGGATCACAGAGAGAAGTCAAAAAAGATTTTTTCCTCGAGGAGGTCAATATTTTCGATTTTTTCGTCGGTTATTCGAGGGGCGAGGGGGGATTCGAGGTGGAAAAGGGAAAGAGAAAAGACGAAATGTTCTCCGGGTATCCGTCTTTGACGAGAGAAAACGTGGGGAGTATTTTTAAATAAATCGTAAATTCGGGCGAAAACGGCCTTTTCTGCTAAATGTGCGAATCGGTATGGGAGAGATCTGGCGAGGATGCGACGCTCGAAAAGGTATTTCGTCGGGGTCCGAAAGACGAGATTCGTTGGTAGTCCGTAACGGATCTCGATTTTCGATAAAACGTTCTCTTTTTCCGTAAAAAGATCGCAAACTTTGACATATTTTGAAAACCTCGGTGAAATGTGACGTTTAGACCGGTTCGGCTTCGCTCGACCGACTTCGGGTCCTGCTATAGAAGATGAAACGTGGATGTTTTACTTCGATCACAGATGAAAGAAACTTCTGTCAGTTTGAATTTATCGACGTTTTCTTTGCGAATGAGTTGCGATAAATGTCAAATCTAATTAGAATTTCGAACGGAATTTGTCGAAAATCTTGAATCGTGAAGATACATTGCCAGAAATCCGAAGAAATATGATAGAGTCTCCGATTTCGACCTATCGCATGGCAGAATTTTTGATATTTGAGAAATAATGTATTCTATCAAATTCTAAGTTGAAATGACTGGTAGATACCTATCTTCGAGGAAAGATTTTTGATGAAACGGTCCGAAAGTGGAGAACGTAAAATAAGGTAATTATCGATCTATACTTTCGACGATATTACCGATTTTTCACTTGCAGGCATTTATATACGATCTCGAAATCCTATCGAATGTATTCTAAGGAAACATTTTTTAGTTGTTGACAGTTGGTTGTATGAAGTATGATGGGATATCGACTGAATTTAATCTTTCTTTCGAATTTTGGAATCTTTTACGAAACGTGAGTATTTTCGAATGTTATCGTTGTAGAAATCGTATCGTATTTCTGTACGAAATCTTTTCGCGATTCCTTCAACGTCATGGTTTTCAGTCCGAATGAGGGTCCAATTGTCAAATAGAATTCGAGCTTCCAACGGAATTGGTCAAAAATCCTGCAATCGTGGGGAGAGTTCCATAATTCTCTGATAGGCAAATTGGCCCAGTTGCCACCTCAAGATAACAATTTAACATGAACAGTATTTTCAACATTGTAAAATTGTTGCGAAAGGATAACCGCTGTTATACAGGCTGTTTTCCGAAACGGCTTCACAAAAGCATCCGGTAGGTGAAATGGCTCGACCGCTTTTGATGAAAGTTTGTGTGTGTATCTGAGTAGGTGTGTCAGGTCTGCTATATACCCTGGCAGGTGGCGCTGCAATCGGTCTATAGAAACCAGAGAAATAGAAATATTTCTCTGATAGAAACTCAGAAATGGCTTGGCCGATCTTAATGAAACATTGTGTGCGTGATTGAGTGTGTCTCAGGGTCACAATAGGTGACCGGTAGGTGGCGCTGTATTCGGTTTATAGAAACTCAAGAACGGCTGCACCGATTTCGATTAAACTTGGTGTGTATATGTGAGTATGTGTATGTGAGTAGGTCTATAGAAATTCAGATATTATTATTATTATTATTATTATACTGATCCTCCTGGCCCGAACGTTTTCGAACTTTCAAGTTCGAAAAACGAAATCTACTGGAAAAATGTAAATCTACTGGAAAAATGTAAATCTACTGGAAAAATGTAAATCTACTGGAAAAATGTAGATCTACCGGAAAAATGTAGATCTGCCGGAAAAATGTAGATCTACTGGCTAGGTAGATCTGCGGGTCAAGAGGCTAGCTTTCTGAGTCAGAAACCCCGGGTCGAATCCCGGAAGAGTCATTCAATTTTTTTCGATTGATCTACACTGCAAAAATATTGATCTATAGCTATAGAAGTTCTGCTGTTTCAATACTAAATAATACTCACGTGAAGAATTGGAGTCATCGAAGAGGATTAAGGGAAACATTTTTAATATGTCGTTCGTGTGTTTTTTTGGATGTTAGGAGAGGGATTTGGCGGGAATCTCGAGGGTTGTTTTTCGGAAAATGTCAACACCGAAACGACATGAACGATTGTGATGGAACTTTGTGTGTGTGTGTTTCGATATATCTCGAAGAGGTTAATATTCACAATTGGATCCGGTAGGTGGCGTTACAATCGATTTACAGGAACTCAGAAACGGCTATACCGATACAGATTAATCTGTGATACCATTTTTGATTAAGTGTTTCTGTGGCCTGGGGTTCACGATACGATCCGGTAGGTGGCACCACTATCGGTCTATTGGAACTCAAAAACGGATGGACCGATTTTAACAAAACTTTTAGAATGAGATTTAGTGGGCCTGAGGTTTACTATAGGATGCAGTAGGTGGCGCTGTAATCAATTTGTAGGAACACAAAAACGGCTGGAAAAATGTTGATGTAACTTTCTGTATGTGTTTCGGTGGGTCTCTGGTTCAAAATAGCATCAGGAAGGGGGCGACATATCGATTTATGGGAACTCGAAAACGGCTCAACCGATTTCAATGAATTTTTGTGTCTGTGTAGTTACAATATATTACTAACGCCAAGATCTCGGGATCACAGAGAGAGGTCAAAAAAGATTTTTTCCTCGAGGAGGTCGATATTTTCGATTTTTTCGTCGGTTATTCGAGGGGCGTGGGGGGATTCGAGGTGGAAAAGGGAACGAGAAAAGACGAAATTTTCTCCGGGTATCCGTCTTCGACGAGAGAAAACGTGGGGAGTATTTTTAAATAAATCGTAAATTCGGGCGAAAACGGCCTTCTCGGCTAAAGGTGCGAATCGGTATGGGAGAGATCTGGCCAGGACGCGACGCTCGAAAAGGTATTTCGTCGGGGTCCGAAAGACGAGATTCGTAGGTAGTCCGTAACGCATCTCGATTTTTGATAAAACCTTCTCTTTTTCCGTAAAAAGATCGCAAACTTTGACATATTTTGAAAACCTCGGTGAAATGTGACGTTTAGACCGGTTCGGCTTCGCTCGACCGACTTCGGGTCCTGCTATAGAAGATGAAACGTGGATGTTTTACTTCGATCACAGATGAAAGAAACTTCTGTCAGTTTGAATTTATCGCGAATGAGTTGCGATAAATGTCAAATAGAATTAGAATTTCGAACGGAATTCGTCGAAAATCTCGAATCGTGAATATACATTGCTAGAAATAAGAAGAAATATGATAGAGTCGCCGATTTGGAGCGATCGCATGGCAGAATTTTCGATATTTGAGAAATAATGTGTTCTATCAAATTCTAAGTTGAAATGACTGGTAGGTATCTTCGAGGAAAGAATTTTGATGAAACGGTCCGAAAGTGGAGAACGTGAAATAAGGTAATTATCGATCTACGCTCTTGAAGATATTACCGATTTTTACTTGCAGGCATTTATATACGAATTCAAAATTCAACCGAGTGTATCCTAAGGAAAAATTTTTTATTTGTTGACAGGTGTATGAAGTATGATGGGATATCGCCTGAATTTAATCTTTCCGTCGAATTTTGGAATCTTTTACGAAACGTGAGTATTTTCGAATGATATCGTTGTAGAAATCGTATCGTAATTCTGTGCGAAATCTTTTCGCGATTCCTTCAACGTCATAGTTTTCAGTCTGAATGAGGGTCGAATTGTCAAATAGAATTCAAGCTTCCAACGGAATTAGTCGAAAATCTCGAAATCGTCAAGAATAATTGCGAGAAATATGAACAATTCGCCAATTTCGAGCGATCGCTTGACAGAATTGATGATATTCTGGAAATCGAAGGACGGAAATCATCCCAGTGCTATAAAACCTTTATATAGAGCATAATTCCTTCTTTTATCTATAGCGAAAGTGGCCGGGAGGGTAGCGTCCTACGAACAACGGTCACCATCGCGGGGCAGCCGGATCGAATCTCGGAGTGGCCGGCAATCGTTGACGTTATAATTTTTCTTCATTTTTATAGAATTAAAACTTCTGAGTGTGTTATTCCCGTGTAAACTCATCATGGGCTATTGATCTTTTCGTCAAATTACGAAATCTATATTGAATTTCCGTTTGTTTGAAAATTCTTCTTTTAAATTAATCGAAATATTCAAACTTTAAGCAGATAATTAACTGTCGAAAATGGGATTTGGATCTATTCGTCAAGTTACGATATCTATAATCAATGGTTCAATCAGACGGATTTTTGTATTTATTTGAATAGGAACCTACGCCACCGCGTTCATTGCATTGTTTATTTTTTATCCAACTGTGAGTATATGTATGGAATGTATTTGAACAAGGACCTTACTTAACCAAAGACACAGCATTGAATATTTTTGATCCAATTGTGAATGTATGTATTTGAATATGAACCTACGCCACCGCGTTCAATGCATTGTTTATTTTTTATCCAACCGTGAATGTATGTATATGAATAGGTACCTTACGCAACCAAGGACACAACCTTGATTATTTTTGATCCAAAAATGAACGTATAATTTTGAATGTTTTGCATTGAAATAACACAAAATATTCAACCATTTAAGTAGAAAATTAACGGTCGAAAATGAAAAACCATTGCTACACAGGGTCTTAAGTGAGATATCACCGCAAGAGATTTATCGCGAAGACAATTCTCATCATTGTAAAACCGTTACGAAAAGATAACCGTTGTTATACAGGGTGTTTTTAAATAAATGTCAACTCCGAAACGGCTTTACCCATTTTGATGAAACTTTGTGTGCACCCGTTAGGTGGCGCTGAATTCGGTTTACAACAACTCAAAAACGACTCGAACGATTTCGATGAAACTTTGTGTGTGTATCTGAGAGTAGGTTTCAGATCCACAATATTCCCCGGTAGGTGGCACTATAATCGGTTCACAGGAACCCAAAAATGGCCATACCGATTTTGATGAATCTTTGTGATTGTGTTTCGGAGGGCCTTTGGTTCACAATACGATTCGCTACGTGACGCTATATTCGGTTTTTAGTAACTCAAAAACTTCTAACATATTGCGATGGGACCTTCGTGTGTGAATGATTCTCAGAATCACAACAGGACCCGTTAGATGGCATTGAACTACCGGTTCAATTGATCTACCGCTTCAATGTATCTACCGATTATATATTGATCTACTAAAAAAATGTAGATCTACTGGAAAATGCAGATCTACCGGAAAAATGTAGATCTACCAGTAAAATGTAGATCTACTGGAAAAATGTAGATCTACCAGAAAAATGTAGATCTACAGAAAAATGTAGATCTACTGGCTAGGTAGATCTGCTGGCACTAGTCACTATTACTAAAATGAAGATGGGTTCTATAGAAAAGGAACAAAAAAACTTTTTTGAAAATGTTACTACGAACGTGAAGATTTTTCGGACGTTAGGAGGGGGGGAGGGGGGAAATTTCCGAGGGGTTTCGCGAGGAAAAAGGCGGAAGTTTCGTAGGGTTTCGCGTTTTCGGAGCGAAAAGAAGGGGGTGTATTTTTAAAAAAATCGCGAAAAGGCGAAAAAACGCCGATTTTGGCGAAAGGTACGAAATGAAGGAAAGGAGATCGGAGGACGGGTGGCGTTCGGAACGACGGTATTTGCGGGAACGCGAAGACGAGATTCGAAATTAGTCCGTAGCTGAGCCCTTTTTTCGATTCACTCTTTCGTTTTCCCGGAAGAACGATAGGAAAATGTGACTTTTTGCGAGAATCGACGAAATTCTGACGTTTCACGTATTTCTGTGGCGAATTTTAACGCGGCTGCTTCACGGTCGACGTTTTCGGTCCGAACGAGCGATTAGAAATGTCAAATCGAATTTGAATTTCGAACCGAATCGGTCGAAAACCTTCGAATAGTCTAGAAAAACCGCGAGAAATATGAACGAGTAACCGATTTCGATCGATCGCTCGACAGGATTGACGATATTCTGAAAATCGAAAGACGGAAATCATCCGAGTACTTAAAATCTTTATGTGGTACATAATCGGGGTCGATTCACGTAGACGTCGGTGGCCGAGCGGACTAGGAGTTGGGTTCATAGTCCAGAGCCCCGCAGGGCGGCGGGTTCGAATCCTCGGTGCGTCCGAAATAGCCAACTTATTAATTTTTTCATTTTTACCCAATGGAAAACTCAGAGGAGCGTTCTCCGGTGAACGTATTTTGGGATTTGGATCTTTTCGTTAAGTCACGAAATCTATAAAGAATATCCGTTCGATCGGACGGATTTTTGCATTAAAATTACTCAAAATATTCAAATATTGAGCTGAAAATTAACGGTCAAAATGAAAAACCCCTGCTATACAGGGTGTTTCAAGTAAAATGTCACCACAAGAGAACTATCGTAAAGAGAATTCTCAACACTGTAAAACTGCTACGAAAAGATAACCGCTGCTATACGGGGTGTTTCTAAAAACATTTCAACTCCGAAACGACTTGACCGATTTTGATGAAACTTTGTGTGTGTGTGTGTTTCGGCGTATCTCAGGGTCACAATAGGTAACCGTTAGATGGCGCTGTATTCGTTTCATAGAAACTCAAGAACGGCTGAACCGATTTCGATGAAACTTTGTGTGTGTATCTGAGGTTGTGTCAGGTCCGCAATACACCCCGGTAGGTGGCGCTGCAATCCGTCTGTAAGAACACAGAAGTGCCTCGACCGATTTTGATGAAACATTGTGTGCGTGTTTGAGTGGCTCTAAGGGTCACAATAGAAACCCGTTAGGTGGCACTGCATTCGGTTTATGAAGACTCAAGAATGACTGGACCGATTTCGATGAAACTTTGTGTATGTATCTGAGTAGGTTTCAGATCCACAATATTCCCCGGTAGGTGGTACTACAATCGGTTTACACGAACTCAAAAATGGCTATACCGATTTTGGTGAATCTTTGTGATTGTGTTTCGGAAGGCCTTAGGTTTACAATACGATTCGGTAGGTGGCGCTATATTTGGTTTTAAGTAACTCAAAAACGTGTGAATCATTCTCAGAATCACAACAGAACCTGTTAGATGTCATTGAACAACCGGTTCAATTGATCTACCGATTATATTGATCTACTGAAAAAATTTAGATCTCATGGAAAAATGCAGATCTACCGGAAAAAAGTAGATCTACCGGAAAAATGTAGATCTACCGAAAAAATGTAGATCTACTGGAAAAATGTAGATCTACCGAAAAAATGTAGATCTACGGAAAAATACAGATCTACCGGAAAAATGTAGATCTACCGTAAAAATGTAGATCTCCCAGAAAAATGTGGATCTATTGCTAGGTAGATCTGCTGGCTCATCTGAATCCCAAAATATGGACTGCTGGCCACTAGTGCAATTTTACTAAAAAAAAGGTGACCGGAGTTATTCGAAAATGACTTGAATGAATTGATTATCTGTAAATCTCATAGCGGTATCTTCGGCAAAATACCATATTTTTTCTTCAGGGTTGATTTCCTCATTCTGAATCGCTATCGAGTATCTATCTCTTCCCGATATGTAATAGATTGAATAATAATTCATTATTTATATTTTTGAAATTTTAATATGACGAAAGCAGTATATTTAGGTTAGAATTTCAAGCCCAGAATAAACAATCGCGTTCGGATATTCCTAGACGCTCGAAAGACTCGAAAATCACGTCATCATAAAATCCGCTCGATCTTACCGGCTCAGTGATGTGATTACCATATGCACCTATCATAATGGGTCTCGTTTGCGCCGAAGCCATGCAATGGCATGGTATGTACTCAGTAGTTTCAACTGCCGATTCACATAGCCTAAAAACATCAAAGTGAGTCTCTTACGTTGGTGTTTAGGACCGAGAGGTAACTCGAAATGAGGAGAATAATTGGTGTTCAGAACATTGTTTTGAGCACCTCTTATGCGCCGTCGCTTTTGTGCAGATGATGTTGCATAGTAAGTAGTCAATATGTAAATAGTTATAATGAATTAGGTCAAATGTGCGCATGAACCTAGGAGAGTACCTGGGGAGACGACCGGCCACTGAAGCAATTATAAAGTAATATTAGCGACAGTCATACGTGTGTTTCATCTAATCCTGAATAATCTAAATCATCAATCAATTATACAACAGATGCTATCCCTCAGAGCCAAATGTCAAATGGAGTGAACCTTGAGATCTGTGGTTTTGCGGCCAATTCCTTCCACTCTTGTTGTTTGGACTTTTCGGAACCATGCTTGACAAGTATCCACCACAATATTTATAATTCTTCATGTTTCAGTGTTATTTCCTCTGATAAAGAAACTCCCTGAAAATTTGTTGTTCATCCTTTTGTTGTATAGGCAAAATAAACAGTTCGAAAACTTCCTATCACCGCTCTCTGTGATACTGAGCGTTGTTCTGCAGACTAAACGATTCAACTTTCCGACGGGGCCAAAAAACTGATTGTTCACTCATCTCAACGGATGAATCATGTTTACCGAAAATGATTAAAATATTCCAGCTATTACTATTTCATTTCTTGATTCAGTATTATTCCATTGTCAGACAAAATACACAAGGAAGAATCTATTATCAACGATTACACTCCGACTTATCCATTCGTGTGTTGATTCATAGGATACTCCAATGAACGAATGCTGGAAAACGTCCCTGAAATATGTATATGCAGACATTATTCATCCTTCCTCCAGGATGGCCCCTTGCTTCCTACTTAATCCCAGAGGAAATAGTTACAAATCGCCCTCACCACAGACGTTTCCCAACAACTTATGTATCTTACTTGTACTTGGCGCCCCATACATCAGGCACAGAGTCAATAACATTAGTGCGTCGCACTATCGCTCTATGGACCGCTAAGCGATTGACAAACAGTGATTTTGACGTGTGCGGGGGGGTTATTGGATTTATCTGTGGTCGTGGCCGGCCTAGGGGGACACATTAGATAAATGGATTGATGGGCGAAGAATTATTTATGTTTCCACCCTATAACCATTTGTTCATGTTATTTATGCCGTGATGCATCAGATCTATGAGCCATTTAGCGAATTGTTTATGATCGGTATACCGTATGATTGGATGTTTGGGATTCATGGGGTCCGATGAATGTATTTTCCGCTCTGGAATGGGGATCGAAATATAAAATATTGATATAAACGAAGCTGATTCACGAAAGGAAATGAGTTGTGATAATGCGTGACAACATACCTTATAAATTTTTAATTTTATATTATGTCTCAAAAAAAAATTATAAATGATAAATTTGAATTACACATATCAAATAAAATATATAACTAACGAGGGTGCGCTAAGTTACACTTTTCCACATGCTGCGCGGATCAGGTTTCATCCGCACTGATTGCACAAATGAAAAGCTACTCAAAAATGTCGTTGGTAGGGAAAATAATACATAATAATTTTAGTAGTTGTATACACTATTTTATGCAATGTGAGCAGCCGTTGCAGGTGTATTTACTTCCACTTTGCGTCGCTTTTAAATTGTAATTCTCGATATCTATTTCACCTTGCAAGAAAAAAATAGTGGGAAAGCACTGTGGACAGCAGCTTTGGCGCTCTTGTTCAAACTTTGACAAATCATTCTCCAAAAATGATGGTTTCTCAGAGTTGGGAATGATATCAATGGATTCTCATGATAGAAATGCATCAAAAAAGTGTCATTTAAAATTGGTTCAAGCCCTGTGGATAGGAGCTTTGGCGCTCTTGTTCAAACTTTGACAAATAATATCTCCGAAATTATTGGTCTCTGGGAATGATATAAATGGATTCTTACGATGGAACTGCATCATGAAAGAAATTAATTTCAAACAGAGCGATTCTCCGAGAATTTGTCGTGAAAGAAAAAAGTTTGTCGCGTGCTTCGTTTTTTTTTGTATGAGCTAAATTAATATTTTGCTTTAGGGGCCACACACAAATCACGTACGTTGGTTTTTATATGGGGTGGCTCTGCTAACTTAATATTAAGTTAGCAGAGCCACCCCATATAAAAAAAAACTAAGAGTGCGACAAACTTTTTTCTGTCACGACGAATATGTTTGGGTCGTTCGACAATTATTCAGCTCATTTCTGATTGAAAAAAAAATACGATTAACCAACGTACGTGATTTGTGTTGGGCCCCTTTAGCCAAATATTAATTTAGCCCATACAAAAAAAACGAAGTGCGCGACAAACTTTTTTCTTTCACGACAAATATTCGACAATTAATGCAATAGGTTTCATTGAAATTCTTGCAAGTGGCTCTGCTAACTTAATATTAAGTTAGCAGAGCCACAACATTTAAAAAAAACTAAGCGCGCGACAAACGAACTTATCCAAGATATTCATACTTTGTTTTCTAGAACAGTAGGTGTATTTTATATCAAGAATAACAAACCAGAAATAATTTTGACATATATATCTCTCATAGGAAAATAAGATGACATGTAAGAACACAGATCATATATTAATCATACATAGAATAATTAAGTACAGAATTCTGTGAAAACATAGAAGTACGATTCATTCTTGAAATATGTAAAAATCATATCTCCGAAAGTTTAGCTTGTTAGAGTTGTAAATGATATAAGGTCAAACAGCATCTAGAAAAAAATTGAATTTGAAATTTGTAAGGTAATCAAAATTTTTTTTTCGTTACTCCGAAACCATCACTTTGCCCAATAACGAACTTAACCGAGATATTTATCTCCCAAACCCACTCTGAAAATTTCAACTGCCTAGATCATCCTGTTCGAGAGTTATTGTAGAATATTGTATTGTAGTTTTGTTAAAAATAAAACAAATATTGTTTGACACTTTACGGCAACCCGATTATTACGATTCATTATTGAAATTTTCAAAAATTATATCTCCGAAAGTATTAGCTTGTTAGAGTTGAAAATTATATCAATGGATTTTTATGGTGAAACTGCATCTTAACAAAAATTGTAATTGAAATTTGTAATGAAAAAAAATTTTTTTTCGGTACTCCGAAACCACCAGGCAGATTTTGCCCAACAACGAACTGAACGAAGATATTTTTCTGCCGAGTTATTCAGAAACTAAATTTAAAAAATAAAAAAAAAATTTGTTTGCCACTTTGGAGCAACCCGATCAATACAAAACTTCGAATGCATATCAAGGTCATTATTCTAGAATTTGATGCCAAATTTCAGATAGATCGAGTGATCGGTTTCGGAAATATTCATAAAAATTTTTTTTACTGAAAACGACCATAACACCGAAACCGCTTGGTGGATTGCTCCCGAACTCTTCCGAGATATTTACGCTCCAAACTTACCCTGCAAATTTCAATCCTCTAACTCTTTTCGTTCGAGAGTTATCGTGTTAACGGACGGACGCCCGGACAGAATCGATTTCGACTACGGATTATTGATGAGTGAGTCGAACCAAATGGCTTGAAACCATTTTCAGCCGAAAATTACAGACATTTGGGCAAATTGAAAAGCACTCTGGTCCGAGGAACAAGAGTGCCAAAAAATACCAAGAGTGCCAAAAATTATTAATCCGAAATCACTAGACCGATTCTGTCCAATAACAAACTTGTCCGAGATATTCATTCCTCGATTCATATCGATTGAAACTTAACCAGTATTCCAGTTTTGTTTTTACTGGAGATATTCTGGAAACCAATTATAATATTCTATAAACCTCATAATTCTACGACAGCTGAGGTTATTCCAATGGTCATTTTGCATTCAATCATACTCTGAACAGGAGGACTTTTTATTCAAAGAATTCAAAAATATAACTTTGAAATATTTGATTTTAAGGAAATGTTAAGACTTAGTTCTGACACTAATAATCCCTTCTATTTTTAAACAGAAAAGTTCACAAACAATTGAGCCCTGATATTAAGATTGATGCTTCTGATTTAATTGAAGAGCTGGGGGAATTTTATGCATTTTTATTCATTTGTTCATGAGCAAACTAGGAGAGATACTGCTTCTTTTAAGTTTTTAGAGATATGCATTCTAAGACTGACTGACTGGATGAAAAAAATTAAATAAACTATTAATTCAGCCTTAATACAAAGATGACTTCTTTTGATTAGATTGAAGAACTGAGGGAATTTGTTCAGGAGAAAACTAGGAGAGATACTGTTCCTTTTCACTTAGAAGTGTGCATGTGTGTGAGGAATCTGACAGACGGCTCGAAAAAATTAAAATTTAATATTTGTTTAGGTGTTTGCAAGTTCAATTTTATCATGTTATGGTAGCGGTTATCAATATTCGGTGTGTTTCCTGAAAATTGATTAAAATCTCCATCTTGTTAGTTTCATAAATAACATAGTTAGCTTTTCGCATTTGTGACATTTTATACAGGGTGAGTCTCTGACCACTGCATTAATTTTAACCAAAGATTCTTCTCATCAAATGAAACACTTTTTTCATTTACCGTTTTTCCAGATTCGGCTCAGGTAAAAAGTTACAAGCGTTTAAAGATTTCACAATGTGCTAATACACCCCCGCATATAAATTATCTATGACATTGTTGGCGGACGAGAATATGGCATGGTAATGTGGTTTACAGCTTGATTCGGGATTCCAACGCTCAGGGACGGATCCATAAAAGTAGTGAAATTTCTGGTGTTTTCCATTTTGAAACATTCAATGAAGAATATCTTGAGAACGGTGCGTTTAAGGAGAAATGATGAGGAATTATATAATGTTCTAAAACGATGGAATATTCTTGAAATAACTCAAGAAAAACTTTATATGCTTTCTTTAAGCTAATTTCGTTTAGTTTTATGAATCCACGAGTCCATAACTAGAAAACCAGTAGAAGTAGAAAATAACTAATATTTGGAAACTATGTATCATAGTTATAGGAAACTTTACGCCAACATTCATTTTATTCGAAAAAAGGTCAAAGCTACAAAATAAAAACTAATTTTTCTTCAAAATTTCAAAAGCCTGTATCTTTTTACCTGAGCTGAATTTGGAAAAATGTTAAATGAAAAAAGTGTTTCATTTGATGAGAGGATTCTTTGGTTAAAATTAATGCAGTGGTCAAAGACTCACCCTGTATATTTGGTTTGGAATAGGTTTGTTAGGAATAACGAATAACCACAGAAAAACGGACGAAATGTGCAAGGTTAAATTAAATATTCTCAACAGAAATATTGAAAAGTTCAGTTTTTCCCAAAATAACTCCAGCAGGGGACAGCGAACAAACATTTCGTAGATAAATATACCGACATACCAATAAACGGAATATATATTGACTAACAAAGTAAAATAAATATTAAAGTTTATTCTCGGAAATATGTATACTCGTACCTCGGGACAGAAACGCCGCTGGTTTATGTAAAGCACATATTATGCAGTTGCAGGTTGCAGTATTTTGCGGTAAAGTATCGGTTCCCCTGAATTTTATGTTATGTGTGTTCTGAATGCGCACGGAATGGTCCCCGAACCACAGTTCAGACAAATTTATATTCATTATGTCCATTCGGTATGATGCAGATCCATGCGACAAAATGCAGATTCCTAGACGACCGTTGAAATAAATTGTTACGCCCATTGTCACTTTAATATTCATCGCAGGGAATGAGTATAAAATCGAAACAGATAGATTTTGTTGTTTGTAATAATCATTGAGTAGGCGTGGAAAATGCAGGTTGGTCGAGCCATTCAAACTGTTGATGGTCCATCCCCGCGCTAACATAAAAATTTGAAAAAGTACTGACGTGAAGTCAGAGGCTTTTGCAAGCGTGTTCTATTGTCTATTAGCGCCTAAGAGGTCAATCAAGGTGGAATTCGGTATACGATTGTAATATGGTATGGTTATGTGTGAAATTTCTGCTGATTCTGACGCATAGTTTCTGAAATATAGAATTTCTGAACATAAATAAGCTTTATTTTTGCGTGTATGTTCTGGGGAACATCGCGTTATAGTTTTGCCCAAATGTCCGTAACTTTCGAATTTTTTGACGAAAATGATCTCAAACGATTTAGTTCGACTCCCCAATGAAGAATTCGAGGTCAAATTTGATTCTGTCCGGCCGGCCGTTGCCACGATAACTTGAGAACGAAAAGAGCTAGCAATTTTCAGGGTGGGTGGCGCATCCCAATACGACGGACAAGTTCGTTAATGGGCATAATCGGCCCAGTGGTTTCCGAGTAATAATTTTCTTTTCAACCAATATAAATCCGATCGAATTGAAACTTGATGAGTAGTTGTAGAATATGAACATAAGGACGTTTGTGAAATTTTGTGAGAATCGTATGGCTAGAAAATTTTAAAAAAATTATTAAAAAATATTTTTGTTGTCACGATAACTTGAGAACGGAAAGAGATAGCGCCTTGAAATTTTCAGGTTAGGATGTGCACTAGAACGCGACATTTCAGTTTGTTTATGAGCATAATCGGCCAAACGGTTTTAGAGTTATAGCAATCTGAAATTTGGTTGTTTTTGGGCGCATGTTCTAGGGGAACATCGTCCTATCATTTCGTCCAAATGTCTGTAATTTTCGAATTTCGAGCTGAAAATTGGCTAATAGACTAATTCGGACTCCCTGATCACGAATCCGGTGTCAGATTTTTGGGTGCCGTCCGGCCGGCCGGCCTTCCGGCCGTAGGCACGATAACAGGAGCACCGAAGGTCCTATCGACTTCAAACTTTCAGGGTAGGTTTCTGATCAAAATGCGACGGTTAAGTTCGTTAACGGGCAAAATCGGCCAGACGGTTTAGGAGTTATAGACATTTAAAATTTTGAGGTTATTTCCCTGATATTTCAGGAACTAAAGAAGATTTTGAATCGAAACTTGGTAGTCAGTTCGAGGATATAAACGCGCAACTTTTGGCAAAATTCTGTTATGATCGAAATGTTGGTAATTTTTAAAAAAATATTTCTTTTAGTTTTTTCGAAAAAAAAATTTTTTTTTCGTGAACCATTCATCAGATTGCAACAAAAACTTGTACTAACGTCAATTGTAGTATTTTGCAACATTGTGCAAAATTTTGGCTCTATACGATTTCAATTTCTGGAGATATAAGACAAAATGTGTCAAATTTCCTGGGTCTCTCTCAGTATTTTCATCGATTATTATATAATAATCAATAATATTAAGGTATTCAACATGATACTGCTTTTTTTCTTTACTGGTCAGTACGGGCCACAAGGAAGATGAACATGCGCCCAATAGCTCCTGTCCACAGGGCTTGTTCATTATTTGTTCCTCATTAACTCGAAAAATACTAAACCGATTGAATTCAAACATGGTAATTAGTTGTAGAATGCCAACGCGAAAATTCTTGCAAAATTTCGTGAGGATAGTATTCGTAAAAAATTTTAAAAAAATCATTCAAAATTGAAAAAAAAAATTCTACATATCAGTAACTATTCCTTTGAAATTGCTGAAATTTTGCAAGAGCCTTCATAACCCAACTGTACAGCCAAGTTTCAAGTTTTAATACGATCGGTTAATTATTGTTGGAGATTCGAGCATTCTTGTGTGAGTTCAGTAGATGGGTGACCGTTGCCTCGATAACTTTCGAACGAAAGGAGATAGGGACTTGCAATTGTCAGGGTAGGTTGCGTATCCGAAAGGGAAAGTTGAGTTCGTTTTTGGGCATAATCGGTCAAACGGTTTCCGAAGTAATACCCACCTGGAATATTATTTCCTTGATAACTCAAAAAATAAATATTCGATCGAATTGAAGCTTGGTAACTAGTAGTAGAAAATCATCATAAAGACGTGTTTAAAATTTTGTAAGAACCGTACCCCTAGAAAATTTGAAAAAAATGACGAAAAAAAAAATTTTAAGAACCGCACCCCTAGAAAATTTCAATAAAATCACGAAAAAAAAAATTTGTTCAAGCACTGACGTGAAGTCAGAAGCTTTTTTTTTTCCATTTATAGTCACGATATTTCGCGAAAATTTGCGCGTCGGCATTCTGCAGGTAATTGCCGAGCCTTAATTAGATCGGATTTGTATATTTTGAGTTATAGAGGAAATAACAATAAAATTTCAGATGGGTTTAACTCCAAAACTGTTTGGCCAATTATGCTCATTAACGAACTGGATTGTGGCATCAGGGTGTGCAACCTACCCTGAAAATTGCAAGTCGCTATCTTTTACCGTTCTCAAGTTATCGTGAGATACATAGAGTAAGGTCGGCATATATGGAACCAATCACTTATAGGGTTAAAACTTAGAAACTACTTTGTTTGGAGCAGCAATATTTGGTCAATAAAAAGTTCAAAGTATCTCCAAACAGTATCGGATATTTAATTGAATATAAAATTGTATTTGGTAATTTCAGAAATATATGTTTTAAAAATGATTTTTTGTTCGATAAAAAAATATGGAGGGCAATATGGAGTGGTCATATGGGGTAATATGGAATAGAGCAAATAATACACGTAAAATCCTTCACTAAAACGTAATAAGAGGAATCACCAATCACTGGTTCAAATACAGATAACCTAATCGTTCGCAGCAAAAAATCGAACATTACAGACTTTTGGCAAATGATAGCACGCTGTCCCCCAGAACATGCGTGCAAAAATTGAGTATATTCTAGGAAAATTTACCAAAGGTTTAATAGACAGTTTTATACAGGGAGATCCTCTAATAACTGTATATATAGTTTGATGGTGAATAGATGGTACCTAGGGGAGGCAGAAAGCAAAAATTAAATATTGTCTATATCTTCATTTCTGAGATATAGGGTAATTCAATGATTCAGGCTGAACCCTTGGTTAGCCGTAACTCCCGAACTTTCAGACAAAATGTTCATATAAACGGTAGCGAAAAAGTGCAGACCAGGATTAAGAAATTTTAATTATTACTTGCGGTGTGATAAAACGTGAAATATACATGAAATATCAATACGTCGTCAATATAATCTGAGCCTGCATAGATTTGCCCTTCGAAAACATTTTTTCACTAGAACAGCACACAAACCGTTCTTCTTGGCGTTCTTCTTTCTCTCCTGAACGAGGTGCCTATCAACATGCCCAAATGTCTGCAATTTTAGAATTTTTGGCCGAAAATCATGTCATATGTTTAGTTTCAACTTGAAATTGCGGGGTAGGTTAGGAGCCATGCCGGTTGAGTTCGTTAATGGGGATAATCCACCGAGTGGTTTCGGATTTATAGTCATCTGAAATATTTGTTTTCAACAATAATTCGAAAAATACTGATTTGATCGAATTGAAACTCGGTAGTTATATGAAAATACCGACTCGAGGAATAATACAAAAGGATCGTATGAGTGGAAAATTGAAAAAAAAATTGATAAAAGAAACTCTGTATCTCAGAAACTGTCAGATTTCGCTGAAATTTTGCGAGACCCTTCAAAACCTTATTTTAAAGCCAAGTAAGTTTCGACACAAAAAAGCTATACTTCGAAATAAAAAACTAACTGGCTTTATTGAAAATTGAATAAAAGAAAACCATTTCATAGACATCACCAAAACATAAATATTGCATCAGTTTAGAAAACATAATAATACAGTTTTACTTCTTTCTGTTAATGTGAAACTTAATGTTTTTCAAAGACCGTCAGTGTGACAAACTTGAGAATAACCGTCAACAAAAAGTAATTTTCGCTTGGTATCTGATGAAGGAATCTGATTTAGTCTTCGAAACGTAACAGAATAGTTGTTTTATCGTTTGTGGTGTTTCGTTGCTGTTTATTAAGCAATATTGTTTTAGTGTGTCTCAGGTGTCTCAGCAAGAACTTGAATTTCAAAAATTGAAAAATATATATTTATTTAATATTTTATTAAAATTTTTTTCTACATATATATGGAGGTAGTGATGACATTTACACATGAACAAAATATCGGTTAAATGGCCACCGTTGCTCTGTTGGCAGGTATTCACTCGTGCATACCGTTCCGCAGTGACTGTCGACGGTCATCGTTACCGGGCCATGTTGACAGATTTTTTTGGCAAGAATTAGACGGAATAGACTTAAATGAGATGTGGTTACAACAGGATGGCGCTACCTGTCACACCGCAAGGGAAACAATGACTTTGTTACAAACCAAGTGTTCAGGTCCAGTAATGTCTCGTTTAGGAGACCAAAACTGGCCGCCAAGAAGTTGTGATTTAACTTGTTTGGACTATTTTCTCTGAGGTTTTTTGCAAATTAAGGTCTATGCGAACCATCCTGACACAACTGAGGAACTCAAAGAAGAAATTGCACGTCAAATTCGTGAAATCCAGCAGCCCTTACTGCGAAATGTACTGCAAAATTTCATCAAAAGAGTGCATACCTGCCAACAGAGCAATGGTGGCCATTTAAACGATATTTTGTTTCATGTGTAAATGTCATCACTACCTCCATACATATGTAGAAAAAAATGTTAATAAAATATTAAATAAATATCTATTTTTTAATTTTTAAAATCCATGTTGTTGCTGAGACACCCTTTATATTGCTTCTGACAAATATTAGGTGTTTCTAACGCAGAAGCGATTTCGAAATAAAAAAGTTTTATATTTTATGGATTTTTCAGAGTTTGTGAGAGAAAACCCAGAAGGTAACCATTTAGCGATGAATTCACCTCCCAAAGTATCCTTTTATGATTACACTTATTACATCAACAATTTCACTCTCGCAGATTCCTTCCTTTCACCCTCTCCAGCCCCCCCTAAAATTGATCAGATTGGACAGAATCCTAAAAAATTAGACCGTCAGCCACATCTACTCTATCTTCTCTTTAATCATACTTATCGTTCTCCATAACGCAATCGCCTCCTATCTCTCCTGAACACCTTCAGAAAAATGCTATTGCTCCACCGGCCTTAATTGCCTTTCACCCCACTGCCAAGGCCATCAACGGACATGGGGGCAAAACTGAGCGGAAGCCTCTTTTCAATTAGCGAGATCCATATATATCGAATGCCCCCTCAGAACTGCAGTTCTCTTCTTATTCTTTCCGTCTCGTCACCCATTACTGGCTGCAATACCAGAAAATATTGTTGGCCATAATGCGTTCTCAGATTAAAGCGACTCCTATATTTCGGTGGAATTGTGGCCATCTGTGCTTTATTCGTTTAAATAACGGGGTGGAAGTATATATTTGTTGTGTTTTCTTGGAAAAGAATGGATGGATATTAAAGGAATATCTTTCAGTAATATTGCGATATGAATGAAAAAATAAAATAAATAAAGTAATACATGAAAGCAGTGACTATGCTAAAACTCCTGAAATCGCTCCAGGAATGCATTCGTACGTATCTAAAAGAATATAATGAAGTCGGGTTTATACAGCAAATGAAATAAAAAAGAAACAAATTAAAATACAATAAGAATTGAGGACTATAAGGATTGGTTTATACAGAGGATCCGAAACAAAATAAAAAAATTGGTCCCTTGTTCAAACAGACAAATTATATCTCCGAAAGTATTGGTATTGGTACAATCATAGCAAATTGTCCATTTATTCCTGATATTTGAGTAGGTAGAGTTAAACTTTTCCACTTATCATCCCCAATATTTATACATAAATTATTCAATATGTAATCAGTCAATATTATTTTCGGTTTCAAAAC
Organism: Halyzia sedecimguttata; assembly: GCA_937662695.2. Classification (NCBI taxonomy): domain Eukaryota; kingdom Metazoa; phylum Arthropoda; class Insecta; order Coleoptera; family Coccinellidae; genus Halyzia; species Halyzia sedecimguttata. The sequence continues at coordinate 67,050,034 of OW569415.2, read as the reverse complement.
AGTCTTGTATATATTCACAAATTCAAGAATCGGATAATTGTTTACCCAGAGAAAATATTTAAGAACTACAAATTGACAATCTCTAATAGCTAGAAAATATGGCATTTATGAACAGTGAACACAGACAGATTCTGTGTTCACATTCTGTGAATACATAGAACTTACGATGTATTATTGAAATTTTGAAACATCATATCTCCGAAAGTATTTGCTTGTTAGAGTTAAAAATGATAACAATGGATTCTTATGATGAAACTGCATCTTAAAAAAATTTGAATTCAAAAGTTGTAATGTAAAAAAACAATTTTTTTTCGTTACTCCGAAACTACTAGACCGATATTGCCCAATAACGAACTTATCCGAGATATTTATCCCTCAAACCTACTCTGAAAATTTCAACTGTCTAGCTCATTCCGTTCGTGAGTTATCATGTTAACGGCCGGACGGACGGCTGGCCGGACAGAATTGTCTTCGACCACGGATTCTTGATCAGTGAGTCAAACCAAATCGTTCAAGACCATTTTCAGCCAACAATTCAAAAATTACAGACATTTGGGCAAATTGATAAGCACTCTGTTCCCAGGAACAAGAGCGCCAAAAATAGGAATTAACCAATCAAATTTCATCTTTTTGACAACTTTATTCAAGTTCTGTGAATTTCACTCTTTGAGCATGTCATTGTGCATTCTCATTTTCCAAACATAAAATAAAATAAGAAATAATGATGAGGTAATCTCTAGTTCTTATACTTGTTTCTTATTCCATATATACTAATTGAAATTGAGTCATGGTTTTATCCTATTTCGTGTATCAACGCTATCATTGAAATTTGCATGTTCAACTTTCTTAGCTTGTTTTGATTTGTTTCCTATTTTATTTTATTATTATTATTTTACTAGGATTTTGTTTGATTGCAGCTTCACATATTGTTATGAGATGAAGGAAGGAAATGAAATATGCAATATGAAATGAGATAACATGATTTTACGTATAAATAGTCCGTGGTACTTGAAAGAAATGCAACTTGCAATGTTAATGTTCGTGCTACAAAAATTGTTTATTAACTAATGGATAACTAATTGAAAAGTAGCGATAAACATTTTTGGACCACTGATTATTGTTCATTGATCTATCCTACAGACGGCCGAATTTCTTCAATTTTTTATTTTCATACTTTTTAAGTTTAAATAATATTTATTCATGAAAGGTCTGAAGGGGGCGAGGCTTACGCATGCCAGATTACCCGTTTTCGGCAGTATTTTAAACCCACCGGGAATATTATAAATATTGGTCCCAATTCCGGAAGTTGGGACTTTTTTTCAGAAAATTTCCTCCTCTTCTTGAATCTTTTTTCAAATTATTCACTTAATTGTTTATTACTATTGCAATTTTTGCGAGCGGCCTCAAAAACTATCTGCATACCATTCCGAATCGAATGACACCTCAATCATAATTTCCGGAAAATACGCAAACATTTCGATCTAAAAAGCACTTGTTGACTAGACTATATTGCTTTGATTCTACTACGCCATTTTATCCTTATATTCAGTAAAATAAAGTAAACTCCCTTCATTTTCTCTTCAAACATCTGCTAATGGAAAATCCGTTCTCTCTCAAGATCCATGAAATATTTAATACTTCGGCGAATATTGGGATGAAGCGTCTGTCTAGCTGGTTTACGAGCAAATTTACATTTAATTCACTTACAATTACCCCGAGTAAAATTGAAGTCTGAAAACCCCTCTGAAACTGAAGCAAAAGTTGATATAAACTTTCTCAAATATTTGTCTCACTTCACAATTAACTCGTGAGTGCATATTCGGGAATTTAAAACGAAGTTTGGCGGTGTATTAATGGAGAATTGAAATGAACTACACAGTCCATAATAATATTACAGCGGCGGTTCGATTGTAGAATTACAGTCTGAATGGAAAATACACTTCGGTCTTGCAGACTAATTGAAATTTCATCAGCTTATCCAAACTTCGTCAAGGAAGTTTCAATATATTAAATCGATTTTCGCTAGACACTGAAAACTTAAACGGAAAGATTCATTGAGAGGTTGTCGATTTGGCACACCAGCAGAAGAGCGCTATCAATTTGAGCAGATGTCTGTATTTTTCTAATTTTCTACATAAAATGGTCTCCTCAGACGATTACAGTGGCAGAGGAGGCAAGAGGGGCTGAACCTCCTCAAACCACTTTATTATTTTCATTCATATTGCCAAAACAAAATCTTAAAAAGTGGGCAGCCCCTGTGGACCGGAGCTTTGGCGCTCTCATTCAAACTTTGATAAATCATATCTCCGAAAGTATAGGTTTCTCAGAGTTGGGGTTGATATCAATGCATTATTATGATAAAACTGCATCATGAAAGAAATCAGATTCTAAGTTGGTTCAAGAGCGTCCAATACATGAGAATAGACAATAGAACATACGCGCAAAAGCTCCTGACTTCACGTCAGTGCTTGAACTAATTATTGGCGCTCTAGTTCCTCGGAACTGAGTGCTTATCAATTTGCCCAAATGTCTGTAATTTTCGAATTTTTCGATGAAAATGGTCTTAAACGATTTGTTTCGACTCACTGACCAAGAATCCGTGGTCGAAATCCATTCTGTCCGGCCGGCCGTAGGCACGATAACTCTCGAACGGAATGAGCTAGACAGTGGAAATCTTCAGAGTAGGTTTGGGGGATAAATATCTCGGATAAGTTCGTTATTGGGCAAAATCGGACAGATGGTTTCGGAGTAACAAACAAAAATTTATTTTTACTAAACAAATTCCAAATTAATTTTTTTCAATAAGCAGTTTTATCACAAGAATCCATTCATATCATTTTTAACTCCAACAAGCTAATACTTTCGGAGATATGATTTTTCAAAATTTCAATGTAAATCGTATTTCTACGTTTTCACAGAATGATAGAATTATTCTGTGGGTATTCTATGAATTGTTATAATGTCAACCTATTTTCCTGAGACATGACGTTGTCTCGTCATTCATCCCAGCAATCGTATAAATATGAGAATGATAATATAATATCATACTTTTTGTTGGTTGATATTTTCATGCCGATGGTCAATCCATATGATGATGGGAATGGTAATGGTAAGTTAATAATATTGAGTTCAGAATATCTCCACTAAAAACAAAACTGGAATATTGGTGTATTGGAGAAGATTTGAGGAAAGATATATATTATCGTTCATCATAGAATTGAGGAATGAATATCTCGGATGAGTTCGTTGTTGGGTAGAATTCGTCTATTGGTTTTGGATTGATAATTTTTGGCACTCTTGTTGAATTTAAATTCTTATATGATGTTTGAATTCAATTTCTGCTAAGATGAAGTTCTAAATTTCAATAATGAATCGTACTTCTATGTTTTCACAGAATGCTATAATTATTATATCTAAGCTTTATTATATGATATGTGTTCGTATTCGAAGATTTCATCCTGTTCTATAAGAGAGAGTCAAATTCATTTCAGCTATTTTAATTTGGTTTCTTCCATGGTGCAGTTCTCATTCTCAGATTGCTCATTTAATCTTGATAAATAAACTATTATTTGAATTGAATTTCCTTTATGATGCAGTTCTATCATAAGAATACATTGATATAATTCTCAACTCTAAGAAACCAATACTTTCGGAGATATAATTTGTCTGTTTCAACAAGAGCGCCAGAAAGCTCCTGTCCACAGGGCTTGAACCAATTTTTTTTTGAGTTATCGAGGAAATAATATTCCAGATGGGCATTAGGCCGATTATGCTCTAAAACGACTTAACTCTTCGATTCGGTCGTGCAACCTACCCTGAAAATTGCAAGTTCCTATCTCTTTTCATTCGAAAGTTATCGAGGCAACGGTCACCCATCCAGTTATTGAACTCGCACAAGGCTGCCCGGATCTTCAACAATATAGATCCGACCATGTTCAAACTTGGAACTTGGCAGTAAGTTTATTTTCAATGATTTTTTTTAAATTTTCTAGTAATACGATACTCACGAAATTTTACAATAATTTTTGCGTCAGCATATTACAACTAATTACCTTGTTTGAATTGTAGCGGTTTCGTATTTTTCGAGTTATTGAGAAAAATAACAACCAAATTTCAGATGGGTATAACTCCAAAACCGTTTGGCTGATTATTCCTATTTGCAAATATCACAATCAAATATCGCATTCAGATTCACAACCTAACATAAAAATGGCCAGTCGCTATCTGTTTTCGTTCTCAGGTCATCGTGTCATAAATAAGGTTTTTTAATAACATCTTTAGGTATGTATTCTACAAGAACTCACCAAGTTTCAATTAGATCGGATTTCTATTGGTTATTACTCGGAAATTATTGGGCCGATTATGTCCATTAACGAACTTGTCCGTCGTATTGGGACGCGCCACCTACTTTGAACATTTCAAGCCGCTATATCTCTCCGTTCTCAAGTTATCTTGGCAACGGACGGCCGGCTGGTCGGACAGAATCAAATTTGTCCTCGAATTATTCCTCAAGGAATCGAACTCAATCGGTTGAGACCATTTTCGGCAAAATTTCGAAAATTACAGACATTTGGGCAAAATGATAACGCAATGTTCCACTGAACATGCGCGCAAAAAAATATCTTTTAAAATAAACAATAAAAAATTATTACTACGAAACCACCAGACCGATTCTACCTAATAACGAACTTATCGGAGATATTCAATCCTTAAATCTCCTCTGAAAAGTATATTATATCAATTGAAACTTAGCTAATATTCCAGTTTTGTTCTCACTGAAGATATTCTGAACCCAATTTGATAGACTTACCAAATTATATATTTCCATCATCATATGGATTAACCTAGGACATATAGGGTAGGGGTTATTATAATATCCTATAATTGGTCATTTTGCATTGAATCCTACTTTTTTTGTTAGAACAGAAATACATGTGACATGTCTGTCATAGCTAGATAAGATTACATGTATGAAAAGTAGATAGAACACAGACAGATAGAATTCGCATTCTGTGAAAAAATATAAGTACGATGTATTATTGAAATTTTGAAAAATCATATCTTCGAAAGTATTAGCTTGTTAGAGTTGAAAATTATATCAAATGGATTCTTATGAAGAAACTATAACTCAAAAAAATTAATTCGAAATTTGTAATGTAAAAAAATTTTTTTTTTTCGTTAATCCGAAATCATCCGGCCGATTCAGCCCAATAACGAACTTAACCGAGATATTTATCTTCCAAACGTACTCAGAAAATTTGAACTGTCTAGCTCATTCCGTTCGAGAGATATCGTGTTCACGGACGGCCGGACGGACAGAATCGATTTCGACCACGGATTCATGAGTCGAACCAAATCGTTCGAAAATTACAAACATTTGGGTAAATTGAAAAGCACTCTGTTCCGAGGAACAAGAGAGCCAAAAAAAGTATTCACAAACAGATTTTCCTTACCCTGTGTTATCAATACATTTAATGCAAATCAATACATTTAATTTATGAAACTTTTGATGAAGGGACATGTGAGTACTTAGTTATTCCTGACTGTACAGTAGAATTACTGATTATTGTTCATGAATCATTCCGAACATCTAATCTAAACTAAATGCCTTGTGGAAAGCAGAACATATTATATTTAAAGATTAAATAAAAGAAGGGAAAATTAATTTCCAGATATTTCGCCTAGGTATTTCTACAATTTTTTCAGTTAGCCTTTTAAGAACTCATGATTATCCACATAATATTCGAATCTAAGCGGTTAAGATCAATCTCTTGCTAAACATAACCGATCGGTTATAATAGCAAGGGATTGGTCTTAACCTCTCTGTTCCGGCTACTCGCTTAAATTCAGACCAAAGAATAGAAGTAAGTTAATCTTTGGTCAGACTGTCACTGTCAGTGAAGTGAATCATTCATTGTGGAATTGAAGTGGTCTGTGAATGTCACTGAAAAGTAGAGAACAACGTGCATTATTTTCCTAGATTTGTGACTTTCGGCGATTGTACCTTTCGAGGGTTGTTACTTTCGGTCGTTGTTCAATTCTGGGCAAATGCCTTTCTGCGAATGTTTTTTCCACGCGTGTAAGTTTCTACGCCTGTTCTTCCTAGATTAGTATAGTTTTGTATTTGTGATATTCTGAAATTGTGTAGAGGCCCCTGAGGCGTGAATACACAATAGAACAAGTGCTCAAGAGATCTTTACTTAACGTCAGTGATTTTCTCGAGTTGTTTTCTATCTCCACTGGATTGCCTGAATTGGGATCAATGATAAAACAAAAATATCCTCATTTGATGATAGCGATGCGTGTGTGGATAGTTGGGCCATCCCGATAAAATTTCACCTCATTTCCAATAGCTTTTCCATTTACCGAAACCAGTAACGCCCCTCCAATCGAAAAGATATCAGCTCAGCAGGAAATGAAGGTGCAGGATCCTTAGTGAATCGGGATCTGAAATTGAATTGAATTAATACAATCTGATAGGAAACGTGGCCAATGAAATCTAGTGTGGCCACGCGAAAATGTAATCTCATAACTTACACAGCCTACGTGACCGGCCAGGGTCCCGAAAATGTATCTTCCATCCGTTCGAATTTGCCAGAAAGTCATGCGAGCTTTCAGCTCTTTCAGATTTCACACTCCTCCGCCATTGGGCTGGATAATCGCGTTTGGTTTAAAATGTGCCGGCCGCATGTGTCCACTCTGATTATCTATTGTGTCGGCTCTGGTTGTAGGACGGGCCTGAAAGGGAAAATGGAATGGTCTGTCGGCCTCTTTTCGTCTTTTCTCAGGTCTTATCCGATGCTCAGACGTTGGCTTTTTACGCTGTCTGGCGTAGGAAGGGAGGAGTAATGGTCCATGGATCTAGAAATGTGGAAACATCCTCGGATTGCTTTTTTTGCCCGCTTGTTGTAGAGCGCCTTCATTCTTCCCACAAATCTGTTATTTTCGAATCTTGTGCCGAAAATGCTTTCAAAGGAACACATTACACCTCCATAAAGAGCCACTTGCGAAAATTTCAATGAAACCTATTGCATTAATTGTCGAGAATTTGTCGTGAAATAAATAGAACTGTAGCGCGCTTAGATATTTGGCGCTCTAGTTCCTCGGAACTGAGTGCTTATCAATTTGCCCAAATGTCTGTAATTTTCGAATTTTTCGATGAAAATGGTCTTAAACGATTTGGTTCGACTCACTGATCAAGAATCCGTGGTCGAAATTCATTCTGTCCGGCCGGCCGGTCGTAGGCACGATAACTCTCGAACGGAATGAGCCAGACAGTTGAAATTTTGAGAGTAGGTTTGGGAGATAAATATCTCGGCTAAGTTCGTTATTGGGCATAATCGGACAGATGGTTTCGGAGTAACAAAAAAAAAATTTTTTTACAAAGCAAATTCCAAATTAATTTTTTTTCAATAAGCAGTTTTACCATAAGAATCCAATGATATCTTTTTTAACTCTAACAAGCAAATACTTTCGGAGATATGATTTTTCAAAATTTCAATTATAAATCGTATTTCAACGTTGTCACAGAATGATATAATCATTCTATGTATGAATTGTCATAATGTCAACTTATTTTCCTGAGACATGACATTATCTAATCAATCGAAGAATTGTGAGCGAAGTGAGAAAAATCTCAGTTGTTTGCTCCGAAATTAGTTTTTCTCAGAAAAGTCTTACATTTCGGAACGGAACATGAAGTAAGAGATCTGAGAGTAGTGAGACTGCTTTTCATCCATAGACATAGATATAACTCTCGAACGGAATGAGGTAGGTAGTTGAAATTTTCAGAGTAGGTTAGGGAGATGAATATCTCGGTTAAGTTCGTTATTGGGCAAAATTGGCCAGATTAAATTGGATTTCTTCCATGGTGCAGTTCTCATTCTCATGATTACTCATTCAATCTTGATAAATAAACTATTATTTGAATTGAATTTCCTTTATGATGCAGTTCTATCATATGAATACATTGATATAATTCCCAACTCTGAGAAACCAATACTTTCGGAGATATAATTTGTCTGTTTGAACTAGAGCGCCAGAAAGCTCCTGTCCACAGGGCTTGAACCCATTTTTTTATACCTATGTGTTAACTGAATATAAGTAGCAGAACCACACACAAATCACGTAACTTGAGTAATTGTATTTTTGGCGCTCTGGTTCCTCGGAACTGAGTGCTTATCAATTTGCCCAAATGTCTTTAATTTTCGAATTTTTCGATGAAAATGATATTAAACGATTTGGTTCGACTCACTGATCAGGAATCCGTGGTCGCAATCGATTCTGTCCGACCGTTCGTTAATACGATAACTCTCGAAAGGAACGAGCTACACAGTTGAAATTTTCAGAGTAGGTTCGGGACATAAATATCTCGGTTGAGTTCGTTATTGGGCTAAATCATCCTGATGTTTCGGATTACCGAAAAATTAATTACATTGCAAATTCCAAATTCATTCTTTTAAGATGCAGTTTCACCATAAGAAGCCATTGATATATTTTTGAGCTCCAACAAGCTAATACTTTCAGAGATATAATTTTTGAAAATTCAATAATACATCGTGCTTCTATGTTTTCACAGAACGCGAATTATCTGTCTGTGTTCTATCTGTGTTCACTGTTCATTCATGTCATCTTATCACCTATAAGAGACATGTCATATTATTTCTGTTTTGGTTTTGAAGGCCATCGCAAACATTTTTTTTTATTTTTCTAGTGATATGATCCTCACGAAATTTGTGTCGGATGGATGAGCAACCTACCCTGAAAATTTCAATTTCTGTTTCCATTCGAAAGTTATCGTGAAAAGGGCCGCACAGAATAATATTTGACCTCGAATTCTTCATCGGTGAGATGAACCTTATCGTTTGAGACCATTTTAGCAAAAAATAACTATTAACGAACTCAAATGTCGCAATCGGATGCGCAACTAAAAATTACAAGTCGCCATCTCTTTCCGTTAATTATTGTTTTAAAATTTTCCAGTGATTGGATCTTCACAAAAATTTCACATACGTTTTTTCGGTATTCTACAACTAATTAATTAATTCAATCGGTTCTTTATTGTTTGAGAACAGAATTTCAACTCCGGAATCGTTTAACCGATTTTGTCCATTAACGAATTTGTGCAAATGTGACGGACATTTAGACGCACCACCAACCTTGAAAATTTCAAGTCGCTATTTCTTTCCGTTCGAAAGTTATCGTAGCAACGGTTCCCAAAAACATGCGCACAACAAGGAGTTCTCAAAAATGCAATGTTTGACCGGCTGATTATTCTTTCATATACAGTGCGCGTCAAAATTATGGAACAAATTCATTTTCTTAGAAGAAAAATATTTGGCAAAAATATCCAGAAACAGGTCAATTTTTGTTTCACTTTTACCAAATTTTTATGCATTTTAGAAGGATTTTTGTTGCACCCTGTGCCATCCCCAATAACCCATTAAATTTTTTGAATATGGAAAGTGGGTCATGTGGTACTTTTTTGGCAAGGTCTTTGTATCTTCTTTACAGGCGTGCAGAAATTTTCAAGAAAAAAATTTTCTTTTTTGGAAAATAGTTAGTTCATAGGTTTTCAGTGTGTGGACTGTGTCATGGCTCATTTACTTTGATCGATGGTACCTGATGAAATTTGTCACCGAATGAAAGTCGACCATTACAGTTTTGTTCATGCCCAACTTTCAACCCCTGCGAACCCTTTAATGGAGAAAAAAATGGGGGGGGCGTGAGGGGGTTGAAAAGGTTGAAAGTTGTGCATGAACAAAACTGTAATGATCGACTTTCATTCGGCGACAAATTTCATCAGGTGCCATCGTCTCAAAGTAAATGAGCCATGACAAAGTGCACATACTGAAATCCTCTTTGAACTAACTATTTTTCAAAAAAGAAAACATTTTTCTTGAAGATGTCTGCACGCCTGTAAAGAAGATACAAAGACCTTGCCACAGGACCCACTTTCCCTATTCAAACAATTTAGAGGGTTGATGGGGATGGTACAGGGTGCAACAAAAATCATTCAAAAATGCATACCAATTTGGTAAAAGTGAAACAAAAATTGACCTGTTTCAGGATTTTGTTGCTAAATATTTGTTGAAATGAATTTGTTCCCTAATTTTGACACGCACTGTATAATTTACACCCTATGGAAAACATAAGTTAACTCCAAATCAAATCAAATTTACAATGACGATCAGGATATTAGAAGTAGATGAATACTTGAAATATATTGTATATTTAGTAGGGTCTGCTCATGTGAGTTTAAGTTTTCAAATTTACTAAAATATCTATGGTAATATCTGTTTTCAACCCTGAACAAGCTAAAATATAGTCATTGAAGGATACTGTGGGAGGTATATTGACTATTAAATGCTTTCTTTCTAGGTTTTCTCTCCGAAACTGAAAAATATCTATTGAATAGAATAGTACATTCTAAAACAAGTTGCAGAATGGGCTGATATTCAAACACGAATGCGAGATTCGAAAACGAGCGACGAAGGAGTGAAAACCTGAATGAAAACCCAGGTTTGTCCATTCCTCGTCGTTCTTTGGAATTAGGCATTCCACAAACGTCATTACACCGTATATTTCATAAAGATTCGGGTCTTAAGGCTTATAAAGTTCAGTTAACACAAGAACTCAAGCCGGCTGATCATCAACAACGTCGACGTGTCTTTGCTGATTGGGTCGTTGAAATGCATGAAAATGATCCGGAATTCCATCGAAAAATCATCTTGAGTGATGAGGCCGATTTCCACCTCGGTGGCTTCGTCAACAAGCAAAATTGTCGCATCTGGGGCTCGGAAAACCCAAGAGTTATTGTTGAAAAGCCTCTCTATTCTCAACGTGTGACTGTTTGGTGCGGTTTATGGTCCGGCGGAGAAATTGGACCTTACTTTTTCGAAAATAAGGCTGGAGCACCAGTTACGGTGAATGGATTGCGCTATCGAGAGATGATTAATGATTTTTTATGGCCGGAATTAGATGGTATTGATCTGGACAATATTTACTTTCAACAAGACGGCGCTACGTGCCACACAAGCAACGAAACTATTGATCTTTTGCGGGAAAAGTTTTCGCACCGTGTTATCTCTCGAAGAGGTGATCACAATTGGCCACCGAGATCTTGTGATTTAACACCTTGCGACTTCTTCCTTTGGGGCCACGTGAAAGAGAAGGTCTACGCCAATAGCCCAGCGTCGATTCAAGACCTCAAAGATGGAATTCGTGAGGCTATCGAGGACATAGGGCGGCCACTTTGCGATTTGGTTATGGAAAATTTCATTAAAAGGATATGGTCCTGTAAGCGTGGTCGTGGTGGTCATTTGCCTGATGTTATTTTCCACTATTAACGGCATAGCTTCTTTTTTATAATGAAATAAACATCCGATCATTTATATTGAAATATTGCATTTTTCTTTGATTATCAAAATAAGACCTCTTATTGGAAAACCCTTTATCAAGGAGATGAACTTAATCATTTCACAATTTTCAAGTTTATATTGACCGCTTTCGCAACATGGCTTGTGCACTTTTATGCTGTAAAATATCAAAATGTTAATGAATCCAGCAAATAGCCTCCATTTCCTGCAGTAATTTGTTTTATTCTATTGAATTATGACGGTGTTGACATCATTGCTATACTTTTAGATACCACAACTTGAATACGCCTCTTTAATACGATTCCGGAAGACCATAGCAATATATATTCTTCTCTAATTCTCCCATCAAGGCCGTATCAAATGTGCGCTTGGCCTGGATTTAAAATTTCCAGCAGTTACAGAGTGCATCGGTCGCATGGAGCAACCAACTAGAGATAATTTCGACTTGTTTTTTTCCGTTGGACTTTGCGAATGCAAAAATAAGAGTCAGATCATTTCGACTAAGCCATGCGAGATTGCGAATTCGGAATGAATTATCAAAGTCATCTCCTTCCTTAATCCTCTAATTCCTCTATTAACATTATTCTTCCCTAGACTCATTTTTGCCATCGGGAAAATAGGAAAACTTCTAGATAAATGCCAAGAATGGACTCTTTCCGAGGTCAGGAATGTAAATGGAATTGAATGTTGGGAGAATGGGGCACGTTTCACGTAGTTCGATAGTGTTTTAACAGACTGGTTTATATATTTTCTATTAGTTTACACGGAAATTCTTATATATTTTCTTGAATTTTTCACCAGTTTCAGTTTCGAAGTAAGTAGGATGGAAATTTCTAATCAAAAAATTGGTTCAAGGCCTGTGGACAGGAGCTTTGGCGCTCTTGACCAAACTTCGACAAATCATATACCCAAAGCTATTGGTCTCTGGAAATGATATGGATTCTTACGATAGAACTGCATCATGGAAGAAATTAAATTCAAACAGACCGATTCTCCCCAATAACGAACTTATCCGAGACAATTATTCCTCAAATCTACGCTGAAAATGATATTTATATAAGCTCTTGTATCATACGTCGAATTATATGGTACCCCGTTACCAATTATCAATATATTATATATTATTATATGGTACCCCTTTACCGTTATCAATTAAAACTTAGACAATATTGCGGTTTTGTTTTTACTGAACCCAATCTGATTATGTATCTTATAACAAAGAATATACTTCCGTCATCATATGGATTATCCACGGGCATTATAATATTATCAGTAATAATATAACAAGAGAGTGAGAATGAATTGAAAATAATTTCACAGATTTTTTGAAAACTTGTTGCCAGGTAATAGTCATGAGAGCCCGCAGTGGCTATTCCAAATGGCAACAAGTTTGAACAAAATCTGTCAAATTATTTTTTAATTTATGGAACTCTCTCTATTTGACTAGATTATTTTTTTGCGCGTATGTTCTGGGGAAGTCTTCAACGAACTGTTTCAATCAATACCAAAACATTGTAGCACTCAAAAGACGCTGTTGCATGATTCGACAAATATTCAAAGGCTCGACGCTAGCGTCAAGCGTCAAATGCGGTCACGAGGTACCTTTTTTGCGCGTATGTTCTGGGGAACATCGCGTTATAGTTTTGCCCAAATGTCTGTAACTTTCGAATTTTTTGACGAAAATGGTCTCAAACGATTTAGTTCGACTCCCCAATGAAGAATTCGAGGTCAAATTTGATTCTGTCCGTCCAGTCGTCCGTCCGGCCGTTGCCACGATAACTTGAGAACGAAAAGAGCTAGCGACTTGAAATTTTGAGGGTGGCTGGCGCATCCCAATACGACGGACGAGTTCGTTAATGGGCATAATCGGCCTAGTGGTTTCCGAGTAATAATTTTGTTTTCCACGAATACAAATCGGATCGAATTGAAACTTGGTGAGTAGTTGTAGAATGTGAACTTTTGCACGTTCGTGAAATTTTGTGCGAATCCTATGGCTAGAAAATTTTTAAAAAATTATTAAAAAATATTTTGTTGTCACGATAACTTGAGAACGGGAAGAGATAGCGGCTTGAAATTTTCAGGTTAGGATGTGCATCAGAACGCGACATTTCAGTTTGTTTATGAACATAATCGGCCAAACGGTTTTAGAGTTATAGCCATCTGAAATTTGGTTGTTTTTTGTTTCTCATTAACTCGAAAAATACTTAACCGATTGAATTCAAACATGGTAATTAGTTGTAGAATGCCAACGCAAAAATTCTTGCAAAATTCCGTGAGGCTAGTATTTGTAAAAAATTTAAAAAAAATCATTGTAAATTGAAAAAAAAATTCTATAGGTACATCAGTAACTATTCGTTTGAAATTGCTGAAATTTTGCAAGAGCCTTCATAACCTAACTGTACTGCCAAGTTTCAAGATTTAACACGATCGGTTGAATATTGTTGGAGATTCGAGCATTCTTGTGTGAGTTCAGTAGATGGGTGACCGTTGAGTCGATAACTTTCGAACGAAAGGAGATAGGGACTTGCAATTTTCAGGGTAGGTTGCGTATCCGAAAGGGAGAGTTGAGTTCGTTTTTGGGCATAATCGGTCAAACGAATTTACCATGATAAATTCGATTAAGGGTGTCCAATACAGAAGGATGGACAATAGACATACGTGCAAAAGCTTCTGACTTCACGTCACTGCTTGAACCAATTTTTTTTTTCGTGATTTTTTCGAAATTTTCTAGGGGTGCGGTTCTTAAAATATTTTTTTCGTCATTTTTTTCAAATTTTCTAGGGGTACGGTTCTTCCAAATTTTAAACACTTCTTTATGATGATTTTCTACTACTAGTTACCAAGCTTCAATTCGATCGAATATTTATTTTTTGAGTTATCAAGGAAATAATATTCCAGGTGGGTATAACTCGGAAACCGTTTGACCGATTATGCCCAAAAACGAACTCAACTCTCCCTTTCGGAAACGCAACCTACCCTGAAAATTGCAAGTCCCTATCTCCTTTCGTTCGAAAGTTATCGAGGCAACGGTCACACATCTACTGAACTCACACACAAAATTTTTTTTTACAATACAACTTTCGAATTCAATTTTAAGATTTAAGATGCAGTTTCATCATAAGAACCCATTGATATCATTTTCAACTCTAACAAGCTAATACTTTCGGAGATATGATGTTTCGAAGTTTCAATAATACATCGTAAGATCTATGTATTCACAGAATGTGAGCACATAATCTGTTTGTGTGACAATTCCTAAATGTCATATTTTCTAGCTATTAGAGATTGTCAATTCGTATATATTCTCTTGGAAAGCAAGTATTCGATTCTTGAATTTGTGAATATATATAAGAGTGTTTTGATGTAGTTTATGGAGGCAATAGGAAAGAAGAACATAATGGAATCATCAAAAGAAACTACTGTTCATCAAAAGAAACTACTGTTCATTAAAAGAAACTACTGTTTCTTGAGTTAAGGTTCATAATACAGAAAAGAATGTGTTAGTGGTATGAACTATTAAATTTCAAATTATGAAAAGAGGATATTATTTTATTAATGAATTTTGAACTATTAAAATAATTTGTTCGTAATCCACTACCTACTCAAATTTCAGGAATAAATGAACAATCTGCTATGATTGCCTCCAGCCTTGCTCTAGAAATTTCGATGATACTTTCCTTAGGTATTTCGAGTTGTGAAATCTATGCACCGAGTGTGAGTTGCAACAACCCATTCCACGAGGTTGAATCATTGCAGATTGCTCCCTTAATCTTGATAAATAAATTTAATGACAATTGCTGAAGCGTTGTAGATTGCTCTTTTTTTTTAAAGATAATTTTTGAAGCATTTTTCTTAAACGATACTTTTTTTAAATTCAATTTCTTTCATGATGCAGTTCTATCATAGGAATCCATTGATATAATTCCCAACTCTGAGAAACCAATACTTTCGGAGATATAATTTGTCTGTTTGAACAAGAGCGCCAAAAAGCTCCTATCCACAGGGCTTGAAATTTTGTTTTATAGTATAGATTTGAGGAATTAATATTTGGATAAGTTCGTTATTGCGTAGAATAGGTCTGATGGTTTCGGATTAATATGTTTGACACTCTTGTTGAATTTCTTTTATGATGAAGTTTTGTCATAAGAATCCACTGATACCTTTCCCAACTCTGAGAAACCAATACTTTCGGAGATATGATTTGTCAATGTTTGAACAAATAGCGCTAAAGCTCGTGTCCACAGGGCTTCCCCACTTTCAGTATTGAGTATTTAGTACGCAACGTTGTATTCATTTCATGAACTCCAATCCGATCGACTGAAAATTATGGGTGTCCCAAAAATTCAGATTTATCGACTTAACATACCTGCACAGCCATGTCTGGAACTCAAACATGGCCTGAATCCATATGTCGACTAATTACAATCCTAAAACAGGTCCTTGGGGTTTCCCGGCGCTCATTTTAGTTGATTAAGTCTTATAATTGTAGCTCATAGAAAACATTATCATTATTTAGGAGTTATACTTGGTATTCATCACCTACAACTAATTATTCCTCTACCTCTTTTGCCATATTACATCTGCAAAGTTTGCAGAATACACATTTCCCCAGTATGCTCCAAAATAGGTAGGTAACTAGTTCCTCGAGTTTCTACGTATTCGAGGTTATTAACCCTTAGCTGGTTAACCTCCGACTCATATTTCAGGGGTGACTTCCTTCAAATTTCGGCCTGGGGCTATGGGTACAGTTTAACCGCCGAAAGGCCCTTTGGTGGCGAAACAAAGGAAATTATCCCCGTTTCTCAACTATTCACTTCCTTTTGCGACAGACGGACTTTTATACTACGACGGTGCATGTTCGTGATAATTCTTCTGTCTCTAATCAACTCTCAGCGCGAGGTGCACATGAGAGGTCGCCGCAGTTTCTGCTGATTAAGAAATTCTTTCAGAGCGCAACAAGGAAAGTTTGCAGGGCATACTTTGGTCGGAAATTATGAGATTCCTGAAACTAGTGGGTTTAAGAAACTGAAAGAATTTATTATGCGGTTTTTCGAGGAACTCTGAAATTGCATGCTGAGTTTTGTTCAATTACGAAATGCGAATTATAATTATATGTTATTTTTATTTGTTTTATTGGAAAATAGTAATAATTGTTGGTGCTTGATGCTTTCCTGAATTACTAGATTCACATAGAGCAAGTCATTGAAAATACTATTCCTTTCTTTCATGATGCTGTTGGGCCAAATTTCTTATTTTCGGTCGATAATCCCCATCATGCTAGAATTATCGATGAAGCTCTGGAAATCTATGGTAATCCACACTTGGCCCTGCCCTCTAGGTCGCCAGACCTCAATCCCATTGAACACGCTAGAGATCATCTACAAAGATCTTTGGATTCTCATCAACCACCTTCTCATACACTTCAAGAACTCCAGTGAACGGCTTTTACCGCAACTCTGGAGAGAAATTATTGATCAAGGCTACTTCAACAATGTGATCGAAAGTATGCAAATGCGTTGTCAGGCTGTGGTTGATGTTTGAGGAGGCCATGCTCTTCACTGAGCATTATTTTTTTAATTTTTTGAAGGAACTGATTTTTCACTATACCTACTGAAAATATATCTTCAACTGAAACTGTGAAACTTATAAAGAAATGGACAAAAGACTGAGTTAGATAATGAGTAAACATTTAGATTTTTCCAACTTGTAAAAAAAAGTCGGAAAGCCCTGTGGACAGGAGCTTAGGCGCTCTTGTTCAAACTTGGACAAATCATAATATCTCCAAAAGTATTGGTTTCTCAGAGTTGGGAATTATATTAGTGGATTCTTATGATAGAACTGAATGATAAAATGAATTAAATTCAAATAATAGTTTATTTATCAAGATTAAATGAGCAATCTGCAATTATTTAACCTTGTGGAGTGGGGTGTTGCAACTTACACTCACAACTTGAAATACCAAAGGAAAGTATCATCCGAATATCTAGAGCAAGGCCGGAGACAATTAATGCAGATTGCACATTTATTCTTGATATTTGAATAGGTATAGGCTGACGAACGAATTATTTTAATAGTTCATTTCATTTTTTGGAAGACTAAGAATGTATTGTGTATTCTTGTTTTACTTTATTTGAAAACTTATATCAAAATATGGCCTATCGACAAAATATATCAATAAAATGCAATCCTCTTTTCATAATTCAATAGTTCATACCACTAACACATTCATTCTGTATTATGAACCTTAACTCAAGAAAAAATATTTGATACACAGATGCAGATCCATATTTCAGCATTTTTTTGCTAGCAACATTATGAAAATACTGTACATAGGAACATGTCTCACTACTTAAGGAATTAAAAGGTAATATTAACCTCAGTGGTCAACGAACAGTAATTTCTTTTGATAATTTCATTATTTTCCTATTGCCTTCATAAACTACATCATTAAAATGATCGAATTCTAAATCTTCATTCATCATCTCCAATATTTATACATAAATTATTCAATATGCAACAAGTCAATATAATTTTCGGTATCAAAACAGTCTTGTATATATTCACAAATTCAAGATTCGGATCCTTGTTTTCTTACAGAAAGTATTTTCAAAGTACGAATTATAAATAAACTAGAACAGAAATAAATTTGACATCTCTCTAATAGCGAGATAAGATGACATTTATGAATAGTGAACACATATAGAACACAGACAGTTAGAATTCGCATTCTGTGAAAATATAGAAGTACGATGTATTATTGAAATTTTGAAAAATCATATCTCCGAAAGTTAGCTTGTTAGAATTCAAAATGATATCAGTGGATTCTTATAAGGAAACTGCATCTTAAATAAAATTGAATTTGAAATGTAAGAAAAAAAAATTGTTTTCGTTACTCCGAAACCAATTAAGAACTTAACTGAGATATTTATCTCCCAAACATAATCTGAAAATTTCTAATGTGAAGCTCATTCCGTTCGGGAGTTATCGTGGTCACGGCTGGTCAGACGGCCGGACAGAATTGTTTTCGACCAATGATTCATGATCAGTGGGTCGAACAAAAGCGTTTAAGACCATTTGGGCAAATTGATAAGCACTCTGTTCCGAGGAACAAGAGCGCCAAAAATGAAAAAAATTCCATTCGTTACTCGACACTCATCTGTCGCATTTCTACAAAATTACCCTCCCAGAATCATCGGCAGAGTAAACTTATAAGCGTGACATCTGAGCGATTCCATAAAGCGGTTCATCCTTTTCCGACCGTTTGAAATTGAAAAATTGGCCAATAACTTGTTCCCAGCAAACTTAAA
Source organism: Halyzia sedecimguttata (assembly GCA_937662695.2). Lineage (NCBI taxonomy): Eukaryota > Metazoa > Arthropoda > Insecta > Coleoptera > Coccinellidae > Halyzia > Halyzia sedecimguttata. The sequence continues at coordinate 67,031,349 of OW569415.2, read as the reverse complement.
TTAGATTCAAACTTTTCCGGGTGCCTCTCCAGACCCGAATAGGTTCGAAAGGAAAAACGGAGGAAAACTGAAGAAAGATTCTCGACGTAAAGACGAGGTGGTGGCACGCTACATTATTCAAATGGAGGCTGAGATAAGAGTGTATTGCTCGCTGCGGACTCATCTGATAAATATTGGATGAATTTTCGCCGGAAAACACCTCGTGACTTTTCCCTAATAAAACTGAAAATCTGTTAGTGTGATTGGATCCTTCCTCGGAGGATTTAGGAACGGTATACATCTCGACTATGGACGGATGTATCACGTAGATTGAAATAAATGGTGGAAACTATCAAGGTTCGGTTCTCTCGAGACATAGCCACAGAAAATGGATATTTTTGGGAACTTTCGATTGTCAGCATTAAATTGACATTCACCATAAGTAAAGGAGTGGTTCAAACAAATTATACTGGGTGATTTCTGAGGATTGTATGACAGAAATTTAAAAAATTATAAAAAAATTGGTTCAAGCATTGACGTGAAGTCAGGAGCTTTTGCGCGTATGTTCTATTGTCCATTATCCTGTATTGGACACCCTTAATCGAATTTACCATGGTAAATTATGTTGTCCATTCTCCTGTATTGGACACTACAGGAGAATGGACAACATAATTTACCATGGTAAATTCGATTAAGGGTGTCCAATACAGGAGAATTGACTATAGAACATACGCGCAGAAGCTCCTGACTTCACTTCAGTGCTTGAACCATTTTTTTTCGTAATTTTTTTGAAATTTTCTAGTGGTACGGATCTTACAAAAATTTTTTTTCGCCATTTGTTTCAAATTTTCTTGGGGTACGGTTCCTACAAAACTTTGAAAACATCTCTATGTTGATTTTCTACTACTATTTACCAAGCTTCAATTCGATCGAATCTTTATTTTTTAAGTTATCGAGGAAATGATATTCCAGGTGGGTATAACTCGGAAACCGTTTAACCGATTATGCCCAAAAACGAACTCAACTCTCCCATTCGGATTCGCAACCTACCCTGAAAATTGCAAGTCCCTATCTCCTTTCGTTCGAAAGTTATCGAGGCAACGGTCACCCATCTACTGAACTCATACAAGGCTACTCGATACTCCAACAATATTTAAATAATGAAAAAAAAAACGGAAACGTATCTGAGACTTTATTTTCATGATCAGGTGTTAAAAACATCACACATGATCAGGTGTTAAAAACATCACATTTTTCTCATTGAGATATACAGGGTGTCAAGGAAAAAAGTACCATGCATTGTGTCACGTGATAGAGCGCCATAAAATATGAAAAAAAGGTCCTTCGAATATATGTCCGAAACTGCTTCCTTTAAGAAAGACAGGGTGTTAAAGTTTATTTTTTTATTTGGTTTTTTTTTAATAACTTTGGACAAAGAGGTAAGAATTGAACAAAATGTGGTATGCGGGGGTTTTGTATGATGCAGAATCCAAATATGCCATTAGTTTTTTGATTACAAATAGAGGGAAAAAAGATAGAGGAATCGCTTTTTCTAGTCCAGAATGACATACAGTGTAAGGCAAAAAAGTTAGGGTTGATTTAAATGTGGAGGAATCCTGTATGTGGCGCCCTCTATTAGTAATCTAAAAACTAATAGGATATTGGGATTCTGCATCATACAAAACCCCCGCATACCACATTTTGTTCAATTCTTACCTCTTTGACCAAAGTTATTAAAAAAATAACAAATAAAAAAATATACTTTAACACCCTGTTTTTCTTAAAGGAAGCAGTTTCGGACATATATTCATAGGACCTTTTTGTCATATTTTATGGTCCTCTATCGCGTGGCACTATGCATGGTACTTTTTTCCTTGACACCCTGTATATTCATGAAGAGGAGAAAAAATGCGGTCGAAAACAATGTATTCAACTAGGAATTTTTTTTTCGTGAAGACGAAAATTTAATTGGGTGATTTTTTGATGAATTAATACGATCTCTTCATATTTCCTTTTTTATGGGGTCATTTGAAAAGTTTAGTCTATCGGTAAACTTTTAATACCAGAGCTCTATTAATTCTGAGAATTGAACCCGCAATTTTTACGAAAATAAGTTTTAAATCTATCGAAGATGGCCGTCGGTGGAAGAAATTTCGAGCAGCTTCGATGAAATTTAATTAGTAACTATATTTTTCTTGTTGGGAATTTGATTCATATACGAATTGTTGGATTAAACGTATTAATTTATTAAAAAATTTTTCAAAATTTGTCAGTTCCTCGGAAACAGAAAGAGGCTGTCCGCCTCGGAAACAGAAAGGGGCCATATCAAATAACACTCAGTTTTTCTTCAAAATGTACACCTGCTTGCTGAACTATATTGGATTATATTGAACCTAATGTCCAGATATTTGTCTCACTCTGAAATAATTCGTTAATGGAGTATGCAAATTTTCAATTAATTTTTGTTTTCAGGTCAGTTGCTCAACACCATGAATTCCAAACTGTATGATGGTAAGAGATTTAACTCAATTTAGAATTTCTTTTTCTTAGAATGATAGCAGTAGTATTAACGCTTAAATGATTAATTTCGATCAATTCGTAGATGGATAAAATTTTGTTTTTGACTGTGACGAAAAAATTTTGTTATTCGGCGAATAAAGAAGTCATTTACGTTCTATGTTAACTGCTACTATGGCAGTCTCCCTAATGGATAAGTTTTCGTAATTTATTCAATAGATGTCCTGATCGTCTCTACCATTCATTCGAAATTTTGTTCTGATTCGACGAAAAAAATAAGTAAGTAATAACTGTAAAATCAAACCTAAATGTGTCGTTAAAGATAACAATTCTTCAACAAAAACCTGAAATAGATTGAATCTCTATATTATATTAATAAGTGACACCCGTAAGAATCAGAAAAAAAATCGAAATGGAAAGTGAATATAAAACAGTGACAGTGCGACAACATGAATCAAAGAGTTCGTACAATGTGCATAAGCCCAAATGATAGCTGAAGGGTCATCAACCAGAACAAAAACAGGAAAGAAGAAAAATATCTTGAACATCAATATATTTTCGGAATATATTAGCCGAGTTTTATGTCGAGGCAATAAGTACTTGTGAATGAGATGCTTTTACATTAATCTGATTTATTTTTCCATTCTGAAATCTCCATTTTGATATCTGAATCCAATCAGACCTCCTTGAAACCTTCAGGAACGCTGAAAGTAATTTAATTATTCTATAATCTCGGTGCCTCTCGGATGATAGAAATATTTAATAATTTAATGATGGAAGGAACGAAGCCCCCCCTTGGAAAATGTACAAGAGGTCGTACGTTAGAATCTTCCTGAATTTACTCATCTCTCAGAGAAAATATTATCTCAATTCGATATACAGGATGTCTCACAGGGAACTGCATTCGAAAACCATAAATCGAACATTTCTGAAATTCTGTTTGTAGGCAACTGTCTGAAGGGTGAATGAAGCCCCTTCAACTAATGAAAGTGAAGTATTACTTCCAATTATACAGGAAACATATCTACTTTCTGAGTTCAAATGAAGCCACCTGTATATTTTTACATTTTTGAAATTTGCAATGAATTTTACTTGGTTGAGTAGTTTTTGAGTTTTTATGGGCTTTCCTGCATTATTGATTTAGGTTGACACAAAATTGAAAATATCTGCGAATTACTATTGCAATTGTTGAATCTGCCGTTTAGAGTTTATTTGAAAACCTTCAAACTAGCTAAAATAAATCAACTATTCGTACACAAATGTACAGGGTGCTTGAAAAATCTTCATCTAAAATTGCCAAAACTTTTTCTAATTGGTACTACAAGTTTTTCATTTTTGTTGGATAGGTTGTCTAAAAATAGATTTATTCATTTCAGGATTCCTTAGACCTGAATATTATAATTTCCAAGATAGATTTTCCAAAAAATGCATGAATATTTGAATTCTACAAATCATCTCTATGTTTCCGTAATATTTATGGAAAAATAGATGAATTCGATAAACTTCCTAGAACATCGATAACTATCAATTATTTGTACATCGATGCCTGATAAAGCTATCTCGTTCAAAATCAGTTTGGTTTCATATTTATCGATGGTCGATGATGTTGATTGATTTCATCCATTATTCTATGACTACAATTGTACCCTTAATCCATAGAGAAGAGAGAGGACGCGTAACTCTATGGTTCTCTCTGAAACAATGTGTCTCACAACAAAGTCAGTTACTTTTGCGCGCATGTTCCACTGTCTATTCACGTCTCATAGGAAGTCGATCGAGCTGAAATTCAGTACGTACTCGATTGCAACATGGTGGCTTGAAGGTATGTATGGAATTTCAGCAGATTCTGACGACTAGTTTATGAAATATAAAATTTTTTAAGAATTTTATTTTTTCTAGTTATACGATGTTTCGCGAAAATTAGCGCGTCAACATTCTACAAGTAATTACCATGTTTTAATTGGATCGGATTTGTATATTTTGAGCTATTGGGAAATAACTACAAAATATAACATCGGTGTAACTCCGAAACTATTAGGCCGATTATGCCCAAGAAATAAATTAACTGCCCCATTTGGATGCACAACCAACCCTGAAAATTGCGAGTCGCTATCTTTTTCTATTCAAAAGTTATCGTAGTCATCGCCCATCCAGTAACCGAACTCGCCCTAGACTGCTCGGATCTCCAATAATATAGATTCCATCGTGTTCAAATGAAACTTGGCTGTAGAGTTAGGTTTTGAAGGTTCTCGCCAAATTTCAGCGACATCGGACTGGTAGTTTCTGAGATACAGAATTTCTTTCAATGATTTTTTGAAAATTTTCTAGTTATACGATCCTCACGAAATTAAGCAAAAATTTGTGCGCTAATATTGAACAACTAATTGAATTGGATTGCAGTCACATTTTTTGATATATTGGGGAAATAACAACAACATTACAGATGGGTATAAGTCCAAAATCGTTTGGCCAATTGTGCTTATTATCAAACTTAAATGTCGCATTCGGAAGGGCAACCTACCCTGGAAATTTCAAGTCGCTATCACTTTCCGTTCTCAAGTTATAATGAGATACATAATATTATTAAATATTTTTTTTTTATTTTGTGTGATACGATTCTCACGAAATGTTGCATGCGTCTTTGTGTCGGTATCCAGTTACCAAATTTCGATTCGATCGGGTCTGTATGGTTTGCAATCAAAATTAGTACTCGGAAACAGTTGGGCCGATTATGAACATTAACGTACTTAACTGTCGCATTTGGATGCGTAACCTACCCTGATGATTTCCAGTCGCTATCTCTTACCATTCGAAATTTATTATGGCGACGGCCGGCCGGAGAGATTCTAATTTGACCTGAAATTCTTCATCAATGAGTCGAACCTAATCGGAATATGGGCCGGTTTCTCAATTGCGAGTTAACTCGAGGTTGCGAGTTACGCATGTATTTAGCGATATTCATGAACGCGTAACACTCGGGTTACCCGCAACCTCGAGTTAACTCGCAATTGAGAAACCGGTCATAAGTCATTCTAATCTTTGACCCTCTATCCAACGAGATTTGGAAAAAATATAGTTGCCGATTGAAAATCTGGACTTTCAAACACTTGATCAATTTCAGATGTACAGGGTTATTCACTATAAATTACCCACCCCTTATCATCGTTATTATTGCCTACAGGAAAAAAAGTTAAATGTAAAAGTTGTGCGCCTGTGATAAAATCCTATAAAATATACAGAGGCGTGCAGATTTCAGACAATTTTTTTTGATATTTTTTTCAAATGGGACACCCCGTATATTATTGAATTTTTGGAATGTTCTTTTTTCCTGATTCCAAAAATATACCATATGTTACCACTATCTTATACCGTTTTCGAGTTATTAGACGTCGATTTATGGTGATTGATGATTGATGCACAACGTAACTTAGTCTTAATGCATAATATATAACATATCTTAATCATAAACTCAAGATGAAACTATAATTTTTTATGGTAATGTTCATGCCCGTGACTAAAGGACCTAATAGGAAATAATGGAAACATTAAATGGTCACCTAACAGTCCAGACTTGACCCCTATGGATTCATTTTTCTGGGCATTTCTAAAAGACATTGTTAATAACAATAATAATAATATTCAATTAATTAAAGACACGATTCGACTTGAAATACGATGCACTTATAAATATAAGAAGATGTTATCAATTATGCATTGACAATAATGGTGGACATATTGAACATCTTTTATGACTTATTATGTTTTTTAATTTTTTTTCTATTTATCAATATTTTTTCTTCCTCCCCTCTAATAACTCAAAAACGTTATTAGATAGGGGTAACATATGGTATATTTTTGAAATCAGGAAAAAAAGATCATTCCAAAAATTCTATAATATACAGGGTATCCCATCTGAAAAGAATATAAAAAAATTGTATTCCCTGAAATCTGCACGCCACTGGGTTTTGATAGCATTTTATCAAAATTTAGTCACAAGCACAAACCTTTTACATTTAACTTTTTTTTTTCTGTAGGCAATAATAACGATGATAAGGGGTGGGTAATTTATAGTGAATAACCCTGTACCTACCACTGATTTCATTTAACAGTATAATATGGATTTTTATTCGCAAAATTGATATCTTCTTACTAATTTGAAGGTTTTCCAATATAGCCCAAATGGCCGGAGGTGATACCTATCCGTAATTTAGTAACCCCCATCATACCTCAATTTTGCAGGAAACCCCGTAATAACTCAAAAACTACTTAATATAGCCCGAAAGTATTACTTCGCTCTAAATATTTTAAGGAGCTGCATGATTCTGACAGTTTCATGAACCTCTGATTTCTGGTTTTCCAAATATCGTTCGATGTAGTTCTCGGTGGGACGTGAAGACATGATATCATAATATCGGATACTTATTCAATTTATCCATCACTCGGAATAGTGTGCGACTGCAACTTGAGCAATTCCGAATAATGAACGATTATGTTCTATAAATGAATTTTCTCCTTGCAAAGCTCAACAACTTCATCAACTGTTATCGTCAGCTCCACTAATTCCATCCAACTCCAAAACTGACATCTCATTCAATTCTGCCCTATTCGTGTATTAATCAGAAAGATGAAGTTGTTGAGCTCAACCACTGGTCTTCGGAGAAAGTCTAGAAAACTTATTATGAAACGACATCGCGTTGGATCGAACAAAGCGTTTCTCCCTCTTCGTTTATGTTTAGTTTGTTCGAAGAAGTATTTAAGGGATTACAAAGAGACGGGGATGTACAGGAAATATCGTTCAGGTTGAGCCGAACTGATGTACCGATCAGAAAAACGCGATCAAGTAGCTGAACGAAAATAATAACGACCGATTTTCTATTTATGATACTCTATTTTGTCCCGAAATAGGAAATTGGTTTTATTCTCCAATGATTCATTCGAGTGATTCGGGAAGAAAACTACTGAAGGATGACGCAGGCAATAGATGTCTTCTGGACGCAAAGTAGTTATATGTCTCAAAAGTAAAGTACAGGGGGCTGTAAAGGTGTGTTAGTACACTATCTGGGCCCTTGACAACATTGTTCAATAATTCTCTGAGGAAGGGTAGGTTTCCGTCACTATGGAAGAAAGCTTACGTTATACCAATCTTCAAATCTGGTGCGCGGGATCAAATTGGTAATTATAGGGGGGTATGCATTCAGTCGGCTATTCCGAAGCTTTTAGATAGTTTAGTTTGCAGTTTCTTGTCGTGGCACATCAACCCTCTTCTTATTGGCGAGCAGCATGGGTTTCGGCGGGGGCGTTCAACGTCAACAAATTTGTTACTTTTTCTTAAAGATATAATTAATAGTTTTGAATCAGGATATCAAGTGGATACAATTTACACTGATTTCTCCAAAGCGTTTGACAAAGTTAATCACAACCTACTCATAATGAAGTTGAGCGCTCTTGGGTTATCCGGCATGTTTCTCAGCTGGTTCAGCAGTTTTGTTTATGGACGTTCCCAGTCGGTTAAATACGGTGATTCTGTATCAGATGAGTTTTTGGTCACTTCAGGAGTACCACAGGGTTCTCACCTTGGCCCCTTACTTTTTAATATATTCATAAATGATATTAAACTTGCAAACGAGTTTCTTGCTGTTCGCTGATGATTTGAAAATGTATAGTGTTGTGAAGAATACTAGTGATTGTTATTATTTGCAGGATCAAATCAATTTATTTTATGACTGGACTTTAGTTAATTGTTTGTACCTGAATGTTGACTAATGTAATGTCTTTTAGCCGCTCGAGTAAACCTCTTGAGCATGATTACTCCATTGGGGGTAGTGAGTTGCTAGCACGCGTTCACTGTATTCGTGATTTGGGAATAACTTTTGATACACGTTTAGATTTCAAGGAGCACGTGCTTGAGGTTACGTCTAGGGCATATAGGATGTTGGGTTTTATCATCCGTGGCGGTCGTCAATTTTCCGTCGCGACTTTGAGGACCTTGTAATGCTCATTGGTGAGAAGTGTTTTAGAATATGGTTCATGTGTTTGGTCACCTTACTTTCTAGGTTACACTGATAATATTGAAAAAGTTCAGCGGAAATTCCTTCGTTACTTAGCGTATCGTTCGAACTTGTATACTCTTAATAATGGATATCTTAGCTCTGAACACCTGAGAGTCTACTTTGAGTTGATGCAATTAAAAAGTGGAAGACAAGTTGCGGATTTGTGTTTTTTGTATAAATTAGTGAATGGAATTATTGACTGTCCTGATCTACTAGGTTCAATTAATTTTAATTTTCCCGCGAGAATTACAAGAAATATTTTTTTGTTTAGACCTAATTTCCAACGATTTAATTATGGCAGAAAATTTTTTTTAAACAGATCTTTGGTGTTGGCGAATGATGTCCATGTTGATTTCTTTTGTTTGTCCTTGTCAGCATTCAGGCGCAATTTGTTGGGTATACTGAATTGATGGTTGAGGAAATTGTGAACGTTCGTTATAGTTTATATTGTATATAGTTGTTTATATGGGGGTTACCCGTTTAATCATCGCTGTATGATAAATAAATAAATAAATTTAAGAACGTTCCTAGAACTTATCGATAAATTTGTTGTGTAATTTGGTTGCACTGTATTGAGTTATTTACATGTTTCATCGTGTTCTATTAAATAAGAGGGTAGATAATATCGATGGTTTAACACTATAAACTACACTCTTGCCCACTACAGTTTTTGTGGTCTGACAAATGTTTCGGAAACAAAGTTTCCATCTTCAAAGACGAAGCGTTACTTAAGCATGCAATCAATTTCTACATTCCAGTACGGGTTGACAGTATACCCTTAAGTAATCATTAAAGGATACTGTGGGAGGTATACTCATTATTAAAAGGTTTTTCTCTGGGTTTTCTCTCCCAAACTCTGAAAAATATCTATAAAATAAAAATTAATTATTTTGTGATTTGCTTCTGCGTAAGAAACATAAGATATATGTCAGAAGCAATCAATTGAACAATGTTGCCTAACCAACAACAACGAAACAACATCAACGAAGAAACAATTATATCGTAACGTTTCGGAGTCTATATCAGACTCCTTCGTCAGACGCTTAATGAAAATCTTTAGAATTATTTTGTTGGCAATTCTTGAATTTCACAAAATAACTATCAACAAAATAATTCTAAAGATTTTCATTAAGCGTCTGACGAAGGAGTCTGATATAGACTCCGAAACGTTACCATATAGATGTTTCTTCGTTGATGTTGTTTCGTTATTGTTTGTTAGGCAAAAACTCAAAACAAAACAAAAACAAAAACTCAAAAACATTTCGAGATAATTCAAATTTGAAAAAAAAATTAAAATTGAGATAGAAATTTCCTAAAAAAATGTCCTGACTGCCGGAACCATGACCAATATTTATAATTTTCCTAAAGGGTTGAAAATACGCCCGAAAACGGGTACTCAGGCTTGCGCAAGCCTCGCCCCCTTCGTACCTTTGATGAATAAATATTATTTAAACTTATTAAATATAAATATAAAAATTGAAATAATTCAGGCACCTGCAAGGTAGATCAATGAATAATAATCCGTGGTATAATAAATTAAAATGGGTTCAAGCCCTGTGGACAGGAGCTTTCCGGCGCTCTAGTTCAAACAGACAAATTATATCTCCGAAAGTATTGGTTTCTCAGAGTTGGGAATTGAATCAATGTATTCTTATGAAAGAACTGCATCATAAAGGAAATTAAATTCAAATAATAGTTTATTTATCAAGATTAAATGAGCAATCTGAGAATGGGAACTGCACCATGGAAGAAATCAAATTAAATCTCGCCAATTTTGCCCTATAACGAACTTAACCGAGATATTCATCTCCCTAACCTACTCTGAAAATTTCAACTACCTAGCTCATTCCGTTCGAGAGTTATATCTATGTCTATGGATGAAAAGCAGTCTCACTACTCTCAGATCTCTTACTTCATGTTCCGTTCCGAAATGTAAGACTTTTCTGAGAAAAACTAATTTCGGAGCAAACAACTGAGATTTTTCTCACTTCGCTCACAATTCTTCGATTGATTAGATAATGACGTGTTTCAGGAAAATAAACTGACATTATGACAATTCATACATAGAATAATTATATCATTGTGAGACAACGTTGAAATACGATTTATTATTGAAATTTTGAAAAATCATATCTCCGAAAGTATTAGCTTGTTAGAGTTAAAAATGATATCATTGGATTCTTATGGTAAACCTGCTTATTGAAAATAATTTAATTTTGAGTTTGTTTTAGAAAAAAAATTTTTTTTTTTGTTACTCCGAAACCATCTGTCCGATTTTGCCCAATAACGAACTTAGCCGAGATATTTATCTCTCAAACCTACTCTGAAAATTTCAACTATCTAGCTCATTCCGTTCGAGAGTTATCGTGCCTACGGCCGGACCGGCCGGACAGAATGATTTTCGACCACTGATTCTTGATCAGTGAGTCGAACCAAATCGTTTAAGACCATTTTCATCGAAAAATTCGAAAATTACAGATATTTGGGCAAATTGATAAGCACTCAGTTCCGAGGAACTAGAGCGCCAAAAAGGTTTATCCTCGGGTTTATCACTACTTTTCAATTATTAGTTAATTGACAATTTTTTGTAGCACGAACATTAACATTGCAAGTACGATAATTGTTAAACTATTAATCTGATTTTTTTTTCCTTTCGTGGAGCTATTCTTGAAAGGTCTCTGAATATATTCCCATTGGAATATTTTCAAAATTATTAATTTTTGTTTTGTTATGAACAATTTAGTTAAGTGATATTTTATAAAGCTTCAATTTATAATATTACTATTGATCCGTTTTCTTATGACCAGAAACTACTTAAAAATCATTTTTAATAATTATTATCTCCTATTGTTTGAATAATTGTTATAAACCAATGCGTTTATTATGAGATAATTCGAAATTTTCTTGTGAAAACATAATTGAAGCTTATTATTTTCACTTGAATAAGTTGTAAATAACAAAACGAAAAAAAACAATTTTTCAAAAAATAACTCCTCGAAAGGAAAACATTCTCAGATTAATAGATTAACAATTAACAACTTGCAATGTCAATGTGCGTGCTACAAAAAATTGTTAATTAACTAATGGATAACTAATTAAAAAGTCGCGATAAACATTTTTGTACCACGGATTATTTTTCATTGATCTATCCTGCAGGTGCCTGAATTTTTTCATTTTTTTATTTTCAAGGTTCCGAAGGGGGCGAGGCTTACGCAAGCCGGAGTACCCGTTTTCGGGAGTATTTTCAAACCTCTGGGAAGATTATAAATATTGGTTCTAGATCCTGAAGTTGTGACTTTTTATAGGAAACTTCTTTCTCTTCTTGAATCTTTTTTCAAATTTGAATTACCTCAGATAATTTTTGAGATATTGGCGAAAAACCAAACTCCCTTTTTTTAACTTAATTGTTTATAACTATTGCAAATTTTTCGAGCGGCCTTAGTATTTTGTCAAAACCTATCTTCATGCCATTCCGAATCGAGTGACCCCTCAATCATAATTTTCGGAGAATACGCGAAAAATTTGACCTAAAAAGCTCTTGTTGACTGGACTATTAGTACATGAAAAAATAATCTAAGGATTCTAAGGAAATACCACTCGTGACTGAATTTATCTCTAAGTCTGTCTTTTATTACTGGTGAAAAGTCTACTTTTACTGCTCAACTGAGCTGGAACTTTATATCTGTATAGTTTGCGATGAAAGGTTGATGAGATTTTCTGCCCTTTTCGTATTTCAATTACCTTTTCATATGAGAGTTCACCCAAAGGCAACAGAATACTGCGTACTGCAATCCATTGTTCTTTTGACACAATCCCGTGTTTTTTCAACAGTGAAATTCAATTCCAAGTGAAGATGGACTCTTTTATTCGCAATCTAATTCCAATTTTCACTCCAAAACAAATTATTTCCTATTCAATTAAGCTTCCCCTGCCGACTGCAACGATCAAAGAGTATCGAGTTTAATTTATTCAACTGGGAAAAAGGGAAAACTGAAATCATTCGAGAGCAATATTCAAATGAATGCAGGAAAGAGAACAGCAAAGCGTCCCCCCTATTTCATCAAAAGATATTTATACCCTCGGAAAGTTTCTATGTTATACAGAATAAAGTGTAAAGCTGCCTTTTCGACTGGGAATACCTTCCTTCAAAGTTGGAGATGGTCTCAGGATATATCTTTAAATTAAATTTTAATCTATTGCCGTTTTCGCTGAGCCCCTAGATGGAAAACAAGGAAGTACTTGTTGAAGAATTATTGAGACTTATACTTGTTAAAATTTAACTTGTTGGCTCTAATGGCGCATCATGGGATATTATAATATTCAATGTAGTTATTTCAACACTTCTGAAAAGCTTTTTATGTATCTCAAATAATAAATTCAGAAATGTTTTTATTGAGTCGGAAAATTCGAACTTCTTGTATGAAACCTAACGGATTTTCTTTGGTGACTAGACAATATAATTATGTCAGTTTGAGTAGGATTATAACTAAACATTTCTGCTTAAACTAGCAACTAAAATCTGTCATTTTCACATTCAATTCACAACTGAGAGTCCCAAGTATGAAAATATTGCTGCAAAATGTCAATCCAGAACTAAATATTAGCGATTTCTTCATGCATGAGAATGTGTTTTATTTTTTTATTTGGAAACGGTGCCTCGTACGCCAAAAAGACAATTGACCGAATATGCTTCAAATTAAATAAGGATTTCAAAAGTAATTTTTATCTTTGAAAAGCCAGTGGCGTATCATTTTTTTTCAAATATTCAGTCTCGATCCAGTACGGACGCCACTGGAAGAATAAATAAAATTATTTTATGCAAAGAGTGCTCCTTGATGTTTAAAACCTAAATCCCAAATTTCATAGAAGTATTTCAAGCTGCGTAAAAGTTTTAATAAATTTAACACCCTGTATCTCAAAGAAGCATTTCTCGACATATGTTTATATGATAAACTAGGGCTTATTTTTGACGTAAAATGCATGGTTGAAATTTCCTGGTTAAAATCTGGACCACAGGTATAATAAGGATAAAATAATTACTTCGAAGAAAGAATCGATTTTAAAGATAAAAATGCCCCTCAATATTTAATATTTCAGCTCGTTTGAAGAAAGAATCAGTATTGAAGATGAAAATGCTCCTCAATATTTAATATTTCAGCTCATTTTACAGTCAACTTCTAGATTTAAACTCGATCGGTTTTATATTACTGGAAATAATGGGAAGAAATTATATTTTTTTCTGGAGCTAAGCAGCTTTAGGCGAGTTCAGTACCTGGATGGGTGACCGCTCTGGCTATAAATTTGAAAAGCGCGCTAAAGCTCCTGTCCACAGAGCTTTCCCAACTTGTTGAGCAATGAATTTGTCACCAGTGCCATGATGTTCCAACTGAACAGTTTTGTATTCACCTATTGGCGAAATCTTCGTCTCAATACTCAATTCGTTCGTGAGTAATCGTGCCTATTCTCCATTCACTTTTATAAAGTCTCCCGGCTGGCCATGAAAGTTTGACACGTGTCACCGTACCGTGTATATTTTGAAAATTTTAGGTTATAGTAATTTTCCTGTCAGATAACTACGCAACGTTGTCCTCTCTACATAGAAGTCGTAGTAATTACGTATTTTTCACAATGTGAATTTACTCCGGAAAAAATCATGAATTTGAGAAGATATTATGTGAATTCAACAACTCCAAAGACGTGGAAGTATTTCACGTATATAAACTGGTTGGAATATTCAGTTATGCTATTTACTTGTACGGAAATCAAGAAACAAGTGTTGAAATTTTAATGAAAAATAATGGATAGAGAAGTCCGTTACATTGTTATAGTCATTTGAAAAAATAATAAAAGTAACTGAATAACCCGGCAGGAAAACTTCTAAACGAACAGACGTATCTATTGAATTCCCCACTTTTCGAAATTCTTAAGAAATATGCCTACCGAAGACATTTAAATACCTCGTTGCACAACTTGAAACACACCAGTATCAAAATGTAGTAGTACTACGAAACCCGAGTCACTGTTAAACCTTAATAAAATATACTGATAGAATAGGAAACTAAGTAATTTCATTCGAGAGTTCAACATGTCCTGAGACAGAATGAAATTTTCCTATTGAAGATTTCAGCTCTGTATAGCACTTCCTGATACTTTGTGTCTGCTTCTTCAAAACTGCTTTTGGCATTTTCAATTTCAAAGCGATGAGTAATGGTCTGTGATAATATCTCGTATAAGATGCAGCATTATATTGAGAGTACAAATTGGCAACGTCTCGGAGAATTGTTTTGACATTGACGATATTTCAGGAATGCCAACCTGCCTCAGTTTTAGTTACAAAAACGTGATAGACCTAAATCATGGTCAACCGGGAGACTTTATCAAAGTGAATGGAGTATACATAAAAATGTTCACGAGTAGACCTTGAGCTCTTGCATTTAAATCGTATTTTTGTAGAGCAAATAACATCCTGAAGTTTTACCATTTATAACTATCTTGTTCACATTAATTGGAATTTAAAAATCCTTATAAATAGTCTGGATACTCGATTCAGAGTGCAGCAGTGAAACTCTATCATCGCATTCCCAAATTGCCAGTTAGGAACTCCGGTAGTTGAAGTAGAAAAATCTGCAGCGGAACAAAAGACAATTATAAATTTGCATACAACAGGTAGGGTAACCCCCTGAAGACTGTAGGGGGATTTTCATTACAAATCGACGATTCTTACTCCTCTGAATTCTATTTATACCTTTGAAAATAGTAGGTGAAAAAAAATAATAGTAGGATAAAACCTATTGGAAAAGGGTGAGAATATAACTAAAATTGGAGGAAAAATAATTCGCGGGTGATCTGAGGTCGGACAGTGAAAGGGAGTGAGTTTTTGAGGTTAAAAAACGGTTCATCTCGATATCCGGCAAAACTACAATTCCTACGGAAAATAAGTTAAATGGCAAAATTGTAGGTAAAAATGGGTTCAAGCCCTGTGGACAGGAGCTTTCTGGCGCTCTAGTTCAAACAGACAAATTATATCTCCGAAAGTATCGGTTTCTCAGAGTTGGGAATTATATCAATGTATTCATATGATAGAACTGCATCCTAAAGGAAATTCAATTCAAATAATAGTTTATTTATAAAAATTAAATGAGCAATCATGAGAATGAGAAAAGCACCATGGAAGAAATCAAATTAAATCTGGCCAATTTTGCCCAATAACGAACTTAACCGAGATATTCATCTCCCTATACTACTCTGAAAATTTCAACTACCTACCTCATTCCGTTCGAGAGTTATATCTATGTCTATGGATGAAAAGCAGTCTCACTACTCTCAGATCTCTTACTTCATGTTCAGTTCCGAAATGTAAGAATTTTCTGAGAAAAACTAATTCCGGAGCAAACAACTGAGATTTTTCTCACTTCGCTCACAATTCTTCGATTGATTAGATAATCTGTCAGGAACATCATTTGACATTATGACAATTCATATTCATACATAGAATAATATCATTCTGTGACAACGTTGAAATACGATTTATTATTGAAATTTTGAAAAATCATATCTCCGAAAGTATTAGCTTGTTAGAGTTAAAAATGATATGAATGGATTCTTATGATAAAACCTCTTATTAAAAAAAATTTAATTTGGAATTTGTTTCGTAAAAAAAAAATTTTTTTTTTGTTACTCCGAAACCATCTGTCCGATTTTGCCCAATAACGAACTTAGCCGAGATATTTATCCCCCAAACCTACTCTGAAAATTTCAACTCTCTAGCTCATTCCGTTCGAGAGTTATCGTGCCTACGGCCGGCCGGACCGGCCGGACCGGCCGGCCGGACCGGCCGGACAGAATGAATTTCGACCACGGATTCTTGATCAGTGAGTCGAACCAAATCGTTTAAGACCATTTTCATCGAAATATTCGAAAATTACAGACATTTGGGCAAATTGATAAGCACTCAGTTCCGAGGAACTAGAGCGCCAATAAAAAGAGTTAATAAAAAAAACTTTTGTATTTACACTTTTTTCACATAACTTGAAAATTTATGTGGAAAATACAAATAACCAAGTTTTGGTTTTTTATTTTTATCTTTCACAAAAAAATTTTTCTTTTTAACGAAATTTAGTAAAAACTTACCTTTTTATGTCCCGAACATACTTTAATTTTTTTAGATATTTATTCACCTTATTCCGAGTCAATATCCAAAAAGCGGCCTAATTTTCAATCGAAAATTCTCACGTCATAATATCTGTTTTTTTAAAAAAGTCGGTGGGCTTTTTTTCCTTTGAAATCTCTTTGGTAAATATTTATCGATGCTGTTGTTCCGAATGTATCCCATATGCTCTTTATATCGTGTGAGAAATCACTATTTTCATACTTAATGAGATCTTATGGAGTGTGAACTGCTGATAAGGTTTCATGTACGAATTTGTATATTTGTAGTTTTTTTCTGTTTTCTGGCTTGAAGAATTCTTTTTTGTAATTTCTACATACGTGAGTATGTCAAACATCTGAATTAATTGGGATGTACACTTTGTTTTCATTAATATTGTAATTCTGCGAACCTCAGTAATTGGATTTTTCTGTTGAGGTTTCTGTTGAATAATAAATAAATAAATAAATAAATAGAATGTTACTGGCTGGTAGCCCGACGTAGCACTTGTTGCAATCTAAAAATTTAATGTAATATATAAGATTCCGATTTCAATATTTCCGGAGTTATGTGCATTTCCTAGAATTCGTTTGATTTTCCTGGAAGTTTTGGCAGCTCTATATTAAAACTTTTGAAATTATTATGGAGGGTTTGTTTGTTTTTCGATGGAAATTGAAAGCTTTTTCCATATTAATTCATTCGTTAGGGTTATTTTACTGAAGACATTTTTTTTTATCTTTGTTGATAATTTTTCAAACGTGCTGATGAGCTGGGGTAGGTTCTCTAAAAATTTCAAAACTAATGGAATTTGAGGTATGTATGTAGGATGGCAAGTAGCCATCCTTATCCATTTCGAAGTTGAACTTAGTAGATGGGTATGTACTGTTTAAGTTAGTAAGATAATTCGTTAACATCCAAATTTTCATCCAGAATAGGTCTCTTGCATGATTTTTTTTTTAATAATTGGAATCGATTATTATATCCATAAGAATACTGAAAAACTTCAACCGTCGTCGAAAATTTCAATTTTCCACGAGAAAATGATCATACAAATTCGGTAGCACATAATGCCTGTTCAAACGATCGAAACTTGGTGCCAGTCCATGACGTAACCCGTCATATCTACTCTCACTCTCTTCTCGTGTCCGTTTCACTCTTTATTCCAGTGTAACACAGCTCCTTATAAGGGCTTGCGTTCAGCATTGGCTGTAACAAGGAGATTGTAAATTTTGATTACGCCATCCGTCATACAATGATTCAGAAGCTTTTCACCTCATTTGAAATTGCTTCTTGATTTACCGATTTTCAATAAAAAATTTTTTTTATAATAATTTTTCATTTAGTTATTCAATAGTTAATTAATAACTTTTTTTTGCTTGCACATTAACATTGCAAGTGTGATAATTGCTAAACTATAAGTTTTAGATTTTTTTCCTCTCTTGGAGCAATTCTTCAAAGGCTTAAGAATAGAATCCCGTTTGGAAAATTAAAAAAATTTTATTTTTCAATTTTTTATTAATAATTTTCGTTGTTGCAAAATTAAAAACTTAAATTAATCATCGAACAATTTTTTTTTTTTTAATATTATTAACGATCCGTTTTTATGTTATTAGAAACTGCAGAACTTTTGTGACAGAAAGTAGAATAGAAAAAAAAAATAAAAGGTTAAAATTTATTTGTTTATAACAAATCGTTTATTGCATAAACAATGTAAAAATAAATAAAATGAAATTTTTTTTTATATCGAAAAGAAAAATAAATAATGATTTCAAAAAGAATATCGTTCCTTAATATTAATTAGAAGTGGGATAAAATAATTGTTAATCAACAAATGCGTTTTTAAGCAATAAAAAATTTTTTTTAAGGAACAATTTTTCTTTTAAAAATCAGCATTTGTACCAAAGATTGAAATTCCAAAAAAAAATTCTTATAATCTATCTTATAAACAACGCATTTGTTTATAACAATTTTTTAAACAATTAGAGATAAAAATTTAAAAAAATTATTTCTATGCAGTTTCTAATAAACGGATCGTTAATAGTATTAAAAAAAAAAATTTGTTCGATGATTAATTTAAGTTTTTAATTTTGCAACAACGAAAATTATTAATAAAAAATTGAAAAATAAACATTTTTTAATTTTCCCAACGGGATTCTATTCTTAAGCCTTTGAAGAATTGCTCCAAGAGAGGAAAAAAATCTAAAACTTATAGTTTAGCAATTATCACACTTGCAATGTTAATGTGCAAGCAGAAAAAAATTATTAATTAACTATTGAATAACTAAATGAAAAATTATTATAAAAAGTTTGTTCAAGCGGATTATTATTCATTCATCTATTCAGTTGCTGCCTGAATTTTTTCAATTTTTTTTTTCATATTTACTATGTTTAAGAAATGTTTATTGTTGAAGTGCCCGAAGTGGGCGTGGCTTCTCCAAGCCAGAGTACCCGTTTTCGGCCGTATTTTCATCCCTCTGGAAAAATTATAAATATTTATCGTACAGTTTCGGGAGTCGAGACTTTCTTTAGGAAATTTCCTCCTCTTTTTGAATCTTTTTTCAGATTTGATAAATCTTTATTAGTTTTTGAGATATTTACAAAAAACTAAAACCCCTTTTTTTTTTACTTGATTGTTAATAACTTTTACAATTTTTGCAAGCGGAACTTCATTTTTTTCAAAAATCATCTAGATGCCATTCCGAATCGAATGACACCTCATACATAATTTTCGGAGACTGCTGAAAAAAGTTGGTCCAAATGACACTTGTTGACTAGTCTATTTGCACAGACTCTATAGGCGGGTTTATACAGCAAATAAGATAAGATAAAATAAAATAAGAAATAAAATAAGAAAATTAAACATGTACATTTCTATGAGAGCGTTTATACACGAAATAAGATAAAATAAGAAATAAGAATAAGAATTAAAGTTGGCCAACTCTCATCTTTATTTCTTATTTTATGTTATTTTGTTTGGAAAAGGGCAATGCGCATGCTCAAAGAGTGAAATTCATAGAACTTGCATGAAATTGTCAAAAAGCTGCGATTTGATTGGTTCATTCTTATTTCTTATTTTGTTTTAGATTATCTGTATAAACCGATCCGTTTAACCCTTAATTCTTATTTTATTTTAATTTGTTTCTTATTTTATCTTATTTGCTGTATAAACCCGCCTTAAATCTGTCTTCCTACGTTCAAAATATCACTTTACCCTAACATTGGCAAAAAGTGGACCTACAATATCTGTGATTTCAACCATCGATTTAGAATATCAATTTTCATACGTAATTTCTGACGTTTATTTCTGTGATTGAAATTCGACAAATTTGCAAGTTTTATTCATAGGAAATTCGCTAGTTCATCAGAATTTCTTTCTTTTTTACTTTTATTGCTGCTCATGAAATAAAATTTCCGGAATTTAATGTATGTATTTCAGAAAATGTTCTGAATATGCTTATAAATAAATCTTCACTATTAACATACAATGTTAAAAATGTTACAAAATACATTATAAATTGAAATTCTATACATGTATTAACTTCATGAATATAAAATTACTCTTGAAGGCTATTAAATTTGGCGCGCTGTTCACCTGAACAGAGTGCCTCGCAATTCGTCCAAATGTCTGTACTTTTCGAATATTTGGCCGGGAATGGTCTCGGAAGATTAGTTTCGACTCACTGATCAAGAATCTGAGGTCAAGATTGATTATGTCAGGCCGGCCGGCCGTCAGCACGATTACTCTCGAGCGCAATGAGTTAGAGAGTTGAAATTTTCAGGGTAGGTTTGGAGTCCAAATGTGCGTACTAAGTTCGCTAATGTGCAAAATCCACCTAGTGGTCGCAGAGTTATAGCCATCTGAAATTTTGTTTTCCAAATAACTCAAAAAATACTGATCTGATCGAATAAGAGCATGTTATTTTCATTTCTATTGATATAATAACTCCGAATAAACAGTTATTCAACGAATTCAGGTTGTTTCATTAGTAAAGAGGGAGATGACGTCTAAAGAAAGCACCTCGTGCTCAGGGATAAAACAACCCTGAAAATTGTGACAATTTTCGAATGTCAGAATAACTATCGACAAAAAATAATTCTGAAGACACTCGTTTGGTGTCTGACGAAGGAGTCTGGTATAGTCTCCGAAATAGTTGTTTAATCGTTGATGTTGTTTCGTTATTGTTTGTTAGGCTACATTGTTCGATACATTGTTTCTGACAAATATCTTGTGTTTATAGGTAAGAAACAATTCAAGAAATAATAAATTTCAATTTTATAGATATTTTTCAGAGTTTGGGAGAGAAAACCCATCATAAATGAACCATTTAATAATGAATATACGTCCCAAAGTATCTTTAATGATTACTTGCCCTGTGTATTTTCGGACCAATAGTGAATGTATGTATTTGAGTCGAAACTAATCGTTTGAGACCGTTGTCGGCCAAAATGGGGACCAGTTTTTTTGACGATTCCATCAGCTTATCAGCAATATTTTTTGAAAGAATGAGGTAAAAATTCAAGATCAATCATTATTTTTTTAATGTAAATAAAGACGAAAGTGAGGTTATGATTGAGAAAATTATGTGGCTGTAATTGTAAATTAGTACATTATGCGTATGAAGCGGCAAAATAAGAAAATTCCAGTGCCACTCACGAAGTTACACTAATTTATTAATACTCGGTATAAATTTGTAATAGTTTATAATATTTGTATTTTCTCTTCTATGTTTAAAAGTTCCAAAGAGGTGCCTTTAAACGATGTTAATAGTATACACCTCGTGAAAACGAAACAGAAAGCCCGAAAACCTTGTGAAAACCCTCGAAAGGAACAGCGTCGAAATACGATGTTATTCGAGATTATAACTCGGAGTTATTCCTGTAGAAACTCAGAGGCAAAACTCAATTATTTATTGCTTCAACAAACATTCTTGTGTTTTTTCTGAATCGCCCACAATTCCCATACTCAGCGGGGGAAGCGTTGAGATAATTCCGTTGTGAATGAAAATTTGCGACGGGTAAAGATCACGAGATATTTTCGTTATGTGGCTCAGGTTTAAATGGAAATTGTACCTTCCTCATGCAAATTGAGTGGGCTGAATTTTAGTAGTATATGAAAAAAAAAACAAGAATCTTTCGTTTACAAATTATTGAATATTATTAGTATAAAAGAGCGAAATCCTCTGCAACGAATGATAACAAATAAAAAAGTTTGAGTATGATTCATCAACATTGAATTCGTATACTCATTTGGTACTTGTACCAGTTTCTCTAAATTGTCGATTTTGGCATTTTTCGCAAATCTTTAGAAATGTATTTTTTTGGGATAAAAATAAGACTCGCCTTTTATCTTTCAAATCACAGCACCTCAGTTTCTCATATAATACACTGAAAATTGAGGGATATAAATAAAATTCCTAATTTTTTGGTGAATTTCAAAACGGTTTTAACTTGAAGGGAAATAAATGATCATACAGCAAAATTAAATTGTTAATATGACTGTCTAGTTTTCAGAGTTTTCATCAGGTACGCTTCCGGAGTAATCGGGCTTAAATATTTTGTTTTTCAAAATTCCACCATGAAACTTTTTCAAGAAATTCAATACCCTTCTATTTTACTTAACTTAAAAACATGGACGGTGAATTGCCGCAAAGTTATCATGAATCAAATAAATAAAGTCCTTTGTGACTTTCAGAATCAATAAGGCGTGCAATAATGATCGTACAGGAAATCAAAACAATTTTTGAAAGGGTACCGGAAATATCCTGAAAATTTCTGCAATTTTTTAATCTTAGTACCCCGATGCTTCAAATTGATCGTTTTCGCTGAAAATCACCGTAACTTATATTTTTCGATTCTTATTCATTTCCGATTTCCAAATATAAAAAAAAAATGTTTCTAAGTTTATTCTTTCTCCGCGTGTTTATTATTATTTAGATTAAATTACTCTATTATTGTTTGACCGCTGCAACTGCCTTGGTTTTAAATGTCAATTTAACCATTCCATGTCGATATCTTATCCTAGATACTAAGAATATCGATATACCTACCTACCCCATACGGATACATGCGTTTTTTCTCACGAAACTTTCTCACGAATTTTCTTGTATTCTTTCAAGACCGAATTCTTGACATTAGATTTCTCCACAGCGAAAAATAGTTTTTCTCGAAACTAACTTTTTGACACACCTCGTCGACTCTTATCTGCCATATTAAAATTTATTTTTTCCTAGAAATTTCGAAGGAATGAGGATTTTCGCAAAAAACAAACTAATGGAATTGTATTTTCAATAATTTAAAAGTTTTAGTTAAATTAAACATAAAAAACTGGTGAGAATAATGAAATGAAAGAGAAAAGAAAATAAGAAGTTCAATAAAAAATATATTTTATTTTAATAATACATGTTAATAATACATCTGTTGTTGCAGAAATATAAACGAAATACAAAGTACAAAGAAACGATACATTGTTCATTATATCAAAAACCAAGATAAATTAGCGATTTAAAAAAAATTTCCTTAATATTAATTACAAGTGTTAGAACAAAGTTGTTATTTAATAATCCATTTTCAAGGAATAAATTTTTTTTTTGAAGAAACGGTTTATTTTTTGATCAAAATTTTAAAAAATGATCATGTATCCAAAAAAAAATATAAATTATCTTTTAAACAACGCATTTGTTTATAACAATGTTTTAAACAGTAAGAGGTAAACATTTTTGAAAATCATTTAAGTAGTTTCGGATCATGATAAAACGGATCAATAGTAATATTTGAAAATAAAATGTTCTTTCCAATTTTTGATTAAGCTTTATAATTCTTAAACTGAATAAATTGTTAGTAAGAAAGCTAAAATTAAAAATTCATTAATTTTTCCAACTGGAATTCTTAGATCGATAGGTTAACAATTATCGCACTTGCAAAGTGAATGTTCAAGCAACAAAAAATTATTAATTAACTAATAGAGAACTTATTGTAAAATCGCGATGAAAATGTTCGGACTACGGATTATTCTTCATTGATCTACCATGTAGGCGCCTGAATTTTTTCAGTTCTTAACTCTTATATTTAATAACTTTAAATAGTATTTCCCAATGGTCCGGAGTGGGCGTGGCTTGCGCAAGCCGGAGTACCCGTTTTCGGGCGTATTTTCAACCCTCTGACAAAATTATAACTTTATTTGGGAAATTTCCTCCTCTTTAGGAATCTTTTTCACTTGATTGTTTATAACTTTTACTACATGCTTTTCCGAATGACACCTCATACATAATTTTCGGAGACCTCTAAAAAGTTTTGACCTAAAAGACACTTGTGGACTAGACTATAGTACGAATGCTTTAATATTAAATATCCATTGATTGAGCTATAACTGGAAAAAATATCATTGTCATCAATCCCATACAATTTGATAGTATTTGGCTGATATTATTCCTGGAAATAATGCAAATCTGACCCATATTTTCCATACGCCCGAGTTGAAATCTTGCTCCACAACGTTCAGAATGTCACATATAACAATACCACCTTCGTGTGAGTCGTTCTGAATTATAACGCCAGATCATAACGTTCGATAACTGGACGCATTTCATATTTCACGGGTATGAAAAACGAAAGATCTGACAGGTGAAACATACCGTTCTTATGTCAGGATGGTTAATCTCCGATCTTGATACGGCCTTGTAAGCATTACTAATGGGTAAGCTGTGCTGAAATATGTACAAGAATAAAGATTTAATGAGGCTATAATTTGGACATCTGACAGCTTATGAGTTGATCGGGCCTATTTGCATGGGTTATTGCTTATGATTTGAATAATGGTGGAATAGATTTTATTCTGGGTAGTAATTCGTAATAAATAATCATTAAAGGATACTTTAGGAGGTATATACATTATTAAATGGTTTATGTGACAATTTTCGAATTTCAGAATAGGTATTAACAAAAAATAATTCTGAAGAAGTTCTTCTGGTTTGTCTGACGAACGAGTCTCCGAAATATTTGTTTTATCGTTGATATTCTTTCGTTATTGTTTGCTAGGCAACATTGTTCGATAGAATGCTTCTGACAAATATCTTGTGTTTCTAACGCAGAAGCAATTCACAAAATAATACATTTTTGGCGCTCTAGTTCCTCGGAACTGAGTGCTTATCAATTTGCCCAAATGTCTGTAATTTTCGAATTTTTCGATGAAAATGGTCTTAAACGATTTGGTTCGACTCACTGATCAAGAATCCTTGGTCGAAATTCATTCTGTCCGGCCGGCCGTAGGCACGATAACTCTCGAACGGAATGAGCTAGACAGTTGAAATTTTCAGAGTAGGTTTGAGAGATAAATATCTCGGCTAAGTTCGTTATTGGGCAAAATCGGACAGATGGTTTCGGAGTAACAAAAAAAAAATTTTTTTTACAAGGCAAATTCCAAATTAAATTTTTTTCAATAAGCTGTTTTACCATAAGAATCCAATGATATCATTTTTAACTCTAACAAGCTAATACTTTCGGAGATATGATTTTTCAAAATTTCAATAATAAATCGTATTTCAACGTTGTCACAGAATGATATTATTCTATGTATGAATTGTCATAATGTCAAATTATGTTCCTGAGACATGACATTATCTAATCAATCGAAGAATTGTGAGCGAAGTGAGAAAAATCTCAGTTGTTTGCTCCGAAATTAGGTTTTCTCAGAAAATTCTTACATTTCGGAACGGAAGATGAAGTAAGAGATCTGAGAGTAGTGAGACTGGTTTTCATCCATAGACACAGATATAACTCTCGAACGGAATGAGGTAGGTAGTTGAAATTTTCAGAGTAGTTTAGGGAGATGAATATCTCGGTTAAGTTCGTTATTGGGCAAAATTGGCCAGATTTAATTTGATTTCTTCCACGGTGCAGTTCTCATTCTCATGATTGCTCATTTAATCTTGATAAATAAACTATTATTTGAATTGAATTTCCTTTATGATGCAGTTCTATCATATGAATACATTGATATAATTCCCAACTCTGAGAAACCAATACTTTCGGAGATATAATTTGTCTGTTTGAACTAGAGCGCCAGAAAGCTCCTGTCCACAGGGCTTGAACCCATTTTTTTATTTTATTTTTTCAGATTTTGGGGGAGAAAACCCAGAAAGTTATAATAATTCGTAATGATCCGCACATGCACTAACCTTTTAATTATACCTACTGACATTCCAAATAATCGGCACACTGAGTGAGAATGGGTTCAATTTCTATATGGAACATGAATTTTGTGTTTGGTTCATTAAAAAAAAATTGAAAATGCTCCGAAGTGAGGTCAGTCTGCTTAGGAGCGCTTCACTTTTAATTATACCTACTGACATTCCAAATAATCGGCACACTGAGTGAGAATGGGTTCAATTTCTATATGGAACATGAATTTTGTGTTTGGTTCATTAAAAAAAAATTGAAAATGCTCCGAAGTGAGGTCAGTCTGCTTAGGAGCGCTTCAAATTTATAGCCTGAGCGGTCAAGAATGAGAAACGGATCTAGGAATTTATTATCTGATGAAGGATTTCGATTTTCATTAACAATATTGAAAAATTCTTGTAAACGAAATACTGCATGAACCTTCAAGCCGTCTTTTTTCAACCGAGTACTATATTTCAATTCGATAGGAACTGTGTTTTTGGAAAATTTGGGAAAATGAAATGCGGAATTATAAAAACTTCGAGCAACTAATCACCAAGTTTCAAATTGGTCAGATCTCTATTTTTTGAGTTATCTAGGAAATAACATCAAAAGTTCAAATTGGTATAACACCCTGATTCACCCTGTGAGTTTTGGGTTTTATATTTTCAGAACTGAGTGGAATAAGCTAAACATTGAAATTTATACTATACATATAGATGAGAGGAGTGAGTGAATTTATAGTTGGTTATCAATAAGAGGTAGATTTTCCGCCGTATTCACAAAGCTCTCAATCTCCGTTAAGTCCTAACTGAGGTCCTCACGTTAAGCATAAATAAGATTCGCAACCTCAGTTAACGTGAAAATTAACGTGAAACAAGCCTGTTTCATCACCGTTAAATACTTTAGTTGAGGTTGCGATTCAGATTTGTCCTTAACTGAGGATCTTAGTTAGGACTTAACGGAGATTGAAACACTTAACAATGCTTTCTGAATACGGCGGTGTGTCTATGAAATTTCTATAAATCTGACCTTTTGATTTCATTACCTAAATGTAAAATTTCTGTTTTAATTAAATCTATAAAATGATTTTTGCACGTATGTTCTGGGGAACATCGCGTTATCATTTTGCCCAAATGTCTGTACCTCGAATTTTTTGACGAAAATGGTCTGAAACGATTTGGGTCGACTCCCCAATGAAGAATTCGAGGTCAAATTTGATTCTGTCCGGCCGTTGCCACGATAACTTTATAACGGAAAGAGCTAGCGACCTGAAATTTTCAGGGTAGGTGGCGCATCTCAATACGACGGACAAGTTCGTTAATGGGCCTAATCGGCCCAATGGTTTCCTAGTAATAATTTTGTTTTCAACCGATATGAATCCGATCGAATTGAAACTTGGTGAATAGTTGTAGAATATAAACCTAAGCACGTTTGTAAAATTATGTGAAAATCGTATTTCTAGATAATTATTAAAAAATATTTTGTTGTCACGATAGCCTGAGAATGGAAAAGGTAGCGGCTTGAAGTTTTCAGGTTAGGTTGTGCATCTGAATGCGTCATTTGAGTTTGTTGAGCGTTGCCTCGACAACTCTCGAACGAAAGGAGATAGGGACTTGCAATTTTCAGGATAGTTTGCACATCTGAATGGAAGAATTAAGTTCGCTGTTGGCCATAATCGGCCCAACAGTTTCGGAGTTATACCCATCTGGAATATTATTTCCTCGATAACTCAAAAAATATAGACGCGATCGAATTGAAGTTTGATAACTAGTTGTAGAATATCGACATATATGAAGACGTGTGTAAAATTTTGTGGGGACCGTACCACTAGAAATTTTTTCAAAAATTACGAAAAAATATTATGTATCTCATGATTCCTTGAGAACGGAAAGAAATAGCGACTTGCAGTTTTCAGGGTAGATTACGAATCTGAATACGACATTTACGTTGATTAACTAGCAGAATCGGCCAAATGGTTTTGGAGTTATATCAATCTGAAGTTTGGTTGTTATTTCCTCAATAACTCAAATCGGATCCAATTCAAATATGTTTATTAGTTGTAGATTTCGTGAGGATCGTAGCACTAGAAAATTTTAAAAAAATCATTGAAAAAAAATTGGTTCAAGCACTGACGTGAAGGCAGAACCTTTTGCGCGTATGTTCTCTTGTCCATTCTCCTTTATTGGACACTCTTAATCGAATTTACCATGGTGAATTCTATTGCCTGTTCTCCTGTATTGGACACTCCAAATTTACCATTGTAAATTCGATTAGGAGTGTCCAATACTGGAGAACAGACAATAGAATTCACCATGGTAAATTCGATTGAGGGTGTCCAATAAAGGAGAATGGACAAGAGAACATACGCGCAAAAGCTTCTGATTTCACGTCAGTGCTTGTTTTATACAATATCCAGCAGCTGGTTGATATATCAGTTCGGTGTATAGATTTTTTGTATTCTTCGACCCTCATATAGAGCATAAGCTGTTTCCTTTGCTTCAATAATTTTTTCAGGATGTTTCATGAAGTGCTTTGCGAGAACTCAATATCTGATATTCCGAATATACAACTAGAATTCTTGATTGATTTATAGTCAGCTTGTAATGGGTGTTACAAACCAGAGTAATATATCCATCATTCAATGAACAATCGTGCTAGAGCTCTTGAAGATATATCGGTGCTCTCATAATCAAATACGATATGGTAAGTGTACTCTCCTCCTCACTACATAGATTTCCATGTAAATTTCGATCGCACACAGAACCACCTCGAAATTATGGGGAATCAATGTTCTCCACTCCAGTAACACTATATCTCTCCCAATAATATGGGATGTCTGTAACGTTATAGATTAGATATTGCGATCGCGCATGCTAAGCGCGCGGACGGAGCCTCTGGAGCACACCAAGTTACGATTTTCCGGCAGAACGACAGCTTTCAGCGTTTCAGTCTTCTACCCGGGTCCGTCCGCTTAGGACGAGATGTGAGCGGGGTGCGTTTCGACTTCCGTCACTCCTACTGCGGCGTGCTGTTTTTCACCGGTGGATTGGTGATTTTCCGAGGCGTATCTTGGTTGTTTGGTTCGTGCACTCGGATGATTGATGATGGGTAATTTCTATCAAAGTTCGTGGGATTTATTGGGAGAGGGGTTTGGATAAGGAGTTAGCTTATGTTGATTTGTTATGGGTGATGATGGGGGAATACAATCCCTGAACGGTTTTATAATATGCAACCAAGACTTGGATCTCGCAAAAAAAATCTTACCAACTTCAGAAATCAGCAGGAAAATTGCTCTGCAGTTACAGGATAATACGAATTAATTATCGGAAAACGATTGTTCCTCAAAAATTCGCTGGACTCAGTGAAAACTGATGAATTATCTTCAGAATCTTTACACTTTTATGAACGCATACGTGTATATTAGCAATAGTCTTTTCTTGAAAAGATTTTGAAAAATTTTACAACGATCGAAAAAACAAAATTCTTATTTAGGGGATATATTCGAATTTTCTGTTTATTATCTTAAATTTGAATGATCGATGTGAACACGGATGGTCGAGGATGGAATATTTCTATGGAAGATCATAGGATTAATTGAAGAATGAGCTTGGATAAGATGTTATTTCATGATGATTGGTTAGCAGGAGGTAAATTACTAAACTGCTTTACAATAACCAAGCTCTACCTTCCCAGAAAAAACTGACCAACTTCTGAAATACGCAGTAAAATGTATCTCTTATTAAAAATTATGTGAAGAAAAACTTTAAATTAAAAATTCACAAATCATTTGGTCATCTGAATAGCGAAGTGAAAGTAAGGAAACTAATATCTGCGAAATGTTATAAATTTATAGAAACGCATGATTATGTCAATAATAATCTTTTTCTTCAAAAGAAAAATAAAAGTTTTGTATACCTATTCAAAACTTTAAAACTGTAATTCGTAAATATAATTCTTACGGAACAGATATATTGGTTGTTTGTTTCGTGCAATCCGATGATTGATGATGGGTAATTTCTATCGAAGTTCGTGGGATTTATTGGGAGGGGGGTTTGGATAAGAAGTTAGCTTATGTGTATATAACGGTTTTATGATATCCAACCAAAACTTGGATCTCGCTAAAAAAAATCTTACCAACTTAAGAAATCAGCAGGAAAATTGCTCTGTAGTTAAAGGAAAATATGAATTAATTTTCGGAAAGCCATCATTCCTTGAAAATTAGCTGTACTTCTGAATATCCAAGGGAAAACTGATAAAATATCTACAGAATTTAATACACTTTTAGGAACGCATGTGCTTATCAGCAATAATCTTCAAAGATATAATGTGAATTGTATGCATCTACAACGTTGACTTAAAATGGAAAAACAAAATCCTTATTTATGGGATATATTAGAATTTTCTGTTTATTGTCAGAAATTACCTGGACGCAATTATTATATTTTATGGCTTGTACCCACATTTTGGTTCATAATTCCCAAACAATTAATCTAACAGATTGATGTGAATATAGATGGTCGATAATGAGATATTTCTATAGAAGATCGTGGGATTAATTGAAGAATGAGCTCGAATATGATTTCTTCTGTTGGTTGTTGATTGGTTATGAGCAGATAAATTACTAAACCGCCTTATAATAACTTCTATCTTCGCAGAAAAAAACTGACCCACTTCTGAAATCAGCAGTAAAATGTAGCTCTTATTGCAGTGAAATAAAACAAAATTATCGGAAAAATATCTTGAAATTGAAAATTCACAAATTATTTGGTCTTCTTATTAAGCAAGGTGAAAGTAAGGGAAATAATATCTACGAAATGTTATAAACTTATGGAAATGCTTGATTGTGTCAACAATAGCCTCTTTCCTTAATAAAATAGAAGTTTAATATATTTAAAACGTTGAAACTTATTACTAGGTTATCTGGAAATGTAATAATTTCCACATGAGTGACAACCCCTCCTAATGAGTAATGCAATAATGAGTAATACCAATAACAATAATCTTATGATTCGTACCCACATTTGGTTAATCGTTTCCAAATGTTAAAACTGATGAATGAAAATATTCTCGACAAAGGTTTCCATTGGTGCATCAGAAAAAAAGTAATATTTCAGCGAGCAACTAATATTTAAGGCGGTCAATTTGAAAACTTGCCAGGCCAATTATGTCATGAAAGGGATGTTTTGAGAGAAAATGCCGGAACAGGTCGATTTTTATTCGGAGGGCGATATACGAACATTTGAGAACAGACTGTATTATTGTTTGGCTAGTAATGGAAATCATTTCGAGCATCTCATTTGATTAGTACACTAATTAGAACACCCTGTAACTACTTCAAGAACTCAATAAAATTTTGCAAACAGTAGCACTCATGTAGAGGAACAAGTTGTCTTTCACTTCAGGTGTATCTCACACCCTATTCCCAATTAAGAATTTAGGGGTGACAACCTCTACACCTAGGCTTGAGAAGATTACCTTAACATTGTGCTCAAAATATGTCCCCCTCAGAATAAAAATTGACCTGTTCCGGCATTTTCTCTCAAAACATCTCTGTCGTGACATAATTAGCCTGGCAAGTTTTCAAAATGATAACCTGTGTAGTTGCAACCTCAGAATGATGAATATTCTAAATAAGTACTTCAGATAAATACTTCAAAAAATATGAAATTTTTGTATCCCATCGTTATTTCTCATTGATTCAGTTTTGACAATTTTTTTTAAACCAAAACCCTCAAAAGTATCTGAATAATTATGATCTTTTTGAGTCCAAGAAAACAGAAATACATTCAGGCAATAAAAGCAAAATGTTAGATTAGTTAGAAAGTCTACAAATTTCGTTTGCTCAGACAAATTTAACCTATTTCCAATGACCAACTAGAATCTTGACTTTTTCCACTACTTTCATCCATATCTAAGTATAAATTTCATTGCTGAGTAGAATTATTCCTAAAATGCATTACTTATTTTTAATTCGTGGATAAGAAGGGAATTTCATAATAGCGAAAACAAACATTATCTGTATTTATTCGCCACTATGATTAATCTTGTCAAATGTGATCATTGTATCCAATACATTCTTAACTGAACTTTTAAATAATTGGCCCATCAATCAAGGTCTTAGAGGATAAGGATTCTGATTTAAAGCATTCAAAAGTTAACTTCTGACATTGTGCTAATAACTAATAATGAAGAAATATCTCATATGAGTAAGTGCATTTCAGAATGATCCTTAAGGGTATGAATCACTAGGTGATTTTGAGAAGAATAGTTCAACTAAATCTATGTCGTAAACCTCTTAACTTTTAAGCTACAGGGTGGTTGTTTTCAGAAGAAATGATGGTTTTTGGCTCTCTTGTTCCTCGGAACAGAGTGTTTATCAATTTGCCCAAATGTCTGTAATTTTCGGATTTTGGATGAAAGTGGTTCGACTCACTGATAAAGAATCCGTGTCGAAAATCGATTCTGTCCGGACACGATACCTCTCAAACGGAATGAGCTGGACAGTTGAAGTTTTCAAAGTAGGTTTGGGAGATAAATATCTTGAAGTTTGTTATTGAACAAAATCAACCTGATGGTTTCGGAGTAACGAAAATAATATTTGTTTACATTACAAATTTCAATTTCAATTAGTTTTTAAAGTGCACTTCCATCATAAGAATCCATTGATATCATTTTCAACTATAACAAATTAATGTTTTCGGAGATATCATTTTCCAAAATTTCAATATTAAATCGTAACTCTATGATTTCACAGAATGCTCTAATCGAAAATAACGTCCATATCTATGAATTTCATGATCTGTGTTCATACATGTTACCATTGTCATCTCATCTACAGATAAGAGATATGTCAAACAAAGTATGATTGAATGCAAAATGAACAATGGAATAACCTCAGCTATATACATAATATATATTGGATAATCCATATGATGATGGAAATATATTCTTTGGTAAGTTAATCAAATTGGTTCAGGATATCTCCAGCAAAAACAAAACTAGAATATTGGCTAAGTTTCAATTGATATAATATGATTATTTTCATAGTAGATTGGAGGAATTAATATCTCGGATAAGTTCGTTATTGGGTAGAATCGGTCTGGTGGTTTCGTATTCATAATTTTTGGTACTCTGGTTGGATTTGATTTCTTTTATCATTGAATTCAATTTCTTTTATGATGCTCTTCTATCATAAGAATCGATTGATATCATATCCAACTATGAGAATCCAATACTTTCGGAGACATGATTTGTCAAAGTTTGAACAAGAGCGCCAAAGCTCCTGTCCACAGAGCTTTCCTTCTTTCCAAATATTTTTATGAAATTTGGCACAAGCCCTCTGTGCATCAATATCCATATTTTGACGTGGATGATCATTTGATGTTTCAACTAGCGGCGTCTGTAAGGGATGTGGACTAGATATTTTCAGAAAAATGTTATGTACACCTCTGCATTTTCATAATTGCTATTTCAAGAAAACACAGAGGCGTACATAATATTTTCCCAAAAATAGCTAGTCCACATCCCTTACAGATGCCATTGGTTGAAACATTAAAACATCTTCTACATCAAAAAATGGATTTTGATGCTCAGGAGACTTGTCCAAATTTAATAAAAATATCTGGGAACATATCAAAGTTGAATTTTTTGTCTCAAAAATTAATAAGCCTTCAAAAGTTAAGAGGTTTTCTCCTTGAAAAATTACCTCAGGATTCACACCCTCAAGGATCAGCATCATATTCTGAAACACCCTGTAAATGGTAAACGAGATAGAGTTTCATAAGGAGGTCTTACTAAAAAGATTGAGTAACGATAGCGTGTTCCACCTGTCTACTATTAAGCGAATCTCTACAAGTTCGAGATTGATCGGAATCGTCTCAATCTCGAGCTATCGCCCACATTCATCTTAGTATTCTTAGTTCCAAGGATGAATTCGAACTTCCGCAAAGACTTCAAACTATTCTGGCAGGATAAGAGACAAATTGTGTAGATGAATGTTGGAAGTTTCCTCGAAGGTTTCACCGGTGAAACTCATCAATTTCCCTCGTGAAATACAGTTGTGCGGATAATTTTTATTTCGTTAGTTTTTCACGAGACTCGGCAAGCGGATGGTCGAATTCGATGAAATGAATGTCGAAGTTCAAACTGAAACACATAATTTACTTTTATAGTGCGCCAGTAAAGAACTTCTTTTAAATCCCTCCCGTTTCCTATCTGTTCGAATTGAAGTTGCGAATGATGAGGTCCTAGATTGATCATAATTGCAACAAAGGTTTTGAGAAATGGAGGAGTTCTGGTGATGTTAACAAGCGCCAGCCAGGCTGAAAGACTTCCTCATTAGCCGACTTCCCGAAGGTAGGAGGGTTATGTTTTTGGCGCTCTAGGTCCTCGGAACTGAGTGCTTATCAATTTGCCCAAATGTCTGTAATTTTCGAATTTTTCGATGAAAATGGTCTTAAACGATTTGGTTCGACTCACTGATCAAGAATCCGTGGCCGAAATTCATTCTGTCCGGCCGTCCGGTCGGCCGGCCGGCCGTAGGCACGATAACTCTCGAACGGACTGATCTAGACAGTTGAAATTTTCAGAGTAGGTTTGGGAGATAAATATCTCGGCTAAGTTCGTTATTGGGCAAAATCGGATAGATGGTTTCGGAGTAACAAAAAAAAATATTTTTTTTATAAAACAAATTCCAACTTAAATTTTTTTTCAATAAGCAGTTTTACCATAAGAACCCAATGATATCATTTTTAACTCTAACAAGCTAATACTTTCGGAGATATGATTTTTCAAAATTTCAATAATAAATCGTATTTCAACGTTGTCACAGAATGATATAATTATTCTATGTAAGTATGAATTGTCATAATGTCAACTTATTCTCCTGAGACATGACATTATCTAATCAATCGAAGAATTGTGAGCGAAGTGAGAAAAATCTCAATTGTTTGCTCCGAAATTAGTTTTTCTCAGAAAAGTCTTACATTTCGGAACGGAACATGAAGTAAGAGATCTGAGAGTAGTGAGACTGCTTTTCATCCATAGACATAGATATAACTCTCGAACGGAATGAGCTAGGTAGTTGAAATTTTCAGAGTAGGTTAGGGAGATGAATATCTCGGTTGAGTTCGTTATTGGGCAAAATTGGACAAATTTAATTTGATTCCTTCCATGGTGCAGTTCTCATTCTCATGATTGCTCATTTAATCTTTATAAATAAACTATTATTTGAATTGAATTTCCTTTATGATGCAGTTCTATCATATGAATACATTGATATAATTCCCAACTCTGAGAAACCAATACTTTCGGAGATATCATTTGTCTGTTTGAACTAGAGCGCCAGAATGCTCCTGTCCTCTGGGCTTGAACCCATTTTTTGAGTATATGTTTAATATACAGTGCGGAAAAGCCTAATGGAATAAATTCATTATCTTTATATCTCATATATTTATGGAAAATCCTGAAACACGTCAAATTTGAATTCTAGGTTGTCATTTTACGTCGTAAAAATGCGAACCCTACTTTCAACCCCCTTCGAACGACAGGTACAACCCCCAATTTTTCAAATAGGAAGTAAAGGCTTGAGATACATCGTTTGAAAGGTCTCGTCATTCATGTTTATTGCAAAAATTCAATAAGAAAAATTGGTTCAAGCCCTGTGGACAGGAGCTTTGGTGCTCTGGTTCAAACTTTGACAAATCATATCTCCTAAAGTATTGGTTTTCAGAGTTAGGAATTATATCAATGGTTTCTTATGACAGAACTTCATCATAAAATAAATTGGATTCAAACATCATAAATGACTTTAAATTCAACAAGAGTGCCAAAAAGCATTAATCCAAAACCAACAGACCAATTTTAACCAATAACGAAGTTATCCGAGATATTCATTCCTCAAATCTACTATGAAAATTATATTACAGCAATTGAAACTCAGCGAATATTCCAGTTTTGTTCATACTGGAAATATTCTGGACCCAATTTACCTACCAAATGGTAGATATTTCCATCATCATATGGATTATCCACGGGCATTATATTATCATCTTAAAAGTATAATATCATATCATCCCCTTAATTCTACTATAGCTGAGGTTATTTCATTGATCATTCTGCATTCAATCATACTTTGTTCTCTATATTAGGAATTTTATATCAAGAAGAACGAACCAGAAATAAATTTGAAATGTCACTTAAAGCAAAATAAGATGACTTGAATGAACACAGATCATATAATAATTCATAGATAGAATAATTAAGTACAGCCAATGAACTCTATACTAACGTAGTATAGAGTTCTATGAGTACAGCATTCTGTGAAAACATGGAAGTACGATTTATGTTTGAAATTTTGAAGAATCATATCTCCGGAAGTATAAGCTTTTTAGAGTTGAAAATGATATCGATGGGTTCTTTTGATGAAACTGCATCTTAAAAAAATGTAATTTGAAATTTGTAATGATGTTTAAAGTGTTCTGCCAATATTATTCAATAACTCAGTAGTGTTCGACTTAATCGCAAGCGTTATTCGATCTTATAGGTCATTCAAATCAAGGGCTTTAGTTTTGTACACAAAGCTCTTCCCATATCCCCATAAAAATAAATCTAATGGGTGAAGATCGGGGGATGGCAATTCGATGGTTCCTCGCTTTCCTATCCACCGATTTGGAAACATTGCGCCGAGGTACTGCCATCAGACATTGCGTTGCTAATGTGTTGGTGCTCCATCCTGTTAGAACCGTATCATTTTCCGTGGAACTTGAGGATTTTCTTGATCAGGATTTATTTATTTATTTGCTAACGTTAGAACGTCATCATTTTGAAGTAGTGCTAAATAATTATCGCCATTCAAATTGCCCTCAATGAAAAGGGGCCTATGATATGGTTTCGAATATTTCCTGCCCAAACATGATTGACAGATGACTGTAACGAACCAGAAATAAATTTGAAATGTCTCATATAGGAAAATAAGATGACAAGTGTAAACACAGATCATACGATAATTCATAGATAGAATTATTAGAGCATTCTGTGAAAACATAGAATTACGATGCATTATTGAAATTTTGAAAAATCATATCTCCGAAACCATTAGCTTGTTAGAGTTGTAAATTATATCAATGGATTCTTATGGTGGAACTGCATCTTGAGAAGAGTTGAATTTGAAATTTGTAATGTAAAAAACAATAATTTTTTTCGTTACTCCTAAACCATCTGGCCGATTTTGCCCAATAACGAACATAACCGAGATAATTATGTCCCAAACCTACTCTGAAATTTTCAACTGTCTAGCTCATTCCGTTCGAGAGTTATCGTGTTAACGGCCGGACCGGCCGGTTGGACAGAATCGATTCTGACCACGAATTGTTCATCAGTGAATTGAACCAAATCGTTTAAGACCATTTTCATCCAAAAATTCGAAATTTACAGACATTTGGGCAAATTGATAAACACTCTGTTCCGAGGAACAAGAGCGCCAAGAAAAGACTATTTGAAGAGGGTTGTAGCTCCGAAAGAGAGGGCCATTCGGAGAACGAGTCCATGACCGTTTCCTTCTCAACCACATCCTGCATTCCCCCACGCCGATTTTATATGACGAATCACTAGTTTTCCACAGCTAACAATTCATTCTCAAACTTTTACCCCTAAACCTCAGTACCCGCAAAAACTGCCAACCGCTCATCTTAATACGTCGTTCAGACTCGAGAACTGGCAAAGATCAAAACGCTCTCGACTGAAAACATCCCGCAACTCCTTCCCCTAATTGAAATCGTACAAAAGCCACGGCGCACCGAAGATAAATCACACGAAAGTTTCTGCCTCGTAAGGTAAAGGCTGGTATGAAGTATTTCCATTGCAGATTCGCGCCAAGCTTCCAGTCCATAAGTCACGGGGAACTTCCTCCCGAAACATAATATTCAGGGTCCAGGCTGGCCGGGTGCCAGATGAGAGGCGAACACTTCAGCGTAATCCTCAAGGAACATTCGGAAAATTGCGGTAGAATCAATTCGGGACAATTGACGAAGATTCTGGATAGGTGGTAAAAACGTAAGGGGATGAATGTGGATGATCGGGAGGATGTAACAATTTGTAAATCTCAGGATGATAATAAATTCTTCTCGTGCACTATACCGGGTGTCCCAGTTTACATGTTCCAATAGATTATCTCAGCCAAGATAAAAATTTGAAAATATTATGATTTTTAATTCGTTCGAGGAACCTCCAATTGAGAAATACAAAAATTGAAAGTCACTTTCGATTTGACCGGAAGTGACTCTGACTTTTTTATTTCAAATAGCACCTTGTATATTTCTTAGAATTTTATATTTCTACTCGAAATTACCTTTCCAACGATGTATCACAATTTGTATTTTACATTTGTAAACGTCAATAAAATCTCAAATTGAAAGAATTGCAGTACGCTACGATATCTTGTGTAATCTTGCTTTTGACTTGAGTAATCGTCATAAATAAAAAAGAAACCTTCCTCAAGTTGAATCTACTATTCATTTTACTGAACGTTAAACAAAGAATTGAATAGCAAAATAAAGAAAGAATTACAAAAAGGGGGAAAAATACCTATAATAACTAAAGCATATATTCGAAATATTGACCAACTGCTTCTATACATCTTTCAGCTCGGTGGACTAGTTCATGCGAAGTAACACTTATCAAAAACTCAGCATTAAGGGCTCTACATGCATTCCTTATTTTGATTACACAAAATTTCGTAGCCTACTCCAATTCCTTCAATTTGAAAATTCAATTATCGTGTTCTCCATCAAATCAAATGTAAAATACAAAGTGTGATACATCGTTGGAAAGGTAATTTTGAGTAGAAATAAAAAATGGCAAAAAATATATAGGGTGCTATTTGAGATAAAAAAGTTAGAGTCACTTCCGTCACTTAGTCACTTAGAGTCACTAAAGAGACATTCAATTTTTGTTTTTCTCAGTTAAAGGTTCCTTGAACGAGTTGAAAATCACAAAATTTTCAGATTTTTATCCTTTGAAATGGCGGAGATAATTCATTGGAACCTGCATACTGGGACACCCGGTATAATCGGGTATTCGTCAATTGATGGACAGTGAATAGTCGTAATAGATTACGACATCTCGTAACCTTATTCCAAAAATTCTTAATAAGCACTGACCTGAAGTCTGGAGCTTTTGCGCACATGTTCCGTTTTCAATTCATATGAAGTCGATCGAGCTGAAGTTCGGTACTCGATTGTGAAATGGTGACTCGAAGGTTTGTGCGGAATTTCAGCGGATTCTGACGAATAGTCTCTGAAATATAAAATTTTTGAAGAAAACCAATTATGATTTTTTTTCTAGTGATACGACATTCAAGTGATACGATATTTCAAAAAAATTAGTGCGTCGGCATCCTACAAGTAATTACCAACTTTTAATTGGATGCGATTTGTATATTTTGAGTTATTGAGGAAATAACAATGAAGTTTAAGATGGCTATAACTCCGGAACCATTCGGCTGATTATGCCCGACAATGAACTCCACTGACCCATGTGAATGCGCAACCAACTCTAAAAATTTCAAGACGCTATCTCTTTCTATTCGAAAGTTATCGTGGAAACGGTCACTCATCCAGCTACTGAACTCACCCAAAGCTAAGAAAATTTCGATGTGTATCTGCATATTCCTCGTGACTAAATCTAAAAACCATTTTTTGGGATGAAACAAACAATAATAAAAAAAAATTGGTTCAAGCACTGACGTGAAGTGAGGAGCTTTTGTGCGTATGTTCTATTGTCCATTCTCCTGTATTGGACACTCTTAATCGAATTTACCAAGATGAATTCTATTGTCCGTTCTTCTGTATTGGACCCTCTTAATCGAATTTACCATGGTAAATTCGATAAAGCGATTCACAGCGATTCACACAAAATTTTACAAACGTGCGTAGTTATGCATTCTAAAACTACTCACCAAGTTTCAATTCTATCGGACTTGTATTGGTTGAAAACAAAATTATTACTCGGAAACCGTTGGGTCGATTATGCCCATTAACGAACTTGCCAGTCGTTTTGGGATGTTCCACCTACCCAGAAAATTTCAAGTCGCTATCTCTTTCCGTTTCAAAGTTATCGTGACAACGGACGGCCGGCCGGCCGAACACAATTAAATTTGACCTCGAATTCTTGATCAGGGAGTCGAACCCAATCGTTTGAGACCATTTTCGGCGAAAAATTGGAAAATTCCAGACATTTGGGCAAATTGATAGCACTATGTTCCCCTGAGCATACGCGCAAAAATAACAATTACGAAAATAATTCTGTCACACATTCACTAATTAATTTAACAGATGGGCTCATTGTTACCATTGCCGATTTTTTTGACATTCAATTATTTAGTTCCGAGTATTCTAACTTAAGTAGAATGATAGGCGGAATAATTTTTTAATTTTCACTCTTCACTCAAGAAAATGAAGAAGAGCTTTTTCTCACATATTTAATGAGGAATTCAAAATTGATGTTTATTTTCATGAAAAGACATGGCGTAACAATTTTTCCATTGAAAATGTCCAGTAACGTGCTAGTACTGAGGCTACTGGTAGGACAAAAATAATAGTTTCCATCACAAAACTTGCTATCATGCTTCAAACGGAGGCCGAGAAAATTTCATGTAAATATCTCTTGCCGTTCAGCAAAAATTAATAAATTTAATCAAAATTTAACGCCCTGTGCTTTTGTGAACGAAGCATTTCCCGAATATAGCTCATTGAGCAAAGTCATATTATTTTTCGATTCTCTATCGTCTCTTGGATTATCCACCTTTCAAACTGGAGCGCCCTGTATAAATATTTCTGGGTGGCCTATCTAGGATTCCCAAAAATATGTCAGTTCATTGTAAATCGATGCTCAGTTGGAAGACTTGGACCCTATTTCCTCCTTTTCTCTGGACACTCGCTCGATCATTCACATCAGTTAATTCATAAGTTTTAATAGAGACATAATATCATTGATAATATTTATCGCGCTTCCTGCAGATTATAAAGGTCGTGACTGAATATACCTGCCGCCCCCTCATATAGTCTGAATCCAATAAGTCTAAGCTCACTGAGTATGTTGCGAGCTTTAATCGGCTTTCAATTATCAAACATTCCCTAGTGATTAATTATTGATGATACCACGACGTGAATAATGAAAACGAGGCGTATGTACGCAGTTATCAGTAATGTGCTGATGCATTATTAATGAGCAATCAATTGAGAATCCATTCCACATGTTTAAAAATTTCCTGGAAATATTCATATGTATGCTAATGGGAGGGGTGAGTTGGGATTTATGACAGGATTTGAATTTAATATTATTTTCTTGTATCAATTTCGATGACCCTTTTATGTTTCCACTTTATTCATAATTTTGCAGAATATAATATTAAAGAACATAAAAAATATCTTTATTTGTTTCTCATTTGTAAACGTCAGTTTCCAAAAACACAATATTAATCAAGAAAGTTTATTTTATCAAGTCACTAACTTGTAAAACTGACAGTTAACTTGCAATATTTTTACAAGTTAGTAGTATTATTTAAATTAGAAAATTTTGTTTTATCGTCATATATGTTGAAATCATGGTACAATTGTTATTTCCAGTAACACAGATTTTTGATGATGAAAGAGTTGATACTGATGATGATGAACCATCTGTTGACTCAAAAACTGCTGCACTCGAGGACTGCAGAACATTTGTACTCTCCTTACTACCAAATAATTTGCTAGACATTTCGATTTTTTTGTTGACCGAATCATCGACATAACTCATCGCAATTTCGGTGCTCTTCCACCCTCCTGCACGCTTTAGTGCTGAAATATCTCCACCCGAATCCGCAACCATAGTGGCTCCAGTTCTGCGAAAAGAGTGGCCGGTGTATAACTCTGGGTTTTAAACCTAAATATTTTGCAATTTGCTTTGGGACACCACCAATAGTGTGCTGGCCAGCATTAAGGGAAATGCACTTTCCATGTCGGTATGTCAAAAAAAATCTTAGGCTTTCTGTTCCAGGAGGCCGAAGATTTACATATTTTCTGTATATCATGCAGGGCTTGAAGCTGCAGCCATCATCGGTTATGGTGAATCTTCTTGTTGTTAAATTTTTTGTTTGCCGCAATGTCACAATAACGTATTTTCCCATATCTTCTACATCATTCATGTTTAAGGAGAGAATTTCGTCACATCGACAACATCCAAAAATCCCAAATATTGTTACAATTTTCGCCAGCAACCACTGGTCATCAGGAGCATGTAAAAGAAATTGTTTAGCCTCTTCTTTACTTAATACCTTGGCCTTTTTTGGCGTATAATGCTCATTTTTTCTTTTCAGAAACGCTATTTCCTTTTGGAATCTGCAAATGACAACTACGTCATATTTTTCAATAAATTTTTTAAGGAAAACAAACCTGCGATCAGGGGCATTTTCTTTCATTTCCAAGCAGCTTTTCAGCATAGACCATTTTGCCCATAAAGTATTAGGGCTGAATCTAGCTGATAGTTGATTCAAGTAGACCAACAAAACATCTTCAGTTACCCCAATCACACTATTTTTGGTTTTTTTTCGCTTTCGCCAAAACAAATGTAATGAAAAATAAACAGACATGTTCATGGCAACGTTTCCATAGCTTACGACATTTGCGACAAATTATTGAGATTTTTTTGGAATTTATCTAACCTTTTTACAAATGAGAAACAAATAAAATAGAAAACAATACACGCAAGGAAACGGGTTTTACAGGCTCAAGGAGGTAACTGACTTGCCTGCGGCTCGTCAGTCATATCCTCCATTCGCCAGTAAAAACCCTCTTACCTTGCTAGTTACGTTATATACTATAGTTTCTGATCATACATTAGTAACCATTTCATAATACTATAGTTACGTATAATTGCTTTAGAAACAAATTATTTTTGGCTCGCTGTTCAGGTGAACACAATGAAATGTCTGTATTTTTAGAATATTTGGTCGATAATGATCGCAGGCGATTAGTTTATGCTTACTGATCAAGAATCCGAGGTCGAACTAGATACTGTCAGTACGATTACGCTTGAACTCAATGAGTTAGAGAGTTGAAATTTTCAGAGTAGGTTTGAAGTACAAATGTGCCGGCTAAGTTCGTTAATGGGCAAAATCCACCGAGTAGTTTCAGCCATTTGTAATTTTGTTTTCCCAATAATAAGACTTATGCCAAATTTTGTGAGGGTCGCATGACTGGAAAATTTAAAAATATATATTTGAAAAAATTCTCTATCACAGGAACTATCGGTCAGGTATCGTTAAATTGCGAGAGCCTTAAAAACCTTATTTCAACGTAAGGTTCTAGATTTGAACTGATCGGATCTATATTGGTGAAGATATATTGCCGAAATATCCAACGATCGAGATGTACTCCATAATTTTTTTACACTCGACAAACGAAGTTGTTCACAGTCGATATATATAGAAAAACAGTCGAGTAATGAATGGTATATCTACTGAATTTGAGTCGATCTTTCATTAAAATTACGTGAAACTTCAATAATTTAGCTTAAATGTCAGTAATTTTCGAATTTTTATGCCGAAAATAGTCTCAGTTTAGGTTCGACTCAGCGATGAAGAATTCAAAGTCAAATTTGATTCTTACTGGCCGTTGCCACGATAACTTTTGAGCGACTTGAAATTTTCAGGGTAGGTAGTGCGTCGGAATGCTACGGACAAGTTCGTTAATGGGCATAATTGGCTCAATACTGATCTGATCGAATTGAGAATTGGTAACTAGTTGTAGAATACCGATCGTATCACTAGAAATTAAAAAAAAATAAAAAAACATTATGTATCTCATTCAAGGGTAGGTTGCGCATCCGAATGAAGAAATTCGAGTTTGTTAAAAGGCATCCTGAAATTTTGTTGTTATTGCCCCAATAACTCAAAAAATACTAATCCGATCCAATTCAAACCTGGTAATTAGTTGTAGAAGCCGACGCGCAAATTTTGCGAAATTTCTTGAGGACCGTATCACAAGAAAATTTTTAAAAAAATCATAGGTGAAAAAATTGCATTTCTCAGAAGCTTTCAGTTCGATTTCGCTGAAATTTTGTGATAACCTTCAAAACCAAACATTACATCCAAGTTCCAAGTTTTTACACAATCGGATGTAATTGTTGGAGATCTAAGCAGTCTTGGGTGACTTTAGTGGCTGGGTCGTTGCCACGATAACTTTCAAATGGAAAGAGATAGCG
This sequence comes from Halyzia sedecimguttata, assembly GCA_937662695.2. Taxonomy (NCBI): domain Eukaryota; kingdom Metazoa; phylum Arthropoda; class Insecta; order Coleoptera; family Coccinellidae; genus Halyzia; species Halyzia sedecimguttata. The sequence continues at coordinate 66,987,264 of OW569415.2, read as the reverse complement.
ACTTCCAATTTTCAGGTTAGGTTGCGCATCCAAATGGGACAATTAGTTGAGCTTAAACAGCCTAACGGTTTCAGAGTTATACCCATCTGGAATATCTATATTTATAAAAGAAAGTCGTGTTAGTTACTTCACTTATAACTCAAGAACGGCTATACCGATTTGGCTCAAAATTGGTGGGGCGGTAGCTTAGAACCAGGAGATGGACATAGGATACTTTTTTGTGTTATACAGGGTGTTTTTCTTTTAACGTCAATTAAAACTTGCTGTTTTTCCTGCCATAATCGTACAATTTTAGTCATGTGTGTTTAAAAATAAACTTTCGAGGCATACACCATTGAAAATAAAGCATTACTATACAGGGTGTCCTTTTTCTCATGGCACAATTGTACGTGATTGAAGTGATTTGTGTCACAAACAAAGCATTAACTAAATAGGTACCTTGGATGGATTCTCATAATGTATTCGTCCGAAATCTCCATACAGGGTCTTCTTCTTTTAACGTCAATTGCAACTTGCTGTTTTCCATGCCACAATCGTACAATTTCATTCATTTGTTTTAAAAAATAAACTTTAGAGGGATACATCATTGAAAATAAATCATTACTGTACAGGGTGTTTTTTGTCTAATTGCACAATTGTACGCGATTGAAGTGATTTGTACCACAAACAAAACATTAACTTAATAGGTACCTACCTCAGTTAGATTCTCATAATGTATTTGAATAGGGACCTTATGCGACCGCAGAAGCGGCGTCGATTATCTTCGAATGTTGCAAATTGATATATGATTAATTGGACGCAGTTAAGCAGAAATATATGATTATATATATAAACTATCTATATTTTATGACAAACGTGTATAATAAAATCTAAAATCTGCTCATTTATTGCCTCTAAGGCGGAACAGAGTTCGCTGGGTCAGCTAGTTGTTTATAACTCAAAAAATATAGATCCGATCGAATTGAAACTTGGTAACTATTTGTAGAATACCGACGCAGAGGCGTGAAATTTCGTGAGAATCGTATGACTAGAATATTTAAAAAAAAGTGGGAAAGTCCAGTGGACAGGAGCTTTGGCGCTCTTGTTCAAACTTTGACAATTTATCTCCGATTTTCCCAGAGTTGGGAATGATATCAATGGATTCTTATAATAGAACTGCTTCATAAAGAAAATAAATTTAAATTAAATAAAGACTTATCCAAGATATTCACTCCTCAAATCTACTCTGAAAATTATATATTATATCAATTGAAACTCAGCCAATATTCCAATTTTGTTTTCACTGAAGATAATCTGAACCCAACTTACCAAGTTATATATTTCCATGGTCATATGGACTATCCAAGAGCATATAGTGTAGGGGTAATTATAAGGGGTCATTTTACATTCAATCATATTCTGTTTGTTTGAACAGACATTATATGTCTGTTATAGGTAGATAAGATTACATGTATGAACAGTGAACACAGATAGAACACAGACAGATGGGATTCGCATTCTGTGAAAACATAGAAGTACGATGTATTATTGAAATTTTGATATCATTGGATTCTCATGATGAAACTGCATCTTAAAAAAATTGAATTCGAAATTGTTAAGGTAAAATTTTTTTTTTCCGTTACTCCGAAACCATCCAACTGATTTTTCCCAATAACGAACTCAACCCAGATATTTATCTCCCAAGCCTACTCAGGAAATTTCACCTGTCCAGCTCATTCCGTTCGAGAGTTATCGTGATAACGGAACACGGATTCTTGATCAGTGAGTCGAACCAAATCGTTGAGGACCATTTTCAGCAAAAACTCTAAAATTACACACATTTGGGCAAATTTATAAGCACTCTGTTCCGAGAAACAAGAGTGCCAAGAATTATGAAAAAATATTATGTATCTCACGATATCTTGAGAACGGAAACAGATAGCACTTGCGGTTTCCAGGCCATCCGAATGCAACAGTTTAGTTCGGTCGGGTGGTTTCGGAGTTATACCCACCTGAAATTTTGTTGCTATTTCCTCTATAACTCAAAATATGCAAAACCAATACTATTAATACTCGCTAATTACTTGTAGAATGCCGACGCGCTGATTTTCGCGAAATTTCGTGAATATCGTAGCTCTAGAAAAAAAATTAAAAAATATTTTCTGCAAAAATTTTATATTTCAGAAACTATGCATCAGAATCATCAGCTGAAATTCCGCACATAACTTCGACCAATGAATGTGCACTGACCCCAAGTTACTGTATTCATGTAATTTTTGTTCCTCAATCCATATTCCATCTCCTGAATCAATTTGCCTGAAACCATAGACTCAATTATATAACAATTTATTTTGATGGTTCCGCATTTGATTCTATTCAGAACCTTCCAATTTGTGGCACCGTCCACCCGCAAATCCATTCACATATCTCGGAACGTTTCCGTTTCCTGCTTTTCGAAACCATTTGCGACTTCCTCAATGGTGCCGCATTCAATTTACATTAGACCTACCGAACGTAGTGAGATAAACTTGTCCGTTCATCCACTGCTACCTTTGGGCACACGCTTGGTCCATAATTACACATCTCCGAATGAGACAACCGGATTTGGGATTAATAATCCGCCAGGACCAGAACTGTCTGGACCATATCGATTTGCTAATTGAAAGGTCGGCCAGGATGTTTTACGTTTGGCTGAAGCCGTCTGATGAGATCCCTTTACTTCTAGATATTTGCACTAAGCTAGATGATTTAGAACATTAGTCAAAGTTAAGGCTCAGAATTGTTCAAATAAAGGGCGTGTATAAATCAAGGTACAAAATTCCTGACTGCGTTATTGAATGTATTCAAGCAGAATGCTCAGAACGGTCAATTTTAGTTTTTAATTAGCCAACTTATGGGATAATACTTTTACTTATAACGACTCATTCATTTTCACAGAGTGACGTCAAATTTTTTTTTAATGAATACCCCAATTTTTTTTCCGCTTTATTACGCGGTGCAACTTGAATGACGGTGTACAAAATTGTTACCGTCGATAACACATTTTTTGAGAAAATAACACAATTACTGTAAGAAAGAAAAATGGAACTTTCATGGAAGAAAATCTGTATTTGACCTAAAAAACAAACGAAATTAGGGCAATAGTTCCGATACGTGTGTTAACACTTTTTGTACATTACGCTCAAGGACTGCTCCACTTCAGTGCGAATTCTTTGCCGTAACACCTCTAAATTATTTGGCCTGTTAAAATAAATCTTTGATTTTGAATAACGTTCAATGTTCAATTGATTGCTTCTGACAAATATCTTGTGTTTCTTACGCAGAAGCAAATCACAAAATAATTAATTTTTATTTTATAGATATTTTTCAGAGTTTGGGAGAGAAAACCCAGAAAAAAACCTTTCAATAATGAGTATACCTCCCACAGTATCATTCAATGATTACTTAGTACGATATTATTCAAAAATTGGGGTAACGCAACGCATTGTAACATGAGTTCTTCGCAAAATTGCACAAGGTGGTCTGGATGATCCTCGTTTAATTCGTGAATCAGTTGAACTTGTTTTAAGGATGACAGTTCTCTTTCTCGCGACAAAAGAGTGATCCACGTCACGATTTGGGGCTAGCTCGTCTTGTAGAAAGGTGAGGATTTTGTTCAGCCTCAACTAACACATTTAATGAGTTTTTTTCGTTTAGCCGAGGTCGACCTTCAAGAGGCAAATCATGGACGGATCCCGTTTTAGTAACGAATTTACTTATTGCGGATCTTGCAAACTTGCAATAGGCAGTCTATCAAGATGTTCTTGGTTGAAAAATTCACACATGCTTCCTCATGTGTTCTTGGCTGATCACCATATCCAACCAGTTGTCTTCAACATCAAAGATAATTCGCTTTTAAAACTTGGTTATACATGCCTCCTCTCACATTCTCACTACAATTACTCAAGTGTTGTTTTTAAGAAGTAAAAGTTAACAGTATATTGTTTTTGTTTCATCCGCAAAATGTGACAGGATAATTAGTGCAAAGTGGTTCCACTCATATCGGTCAGTTCCTAACGGTTGACGGAGACCAATTTGAACATACTTGTTTTTTGGGTTGAGTAAAGATTTTCTTCCATGAAAGTTTCATTTTTATTTCTTAGCGTGAATATGTTATTTTCTCGAAAAAAAATTTATCCTCGCTTCCACATTGTTACACCATCATTTAGGTAAGTTTACCGGCCAATGAAGCATAAAAAATAAATTTGGCGCAGTCGATAAAAAAAATTATTACGTCACTTTGTAAAAATGAATGATCTCATAAGTTATATAGCTATGCCATAAGGTGGATAATTAAAAACTAAAATTGGCCTGTCCGGAAGTTTTGCTTGAAAACATTCAATAACGCAATTATGAATTGTTTTCCTTACTTTATCCACACGCTGTATAAGTACCTATACTCGGATATTCCAATATTCGATAACCTGTAATTTATTAATCGAATATCCGAATAGTCGAATATTCAAATATTCAAAAAATTTCGGAGCAGTCTGGAGCAGTTCTAAAACTAAGGATACCATTCTTTGGCGCAATACTTCATTTTTAAAATGTCAAAATCATTATGACTCGGTTTTTTGAATGGTTTGATCGGAAGAACTAGTCACTAATAATAAGATAAAAAATAAATTATAGTTTTCAAATGAAATTTATTTTAATAATTCACAGCGTTCATTAACTAAAAATACTTACTCTTTCTAAATAAAATTAACAATATTAAAATGAAGAACTCAATTTAAATTTAATATCATAACAATGGCTCAAAGTGACTTCCATTGGTCATAATATAAGCTTCCGCTCTTCTTTTCATCGAAGCTCGTACCGTATTTAAAAAAAAATTGGAAATCATATTTAGCTTGCAGGTTTCAGCGAGATCTGACAGATAGTTTCTGAATTATAAAATCTTGGCCGATTATGCCCATTAACCGTTGGATTCGGATGCGCAATCTACCCTGAACATTTCTAGCGCTCTTTCTGTTCGAAAGTTATTGTGCCAGCGGCCGGCCGTCTGGACCGAATCGAAGTTGATTTCGAATTCTTCATCAGGGAGTTCCATTTGGGAACATTTTCGGCAAAAAATTCAAAAATTACAGACATTTGGGCCAAATTAAGCACGCTGTTCCCTAGAACATGCTCACAGAAAGAATAAATGAAATCTAAGGAAAAAGCTATGAACATATTTTGATAGGCAATATACTCGGGATGTATTCGTCTATCTATGATATGATTCCTATGGAAAACAGATGTGTGCAGGGTTCCTGTACTATTTGTAGTGCTCCCAGTAAAAAATCCTCTCAAAATATACCAAACTGATTAATGAAACCCATTCGTCCACTATGATTCATCATAACTTCATTAAACCATACAACCACGGAAAAACCGTATGTTTCCAAAATTAATTTCGAACATTCGACAACATCGGGCTGATTTATATTCATGTTTCTCTAAACGCATTATGTGCCCATTAGTCAACTAGCAAAATCCCGAATCGAACGTTAACGTTTCGAGTGTTCGTATGCGAGAGAACGGATTGATGGCCACATATGCATTATGCGCCAGAGGGTTGCTGAATTTTTGATTTGACTGATGTAATCAGCGAGTAACATTTTAGTCCATCATATTCGCAGTTAGCGACATCATAAAGCATCATTGTTGGCGGATATTTCAGTTCATAACTTTCTATGCCTACGATAACAATATATTCTGGTTTGAGTTGTCTGTAGTCTGGTTATAGACAACTATACAGTGTGGAAAATCCAAATGGAATATATTCAAATCAAATCATCATATCATCTTTATTTGTGCAAGGATACATACTGTATATACACACATCAGCAAAGTTAATGATATGGCCACATTGCATGGGGTATTTAGATGTCGGACCTCAAATAGATATCTACAAATGAAAATATTGTGATACAGAAACAATCATTCTGAATTTTAAGTTCACAAGGATACTCAAAAGTCGCGGTTAAAATTTATTTTTATAGAGCTTATCTCGGAAGATGCAGAAAAAACAGACAATTGTTTCTACGAATTCTTCCGCCTGCTTTCATCGCGAAACCTCAAGAGCGCGAAGCGAAAACTTTTTACCCGCCAACTTGATCCCAAGTTCCGAGATTAGGAGCAGCGTAGCCGTAAAAAGTCCGGAAACAACCTCAGAATGACATAAATGAAAAATGAAAGCCTCAACCCGTTCCTTTCTTTCAGTCGGATCATGAAAATTGGATTGGAAACTTCCTAACCGGGTGAAATCTTTTCTCCGCAATTTAAAGAAATTCGGGGGGAACTGGAGACACGCACAAAATTGCTTTTATTAATGATGTTTACTCGGTTTCGCTTTGCTCAAACTTCCTCGGAGCTCGGCGGTTTTCTATGGGTTTCAGAAGGGATTTTAATGGCTTCTCATTCACCAAATAATTTAATTACACGATTTCACCGGTTATACAAGACTCGACGTATTGGAGCACAAATTATGATCATGCTGGAACGAGATGACAGCTAAAATAGTGAAATGGGCACAGGGACGGACCGAAGCCGAATTTTTTTTTGGGGGGGGAAGCATTGAAAATTTTACAACTGTGCACGAAGGATTCCTGAAGGTGACCGTGTAGGAGGGGGGGGGTGATTCGAACTGCTTTAAATTTTTCCAAATGCTTTGAAACTTTGCTAACATCCCCCCCTTCCTCCCTTAGGTCCATCCCTGGTAATGCGTAATGGTTATGCCATACGTAGAACTGCCCATTTCAAAGAAACCCAGAACATCAAAACTAGTTTTCCGAAATTCAAACTAAATGTATTTCTATTATTTAAAAGAAAAGTGGGATATCCCTGTGGACAGGAGCTTTGGCGCTCTTGTTCTACCTTTAACAAATCATATCTCCGAAATTATTGGTCTCTGGGAATGATATAAATGGATTCTTACGATAGAATTGCATCATGAAAGAAATTGAATCCAAACAGACCAATAACGAACTAATCCGAGATATTCATTCCTCAAATCTACTCTGAAAATGATATTATATCAATTGAAACTTAGACAATATTGCAGTTTTGTTTTTACTGGAGATATTCTGAGCCCAATTTGATTATGTATCTTACCAAAGTATTTATTTTCATCATCATATAGATTGTCCACGGGCATTATATTATCACCTTAAAAGTATAATTTCATATCATCCTCATAATTCTACGATAGCTGAGGTTATTTCATTGGTCATTTTGCATTCAATCATATTTTGTTTTCTAGAACAAGAGGTGCATTTTATATCAAGAATAACGAACCAGAAATAATTTTGACATTTATCTCTCATAGGAAAATAAGATGACATGTAAGATCACAGATCATATAATAATTCATAGATACAATAATTAAGTACAGCATTCTGTGAAAACAAGTACGATTCATTATTGAAATTTTGCATGAAACTGCATCTGAAAAATATTTTTTTTTTCGTTTCTCCGAAACCCTCAGGCCAATTTCGCCCAGTAACTAATTTAACCGAGATATTTATCTCTCAAACTTACTTTGAAAATTTCAACTGCCTGTTCGTGAGTTATTGTAGAAACAAAATTTGAAAATAAAAAAAAAATTTTTTGATACCTTACGGCAACCCGATCAATACAAAACTTCGCAAGCATATAGAGGTCATTATTCGACAATTTGATGCTAAATTTCAGATAGATCGAGGGATCGGTTTCGGAAATATTCATAAAAAATACGCTTGGTGGATTTCGCCCGTTAACGAACTCGTCAGAGATATTTACGCTACAAACCTACCCTTGAAATTTCAATCCTCTAACTCCTTTCGTTCGAGAGTTATCGTGCCTACGGCCGGATTGACTGGACCGGCCGGATTGACTGGACCGGCCGGACAGTATTGATTTCGACCACGGATTCTTGATCGGTGAGTCGAACCAAATCGTTTAAGACCATTTTCAGCTAAAAATTCGAAAATTACAGACATTTGGGCAAATTGATAAGCACTCTGTTCCGACGAACAAGAGTGCCAAAAACGGAGCAAACTGCTTGCTCACATATTTACGTTGCTAAATTCAATAGAAATAAAAGCTTCAGCTCAAATTGGTACCAGATGCTTTGTTTTATGACTACTGGGCGAAACTGAAACATCTAGGGCTGGTTTCCGAGGACAATTGAATGTATTTTAAACTTCAGTGTATCTTCTGAGTGAATTGGACAGATAAACTGAAGATAAAACACATGTGATATTCCTCAGAAACCGGCCTCTAGAGCTACGGATAACGCAATATTATGATAAATATTATTTTTTGCCGGCTATACACATTGTGCCTAAAACTATTGAATATTGATTTTACGGCAAGAGGAATGTGTACAAAGGTACATGGTGTTATTCCATGTTGTCCCGTTCCTATTATATGCCTGCTTTGCATTCAGCCGGTCAGGCGGTCAAATTCCTACACATTTTATAACAATTTTTTCGGAAATATCCATTGAAGTTTCTCCAACTGCTTCGAAATGTTTGCCAACTCCTTCGAAATTTGTACCAACTCCTTCGGAAATTTTCCAACTGTGTTGAAAATTTGTCCACTCCATTCAACATTGGGGGGGGGATCATCCAATTCTGGGGAAGGAATAACCAATGTTAAGCGCCTGGGAGGCCGGAAATCTACCACTGTCGCCGAGAGTTACATCCTTAAGTCAACTAATCAAAAAGAGAAAATACCTAATAAGATATTGTCTACAGATAACTCTACTTTAAATAATCTACTTTTATCAAGCCATCCATACAGCTGCCCTAGAGAGAATCATCAACCATCGAACGACTGTCCTTCAACTTCAACGAACGAAAACATTACTTGCCCTTTTGCGCTGAACCAGTGTTCATTTAGACACCCATTGAATAAACTGACAGGATCAGCAATCAATTAACAATATGTAAATAATTGTTCTTTCGTCATAAATATTACGAACAAATAATTTGATATTTCTTATTTTTTTCCATTTATTGTTTATTTTTGAATAGTTGAATTGTTTCATTCCGGATTCATTAAAAGTTTCAAAATAAATTATTATATTTCAATTTTGGTTTCTTCTTGTTATTATAAGACGCTCGAAGTAAAAACATTGTTCCTAACACGTGCGCAAGTGACAAAGTATCACTTTGCGCATTTGTTAGGAAAATAACTATTATTATTATTGCTGCTGCTTTCAATCAGATTGGAAATGCTGCATTACATGGAAAATCGCTGATCTGTTCAAAACAGATCAATCAGTGCATCCGAGCGATGATACGGAATCACAGGTCATTTCATGCATATTGATGAGTCGAATTGTCAAGTAATACAATCCAAATCACCAATCAGTTGTGTACCTACAATCCTCATGTGGCGCATCTCAAAGCTCATTTGTTTGGAATTGGTTTTATCTTCCTGATGAGATAGGGTGAAAGGCTGAAAAAATAGATCGGCTGACCAACGTTGGATGTAATTATATTCGAATATTGAAGGATATGAGCAATTCAAATTTACGCAGTTGGTCCTCCATGGGTACTATATGGCCGTGCGTTTGACGTATACGTCTGTCTTCTTCTCGTGTTTTAATGGAGGAATTTTCATGAAATTTGTATGAAAATTTGGCATTTGTAGCCGCCATGCTTTTAGTTCCAATCAATGAATTTTGGGGTGAATAACTGAGATTGTCCATTTATTCATTGCCTCATATATTTTTAGCTTCTCCGAATATCTTCCTGAAACTTGATATACATGTATGATCTTTATCGTTGTCTAGGGGATAATACTTCTACATTTACTTTTTTGAATTAATAAATAGAACTCTGTATGCTAATACGTATAGGTTCATTTAAGGAATTCTTCAATCTTCAACTCCGCCGTCTTAATCAAATACACATAAAATACCGTCGATTACTGAGTTTCCTAACGTCTTTATACTTTAATTTCTACTTCGCCCGTTTTATACGACACTTGTACTTAGTCTCTCCAATCTAACTCTTTTTCCACTTTTTCTCTCCGGATTACCTCGCGCTCGTCTCCAACAGTTCGACTTTCCGATCTACCTACGATTCTTCACTGGATCCAATGGGGTTCCTCGATAATGAATCCTAGAGCGGCACAATACTTCCACGAAATTGCTCTCCACGAAGCAAGATTCGTGTTGCTCCAAAATTTATGATATAACTAACACTAATATGTTCTTAGCGATTTCCTGATCGCAAAATAGTATTATGTGACTATATACTATACGTCTCAATGATTGTTACGAACGTTGGTAAACGTCAGGTGCACCAGTGAAACTAATGTCAACTATATTATTTACAAAGGTGGAAATATAATTTCTACATACATAACATTGCTCTCTGGCAAATCTGATGCAGAAAATTCGGAAGAATTCTAGTCCTCATCAAATGAAACTTCACACATTTTGTTTGACCCTGTAAAGTCGAATTTCTCAAATTTCACTCCAGAATTGAAAATAACAATCATCAATTTATTGAATTTTCATATTTTTGTTCACCCAAGCGCTAGCATTTTGCTAAAATGACTGTATGTAATTTTCAAATTCAATAAGGTCCTACACGTTTAGATAGCTAGTTAGATAGCTGGGTTACATGGTATAGGTGAGGGCATAAATATCTTGGTTGAGATCGTTCATGGGCGAAATCCGCCGATGGGTTTCGGAGTTTTAGCCATCTGAATTATTGTTTTCCAAATAACTCGAAAACTCGAGAATTAGTCGTAAAATGCCGACACGAAGACGAATGTAATTTCTAGAGGATCTTATGACTAGAACATGTTGTAAAGTATTATCATAAAAATTCTGTATTTCAGAAACTATCCGTCAGATATCGCTGAAGTTTCGTAAAATCCTTCAATACCTTATCCTACAGCCCAAGTTCCAAATTTAAACTCGATCGGGTCTATATCCTTGGACATATTGGGAAATTATTTGGTGACATCTTCGCACATAGCGAGCTGGGCTAGTGTAGACTGTTTAGAGATTACGCTTCCGGCTATTGAAGTGGAAGACCCAGGTTCGGACCACTTGTACCATTGTTTTAGGACTTTTTTCCGGATTCCATGCCATACTAGATGTTGTGGTCAATTCACATGAATAACAGAATTGGGGAAGTACATTAGTGGAGTCAGTCTGCTTCGGTGGGCTTGTTCTTGTTGACCAATTTGTTTTAAGATTGCTTTTGGCGTGCTTGTTCCCCGGAACGCCTTTCATTTTGCACAAATCCCTGTTATTTTCGAATTTTTGGCTGAAAATGGTCTTAGACGATTAGTATCGACTCACTGATGAAGAATTTGAGGTCAAATTTAATTCTATCCCTCGGGTTCCCTTAGTTAGTTATGGGAAATGCCGACTCGAAGACTTACGCAAAATTTCGTGGGGATCGCAAGTGTAGAAAATCCAAAAAAAAAATTATTATACAAAATTTTGGCCATGTCCTCAGAATTGAATAAATGGGGTAATAGAAGAAAAGATCGTATCGGTCGCAATTCTGAAGGGCTCGACCAAGCAACACGACTCCGTTCTAACACATATTTTCGTAATGATATACCCATCTGAAATTTTGTTATTTCCTTAATAACTCAAAAAATAGAAATCCGATCCAATTTATACTTGATAAATACTTGTAGAATTCCGGCACACTAATTATTGAGAAATTTTGTGAGGATGACTAAAAAAATGGAAATATTTCTTCAATAAATAAATTAATGTTTTTCTTAAAAACTATTATATTTCAGTAACCGTTTATCAGATTCCGCTGAATTTCTGCACAAACCTTTGAGCCGAATTTTATTCTCCCAATATTTTCAAAAATACAGATCTGATTGAATTGAAATCTAGTACACGGCTTCATGCAGTATTTCGTGCATGAGGGTGTGTGAGGCGCGAATAGACAGAAGAAGATGCGCGCAAAAGTTCTTGACTCTATGTCAGTGCTCCTTAAAAAAATTTTTCAAGATTATTTGGATCGAGTGAGTATGTCGTCCATTAATCTAAGTTCAAGTTGGGATTCGGCATAGAAAATATCAACAAAGAACCCCTCAAAACAACCTGTAGGATTTGTTGCTATAATAATGAGACGCTTGCTTCGCGAACAGGCTAGCTCAAATCCATTCTCGTATCGATTCTGTCCGGCTGATATTTTTTTACATTACAAATTTCAAAAAGTTTTTTTTTTAAGATGCAGTTTTATCATAAGAATCCATCAATATCATTTTCAACTCTAACAAGCAAATACTTTCGGGGATATGATTTTTCAAAATTTCAATAATACATCGTAGTTCTATGTATTCTGTCTGCGTTCACTGTTCATAGATGTCATCTTATCTATCTATTAGAGACTTGTTAATTCGTAGTTTGAAAATATTGTCTGTTGGAAAACTAGTATCCGATCCTTAAATTTGTGAATATATACAAGACTGTTTTGAAACCGAAAATCATTATGACTGTTTCAGAAGATTTAGAATTGGATCATTTTAATGAAGTAGTTTATGAAGGCAATAGGAAGAAGAACATATTGGGATCATCAAATGAAATTACTGTTCCTAACCACTGAGGTTAATATTACCTTGTACTTCTTTTAAATTTAATTTCTTTCATGATGCAGTTCTATCATAAGAATCCATTGATATAATTCCCAACTTTGAGAAACCAATACTTTCGGAGATATAATTTGTCTGTTTGAACAAGAGCGCCAAAAAGCTCCTGTCCACAAATCTGTCCACCAATTTGTAACTAACCTTCCGAAGCATTCTGTATAATTTCAATGTTAATACTTAAATCTGTATCGCGGGGGTGGTCTGGCGCTGCGTTGGTTTCACTAATACTTCAAAGCTTCCCTGTAAACCCCTTCGAAGCTTGTCTGGGAAATTTCAGTGGTATATTTTTCGGGGAAACTGATAAAGCTTTGTGGATATAACCTTCACATGCTCAGTTGAACGCCTAGGCTTTTTGGACCGAATTGTGTAGGGAAATTCGTGGCACTGGGACCAAAACTCGCACTCCCACAAAATTATCAACGTATGCATATGACACTCGAAAAATGTATATAGATGGTGTTTCATTAATAATTGGAAATATTTTAAGTGTTGAATCTTGAGCTCAATATATAAAGATTTAACTTAAATCACTTTTTGTACGTTAAAACTATCTGACGTATCTTTGTCATACTTGAAATGAAAGTTTAGGTACCCTGCACCCTACTAAATTATGCTAAATAAACGGTTTTTGATAGTACCAGGGACGTACGACAGGGGCAAGTAACTGGTTGACCCTTTCCAAATTCTACGCCACTGTGGAATGTCCACTTTAGCAGAATTTTTCGATTCTCCAATACTTCCTATGTAAATAACATACTCCTTCTTTCTTAACTATAAAATAAACATAAAGCTGCAAAATAATTTTTTTGGTTACTATTTTGTATTAATTATGTCTGTGTTTTTGCTTTCAGCAATTATTTGGACTCCTTTTTTGTTTAAATTAAGTCGGTGTTTTTACGTCAGATAGTTTCAAAGTACAGGGCATAAATAGTTTTTAAATTTTTAAATAAAACACGCTGTAACTCAGCAAAGACTCAAATTTTTTAAGTGATTTAGGTTAAATCTGAATATTTCGAGCTCAAGATTCAACAGTAATATTATATTATATATTTCCAATTATTAATGAAACACCCTGTATGTTGTACATACTCTTTTTATCGCAACTGAAATTTTTCACTGCAATATTCTACAATCAATAGATTGCAGATGGTGGAAATTTGAAAACATTAATGAAAAGCACGGACGTGGCGTCAGGAGCTTTTGCGCGCATGTTCCATTGTCTATTCACGCCTCATACAAAGTTGATCGAGCTGAAATAATAATGGAGGCTGCAAGGTATGTGCGGAATTTCAGCGAATTCTGACGAAGAGTTTCTGAATTATAACATTTTCGAAGAAAGAATTTTTTAAAATTTTTTTCTAGTGATACGATCCTGAAATTTCGCAAAAATTAGTACGTCTGCATTTAATTAATTACCAAGTTCAAATTGGATCGAATTCGTATTTCTTCAATTATTGAGGTAATAACACCCAAATTTCAGATGGGTATAACTCCGAAATCGATTATGCCCATTAACGAACTTAACTGTTGTATTCAGATGCACAACCTACTCTGAAAATGGCAAGTCGCTGTGTTTTTCCTTTCAATTGATATCTTGATAACGGTTATCCATCCAGCTACCGAAGTCGCCCAGGGCTGCTCGGCTTCCAACATTTTTTAAATATCTCCAACAATATAGATCTGATCGTGTTCAAATTTAGAATGTGGCTGTAAATTAAGGTTTTGTAAGCTCGCAAGATTAATAATAATAAATAGTGACCGACCGAAAGTTCGGTTTTGGTTTCGGCCAGTTTCGGCCAAGAAATCTAGTTTCGGCCTTAGTTTCGGTTTCGGCCCAAAATGGCCGAAACTTTCGGCCGGGCCGAAACTTGACTGTTCGTGAATTATCCTGGTCGTTTGGCGGAGTTATAAGTAGGTATACATAATTGTCGTACGAGTTATTGTAATCTATCTTTGTTAAGTCTGAGAAATCATAAGAATTCACTAATGATTATTGATTAGACTACATAGGGTGATTCCAAATAAGACGTGAAACTGGGAGGAGGAGTTAGTATGACTCATTAGCTGTTGTTTAATCCATATTTATTAATAACCGAAAACCAACCGTTTTTGGAGTTCGGTTGATTTTGAAAAGATTTCTGAACTTAGTTCATATTTCGTCAATTTTTTCTACGTTGAGCAAATTTGATGATAATTTTGGTTTATTTTTATCAGAAAAGGATATTATATGTACGAAAAAAGCAAAACTATGCTGTATAATAGGTTGAAAAAGAATTAGTATGATTTGAAATGTGGTATATGAAAAAATGAAAAATGAATTTCTTGTATTTGTCTGCAACTTTCGAACTTCACAATTTAGTATGCCAAAATTATTTTAAAAACTTGTCTACTTCCTTCTTCATTCTCTGAAAGATTTCGTTAGATTGCTTAACTAGTTTCGTTTCAGCAGATTTTTTATAAGCAGCCTCTTGAATGTCCGGTATATAAAATAGTGAATGTGTATCAAAAGACAGCGTGAGTAAATTTCAGGCGGAAAATAACAATTGAAGACATGAGAAAGACGGCACGTGCTTGCTTATGGAATGGTGGAACATAATTTATGAATACATTTTCTAAAGAAATTTCGAGCTTAGTTGCAACCAAAAAATATTGAATTCGTTATTTTTCTCTATCTGCTTCTTACATCCCCTTTCAAATCATACTAATTCTTTTTCAACAGAACCAGAACTCAAATATCTCGGAAACTGTTGATTTTCGGTCATCAATAAAAATGGCTCAAACCACAGCAAATGATCCATACTTAAGACACCTCCTCCAAGGTTCACGTTTGATTTGGAATCACCCTGTATACTTCGACTGATTATTTTGATAACTTGGTAATACCAAAATAATAAATAAAGATCTCAAAAAAAATTAGGTACTTTTTATTTTATTCACCACTTCTCAACTGTTTTTATGTATGTGCAAATGAAATTGTAAAAAATACAGTAGATTTCAGTATGAAATATGAAGTTTCGGTTTCGGTTTCGGCCGAAACTGAGACCCTGGCCGAAAGTTCGGTTTCGGTTTCGGTTTCGGCTGAAATACCAGTTTCGGTCGGACACTAATAATAAATCGTATGTGATCAACAAACCCCCAAGTTAATCTTATTTCGAGTCAGTCAGCCTTGACAGAATTGCCTTAAGTGGGGTCGTATTATTCATACCAGAGTTGAAGTTATTAACGTTAGTGATTCTCTCTAACGCCACCCTGATGACATGATTTCGACAACCCTCCATCTAGTTAGTACATTATATATGCAAAGTTATATTCGTTCCTGGAAACCTTATTATCAGGCTAATTGAATATTTGATGGTGATTGTGAAATTCTGGGAGTCAAGAGGAATTGAGCATTTGAACGTGCGGAATATGCAGATACTATGTAAGTTTACCATGCGGCATATGAAAAATTCTTATTTCGTCGCGAGAATACACCAGAAACGCACAAAAATATACAGGGTGACAAGAAAAACCCTGAACACACGGTGAAATATTTATTGATTTCAACCATCAACAAATATTCCGCGTGGCCGGGCTGATCACCTCATCGCTCAGTGTTCCCCAAAGACGAAAGTATCATTCAGGATCAGACACAGACCCAGGGTTTCATGGTTATTACCAATCATCAGTGTGACTTAGCCAAAAACACAATATGAAATATTTCACCGTGCGTCTTGTTTGGTTTTATTGGCAACTAGCCACAGTTCACCTCATGTGCACTGGTTTTTGGTTGATCTAACAAAATTGAACCGGGCGTTTTCAGTCCGTAAAGGTCGCTTCAAGGTAGATGGTTTCGCCATTCCTTGACCCTCTTACGGCAAAAGAATGAACGTCGGTGATCATCGCTCAAGGTTTCTTCATCGCAGAGGGTCGCAGTTCGTATGGATTCTCCATAGGTGGCGCTGGTGGGGTTCTTTCCCTACCAGTTCTCGACCGATGGATATAAGTTTCCTAGAACGCCGGCAGTATTCATTTAGTGTTTGGTTGACTGATGATTGGTAATAACCATGAAACCCTGGTTCGGTCTCTGCTCCTGAATGATACTTTCTTCTTTGGGGAACACTGAGCGATGAGGTGATCAGCCCGGCCACGCGGAATATTTGTGGATGGTTAAAATCAATAAATATTTCACCGTGTTTCTTGTTCGGTATTATTGGCAATTAGCCACAGTCTACCTCATTATACATGAATGATATTAACGTAATAATAAGCATTTTATAATAATATATTCAAGCGCTTTCGAAGTGACTTCCTTTGGCGGCGATACATAGCTTCAGTCGCTTCTTGAAAATTTCGGCAAAGGTCCGCAGCTCTTAGGGCGTTAATCGGTCCCATTCCCGGTGCAGGGATCGCTTCAGCGACTCAAAACTTTTGTGGTCTTTAGCACACGCCCTGAGCTCCAAAATCGACCACACGCTGTAGTCCATTGGGCTGAGATCCGGTGAGTAGGGCGGCCATTCTCCAGACCTGATGAAACCCTGAAAATGAGTCTTGCACCATTCTTGCGTCCTTTTCGCGTTGTGAGCCGGAGCGGAGTCCTGTTGAAAGGTTCAATGCGAGCTGCCGGGCCCACGGGAGTACCACGGCCTCGAGAATATCGCAGCGGTAGACTTCTTGATCCGCGAAAACCAAGGGTGCTTTGCCGTTGGCGCAAATTTCGCGACGTACCGGGAGCCCCTGCAGACCAGACTCTTTCGTTTTGGGGGCTGTGGGATTGTCCTACGGTGAAAAGATTCCCGTCTGTGAAGAGATTGCGCTTCCATTGCTGACTGGCGGCTAGGCGGCACCTGTGGAGTCGTCCGCGCTTGTTTTCATCCGTGAGGAGTTTAAAATTTTTGGAGCTTGTATGGCTTGAAGTTGATCTTCTTTTTGGCCATTTGACGAACGGATTCACGGTTGATACCGGCCTCACGGGCTATTTTCTTCATGGAGACCCTCGGATTTCGATTGACTCGCTTCTTGACGATGTTGCGATTGCTAGGCGTATGACAGTGCATTTTCTCCCACTTCCTGGACGACGACCATCATGGCCAAGCTCCTTGAAATGGCTAATTGCACCGAACACGGTTTGTTGAGGCACATTGAGCAAACGAACAACTTCGCATTGACGCTTACCTTGCCGAAACAGCTCCAAAATTTTACTACGTTTGTTTGACATTCTAACACTCACAATAAAGTGATATCAAACTGAAAATTCACATATTAGTAAAAGAAAGTGTGGAGAATCTAATAGAATTAAAATTGGTTCAAGCACTGACTTGAAATCAGAAGCTTTTGCGCGTATGTTCTCTTGTCCAATAAAGGAGAATGGTCAAGAGAACATACGCGCAATAGCTTCTGACTTCACGTCAGTGCTTGAACCAATTTTTTTTCAATGATTTTTCAAACATATATAATATAGATCCGATCATGTTCAAACTTGGAACTTGGTAGTAGAGTTAGGTTCTGAAGGGTCTCGCAAAGTTTCAGCGATATCGGACGAATAGTTTCTGATATATAGAATTTTTTTCAATAATTTTCTATGATTTTTTGAAGAATTTCTAGTTATACGGTCCTCACAAAATTTTGCAAATTTTTCCCGTTGACATTCTACAATTAATACCCATGTTTGAATTGGATCGGTTTTATATGTTTCGAGTTTTCGAGGAAATAACAACCAAATCTCAGATGGGTATAACTCCAGAACCGGTTTGCCGATTATGTCTATAAACAAACTCGAATGGCGCATCCAGATTCTCAACCTAACCTGAAAATTTCAAGTCGCTATCTCTTTCCGTTCTTAGGTTATCGCGACGTAAATATTATTTTTTTTAAATTTTTTAAAAATTTTCTAGCGATACGATGTTTACAAAATTTGACAAACGTGCTTAGGTTTATATTCTAAAACTACTCACCAAGTTTCGATTCGATCGTATTAGTATTGGTTGTAGACAAAATTATTACTCGGAAACCATTGGGCCGATTATGTCCATTAACGAACTTTTCCGTCCTATTGGGATGCCTACCCTGCAAATTTCAAGTCGCTATCTCTTTCCGTTCTCAAGTTATCGTGGTAACGGCCGGACGGCCGTACAGAGTCAAATTTGACCTCGAATTCTTGATCAGGTAGTCGAACCCAATCGTTTGAGACCATTTTCGGCGAAAAATTCGAAAATTACAGACAATTGGGCAAAATGATAACGCGATGTTCCCCAGAACATAGGCGCAAAAATTATTTGGCTGTGCTAAAATACTTTTGTTCCAGGACACAGAAAAGTTAGTCCCAACTTTTTCTCGTCACCCATAAATCAATCTCATCAATTTGGAAATGAAAAATTACAATTTAGCTGCGAGGAAAAGAACAAACATATCATAGCAAATTTATTAGTGTCGTGAAAGTTCCAGAAAATTATTTTTTCGGCAACCGTCCGGGAAGTGCCCACTTCCCGGACGCTTTTTCTTTGAGAAAGAAGCATTTCCCGGCCTAGTCCGGGAAGTACGTACTTCCCGGACTAGGCCGGAAGAATCACGTCGATTTGGTCATTGTAAATATGAAAATCTTGATAGGTATATTTTTAATAAATGAAGTTACCATAGCACTGAGAAAACGGCTGACAGTTCATATAAAATTAGTTGTCAACAATTTGCACATGTGATATTTTCTGTTCTGTTAATTTGAATAAGAATCAAAATATATAAAAAAGAAGTGTGTCGTCTCATTGATTTGTTATTCTACACGGTTGTCGAAAAAATATTGTACGCAACACGCCCGAAAATAGGGTTTTTTTTGGACTCATAGACTTCTAGGACTCGCTTACGCTCGTCCTAGAATTTTGTCTATTCGTCCAAAAAAACCCTATTTTCCGGACTTGTTATGTAAATTACTATTATTTTCATGTTCTCATATGAATGTGAGAAACGATTATTTAGTGTACAATGAAAATATCAGATATAGAGAGTAAGGACGGAAATAAGAACAAAGTCGGAGATTTGGCGTGCTCGTTCATTGAATGCTGAATAAATTTTGATGGCACTTTTGCCTACACACTTGTGCAGATTTCAAAAATTGAACCACAAATCCTACCGTAGCATTTATCTGATTTTCAGCTTGATATTTCGTCACATGCCTGAATAGAAAGACACTGCAAGATATTTTAATTCTCATCATAATTCACCAACCCTCTTGATTCTAGGGTGAGTCTTTCAGTTGTGTATTAATTTCAACCTGAGACTCCTCTCATCAAATAAAACATGTTTTTCATTTACCATTTTTTCCAGATTTGGCTCAGGTACAAACTTACAACCGTTTAAAGATTTCATAATGGGCTAATACACTCCTGCACTTTATTTAACCGTTCGACGAAGAACTATAATCTGTATTATAGAATATCAGCTGTATCATGTGATGATCACTCAATTCTGATGATTTGGTTCTTCGTTCATAAAAAAATATTCCACTATTCTTGACTATCAAAACAGACACTTCGACCTGATTTTAATTCAACAGGTATTCAATTAATGTTTCCACTATAATATTATGCCCAATTTAATCATGACCCTTTCTCATATTGGAAATTTCATATAAATAATTTCCAAGAAAACCTCAAATTGAATAGTTGAGATTTATGTATTGAGGACATAATGAGGCTTCCATGGTCTGTGGTGCTGTTGCGGAAAGTCCCGTGAGACCATAAAATCATTTCTGCCAGCGATCCATATAGAATTGTATGCACAATTAATATATATATATTCTGTGGCGGTTACTAGATATACCTCTTTCTTTAAGTGTTATCTTTGAGATCAATACTCGGTCTATGCCTTTATTTGAGTACAATCATCTTTGATTATATTCCAGGTCCGGATTGATAAAAGCAGTTACATTTCAGGATTTTTTTTCATATTTTATGTCATTCAATGAAGAATACCTCGAAGAAGGTACGTTTTAAGAGAAATGATGAAGAGTATTTTAATTTTCTAAAATGATTGAGTATTCTAAAACTGACTCATGATTACCTTCATCTGCTTCCATTATGTTAATTTCTCATAGTTATTTGAACCACTGAGTCTTTAACTAAGAAACCAGTGGAACTAGAGAAAAACTGTTAATTATCGGTATGATCTCAAGTCACTGATGACCGAATAAATTCGTTAAACTAGGATACAAACTGAATGCACAATTAATATATCCAATATTTAAAATGAATTATATCGTTTAATATCTTGAATAGAAATACATTTCTCATTTATGATAGCAGGCATTCGTTATCATGTAAACGAGTCCAAAAGCAGATAATCACGAATATAATTCACGTTATGGTTTAGTTAGTTTCGAACTCATAAATTTGTACCTATTGTTTTCAATTCTTGACGTTTCATTATGTTCTGCTGGGTCATTAAGAATTCCGCGGTAATATAAAAAGTCAAAACATAAAAATCTAGCTATAATTTTCTCATTACAGTATAATCGTGCATAAGTATCTCATTATATAAATCATCATCGAGTAATCTTGTTAATTTTTATTTTGTGGGAAAAGAAACGAAACAATTTAACGTCTAGCTATTTACCGTTCACATTGTTACAGTTGAGAAAAAATCAGAGCAGGAATATATTCACTGATTGCTGAATTGTATACAGGATGTCATTTTTTGAAATGAAGGTAGTACTTATCAAAATAAATCATTTCACGTAAAATCTTCAATATAAAATATTGAAATAATTGAAATTTGATTACTAGATATTCTTAAGCTATACCTCATTAACTTATCCCGTTTCAAGATGGTAATATAACCAATCAATTTAGTAACAAGCGAAATTGAATTGAAATGCATAAAAATAAAATGGGAGATAACGCGGTTACTAGATATACCTCTTTGTATAAGTGTTAACTTTGAGATCACTTGATACTCAGTCTATGCCTTTATTTGAGTACAATCATCTATGATTATATTCCAGGTCTGGATTGATAAAAGCAGTTACATTTCAGGATTTTCTTTTATATTTTATGACATCCAATGAAGAATACCTCGAAGAAGGTACGTTTTAAGAGAAATGATGAAGAGTAGTTTAATTTTCTAAAATGATTGAGTATTCTAAAACTGACTCATGATTACCTTCATCTGCTTCCATTATGTTATTTTCTCATAGTTTTTTGAACCACTGGGTCTATAACTAAGAAACCAGTGGAACTAGTGAAAAACTGTTAATTATCGGTATGATCTCAAGTCACTAATGACCGAAAAAATTCGTTAAACTAGGATACAAACTGAATGCATTAAAATGGGTTCAAGCCCTGTGGACAGGAGCTTTCTGGCGCTCTAGTTCAAACAGACAAATTATATCTCCGAAAGTATTGGTTTCTCAGAGTTGGGAATTATATCAATGTATTCATATGATAGAACTGCATCATAAAGGAAATTCAATTCAAATAATAGTTTATTTATCAAGATTAAATGAGCAATCATGAGAATGAGAAATTCACCACATTTTCAAATTTTTTTTTGACACTTTGCGGTACTCTGGTCAATACAAAACTTCACATGCGTATAACATGATTCTACAATTTGATGCTAAATTTCAGATAGATCGAGTGATCGGTTTCGGAAATATTCATAAAAAATATTTTTTACTAAAATCGCCCATAACTCCGAAACCCCTTGATGGATTTCGCCCATTAACGAACTTGTCCGAGATATTCAAGCTCCAAAACCACCTTGCAATTTTCAATCCGCTAACTCCTTTCGTTCGAGAGTTATCGTGCCTACGGCTGGTCGGCCGGCCGGACAGAATCGATTTCGCACTCGGATTCTTGATCAGTGAGTCGAACCAAATCGTTTGAGACCATTTTCAGCCGAAAATTCCAAAATTACAGACACTTGGGCAAATTGATAAGCACTCTGCTCCGAGGAACTAGAGCGCCAAAAAAACAAGTTTCGTATGACAATTGCCCAAAACAGGTTTAGAGTACCTACAAATAGTAGGTATTCCATAAAACATGTATGAAAGAAGATAAGTAATAATAAAAAATTACCTTGTAATCGATCAAAAATTTCCTGATCTACGTTCACCAAATTTTCTCCTCTCTCGAACTACAGAATTATGCTTTCAATATTTACGTAATATTTTCAAACATTTTCGGGTGAGGTCCCCGTTGCATCGCTAAAATACGAGTATTTCAACCCCAATATTTTTGAAGTTACAATATTCCCTTCTGTCAAGTTGACATTATGACAATTCATACATAGAATAATTATATCAATCTGTGAAATACGATTTACATAAAATTTTGAAAAATCATATCTCCGAAAGTATTAGCTTGTTAGAGTTAAAAATGATATGAATGGATTCTTATGATAAAACTGCTTATTAAAAAAAATTTAATTTGGAATTTGTTTTGTAAAGAGTTAAAAATGATATGAATGGATTCTTATGATAAAACTGCTTATTAAAAAAAATTTAATTTGTTTTTTGTTACTCCGAAACCATCTGTCCGATTTTGCCCAATAACGAACTTAGCCGAGATATTTATCTCCCAAACCTACTCTGAAAATTTCAATCCTCTAACTCCTTTCGTTCGAGAGTTATCGTGCCTACGGCCGAATGGCCGGACCGGCCGGACGGCCGGACAGAATGAATTTCCACCACGGATTCTTGATCAGTGAGTCGAACCAAATCGTTTAAGACCATTTTCATCGAAAAATTCGAAAATTACAGACATTTGGGCAAATTGATAAGCACTCAGTTCCGAGGAACTAGAGCGCCAAAAATTAAATAAATAGCTCTACTACGATCTCGGTGATTATCTAAACCCGAACCATCCCTGTGGCGATTTATATTCTTCCGAAAATCGATGCATGCTCTTGGCAGAATTGAATTAATCCACGTCACATGAATTGCCATTATTTTTTACTGAATGAAAAACACCCAACCCTCTTCACAAGCAATGCCTCTCGGCTTCGGCTCCGAAACAGTACATTTGTGTGTGCAAATACCGGTCTGTAATTGAATATTCCATCCAGCCCATGGAAGAACTGGTGGTCAGCATCATTAATATGTAGGACTGTCGCCATATCTCAGCGCCACATCTGCTTCCAATTTGTTTTAGCACCCTTCAATATATTAAGCATATATCGTACGCTAGGGTGATCTGGCAGAACGGTTATCGCACGAACAGGATCGGCTTAGAAGCTGTCAAAATTGTATACCTCAGCATATACTGCACATATACTCCATTCAATTTTATAAAGTCTGCTGGTTGGTCATGATTTAGGTCTATCACATTTTTGTAACTAAAACTATGGCAGGTTGGCACTCCTGAAATATCGCCAATGTCAAAACAATTCTCTGAGACGTTGCCAATTTCTACTCTCAACAATCAACATAATGTTCCATCTTAGACAAGATATTATCACAGATCATTATCTTCGAATAATAAAGAACTCTTCGCTTTGAAATTGAAAATGCAGAGAGTACTTTTGAGGCGACAAAGTATCAGGAAGTGCTATACAGAACTGAAATCTACAATAGGAAAACTTCATTCTGTCTTAGGACATGTTGAACTCTCGAATGAAATTACTTTGTTTCCTATCCTATCTCTTATATTCTAATAAGGTTTATCAGAGACTCGGGTATCGTAGTACTACCACATTTGGAAACCGGTGTATTTTAAGTTGTGTAACAAGGTATTTAAATGTCTTCTGTAGGCAGATTTCTTGAGGATTTCGAAAAGTGGGGGAATTCCATAGGAACGTGTGTTCGTTTAGAAGTTTTCCTGCCGGGTTATTCAGATACTTTTATTCTTTTTGGCGCTCTAGTCCCTCGGAACTGAGTGTTTATCAATTTGCCCAAATGTCTGTAATTTTCGAATTTTTCGATGAAAATGGTCTTAAACGATTTGGTTCGACTCACTGATCAAGAATCCGTGGTCGAAATTCATTCTGTCCGGCCGTAGGCACGATAACTCTCGAACGGAATGAGCTAGACAGTTGAAATTTTCAGAGTAGGTTTGGGAGATAAATATCTCGGATAAGTTCGTTATTGGGCAAAATCGGACAGATGGTTTCGGAGTAACAAAAAAAAAAATTTTTTTTACAAGGCAAATTCCAAATTGAATTTTTTTCAACAAGCTGTTTTACCATAAGAATCCAATGATATCATTTTAAACTCTAACAAGCTAATACTTTCGGAGATATGATTTTTCAAAATTTCAATAATAAATCGTATTTCAACGTTGTCACAGAATGATATTATTCTATGTATGAATTGTCATAATGTCAAATGATGTTCCTGAGACATGACATTATCTAATCATTTGATGAATTGTGAGCGAAGTGAGAAAAATCTCAGGTGTTTGCTCCGAAATTAGGTTTTCTCAGAAAATTCTTACATTTCGGAACGGAACATGAAGTAAGAGATCTGAGAGTAGTGAGACTGCTTTTCATCCATAGACATAGATATAACTCTCGAACGGAATGAGGTAGGTAGTTGAAATTTTCCTAGTAGTTTAGGGAAATGAATATCTCGGTTGAGTTCGTTATTGGGCAAAATTGGCCAGATTTAATTTGATTCTCATTCTCATGATTGCTCATTTAATCTTGATAAATAAACTATTATTTAAATTGAATTTCCTTTATGATGCAGTTATATCATATGAATACATTGATATAATTCCCAACTCTGAGAAACCAATACTTTCGGAGATATAATATGTCTGTTTGAACTAGAGCGCCAGAAAGCTCCTGTCCACAGGGCTTGAACCCATTTTTCAAATGAATTATCGCAAAGTAACGGACTATTGTATCCATAATTTTCCATTGAAATTTCAACAATTGATTCATGATTGCGTATAAGAAAAAAGCATAACTGAATCTTCCAACCAGTTTATATACGTGAATGATTTCCATAGTAGCAAAAGATGAAAAATGTTCTTCAACAGTCGCCAGGTCTTTGAAATTGTTTAATTCACATAATATCTCCTCAAATTCATTATTTTTCTCAAGAAAATTTACATTGTGAAAAATACGTAATTACTACGACTTCTATGTGGAGAGGACAACGTTGCGTAGTTATCTGACAGGAAAATGAGCCTAACATTTTCAA
Organism: Halyzia sedecimguttata; assembly: GCA_937662695.2. Classification (NCBI taxonomy): domain Eukaryota; kingdom Metazoa; phylum Arthropoda; class Insecta; order Coleoptera; family Coccinellidae; genus Halyzia; species Halyzia sedecimguttata. The sequence goes on along the minus strand of OW569415.2, from coordinate 66,961,523 downwards.
AATATACACAATGATATGTGTCAAAATTTCAACCGACCAACCGGGAGACTTTATAAAAGCGAATGGAGTATACTTCTGTTTTCCTGAATTTCCATTATGTATTAGTGAAAGAGTATAATATAATTAGGAGAATCCTGTTGTGTGATCAGTTTTTTCGTTTTTTTTTCGCCTGTGTGAGAGAAAGACCTTTTTATAGACCTACCCTAAGAGGTTCCGCACTCTCAGGACTCACATGAGTGTGAGAGTTTTTGTTTGGTTACTCACTAAAAAAACCTCTCACATATTTCTTGGAGTAGTTCTTCGTCCCGATGTTCTTTTTATACCACCCTGACAAGTAGTCATAACAAATCCCTCCGTTTCCGACTTGAGCCCAGCCAACTTCAAAAATGCAAGGGATAACTCTTCCGACAGGCCCTGGTCTTTCAAACTCCTGAAATATATGAAGTGCAGATTTTAACTCATGTGATCTTCAAGTCGTTTCAGTTGTGCCTGTCTTATCTCTCTGCCTACTCTTCTTTGGTCTGTTGGCGTGATAGGTGTTCATGCTAGCTCAGGCTCGATAGATATGCTTCTTCAAAGCTCTCAGTCCAACCCTAAGTAGGAAAGTTCCTTGATTTTTGATTTCATGATGAGTTACCAATTTTAGAAGGGGCTCTCGACTTCTCATCATCCTCATTGCCATTTCCAACATTTGTTGATGGTGTTGCTAATCCAAACTTTGCAAACTCCTGCCATTATCCTGCAATTATTGGTTTCTCAGAGTTGGAAATGGTTTCAATGGATTCTTATGATAAAACTGCATCATAAAAGAAACTTAATTAAAATTAAATCAAGAACTTATCCGAGATATTCTATCCTCAAATCTCCTGTATAAATTATATTATATCAATCGAAAATTAGCCAATATTCCAGTTTTGTTCTCACTGAAGATACTGTGAACCCAATTTGTTAAACTTACCAAATTATATATTTCCATCATCATATGGATTATCCAAGGGCATATAGGGTAGGGATAATTATAATATCCTATAATTGGTAATTTTGCATTCAATCATACTTTGTTAGAACCGAAATACATTCGTCTTTTATAGGATTACATGTATGAACAGTGAACGCAGATAAAAAACAGACAGATAGAATTCGCATTCTGTGAAAACATAGAAGTACGATGTATTATTGAAATTTTGAAAAATCACATCTCCGAAAGTATTAGCTTGTTAGAGTTGAAAATGATATCAATGGATGCATCTTAACAAAATTTAATTCGAAATTTGTAATGTAAAAAGAATTTTTTTTTTCGTTACTCCGAAACCATCTGGCTGATTTTGCCCAATAACGAACTTAACCGAGATATTTATGTCCCAAACCTACTCTGAAAAGTTCAACTCATTCCATTCAAGAGTTATCGTGTTAACGGATGGCTGGACGGCCGGACAGAATCGATTTCGACCACGGATTGTTGATCAGTGAGTCGAACCAAAACGTTTAATGCCAATAATTCGAAAATTACAGACATTTGGGAATTTTATAAGCACTCTGTTCCGAGGAACAAGAGCGCCAATAAAGGAGATATAAGGATACTAAAAAATAAATTGTTTTGAATACATACGATGATGAGGCTCCAGGAAATTTTTCTTTTAACTCCTATTCTATATTTCTAAAAAATCATTTAACCGTCATAAATGATTGAAAATATTTCGAGAATTAATCGCAATACTAATTATCCCTTCGCTTTCATCTGGTCATATTTTCAATTATCATGGAGTAAATATCAAGAATCCAATTAAAACTTGTCTGAATCCTGTAATAGAAACCTTTGTCCATCTATCGTTAATATTCTGTCCGAAGCTCAAAATAACCGTTCAATTCATCAAAATACGCCCAATATTCGATTAATATTAACTAATGGTTTTAAACATCGATATAAATGCATCTGTACAACTGTTTCCCAACCCCCTCTGAAACTGACAATTCAAGTTAAAATAGATATTTACCATATGAACATAGACAAATGTGCTTCACTAATTGGATCGTAATGTAGTATTCTATGTATTTAATACTCCATCGTGGTAATGTAATTTGTACCTTGTTTGTTAGTTACTTTTCATGGCTAATAAACTATGTTTCAGGAGGCACTGTATTGGTTATATTTTTTCTATATTTCCCCAATATCTGGAACAGTATAGATCCACCAGAGATTCAATATAAAACTTATTGAATGGTTTCTTTCTGGGTTTTCTCTCCCAAAGTCTGAAAAAAATCTATTAAATAAAAATGTATTATTTTGTGAATTGCATCTGCGTAAGAAACACAAGACAACAATAAAACAATGTTGCCATAACAAACAATAACGATACAACATCGACTATGAAACAACTATTTCGTAACACTTCTGACAAATATCTTGTGTTTCTTACGCAGAAACAATTCACAAAATAAAAAATTTTCATTTGATAGATATTTTTCAGAGTTTGGGAGAGAAAACCCAGAAAGAAACCATTTAATAATGAATATACCTCCCACAGTATCCTTTAATGGTTATTTCATATAAAAGATGTCTGGGTAAAAAGGTTTTGAAGGTTTTTGGAAAATTTCATCAATATCTGACGGATAGTTTCTGACATAATTTTTTTTATAATTTCATTAAAATATTCTAGTCATACGATCATACGAGGATTCATTCTTTCAGATCTGTGCTTCTTGAGTTATTAGGAAAGAAGAATTTCAGACGGATGTAACTCCGGAACCACTAGGTGGATTTGGCCATGAATTAACTCAGCCGGCACATTTGATCGTTGAAACTGAAAGTTTGCGAAAAATTCGATAATTACAGACATTTGGCAAGTTGATAGGTACATTCGGGGAACAAGTGTGTCAAAAATAAGTTGACATATTTAGGATGATATTTAATGGATTAATTATTAAAAGCTGTTATGTTCAACCGAGTATTTAACCTAGATTTGTAAATTAATTCAACTTTTCCCAAAACCGTCATTCCAATTTATCCAGTAATACAACGAGAACATATGTGGAGTGTCGTTCGAATTTCTGCCAGGATGAGTGATTTCCTTCTCACCCTCTACCATATTTCCGGGTTCGAACGAGTTCTACACCCCTAATTAATAAAATTGTCTATAAATCTGACTTAGGGCTACGTCCCTGTCCACGCAAAGAACTCAATTACAGGAGCCAATTAGGGAAAGCAATAATTTCCGTTTTATTATTCGAATTCTAGTCGTGGAAAATACTCCATGTTGGTGGGGCTGACCTTTCAATTAATGTAACAATTTTACCAGAGACTTGTGTTCCTGACAGGATTATTGCACGGAGTTGAATAGTTATTGCGAATTTGTAGGAGAAGATATTACACCAGATTTAATCGGTCGAATTTTCTGTATGGAGGTTGATATATGACGTAACGAATTAATTTGATGGGTATGAAATCATGTGTTTTAAGGATGCTAAGTTATAAAAGACAATAATCATCAATGGATACTACAGGAGGTACATTCTTCATTCAATGGTTTTTTTTTGGGTTTTCTCTACCAAACTCTGAAAAATATCTATAATTTTTTTTCTAATTGTCTTGATATTGCCTCTGCGTTTGAATCGGTAGATATTTGTCAGAAGCAATATCTAGGGTGAGTCTATAAGTTGTTCATTAATTTTAACCATAGTTTAATCTCATCAAATAAACAACTTTCTCCATTTCCGTTTTTCCACATTCTGCTAAGGTAAAATTATATAGGCTGTTGAAGTTGCAAAAAAATTAGTTTTCCTTGTTTACTTTCAACATGGATACCTATTCAGAATGAAATATATTTTGGTATGAAGTATTCTATATCTATGGCACATAATCTCCAATTCAGTTCTTGTTTACTTCTATTGGTTTCCTAGTTATAGATTCGTGATTTCATAAATCTATGAGAAATTAGCGTAAAGAATCAGATTAAGTGTATGTTAAGGCATAATGAACATCTTCAATCATTTAATTAAATTGAATTATTCAGCATCATTTCTCCTAAAACGCACCGTTTTCGAAATACATAATTATTATAAAATCTGATATAAATTCCAGTAATTTAACTGCTTTTATGAATCCGTCCCTGAACTAGAATCACATATGATACGTGCTAGAATCCTCCAATGTAGGCATAGACATAGACTGATTGCGCAATGATCTCAAAGTTGATCACATCCTGGCCATCCATAGAATAGAATCTTCTAGAAAGAGGTAGAGCTAGTAACCTCCTTATCTCATATCTGATTTTTGTGCACTTCAATCTCGTTTGTTTCCATATTGGATATATTATCATCTTGAAACGGATAAGGTATTATTTTATAATAAATTTTTTTTTTCTGGATAATTGATTATTATCATTATTATCATAATGGATTAGTTTCGAATTTCACCTTGTTTGTAAATTGTGCAAATTCATATGCAAATCAAACAACTTGAATTACAGGTTATTCTTCTTTTGGGAAATATATGAATAGAGTTGCCTTGCGCTGTATTATTCTATAATTTTTTTTTATATTTACCCCCAATAGAAAAATGATAATGTTAATTCTTCTCATTTATGGAACATACATAATTTCATCCTTTAACACACATTCAATTAATACATTTCTAGAGATAACTCGCGTCACTAATTATTTTATCTAAAATTGAATTGTTGAATCATAAATTTGTTTATGCGTGGAAGTTCATGGATAAGAGAACGTGATATCCGCAATCAAAATTCAGAATTTTCATCAAACGATAAATGAGGTTAACACTTCATAGTGAAATATCAGATAAAAGTATCATTCCACCTATTCAATCGTACTGTGATACAACCCAATTATTGTTGACCAGTGATTTCTTATAATTCCAATTTAGCTCAAATGTAACGGAACTATGTGAACATAAACAAAAGGACGCTTGGTCATAGAAATACTAGATAAATCAAAATATAACCTAGTAATTATTACATTTCAGTGCCTGCCTCGGTTGAATTAGAGTGAATACGCGGTTGTCAGATAGCTTTCCTCGATTGAATAATCGACGATTTTGATCAATGTTTTTCTTATCTAAGAGACTTGGATTTTCATAACATCAAAAGCTTTGTGAAACCCGAATTCCGTTAAATTTGACAGAAATTGGTTAATTGTAAATTAAACGCATCATCGTGAAACCCATCAAAAGTTATGTCTGTGAATTTATGCTATCTACAGAGTTCGGTCATAGAGTTTATAATTGTTGTTGTTGTTTATTATGTGGTTGGATGAGAATTGGAATATTTAAGAAATCTGAAAAAAGATGATGATAAAAATATTTATAATCTTATAGTGGATATTAAGTGAAAATTATGTTGAAGTTAAGTGTTTTAATATTCATATAGTGGAATATTTTTCCTACACATGCTGCATTGAGATTATTAAAGACCATTTCATAAGACTTGTGTGAGTTAATAAGGTTTCTCAAACAATTTTATTGTATTTCCACCATCAGGTGATAAACTTTTGTATAATTATACAATGAATCCAGTAAGTTTTTTTTTTGTTCCTATTTGGTGGAGAAAGTGCAGGGTTGTATTAGCACATTGTAGTATCTTTAAACGCTTATGAATTTATACCTGAGTCGAATCTGGAAATATGGTTAATGAAAAAAGTGTTGATTAGAGGAATCTATTGGTAAAATTAATGAACTTAAAGAGTCAAACTGTAAAGAATAATGTTTCCTAACAAACAGTAACGAATGAATAATAATGATGAAACAACTTTTTTGTATCAGAGCCAAAATCAGACTCCTTCATCGGACAGTAAGTCCAGTCGCCCAGTGGAAGTGGAAAGCTGCGAAAAATTGTGAAATCAAATACAATAAAGAAACATATTTTCTGGTTTGTTTTTCAGTCGGAAATGGTTCCTTCGTTTCTAAAATCTCAGCATCGTCCAAAGACATTTCCACTTATTCATTGGTTGTACTGAATTAAAAATAACCGAATTTTCATCATCAAAAATACCCTGGAGTTTTGCACATAAATTCATCATCTTTCTCTCCTTGTCAATTTTTCGCTTTCTATCCTATATTCTTTCTGTTGGTGAATCTTATTAAACCACAATCCCTTTCGATTTCCAGTATTTCCTTTCAAACAGGCTCGCAACATAGAATCTCGGCCGCAAACATAAATGAATACATTCTTTTGAGAGCTTCACGAATAAAGCGAAGAATAATCACCTTGGAACTTGTTCTCTGTTTCTCCACTCAAAGGATAGAGATTATTTTTTCGTGATTGCTTTCTGACCTCTCTGGCATCTGGCAGAGAATCCAGACTTGGACTTTTCGAGGCAACACAAATATACTGCTCCACAAAAGTTAAGGAAGTTCAGAAATTTTGTGACTGTTTCAAAAGTTTCCATTTTTTTCACCAATTTTTTAAATATAAGAAATTTAAATGTATATACAATTATCTAACTCATTCTGTTGTCCATTTCTTTATAAGTTTCACAGTTTCTGGTGAAAATTTATTTTTAGTATTTGTAATGCAAAATCAGTTCATTCAAACAATTGAAAAAATAAAGTTCAGTAAAGAATATGGACTCCTCGAAACTCAACCACAGCTTGACAACGCCTTAGTCGATCAGACTGTTGAAGTAGCCTTGATCAATTTCTATCCAGATTTGTGATAAAAGTTCTTGAAGTGTAGGTGGAAGTGGACGATGATTATCCAAAGCTCTTCGTAGCGGATCCCAAGCTTGTTTAATGGAATTGGAGTATGGTGACCGAGGGGACAGACCAAATATGGAATACCATGGCGTTTCAGAGCTTCATCGGCACTTCTCGTCAATGTCAATGAATTCCTCTATGGAAATCTGCGCATTGATGGTAGCATCAAGCACGAACAATTCTGTACATCCATTGAAACAAATGCCTCCCTAAACAGTAGCTGTACCACCTCTGAACGGATGAACTTCCTGAACCGATCTGTGATATCTGGGCATCAGAGGTTGGGTCCATACCTGAACATGCCGGCTATCCGAAAACAGTTCATATCTCGACTAGTCTGTAAACAATAAAGACCACCATTGATCGTTCCAATTCACGTGCTCATTGTCTCATTCAATCGAAGTCGCATATGATTTTGAGTTAGTGGAATTCTTCTCAAAAGTCTTCGAGAATGTAGATTAACGTCTTGAAGTCTTCGACGAACTGTTTCAATTAAAACCATAATACCAGTAGCGTTCAAAGACACTGTTGCATGATACGACCAGTACTCAAAGGCTCTCTACGTGTTGACAAAGTCATAAATCGATCTTGTGCCGGAGTGGTAGATCTTGAACGTCCTCTTCTCGGTCTTTCGGTCAGGTTTACAGTTTCTCGATATCGATGGGCAAGCCGGGAAACTACGCTTTCACTAACTTGATAGAAATTCGCAACATCTCACTGATTACGTCCCACCTCGATCATACCAATAGCCCTATTGGCTTCATTCGCATTAAGTTTACGTCTAGGCATTATTGCAAAACGAACGTAAAACAATATATGATCCAAAATTCTCAGAAACGACAAGAACTTGTCTGAAACTGAAAAAGTTATCAAACGAGGTGCAAAAAACCGTTCAGATATAGGAGAGTAAACATTTGGTGAACAATAATCGGCAACCTTTGAAACGGTCATAAAATTTCTGAACTTCCTCAACTTTTGTAGAGCAATATATTTGCAGGAACATCCAAAATCATCCATGATTCATTCTGAACTGATTTTTCTCGAGAGTCAGAATTGCTGATTTATTTTAGCAAAGGTCTGAACGGTGTCACGATAAGGCTTTGAATAGAACTCGAATAATTGCGATTTACGTTACGGCTATAGTGCCTCGTCACCTCGCAAGGTCCACAAAAATATTATACATATAGCGTGTAATGTTCTCGTTAAATATAATAGCTGTAATCAGTGTACGTCAAAGTTCAGATTTTCCTGGAAGCGAATATTACGCTTTCATGGTGATTGTGGGTTGAGTTCCTTCATCAACCAGATTATTTCATACCGAATATACCACAGGGTTATACTAAAATTAGTAGGTGTAAAATATTTGAAGAGACAATTTTCCATTTAAGAGAATAATAAGTACTTACTCTACATTTTTAGGAAATTAATTTCCTTAATGATTCTTTATTTCGTGAAAAGAAGGTTTGAGTAATCATAAAAGGATACTGTGGGAGGTATATTTATTATTAAATTGGTATCTTTCTTTTTCTCCCCAACTCTGAAAAATATCTATAAAATGAAAATTTATTATTTTGTGCTTCTGCTTCTCTTTCAACCCCTACGAACCCTTTGATGGAGAAAATAAATGTGGTGGTGGCATGAGGGGGTTGAAAGGGATTGAAAGTTGTGCATGAATAAAAACTGTAATGGTCGACTTTCATTCGGTGACAAATTTCATCAGGTACCTACGTCTCAAAGTAAATAAGGCATGACAAAGTGCACATACTGAAAACCTCTGTGAACTAACTTTTTTGCAAAAAAGAAAATTTTTTTCTTGAAAATTTCTGCACGCCTGTAAAGAAGATACAAATACCTTGCCAAAAAAGTACCACAGGACCCGCTTTCCCTATTCAAAAAATTTAGAGGGTTGATGGAGATGGCACAGAGTGCAACAAAAATCCTTCAAAAATGCATAAAAATTTGGTAAAAGTGAAACAAAAATTAACCTGTTTCTGGATTTTTTTGCCAAATATTTTTCTTCTGAGAAAATGAATTTGTTCCATAATTTTGACGCGCACTGTATAATTTACACATAAGTTAACTCCAAATCAAATCAAATTTACAATGAAGATCAGGATATTAGAAGTAGATGAATACTTGAAATATATTGTATATTTATCTAGTAGGGTCCGCTTATGTGAGTTTAAGTTTTTAAACTTACTAAAATATCTATAGTAATATCTGTTTTTAATAATGCATAAAAATTTGGTAAGAGTGAAACAAAAATTGACCTGTTTCAGGATTTTGTTGCCAAATATTTATCTCTTGAGAAAATGAATTTGTTCCATAATTTTGACGCGCACTGTATATAGTATAATATACAGGGTGAGTCTTCAAGTTGTGCATTAATTTTAACCCAAGATTGCTCTCGTCAAATAAAACACTTTTTTCAATTACCATTCTTCCAAATTTGGCTCTGGTAAAGAGAATAGGGGCTGTTGAAATTTCGAAAAAAAATCAGTTTTTCTTTTCTATTTTTGACATAGATATTCCGGATGGAATGAATTTTGGAGTGGAGTTTTCTATAACTATGATACATAATTTCCATATTAACAGTTTTTTCCTACATCCACTCGTTTCCTAGTAATAGGCTCGCGAATTAAAAAAACTATGAAAAATTAGCATAAAGAAAGCAGATTAAGTTTAGCATAAGTTATTATAAGAATCTACAATCATTTTAGAAAAATAAAGTATTCTTCATCATTTCTCCTAAAACTTACTGTTCTCAAGATATTCTTCTTTGAATGATATAAAGTCTGTGAAAAATCCAGAAATTTCACTACATTTATGAATCCGCCCCTGGATAAGGAACCCTCAATCAAAACCAGAGATATGATACCTCCATATCTCTGATCAAAACTGAAAGCCACAATGCCGTCGTTCATGGATTATAATTTGGATTGAAAATTTCATAAAACATTTCATAGGTGTCAAAGGGAAAGGATTGAGTTCTGGTAATAAACATGTATGTAATAACTTGCGTTTGTTCGCAAGTTCTTGATTCTCTTTTGGACAAAAAAATAATTCAAAGCCTAAAGATTTACTGTTTTGAGAAATCCTTTGAAAGCAATCAAATATTTTACTTAAGAATAATATGTATGTGAAATTTATATTCGAAGCAGGATGTACCTATCTACACAAATAAAAATATGACCGATTCTGCAGAATTGATATCAGCTCTTAGTAATCCCTGATTCCATTTCAAATACCTACTTTCGTCTCTCATATTTTAGAATGTGTATAAATTATTATTTCCTAAGATTCAGATAGCTTACCTTTGAAATTTAATGATTTATTTTTATGATATTCGTACAACCGGACGCCTAATAGGCCATCTCCATTGTTAGATATAATCGATTAATCTTTATAAAACTTTAAAAAAGTCAAAAACAATCCAATGAACATGGAAAAAACGAATGAAATATGATAATTTAGTAAGACTTATTGTGAGTTTCACGACCGTATGCATCGCAAATCACAATGTTTTGCCCTACATCAGCTGATTTCTATCATTGCTTCTCACTCTTATGTTGGAGTCAATGCCTCAATCTCTAAGCTCTTTATCTACTTATTATTAGATCATTGCTATGAAGTTCGAAGTTCGATCATCGATTATTAGTGTTCTGTGCTGTGATTTATATTGAGGTTGGAATTGGAATTAATTTTAAAGTATCATTGAAGATATATAGGATATTTAAGGATTTCTGTCAATAGAAGATCATGAAATTGTGTATATTATTATAGTGGAAACAATTGGGTAATGAAGTATCGAATGGATAGCATAGGTATGAAGTTAAAGTTCACTGTTTTAATATTCAAGAATTGAATAAATTTTTTGCTGGAAATGTTGCATGAAGGGCCGAATCATATTAATTGAGTGAGTAAATAAGTTTTCTCAAAAACAAATTCTATGAATTTCAAGCAGATTTGGTCAATATACAATAAGAGTTACATTAAAAGTAATCTGTGCTCTACTTACAGAGAAATTTCAGGGGAGTATCAGCCCATTGTAAAGTCTTTAAACACTCATAACTTTTTACCTGAGCCTAATCTGGAAACTGGTAAATGAAAAAAGTGTTTTATTTGATGAGCGGAATGCTCAACTTAAAGACTCACCCTGTAAATTGATTGACGAGTGGACATTTATCTCCTGAATACATAAAGGAAAACAAAACGTTGCCGTTTTCGCTTAATGTTGGACATACCACACAATTCGTTTCAATTTGCATCGCACATGCCAAAGATGGACCTCCCTTAGAATTGCTACCTATCTCTCACCTTTCTCCGGGGACCTATCAGGCCGTGCCGTTCTCTCTTGGCGCCCTATACCTCCAATCTTGCCGCCATTCCCAAAATAGCGATACGGGGACTGTTTGGAGGCTCGCCGGTTCCGTCTCCACCGTGTCGGCGATGCCCCACGTGACGAGGTGGCCAAATATTGATTAAAATACGACCGACCCACATTCTGTCATCGCTTGAGTGTCGGAGATTCGCGTGGCTCGTTTCTTCCTGTACAGAGGCGAACAATTCGGAAAATTCCATCTGTATTTCGGAGATTTCACTGAAGAAATTCTCATTTGAATATTTATCCTGAGTTAATGTGAATAGGGGAGGTGCTGTTGGCGTTCATTATTGTTCTGATGACACAACCAGAAGTTATACAGATATAACGGCCGGTTGCCAGAACGCTTACTAAATCTGTAATTAAGTAAAGTGTCGATAAAAGGGAGTTCATTTAATTTTCTCTGATTGTCGCAAGAACGAATTTAACAATACTGAGCGTGATATTTGTTTAATGGTTAGTTAAATTTAACACTCGTTTAATGATGGCGGCGTTATGACACGAGATCGGTGATGAAATTATATCAACATATAAATCAGTGAAAATGTTATAAATATAGAATAGTATATTATCCAACAAGCGTGTAATGATAGCTAATACTCATGAAAATGATGTTTGCAAAGCTAGCCCCGAAGCGAATGAGTATTATTAGCTTATACACGCGAGTTCGTTACTCATACTTGATTCATACCCATATTTATTTTATTTGTATTATTTTTATTTATTTAGTTTTATTTATTTTATATTAATTATGATGTAATGTTAAGTGGCACTTATATTCATCGACATTTGATCTAATTTAACCTCTGGAATGGAATCTACACCACAGTTCTTGTGGTTATCATGGAGGCTCTTTCAATAAAGCTACTTTGCTTATTTGCAGAGCCATTGAGGCAAATATGAGTTTTCGTCTTCCTACTGGAATAGTTTCGAAACTGCGACTGGTGAGTTATCTCACAAATTGGAGTATTCACCGACTGAAAATTGCGATAGTAAATTTGCATAATTCCTTACCATTGCTCCTTAGTGAAATTGATCTGAGAAGAATAACTAACGCCTCATACGAAGTTGATCGAGCTGAAATTCGGTACTCGATTGTAAAATGGTAGCTCGAAGGTTTGTGCGGAATTTCAGCGGATTCTGACGAATACTTGGGTATAACTCAAAAACCGTGCGCAACCTACCCTGAAAATTGCAAGCCGATATCTCTTTTCGTTCTCAAGTTATTGTGAGATACTTAATATTTTTCAATAATTTTTTTTAATTTTCTAGAATCTCAAATATACCAATTTGTGAGGTTATCAAGAGCGTTTTTATGGTTGTTCAAAAGATCGTTGAGACTCTTAGTTCTTATAAGCACATTTGTATCATCTGCAAAGCTTACAAGTGATCCAAATGGTATTGCTGATTCAATGTAATTTACGTAGACTATAAAGAGTAGTGGCCCTATTACGCTGCCCTGCGGTATTCCCATATCAACTTCTACTAAATTTGAAACTCCTTCGCCCTCACCCAAAACAACCCTTTGAGTCCTTCGTTCCAAGAAAGACCTTATCCAATCTAACGCTAATCCCCTTATGCCAAACCTTTCGAGTTTTTCAAATAGAATTCCATGATTTATTGTTTCAAATGCTTTTGAGAGATCAAGAAACGTACCAAGTATATACTGCTTATTTTCAAAACCTAATAGTATCTCATGAGTAAAATCATGTACTGCAGTATATATCGATTTGTTCTTTAAGTAACCATGTTGGAAGTTGCCAAATATGTTGTTTGTTGTGAAAAAATCAACCATTCTATTAGACATTGCTGCTTCAAATATTTTCGAGAGAGATGATAAGAGACTAATAGGCCTCCACTAATAAAGGATCACCTTTTTGGCGCTCTAGTTCCTCGGAACTGAGTGCTTATCAATTTGCCCAAATGTCTGTAATTTTCGAATATTTCGATGAAAATGGTCTTAAACGATTTGGTTCGGCTCACTGATCAAGAATCCGTGGTAGAAATTCATTCTGTCCGGCCGTCCGGCCGGCCGGTCCGGCCGTAGGCACGATAACTCTCGAACGGAATGAGCTAGAGAGTTGAAATTTTCAGAGTAGGTTTGGGGGATAAATATCTCGGCTAAGTTCGTTATTGGGCAAAATCGGACAGATGGTTTCGGAGTAACAAAAAAAAAATTTTTTTTTTACGAAACAAATTCCAAATTAATTTTTTTTTGATAAGAAGTTTTATCATAAGAATCCACTCATATTATTTTTAACTCTAATAAGCTAATACTTTCGGAGATATGATTTTTCAAAATTTCAATAATAAATCGTATTTCAACGTTGTCACAGAATGATATTATTCTATGTATGAATATGAATTGTCATAATGTCAAATGATGTTCCTACATTATCGAAGAATTGTGAGCGAAGTGAGAAAAATCTCAGTTGTTTGCTCCGAAATTAGTTTTTCTCAGAAAATTCTTACATTTCGGAACTGAACATGAAGTAAGAGATCTGAGAGTAGTGAGACTGCTTTTCATCCATAGACATAGATATAACTCTCGAACGGAATGAGGTAGGTAGTTGAAATTTTCAGAGTAGTTTAGGGAGATGAATATCTCGGTTAAGTTCGTTATTGGGCAAAATAAGCCAGATTTAATTTGATTTCTTCCATGGTGCTTTTCTCATTCTCATGATTGCTCATTTAATCTTGATAAATAAACTATTATTTGAATTGAATTTCATTTAGGATGCATTTCTATTATATGAATACATTGATATAATTCCCAACTCTGAGAAACCAATACTTTCGGAGATATAATTTGTCTGTTTGAACTAGAGCGCCAGAAAGCTCCTGTCCACAGGGCTTGAACCCATTTTTTATAAATTGGCTTGATTATAGCTGTTTTTAGTAAATCAGGAAAAATACCATTCTCAAGTGAGTTATTCACAATATAAGCAATTGGTTCAAGTATCTCCAAAATACAAAATTTCAACAATGATGCTGGAATCTCATCAGCCCCACTACTGAGCTTATTTTTCATTTTTTTCACTATCTCTATTATTTCTAAATGTGTTACTGGAGTTACATACATTGACTTTGAGTTCCTATGGATGTGAGTACCACTGAATTCAATATGTTTCTGTGTTTTTATCAATTGATATGATGGTCTTCGAAAGGAACTCGAATAATCATGATATTATAACACCTTTCGTGAAAACTTGGGTTTGAATTTTCTGTTCCTGCCCTGGTTGCATCCAATAAAGCTTGAATCTCGAGGCGAAAAACGAATGAAATAGCACCTCATTTCTGGTCTTTTCATCAGATTGGTTCTCTTTATCTGACCGCCCATTCGTATTTTCTCGTTCATCATCCAGTCGTTGGTCCCAGCGGGTTTTGTGCACTATCGGCAGATGATTCCTTCTCTGAACAACCTGAACTCTCTTTCTTATTTCGGCGCCTCAATCCTCAATATATAGTTTCAGAACATAGAGATGGATTCCTTCAAGCTATCCTTGATTGATTCATCCTAGCCCCTTTGTTATAATTTTCCCAATCATGGATTCAAATTACTGCCTGCTGCCTCACAAGCTCAATTGGAATATTCAATCTTACTCAAAAGAGGTGTATTTTTGAATGAATACTCTATTCGATTATGGAAAATGATTTGCATGGTCCAAATAAAGAGTACCAAAGTGAAAAACAGCGGTCTTTCAAGGATGTAGGTCTAACGTGTTCGAAAAGCACTGAAGTGAAGTCAGGAGTTTTTGCACGCATGTTCTATTGTCTATTCACGCCTCACACACCCTAATGCATGAAGTTGAGTATGAATAAAGGAAGCTTTAACACGTGAAAAAATTCATTGGGTATTAATTGAATTAAATGAAATAATTCCAAAAATACAAAGCCGATCGAGCTGCAATCAGGCAATCTATTGTGAAATGGCCGCTTGAAGGTTTGTGGGAAATTTCAGCGTAATCTGACTGATAGTTTTTGAAATAACTGTCCTTCCATTGAGAGCGCCCCATTTTGTTCTGTAAATAAAACAAGTACAATGGATACCATTAGTTATGAAACGAAACATCATTCAAATGTTGGCCAAGGAAACGCCGGCAGGAATGAAGTCGTTGAACCCAATTTTCCCTGACTCTCTCACACAAATCAGGTCGTATGTTAGCAATTACTGGTTCAATATTTATCTGAATATTGTCTAAAATGGCTGGATGATTGCTGTAAACCAATGACTTAATAAATTCTGCAAATCAAGACGAACCAATTCAGGCCATACAAAATCAGTCAACATTGGACGATAACGATTTACATTGACAGTTACCGCCTTATGAGCCTCGTTGAAAAAAAAATGTAGCAAAACAAGCCCTGTGGACAGGAGCTTTCTGGCGCTCTAGTTTAAACAGATAAATTATATCTCCGAAAGTATTGGTTTCTCAGAGTTGGGAATTATATCAATATATTCATATGATAGAACTGCATCATAAAGGAAATTCAATTCAAATAATAGTTTATTTATCAAGATTAAATGAGCAATCATGAGAATGAGAACTGCACCACATTTTCAAATTTTTTTTTCGACACTTGCCCAAAACAGGTTTAAAGTACCTACAAATAGTAGGTATTCCATAAAACATTCATAAAAGAAGATAAGTAATAATAAATTACCTTGTAATCGATCAAAAATTTCCTGATCTACGTTCACAAAATTTTCTCCTCTCTCGAACTACAGAATTATGCTTTCAATATGTACGTAATATTTTCAAACATTTTCGGGTGAGGTCCCCGTTGCATCGCTAAAATACGAGTATTTCAACCCCAAGATTCTTGAAGTTACAATATTCCCTTCTGTCAAGTTGACTTTATTACAATTCATACATAGAATATACATAGAATAATCATATCAATCTGTGAAATACGATTTACACTGAAATTTTGAAAAATCATATCTCCGAAAGTATTAGCTTGTTAGAGTTAAAAATGATATGAATGGATTCTTATGATAAAACTGCTTATTAAAAAAAATTATTTTTGGAATTTGTTTTGTAAAAAATATTTTTTTTTTTATTACTCCGAAACCTTCTGTCCGATTTTGCCCAGTAACGAACTTAGCCGAGATATTCATCCCCCAAACCTACTCTGAAAATTTCAACTCTCTAGCTCATTCCGTTCGAGAGTTATCGTGCCTACGGCCGGCCGGACCGGCCGGACAGAATGAATTTCGACCACGGATTCTTGATCAGTGAGTCGAACCAAATCGTTTAAGACCATTTTCATCGAAATATTCGAAAATTACAGACATTTGGGCAAATTGATAAGCACTCAGTTCCGAGGAACTAGAGCGCCAAAAATGAGTTGCAATGACTCCTACAGCATAAAATCGACACCAAACAGTAAGTCTATTAGGATGTAATTGTAATGGCAGTTCTTGATATTCTTCAGGTTTATCACCACTCCGGATATGGCAATTCTGGTTGTTAACATAACCATTTAACTAGAAATGAGCCTTATTGCTGAGAATGATTTTATTATGAAAATCTGCTTCATTTCCGATTTTTTCTAAGCACCAATTAATGAATACACGATGCTTCAAATGATCAGTCGGTTTGAGTTCTTGGGTTATAACATTTTGTATGGATGTAAACCAAGGTCTTTTCGTAAAATTCACCACAAAGACATCTGGAAGATGCCTAGTTCTTGTGAACGACGAAAAATATATAAATTTTCGTCTTCACGAACACTTTCACGTACGGCAGCAATATTCTCTTCACTTCTTGCATTTCTTTGTCTTACTGGCACTGTAACACCATGAGGTGTAACATTTGTTTCCAAACTTCTTCACGAAACGTTCAATTGTTCTTTTATCCAGACGATTATAACTACCAAAAATTGGAGTTAAAGCACTTAAAGTTGGAGTAACAGAACGAAAATATTTTATAAAGAAAATTCAAATCCACCTACAACTCCATCTATGCTACATAACATAAACAAGACCCGGACAAAAATGAACATGGCATTGTGAGTTGGTTCAGGTTGATGAATTGCACCTTGTGAATGTTTTAAGTCGTTTCGAAAACCAACGATGAATACACAATAATCCATTCGATGGATATCGGCCGACAAATAATATCCCCCCCACAGAAACCCTTAAAAGATATGCTGAGTCCTACATTAGTCGAGATTTCGTTCCCCAAAATCTGCTTCCTATAGCATTCCAAAAATGAAAATCCAGCACAATATCCCAGATATCACGTAGTTACTTCGAGTTGATAATATCCTCCAAGAGCCTCTATGCGAAATTATTGTTGAAACATAAAACCAAAAGATGTCAAACTGAACCATAGAATGGGAGAATAGACCTGGGGAGAATGACAAAAACGCTATCTCTCTCCGATTCAAGTGCTCGGTACTTCGCTACAACTACCAACGCCAGAACTACCACAGGAACCTACATAATTTGTACAGAAATCTCACCATATGAGAAGAATTCTATAACGGACCAAAACGCACCTTAACAATATCGTGAAGTGCATTCAATGGATGTCCGTATTTCTGCAGATGCATATTTTGAATAATCTCCAGAGTATATCCTTTTGAACTTTTGTATACTTAGTTGATAAACGGATTTCTAATACCCATAGATTTCAGTAGTGCATGGTGTTGTAAATCAGTGAAATACATTGATCATTAAAAAATAAACGAGTGTGTTAAAACTCTAGACGTTAATGCTTTGAATTTTTTTTTAAATTCGAATCACATTCCAGAAGAATAGATATTTATAGTAAAGAATTTAAAGAGAGAGAAAAAGTTCTTGTGCTATCTCCAGAACAATTACATGGTATCACTGACCATACCAGGGTTTCAGATATATTTCTGTAAACTTCTCGAATATCTGTCAGAAAATATATACGTAACCACGATCAACAAGAAATGAAAATAATGCCCCTGCTGATTCCAAAATAATTGCCCTTCAAGAGGCTGTCATAGATACGATATATATAACATCTTCTTCAGATAACCGATAGAATTATGAGCCCTGCCGTTTCGTTCAGACATTTTGCAGAGAACGTACGATACAGAAAAGAGGAAAAGCGAAAATCGTATCTTGTCATTCCCATCAAACTAACCGAATAACGACCAACGCAATTTCCTGGATCGAAAGATGATACGACAGCGGGGGAACTGTGATTTTTACTGACAAGTAGGGGGTTGTTGATACCGTCAACTCGTACATATGCTAAATGATTGAATCGTTTTTTCGCTTGTTGACAAATATGGTATTATTGGAGGAACGAGTTTCAGACTTATTTCTAGATGCATGACATATTATCGAAAGATATACAGGGTGTTTCACGAATGATTGAACAGGCTTTAAGTACAGATCCAGCACATTTTGGTCTAAATAAGTGTCCGAGATATGGCCTAACTATATTCGTTTAAGAGATACAGGATGTTTCATGTATTTTATCAAAAACTTTCATTCGGCATAACTCTTGATCGCCTGCATAGATTTTCATGAAAATCTCAGAGAATGAGTATAGGTCTATGTCTAATATTCACTCAAAATGACTTGTTGATAGCGCAGGTACGTACTAAGAAAATTATTTTCTTTATTCCACATCTTGTAAAACACCCTGTACATCAAATTTTCAAGAAGTAAAATTTTTCCCAGAATATACATTAAATACTCTTTCAAACAAGTCTATTGGCAATAATGGCACACTTCGAATAAATATTTTATTGAATATTTGGAATTTTCAATTCAAAATAAATACGGGCCTGTGAATCTCCGAATAATGCGTTAATATATATTGAATGTTTTGCCGAAAATGGCCTCAAACGATTAGGTTCGTCTCACTGATAAGAATTCGAGGACAAATTTAATTCTGTCCGTCCGGCCGTTGGCACGATAACTTCTGAACGGAAAGATAGGATGACTTGAAATTTTCAGGGTAAATTGCGAATCCAAATGCGGCGGTCAAATTCGTTAATGGGTATAATTGGCCAAACGATATCCGGGTACCTATTTCGTTTTCAAACAATACTACTTGGATAAGTATTGTTTGAAAACGAAATAGGTCATTAAAGGATACTGTGGGAGGTATATCCATTATTAAATGGATCCTTTCTGGGTTTTCTCTCCCATACTCTTAAAAATATCTATAAAATAAAAAAAATATTATTTTGTGATTTGCTTCTGCGTAAGAAACATAATATGTATTGTTGCCTAACAAACAACAACAAAACAACATCAACGAAGAAAAAACTATATCATAACGTCGGAGTCTATATCAGACTCCTTCGTTAGACACTTAACGAAAATCGAAAATTCGAGAATTTCAGAATAATTATCAACAAAATAATTCTGAAGATTTTCGTCAAGGAGTCTGATATAGACTCCGAAACGTTACGATATAGTTGTTCCTTCGTTGATGTTGTTTCGTTTTTGTTTGTTAGGCAACATTGTTCGATTGAATGATTCTGACAAATATCTTGTTTTCCTTTCGCTGAAGCAAATCAAAAAATAATTAATTTTTGGGCGCATGTTCTAGGGGAACATCGTCCTATCATTTCGTCCAAATGTCTGTAATTTTCGAATTTCGAGCTGAAAATTGGCTAATAGACTAATTCGGACTCCCTGATCACGAATCCGGTGTCAGATTTTTGGGTGCCGTCCGGCAGGCCGGCCGGCTGGCCGGCCGGCCTTCCGGCCGTAGGCACGATAACAGGAGCACCGAAGGTCCTATCGACTTCAAACTTTCAGGGTAGGTTTCTGATCAAAATGCGACGGTTAAGTTCGTTAACGGGCAAAATCGGCCGGACGGTTTAGAAGTTATAGACATTTCAAATTTTGAGGTTATTTCCCTGATATTTCAGGAACTAAAGAAGATGTTGAATCGAAACTTGGTAGTCAGTTCGAGGGTATAAACGCGCAACTTTTGGCAAAATTCTGTTATGATCGAAATGTTGGTAATTTTTAAAAAAATATTTCTTTTAATTTTTTCGAAAAAAAAATTTTTTTTTCGTGAACTATTCATCAGATTGCAACAAAAACTTGTACTAACGTCAATTGTAGTATTTTGCAACATTGTGCAAAATTTTGGCTCTATACGATTTCAATTTCTGGAGATATAAGACAAAATGTGTCAAATTTCCTGGGTCTCTCTCAGTATTTTCATCGATTATTATATAATAATCAATAATATTAAGGTATTCAACATGATACTGCTTTTTTTCTTTACTGGTCAGTACGGGCCACAAGGAAGATGAACATGCGCCCAATAGCTCCTGTCCACAGGGCTTGAACCAATTTTTTTTTATAGATATTTTTCAGAGTTTGGGAGAGAAAACCGAGAAATAAACCATTTAATAATACTGATCTAATCGAATTGAAACTTAGTAACCGACACAAAGTCGTATGTGAAATCGTAAAATAAATATGAAAAAATATTTTTCATCTCACGATAACTTGAGAACAGGAAGAGATAGCGAATTGTAGTTTTCAGGGTACGTTGGGCTTCTGCTGCGACATTTATGTTCGTTAATAGGCATAATCTGCCAAACTGATTTAGAGTCCAATTCAAACATGGTAATTAGTTGCAGAATGCCGACACGCAATTTTTTTCGAAATTTCGTCAGGATCACTAGAAAATTTCTAAAAAACACATTGAAAAAATTTTTATGCGAAATATGAGGTGACCATTTTATGTGACCAGTGCATATAAAACGGCCAACTCAGATTCCCTAGGCAACCGGTTATTTGATGTTCTTAACCCTTAATTACTAACATCTCGTCTCACAGACGGTAGCAAATGTTCAAACCATAATTTCATTGAGGCGATGCATCATTGAATACATGTAATTTCATTTCATACTCACATTATTTTTGAAAGAAACGGGTATAGTCATCAACTTGTTTAAAAAATTCTCAACAAACATGAAGATATAAAAGGTTCTAATATTCCAATAAATTGTACACTTCAAGGTATATAAATGTATCAGAGAAAAGATATCGTATTCAATAAAGACCCAACCTCCATTAACAAATCATAGTTCTCACTTATCGGTTTATGATCAACCCATACCTGAATGTAGTAATTGAAAGCATGTCACGAAAGATGGAAACAGCGTTTCCGAAACATATGTCAGGAGACAAAATTTATAGTGGACAAGAGTGTAGTTACTAGTGTAGTATTCTCAGGAAATCGTTCGAGAAGTTCATAGGATATGATGATTCTTCAACAACCCCTTTACGCTCCCCATTCTCCTAGACAAAACAAGGGTCGAATTCGCCACTTCTGATGTTCATATCCCCTCCGAATTCAATTAAGAGCAACAAGTAGCTTAACCTATTTCATTTTCCGGAATTCAGTGAACGTATAATGGATGTAAATGTTCTTGAAGAAGGTCGGTAAACAATGTGCCGCAAAATATTGTACCTATAAAAGATGCTACTGCGCTTCGTGATTTGGCGCTCGTCCAAGACCGACGACGAATTGCCTCCAACAAATTAAAAGCTATCCGATAACGAGGTTTGTTATCTTTTCATAAGCCCCCATAAATTCGTGAGGGTACTTTCAGACGTCGGCTGCCTCCAGATTTATACCCCGCATGAATTTTTCCGATGAGTGGATTTTTTTCATAACGTATAGTTGCCCGAATTTATATTTCATTAGTGCCTTTATTACGTTGTTAATGGAATTCTCATCATGGTTGGAACTGTCCCGGCTGAATAACCTGGAATCGTAAATTTTTCTCAATCTCACGGCAACAGAACATCTGTAACGTGGAATTGTTGCCCGTAATAGTTGAGTTGGGAGACGGCAAGATTTATTGCGGCTTTCGGGGAGAAAGTGATCCCGTTGTTCCTTGGAAACTCTGGCCGACTTTCCCTTGACCCATTCTTCATGCTCCAAATTGCGGAGATATAATAAGAGTGCGCAAGAACTGTTTTTGGGCGTTCGATTAAAGGATTTAGTAAATTGAGTATAGGAACTCGCAAACTCACAAAGTATATATTCAAAGGTTTTTTTCTGGGGTTTCTCTCCCAAACTCTGAAAAATATAATTATGTTTTTTATCGACAAAATTTTGGAATGGCAATGGGTTCGCCTTTATCACCTGTCATGAGTAATATATTCATGGAAAATTTTGAAGAAAAAATTGTGGATACATATTCGTTGAAACCAAAAGCTTGGTGGCGATATGTTGACGATATATTTGTAATTTGGCAACATGGTAGAGAAGAGTTAGGCAAATTTTTCGATTTCATAAATTCAAAGGAACCTACAATAAAATTCACTTTGGAAATAGAGAAAAATAATCAGCTTTCTTTTCTGGATGTTTCGATAATTAAGTATCCGAACCATTTCGAAACGAGTGTCTTCAGGAAGCAGACACATACAAATAGATATTTAAATTTATATTCAAACCATCAGCTTAGTGTGAAAAGAGGTGTTATTAAAACACTTTATGATAGAGCGAACCTAATTTGTTCTACTCTTGAAATTCGAAATAATTAAATTGATTTCATCAAAAAACTTCTTGAAGAAAATAGATATCCGAGGCAATTCATAAATACATGTATCATGAATTTAGATAGAACAGCAAATAATCAAGAATAACAAAATAATCAACAAGTACAACAGAATAATCAACAAGAACAGCAACCCAATCTGTTCATTGTGATCCCTTATGTTCGTGGCCTTTCTGAAAAAATCAGAAGAATCGGTTCAATATAAGAACCGTCTTCAAAACACAAAATGATCTTAGGTCTTTATTAACGAAAACAAAACCCATAAATGAAAAACAAAAATCAAAAAACTGTGTATATAATATTCCTTGTATTTGTGGTAAATCATACACAGGAGAAACATCAAGACCACTAGAAGTAAGAAAGTCAGAGCATAAGAATAACTTGAGAAATAGAGACATACAGAAATCAAAAATAGCAGAACATGTATGTATAATCCAAGGAGAACACATGATGGATTGGAGTAATACAAAGATTCTAATGACAGAAGTTAAGGAAGGAAACTTAAGGAGTCAACTTGTATTTTATTGAACAGAGAATGCAATTTTGCAAATTGCTCAATTCCCGTATAACAATTCGTTATCGATTCGTTAGAGGTAGAATATCTGAATGTCCGGTACGCTAACGAAAAATCGCTATCTGAACCAGCAACAAAACGTTATCAAAAACCTCTACTCCTTTGATACAGATCAAATAACGAAAAACTATCATCCAAACGGTAAAGTTTTAATACAGAAATTCTTTATCGAACAGATACCTTTTTTGGGAGCAAGAATTAATAAGAATTACGGTGGAAAAACATAATTTTAAATGTTTTTCTTATATTTCTGCGTTTCACGTTCGGATATCTCAATCATCCCTCTCATTTTACCCCTATTATACCTCATATTGCATTAACGTATTAAATTAAATTTTCGTTCCTCATTTGGATTCGAACCTGCATACCTTAGCTCCAATTCTCGATCCGACCACCACCTTACCAATCCATCCATCCACTAAACTTGTTGTAGGGTATCATCAAGTGCGTGCATTTTAACGACGGATTGGTGCAATGGATACATATAATAAAATCATGCGATATAACTGTCGATCGGAGACTGAATATTCACCATTAAATATTAGAAAAAAAAAGAAAATGGAAGCCCCGCATAATAAAATTCGTAGAAATAATGGTACTTAACCGTAATATTAATGATACGATGAAGGAATGCTGTGGAAGGAATATCAGTGTAAGAACTTCATCACTTTATTTTACATTTTTTACTCAAACGCTATAAGCAATACTACGTATCATAATTTATTTTGATTTGTTACCACAGTTATTGAAGGCATAAACATCAACAATAACATTCCCTCCAGTGATGACAGTACAAAGAATACGTTCCGTAAATCAACCAAAGTAACCAATTTTTTCAGGACCGGTAACTACTCTGGTGAGATTGTCATCTGTCAGTCTTTCTGTCAGTTGTTTAAGTTTATAGGTTAATTTTTGTAGTTTTTGAATATATTATCTAAAACCAGTTGAAACATAAGACCACAGAACACTTTTGACATCCAAACAATAACAAACCAAAAGAACCAAAGAAATTCGTCGGTTGTTCTGGTGCCTAAAAATCTACCGCTTTCTTAGGAACCAAGTTCCGTAAATAACCTATATTTCAGGAACCAACCGAACATTTCATATTTACGGAACGGAAAAGTAGTAGTATTCCTTGTCTATGGTAGTAACCGCAACAACCAAGGTGATTTACGGAACGTATACTAAGCTGTGATACATAAGAGTTCACACATGACCTGTAAGTGATTAGCTGCAGATTACTGATGATACTGATCGTGAATTTTCGATAAAGAATTTAATCACGGAATAGTATAGAACCTACAAAGTTTTTTGATATAGGAATATCTCCGAATATCGTTATATATTCTTTACAGAGGGATTAAAGATAACCGTTAGCGATTTTGTTACTGAATGCGTAGCGAATAGATATCGATTATCGATACAGATATTGTTTGTAAGATCTATACCTAGTCTTTGTCGAATTTATATATTAGGGATAGCTATGATGTATACAGATTATCTTTAAAGTTTGGATATAGATTCGATAGAGTTTTGCTTTAACTTTAAGAAAGTTATTCAGTCGTTACGATCGGATAACGAAATATTCGGACGATAACGAATTGTTATACGGGTTGTTTTTGACCATATTTGGCAAAATTTATTGAAAAAGGAGTTGGAACTTGGAAATTTCTATGCGAAGTAAAACTATGTTAGCTATGATTTTTAAATACTGTCAATGTGACAATTCTTGAATTTCACAAAATAACTATCAACAAAATAATTCTAAAGATTTTCATTAAGCGTCTGACGAAGGAGTCTGATATAGACTCCGAAACGTTACGATATAGTTGTTTCGTCGTTGATGTTGTTTCGTTGTTGTTTGTTAGGCAACATTGTTCAATTGATTGCTTCGGGCAAATATCTTGTGTTTCTTAAGCAGAAGCAAATCACGAAATAATTAATTTTTATTTTATAGATATTTTTCAGAGTTTGGGAGAGAAAACCCAGAAAAAACCTTTCAATAATGAGTATACCTCCCACAGTATCCTTTAATGATTACTCAAAAAGTATAAACCGATTAGAACGGGTCTTTGATTAATAGCGCACCATATTATTGTTTTGTAAATAAAACACATTATTTATTTAAAATTCTCATTTCATTATAAATTTAAATTGATATCATTAGTTATGGAACAAAACATCATTTGCATGTCCTCCACAGAAACGCTGGCAGGAATTAAGTCGTTGAACCCAATTTTCCATGATTCTCTCACCCGAATCAGGTCGTATGTTAGCACTCGTTCAATATTGACCTGTAAATCGTATAAATTTGCTGGATGACTTCTGTAAACCAATTACTTAATGTTACCCCAAAGAAAGAAGTCTAATGGAGTTAAATCGCAAGAACGAGGCGGATAATTTATCATTTCTTGAATTTATCGAATCACCGAATTTTGTTTTCAATAAAGTTAGTGAGTCATTGGCAGTATGACAAGTGGCTCCCTCCTGGTGAAACCATATGTTCTGCAAAGCAAGACGAACCAATTCAGGCCATAAAAAACAGTCAGCATTGAACGATAACGATTCCTATTGACAGTTACTGCCTTATGAGCTTCGTTGAAAAAAAAATAAGGTCCAATGACTCATCCAGCTTTAAATCCGCACCGAACAAAAAGTTTATCAGGATGTAATGAAAGTTCTTGATATTCTTCAGGTTTATCACCACTCCAGATACAGCAATTCTGCTTGGTAATCTCTGAGAATGCTTTTCTTATGAAAATCATTTCCAATTTTTTCTAACGGCAATTACTAAATACGCGACGCATTGAATGATCAGTTGGTTTGAGTTCTTGGTTAGAACAATTTTGTATGGATGTCAAACAACGTAAAATTCACCACAAAGACGTCTGAGAGATGCCTAGTTCTTGTGAACGATGAGAAATCGATATATTTTGGTCTTCACCAACACTTTCACGTATGGTAGCAATATTCTCTTCACTTCTTGAATTTCTTTGTATCACTGACACTACAACATCATGAAGTCTAAAACTTGTTTCAAACTTCTTCACTGAACCTTCAATTGTTCTTTTATCCGGACAATTATAACGACCTAAAATTGAAGTTAAAGCACGTAAAGTTAGAGTAACAGATCGCGATTTTTCATAATAAATTTGGATTATTTATAAACGTCGTTGAAGCGTGCACCTTCTCATGATTAAATAGTAGACACTGAAAAATACAACTGTCAAATAACAAATAAAAAATGGCTGCCGTGCGTGAATAATGTCAATTTGAAAATTTGAAGGAACCGTTTGATATTGAGTTCTCGTTAATTATTTGGTGAAACATTTTGAAAAATTATTTGAGTTATGCCAAGTGTTTTGTTGGCTTTAGTAATTTGCAAAGACCTATGTAATTTAGTTCATCAACAACTTGGGAAAGCACTGACGTGAGGTCAGTCCACTTTGACGCGCTTGTTCAAATTCATGCCAGAGCGGTCACCCATCGAGGTACTGAACTCACCCATATGATGATGATAATCCATATGATGATGATGATTATGGAAATATATACTTTGGCAAGTTAATCAAAATGGTTTCAGATTATCTCCAGTAAAAACAAAACTGGAATATTTGCTAAATTTCAATTGATATAATATGATTTTCATAGTAGATGTGAGGTTTGAAGATCTTGGATAAGTAGTTGATGTTTGAATTTAATTTATTTTATGAAGAAGTTCTATCATAAGAATCCATTGATATTATTCCCAACTCTGAGAAACCAATAATTTCAGAGATATGATTCGTCACAGTTTGAACAGGAGCGCCAAAGCTCTTGTCTGCAGGGCCCACTGTTTTTGCTTAAACTCGCACGAAAATTGATTGATTTTCTAACAGATAACATTTTTTGAGACTAGACAATATTAGTTTCAGCATAAACATGATTGTAACCAGAAAATTTGCTTTCAACTTGGTTTTTCGACATTTGTTCGAATTTTCTCCAAAAAGTCGTTTCATTCTGGTGTAAACTTGCTCCTCCTATTCTTATTTTTGCCATTGAAATCTTTCAATATACCTGCCAATGGTTAAAATAATTGTGTCCGATAGAAACTGGTTTTTGAGCCGAAACCGAAACCGAACTTTCGGTTAGGCTCTCGGTTTCGGTTTCGACCGAAACTGAGAGCCGAAACTTTATATTTCATACTGAAATCATGTATTTTTTACAATTTTATTTGCATATACATAAAAACAGTTAAGGAGTGTGAAATGAAATGAAAAGACAATTTTTTCGAGATCTTCATTTATTATTTTGGTATTACCAAGTTATCAAAATAATCAGTCGAAGTATACAGGGTGATTCCAAATCAGACGTGAACCTTGGAGGAGGTGTTAGTATGGATCATTTGCTATGGTTTGAGCCATTTTTATGTATAACCGAAAATCAACAATGTCCGAGATATTTGAGTTCTAGTTCTGTTGAAAAAGAATTAGTATAATTTGAAAAGGGATATAAGAAGCAAAGAAAGAAAAATAATGAATTCAATATTTTTTTGCTGCAAATAAGCTCGAAATTTCATGAGAAAATCATTAGAAAATGTATTCATAAATTATGTTCAAGATGGCCTCCACAATTCCATAGGCAACCACGTGCCCTCTTTCTATTTTCTTCAGTTGTTATTATCTGCCTGAAATTAACTCACGCTGCCTTTTGATTACACATCCAGTATTTTATGTGCCGGACATTCAAAGGGTTGCTTCTAAAAAATCTGCTGAAACGAAACTAGTTAAGCATTCTAACGGATTTTTTTAGACAGTGAAGGAGGAATTTGGCTAGTTTTTAAAATAATTTTGGCGTACATAAATTGTGAAATTCGAAAGTTGCAGACAAATTGAGATTAGAAATTGATTTTTCATTTATTCATATACCATAATATTTCAAATCATACTAAATCTTTTTCAACCTATTATACACCATAGTTTTGCTTTTTTGTTTCATATCAAATCCTTTTCTGATAAAAATAAATCAAAATTATCATCAAATTTGGTCAACGTAGAAAAAATTGACGAAATATGAACTAGGGTCAGAAATCTTCAAAAAATCACCCGAACTCCAATAACTGTTGATTTTCGGTTATCAATAAATATGGATCAAACAACAGCTAATGAGTCATACTAACTCCCCTACAAGGTTCACCTATATAATCTAATTATTAATCATTGAAGTAAATTCTCATGAATTCTCAGTCTTAACAAAGATAGATTGCAATAACTTGTACCAGAATTATCTACCTAATTATATCTCAGTTGGCCAAACGACCAGGATAATTCACGAACGGTCAAGTTTCGGCGCGGCCGAAAGTTTCGGCCATCTTCTGACCGAAACCGAAACTAGATTTATGGCCGAAACCGGCTGAAACCGAAACGGCTCTTTCGGTCGGTCACTAAAATAATTTCCTCTGCGAGGTATATCCAAACACGAATTTTTTCACATCATCACCCAAAAACAAATGTAAATTATAAGATGTTGTTCGATCCTTACATCGTTTTAAATTCTCGTTTTTTCACTAAACAGCTTGAAGAAACTCAAGTGTCTCGACGACAAATCTTACCCGATATCGCTTATAAAAAGTGCGAGTGCAAGCAAGTGAACTCCAAGGATGCATCCAATTTGTGCTATGTGATCGAGAGGCGCTTCGTTCACGGAATACGAAATCAGCCGTGACGTGTGACGATCTTTGGAACCGTCAACACAATTTTCCATGGTTCAACCGAGCAGCAACAATAACAACGGAAGCTCCGACATGGACTCACTGGAGGACATGCTCAGGAAGGTAATGCTGAATATTGATAATGTTGTTAGGCATCAATCACAAGTGTCCACTTTGATGACAGATGGGACGTGCTTCCCTCCTAACAATTATTATAGGCGATTTGTTGGTAATATTGATTGTCTTTATCAAGTGGACGGAATACGAAATGCGAAAAAATAATTCATATTATCGAGGGATTATTTGAAGCGAATATTCTCATGGGATGTTTTTAAATTCTGCTAGTTTATCTTTGGACTCTTTCCGAACCATTACAATTTAGAACATGGACAAATCGAAAACAATCAAAAATATAATTTAAACATATTTCTGACGCAGCTTTTACTCATTTTCACTAATTACAGCCGGCTACGTGATTATAAAAATAATGATATATTAATTTTACCTGCAGAATCTTTCTTTGACTTCGAGGTACCTACTTGTCTGAAGTCCATAACTTATCACCCAAAATAATGTTATGAATATCAAGTATCTTCTGTCATTGATTCTGACGGATTTTAGTTCCGATCGATTCACCCTAATAGTGTATTTTAAGTCAAAATTGTTGCGTATTCTCCGGAAATTATGCTTGAGGTGTCATTCGATTCGGAATGGCATGTAGATCGTTTTCGAGGAAATGATGATAAGTCCGCGCGCAAATATTTCAATAGTTAGAAACAATTAAATGAAACAAAAAGTGAGTTTGGTTTTCGCCAATATCTCAAAAACTATTTGAGATAAGTCAAATTTGAAATGAGATTCAAAAAGAGGAGGAAATTTTTTAAAGAAAACTCGCAACTCCCGGAACTGGAGGACCAATATTTATAATTTTCCTAGAGGGTTGAAAATACGCCCGAAAACGGGTACTCCGGTTTGCGCAAGCCTCGCCCCCTTCGGACGTTTAATGAATAAATATTATTTAAACTTATGAAATATGAATATAAGAAATTGAAAAATTCAGGTGGCTGCAGGATAGATCAATGAACAATAATCCGTGTTCTAAAAATTTCTATCGCGATGTTTCAATTAATTATCCGTTAGTTGATTGACCATTGTTTGTATAACGAACATTAACATTGCAAGTGCGTTAATTGTTGAACTATTAATCTGAGAATTTTTTCCTTTTGTGGAGCAATTTTCCAAAGGTCTTATAGAATAGATTCTTGTTGGAAAAATAAAAAAAATTGTTAATTTTCGTTTTTTTATTAACAATTTACTTGAGTGAAAAATTATAAAGTTTCATTAAACATTGAAAAATAATTTTATTCTATAGTATTACTATTGATCAAGTTTTCTTATGATCAGAAGCTACTTAAAAATGATTTTTAATAATTTTTATCTCTTATTGTTTAAAAATTGTTAAAAACGAATGCGTTGTTTATGAGATAATTCAAAAATATTTTTTGACAACATAATCTTTGATTCATCACGGAAAATTTCTGATTAAATTATTTCAATGAATTTATCTTTACTATCCCGCCAATTGCTGTCCTATTAGAGAAATATATTTCATATCAGCTATAGTATATCTCAAATTGCATAACATAATAACAATATTATTGAAAGACATCATTCTTCGAGACATATATTTAATATTGTATCAGTTGTGCCATAATGTCATCTTGATAATTAATACAGAATATCTAAAATATTACGATTAAATATAAAAATTGGAAAAGCCCTGACGTTAGGTCAAGCTTCTTTGGATCCAACTGCAGCCTCCATAGCCGCACCCTCCCCTTCACCTTCTGGTGAGGGCCGGAGCTGGGGGCCTACACGCTGCAGGTGTCTGGAGACAACGGTCATACGGACACACTGGGATTGGGGTACTTATTAGTAACCCGATCCTGAACGTGGTGAGCGACTTGAGTCCAGTAACTCCCAAATTTGATCCTTCCTTAAAGCTGGGCCCCCCGCGAAGGGGTAGAAAAGCCCGCGCAGTGAACTAACATGGTTTACGGACAGTTCAGTGATGGACGGACGCTCTGGAGCTGGAGTGTATGGGGCTGCACCCAATGTGAGCATTTGGACGTCGCTTGGGCAATGCACTAGTATATTCCAGGTGGAAGTGGTAGCCATCACGACATGTGTCGTGGAGAATAATAACATGGGCTATTCCAATAGGAACATACGTATTCTCTCGGACAGTCGGGCAGCACTTAAGGCAGTAGCCAGCTGGATAATAAACTCCAGGCTTGTGCTGGAATGCCGACAGCACCGGGAAACCTTGGCTGCCAGAAACCGAGTTAATCTCGAGTGGAAGCTGGGGCACACGGGGGTTGAAGGAAGTAAAGAGCTGACGCACTCGCTAGAGAGGGCTCAGCTGTCCCCCTCTGACCAAATCAGCTGTGAAAGGCGTCATTCAAAAGTGGATCCTTGCACAGCACTCTTGACAAAACTGCGGGTCAGCAGCATAGTAAGTTAATGATTGGACAGCTCTGTCCCTCACTCAACTAAAGAAGTCTTACTACTGAGTAGGTTAAGCTCAGGGCAGTAACTGGTCTACTAACCGGACACTGTATCCTGAGAAATCACCTGAACAACATGGGTATTTTCCGAGAAGACCCTGTTTATAGGAAATGTGGCAGACGAAACTGCCTCACATGTCATATTTGACTGTCCAGCCCACACACGTTGGAGACTTCACTATGGGGCCGACGACACGACCCTGAATGCCAGAAACCGTGCGAGGAACCTAGTCAAGGACCTAATCCTATTTGCTAGGAAAATGGACCTTATGTAAGTAATACACCGACAAGGGGTGGGGATGTTACAAGAGACCCATATAATGTCAGCGGTGCAGGACTCAGTTCGGTAAAGTCAACCTGAGTTGCATATAGAGACCCTATGGTAGCTAGCGACCCGAGCTCAAGGGGATCAACCATGGGACTAAAAGGAGACCGAACGAGGTGCAATAAGCCTCTCTAGGCTGCAGCACGGGCTACTGTCTCAATCAGCATCGGTCTAACACAAACTAACTACCGAGTTTAAAATCGATCAGATTAGTATTTTTCGAGCTATTATGAGAACAAATTTTTATTTGGCTCCAATTCGAAACCACTTGATGAATTTCGCCCACTAATGAAACTGGACGAGCGCATTTGCAATTAAAACCTACCCTCCAAATTTAAATTCTCCAACTCATTTCATTCGAAAGTTATAGTGCCTACGGCCGGAAAGAATCGTGTTTGACTTTGGATTCTCCATCAGTGAGTCGAAGCTAAACGTTTAAAACAATTTTCGGCCAAAAATTCGAAAATTACAGACAGTTGTGAAAATGAGGATGTTCCGAGGAACAAACGCGCCAAATAGTAATGATAAAATATAGGAAAACTCCAATGGCGCACATAATTCAGCATCAGTAGGAGTGTAACTTTATGTTCTATCTTGGTTTCTTTGTAAAACACATGTTGCATTTGGTTAAAGAAGCAGTTACCCTGCACTCCACGTCTGTCTTAAAATACTCGTATAACCCCGGACAGTAAAAGCTTGAGAACTTTTACTGGAGGAGTAAAATGAAGGATTCGAGAGTGTAGGTCAGAAACAATGTAAGGAAATGTTCGGTACCCAAGCTCGGGATGTCTGCATTCTTCTGACGAAATCAAGATCGTAGGATAATATTCGAAATAACCTGATAAAACTGATCCGTCGAGCATTTTCATTTGATCTAGAAAATTCAATTTGAAGATGAGTATCTGAGATCAATATATTAACGATTTTTAGGCGCTCTTGTGTCTGTAATTTTGGGATTTTGGCTGAAAATGGTCTTAAAAGATTTGGTTCGACTCACTGATCAAGAATTCGTGGTCAAAATCGATTCTGTCCGGCCGTTCGGCCGACCCTCCGTTAACACGATAACTCTTGAACGGGAGTTGAACAGTTGAAATTTTCAGAGTAGGTTTAGGAGATAGATATCTCGGTTAAGTTCATTATTGGGCAAAATAGGCCTAATGGTTTCGGAGGAACGAAACAACAATTTTTTTTTTCATTACAAATTTAAAATAAATTTTTTTTTTAGATGATATTTCACCATAAGAATCCATTGATATCATTTTCAACTCTAACGCTAATACTTTCGAGGATATGATTTTTCAAAATTTCAATAATAAATAGTACTTCTATATTTCCACAGAATGTTGTACTTAATTATTCTATCTATGAATTATTATATGATCTGTGTTCTCACATGTCATCTTATTTTTCTATGAGAGATAAATGTCAAAATTATTTCTGGTTCGTTATTCTTGATATAAAATACACCTCCTGTTCTAGAAAACAAAGTATGATTGAATACAAAATGGTCAATGGAATAACCTCAGCTATCGTAGAATTATGAGGATGATATTAGATTATACTTTTAAGATGATATTATAATTCCCGTGGATAATCCATGATGGAAATATATTATTTGGTAAGATACATAGGTTATCAAATTGGGTTCAGAATATCTCCAGTAAAAACAAAACTGCAATATTGTCTAAGTTTTGATTGATATAATATAATTTTCAGAGTGTATTTGAGGAGTGAACATCTCGGATAAGTTCGTTATTGGGGAGAATCGGTCTGTTTGAATTTAATTTCTTTCATGGTGCAGTTCTATCGTAAGAATTCATTTATATCATTTCCAGAGACCAATAATTTCGGAGATATTATTTGTTAAAGTTTGAACAAGAGCGCCAAAGCTCCTGTCCACAGGGCTTTCCCACTTTTTCCCACAAATTTCATCATCCCCTTATTGACGTCCCAATAAACTACAAAAATATCTATTGAACATTTGATGCGATTATAGGATTAAATAAAAGTATATACAAAGATACAATTAAGTTGGCAGACATAAATCGTAGTATACGAGTCCCAGAAAGTTGCTCAAGCATGAGTGAGTATACCTGGATTCAAGCGCGTCAGATGTATAGGTAAACAATATTCAAAGTTGGTCCACCCAAACGACCCAAAACCAAATGATCGCTCAAATATTGATATTTCACTGATCGATTACCGCTATGTAAAAATTATTCATTATATTCTTCGTTCACTTTGGAGTTGGTGCTGATCCCCATTGACACTAATAAGTATAAGAAAATGAAGGGACTTAAATGCACCGGGCACATTCGCCATTTTGTAAAATTGTTGTGTTTCGTTTGGGTACAAAATGGTGAATGCACTGGTCGCACTAAGACCTAACACTCTCCGGCTAGTCAGGTCCTGGTTTGATGAAGGAAACACAACTTACTTGATCACATTCGATCTTATTCATCAAAATGGTCTCCTTGAAGATCGATATGATCATTCCAGTGCTTCTCTAACATTTCGATAGCTTTCTTATGAGAACGATTTATATCTATTGCCTCCTCATTTGAAACAAAACACTTTGCAGAGAACAGATTTTTTGGACTGCGAACAGGTAAAAGTCGATAAGGATCAAATCTGGAGAATAGCGCTGCTGCAGAAGAAATTAGAAGTTTAATTCGAGCAATATTTTCATCGTAGCCGAAGACTTGTAACACGGTGTAACATTATATTAGGGAATAAACAACATACTGTATGTATCCCAGAATTTGGACGCCATTACCTTGCCAACAACAGGGTAATTTTTACCGGCTGTTATCCACTCAACTGACTGATGCTAATTTAACTCTGGCGTGTAATGGTAGATCCAAGTATCGACTCAAAAACTCTTTTATATTTCACCGAAATAGCTCCAAACAGCGCTCGAAATCATCTACTCGTTGTTTTTGGTCTAGATAGTATTATCGCACTTGGCACCCATTTCTCATAGAAAAATTGAAGTATCAGCGATATCCAGCAAACTTCTCTTTACGGTTTGCCAAGATGAATTTGTGGACTCTTTTGATGTTTTCCAGTTTAGCTACCCGTTTTGGTCGTTTTTGGACCTCTTTTGACGCATCATCTGTCATTAAATAAGTATAAAATAGGGAAATAAATAAGTGTGTGTTCGAAACTGAATCTTATGCGTGGCAGGCGAACACGATAATCCTTTGGCCACCGATGTTATTGTTACTATTTTTAGATTTACATGATTCGAAATAAGAAAAGAAGTAGATACCACTTCGAAATTTTATTTTCCTGATAATTGCTAAAATACAAGGCCGATCGAACTGAAATCCGGTACCCTATTATAAAACGCTGACTTGAAGGTTTGTGCGGCATTTCAGCGGAATCAGACAGATATTTTCTGAAATATAATCCTCAAGAAATTTTGCAAAAATTTGCATTCTATACATCTAATTACCAAGTTTAAATTCAATCGGATCTGTATTCTTTTAGTTTGTGAGGAATTAATATTTCAGATGAGTAAAACTCCGAAATAATTCGCCCGATTATGCCCATAAAAGAACTTAATCGTCACATTCTTATGCACAACCTACCCTAAAAATTAGTGACTGTCTGTTTCCGTTCTAAATTTATCGTCGAAATGGACGGCTGGCCGGACAGAATTGAATTTGACCTTTAATTCTTCACCAATGAATTGAACCTAATAGTTTGATGGCATTTTCGGCAAAAAAATAGAAAATTACAGAAATTTGGGCAAAATGACAGCATCCTGTTCCCTACAGCATGCGTAACTAAACATCAGATCGTCGTTAAATATTGACAGCTACATTTTGTAGGATAACACTTCAAACTAATTCTATATTTGTTGCGCCATCCGTGTGTCAGAAGGGGAACTTATCAGCCAATATAATTTATTTTTAGCTGCTAAATATCCATGTATAACGCCACTTTGACAGATCCACAAAATTGTATGAAAATTTATAGATTTCCATCGTTGAGTGACATTGTCTGGATAGTTTATTGTTCAATTAAATTGACATTTTAGGTTATTGATGGAACTCTCATCACCATGAATGTGTTAGGTGTTCCAAATCAATGAAAACCATTTTTATTAATTAACCGAGCGCTCTAAATACTTCTATAATTTGTATCAAATGGTTTTGGCCCCAGTAATTGTATAGAGTGTTATATAGGGAATTCAATTTGTTTTGGTTTTCATGTGTATGTGTCATTGTGTACGAGGATCTTCTAATTGAGCACTACAATATTAATGAATTAAAACCTATATAGAGTCCATTTCCTTATTAAATGGATCCTTTCTGGGTTTTCTCTCCTAAATTCTGAATAATATCTACAAAATAAATAATTTATTATTTTGTGAATTGCTTCTGTATTAGATATTTGTCAAAAGCAATGGATTGAACCATTTTGTCTTACAAACAATATCGAAACAATATTGACGATAAAGCAACTATTTTGTGACGTTTCGGAGACTAGATCAGACTGCTTCGTCAGACACCAAGCGAAAATCTTCAGAATTATTTTTTGTTGCAACTTCTTTTTCAACAAATTCAACCAAAAATATGGTGAATTCCAATCGAACAATTTGCAAAATTGCATTCTCTGTTCAACAAAATACATTTTACTCTAATCCATCGTGTGATCTCCG
This sequence comes from Halyzia sedecimguttata, assembly GCA_937662695.2. Classification (NCBI taxonomy): domain Eukaryota; kingdom Metazoa; phylum Arthropoda; class Insecta; order Coleoptera; family Coccinellidae; genus Halyzia; species Halyzia sedecimguttata. The sequence continues at coordinate 66,925,077 of OW569415.2, read as the reverse complement.
GGGGTTGTACAATTGTACATACGTGTTCTGTTATTTTTTATTTCCTTATGTGTCTTTTTGTTGAGTTATTCTTATGTTCTGACTTTCTTACTTCTAGTGGTCTCGATGTTTCTCCTGTATACGATTTACTACACATACAAGGAATATTAGGTATATACACATTGGAATTTTGTTTTTCAAAAATGGGTTTTGTGTTTGTTAATATAGACCTAAGATCATTGTGTGTCTTGAAAGCGGTTCTTAGATTGAAATTTAAACCGATTCTCCAGATTTTTCCGAGAGGCCACGAACATAAGGGATGACAGTCAATAGATTGGGTTGTTGTTCTTGTTGGTTAATCTGTTGTATTTGATTAATTGTTATTTTATTAGGAGCTGTTCTATCTAAATTCATGATAGATGTATTTATGAATTGCCTCGGATATCCATTATCTTCATGATTTTTTTTTTGGCGCGCTGTTCTATGTACAGAGTGCCTATCAATTCGTCCTGATGTCTGTAATTTCCGAATATTTGGCCGAGAATGGTCTTAAACGATTAGTTTCGACTCACTGATCAATAATCCGATTAATATAATCTTTCGATGAGTGATCCATGATCATATCCAAAGAACATACCTGCTGGATCAGAAATCTCTGATTGTCATTATTACCTATTTTGATCCAGCATACATATACTATTGAGTTAACCATTTTACATGTACCTCCGTCTTAGACAGAGGCTACACGGTCAATCTCGCATCAGTTCAGTCCGTAAACTTGATTACGATGGGACTCGTGCGGATTGATGTACTGACGAAGCACATTAATATGCAGATTGACGGTGTAACCTCCATTGTAGGGTAAGAATTGTGGCATAGAGTTCAATAGCAGAATTGCTTTACTTAAGTAACATATAACCAGGCATGTTTTGGCTAGGATCAACACAAACTGTTCAAGCGATGACTACAATATGTGTTTTAATATTAATTATCATTCAAAGTTTCAAAGAAAGAAAAATATGTTTTTATTGGAGATGACTTGTTTTATTCATAAATGATTACAGTTTCGAAACAATGAGTATTTAATTTGAAGAAAGAATCGATATTGAAGATAAAAATGTCCCTCAATATTTAATATTTCAGCTTATTTGTACATAGTTCTAGTTTCAAATTCGATCGAATCTTTATTACTGGAAATAATGGGAAGATATTATATTTTTTTCTGAGCTAAGCAGCTCTAGGCGAGTTCAGTACCTAGATGGGTGACAGCTCTGGCTATAAATTTGGACAGCTCGCCAAAGGTCCTGTCCACAGGACTTTCCCTCTTTTTGGCGCTCTTGTTTCTCGGAACAAAGTGCTTATCAATTTGCCCAAATGTCTGTAATTTTCGGATTTTTGGTTGAAAATGGTCTTAAACGATTTGGTTCGACTCACTGATCAAGAATACGTGGTCGAAATCGATTCTGTCCGGCCGTCCGTCCAGCCGTTCCGTCCGGCCGTCTGGCCGTTAATACGATCACTCCCGAACGAAAGGAGTTAGAGGATTGAAATTTTCAGAATAGATTTGGAGCGTAAATATCTCGGACGAGTTCGTTAACGGGCGAAATCCATCGAGCGGTTTCGGAGTTATGGCCGTTTTTAGTAAAAATATTTTTTATGAATATTTCTGAAACGGATCACTCGATCTATTTGAAATTTGGCATCAAACTGTAGACTAATAACTTCTATATGCATGCGAAGTTTTGTAGTGATCGAGTTGCGGTAGTATCAAAAAATTTTTAAAATGTTGTTTCTACAATAACTCTCGAACAGAATGAGCTAGGCAATTGAAATTTTCAGAGTAGGTTTGGGAGATAAATATCTTGGTTGAGTTATTGGACGAAATCGGCCTTGAGGTTTCGGAGTAACGAAAAAAAAAATTTTTTTCACATTACAAATTTCACATTCAATTTTTGGCAAGATGCAGTTTCACCATAAAAATTCATTGATATCATTTTCAACTCTAACAAGCTAATACTTTCGGAGATATAATTTTTCTAAATTTCAATAGTGAATCGTACTTCTATGTTTTCACAGAATGCTGAATGAATTATTATATGATCTGTGTTCTTACATGTCATATTATTTTTCTATGAGAAATAATTCAAAATCAAATCAAAATTATTTCTGGTTCGTTATTCTTGATATATAATACACCTTCTCTTCTAGAAAACAAATTATGATTGAATGCAAAATGATCAATTAAATAACCTCAGCTATCTTAGAATTATGTGGATGATATGATATTATACTTTTAAGGTGATAATATAATGCCCGTGGATAATATGATGATGGAAGAATATTCTTTGGTAAGATACATTGGGTTCAGAATATCTACAGTAAAAACAAAACTGCAATATTGTCTAAGTTTTAATTGATATAATATAATTTTCAGAGTAGATTTGAGGAATGGATATCTCGGATAAGTTCGTTATTGGGGAGAATCAGTCTGTTTGAATTTAATTTCTTTCATGATGCAATTCTATCGTAAGAAACCATCTATATCCTTCCCAGAGACCAATAATTGCGGAGATATAATTTGTCGAAGTTAGAACAAGAGCGCCAAACCTCCTGTCCACAGGGCTTGAACCAATTTTTCATGTAATCAGTTTCACTATTTCAAGAGTAGAAAAAATTAAATTGGCTTTATCGTAAATTGTTTCAATAACACCTTATTTCCGATTAAGTTGATTGTTCGAATAGAAATTCAAATAGCTAATTGTATGTGTCTGCTTCCTGAAGACAGAGTTTAGGAGAGAAACCCCAGGAAGGAACAATTTAATAATGAATATACCTCGCAAAGTATCCTTTAATGATTACTTAGTCCATTTCCTACAACACAATAACTACCGCATACTACAAGAATTGCAATATAAAGAACCATTCACACGTGTGATAACCTACTAAAAATCGTAACTTAAATATGCACGTAGAGTTGTCTGAATGGGAGCAACAAAATATCGATTTCAAGGCATTGTGCAGGGCCATTTTATCACGTACGCTCGTAATAACCGATTCCGCCACAAAACAATTGCAAAATCGAATCCATTAATGTTCCAATGTAAAATTGTTTTCAATTTCCAGACTGCATGGCTGCACCATGCTGCAACAGATAGAGAGGTAGGAAATGGAATATGGTAGATCCGGAAATAACCGAAGTTCGAATGATATTCAAAGGGTACGACGCCACAAAAGCGTAACCATTTGAGAATGATTCACATTTGCGCATCTCGTTTCGTTTTAAAGTGAATGTAACGGATTTTTATGCAGGGTTTTTCATTAATGATTGAAGGGCATAACATTTGCGGATTACCCAGATTGATGCTTCATTTTAAATATTCGTAAATGATTTAAGACCATTGCGATGTAGTTATTATACTTGGCAAATAGTTCAAATATACTTATTAGGATATTAATTTAAATATGGACACAGAGCATATAATAAAGCTTAGATAGAATAATTATAGCAGTCTGTGAAAACATAGAAATACGATTCGTTATTGAAATTTCGAAAAATCATATCTCCGAAAGCTTGTTGGAGTTGAGCGTGATATCAATGGATTTTTATGGTGAAACTGCATCTTAAATGGGAATTGAATTTGAAATTTGTTACTTAAAAAAAATTTTTTTCCTTCGTTACTCCGAAACCATCTTGCCTATTTTGCCCAATAACGAACTTAACCGAGATATTCATCTCCCTAACCTACTCTGAAAATTTCAACTGCCTAGCTCATTCCGTTCGAGAGTTATTGTAGAAATTTTTTTTTTTATTTTCAAAAATTTTTTTTTACACTTTGCGGTAACCTGGTCAATACAAAACTTCACATGCGTATAAAGGTCATGATTTTACAATTTCATGCTAAATTTCAGATTGTGATCGGTTTCGGAAATATTCATAAAAAATGTTTTTACTAAAATCGGCCATAACTCCGAAACCGCTTGATGGATTTCGCCCATTAACGAACTCGTCCGAGATATTTACGCTCCAAACCCGCCTTGCAAATCTCAATCCTCTAACTCCTTTCGTTCGAGAGTTATCGTGCCTACGACTGGCCGGACAGAATTGATTTCGACCTCAGTCGATTATCAGTGAGTCGAACCGAATAGTTTGAGACCATTTTCAGTCAAAAATTCGAAAATTACAGACATTTGGGCAAATTGATAAGCACTCTGTTTCGAGGAACTAGAGCGTCAAAAATGTGGAAAGCCCTGTGGACAGGGGCATTGGCGCTCTTGTTCAAACTTTGACAAATCATATCTCCGAAAGTACCTATTGGTTTCTCAGAGTTTGGAAAGATATCAATGGATGCTTATGACAGAACACGATCATAAAAGAAATTAAATTAAAAAAAATGTCGTTTAAAAAAAGACAAGAGTGCCAGAAAGGATTAATCCGAAACCACCAGACCGATTCCACCCAATAACGAACTTATCCAAGATATTCATTCCTCAAAGCTACTCTGAAATAGTATATTGTATAATTAGTAGGAAAGCATAATATTCCCAAACGACTGTGATAATTAGCAGACGAGGAGCGTAGCGACGAGTCTGGTAACACAGGAGTTTTGGAATGTGCTTTTCCCATGAATTATACATACTATTTTTTCTTCGATCGTTGATTTACATTTGAAAAATGAATCAAAAAATATTTCATTCAAGATGTAATCAAGTAAGTTTAAATAGGTATCTCTATGATAATATTGAAATATAGAAGTGGTAACCATGGAAATTACTTTGTTATGACAAAAGTAAAACAATTTTCGAGCTGGTTCTGTTTGATTCGTTGTATTTTATAAGGAATTAAAAAGGAATTATAAACATGAACACTGATAGTGATTATTTGTTTCCTTGCACGCCTCCTGAGCTAGTAGAAGCCGCGAACGTGGCTCCACTTAATTTACTTCCGGCGAAATACAGAGAAAAGTATGAACTTGCGTACCAACGCTTCATGGATATTTGCAGAAAAAATGAAAGTATATCCTTTTCTGAGAATGTACTGATGGCGTACGTTGCTGAATTGGCTAAAACAATCAAATCTTCGATGTTGTGGGCACATTATTCCATGCTTGGATCAACTTTGTCTGTTAGAAATAATATTAATATAGCCCAGTACCAAAAACTGAGAGCATTTTTAAAACGTCAAGCTACAGGATACAAACCGAAAAAACCAAAATTTTAACCCAGGAACAAGTTAAGAAATTCATTTTAAAGGCCCCAGATGACATATTTTTATCGACTAAAGTAAGTAGATACAGATAAAATAGTATTACTTAAAATACATAAAATACGATATATACAATTTTTGATGAAAATAATATAAAAATTAAAACCCTACTTTGTTTCATTTTATTGTAATAATCCTTTTGTAACATTACCGCACGCTACAGCAATGTGGTAAGAATATTACCGCACTGTTATTTTCTAATTGGTTAGCAACTGCCCACTATTCTGGAATGTTGAGCATTGCGCATAGAAAACAGGTCAAAATAGTGTCACTTTTTCCACGATCGAAGAAAAATTATATTATATCAATTGAAACCAATATTCCAGTTTAGTTTTTTGGAGATATTCTGAACCCAATTTGGTTAACTTACCAAAGTATATATTTCCATCATCATAAGGATTATCCAAGGTCAATATACGGGGTGTTTCATTGGTAAATGAACATACGTTAACCTCAGGTAGATCTACTCTAGACGAGTCCAAAAATATGATAGGTCTAATCAGCTCTATATAGCCGAGATACAGGGTGATTTATGTATTCGCCAATATTTTCAATTGCTCATAACTTTTGAACCATTCAGTAGAATCAGCTGATATTTTGAACGTAAAATACACTTCCATGGGTCGATCGCTCAATTATTAAACCGATTAAAAAATCCAGGTCCGTATTAGAACAATTTAGAACTTTTCGCAAGCTGAGATTCAACCCCCCTGTATGAAGGAATATTGGAATTTGATTAGAATCTTCGGAAAAAGCAGAAAATTCTCGAAAGGGATCAGTAGATTTCAGTGTCCAGCACGGAATTTGAGTACTTAAAATTTTTGTCGAATCATTTAATTCGATAGTGAAATTCTCAAAAATGTCGTACGTTACATTGAATTCGAAAAATTGTCAGTTGCATAGATCGAAAATTTATATTTTTTGATATCCTAACAAATTATTTCTAGCATTCCTCAAAAAAATATGGATTTTGAATAATTTCTTAAAAATGATCAACGGTAAAAAAATAAATAATAAAATTAATGAACAAGTAAAACGGTAGAAAAAAATTATAAATGTTGCTCAGAAGTGCCACCGTTTAGCTCAATGCACATTCTTGCTCTTTTAAAATTTTGTATTATAGCCTTCTTTATCACTTCTGTGAGGCATTATTATAAAAAATTATGATCGATTTTCAAATATTAAGAGAGATCAGACCACAATACTGTTGATGCCAGTTGTCAAAATTAATGTCATAGATATTGTTGTACTTGAATGAACTCTAGTGTTATACACGGAAATACAGGAAATCGCTGAGTAAAATCCACATGCACTATTGTTTGTTCAGTCAGTGGAACAAACAATTATTCGAATTAAATCTTAATATAGGTACAACATCTTTGAGAATCAAGTGAAATTTCACTAACGAATTAAATCTGCCTACAATAATTTTGATGAGTCAAATATCCTGCGGGACACTGAGATCTTCTGATTCCCACCACAGATTTTCTGCTTTTTCCGAAAATTCTAATCAAATTCCAATATTCCTTCATACAGTGTGTTGAATCTCAGCTTGCGAAAAGTTCTAAATTATTGTAATACGGATCTGAATTTTCAGTTCAAAGAGTACTCGATCGACCCATGGAAGTGTATTTTACGTTTCAAATATCAACTGATTCCACTGCGTGGTTAAAAGTTATTAGCAATCGAAAATATTGGCTAATCGGCTAAGGGCCGATTAGACCTATCATATATAGGTTTTTTTGGACTCGTCTAGAGTAGCTCTACCTCAGGTTAACGTATGTTCATTTACCAATGAAACACCCTGTATTATCAGCCATTATAATATCCTATGATCCTCATAATTCTACGATATAGGTGAGGTTATTTAATTGCATTCAATCATACTTTGTTTTCTAGAACAGGAGGTATTTTATATCATGTACAATGTCATGTGAATTTTGAATAGAACCAGTAATAAATATGACATGTCTCTTAACGGTAGATAAGATTATCGAATTGGAACTTGGTAATTAGTTGTAGAATGCTGATCCGCAAATGAGTGCAGATTTCTAGAATATCAGAAAAAAAAATTTACTTTATAGTTCATTAACTCGGTATGAAATGAATTAAAAAAGATATTGAATCGTGACGATTTACCTTTTATATATATATTTATATATATATAAGGTACCCATTTATGATTGATGGATGTAACAACTAGTTGATACCTCTACATACTGTTTTCAAAAGCACTTTAAAATTTTTGATCACCTCTTTTCTTTTTCCTGAGAATACTCATGAATATTTCCAACGCCGCTATTTCAATCCAATTACAATACAATCGCATGTCAGGTGCAAATTTCGAATTACGAATGGACGAAACAAAAACAAGTTTCGTGCTTAAAGACTCATTATATAGCGGGAATAGCTATACGGACTGAATGACGAATTACTAAAGCTTCTCCTAATGGAGTATATTCCAGAGCCATTGGGTATATTCTGTTTTACTCTTTCAGTCTTTTCACCAACGTTTTCTATTTCTGCATTTATGACAATTTTCATTATTTTTTCGTCTATTGAGATAATATAATTCGATATAATGGCTTCATTACTGGAAAAAAATATTCTTTCTGTCCCCTATACTTTAAGTAGTAACCGTTACCCTATTGCAACTCCCTCAATATACAAATGTTCGACTGAAATTCTTTGAGTATTAAAATCGCAAATTTTGACCTTGAGATATTGTAATGGGGGTTTATTCCAAGTTACAGCTCCCCATGCAGCAAAAATGTTATACTGATTAAATTATTCTCCGATTCAATCTCTTCCAATAATGTTATTCTCTATCAGTGTTACAGTGGATTACCAAAAATGTATAGACAGTAAAGACGAAGAAGGGGGACTGAAGGCATTTCATTTACTCAATCGGTTTTTTAAGCAGGTTTATAAAGGATGTTACAATAGTTTGGACAGATACTAAATTTTAACGGAGTATAAATCTGATTTGTTTTTTGTAATAGAATTATTCTAAGAGGGTGGTTAAAGCTTTCTGTAGGAATTATTTAGGTTCCTGCAATAGTTCTAGCGGCATCTTGTGGCGAAGTACCGAACACTTGACAGTGAGTTATTATTTTTGTTGTCTATGGTTCGAGGCGTTGGCAGTCAGGTTTTATCGTTTCACAATTTTATATATCGCATAGCTGCTTTTTGGAACATAGTGTCGAGTCGAAGTACAAGGATAATTATATGGAATATTTCGATTGATTTTCGTTTCTGAAATTCTCCCCCGCTAGAAAGTGGATTTCAAGATCATATAGCAACAATTATTTTTGAAAATGATGACAATTGCGTAGAATCCTGACTAATGTAAGATATGTCGGCGTCTCCTTCAGGACGTTGTCCTTTTGAATGATATTATTTTTCGGAGGCTATCCATCAATTGGAAATTTGAATATTGAAGGATTAATAATTCATCTGTGGTGTTCTGACTTGATCCACGTAAAGTTACTAATCTAAGGGAGTAGGCAGCGCCCATAGGGAATTGGAGTTTCCATCATTTCCCCATATTACCTGTCGAGAACCGTCTACCTATATGTTGAGAAAGAAGTTTGAGGGTGAAGTTTCTGAAGTGAAGAGAGAGAATTTTCACTCTAGATTCCTTGGAATAGAACTGGGAGAACAATAGGAGAATTTCACAGTTGTAAGACATTAATGTGCTCGTGCGTAACTCTATCTCGATTATAGAGTTGGGCTTGATCAAATGATTTCAATAATTGATATAATATAGGTTCTCGAGAGGTTCCAGTAATCGAATGATCACTCGAGATATTAATCGCTCGGTGCTCATCTCACACCCGGTTTCTGAAAGGATGGTCAAAGTTAACAGAGCTGTTAATGTCAAATCAGTCCGAGTTTTTGCGAGTATGAAAGAATGATTTTATGTATTTGCCCCTGAGTGTTGTATTCAAGAATCATGATGTAACCCACGTTATCGTACCTTTTTCTCGTTCACCATGAATGCCAGATAATTTATATGCAGGAGTGTATTAGTACATTGTGAAATCTTTAAACGCTTGTGACTTTTTGCCTGAGTCGAATCTAGAAAAATGATAAATGAAACAAGTGTTTTATTTGATGAGAGGAATCCATGGTCAAAATTAATTTACAACTTAAAGACTCACCCCGTATGTATGTGTAGGATTTCAATTATGATTTGAATTCTACGTGTATATAGTTAGAATTAGTGTTACATTTTAAGGGTGAAAGCAACGTGTTATCGTTACATCAGACGTTCTTGGGAACCTCTGTCGCCAGTTATCCATTAACATACCGTTATGGATAAGAGGCAGATTCTGAAAACGATGTAACGATAACAGGAGAAGAAGGATTTAGGACTAAAATCGCGACACTCTGGCGCCTCCAAGGGGTCTGTGTTGTATAATTTCGAAGAGCATTTGACGTACAACATCGACAACCCATATTGATTCTAGGAAATTCCCCAGAACGTGAGAAGGTTCCCAGGGAATCATATTGGTCTATGGGGGGCGGAGCGTGGTCAGAGAGTCACGAATCAAGGAACTACCCTTTAAGATCGAAGGCAAGCCGATTGCGGGGGGGTGGAAAACGGAAAGTACCTAGAGTACGAACAAGGGATCGAGAGAGTGTTCGGAACAGGGAAGAAAGTTAGACGTTGACGACGGTTCCGAGGTAGAGGTTTCATCCCTAAAGAATTAGACGTTTTAATTGAATTCCGACTTAGACAAATTGAGGATATATTGCGGTAGTTGAAGAACTTCAGTAATTGCGGAAGTAGGCATAGTTGTGAATAATTCTTCGAGTTCAAATGTAAATAAAGTGTAAATAGCCGAACAAGTGTTTTGTTGAAAACCACAAAGACGTTGAAGACGAATGTTAGGAAAGATAATTCAATCAACCCCTAGGCGATTGATATAAAAATCCTACATTTTGGGGGCTCAACCGGGATTAATTAGATCAATTAGATTAATTAGATCTGATTAAATATACATTTCTACTAGACGAGAGAGGAATTTTTCTGGAATTGGAGACCGCACGAGAGGAAGTCAAGTTCCAGATCAAAGACGATCAAATAGTGATAAGTGTTGTGAAATAAGGGCAATCTGTGTATCGTGCAGTGCAATGAAAAAGGATTAATTAGGAGATACTGAGGTAGGATTAATCCTTATTTCCGATTGACTGAAATTGATTGTGACCTTATATGAATTTTGAAGACGTTGAAGTTTTTTTTGGTAGAGATTTAATTGTGTTTATTTTTTTTGACGTGAATATTTTGAAATATAGAATATTAGATTTAATTTCTATTTCAGCTGGTTTTTGAAAGATTGTAATTTCGAATTTTGATTCGCAGAAAACTAGTAAGTGTTAAGACGCATAGAAGAGTAAATTAATAATTAGTAAATTTGTTATTAGATTTTGAATTAGATTGAAATATTTAATAGATTATTGAAGATTTGTATTTCCTATCGAGACGATATCTAGACGTTTGATAATTTTTGTGACGAAGTTAGAGAAATTTGTATTTCAATCTTGGTGATTATAGGACATGTGTATGTGTATGTTCTTTATTTTGTGAGCAATTACTGAATTTCCTGAACTTGCAATTCGCGATTTGGCATAGAAATTGTTGATAAATTGTTGGCGAAATTTGATAAGATGTGTTCACTTGGACAAATTTCGAAAGTTGAATCCAACATCACTAACGCGAAAGTTGCAGCGATTAAAGCCTTGCATGTAGTTTGTTTCGGACAAGAAGGTGAACCTTATAGACGTCGTAGTTCTTTGAGAAATTTTTGCGGTTTTAAATGGGATGAAAACTCGGAAGAACATGCTGATAAAATCGCAACTGTCGTTGACCGTCTTTCGTCCGCTGATTTAACTGCAGTATGTGGAATACTGGACTTGAGGTACGATGGTTCGGTCGAAGAATTGGCAGAACGAATTTGCAATTTTCTCGTGACTCCAAGTATTAGCGAGGAGGATGACGATTGCGATGAAGAAATATTTGAGGATGTGGAAGAAAGTAGGCAGAGCAACTGCTCGGGAAAAGGTGAAAATTACTCAAGGAAAAGTAATTTTTCGTTGACATTCAGAGACGTAGAGGATAGCGTTCGTCAATTCGAGGGAAAACCGGATTATCCGGTGGGTAAATGGATCGAAGATTTTGAAGAAATTTCTTCGATAACAGGTTGGACGGACTTGCAGAAATTTCTTTTTGCAAAGAAGTCGCTTTCAGGATTGGCGAAGTTGTTCGTTCAGTCTCTTTCGGGGGTGAAAACGTGGGCATCGTTGAGAAAGAAATTGATTGAGGAGTTTGATGTTCCGGTGAGCACGGCTCAAATACATAAACTCCTTATGCAGAGGAAAAGACGGCCCAGTGAGAATATACAGGAGTATGTTCTCATAATGAGGGAAATTGGTAGTCGCGCGAACATTGAGGACGAGGCTATCATCCGGTATATTATAGACGGCATTCCGGATGATACCTCGAATAAAATTGTCTTATACGGTGCGAGGACTTTCGGCGAATTTAAACAGAAAGTAAAAATATTCGAGGAGGTATCGGAAAAGAAGACGCGAGATTTAGCTCCTCCAAAGAGAGACGTAGGTGCGAACTGGAGGATAAGGACGAATGCAAATGAGGGTCAGAGAGTTACTGGGAATAATGAAATTCCCAATAACTGGACGAAGGAAGTATCATGCTTCAATTGTGGTGGCAGAGGCCACAAGTCAAGGAAATGTCCAAGGAAAAGCAACGGCCCAAAATGTTTCAAATGTCACGAATTTGGTCACATTTCCACAATGTGTACCAACACCGAGGGGGTCAAGCAAGAATGCAAAAATGTAGCTGTCATCGAATATGTTCCCAGTAACGCCGTCGAGTTAATAATTGATTCTTTTAAAGTTCAGGCACTATTTGACACGGGAAGTGAAATCAGCATTATTAGAGAGAATCTCTATAGAACATACCTGGGGAAACATCCCCTATCCGATGACAGGTCAACAATAAGGGGATTAGGACGGTATGGGGTGAACACTTTAGGTTCACTTATGCTGGACGTGGAAATTAATGGACACAGGTACAATTTGAAGTTTCACGTGATAGAAGCAGCGGCTTCCGGGTTCCGTGCCATTTTAGGAAGTAATATCCTAAGACAGGCATCAGTTCGGATTGGAGACGGGGAAATCGTGGTGCTACCGAAAGAGAACTTTGTCAGTAGGACGAATTGGGTGATGAGCATCACTACAGATGCTAAAAAGGAGGAGGTCGAAGAGGGCCACGTATCGGATCCGAAAATGAGATCGGAAGAACGCAAAGTGGTGAACGGTAGAGGATGTAGTGATACACCGCGGCAGACGAAAGGGGACGGGGTCAATAAGAAAGTCGTTTCGAAGAAAGATAAGCCCGTGGTTGAGCGAATCACGAGGAGTTTTGACGAAAACATCGTAAGGGAGAGCTCAGCAGTAGGTGGAAGAATTATAGCGACTAAACCTTACGAGATGTTGAGGGAAGTGCAGTCGAGAAAAGGAAGTGAATCGATAGCGAATGAGACGAGGGAAAATTTCTCAGAAGATGGAGAGGAACTGATGAGAAACAGCGAGCAACAGTTACTCAAGTATCAGGAGGAAAATAGGAGGACGTACAATGTAAAAAGGAGGAAACCGACGCGATATAAGGAAGGATATCAGGTGGCGATCGAGCGAATGTACTTTGGCCCTGACTTGAAGAGGAATAAAATATTTTTGGGGCCATATGAAGTTGTGAAGGTCAAAGGAAATGAGACGTATGATGTTGTGAAGGTGGGCTTTCACGAGGGACCGGTTAATACGTCTACATGTGCGGATTACATGAAGGCGTGGATCCACAATGATGGCGAAAGTGAATTCGGGGCGAATTCATATTTCAGGATGGCCGAGATGTAGGATTTCAATTATGATTTGAATTCTACGTGTATATAGTTAGAATTAGTGTTACATTTTAAGGGTGAAAGCAACGTGTTATCGTTACATCAGACGTTCTTGGGAACCTCTGTCGCCAGTTATCCATTAACATACCGTTATGGATAAGAGGCAGATTCTGAAAACGATGTAACGATAACAGGAGAAGAAGGATTTAGGACTAAAATCGCGACACTCTGGCGCCTCCAAGGGGTCTGTGTTGTATAATTTCGAAGAGCATTTGACGTACAACATCGACAACCCATATTGATTCTAGGAAATTCCCCAGAACGTGAGAAGGTTCCCAGGGAATCATATTGGTCTATGGGGGGCGGAGCGTGGTCAGAGAGTCACGAATCAAGGAACTACCCTTTAAGATCGAAGGCAAGCCGATTGCGGGGGGGTGGAAAACGGAAAGTACCTAGAGTACGAACAAGGGATCGAGAGAGTGTTCGGAACAGGGAAGAAAGTTAGACGTTGACGACGGTTCCGAGGTAGAGGTTTCATCCCTAAAGAATTAGACGTTTTAATTGAATTCCGACTTAGACAAATTGAGGATATATTGCGGTAGTTGAAGAACTTCAGTAATTGCGGAAGTAGGCATAGTTGTGAATAATTCTTCGAGTTCAAATGTAAATAAAGTGTAAATAGCCGAACAAGTGTTTTGTTGAAAACCACAAAGACGTTGAAGACGAATGTTAGGAAAGATAATTCAATCAACCCCTAGGCGATTGATATAAAAATCCTACATATGTAAGGATTATTTTATGTAATCGGGATATCTACACCTTTCGTATGTACACATCTTTACAGTTATAACAGTATTGAGCCGGTTGGGGCATAATTTAATTGGCTGCGTGACATTCCACCAGGCACCTCGTTCAATGTCCATTATGTTTTTCTATTGATTTGTACAATTCTCTGGAACGCATTGTTTTTAACTATCGTGGCATGAAAGTGATATCGTTATCGCTCGATTTTTTGTTGAACCATATTAAATATGAAGTAGCTGCACGGCAATTCCATTTCTTGGAAAAGCATATCGCGCAATTTCAAAGAGTCCTTGTCTTTGGGGGATAATAATTTCAAATCAATTTTTATATGGATTTATATTTAATTCATACACTCCTAGGCTTATTTGTATACAGTGTTGCTAAGCCAATTGGAATAAATTATGTATTTCAATTATTGTGCATAAACATAAAAAAACTATCGACACAGTTTAACTCCGTTCCTTAATTTCCCCCCCTCGAGTGTCTGTTGCAACTCACCCATAAATAAAAAAAATCTATTTACTTAAAATCATAGGTAGGTACTGATATGAATTCATATTTGTTGCTGTGTAGTTAAATAATGAAAAAAACCTGCTTATATAAGCTCCCTCTGAACAAATACGTGCATTTATCAAATCGTTGGAGTTTTCATTGAACCATACATATTTGTACGGTAATTTGACATCGAGTCTTTCGCATCAGAGATTTTATTTTGATAGCTAACTATTTTCCATTCATTGTTTGTAACTGGCGAAACTGTTTCCAGATTCCTATCTGTTCGCCAATATTTGCTATATTATATATTATGCATTTTTTCTCATTTTCAAACTGGTTTGCCTGACTTGACAATATTTCGTGTCAGACAAAATGAACATAAATAAAAATAAATAGATATTTAAATTTCTATTCAAACCATCAGCTTAGTGTGAAAAGGGGTGTTATTGAAACACTTTATGATAGAGCGAACCTAATTTGTTCTACTCTTGAAATTCGAAATAATTAAATTGATTTCATCAAAAAATTTCTTGAAGAAAATGGATATCCGAGGCCATTCATAAATACATGTATCATGAATTTAGATAGAAGAGCAAATAATCAAGAACAACAAAATAATCAACAAGTACAACATAATAATCAACAAGAACAGCAACCCAATCTGTTGAATGTGATCCCTTTTGTTCGTGGCCTTTCTGAATAAATTAGAAGAATGGGTTCTAAGTTCAATATAAGAACCTTCTTCAAAACACAAAATGATCTCAGGTCTTTATTAACGAAAACAAAACCCATAAATGAAAAACAAAAAGCAAAAAACTGTGTATATAATATTCCTTGTATTTGTGGTAAATCATGTACAGGAGAAACATCAAGACCACTAGAAATAAGAAAGTCAGAGCATAAGAATAACTTGAGAAATAGAGATATACAGAAATCAAAAATAGCAAAACATGTATGTACAATCCAAGGAGATCACATGATGGATTGGTGTAATACAAATATTCTAATGATAGAACCTGATTATATTAAAAGGAAACTTAAGGATTCAACTTGTATTTTATTGAACAGAGAATGCAATTTTGCAAATTTCTCAATTGGTGTTGACCATATTTGGCTAAATTTATTGAAAAAGGAGTTGGAACTTGGAAATTCCTATGCAAAGTAAAACTATGTTAGCTATGATTATTAAATACCATTAATGTGACAATTCTTGAATTTCACAATAACTATCAACAAAATAATTCTAAAGATTTTCATTAAGCGTCTGACGAAGGAGTCTGATATAGACTCCGAAACGTTACGCTATATATGTTTCTTCGTTGATGTTGTTTCGTTGTTGTTTGTTAGGCAACATTGTTAAATTGATTGCTTCTGACAAATATCTTGTGTTTCTTACGCAGAAGCAAATCACAAAATAATTAATTTTTATTTTATAGATATGTTTCAGAGTTTGGTAGAGAAAACCCAGAAAAAAACCTTTCAATAATGAGTATACCTCCCACAGTATCATTTAATGATTACTTATTCACGAAGACATTTGAACGTAAAATTGGGTATAACTCTGATGTAAACGCCTCGCTCTCCCCCATAAAAATCTCACCCCCGCTGTCACTCAGCCATTTCCCCGCAATGAAGAACGATCCGACTCCGACTCAGAACGCACAGAGAGGTCCGAAATATATTCCGTTTTTGCCGTTCGCACCCTCGTCAAGTTTCCATGTCCGTCCAATATTTGTGCGTGTATTTGTATTCACGGCGGACCATAAATAATCGTGGCAAGCGACAATTCCGGCGGGATTTGCGTGATATAGAACATGTCAATTGGTGAAAGCGTTCGGGAAGCCGCCAAGAACACGTTCACGATATATGATCTTTTGCATACGTATATGAATAAAGAATAAGATGACGATTGACGTTTATTTATGTTTGCGGTTCGAGTACCTGGAGACAAGGAATGGAACGAAATATGGTATTTGTATCGAGATATTTCGGTTCTGAAAGCCACGAATAAAGACTCAAATCTGAAATTAGTTCAAGCGAAGTCAGGAGCTTTTGCGCGCGAGTCTATTTACCTCTATTGGACACACTTTATCGAATTTACATTCGATACATTATGTTCCAATGGATATCTCAGCCATTCGAAAAGATAAAAATTTGAAAGGATTTTTATTTTCAATTCGTTCAAGGAACCTTCAACTGAGAAAAACAAAAATTGAAAGTCACTCTCGGTTTAACCGGAAGTGACTCTGACTTTTTCATCCTAAATTGCACCCTATATATTTTTAGCAATTTTTTCATTCTACTCAAAATTACCTTTCCAATGATTTATAACACTTTGTATTTTTCATTTGATTTGAGGGAGAAAACGTCCATTGAAATTTCAAATTGAAAGAATTGCAGTAGGCTACGATATTTTGTGTAATCTGGATTTTGACTTATAATCCATGTGTGCTGATCAATCTATCTTCAAATGGACCGATAAGATGGCCTGCAAGATCTCCAGATTTAACTCCGCTAGATTTCTTCCTTTGGGGCTATTTTAAAGATCGTGTGTACCAGACTTCTCCTATTGATTTGGAAGGTCTAAAAAACAAAATAACGAATGCATATGGAACCCTTAATGTTGAGGTGTTGAGAATTGTTACTTCGCGTGAACTAGTCCACCGAGCTGAAAGATGTGTAGAAGCAGATGGTCAACATTTCGAATATGCTTTAGTTATTATAGGTATTTGTTTGCCCCCTTTTTTGTAATTTTTTGTTTCTTTTACTATTCATTCTTTGTTTAACGTTCGGTAAAATACATAGTTGATTTTAACTTGAGGAAGATTCTTTTTATTGATCTCTATTAAGTCAATATCAAGATTACACAAAATATCGTAGCCTACTGCAATTCTTTCAATTTGGAATATAAAACGACGGTTTCTCCATCAAATCAAATGTAAAATGCAAAGTCTGGTACATCGTTGGAAAGGTAATTTTGAGTAGAATTAAAAAATTGCAAGAACTAGATAGGGTACTATTTGAGATAAAAAAAACAGAGTAACTTCCGGTCAAACCGAAAGTGACTTTCAATTTTTGTTTTCCTCAGTTGAAGGTCCCTTGAACGAATTGAAAATTATAAAATTTTCATCTTTCGAAATGGCTGAGATAATCCATTGAAACATGTATACTGGGACAACCGGGACAACCATTTTCTCAGCTTTTATAATATATGAATACATTTTATACCATTTTAATGACATACTTCAGTAACTAGCGAATCGTCTATGATCACAGAATTTTTAATTCTAGCATATGTGTATTCTATTGGAATTGAAATACGAAAACTAACTCCAGGAGATATTCACAAAATGTCAGCGATATCAGGCGGATAGTTTCTGAGATATAGATTTGTTTTCATAGATTTTCACTGACTTTTCTAGTGTTCTAGTGATACGACCCTCAGGAAATTTCGTAAAAATTTTCGCGTCAAGATTCTACAACTACATAATTACGTTTAAATGATGTTTGAATTGCATTGGTTCCATATTATTTGAGAGTCTTTAAGTCTGTATTTTACAACTACTCACCAAGTTTCAATTCGATCGATTGGTTGAAAATGAAATATTTACTCGGAAACGAACTTGTCCGTCGCATTGGGACGCGCCACCTACCCTGAAAATTTCAAGTCGTTATCTCTTTCCGTTCTCAAGTTGTCGAGCAACGACCGGACAGAATCAAATTTGACCTCGAATTCTACATCAGTTAGTAGAACCTAATCGTTTGAGACCATTTTTGGCAAAAAAAATCGAAAATTACAAACATTTGGGCAAAATGATAACGCAAAATGATAAGTTCCCCAAAACATGCGAGCAAAAATGATGCAATTCTCCGAATCATTGAACACGTATGTCGTCTGGTACTTTTGCTGTATATTAGACATATTTGTTTGAGTTTGTTCATCTTTTCCTCTTCATTTGTTGGAATTATGACTGTTGCATTGACTTTATTTGTCTACACTTATGAAGACATAATAAGGTGCCTTCAACTAATTACTAGTAACTAAAAGACTCACGACGAAATATTCACCATCAACAAATATTCCCTCGTGATTCGGACTGGCCACCTCATCGCTCAGTGTTCCCGCAGAGAGGAAAGTGTCATTCAGGGCAGATACGTATCGGTTTCATCGTTGTTACCAATCATTAGCGTAACTTAGCCACTGAATGACAAACGAAGGAGCTCTAGGAAACTTAAGCCCTATTGTTGCGAACTACTGGAATGAACATCTTACCAGCGCCACCTAGGAAGATCCCTACGAACTCCAATCCTCGGTGATGCGGAAACCCTGAGTGATCTTCAATTACGTTCATGATTTTGTCGCAAGAGGGTTATTAGCAATTAGTTACAGTTCAAACGGTTTCCCAGAAACGAAATTCTGCAAAAAATTGCGCCTCGCCATTCAACAGCTAATTACCAAGTTTCAATTTAATCGGATATGTATTTTTTGAGTATTTGGGACAACAGTATTTCAGATGGGCACAACTTAGAATCCGTTTGGCCGATTATGCCTATTAACGAACCTTATTTTTGCATGCGAATGCGCAACCTACCCTAAAACTATATCCATCATTGTACTCTCTAATCCGTTTATGATTAAGGATTTTGTGTAGAGTAATAGATAGCATGGTTCAGTAACGTTTCGTGTCAGAAATTGAACAGAACTTTGAAACATATTTCAGATGACAAAATGTTGTAGTTATTTTCTCGTGGTTATATTTTTATTGCTTTATCAAGCAAGTAATTGTCATAATTATTTGTTTTGTTCTTTTCAATGTGTCTCAAGTGAAACATTTTATGCGGGTGATGAAATTCATCTTCTCCTAAGGCATTTCAATTAATTTCTCGGAGCTTTCTGAAAGGAAAACATATTTTGCATATAGACAGGGGATTTAATTTTCTCAAACAGTCGCCCCAGGTTAAAGTTGTGCTACACACCCTTGATATACATAATGTAGTGTAGGAAATTCGTTGTTTGTGAGGGATGTTGTATGAGGCTGTATAAACAGTATTAGATAACATTATTGGCATAAATTTCCCAGGCATATGTTTGCATGAATACGTAGGTATATTATGGACTATGCATGCTAGCCAAGGAATCAATAATACGGGTGGGTAGGTTGCTTTATATGCTTCATTAGATACAATGAATTTTGAATAACTAATTCATAATAATATTGTCCTACATAGCTACCTACTGAGGCCGTTAATTGCTGCGTATCAAAAAAAAATATTTGATTATTTTGTCACTATTCAAACGAAAACAATTCCGCAAAAACAGAAACTTTCTAAATGGGCTTGTGAAGTAAATGCCAACAAGTTAACATAGGACAAACAGTTGAAACGTTTCAAAAATGAATAGAAGGGCATCCGAAATATTTCCTCTGAGGTGAATATGATTTCACATATTCAAACCATTCATTGGAAAAGGTAGACATTTTCTATTTTAATTGCGATTCAAAAATAAACGTTTCACCCTTACTCTATAAGGCCGGCTCCACACGTGGGGCCAACGTTGGCCGTGTTAACTTCGTGAGGTGTCTACACGTTGGCGCCAACGTTGGAACCAATACAAATTACCCCATCCACACGTTGGGCTAACAGTGTTGGGGTCAACGTTGGCCCAACGTGTGCAGCCGGGGTGTGAGTGAGGGTGTCAATAAATTAACAGATATAATTAAACTAAATCATTGCTGAACTTATGCTGCGATTTATTTTAGTGGAATTCGAATTCTAAGTTAGAGTATCTGTTTTCAACATTTTAACACATGAATGAACCAAGAATTTTTGTTTTATTTATATTATATTATAATACTACTTTTCTAGTCAGTTATTACGTAAATCCCAGGAAATACGTTCATCATATAATACATAATTTAAATATACTATATTCAGTAGTAATATCCCAAGTGCTTGCCAAATACTCGAATAATACTGGAAAATATTCGATAATTTGGCAATCACGAGGGGAGCATGAAGGACTATTTACCGAAAAAAATTTCACTCAATTTTAATTGTAGGGTAGAAATAATACTAACTGTAATTCAATAAATAAAATCTTTTTGACGATCATCCCGAATGTTTTATATGGTTTAAAACGTCACAAAAATATTCACCTAAAGCACACGTGCTAATATCCGGATATTTTCACGATATTCAAAATTATTCGTCCTTGATAAGTGATTTGTATCATATGCGTTAATATGATTGGTTGAAATTTCATGAGGAGGATAGTCATTAATATTCATTAATCATGCCGATATGCTCCTATTCCTCAACATAATTTATTCTAACATACGAATCCTTTCAAAAAAGCCCCTAGCATATTCGTGATATATCTCCGTTATATCTGGTTCTGTGCTATAAAAAACCATCCTTCTTTTACCTGCCCACGTTTCCTAACAGAACCGATTCAAGCGCCACCTATGCAAGAACTGAGTGAATTAATGGCATCCCGTACCTCACCGAGGGTTACGCCACCTGTTGCCTGAACGGCGAACTTCGTACTTATAAAACTCGAAACTAGATGACACCTGTATATCGGATAGAGTACAGTCGTAGTGAATGTTCAAGAATAGGGTCACTCTAGTATGGGGTATACCCTTGCATTTTGGATCAACCGGTTCCTTTGGAACCCAATATTTCATTTCTGCGGATTATTGAGTTTTCACACGAAACTAATGAATTTTTTTGTTATAGCTGTCCGAACTGGAGCAGAGGGTGTTGGAGGCGGAGGGACGCGCAGAGGAGGCCGAAGATAAGGTGAGTTAATATTGAAGTTTAGCAAAATTAATTTTGGACCGTCATAGGTGGCGGCTGCAGATGGTTGTGTGTGCAGATTTTGAGATTTAGAGACTTTAAAAACTGTGGTAGGAAGGATATCAAAAAATTATTAAAAAGCGCTGCCATGAAGCCAGAAGCTTTTATGCGCATATTCTATTGCCTGCTCACGTCTCACACACCCTCGCGAAATACTGCTTGAAGTGGAGTATGAAAAAGGAGGCATTAATACTTGAAAAAATGCCTTGGGCATCAACTGAATTCACATTTTAAAATGAAATAATTCCAAAAAAACAAAGCCGATCGAGCTGAAATCCGGTAATCTACTCTAATATGGATGATTGAATTCGGAATTTCAGTGGAATCTGACAGATTTTCCATGTTTAGTTGTCAGATCCTCACGAAATTCTGCACTAATTTGCGAATCGGCACTCTACAATCAATTACCAAGTTTCCATTGGATCGGAAATGTATTTTTTGAGCTGTTGAGGAAATATCAGCAAAACTACAGATGGGCATAACTCCGAAATAGTTTGGCCCATAATGCCCATTAACGAACTTACGTGTGAATTTGGAGGTGCAACCTACCCTAAATATTGCAAGTCGCTATCTCCTTCCGTTCGAGAGTTATCGTGGGGCTATGACTCCGAAACCACTAGACGGATTTGGCCCCATTAACAAACTTAGTCGGCGCATTTTGGGCTACAAACCTACCAGTTTATTGAAACTACAGACGTCCAGACAGAAATAAGTTTGGCCTCGGATTTTTTTTCCGTGAGTCGAAACTATACCTTTGCGACCATATTGGGACAAAAATTCGAAAATTTCATAGTTCTGGGCAAATTGGTAGGCACTCAGTACAGGGGAATTAGCGCGCCTAAATTTGGCAGCACGTTTTACACATAGTATAAAATAGTGATCCAATGAGGGCTTGAGGTTTGAAGCTTAATACGATTGACCCTTCTAGGTCTTCTTCAAAGAGACCCCTCAGAAGCTCCTAGTAGGTTATGCTAGTTAGGGGAATCAGTTGTTTTCTGTGTAGGCTTTATTACCATGTCTTTAGGTATATCACTGTTAATTTATTTACCTTACAGTGAAAATTAATTTCCTAGCGCCCCGGAATTGACAGGGACCTCCGGTTCAACCAAAGGTCTATGAAGTCAGTTGTTGCTCATGATCCAAGGGAACAATTCCTAATGTTGTGAAGAAATTTGAAAATTAGACTTGGATTTGAAAAAGCCCTTGGTAATTTGGATAGTATCCTGAATGTGCGATAATCGGACAATATTCAAGCTGTGAGACAAAGTTGTCATCCCGTTAAGGAAATTAACATCACCTTAGATGATAACTATTCGATTATAATAAATAGAAGACACAGATAAAGAAAATTAATTATGAATGTTCTTACCTGAATGGACGATTGTTGTAGGCTTCGATGATGAAGATGACGATGAATGTAATAGGAAATAGGATTGATATTTGTGAATAGAAAGTTCTGGGTTGTACTTCCGTGGTCAAAGCAAATGGTGAAGACTGGTTGTTTTTGATAACTGATTCACTGAATAACAATTGCGTGATCTATGATAATTTGCACACAATTGTTAGAGATGACTTGATGTATATGATTTTGCGAGGATTAGTTGATAAGACGAAATTTTGGGTAAGATGTTTGATTCGATGATAATCGAGGTATCGGAGATCGATTCTCTTCTATAAGAATGAAAAATATACATGGGGCGCCCGCATATTGGTCCAACCTTATAAGATCGCGTACTTGGCGTACCGGAGTAGATCAAGAAGTATATTGCGCACGGACAAAAGTGATGAAATAGTTATTTATGTATATAGTGAGGTCTCTCAAGGGACGTGAGTCCCGAGTGATTGTTAAGTTGCCCGAGGTTGTTAACATCCAATAACTCACGTGATAGATAATTAATTTTATTTCATACTGAATGAAAAAAATTTAAAAAATGGGTTCAAGCCCTGTGGACAGGAGCTTTCTGGCGCTCTAGTTCAAACAAACAAATTATATCTCCGAAAGTATTGGTTTCTCAGAGTTGAGAATTATATCAATGTATTCTTATGATAGAACTGCATCATAAAGGAAATTCAATTCAAATAATAGTTTATTTATCAAGATTAAATGAGCAATCTGAGAACTGCACCATGGAAGAAACCAAATTAAAATAGCTGAAATGAATTTGACTCTCTCTTATAGAACAGGATGAAATGTACGAGTATGAACACAGATCATATAATAAAGCTTAGATAGAATAATTATAGCATTCTGTGAAAACAGAAGTACGATTCATTATTGAAATTTAGAACTTCATCTTAGCAGAAATTGAATTCAAACATCATAGAAGAATTTAAATTCAACAAGAGTGCCAAAAATTATCAATCCAAAACCAATAGACGAATTCTACCCAACAATGAACTCATCCGAGATATTCATTCCTCAATTCCAGTTTTGTTTTTAGTGGAGATATTCTGAACTCAATATTATTAACTTACCATTACCATTCCCATCATCATATGGATTGACCATCGGCATGAAAATATCAACCAACAAAAGTATGATAATATTCTAATTCTCATATTGATACCATTACTGGAATGAATTACAATGAGACAACGTCAAAGTTGACATTATAACAATTCATAGAATAGCCACAGATTCTATCATTGAAATTTTGAAAAATCATATCTCCGAAAGTATTAGTTTGTTAGAGTTAAAAATGATATGAATGGATTCTTATGGTAAAACTGCTTATTGAAAAAAATTTAATTTGGAATTTGTTCTGTAAAAAAAAAATTTTTTTTTTGTTACTCCGAAACCGTCTGTCCCATTTTGCCCAATAACGAACTTAGCCGAGATATTTATCCCCCAAACATACTCTGAAAATTTCAACTGTCTAGCTCATTCCGTTCGAGAGTTATCGTGCCTACGGCCGGACCGGCCGGCCGGACGGCCGGACAGAATGAATTTCGACCACGGATTCTTGATCAGTGAGTCGAACCAAATCGTTTAAGACCATTTTCATCGAAAAATTCGAAAATTACAGACATTTGGGCAAATTGATAAGCACTCAGTTCCGAGGAACTAGAGCGCCAAAAAATTTAAAAAAATTTGACAATTGAAAATTTGATATTTTGAAAATTATCAATAATTGTCGGTTTGTTTTTGTGAATACATTAGAGGGAGTTAAAGATCTATAACTGCTTGGTATAATCCCAAGGGAGTTATAACCATGTTTATAGTTACAGTAACTAAGGGTTTATTCCTTCATAATGTATCAGTATGGATTAAATAATATTTCTCAGCAATATATATATATATATTCTTTTGACTGAGAGCTGTATATGTGTTAGCAGAGGTTGGTGTAACGGGGTACCATACAATTCGACGTATGATACAAGAGCTTAGGGAAAAACCTCAGCAAAAAAACCCTGTCTCCCCGTGAGTGTCGTGATTTGTAACTATTGTTCACAAAATTTACTGCAATTTGAAAATATTGACATGATGTCATGATGACATCGTAAATTTTTCCGGCTCAGTTTTCCATTATTTTATACGATACAAAGTAAAATATCTATCTATGGGAGATGATAGCCCTAAATAAGGGCCCTGTAGCGGTCTTCGAACATCTGAAGTTCTGAATAATCATCGCTTGGACTGTCAGACCTGGTTTCGAAAGAGACCCTCCTGGCCTTACGAGCAACATTTTCCTTTTCGAATTCAAATATTGAAGGGATTTCTGAACAAGAAGGAATATTTTTGAAAACTAGCGGAGGTGATTCTTCTCCAAGAGAACCCATGCGCCTACAGAGAATTATATTTGTGAGAGGAGACTTTTGAAAGGTTATGTAGTATTTATAATTTGTTCGTTCTTCTCCTCTTGTCTTTTCATTTTTCAGGAGTTTCGGGTACCTTGGAGAAACCTCTCCGTTTTTTGACGAAGGAGTCCATATTGAAGAAATAAATGCCTATCAATATTTTCTCAGCAATGAACAATATGGATCCACCGGGAGGATTCTGAAGAAGAATTTTGGTCTGGACCCATATAAAATTCAACTGGTTCAAGAACTGAAGTGCCCATACGTTTGAAGAAACACGCTTGCCTCCGGAAAAAATACAGTGTGCTGCGCCATCCATGTCCGTGGCATCAATGGACCTTTTTTCATTCAGTATGATTGAGAAGAGAAAGAGAATTATTTATTTTCCTTCCCAATTGTCATTCAAAATCAACTATAGAATTTTCTTTTCCATCAGGACGGCGCTACGTGCCATACAACCAATGAAACCATGGTGAAACTTATAGCAGGGGCGGTTTGTTGCGAGAACGTTATTTCTAGAAATGGTCCTGGAAATTAATAAACAAGATCTTGTGGTACTTCTCCCTGTGAGGTTATCTGAAGTCTAAGTTCTACGCTAATAATCCAAGAACAAGTCAGGATATAAAACATACCATTAGGGCTGTTATTCGAGAGGCCCACCTGTTTGTAAACTTCATGATAAATTAGACTGATCGAATTCGCAATCCCATTGCCAACAAAGTTGTGGAGTACATTTGAACTACAAGGTCTTTATAAAAGATCGTAATATCGCAGTTGGCTTTGTATTATACTTTGTCGCTGCCCACTTGTCTTCTGTGTCCCAAACTATACTCCATTCACTTTTATAAAGTCTCCCGGTTGGCCATGAAATTTTGACACATTTCACCGTGTATATTTTGAAAATGTTAGGTTATGCTCATTTTCCTGTCAGATAACTACGCAACGTTGTCCTCTCTACATAGAAGTCGTAGTATTTACGTATTTTTCACAAGGTGAATTTTCTTGGGAAAAATTCAACAATTCCAAAGACCCGGCGACTGTTCAAGAAAATTTTTCATCTGTTGTTACTATGGAAAATATTTCACGTAAATAAACTGTTTGGAAGATTCAGTTGTGCTATTTTCTTGTACGGAAATCAAGAATCAAGTGTTGAAATTTTAATGAAAAATAATGGATACAGTAGTCTGTTACTTTGTGATAGTTCATTTGAGAAAAGAATAGAAGTACCTGAATATCCCGGCAGAACTTCTAACTAAACGAACAGACGTACCTATGGATTTCCCCACTTTTCGAAATTCTCAAGAAATAAGCGTACAGAAGACATTTAAATACCTTGTTGCACAACTTGAAATACACCAGTTTAAAAATGTAGTAGTCACTGTTAAACCTTCATAAAATATAGTGATGGATAGGAAACTAAGTAATTTCATTCGAGAGTTCAACATGTTCTAAGAACGAATGAAGTTTTCCTATTGCAGATTTCAGTTCAGTCTCTGCTTCTTCAAAACTCCTTTCGGCATTTTCAATTTCAAAGCGAAGAGTTCTTTATTATTCGAAGATTATAATATGTGATAATATCTTGTCTAAGATGTAACATTATGTTGATTGTTGAGAGTAGAAATTGGCAACGTCTCAGAGAATTGTTTTGACATTGACGACATTTCAGAAGTGCCAACCTGCCTTTGTTTTAGTTACAAAAACGTGATAGACCTAAATCATGGCCAACCGGGAGACTTTATAAAAGTGAATCGAGTATATATCATAGAATTTCGAAATCGGCTGCCATTATTATGTAATTTACAATTCTTATTGTAATTCGCGAACCTTCTGTTTCCAAATCCGCGAAAATTTGAATTTGACAGTTTCATCTTAGAAATTTTCAAGGACACACACATATGTTCATATAACTTGTTTCTAATCAATGATTAATAGAAAATAATGTAATACAACACTGCAATATAAGTTTGTTTTACTGGTTATTGCCTAAGTTTGAACCAAATCATATTTCAACTTATTTATTCCATCATGTGCGATGATCATACTCCATTCATGTGTTGATAATGGATCACCTACAAAAATTGAAAATTAGTTCAACAGTATGCATTCAGCTACATATCACCATAATTACTTACCTTACCTCTCAAAAACTCTACTATAGGATTTAAAGAAGGCTTCTGTTCAAGTTCAATGGAATGAAATCTCCTTGAACGGAGTAAAAATTCAGGATAATTTATCATTCCCAATGTAAACAAAGAAGAAAGTGAGGTTATTCTTGCCTTGCTGCCGAGGCGAATAATTTCTTTGGCTGGAGTTGCAAATGTGAACAGTATGCATATGAAGCAACAAAATAAAAAATTCCGTCAACAACGATGTTACAATCACACTTCATATGAACTGGGGTTAGCTCGAAAGCAGTGATTGAAAATATTTCAAATTTAAAAAGTATACGTTTACTTTGCAGGGAAGTTTATTTACCCCGAAAATGGAGTACGAAATACTCATATCAGTTGTTTATTCATCCCCGGATTCCCCGGGCATAACGCATTTCCACTCCATCCCCCGGCCCCGTCACTGCTTCACGATGTACCACACACAATCCGAGAGAGACAAGTTTCCCACCCCGTTGCATGGCAACCACGTTACTTTCGCTATCATAAGTTTATTGATTATTTTTCGTCGGGGCACTCCGTTCGTTATGGCGTCTTCAGCTGACAGAACAACACGGGAATAACGAACGGTTTTTGTTTCCGGTTAGTTTTTTGTTTTGGTTTTGTTACTTTGTGAGTGTCACATGCCTGAGACTGGTTCGGATGCGACAAACGTATTGAAAAAAATGTAAGTCTATCGACTATTATATGACGTATTTTACGTCAGTAGTATTTTTCGCCGGTTTGCCGACCATGTCTGCGCATTTTTTTTTATTGGATATTGCATGGATCTTTTTCTAATCATCTCTCATTGTGTTGTTCTCCTACAATTCTGGCGCTTACTTCACATTAGGGTATACCCACATTAGATATTTACTTGAACATTGGATCGTTGGGATTCCCAAAACCCATGACCTACCCCAGTTTTAGTCACCATTGACGAAATCATCAATAATTATTTTTAATTTTTCACATATGTACTATGAGTTCTACGTTCAACTTTTCTGATCAATTATTTTGCACTTATGCATTGTTTATTCTTTTTATTGCCAATTTTGACGTTTGACAGTTGACACTTCGTTTCCGTGTATGCGCGAATGATTCGATTTTCTACGTTGGTTTAACTTATTCATTTACATGTGATCATTCTATTCCTATTTTATAAATATAACCAGATTACGTTGAAAGATAATCCTGTAATGATGATCGGTATTTCGGTATAAAAAGATAATTGGATTGACAGCTTCCAATCAAGGTAAATGTATGTGTCATACGCACGTTGCTCGATTTAGGTCAAGGTTGACTGAATGATTTGGTAGATTGTATATAAAAAATTTTGCACAATTATTTCTGCTTTTCAAAAACTTTATCGTTGCGTTGGGAATGTTGTAATGTAGTTTACAATATTGTAATTGAACAAGGGTTTGGGTTTTTTCATTCTTCAGCAATTGTTTACATCACTGAAAAAAATCGATGAATAGAGATTGCAGGGGAGTTTGATATCGAATGAATAGTAGGTATTTATAATCAACAACTAATCTTATATATTGAAATGTATCTAGTAACGAAGGTGAAGAGCTATCATTTCGTCAAAATGTCATCTTTTGAGGATTTAGGGGTCTAATTCAAATCTATATATATTTATAATTGCATGGTAGGTTTAAACCTAAAGTGGGAAGATCAAGTTCATGAATGGGCATGATTCGCCAATTAGGTCCAGATAGTTCATGTTATGTTCTTTTGATATTTGAAGGAATACAGATAACAGATCCAATCAATTTTTAAGGAGGGTTTTTTAAAATCAAGTTTCGCCAATCCAAGCGATTTTCGTAGGCCGCTACAAGACCCTAATGTAGGGCTATCATCTACCATTGTCATATGTATCCCCTTGAAGAATGAAGAAATGGCATGAAGAGATCATAAAATTGTGCAGTCCGTAATGCACATGTAACGGCATTTGGGTCAATAATTCTCCAGATATTAATTTTTTAAATTTGAAGAACATGAAAATTTAAAATTAAATCTCGAATCGAATGAACATCGAATGAACATCGAATGAACACTTGTTTTATTTCAAAAACGATACAATTGACAGTGAAACTGACAAAAAATATTTAAGACCATCTGGATGTCTTGTTAGTTCTCCTAGTACCTACTTGCCTACAGTGAATATTGCAAATCGTTGCAATTAGTAGTCGTATCTGAATTTAATTTTAATTTGTTGATTTTTATTCACCATCTATCAAAAACTAAACTAAAAATGGTTCGGCGTTTATCGGCATCAGACAGAAGAGAAATTCTGATTATTAGGAGTTGTGGAGATAAAACATCAAGGAGCTTGTGATTGTGATTGTCAGGATGACCTTATTTCGGCGTTGGTGGTTCTTTTTCCAAACGATGCAGATCCAGATCTCCCAAATGAAACAATATGGTTTCAACAGGATGGAGCTTCACCCCAGTATTTTCAAGATGGACATATTCAAAATATTAATATCATAATGGACTCAAATGGCGTTGCATGAGCATTCCTGAATTCAGAATTTTATGATCTATCCATGGCAAGAAAAATAGTAGGGACTTGCAATTTAAAAAAATATATACCGAGGCATTACTGCTTGGTAACGAGAAATGGCAGAACAATAAGAATTACAGGAAAATTTTCCTTAAAAAAATAAATTTAATAAATACCTAATAATAATATTAAATAATTTGACATATCCACCATTTTTCGCTTTTTCTGAAAGGGCAGAAAATAATTCCATTATTACATACTTTTGACGTTAACTGTATGTAATAATCATTTCGAATGTAGAGATGCAGAATACAGAGTGTTTGATTAATAATTGTAAATATTTTAACCGTTGAATCTTGAGCTCAAAATATTAAGATTAAAATTAAATCACTTATAAAATGTTACTCCTTACTGAGATACAGGGTGTTTTATTTCAAAACTATTTGTGCCCAGTACTTTAAAACTATCTGACGTATCCTTGTCATACTTGGCGGGAAGTATAGGTATTTTACACTCCACTAAATTATGATATTTAAACGGTTCTCGCTACTAACAGGGCTGTGCGATAGGGGCAAGAGACTGGTTGACTCTTCCCAAATTCTACGCCATTGGTTGAATTTCCGTTTAGTAGTATTTTTCGATTTTCCAATACTTTCTATGTAAATAACATACTCTTTCTTCGTAACGATAAAATCATTATTATTCGAGATATTTAAAGCTGAACATAAACTTGCAGAATTATTTTTTGTATCAATTATGTCAGTGTTTTTGCGCAATTATTTTCTTTACTATTTTGTATTAATTATGTCGGTGTTTTTGGGTCAAAGGATTGTATTTATTGAGCAAATGAAACTTAAATCAGTAGTTTTCAAATTTTCAAATAAAACAGCCTGTATCTCAGTAAGGATTCACATTCTGAGCAAGTGATTTAGGTTAAATCTTAATATTTTGAGCTCACAATTCAACAGTTAAAATATTTCCAATTATTAATGATACACCCTATATCTCCCGCAGCATGAGAAATGAATTTCAATCTTTCGATATCTCGATAGCCATGCACTGGATTCAGCTGGAGATTTGTTTATACATATAAGTTATCAAGCATCCAAAAAATTTACCCTACATCTGTATTGCCATAGGGGATAATGAAGATCTTCTGGAAGACACGCATAATTCGATGTTGGGTATTCAAGATATACAGATTCGATTCGGGCCACAGATGAAGTTATAGTCAGAAAATTGGATTACATATGTATGGATTTGAAATAGAGAGTTTTCTTCAATGGTTTGAATTAAATATCTACGTTTGCGCATTTATCCATGTTTCCCACTATAATTTGACACCCCCCCCCCTTAACTTTGTTACGAATGGAGATACAACAAAATATTCTGTACACAAGTTGTAGGAAATCAACTTAGTGTTTTCAGGATGTTTTCACGAATTAAAATATATACAGGCTGGACAAGATATTGAGTGCGACTTCATTTTTTTTTTAATGAAACACTCTATTTATTTTTTTATATTTGGCTAGCTCTTTCTCACCTGATTTCGAATATATATGCATATGTTAGTTTATCTTTTATCACTTGACAACTGAATACTGAGTTTCTAGGTTGTTCCCAGAATTTGAAATTCTGTAGTTCTCAAAATAATAGTGATAAACCAACACATGCATATATATTCGAAATTAGGAGACAAAGACCTTGCCAAATATGAAAAAATATATAGAGTGTTTCATTTAAAAAAATGAAATCGCACTCAATATCTTGTCCACCCTGTATATATTTTAATTCGTGAAAACATCCTGAAAAAATTCAGTTGATTTCGTACAACTTTTGTACAGAACATTTCATTGTATCTTCATTATTAACGAAGTTAAACGGGGGGTCAAATTATAGTGGGAAACCCGGTACATATGCAGGAACAATTTTCCGTATATACAGAGTACAGGGTGTCTCATAATATATGCACAGGACTTCAGGATGTGATAGCTCGTCCAAAAATAGGAAAGAAAGTTTCTATTAACTGACCCTCTAAAATGCACAATTTTCGAGATACAGGCTCATAATAAGCTATGTTTTGTGCGGAAAAGTCGATGTTGGGTATCCAAGTTATATGGATTCGATTCGATTCGATTTTTTTTAGTTAAAAAAAAATTTATTGAAATGATATAACAAGCTGAACAAGTAATTAAACCAAAACTTCATAATTGCAAATGTACAGCAATTTGGGAACAATCGCGCCAAAAACAGCCTGGCATCTAAAATTATTCTCTTTCGATCAAATCTGAAATCATATAATAATAATAATATTCAAACTATACGTCCCCATTCGGCTCATGTGTTTAAGGGGGTCCACTGTTATAATTAAAACAGGGGTGAACGTATGAGTGATGTGTATCATCCGTATTTCAGCAAGAGTAGGGCAACCATGTGATTCATTGAGTTATGAGTAGCTCGATGAGTGGGGCTCAACCCTTCACACAAAATTAAATAGTTTCGTCAGAAAGACCAGCTGGTTGGATTACTAATTGTAGGACGGAACATGATTTATTCACATACCGTGTACTATGACGAAACAGTTTCAATAAGTCGGAATCACGGGTTGGAAACATCGACAAAATTCCTTTGATCGATTTGAAAAAACCGTTGGCTTATTTATCCCTACATTTATATATTATACTGCTCCACAAAAGTTAGGAAAGTTCGGAAATTTTGAGACTGTTTCAAAAGTTTCCATTTTTTTCACCAATTTTTTGAATATGAGAAATCCTAATGTTTACTCACTTATCGTGCATATTTAAGTAGCGATTTTTAGTTGGTTCTTTTTTAGCGCTCTTGTTCCTCGGAACAGAGTCCTTCTGTCCGTCCGACCGGCCGTAACCATGATAACTCTCGAACGGAATGAGCTAGGCAGTTTACATTTTCAGAGTAGGTTTGGGAGATAAATATCTCGGTTATGTTCGTTATCGGATAAAATCGGCCAGATGGTTTCGGAGTAACGAAAAAAAATTTTTTTTACATTACAAATTTTAAGTTCAATTTTTTTTAAGATGCAAGTTCATCATAAAAATCAATTGATATCATTTTCAACTCCAACAAGCTAATACTTTCGGAGATATGATTATTCAAAATTTCAACATTAATATTAAAAATTAAGTCTATGATTTCACGGAATGCTGTCATCGTAAATATGAATTTAATGATCCGTGTTCATACATATCACATAGAATATACCCTAGGTATGGTATATTCCGTGTGTCATCATTGTCATATATTAGTATTCTGTGATTGTCATCTCATAGAGAAATATAAGGTTTTGCCTCTGTCTACAGATAAGAGACATTTCAAACTGAGTATGATGTCATATTCATTTCTGGTTTTATTCTTGATATAAAATAACTCCAGAAAACAGAGTATATGATTAAATTCAAAATGAACAATGAAACAACCCCAGCTATCATGGATAGCTCTTGGATAATCCATATGATGATGGTAATATATACTTTGTAAGTTAATAAAATTTAGAATATCTCCAGTAAAAACAAAACTGGAATATTGACTATGTTTCAATTTATATAATATAATTTTCTGAGTAGATTTAAGGAACGAAAATCTCGGATAAATTCGTTATCAGGTAGAAAAGGTCTGGTGGTTTCGGATTAATAATTTTTGGCACTGTTGTGGTTTTTTAATGACAATTTTTGAAGCATTAAAGCATTGCAGATGGCTCTTTTTTTAATGACAATTTTTGAATCATTAAAGCATTGCAGATTGCTCATCTCATTTTGATAAATAAACTATTATTTAAATTAAATTTCATTCATGATGCAGTTCTGTCATAAGAATCCATTGATATCATTCCCAACTCTGAGAAACCAATACTTTCGGAGATATGATTTGTTAAAGTTTGAACAGGAGCACCAAAGGTCCTGTCCACAGGGCTTTCCCCTTGTTCCCCTTGTTAGTATAGTTGTTTAATGTTGATTTGGGAGGCTCATAATAAGCTATGTTTTGTGCGGAAAAGTCGATGTTGGGTATCCAAGTTATATGGATTCGATTCGATTCGATTTTTTTTAGTTAAAAAAAAATTTATTGAAATGATATAACAAGCTGAACAAGTAATTAAACCAAAACTTCATAATTGCAAATGTACAGCAATTTGGGAACAATCGCGCCAAAAACAGCCTGGCATCTAAAATTATTCTCTTTCGATCAAATCTGAAATCATATAATAATAATAATATTCAAACTATACGTCCCCATTCGGCTCATGTGTTTAAGGGGGTCCACTGTTATAATTAAAACAGGGGTGAACGTATGAGTGATGTGTATCATCCGTATTTCTGTTTTCCTTTTTGGCGCTCTAGTTCCTCGGAACTGAGTGCTTATCACTTTGCCCAAATGTCTGTAATTTTCGAATTTTTCGATGAAAATGGTCTTAAACGATTTGGTTCGACTCACTGATCAAGAATCCGTGGTCGAAAATCAGTCTGTCCGGCCGGCCGGCCGTAGGCACGATAACTCTCGAACGGAATGAGCTAGACAGTTGAAATAGTCAGAGTAGGTTTGGGAGATAAATATCTCGGCTAAGTTCGTTATTGGGCAAAATCGGACAGATGGTTTCGGAGTAACAAAAAAAAAATTTTTTTTTTACGAAACAAATTCAAAATGATTTTTTTTTCAATAAGCAGATTTACCATAAGAATCCAATGATATCATCTAACAAGCTAATACTTTCGGAGATATGATTTTTCAAAATTTCAATAATAAATCGTATTTCAACGTTGTCAAACAATGATATAATTATTCTATGTATGAATTGTCATAATGTCAAATTATTTTCCTGAGACATGTCATTATCTAATCAATCGAAGAATTGTGAGCGAAGTGAGAAAAATCTCAGTTGTTTGCTCCGAAATTAGTTTTTCTCAGAAAAGTCTTACATTTCGGAACGGAACATGAAGTAAGAGATCTGAGAGTAGTGAGACTGCTTTTCATCCATAGACATAGATATAAATCTCGAACGGAATGAGCTAGGTAGTTGAAATTTTCAGAGTAGGTTAGGGAGATGAATATCTCGGTTAAGTTCGTTATTGGGCAAAATTGGTCAGATTTAATTTGATTCCTTCCATGGTTCAGTTCTCATTCTCATGATTGCTCATTTAATCTTGATAAATAAACTATCATTTGAATTGAACTTCCTTTATGATGCAGTTCTATCATATGAATACATTGATATAATTCCCAACTCCCAATACTTTCGGAGATATAATTTGTGTGTTTGAACTAGAGCGCCAGAAAGCTCCTGTCCACAGGGCTTGAACCCATTTTTATTGCAACTCTTGTAGTATGCGGTAGTTATTGTGTAGAAGGAAATGAACTCTAGCTTTGAATTCATTAATATGTATTGTAGTGATCAGTTAAAATCATGTCACTACAGCGATCGTTAGGACGAAGTTAAATTTAATTTTGACAAAATATTACTAAAATAGTACAAAACATGAAAATCAAAGCAAATTTCCTATTTGACACTTTACAGAATTACCAGAGCGAAAATGATTTGATACAAATTATAGAAAGTATTTAACGCGCTCGGTCAATTGATAAATGAATGGATTTCATTGATTTGTAACACTACTAAACATGTATTTCAATTCAATTGAACGCTCCAGGAAATGTCACTTTACCATTGAAATCTATAAATTCTGGCTGATAAGTTCCCTGCCGGCCGTTGGCACGATAACTTTCGAACGCAAAGAGGTAGCGACTTGCTTGTTAGGGTAGTTTGTGCATCCGAATGAGAGTACTGTTAATAGGCATAATCGGCCGAACAGTTTTGGAGTTATACTTACGTTAAATTCTGTTATGAAAATCGTGTAACTTGAAAATTTTTAAAAATCATTGAAAATCGTTGAAAAAAAATATATCTATCAGAAACTATTCGTCCGACATCAAATCCTTCAAATCCAAACTTTACAGCCAAGTTCCAAATTTGAACACGATCGAATCCAATTGTTGGAAATCCGAGCAGCCTTGGGTGAGTTCAGTAGCTGGATGGGTGACCGTTGTCACGATAACTTTCAAACGGAACGAGAAAGCTACTTGCAAGTTTAAATGTAGATTGAGCATCCGAATAGGACAGTTAAGATCGTTGTTGTGCATAATCTGCCAAATCTGCATGTGCATAATCCGCCAAATCTGCCAAACGGTTTCGGAGTTATACCCATCTGGAATATTATTTTCTCGATAACTCGAAAAATACAGATCCGATCAAATTGAAACTTGGTAACTAGTTGTTGAATACTGCTCTTTAAAATTTTAAAAAAATTTAATGTATCTCACGGTAACTTCAGAACGAAAAGAGAAAGCGACTTGAAATTTTCAGGGTAGATTGCGCATCCGAATGTGACATTTGAGTTCGTTAATAGGCTTAATCGTCCAAATGGTTTTGGAATATTTGTATAAACACATCTGAAGTTTTGTTGTTATTTCTATAACTCAAAATATACAAATCCGATCCAATTAAAACTCGTTAATTACTTGTAGAATACCGACGCACTAATTATCGCGAAATTTTGAGAATATCGTATCCAGAAATTAATTGAGAAAAAAATTTTTTCATAGCATTAGATATCTAGCGAATTTCAATTGCGATAGAATACATCTTTCAGAAAAATAATTCTGTGATTTAAGACGTTTCTCTCGTTACTCAAGTCTGACATTAAAATGGTACGAAACGTATTCATATCTTATAAATGAGTTGAATTATTAATTAAATTGTAGAATCATGACCTTTATATGCAGGCGAAGTTTTGTATTGATCGGATTGCCGTAAAGTGGCAAGAAAAATCAAAAATTTTTAAATTTTGTTTCTACAACAGAATGAGCTCTCGAACAGAATGAGCTAGGCAGTTGAAATTTTCAGAGTAACTTTGGGACATAAGTATCTCGGGTAAGTTCGTTATTGGGCAAAATAGGCCTGATGGTTTCGGAGTAACAAAAAAAAAATTTTTTTACAATACAAATTTCAAATACAATTTTTTTTTAAGATGCAGTTTCCC
This sequence comes from Halyzia sedecimguttata, assembly GCA_937662695.2. Classification (NCBI taxonomy): domain Eukaryota; kingdom Metazoa; phylum Arthropoda; class Insecta; order Coleoptera; family Coccinellidae; genus Halyzia; species Halyzia sedecimguttata. The sequence continues at coordinate 66,888,232 of OW569415.2, read as the reverse complement.
CATAAAAATCCATTGATATTATTTCCAACTCTAGTAAGCTAATATTATTATTCATTTCAGCTATCGTAGAATTATGAGGATTATAATATAATATTATACTTTTTGGTGATATTTTAATGCCCGTGAATAAACCATATGATGATGGATATATAAACTTTGTTTATCAGTTTATCGGAATGGGTTCAGAATAGCTCTAGTAAAAACAAAACTCAAATATCGGCTCAGGTTCAATTGATATAATATAATTTAAAGAGTGGATTTTAAAAATGAATATCTCGCGTAAGTTCTTGGTTTTTCGCGCATTTGTTCCAATTTAATTTCTTTCATGGTGCAGTTGTATCATATTTGAATTTAATTTATTTTATGATGCAGTTCTATCATAAGAATCCATTAATATAATTCCCAACTCTGAGAAACCAATACTTTCAGAGATATTTGTCAAAGATTGAACAAGAGCGCGAAAGTTCCTGCCAGAGGGGTTTCCCCCTTTTTTTTAAATTGCCAACAACATCAATACAATCTCAGACTGAACGGGAGGGGTTTGACGCCCACAACGATGATTAAACCGCCATAAGATAAGACCCAGTCCGTCCCCGGGTTATTCATCAAGGGTGGTGCATCCATTCCTCACCCCATAATGTCAGATTGGCGAACGTCCAGAGAACTCGATGTCGCAAACATTGATAAATGGAGGGCAGCGAACTCCTTGAAATATTGGGAGAATTTATGTGGCGATTTCCTCTCGAACACTGACTTCGGCGCTGAAAAAAGATGAATTATATTAGTCCGACGTCGTTACGGGGGCGTTAGGACAGATTTCTTTTTATGCTCTCGTAGTTCCCGTGATGTTTTCATAACTCGCTTGAGATTTGACTGTTTTATTATCAATTCGTGCCAGATTTACGGAAATTTTGAATAGCAAGAGAGCAAATTGCATGCCTCAGTATCCTTTTGTTTTTAAGCGTTTTAGTGCTTTCTTTCAGAAATAATGTAACGGAAGTTCGAGAAGTTGGGGTCATAACTCATAGTTTCAGAAGTAAGCGAATGTATTTTTCAATCGTCTAGACTTACAGTCTCAATAGACTATCTGTAATGATGATCAGATAATATCTGAACCGAGTATATAGGGTATCTCGGGAGGAATGCGATATACCGGGTGTCCCAGTATACATATTCCAATAGATTATATCAGCCATTTCAAAAGATAAGAATTTTAAAATTTGATGATTTTCAATTCGTTCAAGAAACCTTCAACTGAGAAATACAAAAATTCAGAGTCACTTTCGTTTTGACCGGAGGTGACTCTGACTTTTTTATCTCAAATAGCACCCTATATATTTTTGGCAATTATTTAATTCTACTCAAAATTACCTTTACAACGATGTAACACACTTTGTATTTTACATTTGATTTGAGGGAGAAAACGTCAATTGAAATTTCAAATTGACAGAGTTGCAGTAGGCTACGATATTTTGTGTAACCTTGATTTGGACTTATAATCTATGTGTGCCGATCCATCTAGCTTCAAATGGATCGATAAAATGGCCTGCAAGATTTCCAGATTTAACACCGCTAGATTTCTTCCTTTGGGGATATTTTTTGAAAGATCGTGTGTACCAGACTTCACTTATTGATTTGGAAGATCTAAAGAACAAAGTAAGGAAGGCATATAGAGCTCTCAATGCTGAAGTGTTACTTTGCGTGAACTAGTCCACCGAGCTGAAAGATGTGTAGAAGCAGATGTTCAACATTTCGAATATATGATTTAGTCATTATAGTTATTTTTTTGTCCCCTTTTTTGTGATTTTGTGTTTCTTTTACTATTCATTATTTGTTTAACGTTCGGTAAAATACATAGTTGATTTCAACTTGAGGAAGGTTATTTTTATTGATCTCGATTATTGAAGTCAAAATCAAGATTACACAAAACATCGAAGCCAACTGCAATTCATTCAATTTGAAACATCAATTGACGGTTTCTCCATCAAATCAAATGTAAAATACAGAGTGTGACACATCGTTGGGGAGGTAATTTTGATTAAAAATAAAAAATTTAAATAAATATATAGGGTGCCATTTGAGATAAAAAAGTCAGATTCACTTCCGGTCAAACCGAAAGTGACTTTCAATGTTTGTTTTTCTCAGTGGAAGGTTCCTTGAACGAATTGAAAATCATAAAAATTTCAAATTTTTATCTTTTGAAATGGCTGAGATAATCCATTGGAACATGTATACTTACTGGGACACCCGGTATAATGTATACTGGGACACCCGGTATACAGGTTGATAGATAGATTCCTCTCATCAAGCAAAACACTTTTTTAGTTTAGCATTTATCCAGATTCGGCTTAGGTGAAAAGTTATAAGCGTTTGAAGATTTCACAATGAGCTAATACACTCCTACACTGCACAGTTACATAGAAAACTGATAGTAAAATCTATTGTACAACGACAAAAGAACTCAATCATCTGATCTTGAAATTCCATCAAATTCTTTCAGAAAGCTCATTTAATCACTCAATTCTTATAATGCAGCATTAAATGATATCGGGCCATTCAAACAATGAACTTCAACTATATATATATATATATATATATTGCAAGAATTTTCACGGAGGCATTCTACAACCAATCCATGTTTGAATTGAATCGGTTTTGTATTTTTCGAGTTAATATGAAAAAAACAACCAAATTTCAGATGGGTGTAACTTCAAAACCGTTTGTCCGATTATATAATATAAAATTGCTATTCGCTATCTCTTTCCGTTCGAAGGTTATCGTGTCAGTTATCATGTCAACGGATGAACGGACGGATGGCAGGATTTTGGTCAAAATGATGGCACGCTATTCCCGAGAATATGCGCGCAAAAAATCAAAATTATCCAATGATAGGAGTAATATTCTGATCAGCGTTAAAATTCTTAAACAGGAAGAACAAGAAATACCATATGCTTATGTTTTTCTGTATCAACTTCAATACCAGATCAACATGTATGCCCTCATACACTTTCATATTTTATAAAATTTTAATATTTCGGTATTGAAAATCGGTAAATCAAGAAGCTTCTGAATCGTTGCTATGACGGATGACGTAATCAAAATTTACCATCTGCTAGTTACAGCCAATGCTGACTACGAGCCCTCTATATAGAGCTGTGTAAAGCCTGGTTCTCATAGCTTCGTAGTGTCGCCAGCGATAACCTTTCAGCCAATTAGAGCATGTAAACAACTGTCGCGACACGCCCCTTTTGTAGTTGAAATATTCCAACTACACATTAGATTTCTGCGACACTTGTCAAGTAAACAAGCCAAAATTGTTGTTTTGACCGCATTTTTCCAGTATTTCCAGTATTTACTTTGAGTTTTTCAATTATCTACGGCACCATGTTGATCTATATTTCAGGTAATTATTTGGAAAGGGAGATATTGAATCACGTACGTCAAATGGAAATGTGGAGAGGAGTGGGGATTATCGCTGGCGACACTACGAAGCCCTGAGAACCAGGCTTTACAATGAAATAAAGAGTGAAACGGACACGAGAAGAGAGTGAGAGTAGATATGACGGGTTACGTCACGGCCTGGCGCCAAGTTTCGATCGTTTGAACAGGCATTATGTGTAATCAAATTTGAATGATCGTTTTCTCGTTGAAAATTGGAATTTTTGACGGTGGTTGAACTTTTTCAGTATTCTTATGGATATAATAATCGATTCCAATAATGAAAAAAATTAATGCAAGAGACCTATTTCCAATACAAAAACTAGCAACTACAAGGCTTACATGGTTACATTGGAAACAAGGGACCATAATCCTGCAAAAATAGAAAAGCCTTCCAAAGGGGTATTATGGGCTGTAGCACTAGAAAGCGAAATTAATATCGATGAATATTTTTTGTTTCATTTTAAAATTCACGTAAATATTTTTGACACAGTATTATATGCATCAAAATGTAAATTAATTACTATTGTTTTTCCTCTTCATTTCCTATATTTTATTATCGCCAATATGTAATGAACTAAAATAGTGAAATTCTATCAAAGCTGTTTATAACTCAATTAGTACTACTAGTGTCCCAAATTATTGGGTTTGATGATCCGTTAATCTCGTTATCTCATGGTTGAATCAAATTATTCGTAGGGAATCTTTTGTACGCATACTGTTGAGTGTTGTCCACCAAGTCAATATGACATCGTATTGCTACAAAAAATTTGAGAAAAGCATTGGCGTCGAAGTTATGTGCGAAATTTCAACTGATTCTGGGGCGAATAATATTCTTCATTAATTTTTTTTTAAATTTTCTAGTAATGCGATGCTCACAAAATTTCGCAAACGTCTTTAGGTTTGTATTCAACAACTACTTACCAAGTTTCAATTGGATCGGATCTGTATTGGTTCGACTGATCAAGAATCCGTGGCCAAAATCGATTCTGTCCGGCCCTCCGGTACGATAACTCTCGAACGGAATGAGCTAGACAGTTGAAATTTCAGGTTTATAGGTTTGGGAGATAAATATCTCTCTCGGATAAATGAAAAATATTTTTTTTTCTACATTACAAATTTCTAACTCAATTTTTTTAAGCAGTTTCATCTTAAGGCTTGTTTCACATGCATACGGTTCCATTCGGTTCGTTTCGTTTTCGGTTTCAATTCGGTCGCTGACGGCAAGTGTGAAACGGTGCTTTGGTTCAGATTCGGTACCGAATAGAAACCCTACAGCACCGAATACTCCCTCGACACGAATAGATTTCAATCAGGTTTGGATTCGTGTGCAGGGAATACAGATCAACCGCGTTCGCACAAACATAAAATATCAACATATGTCTTCTGTCTCGTTCTGTGGTTTTAACCTCAAATCGAGCTGATATCTTCCAATATTTCCCAAATTATTCAAATATAGAAATATAAACATATCAATTATCACCCTGTATGTAGGTTTGTGGCAATTCTATTGGATGTAAAAATCTTAAATAATAAATTGATTCCCCACAATAATCAAGATGAACTAAAAAACTAATTGTCGAATATCAGAGACAATAGTTCAGTTCGCGACGAGCATTTTAATCAGTTCCTCTTCATTTTTGTGGATACATCAAACCAACTTCCTCGAATATCATTTTATAATCCACCTCATTCACAAGTCCGTGCAATACGTGCTTCCCTCTGCATCGAACAACCTTCTGAGAGCCACCCTTCGAAACCAGTGGTTGCAGTGTATCCAAGCAGTGAAAAGACCTACCCCTGCATGAAACAACGAACTGTCGACGTTTGGGGAAGTTCTGTGATCCGAACAATTGAACGTCGGGACGCCCAGGCGCCCCGATCTGCACTTGGTGTTTTTATTACTCATCGCACGGAGTAACATTAAATAGGAAGCTTCTTGTGCGGAAGGCTCCGATCTAAATTTTGCGTTCATTACAAATTCTTTGATTCGATTCGGTGATCGTACAGACTGGTGAATTAGTTGGACTGGAAGTGTTTGTATTAATGGGTGAGGATGTTGTGAGTTTTGTCAATGCGGTATCGTTTTGTTCGGTCGTACGTCAAGGTGTAATAGGCGGCTAAAATTGTAGTGCGCGACATTTAATTTTAGAAATCTAAAATCTCTTCAGACGACGCGGTATTCTTCACTTGGTGACTGTGAATCTGGAGAAGAATCGATTCAGTATAATTCTTCGTTTGGTGGTCTACGTAACTGTCTTCAAAATGGGTAATGTTTTTAATTTTGTTCTCATTTTCGTGCTGTTAAGTAATTTTTCCAAATTATTATTTATTGAGATTCGTATGACAGATTCTACAAGCAGAGTTATATTGAATATACAAACAAATTAAAATCAGGGAACATCGGTGCAAAACAAACAAAACATACAATCCAACTGATACAAATAAATTACCATTTACATGGTATGAGGAAAGTTAATTTAATTTCTGTTATTAACCTGTGCCAATTTGATTGATTGAAAAGTATGTCTGATACCTTTATATGTTGATTAATAGACAATGAGTCATCCACATATTCAAGAAACTGATGGTATGACTAGGGTGGTATTCCCTGTTTAAATGTTATGTACAATATTTAGAAGATTAGATGGCTTTACTTTAGATTGTTGATTTGTCGATAATTTGACACAAAAGTATAATATTTTCTTTTCGGAACATACTGATTCTTCTCATTCCTGTCTATACGTCGTGAATGTTTCCTAATTTTAACCACACTTTTTATCGGACCTTGCGAACTCCTGAGGATAGAATATTAAGTTAGGCATGTTAAGATTGAACATTACAACATGAATAAACAATTCATTTTCCACGTAAATCCATTCAGAAGTTTCCGAGATTTGCCCCTTGTTTTCAAACCTTATCGTCAATAGATCAAGTTATCAGCAGAGAGTTTAAATATTTTTTTCGTTGAACCTTATCAACAAATAATTGAGGTATTAATCAACTGGCAGCAACAAAAATGTTCAAGCACTGACATGAAGTCAGGAGCTTTTGCGCATATGTTCTATTGTACATTCTCCTGTATTGGACACTCTTAATCGTATCCACCATAGTAAATTCTACTATGGTAAATTCGATTAAGATGTCCAATACAAGAGAATGGACAGTAGAATATACTCGCTAAAGCTACTGACTTCACGTCAGTCGTTGAACAAATTTTGTTTTCGTAATTTTTTCGAAATTTTCTAGAGTTACGGTTCTCACACAATTCTACACACGTCCTTATGTCGATATTCAATGACTAGTTACCAAGCTTCAATTCGATGGAGTCTATTTGTTTTGAGTTATCGAGGAAATAAATATTCCAGGTGGGTATAGCTCCGAAACCGTTGGACCGATTATGCTCAAAAACTTAACGCGCCCATTCGGTTGCGCAACCTACCCTGAAAATTGCAAGTCCCTATATCCTTTCATTCGAAAGTTATCGAGGCAATGGTCGCCTCTCCAGCTACTGAACTCACACACGGCTGCTCGGATCTCCAACAATATTGATCCGATCTTGTTCAAATTTGGAAATTGGTAGTAGAGTTAGGTTCTGAAGGCCCTCGCAAAATTTCAGCGATGGCGGACGTATAGTTTCTGATATAGATTTTTTTTCAATGATTTTTTTAACATTTTCTAGAGATATGATCCTCACGAAATTTCGCAAGAATTTTTGCGTTGGCATTCTACAACTAATAACCATGTTTGAATTGGATCGGTTTTGTATTTTGCGAGTTATTGAGGAAGTACCAACATAATTTCAGATGGGTATAACTCCAAAACCGTTAGGTCGATTATGGCTATAAACAAACTTAAATGTCGTATTAAATATTCAACCTAACCTGAAAATTTCAAGTCGCTATCTCTTTCCGTTCTCAGGTAACCGTGAGATAAATAATATTTTTTAATAATTTTTTTAAAATTTTCTAGTGCTACGATTCTAACAAAAGTACACAAACGTCCTTAGGTTTGTATTCTACAATTACTCACCAAGTTTCAATTCGATCGGATTAGTATTGGTTGAAATCTAAATTATTACTCGGAAACCATTGGGCAGATTATGCCCATTAACGACGTCCGTCGTATTAGGAGTCGAACCCAATCGTTAGAGACCATTTTCGGCGAAAAATTCCAAAATTACAGATATTTGGGCAAAATGATAACGCGATGTTCCCCAGAACATACGCGCAAAAAGGGGACACAAAAGACTCATATTATATCTCATTATGTCTCAGCATCGAACCCCCATGACCACCAGAAATGAATAAAAAGGTTACAAAAATGGGGTTATCCCTACAGATTGTGTCATCCTGATTTAATCACTATTGGGTTAAAATATAAAAACAATTTTAGTTAACATTTCCATAACCACATTTTGTCCAAATTTCTGTTATTTTCCAATTTTTTACCGAAAATGGTCTCAAACGATTAGGACCGTCTCACCGTTGAATAATTCGAGGTCAAAATCGATTCCGTTCGGCCGGTCGTCCGTTGCCTCGATAACCTTCGAACGGAAAGAGATAGCGACTTAAAATTTTCAAGATATGTTCGTGGCCAAACGCTTTCGCTTTTGAAATTTTGTTTTCCCAATAACTCAAACAATACAGGTCCGATCGAATTGAAATTATATTAATATTCTGAAGACAACTGTTGAGGATTTTCTGGATGAATAACGATTTTAATTTGAGTTTTGGATAGGATGGTGCACCACCGCAAATCTTTGAGATGAAATTCTCAAAGCTTGGTGAACAAATCATCAATTAATTATTCTCCGCAACGTTTTCAGATGTGTATAGAACTCCAAGGAATCTAATTATTTTTGGAAAGTCGGGGTTGAAATTGACGATTGAATTGAAAGCTACTTTCGTATAGAGCGATTATCTGTTTACCACAGAGCCAAAGTAGTTATGATCCCCATTTCAGGTATATTATACTGATTTTCTTATATCCGTGAAGAATTCCATTTCCATTTCCATCTTTTGAAAGTATGGACTAACAATTATTCAATCAGAGTTACACAATGTGTTTCGTTTTTTTCAGGTCCGAATAATGGAACAGAAACTGGCATGGTCACAGAAAAGCGACCCTAATAGCGTCCAGATCCACCGATTAGAGGGGGAAGTCGAGGAGCAACGTCAGTTGAGGCTCCACGACGCACGACAGGTGGAGGCCAAGGCAGCTAGAATCAAAGAATGGGTAACAAATAAACTTAAAGAACTAGAACAGCAGAACCAGACTTTGAAAGAACAAAATATCAAGTGCAACCAGCAACTAGAGCTGCTCAGAAATCATTTGGCTTTAGCGGACAGAAGGAGGTCTGAGAGTTGCTCACCCGATCGGCACAAACTGCCAACAACGAACCTCAGTAATAAGTAAGTACTTTTCAATCGTCAAATTATTTGGTCTCACCTTACGTATGATAATCTATATAGAGTGTTTCGTTGAGGGGGCTAACTGTTTCAATTGTGAATCAGGGTCGCTAAGATGATGCTAAATGACTCCTGACTCTTTTATACCCGATAAGAAGAGTTTTTTATAGATGTGGCACATTCCTTCAAGATCTCCTATTGACCTTATCGTGTCTTCGTTCCCAGCAGAGATGATTGGACCATCTCTGGGACCCCACTGCTTGAGGGACCCTGTTGGTTCACAGATGGCTCCGTTACCACCCAAGGGGTGGGAGCGAGAATTGCTGATGGTGGATCCATCAGCCTGGGTAGTTTCGCGAATGTTTTTCAAGCAGAAATTTACGCCATTGATGACAATGCAAAGCTCATACTTGGGAAAGGATGGGTTCACAGGTCAATTAAGATCCTATCGGATAGCCAAGCCACCTTGAAGGCCTTGACTTCATACAACTCCAAGTCCCTGTTTGTGCAGGACTGCTGGACCACACTTGCTAAACTAGGAATGCGTTGCTGGCTGCAGCTCATCTGGGTTCCGAGCCAGCAAAAGTAGGGAAATGGATTAATTTTTGTCCAATCGATTAACATGGTCCACCACACCCAGACGTTCTCTTATGACCGTTCCGTGTCGAAGAGTGTTTTGAAATCGAAAATCGAATATGGTTGTTATTACATTTGAGGGTTTTGCCAAGAGGTTTGTCCAGTTGGTCCATTAACCTTAAATTCTTATTGCTTCCAGCAGGTTACACTTCCTAACATGTAAGTGTAAGAGAGGCAGATTAAGTATGACAACAAAATTAGGAAATCTAAACTTTCACCCACCATCACCAACCTTCATAAAGGCGGTTTGTTAACACTACACTTCCCATAAATTCTAGAATGCCCCCTTAGTACTATTGAGATGAATTTCGGCGGTAATTTCATCGCACATGACAGCAGAAAAAGAGACAATGCATATTCGATTTGATATTACATTAAGATTTTCAACTTTCTTGTACCTTATGAAAGCTTACCTTATTCTTTCATTTCTAGGAGCGCCAAACACAGAAGACACCAATCGGTCTGCCTATCCAGTAACTTTGAACCCGCAGTTCAAAGTACCCTAGTCACTAGTGTAAATTTTGGAACCAGTACTTCCAGCATGGATCCTCTTACAGACGATCTTCGAGCTGCTGTAGATAACCTTAGTCTTGGGAGAGTTCCCAGTAGTAGTGCTTCGGACCCTGACCTAGCCCACGACTATGCTGAGATATATACCCCCAGCAGGGAAAAAGTACCATGGCCTAGAGCACCTACACCGCCCTTACATAGGTTTCCAAGTTGGGAAGATAGAATATATCAGGTAAAACTCATTCACATTAAAATTAATGGCTTTTTCAACTTGTGTTTCTTCTGGATATGTTTGATTCTATGCATATGAAATAAACCTTGGAGAGTTGATATTTGGAGGGTAGGTTTTGGGCGGTAAGGATCAAAATCCGTCGAATGGTTTCGGAGTTATAGCAACTATTTGTTTTTCCCAATAACTGGAAATATAATGATCTGATGGATTTGAAACTCGGTAGTTAGTTACTCGGTAGATACATACACCGAAAATTCCGTGAGGATTATTTAATTAAAAAATTAAAAAAAAATTATTCGAAACAATTCTATATCTAAAAACTATCAGGCAGATATCGCAAAAATTTTGAAAGTGCCTTCAAAACCTCATTTTAAAGCCCATGCAAGTTCTAGATTTATATTTGTTGGAAATATTGGAAAAATATTATATTTTTTTCCTGGAAGCCAAGCGATTCGGTTATCAGGAGTGATAATTTCTACATTAGGGCCTATTCTTCAAAATGATTAATTTTATATCTCAATATTCTAGGTGGCAGCAGATGGCCTAACCCTTACAGGTACAACACCAAGTGATATGGGACCAGAACAGGCTGGATACCAAGACATTCCTGTGCCGGTTTATGCCACTGTGAAAGGAAGGGCTAGTCAAATTCGCTCAATGCCATTCACTGGAGATTCATCTGATGATTCCAGTGACGGCGAGGGAAACAATACAACGGTAATGAAATAGTGAAAGACCAAACTTGAATTCATTATCCATTAAATGCATATTCGATACTTCCTGGCTCATTACGTATCAATCGTTGTATCGAATTTCTAGAGCTTAATTGCTTAATAAACCAGGCTAGGAGCCCCGCTTCCTGTGATAATAAATTCTAATCTCATCAAAGAGATAGTAGAATGCAAATGAAGGGCACAAAGTCACATTTTTATATTTCTTGAATGGGCAATAGGTCTCTTGCATGTAACCCGAAATACCATATGTTTATGTTTTTCTGTATCTGCTTCAATATCAAAACATCATGTATGCCCGCATCCAGTTTCAAAATTTATAAAATTTCAATATTTTGGAATTGAAAATCGGAAAAATCAAGAAGCAAATTCAAATGATTGGTAGAATCGTTGTTATAACGGCTGCCGTAATCAAACTCTACCCTCCGCGATTCCATCTGCTTGTTACAGCGAAACAAAGAGTGAAACGGACACGAGAATTGAGAGACGTAATCAAAAGCTACCCCCGGCGAGTCCGCTTGTTACAGCCAAACAAACAGTGAAGCGGACACGAGAAGATAGAGAGAGTAGATATGACGAGCTACGTCACGGATACGCGCCAAATTTCGATCGTTTGAATAGCCATTATGTGCAACCGAATTTGAATGATCGTTTTCTCGTCGAAAATTGAACTTTGACGGCGGTTGAACTTTTTCAGTATTCTTATGGATATATTAATCGATTCCAATAATAAAAAAATACATGCAAGAGAACTATTGGTGGAACGGAAGTGTGTATGTGTTTGCACTCCTCCTAAACGACATTACCGATTTTGATGAAATTTTGTGTGTGATTTTGAGTGCCGCAATCAGGTTATAGAATATTTGTTTTTTTTTAATATGAAATGGGGATGTGTTGCCCCAGACCTGGAGGTACCATTTGACATTCGTTATTAATTTTAAGTTCAGTCAGTATTACGCTGTAGAATTATTTTCACTGTTTCTTGTGGAAATTTATTTTTACTTTTTGTAGTTCAAAATCAGTTCATTCAAAAAATTGAAAGAATAAAGGTCAGTGAAGAGTTTGGCCTCCTAGAATATCAACCACAGCCTGACGACGCCTTTGCATACTTTTGATCTTATTGTTGAAGTAGCCTTGATTTATTTCTCTCGTGAGTTGCGGTAAAAGCCGTCTGAGTTATTGAAGTGTATGTGGAGGTGGTTGATGAGAATCCAAAGCTCTTTGTAGCTAATGCCGAGCGTGTTCAATGGGATTGCGGTCTGGCAGCCGAGGATGTGGAATACCATGGATTTCCAGAGCTTCATCGGCAATTCTTGAACGATGGGGTTGTGCATTATCGTCCTAAAATAAGAGATTTGCCCCAATAGCAGCATGAAACAAAGGAATAATATTATGAGTAACTTCCTCTATTGAAATCTGCGCATTCATGGTAGCATCAAGAACCAACAATTCTGTACGTCCATTGAAATAATTTTTTTCCCAAACAGTAACTGTACCACCTCTGAACCGATCTGCGATTTCTGGGCACCAGAGGATGGGTCCATACCCGAACACGCTGAATATCCGAAAACCGTCCATATCTCGACTCATCTGTGAACAATACAGACCTCCATTGATCGTTCTAATTCACGTGCTCATTGGCCCATTCCAATCGAAACCAGAACACCAGTAGCGTTCAAAAGGCGCTGTTGCATGATTCGACAAGTACTCAAAGGTTCTCTACGAGTAGACTGTCAGAAACCTCCTGCAAGAGTGGTAGATCTCGGGCGTCCACTTCTCGGACTTTCGGTCACGTTTCTAGTTTCTGTATCTATCGATAGCCGGGAAACTACTACGCTTTCACTAACTTGAAAGAAACGCGCTGATTACGACCTGCCTCGATCCTACCAATAGCCATATTGACTTCATGCGCACTAAGGTTACGTCTAGGCATTATTGTAAAACAAATTTTCAGATTTTGACAAAGTTGACTGTAAAGGTAGAAATATAGTGGGGCGGCGAGGTAAGAGGCACGCGGCGAGGCAAGCAGGCGATTTCTGAATCTCAGGGAACGCATATCCTACCTGGGTCTAGAGCGAGTTACCGCGCGGCACATTGGAGAGAGAAGTCATTCGAAGTTAACAAAACGTTTTTGACGCGCGATGTTAAATCCTGAAATTAAATCGAGAGTAACCTCTCCAATGTGCCGCGCGCGGTAACTCGCTCCAGATCGTGGTACTATATGCGTTCCCATTTGATATCTTGTGAGGCTATAAACCTCACACGATATCGCTCGATTACCTCGACGATCCACTATATTTGTACCTTGAGAACGTAAAACAGTAACTGATCCAAAATTCCCAGAAACGCAAACGACAATAACTTGCCTGAAACTGAGAAATTATCAAAAGAGGAGCAAGAAAACCGTTCAGATATAAGAGAGTAAATATAAACATTTGATTTCTCATAAAAGAACATTTGGTGGACAATAATCGGAGCTTTTGAAACGGTCACAAAATCTCCGAACTTCCTTAACTTTTGTGGATCAGTTGAACTATATTATATTCTCGAGTGTTCGTGAACATTTACTGAAACTCTTCTTATATTTCCAATAGGCTGTGGATGGCACTAATACAAATAGCAGAAGTTCAGGTGATACCTCAGGATCTAGTCCTGGCAAGAGAACGGCCTCCAGTAGTAGTGGTTCGCCGAGCAAGAGCAAAACTAGAGGTAAAACTCTCCACTAAACAAGTGTGATATTAATTTAATGTTATGCACGATTCGTCACCTTTTTTATTTTTCCTTTCGCTTCGCTTAGCGTTTCATTTAATCCACCTTTACACGAAGGTGTTTCAGATACCTCCTTCGAATCAGGAATGTCGGACGACTATGCTGTACCTCCCGACGCTTTGAGCTGTGATACTGCTAGCTTGGAATCATCTATGTTACTCAGAACATCGTACTTGGATAGTCCCAAGAGGTTGGAGAGTTTGGAAAAGTCTGGATCGTTAGCGAAGTTAGGTAAATTAATCTGACCCTGAACTTGTTTGAACTTGCATAAAATTGCTTTTTGATATTTTTCAGGTGGAAAATTGAAAACATGGCGGAAGAGATGGTTCGTGTTGAAGAATGGAACGTTAACATATTATAAGGGACAAAATGATACCAATAGAAAGCCTCAGGGTCAAATCATCTTAGATGATATCTGTAAAATAACAAGAGCTGAAGGTTCAAACACTTTCGAAATCGACACAGGCAAAAAAACGTATTACTTAACAGCTGATTCGTTAACGGCAATGGAGGATTGGGTAAGAGAGTGAAAAAAATCGTTATTCCAGTGTGTATAGGTAGAGTTTGTGCTCAACGCACTTGTGTCTTTTATCATTATTATTTTGTGAAATCTTACATTGTCTGTAATTTTCGAATTTTTGACGAAAATTGCCTCAAACGATTAGGTTCGACTCACTGATGAAGAATTCGAGGTCATAATTAATTATGTCTGGCTGGCCGGTCGTCCATTGCGACGATAACTTTCGAACGGAAGAGATGGCGACTTGGAATTTTCAGGGTAGGTTGCGCATTCAAATATGACGGTAAGATCGTAAATTTGCGGTTTCGGAGTTGAAATTTTGTTTTCCCAATAACTCGAACAATAGAGATCCGATCGAATTGCTAACTTGCTAACTAGTTGAAGAATGCCGACAAAAAGACTCCAAAAAAATTTATGAGGATCGAATTAAAAGAAAATTTGAAAAAAATATTCTGTATCTCAGAAACTATCCATCCAATAATGTTCGTGAGAACTTGAACTCCATGAAATGAAATTTCAAAGGTAAATGTCAATTTCATAACGAAACCAAACAAATGTTCGTGTTATTGATGTAATAACTTTTTCTTTCTATTTAAGAAGACAAACAAAAACTTATTCACAAATAAACTCGGCATACGGATCGGTTTTATTCATTCATTTTCCTAACAATACATAACTATAAAAAAAATTAAGGATATGTTAAGATTCCACTATTCATAAGCTTTCCAACAAGCCCACATACGACATATGTTTACGTTTGAAAAACAACAGTTGGGTTGGGTTGCACCCCAGGGGTTGAAGGGAAATATTGAATTTCATCGCCAAAAAATGGATTCAAGCACTGACGGGAAGTCAGAAGCTTTTGCGCGCATCTTCTATTGCCTATTCACCTCTATTGGACACTCTTAATTGAATTTACCATCGATATAGACCGTTATCTCAGCTTTTATCAAATACGAATACATTTCATACATTTCAATGACTTGAGTAATGATGTTCATCACTGACTCGAACTTAGTCGTTTGAGGCCATTTTCGGAAATGAGCGGCACGAGGCCCATAGTGTGGCAGAGCCATTAGCCTTTTTCTATGATTCTTTTGACAGTTAATGGAATATTATTTCGGCCGTATATTGGACGCCCTTCACAAACAGAGTATGCACGATGTATGCACGATAAATAATAACATGTCGCTATAATGATTGTAACTCCCTTTATTAGTCACGAATCCATTGGTATCTTTCATCTACAGGTGAGAGTTCTTCAGAACGTACAAAGAAGAAACGCAACAAAAATACTGCTCAGTAGAGAAGAGAACAAACCGGCGGTACAAGGATGGCTGACTAAAGTTAAAAACGGACATGCGAAGAAATGTTGGTGTGTTCTAATCGGAAAAATGTTTTTATATTTCAAAGCGCCTACAGATCAAACCCCAGCTGGACAAATAAATATGAGAGATGCTAGAGTAGAGGAAGTGGAACATTTGTCGGATTCAGACTCGGAAGAGAAGGACCAAGAACAACCGGATTTAACGATAGGTATATTTCCGACAAACCAGGGGCCTACATATCTTCTTTGTCCTGCAAAACAAGTAAGTGTTATAATAATTGAAATATTCAGAAACGAAATTTTTATTTCTCAATAATATATACAGGATGAATCTTTGAGTTGCACATTAATTTCATTCATATATTCCTGTCATCATGTACACTTGTTTCGTTTACCATTTTTCCAAGAGTTCCTGAGAAGGAAGCTCGAGAGGGTGCACTATATTATAATGGATAGCCAGGCCACATTGAGGGACCTGGAATAACCCATCCAAGGTCCTACTGTCCTGGGAATGCCGGGATACTTAAAGTCTTCTGAATGGCATAAGTCAACTGTCTAGCCCTGGCAGTGATAAATGACACATGGTTAGACCAGCGTAGGTCTTTGGAAACAGTCAAACCGAGGTCACAGTGACTAAATACACTTAGCAGCGTGTGACCCCTTTCGCGGGTTATTTCTACCAATAGGAAGTACACAGCATTTATATACGTTCAGAGGAAGCAGCCAGTTATCACACCAAACACTAATTTCATGTAGGTTCTGTTGAAGTTGGATATAGGAAAATAGTAGATTTTAATGTCATCCGCAAAAAATGAGCAAGTTGAATGGAGTAATATTGGGAGGTCGGAGATGTATAACAAAAATAAGATAGGGCCCAGAACGGAACCTCGCGGTACACCAGATATCATCTGCCTATCTGGACAGGAAATGGAATGATTAACTGTTACTTGAAACGTACGGTTTGATAGAAAGATCTCACATTGAGTTTCTGTGAACGTTACTTACTAATTATAATGATTCTGTTAGAATCACATCTCAACTATTAAATTTGAGATTTCTTGGAAATTTTGATGTATATGGGATTTCCAATATCAGAATGGATGATGATCAAATTGTGTATAATATTATAGTAGAAACAATTGGATACATATTGAATTAAAATCAAGTGAAAATATTTGATTGATTCGGTCTTCAGTTGGTGGAAATTCATTTTCTATTAATGAGCCGCTCAGAGAAACAGTGGTATAACTCCATTTGTTGGGAAATTAAGGTTTTTCTTTTCAACCGCTTGAAATATCAAGGTATTTCGTCGAGAGGTGAAACATCAACAGTCTCTAACTTGGTCAAAAAAATTGTTTCGACTTATACCATTCATTCAGAGGATGAAATACAATATTAGGTACCAAAATATCGATATAACTCAAAAATTCGAAATTCGTGAGTTATACCACTTTTCCTTTGATCGGCTCAAATAATGATTCAAGTTCTTAATATCCGCGAATTTATTTATCCATAACTTATCAATTGGAAGTGTTTTTTTTGTGTGAAGAATATTTATTTTACAAATGCTGCATCAAGGACCAAATCATGAGAATTGAGTGAGTAAATGTTCAATGAATTTGAAGCTTCAGGTGATACAGCGGATATTCTAATATAGGTTGCCGAATATCTCCCTTCCGCCTTTTTGTCTTTTGAATTTCGCGGCCATGTACAAAGCGCTACAGAGCTCGTAACTGGCAATACTATACATAATTTGAAAGGTCTTGACATAAACAAAACGACGCTATGCATGATTAGTTTGAATATTGCGTTCAGCAGTTATAGACGTATAAACATGGAGTTCACTAACGCCGAAATTCGCGCTATTTTAAAGTTTTCCTTCGTTAAAGGCAAATCCGCTAGAGAAACGTTCTGTGAGATTAATGGTGTTTTGGGGGATGGTACTCTATCAGTTCGAACAGCGGAGGAATGGTTTCGACGATTCAGAGCCGGTGAAAACGACACCATGGATAAGCCAGCCGGCGGAAGACCTGTGACGACAAATACCGATCAAATCATGGAAAACATCGAGTTAGACCGGCATGTGGCATCTCGTGACATCGCCCAGGAGATGGGAGTTAGTCACCAAACCATTTTAAACCATCTGTAGAAGGCTGGATAAAAAACAAGCCCTGTGGACAGGAGCTTTCTGGCGCTCTAGTTCAAACAGACAAATTATATCTCCGAAAGTATTGGTTTCTCAGAGTTGGGAATTATATCAATGTATTCATATAATAGAACTGCATCCTAAAGAAAATTCAATTCAAATAATAGTTTATTTATCAAGATTAAATGAGCAATCATGAGAATGAGAAAAGCACCATGGAAGAAATCAAATTAAATCTGGCCAATTTTGCCCAATAACGAACTTAACCGAGATATTCATCTCCCTAAACTACTCTGAGAATTTCAACTACCTACCTCATTCCGTTCGAGAGTTACATCTATGTCTATGGATGAAAAGCAGTCTCACTACTCTCTACTTCACTCACTAATCTCTTACTTCATGTTCAGTTCCGAAATGTAAGAATTTTCTGAGAAAAACTAATTTCGGAGCAAACAACTGAGATTTTTCTCACTTCGCTCACAATTCTTCGATTGATTAGATCATCATTTGACATTATGACAATTCATATTCATACATAGAATAAATAATAATATCATTCTGTGACAACGTTGAAATAAGATTTATTATTGAAATTTTGAAAAATCATATCTCCGAAAGTATTAGCTTGTTAGAGTTGAAAATTATATGATTGGATTCTTATGATAAAACTTTTTATTAAAAAAAATTTAATTTGGAATTTGTTTCGTAAAATAAAAATTTTTTTTTTGTTACTCCGAAACCATCTGTCCGATTTTGCCCAATAACGAACTTAGCCGAGATATTTATCCACTTAACCTACTCTGAAAATTTCAACTCTCTAGCTCATTCCGTTCGAGAGTTATCGTGCCTACGGCCGGCCGGCCGGACCGGCCGGCCGGACCGGCCGGACAGAATGAATTTCGACCACGGATTCTTGATCGGTGAGTCGAACCAAATCGTTTAAGACCATTTTCATCGAAATATTCGAAAATTACAGACATTTGGGCAAATTGATAAGCACTCAGTTCCGAGGAACTAGAGCGCCAAAAAGCTTGATGTTTGGGTGCCGCATGATTTGACGCAAAAAAACCTTCTGGACCGAATCAACGCCCGCGATATGTTGCTGAAACGGAACGAACTCGACCCATTCTTGAAGCGGATGGTGACTGGCGACGAAAAATGGATCACATACGACAATATCAAGCGAAAACGGTCGTGGTCGAAGGCAGGTGAATCGTCCCAAACAGTGGCCAAGCCGGGATTGACGGCCAGGAAGGTTTTGCTGTGTGTTTGGTGGGATTGGAAGGGAATCATCCACTATAAGCTGCTCCCATATGGCCAGACGCTTAATTCTACCATCTACTGCGAACAACTGGGCCGCTTGAAGCAGGCGATCGACCAGAAGCGTCCAGAATTGGCCAACAGGAAGGGTGTAGTGTTCCACCAGGACAACGCCAGACCACACACTTCGTTGATGACTCGTCAGAAGCTACGGGAGCTCGGATGGGAGGTTTTATCGCATCCACCATATAGCCCGGACATAGCACCAAGTGATTACCACCTGTTCCTGTCCATGGCGAACGCCCTTGGTGGTGTAAAGTTGAACTCAAAAGAGGATTGTGAAAAGTGGCTGTCCGAGTTCTTTGCAAATAAGGAGGGGGGCTTCTACGAGGGAGGTATTATGAAGTTGCCGTCTAGATGGAAACAGATTTATCGAACAAAACGGCGCATATTTGAACTAAATCCGATCACTATAACACTTTTTATAAAGCATTGAATAAAGATCAAAAAAGCGGAAGGGAGATATTTGACAACCTATTATAATGAAGATTATACTTCTGTGTTGAACGGGTAAACAAAATGCAGGAGTGTATTAGCAGTGTGAAATCTTTTGAGGCTTGTAACTTCTTATCTGAGCCGAATCTGGAAAATGTTAAATGAAAAAAAGGGTTGTGTTTCATGAGAAGAATCTATGTTTGAAATCATCGTACAACTTAAAGACTCACCCTGTATACCTTTATGATATTAGTCAATAACTGATGCGTTTTTCAATTTTCAGGAAAAAGATTCTTGGTTGTACCACTTAACTGTAGCAAGTGGAGGTGGACCCAGCACGGGTACTCAATATGAACAGCTAATTCACAAACTCATGGAGGTTGATGGAGATCCTAATTGTGTTCTGTGGAGGCATCCAGTTCTTCTGCACGTGCCTTGTACGAAAGATGGTGCTATTCCATCTTACTTTCCTCTCACAAAATTACCAACAGAAGCGTTGCAGGCAAGTGGAATAAGCCATTGTTGTTCTGTGGAGAACAGTATAACACCATAAATGTTAGCCATATGTTACAAATATCATACCTTTCACAGGCGGAAGCTATCAAACTATTCAAATGCCTTCAGTTATTCATGTCAGCTCAAGTGGATCAAGCAGGAATAGATTACCATGTGATTTTAGCTCAAAATGCCCTTCAACAATGCTTGGACATGCCAGAGTTACAAGCAGAACTGATTTGTGCCCTCATAAAACAAACGAGCAAAAGTTGCCCTCTTCCAAAACTCGGAGTGCAGGTATCAACTTCTAAGTTGCTTAAAAAAAGTGTAAGTGTGCTTTTTATATTTGGTTTTTATTATTATTTCATTTGGAGGGACCATAAGTCTTTATACATTATCTGGGAAAACTTCTATTGAATTCCAATTTGAGTCAATTGATTTTGAACTACATATTCGAGGTAAATTTATTAATCATTTCATCTTTCGCATTCCCATACATTTCAGTTATATGCTATGCTTTCAGAATGCTTTTACAGGGGGTTATCAAAGGTGGGCATTTTTCAACGGAGGTAGAGCTCATCGAAATAAGCCATTCTTTGAAAGGCCGGCTATATGAAAGTTGCAAAATTACTATGTTCAAAACTAACTTATAAAATTTATCCTATTACGGCCCTGGTATAATCAGAGCAACAGGTTCGAAAACAATAATATTTTTTGGGAGAAAAAATATTATTTATCACTCGTACATTACAATGACAGATATCTTCGTATCTTGGTATATATTTTATTATAGGTAAAATATTTATCTAAATAATGTATTAGTGGTAAATATATTTTTTTCAATCTTACCATTTTTATATGGGAACGTCGGTATAAGTTAAGAAAAAAATACTTTTTAAAAAATTCTTCAAAATACTAACGTGAAAGCAGGAGCTTTTGCGAGCATTTTCCATTGTCTATCCAAGCCTTCTACGGAGTCGATCGACCTGAAATTCGGTACCCGATTGTAAAATGGTGGCTCGAAGGTATGTGCGGAATTTAGCAGGTTCAGACGATTAGTTTATGAAATAATTTTGGTCTTAAACGATTTGGTCCGACTCACTGATCAATAATTCATTGTCAAAATCGATTATGTCCGGCCGGCCGGCCGTCCGTCCGGCCGTTAACACGATAACTCTTGAACGGAATGAGCTAGACAGTTGAAATTTTCAGAGTAGGTTAAGGAGATGAATATCTCGGTTTCGTTATTGGGCAAAATCACTTCGGTGGTTTTGGAGTAATAAAAAAAATTTTTTTATATTACAAATTTTAATTTCAATTTTTTTTTAAGATGCAGTTTCATCATAAAAATCCATTAATGACGTTCCGAACTCTAACAAGCTAATACTTTCGGGGATATGATTTTTCAAAATTTCTATAATTATTCTCAATTCTATAGAATACTCTAATTATAATTTCCTGATGTATATAAATCCAACATGAGATGAGTCATAGACCTACGTTTTGAATTCAATTACGAAAATTCTTGAGAATTGACGCACAGAAGCCAAATTGAAAATGTGGGAAAACCCTGTGGAGAGGAGCTTTGGCTCTTGTTCAAACTTTGACAAATCATAACTCCGAAAGTATTGGTTTCTCCGAGTTGAGAATGATATCAATGGATTCTTATTTAATTTATTTTATTTTGTGATGCAGTTCTATCATAAGATTCCATTAATATCATTCCCAACTCTGAGAAACCAATACTTTCGGAGATATAATTTGTCAAAGTTTGAACAAGAGCGCCAAAGCTCCTGTCCACAGGGCTTGAATCAATTTTTATAAGTGGGCGGTGAACAGAGTACACAATTTCTAACTTCGTGAGGTTGATCATATTTCGGAATACACATTTAAATAACGGGAAATCGCATGGCACTGTGTCATTGCGTGAACTACTACACTACCAACACTATTGTGACCAGATCTATATTTATGTTGAATACTAAATTATAGTGAACATCTCAGATATTTTGCAAACTTTCATAAAGCCGTATTTCAGCTGGTTCTACACGCTATCGAAGAATCAGACCTTTGGAAACACCTTGTATTGCTTATTTAATTTAGGCTGCGAAATTGTTTCATGTAGGACTAAGAGTTGAATGAATCTTAAACTATTCAATGAACCGGGTGTTTCTTCAACACTTTTGTATATGCTTGTTCTTCTGGCTCTGTCTTCTGAAGACAATTAGAATAAATGATATTCTAATTAAATCTCACTTTGATTTTTTTAGATAATATTATTATACACGGGGTATCCCAACAGTATATTATTATTATTATTATTATACTGATCCTCCTGGGTCTTCCACAAGGAGACCCCTCATAAGCTCTAAGAGCTTGCCCTGAGTTAGGAGAACCAGTTGTGTTCTGTGTAGGCTTTGTTACTGTGTCCTTACGCCACCTTAGGCACAGCACTGTTAATTTTTGACTCAACAGCGAATGGTGGCGATTACCGTGACTAGAAAATTTCTTTCCTAGCCTCGGAATTGAACTTGGGGCTTCCGCTCCCAAGTCAATTACTCTACCACTGAGCCAATATGCTCGTTATATCGATAAAGCTGATATACATATATGAAAAAGAGTCTAATACAAAAGTCATACGGCACCAGAAATGTTTTGAAGATAATTCCAGATGCAAAAAATGTAATCCGTAATACAAAATTGGTTCAATCCCTGTGGACAGGAACTTTCTGGTGCTCTTGTTCAAACAGACAAATTATATCTTCGAAGGTATTGCTTTCGCAGAGCTGGGAATTATATCAATGTATTCTTATGATAGAACTGCATCATAAAGGAAATTCAATTCAAATAATAGTTTATTTATCAAGATTAAATGAGCAATCTGAGAATGAGAACTGCACCATGGAAGAATTCAAATTAAAATAGCTGAAATGAATTCGACTCTCTCTTATAGAACAGGATGACATGTACGAGTATGAACACAGATCATATAATAAAGCATAGATAGAATAATTATAGCATTCTGTGAAAACATAGAAGTACGACTCATTATTGAAATTTCAAAAAATCATATCTCCGAAAGTACTAGCTTGTTGGAGTTGAAAATGATATCAATGGATTTTTATGGTGAAACTGCATCTTGAATAAAAATTGAATTTGAAACTTGTTACTTAAAAAAAAATTTTTTTTTTCGTTACTCCGAAACCATCTGGCCTATTTTGCCCAATAACAAACTCAACCGAGATATTCATTTCCTTAACCTACTCTGAAAATTTCAACTGCCTAGCTCATTCCGTTCGAGAGTTATTGTAGAATTTTTTTTTTTTAATTTTCAATTTTTTTTTACACTTTGCGGTAAGCTGATCAATACAAAACTTCACATGCGTATTAAGGACATGATTCTACAATTTGATGCTAAATTTCAGATAGATCGAATGATCGGTTTCGGAAATATTCATAAAAAATATTTTTACTGAATACGGCCATAACTCCGAAACCGCTTGATGGATTTCGCCCATTAACGAACTCGTCCGAGATATTTACGCTCCAAACCCACCTTGCAAATTTCAATCCTCTAACTCCTTTCGTTCGAGAGTTATCGTGCCTACGGCCGACCGGTCGGACAGTCGAACCAAATCGTTTCAGACCATTTTCAGCCAAAAATTTGAAAATTATAGACATTTGGGCAAATTGATAAGCACTCTGTTCCGAGGAACAAGAGCGCCAAAAATTATATTTTTCAAATTGAACAACCAGTTGTTTTTTTCATGGAATGGTTGCTGTGTTTCCTCACTAAGTTTTGCTGTGCCAAAGTCTTAATTTTTTCGGAAAAATAGAGAGACTCTGAATGAAATAACTGTAACTAAGCAATCTGCTGCAGTGTCGTAGAGAACACCAAAGTGGCGTGTATTGCTTTGGTAATCATTTGTGCTCATATAGCACATGCTACTTTCATTTTTTTTTACTTTGATTTAACATGTAACATGTTGGTATCCTCAGGTAATTTAATGTAGAATGTGAAGACTAACTTACTTACATGTGGTTCGATTTGAAGAAATCGCATAAACTTAAATCGTGGAATCAAATGCAAATAACACGTGAAGCACCATGTATGAAAATTAATGAATATCAGAGCAATACAGAATGACAGGAAAATAATCTTGATATATTTTTTTTCTATTATGGAAACATGCAACACCCTATGTATCTGAAACAATTTTCAAAAAGTGGCCTTTCTGATGCGGTATATCTTTTATAAAATACTCTATTTCATATATAACCATTATCGATATAATGCAAATACGTACTGTTGGAACACCCGGTATATTGCGATATTTTGCGTGAATATCAGTCATCAATTCCGTTATATACCGAATACGAATTTGTAGTCGTAACTTGATGGCACGAACCTAGCTTCACCCAACCTAATCTACGTTAATTGAAAGCCAACATATACAGCGCGAGTCCCTAACTTGGACTTAATTCAGTAAACCAAAGACAGTTTTTTTGGTGTCAATACGCTCGGACTGGTCGATTAGTATTTCAAATTGCTAGAGTAACAAAGTCGACAAAGAACACAACTGACTCTTCTTAGTCACACAAGCTCCTAGGAGGTTCTGAGGGATCTCCTTGAGGAAGACCTAGGAGGGTGTAATTATACTTACAATCATGAAGGTCATGATTCTACAATTTGATGCTAAATTTCAGATAGATCGAGTGCTCGTTTCTGACAATATCCATAAACCATGTTTTTAGTAAAAACGGCCATAACTCCGAAACCGCTCGATAGATTCCGCCCATTAACGAACACTTCCGAGATATTTACTCTCCAAAACTGCCGTGCAAATTTCATCCATTTAAAACCTTTCGTACGAGAGTTATCGTACAAACGGCCCGACCGGACGGACAGAATTGAATTTGACCTCGGATTATTAATCACTGTCGAACTAAACCATTTGAGACCATTTTCGGCGAAAAATTCGAAAAATACAGACATTGAGCCGTATTCATAAAACTGAAGGATATCCTTGTGAGAATAAGATGAAAGTATAAGGTTTTCAGTTGAAGAAAAAGGTAAGAGTAAAAGCATTTCCTTTTTTTCGTATTCATAATGATCACCTTATACTTGCAAGCATATCCTACAAGAATAAGTAAAGGGATGTTGGCTTGTATGTGCCGCGGCAGGTTCCAACCTGTTCACTATGTTTTGTTTATTAATTGTACAGTGGACCCCCGGTAGTCCGACAAACGTTTTGAAAGGCAGTCTCGGACTATCGAATTTGTCGGAATATAGAGTACTAATACTATAGAGCCCAAGACCTCCTATAGTCCGGAAAAAAATTACCTAGTATAATCCAACAAATTCCAGATCAAAATATGTAATAAGATTCTATCTGAATTACATATGTACTACACAACCCTTGTTTATAAAACTGCGTTATATAAACATGTTACTAAACGACCGAGACCGCCGTATTCACAAAGCATTCGATCTCCGTTAAGTCCTAACTGAGGTCATCAGTTAAGGATAAATAAGAATCGCAACCTCAGTTAACGTATTTAACGGTAGTGAAACAGGCCTGTTTCAAGTTAATTTTCACGTTAACTTAGGTTGCGATTCTTATTTACCCTTAACTGAGAACCTCAGTTAGGACTTAAAGGAGATTGAATGCTTGAATGCTTTGTGAATACGGCGGTGAGTCTGCTACTGACCACACTCAAAATTATTGAAGGATATGCTTTTCATTTGAAGTAAAAGGAAACGTTTATGAATAACCAAATACTTTTTTGTAGAGGATATGCTCCTACTCTATAAGTATAAGGTTTCACTCGAAATATTATGAATGCGAGCTGAAGGATTCCCTTCATTTTCTGCAAGTATAAGCATAACCTTTTTTTTATGAATACGGCTCATTGTGTCGAAAGGATAGCACACTGTTCCTTGCGGAACACGCGCGAAAAAACTGTTTGATTTACTGAATTATTTCCAAGTAACAGACTCGCACTGTATGATCGTTCAGTTTAGGTTGGTCAAACTGAAATGGAAAATTCCTAACCCCGTGTTGTATTGAGACTGCTAAAAGGCTTTGCCGGTTACAATCATCATATGTACCGTATGTGCAAATGAACAAGCGCACCAAAGCTCCGGGCTCCGGGAACCAAAGTTCATTCATCTCTAATAATAATAATCCCAGGGGGATATTTGTAATCCGATCTTGTAATTCTACGTACCTCGAAACGTAAACTGTAATACAATTATCCATTCAGACAACAACAAATCTGCTATCGAAGCATTTTTTCCGAAGATACTGAAGCGAATTATATTGAACTTTGTTTGAAAATAGCGGCATTGATCTTCCGAGCTTATCTCAAGAACTCATTAACAGTTTGACAGGAAATTCGGAATGTGTATTACTGTTATAATGCATATTCTGAAAATGAACCACAGTTTTCTACGATCAATGGTTCGGAGGTTATGAAGAAAAATACATTACACAACAAAAATGGTTAAAGTATAATAATGTCAGATTCCAAAGGCCCATTATTCGTTGAAATAGGTCAACTTTGACGTAAGATTTAAATTGAAAATTGAAAACTTTTCACGCAAGAAGAATTACTCTGTTTTCATAAATTAACTAAACTATTTACCTTAGCAAATCAAATGTATGTTTGACGAATTAGTTGCTTCACAATATTCTTAGTCAGGTAGTTCTAGATTTCCAAGAAAAATAAAATTATTCTATTCATTGTGCTGAAAAATATAGTTATATTTATTTTCTTATGACGCATGTTGCTGCATATTTATATCTACATTTAGATTTAGGAAACTTACGTTGTTTCTCCACTATAGAGTGGAGTTTATTCATTTTCAAGAATGTTGGTGTTTCTCTTGTTTTTCTTTCATCTATTTCTTTTATGTTAAGTTCTCAGATCTAGAATAGATTGCCTGTACATATGTGTTGTCTGTTGAGATCTTATACTTTCATATTTTCATCATAGTGTGCTTGAGAAAATGATCATAGTTAGACACTTAACACTCCACTTAGCTCATTACTGAGATATAATTATTGTAAAAATTATCGAAATCATATAAAGTCTCATATTTATATAGTTAATATATATATAAATTCTTCATCTATTCTACAATCATGACATGTGAAAATAGTTAATTCAATAGTATTCTAGTTAGAAAATATATAAAATAGTTGATAAGACATCAATTTGTACATGAATCTTACTTATTAGAGATTTATAGGCAAAACTTTATTCCTATATTTATTTTCCGGATGAACTCACTCCACTGAGAAGGATTTTTTTCATCAATAACACTCATATGCACTTCACACAGACACACTTTCACATATTATATTCTAGCACCTATGAACAAATATTGCTTGACGCTAGTCACATGAGAAAGTTTGACTGTACATGGAAACACCAAAATTCTTTTCAGCAATTGCTCCTTTGCGCAACTCAAAGCCTATTCACTTGCGAAACAACGCCCAGTATAAATAGCACTTCTGACCAACAAATTGCATCTTCCGCCATACAGGCTTCGCAGGAAGAAAAATACAAAGAGCACAAGGAGTGTTTTAAAGAGCACAAAGACACTAAAGGACCTCCAAGTTTCACTTTCCTACAAGGTTGGCAGTTGCTTGCCCTGGCAGTCAGTTTGTTCGTGCCAAAGTCGTCCAGACTGTTGTGGTTTTTGAAGCAGCATCTGCAGAAAAATGCTGACAACAGGACAGAGTGTGGAAAGTACGCTGCGTACTGTGAAAGAGCGTTGGAAAGGACTATTATATCAGGTTTGTCGATAACTGGATACTTTATTGTAGAACATGTCAAGTGGCGCCATGAAAAGTAACATTTTTCCGTATAAAATAATACTCAATCGGAAGGATATTATCTTGGGTATTGTGGTTTAATGAGAGAATAATATATAATAGCTTTGTACTTGTGTAAGACCGATACCAATTGCCCGTGCTGCAGCCTAGAGAGGCTTATTGTACCTCGGTCGGCCTCCTATTAGCTGACAGTTTCTCATGGTTGATCCCACTCAGCTCGGGTGTCTAGCCTCCATAGGGTCTCTTAGTCGATCCCTTGCAGCTCAGGTGTACTTCACCAAGCTAATACCCTCATTACACTATGCCTTTTTCGTGCCTATTTGTCAGCCTGACTGCCTGCGCCTGAAATTTTGAAGAAATACGCATGCGCCCGGGGCTATTTTGTAGACTGTTTCAGGCTTGAAAATAAATAGAACTGGTTCTATTTGTTCCCCCTGAATCGTGGGGATTTCAAGCCTTTTTGTCGAAATGTCATGTTTACCACCACAATATTTATCTGTCTGAGTTGACGTCTTAACATAACCTAGTTTATTCTATCCTTCGAATCGCAGCCTTCGTAAATTCAATAATAAATTTATGTTTACTACTCTGAGGACGTAAACTAACTAAACTTACGAAGGCCAGATGTGGTGGCTATCCCCGAGTGATATGAAGTTTTCACCAGTAGCCTACTATCGCAAAGTAATTATTAATTTCGTTTTTGGAGAAATGCTTTCTGGAAAAACAGTGTCTTTTTTCTGTATGTGAATTTGCAGTCTATGTAGTAGCATATTAGACTTTTCTTCAGACATTCTTAAAACACTATGGTATTGTTTTAAAAATATACGAACAAAACAAGAACATGAGGTAAATATGTCAATTACTGCCTGAAACAAGCGCGAAAAAAGCGCGGTGTAATAGTGCTACTCATTGGGGGGGAAATTCAACCAACAAATAGCCATGAAAATAGGCGCAAAGATAGACATGAAAAAGGCATAGTGTAATAAGGGTATAAGCCCTGTACCACTGACATTATATGGGTCTCATTTAACATCCCCACTGCCTTGTCGGTGTATTACCTTTACTCCATTCACTTTTATACAGCCTCCCAGTTGGCCATGATTTAGGTCTATCACGTTTTTGAAACTAACACTGAGGCACATTGGCACTCCTGAAGTCAATGTCAAAACAATTCTCCGAGACGTTGCCAATGCCAATTTCTACTCTCAACATAATCTTCCATCTTAGACAAGATATCATCACAGACCATTACCTTCGAATATCAAAGAACTCTTCGCTTTGAAATTGAAAATGCCGAAAGTAGTTTTGAAGACGCAGAGACAAAGTATCAGGAAGTGCTATACAGAACTGAAATCTGCTTATTCCGATCGTAACCCTGATGTTTGGAACCCATAAATTTATGAGAAGCTATCTAACTTCATTCTGTCTCAGGACATGTTAAACTCTCGAATGAAATTACTTTGTTTCCTATCACTATATTTTATTAAGGTTTGACAGTGACTCGGGTTTCGTAGTACTAGTACATTTTGAAACTGGTGTATTTCAAGTTGTGCAACAAGGTATTTAAATGTCTTCTGTAGGCTTATTTCTTGAGAAGTTTTCCTGCCGGGCTATTCAGGATTTTTTATTCTTTTTTCAAATGAACTATGACAATGCAACGGACTAATCTATCCATTATTTTTCATTAGAATTTCAACGATTCTTGATTTCCGTTCAAGAAAATAGCATAACTGAATCTTCCAAGCAGTTTATATAGGTACGTGAAATATTTCCAGTAACAACATAGGAAAAATTTTCTTCGACAGTCGCCAGGTTTTGGAATTGTTTGAATTCACTTGATATATTCTCAAATTCATTATTCTTCCGAAGTAAATTCACATTCAATTTCACAAGAGGGGGATAGCAGAGCCCTCTCTAGTGAGTGCATCACCTATTCCATTCCCTTCAACCCCTGTGTGTCCCGGCACCCACTCTAGCTCAACTCGGTTTCTGGCAGCCAAGGTTTCCAGGTGTTGTCGGCATTCCAGCACAAGCCTGGAGTTAATTCTCCAGCTGGCTATTATCTGAAGTGCTGCCTGACTGTCCGAGAGAATTCGTATGTTCCTATTGGAATAGCCCATACGAATATTCTCCACGACAGATTTCGTGAGGGGTACCACTTCCGCCTGGATATAGTGGTGCATTGCCCAAGCGACATCGAAATGCTCACATTAGATTAGAATAACTTTCTATATAGAGCATTACAATTTCTCCGCGAATAGCGTGAAGAAGGGATATCGAATTGTCGCTACACGGAGAACCGCGGAACCGCTCCTCCTGCAAATCAAAACAAACATAAAGCCCATAGTTAGTTCAACTCGTCAACACAGAACAGTAGAACACTTCAATTAAGGACCAGGACCCGTGGGGTGAAAGTGCTTGCGGCAATTCATGAGCAATATTTACGATAATTTCATATCAGATATATGAGCAAATTGAACTGAATCATTTATTCAATTTAATATGTCGGACGACAGGTAGTTCAAAACACTGTTGCCGTTATTCGCGCGAAAATAAAAGAAAATTCTTAAATATAATGAAAATGAAACAGAATGAGTCGCTGCTTAGCTGTGCAATGATGCTCTGGGTCTGGCCGTTAACACCGAAATAATATTCTTTCGCTGTCACCGGTCTGGCGCAGTGACGTAGTCAGTTGAAGAGTGGGGTGGGGTAACAGGAGGGCAGGCAGCATTCGGTCTCTCTTAATTATGTGGTATTATACTATCCGCCGTATTCACAAAGCTTTCAATCTCCGTTAAGTCCTAATTGAGGTCCTCAGTTAAGGATAAATTTCAATCGCAACCTCAGTTAACGTATTTAACGGTGGTGGAACAGGCCAGTTTCACGTTAATTTTCACGTTAACTGAGGTTGCGATTCAAATTTGTCCTTAACTGAGGACCTCAGTTAGGACTTGACGGAGATTGAATGCTTTGTGAATACGGCGGCATGATTGATTTCTTTATTACTCTTATTGTGTTCTGTCTATACCCAAGATATATTTGTTCCGATACTGTATACGCCCTTCACGATACCAGGATACCACTGTTTTGTTCGGAAATTTCTAAAATCTGTAGCTCACCATAGTTTCCTGTCTCTTCAAATTAATTTCACAACGGATAATATTTCGACCAACTCATAATTCTTATCTGTTCAGTAATACAGTTTTTATTCATATGCAGGAGGTAGGGAGCTCAAACCATCTCGAATGGAGGTACTCAGCATCCTACTCAAGAACCCACAACACCACTCTCTTCCCCATTCTATGCCAATTCACCTCCTGAACGGAACATACCATATCACAAGTTTCGATGGCTCAACAACAATAAAAGAATTCCAGGATAGCTTAGCAACGGAAATCGGTTGTAGGATAACTAATGGATTTGCAATATTCAGCGACGACCCGATAGAGAAAGATTTGGAGCACACTTTAGACTTCAATGCGAAATTATGTGATATTATTTCGAAATGGGAAATAGCATTGAGGGAAAAGGGTCTAGGAAAGTTCGAGAATACCAAAGTTATACGTTTGACGTACAAGAATCGATTATGGTGGAAAAACAGCGCAAGATTGGAGACTGATAAAGAGAGACTATTGCTGTGTTACCAAGTAAATAAGCAGATTGTAGCAGGAAGATTTCCATTGAGTCGGGAATTGGCTCTCGAATTGGCAGCACTTATGGCTCAATTAGATTTAGGCGAGTGTTCCCTTGGTACTAAACACATGAGTGCCAATATTTCTCAGAGTCATCCAGGAACAACTTCGAATAAACACCAGAGCCCAAAATCGGTTCGTGGAACTTTCAGTCCTCAAAATACTTGCTCGAGTACTTTGAATGCTTTGAGCAATGTGCAGAGCATTCTGGCAGCTCATTCAAACCAAGCACTGACTGCCATAGACAAATTCTATCCCTACAGGTATCGTGATCAGTTGAGTCAAGAAGGTCTGACTGAGTTGCAAGCTAAACTTTTAGAAAAATGGAGAGGACTCAAAGGAAGGACTCAGCTGGACTGCGTGAGAATATTTTTGACATGCACAAGAAAATGGCCGTTCTTTGGAGCGACACTCTTCCAGGTAACGTGTAATTCGATCATTTTCTCATTTCAATTCATATTCATGTGCAAATAGTAAACTCAGTAGGTTGGCACTACTGCAGGCTGCAGGTGGTGGTGATAATGGTTTCGGCCATAAAAAAATCCCATAAATCAATCATCAATTTTAGACTGATATCCTCCATTTTGTATATTTCCAACGAATCACGGCAAGAACTATTGAATTCCACTAACTAAAATTCTGGTGGTGAAGGCAAGCTTTGAATTAGTGAAAATCATTGAGAAATTTTCAGAATGAAAAGTGGGAAAGCTCTGTGGACAGGGGCTTTGACGCTCTTATCAAACTACTAGCGAGTGATTATTCAAACTTTGACAAGTCATATCTACGAAAGTATTGGTTTCTCATGGTGGGATTGGTGGGTTTCACGAAGATTGGATTAACTTAATTGTGGATTTATTTCGGTG
This sequence comes from Halyzia sedecimguttata, assembly GCA_937662695.2. Lineage (NCBI taxonomy): Eukaryota > Metazoa > Arthropoda > Insecta > Coleoptera > Coccinellidae > Halyzia > Halyzia sedecimguttata. Next base: position 66,855,863 of record OW569415.2, on the reverse strand, counting down.
GTTGCATCAAAATGCACTGGAAATTGACATAGAATCACAATGATTTGGCAATTAAGAGCTGTCAAAGCAAACTATAATTAGAGCATTCTATGAATTCATAGAAATACGATTGATTATTGAAAATTTGAAAAATCATATCTCCGAAAGTATTACTTCGGTAGAGTTGAGAATGATATCAATGGAAAGTTATGATGAAACTGCATCTTAAAAAAAATCTGAAAATTTCAACTGTCTAGCTCATTCCGTTCGAAAGTTATCGTGTTAACGGACGGCCGAACAGAATCAATTTTGACCACCGATTTTTGATCAGTGGGCCGAACCGAAACTTTTGGGACCATTTTCAGCCAAAAATTCGAAAATTACAGACATTTTGGCGAATTGATAAGCTCTCTGTCCCGAGGAATAAGACCGCCAAAAGGGATAAGCCTTCTGGCAAATTGGTTGAATGAATAATAATAAGGGTTTAATAATCCTCCTATACTCAACCTTTTTGGCGCTCTTGTTCCTCGGAACAGACATGTCTATAATTTTCGAATTTTTGGCTGAAAATGGTCTCAAACGTTTTGGTTCGACTCACTGATGAAGAATCCGTGGTCAAAATCGATTCTGTCCGGCCGTTAACACGATAACCCTCGAACGGAATGTAAAAGACAGTTGAAAATTTCAAAGTAGGTTTTGGAGATAGATATCTCAGTCAAGTTCGTTATTCGGCAATATCGAATAACGGAGTAACGGAAATTTTTTTTTACATAACAAATTTCAAATTTAATATTTTTCAAAATGCAGTTCCATCATAAGAATCTATTGATATCATTTTCAACTGTAACAAACTTTCGGAGATATAATGCTCTAATTATACTTTGCTGATGTTTGTAAATCCAACATATGAGGTGAGTCATAGATCTCTATGTTTTGAATTCAATTTTTTATGATGCAGTTCTATCATAAGAATTCATCGATATCATTCCAATTTCTGAGAAACCAATACTTTCGGAGATATGATTTGTCAACATTTGAAAAATGTAGTTTAGATCAGTAGTTGGACAAGAACGCCAAAGCTCCCGTCCACAGAGGTTTCCCACATTTTTTCAATAATGAATTTTTCATGTTTTCAATTGCTTATTACTGCAGGAATGAATGGCTTTATTGGTATCCGCTGTATCCTCCCTCGTTCTTCTCTAATTCTGTACATGTTAATTCAAATTTTGTCTGCTATTTAGTATTCTTTTCTGAAGAAAATACAGGTGTCGACGAAATTCGCCAGAGTGTGTGTCATGTCTTATGTGTTTTTTCAAACTTGTCAAATCAATATAACGGAATTTAACGAGATATTGTGCATAATAGTCCTCAAAGAAATGAGCCAGCAGCATTCTTTATTTAGAAGGAGGTTACACGGTTAATCTGGCATCAGTTCAGTCTGACATCAATCATGAATGTTGGATCGACGGTAACTGAATGTTACGCATAGACTGATGGTCCGGAATGATGGCCAGATTGATGTCAGATCGATGCCAGATTGATACCAGTTTGACCGTGTAACTTCCGTCTAAGATGGAGGTCAGTGTCAGTCTGGTATCAGTCTCGCATCACATCAATTATGGATTGATATCAGATTGACTGGAAACTGATGGTCAGGATTGATAGAATATTAACGCGTATTGATGTGCTTCGCCAGCCCATCAATCCGCATCAGTCTCATCGTGATCAATGAAACGGACTGAAGTGATGCGTGATTGATGGCAGATTGACCGTATAATCTCTATCTTACAACGGTTTCTGATTCTCTGGAAATATACAAAATGGCGGATATTTTTGATTTAGTTTTGATTTTCTTCAAAGTCCTCAATCCCTGACAGAACTATGAAAGAATTCCTGAACATCCATCAAATTAAATGGCTAACTTAATTAATTCCAGGCAAAACTCAAACAAGCGGATGCTCCCATGACATGGATGGCTTTGAATGAGGACTCCATCACGATTTTAGACTTGGCAACTATGCAGCAACGTACCAGATATCCTTATACTAATGTTCTCACGTTTGGTGGCTGTCAAGAAGACTTTATGCTTGTTGTCACGCAGAATGACCAACAACCTTCACAAAAACTTATTTTTAATTTGAGTAAACCCAAGATATTAGAGCTAACCCTCCTGATAGCAGATTATATGAATTTACTAATCAATAACCCAGGCACCCCTTTGCTTGGGACTCTAAGTAGAGGTACTATTGTGTCTGTTAACCAATCAATAGTTAACCAATCTGTAATAAGCCAAACCATTGCCAATCACAGTCAACCTGATATTCTTAAATCTACTCCTGATCATGGTGGACTGCAGAGAACTGACTCAAAGAGACGTACTCATGTTGATTCTGGTTTAGCATGATACAAACACCACTGTATCAAATTATAAACCTTATTCTTGTCGAACAATTCACCTTGATTGCCCCTCTGTGCCAGGGTGTCGATGCTGTCGATAGTGTACATAATGAATATTCGCAAATGTATATATAACCTAATATAAGTACAGTTGATTCCAAGGGGTTCCTGATATTTTCCAATTTATATTTTAGAATGTCATTGAAAGTTTTATATTGCCACTGATGGATTAAGTGTATTTAGTATGTAGATGAATATAATTTTTTATATAAGGTATGAATACCTCTAGGAATTTTCTGCGACAGCGTTATAAACCATCTGAAGCCAGTGTTTTCGATGTGAATTCCAATGAAATTAGGGAGATTTTAAGGCAATATCAAATACATCATATAGTCATATTTATATTTTTGTCATGAAAGAGGTTTGTCCCATCAGAATATGATTTTTTCTCCAGATATGAAATACCTTGAAATCTTTCTACTAGCTTAATTCGATCGAAAATCTTATGCGATCTTTTTTTACAAGGGCCCGTTAATTGATGTTCGATTGAATTTTTGTACGAAATAAAGAAAAACACCATCTAGTCCATATTTTGTAATGTATGCATGTTTTGACAATAGTTACCACAATAAGAATTTCATCTACTTTGAAGAATCTTCTTTTACGTTATACAGTAGATCATATTGAATTAGATTCAATGAGTGATATGATTTGTTTATTTTTATCATATGATGTTTCATAGACATTAATAATTTATTCGAATAAATGCCAATTTATATTTGATGATTTCATTTCTACATCTGGTGAATCCTTTGAAATGGGAGAATTCATTTGTATTATTACATACAAAGAGGAGAATGTTTAGATGAGACATTCTTTCTTTTTGCTGTATAAATTTCCAGGTTTTTGGAGCAGAACTACAATACAGGAAACCTTAATTTCAAGAATGAAAATACATTTAATATGATATTTATTATAACTATAATAACAGTGGTTGGTGAAAAATACAAACACATCACGACTTAAATTCATAATTGTAATACATACCGATGTAGAAGAAAAATATTCCTCAAAACTTCTGACTCTATATTTCGTAAAACATAAATGTATCTTCAATATATAGGTACTTATTAATTGAATTTATGTCGTGTCAACAGATTTTAACGATTTTTAAGGGGAATTTGTAAGCCTATCTCCTCCCTGGGACAGAAATTTAGTCGTTTTTTACATTTTTCTGTATTTTCGACCAATCAAAACACTCTAAAACTCCGAGAAACGTCAGATGGTTGGCGTCGGTAGGTGGCACTGCAATCAGTTTGAAGACACTCGAAAACGGCCACCTCGATTTTGGCGAAGCTTTGTGTGAGTGTTCGGGTGGGTCTCAGGTTCACAAATGTACCCGATAAGTGACACTGTAATCGGTTTATATGAACTCGAAAATACCCTGACTGATTTCAATTACACTTTGTGTGTGTGTTGGGGTGGGTCTCAAGTTTACAATAGGACCCAGCAGATGGCACTGCAGTCAATATAGATTATTGGCTTATAGGATTGATGGTCAGGTAGATTAATGGATGGGCGGATTAATGGCATACTTATATATACCTATTGCCTTTTTCTGTTATTCGTTTGATGAGTTTCTTCAATTCATGTTTATTCAACCTTAGCGTAAATCGATCCGGCTGAATAGATTGGTGGATCATCCTTGAAAATACAAGATTTTTGTACCAAGTTTCATAATTTTTCTGGCAGTTTGTTCGATTCCTACGTTTCACCATCTGAGATACCAATGAATCAAAATGACCAAGCTCTATATTTATAATATATTTGACAAATCATCGCATACCTTTATTCTTCAATAGATCATTTCGACATACCTCACATCGTAGAAGAAAATATTATACCAATAATAGAAACCCAAAAACAGAACAACGACCGGGATTGATCATTGAAGAAACAGATAATGCCGTCATTACTTTTACAAAAATATCTTCTCGATATACATATATGTTTATCTCGAAAAATTAATTTGTACTAATGAAAAATTGAAACTTGTATTGACTAATATACAGGGTGTTACTGAATAAGTGCGACAAACTTCAGGGGGTGATTTTGCATGAAAAAATAATGACAGTTGACTATATAACTTTTGACCGCAAATGCTTCATTTTTCGAGATACTGGGTGTTAATGTTTTTCTTAAAAACTGTATGTGTTAATGTTTTTCTTAAAAACTGACTAGTCATTTATTGCTCTAAAAACTGTCAAGATATGCAAATAAAATTTGGGTGATTTTAAGAGCATCTTTCATGCCTTCTTCGTATGGGGCGCCGTTTTTATGCAAAAAAATAAAACGCTTATTTTTCATTTCTTTAATTTATCATCTAGTATAGCCACGCTAGTAGGGTACTGTCAACTTTCTATTAAATACGAATATTTTAACGAATTGCACCAAATTACATTTGCAAATGTCAACCCGCGGTTTCAGAGCAATAAATAAGTATAGTTAGTAAGTTTTTAAAAAAATAACTTTAACACCTCGTATCTCAGAACACGAAACATTTGCGTGCCAAAGTTATAAGCAATGTTTCGTTATTTTGCATACAGAATCACTCCTTAAAGTTTGTCGTACTTATTTAGAAACACCCTTTCTATAGTAAAGACCAAAAAAAAATTTTTGAGGCAGGCTACACAGTTTTTGGAAGATAATAATTAGCTAGAGAAATTTTTTATCATCCTGATGATTCAGAAATAAAATTTCATTATTTCAATAGTAGCTTTCTATTTGACGCTGTACCACTTCCAAAGTGATGCGAAATCAGGGGATCTCTGTGTTCTATTTGACAAGGTTGTGATTTTGAACTGATGCGCATCAGTTCCAACTGATGCTGCTCCTGGTGGAATCAGTGTCATTGGTCAAGTAATCCGAAAAAGTCCTTCTATTTGTCAAATTCACATCAGTTCGAAGTGAAGAAATTCGGAAATTAATCAGTCAAATAGAAAGCTAGGCGAATAAAGAAGAATACTGCCTCTCGACAACTTTCCACTATATATAACCTCTCACCTATGCCTCTCACCTTTGAAGTTGGACATATTTTATTTGGCAATTTAGCACCAAGAGAATCGTCCAGGAATAGTACGGTCTCGTTCTCCAAGACCAGCGATCCATCGAACATATTTTTCAAATAAAAAATTTCCATTTCGTTTCAAATCGTACACAAAACTCTATTAATACGAATCCAACGTATTTCCCAACTATGAAATTTCGTAGAATGGAAAACGTCGGAACTGTTCGTAAGTTCGCACACTCCTGAAAATTCACGCGACCTGAAATGCTGAAATCTTCAACAGAACGTATCGCGGCACGATCGCATGCACGGAACGCCGTTTAAAATTAGAATTTCACATGAAATATCTTGTAAATAAAGAGGCTCCAAAAACTTCCAATTTTCTTGGTGATTATCGAAGGTTCCAGGGATATCTGTGATATATTGTTTAGTGTTTTTGTTCGTTATGCCTTCTTTGTCGTCTCCGACGCAGTGTGAGTAGTAAATTAGATGTCATATTTTTAGATTAAGCAATAGGATTTATTGTGAAGTGGAGATGTTCAAATCAAGATGTAGGGCGAAAAACACAAGTCATTTGGATTATAAATAACTTTGATATACCTACGTTTAAATGTAAACTTGTTTGTTCCATATGATTCAGATATAGGTTGATATTCTCGGTCCGTGAATAAATGCGTCGATATTCGAACAAGAAATTCAGTCTCAACTAGCAGGAACCCATTAGTTAGGTACTTTAGAGTAGGTATTTTTGATTTTGAAGACAGAGGATATTGAAACTGTAGGTTAAAGATGATCAATACACAGCACTGAATTGCACCGTATACTACTGAAATTAGCAATATCAGAGATCCGGAAATTGTTTCAAATATAAAATACTATATATGCATTGAAGAGAATACGTGAATACATTGACATTCAAAGAACGTAAGTTTTCGATGAAAATCTGTAAAAATTTTGATATCTACAGTTTAGTGAATCTGTCAAGGTAACGCCGCCGTCTATTGATATATTTGAGCCAAAATAATATTGATAGAAAATCGAATGCATAGCAACGAATAAATCGTTTACCTAGATACCGTATAATTCAGTTATGTAGTTACCAGAAATACCATATCATCTGATATATGATAATGATGCGATATGGCTGATTTTTCCGATACTCATTTTATCGTGCTCTTTAGGTATAAACGGTATTTCTTAATTAATGAAGAAGATTTTAAGAAATGGTTCTTCATAAAAAATTATTGGGGGTGTTTCATACAATTTTTTGTTCTGAAACCCTTCCCCCCTTTGAAATTAGGGGATAAATATAAACAGAAGAATAAAATCCGACAAATCGCTAAAGCTAATTCGATGTCAAATTTTGACAGTTATTTATTGTCATTCCGAAATTTTATCACAAAGGAGTGAGAAAATCAACCCTTACAATAGTTTTCATCAGAACGTTTTGATAGGTAGCCTAAGATTTCGCAATATAAAAATTTTTTTTTTAAATTGTCAGTTCACTTGCAAAAAAATTGAATATTACTCAGACATTAACTCAGAGACGATAAAATTATTATATAGGCTGCTGCCAAATGTAGTCATATTAACTAATATCAAGTAAGTTGGTGTCAAATAAACTATAAATGATAAATATTTTAGTTTTTGATATTGAGTAAAAACGATATTTTCACCCTAATTTCAAAGGGTAGTACTTGGATGGAAATGGCTCAAAAAAAATATGTGAAAGACTCCCATTAATTTTAGCTAAAAAACCACCGCTTGAAATTTTTTGCACCAATTCGGGAAATAATACATATTTCTCGAATTTTTTTTTTCCGCTTCTTTGATGATATACTCATGATATTTTGCATCGAATTATAAGTCGTTCTTCCACACCTAAATACTTAATTTCAACTCGATGGAATCTGCAGTTTGGAAATATTACGGAAACAAATTTCAGACATTTCATACTTTTTAGAAATAATTATTTACGTGTTTTTTTTATTTCAACAGCCCATTATAACTTTTATGGGTTTTCATTTATTTGAACATTTATGTGAATAGTACCTGAAGCAAAATATCAGAAGCTTAATGAATATGTTTACGGATCCTTCAACAGATACCTACTTGATTCGAAATGACTTAATGACTTAAGGCGAAAATTCATGGAACGATTAAATCGCAACGACAAGATTCTCGTCGTTCATTTCTAAACGAACGACGTCGTCCAAATGAGTATACAGTCATTTGGACGACGTCGTCCATGTCGCTGGATTAATCCATCATTCCAACGACATCTGATGACATACATACCTCTGACAGCCAATATAATTGAAATTGGTTCAAGCACTGACGTGAAGTCAGGAGCTTTTGCGTGCATATTATATTGTCCATTCATCTCTACTGGACAAATTCAAATGAAAGTAGATAATATTATAGTATCTAATATGTCTTCGACCAGAAATGACAATTGTTGTGTGCCCAAATGCAATTTATGGGCGAAAAAAATGCCAAAATGTAGAGGTTTGTGTTTTCACTTCTTACCTCCGGAAGACCAAATATAAATATAATTATTGAAACTGAGTGAGGAGGATAACTAATAGACCGAAGAGTACTCAACTTGGAACAAGGAGGTACCTCGAAAGAGAACTGAGGAAGGATGTGTCGATGACTTGCTGTGCTGAAAAACCTCATTCGGAAGAAGAAATAAGCATCGCCCAAGCATCCTTGAGTTAGTTGAACAGAAATAATAATGCTAGTAGTAGACTTTTGGTTGTGTACATTGTTACCAGATCACCTAAGACTTGTGCCGTTAATACATCCCGGTTATCTACAAAGAGTGATAACTTGACCAGTGACAGTGCTTTGAAAAGTTTCACAGGCATAAACAATTTTGATATTTTCAATTGAATAGAAGAGATGGTCATCAAAACTCTTGGAAACAAAACAAAAAGAGCAACTTTATTATACCTCAAACATTACCCTCATTGTTAATAATTATTTTCACATAATATATATATATATATATATATATATGTATCATATCTTGAAAAAATTATTTTAATTATTGATAACTGTTTTACCACAGCTTTATCTGGATCAATTAGACACTATATATCCTCATAAATGAACTAGAATAGCATGCACCTGAACTTGAATTAAAACATCAGTAATATGTTTACACCTGCTCCATGCTCCGACTTTACAAGAATATATCATATTTTTTTTTAAGTTTACCATTCTCCACATGAATATGAGCCATCAATTTTATGTGGATCTGAATTCTTCTACAAGGATTCTAGAATTAGGAGTTGAAGCTCCTATGTACTCCAGAAATTGCATCGTCTTGGAAGTTCCCAATTGTTTCTCTTTTGCGATTTAATACATTTATATAATTATTAGAGATAACTGTAGTACTTTAGGAACTCATTTTGTGCCTATATATGTATTTAGTTGTAATATTTAAATTCAATTAGGTTATGTTTCTATGTCAGTTCAAAATAAGCTGCCGTCCAATTTCGTCGTTCCATGAAATATAGGGGAAGGGAAATTTCGAACGGCAGTCGTTGCTTTTTAACGACAAAATCGTTGAAATTTTGGACGACAGCGTCGTTGGTTTTGGACGACAAAATCGTCTCATGAATTTTCGCCTTTATGGGTCGCTCTTGTCATCGCGCTTTATTGCCTTGAATGAACTTTGCGAAATCAACTTGCTTCGATCCTATACCGTATGTCACCGCAGATACGTGAATAACCCACATAATTCAAACATTCGTTTGAATTATAATGGGCGATTTCCAATTATTGTGAATCATATTTGAAAACGCTCCATTTAACATACGAATTATCACATATTCATGAAATTTTGTACAGTATGGGAGGACTACATTCTCCCTATACATCTGGGGTAACAGATTATCAATTTTCAGGACCGTACATTTTTCCCTCATTTTCAGAAATCATAAGGAATATCACCATGTAGAATAATTTAAAATCTTATATGGAGTTCAAACAACACTACATACCCTTCAATATAGGGTCATGAAATTTCCACAGATTTCTACATCAGCAAATTATAATTAGGCGGAGGTTACACGATCAATCTGGCATGAATTGGACATCAATGTAGCCATCAATCTGGACCATCAGTCTATCAGTCAGTTTCTCGTCAATCTGACATAAATCCATGATTGATGTCAAACTGAACAAGATTGACCGTGTAACCTACACACGGCCGGTCAATATCACATCAGTTCAATCCGTGACCTTGACCACGATGAGACTGATGCGGATTGATGCCAGATTGATACTTACATATATATTTGTGGGATTCATTGGTATCCTGGTGTGACTGTTAAGTTCTGCAAATTCACCCAAATTTCACAGATGGAATCTAAACGTTAGTCATGAAGAAGGTTTAATTATAACCGAAACTGTGGGCAAAGAGTTGAATTGATCCTTACCCAATATAAGATCTTCCCATGAACTATTTATATATTGATTATAATGGAGCATATGTCCATATCATCGTAAGTTAATGCAGTACCTATAGATTCAGTAATAATATTGAAACATGTAAATCATTACGAACGCCCGAATATAACAATATAATTAAACCCGATCCCATGACCTCAAACTAAACCGGGGAAAATTATGCCCTAGGACTCATGCGCTATCATACACAGCAGGTGTGGACTGAATCCCTTTAGCGACAAGAGAAATCTTATGAACAAACTTTACATTCAATATTTACAGCAAACAGCGAAATTGTGTTGGTCCCAATAGGTGATACATATTTGAATATTCAGCCCTGTATCTGTATATGTATCTGATGAACGAAAAAGTTCGAACAATAAAACAAAGGTGATGTGAGCAGAATGGAATGGTTTAGAGGTGGACCAAATTCGAGGAAGAAAGTATAAGTCATCTTGTAAACAAACCATTGTTAATATTTCCATAAATTTGAGGCCTTCCTTGAAATCGGTTCGTCGAACTTACAATTACTTTTCACAAAATTGATTAACCTGTGGAACCATTCCTTTGTTCCTTGAACTTTCAAAGAGCAGTCGATAATGAAGTATTTTCCAGCTTGTCTTAAAAACAAACCAAGCCAATGCCCATCCACTAGAACCACTTGGCACCTGCGTCTTTTTAGCCGGGACCATCGAACCCAATACAAGCACAGAGCCTATGAACAGAGAATTTCTTTCGAACATAGAAATCGCGGTACCTTAGTTATGGATATTTTATGAAAATTGAAAATACTTCTATTCACAAAGGGATATTAGTACAGTAACATGAAATAAATTCCAGCCCAATAACAATTATTGGATGATTTATTCAAGCACAAAATGATTATATGCTTATTGAATAACAAATCCCATATTTCGGGTTAAACGAATTTTATATATGATTACTCCTAAATAACGTAGGTTATATAAAAAGACTTGAAATCATCCATCGGCCACCTCAATTGGAATTTGATATTCTATTCTTATGGAATTATTTTTCAGCAATGGACACCATGTATCCAGAACCAATGTCAAGGTTACATAGGAGAGTTATACCGAAGAAGAGAAGAGGTGGATCCTTTAGATACAGAACACAACCTGTAACTTTTTCAGAAATTCAAGTGAGTATGGAAATTTTTTAATTGCAGTTATATGTAGGTATTTGTTAGTCATACCCGGTGGTATTTTGGGATGTGTTAAGGTTATTCATCTCATTTCTGGGATCTAAAGAGGTTTCTAAAGAATGCTCACTGTCATGAACCATATTGATCTGATCTGATTGAAAATCGGTAGTTAGTTGAAAAATACCAACACGTAAACTTGTACGAAATTTAATCAGTATAGTATGACTAGAAAATTATTGAAAAATCATTTTAATTCTTTATCTCACACTATCCGTCAGGTATCGCTCAAATTCCGCTAGAGCCTTCAAACACTTATTTTACAGCCAAGTTCTAGATTTAAACTCGATTGAATCCATATTATTGGGAATATATAGAAATATTATAACGAATCTCACAGAACTACACAGGCGACAGAGAATTTCGGTGAAATTTCTAGTCATCGAATTCTTATGTTCTAGGAAACAGTTCCAAATGTCTGTAATTTTGTAATTTTTTGCCGAAAATGGTCTCAAACGATTAGTTTCGATTCAATGATGAAGAATTAAGGTCAAAATCGATTATATCCAGCCGGCTGTCTGTTGCCACGACAACTTTTCGAACGGAAATTTCAAGGTACGTTGCGCATTCGAATACGACGGTTATGTACGTAAATGGGCTGAATCGGCCAAAAAATATATATAATTTTTGAAGAAAAATTTTTATTTTTTTTTAAGAAATACCTTATTTTTGATTAAGTGATACAACGCTCGCGAAATTTTGGAAAAATTTACCCGTCAGCATTCTACAACTGACTACCAAGTTTCAATTCGGAAAATTACAGACATTTGGGAAAAATGCTGCTCCCTAAAACATGTGCGCGATAATACATCTTTTCGTTTCACACTTTTACATCAACCCTGAACAATTAGGCCGTTAATTTTCTCTGAAAAAATTAAAATTAGAATTTAATCATGTTCATATACTCCAGCTTGTGTAAATTTCATAATAAATATCCAAAATTTTGTACATTACCTTCAATAAATTGGAGACCATGGCTGCGTCTCCTGAATTTTTGGCTATTGGTGCGACCTACAGACTACTGAACATTAGAATTCCCATTTTTTCAATAATCATTTAAGATGGTAATTGCCAGCGACCGTAAGCGGGTCCCGAGTCGGGACGGATCACCGGTCCCGACAATAATATTAATGACGTCATTTGATGTCTTTAGTCGGGACTGGACACGGGTCCCGAGTCGGGACTCTAGTCACAGGGTTAATATTACGGCTATACGAACATAACCTCAAAACGTCTCTTATTAAGTCGGGACCGTATGAGAGTCCCGAGTCGGGGCGGATCACCAGTCCCGACAATAATATTAATGACGTCATTTGATGTCTTTAGTCGGGACTGGACACGGGTCTCGAGTCGGGGACTCTAGTCACAGCGGTTTTTGCGCGTATGTTCTGGGGAACATCGCGTTATAGTTTTGCCCAAATGTCTGTAACTTTCGAATTTTTTGAAATAAATGGTCTCAAACGATTAAGTTCGACTCCCCAATGAAGAATTCGAGGTCAAATTTGATTCTGTCCGGCCGTTGCCACGATAACTTGAGAACGAAAAGAGCTTGCGACTTAAAATTTTCAGGGTAGGTGGCGCATCCCAATACGACGGACAAGTTCGTTAATGGGCATAATCGGCCCAGCGGTTTCCGAGTAATAATTTTGTTTTCAACCACTATGAATCCGATCGAATTGAAACTTGGTGAGTAGTTGTAGAATAGGAACCTAAGCATGTTTGTGAAATTTTGTGCGAATCGTATGGCTAGAAAATTTAAAAAAAATTATTAAAATATATTTTTGTTGTCACGATAACTTGAGAACGGAATGAGATAGCGGCTTGGAATTTTCAGGTTAGGATGTGTACCAGAACTCGACATTTCAGTTTTTTCATGAGCATAATCGGTCAAACGGTTTCAGAGTTATAGCCATCTGAAATTTTCTGAAATTTGGTGGTTTTTTGTTCCACATTAACTCGAAAAATAGTGAACCGATTGAATTCAAACATGGGTATTAGTTGTAGAATGCCAACGCGAAAATGTTTGCAAAATTTGGTGAGGATAGCATTTGTAGAAAATTTTCAATAAATCATTGAAAAAAAAAAAAAAATTCTATATATCTGTAACTATTCGTTTGAAATTGCTGAAATTTTGCAAGAGCCTTCATAACCTGACTCTACTGCCAAGTTTCTAGTTTTAATACGATCGGTTAAATATTGTTGGAGATTCGAGCATTCTTGTGTGAGTTCAGTAGATGGGTGACCGTTGCCTCGATAACTTTCGAACGAAAGGAGATAGGGACTTGCAATTTTCAGGGTAGGTTGCATATCCGAAAGGGAGAGTTCGTTTTTGGGCATAATCGGTCTAACGGTTTCCGAGTTATGCCCACCTGGAATATTATTTCCTTAATAACTCAGAAAACAAATATTCGATCGAATTCGTGCATGGTAACTAGTAGTAGAAAATCAACATAAAGACGTGTTTAAAATTTTGTAAGAACCGTACCCCTAGAAAATCTGAAAAAAATTACGAAAAAAAAAAGTTTAAGAACCGTACCCCTAGAAAATTTTAAAAAAATCACGAAAAAAAATTGGTTCAAGCACTGACTTGAAGTCAGAAGCTTTTGCGCGTATGTTCTATTGTCCATTCTTCTGTATTGGACACCCTTAATCGAATTTACCATGGTAAATTCGAATTAAGAGTGTCCAATACAGGAGAATGGACAACATAATTTACCATGGTAAATTCAATTAAGGGTGTCCAATACAGAAGAATGGACAATAGAACATACGCGCAAAAGCTTCTGACTTCAGGTCAGTGCTTGTTTTTAATGTAGGAGCATAATCATGTTAGGAAACTATCATTATTTTTCATCGCAGAATCCAACGCAATCATAAAAAAAAAATGGGTTCAAGCCCTGTGGACAGGAGCTTTCTGGCGCTCTAGTTCAAACAGACAAATTATATCTCCGAAAGTATTGGTTGCTCAGAGTTGAGAATTATATCAATGTATTCTTATGATAGAACTGCATCATAAAGGAAATTCAATTCAAATAATAGTTTATTTATCAAGATTAAATGAGCAATCTGAGAATGAGAACTGCACCATGGAAGAAACCAAATTAAAATAGTTTAAATGAATTTGACTCTCTCTTATAGAACAGGATGACATGTACGAGTATGAACACAGATCATATAATAAAGCTTAGATAGAATAATTATAGCATTCTGTGAAAACATAGAAGTACGATTCATTATTGAAATTTAGAACTTCATCTTAGCAGAAATTGAATTCAAACATCATAGAAGAATTTAAGTTCAACAAGAGAGCCAAAAATTATCAATCCAAAACCAATAGACGAATTCTACCCAACAACGAACTCATCCGAGATATTCATTTCTCAATTCTATGATGAACGATAATATATATCTTTTCTCAAATCTACTCCAATACACCAATATTCCAATTTTGTTTTTAGTGGAGATATTCTGAACTCAATATTATTAACCATTACCATTCCCATCATCATATGGATTGACCATCGGCATGAAAATATCAACCAACAAAAAGTATGATAAGTATCATTATTATAATTCTCATATTGATACCATTACTGGAATGAATGACAATAAGACAACGTCAAAGTTGACATTATAACAATTCATAGAATAGCCACAGAATAATTCCATCATTGAAATTTTGAAAAATCATATCTCCGAAAGTATTAGTTTGTTAGAGTTAAAAATGATATGAATGGATTCGTATGGTAAAACTGCTTATTGAAAAAAATTTAATTTGGAATTTGTTCTGTAAAAAAAAAATTTTTTTTTGTTACTCCGAAACCATCTGTCCGATTTTGCCCAATAACGAACTTAGCCGAGATATTTATCCCCTAAACCTACTCTGAAAATTTCAACTGTCTAGCTCATTCCGTTCGAGAGTTATCGTGCCTACGGCCGGATAGAATGAATTTCGACCACGGATTCTTGATCAGTGAGTCGAACCAAATCGTTTAAGACCATTTTCATCGAAAAATTCGAAAATTACAGACATTTGGGCAAATTGATAAGCACTCAGTTCCGAGGAACTAGAGCGCCAAAAATAGGGTTCTAATTTGAAAAACAAAAATTATGGCCAATTTTTGATCACAATTTTCGACACAAAATTTGAAACACCCTGTGATGATATTTCTGAAATTCAAAAGATGCATGACCGTCCCACATTCTTCCTCTTCGATATTCTAAAAACGGTTTACGCTCAGGATGTTTAAAACAAGAATAATGAACATAATACTGACTAAACATATTTGAGTTTTTTTCCCTTTTTTTTCGATATTTCAAAAACTATTCGAATGAATACAATGGTTTTAACAGAAATGTATTCAGCATTGAATACTTGATCATACCAGTAATGCAAAACTTGAAAAAAAAATGATCAAATTTATTTTCACTCCCTGTACAACCGGAAGTGATTGGGCTTCGAAAATATTTCAGCTCTGTAGAGAATTTCAAGCAATATCATAATTCCAATTTTCAGATTTCAAATATGTCCAGTTCTCCAGAAACGTCCAAAAGGCACTCGAACTTGGGACACCCTGTATATCTTTGTTTTCGAACATCCTGTATATATGAAAATAATTTTAAACTGTGCTTTTGAAAACCCTACACACATCACAAAAAAATATCCCTCAAAACGAGCTCCGCGACTGTGGTGGGCCACCCGGTATATTAACGACCCCGTATGTAGGTATTCCACGTTGAGCATATTTTGAAAGATCCATTTGAACACTTGATTAATGTTGATTTTCTGATTAATTTATTGATATATCATTCAATTTTTCAGGAAGTCGATGAGGACAACATTGAGGACACGACGCCGCAACCCTGTTGTTCCTCCAGATCCGAGATAGAATTGAACCTTCTCAACAAAAAATTCGAAGAGTTTAAACGTGCAGTAGATCTGGGAAAATTGGAGAAAACAGATTTAGACGATAGGATTAGTGAAGCCGCTAAAATATTATCAAATGCGAGACCAAGCACAAAATTGACAGCTAGGACGTCATTCTGATGAAATATAGTCGAATCAGTTTAGAAGGACGTTGAAGTAATAAAATGAAATATAGTTAGATAATTTACGATCAAACAGAAAACGGCATTTATTATAATTTTTCACGAGCAGTACAGTTGGTTAAGAATTTTTTATGAATAATAGTCTGGAGTAGTAAGCTTTGGGAATATTTCAGTATATTGCTATTCAAATTGTTGGTGCATAGCAAAGGCCATTTACAGCCAATTTTCTATAAGAGGGTAGTTAGTGAATATTAACTACATATTATAAGTTAATATCACAATCGCAATATATGAATTTTACAATATCTCTGTAGGAGTCATGTCGATATCATCTTTCCAGAGCAATTATTGTTGAAGAGTTGTTGTCTTTTATTTATTCATTTCTTAAAGAAAAATGAAAGATTGTTTTGTAATATCGACATTCGTTATAAGCAATATCATCATAGTCAATAGATAAGTTAAGGATTTTTATGACAATAGGTATATGGATCAATGGATAATTAACAGAAAATGTTATGAATAAAATGAAAATATCCTTCAATTTCATATAATTTTAATTCTTCGGAAATAATTAATTAGATATATTTTCGATTATGGAAGATTCGATATTTTTACAATAAATTGCAGGAATATCAATTTTTATGAAGAAAACACAAAAACAAGGTAGAGTGTGATTTAATCTCCTATGAGTAACATGGAACGTATAATTCTATTGTAAATAACATTTTATATTCATGTATAATAGAAATTTTCAAAATTGCAGTTGTTTTGAAGGCCATCCCTATTTCGAATGCTTATCATCGATATAAAAATGCATGTGGTTTCAAACAATTCGAACAAATATGTTCCACACAATTCCATCATTATCTATAGTTCCGAATCAGTCAGTTGAATTGCACATTCTTAGATACTCCACCATTTTTTCCATGTCCCTTGAACGACAAGTAGACGAGATATTCATATGAAAATATAGCACCGCCGATGACATATTATCATCTACAAAAGTCTTAATTCTAAAATTCTTAATATTATTGGCCAGTAACAGAATCACAGTTTGTTATATACATTAACAACTATATTGAGTTATCCATGTCTTAAGTGTTTACATATCGAAAGATTATTGTATGTATGGAAATACAAAAGTTGAATGAAAACAGAATATTTCAAGAATAGTTCAATATTTAAATTTTGAAGAGAAACATCACCGGTAGAATGTCGCCTTGAGAATAATCAGTTGCTGATTCAAGTTCTATGCGGCAATCATGATCAAGTCTGATTTTGTTTTACATCAATTCGATCATTGAGGCAAAAGTTTGGGGTTGAAAATAATAAAACCACATTCAATGCAAAATGTCCAGGATGGTTTGTAATTGGTTGCTTATACTTAGGCGTACTATTTTAAAAATATTCTGAAGCGCAGGTACCAAAATTATTGTTTCATTGGATATTACTGAAATTTAACTAGAATTTGAGAATAATTAATTTTTCCGAGTGATATTACCTTAAATATTCTTAAAATTGAATAGCCACTAAGTTCATTTCGAACAGCCGAGGGGAGTTATGAAAAAAGTACTGTCAAATTATTTTTATTTTAGCAGAAAGTATTGAAAGCTTTGTTTACCAGGCGTTCATGGTATCTTTTTTTCTTAGAATATTATGAAAAATATCTTTCCTAAGTAGATACAAGCAACTAAAGAGAAAACTTCCTGTTCATATTCATGAACGCGCAACAATATTGTGTACTATTATTGAGCTTTTAATGACATAATTATTTACTGAATTCAGCAATTTATTTTACATTCAAGTGGATTTGTTTTCTGAAATTGAAATGGACCATGCAAAGTTTCAATGGAATTTCAGCGATTAATATTATGCATAAGCAACATTACTCATTTGTCTTTTATATTATCTGAATTTATATTCCATTTTGTATTAATATACTTGTGTATTATAAACCAAACTTATTATCAACTAAATGAAATGCGTGTGTGGAATAAAAATTACTGCAATTTTATCTCAGAAATTCAAAACTGACAATTCTTCATAAGTTGAGTAAGCTCAGTTTATGGGTATCCAAATAGTGGAGAAAAAAAATTTCCATGGTGTGTGAAATCAGAATTATTCTTTCGACGAAAATCTCATAGTAAATCATCAAAATATTCCCCATATATTCATATATACAGTTCGGTAGAAATAAATTACTAACATTAAATACAAAATTGAGATAATTATCAGAGAGCATACTGAAAATTTTATTTTTATTCTGCCTAATAACTTTTATATTGCAAAAGAGTGTGAATAAATAAATTGTAAAATATCATTGATCGACATTCATATCTATATCAATAGGACTTGAGACATGAAGCTTCATTTGAAATTGTTTTTGAAGAGAAATCCTGTATTGATATGTGCAAGACAAAGCCAACCAGTACTATTCCATTTTCAGTAATGCTTTTTTTGCTGTTATAGACTTGACACTATCGTGCAAGGTACTCATATGATTGTTTCAAGACGATTCAAATGAAACCAAATTCGATAAATAGAATCTTCAACATTAAATAGTTGAAGAATAAGATCATTATTCTATGATTTTTATGTACAGTTGTATTTTATGAACTCTGCGTCAGATTCAGTTATTCTTTCCCCAAACAGCAATTATATTTTAAAATTGTTATAAATGTCAAACAGTGATACCAACCAACATCATCTATCTCTATGCGAAAATCACTGAATGTATATGCATAATTTAAATATATTTCGAAAAATTTTCAATCAAATTCAAAATTGAAAAATACGATACCGTTGTTGATAAATGAACAAAATCTGAGCGTTATGACAAGACAGTCTCGTGGAATGGGTTCACAACTCGAATCTCGAATTAACAAAGAGGATATTTCATTGATATGCCTCGTTTCAGATTTCTTGGCCTTCATTAGTATTTCTGTAGCTCTCAACTAAACTGAGCCGTGTAAACCTTCTCATAGCCGGCGAGTTGTGAACTCGCATAAGTACCGGAGCTATTAGGATACACCCAAAAACTTGGGGCTATTTTGATATATGTAAAAAAAGGAATCAAATTAATTTAAAAAGAATTTAAAACATTAAGTATATATTCGTTTTGACAAAACAAAGAAGATTCAAATAAAATGTTAAGTTGAAAAACAAATTAAACTATAAAGTTAATTTTTTGGAATCCAAAAACTTTTCTGTGGTAAGTTGAAACTCTTATCACCTTGAATTAACGATTTGATTTTAGTCTGCTCCAAGAACTGCATTATATAGAGGAAGTTTAAAGGAATATTTTTGCGCGTATGTTCTGGGGAACATCGCGTTATCATTTTGCCCAAATGTCTGTACCATGGTAAATTATGTTGTCCATTCTCCTGTATTGGACACTCCGAATTTACCATGGTAAATTCGTATTAAGAGTGTCCAATACAGGAGAATGGACAACATAATTTACCATGGTAAATTTGATTAAGGGTGTCCAATACAGAAGAATGGACATTAGAACATACGCGTAAAAGCTCCTAACTTCACGTCAGTGCTTGAACCAATTTTCTGTTTTTAAACTTGAAATATGTCAATTTTAATTGAAGTTATCAATCTACAAAGTGATGGGGCCATTATGATACATTAGTCACGTATGGTAAATACACCTGAGCGCTCGGATCGCTCAATAGTGTTTGTTATTTACAAATCGAGTACACGGAGTGATCAAAATGACGCTCGAAAGGCTCGAAAATCACGTGATCATAAAATCCGCTCGATCTTATCGGCTCAGTGATGTAATTACCATATGCACCTTATGATATTATTTTGGAGAACTAATTTCCCCTTCAACGGTAAACATGAACTAAGAAGAAACAATATAACAGCTAATTTCAAATAAAGAGCAAATATAATCAAGAGGTACAATTTTTATCATTTTGATATGTAGACAGTCAATTTATCTCCATTTCTAAGGTTTTTTTATGCATTGTAATTTAGATTTACACCTTGGTATGTATTTTTCGGGTTCCAGTACGTGTCAAACAAACTCGTATAACTCCTAAACGGTTAGTTGGAAAGATGTAAAAAGATAAACTGGTTTTACATCAGACCCTAGAAGTGCAGTTGGCTCAGTGGAAGAGTATTTGACTTGGGAGCGGAAACCCCAAGTTCAATTCCGAGGCTAGAAAATTTTCTAGTCACGGTAATCGCCACCATTCACTGTTGGGTCAAAAATTCAAACCCCCTCCTGAATGTTTCAGAGTTATTTTTTTTTGTTGCAGAAGAAATCCCTTACACCCCCCTGCACTTATAAAATCAATTGCCAACATTTCAAACCCCCTCCGAAATGAATTCCTGGCTACGCCCTTGGTCTCAGTAATGATTAGGTTAGGTTAGTAAAAGTCAAAAGTTTTTTTTTTTGTATCATAATAGCCCATATTGAAGCGACCTTCTGAACTTCTGATTCGTTGGAGTTTAACTAGGTAAGTGACCGGAGGTCGCAGATACGAGTGGTGCTAGCTCATGGTTGGTTTGTTTTTAATGATTTCATGATTTTGCAGTGTATATATCTATTGCTGAGTAATCCACAGAATATTCAAGCGCATTGGAGTTATTATTATGAATATATTCTTCGAGTAATCAGGATAACGAAACCTATAAATCAGAAATTTTATGTCTTTACGTGTCGTACAAACAGTAGATTCAATTGATTGCATTCCTTACTAATAGTACTGGTTGAATGTATGTTTCCTCGCTCACTTTGATCAATTTTCTTCCTTGTGGATTCCGTGAATAATCGTAATTTTCAGAATGCTCCCTACATCAAGAAACATATGCACACTCTCATTCTCAATAAATACAACACGAACACAAACAAAATCATCATAAATTATCTCGAGGAACCCGGATCAGCATTCTGACTAGACGACGAATTTTTCTCACTTTCGATAGGATGCAGAGTGACGATACTCTGCCTTCTAGTGGGAGTCACAGGATGAGCATGTAAAATAGCGTAAATGGGTCCATTACACTCCTTAGTCGGACTAACTAAAATGGCCGACTGCTGCTCGTCATCTATTTGCATGCTCGTCTCGGCAGCAGACGGTATGGTGGTCAGGAACCTAACCGTGAGCCTACCTGGCGAGCCGGGAGGCTCGTCGTCGAGCACTGCGGCCTGACGAGTCAGCCGAGGCTTTGCGCGAAGCCTAGTGGGCTCGCTCGAACCACTAGATCTCGAAATCCTCCACGTGGACGTGGACGCGGTCGTTGCCGATCCGCTTGAGTCATTTCGCGAACTAGACAAGTTGGAATCTTGTGACGTCTTTCGCGTAACCAACCACGAAGAGGCTCTCCGTTTCGGATCCAAAAGTCTAAGCGGTATGCCACAATGGTGGTTATGCCGCCACGAATCCGAGCGAGAGGAACTGAAATTTTCACTAGACGACACCGATGACGCCCTCTTGTGTTGCTTCTGTTGTATTTCTGCGATCTGGTAGGTGTATTGATCGTTTCGAGGCCTATTCCTCTTCTGTTTTTTCACACACAATAACCACCTAGCTTTAGTCAACCACCAATCTCTCGTGCTGCTTTTCCTAGCCTCATTCTTCATAGGTATAGGGGTAACACTTTTATCACTCAATAGTTTCGTGTTGCACGTGCAAGTTGGAACATGATGATTTTGATTTTCTCTGGAAGATCTGTCTGCCAGACTGTTGGTATTCGCGGGTGTCTGTCGGTTACTGAAGTTCGAACTATGGCGGCATCTTCCTATACCCCTAGTCACTCGACTCTCTTCTATAGCCTTACAAATCATCACACAGTCTTTCTTGAATTGTTTGGTTAAAATAGCGTACAAAAATGGATTACAACAAGAGTTTAAGGGTAATACGAACACCGTGAATACTTTGGCTTGTTCTAAACTGATCAGCTGAAGTCCGAAAGCTGCCGTTAACGAGAAGAAGGCTATAGGCGACCAGCACAAGAAGTCCGTGAACACCAAAAGAGCCATCCTTTTGGCAATCCTCGAATCGTTCGAGTTCCATGCTTGAGAGCCACGAATAGCGCAATACATCTTCAGGTAACAACCCATCAGAATCAAGAACGCGACACCATTAATGAACATGAGGAACACAACGTACGTCAAACTAGCAGTGTCTTTAGTTTCGAAAGGCAGGCAAATTGCGAACTTTCTGTAATCCGATATATTGAAGAGTGGCAAGGATGCCATCACAATGGCAAAACTCCAGCCTATGAGCATAATGTAACCAGCATGCTTCAGAGACAACCTCTTGTTGAGATGCATGGCGTGTGTGATGGCGTAGTTCCTTTCCAAGGTGATGACTGCTAAGGTGTAGACGGAGAGCTCGGAGCTGAGTACTCCTAGAAATCCGGCAAGTTGACATCCTGCAGACATCTGCCACGGGATAGCGTACATTCGGAACTCACCCAGGGTAGAAGCATCCACTAGTGCTAGAAACCCTGAAATAAATAAGTAGTTAGAAAACTTCCAAAAAGCACTCTGTATCATTTGAAGCACACGAAAAACGTTCCGTTGATGGGTCTTGAATTAATTGAATTCAACATCTTCGAGTGATACAGCCGAACTAATTTCTACTACCATTGACCTCAATCAAACTCTCAGGGATTTCTTTCTTCATAGATGTTTATCTGAAATATATCTTTGCACCTTGAACTACAAAACTTCATTATACTCATAAGGTGCTGGATCTATCAGTATAGAAACAATACAAAAATAAAATAAAATAAAATGAATTAAATAAGAATCATATCATTCCCAACTCGGAGAAACCAATACTTTTGGAGTTATGATTTGTCAAAGTTTGAACAAGAGCGCCAAAGCTCCTGTCCACAGGGCTTTCCCACTTTTCAATTTGGCTTCTGTGCCTCATCTCAAGAATTTTCGTAATTAAATTCAAAACGTAGGTCTATGACTCATCTCATGTTGGATTTATATACATCAGGAAATTATTTTTAGAGTATTCTATGAATAATTATTGAAATTTTGAAAAATGATGCCCCGAAAGTATTACTTTGTTAGAGTTGACAATGACATCAATGGATTCTTATGATGAAACTGCATTTAAAAAAAAATTGAATTTAAAATTTGTAATGTAAAAATTTTTTTTTGTTACTCCTAAACCACCTGGCCGATTTTGCCCAATTTCTGTCTAGCTCATTCCGTTTGAGAGATTTCGTGTTAACGGCCGGACGGACGGACGACTGGCCGGACAGAATCAATTTTGACCATGCATTCTTGATCAGTGAGCCAAACCAAACCGTTTAAGACCATTTTCAGCCAAAAATTCCAAAATTACAGACATTTGGGCAAATTGATAAGCACTCTGTTCCGAGGAACAAGAGCGCCAATAACAACTCACATCAATTATACTCTATAAGAAACAATCAACTGCCCAATGTATGTGATTAAATTGCAAATGCAAAATATTGATCATTTCAATTAAACTAAATTGGAAAATATATCCAAGCTGTCACAATATTTATCGAACAAATCACATATTCTTGTAGTTGGTGAGTTTGTGCCCAGATTGATGTTATACCTAAGGCTGGCAAGCAGTTGTCTATTCCTATAGACAGATTAAGTCATTATTCAGTCTTCCTTGTTTCAATGGCTTTATGTTGTAGCAAAAACGAACCTAACCAATTTCAGTATGTACATAGGCTTTGGTCACCTTGTAATGCAGAAATCTCACGAATTTAGTTTGAAGCCGTTCTAGTCTGATTTTATGATCATTATACTGTGGGTTCCATACAACACTCGCAAAGTTCAGTCTGCTATAGATAAAAGTGTAAAATATTCTGCATAAGGAATCCAGAAGTCTGCTGAAGGAATCAATTATATAATTCAAATTTGTATCAAAAGACATCTTCGTGTCAAAAATTACTCTTTTATTCTGTCTACACGAAAAATATTTAAAATGCACAAGTGTGTAGTTCCTATTGAAAGATATTCTCCATGTTTAGTTCCAGACCATTAATTTGGCCATATTTTGTAAATCTTGCTGAACCCTTACCCAGTCTAGAACTGTCAAAATACTCAGGAATATCTTTAAATCATCAGCATAAAGAAGTACCCGATAAGGATTAAGACAGGATTCCAAATCGTTAATGAATATCAGAAATAATAATGGACCAAGATGTGAAGCCTGTGGCACTCCAGAGGTAATGGACAAACGGTGCGGACCTGTATCCATTCACACTGACTAACTGACTCCGATTGTAGAGATAGGATGCAAACCATCTCAGAAGATCTCCCTGAACACCGACCCCAGCAAGTTTGGACACAGGAAATAGGTGATCAATATCCTTATCGAAGGCCTTACTGAAATCGGTATACACCGACTCAACCTCCATTCTCCATATCTCCCATGCTGGCCATCCACAATTGAGGACTTCACACCACACTAATACAATGTGGTGGTGATGAACTCAACGTATATAATATGGTTGTAGTGATCGCATATTGTATGTTGAATGGTGAAGGAGTAATACCCAAAACTTCCTTTCAGAAGTTTAATTAATAAAACAAGTTTGTCCACTTCCAAGTCATAACAGACTTGTAGAGAGATATAACCACAATTCCATAAATACTACTTACTCAACAGTATTTTCAATACCAGCAGTCGCTCTCATCATGGATCTCACGAAGTATCTGATGAAATCAGGTTTTAGAAAATGGAAGACAGTTTTATAAACTTACCCAAATAAACACCCATGAAGAAATCAGCTGCTGCCAAATTGCAAACCAAGAATCTGGGCACGTCCATTTTACTTCTAGAAAAAATTAGGACGAATACCACAATACCGTTGCCCAACATGGCGCATAAAAAAACGATCCAAACTCCACATCTCAGTGTCCACCAATCGAAGAGGTCTTGACAGGGAAGAAAAGGACCGGGTAGAGGTAGACATTGTATTCTTCCGGGAGAAAAATCGTTGCCATAGGAACGTAAACCTTCTTCTTCAGCGTACTCCTCCATGTATGCCGGAAAATTGTTGGGGTACGTATATTCTGATCCAAGAGTTTCCCAAATTGCCTCGAACTTTTTGCCGAACTTATGAGTGATATTTTCTGTGGAAAATAATAAAATCAACTATATTTACACATTTAGAGATATCAAGGATGTACTGATATGATTTTTTACTACTTGGGTGCTAATTATTTTTTGATTATATTAATTTTAATATGCTTTTCAGGGGTGGATTATATCTTATAATAACTAGTGATATCTCCTCTGTTCCTTTACAGCGTCCTTTTCTGATTATTTTCTTCCTCTTCTAAATAACTAGTGAAATCTATTCATTTCAATTCTAGCTTCCTTTTCTAATTGTTTTCCCTTCCCTTCCAAAAACAAGTGAAATCTCTTCAGTATTATACTGCGGGAGGTATATTAATTATAAAATGATTTATTTCAGGGTTTTCTCTCCCAAACGCTGAAAAATATCTATTAAATAAAAAATTATTATTTTGTGAATTGCTTCTGCGTAAGAAACACAAGATATTTGTCAGAAGAAATAAATCGAACAATGTTGTCTAATAAACAATAACGAAACAACATCAACGATGAAACAACTATTTCGTAACCATTTTAACATAACATGTATAATGTTCCTCACATCATTAACAAAATCTGTGAAATGCATACTGCCTCTTTTATAGCTCTTGATTCCATTTTATATATCAAATCTCTTGCTTTAAATTTTACTTTTCTCTTTCCTTTTTTTTCTCTAAATTTTTTTAAATATCTTTTTTCTCGCTTGTCAAATTTTCTAGAAACTTTTTGTAGAATTGTATTGCCAATTTTTCAGTGGTTTTCTGGTTTCACTTCTATCATTTTTAGTTTTCAATATGCATATATTTGGTATCTTTATATTGCATTCCTCCATACAATGTTTAATTGTGTTTAACTTGTTCTCAAATTCCATTTTTTATTACTTACCGATTTCCATTTCCTACCGTTTTATTCCTCATAACTATTTTTTCATACATATTTTTCATTATATTTGTTTGTAGTATAATTATTTCTCATTTCGAAAGTCCTTTCATCCCTTTTATGTACTATTTCAATATTATGTCACAATTCTCGATATTGTCATGAAATTCTTCAACTTCCTTGGTAATATTCATTTAAAATTTTTCCTGTGTTTGTTTTATCTTTATTTCATTTCCTTTTATTCTTTTGTTTTGTTCTTCTACCTTCACAATTGGTGCACAGATAGTATGTGATAAAAAGTATGTGGAAAAGGTAATGCATATAAAAATTGGCGAAAAGATTATATTCCGTTATTAACAAGCTAACTAATTCCTGACGACTAAACGATTTATGATTATATTTTGGAATAATTCAATGAAATCTGAGCATTTTCCTACAAGAAAATAAATTATTCGTCCTATATTTTGACTAATCGTACATTTATAAAACTTGTGAGTTATAATACTTACGTTGCGAAGGCCATACATCTATCGGACTCGAATTGGAATTCCATATATTCAAGTCAATATCGTCTATGTCCGGAAAAACTATCATATCTTTGGCTCTAGGTGGAGGATTAGAGGGTATGAGTGGTAGAAATGCACAACAATGATAAGCGTATGACAGAACTAAAGTCTGGATCCTTGGGAAGTCTTCAGGAGGTGGAAATTCCTTCAGATGGGGATTGTTGAAGGTCTTCAGGTGCAGAAGGCGTTCAAGTCCAGCTGAAGGTAAATGGGGAAAAACGTTGTTCCCAAGATTCCTTAAGAGAAATTATTACTATAAGAAATGGAGATATGATATTTATATAATACTCACAAGTCTTCTATTTTGGAGATCGACAGGAAAGCATCTGGATGAATGAATGAAATTTGGTTGCTTTCTAGATCACTGAAATCAGATAAACAAATTGAATTTACCATGGATGAAATTCTTCATCGATTGATAAGTACATGGTCAATAATGCTAATGGTTTTCCATTAAGAGCCGACGCACACGGGGAAAAATTGAATAAAGTTATGATATCTGCGATCTACCATATCCACTACTCTATTCTGTGATCTTCCTGGTTATAAAATAACGATCAAGGGCGGTATCTTCACTCGAATTATTACATATAACCAGTATAGTATGTCATGCGTATGCATATATCATAGACGCATAGAATAACATTCTATGCATCATGCATATAACAAACGAATTCATTTTTAGAAACTAGACGTCATACTCGTTTGCGATTTGGAGCGTACGATTTGGAACGAACGATTCACGCGATCGGAGTGCAGGAAGTATACCGATATATCACGCGTCGCTGACGTCATGGAGGTACGTGAGTGTAGTTCTAATTTATATTTATTTGATTAAATGGCCCATACCTTCTATGTTAAATGATAAGTAGATACCTCTGAAGAGTCTAGGGAAAAAAATTCGCTCAGTTATAGACAAATTATCAAAAAAAAGGAATTTAATTAAGATTCTCGCTTACGTTTTATCTCCACCTTTCAGATACATACGAGTTCTTTATAAGGTGTAAGGTAATGATAAATAATCTGTGAAATACCTATAAATTCTTCTACAATTTTTATGAATATCAATTTCTAGGCCTTCAATTCAATATTCGTTGGGGAGGTGGAGAAGCATCCTGACCTTTATAATTATAACACCAGGGATATTCGAAGAGGGGTGCTAATGAAAAGGCGTAGAACAATGTGGATAATTATTCGGGAGTTTGGTAGTCATACCCTAAAGAACTACAAATAACTCAAACCAAATTCCAAAAATCTAAGACCTGTAGTTGGTCAAAAATTTTGTATGTTCCATTGGATTATATATAATTGTACGTATTTGTTAAGTGCTACCTAAAGTATATTCACATTCGAAAAGGTATGAGATCAATATCATTTACTTGATTTATTCTACAATGGAATATTTAATAGATATGCAATTGTTAAAATTATATTAATAAAGAAACTATTATTTATAAAGCTTTGTTTAATTTTGAAGTATATTTCCTTTCGAATCATTTTAAATTTCGAAAACAGAGTAATAAACATTCCGAGAATTCAAAATTGACGGAATCATAGAGCATCAGCGTAATTATATCCTAAAATGACATATACTTAAACAAGCGGACACCCCTTAGAACCATAATGTAATGTACTGTCACTAATGTTGTGCACAGTTTACAAGGAAGGTAGCACTTCTTATTTTATATTCTGTGGCCGTAACCAACCAAGTAAGGAAGTATTGTTATGTGGAATGTAAATATTACGTAGTTCGATGAATTTCTGACATGAATTAATTTTATTCTGTGATTATAAGACTGAACGATAAAGCAACGCCCTGAATGACAGATCGATAAATTGCCGATGCGATTCTGATCGCGTCAAATATATCCCGGTCGACCCGTGTGCGTCGGCTCTAAATGTTTCAATTTTGTTCCTATTCATGGAATTGAGCGTAATGGTAGTATTATTTTTATTCCGAATGAATGCACTAGTAGAGATCAATGGTAAGAGCAATCCACAGAGTGTGCCTTCATTCAAGTTGAATAGCAACCGACCGGTTCCGTCCTTATTTGTATTATTATTATTACACTGGGTGCAGCAGTATAATTTTCTTCCTTTAAATATGGGACTATAAAATTTAATTAATTGTCAGTTATTCCCACATACACCTATGTTTGTATTGAACCGTATCATGCCGTATGCATAGTGGCCACAGCGGACGAGAAAGTAATTTTTCGGGACGAAAAAATACTTTTTTCGGCAACCGTCCGGGAAGTGCCCACTTCCCGGACGCTTTTTCTTTGAGAAAGAAGCATTTCCCGGCCTAGTCCGGGAAGTACGTACTTCCCGGACTAGGCCGGAAGAATCACGTCGTTTTGGTCATTGTAAATACATTATGAAAATCTTGGTAGGTATATTTTTGATAAATGAAGTTACCATGGCACTGAGAAAACGGTTGACAGTTCATATAAAATTAGTTGACATGTTAAATTTTCTGTTCTGTTTAATTTGAATAAGAATCAAAATATATAAAAAAGAAATGTGTCGTCTCATTGACTTGTTATGCTACAAGGTTGCCGAAAAAATATTGTACGCAACACGCCCGAAAAAGATTTTTTTGGACTCATAGACTTCTAGGACTCGCTTACGCTCGTCCTAGAATTTTGTCTATTCGTCCAAAAAAACCTTATTTTCCGGACTTGTTACGTAAATTACTATTTCGTCCGCAAAGTACCTACTTGTCTTCAATAATAGTCGAATTTAGGGCCGCAAATTAGTACGTAAAATGTCACTTTTCATAGAGGTCGAAGAAAAAATAATTTTTGTCGACCTCTATGAAAAGTAGTTACGTACTAATTTGCGGCCGTAAAATCAACTATTATTGAAGACTATTTTTGAAGTACTTTGCGGACAAAAAAGTCCGCAAAATTACATTTTTCGTCCGCAAAATTACTTTCTCTTCCCCTGTGGTCACTTTTAATACGGCATGATACGGTTCAATACAAATATAAGTGCGTATTTCATTTGCTATTGTGGAATTATTTAAGAAGTCAGAAATTCATAAAAGTATTTAGAGGTCGACGATGAAATGTAATATGCACCTCGGCAAAAAACTGTCTATTGTCTCGCTTGCTTGCAATTTGCAGACTCGACTATAATAAATAGTTTTTCCTCCTTGGACATAAATAACTATTATGATAACTCAATGAAAAATTATTTACGATTTACACTTATTTATTCAATATTGTGACGCGTTTCGTCGACACAGCGACTTCATCAGACTACATCATACTAAATTCTTAACAAGTTATTATCTCCCTATACCTAGATGACATGGAAACAAAATCATTTGAAACTAATTACATGAGAAACTTATTTAAAACAAATTACATAATAGACTTATTTAAAACTAATTACATGAGATTACACTGCTGGTTTCTTTGTACACATTAACAATAATTAATTCTTAATGCTTTTATAAATTGATTCTCTATTTGAATAGATTGAGTAACGGTGAAAAATTTAGATCTAATTGTTCATTAACTAAATTATCCGTATGTTTTTCCCTATTTATTTCCACCATTTCCCAGTCATTAAGTTGCGCACCTTTATTCAAAATGTGTAGAATTTTGAAATCCGGGTTAAACTTATGTCCTTCTGCAAATAAATGATTCGAATAATTTGAATTAATTTTGTTATTTCTGTAGCTGTGATGATGTTCCTTAATTCTTAAGCCAAAATTTCTACCAGTTTTTCCTATATGATTTGTCACAACTCCCGCAATTTAATTGATAAACACCGGATTTATCTTCTTTATTCCTTTTCGATTTATTGTTCTTTATGAGTTTTGCGAGGTGATTATTTGTCCCAATGAATCACCTGTTGGTTTTGAAGAAACCTTTTAAGTTGTTGACTCGGTGTACCAAAAAATGTTAAGCTATTGAATATTTTATTTTTATCCTTAATTTCTAGAAATACTAACATTTTTCTGATTAATTCTGTGTTATATCCATTGTTCACTGCTATTTGTTCGATAATTTCTAATTCTGTACCATAATTTTCTATAATGTTCGAATGGATGACACGAGGATCGATGAATGATTGTATCC
Organism: Halyzia sedecimguttata; assembly: GCA_937662695.2. NCBI lineage: Eukaryota > Metazoa > Arthropoda > Insecta > Coleoptera > Coccinellidae > Halyzia > Halyzia sedecimguttata. The sequence continues at coordinate 66,825,072 of OW569415.2, read as the reverse complement.
GTATGGGATGGTTTCCTAAATAAAATAATAAAATATTCAATAGCTTAACATATTTTGGTACACCGAGTCAACAACTAAAAGGTTTCTTCAAAACCTACAGGTGATCATTCCGGACAAATAATAACCTCGCAAAACTCATAAAGAACAATAAATCGAAAAGGAATAAAGAAGATAAATCCGGTGTTTATCAATTAAATTACGGGAGTTGTGACAAATCATATATGTATAGGAAAAACTGGTAGAAATTTTGGCATAAGAATTAAGATACATCATCACAGCTACAGAAATAACAAAATTAATTCAAATTATTCGAATCATTTATTAGCAGAAGGACATAAGTTTAACCCGGATTTCAAAATTCTACACAATTTGAATAAAGGTGCGCAACTTAATTACTGGGAAATGGTGGAAATAAATAGGGAAAAACATAGGGATAATTTAGTTAATGAACAATTAGATCTGAATTTTTCACCGTTACTCAATCTATTCAAATAGAGAATCAATTTATACAAGCATTAAGAATTAATTATTGTTAATGTGTACAAAGAAACCAGCAGTGTAATCTCATGTAATTAGTTTTAAATAAGTCTATTATGTAATTTGTTTTAAATAAGTTTCTCATGTAATTGGTTTTAAATGATTCTGTGTCCATGTCATCTAGGTATAGGGAGATAATAACTTGTTAAGAATTTAGTATGATGTAGGCTGTGTCGACGAAACGCGTCACAATATTGAATAAATAAGTGTAAATCGTTTGTAATTTTTCATTGAGTTAATATGGATTTGCATCAAGTAAAAGCCACAAGCATTAAATTTTTAAAAACTATTATGATAAATTCTGATTGATATAATGTCAATGATCATTAGCCATTATAATTACAGCAAGCTTAGAATAGTACTCACAGAACCTGCAGTTTCGAAAGGTTGTGGAAAGCATCTTGAGGAATGTACTGTATCTCATTATGAGCAAGAAGAAGATCGTGGATCTGATACATTCCGCGGAATATTTTTCCTTCCACTGATCTTATTTTGTTATTTGCCAAATCCCTGAAAGAAATATGCAAATTAGATTCGGCGGAAAATTTTCTGGGATATAACGTACAATACCCGCATTTCCTTGCACTCGTTAATGTCCGGAATCTTCTCCAGTTCATTCGATTTTAGGTCCCTGTAATAAAAATGGTATAAAAATCGATGTTCACAGGAGTCCGATTCTTATTCCTTTATCGTCTCGGAACCGTTACAAACTGCAGTTATCAATAAATTTGTATCATTGTAAAGGGTGTCCTCAAAAACATCGAATTGAAATAAAAAAACAATATATGTAATAATTTTTTTTATTGTGTTTTTGCACGCATTATTTCGCACAAATGTCTGAAATTTTTTGCCCAAAATGGTCTAAACGATTAGGCTACCTTCACTTATGAAGTATTCGAGGTCAAATTCGAGTCTATCCGTTGCCACGATAACTGAAAAAGGTCGACATTTTCAGGGTAGGTTGCACATCCAAATGTGGCGGTTAGTTACGTTACTGGACATTATAGGCCTAACGGCTTCCGAGTTATACCCATCTGAAATAATATTTCCTCAATATCTGAAAAAAGACATATCCGATCGAATTAAAATTTGGCAGTTAGTGGTAGAATGCCGACGTTAACCTAAGAAAGATTACAGAGCAATATAACAGTGATAACTAAAAAAAAGAAGAAGAATTTTCTGTGTCAACTCTTATATTACTTCGATAGATTAATGTAAATCTGTTCCCCACTGTCTCTGGTCGGTTTTCTGAACAGTCATTATTTTGGTTAAAGATATCGGTGAAATTCCTCCATTTATGTATTTAATCATTAATTCTGCAAAAAAAAAGTTATACCAGTACAACATTGAAAGAGTTACAAGAATTTTTATGATTGAATATCCAAATTTTTTCATGAATATTATTGCAAGCTGTTTATTGTTGATATGATTAATAAAACTTCACTTTCTGTTTCTGTTTATCTGAAACTTTCCCCAAATATTTTGATATTCAATCATAAAAAATTGGTTCAAGCCATGTGAACAGGAGCTTTTTGTCGCTCTTGTTCAAACAGACAAATTATATCTCCGAAAGTATTGGATTCTCAGAGTTTGGAATTATGTCAATGGATTTCTATGATAGAACTGCATCACGAAAGAATTTAAAAAAATTGTTTCAAGCACTGACGTGAAGTCAGGATCTTTTGCGCGTATGTTCTATTGTCCATTTTCCTGTATTGTACACTCTTAATCAAATATACCATGGTGAATTATATTGTCTGTTCACCTGTATTGGACAATAGAATTCACGATGGTAGATCGTCGTTGCGCCTTCAAAGTGCGACATGTGACTTTTGATAAATTGTGCATTCATACACTTAGCATGTTTTGCAGGAGCATATTTTCGAATCGTACTTGTCGCTTTTCGATCAAATCCAACTGGAACCGAAACTAGTGTGATTATCACATGGCAGCTTTTAACGAAATATCCAGCTTGCGCAGTTCTTAATCGAAATATACACTTAACGCATTTTGCACAATATATGCACATGTCGCGTTTTGAAGGCGCAACGACGATATTTGATTAAGAGAGTCCAATACAGGAAAATGGACAATAGAACATACGCGCAAAAGCTCCCGACTTCACGTCAGTGCTTGAACCAATTATGAAAATACTGTATATAGGAACATGTCTTACTACTTAAGGAAGTAAAAGGTAATATTAAGCTCAGTGGTCAACGAACAGTAATTTCTTTTGATGATTCCATTATGTTCTTCTTTCCTATTGCCTCCATAAACTACATCAAAACAGTCTTTGCTTTCCAAGAGTTCTGGTTCACATTCACTTACACATACAACTTACGATGTATTATTGAAACTTTCAAACATCATATCTCCGAAAGTATTAGCTTGTTAGAGTTGAAAATGACAACAATGGATTCTTCTGATGAAACTGCATACTAAAAAAATTTGAATTCGAAAGTTGTGAGGTAAAAAAAATATTTTTTTTCGTTACTCCGAAACTATTAGACCGATTTTGACCAATAATGAACTCAACCGAGATATTCATCCCTCAAACCTACTCTGAAAATTTCAACTGTCTAGCTCTAGCAGAATCGATTTCGACCACGGATTCTTGATGAGTGAGTCAAACCGAATCGTTCAAGACCACTTTCAGCCAAAATGTCGAAAATTACAGATATTTGGGCAAATTGATAAGCACTCTGTTCCGAGGAACAAGAGCGCCAAAAATTATTATAACCCGAAAACGGTGCATTCTTTCAATGTTGCACCGGTATACCTCTTTTCGGCGCTCTTGTTCCTAGGAACAGAGTGCTTATCAGTTTGCCCAAATATCTGTAATTTTCGCATTTTTGGCTGAAAATGGTCTTAAACGATTTGGTCCGACTCACTGATCAAGAATCCGTGGTCGAAATCGATTCTGTCCGGCCGTCCGGCCGTTAACACGATAACTCTTGAACGAAAGGAGTTAGAGAATTGAAATTTGCAGGGTAGGTTTGGAGCGTGAATATCTCGGACGAGTTCGTTAACGGGCAAAATCCACCAAGCGGTTTCGGAGTTATGGACGTTTTTAATAAAAATATTTTTATATATTCCGAAACCGATCACTCGTTCAATCTGAAATTTAGCCTTAAATTGTAGAGTAATGACCTTAATATGCATGCGAAGTATTGTATTGATCAGGTTGCCGTAAAGTGTATAAAAAAATTTTAAGAATTTTCAAATATTGTTTCTAAAATAACTCTCGAACAGAATGAGCTAGGCAGTTTTCGGAGTAGGTTTGGGAGATAAATATCTTGGTCAAGTTCGTTATTCGGCTGAATCGGCCTGATGGTTTAGGATTAACGAAAAAAAATAATTTTTTTTTACATTACAAATTTCAAATTCAATTTTTTTAAAGATGCATTTTCACCATAAAAATCCATTGATATCATTTTCAATTCTAACGAGCTAATACTTTCGGAGATATGATTTTTCGAAATTTCAAGAATGAATCGTACTTTTCACAGAATGCTGTACTTAATTATTATATCTATGCATTATTATATGATCTGTGTTCTTACATGTCATCTTATTTTCCCATGAGAGATAAAAGTCAAAATTATTCCTGGTTCGTTATTCAGCTATCGTAGAAATATGAAGATGATAAGAATGATATGATATTATACTTTTAGGGTGATAATATAATACCCGTGGATAATCCATATAATGATGGAAATATACTCTTTGGTAAGATACATAATCAAATTGGGTTCAGAATATCTCCAGTAAAAACAAAACGGCAATATTGTCTAAGTTTTAATTGATATAATATAATTTTCAGAGTAGATTCGAGGAATGAATATCTTAGATAAGTTCGTTATTGGGTAAAATCGGTCTGTTTGAATTTAATTCCTTCCATGATGCAGTTCTATCGTGAGAATCCATTTATATCATTCCCAGAGACCAATAATTTCGTTGATATGATTTGTCAAAGTTTGAACAAGAGCGCCAAAGCTCCTGACCACAGGGCTTAAAGGGCTCCACAGGGCTCAGGCCAAAATAAAGTTTATGACCATTAAGTGCTAGGGTCAGTCCGTCCCTGGCCGTCTTGAAGACTTATGGGGAAGGTGTTGGGAACAAATCATTACTGATTACTTTATTGATTCAAGTTCGAAAAACTACCAGAATCAGTTGAGTCGTTCGGAAGTTATCACAAAAAAACTGAATTATGGGAGTACCATTTGGAGGCACATATCTTCCCAGGGGGGTGTCGTAAGAAATTCTTTTAGCATTCCTGACTCGTCTTCATATACTTTATTTACACCTGACAAAGAGTCACAAAGTGCCGGAACACCCTGTATACAGAGAAATAAAATCGAATTTCCACCAATCGTCGGAATTCTGAGAGAAATTTCCGACATTCCTCCGGAAAATAATTAAGCTCACCAACGCCCTTGATAGATTGACAGAAAAATTATCAGAACATAAAAGCCACAATTTCTACGACCCACTTCATCTCAGCAATCCGAGAAACCGGAGGATAATTGAAATCAGTGGAAAAAATCGCGAGAATTCAGATGAGATTTACTCAAATCCTCGGGATTCTGCGAGTAATTTCCCGCATTAATCTAGAAAATAATTCGGGTTACGAACGCCCTTGATTCGGGGCCAAAAAAGCCACAAATTACGGAAAGTGCCTGCGAATAGTTTCTGTTTCAGCCCTCCGACATTAATTATAAGTCACTAACTGGCTTTTAGAGGCCGGTGAATTAATCTTCGTGAGGGAAGAACGTTGTCGCGCTTACGTGTGCTCAATGTCTACTCTTCAGATTGTGGCAGTTTAATTTATCCAACAACTTTCGGGATGGAATCGCGAGAAGTTGTTTAATATTGTTTCTGACAATGTTTAGAGCAATAGATCAAAATATCTGGTCAATAAAAGAAATTATTGATGTTGTTTCTGATGAGCATGAAGTTAATCTTGGTGATCCTCAGGGATCAGTGTTGGGACCACTTCTATTTATACTTTTCATAAATGACCTACCACATCACATCAGGGTTGAAATGGTAATATTTGTGGATGATAGATAATTTTTGGTACTACCGTGAGTTTTGATGAACTCACTGAAAAGTGCCAATTTCTTCTACAGGCATTTGCTGATTGGTGAAGGGTGAATGTACTTGTTCTCAATATTGACAAAACGGTAGTCATGAATTTTGGATTGAGGAAATGTGGTCAGTTAGCTCTGAACCAAGGTCAAAATACCTTGTTCTCCAGGGACTCGACGAACTTCCTAGGTATTTATATTGACGACTGTCTGAGATGGTTTGATCACGTTGCCCATATCAGTAAAAAACTTGGTTCCTCCTTCTACGCAATCCGCCGAAATAAAAATTCTCTTCCACTCGTCGCTATCCTGAATGTATATTAAAGCTTAGTTTATAGTCACCTTTCATACAATATTATGATTTGGGGATTGTCTGTTGATTTCATTAGAGTGTTTATAGCTCAAAAACGCATTGTTCGCATGATATTGGGTCTCAGTCCTAGAACATCCTGTAAACCGATTTTTGTCAAATATGATATATTAACTGCCCCTTGCATCTACTTATACAAAAGTCTTTGTTTTGTAAAGAAAAATGAAAAAAAATTTACTTCTCTTTCTAGTTTCCATCATTATAAAACTAGAAATTTTAGAACTCTATTGGTACCCAAACATAGAACAACTACATTTGAAAAGTTATCAAACTATTATTCTGTTTAATCATCTCCCTGATTCATTAAAGTTTCTAGTTTTCTGCAAGGAAATAAAATTTTTATTGATATATAAATGTTATTATAGTGTTGGTGAATATTTGAATGATAGTAATATTCATTGATGTGTGATTAGTTTCCCTCTTTTCATTTAGTTTCTCTCATTTGCTTTGTGTAATGATGAATTATTTTTTTTTTTTACTTGTCCTATACACTGTATTTTGTGTCAAACTGGATCAATAAACATTATTATTATTATTATTATTATCAATTGGTTCAATTACTCACGTGAAGTCAGGAGCTTTTGCGCGCATGTTCTATCGTCCATTCACGCACTGTTAGTCGAATTTACCATCGATATAGACCGTTTTCTCAGCTTTTATAAGATATGAATACATTTTGTACCATTTTAAGGACTTGAATAATGAGAGAATTATCTGAGATCAAAGAATTTTAATCCCGACATATGTATCTGAATTGAAATTCATTAAATAGGTATCTAATAATATACGAAAAAAAAATTCTGTAGAAATCATCTTGCCCTATTTATTCAACTGAGTATTCGATTTAAATTCCTTTTAAAATATCGGAACTAACCCTAGTCTGATTGGATATCCAACAATAGAGATCCGATCGTGTTCAAACTTGCAACTTGGTGACAGCGATGTCAGACGAATAATTTCTGATATATAGAATTTTTTCAATGATTTTCAATAATTTTTTACGAATTTTCTAATTATACGAAATTATCGAACAAGGTAACTACAATGTTTGAATTGATTCGGCATCGTATTTTTTGAGTTATAGAGGAAAAAACAACCATTTCAGATTGATATAACTCCGAAACCGTATGACTGATTATGCCTTTTAACGAACGCAAATGTCACATTAGGATGCACAACCTACCCTAAAAATTGCAAGTCTTTCCGTTAAAAAGTAATAGTGGCAACGGTCACCCATCCACCTACTGAATTCACTCAATGTTGCTCAGATCTCCAACAATATAGATGCGATCGTGTTGAAATTTAAAACTTGGCAGTAAAGTTAGGCTTTGAAGCATTCCGCAAAATTTCAGCGATATCAGACGGATAATTTCTGAGATATAGACTTTTTTTCAAAGCTTTTCAATGATTTTTTAAAAATTTTCTTGTGATCCTCACGATCCTCACTAAATTTCGTAAAAATTTGCACGTTGGCATTCTACCACTAATTACCATCTTTGAAATTGGTTTTATATTTTATCAGTTATGGAAGAAATAAAAACAAAATTTCAGATAGGTATAACTCTGGAACTGTTTCGGCGATTATGCCTATCAACGAATTCAAATGCTACATTCGGATGCTCAACCTACCCTGAATATTGAAAGTCGTAATCTCTTTCCATTCTAAAGTTATCGTGAGATGAATAATATTTTTTAAAATTTTCTTTTAATTTTCTAGTGATACCATTCTTACAAAATTGCACATACTTCTTTATGTCTGTATTCTACAACTACTCACCAAGTTTCAAATCGATCAGATCTGTATTGGTTGAAAACAAAATTATTACTAGGAAACCATTGGGCCGATTATGCCCATTAACGATTTGTCCGTCGTATTGGGACGCGCCAACTACCCTGAAAATTTCAAGACACTATATCTTTCCGTTCTCAAGTTGTCGTGGTAACGCCGGACAGAATCAAATCTGACCTCGAAAACTTCATCAGGTAGTTGAACCCAATCGTTTGCGTCCATTTTCGGCAAAATAAATCGAAAACTACAGACATTCGGGCAAAATAATAACGCGATGTTGCCCAAAATATGCGCGCAATAATATATTAATTAATTTTTACTGGAATAAGGAACACAAAGTCGTGTCCACACAATTTTTTTTTATTCAAACAAGTTGAGTATCTAAGACATGTTTTGAACATATACATGTTCATCTTCAGTTAAAGTACAATAATGAGCTGAAACAAAGTTATTATTTAGAAATAAAAAACTGTTGAAAAATTCCAAGTAATACTCACAATATGTAGAGAGCAAGTCAAACTAACAACAATAATATTTACAATCAAGAAACTCTAATGTTCATAATTCATAAGCAAATGTAATAAAATAGGAGTAGATCCCCAGAATAAAATAGAATGTAACATTATATGATAAAATTCAACAACCAAACAAGAAGCATGGGTGGTCTTAACAAAAAAGGACGGAAAAATACAACAAATATAAGAAACAGTATTCAAGGAGACAAGCGGAGGCATCCAGAGGAACAAGCGCCAACCAAGGAATTAGCGAATGAAGCAGACTGTAATGAAGTCAAAATTACCATGATTTATTTAATATATGGAAAACAGATGTCCTTACTGTGATAAGTATTTAATTATGAGGTAGGGTAGTCAAAATCAATAGAATCAAAAAACGGTATACAATCAAAAAGAATCTTATCATTGAGGGAGTTAACAGAAGTTTGTTTCGAAGCACGATTAATGTGGAAATTCTCACTAACATTGAGCAGAACACCCTTATTACAAATTTGTTCCTATGGATGCCTCCGCTTGTCTCGTTGAATATTGTTTTTTATATTTGTTGCATTTTTCGGTCCTTTTTTGTTAAGACCACCCATGCTTCTATTCGCAGGATAAGAGGGAATTCTTGCTGTAAGCTAATACACTCAGGGTGGCCTAACTATATGTGGCAATGTATATGTTCATTCCCTTGAGGTTCCTTTTCAAGCACTCCTGGGCGTATTCTTACACTGCCAGTATCTATATTTGTAAGACAGAGGATTTAGTCTATAGAGCTACAGTGAGGCTCAGTTTCATACATAAATCCCAATCCCCGCGGCACCACACAGAGGATCTTTTATCCAGATTGTTAATGAAGTAATTCAAGAATTGTCACTTGAATTTCACAAAATAACTATCAACAAAATAATTCTAACGATTTTCATTAAGCGTCTGACGAAGGAGTCTGATATAGACGTCGAAACGTTACTATATAGTTGTTTCTTCGTTGATGTTGTTTCGTTGTTGTTTGTTAGGCAACATTGTTCAATTGATTGCTTCTGACAAATATCCTGTGTTTCTTACGCAGAAGCTCATCACAAAATAATTAATTTTTATTTTATAGATATTTTTCAGAGTTTGGGAGAGAAAACCCAGAAAAAAACCTTTCAATCCTTGAATATACTACACATTAATACATTGTATCACAGAAAGTTATTGATCCATGCCATCATAGAATGAAATTGCAACTATCTAAGACTCGTTCTGGTAGTCTAAATCCATGAGATCTGACGTATTCTTCCCGACTTGCAGTTCTTGCTAAGAAAATGAAAGATACTCCGTCATTTCTCAATGTATTATTTCACCGTTAAAACTTCGAACTTTTCGAGACTTTTGGCATATCTTACTGCGATATTGTTTTCCGAAAATACGGTATCAAACTTTGCAGACTCAGGCAAAACGACTAGGACAATCTATCGGACGTTTGAATCGTAATAATTCACTTACAGACTCTTAAGTTTTGGACAGAAGGTGCATAAATTCAATGGGACCTCGCTCAGGCTAGCCCTGTCCAGTCGTAGAACTTCCAGCGCTGATGTACCGTTGAGGTTGGGGAAAGTTGAAAGGTTCTTGGCATCCGACAGAATACTGCAAAAGTCATATATTCAGAATAATTTTACATTGTCATAAATATGAAATGTTGTAATATTTATCGATAGTCGATTGCCTATATCTCAATTTTTATAACCATTATTAAATACAGGATGCGGTGAAATATATTATATTTCACCGCTTCCCGTGGAAGCGAGGAAATCACAAATTTAATAGAAATAAAAATAAACTTCATGGTATCATTAGGCAGAGAACAAAATATTGAAATCTTCATCGGCAGCTCCTTCGGACGAAAAACTAATCTATGATACAGACGACGTTTTTCTCTGTCTCTCTTATGGGGATGAATTCTATGAACGATGGCAACATGCCTTTTTAATCAAAGATTTCAGGGTTCGAATTCCTAAAAGGAATTAAATTTCGGATTTTGCATCAGACTTCACATAATACAAAGAAGAATATCTCGAAAACGGTACATTTTCTAAAATGATTTTTATAATAAGTTAAGCTGAACAACATCTGCTCTCTTTATGCTATTTCTCATAGTTTTTTGAACTGGCTAATCTATAACTAGAAAACCATTGGAACTAGGAAAAAACAGTCAATTGAACAATATGTATCATGGTTATAGAAAACTCCACCCCAAAAGTCATTTCATTCGGAATAACCATGTCAAAGCCACAAAGGAAAAACTGATTCTTTTTTTCAAATTTCAACAGCCTGTATCTCTCAACTTCAAGACTCAGCCTGTATACCGATCTGGAAAATAATTCTGGAGACACAGGATTTAAAATGCATAAGAAAGAGACCCTTAATTAGCCAGTAGACCAGTGTAAGTATAACAGATATGCGCAATGATAAGGATGAATAACCGAGTGCTTAACATGACCCATTTGTCCCCACTTCGAAGGCCGATAGTGGTGGGTAGGACAGTAGGACTGTAGGACTGTAGGACGGAGTAGGCTAGTGTTCACTGTGCACTGTGGGCAGCCTCCGATACCGATTGGCGATCAGTAGTTCGTGTACAGTTCAGTCGTAGCTTAACAGCATGTTGAGGGTAGGACCATAACGTTAGAAAATGAAGTAATTTATTCGAATTCCAAAATATTAACTAAGGAAGAGGAAACCCAAACTATAAACAATACATTTGTTTATCGTAGCATTTGGAGGCCAATTTCGTTACATTTACATACAGTTTCAAAATGAATTGATACTTCAATTAACTTCTCAATATCGAATAAATAAACGTTCGATCAAAGTAATAATTCCCTTCTTTGACGACCCTGTTTTCCAGTAAGAAATTCTAATTATTACTTCCGATACCCCGCTATGTTTCTGTTTGATCGAACTCACTTCCTTTCCTACCCTCCGAGGTTCTACCCCCTACAAAACGTGATGTTTATGGTGCAGAAAACAGAAATAATACTTGCAGCTTTCGCAGACGGGGCAGGTGGGAAAAAGCATAGAAGTCGACTCCCTCCAGCGAGTTTCCTTTAAGCTCCAATAATGCCAGTGCGGGGGTCTGCTGTAATAGACCTCCTGGGATATACTTGATGCGGTTTCCTGAGATAGACCTAGAAACGTGAGAGAAAATCAGTACAATCCCTGGAATGAATAAGTGGGATATCCCAAGAATGGGGGCAAAAATGAGTTGACTTCGCGTATATTTTACGTTTATTACAGTGGATATTTGTACTTCTTCTTATGTTTATGGTAGGAAAAATTGCTTTTTCCACAGACTCGATAAATACACTACACTCAAGAGCAGTGGTCGTCACACATTCCTGTTCACGTGCCACTAAGGATAAAGCTCTTACTGCGTTCCGCATATTCATGAATTGGGTAGAGGACAACACAAATCATAATGCCAATGCCTCATAGATTTTGGATATGAAATGCAACCTGAGAATTCATTCATTTGCCAACTGAATTACCTAATTGCGCGTATGTTCTGGAGAACATCGCGTTATAGTTTTGCCCAAATGTCTGTAACTTTCGAATTTTTCGAAAAAAATGGTCTCGACTCCCCAATGAAGAATTCGAGGTCAAATTTGATTCTGTCCGGCCGGCCGTCCGGCCGTTGCCACGATAAATTGAGAACGAAAAGAGCTAGCGACTTGAAATTTTCAGGGTAGGTGGCGCATCCCAATACGACGGACAAGTTCGTTAATGGGCATAATCGGCCCAGCGGTTTCCGAGTAATAATTTTGTTTTCAACCAATATAAATCCGATCGAATTGAAACTTGGTGAGTAGTTGTAGAATATGAACCTTAGCGCGTTTGTGAAATTTTGTGCGAATCGTATGGCTAGAAAATTATTAAAAAATATTTTTGTTGTCACGATAACTTGAGAACGGAAATATATAGCGGCTTCAAGTTTTCAGGTTAGGATGTGTACTAGAACGCGACATTTCAGTTTGATTATGAGCATAATCGGCCAAACGGTTTTAGAGTTATAGCCATCTGAAATTTTCTGAAATTTGGTGGTTTTTTGTTCCTCATTAACTCAAAAAATACTGAACCGATTGAATTCAAACATGGTTATTAGTTGTAGAATGCCAACGCAAAAATGTTTGCAAAATTTGGTGAGGATAGCATTTGTATAAAATTTTAAATAAATCATTGAAAATAAAAAAAAAAATTCTATATATCAGTAACTATTCGTTTGAAATTGCTGAAATTTTGCAAGAGCCTCCATAACCTAACTCTACTGCCAAGTTTCAAGTTTTAATACGATCGATTAAATATTGTTGGAGATTCGAGCATTCTTGTGTGAGTTCAGTAGATGGGTGACCGTTGCCTCGATAACTTTCGAACGAAAGGAGATAGGGACTTGCAATTTTCAGGGTAGTTTGCGTATCCGAATGGGAGAGTTGAGTTCGTTTTTGGGCATAATCGGTCTAACGGTTTCCGAGTTATACCCACCTGGAATATTATTTCCTTGATAACTCAAAAAATAAATATTCGATCGAATTGAAGCTTGGTAACTAGTAGTAGAAAATCAACATAAAGACGTGTTTAAAATTTTGTAAGAACCGTACCCCTAGAAAATTTGAAAAAAATGACGAAAAAAAAAATTTTAAGAACCGTATCCCTAGAAAATTTTAAAAAAATCACCCTTAAGGGTGTCCAATACAGAAGAATGCACAATAGAACATACGCGCAAAAGCTTCTGACTTCACGTCAGTGCTTGAACCAATTTTATTATACAGTGCTTCCCAGCAACTCCGTACTAAAAGGGACTTTTGTTTTCTATTAATATTTCCGAATTTTTTCTTCACAAAAAGTTAGTGCATCTTAAATGATATAAAACTCGGCCAATCGTGACTTCCGGTTCGAGCGGAAATCGCCATTTTTGCGCACTGCTTGGGCGAAAAGACTGCCTATCAATTCGTCCAAATGACTGTTATTTTCGAATTTTTGGCCGAGAATGGTCTCAAACGATTAGTTTCAACTCACAGATGCGAGGTCAAACTTGATTCTGTCCGGCCGGCCGTCCGACCGTCTACGCAATGAATTAGAGAATTGAAATTTTCAGAGTAGGTTTCGAGTCCAAATGAGTGAGCTAAGTTCGTTAGTTCGCGAAATCCTCAATGTTTCAGAGTTATAGCCATATGAAATTTTGTTTCCCAAATAACTCGAAAAATACTAATCGGACCGAATAAAAGCTTGGTAGTTAGTTGAAAAATACCAACACGAAGACTCATGATTAATTTCGTGAGGATCGTGTGAATAGAAAATCTTAAAAAAAAATGGGTTCAAGCCCTGTGGACAGGAGCTTTCTGGCGCTCTAGTTCAAACAGACAAATTATATCTCCGAAAGTATTGGTTTTTCAGAGTTGGGAATTATATGTATTCTTATGATAGAACTGCATCATAAAGGAAATTCAATTCAAATAATAGTTTATTTGTCAAGATTAAATGAGCAATCTGAGAATGACAACTGCACCATGGAAGAAATCAAATTAAAATAGCTGAACTGAATTTGACTCTCTCTTATAGAACAGGATTAAATGTACGAGTATGAACACAGATCATATAATAAAGCTTAGATAGAATAATTATAGCATTCTGTGAAATCATAGAAGTACGATTCATTATTGAATTTAGAAAAATCATAGCTCCGAAAGTATTAGCTTGTTGGAGTTGAAAATGATATTGATGGATTTTTATGGTGAAACTGCATCTTGAAAAAAAATTATTTTGAAATTTGTAAGTTAATGGTGAAACTGCATTTTAAATAAAAATTGAATTTGAAATTTGATGCTTAAAAAAAAATTTCTTTTTTTTTCGTTACTCTGAAACCATCTGGCCTATTTTGCCTAGTAACGAAATTAACCGAGATATTCATCTCCCTAACCTACTCTGAAAATTTCAACTGCCCAGCTCATTCCGTTCGAGAATTATTGTAGAAATTTTTTTTTTAATTTCAAAAATTTTTTTGACACTTTGCGGTAACCTGGTCAATACAAAACTTCAAATGCGTATAAAGGTCATGATTCTACAATTTGATGCTAAATTTCAGATAGATCGAGTGATCTGTTTCGGAAATATTCATAAAAAATGTGTTTTACTAAAATCGGCCATAACTCCGAAACCGCTTGATGGATTTCGCCCATTGACGAAATTGTCCAAGATATTTACGCTCCAAACCCACCTTGCAAATTTCAATCCTCTAACTCCTTTCGTTCGAGAGTTATCGTGCCTACGGCCGGCCGGCCGGACCAGCCGGACAGAATCGATTTCGACCACGGGTTCTTGATCAGTGAGTCGAACCAAATCGTTTGAGACCATTTTCAGCCAAAAATTCGAAAATTACAGACATTTGGGCAAATTGATAAGCACTCAGTTCCGAGGAACTAGAGCGCCAAAAAATGTTTATCTCAGCACTATCTGTCAGACATTCTGAAAACCCGCTAGAGCGTTCAAATCGTTATTATACAGCAAAGTTCTAGATTTAAATTCGAATACACTTTTGGCGCTCTAGTTCCTCAGAACTGAGTGCTTATCAATTTGCCCAAATGTCTGTAATTTTCGAATTTTTAGATGAAAATGGTCTTAAACGATTTGGTTCGACTCACTGATCAATAATCCGTGGTCGAAATTCATTCTGTCCGGCCGGCCGTAGGCACGATAACTCTCGAACGGAATGAGCTAGAAAGTTGAAATTTTCAGAGTACGTTTGGCAGATAAATATCTCGGCTAAGTTCGTTATTGGGCAAAATCGGACAGATGGTTTCGGAGTAACAAAAAAAAAAATTTTTTTTTACATAAAAAATTCTAAATTAAATTTTTTTCAATAAGCAGTTTTACCATAAGAATCCAATGATATCATTTTTAACTCTAAGAAGCTAAACTTTCGGAGATATGATTTTTCAAAATTTCAAAAATGAATCGTATTTCAACGTTTTCACAGAATTATATAATTATTCTATGTATGAATTGTCATAATGTTAACTTATTTTCCTGAGACATGACATTGACTAATTCCTTGCTAATAGTTGGTTCGAGAAACGTCAAAATCGACTTAGAGAGACAAGGGTAAAAAACCGTCAAATAAAACCCCATGTGAACTGAGTGCTTATCAATTTGCCCAAATGTCTGTAATTTTTATTTAAGATGCAGTTTCACCATTAAAATCCATCGATATCATTTTCAACTCCAACAAGCTAATACTTTCGGAGATATGATTTTTCTAAATTTCAATAATGAATCGTACGTACTTCTATGTTTTCACAGAATGCTATAATTATTCTATATAAGCTTTATTATATGATCTTCTATCATATGAATACATTGATATAATTCCCAACTCTGAGAAACTAATACTTTCGGAGATATAATGTGTGTGTTTGAACTAGAGCGCCAGAAAGCTCCTGTCCACAGGGCTTGAACCCATTTTTCTTTTGAAGGACTCACAAAATCATTCGATTGAAATCCTTCAACTGAATGCTTCTGCCAATTCCGAGAAAAATAACTGTGATATCGTCATTCGGGCAAGAATAAAAGTGAATTTTGAAAAATAAGGATATTTATGGAATGGGACAGATGAACAAATTTGAATAACGAATGAAATTCGAATACTTCCCCTCGATTTTATGTCATTTATATGTGTCCCAAAAGTGTTTCACTTCCATGTCCCCCTAGCTCGAATGCGTAATAAATTTCATTCTAACGAAAAAATAAACCATAAAAGAGAGGACTACAATCGCATCAAATTCCAATTGAAAATTCAGCAGTCATAAATCTTCCATTGTATTTCCTTAGTAACTGGGGACTCAGGTAGCTTTTAATAGGTTCTTCCGTTTACTTATTGTATTATGAGACGCATATTAGGACAAGATTTAATCAGACAAATGTGAAATGCGAGGTTCTTGAATTATAGATAGCTGCTGTTTGTCGTTAGGAAGTATTCTCGAAATTATGTATCTAATGAATGATAAATCTGCCAGTATTGAAGCGGACGTCCTATCTATTATAATTTATATGTTTGTATATATACTCCATTCACATTTATAAAGTCTCCCGGTTGGCCATGAAAATTTGACACATTTCACCATGTATATTTTTAAAATATTAGGTTATAGTCATTTTCCTGTCAGATAACTACGCAACGTTGTCCTCTCTACATAGAAGTGCTAGTAATTACGTATTTTCACAGTGTGAATTTACTTCGGAAAAATAATGAATTTGAGAAGATATTATGTGAATTCAATAATTCCACAGTCCTGGCAACTGTAGAAGAACATTCTTTACTCTGTAGTTACTGGAAATATTTCACGTATATAAACTGGTTGGAAGATTCCATTATGCTATGTTCTTGTATGGAGATCAAGTGTTGGAATTTTATTGAAAAATAATGGATAGAGTACTCCGTTACTTTGTTATAGTTCATTTGAAAAAGAATAAAAGTACCTGAATATTAACCCGGCAGGAAGACTTCTAAACGAACAGACGTACCTATGGAATTCCCCACTTTTCGAAATTCTCAAGAAATAAGCCTACAGAAGAGATTTAAATACCTTGTTGCACAACTTGAAATACACCAGTTTTAAAATGTAGTAGGTAGTACTACGAAACCCGAGTCATTCTTATACCTTAATAAAATATAGTGATAGGAAACTAAGTCATTTCATTCGAGAGTTCAACATGTCAGAAGGAAGTTTTCCATTTGCAGATTTCGGTTCTGTTCTTTATTATATTCGAAGATAATGGTCTGTGATAATATATTGTCTAAGATTAAGTTATGATTATGTTGAGAGTAGAATTGGCAACGTCTCGGCGGATTGTTTTGACCTTGACGATATTTCATCAGTGCCAACCAGCCTGTGTTTTAGTTACAAAAACGTGATAGACCTAAATCATGGCCAACCGGGAGACTTTATAAAAGTGAATGGAGTATATATTGTATGTATATGTTTCCTAATTCCTTGAAAAATCAATTTAGTTTATTTTCCCAATTTTCTTCTCGTATTGATTATTTTCATTACGTGCCCTGGTTAGGAGAAATTCGACCAGATAGCAATTCGGTATTGTTGTCCCATTAATAGACCGAATACTGATTTAATAATAATAATATACTTTTATTGCATCCCCCAGGCCTAGAAGTGGCCTATACAGGATTCAAATAATACATAATGAACATTTTACATTAAAACATAAAATCTTGTTGTCCGCTATACAAGGTGTTTGCTAATTCGACGTGATGCTTCAAATGGGATATACTAGACGTCATTTACAACAAATTGAGTCGAGTGAACCAGGATCCGAAAATCTATGGTTCGAAGATATGGCGATTTTTCAACTTTTGGAATATTTCTGCTTTGTTATCGTAAATAATTAATTTTATAAAAACTACTTGACCCTAAATATTCAATGAATATTTTCTCTAAAGCTGAAGAGATGGTTATCATTTCTTGCGAAATCCTATTTACTACTGCTAGTACTAAAAAATTGGATAACCTAAGATATAAGGGATCATAAATGTCATCAACTGTTTTCCTCATAAAATCTTGATGAAACAATTGAGAATTACTCGAAAAAAGTATTAAGAACTTGGTGTACAAATTCAGGAAAAAACTTCCTTGGTTCATTAGCTTTTCAAAAAGGTATACATATGTCAATAATTTCATTACGAAATCGAAAAATATGGCCGGAAAATCGCTCCAATGAGGCGTATTTTATTCCAGTGACACAACCCATAACACAATGAAATATCAGCATTTTTGCTTTTTGAAACTTATTATCTCCAAATTGAAATTCTTTAGAGTTACTCTCAGTTAATTGGGGATTATTTAAATTTTCATTCGAGAAATACTGTGAATTTTTTTTAAATTCGTATTAGTCCTACTCGTAACAAGCAACTAATAATCACATCAATCACAAGTAAGGGAGCTAAGGGGGAAAACCAAGTATCGTTACTTGCTGTTACTTGCTCGGATTTCCGGCTCTATTTTTTAATCTCGTGGGAAAATTTATTACATATACACATTTTTGGAAAGTTCATCAACCAGGGAAGTTTTTTCACTTATCTGTACGCAAAGTTAATTATAATTGTTTCGAAAAATACCCAATTTCACGAAAATTTTATGAGAAAAATAATTGATGCCACTTCAGACTCTTTATTTTTCAGGTTATTCGAATTTTTGGAGAATTTTTTTTTCTGAAAATGATCCTCATCTCATCAGCTTTCAAAAAAACCTTACTACTATATTCAGTGTTGAGTAGTTTCCACAAAATTAATTGCTGTCGATTGAAAGTAGAAAAACTTTCAAAAATTCGAAATATCAATACATCTCAGTAACCATTGACTTTTGGACCATGGTTCACTGATCTCAAATCGTTGCAAATGATGTCTAGTATAACCCCGTTAAAGGATCACGTCGAATTAGCGAACACCCTGTATCTAGAATCATGACAATTTAACGCAACCACTTTACTTCAGCCCAAATTATCGAAGGATAACGCATATTAGGGCAAAATTTTATCAGACAAAATGTGAAATGCGAGATTCTTAATTTATAGATAGCTGCTTTTTGTTGTTAGGAAGTATTTTCGAAATTATGTTCTGCGTTATACGACCTGATAAGTTATATATCTTTCAGTATTGAAGCGGAAGTCCTATCCATAATAATTTCGAATGTTTATGTTTTGTAACTCATTGAAAAATCAATTTTGTTTATTTTCCCAATTTTCTTCTCGTAGAAATTATTTTCATTGCCGGTCCTAGTCGTGGAAAATTCGATGATTAATTAATAGACCGAATACTTTAGAATATCATGAGAATTATTCAAGAATAAAAAATCTTGTTGTGCATCATACACAGAATCATGACAATTTAACGCAACCACTTCATTTCACCCTAAATTAACAAGGGAGAAATTAAGTGACGTGTTAAATGAAATTGGAACTCCCCTGTTTTGTTTCTTTCGAGAAGTTTGGCGAAAATGGCGCAGTAAATTTGTAGATAAATAGAGGGAAGCTGAGTGTATACTTACAGTTCTTGGAGTTGTGGTAATTTTGTTACAGCCAGTGGAATGTGTGTCAAATAATTGTCATCCAGTTCTCTGGAACAAATTAGTACGTTAAAGTTGTTGTCCTTGGAGTGTTTGTTTTTGGGATGAGTGCAGAAAATGGGAGGTATTTGGAGAAAATAGACCTGAATGGGATACAATGGTAGATCTGCAGCGGAAGGATAGAATTGATGATCAACACAATAAAGAGCACACATACCTATATGTTCCGCTCAATGTTTGTCGATTTACCGCAAAAGCTTTAGATATTGAAGAGATTTCTAAGGGTAAATACGATTATCTTTCATAATTTTTCAGGTTGAGTTTTACGAATCTTGGAGAAACCTCTACGTTTTTGGACGAAAAAATTCATATTAAAGAATTATATGCCCATCACAGTTTAATATTACAGTCAAAAAGTTTCATTTAATATTTTAAGATAAATATTAAATCCTTGAAAATTCGATACAAAGTAGTTAACGGATTATTAATTTTTATAAATAAGGATGTGAGTGCTTAATATTGATCTTAAT
Source organism: Halyzia sedecimguttata (assembly GCA_937662695.2). Lineage (NCBI taxonomy): Eukaryota > Metazoa > Arthropoda > Insecta > Coleoptera > Coccinellidae > Halyzia > Halyzia sedecimguttata. The sequence continues at coordinate 66,805,151 of OW569415.2, read as the reverse complement.
TATTGAAGATATCATTGGTAGTATCACACTACTATGACTGGAAGTTTATAAAAAAATCCCCTCAGTTTTGTAAGTTAAATATTCGGACTTAAGAGGGTTGCAGGGTAAGTGTTACAGATTTCTCAATTTTGTTTGTTTAATTATTCAAGCCTACATACCAAATATCAACATATTAGGACTTCGAGAAGTTACCTTGTTTAATTCACGGATCTGCACGCCCTTTTTGGGGGTATAGTGTGAAAATTACAGATTTCTCAATTTTGTCATTATTTGTATACTCATCTTAGCCTACACACCAAATTTCAGCTTCCCAAAAACTTTCCAAGGTATGTATCCTAGTTTTATACACAGATTATCAAGCCCTTTTATTGGGGTTGGGGAGTAAAATTTACATATTCCTTAATTTTTCTCTTCATTGTTCTCTAATACTAGTTTACTTACCAAATCTCAGCTTTCTAGGACCTCGGGTAATACCTTAGATTTATACACAGGTCTGCACCCTGTTTATGGGGGTTGAAGAGTGAAAGTAACAGTTTCTTTAACTTTCCTTTTATTTGTCCTCTAATTCTTGTCCATATACCTAATTTCAGATTCCTGGGATTAGTTTAATATACAGACTTGAACCCCACTTTATTGTCTTGGAGGGTAAAAGTTACACATTTCTTATCTGCTGTTTGTGGCACTGGAGGTTTCGATGGCCAGTCAGTCAGTGGCAAAATCGACGTATTCAGGTACAGGGTCTTTATAAATGATTGTAATAAAATCGCAGTCGGCTTTGGATTTTTATTTGCCCTTTCTCGCTTCTTGTGTTCTATTTATATCATAGAATTTCTAAACTGACAGCCAATATTGCATTCTTGTCTATTCTTAAGATTCATTTTAAAATTCGTGAAAATTCAGTTTCCAATTATTTGAATCTGTAATGACTTATGATTTAGAACAAAACACATTTATTGTGATTATCGCAATTGTACATTGATCAATAGTGAAGGATTTCCTCTGGAGAGGCCTGTAAAAATAAATCTTCTTCTTCTTCTTTCTCTTTTCTTGAGACTAAGTCTTGTTTCTTCTACTATTCAGCCTCTTGGGAAGCAGATAACCAGCTTTCATGCCATCTCTTGGGAGGTCAGCCGGGAGGTCTCCTTGAGTTTGGTTTTCCATCCTTTGCCCATCGATCTTCCATCATTCTGTCGACGTGGTCCCTCCAATATCATCGTCTCGATCTCGTAAATCGTACTATGTCTTTGACTTTCAGATCTTCTCATATAACTTCGCTCCTTATTTGATCTCTTAAGCTTACTCCTTAAATAGTTCCCACTGTTTTCATCTCTGCTGCCCGCATCATGTTCTTCGTTTTTGTTGTGTACGCTCGAGTTTCTACTGCGTATGTAAGTATAGGTCTTGTTTTGTATATGCGGACTTTACTATCGACGGACATATTATTATTATTATTATAAGTTTATTGAAAAAAGTCACGACAGAACTATATACAATGATTGAGGATTTTATCCAATTATTATAGCTGATTACCACAAATGAAAAATAAACTGAGAAAATTAACCTCGAAGGTAAACTCCTGGATATCCAGGAAATCTTGTATGAGGTAATTTAGTCCATAAAATAATATTTATTCTAACCTAAATAATAACATAAGGCCGTTCATTCTTGTTTCAATCGAAACGTGTGCTCATATTTTCGTTTTTCCATATGAGGTGCCTCAGATAGCCAGAAATTCTCGAGGCTTTGTTAACTTGGGTTCGTACTTCTTGTTGTATGTTTTTGGAGCTTGTGATCTCGACTCCTAAGTATGTATATTACATACGCTGGTGAATGGAGTTGTCGTTTACAGCTATTTTACATCTTGTAGGCTCTTTTGCTAGTAAAAAAAAATATCTGGCGAAATATCCTGATGTTCAGATTCTACAATCTTCTCTGAAAGCCAACATCAGAGGTGCTATAAACAGATTCATGCAAACTGGAAACGTTTACAAGGGAAAATCGACTGTACTACCTCAAGTTTCTCAAGGAGTAGTTGATGAACTGAGAACACGAGTTGAACAGATTCCCCAGATGTCCCTGAATAAATTATCTTTCCAGTTGGGTGTCCCTTGAGTACTTGCCACAAAGTATCGAAAAGAGAAACTGAATTTGTGCCCTCACAAAATAACGATTGTACCAGCAACTCCTATACCAATAGATATTTCACGTCGCCTAGAGTACTGCTATTGGTTTCTAAATAATCTTTACGTCGAAGGATTATTTGACTTAACTTTTGTTAGTGACGAGGATTTGTTTCACTTGACGGGTTATGTGAATGCGCATAACTACAGATTTTGGACATCTGAGAATCCCCACAGTTTTATTGAGACTTCATTACATTCACATAAAGTTGGTGTGTGGTTAGCAGTTTATGGTCATAGAATATATGGCCCAGTTTTCTTTCATGATACCATTAATGGTGAAAAGTACAAATAAATAATGCAGGAGCCATTCATAAACCAACTAGATGACGAAATACAGTTGGTATATTTTCAACAGGATGGGGCAATTGCCCACACTACTTCTGCAAATCTAAGCTATTTGCAGGAGTTCTATGATAACCGTATAATAAGTAGAGGAATCCAGTCTTCGTTTCCAACACGCTCTCCAGACTTGACACCCCTGGACTGTACACATCTGAAAGATGAGGTTTTCAAAAGACAATACGATAATATTGAGGACCTCCAATCATCGATAACAATGTGCTGCCAAAATATTGGCCACAAATGTTGAAAAATATATTTGACAACAAACGGAAAAGAATTTATAAATGCCCCGAGAATAATGGAGCTCATTCTGATAATTTAATGTGAATCAATTTCAAGAATTCTCACAAATGGCCAGAATTCAACACTGAAAGTTTTCTCACAGTTATTCAATGTATTCTGTGCATTTGTATTGATTTATTACCTGAATATTCGAACATTCAAATCAGTGCAACTGAACAGTATGCATTCAGTTATCAGTACTTACATCTGAAAAATTTTAAACAGGATTTCAAGAATTCTTCCATTCAAACACAAGGCAGGGGATTATTCATATCTGTTCAAAAGCTAATATGATATCGCTTGAAAATGACTAAGGAGAATTGAATTCCAACTAATGTATAATTCACTCCTGATCATTTCGACATTTTCTGAAAAGAACTCCTAAGAAAGGAGTAAAATTCTAGTATTATTTATCATTCTTTCAATCAAATTACCCTTCTCTGGTCATCACAACCTGGAGAAGGAGTTAGGCCCAGCAATTATGCTATGTACCCAAAATCCCGTGTAATAAATCCAAAAGTTAATTTATATGAAAATTTGACTTTCTAGAAACTCATGCGAACTATATCAAATATTAAATCAATTTATTTTGTATAATTATAATGTTTGGTCCAAACTGAGACGGGAGGAAAAGTAAACTCCCAGTGACAATCATTTTGAAACTCTCATTTATTATTGCCAATGTAAACAAAGGAAAAAGTGAGGTTACGCGTATAATGAATTCTGTAGGTGAAATTGCTTGCATATGAAGCGGCAAAATGAGAGGGTTTCAGAACCAACTACGATGTTACAATAATTTATGAAGACCCTATATTAATGAAAGCTTGAGTATAAAAGCTAGGCAAATGAAACTAAGTGTGTTTCGTGAGTCTACTAATTCCACCTTATCCTAAGAATTTCGGCTATCTAGTTTCATCCAGACCGACACTATGAGAGTTTGTAAATACGTCGAAAAGCTTCGAGAAAAGGTAGGTGTTGCCCTGCTCTTTTTGACTCATCTTGGCAGGAGCACTACCGTACCCCCAGATTCACTGACGATCAGGACTAACCGCAAAGTTCATAAGATTAGCATCCACCTAATACCCTCGAAATGGAAACAAACCGCGGGATCGCTAATGGACCTTATAAGAGGCATCCGAAGATTAAACGAATTCTTCTTTCACCTCCCCCGAAGCTTAATTCGATAAATTTACCGCGCAGATGGAAACCGCAAGGAAAATTCATTTTAGGCTCAGGCAGTAAATGGCCCAAAGAAACCACATTATTCGAACTTCATAACCGTAATGGGGCATTTGGAAGTATCGCAGAGATATCCATTCAGGTATGAATAAATTGAAGGAGGAGAAGTAATTAAAACATAATCAGTTGAAGAATGGTCGAATTAGAACAGATGTTTCCAGATGGAGAGGGTAAAGTAAGGTATTCGAAACAAAGCTATAAGCCTATAATCCTTTTCCACAACTCTGGGTTGATCGGTGGACAATGCCCACCCCAATTTCCATTCGGTGGTACTACAAAATCAGATAAATAACCTTTTAATTACGTACTTTCATTGCATGAGCGAAGAGTGACAGGAAACCAAGAAGTCAATAATTTTGAATAGGACCATCTACCGAAGAGAAAACGCTGGAAAGTTTCTAAACATAATTGAATTAGTGAACACATGAGAATTTTAGACATACTTATTACACAAGGGTCGATAATTTTTGAAACAAAAAAAAATTGAGAAAGGAATAGGATATAACAAAAATGAAAGGAAAAATAATTTCTCTATTTCAATATCGTAATGAGTCCATTCCAGCACTAAAAACAGTGCTGGAATGAGCTCATTCCCGCATTGTTTCTAGTTATATTTTTCGTTTTGTGGTAGTCAGCACTGACAATCGATACTATCAAATTTCAACACACGTCAATTGTCAATATAATATAATCTGGATGTAGTGAAATGATTGTTGAGAGGAAAAGTTTTTTTTTTCATTAAAAAATAAGGTACTAGATATTTCCTTCTTGCTAATTTTGAATCATTCCTGTTATTAGGAAACTGTTTTAAATCTGATCTCCACGTCCTACGTACGATTCAAATTCCGTAATCTGTCAACTTTCGTAACAGTCACACCAACTGCCAAGATACAATACAAACGTCACTAGGATGTATAGTTCGAATTTTTCATTGAATTTCAACAGTTTTTTACAAAACTTGACTGAAATAGAGAAAATATCGTCTAATACTCGTTGCAGAAGGCTATTCCAACACTCATGCCTTCGAAAACTCGCTCCTTCGTCGCTCGTTTTCGAATTACGCATTCGTGTTTGAATAGGAGCCCATTCTGCAACTTGTTTTAGAATATACTATTACAGGTGATCTGAGGTTGGGAAGTGGAAGGGGTGAGTTTTTAAGGGTGAAAAACGGTTTATCTCGATTTCCGGCCAAACTACCTATCGTCCTATGGAAAAAGTTGAATGTTGAAGTTGTAAAGTGACATATCTACAACATTTGTATTCAAACTGTTTTCACATAACCTCAAAATTTATTTGAAAAATTCAAATAACCAAGTTTGTGGTTGTTTATTTTCATGTTTTACAAAAACATTTTTTCTTACGAAATTTTGTGAAAACTAACCTTTTGATGTATCGAACACACTGTAATTTTTTTGATTTAAAGTATTTATTTTTTCACTTTATTTTGACTCAATATTGAAAAAGATTCCTAATTTTCAGCTTGGCTGGTTGAACGCCAGGTGTCACTTCTGTTTACTTAGCACTCGGAACCAACCAAGCTCAAAGTTCAATATATATCGTAATATCGTATGTGAAAACAAATTGCATGAGCATCTGGGCTGAATTCGTTGACATTGAAATATTTGAAGTAGAAATAGGGGAAGAAGGCCTCCGAAATCTACCCCTGTAGCCCAAACTCCCTTAGATCCTCAGTATACCGTAAACCGACTCTTAAATCTAATTATCAGTTATAGTTTGTAGTGCAAAAAATATATTCACACTTCTTAACATGACTCGTGTTAATAATTGGTCCGTACCTCAACTTTGCTTGAGCGGTAACCTTGACGCCCACATATACAGGTTTGGTAAAAGCAGTTGGAAAAATAGGAAATACAACGGTTATCTAGACGATAGCCAGAGTCCAGTGGAGCAGTGGAACAGTCAAAACTTCAGGCGATGCGATAACGAATAAACGACTGTTCTCTCTCTTTGGCTCAGTTGGTCTTGGGTGCGGATGCTACGGTACGATTTTCGGGAATCTCGGACTCGGTCTGCACTGTGCCCAGTGTTGCCAATCTGTTACAATTGTAACAGATCTGTTACTATCGAAAGTAATCTGTTACTCTGAGCAGAAATCTGTTACCATTTGAAGCAAATCGGATTTTCCTTCAGACGAAATGTAATTTGTAAGTGTTTATTTTTGAATGTTCAGAATTATTTCCACAGAACACTAATAATATATTATTTCAATCTTCAATAAATGAAGTTTCAATAGCACAGAGTCAAATTCATTAATTTTTAGGTTAATAATAATTCTGTTACGTTTTTCTTGGATCTGTTACTATTTTCGATGATCATCTGTTACTCTAGTTTGAAATAATCTGGCAGCACTGACTGTGCCGTTCAGTCGCACTCCAACGTGAGGTCCGTTATACCATATCGGTTGAAAATAAATACGACAATTTTATTCCATTGTATGTGAGGAATTTATTTGTCACAATGAATGACAATTAATTTCCTGAGACAATGAGTACTTAGTAATAACTGATACGAAAATAAAATAAATTTTACGAAAGTATGAAATAGGAAAAGAAAAACAAATTCTAAAAAATCGAAGGTCGACAAATTTGAGTTGAATGTTCAAATATTTAAATTTAAAATAGAAACTTCGCTACTGCTCTTCTGACGGGAGGGTTCTTGAAACCTAGTTCGACAATCCAAGCGATGATTTTTCGGAACTTCAGATGTTCGAAGACCGCTTCAGGACCCTAATGAAGGGTAATCATCTCCCATAGATAAAAGCTTCACATTCAAATTGAAAATCGATATGAAAATCTCCAAGAAAAATTTGGCGTTACTATTTTATATATCACTTTGACAAATAATCCACCTTGTTGAGCCAAACAGCAGCCAAATCTATTATAAAGAGATAATTTCATATCTCTGAGCAGATTTGGCGTAGTTGCTATTTTGGCACAAAGTTTTGATTATATATTATTATTATTTGATTATTTATTATTATTATTTGATTATTTTGAACTTTAATTCATTGATAGTGGGAAGGTTTAACGGTTAATTCCTCAAACGGAGCAGAGAAAAATAATTCTGCTGGTACCTGCCGACACGTGTTTCTGCTAGTTGACTTCTTCAGGATAGGGCAACCAAAAAACCAAGGAAAATATGGAAATATAAGTGAAAATAGGTGACACCACACCAGGAGCGAGCAACCAATTGTGCTTTCAGCTCTAGAACCTCCATTTCGGAGGTAAACTATGGCATCGGCACGAAGGAAGCATAAGCAACCTGTGCGATGCGACCTCAACCCGAGGATATGAAACATAGAAATATGGATCATGCGGGGTAATAAGGTTTAACGGGTAATTCCGCAAAAGGAGCAGAGAAAAATCATCCTGCTGGTACTTATATTTCCATATTTTCCTTGGGTTCTTGGTTGCCCTCTCCTGAAGAAGCCAACTAGCAGAAACACGTGTCGGCAGGTACCAGCAGAATTACCAGCGGAATTACCCGTTAAACCTTCCCACTATATATATTACTCCGCATGATCCATATTTCTTAATTCATTGATATTTGTCGCTCTATCAATTTCATGCCCATAAACCAAATTTTTCAGATATCCCCCAAAAAAAATCATTGGGAGATAAATCTGGTGATCTGGGGGGCCATTTCATCGTGCCATTTGTAGAAATGACACGGTCCGAAAAGGTCGTCCTGAGATATTGTGTTACTGCTCTTGCGTTGTGACTAGGACAACCACAACCTATTGAAACCAGACATCATTGAAATTGATTGTAGCTATCGAACTGTCAGAATAATTTGATTCTGTAAAAGCTCCAGATATTTGGCAGGGTTTAGGTTACCATCGATGAAAAATGGCCCTATTACGAAATTCCATTCGTCTGAGGTGTTCTTCTGGAACAATTTCCTGACTTGTTTTAACCATGTAGCAGCGGTAACCATTCCTTTTCAACATATTATTATTCCGTCTATCGCTAATATCGACTTGTTCGGCAATTTTGTTATGCATGTTCATAAACACCCACATCGAATTTTTTGGTTATTTTGGAAATAGTCGAATTTGAAGGTATCGGCCTATCTTCAAAGCCAACAATAGATGAATTTATTGTGTCTCCAATTGATTGAACAGCAAAGTACAATTTTATAATTTTCATCTTTTCTTCTACACTATACATTGCATTACGAGGAATCTATTTTATTCTCAATCAATATAGTCTTACGCATCCCAAGTTAGGAGTGCGACTCATAGACAAGATCAGCGACTGATCAGCGCCTGTTGATAGAAAGATAGATCGTATCGTAGCATCCACACCCGACACCAACTGAGCCAAAGAGAGAGAACAGTCGTTTATTCGTTATCGCATCGCGCTGAAGTTTTGACTGTTCCACTGCTCCGATGGACCCTGGCCATCGTCTAGAAAACGTTGTATTTCCTATCTTTCCGACTGTTTTTACCGAACCTATATGTATTATAGGTGAATATTCCAAATTTGCGAATTAAGTACCTCATTTTCCTGGATAAGAGACAGTAGCGTAGTAGCGCCCAAAATATTTGATTGATAGTGTCATAAAACGTATCTCCGAGAACAAATGACCCCCTCCTTTCTAATCAAATCCTTCCTCCTATTCAAACATCACTTTTGACGGATTTCAAGAGATTCGAATGAAATATCTAGAGGCGCTATGCTTTTCCCTGGATTTAACCTACTTATTTCAATCATTCATTATGTATGCACAGGAGAGTTTCGGAAAAGGTCCGGAATTCCTTCTAAACGCCATAAATCAAGATTGGCAATTTTGCCCCTAGCTACTGAAATTGGCGTTTCTATTCATGGTCATTCCTTTCAAAAGGAAAATATTCGAATATTGATTCTTTCTGTTTGAGATATAACAATGATATATTTAACGACTGTGTAGTTTTGAATGCTAAAGGGCATTTTCCTGCATGAATCACTTATACGAAAGATTTTTATGGGCCTTTCTATCAGGGTGCTATAATTTTACTCACATGTCTGTAATTTTCGAATTTCACGCCATACCTAAGTCATGCAGCTTTGCTTTTTGGCGCTCTAGTTCCTCGGAACTGAGTGCTTATCAATTTGCCCAAATGTCTGTAATTTTCGAATTTTTGGCTGAAAATGGTCTCAAACGATTTGTTTCGACTCACTGATCAAGAATCCGAGGTCGAAATCGATTCTGTCTGGCCGGTCCGGCCGGCCGTAGGCACGAAATGTCTCGAACGAAAGGAGTTAGAGGATTGAAATTTGCAAGGTGGGTTTGGAGCGTAAATATCTCGGACAAGTTCGTTAATGGGCGGAATCCATCAAGCGGTTTCGGAGTTATGGCCGATTTTAGTAAAATCATTTTATATGAATATTTCCGAAACCGATCACTCGATCTATCTGAAATTTAGCATCAAATTGTAAAATCATGACCTTTATACGCATGTGAAATTTATATTGACCAGGTTACCACAAAGTGTAAAAAAAAATTTTTCAAAATTTCAAAAATTGTTATCTACAATAACTCTCGAACGGAATGAGCTAGGCAGTTGAAATTTTCAGAGTAGGTTAGGGAGATGAATATCTCGGTTAAGTTCGCAAAATAGGCCAAATGGTTTCGGAGTAACGAAAAAAAAATTTCTTTTCAAGTAACAAATTTCAAATTCAATTGCTATTTAAGATGCAGTTTCACCATATAATTTATATCATATATCATTTTCAACTCCAACAAGCTAATACTTTCGGAGATATGATTTTTCTAAATTTCAATAATGAATCGTACTTCTATGCTATAATTATTCTTATGCTATAATTATTCTATCTAAGCTCTATTATATGATCTGTGCTCATACTCGTACATGTCATCGTGTTCTATACGAGAAAGTAAAATTCATTTCAGCTATTTTAATTTGATTTCTTCCATGGTGCAGTTCTCATTCTCAGATTGCTCATTTAATCTTGATAAATAAACTATTATTTGAATTTCCTTTTTGATGCAGTTCTATCATAAGAATCCATTGATATAATTCCCAACTCTGAGAAACCAATACTTTCGGAGATATAATTTGTCTGTTTGAACAAGAGCGCCAGAAAGCTCCTGTCCACAGGGCTTGAACCCATTTTTTTGTAACACCCTTGTTCGTTGTCAGAACTGAATATCTCACCTTGTCCTAATGAAATAAAACACAGCAAACCTAACATAGGCATTATACAGGGTGCTCCACGAATAATTGTAGGTACATATTTCGATGGTGAATAGATGGTACTCCGGGGGAATCAGAAGAGAACAATTAAATATGGACAAAGGCTCTTCGTTTTTGAGATACACGGTGATTTATTGATTCGGGCCGGACGATTGGTTATAACCACCGAACTGAGGAACAATTTTTTTTTTAATTTGGCCGGTATTATCATCCCTGGCGATCTAAATGTTCATATGAACCATAACGAAAACGTACAGACCAGTACTTAGAAATGTATATTTTCGAGTATAATAAAACACCCAGTACATGAAATATCAATTCCCGGTTAATGTAATCAAATTCGGCATAGATTTGCCCTTCGTATACAGGTTTTCACTAGATCGACGCACAAAACGTTCATTTTGTTCATTCAAATTTGTTAACGGACATAATAAAATTGTTGACTGCCACAACTTATATTGTTTCAGTTTGGACGATTCCAAATATATTCGTTAGGGAATAAAGCATTCTGTGACGCAATTTTCCTGAAATCGAACTTTTCGATTATAGCAATCCAACCCCAATAAAGTGTAGTGCAACACAGTTAATTGAAAAAAGCACTTAAGGTACTTAACGAACTCCTAGAGAATCTGAAATATGGAATGCAGACTAGAATTAAGAAAACTGTAACATACCCTCACCAACCCCCATATAAGGGGGTGCAGGTCCGTATATTAAAAAAACAAAACTATGATACTTTCCGAAGTCATAGAATTCTGCAATTTGGTAAGCCGACTAGAACAAACAGCAGAATTTTTTTTAAATTCGCAACATTCATCCTCCAACACATATAATAGGGGTAACAAGTCTGTATATTAAATTAATATAACAACGATACTTTCCGTAGTTCTAGAAATGTGGCAAACGGATTAGATTTAGCGAACAAACAACAGAAAAGTTGAGAAATCTCTAACTTACACCCTTTAACCCCAATAAATAGGGGTGCAAGTCTGTATAGTAAATTAATAAAACTGGGGTACTTTTCCAAGTTCCAGAGATTTGAAATTGGGTAGAGGAAAAGGTGGTAATGGGGCCCCTGCAGGTATATTGGCCCCCTTCGATATTGATATGTTCGAATAGCATCATCTAGTGCATTTTTGATGCAACGGAATCCTCACACAACACGAATACCCAACAAATCTAGCAGAGGTTGTCACGTTCGTGCGTAATTCGAAGCAGTCAAAATTCGTTAGCGGCAAAACTCTGTGATTTTAACTCAAAAATGATCAAAAAAAATACTGTGCTCTTGCTTTTGTGTTTGAACATTGTATTCGTTGAACTGTCTTCTATGAGATTTGAAAGGTATTAATGAAACTAAGCATTTTAGAAATATTTTTGATATGTTTGAATATGATCAATATTTTTAATTCGCCCCCCCTCCTTATTGGTTGTATTATTTCCCGGGGTAAGATTGATTTATCAATTTAATTTTTTTTTATTTTTCGCTTTCAGATGCCTTGACAAAGTTTTTATCTCCCCAAAGATGAAAAAGAAACAAAAACCATGTGATCCTGACCAAATGAAAAATTTTAAAAAAGCACTTTGTTTCATTTATTCCACAGAAATATATGTACAAATGAATAAGGCCCTTATAAGGTATTTTTCTGATGTCTGAGTCCTGTATTCTTTAAATAAGGCCCCCAAAAAAAATGGGAGACCACATTACCACCTTCGTCTATGCAGACTAGAAGTTGTGGAAAAACGACAGAAAAATTGAGAAATCTTTAACTTTCAACCTCCATAAAGGGGTGTCCTGCATATTAAACTAATAATTTTCCGAAGTCCTCGAGACCTTTATTTTGGTATGAATTATAATAACAAAGAAAAAATAAATTAGGAATCTGCAACATTCAACGCCCCTATGGTTTTACTAAAGTGTTGTGCAAAATAGTTCTATGAACCAGCCATTGAATGCTATTTGACTAAGATGAAATATTTGAAGAATTAGGGCTTGTACAGTTAGAGGCTTGACTTTTTATAAGATCTGATAACTTTTTCAATGTGAAAGCTTCTTGAGGATCTTGGCAACCAATTTTATTTTGTCTTGGGATAGATATGTCAGATCCAGATTTAGTAATTAGTAGTCTAGTCAACAAGTGCTTTTTAGATCAAAATTTTTGTGTATTCTCCGAAAACTATTATTGAGGTGTCATTCAATTTGGAATGGCATGTAGATAGGTTTTGAGAAAATGCTAAGGCCGCTCGCAAAAATTGCAATAGTTATAAATAATTAAGTGAAAAAAAAAAGAAGGAGGTTTAGGTTTTCGCTAATATCTCAAAAACCATTTGAGATAATTCAAATTTGAAAAAAAATATCAAATCAAATAGAGGATGAAATTTCCTAAAAAAAAGTCCCAACGGCCAGAACTGTAGGACATATATTTATAATTTTCCTAGAGGGTTGAAAATACGCCCGAAAAGGGGTTCTCCGGCTTGCGCAAGCCCCTTCGTACCTTTGATGAATACATATTATTAAAACTTATTAAATATGAAAATAATGAATGGAATTAATTGTTTCAGGCGCCAGCAAGATGAATCAATGAACAATAATCCGTGGTCTAAAAATGTTTATCGCGATATTTCAATTAGTTATCCATTGGTTAATTAACAATATTTTGTAGCACGAACATTAACATTGCAGGTACGATAATTGTTGAACTATCAATCTGAGAATTTTTTCCATTCGTGGAGTTATTATTCAAAGGTCTTAGAATCGATTCCTATTGGAAAATTTTAAAAATTGTTAATGTTCTTTTTTTTTAAGTGAAAAATTTTATAGCTTCAATTTATAATATTACTATTGATCCGTTTTATTATGATCAGAAACTACTTAAAAATGATTTTTAATAATTATTATCTCCTATTGTTTAGATAATAATTGTTAGTAACAAAACGAAAATGAACAATTTTCCAAATTTTCCAACGGCAATCTATTCCAATACCTTTGAAAAATAGCTCCACGAAGAAAAAAATTCTCAGTTCTTAATGTTTGTGCTACAAAAAATGGTTAATTAACTAATGGATAACTAATTGAAAAACCATGATAAAAATTTTTAGACCACAAATTATTGTTCATTGATCTATCCTGCAGACGCCTGAATTTTTTCAATTTTTATTTTCATATTTAATAAGTTTAAATAATATTTATTCGTGATTAGTCCGAAGGAGGTGAGGCTTACGCAAGCTGGAGTACCCGTTTTCGGCAGTATTTTCAACCGTCTGGGAAATTTATAAAGAGTAGTCCTAGTTCCGGGAGTGTGGACTATTTTTTAGGAAATTTCCTCATCTTCTTGAATCTTTTTTCAAATTTGAATTATCTCAGACAGTTTTTGAGATATTGGCGAAAAACCAAACCCCCTTCTTTTTTTTTACTTAAGTGCTTATAATTATTGCAATTTTTGCGAGCGGCCTTAGCATTTTCTCAAAAACTATCTACATGCCATTCCGAATCGAATGACACCTCAATCATAATTTCCGGAGAATACGCAAAAATTTTGACCTAAAAATCACTTTGTTGACTAGACTATTAGTACCTACTTATATAACTCAATGAGTTTATTATGACTGTCATTATTCACGAGGGTGACCTTTACGAGACGAGCCGAAAGCGAGTATCGTAAATCACTTTGTCCATGACGATTGATTCCTTCTTAAAAAATCAAAAAATTTGTAGCAATGCGCCCTGACATAAAATTTAGCATAAATATATTTGCATCTTGTATAGCAAGTTGATGAGACCTAAGATCTACTATTTACTGACAAAACAATGCGCGATCTACCAATATAGATGTATAGATAAATTTTAAATGAAATTCGATGCTGTATGCCTTGCCGCGATCGACTGGACCATAGCTACGATCGACCGGTTGGCCACCCCTGTTGTATATAGCATTATCTATTTGAGTAGACATTGATTGTTATCATGATGATGGCAACTATATAATTATTTTTCATTGGTGATTAATGGATGCTATTATACTTGAGCAAACACACGTATAATGTACAGAGTATACAAAATTCCTTCATCCACCTCTGACTTCAGGTCTTCTTCTTCTTCGTGTACCATCTCCTAGCGGAGGTTGGCTACCAACATAGCTATGCGCACTTTATTTGCAGCTGCACGGAACAGTTCATTGGAAGTCATTGAAAACCATTCTCTGAGATTTCTCAACCATGATGTTCTTCTCCTACCCTGACAACGCCTTCCCTGAATTTTCCCCTCCATAATATTCTGCAGCAATTGATATTTCGGACCTCTTATTATGTGTGCAAAATACTCTAGTTTCCTTCTCTTTAGAGTTTTATAAATCTCCTCCTCCTTGTTCATACGACGCAGCACTTCGACATTTGTAACTCTATCGACCCACGAAATCCGCAACATGCGACGATAGCACCATCTTTCAAAAGCTACCAGTTTGTTTATTTCAGCTGTTTTTAATGTCCATGCTTCGGCACCATACAACAGAGTTGAAAATACATAGCATCGAAGTATTCTCGTCCTCAATTTTAAGTTAATGTCCTTGCTGCAAAGAATCTTCTTGAGTTTGACGAAAGATTTTCTCGCTATCTCAATTCTGGTTTTAATTTCTTGCAACTGTTCAGCATTTTCATTTATTATTGTACCCAAATATCTATAATGTTGAACTCTTTCAATTGGAGTGTTATCAATCGTTAAGTTTACGTCTATATTTTGTTGTTTTGTGACAAGCATATACTTCGTTTTCTTCAAATTCATATTTCAGGTCACCCCCTTAAAATAATTTGTTGAACCGAACTTTATATTCATCACCATCAAAGTCGCTCCTTTAACTCGGGATATCGTCCACACAGTTTTATCGTTCCAAATGATGAACTCATTCGTATATGGGTGAGAAAGATAAAGGAGGATTCGTTTAAACTTTTAAATTGAATCACTGCGGCCCGTAAAGTGAAAATGTCCGGATACGAAGGTCGTGAAAAATGTGTTGACTCAAGAAATTCAATTGGGAAGGAGTAGAGAGGGGAGTGGAGGAGCACGTTCATAAAATGCGAATTAGTTGCAATGACCTGGTGGTATACTTACAGAACTTTGAGTGACGTCAGCTTGATGAATGCATTTTCCGATATTTCGGCTATCTGGTTGCGCTTCAGGAGCCTGAAAATAAATTGAAATTGTGTTAATTCAGTCGTAAAGATATTAAATATGATGGGGATTACGATGTGCATTTCAGTAAACACATATTTTATTTTTCTAGCATCTCTGAACGCTGGTTTGTGGATAAATACTGATATTCTAATTCTGATATATCATTATTTCAGTTCAGATAGAACCTACTTAGCTTGAGTAGTTGAATACGATTTTATCTCATCCCATGCGGGATTTCGAAAATATATTTTCTCTATTTCAGTATCGTAATGAGTACATTCCAGCACTAAAAACAGTGCTGGAATGAACTAATTCCCGCATTGTTTCTAGTTAGATTTTTCGTTTTGTGGTAGTCAGCACTGACATTCGATCCTTTCAAATTTCAGCACACGTCAATTGTCAATATAATATAATCTGGATGTAGTGAAATAATTGTTGAGAGGAAAAGTTTTATTTTCATTAAAAAATAAGGTACTAGATATTTCCTTCTTGCTAATTTTGAATCATTCCTGTTATTAGGAAACTGTTCTAAATCTGATCTCCATGCCCTACGTACGATACAAATTCCGTAATCTGTCAACTTTCGTAACAGTCACACCAACTGCCAAGATATAATACAAAAGTCACTAGGATGTATAGTCCGAATTTTTCATTGAATTTCAACAGTATTTTACAAAACTTGACTGAAATAGAGAAAATATCGTCTAATACTCGTTGCAGAAGGCTATTCCAACACTCATGCCTTCGAATTTCGCATTCGTGTTTGAATAGGAGCCCATTCTGCAACTTGTTTTAGAATATACTATTATGCTCGACTGGGCACTTTAACGCACGTGTTTGAGGGCGAGAAGTAACACTGTACCGCCCGAGTATACTTTAACACCTGCCCACGTTCAAATAATACATTTTTTTGTACGAAAATAGGTTCAAGCATCGACGTGAAGTCAGGATCTTTCACGGGCATGTTCTCTTGTTTATTTACCTTTATTGGACACTCTTAATCGAATATACCATCGATATAGACTGTTGTCTCAGCTTTTATAAGATATGAATTTTAGTGACATACTTGAGAAATGAGAGAATCGTCTAAGATCACAGAATTTCTAATTCTGACATGTATTCTGACGGAATTGAACTTCATTACTTATCCAATAATATACGAAAGAACTTACGTCCCAAGTAATTTCAGGAGATGATATTTACGAAATTCCGCTAGTCGGTATTCTAGAAGTAATTAACGAGTTTTAATTGGATCGGGTTTGCACATATTTCGAGTTATAGAGAAAATAACAACAAAATTTCAGCTGTGTATAATCCCAGAACGATTCCGCCGATTATACCTATTGACGAACTCAAATATAGCTTTCGGATGCGCAACCTACCCTGAAAATTACAAGTCACTATATCTTTCTGTTCTCAAGTTATCGTCAGATACATAACATTTTTTTATAATTTTTTTGAAATTTTCTAATTATCAAAATTTCACATACGTCTTTATGTCAGTATTTACAAGTAGTTACCAAGTTTCAATTCGATCGGACCTGTATTTTTGAAGTCATCGAGAAAATAAGATTCGATATGGGTATAACTCCAAAACCATTGGGGCGATTCTGAAGGCTCTCGCAGAATTTCAGTGATGTCGGACAAATAGTTTCTGATATATAAAATATTTTTCAATGATTTTGAATGATTTTTAAAGAAATGTTTGCGTGATACGATCCTCACGAATTCAGCAAAAATTTGCGCTTCGGCATTCTACAACTAATCACCATGTTTGAATTGGTTCGGTTTCTTACTTTTTGCGTTATTTAGGAAATAACAACAAAATTTCAGATATGTATAACTCCAAAATGGTTCGGCCGATTTTGCCGATTATAAAAAAGTCATATGTCGCTTAAGGATGCGCAGCCTACCCTGAAAATGGCGAGTCGTTATCTCTTTCCGTTCTCAAGTAATCGTCAGATAAATAATATTTTTTAATACTTTTTTTTAATTTTCTGGTCATACGATCCTCACAAAATTTCATATGACGGTATTCTAAAACTATTTACCAACTCTCAATTGGATCGGATCTGTATTGGTGGAAAACTAAATTTGTACTCGGAAACTGTTGGGACGATAATGCCCATTAACGAATATGTCCGTCGAATTTGGAGGCGCCACCTACCCAGAAAGTTTCAAGTCGCTATCTCTTTCCGTTCACAAGTTATCGTGGCAACGGCCGGCTGGACAGAATCAATTTTGACCTCGAATTCTTGATCAGGGAGTCGAACCAAATCGTTTAAGACCATTTTCATCCAAAAATTCGCAAATTACAGACATTTGGGCAAAATGATAACGTGATGTTCCCCAGAACATGCGCCCAAAAAGTTGGCAAAGCACTGACGTGAGGTCAGTCTGTTTTTGCGTGCTTTTTTAAAACATCATTCAATTCAGATTGGTCAACCGAAACTCCACTGAATTGTTTCAACTACCTACCGAATTTCAACTTCGTCAGATCAGTATTTTTCGATTTTTTGGTATAACTGCATTTTCAAATTTTTATATTTCACATTTACAAATTTCAAATCTCTAAATCATTTCTTTCGAGAGTTATCGTGCTTGCGGCCGGACAGACGGACGGAGTGATATGATTAGATTTGACCTCGAATCATTCCTCAGTGAGTCGAACCCAAACGTTTAATACCATTTTCGGCCAAAAATTAAAAAAATACAAAGATAAAAAACTATAGACATTCAGTAGAACCAATGCGCCAAAAATCACCTTCAACCTCTTTACTTCTGGTGAAATTAAAGTTGCTAAAAATTAACAGAATACAAGATAATAATTCTGACAAAGGTACGGTACTATACAATAACACTCAGAAATTCCATGCAATATCTTGTCGTTGAGCTTGTAAGACCACCCAACTCTCAACAGAATGAAAACTCCATCCGTAAACTTTACTCAGTTAAAAATCTCCGAGATCCTTTAATTAATGAATGGAGCTCTCCGAATAGGAAAATAAAAAACTTTTACAGAAGAAGAAGCCGTCCAATATTGGATGTTTCGCTCATTTCGTATATTTCCTCTTTCGAATTGCTGTGAAATGTTTTCTCCCATTGAACCCCTGAAGTAGATAGCCATATGAATTATGTGCTTATCTGTGAAAATTATTGATTGGTTTCTCCATTGAAGATCGGCTAAAATGAGGAAATATATTTCTAGAGTAATGATGTTTCAATTTGAATTTTTTCGTTCGAAATATTATCTGACTCTAATAATTAAAAATAAATTGTGCGGATTACTTGGAGTAAGAAAAAGGATGAGTTTTTTTTTTAAATGGACCTTTTTTCAGACAATCATATTAATTACAGTGGCCCTTTTCCAGTATCAAGCTCTATAGCTAGCCAGGAGTACAAATACTCCATCTTAGGACAGAACAAGTTGGTGACAGTGATTTAGGATATGGTGAAATCTTTAAACGCTTTTTACTTTTTACATGACTCGAATCTGGAACAATGGTAAATGAAAAAAATGTTTTATTTGATGAGAGGAATCTATGGTTAAAATTGGTGAAGGTACAACTCATAGACTCACCCTGTAAAAAGATTCCACATGAGTGTCGTTAATAATGCACATGATTCAGCATATACCTACGTTGGGCTTAAATCATTTTTGGATATTTAAAATATGACACCCTCTCTATCGGTGAAAAGGAAAGATTTGAAGGATAACCAATCATTAAATGACACTTTGGGAGGTATATTCATTATTAATTATCAAGGATAAATCTTCATATTTTATGCTATGGTTTCTCCAGTTACTATTTGGGCAATTATCAATAAAACACCTTGTATATTCGTCATTTCGTATTGTGAGATGATAAGTGTCATTCGTACCAGGAATAAATTGTCCGATTGAGCGTAGAAACCATATTAAAAGAATTGCAAGACAAATAAATGTATACAAGGATGACGGTCAGAGTGAAAATCTTCCATTTTATATTTCCACATTTATTATTCCGTATCCTTCAATATTGAGATACTTCTCCAAGATCAGGGTTCAAGGCTCTTCCTTCGAACTATTTGTATAATCTCCAGTTAGCGCAGTGAAAAATGACTATGCCCCCTGAGTGCCTTCACGAATTCGCCCGACAAAAAATTCTGAATAGGAGGGTGGTTGGGTGTGTTTATCTCCAGGGTCAGGGGAATGCCAGTTCACTTTTCGAAATCACTTTTTTGCAGGAGATAACCCATATGCGTGAACTGAACGTCAACTGGGGCTTCTTTAGATTTATGGCGGACATTAAATGAGTCAGTATAGGTATAGGAAGAACTTTAGAAAATATATATTCCTCCCCCAAAACCTGCAATTTAGAATATTTGGGGAACGCCAGTATTTACAAATAGATTTATTATTTCCTCTTAAGGATTTCTTCCGATTGAATTATACCAACTCTTCGATTGATGATAAAAAATTTTAAGCTCTTAATTCATATAGAGTAAGCTTTTGATTTGTAAATTAATTTCAACCAGACACCAGACATTCCTCTCCTGAAATAAAATGCTTTTTTCTTTTGCCATTTATCTTGATTCGGCTCAGGTAAATAGACACACGGCGTTGAATTAGCAAAAAAAAACAATTTTCCTTTGGTAGCTCTGACATGGTTTTTCAGAATGAAATTAACTCTGGTGTGAAGTTTTCTATTGTTATGACACATAATCTCCAATTTACAGTTTTTTCCGAATTTTCTGAGAATATGTAAGTGGTATATTAAAACAATGGGTAATCTGATTATCAATGAAAAAACTTGGTATTACATTTAAAAAACGAAAGTTGGAATCATTTCCGGTGAAGCCGGAAGTCGAACGAATTTTTTCCAAGAATACATCTCTCCTGGCAAAGCTTAACTACAGAATTTCAAGTGTTTATTTGAAGTCTTTCTTTGAAATATTCTAACCAACGGCCTTCGTGAATCACCCTGCATACATAGAATGTGTAATAATCTCAATGTTGACATACGAACTTGGTCGTCCATAGAATGAAACACTTCTCGAAACTCTGGATGAGTTAGAGCTAGTAACCTCTCTATCTTACATATGGTAGAAATAAACATTATCTTACAATAAAATTTCAATTTCTTGATAAGTGAATTTATTTACCCCCAATAGTGAATACATCTGTTATCCATACATTTATTTACATACTGCTTTGATTCTGTACAATAATGGTAAGGATGTCCCTCTTATATGGAGCATAATTTCATCTCAGAACACATCATCCAATCAATAATACAGTTAAGTATAGGTATAGCTCATGCCACTTCCAATTATTTTATTCCAACTAGTTGAAGCATAAGTTAATGTATGAAAAAACTTGTTTTCCACAATTAAAATTCAGTATTTCCATAAAACGATAAATCAGTATCGTTCCACTGTGAGACTACCCAATTATTATTGACAAGAATATTTCTGTAATTCCAATTTACCTCCAATGTAATGCACTACGGAACTGAAAATAAACAATGGGACGCTTCGAAATAGAAATATTAGATGGCTTAGAATATAGTTTAATGATTATTACATTTCTGTGCCTACCTCGATTGAATTGGAGTAAATGCGAGGTTGTCAGATTGCTTTCCTCGACTGACTAATCGACGGTTATGATCAAGAGTTTTTCATCTAAGAACCTGTGTGTTTCGATACCATGCTTTGTGAAACCCGAATTCCGTTAATAGTCCTTTTACATTCGACAGGGAAATTGGTTTATTGTGGATTAAACTTATCTTCGTGAAACCCACCCCTAATATGATATGCATATATGGCTCTATACATCTATAGGGTTAGGTCATAGAGTTTATTTAATTCGGTCGGATATTATACGATATCATTATATTCATTTATATGATGAGAATTATAATACGATTTAAGCAATGAGAATAGGCGATGATGAAATGGTGGATAATCTTATAATATAGCAGATATTGAATGCATATCAAGGTGATGTTCAGCGTAAGACGCATCGGTGCACAGCTAGATAATATGGCAGCTAGAGACGCTCGAATTTCAGCTTAACTTTGTCCATGAGATGGAAAACATTATAGCGCTATGGAGAACTAAGTTTTCATCCAATCGGAAGGTCCAACCACTTATACGGGATGGGTGAGATATAGGCGAGGAGTCTTCCAAAGAAATTCGCTAAGCCTACTATTGTTCTGTATATCACTTCTACCATTACTAGCTGAGTTGAGGGCGAGCAGAATAGGGTACAAGGCCTAGCCACCAAGAAGAAGAGAAAACCTAGTTTCAAATCTCCTGTACATGGACAACCTCAAAATCTACGCTCCTTCTGAGGCAGCACCACAGCAATTACTGTATTTCGTTGCCAAATACACCTCAGCAATAGGAATGTATTTCGGTTTGGACAAGCGTGCTGAGCAAATGAAAAACTGATGAAGCAGGAGGAAGACGAACTAGAAAAGACACCTCGGCACCTTGAAGGTGCAGACATTGATGGAGAGCCTTGGAGATGCTCAGTATATCCGGCATATCAATCGATCATGAGCTAGTAGGAATACCGATCACGCCAATAGACCAAAGACGAGTAGAGAGAAATATAAGAGAGAGAAGGCACTACTCGAAGTTAATATGAACCAAAGTACCTCACACATATGTAGTTCTTCTCTTGAGTTTAATAATTAAGTGACTTGTTCAATTGTTTGAGAAGTGGGGGACTGCTTGGAATGCACACAAAAAACACTTAGATATCCTTCAAGACGGTTAGTACTTTGGCCAAATATGTAATCGACACAAAGGGCAAAATTCCAACCACCCAAAGGTCTGGAGCGTACCAACACAACCACAGTGCAAAGTCTGTTATATAGGCCAGAGCGGAAGGAGAATAGAAATAGGGGTGAATGAACATATGAAACAAATAGAAAAGAATAAAGAATTCACAATTCGCCAACCACATCTTGGAATCAAGGTACCGTTTGGACCCAAGAACCAATGTAAGTGTTTTACACGTTTGTGAGGAGGGTCTTCAGTTAGATCTTCTGGAAATCTTGGAGATCAATAGAGCGCTCAAGTGAAGGAATAAATTGGTTCAAGTGGAGCAGACCCTCAATTGAGTATTCTTAATTTCTTTCGTAAGTCAAATGAAATCATTAAAAATAATGTTCGCCTCGAAATTAGAAAGCTAGAGGCATTCAGCCAAAATATTTGCACCCTGGCCGAGCGTGCAAATACACGAAAGTACTGTCCTGTCTGAACCAGCCTACTGTTCTGAAAACCGTACACTTTTGTCATAAATCCCATCCACACCTTCTGTTAACATGAATTATACCTGTGTTGATTCCGTTCTCGAATTCTTCCGTCCAGTTCCGGCGGTGTTTTCATCCCGGATAGAACACATACTTTTCCGGTTCACGGCCAGAATCAACATCGTTCATGGGGGCGTCACTCGGCGTCCTAGATTTTTCCGCCAGATTATGCAGCGGGACCATTCTGGCCCACCAAACCTCGTGATTTACCGCTTTCCCTTTCAGAAATTCCGAATTTTTCTGGAAAATTTGATTATTCAATTCCATTTAGGGGGAGGATCCTGCATGATAGACCACAGGCTTTTTTTTTGGGTCTGGCTGGGATGGATTTCGCCCGCATATGCTCCTGATGAAATGTAGATGTTTTCTTCCTTCCCCGTCTTTGGTGTGGTGTTTATTGGCTGTGCATGTCGATGTACCAAGGCGATACTTTCAGACTGGGGATTCTACGGATATTTACTCAGTTTCGGGATATTTGATGAGTGCAAAGCAAAAAAATTGAGGGAGCGCAATGGGTTCGAACGTTTCTATGCAGATGAACTCAGATTTCACGTGCTTTCGCTTTCTCGGGGACATTCAGTTCAGAAAATGTGAGTGAAAAACGAGCTGAACCATAAGAAGCGGAGGAATAGATTACTTCAGTCCCAGTTTTCGGTCCTTGGATTCCTATAATGTAGTCGGTGTCGACAGCGTCTCAGCAACAGGATTTCGAATCGTGCCCAATCTCGTCTGTCAATTGTTAATACGGCATACTCGACATTTCTTTAATTGAGTCATTGAAATTTGCAAATATAGTACGTTACAAATTGAGGAAACAAACTTTTAAAGTGAGAACCAATTACAGAAATAAAGAAAGAAAATTTCACTGAGAATGTGTGAGTTATCGTGTTCATTTCAATGTGCATATTATATACGCGTATATACAGGGTGAGTCTTTAAGTTGCACAAATATTTTTAACCATAGATTACTATCATCAAATGGAACACTTTTTTCATTTACCATTTTTCCAGATTCAGCTTGGGCTAAAAGTTTTAAGCGTTTAACGATTTTACAATGTACTGATACACACCTGCACTTTCTTCCACCTGTTGAACACAAATAAGTATTATTATTATTAATGTAACCCGTATTGTATATCGACCAAATCTGTATCTTCTTATGCTGGAAATTCAATGAATTTGTTTGAGAAAATTCATTTACTGACTCAATTATTATGATTTCACACTTGATAAAGCATTTGCAACCAAAAAATTTCACAATTCTTAAATATTAGAACACTGAACTTTAACTTGATTAGTAGGTATCAAGTTAAAGTTCAGTGTTCTAATATTTAAGAATTGTGAAATTTTCATTCATTATCCAATTGTTTCCACTATAATATTATACACAATTTCATCAACGCCTATCAAGAAAAATCCTTATATATCATATCTTCAAATTTATAAATGAATACAATTGTTTCTTTCTAACCTCAATATAAAATCTATGATCGAACTCCACAGACATATGTTGCATATATCGAACTCCACAGATCAATGTTGCCGGACGTGATCAATTGAAGTATAATTGTATTCGAGGCAATCACAAATTTAATAGAAATAAAAATAAAATTACGTGAAATCATTAGGCATTAATAGAGAACAAATTAATGTTATCTTCACCTGCAGCTCGTTTGTACGAAAATCGTATCTATGGCACGGACGACGTTTTTCTCGGTCTGTGTTGTGTGGAAGAATACGCTGACAATATTTCACTTTTAATCAAGGGTTTCTAGTTCACGGTTGGATTAATAAAAAAAGTAAAATTTCTCGTTTTTCATCTGACTTTACCTCATTCAAAAAAGAATATGTCTAAAACAGTACGTTTCAGGAAAAAGAATGAAGAATTTAATTAAATTCTTTATAATAACTGAATATTCTTATGATAACATAAGCTAAACTTCATCTGCTTTCTTTATGCTAATTTCATAGTTTTTTGAACAGGCGAACCAATAGAAGTAGGAAAATATTAGTTGAAGCACTGACGTGAAGCCAGGAGCTTTTGCGGGCATGTTCCATTGTCTATTCATGCCTCATACGTCGAGTCGATCGAGCATTGTTTGTGAAATATAAAATTTTTCGAGATAACTGGAAAAAATGAAACATTCAACCTTAAACCGACAAACTTACTATTAATTATGTTGTTTTTAATTTTATTGGACACTTGCACAATCTTATTCGAATTTACCATCGATATAGACCGTTTTCTCAGTTCTTATATAATGAATCTATTTCGTACAATTTTAATAACATACTTGAGTAACGAGAGAAACGTCTATGATCACAGAATTTTTAAATCTGACATATGCATTTTACCTGAATTGGAATTCTTCAAATATCTAACGATATACGAAAAAAACGATTCGTATATTTTGAGCTATAGAGGAAATAACAACAAAAATTCAGATGTGTAAAAACTACAAAACCATTCGGCCGATTATGCCTTTTAACGAACTCAAATATCCCATTCGGATGCGCAACCTACCCTGAAAGTCGCTATCTCTTTCCGTTCGAAAGATATCATGGCAACGGTCGCCCATCCATCTACTGAACACGAACAATGCCGCTCAGATCACCAACAATAAAATATCCGATCGTGTTTAAATTTGGAACTTGGCTGTAAAGTTTTGAAACCTTCCGCAAAATTTCAGAGATTTCAGATGGATAGTTTCTGAGATATATAATTTTTTTCAAGAAACTTTTTTTTTAATTTTCTTGTGATACGATCGTAACCAAATTCGTGAAAATTTGAGCGTCGGCATTCTACAACTAATTACCATGCTTGAATTGGAATGGTTTCATATTTTTCGTGTTAAGGGGGAAATAAAAACAAAATTTCAGATGGGTATAACTCCAGAACTTTTAAGCCGTGAGAATCGTATCGCTAGAAAATTATTAAAAAATTCTTGAAAAATATTTTTGTTGTCACGATAACCTGAGAACGGAAAAATACAGCGGCTTGAAAATTTCAGGTTAGGTTGAGCATCTGAATGCGACATTTCAGTTTGTTTATGAGCATAATCGGCGAAACGGTTTTAGAGTTATAGCCATCTGAAATTTGGCTGTTTTTTGTTCCCCATTAACTCGAAAAATACAAAACCGATTGAATTCAAACATGTTTATTAGTTGAAGAATGCCAACGCGAAAACTCTTGCAAAATTTCGTGAGGATAGTATTTGTAGAAAATTTTTAAAAAATCATTGAAAATTGAAAAAAAAAATTCTATATATCAGTAACTGTTCGTCTGAAATTGCTGAAATTTTGCAAGAGCCTTTAGAACCTAACTCTACTGCCAAGTTTAAAGTTCTAACACGATCGGTTGAATATTGTTGGAGATACGAGCAGCTATGTGTGAGTTCAGTAGATGGGTGATCGTTGCCTCGATAACTTTCGATTGAAAAGAGATAGGGACTTGAAATTTTCAGGGTAGGTTGCGTATCCGAATGGGAGAGGTGAGTTCGTTTTTGGGCATAATCGGTCAAACGGTTTCCGAGTTATACCCACCTGGATTATTATTTCCTTGATAACTCAAAAAATAAATATTCGATCGAATTGAAGCTTGTTAACTAGTAGTAGAAAATCAACATAAAGACGTGTTTGAAATTTTGTAAAAACCGTACCCCTAGAAAGTTTGAAAGAAATGACAAAAAAAATTTCAAGAACCGTACCCCTAGAAAATTTGAAGTCAGAAGCTTTTGCGCGTATGTTCTATTGTCCATTCTTCTGTATTGGACACCCTTAATCGAATTTACCATGGTACATTATGTTGTCCATTCTCCTGTATTGGAACTTAATTCGAATTTACCATGGTAAATTCGAATTAAGAGTAAGAGTTAAATGGTAAATGAAAAAAGTGTTTTATTTGATGAGAGGAATCTTTGGTTAAAATTAATGCACATCTTAAAGACTCACCCTGTATAGTTAAGAAGTGTACCTGATGAAAACCATAATTGATTTTCGAAAGTATCTCACCAATAATCGTGTTTTTCACGATATTCAATAGAAACAATATTATGTTGGTTGTCTGATTCTGGCTCCAGAAATAGACACATATTCAAAGAAATCGATATTTGACTGCTATTCCGAAAAAGTATCCATGTGGTCTCCTTTCATTTATCCTGATTAAACTGGCTATAAACCGAAAACGACGATTTTTACAACTCTAAGCCATCACTGTCAACGTTAAAGATGCTACTTAGGGCACCGCTATAACTCACTCGTTTGAACTCGAAACTTAACGACACAATTATCCCATCGGAAGATTCTAGTCGACATCGGAATACTCCGACGCTTAAGTTACCGCCCTGTCAATTTGAACAGGCGACATTAATATTTTCAATGTGTTCTTCGAGCGCAATATCGCCACCGAGATTTCCATTTCCACCGTATAAATAGCGTTATGAAGTGGAAAAGATGCGGAGTGTGGGGATGACAACAATTTTACTACCTCACTGATGTCTGGGGACGCCATGAAGCCCTCACATTTTTGGGATATTGCAGTCTTGTCCTTTATGCGAAACGGCCCCACTGACTGTGTAACGATTGCCCGTTAGAATGCTGTGTCGAAATTGGGGATTTTGAACGTCGAAATGACTGGATATGAATTTGTTTGTTTTTGTCGTTTTTTTTCGCTGGGGAAACATGCTGCGGCTATTCGAAGGATTCTCGATCCAACGACGAGGTGCCCCATTGGTGTGGTAACATTTTTATTTCAGGTGCATCATCAACATTGGATTTCTGGATTTTGATTGAGTCGATGTGTTTCAATTTCTTTTCTGACGAACAACTAAAACTCAGTATATTCCCACAAAGACTTGGATACACAATGCTAGCAACGTGGCGCATAGTGATCCAGAACACCCGATCCACCCATATACAGTGTGTGGAACAAACTAATGAACAAAATTAAAAACTGCGTTGTTGAATGTTTTTAAGTAAAACGCTCGGATAGATCAATTTTAGTTTAATTCATACAGAGTGACGTAATATTTTTTTTGATTAATACCTCATTTTTTGCTGCTTTATCGCACGGTGCAACTTACCTAAATGATGGTGTAAAATATTTTTACCGTAGATATCAATTTATTTGAGAAAATAACACATTTACTGCAAGGTATAAATATTTTGATTTGAGTGTAAAAACTTTGTGCACTCCGCTCAAGAGCCTTACTTTCGTTCAACTAACTGGTTGTTAGTGTTAGCTGTCGTTTGGTACAGTTTGACAGATAAGCCTCCTATTTGGTGTCACACTATAACCACTACGACTGTTCCCAAGTCGCAGCGGTTAAATTCGGAGCTACTAGAACTCGGGGATCCGCGGTCTAGCTTCAGTGGAGATGGGAGTGGATTCTAAAAGGGAACCTAGTAAATGGGCGCCAGGTAAATTTAATTCTCCCAGATACCCCAGCGTAATATAATAATTCCTAAATTCACCAAAGGAATATTCACGCTAAATAAACAAACAATTTATTACAGTAACTCACAACCCAGGTCTTTAGATCCAATAAAAAAAACTACTGTGAAACCCTGAATAAGGGTGGCGGAAATTATACGTAGATATTCTTCCCTGATTCAAATACGCGTCACTTGAGCTCAGGCGCATCCACGTTTCTTATCTACGATCATATATGATTACCACAAATCTTTCCCCAATTTCCGCTTTACAACAACAATAAAATTTATACAATCTAATGATATTCTGTTCAGGTCGTATACATATAGTATGTATAAGATATATTTCGAAGATCTATTTAATATAACTTGCGTGCTGATTATTCCTATTCCGTCAATCCTCCCAGGTATCCTGGTACTCTCCTCTATGCTTATTCCTGAACGTAGTATTACGTCGATGGTCTCGCAATACTGTCCTCGTTCCCTCGGTGCTTGTAGTCTGCAACCCTGCGTTGGCTGTCCCACAGCGTTGTTTACTGATCACCCTGTATATACTCGGGATCTGCAATCCTGCGTTGGCTGCCTCACAGCGTTACTTATGGACCACCTTGTATATACTCGAATGCCTCAGTGCTACTCTTCCTAACATAAAAACCCCTGATATTCGGGGTTGTCTTGTATGAGTTTGCTTCAAAACTAAATCTGGCCGTGTCTCCACCAAATAATCCTTCAAAGCACACAGCAATGTTCTCTCAAAGTCACCAAGATCACTCATGTGGTCAACTTGGATTTGCAAAAGGTCTTTAAATCCTCTTTCGAGACAAGCGAAAGTTACCTGTTATCTTTCCAAATCAAAACAATGTAAATCTCACTCCTAATTCGATTTTCGAAACTATATCCAACTAAGAAGACTCCAATAACTCTTACAAAGTTTCGAAAATGCGCACAACCAATTGCTCCTCCGCTGCATCTCCACAAAATGGACGCCTTATCTCACCGACGCCGACTCTCACAAAATTTCAGACTGTCACAACGAAACAATATTGCCAATTCATCGGGTTCCGTGAGCACAATCCATTATGCGTCGATTGGTACTATTGAGACTTAACCCCAAATTCAATGACAATACAACTGACAAATTCATCGCAAGCAAAATATAAACAAACCTCTGCCTGGATCAAACAAGAACGTTACAACATAGACGCAAATAGTTGAAAACTATCCAAAGGACTTCAGCAGTAATCTGCTTCACTTCGGCGCGAATTCTTTGAAGTAACGCTACTAAATTATTTGGCCTATTGAAATAAACCTTGGATTTTAAATATCCCCACAAAAAAAATTGTCAAGTTCTTGTTGCCACTAAATATCCTCATGGGGCACATCTGCTTCGTCATCATTTGGGAACATTGTTGCCCGATCAGGCACTAAATAAAACCGCAAGAAGTTCAAACATCGTTCTGCTGTAAGGTTTTTGTGAAAAAAGTAGGTCCCTATTAAACGCCGTCCAATTATTGCAATGAAAACATTCAATTTCCCGCGGCGTTGACTGTAACAGTCTCGAGTCTAGTGAGAATTTTCCCTTCACCAATACCTGCAATTGTGACGATGTAATGTCCTATTCGGGCAAGAAGTGGCTTCGTCATAAAATTAGAAATTATTAAAAAAATTCATCACAGTGTTACATTAGTTCATTGCAAAACTGCAAACGGCGGGTCCTGGATCATCGTCGTTTAAATCGTGAATCAGTTGAACTTCGTACGGATGATAGTTCTCTTTATTGAACAACTTCGCGACAAAAAGTGGTCCACGTTATGATTTAGGGCTAGCTGTCTTGTAGAAAGGTGAGGGTTTTCTTTAATTCAACTTACACATTTAATCTGGTTTCTTCGTTTAGCCGAGGTCGACCTTGCTGAGGCACATCGGGACGGATCCGGTTCAGCAAAGTTATCATTTAATTTACTGTAGATCTTGCAACAGGATGTTTTTGGTTGAATATTTCACATGCTTCAAACCATTATTGAAATTTCTTTTCGTTCCCATCAGTTAAACGTGCCTTATTTTTTTTAACATCAAAGATAATGCGCTTTTAAAACTTGGTTACCTTTGCCTCCCTCACACTCTCACTGCAATAACTCAAGTGTTGTTTTTTAGAAGTAAAATTTAAGACTATATTGTTTTTGTTTCATCCGCCAAATGTCATAATGATAATTAAGTTCAATAAACATTTTGTTTTTGTTACAAAATGTTTGCACTCATATCAGTCAGTTCCAAATGGATGCCGGAGAGCAATTTGAATGTTTGTGCTAAATTTCGTTTGTTTTTCGGGTCGACTATAAAGATTTTCTTTCACGAAAGTTTCATTTGTATTTTGTGTTGTATTTTTGTAGCATATCTTATGGGTAACATGTCACCTCGTACATAAAAGGAATGGAAGAGATGAAAATTGGGCGGAGAATTGAGTACTTAACTTTTTGGCGCTCTAGTTCCTCGGAACTGAGTGCTTATCAATTTGCCCAAATGTCTGTAATTTTCGAATTTTTCGATTAAAATGGTCCAAAACGATTTGGTGCGACTCACTGATCAAGAATCCGTGGTCGAAATTCATTCTGTCCGGCTCTGTATGATTTTTCAAAATTTCAATAATAAATCGTATTTCAACGTTGTCACAGAATGATATTATTCTATTTATGAATTGTCATAATGTCAAATGATGTTCCTGAGACATGACATTATCTAATCAATCGAAGAATTGTGAGTGAAGTGAGAAAAATCTCAGTTGTTTGGTCCGAAATTAGGTTTTCTCAGAAAATTCTTACATTTCGGAACGGAACATGAAGTAAGAGATCTGAGAGTAGTGAGACTGCTTTTCATCCATAGACATAGATATAACTCTCGAACGGAATGAGGTAGGTAGTTGAAATTTTCAGAGTAGTTTAGGGAGATGAATATCTCGGTTGAGTTCGTTATTGGGCAAAATTGGCCAGATTTAATTTGATTTCTTCCATGGTGCAGTTCTCATTCTCATGATTGCTCAATTAATCTTGATAAATAAACTATTATTTAAATTGAATTTCCTTTATGAAGCAGTTCTATCATATGAATACATTGATATAATTCCCAACTCTGAGAAACCAATACTTTCGGAGATATAATTTGTCTGTTTGAACTAGAGCGCCAGAAAGCTCCTGTCCACAGGGCTTGAACCCATTTTTTACTTTTATATAAGTTATGAAGACAAAAAAAGAATAGAAGATCTACTATTTAATACTTTTGCGCCCAAGTTCTATGGAACAGCGTGCTATCATTTTGCCCAAATGTCTGTTATTTTCGAATTTTTTGCCGAAAATTATCTCAAACGATGAAGATGAAGAATTCGCAGTCAAATTCGATTATGTCCGGCCAACCTTTGTCGCGAAAACTTTCGAACGGAAAAGAAATAGTGACTTTCAGGCTTGATTGCACATCCGAATACGACAGTTACGTTCGTTAATGGGCGTTATCGGCCAAACAAAAATATAAATGAACTTCTCTGAGCAGTTTTCAACGTTCTGGACGCAATAAGAAATATAAATCTTATTCTAAAACTTTGACCCTGTTGTACATATATTCTTATGCAGGCCTGCCATTTAAGATAGTACAGAACAAACCCTCCTGAATTATCGCCGCGAGACGGTTTTCAACAACTTCCCTGAGGCAGATCAACCTGATTTA
Organism: Halyzia sedecimguttata; assembly: GCA_937662695.2. Lineage (NCBI taxonomy): Eukaryota > Metazoa > Arthropoda > Insecta > Coleoptera > Coccinellidae > Halyzia > Halyzia sedecimguttata. The sequence continues at coordinate 66,773,276 of OW569415.2, read as the reverse complement.
GTGGGGGAAACATTAAGGAACCCAGTGAACCGCATCATGCCGAAATGAAAAACTGCCACCTAACAGGCATGGCCTAACGCGATATCATCCACAACGTTAAAAATTGAAACAGATTACTAAGGCTTCGCCTGCTTTCGGCAAATATTCCTTTCTGACCAGATGAAATATGACCGACAGTATGCGATGAACATCACTATCTCTTCGCGAAAACTTCGACGTGAAATACGGTCGAAGTTAGATGCGGAAATGGAGGTTAAAGTTTGGGGGAAATCTTAGGCAAATAATGATGCATCCTTTGGAATGAGGTATTGTACGCACGGCTCACAAGATTGTTGCGTCAGTTGTGTATACAATATTCTGGAACGTCTACATGAATTTTCTTCTGAAATTGATGTTTTCGAAAGTTTCTTGCACGCTCTGAAAATGGTATGAAGGCTGAACCACCTGAATTGTAAATTCAACTGATTCGTATTCCAGAGGTATCCAACGAGATATGCAACGTGTTTCAACAAAGATAATATAGAAAAGGTCATTTCGCTTCCGAAATGAATTGTTTGTTGAGTAAATCATACAGTAAAAAATGGGTTCAAGCCCTGTGGACAGGAGCTTTCTGGCGCTCTAGTTCAAACAGACAAATTATATCTCCGAAAGTATTGGTTTCTCAGAGTTGGGAATTATATCAATGTATACATATGATAGAGCTGCATCATAAAGGAAATTCAATTCAAATAATAGTTTATTTATCAAGATTAAATGAGCAATCATGAGAATGAGAACTGCACCATGGAAGAAATCGAATTAAATCTGGCCAATTTTGCCCAATAACGAACATAACCGAAATATTCATCTCCCTAACCTACTCTGAAAATTTCAACTACCTAGCTCATTCCGTTCGAGAGTTATTGTGGAAAAACTTTTTTTAAATTTTCAATTTTTTTTTTACACTTTGCGGTAATCTGGTCAATACAAAACTTCACATGCGTATAAAGGTCATGATTCTACAATTTGATGCTAAATTTCAGATAGATCGATCGATCTTGTCCGAGATCTTTACGCTCCAAAACCACCTTGCAATTTTCAATCCGCTAACTCCTTTCGTTCGAGAGTTATCGTGCCTACGGCCGGTCGGCCGGCCGGACAGAATCGATTTCGCACTCGGATTCTTGATCAGTGAGTCAAACCAAATCGTTTGAACCATTTTCAGCCAAAAATTCCAAAATTACAGACACTTGGGCAAATTGATAAGCACTCTGTTCCGAGGAACTAGAGCGCCAAAAAAACAAGTTTCGTATGACAATTGCCCAAAACAGGTTTAAAGTACCTACAAATAGTAGGTATTCCATGAAACATGTATGAAAGAAGATGAGTAATAATATGAAAGAAGATGAGTAATAAATGAAAAATTACCTTGTAATCGATCAAAAATTTCCTGATCTACGTTCACCAAATTTTCTCCTCTCTCGAACTACAGAATTATGCTTTCAATATTTACGTAATATTTTCAAACATTTTCGGGTGAGGTCCCCGTTGCATCGCTAAAATACGAGTATTTCAACCCCAATATTTTTGAAGTTACAATATTCCCTTCTGTCAAGTTGACATTATGACAATTCATACATAGAATAATTATATCAATGTGTGAAATACGATTTACATTGAAATTTTGAAGAATCATATCTCCGAAAGTATTAGCTTGTTAGAGTTAAAAATGATATGACTGGATTCTTATTATAAAACTTCTCATTAAAAAAAAATTAATTTGGAATTTGTTTCGTAAAAAAAAAAATTTTTTTTTGTTACTCCGAAACCATCTGTCCGATTTTACCCAATAACGAACTTAGCCGAGATATCTATCCCCCAAACCTACTCTTAAAATTTCAACTCTCTAGCTCATTCCGTTCGAGAGTTATCGTGCCTACGGCCGGCCGGACAGAATGAATTTCGACCACGGATTCTTGATCAGTGAGTCGAACCAAATCGTTTAAGACCATTTTCATCGAAATATTCGAAAATCACAGACATTTGGGCAAATTGATAAGCACTCAGTTCCGAGGAACTAGAGCGCCAAAAAGTGATTTCGATTATAACAAAAGAGATGTACACCTCATTGGAAAAGAAGCTTATTTGCTGTCCAAAGTTCAAACGAATTCATTTATTTCACCGACCCATCACACTGCCTTTTAGATGTAACATTCTATATATGAGTAGGTACCCAGGCAACACTGACCTCTTTAGGACTTCTCTGAGAGTCACATTTGGGCATTTATGGGAGCTCCTATTGCGAGCGCCATGCTATTCTATTTGCGCATAGCTATAATGCTAAGAAAAAGATATGGCTACCACAGCAAGATTCGAAATATTGCTATTCTGATCATCGATTTTGAGCAATATGATCATATTTAAAAACATATTGCCGGTATTGTGAGTTCTTAAAAGAATATTCATGGCAATTCTGTGCACGGACAAGTCAGTTTGGGGGAAATAGCGTTGTTTCCGGGTGTCCGTACCGTGGCTCTGGGGATAATTTTGAAATTCATGTTACCCCTTATGGGCATTTATGTTATGCGCATGAGCAGGCGAGAAGTGATTTAACTGCAGGAGTTTTCGTCTGAGAGAATTGGGGTTTAGAGGTGCAGGATACTATTTCTCCATAGAATCCTCTTAGGAGTGTCCACGCATGCGTGGATTGAAGCTGCGATATCTCCTGAACCAATGGTGTTGTAGAATCAGAGTTTCGTGTGAGGTATGTGATTTTGAGAGACCTTTCAACCACGAGAAGATTGCGCATGCGCAGAGAAGAAGTTGCTCTTTTGGATTGTATAGCTTATGTTGGGAATGGTTTGCGTCTATCAATCATGGATTTGGTTTTGAGCCGATATTGTGGGGTTCTAAGAGAAATTTCATAGCAATTCTGTGTACCGATAAGTCAGTTTCAAGGAAATAGCGTTGTTTCCGAGTTGAGTTGTCTGAATCGTGGGCCAATTCATAAAAAACTATATTGGAAGATCTATATTAAATTACGTTCGGATTTGGAGAATACTCATAAGCAAAATTGCTTTCCCAACGGGGGTTCCATAACCGCATTTGCTCTTTATTTCGATCTAAGTTAAAACTAATAGCCAGACTGTATCGATAGCCAGATTTGTTGAAGGGCCTTGAAAAAATATAAAAAAGCTGACGTGTCATTACTCTTTGGTGCGCGTGTTCAAGTTGGCTAATTTGAATTGAATGATGAGGGTTTCAAGCTCAGTGGATAGAACGAGCCGGAGAACTGCCCAGAGGGCAGAGGACACCATTCACTATCGGGTCATAAATTAACAGTGCTGTGTCTAATCTGGCATAAAGATAGAGTAATACAGTTGACAAAGAACACAACTGACTCTCCTTAGTCACACAAGCTAATAGGAGGAATCTCCATGGGGAAGACTTGGGAAAGGTCAGTATAATCATAATCATGTTTATAGCACGCGCATCAAAGCAGATTGACCCCACGTCAATGTCCTTTTAGACTTTTTTTTTCATTGTGAAGTCAATCTGCAATTGGCGCACGTGCTATAAACATGATAATGATTACACTGACCCTCCCAAGTCTCCTAGGAGCATGTGTGACTAAGGAGAGTCAGTTGTGGTCTTTGTCAACTTTTTTCCTCTATCCTTATGCCATCTTAGACGCAGCACTGTTAATTTATGACCCGACAGTGAATGGTGTCCAGTACCCTCTGGGTAGATGTCCATTGAGCTTGAAACCCTCATGATTCAATTCAAATTAGCCAAAGTGAACACGCGCGCCAAAGGGTAATGACCTCACGTCAGTGCTTTTTTATATTTGTTCTGTTCTACCTCAATAACGAATAGAATCGTTATAGAAATAGATCAGCTAACTTATTCCTTCGACTAATTTTTTTTGGGTGAAGCTAAAGGTGAACCCATGAAATGAAATTGCATCTCGAATCTGAATACAGTCATATTTCGGTAATATACCCGATTCAAAAGGGGACTTTTCTAGTCCATATAATATATATATATATATATATATATATATATATATATATATATATATATATATATATATATATATATATATATATATATATATATATATATATATATATATAATAAGCTTCATCATAGTCATAAAATAAATTGGAAATTCTACTTACAGTATCAAGAGACTTCTCATCTCATCTGGAAAGACATCCTTCTGAAGCACGGTGATTGTGTTTTGTCCAATATTCCTGGAATTCGAAAATAATGAGAACCACAAGAAAATGTTATTTTCAGCACAGCTCATCATGCAGAAAGCTTTGGATCGCTAATACCAAAGAGAAGGATCAGGTCAGGAAGAAAATCACCACTTATAGTTGACTATATCACTATACCCGAGTTTCTTATAAACAGCTCACTATACATATCACATAGATATATTTCTGAGAATAATTTCTTTATCTTTTGGAATGTTAGTGATTCTTGATAACATTCTGAAAAAAATAGTTTATCAACCCTGAGGGGATTCTTAAGGACTATTGGTTCTTCGAATGCGTCTTGGAAACTGCGTACACTCAGTGTAAACGATTTCCGTAAGCGCAACCAATGTGTATATGAGCATCCGCAACTCTCATGTTGGGCCAGTCACCGTAGACAGAATACAAGGCGATGGGGCGCAAAAAATTGCACCTAAGCTTTGACTATGCGATGTTGTCAGGACATATACTAGTAGTGTCATACCAAATTTGCAACTTAAAAAAAATTGAGACGGCAGAGTAATTGTCAAAAAATTTCGAAATATAACATCCTAGAAATATATTTTTCTAACCAAGAGTGAATAAACGTGATTTTCTCCCTAAAAAAATCCTTCACCAACCTCTAATGAGTATAACTCAAAACATAATGTTGAAAAGCGTTAGTAAAATGAGGGTAAGTACTATGATTGTTATTTTGATGATAAGAATGGTTCCTATGGGATGAATTGTTAAGAATGTTCAATGACCAATGTGTGAGAATGAAATTGGTGTTTTGTTCTCGGACATTTTCAATTCGGTAATTGAGTTCCAATCAGAGTCAGAGAAAATTTCGAAGCAGTACGCCAAATGGAAAAATATGTTAAAGAACCTCGCAGGAAAACAAATATATGATATCGGCTCTCGGTTAATTGGCTGAAATTATTATGTTGCAGTGGAATGGGTCGTTAGAAAAATGAGTGAGTTAAAATGTTTTGTATGTTTAGTTTTTGAGATATACGGGCCAAAATTCGTGAAAACTTCGTATTATGGTAGGATTGACAGAGAAAAAACTGTTGTTTTAGTCGAAAAAGGCCAAAGTAAACATGAAAATGTATTGATCGGAACTCATAAACAAGTTATCACTAAAGGATACTGTGTGAGGTATATTCATTATTGAATGGTTTCTTTCTGGGTTTTCTCTCCCAAACTCTGAAAAATATCTTTAAAATACAAAATTTATTATTTTGTGAATTGCTTCTGCGTGAGAAACACAAGATATTTGTCGGAAACAGTCTATTGAACAATGTTGCTTAACAAACAATAACGAAACAACATCAACGATGAAACAACTATTTCATTGTTTCGTTTTTGTTTGTTAGGCAACATTGTTCGATAGAGTCCTTCTGACAAATATCTTGTATTTCTTATTCAGAAGCAATTCACAAATAATACATTTTTTATTTTATAGATATTTTTCAGGGTTTGGACCAGAAATCCCAGAAAGAAAGCATTCAATAACTCTCAAACATGTCTAACTATGATCTTATTAGTGATAGTAAATTGGGGTGTAAACGTGGATAATGAAAATGACGTTTTTTGGAATTTTTATTCCAGCTCTATTCCAAAACTAACAAGTTATATTTTGGTTCTTGATCACTTTTTCTGTTTGAAATATGAATTTTTAAAATTCATATTTTAAACATGGGAAGCCTTCAAGAAACGAAATACATTTTTGTCAGCTACTATAGACTGAAACTATGATGTCTCACCAAAATGTAACTTGTTGGTTTTGGAATAGAGCTGGAAAAAAATCTGAAAAACAATGTTTTTCACTATCCCCCGTATACACCCCAATTTACTACCATATTTAAGAATATAATTGGACATGATTATGAGTTCCAATCAATACATTTTTATGCCTACTTTGCTTCATTTAGACTTACAAAACAGTATTTTTCTGCGTCAAACCTATCCCAATACGAGGTTTTTTTGAACTTTGGCCACTCATATCTAAACATAAGAAACCATTTAAACACCCACATTCTTCTAACATCCCACCCAATAACCTAATAAGATTTCAGCCAATTCGACCAAGAGCCAATTTCCAATATGTTTCCCTGTGGGGTTCTTTATTCTTCGTTTCAGTGGTCACTAACAGTTCTCCTATTCGAACTGAGGTACTGGAGATATCTACAAGAGCCCAAATCTACAGGAATGCAGACAGTACTTCGTCCTGATACTTACAGGACCTCTAAGTGAGGTATAGCCTCCAACGCCTGAGTTGGTACATCACGCAAATGGTTCTTATCCATTCTCAGACTGCGTAGAGATTTCAGTTCCTGAAAAGTCTCTGGTTCCACGTGCCAGATGCTGTTACCACCCACGAATCTGCTCGACCCAAAAGGAATCATAACATTTCGTGCGAGAATTATGGGAGTATTATCAGAACACGTTCAAATTGTCACTTATTCGAATAAATTCATCACTTTATTTGTAAAAACACACATAAAAATCTGGGGAACATGAAAGAAAGGTAATATTCGGTTCATATGAGTCCGATTATTGTGGAAAATTCATTCGATGAAAGGAGACCAGACTATGAATCTTTCAGAGAGCGTGGAAGTAGATATACAGGATGATTCACGAAAGACGCCACATTAGGAGTTCCTGGTGAACCAGGCAACATATCATTATCAAAATTTGATCGGGAGTAGATTCCGTCATGCTTAATCAAACTAGAATATTTTGGATAGTGCAGTGTTGACCCCTTATAACAGTACTTACAGCATCGATATTTTAAATGGAAAAATATGGATGAAATAATAGTTCCTGTACTTTTCTGTAATGGTTTTAAAAATAAAAATTATTATAAATCATTGTATCCTTCAGAAAACATGAACAATAAAGTTGGATAATCAAGTGAAGACACTTAAAGACTACTAATGCTCAGAATTTTTGAAAAATAAGTTTTACCATAGTTATTTGGAATTTTATTGGAATATTTCAATAATCGATTACCTATGATTTAATTGTGGAATATTCGAATATTTGATTGGTTGTATATACGAAAAATTCGAATAGTCAAAAAATTTCGTATCTCAGAAATTAGCTGCTCATCTCATCGGATATTTCTGATTTAAATCAAGAAAATGGATAAGATGAGTACAAAACCAAATAAATCAAGAAACACAGACGTGAACATTACATTACGAACAGTTTGGAAATAAAATAGTGCCTGTATGTACTTATATTTAAGAGAACATTTTACAGATAATGTTGAATAGTAGAATGTTTACATATTCGAATATCCGAACATTATAATAGTTAAATAGGCAAATAGTTGCATCTTTCCACTAACAATCTATTCGAATTCAAATTATTCGGATACCATACATCAAAGTAAGGATCGATTTGAGTTTTTAAACTACGAATTCGAATAGTAGTTTGGTTTTATATTCGAATATTCCAACTATCGATTTCCTTTAATTTATTAGAGACTAATTATTCGAATAATCAAATAGTCGTTATTCGATTATTTCTACTAAATTCTAAATTCGAATTTAGAATAAGCCAAATATTCGAATTATGTATTCTAATATAATTCCTAGCCCTATTTCCTAGGCTTCAGCTACAGGTTGGTTGACTAAAAATGGAAAACTGACGAAGTTGGTGTGGTGTATAAGATAATATTAAAATTAAAAAAAATTGTATTTGAACAATTTCATTAAATCGAAGTATTTGCAAATATTGGAAGAACTTGTTCATATTGAGCTGACGAAAATACAATTGTTTTGGTTGAATAATAATCAGATCCTACCAAGAATCAAAAGTAGACATCATTTTCTCTATAATTAATGCTCATACGTTATAAACTTGGACAGTTTCATATAGATATGATATACAAACTATGAACGACAAATTTCGTCAGCTTTACAAATTAGTAATAATTAACCAGTTGTGCTATTTGTCCCACGTTTCCAGGCATACGGAAAGCTATGATTTTGAAGATCCCGGTATAAGAGAAACTGATACTTAATCCGAGCATGATTATCCTCCAAGTATCCCTCAACTTTATATTCAAAATTTGCAATCTTAGTTGCGGTCAATTTCTGATAGAAGTGACAACACTGCAGGCTCATAAATATTTTACAATGGTAGAGAATGCCATCCTAATTGGATATATGATTTCTCAAATTCGTGAGATTACAGAAAGATACAGATAAATAAAATGGATATTATTCGGATCTTGTATCATATATTCAAAAACAGATCCTACAAAATAAAGGGACTTCCTTCGTGAATGGACTCTAATTTCAAATGCATGAATGAAATAATCCAGCTCTCCGATAATTCAACGTAAATATACCACATTAGCTAGGTTAAAATAATTGTCTTGGCGGGAGATCCATATTACATTTTTTTAAAATGGGTGTCTTATGGTCTTTATGAGATTCAGCTAAGTAAGCACAAGTAAAGGGTTGCAATTATCAATGACGGAAATGGGATCTGACTCAATTATTTTCTTTTGTGAGGAAATAAATTTAGAACTTCAAATATCAGAGCAGCAGATATAGTAGAATATGCCAAGTGGTAAGAATATTTTATTATAAGTTGAATTATAGGCAGCAACTTTTCGATATAAAAAAAACAAAAATATTGTTAAATAATATAAAATTTTAATTCTCTTTTTTTGATAGTCCACACTACGGTTTATGTAATTATCTTATTATCTCTCATCATCTGAATAAAGTCAGCCTTATGTTAAGTTTAAGTGAATAAAAAAAATGAACTCCGTTCAAATGTACAAAAATAAAAATGGAACTATAAAACTCAAAATATCTAAGCTAGTAACTTTTTGGCATAAAAAAGAAACAAAACATTGCTCGCGAATTTTTTCAAATAAAACAAAATCTGTACCTATCTCTTTTTTGATCGTTCTTCCAAAGTATGATAATTTAAGTCCCTTTATTAGTGGACTTGATTATTTCAGAGGTACCTTAAAAATATTCTGAAATGGACACTTAACTAGCACAAAATGAATAACAATTAAAAACGGAAAAATTCACGAAAAAAATTATAGTTGATCATCCAAATCCGTAAAAAGCGTCATCTCTGATACGTGACAGAAGCATAACACGTACAAAAACGAACATGGGGTTGTTCGTAATTCATTGGAATTCTATTTTGGGTCGTGATTTCAAAACGGCCAGTCATGTTCGATAAGCTCTTCAGTATGTAATTTTCAATTGTGTGACTAATTATCCGGTGTTATTTACAATGTCGCGAGCCAGAAGATCTTCTCTAACACAACCATGGCGTAATGCGAATAGACTTCGGAATATGGCGAATAGTTTAATAGAGAGTAGTGTAACAATGCTACGCAGATGCTTGTACACTTATTGAACCAAGTTAATTTTTTCTATTCATTTTGCCTTAATAAAAGACTGACTTTAATCCAGATGATAAGCAGTAATAAGATAATTGCTTGGATCGCAGTGTGAATGTAAAACGGTTCGTATCAAAAAACCTATTTCTTACTGAGCAATTGTTATATCAATATCCGTTTTACACTCTCCGACAATGAATTCCGGACAAGAATAATTTGAGCCATTTTGATATCATTGCAACTTTTTTAATTGTTGCTCGATGTTGGTAAACTTTCCACAAAAGTGTAGCCCTACGTCTTGAGATATTACCCTCAGTTGTAGTTCCTAAAAAAGAAGGCTTGGTCATTATACAGGGAGAAACATAAGTAGCTTTCTAAACCTTAAATTTGTAACACCCTGGGTATAAATTGAGCGGCAACATTCAGTTTCATTATATTTTGTTTTGAAGTATGATGTTTTATTAATGAAATGTTTTTTGGTTCATTTCAATATCTGCTCTCTTAGAGAAGATACAGATGTTTAAAGAGAATGCTGCAGTTTGTCAGTTTTAACAATCCAGAGCCTATTTTTTCTGGCCAGTAGCCTTTCGTTGCATAGTAACGCAACAAGTATTGTTTACCAAAGTGTCCCGTCGTGAACGTGTCTGGAGGTGACTAAGTGAACGATTTGGCCAATGTTGAATATCACCCAGAACACCCTTTGGAGGTTGTAGTATCATAGTGGGATTGGTGTGGGCTGGATTATCACAACATGGCCATACATAACTAGTATTAATTGAAAATGATTCGTTAACAGCTGACCAATACATCGACCAATGCTTAACAGATCACGCAGTACCTTTTGATGAGTTCGTTGGACAAAACTTAATTTTAATGCACGATTATGCCAGCCCACACATTGCACGAGTTATAGAAGAATATTCAGGTGACTGGAGTGGCCGCTGCATAGCCCAGACTTGAACCCAATTGAATACCTATGGGATATGCTAGGCAGGCGTGTGCGCAATAGACAGCCGAAGACCTTGCATGATTTAGGAGAAGCACTTCTTGAAGAATGGGAAAATATTCCTCATAAAGAAATTTAGAGCTGCATGCCTCGTCAAATAGCAGAAATCATAAGGACACTAGGTGGCAATACGCACTATTTATTTTTAGATTTTTATTAACGCTAGTCTATAAGGATATGTGTTACGTCTCATGACGTTACATTTTGGGAAACGTAGATTTGTTTTTCTCAACGAAAGACCACCGGGGTTTTTTCGTGCCATGTGGGTCTAACCCTCCAGGAGTGCATTTTCTCAAAACTTCTACTACTCTACAGAGATTTATGGCCTATTTCCTGAAAAAGAATGATAAAATACATTTAACAACTGAAGTGCTAAGAAAGTTATCAGTTTTCTGACACATTGCCCAGTGCTGGTATTCTTATTGTCTAAACGCTTGGAAACCCGTAATCTCTATCATCTTTTGCTGATAGATTATGTGCAGAAAGCAAGTAAGGTTTCCAGATAGTGGGAGAAATTCGAGATTTCGAATGCCTAAGATTAAAACACCCTAAAGGTTCACTGATTGGTGCTAGCAGCGGAAATTTAGTATGGATTCCCACTCTTTTTCATAAACGACAAATGAGAGTATTGTTGTAACATATCAGGGGCGGTTTTAAGATCGAAACCCCAATCAATGTTAGTATTACCCCCGTTTGTTACCCAGATGGAGGAACCTCCGGTTTTTCTTCTATCTGGTCCTTTATATACAATCTGTCGCGAAACAATACCATTGCCTTGTTGTCGCAGCAACTAAGTAGTCACTTCTTTCTTGCTATACATTTTCATATAGAAGGAAGACTTTAAATTGTATAAATCTTACATTTGTATAATTACTTCTTGCTTATTATCACATTATCGGTAATAAGAAAATACAGTTTGTTGTTGTGTTTAAAGTGCGTTCGAATATTTCACCAATTCCTATCCTCGTAATTGTTATCTTATTGCAAGTCACAACTTACGCCATAATCAACGAGATTACTGCTGGGTGCTTAAAGTTTAGTATACCCCTTTACTCATCCCCCTGGTAAAACATCAGGGAGTACAATTCCGGTCCTTCGAAACAACATTGTATCCTGATAAAAGAATCAGAATCAGTAAGTCCTTAAGACATAGGGCTACATTTTGATGAAAAGTTCACAAAAATTGAGCAACAATTAAAAAAGTTACAGTGATATCCAAATGACTCAAATTATTCTTCTCCGGTATTTAATGTCGGCGAGTGTATAGTTCAAAAAGGAGCCAAATATAGAACTGAGTCCCCTGATTGTAATGAAAAAAAAGAAGAACAGTACAACATGTCACAGGCATGCTAGAAACTGCATTATCCATGGGCCGCTTCACACTTGGCAATAATAATTAGTGGGAATACCGCATGATCTAAATCGATGGCGATTTCTGTTTTCGTCCATCAATTTATCATGCGTTATCGGGCCTTTCCGCAACATATTCCGTTAATTTATCCTGACATTTTGGCTGTGCTTCAAACCATTCAAACGGAATAATGGACCGATGTGTAAAATGATATGGTGAGTTATGAACGATGATGAATTGACGAATTAGTTACGGATATATCGAATATGAAAACAGTCAGTGGTTAAGAGCTCGAGATTAGATTGTTCAATATGCCACACATTAGAGTTTGACATGATCTGTGACATTTTGGAAACTTTTCAAAATTTATCGTGTTGGTACGGCTAATTGAAATATCCAATCCCGCTGAAGCGTGTCGGACATCAAGCCACACTTTTCAAATGTTTGTATTCATGAATGGAACCTTTTGTTCGTGATATATTCTGGCGAACCAGTTGTTGGATTTGGTTGATTACTGATGTAATACAGGGTATTTATAAATGATTGTAAAGTAGTAGCCATCTCTTTTTGCCGCTTCATACGGATGCTGTTCACATTTGCAGTTTCAGCCACAGAATTCATAATAAACGCATAACCTCACTTTCTCCTTTGTTTACATTGACATTGATGATTAATGATGAGTTCCAAAATTATGGTCACTTTTCCTCCCGTCCTAGTTTGGACCAAACAGTTTTATTATACAAGATAAATTGATTTAATAGTTCATAAACCTACTTTGCATTTAGTTTGTAGAAAGTGAAATCTTTAAATAAATGAATTTTTGGATTTAAGTTTTTATTACACGTGATTTTGGGTACATAGCCTAATTGCTGGGCCTAACTCCTTATCTGGGTTTATAACAGACCTTGTGTTGACCAGAGTAGGGTACCTTGATTGAAAGAATGATGAATGATAATTGATATTGGAATTTTACTCCGTTTTAAGGAGTTTTCTTCCAGAAAATATCAAACTGATGGAATCGAGAGTGAATTATGCATTAGTTGGGATTCTATTCACCTAAGTCCTTTTCAAGAGATATTATATTAGCTATTGAACGGAAATGAACAATATGTTCCCTTGTGTTTGAATGGGAGCATTTTTGAAATCCTATTTATAGAAATTTTGAGATGTAAGTACTGATAACTGAATGCATACTGTTGAACTAATTTCAATGTTCAAAGGCAGGTACGGTTGTCATACAACTCCTGCAAATAGCTGGATTCTCATATGTCCAAAATCTGTAGTTTTAAAATTTTTTTATAACCTAACAAGTGAAACCTAGCCTCATCACTTAAAAAGCCCAATAATCTGTCGACGTTAAGATTATTTAGAAACCAATAGCAGTAGGAACTCTAGGCGAAGTGGAATATCTATTGGTAAGAGTTGCTGTACCATCGTTTTTTGTAGGAGTTTAAATTCAGTTTGTTTTTAATACTTTGTGGCAAGTACTCAAGAGAACACCAGACTGTAAAATTAATTTATTCAGGGATATTTGAGGATTTAATTCAACTTCTCAGTTCTTCAACAACTTCCTGAGAAACTTGAGGTTTTCTTGCCTATTTTCCCTTATTAACGTTTCCAGTCTGTTTATAACACCTCTGATGTGAGCTTTCAGAGAAGATTCTAGAATCTGAGCATCAGTATTTTTAGCCAGATATTCATTTTTGCAAGCCTCTACAGAGTAAATCCATTCACTATCAGTTGATGTACCATTGCGGTAATAGGACATCACAATAAAAGTGTTTTGTTCTAAATCATAAGTCATTGCAGATTTAAATATTTTGGAGTCTGAATTTTCACGAATATTAATAAGAATCTTTAGAATTGACAATAATTCAATATTGGCTGTCAGTTTAGAAATTCTATGATATAGACAGAACACAAGAAGGTAGAAGGGGCAACTAACAATTCAAAGCCAACTGCGATTAATCATTTATGAAGACCCTGTATTTCCGGAAGAAGTTAGATTAATCAAAAGAAATCAACATTCACATTGATTGATTCGTATGTCTTATATTCATGAAACGAAATATGCTTTAATGAAAGTATACAGGGTGAGTCTTTGACCACTGCATTAATTTTAACCAAAGATTCCTCTCATCAAATGAAACACTTTTTTCATTTAACATTTTTCCAAATTCAGCTCAGGTAAAAAGATACAGGCTGTTGAAATTTTGAAAAAAAAACAGTTTTTATTTTGTACCTTTGACATCCTTTTTTCGAATAAAATGAATGTTGGCGTAAAGTTTCCTATAACTATGATACATATTTTCCAAATATTAGTTATTTTCTACTTCTACTGGTTTTCTAGTTATGGACTCGTGGATTCATAAAATTAACGAAATTAGCATAAAGAAAGCATATAAAGTTTTTCTTGAGTCATTTCAAGAATATTCCATCGTTTTAGAACATTTTATTATTCTTCATCATTTCTCCTTAAACGCACCGTTTTCGAGATATTCTTCATTGAATGTTTTAAAATGGAAAACTCCAGAAATTACACTACTTTTATGGATCCGTCCCTGAGCGTTGGAATCCCGAATCAAGCTGTAAACCACGTTACCATGCCTTATTCTCGTCCGCCAACAATGTCATAGATAATTTATATGCGGGAGTGTATTAGCACATTGTGCACGCTTGTAACTTTTTACCTGAGCCGAATCTGGAAAAATGGTAAATGAAAAAAGTGTTTCATTTGATGAGAGGAATCATTGGTTAAAATTAATGCAGTGGTCAAAGACTCACCCTGTATATAAACAACCTTGTTGAGTATGCTACTGATGCGATAATCTTTGGAAGGGACACTTTTATTACGAATACAGTCAAGCGACCTTCCATGGCGTGAGACTGTCAAACTAATTCACAAATGTTTTATTTGATGAAGAATAAAGTGAACTGAAGTAAATTGCTGAAAACTAAAAGGCACATGGTGAACTAATCGTAGTTCTAAACCATCAAAACCAATTCCCTCGTTATCCGGGCTGGTCTCCTCATCGCCCAGTGTTCCCCCAAAGAGGAAAGTGTCATTCGGTAGCTGAGTTACGCTGATGATTGGTAACAACCATGAAACCGGTACGTATCTGCCCTAAATTACACTTTCCTCTTTGGGGTAACACTGAGCGATGAGATGGCCAGCCAGAATATTTGTTTGATGGTTGAAATCGACGAATATTTCACCGTGTATCTTTTAGTTATTAGCAATTAGGTACAGTTCATCTTATTCTATGTTCACTTGTATGTGGTCTTCTTTAACCACACTCAACTGAGCGTTCTTATGCCGCAATAGACCAAATTAGTTAGGTTAGGCGGGAAATTTGAATTACGATCCATCCGTGGATCCGAGCACTGAATTCCCCATGCATTTCTTATGGACCTGAAATTTACGCGAATTTCTCGCCTGTTTTTAGATACTTTGGCTAATTTCTTAAGGTTTATTTGGGTTGAAATAGATTCTGTGAACCTTTCTCAACCATCTAGAATCAAGGTTTCATAACAAAATTGTATATTTCCAAAATAATTAATAAATATAAAAGTTTTCACCAAATTCGATTGACGTATATCTTAGCTCACTCGAAATCAGTCAAAAATAATAACATAACCCTAAATCGGCCTTGTAATGACGCATTACAGAAGTCATCTACGACATACGGAAATCTTTCGAACTACACTGGTTTCAATTTTGATTTAACAATAAATAGAAGTAGATTTCAATGTGGAAATAACATGAAAACATGCACTAATGATGAAGGTACCCAATACTTGTTGTCTCTGTACTAACATTCTCTTTAAAATAGGGTGGTTTAATCTCAAAGTTGAAATTCCTTGTTAAAAAATTTGAATATGGATCTCCCGACAAGCGAATGATTCTAACCTAACTAATGTGGTCTATGGAGTCATATGGTAGTCTGCATTGCAGCCCCTGGCTCCCTCTTGCGACTAAAGAATGAACGTTCGTAAGAATTTCCCTAGGTGGCACTGGTAAGATTTTTCTTCCTAATAGTTTGCAACAATAGGACCTACGTTTGTCATTCAGTGGCTAGGTTACTCTGATGATCAGTAAACAATTATGAAACCGGTACGTATATCTGCCATGAATGACACTTTACTCTTTGAGGGAACATTGAGCGATGACTTGAATCCAGAATATATTTTGTTACTGGCTCATATAATCTTTCAATTTATGATCTAGTTAGTATTCAATTGAAAGGAGAGTGAAGATGCATATCGTAAACTGTTACTTAACACTAACTTCTAAAATAAATAACCTTTTCCAGTACAATGAAACGGTAAGCTCAATTTCAGGAATGTTGTTTTCACTAAAAAAAAAATTGAAATCGTGCTGCACTGCAACAATATTCAGGGCCGTAATGGCAATCAAAAATTATATCGTTAACAAATTGAAAGATAAAATAAACGGTTTGTGTGCCATTGTAGTGAAATACTGTATTCGAAGAGAAAATCTATGCAGAATCAGATATATATATATATATATATATATATATATATTTTTTTAGTGTTTACAACTGTACCACAGCAAGGGTTAAGTGGCAGAGCACCAATTGGTGAACTTCCCCTTGGGATTTCCGCATTTGACGTGTGAATCTGTTCCCTTTATTTTGTAATGTAAATTAGAGATGTGGAAATAAAGACATAATAATAATAATAATAATAATAATAATAATAATATTAACAATGTATTGATTTTTCATGCGCAGGGTGTTTTATTAGAACCTAAAATAAAAATTAATATTTCTGAGTCCTGGTCTGTACTGTTTTGGTATCATTTATATGAACATTTTGATGGCCTGAAATGATAATACTTGTCAAATTTGAACAGAATTTGTTCGACGGTTTGGGAGTTATGGATAACCAAAGTTTCAGTCTAAATCAATAAATCACCGTGTATCTTAGAAAAGAAAAGCTTAAGCCAACATTTAATTATTGTTTTCCGGCTGTCGTAGCAAATTTTTTCGTAGAGCATATACATAAAATTGTCAATACAATCGCAAGAAGAAGAATATGCCATGTTCTACTTTGTTCTTGATTTCTAAGCAAGTAATAAATAGCTCGGTAGATTCGTGTCCAGATTTTCTCCATACAAATTTATCATTCTCTCTTGAAAGAAAATATCCTATGTATCTCATGAAAACTTACAATTCATTTTTACCGTAGCAGTAACTTATAAAATAATCTCCCCTCTCTAACGAGATTTCTTTATATTGGGAATTGTCTACGAGAATGATGTTCGATTGAATGCTTCTTTTGAAAAGAATTCGATATGATTATGGTTCCATTCAACCGAAAAGATGAACGAAATTTAGAGAGGAAGGAGATGTATTATTATTTCCTGATACAGATGTACCAAACTCTGTTTCTTTTTTTCATAGAGAAATGTTACCACCACATACGGAATGATCTCGAAAATGAAGTTTTTACGCATGTAATATTTCCAGTCGAGTTTTGAAATAATTGGTTTTCGTTAATCTGTCCGTCCATCGTAGGCTGGCTTACATGCAGAGCTCCACTTCGCTTTACCGAGCAAACATTTTGTTTCACCCATTATTGATCATTGATCCTAAGAGATTTTTGTCAGATCTATGCAACCATTGAAAACATATTTCTCGACAACTTAAGAAAGGTTCAACGCCAACTCGGATTATTTACCGGTCTGGAATATAACTATGGGATTTAAGAATACATACGAAAGAGAGCTCAAATTAGTCAGTCGACCATTACAATAAGATATAACAGATATCTGCGATGATGAGAATGAATCATCAAGTGTTAAATTGGATCAACTTGTATCGAGTAAGACAGGCGATGGTGGTGGAAGAACCAACGAATTAATGAGATTTCTTGTTACTTGGTGGAAATTGATGATGGAATTCTAAATGAGCATGACCATGTTTATAAAACGGAATTCCCGTGCATCCTAGCCCACT
Organism: Halyzia sedecimguttata; assembly: GCA_937662695.2. Taxonomy (NCBI): domain Eukaryota; kingdom Metazoa; phylum Arthropoda; class Insecta; order Coleoptera; family Coccinellidae; genus Halyzia; species Halyzia sedecimguttata. The sequence goes on along the minus strand of OW569415.2, from coordinate 66,755,332 downwards.
CGAATGGCGGAGGGAAACACTCTCACTGCTATGATTTAAACTGATGAAACCTCACGTTTCATGCGATTTCTCTCTGTCAGGTCTAACCAATAAAATTGTAGCTTCTAGAAATTTGTAAAAGTACGTCCAAGCCGTATGGTTCTATCCATATACAATACTTATTTTTCGAAATCATTGAGGAGTGTACCTGTAGAATAGGCTGCATACCATTTGCATTACCCGAATTAAGCCATCATGAAAAACCCCATTTATATTTTTAAGACCACACATAACCCATGCCCTAAGCAGGATTCGAACCAACAACCACCGGTGTTGTAGCGTAGCTTTCATTCCACCACACCACCATGGCCGGCAAAATGAAACTCTTGAAACAGTTGATCACTTTAAAAAAAGATTAACTCCTACTCCTCCTTTATTGGACACTTTCAATCGAATTTACCATGGTGAATTCTATTGTCTGTTCTCCTGTATTGGACACTCCGAATTTACCATGGTAAATTCTATTAAGAGTGTCCAATACAGTAGAACAGACAATAGAATTCACCATGGTAAATTCGATTAAGAGTGTCCAATACAGGAGAATGGACAATAGAACATACGCGCAAAAGCTCCTGACTTCACGTCAGTGCATGAACCAAATTTTTTTCGTGAAGTCAGGAGCTTTTACGCGAATGTTCTATTGTCCATTCTCCTGTATTGGACACTCTTAATCGAATTTACCATGGTGAATTCTAGTGTCTGTTCTTCTGTAATGGTCACAAGAATTTTTGCGTTGGCATTCTACAACTAAAAACCATATTTGAAATGGATCGGATTTGTATTTTTTGAGTTATTGAGGAAATAACAACCAAATTTCAGATTGATATAACTCGAAAACCATTTGGCCGATTATGCTAGTTAACGAACTCAAATGTAGTATTCAGATGCGTAATCTACCCTGAAAACTACAAGTCGCTATTTCTTTCCGTTCTCAAGGAATCATGAGATACATAATATTTTCTCGTAATATTTTAAAAACTTTTTAGTGGTATGGCCCTCACAAAATTTCACACAAGTCTTCATGTCGATATTCTACAACTAGTTATCAAGCTTCAATTCGATCTTGTCTATTTTTTTTTAGTTATCGAGGAAATAATGTTCCAGATGGGTATAATTCCGAAACCGTTGGGTCGATTATGGCCAACAGCGAACTTAATTCTCCCATTCAGATGTGCAATATACCCTGAAAATTGCGAGTCCCTATCTCCTTTCGTTCGAGAGTTGTCGAGGCAACGCTCACCCATCCAGCTACTGAACTCACACAAGGCTGCACGGATCTCCAACAATATAGATCCGATCATTATCAAACTTGGAACTTGGTAGTAAAGGTAGGTTTTGAAGGCTCTAGCAAAATTTCAGCGATATCGGACGAATTGTTTCTGATATATGGAATTTCCATAATTTTCTATGGTTTTTTTTTAAATTTTGTAGTTATATGATCCTGAGAAAATTTTTGAATAATTTTTGCGTTGGCATTCTACAACTAATAACCATGTTTGAATTGAATCGGTTTTGTATTTTTCGAGTTATTGAGGAAATAACAACCAAGTTTCAGATGGGTGTAACTCCAAAACCGTTTTGCCGATTATGCCTGTAAACAATCTCTCAAATGGCGCATTCAGATTCTCAACCTTACCTGAAAATTTCAAGTCGCTATCTCTTTCCGTTCTTGTGTTATCGCGACGTAAATAATATTTTTAATAATTTTTTTAAAAATTTTCTAGCGATACGATATTCACAAAATTTCATAAACGTCCATAGGTTTATATTCTACAAATACCCACCAAGTTTCAATTCGATCGGATCAGTATTGGTTATAGACAAAATTATTACACGGAAACCATTGGGCCGATTATGCCCATTAACGAAATTGTCCGTCCTATCGGGATGCGCCAGCTACCCTAAACATTTCAAGTCGCTATCTCTCTCCGTTCTCAAGTTATCGTGGCAACGGCCGGCCGGACAGAATCAAATTCGACCTCGAATTCTTGATCAGGGAGTCGAACCCAATCGTTAGAGACCATTTTCGGCGAAAAAGTCGAAAATTACAGACATTTGGGCAAAATGATAATAAGACGATGTTCCCCAGAACATACGCGCAAAAAATCCTTTTGCTTTACTGAAGTATTCCAAGTTAGAGACTCGCACTGTATAATAGGTGGGGTAATAAGACAGCTCTGCTGCACTCTGTCCTTTTATGTGAACATGTAAAATCTAATTTACACAACAAACATTATTATTATGATATCCTAATGATTGCCTCTTGTTTGTCTACACAAAAATATGTTTTCCCTCCTAAAACGTCCCACACCTACTGACAAAGCGCTTGAGGAATTCTTCGTACCAAAAAAAAAATTGATCTTGATTTCCCCAGGGATTAGCTTCCTTCTGTCCGGCGTACTTTTCTGAGTTCCCACCTTCAAGAAAAATCTTCATCCTGATGAATCTTGTATCGAACAATCGGGAGGTGACGACGATAAATGACGAAATTTTCGATAGACACGTCGGGCAGGCTGGCCGAGAAAATTAAGGAGTGGGACATAATTTCCCATAGGCCGAGGCAGCCTTGACATTGCGAAATGTCCGATCCACGCGCTCTATCCTTTCTCGGGGGATGCTGTAACGGATATTGCCCCCGGAGAAAAGTTCGATCTGATGAGAGCATAAATCAGGATTCGTTTGGGTACATTTGATGCCGGGAACGTGGACGCCATGGAAATTTCAAGGCTTTCTAGGAATTTCGTAGTATAATTTGTGTGATTTCCTGGTTCTGAAGCACGAAGTTCAAACCTGAGCGAGATAATTAGGAAAGTTTTGTTGAAGTTCTTAATCCAGACAACAGCAGCTTCGACATTTGTAAACTGAGTAGATACTCAGGAAAACTCTGTTTGTTGTTCGTATTATATCCTAGTTTGATTGAATCTGGATTTCTGAGGGTTATTCTTTCCGTCAGGACATGCACAGAAAAGAACTAAGTTATGTATTCACTTCAACATTGTAAAGATGGAGTTTGCAACATTTATCTTAATTATCTTAATATACAGGGTCATTGAAAATTAGACGTGAACCTTGGAGGAGGTGTTGGTATGACTAATTTGCTGTTGTTTGAGCCACATTTATTGATAACCGAAAATCAACAGTTTCCGAGAGATTTTGAGTTCTGGTGATTTTTAAAAGATTTCTCACCTCAGTTTTTTTCGTCAATTTTTCCTGCATTGACCAAATTTATTATAATTTTCGGTTATTTTTATCAGAAAAGGATATGTTATGACGTATGAAAAATAGAAAACTATGCTGTATAAGATGTTGAAAAATAATTAGTATGATTTGAAATGTAGCACACGAAACAAGGAAAAATCAATTACTAATATCAATTTGCCTGCAACTTTCGAATTTCACAGTTTAAGAAAGCCAAAACTATGTGTTACAGACATGCCAAATTCCTTCTATATTCTCTAAAAAAAAATTCGTTAAAATACATTCATTGAATGTCCGGTATAAAAAATAATGAATGTTAGTCAAAAGGCAGCAAGAGTAAATTTCAGGTGGAAAGTTACAACTGAAGAAATTAGAAAGAGGGAAAGTGCTTGTATAAGGAATGGTGGAGGCCATTTCGAACATAATGTATGAATAAGTTTTCTAATGAAATGAGTTTAGTTGCAATACAAAAATATTTAATTCGTTATATTTCTTTCTTTGCTTCTTATAACCCCTTTCAAATCATACTAATTCTTTTACAACATCTAATACAGCATAGTTTTGATTTTTTCACACATATCATATCCTTTTTTTATAAAAATAATCCAAAATTATAATCAAATTTGGTCAGCGTAGAAAAAATCGACGAAAAATGAACTAAGGTGAGATATCTTTTGAAAATCACAAGAACTCAAATATCTCGCAAGCTGTTGATTTTCAGTTATCAATAAAGAGGGCTCAAACGACAGGAAATGATCAATACCAAGGTTCACGTCTAATTTGGAATCACCCTGTATAAAATCATAATGTATGTTTGTATGTATTTGAACTCCTCCTAAACATTGAATTTGATTCAATTAATTTTGATAAAATTTTGTGTGTGATTTGAGTGGGTTCCAGGGTGACTTAGAGCCAGAGAATATTTGTTTTGTTTTGCGCGCCTGTTCTAGGAAGCAGCATGCTTTCAGTTTGCCAAAATGTCTGTAAATTTCGAATTTTATTAAGTAAGTTAATAGGCATAATAGGCCAAACGGTTTTGAATTTATACCCATTTGAAATTTTGTTTTTATTTCGTCAATTACTCAAAAACTACCTGAGGAACTAACATAATTTTCTTTTCGAGGCATCAAACGCTTTAGTCCGGGAGTATTGATAATTAGATATTTATTGTTTCGAAAAAAAAGTTCTCGCACAAAAAGACATTTCTTTTAATTAGCCATTTAAATTTAGTTGGATCTGAAATTTTACTGTGGCCTCAAAATTGAATTTCCCACATTTTGACAAAATATCTTCTACTGAATAATATTTCATATGGCTTTGAAATTGCTTCTGCGTTAGAAACACCAGATATGTGTCAGAAGCAATATATAGAACAATGTTGCCTAATAAACAGTAACGAATGAACACCAACGATAAAGACCTATTTGAAACGTTTCAGAGCCTAAATCAGACTTCTTCATCAGACACTTAGCGAAAATCTTCAGAATTTTTCGTTATTGAGTATTGTTATGAAAAATTTAATGCTTGTGGCTTTTACTTGATGCAAATCCATATTAACTCAATGAAAAATTATATACGATTTACACTTATTTATTCAATATTGTGACGCGTCACAACTCAATGAAAAATTATATACGATTTACACTTATTTATTCAATATTGTGACGCGTCACAATATTGAATAAATAAGTGTAAATCGTATATAATTTTTCATTGAGTTATTGTTATGAAATTTGTCATGCTGACAAACATAGTTTCACTTCGCATAGAAGTTTTAACACTTTCTTCAACTAATTAAGCTAAATATGGTCAATTCCAATTGAGCAATTCAACAAAATACAAGTGGACTCTTCAAGTTTTTCTTTAATGTCATTAAAATATTTTGTTGACTCTAATCAATCATGTGATCTCTCTTGATTGTTCATACTTGTTCTGCTATTTTTGATGATGATTTGAAAGATATTTCTAAAGCCGATGAATCATGCTCTAAGAAAAGAAACGAAAACAGTTTCAAGTTTGAAAATATAGCTCAAAAAATAATAGTTTCAAAAGTGTTGAAATTTTAAAGAGTTGATTAAAAAATTTGGCAAAATAACAAATCCAAGGGTTAACTATTCCAGTACTGAACTCCTATTTTGTGTTTTGAAATTGCTCACAAAATTTCATGCTGCCTCAAATACACACCCCAATTTCGAACAACACTCCTACTAATATAGCCTCGTGTTATGTATATTATTATGAAATGTAGCCGAATTTTGTTAAATAATTTCCTCTGGACATGAAAAATATACTGTGAAATATCTCTACTGATGGTTAACTATGTTCGGCACAAGATGAAATCTTACCGGATTCAAGGCCCTTGTAGATGTTTCTGATCCTAGAGTTCAAAGTGAACTTCCAAACTATTTAGGAAATTCCTGTGTGGCCACTTTCAACCTAGCCCTTCGTCTGATCTTTTTCGCTCGTAAACACGATTTTGGTGTACAGAATATTTGATCATTCAAGGGGAAGTCGAACAAGGCCGGAAATAATAAAAGTTGGCGAAAAAGAAATTTCAGACATTTTCGCCTAAACAGACCGAAGGGAAAGTAGACAAATTTATGGGCAAAATACCAGTCCTGTACTTTCAAAAAAAAAAATAAAGATGTTATTGGAAATAGGTTACGTGTTAGGAACAGTTTACTTTTATATGCTTTTTCTGTATTATTCGTACGATTTTCTTTTTGGAAGAATACGATTTGAAAAGTGTAGCTTATATCCTTTATTTCGGTCATAACTTAAGCGTGATATATCAGACTCATTCTGAATGCATCATGACGATTTCAATTCTTTTAGTGATAGTAATCACATCAATTCAGTTACACAAAGGCAGCTTCTGTAGTTCCAAGTAAATATCGATGGATTAAAGCACAGATATTGTATGTCCACTTTTTCATATCTGTCTTCCTACGTTAAAAATATCACTTTATCCTAACATAGCAGTCTGTGCAAATATTGTATGTCTCGAATAACGAGAAGTAAGACTTATTTCTCGTTAGAATATTTGCACAGACTCTATATCTGCCTTCCTACGTTCAAAATATAACTTTACCCTAACATTGGCCAAAAGTGGACTTACAATATATGTGCTTTAAACCAATGATATAATAAATGTCGTTTTCCACACATATTGAATCTCACGCAAATCTCAGACTGGATTTAAAAAATAAATTATACGGATGCAAAAGTTTTCATTTGCTACCTCATCAATCGAGTAAGGTCAAAATAAATAGCATACTCACAATGTTTGAAGCTTTTTCAAAGACTTCAGGGCTTCCGTTGGGATCTCAGAGAGCTCGCAATTCTGAAGAAGCCTGCAAGAAAAAGAAATTATTTTTCACAGTGTAATTGTTTTGAAAAAGTCTCTTGTACCGAACAAACATTAGATCAAAATCAGATCTTCAGAAGGTATTGTATACTTTCAATCATGTTACATGTTTTACTATGAATAATGAGGAATCTAAGTTAGGTAAGTTACTCCATTTATCACTTTAGGACGACTAGAGGAAATTTCAGATATTTGAGCAAAATTATAGCACGCTGTTCCTAGAATATACAAAAGTGCTTAATCTAGTAAACCGATGGGTAATGTCGAGGTTTAAATTAACTTGAGTCCTTCTCCTTACCCAGCGGAAACGGGGAAATACCGTGCCCTTATACTTCGATGACCTGGAGATAGAGTCTTTCTGTTCTTCATCTTCCTTCTTCTTTGAATTTATTGAGTAGGTAACGGACAAAAATTGAGATCCAGCCTTTTAATCTGGTGAGTCGGTATGCCCAAATATGTTCAGGTATTGAATATTATATTTCTTTACTTAGCGATACTATACGACACGTGTTTCTGCTAATTGGCATCCTCAGGACAGGGCAACCAAGAAACCAAGGAAAATCTCCTGTTGTGGTACTACATATTTTCTGTTTAATTTCAATAATTTCCTTGGTTTCTTGGTTGCCCATTGCGTGAAGAAGCCAATTAGCAGAAACATGCGTCGGCAGGTACCAGCAGAATGATTTATCTCTACGCCCTTTTAGTAGAGTTCACAAGGCATGAAAAGAGCTCTAAAACAGATTTTCGTGGGACCTTCATTGCTAAAATGTATAGACCACTGGGTATCATTCTCCATACCCTTACAATGTAAATTCAACTGGTCGTCAAAAAATCGTCGTGTGCAGGAAGGGGTGGGGGGAATTTTTCCAAAAATTGACAAAAAATTTTTTTCTGTTCATGATCATCTATATACGGTGAACATCACTCACACAAACTTCTGTTGAAATATACGATTCAGAAATATTTTTTATTAATTGTCAAAAAAGTCGGATACAATGCTCTTAAATGGAATTCCTTAAGATATAAACGCTTGCCCTGAACACCCATATTAACTATTATGTTCCACTCGGTTTTACTCGAGATCTGTTAGGATTATCGAAAAAATGCTTTATATGAAAGGTCTGCTCCGAAAACCAACGATTCAGATGCTTCTTTCAAAATTACAATAGGTAGAATAGTTTCCTACAAAATAAGAAATTGTGTTATTAACTCCCATTAACCGAAACCGAACCTGGAGACGCTAGTAAGGCGCAATTTGTAGCGTTAGTCCATGTTAGTGGCGACCTTATGGATTTGAGCTTTGATCTATGCACATAAGGTTCATTATATCTATCCGACCAACTTTACAGTACTATTCCTGCGTGCCTTCAGAACGCATTTTGAAGATATTGTTTAAATTACTAATTTTTTATATATATGAGAATTTTACATTAATTCATATATATTTGATTAAATTTTGTTAATTCGTTAATAAATATGCAAATATGCGAGTTCAAACTTATATTCATTATTCATAAATCAATTTTGTGACGTAATATTAACACATTTTTGAAATCATCGTTCATTCTCATTAGTAGTAACAAGATTTCCTGAATCCTAGACCAAAAATCTAGAAAAGAATTAAGAAGGTATATAGTTGGTATCTATGATATTTAGGGCTTTAAAATTTCTTACATGTCATGATTCATCTAATTCAACTATCACTATCACATGAAGAATCATCAAGGGAAGGAAGATTTGAAAAATTTGAAGTACTCGTATTTGCACATGTTTTTTGGGCCATACATTTGCAGGAGCCAATACACGGAATCTGTTTTCTTTTACAGGAACACATTGATCCTGTGCAATCTGAAATGAGAATTTCCATTTCATAAAGAATATTTACGGATCTGATATTCGAAATAATATTTACCTTTCCGACAACTGCAGTTGCTAAGGAGAGATGTTTCCTTAGGTAGGATTGGCATCGTCGTTAATTTTGGCAGAAGTTTTCCATTTTCTACATACCACCCACTAAATATAGGATCCGGTAAAGATGGTCATGGTACATTACTATTGATCCAAATTTTTGTTTGGTAATGGACTCGAAGGCTGTGCATGTTGTCTCAAACTATCCAATGTTGGAGGTAATTTACTTATGGATCTTGAAGAAGCTATAATATTCCCCTGAGCCTGTTGATACATTTCACATTTTCGTTTGTCGTATACAGACAGATTACAAATTCAACAATATCATTGAATACTTTCAAACATGGCACCGGAAGTACATGATGAATTCAAAAATAGGAATTTTGTCATTAAATGTTTGATTGGGAATTTTAACCAACTTTCTGTAGATCAGGCGCTAGAGCATATCAACAAAAATTCCAAAGCTGCAGGAGGAACAGTGGGATAAACTGAAAATAGTACTATAGAATGGATGAATGGTTCTTGAGTTACAACATTATTGGTATGAAGATAGTCACATTACGCTCATCTTTGCATCTTCATTCGGTCAAAATGTCGAAGAAGGTAAAAAAATAATGAAAATGATGAAGATTCTGAGCAAATACTGCAGAGTGAACTTTCAAGATTTTGAGAATTTGAGAGAATAAGTATTCAATGATATTGTTGAATTTGAAATCCATCTGTATACGACAAACGAAAATGTGAAATGTATCAACAGGCTGAGGGGAATATTATAGCTTCTTCAAGATCCATAAGTAAATTACCTCGAACATTGGATAATTTGAGACAACACAGCCTTCGAGTCCATTACCAAACAAAAATTTGGATCAATAGTAATGTACCATGACCATCTTTACCGGATCCTATATTTAGTGGGTGGTATGTAGAAAATGGAAAACTTCTGCCAAAATTAACGACGATGCCAATCCTACCTAAGGAAACATCTATCCTTAGCAACTGCAGTTGTAGGAAAGGTAAATATTATTTCGAATATCAGATCCGTAAATATTCTTTATGAAATGGAAATTCTCATTTCAGATTGCACAGGATCAATGTGTTCCTGTAAAAGAAAACAAATTCCGTGTATTGGCTCCTGCAAATGTATGGCCCAAAAACATGTGCAAATACGAGTACTTCAAATTTTTCAAATCTTCCTTCCCTTGATGATTCTTCATGTGATAGTGATAGTTGAATTAGATGAATCATGACATGTAAGAAATTTTTAGGCCCTAAATATCATAGATACCTACCAACTATATACCTTCTTAATTCTTTTCTAGATGTTTGGTCTAGGATTCAGGAAATCTTGTTACTACTAATGAGAATGAACGATGATTTCAAAAATGTGTTAATATTACGTCACAAAATTGATTTATGAAGTAATGAATATAAGTTTGAACTCGCATATTTGCATATTTATTAACGAATTAACAAAATTTAATCAAATATATATGAATTATATGTAAAATTCTCATATATATAAAAAATTAGTAATTTAAACAATATCTTCCAAATGCGTTCTGAAGGCACGCAGGAATAGTACTGTAAAGTTGGTCGGATAGATATAACGAACCTTATGTGCATAGATCAAAGCTCAAATCCATAAGGTCGCCACTAACATGGACTAACGCTACAAATTGCGCCTTACTAGCGTCTCCAGGTTCGGTTTCGGTTAATGGGAGTTAATAACACAATTTCTTATTTTGTGAGGAAACTGTTCTACCTATTGTAATTTTGAAAGAAGCATCTGAATTGTTGGTTTTCGGAGCAGACCTTTCATATAAAGCATTTTTTCGATAATCCTAACAGATCTCGAGTAAAACCGAGTGGAACATAATAGTTAATATGGGTGTTCAGGGCAAGCGTTTATATCTTAAGGAATTCCATTTAAGAGCATTGTATCCGACTTTTTTGACAATTAATAAAAAATATTTCTGAATCGTATATTTCAACAGAAGTTTGTGTGAGTGATGTTCACCGTATATAGATGACCATGAACAGAAAAATTTTTTTTGTCAATTTTTGGAAAAATTCCCCCCACCCCTTCCTGCACACGACGATTTTTTGACGACCAGTTGAATTTACATTGTAAGGGTATGGAGAATGATACCCAGTGGTCTATACATTTTAGCAATGAAGGTCCCACGGGGTGACACGATAGAGCCCGGTTTGAACTCTACTATTTGCGGAATTACCCGTTAAACCTTCCCACTTAAATGTACGCATTATCCAATAAGAAAATTATTGTAAAAAATAAGAAATTATAGAACAAATAGCGGTAAACAATGGAAATGATTCAGAGTTAATAAAATAAATGATGAAGACAAAACAATTTGAAAAAAATTTTTTGAGAACTTACAGAAATTGAGGATAAAAATAAAATATTTAATAGCTTAACAAATTTTGGCGAACACCAAATGAAAAGGTTCCCTCAGAGCCAACAGGAAAATACATCTCATTCCGGACAAACAATAGCCTGGCAAAACTCTTTAAGAATAATAAATCAAAGAGCAATAAAGAACAGAAATCTGGTGTTTATTAGTTAAATTGCAGTAGTTGTAATAAATTATATACCGGTTGTACCGCAAAATTTCTACCTGTTTTTCCTATACCTGGTGTCCTATACCTGGTACTAGTCAGCCATAGTTCACTGCTGAGAATGAACTTGTCGATTACTTGTGATTGGTTTATTATTTTTTAATCAAATTTTGTAGACATGTTTAACACTGAGAACTTACATGATCGTGAGCAACTGCTGAGAAAAGATGGATTTTCTTGTTCAGTTCAAAATGTTCATCCTGTATATACATTTCTGAAAACGAACTTATTGGGTACAGCCTGTATAGACAGCTCTTATTATAACAATTATTTTTAAATTCGGCAAACCAGAGCGAAACTAGTTATGATATGTATGTGTTATGATATGTATATGTTCAGGCGAATTTGGAATAAATCAACCGAATACGACTCTGTTTATACTGAGGGGAGAATTACCATAGTACAGACATCTCATTTGGTGTTCAGTAGAATAGACTTCATCAGCAATGCAGCCATGAATATTAATCATGACTGAAATTTGGCGAATTGATTCCCCATGAATAATTCAAAATATTAATTTCAATATTCTCTGTGATTTTATGAGATAATCATAACAGAGAGTGACATTTATTTTGGCCATAAAAATTAATAACTGTCAAACAAATTGTTAGTAGAGCTGTTATAATTACCGAAAAAATATTTAAAAATAAATGAACTAAAGATGGTGCAAAAAACTACCCAAACAGAATATGCTCATATTGCTCATATAGTTTTCGAAATTGGTTTTAATGATTGTAATTCACGAGCCGTAGTATGTTTACAAAGTACTAGCAGTGTAAGATTATGTAACTGGTTTCAAATATATCGTAAGAAGAACAGAAATACTGTATGTCAAGGTCATTGAGGTATAGGGAGATCATTACTTGTTAAGAATTTAGTATAATGTGGTCTGATGAATTCGCCGTGTCGATGAAAAGCGTCACAATTATAACGTTTTAACTCCTTTAAAGATGTCTGCCCGACTTGCTGGGAGCTCTACGATATATCTACGCTTCCTGTTATACAAGGTAATCAGCCGTATTCACAAAGCATTCAATCTCCGTTAAGTCCTAACTGAGGTCCTCAGTTAAGGATACATTTGAATTGCAACCTCAGTTAACGTATTCAACAGGCCTGTTTCACTTTAATTTTCACGTTAACTGAGGTTGCGATTCAAATTTATCCTTAACTGAGGACCTCAGTTAGGACTTAACGGAGATTTAATGCTTTGTGAATATGGCGGAATAATTGATAAACTGATTTTTGATAGGTTTAATAAAAAAATCCTTTGATTACAAAAACAGAAACAACACTTAGATTAGGGAATTAATCTTCCTCCAGGACTTCGTCCAGCGAAAACTAATGTACTCTTATGATTATACCAGGCATACGCAATTCTCCCGAATGGCCGCTATTACTAGTTGCGAACTACATAATTCGTAAACAAGGGCTATATTGAACTACGAAGCTAGGCACCTGTGATGAATTTTGAATATATCCTATTTGTATGATTAAAATAAACTAAAATGTGGTGTTATACAAAATAATTCAGCGTGACGGGGTTTTATACCGTTACACAATATTTAATAAATTAGTGTTAATCGTATATCATTTTTCATTGAGTTAATATGGATTTGCATCAAGTAACATCCACAAGCAATTAATTTTTCAAGTGTATCTGTATTATATTTCATCCGATTCATACAATTCGCTCCCCTGGAACTTTACAGACCTGTAAACTTGACTCCATTGCAGGTGATAAGAATTGATATAAACGAGTTGAAAAGCCCAGTCAGAATTGGGACCAAGTCCCAAAAATCTCAAGATTACAATAAACCCCAATGAAATCTCCTTTACACGAAAACAAATATTTGGAAACGGACAACACACGCACATAAACCGGAGACAATGTCATCCGCATTGAAGACAGAGGTCGTATATAATCCTCATACATCAACTTTCTTCACGGACGGAAGAGGACGTTACATGGACATAAAACCAGAAATATGTGAAATAATTATAACTGCGGCCATCAAATCGTACACAATGCTACATTGTCCGGTGGAATTAAATTGTTTGCCAGGATTTCGATGATTGATGGTCGTAAACGACTGTAATAACTGTCAAGAGTTTTTGGAGTGATATTGTAAATATTCTTATTATACATTCAATTTATTTTTGGAGTTCATGAATGAAATGTTTCGTTTATCGTTTATGGATTAAGGGGATATCACCTTTGGGCATGAAATGATGCATGAGTCATCCAAACCTCAAATACTAGTTAATATTATCATCTTGAGAGTTTTTTGCGCGCTTGTTTCCCTGAACAGAGTGCCTATTTATTTGCCCAAATGTCTATACAGTAGAATCTCGATTATCCGAAATAAAATGGACCGGGCCGATTTCGTATAATTGAAATTTCGGATAATGCGGAGATTGAGGAAAATCATCAACTATGATGTATTTTGTTTAGGGAATATTTATTAAATTTTCATTTATACAGTGCTTCCCAGCAACTCCGCACCAACAGGGACTTTTCTTTTATATTAATACTAGCTGTCTGTCCCGGCTTCGCACGGTTGAAATGCTGATACTAAATATACTACAGAATTTCTTTATATATAACGTTCACAGCATTTTGTCGTTAGACAATACAAACATGTTTTCTTTAGAGGTTACTCTTGAAAGAGCGACACATAATCGGCCATGTGAGAAACACTCAACGCTCAAATATAAGCCTGTAGCGTTGAAAGTTGGACCCTGCGATTTATTAATGGTCATTGCAAAATATATAATAAGCGGAAATTGTAGGCGTTTAAATTGGATCAGTAAATCCGATGGTATCAGAGGAATTCGGGGAATCAATACATCTATCCTGGCTGAGGCGAGTCTCACGCTCTACAGATGATTCTCTGGCTCTCTGTATTCGATTTCTATCCTTATCCTGGCTTTGCCGGCCCCCCGGTCGGTACCACCGCAACCGCTATGTCCCTGCATTTTAAATCTGCGATATCTTCGAAAATATTCATTCAAATTACATGCTGATATTGATCAGGCCATATTGATCAATATTAAATGCACAATGCATTTAAGTTACTTATTTGGATAAGGATCAATGCTGTATTGCTTAAAATAGCTTCGTAATCAAGCCATTATTTCTCGTAGAATGTAAAGGATAAAAAATGGTTATTGTGTGTTATCCTTAAGAGATAGACATGTATCATCGCGGACTTTTGAGTAGACCTTTTGAAGGTGTACCATATTATACCACATTATTTTGATCTATCTCGTAGGGTTCAGCCAGTGTTTGCAATGTAAGCGCAAAAAAATTTGTTTATTTACGACATCGCATTAGAAACCTCTAAAATTATCAGTGTTTTTCTAATATATTATTGCATGTATTATACATATAAGCCTTCCTATTGAATCACTCTCCGCCGTATTCACAAAGCATTCAATCTCCGTTAAGTCCTAACTGAGGTTCTCAGTTAAGGATAAACTGGGGATAATAAGGGACAATAAGGGGTAAAGGTGGTAAAACAGGCCTGTTTCACCACCGTTAAATACGTTAACTGAGGTTGCGATTCATATTTATCCTTAACTGAGGACCTCAGTTAGGACTTAACGGAGATTCAAACACTTAACAATGCTTTGTGAATACGGCGGATTATCTATTAAAATACCGCATCAAAATCCTTCACGTAGTTTTAAAGATCTAAGCATACATAGGGACAGACAGACAGCGGGAAGCGACTTTGTTTTAAACTATGTAAGGATATCCGGATTTCATTTTCTACAAAAATTTGGTGCATCAAAAATGATTGAAAATAATATACAAGTCGGCCAACTGCAACTTCCGGTTTGAGCGGAAATTGCCATTTTTTAAGAAAATGTCGACTATCTCGGAAAAATCGACCATTTTGTATGAAACGCTCCAAGTAAACATGTTCAAAATTATAATCCAGATCAATGTGCCAAAATTCTGGTCGGAAAACCGTGAAAAATATTTTTCCTTCTTTTACTTATACATAACTCTCAAAAATTGAATAATTACTGAACGGATTTTATTTTTGGGTGACTAAACAATATTAGTGTTAGCATGAAAAGCATAGAAAATTCAGCTTGAACTTACTTTTCTGACTTTTGTTTCTACAAACCCGTGATCATAGAAAATAAATAACTGGCATGGAAATTGAACTAACGGTGGGTATTCAGGACAAAGTTCTATTTCAATGGAAAATCTAGCTATAAATTAGCCATTTGCAGCAAGAGTTGCATTCTTGGGATTCTTGGACGAGAATTAAATGTGAAATTGAATAGGAATAACTTTGCACCAGAATGCAACTACTTTTGAGGGAAAATTCGAACAATTATCGAAAAACCAAGTTCAAATGAAATTTACAAGTTACAATCATATTTATCTTGACACTTATGTCCTCTAGTCACTAAAAAAAAATCCGTTAGGTAATTATTCCATTTTTGAAAGAGTTATGAGCAAAAAAGGGAAAAATATTTTTAATGGTTTTTTGATCTCAAATTTAGCACATGGATCTAAATTGTAATTTCAAACAACTTTACTTAAAGCGGTAAAAAAAAGTTTGAATTTTTCGAGATAATCGACATTTTCATTTGAAAATGGCGATTTCCGCCCAAACCGGAAGTCTCAGTTGGCCGAGTTTTATATCATCACTAATCATTTTTGACGCACCAACTTTTTTTTTAGATAAACCGCCAACCAGTGAACATTGAATGAGGTGAACTGTGGCTAATTGCCAATAACTAAAACAGGACAGACGGTGGAATATTCATCGATTTTAACCATCAATAAATATTCCGCGTGGCCGAGCTAGATCACCCTTTCATGGCAAAAGAATAAACGTCACTGAGCATCCCTCAAGGTTTCTTTATCGCAGGGGGTCGGAGTTCGTAAGGATTCTCCCTAGGTGGCGCTGGTGGGATTCTTTCCCTACCAGTTCTCGACCAATGGATTTAAGATTCCTAGAACGCCGTCAATTTTCATTCAGTATTCGGCTAAGTCACACTGATGATTGGTAGTTACCATGAAAACCTCGGTTTGTGTCTGCCCCTGAATGATACTTTCCTCTTTGGGGAACACTGAGCGATGAGGTGGTCTAGCCCGGCCACGCGGAATATTTGTTGATGGTTACAATCAATAAATATTTCACCGTGTGTCCTGTTTTAGTTATTGGCAATTAGTCTCAGTTCACCTCAATCCATGTTCGATAAAAATGTGAAGTGAATATGAAAATCAATTAATCCGGGAAATCCGTTCTAAATGTTGCCACTTCTTAGTATATAAATGATTACTCAAAACTAACTGCAGTAGTACCGAAAAAAAATTCAAAGCCATTTTGTATAGGAATTTATTGGGTTTCTGACAATGTAATGTAATAATATAGGTAGGTATGAGTAAGAAAAACACACTTCTTTAATAGTTTATTCTTTGGCGATCGATTTCGGTTTTTCTAAATAACCATCATCAGGCCAGCTGAAAGGTACAAATCTAATTATCTAAATTCAAGTGAGAGCGTGCAATCAGCTTACCGTACAAAGAGGTATTCCTTCAATTAGAGTTTTATATAATGTAAGCATTAGAACTTTTAGATGATATTTCATGTAGAATAGAATATAATTTCGTATCCTCTAAGATAGTTTAGTACAGAAATGTCAGTTCGAGCTGTTAGCTGTCATGTTGTCAATGTCAGGTGGTGTGTTCGGGAAATTGATTAGTCTGATGAGGTTGTTTTCTCTAAGGTTAAAGTCTGAAAATTCGTTCAGTAAATGTCTATTATCTTTGTTTCTTAGGATTTCTAATTGTTCTAGTAATGTCAGTTTGTAAAAGTTATATCCTTTATGTAATATTCTTAAGTTTTCAAATGATATGTCGTGTTTACATTCGTCTATGTGGCCACCCAATGCTGATTTTGGTTGGTTTCTACGGTGTTCACTAAAACGTTTTTTCATGTTTCGTGTGGTCATGCCAATGTAAAAGGAAGGACAATTAGCACAATTTATTTGATATACTCCGCTTTCTTCTTCTTGTGTGGTTTTGGTTTTACTATTGACTAGAAAGTTTTCAATAGTTTTATGTCGTTTGTTTATCAGTTTGTAGTCATGTTTATTAACAGTTTTTCCTACCATTCCTACCATTCTCCATCCATGAAAAGAGCTGCTTTTAATTTTTTATTTCATAGAATTCTCAATGTCCCCTTATCCCCTGAGAACAATAAAAAAGAAATGGATATCATTTACCAACTTGGCAGAAATAACCAATATACTAAAGAATACATTGACCAAATATACATTTCAATAAAAAGAAAAATGATAATGAAGAAAATATACCCCCACATTACAAAAAGAAAAATTTTACTAACTATACCATACTATAAAGATTTACACGAAAGTATACAAAAAACTGTTAATAAACATGACTACACACTGATAAACAAACGACATAAAACTATTGAAAACTTCAAGTCAATAGTAAAACCAAAACCACACAAGAAGAAGAAAGCGGAGTATATCAAATAAATTGTGCTAATTGTCCTTCCTTTTACATTGGCATGACCACACGAAACATGAAAAAACGTTTTAGTGAACACCGTAGAAACCAACCAAAATCAACATTGGGTTGCCACATAGACGAATGTAAACACGACATATCATTTGAAAACTTAAGAATATTACATAAAGGATATAACTTTTACAAACTGACATTACTAGAACAATTAGAAATCCTAAGAAACAAAGATAATAGACATTTACTGAACGAATTTTCAGACTTTAACCTTAGAGAAAACAACCTCATCAGACTAATCAATTTCCCGAACACACCACCTGACATTGACAACATGACAGCTAACAGCTCGAACTGACATTTCTGTACTAAACTATCTTAGAGGATACGAAATTATATTCTATTCTACATGAAATATCATCTAAAAGTTCTAATGCTTACATTATATAAAACTCTAATTGAAGGAATACCTCTTTGTACGGTAAGCTGATTGCACGCTCTCACTTGAATTTAGATAATTAGATTTGTACCTTTCAGCTGGCCTGATGATGGTTATTTAGAAAAACCGAAATCGATCGCCAAAGAATAAACTATTAAAGAAGTGTGTTTTTCTTACTCATACCTACTAATATTTGGAACATACTATGGAAGCTTTCATTACCAAGAAAAGTAATAAAATAGATATTTATCACATATTGGACTTAATATAGCTCGAACTTAAAATGAAAATGCTGAATCCGATTGTTACACATACTGTATATCCACCATACGCATACGAAATAGTATTGAGATTTATTCATCCATTACGAAAATATGGACGAAAATAATTTAGGCCAAAAACTTGTAATCACTCTGGATATCGAAAACGAAAGTATTGAAGAAATGTTGTTGCTCAATTTCCAGCTCGCAAATATTTTGTCTATCAACGCATAAACTAAGAATATTATACTTAGACACAACCTGTAGTTATGAATAATAAAAAATCGTCTTTTCGCCCTTCCTCGTCTTCTGTTCAATTTATTTCCATAATCACTGAGGGGAATTTATGAAACTTGGTACACAAATTGATTGATGCCTACCTTGGGATGATCATCCGAGAGATTCACTCGGATCGATCTACTCGTACCGTGGAGACAATTTGGACATCAAATTAAAAAAAAAAGTTCTTATTACCTTATCCACGTATTTGCATGACATTCGGAATATAGAGTGTGCGTCAGAAGGAATGCTATAAACGGAAACCATAATTTGAGGTCCTCCAGGTGGATTCATATCGAGGGAGTTCAATCGCCTGAGATTCTTTTTTTTTTGGCTACACAGGATGATATTCGGATATTGAGTGAAATTTCAGAGTTCAATTGACCAATCAACGGACATATTTCAATGTTTGCATTTGTACCACGCTCTTCGACTGCCTTCATTTACTTATAATTAATAGAATTACCCATAAACACGGAAGAATTTGTCCACTTTTATGAGCGTAGAAACATAATTCAACAAAAAAAAATCCAAAAAATTTGCTGCTATGTGATAGTACACATAGGGTGATCACTGAAATATATTGTAGAATGAACGACATTCACTCCATTTTCCCAACTAGCTGGATTGCTATTTTACCCTGTATAGCAATGATATACCAGTTATTATACCGGGTGGGCCACCACAGACGCGGAGCTCGTTTTGAGGTAGTAAATGAAGATATTTTGAGAAATTTTTTTGCGATATGTCAAGGGTGTTCAAAAGCACAATTTAAAATCATTGTCATATATACAGGGTGTTCGAAAACAAAGATACAGAACCAATTTACATTTTTTTTATTGTAACACCCTGTATTTGACCTCAAAAATGGAATGACCAGCTCAAATTATGATAAGTTTCTTCAGATCATTTTATACCTTAGAAGCACCATTTACGAGAAAAGGGCGAAAAATTGAAAATATTGGGTTTTTTTAAATAGCAATTAATGAAGAAACCAGTTACGCCAGCAATACAGACAGTATTTTTTCGAGTAGACATATTGGCTACTCCTATACAAAAAAAAATTAACTCTTGAATATATATAGTGATCATAATTAATTTTCAAACATCAACTACAAATAATGGTCGAAAATTGCTGAAAAATTATCAGGATTAGGTGTGGGAAAACCTTAAGGAGATAGTTTCGAAATTAATTTTTACGTTCAATGAGATATTGAAATACCAGGTGTACCATTTGCAATAAGAAAGTTTTTGACCATTATTTGTAGTTGATGTTTGAAAATGATCACTCTCTATTTGCCAGAGATAATTTTTTTTCTTTATAGAAGTAGCCAATATGTCGAAAAAATACTGTCTATATCGCTGGCGTAACCGGATTCTTTATTAATTGCTATTTAAAAGAACTCCATATTTTCAATTCTTCGCCATTTCCTCGTAAATAGTGCTTCTAAGATATGAAGTGATCTGAAGAAACTCATCAGAATTTGACCTGGTCATTCCATTTTTGAGGTCAAATACAGGGTGTTACATTTAAAAAAATGTAACTTTGATCTTTGTTTTCGAACACCCTGTATATATGAAACTAACTTTAAATTGTACCTCTGAGCACCCTACACATATCACAACATTTTTTTCTCAAAATATCTTCATTTACTCCTTCAAAACGAGCTCCGCGTCTGTGGTGGGCCACCCGGTATACTATCCTTCCTATTCAGACGAAGGATTACACATCACTAATTATAAATTAATTATAAAGATAAAGCGTCTTCGTATCAAAGCGCAAAAATTTTCGTAGTTTGAGTTGCCATAAGGTTCAACGTTTCACGCATTTATAGTTCAATTGAATTGAATAAAATTGAATCTATTCGGTATTCATAATCGATAAATGGATGAATTAATATTTAAATTCTGCCAACAGTATCTTTCTTTGTCGCATTTCGTATTTCTCCTAGACGGGTTAAAAAAGTTCAACATTCGCATCGTGAAAGAATAAATAATCAATCTTCAGAACGACTCTGTATAACATTCGGGAATGAATGATGAACCGGGGATAGTAAGGAGTTGAGATTGCATTTCCGTAAGTCGAAAACGCCATGGGATAGGAGCATCACTATAAAAATACTCGACGCAAGAGGGAATCAAACACGATACGAGGGGAAAACAGTAGATTCTTTTCTATGGCACCCTCAAGATACATCAATTTCGGAATCATGACACTCTTGGCATAATTTTTTCGTTCTATCTCAACATAACTATCTGATTTATGAACTATTCCTCCTTATTGAAGTTTCTCATATATTGAAAAAACGCCCATCGAACCCTGCTGATATATGACCATTTTGAAGAGGTTGACCTATAAAGGTTTTTGCTGTTCTCTGAGGGGGAATGATATAGTGCCCGAAAAATGTAGGGGATGAAATTGCATGGGTAAACTCCATGCCATCTCCGAAACTTCCTTTTGGTATCAGAGCCCTATTGTTTCACCGAAATTTCTGAATTCTGCTCATTTTTAGACGAAAATGGTCTCAAAAGTTTACGTCATCATCAATAATTAGCCTACCCCGGTAGGCTGAGTACGCAATCTTATATAGGATTCACCATCTTAGGGAATGGCATTCACTCAACACATATGCCAGCAGAGAGTATTTTTATTCTTCTAGAAATTTCTTCTTGAGAGAAACTTTCCTTCATCATCTGATGTGACAACTCAGAACTTCCTATTCACCAAAACCCATATTTAATTCCTCAAGGTACTTCCGAGCAAGAACATCATTGGAGCCTACATCAGGTTTTCAACTATTGGGAAATGGCTATGTAAAATAACGGTCAAAATACTTTTCTAATACATTCAATGAAATTTCGCCTTAGAAGGTTTCTTGAGAACAACTAACTTAAACGAGGCAGAATCGGCATATCGAAAACTCTGGAATTTACATCTTGAGCGTGAGAAATCACTGCAGTTGCATTTCCCTATGCTCAATATAAACATAGCTGTTGGCAGTTTCACGGACCTTCCAAGTGTCCCATTTAAGGCATTCGTAGGGCAAACTTGCTGCTTATCCTAATATAACTTCGTTAAATTAATTTTTGGAACTCAGAATGAACAAACATGCATTTCTGGAATGCTAGCTTTCAATAAACTAGGTGAGAACATTTAAAGATTCATTATCTTGATCACTGTCATCTATTAAATTCATGCAAATAATAATCGTCATACATGGTGTTAATTTCCTTAGCAAAGCATACTGATTACTGAAGTAACAAGTTGGAGAGAAACCCACAATATTTTGTCTGAACTGTCTCCATAACACCAAACATCTGAAGTATTTACGTCGAAAAAAAGATATTTCTCCAAAGTCATTCATGGCTACCGTATAATATCGAATATCCCACTATCAGGCATTTCATTGTATAGGTGTACGTACCCATTTATTCTCTGATAGTATTTACTTTTTTTCAAATTAATCAATGCAATAATGGAATTCTTGAGGAATATCGTACGTTGTATTGAATTGTTTCATTTGAAATTGAAGTACATTTTTGCACAAACTGTTTGCCATAGATAGAATTCTTGAAGAAATGTATCGCTGATTATTATTTCACGATTTTCATAGCATAACATTATCATTTCGTTGACTGGAGATAGATTGCTTCTGCAGATAATAATTTAGCAAATTCATTCTCGATGCATAAAACCAGTATGTTGCGTTATTGAAAAATCTGTGGATTTTGCCTGGTAGATTCCGATGAGTTTCTTGAAATGTATTCATGCAATTCTTATAAAATTGGTAATTTAATTGGTCATTTGTGGATAGCCTGTCTAGGTGTATGTACCTTTATCGGGCTAGTAGATCTACAGGCTATATAAATTTATCTGCTAGCAATGTGGATTCCCTGTTACGTGGATCTGCTGGCTATGTAGATCTACCGGTTCTTTGATCTGGTGGCTATGTAGATCTACCAGTTCATTGAACTGCTGGCTACGTAAATCTACAAGTAACGTAGATCAGCTGGCTATGTAGATCTACCAACTAGGTAGATCAGAGGCTCACTTGTATCATTCTAAAGGAAGTATTGTATCAAATAAGGATTACCATTTTTTCTCTGTTACCAATTCACTTTATTGTTGGCAAATTTCAAACTTAAACGATGGCACTTCCATCTGCAGTCGTTCTTTTCAAACGAAATCTGACAAGTACCAGATTTCGTTTGAAAAGAACGACTGCAGATGGAAGTGCCATCGTTTAAGTTTGAAATTTCCCACAAGTCCCACAAGTCCCACAAGTCCCACAAGTCCACAAGTGTGGGACAATTCTAGTCTCATATACTATCGGAACAATTGAAAATCTATGAAGTTGCCAACGACACAAAATGGTGCATCTGATTCGGCCATCCACATGGAGAAACGGCTACGCTGATACTCACATAGAATTTAATTTACCACTTCAAAACGAAATATATTGAAGAAATGCCCCAGTTACCATTGAAATAGGTTCAGTGCCATCTAAAGCCGTGGCACCCGTTTAGCATCTTATTACGTGTCGCAACGAATGCGCCACATAAATTCGTTCGGAATCCTAGCTCCAGAAAAAAAACTGTATTAGAGCCAGGAAACTTTTTAATTCTCTCCGTGATTTCAATTTATTCTTCTGGAATCTAGTTGGTACGTCTGACTCGCGGATTTCCAGACTTTCAACATAGAGGGATTAGAAGACAGCCGGAGTCGCCATTCTATCAGCTGTGCTTTTTCGCCAACAGTGCAATTTTATTCATTGCACTCATTTTACAACACAAAGTAGAATGTTTTGCAGGAGGTATTAAGGCGGAAAATAGGAGTCCCAGATAGAAGCTCCCAGCTAATTAATTAATACAGGGGGAAGTCGTTGGGGCATTCAATTCCCTCCGTTTTTTCTTCGACTCAAAAGGAAAGAGGTCATTCAATTATACTAGTTGGGGGTTTTGTCAACTATTCTCACGGAGTTCATGCTAGGGTCGTTGGGCATTAATAATGGAATACATTCCAGAAAATTTCATTACTGTGGGATTTTTATAGTTGTCTAGGGAATAATGATTCTACATTTACACTTTTGGATTAAATAGAACACTGTATGCTAATCGGTACAGGGTTATTTACATAACTCTACAATTTCCAACCTCACCGTCGTAATGAAATCTAGATCAAATATCGTCGATTAGTGAAGTTCCTAACAGTCTCGATACTATATACTTGTACGTTGCAGGTCTCAACCGTCCAACAGTCTTATCACATGTCTAAAAAATTTTTAAGACACTCGAACGTCTAAGGAATCACATTCCTCAACGATTCTACCGCCAATCGCACTCGGCTGCAACCCTTCGACCTTCTGCCAGTTTGAGCTCCAGTCAACCCTTAGTACGTTCTTCCCGTCTACCTGTACTTCCAAGGTCGTTACTGCTGGCTGGTAGAACCTCTACCTTGCGATACTTCACTGGAACCAATTGGATTCCATGAGAACGATATTTTGAGCGTAACAGTTATTCTAAGAAGGATCACACACGTAGCAGAATACGTTCTGCACTACAATTTATGAGACTGCTAACATCAATATGGTATTAGCGATTTCCTATCTAGAGAAAATTATTCGAATACTCTAGACGGCTTAATAGGCTTTGAGGCGTTAAGGCGAGAGAGTTAATATTTACATTTCCTGGGGATGGTTTTCTTCACACAGCGATATAATCCAGAAATAGGTGTGAATTATCGGTACGAACGTCATTAAACGTCGTCTACACCAATAACTAACTGTATTATTTAAAAGGGTAAAAATAGTTGTGATTTCTACTTTACTATAAATGTAAAGAGTTAGGAAAGCACTAACTTGTGGACAGTCTGCTTTGGTGCACTAGCTCAAATTCATAGCCAGAGCAGTTACCCATCCAGGTACAGAACACGTACACAGCAGCTTGGGTTCTAGGACACAAATAATATTTTCACAATAATTCCAAGAATACAGATCCGATCCAGTTCAAATATAGAACTTGGCTGCAAAATAATGTATTGAAGATTCTTGCAAAATGAACTGTGATATAAGTCGAAAAAGTTCAAGACAATTCTAAGAAATCATAAAAATCGTGAATCTTCTATGAATGGTACAGGTTATTATTTAGTTCAATAAAGAACATAAAACTGTTCTTGGAATTCAACTGATCAGTTTTCATATTCTACAGTGCTTACCAGCAACTCCGCACCAAGAAGGACTTTTCGTTTTCATTAATATTTCAGGATTTTATTTTTCACAAAAAGTTGGTGCATCAAAAATCGTACGATTGTGACGTCATTTTCAAACAATAATGGCGATTATCTAGGAAAATTCTAACTTTTTGTATTAAACGCTCTAAGTAAACCTGGTTGGAATTATCATTTAGTTAAATGTACAGAAATTCAGGTCAGAATACCATGAAAAATATTTTTTCTTTTCCTTGCCTATAAATCTTTCAAAATATTGAATAATTACCTAGCGGAATTTATTTTTGTGACTAGAAAAGCTTATTGTCAGCATGAATATGATAAGAAAATAACTAATAGTGTTGAAATTGAAAGAACGATAGATATTCATGACAAAATTAAATTTCAATCCAAAATTTAGCTATACATTGCCATTTTGCAGCAAGATTTGCATTCTTGGTATACTCAGAAGTGGATTGAATCTGAAATTGACAGATTTTAATGGCGAAAATACGAATAGGAGCAACTTTGCACCAAAAGGAAACTACTTTTGAGGAAAAATTCAAATGTCGAAAAACCAAGTTCAAACAAAATTTTCTGGTTGCAGTCATATTCATGCTGATACTTATATTGTCTAGTCACCCAAAAAATTCCGCTCGGTAATTATTCAATGTTTGAAAGAAGTTAAACATAAGTAAAAATTGAAGAGATATTCCTATGGTTTTCTGACTTGAATTTTTACACCTCGATCTCTATTGTAATTTGAAACAAGTTAACTCAGAGCGTTTCGTACAATTAGTTCGAAATTTCCAAGATAATCAACAGTTTTGTTTAAAAATGGCGATTCCTGCTTAAACTAGTCACAGTTGGCTGATTTTTATATCATTTCTTGTGATTTTTGAAGCACCAACCTTTTGAAAAAATAATCGGAATTATTAATACAAAAGAACAATTCTCTAGGTGCGGAGTTACTGGGAAGCACTGTATACACTGAATTCCGAAAATATTCTGTCCAATTCATTAGAATACGCCCAATACAGATATCACATGTTACGAATTGTAAGCCAGGATTGTAGATAGTGGTAAAATACTATCTTTGATTGACTTAATTCATTCCAAGTTAGAGACTCCCTAGTTTGATTTCAACCAAATGAACAATAATTTCTTCGGATTCGCTCATTCGATTTTGGACAATATGAATATTGAGATATAACAAGCCGGGAAATACAAGTCCAAGCAATCATAAAATCACTACTCACAAACACTATGAGAATCGATATGATTAGACTTACCAGTAGAAAACTCGTGGTGGTATTTGAGCGACTTATTTCGCTGAGATTAGAGAACGAACTGGTCTAGGTCGCACCAAAAAAGGTACCGTCACCCCTTGGGCTCTGTGGTTCAGTAAGGGTGGGGGCCTTCGAATTCTTTTTCTTACTAGTCTGAAGTCTGACATAATCGATCTTTATGTGCAGAGTCAGCAAGATAATGTCGGAATATAGGCCCCATCGGGGAGAACTATTCCACGTATAATATTTTCGCAAATCAATACAATTATAATTCAAAAGAAAATATATAGTTACATTTCATGACATTTATACAAAATGGGAACAGAACACTCCCACTGTATGTTACAGTTTCTAGTCCTGCTTGGTCATCGGGGGTGTATGTTTTATTAGAGGTTTCACGAGCTACAATCTGGGCAGTGCACATATTATTCTACTCCATTAAGGCACGCCATTTGGTCGATATGAGAAAACCATATTACTCATCTATTCGAGAAATCCACTTGAATTATAGTCAGGAATCAATCCCAACTTTGGAGCCATAAATAGGAAATAGTGACACGTAACAACTTGCCATTTCTAAACTACTATCAAGTTTATATGTCAACGAATTTATATTCCAACCGCTCGATGTAAACACATGACTCTCCACGTATTTCCTCTCTGGTCCATTTACGTGCGCTGCCTCTGATAAGGGGACTTATGCATTTCCGCCACAAATAGCGTTGCAACCCTGTTCCATCGACTTCAAGGGGTGGATTCTCGAAAGTTTCGTATGCGTGGGTTGCAACTGAGTTCAGCAATGTTCCACAGTTGGAAATTTTCGCGTATTCGGATTTATCGTGACCAAAGGAACTGTGGAAAAGCTCAGACTAAGACATTCAAATAAGAAATCAACAGAAGTGATTTATTTTTTGCTAGACAGTAGTATTTCGATATCAACTATTGAAGCTAAATCGGAGGGTTTATGATTAAAAATTTTCTAAAGACACCAATATCGACAGGAGATCTTTACTCACATTGCAAACTAAAAAATTGGTTCAAGCACTGACCAATTTTTTTTTCCTGATTTTTTTGAAATTTTCTAGGGGTGCGGTTCTTAAAATTTTTTTTTTCCTCATTTTTTTCAAATTTTCTAGGGGTACGGTTCTTACAAAATTTTAAACACGTCTTTATGATGATTTTCTACTACTAGTTACCAAGCTTCAATTCGATCGAATATTTATTTTTTGAGTTTATCAAGGAAATAATACTCCAGGTGGGTATAACTCGGAAACCGTTTCACCGATTATGCCCAAAAACGAACTCAACTCTCCCTTTTCGATACGCAACCTACTCTGAAAATTGCAAGTCCCTATCTCCTTTCGTTCGAAAGTTATCGAGGCAACGGTCACCCATCTACTGAACTCACACAAGAATGCTCGAATCTCCAACAATATTCAACCGATCGTGTTGAAACTTGAAACTTGGCAGTAGAGTTAGGTTATGAAGGCTCCTGCAAAATTTCAGCAATTACAAAGGAAAAGTTACTGATATATAGAATTTTTTTTCAATTTTCAATGATTTTATAAAATTTTTTACAAATACTATCCCTACGAAATTTTGCAAGAATTTTCACGTTGGCATTCTACAACTAATTACCATGTTTGAATTCAATCGGTTTAGTATTTTTCGAGTTAATGAGGAACAAAAAACAACCAAATTTCAGATGGCTATAACTCTAAAACCGTCAGGCCGATTATGCTCATAAACGAACTGAAATGTCGCGTTCTGGTGCACATCCTAACCTGAAAACTTCAAGCTGCTATCTCTTTCCGTTCTCAAGTTATCGTGACAACAAAAATATTTTTTAATAATTTTTTTTTAATTTTTTAGCCATACGATTCGCAAAAAATTTCACAAACGTGATTAGGTTCATATTCTACAACTACTCACCAAGTTTCAGTTCGATCGAATTTATATTGATTGAAAACAAAATTATTACTCGGAAACCACTGGGCCGATTATGCCCATTAACGAACTGAAATGTCGCGTTCTGGTGCACATCCTAACCTCAAAACTTCAAGCCGCTATCTCTTTCCATTCTCAAGTTATCGTGACAACAAAAATATCTTTTAAAATTTTTTTTTCAATTTTCTAGCCATACGATTCGCAAAAAATTTCACAAACGTGCTTAGGTTCATATTCTACAACTACTCACCAAGTTTCAGTTCGATCGAATTTATATTGATTGAAAACAAAATTATTACTCGGAAACCACTGGGCCGATTATGCCCATTAAAGAACTTGTCCGTCGTATTGGGATGCGCCACCCACCCTGAAAATTTCAAGTCACTAGCTCTTTTCGTTCTCAAGTTATCCTGGCAACGGCCGGCCGGTCGGACGGCCGGCCGGACAGAATCAAATTTGACCTCGAATTCTTCATTGGGGAGTCGAACAACAATTCGAACGTTACAGACATTTGGGCAAAACTATAACGCGATGTTCCCCAGAACATACGCGCAAAAATATTATGTATCTCACGATAACTTGACAACGGAAAGAGATAGCGACTTGCAATTTTCAGAGGATGTTGCGCTTGATACTTCAATGTAAGTATGTAGTGAATTAGTCGGAAAAGAACTTTTCTGGGTTCCTCCTTGACCCTATTCGGTGGTTAAATTCTCTCTCTAAGGTGAAATGCTACCACGATTCGCTGATCGATGTATGGGTCACCAATTCGTCCTATGGTGGTAACGACGTTAAGCTTCCAATTCCAAGATAAAATATCCAGCCCAAAAGTTCTAGAAACATCAACTTTAGGCATTTTCGACCTAGGATCCCAACACAAGGAGAATCCAACAAAAGGAAGGAAAGGACCACTGTATCAAATATCATTGTCTGACAAAACTTTCATTTTCATCCAGAAAAAGAATCTCTCCGGTTCCTTAAGCCTTAATCAGATCTCAAAAAAATCGACGATCCATCAGATACTGATTAGTTTTCACACCAACTTAGATTAAATTGATTCAAATCCGTCGATTAGATGAAATACTATATTTCAACTTTGATCCTCAATAGAAGGTGATCCCTTCTAAACTCAACCAAAGGTA
The DNA here is from genome assembly GCA_937662695.2 of Halyzia sedecimguttata. Taxonomy (NCBI): domain Eukaryota; kingdom Metazoa; phylum Arthropoda; class Insecta; order Coleoptera; family Coccinellidae; genus Halyzia; species Halyzia sedecimguttata. The sequence goes on along the minus strand of OW569415.2, from coordinate 66,726,105 downwards.
AAACGCAATTTAATCTCTGCTTTGAAATAAACAACGATCGCTTCATTATCGACCCTCGATCGATACGAGATACCGAGCAGAAGCTTCGCCTCCACGGATGGCGGTAGCCGTATCCAAACTCATTTTGCTTTACAAAATTGAAACTGCGACACGATATAAATATAGTGTCGTTTAAATTGGAGATATACATTTCATGCAATTTGAATATCACAATAAAACGACTAAATGTACAGAAGGAAGTGGTAAATTCAGATGGTTCCCTGCATGACCTCTTACTCCTTGCATATAATATACAATACTTACAAGCGCTTCAGCTGATTATTCTTCAGGAAAGCCCCGGGATGGATGTACTCCAATTTGTTATCTGACAAGATCCTGCAACAAATATGCCACCGTTAGTCTCAAGTTAATACACTTTGCACATAAATGCCTCAGTTTATCAAGAAAGGAAATACAGCGCGAAAACGGAAACCTAGATTACTTCATTTTAGGTCGAGATGTACATACCATATTAGTTCGTAGCTTATATGAGTAGATATTTTAATCATTTCGTATTAAAGCAAAGTAATCAATCATCAAGCATGAATACATTATCAGTATTGATCAAATGGAATCACACTCTCTCTCCGATGTCAAAAACATTGATGTTTCATCAGATCGTCTTATCAATAAACTGAGGAATATGAGGTTCTCACAACTACTCCATATATCGTTGATATTTTGACTGGTCACTGCTGGCTGAACACCTATGCACATCGTCCCAGAATGTTAGTAAATGGAGTCAGATCAAGATCTTTAGCAGAGTCAACCTAAATCAAATTGAACTGAAGGACCTATTCTTGAGCAAGATGGTCTGCTTTATAAGTATCCTGGATCTGCTCAAGTAACTATGATCATTGTTTGCATCATTGTGAGCCACAATGGTCCGAAAGAACGTGGTGAAAGGGCAAGTTTCTCCTACTCATCTCATCATCGAATGAGATACAAAAAATTCATATATTCTAACAGAATAATTTCCCGTTTATAGTTTGACTCATAACACCCATAAAATTGATATTGGTTTGATGATGGTTTGGTAATATAATTAAATTTCCTAGTGCAGGGTTGGTGCTGTATGAACCAGCCTGTAGTCTCTATGATTTTCAGTAAATTCTATGTTTCTTTGAAGCCAAGATGACTTGGTCAAAGGTTATAAATGAACTGGTTTGACGAGTCCATTTTTAGATAGGTGGTGGGTTAAATTCAAATAATTATTTTTTTAATTCCTGTGTGTTAGGAGTAGAATTTGTTGGAATACGTTCAGTTATTAATCCTTCTCTTAGAGGGAGTGTCTGATCTGAATAAGCAACAAGTAGTTCTCCAGTCAGATAACAACCAGTATTTCTGTTTGAAATTCATTGTGGTTGTTTCATGTGGAGGAATTGATTTGTCAAACGTCTAATGTGCGTTTTTGGGCAAGGATGTACATGAGACTTTTGGAAAGACACCAGTATTAGAAGTAGAATCTGTCGTTGACTAATTGACACACGTCTTACAGGGGTTGTCTAACCTGGATAAGCAACAAGTAGTCCTCAAGTCAGATATTTGAAAATCATAGTAACAGATTTACGTTGCATAGAAATTTCTATGTTCCAACTCATTTTTTAATAAATTCAGCCAAATACTATGCTCAATTCCAATTGAGCAATTTGCAAAATTGCATTCTCTGTTCAACAAAGTTAACTCCTTGAGTTTCCTTTAAATGTAATCAGATTATGTCATTAGAATCTTTGTATGACTCCAATCCAACATGTGATCTCCTTGGATTGTACATACATGTTCTGCTATTTTTGATTACTGCATGTATCTTTTTCTCAAGTTGTTCTTATGTTCCGATTTTGTTAGTTCTATAGTGGTCTCGATGTTTCTCCTGAGTACGATTTACCACAAATACCATCTAACTTCATGATTGATGTATTTGCCTCGGATAGCCATTATCTTCAAGAAATTTTTTGATGGCATCAATTTCATTATTTCGAATTTCAATAGTAGAACAAATATGGTTAGCTCTATCATGAAGTGTTTTAATAAACCTCTTTCCAAACTAAGTTGATGGTTCAAATAGAAATTCAAATATCTATTCCCAAAGTGCATTTTATTGTTGGTTCCTTTGAATTTATGAAATCGAAAAGTTTACCTAACACATATATACCATGTTGCCAAATTACAAATTTTCTGCAAAATTTTCCATAAATATATTGCCATTCATATTTTAACGATAAAAAACATATCCCAGTTGGAAATACGTGGTATTGAAACATACATAAAGCATTTCCATAATATCATTAGCCTTAAATTTTGAATCTTTAATCACCGAGTCACCATTTTCTAATTTCGTTCGAAATATCTGAAGCGACTCATCGACAGAAACATCAGGGAACAATCTAATAACATCATTAACATCAAACTTACTAGAATGTCATTTTGGTTCAAATTTTAAACTTGTCGTTTTTCAAGAAAGTGCTTGCTGTTCTTCTAAAAACTTTCTTTCTTTCCTGTTAATAGGTTTAAAAATTGGAGTAACTATTTCGCTAAATTTTGACATGGACACCCAATAGAACTCACCATTGGCTTTTCTTTCTGTTATAGAAGTGGATCCCACTTCTATTGATTTTGGCATATTTTTTTGGAGAGACGCAAAATTGTAGTATTATATGGTAGAAAACAAGTATTTTCGAGAAACGACGTATCCAGTAGTTTTAGAAAGAACCAGCAAGATAGTCAGAATACTTTTTTTTGGATGTGGAAGGCGGATAGTTAGGTTCTTTTGTATGGCGTACAGTATAAAATTCAATTTAAGTGACATAATACATAACAAATTTCGTCACTATGAGCGCTAGTGTCAAATCGACAAGGTCGACAGGTTCTCTATATGCTGACTCCTCTGGCGCCACCACGTAGGTGATATTAGTCGTATTTAATTCAATTTTAATTAAAACAACCAAACCCTTCGTTATAGTTATTGCTTTTTGACGATGGATGTATCAATATCTTTGCCTGTTTATTTGAAAAGAGCTAATAAGTTGTGTCGTACCACCCATTATGTATTTCATAACACCATCATGAAATTCAATTTCCAGCAAATACCCTCCAAATGAAAATAAAATAATTCAGGGGGCGGGAAGAAACCACCCAATTTTCAGCGCAAAATTTCTCCAAGATGCGGGGTAATTTCCAGACCTCATTCCGAAGGCCTTCAGTCTTATCAGAGGAAAATATAACGCGTCTCAGAAATGCGAAGTTTCCATCAAGGGGAGGAAAATGAGGAGGGCATGATCTGGAAACTGTTAACGGCAGCTGTTCCGTCATGCCCCCTCGGACTCCGTCTTCAAGTTTGGCCTCGCAATAATTTGCATTGCATATTTGTAGGAATATACGAAACTACGTGGGTTGTTCGCAAAATTTTGCGAAATCATAGTGGATACAATCAGTAGGTAGGAAATTCTTGATAACCTGATCAAATATGTCATTAATAGTGACAGGTCGATAGGAAATAGTTTTGTGACGATAATCAAGGTAAAGGGTCTGTACAAATGATTTAAAATCGTAGTTGGTTCTTAGCCCTCTCATTTTGCCGCTTCATATGCATGCTGTTCACATTTGCAATTTCAGCCACATAATTCAGAATATACGTGTAACCTCACTTTCTCCTTTGTTTATATTGGCAATGATAAATGATGAGTTCCAAAATGATGGTCACTGGGAGATTACTAATCCTCCCGTCCCTGTTTGAGCCAAATATTTTTATTATACTATATACCTATTATTATATTGTATATTGTTGATATAGTTCGCATTAAGTTTGTAGATGAAATTTTCAAATAAATGAAGTTTTAAATTCAAGTTTTTATTACACGTGATTTTGGGTACATAGCATAATTGCTGAGCCTAACTCCTTCTCTGGGTTTTCAACAGACCTTGTGATGACCAGAGTAAGGCGATTTGATTGAAAGAATGATGAATGATAAAGGAGAGTGGAATTTTACTCCGTTTTGAGGAGTTTTCTTTCAGAAATTATCAAGCTGATGAAATCAGGATTCTATTCTCCTAAGTCATTTTCAAGAGATATCATATTAGCTATTGAACAGATATGAATAATCTGTTCCCTTGTGTTTGATTGGATTTTTTATTAATTCCTATTTAGAATTTTTGAGATGTAAGTACCATGAGTGAATGCATACTATTGAACTAATTTTAATATTATAATGCAGGTAATCAATCAATACAAATGGACGGAATTAATTGAATAACTGGTAGATAACCCCCAATTTGGGAGTTTGACCATTTGTGAGAATAGTAACAAAGAATTCACATCAAATGTTTAAAGTGTGCTCCATTATTCTTAATGTATAAATGAATTATTTTTTGTTTGTTGCTAAATATATATTTTTACATTTGTGGGCCAATATTTTGGCAGTACATTGTTATTGATGATTGGAGGTCCTCAATATTATTGTAGCGTCTTTTGAAAACCTAATCATTCATATATTCAAGGATGCTAAAGTCCAGGAGGGTCAAGTCTGGAGAGCGTGTTGGAAAGGAAGAGAGTCCTCGACTTATTATACGGTTGTCATAGAACTCCTACAAATAGCTTAGATTTGCAGAAATAGTGTGGGCAGTTGCCATATATTGTTGAAAATATCCCAACTGTATTTCTTCGTCATCTAGTTGGTTCATGAATGGCTCCAGCATTATTTTTTGTACCTTCCACCATTAATGGTATCGAAGAAAACTGGGCCATATATTCTATGACGGGAAACTGCTAAATACACACCAACTTTTTGCGAATCTATTGGAGTCTCAATAGAAATGTGGGGATTCTCAGATGTCCAAAATCTGTAGTTTTGAGAATTCACATAACCCGAGGAGTAAAATTAAGCCACATCACTAAAGGCAACGTGTAATATCTACTGGAAGAAGTTGCTGTACCATCGTTATTTTGTAAGGGTACAAATTCAGTTTTTTTTTTAATACTTTGTGGCAAGGTCTCAAGCGGATATCAGACTGTAAAGATAATTTATTCAGGGACATTTGAAGATTTTGACCAACTCGTGTTATCAGTTCTTCAACAACTTCTTGAGAACTTGAGATCTTTCTGTCGATTTTTCCTTGTTAACGTTTCCAATCTGCATGAATCTGTTCATAACACCTTTGATGTGGACTTTCAGAGAAGATTATAGAATCTGAACATCGGGATGTTTCGCTAGATATTTATTTTTAAAGGCCTCTTCGGAGTAAATCCATTCGCTATTGATTAATGTACCATTGCGTTAATAGAACATCACAATAAATCTGTTTTGTTCTGAATCATAATTCATTGCAGATTTAAATAATTCGTAAACTGAATTTTCACGCATTATAAAAAGAATCTTAAGAAATGAGAATAATTAAATATCAGCTTTCAGTTTAGAAATTCTATGATATAAACCAAACACAAGAAGTGTGAAGTGGCAAAAAAAATCCAAAGCCAACTGCGATATTATAATCATTTAAAAATACCCTGTACAATAACTCGTGCTCATTATTCAACTTGAAAGGGTGAAAATTCAGTCCCTAAAATTCACTACCCTGAAGAGAATAATAAAATGAAGTGTGAAGAGCGCGCAAATCGATTAAAATCATATAAGTCATGAAAACATGTGGTTACAATATGTCGAGGTCACGTGCCACACATCGCGGGATTATGGCATTATGATGCAATACACTTCCTACTCGTGTATTTCCTCTCTTTGGTGGAAGCCCTTCATCATTTTGTACTGCTTGCATTCAAGTCTTAAAGCAATCTATACAGGGTGTTCTATAAGCTCAATGACAAAGTTTGGCAGATTATGGCTGTGCTTATTCAAAACAAATTTTTGTTTATACTGACCCTAGTAAAACAAGACTCGTCAGACCAAATGACAAGCGAAATGAATCTATAACATACTTTGAACATGTTGTTGAAGAGACCACCGACAAATTCTAACCGTTGTGGGGCATCACCAGCATATCTCGGTTAAGTTCTTTATCGGCCTGCTGCTTTCGAAGTAACGATTTTTTTTTAAATCTCAAATTTCAAATTGAATTTTCTTAAGATACAGTTTCACCATAAAAATCCATTGATATGATTTTCAACTCTAACAAGCTAAAACTTTCGGAGATATGATTTTTCAAAATTTCAATAATACATCGTACATCTATGTTTTCACAGAATGCGAATTCTATCTGCCTGTGTTCTATCTGTGTTCACTATTCAGACATTTCATCTTATCTACCTATAAGAGACATGTCAAATTCATTTCTGTTCTAGAAAACAAAGTATGGTTGAATGCAAAATGACCAATTATAGAATATTATAATTTTTGGGTGATATACCCCTAACCTATATGCCCTTGGATAATCCATATGATGATGGATACTTTGGTAACGAGAGCGCCATCGCTCCTGTCCACAGGACATTCCCACATTTTGGCGCTCTTGTTCCTCGCAACAGAGTGCTTATCAATTTGCCCAAATGTCTGTAATTTTTGGCTGAAAATGGTCTTGAACGACTCTCTGATCAAGAATCCGTTGTCGAAATCGATTCTGTCCGGCTGTCCGGCCGTTAACACGGTAACTCACGAACAGAATGAGCTAGACAGTTGAAATTTTTAGAGTAGGTTTGAGGGATAAATATCTCGGTTAAGTTCGTTATTGGGCAAAATCGGTCCAATAGTTTCGGAGTAATGAGAAAAAATATTTTTCTTCACATTACAACTTTTGAATTCAATTTTTTTCAAGATGCAGTTTCATCATAAGAATACACTGTTATCATTTTCAACTCTAACAAGCTATACTTTCGGAGATATGATGTTTCAAAATTTCAATAATACATCGTATGTTCTATGTATTCACAGAATGAGAAACACAGAATCTGTCCGTGTTCACTGTTCATAAATGTCATCTTTTCCAGCTTTAGAGATTGTCAATTCGTAGTTTGAAAATATTTTCTCTTGGAAAACAAGTATCCGATTCTTGTATTTGTGAATATATACAAGACTGTTTTGAAACCGAAAATAATATTGACTAATGACATATTGAATAATTTATGTATAAATATTGGGGATGATTTTTCAGAAGATTTAGAATTGGATCATTTAAATGATGTAGTTTATGAAGGCAATAGGAAAGAAGAACATAATGGAATCATCAAAAGAAATTACTGTTCGTTGACCACTGAGGTTAATATTAACTTTTACTTCTCTAACTAGTGAGACATCTTCCTATATACAGTATCTTCATGATATAGCCAGCAAAAAAATACTGAAATATGGATCTACATTTGTGTATCAAACATTTTTTCTTGAGTTAAGGTTCATGATATAAAAAAAATTGTTAACGGTATGAACTATTAAATTTTAAATTATGAAAAGAGGATAGTATTTTATTAATATATTTCGAACTATTAAAATAATTTGTTCGTAATTATCTACCTACTCGAATATCAGGAATAAATGGACAATCTGCTAAGATTGTCTCCAGCCTTGCTCTAGACATTTCGATGATACTTTCCTTAGGTATTTCGAGTTGTGAAAACTATGCACCGAGTGTGAGTTGCAATGACCCATTCCACGAGGTTGAATCATTTCGGATTGCTCATTTAATCTTGATAAATAAATTTAATGACAATTTTTGAAGCATTAAAGCACTGAAGCATTGTAGATTGCTCTTTTTTCTAAAAGATAATTTTTGAAGCATTTTTTTTGAACTACTTTTTGGGCGCATGTTCTAGGGGAACATCGTCCTATCATTTCGTCCAAATGTCTGATATTTTCGAATTTCGAGCTGAAAATTGGCTAATAGACTAATTCGGACTCCCTGATCACGAATCCGGTGTCAGATTTTTGGGTGCCGTCCAGCCGGCCGGCCGGTTTTCCGGCCGTAGGCACGATAACAGGAGCACCGAAGGTCCTATCGACTTCAAACTATCAGGGTAGGTTTCTGATCAAAATGCGACGGTTAAGTTCGTTAACGGGCAAAATCGGCCGGACGGTTTAGGAGTTATAGACATTTAAAATTTTGAGGTTATTTCTCTGATATTTCAGGAACTAAAGAAGATGTTGAATCGAAACTTGGTAGTCAGTTCGAGGATATAAACGCGCAACTTTTGGCAAAATTCTGTTATGATCGAAATGTTGGTAATTTTAAAAAAAATATTTCTTTTAATTTTTTCAAAAAAAAAATTTTTTTTTCGTGAACTATTCATCAGATTGCAACAAAAACTTGTACTAACGTCAATTGTAGTATTTTGCAACATTGTGCAAAATTTTGGCTCTATACGATTTCAATTTCTGGAGATATAAGACAAAATGTGTCAAATTTCCTGGGTCTCTCTCTTAGTATTTGCATCGATTATTATATAATAATCAATAATATTAAGTTATTCAACATGATACTGCTTTTTTTCTTTACTGGTCAGTACACTGGCCACAAGGAAGATGAACATGCGCCCAATAGCTCCTGTCCACAGGGCTTGAACCAATTTTTTTTTTAAATTCAATTTCTTTCGTGATGCAGTTCTATTATAGGAATCCACTGATATAATTCCCAACTCTGAGAAACCAATACTTTCGGAGATATAATTTGTCTGTTTGAACAAAAGCGCCAAAAATCTCCTGTCCACAGGGCTTGAACCAATTTTGGTTGGCAATATTGCTATTTCCAAACAGAATAGGTCTGAATGAATTCAGCTTTTACCAGATGCACCTCGTAGATATTATAATCCCATTAAGAAGGGACCTTCTCCACGCGACTTATCTGGGAATTAACTCAACTTTGAAAAGTGCTTTTTCATGGCGATTAATCATCGCTCTTCATATTTGAAACTGCGTCCCTAATTACCAAAATGGAGTCATTCTGAATTCCTTTGTTTTCCATTTCGTCGCTTCGGATTCGGGAACTCAAGAAAACTGCATTGTTTTCGCGGTGAAATGTCAATCAGAAAATTTTCAATAAACTTGACTGAAACGATTTAGCTCGAGAAATGGGGGGTGCCGTCAGAGGGCTGAACCCAGCTTTCCTCCTGATCTATACTCCATGAGAAATCATCGACAAATCGAGTATTACTTTATTCTGATTGATTTATGTGAAGGGGTTATAATTAGAGGCAAAAATTTAAGGAGAAAAAGGGAGAGAGCCCTGTGGCAGGAGTGGTGCTCTTGTTCAATTTTTGAAAAACCATATCTCTGAAAGTATTGGTTTCTCAGAGTTGGGAATTATATCAATGGATTCTTACAATGGAACTTCACCATAAAATAAATTAAATTCAAATAATAGTTCATTTATCAAGATTAAATGAGCAATCTGCAATGATTTATCCTCGTGGAATGGGTTGTTGCAACTTACCTTCGATGCATACTTTTCATAACTCGAAAACCCTAAGGGAAGTATCATAGAAATGTCTAGAACAAGGCTGGGGTCAATCATAGCAGATTGTCCAAATATTCCTGATATTTGAGTAGGTAAGGGCTGACGAAGAAATTATTTTAATAATTCAAAATATATTAATCAAATACAATGCTCTTTTCGTAATTTAATAGTTACCACTAACACATTCATTCTGTATTATGAACCATAACTCAAGAAAGAATATTTGATACAAAAATGTAGATCAATATTTCAGTATTTTTTTGCTAGCAACATTATGAAAATACTGTATATAGGAACATGTCTCACTACTTAAGGAAGTAAAAGGTAATGTTGATCTCGGTGGTCAACGAACAGTAATTTCTTTCGATGATTTCATTATGTTGTTCTTTCATATTGCCTTCTTAAACTACAACATTAAAATGTTCCTTCTTCTGAAACATTATTCCCAATATTCGCACATACATTATTTAATATGCAAAAAGTTAATATTATTTTTGGTATCAAAACAATCTTGTATTTTTATATATTCACAAATTCAAGATGCGGAGCCTTGTTTTCTCACACATAATATTTTCAATGTAAGAATTATATAACCAAATAAAATCACATGAATGAACAGATAGAACACAGACAGATAGAACGCGCATTCTGTGAAAACATAGAAGTACGATGTATTGTTGAAATTTTGAAAAATCATATCTCCGAAAGTATTAGATTGTTAGAGTTGATAATGACATCAATGGATTCTTATGATGGAACTGCATCTTGAAAAAAAAAATAATATGAAATTTGTAATGTAAAAAAATATTTGTTTTTTCGTTACTCCGTAACCATAGGGCCGATTTAGCCCAGTAGCGAACTTAACCGAAACCTCTTGGTGGATTTCGCCCGTTAACGAACTCGTCCGAGATATTTATGCTCCGAACCTACCCTGTAAATTACAATCCTCTAAATACTTTCGTTCGAGAGTTATCGTGTTAACGGCCGGCCGGCCGGACAGAATCGATTTGGACCACGGATTCTTGATAAGCACTCTGTTCCGAGGAAGTAGAGTAGAAAAAAAAAACTAAATTTCAGATGGCTATAACTCTAAAACCTTTTGGCCGATTATGCTTATAAACAAACTCAAATGTCGTGTTTAGATGCAGATCCTAACCTGAAAACTTCAAGGCGCTATCTCTTTCCGTTCTCAAGTTATCGTGACAACAAAAATATTTTTTGATAATTTTTTAATAACTTTCTCTCCATACGATTCGCACAAAATTGCACAAAAGTGCTTAGGATCATATTCTACAAATACTCACCAAGTTTCAATTCGATCGGATACATATTGGTTGAAAACAAAATTATTACTAGGAAACCATTGGGCTGATTATGCCCATTAACGAACTAGTCCGTCGTATTGGGATGCGCCACCTACTCTGGAAATTTCAAGTCGCTAACTCTTTCCGTTCTCAAGTTATCGTGGCAACGGCCGGACGGCCGGCCGGACAGAATCAAATTTGACCTCGAATTCTTCATTGGGGAGTCGAACCAAATCGTTTGAGACCATTTGCATCAAAAAATTCGCAAGTTACAGACATTTGGGCAAAATGATAACGCGATGTTCCCCAGAACATACGCGCAAAAATGTAATTTAGTTGAAGGAGCGTCAAAACTAGTCCATGTATCAATTTGAAATTTTCAGGGCGTATACTTTATATGTTTATCTATCCTGAATATACATAATCAGACTGTGCTAATGATATTTACTGATATTTACTACCTCCGGAACATGAGCTTCCTAGTTAAGCTGGTCGTCCACTAGGTCGGAAACGCGGCGCGGCGCGGCGCGGGGCGGAAATGTGTGCTAGAACTTTGAACCAAAATACACTAAGCTCCGTCCACTAGGTCGGTAGCGCGGCGCGGCGCGGAGAAGTCGAAAAATCTCCGCGCTCGGGATCTATCCAAACTTCTTGAGCGCGGCGCGGTTTCATGAATTCCGCGTCACCGACCCAATGGACGGAGGGCGGAGCGGAAATATTCCGACCTCGGCATGACTCGGTCACTTTCGTTTCGATTTCTGTGAGTCCGTCGTTACAAATGTTGTATTTTTGGCGCTCTAGTTCCTCGGAACTGAGTGCTAATCAATTTGCCCAAATGTTTGTAATTTTTATAGATTATATGATTTAATTTTTACACTTTTTTTTTTTCATAATATTTCAACTATGTATTATATTGTCAGAATCTGTGGATACATACATTATAATGAAATGCACCCACTCAACGTACCTTGAATTTAAGCGAATTGAGAAAACCAAATATTAAAAAAAAAGCACTGACGTGAAGTCAGGAGCTTTTACACGCATGTTCTATAGGACGTTTATTGTACAGTCTTGATTTTCAAATTAGTGTAACTCCAAAACCGTTTGTCTGATTATGCCTATAACTCAAATGTCACATTCGGATGCGAAACCTTCCCTAAAAATTTCAATTCCCTATCTCTTTCTATTCTCAAGTTATTGTGATATAGATAATAATTTTGCATATATGTTCATCATATCCTGAAAATTTCAAGCCGCTATCTTTTTCTGTTCTCAAGTTAACGTGAGATGAATAATATTTTTTAATATTTTTTTTAGAATTTTCTAATGATACGAACCTTACAAAATTGCACATTAGTGTCCATGTTTACTTTCTACAACCACTCACCAAGTTTCAATTCGATCCGATTGGTAACGGTTGATAAAAAATTAGTACTCGGAAACCATTAGGCCGATTATGCCCATTAATGAACTTGTCCGTCGCATTGGGACGCGCCAGCTACCCAAAATATTTCAATTCGATATTTTGTTCCGTTCTCAAGTTATCGTAGCAACGGTGGCCGGCCAGCGGACAGAATCAAATTTGACCCCAGATTCTTCATCAGGCAGGCGAACCTAATCGTTTGAGTCCATTTTCGGCAAAAAATTCTAAAGTTACAGACATTTGGGCAAAATGATAACGCGACGTTCCCCAGAACATACGCGTAAAAACAATATTTTAGTGAAATATGATATCTACGGTACCTGGCACGTCGCCAGTCTTTCTTCAGGAGAAATGGCTTCCCGAAATTGAGTATTTTGCCTTTCAATCTCTGGCCTCAAAAGAAGCAGCAATTTGAAGAACATTTCTGGCGACATCCTGAAGTACCTGAAGAATTTATTTTCGTCCCTCAGGAGATCATCAAATAGATGATGAAATTCTCCAAGCTCCTTTCTTTTTGTATTAATTTCATGAACCCATATCCTTTTCCTCTTTCTCCTCACTGCTTCCTCTTCTTCAGCTTCAATGCAGCAGCAAACACGAACAAGTCCTCGTCGTCAGAAGACATACCTCATGTGATACGCATATATCGACTGCCAAGAGAGAACTGTCCTGAAAATTTTTCCGACCTGACCGACCGCCCCACAGTGGACGGAGATATATATTTCCGCCCCGCGCCGCGCCGCGCCGCGTTTCCGACCTAGTGGACGGCCAGCTTTAGAAGTAGGGCTTCACACGAGATGAGAGTAGGCGAGAATATAAAAAATCTCGGCTCGGTATCGCCAATTCCCAAAAAATTAAGTCTCGTTCAAATTTCGGTGTCGTCTCGTTATCAGTTGTCTCGTCTCGTCTAGCTTGGTTCTTAATAACGATAATAAATATTATAATATACTAGCTGACCCACGCAACTTTGCCTTCGCCAAATCGGTTATTGCGGTTGCAATTTCATTTTCAAATGCGAAAAGTCTTAAGAAAAAACCTAGAACCCGATTGCAGCGCCTCCTACCGAGACAGTTGAATTTCCAAGTTATCCAGGGACCCACTCAAACACGTAATTCTAAAAAATACCAAGAACCCGATTTCGGCGCCACATACCGGGTTCAATTGCGAATACGAACTACCCACTCAAACGTATCTGGTTAAGAAAAGTGAGAAAAGGTGAGAAAGACAGGACACCGGCTTCGTTCTCTTCACTACTCCGTGCTGTTTACTGGGACGTGACACCGGTATAGTCTGGCAAATGACTGTGGATCCAGAGAGACGCGGAAATTTTAAAAAATCTAGCACTAAGTATAGCAGGAATAAACTGCCTTGATACTTTAATAAAAATAATTATTTTTTTGTAAAAAAATTTTAGCTTTGCCATAAGCTCAGGGAAATTTCAATCGAAATAGAGTGAAAAACATTCACAAAAAATACTGCGGCTTGGTTTTAATTAGCTCTTTCTCTGGGATAACTTACCAAGTGATAATTGATCAGTTATAGAGCGGGATGAAAAATGATTAATTACTAAAATGACTATTATAAAATAGGGGTTGGTGATAGAAGGGTGAACATTTAGGGTATGTATTTTGTAATGCTACCTTATAAAAAAATAAAAACGAAAAATTTCGTCCAAAAATTAAAAACAAATTTTTAAGGGTGAACAACCCTTATCACTTAGAGGTATGAAAAATAGATGTTGGCCGATTCTCGGACCTACTCAATATGCTCACAAAATTTCATGAGAATCGGTCAAGCCGTTTCGGAGGAGTACGGGAACGAACATTGTGACACGAGAATTTTATATATAAGATTTGGAATATTTTGGAAAATATATTGATTTCTATGTAGAAAAAATTTTAACGAGACTCTCTGTTTGCGCTGTATGTGGTCCCGGTATCGCCTATAATATTTTTCACAACGTCTCGTCTCGTCTCGCTTTCCCGAGACGAGAAGAGAAAAATCTCGATCTCGTGTGAAGCCCTAATTAGAAGTAAAATATCTACTTGCGAACTTTGTCAATCGGAAACTGAACGTCATAGAAAATATCTGTTTACAGTTTGTTATTCTACGGGATCGATTCTACAAAAAATTGTTTTGCCCAAATATATGGAAAACGTATGAAAAATCGTCAAAATATCGATCATCCAATTTTAATTAAATCATAACTGTTCTTTATAAATTCAGGGTCGTATAATCCAATGATGATAACAATTTTCCACATATCGCAAGTTATGGACCGCGGAAAATCCGCGAAAAAGGACCTGCCGGCCGATCCGCGGTTTACCCAAACCGCGGCATCTGCGCATCTGAAATATCGGATATCAGTATATGTATATGTATATTTTTAAAAATATCTGATCCCATTTTCTTATTCTACGGACTTGATTCTACGAATGTTATCATTTTAATATCAATCAAAGACATTTTTTTTTTATATTTCCCCAATTTTTTGCTCGCAAGTGGTTGTGAAAATGTGGAAAAGTGTTATTCCATCCCGAATTTTGTATCTCCTTATACTGAATCTAGTATACTACAAAAATATGTATATAATAATAGCACCACCGATATAAAATATTTTGCATTATAGCTATCGCCAGAAACTTCCTGTTTATCAGAAATGGGCACAATATCTTACAGAAAGAAATACATAATACATTATTGAAGGAAATAAATGGAGGTCTAGAGCAATTCCCTGAGTGTCGGCATTCTCCATCGTCTGAGATTGGACTGACTGGAAATCACCTCTATTTGAATTCGAGAAGCTGAGGAATCCATGTTCTAGAGAAAAACCTTCACATCTGCATTCGTCTTCAATTCAGTCTAAAAGGCTCTATCACCACCATTGAGTAGATAGGACAAGCATATTCATGAATCAGCGTTTCTGAGATGAAATTTCAATTGAGGTATAGAAAATTAGACTGCGATTGCAATTCCTCCATTTCCCAATTCCTATTTTCATGCGTTGGGCAAAATACATTTTACGAGGTTGACTAAAGCATAACAACTTTTGTTTTTAAGTACTTCATAAGGAGAACGGTATCGGTATATCGTTTTTGATTTATTATTTCCTCGAATGATTATTGTCATTCTAATGATATCGAAAGTTTCTGATCTGTATATTTCGTCGTAGTGTCAGTAGGTGGGCTCAGATTTTTTTGCAGCCAACATCATGTAGGATAGGAATTGAGGGATGAATATAAAAGTGGAGGTGAATAATCCTCTATATAAATAAAACCAATCGCTAAATGTTTTACTAAACGCAAAACTCAAGAGCTGCTATACCAATTTAGCTAATACTTTTTTAATATTCCTTAGAGTTCGAGAAAGGTTCCTATGAAGAAAAAAATGGAAAAAATTTGTCGAAAAAACATAAAAGCGATAAATTAATTTAAGTCTTGACGAGAATATTCTTATAATCCCAATTTATCTCTTCAACAATACCAGTTTTGAAATGTAATGAACTGAATAAAGGGTGTCTCAGCAAGAACTTTAATTTTAAAAATTAAAAAATATATAAGTGATCATTAAAGGATACTGTGGGAGGTATATTCATCATTGAATGGTTTATTTCTGGGTTTTCTCTACCAAACTCTGAAAAATATCTATAAAATAAAAAAATCAATTATTTTGTGATTTGCTTCTACGTAAGAAACACAAGATATTTGTCAGAAGCAATCAATTGAACAATGTTGCCTAACAAATAACAACGAAACAACATCAACGAAGAAACAACTATATCGTAACGTTTCGGAGTCTATATCAGACTCCTTCGTCAGATGCTCACTATACAAGTGATTTTCAAAACCCTAAAAATCAACACTTCAAAATTGAAACCCAACAAATCCATTTTATTTATGGCGATATTACCTAATTCTTCTAAACCACAATGTAGATTTTAAACGAATATACCTATAGTATTAACATGACAGCGACATTTTTTCAGATATAAAACGATAAAAAAAAAAAAGTTTTTTGCAGATTCCCAGAGGACCTTGAAGAATTTGTCGGATTTTGAAAATTTGTTGGAGTTGAAAATGATATCAATGGATTCTTATGATGAAACTACATCCTAAAAAAATTCGAATGTTGTAATGTAGAAAAAAAATTTTTTCTTCGTTACTCCTAAACCATCTGGCCGATTTTACCGAATAACGAACTCAACTGAGATTTTTGTCTCCCAAACCAATTCTGCAAATTTCCACTGTCTAGTTCATTTCGTGAATTTTGTCTATCCTTACACCAATTTAATGTTTTTCCTCACAACAAAGACTCAAATACCCTAGAAGCTAAGCTTTGAGCACATCTCCATTCAAGTATAAGGTTTTTTTCCGCAATTCCCCATAACTTTTCTAGAATAAAGAATTAAATTGATACACGATATATATTAGTTAAGAAATGCATATGTAAGAGGACAGCATCAGACTCATATGTATTTTATTGTCAAAATAGGTTAAATCTATAGCGACGTTCTACTAGTTGATTGTCTCCAAGATAATAAAATCCACATCCTAGATATTGATTCAATGCAATCCTCAGGTTTCATAACGTCGAAAATGGGGGTATAGGTCAACAAAATGCATTCGGGACCTTTGTACGTAACTCATGTCTTGACTTATAGCCCTCATATTTTCCGACTTGTCCAAACGAACGTAATTTATGATAGCCTGGACGTCTTGTAACGTCATTACTGTCCTATTTTCAGGATATTCCCTATGAAATTTATAGTTCAACTCAGTCTCATCACTTTATGAAATAAGGGGGTTGAAGTAACACCTATTTTCTGACTTCTGAGGGGATCAAAATACAAACGTTTCTCCGTTGATTAATATTCCATAAATTCTTATTGAAACATACAAGATCTTGAGTGAGCACTATTTGGTTCAGATGGATTTCTTCTGTAGACCCTCTAGAGAATCCTTGAGAGGCCATAAACATAAACTTCGCAAAGAAAAATGTGCCACACTTCAGCGCAAAAATCATTTCAGTAATAGAGTGGTTTATCAGTGGAATCATCTTAAGATGCTACAGTGTCAGCTCCCTCAGTTAACAGCTTTAAGAACCGCTTAGATAGGGAAATGGAGGCTGTGCAAAACATTAATATACACTACATGTGAGAAAAGTGATAGAACAAGACTTTATTTGACCAATCTGTGATATACATTGTGATGCTCTAGTATTAAGATGGATGTGAACACCTGGTCTAATTCCCGCAATGTAACAATTGTTAAATTCAGTTACATCGGCCTAGGCCGCTTACTGTGATATGTATAATAATAATAATAATAATAATAAATCGCATTGAAGGAATAGTATTTCCCTTAGACATAATACACGCTGCAACAATAAGGAAATATATCGGATTTTGCACCAGTCAAATTTGCGGTGAGATTAATACTGCCACAAGATATTGAATAAAGAAACAAAGAAGTACGGTCAAGGGACCCCTGTCAGGAGCGGATTTCCTTATGCCTTTTCTTCAAATCCGAAAGTAATTTAATAAAGAAATTTTAAATCTTTTTTCCACCATAGCCTCTCGTGAACTGCACAAGTATGGCCAAATTTTAATACGAAATTGATTATGAAATTATAAATGAACATCAGTCCCTTGCATCCTAGTCCACACAAGACCAACACAGCTAGTTGTATATTGTTGAAGGGGGTAAAAATTCAATTTGGAATTTGTTATGTAAAAAAATTTTTTTTTTTTACTCCGAAACCATATGTCCGATTTTGCCCAATAACGAACTTAGGCGAAATATTTATCTCCCAAACCTACTCTGAAAATTTCAACTGTCTAGCTCATTCCGTTCGAGAGTTATCGTGCCTACGGCCGGCCGGACAGAATGAATTTCGACCACGGATTCTTGATCAGTGAGTCGAACCAAATCGTTTAAGACCATTTTCATCGAAAAATTCGAAAATTACAGACATTTGGGCAAATTGATAAGCACTCAGTCCCGAGGAACTAGAGCGCCAAAAATTTTTAAAAATATTCTTCGAAAAAAATTTAAAAATGTATGTTTCAGAAACCGTTTGACAGATTCCACTGAAATTCCCTACAAACCCCTCAGGTCGAATTTTATTTTCCCAATATTTAAACAAATACACATCCAATCAAATTGAAATCTTGTACTCGGTTGAGGAAATAAGGCATTAATGTTCGTGCAGTATGAGGCGTGAATACACAGAAGAACATATACGTAAGAGCTCCTAATTTCACATGAGTGCTTTTTAAGAATTTGTTTGAAAGTATTTCACCAAAAATCGTATTTTCCACGATATTCAATAGAACCTACATGTTCGTTGAGTTGGAAGGAGAATGTACTATTATCCAGAATACCTCTCATCACTAATAATATGCCTAGGATCTTCTTCATTTTATATCCATCAAAATTAAGATGGAATTTATGTCAATTGTGCCAGATTTGAACAGTCTATCAGCAGAAATCACCCACGCAAAATTACAACCGCATCAACAGTCAACTTTGATTTCGAGGAAGGTCTTATCGAAAATATCGAGTGGGAGTAACTGCAGAATAAATTAGTTGCTGAAGAACGAGGTCGCTTGTATATTCCTTGGAGCATTGAGACTAATGATCTGGACTCTTACCATGAGTTTCAGCTGGAGTAACTAACTAATCCCAATCTTATTCGATCTGTTAGAACTTTCAAGGGTTTCACACGAGACGAGAGTAGGCGAGGGTATAAAAAATCTCGTCTCGCTCTCGCCAATTCCCAAAAAATTAAGTCTCGTTTAAGTCTCGTTCTCGTCTCGTTATTAGTTGTCTCGTCTCGTCTCGCTTAATTCTGAATAACTATAATAAATATAATAATATATAAACGAAATGAATACAAACAATAATGAATAATTTTGTAAAGCTATATTTATTACGATATTACACAAAAATATTTGTACACGCACCTACATATTATTTTTAATTTCAAACACTGACAATTTCAACTTTTAAATCACTCGATGACCAAGAATTCAAACATAATCACGCTTGCATCACATCATCTTTCAATTATGTACGTTTTTTTGCCATGATCATACCTGCTGTGCAAAATAATATTTCAACAGGTACGGATGTAGCCATTAATAAATAATCGGCCATCTTGGAAAGTGTAGGAAGTACTTTTTCATCACTATCCACCACTGAAAAAAATTGTGATTCCTATTTGCTCTTTCTAACAGCAAATATTCTTCAAACTCAGCTTTCCAATATTTCGAAAGTTTTGTTGATGTTTTAAATAGGCTATCGATGTCGATACATTTTTCAATAGAATTGAACAATTTGGTATAGTTCTCAAAGAATACCTTCCCAGTGGGTAGATCATTGAGGGTGTTCTTGGCGTATTCCTCACAACACTTTTCACATTGAACACATTGAATTGTTTCATTTCTTTACCAGTTTTATTATACGTAGTTCCACACATGTATACAATAATTGTTCACATCTTCACTACAAGGAGCACAAGAGAATACATTTCTCCAAATATTCAGATAGAGAAGAAATTTTCAAAGCACTGGGATTTAGGGGCAATAAAAGTTGTACGTTAAGTATTGAATTCATAATGGAACCGTTTTTATGGTTGTGAATTCTATTTTTTCTTCAAAAATAATCTCAATTATCACAAGGTCGTAACGAATTAATAATCTTCTAAAAAATCGTGTATTTCTAGAAAGATCGATGCATAAATTAGATAAAATATATTGGTAATTATAGTGGAAACTCTTCATATTCAATTGTTTTCTGTGGGTGTTGAAAAAAGTCGAGTCGTATATAAAATTTCATACAAAAAATTTAACGAGACCCAAAACGAGACTCTCGTGTTGTGCTGTATGTGGTTTCGGTATTGCCTATAATATTTTTGAAAACGTCTCGTCTCGTAAAAGCGAGACGAGACGAGACGAGAAGTATTCAAAAATATTATAGGCGATACCGAAACCACATACAGCACAACACGAGAGTCTCGTTTTGGGTCTCGTTAAATTTTATGTATGGAGTTTTATATACGACTCGACGAGACGAGACGAGACGAGAAAAATCTCGCTCTCGGATAAAGGCCTAGAACTTTCAAACGGAAATAACTAATACGGTGTTTTTACTATTAGGAAATCTAGTTGTTTTCGGATCTTTTTCTTATCTGAAATATTTAGAACGAACCCTTGTAAAAACGAACAACTTCTGTAATCTATTTTTCTTCCAATTTCCCTCGAACATGGATTACCGTGCAATATCTATACCAACTTTGAAACTACTGTCTGAATTGGAATGTGTATTCCTACTAGCAGTATAAAAAATATAATTTTTTTAACCTTCGAATAAATATTCAAAATTATAAAAACCGTGTTCAGGAGACATCGCACCTTCAATCCACGCATGCACTGGCGCTCTCCAAACTCCAAAGCCCAATCCTCTAAGACTAATACTCCAGCAGGTATATCCTATTTTGTCTGCTCATTCGCAGACGATACTCCCGACATTTTGTATATTATGTCCTTGTGTCGGTATTTTTCAACCAACTACCGAGTTTAGGTAAATTCGATCAGATCAGTATTTTTGGAGCTGTTGGGAAAACAAACTGCTCTAATTTTTCAATTTTTTTGCGTGTATGTTCTGGGGAACATCGCGTTATCATTTTGCCCAAATGTCTGTAACTTTCGAATTTTTTGACGAAAATGGTCTCAAACGATTAAGTTCGACTCCCCAATGAAGAATTCAAGGTCAAATTTGATTCTGTCCGTCCGGCCGTCCGTTGCCACGATAACTTGAGAACGGAAAGAGCTTGCGACTTAAAATTTTCAGGGTGGGTGGCGCATCCCAATACGATGGACAAGTTCGTTAATGGGCATAATCGGCCCAGTGGTTTCCGAGTAATAATTTTGTTTTCAACCAATATAAATCCGATCGAATTGAGACTTGGTGGGTAGTTGTAGAATATGAACCTAAGCACGTTTGTGAAATTTTGTGCAAATCGTATGGCTAGAAAATCAAAAAAAAATTATTAAGAAATATTTTTGTTTTTGGTCACGATAACTTGAGAACGGAATGAGATAGCGGCTTGAAGTTTTCAGGTTAGGATGTGCACCAGAACGCGACATTTCAGTTTGTTTATGAGCATAATCGGCCAAACGGCTTTAGAGTTATAGCCATCTGAAATTTTCTGAAATTTGGTGGTTTTTTGTTCCTCATTAACTCGAAAAATACTGAACCAATTGAATTCAAGTATGGTTATTAGTTGTAGAATGCCAACGCGAAAATGGTTGCAAAATTTGGTGAGGATAGCATTTGTAGAAAATTTTTAATAAATCATTGAAAATAAAAAAAAAATTCTATATATCAGTAACTATTCGTTTGAAATTGCTGAAATTTTTCAAGAGCCTTCATAACCTAACTCTACTGCCAAGTTTCAAGTTTTAATACCATCGGTTAAATATTGTTGGAGATTCGAGCATTCTTGTGCGAGTTCAATAGATAGGTGACCGTTGCCTCGATAACTTTCGAACGAAAGGAGATAAGGACTTGCAATTTTCAGGGTAGGTTGCGTATCCGAAAGGGAGATTCGAGTTCGTTTTTGGGCATAATCGGTCTAACGGTTTCCGAGTTATACCCACCTGGAATATTATTTCCTCGATAACTTAAAAAAAAAATTTTAAAAATCGTACCCCTAGAAAATTTCAAAAAAAATACGAAAAAAAAATTGGTTCAAGCACTGAAGTGAAGTCAGGAGCGTTTGCGCGTATGTTCTATTGTCCATTCTTCTGTATTGGACACCCTTAATCGAATTTACCATGGTAAATTATGTTGTCCATTCTCCTTTATTGGACACATTCGAATTTACCATGGTAAATTCGAATTAAGAGTGTCCAATACAGGAGAATGGACAACATAATTTACCATGGTAAATTCGATTAAGGGTGTCCAATACAGGAGAATGGACAATAGAACATACGCGCAAAAGCTCCTGACTTCACATACAGGAGAATGGACTTCAAATACAGGAGAATGGCCAACATAATTTACCATGGTAAATTCGATTAAGGGTGTCCAATACAGGAGAATGGACAATAGAACATAAGCGCAAAAGCTCCTGACTTCACGTCAGTGCTTGAACCAATTTTTTTTGAGGATCCTTGTGCATTAATGCTTTGGAGAAATCCCAAAAAAACGATGACATTATGTATATCGAGTTGGTAAAAGAATGTATCAAAGATAGCGAATGATACTTGCTACACTAGAGTTCTGCGCATTCGCCATTTTGTAATATAATAATAATTTGTCAATAATGAATAATATTGCTCTGTTGTACTGCTCCATGGGCGATATAAGTGACAGAATACATTCGATCGCACCTCAATTAGATCGAACCAAATTATTAGCAAGGGCAATGCTATATAGCTGTATAGTAGAGATAAGACGTTTTCGGAAAGCTTAGTCGGAAATATAACCATTGAAGGATACACTCTTTTGAGGGTTCTTCATACAAAATCAAAGTCTTTTTTTCTTGAGATGATATTAAAATCTCTTCAAAATAATCTGAAATTTCTATTCAGTTCAATATATTTTTAACTACTGAAAATTGTCTTTTTATTTCCATGGTTCTTTTTAATTCTAAACACACACACTCTGTATTATAACTTTTCAAGATTCATAACAGTAGGTATATTTATTATTAAATGGTTCCTTTCTGGGTTTTCTCTCCCAAACTACAAAATGACTACGAAATAAAAAAATTATTATTTTGTGATTGGCTGCTGTGTTAGAAACACAAGATATTTATCAAAACCAATGTTTAGAACAATGTTGCCTAACAAACAATAACGAAACAACATCAACGATAAAACTACTATTTCGTAACGTTTCGGATACTAGATCAGACTCCTTCATCAAACACTAAGCAAAAATCTTCAGAATTATTTTTTGTTGATGGTTTTTCTGAAAGTCGAAAATTTGAAAATCACCATATTTCATATGGTTTTCCAAAAGGTCTGGGTGAGTGGATGAGGAAATTTCTAACTGACAGGAGCATTCATGTGGAAGTGGTCAGTGTCAGTTCCGGGGGTTACAGCATGAGTGTTGGAGTGCCCCACTGCTCAGTTAGTTCATCCACCCTCTTCATAATCCATATAAAAAAACAGAAAACCCCATCGTGAGCTCCTCGGATGACAGCACGCTGATGTCTTTTTTTACATATTACATACCTTTGAGCATCTCATTTCCATAGATGCCAGCAAATATATTCCTTGAACTAAGATCCCAAAGCGATGAACAAATGGAGCCAACGAAATCTGGTGCAATTTAATGCTTCCAAACCCAAACAACACCTTTTCCTCGTAAAACCCATTTCGTGACTTCTAACTTAGTGATGTAGGATCGGGTGCTTCAGCCAAAGGGTCCTTTGCGTCTTCTTGACGTGACTGCGAATTCTTCGGTCTCCTGGGGCGGATATGTGGCAGACATTGCGAAGTCAGCTGCGAATAAGCTGGAATATTTGCTCAAGTCTTTGAAATATTTCTCGAAACATCAGGATGTTCTGCACTATAGAGCCTAGATCAGACCATCAGGACTTTAATACTACTCTCATGTTTGCAGTTTAGCACCCAAACATTCTTTGCAATTTTTGGATTTCATCCGAAACAGAGCAGCAGGGTTGATTAACTGCTCAATTATAATTACCAGTCTTCAGTCGTGATTCCAGCTGCTGTCAGATTCGAACGCAATACTAGGGATGCGCATACCTATGCAGTCCAAGTAACAACTCCTGGAACTTCTGTTTATGAGAGATCCTTCTTCCACCGAACCGCGGCAAATTGTGGAACACGCTTCTACCGGAAGTTTAATTTATGTCTAGTCTACTTGACTGCGTATGAAAGGTATACTTAATTGTATATATCAGTAACATGAAATGGTATAATTCAAACGGAATATTTATTTAGCTGATACTCACAGTTCTTCCAAGTTAGGATAGTGCGCCAATGCTGTCTCATTCAAAGACGTTATGTTGTTATTGGATAAATCCCTGCAAAAAAAATCACAATATTTAAGGCTGCATGATGCTTATAATAAAAGTTCATTAACATTCTTCAAATGTACACTGAAGTATGGAACAACAAACAAGTTAACCATTATTGTTGAACTGCAGAAGAAAAGATGTTTTACCCATCTTGTATACTTGAAAGAGTAAATAAATAGGTACATGAATTTCCACATAGGTACGATAGCTATTCGATTCTAATAATTCGTTGAAGATATTCAGTTTGAGAGTCTCACATACAGTGGAGTAATGAATTACCATAGAAACATCGAATTTCATTCTTCACTTATCTTTATCTTTCTAGGCAAAATATTGAATATTGAAAAGTATCATCCGTATAAGATACTATTCGTTCAAAAATTGTCCGACGATGATTTTGACCCACTGATGGAGAACGACTGATGGACATTTTTAATGAGGACGAACATTTTGCAGCTAATGTATTGTTTTCCAATGGGACATAATTATGTTTAAATAGAACGGTTAACCACCTTAAGATACTGATCATATTAGAATCCTCATTGGATTCATGAAGCACTTACCCAGCATCCACAAATGTTCACTGTTCGGATGGGAATAGCACCTCAACAGATTGGGTGCCTCCCCACTATGATCGACGGCTTAGAGATTTTTTGGTTGTGAATTACCCAAATCGATGGATTCATAGAGTGGCCTGGTCGTTCTCTGGACCTTAACCAGTATGATTTTTTTTGGGGTTATCTAAAATCCCGTGTTTACGTGACGACCAACATGCTTGCAGGAATTGAGACAAAAAATTATTGATGAACGTGAACTAGACACGTGGAAAAGTCTTGAAAGAGCGACTCACGTAGGGCTTAACACGAGAGAGAGATTTTCCTCGTCTCGTCTCGTTCTCGTCTTGAAAAAGCGAGACGAGACGAGATGTTTTGAAAAATATTATAGGCGATACCGAGACCACATCCCGAGAGTCTCGTTTTAGGTCTCGTTAAATTTTTTTATGGGGTTTTTATTCGAAAAATTAGAAAAGGTCTACATAGAGATCGATATATTTTCCAAAATATTCACTCTTGTGGATATCTGTGAAATATTTTATTGTTAATTAAAATAATGTGTTTTTTTCAAGATCGATTTTTTACTCTCGGTTGAGTATATGTGTCTATAAACCACTGAGTAATAAACTTGTATACTATTGAAAGGGGTTCCGTTGGTTATTTTTATTGAGGATATTTTTCTAGAAAAAATTGAATTCACGATCATAAAAACTGATCCCATTATGAATTCAATACTTAACGTACAACTTTTATTGCCCCTAAATCCCGACGCTTTTAAAATTTCGTCTCTATTTGAACATCTGGAGAAATTTATAATTTTTTATTGCGCTTCTTAGTGAAGTTGTGGAAATACATATAATAAATCTGCTAAAGATATGAAGAATGAAGCTATTCAATGTTTCGAAATGTGTTATGAGGAATACGCCAAGAACACCCTCAATGATATAGCCACTGAAAAGGTATTCATTGAAAACGATACCAATTTGACCAACTAGTGCATATATGTAAATATATGTTATTTGTGGGAAAATATCTTGAATTCTTGGCTGAATACTTAAATGTCAATAACACAAGACATAAGGTGCCTTATACATGTAACTGCGTACTGCGTTAGAAACGCAAGACCTCTATTTAAGTAAAATATAAAATCCTAACTATTTGCCATTCATTGTTTGTAACTTGCGAGACTGGTTCCAGAATCCTATCAACATATTCACCAAGTTTGGATTTTGTTATATCTCATCATTTTTCTCATTTTCAAACTGATGTGTCTGCTTCTTAGTGAAGTTGTGGAAGTACATATGTAATAAATCTGCTAAAAATATGAAGAATGAAGCTATTCAATGTTTCGAAATGTGTTATGAGGAATACGCCAAGAACACCCTCAATGATATAGCCACTGAAAAGGTAATCATTGAAAACGATACCAATTTGACCAATTCTATTAAAAAATGTATCGACATCGATAGCCTCTTCAAAATATCAACAAAACCTTCGAAACATTGGAAAGCTGAATTTGAAGAACATTTGCTGTTAGAAAGAGCAAATAAGAATCAAAATTGTATTTTATAGAGGTGGAAAGTGAATGAAGAAATTCCTACCCTTTCCAAGATGGCCAATGATTCATCAGTGGCTACGTCCGTACCTGTTGAAAGATTATTTTCCACAGCAGGTATGATCAGGGCAAAAACACGTACATCATTGAAAGATGATGTGATGTAAGCGTGATTATGTTTGAATTTTTGGTCATCGAGTAATCTAAAAGATGAAATCAAGAGTGTTTAAAATAAAAAAATGTATATATATGTACATATATATTTGTACGAGAGCGCAATAAATATAGCTTTATCTAAAACTGTCAGATAATGACTGTGATTTGACACTCATAAAAATGTCATAACATTCTTCATTAACACACTAGTGCTGTAATGAATTCATTACAACTCTTGTACTGTAATGAGAACCACAGAAATAACAATCCTATCAAAGTATATCAGAATTGCAAAACGAAAATTATCCAGGTTACGATTATTGGAATTATTTATTATCATTATTATTATACACATTAATAACAAAATCTTTGCAATTTGAAATCGAAATAGGGAACGATGACTGGCCTAACACACCACTAGAAATATTTTGAGTATAAACATCATCTGTGCATGTCGCTGGACTTATGTCCTTAGAAGTATAGGCAATATTCTTTGGTTCGAGAAAGACTTTCTTGTTAAGACCTAGAATTACCGTTGCGGTACGTGTTTTGTTTGCTTCAGAAGTTTCAATATACCCTTCAGCGACAGTATTTGATTTCCATCCACCGCGTCGTTTCACTGTTAAAAGATCAGCTCCTGTATCAGCCAAGAGAGAACTTGAAGACCTCCGAAAGCAATGCCCAGTATATTCCTTTGAATTAGGCAATTGCAGAAATTGTGCGATTAGGTTTGGAACACTACCTATGGTATTCACACCAACGGGCTGCTTCTTTCCTGCTTTATAAAAAATGAAAAATCGTTCATGATCGCAATTTTCTGGTCTTAATTTGATATATTTTCGGATAGTTTCCACGTGATTCAACCCTTTATTGTTTCCTGACGTTACAAAAAACTCTCTTCTCGTCTTTGTCTTGCAAGTTGGGATGATGATATGAAAACATGATCCTTCGTCTTTTACATTTTCTACAAGTAAGTTTGTGATTTCGGCCCGCCGACACGCCCCTGCCAGACCAATAATCAAAATGACCTGAAATAATTATTGCATCATAATTCTTTTCTCGGAAGAATGTCGATAAGTTACCTTCATGCATAGAAATCTCTCGTCAGGAGCCTCCAATAAAAATCTTGCTATTTCCTCCTTAATAAATACCCTGGATTTTCTAGGCTTGTACCCTTCTGATTTTCGTTTTAAGAATGCAATTAAATTGAAATATTTCTTGATATCGACATTCTTTTCTATCGATATTATTGTCCTCAACATTGAATAATAACACCAAAGTGATGTGGGCTTTTGTGTTTCGCTCATTTCCTTGAAATAAACCAACAAAACCTTTTCGCTTGTTATAAATGTTTGACATTCTTCTCACTACACCATTTTTCATATCGATCAAATGCATCTTCATATTTCTTTTTTGATGTAGATGGCACCAGATCCTTTATGACATTATGCGCTTCGTTTTCTATATCAGAAGGAAGTTCATCACTTGAACTCATTTTGAAACTTAATATATAATTCAGATAAAATGAAAATTTGAAGAAGCGGCATTTATATATGTTGTTATTGTTACATGTGTGTAGCCATAGCAACGCACAACGCGACTTGCTCCATGCATAGACAAACTGAACGTTTTATCTATGGCTTCATGTTGAATATTTAATTGAGAGTACGAATTAATTGATCATTTCAGAATATTTCTCGAAAGGATGAAAACAAGCAGTTGTAGATAAAATTTTGTACGTAACTCGTAGGATACTATATCATTAAAGCACTCATGTTAAATTAAACAACTCGGCCTACGGCCTCGTTGTTCAATTTTGACATTCGTGCTTTAATGATATCTGTATCCAACTCGTATCGTAAATAACTATTACAAATGTATTCATTGTTATCTACCATTTCGTTTATATATTATAATATTCATTATCGTTATTCAGAATTAGGCGAGACGAGACGAGACAACTGATAACGAGACGAGACCGAGTCTTAAGCGAGACTTCATTTTTTGGTAATTGGCAGGACCGAGACGGGATTTTTTATATTCCCACCTACTCTCGTCTCGTGTAAAGCCCTACTCACGAATTTGTTAATAGGCTTATATAGAGTCGGGAGGTGAACGGCGAGGATTTTGATCATTTGAAGTGATTTTGTTTAAATTATTATTCTCATAGAAGAACGTATATAAATTTACCTATTCTTTAACTTTGAAGTGATTCTTTTCTCGTTTTTACAAATTACCTGTACTAGTATACACAAATTCGAAATAACCGGATATTCTTAAAACTTCAGAAATATACAGGGTGTCATATTTAAATTAAAAAACTTTCACTTTCAAGCTAGATTACATAAGACATGTATTGTGTTGGACGGGCAGCCCTGTCCTCACGACCAGTTGGTATATTGTGGCACCATATGCCGCGATGAAGAAAGAATATAAACATAAAATTTGTCAACGAATCAATAATCAATATCAATGAGAATAATTATTTTGAAAGGAACGAATTCCTAGGAAAAATAAGTACCTCTATATAAATGATTAATTTTTGTGTTTAAAAACCAAGAATCCAAATTAACAGATTATTGTAACATTTCAGTCTCCATTGAAGAATGGTTCTTATTTTAATGGATATCTCATTTATATTTGGACACTTTTCATTCAATCAACTATCTAAATTTATACACTGGATTTTCTCATCCTTCGAATTTTGTTTATCAAAACGAATCGCGTTACTCATAAATATTCGCAGATGAACAAAGAATTGTTGAGAATCGTATATAAACAGATGAGGTTCTAGTCAAAACATTTAAGTGAGTATTAACAGAATATTCAGATCTCGGTCATTCATTTGAGTTTTTGGTGAACTGAATAGTATCAATCAATCTTTGAGAAGAAATAGAAGAAAAAATTTTAAAGCTTCGAAATTTTCATAGTTCACGTTTTGAAGTAGGAGAATTCGGAAATGAATGCAAGTTTTATATCTTTTTTCATGAATATCGAAGAGAAATAACCCCCCGCGAAAACGTATGGGAAATTAGCTCTTGGCTAAAATTTTACTATATTTTATAATAATGTAGTGGTATGTCAGAAAAATGTGTCAGTTTAAATGGTTTTGTATGCCTATATTAGTTTTCAGATTGAAGTGGTCAAAGTTCGTGAAAACGTCGTGTAGGGGTAGGATTGGCAAAAAAAACTGTTTTTTTTGATCGATATAACAATGTAAGCATGGAAATGTTTTGATCGCAATTCATAAACATTTTCAATTATAACCTAATTACTGATATTATACTATTCAAATGAATTTGGGGCATAGTGAAAACAAGTTAAATCCTTTATGTATTAGAAACAAAAAAATATTCACAATTCTTTTATACTACACACTTAACTTCGTCTTAAAACATATTCATTCAATATCCAATTGTTTCCACTATAATGTTATACAGAATACCATCATCGTCTATTTTCACATTGAAAAGAAATATCCTTAAATATCCATATTATCTTCAAATTTATAAATTAAAACAATGATATCGTTCTGACCACTAAAATAAATTCTATGATCGAACTCCATAGGTATGGAGTCTCGATCGGATCATTAGGCACTAATAGAGAAGAAAATATATTGGTAATCGATCCTCAAATTATGCATATGTTGAATTCTGCTCAAATATAATTACTCATTATAAAAAATTTCTCGTCAACAAGCACGATTGAATAAGTGGAATTATACTCATACAGTTCTCTTGTGCATGAACTAAAATAATTAGGAGTGACTTGCGTTATCACTGTAGAAAATAAATAATTGAATGATGTGTAATGAGATGAAATTATGTTCCACAAAACTATGAGTGAAATCCTCAGAATGATTGTATGATATTCATCTATTTTCCGAAAGATAAATAATCAGAGAGGAGGCTAGAGCCTATAAACTCTCAAACAAAAATATAACATCTTAACATCTAATCTACATGATACCCACAACTCAAAAAAAGGCAAAACAAAAACTAGTGCATATATGTAAATATATGTTATTTGTGGGAAAATATCTTAAATTCTTGGCTGAATACTTAAATGTCAATAACACAAGACATAAGGTGCCTTACATGTAACTGCGTACTGCGTTAGAAACGCAAGACCTCTATTTAAGTAAAATAAAAAATCCTAACAATTTGCCATTCATTGTTTGTAACTTGCGAGACTGGTTCCAGAATCCTATCAACATGTTCTCCAAGTTTGGATTTTGTTATATCTCATCATTTTTCTCATTTTCAAACTGATGTGTCTGTCAGTACCTGTCCTTTCAGACATGACATGAACTTGAACATAGAGAGATATGAAATATGGATGACATCACAGTACATTAATAATAATGATCTATGTAAACACGTCAAGATTACTTGAATTCTTTCAAGTCACGTCAGAAATCAAAAACTTTTGACAACCATGCCGATGCTATGAGATCCTCACCAAATTTTGCAATTACCGTGCTTTGATTCGATCAGATAAGTATTTTTCGAGATATTGGGAAAACAAAATTTCAAATGGCCATAACTCTGAAACCACTCGGTGTATTTTGCTTATTAACGAACTTAGCTTGCGCATTGGGACTCTAAACCCACCCTTAAAATTTCAACTCTGTAACTCATTGCGTTCGAGCGTAATCATGCTGACGGTCAGCCGGACAGAATCAATTTTGACCTCGGATAAATTAGTTCAAATCTATATAATTTTTCATTGACCTCGGATTCTTCATCAGTGAGTCGAAACTAATCCTTTATGACCATTCTCGGCCAAATATTCGAAAATTACAGACATTTGGACGAATTGTTAGGCACTTGTTGTTTCTAAGAATAACTTGAAATAAACTATATACAGTGCGAATTATGGAACAAATTCATTTTCTCAGAAGAAAAATATTTGGCATCAAAATCCTGAAACAGGTCAATTTTTATTTAACTTTTACCAAATTTTTATATATTTTTGAAGGATTTTTGTTGCTCCTTGTGCCATCCCCATCAACCCTGTAAATTTTTTGAATAGGGGAAGTGGGTCATTTGGTACTTTTTTAGCAAGGTCTTTGTATCTTCTTTACAGGCGTGCAGAAATTTTCAAGAAAACAACAAAAATCCTTCAAAAATGCATACAAATTTGGTAAAAGTGAAACAAAAATTGACCTGTTTCAGGATTTTGTTGCCAATTATTTTTCTTCTGAGAAAATGAATTTGTTCCATAATTTTGACGCGCTCTGTACCTATAATTAGGAAACCGAAGGAAGTAGGAAAAAACTGTTAATAGGTGAATATGTGTCATAGTTATAGAAAACTTTAACCGAAATTCATCTCATACAGAACAACCATGTTAAATATAGAAAAGAAAAAGTTTTTTTTTTAATTTCAACTTCCTTTATCTTTTTTCCTTCGCCTAATTTGGAAAAAATGGTAAAGGAAAAAATGTTTAATTTGATGAGAGGAATCTATGGTTACAATTAATGTACAACTTAAGGACTCCACCTGTATATATGTATATTCGCTTGAATTGAGAGCCTTTCATTTTTGTATGTCATAATTCATAGCTCCTAGCTTTAACAGCACCGATTAAATATTAAATTCGTAGTTTCAAAAATAATATCATCCTCGATATTCAATAGTTAAGAAACACACTCCAAACCCAAATAGCCCTTCTGAAACATAAATTCAATAAAAATTCGGCCGCATAAATCTGCTCCCTGGATTAGAATCCGTTTTTCGAAACACCTTTCTCGTGTTACACTTGAATAATGGCATAGAAAAGGCGATACATCCCTAATTCGCCATCTCCGTCCGATTAATCTCGTCTCGCGACAGTAGGGGAGTAATAGAAATTGGAAACTACACGACAGATTCCGAAACAAACATTCTACCATTATGATTAATGGCTCTAGAAATAATTTACACCTCGAGCAGGTCCGATATTTTATGACACCCCACTATTTGAGCAACAGAGTGACTGCGTGGTGATATACAGGGTGTTAGTTAATAAGTGCGACAAATTTTAGGGGGTGATTCTGTGACGAAAATTAAGGTGGGTATTCGGTATACATTTTTTTGAAAAACCTCCTCCCGGAAAAGTTACACTCCTCCAAAGATTAACAAAAAAAATTGTTTCTCTTTTTCAATTTCCCTGTATATTAAGCTAAGGATACGAAACTTGGTAAATATTATGTGTCAATAAAACTACACATTTTGGAATTTTTTCAACCCTGTAGTATGCTTAGAATGGGTTGAAATAGGCAACCACTAAGATATTTTTACTTACAACTTTTTTTTGGATAAAAATTTTCCTTCTAAAAAAATATGGCTGAAAAGCGCAAATCATTTACAGATTTTTCCATCTCTACAAGTTTTTTCGACAACTTAAGCATTTTCGAGAAAAAAATTCAATGCATTTTCAAAAAGCACCGAAGTGGAATTTCCCTAACCTAATTTATTTGTTTATGGTTCGTATATGTTACAAGATTTGCTTTATTTTCTTCATCACCCATTCGAATATCTTTCTTGAAGACTTTAATATTCAGGGAAAATAAAAAAGAGAAACAATTGTTTTTGTTAATCTTCGGAGGGGTGTAACTTTTCCGGAGGGAGGTTTTTCAAAACATTTCACACCAAATACCTACCTTAATTTTCATCACAAAATCATCCCTTAAAATATGTCGCTGTTATTCACTTACACCCTGTATAAGATGAAAGGGTTCTCCACTCTCTTCGTGATCGTGATTTAGTGATATATGAGATTGTTTCTTGAATGCGCAGAAAGTCCTTGACATGTATGATGGATGATTATACTAGAAATTTCTGCTAATATAATGTTTACTCTTTGAAAGTGATCGAATTCATGGGATTCCTTGCGGCATAGTTTACTGATTAATTGATTATTTGCTTGAAAACATTTAGGATGGCTAGAAAATTACACTAGTTGTTTACCTTCCTTTTTTCTTTGTGAGAAATTTCCTGAATCTCAATCTGAATTGAATGCGAGTAACCTGAGTTGATATTCAATCACGTAAATTGATAGTTTATGTATTCACTCAAATGTGTTCCGCATTGTTGAAAATAAAATAGTAAACAATGTCCTCGAAATTATTCCGAGAGATACATATATGTATTGATATGAAATCTATAATTTGAGCGCCAATTACTTTTTAATTTCAATAATTTTTATAATTTTCTCAGGGGTGAATTATACTTTTTATTAAAAAAAAAAATAATACAATTCTACTCTAATATCTACTACTAACTCTCATCTTCTTTCTTCCAAGATTCTTAAATATCTCTTTGAAATATTTCTTGTTTTTACTTTATATTACTTCCTCTTCAAAAAAACGGTGATTCCTCTTTTTCTTTCTAGCTTCCTTTCCTAAATATTTCCTTCCACCTTCAAAAAACCAATGATACCTCACTATTATTTCTTGTTTCTTTATGTT
Source organism: Halyzia sedecimguttata (assembly GCA_937662695.2). Classification (NCBI taxonomy): domain Eukaryota; kingdom Metazoa; phylum Arthropoda; class Insecta; order Coleoptera; family Coccinellidae; genus Halyzia; species Halyzia sedecimguttata. The sequence continues at coordinate 66,692,171 of OW569415.2, read as the reverse complement.
ATTTTCTTCAGAACAATCTGCTCTGTATGTTGGTTTCAGAGCCTTTATATCCTTTGAATATTCTACTTTAGGAGTCTGACTTTTCTTTCGAACAAAATAATTTCAATCTTCCCTTAACTTTTTTTTTGTTTTCAAGGTTCTGTCTTCCATAAATACCTACCCAATTTAAATATTTCAAATTAGGTCTATCTTCATTACAAATATAATTTTGATCTTTCAAAGTTGCTCCTAAATATTATAAGTCTAGTTACGAGTTCAAAACAAGATACTATATACAATACTTCTTTTAACGATTTCCTAAATTTGTAATACAGCTAATATCTTGCCCTGCTCCTCAGTATGCCTCAAGTTTTCTAGAAAGTTGCATTTGATTTATTTGTCTCCAATAAATGGTTGGGAATAGAAAATCATAACTGTACATAGGTATAACAATTTGAATGAACAGTGAAAAATAATGATAGATTTCTAACATGATCAAGCTCCTAAATTCAATAAATAAAAACTCAGAAATTATTGAATTTAGGAGCATAATCATGTTAGAAAACTGTCATTATTTTTCACCGCAGAATCCAACGCAATCATAAAAAAATAGGGTTCTAATTTGAAAAACAGAAGTTAAGGCCAATTTTTGATCACAATTTTCGACACAAACTTTGAAACCTATGATGATATTTCTAGAATTCAAAAGATGCATGACGTTTCCACATTCTTCCTCTTCGATGTTGTAAAAACGGTTTACGTTGGGGATGTTTAAAATAACAGTAATGAACATAATATTGAATAAACATATTTGACTTTTTTCCGGTTTTTTTTCGATATTTTGAAACCTATTCGAATGAATACAATGGTTTTGACAGAAATGTATTCAGCATTGAATACTTGATCTTACCAGGAATGCAAAACCTGAATTTTATTTTATTTATTTTCACTCCCTGTATAACTGGAAGTGCTTGGGCTTCGAAAATATTTTAGTTCTGTAGAGAATTTCAAGCAATATCATAATCCCAATTTTCAGTTTTCAAATATGTCCAGTTCTCCAGAAACGTCTAATACGCACTCGAACTTGGGACATCCTGTATTGAAATCGTAATTAACTAGTATGGATCTCTATTTCTCCTCAATTAAAGAACACTTTCAATAACCATATTTCCTGATCCAATGGGAAGTTGTTGCTCAATCTTCCCATGTTTCTTCAATATACGCATTAAACTTCAAATCACTTTCTTTGTACTTCCAAACGGACGGACCACCTGAAACCTGCATCACTGAGTACAAACTTGAAAAATGCGCCTTGGTAGGAGCGCCTCATAAAAATTGCTACAGAATCTTCCTGGAATTGAAAACTTCAAATTTATATCTTCAAATTCCGCATCTTCAATTGGTTCATTGTGTTGACATTAGTTATTATTTTTGTTCCATACGTTTCGACAATAAATGAAATAATCTACCATTAACGAATCAATTCTCACGATTATTACACCATACTTCACTAATATCCCCGACATTTTTCATGACGTCCACTTCTATGAAATCAAAAATTCCTGAAATGCACCACACTTCCTGTAAACATAGCTCCCGATAAATGCTCCTCTAAATGACCGGCGATTTGTCTCCGCATTTTATATCGTTGAATTCTTTCTTCACTATTTCAAAACAGGATAATTAATAGGAAGCGTAAATCATTTGAGCGATCACAATGAATCTTTAACATAGAACAGGTTTTTACATCACCAACCTCTGTATTCGAAAGCTGGGAGATAAATCGGGCGAGGTCTTTTGTTTGAGTGCGATTTTTAGGTTGTTGGACCCGATAAAAATAATTTTTCGGAGGCATAAACGATACGGTCGAACGTCTTGTGGAGCTCTCGAGCGGTATTGGAAAGTCCATTTTTCATGCGTGTCGCGACAGACGGATATTGCTGGCGATTTTCGCGGTCCCCGCAAACTGTTTCGGGGGCTCGTAAAGGAGTACATAAATATCAATCCGGTGAATCGACATGAAGCAACGATAACACGTCTATTTTCGGTGCTTACAGTCGTGATATTGATGTCTGCTTTGACGTATAGGTACAGACGATCAAGAAAATTTTGCGGATCTGTTCACCAGAATGTTGGAGGTAATAATAAGGTTGATATCGTCGCAAGAAAGGAGTCAGCAAACATTTCATCGGTCTGGGGTCCGCGTGTGATATATCATTACCACTTTTAAGGACGGAGATTGGTCAATGAAGGGAGAAAAAGATTTCGATTGGAAGAACACTCCAGGAAAAATGCAGTTCATAGCCAGAGTGGTTGAACTCACCGAAGCCTACACATTTTTGTTAAATTTAAAGCAATACCTACTCACTGTAGAGGAAACCTGTTGCAGCTGGATCAGCTCCACACTGCATGGCCGACAGGCACAGGCTTCATTGTGCGTGGAAATCTTAAGGCCGGCTCCACGCATTGGGCCAACGTTGGATCGAACGTTGGCCGGTTAACTTCGTGGGGAGTCTACACGTTGGCGCCAACGTTGGACCCAACGTTGGCGCGATGTGTTCCGGCGAAGTGTCGGTAAACTGGCACGTTTCAAAGGGTTTTTTTATGATGCAATTATTCGACTTCGGTGTTCAGTTAAGTAGCGCTCCAGATTTTGAGAGTGCATGTCTGATTTCGCAGGAAATTCACGACTTGTCGTAGATAATTATTCAATCACATATAATAGAACGCCACTGCTTCCTCCATTTTAATTCTCAAGAATAATCGTCACGTCACGTTGACTGCAGATGTAGACAAGAGCATCGCGACGAAAACTTCGCGATGTTTTTATAGTCGTCGCGATTGTGGGCGCTATTTTCCTTTGATAAAAAATTACCCTATCCACACGTTGAGCCAACAGTGTTGGGGCCAACGTTGGCCCAACGTGTGAAGCCGGGGTAAGAGTTACTGCGACTAGAGGCACGGCTCTGGGGGAGTAATCTACCCTCTGCTTCTCGAACGATTATGTTCGACTCACTGATGAAATATTCCTCGCCTAGTCAAAAAGTGCTCTTTAGGTCAAAATTTTTGTGTATTCTACGAAAATTATGATTGAGGTGTCATTCGATTCGGAATGGCATGTAGATATTTTTTGAGAAAATGCTAAGGCCGCTGGCAAAGATTGCAATATTTATAAACAATCAAGTGAAAAAAAGAAGGGGGTGGTTTTTACTAATATCTCAAAAACTGTTTGAGATAATTCAAATTTGAAGAAACATTCAAGAAGAGGAGCAAGTTTCCTAAAAAAAGTCCCAACCCCCTACTTTAAGAATTATCGCAATTGCACTGTTCGTGCTACAAAAAAATGTTAATTAACTAATTGATAACTAATTGAAAAATCGCGATAAATATTTTTGGACCACGCATTCATCTTCATTGATCTATTCTGCAGGCACCTGAATTTTTTGAATTTTTCATTTTCATATTTAATAAGTTTAAATAATATTTATTCATCAAAGTTATGAAGGGCGTATTTTCAACCCTGTAGGAAAATTATAAATATTGGTCCTACAGTTCCGGCAGTTGGGACCATTTTTGGCGCTCTTGTTCCTCGGAACAGAGTGCTTATCAATTTGCCCAAATGTCTGTAATTTTCTAATTTTTGGCTGAAAATGGTCTCAAACGATTTGGTTCGACTCACTGATCAAGAATCCGTGGTCGAAATCGATTCTGTCCGGCCGTCCAGCCGTCCGGTAACACGATCACTCTCGAACGCAAGGAGTTAGTGGATTGAAATTTTCAGGGTAGGTTTGGAGCGTAAATATCTCGGACGAGTTCGTGAACACTCGATCTATCTGAAATTTATTATTAGATTGTAAAATAATGACCTTTATACGCATGCGAATTTTTGTATTGATCGGGTAGCCGTGAAGTGTCAAAAATTTTTTTTCTTAAATTTTTAAATTTTGTTTCTACAATAACTCTCGAACAGAATGAGCTAGACAGTTGAAATTTTCAGAGTAGATATGAGAGATAAATATCTCGGTTGAGTTCGTTAGTGGGTGAAATAGGCCGGATGGTTTCGGAGTAACGAAAAAAAGATTTTTTTTAACTTACATATTTCAAATTCAATTCTTTTTTAATATGCAGTTTCACCATAAAATCCATTGATATCATTTTCAACTATAACATGCTAATACTTTCGGAGATATGATTTTTCGAAATTTCAATAATGAATCATATTTCTATGTTTTCACAGAATGCTATAATTATTCTATCTATGAATCATTATATGATCTATGTTCATACTCGTAGATTTCATCATGTTCTATAAGCGAGAGTCAAATTAATTTCAGCTATTTTAATTTGATTTCTTCCATGGTGCAGTCCTCATCCTTAGATTGCTCATTTAATTTTGATAAATAAACTATTATTTGTATTGAATTTTCTTTATGATGCAGTTCTATCATAAGAATCCATTGATATAATTCACCACTGCGAGAAACCAATACTTCCGGAGATATAATTTGTCTGTTTGAACAAGAGCGCCAGAAAGCTCCTGTCCACAGGGCTTGAACCAATTTTTTTATTAAATTTCCTCCTCTATTTGAATCTTCGTTCAAATTTAAATTATCTCAAATAGTTTTTGAGAAATTGGCGAAAATCTAAACCTCCTTCTTCACTTAATTGTTTATAACTATTGCGAGCGGCCGAGGCATTTTCTCAAAAACCATCTACATTCCATTCTGAATCAAATGACGCCTCAATCATAATTTTCGGAGAATACGCAAAAATTTTGACCTCAAAAGCACTAGTTGATGTCAAATTCGATTTTGTCCTGCTGTTGCCACGATAACTTTCGAACGGAAAGAGATAGTGACTTGAGATTTTCAGAGTAGGTTGCGCATCCGAATACGACGGTTGAGTTCGTCAGTGGGGATAATCAGCCACGATTTCGGAGTTGAAATTTTGTTCTCAAACGATACAGATCCGATCGAAATGAAACTTGGTTACTATAGTTGTAGAATGCTGATATAAAGACTTACCTATGTAAAATTTGGACGGTATCACATCACAAGAAAATTGAAAAAAAAAATAAAACATAGTCTGTATCTCAGAAACTATCCATCCGATATCGCTGAGCCTTCAAAACCTAATTTTACAGCCAAGTTCCAAATTTGAACACCATTGGATCTATATCGTAGGAATTTTGGAAAAAGAACTGAAAACTGAGCAGCGTTGGGCGAGACCAATATCTGGATGGTTGGCAGTACTTGCAATTTTCAGGGTAGATTGCGTATCTGAATGCGACGGTTAAGTTCATACGATAAAAATATCTTATCGCTGAACTATTCGAAGATTATTATGCGCTCTGATTATTTTAAAATTGTTATTATTAGTGGAAGATAAAGGTAAATACATTTTTTCCGACAGAGCAAATTAACATATTTCATTATTCCAAGATTAATTAAGGAGTAACTTTTCAAAACGCATTATGTCCAATTTGGGCGAAATTGAGTTTGAAGCGGATTCAGAAATGTTTTCTATATTGCTCTATAGCCCTATGTAAACAAAATCTTCCAAATGGCATTATGTCCCTCTTTAATTCAAATCCAAAGTATGTAAGCCGCATCGCAATGAATTATGTTTACGTTTGCATTTTTAAAACAAATAAAATACCTATATCCAAAAACATTTTTTATCGATTTGCTCATGTTAATTAGGTTACAGGCCAACACTTACTGTGCAGACTCTAAATGTATAAAAAATCGCAATAAACAGCATTATTTTCTATTTCAGCCACATCAAAACGGATTATATGCAATGAGATGAATCAAAACGCATTAAGTCCAAACGTTTTTTACATTTTCTGTGTATACCCTAATAACACACTTTGTTCCCGGAACGTCCCATTCATGTTCCATACGTGTCGCAATGTCCCGGCCTCCTATGGAATATCCCCGGAACGTCCCACTCGGAATGTTCCCGGAAGGTCCCAATTGGAATGTTCCCGGAACGTCCCACTTGGAATGTTCCGCTTAGAATGTTCCCGGAACATATTATTTTGACACATATTGTCGTTTAAAAATCCGAAATCAGACAAAATATATATATTATTGATTATTCAATTTTCTTGTGCTTCTTTGATTCATATTTTTACTAGTCAAAACAAAATGCTAAAAAACTTACGAAAATCTTGCACAAAAATCTAGTATATATGTATATATATATTTATAAAATATACACATTTATGGTTTAATTCACTTAAATATATTTAGTCTGTAAAAGTTTGTTGATATTTCATTTTTTACTCATTCATACTGGACCATATCCATAGCCTGAACAGGATTTGGTAACAAAGTGAGATCTTCTCGTACTGGATCACCAAGGCCAGCAAACATTTTTGTTCATTTGTCTTTTCATAGAAAACAGTTTCTCAAATTCTATGTCTCCCTTGTAAGTTTGTGTATTGTTGTTATATTCGAGATAAGAATTAAGAAGTATACCTGATTTATATAGGTAAGTAACAAATATTATTCTCAGTTGATATATTTATACAGAAAGAAAATATGTATTTTAATTTTATGGTTAGGAATTAAGGCAGCAAAGCTTAGACCTAAGTGTGTGTAGATAACCTCTTTATTTTTGGCGCTCTAGTTCCTCGGAACTGAGTGCTTATCAATTTGCCCAAATGTCTGTAATTTTCGAATATTTCGATGAAAATGGTCTTAAACGATTTGGTTCGACTCACTGATCAAGAATCCGTGGTCGAAATTCATTCTGTCCGGCCGGTCCGGCCGGCCGTAGGCACGATAACTCTCGAACGGAATGAGCTAGAGAGTTGAAATTTTCAGAGTAGGTTTGGGGGATAAATATCTCGGCTAAGTTCGTTATTGGGCAAAATCGGACAAATGGTTTCGGAGTAACAAAAAAAAAATTTTTTTTTTACGAAACAAATTCCAAATTAAATTTTTTTTAATAAAAAGTTTTATCATGAGAATCCAATCATATCATTTTTAACTCTAACAAGCTAATACTTTCGGAGATATGTATGAATATGAATTGTCATAATGTCAAATGATGTTCCTGAGAATAATCAATCGAAGAATTGTGAGCGAAGTGAGAAAAATCTCAGGTATGATTTTTCAAAATTTCAATAATAAATCGTATTTCAACGTTGTCACAGAATTATATTATTCTATGTATGAATATGAATTGTCATAATGTCAAATAATGTTCCTGAGACTTATCAATCGAAGAATTGTGAGCGAAGTGAGTTAAATCTCAGTTGTTTGCTCCGATATTAGTTTTTCTCAGAAAATTCTTACATTTCGGAACTGAACATGAAGTAAGAGATCTGAGAGTAGTGAGACTGCTTTTCATCCATAGACAGATATAACTCTCGAACGGAATGAGGTAGGTAGTTGAAATTTTCAGAGTAGTTTAGGGAGATGAATATCTCGGTTAAGTTCGTTATTGGGCAAAATTGGCCAGATTTAATTTGATTTCTTCCATGGTGCTTTTCTCATTCTCATGATTGCTCATTTAATCTTGATAAATAAACTATTATTTGAATTGAATTTCCTTTAGGATGCAGTTCTATTATATGAATACATTGATATAATTCCCAACTCTGAGAAACCAATACTTTAGGAGATATAATTTGTCTGTTTGAACTAGAGCGCCAGAAAGCTCCTGTCCACAGGGCTTGAACCCATTTTCATTTACGTGCCTGTATATTTCTTAGTATGCCAAATAGTTGTTTCGGTTTTAGTTACTCCTGGAATGATGTCCACCCCAAGTGAAAATTTTTCAAAAAGAAAATTACTTAACAAACATTATGAACGGTTTAAACGCCAGAAAACACACGCTTCTCAAGAAGCACCAATATATTCTTCCACCGTTGGAGAACCTTCATCTTCATATGTATTTCAAGAAGCATCAACATCTGCTTCCATTACTTCTCAGGATGCATCGTTATCAGCTTTCCTCACTACTTCTCTAGAGGATTCACCTATTCTTCACATTGACAGTGAATCGGACAATGAAATTGTGGAAAATCATACCAATAGCGAATTAGATATTGCAATAAATAGAAACCATGGAGAATCTTCTTCTCAACCAACTCTTTCGGACCAATTGTCAAAGCCATCCTTCTAAATTCAACACGGCACGTAATTAACCCACCTTATTATATTAAATTATTATTTATTTGTCATCCACATAAAAAAGTTAATTATTTTGGCCATTTTAGGGGACTATGCACTAGCCAGAGCTAAAGCGAAGAAAGTCGATTTTACCAGCGATTTAAATACTGACACAGAAGTCCAAAGAAGGAGAATAAAGAGATTGTTTTCTTCATCTGATTCTGAAGATGACATCTCCAATAAAAAGAAGAAGAACAAAAGATTGCATTCCCTTCCACCGCCCCCTCAAATGAATTTATATACCCTCTTGAGTGAAGAAGAGATTTGCATTGGTAATTACATTAATTTTAGTTTACCGGGTATTATTTGATTTTAAGATCAGAAAATAAAATAGTAAGGGTTCGAAACTAAATGCAATTTATTGCGTTTATGTATGCAAAAGCAACTACAGTATTTTTTATTTTCAGATAATACTACAATGAGTCCTAGCACTCCTAGCGCATCTCTGGTTGACAGGCCGGTCTTGGGAAGTAAGTATATTTAGAGATTTTTTTAAATTAAAACAAACAATTTTATTGATGCAAATGCCTGATAAAATTATTCATCAATAATTGATCCCCTGGTTTTAAACCCACAATTAGTATGAATATTATATGTTATGGAGATAATGTAAATTGCAAAATTTGTTTTAGGTCTGGAAAATACTCCCTAACGAACTTTAAGTTTTAGGAGTTCTCCGGGTCCTTCGTCAGTACAAGCTTATAGTGCCCCAGACACTCCCTCGATAGCAAGATCTTCACACAACGACCATAAGGGAACGTAAGTATTTTAAGGATACCTTATGTAAATCTAACCTAGTTTTGGAAATGTATGGAAGGAACTGTCGGTTCTATTATTATTGTACATGAAAAGGTCAATATAGACTAGAGCTAGACCAATTTATAAGGTTATAAGGCAAAAGTTTTAGTTTTCCCTGGTTGTGAAGTTCACATATCAATTAGAAATTTATATAATATAATTGGATTGCTATTTCCTAATAAATTAATAAGCTGTTCAGTTTTCTTTGTTGAGATAGTAATGCTTCTTGTATTTACTCTGGATATTTCTTCCGCTAAGATAATATTTGTTTTTCAGGTTCTACTACGGCATGCAATAATCTGTGCGGTGTTTGCTGCAGAAAAAATCAGGATAGCAAATCAATTTACGTAATGATGTAATGAACTGGTGGAACTTAATGGAAAAGTCGATCACCTATTGAAGAGCCATGTGAGCAGGGGAGAACCAGTTGAGGAAATAGGCATTTTGGCAAAGGCCAATATAGAGTTCCCTATTGGAAACAAAATAATTCTAGATGAATTTAATGCATTTTTAGAAGAACAGGGAAATTACTCTGGCATGGTAATTTTCATGATTTGTTTTAATTGTTCTCTATAGTTGTTCAGTTATAGTCAAATCTAATATAATATCATTCGAATTGCAGAAATAGTTAAATATGTCAAAAAATCTATTTTTGCTATTTTTCACGAGACACACTGTGACATATCATTGATCCTTTTTTTTTATAGGTAATATATTTCTCCAAAATCGGAGGAAACAACTTATCAGAATTTGTGAAAAGATGCTTGGCTCCGATAATACGGGATGATTTAGCCATGCAGTTCACGTATTTAGGCAGAAGTGGCAAATATAACTTTGGAGCTTCGAACTTGTCGAAAGCAATTGTTGGTAAGTTTGGTTTAATTTCGAATCCAATTATATTAATTGTACTATACGATAAATATCAGTGGTACAACTATAAGAAAGCATACTACTTCTGACTTGCCTCTAGCTCGATGGTACCTCGCTGTTTATTAATAAATATGTAAATATTCTTTTGAACTTAGAGCATTATATTTTGTTCATTTAACAAGAAAGCTTGAAGAAAAATACAAATGTGTTAGCAGAGGTTAGTGAAACGAGGTACCATAGAATTCGATGTACGATACTAGAGCTTATGGAAAAACCTCAGCAAAAAAACCGTATCTCTCTGTTAGTGTTTACTAATAAATTACTCTCCATTTAGATGCATCAGAGAAAACAAACTTAATAGCAAATAGGAAAGAAACAGAAATTTCTATCGGAGGGTGGTTGAGGAGAGCTCCAGAAAGGAAAAGGAGATCCATCGTGGTATGATTCTGGAGGCTGTATGAAAAATATTTTGGATTTTATTATACTTTGTATCCTTTCAGTTTATGGCTCTATTAAAAATACATTTATGTACATGCATTGTTTTATTACGGATTATTATACTTATATCGTTCTGCCAACCACCCCCAACCTACCCAAAACAATCCCCACCCTCCACCCCGCAATCCAATGCCCCTCCCCCGACCTACAAAAAACCAGCCCCCCCCCCCCCCCCCCCCCCCGACCTACAAAAAACCAGCCCCCCTCCCCCTCTTAATGTCCCCGGGCTATTCCAAGAATGTCCATTGGTGCCTAAAACGTGTTCCGTCAAAATGTTCCCGGAACATTATCGGAACGCTCTTACGAACTGCCACGGGGATGCCCCTGGAATATTCCGCGAACATCCACGGATGTTCCGGGAATGTCCCGAAGGGACATTCCCGGAATGTGCGATTTGCCCATATGGGCTTTACCGGGAATGTTCCCGGGGTGTCCCGGGATGTTTTGCGACATTCCCGGAACATATCTTTTGTCGCAAATGGATATTCCGGGAACATTTTGGGAATACACTTGTGCTATTAGGGTATCTGATCAATATTGATTTAAATGAGATTAATTATTATCTTAAGATATAAATTTCTATCAAACAAACTCGACATACTCAAATTATAAGCCAGGGTGGAAGAAAAAATCGTTTTTCGTTGATTCCCAATAAAGTGGTTTTTGGACTTAATGCGTTTTGATAAGTTGCTCCTCAATTGTTCAAATCGGTCTACTCTGAAGGAACTATTATTATGCAACTATTGTACACAAAGACAATCACATACACCCTGACGTTCATATTCGCCAATAATTACTATAGAGTTCTACACAAACAATTTTCCAAATCCAGCTGAAATAAAAGATAAGTAGTTCTCTACAGACATGATACAGAGGGTATTTCTCAGACCCCATTTGCTGTTCCTCATACCATTAATTAACATATACAGACTCCCCCAGAAAATGCTACATCGCAACGAATATCTGTTCTCATTCTTGTCAGATTCACTCACTTCTATATGCGACAAATTACAGTAAAACCTCTTCCACGTATTTTTTTTTCCGGTTTCACCCATGTCATGCAACGGAGGTTAATTCGGGAAATATGTAACCGAAACTGCGGCATCACGAATAAGCTCTAACAACGTCTGTATCTTCCAGCTTCAACATCGGGTGTAGGCAATATTCCACACGTTTTGTCCTACTACTCCTACTCCGAGGAAGAAAATAAATGACATATACAATTGAATTCTAGCTGAATTTATAGTTTCGAGCGTCGCGTGAGTTTTCGAGAATATATAGTGAAGGGAATTTGTGGGTTTCTCGGATGAAATTGACTCTATCTGTATTTCAGATAATACAATATCTCCAATAAAAGAAAGATATCCTAGAAACCTCGTTCCAGATAGGATTTTGCTCATGCTAGAGGAATCGATTTTTCAAGTTGATCTGATTACTCAAGCACAGAATTTTTGTGTGATAACTAGAGCTTCCCGTAGTCCTACCAACACCCAGCGATATTTCATATATTGCAAGGATACCCTTTTAATTTGTGTTTAAAAACTATATACAATCATCTTCACAGGGTGTTTTCAAAGGACACTCTTTTTAGCGCTCTTGTTCCTCGGAAAAGAGTGCTTATCAATTTGCCCAAATGTCCGTAATTTTCGAATTTTTCGATGAAAATGGTCTTAAACGATTTGGTTCGACTCACTCATCAAGAATCCGTGGTCGGAATCGATTCTGTCCGGCCGTCCGTCCGGCCGTTAACACGATAACTCTTTAACGAAAGGAGTTAGAGGATTGAAATTTGCAAGGTAGGTTTGAAGCGTAAATATCTCGGACAACTTCGTTAACGGGTGAAATACACCAAGCGATTTCGGAGTTATGGCCGTTTTTAGTAAAAACATTTTTTATGAATATGTCCGAAACCGATCACTCGATCTATTTGAAATTTAGCATCAAATTGTAGAATAATGACCTTTATATTATGCGTGCGAAGTTTTGTATTGATCGGGTTGCCGTAAAGTGTAAAAAATAATAATAATAATTTTATTTCTACAATAACTCTCGAACAGAAAGAGCTAGGCAGTTGAATTTTCAGAGTATGTTTGGGAGGTAAGTATCTCGGTTAAGTTCGTTATTAGACAAAATCGGTCTGGTGGTTTCAGAACAACGAAAAAAATTTTTTTTTTTTTTACATTAAAAATTCCAAATTAAATTTTTTTAAGATGCAGTTTCATTTACCATATGTAAATCCAACATGAGATGAGTCATAGGCCTACGTTTTGAATTTAATTACGAAAATTCTTGAGAATCGACGCACAGAAGCTATACTGAAAAAGTAGGAATACTCTGTGGACAGCAGCTTTGGCGCTGTTGTTCAAACTTTGACAAATCCTAACTTCGAAAGTATTGTTTCCTTCGAGTTGGGAATGATATCAATAGATTCTTATTTAATTTATTTTATTTTATGATGCAGTTTTATCATAAGAATCCATTGACATTCCCAACACTGAGGAACCGATGCTTTCGTAGATATGATTTGAAAATTTTTTTAAATTCAATTTTTTTTTATGATGTAGTTCTAGCATAAGAATCCATTGATATCATTCCCAATTCTGAGATACCAATACTTTCGGAGATATGCTTTCCCCCTTTTTTTTCAATGATTTTTAATAAATTTTCTATTGATACGATCCTCGAAATTCAGAAAAAATTGCGCTTCGGCATTCTGCAACTAATTACCATGTTTGAATTGAATCGGATTCCTATTTCTTGAGTTATTGAGGAAATAACATCAACATTTCAGATGGGTATAACTCCAAAACCGTTTTGCCTATTATGCGTATTAACGAACTCAAATGTAAAATTTGGATGCGCTGTCTCTTTCCGTTCTCAAGTTATCGTGAGATATGTAATTTTTTTTTTTCAAATTATCTAGTGGTACGATCGTCACAAAACTCTGCACACGTCTTTGTGTTAGTATTCTATAACTAATTACCAAGTTTCATTTCGATCAGATATGTATTATTTCAAATCAAAATGAGCACTCGGAAACCGTTGGGCCGATTATACCCATTAACTAACTTGATCGTCGCGTTTGTATACGCCACGAACCCTGTACATTTCTCCATTCTTCTATTTATTTATAATATATCCGCCAATTAAATTGGATGAGAATAGAATATTTCATTGCAATTAGTATTCAGTAAATACTTTCATACTTGAGAGTGTTTTGACATCGCGGATGAAATATCCCTCTCGTTTTCTCGAGTTGCCCAGCAGTTATCGGTAATTGTGCATGTATGTCGCAAACTGCATACGAGTACACAAGAATTTTAAAATCTTCAATTCATTATGACGGATAGCCAGTAGTTTTGACTCAATTCATGATAATATAGTCAACAAGTGCTTTTTATGTCAAAATTTTTGCGTGTTCTCCGAAAATTATGATTCAGGTGTCATTCGATTCGGAATGGCATGTAGATAGATAATATTATTCAAACTTATTAATTATTATTTGAACTAACGTGCGTTCAAAAGAATTCGTGGTCATAATTCCATAGCCTACTTGACCACTATTTTTTTTGAACACATGTTATATAAATATAATTTGAACTTATTAAAAATGAAAATAAAAAATTTTAAAAATTCAGCCTGCAATCTATCCTGCAGGCTGAATTTTTTATTTTCATTTTTAATTAGTTCAAATAATATTCATGAATGAACAATAATCCGTGGTCCAAAAACGTTTATCGCTACTTTTCAATTAGTTATCTATTAGTTCATTACCATTTTTTTGTAGCACGAACATTAACATTACATGTGCGATAATTGTTAAACATTAAACTGAGAATTTTTCCTTTCGTGGAGCTATTTTTCAGAGGTCAAAGATGATTTTTTATAATTATTATCTCCTATTATTTACAAAATTGTTATAAACTAATGCGTTGTTTATGAGATAATTCAAAATTTTCTTTTGAAACATAATTAAAGCTTTATAATTTTTCACTCAAGTAAATTGTTTATTTAATAACGAAAATAAACAATTTTTCAAATTTTCCAACGGGAATCTATTTCAAGACCTTTGAAGAATAGCTCCACGAAAGGAAGAAATTCTTAGATTAATAGTTTAACAATTATCGCTCTTGCAATGTTAATGTTCATGCTACAAAAAATTGTTAATTAACTAATGGATAACTGATTGAAAAATCGCGATAAACATTTTTGGATCACGGACTATTGTTCACTGATTTATCCTGCAGACGCCTGAATTTTTTCAATTTTTTATTTTCATATTTAATAAGTTTAAATATTATTTATTCATGAAAGGTCCGAAGGGGGCGAGGCTTACGGAAAACCCTCACGGAAAATCATAAATATTGATCCTAGTTCCGGGAGTTGGGACTTTTTACAGGAAATTTCCTCCTTTTCTCGAATTTTTTTTCAAATTTGTATTATCTCGGACAGTTTTTGAGATATTGGCGAAAAACCAAAGCCCCTTCTTTTTTTATTCAATTGTTTATAACTATTGCAATTTTTGCGAGCGGTCTTAGCATTTTCTCAAAAACTATCCACATGCCATTCCTAATCGAATAACAACTCAATCATAATTTTCGGAGGATACGCAAAAATTTTTACCCAAAAAGCACTTGTTGACTGGACTATGACACCAGTTGCTGCTCATTGCGCTGCGATCCCCGACAGTTCGGCGAATTTTTGCGAGAGGCCGGTCTGATTTCTTCGATCGAATGAAAATAAAGCGACTTCGACAAGGTTCGACATTTTTGCACCAATTAATGAACACGATCAATGCACATACCAGCGCAATTATTTCCACATAAGGTATTTTGGCGAGAATTAATCGATTGAAATCAAGACCTGACGGATCGACCTGAATCGCGGCGATGACAATGTCAACATATTGACGACGCACAATTGCTCCTCGATACAAGTACTTTGGTTTTGGTTTATAGTCTCGCATTCAGCAGCAGGAATATTAGTCCAATCATTTTTCAAATCCCAATCTGCGGAATTCCTAGTGAGCTGAATTTTTGTAGACACTCTCATTAATGCGTTTTAATGAACATGTGAAAAATCGACATTGATATAGTGCCGGCTAAAAAAGTTATAAAGATCAAAAGGTCCTGAAAATCAGTTTTTCGCGAATATCTCGTGATCTACTGCACGGTGGTTAATAAAGGTCATTATAAAAATTGTTCGTCCTGAAATTTTCTATAATAAGGGCCCCCTCCATTTTCCTTCAAAATCAACCGTTTTCGGAGTACTGAGAAAGCGATGACAATGCACTCACATACGGTATTGTATACCTTGCACTAAGGAGTAAACTCAATTGCTTTTAATCAGTCAATACAAATTCTTATCCAAGCGATTTAACAAAAGAAAATTAATTTAACTGCTTATTGAGAAGTTCAAAGTTGGTATTGCTACAAGACAATCACGTGGTGTATAATATACAGGGTGTGTCTTTAAGTTGTGCATTAATTTTAACCTGATATTCCTCTCATCAAATAAAACACTTTTTTCATTTACCATTTTTCCAGATTCGGCTCAGGTAAAAACTTATAAGCCCTTAAAGACTTTACAATGGGCTGATACTCCCCTGAATTTTCTCTGTAGGTTGAACACAGATTACTTTTAATGTAACTGGTATTGTATATTGACCAAATCTGTATCATCTGATGCTTGAAATTCACTGACTTTGTTTGAGAAAACTTATTTACTCACTCAGTTAATATGATTTGGCCCTTCATGCAACATTTCCAGCAAAAAATGTCTTCAATTCTTGAATATTATAACAGTGAACTTCTTGATACCTATTCTATTCATTCGAACTTCATTACCCAATTGTTTCCACTATAATAATATAAACAATTTCATGATCTTCTATTAAGAAAAATCCTTAAATATCCTATATATCTTCAATGATACTTGAAAATTAATTCACTCATATCATTCCCATTCCAATTCCAACTTCAATATAAATCACAGCACATAACACTAATAATCGATGATCGAACTTCGAACTTGCAATTGATCTAATAATAAGTAGAAGAAGAGCTTAGAGAGAGAGGTATTGACTCCAACATAAGAGTGAGATGCACTGATAGAAATCAGCTGATGTAGGGCAAAACATCGTGTTTTGCAATGCTAGTCTTACTAAATTATTCGTTTTTTCCATGTTCATTGAATTGTTTTTGACTTATATAAAGTTTTATAAAGATTAATAGATTATATCTAATAATGGAGATGGCCTATTAGGCGTCCGGTTGTACGAATATTATAAAAATAAATCATTAAATCTCAAAGGTGAGCTATCTGAATCTTAGGAAATAATAATGTTTACACATTCTAAAATATGACAGACGTAAGTAGGTATTTGAAATGGAATCAGGGACTAAAAGCTGATATCAATTCTGCAGAATCGATCATATTTTTACTTGTGTAGATAGGTACATTCTGATTTGAATATAAATTTCACATACATATTATTCTTACGTAAAATATTTGATTGCTTTCAAAGGATTCTTCAAGACAGTAAGTCTTTAGGCCAGGAATCAATTATGGGGGGGGGGATGTTATTAATAGATAATAATTTATGAACGATGGTATTGTGGCTTTCACTTTTGATCAGAGATATGGAGGTATCATAAATCTCTGGTTTTGATTGAGGGTTCCTTATCCAGGGGCGGATTGATAAAAGTAGTGAAATTTCTGGATTCTTCATCAGACTTTATATCATTCAAAGAAGAATATCTCGGGAACAGTACGTTTTAGGAGAAATGATGAAGAATACTTTATTTTTCTAAAATGATTGTAGATTCTTATAATAACTAAAGCTGAACTCAATCTCCTTTCTTCATGCTAATTTCTCATAGTTTTTTTAATTCGCTAGTCTATAACTAGGAAACGAGTGGAAGTAGAAAAAAACTGTTAATTGGAAATTATGTATCAAAGTTATAGAGAACGTCACCCCAAAATTCATTAAATTCGGAATATCCATGTCAAAGATAAAAAAGAAAAACTGTTTTTTTTCGAAATTCAACAGTCTGTATCTCTTCACCAGAGCCGAATTTGGAAAAATGGTAAATGAAAAAAGTTTTGCTTGACGATAGGAATCTTTGGTTGAAATTAATGCACAACTTAAAGACTCATCCTGTATATATAATACTTTTAATTATGGTTGGCAAAGACATAGGCCTTGTTACATCTCATAGCACGCACAAAAATACTTGATCAACCTACATTAATTTTTTTTTAAACCGGGAAAAAACAATGTAGCAACAAAAATATACTCGACTGATAGCCTCAAGTATCCACATTGCAAGAAAAAAAATCTGTTTCTACCATGACCCGATGTGATACAACTTCAACACTTTTTGGGAAATAAAACAGAAAGCCACGAAGATGTGTGAAAAATGACCCGATTTAAACAATTTTGCAGAATTATTCCAAAAAGAAAATGGCTCTCGAGATGTCATTGTCAATGCTGGAATACATTTTCTCTATTTCAGTATCGTAATGAGTTCATTCCAGCACTAAAAACAGTGCTGGAATGAACTCATTTCCGCATTGTTTCTAGTTATATTTTTCGTTTTGTGGTAGTCAGCACTGACATTCGATCCTATCAAATTTCAACACACGTCAATTATTGTCAATATAAGATAATCTGGATAAGGTGAAATAATTGTTGAGAGGAAAGGTTTTATTTTCATCAAAACATAAGGTACTAGAGATTTATTTCTTGCTAATTTTGAATCATTCATGATATTAGGAAACTGTTATATCTGATCTCCATGTTCTACGTACAATTCAAATTCCGTGATCTGTCAACTTTCGTAGCAGTCACACCAACTGCCAAGATACAATACAAAAGTCACTAGGATGTATTATCCGAATTTTTCATTAAATATCAACAGTATTTTACAAAACTTGCCTGAAATAGAGAAAATATCGTCTAATACTCGTTGCAGAAGGCAATTCCAACACTCATGCGTACGAAAACTCGCTCCTTCGTCGCTCGTTTTCGTGTTTGAATATCAGCCCATTCTGCAACTTGTTTTAGAATATACTATTCTACTAGCAATGTATGGTGCTCCAAAATCAGAACATTCGATAGATAATTACAGATACTGTAGCTTTGCTGAACTAACATGACAAAGCACAGCTTTGAAATTTCTATTGTTACCACGTACTTCTTCAGCTGCTCAACAGCATATTTATCGAGTGTATTATTAAATACACACCTGGCTAGGAAGAGAGATTGATCCAGACTGTGGGGTTGGGAGTTAAAAAATAATATACTAATAATACCAATAACAACTTTATTACCACCAGCACCCGATGATCTACTGATCACAATCTGTACAGAAGGTTATTGTGGCGGCAAAAGTGGATGCAAAAAAATTGGATTAAGATGTCGATTGAAACTTGAAACACAGGAATAAGTCCACTCGACGTTCCTCGGCAACTGTTAATAACGTGAGATCAGTCTGCTCTTGCGTGGACTTTTCTTTTCTATTAATATTTCCGAATATTATTTCTTACAAAACTTGGTGCATCGAAAATGATATAAAACTCGACCAACTGAGACTTCCGGTTAGAGCGGAAATTGCCATTTTTCAACAGAAATGTTGATTATCTCGGAAACTTCTAACATTTTGAATGACACGCTCTAAGTAAATTAAAGTTTGAAAATACAATTCAGATCAATGTGGAAAAATGCAGTTCGGAAAGCCATGAAAAATATTTTTTCTTGTCTTGCTATTAAGTCTCCTAAAAATTGAATAATTATCTAATGGATTTTTTTTCAGTGACTAGATGACATAAGTGTCAGTATGAATATGATTGTAACAAAAACATTTTTGCGCGTATGTTCTGGGGAACATCGAGTTATACTTTTGCCCAAATGTCTGTAACTTTCGAATTTTTTGAAAAAAATGATCTCAAACGATTAAGTTCGACTCCCCAATGAAGAGTTCGAGGTCAAATTTGAATCTGTCCGGCCGGCCGTCCGGCCGTCCGGCCGTGGCCACGATAACTTGAGAACGAAAAGAGCTAGCGACTTGAAATTTTCAGGGTAGGTGGCGCATCCCAATACGACGGACAAGTTCGTTAATGGGCATAATCGGCCGAGCGGTTTCCGAGTAATAATTTTATTTTAAACCAATATAAATCCGATCGAATTGAAACTTGGTGAGTAGTTGTAGAATATGAACCTAAGCACGTTTGTGAAATTTTGTGCGAATCATATGGCTAGAAAATTTTAAAAAAATTATTAAAAAATATTTTTGTTGTCACGATAACTTGAGAACGGAATGAGATAGCGGCTTGAAATTTTCAGGTTAGGATGAGCACCAGAACAGTTTGTTTATGAGCATAATCGGCCAAACGGATTTGGAGTTATAGCCATCTGAAATTTTCTGAAATTTCGTGATTTTTGTTCCTCATTAACTCGAAAAGTACTGAACCGATTGAATTCAAACATGGTTATTAGTTGTACAATGCCAACGCGGAAATGTTTGCAAAATTTGGTGAAGATAGCATTTGTAGAAAATTTTTAATAAATCATTGAAAAAAAAAAAAAAATTCTATATATCAGTAACTAATAGTTAGAAATTGATGAAATTTTGCAAGAGCCTTCATAACCTAACTCTACCGCTAAGTTTCAAGTTTTAATACGATCGGTTTAATATTGTTGGAGATTGGAGCATTCTTGTGTGAATTCAGTAGATGGGTGACCGTTGCCTCGATAACTTTCGAACGAAAGGAGATAGGGACTTGCAATTTTCAGGGTAGGTTGCGTATCCGAAAGGGAGAGTTGAGTTCGTTTTTGGGCATAATCGGTCTAACGGTTTCCGAGTTATACCCACCTGGAATGTTATTTTCTCGATAACTGAAAAAATAAATATTCGATCGAATTGAAGCTTGGTAACTAGTAGTAGAAAATCAACATAAAGACGTGTTCAAAATTTTGTAAGAACCGTACCACTAGAAAATTCGAAAAAAATGACGAAAAAAAAAATTTTAATAACCGTACCCAGAGAAAATTTCAAAAAAAATCACAAAAAAAATTGGTTCAAGCACTGACGTGAAGTCAGAAGCTTTTGCGCGTATGTTCTATTGTCCATTCTTCTGTATTGGACACCCTTAATCGAATTTACCATGGTAAATTATGTTGTCCATTCTCCTGTATTGGACACTCTTAATTCGAATTTACCATGGTAAATTCCAATACAGGAGAAAGGACAACATAATTTACCATGGTAAATTCGATTAAGGGTGTCCAATACAGAAGGATGGACAATAGAACATACGCGCAAAAGCTTCTGACTTCACGTCAGTGCTTGAACCAATTTTTTTTAACCTGGTTTTCCAACATTTGTTCGAATTTTCACAATTCTGTGAAGAAAAGGATTAAGTGCTGTTGAATTTATGACAAAATTTTATCTCTATCAAAAATTTAACTATAAATCGGCATTTTGCAGCAAGATTTTCATTATTGGGATTCTCAGAGGTGAATTAATGTGAAACTGAAAATTTTTAATAGCGAAAATAAGAATAGGAGCAACTTTGTACTAGAGTGAAACAGGTTTTGAGGGAAAATTCGAACAAACGTGGAAAAACCAAGTGCAAAGAAAAATTTTCTAGTTACAATCATCTTCATGCTGACACTAATATTGTCTTGTCACCAAAAAACGCAACACGAGAGTCTAGTTTTTGGTCTCGTTAAATTTTTTGTATGAATTTATATATACGACTCGACTTTTTTCAACACCCACAGCAAACAATTGAATATGAAGAGTTTCTACTATAATTACCAAAATATTTTGTCTATATTATGCATCGATCGTTCTAGAAATACACGATTTTTTAGAAGATTATTAATTTGTTATGACCTTGCGATAATTGAGATTATTTAAAAAAAAATAGAATTCACAACAATAAAAACGGATGCCATTATGAATTCAATACTTAACGAACAACTTTTATTGGCCCTAAATCCCAATGCTTTGAAAATTTCATCTGTATCTGAACATCTGAAGAAATTTATTCTCTTGTGCTCCTTGTAGTGAAGATGTGAACGATTACTGTAGGTATAGATCTGTGGAACTACGTATAATAAAACTGGTAAAGAAATGAAGCTATTCAATGGTTCGAAAAGTGTTATGAGGAATACACCAAGAACACCCTCAATGATCTACCCACAGGAAAGGTATTCTTTGAAAACTATACCAAACTGTTCAATTCTATTAAAAAATGTATCGACATCGATAGCATATTAAAAACATCAACAAAACTTTCGAAATATTGGAAAGCTGAGTTTGAAGAATATTTGCTGTTGGAAAGAGCGAATAGGGATCAAAATATTTTACAGTGGTGGAGAGTGATGAAAAAGTTCTTCCTACTCTTTCCAAGATGGCCGACGATTTATTAAAGGCTATATTCGTACCTATTGAAAGACTATTTTCCACAGCAGGTATGATCATGGCAAAAACACGTAAATCATTGAAAAATGATATGATGCAAGCGTAATTATGTGTGAATTCTTGGTCAAGGAGTAATTTAAAAGTTTAAATTATCAGTGTTTAGAATTAAAACTAATATGTACATGTACAAATATTTTTGTAAGTATAAGAGCGTAATAAATATAGCTTTACAAAAATATTCATTTTTGTATACCATTTCGTTTATACATATATTATAATATTTATTATAGTTATTCAGAATAAAGTGAGACGAGACGAGACAACTGAAAACGAGACGGGAACGAGACTTAAACGAGACTTAATTTTTTGGGAATTGGCGAGAGCGAGACGAGATTTTTTATACTCTCGTCTCGTGTGAAGCCCCAATTTGGGCAAAATGAAAGCAGTCTGTTCCGAGGAACAAGGGCGCCAAAAATGGCAATTCTTGCTTAAACTAGAAGTCACTGTGTTTTTGTAAAAAAGAAAATCCGGAAATATTAATAAAAAAAAATCCTCTTAGTGCGGAGTTGATGGGAAGCACCGTATATTAGAAAAATGTTCCATACCACCACCATCGTGTTAAATCTTGCAAACAATTGATCATAGAAAATTAGGTAAAAATGTTCTGCATTAACTCCAGGAAAACAAAATTGACAGTCATGGTGTAGTTCAACCTAATTCTCTTATGCTATACGTCAAGATTTTGCCCACGGCAATCACAGTGTAGCGATAGACAGTTCCAATTGAGAGACTGCGTTTTCATTCAATTCGAGCGGAGAAAAATATCATGACGACTTTGAAAGATCAATATGAAATTATTTGCTTTCAATCGCATTTTTTACACGTGTATTGATATTCCATTACCGCACCTCATTTGTATCAGTCCCTCCTATCATGAAATCTCCAAACCTAAATATAATCCAGTCAAGTTAGACATGAACAAGTCGGAAAGGTACTGTGGCCAAGAGCTTTGGCGCGTTCGTTTCAATTGATAGCAAGGGCGGTCACCCATCCAGGTACTCAACTCATCCAAGAATATCAATCCGACTAAAAAAACTGGTCTTCTTTTTGGCCGAGAATGGTCTCAAACGATTGCTTTCGACTCAAATACATTCATTCACAGTTGGATCGAAAATAAACAGTGCTGTGTCTGTGGTGGCATAAGGACCCATTCGAATACATACAGTCACTGTTGGTTCTAAAATGAACAGTGCTGTGTTTGTGTTGGCGTAAGTTTACCATGGTCATAAATGAATGGTGTCCTAAAAATCTCATAAAACAGTTTGTGTGTTTATTTCTGAATATATATACGTCAAGTTTGGCGGTGAGTATTTAAAAATATAATTTTGGGTTATTAGAATTGGTTTTGTAAATTGATTTACGTGATTATTTCAGATTAATATCAGTTGATATAATTTTGCACGCCAATTTCGTTAGAAATTCATATAGTGTACATATTTGATGTTTGATTATTTTGATTCCATAGTAATTCTTATGGTACATGTGAATTCAATATTGATATTGTTCTGAACGAATCAGGAGAGAGTTTCTTCAATTTACGACGGATTATGTGGCTCGTGTTTTTTTTGTGTTTGTATCCAGTGATTAAATGTCTTTATATTGTTAACTTACATCCCCAGATTCGTACAGAGAAATAATGTAGTTCGAAAAGTAATATGTGTATTAATTCTTTCATTATTCGTAGTTTTTGGGTTGGGGCGAAAGTCTACCCCATGTACCTAACATATTTATTGACTTGGAGCAAAAATTAATTTTCCAAAATTTGGATTGGAATCAAATGTAACCCTTTGAATGTTTTGAAATGGGACTGATCCCTACATTTTCTATAACTTGCCTGTGTCCTGTATAATTAGAAGAGTACCTTAGTTTTTCCTAGACGAAGTCCCCGAGGAAGATAAATTCCCTAAGCTAAGTGTTTTTTTTTTGTTTTAAGCAAAGGAATTTTTATTTAAACCCTTGGAAACCAGCTTTCCCAGTAGTTATTACCTCATATTCCAGGAAACATCTATTTAACATTGAGCTCCCTACTAGTCGAGCAAACATCTTTAAAGGAGTGAAAATGTTATAAAGTCATTTTGACTCACGTGGAACAGATACAAGGAAAAATACATATCAATAAAGAATCGGATGCGGTTGAGTTGATTGCCAAGAATAAGAGACTTCAATGAGCTCTGAAGATTTCGACACCCTCGAAAACAACAACATAATTATCAAGATTATGAGTAAGCATGTAACAGTGACAGTAATACAACCTAAAACGAATATATTGATATTGCGAACAGAAGAGAAATAAATCAGTACCGCACATTTGTTTTCACTTCAACTCAGGCTTGCGGAAAATGAAAACAATACTAAATCTGCTGCCAAAATATATGTTACACTCAAAATTCACACAGGATATTGGCTTCTTCAATCAAATATACTAAGACAACTTTGACTATACTATAAATATCGACATAGTACAGTAGGAATCATATCTTTGAAAACAAATCTGTATCTCCAGGAACTATCATTCCGATATCGCTGAAATTTTTCCAGAGTTTTTAAAACATAACTTTACAGCCAAGTTCAAATTTTGAAAATGATCGGAGTAATATTTCTGGGGATTCGAGCAGCCTTGGTTGAGTTCAGTACCTGGATGGTTGACCGTTGCTACGATAACTTTCGAATGGAAATAGATAGCGACTTGCAATTTTCAGGGTAGGTTGCGCATCTAAATGAGACAGTTAAGTTCGTTGTTGGGCATAATTAACACAGATCATTCATATTATGTATTCATAGATACAAATAATGTACGCGTTAATGTTCGATTACAGCATTCTGTGAAATCATCGAGTTCCGATTTAATATTAAAATTTTGAAAAATCTTATCTACGAAAGTATTAGCTTGTTAGAGTTGAAAATGATTTCAATGGATTTTTATGATGAAACTGAATCTTGAAAAATTGGTTGAAGCACTGACCTGAAGTCAGGAGTTTTTGCAGGTATGTTGTATCGTCCATTCTCCTGTATTGGACAATCTTAATCGAATTCAACATTGTAAATACAGGATAATGGATAATAGAACATACGCGCAAAAGCTCCTGACTTCACGTCAGTGCTTGCAGCAATTTGTTTTTGTAATTTTTTTTTTAAATCTTCTAGGGTTACTGTTCTCAAATTTGTCTCAAACATGTCTTTATGTCGATATTCTACAACTAGCTACCAAGCTTCAATTCGATACAGTCTATTTTTTTGAGTAATCGAGGAAATAATATTCCAGACAGGTATAACTCCGAAACCGTTGGACCGATTATGCCCTTGAACGAGCTTAACTCTCCCATTCGAATAAGCAACATACCCTGAAAATTGAAAGTCCCTATCTCCTTTCATTCGAAAGTTATCGAGGCAACGGTCACCCATCCATCTACTGAACTGGCTGCTCGAATCTCCAACCCTATATATCCAATCGTGTTAAAACTTGGAACTTGGCAGTAGATTCTGAAGGTTCTCGCAAAATTTCAGCGATATCGGACGAATAGTTACTAATATCTAGAATTTTTTTCAATGATTTTTTAAAAATTTTCTGTTAATACGAGACTCACGAAACTCTGCAAGAGTTTTTGCGTTGCCATTCTACAACTAATCCATATTTGAATTCAATAGGTTCTGTATTTTTCGAGTCATTAAGGAAATATCAACCAAATTTCAGATAGGTATAACTCCAAAACTATTTGGCCTGTTATGCCTATAAACAAACTCAAATGTCGCATTCAGATGCACAACCTAACTTGAAAATTTCAAGTCGCTATGTATTTCCGTTCTCAGGTTATTGTGGATAAAAAATATTTTTTAATAATTTTCTAGAGATTCTCACAATATTCCACTTAGTCCTTAGGATTGTATTCTACAACTACTCACCAAGTTTCAATTCGATCGGATTTGTATTGGTTGAAAACTAAATTATTACTCGGAAACCATTAGGCTGATTATGCCCATTAACGGATGTATTGGGATGCGCCACCCACCCTGAAAATTTAAGGTCACTAGCCCTTTCCGTTCTCAAGTTATCGAGGCAATGGCCGGCCGGCCGTACAGAATTAAATTTGACCTCGAATTCTTCATCGGTGAGACGAACCCAATCGTTTGAGACCATTTTCGGAACAAAATTCTAAAATTACAGACATTTGGGCAAAATGATAGCGCGTTGTTCCACAGAACATACGCGCAAAAACATGAATTTGAAATTTGTTATGTAGAAAGAAATTTTTTTTTTCGTTTCCCCGAAACCATTCAGCCGATTTTGCCCAATAACAAACTTAACTGAGATATTTATCTCCTAACCCTACTCTGAAAATTTCAGCTGTCTAGCTCATTCCGTTCGAGAGTTATCGTGTTAACGAACGGACAGCCGGACATAATCGATTATGACCACGGGTTCTTGATCAGTGAGTCGAATGAAATCATTTAAGACCATTTTCAACCAAAAATTCGAATATCACAGACATTTGTTCAAATTGATAAGGCACTCTGTTCCGAGGAACAAGAGCGCCAAAAATCGAACGTCTAATCTACTCCGTCTTCTACGCCACTGAGAGTGACTTAATCACAATCCACGATGATTATAAATGAATCCCCCGATTATTCAGATCTGTCGCCAATCAAGTGTGCCCATTCCACGGACCATAAATTTTTCACTGAAAACACCCGAGACCAGAATTAACTCGTTCTGTTACAGATTCACTACTCGAAATTATTATAAACGATCCGCATCAGTTATGCCGATTCATTGTGAAATTATGGTCACTTTCCACGTGCTGTCGCGATTTCCGCTTTTCTATTGGTAGTTCGGTCTGATTAATGGGTTTCTAGAAAAATTCGGAGAGGCGACAACATAATTAACAGGAATGTGACAGACTTATACGAGCCTACGCTAATTTCAACATGTGTTTTCTTAAACACGGGTGAAAAATAATTGGGTCGGACAAGAACAACTATAGAATAAGTTTAGTCTTGGTTTCGACTATCCACAGTAATGGTAAATTATTGCGCAGACCAAAGAAATTAAAAATTTTCGGAGCCTAAAAACAAAGTAGTGATTCATTTTATCTGCAAAGTGCCGATTTAAAAAATTTCATCGGATTTCATGCTTATATTCAGCCGCTCGCAACAATTGCAATAGTTATAAACAATTAAGTGAAGAAAAAAGAAGGGGTTTTGGTTTTTCGTCAATATCTCAAAAACTATCTCAGATTATTCAAATTTGAAAAAAGATTCGAAAAGAAGGGTAAATTTCCTAAGAAAGGTCCCAACTCCCGGAACAAGGACCGATATTAATAATATTCCGAGAGGGTTGAAAATACTCCCGGAAACGGGTACTCAGGCTTGCGTAAGCCTCGCCCCCTTCGGATCTTTCATGAATAAATATTATTTAAACTCATTAAATTTGAAAATAGAAAATTGAAAAAATTCAGGCGCCTGCAGGATAGATCAATGAACAATAATCCGAGGACCAAAAATGTTTATCGTGATTTTTCAATTAGTTATTCAACAGTTAAATAACAATTTTTTGTAGCACGAACATTAACATTGCAAGTATGCTGATTGTTAAACTATAGATCTGAAAATTATTTCCTTCCGTGAGGCTATTATTCAAAGGTCTTAAAATAGATTCCTATTGGAAAATATCAAAAATAGAAAATTTTCGTTTTGTTATGAACAATTTACTAAAGTGGAAAATTATAAAGCTTCAATTATGTTTCAGAAGAAAATTTTAAATTATCTCATGAACAACTCATTGGTTTATAACAATTTTGTAAACAATAGATGATAATAATTATTTAAAATCATTTTTGGGTAGTTTCTGATCATAAGAAAATGGATCCATAGTAATATTATAAATTGAAGCTTTATAATCTTTCACTTTAGAGCATTGTTCATAAAAAAACGAAAATTATCTATTTTTTAAAATTTTCCAATAGGAAACTATTTTAAGAACTTTGAAAAATAGCTTCATGGTAGGAAAAAATTTTCAGATCTTATATTACAACCGATTCTTCTGATTTTTTCTGAAAGGCCACGAACATAAGGGATCACATTCAACAGATTGTGTTGTTCTTTTTGTTGATTATTTTGTTGTACTTGATTGATTGAAAGTTTATTAGAAGCTCTTCTATCTGGCTTCATTATTGATGTATCTATGAATTGACTCGCGTATCCTTCCTTTCTTCAAGAAATTTTTTGCTGAAATCGATTTCAATATTAGTCTAGTCAACAAGTGCTTTTTAGGACAAAATTTTTGCGTATTCTCCTAAGATTATGATTGAGGTGCCATTGGATTTGGAATGGCATGTTGATAGTTTTTGAGATAATGCTAAACCGTTCGCAGACATTGCATTAGTTACAAACAATTAAGTGAAAAAAAAAGAAGATGCTGTGGTTTTTCGCAAATATCTCAAAATCTATCAGAGATAATTCAAATTTGAACAAAGATTCGAGAAGAAGAGGAAGTTTCCTAAGGAAAAGTCCCAATTTCCTGAACTACCACCAATATTTATAATTTTCCCAGAGGCTTGAAAATACTCCCGAAAACGGGTACTCTGGTTTGCGTAAGCCTTGCCCCCTTCGGACGTTTCATGAATGAATATTATTTAAACAAATTGAATATGAAAAATTTAAAAAATTCAGGCGCCGTGGTCCAAAAATGTTTATAGTGATTTTTCAATTAGTTATCCATTAGTTAAATAACATTTTTTTGTAGTCATCAATAAAGGATACTGTGGGAGATATACTAAATATTGAAAGGTTTCTTTCTGGGTTTTCTCTCCCAAACTCTGAAAAATATCTATAAAATAAAAATTAATTATTCTGCGATTTGATTCTGCGTAAGAAACACAAGATATTTTTCAGAAGCAACCAATTGAACAATGTTGCCTAATAAACAACAACAAATCAACGAAG
Organism: Halyzia sedecimguttata; assembly: GCA_937662695.2. Taxonomy (NCBI): domain Eukaryota; kingdom Metazoa; phylum Arthropoda; class Insecta; order Coleoptera; family Coccinellidae; genus Halyzia; species Halyzia sedecimguttata. The sequence goes on along the minus strand of OW569415.2, from coordinate 66,663,409 downwards.
AAACAACTATATCGTAACGTTTCGGAGTCTATATCAGACTCCTTCGTCAGAAGCTTAACGAAAATCTTTAGAATTATTTTGTTGATAGTTATTCTAAAATTCGAGAATTGTCACATTGACAGTATTTGAAAATCATAGCTAACATAGTTTCACTCTGCATAGAAATTTCCAAGTTCCAAATCCTTTTTCAATAATTTCAGCCAAATATGGTCAATACCAATCGAGCAATTTGCAAAATTGCATTCTCTGTTCATTAAAATACAAAACTTACCGCCGTATTCACAAAGCATTCAATCTCCGTTAAGTCCTAACTGAGGTCCTCAGTTAAGGATAAATAAGAATCGCAACCTCAGTTAACGTATGTAACGGTGGTGAAACAGGCGTTTTTCACGTTACTTTTCACTTAAACTGAGGTTGTGATTCTAATTTATCCTTAACTGAGTACCTCAGTTAGGACTTAACGGAGATTGAATGCTTTGTGAATACGGCGGATAAGGAGTCAACTTGTATGTTATTGAACAGAGAATGCAATTTTGCTAACTGCTCAACTGGAATTGACCATATTTGGCTGAATTTATTAAAAAAGTAGTTGGAACTTTCTATGCTGAGTAATACTATGTTAATATAATTTTCAAATACTGTCAAAGTGACAATTCTCGAATTTCAGTATAGTTACATCAACAACAAATAATTTTGAAGATTTTCGTTAAGTGTCTGACGAAAGAGTCTGATTTAGACTCCGAAACATTTGGAAATGTAGTTGTTTCATCGTTGATGTTGTGTCGTATATTTTTCAGCGTTTGGGAGCGAAAACCCAGAAAGAAACCATGGTATTAATAATGAATGTACCTCCCACAGCATCCTTTAATGATTACTTAAAACTAAGACGGAGGTTACACGGTCAATCTGGTATCCGTCTCGCATCACATCAATCATGGATTGATGTCAGATTGACGGATTGATGGATTTATGGTCCGGATCGATGGAATATTAAATATTTTTGTCAATCTGACCAGACTGACGCCTGACCACAGTATACAAATATGACTGAACAGAGAAGAGAATATCGCCGCTTTTTCTCCGTTTATTAATGGGAAGGAAACTTGAACTTTATTATTTTATCAATCTTACGACCCATTGGTTAAGATCGAAAGGGATTGGTCTTAACCTCTCAGTTTTGGTTACACGCTTAAATTCGACTTTTGAAGAGCAATATGTGGAATCTAGCAATTCAAATTCATCTCAACATCCTTGCCACTTGGGATGAATAGTGAGGTAGTGCGCCTATTAGTTATTTTACCCTAATTTGATTTAAATAAATAAACATAATTTACTTCTTATATTTTTGTTTCACTTCCAACAATTATGAACTTTATTAAAAAATTGGTTCAAGCACTGACGTGAAGTCTATGAGGGCTATGGGGCTATGGGGCTATGAAGACAGCTTTAAGAATCTGGGAACAGGGACAGTGGCGTGACAGCGGAATGTTTAGGGGACACGCGAGGGCACTCAAGAAGGTGGAGGATGATGATGCATCTCTCCTCCGGAGGAGTGACCGTGCGGGCTCCTTATTCTGCTTTAACGAACCCTATAGGGTGATTGTTCCTGATAGAGACCAATGGGATACAAGGAGTGATCTCCTTAAACCAGAGGGGCCCACATGGTTCACAGATGGCTCTGTAACGACTACAGGGACAGGTGCAGGCATTGTGGGACCTCGAGTGAGCATGTCCATCCCTCTCGGGAAGAACTGCTCGATAATACAGGCAGAACTATACGCTGTTCTTGTCTGCGCGCTGGAAAACATCCGACTAGGATACTCTGGCAAGTACATATATATATGTTGTGAAAGTCAAGGAACGTTAAAATCCCTATCTGATGTGAAGATAAACTCCTACTTAGTAGGCGAATGCAGGAAGGCTCTTCGAAGGCTGGGCGCTGGTAACGTTGTAAAACTCATCTGGTGTCCGGCTCACTCGGAGATTTCAGGTAATGTTAAGGCAGATAAACTGGCGAAGCAGGGGGCTCGGATACCATATATAGGTCCTGAGCCTTCACTTCCAGTATGTCGTACCTCTGTTAAAACATTCTTCAAGAATCTTTTGGACAAGAATTTCTCCAGTGTATGGAACATGGGAGTAGGACTCAGGCAGTCAAGGCTTCTCATTAAGAAACCATCGTCAAAGTCTGAAGTAAAGAAACTTCTTTCACTCGAAAGAAGAGAACTGAGCCTGGTGACTGGATTACTAACTGGTCACCAGTTCAACAAACATCTGAATAGGATGGGATTGGCCGATAGCGCTCTGCGTCGATGGTGCAAGAGCATGGAAGAAACAGCTGAACATATTCTGTTCGACTGTAACAACCTTAAAGAATTGAGGGTCATACACCTAGGCAGCCCAACACCTACGATTCCTATGGTGAGAGGGACTTCCCCTTTTAAACTCGCGGCATTCCTGTCAGCGTGTTTTTTGGAATGAGTCTCACGAGTTTGTCAAGCGGGAGAACAATGGGCCAGAAGGCCTCAGTTCAGCCTGAGACGGCACCGCGGTAGAAGAAGAAGACGTGAAGTCAGGAGCTTTTGCGCGTATGTTCTATTGTCCATTCTCCTGCATTTGACACCCTTTGGTCTTTGGACAACATAATTACCATGGTAAATTCGATGAAGGGTGTCCAATGCAGGAGAATGGCCAATAGAACATACGCGCAAAAGCTCCTGACTTCACGTCAGTGCTTGAACCAATCTTTTTTTTCGTAATTTTTTTCAAATTTTCTAGGGGTACGGTTCTTACAAAATTTTAAACACGTCTTTATGTTGATTTTCTACTACTAGTTACCAAGCTTCAATTCGATCGAATCTTTATTTTTTGAGTTATCGAGGAAATAATATTCCAGGTGGGTATAACTCGGAAACCGTTAGACCGATTATGGCTAAAAAAACTTAACTCTCCCATTCGGATAAGCAACCTACCCTGAAAATTGCAAGTCCCTATCTCCTTTCGTTCGAAAGTTATCGAGGCAACGGTCACCCATCTACTGAACTCGCACAAGGCTGCTCGAATCTCCAACAATATTTAACCGATCATGTTAAAACTTGAAACTTGGCAGTATAGTTAGGTTCTAAAGGCTCTTGTAAAATTTCAGCAATTTCAGACGAATAGTTACTGATATATAGAATTTTTTTTTGAATTTTAAAAGATTTCTTGAAAATTTTCTACAAATACTATCCTCACGAAATTTTGCAAGAATTTTCGCGTTGGCATTCTACAACTAACAACCATGTTTGAATTCAATCGGTTCTGTATTTTTCGAGTTAATACGGAACAAAAAACGACCAAATTTCAGATGGCTATAACTCTGAAACCGTTTGGCCGATTTTGCTTATAAACAAACTCAAATGTCGCATTCAGATGCACAACCTAACCTGTAAACTTCAAGCCGCTATATCTCTCCCTTCTCATGTTATCGTGACGACAAAAATATTTTTTAACAATTTTTTAATGATTTTCTAGCAATACGATTCTGACAAATTTCCACAAACGTGCTTAGGTTTATATTCTACAACTATTCACCAAGTTTCAATTCGATCGGATTTATATTGGTTGAAAACAACGAACTTGTCAGTCGTATTCGGATGCGCCACCTACCCAGAAAATTTCAAGTCGCTAGCTCTTTCCCTTCTCAAGTTATCGTGGCAACGGCCGGACGGCCGGCCGGACAGATTTAAATTTGACATCCAATTCTTCATTGGGGAGTCAAACCAAATCGTTGAGACCATTTTCGTCAAAAAATTCGACAGTTACAGACATTTGGGCAAAATGTTAACGCGATGTTCCCCAGAACATATGCCCAAAAAAGGGGGAGAAGCCATATGGACAGGAGCTTTGAAGCACTCTTCAAATGTATAGCCAGAGTGGTCACCCATCCAGGTACTGAACTCGCCGGAAGCTGCTTAGCTCCAGAGATAAAATTTTTCCAAGAATATAAATCCGACCCTAAAAACAAACGTCCAAAAAAAACTGATCGTCTCTTTAGCCGAGAATGGTCTCATACGAATATTCGCTACCTAAATACATACACATTCACTGTTGATTCGAAAATAATCAGGCCAGTGTCTGTGGAAATTCAAAATATTGATGGCCATTTCTTTCTTGAATATGGATTCCTTCATCGAAAAACAGCAAGGTTTCTCCAAAGTACCCGAAATTCATTGGAAAAACGAAAAGACAAGAGGTGAAAAACGAACAAATAATAATAATATATAACCTTTCAATAGTCCCTCTCACAAATATACTCCTCTGTAGCTGCATGGATCTCTTGAAGAACAATCACCTCCGCTAATTTTCGAATTTATTCACTCTCAGAAACTCGAAGAACGCGACAGGACCGTAATGTAGGGCCATAGATATATGATGCTTATCTCGGAGTTATTATTTCAATAGAAATGAAAATATCATTGATTGGAACTGGTACTGTCTTTCCGAATGGAAACTTGGAACCTTATTGTTATTTGATAAATTACTACTTACAAAATGACAGATTGTCACAGGCCATAGGTATCAGAATAATGTAATGTAATGTCAAAATCATAGAGGAACATGAAATTCTTGACAGATATGTTAATGAAGTTACTAACTTCAAGGAATAATTTAGAGTCGAGAATCAGACACTGTTGACAACTTGTTTGGTCGAATCTGAATACAGTGGACCAGTTCACTCCGATCGATGGAATATTTGGATATTTCGGCAATATCTTAACCAATATAAATCCAATCGAGTTCAAATTTAGAACTTTACTGTAAAATAGGGTTTTGAAGGATCTCGTAGAATTTCAACCCTATCTGTCGGATAGTTTCTGAGATACAGATTTTTTTTTACATTCCAGTCGGTATTTTTCAACTAATTGCCATGCTTTGATTCGATCACATTATTATTTAGTGGATCGGTGGATTTTGCCCATTAACAGACCTAGCTAGCGCATTTGGACTCCAAACCTACCCTGAAAAATTCAACTCTCTAACCCATTGCTTTCAAGCGTAATCGTGCTGACGGCCGGCCAGACTGGCCGGACATAATCAATTCTGACCTCGAATTCTTGATCAGTGAGTCGAAACTAATCGTTTAAGACATACACAATATAAACTAAAACAACACAAAATCCATACAATGAAATAACTACTGCTCTGTTCCTCTACTATTATATTACTCAACTACTCTATTACTTTATTATTCTACTCCTCTATTATTCTTACTCTAGTGTATTAACTTTTATATTGAAGCACCCAGTTGTGGAACACCTGTATGTGCCAGTGTACATGTACATGCATAGTATACAATTTAGGCACAATTCCAAACAAACGAGGTAAGCTTCTCGCCAATACTCAGTTATAATATCACAAGAGCATAGACAATATTCGATTATTTACCGATTCACGTGACGTTTTCGCGAAACATCACGAGAGCGTAGCTCGAGTGATGTTTCGCGAAATACGTCTAGTGAAGAGGTGAATAATCGAAACATATTGTCTTTGCTCGAGTTGGTATTCGTTACGATTATATAAAGAGTAATATTTTAATTCTTTTATTGATTAATATTAATATTGAAACTACAATTATTATAATACATATTTGATGTATTGTTATTTTCGGAATTTGTAGTGTTGGTACTATTGCTGACACTGGATGTGGAAGGATTAGGTATGTTTCTCATTTTCTCAATTATTTGTCTATGGTGTTCTGCAGTGAGTTTCAAATGCGGTTTCAGAGATTCCGATGACGAGTGGCCTGTTATTTTGGTAATTTCTTGCAAGTTTGCCCCTGAGTGTGACAAGATACTCACAGCAGAGGAGCGATTCGAATGATTCGTAATTTTCCTTTTTTTCGTATCTAGTCCGATACTTTCAGCTGCTGTACGTGTCCATTTACTCAACTGATTTAAACCTACAGGGCAATTTTTATAGCATTTTCCTGTTTTCTGCCAATCAATATTAGGTGTTAAAAAAAGACGATTGGTTGTGATATTTGGAGTCCTTTTGCTCAATAATTTATCCAAGAGACGTACTGGACACTGATTCGTGGACTCTTTATTCGTTACCAACCATTTATAATTTGTGGTACGTTGTTCACCACCTTGTGCTGTTTTTGAAAGTACTGGATTGTATTCGATTCGTCCCGTATTTTGACCGTAATTGTCGAACTCCTTTTTGAAATAGTCAGTTAAGCAAAAGGCTGCTTCATTACCACGCCATGCCAATTCCACAGCACAAATTTGATAAAATTTTTTTTGCAAACCATCTGGTGTATTTTCATCGAAACTTGAAATAATTTTGAGTATTTCATTCTTATTAAGAGCGGCTGAGCTCTCTTTTTTCCTGTCGGGGATTGCTTGTAATTTTTTCCTCTTGGCTGTACGGGCCTTTCTCGCATTTTCGAAAATTGTATCTTTAAATGGATTTATTTCTCTGTTGAAGTCTTCATGAAACTTTTTCTGTAAGAGTTTAGCAGAAATATTCCAAATGGTTTTAACTGTACTTTCTTTATATTCTTTTCCATCTGCACGTTTCATATTGAATGCCCAATCTTTCAAAATATTCGCTACTTCATCATTTGAAATATCAGCACGAAGTTTGTAATTTCGATGTTCACAAAACACCGTGAACTGTTTCCAAACATAATTATGTGTCTTCGTGGTATTTTCTGGTGTTAAATTAACAATTTCTTGGTCAATTTCACCACTTGAACTCAAACCAAAACGATGCATCTTCAAAAATGCACTGACATTTCATTGACATTTATCGTCACTATGGAAATTATTCTAATATGGCTGGAGGCGAATCACCAAAACGATTATATACCGTCGTCAAGCGGTATATTCAGTTATCTATACGACGTTACTAAGGGAAATTCAGGAATTTTATTGGTTCGTTATAATATGAGTTATATAATCTATATTATAATTTATTGGAGTCAAGGAAGTCAGATCAACTGCTACAAAATTTTTTATTTGACATCTAATTAGAAATCCTTCATTAGCAACAAAGACTACGTATATTTCAGAAATGATTTAGTGTAAAAACAGTTCTTCCGTCATAACTTCCGTGTTCCTCTAGCTGGACTATAAACAGTGACATGAACGCGTAATTCGAAATCTTTGGCGTATTCAACTTCGAAATTAGGCGTCATGCTTGATATTCCTGGCTTCCCCGCCTGAACGATTCAATATAAAGACCCTAAGAGCGCCATAATTATGTCATCAAAGTAATAAAATATCTCTTCACGTTGTGAAATTCTTAGGAATTCTAGAGTAGGCTCAAATAGCGTTCTTCCAACTAGGAATGCGTGTGTGTTTGGCGGTTTATTTTACAACAGAAATAAAGGAAGCGATGACATATGGATTTTATTTCCTGGCAGTAGAGCCGGTGTGAAAAATGCAGGAGGGCCGTGGATTTTAGGTATTTCATGTATGCATTAGTTGTGTCACATGAGAATTTGGGTCATGTTGGTAATAATGTTCCGGATTCAAGGGAAGAGAATTTTTTGATCATTTGTGAGGTTTTTATTTCCGCATCGAATACCACTTGACTCGTACTCTAACATACACTGCTCAACAATTGATAGGGATCACTTACTTTTTCTAAATTTATTTCTGAATTATTCGCTCCAAGATTATAAATTTAGTCAGATATCAGAGTACTTTCAGTTGATAATATGGTTCACTTGAGAAAAGAATGAAAAAATGGAAAGTTGGAGAGAAAAAAAGACTTTATTAGGAACACTCAAAATTCTGTGTTTGAATGACATAAAAATTTTATGATGACACCACAAGAAGGCTGAAGTTTTGGTTAAGCTAGTACCTAGTTGGCCCCCCACGAGCTCGTCTCAAGCATTCTACCCTACGAGGCATACTTTCAATCAAACGATTTATAAAATTTTGGGGCAAATTCGTCCAAATATCCCGTAAAGCGTTAGAAAGGTCCTCCAGGTTATTGATCGGTTGTTCTAAGGTTGACAATTGTCTAGACATCTCAGACCAGACATGTTCGATGCAATTCATGTCTGGAGAGCGAGCTGGCCAGTCCATCCTATCAATAGCATGAGTTTCTAGGGCTTCATTAACCAGACGACTACGGTGTGGACGGGCATTATCGTCAATTAAAATGAAATTCTCGCCCAAGGCAGCCGCAATCGGAACAATTATGGGTTCAATAATCATATCGTGATATCTCTGGCTGGTCATTGTGGTGTTCTGCAGAACAACCAACTCTGTGCGTTGGTTCAAACAAATGCCTCCCCATAGTTGTTATCATGTCGTCGAATAAGAAGGTTGTGTCGAGCGGATCTCTTCAATTATCGATTCCCGAATGTGCTTGTTGTAGGCGAACAATTATAAAAAATATCATAAACTGTAATATTTGCCATAAAGTTTACCATCCCGGTTGTGCGAATAAAGTTAAAAAATGCTGTGATGGGGATTTTTCATCCTCCGCTGATTGTAATACTGGAATAATTTCTCCGATGTCTGAAAGTATTGGCGGAAACATATCCACTGAATCTACCCAACAGGAACTTCTAATGAAGATAATTTTCGAGTTAGAAGCGAAGAACTCCTTACTTATCGAGAACAACTGCCTTCTGAAGTTCAAGATCTCATCTCTAGAAACCGAAATTACAAATAAAAATGCTGAAATTGATAGGCTCAACAAAAAAGCTGAAACAAAAACGAAACATAACAATAGGATGACTAAATCTTTTCATGAACCGTCTGGTGTGAATGAGTTGGTTTCAGATGCCGCAACTCGCGTTCCTGATATTTCAGTATCTGCCAGTAATCCGTCTATAAAATTTACGGATGCTGGAACTTCTAACGCTCCTACGAGAGCAACTTCAGTGCAAGATCCGCGTAGTGTTGGAAATCATTCGGAGCAAAATGAGGGTTGGAATATTGTCAATAGAACTACTCGAAAACGAAATAGAACATTGGTCGTTGGAAGTTGTTCACAGGAATCATCAGTCCAAGGAGTGGAGAAATTTAGTATATTTCATGTGTCGAATTTAAAACCTGATACAACGGAGGAAAATTTGGTAAATTTTCTACAAAAAAAGTTTTCTTCCGCACGATGTCTGCAGCTCACTTCTAGGTACCCTGAAAGCTATTCTTCGTTCAAGGTGACTATCCCAGGCTCTGAATATGAAAAAGCTTTAGATGGATCTAATTGGCCTAATAAGGCAAGTATAAATCATTTTTTCCAACCGAAAAAAATAAACCATCCAGCAGATTAAACGCATTCAACAGAAAAAACGTAAAAATGTTGAGGCTTTTACAGTTGAATGCTCAATGTATTTCGAATAAGTTGGATATGTTGGAGTTACTCATGGCTGAGAAGAACCCTGATATTGTGAGTGTTGTTGAACACTGGTGTAGTTCTGTAAGTATTGAAACAATGTCAATACCGGGTTACGTGTTAGCTAATTATTATTGCCGCCCTACTCGAGTTCACGGAGGGACGATGATCTATGTAAAGTCTGGTATAAGGATAAGGAATTTGTGCGTATCAGTTTTTTCCGAAGAAATGCATTGTGAAATATGTGGGACTATTATCATTGCTGAAAGTCGATTGGCAATAATAAGTGTTTACCGGCCTTGTTCCGGCGACTTCGAGATGTTTCTGGACAGATTATCTGACACTTTGAACTATTGTTCAAATTTGGTAGACATTATGTTTGTGTGTGGTGATCTAAACATTGATTATCTGGGAGTGGGGAGCATACGTCATAAGCTCTTCATGGATCTGATTGGTTGTTTTGATCTCAGAATTACTTCTGAGGACCCAACCAGGATATTTACCGATATTACTGGTTATACATCCATTTCTAAAGTGGACTATGTTCTGACTAATGCTGATTTATCTGAGTGTAAGGTAGAAGTTTTTGAGGCTCATATTAGTGACCACAAAACTATATTAGTGGATTTCAATACTGTAGTTAAACCAGTTGCTCCATCTGTATCAAAGTTGGTCAGAAACTTGAGTCCACACAATATCAATGAATTTGTTATGAGTATCTCAAACTACGATTTTCAGGCTCTGTATGAGAATGTTCATGTTGAAAAGTGTTTTGAAATTTTTGTCAATATAATTGTGAGCACATTTGAAACATGTTGCCCTCTGAAGAGGTTCAACAGTAATGTTAATAATAAAAAAAGATGGATAACACCCGAAATTACACTTGCTAAACGTGAACTCATGAATTTTCACTGGTTACATGTAAGTTTGAAAAGTCAGTATACTTACAATTTATACAGAACTGCTAAACTGTCTTACAGTTCAATGATCAGAAATGCTAAACTTAAATACAACAGTGAACAAATCAATAGGTCAGATAATAAAAATAGAACAGTATGGTCCATAGTGAATACTTCAATAGGTCGAGGTGGGGGGAGAAACGAATCTATTGAACTCGTTGTTGGTGGGGTTTCACATACCGGGGCTAGCGAGTTGGCTGAAATTTTTGCGGATCACTTTTCTTCAATAACAGAAGCCACTCTAAGCCGTTACTACGGGAACTCTTTATCGTCTTCATGTACCACCTCATGTATGGAAGTCTCAACATTCTTCTTTCATCCAGTGTTAGAGTGTGAGGTGGCCGATGTAGTGAAAACCTTGAAAAATAATAAGAGTGCTGGGGCTGATTCAGTTTCCGCGAGAATTTTAAAGTTGATAGGCGTAGATATATGTAAACACTTTGCCCATTGTATTAATCTATCTGTGGCCTCAGGCGTGTTTCCTACTCTCCTCAAAAAGTCTATAGTTGTTCCGATTTTCAAGAAAAATGACGTTCATAATATTACAAATTATAGACCGATTTCTATATTGAGCGTATTTGCTAAGGTCTTTGAGAGAGTGGTGTTTAATAGAATGATCGGGTACCTCGACAAGTATAATATACTGGATACTGCACAGCATGGTTTCAGACCTGGTCGTTCAACCCAGACAGCAGCAGTTTCTTTTGTAAATTTTGTTCATGAATGTCTCGACAATGGTCTATTTGTTGCAGGTCTATTCTTTGATCTGTCTCGAGCGTTCGATAGTTTATCCTTTCAGTTCATACTTGACAAGTGTTACAACCTAGGATTCCGTGGCGTATTCTTGGATTGGCTGCGCAGCTATCTTGAGGGAAGAGTCATGTCTGTCAAGATTCAAGATATGTTATCTGCTGAGCATGATTCAAAATTGGGTGTACCACAGGGGTCGGTCCTCGGGCCGCTTCTGTTTTTGGTTTTTATTAATGATCTTCCCCATAACTTGAGAAGAATGCTCGTTAACATGTATACCTGCCAAAACCTGCTGGAAATTACGAAAAGGATCTCGATGGGTCTATTCGCAGATGATGCCTCGGTAGCTGTTGCGGCTCCTACATTTGATGAGCTTCGAACATTGTGTGAGATGCTCCTGGGGTGTTTTGTGGAGTGGTGTCACAAAAACAACATAATGATCAACATAGAAAAAACCGAGTGCATCCGTTTCACATATGGGCAGGATGATATTAGCCTGGTTATCCGTCACACAGATATTACCATCCAATCTAGGGAAAGTACCAAGTTTCTGGGCATCGGTCTAGACAGCAATTTGAGATGGTGTACGCATGTCGAATTTGTGTGCAAAAAGTTGAACAGCTCATATTATGCCATAAATAGGGTGAGAAATTCACTTCCCTTGGATTCTCTCATTAGTATATATTATAGCTTGGTCTTTAGCCATCTATCCTATAATGTCTTGCTCTGGGGAAACTCTTCGGATGCTTGTAGGGCTTTTATTTTGCAAAAGAGAATTTTGCGTATGATTTTCGGAATATCTCCACGTTCCTCATGCCGACCTGTATTTATAGTGAAGGGTATTCTCACATTGTCCTCTATTTACATTTTGAGATGTCTACTATATGTGAAAGAGAATGAAGGAAGCGTGACAAGGCTATCTAGCTTTCATGGCTATAACACTAGAAGTGAAAGAACGTTAAACATCCCCAAACACAAAACAACTAAGTTTGAGAAGTCTCCTATGTACCAGTGTATCAAACTGTTTAATCACTTGCCACGTTTCATCCAGTCTCTTGAGTGTAAATCTTTCAAAAAAACTGTTAAAAGTTTATTGTTGAAAAAATGTTATTACTCAGTGAATGATTATCTATGTGATGTATCTACCAATTTATGATTTTCTCTCTTTGTTTTCATCTGACTTGTCCTATACAATTATTTGTCAATGGGGATTAATAAATTATTATTATTATTATTATTATTATACACATATAGAACCTCCGCCAAAAGCTGTTGTGGGTACCATAAACTGTTCTGCATACCTTCGACCTCTTTCCCTCCAAGCAAGAATACGTCCATCGGAGTTGACCAAACGAAATCTAGACTCATCCATAAATAAACATCGGCTCCAATCTTCAACTGTCCAATTGCGGTGCTCCTCAGCCCATTGCCGTCGATGAACCCGGTGTTCCCTATTCAAACGGGGATGTTGTACCCTCCTACGTGCTCTCAAACCACGAACATGTAGTCGTCGTCTTACAGTCTGGTTCGAAATTAGAACTCCTGTTGCAACTCTCAGTGATCTATTGAGCCGCGACGCCGGGTAAGTGGGATTTCTCCTAGCATAGAGGACCAAAAGACGATCTTGGGCAGCTGTTGTACTGCGCTTCCGACCTCCCCCATGAACATAAGCTACTGAGTCGTTTTGGATGAACCTATTCCAAGCCCGTATCACGACACTTTGCGAAACATTCAACCGCCGGGACACTTCTCGCTGGGACAAACCTTCCTGTATCCACAGTATGATTTGGTCCAGTTGCACAGGAGCCAAACGTCTTCTCGGCATGACTGATAAGCTAATATTGTTCTCAATTCTTCAATTATTGTCACCTTATGTGTTTGAACGAGAGAAAAAAACAGATTTAATAACAAATACCACATTGCTTTTCACTCCACATGTAACAGCCTACAGATAATAATCGATTTTGTGAACAAGAGCCGATGAAGTGAGGAAAAATTTGATATAATCAACTCAAAACATCTTAATTGTTCCTAAGAGAACATATAATGTACAGATATTCACGAGATAACTTGAAAAAAATACAAATGAAGAGAAGTTCATAAGTGATCCCTAGCAATTGTTGATCAGTGTATAAGAATTGGTATGGATATCTGTTATTTGTCACTTTCATTCAAATTGAGAAAATAGTTGGACTGTTAGGGTTTACGTGACTTCAACCTAGGAATCTTATTGTCTCGAATATGGGAGACAATCGCATTTGAATTCGGAAAGTAATGAAATTCATTCCAAGAATTCAAAACAGCAGTCTGTCGGCGAATATGGGGCGGGATAATGTTTGAAAGAATTGGTTATTTATGTTCTCACATAATATTTCTGTGAACATTACCTACTAATTATTGGGATTATTCTGTCATAAAATTATTCAATTTGATATTCTCATGGAAACTAAGATATTCATGAGAATTTCAATACGAGAATGGGAGATGATCGAATTGTGTATAATTTTATAGTGGAAACAATTGGATACCTATTAAAATGAAATCAATTGAAAGTGTCTGTTTCAGCAGTGAAAAATAATGGAATATCATAAGAATTGAGTGACTTAATAAGTTTTCTCAAACCATTTAATTAAATTGCAAGCATCAGATTATATAGCTGGGATTCAATATTACAGATTATGGTCAGATATTCGTCAGAAGCAATGTATGGAAAACAATGCCTTACAAACAATAACAAAACAACATCAAAGATTCAACAACAATTTTGTAACTTTTCGGAGACTAGATCAGACGCCTTCGTCAGACACCAACCGAAAATCTTCAGAATTATTTTGAAATTCGAAATTCGTTACATTGGTATTCTTTGGGAATCATAGCACCATAGTTTATTTGCATAGAAAGTTCCAAGTTACAACCCTTTTTCAACAAATTCAACCAAATATGAATTCCATTACAGCAATTTGCAAAATTTCGTTCTCTGTTCAACAAAATACAAGTGCTTAAGTTTCGTTTTAATGTAATCGGAATCTTAGTTTTATTCCAATACATCATGTGATCTCCATGGATTGTACATTCAAGTTTTGAAATCATTAATTTTTGTATGTCTCTACTTCTTAGGTTGTTCGTATGTTCCAACTTCCTTACTTCTATTGGTGTCGATGTTTCTTCTGTATACGAATACCACAAATACAATGAATATTATAACACAGTTTTTAGAAGAATGTTTTCCATTAATAGGTTTTGTCTCAGTTAATAATAGTATAGACCTAAGATCATTTTGTGTCTTGAAAAAAGTTCTTATATTGAACTTAGAACCGATCTAATTTTCATCGAAAGGGCACGAACATAAGGGATCACATTCAATAGATTGGGTTGTTGTTCTTATTGGTTATTCTGCTGTACTTGATAAGTTATTTGATTAGTTGCTCTTCTATCTAAATTCATGATAAATGTATTTAAGAATTGCCTCGGATATCCATTATCTTCAGAAAATTTCTGGATGAAATCAATTTCATTATTTCGTATTTCAAGGGTAATAAAAATTTAACAAAATTAAACACAAATCCTGGAATGAATTTTTTCTAATGTTTCAGGAAAATGCAGTAACAGGCGGAGAATTTTAATTCGACGATTTTTTCCAGGTCATCAAATTATGGAACCCTCCTGGTTTCTCACTAAAATGAGCGAATAATGGAATAATCCACCCCAGACTCGACAGTGAAAAAATGCATCAGTCGAGTGGTAATTGAAAGGACGGCGACACCAGCAACTCTAACTTTCCACATTAAGATGAAGAAATGTGCTCCGGTCCCCAGCGAAACCGGGATCTAATATGAGAGAAGTTGCCTCGACTTTGCCCCCCAAATTTATTATTGACAAAATTCCTAATGCGATCTTGTAGATCACCGATGTTTTTCAGGCAACTTGAGCCATTCATGGATTACCGAAGGGGATCGGCATTAGTCTGAGACCTTCGCTATCTACCACGTTCGATTACTTTTACTTTCGATGGGGCATTTAACTCAGACAATCTGGAGAGGCTGTTCGTAATGAAATTGCACTGGTTGTGGAAGAGATTCGGATTGGAAGCAATATTGAATTTTCGTATCAATTCTTGGGGGCACACTCTATTCTGTGATGACAGTTGGGGTTTCCGAATTTTACAGGGAGGGGCAATATAACCCTCATTAATTAAAAATTTGTCAACAAATTGATAAATATTATTATTATTATTTTTTGACTGCTCGTTAAGAAAAACCTTTTATAGGCCCGCCCTGAGAGGATCCGCTTCTCTCAGGAGTGTGAGACTCCAGTTGTTGATTGGTTACTCACTAAAAACCTCTTGCACGTAGTTCTTCGTCCTGCCCTTACAGCGTCCCTTGACAAAAGAGATGAGCTGCAACCGGCATTCACAGTTGATGGGACCTGATGATTCGAAGTGATCAGAACAACACTGCTTTCTGCATTATGTGTGCCAATTCCTCGGCCAGGCATCTACAAGCCGGAATCACCCACAAGTCTATCACATAGTTCGCTCTCATTCCGTCTAGGCATCCTATGATTAGAACGACCATCCTAACTTCATGACTTGAGTACAGTATTTCCAGTTCGAACATTACATCCTTGTATTTTTCTCTCTTCTTTTCTTCTTTCATCGCCACATTATTTTCAGCGGGGGAGGAAAATTCGACGACAAACAATTCCTTGAGTTATTTGTCCAGCAGGACTATATCTGGCTTTATGGCGTGGATCTGCCAAGTTGTTCGAAGCGCAAAGTTCCAGTAAATGCGATCTCTGTCATTTACAACAACTGCTTCAATCTCCAGAGGCACATATGGTAGCACTGGTTCGTTGTCTATACCAAAAACCTCTATCAGATAGAAGTAGAGAATTCGGAGTGCCATATTGCGTCTTTCCACATATCCTGATGGAGCATGGACTGTGTAAGCAGACAGAATGTGCATAACAGTTTCCTGCTGGCTATGGCATGCTCTGCACGTTGTGGGAGTTGATCACCCCATCTCGACAAGCCATAGTAATGCCCACGGTTTCCGACTTGAGCCCAGCGGACTTCAAAAAGGCGAAGGATAATTCTTCCGACAGGTCCTGATATTTCAAACTCTTGAAATATATGGAGTACAGTTGTTTAGTCATGTGATCTTCGAGTAGTGTCTTCAGTTGTGCCTGTCTTATCTCTCTGCCAACTCTTCTTTGGTCTGTTGGCGTGATAGGTGTTCCTGCTAGTAGACATGAACCCGATGAACATTGATCAGCTCAAAGAAAATATCCGCAGTGATCAGACCAGCAATGCTGCAGTAAGTATTTTCTAACCTGTGATCACGATAAAAGGAATGCTGAAGCAAAGAGGGTCACATTTAAAAGATATTAGTTGCAAAAAATTAACTACCTATATTAACCTATACAAATTCCTGAAAAATATGGAGTACAGGTGTTTACTCATGTGATCTTCGTGTAGTGTCTTTAGTTGTGCCTTTCTCATTTCTCTGCCAACTTTTCTATGGTCTGTTGGCGTGATAGGTGTTCCTGCTAGCTCATGATCGATGGATATGCCAGTAATACTGAGCTGTCCAAAGCTCCCTGACCAGCCCTAAATAGGAAAGCTCCTTGGTTCCTTATTTCATGATGAACCACCATTTCCAGAAGCGGGTCTTCGATTCTCAATATCCTTATTGCCATTTTCATCGTTTGTTGATGGTGTTAGTATTCAAAACCTTGCAAACCTCTGTCTTCCTGCGTTCGTGGAAGGTACCTATATCCTTTGGATCGAGCAGTTGGGATGCAAGTTACGGTTCATGTACTTACTTCACTATTATCATTATTGATATTGCTATTGAATGGTTTCTTTCTGGGTTTTCTCTGCCAAACACTGACAAAAATGATGACACTTTCCGAAAATGTTTAGAGTCATTTTTGCGCGTATGTTCTGGGGAACATCGCGTTATCATTTTGCCCAAATGTCTGTTACTTTCGAATTTTTTGACGAAAATGGTCTCAAACGATTTGGTTCGACTCCCCAATGAAGAATTCGAGGTCAAATTTGATTCTGTCCGGCCGTTGCCACGATAACTTGAGAACGGAAAGAGCTAGCGACTTGAAATTTTCAGGGTAGGTGGCGCATCCCAATACGACGCGTCGTATTGGGATGCGCCAATATGAATCCGATCGAATTGAAACTTGGTGAGTAGTTGTATGAACCTTAGCACGTTTGTGAAATTTTGTGCGAATCGTACAGCTAGAAAATTATCAAAAAATTATTAAAAAATATTCTTGTTGTCACGATAACCTGAGAACGGAAAGAGATAGCGGCTCGAGGTTTTCATGGTAAGATGTGCATCTGAACACATCATTTGAGTTTCGTTATCAGCAAAATCGGCCAAACGGTTTTAGAGTTATAGCCATCTGAAATTTGGTTGTTTTTTTATCCTCATTAACTCGAAAAATACTAAACTGATTGAATTGAAACATGGTTATTAGTTGTAGAATGCCATCGCGAAAATTCTTGCAAAATTTCGTGGTGATAGTATTTGTAGACATTTTTCAAGAAATCATTGAAAATTAAAAAAAATATATATATCAGTAACCATTCGTCTGAAATTGCTGAAACTTTGCAAGAGCCTTTAGAACCCAACTCTACTGCAAAGTTTTAAGTTTTAACACGATCGGTTAAATATTGTTGGAGATTCGAGCAGCCTTGTGTGAGTTCAGTAGATGGGTGACCGTTGCCTCAATAACTTTCGAACAAAAGGAGATAGGAATTGCAATTTTCAGGGTAGGCTGCGAATCTGAATGGAAGAGTTAAGTTCGTTTTTGGGCATAATCGGTTTAACGGTTTGCGAGTTATACTCACCTGGAATATTATTTCCTCATAACTAAAAAAAAAAAGATTCTATCGAAATGAAGCTTGGTAACTATTAGTAGAAAATCAACATAAACACGTGTTTAAATTTCTTTGAGAACCGTACCCCTAGAAAATTTTAAAAAAATTACGAAAAAAAAAATTTGTAAGAACCGTACCCATAGAAAATTTCAAAGAAGTTATGAAAAAAAAATTGGTTCAATCACTGACGTGAAGTCAGGAGCTTTTGCGCGTATGTACTATTGTTCATTCTCCTATATTGGACACCCTTAATCGAATTTACCATGGTAAATTATGTTGTCCATTCTCCTGTATTGGGCACCCTTAATCGAATTTACCATGGTAAATTATGTTGTCCATTCTCCTGTAATGGACACTTCGAATTTACCATGGTAAATTCGAATTAAGAGTGTCCAATACAGGAGAATGGACCACATAATTTACCATGGTAAATTCGATTAAGGGTGTTCAATACAGGAGAAAAGACAATAGAATACACGCGCAAAATATCCTGACTTCACGTCAGTGATGGAACCAATTTTTGATGTAGCTATTCAAATTTCAAAATAGAATAGAATACAACTTGAAGACTCGGCCTGTATATACTGGGTGATTGTTTGACAATAATTTTAACCATATATTTTCGCACTAACATAAACCAAACAAAGCCCGTTTTCTACCGAAAACAAAAACGGGTTTTCCAGTTTAAATCTTCCAATTTCGATAACGCAACTCATCGACGAATTGCTTGTTCAAATTTGACGAATGCTCCTATCGATTTTTTGTTTAAAGCCCATTTAGTTGTTCCATCGACGATATCGGAAAAATCCTTCGAGGGAACAGCTCCCAGCGTTCGTTTTTCGGTGTAATATTCCGTTGCCCTTGGCTTAATCGTGAAATCAATCAGAGGAGGGTAAACTGTAATCAGGGGGCCCGAAGGAATTGAATGAGGAATTATCGAGACTTTCGATACGGCGGATTCGTTTATTTTGTCATTTACTCTAGGCTTATGTTAGGAATTGCAATTCTGGAGAGGAAAGAAGCGTATATTTTACCCTATTTTGTTCGTTGATGAAGAAAATCCAGGGGTTTGGAGAATAACAGTTGATTTTTCAACATGTCTGTGATAGTAGCTACGGCCGCTGTAGATCTCAGAAACTTTCGAGAAAAAATCTTAATTCAATCATATAGAGCATGTCTTCCGTAACTGATTTTTATTTTCTTTGATTTGTCTCCGCACCAAAAGGTAGAATAACTTTTAAAATATTGAAAAACAGAACAAAAAGCACTGTTGACAGCAGCTTTGACGCGCTTGTTCGAATTTATTGCCAGAGCAATTACTGACCAGGTACTGAACTACTCCAAAAGCTGCTTAGCTCCAGAAAAGAAAATAATATTTTTCCTGTATTCCCAAGAATATAAATCCGACCGAGTTTAAATCTAAAACATGGCTCTTCAATATGTTTTTGAATACTCTTGCAAAATGGCAGCGATATCTGACGAATAGTTACTGAGTTCAGAATTATTTTTAATAATCTTTCCAAAATTTCCTAGCCACGAAATCATCTCAAAATTTTTAATAAGATTGAATTTAATTGTTGAAAAGAATTTCATGCAGAACATGTATCTATGTCAATCCACTCTGACAGTCAAGCTGCTATTAAAGCTCTGAGCTCCCATGTTATCGAGTCCAAGCTAATATGGGAGTGCCGAAGAAAACTCAATGGAGTAGGCAAGAAAAACAGGGTCTCCTTGGTTAGGGTTACTGGTCACGCGGGAATCACAGGAAATGAGGAGGCCAACAAACTTGCCTGGGTTGGTAGATACACCTTCAAAAGTGAATGTCGGGTGGAAGAAGAAACTGAAAGAGGTATTTTCTGGAGATCTCTCCCCAAAATTTATTACTCCAAGAGATTCCTTTCCTTACTTCCTAACTTTGATACTGTCAGATCCAAGAAATACTTGGACATCAGTAAGAACACGCTGCCCTCACTGGTTTCCTCACAGGCCTTAGGAAGCATATGATGAGATTAGGGCTAGCAGGAACTGACGAGTGCAGATTCGGTTGGGAGGAGGATGAAACTCCTCATCACCTGATAACGGAATGCCTCGCCATCTCAAAGCAACGCAAGGAATGCTTTGGGCAATCTGGATATAGTGAAATGATTGTTGACAGTAAAAGTTTTATTTTCATAAAAAATAAAGTTCTTGCTAATTCTGAATCATGCATGCTATTAGGAAACTATTTCAAATCTGACCTCCATGCCCTACGAACGATTGACACCAACTGCCAAGATACCATACAAAAGTCACTAAGGTATATAATCCGAATGTTTCATTAAATTTCAACCGTATTTTACAAAACTTGCCTGAAATAGAGAAAATATCGTCTAATACTCGTTGCAGAAGGCAATTCCAACACTCATGCGTTCGAAAACTCCTCCTTCGTCCCTCGTTTTCGAACTTCGCATTTGAATGGTAGCCCATTCTGCAACTTGTTTTAGAATTTACTGTTAATGTTTTCTGTTACTTTTACGAATAAATTATTTTATTTAATAAACAACCTATAAGAATAATTCTGTTTTTCTATAATCCGAACAACTACCTTGCCATCAACTGTCCAGATTAAAGCGGTTAATTTGTATTATTTGAAAACATGATGAACAAAAGAAACACCTCCTGGCAACACATTAACAGTTAACCTCCTTCCGAAATCTGTCGGAAACACAAATCTTGCCCTAATCCATCATAAACCCAGCTGAGTTAACAATAATTAATCTCATGCGAGACTGAAAGCCATGACTGGCCCGAAACTTGGGCTCCTTATCTACTTCCTCTTTCCTTTTGAGACACACTATCGAATCCCCTGCTTAGCAGATCTGCTGGCGTTCTAAACTGCAGCATCTGAAGAGCACTAGCGTGTGGAACTGGTTTAACGACGTCGTTTCCTGCGACTATCTGATGCCCTTCCTCTAATCATGTCGCACAATCTTTCGTGAGCACTGAAAGATTAGGTAAATATCGGATACTTTTATTATATGCAATCAAATTATCGAGAGAAAGATTTCTCCACAGGATGAATAATTTCGGTTGAATACCAACAGTCCTGTAATGTCACTGAAAACATTACCACAGGGTGGCCAACTCAAAACGAAATATTTTCAGGAACTGTGTCAAAATTTAAAAAAAAATGCTCAGATCCGTCAATTTCTAATTGAAGGAGGAGGACATTCTATTCTGGACCTACATATTCGGAACTGTTCATGTAGCAACAAAGGAGGTGCTGCAAAATGATGTTTTAAATTTTAAATACATACATAATATTCACTTAGGTTTCGGATCATATGTGCTTCTGACCGTTTCCAAGTGAATACTGATGATCTGTGTGCTACTACGTGTTTATACAGGGTGAGTCTTTGACCACTGCATTAATTTTAACTAAAGATTCCTCTCATCAAACGAAACACTTTTTTCATTTAACATTTTTCCAAATTCAGCTCAGGTAAAAAGATACAGGCTGTTGAAATTTTGAAAAAAAATCAGTTTTCATTTTGGAGCTTTGACATCCTTTTTTCGAATAATCTGGAATCTGGAAAAATGGTAAATGAAAAAGTGTTTCATTTGATGAGATGAATCTTTGGTTACAATTAATTCAGTGGTCAAAAACTCACCCTGTATATCCGTAGATAAATGTAGTCTAGTCAACAAGTGCCTTTCAGGTCAAATCTTTCTAGAGTTCTCCGAAAATTATGATTGAGGTGTCATTCGTTTCGGAATGGCATGTAGATATTTTTTGAGATAATTCAAGGGCCTTTCGCAAAAATTATAAACAATAAAGTGACTAAAAAAGAGGGTTTGTCTTTTTGCATATAGCTATAGAACTATTTGAGATTTTTCAAATATGAAAAAAGATTCAAAACGAGAAAATTTTCCAAAAAAAAAGCGCCAACTCCCGGAACTGTTGAACAATTCATAGGTTTCCCAGAGGGTTGAAAATACGCCCGAAAACGGGTACTCCGGCTTGCGCAAGCCAGGCCAAACTCGAACCTTAAATAAATAAATATTATTTAAACTTATTAAATATGAAAATTAAGAACTGAAAAAATTCAGGCGCCTACAGGATAGATCAATGAACAATAATCCTTGATCCGAAAATTTTTATCGTGATTTTTCAATAGTTATCCATTAGTTAATTAACAATTTTTTGTAGCATGAACATTAACATTGCAAGTGCGATAATTTTCAAACTAGTAATCTGAGAATTTTTTCTTACGTGGAGTTATTTTTCCCGTTAGAAAAATAAAAAAATTAATAATTTCCACTTTGTTATTAACAATTTACTTCGGTTAAAAATTATAAGGCAAATTAAACATTGAAAAAAACATTATAATATTCCTATGCTCCGTTACTTAATTTTTTTTTTCGAAGCATAATCTTTGATAAAAATTATGATTAAAAAAAAAGTCTCGTAAAAAAAATGTTTGTGCTTGAAAATATATTTGTTAATAAACAAATGTTTTCAACACTTAATTAATATTAGGGAATTATTTTTTTACTCATTATTTATCTTGGTCTTTGATATTAAAGAAAAGTATTATCATTTAAATTTTTATTGTTCATTTAATAAACAATTTGTTATAAAGAAATTAATTGTCCCTCTGTATTTTTTTTCTATTTGACCCAAAAACAGTCATGTATTATTTAAAAAAAAAATTATATTATTTATTGAACTCAATTTTCTGTTCTCTTTCATTTCATTATTTTCACCTGGTTCTTTATGTTTAATTTTAATATAACTTTTAGACTAATGGAATTGTATCTCCAATGTTTTTTAGGCCTTTTATACTAATAGTTTAACAATTGTCGCACTTGCAATGTTAACGTTCTTGATACCAAAGACTGTTAATTAACTAATGGATAACGAATTGAAAATTCGCAATACAAATTTTTGGAAGGATTATTCTTCATTGATTTATCCTGTAGGCACCTGAATTTTTTCAGTTCCTTAATTTTCATATTTAATATGTTTGAATAATATTTATTCATTAAAGGTCCGAAGTGGGAGTAACTCTTCAAGGGAGCAAGCAAGCCAAAAATACACCCGCTGAAGTAAATCACACTGTCGTAATTCCCATAAATCGGACACATCTTCTTTTCGACCAATTATTATTCGCTTGCCACCAGTGAGTTAATTCAACATTTATTATCAGGTAATGTTCACTCAGGCGTTATTTTTCACATGGAAACCCAATAATACAATCCGAATCACCCCCGATCGTAATTCGAGTGAATTTAGGCAATACTCTCTCATCTCAAAAATCCGGAAATAACTCCGCGAACGTCGTGAGAGGGGTTATCGAACCCTTGGTTGGTCCTACGTCCTTGGTACGAAGGGGTGATCCTCCTCCGGTGTCAGAAGAGGGATGATTTATGTTGCGACATCACTTTCATTTCAATACCTCAATCCAAAGATCGCGGTCTACTTCGTCACCTGTCCCTTCGACGCTTCAGTTTAATGCGGCTAATAAATCTTCCCTTCCTTTATATGCGTATGGCAGATCTGTTTTTCAATCCCCATTGAATATTCTTGTGTACCAGGACCCACCGCGACTGCAGATAAGGGAGGGTTTCGCAGAAGAATCTCCTTTCTGTGGTGTTTTTTTAGCTCTTAGTGGATTCGCGAGATCGATATCAGTATAATCCTTCTTTGAATTCTTTTTATGGTTATAGTCTCCAGTCTCGCGAAATTCTAATGTGATAAGAACGAAAAATCGGATCATATACTCGGTAGAATATTTTATCGATAATATTCTCGTACCCGAGTTGACTATTCACACGTTTTCCTCTTGATTTAGCTCAATAGATTTCTCAAATGGAGGAATATGGCCCCAGTGAATTAGCCAATATTTTGTCGTATTATGGAATGTGCACTAATTCCAGTGTATTTAATACCTTGAGCACTCTCTTTAACCATGGAATCCTCTCATAAAATGAAACACCTTTTTCTTTCACCATTTTTCCAGATTCGGCTCGGGTAAAAAGTTATAAGCGTTTAAAGATTTTACAATGTGCTAATCCACCCCTGCACTGGCTTTAACTGTTGAACACAGACACACTAACTGGATTCAATATCACATAATTATTTGAAAGCTTCATCATCTGATGCTCGGAATTCAATAAAATTGTTTAGGTAAACTCATTTACTCACTCAATTATTAAGAAATGGTTTTTAGCGCTCTTGTTCATCGGAACAGAGTGCTTACCAATTTGCTCAAATGTCTGAAATTTTCGAATTTTTCGCTGAAAATGGTCTCAAACGTTTTGGTTCTACTCACTGATCAAGAATACGTCGTCAAAATCGATTCTGTCCGATGGCCATTAACACGATAACTCTCAAACGGAATAAGCTAGCTAGACAGTTGGTTTGGGACATACATTTCTCCGTTAATTTCGTTATTGGGCAAAATCGGCCTGATGGTTCTCACATTACAAATTTCAAATTATATTATTTTTGAGATGAAGTTTCACCATAAGAATCCATTGATATCATTTTCAACCCTAACAAGCATATACTTTCGGAGATAGGATTTTTCAAAATTTCAATAATACATCATACTTTGTTTTCACAGAATGAGAATTCTATATGTCTGTGTTCTATCTGTGCTCACTGTTCATACATGTCATCTTATCTACCTGTAAGGGACAAGTCAAATTTATTTCCGTACTAGAAAACAAAGTGTGATTGAATGAAAAATGACCAATTATAGCATATTATTGCGCGTATGTTCTGGGGAACATCGTGCTATCATTTTGCCCAAATGACTGTAATTTTCGAATTTTTCGCCGAAAGTGGTCTCAAACGATTGGGTTCGACTCCCTGATCAAGAATTCGAGGTCAAATTTAATTCTGTCCGGCCTGCCGGCCGTCCGTTCCCACGATAACTTTAGAACGGAAAGAGATAGCGACTTGAAATTTTCAGGGTAGGTGGCACATCCCAATACCACGGACAAGTTCGTTGATGGGCATAATCGGCCATATGGTTTCCGAGTAATAATCTTGTTTTCAACAAATACAAGTCCGATCGAATTGAAACTTGGTGAGTACTTTTAGAATATAAAACTAAGCACGTTTGTAAAATTTTGTGTGAATCGGAATACTAGAAAATTTTAAAAAAATTATCAAAAAGGAAAGAGATAGCGACTTGAAATTTTCGGTTAAGGTTGTGCATCTGAATGGGATATTTGGGTTTGTCTATAGGTATAATCGGCCAATCGGTGATGGAGTTATACCCATCTGAAATTCGTTTGTTATTTCCTCAATAACTCGAAAAATATAAAACCGATTCAATTCAAACATGGTTGTCAGTTGTAGAATGCCGCCGCAAAAATTCCTGCAAAATTTCATGAGGATGGTATAACGAACTTTACCGAAATATTTATCTCCCCAACCTACTCTGAAAATTTCAACTGCCTCTAGCTCATTACGTTCGAGAGTTATCGTGTTAACGGCCGGACCGCCCGGACAGAATCGATTTTGACCAAGGATTCTTGATCAGTGAGTCGAACCAAATCGTTTAAGACCATTTTCAGCCAAGAATTCGAAAATTACAGACAAAGAAGGCCAGCTAGCTCCGATCTCCCATACCGGTTACCTCCATAGAGAATTCTGAAAACTCAATATTAACTAAGGAAAAATGAAAACCATTTAAATTATTAGGATGAACATCGTAATCTAAGTTCGAAAAACTAAATGAAGTGAAAATAAATCGTCCATAAATGACATGAAATGGAAAATTTTATTTTATCACTAACAATAAGATGAAGAAACTAATTTCCATTTATCTCGAAATTGTCAACAGCTGAACCTTGATATATTTCTCAGGTTGCGACATGTTTCCATCACATGAAGATATTAGCTGCTTTATAAATAATTTTCATCTGACATTATTGTATACGAATCTGAGCAAATCTATCGAAAATAAATCACGTCTGTTGAAAATTGAAATTGATGAATAGATGAATAAGTGAATAGTGAATAGTATGTATCTATCTTAAACGGTCACGTTTCGTCGAGTTTGTGAAATAACCTAGGTACTTAAGAGTTATTTACGTTTTCCATATGGGGACGAAATGGTAAAATAATTGAGAATCGGTTGTCCTTCTCCAATGCATCTTCTCCACTTACGATTACAATCCTCAATGTTTATTCTGAGATGTGAACGGCCATATTATCGAAATCATTCTTAGAATAAATGGAAAACGTATGTATGTATCGCCATAAGGGAATTCTTGGGTACCCAAGTTAGTGATAGGTTGAATATCCTGTATTCTCCATTTCAAGATGACGCGAGACATGAATCGGGAATCACCTCAGCTCAAGCTGTCGTTTACTTACCGTCGTCTCCTGGTTTATTCATCATTTCCTCAAAGAAAACCTTTGGAATCGCGAAGCGGAAACATTTTTGTAACACCCTCTTAAATTAGTACAGTTTATTTTGTTGAGTGTGTATGATTTAAAAAATACATCCGGCCGCACCTCCGGGAGCTTTCGTCCTAAACTACTCAGAGGAAAATTATTAAACTTTGTTGGAAGATCGAGTACCTAGCACATTCATGCGAGCTCTTCATTATTCAATGGTTTTTTTCTTGGTTTTTCACCCAATCTCTGAAAAAAATGTATGAAATAACAAAATTGGTTCAAGCACTGACTTGAAGTCAGAAGCTTTTGCGCGCATGTTCTCTTGTGCATTCTCCTGTATTGGACACTCTTAATCGAATTTACAATGGTGAATTCGATTAAGAGTGTCCAATACAGGAGAATAGACAAGAGAACATACGCGCTAAAGCTTCTGACTTCACGTCAGTGCTTGAACCAATTTTTTTTTCGATGATTTTTTGAAAATTTTCTAGTGCTACGATCCTTACGCGTTGGCATTCTACAACTAAAACCCTTATTTGAATTGGATCGGATTTGTAATTTTTTTCAGTTATTGAGGAAATAACAACCAAATTTCAGATTAATATAACTCCAAAACCATTTGGCCGATTATGCTAGTTAACGCACTTAAATGTCGTATTGGGATACGCATTCTACCCTGAAAACAGCAAGTCGCTATTTCTTTCCGTTCTCAAGGAATTACGAGATACATAATATTTTGCATGATTTTTTTTAAATTTTCTAGTGGTACGGTCCTCATAAAATTTTACACACGTCCTTATGTCGATATTCTACAACTAGTTACCAAGCTTCAATTCGATTGAGTCTATGTTTTTCAAGTTATCGAGGAAATAATATTCCTGATGGGTATAAATCCGAAACCGTTGGGCCGATTATGGCCAACATCGAACTTAACTCTCCCATTCAGATGTGCAACCTAACCTCAAAATTGCAAGTCCCTATCTCCTTCGTTCAAGAATTGTCGACGCAACGATCACCCATCCAGCTACTGAACTCACACAAGGCTGCTCGGATCTCCGACAGTATAGATCCGATCATGTTCAAACTTGGAACTTGGTAGTAGAGTTAGGTTCTGAAGGCTCTCGCAAAATTTCAGCGATGACATATAGAATTTTTTTCAATAATTTTCTATGATTTTTTTAAAATTTTCTAGTAATACGATCCTCACGAAATTCTGCATGAATTTTTACGTTGCCATTCTACAACTAGTAACCATATTTGAATTTTATCGGTTCTGTATTTTTCGAGTTATTGAGGAATAAAGAACCAAATTTCAGATGGGAATAACTCCAAAACCGTTTTGCCGATTTTGGCAAAAAGCAAACTCAAATGGCGCATTCAGATTATCAATCAAACCTGAAAATTTCAAGTCACTATCTCTTTCCGGTCTTAGGTTATCGTGAGGTAAATAATATTTTTCAATAATTTTTTTTTAAATTTCTAGCTATACGATTTCCACAAAATTTCACGAACGTCCTTAGGTGTATATTCTGCAACCAGTCACCAAGTTTCAATTCGATCCGATTAGTATTGGTTGTAGACAAAATTATTACAAGTCATTGAGCCGATTATGCCCATTAACGAACTTGTCCGTCGTATTGGGATGCGCCACCTACCCTGAAAATTTTAAGTAACTATATCTTACCGTTCTCAAGTTATCGTGGCAACGGCCGGCCGGTCGGACAGAATCAAATTTGACCTCGAATTCTTCACACCTCACACCTCACATACAATGGAAACTTCACTATGGGGACACATTCAAGGGCCTAATCCTACTAGGAAAAAGGACTTTGTGAAGGTAATACACCGATAAGGCAGTGGGGGAGTTACATGAGACCCATGTTATGTCGGCGGTGCAGGACTAAGCTCGGTTGAGTAAACCTGAGCTGCTGGGTTGTGTTCGAATATTAACTCCGTAGAGTAATATTTACTCCATTGCGTTCGAAAACTGAAAGGTTGGTAAATTTTACTCCATGACTGTCGTTCGAAATGTCAGAGTATTCGACTCCGAGTTCATTTTACTCCTGTCAAAATTGACATAACTCATGGGACGGAAAATCTAGTATCTTTGTCTCACTGTTTTATGAATGTTCTGTGAGGTAATTTAATAGTTTTAATACTGCTCACAATATATATTTTTGATTAGAGTTACATATATGTGAAGAAAATAATAAAAATAGGCTCTTTCTTAAACCAACATAACCTATTTTCCGATATTGCCACCTTCTGTCACTGTCAGTGTCAGAGTAAACTCCAGAGTAAATCTGTCAAACCTTCAAAAACTCTACTCTACTCCGTAGAGTTAATTTTCGAACACAACCCAGGGGATCGACCAAGAAACCCTTAGGTGCTAGCAACCCGAGCTTAGTGGGATCAACCATGATACCCTGTCAGCCAATAGGAGACCGACCGAGGAGCAATAAGCCTCTCTAGGATGCAGCATGGCCTACTCGCTCGATTGCAATCGGTCTAACACAAACAAACAAGGCTCCTAAGAACATCATCAGGTATGTTAACGCCATTGAAAATGTACTAGGATTGAATAAGGGCGGGTTGTAACTCAGTTGGTTAAACTCTGGTTTTCCTTAACCATCGGATACCGTTGGTTAACATGTTTGCATGAATACCGGACTCCAACCTGAGCCCCTTACAGCTGTGTGTTAGGCAACACACAACATCAAAATCGGTCACTGGCCATGTGCGAAAGTTAAAACGCAAGGTAAAACTTTCGCACATGGCCAGTGACCGATTTTTATGTTGTGTGTTGCCTAACACACAGCTGTAAGGGGCTAATGAAATCTCAAGGTTGGAGTCCGGTATTCATGCAAACATGTTAACCAACGGTATCCGATGGTTAAGGAAAACCAGAGTTTAACCAACTGAGTTACAACCCGCCCTAAGTAGGATAATAGAACTGAAGATCGTATCGTTCGCAGTTTTGAATGGCTGGACCAAGTCACAATACCCTATTCTAATAATTATTATAGGTTGATAATTTGAGAGTACACTGAACAAAGAGAACCTCTTCATTATACAGGGTCCTGATGCAATAGTGCGTTACGCTTCCATAGCTGTCAAACCAGACCTTTTATAAATTTCGGTTGAAACCACGCCCTATGTAGTTTCAATTCTGCATCTCAGGAAATGATTTTCTAATATACAGGGTGTTCCCAAATAAAATTATTCAACAAATGAGTGATCTTTTTAATGGACCACTCCTTATATTTCCGCATATTTTCAATGGTCTTCAATACCTCTATTATGACTTAAAATATCAGAGATATTTTTCCAACAGTACAGATCTTATTCACAGATAACTGCGAAAAGTTGAGGGAACAGTAGTTCGCTAAAAGTCCTCTACCGATTTCCAAAAGCGATAGTAACATGGATTTGATCAGAATTTGTTTTAACTGAAGAATTTGCGTAGTCATCATTTCTAAATGATCAACCTGTCGCATACAGGGTGTCCGTTATTAATGTCCAAATCTTAAGAATTCCAACTTGTTATTTATTGATTTTTTCAAATGTAACACACTGTATTTTTTCCATGGTGATGTTGACAATTGAATACCTTACATTTTCTCAGAAGTAACCTTAGGACTATTTTTACTCCTGTGTCCAGCAGACACGAAAAATGACAAGATGGCCTGCTAGATCAACGGATCTCAACAAACTGGATTTTTTTTGTGGGGATACATAAGGGGAATCATGTACTATGAAGTTCCAACAACAGCTCCTAATATGCGAAAGTATGACTGTTTTCCGAAGTATTACTCCAGCCATGCTGATGAGGGTTAGTGGGCCATTCAACGATCGGATCGCTTTGTGTCGACCACCTTCTCTGGAACACAAAGCGATCCGATCGTTGAACCCCCATCAGCATGGCTGGACAAATGCTTCGGAAAACACTCACAATCCTCTTTCGCATATTAGGAGCTGTTGTTGGAACTTCATCGTACACGATTCCCTTTCCCCACAAAAAAAAAATTAGTTTGGTGAGATCCGATGATCTAGCAGGCCATCTTGTCATTTTTCGTGTCTGCTCGACGCAGGAGTGAAAAAAGTCCTAAGGTTACTTCTGAGAAAATGTAAGGTATTCAATTGTCAACATCACCATGGAAAAAAATACATAGTGTTACATTTGAAAAAATCGAGAAATAACAATTTGAAGTTCTTAAGATTTGGACATTAATAACGGACACCCCGTATACGACAGGTTGATCATTTAGGAACGATGACTAGTCAAATTCTTCAGTTAAAAAAATTCTGATCAAATTCATGTTACTATCGCTTTTGGAAATCGGTAGAGAACTTTTAGCGAACTACTGTTCCCTCAACTTTTCGCAATTTTCTGTGAATAAGATCTGTACTAATGGAAAAATATCTCTAATATTTTGCATCATAATAGAGGTATTGAAGACCATTGAAAATATGCGAAAATATAAGGGTGGTCCATTTGAAAAATTTGTTGAATAATTTTATTTGGGAACACCTTGTAGGTATATCAGAAA
Organism: Halyzia sedecimguttata; assembly: GCA_937662695.2. Classification (NCBI taxonomy): domain Eukaryota; kingdom Metazoa; phylum Arthropoda; class Insecta; order Coleoptera; family Coccinellidae; genus Halyzia; species Halyzia sedecimguttata. The sequence continues at coordinate 66,632,512 of OW569415.2, read as the reverse complement.
ATAATTTCCTGAGATGCAGAAACTACAAAGGGCGTGCTTTCAAACTAAATTTCTAAAAGGTCTGGTTTGGCAGCTATGGAAGCGTAACGCACTATTGCGGGACCCTGTATAGTCAGCTGAATGTATGTATATCCACCGTCTAACGACCGAGTAAGCGATCGGTAGGCGAAACCGCTGCAAGGTGCCGAACAAAAACAATACTATTAGTCCCGATGACTGGTTTCCGTAGTTCGACTGGATAATAATAGTACTTTATCGTGATTAATAGCGAAGTGATGTAATTGAATTATGTATCGAAGCTATGCGTCGCTTTCACGCCTACAACGACTCGCTATCGTTTGATTGACCCGATGGCAGTCCATTGTCTGCTCGCAGACAATGTCCGATGTTTCTGTCCCCGCTTCGGATTTAGATTTATGTTTATTCGCCGATACAGCCACGGGACGGAAGTTGCTGAAACTCGATTTCCGCGGGCGGAATTCTCTAATTTAATGAACATTTTAGCAGTATTGTAACGATTGCCGGTGGTTATTGCGATAGTTTGTCACATATATTTCTGCAGTTTTGTCGATAGATAACGGCATGTGTGTTGTTGTTCGCGGTTTAATGGGTCAAAAGATATCGTTTGTCAGGGTATTTTTCGTTCAATGTTTGTTCGTTTCATTACGTTCTGGTTGTATCTTCATTTCGTAACTACGAAATCATTCGTCTTGAGCTTTAGCGATGGATAGGCATTAAGCACAGACTATCATTTATAATACAAGCTTAGTAAATTCAGTAATCATTAAAGGATACTGTGGGAGGTATACTCATTATTGAAAGGTTTTTTTCTGGGTTTTCTCTCCCAAACTCTGAAAAATATCTATAAAATAAAAATTAATTATTTTGTTATTTGCTTCTGCGTAAGAAACACAAGATATTTGTCAGAAGCAATCAATTGAACAATGTTGCCCAACAAACAACAACGAAACAACATCAACGAAGAAACAATTATATCGTAACGTTTCGGAGTCTATATCAGACTCCTTCGTCAGATGCTTAATGAAAATCTTTAGAATTATTTTGTTGATAGTTATTTTGTGAAATTCAAGAATGGTCACATTGACAGTATTTAAAAATCATAGCTAACATAGTTTTACTTCGCATAGAAATTTCCAAGTTCTAACTCCTATTTTAATAAATTTAGCCAAATATGGTCAATACCAATTGAGCAATTTGCAAAATTGCATTCTCTGTTCAATAAAATTCAAGTTGACTCCTTAAGTTTCCTTTTAATATAATCAGGTTCTGTCATTAGAGACTTTGTATTATTATTATTATACTGATCCTCCTAGTTCGTCCCGAAGGAGATCACTCATGGGCTCTTTTAAGGCTTGAGCTAGTTAGGAGAATCAGTTGTGTTCTATATAGACTTTGCTACCTTACTTACGCCACCTTAGACACAGCACTGTTAATTTTCGACAGAAAAGTGAATGGTGGCGATTTGCGTGACTAGAAATTTCTATCCTAGCCCCAGGATTGAACTGAGGACCTCCAGCTCCTGAGTTGAATTCTCTCACCATTGAGTTAATCACGCTACTAAACACTGAACCAGTCAGTGAGTGCTTTTTTCATTTCTTTACAAATCTGTTTATTGTTACGCCTTTTTGCGCGTATGTTCTGGGGAACATCGCGTTATCATTTTGCTCAAATGTCTGTAATTTTCAAATTTTTTTTGCCGAAGATGGTCTCAAACGATTGGGTTCGACCCCCTGTTGACAATTTCGAGGTCAAATTTGTTTATAGGCGGCTGGCCACGATAACTTGAGAACGGAAAGATATAGCGACTTGAAATTTTCTGGGTGGATGGCGCATCCCAATACGACAAACAAGTTCATTAATAGGCATAATCAACCCAATGGTTTTCGAGTAATGATTATGTTTTCAACCAATACAAATCCGATCGAATTGAAAGAAGTTGTAGAATACAAACCGTTTGTAAAAATTTTAAAAAAATATATTAAAAAGTATTATTTGTGTCACGATAACCTAAGAACGAAAGGAGATAACGAATTGAAATTTTGAGGTTAGGTAGCGCATCTGAATGCGAAATTTGAGTTTGTTTAGAGGCATAATCGGCCAAACGGTTTTGGATCCAAAATTTGGTTGTTATTTCTTCAATAACTCGAAAAATACGAAACCGATTCAATTCAAACATGATTATTAGTTGTAGAATAACAACGCGAAAATTTCTGTGAAATTTGAGGATCGTATTCCTATAAAAATTCAAAGAAAATATTGAAAAAAAAAATCTATGTATCAGAAACTAACCGTCACCAAAAGTGCTCTCTATATGCTGCCTGCCAACCAAAACCACGATCCTGTAACACTATCGGTTAAGGAGATACTCACCCGTTCAACCACGCATGCGCGGACCGCAGGATTCTGTATCACTACAGTTGCAGCTCTACACACAATATTCCATTCCTACAATCATTTGAGACCAAGAGTTAGAACATTTTCCGTCTGCTCTTACGCAGATCGAGAAATTTCCGAAAGAGTGAATTTCAAAATGGTATTGGCACTCTACTTCAGAAAGCTTTATTTCCCCGAAACTGGCTAGCACACATGGAGAATTACCATGAGTTAGTAATATTGCTTTCCAGTCTCACTGATTGTGTCGCCTAAGCATTCCCCAGCCGCTCGACTCGTCGACGAATTTTGAGAAAAAAAATAAAATTGCACATATAACACTCATTCAACCTTTGTACTTACACTTATCCAATCGGTCCTGTATATTTGAAAAATCCTTTCGATCTGAATGGGAGCTGATGCCAGTATCATCAACATTGTAGCATATCGAAATACATTCCAACAACTAGATGATAACATCCGAACTACGCCGGACGGAAGCGTCTTTGATATATTTCCGCAATATTGCCAACAATATAGGTCCTATCGACTTAAAATCTAGAACTTGGCTCTGAAATTAGATATTGAAGGATCTTACAACATCTTAGTTATATCTGACGGATAGTGCCTGAGATATTCTAGTGATAAGATCCCCACGAAATTTTCTCTCGGTATTACAATTCGAATTTACAAAGATATGTCTAGTGAAAGCATTTTAATGGTGTAACTTGACGATTCGTGAAGTTTCGTTGACAAATTAGAATTATTTTTTTTATTTAGATGAACGAGAATAATGTATGACGTCCATCCATAAACTTAATCAAAATATTTTTGCCCAAGAAATAATTCATTTTCACACTTTCAATTTGAATGGTTACATTGGCATACAAAAGCCTCGCATTGTCCAGTTCTTATCTTCCATACGTGCTCAAAGCAGATATCGTTCCACACCATAAAAGCACAATCTCTAATTACCACCTTTTTTTCGTTTATCTAGATCTAATTTCCACTCTCATAGGAATTTTCCACTATAGCAGTTTGACGGGTCAGCCTTTAATTGGCTGTGAATTACGGAATGTATACCTTCTGCTGAAAAATTAATTAAAACTCAGGTCGAGATTTATCGTTCTTCTGAAATGGGGAAAAACAATTAGAAATGTCTGTTCCTTTTCGTTGTTTGAAGTTGATGGTAATTAATATTAGGGTATACGAGTATATAAGCAATAACAGAACTTGACTTGAGAAGTGCATTTTACCTTGGACCATTATTTGTCGAGCTTTACAACTGTATAGCTTGTAACTACAGTCTTGTCCACAACAAATGGTGATAACTCGTAAAATATTTTTTTTGTGTACGTGGGAAGAAAAATTATCAACTAATCCAAAGTCTTAGAAATAATTGTCTGTGAGCAGCTTCTTCACTTTACGCTAATTCATGATATCATTCCTCGTGAACGACATGGGTTTGTTCCTGGTCGCTCTACAATGACTAATTGGATCGGAGTATTCATGTGGATGTCCTGTATTTAGACTTCTCCAAGGCGTTTGACCTGGTCCCACATCGTCGTCTTTTATCTAAACTACAACACCTGGGCATAGGGAGACAGCTGCTCTCGTGGATCAGGGCTTTCCTCTCTAATATAAAGTTCCGAGTGAGAGTAGCGGACGTTCATTCACCTGCGGATAATTTCGTGCCTAGTGGCGTCCCGCAGGGTTCAGTCCTTGGTCGCATTCTCTTCTTGATGTATACGTCTGATCTACCTCGACTGTTGAAATCTCCATGCGCACTTTTTGCTGATGACACGAAAATATATAACCAAGCATCGAATGTGAGGACCCTGCAGGAAGATTTTAAGGACCGTGGAGGATTTGTATCAAAAATGGTTGCTGCCACTCAACACCAGCAAATATCAAGTTTTACACCTAGGCAGAAACAATCCAAAGTCCCAATATGTGGTTGAAGGTCACAGCTTGACTCCCGTTGACCACTATAATGATCTGGGAATCACAGTGTCCCATGATTTGAGCTGGTCTCACCACGTGGTGGCTGTCGCAGCTTGGTCCAGACAGATGACCTACATGATTCAGAGATTGTTTGGGGGTTGCAGCTTGGCAACGTGTCGGGTGCTTTATTGCAACTATGTGCGTCCTTTAATGGAATATGTTGGACCGGTGTGGTGTCCTTCTCTCAGGAGCCATCAACTTCTTCTCGAGTCCGTACAGCGACGGAATACAACTATTCCCTTTGGAGGACAAGACCTGACTATCACGCTCTTTTGAGACTACTGAATATGCAAACCTTTGGGGATCGACGAGATAGAGGTGATCTTATAGTGAACTATCGGGCCCTGCATGGATTCTTTGGTGTGAATCTCGATCACCCCTACACCAGAAGCAACACCATATTCCGTGGCCATGCCTACAAGCTGGCGAAAGAGAATTTCAGGACCACACAGCGTCAAACGTTTCTTTCCAACAGAGTTTTCGACGGAAGGAATGGACTGCCTCAAGGTGTCGTTGGTGCTAATTCGGTGAATGTTTTCAAAAACCGACTCGACCAGTTCATTCGTTCGAGACCAGAGTTGGCTTATTAAGTGACTCTGATTTTGTGCGTATTTCTTTATTATTTCATCTGTTAGTATGAATTCCATTTTATTTTGTAAATTTGAGTTTATGGGTGAGAACCCCTACTCTTTTCATTTGTTAAGAATAATAATAATTAATTCGAATTTACCATGGTAAATTCGAACTACCATGGTCCTGACTAGACAATAATGCCAATTGTTCCCTACAAGCACTCATCATAGGATGTATTGAATCCAAATATTCACGGAGACTCCACCTGCTTATTGAAATATATCGGAAAAATCTCCTGGCATGACTGCACGACAAAGTTTTCCTGTTTACATTTTAAATATAGAATGGACTCATTTACGGCCGGCAAGTGTACCCACACTGTCTCAATTACTGGAGGACAGCTCTGATTCATTGATTATCGTCAGTCGGACGTAGATCCTGCGATTTTCGGGAACGAGCTTTAAGAAATCTGGAGTGTTAGTTCGAGCCGGAACATAACAAATTGTTATTCACGCCTAGTTGAAAGGTTGTTTATCAGTGGCTTTCTTCATCAAGTGGATCGCACAGTTGATTAATCATCATTTGGATGGCATGCCCTAATGAATGATTCTGAACATTTCTTATATTTTATCGTACACAGATCATCTCTCAGAGATATCTGTTTGTTTATACCATAGACATAGAATAACATGAAAGTGGGAAAGAGTGTAGGAAACAGTCCAATTATATCAGCACTGAAAAGGCACAGAACATTTAAAGGCAAAACTTTGACACATACTAAGCAGTGCCGCAATATGCCTTAACATTTATTGCGGATTTTATTTGATTCAGGGTTAAAATTTGATGTTTTTGGCGATCTTGTTCATCAGAACAGAGTGCTTATCAATTTACTCAAATGTCTGTAATTTCCGAATTTTTGGCTGAAAATGGTCTTAGAAAATTTGGTTCGACTCACTGATCAAGAATCCATGGTCGAAATCGATTCCGTCCGGCCGGCCATCCGTCCGGCCGTTAACACGATAACTCTCGAACGAAAATAGTTAGAGGATTGAAATTCACAGGGTAGGTTTGGAACGTAAGTATCTCGGACGAGTTCCTTAACGGGCAAAATCCATCAAGCGGTTTCAGAGTTATGGCCGTTTTTAGTAAAAATATTTTTTATGAATATTTCCGAAACCTATCACTCGATCTATCTTATATTCAGCTTCGAATTGTGGAATAATGACCTTTATATGCATGCGAAGTTTTGTAAGAAAAAATTTTTTTTTAATTTTCAAATTTTGTTTCTACAATAACTCTCGAACAAAATGAGCTAGGCAGTTGAAATTTTCAGAGTAGGTTTGGGAGATAAATATCTTGGTTAAGTTGTTTTTTACATTTCAAATTTCAAATTCAATTTTTTTAAATGCAGTTTCACCATAAAAACACATTGATACCATTTTCAACTCTAACAAGCTAATACTTTCGGAGATATAGTTTTTTGAAATTTCAAAACGAATCGTACTTCTATGTTTTCACATGCAGAATGCTGTACTTAATTCTTCTATCTATGAAATAATATATGATTTATGTTCTTACATGTCATCTTATTTTCCTATGAGAGATAAATGTCAGAATTATTTCTGGTTCGTTATACTTGATATAAAATACCCTTCTTGTTCTATAAAACAAAGTATGATTGAATGCAAAATGACCAATGAAATAACCTCAGCTATCGTACTTTTTAGGTGATAATATAATGCCCGTGGATAATCCATATGATGATGGAAATATTTTCTTTAGTAAGATACATAATCAAATTGGGTTCAGAATATCTCCAGTAAAATCAAAACTGCAATGTTGTATAAGTTTTAATTGATATATCAGAGTAGATTTGAGGAATGAATATCTTGGATAAGTTCGTTATTGGGGACAATCGGTCTGTTTGAATTTAATTTCATTCATGATGCAGTTCTATCGTAAGAATCCATTTATATCGTTCCCAGAGACCAATTATTTCGGAGATATGATTTGTCAAAGTTTGAACAAGAGCGCCAAAGCTCCTGTCCACAGGGACTGATGAATTGCTGAAACTAATGATGCTTGGTAAAATTCAAGAATGTAACTATAATGATATTTGTTTGATTGATAGAATTTTTCTTTTTTTCTTTCTTCAAACATTATGTGAATATAAATCTCCACTACTGTCTGTACAAAAATACTGATATTGCTCTCATAACTGCACTATATCGAATATAAATTGAATTTTTTCACGAATATTTTTCAGTCCTGAACTTATTGAAAACTTTGGAACAGAGATAAAAACAACTTTTTCATTCAAATAGGACAGGACAAATTCTCTTGTTTTTTAATAACCTGATATTTATAATGAAAATATACCACATAAAATTCCTCACTGTGATTGATTTAGCTTTTACGATAATCATAAAATTCAAAATAGTCAATATTTCTCTTGAAAAAATAAAAAAACGGAGTTTTCCAATGTATCGCAATAGCCATCAATATTATTGTGCAATGCGGGTTGCACAATATATTGACGGTGGCCCCTAGATGGTCAATATTATTATACAATATGTTGGTTGGTCAAACATTTCTATCGTATGGAGGCGATATAGATGGTTGTGCAATATTTTGCGCTATTCCGCAATCTTTCAATATCGCCCACACATGATCAATTATATTGCACAAGTATAAAATATTGTACAATAATATTGGGCGTATATGGGCTGTATTAGGCCTTTACTTATTCCATCCTTCACAACATCTCTCTCTCTCATCTGTATTCCGCAACGAACTGTGTAGGGCTTCACACGTCTCGTCTCGTAAAAGCGAGACGAGATGAGTGGGGGGTTTGAACCCCAAAAATTTTTTGGAAACTCATTGCATATACATAGGTCAATTCCTACTGTACTACACAACTATTGAGAATGAATTTGAAATGGTCCATAAATATAGATGGAGGCTTAAAAAAAAATTTTTGGAAATTAGAAGAGAAATAGAAACAGGCCTTTGAGAACCTTGCCCAACAAACAATAATATTTACATTATCAAGCTTCCTCAATATATATTTATATTTATTGTATAGCTGCACATGATATAGACACATAAAAGTGTATAAAAAGAAATCACAAAGAAAAGAAACTTCCTGAATAATTGTATATTGATGCAGGAATGAAATAACTGAACCTTATGCAATAGGTTACCAATAAATTCAAAAGTTCATAGGGAGGAGATGAAAATCCTGAGGGTATTCCATCACCTCTACTGGTTTTCAGAACAGCTTCATATACGGAGATCACAATTGTATCAATTGTATTGTCTGATGAAGTCTCAAGGCAACGAAACCTGTCACAGTGCTCAGTAAATAACGGAAATCAACGAATAAAATATTATTATTATAGAAAAGAGTTCCAGCCGTAAGTGCTTGGTAGTTGATCGTAATTGGAACATAAGTATGTGGTATTACTATGTATTGAGTACCGAAATTTAATGATAAGATTATATGTTACAGTTTTGAACTTGTTCAGACCTTGATCTGAATACAAGAATATTTTTTGAAATGGTTGATAACGGTATGTGAAAAGAAGCGATAACAGAAGAAACAACTATTATGAGGTATTCCCAAGTAGTTATCTATTGAAATAAGTCAAGATTCCAAATATGCATATATTGAAATATGATGCAGATGTAGTAGATATAAACACAGATTATATTATTCAATGATTTTTGTGCGCATGTTCTAGGAAACAGGATATCATTTTGCCCAAATGTCTGATATTTTCTCGAACGATCATGTTCGACTCTCTGATGAAGAATTCTTGGTCAATCTCAATTCTGTCCGGTTTGACGTCCGTTGCCACGATAACTTCCGAACGGAAAGTCATTTTGATGATAGGTTGCGTATCCCAATAAGCCGATTAAGTTCCTTGATAGGCATAATCGGCTAAACGGTTTCGGAGGTATGCTCATCTGAAATGTTGTTCTTATTTCCTCAATAACTCAAACAATACATATCCGATCAAATTAAGACTTAGTAAATAGTTGTAGAAAGTCGACCAGCAATTTTGTACGAAATTTCGTGAGGATTGTATCAATAAAAAAATGTGGGAAAGCCCTGTGTACAGGAGCTTTCACGCTCTTGTACAAACTTTGACAATTCATCTCCGAAATTATTGGTTTCTCAGAGTTGGGAATGATATCAATGGATTCTTATAATAGAATTGCATCATAAACGAAACTAAATTAAAATTAAATAACGGACTTCTCCGAGATATTCATTACTCAAATCTCCTCTGAAAATTATATTATATCAATTATTGAAACATAGCCAAGATTCCGGTTTTGTTTTCTCTGAAGATATTCCGAATATATTTTCATCATCATATGGATTATTCAAGGGCATATATGGTAGTAGTCATTATAATATCCTATAATTATTCATTTTGCATTCAATCATACTTTGTTAGAAGGTAAATCAATATATTTGACATACCTGCCACAGGTAGATAAAATGATATGTATGAACAGTGAACACAGATAGAACACAGACAGATATAATTCGCATTCTGTGATAACATAGTGAAGTACAATGTATTATTGAAATTTTGAAAAATCATATCTCCGAAAGTATTAGCTTGTTAGAGTTGAAAAATATATCATTGGATTCTTATGATAAAACTGCATCTTAAAAAAAATCGAATTTGAAATTTGTAATGTAAAAAAAAAATTTTTTTCGTAACTCCAAAACCATGAAGCCGATTTTGCCCTGTAACGAACTTAGCCGAGATATTTATCTCCCAAACCTACTCTGGAAATTTCAACTATCTAGCTCATTCCGTTCGAGAGTTATCGTGTTAACGGACGGACGGACAGAATCGATTTCGACTATACGGATTCTTGATCAGTGAGTCGAACCAAATCGTTTGAGACTATTTTCAGCCAAAAATTCGAAAATTACAGACATTTGGGCAAATTGATAAGCACTCTGTTACCAGTAACAAGAGCACCAAAAAGAAGAATTTTTGTTAAAAAAACATAAAAAATTATATTCCAGATACTTTCAGTCAAAATTCATTGAAAATCGCCAAAAACCTTCAAGCTACCATTTTACAATCGACATCCGGATTTCAGCTTTATCGGTATTTTTGGGATATTTTCATTTTAAAATTCCAATTCAGTTGATGATGATGGATTTATTCACGTTCTAGCACTTCCTTTATTCATGCTCAACTTCAAGCAGTATTTCGTGAGGGCTTGTGAGGCATGACTAGACAATCAGAAATGCGTTCAAAAGCCGACTTTTTAAGAATTTTGTGGACACTTATTCTGAAATTTGTCACACTGACAAAATAGTATATTCTAAAACAAGTTGCAGAATAGGCTCCCATTCAAACACGAATGCGAAATTGAAGGCATGAGTGTTGGATTGCAACGAGTATTAGACGATATTTTCTCTATTTCAGGCAAGTTTTGTAAAATACTGTTGAAATTTAATGAACTATTCAGATTATACATCCTAGTGACTTTTGTATTGTATCTTGGCAGTTGGTGTGACTGTTACGAAAGTTGACAGATTACGGAATTTGAATTTGAATCGTACGTAGGGCATGGAGATCAGATTTGAAACAGTTTCCCAATAGCATGAATGTTTCCGAATTAGCAAAAAGGAAATCTCTAGTACCTCATTTTTTAATGAAAATAAAACTTTTCCTCTCAACAATTATTTCATTATATCCATATTATATTATATTGACAATAATTGACGTGTGTTGAAATTTGATAGAATCGAATGTCAGTGCTGACTACCACAAAACGAAAAATGTAACTGGAAACAATGCGGGAATGAGTTCATTACAGCACTGTTTTTAGTGCTGTAATAAACTCATTACGATACTGAAATAGAGAAAAGAAGTTTCATTACTGTTTATTAGGGAACATTTTTCAATAAATTTGCTCAGGCAAATATCAGGTGTTTGTAACGCAGAATCAATGTAAAAATAATCACAAGAACAATCATTTATTTGAACAATTCAAATATTTTAAAGAAATATATAAACTAAGAACACAAATTTGAACTATCCCTAATATAGACTCACAACAACAAAGCAACAAGTAGAATGCAGATGCCTAGTTTTATACAACTATCTACCAAATTAAGCAAAGATCACAAAATATTTAACAAGTAAATATTCTCAATATCACATGGAACCCTATTGCCTGGAGATTATTTAGGTGTTTTCTCCTCTTTTTCTGAGACACATTTCTGCTAGCGTTGTAAACATGAGACGGTTCTGAAATGAAGAGTATTATCTATCAAACAATCAGCCTACTTCTGCACATGTGCAGTCTCTTGTAACCGACAGTGCCCTGTAAATAATGCCTGCCAACCAAAAGCTAGATCCAGTAACATCGCCAGATCATGAGCTATCGACCATTCCATCTGCGCATGTATAGACTGTCCTAACAGGATTCTGGAACAGAACAGCATCCTACACACAAAACCCCACTCCTCCTAGACTAAAACTCCAATAGTTGACAAGTTTTCCGTTATCCGCTTATCCATACACTCATCCGATCGTCCTGAGTACGCCTCCACCTCGACGAGTCCGTATATTGTGACCAGCAATCCACCATATCCTTTGATATAAATTCCATGGCCGACAAAGCAATAAATGATGTGCATATGTGCATGTCGGTAATAATCTATTATTATTCACGAATCCCAGAGGCATAGAGCTCTCACTGGTATGATCTGAAGTCCGAACCTTTATTTCGACTTTCAGCTTATGTATATCAGCAGCAGAAATTACTGAAATCATAATGTGTCATTTTTGGCATTAAATGGATTAGAAACAATAAACTCAATTTGGCACAGTAGATTCAGTGACAAAGAATAGGTATCGATGATTCACTGAATAGATCGTTCGTACCTACCGCGTACGTAACCAGGTTTTGGTGCCGGAATGTGGTGAAGCAGGACGAAATCAATGGTGATTCTCAGTGTGATGCCTCCGAGCTGTTTTTCGTTTGAACAAAGAATTGAAAAGGTGTTTTGAGTAAACTATAATAATTTGTAGTTAGACCCGTATCTACCAGCAAGTTTTCACTTCAGGTCTATATCATTCTGGATCGTTTTTCTGAACCTGCGTTTGGCAAGAGCCTATAATTTGTTTGAACATTGTTTTGCTAAAGGCAGAAAAACTCATGTATTTTTCCTGACGTGATTCCTGGAGATTCAAAATAGAGAAAGATCGAAGTTTATGGTAAATCTTCTAAGAAATACATGAAGGAAGTTCGAAGTCCCTTAGAGATCTCTTTCGATGGGAAGGAACTAAACGAACCATTTCGTGTACTGAGGACTTTGAAGGGCACCATTCTTGGAATACTGCTCTTTGATGTTGTCAAATTTAAGATAATTTTTTTCCAAATTTCTGAATTTCATAACCATGACCGTTTAGAGAGATCTAAGTCACTACTTGGTTTGAGATTCTACACCCAAAAGACCCTGTTATTCCTGCATGGTTCGTTGAACAATAGAATCTCTTTGGGTTAAAAAGCCATAGCATCTGAAGAGATGATTCGTACTAACAACAGGAACTCCTTCACGAAATTATTCACTCGTATCAAATGAACTGGAGCTTCTTCCGGTATGTCTGGGAGAAAAAGGCTCATTTCAAATCAGAATCAGGAGCCAAAACAAACTCTGCGACAACAGAGTGAACCAAATCGGTTCCCGTTCGTACTCCCGACTATCCCGCATATAAACCAAGGATGATAATGAGACACCGTCGCCTACCTAATAATATTCCACCTGGGAGCAGAACGTCGGCTAGCAGAAGACAGTTTCGAACTGAAATTGCCCACACCAGCAGCGCAACAATCATGTTCTGAAGATATTATCATAACTGAGTTAGCTGGTGCATAAGCACGTTAGATCTGCAGAAAGCAGGGGCGTACGGTGTCACCTTACTCCATTAATTAGATTCTCCTGAGTTCACATGAGGTGAGGACCCTTGAAATCGTTTTAAGGTTCAACAATTGGAATAATGTACCAAAATAAACAGCAGATTTGAGGGAGTGCATTGTCCTATTATGTTAACATACTGTAACTAAAATATTTCCCTCCATAACTCGAGAAGTAGAAATAGAAGAATTTAGAAATAGTCTGTAAATTTTGGAATTTTTTCTTTCTTGTGATACGATCCTCATAAAATTTTGCAAACATTTGCGAGCTGGTATTCTACAACCAATCACCAAGTTTCAATTCGTTCGGATCTCATTTTTTGAGTTATTGAAAAAATACCAACATAATTTCAGATGGGTATAACTCCGAAAACGTTTTGCGGATTATGCCCATTAACGAAATTAACCGTCGCATTCAGATGTGCAATCAAACCTGAAAATTGCAAGACCCGCAATCTATTTCCGTTCGAATGTTATCGTGACAACGGATCTCGAAATTTTGCGCGTCGGCATTCTACAATATCATATTTCAAAAGAAACTAACAGCAAATGTTTGACGTATACTTTCGCATATGAACTTCGTTTGAGATTTCTATTACCAACCATAAACTGTTAAGAACAAAGTTAATCGCTGTAGAAACTAGAAACTTTAATGCGGCTATGTCTCTCTGTGGTTCATACCAGAAACAGCCCGTGAATCGTCATTGTTGCTGCACATTATGACAGTATGACCACAGAAAACTATAAATCCGTTGGCGTACAGAATCAAAACGATAAATGCATGATACTGAAATAATCTCTATAATATATTGGAAAATCAACTATAGATCTTCAAAAGAGATTCACGAGGCAAAACATTTCCAATCTAGATTGAAAATAAACTAATATTAATAAACTAAACAAATTATCAGGTGACCAACAAAGCACACTCGTGTTTCATGGGTTGCGTACAGGTATGATGAACCACGAATGATGAAACTTGAATATATCCTATCTGTATGATTGAAGTAAACTAAAATATGCTTTTATATGGAAGGATTCAGCTTGACGGGATTTCATATACCGTTACACAATAGATTGCTCAATTATTCTTGTCATCTCTTATATCATATTTTTATTCGATTTCTGAATTCTACGTACCTATACTTCAAAACATAAGCTATGATGACGGAATAATATTTTTTTCCTGCATGATTCCAGATGCGTTTTATCAGGAGGAAATACTTCAATAAAAATATGATCTCTCGCAAATGGGCTATTATTAGAATTGGTCCTTCAGACAGCAAAATCTGGTAGCGTCCGAAAACGACAATAATAAAAAACCTTTTCCTTCTTAAAATTTTGATCCAACCTTTTTCCACATTTCTACCCCGCATTTCAAAAGAAGACGAAAAAAAAATCATTGAGTTTCCACCCCTATAAATTATACCCAAGGGCTGCTACAAATTTCTCCCTTGCACCTCGGACGTCAGTAGCATTGAAAATTGACAGGGGTGCTCATTAATATTCCTTGAACGGCGAGAAGGTTGAGCAATATTCCTTGATAAAAAATTCAATATATATGCTCTTCCGGTACACTCATGTTCGGTTGACAGAATAAACTATGGTAAATGCTCCCCAGTAAGTTCCATACTATTTTTGAGAAAAATTCACTCCACGATATAAAAAAAATTCATGCAGTTTGACTGACGTTTCAAATGAGGCAATGGTTCTTCTGGAACATGAAGAATTGGTCTCTGACAATGGTATCATTGGTATCAGGAAGAATAGACGCTTTAATTACTCTATCGAGCAATGGATGGAAATTGTGAAAATTTCCAAGAGAAGTGATGAGAATTTTGCGGAATTTGTTGTGGGATGACCACTATTATTATACAAAAAATGTGGAAAAGCTCTGTGGCCAGGGGCTTTGAGGCTTTTGTCAAACTACTAGCGAGTAATTCAAACTTTGACAAATCATTAATCCGAAAGTATTGGTTTCTGAGAGTTGGTAATGATATCAATGGATTCTAATGATAGAATTGCATCATTAAAAAATACATTCAAAACGTAGGTCTATGACTCACCTCATATGTTGGATTTACGAACATCAGCAAATTATAATTACAGCTTTCTATGAAATGATAAAATTACGATTAATTATTGAAATTTTGTAAAATCATATGTCCGAAAGTATTAGCTTTTTAGAGATGAGAATGATATCAATGGATTCTTATGTTAAAACTGCAGCTTAGCGAAAAATTGAATTTGAAATTTGTAGTGTAAAAAAAATTTTTTTTTCGTAATTCCGAAACCATCTGGCCTATTTTTTCCACTAACAAGCGTAAGCGAGATAATTATTTCCTAAACCTATTATCCAAATTTCAACTGTCTAGCTCATTTCGTTCGAGAGTTATACTGTTAACGGACGACCGCCGGCCGGACAGCCGGAGAGAATCGATTTTGACCACGGATTCTTGATCAGTGAGTCGAACCAAAACGTTTGAGACCATTTTCAGCTAAAAATTCGAAAATTACAGACATTTGGCAAATTGATAAGCTCTCTGTTCTGAGGAACAAGAGCGCCAAAGAAGTTGGTAATTCTAACTGCAAAGAGCTTTCGGCAAGGATTTTGTCAATTTTGAGTGACCGGATCGAAAATAGGTTTAAATTTACTTTATGAATAAATCTAAAAGGCCTTACCAAGTAGACCAATATGAGGACAGGAATATTCTTTTTTTCCATATTAAGTTCTTATAGAAATAACTCACCCTGTATAATAATGATCAAAGCTCTAGGCGGAGATTCAAAATCTACAGAAAAAAATCCACAGGAAATCGTTAAAAAAGTTTCTGGACATTTCAGCTAATCCGTAATATATTATTATTTTAAATTTTTTCACTCAAGAAATTAATTGTCAGATAAAGTATCATAAAAAATAGGTTAATACAATAATTATTTACGAAACCAAGACATAAATAAATATTGTTATTCTCTTTAATTAGTCGATAGTTAATTAGCAGTCATTAGCGTTTGTTTTATTGGTATTCATTAATTATTTTAGTGTTTTTAGTTTAAACTATATTATTTGATTGGACCTCGCATAATTGGCGGACGATTAACTGGTGATGTTTAACTACATTAGTTCACCGGATCTATTGCAAGGTCCAAATACCCGTAGTATGGGGTTTCAACATGATGGTGCAGAATCTCACCTTTCAATTCCAGTTAAAAACCATCTTAATTCCACTTAACGCATCAGATGATTTAACACCCCCTAGACTACAATTTATAGGGTCATTTAAAATCAGAAGTGTATAATGAAGGAATGAGATATAGAGAATATTTATTTGAGAAGATTACTGCTGCATAATTCTATCTAATTCTATCTTTCTGTAAGTTTGAGGAACAGGAACCATAACTTTTTTTCTAGCTAACATCTGAATAGAGCAATAATTTTATAAGAATCTGCCAACATTAGAGTTAAAAAAAAAAATAAAAATATTGCCTGTTTTACCCATTTTTAATAAAAATTAAACTTTAAAGATAAGAATGTGGTGAAACTAGAAGAAAGAAAACATTTTTTTTAATAAGCAGGGGGCCAGAGCCGAATAAATTAGAGGTGAGTAAGTAGCAGATGACCCCACGTATCCACCATTTTCGTATGTTCAACGTTCTGCCAAACACCCTGTATACAGAACCGACGCCTTATACTCCTCCACGCCATGCTTAATTTCGATAAAATATCGAATAAAAGAAAAAGTCGCACAATAGAAAAATATCGTTTTCATAAAAACGAGAACCAATCGAGCACAATGGTCGCGCTAACGTTTCCAGTTACAAGAAGTCAATATTGTCGATCGAGCTCAATTTTCGGAATAAGTGAGTTCGTCTGGTGATTCCCCTATTTACTTTTATGTTTATATCGTCTATGCCCCGAGAAGAAAGTGAATCCGTTCCGACGTAACGGCCGTTTCCGTTCGTACAGGAAAGCGGCCGTCGCCTACTTGTAAGTTGTAGGCGACTCCCACAGACCCCTTTGAGATATCGAGAATAACGAATCCACCTCCTGATTCATGTGAATATCAGAGGCGGGCCTGGAAACGGTCCCATTAATATTTCGGGTTCAACGACGCCGAAAGATTCAGATTTCACGTGGATGGAAAATGTTTTTAATATTATCGACAGAGCACATCATATTAATATGGCGGCGTATAATACGAGTCATCTTAAATTACGGTTCCTTGAGCCTTGATCAGTCCAAGGTTGTGTTCGAATATTAACTCCACGGAGTAGAGTAGAGTTTTCGAAGGTTTGACAGATTTACTCTGAAGTTTACTCTGACAGTGACAGAAGGTGCCAATATCGGA
Organism: Halyzia sedecimguttata; assembly: GCA_937662695.2. NCBI lineage: Eukaryota > Metazoa > Arthropoda > Insecta > Coleoptera > Coccinellidae > Halyzia > Halyzia sedecimguttata. Next base: position 66,615,233 of record OW569415.2, on the reverse strand, counting down.
ATATAGGTTATGTTGGTTTGAGAAAGAACCTATTATTATAGTTTTCTTCTCATATATGTAACTCTAATCATAAATGTATATTGTGAGCAGTATTAAAACTATCAAATTATGTCACAGAACATTCATAAAACTGTGAGACAAAGATACGAGATTTTCCCTCCCATGAGTTGTGTCAATTTTGACAGGAGTCGAATACTCTGACATTTCGAACAAGAGTCATGAAGTAAAATATACCCAACCTTTCAGTTTTCGAACGCAATATAGTAAATATTATTTTCAGATGAAAATATGGACCAAATGCTCCCTATCCCTAAAGTGAAAGCGCAAATAAAATACGACACTATGAGGATCGAGTATTCTATGGCAGAATGTGAAAACTGTCAAAAAAGGACAAGAAATCGGATAATGAAGCACAAAATTTGTTATACTCGTCCAAATTTATTTTATCACCTCCAAAGTTTCAATCTGAAAAAATATACTTACGCCAATGAATAAGCCAATCATCAAAATATAGCTCCATAAAAGTTAAGGAAGTTGAGAAATTTTGTGACCGTTTCAAAAGATATCGATTCATGTCCGCCAAATTAATAGAATAGAATAGAAAATAATAGAATAGAATAGAATAGAATAGAATAGAATAGAATAGAATAGAATAGAATAGAATAGAATAGAATGGAATAGAATAGAATAGAATAGAATAGAGTATAATAGAATAGAATAGAGATATCGAGAATGCCGAATCCACCTGCTCATTCATATGGATATCAGAGGCGGGCCTGGAAACGGTCCATTAATTTTTCGGGTTCAACGACGCCGAAAGATTTAGATTTCACGTGGAAGGCTCGGCAAAAATGATTTCAATATTATCGGCAGATCACATCATATTAATATGGCGGTGTATAAGATTCATCCCAAATTACAGTTCCTTCAGCCTTAATCAGTCCAATATCATCATTAGTGATTACTTTCAGATGAAAAAAAGGACCAAATGCTCCCTATCCTTGAAGTGAAAGCGCAAATAAAATACTTCACTATGAGGATCGAGTCTTCTATAGTAGAATGTACTAAACTCTCAAAAAGGGACAAGAAAACGGATAATGAAACACAAAATTGGTTATATCCATCCAAATTTATTTTATCACCTCCAAAGTAGGCCCCATCCGAAAAAATAGACTTACGCCAATGAATAAACTAATCATGAAAATATAGCTCCATAAAAGTTAAGGAAATTCAGAAATTTTGTGATCGTTTCAAAAGTTGTCGATTCTTGTCCAGCAAATGAGTAGAATATAATAGAATAGAAAAGAATATAATATAATATAATAGAATAGAATAGAATAGAATAGAATAGAATAGAATCGAATAGAAAGGAATAGAATAAAATAGAATAGAATAGAATAGAATAGAGATATCGAGAATGCCGATTCCATCACCTGATTCATGTGAATTCAGAGGCGGGCCTGGAAACGGTCCCATTGATATTTCGGTTTCAACGACGCCGAAAGATTCAGATTTCACGTGGATGGCTTGGCGAAAATGTTTTTAATATTATCGGCAGATCACATCATATTATTATAGCGGCGTATAATACGAGTCATATTAAATTACGGCTCCTGGAGCCTTGATCAGCCCAATATGATCATTAGTGATTATTTTCAGATGAGAATAAGGACCAAATGCTCTCTATCCCTAAAGTGAAAGCGCAAATAAAATACGCCACTATGGGGATCGACTATTCTATGGCAGAATGTACTACAAAAACGACAAGAAATAGATCAGATTATCCATTGAATTCTACATTGTTTTAATGTTAATATTGTTCTCAGAAAATCGCGTGAAACCTGAAAAATCCCTTTGAATTTTCTCAAATAGGGCTTCATTCCAATTTTAATAACTTGTAGATATTTGCATGAAAATTCCTAATTTTCTAACTTCTATCAGAAGACATACCAATACTTCTCCTTCGTTAATTAAAAATTCAATTCAACATACAGGGTGTTTTGATTTCAATGTCAAAGTCAGTCATGACAAAATCCTCAAAACTCATTTTTTTTTTAATGAGAAACCATTTTTTTATTGGTAAGCTGAAATCTACGTTAAAAAATAGTGTATGTTTTATAATACATACTACTGCCCTATTTCCCGAGATATTCGATAAGTAAAGCAATTATATATATAAAAAATACACTATTTTTTAACGTAGATTCCAGTGGACCAATGAAAAAAATGGGTTCTTATTTGAAAACAATAAGTTCTGAGGTTTTTGTCATGACTGACTTTGACATTGAAATATAAGCACCCTGTATGTTCAATTGAATTTTTAATCAACGAGGGAGACGCATTGGTATGTTTTCTGATAGGAGCTAGAAAATTATTTAACATTGGAATGTAGCCCTTTTTGAAAACATTTTTAAAGGGTTTTTTTCAGATTGCACACGAATTATCTGACAATAATATGAGATTGACACATTAAAACAATGTAGAATTCAATTGGTAATGTGATTATACATGAAAAAACTCTATATTACATTTAAAAAACGAATGTTGGTATCATTTCCGGTAAAACCGGAAGTCGAACGGAACAGAAATTTTTTCCAAGAATTCATCTCTCCTAAGGGCTGGTTTCATAATAAGTTTTAAAGTCTCTTTAAATTTAAAGCACTCTTCAGTTGGATATTTTGAACCAAAATGTCACTTTGAAGGATACTTTAAATTTAAAGGAACTTTAAAATTTATTATGAAACCGGCCGTAACAAAGCTCATCCATAAAATTTCAAGTGTTGATCTCGAGTCTCCCTTTGAAATATTCTAACGAACGGTTTTCGTGAATCGCCCTGTATAACGTATTTGGTGCATAAATAACTAATATAAACGATTGCGAGAAATCGACTTCAGTATTTCGACTTCAGAATTTGATTTGATTTGATTTGATTTGATTTGATTAGTACTAGGTCTGATGGGCTCTTGTAGTACTGACTCCGTCAGTTTCCTTTACACAAATCTGTTAGCTACCTCAAATGCCGCATTACCCTCAGATAAAATTCTTGATTTTCTGTTTAACCTTCGAGCATGAATTTTGAATGCATACTGAAAATAATTCATGCTCGATATTCAATGTACTTATCTCAAAAAACACTGAAGATGAACGGACGAATCGGAGCACTTTAGAAAAACTAAATAACAGATAACGTTCAATTTCCGAGCGAGAATTGTCCCCAATCAACGACAAAATTTCGACAATCGCTTTAGGCGTGCATTTTAATGATCAATTCATGTTACTTTCTTGACAGTATTCGCATACATTCGGATATCTGTTCCCTCGGGGGTACCCCAGGAGTCTCATATGAGGCCACTATTATTCAGTATATCTGTAAATGATACTTCTGATGATATCATTGGAAGTAACCTTATGTTACTTGACGATGACTTAAAAATATTCAGAGCGGTTCAATCCATCCCTGATGCGGAGTGTTTGAAGTTTGATCTCGATAATCTCTGTGATCTGTGATGTCAATTTGCTGGAGCTGAACTGGGGTGAATGTCGGAAGGTTACTTTCTCGCGAAATAACAATGTTATTGAATACACTTACAAAATTAGGTATACACATTTATTAGTGTCCAACGATTGATGGTTATATTCGAGTCAAAAATTACTGTCAAAGTAAAGAAGTCCTGTATATTCGTATACTCGGGAGTTCTGGAATAATAATAGGAGGAGAATCTTCAGCATGGGTCGCATATTCTTCGCCACCCTTGAAATGCCGTCTCTGCGTGAGCTTGAAGGTGGATCCAATCCATATAAGAAATCCCATAATAATAAAGCATATTTATGGGAGACATTTTCACGTATTACTCATAAACGGCCAGATATTACCACTGGAAATGTTCCGATCGTTTGAAATAAATTAGGAAACTTGATCTTGAGCCCCACATTATAGGAACATTATTACCATGGATGTCTGCTTCTTTCTCATAGGGACATGAATTCGTTTATTGTTTCCGATGTTGAGGGATAAGAAATTATAGACAAGTTGTAGAGGGTAATGAAAGAGATTGTAAAGATGAAATATTACCCACTTCACCGATATGACTGTTGAAGCAATTATTCCTTTGAAACAAAGCAAAACACATCAAAATAAAATGGAGTATGAGGAATAAACAATAAGCGAAAATCGTACTACCTTGTTCAAGAAAAATCATTGAATAATTATGTTATATGAGGGCATTCTCTCGTGGTCCGGTCTAGCCACCTCAACGCTCAGTGTTTCTCCAAAGAGGAAAGTGTCATTCAGGGCAGATATGTACCGGTTTCAATGTTGTTAACAACCACCTTCAAAAATTTTATATTTGTGATAATATCTGTCAGTCTTAGCTGACATTCCTCACGAACCCTCAATCCGCACAAAAAACTTGGGCGCAAAAGCTCTTGACTTCACCTAAGTGATTTTCTCGAATTTTTTAACAATGATCTACTGTTTCGTTTGAAAACTGAGGGATAACTGCCAAAAGCTTCCATTTCGTTAGTTTTGAAAAAAAATAACAACAAGCCCTGTGAACAGGAGCTTGTTGATATTTCCTCTATAACTCAAAAATATACAAATCCGATCCAATTACAACTCGATAATTACTTGTAGAATGCCGAAGCACTAATTTTCGCAAAATAATCTTTAATTTTTGGCTCTCTTGTTCCTCGGAACAGAGTGCTTATCAATTTGCCCAAATGTCTGTAATTTTCAAATTTTTGGCTGAAAAAGGTCTTGAACGATTTGGTTTGACTCACTGATCAAGAATCCGTGGTCGAAATCGATTCTGTCCGGCTGGCCGTCCATCCGGCCGTTAACCCGATAACTCTCGAACGGAATGAGCTAGACAGTGGAAATTTTCAAAGTAGGTTTGAGGGATAAATAACTCGGTTAAGTTCCCTATTGGGAAAAATCGGTCTAATAGTTTCGGAGTAACGAAAAAAATATTTTTTTTACATTACACTTTTGAATTAAAATTTTTTCAAGATGCAGTTTCATCATAAGAATCCATTGTTATCATTTTCAACTCTTACAAGCTAATACTTTCGGAGATATGAGGATTCAAAGTTTCAATAATACATCGTATGTTCTATGTATTCACAGAATGTGAACACAGAATATCACTATTCATAAATGTCATCTTTTCTAGCTATTAGAGATGGTCAATGCATAGTTGTTATTTTCTCTTGGAAAGCAAGTATTCGATCCTAGAATTTGTGAATATATACAAGACTGTTTTGATGTAGTTTATGGAGGCAATAGAAAAGAAGAACATAATGGAATCATCAAAAGAAATTACTGTTCGTTGACCACTGAGGTTAATATTACCTTTTACTTCCTTGAGTGGTGAGACATTTTCTTATATACAGTATTTTCATAATGTTGCTAGCAAAAAAATACTGAAATATGGATCTACATTTGTGTATCAATCATTTTTTCTTGAGTTAAGGTTCATAATATACAGAGAAGAATGTGTTAGTGGTATGAACTATTAAATTTTAAATTATGAAAAGTGGATAGTATTTCATTAATATATTTTTAACTATTAAAATAATTTGTTCGTTATCCACTACCTACTCAAATATCAGGAATAAATGCCTTAGGTATTTCGAGTTGTGAAAACTATCCACCGAGTGTAAGTTGCAACAACCCATTCCACGAGGTTGAATCATTGCAGATTTTGCTCATTTAATCTTGATAAATGAATTTATTGACAATTTTTGAAGTATTAAGGCATTGAAGCATTATAGATTGCTCTTTTTTTTAGAAGATAATTTTTGAAGCATTTTTTTTAAATGACACTTTTTTTTAATCTAATTTTTTAAATTTAATTTCTTTCATGATGCATTTCTATCATAGGAATCCATTGATATAATTCCCAACTCTGAGAAACCAATACTTTCAGAGATACAATTTGTCTGTTTGAACAAGAGCGCCAAAAAGCTCCTGTCCACGGGCCTTGAACCAATTTTTTATTTCAGAAACTATGCGTCAGAACTAGCTGATTTCCCAAACCTATTTTCTACCCACCAGTTTACAATCGAGTACCGAATTTCAGCTCGATCGACTTCATATGAGGCATGAATAGACAATGGATGGTTATAACTCTGAAACCGTTCGGCTGATTATGCCCATTAACGAACTCAACCGTCGCATTCGGATGCGCAACCATACCTGAAAATTGCAAATTATTATCTTTTTGCGTTCGAAAGTTATCGTGGCAACGGAAGGCCAACCGGACATAATCGAATTTGATCTCGAATTATTCATCCGTGAGTCAAGTCTAATCGTTTGAGACCATTATCGGCAAAACATTCCAAAATAACAGACATTTGGGCAGAATGAGAGGTGCTGTGTTCCCTAGAACATGCGCACAATCGAAAGCAGTTCGAGAAAATATCACCAAAAAAAATTGGTTCAAGCCCTGTGGACAGGAGCTTTGGCGCTCTTGTTCAAACTTTCACACATCATATCTCAAAAAGTATGATTTCTCAGATTTGGGAATTATATCAATGTATTCTTATGATAGAAATGTATCATAAAAGAAATCCAATTCAAATACTAGTTTATTATTCAAGTTTAAATGAGCAATCTGAGAATTAGAACTGCACCATGGAAGAAATCAAATTAAAATAGCTGAAATGAATTTGACTCTCTCTCATAGAACAGGATGACATGTACGAGTACGAACACAGATCATATAATGATTCATAGATAGAATATTTATAGCATTCTGTGAAAACACACAAGCACGATTCATTATTGAAATATCGAAAAATCATATCTCCGAAAATATTAGCTTGTTAGAGTTGAAAATGGTATCAATGGATGTTTATCGTGAAATTGCATCTTAAAAATGAATTGAATTTGAAATTTGTTAAGTTTGTTAAGTTAAAAAAAATTTTTTTTTCGTTCCTCTGAAACCATCTGGCCTATTTTGCCCAATAGCGAACTTAAGCGAGATATTAATCTCCCAAGCATACTCTAAAAATCACAACTGCCCATTCTATTCGAGAGTTATTGTAGAAACAAAATTTGAAAATTAAAAAAAAATATATTTTGCCACTTTACGGTGACCCGATGAATACAAAAATTCGCATGCGTATAAAGGTCATTATTCTACACCTTGATGCTAAATTTCAGATATATCGAGTTATCGGTTTCGGAAATATTCATAAAAAATATTTTTACTAAAAACGGCCATAACTCCGAAACCGCTTGATGGATTCTGCCCGTTAACGAACTTATCCGAGATATTTACGCTCGAAACCTACCCTGCGAAGGTCAATCCTCTAAATCATTTCGTTCGAGAGTTATCGTGTTAACTGAGGGCCGGCCGGACAGAATCGATTACGACCACGGATTCTTGATCACTGAGTCGAACCAAATCGTTTAAGACCATTTTCAGCCAAAAATTCGAAAATTACAGACATTTGGGCAAGTTGATAAGCACTCTGTTCCGAGGAACAGAGCGCCAAAAATAAAATTATTTAAATTTGACTCTCCTCGAAAGTGCTAAATCATATCACTATGTGATTCTTCCACCAGCATATAATACCATGATTACCCCAATTTCGTAAAGCAGCAACGATTCTTCCTCAAACCCGGTAATGAAAGAACAAATAAAACCAACCCTTCATGTACGAAAGCGTCGTTCCATTCGTTTATGCGCATTTGATGGGCGAAATAGCTTGTACTTTCACCTTGAAAGAAACAATTGAAGGAGTAATGAGATTCGGAGACATTCTCATTCCGAGATACAGCGTTAATTTTCATTACGGGTCCCATGGGGTCCTCTGAAGTTGAAGCTTGCTTGTACTTTGACCAGAGAAAAGTAATTGAAGTGGTAATGAAATTCGGAAACATTCTCCAGAGCGATAAGGACCCGGTTCAGCGTGAAACATCGTGGAACACAAGTTTTGGGACGCGGTTTCTCGGCAGCTTCGGTTTGAACTTTTTATCGTTGCGAAAGAAGAAAAATTATATCGGGTTGCTGGTCTGAAATAATGGGATTCACAAAAAGTACAGGGCTCAATCTGGTATGTATACTCCATTCACTTTTATAAAGTCTCCCGGTTGGCCATGAAAATTTGACACATTTCACCATGTATATTTTGAAAATGTTAGGTTATAGTCATTTTCCTGTCAGAAAACTTAGCAACGTTGTCCTCTTTACAAAGAAGTCGTAGTAATTATGTACTTTCACAATGTGAATTTAATTCGGAAAAATAATGAATTTGAGTAGATATTATGTGAATTCAATAATTCCACAGTTCTGGCGACTGTAGAAGAAAATTTTTCCTTTGTTGTTACTGGAAATATTTCACGTATATAAACTGGTTGGAGGATTCAATTATGCTATTTTCTTGTATGGAAATCAAGAATCAAGTGTAGAAATTTTATTGAAAAATAATGGATAGATGAGTAGTCCGTTACTTTGTGATAGTTCATTTGATAAAATAATAAAAGTGCCTGATGAATAACCCGGCAGGAAAACTTCTAAACCAACAGACGTACCTATGGAATTCCCCACTTTTCTAAAAAAGACATTTAAATACCTTGTTGCACAACTTGAAATACACCAATTTCAAAATGTAGTAGTACTACGAAACCCGAGTTATTCTTATACCTTAATAAAATATAATGATAGGAAACTTGGTAATTTCATTCTAGACTAGAGTTCAACATGTCAGAATGAAGTTTTCCTATTGCAGATTTTAATGTTATGATTATGTTAAGTTTGAGACTTTTGAGAGTAGACATTGGCAACGTCTCGGTGAATTGTTTTGACCTTGACGATATTTCAGCAGTGCCAACCTGCCTCTGCTTTAGTTACAAAAACGTGATAGACCTAAATCATGGCCAACCGGGAGACTTTATAAAAGTGAATGGAGTATATGTATATGAAGTTCAGTTCCTTTAGAAAATACAACGTATAGGGCGAGTCCCTAACTTGGAAAATATTCAGTAAATCAAAGAGAGTTTTTTGGCGCTCTTGTTCCTCGGAACAGAATGCTTATCAATTTGTCCAAATGTCTGTAAATTTGGTTTTTTTGTGAAAAGCGTCTTAAACGATTTGGTTCGACTCACTGATCAAGAATCCGTGGTCAGAATCGATTCTGTCCGGCCGGTCCGGCCGTAGACACGATAACTCTCGAACGAAATGAGCTCGACAGTTTAAATTTTCAGAGTAGGTTTGAGGGATAAATATCTCGGTTAGGTACATTATTGGGCAAAATCGGCCAGATAGTTTCGAAGTAACAAAAAAAATCATTTTTTTTACATCACAACTTTTGAAATCAATTTTTGTTAAGATGCAGTTTCATCATAAGAATCCATTGTTATCATTTTCAACTCTAACAAGCTAATACTTTCGGCGATATTATTTTTCAAAGTTTCAATAATACATCGTAGTTCTATGTGTTCACAGAATGTGAATACAGAATCTGTTTGTGTCCACTGTTCATAAATGTCATCTTATCTAGCTATTAGAGATTTTTAATTCGTAGTTGAAAATATTTTCTGTTGGAAAACAAGTATCCGATTCTTGAATTTGTGAATATATACAAGACTGTTTTGAAACCGAAAATAATATTGACTGATTACATATTGAATAATGTATGTATAAATATTGGGAATGATGTTTCAGAAGATTTAGAATTGGATCATTTTAATGATGTAGTCTATGAAGGCAATAGGAAAGAAGAACATAATGCAATCATCAAAAGAAAGTACTGTTCGTTGACCACTGAGGTTAATATTACCTTTTACTTCCTTAAGTAGTGAGACATTTTCCTATATACAGTATTTTTATGATGTTGCTAGCGAAAAAATACTGAGATATGGATCTACATTTGTGTATTAAACACTTTTTCTTGAGTTAGGGTCCATAACACAGAAAAGAATGTGTTAGTGGTGTGAACTATTAAATTTTAAATTATGAAAAGATGATAGTATTTTATTAATATATTTTGAACTATTATGATAATTTCTTCGTAATCCACTACCTAGTCAAATATTAGGAATAAATGGACAATCTGCTATGATTGTCTCCAGCCTTGCTCTAGACATTTCGATGATATTTTCCTTAGGTATTTCGAGTTGTGAAAACTATGCACCGAGTTTAAGTTGCAACAACCCATTCCACGAGATTGAATCATTGCAGGTTGCTCCTTTAATCTTGATAAATAAATTTAATGACAATTTTTGAAGCATTGAAGTTAAACTTTTTTAAAATTTAAATTCTTTCATGATGCAGTCCTATCATAGGAATCCATTGATATAATTCCCAACTCCAACCAATACTTTCGGAGATATAATTTGTTAGTTCGTACAAGAGCGTCAAAAGCTCCTGTCCACATGGCTTGAACCAATTTTTAAACGTACCGTCAAAAATAGTATATTATTTAAATGGGAGGTTTAGTGGGTTATTCCGCAAGAGGAAAAGAGAAAAATTATTCTGCTGGTATTTGCCGAAACGTGTTTCTATTAGTTGGCTTCTTTAGGACAAGGCAACGAAGAAACAAAGGAAAATATGGAAATAAACCTGAAAATAGGTGACAGCACACGGAGCTTCCTCCGTGCCGATGCCATGGTTTGCCTTCGAGTTGGAGACCCCAGAGCTGAAGGCACATATTGGTTGCTCGCTGCTGTTGCGTTGTCCCCTATTTTCAGTTTTATTTCCATATTTTCCTTGGTTTCTTGGTTGCCCTGTCCTGAAGAAGCCAACTAGCAGAAACACGTGTCGGCAGGTACCAGCAGAATAATTCTTCTCTGATCTTTTGCGGAATTACCCACTAAACCTTCCATTTTAATATACTTCTCGGCACTATCCATATTTCTATATTATATTATGATACAAGTGCATAAGTGAGCTTTTGAAGTATGAGAAACCAAGGGCGTAGCCAGGGGGGGGGTGTTGGGGGGTCAATCCCCCCCCCGAAATGTTATTTTTTTCTCAAAAAAAAATTTTTTGCTGCAAACCTCCCCCCCTCCCGAAATTAATTCCTATTTCAAACCCCCCCCCCGAAATTAATTCCTGGCTACGCGCTTGTGCGAATCTAGTTTGAGGAAACGATGCGGAACTTGTGCTTGAAAGGCTCACTATCATACGCCTATTCTAGGGAGCAGCTTGCTCAACGCTGCTTGGAGTTTGGCTGGAAAATTAGGTTTTGAAGGCAGCGATATCGGACCGATAGTTTCTGAGGTACATAAATAATTTTCATGATTTTTTTTTATTTTCAATAGGGATACTATCCTCATGAAATTGAGCATAAGTCATTGTGTCGGCATTCTACAAGTTACCAAGTTTCAATTCGATCGTATCTATGTTTAACAAAATTTCAACTCCGAAACCATGTGGTCAATAATGCCCTTTAACGAACTCAAGCGTCGTATTCGGATACTCAACATAACCTAAAAATTTCAAATCGCTATCTCTTTCCATTCTAAAGTTATCGTGGCAACGACTGGTCAACAGGACAGAATCGTTTTTGGCCTCGAATTCTTAATCAATGAGTCGACTCTAATCGTTCGTAAATTACACACTTTGGGCAGAATTATAGCACGCTGTTCCTAGAGCATGCACGCCTAAATGGGTACCATTCCATATAAGTTTGATTATGTGTACAAAACCTGAACCCGTCCTACATAGAACAAAAAATGCATAGCTGGGAGAACAAGGCTCGAACGACCCAAATACAGAAGATACTTTTTGCGCGTATGTTCTGGGGAACATCGCGTTATCATTTTGCCCAAATGTCTGTAACTTTCGAATTTTTTGACGAAAATGGTCTCAAACGATTTAGTTCGACTCCCCAATGAAGAATTCGAGGTCAAATTTGATTCTGTCCGGCCGGCCGTCCGGCCGTTGCCACGATAACTTGGGAACGGAAAGAACTAGCGACTTGAAATTTTCAGGGTAGGTGGCGCATCCCAATACGACGAACAAGTTCGTTAATGGGCATAAGTGGCCCAATGGTTTCTGAGTAATAATTTTGGTTTCAACCAATATAAATCCGATCGAATTGAAACTTGGTGAGTAGTTGTAGAATATGATCCGAAGTACGTTTGTAAAATTTTGTGCGAATCGTATGGCTAGAAAATTATTAAAAAATTATTAAAAAATATTTTTGTTGTCCCGATAACTTGAGAACGGAAAGAGATTGCGGCTTAAAGTTTTCAGGTTAGGATATACATCAGAACGCGACGTTTGAGTATGTTTATAAGCATAATCGGCCAAATGGTTTTAGAGTTATCTCATCTGAAATTTGGTTGTTTTTTTCTCCTCGTTAACTCGAAAAATACTAAACCGATTGAATTGAAACATGGTTATTAGTTGTAGACTGCCAACGCAAAAATTCCTGCGAAATTTCGTGAGGATAGTATTTGTAGAAAATTTTTAAAAAATCATTGAAAATTGGAAAAAAAAATTCTATATATCAGTAACTATTCGTCTGAAATTGCTGAAATTTTGCAAGAGCCTTTAGAACCCAACTCTACCCCACTCTACTGTTCTAAGTTTTAACACGATCGGTTAAATATTGTTGGAGATTCGAGCAGCCGATAACTTTCGAACAAAAGGAGATAGGGACTTGCAATTTTCAGGGTAGGTTGCGAATCAATTTACCATGGTAAATTCGAATTAAGAGTGTCCAATACGGGAGAATGAACAACATAATTTACCATGGTAAATTCGATTAAGGCTGTCCAATACAGGAGAATGGACAATAGAACATACGCGCCAAAGCTCCTGACTTAACGTCAGTGCTTGAACCAATTTTTCTTTCTCAGTACGTAAAACCGATAACTATGTTTCCATAGGAAATAGTAGGAATGCACCACAAGTGGTGAGAAAACAGAGCAACTCCAAACAGGAACATCCACTCTCGAACGAAAAATATCTTCCGTCTAATATTCTGTTGACAAACAAGGCAATTTATAGCGAGTTCTTCCGACATATTCATTCTGAGGGAAAAAAATATCGTATCCAGATTTCCATACATAATAATCGAACTCCAGAAGTATCCAGACAGATGGAATTTATTGTAAAAGATTCATTCACAATTTTACATAGGTATAAGTTCGACTTGGCACCTACTATATAATATGTATAATATTGAAAAAACTTCACTTCCAGTAATCGAGCTAAGCATGTCTGTTTTGAAGTTAATCTAATACAGTTGGTGATTTTAAGACCTAGGTATTATCTATTAAAAGGTTTCTTTTCTGAATTTCCTCTCCCAAACTCTGAAAAAATATCTATAAAATAACAAATTTATTATTCTGTGATTTGCTTCTGCGCAAGAAACACAAGATATTTGTCAGAAGCAATCAATCGAACAATGTTGCCTAACAAACAACAGCGAAACAACATCAAAGAAGAAACAACTATATCGTAATGTTTCGGAGTCTATATCAGACTCCTTCGTCAGACACTTAACGAAGCCTTGGGTGAGTTCAGTAGCTGGATCGGTGACCGTTGCCTCGATAACTTCCAAATGGAAAGAGAAGTACTTGCAATTTTCGGGATTGGTTGCGCATCCGAATGGGAGAGTTATGTTTGTTGTTGGGAATAATCGGCCTAACGGTTTTGGAATATTATTTTCTCGATAACTCAAAAATACAGACCCCATCGAATTTAAACTTGATAACTAGTTGTACAGGGTCTTTATAAATAATTGTAACATTGCAGTTGGCTTTGAATTATTCTTTGTCGCTCTTCGCTAAGGATCCTGACTATTTTACAGGTCTTTGAAATTTACAGCCTTGATAATTGTATTGTCAGAGAAGAAATAATTATTTCGATAGAATTGTGGATGTGAACAGTATATATATGAAGCGGCAAAATAAGAATATTTCAAAGCCAACTGCGATGTTATAATCATTACAACCAAGACCCTGTAGAATAATGGCATAAAGATGTATGTGAAATTTTGTGAGGAACGTACCACTAGAACATTTTTGAAAAAATATATATGTTATCTCACGAGAACGGAAGGAGATCCGAATGCGACATTTGAGCTCGTTAATTGGCATAATCGGCCAAACGGTTTTAGAGGAATTTCATGAATATCATATCCTGAAGTTACTTGATGCGTAAGTTTTTTCGTATATTATGATACACTACGATTTTCAACTCCAGTCGAATACATAATAATAAGTCAGAATTAAAGATTCTGTGATCATAGACGATTCTCCAATTACTCAAGTCTGTAATTAAAATGGTATGAAATGTATTAAATTCATATAAAATCTGAAAAAAGGGTATATATCGATGCTAAATTCGATAAAGAGTGTCCAATAGATGTGAATAGAAAATAGAACATGAAAGCAAAAGCTCCGAACTTCACGTCAGTGCCGAGAAAACCTATTTTTTTAGTTTGGTTTTATGGTCATAACATTGGAATATTCGATTTGAAAACACTTCCGAGACTCAAACATTGAGAAAACGATCAAGATTAATTCAAACAGGTACAAGAAATGTTGACATAGAGGTGAAGTAACTGGAAACAATATTATTAGATATTAGAAGGAGGTTATGTTTTTTCTTTCTTTTCAATTTCGTTAATTAGGTAATAAATATGCCAAATTATCAATATCAGATCGTTTATTGATAGATTTGTTATCTCGTTTAATATATATCATTTGGCCTCTTCGAATTTTTTTTCTGACCCAATATTTTAATTGAATTTAAATCTAGGTCAGAGGAATGTTAATTGGCTTTCGGATGCTCTGCTAGTTCTGTGTTATTTTCCCTCTTGGACTTCATAGAGTTATGTATTATCAAGTATGTTTGGGACAGGTTTGTCCAAAGGACGTTGATCGGCAATGAGTGCAAGATATTCTGTATATAATGTTGCTCAGCATTTCTTTCGTCTTCTGAAGAAAAAAATTACTAAATTAATTATAAAAATAGCTTTTTAATCTTACATTACCAATAAAAACCTATCTACCTAGATATAAAGTGAGAATCCTAAAGAACTTATGGAAGGTTGAGATGTTAACGTGAACATAATTTCATGTATTAAAGTTGAAAGACGCAATATTTCGTGAGGAAGTCTGAGGCGTGAATAATGTGAATATACAATAGAACAAGCGGGCAAAAGCTCTTGACTTCACGTTAGTGCTTTTTCAAAATGTTTTAAAGGATAGTTTATTATGAAATCTGGACCTTCTATACGTCTAAAAAAACTACCTACCAAAAAACTACCAAATTCTACAGCGATGGAATTCTTGCTCTTCCAGAGAAGTGGCAGAAGGTCGTCGATCAAAATGGACAATATTTAATTTGAGGGAGATTATAAAAAATATGAAACAACTCGATATCAAATATACCTCAATATCGCCACGAACTTTTTCCCCAACCCATTATATCAATTACTTCTACCACTGTAAAATCGGAGTATATATTTTTATGGTTATGATTATGTATTAATAAATAGTTCCTTTATGGGTTTTCGCTCCAAAACTCTTGAAAATAGCTATAAAATAAACAATTTATTTATTTATTAATGAGCAATTAGGAATTTTCATGCAAAAATCTACAATTTGTTAACATTGGAATGAAGCCCTTTTAGAGAAGATTTGAAGGGTGTTTTCAGATTCAACAAGAATTTTCGAGAAGAATATGTAAGTGACACATTAAAACAATGTAGAATTCAATGGGCAATCTGATTATCAATGAAAAAACTGGGTATTATGTTTAAAAAACGAAAGTTGGTATCATTTCCGGTGATATTGTTGATATTGGGCTGACAATTATCATGAGGAGCAATTTTCAAAATACATTTTTTTTTATTTTATAGATCTTTTTCAGAGTTTGGTAGAGAAACCCTAGAAAGGAACCATTTAGTAACGAAGAATGAAATGATGAAATCATTAAAGGATACTGTGGGAGGTATACTCATTATTCAACGGTTTTTTTTTTGGGTTTTCTCTCCCAAACTCTGAAAAATATCTATAAAATAAAAATTAATTATTTTTTGATTTGCTTCTGCGCAAGAAACACAGGATATTTGTCAGAAGCAATCAATTGAACAATGTTGCCTAACAAACAACAACGAAACAACATCAACGAAGAAACAACTGTATCGTAACGTTTCGGAGTCTATATCAGACTCCTTCTTCAGACGCTCAATGAAAATCGAGAGAATTATTTTGTTGATAGTTATTTGGTGAAATTCAATTAGAATCTTTGTATTACTCCAATCCATCATGTGATCTCCTTATGTTCGTGGCCTTTCTGAAAAAATTAGAAGAATCGGTTCTAAGTTCAATATAAGAACCGTCTTCAAAACACAGAATGATCTTAGGTCTTTATTAACGAAAACAAAACCCATAAATGAAAAACAAAAATCAAAAAACTGTGTATATAATATTCCTTGTATTTGTGGTAAATCATACACAGGAGAAACATCAAGACCACTAGAAGTAAGAAAGTCAGAGCATAAGAATAACTTGAGAAATAGAGAGATACAGAAATCAAAAATAGCAGAACATGTATGTACAATCCAAGGAGATCACATGATGGATTGGAGTAATACAAAGATTCTAATGACAGAACCTGAATTTTTGAAAAGGAAACTTAAGGAGTCAACTTGTATTTTATTGAACAGAGAATGCAATTTTGCAAATTGCTCAATTGGTATTGACCATATTTGGCTAAATTTATTGAAAAAGGAGTTGGAACTTGGAAATTTCTATGCGAAGTAAAACTATGTTAGCTATGATTTTTAAATACTGTCAATGTGACAATTCTTGAATTTCACCAAATAACTATCAACAAAATAATTCTCTCGATTTTCATTGAGCGTCTGAAGAAGGAGTCTGATATAGACTCCGAAACGTTACGATACAGTTGTTTCTTCGTTGATGTTGTTTCGTTGTTGTTTGTTAGGCAACATTGTTCAATTGATTGCTTCTGACAGATATCCTGTATTTCTTACGCAGAAGCAAATCACAAAATAATTAATTTTTATTTTATAGATATTTTTCAGAGTTTGGGAGAGAAAACCCAAAAAAAACCGTTGAATAATAAAATGATGATTTTGATATGAAAAAACGACGATATTCGTCAGTTTTGAAATAACAAATAACAAATATCTACACTACTGATAACCATAGTTAATAGAGATCAGGAAAATTATCAAGAAAACAAAATTACATATCTTTGCATATAGATCTCTGATCCAATTCAGTGAATCAGTCAAAGTAACTTCATCCATAGGTATTTTTTTTCTCTCCATAATCTGAGGTCATTTTCCGCTAAAAAGATTACAGACATTTTAGAAGACGATATTACGCAGATACAAGTGGAAAAACAGCTGACCAGATATCATTTTCGATTCAGACCTACACATTTCCCACAGGAAAATTCCCACTTGAAACTTATAACAAACTCATCCCCATTTCTCCCGATAAAAAAGCCCGCATCTCAGAAATGCAGTTATCAACTGCCAAAATCTGAGTTCAAGAGTTCACCTGTTTCTCGACTAAATTGGGTAGACAAGATTTTAATCAGATTTCCCAGTTAGGAGAGCCAAGGCGAGATCCAATACATCGAAATCGCTTTAAATTCTTGTGGCATCGCGAGAACCTGAATGCTATCGAATTACCTTGGTATTCTGAATGTTGTGACAGGTCACTTTTGGGAAATACGGATAGAAATTTAATCCCATTGAAATCTGATTCCTGATCTGGGGGTGTCCATACCATATCGGGTTTCAGAAGTTCCCAAAAATAATTGAATTGAATTATGAAGGAACAGACAATCCTATAATAATATTCACAAAAATGACTTTTCGGTACCTGTACAGGTGTCCCATAGTAGGTGTAACGAACTGATGATAGGGAGTGATTAAAAAACAAAAACTTCATGTAAATATTCGTCTGAAATTACATAGTTTTCATACAGGATGAGAAAGTTCTATGAGTAAAATTGTACTGGTTTTGCCGAAAATTAATTTTTTTTTGGAATTCCCATTCAAATTTGTTTGGAAGACTTCCTTTCGTACGATGCACGGTTTTCGCGTGAAAAAATGAACTAAAATACAAACAGGGTCGTTTATGAAAATAATTTTTATTTTTTTTACTCTAAAACGGAGCATCGAACAAAAGGAAGTCTTCCAAACAACTTTGCTCCAAATTGAATGAGAAATTTTGCTTTCGAAAAATTCAGTGGCGTCCATTCTTTTCATAGAACTTTCACACGCCGTAGATATCTTGAAAACTATGACCTATGTTTATATGTACACTAGCTGGCCCAGCAAACTTCGCACCGCCTAAGTTAATAAAAAAAAAATACTCGGTATGAAGTTTATTTATTATTTTCGATTAAATGCACATTATGTTGATTACTTACAAAAAAGAGTTTTCCTGAAATACTGGCTATTTATAAGGTTTCAATTTGTTTTTGACAGACACACACAGTTATGATACAGTATCTTAATAAATTTAAAGCTTTCTGATAAACTATATTTTTTGTTTTGTTTTGTGGTGCGTAAATAAACAAATATGACGGTTTTCCGACGCGCGAACACGCGACGTATAATTGTCCATACATCAAAGGAAAAACAAAATTGTTACATTATGAGAATCCATCCAAGGTACCTATTTAGTTAATGCTTTGTTTGTGGCACAAATCACTTTAATTGTGTACAATTGTGCCGTGATATAAAGAACACCTTGTATAGTAATGGTTTATTTTCAATGATGTATGCCTCGAAAGTATATTTTTTAACACAATTGAATGAAATTGTACGATTGGCGTGAAAAACAGCAAGTTGCAATTGACTTCAAAAGAAAAACACTCTGTATGAAAATTTCGGACAAATACATTATGAGAATTCATCCAAGGTTCCTATTGTGCCGTGATATAAAGAACACCCTGTATAGTAATGGTATATTTTCAATGATCTATGCCTCGAAAGTATATTTTTTAAAACAATTGAATGAAATTGTATGATTAGCTGAAAAACAGCAAGTTGCAATTGACGTTATAAGAAAAACACCCCGTATGAAAATTTCGGACAAATACATTATGAGAATCCATCCAAGGTACCTATTTAGTTATTGCTTTGTTTGTGGCACAAATCACTTCAATCGCCTAAGGATAAATTTGAATCGCAACCTCAGTTAACGTATTTAACGGTGGTGAAACAGGACTGTTTCACGTTAATTTTCACGTTAACTGAGGTTGCGATTCAAATTTATCCTAACTGAGGATCTCAGTTGGGACTTAACGGAGATTGAATGCTTTGTGAATACGGCGGATTAGGTTTCTTTTTTGATCTAAGATAACATAATTTACTTATTTCTTATTCCTTCAACTGAATAGGAATAATTAGCTTTGGGGCTTGAGGACTGGGCCTATGATATCTAACAGATATCACCTGACTATTGTTTACTCCACTACTTCAGTGCTGGAGGAGTAAGTGACTCGAGCTGTCCAGGTCTAGATGTACGAATTGGCTATTGTGAAAATATTAAAAATCTGTTACAACAAAAAAATATTCGCGCCAAACTTAGGCTGAAACAAATTATAATTGAATCAAAAATAATAAAATTCAAAAACACTTTCGATCCAACCCACATTGACTGTCACCTCCATGGAGTACCCTGTCTCGATTTTAGGTTAATAGTTCATTGGAATTCACAAATCATTCTTCGATTCATTGTTCAACTCGATGCGAATGCAAATGTTATTCTGGTCATGTCATGGTATTCAGATGTCATTTTAAAGACTCATGGTTTCAATCCACAAAGTCATCCATTATATTTCCGCATGAGGCGAAGGTTGTGTCTTCGATAAAGGTGCGGTTGTGAGCAAATGTTATATGGAGTTCTGTGGATCTTTTTGCATAAATGATTTCGATGAACTAAGCGAAGAATTCGCAGTTTCAGATATCACTTTCAGTTTGATAAAAGAATGAATTAATACACCAAATTACCCACCACAACAATATGTCATTATTGTAACTGGTGGTTACTCTGTTTTGGTTGTGTAATCCAAAACTCGATGACTCACTCATGGTGTCAGTAGTACAACATTCATCATTTTTTACAATTAAGGTCATGTAAGATGTCATGTACCATAAAATTTCGCATTCTGAAGCCCGCCGTTCGCAGAAACACCTGGTGGAGAAATTTGAAGAGAATTCAGATAAAATTCTTAAAAGGCACTAACGTTGCGGAATTACAGCTGATTCTGATATAGAGCTTCTGGAGTGAAAAAAAAAATTCTGGTGACAAATTCACGAAATTAATTGAAAATTAGCGGGTCGGCATTCTACAAATAATTACCAAGTTCTTATTGGATCGGATTTGTATATTTTCAGTTATTGAGGAGATAACAACAAAAGTTAAGACGGGTATAACTCCGAAACCGTTTGACCTATCAGGCCAAACGAAATTAAATATCGAATTCGAATGCGCAACATATCCTGGAAATTGCAAGTCGATATATATGTTCCTGTTCTCAGGTTATCGTGAGATGCATAATATTTTTCAATAATATTTTTTTCAAATTAACTAGAGATATGATTCTCACGAAATTTCATTAACTGCTTTCTGTCGGTATTATACAACTGGTTACCAAGTTTCAATTCGATCGGATCTGTATTTTTCGAGTTATCGAGAAAATAATATTCCAGATAGGTATAACTGCAAAACGGTTTGGCCGATTTTGCTCACGAACGATTATGCAACATCAACGCAGGTTGCGTATTCGGATGAACAACCTATATACCTTGAATATCAAGTCACTATCTCTTTCCGCTCGAAACTTATCGTGGCAACAGCCGGCCGGACAAAATTGAATTTGACTTCGAATTTTTCATCAGTTTTCGAAAATTAGAGACATTTGGGCTTTGTGATAGCACACTGTTCCTCAGAATATGCGCGCAGAAATGAGGAATGAATGCCTAATGCTTTAAGGGAATTTCAGAAAATGGCCTACAGGCTGGTCATTATATTTTTGACATAGTAGTTCAGAATGAGATGATTTCTTCAAAATTGTTTACGCTTTGTTACTGCAGTCGAATTATATGTACTTAAATATACATTTCCAGGTCCGTACTTAGATGAATAAATTTCTCCTATTCATGTAAAAATGAAGGTATTCCCTGGAATTGATATGAACTTTTTTTCGGAATATACAGGGTAGGCCACGGTCCATGGTAACCTGGACTTTTACGGAGAACGGGACGTACGATTTTATTGAAAATTGGATTCCTTGGCTAGGAACCACTGCTCCATCATTCTAGAAGTAGAAGTACTTATATCAAAAGTACTAACAATTCAAAATTCAAAATTGGGGAAGGACAGAATAAGATTTAGGCCTAACCTGAACATTCTGCATGATCTTGCTATAATTGTATCGCATTGACTGTGAAGAATAAACAATTTCATCAAAACTTCATTTGTTTAGTTCCCATGTACAATCTCATCTGAGTAGGGCAAAAAACAGGTAGTTCCAATGTTTTGTAAAACGCCCCCTACTTAGGAGGGTGAGAAATGAAAGTCGTCCTGTTAAAACCAAGACGTCTACGAGTACAGTTGTGAGTTGTGAAATGTAAGTCATAAAATTCAGTCATCGTGTATATTTCCAACCTTAAATCTACATTCCATTGAATTCAGCCAGTGATAACAATTCAACATAAAATCTGTCGGTCAGTGTACAGTTATTCACCCCGCAGAACCCCACATCATTTGTATAATTCTTGCCTTCCATTTGAATGATTTTTTCAATAAAATCTCCGTTAATAAATTCAACAATACTTTAAAATCGATACCAATTGTTGAATTATCATAATTTACATGTTCTATGACATTTCATGGATAGCAAATACAAAATGTAGCTCAATATATTTATTTTCATTGGCATAAAAACTTGCTTTTAATTCGAAAACCTTTCAATTTAGATATAGGAACCTGTTATATCGTTTGAAAGGAAAATTAATTCTCTTTCAATACATCTTATGATATTCAGGTCATTCCATTTCAAAAACGCACGTTTTATCGTTTAATTATGTCTCGGAAAACCCTCGGATTTTGAACAATCCTGTATGATTAGGGACCTATGTCATTATACGTAAATGATACGCGGGATATTGTTAATCCATAACCGAAATTATGTCTTTCTAGGATTCCAAGTAACAAAGGAATGAATGTTTAATTGAAGCTATGTTTTGCACGAAATAGGAAGTAAATCATTTTAATTACTCGAAAACCGCTAGAGATAGGGATGATGAATGAAAACATCAAAATTGTTAGTACTTTTTGATGTAAGCCACATCACCACAGCTCTGAAAATATTCTAGATCGATGGAGCAGTGGTTCCTAGGAAAGGAATCAAATTTTCAATAAAATCGTACATCCCGTTCTCCGTAAAAATCCAGGGTACCATCGACCGTGGCCCACCCTGTATAGGTATGTCATGAGATTTTAGGACCCCATAAGAAGAACATTTAGTGCAGTTTGAACTTCGATAACACGGTTTCGACTATTCCGTATACAGGGTGATATTCTGAAAATGTTTGAAAAAATGGAGTCGGGTCCTGGAAATTGATAAACTGTTGCCCCAGCTATATAAGGATAAATGTAGTCGTCCTGTATACAAATTAAATGAATTTGTGATAATTCGTTTGTCAAATGCGGCATTTTGGAAATATGTCTCTGTTGTATCCTTATTGTTTTATCAGGATTTTATGGTTCGGAGGATCAATGTTGGATCCTGATCCTTTTATCAGGATAATGTTATTCCGATGGACCAGAATTATACACCCTGATTGTTTTATCAGGGGGATGAAGGGGTATACTTAACTTTAAGCACCCAGTAGTAATCTCGTTGATTACGGCGTAAGTTGTTACTTGCAATAAGATAACAATTACGAGGATAGGAAGTGGTGAAAGATTCGAACTCACTTTGAACAAAACAACAAACTGTATTTTCTTGTTACCGATAATGAGATAATAAGCACGAAGTAATTGTACAAATACAATATCAATACAATCTGAAATCTTCAATCTATATGAAAATGTATAGCAAGGAAGAAATGACTACATATTCGGAAGAAGAACTAAATGAGTATTAGTTTCGCGACCGAACAAAATATAAGTAATGTCTCTTGCATTAAGAGATGTAGCAGTACTTGTTGTAGTTTTGTAGTAGTATTTTGGTAGTAGTGAATTATTTCAGTGTAAAATGTACATAAAAGACCAGATAAAAGAAAAATAGGAGGTTCCTTCATCTGGGTAAAAAGGGGAAATATTAACAATGATTGGGTTTCGATCTTAAACCCGACCCTGATATGCTACCACAATACTCTCATTTGTAGTTTACGGAAAAGAGTGGGAATGCATACTAAATTTCCGATGCCAGCACCAATGAGTGAACTTCTAGGGTGTTTAATCTTAGGAATTCGAAATCTCGCATTTCTCCCACTATCTGGGAACCTTACTTGCATATAAGCTTTCAGCGAAAGC
This sequence comes from Halyzia sedecimguttata, assembly GCA_937662695.2. Taxonomy (NCBI): domain Eukaryota; kingdom Metazoa; phylum Arthropoda; class Insecta; order Coleoptera; family Coccinellidae; genus Halyzia; species Halyzia sedecimguttata. The sequence continues at coordinate 66,591,726 of OW569415.2, read as the reverse complement.
TGATCAATAACTTTCACAGACAAGGGTTTCCCATTGCATCTAGACAAAAAAAATACCAGCACTGGGCAATGTGTTAGAAACCTGATAAGTTTCTTAAGATTTCAGTTTTTGAAAGCATTTTAGCATTCTTTTACAGGAAATAGGCAATAAATCGCTCTACAAAGGTCGAAGCTTACCAAGGAATTCTAGTCACAGTTATCTCTTCATAAAAGTATTATTTTCAAGGGTGAGACCACACATGGTAAACTAAAACCCAGTTAACTCAATAGACAGATATTAACGCGAGCTCCTTTGTTTAGAAAAACAAATCTACTTTTCCCAAAACGTCGTAACAGTCTCAAAATTGAAAATCATCCTGTATAATTCAATCGAATGGTTGAAGACCCCCCAAGTGGGTTAATTTCGGAAGCGGCTAAATGTTCTCTATCCCTGTATAAAGTATGTACAGTTCATCAGGATTCACCCTGTAATATGAACTGTGGTAAGGATGGATAGGAGACATTTCTAAGTAGCCATTTCGGGATGTTGATGATAGTCACTACACAATACGAAGTTCCTTGTATGGCACCCTGTATAATGAACCACTGTGCACTGTCCTTTCAAATAAATCACGACGTGGATTCCTCTTTGCATTTCCTAACAAAAATAATCCAATCTCACAGTGTATTCGTATGCCCCGAAAAGTAAATGATCCGCGATTTCGAAATGTAAATGAATCCCTTAAACATCAGACGATTCGCAATCTTTATTTTCGGTCCAACTTCATGGACCATATTCGAGTCACTCTTCGGGCATTCGTTCTGCTTAGCGATATTCAGTGGTGTTTTCTACTTTATCCTTCTGCAATCCTGTATGCCGGAAAGGAACAACCTAACAGTCATTTCCCGGTACGATTAAACTAAATATTCAAACTTCGGCCTAGTTTCATTCATATTAGTCCCAAAGTATGCCAACTTTGTAATGTCAAACGTTTCATAGGTAAAATTCGCGGTAAAACTTTTATGAACGAGATGAATATTATAGAAGTTTGGATTGAAATCAGGGTAGGACAATAAATCGAAACTTTTCATCTACAATATTGAATATACGAGTACAGAAACTTTTTACGATTATTTGAGAGACGATGAACTATGACCGTATCGAAAGTTGTAAATGCAGTGCAAACTTTATACGATGCAGGTCAATATCCGATCATATTTTGATATGGTAGAATACGAGAACCCTTACGAATAGGGCCGGTTTGATCACTCGACCTACATTTTTGTAATGAAAGAATCTCACAAGAAATATACAGCCAGTTTCTCATATTGAGGGTTCATTGAACAGGATATGGTCATCAAAAGGATAATTTCTCCGAAAATCGCTTATCCAAAGTTCTCAAATCAATGGAGTTGAGGGTACCGTTTGCTTGGCCTTGTCAAACAATTCCAATGGCAGCATAGATATTTTCATTCCAGGCTGCATAATACAAAATTCAATTTGCCAACATATTCCAATAGTGGCCAAACATAGTTATTTTTATGCGATTCTGCAACTTATGATGCATTTTTCAACTCAAACGGACTCAAACCTCTTGGCAAAGCGCTCAGATATAATGCTCACCATATTCAATTTCGAAACACCCTTTGCAACGATCATAAGATACAGTCTGAATGCGGTGGATCTCGTTAAACGATTGAATCAAAATCGATCGAACAAAATCAGATAAGGGTGCAGGTATTGGGTTATATGGTCCGAAGATGAGGATCTTTGTGTCCCTGGGGCATGAGCTCACAATCTTACAGGCAGAGACACAAGCTGTCTACATTTTTGTTCAAGAGTGTCTGAAAAGTAACCTCGAGGAGGCGCAAATCTATATTGTAACGGACAGCCATGCACCACTGAGAGACCTGGAATCACCTATCCAAGGTTTCCTACTGTCCTGGTAATGCAACTGACTAGAGACAATAAGGTGACTGTTTTATGGGTGCTAGAACACTGTGGTATTGTAGGAATTGAGAAGGCCAATTAATTAACAAAAGGGGCCTCCAGGGTAACACCTGCTGGACGAGAACCCTTCTGTGGGCTTCGAAAAAACCACTACAGGGCAGCGGTTCCACACGGATTTGAACAGGCAAAGAGATTCGAGGGTATGTCAACAGTCACGTATGTCAGGTATGTTAACACCACTGACAATGTCCTTAGTATTGAATAAGTAGAGTAATAGAACAAAAAATCCTATCGGTCGCAGTTGTGAAGGGCTGGATGCCTCAATACCACGTTCTGATACTAATAAGACTTCGAATGATGAATGAAGATATACTGAACAGGTACACTGAATAGTCCACCTGTGAAGGCTGACCTCCTCCCCACACCCCATGTCATAAAATTTGGATACTACATTATTAAAAGGTTTTTTCTGGGTTTTCTCTCCCAAACACTGAAAAATATCTATAAAATAAAAATTGATTATTTTGTGATTTGCTTCTGCGTAAGAAACACAAGATATTTGTCAGAAGCAATCAAAACGAAACAACATCAACGAAGAAACAACAATATCGTAACGTTTAGGAGTCTATATTAGACTTCTTCGTCAGACGCATACTGAAAATCTTTAGAATTATTTCGTTAATAGTTATTGTTAAATTCAAGAATTTTCACTACGAAGTAACCGGTTCAAAGAAAACCAGCAATCACTTGTGAGTAGAATTCAGACACAAGTGACACCTGGAATTCAATCAACCAAGTTCATCACTGTGGCTACACAAAACTATAGACCTCTACGTATATTCTTTACCTCTTTGTGGTAATTAGCAAGTACTTGGATTGGAGTCTCATGCAGTTGACCACTGGGGAGCGAAAACGCCCAGGTTAATACGCAATGCGCAATACGGAGCCATACAAAGAGAATAACGCTTTAGGAAGCCTAACCACTAGTTATTGTAGATGAAAGAACTAGCAGCGACCAAAGTTTTTGAGCAATATTAATGAGTATACCTCCCACAGTACCTTTAATGATTCCTACATTATTGTTAATTAAATTCTATTCATTACATATTTACTTGGATAAAATACAGCTCATTTTTCAATTATGTCTAATTCGTTTACCCCGAATTTAACGATAAGGTATATAGTACAAGACTCTTGTTTCACATGCACATGCGTTTCCATTCGCTCCGGATTAGATTCGGTACCAAATAGGAACCGTATAGCACCGAATAGTCCCTCGGCAAGAATAAAAGTAGAAGAACCTAGTGAAGAAATAATTTCCCTAAAATAAGTTCCTCCTATCAGCTGGATGGGTGGCCGTTGCCTCGACACTTTCGAACGAAAATAGATAGGGACTTGCTACACCGAAGTGATCCACGGAAACAAATCTAAAAACAAGGCTACAAAATGTATGGACATTGAAAACAATGACGAAATATCTTTTAACCGCTTGATATCATCACAAAAAATCATTCGTTCAAGCATCTTCAGACATGCCAACCAACTTCTTCAGCCGACTAGAGAAACGCGATAATCAAGGTTGTAAAACTCGTTTTAGTCATACAAAAGTAGCTGGTTGCAAATCATCACCAGAATCTACATCTACAATAATGGAACTCCCCTTTGAATGACACAAAACTAACAAAGCAATGTAATTTAGTGAATTTCCCGATGGATAATAAACCTTTCGCAACGCATACCAAACCACACTCTGTATTAATTTAGCTTATCTATCGATTCTTTTTCAATTCGTCTCACACCAAAAAAACGCTTCCTATTAAAGTTATAGGCGAAAAACTGAAGAAAAGTTTCGAATAAATCGGTTATATCCCCCCCTCTTTGCGCTTCTCTCACACCCTCAAGGACTTTTGAGGTGTGATTCCTCAGGCGTTAAGAAAGCATTCCTCTACAATTTTTTCTCCAAATTTTACGGGCTAATATGTTTGGGTGTCTAAAGTCAGTACGTCCTTCTTCTCTTCTTTACTGATTATTTATGTACAATTCTTCCATGTACTTTCTATCCATTTGCAGCTCTGTTATTCCAATTCAAGGTTGCATTATTCCGAATTGATCAATGGTTAAACAAAACTAAAAACAAGAGTACAAGATATGGACTTTGGAAACAATGACGAAATATATTTTTACCGCTTAATATGATCACATCAAATCACTGGTTCATGCATCTTCAGACATATCTAGTCCTACCAGGGTACTTGAGATTATCACAAATCTCACACCACTTCATATAGTGATAGCCTGGTCCTCTGTTACCAGTTACATTTCATCCGCCAATATTCCTAGATACGAAATGATCAAGAAAGTAAAGAACTTCACTACGATGCTAGGTTGGAAAAAATACTGGCACCGGGAATCCACCACCCAAGTTCTTAAAAATTCTTAAATGGTACAAAGGTGGTTCTACTACAGGAGCTGGCGTTGGAGTATATAGGCCAGGCATCAAATGCTCACTCACGCTAGGCTCCTATCCGAGCATCTTTCAGGCTTGCAATACTTGCAATAGAAAGATGCGTGGGAATGAACCTAGAAAGAAACTATCAGAGATGTGATATAGCAATCCACTCTGACAGACAAGCTGCTATTAAGGCTCTGAGCTCCCATGTTATCGAGTCCAAGCTAATATGGGAGTGCCGAAGAAAACTCATTGAAGTACGCAAGAACATCAGGGTCTCCTTGGTCTGGGTTCCTGGTCACGCGGGAATCACAGGAAATGAGGAGGCCAATACACTTGCCAAAAGAAAGGAGCACAAACCTCCTTTATTGGCCCGGAACCCTACTGTGGGGTTGGTAGATACACCTACAAAAGTAAATTTCGGATGAAAGAAGAAACTGATAGAGGTATTTTCTGGAGATCTCTCTCCGGAATGTATCACTTCAAGAAATTCCTCCGGAACTTTGATACTGTCAGAGCCAAGAAATACTTGGACCTCAGTAAGAACACGCTGCACCTTCTCACTGATTTCCTCACAGGGCACTGCGGCCTTAGGAAGCATATGATGAGATTAGGGCTAGCAGAAACTGACGAGTGCAGATTCTGTTGGGAGGAGGATGGAACTGATGCCTCGCCATCTCAAACCAACGCAAAGAATGCTTTGGGTATGAAATTTGCTGGAGCGAAGACGTAGCCTCCTTGAAGCCATCCCAGATACTGGAGTTCATGAGCTCTGGAACTGGAAGGTGAGCTATAGATGGTGATGACCTCGACAGCTCTGACGGTGGGGCATAATAGACTTTAAGGTCGCAGTACAACGTTACCCCCTACAACGATATACAATATATACAATATTCAGACATGCCAACCAACATCTTCAGCCGATTAGAGAAACGCGCTAATCGAGGTTGTAAAACTCGTTATAGTCATACAAGAGTAGCTGGTTTCAAATCATCACCAGGATCTACATCTTCAATAACTGAACTCCCCTTTCACTGATACAAAACTGATGGAGCATTATAATTTAGCGAATCTCCCGATAGAAAAACAACCTACTTTTAGAGTTATACCTAGGCAGAAGCCCCAAAAAAAGGTGCAAAAAAATTGGTTAAATCCCTCCCCCTCCTTGCACTCCCTTCACACCATCAGGGACTTTTGAGTTTGATTTCCCAGAAATAAAGGAAGAATCTGGTGAAGAAATCATTTCTCTACGATTTGTTTCTCCTATTTGACCCTTTTTTGTCTAATTTGGCTGTGCTAATAAGTTTGGGTGTCTAAAATCGGAACGAACTTCTTCTTCTATTCATTGATTATTTATGTACAATTCTTCCATGTACTCTTTATATCCTTTTGCATCTGTGTCATTCCAATCCAAGGTTATATTAAACCTTAGTGATCAACGACTAAACAAACCATAAAACAAGGCTACAAGATATGGACATTGGAAACAGTGACGAAATATCTTTTTACCGCTTAATATGATCACATCAAATCAATCGTTCAAGCATCTTCAGGCATGCCAACCAACATCTTCAGCCGACCAGAGAAATACGCTAATCGAGGTTGTAAAACTCGTTATAGTCATAACGTCGTCGTTTCAAATCATCACCAGAACCTATGTACATCTACAATAATAGAACTCCCCTTTCACTGATACAAAACTGACGAAGCAGTGTAATTTAGTGGATCTCCCGAAAGAAAAACAACCATGTGCGTTTCACAACGCATTATAAACCACGCTCTATATCAATTTAGACCATCAATCGATTCTTTTTCAATTCGGCTCACACCAAACAATCAATTGTGATAAATTATGATGATAATGAGGTGTTTTATGAATCAGGTAATTGGTTTCTTTCGGAACGCTGATTGGCAATAAATGCAACGTTTTATATTCGGAATTATCTAACACGACGTCGTTAGTTATGGTAATTCCAGCAAAATATTCACTTTACACGTATTGATAACTATACCTGTTTGTGGGTGGCTTGAGTATTTGCATATGAAGTTCACGTAGTATCGGTAATACTTGGTATATATACTCGTTTCTCAAGATTAGAGTTGAATGTAACAAGCCCATGAATGACTACAAGTTTCTTGCTTATCTGTTTGAAAGAGATCTTCAAGAATATTTTCGAGCTTTCTACGGAATATTGAGAATCATTTTAGGGCGCTTGTTCCCTCAGGAAGAACGTGCTATAGTTTTGAGGAAATGTTTGTTCTTTTTGGAAAATTGGCCGAAAATGGTCCCAGAAGATTGGGTTCGACAGATACTATGTGATGAATATTCCTGGGCCAAATCCAATTTTGTCCGTCCGGCCGTAAGCACGATAACTTGTGAACGGAAAGAGTAAGCAATAATTAGTTGTAGAAATCCGACGCGCAAATTTTCACGAAATTTCGAGAGGATCGTAGCTACTAGAAAATTGAAAAAAAACATTGAAAAAATCTGTATCTCAGAAACAATCCGATATCGCTGAAATTTTACTGGTGCCTTCATAATGGCATTATAATGTTGCAGATATTAAAATAATATTGGAAATCGAGCAGCCTAGGGTGAGTTCAGTAGCTGGAAGGGTCACCGTTACAACAGTAACTTTCAAACGGAAAGAGATAGCGACTCGCACTTTCCAGGGTAGGTTGTGCATCCGAATGTGACAGTTAAGGTTCGTTAACCTTTCAGTTGGGGCGTCGTTTCTGTGAGACCCAGCCTTTCTTATAGTATTCGTCAAAACTTGGCAGAACTCTCTGCAGCGCTGTAGGTTCAGGTACCTTTTGGTCGTTATTCTAATTGTAGCATGTGGTGAAAATATTTTTCTTGCGGTTCAGTTTTTATTACGCTATAAGTCTGTGAGACCTGGCGCCCCGGTTTGAATGACTTTAATATGAGTTTAATTTTTTTTATTAGAATATCGTATTAGTGCGCGTATGTTCTGGGGAGCATCGTGTTATCATTTTGCCCAAATGTGAAATTTAATTCTGTGGTGCCGTCCGGCCGTTGCCACGATAACTTGAGAACGGAAAGAGCTAGCGACTTGAAATTTTCAGGGTAAGTGGCGCATCCCAATACGACGGACACTTTTAATCGAATTTACCATGGTGAATTCTATTGTCTATTCTCCTGTATTGGACAGCCTTAATCGAATTCACCATGGTAAATTCGATTAAGAGTGTCCAATATAGGAGAACAGACAATAGAATTCACCATGGTAAATTCGATCAAGAGTGTTCAATACAGGAGAATGGACAATAGAACATACGCGCAAAAGCTCCTGACTTCACGAAAAAAAAATTGGTTCAAGCACTGACGTGAAGTCAGGGGCTATTGCGCGTATGTTCTATTGTCCATTATCCTGTATTGAACACTCTTAATCGAATTTACCATGGTGAATTATATTGTCTGTTCTCCTGTATTGGACACTCTTAATCTAATTTACCATGGTGAATTCGATTAAGAGTGTCCAATACAGGAGAATAGTCAATAGAATTAACTATCGTAAATTCGATTAAGAGTGTTCAATACAGGAGAATGGACAATAGAACATACGCACAAAAGCTCCTGACTTCACGTCAGTGCTTGAACCAATTTTTTTTTTCGTGAAGTCAGGAGCTTTTGCGCGTATGTTCTATTGTCCATTCTCCTGTATTGAACACTCTTAATCGAATTTACCATGGTGAATTCTATTGTCTGTTCTCCTGGACACTCTTAGTGTCCAATACAGGAGAATGGACAATAGAACGTACGCGCAAAAGCTCCTGACTTCAGGTCAGTGCTTTAACCATTTTTTTTTTAAATTAGACACAAATGATATTTTATACCTAGATCATTATTACGTGAAGTAAATATGTCAAAAATGTGTATAATATTCCAATTAATGTTTCAGATAATGAGTAATCGGGCAGAACAAGAAAGTCTCCATCGACTATGGAAGGAATTAGAAACGATAAAAAAACAGACAAAACAGACTAAAAACCAAATATTAGTGTCAAAATTTCAGATATTTTATTTCTTAACTGATCTTCAATCTTGGTGTCCACCACGCTCAGATATTGCCAAACACCATTAAACATTGATTTTTCATATATTCTTAACACGTTTTTTGTCAAAAACCAAAATATTTCACTGTGTATTTTTTTTATATTCGCATTTTCAGTATCATCCGTTTATGTACTCCTCTTTTGTAAGAAGATAATTTATGTAGGTATTTGTTTTTGTAATTTAACTTTTTTTGTGGGATTATTTATTTAAATAAAGGTTAATTCCACTGTTTAAATATGTTGTTAAAGCAAAAAACTATTCACCAAAAAAAAACAGCTATAGGCCCGTAAGACCCGGCGCTCTGTTTGTTGTTACAATGCAAGGCGGTTACGAGGTTAATGTTCATAATCGGCCCAACAGTTTCGGAGGTATACCCCCATCTTATATTTTATTGTTATTTCCATATTAACTGGAAATATTCAAATCCGATCCACGCCAATTTTTGCGAAATCTCGTGAATATCGTATCACTAAAAAAAAGTGTGGGAAAACATGATATCAATGGATTCTTATGATAGAACTGCATAATGAAAGATATTTAATTCAAAAATTGTCATTAAAAAAAAAGAGTGCCAAAAATTATAAATCGAATATAGAACTTCCGAGATATTCATTCCTCAAATCTACACTGAAAATTATATTATATCAATTAAAACTTAGCCAATATTCCAGATCTGATTTTACTGGAGATATTCTAAAGCCAATTTGATTATTCGATCGAAGTATCTATTAATTACCATCGTCATATGGATTATCCAAGGGCATTATTATATTACAGCATTCTGTGAAAAGTACGATTTATTATTAAAATTTTGAAAAATCATATCTCGGAAAGTATTAGTTTGTTATTATTTTGTTTCTCCGAAATAATCAGGTTATTTCACCGAATAACGAACTTAATCGAGATATTCATCTTCCAAACCTACGCTGAAAATTTCAACTGTCGAGCTCATTCCTTTCGAGAGTTATCGTATATACGGCCGAATCGTGAATCGAACCAAACCGTTTGAGACAATTTTCATCCAAAAATTCTAAAATTACAGACATTTGGGTAAATTGATATCCCCTCTGTTCTGAGGAACAAGAGCACCAAAAAAATAAACATTAATTTTGGTAATTAGTTCAAAAATACCGACACGAAGATGTATACAATTTCCTGAGGATCGTAAGAGTGAAAAAAATAATGTTCAACTAGGTCGCTGAATTTATAGCTTGAAATTACGAAACCACATTATGAGATCTGATAACTTTTCAACTGTAGAAACTTCTTGTAAGTCTGGACAACCAATTATAATATATGTATATGAAATTATTAAACTGGGATTAAATTTTTATTTGCAAGGAGCCCATATGGCCCACTCACTTTCCCGTCATTTATACACTAATCTAGCTTTCACAGCGAATGAATGTACCTCTCCATAAGGAATATAATATATAGAACTGTCAACTACTATATGCGGGGCCAGAGGGTGAAATATTCATTCTCGGCGTGAGCCGAGCTAGGTCACCTCATCGCTCAGTGTTCACCCAAAGAGAAAAGCGTGATTCAAGGGCAGACACGAACTGCGGTTTCATGGTTGTTACCAATCATCAGCGTGACTTAGCCACAACGAATGAACAACCAAAAAAGTTCTAGGAAACTTATTTCCATCTGTTGCGAACTGGTAGGGAGAAAATCCCACCAGCGGCACCTATGGAAATCCTTACGAACTCCTGCGGGTAAGAAACCTTGAGCGACGTTCAGGGACGTTCATTCTTTTGCCGTAACAGAACCCGCGGTTCGTGTCTGCCCTTGAATGACGCTTTTCTCTTTAGGAGAACACTGAGCGATTAGGTGACCTAGCTCCGCTGACGCGGAATATTTGTTGATCGTTAAAATCAATAAATATTTCACCGTGTGTCTTTTTAGTGACAATACTAACTGATGGCATATAATTTGCAATAATTGATTCCAATCCCTTTTACGAAAACACCGAAATGAAAGATATTAATCCTATTTCCGAAACGAATCATATTTCACAATTTACATTCTGTTCGTTGAGCGCCGAATCTTTCGGCATGATTCAGGAAACCAAGTGAACATGAATCCCGGGATATGGCCCCTTTCTTTCCGGAAATTATGAGCTTGCCCGGACGAACGAGCTCTCTCGTAAAAATAAGGAACGGGGTTGATCTCGAACTTTTCCATAGTCAACCTAGCAGAAATATGTCACTGGCCCGCATCTGATAAATAAGAATTACCCCCCCGGACCGTTGATCGAACGTCATATTCGAATTTTATTGGCCCCCTACCCGTTATTGGATAACTTTATGAATTGGATCCGGAAAGTTTTCTTGCAAAAATGTACCGCGGATGGAATAACGGCAGCCTCTGATTTATTGAACGACTTCCGAAGTTATTGAAAGGATTTTGGGGCTAGTAGTCCTTCGACGAATTTAACAAGTCGACTGGAATCCATGGGACGAGGTTGTTGGAACGGGAAGGAAGAACCTTTTTGGTAATTTGAGGAGGAAAGCAAGGGTGGATATGTGGAATGTGGAAATGCTGATGATCAATATTAGGGAAGTATTCTGAGTAGATTGAATAATTATAATAATTGTGTTTATACATGCTGTTGAATAAATACCAAATATAATTTTCCTCCTAAAAATAGACTAATATTTAAAACTTTAATGGAATATTGGGGCACGGTAGTGCCCTCCCAAGGCGAGCCGTAAAGAGCATTGCACTACTCCACTACAGGCGGGTTTATACAGCAAATAAAATAAAATAAGAAACAAATTAAAATAAAATAAGAATTAAGGGTTAAGAGGATGGGTTTATACAGAGGATCTAAAACAAAATAAGAAATAAGAATGAACCAATCAAATCGCAGCTCTTTGGCAATTTTATGCAACTTCTATGAATTTCACTCTTTGAGTATGCGCATTGTCATTTTCCAAACAAAATAACATAAAATAAGAAATAAAGATGAGAGTTGGCCAACTTGAATTCTTATTCTTATTTTATCTTATTCGTGTATAAACGCTCTCATAGAAATGTACATGTTTAACTCTCTTATTGCGCGTATGTTCTGGGGAACATCGCGTTATAGTTTTGCCAAAATGTCTCTAACTTTCGAATTTTTTGACGAAAATGGTGTCAAACGATTTAGTTCGACGCCCCAATGAAGAATTTGAGGTCAAATTTGATTCTGTCCGTCCGGCCGTTGCCACGATAACTTGAGAACGAAAAGAGCTAGCGACTTGAAATTTTCAGGGTGGGTGGCGCATCTCAGTACGACGGACAGGTTCGTTAATGGGCATAATCGGCCCGATGGTTTCCGAGTAATAATTTTGTTTTCAACCAATATATATCCGATCGAATTGAAACTTGGTGAGTAGTTGTAGAATATGAACCTAAGCACGTTTATGAAATTTTGTGCGAATCGTATGACTAGAAAATTTTAAAAAAATTATTGAAAAATATTTTTGTTGACACGATAACTTGAGAACGGAATGAGATAGCGGCTTGAAATTTTCAGGTTAGGATGTGCACCAGAACGCGACATTTCAGTTTGTTTATGAGCATAATCGGCCAAACGGTTTTAGAGTTATAGCCATCTGAAATTTGGTTGTTTTTTGTTCCTCATTAACTCGAAAAATACTAAACCGATTGAATTCAAACATGGTCGTTAGTTGTAGAATGCCAACGCGAAAAGTCTTGTGAGGATAGTATTTGTGAAAAATTTTAAAAAAATCATTGAAAATTAAAAAAAAAATTCTATATATCAGTAACTATTCGTTTGAAATTGCTGATATTTTGCAAGAACCTTCATAAACTAACTCTACTGCCAAGTTTCAAGTTTTAACACGATCGGTTGAATATTGTTGGAGATTCGAGCATTCTTGTGTGAGTTCAGTAGTTGGGTGACCGTTGCCTCGATAACTTTCGAACGAAAGGAGATAGGGACTTGCAATTTTCAGGGAGAGTTAAGTTCGTTTTTGGGCATAATCGGTCGAACGGTTTCCGAGTTATACCCACCTGGAATATTATTTCCTTGATAACTCAAAAAATAAATATTCGATCGAATTGAAGCTTGGTAACTAGTAGTAGAAAATCATCATGAAGACGTGTTTAAAATTTTGTAAGAACCATACCCCTAGAAAAATTGAAAAAAAAGACGAAAAAAAAAATTGTAAGAACCGCACCCCTAGAAATTTTCAAAAAAATCACGAAAAAAAAATTGGTTCAAGCACTGACTTGAAGTCAGAAGCTTTTGCGCGTATGTTATATTGTCCATTCTTCTGTATTGGACACTTAATTCGAATTTACCATGGTAAATTCGAATTAAGAGTGAAAATGGGTTCGACTACCTGATGAAGAATTCAAGGTCAAATTTGATTCTGGCCGTCCGACCGTTGCCATGATAACTTGAGAACGGAAAGAGCTAGTGACTTGAAATTTTCAGGGTAGGTGACGCATCCCAATACGACAGTCAAGTTCATTAATGGGCATAATCGGCACAATGGCTCCCGAGTAATAATTTTGTTTTCAACCAATATGAATCCGATCGAATTGAAACTTGGTAAATAGTTTTAGTATATATACCTAAGCACGTCTGTGAAATTTCGTGAAAATCGTATCACTAGAACATTAAAAAAAAATTATTAAAAAATATTTTTTATGTCTCGATAACCTGAGAACGGAAAAAGATAGTGACTTTTCAGGTTGGGTTGTGCATCTGAATGTGACATTTGAGATTGTTTATAAGCATAAACCGCCAAACGGTTTTGGAGTTATCCCCATCTGAAATTTGGTTGTTATTTCCTTAATAACTCGAAAAATACCGAACCGATCCTATTTAAGTATGGTTATTAGTTGAAGAATGCCAACACGGAAATTCTTGCAAAATTTTGTGAGGATCGTATCACAAGAAATTTCTTTAAAAATCATTGAAAATCTTTTAAAAATAATTCTATATATCAGAAACTATTCATCCGACATAGCAGATATTTTGCGAGAGCCTTCAGAACCTATCTCTACTACCAAGTTCCAAGTTTGAACACGATCGGATCTACAGTGTTGGAGATCTGAGCAGCCTTGTGTAAGTTCAGTAGCTGGATGGGTGACCGTTGCCTCGATAACTCCCGAACGAATGGAGGTAGGGACTTGCAATTTTCATGCGTATCTGAATGGAAGAGTTAGTTCGCTGTTGGCCATAATCGGCTCTACGGTTTCGGAGTTATACCCATCTGGAATATTATTTCCTCGATGACACAAAAAATATATACCCGATCAAATTGAAGCTTGCTAACTAGTTGTAGAATATCGACATAAAGACGTGCGTAAAATTTCGTGAGAACCGTACTCCTAGAAAAAAAAAATTACGAAAAAAAAAAGGTTCAAGCACTGACGTGAAGTCAGGAGCTTTTGCGCGTATGTTGTATTGTCCATTCTCATGTATTGGACACTCTTAATCAAATAAAGCATGGTGAATTATATTGTCCGTTCTCCTGTATTGGACACTCTTAATCAAATTTACCATGGTAAATTCGATATATTCGAGATATTTACGCTCCAAACCCAGCAAATTTCAAGCCTCGTAACTCCTTTCGTTCGAGAGTTATCTTGCCTACGGCCGGCGGGATCGGGACTGCAATGTAGGCTACCTAATTGACCCCATTGCGACATGAAACCTCTCGGCTTAGTGTGGGTAGAGAAGACCACAAGCCAGACGACGATGACGGTGAAATATTCGTCGATTTTAAAATGTTGAAGTGTTATTCAGGGCAGATACGTAACGGCTTCATGGTTTTTACCCATCATCAGTGTAACTGACAAACGAAGGAGCTCCAGGAAACCTAAACCTTGAAATTTACCTACTGAGTACAAATGAACTACCCCATAAAGACTGAAAGACTGAGTCAGGATCTATCGTGTCGTAAGAGGATATGTAGGACAGCAACGAACAAATAAATTTCCGCCAACAGAAACGTCGACATCTGATGCCAACGGAAAAATCTCCTAAAAGAAAATTAAGGTGATTTGGGAAACATGAGGCTGTAATCATACGACGTTTTCAGCGATTGTTGCGGATCTCGTATTTTCGTCCTCTCCTGTTTAACATAAAAACGACATAAATGTGTTTCGTCGCCGTTCCGTAATAACAAACCCCCCGGATATTTTTCAGGCGAATGAAGTACTTTATGATATATATGGCAGTGTTTTTGGGAAACTGGAAAAACGGGGTCCGGGTGAAACGTCCCGGAACTAGGGAATTTGGTCCTGTACAACGGATAATAGATTCCGGTTTTTTACGTGCTACGCTCGGCAACCAAGTCCGGGCTGAAATATCGGGTATGATTTACGGTGAATTCGATAGAAAAAATTTCGAAGTTCGGTGTATTTCGGGAATTGATTGATTATGAATTCCCAAGGTCTGCTAAGAAGAATTGAAAAAGCACTGTCGTGAGGTCAGTCTGATTTGACGCGCTTGTTCGAAGACATAGCCAGTGCGGTTAACCATCTAGGTACTGAACTCGCCAGAGGCTCCTTGGCTTCCAGGGTATTAAAAGCAGTTGCGAAATATTTTAAGAGTTAATTCCATGGAAATAGGAGAACTAGTTTGTTGTATAAAACTTTTTCGAATTCACACCCCTAGCTGAGTTAAAACCCTTGAAACGATGTATCGATTTTTTAGTTTTCAATCTTTATCTACCGAATAAAATAATAATAATAACTGATGCATTAATCCTATTGGACAAAATAACATTTGTATAGATTGTCCTTATACAACTCAATATTGAAAAAATTGGACTGACGTGAGCTTTTGCACGCATGTTCTATTGTCTTCTGACCTCTATTGGACACTCTTAATCGAATTTAGCATTTACCATTTTTCAGCTAATAAGATACATTCCATACTATTTTAATGACATACTTCAGTAGGTAACGAGAGAATCGTCTATGATCACAGAATTTTTAATTCTAACAATAATGATTTAATGTATTGGAATTAAAATACGGAAAAACTTACCCCCCAAGTAACTCCAGGATACGATATTCACGAAATTCCGTGAAAATTAGTGGGTCGGCATTCAACAAGTAATCACCGAGTTTTAATCGGTTCAGAGTTGTATATTTTGAGTTATAGAGGAAATGACAACAAAATTTCAAATGAGTATAACTCCAAATACATTTGTCGATTATGTATGCAAGATTTTTCGCATCGACCTTCTACAACTAATTACCATGTTTGAATTGGATCGGATTCGTATTTTTCGAGTTATTGAGGAAATAAGAACCAAATTTCAGATGGGTATAACTCTAAAACCGTTTGGTTGATTATGCCTACTAGTAAGAAACTCGAAAGTGGCAATTAGATGCACAACCTACCCTAAACATGGCAAGTCGCTATCTCTTTCCGTTCTCAGGTTATCGTTACATAAATGATGTTTTTAAATTTGTATTTCATTTTCTCGCAAAATTTCACAAACGTCTTTGAGTCAGTATTCTACAACTAGCTATCAAGTTTCAATTCGATCGGATCTGAATTGGTTGATAACAAAATTATTAATCGGAAACCGTTGTACCGATTATACCCATTTACGACCTTGTCCGTCGTATTTGGACACGCGACCTACCCAGAAAATTTTAAGTCGCTATCTTTTTCCGTTCTCAATTTATCGTGGCAACTTCCAGCCGGGCAGAATCAAATTTGATCTCGAATCCTTCATCAGTGTGTCGAACCCAATCGTTTGAGACCATTTTCGGCAAAAATTTCGAAAGTTACAGACATATGGGCAGAATGATCACGCGATGTTCCACAGAACATGCGCGCAACATTAAAACACCATGAGGAAATCCACAAAATTAAACAGTATGGACTCAACAACAAAGAAAAATATATACAGGGTGAGTTTTTAAGTTGTATATTAATTTCAACCATAGTTTTCTCCCATCAAATAAAACACTTTTTGGCACTCTAGTTCCTCGGAACTGAGTGCTTATCAATTTGCCTAAATGTCTGTAATTTTCGAATTTTTGGCTGAAAATGGTCTCAAACGATTTGGTTCGACTCACTGATCAAGAATCCGAGGTCGAAATCGATTCTGTCCGACCGGTCCGGCCAGCCGTAGGCACGATAACTCTCGAACGAAAGGAGTTAGAGGACTGAAATTTGCAAGGTGGGTTTGTAGCGTAAATATCTCGGTTGAGTTCGTTAATGGGCGAAATCCATCAAGCGGTTTCGGAGTTATAGCCGATTTTAGTTAAACACATTTTTTATTGATATTTCCGAAACTGATCCCTCGATCTATCTGAAATTTAGTATCAAATTGTAGAATCATGTCCTTTATACGCATGTGAAGTTTTGTATTGACCAGCTTACCGCAAAGTGTCAAAAAAATATTTTCAAAATAAAAAAAAAAAATTTCTTCATTAACTCTCGTACGGAATGAGCTAGGCAGTTGAAATTTTCAGAGTAGGTTAGGGAGAAGAATATCTCGGTTAAGTTCGTTATTGGGCAAAATAGGCCATATGGTTTCGGAGTAACGAAAAAAAAAATTTTTTTTTAAGCAACAAATTTCAAATTCAATTTTTATTTAAGATGCTGTTTCCAACAAGCTAATACTTCCGGAGATATGATTTTTCTAAATTTCAATAATGAATCGTACTTCTACGTTTTCACAGAATGCTATAATTATTCTATCTAAGCTTTATTATATGATCTGTGTTCATACTCGTACATTTCATCCTGTTCTATAAGAGAGACTCAAATTCAGTTCAGCTATTTTAATTTGATTTCTTCCATGGTGCAGTCCTCATTCTCAGATCGCTCATTTAATCTTGATAAATAAACTATTATTTGAATTGTTTTTCCTTTATGATGCAGTTCTATCATAAGAATACATTGATATAATTTCCAACTCTGAGAAACCAATACTTTCGGAGATATAATTTGTCTGTTTGAACTAGAGCGCCAAAAAGCTCCTGTTCACAGGGCTTGAACCCATTTTTCATATTCCATTTTTCCAGACTCGGCTAAGACAGCGGTTCTCAAACTTTTGCTCTTTACGCCCCCCTGTTATAATTCGGAAAATTTTGCTTCCCATATCCGTAGACGTAGGAATTCAAATTACACTATTGACTCTCTTAGTAAGAAAATGCAGTTATGGTATAACAAACTCAATGAAATCCGTTTTTCCAAAGTTGTGCGATCTTGTGCAAGATTCTCCATTGGAAGATAATCACAAATCTGTGATGCTTCAAACTGTGGAAAACTTGGGTGAGAATTTCATACGATATTTCGTATGATATCAAGTTGTCAGACTGGAGCGAAGTTTTAAATCCATTTGAGAATAGACCTGTTGGACAATCACTATAAGAAGAAGAACAATAGATAGATGTTTCATCAAGTACCTTACAAAAGTCATATTTGTTAATAAATTTTTAACCAACTTCTGGACAGAGCATCCGAACGACTTCTCCGATATAAAAGCCAAAGCGCTTAGGATTCTCTTGCCTTCAGCAATGTCTTATATTTGTGAAATTAGAATATTGCACTTGCTACTTCGAAACATTGGTACAAGCCCTGTGGACAGGAGCTTTCTGGTGCTTAAACAGACAAATTATATCTCCTGAAGTATTGGTTTCTCAGAGTTGAGAATTATATCAATGTATTCTTATGATAGAATTGCATCATAAAGGAAATTCAATTCAAATAAGAGTTTATTTATCGAGATTAAATGAGCAATCTGAGAATATGAACTGCACCATGGAAAATCAAATTAAAATAGCTGAAATGAATTTGACTCTCTCTTATAGAACAGGATGACATGTACGAGTATGAACACAGAGCATATAATAAAGCTTAGATAGAATAATTATAGCATTCTGTGAAAACACAGAGGTACGATTTATTATTGAAATTTCGAAAAATCATATCTCCGAAAGTATTAGCTTGTTGGAGTTAAAAATGACATCAATGGATTTTTATGGTGAAACTGCATCTTAAATGAAAATTAAATTTGAAATTTGTTGCTTAAAAAAAAATTTTTGTTTTCCTTACTCCGAAACCATCTGGCCTATTCTGCCCAATAAGGAACTTTACCGAGATATTCATCTCCCTAACCTACTCTGAAAATTTCAACTGCCTAGCTCATTCCGTTCGAGAGTTACTGTAGAAAAAATTTTTGAAAATTTTCAAAATTATTTTTTGACACTTTGCGGTAACCTGGTCAATACAAAACATCACATGCGTATAAAGGTCATTCTACAATTTTATGCTAAATTTCAGATAGATCGATTGATCGGTTTCGGAAATATTCATAAAAAATGTTTTTACTAAAATCGGCCATAACTCAGAAACCGCTTGATGGATTTTGCCCATTAACGAACTTGTCCGAGATATTCACGCTCCAAACCCACCTTGCAAATTTCAATCCTCTTACTCCTTTCGTTCGAGAGTTATCGTGCCTACGGCCGGACCGGCCGGTTTGAAACCATTTTCAGCCAAAAATTCGGAAATTACAGACATTTGGACAAATTGATAAGCACTCTGTTCCGAGGAACTAGAGCGCCAAAAAGTAGAAAATGAACTCAGAGTGGCCTTCTCTAACATGGAACCAATTTTAGAGAAATTGTGCGCCTTGAAACAAGCTCATTTTAGCTATTAGTCAGTCCTCAAAATCAATCTTTAGCATTTTACCTTTTTATTTTCGATCTCTTGTGCGCCCCCCCAATCATGCAAATGCGCCTTAGGGGGCGCGCTCTACAGTTTGAGATACGCTGGGATAAGGTAACAAGTTAAAAGATTTCACATTGTGGTACTACAATCCCGCACATTGTTTTCATCTCTAACACATAACATAAGGATTATCTTCATTTCCAGAATTATATGTGTTTCATTTATTTCTACCACATGAATAACAAAAATTTGGAAAAAGCACATGTCCAATGGTCTATTCACGTCGCATACGAATTCGATCAAGTTGAAATTAACTTGACCTATCACCCGCTTCCGGCTTGACTTTCACTTCTAGGACACACTGTATAGTTGCCGAAACATTAACCATTTGCGAGACCTCAGATATGTCCCTCCGAAAAAATGTCATCCCCCAACTTTCGTTCCGTCCCTGGTGTCCTTATTATAGTCACAAATTTTCGGGGTTCCGTTTTTCACCCTCTTAAGACATTCACAAATCACCTATGAAAACCGTAAAGTTATCAGACCGGATACCCCATAAAATTTATTATTGTCATCGATAAAATAATAAACTACTGAAAATTTTACGAGCAGCTATTGAAAGTTAGACCCCTCCGTCTCAACGTGGACGACGATCATAAAATTTTAATCAAATCGTAAAACCGAATTCTTTATTAATTCAGTCCTGTCTCCCCCTGACGCTTTCGGCCCGCGAAAGCGCGTTCGTAAGTGATGTTCGGCCGTTTTTCCCGCCATAATTATGATTTTTATGTCGCGGGACTTTGATGACTGCCGCCCGTTTTTCATAAGAAGACCCTGTAGCGCCTTCATGGTGTGGCAAGTTTGCGAAAAGATTTTACGGTATATTCGATTTCCTCGAAGGCGATTTCGGCGTAACCGCTGAGGTTCTTTCGCGGCTGTCTGAAGATTTTCCGTATTTTTACGAGCCTCCGTGGATATAACTACAAGCGAGGTTCTAGAAATGTGTATTCCTGCGAAAGGCAACAAGATTAAACTAACAAGGAAATAATTTCATAAATTATCCCGAGGCAGATAGATTTCTTTTTATAATTTTACGTCTATCCGGAGAACAATGGATGGAATAAGTTTGGTAAAAAAATAGTGTATCGTCTTGCGAAGTCCCGCTTGGTGATAATGAAGAACCGAAGTTTCCTCTTATGTGATATCACGTTTTTAAATGAGTTGGCCGGGTTCTTGAGTCACATGTTTATTGTAGACAATGTAATTCTGTAGGATTTATTGAATTAATAAATACCTTGGATCTGACAGAACAAAAACTTATGACATTGTCTAATTATATTTTTGTTTCCAAAGATTGCTATATGTGATAAACTATATCTAACACTTGATAACATTTTCAACACTTTCCCTTGTTAGAATAGTTTATATAACTGACAAAATAAAACTTAAGAAAGTCTCATCCTTGAACACATTATTAACAATCTTGTTCGAGGCAAAGGCTTAGGGAGAACATCAGCAACTTGTTCTTGAGAACTTATCTGCTGAACAGCTAACTTTTCTTCCAAAACTTTTTCCCTTATGAAAAAATGTTTTAAGTCGATATGCTTTGTTCTGTGATGAAACTCTGGATTTTGAGCTAATCTTACTGCTGCAGAGTTATCTATTTGCAGTACTGGAATGTGATCTAATTTTATGATGGCTGAGAATAGTCTATTCAACCATATCACTTCTTTTGTAGCTTCATTTGCAGCACCAAGTTCCGCTTCAGAAGTTGAAGTAGCCACAATACTCTGTCTATGGACCATGTCCATTTTTCATTATCATCACTGGCTAATGCTGCTTGATATATTTCTTCAGCATATAAGACGTAATCTTCAAATGATGACGGAATTTGAATAGAACTTCTGCTCCTAAGATTATATCTTGTTTCTTCATCTTCCCTCTCTTCAGTTCTTTCGTTATTATCTTCTTCAAGATCAGCTTGTAAATCTCTGTCTTGATCTTCTATGGTTTCTTCTGAATTATTCAGGCTGCTTTTTTGTATATATTGCGAAACATTACTACTTGTTTCTGCGTTATTTTCTTGAATTATTTCTTCAGGAGACCTCTTAACTTGGTTACATATACTTAAGTTTTCATCAAAAGTAACATCTCTTGAAAGAATTACCTTCCGCTCTTCCTTCAACCAAATTCTGTATCGTTCATCTCCATCATAACCCAGTAAATTTCCTTTAACTGCCTTTTTATCCATTTTACGTCTCTTTTGAGCAGGAACATGAGCATAACAGTTCGAACCTATTATTCTCAAATGTTTTATTCTTGGTTTTTTACCATGCCACAATTCATATGGACTTGCACCATCCACTGATGACTTTCCAGTTCTATTGAGAATATAAATTGAAGTGTTAACAAATTCAGCCCAGAGACTCGGAGGAAAATCTGCTTCAGGATTCGAGTTTTTCAGCGTCCTGGCCATCTCTATTATTGTCCGATTTTCCCTCTCTGCGCTTCCATTCTGCTGAGGAGAGTATGGTGCAGTAAGTCTTTGAACAATTCCTCTCTGTTTCAAAATGTTTCTCACTTCTTGGTTATCAAATTCTCCGCCATTGTCACTCAACACTTCTTTAATTGTGTGATTCAAGGTTCTGCAATGTGATAACATCTCTGTTAAGGCAGTTTTTGCCTCAGATTTTTCTTTCAGGAAATATCCATATCGATATTTTGTATAAACATCTTTGATGACAAGCAGGTACCTTTTATGCTGAAAAGATTTGTCGAACGGTCCACAAATGTCTGCTACAATAAGTTCGCCAGGTTCATTTACTTTGTTTCTTGTACCAAAAGGCAAACGATGAGCTTTTCCAAATATAGACGGTTCACAAGTATATTTTTCATTTTTAACATTTATATTCAATTCTCTCTTGAGTTTTGCTTGTACATGGCAAATATCCTGATGTCCCCACCGTTCGTGGTATAACTGTAGAGTAGAATTATCAGAAATTGCTAAATTCACATTATTTCCACTATCAGACATTTTCTTTATAGGGTTAATTGAGCTTTTGAATAAGCCACCTCCTATGGATCGTTCTCCAGTTACCATTATTTCATCATTTATTTTCAGTGAACAGTGTCTAGCAGTTGATTCAAAAATACTATTTAAGTTCTTATCTTGTGCTGCAAGAACTGAAAATAAGTTTCTGGAAATATTTGGCACATACCATACGTCATGCAAAGTAATTACTTTCGTCGAATTCCAACCAACATTTGAGTTAGCTTTTATAGTGCCTTTTCCTAAAGCTTCGAGAACTTCTTTACCAGCTGCTCTTATTTGTTGAACAGATTCAAATTCTTCGTAGTCCATAAAATACTCAAGTGAATTAGCTACATGCCTAGTGGCGCCATTGTCGATCCACCACGTATTATCGTCTTCTTCAGCAATATATGCCTCATCATATGTGAACATGCTTACATTTACTGAAGTGTGACCTTCTGTGGAGGTAGTGTTGGAATGCTTATTTTTCGGTGGTTTACCATCGGCAATCCATTTTCTGCATACTTTAACCCAGTGGCCTTTCTTCTTACAATAGTTGCAGAAACTATTCTTCATGAATTCTCTCCTACCTTGTGCAGTCTGTTTTTCTTGGCTTCTCTTGTTTGCGTTGAAAATTAGAGCTTCTTGTAAATTTTCTTTTGTTTCCTGATTTTCAGATTTTGTGAAATTACGTTCATACATACATAGCTGAACAGACAATTCATCTATCGTTTTGTCTTGCTCTTTTGTTAAAAGCATCCAGCTTGAACGAAAAGTTTCATATGCACTTGGAAGAATATGAAGAATTTTACAGATAATCATAAGGTCAGGAAGAACATTTTTTCCTTTGGTTTTCAAACCATTATTAAGGTCATTGAATATGCGTTTCAACTTGGCAATATGTGTGGAAACATCTTCACTATTGGTCCACTTGAATGAGAAGAATTGGGTACATAAATGAAATAGTTGATCTTGAGACGAAGCTTCAAATTGCTGATTTAGGGACACCCATGCTTCACGAGCACTCTCTTTGTCCATTATTTTCTGATATACCACATCACTCACTGCACTTGTTATCATAGATTTTGCATAACTGTTTGCTTTTCTATACAAATCTACATTTTCTTTGTATATCTTCAGTTCTTCCGATTTTGCGCTAAATCCTGGATGAACTGGTTGTACTAATTTTCCATCTATAACTTCTAAGGCTCCTTCATGATAGTCCAGTAAGTCTCTTATTTTATGTTTCCATATAGGCCAATCAGTTTCCCCATTCAAATGTTTGATATGGCGAATAAGATCCATTTCTTATACTTTTAATTCACTCACCTTCTACAGAAAACACTCCAGAAAGCGTTCTGGGCCCGTAACCTATTGTAGACAATGTAATTCTGTAGGATTTATTGAATTAATAAATACCTTGGATCTGACAGAACAAAAACTTATGACATTGTCTAATTATATTTTTGTTTCCAAAGATTGCTATATGTGATAAACTATATCTAACACTTGATAACATTTTCAACAATGTTGACCGGGACATTCACCTTTCGAGAACAATTTGAGCTGTTGGGATCTACTTCTTCCCCAATCACTTATCGATCTCACGGTAGATGGTATAAATGTCTGCGCGTCCCCTTTGAGGTCGGCCATATCGATCATAAAAGGCGTCGTATCTCCCACTCTTCGTAAATCTATGGATCCAACGGCGACCAGCATTACAAACGTCTACAGCAGATTCTTGCAAAGCTATATTGAAGAGTCGAAGGCAGGAGCTGCAATGAAACAGGGAAATTCGCAATGCAAATCAATATGTAATGAAGTACCACTAGTCCGCTCAAGGCCGCCCCTGGCATATGTTAAGGTGTCCCTAAAGTTCATGTAATTTTCAGCTTCTTGAGAATTTATTCGAGGGCCACGAGTCGAAAGCCCAAGTACATTTTCAAGATTCACTACGTAACCAAACACCTCCCAAATACCCCATATTGTCCTATGAGTAACCCTGCTTACAGCCTTAGTCATCTTTTCGGTATCGATAAGGCAAGTTAGCCATTTTATTGAAGATGTTACAAAATTCTTGTATTGCCTTTGTCCTGGAGTATTCGCCGAGAGGGAATCTTTGCTGTAGCCAAAAATAAATATATTCAATCCAGCCTGCTCCATAAAGGTTTGAAGCAGTACAATGAACTATCTCAATATGTTAAGAATTCAGCTCATTTAAATCAGTTTAAACAATTATTGTTGGGGAATTATATTAAAGAAACTGTTTGTATATAATTATATTTTATGTTTAAGGAATAATAGGAATATATGAGATTCCAGTTGTAATATGTCTAGCCAAGTGCTACTAATAAATCATATATTTTTTTTTTTATCCGGTCGAGAGGAAAAACCTTTTATAGACCCACCCTGAGAGGGTCTGCTTCTCTCAGGAGTGTGAGACTCCAGATGTTGATGATTACTCACTAAAAAACCTCTCGGACGTTCCTTGGAGTAGTTCTTCGTCCTGCCCTTACAGCGTCTCTAATTAAAAGAGATGAGCTGCAAGCGGCCTTCATAGTTGATGGGACCTGATGACTCGAAGTCATCCGAGCAACACCGCTTTCTGTGAGCTAAATCCTAGGCCAGAGATTTGCAGGCCGGAATAATCTTCAATTCGGTCACATAGTTCGCTCTCATTCCGCCTAGGCATCCTATGATTAGTATGACCATCCTAACCTTATGCCTTGGATATAGGATCCCAAGTTCAAACATTAAATTCTTGTATTTCTCCCTCTTCTGTTCTTCTTTCATCACTACATTATTTTCTGCGGGGTGAGGAAAATTCGACGACAAACAATTCCTTGAGTTCTTTGTCCAGCAGAAGTATATCTGGCTTTATGGCGTGGATCTGCCGAGTTGTTGAAATCGCATAGTTCCAGTAGATGCGAGCCCTGCTATTTTCAACAACTGCTTCAATCTCCATAGGCACATATGGTAGCACTGGTTCCTTGTCTATACCATAAACCTCTCTCAGATGGAAGTAGACAATTCGGAGTGCCGCATTGTGTCTCCATATATCCTGATGGAGCATGGACTCTGCAAGCAGACAGAATGTGCATAATAGTTTCTTGCTGGCTGTGGCATGCTCTGCACGTTGTGGGGGTGTCCACTTTCATGATGTTCTTTTTATACCATCTGGTATTTATAACCCCATCTTGACAAGCTATAACAAATCCCTCCGTTTCCCACTTGAGTCCAGCGGACTTCAAAAAGGCGAAGGATAATTCTTCCGACAGGCCCTGATCTTTCAAACTCCTGAAGTATATGGAGTGCAGGTGTTTACTCATGTGATCTTCGAGTAGTTTCTTCAGTTGTGCTTGCCTTATCTCTCTGCCAACTCTTCTTTGGTCTGTTGGCGAGATAGGTGTTCCCGCTAGCTCATGTTCGATTGATATGCCGGTTATACAGAGCTTTTCCAAAGCTCTCTGACAAGCCCTAAATAGGAAAACTCCTTGGTTCCTGATTTCATGTTGAGCCACCATTTTCAGAAGCGGGTCTTCGCTTCTCAATATCCTTATTGCCATTTCCAACGTTTGTTGATGGTGTTGGTATTCCAAACCTCTGCCTCCCTGCGTTCGTGGAAGGTATATCCTTTGAATCGAGCAGTTGGGATGCAGGCTACGATTCATTTTCATCACTTTACGAGTGATTCTGTCTAGCTCGAGAATTTCATTCACTGTCCAGTTGACTATCCCGAATGAGTAGGTGATTATCGGTACTGCCAAGCTTTTCGTAGCAGATATTTTATTTTTCCCGGACAGCTGTGATTTCCATATATCTCGGATAATATTATTATTATTATTATTATTATTATTATCAACCATTAACCAATCTGTGCGCTTAGCAGTGATGATGATATCCCACACGAAGGTTGTGATCTAATAAATAGTGTATTCGCCTCCTTCAGCAAGGATATTAGCCATGTTGTTCCTTCAAAATTCTGCTGAGCATATACCGTACTCAGTTTTGATGCAGGTATTTTCGAACAATAAATAATGAGTAGTCACTGGGAAAGGGACCTCAAATATGCGGAGAAACGAAAGCATCAAGAGCAATGGCATTCCAACCACACTTGACGAGGCTGCCCACTGGGAGGTGCGCAGTCTGGTAATCCAATAACTACACCTCGTATAAGTTAAACCGCGGCCGAGCTCTAGGAACTTCATAACTAAAATAGTCAAACCCAAACATCGTTCGAAGCTCTAAACTTTATTTTTCTGGCAAAATCGGTCTGATAATTCTTTTCCTCGGAAATTTGGATGTGTTAAAGGTGTAACTTTTATATTTCCTGGACATAAATAACACAGACGAACGAGTAAACATTCGTAGGGACTGAATCGGAAATCCGGATCCTTCAGTTAAGTCAGCGATTGTATTATTTCACTGTTGGCAAACCTCCCCCTCTGCCTCTCGGGAGGGTTCAGGCACTCAATCAGGGGTTTTGTGAGGGGATTCGATCGACAAGAAAAAAAACTAACTTGACGGCCCAAGTTCCCTAACATTAATATCGTGTTTTTCTTCCGATTGTTTTCCGCGAGGGTTCGAAATAGGATCATCGTTTTGCCGATTGATGGGCCAGATATTCGGCCAGTGACGTAAGAACAGGGTGCAATGTTGGCGAAAAGCCAGAGTTCTCCTACGCAGTGAATAATTCCTTAATGTTGAAAATTTATCTTACTTATCGTTTTCATTTGGGGAAATAATGGATTCGCAGATTAATTAAGATCCTGTCGTATAGCCAAGCCGTCCTGAAGAAATTGGCTTCCCACAACGGCACGTCTCTGCTCATGGTGGATTACCAAACCACACTTGATTAACTGGGAGAACCCTGCATATTGCAGCTCATCTGGATTTCAAGCAATTTGGGCATAGAAAATAATAAAGACTATGTCTATGATATGTGTTGTGTCGGGTGGACGAATCCCACCCAACCACCACGAACAGTAAGTCTATTGTCGCACACCTAAATCTATACTTCACCCACAAGTGCAAGCCTTTTGATGATGGAGATGAGTATGGTGGGTGAAAATTTGTCCAGTTCCGTCAGTCTCAGTTTGTGGTCTCCTACTTCTTCAAATCTGATCCTGTCCATAGCGGGGCAGTCACACTTGATGTGCTTGATAGACTCCTCATCCTCCTGGCAAAGTTTCCACTCAGAGTCCTCAACCAACCCCAACTTACTTGTTGGGGTGTTTTCAGAGGCCACAGTGATCCGTATACACACCCAATTCTCAGGTCTAACCTGGAGAATTTGAGTTATTGTCTGGATCTTTCAGCTGATGGGCCAATATTAATTGTTGAGCGAACATGTCTCAGAACGGATATGCTGCTCCAGAGATCCTGTACCTTTTGATCCAGCCACCTGTTGATCTCCCACCCAACTGTCATGAGCTCCAATGAGCCCCGTGGAAGCCCCTCGTGCCACCAATAATGAATCCGCCACCTCATTACCTTCTATGCCCTTCTACTTTCCATCACATTGTGGAAAATATCTTTAACAAATAATTTGCCAAGAGACTCCTAACAGGCACATCCTTCTTGGTATGCACATTTTTGACAACAGAGATCGATTCTGCATGCAAAATTTATCATATGTTGCCGAAATTCAAATAAGAGTCATGAATACATTGTCAAATAATTGGAGCAACCTCCATATTGGAGGCCATCAGTTTAGAGGGCTCAAGCTCCCTTGGGAATCGTTTCCATGTAAGAACTTTTGCTCTTATTTAAACCTGAGGATTGACTCCCAAAATACACGAATGACTTTCATGGACACCTTATAAAGGTTATCCGGATTTAACGTTAAGCAATGTATTTCAGGGGGGGATTCTAAAAATCAAAATATAAGGTATAGTAAAAAGAAATCCATTATTTTTACAATAGATGGCTTTAGTGTTATGTATCTCGTTTCGTATAAGTTCGATCGGGTTCCACTGGATGGCGTTAATAAGATGAGACTTTGTACTACAACAACTTTCATGACAGTTTTTTGATCATTTGACTGAGTTTAATTTGAGCGTGTGTCAAAGATGGACACTAGCAAAGACAAAATACGCAATATTTTTTACAATTTTTCTTCGATAAATGCGAAAATACAAGCCAGGCGACTGAAAATGTAAATAGTGTTTATGGTCCTGATACTGTAACAGCCAATCATGCGCAATTTTGGTTTCGTCGATTCCGTTCCGGTTATTTCGATGTCAAAGATGCACCACACACTGGAAGGCGAATTGTCGAAAATGTCGATAAAATCATGGACATTGTCGAGTCCAAGCGTCATGTAAGCACTGTTTCGATTGCCCAAGAACTAAAGATTGCGCAAAAGACCGTTTGGAACCATTTGAATAAGGCTGAACTCAAGAAGTAGCTCAAGTATGGGTGCTACACGAGTTATCGCAAAAAACCTCATTGAATGAGTTATCATCTGCAAAACACTGCTGAATCGCAACAAGATTGAACCATTTCTGAAGCGGTTGATGACTGGTAATGAAAAGTGGACCACTTACGACAACGTCAAGCAAAAACGGTAGAAACGCGGTGAGCTGGCGGAAACTGTACCCAAGCTAGTATTACCGACCAGGAAGGTTATGGTGTGTGTTTGGTGGGATTGGCAGGGAATTATCTACTATGAGCTGCTCCCCTACGATACAACTTGTAACTCGGAACTGCACTGTCAACAATTGGACCGTCTTTCGCCAATAGGAGAGGAATTGTGTTCCATCAGGATAACGCCAGGCCACATACATCGATAGTAACTCACCAGAAGCTCTGGAAGCTTGGTTAGGAGATTCTTATCATCCACCGTATAGTCCAGACCTGGCGCCAAGTGATTACCATCTGTTTCTGCCCGCATGGTAAACAATTTTTCTGGTGAAAAATTCACTTCAACGGAGGCTCGTGAAAATGGATGGTCTCAATTTTTTGCCAATAGGCACGAGGGCTCCTATGGGAGAAGCACAATGGCAACAATTTATAGAAAAAAACAGTGCATATTTTACCTAAATCGCACCATTCTAACTATGGTAATTAAGGCATTCAATTTCATGCAAAAATAATGGATTTCTTTCAACTACACCTTATATGACGAAAAATTCATAGCACCCTGTATATGGTAGGGGTTTGTGAAGTTCTTCGTGGGACACCCTATGTAATATATCTAAGTGGTAAAGAGAATGTAATATCCACGAAATAACATAATCTCAACTAATTTGTCGATTTCCAATATCCATATCTCAAATTAAGTATGTAGGTAATCATTATAGAATACTTTAGGAGGTACATTCATTATTAATAATGTAATGGATTTCATCAATATAGTCGACTCTCAATAACTTGAAACTCTAGGGACCAGCAAAAAAGTTCAAATTATCGAGAGTTCAAAATAATAAGTGTTCAAATAATCAAGAGGGTGTTCTGATGAAATTCAAATAATCAAGAGTTCGATCAAAATCCGTGATTTATGTATTATTTCAAATATTTGTTCATCCTCCACATCTTCAATAACGCTTTTTTCACTTATGGAAAGACACTTATTCCTTGAAATCATTTTAATAACACAAATCAAAAATTAACGTTTGAACTTTGAATGTCAACTGGAATGAGAATTGCGTACTGCATTTAAGTAAACAAACGACAGGAGCATGATGAATAATTCAAATTATAGAGGGTGGAGTAGCCCGGACTTCAAATTATTGAATGTTGGCGGGCAAGATACCATTCCTTCAACTTCAAATTACCGAGGGGACCAATTAATATTGATTTCTTTCAATTTATCGAGTATTTTTCAAGAGGCTGGAAAAAAATTTCAAATTATCGAGAGATTCAAATTAACGAGTGTCAATTTATCGAGAGTCGACTGTAATGAATATGAAAATTTCTTGAAGATAATGGATATCCGAGGCAATACATTTATTATGAATTTAGATAGAAGAGCTTCTCCTAAAATATCATTTTTTTTCCGGAACAACAACCCAATCTGTTGAATGTGATCCCTTATGTTTGTGGTATTTCGGAAAAAAATCAGGAGAATCGGTTCTAATTTCCATTTAAGATCCGTTTTCAAGACAAAAATGACCTTAGGTCTTTATTAACAAAGACAAAACCTATTAATGAAAAACAAAAATACAAAAACTGTCTATAAAATATTCCTTGTATTTGTGGTAAATCGTATACAGGAGAACCTTCCAATCCACTAGAAATAAGAGAGTCGGAACGTGAGAACAACTTAAGAAATAGAGACATACAGAAATCAAAATAGGAGAACATGTTTGTTCAATCCATGGAGATCACATGATGGATTGGAGTAAAGAAAGATTCATTAAAAGGATTACATTAAAAGGAAACTCAAGCAGTCGCCTTGTTTTTTGTTGAACAGAGAATGCAATTTTGCAAATTGCTCAATTGGAATTGACCATATTTGGGTGAATTTGTTGAAAAAGGAGTTGAAACTTGGAAATTTCTATGCAACGTGAAACTATGTTGCTATGATCTTCAAAGACCGTCAATGTGACAATTTTCGAGTTTCAGAATAGCTATCAACCAAAAATAATTCTGAAGATTTTCGCTTGGTGTCTGACGAAGTAGCCTGATCTAGTCTCTGAAACGTTACGAAGTAGTTGTTTTATCGTTGATGTTGTTTCCTTATTCTTTGTTAGGCAACATTGTTCTTTACATTGTGTATCTAACGCAGAAGCAATTCACAAAACAATAATTTTTTTATTTTATAGATATTTTTCCACGTTTGGTAGAGAAAATCAAGAAAAGATCCATTTAATATCAATATATCAGTCAGTATGGTACAAATTCAAGAACTAAATCATTTGAAAAACTTTGAGCACTTACTTAATTCGGTTTCTTATATTTAAGATATCGTCATCTGAAACTATCTGGTAAAACCCATTAGTCCTAGATTGATTTTCCAAATGCGAATCCAACAACTAGGACACAAAATATATTCTCGTAAAAGGCTCTGGAAATACAGATTTTTTTTCTGAGACGATTTATCATGTCCTCAACAATAGAAGCCGTAAATAGAAATAATAGGAGAAAACGAGCATACAGAGAGGATGAAAATATAGGACGATGTTTATCGAAAGGGCGAATAATTTGCATAATATTCTGGTTAATAAATTAAACAACATGCTGAACGGAGGTTTCGCGAGGTTTGCTTTAATCTCTTCCGTGTATTTAATCGACACGCTCGAGATCCAGTGTATTTTATTCTCGCGGGAAAATGGGCTGACAAAGGCTATGGGAAAATGAAAACACCCTCTTGTGTTTACTTAATCATACATCTTAGGGGTTCCTCCTCTATTATTTTATGAATGCTCCTTATGCCGTAATATAGACAGGTATTTTGATATAATCATCTTTGGAATCGCAATATGATTCTCTTCGATGGATTATGGAAAATACTATACTGCTTCCGGCCCATAAATGTATGATATGAAGTGGAAAGGGGTTCGATAACTAGAAAATATGCTTTCAGATATAGAGGGTTTCATGTGTTTGTTGATGATAATAGCAGTTATTTCAAAAATTTTAATAATGGTCCTCCACAAGGATCAGTTTCAGCACCTCTTCTTTTCAATTTATATTTCTACTACTCCCTGAGAAATTCATATACACTGATGACATTGCCCTTGAATTTCATTATGCTGATTTCCAACGTTTACAAAATAATCTATCTGCAGATTAAAAAATCCCGAAAGATCACCTATTTGAGTGGCTAGTTTCTTGTTTCCATTTGAACAATCATAAAAAAATACAGAACATTGTGTGTAGGTTTCGGTGATTCTTGGAGCCTAGTATTGGATGAGCTCCTCCACAGGCTGATGGAGCTCGGCTTCGGGTGTATAGGCGATGCCGTTAACATAGTCCTAATAGGCAGCGATAAATTCGAGGGCACCTTGTGTGACTATAGGAGGGCCTTAGAATTATCGAACAGTGGTGCTTGTCAGTGGGGTTGAGCATAAACCTGAACAATCAGTAAGACTTGGGGCTGCAACCCAAAGATAATACGATGGATGTGCGTTATGATTTTTGGACCCATAATCACGTATGGGCAGTAGTCTGGTATACAAAAATAAGCCAGAATAGTACGAGGAAAACCCTCGACAAAGTACGAAGGCTTGCCTGTGTGTGTATCACTGGATCTATGGAAACCTTGGGCACTTGAGATTATCACAAATGTCACACCACTTCATTTATTGATTGACAAATGGCCCATGAAGCCATTCTGTAAATATCTAGGGAAGGAACAAGTAACGACAGTATTAAAAACTACAAAAACCTGGCCCTCTCTCACCAGGGATATTCCATCAGCCAATCTTCCTACTGACGAAATGATTAAGAGAGTAAGCATCGAAATGAACTTCACTATGATGCTAGGTAGTAAAAAAGACTGGAGCAGGGAATCCGCCAACCAAGTTCTTGAAAAAATGTCATTAAATGGTGCACAAACGGTTCAAAAACCAATATAGAAGCTGGCGCTGGAGTGTATGGGGCAGGCACCAAAGGCTCTTTATCGCTAGGGTCCTATCCGTGCGTCTCTCAGGCAGAAATACTTGCAATCGAAAGATGCGTGGAAATGAACCTAGATAGAAACTATCAAAGGTGCGATACAGGAATCCATTCTGACAGTCAAGCTGCTATTGAAGCTCTGAGCTTCCATGTTATCGAGTCTAAGCTTATATGGGAGTACCGAATAAAACTTCTTCTTGGTCACTCGAGAATTAAAGGAAATGAGGAGGCTACCACACTTGCCAAGAAAGGATCACGAACTCTTTTGGGGTAGGTAGATACATCTACAAAAGGTAATTTCGCATGAAAGAAGAAATTTAAAGAGGTATACCCTGGAGATCTCTCCCAGGAATGTATAACTCCAAAAAGTGCCTCCAGAACTTTGACACTGTCAGATTCAAGAAGTATATGGATCTTAGTAAAAAGGCACTGTACCTCTTCACTGGTTTCCTCGGAAGGCATTGCTGTCTTAGGGATTATATGATGAGATTAGGACTAGCAGAAACTGACTAGTGCAGATTCTGTGGAGAGGAGGTAAAACTCCCGATCACCTGATTACGGAAAGCTTGGTCATCTCAAACCAACACAAGGAATGTTTTCGGCAAGAAATCTGCAGGAGTGAAGACGTAGCCTCCTTGAAGCCATGCCAGATACTGCGATGCATCAGAACTCTGGAACTAGAAGGTGAGCTGTGGATGGTGGTGACATCGACAGCTCTGATGGGGGGGGTACAATAGACCTCAGGGTAGCAGTGCAACGTTGCCCCCTACAACAACATTCCTCTTGAAACATAATTTCAATCCTAAAAAACTAGGAGTTAAAGTAGATTTCTCATACTTTATTGTTATATGCAGAAAATGTCATGCTAAAAGATCAAAAGAATATATACAGGGTGTAGCAGAAGGAATGCGATAAACGGATACCATACAATGAATTCATCTAGGTAGACTGGTCTAAGGTCCTCAGTTTTGGATATGCAAGGTGATTTTCGGGTATATTTTCGTGTGTATTCAAATTTTTCGTTAATTTTATTGATGCTTGTACATTGTAAATAATTATGGTAATTATTGCTCAAACGAAATTTTGGACAAATTAAGCATTCTCAATAGTGTGTGACATTTCAATACTCTCAAACCAATGTGTGAATAAAATTCCATATTACGTTCGAGCTGCGCTCGTCAATTTCTTTGTTTCCTATAAAGATTTTATCGATGAGAACTCTCAATTTTTAATCCAGATTAGTCGAATTGAGTTTGAGATACCCACACAGATTTTTTTCATTATTTTTAAAAATACGTTGCGTCATTTAGCATGAAATATAACATAGTTCAAATATCCGCCGTTTTAAAACTTATACTTTATAATTTTTTTGCAGTTTTCTTTCTCCAAGTTAATCAAGAAGTCTCACTCTAAAAAACCTGCCATGTGCACTTCAGCGAGTGCAAATAAATTGCTAGACGGACCTGAAGAACATATGAACCTGATAGAATCACCACAACTGCCTACCCATGTTGTTTGAACAGCAACTCACCTGAAAAAAAAACAAATAAAATAAGTAACGAATATAGCGGAGAAAAATGAATGTGCGCAACGAATTTTTGTAAATATTAGTAAACATTTTCCGCGGTCACGTACACAAAACAAAACCGAAATGGAAAAACCAGTATTTAATATAAATATTCTTTCATCGGAAGAATCCCCTTCCACATTAAAATATTATTGTTTCTAGTGATAAGAAATATGTAGTTCCTAAAAATGATATAATCACATGAAGTGATATTTGTCTAATTGCATTCAATTCCTACGGTTTGAAAGTGTAACAATTCAATATCGCTGTTGCTACCGCTCCTGAAAAGCTCCTGAAAATTTGCTGCTCTAGGCTGCAGCCTACTTAGTCTATGTAGAAATTGGCCCTGCGGCAAATGACCTTAAATACTCTGAACAACAAAATATTTGGTGGTAGTTAAAAATATTAATTTACAAAAACTAGTTTTGATTTTAATTATAATCAACAAGCGAATAGTAACTGCTGAAACAGGTCAATATTTGAACTTCATTTCATTACAATCATTTTTGGCGCTCTAGTTCCTCTGAACCGAGTGCTTATCAATTTGCCCAAATGTCTGTAATTTTCGAATTTCTGGATGAAAATGGTCTTAAACGTTTTGGTTCGACCCACTGATCGAGAATCAGTGGTCGAAATCGATTCTGTCCGGCCTTTCGCTCGGCCGTAACCACGATAACTCTCGAACAGAATGAGCTAGACAGTTGAAATTTTTAGAATAGGTTTGGGAGATAAATATCTTGGCAAAGTTCGTTATTGGACAAAATCGGTCAGGTGGTTTCGGAGCATTATTTACATTACAAATTTCGAATTCATTTTTTTTTTAGATGCACATTCACCATATCAATCCATATTGATATAATTTTCAACTGTAACAAGCTTAAATAATTCCGGAGATATGATTTTTTCAAAATTTCGATAATTGCTATTGCTATGTTTTCACAGAATGCGAATTCTATCTCTGTATGTTCTATCTATTACAGACATGCCAAATTTATTTTATGTTCTAGTTTGTTTGTAATTCGTACTTTGAAAATATTTTCTGTTGGAAAACAAGTATCCGAATCTTGAATTTGTGAATATATACAAGACTGTTTTGATACCGAAAATAATATTGATTTGTTCCATCTTGAACAACATAATGGAATCATCAAAAGAAATTACTGTTCGTTGACAAGGTAAGATTAACCTCAGTTAATATTACCTTTAATTTCCTTGAGTAGTGAGACATGTTCCTATATACAGTATTTTCATAATGTTGCTAGGAATAAAAGGCTGAAATATGGAGCTACATTTGTGTATCAAATATTTTTTTCTTAGGTTAAGGTTCATAATACAGAATGAATGTGTTAGTGGTATGAACTATTGAATTATGAAAAGAAGATTGTATTTTATTAATATATTTTGTCGTATAATGAGATAAGTTTTCAACCAAGGAAAAACAAGAATATAATATACATATTTAATCTTTCCAAAAAATGAAATGAATTAAATTATCAAGACTGAATGTGCAATCTGCTATGATAGTCTCCAGCCTTGCTCTAGACATTCGGATGATACTTTCCTTAAGTATTTCGAGTTGTGAAAACTATGCGCCGAGTGAAAGTTCCAACAACCCATTCCAAGAGGTTAAATCATTGCTGATTGCTCATTTGATCGTGATAAATGAATTATTATTTTAATTTAATTTCAGTTATGATACAATTCTATCATAAGAATCCATTCATATAATTCCTAACTCTGACAAACCAATACTTTCGGAGATATGATTTGTCAAAGTTTGAACAAGAGTGACTTGTGTGCATCCGGATTATAGAGATGCGTCCGGAATATGGATTTTAAAATCAGGCGTCCGTAGTACAGGATGTCCGGATTTAAAAGTGTCCGAATTATAGAGGTTGTACTGTGTGGTATTGATATCCAACAACATTTGCATCATGAATACTGGGTGATTCAACATAAGATCGTTCATGTGGACATCCCCTCGTTCGTAAATCCCAAAGTGATATCTTAAACATCCCGATTTGGATTATTCCGTACAGGCAGTATATCTCGAAAGTTTCCGACTGCTGTAAAACACTCGACAAAAATTCATTGGTGACAAACGAGACGACGGATATTCTTGCGGAGCTGTATCGCACCCCATTCGAATAATTCATTTCGTCCCCAGCACTAATTTGCGATGAGCTTCGAATGTGGAAAGTTTGTGTACACTCCGGCAACCGGAATGGTCCATAGATCTCTCTTTAATGTCCGATATAGCTTCCGGGATACTTCGACGATGCAGAAAAACCACAGATCCGAATATTTTATGTTATTAATCCGTTCGGTATCTTCGTGGAGGATCGCGCGGAAGTCGGTGATTTTGGATATATGTTGTTAAAAATCACCACTTTCGAAGATGAATCGAAGAGATTAAGAGGAGGTTATCTGCTAAATTATGGGACCGTTCGAGGAGATAACTGCAGATCCATCTGAGTCTCAATTTTGTGCTCGAAGCAGAAATTCGAAGAACCCGTCTTGTGTATGTTTTCAAAATTTAGTTACTTTGATGATTAATTCAAAAAGAATGGAACAACATCTCGATGGATACCATATGCACCCTTAACACCTTTTTTTGGCACTCTTGTTCCTCGGAACAGAGGTCTTATCAATTTGCCCAAATGTCTGTAATTTTCAAATTTTTTTGCTGTAAATTGGCCTTAAACGATTTGGTTCGACTCACTGATCAAGACTCCGTGGTCGAAATCGATTATGTCCGGCCGTCCGTTAACACGATAAATCTCGAACGGAATGAGCTAGATAGTTGAAATTTTCAGAGTAGGTTTGGGAGATAAATACCTCGATCGAGTTCGTTATTGGGCAAAATCGGCCGGATGGTTTCGGAGTAACGAAAAAAAAATTGTTTTACATTACAAATTTCGAATTGAATTTATTTCAAGATGAAGTTTCATCATAAGAATCCATTGATATAATTTTCAACTCTAACAAGCTAATACTTTCGGAGATATGATTTTTCAGAATTTCAATAATACATCGTACTTCTAAGTTATCACAGAATGCGAATTCTATCTGTCTGTATTCTATCTGTGTTCACTGTTCATACATAATCTTATCTACCTATGACAGATATGGCAAATATATTTCTGTTCTAACAAAGTATATAAAATTGAATGCAAAATGACCAGTGTTAGGATATTATAATTACCCCTACCCTATATGCCCTTGGATAATCCATATGATGATGGAAATATATAGTTTGGTAAGTTTATCAAATTTGGTACAGAATATCTTCAGTGAAAACAAAACTGGAATATTGGCTAAGTTGATTTATATAATATAATTTGCAGATGAGATTCGAGGAATGAATATCTCGGATAAGTTCGTTATTCAATTTTAAATTAGTTTCTTTCATGATGCAGTTCTATTATAAGAATCCATCGATATCATTCCCAACTCTGAGAAACCAATAATTTCGGAGATGAATTGACAAAGTACTTTAGATACACAGGGTATTTATAAAATCTTTTTTTAGTTTTTAGGTAGTGAAACTTTGACGAAAATTAAGAGTGGTCTTTCATATAATTTTTTGCTGTAAAACCCCTTCCCCTCCATGTAATACCCCTTTGAAATTGGGGAAACTCCCAGGACATTATAGAAATTTGACAGATATATATATTTGATAGCATCCTACTTATTTTTTTAAACAAACTCTAACGTCTGAATTTATGTGAAGAGAGTTTGAGTAATATTCAATTTTTTGTAAGTCATTTCACAGGAAAGTTGCACATCAAATTTGCCTTCTTGTATCATTTTTTTAATTTAAAAAATTTTGGAGTATCAAAAGTTTATCATGCAAAATATTGTAGGTGTTGACTATTCGATCCCTTCGTGATAGAATTTCCGAGATCAAAATATAGAAGATATTCAATAAAAACAATTTCCCCCCTTTTCATAGGGGAGTAACTATGAGTGGAAGGGTCGTAGAACAAAAAATATGAGAAAATACCCCTCAGTTTCGACTGAAGCATCACCTCCTAAAATCTTTTGCATCAATTCAGAACCGGTATAACCAAATTAAATGTATTTTGTTACATCCTTCACTTTAATTTTGACACTAGGGAATCCAAGAATTGTCTGAGTAATAATTAAATAAATAAAAAAAATAATAAAATAAAACGATACATGCCAAGATAAGCAAGGTTTTTCTTAAGAGAAAAATATATTTTTAAACAAACAAAATTCCAATTTTAGTGCGAATAAAGCCAATAGGGCTATTGGCATGATCGAGTCGGGCTCTAATCAGAGAGATGTTGTGAATTCATTTCAAGTTAGTGAAAGCATAGTTTCCCAGTTCGTCCATCGATTTCGAGAAACTAGAAACGTGACGTTAAGACCGAGAAGTGGATGCCCAAGATCGGTTTCTGACTATGTCTACCCGTAGAGAGCCTTTGATTAATTGTCAAATCATGCAACAGCGCCTTTTAAACAGAACTTTTATTTGGTTTCGATTGAAACAGTTCGTCGAAGACGTTAATCTATATTCTCGACGACTTTTGAGAAGGATTTTGCTAACTCAAAATCATATCCGACTTTGATTGGAATGGGCCAATGAGCAAGTGAACTGAAACGATCAATGGAGGTCTGTATTGTTCACAGATGAGTCGAGATATGGACGGTTTTCGAATAGTCAGCGTGTTCGAGTATAGACCCCCTCAGGTACCCTGAAATCGCAAATCGGTTCAGGAAGTTCATCCGTTCAGAGGTGGTACAGTTACTGTTGAGGAGGCATGTTCCAATGGACATACATAATTTTTGCTTGATGCTACCATGCGCATATTTACATAGAGCAAGTCATTGCCAATATTATTCCTTTGTTTCATGCTGCTATTGGGCTAAATTTCCTATTTTTGGACGATAATGCTGAACCCCATCGTGCGGGAATTGTCGATGAAGCTCTGGAAATCCATGGTATTCCACATTTGCCCTGTCCCCTCGGTCACCAGACCTCAATCCCATTGAACCCGCTTGGGATCAGCTACAAAGACAATTGAATTCTTATCAACCATCTCCACACACTTCATGAACTCAGACGGCATTTACCACAACTCTGGAAAGAAATTGATCAAGGGTCCTTCAACAATCGATCGAAAGTATGCAAAGGCGTTGTCAGGCAGTGGTTGACTATATTTTTTACTTTTTTTGAGGTGAACTGATTATGCACTACAAATACTAAAAATGAATTTTCATCTATCTGAAATTTAAACTTATGGGCAAACGAATGAGTTAGGTAAGTGAATAAACATTTAACATTTAGATTTGTCATATTTAAAAATTGGTTCAAGCCCTGTGGACAGAAGCTTTTTGGCGCTCTTGTTCAAACAGACAAATTATATCTCCGAAAGTATTGGTTTCTCAGAGTTGGGAATTATATCAATGGATTATTATGATAGAACTGCATCACGAAAGAAATTGAATTTAAAAAAAGTGTCGTTTGAAAAAATTATCAAAAATAATCATTTAAACAAGAGCGTCAAAAAAGAGAAATCTACAATGCTTCAAAAATTGTCATAAAATTTATTTATCAAAATTAAATGAGCAATCTGCAATGATTCAACCTCGTGGAATGGGTTGTTGCAACTTACACTCGATGCATAGTTTTCACAACTCGAAATACCTAAGGAAAGTATTATCGAAATGTCTAGAGCAAGGATGGAGACAATCATAGCAGATTATCCATTTATTCCTGATATTTGAGTAGGTAGAGGCTTAGGAACAAATTATTTTAATAGATCAAAATATATTAACTAGCAACATTATGAAAATACTGTATATATGTCTTACTACTTAAGGAAGTAAAATGTAATATTAACCTCAGTGGTCAACGAACAGTAATTTGTTTTGATGATTCAATTATGTTCTTCTTTCCTATTACCTCCATAAACTACATCATTAAAATGATCCAATTCTAAATCTTCTGAAACATCATCCCGAATTTATGCGTAAATTATTCAATATGCAACCAGTCAATATTATTTTCGGTTTCAAATCAGTTTTGTATATATTCACAAATTCAAGAATCGGATACTTGTTTTCAAACTTCGAATTGACATGACTCTCATAGCTAGAGAAGATGACGTTCATGAAGAGTGAACACAGACACTGAATACATAGAACTACGATGTATTATTGAAATTTTGAAAAATCATATCTCCGAAAGTATTAGTTTGTTAAAGTTGAAAATAAAATCACTGGATTCTTATGATAAGAATGCACCTTAAAAAAAATTTAATTCAAAAGTTGTACAAAGTACAAAAAAAAAATTTTTCGTTACTCCGAAACCGATTTTGCCCAATAACGAACTTAACCGAGATATGTATCCCTCGAGCCTTCTCTGAAAATTTCAAATGTCTAGCTCATTCCATTCGAGAGTTACCGTGTTAACGGATAGACGGCCGGACGGACGGCCGGACAGAATCGATTTTGACCATGGATTCTTGATCAGTGAGTCGAACCAAATCTTTCAAGACCATTTTCAGTCAAAAATTCGAAAATTACGGACATTTGGGCAAATTGATAAGCACTCTGTTCCGAGGAACCAGAGCGCCAAAAATTGGTTAAAAAATGGAAACTTATGAAACAGTCTTTCTGAACTTCCTAAAATTTTGTGGAGCAGTATATTCGAGCCCGTTAATCCATTCAGATTAGGTATTGCCTTCCAAAGAAATGGTAATAGAAGCGTTCCCTAGAGATTGTTCCGTCCCTTCCAGTGAATAATTTTTACTGCAGGCGGCTATTTTGTAACTCAAATTTATATCGCGACTTTTTATTCTTATCTAATTCCATTAATTTACCCCAGTAATTCCACAGGAAGGCTCTGGAACCCTCCATCCTTCGGGCAATCGGATGAAAACGGTCAATATCGTCTATCCAGAATAACATTTCCACAGTTATCGATAGTAAAAGCGTTTGGAATTGGATTTATGACATTTCATCACTTCCATTAATCCATTATCAATTCGCTTTATCACACATAAAATTAATAATGTGAATAGCGCCAAACGATTCCATCTCCTCAGGATTATAGGTCTGTAAATGTAAATCATCAGCTGGAAGTACTAAAGTAGTTAATATGTTCATATCCGCTCCGTCAGATCATTCATCAGTTTGTGAACCTATCGTTTTCGGATTGCCAATATTCCCCGAGGTATTATCA
The DNA here is from genome assembly GCA_937662695.2 of Halyzia sedecimguttata. Classification (NCBI taxonomy): domain Eukaryota; kingdom Metazoa; phylum Arthropoda; class Insecta; order Coleoptera; family Coccinellidae; genus Halyzia; species Halyzia sedecimguttata. Next base: position 66,550,227 of record OW569415.2, on the reverse strand, counting down.
TCACGTTTTATGTACTTAGTTCTCGGTTCTGAATAGACTATAAACATATCTGCCAGTCTAGATCACAGACAGATAGGTGCGTAAACATACTCGTATTGTTAATTCGAACCGGTGAAATGAAGATTTATATTACAGCTGTAACGAAAACGAAATAACTTCGAAAGCGATAATAATTTGATTATTTTAGTATTTAATTTTTGTTTATTCTTCCCGAATGGAGAATGGATCCTCTGATTTAATATCTATGATTTCACAGAATGCTGTAATCGAAGATTAACGTCCGTATCAATGAATTTCATGATCTGTGTTCATACAAGTCATCATTGTCATTTCATCTACAGATTAGAGACATCTCAAACAAAGTATGATTGAATTCAAAATGATCCTTGAGATAACATCAGCTCTTGTATAATCCATGAGATGATGGAAATATATACTTTAGTAAGTTAATCAAATTGGTAAGAGTCATATTTATTACTAGCTCTTTACTCATGATATAAAACAGCTCCTGTTCCAGAAAACAAAGTACGATTGAATGCAAATGACCAATGGAATAACCTCAGCTATCATAGAATTATGACGATAAATGATAATAGGATATTATAATTTTTGGGTGATAATATAATGCCCTTGGATAATCCATATGATTATTGCAATATATACTTTGGTCAGTTAATCAAATTGGGTTCAGAATATCTCCAGTAAAAACAAAACTGGAATATTGGCTGAGTTTCAATTGATACAATATAGTTTTCATATTATATTTGAGGAATGAATATCTTGGATAAGTTCGTTATTGGGTAGAATCGGTCTGGTGGTTTCGGATAAGTAATTTATGGCAATCTTGTTGAATTTCATTTCTTTTATGATGCTTGAACTTAGTTTCTTTTATGATGCAGCTCCATCATGATAATCCATTGATATAATTCCCAACTCTGAGCAACCAATACTTTCGGAGATATGATTTGTCAAAGTTTGAAAAGAGCACCAAAGCAACTGTGCAAAGGGCCTTCCTTTGTTTTTCCATATTTTTTTCGTTTATGATTTTTATTTTGTTCCTAATTTTCTACTTTATATTCAGATTTATTTGTTCCAAAACGTATTCATTTTTATAATTTTTTGAAAGTTTTTATTTTATTTTATGATGAATTTACATTAAATGATGTTTCATTCGTTCTGAGGTTAACTTGAAACGTGCCAGCAATATAATGTATATACAGGGTGAAAGGGGGTCCCGCAACTAGTCAGCCATACCGCGGACTTAAAACTGAGAATATTTCAGCTTTGATGCTACCTAAGTAATCATTCATTATTATTTTTCAATAAAATTCTGTACAGGTTTTCAACGCAAAAAACTCACATGATCGTGAGTAGATGGGAAATAAATTCCAGGCATGTTTTGAGAAAAAATGGATTTTCTGCTTCAGTTGAAAATGTTGACCCTGTATATGTTTTTCTGAACAAAAAATTAATTGGTTGAACCCTGCATAGATAGCTCTTATCGTGAATAAAAACTTTAAATTCCACCAACGAAAAATTTTGAACCTAATACGACTCTGTCGATACTGAGGGGAAATATATTTTTCTGAATGAATTTTATGGAGGATTACCATAGTATGGACATTTCGTTTGGTGTTCAGTCGAATAGACGATCAGCAATGCAGATATGAATATTAATTCCGACTGAAATTCGGTGAATAGATTCCTTATCAATAATTCACAATGTTCCTATCAATATTCTCTGTGGTTTTATGAGATAATCATAGCAGAGAGTGACATTTTTATGGCCGTACCAATGAATACCTGTCAAACAAATTATTGGTAGAGCTGTTATATTAACCGAAAAAATACTAGAAAATAAATAAACTAATGATTGTGCAAAAATTTACCCAAACAGGTATAGTTTATGTAATTGGTGTTTAGAATGTAATGCATGAGCTGAATTAAGAGAAAAAAAATACTACGTTTTTTGAAACGAAGAATGCCGCAAAAATATACTTTCTCTTGAATTTTTCTCGGCAGTATGGGAAATATCCCAGAGCTGGATCTCGCCAGCAGCTAGTTACAATCATATTCTTGCTGACACTTATATTATCTAGCCGCAAAAAACAATCCGTCAGGTAAATATTCAATTTTTAGTCCGAAACCACCAGACGGATTCTACCCAATAACGAACTTATCCAACATACGAGTATTCATTCCTCAAATCTACTCTGAAAATTATATTATATCAATTGAAACTTCTCCAATATTCCGGTTTTGTTTCTACTGAAGATATTCTGAATCCAATTTGATTAACTTACCGAAGTATATATTACCATCGTCATATGGATTACCAAGGGCATTATATTATCACCCAACAATTATAATATCCTATAATCCGCATAATTCTACGATAGTTTAGCTTATTTCATTGGTCATTTTGCATTCAGTCATACTTTGTTTTCTAGAACGGGGTGGTATTTTATATCATGAGTAACGAACGGTTATAATTCATAGATATAATAATAACCGCATTATGTGAAAACATAGAAGTAGATATGGCTTATTATTTAAATTGTTAGCTTGTTAGAGTTGAAAATGATATCAATGGAATCTTATGATGAAACTACATCCTTAAAAATATGAAATTCAAAGTTTTAATGATTTTTTTCCGTTACTCCGAAAACATCAGGCCAATTTTGCCCAATAACGAACTTAACTGAGATAGTTATCTTCCAAACCTACTCTGAAAATTTCAACTCTCTAGCTTTTTCCGTTCGTGAGTTATCGTGCGGCCGGCCGGACAGAAGCGATTTTGACCACAGATTCTTAATCAGTGAGTCGAACCAAACGGTTTATGACCATTTTCATCCAACAATTCGAGACATTTGGGCAAATTAATAAGCACTCTGTTCCGAGGAACTAGAGCGCAAAAAAAAACTCAAGGAGTTGACTTGTATTTTGTTGAAGAGAGGATGGAATTTCGGAAGTTGCTCAATTGGAATTGATCATATTTGGTTGAATTTGTTGAAGAAGGCGTTGGAAGCTGGAAACTTCTATATAAAATGACACCCTGTCATCTGTGACGAATTGCGAATATCAGACTACTGCCAACCAAAAAATAATTCTCAAGATTTTCGCTTAGTATCTGAAGAAGGAGACTGATATAGTCTCGGAAACGTTACATTATAGTTGTTCTATTGTTTATGTTGTTTCGTTACTGTTTATTAGGCAACATTGAAAATTGAACAAAAATTCGAAAATTACAGACATTTGGGCAAATTGATAAGCACCCTGTTCCAAGGAACAAAACGTCAAAAAGGATCGAACTAACCGACTAAACTAATGCTTTACAATTCGAGAGAATAATAAAGTAATATACTGTGAGAAGGTAATGATTTTTTCTCCGTGTTGACACATAGAATCGAAATAACTGTTTAGTCATCTCAATGAGTATTACCGATTGAATGGCCTTTCCATTACGACAGAATATTATCAGTTAAGCTGTATGAGTTGCCCAATTAAAATGTTGCTCTATAAGGCAACCGACTTTATTCGGTCGAATAAAACCCAATTTAATTCTGCGCGATCCGGTGTTCTCGTTATTTATTGCATAATCGAGTATTCCAATTATAATTTTCTACCTTGAAATGGCGGATAAACAGGTCCAAACACATCGAAGAGAATCTTCGTATATCGAGTCCCGTGTCGGGCTGTCCCATGCTGGATATTCCTCAATTTTAGCAGAATCTTTTGGTTCGAGATGGACTGCATACTGAATTTGAAGAGGTGGAATATTTCATTTTTTGGCGCCCTTGTTTCCCTGAATTTGCTCAAATATACAGTGTGGAAATGCCAAATGGAATAAATTAATTATCTTTGTTACTGTAAATATTCATGGAAAATTATCTTAAAGCGTCATATCCAAATTTTAAATTGTCATTTTTCTTCGTAAAATTGCTAACCCTACCTTCAACCCTACCTCCAATTTTTCAATTAGGAAGTATGGGCTTGTGATACATCGTTTGAGATGTCACGCCATTCTCTATTCATAAATGTTATCACTTTCATGTTTATTGTAAAACTTAAAATAGAAAAAAATAAAATCACGGTTGTACCGAAATTCATTATAATATTCCTTCGAATATTCCCAAATCGTATTCCAATAATACTAAACTTATTTGCCTTCAACATCTGATGAAAAAAAACTTAACATTGTGTTTTCCAGATTGTAACATTGAAAACTACGTAAAACACTTTCTGTGGCAAAGTTAGTTTCTTTAGAACGCCTTCGCAAATTGTTTTGTGTTGATAAGTTGTAGTTTATAAATTGTCTAATTTGTGTTTAAAATTCATTAACTTCAATTCTTTATAATGGTTCGATTAACGGAAATGCACAATATAACAATTTTACAAATGATTGGTTACGGAGATAACACCCGAACACAAAAATAAGTAATTTGAATGGCGTTAACTATTTAGCACTACTTCAAAATGATGTCGTTCCAACTTTGGCAAATTTATATCCTGATTAAGGAAATCCTCAAGTTCCACGGAATATTATATGGTTCCAACATGATGGAGCACCACCACATTACCAACGCAAGGTCCGGCAGCACCTCGACGCAATATTTCCAAATCGGAGGACAGGAAGGCGAGGGACGATCGAATGGCCAGCGTGATCACCTGATCTTAACCCATAAGATTTCTTTTTGTGAGGCAATGTGAAGAGCATTGTGTACAAAACTAAACTCCTTGATTTGAATGACCTGAAGATCGAATAACGCTTGCGATTAAGTCGATCACTCCTGAGATGTTGAATAATGTTGGAAGAAATTTTTAAGTGAGGTTAGGATGTTGCCAAGGCGTTCGCAGTGAACATCTAATTAATTAAAATTCATAATTTTTTGATATTTTGTATTTTGATAGTGTACCAAATTTCGCAAATCACTTGACTTTTTTTTCTAATTTGATTTTCGCAATAAACATAAAAGTGATAAAATTTCTGAAAAGAAAATGAGGAGGCCTTTCAAACAATGTATCACAAGCCCATACTTGCAGGTTGCAGGTAGGGTTCGCATCTTCACGAAAAATAATGACAATTTAAATTTCAAATTTGACATGTTTCGGGATTTTCCATAAATATGTACAGTAACTAAGATAATGAATTTATTTCATTTGGCTTTTCCAGTATTTCAAAATTATTGTTGCCGAACGGACGAAAGAATTTGAATTTGGAGACATTTTCTACTTAAGTAAATCTGCTCTTTCCATTTGAGATTCAGAAATTGAAAAATACGGACGTTCGGAGTGAATGATTGCACCCTGCTAGCAGATTTAACTGCTTGGTACTTTTTCATTTTAAAATAATCAATCTGAAATGAATAAATCGTCAGAAATAGTAGGTAAACTCAATTCACATTTATAAAGTCTCCCGGTTGGCCATGAAATTTTGACACATTTCACAGTGTATATTTTGAAAATGTTAGGATATACTCATTTTCCTGTCAGATAACTACGCAACGTTGTCCTCTCTACATAGAAGTCGTAGTAATTACGAATTTCTCACAATTCCCAATTTCCCAATTTTATTGGGAAAAATAATGAATTTGAGAGGATATTAGTGAATATATTTTTCATCTGTTGTTACTATGGAAATATTTCACGTATTGATAAACTGATTGGAAGACTCAGTTATGCTATTTTCTTGTACGGAAATCAAGAATCAAGTGTTGAAATTTTATTGAAAAATAATGGATACAGTAGTCCGTTACTTTATGATAGTTCATTTGAAAAAATAATGAAAGTACCTGAATAACCCGGCAGGAAAACTTCTAAACAAACGGACGTACCTATGGAATTCCTCACATTTCGAAATTCTCAAGAAAAAAGCATAAATAAGACATTTAAATACCTTAAGTAATCATTAAAGAATACTGTGGGAGGTATACTCATTATTGGAAGGTTTTTTTCTGGGTTTCCTCTCCCAAACTCTGAAAAATATCTATAAAATAAAAATTAATTATTTTGTGATTTGCTTCTGCGTAAGAAACACAAGATATTTGTCAGAAGCAATCAATTGAACAATGTTGCCTAACAAACAACGAAACAACATCAACGAAGAAACAACTATATCGTAACGTTTCGGAGTCTATATCAGACTCCTTCGTCAGACGCTTAATGAAAATCTTTAGAATTATTTAGTTGATAGTTATTGTGAAATTCAAGAATTGTCACAATTCTTGAATTCCACATTTCAATTGATTGCTTCTGACAAATATCTTGTGTTTCTTACACAGAAGCAAATCACAAAATAATTAATTTATATTTTATAGATATTTTTCACAGTTTGGGAGAGAAAACCCAGAAAAAAACCTTTCAATATTTAAATACCTTGTTGTACAACTTGAAATACACAAGTTTCAAAATGTAGTAGTACTACGAAACCCGAGTCACTGTTAAACGGAATAGGATAGGAAGGATAAGAAACTAAGTAATTTCATTGGAGAGAGTTCAACATGTCCTAAGACAGAATGGAGTTTTCCTATTGCAGATTATTCGAAGATAATGATCTGTTATAATATCTTGTCTAAGAAGGATCATTTTGTTGATTGTTTAGAGCAGAAATTGGCAACGTCTCAGAGAATTGTTTTGACATTGACGATATTTCAGAAGTGCCAACCTGCCTTTGTTTTAGTTACAAAAACGTGATAGACCTAAATCATGGCCAACCGGGAGACTTTATAAAAGTGAATGGAGTATACATATTTTGTTGCATCATGTAGGGTGTCATTTCGATGAATAATATATGCCATTTTTGGTAGATTACTCAATCAAACGCACCAATTCTGATAACGCATCGATTCCTACAAGGACATTCGAAGAAAAGAACCAATCAAAGTAATTTTCTCGTAAAATTATCTGAGATTGGGGTTATTATAGTCTCGAATAAAATAATAATCATCGCGTCCGTTCCAGCACTTGGTCCATAAATGGTTCGATCATATGGATTACATAATAAGAAACACGAAAATAAGATAAAGAATCGAAAAATATATCGTATCGAATATCAGAGTCCCACACTATCAATTATATCCATTATGTTGCTACACGAATGGTAATTATCAGACATTTATGGTAATTCTTTTATTCAACGTACCCAGAACGTCACATGTAAACTTTCAAAAATATAAATACCAGAATAGAATACCAAAAAAGCTTGTAGCGATATATTTTGTAACACCGTCAAAATAAAGTTCAGCTAGCTGGAGTGAATACCTTCACATTATTATTTTCATTTCGTGCATACAGAATCCACTATAAACTGCATACGGATTTTCACCAAACGATTTTGAAATTAAGTATACCTTCTTCAAAATATTAATTAAAATAAATTCAGAAGGAAATATTCTTTGCTACATAAGTACAATCATTATTATTCGAGGAAATATTAAAGCGATATTTCAAGATTCAATGGTTTATTGGTTGCCCTACTTGCCCTGTCTTAAAGAAACCAACTTGCGAAACACGTGTCGGCAGGTACCAGCGCAATGATTTTTCTCTACTCCTTTTGCCCGTTTGAACCATCCAACAATATTTTACTTTCCGGGTACCAAAAAGCACACTGTACATGATAAATAATTACATACGTTTTGTGTCAGATTCGTGAAGTGCAAAAAAATGTTGTAGAAATCAATGATCAATTCGAATGGCACAATTTTTTTCTTCGGAGTAGAACGATCTTTAAAAAACAAATATCTCGATTTTTTCTTCAATAAGAGTGGAAAAGCTCTGTGGACAACGACTTTGGCGTGCTGTTCAAATTTATAGACACAGCGGTCACCCATCCAAGTAATGAACTCGCCTAATGCTGCTTAGCCCCAGAAAAAAAAATTATGTTACAAATAATTCCACAAAAATATAGATTCGATTGAGCTTAAATCTCGAACATGGCTGTAAAATAAGCTGAAATATTAAGGGACATTTCTATATTCAATATCGATTCTTCAAATGAGAAACAATGAGTTGACAATTCGTTCGTTATAGCAGTAATTTTCACATTTAAAAATAATAAAAATATATATGTGTATAAAAATCAGCCACAATTCGATTTCCTCAGAGTTTTGATTTCAATACAAATGAAAACAAATGTAACTTTCATTCAGTAGAGAACAAAAAAATTAACTTAATCTGTGATCTGAAAATATCTATTTCAATTCATCAAAATACCAATAAACAATATTTTATTCTCTTTGACCACCGAATGGTTTCGAATGTCGATATAAATGCATCTAAATAACTGGTTTTCAACATCCTCTGAAACTGACAATGATTCTCTTGTATTGAAAAGTTATCGAAGAATAAATGAATAATCAATATTAGTATGATTTTAATACTTAATTTATAATACATATATGAATTTCTTCGGGAATGAAATTGCTTTGGATAATTGGCAATATATATTATGTTGTTCAACCGATTTTTAAGTGAATTTTGATATGCTGTTGAGGCATCGACTTGTCAAATACAACTTCGGTCGGCCGCACGGAAGCACGGAAATAAATCTGAACATAGACAGACTTGATATGTTGTCTATGACATAATGATTTATGAAATTCACTCCTGACACGTCAGAAGAGAAAACTGTTGATAACTTCGCTGGTCGAATGTAATACAGTTGACCAGTACATCTCTGAAAATTTCAACCCTTTAACTCATTGCGTTCAAGCGTAATCATGCTGGCGGCCGACATTTGGACGCATTGATAGGCACTCTGTTCAGGTGAACACCGCGCCAAAAAATTCGAATAGCCATTTAAGATTAAAAAAACTTCACTTCCGCCTTGAATTTCTACCAAATCTAGAATATACTGAACGCGAAAAATTCTCTTGTATACCGTAATACATTTTTCAAGGGTTTTCTGCATACTTATATGTCTCAACAACTCCCAAATTAAACTTTTCCCTTCACGTTGTTCCCTACATGAGAAAACCACATCGTCAGCAATATTTGCTTATTGTGATCCCACTCAATATCGTGAATTGTCAAGAAACACTTTCGAGAATCATATTTATACATGATGGGAATAATCCACCAAAAGGTTCTGGAGTATACCCATCTGAAATATTGTTTCCTCAATAACTCGAACAATGCTTATCCGATCGAATGGAAACTTGGTTATTAGTTTTAGAATGCTAACGCACAAATTTTTGCAGAATATTGTGAAGATTCTATCACAAGAAAGAAAATTGAAATTTTTCTTTGAAAATATTATATTTCAGTCAGATTCCACTGAAACTCCGTGAAAACTTTCGAGCCGACATTCTACAGTCGAGTACCGGACTTCAGCTCGATCCAGCTTCTTATTTTTGGAAATATTCTGAAAATCAAATCTCAGAATTTTAACAACACCTCCCTAATTGAGATTTTGGCTATGTTAGATAATTCCAAGGATACAGAGATCATCGAATTGAAATCTAGTAATCGGTTGAAAAAGTACGGCTTGAAAGTTCATGCAGTATGTCGTGGAGATGTGTGAGGCGTAAATAGACAATTCTCGTCAGTGTTTTTTTCGTTTTTTTTTAATGGAAACGTTAAATCGAATACCTCTAGTATCTATTCCACCAAATTTTTACGCGAATGAATTTAATGTTTCAGTTGTTTTCCCGAAGTGGTTTCAGGTCCATCAAATAAAATTCAAAGTAAATTTCAAGATGTATCTAAGTATCTAGAACGTGGGGACCAACGTTGCTTTTCTCTCAAAATCAGCTAATAATTAGAACGTTTAATTAATGGCATCTGAAGATCTAGGGGACCGTTGACCTTCACCTCTCATTGACCTTCTCTGGAAACAAATCGTATGCGCTGTCGCTTCATCTGGCTGAACCCACACGTGATCTAGGTCAAGGTCATACACGATTGGATCCCAAAATATTCATTACAGGAATTCCAGCTTCTTCAATTCAAGGCCTCACAATGAGTCATAGGAAACTACCGATTAAAAATTACATGAACAATGCGGTATATCTTTTCATCGATGCTTCGATACGATATTATGACGTGATTATACTGAACATATGATATACTTTGACACCTATTCATTGTTTGTAACACCCTGATGTTGAATCTTAGACTCCACATATTGATGGATAACAATTAATTCATCATATCTCTAATCATTCGAGTAGGATCGATTTATCTAAGACAGACGTTTTGAACTGGTGTGCCGCGTATATTTTCAGATATGCCGAGATTTCCGCGAAGTGTATGCTGTATTGAAATCGAAAGATGCGTGAAAATTAACCTAGAATAAAACTCAAATATCGTCGGCGACACCGCAAAACCAAGTAACTGACCAAACATTCAAAAATGAGATTTCGGCGGTAATTACTTGATTGTATTTGTAGGGACGGGTGTGCAAACTCTTTTCAAAGAGTAAACAGACACTGAGATAATCAATACCAAGTGGTTTGTAACTAAATTGAATTTAATCTAATTCATCAATCCAAAATTTTCAAGTTTTTAGTGCATCATGAAAATGATGGTTTTTGTAGTTGTAGCCGACGATAGGTATGTGATGTATCAATCCACTCTGTCAGTCAAGCTGCTATTAAAACTCTGAGCTCCCATGTTATCGAGTCTAAGATAATATGGGAGCACCGAAGAAATCTTAATGCAGTAGGCAAGAACAACAGGGTCTCTTGGTCTGGGTTCCTGGTCACACGGGACTCACAGGAAATGAGGAGGCCGACACACTTGCCAAGAAAGGAGCACAAACCCCTTTTATTGGCCGGAACCCTAATGAAAGAGGTATACTCTGGAAATATCTTCCAGGAATGTATAACTTCAAAAAGTTCCTCCAGAACTTTGACACTGTCAGATCCAAGAAATACATGGACCTCAGTAAAAACACGCTGCACCTCCTCACTGGTTTCCTCACCAGGCACTGCGGTCTTAGGAAAAAAATTATGAGATTAGGGCTAGCAGAAACTGATGAGTGCAGATTCTGGGGGGAAGGAGGAGGAATCTCCTAATCACTTGATTACGGAATGCATCGCTATCTCAAAGCAACGCAAGGAATGCGTTGGGCAAGAAATCTGCAGGAGCGACGACGTAGCCTCCTTGAAGCCATCCCAGCTACTGGGCTTGATCATTGATCAGAACTCTGGAACTGGAAGGCCTGCTGCAGATCGTGATGACATCGACAGCTCTGACGGGGGGGACAATAGACCTCAAGGTCGCAGTGCAACGTTACCCCCTATAACAATATACAATATGCTAGACTGAAATCATGAATAGCTATATTAAAGAGAGAATAAGGTTGAAAACGCCTGCTCTAATGTTTACAACATATTTCTCGTTAACACTTATCCAAGAATTTAGTTAAAGGTGAACTGTAGCTAATCGCAAATAACGAAAAGATAGACGGTGAGATAATCGTCGATTTTAACCATAAACAAATATTCCCCCGTGATCCGGGCTATCCACCTTGTCGCTCAGTGTTCCCCAAAGAGGAAAGTGTCATTCATGTCAGATACGTTCACGTTTCATGGTTGTTACCAATCATCAGCGTAACTTAGCCAATGAATGACAAACGAAGGAGCTCTAGGAAACTTGGGCCTTATTGTTGCGAACTAGTGTAAACAAAATCTAACCAGCACCACCTAGGGAAATTCTTACGAACTCCAACCCTCTATGATGCGGAAACCTTGAGCGATGTTGAATGACGTTCATTCTTGAGTCGCAAGAGGGAGACAGGGTCTGCAATGAAGACTATATATTAATTATTAGCAATTAACTACAGTTCACTGATTTATGGTCTTCTCTATCCACACTTAGCAAAGCGTTTTTATATCACAATGGGGTCATATACGAGTATGTAGTCTTCATTGAAGTCCCTGGCTCACTCTTGCGACATAAGAATGCACGTCATTCAACATCGCTCAAGGTTTCCGCATCACAGAGGGAGTAAGGATTTTCCTAGGCGGCGCTGGTTAGATTTTCTATAGGACTATAGATAATACACAGGGTGTATCTGAATAACACCGACTAAAGGTAGGGGGTGATTCTGTGATGAAAATTAAGGTGGGTATTTATCATGCAATTTTTTGGAAAACCCTCCCCCTGAAAATTTACACCCTCCGGAGAAAAATTGTTTTTCTTCTTTATTTTCCCTGTATTTTAAGCTAAAGACACTGAACTTGGTAAATATTATTTGTCAATAAAAAAGAACATTTTGAATTTTTTCGACCCTGAAGTATGCTTAGAAGGGGTTTAAGTAGTCGACCTATAAGATATTTTTTCTTACAACATTTTTTTGGATAATAATTTTCTTCTTAAAAACACATGGCTAAAAAGGCCAATTCATTTACTAACTTTTTCCACAAGTTTTGTCGGAAGAATTTACGAGAAAAAAATGTAATACATTTTCAAGAAGCACCGAGGTGGAATTTCCCTAACCTAATTTATTTGTTTATAGTTCATATATTTTAAAAGCTTTGCTATATTTTCTTCATCGCCCATTCTATTACATTTCTTGAAGACTTTTAATATACAGGTAAAATAAAAAAGAGAAACAATTTTTTTTGTTAATCATCGGAGGAGTGTAACTTTTCTGGGTGGAGGTTTCTTAAAAAAAATTCAGAACTACCCACCTTAATTTCCATCACAGAATCACCCATTGCATTCTTTCGGTATCATTCAGATACACCCTGTATAATAATAATAATAAGTGTAATAGTGTGCCCAAAATAACAAAAGAATAGGATTAGGATAAAATAAGAGAAAAGTTGTGACCTTTCACACCTAACCATATTCTGTTCACAAAGTTCTAACAGAAAAAGAAGAAGTAAAATAATACCGATACGAAGACTTATTCAGAGTCTCATTACTATCATGCATAATAATTTAAAAAAAAGTATGCATCTGAGAGTCTATCCGTCAGATTTCGCTGAAATTCTGTGAGAGCCTTCAAACCCTTATTTTACTAACAAGTTCCATATTTAAACCCGATCGGATATATATTTTTAGAATTATTGGGATAATATTTTTTCCTGAAAACCAATCTGCCTTTAGCAAGTTCAATACCTGGATGGCTTGCCAACGCAGACTGACCTCACGTCAGAGGTGTTCCAATTTTGTTCTCAATAAATCTGTTTCAAGGGTCTGTGAAATCTTTACAATCTGGTTGCTTAACTTTTTTTCATATTTTCCTTCCTCTCGTTCAACAATTTGCCTTTGATAATGTGAACCAATATTTGTCCTACTATAAACAATTATTTAAATATCTATAAATATCAGCTAGCTGATCATGGAAATTACTCCACTACCGGGGGAGCAGTTATAGTTTGATTCACAAAATGGCGAATGCGTCGGTAAAATAGTTCATCTGTAATCATTGAAGAAAGTGACTGTTACTAATTAGTAATCACTGAAAGAGGCACACTGCTTGAGGCCCTCTGTTGATTAACAGATGGCTCCGGTACCACACAAGGAGTGGGAGCACAAGTCAGAGGTCGAAAATTGCTGATGGAAATCCATCAGGCTGGGTTTTGCGACTGTCTTCAAGCAGAAATTTTCGCCATTGATCACTGTGCCAAGCTCATACTTGAGAAAGGGTGGCTTCACAGATGACTCAAGATAGCTAGCTGCCTTGAAGGCCTTGGCTTCGTACAACTGCAAGTCCCTGCTTGTGGAGGACTTTCGGACTAAACTTGCTGAACTGGGAGAGCGCAGCAAGCTGCAGCTGATCTGATGTTGAGGGGCCGAACTCATTGGCGACGCGAGAAGCTTTCACGGGGCCCATTACATCAGAACCTACCCTGAAAATTCCAAGTCGCTATGTTCATCCGTTCTCAAGTTAACGTGGCAACGGACGGATAGAATCGAATTTTACCTCGAATTCTTCATTAGTGAGTCGTACATAATCGTTTGAAACCATTTTCGGCAATAAATGCGATCATTACAGACATTTGGGCAAAATGATAACGCAATGTTCCCCAGAACATACGCGTAAAAATATATGTGTCTCACGATAACCTAAGAAGGGAAAGAGATAGTGTTGAATCCTGATTGTTTATCAGGGGGGTGACTAGAGGGGTTTACTTAACCTTAAGCACCCAGCAGTAATCTCGTTGACTACGGCGTAAATTGTTTCTTGCAATAAGATAACAATTACGAACATAGGAAGTGGGGGAAGATTCGAACGCGTCAACACTTCAAACAAAACAACAAACTGCTTTTCTTGTGACCGATATTTTGATAACAAGCACGAAGTAATTGAATAATGCAATATTAATACAAACTAAAATCTTCCTCCTATATGATAATATATAGCAAGGAATAAGTGACTACATAGTTGGTAGGAGAACTAAAGTGGTATTAGTTTCCCGACCGATCAAAATAGTATTGATGTATCTTGCACTAAGACAAGTAGTAGTAGTAGTGAATGATTTTTTCTGAAATGTATATAAAATACCAGATGGAGAGGAAAATAGGAGGTTTCTTCATATGGGTAAAAACTGGGGAGATATTAACATTGATTGAGGTTTCAATCTTAAAACTACCCTGATATGTTGGGAATATCTCCAAAATTTCGGATGCAAACACCAATAAGTGAACTTGTAGGACGTTTAATCTTAGGCATTCGAAATCTGGAATTTGTCTGCCCCACACATCTGAACTGACTTAAATTGATTTCAGGATACAATCTTACAGCAACAGCTGATGGATAACTTACGCAGATTAGGAGTTTCAATAGCCGTCAGAGAAAACGAATACCAGCACTGGGCAATGTGTTAAGAAAGTGATAAGATTTTTGGCGCTCCCGGCGCCTCGGAACAGAGTGCTTATCAATTTGCCCAAATGTCTGTAATTTTCGATTTTTTTCATGAAAATGGTCACAAACGATTTGGTTCGACTCACTGATCAAGAATCCGTGGCCGAAATCGATTCTGTCCGGCCGTCCATCTGTTAACACGATAACTCTCGAACGAAAGCAGTTAGAGGATTGAAATATATAGGGTGGGTTTGGAACGTAAATATCTCGGACGAGTTCGTTAACGGGCGAAATCTACCAAGCGGTTTTGGAGTTATGACCGTTTTAAGTAAAAATATTTTTCATGAATATTTCCGAAACCAATCACTCAATCTATCTGAAATTTAGCATCAAATTGAACAATCATGACCTTTATACGCATGTGAAGTTTTGTTTTGACCAGGCTAACGCAAAATGTTAAAAAAAAATTTTAAATTTAAAAAAAAATTTTCTTCAATAACTCTCGAACGGAATGAGCCAAGCAGTTAAAATTTTCAGAGTAGGTTAGGGAGAAGAATATCTCGGTTAAGTTCGTTATTGGGCAAAATAGGCCAGCTGGTTTCGGAGTAACGAAAAAAAAAATTTTTTTTTAAGTAACAAATTTCAAATTCAATTTTCATTTAAGATGCAGTTTCCTCATGAAAATCCATTGATGTCATTTTTAACTCCAACAAGCTAATACATTCGGAGATATGATTATTCGAAATTTCAATAATGAATCGTCCTTCTATGTTTCCACAAAATGCTATAATTTTTCTATGAATCATTGTATGATCTATGTTCATACTCGTACATGCCATCCTGTTCTATAAGAGAGATTCAAATTCATTTCAGCTATTTTAATTCGATTTCTTCCATGGTGCAGTTCTCATTCTCAGATTGTTCATTTAATCTTGATAAACAAACTATAATTTGAATTGAATTTCCTTAATGATGCAGTTTTATCATAAGAATACATTGATGCCATTCCCAACTCTGAGAAAACAATACTTTCGGAGATATGATGTGTCAAAGTTTGAACAAGAGCGCCAAAGCTCCTGTCCACAGGGCTTGGACCAAGTTTTAACACAAATTTTTGCGTAATTTCGTGAGGATAGTATTACTAGAACATTTTTTAAAAATTATTGAAAAAAATTCTGTACCTCAGAAACTATTCGTCCGATATCGCTGAAATTTTGCGAGAGCAAAACCTAACCTCACAGTAAAGTTTCGAATAAGAATACGATCGGTTTTATATTGTTGGACATCCAGGCGGCCTCGGCTGAGCTCAGTAGCTGGCTGGGTGAGCGTTGCCACGATAACTTTCGGACGGAAAGAAAGAGAAACTTGCAATTTTAAGGGTAGGTAGGGCATCCAAATGGGTCAGTTGAGTTCGTTGTTGGGCATAATCTAGCAAACTCTTTCGGAATTATTTCATTTTAATTTATTCACAATATTCCTCGGTGCAGTATTTTCCCATTTTCTTGGAGAAAATGTGGATTTAACGAACAAATGCTAATGTTGCCCTACATCCCCATGAGTGACAGCATGTTGCTCTGTTCCAATTTTCAACACCGAAAAAACTCACGGATTGAATCCGCCAAGGATGATGGGATCGTCAAGATGCTGAACTCGCTTAATTTCAAAATTATCACTTTCTCGGACAAATTACAGCCTGTCCGTGTGGACTCACGTAATTGCAGGTCGTTTTGGGAGAACATTAACATGGGTACGCCAATTCTTGTCGCAGCTCTTGAAGATAATTGGAGAGGACGGTGAAAATATGATTGACGTATCGTCGCCGATCTTGACAGTTGAAAGGCAATTGGAATTCAAAAGATTCAACATAGTGTGTAATCAAATATTCTGTTCGAGGTCAATTCCATTGGGACTTTTTCTCGAGACGATGAATGCCACCTGGAAAAATTCCTCGTTTTTCGGCTGAATTCACCTTATATTCCTGATCAGAGAGCTACTCCCCATCATTCACAAAATTCAAAATTTATATATCCCCTTTTTTGAGAGCGATGTGGAATAATGAGCTTCTGACCTATGCAAAATTTCACAGTAATCCGATAGGAACAGAAAATATAAAAACTTTGACAAATCATATCTCCGAAAGTATTGGTTTCTCAGAGTTGGAAATGAATTCAATGGATTCTTATGATAGAACTGCATCATAAAGGAAATTAAATTAAAATAAGTGACATTTAGAAAAAATATTATTATTCCGAAACCACCAGACCGGATCTACCCAATAACGACCTTATCCGAGATATTTATCTCCCAAATCTACTCTGAAAATTTCAACTGATTTTGACCATGGATTCTCGATCAGTGAGTCGAACCAAATCGTTTAAGACTATTTTCAGCCTAAATTCGAAAATTACAGACATAAGGGCAAATTGATAATCAATCTGTTCCGAGGAACAAGAGCGCCAAAAATTCACCTGAAGGATTTTTGCGGATGACGAAAGGCAGTAATGTAAAATTTATTCACAACCATACTGCGCGTATACAGAAGTACCAAAAGATGATTTCACGCATTTCACGTCACAAAATTTTTGCGTATTTTCCGAAATTTATGACTGAGGTGTCATTCGATTCGGGATGGAATGTCGATAGTTTTTTAAAGGAGAATGCTATGGCCACTCGCAAAAATTGAAATAGTTATAAGCAATTAAATAGAAAAAGGAAAAATATTGAAAAAGAGATAATTCATTTGTTTATAACAACTTGTTTATCAAATAAGCAATGAAAATTTAAAAAATAATCGAATATTTTTTTTTATCAAAGACACAGATGAATAATGATTTCATAAAAAAAATTGATCCTTAATTTTCGTAACAAGTGGTAAAAACAATGTTATTTAATAAATGAGTTTTTAAGAATGAATTCTTTAAATAAACAGTTGTTTTTAATCAAAATTATCATCAAGGATTATGTTGTAAAAAAAAAAATTTAATTATCTCATAACCAACGCATTTGTTTATAATAATTTTGTGAATAATAAGAGATTAAAATTACTTGAAATTATTTTTAGGTAGCTTCTGATCATAACAAAAAGGATCAACAGTAATATTATGAAAAATAGCTTTTTTCAATGTTTAATGAAGCTTTATAATTTTTCACTTAAGTAAATTGTTGACAACAAAACGAAAATTAACAATGTTTTGATTCTTCTAAGACTTTTGAAAAAGAGCTTCATGAATAGAAAAAAATCCCAGATAAATAGTTTTACAATTATCGCACTTGCAATGTTAATGTTTGTGCTACAAAAAATAGTCAACTAACTAATGTATAACTAATTGAAAAATCGGGATAAACATTTTTGGACCACGGATTATTGTTCATTGATCTATGGTGCAGGCGCCTGAATTTTTACAATTTTTTATTTTCATTCCTAAATAAGTTTAAATAATATTTATTCATGAAAGGTTCAAAGGGGGCAAGGCTTGTGCAAGCCGGAGTACCCGTTTTCGGGCGTATTTTCAATTCACTGGGAAAATATAAATATTGGTCCTATAGTTCTGATAGTTGGGACTTTTTTTTTAAATTTACTCCTCAATTTGAATCTTTTTTCAAATTTAAATTATCTCAATTAGTTTTTGGGATATTCGCGAAAAGAAAACCCATCTTTTTGGCGCTCTAGTTCCTCGGAACTGAGTGCTCATCAATTTGCCCAAATGTCTGTAATTTTGGAATATTTCGATGAAAATGGTCTTAAACGATTTGGTTCGACTCACCGATCAAGAATCCGTGGTCGGAATTCATTCTGTCCGGCCGGTCCGGCCGGCCGGCCGGCCGGCCGTAAGCACGATAACTCTCGAACGGAATGAGCTAGAGAGTTGAAATTTTCAGAGTAGGTTTGGGGGATGAATATCTCGGCTAAGTTCGTTATTGGGCAAAATCGGACAGATGGTTTCGGAGTAACAAAAAAAAAATTTTTTTTACGAAACAAATTCCAAATCAATTTTTTTTTAATAAGCAGTTTTATCATAAGAATCCATTCATATCATTTTAAACTCTAACAAGCTAATACTTTCGGAGATATGATTTTTCAAAATTTCAATAATAAATCGTATTTCAACGTTGTCACAGAATGATATTATTCTATGTATGAATATGAATTGTCATAATGTCAAATGATGTTCCTGAGACATTATCTAAATCTAATCAGTCGAAGAATTGTGAGCGAATTGAGAAAAATCTCAGTTGTTTGCTCCCAAATTAGTTTTTCTCAGAAAATTCTTACATTTCGGAACTGAACATGAAGTAAGAGATCTGAGAGTAGTGAGACTGCTTTTCATCCATAGACATAGATATAACTCTCGAACGGAATGAGGTAGGTAGTTGAAATTTTCAGAGTAGTTTAGGGAGATGAATATCTCTGTTAAGTTCGTTATTGGGCAAAATTGGCCAGATTTAATTTGATTTCTTCCATGGTGCTTTTCTCATTCTCATGATTGCTCATTTAATCTTGATAAATAAACTATTATTTGAATTGAATTTCCTTTAGGATGCAGTTCTATTATATGAATACATTGATATAATTCCCAACTCTGAGAAACCAATACTTTCGGAGATATAATTTGTCTGTTTGAACTAGAGCGCCAGAAAGCTCCTGTCCACAGGGCTTGAACCCATTTTTTTCCACTTAATTGTTTATAATTTTTTGCAGTTTTCGCGAGTGGCCACAGCATTTTCTCAAAAACTATCTGCATGCCATCCCGAATCGAATGAAGTCTCAGTCATAGTTTTCGGAGAATACGCAAAAATTTTGACCTAACAAGCACTTGTTGCACTTGACTGTATTATTCGGAAATCTACTGACTGACAAAGAAACTGCAACACCCAAAAGGAGCTGTTTGAATTTCAAATTTGTTAATAATATGTTTGTCCACCGCGATTATTTATACACTCCCAAACACGTCTTGGCACTGTTGCAATAAGATGGACTATTTCTTTTTGATGGATATTATCCCAAGATGCCTGTAGTTCATACACCAGAGCCGCCAGAGTACATGGGGGCTGGGGTAAATTTCCAAGACTTCTACCCATGATGTCTCAAACATCCTCTATGGGCAAAAGATCGGGGGATCTGGGCAGCCATGGCAAAAGATTCACATGGGTTGCTTCAAAAAAGTTCAAACTAACTCTGGCAACATGAGGTCGAGCATTATCTTGCTGAAATATTGAATTCTTGAGGCGGTTAAGGTAAGGGAGAACATATGGCTCCACTATTTCTTGAAGGTAATGCAGCGCTGTCATGTTACCTCGAATAAAGACTAAAGGTGAACTACTTGCATGAGCAATAGCACCCCATACCATAACGCCTACTGTCCGGTGTACATGACGCTCAATATCAAACTAAGGTTCACGTCTTTCTCCCCGACGTCGTCTAACCCTTCTTCGGCCATCATGTGCAATTGTGCGCCCAAGGAGAATCGAGGTTCAACAGAAAAGACGACCTGATGGCATTCCACATTCCTAGGTTGACGTTCTCTGCACAACTGTAATCGTTGCCGGCAATGCTCAACCGTCAGAGGTAACACAATATGGGGTCGATAATGCTGCAGTCCAAAAGACCATATCCGGCGGTAAACCGTTCGGACAGTTACAGGATGGCCTTGCTCTCCTAACCACTCATCAGCCAAAGATCGAGTTGTCGCAAATCGGTCTCTAATAGCCATAAGTATTAGACGTCGATCTCGCACTTCATTTGTGCCCCTTCGATGTCCGGTGCCTGCTCTTCTTCGATTTTGGGCATTATCAAACCACGCTTGACAACATCTCATAACAGTAGTTGGATTTCTGTCCGTACGGTTAGCGATTTCTTGAAATGACAACCCCGCCTCCGACGACCAATAATTCGACCTCTTTCAAATTCACTTAGCTGGCGATAAATTCCGAGTACACGTGCTCTAGGCATTTTATAAACAACTAAACATCGACTTTGGATCTCCTCGAACAGTTGGTTTGTTGAAAAATTAAAAAAAAATGCAAAAAACGACTACAATATGTAAGTAACAGAAAAGGTTCACATGAAAAAACATTCACGATTTTGTTCTCCAAATTTCAATGATTTACTTCTTGCTATATTATCTATGTTTTATCAAAAAAAATTTAAAATTTAAACAGCTCCTTCTGGGTGTTGCAGTCTCTTTGTAAGTTAGTATATTACACCAGAGGGTGATTGCCAATACACAGAACACATTAAGAATGATCGTTTCGAAAGTACGTCTGGAGTGAACTGTATGACTTCCCGCAAACGCCACTGATATCCCTCCATTCAAAGCTTCCACTGCAACTCGAAACGGCCTGTTATCGGTATCCGGCTACTTCCCGAAATTTGGGTTGTTCAGGAATACGGTACAAAGTCCCGAACAACAAGAGCGAACCTCGTTTCCGGCCGTTTATCAAACAGCACGTGTGCAGCTCCGTAACTTTTAGCCATGTTACACACGCCATAAAACATCTCCTTTCCACGCACCCGAGGACCGTAAACGAGGAGAACGAAAAGGTCGTATTTACTATTTATGTTATTGTTCTGAATGGGTTTAGGAGGGAAGAGCGGTCATCGAGATCTCGATTGGAAATTGTGGTGTTGAGGAATATAAATCAGAAACCAGACGTCATAACGACGGGATTTAGTGCTCACAAATAGAAACGGATATTACCAACTTACAGATTTAGGATTACCTATCATGTACCTCCACTCTTCTTAACTCTAACAATAATTATATTAAAATAATGGTTGAGGACCGCTGCGAACAACTGGAAATATACATTACATTTGACGTGAAATACTGATGAAATATGTGAATATAACATAGAAGAAGGAGACAAGAGGAGGAGACAGATCGAATATGGGCCTTTCTGTTCTATAACTTGTTGTCATCTATAACTTGCTCTCATAGAAGCCCTCGTCCCTATTGGCAAAAAATTGAGACAGTCGATTTTCACAAGCCTCTGTTGAAGCGAATTCTTCACCGGCAAAATTGTTCACCATGGACAGGAACAGATGGTAATTACTTGGTGCCAGGTCTGGAACATAAGGTGGATGCATAAGAACTTCCCAACCAAGCTCCCAGAGCTTCTGGCGAGTCACTATCCATATATGTGGCCTGGCGTTGTCCTGATGGAGCACAATTCCTCTCCCATTAGCCAAAGCAGACCACTTCTGGGCGATTGCTTCCTTCAGACGGTCCAATTGTTGACAGTACAGATCCGACTTAACAGTTGTGCCGTAGGGGAGCAGCTCATAGTAGATAATTCCTGCCAATCTCACCAAACACACAGCATAACCTTCCTGGCCATCAATCCTAGCTTGGGCACCGTTTCCGCCGGCTCATCGCATTTATACCATGACCTTTTTTGCTTGAGGTTGTCGTAAGTGGTCCAGTTTTCATCGCCAGTCACCAACCGCTTCAGAAATGGGTCAATTTTGTTTTGCGATTCAGCAGCGTTTCGCAGATGGAAATTCAGTTAATGAGGTTTTTTGGGATGTCTCGTGTGGCACCCATACATCGAGCTTCTTCTTGAGTACAGCCTTATTCAAATGGTTTCAAACGGTTTTTTTGTGCAATCTTTAGCTCTTGGGTAATCGAAACAGTGGTTACATGACGGTCGGACTCAACCATGTCCGTGATTTTATCGACATTTTCGACAATTGGCCTTTCAGTGCGTGGTGCATCTTTGACATCGAAATTACCGGAACAGAATCGACGAAACCAAAAATGCGCGTGATTGGCTGTTACAGTATCAGGACATAAAAACTATTTACATTTTCAGCTTGCATTTTCGCCTTCATCGAAGAAAAACTGTAAAATATTGCGTATTTTCTCTTTGCTAGTGTCCATCTTTGACGCATGCTCGAACTAAACTGAGTCAACTGATCATAAAATTGTCAGATAAGTTTTTGTAGTACAAAATCTCATCTTTCTAACGCCATCCAGTAGTACCCGATCGGACCAATACAACGCGAGGTACATATAACTAAAGCCATCTATTGTAAAAATAATGGATTCCTTATCACTACACCTTATAATAAAAAAAATGGGTTCAAGCCCTGTGGACAGGAGCTTTCTGGCGCTCTAGTTCAAACAGACAAATTATATCTGGTATTGGTTTCTCAGAGTTGGGAATTATATCAATGTATTAATATGATAGAACTGCATCAAAAAGGAAATTCAATTCAAATAATAGTTTATTTATGAAGATTAAATGAGCAATCATGAGAATGAGAACTGCACCACATTTTCAAATTTTTTTTTTACACTTTGCGATAATCTGGTCAATACAAAACTGCACATGCGTATAAAGGTCATGATTCTACTGTCTTCTACAGTCTGGTGCTAAATTTCAGATAGATCGAGTGATCGGTTTCGGAAATATTCATAAAAAATATTTTTACTAAAATCGGCCATAACTCCGAAACCCCTTGATGGTTAACGCCCATTAACGAACTTGTCCGAGATATTTACGCTCCAAAACCACCTTGCAATTTTCAATCCGCTAACTCCTTTCGTTCGAGAGTTATCGTGCCTACGGCCGGTCGGCCGGCCGGACAGAATCGATTTCGCACTCGGATTCTTGATCAGTGAGTCGAACCAAATCATTTGAGACCATTTTCAGCCAAAAATTCCAAAATTACAGACACTTGGGCAAATTGATAAGCAATCTGTTCCGAGGAACTAGAGCGCCAAAAAAACAAGTTTCGTATGACAATTGCCCAAAACAGGTTTAATGTACCTACAAATAGTAGGTATTCCATAAAACATGACTAAAATAATAAATTACCTTGTAATCGATCAAAAATTTCCTGATCTACGTTCACAAAATTTTCTCCTCTCTCGAACTTTGGAATTATTCTTTCAATTTACGTAATATTTTCAAACATTTTCGGGTGAGGTCCCCGTTGCATCACTAAAATACGAGTATTTCAACCCCAATATTCTTGAAGTTACAATATTCCCTTCTGTCAAGTTGACTTTATGGCAATTCATACATAGAATATACATAGAATAATTATATCAACTTGTGAAATACGATTTACATTGAAATTTTGAAAAATCATATCTCCGAAAGTATTAGCTTGTTAGAGTTAAAAATGATATGAATGGATTCTTATGATAAAACTGCTTATTAAAAAAAAATTAATTTTGAATTTGTATTGTAAAAAAAAATTTTTTTTTATTACTCCGAAACCTTCTGTCCGATTTTACCCAGTAACGAACTTAGCCGAGATATTCATCCCCCAAACCTACTCTGAAAATTTCAACTCTCTAGCCCATTCCGTTCGAGAGTTATCGTGCCTACGGCCGGACCGGCCGGCCGGACAGAATGAATTTCGACCACGGATTCTTGATCAGTGAGTCGAACCAAATCGTTTAAGACCATTTTCATCGAAATATTCGAAAATTACAGACATTTGGGCAAATTGATAAGCACTCAGTTCCGAGGAACTAGAGCGCCAAAAACACGGCGACATATTCGTTGATTTTAACCATCCACAAATATTCCCTCGTGATCCGCGTCATGGATGGTATATTCTTTGTATCGAGCAGTTGAGGTAAAGGCTATCATTGACTAGGGGATAATGATTCTACATCCACACATTGAAATAAATAGAACACTGTATTCTAATATGTACAGGTTTATTTACACAATGTCTACAAACTTCAACGTCACATCAAATATCGTCGATTACTGAGGTTCCTAACAGCCTCGATACTCTAAAATTGTACGTTGTAAGTCTCTACCGTCTGATGAGCTTTTACAACACTCGCACCACTAATCAGTTTTTCGTCGGAATCAACTTCCTTAACAACTCTCGTCTATCGCGCTCGGGTACACCCTTCGAACGACAAGGTAGTGCTATAGTTGGTGATTCTAAGGCTGAACCACTCCGACTTACACCAATAGGATTCCCTAGGAACGATCCAACGGTTTTGAGGAAATTCCTGGAATCTATAGCCGTTGTTGATGTTTCACGTCAAGCGCTCTTCGGAAATTATAAAGGGTGTCTCAGCAAGATCTTGAATTTTAAAAATTAAAAAATATATAGGTATTTATTTAATAGTTTATTAACGATTTTTTTCTACATATGTATGGAGGTAATGTTGACATTTACACATGAAACTAAATATCGGTTAAATGGCCACCGTTGCTCTGTTGGAAGGTGATGAAGGTTCCACCGTGACTGTCGACGGTCAACGTTACCCGGCCATGTGGACAGACTTTTTTGGCAAGAATTTGAAGGAATGGACTTAAATAAGATGTGGTTTCAAACGGAAGGCGCTACCTGTCACACCACAAGAGAAACAATAACTTTGTTACAAACCAAGTTTTCAGGTCGAGTAATCTCTCGTTTCGGAGACCGAAACTGGCCGCCAAGAAGTTGTGATTTAAATTGTTTGGACTATTTTCTCTGGGGTTTTTTGAAAAGTACGGTCTATGCGAACCATCCTGAGACAACTGAGGAACTCAAAGAAGGAATTGTACGTCAAATTCATCAAATCCAACAGCCTTTACTGCAAAATGTACTGCAAAATTTCATCAAAAGAGTGCATACCTACCAACAGAGCAACGGTGGCCATTTAACCGATATTTTGTTTCATGTGTAATAATGTCATCACTACCTCCATACATATATAGAAAAAAAACGTTAATAAAATATTAAATGAATAAATATATTTTAAATTTTTGAAATTCAAGCAGTTGCTGGGAAATCCGTCTCAACCCAGACCTCCTTGGAGACGCCAGAGAGTAGGAGTTTGGTCTTAAATTCTTTATCTCCTATTAGTGTTACATCGTTTTCAGTATCTGCATAGTATCTCTAACGGTATGCTAATGGATTACTGACGACAGAGGTTCCAGAGAACGTCTGCTGTATCGATAGCACGTTGCTTGTCCCCTTAAAATAGAATACTAACTCTAACTATATACAAGTAGTATTCCAAGCATAATTGAAATCCTACAATAATAACATTTTTTTTTCGTACGCTTGAGAGGCTTACCCTGGGAGGGTCCGTTCTTCTCTCAGGAGTGTGAGACTCCAGTAGTTGTTTGGTTACTCAGTCAAAAATCTCTCGCACAGTAGTTATTCGTCCTGCCCTTTCAGCGTCCCTTAACAAAAGAGATGAGCTGCAAGCAGCCTTAACATTTGATGGGGCCTGATGACTTGAAGTGATCCGGGCAACACTGCTTTCTGCATTATGAGCGCCAAAACCTCAGCCTGGGAAAATTCGATAAGAAATCATTCCTTGAACTCTTTGTCCAGTAGGACTATATCTGGCTGTATGGCGTGGATCTGCCGAGTTGTTGGAATAGCATAGTTCCAGTAGATGCGAGTTCTGTGATTTTCAACAACTGCTTCAATCTCCAGAGGTACATATGATTCGTTGCCTATTCCATAAACCTCTCTCAGGTGGAAGTAGATAATTCGGAGTGCCACATTGTGTATTTCCACAAATCCTTATGGAGCATGGACTCTGCAAGCAGACAGGATGTGCATAACAGTTTTCTGCTGGCTGTGGCATGCTCTGCACGTTGTTGGAGTGTCTAATCTTATGATGTTATTTTCATACCATTTAATATTGATCACATTTGTCATACAAACCATAACAAATCCCTTCGTTTTCAACTTGAGCCCAGATGACTTCAAAAAGGCGAAGGATGATTCTTCCGATAGGCCCTGATCTTTCAAACTCCTGAAATATATGGAGCGCAGGTGTTATTTTTATTATTTATTATTATTGATAAGGGGTTACGTTGCACCGCGACCTTGAGATCTATTGTGCCCCCCATCAGAGCTGTTCTCACCATTACGCCATCTACAGCTCGCCCTCCAGTTCCAGAGTATAAATGAACCTCAATATCTGGGAAGGCTTCAAGGATATTACGTCTTCACTCCTACAAGTTTCCTGTCCAAAGCATTCCTTTCGCTGACTTGCAATGGCGAGGCATTCTGTAACAAGGTGAAGAGGAGTTTCTTCCTCCTCCCCACAGAATCTGCACTCGTCAGTATCTGATAAACCTATTCTCATCAAATGCTTCCTGAGGCGACAGTGTCCTGTGAGGAAGCCAGTGACCAGGTGTAACTTGTTCTTACAGAGATCCAGATACCTTTTGGATCTCACTTCTTTAAAGTTCTTAAGGAACTTTTTGGAATGAACCAAACCTGGAAGATTCCGCCAGAGTGTTTCTCTTTTGGTTTCCTCCTTCTCCAGAAACTCTTTCTTGTAGGTGCATTTTCCTATACCGCAGAAAGGTTCTGGGCCAATGACAGGAGTTCGTGCTGCCTTTCTGGCAAGTGTATCGGCCTCTTCGTTCCCCTTGATTCCCGAGTGACCGGGGACCCAGACTAAAAAGACCTTATTATTCTTGCCAATTTCATTTAGTTTTCTTCGGCACTCCCATATCAACTTTGAATCGATGGCATGGGAGCTCAGTGCTTTGATAGCAGATTGACTATCCGAATGGATTGCTATGTCGCATTGAGCGCAGGTGTTAACTCTTGATCTTCGGTTAGTGTCTTCATTTGTGCCTGTCTTATCTCTGTGCCAACTCTTCTTTGGTCTTTTGGCGTGATAGGTGCTCCTGCTAACTCATGATATATGGATCCAGTTATACTTAGCTTCTTCAAAGCTCTCTGACCAGCCCTAAATAGGAGAGCTCCTTGGTTCCTAATTTCTGAGCCACCATTTTCAGAAGCCGGTCTTCACTTCTCAATATCGTTATTGCAATTTCCATCGTTTGTTGGTGGTGTTCGTGATGTTGGTATTACAAACTTTGTAAACCCCTGACTGCCTGTTTTCGTGGAAGGTATACTCTTTGTATCGAGCAACTGAGATGCAGGCTACGATTCATGTTCATTACTTTACGTGTGGAACTTTCAAGCTCGAGAATCTTATTCATTAACCAGTTAACTACCCGAAAGAGTAGCTGACTATAGGGACTGCCGAGCTTGTCGTAGCAGATACTTTATTTTTCCCGGACAGCTGTGATTCCCATATATCTTGGAGTTTCTTTTTGTAGCTAGCTGTAAGGGCATCCTTGATTTGGGTTGACCCCTAGTTCGATGTCTTCTCCTGTTTCTTCAGTTTTCCTTTGCTTAGATGAAAAACATCACATTTTTCCAAACCGATACTTTCGGAGATATGATTTTTCAAAATTTCAATAATAGATCGTACCTCTATGATTTCACAGAATGCTCTAATTATTTTATCTATGAATTATCGTATGATTGGTGATCACACATGTCATCTTGGACTTGCGTTCAACTTTTACGTATGAGTTGAACGCAAGTCCAAGATACTGTTTAAAACGGAACATACAAATATGAACTTTGTCACATTAAAGAGAACTACTCATCTGTCAAATATTCTGTTACGTATATCGCGCCATTTCTGAGTGCGTTTTTCAACGGGTGTTGGTTGCTTCCTAATAATTCAAAATTAAATATACAAAGGCGGTTTTGAGCAGGTGAGTTATTGATTTCCCTTGCCTTTTATGTGGTCGTCTCTAGTTTAATTTTGAAATATTGAAATATTCATTTGTAAACATTAAATGTTTGTTAAAACTGTTAATTTCTCAACTACTTGGGAAACGTATGAATATAAGTTAACTTTGAATCGTTCAATGTTACCCGCAATTTGAATTTGGTACATCAGGTAACTTTGAATTTTCATTTTGAGGTGGAGAATGCCACGAAAATCGGAAAAAGCGACAACTGGTGTCAGAAAATATGATATAAATAGTGGGAAAGCGATGTGTACATGATCTTTGGCGTTCTTGTTCAAACTTTGACGAATCATATCTCCGAAAGTATTGGTTTCTCAGAGTTGGGAATGATATCAATGGAATCTGATGATAGACCTGCATCATAAAATAAAATAAACTAAATGAGAATCCATTGATTTAATTCCCAACTCTGGAAAACTAATAATCGTGAAGTTAATTTTTTTGATAGACACATTTTGTTTTATTATAAGAATCCATTGATCATTCCCAACTATATATATATATATATATATTCTTTTGAACTTGAGCATTACAATTTGTTTTGTATCTAACAATAAAGCATGTGTATGAAAGAAGTGTTAGCAGAGGTTAGTGTAACGGGGTACCATATTATATGATATAATATGATACTAGAGCTTAGGGAAAAAACCTCAGCAAAAAAACCCTATCTCCCCGTTAGTGTAGTGATTTATGAAAATTGATTTTGTTAACTATGAGACACCAATACTATCGGAGATATGATTTGTCAAAATTTCAACAAGAGCGCCAAAGCTCCTGTCCACAGAGCTTGAACCATTTTTTTCAATTCATCAACGTCATGTCAATAAGGGAATACCTACTGTTTCAATTATGTAATTGGACCTTTGTTTTATAAACATGTTCGTCCAAATATCTATGTCATGCTGCAAATTTATTTTGTCGTGTTTTGATACCGGTTAATTTTCCTTTATTGTTAGGTTCTAACGTGTCAATTGTAGACGTTCAGACTGAAAATATAACTAATATATGCAATTACTATTCAGTTGTGTGTTGTTTGAGTAAACTTTGCATTGCTCGTGTCAACGAAAACCAAGTACAAAGTGACCGACGATTCAAAGGAAGATAAAACAGGAATCCGCCTTTTCTTTCTCGAAATAACTGATGAAGCGAGGCGAAAATAAAAAAAAATACTTCATCAGATATCTAAGCTCTGAATTTAAATAACACCTCGTTATGATGAAACTCCACCGATTGAATTAAGTTTCGTTACAAATTAACTGAGGACCTGAATAATTTACTGCCAAGGAGGATACAGATTTTATAAATAGATCCTTACAGAAGTAGGCAGTCCAAAACAAATATTCTGGAGCTATCGGATATCTTGGCGTGAACATAATCAAGATAGGTCGGGGACAATGCCGTATGCGAAAATTCTTAAAAAGCACTGACTTGAAGTAGGGAGCTTTTCCGCGCATTTTCCATTGTCTATTCACAACTCAAAGAAAGTCTATCGAGCTGAAATTAGGTACTCGATTGTAAAATGGTGGCTTTGAGGTATATGCGGAACTTCAGCGGATTCTGACGGAGAGTTTCTGAAATATTAAATGTTTGAAGGAAAAAGAAATTTTATTTTTTTTTCAACATTACGGATTCACGCGAGAGCGAGATTTTTCCTGTCTCGTAAAAGCGAGACGAGACGTTTTCAAAAATATTATAGGCGATACCGAGACCACATACAGCGCAACACGAGAGTCTCGTTTTGGTCTCGTTAAATTTTTTGTATGAAATTTTAAATACGACTCGACTTTTTCAACACCCACAGAATACAATTGAATATGAAGAGTTTCCACTATAATTACCAATATATTTTGTGTATATTATGCATCGATCGTTCTAGAAATACACGATTTCTTAGAATATTATTAATTCGTTATGACCTTGCGATAATTGAGATTATTTTTCAAGAAAAAATAGAATACACAACCATAAAAACGGATGCCATTATGAATTCAATAATTAACGGACAATTTTTATTGCCCCTAAATCCCAATGCTTTCAGAATTTCGTCTCTATCTGAACATCTGGAGAAATTTATTCCCTTGTGCTCCTTGTAGTGAAGATGTGAACAATTATTGTATACATCTGTGGAACTACGTAAAATAAAACTGGTAAAGAAATGAAGCTATTCAATGTTTCGAAAAGTGTTATGAGGAATACGCCAAGAACACCCTCAATGATCTACCCACTGGGAAGGTATTCTTTGAAAACTATACCAAATTGTACAATTCTATTAAAAAATGTATCGACCTCGATAGCCTATTTAAAACATCAACAAAACTTTCGAAATATTGGAAAGCTGAGTTTGAAGAATATTTGCTGTTAGAAAGGGCAAGTAGGAATCAAAATATTTTACAGTGGTGGAGAGTGATGAAAAAGTTCTTCCTACACTTTCCAAGATGATGATTTAATGGCTACATCATATCCGTACCTGTTGAAAGATTATTTTCCACAACAGGTATGATCATGGCAAAAACACGTACATCATTGAAACATGATGTGATGAAAGTGTGATTATGTTTGAATTCTTGGTCATCGAGTAATTTAAAAGTTGAAATTATCAGTGTTTAAAATTAAAAATAATGTACGTGTACAAATATTTTTGTATAAAAGCGTAATAAATAAAGCTTTACAAAATTATTCATTATTGTATACCATTTCGTTCATATATAATAATATTTATTATAGTTATTCAGAATTGAGCGAGGCGAGACGAGACAACTGATAACGAGACGAGAACGAGACTTAATTTTTCGGGAATTGGCGAGACCGAGACGAGATTTTTTATACTCTCGCCTACTCTCGTCTAGTGTGAAGCCCTATGCATCATTATAAAGTCAGCCTTCTACAAAAAATAACCAAGTTTCAGTTGGATCAGATTTTTATCTTCTGAATTATTGAGGAATAAACAACTGAATTTCATATGGGTATAACTCCGAAACCGTTTGGCCGATTATGCCCATTAACAGTCCCATTCACATGCACAATCTACCCTGCAAATTGCAAGTCGCAATCTGTTTCCATTCGAAATTTATTGTGGCAACCGTTGCCCACCAAGTAACTGAACTCACCCAAGGCTGCTCGGCTTCCAATATTTTTTCACTATCTCCAATTATATAGTTCAGATCATGTTCAAATTTGGAACTTGGCTATAAAATCCGGTTTGAATGCTCTCGCAAAATTTCAGCGATATCTGACGGAATTTTTTTCAACGATTTTTTTAAATTCAGACGTTCAATGAATAGATTTTCACTAACACTAAAACAAAAAAGCTAGCATTTAAGATTATTTAACCTTCGAAAATGGTAAGAACTGATATAAAATAATAGTCGGATCAAACCCATTGGAAAAAGAAGAAAATATAACAAAAATCGAAGAAAATATAATTTACGGGTGTTCTGAGGTCGGGAAGTAGAATGGAGTGAGTTTTTAAGTGTAAAAAAGGTTTATCTCGATTCCCGGCAAAACTGCAAGTCCTATGAAAAAAAGATAAATAGCAAAGTTGTAGGTAGTAAAATGATCTACAACTTTTGAATTTTACACTATTTTCACATAACAGATTCCGAGACACGTCAATTAAAATAAATAAATAAATAAATAAAAATTTATGGGACAAATTCAATTAAACAAATGGTTTTTTATTTTCATCTTTCTCTCATCAAAATATCTGCTTTTTTTAAAGTCGGTGGGCTTTTTGTTCGCTGAAATCTCTTCTTTCTGATGGTGTAAAAAAAATATACATTACTATCGTAAATTTTTCAGAAAATCCTTAAGTTAATAAAGTTTATGTTTAATAAGACACCTACAATATTTTGAGAAAGTTGGTACCTTGTTTAAATTATATGCGTAGATATTGCTATTTGAAAATAACTTATATACCCGAGAGACCTCCGGAAAATTTTAACCCATCAAAGGATATTTCATAGAGAAGTTGAGAAGGGGCTAGGAGGGTCTGGACCTTACTACCTGTTATTTCGTAGCATTTTCTAAGAAAATTTACAATAGTAATGTATTTTTTTTTACAGTATCGGATAGTTCGATTGATTGCTTCTGACACATATCATGTGTTTCTTACGCAGAAGCAAATCACAAAATAATAAATTTTTTATTTTTATAGATATTTTTCAGAGAAAACCCAGAATGAAACCATTTAATGATAAAGAACAAAATGCCCACTGACTTTTTCAAAAAAGCAGATATTTTGACGGGAGAATTTCGATTGAGAATTAGGCTGCTTTTTCCAAATTAAGTCAAAATGAGGAGAAAAAATGAATATTTTAAATCAAAAAAATTGCAGTGTGTTTGGGACATAAAGAGGTAAGCTTTTACCAAATTTCGTGAAAAAAAAATCAAAAACTTGGTTATTATATTTTTCACATAAATTTTGAGGTTATGTGATAAAAGTGTAAAAACAAAAGTTGTAGATCTCTTTATTACTTACCTAGAACATTGCCATTTAACATTTTTCCATAGGACTTCCACTTTTGTGAAAAATCGAGATAAACCGTTTTTTACCGTTAAAAACTCACTTTTCAACCTCAGATCCCCGTAAATTATTTTTCCTTCCATTTTTGTCATATTTTCTTCCTTTTTCAATGGTTTTCATCCTACTATTATTTTCTTTGATTCCAAAAATCATAGACCCTGGTCTAAAAAGAAACGCCTTCGAAATATCTATTTTGTGTTATGAAACTTTTCATTCTTTATATCCAAATCCCAACATCTTGCAAAGCTTTATTTATTTATTTATTTATTTATTTATTTGGATCAAGCTATGGAATACTCATAGGCAAAGCCCATATCCGTATCCTCTTAATATAATACAAATTAATTAATATAATATAAATACAATTATTTTGGCGGTAAAGCAAAAATAGTTACTGGTTAAGAGTGAAATAAATTGTGGAGACACGAGATACAGCAAATGGCTACATTTTTTCAGTCTTTATCGTAATACCATATCTGATATCCTCATACTTTTCTGCATGCATTTTATTTCACTTATATATTCTCTATTATTTTTTATGAACCCTCCTTAAAGATCAAAATAATGGTTGAAAATAACGAGAATATTTCTCGAAGACGTTTTTAGAAAATGAATGAAGAGCTGTGAAACAGTGTTGATTAAAATATGAAGAAGTAGATATTCACGCTTTCTGCTTATTTCAAAATTAATATAATGAAAATATCATAATAAAAAGACGGAAACATATTGTTTGGTGCTCTTTTTCTGAAATATAAAGGGTCCGCCATATAACGTTTTTTTTTTCAACTAGTGCTTATTTCGTGAATGGTAACACTTAGCTCATGTCTGATCTGACAGATAATTAGTTTTATCCTTCTGCTGAACGAATATGGTTGTGTATACGCTTGAACAACGCTGGGAAATATTGCGACATTACTTTGAAAATCATGGTAATGTTGCAGAATGTGTGCGAAAATTGCGTAAGGATTTTGGAAGAAGAGAAGCACCGTCAGCTCCATATGTTCGTTATCTTGTGAAAAAAGTGAAAGAAACTGGCATCCTTATCGATAAACCAAAGCGTGAAAAGCCAAAAACAGTGCGTACACCCGAGAATATTGCTGTTGTGGCAGAAAGTGTGCGTGAAGCGCCATCAACATCAATTCACTGTCGTTCACAAGAATTGAACATTTCGGAGACATCATTGAGACGAAATTTGCATAAAGACCTTGGTATGACGCCATACAAAGTCCAATTGGTTCAGGAGTTGCCCTGTTTTTGAAGATAGCATTATCAGCCGCAGAGCTGATGTCGTTTGGCCACCTAGGAGCTGCGATTTGACACCGTTGGACTATTATTTGTGGGGGCCGTCAAAGATAAGTGTTACGCCAACAAGCCAGAGACAATTGACGCTTTAAAGGACAATATTCGTGAAGTCATTGGTGAAATACAGCTGCACACAATCGACAATGTGCTTAAAAATTGGACCGATCGTGTAGGCATGGCCAGCCGAGGCAGCCATTTGAATAAAATTATTTTCCATTATTAACCGGAAGGATAGTACTTTCAAATAAAAAAAGAAATTTGAGAAAATATTCAGTAGCTTTTTTTTTATTGCATTTTCAAAAAAAAAATATTTGGTGGACCCGTTAGTACTATAGGGAAATCAAATCACAGATTAATGCAAATTGGTTCTTAAACGTGAAGACTACGTTGCCTCCTTGGTGATCAATAATAGATAAGCACTATATAAAACAAGAAATGGATCTCGCATATATTCCACTAACTTTAACACGCCTCTATGTATTCAGCTCATTCCGATGATCTGGAGATTGGCGGTTACCTAATTGAAAGTAGAATGATTTATTTCACGTTCCCTATATAATATCGCCATCACATGTTTATTTATGATTTAGTAATGTGGATTGAGTGATGGCATTTTCATTGCAGAATTATTTTTCGCTATGGAATTTTTCAACAAAAAACTTTAACGTCGTTGATGCCGATACATCGGCAGGAATACTTCAAACGAAAGTCAATATGGAATTTGATAGAAAAACAAAGAGAATTTATGTTCGTCTTATGGAACCTTGATTCAAGAATCTTGATTATCAATGGCTGTACGGTATAATGTGAAGGTATCGGCCGCATTCACTGTTGGGTTTGCTGTGGCTTGGGTGGCGTACATGTACGCAAAAGCGCTTCATCAGAAAACAATTGATAGTGCTAACCAGTACAAGCTCTTGAAAGAGCTTTCAGATGACATTTCGGAAGACCAACAAAGTTCAGGATAATCATCATTCAAATATGAACGTGTATAGTATTTTTTGGCGCTCTTGTTCCACGGAACAGAGTGCTTATCAATTTGCCAAATGTCTGTAATTTTCGAATTTTTGGCTGAAAATGGTCTTAAACGATTTAGTTCGACTCACTGATCAAGAATTCGTGGTCGAAATCGATTCTGTCCGGCCGGCCGTCCGCCCGTCCGTTAACACGATAACTCTCGAACGGAATGAGCTAGACAGTTGAAATTTTCATAATAGGTTTGGGAGATAAATAACTCAGCTGAGTTCGTTATTGGGCAAAATCGGTCAGATGGTTTCGAATTGGAAAATTTTTTTTTACATTACAAATTTCAAAATAAGTTTTTCTCAAGATGCAGTTTCGCCATAGGAATCCATTGATCTCATTTCTAACTCTAACAAGCTAATACTTTCGGAGATACGATTTTTCAAAATTTCAATAATAAATCGTACTTCTGTGTTTTCATAGAATGCGATAATTATTCCATCTATGAATTATTATAATATGATCTGTGTTGATACATGTCAACTTATTTTCCTGAGACATGATTTGTCAAATTTTGATATTTAATGCCCATGGTTAATCCATGTGATGATGGGAATGGTAATGGTTAATGGTAAATGTTAATAATATTGAGTTCAGACTATCTCCAGTAAAAACAAAACTGAAATATTGGCTAAAGTTCCAATTGATATAATATAATTTTCAGAGTGGATTGAGGAGTAAATATATCGTTCATCATAGAATTAATGAACGAATTGAATTTGAATTGTTTAATGATGTTTGAATTTAATTTATGCTATTATGAAGTTCTATCATAAGAACCATTGATATAATTCCCAACTCAGGGTTGTAGCATTTTTTTATTATTTTTTTTTTTTTTTTTTTAGTATTCATTGAGCAAATAAATGGATATTTTTGGTGTATTCTGCTTCTACTGACTACGGGTAATATAAAATTCCAGGAAGCCACATGGAAGGGATAGTATTGGCATCTAGGAATGGTACAAGATACGAGGTGGGTTGAAAAAGAATAATCTTGTGTTGTGCTATATATAACAGGATGCCTTTTAAAAAGTTAAAATTTCGCTCAGAACCGTAGATACTTTTAATATTTTTAGCTATGTACCTAAAACAAGTTAAAACCCTAATGGAGATATCAGAATTTTTCGAGTTATTGGGGAAACAATATCGGATGTCTATAACTCCGAAACCATCAGTTTTCGTTCATAAATTAGAAAACTACATACAAAATATTTGGGGAAAAACGCACCAAAAATACGTTGATCAGTTCTTAGTCAGAAGTGATTTTTTTAAATTTTTTGATGCTCTCAAAAGGATTAATGCCTTTCAAAACTTCCACGAAAATAATTAAACAGCTTCGAGAAAACACATTCGAATTAACTCCGGACATGTTAGATTCAGATTTTAAGGATGTTGATATCAACAGCTTAGAAACAATATAAACATCCCAGAATCAAGTCCCCCAACATATGTGGAGGATCAAATCACATATGTTGTTTATCGACTATAAAATTAGCGTGTTAACAATCGATTAAGTACCGCAATACAGAACGTGCTCGCTTTTACATTGTCTCAATCATCCTTCCAATTAAGCACAATTGAACAGAGTAATATCGGTAATTAACGCCCACGCCAAACGAGATGTAATTAAATTTAGACTCCGACCAGAGCAAAGGTAACGTTATGAATTGTTTATAATTGTGGCAGTTATAAACGAAGTGCCGCCTGGTCTGGACTAATTTTTGTCTGGATCTTCATTGCGCTGGCATTGTTAAAACGATATTTTCCAGGTTCTGATAACTAAGAAATATTATAGCACAAGCTCATTAGTTCAGATTGAATCTGTTTTGGCGCTCGTACCCAGGCGGAATCAATTCCAATCCCAAATGTGTGTATTTCGCAAGATGTTAGCCGAAAATCTGTAATGACTACATTAGCGATAATGCTAGAGATTTCATGGTAAAATTTAATTATGTCCATTAACCCGGTCTTCCTTATATAAACAAGATAACTTTCTAAAGAAATAGACTTGAAATATGCAGGATACATCAATGGTTACTGGGAACTCAAAAACGGCTCGACCGATCTCGATTAATTTTGTTTGTGCGTTTGAGTGGGTCTCAAGGTAGGTCGGTCCGATAGGTGTCGTTGTAATCGGTTTATAGGAACTTGAAAACGGCTCGACGAATCTTGATGGCATTTTGTGTGTGTGTTTGAGAGGGTCTCGAGGTGGTTTAGTTTCAGAATTGGACCCGGTAGGTGGCGCTGTAGTCGGTTTATGGGAATTCAAAAACGGCTTGACCGATATTGATGAGATTTTGTTAAATCAATTTGTAAATGGATGAAATGGCGGTTTGGAATATCTTCAATTCAATGGCTTTGTGTATTCATTTGTATAAACAGGGTGTTCCTCAAAGACATGCTTATATTTAAGGGGGTGATTCTTTGACTCATTCTAAGAAAAAACTTCCTATGAACGTATATCCTAAAAGTATTAACTTTTGAGATACAGGGTGATAACATTCTGGTACTGCGATATGAAGCAATTTTAATTCAATTATTTTAATCAAGAATAGAGCATCTGACAAGAAAACATATTTTTTGGATTCTCATTCACTTTGGAACAAATCTTAATTTGCTTTCAGTCGATGCAGAAACATTTCCACACTGCATCAGATTTTTGAGGAATTGATCCTGAAGTAAAACGATTTATATTTTTTAAGCGGAAACCGTGCGTCGGACAAAGAAAACCCATGAAGCAGTGGCGTAGTATTTTTTTCTCCAGAAATATTCATTGCAAAACCTGTATGGACGCCACTGCTAGAGAAAATTAAAATATTTGTACATCTCAAAAAGCACCCTGATGCGTAAGAGACACGTACCTAATTTTATGTCTACATGATGTCTACAATATTGTCTCAGTTATTAATGAAAAACTGATTTTATTTCAAAATTTTATCACCCCGTATCTCAAAAGTTAAGACTTTTAGGACATATGTTCATAGGAAGTTTCTTCCTTGAAATAAGTCAAAAAATCACCCCCTTAAATATTAGCATATCTTTAATGAACACCCTGTATAATATGAACAATCTTCTGAAATAACGAATATCTGACAAATAACTTTAGATGAATTAATTTTGTTGAAATTACAATATTGGATTACATACGTATAGATTACAACTAATGTATATGTATAAGATGATATAAATCAGTCAAATCTATTAACAATTCTTTAAAACAGGGCGCTAAAGCAACTAAAGCCACCTTTACTGAAACCTTGAATGGCAAAATTTAATGCTCATCAAAGAATTAAGTGACTTTATTTTTACGGATTATCAACTACTGGTTATTTTATGAGTACATCAACAAGTGTTGAGAGGTGATTAAATGGCGCATTGTGAGCAATAACATTAATATGAACATATTCGTAAAACTCTATGTCATCAGGAGGTACAATTCCTTGTACTGAACAACAATTGAAGAACATACATTGCAGAACAAGAGCTCAAAAAGAAATAAAAATTTTATATTTTTTACGCGTATGTTCTGGGGAACATCGCGTTATCATGTTGCCCAAATGTCTGTAATTTTCGACTCCCTGATCAAGAATTCGAGGTCAAATTTGATTCTGTTCGGCCGGCCGTTTTTTTTTCAGGGTAGGTGGCGCATCCCAATACAACAGCCAAGTTCGTTAATGGGCATAATCGGCCCAATGGTTTCCGAGTAATAATTTTGTCTGCAACTAATACTAATCCGATCAAATTGAAACTTGGTGAGTAGTTGTAGAATATAAACTTAAAGACTTTTGTGAAATTTTGTGAGAATTGTATCACTAGAAAATTTTTAAAAAATTATTTAAAAAAAATATGATTTACGTCACGATAACCAAAAAACGGAAAGAGATAGCGACTTGAAATTTTCAGGTTAGGTTGAGAATCTGAATGCGCCATTTGAGATTGTTTATAGGCATAATTGGCAAAACGGTTTTGGAGTTATACCCATCTGAATTTTGGTTGTTATTTCCTCAATAACTCGAAGAATATTGAACCGATCCATTTCAAACATGGTTATTAGTTGTAGAATGCCAGCGCAAAAATTCTTGCAAAATTTCGTGAGGATCGTATCCCTAGAAAATTTTTAAAAATTCACAGAAAATTATTGAAAAATTCTATATATCAGAAACTATTCATCCGACATCGCTGAAATTTTACGAGAGCCTTCAAAACCTATCTTTACTACCAAGTTTCAAGTTTGAGCATGATCGGCTCTATATTGTTGGAGATCCGAGCAGCCTTGTGTGAGTTCAGTTGCTGGATGGGTGACCGTTGCCTCGACAACTCTCGAACAAAAGGAGATAAGGACTTGCAATTTTCAGGATAGGTTACACGTCTGAATAGGAGAGTTAAGTTTTCCGTTGGCCATAATCGGCCCAACGGTTTCGGACTTATACCCATTTGGAATATTATTTCCTTGATAACTCAAAAAATATAGACTTTATCGAATTGAAGCTTGGTAACTAGTTGTAGAATATCGACATGAAGACGTGTGTAAAATTTTGTGATGCCCGCACCACTAGAAAATTTTTAAAAAATAACGAAAAAATATTATGTATCTCATGATTCCTTGAGAACGGATAGAAATAGCGACTTGCACTTTTCAGGGTAGATTACGCATCTGAATACGACATTTAAGTTCGTTAACTAGCATAATCGGCGAAACGGTTTTGGAGTTATATCAATCTGAAATTTGGTTGTTATTTCCTCAATTACTCAAAAAATACAAATACGATCCAATTCAAATATGGTTATTAGTTGTGGAATGCCAACACGAAAATTCCTGCAAAATTTCGTGAGGATCGTAACACTAGAAAATTTTTAAAAAATCATCGAAAAAAAAATAGGTTCAAGCACTGACTTGAAGTCAGAAGCTTTTGCACGTATGTTCTATTGTCCATTCTCCTGTATTGGACACCATGGTAAATTCGATTAAGTGTCCAATACAGGAGAACGGACAATAGAATTCACCATGGTAAATTCAATTAAGAGTGTCCAATACAGGAGAATGGACAATAGAACATACGCGCAAAAGCTTCTGAGTTCACGTCAGTGCCTGAACCATTCTTTTTTAGTTATATTTCAGAAACTATGCGTCAGAATTAGCTGAAATTCCGCATATAACTTCAACCCACCATTTTACAATCGAGTACCGAATTTCAGTTGGATCGACTTCGTATGATGCGTGAATAGACAAAGAAACATGCGCGCAAAAGCTGCTGACTTCACGTCAGTAATTTTCTCAAATTTTATTATTTTCTTTTCACCGATTCGCGAAGCAAAACCCAACTATCCAATTTGCAGTATGTATTCGTTGAAATCAATGCTCCCGGAGGTCCTATCTGAATAGTCTCCTCTAGATCTAAGTTCGATGTACGCCTCTCAGTCTGATATGGAAATAACTTAAGTAGTCGATTTCCTGAACGGAATAGGAATGATTTATCGGCATTCTCTCATACTAGTTTATTTGCATACTCCAATCGAACCACTGTTCTTAAATCACTGGTATATAAATTAATTATTCCAGATGAAATATTTGGATTGCCATTAAACGAATGTCAAACTACATTAAAGGAGTGTGGGAATATTTTCGCAATCTGTTTCGTTAATTACGAAGGAAATCTGCGTTGGCGGAGGGAAATCTCTGAAGAAATATATTATTGATAGGATTTGGGAGGTGCTTGAGTATTTGCATATAAAAGGCTTACCGGATTATGAATAAGTCAACGTTGTATCGTAAAGCCTGTAAATACTGGCTGTGTGAGAGAATTTAGATGTGGCACGCAGAGCGCGGGACCGCTTAACGTTTCTTGAAACACCATTCGGTGTTAAAGTTATTAACCCAGCAGGAATGTTATATACTCTTTCCTCCACAATGGTTACATTTTACGTTTCGAGTTACGGAATATTTGTAAATATTACATTTATGTTAAAGATAAATGATTATAATAAATTTTAACAAAATTCCACATACACTATTCAAAAAATTCAAGGGATATAAAAAAAACAGTGCGAAGTTTTGGGAAATTATCAAAAAGCTGTAACTCGGAGGGAAATTCTCATGTAAAAAAATGAGGAAATTGCAAGTTGCATAACACTTCTTATAATGTACGATTCCGGAGTAATCCTAAGGACTAAAAAATTGGTTCAAGCCCTGTGGACAGGAGCTTTTTGGCGCTCTTGTTCAAACATACAAAATATATCTCCGAAAGTATTGGTTTCTCTTTTAAAAAAAGAGCAATCTACAATGCTTCAATGCCTTAATGCTTCAAAAATTGTCATTAAATTTATTTATCAAGATTAAATGAGCAATCTGCAATGATTCAACCTCGTGGAGTGGGTTGTTGCAACTTACACTCGGTGCATAGCTTTCACAACTCGAAATACCTAAGGAAAGTATCATCGAAATGTCTAGAGCAAGGCTGGAGACAATCACAGCAGATTGTCCATTTATTCCTGATATTTGAGTAGGTAGTGGATTACGAAGAAATTATTTTAATAGTTCAAAATATATTAATAAAATATAATCTTCTTTTCATAATTTAAAATTTATTAGTTCATACCCCTAACGCATTCTTTTCTGTATTATGAACCTTAAGACCTTAAAGAAAAAATGTTTGATACACAAATTTAGATCCATATTTCAGTATTTTTTTGCTAGCAACATCATGAAAATACTGCATTTAGGAACATGTATCAATACTTAAGGAGGTAAAAGGTAATATTAACTACAGTGGTCAACGAACAGTAATTTCTTCTGATGATTCCATTATGTTCTCCTTTCCTATTGCCTCCATAAACTATATCAAAACAGTCTTGTATATATCCACAAATTCAAGAAGCGAACACTTGCTTTCCAAGAGAAAATAACAACTACAAATTGACAATCTCTAATAGCTAGAAAAGATGACATTTATGAATAGTGATCACAGACAGATTCTGTGTTCACATTCTGTGAATACATAGAACTTATGATGTATTATTGAAACTTTGAAACATCATATCTCAGAAAGTATTTGCTTGTTAGAGTTGAAATTGATAACAATTGATTCTTATGATAAAATTGCATCTTAAAAAAAATTGAATTCAAAAGTATTAGACCAATTTTGTCCAGTGACGAACTTAACCGAGATATTTATCCCCCAAACCTACTCTGAAAATTTCAACTGTCTAGCTCATTCCGTTCGAGAGCTATCGTGTTAACGGAGGGCCGGCCGGACAGAATCGATTTCGACCACGGATTCTTGATCAGTGTGTCAAACCAAATCGTTCAAGAACATTTTCAGGCAAAAATTCGAAAATAACAGACCTTTGGGCAAATTGATAAGCACTCTGTAACCATTCAGATGTGCAACCCAACCTGGAAATTTCTAGTCGCCATCTCTTTCCGTTCGTAAGTTATCTTGGAAACGGCCGGACAGAATCGAATTTTACCCCGAATGGATTATCAGTGAGTCGAACCCAATCGTTTGAAACCATTTTCGCAGAAAATTCGAAAATTACAGACATTTGGGCAAAATGCTAGCACGCTATTTCGTAGAAAATGCGCGCAAAATTAATTAATCGAAAACAAATTCGTGTTCAACCACATATTATAATGCTTGAAATACCAGAATGATTTCCAAGCAATTATGATGATTAAAATCGGTCCAATAATGAATTTATGAGGAAAATTAAAGACCTCAATGTCGTCACGATATCTCCTAATAACATAATAGATCCTCGTTTTAGTATACAAGGAACCCGAAATGTTTGGATTACCTAACTGAAATCCCACATTTAAATGTTTTGTATCGCGATCCTAACCTTTACCTACATACATATTAAGCGAAGATCGACGTAAGATTAATTTCTTCGATTGATACATCAACTGCACTTATTAGGGAATGACAAAATTCCAAACTTGAGTGTATGGTTTTCGCAACTCAGTTTTGCTGCTTCAATTATGTGGGAGATTACCGATCTGGTGTCTTGATTTTGATATTTGATTTAATATTTCGAAAACTATTTGTCAGATTCCACTAAAATTCTGCACTAACCTTCAAGCCGAATTTTATTTTCCCAATATTTTCAGAAATACACATCCGATCAAATTTAAATCTAGTACTCGGTTGAAAAAAGATGGCTTGAAGTTACATTTCGTGAGGGTGTGTGAATGTTGAAAAGACAGAAGAACCTGGGCGCAAAAGTTTCTTACTTCACGCCAGTGCCCTTTAGGTATTTTTTAATTTTTCAAGTTTTATTTTCGATATTGAAAAACGTAAACTATTATAATTTGAAGTGAAGCATATTTTTTTTCGATGCACAATTCCAAGGTTTTATTATTCAGGAACATTATGAACAAAACTCCGTACAGGTATAATCTTCATAATCCTTCGTTAACGAAGATTTCATTTTGCACCACATGAGTCGCTTTCAATACATAACCATTCAGTTGCTATTCATAATGAATACACTTGTTCGTTATTTATATGCTGTTAACTGCATGAAACTAGTTTTTTGTTCGTCCAAACGACTCTGTACGCATATTTTCCAGTGAAGCTAATCGGTTCGTAGTGAACTCCAACAATTTTCCATATTCATTATCCGTGCGCAATTTCAGCTACTCCACTATATCGATAAGGCAGTAATTTAACAATCTCATTTAATTAGAGCCACTCTATTTTGTATGGAATATAGTCCCTATGCGCACTTATGTTAGCCGTGTCTGAAATTGAACGAGAAAATTATTTAAACGTATTTGATTATGATTAATTTCCTAATGTAATCTCCCATTGAAGAGTGTGAATGTCGCTTATGTGAATCTGCTAATGAGTTCATGAATAGTAGTTGTAAGTAAAGATACCGCTAATGATGATTAATATTATTTTAAAGCATCTCATCTTTCAACGTGTCCTTTCCACACGGGTTTGTATGAGGAGCAAAAGACTATGCGATTTTTAACCTCAACATATTGTTGAATAATCCCATGGATCATCAATTTCATCCCGAATATTTAATCATCAGTTATGTTGAGAACTTCAGCTTGATTAAAAAAGGAACACATGCAGGCTGATATTATAACCATATAATCCCCACTTGATTTCGCACCGGCTAGATATTCATCAGGAATATTACCACATTTTCTCAAGCAAGGCAATAACCAATAATCCCTCG
This sequence comes from Halyzia sedecimguttata, assembly GCA_937662695.2. Lineage (NCBI taxonomy): Eukaryota > Metazoa > Arthropoda > Insecta > Coleoptera > Coccinellidae > Halyzia > Halyzia sedecimguttata. The sequence continues at coordinate 66,505,889 of OW569415.2, read as the reverse complement.
CTCAAAACTCCACAGGAAGACATGCAAGTAAAAATGCCTGTGTGTGAATTTGTGGTATCATCAACCTAAGGAATATCTTGATGAAGAACCTTGAAGAGGGCCAGGCTCGGAACACCAACGTTCCATTTTTTTTCAAATTCTGAGAGCACTTTTTTTAGTAGATTCACTAACCTATCTTGTGATCATTTCATTACCTGACCACTCAGAGAGAGATAACGATTAACGTATAAATCCCCGACTAACTGATGCATTATTAAGTGGGGATTGTTAGGTTAATAAATTGGCGCCCAACATGGGGCTGATTGTATATACCTTATGTGATAACGTGGTTGAGCAGGTATCCTATAATGCCAGGAGTGATAAAACTTTGAATACAAAGGATCCATACGAAACGTTCTACAGCCTGTTGTCATGTTGGAAACCGCAATTTAGCTGACATTCCGGATGTCGCATATTATCCAGGGTGGAATAAATTTCCAGCTGAATCTAGTGAATCATTTTCGAGATATCAAAATTCAACTATGCTTCATAGACCAGGGTGGATAATTTTTGAAGAAAAATAATAGTATGATGAAACCTATTGGGAGAGAATATAACAAAAATGAAAGGAAAAATAATTAACGGGTGATCTGAAGTCGAGAAGTGGAAGGGGGTGAGTTTTTAAGGGTAAAAAATGTTTAATCTCGATTTCCGGCAAAACTACAAAACCTATGGAAAAAAGTTAAATAACAAAGTTGTAGGTAATAAAGAGATCTACCACTTTTGCATTCACACTTTTTTTCACATAACCTCAAAATGTATGTGAAAAATTTAAATAACCAAGTTTTCGGTTCTTTATTTTTATCTTTTACAAAAAAAAATTGTTTTTCATGAAATTTGGTGAAACTTACCTTTTTATGTCCCTAACACACTGTAATTTCTTTTATTTAAAACATTTATATTTTCACCTCAATATCGAAAAAGCAGCCTAATTTTCAATCGAAAATTACCACGTCAAAATATCTGCTTTTTTAAAAAGGCAGTGGGCTTTTTGTTCGTTGAAATCTCCACTTTCTGATGGTGTAAAAAAAATATACATTGCTATGGGGTCAATTTTCTCAGAAAATGGTGATATTTAATAAGACATCTACAATATTTTGAAAAAGTTGTAGTATCTCTAAATTATGTGCATAGATTTCTATTTATTGCTATTTTAAGATAACTTATATACCCTACTTATTTCATAGAAAAGTGGGGAAGGGGCTAGGAGGGTCTGGGCCTTACTACCTATTATATCGCATTTTCAACGGAATGTTATCATAGTATTGTATATTTTTTTCACTTCCAGAAGGTAGAGATTTCAGCGAACAAAAATCTCACCGACTTTTTAAAGAAGCAGATATTATGACGTGAGAATTTTCGATTGAAAATAAGACTATTTTTTCGATATTAAGTCAAAAAACGGTGAAAAAATAAATATTTTTAATAAAAAAAATTACAGTTTGTTCGGGATATGCAAAGGTAAGTTTGAAAGCTTGGTTATTTGAATTTTTCAGGTTATGTGATGAAAGTTTAAATAAAAAAGTCGTACATCTCTTTATTACAAACAATTTTGCGATTTAACTTTTTTACTTAGGACCTGTTGTTTTGCCGAAATAGGAGATGACACGTTTTTCGCCCTTAAAGTTCAACCCCTTCCACTTCCCGACCCCAGATCACCCGTGAATAATTTTTCCTTTCATTTTTTGTTATATTATTCTCCTTTTCCAATGGGTTCCATCCTACTATTAATTTTTTTTTCACTTTTTACTATTTAACAAAAGTCTTCACCAGTCTATCTGGTGATATGATCCTCACGAAATTCTGCATTAACATTCAAATCACGTCTAACTAGCCAATTCAAACTTGCTTAGTTCTGAATTTTTTTGTGTATAAAGAAACAGATTTATAGACGTAGATCTGTACGCAATAGGCGGATCGTGATTCATAAATTACAGATATTTTAATGAAATGAGGGTTCTGGTAGGAACACGCAAACAAATGTGATACCTACAAAATATATTCCTATTTATGATGATGCATTTTAGCAATGACGGCATCATATTTCGTGTTTTCTCATGCAAACCAATAGTGATAAGGCTATTACAGTGAGCTGCTCACGCTACATTCATGGTGACTTTTCATCCGGAATTACGACGAGAACGTGTTGCCTTCTGACGTGTTCAATTACATCTGGTAGTGGCGTCAGCCTACAGAGAGCTATTCGAAATTCGTTGATATTTATTAGCTTCCTCAATCTTGTTTGTTTGTTTTTGATTCGTCTGTTTATTGATGTATCTTCCGAATGTGTGCCAGCTTAATATTTCATATCAGAGAAATTGCAACGCAAACTGCCAAAAATTCGTTCAAAATATCACAGATATCGTAATCAACATTTGAGTTCCACACTTGAATACTCGGAATATTATGTGCAATCCATGGAAATTGTGAGTATTATTGTGGTTTCATTGAATCGTAGTTGTACACTCTAAAAAAAATCTCAGTGTGAATGTTGATTTCATACTATCAAGAATATTGTCGATGCAATTTACCACTAGAATGTCACATTCCTATCAATATTTTCGTTATTATGATCATATTGTGTGCAGTAGTGTAATTTATGACAGAAAATATCACAAACAGATCCAGTATCAAGAATTAATAAAATTTATTTGAAATTTCACAGTTTCCATCAAGTTTTTATGCAAATTCTTCATACAAAAGTCAGATAGGTGATATCTTGGGTGAAAATGAGCACTGCATGGTGAAATGTGAAAGAACGATTTCAGAGATTGAATCCGATAACCAAACTTTACACTCAGTTATCAACTTTATGTATATCCAAGTATAACTTTTGAAACATGTGAAATCATCGAAAGTACCAACAAGTGCTTTTCGACCAACAAATTATCCAAATTCGCACCAGGAATATCAAAAGAACGTTATACTTTATTTCGTCAACTTATTCATTGCTACATAGTTGCCAAGTATTCTTTATCGAAAGACAGATATCCCTGCTGAGTCTTTTAAATATAAAGAAATCGCCGATAGTTGTGAAGAATTGATAATTATAAGATGACAGGAAGAATCGTACCCTTCCATGGGGAATTCTCACAAATGATTGATGTATTTCGGAACACTCGAATCAATATTGGAAATATCACTGTATCCCTTTCTTGACTATGAAAATCAATTCCTCCACGCTCTCAATGATTCACAAATTTATTTTCTGCTACTTAATGATTTCGTAGTACAACAATAGTTGAATATTTTTAGTTACCTATCAATCAAGAGATATATTTAGTCACGAAAAATAAACATATGGATTGTTGTGGTAAGTATATCATGAATAGTCTGATAGAAAATGTCTTCAAAGTGAGTACGCAGTATGATATAATTTTACATTGCAGGTTTGAACAAATCGCTACTCATTGCACCATTCCATAAAAAAATCGTCTCAAGTACACAAAATTGGAAACATCCAATTTTGCAAAATGGATATTTGCGAAACCAAAGGATTGTTTTTAAAATATCAGAATATAATTATATCCGGCAACAATGTGCAGGGATTGGTTATGTCGCAATACCTCTGACTAGTTCTAACTTCTAACACAAGACGTACATTCCATGGGAGACTACAATGTTGGTTATATCGGGTTGATTTTATTATTTTGTGCCTTGGAGACGATAAGTTGGTTCATGATGCATTATGAAGTGAGAATCTGGAAAAACGAAGTGCATCAAGAAGATTCGTTATGACTTATGAGAATAATGAGAAGTTTGTTTTAGCCGTCGGAGAAAGTTTGGAAATAATACTGTTTGCAAGTGAGTACATATGAATGTTCAATTTAATTTTTTTGGGTGCCTACGTAATTGGGTATCCTCATTTCATCAATTTTTCCCGAATATTTTGATGAGATATTTGTGTTGGTTGGTCGATTGGATTTACAAATTCGTCCATCGCCGACTTTGAAATTTTACATTTGTCAGTGAAAAATATTTCATTCAATTTTCTTTATTTGAAAAGTGCAATTATCTGAATTAGATTAAATTTCATATTTATTATTAATGTTATTACAGTTTCTTTATTGAAATTTATTTTCGTAATGTTCTTCAAATAAATGGGGCTTATTCATCTAACCTTTTGTGAACTATCAATAGGATTTATTAAGAAGCACTTTCAGGTGAGTGTTTTTTGTAGTAGGTAGTCTAAGGGAACATATTTTTTTCAGAATATTGCGTATCTTAATTGTATATCACACTGTCGCAAAAACCTATTCTCCGGGATATTTTATTTCAGATTAGAGTGAATTCTTGATATCTATATCGAATAAAACCAGCGTTGATAGTCAATTATCGGTCCTAAGCACGATGAAAAGTTACAACTTTCAATTATATAAAGACCTGCCAGCTTCACATTATTTTGTAGGCACCAATTCGAATTGTATGATTAAATATGATTAATATATAAATTTTTTAATTTCAGTAACCCTCACCATCAGAAGAAACAATTGGCAAAATTGAAAAAAACTGCCAGCGCTATATCATTGACACCTGATCTGGAAGAATTTTGTGTCGTGTTGGACCAGAAAGTGCTGCCTCAAAAGTTCGATTAGTTTGCCGACAGTTTTGATTATCTCTTTAAGCTTCAGTAATCACTAAATATTCCTATAAAAATTTATTGTTTATTGTATTTTCATAAATTATATATAAAAAATTAAACTGTCTATTAAATAATCTTTGAAATAATAAATTCATATGTACTAAAAAGTTTTTTTCAATACCTATACCCTTTTCATAGCCTTTCGGTGATTTATATGATATTGAGTTTCAAATTATAAAACGAACAATATCATATAAAACACCGAAAATGGTGTAAATTTCAACTAAATAATACCTTCACCCCGAGGGTTTAAAACGCATCTGATTCGGTGTTAAATAACACTGAACAAGATATTGCACACGCACTAAGTGAGTGGAAATTCACACTGCACTAAAGTTAAATCAGACTAAACCAGTGCTAAATGCACTACTGTACTTGTGCAAATTCACACCGAACTAGTGCTAAACCCATTGATCTAGTGCTACCTCACACTCATCCGAATGATAAATCTCAATCGGTCTGGTGTGAAAGCTGATTACTTATTATGGCAGAAAATACACCTGAAAGTCGGTGTTATTTCGGATGGTGCGAAATAACACTGAAAAGATCAGGACCTCTAAGGAAATCAGGCCGGTGTTAGCGGGTGTTGGCCGGTGTTGTAAAATTTCTTAGAGTGTAGTTGATAATACTCAATGCGTTTGATGTACCTACCTAAAAACCCCCTGACAACAATTCTACCTTGGAAAGAACCGTCGGAGGTGAAATAGAGATCCACTCTGACAGTCAAACGGATAATAGACCAATAGCTATAAAGAAAAGTTCAGGGCGAAAGAAGAAACCTACAGAGAAGCACTTTAGCGCCATAATCCAGACTAAAATGCCTTTAGAACTCCAGCACATCATATCTCCGAAAGTATTAGCTTGTTTTTTTTCGTTACTCCGAAACTATTAGACCGATTTTGCCCAATAACAAACTTAACCGAGATATTTATCCCTCAAACCTACTCTGAAAATTTCAACTGTCTAGCTCATTCTACTGATTTCACACAAGGATGCTCGGATCTCCAACATTATAGATCCGATCATGTTCGAACTTGAAACTTGGCTGTAGAGTTAGGTTTTGAAGGATCTCGCAAAATTTCAGCGATGTCGGACGAATAGTTTCTGATACGTAGAATTTTTTTCAATGATTTTCTATGATTTTTTTTTAAATTTTCTAGTGATATGGTCCTCACGAAATTTTGCAAGAATTTTTGCGTCAGCATTTCACAACTGATAACCATGTTTGAAATTGATCGGTTTCGTATTTTTCGAGTTATTGAGGCAATATCATCCGAATTTCAGATTGGTATAACTCCAAAACCGTTCGGCCGATTAGCCTTGTGTTCTGAAATTGCTGGCAGTACTGGTCGCAGTATATAATTTTGGAACGCTCTTCAGTGACAGTAAGCATCGCCAGTGAATTTCAGTAATATTTGACGGTTCAATTTACTGTTCAGGAATATCGGAACACGGCATATGCCAATTAAGAAACTCAAATGTCACATTCAGATGCACAACCTAACCTAAAAATGGCTCAGGTTATCAGGACATAAATATTATTTTTTATAATTTTTTAAAAATTTTCTAGTGTTACGATTCCACAAAATTTCACAAACGTCTTCAAGTAAGTATTCTACAACTACTCACCAAGTTTCAATTCGATCGGAAATGTATTGGTTCAAAACAAAATTATTACTCGAAAACCATTGGGGCGATTACGCCCATTAACGAACTTGTCCGTCGTTTTAAAACGCGCCACCTACCCTGAAAATTTCAAGTCGCTATCTCTTTCCGTTTTCAAGTTATCGAGGCCGGACAGAATCAAATCTGTTTTCGAATTCTTCATCGGGGAGTCGAACTCAATCGTTTGAGATCGAGACCATTTTCGGCAAAAATTACAGACATTTGGGCAAAATGATAACGCGATGTTTCCCAGAGCATGCGCGCAAAAACGAGTCCTAAAACAATAATTTTAGGATCTCAAAGATACACCAAAATCTAACCTCTTTATAAAATTTGGGTTGTGTTCGAATATTAACTCCGTAGAGTAATATTTACTCCATTGCGTTCGAAAACTGAAAGGTTGGGTAAATTTTACTCCATGACTGTCGTTCGAAATGTCAGAGTATTCGACTCCGAGTTTATTTTACTCCTGTCAAAATTGACATAACTCATGGGACGGAAAATCTAGTATCTTTGTCTCACTGTTTTATGAATGTTCTGTGAGGTAATTTAATAGTTTTAATACTGCTCACAATATATATTTATGATTAGAGTTACATATATCTGAAGAAAGCAATAATAATAGATTCTTTCTCAAACCAACATAACCTATTTTCCGATAATGGCACCTTCTGTCACAGTCAGTGTCAGAGTACTCTCCAGAGTAAATCTGTCAAACCTTCAAAAACTCTACTCTACTCCGTGGAGTTAATTTTCGGACACAACCTTGGACTAATCACTAATCAAAGCCTGTCCCCCTGACCTTGATTTCCTTTGTGGACCATAGAGTGCTGACAGTGCCCTATTCAATTCACAGAAGCGTGACCATTAAGAGTTCGTCACTCTGAAACTCCCACTTGTCAAACAATCGAGTCAATTCGTGCCGTATTGTACAAAATCCTCCGACAAATATCTGGAAGGAGTTATTGGCAATTACCAAATAACAGTCGTACAATAACTTCATGGGTATAACAGTTTAACAGTCATAGGAGAGACGGGATTGCGTGAGAACAGAAAATTTCGAACCAATGCAGCTCATATCTCTCATGACGCGGCTCAATTTCGTCGGGTCCGGTGCATTAGCCACTGGCGAATCATAGAGAATAATACGAATTCATAGAACGGTATGCGCCAGGACCCCCGGTGCAATTGATGCTATCGCCCAACTACTGTGCCAGTTAAAATACGCGCGCTGATGAAAATTTGAATATAGAATCGTTAAAATCTGTAGAGTCCAGGAGTTCCAGTAGTAATGTCGTTGGGAATATTGTGTTTTGTCGAATTAACGCTGACCTACATGAAGTTGGCTGAGGACACTGGCCTCTATGCTGGAGTCTATGTGCACCGTTGTCAGTGGCGTCGGAGTGAAGAGACTGATGGATAATATTATGTGTTACTAAAAGTTGCATACCACTTTATAATACGAAAGTTTTAATGAAGGCTTTTTCAAGGCGTATAATAAAAATATGAATAAGATCATCATGAAATTAGGAACCAAGGAGCTTTCCTATTTAAGGTTGGACGGAGAGCTTTGGAGAAGCTCAGAATGACTGGCATATCCATCGATCATGAGCTAGCAGGAACAACTATCACGCCAACAGACCAAAGAAGAGAGATAAGACAAGCACAACTGAACACACTACTCCAAGATCGCATGTGTAAAAAACAGCACTCCCTATATTTTAGGAGTTTATAAGATCAGGGCCTATCGGAAGATTTATCGTCACCCTTCTGAAGTCGGCTGGGTTCAAGTCAGAAACGGAGAAATTTGTTATGCCTTGTCAAGATGGGGTCATAAATACAAAATGGTATGAAAAGAACGTCATGGAAGTGGACACCCCAACAACGTGCAGAGCATAGCACAGCCATCAAGAAACTGTTATGCACCTCCTGTCTGCTTGCAGCGTCCATGCTCCATCAGGATATGCAGAAAGACACAATACGGCACTACGAATTCTCTACTTTCGTCTGAGAGAAGTTTATGGTATAGAGAATGGAACAGTGCTATTATATGTACCTGTGGAGATGGGAGCAATGGTTGAAAATGACGCATCTACTGGAACTATGATATTCCAACAACTTGAGCTAAAGGAATTATTTGTTGTCGAATTTTTCTCTCCTGCTGAAAATAATGTGGTGATGAAAGAAGAACATAAGAGGGGGAAATACAAGGATTTAATCTTAGAACTGGGGATCCTGTATCCAAGCCATAAGGTTAGGATGGTTGTACTAATCATAGGATGTCTAGGTGGAATACGAGCGAACTTCGTGACTGAATTGAAGGTTATTGCGGCCTGTGAATCCCTGGCCCAGGTATTGGCGCACATAATGCAGAAAGCAGTGTTGCTCGGATCACTTCGATTCATCAGGTCCCATCAATTGTGAAGGCCGCTTGCAGCTCATCTCTTTTGTCAAGGGACACTGTATGTGCAAGACGAAAAACTACTCCAAGGAATGTGTGAAAGGTTTTTTAGTGAGTTACCTACAAGAGCTGGAGTCTCACACTCCTGAGATTGCGGACCCTCTCAAGAAAGCCTATAAAAGGTTTTTCCTCTCATACAGGAAAACAAAAATAAATAACACTGGTAGTCTTTTTCTTCTTCACCTCAAAATATAAGCAAGATTGTAAATAAACGTGAAGAAGTTAGGCGAAGAGTATACATGTACCCATTGAGCTATAATTCACTCGAATAGGCATTCAAAAAAAGTTGGTAAATTACTGGCACGAGGTCAGTCTGTTTTGGCGCGCTTGTTCAAATTCATAGCCAGAGCAGTCACCTATAAAGGTACTTAACTCACCCAAGACTGCAAGTCTTTGTTAAATTTAAAGCAATTCCTACTCACTGTTCTGGAGAAAATCATTTTATTGAACTACCAGAATATCAATTGCAGAATTGGCCTTATTCTTTTTGATTCTTTTATAGATATACTCGTACATGTGATTGTTGTGAACGCATTGCAAATTTGAACGTTTAATGAATTTTGTCATCTATGCATGTCGAATTTGACTCCTGCGAGCTATAGAAATATGAGATCCGAGTCGTTCGCTAGAAATTTCCGGAAATTCGCGAAATTCTATGAAATTCTGTGAATTCAATGAACCTTATGGGCAAAGTCGATCAAGCTGAAATCTGGTAATTAATTGTAAAATGGTGACTTGAAGGTTTGAGCGGAATATCACCAGAGTATGACCGATTTTTTCTGAAATATAGAAATTTTTTAGAGAATTTTTCATTTATTTTTCTACTGATATGATCCTCACGGAGTTTTGTACAAATTTGCTAGTTGGTGTTCTACAATTAATTGCCAAGTTTGAATTGGATCGGAATTGTATTTCTTTAATTAATGAAGAAATAACTAAAAATTTCAGATATGTATAACTCCGAAACCGTTCAGCCGATTACACCCACTAACGAACTCAACTGTCGCGTTCAAATGCGCAACCTAACCTGAAAATTTCAAGTCACCATCACTCTCGGTTCGAAAGTTATTGTGGCAGCGGATGGCAGGCTGGACACAATTGAATTTGACTCCGACTTCTTTATCAGTGAATGGAACCTAATCCTTCGAGACCATTTTCGGCAAGAAATTCGAAAATTACAGACATTTGGGCAAAATGATAGCTCGCTGTTTCCTAGAACATGCGCGCAAAAACAGAGGAATAAAGCTAGAAAGAATTGATGACTAACCGTAACCAGATTGAACGCAAGACAAGAAATATGAATTTATTCCCATCTTCATCTACCTACATTCTGTATTGTCCATTATTATTGGTCCCATACTAGTTAAAATACTCTCTCTTACATGGCAGCACCTGAAGCACAAACACGTAGTTATAGTTTGCTGATGATTTCATATAAAAAAACAGACAAATTATATCTCCGAAAGTATTGGTTTCTCAGAGTTGGGAATTATATCAATGTATTCATATAATAGAACTGCATCCTAAAGGAAATTCAATTCAAATAATAGTTTATTTATCAAGATTAAATGAGCAATCATGAGAATGAGAAAAGCACCATGGAAGAAATCAAATTAAATCTGGCCAATTTTGCCCAATAACGAACTTAACCGAGATATTCATCTCCCTAAACTACTCTGAAAATTTCAACTACCTACCTCATTCCGTTCGAGAGTTATATCTATGTCTATGGATGAAAAGCAGTCACACTACTCTCAGATCTCTTACTTCATGTTCAGTTCCGAAATGTAAGAATTTTCTGAGAAAAACTAATTTGGGAGCCAACAACTGAGATTTTTCTCAATTCGCTCACAATTCTTCGACTGATTAGATAATGTCTCAGGAACATCATTTGACATTATGACAATTCATATTCATACATAGAATAATATCATTCTGTGACAACGTTGAAATACGATTTATTATTGAAATTTTGAAAAATCATATCTCCGAAAGTATTAGCTTGTTAGAGTTGAAAATGATATGAATGGATTCTTATGATAAAACTGCTTATTAAAAAAAATTTGATTTGGAATTTGTTTCGTAAAAAAAAATTTTTTTTTTTGTTACTCCGAAACCATCTGTCCGATTTTGCCCAATAACGAACTTAGCCGAGATATTCATCCCCCAAACCTACTCTGAAAATTTCAACTCTCTAGCTCATTCCGTTCGAGAGTTATCGTGCTTACGGCCGGCCGGACAGAATGAATTCCGACCACGGATTCTTGATCAGTGAGTCGAACCAAATCGTTTAAGACCATTTTCATCGAAATATTCCAAAATTACAGACATTTGGGCAAATTGATAAGCACTCAGTTCCGAGGAACTAGAGCGCCAAAATGTGGGAAAGCTCTTTGGACAGGGGCTGGCGCTATTGTCAAACTAAAGGCTGTGTCAGCAAGAACTTGAATTAAATTAAAAATTGAAAAATATATATTTATTTAATATTTTATTAACATTTTTGGCGCTCTTGTTCCTCGGAACAGAGTGCTTATCAATTTGCCCAAATGTCTGTAATTTTCGAATTTTTGGCTGAAAATGGTCTTAAACGATTTGGTTCGACTCACTGATCAAGAATCCGTGGTCGGAAACAATTCTGTCCGGCCGGCCAGCCGGCCGTTAACACGATAACTCTCGAACGGGATGAGCTAGACAGTTGAAATTTTCAGAGTAGGTTTGAGGGATAAATATCTCGGTTAAGTTCGTTATTGGGCAAAATTGGTCTGATAGTTTCGGAGTAACGAATACAAAACAACTTTTGAATTCACATTTTTTTAAGATGCAGTTTCATCATAAGAATCCATTGTTATCATTTTCAACTCTAACAAGCTAATACTTTCGGAGATATGATGTTTCAATATTACATCGTGTGAACACAGAATCTGTCTGTGTGACTATTCATAAATGTCATCTTTTCTAGCTATTAGAGATTGTCAATTCGTATATTTTCTATTGGAAAGCAAGTATTCGATTCTTGAATGTGTGAATATATACAAGACTGTTTTTATGTAGTTTATGGAGGCAATAGGAAAGAAGAACATAATGGAATCATCAAAAGAAATTACTGTTCCTTGACCACTGAGGTTAATATTACCTTTTACTTCCTTAAGTAGTGGTAGTCAGACATGTTCCTATATACAGTATTATCATAATGTTGCTTGCAAAGAAATACTGGAATATGGATCTACATTTGTGTATCTATCATTTTTTCTTGATTTAAGGTTCATAATACAGAAAAGAATGTGTTAGTGGTATGAACTATTAAATTTCAAATTATGAAAAGAGGATAGTATTTTATTAATATATTTTGAACTATTAAAATAATTTGATCGTTATCCACTACCTACTCAAATATCAGGAATGAAGGGACAATCTGCTATGATTGTCTCCAGCCTTGCTCTAGACATTTCGATGATACTTTCCTTAGGTATTTCGAGTTGTGGAAACTAAGCACCGAGTGTGAGTTGCAACAACCCATTCCATGAGGTTGAATCAGTGCAGATTGCTCCTTTAATCTCGATAAATAAAATTAATGACAATTTTTAAAGCATTGTAGAAAGCTCTTTTTTTTTAAAGATAATTTTTGAATCATTTTTCTTAAACGACACTTTTTTCAAATTTAGTTTCTTTCATGATACAGTTCTATCATAGGAATCCATTGATATAATTCCCAACTCTGAGAAACCAATACTTTCGGAGATATAATTTGTCTGTTTGAACAAGAGCGCCAAAAAGCTCCTGTCCACAGGGCTTGAACCAAATTTTTCTACATATGTATGGAGGTAGTGATGAAATTTACACATGAAACAATATATCGGTTAAATGACTACCGTTGCTCTGTTGGCAGGTACTCCTTTGATAAAATTTTGCAGTAAATTTTGCAGTAAGGGCTGCTGGATTTGACGTGCAATTTTTTCTTTGAGTTCATCAGTTGTCTCAGGATGGTTCGCATAGACTTTACTTTTCAAAAAACCCCATCGAAAATAGTCCAAACAAGTTAAATCACAACTTCATGGCGGCCAGTTTTGGTCTCCGAAACGAGAAATTACTCGACCTGAAAATTTGGTTTCTAACAAAGTCATTGTTTCCCTTGCGGTGTGACAGGTAGCACCATCCTGTTGAAACCACATCTCATTTAAGTCCTTTCCGTCTATTTCTTGCCAAAATAAGTCTGTCAACATGGCCCGGTAACGATGGCCGTCGACAATCACGGCGGCACCTTCATCATTTTGAAATGGGTTTTCACTATTAACAAACGTTTTTCCAAGCTATAACGCACCTTGTTCGTAAATGTCGTATGTTTTAATTAGACAAACAACAAATATGGCTGACTCAGCAATTGACAGTCAAAACAGGTGCGCAATTCGAAATTCAAGTACCTACTCGCTAGTGCAAGTAATTATTTTTGACATATTTGATAAATCATATCATAACAAAAATTTTTTTTTCGTTACTCGTAAACCACCAGGTTAATTTTGCCTAATAACGAACTTGTCCGAGATATGTATCTACCAATTCTACTCTGAAAATTTAAACTATCTAACTCATTCCGTTCGAGAGTTATCGTGTTAACGGCCGGACGGCCGTCAGAATCGATTTTGTGCAGGAATTTTTGATCAGTGAGTCGAACCAAAGCGTTTGAGACCATATTCAGCCAAAAATTCGAAAATTTCAGACATTGGGGCGGGCGAATTGATAAGCACTCTGTTCCGAGGAACAAAAGCGCCAAAAAGGCAGCCATTCGGATGCACCTGAAAATATGGAACACCATCGATCGCAATCTATTTCGCTCTCTTAACGAGTACCTTCTGAGCCGCCACTGAGAAAACTGTCGCGTCAGCAATATCACATAAATTAGAAAAATGTTGAGTAGGACTTGCACATGTTCGATTGTCACGTTCAGGATATTTACAATACCAGAAACCGGCGAGGATAATCGTCCAAGGCGAAGGATCTATGGATTTCTTGCTGTTCTTGCCGTGACTCATACCAGGGAATGAATATTTCGGACACGTTGGGATTACAGCGTCAGAATTGCCAAGAAAATTAACTAGTGACTCCTTTCGGTCATCAATTACGGATTTTGAGTGGACATTTATCAGAATTCTGGAAGAGAACCATTAAATATTTTGCATTCAATACATACATGCATGCTCATATTACTAGTCAGTTTTCTTGTAACAGGAGGTAGAACCCATCAATCCACCATTTCACATTATGTAGAAGCTTAAACATATCGAAAACTTCGTAAGGCTTGTTTCACATGCATACGGTTCCATTCGGTTCGGTTTGTTTTCGGTTTCCATTCGTTCGCTGGCGACAAGAGTGAAACGGTGCTTCGGTTCAGATTCGGTACCGAATAGAAACCGTACAGCACCGAATACCCCTCGACACGAATAGTTTTCTATCAGGTTTGGATTCGTATCTAGGGAATACAGATCAACCGGAGCGTTAACAAAAACGCGGTTTAGTTTCGGTTTTAACCATAAAGTAATAAATATTTACATATGTTTTCTGCCTCGTTCTATGGTTTTAACCTCAAATCGAGGAGATATCTCAATATTTCCAATTTGTTCTAATATAGATACATAAACATAAATATATATTTTCGGGATGTTGTTGCTATCTCAGTATTCATGAGAAAATTATGGTTTACCAAATGTGGATCGACTAATTTCTGCTGTAAATCTAAACCAGTGCCGTGGGACAAAACAGAAATATAAAGATAAATTAAAGACGCAGGAAGCATGTAAAGATATTTGTGTTCAAATTTTTAATAACTTTGATGAATCTGACGTCGCAAAAAATTTGGAATTGTGATTGGGCCTGTGTTTCGGAAGAAATAACATAAACAAACCTAATAGGAACCGTATATGTGTGAAAGGGCTTCTTTAGTTTTCGGTTTCCATTCGTTCGCTGGCGACAAGTGTGAAACGTTGCTTCGATGCGGTACCGAATACAAACCGTTCAACACCGAATACTCCCTCGACACGAATTGGTTTCAATGATTCGTGTGTAGGGAATATATATCAACCGGAGCGTTCACACAAACACGGTTTAGTTTCGGTTTAAACAATAAAGTAATAAATATTTACATATTATTTCTGTTTGGTTCTGTGGTTTTAACTTTGAATCGAGCAGATATCTTTCAATATTTCCCAAATTGTTCAAATATAGAAATATAAACATAAATACATGCTCGGGATATTGTTGCTGTCTCAGTATTCATGAGAAAATTATGATTTACCAAATGTGGATCGACTGATTTCTGCAGTAAATCCATATACCTAATAGACTATCTATTACGTATATGAGTAAATCTAAACCAGTGCTGTGGGCCAAAACTTCCGAAATATATAAAGATAAATTAAAGACGCAGGAAGCAAGGAAAAAATTGGAATTGTGATTGAGTCTTTGTATTGGGAGAAAAGATAAAACATAATATGAACCGTATATGTGTGAAAGGGCTTCATTCGTTTTCGGTTAAAACCGAAAACGGACTGAACCGAATGGAAACGTATATGCATGTGAAACAAGCCTAACGGACTGATGAGTATACCTAGGGATTTTGCCACACTCACCCATTCCCCATTCCCCGTCTTAATCACTATAAACTAGTATAAACCGATCGGTGGTCTAGATATGGAATCTAGCACCCAGTTTCTGAAAGGTTGCTCGAAGTGTTGATCAACTAACACAACTGTCAATTGTGAAATAATGAGAGGTTACTTTTCGGTCTGGATTAGAGAAAAACTCAATTTGACAGAATGCCGACGTTTCGATATATTTGATATCTTCTTCAGGACTACTGCCAGTTGCTCTCCCTTGTCACCTTATTAATTATGTAAAATTTGGATGAAATAATACCAAACATGATGGAACGAATACTGAGCAATGCTATAATAAATATATTTATTTATTATAGCATTATAGGATAATTCTAACTTTGTTAGATTTTGTGAAGGCGTTCAATACCTTAGGCCATGAACTGCTTTATGGTAAATTGACCTACTATGGATTTGATGATACTTTGAAATTTGTTTTATCTTATATACAGGGTGAGTCTTTAAGTTGTGCAATAATTTTAACCAGATATTCCTCTCATCAAATAAAACACTTTTTTCATTTACCATTTTTCCAGATTCGGCTCTGGTAAAAAGTTATGCGTTCAAAGACTTCACAATGGGCTGATACTGAATTTTCGCTGTACGTAGAGCACAGATTACTTTTAATGTAACTCGTATTGTATATTGACCAAATCTGTATCATCTGATGCTTGAAATTCACTGAATTTGTTTGAGAAAACTTATTTACTCACTAAATTAATATGATTTGGCCCTTCATGTCTTCAATTCTTGAATATTAAAACAGTGAACTTCAACTTGATACCTATGCTATCCATTCGACAATTCATTGCCCAATTGTTTCCACTATAATAATATACACAATTTCATGATCTTCTATTGAGAAACATGCTTAAATATCCTATATATTATTATCTACAATGATACTTGAAAATTAATTCCAATTCCAACCTCAATATAAATCACAGCACAGAACACTTATAATCGATTATCGAACTTCGAACTTCATAGCAATGATCTAATAATAAGTAGAAGAAGAGCTTAGAGAGAGAGGCATTGACTCTTGATATGCAATGATTGAAATCAGCTGATGTAGGGCAAAACATTGTGTTTGGCAATGCTAAATTATCTTATTTTATTCGTTTTTTCCATGTTCATTGAATTGTTTTTGACTTATTCAAAGTTTTGTAAAGATTAACAGATTAACAATCTAACAATGGAGATGGCCTATTAGGCGTCCGGTTGTACGAGTATTATAAAAATAAATCATTCAATTTCAAAGGTGAACTATCTGAATCTTAGGAAATAATAATTTATACACATTCTAAAATATGAGAGACGAAAGTAGGTATTTGAAATGGAATCAGGGATTACTAAGAGCTGATATCAATTCTGCAGAAGCGATCATATTTTTATTTGTGTAGATAGGTACATCCTGATTTGAATATATATATCACATACATATTATTCTTGAGTATAATATTTGATTGCTTTCAAAGGATTTTTCAAAACAGTAAGTCTTTAGGCTTTGAATTATTTTTTTGTCCAAAAGAGAATCAAGAACTTGCGCGCAAACGCAAGTTATTACATACATGTTTATTAATAGAACTCAATCCTTTGACACCTATTAAATATTTTATGAAATTTTCAATCCAAATAATAATCTATGAACGATGGCATTGTGGCTTTCAGTTCAGATCAGAGATATGGAGGTATCATATCTCTCATTTTGATTGAGGGTTCCTTATCCAGGGGCGGATTTATAAATGTAGTGAAATTTCTGGATTTTTCATCAGACTTTCTATCATTCAATGAAAAATATCTTGAGAACAGTACGTTTAGGAGAAATGATGAAGAATACTTTATCTTTCTAAAATGATTGTAGATTCTTATAATAACTTAAGCTAAACTTAATCTCCTTTCTTTATTCTAATTTCTCATAGTTTTTTGAATTCGCGAGTCTATAGCTAGGAAACGAGTGGAAGTAAAAAAAACTGTAAATTGGAAATTATGTATCATAGTTATAGAAAACTTCACCCCAAAATTCATTCCATTCGGAATATCCATGTCAAAGATAGAAGATAAAAGCTGTTTTTTTTTTCGAAATTTCAAGAGCCTGTATCTCTTTAACAGAGCCGAATTTGGAAAAATGGTAAATGAAAAAAGTGTTTTATTTGACGAGAGGAATCTTTGGTTAAAATTAATGCACAACTTAGAGACTCACCCTGTATAGACATCAGAAGGTACGTCTGCAGAATATACTTTCTCTGACTATAGTCGAATTGCATCGGGAGTACCACAGGCTTCTATTCTTGGCCTCCTGTTGTTTTTAATCTACATATAGAGGATATGTATAGAGTTGTCAAACTTGTTTTTATTGTAATGATGCTCAGGTCCGACTCTATTTCCATCCCTTTCTTGTGAATCAGGCTGTTCAGCAGATAAATGATGATTTATCGAAACGGTTTAGAGATAAATACTATTAAATGTTTTTTACACTCTTTTTTACCGGATCTCTGCTTCCTTCAGTTGTGATCAAGATAGGTGGTGAGCAGATTCCATCAGCTAGGATTAAGAGAGTCTCTCTATTGTTGAAAAAGTATTTACTTGTCCTGCGACATATATATATATATATAGAAGTTGGTATTTAGACGGGATGTCCATGATGTTACGATAAGACATGGTCAAAGACTCATATTGCCTAGATTTAGATCAGCCATGCTTCAGCGCTCTTTTGCCTCCAATGCAGTTCACAACGAGTATTTGTTACTTTTTGGGATGACCTCTTTAAACTCATTGAGAGGTAATTTACGGCAACACTTGTTAAATTGTCAAAATTTAGAATCAATTTGTATGATCTCAGTTTGCATGGTGGAGAAAATGTATTTTATTTAATTTTAGTTCGGTTTAATTTTAATTTTTCAGGGGTTAAGTGGAGTAGCTTTCGACTAGACTTGGCCCCTATATTATGTTTATAAACAAACAAATGAAGACACTATTATTATTATTATTATCGGGCCTGCATCCTCCCCGATGCATTGCAAAAATCACCAAAAAGGAATGGAGGATATTCAAAAGAATTTTCCTAGAATTATATTTTTTTATTTCGAGATATTCCAGGAGGGTTAGCCTAGAATTTGTATTCCTGTTTATTCCTTGATTGTTATTGAAATTATATCCAGATTTTTTTAATGTTTAATAATAATAAATTGACAAATGAATTTCAATCCTCAATCACGTATCCCGATTTACATCCGATAGAAGTCCAGTTATTGCATTATGAGCAAAATGCCTGAAAAATATAAAAATATCATATTTCTCCGGTTATGAGCGGATAACCAGGTATTGATGAAGTTAAAATCGAAAATATCAACAATACTAATTTCACAGTTATTATCGTCTGTAGGTGGAGAGCTCGGAAATGGTATCGACCCCATGGACAAAAAGTATAAAGCTGATTATAGCAAAAGGCTGCCACATATAGATACACTCTCGAAGCGGGCAGATTACCCGCCACAGACGAAACTATCCGCTCTGAAACGCGGATTCTCGTAGACGCGATAATCTGCGATGGAACAATCCTTTTCCATTGTATCTCCTCTTCTGTACTTCTTTAGCACGCCACACACGACAGGGCAATTTCGTCGGAAGATGTTCATATTATATTATCGTGCTATTAATAAGTGTGCATAAGAGTTTCCTTCATATATGACTTATTTCATAAAAAAAATGCCTCGAGACAAAATATAAATAAAAAAATTTTTAAAAAGCACCGACGAACGCATGTTTTTCTGCCTATTCACGCTTTACAAACCCTCACGAAATACTGCATGAACCTTCAAAACAACTACAAGATTTAAATTCGAGCGGTTCTATAATTTTGAAAATATTGGGAAAATAAAATTCGGTTTGAAGGTTAGAGTGGAATTTCCATGGAATCTGAGAAATTCTCTGAAATATAAAATTTTTGAAGAAAAATTTTAATTTTTTTTAAAGAAAAGAAAGATTTGTATATTTTTTCCAATATCTCCTTCAATATAGATCCGATCGTGCTTAACTTGAACCGTAGAACTAGGCTGTATAATTAGGTTTCGAATGATTCCGCAAAATTTCAGCGATAGTGGACAACAGTTTCTAGGATACAGAATATTTTTCAAGTAAGGTTTCAAAATTTTCTAGTAATACGATCCTCATGAAATGTCGCATAAGTTTTGTGTAGCCATTCTACAACTAGTTACCAAGTTTCAATTCGATCGACTATTGTCCAAGTGGCGTAAAGCTTTATTGAAAGCTTTTGCTGCATCTTGCGAGAAAAGATGGACATTGTTTTGATGTGTCACTTACATATTGTTTTCAGAAAATTCTTGGGAAGTCTGAAAAAACCCTTTAAATTTTCTCCAATAGAGCTTCGTTCCAATGTTATTAACTTCTAGATTTTTGCATGAAAATTCCTAATTCTCTAGCTTCTATCAGAAGACATACCAATGCTTCTACTTTGTTTGTTAAAAATTCAATTGAACATATAGGGTTTTTCTATTTCAATAGTCATGACAAAAAGCTGGAATCTACGATAAAAAATAGTGTAAAAATGCTACTGCTCTAAAAAGCAGTAGTATTTATTATAAAAAATAAACTATTTTTGCGCGTATGTTCTGGGGAACATCGCGTTATAGTTTTGCCCAAATGTAAAATTTAATTCTGTGGTGCCGTACGGCCGTACGGCCGTCCGGCCGTTGCCACGATAACTTGAGAACGGAAAGAGCTAGCGACTTGAAATTTTCAGGGTAGGTGGCGCATCCCAATACGACGGAAAAGTTCGTTAATGGGTATAATCGGCCCAATGGTTTCCGAGTAATAATTTTGTTTTCAACCAAAATAAATCCGATCGAATTTAAACTTGGTGAATAGTTGTAGAATATAGACCTAAGCACGTTTGTGAAATTTTGTGAGAATCTTATCGCTAGAAAATTATTAAAAAATTATTAAAAAATATTTTTGTTGTCACGATAACCTGAGAACGGAAGGAGATAGCGGCTTGAAAATTTCAGGTTAGGTTGTGCACCTGAATGCGACATTTGAGTTTGTTTATGAGCATAATCGTCCAAACGGTTTTAGAGTTATAGCCATCTGAAATTTTCTGAAATTTGGTAGTTTTTTGTTCCTCATTAACTCGAAGAATACAAAACCGATTGAATTCAAACATTGTTATTAGTTGAAGAATGCCAACGCGAAAATTCTTGCAGAATTTCGTGAGGATGGTATAACTAGAAAATTTAAAAAAAAATAGTTGAAAATTATTGAAAACAAATCTATATATCATAAACTATTCGTCCGGCATGGCTGCAATTTTGGAACAGCCTTCAGAACCTAACTCTACTGCAGAATTCCAAGTTTGAACATGATCGGATCTATATTGTTGGAGAACCGGGCAGCCTTTTGTGAGTTCGGTAGCGTAGTGGTAGCCAAGTGTAGCGGATGGGAATCGTCGTATGATAATATGTAGTCTATGGTCGTATTTTTGCGAGAACCTTCAAAAATAAAATAAAAATATGAATGTCATGATGACATATTTTCGCTCGTATATTATGGGAAAATCGTCTTATTTCATCACAAATCTATGGGAGATGATAGCCCTACATTAGTGGTCAGACCTGGTTTTGAAAGAGATCCTCCTTAGGAGGAGGCAACTAAATATTGAAGGGATTTCTATGAACAAGAGTGAATATCTTTGAGAAATAGAGAAGGCGATTCTTCTTCAAGAGATCCATGTGCCTTCAGAGGAGTATATTTGCGAGAGGGGACTTTTGAAAGGTTATGTATTATTTTTAATATGATATTGCTGAAATTTTGCTGAAGGCTTCTGATCTTGTAAGGTGAGAGGCTCATTTGTGGATATTAAATCTTGTGATGGGTAGAGAAGAATTTTAGGCCATGTAGGCCACTAAGGCCCACTTGCACGAATGCGGGTTATCTAATTAAATCCGGATTAACTCTAAACCTAGGGTTAAATTGATAATAGGTCTTGCACCTTCAAGAGTAAGAGCCTAACCCTGGGTTAAAACTATAAAAATTTAACCCGGCAAAATAGCAGGGTTAAATGGCTAAGTCCGGGTTAGTCATGTAAAAATTGACATTTCTAATTTAAATAGTTTCGATTTGTGATGAATTTCTGGTAAATAATAAATATTAGCAGTGATCGGTAACTTGCTTGTGTGGTATTTTTGAGAATGATTCATGATTAATGGATATACTACAAACTACATTCTGATCTACGCATGCGCCCCGTTTTAACCTCAACATCGAATCTGAATCTGATCAAAACACAAATACAAAACGTAAACAAAATATTCTCAATCCACGAAGTACGAACGAGTATTCCTTCCGTTGAAAATAATCGAGATTACCTTGTATTTGAAGATTGGAGGAATCTAGAAATATTGTTTACGTATGTGAAAGAAATTCCAAATTATGTAGAACTGTGGAAAAGTTGTTCAGAAAGAAGATATCTGGTATATGTCCTTCAGGATTTCTGGCTAAAAATCAGCAGTAAGTAATAGATGTGAATTGAATGAATTACTTTACTCAGAGAAATCCAAGTCTTAATATTTCCTTTCAGGTTGGAATGAATTAAGGTCCAGTTGACGTAGAGCAAAAAAGTAATGCTTTTCGACAAATAGAATGCATGAGTTACTCTTGGAGTTACTGCAGATAGAATTCTTAAAAACAAGGTATATGGAACTTAGTCGATTGAATATTTGTGAAGATTAAGTATATCTCATGAGAAAATTTAATATTGATAAGAGGCAACCAAGATGACATGAACACTAAAATTTTTAAAGTTCAAGAGTGGAATAGCCAAGAAGAAAATCTAGTGTTTCTATTCAAACAAATTGGTGGTGGTTCTCATATCGTTGAAATGACAAAGGGACGTATCTGCAATAAGCAAGTTTCAAGATATTCTCGTTTTGAAATTCGAGAGTGAACTATAAATCAGGGAGTGAACGAAATAAACCGTAAATGCTCGATTCAAGGTGCATTTAAATATGTTCCGCAATCTACTAAGGAAGTGGTTGTTATGAGTAGGCTATGACTATAAAAAATAAAGCCAACTCAAAATTTTACATTTTACACTTAATTCTGTTTTGTCATTTTGCCGAAGCTATATATATTATGGGATAAGTATTCTATTCATCATGTACTTAGGTGAAAACCACCCAGTGACTTGCCTAAGCTGTCGTAAGGATACATTAATAAAATATATACAGAACTAAACTGACTCTCCTAGGAGCTTCTGTGGGATTTCCTTAGGGAAGACCTAGAATGGTTAGTATAATCATAAACATGTCATTAGCAAGCAAAACTGCATGAATTACATTTCAAATGACTTCTGCACCTACCCTATTATTCAGATTTGGCCCTTAGCCACTTTTACCTGTTTACACATAACATTTGCATATAATACTATTGCACAAAAAAAAAACAGTTGAATTACGCTTAGACCAGTGAATTTTGAACACTTTTCTGTTTTCCTGATATCATGGGTCTCTTACGATCCATCATCAGGGTGTTTGGATGCTAGCGTGTACCTATATAATAGGCATTTTTAACGAAACATTTTAATTTTTCTAATTGCAGAATATTTTAAAATATAGGAGTAGAAGGTGATGCAATATAACATGTGTGTAGGTATATATTATGTAGGTATATTGTTTTCCCGTGGAACTTCAGGTATATGTTTCTTAAATGCTTGTTGCTTAGCATGCTTAACAATGAATACCTCTGAAGAACAGATTTTACTAATATTATAATAGAATGGCTTGATAATTCAACGCTAACTTTGAAAATGATGTATCCTAGTGTTGCGGAGGAAAATCCAAGTATATTTTACAACGAGAAGTAGTATATAAGGAAACGGAGAAAGTCAGTTATCATATTTTAATAATAATCAATATACAAGTATTTATCCTCCCTGCAGTGTTTCACGAATCCTCCATGATTATGTGGGCAGCAGTGGTCCAAACTCGAAAAAATGTATTGCATGCTGCTTGATGTAGTATTGAATTTTCAAAATGAATGTTATTCTTGATCTCTCTTGAAGTAAATAATCGAATATGTTAATAGAGTTTTATTCGAAATTATTTCCTTTGTTTGTATTACGGCTTCAGTGAGGTATACAATTTTTTTGTTCACTGAGGGCTGATATATTTTACGACCTGTAAACTGTCAAGTAGCCTTACCGAAAGGAAAGTAGTCTGTAAATGTTCACTTTAAAGGGGATCAGTAAATTCAACGAGCACATAGTTGACGAATACTTTACGGAGAGGTTGAATAAATCGGCCCTTAGTAGATAGTATAAAACAATATATAGATTGGTATCTAAATAAATGAATCTTATTTTCACAATAACTCTTTTCCCCTAACCCATGAAAACAAATTTTCACAGACAATTTACATGAATCATTAGCGTTAAACGTTCATTATCTTGAAATACAAATGAATAAGTGGAAATTTAATTTTAATATTTCAATATTGAATGGAATATTTAGAGTTTATCGATAATTTCAGATATCTCATCTCATCAACGAGTGACAAAAGTATTGAAATTGATTATGCATTAAACGATGTGTTCAAATGACAAATTATTACCATATTCCATATCGACAGACATTCTTGTAATGATTATGAAGAATTAAAAAGGTTTGATGGCTAATATAAAAATTTGTTCAAGCACTGACGTGAAGTCAGGAGCTTTTGCGCGTATGTTCTATTGTCCATTCTTCTGTATTGGACACCCTTAATCGAGTTTACCATGGTAGGGTGTCCAATACAGAAGAATGGACAATAGAACATTGGTTCAAGCACTGACGTGAATCAGGAGCTTTTGCTCTTCTTAATCGAATTTACCATGATGAATTCTATTGTCCGTTCTCCTGATTGGACCCTTTTAATCGAAAAAAAAATTGGTTCAAGCACTGACGTGAAGTCAGGAGCTTTTGCGCGTATGTTCTATTGTCCATACTCCTGTAATGAACACTCTTCTTAATCGAATTTACCATGATGAATTCTATTGTCTATTCTCCTGTATTGGACACTCTTCTCAATCGAATTCACCATGATGAATTCTATTGTCCATTCTCCTGTATTGGAGAATAGACAATAAAAATCATCATGGTGAATTCGATTGAGAAGAGTGTCCAATACAGGAGAATAGACAATAATTCGTAGGTAAATTCGATTAAGAAGAGTGTTCATTACAGGAGTATGGACAATAGAACATACGCGCAAAAGCTCCTGACTTCACGTCAGTGCTTGTTTTTTAATTTTTTAAGGTAGATTCCAGCTGACCGATAAAAAAAATGGATTCACATTTGAAAAAAATTAGTTTTGTGGTTTTTGTCATGACTTCGACATTGAAATAGAAACACCCTGTATGTTCAATTGAGCAGTGGTATGTCTTCTGATAGAAGCTAGAAAATTAGAAATTTTCATGCAAAAAACTACTAGTTATTAACATTGGAATGAACCCCTATTTGAGAAAATTTAAAGGGTTTTTTCCAGATTTCACACGAATTTTCTGAGAATAATATGTAAGTCACACATTTAAACAATTTAGAATTTAATGGGTTCTCTGCTAATCAATGAGAAAAATGGGTATTACATTCAAAAAACGAAAGTTGGTATTATTTCGAACGAATTTGAATTTTTTTCCAAGAATTCATTTCTCCTAACAAACCTAAATAAAATTTCGAGTGTTTATCTCGAATCTTTCTTTGAAATATTCTAACGAACGGTCTTGGTGAATCACCCTGTATATGTATTTTAGCGTAAAGTCAGTTTCAGGTCAGCTCTTTGGATTCCGGCTTGTTCGAACCTGGGTCAACATAGCCTTAAGACTCTGTCGTATGTGAGAGCTTTACACAGTCCTCAGCTTCTGAGGCACGTATACCAATCCCACCTAAAAATTATCAACCGATGCTGTTGAACCGGAGCGTCTGAAAACTGGAACACCAATTCGGGTAAACTCTTTTTTATTGTTATCGACATTTCGGAATCTAGAAAATATACCTCCTAATTCGAAGAAGTGCTCCGGCACGGACGGACCGTCTCTACAACGGAACCAATTCCATCTACTGGCTTTCCGCCGTACCCCGTTTTAATTGAGTTAATTTTTACCGGTCGGAAACTCGGTTTGAATATTTTGAACGTCTTGCGAGAGTTTCAGATAAAGTCCTTATCTTTCAATTCGCGCAAGTGGATTTGAAGAGTTTCAGTTTTATTTGGTTACTACGGTATCAAATCGAATCTGGTTTACATTTGAATCGCTCAAGTTGGGATGGAAATAATAAGAAGTATGGTTTCGGAATCATAATCAGTTCTTATGGGATTCAGTTGAAACTGATCGCACTGAGAACTGTGAGCAACTCAATGTTGCTATATTTTATCGATATTTTGGTACATAGGTAAACAGAAATACAGGATCTCCCGAAATGAGCTTGAAAGTTCAAGCTTCATGCTTCATAATACTGCATGAACCTAAATATTGCATCGGTCATTAACTGATTTGTATCTCAATGAAAAATTATATACGATTTACACTTATTTATTCAATATTGTGTCGCGTTTCGTCGACACAGCGACTTCATCAGACTACATCATACTAAATTCTTAACAAGTTATTATCTCCCTATACCTAGATGACATGGACACAGAATCATTTAAAACTAATAACATGAGAAACTTATTTAAAACAAATTACATAATAGACTTATTTAAAACTAATTACATGAGATTTCACTGCTGGTTTCTTTGTACACATTAACAATAATTCATTCCTAATGCTTTTATTTATAAATTGATTCTCTATTTGAATAGATTGAGTAACGGTGAAAAATTTTGATCTAATTGTTCATTAACTAAATTACCCGTATGTTTTTCCCTATTTATTTCGACCATTTCCCAGTAATTAAGTTGCGCACCTTTATTAAAATTGTGTAGAATTTTGAAATCCGGGTTAAACTTATGTCCTTCTGCTAATAAATGATTCGAATAATTTGAATTAATTTTGTTGTTTTTGAAGCTGTGATGATGTTCCTTTATTCTTATGCCAAAATTTCTACCAGTTTTTCCTATATATGATTTGTCACAGCTCCCGCAATTTAATTGATAAACACCGGATTCATCTTCTTTATTCCTTTTCGATTTATTGTTTTTTATGAATTTGGCAAGGTTATTATTTGTCCGGAATGAGATATTCACCTGTTGGTTTTGAAGAAACCTTATAAGTTGTTGACTCGTTGTACCAAAATATGTTAAGCTATTGAATATTTTATTTTTATCCTTAATTTCTGGAAATACGAAACTAATTGTTTTTCTAAATTGTTTTTTCGTCAACATTTTTCTGATTAACTCTGTGTCATATCCGTTGTTCACCGCTATTTGTTCGATAATTTCTAATTCTGTACCATAATTTTCTTCGGATAAAGGTATATTAATTAGCCGGTGTAACATACTATGAAATGCCGCGACTTTATGTTCGAATGGATGACACGAGGATCGATGAATGATTGTATCCGTATGGGATGTAGTCTGATGAAGTCGCTGTGTCGACGAAACGCGTCACAATATTGAATAAATAAGTGTTAATCGTATATAATTTTTCATTGAGTTAATATGGATTTGCATAAAGTAAAAGCCACAAGCATTAAATTTTTGATTTGTATATTATATAACGTTCATTTTGATCCAGGCAGAGGTTTGTTCATGTATTGCTTGCGATAAATTTGTCGATTGTATTGTCATTGAATTTGAGGTTGAGTCTCAGTAGTGCCAAGCGACGCATAAGGAATTGTGTTCAGAGAACCGGATGGATTGGCAATATTGTTTCGTTTCGAC
This sequence comes from Halyzia sedecimguttata, assembly GCA_937662695.2. NCBI lineage: Eukaryota > Metazoa > Arthropoda > Insecta > Coleoptera > Coccinellidae > Halyzia > Halyzia sedecimguttata. Next base: position 66,478,567 of record OW569415.2, on the reverse strand, counting down.
GGTCTGAAATTTTGTCAGAGTTGGTGTCAGTGGAAGTTCAGCGGAGGAAGCATTTGGTTATACGCATTTTCGAAACTTTGTAAGAATTATTCGAATCTTCATAGTTGGATATAGTTTCGAAAATCGAATTAAGAGTGAGGGTTATATTGGTTTGATTTGGAATGATAACAGGTAACCTTCACTTATCTCGAAAGAGGATTTAAAGACGTTTTGCAAATCCAAGTTGACCACGTGAATGTTCTTGGCGACTTTGACAGGTATGAGTTAAATGTTCAATTATCGTCATTTCTAATAGAAACAATTCATGTTGTAATTATCTTTCTGTATGCAGAACATTGCTGTGTGCTTGAAGAATTATTTGGTGGAGGCACGGCCAGATTTAGTTTTGAAGCAACCATGTATAAGATAACCCCGACTATCAGGGTAGGTACAAAGTGTATAAATATTAGATGCAAAGAATAACTTATCTGTTTGATATTCTGGTAACCGAAATTATTATGCATTGGGGAGATTCTTATTTGAGAGGAGTCACTTATGGTTTCTTTTCTGTCATCAGGGTTTTTATGCTAGGAAGAGTAGAACTGAGGCATTGGATTATATACAAGGTGGTCAATAAGTAACGCTGTGAGACAGCCAACGCAGGGTTGCAGATCCCGAGTATATACAAGGTGGTCAGTGAACAACGCTGTGGGACATCCAATCCAGGGTTGCAGATTACGAGCAACGAGGGAAAGAGGACAGTATTGCGAGACCATCGACGTAATACTACGTTCAGGAATAGGCATAGAGGAGGATACCAGGATACCTGGGTGGTTTGACGGAATAGGAATAGCCAGCACCCAAATTATTGGAAATAAATCTCGAAATATATCTTATACATGCTATATACGACCTGACATAATATCATCAGATTATATAAATTATTTTTGTTGTAAAGCGGAAATTGGGAAAATATTTGTGTTAATCGTATATGATCATAGATAAAAACGTGGATGCACCTGAGCTCAAGCGACGCGTATTCGAATCAAGGAACGAAATCTACGTACAATTTCCGCCGTTGTTGAATCTAAATATCTGGGTTGTAAGCTACTGGAATAAATTGTTTGTTTTTAGCGTGAATATTCTTTTGGTGAATTTAGGAATCATCACATTACGCTGGGGAATCTGGGAGAATTAAATTTGCCTGGCGCCCATTTACTAGGTTCCCTTTTGGAATCCACTCCCATCTCCACTGAAGCTAGAACGCGGGTCCCCGAGTTCTTGTAGCTCCGACTTTAACTGCTGCGACTTGGGAACAGTCGTAGAATGTTATAAACATTATACTGATCCTCCTAGGTCTTCCCCAAGGAAACCCCTCATAAGCTCTTGAAGAGCTTGAGCGAGTAAGGATAACCATTTGTGTTCTGTGTACGCTGTGTTACTGTGTCCTTACGCCACCTTAGGCACAACACTGTAAATTTTTGACCCGACAGTGAATCGGAATTCAAATTTTAAAATAAATAATATACTAAACTTATTCATCGGGGATTCGAACCCGAGCACGCTAATATCTCGGCCGTCGACGTGTTGTTCTAATTCTGAGATTAATATGATTCGATATTACAAAAGAACAAGACACCAGAACGAAATTTTGTTTTCACAATAATTACTGAAATACAAATACGCCGATCGAGCTGAAATCCAGTGCTCAATCGTTAAATAGCGGCTGGAAGGTATTTGCGGAAATTCCACCGAATCTGACAGATAGTTTCTGAAGTATAAAATTTTTGAAAAACAATTTAATTTTTAGTGGAAGAAATTTCTGCAAATCTGCATATACGCATTCTACGACTAATTACCAAGTTTCAATTCGATTGCATCTGTATTTTTTTAGTTTTTGAATAAAGAATATTTCCGAGGACACCAGTTCGAAATTTTATTTTTAATATAATTGCTAAAATTCAAAGCCGATCGACCTGAAATCCAATGCTCGATCGTGAAATGTCACCGTGTAGGTTTGTGCAGAATGTCAGTCGAATCTGACAGATATTTTCCGAAATATAATTTCTTTGAAAAAACTTTTTTGGCGCTCTTGTTCCTCGGAACAGAGCGCTTATCAATTTGCCCAAATGTCTGTAATTTTCGAATTTTTGGCTGAAAATTATCTCAAACGATTTGGTTCGACTCACTGATCAAGAATCCGTGGTCGAAATCGATTCTGTCCGGCCGGCCGGCCGTCCGTTAACACGATAACTCTCGAACGAAAGGAGTTAGAGGATTAAAATTTTCATGATAGATTTGGAGCGTAAATATCTCGGACAAGTTCGTTAACGGGCGAAATCCATCAAGCGGTTTCGGAGGTATGGCTGTTTTTAGTAAAAACATTTTTATGAATATTTCCGAAACTGATCACTCGATCTATCTGAAATTTATCATCAGATTGTAGAATAATGACTTTTATACGCATCCGGAGTTTTGTATTGATCAGGTAGCCATAGTGTCGAAAAAAAATGTTTTAATTTTTAAATTTTGTTTCTACAATAACTCTCGAACAGAATGAGCTAGGCAAATTGAATTTTCAGAGTAGATTTGAGAGATAAATGTCTAGGTTGAGTTCGTTAGTGGGTAAAATAGGCCGGATGGTTTCGGAGTAACGACAAAAAGAATATTTTTAACTAACATATTTCAAATTTAATTTTTTTTAAGATGCAGTTTCCCCATAAAAATCCATTGATATCATTTTCAACTCTAACATTCTAATACTTTCGGAGATATGATTTTTCGAAATTTCAATAATGAATCGTACTTCAATGTTTTCTCAGAATGCTATAATTATTCTATCTATGAATTATTATATGATCTATGTTCATACTCGTACATTTCATCCTGTTCTATAAGAGAGAGTCAAATTCATTTCAGCTATTTTAATTTGATTTCTTCCATGGTGCAGTCCTCATTCTTAGATTGCTCATTTAATTTTGATAAATAAACTATTATTTGAATTGAATTTCCTTTATGATGCAATTCTATCATAAAAATACATTGATATAATTCTCAACTCTGAGAAACTAATATACTTTCGGAGATATGATTTGTCTGTTTTAACAAGAGCGCCAGAAAGCTCCTGTTCACAGGGCTTGAACAAATTTTTTTTTTACAATGATAAAATTTGCGAGTCGGCATTCTACGACTAATTACCAAGTTTGAATTTGAACGGATATGTAGTTTTTTAATTATTGAGGAAAAGATATATTCCAAAACAAGTTGCAGAATGGGCTCCTATTCAAACACGAATGCAAAATTCGAAAACGAGCGACGAAGGAGCGAGTTTTCGAACGCATGAGGGTTGGAATTGCGTCGGAATTGAATAATGAGTATTAGACGATATTTTCTCTATTTCATGCAAGTTTTGTAAAATACTGTTGAAATTTAATGAAAAATTCGGATTATACATCCTAGTGACTTTTGTATTGTATCCTGGCAGTTGGTATGACTGTTACGAAAGTTGACAGAATACGGAATTTGAATTTGAATCGTACGTAAGGCATGACGATCAGATTTGATTTCCTAATAGCATGAATGATTCAAAATTAGGAATTCTCCAGTACCTTATTTTTTAATGAAAATAAAACCTCAACAAATTATTTCACAATATCCAGATTATTTTATATTGATAATTGACATGTGTTGAAATTTGATAGGGTCGAATGTCAGTGCTGACTACCACAAAACGAAAAATATATCTAAAAACAATGGTAATGAGTTCATTACAGCACTGTTTATGGTGTTGTAATGAATGAACTTATTGTTATTATTATTATATTTTATTGTCTACTCAAAGCCAGTTCAAACTCTGGCCTCTGTCTTAATTTAAGGTGTCCACAAAGTGGAGAAATACCATCATCTCAAAGTATGGGAAAGTTGATATTATCGGAAACATCATATGAGAATGTATTCATTCGAATTCGACAGTAGTTCAGACAGCATGTAATTTCATGAATCTTCATGGGATATTTTCCAAACAATCAAGATTACAACAGAAAATGGTATTCACATGAAATACAAGGGCGTGTCAAGCTGCGAACCCACGTCATGTCATGGGTTATTCAGTGAAGAATAATCTTCAAGTCATGTCATTTTAGCATTTTGATGCAACGTTTGAATGAGTATCTAACTGAATGCAGATGATGACTTAATGCAATTAAAGGTTTTCACTTACTTGCAATGAATTTCTCAGAGGTCTCTTGAGTTTGTTGGGTAAATATAAAGAGTTTATTCACACAGAAGATATAAGCAGGGGCTTGTTGAATATTGGATCGTGTTTCAAAGAGTTCGGATACGAGGCTTACTTTCTGATTTATGATAACAAAGTTTCAGGAATTTAATTCCTTGAACATTTCCGCAGAAATTGCAGTGGAAGTTGGTTCGTAACCGAACAAATTGCATCCAAAAGAAAATGAAGTTGAAATTTAGAAATCTGTCCCGCTGAGTTTGGATAATTAAATTTTAAGTCGTAGAAGGGATTGGCTAGAACGCCTCTGAGTCCTTCAGAATAATGAAATGATGTTGAAATACTGCAGCAAATTGTTAACCAAGGTTTAATAGGTCGAATTTTCAATAATTAAAAATATGATACTGGAACTCCTCATCGTATATGAAATAAGAAATAAACTTTCGAAATGTCTGCATAAAATTTTCGGGTGTGAGGATCAAACTGAAAATTACGACACCCATATTTTCAACCATATATTCAGTACTTAAGAGAATTCAAGAACGAGTGAGCCATACAATTGAAACATGATATCCGTATTTTATATTCATTCATATAGGTTCATTATATAGAAGTAAACATTCATAGACAGCACCACGGTCCCCTGAGGAAAATCATCAGCGAAATGTTTCAATTATCCCTGTATTTTGTCAACATCCACATTGTTTTCTCCATTTCCTTCATTACTCGCGAATGTCGTGAGACAATGCTGGATCCCGCATGAGAAATCTGATTTTTGATTACCTTGAAGGAATTCCAGGATTTCATTATTTTTAATTTCCACGATTTTCGGGAAATTCAAGATTCAAGGATAAATCAGTTATATCTCACAATTAGGAAATTTAAAATAAACACTTATAGACCAGGGTTGATAATTTTTGAAACAAAAAAAATAATAGTAGGATGAAACCCGTTGGTAAAGGAAGTGAGTAAAACAAAAATGAAAGGAAAAATAATTTACGAGCGGATCTGAGGTCGGGAAGTGGAGGGGGGTGAGTTTTTAAGGGTAAAAAGCGGTTTATCTCGATTTCCGGCAAAACTACGAGTCCTATGGAAAAAAGTTGAACGGAAAAGTTGTAGGTAATAACAAGATCTACAACTTTTGTATTTTGACTTTTTTTATATAACCTCAAAATTTATGGGAAAAATTCAAATAACCAAGTTTTTAGTTCTTTATTTTTATCTTTAACAAAATAATTTATTTTTCGCGAAATTGGATGAAAACTTACCTTTTTATGTCCCAAAGACTGTAATTTTATTGATTTAAAATATTCGTTTTTTCGCCTTATTTAGACCTAATATCGAAAAAGCAGACTAATTTTCAATCGAAAATTTTCTGCTTTTTTAAAAAAGTTGGTGGGCTTTTTGTTCGTTGAAATTCTTACGTTCTGATGGCGGAAAAAAATATACATTACTAATATTCATATAATTTAGAGAAGATGTAGTTAGATGCAGTTTTTATTTTGTAGCTTTGACATCCTTTTTTAGAATAAAATGAATGTTGGCGTAAAGTTTCCTATAACTGTGATACATATTTTCCAAATATTAGTTATTTTCTACTTCTACTGGTATTCTAGTTATGGACTCGTGGATTCATAAAACTAAACGAAATTAGCATAAAGAAAGCATATAAAGTTTTTCTTGAGTAATTTCAAGAATATTCCATCGTTTTAGAACATTATACTATTCTTCATCATTTCTCCTTAAACGCACCGTTTTCGAGATATTCTTCATTGAATGTTTTAAAATGGAAAACTACAGAAACTTCACTACTTTTATGGATCCGTCCCTGAGCGTTGGAATCCCGAATCAAGCTGTAAACCACGTTACCATGCCTTATTCTCGTCCGCCTACGATGTCATAGATAATTTAAATGCGGGAGTGTATTAGCACATTGTGATATCTTCAAACGCTTGTAACTTTTTACCTGAGCCGAATCTGGAAAAATGGTAAAAGAAAAAAGTGTTTCATTTGAAGAGAGGAATATTTGGTTAAAATTAATGCAGTGGTCAAAGACTCACCCTGTATATATATATATAACTATATATATATATATAACTTAAACTATATTCTAAGAAACAAAGAATTCCTCAATTAAATTCTGAAAGTTGATTCATTTTGCTTCCTTGTCTACCCAAATAATAAACCAAGGTACATAAGTACTGTTTCTTTCAGTATTTGATATGTAAAGGATTTCACCTCATTATTTGAAAAAATAATTAACCCTGAAATCCTTCAAAATTAAAATCATTCGCAATTCCTTCCTGATGGAGTGCTCTCATATCGGATTCCCAATATATCGGAGTCCGAAAACTGTATTGGGGTCAGGTTAATATCTTCCCGCGCAAGATAACTGCCTCATATTAATCATGTCTGACACCGGAAACTAGATTCGGAAGGGTCTATCTCGTATTACTAATACTAAAACGTATCATGCGACTCGGGTATCTGGCCGTAGAGATACATTTTTTGCATCCCGAAAGTGTGGAGATGTCGTTTTTGCCCTATCCCGCATTTTTATGAGCTCTAAAATCGTTTCCATTAAGAACTGTAGTCTGGAGCTACCTTAGTAATGTTACGGATAATTAGTTGTTGAATTCTTGATTGTTACTAATTATTGATTAATTGAGATTCTCAAACTCTTTTGAGGATTTTTATTCTAAATTCAAAGTCCTTTCTTGCTTGGAAAACTTGTTTTTTGTGCGTATGTTCTGGGGAACATCGCGTTCATTTTGCCCAAATGTATGTAATTTTCGAATTTTTCGCCGTAAATGGTCTCAAACGATTGGGCTCGACTCCCTGATCAAGTATTCGAGGTCAAATTTGATTATGTCCGGCCGGCCGTTGCCACGATAACTTGAGAACGGAAACGGATAGCGACTTGAAAGTTTCAGGGTAGGTGGCACATCCCAATAGGACGGACAAGTTCGTTAATGAGCATAATCGGCCCAATGGTTTCCGAGTAATGACTTTGTCTACAACCAATACTAATCCGATCGAATTGAAACTTGGTGAGTAGTTGTAGAATATAAACCTAAAAGGACGTTTGTGAAAATCGTATCGCTAGAAAATTTTTAAAAAATTATTAAAACATATTATTTACGTCACGATAGCCTAAGAACGGAAAGAGATAGCGACTTGATATTTTCAGGTATGGTTGACAATCTGAATGCGCCATTTGAGTTTGTTCATAAGCATGATCGACAAAACGGTTTTGGAGTTATACCCATCTGAAATTTGGTTATTATTTCCTCAATAACTCGAAAAATACAAAACCGATCCAATTCAAACATGGTTATTAGTTGTAGAATGGCAGCGCGAAAACTCTGTGAGGATCGTATAACTACAAAATTTTTAAAAATCATAGAAAATTATTGAAAAAAATTCTATATATCAGAAACTATTCGTCCGATATCGCTGAAATTTTGCGACAGCCTTCAGAACCTAACTCTACTACTAAATTCCAAGCTTGAACATGATCGGATCTATATTGTTGGAGATCCGAGCAGCCTTGTGTGAGTTCAGTAGCTGGATGGGTGACCGTTGCCTCGACAACTCTCGAACGAAAGGAGATAGGGACTTGCAATTTTCAGGATAGGTTGCACATCTGAATGAGAGAGTTAAGTTCGCTGTTGGCCACAATCGGCCTAACGGTTTCGAAGTTATACCCATCTGGAATATTATTTCCTCGATAACTCAAATAATATAGACTCGATCGAATTGAAGCTTGGTAACTAGTTGTAGAATATCGACATGAAGACGTGTGTAAAATTTTGTGAGGACCGAGCCACTAGAAAATTTTTAAAAAATACGAAAAAATATTATGTATCTCATGATTCCTTAAGAACGGAAAGAAATGGCGACTTGCAGTTTTCAGGGTAGATTACGCATCTGAATACGACATTTAAGTTCGTTAACTAGCATAATCGGCCAAACGGTTTTGGAGTTGTATCAATCTGAAATTTGGTTGTTATTTCCTCAATAACTCAAAAAATACATATCCGATCCAATTCAAGTAGGGTTATTAGTTGTAGAATGCCAACGCGAAAATTCTTGCAAAATTTCGTGAGGATCGTAGCACTAGAGAATTTATAAAAAATCATTGAAAAAAAAATTGGTTCAAGCACTGACGTGAAGTCAGAAGCTTTTGCGCGTATGTTCTCTTGTCCATTCTCCTTTATTGGACACTCTTAATCGAATTTACCATGGTGAATTCTATCGTCTGTTCTCCTGTATTGGACAATCCGAATTTACCATGGTAAATTCTATTAAGAGTATCCAATGCAGGAAACCAGACAATAGAATTCACCATGGTAAATTCGATTAAGAGTGTCCAATACAGGAGAATGGTCAATAGAACATACGCGCAAAAGCTCCTAAAAAAAATTGGTTCAAGCACTGACGTCAAGTCAGGAGCTTTTGCGCGTATATTCTATTGTACATTCTCCTGTATTGGAGACTCTTAATCGAATTTACCATGGTGAATTCTATTGTCTGTTCTTCTGTATTAGACACTATTAATCGAATTCACCATGGTAAATGCGGAGTGTCCAATACAGGAGAACAGACAATAGAATTCACCATGGTAAATTCGATTAAGAGTGCATAAAGGAGAATGGAGAACATAACATACGCGCAAAAGCTTCTGACTTCACGTCAGTGCTTGAACCAATTTTTTAGAATAGTAAATGTCTAGCAGAAAGTAGAAATGAATAGTGGAAATATTGTATGACATGTTTTTCCCTTCTAAGAAAACAATTCCCTGATAGGAGAATAAACAATTATGTCTGAAATATCGGAGAAGCCTGGAATGAACACAATAAAGCTTAACTTTTATAGTTCAGAAAGAATACGTTATCACTCGAATTAGAAGTCCAAAGATGAAAAGAAATTGTTCATTTGCACCAACACTGTGCAGTTTTCCACAATTCTTATATGAAATGCAAGTAGAACGAAGAATAAAATCAACACTATTCCTATATTCCTTGTTATAAAATGAATATGACAAATATTTAGAACTAAGAAATGTCAAACAAGTGTCTTGCACTTTGCATCCCTCCCTCCCACACAATATCGACGGTGACATGTACCTATATTTCAAAGGGATGCCGACAACTCTTCTCCACCGTTGCGGCAATTTATTGCAGGCAGATACAATAATTGGAGAAAACATACGGAAGCGGGACCTTTGATTTGATGTTATTTTATTACTGACAACTGAATTTTGCTCTAGGTCTGTTTGCTTTTCGTGTGAACTGACAATTACACGTTATTCTCCATTATTTAATAATTCTTCATTTTCACATGCAGAAATGTTCATTCGATCAGGGGCCCGGGATCCCTGTGGACCTCTAGGTCCTACGCTTAACCTTGTGTTCCGAAATTGCTGGCACTACTGGCCGCAGTAAGTAATTTCGGAACGCTCTTAAGTAACAGTAAGCATCGCCAGTGAATTTCAGTAAAATCTGACGTTTCAATTTACTGCTCAGTACTGTTCAGGAATATCGGAACAGGGCATAAGCGTACTAAGCGTACCGGTTAATCCGCCAGTATTCAATAACTGGGACATGTATCCCACTGAAGTAACTATACTACTTCCCCCGTAAATATTGGGAAATAATGAACCAAAGCGATTATTCATTTGGCAACGAAAGAATGGAATTCAATGGGAAGAGCGATACATCTTGAAATCGCCGGAAGTACCAACTCCACCCCTGCGCAATATAAATGATGGACTCTAAAGTTTTAGACCAAATTTGTTTTCGAAGTTAGACGGAGCGTGCTGTGTGCAGTTGCATCCCTTATTTTATATCCCTTTATTTTACGGGCTCTGGGAAATAACACCAAGTTGAAGAACTTCGATAAAACAAGACTCAGCCTGAATCGTCCCGCGACAAAAACTTGGCACATTGTCTGATTCGACTGTAAACAATATTATTTGTCGGGATGCCATGACGAACAAATGGAATTCGAACGATGCCGTATGATTTACAATCGGAAGGGACGATAAAGATAATATTTCGTAGTTTTATACAGTTTCGGATTTTTCAGGTCCAATTGGGTCAGCGCAAGAAGCGGATTACGTTTGTGACCCAGTGGTAACATACGGGGGATGATGTATTATGAGAATGACGATATTCGCTGAGGTGAATCGTAAACACAGGTCACGGAACTCCAGAACGGACAACAGGAAACGTCCCCATACTAGATATTATTACATCTATTGAGAAAACAGCTAAATAACATCCAACTGAAAAATCAAATGAATTCAGAGTTTTGAATAAAATGTTACTAGAAAAGCCCTTCAAAACAACTTAAAATCGATTATATTGAAAAACAAGCTATTAGGTATCCCAATTAAAAGAAATAACAATATTAAAATCTCACCTACTAACAAAGGGAACAGTACAGTCATTTTGGATTCAAATGAATATCACAATAAAGTTTTGGATATTGTTAATTATGATAAAAAATACTTACACCAAAATCAATAAAGATTCCACTTCATAATAGAAAAAAATGAAAAAAAACATTCCAACGAAACTTTCGACGTATAGACAAAAAAATGTGGCAAAGCCCTCTGGGCAGGAGCTTTGGCGCTCTTGTTCAAATTTTGACATATCATATCTCCGAAAGTATTGTTTTCTCAGAGATGGGAATTATATCATTGGATTCTTAGGATAGAACTGCATCATTGAAGAAATTAAATTCAAATAATAGTTTATTTATCAAGATTAAATGATCAATCTGCAATGATTTAACATCGTGGAATGGGTTGTTGCAACTTGCACTGGGTGCATTGTTTTCACAACTCGAAATACCTAAGGAAAGTACCATCGAAATGTCTAGAGCAAGGCTTGAGACAATCATAGCAGATTGTCCATTTATTCCTGATATTTAAATAGGTATAGGCTGACAAACAAATTATTTTAATAGTTCAAAATATATTAATGAAATACAATTCTCTTTTCATAATTTAATAGTTCATTTAACACATTCATTCTCTATTATGAACCTTGACTCAAGAAAAAATATTCGATCAATATTTCAGCATTTTTTTGCTAGCAACATTATGAAAATACTGTATACAGGAACATGTCTCGCTACTTAAGGAAATAAAAGGTAATTTTAACCTGGGTTCTCAACGAACAGTAATTTCTTTAGATGATTACATTATGTTGTTCTTTCCTATTGCCTTAATAAACTACATCATTAAAATGATCCAATTCTAAACCTTCTGAAACATCATCCCCGATATGTATACCTACATAAATTATTATTCAATATGCACCAAGTCGATATTATTTTTGGTATCAAAACAGTCTTGTATATATTCACAAATTCAAGACTCGGAACCTTGTTTTCAACACAAAATGAAGTACGAATTATATAAACAAACTATAACAGAAATAAAATTGACATGTATTTTATATGTAGATAAGATGACATGAATGAACACAGATAGAAGACAGACAGATAGCATTCGCATTCTGTGAAAACATAGAAGTACGATGTATTATTGAAATTTTTATAAATCATATCCCCAAAAGAATAAGCCTGTTAGAGTTGAAAATGACATCAATAGATTCCTATGATTAATCCGCATCTTGAAAAAATTTAATTTAAAATTAGTAATGCAAATGAATTTTTTTTTCGTTACTCCGAAATCATCAGGCCTATTTAGCCCGAACTTAACCGAGATATTTATCTCTCAAACCTACTCTGAAAACTTCAACTCTCTAGCTCATTCCGTTCGAGAGTTATCGTGCTTACGGCCGAACAGAATCGATTTCGACCACGGTTTCTTTATCAGTGAGTCGAACAAAATCGTTTGTGACCATTTTCATCCAAAAATTCGAAAATTACAGACAATTGGGAAAATTGATACTCTCTTCCGAGGAAAAAGAGTGCCAAATTCACATTTTGCTAAATGACCAGACATACTTCAACGAATCCCTGCTACTTAAAATTTTCGACCAATATTTTGGTTTTTCCAAAAACGTTTCAAAATTTCATCAAGTTTTTACTACTTACCTGATTTGTATATAAAGAGTCCGATATGAAAATAATAGGAAGTTACCATACTCACGTGTTGAATTCATAATGTAATTGACGAAAAAATTGCGGTAAAATTTTCAAAAATTGAATGCTTTTACTTGATGCAAATTCATATTAAATCAATGAAAATTTATATACGATTTACACTAATTTATTTAATATTGTGACGCGTTTCGTCGACACAGCAACTTCATCAGACTATATCACAAACATAAATTCTTAACAAGTTATGATCTCCCTATATACCTCGATGCCATGGACACAGAATCTTTCTGTTCTTTTTCCTCCTTGTTCTTTTTCTTCTAATGACTTATTTAAAACTAATTACAGTGTAATTTATGTAATTTTTTCAATAATTCGTAAGAAGAAGAAGAACACTGAAGAAGAAGAACAGAAAGACTCTGTGTCCATATCATCAAGGTATAGAGGGAGATCATTACTTGTCAAGAATTCAGTATAATGAAGTCGGATGAAGTCGCTGTGTCGAGAAAACGAGAAAAAGGATCTATGCACCAGGTAGGTAAGTTGACGGGCCTTAGCTGTAATTGAAGCAACATGGGTGGACCAGGTCAGATCGCACGATATGTTCAATTCCAAATCACATTGACTGATGACAGGAGAAATACAATGATCGTCAATTGTATAGGGAAGTCGGGGATTATTCCTGCCTATGTGCAGTATCCAGGTTTAGTGGAAGCAACCATTTGCGACATCAAGCCAGTCTCTCGAGATCCTGTCGGAGAATTGTGGCGTTGAGAAGAGGAAAATTATAGATCTTGGTATCGTCCGCATACATAGAAAATGACGACAAAAAACAACCAGGGAGATCAGAGGTATAAAGCAGAAACAGAATGGGACCGAGAACAGATCCTTGAGGGACACTGCGAACATGCCACTCGGAAGATGAGTAAACATCGGTGCTCGGATAGATTTATAGTTTCCATAGCATTACACTCTAACACATTATGTAGTTTTTCATTGAGTGAAATTTTCAATAAATATTGACAGCTACTTCAATCGATATTAAGATTAATGTTCCTCAAGTAAAGACCGAAACAATCGAACATTTGATATCATCATACCTTTAATTCCTCATTATTTCCACATATCCATTCAAAATTCATGCGGTCGTTCATTAATTCCTGAAAAAAATAACGTAGAAAATTTCTACAATCCTTGATTCAAACAAAGTAGACCACAAAAATTGAAATCCTTCACCTCGTAAATCCAATACCGCGACAAGGTAGGTACGTGTAATTTTTAGGAACAATAAATACCTGTGTGAAATGAACTTAAATTGTCAACATTCCACCTCGCTCAACCTTCCATAGTAAAAAGTTTCAAACATCCGATCAATTTCGGGGTTACATTCAACAAACTGCGGTCTATTAAACGCACAAAACCGATCATGCATATGCCATAGGCGCACACCGAGAGGCATGAGAGTGCTCTATTGCACGTCATTCGTATCAAGAGAGAAAGGTTCAATAACCGTATTTCGAATATCCCAAATTTTGCCTTGGCCCGCATTCGAAGTTCTGCTCATTTCAGTAACGATATTCATCGATGAATTGAGTGTTTCGCAGATTCAATTCGATCGAGCTACAAGAATTCTACTTCTATTAGATGTTTCTTCATACTTTTACTTACGGTGTCATTCGCCCGATTGCGTCCATCACTATCATCATCAAAATATACCAAGTGACATTACAATGAGAGCACTCTGTACGTAGTTTGCCTTTCATATTTCGAGATAAGAGAACAAAAACAAATATTAATCAAAATCACTTTATTGTTTTTCAAAATATTCAACATGTAGATCTATACACTTCTGCATGCGTTTGAAACAATTGTCGAAGCACGTTTGCCACTGATTGAGGTATATCTTCAGAACGTGCATTCTGAAAGCATTAACATTAACAGCTTCTTCAGGTGACGAAAAACCTTGACCTTTCAGTTTGTTTTTTACGTACGGGAATAAAAATAGGTCATTTGGTGCCAAGTCAGGACTATAAAGCGGATAACTCATCACATGGACGTTTTGAGTACTCAAAAATGCAGTTGCTTGAGCCGATATGTCAGAGGTCGTATTGTCGTGATGAAGAGTGAGCCGTCTTCGGCGGTTGGTTTTCCTCATTTCTTGGAAGTCAACAGGCAAACAAATGGTTGTGTACCACTCAGAATTCACTGTTCTGCGTTGTTGTAGTTGTACGGTTGTTACATGTACAGTTTTTCCGACAAAACAGGCGGCTATTTGCTTAGAAGTGCTTCGTGTGCTACTACTTTTGTTGGATTTGGCTCGACGTTGACTGTATGGGTGTTGAAACACCCATAGAGTCAACAGCTCATACGCTTAAATCCACGATTCGTCATCTGTCACTATATCATAGACGTGTTCCAAATCACCGCGATCGTGTTTTTGCGCCTATGTTCTGGGGAACATCGCTTTATCATTTTGCCCAAATGTGAAATTTAATTCTGTGGTGCCGTCCGGCCGTCCGGCCGTTGCCACGATAACTTGAGAACGGAAAGGCTAGCGACTTGAAATTTTCAGGGTAGGTGGCGCATCCCAATACGACGGACAAGTTCGTTAATGGGAATAATCGGCCCAATGGTTTCCGAGTAATAATTTTGTTTTCAACCAAAATAAATCCGATCGAATTTAAACTTGGTGAATAGTTGTAGAATGTAAACCTAAGCACGTTTATGAGAATCGTGTCACTAGAAAATTTTAAAAATATTATTAAAAAATATTATTTATGACACGATAACCTGAGAATGGAAGGAGATAGCGGCTTGAAATTTTCAGGTTAGGTTGTGCATCTGAATGCGACATTTTGACAAATCATATCTCCGAAAGTATTGGTTTCTCAGAGTAGGGAATGACATCAATGAATTCTTATGAACCGCACCATAAAAAAATTAATTCAAAGTGTACGTTTATGACTCTCCTCATATGTTGGATTTACATACATCAGCAAATTATAATTATTGTATTCTATGAAATCATAAAATTACGATTAGTTATTGAAATTTTATAAAATCATATCTCCGAACGTATCAGTTTGTTAGAGTTGAGAATGCACCTTGAAAAAAATTGTTTCGGAAATTTGTAATTTAAAAAAAAATTATTTTGCCACATAATGAACTTACGCGAGAAAATCATCACCCAAACCTATTCCATACCAAAACGTTTGAGAACATTTTCAGCCAAAAATTGTTTTAGCGAATAATAACTTGAATCGGTGGAAGTTGATGAGGACCGTGAGGTTGTTAAGTATTTGGCTAAATAATTGTCTGAAAATAATAAAAATGAATGGATTTTTAAGAAGTATTTGTTCATAAAAATGTGATAAGCTGCCTGGATGGCTTAATGGAAACTCGGAATACTTGGATTCGAGGTGGTAAGTGGTAGAAGTGAGAATAAGGTAGGGTGGGGATCGAGCGAAAATCCGCTCGAGTGATCGCTCGATTATTGGGATCGCTCGAACATCGAGTACCCGATTATTCAAAGTACTCGATTATTCCCAACACTACGTACCGGCTCTCGGTCGAGAGCCGCTTGGGAACGAGAGCCGCACGGCTCTTGTCTTGGCGCGTCGTGTGAAAGCCCCACTGTTCCCTTTGCATTTCGAGGAAGAATCGCGGCTTCTCTTCGCGCGCCCGGCTCGAGTGTGAAAGCTCCGTTGTACTATTTGCATTTCAGTATTCAGTAGGTCCTTTCGTTTGCATCGAAAGTGTAGCACTTTCCTACACTCGGTGTAATTTGCACTCGATATTAGTATTCGTTTGCTTATTGGATTTACACCAGTGTACACCAAGTGTAGTTTATCTGCACCTGGTCGAAAGGAGGTGTGAAATGCACTCAAAACAGAATGTAGGGTTATGGTTAATGTTACGGCAAAAAGAAGGCGCCAATAATTGACTTGTTATGAAAATATTTGTTCTCTGGGAACTTTGATCTCTTCTTTAAATGGGTATTATCAAATTTAAAATTTGCAATAAGGTCAGGAGGATGAAGAAATAATGGTTTACGTGCAGTTCTGACAGTTGACACGACATTGGAGGACCAACAAAGCAGGAATTAGTACTGTTATTGTTTGTTTTGCTCTTATTTTCCTGGATTTTTCGATATTTGTGAGTGATATATCAATTGAATTGCTGTTTATGAAGGGAAGTGAATATTTTACTATCTTTATTTGTTCCATAAACATTAATTTTTAGTGATAAAATGCCAAATTTTTGCAAGTTCATGAGCTGCAGTAGCAAGGGCGAACTGAAAAACGTACAAATATTACATTTTTCACGTAAATTTATATGCAGAAAGTGCGTAAGTAAGTGAGTAAGGTATAGATCTATTTTAATATCTTGGTTTCAATTTGAATCTTGTATGAATGTAGAGCATAGACCTAATTTATAAGGTCTATGATGTAAAGCTGAACTTAACCGATCACCTTGAGGGATTATAAGAAAGAACTAGGTATATTGTGTTCAAAGGCAAGAATTCTATTGCATTAGTGTGTCACTACAATTGGAAAATTTAGAAGACAAATAACACTTTCCAGCTTGTCAATTCTGTATAATTATAGGTATGTACATATAAAAATGTTTCACTTAGTTAGCTGCATGAATAGTAATGTATAAATCTATAATATTTCATTCTAAAATTTATGAATTTCTCAATTAATTTGATTTCTTTATTGAAAGGATTTCATCAGTTTTTGATGAAGTTCGCAAAATTTGTTACATCAGCAAAAACCAGAGATTTATGGATTCGTCTGCTAAAGAGATTCGACTTAACAGCTTCGAAACTCAAATTTGGTATGATTTATTTAACACGTTTTCATTCAAGTATGAAGGGAAATAAAATTTTGAGTTGTTTCTCATGTTAGAATATAGAAAATTGTCCACCATGTTTTCACTAGGTAAGCCAGCAGATTTGTCCGATAAAAATCATCCTGATTGGGTTCCATTATAGAATATGATTGTGTATGTAATTTATCTGTTATATTTTACAATCTAATGTAGTTAATTCCTGATGAATAAATTTAATTTTCCCAACTCTGATGCCAGGTCCAAACCAAGCGAACAAAAATTAGAATAAGGCTGTTACAAAGCAGAATGTATATTGTAGATTAATTTATTTAAACAGAACTGCTTAGACATGATGAATGTTGTAAATAAATTATAAAGTATACAATGGGTTTTTTACTCTATTAATATTAGTGTAAATTTTTAAAATATGCTTGCTTCAGTTTAAACTATTACCAAAAACCATTGTAATGACGAGCATGAATAACCCATTGTCACTGTGAAATACTTCTTAATCCTACACATGCTTAAAACCAACTCTTGATATTCAACTGCTCCCTGCTTTTTATTTCAATAGATTTAGATTCAACCACTGTCAAATTGATGTTGATGCTTCTGCCTGAAAAATATTGATAAATAAATCATTTTACTAACGTTGATAGAAGCTGCATTCATATAACATCCTTGAAGAATCATTTATTACTGCCTCTAATAAATTCAACAGCACACATAAGATAAAAATCACCAACAAGTATCAAATTTTAAGAACTAAAAGTTTGATAGATTGGGGCTTACCGATATCCTGCAATTCCTTCGATGATATATTCAAATACATCCATGATAGTTATAGTGAAATATATGAATTTGAAGATGATTGTTGAACCTATACCTTTGCAATTATCAAACTATGATTGCCAGTCTTTATTATGGAGATATTCCGCACCCATCCACATGCTGTCTGATTATAAGCCTCCAATCTTTTATTAGAACTCATATCATCTGAAGTATATTGATTTTTCAGACGACCAATTGATTTTTCAGACGATGAATTAACTGTTATTTTTTTTTTAAAAAGCCGTCAGGGAAGGGAGATTACTACAGTATGGGATTTATATCCATCAGATTGATGGCTGAACAAAAATAATAACCAATGTTTTTGACGTTTGATAAACTAACCTTATTTCAGTGTATTTCTCATTCGTTTGCGTTACTGCACTGAAAATCAGCTGATTCAGAGTGCAGTGTAGATTACACTACACCAAGAAGCAAACGAAAGGACCTAGTATGTCGAATATGACTCCTGCTCGGGAGTGAGAGCCGCGCGGCTCCCCGTGTGAAAGGGGCCTAAGGATGCCTGAATCTCACGGTCACATGACGATCTTTCAATATCAGTTCGCGCACAGCATCAACGGTTTCCGGAACATCAACTGATTTTGGACGACCTTTACGAAATTCGTCTTGGAGCGAACTACGACCTCAATTGAATTCACCATACCATTGATAAACATTGGTCCTTGATGGAGCTTCATCGCCAAAAATTGAATTAAGTTCATTGATGCACTGTTGCTGAGTTAATCCACGTCGAAAGTTGTAAAAAATAATCGCACGAAAATGTTCACGATTTAATTCCATGTTTTGGCTGAGATGAAACTTTTAAGTTACTGTAAACAACACAAATAGCGCTCGTATGTCAAAACGTTCTGAGTACGCATAACCTCAAAAATTTCTAAATTTACGATAGAGCTGTCAGTTGCCAGTTTGCAACATTATAGGATTGTCCAATCCCGAAATATAAAAAGCAACCTATCGTAATGGTTGGAATATCTTATTGATGATTGGTATACACGTTTCTTAGGCTAGGAACGATCAAAAGCCGTCATAATCCAAGAAAAATCAATAATGTGTTGATTATCCACGATGCGTTATGCATTCATTCACAAGTCTGGGCTGGCTTCTGAGAAGATGATCGATTTCGACCTGAGGTTATTTGTAACACATGACGATGGTATGCCAATGTCGGATGAGGATGAGGCAAATTTATTATACCCATAATGTCCCAGACGTACTCACTGGGTGAAAGATCGGGTGATCGGGATGGCCAAGGTAACAAATTGACTCGGCTTTATTTATTTATTTAGAGCAAAGAACTCGAACAGGTGAGAACTCCCAAAGGCAGCGTCCATTTACAAAAGCCAAAATAGACAGAGATGCAAAAGAACCTAACATTCTATGAATAACATGATATCCAACTTGAAAAAAAAAATAAAACAGGATACACATACACAACAAGCAAAAAGCTCTGATAGACTACACAAAAATATCTTTCACAATTTTTCTGAAAGAATGCACCCTCCCACCCGAAAATAGGTTGAGACTTCTCTCATAATAAATACATACAAATTTTGGAAAATTGGCTATGCCGTTTGTAATAAATAAATAAATAAATACAGTGCGGAAAAACCAAATGGAATAAATTCCTTATCTTGGTTTCTGTACATATTTATGGAAAATCCTGAAACACGTTAAATTCAAATTTTAAGTTGTCATTCTTCTTCGTAAACATGCGAACCCTACCTTCAACCATCAATGATTCGATTAACGGAAATGCAGAAAATAACAATTTTATAAATGATTGGTTACGGATATAAGACCCGAACACAAAAAAAGTAAGTCGCTTGTTTCATGAGAAATTTCCGAATTTGCCGCCTTTAATTCAAGGGACAATAAGTGAAATAGAGAAGCAGTTTAGCGAGTTTGGAAATCTAAGGCAGATTAAAGAAGCAGCTTCTAATACACTGTGTGATTATGTGAAATTAGATCGACTTTGAAGAAAATCCACCACAAAAATCGAGATGCCTCCACAACATTCAATGTCAGGCATACATCGAATCTAAACATATTAAAACAACGAAATGCATCCCTATAAAATGATACCTATCCAGGAGCTCTTGGAGAACGATTTTCTTCAGAGAACTTATTTTTGTGAACAAATGGTGACATGTTATAATATACAGGGTGTTTCCTAAACATGCGGCAAAAATTCAGGGGGTTGTTCCTTGGACTATTTTAAGCATGTTTTGTCCTTGGATGATTTTTGAAAAACCTCTTTGTTTCGAAGATACAGGGCGAACAACATTTTTCATATTTTTAAAATTAATAATAGTTTAAATAAAAATGCGTACCGCACTGTGTTTACTACGTAGGTACAATTTATTTTTAAATTTGTTTAACAACATTCCAATTACTAAAAACGGCCAGTTTTTTGACTAAAAATTGATAAGTGCAGATGGTAAAGGAATACAGATTAAACACGGTTTTCATTTGAATTCGTTTTGTGATGTATTAGCAATGAACATTTTATCTTTGACTATTATGAATCGCTATACAAACGCCGAGATGACTGACATGCATTTCATTTATGGACTTGCTGATGGAAATTCATTAAAAGCTAGGAGGTTGTACATTGAACGATTTCCTGGGCGTAATATTCCTGACAGAAAATTGTTTCAAAATATTCATCAACGTCTGCATGAAACAGGCGCATTGAAAAAAATGGGGGGACCAGGAAAACCAAACACAGTAAGAACGGTGGAACTGGAAGAGAATGTGCTGGACATGATCGAAGAAGACCCTAGTACTTCTACTCGAAAAATTTCCAATACTTTGAATGTGAGTAATAAGACTGTTTGGAAAATTCTTAAAGACAATTTGTTATACCCATACCATATGCAACGCGTTCAGGCACTTATTCCTACTGATTTTCCCCCACGTATTGCATTTTGTCAATGGCTTTTAACCACATTAGTTCAAATTCCTCAATTACTGACGCTGATTCTTTTTACCGATGAAGCGAATTTCTCAAGAAATGCAATAAGAAATTTTCATAACAACCATGTATGGGCCGACGAAAATCCACATGAGGTAATTGAAGATCGTTTTCAACATCAGTTCTCATTGAATGTTTGGGTTGGTATTGTGGGTGACTGCCTATAGGGCCGATATTTTTACCAGAAAGACTCACCGGGGACGTGTATCGCAACTTTTTAGAACAAACGTTACCTCTGTTTTTGGAGGATGTACCATTGGCAATAAGACATGCAATGTGGTTTATGCACGATGGTGCACCAGCGCATTTTAGTTTGGTTGCTCGTGAGTTTTTAACATTAACATACGGAGATCGCTGGATTGGAAGAGGTGGACCTCATTTATGGCCTGCTCGTTCCCCGGACTTAAACCCCTTAGATTATTTCCTATGGGGCCATCTAAAATCATTAGTTTATACCACTCCAGTAGAAAATGTGGAAGACTTGCGAAATCGGATCATTGCTGGGTGTAACTTAATAAGAAATGATCCTGGTGTTTTTGAAAGGGTTCGGCAGTCAATGAGGAGAAGATTGGATGCTTGTATGCTGGGTAGAGGTGGTCATTTTCAACAGTTTTTGTAGGTTGAGTTGAATTTTCATGTAATTTTTCATAATAAAATGTTATTATCCAAAATTTTGTTTCCCCTATATCTTCGAAACAAATAGGTTTTTCAAAAATCATCAAAGGACAAAATATTCTTAGAATAGTCCAAGGAACAACCCCCTGAATTTTTGCCGCATGTTTAGGAAACACCCTGTATATAGATAAAAATATTATCCAAATAGTAGACGTTCTGTTTTCTTATAAGTGCGCTTTTTCTCTCATCGGCCATGCTAATCGTCGTTACTGGTCTATCGAAAATCCTCACTGGAGGAGAGAGGAACACAGCAATTCCCTCAAAGGGTTAATGTTTGGGCAGGAAATGTTTGAAACCATATTATAGGCCCCTCTTTCATTGAGAGCAATTAGAATGGCGATGAATATTCAGCATTACTTCAAAATGACGTCGTTCCCACTTTGGCAAATTTATATCCCTATCAAGGAAATCCTTAAGTTACGATACGATATAGTTCCAACAGGATGGAGCACCACCCCATTACCAACCTGATGTCCGGCAGTACCTGACGAAACAGTTCCAAATGGGTGGATAGGAAGGTGAGGAACAATCGAATGGACAGCGCGATCCCCTGATCTTAACCCATTATATTTGTTTTATGGGAATATGTGAAGAGCATTGTGTACAAAACTAAAAACCTTGATTTGAATTACCTAAAAGAACGAATAACACTTCGATCACTCCTTAGATGTTGAATAATGTTGGATTAAATTTTTCTCTATTTCAGTATCGTAATGAGTCCATTCCAGCACTAAAAACAGTGCTGGAATGAACTCATTCCCGCATTGTTTCTAGTTATATTTTTCGTTTTGTGGTAGTCAGCACTGACATTCGATCCTATAAAATTTCAACACACGTCAATTGACAATACAATATAATTAGGATATAATGAAGTAATTGTTGAGGAAAAGTTTTATTTTCTTTGAAGAATATGATACTACAGATTTCCTTCTTGCTAATTTTGAATCATTCATGCTATTAGGAAACTGTTTTAAATCTGATCTCCATGCCCTACGTACGTTTCAAATTCAAATTCCGTAATCTGTCAACTTTCGTAACAGTCACACCAACTACCAAGATACAATACAAAAGTCACTAGGATGTATAATCCGAATTTTTCATTAAATTTCAACAGTATTTCACAAAACTTGCCTGAAATAGAGAAAATATCGTCTAATACTCGTTGCAGAAGGCAATTCCAACACTCATGCGTTCAAAAACTCGCTCCTTCGTCGCTCGTTTTCGAATTTCGCATTCTTGTTTTGATAGGAGCCCATTCTGCAACTTGTTTTAGAATATACTATTATTTGAGGTTAGGATGTTGCCAGGGCGTTCGTAGTGAACACTTTGAACATATACTTCATTAAAATTCATTATTTTTTTGCTATATTTTGTATTACATTTTAGTTTTTTATATTGTACCAAATTTCGCTAATCACTTGATTTTATTCCTTTCTAATTTGATTTTTGTAATAAACATGAAAGTGATAACATTTCTAAATAGAGAATCAGTGGAACTTTCAAACGATGTATCACAAGCCCATACTTCCTATTTGAAAAATTGGTCGTTGTACCTGTCTTTCGATGGGGTTGAAGATAGGGTTCGCATTTTTACGGAGAAGAATGACAATTTAAAATTTAAATTGTGTTTCGGGATTTTCCATAAATATTTACAGCAACCAAGATAATGAGTTTATTCCATTTGGCTTCTCCACACTGTATAATTTACATTGAAAATTAACGGACAATTTAGAATGAAGTATAGGTTGTCTTGCAGGGGCGTTTTTCGCTCAACCTATCTGCTAACTCTGACAGGTTTGTACATATATCACAGCCTGAAGTTTCTGCAGGACCACAAGGAACTCTTTGAAAACCACAAAAATCTGAACTACACAAGAAGAGTTGGTAAATACATCGCAACCCTTTTATAAACTGACACTGTCACAAAATAATTCACTGTATATGTGTAGCAAAATATTCAATGCTCTACCCTAGAATCTCCACGGTGCACTTGATAATGGACGGCAATTTCAGTAAAGCATTCACAGATCTTTAATCGAAGCCGAGCCATATCATATGGATGAATATCTGGATTGCTGTAAACAGGAGAGGAACATCCAGATCGTTTTGTGATTCCCTCTATGGTTAAATCAATATTTCTTTGTTGACATGTTTTCAGTTTTGTTACAATGTAGGTACCTATTACATTACTATCATCAAATCAAATATGGTTAGCATTACATTTGAGGAATTAGCCTAGAGGTTAGAGTCCAGTTGGTCCAGTAACCTCATATGTCCTACCTAGGGAATCCAATCCCGCAAATGCTGGATTTCGCAAATGCGGGATCCCGCTGAAATTCTGCGGGATCAAAATTGCGGGATTTTCCGTGCGGGATTCAATAATAAAGTTCCGTATTCGACAATGAAGCGCAAACGTCCCAGAAAAAGTACAAGTACTTTTTCGTCCGCAAAATTAATCTTTTGGTCCAATGTGTCTGTAAGAATAATTGTCAGTGCTGTGGTCACTATGGATACCGTTCAATACAAATATAAGTGTATGTGTCATTTGCTATCGTGAAATTATTTAAGATGTCCTAAATTCATTATAGTTATTTATGTACCAAGGACGTCATTCTGTCTATTATAGTCGAGTATGTAAATTGATATCCGAGGCGGAGCCGAGGATAGCAAGCAGACGAGACAATAGACAGATTTTCACCGAGGTGCATATTACCTTTTTTCCTCGACCTCTACATATTTATATGAAGTTCGGACCTCTTGATCAATTTCGCAAAAGTAAATGACAGATACAAAGGAAATGACACATACGTACCTTTATGGACTTAGGTTTGGATTGAACCGTATAATTCCGTATTAATAGTGAACACAGCGGACGAGAAAGTAATTTTGCGGACGAAAAAGTACTTTTACGTCCACAAAGTACTTGCCTTCAATAATGTCACTTTTCATAGAGGTCGACGAAAACAGTATCTAGAGGTGGACGAAAAAATATAATAGCGAAAACTGTCTATTGTCTCGCTTGGTTGCTATCCTCGAGTCTGCCTCGGATATCAATTTGCAGGCACGACAATAATTGACAATTTTTCGTCCTTGGTACATAAATAGCTATTATGCTACTACTATATAGTAATATGTTTTTAAAAATGCTTCGCTAAGGAGTTAAAGCCATGTGAAGATGAGGTCCAGGCAACACTTATTGTCGCATGTCTCCAAAACGGATTCACCTAAAGTGTTGAAATTTTTCACATTGGCTCATATAAAAATTCGCACCGAATGGTTTGACAAAAAGTGTTGCCTGGACGTCATCTTCAGAGGGCTCAAGCTCCTTAACGAAGCATTTTTGCATTGTATGATATGGGACCAATGTGTCTGAAATAATGTCTAGAACATCCACTAGCAGCTTGTCGGTCTTATTATGGGACACCCTGTATATTGTTAACAATCCCGCATTCTTGCGGATCCGCGGGATTGCTGACCTCTATCCCGCGGGTTTGCGGGATTGAGTTTTTGGCGTGGGATTGGATTCCCTATAGTCCTACCCAGTTAACAGGTAGGAGTATCCCAATACGAGAAATTCTTATTGCACCCAGCAAGATACATTATTATTGTTATAGCTAGCTCCTGTCACACCAACCTAGGCAATCCGTTGCAGTTTCTGCAACCAACTGCGTGCTGTGGCCTCAACTATCATAGTTTCGGCCTGGATAACACTAGAGAGCCCAAATTCGATGAATATGATGTAGATAGTAGACTCATAAAACTCATCCATTTTGATTTGCCTAATTTTTATACTTCAGCTTTCATTAATACCTGAAAAACGTCGATTTTGCCTCTGACTGACTCACTCACTCTCTCATTAAAATCTCTAGGTTACTTCCCGAAGTCCTAGAAAGATGAAATTTGGTATGCATATTAGAATTAGTGCACAAACAACAGAAAAATGAATGAATCTCAAACTTTAACTCCACTTCAACGTACCAAGGAGTGTGTAAGGAGGTGTAAGTCTTTTCGTTAAACTAATAAAACTAGAGTACTTTCCGAAGTTCTATAGTAAGGTGAAATTTGGCATGCAGACTGGAATTAGCGCACAAACAACAGATATATCAAGAAATCTATAACTGTTATCCCTCAACTCCCTTTTAGGGGGTGTAAGTGAGTTTATTGAACTAATTAGGTTACATCTCGAAGTCCTTGAAATCTGAAATTTGGTATGCAAACTAAAATGAGCCCACAAACAACAGAAGAATGATGAAATCTGTAACATTCACCCTCGAAACCCCTTGATAGAGATGTGGGGTTTGTAGAATTAAGGCTTTTAGAGAAAGGCCTTTAACAGTTAGGGGCTTGCCTCTTTATGAGATCTGATAATTTCTTAACTGTGAAAGCTTCTTGTGACTTGTGAGTCTTGTCAACTAATTTAACATGAAATGTCCTTGGTGGGATATTATATTTCATCTAGTAAAAGGTGCAAGGAATCACTATTTATCAATCAATAAACAAGCGCGATAAACTTCTTTTATATTTCTTTTCTGACATTTTATTCATGGCCCATATCGTCTATTGATATTTTATCCCCTTCATTTCCGTCACTTCTCGTGCTCGCACAATCAAGATAATCCGAAAAAAAGAGGCCCTTTGTCAATTTCACTCCATAAACCAGCGTTCTACTTTCCAGGAAAGTATCGAAACTCATACTCAACCAGATCGAAAGTGATAGTGGTCACGGACTCCACTGATCTTGAACCCAAGCACACGACCAGTCTCCTACCTCGATTTTTACTATCGGGACTTTTCCCCATACTCATTCGTTCAATTAGATATTTAATTGAAACTGCGGCCAGGTAATCATCGACCATTTTTCTTATTAATTACGTGGTAAAATCTAGATTAGCTACCGTTGATTGACAGCTATAAATTCATTGATGAATATTTAAATGGGTTTGTATGTTTCTGTGTAATTAAATTAGCATTATTTTCATTTGGGGCTAGTACACGAGGAATATGAATAATTATCTCGATGAATCTGCAATTTTATCCACATTTTCATCTTGCAAATGAGAAATGCTCAATCACGCACATCGTATTTTCCATTTCATCAAGAAAATCGATAGCAATACCTGCCATGTATGACTTACTTATACTTATCGTATAAATCATATAGAACAAAATTACTTTAACAGCGAGCTCGCTGGACTATTAGTTAATTATTGACACCAAAAATGGTAAATGTGGGATAGTTGCCCAACTATTTGAAATTAAAAGCCATTAAAATACTTAAGATAAGTATTTAATAATATTATATTTTAATGTTAGATTGTATACTCAACAATGAACGACAAAATAAAACTGTCTATAGATGAGGATAGATGACTTGTGGGATAGTTGCCCTAAGGAAATAATAAAGAATATTCTGATTTCATTATTATCATTCTCTTTTAATAATATAAATTTTTATGAATTTTTATTCGGCAGCATATTCATTAGGTACTGTTTACTTTTCAGGCATTTTATTATTTTATCTTCAAATAATGATTTTTTTTCAACGTAGTTTTGATCACAATATTTGTTTTTTAGCGCTCTAGTTCCTCGGAACTGAGTGCTTATCAATTTGCCCAAATGTCTGTAATTTTCGAATTTTACGATGAAAATGGTCTTAAACGATTTGGTTCGACTCACTGATCAAGAATCCGTGGTCGAAATTCATTCTGTCCGGCCGGTCCGGCGTCGGGCCGGCCGTTGGCACGATAACTCTCGAACGGAATGAGCTAGAGAGTTGAAATTTTCAGAGTAGGTTTGGCAGATAAATATCTCGGCTAAGTTCGTTATTGGGCTAAATCGGACAGATGATTTCGGAGTAACAAAAAAAAAATTTTTTTATACATAACAAATTCCAAATTAAATTTTTTTCAATAAGCAGTTTTACCATAAGATTCCAATGATATCATTTTTAACTCTAAGAAGCTAATACTTTCGGAGATATGATTTTTCGAAATTTCAATAAAAAATCGTATTTCTACGTTTTCACAGAATTATATAATTATTCTATGTATGAATTGTCATAATGTCAACTTATTTTCCTGAGACATGACATTGTCTAATTCCTTGCTAATAGTTGGTTCGAGAAACGTCAAAATCGACTTAGAGAGACAAGGGTAAAAACCGTCAAATAAACCCCCATGTGGCGATTTTATGTCGAAAAGTGAAAATTAAGAATATATATCCCAGGTAAGTACCGACGTTTTATTCTAATACTGGAGATCGACAAGATCGTACGAGGAGCCCGATAGTCGTTTCGTCTAGTCAGTCGGGTTTTCGGTTTCGGAACGAGAGAAGGCGAACTCAAATCCCGGAAAGGGAATTACACTTTTTGGCGCTCTAGTTCCTCGGAACTGAGTGCTTATAAATTTGCCCAAATGTCTGTAATTTTTATTTAAGATGCAGTTTCACCATTAAAATCCATCGATATCATTTTCAACTCCAACAAGCTAATACTTTCGGAGATATGATTTTTCTAAATTTCAATAATGAATCGTACGTACTTCTATGTTTTCAAAGAATACTATAATTATTCTATCTAAGCTTTATTATATGATCTGTGTTCATACTCGTACATTTCATCCAGTTTTATAAGAAAGAGTCAAATTCATTTCAGCTATTTTAATTTGATTTCTTCCATGGTGCAGTTCTCATTCTCAGATTGCTCATTTAATCTTGATAAATAAACTATTTTTTGAATTTAATTTCCTTTATGATGCAGTTCTTTCATAAGAATACATTGATTCAATTCCCAACTCTGAGAAACCAATACTTTCGGAGATATAATTTGTCTGTTTGAACTAGAGCGCCAGAAAGCTCCTGGCCACAGCGCTTGAACCCATTTTTTTTTATAGATAACATCTAAACATTAATATGGAAGACTTATGCAAAATTTCGGATGACTAAAACATTTTAAAAAATATATATTTAAAAAAATTCTGTATCTCAGAAACTATCCGTGAAGAAAACCATATTTCACAGCGAAGTTCTAAATTTGAACTCAATCTGATATATTGGTGAAGATATGGATGGAATATCGAAATATTACAACGATTGTAGTCCATTTTTTTACACTCGACGAACAAATCTGTAATTAGTTTTTGATATTTAACGTGCCTGGAAAGAATTCAATGTGTCATGATGTGGTTTGTATAGATCGAATTAGAAATTTCAACACTCATCATGTCATTCATTCCTGTCTATGTTCATGTTTATATTGTGTACTGTCAAATCAGACAAACCAGTTTGAAAATGAGAAAAAATGCCGAGCTATAGCAAATCTTGGTGAACATGATAGGATTCTGGGACCAGTCTCACAAGTTACAAACAATGAATGGAAAAGAGTAAGCTATCCAAAAAAACGAATTAAAAAAATTTTAATTCCGTACTTTCCTGATGTCTCATGCGAATAGTTATTTATCCTTTAAAGTGAAATTATCTGAAAAACACCTCAAAGCTGCCATGAATCCAAGTATTTGGAGCTTGTATAAGCAGCGAAAGACTCGATATCAAATTCCCGAACAAATAATATACTTTGTATCCTTCAAAGTGAAAATATCTGAAGAGAACTTCAAAGCTGCGATGAATCCAAGTATTTGGCCAGAGGAATCTTATATGAGCATTTTCAGTAATTTTCAGAGGAGGTTGGAAAAACCGTTATTTCGATGGATTTATATCGATATTTTACACCATTTGTTGTTCAGAGAGAATCAAATATGGTATATTGGAAGTATTTTGATTAATTAAAACAGATATTTTCAGATCGGAGATCCTGAAGTTAGGGTTCGAGTCCCAGATGAAGAGGTCAAATTTGATTCTGTCCGGCCGGCCAGCCGTTGCCACAATAACGGAACGAAATAGCGACTTGAAATATTATTCATCTCACGATAACTTGAGAATGGAAAGAGATAGCGTCTTGCAATTTTCAGAGTAGATTGAGCATCCTAATACAACATTTGAGTTCGCTAATAGGCATAATCGGCCAAACAGTTCTTGAGTTATACTTATCTGAAATTTTGTTTTAATTTCCTCCTTAACTCAAAAAATATGAAACCAATCCAATTCAAACATGATAATTAGTTGTAGAATGCTGACGCCCAAATTTTTACGAAATTTTTACGAAATTTCGTGATGATCGTATCACTAGAAAATTTTTAAAAAATTATTGAAAATCTTTGAAATATATTTTCTATATCTCAGAAACTAATCTCTGAATTTTGCAGAAGGCCTTTAAACCTATACAGCCAAGAACACGATCGGATCTATATTGTTGGAGATCTGAGCAGCATTAGGTGTGTTCAGTAGTTGGATGGGTGACCGTTTCCACTATGACTGTAGAACGGAAAGAGATAGCGACTTCCAATTTTCAGGGTAGGTTGCGCATACAACTGAAACAGTTATGTTCATTGTTGGGTATAATGGTCCAAACGGCTTCAGAGTTATACCCATCTGAAATATTGTATTCTCGATATATCAAAAAATATAGATCCGATCGAATTGAAACTTGGTAAGTATTTGTAGAATACCGACGCTAAGAAGTTTGTGAAACTTTGTGAGGATCGTATTACTAGAAAATTAAAAAAATATATTATTTATCTCACACTTGCAATTTTTAGGATAAGTTGCACACTCTAATGCGACATTTGAGTTAATTAAAAGGCATAATGAGCAAAATGATTTATGAGTTATACAAATCTGAAGTTTTGTTGTTATTTCCTCTTTAGGTAACTCAAAATATACAAATCCGATCCAATTAAAACTCGGTAATTACTTGTAGAATGCCGACGCGCAAATTTTTTCCGAATTTCGTGAATATCTCATCCTGAAATTACTTGAGACGGAAGTTTTTTCGTATATCATTAGATATTTGAAGAATTTCAATTCAGTGATCTCCCGTTACTCAAGTCAGTCATTAAAATGGTACGAAATGTATTCATATTTTATAAAAGCTGAGAAAACGGTCTATATCGATGGTAAATTTGAATAAGAGTATGCAAGTGTCCAATAGAGATGAATAAAACATTATTAACAGTAGGTTTGCCGCAAAAGCTCCTGACTTCACGTCAGTGCCTCAACCATTTTTTTCTCTGCTCCTTTTGCGGGACTACCCGTTAAACCTTTTCTATTGAATATGCTCCTCCACATTATCCAAATTTCTATGTGATATTTTAGTAGTTTTATGCTTCTGCCAAGTTTGGTCAAACAATTCCTACCTGTTCTTGGTCTTTCGATTTGCATATCACTGAGTTAAAAGGTTTATGAATTTACGCATGTTTGCAATATTATACTTATTATATAGTGTTTGGTAGAACGTTGAAGATACGGAAATGGTGGATAGGTGGGGTCATCTACTCACTCAGCACTAATTTATTTGCCCCTGGCCCCCTGGATATTCAAAAAAAAATTATTGCTTTTTTCTAGTTTCACCACTTTCTTAATTTTAAAGTGTAATTTTTATTAAAAATGCCAGGCAATATTTTTGTTTTTTTTATCTCTAATGTTGACAGATTCTTATAAAATTATTGCTTTATTCAGATGTTAGATACAAAAAAAGTTATGAGTCCTCAAAATTACAGAAAGATATAGAAAATACTTAAATCTTAATTTCAACTTGCATTAAAATAAAACAAAAATTGATTGAGGAGTTCCAATTCTAGCAAAACATCCCTAGTTGTAACCTTTCTAATGGTATGTAATGTGCTTTTTTTAAAAAAAACTTTAAGAGTTATTTCATAATTTTACCAGGTAGGAAATTTTCGATGATTGTCTACCTTTACGGAAAGTGAAATGTTTTGTGTAATTTAATACTGCAAGGTTGGTAAAAATTAAATGATCTACGGGTTGCCAGTAGCCGTGGTGCAAATTGACATTCACCCTTAGGATGGTTACACAAAGCAGGTGGAAATTATTAATTAAATGAATTATTTAATTGTTGAATTAACGCACCTAACTGGTACAGCTATTTTCTTTGTGCTTAATTCAAGAACATACGTAATTTCAATCGATCATTTAATTTTTACCAATCTTGTAGAATTAAACTTCGCAAAAAATTTCACTTTCCGTAAAAGAAGAGTTTCGTCAGAAATTTCCTACTTGATAAAATTATCAAATAACTCTTGAAGGTTTGTTTTTATGAAAGCAAATTGCATACCATTAGAAAGTGCACACACTAGGGATATTTTGCTAGAATTGGAACTCCTCAATCATTTTTTGTTTGTTTTTAATGCAAGTTGAAGTTAAGATTTAAGTATTTTTTACATCTTTCTGAAGTTTGAGGACTCATAACTTTTTTTTCTAGCGAACATCTGAATAAAGCAATAATATATGGAAAGGTTTAACGGGTAATTCCGCGGAATTCCGCGGAATTACCCGTTAAACCTTTCCATATATATATATTACTCCGCATGATCCATATTTCTAAAGCAATAATTTTATGAGAATCTGCCAACATTGAAGATTAAAAAAACGAAACAAAAATATTGCCTGTTTTACCCATTTTTAATGAATATTACACTTTAAAGTTGAGAAAGTGGTGAAACAAGAAGAAATAAAAAAAAATTTTTTAATCACCAGGGGGCCAGGGCCAAATAAATTAGGGCTGATTAAGTAGCAGATGACCCCACCTAACCACCCTTTTCATATGTTCAACGTTCTGCCAAACACCCTGTAATATGTTTAATGTATTTGTATTCGATATACTTAATGATAATGTGGAATTGTCTATTAATTCACGAGTCAGACACATAATTAAGTAGACAAAGCTCGTTAAGTACGAGATAAGCCTCTTCATCATATTTATCGAGTTACAAACACACTATAAACATTCCGTGTAAAACATCAAACACTTACTACTTAGTCATCTCATCTTTGTAAGTGATGGAAATTAAGATTAGCCTTTCGCATTTCCCCGTGATTTATCGAGTTATTCCATTTCCTGGACAGGTGTGGGATGTTAGTCTCTTGCGCCCGACTATTTATACGCCACTGTCGCAAAGGAATTACCGTGTACCGGGAAGATTTTTATTGTCCCGCGTTGAACGACAGAACGACAGGTATTTCCAGTGCTATATCTGTTGTTTCTCGTGTTGGAGGCTGATACAAGGAGCGATATGGAATCTGCCGTTGGAATTCGAAGAAGTCAATGGCATTCATCGGAACCCTCAGATTCATTGATTTCAAGTACGAAAACGCTGCAGATTTCACTGGAAGTATTATTTTTCCATCATTCTAATCGTCATTTTGAAGAAAACGGCTTCATGATTTTTTAGGCCGGCCTTATACAGCCGGAATGTCTCTCTGAATTCATACTCTTAATTCATATTATTCATTCACAAACACGTAATTGCATACTAATTTACTATTTCGCCTCACACATTCTGATTTTTTCAGAGTATTAATTTCTAGATTTTGCAAGCTTCCAGAATTCAGATTATGAATTAAAAATATGAATTCAGAGAGAAATTCTGGCCGTATAAGGCCTGCCCAAGGTCGGCCTCATACGTCCGGAATGTCTGAATTCATGTTATTAATTCAGAAAGCACCGGATTGCACACTAATTCACTATTCTCCTCACACATTCTGGTTTTTTCAGAGTATTGATTTCTAGATTTTGCAAGCTCCAGAATTCAGATTATGAATTCAAGAATATGAATTCAGAGACGTATTAGGCCGGCCTTAGAATACAAACATTTTGCGATCGTTTCTATGGATCTAATAGAGCACTGGAAGATGCAAAGAATACATGGTGCGGCCACACTCTTTGACATATGTTCGGCCAAAATGCGGTCCAAATACTATCAAAATAAAAGGATGTTGTTCTACTTCAGTTTTCACCGATAGATGCCGGCAGCAGAAATTTTATGGAGTAAGCAACACCTCCTAAAAGAAAGACCAATCAACTCTCCATCACTTTTTACAATATGGCGGCGTAGGTGGATGAAAGTCCAATTGACAGCTGTTTTGATTGTCAATAGTGAATGCTTAAATCACCGTTGAAAATTTGATTTCAAGTGGAGATTCGTAATATTTGTATGTCCAAATTACCGAGGACTCAGTGTTACCAACTCATTGTACAGATTATATGGAAAAAAGAACAGAGATAAACTTGATTTTTGTAGACTTGCAGGAGGCTTATGATAGTGTACCACTCGCTAAATTGTGGAAGACCTTGGAAGAAAATTATATATTGAGGCAGTGAAGGAGCTCTACACGGATATTTCAGCAAGGGTGAAGGTGGGATCCAAACTGTCTAAGGAGTTCCGTATCTCAAAAGGTCTCCAACAGGGCTATCCGGTAGCCCCATATCTGTTTAAGGTCTACCTTGCCTCGACTCTGAAACATTCGAGAAGAACATGTCGAAATATGGGAATTCCACGAAAAATATATACTTTTCACTGTACACTTTGCTGACGACCTGGTCATCATGGCCAAAGATGAGGAAGATATTTATTATATGTTGAGAAAATTAAATGAGGTACATATAGAGTGGGGTATGACCATAAACACCTGGAAAACAAAACGGTATGGTGGTTTCGGATTAATATTTTTTTGGAACTGTTGTTTTATTTAATGACAATTTTTGAAGCATTAAAGCATTGAAGCATTGCAGATTGCTCTTTTTTAAAAATGATGCAGTTCTATCATAAGAATCCATTGATATAATTCCCAACTCAGACGGTGGGTTTCACGAAGCTTTGACAGCTCTTAATTGCCGCATTAGTGCGATTCTATGTCGATTTTCAGTTCATTTTTGATACAACCATCGAATTAAATCCACAATTAAGCTAATCGAAGCTTCGTGTACCCAATGTGAGAAACCAATACTTTCGGAGACATGATTTGTCTGTTTGAACAATGAGTTTCATCCTACTATTATTTTTATTTTGTTTAACAAATCATCGACCCTGGTCTATAGATATGTTTATACATTTACAGAGATGGAATAAAACATTGCATAATAGCACTGGAGCCTTAGCGATCTCGTTCATGTAATCATCAATATATTTCACTGATTTGAAAGACCATACATTATTGAAATTCATGATTAGGAGAGATTCTGAAGGTAATATTATTCTAGAGTTATATTATGAAATGCAATTGGATATGAATTTTTATCCGTTACAACATGAACGAACCTTTCCCCATGAATATTTGAGAGAGTACGCATTAGCTACATACTATAAGCCCAAACACGGACTAATAATTTCATTCTCCAATCAGGTTGCGTGTTGCAAACGCATTTTTCCCTGAACATACCTAA
Organism: Halyzia sedecimguttata; assembly: GCA_937662695.2. Lineage (NCBI taxonomy): Eukaryota > Metazoa > Arthropoda > Insecta > Coleoptera > Coccinellidae > Halyzia > Halyzia sedecimguttata. The sequence continues at coordinate 66,443,653 of OW569415.2, read as the reverse complement.
CATAAATTACAATTATACCCCCATATCAGTTTAATGAAAGCTGAAACTTTTATGAGGATTTAGAGTCCTATTTGCAAGTGACATGGCAGATTTTGCTGATTTGAAGAAAAGTGCTTGCTGCTTATTTCCGTTTTCCTAAAACGGTGTCACGTAAAATTAGATCATAAACGTTTTCTTAGCGGCAGCCCAGTTGGATCGAGCAAATTGAAAATTCACACTGAAGAAGTGTTTACTTATGCGTAAAAGTGTCACAGAAAAAACTACATAACAAGTTGTACGCGATAATAGTTCGTACGAGAGTAAATCAGAAACTTCTGTATTTTTAAGATGCATGGTGTTAAAATTAATTCTGTTTTTGTTTTTTTGTGAATATTTCTGCACAAAGATGAAATAATTGGACGAAATTTGTTATACAGAGTTTTTTCTTTACAGAACTCAAATATTGTGTTAGTTTTTGCGCGTATGTTCTGGGGAACATCGCGTTATCATTTTGCCCAAATGTGAAATCTAATTCTGTGGTGCCGTCCGGCCGTCCGGCCGTTGCCACGCTAACTTGAGAACGGAAAGAGCTAGCGACTTGAAATTCTCAGGGTAGGTGGCGCATCCCAATGCAACGTTCGTTAATGGGTATAATCGGTCCAATGGTTTCCGAGTAATAATTTTGTTTTCAACCAAAATAAATCCGGTCGAATTTAAACTTGGTGAATACTTGTAGAATATAAACCTAAGCACGTTTGAGAAATTTTGTGAGAATCGTGTCACTATAGAAAATTTTAAAAAAATTATTAAAAAATATTATTTATGACACGATAACCTGAGAACGGAAGGAGATAGCGGCTTGAAATTTTCAGGTTAGGTTGTGCATCTGAATGCAACATTTGAGTTTGTCTATAGGTATAATCGGCCAAACGGTTTCGGAATTATACCCATCTGAACTTTGGTTGTCCTCAATAACTCGAAAAATACGAAACCGATATAATTCAAACATGGTTATTAGTTGTAGAATGCCAACGCGAAAATTTTTGCAGAACATCGTGAACTAGAAAATTTCAAAAAAATTATTGAAAATAATTGAAAAAAATTCTATATATCATAAACTATTCGTCCGGCATGGCTGAAATTTTGGAAGAGCCTTCAGAACCTAACTCTCCCGCAGAGTTCCAAGTTTGAACACGATCGGACCCATATTGCTGGAGAACCGAGCAGCCTTTTGTTAGTTCGGTAGCTGGATGCGAATCGTCTTATTTTTGCAAGAACCTTCAAACATGAAAGTCATGATGTCATATTTTTGCGCGTATGCTCTTGGGAAAATCGTGTTATTTCATAACAAATCTATGGGAGAGGATAGCCCTACATTAGCGGTCAGACCTGGTTTTGAAAGAGATCCTCCTTAGGAGGAGGCAAGTAAATATTGAAGGGATTTCTATGAACAAGAGTGAATATCTTTGAGAAATAGAGAAAGCGATTCTTCTTCAAGAGATCCATGTGCCTTCAGAGGAGTATATTTGTGAGAGGGGACTTTAGAAAGGTTATGTATTATTTTTAATATGATATCACTGAAATTTTGCTGAAGGCTTCAAAACTTAACTTTAAATTAACCACACTTTCTGATCTTGTAAGGTGAGAGGCTCATTTGTCGATATTAAATCTCGTGATGGGTAGAGAGGAATTTTAGGCCATTTTTTCTATCACTAATGAGAATATATCTTTATGTTTCACCTCAATACCTTTAGATCTATCAATGGGCATTTATTGGTTAAGAATAAGTAATTGAATATTACTGGAATTCAATTGAATTTCATTCAATATGTTAGTAACTAAACTTATAATTTTCTCTACTTTGATTATTTAAATATGACATTAATTCCAGTAATATTTTTCTAGAATAATTATGTATTCTTCGCCTAAAGAATAATTGAAGGTAGACAATAATGTGTTAATTTTTTCATCATTGCTTTCTATCCTGACTTCACGAAAAAAAATTGGTTCAAGTACTAACGTGAAGTCAGGAGCTTTTGCGCGTATGTTCCATTGTCCATTCTCCTGTATTGGACACTTTTAATCGAATTCACCATGGTGAATTCTATTGTCTATTCTCCTGTATTGGACACTCTTAATCGAATTCACCATGGTAAATTCGATTAAGTGTCCAATACAGGAGAACATACAATAGAATCCACCATGGTAAATTCGATTGAGAGTGTTCAATACAGGAGAATGGACAATAGAACATACGCGCAAAAGCTCCTGACTTCACGAAAAAAAATGGTTCAAGCACTGACGTGAAGTCAGGAGCTTTTGCGCGTATGTTCTATTGTCCATTCTCCTGTATTGAACATCTTAATCGAATTTACCATGGTGAATTCGATTAAGAGTGTCCAATACAGGAGAATAGACAATAGAATTCACCATACTCAACATACTCGCAAAAGCTCCTGACTTCACGTCAGTGCTTGAACCAATTTTTTCACTACTTATAGAGGTCGCCACAAACAGTGATCCATCACCATTTAAATCAGGTCTTACTTCTTTGTAACACCCTGTAACATTTGAACAAAGTGTTTTCAGAATTACAATCACTCTATTCTGAAAATTATATTATATCACCTAGCTCAACTTAGCCAATATTCCAGTTTTGTTTTTACTGGAGATATTCTGAACCCAATTTGATGAACTTCGTTCAAAATCTAGTGAGAATTGGATATGTAACTTATTTTACAGCCAAGTTCTAGATTTAAACTTGATCGAATAATATGTGACATGATAATCTCCTGAATTTATAAATTTGAAAACAAGGTATCAAAGGTCAGTCAATGACATTCGTTCAAGTTCCGGCTTTCACCGTAGATCTGCACAGGTCCAATAGTATAGGTGGTAAAGCTAGGAACAATTAGGTACCGGTACTGTTTATTCTCGACGCAACAGTAAATGTATGTATTCGAATGGGTCCTTACGCCACCACAAACACAGGTATTTTCTTTTCAACCCAACAGGGAATGTATTAATTTGAACAGAGACCTTACGGCACCACAAATACAGAACTGTTTATTTTGGACCCAACAGTGAATGTATGTCTTTGAGTCGAAACTAATCGTCTGAGAACATTCTCGGCCATAAAGTGGAGCAGTTTTGTTTGGACGCTTGTTTTTACAGTCGGATTCATGTTCTTGGAAATATTGGGAATATACAGGAAGAGTCAGTTGTTTGTATCAGGACTTCGATATCAGATAGAAGGCTACTTTTCGGCAATAAAAGTTCCCATAAGATATATCCTAAGACCAAAAAAAATTGATCTTAAAATTATTTCAATTTTCTTCCGGCCAAAAAATTCGCAGAAATCTCAGTGGCGTTCAAGTTGGTGGAGTTGCAATATCCAATAACCTCCTGTTTTCGCCACTAAAAATGTTCGAAACATGCAAGGAACATTAAAAGTTGACTTTCAGAAAGTACTATGGTTGATTTTGATTGCATCGAAATATCAGCATCCGTTTTGAATTTATTGCAAAAAAACAAATTTTTTTCTCTAAATTCAAGATCCTGTGTCTTTTGAATAGGACATCTTAGTATATATATTTATAGGAACATTCAGTGATGAAAAATAGCCTTCAATCTGATGGTTAAGTACTGCTACAAATAACTTACTCCCCCTGTATATTATTCCACATAAGCTAAGCAGCTTTGGGCGAGTTCAGTACCTGGATAGTAGATCACTCTATCTACAAATTTGAGCAAGTACGCCAATACTTCTGAACACAGTGCTTTCTAAATTGTTTATCTGTCAATCATACCCCAATATGACGTTTTAACGAACTTTAGCCTCCTATATCTCAGAAAGGAAATATACAAAGCATTTTAAACTTTAAACCGCAACATAACAACATTTCAGCCGATTCGACCGACAGTCAATTTTCCATATGTTTTCATGGATATCAGAACAAGAATATAAAATTGGTTCAAGCCCTGTGGACTGGAGCTTTTTGGCGCTCTTGTTCAAACAGACAAATTATATCTCCGAAAGTATTGGTTTCTCAGAGTTGGGAATTATATCAATGAATTCCTATCATAGAACTTCATCATGAAATAAATTAAATTTAAAAAAAGTGTCTTTAAAAAAATGCTTCAATAATTATCTTTAAAAAAAAAGAGCAATCTACAATGCTTCAATGCTTTAATGCTTCAAAAATTGTCATTAAATTTATTTATCAAGATTAAATGAGCAATCTGCAATGATTCAACCTCGTGGAATGGGTTGTTGCAAAGTTTTCACAACTCGAAATACCTAAGAAAAGTATCATCGAAATGTCTAGAGCAAGGCTGGAGACAATCATAGTAGATTGTCCATTTATTCCTCATATTTTAGTAGGTCATGGATTACGAACAAATTGTTTTAATAGTTCAAAATATATCAATAAAATACTATCCTCTTTTCATAATTTAAAATTTAATAGTTCATACCACTAACACATTCTTTTCTGTGTTATGAACCTTAACTCAAGAAAAAATGTTTGATACGCAAATGTAGATCCATCTTTCAGTATTTTTTTGCTAGCAACATTATGAAAATACTGTATATAGGAACATGTCTCACTACTTAAGGAAGTAAAAGGTAATATTAACCTCAGTGCTCAACGAACAGTAATTTCTTTTGATAATTCCATTATGTTCTTCTTTCCTGTTGCCTCCATAATCTACATCAAAACAATTCAAGAATCGAATACTTGCTTTCCAAGAGAAAATATTGACAATCTCTAATAGCTAGAAAAGATGACATTTATGAATAGTAAACACAGACAGATTCTGTGTTCACATTCTGTGAATACATATAACTCACGATGCATTATTGAAACTTTGAAACATCATATCTGCGAGAGTATTAGCTTGTTAGAGTTGAAAATGATAACAATAGATTCTTATGATGAATCTGCATCTTAAAAAAATTTGAATTAAAAAGTTGTTATGTAAAAAAAGATATTTGTTTTCGTTACTCCGAAACTATTAGACCGATTTCGCTCAATAACAAACTTAACCGAGATATTTATCCCTCAAACCTACTCTGAAAATTTCAACTGTCTAGCTCATTCCGTTCGAGAGTTATCGTGTTAACGGCCGGCCGGACAGAATCAATTTCGACCACGGATTCTTGATCAGTGAGTCGAACCAAATCGTTTAAGACCATTTTCAGCCAAAAATTCGAAAATTACAGACATTTGGGCGAATTGATAAGCACTCTGTTCCGAGGAACAAGAGCTCCAATAAAAGAATAGTGAAGAGTCACTGAGATCACAGAGAAAACAATGACATTTCCACGGAACAGACAGCACCACAGAACATTTCTCTCAGAATACCCAACGCAAGCTATTATGGATCCGAATCCTGATCAACTAACGGTTCCACAACATGTATTATGTATTCGATACTCGCATCAAGGTTCTTAAATCCTCCTGAAAAGGAACCGCCTATGATTTCGCTATCGTTTTAATTGTTGATAGCGAAATGTGCGCTGAGTGGAGCTCGGAAACTCACATCGCCACTGCATACCATGTCAAAGACACATGCAATAGGTCCATTTAGATTCTCGTGGATATTGAATTTATACTGGAACACATCATATATATTAAAGAAATGTGCTCCACGATGATACAGAATAAATATTTTTTTTTTGGTAATGTCATATCTGAAGAAATAATTGGCTAGATACGAGTGGACACTAATTGGTGTTCAGGACAGGTTTTTGAAGGAGCTTTCAGTATTAATGACTTTAATTTAAAAAGAGCATGGATTTTCCATAACATGCTGTTTCCATTACTGTTCCAAATGAAAGCATTGCGAAGTAGGGTAGAAGGGAAATTCAGAAAAGGAATGTTATTCATCTTCGATTTAAGACGAATTATACAAAATCTTACTCTGGTTTCCGAGTAATAATTTTGTTTTCAACCAATATGGATCCGATCGAATTGAAACTTGGTGAATAGTTGTAGAATATAAACCTAAGCACGTTTGTGAAATTTCGTGAGAACCGTATCGCTAGAAAATTTTAAAAAAATTATTAAAAAATTGGTTCAAGCACTGACGTGAAGTCAGAAGCTTTTGCGCGTATGTTCTATTGTCCATGCTTCTGTATTGGACACCCTTAATCGAATTTACCATGGTTAATTATGTCGTCCATTCTCCTGTATTGGACACTTAATTCGAATTTACCGTGGTAAATTCGAAGTAAGAGTGTCCAATACAGGAGAATGGACGACATAATTAACCATGGTAAATTCGATTAAGGGTTTCCAATACAGAAGCATGGACAATAGAACATACGCGCAAAAGCTTCTGACTTCACGTCAGTGCTTGAACCAATTTTTTTTTCGTGATTTTTTTTTAATTTTCTGGAGGCGCGGTTCTTAAAATTTTTTTTTCGTCATTTTTTTCAAATTTTCTAGTAGTACGATTCTTACAGAATTTTAAACACGTCTTTGTGTTGATTTTCTACTACTAGTTACCAAGCTTCAATTCAATCGAATATTTATTTTTTGAGTTATCAAGGAAACAATATTCCAGGTGGATATAACTCGGAAACCGTTAAACCGATTATGCCCAAAAACGAACTCAACTCTCCCTTTCGGATACGCAACCTACTCTGAAAATTGCAAGTCCCTATCTCCTTTGGTTCGAAAGTTATCGAGGCAACGGTCACCCATCTACTGAACTCACACAAGAATGCTCGAATCTCCAACAATATTCAACCGATCGTATTAAAACTTAAAACTTGGCAGTAGAGTTAGGTAATGAACGCTCTTGCAAAATTTCAGCAATTTCAAACGTATAGTTACTGATATATAGAATTTTTTTTTTTTATTTTCAATGATTCATTAAAAATTTTCTACAGATGCTATCCTCACCAAATTTCGCAAACATTTTTGCGTTGGCATTCTACATCTAATAACCATGTTTGAATTCAATCGGTTCAGTATTTTTTGAGTTAATGAGGAACAAAAAACCACCAAATTACAGAAAATTTCAGATGGCTATAACTCTGAAACCGTTTGGTCGATTATGCTCATAAACAAACTCAAATGTGGCATTCATATGCACAACATAACCTGAAATTTTCAAGCCGCTATCTCTTTCCGTTCTCAGGTTATCGTGACAAAAAAAATATTTTTTAATAATTTTTTTAAAATTTTCTAGCCATACGATTCGCCCAAAATTTCACAAACGTGCTTAGGTTCATGTTCTACAACTACTCACCAAGTTTCAATTCGATCGGATTTATATTGGTTGAAAACAAAATTATTACTCGGAAACCACTGGGCCGATTATGCCCATTAACGAACTTGTCCGTCGTATTGCGATGCGCCACCCACCCTGAAAATTTCAAGTCGCTAGCTCTTTTCGTTCTCAAATTATCGTGGCAACGGACGGCCGTACGGCCGGACGGCCGGACGGACAGAATAAAATTTGACCTCGGATTCTTCATAGGGGAGTCAAACTTGATCGTTTGAGACCAATTTCGTCAAAAAATTCGAAAGTTACAGACATTTGGGCAAAACTATAACGCGATGTTCCCCAGAACATACGCGCAAAAATATTTTTATGTCAGGATAACCTGAGGTAGCGATATGAAATTATCGGGTTGGGTTGTGCATCTGAATGTGACATTTGAGTCTGTTTATAAGCATAATCGGCCAAACGGTTTTTGAGTTATACCCATCTGAAATTTGGTTGTTATTTCCTCAATAACTCGAAAAATACAAAACCGATCCAACTCAATTTCGTGAGGATCGTATCACTAGAAAATTTTAAAAAAATCATTGAATATCATTGAAAAAATTCTATATATCAGAAACTATTCATCCGCTGAAATTTTGCGAGAGCCTTCAGATTCAGAATCTAACTTTACTACCAAGTTCCAAGTTTGAACACGATCGGATCTATATATTGCTGCAGATCCGAGCAGCCTTGTGTAAGTTCTAGTAGCTGGATGGGTGACCGTTGCCTCGATAACTCTCCAACGAAAGGAGATAGGCAATTTTCTTAATTTTTGTTTACACGATAACTCGAAAATACTGATCGGATTGAATTGAAATTGAGTAGGTAGTTAGATGCAAATGACCGAAGCAAACACTTTTGCGAAATATCCTGAGGATCCCATGACTTGAAAAAATTAAAAAAATTACTGATAGTTTGCGGAATATTTCGCTTGAAATTCCGAAACTAATTTTTTTTTAAATTCATGCTGCCATTTCCGGAAATTCTGTGCACAGTCAGTTTCTAGGAAGTAGCGTTGTTTCCGAGTTGAAATGTCTGCACCGTGGCACTGTCAAAGAAACTTGAGAAAATATAAAAAAGCACTGACGTGAAGTCAGTACTCTTTGGCACGCTTGTTCACGTTGGCTAATTTGAATTGAATGATGAATGTTTCAAGCTCAGTAGATAGAGCCCGATGGAGATCTAGTCAAAGGGTAGTGGACACCATTCAGTGTTGGGTCAAAAATTAACAGTGCTGTGCCTAAGCTGGCATAAGGATAGAGTGATAAACTCGACAAAGAACATAACTGACTCTCCTTAGTCGCACAAGCACCTATAGGAGCTTCTGTGTGATCTCCTTGGGAAAGAGTCATTATAATCATAATCATGTCTATAGCAAGCGCGCCTATGCAGATTGACCCCCCGTCAATGCTTTTTTAGCCTTTTTCTATCATAGTGAAGTCAATCTGCATTGGCGCGCTTGCTATAGACATGATTATGATTATATACTGACTCTTCCCCAAGGAGATCCCTCAGAAGCTCCTAGGTGCTACTGACTCTTCTCCAAGGAGATCAAAATATGTTTGTGTTCTATGTTATACAATAAGGGAACGAAATTTTTAGTCTTGAGAAAGATCTTAACCAAGATCGAAACTTCGACTTCCTGAAATTGATCGTATTATTTGCCCAGTTATGAAGCCAATAATCAACCAACTACTCTCAATAAAATATTATATTATCGTGTGTCGTTCTTTTTTTAGAAATTCATTCATATTTCAGTTTGAAGATTTGGATTGTTTTTCAGCCTGCACGAATTGATTATACCTTCTCAGAAATGTTTCGTTTTTTAGGATGTCTGCCAATAAGTATCAATTTTACAATTATTGCGGAATGTGTCCAGTAAAAAAGATAATAGCCCGATTTTATAGACTTACAATCAATGATCTATTTTCGGAAGCGAAAATAATATGAAGAATTTGATACTTCAATGTATTGGTACAGAAACTATTTGCTCAACAATATCTGTACGAATTAATTCAGAACAACTTGTGATGAAAAACAGATGTTTCGCATTCAAGAATCAAGTTTAGTTGTTATCATCGCAAACAATCTTGTAAAGTTATTGAATCTGAACAATTATTATGTTGAAAGTACCGATTGAGGACGCTAGACCGAGTGAAAATGGTTGGCTTTGGGGACAAAGAATATCCTGAGCGGTCACAAATTTCTCAATCCAGTATGGACAATATTGTTGCAGAGTTTGAAGATACTGGCAGCAGCTCTTTGGTGAAAGAAATTTTCTGCGTGGGGAATGATAACAATGGATTCTTATGATAGAACTGCATCATAAAAGAAATTACTCAAAAAATTGTAATTTAAAAAAAACAAGAGTGCCAAAAAATATTAACCAAAACCAACAGACCGATTCAACCCAATAACGAACTTATCCGAGATATTCATTCCTCGAATCTTCTCCGAAAATTAGATTATATCAATTGAAACATAGCCAATATTCCAGTTTTGTTTTTACTGGAGATATTCTGGATCACATTTGATTAACTAACCAAGGTATATATTTCCACCCAAGAATATAATAAAATAAAAATACATAATATCCTATAATCCTCATAATTCTACGATAGCTGAGGTTATTTCATTGGTCATTTTGCATTCAATCATACGTTTTTTTTTTAGAATAGGAGGTTTTTTATATCTTGAACAACGAATTTTGAATATAACCAGAAATGAATATGACATGTCGGTACATCGGTAGATAAGATGTATGAAAACAGATCATGAAATTCATAGATATGAATACGATTACAGCATTTTGTGAAATCGTAGAATTGTTTTATATTGAGATTTTGAAAAATCATATCTCCGAAATTATTAGCTTGTTAGAGTTTAAAGTTATATCGATGGATTCTTATGATAAAACTGCTTCTTAAAAAAAATTGAATTTGAAATTTGTAATGTAAAAAAAATGTTTTTCGCTACTCCGAAACCATCAGCCTGATTTTGCTCAATAATGAGATATTTATCTCCAAAACCTACTCTGAAAATGTCAACTGTCTATCTCATTCCGTTGGAGAGTTATCGTGTTGACGGCGGATCAGCCGGCTGGACAGAATCGATTTTGACCACGGATTCTTGATCACTGAGTCGAACTAAATCAAGAATTCCAAAATTACAGACATTTGGGCAAATTGATAAGCACTCTGTTCCGAGGAAAAAGAGTGCCAAAAATAGAAAGGAGTTTGGGGAATGTGGTGAATTGAATAGCTACAGTACACGCAATTTGAATTTCCGCTTCCCGAACCGTAGGTTAAGCGAGAAGCAGCCCAATAATACCTCCGTACGATTTTTGGCGCTCTTGTTTCTCGGAACAGAGTGCTTATCAATTTGCCCAAATGTCTTTTATTTTCGAATTTTTTGATGAAAATGCTCTTAAACGATTTGATTCAACTCACTGATCAAGAATTCGTGGTCAAAATCGATTCTGGCCGGCCGGTCCGGCCGTTAACACGATACCACTCGAACGGAATGAGCTAGACAGTTGAAATTTTGTTGAAATTTTCAGAGTAGGTTTGGGACATAAATATCTCGGTTGAGTTCGTTATTGGGCAAAATCGGCTAGATGGTTTCGGAGGGAAAAATTTTTTTTTTCATTACAAATTTCAAATTTTTTTGAGATGCAGTTTCCCTTAAGAATCTATTGATATCATTTTCAACTCTAACAAGCTAATACTTTCGGAGATATGATTTTTAAAAATTTCAATATTACATCGTACTTCTATGTTTTCACAGAATGCGAATTCTATCTGTCTGTGTTCTATCTGTGTCCACTGTTCATCCATATCATCTTATCTACCAGACATGTCAAATTTATTTCTGTTCAAAGTATAATTGAATGCAAAATGACCAATTATAGGATATTATAAATCTATATGATATACCTTATATGCCCTTGGATAATACATATGTTGATGAAAATATATACTTTTGTAAGTTTATCATATTGGGTTCTGAATATCTCCAGTGGAAACAAAACAGGAATACTGGCTAAGTTTCAACTCTGAGAAACCAATACTTTCGGAGATATGATTTGTCAAAATTTTAACAAGAGCGCCAAAGCTCCTGGCCACAGGGACTTCCCACATTTTTTCAATAAACTCCCTGATAAAATGAAAATATATGAAGAACTGCGGAAATTCAGAAACGGTGTTTAGAAACTGTTGATCAATTTGGAACCATACTCAATAGATGATTACTTGACCATGTGTTGATGAAGAAAATGTTATGATTATGCATCTATTGATAGTTAGATGTAAATTATTGTTATCGTTATTTTCCTTGCTGTCTCGGTATTGTATAATAACGAGAACATCCTTTGAAATAAATACTATTATTATTTTTATTACTGGCAGCGTGAAGGCAGGTACGGACAGAGCTTCCTAAGTTGAATGAGGAAACGAGGTTGGATGTCCGACTGGCAATTGAAAACAACCCGCACACCTCCACGAGGAACATGGCTTGGGATTCCGGTGTTCAATTTCTTACACTCACAAAGCTCCTAAAATAACAAAAATATCATCCCCGCCAGGTGCAACTTGTTCAGGATCTCACTGAGGACGACCCAGATAGCTGAGTTTTGTGAAGAAATAATCTTACACCGCCATAAAAATCCCGACTTCCTGAACAACGTCATTTATTCTCACTAGGCGGTGAGAGTTAATCGGCAGAACTGGAGGTGTAGTAAAACATAGTACATATTATGTTGATTTACACCACTTCGCTGCGTTTCGTCGCATTGCGGCTTCATCAGGCATCACTAAATATATACTATTGTATCTATTAATGCCAAAATGTAGTGTAGCTTGTAACGGTATAAAACCCCGTTACGCTGTTCTCGTAGTTATGCAATCCGTGATGCGTTGAACGCAAGATGCATAGAATAACAAGGTGTGGACACTCCCTACTAATTCCTGCTAAAATTTTCGGCCGAAAAACGGACCAAGAACTGTCAAATCACTTACTTTATGTACTACTTCACTTTATTAACGATGGTGCCGCTAGGGTCGATTTCGAAGATTCTGACAAGCGAATAAATGAAAACTGACAAGCGACAAAGTTCACTTTTCACCGTTGCTAGTTCGTAAATTCAAATTAAAAGAATATAATGAAGCAGTTTATTGAAAAATCAATCCATTTTTTGATTAATCAGATATCTGTTCGGAGATAATATGTAAACCACATTGGTTTGGAACAGAAATTTCATCTTGCCAAGACATAATGAGGTCAAATAAGGGATTTATCAGTAAAGGAGTTTCTTTGGAACATTTTGAATGGAACTGTAAATGAAGAAATCTGTGAAATCATTATTTTTCCATTACGAAAGAACACATCCAACGTCATTAGAGTACAAGCATTTAATTTATGTATTTTGAAATACATTGAATGATACAGAATTTTCTGTAATACCTCTACATACAATATCTTTCGATATCATATTATTATTCAAATGTAGTAATTCCTTTATCATGTAAGGCTCTTTTAAATTGAGCATTTTACTTATTATATTATATGTATAATTTGAAATTTCATCAAAACATTCTCATGTATACAGCATTTTTTCAGTCACCCAATACCCCTTGACAACTTTTCATGTTCTCAGCAATTAGATTGCTGAATATAGATATTTAATTCGATAGCTATTATTCAGAACTAAGTATATACTGATGAAATATCGAAAAATGATTCATTAAATTGATAAACTAACCAAATAGAGGGTAGTGTACTACGTTTCAATCTTTTATTCAATATACATATATTCGCTAGAAAAATATTTTGAACAAACAAATGTTCTAATTTTCGATACCCTACCTCTAGCACAAGCCAGTTGCCATTCTTGTCGTTTAACAATATCCTTGAAACAAATAATATTATAGTATAAGAGCGCCAAAAAGAATGACGCCTTAGGAAAGCTATTCAAATTGATGAAATCACACTGTGTGGTTGCTCTGAACTTTGTTCTCTGCTAGTCCTTTCATCGTTCACAAATAATATTGTTAGTTTTCATAACATGGCATTTCATTCCTTCTCAATATATAACTGAATTGTATAATGAATATAATTATTAATCAATAGAGTTATATCTTAATTTCAACTGTTAAAACAGTTTATGTTCATCAACCGGCAAGATTATAGTAAATCAACAAGTCTTACGTTCTCCTATGTTGATTTATTAACAATTAACGGTATCAGCGATCTTTCAATATTATTAATATTAAAATTAATAACTATCTTGATACTAGAAATCTGCCCCTGATCCGGTAAGAATATACAATTGTTAAAAAAATATATTCGCATAAAAACGAAGTATTTTCGAAATGAAAATAGTATTTGATTAAAATGGTTCTGGATACTCGTTCAGAGTTCACACAGCAAACATTTGACTTACTTTCGGCGCGGCAAACGACTTTCCACAAGAAACTGGAATAAGCAAAGATTCAAATTTAATTTGACATGTCGGTAATTTTGTCCATAAAATTTCTACTGCCGGCATCTATCGGCGAAAATTGAAGTAAAACAAAATCCTTGTATTTTGACAGTATTTGGACCGCAAATCGGCCGAAAATATGTCAAAGAGTGTCTTCACCATGTATTCTATGCATCTATGTTGAACGTGAACTTATGGGAGCGTTATGGTTTGAAAGCGTTGTTTTATTATGAGTATGAATTTTGTTCGATTCCGTGAATTTATTAGTTTGAATTCTGAGCGATTAGAATTTTCTGTGGTCATACGGGTCTGGAACAACTCACTTCTTCTAACCCTTCTCGTAAGAATCCTTTTTCTCAATAGTTGAGATGAAAGAAATGGTGGTCTGAATATGTCTTAATAGTTTTTGTGATTATTTGTATGCGTCAAGTTGACGGTGAGTATTTAATATTTAAATATGTTTTTGAGATGATTTCAGATTGAAATTAGTTAATATGTTTTGCACTCCAACTTTATTATAAAATAATGTAGAGTACTTTATATACGATTTTTTCGATTCCTACTTATTTTTCTGCTACATGTGAATTTAATATTGATGTTGTTCTGAACGAATCAGGGGAGAGTTTTTTCAATTTTCGAGGGATTGTGTGCCTCGTGTTTTCAAGTTTTATTGAATACCGATCAATAAAGTTTGTGTACTGTTAACTTATATTCTCAGATTCGTACAGGGAAATAATGTATTTTGCAAAGTTCAAACATTGGTTTCATTGTTTGAAGTTTTTGGCTGGGCCGTATTTTTTGTGAGGCTGCATGCATAGCATATTGTCAGTGTAAAGTGTTAACCTGCCAACTCCATTCAACACAATTTTACAGTAGAGCATTTTAACTGCGCAGAAATTCAAATCGCCAAGTTTTTACCGAAAATTTTTCTTAAAATGACATGAAACCACTTTTTAGTTCTTTTTAAATATAAATAAATATACAGAATAAGTCGTATTAGCATTCACACTGATAATTAAGAGTTAGCAGGTTTTCACTTTCAAAAGAAGTGTTAAAGCCCACAATTTAAGGAGTTAGCAGATTTTCATGGACACCAAATTTTCAGCAGTAGGTATTATTTAACGAATATAAATGTTTACAAAATTTCTTTGTTTACATATTAATATCAGAACTGAAAAATTTTAATACTTGAGTACAACATTAAAGATATTGGCAATCAATCACGGTCAAATGGGAATTACCGATTCTGTCTTGTTTTTGGCGCTCTAGTTCCTCGGAACTGAGTGCTTATCAATTTGCCCAAATGTCTGTAATTTTCGAATTTTTCGATGAAAATGGTCTTAAACGATTTGGTTCGACTCACTGATCAAGAATCCGTGGTCGAAATCGATTCTGTCCGGCCGTTAACACGATAACTCTCGAACGGAATGAGCTAGACAGTTGAAATTTTTAGAGTAGGTTTTAGGGATAAATATCTCGGTTAAGTTCGTTATTTAGCAGAATCGGTCTGATAGTTTCGGAGTAACGAAAACAAATATTTTTTTTATATTACAACTTTTACAATTTTTTTTAAGATGCAGTTTCATCATAAGTATCCATTGTTATCATTTCCAACTCTAATAAGCTAATACTTTCAGAGATATGATGTTTCAAAGTTTCAATAATACATCATAAGTTCTATGTATACACAGAATGTGAACACAGAATCTGTCTGTGATCACTATTCATAAATGTCATCTTTTCTAGCTATTAGAGATTGTCAATTCATAGTTGTTATTTTCTCTTGGAAAGCAAGTATTCGATTCTTGAATTTGTGCATATATTCAAGACTTGTTAAGATGTAGTTTATGGAGGCAATAGACAAGAACATATTGAAATCATCAAAAGAAATTACTGTTCGTTGACCACTGAGGTTAATATTACCTTTTACTTCATTAAGTAGTGAGACATGTTCCTATATACCTACAGTATTTTCATAATGTTGCTAGCAAAAAAATACTGAAATATGGATCTACATTTGTGTTTCAATCATTTTTTCTTGAGTTAAGGTTCATAATACAGAAAAGAATGTGTTAGTGGTTTGGACTATTAAATTTTAAATTATGAAAAGAGGATAGTATTTTATAAATATATTTTGAACTATTAAAATAATCTGTTCGTAATCCACTTCCTACTCAAATATCAGGAATAAATAGACAATCTGCTATGATTGTCTCCAGCCTTGCTCTAGACATTTCGATGATACTTTCCTTAGGTATTTCGAGTTTTGAAAACTGTGCACCGAGTCTAAGTTGCAACAACCCATTCCACGAGGTTTAATCATTGGAGATAGCTCATTTAATCTTGATAAATAAATTTAATGGAAATTTTTGAAGCATTAAGTCATTGAAGCATTGTAGATTACCCTTTTTTAATAGGATAATTTTTGAAGCATTTTTTTTAAACTACACTTTTTTTAAATTTAATTTCTTTCATGATGCGTTTCTGTTAGTGAATCCATTGATATAATTCCCAACTCTGAGAAACCAATACTTTCGGTGATATAATTTGTCTGTTTGAACAAGAGCGCCAAAAAGCTCCTGTCCGCAGGGCTTGAACCAATTTTTCAATAAATATTAACGTTTCAATTTTAACATGGATGTTTGACAACCGATGTGTTCACGTCATTTACTTTCGATGTTGATATCGATGGTCAAAATCGAGGTCCATAGTCACTGGTGGATATCGGGAGATAGCTGGTATTCGGCGATGACTCTTAGGTAAGCGGAGATAGCAGGAATTATTGACACAAATTTTAAATTCTGGAGTAAATGGCTGTTTTTCCTACGGGTATTATATTTTTTGCTCTTTCTAACCACATGATAATCGTATTTTGACCTATAAATCGAGTTAGCAGGTTAACACTTTTCAATGACGATATGTTATGTTGAAGCTATTGTTGAATCGTGGTATTTTGATGTTTAATGTTGTACTGGGAATGATCCCTACATAACCTACATCCTGTCTGGAGAGATCATAAGTTCCAGTTGGAAGAACCCATATTCATCACCTGGAAGGATCCTGATCATCCATCAGGAAGAATACCTTGGAAAATCTGAGCTAAGTGTTTTCTTTGTGATCAAAGTACCGTACTACTAAAAAATGTTAAAAAATAACGAAAAAATATTATTTATCTCACCATAACTTGAGAACGGAAACAGATAATTTTCAGGGTAGGTTGCGCATCCGAATGCAACATTTAAGTTCGTTTATTGGCATAATTGGCCAAATTGTTTACGAGTTGTACCCATCTGAAATTTTGTTATTTTCTCCTCTATAACTCAAAATATTCAAATCCTATCCAATTAAAACTTTGTAATCACTTGTAGAATACCGACGCGCTAATTTTGGAATTTCGTCAATATCGTATCCTGAAATTGAAAGATTGTGAAAATAAATAGAAGGTAAGTAACGACATTACGAGATCGGTTCCCGTAGTCGAAATTGTTCTTTTTCGTTTTTTTTTCAGCTCAATCGACTTCGTATGAGACGTGTATAGACAATGGAACATGCGCGCAAAAGCTCCTGATTTCACGTCAGTGCTTTTCTCAATTTTTTTCCAAAGGTATTCACACTAATCAAGTAAACTAACATAGCAATCCAATTTAACTATAGCAAACTCAAAAAGAAACAACAACTAGCTTATAGCTACTGTAAAAGTCAATGTTTTCACCTTCGTCTTGAGACATCTCGAATAATTCAAGAGATTATCAATAGACGCAGAACTAGGCTATTGAATTCATTTTATAAACGTTTTCTCTTCGAGAATTACATCAAAAGGAGTTTCGTTCCAGTCATACAAAGTACTTTATTACATGTTTGCGAGATGTTAATTAGTAATGAGCCAACTCAATTTCGACGTCTACGCTCTGGTAGCATATGCTGTTTTGTGCTTTTGTTTTTGCACATTGCACTCCTGCAATAGGCTGGTTTTCCTGTCACGCTGACGGTCGGCGCTGATGTGTCAATATGTATGTAGCTATAGGTAGCGTTTTCGAGACACGCAGCGCCGACGGCGTCAGCGCTGAGCTATAAACGCGCACGTACGCGCCGGCGCGTCGGTGCCGCTGACTAGCTGGCACCGACAAGCCTCCACATTCAGTGAGCCAGAGACAATAGCATCCTTCTATTTCTCTATGTGATCAGCGCGATACTAAAAGGATCCGAGCCGGCTACGGTGGCATAGTTGGGTAGACCACCTGACTGTGGTGCCGGAGGTCGCGGGTTCGAATCCCGCTCAGGGCATGGATGTGGTGTTGGGTTGTGTGAATGTCCAAAAAATAAAATTGAAAGAGTTTGCGATGAAGATTGTTACTGTGTAGATGGCCTACAGTTGCCTAGCACATAAAAAGGATAGGAAAAAAAAAAAAAAAGGATCCGAGCTGAACGATCAGCGCTGACCGTCAGCGCCGACCGTCAGCGTGACAGGAAAACCAGCCATAGGGACTGAAGATCTGATAATTGATAGTGTTTATGATTGAATATAATATATAACACTTAAACACATAGAATTATAAAAAGAAGGAGAGAACTCTGGTTCAATGAATATTAAATTACACAACGTTAATTTTCTGAATCAGACAAACAATATTATGAATACTGTGGCTTTAATTCGAAGTAAATCCAATTGGATGGATGAAAATATAGTGAATTTTGATTTATAGTATCAATTGAGCGCTTGTCTAGTCTGCTTTGGTTCGGTTGTTCAGTAACAAGTAACCAGTAAGTAATTGATACAAGTAATAGTTGTTGGTTATTAATCACAGCTAGGAATAGGTAAATCCTGTATCAAATATGTATAATTTTTACATTAAAGCATCGTACCACGTACCACGTTTCATTCTATACATGACAGATAAAATGTGATGGATATAGTACCTAATGTGTAATTAATATAGGTAATACACACACCTGTTTATATTTAAAGCTATTTAATATCGACAATACACAATACTACACATTACATTTTCTTGTTCCATTTTTGAAAAGTGAATATCTTTGTAAAATCGTAAGAAGTCATTAATTAGAATTCAAATGAAGGAAGAAAAATTGGCATCGATATATTCTATGGCCATAGGATTTGATAAAACTTTATCAATAATAAATTCGACGTCTCTCCGATGCTATGAGACAATCGACAAAAATAACGTCGTTCTCTAGAAACTTCACGGAAATTCTGTGAATTGTGAATTCTATGAACATTTTGCTGTACGATTGGAATGAAACTGGCACACTTTATCAATTTTATTTTTTCGATATTTTTCCAATAGATCGAAAAATACTGATCCGATCGAATTTAAATCTAGAACTCGGCTGTAAAATAAGGTTTTGAAGGATCTTGCAAAATGTCAACCATATCCGACAGATAGTTGTTGAGAGACAGAATTTTTTTATTCATGTTTTTTTTTCAATTTTTCAGTCATACGATCCTCACCAAATAATCGTGCTAGAGGCCGGACGGACGGACATAATTAAATTTGACCTCGGATTCTTCATTTGTGAGTTCAAAATAATCGTTTTAGAGCATTTTTCTGCCAAACATACGACAATTATAGAAATTTTTGCAAATTGATGTTTTCAGGGCTGCAAGCGCGCCAAAAACAAAGGAGAGCAAAGCAAAAAGAAATAGTATGGAATTGTTTCTCCAAAAGTAACCGTGAAATATTTTGTTCTCTTAAAATAATTTGTCTATCCAAATTAATTGAAATGAATTAGTCAAACCCAAAAAAAGAAACTGAAATATTTTTTGAATGCTCAATTAGTTTTGAACCATGAATACACCTAGCCATAAATACTTCCTCCAGTAGATCGATATGATCGGTAGATCAATCGAATCGGTAGATCAATTAAAACGTTACATGAAATGAGTCGGTATGTCAACATAATAAACGAAATCAATGCATTCACTTTAGGATCGAAAATAATCAGTGCTTTGTCTGTAGTGGTATAGGAACCCATACAAATGCATACATCCACTTTTGGATAAAAAATAATCAGTGCTATGTCTGTGGTGGCATAGGAACCCATTCAAATGCATACATTAACTTTTTTGTCATGAGATAAAAAAAACCCTGTATAGTAGTGGTTTATTTTCAATGACTTAGGTTCCGAGTGTAATTTCGATAACACAAATCACTCAAATCTTACGGTTGTGCCGTGGAAAACTATGAGTTAGAATTGACGTTAAAAAAATCACCCTGTATAAAGATTTCAGATAAAAACAGTCGTCCCACACATTGTTACGCTAGACAAATACTTTGATTGCGGCGGCGTAAAGACACAAATCAGTTCAATCGTACAATTGTTCCATGAGATAAAAAACAACCTGTATGGCAGCAGTGGTTTATTTTCAATTGTTTATTCCGAAGATTACTCCTATGACACAAATCAGTCCAATCATACGATTGTATCATGAGGAACTATGAGTTGACATTTTATAAAAAAAACGCCCTGTATAGCAGAAATTAATATCTAATAATATACGAAAATACTCACGTTTCACGTAATTTTATGTAATTAATTCGATCAATAACCATTTTCTCGAAGTTATTATTTCGATAGAAATGGAAACAAAAATAATTCTACATAACGTAAGCTCCCTCATAAATGATTTCTTCTATCATCACTCATTGATGTAGCTTCAATATTATAACTAATTTTAAGGTAAGCATCTTCTTCGGCATCATCTTATGTTTATAACCTAACGTAGAGCAGTAGTCAGAGCCAGACAATCTTTCCTCTCCTTCAAAGTGAATTCAGATAAGAAAACTTTTATAAAACTTGTCATGTCGAATTTTATCACAATGCTCAAAAAGTAATGTAAATCAACATTTTATGTTTCCTTCCATCCATAAAATTGAATTAATTGGAAGTAATTTGATAGTTGCAATTTTAAACAACTCTACTTCGCTATATTTATAAGTTGTTTATAGTTCAAAATAAAATCAATAGAATTGATTCTAGGTCACTTTGCAGTTGATTTTCTGTCTTATAATATAGCCTAAATAGAAATTGAAAGAATTCACCATAATTGTACAAATCTCAAAGAGTTATTCGTAATAGGATAAAAATAACTCAGCAACAAAGCAATATGTTTGAATATCAATGCAACGTGAAAATATCCAGGTATTTGCACGTGTGCTTTAGGTGAATATTTTGTAACGTTTTAAAACGTCGAAAACATTCGCGATGATTGTCCATAGACAACATATCAAAAAGATTTTATTTATTTAAATTACAGCAAGTATTATTTCTGTCCTACAATAAAAATTGAGTGACATTTTTTTCAGGAAATAGTCCTTCATATACCTCTCGTGCTTGCCAAATTATCGAATCCTCGAGGAGTAGGATTTAGCAAGCACTCAGGACTAAATATATTGAAATAAACTCGGTAAATCATCTCATGGAGGAAACATTTAATTTATAGTTAAATATCTAAATTCGAAACCAATATAAAATTCATTAATGCCTGTATCTTCGAAACATATTCTACAGTTTGGACACCTTTGGAGAGACATCCATTTTATGTGATTCACTAAAACGGTTTTAAAAATATTCATTATGATTTGTTTTCACAAATGAATAAACCTATGAAAAAATTATCGTTGGATCATTCGAGACGAGGTAGTTCTAATATCGTCATAATTCGACTGAATATTGTTGAGTAAATATTTACATAATAATTAATTTCATAATTTGTAATTTAAGTAATATAGGATACTGGCATATTGCCAGGATAATGCCAAAAGGCATATTCTGACCATTGCTTGAAATATGCATTCAGAAGACCTAGAATTTTCAACATACCTAATCTTAAATATTATATCTATATCAAATAAACACGTAGATTAATTGAAGATTCAAAGAATGTCACTATGATACTAATCTATAGATTTTTGATCCAGTTCATTGAATCTGTCAAGGTAACGTTGACTATTGATATTTTTCATTGACCCCGAATAATATGTATTAATAGTAAGCATTGAAGAACACGTTTTGATGATGAGTTATCTAGTTTCCAGAAAAACCTAATTTCTGTTATGATGAAAAGCTGATTTTTCGGGTAACCGATTTTATCGTTGTAGATATATTCGTGTCGATATTGAATTTTTCTTGAAAATTTGACTCTTCGCATCTAATGCTGCGATTTTCATGGAATTTTGCGCGAACCTTGAAAAGATTCTACAATACCAAATTGACCTTCGGAATTTGGAAAATAGACATTCGGTTCGGTAAACCATGAATAGGAGAACATGAGCATCAAATCGAAAACTTTATTTTTTGAAAGGAAATTATTTCCGTTTTCCACAGATGAAAATGCAAATCTTTAGAAATATCAATTGATATCAAAACATTACGTAAAATCAAGAACTATTGCATAAGTTTGAAAGGGTGAAATCTAACTACAGTGTTTGTCAGAAGGGATTAATTCACAATAAGGTAAATACAATATTAATTTTTCTAGAGCTGAACTTGCGGGAATTGGTGGTGGTGGGAATGTTGGCAATTGGTTCCTCAGAGCTGGAAATGATATCAATGGATTCTAATGATAGAACTGCATCATAAACTAGCGAGTAATTATTCAAGGTTTGAAAAATCATATCTCCGAAAGTATTAGTTTTTTAATACTTTCGGAGATTTGATTTTTCAAAGTTTGAATGATTACTTAACCGTGATATTTATCTACCAAACCAACTCTGAAAATTTCAACTGTCTGGCTCATTCCGCTCAGAGTTATCGTATGAAAGGCCGGGCAGAATCGGTTCTGACCAAAACGTTTGAAACCATTTTCATGCAAATATTCAAAAGTTACAGACATTTGGGCAAATTGAAAAACACTCTGTTCCGAGGTACAAGAGTGCCAAAAAGAAAGCAAAATGGGAAGATATTATCCAGAGGATCGAATTGCATAGATAGTCCGAGGAGGAATACACTTGCTGCTCAGAATTCTCCTCTGTATCGGTTATTGAGAGTTTTTAATTTATTTGAGGATGATTGTGACCTTTTCTTCGACAGTTCGAGAAACATAAAGAATCGCCTACTCGGGATTTATTTCGATAAATTGTGAGATGGATATTTGTTGAATATTTTGGTATGGGTGGTATTTACTTTTTTTTGTATCAATTTTTGTTTTGAATTTTTATAATTTCAGATAATGATATTCTGCAGATATATTTGTAATTAATGGTTTTTGCTTCAGTTTTGCACTTTTTTGTTTAAATGTCATTGTGAATGCATTTGTGGGTGTGAAAATCACCTGTTTGTATTCCTGTTTACAAAATAAATAAATAAAAAAATAAATAAATAAATAGTATTTCGAATATTCGCTCTTGAAGTGGGAGAGTTGAATATGTTGGGCAGTTAATAGCGACGAAAAAGAAGAAATGATGAACGGAATGTTTTCGTCTAAAGAAGATTTGTTCTTGAATTGATAAGTATGTATTTCAAGCCGTCAATTATATTATATATATGTATGTAGATTCGTTAAATCTCAATTTGAAAATTGTAAATGATTATATAAAATTTTCGTCAGAAAATAATTATTCAGTGGTTTTTTTCTAGGTTTTCTCTCCCCAAATCAGAAAAATATCTATAATAAAAGATTTCTCCCTTGTATTAATAAAATAAGGTATTTGTCAGAAACAATATATTTGTATTGAACAATGTTGCGTAATGAACAGTGAAGAAACAACATTTTGTTTACTCAGTTACCTTCATTGAGTTACGTTTCCAGAAAAACCAAATTTTTTGTTACGATGTTATAATTAGATTCATTCATAATTCTGATCGGGTTATCTCGCTGGAGTCAGAAACATGGAGACTGCAATTTTTTTGACCCATGAATTTATTGAACTTATTTAGTAACGGAATTACCCGTTGAACTTTTCCATTTCGTCTGTGATTTGTATATATACAGGGTGAGTCTTTGACCACTGCATTAATTTTATCCAAAGATTCCTCTCATCAAATGAAACACTTTTTTCATTTACCATTTTTCCAGATTCGGCTCAGGTAAAAAGTTACAAGCGTTTAAAGATTTCACAATGTGCTAATACACTCCTGCATATAAATTATCTATGACATTGTTGGCGGACGAGAAAAAGGCATGGTAACGTGGTTTACAGCTTGATTCGGGATTCCAACGCTCAGGGACGGATCCATAAAAGTAGTGAAATTTCTGGAGCTTTCCATTTTAAAACATTCAATGAAGAATATCTCGAAAACGGTGCGTTTAAGGAGAAATGATGAAAATAATATAATGTTCTAAAACGATGGAATATTCTTGAAATGACTCAAGAAAAACTTTATATGCTTTCTTTATGCTAATTTCGTTTAGTTTTATGAATCCACGAGTCCATAACTAGAAAACCAGTAGAAGTAGAAAATAACTAATATTTGGAAAATGTGTATCATAGTTATAGGAAACTTTACGCCAACATTCATTTTATTCGAAAAAAGGATGTCAAAGCTACAAAATAAAGACTGATTTTTTTTTCAAAATTTCAATAGCCTGTATCTTTTTACCTGAGCTGAATTTGGAAAAATGTTAAATGAAACAAGTGTTTCATTTGATGAGAGGAATCTTTGGTTAAAATTAATGCAGTGGTCAAAGACTCACCCTGTATATATACAGGGCGTTAGTGAATAAGTGCAAGAAAAATCAGGGGGTAATTATGCATGAAAAATAGTTTGCAATATAACTTTTGTCTTTGTTAAAGTTTTTCTTAAAAGCTGACTATTCATTAATTGTTCTGAAGCCTCTCGAGATATGCAAATGAAATTTGGAGTGTTTCAAGATATTTTTATTACGCATTTTTTGACATGCAATTAAGAATTTTAAGTTCATCATTGGCGTGCATACGGGTAATGATATCAATGTTTTGAATGAAAAAAAATGTATGCCACTGAGATATTACAAACTAAAAATCATTTTCCAATTTCCTGTTTAATTTGTGACAAAAGATCTTTCATGCCTTTTTCTAGTAGCGACGCTAGTAGGCTGCTGTCAACGTTCTGTTAAATACGAATATTTCAACGAATTTCACCAAATTCTCATCTCAACCGATTAAAGAGCAATAAATTAATGGCCAGTTTTTAAGAATATCTATAACACCCCATACTCGAAAAATGAAACATTTGCGGACAAGAGTTAGAAGGAAACTGTGTCATTATTTTGTCATGTAGAACTTATTCACTACAACCCTGTATATGTTTCTATTTTTTTTTGGCTTAGTAATTGAACTGTTTAAATATTGTAGATTTTATATCAATATAATTATTTGATTTATTTTATTTATATATTATAATAATTGTTATGTTTTAAATTTTTTAATGACTGTACTACCTATATCATCGTATTGATATTGTTGATAATTTGTTTCTTTCTTTTATTTTACACTGATTGTGTAAATGTTTGAAATTGTCTGGTAAGTGTATGATGAGAGATATGATTAGATTGATGTTGCTGATAGTTTGGTTAATTTTTTTCTTTGTTGATGTAGTTGTGTGGATCTTTTAGATTGTCTAAAATCTTCATGATGCGATTTTATCAGTTGTATATTTCTTTTATTTATACACTGTTTGTGTAAATGTTTTGAATTACTTATAAACTATATGACGAGTGCAATACAAAATGTAAACACTATGTTAAAGCGCAAATAAAATATACTTTCCCTCATTATCCTGATTTATTTAATTAGTAACGTTCATTTTTTCGGGATAGTTCAAAAAATTATTTTCTATTGATAAATTCACCTATCTTCATATAACTTCATTGACATTACTTTTCTCGAAAGTTTTTCGATATTTGTTGTTTTTGCTTATCATTTGGTAACGAGTCAGTGTTTTTCATTCCGCAATCGTTATGGCTAGAAACTCACAATTTTGTGATGGAAAATGGTAAATTTTGGGGGACTTCTTCGAATCCTGCTCCTTTACACTGAAATTCCTGCAAATCCATGGAACACTTGCAGGCGTGTTCCAGAATAGGACATGGCGGTTGAGTGGGGCCTTCGGCCCCCATCGCACCACTTATCAGACTCGGGATAAGCACTAGAAACGTCACCAAAAAGGGGGGCACTACAAGCATGGTGCAGCGCGTGAGGCGCCCGCCACGGTATGCGTATTTGCTCGACCGCGCTCGCAGGAAAACTGATTCGGCCGCTCCTGCTCTAGGAGATCGGCACCACGCTCCTGCTGGCCCGCTTGACGGACCGGTTCTCTCCGTTGCGGCCACGACGCGAAAACATCGCCTTCTGCACTGTCTCGGACGATGTTCCGGCCTCTTGCGCCGATGTTGGGTTAGGTCGGACGAACCCCGGTGGACGTTTGGAACTGGCCATCGTTGTTTTTCTCTCATCTCTTGGGCAACTTGTGGACCGTTTGATGATTATGTGTTTAATCACAATCTATGCTCGTACGAGGATAGTTCACGAATTATTGTACCTATAACTTAGAAGCAAACATAGGGGAAGAATGCAACTGATTTATTTCCTAACAGTCCCCTGCATCACTTGGTATATCGGTGTTGAAGTGTTTGAAACCCTTTTGAAAACAAGTAGGAAAAGCACTGTTTCCGGAAACTGTGGGTTGTTTGTTCAAATTCATAACCAGAGCGGTCACCCATCCAGGTACTGAACTTGTCCAAGGCTACTTAGCTCGAATAAAAAAAATATTCCCAATATGTTCATGAATATATCTCCTGTGAAAATAAGCGTCCAAAAAAAACTGGTTCACTTTTTGGCCGAGAATAGCCTCAAACGATTAGTTTCGACTCAAATACATTCACTGTTGGGTCGGAAATTAATAGTGCTGTGTCTGTGGTGGCATAAGGTCCCATTCGAATACATACATTCACTGTTGGTTCGAAAATGACAGTGCGTTTTTTGTGGTGGCATAAGGTCTCTGTTCAAATACATACACTCATTGTTGGATCGAAAATTAACAGTGTTTTGTTTGTGCGGCGTAAGGATACAAATCAGTTCAATCGTACAATTGTGCTATGAGATAAAAAACATCTGTATAGCAGTGGTTTTTTTTTCAATAGTTTATTCCGAGAATTATTCCTATGACACAAGTCAGTCGAATTGTACGGTTGTGGCATAAGGAACTATGAATTGGCATTTTCTACAAAATGCCCTATACAGGTTGGGCCACGGTCGATGATACCCTGGACTTGAAGAACGAGTCGTACGATTTTATTGAAAATTCTGTTCCTTGGCTCGGAGCAACTGCTCCCTCGATCTAGAATATTTTCATCGCTACGATGTTGTCGCTTATAACAAAAAGTACTAAC
The DNA here is from genome assembly GCA_937662695.2 of Halyzia sedecimguttata. NCBI lineage: Eukaryota > Metazoa > Arthropoda > Insecta > Coleoptera > Coccinellidae > Halyzia > Halyzia sedecimguttata. The sequence goes on along the minus strand of OW569415.2, from coordinate 66,416,582 downwards.
AACTTTGATATTTTAGAACAATCTCTATATAATTATTGCTTTTTTCGATCCGCCTTAGCCTCCTGATTAATTCAGTATCAACTTCCTTATATCTAGCGGTTTTAGAGTAATTAATTGATTTACTTCCTTTTTTTGTGCAAAACATAGCTTAAATTCAACATTCGTTACTTTGTTACTTGGAATTCTAGACAGCCGAATTTCGGGAATGGATTAACAATATCCCGTGTATCATTTACGTATAATGACATACATCCCTAATCATACAGGGTTGTTCAAAATTCGACGCTTTTCCGAGACATACTTAATCGATAAAAAGTGCATTTTTCGTGTGGAATGACCTGTATATCATAAGATATATTGAAAGAGAATTGAATTTCCTTTCAAGCGATATAACATGTTCCCATACCTAAATTGTAAGGTTTTCGAATTGAAGCAAGTTTTCATGCCAATTGGAATATAGAGCTACATTTTGTATTAGCTATCGATGAAATGTCATAGAACATGTATAAATTATAATAATTTAACAATTGACATCGATTGTAAGGTATAGTTGAATTTATTAACGGAGATTTTATTGAATAATCATTCAAATGGAAGATAATAATTATACAAATGAAGTTTTGATGAAATTTGTTATTCTTCACGGTGTATGCGATCAAATTGTTTGATTGATTCTCTTTCAATACATCTTGATGATATACAGGTCATTCCATTTGAAAAAACGGAATTCTGAATCGTTTTAGTATTTCTCGGAAAAGCCTCGGATTTTGAACAACCCGGTATAATTAGAGACGTTTTTCATTAAACGTAGATAATACACGGGATATTGGTAATCCATACCCGTAATTACAACTCTCTGGGTTTCTGAGTACCGAAGTAATGAATGTTTAATTGAAACTATATTTTGCAGAAAAAAAGAAGTAAATCAATTAATTACTCGAAAACTGCTGAAGATAGGGGATGGGGAAGTTGAAACAGAAATATTCAGGAGGCTACGGCGTACCGAAAAAAGCAATCATATACAGGATGTGTTTAGAAATATCAAAATTATTAGTACTTTTTGATATAACCTGTAACACCGCAGCGCTGAAAATATTCTAGATCGATAGAGCAGCGGTTTCTAGCCAAGAAACCAAATTTTCAATGAAATGGTACGTCCGTTCTCCGTAAAAGTCCAGGGTACCATCGACCGTGGCCCACCCTGTATAGCAGTAATTTTTTAAATATCTACGAAAAGACTCACGTTTCACGTAATTTTATGAATATGTCGATTTAATTCCGTCCATAACCCTTTTCTCAAAGTTATTATTTCGATAGATTTCGAAAAAAAAATGAAAAAGCTCAATTTCGGCTACAGGAATCGATCCCGGTACCTACGTGCCTTGAGCTCCTAGCTTTACCATCTCAGCTATTCTGCCTGTAATCTACGCTGAAAGACGGATCTCGAACGAATGTTATTATTGACCTCTGATACCTTGCTTTCAAATTTCTAATTTCAGAAGAATATCATCATGTTACATATTATTCGATCAAGTTTAAATCTAGAACTTGGCTGTAAAATAAGGTACATATCCAATTCTCACTATGTACTGAACGAATCTTATTACTGACGTATACACTTGGCAAATTTGACTTTGCCGAGCATGAAAATAAATATGATCATAGACATACTTGAATAACTTGATAAGTGTTGACACTTCTAATTCGATCTATGTACTATGATGATTCATTCAAATCTTTCCAGGCAAATCAACTGTCGTCAACATTGTTTGTCGAGTGTAAAAAAGTGGACCAGTACACCTCGATCGTTGTAATATTTCGATATTTCGTCAGTATCTTCACCAATATAGGTCCACTCGAGTTCAAATCTAGAACTTTACTGTAAAATGGGGTATTGATGTATCTTGCAAAATTTCAACGATATCGGACGGATTGTTTCTGAGATATACCGCCGTATTCACAAAGCATTCAATCTCAGTTAAGGCCTAACTGAGGTCCTCAGTTAAGGATAAATAAGAATCGCAACCTCAGTTTAAGTGAAAATTAACGAAAAACAGGCCTGTTTCAGGACCGTTACATACGTTGACTGAGGTTGCGATCCTTATTTATCCTTAACTGAGGACCTCAGTTAGGACTTAACGGGGATTGAATGCTTTGTGAATACGGCGGATAGAGTTTTATTTAATTTTTTTTTATTTTCTAGTCATGAGATCCTCACAAAATTTTGAATGAGTCTTCGTGTCGGTATTTTTCAACCAACTACCATGCTTTAATACGATCAGATCAGTATTTTTCGAGTTTTTGGGAAAACATGATTTCAGATGGATTTTATCCATAAACGAACTCTGCTGGCGCATTTGAACTTCAAACCTACTCTGGAAATTTCAACACTTTAACTCATTGTGTTCGAGTTCGAGCGTTATCGTGCTGACGGCCGGTGACAAACTCCAGTTAGAGCTCGGATTCTTGATCAGTGAGTCGAAATTAATCGATTGAGACCATTCTCGGCCGAAAATTCGAGAATTACTGACATTTGGACGAATTGATGAGCACTCTGTGAACATGAACAGCCGCGCCAAAATGCACAGACGTGAAGTTAAGTGCTGTATTTCAGCGGAATATGAATATGGTTTTTGAAATAATAATTTTTGAGAGAGATTTTTATTTTTTTTGGAGAAATATAATTTTTGGTGCTCTAGTTCCTCGGAACTGAGTGCTTATCAATTTGCCCAAATGTCTGTAATTTTCGAATTTTTCGATGAAAATGGCCTTAAACGATTTGGTTCGACTCACTGATCAAGAATCCATGGTCGAAATTCATTCTGTCCGGCCAGTCCGGCCGTAGGCACGATAACTCTTGAACGGAATGAGCTAGACAGTTGAAATTTTCAGAGTAGGTTTGGGAGGTAAATATCTCGGATGAGTTCGTTATTGGGCCAAATCGGACGGATGGTTTCGGAGTAACAAAAAAAAATTTTTTTTTACATAACAAATTCCAAATTAATTTTTTTTCAATAAGCAGTTTTACCATAAGAATCCATTGATATCATTTTTAACTCTAACAAGCTAATACTTTCGGAGATATGATTTTTCAAAATTTCAATAATAAATCGTATTTCTACGTTTTCACAGAATTTTATAATTATTCTATGTATGAATTGTCAAAATGTCAACTTATTTTCCTGAGACATGACATTGTCTAATTCTTTGCTAATAGTTGGTTCGAGAAACGTCAAAATCGACTTAGAGAGACGGGGTCTGAAAACAGCCGTTCTAGGCAGTGTTCGGGCCTGAAAGATGACGAAAAGCGAAGATAAGGGTGAAAAGCCGTCAAATAAACCCCCATGTGGCGATTTTATGTCGAAAAGTGAAAATTAAGAATATATATCCCAGGTAAGTACCGACGTTTTATTCTAATACCGGAGAGCGACAAGATCGTAGGAGGAGCCCCATAGCCCGGTTGACTAATCCGTCGAGTTTTTTCGGTTTCGGAACGAGAGAAGGCGGGCTCAAATCCCGGAAAGAGAATTACACTTTTTGGCGCTCTAGTTCCTCGGAAAAAAAATTTCCTACAATAACTCTCGAACGGAATGAGCTAGGCAGTTGAAATTTTCAGAGTAGGTTAGGGAGATGAATATCTCGGTTGAGTTCGTTATTGGGCAAAATAGGCCAGATGGTTTCGGAGTAACGAAAAAAAAACATTTTTTTTAAGCAACAAATTTCAAATTCAATATTCATTTAAGATGCAGTTTCACCATTAAAATCTATCGATATCATTTTCAACTCCAACAAGCTAATACTTTCGGAGATATGATTTTTCTAAATTTCAATAATGAATCATACTTCTATGTTTTCACAGAATGCTATAATTATTCTATCTAAGCTTTATTATATGATCTGTGTTCATACTCGTACATTCCATCCTGTTCTATAAGAGAGAGTCAAATTCAGTTCAGCTATTTTAATTTGATTTCTTCCATGTTGCAGTTCTCATTCTCAGATTGCTCATTTAGAATAAGAATATAATAATATATGAATTAGAATACATTGATATAATTCCCAACTCTGAGAAACCAATACTTTCGGAGTTATAATTTGTCTGTTTGAACTAGAGCGCCAGAAAGCTCCTGTCCACAGGGCTTGAACCCATTTTTTTTTAAAGTGATACGACAGAAATTTTTCAAAAATTTGTGACTCGGCTTTCTACAGCTAATTGTCAAGTTTCAAATCAATCGCATCTGTATTTTTTGAGTTATATAGCAAATAACATCAAAATTTCAGATGAGTATTACTCCGAAACCATTTGGCCCATTGTGCCCGTTAATATATATATATATATATATATTCTTTTGAACTTGAGCATTACAATTAATTTTTCATCTAACAATAAAGCATGTGTATGAAAAAAGTGTTAGCAGAGGTTAGTGTAACAGGGTACCATATAATTTGATATATGATACTAGAGCTTAGGGAAAAAACCTCAGCAAAAAAACCCTATCTCCCCGTTAGTGTTGTGATTTATGAAAATTGAAATTGTTAACAAAATATGCTGAAATATTAAATATTGAAGGGCATCTTTTTCTTCATTATCGCTTCTTCCTTCAACAATCAGAGAAGTTTCTCCAAGGTACCCGAAACCCAATCTGGAAAAGGAAAAGGCAAAGGGAGAAAACGAACAAATTAAAAATGGAATATTCTATATTTTATTAAATAGATTTAAAACTCGCTACCCATTCTAAAAAAGATTCAGAAACATTATGAATAGCCCTAAAACCATCTTTGAATCTATATATGCGAGAATTATTAACTAAATGATCTATGGTTTCCTCTGCTTCCCCGCATTCACAACTAGGGCTCTCAACTGAGTTCCACCTGAAAAGCATGCTGTTGCAACGACCATGACCGGTTCTTAGACGATTCAGAATAGACCATATTCTCCTTGGAAGATCATACCCCGGAACTCTATTTGAAGGATCAGAAATTAAATCTTTGTTGAATAAATTGCAAGAAATCCATTCAGACCGCCAAACTTCCTTGTCACTTTTATTCGAATTAAGAAAACAGTTGGACCATAAAGGGTTTCGTGACTTCAATCTGGGAATCTTATTGTCTGGAATGTAGGAGATAATCGGAAATGAATTCGGAAAAGAATGAAATTTATTCCAAGAATTTGAAACAGCAGTCTGCCTGCGAATGTGGGGCGGGACAATGTTTGAAAGAACTGGCAACCAATGAATAGGTGTAGATCTAATAGTTCCAGTGATGATTCGCATAGATGAATTCAACTGTGCATCAATTTTTTGAGTATGAGCACTATTAAACCAGACGGGGCAACAATATTCAGCGGCAGAAAAAACCAAGGCTAAGGCAGCCGTTCGAAGAGTAGCTGCATCAGCACCCCATGAAGTACCAGCTAATTTCTGCCCGTTAATGTATTCAACCGTCGCAATCAGATGCGTAACCTACCCTGAAAATGGCAAGTTGCTATCTCTTTCCGTTTGAAAGTTATCGTAGCTACCGACGAACGGCCGGACAGAATTGAATTTGACCAACAATTCTTCATCAGTGAATCTAACCTAATCGTTCGAGACCATTTTCGGCAAAATATTCGAAAATTACATACATTGGGGCCAAATGATAGAACGCTGTTTCGCAGAACATGCGCGCTAAAATTCAGAACTCTGAGTCTCCAGCCATTCATTCGAGGGAGAAAGGAATCCCCATACCACCATTCCATTCTTTGATTTTTGGATTTTGGATCAAAGTGATGAACCCATGTTTCGTCGACCGTAAGGAATGCTCGCATAAATCCATCCAACTTCCTGTAATGATCTCCAAATTTGTCTCCACTGTAACCTGGCGAACACGCTTCTGGTTTACCGGTAGCATTCGATGAACCCAACGTTCAGACTTGAGACCCAACTCCTCATGTACATTTTTTTCAACGCTATCAACAGATGAACATGTCCGGACAAAATTAAAATTATCTTTGGTCAGTATAATTTTTGGGGCTCCTGCACCTGTTGCAGGTTGACAGGACTCTCTTCCCAGTTTTAATCTCGTGACCAGTTCTTAATTACCGGGTACGAAGGAGCAGAGTCACCCAATATACTTCTACAATTTCCTTGCGGTGATAACTCATTTTGACAAAGGTACTTTAACGCATCTCTTTTATCAATTTTGTGCATTGCGCTCTTGTTCTTCGAAACAGAGTGCTTATCAATTTGCCCAAATTTCTGTAATTTTACAATTTTCAGATGAAAACGGTCATAAACGATTAAGTTCGACTCACTGATCAAGAATCCGTGGTCAGAATTTTTTTCAAGATGCTGTTTCATCATAAGAGTCCATTGATATAATTTTCAACTATAACAAGGTAATACTAATAATAGATATGATTTTTTTAAATTTCAATATTAAGTCGAAACTATATGATTTCAGCTATATCGAAAATTAAGGTCCGTATCTATGAATATCATCTGTGTTCATACATTTCATCATTGTCATCTCATATGATTGAATGCAACCAATACCCAACGGAAGAACCTCAGCTTTCGTAGATAGCACTTGTATAATATGATGACGATAATCCAGATGACGATGATGATGATGGAAATATATACTCTAGTGAGTTAAACAAGTTGGGTTCAGATTTTATCTCCAGTAAAAAGAAAACTACAACGGATGAGTTCGTTGTTGGGTAGAATTGGTCTATTGGTTTTGGATTCGATTTTGGATTAATAAGTTTTGGCACTCTTATTGAATTTAAATTATGTTATGATGTTTGAATTTAATTTCTGTTATGATGAAGTTCTATCATTAGAATCTATTGATATTATGCCCAAGTAGCACAATGTTATAAGCGAGCTGTAATAACTCCTAACGTAGTCGTATAGACGATGTAAATCAGTTACTTTTCACATAAATACTCACTATCTGCTATACAACTTTGATGCGTTGATAATAACTACATTATTTTATAACGATATACAACTTACACTGAAATGTTGTGATGTGGTTGTAGTATACTACAATCTATATATGCCAAAATATTAACATCATTACGACGTTTATACAACTTCCATTACAGAATATATAAAATACTGGTTATTTAAATGTAATTACACCGTTATTACATCAAATCTTGTGCAGATTATATATCCTGTTGTTTTATAACATTATATATGTTTATCTTGCTTTGATGTTCAATGAAATAGAATTAAAATTAGATTTTAATAAAATGAATAGAAGTTGCAGAAAACAATACAAGGATTCAACTTCTTCTTATAACCGTATTGAGTACAAGAAATGCAATAATCAAAGGATAAGTGATTGAGACGGAAACAAGTAATGTTGATAATCGGTTAAAACCGTCTAGTTCAGGAAATTTTCATGAGACTCCTTCCTCACTTCACATGTGGAATTTTAATCCAATATCTCTTGGGTGCACGATGCTCCTTTCTGAACTTCTTACAATCTCCCGATGGAAAATATAAATACATCCCCTTTATCGAGGAAGTTGGAACTGACGTAAAAAATATCTCATGGTCTTCGATCGTTTTTACAATTCTGAACATTCTTCAAAACACTGTACAGTGTTTTGAAGAAGTTAGTATTAGTAATAATATTAATTATCTAGTGCAGTGCTCGTAGCTTGGCTTGATTAACAGCATAGGTACAATTGTACATAATATCACATACATAACCTAACTCTGTTTTCTATCATTCTATCGCACCTAAGAAAATAGAGTTCTCTTTCGTACCTGAGATAATAGAGCTCTTTTTATATACATTATATTGATGAATTTGTGAATATGATAGAAACAAGCGTGCCAAAAAGGATCTTCTCCTGATAATAACTGGAGAAATTTCATCTGAACATATATCTTATTCAATAGCGACGACGGAAAAGCGACAGGTTTCTTAGTAGAGCATCCATAGAGGCAGAGGTTCGAGTCCCATCATGAAATTATTTCAGAAAATAAGTTGGAACTAATTATTAGGTAAGTACAAAATTGAAATTTCTAAGTGTAATAGCTCATGCAAAGAAGTTGTCATCCTTCCATGGTTTTGAAAAGACACGAAAATGAGGTATTTCTTTTTATCAATATTATTTTCGAAGTTGTATAAACGTTATTATCTATGTTGTATCAACACATAATATCGGTTTTACATAAACCATTACAACCTAATACACAACTTATATCTATGTATATCAGTTGCTTAAAAGGTTGTAATTACAACTTTACAAAAGTCGTATATGTAGTGAAATCATTCCCACTTTTGTCGTAGTAACCGTGCTACTGACGTTATGGTTATAATGTACTAATTTGATACTGATTTACGTAGGCTATCGGTTTTTTGGATTGTTATATAGACGTCCATACGACCGATATTCATAACACTTTTGCTACTTGGGTGCCCAACTCTGAGAAACCAATACTTTCAGAGAAATTATTTGTCAAAGTTTGATAAGAGCGCCAAAGCTCCTGTCCACAGGGCTTCTGACTTTTTATCAATGAATATTCATGAATACACGAATAATATAAATCCAAACTATTCGAATTAATATTCAAATCTTACATTCATGATTCCCAGCCCTAGTCGGTAATTATGGGATTTCTCGCGCACTTATTGTTTTGAGATTTGGTCATTCCAGTGGTAGGCCTGTTATTGGATGTTTGTAGTTTGTGCTAACTCGATTTCTACAGTGATGTAGGGTATTTGAAGATTCCCATGGTCTTGTTGCTTACATACCAAGGAGCGTTTACTATTGAACGCAATATTTTTGACTGTAATGATGTTGATTCTTGATGATTTTGCACATCACAAAAGTTGCAAGCCATATGTTCAAATAGGTTTTAGGATGGGTAATTTTCAATGCGTAGAACGTTCTAGAGAAGACCCAATCATACATAAATGACACAGAGTACACTAACTTTCGTCTTTTAATTTCTGCAAGAGAACTTACTTGTTCAGTAAACCGTCTCCATTCTGCAATTCTGCTTTAAAATCCAAATGAATCTGAATAATGAATCAATAAATTCATCTATAATGTTTGAAAAACGTATAATGTTCAATATATAATCTGACGGTTTATTATGAAAATACCTTTGGTATAGGACCCAAGATTTTCATTATTGGTCAACTTAATGCCAAAATGAGAATCAATCCCATATTTGGTTTCGGAATTTCAAGAAAAATATTCCGCACAAAAATTTTTTGGAGTTTTTATTTATCGGAACAGAGTGCTTATCAATTTACCCAAATGTCTGTAATTTTCAAATTTATGGGTGAAAATGTTCTTGAACATTTTGGTTCAACCCAGTGATCAAGAATCCGTTGTCAAAATCGATTATGTTGGTCCGTTAACACGATAACTCTCGAGCAGGATGAGCTAGACAGTTGAAATTTTCAGGATACGTTTGGGAGATAAATATCTCGGTTGAGTTTGTTATTGGGTTGGGCTGGTGGTTTCGGAGTAGTAACGAAAAAAAATTTTTTTTTAAATCACAAATTTCGAATTCAGTTTTTTTTTAAGATGCAGTTTCATTATAAGAACCCATTGATATTATTCTCAAATCTTACGAATTAATACTCTCGGAAATATGATTTTGCATAATTTCAATTAATTGTAATTTTATGATTTCATAGAATGCTCTAATTATAATTTGCTGATGTATCAAAATGCAACATATGAGGTGAGTAATAGAACTACGTTTTGAATTTAATTTTTTATGATGCAGTTCCATCATAAGAATCCATTGATATCATTCCCTACTCTGAGAAACAATACAATGATTTGTCAAAGTTTGAACAAGAGCACCAAAGCTTAATCGAATTTACCATGGTAAATTCGTTTAAGAGTGTCCAATACAGGAGAACGGACAATACAATTCACCATGGTAAATTCGATTAAGAGTTTCCAATACAGGAGAATGGACAATGGAACAAGCGCGAAAAAGCTGCTGACTTCTCGTCAGTGCTTTTTGGCGCTCTGGTTCCTCGGAACAGAGTTCTTATCAATTTGCCCAAATGTCTGTAATTTTGGAATTTTGGGCTAAAAATGGTCTTAAACGAGTTGGTTAGACTCACTGATCAAGAATCCATGGGCAAAATCGATTCTGTCCGGCCTTCCAACCGTTAACACGATAACTCTCGAACGGAATGAGCTAGACAGTTGAAATTTTCAGAGTAGTTTTGGGAGTTGAATATCTCGGTTAACTTCTTTATTGGGTAAAATCGGGCAGGTGGTTTCGGAGTAACAAAAAAATTTTTTAATTTACATTACAAATTTTAAATTGAATCATAGAATCATAGAAATCTGTGATATCATTCTCAACTCTAACAAACTAATACTTTCGGAGATATGATTCTTCAAAATCTCAGTAATAATTATTCTCAATAATTCTAAGTACACTGCTCAACAATTGATAGGGATCACTTACTTTTTCTAAATTTATTTCTGAATTATTCGCTCCAAGATTATAAATTTAGTCAGATATCAGAGTATTTTCAGTTGATAATATGGTTCACTTGAGAAAAGAATGAAAAAATGGAAAGTTGGAGAGAAAAAAAGACTTTATTTGGAACACTCAAAATTCTGTGTTTGAATAACATAAAAATTTTATGATGACACCACAAGAAGGCTGAAGTTTCGGTTAAGCTAGTACCTAGTTGGACCCCCACGAGCTCGTCTCAAGCATTCTACCCTACGAGGCATACTTTCAATCAAACTATTTATAAAATTTTGGGGCAAATTGGGCCAAATATCCCGTAAAGCGTTAGAAAGGTCCTCCAGGTTATTGATCGGTTGTTCTAAGGTTGACAATTGTCTAGACATCTCAGACCAGACATGTTCGATGCAATTCATGTCTTGAGAGCGAGCTGGCCAGTCCATCCTATCAATAGCATGAGTTTCTAGCGCTTCATTAACCAGACGACTACGGTGTGGAAGGGCATTATCGTCAATTAAAATGAAATTCTCGCCCAAGGCAGCCGCAAACGGAACAATTATGGGTTCAATAATCATATCGTGATATCTCTGGCTGGTCATTGTGGTGTTCTGCAGAACAACCAACTCTGTGCGTTGGTTCAAACAAATGCCTCCCCATACACATATAGAACCTCCGCCAAAAGCTGTTGTGGGTACCATAAACTGTTCTGCATACCTTCGACCTCTTTCCCTCCAAGCAAGAATGCGTCCATCGGAGTTGAACAAACGAAATCTAGACTCATCCGTAAATAAACATCGGCTCCAATCTTCAACTGTCCAATTGCGGTGCTCCTCAGCCCATTGCCGTCGATGAACCCGGTGTTCCCTATTCAAACGGGGATGTTGTACCCTCCTACGTGCTCTCAAACCACGAACATGTAGTCGTCGTCTTACAGTCTGGTTCGAAATTAGAACTCCTGTTGCAACTCTCAGTGATCTATTGAGCCGCGACGCCGGGTAAGTGGGATTTCTCCTAGCATTGAGGACCAAAAGACGATCTTGGGCAGCTGTTGTACTGCGCTGCCGACCTCCCCCATGAACATAAGCTACTGAGTCGTTTTGGATGAACCTATTCCAAGCCCGACTCACGACACTTTGCGAAACATTCAACCGCCGGGACACTTCTCGCTGGGACAAACCTTCCTGTATCCACCGTATGATTTGGTCCAGTTGCACAGGAGCCAAACGTCTTCTCGGCATGACTGATAAGCTAATATTGTTCTCATTTCTTCAATTATTGTCACCTTATGTGTTTGAACGAGAGAAAAAAACAGATTTAATAACAAATACCACATTGCTTTTCACTCCACATGTAACAGCCTACAGATAATAATCGATTTTGTGAACAAGAGCCGATGAAGTGAGGAAAAATTTGATATAATCAACTCAAAACATCTTAATTTTTCCTTAGAGAACATATAATGTACAGATATTCACGAGATTACTTGAAAAAAATAGAAATGAAGAGAAGTTCATAAGTGATCCCTAGCAATTGTTGATCAGTGTATATGATTTCATAAAACATCCTATTTATAATGTGCTGATGTATGTGAATCCAACATGACATGATTCATAGACCTACGTTTTGAGTTTAATTACGGAAATTCTTGAAAACTGACGAACAGAAGTCAAGTTGAAATAGTGGGAAAGCCCTGTGGACAGGAGCTTTGGTGCTCTTGTTCAAACTTTGACACGCATAACTTCGAAAGTATTGGTTTTTCAGACTTGGAAATGATATCAATGGATTCTTATTTAATTTATTTTATTTTATGATGCAGTTCTATCATAAGAATCCATTGATATAATTTCCAACTCTGAGAAACCACTTTTGGAGATATGATTTGTCAAAGTTTAAACAAGAGCGCCAAAGCTCCTGTCCACAGGGCTTTCCCACATTTTAAAAATTTTTTCACTCAAAATTATTTTGCTTTCTCTTATCATATATGTTTGTTTTCACATTTTTCGTTCATTCAATTCATGTTTGTAAATTTTAGATAATTCCGAGGATAATTCGCACCAGATCAGGAATATCAACTTATTCTGACAAATATTTTCTGAATATTTTTTTTTAGTCATACGATATTCTACAAGTAATTACCAAGTTTTAATTGGATCAGATTTGTACATTTTGAGTTATTAAGGAATTAACAAAATTTAAGATGGGTATAACTCCAAAACTAGTTTAAAATGGAGTCAAAATCTATTTACTTATTGAACAATAAAATTTATTAATCGCTCTGTATGATTATGCTAAGAAAAATTCCCGGTTTTTTTGTTGAATTACTGTTCTACTACGCTTATAAAGGTGGGATGAATTTTCAGCGTTCACGTACAGGGTGAACTCATATCAATAAAGATAGTAAATGTCCAAATGAATCCTACTTCAGTCCTGAATTTGTTAGATTCGGAAATGGTAAACGAAAGCAGTCAAAAAGTGTGATATAACTTTAAACTTTGAAATCTTTCAGTTCATTGGTTCAAGATTTATTGAACTTCAAAATTTCACTCCGAAAATCACCCTGTAAATTTAAAACTAAGAACCATAGGACATTATTATCTCTCGATATGAGTACGTCAACCTAGAAGACATCAGTTTATGGTTTCCCTAGCTTGGTCGCATTCCTCCTGGGTCACCCTTCATACCTGCCTACCTACAGCCTACAGCTGATTGTATTCATATTTGACTTCGTCGTGTTCATTCCGCTTTGTTGTTTACTATTGACTTTGACCAATTCAACAGCTGTCGTTCATGGCTGCGGTGAAATCTCCAGAACTCACGATAGGCAAAGTACGTCCCGCGGTCCAGGCCTGAACATGCATTATAAATTCACAGACCAATTGAGTTCCATATACTTCTCCACATATACCTAATAAGGAACAAAACTGAAATTTTTATACAAATACAAAAACTGCAATTTTTTTTGCAGTATTACAATCTTAATGTATAAAATTGTACGTGACGAGACCGATTTTGATGACATTATGTGTGTATTTTTGAGTGGGTCCCTGGATGGTTTAGAAGCGCAATCGGAGCCAGAATGAGGTCCGCAATCAGATTATTGAATATTGGTTTTCTTTCAAAGTACGAAATGGTGAATGCGCTAATCCCGTTATTAGAACATCGACTCTTCTCAGATGTCTGGAGATTTTACTTTGACATTAATTATTAATTTTAAGTTCAGTCAGTTTTTTGTGAAGTTCAAAACATACCCATTATATTAAAGTGTGTGATAATATTAGGGAAGATCGGGGTAATACTGCGCAGCGGGGCAATACTGCGCATCCATATAAACACGTGTAAAAGCTCGAAAGATCAACCCAAGCACGCCGAATGTGACTTCCTAGACGTGGCAATTACTTCACAAAGGTTTTATCTCTAATCGGTGCATTTAGTGATGCACAGTAGGTATTTCAAAGTGTGAGTTTCGTTGGTTTCCTTTTAATTTTGTGACACCAGAAAATACGCGAGGTAAGTTTCATTATTGAACAAATTTAAAGTTTGTTCGTGCATCAATGTGGGGTAATGCTGCGCACTGTATTCGGTGCGCGGTATTGCTTGATAATTTCAATGTACAAGTGTCTACTTTTCATTTCAGATGGTCAAAAATTACAATAGGAAGTAGCAATGAAAAGTTGGTCTATTGAACAACTTAATAATGCCTTGATACTGCCATTCGTTCTGGTGCTAAAATAGTTGCGATGAGTGCAAAGAAAATAAGCAGAATATGGAAGGAGCAAAGCTTTATTTAAGTAGTCTTTTTTGTTCAAGAATTTATATTGTTACTAATTTAGTTCATTATATTATAGTTACTGTCAGAGTTTCTCTTTACCAATTTTAATTATCCTCGACAAAATTGTGCGGTATTACCCCAATGGTTGCGCAACATTGCCTGACGGGTGGGGGTAATACCGTGAAATGCACCTTTACCATGAATTTGATTTGTTCTAAGAATTCTAGGATTGTATTTCAATAACCCATACACCATAATGTACTAAAAACGTGTGAGAAATATTTCCCATGTTACCAACCATTTATAATGAAAAACTTGAATTAAAGTAATTAAAGAAAATGAGGAGTTTCGATGAGCTAAGAAAATTGACAATTTCAAAAATCATTTCTCATTATTTTCGTAAAATGAAATGAAATGCTTCAATAATTTAAAAGTAAAGGTTACTACGTTCTCTATTCGAGAAAAATCACCTACAATATCAAGTTTATTTAGTCATGGGTTTTTGTCTAAAGAACAACATATATAATTAAATCACTTTGCTAAAAAATGCGCTCGTATAGTAAAATTAATAATAACTTTTTCAAGCATAAGCATTCTAATCAAAGACTATTGTTGAACGTTTTTACTGCTAACTTGATCCCAAAAAGTGCATGGCTATACGATACCGTGTTTATTTGAATTCCAATGAATTATATTTTCATCACCTCCTTAAAGATCAATGCTATTTAAAGATATTTGATAATCTATTGATGTTAACAAATGTATTTTGAGAGTATTTTGCAAATACAAGATATGTGCTAAATCGAATTCCAAATAAAATACAAAAGGAGTTTCTAAAAAAAGTATTTAAAAACAAAACGGAAATGGATATTTTGTATTTAGTATTTTGCATTCCAAATACTAGTATTTTCAAAATGTCTCATCTATGCATGTAGGTTACTGTGTGGTTCTGCAGCTGAAAACACCAACTGGGCAATTACAAAGCATTGGCATGAATTATAGTTTCTCCGCTTTCCTGGGAAGTACGTGTGAAGTTATGTTGGAAGTCATGGGAAATCATAGGGAATTCATGAGAGGGCATAGGAAATCATTTAAAAATGATGAAAACTCCAAAATCATAGCAAGATCTGATCTACACGCATTGTTAAATTCGGGGGTAAATTCCAATAACATTTTTTGTGTCATGTTAATTAGATAAAGGTAATTGTTTTGGTATGCATATTATTTTGTTATCACTATATACTGAAAAATGGTTCTAAGGCCGCCAAGTTTTAAGCAGGGTAGACCACAGATATGAAATATAGTTCTTAATGGAAGATCTTGGAAAATTTGTTTGGCCCAAAACTAATGATCTGGAACAGGTTGAAGCGAAATTCATATTTTATTTTAATTAAAATTATAGTCCATTTTTTTGTAAGTGAGAAAGACAAAAAGTACAAACTTAAAAGAAACTTAGAACTATATTATTGAGTATATTTTAGATTTTTATACAATTTTTGTTTCTCGTTCGCATAATACAAAAATATTCTTATATCAACACACATACAAAATATCATCAAGATCGATCAAGCCGTTTTTGAAGTACTACAAACCAATTGCAGCGCTACCTACCCGGTTGAGTTGTGAATCTAAACCAACCTGAGACCCACGCAAACACAAATCAAACGGCGTACTTACATGTTTACGTTGCTAAATTCAATAGAAATAAAAGTTTTTCAAAATGCCGATCGACAGTGAGAAACAGCTCAAATTGGTACCAGATGGTTTGTTTTATGACATACTCCAGTCGGCGAAACTGAAATATCAAGAGGGCTGCCCGCTTTGGGATAACGGAAAAGAAAATAAATAATAATTTATATGTTCAAATACTGCGCTACTAATGCAATATTATGATAGATATTATTTTTTGCCTGCTACACAAATTGTGCCGAAAACTATTGAATATTGAATTTCGGCAACAGGAATGTGTTCAAGGGTACATGGTGTTATTCCATGTTATCCCATCCCTATTATCTGCGTGCTTTGCATTTATCCGGTCAAGCGGTCAAATTCCTTCACATTTTGTGACAATTTCTTCGGAAATATTCCCAACTCCATTGAAATTTTTCCAACTGCTTCGAATTTATTTCCAACTCCTTCGAAATGTTTCCAACTGTGTTGAAAATTTGCCAACTCCGTTCAAAGATGCCAAGAGAATGATTCTAACCCATAGAGAAATAGAAGGAAACCTAACTAATGTGGTCTATACTCTATAGATGGGGCCAAACAACGAGATCCCAGTGGATAGAAATTGCAGGATGGTGTTTTTATTTGGGTCAGCTACTTTTTATAATTTCGTCAAAACAACTGAAGTAGGGTAAACAATTCTTAACATATTCTTAATACGGTAGAATCTCAGTAATCCGTCACCATTAAAAACCCGAGTGTGCCGGATTATTGGAATGTTCGGATTACTGGATTATATAGAAAAAAAATCATAATATGTAAATGAAAGTTTTTATAACTGTAACATATCTCACAATGATATGGAGTTAACTAAATAATCTTTAATTGAGGTCTGTTTTTGTGCAAGTCGTAATCCTTATTCAAAAACCTTTTCTCGCATGTTTCGAAGAATTATAACATCTTTAGCAGGTTGCCGTTTTCTTCAGCCCATGTTATGCAGGTATTGAAACAATTGAATGCTATACGGCTAATGACCTTAGCAGTCGATGCCGAAACAAAAAAAAAAAAAAAATTGAATGCTGTATCTGTTTTAACTTTTTCAGTTGTAATGTTTGGTGGCTTCGATACTTGTATAAGACTTTCTTCGTTTTGTACTGCTTCACATATTTCTTCATCTGTCATAATTTTGTCTCTTCAAAGCAAGAATTTGGAATTGGAATAGTGGTGGAGGGGCGAGGGTGACGCGGGCGGAGTGTGCCGGATTATTGGACGTGTCGGACTATTGAAGTGCAGGATTAGTGAGATTCTACTGTAATTAGATATTTCAAAATATTAATCAAATTTCCAATAGATCAATATTTTATTTTTAGATTAAATTATTTCAGATAATTATTCCACGCATTCTTCCTAATTACTGGGTTGAGTGATTGACATTTGTTTGAAGTTAATTAACCCATTGTTCAAACAAAATAAGCAGCAAGTTGGGCCATTTTATCCTTGGGTTGTTTAGGTCTACCTCGTCCCCTTCCTCTTCCACCTGTCTTACCACCTCTGAACATTCGGGGTCTTGAAGCAACAGCGGTCTTTGGTTTATCTACCAATTTTCCAAACTCATTACTACAAAATACGCACCCCTTTATGAACAGAGCATTATTTGGCAGCTTTGTTTTCTCTTGTTTGTACTCAACATTTACTGTCTGAGCACCACATTCCTCACAGCATTCTTCTTGAACTGATATCTTTTGTGCATCATCAAATAAACTGATGATGGTATCACATCTGAAAAAACATTTTTTTAAAAGTGAAAATAATCAAATCTCACTATCGCATTCCTACCGATTACAACCTATCTTCCATTTTGGGCCTGACGATGGATCCAAAACGAGAACTCCAAATTCACAATTGGAACAATTACATATTCCATTAGTATTCAAGCTGTAGGAACAAGTTGGATGGGTGCATGAGTTACAACCAGTTCCTTTCTTCATATCGCTAAAACAAAAACTGGTGGTTACTACACTCACTAAAAATGGGTTCAAGCCCTGTGGACAGGAGCTTTCTGGCGCTCTAGTTCAAACAGACAAATTATATCTCCGAAAATATTGGTTTCTCAGAGTTGGGAATTATATCAATGTATTCATATGATAGAACTGCATCATAAAGGAAATTCAATTCAAATAATAGTTTTTTATCAAGATTAAATGAGCAATCATGAGAATGAGAACTGCACCATGGAAGAAATCGAATTAAATCTGGCCAATTTTGCCCAATAACGAACTTAACCGAGATATTCATCTCCCTAACCTACTCTGAAAATTTTAACTACCTAGCTCATTCCGTTCGATAGTTATTGTAGAAAAACTTTTTTTAAATTTTCAAATTTTTTTTTTGACACTTTGCGGTAATCTGGTCAATACAAAACTTCACATGCGTATAGAGGTCATGATTCTACAATTTGATGCTAAATTTCAGATAGATCGAGTGATCGGTTTCGGAAATATTCATAAAAAATATTTTTACTAAAATCGGCCTTAACTCCGAAACCGCTTGATGGATTTCGCCCATTAACGAGCTCGTCCGAGATATTTACGCTCCAAACCCACCTTGCAAATTTCAATCCGCTAACTCCTTTCGTTCGAGAGTTATCGTGCCTACGGCCGGCCGGACAGAATCGATTTCGACCTCGGATTCTTGATCAGTGAGTCGAACCAAATCGTTTGAGACCATTTTCAGCCAAAAATTCCAAAATTACAGACACTTGGGCAAATTGATAAGCACTCTGTTCCGAGGAACTAGAGCCCCAAAAAAACAAGTTTCGTATGACAATTGCCCAAAACAGGTTTAAAGTACCTACAAATAGTAGATATTCCATAAAACATGTATGAAAGGAGAGAAGTAATAATGAAAAATTACCTTGTAATCGATCAAAAAATTCCTGATCTACGTTCACCAAATTTTTTCCTCTCTCGAACTACAATATTTACGTAATATTTTCAAACATTTTTGGGTGAGGTCCCCGTTGCATCGCTAAAATACGAGTATTTCAACCCCAATATTTTTGAAGTTATAATATTCCCTTCCGTCAGTCCCGTCATAAATTGAGAGAACTGAGCATTCTATGTCTATGGATGAAAACAGTATCACTATTCTCAGATCTCTTACTTCATGTTCCGTTCCGAAATGTAAGACTTTTCTGAGAAAAACTAATTTCGGAGCAAACAACTGAGATTTTTCTCACTTCGCTCACAATTCTTCGATTGATTAGATAATGTCATGTCTCAGGAAAATAAGTTGACATTATGACAATTCATACATAGAATAATTATATCATTCAGTGACAACGTAGAAATACGATTTATTATTGAAATTTTGAAAAATCATATCTCCGAAAGTATTAGCTTGTTAGAGTTAAAAATGATATCATTGGATTCTTATGGTGAAACTGCTCATTGAAAAAAATTTAATTTGGAATTTCTTTTGTATAAAATTTTTTTTTTTTTTGTTACTCCGAAACCATCTGTCCGATTTTGCCCAATAACGAACTTAGCCGAGATATTTATCTCCCAAACCTACTCTGAAAATTTCAACTGTCTAGCTCATTCCGTTCGAGAGTTATCGTGCCTACGGCCGGACAGAATGAATTTCAACCACGGATTCTTGATCAGTGAGTCGAACCAAATCGTTTAAGACCATTTTCATCGAAAAATTACAGACATTTGGGCAAATTGATAAGCACTCAGTTCCGAGGAACTAGAGCGCCAAAATGGTCCGTGCACTTGACCAATGAAGAAATGTTGATTAAATTATGTTTGTCGGTCTGGCCCGTTGCGAGGGTGACTTTCAGAAGAAATAACTTGACATAGGCTGGATATGATCTGCACATTGCATCCAGAAATATGCCCATCAAGTTCTTAGATTTAATATATCGATTTGAATGCTTGTGCAAAATCATGTGTCCATTCAAACCTTTCCCAAAAATTTGGACATTTGAAACGTCAATATATAGTCTCACACTTTGAATAGGATTTAATAGCTAAAATACATTGCTGCCTCTGTAACCTATTGGTTATTTCCGTGTTACAGAGGGGAAATGCCACGTTAGAATCTCGCAGCAGTTGAATTATTTTTCCATATTTTTGCGCACTTGTCCCGCAAGAAACAGCGTGCTATCATTTTGCCCGGATGTCTGTAATTTTGGAATTTTTTGCTGAAAATGATCTCAAACGATTGAGTTCGACTCACTGATGATGGTCAAATCCAATCCTGTCCAGCCGGTCGTTAGCACGATTACTCACGAACGAAATGAGTTAGAGGTCTGAAATTTGCAGGGTAGTATTGGAGCGGAAATATCTCGGTTATGTTCGTTAATGGGCGAAGTCCACCAAACGGTTTTGGAGTTATAGCCTTTTTTAGTTAAATTTTTTTTATGGATATTTCCGAAACCGATCACTCGATCTATCTGAAATTCAGCATCAGATTGTAGAATCTTGGGTTTTACTGAGTTTTCCTCTCCTTTACCGACCACCAAATTTTAACATAAGACCCTCTCCTCGTGCAGGGAACACGGACCCTAAGTTCTTTCGGAAATGCCTTAGAAATACTGGTGACAAATGCCATAGTGTTATTAACTCTAAACCCCTATGGTTTTGTTACAGATGAGAAGTGATTCAACTGCTGGAGTTTTCGTCTGAGAGGATTGGGCTTTTGAGGTGGAGGATGCTATTCCTCCATAGATTCCCCTGGTGAGGGTCCCCGCATGCGTGAATTCAAGATGCTATATCTAATGAACCACTGGTGTTGGAGAATCGAATTTTGTGTGAGGTGTGTGATTTTGAGAGGACTTTCAGCCACGAGTGGATTGCGCATGCGCAGAGGATAAGTGTCTGTTTTTGGGTAGTAGGGGTTATGTTGGGAGTGGTTTAGGACTATCGCTCATGGGTCTGGTGCTGAGCCGATATTGTGAGGTTTTATAAGAAAATTAATGGCAATTCTGTCCACGGACAAGTCAATTTGGGGGAAATAGCGTTGTTTCTGAGTTGGAGTAATTTTGAAATTCATGTCACCCATTTCGGCCATTTTCTCGTTATGCGCATGAGCAGACTAGAAGTGATTTAACTGCTGGAGTTTTCGTCTGAGAGGATTGGGGTTTTGAGGAGCAGTATACTATCCCTACATAGAATATCCCCTTGGGAGGGTCCGCGCATGCGTGGATTGAAGCTGCGATATCTCCTGAACCAATGGTGTTGAAGAATCAGAGTTTTGTGTGAGGTGTGTGATTTTGCGAGGACTTTCAGCCACGAGTAGATTGCGCATGCAAAGAGAAGTGGCTCTTTTTGGGTTGTATCGCTTATGTTGGGTGTGGTTTACATCAAGCGGTCATAGATTTGGTGATAGGCCGATACAGGGCCG
This sequence comes from Halyzia sedecimguttata, assembly GCA_937662695.2. NCBI lineage: Eukaryota > Metazoa > Arthropoda > Insecta > Coleoptera > Coccinellidae > Halyzia > Halyzia sedecimguttata. Next base: position 66,395,282 of record OW569415.2, on the reverse strand, counting down.
TCGCTACCGGGGGGGGAGGGAGGGGAGCCTCCCCCCCCGGATCATATCTGAAAGGGAGCCAAATTGACCGCGGATATTTGAAAAACTATAGCAACATGACAAAATGAAAATAGATTTTTTTGAACTACTACTTGCATAAGATGATTATTATTATACATAAGTCCAATGACTGTATCGAATGATTGCCTACCCTACCATTTACTCAATTTATTTGTACAAGACCGACAGCATTGTAGAAAGCTTTGTTGCTGCTAGAGACTAGATGGCAGGAGTGGGGAATTCCCAGCCTTCCCCGGCTATACATAAAAATCGTTCAATAGAAAGAAACTAACCTTCTTCTTCTTATATACATTATTCGTGAATAGTGAATATGAATATTGATTGAAATTTAAAATCGAAAACCGAATATGGATATGGATCCTTGCCAAAATAAGTTCAAACCGTCTGGAGCGGAATTCAGAAGGACAGCCCAGAAAAGAAAAATTGAAACGGGAAAAGGCGCAAATGTCATGAATACATGGCGAGTTGTTCAAGCACTGACGCGAAGTCAGGAGCTTTTGGCGCATGTTCTATTGTCCATTCTCCTTAATCGAATACACCGATTAAGAACCAATTTTTTTTTCATTTCTACAGTTCCCACTAAATTTTACACAAGTCTTTATGTCGATATTCCGCAACTAGTCCAAGCTTCAATTCGACCAGGTCTATATTTTTTGAGTTATCGAGGAAATAATATTCCAGGTGGTCATAACTCCGAAACCGTTGGGCCGATTATGCCCAAAAACGAACTCAACTCTCCCATTCGGATGCGTGACCTACCCTGAAAATTGCAAGTGCTTATCTCCTTTCGTTCCAAAGTTATCGAGTCAGTTAACAGTCAGCCATCCATCTACTGAACTCAAACAAGGCTGCTCGAATATCCAACAATATCTATCTGATCGTGTTCAAACTTGGAACTTGGCAGTAGAGTTAAGTTCTGAAGGCTCTGGCAAAATTTCAGCGATATCGAACGAATAGTTTAGGACATATAGAACTTTTTTAAATGATTTTTTTTTTAATTACTAGTGATACGATCCTCACGAAATTTCGCTAGATTTCGCGTTATTGGTATTCTACAATAACTAATAACCACGTTTGAATTGGATCGGTTTTGTATTTTTCGAGTTATTGAGGAAATAACAACCAAATTTCAGATAGGTATACCTATGAACAAACTAGCATTAAGATGCACAAGCTACCCTGAAAATTTCAAGGCGCTATATCTTTCCGTTTTCTAGTTATCGTGGCAACGGCCGGCCGGTCGGACAGAATCAAATTTGACCTTGAATTCTTCATTAGAGAGTTGAACTAAATGGTTTGCGACAATTTTCGGCAAAAAATCGAAAATTACAGACATTTGGGCAAAATGATAACGTGTGATGTTACCTAGAACATTCTAAAATTACCTAGAACGTTCTAAAAAGAGAACTGTATTTTCGAATAGAGCGAAAAGTTTTGGCCATTGCTGACACATAGTTTTTAAGGGAAGTAGCACCTTGTGAATCTTCATTTAACAACTGCACTTACAGGTTGATTTTCAGTGTCTATAAAATAACATTTTTTTTTTCGTGATATTTCGGTAAAATATTCTATTGAGTGACATCGAAGATTTAATTTGCTATATGCAAACTACAAAAATTTTCAGGGTGATGAGTACAAAAATATTGCTTCAATTCAGGAATTACAAAAAACTCATTCAATATTCCAAATAGCAGATATTTTCGAAGAATTGTTGGAACATTCCACTCTAGATAGCAGGGTAACGTGAAATTATTGTTATATCATTTTTCGAAAGTTTTCTTTTTAATATCTATAAAATCTTCAGATTATTCTTATCATCTCGAAAGCTTGGTATATATATTTATTTTTGTCAAATAAAATTCTTTTTTGGCCCTGGATCTGTTGTGAGATGCAAACAATTTGTTTCACTCAAAAACACAAATTCAGAGCGGTATTCTTTGTAAAATAATTTTCATTGATAGTTATATTAATTTATAATTCATTCTTTATTAAGAAAATATGTAGTATGTATCAATATATGTACACTTCATCCATATGTGTGTTTTTCGATTTTTGTCTATTTTTCCTAATTAGGGGCGCCAAAAGACGTTTCTCCCCCCCCCACGGAATAGCTCTTCGCTACGGCCCTGGGCCGATATTGTGCGGTTTTAAAAGAAAATTCATTGCAATTCTGTGCACGGACAAGTCAGTTTCGAGGAAATAGCGTGCTTTGGCGCGCTTGCTAAAGACATGATTATGATTGTACTGACCCTCTTAGGTATTTCCCGAGGAGATACCTCAGAAGCTCCTAGGAGTTTCTGCGACTAAGGAGAGTCGGTTGTGTTATTTGTCGAGTTTGTTACTCTATCCTTACGCCAGCTTAGACACAGCACTGTTGATTCTTGACCCGACAGTGAATGGTGTCCACTACCCTCTGACTACATCTCCGGCTCGCTCTATCCACTGAGCTTGAAACACTCATCATTCAATTCAAGTTTCCCAACGTTAACAAGCGCGCCAAAGAGTACTGACTTCACGGCAGTGCTTTTTTCTTCTTGTTTTTTAAACCAATAAGAAAATTCGAGAAATGTTTGTTAAATGTGTATTTGAAATATTGTTTTCTTGATATGAGGGATTCTGGACAAATCTTAGATGAAGTTATGTTCATAGTATTAGTTTAAGAAGAATTCCAACTTACTTGAATGGAGGATGGTTATAACAATACGGACAGAATACGAAACTTTTTCCCTTATTTCCCATTGTCCAACATAATAATTCAAATTCATCCAATGGACATTTGAGTTCCTTGAATAGTTTGACAGTACCATTTTGGGGCAAGCTATAAGTCTCATCACACTGAGAACAATGTAATCTTTGTGGTTTAGCCTGTATGTATTTCATATATCTTCTACATTTTCCACATCTGGAAGGGTAATTTTATTATATTATTTCACAGTTCGGATCAGTTTTATGCATATTTTCGTTTGTGATATTTAATTGAATCAGTCTTTACTTGATGGAAATCTATTTAAAATGATATTTGACACGGTTTTCCTAATTTCCATTGGGAACTTACTGTAAAATTATCAATTTTTTCACTTATAACACTCCATTAATTCAGAAATCTTTCATTTTATATCACGGAAAAACATCAAACAGAACAACCACCTTTTTAAAGAAAACTAAATAATTCACAAACTTTAAGAGTGAAATATTTCTCACCTTGAATGTGCCTTTCCAGTGGCACTGAGTGGAGAAAAAGATACCTCAAAGAGCTGATCCATCCCATCGATGTTTTTGACGAAATACTGAAATTTCAAACGGAAGATATCCACTGTATGTTTCAGTACTGCATTGAAGTTAGCTTTACCAGCAGCTATCAGGTTCAGTTGTTCTTCAACCGCAGAACGCATGGTGGGCAAAACCAACTGAGGATCTATCTAAAATTTTCATATTAACTTGGAGTATAATTTTTTGAGGAAAGTAGCAAGTACAAACCTTCTGATAACCATGCACCAGAACTATGCCTAGTGTTGTTGGTTTCAATTTCCTTCCAGCTATTACTTGTACATAATTTCTCTGGCAAATATTATTGATATGAACCGGAATTGAGGCATCGGTACCAATACCATGTTTCTCCATAAGTGTAATGAGTTCTGCCTCTGTCAGATAATCTGGAGGGTTCGTCTGGTATTCGCCCAATTTGACATCGGAAATTGTTACCATCTCGTTGACAGTGAAATTTGGAATAAATTCATTCTTTCCAAAAGACTGTGAGACGAAGAAAAATTAGTAAATACTTCATGATAAATTAAAAGCAAAGACAAAACATAAATTTCAGATTATAATTCATATGATTTTAAGAATATATCATGAAAATGTACCGTTATGATGTATTGAAGTTAAAAAATAGAGTATGTATTACACAATTAAAAAGACCCATGGAGACAATTGTAGTTAGTTCAAAAATAATATAGTTGAGATTAAAAGTGTCAGTTAATATTGGAAGTTTTTGGCTAGTTCCTCGGAACTGAGTGCTTATCAATTTGCCCAAATGTCTGTAATTTTCGAATTTTTCGATGAAAATGGTCTTAAACGATTTGGTTCGACTCACTGATCAAGAATCCGTGGTCGAAATTCATTCTGTCCGGCCAGCCGGCCGGCCGTAGGTACGATAACTCTCGAACGGAATGAGCTAGACAGTTGAAATTTTCAGAGTAGGTTTGGGAGATAAATATATCGGCTAAGTTTGTTATTGGGTAAAATCGGACAGATGGTTTCGGAGTAACAAAAAATTTTGTTTACATAACAAATTCCAAATTAAATTTTTTTCAATAAGCAGTTTTACCATCCAATGATATCATTTTCAACTCTAACAAGCTAATACTTTCGGAGATATGATTTTTCAAAATTTCAATAATAAATCGTATTTCTACGTTTTCACAGAATTATATAATTATTCTATGTATGAATTGTCATAATGTCAACTTATTTACCTGAGACATGACATTGTCTAATTCCTTGCTAATAGTTGGTTCGAGAAACGTCAAAATCGACTTAGAGAGACAAGGGTAAAAAACCGTCGAATAAACCCCCATGTGGCGATTGTATGTCGAAAAGTGAAAATTAAGAATATATATCCCAGGTAAGTACCGACGTTTTATTCTAATACCGGAGATCGACAAGATCGTACGGGAGCCCGATAGCCGGTTGGTCTAGTCAGTCGGGTTTTCGGTTTCGGAACGAGAGAAGGCGGGCTCAAATCCCGGAAAGGGAATTACACTTTTTGGCGCACTAGTTCCTCGGAACTGAGTGCTTATTAATTAGCCCAAATGTCTGTAATTTTTATTTAAGATGCAGTTTCACCATTAAAATCCATCGATATCATTTTCAACTCCAACAAGCTAATACTTTCAGAGATATGATATTTCTAAATTTCAATAATGAATCGTACGTACTTCTATGTTTTCACAGAATGCTATAATTATTCTATCTAAGCTTTATTATATGATCTGTGTTCATACTCGTACATTTCATCCTGTTCTATAAGAAAGAGTCAAATTCATTTCAGCTATTTTAATTTGATTTCTTCCATGGTGCAGTTCTCATTCTCAGATTGCTCATTTAATCTTGATAAATAAACTATTATTTGAATTGAATTTCCTTTATGATGCAGTTCTATCATAAGTATACATTGATATAATTCCCAACTTTGAGAAACCAATACTTTCGGAGATATAATTTGTCTGTTTGAACTAGAGCGCCAGAAAGCTCCTGTCCACAGGGCTTGTTTTAATATAATTCAAGAAAATAAATATTGATTTTGTTTCCAGAACCCTCGAATCAGTAAAGAATAGCAATTCGATAATAATTGGATTTTTTAACAAATATCATAGCATTGAGTTGTAACAAACATAATTATAAGAACCAAAATATGTAACCTATGCTGTGGTGATTAAACTTATTATTATTATTATTTGGCACCCAACGTAGGGCTAGTATGCAACAAGAAATGAAGGATAGTTCCGAAAGAATTTGTCAAGAACTAAGGTATCATTCAAAAGGATACAAGAAATGAAGGCTAATTCAGAAGAATACATCAAGAACTGAGGGATACTTCAGTAATAACAAGATATCAAACAAGAAATTAATATGAAAATGAAAGATTGGAATTAAAGAGAATTCAAACTGAAAAAGACCAGAGATAGAATTGAAATAATAGAAAATAGACTTGAGAAGATAATCGAAGAAGATATTATCAGAATAAATGAAATTTTAACTACACGTATTAATATAATAGAAAAAAAAATTAAATAACTTCAAAGATATATCAGAAGGAATAAGAAGTTACTGACATCAATGCAAGAAAAGATTTGAATGAACAATTGGAAATTAACAAAAATTAAATACATATGAATGCAAGAGTTCAAAATGAAAAGATAGAAAAACAGAATGAAAAATTAGAAAAGCTTTCAATAATGATATTGTTGGTACATGTGGAATGGTAAACTGGTAAAGGTGAATTAACAACATTATGTCCAAAAGAAATGATATTATCTGTAAAATGAAACGGAAGAATGATATTAAGAAGTTACTAGAGAAGTATCAAAGTTTTGTTAGAGAAGGTAGCAGAATCAGAAAAAGTTATGATTATCATCGAAATGAAATGACAGCTAAAATATACAAGTAGGGAAAGAATTATTGTAGCAAAATTAAGAAGAAAATAAGAAGGAGAAAAGTTGAATTTAAATCGAGAAACTTAAATATTTCAAAATTTAAAAAAATATGAATATTAGATTTGGAGAATTGTTATGATATGTATTGCTAACTGTTTGCGTCTGTGTGACACCAACAACATGTCTTATCTGTCAAACTATAGCAAACGACAGCAAACACTTACAAACAGTAGGTCCTTTCCTTTGCATAGAAAGTGTAGCACTTTCCTACACTCGGTGTAATTTACACTCGATATTAGTATTCGTTTGCTTATTGGATTTACACCAGTGTACACGAAGTGTAGTTTATCTGCACCTGGTCGAAAGGAGGTGTGAAATGCACTCAAAACAGAATGTAGGGTTATGGTTAATGTTGGGGCAAAAAGAAGGCGCCAATAATTGACTTGTTATGAAAATATTAATTGATCTCTTCTTCAAAATGGGTATTATCAAATTCAAAATTTGCAATAAGGTCAGGAGGATGAAGAAATAATTAATCCGTTGAGAAACTGTAATGCTATTTGGAAATTGTTATGTTGATTTTTTTTCGCCAATTTATTTTTCAGACGATGAATTTACTGTTAATTTTTTTGAAAAAGCCGTCAGGGAAGGGAGATTACTACAATATGGGATTTATATCCATCAGATTGATGGCTGAACAAAAATAATAACCAATGTTTTTGACGTTTGATAAACAATCCTTATTTCAGTGTATTTTTCATTCGTTTGCGTTACTGCACTGAAAATCTGCTGATTCAGAGTGCAGTGTAGATTACACTACACCAAGAAACAGACGAAAGAACCTACTAGGTTCTAAGAAAGTGAGGCTAATTTTAGTTAGTTCAAAAATAAATGAGTTGAGATTAGAAGTGTCAGTTGATATTGGAAGTTTTTTGAACCCTCGAATGAGTAAAGAGTAGCACATTTTTAACAAATATCATAACAGTACATTTACATACAAAACATTAACGATATCACATTGAAGTGAGGAATATGTTTCATTGAGTGTTATTGCTTGTTAGTGCTCTATTTTCTATCATTTGAGGAAGAACAAATCAGTAATTAAAATCAGTGAAAAGTTCAACTTAAGAAAGCCCCGTTCTATTCAACAAAGCCTCCTTGTTGAAGACAGTGATAGATGAGACATTGAAAGAATCAATTAATAATAATAATGGGTAAACTCTCACAACAATCGTTCTCTAGGGGATAGTTATTCTACGTTCACACTTTTGGATTAAATAGAACACTGTATGCTAATATGTACAGGTCTATTTACATAACTCTACAATCTTCAACTTCGCCGTCGTGATAAAAATCTACGTCGAATATCGTCGATTACTGAGGTACATAACGGTCCCGATACTATATACTTATACGGTGCACGTCCCTACCGTCAAACAGCCTTTTTTCACAGGTCTGATAACGTTTTACGACACTCGCACGTCTAAGAAGCAATCAACTTCCTTAACGATTCTACCTTCAATCGCGCTCTGCTGCACCTCTTCGACCTTCTCGTACTTCTGACCTCTGGTCAACCCTAGTTCGTTATTACCCCTCTCCCTGGGCTAGGGTTGTACGACCATCGCCGGATTTAAGAGTATGCCGCCTATAGGCTTAAGAGTCCATTTGCCGCCCCTCTGTGATTCATATTTGCTGCTCCTGAAAATTTTCTGCCGCCTCTGAAAATTTGCCGCTATAGGCTCCAGCGAACTTAGCTTATTTATGAATACGGCCCTGCGTACTACCAAGGTAGTTACTGCTGATTAGTAGATCCCCTGTCCGTGATAATTCGCTGGGTCCAATGGGGTTTCATGAGAACGATCTCTGGAGCGTTACACTAGTTCCAAGAAGTTGGCTGTCACAACACGTAGCAGAATACGTTTTTGCTCCAAAATTTATGAGACAACTAACATCAATACGGTATTAGCGATTTCCTGTTCAGAGAAAAGAATTCTGCGACTATAGACGGCTTAATTGGCTTCGAGGCGCCTTCAGAGTTCATATTTAATGTCACGGGGATGTTAGGTTTTCTTCAGACAGGCATATAATCCAGAAATACGTCTGAATTATCGGTACGAAAGTCGTTAAACGTCGTCTGCACCAGTAAAACTAATCCTATCTGCATTATTTAAAAGGGTGAAAATATAACAATTCCTACAGATATGTAGAATTTAAATGAATTCATCACTCACTTGCCACGTCATCACTGCAGTATATCCAGCATCAATCAGAGTTTTACCAGTTACCGAGAAAATCTCCTCATTGATAGATAAAGTTATTGTAGTTGACAGATATCTACAATCTTGCGACACAGTAGCTATGAAATGTCGGGTAATATAATCATACAACCTCCACGCATCTCCATCCAGTTCTCTCCTTGATGCAAGTCTCATTGGCGTAATAGGAGGATGGTCACCTAAATGTCAATATTATGTAAATATTTTAGAGAACGACATTTCTGAAAAAATGATAATTACCAACATCTTTTCCCTGTTTTGGTTTGTTCATTCCATTTTTCAATAATTCCCTTACATCTGATCCCCATTCATCACTATGTTGCTGCTGCTTCAAAACAACCCTAAAATTGAAAAAATGGAATATGAAAATACTCATAAATGAATGGCTTATCATCACTGATAACCATACCAAACGATCCATATGAAATTATATCTATGTGAACTGTCATATCGGGGTTCATTAGATTCAAATAATTTCAGATTATTTAAGAAAGAATTTATCATCATGGAGAAAGCATAGAAACTCACATTTGGCTTGTCTCGTTTGATGATTTCTCGTACCAATATCAAGAAGTATTTCATTCACTATCAAAGGTATACTTGAGTGGATAAATTTTGCACCATTCATTTTGGTTTGATAAAAAATCCTCCCATAGGAAAAATCAATTTCTGGCAATGATTTTTTTTATTCCTTCAGCTTACAGGGATATACTTTCTACCATCTCAAATATGAGGTGAAATTTATCTCACTTACTTCAGAACAATATGCTAGAAAGACATGAAAGTGTCTATCAAAGTAGGTATATCCGCAATAGGATCAATATTATCAGTCAGTTTTTGTTTTTGTTTTTGCTAGTCTATAAACTTTTATATTGGCGCTAAAAAAGGACTAAACTTTAACGAACCCTGTATTTGATTCAAAATGAATTTCTCACGTTACAAACAACTAAAAGTAAGACACTTTCCAGTGGACGCCATTTTGTTTTTTACATTTTCATTTTATGAGCTCGTCAGTTATAAACCTAATTTTGAATGATTAATGCAGTTACGGGTGGACAAAAAATATTAGTTCATGAACAATAGCCAATATATTGAAACCAGGCTAACCCTCCTTTGGCATAAAACAAAATGTGGAATTACTCTGCATGCTGACTCACATCAAATCGAAATTTGCTGGATAACTTGTGGTTTCAGTTCTTGGATAACTTATATAACCTTGTGTGTATAATCTTTCTGCAATTTGCATTGCATGATGAGGGCCCATTCCTAAACCAGAACTTGCAATTCTCATAAGCTCGACTGTGTTTAAAGCTACTGGCCTAGCTTTAGCTTTTTCTTTCGACACAACACTTAACACCCTAAAATTGAGTTGAGTTGAATTACTTTGTTCTATCTAAAGAATTTTCTATCAAATATATATTATCTTTATTATAAGAATACTTTACAGCAAAAAAACTGTTCATTTACTTTGCCTGTTTTTCATCTTTCACCATTTGCAAAAACATATTCACAACTTCTTTATCGAAGCACCTCACCCTCGACCAATCCAAGGAAACTTTTTGGTTTTCCTTCGTAACTACATTCACTTGTAACACCCAATATGTTTCTGGTTTAAATGTCTGAATTTGATCGTGTCTTTGAACACAGAATCCTAAGGTGGGAGTCTGGCAAGGACCATATGAAATCAATGAAGAATCCAAATCTCCGTATCTGCCTTGAAAAAATTTCGTTTGAAACCTTGTGAAAGCACAACCGATCCTCAAATCGAGTTCTTGACGAGCATCAACACTTCTCGCTTCATTTTCATTTGGATGAGCTGAAATCTTCAACAATAATAAACGGTATTCTTGTCCGAAGAACATGGAATCAAAGCAACTAGAATACTACTTTTATCCATAGCCAACAATATCAGAATAGAATAATGCATTTAAATTTCGGTATATTGTGAATGCATCCGACAATTAAACCATTGCATCATTCATTTCATTCACTTGATTAGCTCATGCATGAATTGAGTACAAAATAATTAATATGGCAATAAATTACCACCAAAAAATCAAGATATGCATAGAGTAAACCAGTGATTCCTGAAGTGGTCTATATCGATCATCAACTGAATTATAGAGTTGAAATGAGCAGGGTGAGGTTTCACGAACAAATATCCAGTTAAGCTCGTTAATGGGCAAAATCCGAATAAGGGGGTTTTAGAGTTAAAGCCATCTGAAATGTTATTCTCCCAGTAACTCGAAAAATACAGATCTGATCGGATTGAAACTTGATAGTTCGTAAAAAAAAATTCCGACACAAAGTCTTATGCAAAATTTAATAAAAATTATTTGAAAAATTCTCTATCTCAGAAACTATCTGTCAGATGTAGCTAAAATTTTGCAAGAGCTTTCAAAACCTTAGTTTACAGCTAAGTTTAGATTCAAACTCGAATTATAGTATTGGAAATATTGGGATAAATATTATTTTTTTTGACAGGATTGACAGGAAATTAGTTCTATATGTCTAGACTGATAGACTGATGATCCGGATTGATGGTAATACTGATGTTAGATTGATGCTAGAATGATACCAGACTGACTGTGTAACCTCCGTCTAACATATAGTGTTCAAGGCCATCTTTATCATTGACTATGCTTCATTCAAGTCAACACAAAATGCACTCACACAAGTTATTGAAGGCATCCTTGATATCCTTCTGTGTAATGGCAGAAAATTTTGCCCGATAGGTTACACTATTAGAATAAACGTTTCCATTCATTGACTTAGCAACCGCATTCATCACTTCAAAACAAATGTTTTCTCCTTCTTTGTCACAATCTAACCAAAGGACAAGATAATCACATCCTCTGGATTCAGCGGCTAAAAAAGCGGGCATTTTCAACTTTGGTGTTGCCTCCTTTTTTTCTATGGAACATGAAAACAGTTCTACAGGGTCAACACGGTCCCAGTTATTGTATTTACTGGTGAAATCAACACCCATTACATGTCCACAAACTGACGTCATTTTAAAATGAGATGAACTATTTTGAAAGGTTCCATTCCATTCATGAATCGAACAAGCCCCATTGAAACCTGGAATATACCGGAAATTATTCCAGAACATGAAAATCCCTGTCAGATACTAGCCTTTCTTTGTTGAACATTTTTCATTGCTCAATATATTAGCTAAGGAAGCTGCCAAAGAAGGCTTTTCAGCCACCATAAAAACAGACGGCATTTTAATATAATTGAGAGTAGCCCATTGAAATTGAATTCCTAAAATTAATTTTTTGAGATTGTTTACAACTTTTTGAAAATCCTAACCTCGAATAATTATGTCATAGACTTCATTTATCTTGTCTTCTTCATCAGCTAATGTGCGGGGCTGATTGTCATCAATATTTAACATTTGTCAATATTTGATAAATTGATATTATTATCACAGATTACTGTTAATCTGTGTTATTATACTGACCATCGTAGGTCACCTAGCAAATTACTCTTTCATATGATTCTATATTTTTGCGCGTATGTTCTGGGGAACATCGCGTTATCATTTTGCCCAAATGTCTGTAACGAATTTTTTGACGAAAATGGTCTCAAACGATTTAGTTTGACTCCCCAATGAAGAATTCAAGGTCAATTTGATTCTGTCCGGCCGTTGCCACGATAACTTGAGAACGAAAAGAGCTAGCAACTTGAAATTTTCAGGGTAGGTGGCGCATCCCAATACGACGGACAAGTTCGTTAATGGGCATAATCGGCCCAGTGGTTTGCGAGTAATAATTTTGTTTTCAATCAATATAAATCCGATCGAATTGAAACTTGGTGAGTAGTTTGTAGAATATGAACCTTAGCACGTTTGTGAAATTTTGTGCGAATCGTATGGCTAGAAAATTATTAAAAAATATTTTTGTTGTCACGATAACTTGAGAACGGAAAGAGATAGCGGCTTGAAGGTTTCAGGTTAGGATGTGCATCAGAACGCGACATTTCAGTTTGTTTATGAGCATAATCGGCCAAACGGTTTTAGAGTTATAGCCATCTGAAATTTGGTTTTGGTACTAAACCGATTGAATTCAAACATGGTTATTAGTTGTAGAATTCCAACGCGAAAATACTCGCAAAATTTCGTGAGGATAGTATTTGTAGAAAATTTTAAAAAAATCATTGAAAATTGAAAAAAAAAATTCTATTTATCAGTAACTATTCGTTTGACATTGCTGAAATTTTGACTTTATAACCTAACTCGAATTTACCATGGTAAATTCGAATTAAGAGTGTCCAATACAGGAGAATGGACAACATAATTTACCATGGTAAATTCGATTAAGGGTGTCCAATACAGAAGAATGGACAATACAACATACGCGCAAAAGCTTCTGACTTCACGTCAGTGCTTGAACCAATTTTTTTTTCTTGATTTTTTTGAAATTTTCTAGGGGTACGGTTCTTATATTTTTTTTTCATCATTTTCTTCAAATTTTCTAGGGGTACGGTTCTCACAAAATTTGAAACACGTCTTTATGTTGATTTTTAGGTAAGTTATTGGTTTGCACTGAAAAAAATTCAGATGAATAAAAGATTACATTCATTCCATTTATCAATAATATCGATATTCACAAAAGTTTACAACTGAGTAGGTTTTCTGGGATTTTTCGGTCTTGTAACGCCAACATATCCAACAACTTCTATGGGATGTTCACCAGGTATTGTCTGTTTGACGATATTCGTAATCTCTCGTTGATATCCCCTCACACCTGCGGCAGCAGCCTCTTCTGCACATTCCAGTGGAACGCTTTTACAAGCTTCCTCCGCAGCTTCTATTGCTCCAGCAAAATTACACATAGCTTCTGCTGTAGCGAGTTTTTCTACAGCGTCTATCAAGTCAGCATCTTTCTCACGTAACAGCTCCCCTTAAAAAAAAACAAATTATTATTATTATTATTATTATTATTAATAATAATAATAATAATAATAATAATTTGTATCAGACATTTATTATACGAAATTAAAATACTCATGGGTTCTTTCGTATTTCATCAATAAATGCAAGAAAAAATTAAAACCTATAATTTCCACTCCACTAGCTGTAGCTTCAGCCAATCCCCTCATAGCATTTGGACTTTTTGTTGGAGATGCATTTGCATTCGTTGCTGCAGCTTCTTCCAATTTTTCTGCACATGGTGATTTCTTCGTAATACTTGTATCCTTATCTCGACGTTTCTCTAATTCCTGCTCAACAGATCGATCAAACCTGCAAAACGAGTTGAATAACAAAACGAAGGAAAGGAAAAGGAGAACGCTTGGATTCACTGAATAATAAATATGGTGGATGCGCTCACCAAACTTTTTAATTGCCAATTAGGTCCTTGAGAACAGTTTGATGAATAAGTAGATTGGGTGATTCCCTTGAATTGGAAAGTTCCAAAACTAGTTCATTGCGATTCAAAAGGCATAATTATTACTGGCCGCCAAATACAATATAATGTAGAGATGAAAACAAAATAAACGAAACTCTATGCTCCGATTTGTAGTGTCAATGTCAAAGAATAATCAGTCAATTCAATTCAAAATCCGACCGTTGCGCTGGTTAACGCCGTAATCGGAATTGTGTGCGTTTTTATTGTGCATTTGTGATACTATCTGTTCAGAATCTGTAGAAGTTTGGAATTATATAAAAAAGAATTACACAAAAAGTGACATTTTTTGTTTTATGGAATTTTATACGATATGGCTTCATTTGACGACTTGGATGCTCCCCAATACTCGACCTTCGACGACTTCGATCAAGAAGAACCCGAACAATACTTCGAAGTCGATCATGAAAATCTATTATTCAAAAATGATATAGTTCCAGAAACTGAACCGACGGATCCTTCTGTTGACGAAAATTTTTATTCACCAATGAAAAAAAGCTCACCATCATTGGAAGTATCAGCCACTTCAAGAGACAATATGTTGAAGCTTAGAACTAGAAACATTAAACGTTCATCAAGTTGCGGAGATGTGCTAGTTTCAATTCCAACAGAAAGTTTTGATAATATGCGTTCGAACGAAGACAAACAACCTGCCAAACCACAAAATAACAAGAAAGACGAATACGAGTACGGTAAATTGACAAAAGGAAATATGGGAAGTCAGACCAAATCGAGATGGTGTTCACAGGAAAGTTTAATTCGTTTAGCAGCTCCAAAAAAGATATATTCTTCCACCGGAAATCTTGCTCATTCCTCTCAAGAATATGTAAGTGTAGCTGAAGCTGTCAGGAAATTTCATGAAAGAACTCCTAACAGATATCACTCTCAAAATAAGAACCAACCTGCTCCCAAGAATGCTGTACCTATAAAATTGAAAGCAACAATACCACTGTCACCTCGTTTATTGACAAAAAAGAGAGTCAAAACGAACGTACAAATTATGTCACATGAGGAGAAACTGCAGCTCGAATTTCAGAATGAACAAAAATTCAAAATTAAAGCTCACCCAATAAATAAAAAAATTCTTCAGCCCATGAAAGCTATGCATGTTGAGAAAAAGCCAACAACAGTACCAGCTCCATTCAACCTAACGAAGATAGAACACAAGAAATTGGTTTCTTCACCAAAAAAAGAGGAGTATCATTTTCACGCCAGACCAATTCCTAAGTCCATCGGGGCACCTCCAAAACTACCCAAAAAACAGGAACAAAAAACAACAATGCCCATTACACCAACGTTCATCAAGAAAATTCCTAAAGCATCTCCTGTTAAAAAGGAAATTGAAAAAGCAAGCACACAACCACTTAGGAACACGAGACCAGAACCATTTAGTTTTGAGAAGCGTGACATGAAACTGATGAAGAAGAAGGAAGAATTCATTAAAAGAGTAGTTGAAGAGGAGAAGAAGGCTAGAGAGTTTCATGCTAGACCAATACCAAAACCTATAGCCTCTATGATAAGTAAGCAAAAACAAAAATCTCTAAATGGAAGTGCTTGTTCGTTAAATAAAAATGACAATTCTAAAGGTGAGCATGAGGAATATTTTAAAGCTAGACCTCCAACTGTTCTCTATCAAAAGCCATTCGAACCAAAGAGAGGGGAACACCCATTAACGGAAATACAACCTTTCAACTTCAATAGTGAAATGCGTGCTAAAGAAAGAGAAAAATTCGAACAAAAGAAAAGGGAACAAGAAGAATTGGCCGTCAAGCTTCTCAAAGAGGACGAAGAAGAAAGGTTGAGAAGGGAGGAAGAGGAGATCAGGAGAATTCGAGATGAAACGAAATTCAAAGCACATCCAATTAGAAATTTTAAGGGAGTTGTTCTACAACCCTCTGGTAAAGTCACTGAGCCGATTAGTCCTATATTTTTATCTGGTAAAAGTAAAAAGAATAAAGAGAATGAGATGAAGCACTGAAATGTATATTATGCCCATGAGTTAACATTTTTTTATATTTGAGATATCACAGTATGTATTGATCTATTTTATTATTAAATTGATATTTTATTCATAACTAAAATTTATTAATTCCTCAGAACAGATTTCAATTATATAGTATAAAGTGTGCGTCAAAATTATGGAACAAATTCGTTTTCTCAGAAGAAAAATATTTGGCAACAAAATCCTGAAACAGGTCAATTTTTGTTTCACTTTTACCATATTTTTATGCATTTTTGAAGGTTTTTTGTTGCACCCTGTGCCATCCCCATCAACCCTCTGAATTTTTTGAATAGGGAAAGAGGGTCCTGTGGTACTTTTTTGGCAAGGTCTTTGTATCTTCATTACAGGCGTGCAGAAATTTTCAAGAAAACATTTTTTTTTTTTGAAAAATAGTTCAAAGAGGTTTTCAGTATGTGCACTTTGTCATGGCTCATTTTTCAATTTTGTTGAAATCAATACGAAAGGTTCATGAGAATTACATATTGCATCGAAATGAAAAAAGAAAATATTTTGACTTAATAATTGAATTTTCAAAAAAAATATTTTTGAGTTAAACTACTCACCATTCAATGATGGACTCTCTTCTTTTAGAGTCGATTGACTCATCAACTTCTTCTGGAGTTAATTCCTCATTTGTCAAGAGAAACTTGTTTGAATCATCGTGTACTTTAGGTGGAGTCTATATTACATAAAAAAATTTAAATATTGGTAATTAAACTTTTCTTTACAAATTAACTTATGAGTAGGGAAGGATATTAAAGGTGTATCAAATGTATACCCCGATTCACTTGTTTAAGGGTGGGAATATTTTTTTTAAATTTACCACCAAAAATAGTTTTCTTTGCTAAGAATTTCAATTTCCATACAAAGTTATCCAAATTTCACCTAGGGCCGGTTTCTGACACATTTGAATGGAGTTTATCTTCAGTTTATCTACCGA
Organism: Halyzia sedecimguttata; assembly: GCA_937662695.2. NCBI lineage: Eukaryota > Metazoa > Arthropoda > Insecta > Coleoptera > Coccinellidae > Halyzia > Halyzia sedecimguttata. The sequence continues at coordinate 66,378,441 of OW569415.2, read as the reverse complement.
ATTCTATTGAATTGGACAGATAAACGGAAGATAAACCAGATGTTATATTCCTCAGAAACCGGCCCCTAGTAGAGTAATAATATAGTACCACATATTCTCTTTTCATTAATTTATTATTATAATCACATGGTCATATAGTTTCCTAATAAATTACATCTTCAAATCCCCCCATTGTAGACCATTGCAGTAAAAATTTCATATTCATAATGAGGATATTTGTTTGTATCCCTTTCAGACTAGGGTGATACAAAGTTAATAAATGGTTCCTTGCTGGGTTTTCTCTCCCAAACTGGATTGGACGATTAGGTTCGACTCGCTGATGAAGAATTCGAGATTAAATTTGATTCTGTCCGGCATATAATACGATAACTTTCGAATGGAAAGAAATTGCGACCTGCAATTTATGTCGATATTCTACAAGTAGTTACCAAGTATCGGGTCTGTATTTTTTGTCGAGAAAATAATATTGCAGCTGGGTATAACTCCGAAACCGTTGGGCTGATTATTCCCAACAACGAACCTATATCTCCCATTCGGATGCGCAATATACCCAGAAAATTGCAAATCCCTATCTCTTTTCGATTGAATGTTATCGAGGTAGCGGTCACCCATCCAACTACTGAAATCACACACGGCTGCTTGTATCTCCAACTATATAAACCCGATCGTGTTCAAACTTGGAACTTGGCAGTGTATAGTTGTGTTGAAGAATCTCGCAAAATTAGCGATGTCGGACGAATAGTTTCTGAAATAGAATTTGTTTAAAGGTTTTTTTTTTATTTTCTAGTGATACGATCCTCACGAAGTTTTGCAAGAATTTTCGCGCGTCCTTATTCTACAACCATGTTTAAATTGGGTTGGTTTTATATTTTTCGAGTTATTGAGGAAAAGGACTAAATTATTTCATATGGGTATAACTCCAAAACCGTTTGGCCGATTATGCCAAGTCGCTATCTATTTCCGTTCTCAGATTATCGTGACATTATAGTAATTTACGTAACAAGTCCGGAAAATAGGGTTTTTTTGGACGAATAGACAAAATTCTAGGACGAGCGTAAGCGAGTCCTGGAAGTCTATGAGTCCAAAAAAACCTTTTTCGGGCGTGTTGCGTACAATATTTTTTCGGCAACCGTGTAGAATAACAAATCAATGAGACGACACATTTCTTTTTTATATATTTTGAATCTTATTCAAATTAAACAGAACAGAAAATATCACATGTTGACAACTAATTTTATATGAACTGTCAGCCGTTTTCTCAGTGCTATGGTAACTTCATTTATCAAAAATATACCTTCCAAGATTTTCATATTTACAATGACCAAAACGGCGTGATTGTTCCGGCCTAGTCCGGGAAGTACGTACTTCCCGGACTAGGCCGGGAAATGCTTCTTTCTCAAAGAAAAAGAGTCCGGGAAGTGGGCACTTCCCGGACGGTTGCCGAAAAATACTATTTTTTTGATAATTTTTTTCAAATTTTCAAGCAAAATTTCTCAAACTTCTTTAAGTTTATATTCTATACTACTACTCACCAATTTTCAATTCGATCCGATTTGTATTGGTTGAAAACAAAATTATTACGCGGAAAACCATTGGGCCGATTATGCCCATTAACGAACTTGTCCGTCGTATTAGGAACCCACCCTGACAATTTCAAGTCGTTATCTCTTTCTGTTGTCAAGTTATCGTGGCAACGGCCGGACAGAATCAAATTTGATCTCGAATTCTTCATAGGGAGTTGAACCAAAAATCGTTTGAGACCATTTTCGGCAAAAAATTCGAAAATTACAGACATTTGGGCAACATGATAATGCGATGTTCCCCAGAACATGCGCGCAAAATGTTGGAAAAGCACTGTAGCTAGGAGCTCCAGCGCGCTCGTTCAGATTTATAGCCATCACCATTATTTGTAGTTGATGTTTAAAATTTAATTATGATTACTCTGTAATAACCGGTTTCTTTATTAATTGCTATTTAAAAAAACTCCATATATTCTAAATTTTTCGTCATTTTCTCGTAAATGGTGCTTCTAAGGTATAAAGTGAACTGAAGAAACTCATCATAATTTGAGCTGGTCATTCCATTTTTGAGGTCAAATACGAGGTGTTACATTAAAAAAATTTTACTTTGGTCTATATCTTTGTTTTCGAACACCCTGTATATATGAAAATAATTTTGAATTGTGCTTTTGAACACCCTACACATATCACAAAAACAAATTCTCAAAATATCTTCATTTACTCCCTCAAAACGAGCTCCGCGTCTGTGGTGGGCAACACGGTATATTGATGGTATCATTTTGTGACACTGAAAATAGTGAAATGTATCAAAAGACGACGTTACTTTTGGAGAGATTCACTGAAGAGGATGAAAAACTATAGATTTTTTATCTATATGTGCAATCGTAAAGTCTCCCGGTTGGCCATAGTTTAGGTCTATCAGTTTTTGCGCGTATGTTCTGGGGAACATCGCGTTATCATTTTGCCCAAATATCTGTAACTTTCGATTTTTTTCACGAAAATGGCCTCAAACGATTCGGTTCGACTCCCCAATGAAGAATTTGAGGTCAAATTTGACTCTGTACGGCCGTCCGGCCGTTGCCACGATAACTTGAGAACGGAAAAAGCTAGCGACTTGAAATTTTCAGGGTAGGTGGCGCATCTCAATACGACGGACAAGTTCGTTAATGGGCATAATCGGCCCAATGGTTTCCTAGTAATAATTTTGTTTTTAACCAATATAGATCCGATCGAATTGAAACTTGGTGAATAGTTGTTGTCACGATAACCTGAGAACGGAAAGAGATAGCGGCTTGAAGATTTCAGGTTAGGTTGTGTATCTGAATGTGACATTTGAGTTTGTTTATAAGCATAATCGGCCAAACAGATTTAGAGTTATATAGCCATCTTTTAAAGAACCGTACCCCTAGAAAATTTGAAAAAATGAGGAAAAAAAAATTTTAAGAACCGTACCCCTAGAAAATTTCTAAAAAATCACGAAAAAAGAAATTGGTTCAAGCACTGACGTGAAGTCAGAAGCTTTTGTGCGTATGTTCTATTGTCCATTCTTCTGTATTGGGCACCCTTAATCGAATTTACCATGGTAAATTATGTTGTCCATTCTCCTGTATTGGACACTTAATTCGAATTTACCACTGTAAATTCGGATGGACAGGAGAATGGACAACATAATTAACCATGGTAAATTTGATTAAGGGTGTCCAATACAGAAGAATGGACAATAGAACATACGCGCAAGAGCTTCTGACTTCACGTCAGTGCTTGAATCAATTTTTGTAACTAAAACTAAGGTTGGCACTCCTGAAATATCGTCAATGTGTAAACACTTCTCTGAGACATTGCCAATTTCTACTCTCAAAAATCAACTTAATGTTCCACCTTGGACAAGATATTATCACAGATCATTATCTACGAATAATAGAGAACTCTTCGCTTTGAAATTGAAAATGCCGAAAGCAGATTTGAAGAAGCAGAGACGAAGTATTAGGAAGTGCTATACAGAACTCAAATCTGCAATAGGAAAACTTCATTCTGTCTTAGGACATGTTGAACTCTCGAATGAAATTACTTGGTTTCCTATCCTATCACTATATTTTATTAAGGTTAAACAATGACTCAGGTTTCGTACTACTACTACATTTTAAACTGGTGTATTTCAAGTTGTGCAACAAGGTATATATATATCTTCTGTAGCTCTGTAGGCTTATTTCGTGACATTTTCGAAAAGTGGGGAATTCCATATATAGGTACGTCTGTTCGTTTAGAAGTTTTCCTGCCGGGTTATTCAGGTACTTTTATTCTTTTTTCAACCAGTTTATATACGTGAAATATTTCCATAGTAACAATAACAGATGAAAAATTTTCTTCAACAGTCGCCATCAGGTGTTTGGAATTGTTGAATTCACATAATCCTTCGTATTCACAAAGCATTCAATCTCCGTTAAGTCCTAACTGAGGTCCACAGTTAAGGATAAATTTGAATCGCAACCTCAGGCAACGTTAAGCAGGCCTGTTTCACCACCGTTAAATACGTTAACTGAGGTTGCGATTAAAATTTATCCTTAACTTAGGACTTAACAGAGATTGAATGCTTCGTGAATACGGCGGAATATCTTCTCAAATTAATTATTTTTCCCAAGAAAATTCACATTGTGAAAAATACGTAATTACTACGATTTCTATGTAGAGAGGACAACGTTGCGTAGTTACCTGACAGGAAAATGAGCATAACATAACCTAACATTTTCAAAATATACACGGTGAAATGTGCCAAAATTTCACGGCCAACCGGGAGACTTTATAAAAGTGAATGGAGTATATTTATCTGAATGCATATGCTTGATGATATAATGGATCTCTATAATAACCATGCATGAATTTCATTAGTGTATGGTATAGCAAATCAGTGAAATATTTCGATTTTTAAATGAAAGCCCTTGATGTCACTTCCGTGCTTTTAAAATTTTGTTAGTATCAGTCCCCCCTTGTCACTTTCCGACGACGCCTATTATAACGTTGGAATATTGAAGAATTGGTAAAAAATTTGCAGTTTCTTCACCTTAGCTGTCAGATCCGGGCATTCAACTTCCTTAGGTATCCAGCTGAGATTATACTCCATTTGAGGGCCATATGTTTCGTGATGACCTGGAAGGCTGGTCATACCTTGGGGCGAAGAATGTGTAGAGTAAGGAACTCTGCCGCTGCCATACCGATCCGCACTTCTTTGGGGTGAGAACTGTGAAGCGACAAAATATTGGATTCGGAAACTCATGGAAATATATTATAAATGATTTTTGCGGTTGAGAAATAGAGCCAACATTTATGCCACGTAGGTATTGCAAATCCAACCCGACTCGGAACAAATCTTGAATCCCACATACAGGCTGTCCCGAAATATATGCAACAAAATTTAAGAGTAGATTCTTGAAGAAATTTTGACGACCCTTATTTTTTTTTGTGGAATGGGACCCCTGAATTTGGCCCCCAGAATCGTTTTATGTCAATATCTCAGAGCATTGTTGCATATTACATACCAAATTGCAAAATGATAGAACCAAAAAAATTTACAAACAACCCGCGGGCTTCTCTATGAACTAATGGAGAAATAAAAATACACTAATAAAGTTTTCGGGCTCCGAAGACAAGGGGGCCCAAGGAAAAGAGTCCTAAGGGGGCACCATGCCAATAAAGGTAACACTGTCAGACTTCTCATATTTTGGAACCCCCGTGTATAAAGTTTGGTAGGTAATATGCAACAATGTTCTGAGATATTGACATGAAACGATTCTGGGGGGCCAAATTCAGAGGTCTGTAACTCCGAAATGGGGTCCCATTTCACAAAAATAAAAAATAACGGTCCCCTAAATTTTCTTCAAGAATATACTGTTAAATTTTGTTGCATATATTTCGGGACACTCTGTAAAATGGCAGATGGGTCGGGGTACTCTCTAATGAGGAGCGCACCGCCGCATCATTCATCCATTTCAATTACGGACAATTATTCATAGGTACCAGAAACTTTTGTTGTCGTTTAACGAAATGCACATTGAGAGGTAAATAGGTCGGTTGGGCTCGGGTCCGCTCTTCTGAACAGCGAGCCCCCAACTCGACCCCGACCGATACGTCTGGACAATGCACTGTTGGATGGGTTGACGCAAGAATTGGGACCAACCAATCGGGCGTAAGGACACAGTAACAAAGATTACACCGAACACAACTGGTTCTCCTTACTCGCTCAAGCTCTTCGAAATCTTATTGGGGAAGACCTAGGGGGATCAGTTCATCAGTATAACAATATATACAAATGTATATATACAAAATTCGCCAGTAAATCGGACCTGCTGACCCGAGCCCAACGCTGACCGATATACCTGTGTATGTGCATATCGAGATTAGATAACAAAGGTTTATGCATATTCAATGAGGTGAACTGTGGCGTGGCTATATGTCAATAACTAAAGTAGACACGATGAAATATTCATTGATTGTAACCAAATATTTTGCGTGAGCTGAGCTCAGATATCGAAACTGATGGTTAATATATAATATAATATAATAAATATTTCACCGTGTGTCATTTTTTAGTTATTGGCAAATAACCACAGTTAGCCTCATTGTATGTTCACTGGTTGGTGGTTTATCTTACCACACTAAACTGGGCGTTTTCAGACCGGTCTTAAATAGGTTGACGGCCTTGCAGTCCCTGACCCTCTTACGGCAAAAGAATGAGCGTCACTGAACATCGCTCAAGGTTTCTTCATCGCAGAGGGTTGCAGTTCGTAAGGATTTCCATAGGTGCCGCTAGTGGGATTCTTTGCCTACCAGTTCGCAATGGATTTAAGTTTCCTAGAACTCCTTCGGTTGTTCATTCAGGGTGCTAAGTCACGCTGATGATCGGTAACAACCATGAAATCGCGGTTCGTGCCTGCCCTTGAATGACGCTTTCCTCTCTGGAGGAACAGAGTGATTGGGTGACCTAGCTCGGCTGACGCAAAATATTTGTTGATTGTTAAAATCAATGAATATTCCACCGTGTGTTTATGCACATGCGCAGTTCACTTCGTCGGTTGATTTTAAAGTATGGGCACTCCAAATCGGAAACAACGCTTTATCGCCACACAGAATTGTCATGAATTTTCTTTTAAAACCTCACAATATCGGCTCAGCACCAGACTCATGACCACTAGACGTAAACCCTAAACTACTCCCTGCGTAACCCATACAACCCATAAAGAGACACTTCTCGTCTGCGCATTGGCAATCCACTCGTGACTGAAAGTCCTCTCAAAAGCACACAACTCACGCAAAACATCGATTATCCAACACCAGTGGTTCGGGAGATATCGCAGCTTCAATCTACGCAAACGAGGACCCTCCTAAGGAGATTCTATGTAGGAATAGCATCCTCCACCTGAAACCCCAATCCTCTCAGACCAAAACTACAGCAGTTAAATAAGTTCTAGTCTGCTCATGCGCATTAGAAAAATGCCAGAAAGAGGTAGCAGAATTTCAAGAATTAGTCCAAGGATCACGTTATGGACATTCACCCTCGGACACTACTCTTGTTCCTCTAAACTGGCTTGCACACTCACATAATTGACATGAGCTGGTAATATAGCCTTCCAGTTCCTCCCCAGTCTCACAACTATCAGACAAATTTTGAAAAACACTTTTAAATTCCACTCATCGTTCTCCCATTTATTCAACTGCCACCGTATATACATGTCCATATTCAATTTAGCGATCGCAATAATCACGCGTAGGAACCCAACTCGAATGTAAACAGATGTGATTCACGTGGAAAACAACTGAAATAATGTACCCAGTTTTGGAACTTCTAAATTATTATTATTATTTTTTTTTGAAGCTCCTAGCGATCTGTTTTCAGTGAAATTTTGCACGCCCCAAAAGGTCATTTTTGGTCACCGAAATGCCAAAATTATACTCAATCCGATATTTGGTTTCGGAATTTCATGCAAAAGTATTCCGCAAATAGTTGAATATTTTTTGAATTTTTTTCTAGGCATGCGATCCTCACGAAATATTGAGCTAGGGTTTGCACCGGTCTTTTGCAAGTAACTACCAAGTTTCAATTAAATCAGAATAGTATTTTTCGAGTTATTGAAGAAGTTGGGTATTTATGTTATATTCAAATCTTGATTTTAATCGGTTCGATGGTTTGGTTTTGAGGGCCCTTACATGAACAAACGTGCGCTAAATGAATTCATCAGTGATTTTAAAAGATTTTTCAGATCTTTGATTCAATGTTAGGACGACATAATTATCTTGTTTGTACGCCCGGATCTACCGTATATTAAAAAGCCAAATATGTATTTCGGATCCTCTTCACATTAGCGACTTGTTCGAACAGTACCTAAATGATATTTTTCGAGAACCGTCCGGGAAGTACCCACTTCTCGGACGCTTTTTCTTTGAGAAAGTAGCATTTCCCGGCCTAGTTCGGGAACTACGTACTTCCCGGACTAGGCCGGGTATAATCACGTCGTTGGTGTTAGATAAATCACTTACAAACAAAATTAAAATTGCCAAGACCATTCAAAAATCATCAGAAGAAAACAATCAATGCGAAACGGAAACTTTGGCTTCTTGTTCTGGCTTCAACAAAAGGAATTTAAATATACCAAGCATTTCAGACAAATTGAATCGCTTCAAAATTAGTAATTGCTGGAATTTTAATATAAATAAGAATTAGAATGTTTCTGTTAATATGTAGTATTTCCTGTTCTGTTTAATTGAAATAAGAATTAATACTTATAATAAAGAAATATGTCGTCTCATTGATTTGTGATTCTACACTTTTGTCTATTCGTCCAAAAAAATCCTATTTTCCGGGCTTGTTACGTAAATTACTAATTACACCATTGCTTTTCAATTGTTTTTTAATTCACCTGTCCTAGACCATGCCCAAATGTTTCCAAATTTGCCATCATAGCATTCAATGTGGGGCCATCTACATACAAGGGACTTTTAGAAACAGAGGCTACATTTGTCCTTGTTGTAGTTCTCGTTCTAGATCTGCCACCAGGCGAATTTTTCTTCTACAAAGAAATAGTTTTATCACTAATAATAGTAAGTACTTGTTTACTCATGCGAAATGATTATCGTAGTAATAATAAAATGAATACAGATCAAGTAAAAGTTTTATGCAATTATTTGTTTGAGACTGATTATATTTATCAACTCCAAAAAGATACAGGATGAGAAAATACAGTTTCTGAATAACAACATGAAGTAAAACAGTTCCGAATATTAAAGATTGAAGAGAAAGAGAATATAGATTGATTATTGTCTATATAAGAAGAAAAATTCATTGGAAGTAGAGCAGACGTCTTTGGAAATTATATGCATACCGATGTTGAGGGACATTTTGGACTGCAACCACTGCCGCCTGTGTTCATGTTTTAAACCAGAACAGGCAGAATATTGGCGAGAAGTTTAATTCAGATTTGTATGACAAGAATTTAAATAACTTTTGTCAGAAAGTTGACATTCAATTATGACATCTGCAAAATACAGTCTGTTCTGGAATTTCTGATGGATTCCAAGGTAAATATATACAGTGCTTCCCAGAAACTCTGCACCAAGAGCGACTTTTCTTTTCTATGAATATTTTCGAATTCAATTTTTTACAAATAAGTTGGTGCATCAAGAATGATTGAAAAAAGTAAATTATCTGGGAAAATTCAAACTTTTTGTATGAAATGCTCTAGGAAAACTTCAATTAAGTCAATGTGCAAAAATTCATATCTTAAAACCATGAAATATATGTTTTTATTTTTTCGGCATAAGTCTTGAATTGAATAATTATATAATGGATTTTTTTGGTGACTTGACAATATTAGTGGATATTATTGTAACTAGAAACTTTTATTTGAACTTGGTTTCCCGACACTTGTTCTAATTTTCACCAATCTTTGATCACAGAAAATAATGTGGTTGAAATTGAGCTAACGATGGATATTCATGACAAAATTCGATTTCAATGAAAAATTTTGCTATAAATTGGCATTTTGCAGCGAGATTTGCATATTTGGGATTCTCATATGTGAATTGAATGTGAAATTGAAAGGTTTTAATAGCGGAACTACGAACAGGACCAACTTTGCGAAACCGAGTTCAAACAAAATTTTCTAGTTACAATCATATTCATGCCGGCACTTATTTCGTACAGTCAGCAAAAAAATGCGTTAGTTAATTATTAAATTTTTGAAACACTTATACCTAAGTAAAAAAATTTTTCATGGTTATCCGACCTCAATCTTTGCACATTGATCTAAATTGTTATTTCAAATAAGCTTACATAGAGCTTTTTCTAAAAAAAAATTTCGAATTTTCCGAGATAATTACCATTTATGTTTAAAAATGGGGATTTCTGCTCAAACCGGTCAAACTTGGCAGAGTTTTATGTAATTTCTTATGATGTTTGATGCACCAACTCTTTGTAAGAAATAATATGCGGAAATATTAATAGAAAAGAAAAGTTCCTCTTGGTGCGCACTTACTGGGAAGCACTGTATAAGAAATGTCGAATTATTCACAATATACCTACCAGAGTTTTGAAAGTGGAGTCATTTCAACAGAAAAGATATTCAGAATATTTCCTGAAATGTATAGTGGTCACTGCGGGCTAGAATTTTTTCCTTAAATTACAAGAATAAATTCGGCTTTAAAATCAGATTCCATTCTATATTGAACCTCTACAAGTACATACATACATATTTTATTTGTGATTAATACTTACAATGGTAAAATAACAACAAATAATGATTACCGTCAAAGCTTACACGGTTTGTCAAAACAAAGTAATTGGAAACGGAAATGTTTCTACTATTGAACAAGTATAATATATGACGAATTTATCACATTGACAAGTAAGACGAACAATCATAAAAATTCATTTATATTATAAATTGTCTGTTTCAATAAAAGATTCTTAACTTCTTTATGGAACCCAACAGCACCCAACTTCTTTAGACATTCATTTAGTTTGTTATATAACTTTAGGCAAGTGTAGTTCAATCCCTGTTGTGTTTTCTTCAGTCTTGAATACGGTAGTGTGAATTTTTCTTTGTCTCGTGTATTGTAACTGTGGAAGTGGGAGTTTGTAGGAAATTTGTGTTGATGTTGATGGACATATTTCAAACAGGTCAGTATGAAGACAGAAACGCTGGTAAGTATGCCCTCTCTCTTAAAAACCTCTCGACAGCTATCTGTTGATTTCATCCCATATAAGGCTCTCATTGCCTGTTTTTGTTTCAGGAGGATCTCTGATGTATACATTGTAATCAATTCATTATGTAGGAATTAGGAGTCGATTATGTGCTGTTATCGTCTTTGTATTATGAATAAGTCATTAAAAAACAGTTATAGCTGTTCTTTTTAAATTTCGCCGCTTCCCAGAGCGCACTTATACTGGACCTATACTGGAGTTGAAAATATACTGCTCCTCAAAAGTTAAGGAAAATTCATGTCGTTTGCGTTTTTGATCAGTTATTCCGCCGTATTCACAAAGCATTAAATCTCCGTTAAATCCTAACTGAGGTCCTCAGTTAAGGATAAATGAGAATCGCAACCTCAGTTAACGTGAAAATTAACGTGAAACAGGCCTGTTTCACCACCTTTACATACCTACGTTAACTGAGGTTGCGATTCTTATTTATCCTTAACTGAGGAACTCAGTTAGGGCTTATCGGAGATTAAATGCTTTGTGAATACGGCGGATTGTCTTACATAATCAAAGTTGATTATGTAAGCATAATCAAGTTTGATTCAAAATCTGATAATTTGTTTTGCAATAATGCCTAGACGTAAACTTATTGCGGATGCAGCCAATAGGGCTATTGGTCTGATCGAACCGGGACGTAATCAGAGTGATGTTGCGAATTTCTTTCAAGTTAGTGAAACCGTAGTTTCTCGCCTCATCCATCGATATCGAGAAACTGGAAACGTGACCGAAAGAACGAGGCCTGGACGCCCAAGATCTAACACTCCTGCACAAGATCAGTTTCTGACTGTATCTACCCGTAGAGAGCCTTTGAGTACTTGTCGAATCATGCAACAGCGCATTTTAAATGCTACTGGTATTTTGGTTCGTCGAAGACGTCGAGGCGTTAATCTACATTGTCGACAACTTTTGAGAAGGATTCCACTAACTCAAAATCATATGACTTCGATTGGAATGAGTCAATGAGCACGTGAATTGGGATGGTCAATATTTGGGACGATCAAGGTTTGTATTGTTCACAGATGATTCAAGATATGGACGGTTTTCGGATAATCGGCCTGTTTGGGTATGGACCCACCCTCTGATGCCCAAAAATCGCAGATCGGTTCAGGAAGTTCATCCGTTCAGAGGTGGTACAGTTACTGTGTGGGGAGGCATTTGTTTCATTGGACGTACATAATTGTTGGTGCTTGATGCTACCATGAATGCGCAGATATACACAGAGCAAGTCATTGACTATATTATTCCTTTGTTTCATGCTGCTATTGGGCCAAATTTCTTATTTTTGGACAATAAAGCACCACCCCGTTGTGCGAGAATTGTCGACGAAGCTCTGGAAATTCATGGTATTCTACATGTGGCCCAACCCCCTCGATTGCCAGACCTCAATTCCATCGAATACGCTTGGGATCTGCAACAATAAAGAGATTTGGATTCTCATTAACCACCTCCACATACACTTCAAGAACTCAGACGACTTTTACCGCAATTCTGGTGAGAAATTAATCAAGGCTACTTCAACAATCTGCTCGAAAATATGCACAAGCGATGTCAGGATATGGTTGATGTTCGAGGCAGCCATCCTCTTTACTGAACTTTATTTTTTGAATTTTTTGAGTGAACTGAATTTGCACTACAAAAATACAAAAAATAAATTTTCACCTGAAACTGTGAAACTTATAAAGAAATGGGCAAAAGAATGAGTTAGATAAATGAGTAAACATAATTCACATATTTAAAAAATTGGTGAAAAAAAATGTAAACTCTTGAAACAGTCTCAAAATCACTGAACTTCCTCTACTTTTGTGAAGCAGTAATATTGACGTTAATGCGTGAATGTAGTGATTTCTGATGTCGAAGCAGCGAAATTTCAAAGGAACAGCTGTAGCTGATTTTTATTGACTTCATCAAGTAAGAGTGCAGATTATACCAGACGCTGGCTCTCGTAGCAGGGCGCTATTATTTCTTCTAAACAACTGGGCCATTCCAATAATTATTGGCCATTATAAGACTTTTCGCAGCTTAGAGGGGAAATGGGGTTTTTGCCAGATTTATCCAGTTGGAAAAACCGATTTGCTCCAGAAATAATACGTTATTTTTTGTTTTCCAAAACTGGATAAAAGTCTTCAGAACTTTTTCGCAGTAATTTTCCATTTTCACATGTAGAAATTGGGAACGCCACTGAAACAGAAGAATTTTAATTTATTTGGTGGCAACAGAGCTTCATAACCAAATAGGAACTTCAATAAACTGATTCAATCTGGTAATTTTAGATACGGTAATTTTAGATATACGGTAAACCATATGAAATCTTGGGCATTTTAGTTCAAATAAAATTTTCTATCGATATGATGAAAAAGCGGGGATGCTTTTTGAAAAAAATCAAGATTGAAATATCTCAAAGTTACAAAAAATATATTGTGACAATTCCAAGTAAGCTACATCATCTAGTGACCATGCAGCACAAAACGTATTTCTATAGCGATATTTTTGGGTATGTTGCTTAATAGACCAGGGTCGATAATTTTTGAAACCAAAAAAAAAATATATCAGTAGGATCAAACCCATTGGGAAGGGAAGAGAATATAACAAAAATGAAAGGAAAAATAATTTACGGGCGATCTGAGGTCGGGAAGTGGAAGGGGGTGAGTTTTTAAGGGTAAAAAAAAGTCCTATGGAAAAAAGTTAAATCGCAAAATTGTAGGTACTCAATAAAAGGATCTCCAGCTTTTGTGCTACGCCTTTTTCCCAAATCTCAAAATTTATGTGAAAAATTCAAATAACCAAGTTTTTGGTTTCCTATTTTTATCTTTTACAAAAAATTTTTTTTTCACGAAATTTGGTTAAAACTTGTCTTGTTATGTCCCAAACACACCGTAATTTTTTTGATTTCAAATATTTATTTTTTCACCTTATTTTTACTTAATATCTAATAAGCAACCCTATTTTCAATCGAAAAAAATATTCATTACTATAGTAAATTTTCTCAGAAAATGCTACGAAATAACAGGTAGTAAGGCCCAGACCCTCCAAGCCCTACTTCTCTATGAAATACGTTCTGATGGGCAACAATTTTCCGTAGGTCAAGGTATATATTATAAAGTTATCTCAAAATAGCAATAAATAGGCATCTACTTATATAATTTAAAGAAGATTCTACAACTTTCTCAAAATATTGTAGATGTCTTAATACATATTAACTTTATTTAACTTAGCATTTTCTGAGAAAATTTCCCATAGTAATCTATATTTTACATCATTACAGTGGCGGTTTAAAAGGTAGATATGCTTAGTATGCTTAAGCGATCTTGCCAATATTTTTCAGAATAAAAATTATTGAATATAAAAAAAAAATTCTCTTTGCCTCCTTGGACTGCTATATTTTATAAGCAGCGATAACATCTAAATTGTCACAGTCCTAGAGCAAAATCCAGATATTAGTAGTAAAAAGATACCATCAAAGGTTCCGCATACTTTTCTTACCCTAATTAGGGTCTGTATGCCTGCAATAAATTCCGGCAGCGTTGGCTACCGAGTACCGATTCGGTATACCATATTTTCACGAATTCATCATCATATAACAATGAATCTATGAGCATTCTTCGTTCTACTTGCATTTCATTTAAGATATTACATAAAAGTATTGGTGTAATTGAACTATTTTCTAATCCAACATATTCTCATTCAACTATAAACGGTAAGCTTTACAGTTTCAGTCAAAAATTATCGACCTAGTCTAAAAAGGCTTCAGCCCTGCCAAGCGACCCTTATACCCCCCTGCACTATTAAAGTCAATTGCCAAAATTTCAAAACACCTCCGAAATCAATTCCTGGCTACGCTCTTGGTCAATGGTCATCTCATTTTCAAGAGAAGAGCCATTTTTTTGGCGCTCTAGTTCCTCGGAACAGAGTGCTTATCAATTGGCCCAAATGTCTGTAATTTTAGAATTTTTGGCTGAAGATGGTCTCAAACCATTTGGTTCGACTCACTGATCAAGAATCCGAGGTCGAAATCGATTCTGTCCGGCCGGCCGTAGGCACGATAACTCTCGAACGAAAGGAGGATTGAAATTTGCAAGGTTGGCTTGGAGTGTAAATATCTCGGACGAGTTCGCGTTAATGGGCGAAATCCATCAAGCGGTTTCCGAGTTATGGCCGATTTTTTTAAAAATATTTTTTATGAATATTTCCGAAACCGATCACTCGATCTATCTGAAATTTAGCATCAAATTGTAGAATCATAACCTTTATACGCATGTGAAGTTTTGTATTGACCAGGTTACCGCAAAGTGTCAAAAAAAAATTTTGTAAATTAAAAAAAAATTCTACAATAACTCTCGAACGGAATGAGCTAGGCAGTTGAAATTTTCAGAGTAGGTTAGGGAGATGAACATCTCGGTTAAGTTCGTCATTGGGCAAAATAGGCTAGATGGTTTCGGAGTAACGAAAAAAAATTTTTTTTTTAATTAACAAATTTCAAATTCAATTTTTATTTAAGATGCAGTTTCACCATAAAAATCCATTGATATCATTTTTAACTCCAACAAGCTAATACTTGAGAGATATGATTTCTCGAAATTTCAATAATGAATCGTACTTCTATGTCTTCACAGAATGCTATAAATATTCCTACTAAGCTTTATTATATGCTCTGTGCCCATACTCGTACATGTCATCCTGTTCTACAAGAGAGAGTCAAATTCATTTCAGCTATTTTTATTTGATTTCTTCCATGGTGCAGTTCTCATTCTCAGATTGTTCATTTAATCTCGATAAATAAACTATTATTTGAATTGAATTTCCTTTATGATGCAGTTCTATCATAAGAATACATTGATATAATTCTCAACTCTGAGAAACCAATACTTGCGGAGATATAATTTGTTAAAAGATTATTTTAAATCGATATTTAATAACTATCGAGGGTCAAGGAAAATAAAATGGACCCTTATAATGTAGGTTTGAACTTTGAAGCTAAACGATATTTTATCCAGATATAATATAGGGTAGGTACCCAAGATTCCAGGATTTATCAAAATCGGAAATATCCTAAAAAATATAGAAAAACAAACAATAAAAAAGCTCAGGTAAATAATCCTCAAGATTTTTCCTGATTCACAATTTTTTACCGACCGTAACGCTTCCTCTCAGTAGATGGAACATCCTGTATAAACGGTCTCATGCGGTTATCTCGAAGAATTTCAACTAAATAAAGCTCGACTTCTCCTAGTATCTTTCTAGCACAATCAATAATAATCAGAAAATGGTCGGACGAACTAGGGTCAAAGTTGTTGATTGAATGAATGCAGCCATAATCATTCCTAATTTAACTTTTAGACAAGAGGTACTGTAGTCCACTGCTCGTATAATGATCTGAAGAATTTTTGGTACAGATAAATACATTTAAAGCCTGTGAATATGTTGCGTGTGTCCGGCAACTTCATCAAAAGACAGTCAAAAAGGAAGTTATTAAAAAAATTAGGTTTTTGTGATTTTAGTACGGGCTCTCAGGTTCCTCCTAATGCCGATGTTGTTATAATAGGTGAGTAACTTCTGCATATTAATAAAAGCGATGTTATTCAGACTAAAACTATTTTTAGTGGAATATAATGTAAATTGTAATATTTTCTAAAAAATTCTGGAGACGTTAAAATAAAATACAATTTGAAAACTCGTATAAGTTTGTTAATTATTGAAATTGAAAAATTCCACTATTATTGAGTCCACAACTTGACTAATAAATTCACATTTCATTGAAACCGAATCGATGAAAAAATATACCTACTATTTTGAATGAGTCTACTCGTTGAAACCTATGTACCTATCTCATCTTTTGAATTTTGAGACAATTATTCTTATCAATCGACATTCTTTCTACCAGGGCCCCGTAATAGAAAACTATAAAATGCGACATTATCAAAAAGAATCACTCTTCAGTAGGTATTTACAATTTTGGAACAGTGAAAAAATCATAACACTTTTAATATGTTCTGGTGATTGATAACCTCCAAAGCTATTCAAGGATAATGAAGAATTTGTTCAAAACAAGTCGTATCAGTGGCTATTTTTATTCAATTGGCAATAATGAACGATTATTCCGGTCGAATTATTGCAAATTTTCGGAGGTATAACTCAAAACAATAACAATTTTTAAAAATAAGTAAAAGCGTAAGTGTTGTTTCTAGGATAACTTATGTGTTTTGCAATAGATATTTAGAATTGATTGATCTGTTTGTTCTGAGGACAAAAAAATTTCCAGCTTCAGTTGATTGGCCTCCACTGAAAGATAAATGTTTGTCAACTTTATCCTTTTTTACTATATTGGGTAATTTTCAGTGGATGGTACTTGACACCCTAACATTAAATTGTTAGATAGTGTATTTGGACATTCTATACCAAATGAAATATTTTTTATAATGCGGTTTGGTCATTTCAATCGAAAAGTAGGAGCTACTTTCATATTACGAAAATCAGACTGTATTTATTTTGTTATATACCTATTTCTAACCTAATCTCCCTTTCCGAAAAACCAAATAATTCCCATGTTTTTCATCTTATGTATTCAAGCTTACTTATACCTATTACCTTCTATGATACCGAAATTTGTGACTTGAAAGCTACTTCAGTGGTTTTAACTATAGAACTTAATAACTTTATTTACTTTATTAAGTTTGTCAAAATATCGCTCGCTATATATTTTTTTTCTCCAACGATATAGATTTGATCGTGTTCAAATTTAAAACTTGGCTGTAAAGTTGGGTTTTTAAGGCTCTTCACAATTTCAGCGTTATCGGACGGATAGTTTCTGCGATACAGAATTTTTATAAAAGATTTTTAAAAATTTTTTAGTAATACGATTCTCACGAAATTTCGCAAAATTTTGCGCTTCGGCATTCTACAACTAATTACCATGTTTGAATTGGATTGGACTTGTATTTTTTGAAGTCGAGGAAATAACAACCAAATTTCAGATGGATATAACTCCAAAACCGTTTGTCCGATTGTGACTATTAACGAATTGAAATGTCGCATTCATATGTGCAACTACCCTGAACATTCCAAGTCGCTATCTCTTTCCGTTCGCAAGTTATCGAGGTACCGGGCACCCATCCAGATACTGAACTTACCCAACGTTCAAATTTGGAACTTGAGAACTAGGTTTTCGCAAAATCAGCAATAGCGAATGCAGAGTTTCCGAGATAAATAATATTTTTTAATAGGTATTTTTCTTTTAATTTTCTAGTCACTCGAATCTCTTCGAATTTCCACACAAGTCTTTGTGTTTGTATTGTACAACTAGTTAGGTATCAATTTTCAATTTGCAGAATAAAATTTTACCTCGGATTATTCATCAGTGAGTCGAACCTAATTATTTGAGACCATTTTCGGCAAGAAATTGGAAAACTTCAGACATCTGGGTGAATAGTTGAAGGATATAAGAATAATTTGTATATCATTACCATACAGGGTGTAATATCAATCTAGCTAGTTGAAAAAATGGAGTCAAAATTTATTTATCCAACAATAATATTTATTAATACTCCTGTTTGATAGTGATTTTTTTCAGTGTTCACGTACAGGGTGAACTAATATTATCTATCATAGATAGTCCAAAATTGTCCTACTTTCGATTTTAAATTTCAAAACGAAAGTGGTCAAAAAGGATAATATAACTGCAAACTTTGAAATCTTTTAGTTGATCAGTTCAGGATTCATTAAACTTGAAATATTCACTCAATATCCGACAATTGCCCCCCCCCCCCCTGTACCTATCCAAAACCAAGGACCTACTACGATATGAGTTCACCTAGATGACCTCCGTTTTTCGCATTCTTCCCAAGAAGTATATTGCATAAGCAATAAAAAAATCAACATAAAGACGTGTTTAACATTTTGTAAGAACCGTACCCCTAGAAAATTTGAAAAAAATGACGAAAAATAAAATTTTAAGAACCGTACCCCTAGAAAATTTCAAAAAAATCACGAAAAAAAAAAATTGCTTCAAGCACTGACGTGAAGTCAGAAGCTTTTGCGCGTATGTTCTATTGTCCATTCTTCTGTATTGGACACCCTTAATCGAATTGGTAAATTCGAATTAAGTGTCCAATACAGGAGAATGGACAACATACATAATTTACCATGGTAAATTCGATTAAGGGTGTCCAATACAGAAGAATGGACAATAGAACATAGGCGCAAAATTCTGACTTCACGTAAGTGCATGAAACAATTTTTTTTTTCGTGATTTTTTTGAAATTTTCTAGGGGTACGGCTCTTAAAATTTTTTTTTTCGTCATTTTTTTCAAATTTTCTAGGGGTACGGTTCTTACAAAATTTTAAACACGTCTTTATGTTGATTTTCTACTACTAGTTACCAAGCTTCAATTCGATCGAATATTTATTTTTTCAGTTATCAAAGAAATAATATATGGTGGGTATAACTCGGAAACCGTTAGACCGATTATGCCCAAAAACGAACTCAACTCTCCCTTTCGGATACGCAACCTACCCTGAAAATTGTAAGTCCCTATCTCCTTTCGTACGAAAGTTATCGAGGCAACGGTCACCCATCTACTGAACTCACACAAGAATGCTCGAATCTCCAACAATATTCAACCGATCGTATTAAAACTGAAACTTGGCAGTAGAGTTAGGTTATGAAGGCTCTTGCAAAATTTCAGCAATTTCAAACGATTAGTTACGGATATATAAAAAATGTTTTTTTTATTTTCAATGATTTATTAAAAATTTTCCACAAATGCTATCCTCACCAAATTTCGCAAACATTTCCGTGTTGGCATTCTACAACTAATAACCATGTTTGAATTCAATCGGTTCAGTATTTTTCGAGTTAACGAGGAACAAAAAACCACCAAATTTCAGAAAATTTCAGATGGCTATAACTCTAAAACCGTTTGGTCGATTATGCTCATAAACAAACTGAAATGTCGCGTTCTGGTGCACATCCTAACCTGAAAACTTGAAGCTGCTATCTCTTTCCGTTCTCAAGTTATCGTGACAACAAAAATATTTTTTAATAATTTTCCAGCCATACGATTCGCACAAAATTTTACAAACGTGCTTAGGTTTATGTTCTACAACTACTCACCAAGTTTCAATTCGATCGGATTTATATTGGTTGAAAACAAAATTATTTCTCGGAAACCACTGGGCCGATTATGCTCATTAACGAACTTGTCCGGCGTATTGGGATGCGCCACCCACCCACCCTGAAAATTTCAAGTCGCTAGCTCTTTTCGTTCTCAAGTTATCGTGGCAACGGCCGGACGGCCGGCCGGACAGAATCAAATTTGATCTCGAATTCTTCATTGGGGAGTCGAACTTAATCGTTTGAGACCATTTTCGTCAAAAAATTCGAAAGTTACAGACATTTGGGCAAAATGATAACGCGATGTTCCCCAGAACATACGCGCAAAAAGTTTATGGGGTTCTTCTTACAAAATTATTAGACGCAATATTAATATCTTTTTTCAACAGGAGGGGGCACAGCAGGATGTAATTTATTGTATCAACTATCCAAGAGAGGAATCAAGGCTGTACTGTTGGAAAGGGGTAAAGTAACAAATGGTACAACTTGGCACACAGGTGGATTGTTATGGAGGTTGAGCAATACAGGAGATGTAGATATACACTTGTTGGAAGCCAGCCGAAATATTTACATGGGTTTAGAGCAAGATACTGGTGCATCTCCGGGTCTTGTTATGAATGGAGGATTATTTATTGCTAGAACTGATGTAAGTTTCATACAAAAAACTATCAGAACGTCCACATAGGGCATACCAAATCTGTATTCCTGAAATTCCTTTCTGGGTTTTCTCTCTCAAACTTTGAAAAAATATCAATAAAATAAAAATGTCATCATTTTGTGAATTGAATCTGCAGTAGAAATTAAAGATATTTGTCAGAAGCAATCTATCGAACAATTTTGCCGAACAAACAATAATGAAACAATATAAACCAGAGGTGGCCAACATGATGAGATCCAAGATCTACTATTTACTGACAAAACTCTGCGCGATCTAACAATATAGATCTATAATTGTAGAAATTTTAAATTAAACTCGATGCTGTTTGCCTCGCCGCGATCGACTGGACCTATAGCTACGATCGACCAGTCGATCGCGATCGACCGGTTGGCCAACCCTCATATAAACGATAAAACAACTATTTCGTAACGTTTCGAAGTCGATATCAGACTCCTTCGTCAGACACTAAACGAAAATCTTCAGAATTATTTTTTGTATGATAGTTATCCTGAAATTCGAAAATTGTGATTTATTATCTAAAACAAAGGTATGGGCCTTTTGTAATAATCCTTTTTTTTGAAAAATTTTCGAATTACAGAATAACTATCATACAAAAAATAATTCTGAAGATTTTCGTTTAGTGTCTGACGGTGAGTCTGATACCTATACGCAGAAGCAATTCACAAAATAATAAATTTTTTATTTTATTGTTATTTTTTCAGAGTTTAGGAAAGAAACCCCAGAAGGGGACCATTTAATAATAGATATACCTTCCAAAGTATCCTTTAATGATTATTTAGAGACTACTTTATAATCTTTGGTTGCCACGATAACTTCCAGACGGAAAGAGATAGCTTCTTGAAATTTTAAGGCTAGATTGCGCATCCGAGTGCGACGGTTAAGTTTGATAATGGGCATAATCGGCTAAACAGTTTCTGAGTTATACCCATTTGAAATTTTGTCGTTATTTCCTCAATTACTCAAAAAGTGCAGATGCGATCGAATTGACACTTTTGGGGATTAGTTGTAGAATACCGACGAGCAAATGTTTGCAGAATTTTTTGATGATCGTTATAAAAGAAAAAAAAATTCTGCAAAAATTTTATGTATCAGAATCAGAAACTATCTGTCAGATTCCGCCGAAATTTCGCACAAACCTTCAAGTCGCCATTTTTACAATCGAGTACCGGACGTCAGCTCGATTGGCTTAGTATTTTAACAATTATTGGGAAAATAAAATTTTGAACTGTAAATTTTTGTACTAATTTCCCTTAACTACATTTCGTAGATAAACAGCCTTTTGCATGTTATCTGAAAATCATCTGAAAAAATAAACTACACCACCAAATTTCAATTATTTCTGAGTTTTTTTAATTTAATTTAGGAACATAATCATGTAAGAAAACTATCATTATTATTCACCGCAGAATCCACCGCAGAATCCAACGCAGAATCATACCAAAATAGGGTACTAATTTGAAAAACAGAAGTTATGAAGTTATGGCACAATTTTCGACACAAAATTTGAAACACCCTGTGATGATATTTCTGAAATCCAAAAGATGCATGACCTTTCCACATTCTTCCTCTTTGATGTTCTAAAAACGGTTCACGCTCAGGATGTTTAAAACAAGAATAATGAACATATTACTGACTAAAGATATTTGACTTTTTTTCCGGTTTTTTTTTTCGATATTTTGAAAACTATTCGAATGAATACAATGGTTTTTAACAGAAATGTATTCAGCATTGAATACTTGATCATAAAATCAAAACTTGAAACCAAATTTTTTTCATCAAATTAATTTTCACTCCCTGTATAACCGGAAGAGATTGGGCTTTGAAAATATTTTAGCTCTGTAGAGAATTTCAAGCAATATCATAATCCCAATGTTTAGCTTTCAAATTGTACAGTTCTCCAGAAACGTCTTATAGGCACTCGAACTTGAGACACCATGTATACTTAGGGTTGCCAACATTTGCCGTCCTTTGACAGCTTTCAAAAGCACAAAGGACATATTTTTAAAATAAAGGACTGTCCTTTGAAATAAAGGACGGTTGGCAACCCTATGTATACTAGTAATTTAAAACGTAAAACTAATATATGTACTTTCAAACCATCTTCCTGAGTTTTAACCGTATTTTGAGTTTCAACATGATCACCAACATGATTACCCAACAAATATTTGATATTTTTCAGGAAAGGATCGAAGAGTACAAGAGGCAACATTCACTAGGACATTATTTCAACATAGAAACTCAATTGATAACACCATCAGATGCAACAAAATTGTCCCCTATTCTCAATCCCAGAAATTTCAAAGCTGCTTTGTATTGTCCAGGGGATTCACATATCGATCCGTCAATGCTTTGTGCATCGTTGATTAAGGGTGCGAAGAAACGTGGAGCTCAGGTAACGGATATATCACAAGAATAAAAAATCTCAATGAAAAATTATATACGATTTACACTTATTAGAAAATAAGTGTAAATCGTATATAATTTTTCATTGAGTTAATATGGATTTGCATCAAGTAAAAGCCACAAGCATTAAATTTTTTATAAAAATAAAAAATCGATGAGTCATTATAACAATTTTCGATATTAATGAGATTCTCTATATTTAATTAATTTCATCTCATGTTTTTTGAAAAAGGTTGATATGAATTATTATCTGATATATGTACTATACCTATACAGGGTGTCCCGGGAGGAATGCAACAAACGTAAACTGCGTTCATCTAGGTGGATTGATACCGGGGTTTTTAATTGTCTTAGTTACTGGGGTTTGAATAAACAGGGTGATTTTTGTATATTGACTGAAATGTCAAAGTTCAATAAATCTTAAACCAATCAAATGAGAGATTTAAAAGTATGCAGTTTTATCGTCCTTTCGGGATCACTCTCGTTTACCATTTCTGAAATTAAAAAAATCAGGACTGGAGTAGAATAATTTAGGACATTTGCTAATATTATTATTAGAATGGGGTAGTGTCGCTTCAGCCCTCTGTAACTGCTACCGATACGATAGTTCGTTCTATTACCCTACTTATTCAATCCAAAGACGATTAAAATCCCTCGGCACCCTGTGTATATACAGGGTCAGTACATTAATTTCAACCATAGTGTCCAAGAGAAAGGACCAAAGAACATTTAGGCCAATTTGCAAAAATAGTTGTTTTTATTTTTATTTGGGGTTTTCGGTAGTAGATTGACTGGAATACTAGTGAACTCTAGCAAATCACTTTCCAGCAAATGTTGAAATTCAAAGTGCTGTCAACGAAATACCACCACATATATGGGATGGTCAGTTACCAGATGATTAATTTCATGCATAATTTCAAAATATACATATATACGGACATATACAGTGCGCGTCAAAATTATGGAACAAATTCATTTTCTCAGAAGAAAAATATTTGGCAACAAAATCGTGAAACAGGTCAATTTTTGTTTCACTTTTACCAAATATTTATGCATTTTAGAAGGATTTTTGTTGCACCCTGTGCCATCCCCATCAACCCTCTAAATTTTGTGAATAGGGAAAGTGGGTCATGTGGTACTTTTTGGCAAGTTCTTTGTATCTTCATTACACGCGTGCAGAAATTTTCAAGAAAAAATTTTGCTTTTTTGGAAAATAATTAGTTCAAAGAGGTTTTCAGTATGTGCACTTTGTCATGGCTCATTTACTCTGAGACGATGGTACCTGATGAAATTTGTCACCGAATGAAAGTCGACCATTACAGTTTTGTTCATGCACAACTTTCAACCCCTTTCAACCCCCTCACGCCCCCCATTTTTCTCCATTAAAGGGTTCGTAGGGGTTGAAAGTTGTGCATGAACAAAACTGTAATGGTCGACTTTCATTCGGTGGCAAATTTCATCAGGTACCATCATCTCAAAGTAAATGAGCCATGACAAAGTGCACATACTGAAAACCTCTTTGAACTAACTATTTTCCAAAAAAGCAAAATTATTTCTTGAAAATTTCTGCACGCGTGTAATGAAGATACAAAGAACTCTCAAAAAGTACCACATGACCCACTTTCCCTATTCCAAAAATTTAGAGGGTTGATGGGGATGGCACAGGGTGCAACAAAAATCCTTCTAAAATGCATAAATATTTGGTAAAAGTGAAACAAAAATTGACCTGTTTCAGGATTTTGTTGCCAAATATTTTTCTTCTGAGAAAATGAATTTATTTCATAATTTTGACGCGTACTGTATATACAGAATGTCCCACTAGTACCGCAGCGGACAACATAAACGGTCAAAGTTTGGCAACATTTTTTGATGCAAACTTGAATTACTCCAAGAGTAGCACAACCTAAAAATATCCTCGAATATGTCGGGTAGGTAGGTATCCCACAAAACAGGAATAGAGGGTGACTTTGATTTTTCTGATGGGACACACTAATATTTGTCATTTTGACAAAAAAATTATACTTGTAGAGCCTATGTTATCTATGAATTTGATGAATTTCTCCATTTTTAGTGTGTAGTTTCATTAACGGAAGTGGAGATAAAGACACACTATATTTTTTTATTTTTTACTTCAGCTATCGATTTCGGCTACATAAATGAGCCATCATCAGGCTGGCTGAAATTCAAAAGGGGGGTGTTAGCATAAATAATATTTTCTATTAGACAGTTACATTATTTTTCCACAGAAAGCATGTGGTCTCCATTCCGTGCTGGCGAAAAAGGTAGGTAATAATTATACACTTGTCAGTCTTGTCACTAAATGAAACTGAGCACACCAATAAGTGTCATCTAATGTTGGAATATACCAGGTGTCGAAAACAAATATCTCTTGTAAAAGCCGATGGAATCCTATGAATATCAACATTTCAGTATTCCTTCAAGTTGATCTCTCAACGTCAATTGTCAGGGTCTTCTATGTTATCTAATTATTCCACAATAACATCTTTATATGAATTGAAAGACAAGACTTCAAAGTATCATAGCCAGCTATAATAAAGCATCTCCAGCATATGAAGTGTCCACAAAAAGACTATCAACATGTCACTCTTTGTGATTACAATCATGAAAATAAAATTATATGCATTGCATTCGAAAAAATGAGGATGAATCGATTTGAAATTCGTCATGTTGATAGTCTTTTTGTGGACACTTCATATGCAGGAGATGCTTTATTCTAGCTGGCTATCATACTTCGAAGTATTGTCTTTCAATCCATATAAAGATGTTATTGGTATGTGCAAGGGTTCGTGAAATATGTTCGTTGAACAAAAATATCTGAAAAGTATACAAGAGCATGCAGGAAGTTCCAGAGAATTGAAAGACCCCTAGTAGATTCTATGACTTAATAGTATTCTGTGTCATAACTGTCATATACATAAGAAGAGTCTATGAACACAACTTTGTAGTAGTATGTCACATGTATGTAGAATTAAGAATAAAAGGGAGATAATTCACAACGAATCCTATTTATCCATTCCTCAAATTAATGAACATAAAATATGGTGTGTCCCATTTGAAAAATCAAAGACACCCACTATTCCTGTTTTGTGGGACACCCGATATATTTAAAAATATTTTTAGGTTGTGCTATTCTTGGATAATTCAAGTTTGCATCAAAAAATGTTGTCAAACTTTGACCGTTACGCAGGTTACGCTTATATCGTCCGCTGCGTCACTAGTGGGACACCCTGTATATATTTCCGGGGATGAAACCGACAAAACTTGTGGGGTTATAGGGACTGCCAATATGATTACAAAATGCCACATAAAAAACTCCAAAACCGCTTTCTTACTGACATACAGAGTGATTTGTGAATTTAGACAAAAAATTCAATATGCCATATTATTAAATACAGGGATAAGCCGATGTGGCTCAAATTTGGTACATAAATTAAACTAAAAGGCCTTAAAAATTAGTCTTTTGAACGAAACCAATATCAAGACCGGAATATTATTTTTCTTCTATGTTAAGTTCATGTACGAATAACTCACCCTGTATAATAATTATCCAAAATCTGAGCTCAGATTCGAAATCTACGGGAAAAATCCTCGAGGAATTTGTTGAAAAAGTTCCTGGCACTATTTCAGTTATTCCGTAATCAATTATTATTTTCAATTTCTTTTATTCAAGAAATGAATTGTCGGATAAAGTACCATCAAAAATGGATTAATATATTGAATGTTCACGAAACGAAGACATACATATTCTTATTCTCTTCAATTACTTTGTTGTAAAATCTTATAAAATAAATTCGTGTATTCAAACTGATTTATTTATGTCCATTTTAGACTTCTCTCATTTCCTAGGTTATCGAGGATTGTTCAGCAACAGCGATCCTTACGGAGCCTGTCGTCAATCTGAGAAAAGTAACAGGTGTACAAACGCCACATGGAACGATTAAAACAAGTTGTGTGGTGAATTCAGCAGGCGTCTGGTCTAGGGACGTGAGCCAGTTAGTAGGAGTGGATATACCTTTGACTCCGATGAAACACTCTTATATTATAACTGACAGTATTCCAGAGGTTAAAGATACTCCCAACATCAGAGATCAAGATGGAAACATTTATATCAAAATACAAGGCGAAACTCTCCATTTAGGAGGGTATGAGAATAATCCTGAGATTCTGAAACAGGTAGGCCTATAAGAGTCAATATTTTTTACGATTTATTTATATAATGCTAGCCTTGCCAAGACCACGTGGGAAGGCATTTCCTTCTCACTTGAAAATCACAGTCATGAACTTTATTGCACTTCCTATTTCTTCAAAATAATATTTTATAGATCCTCCCCAGGCAACACAGAGGTCTCCCGAAGATATATCGGCGAGCTCTTTCCAGGACATTGTATGACGCCTTTTGCGATATCGCTGAGAGGTCGCTAAGAGCTCTATATCACCCGCAAATTTCCGCCACAGAGTATGAGCCGAGTAACATCTCAGAGCTATCACATGGGGAAGTTCCCAAACAGATTTGGAATAGTTTGAGAGGTTCACTGAGATATCACTGGGAGGTCGACAAGAACCCATATTTCTCCCAAATATCCGCCACAAGGGATGATCCCAGAGATATCACATGGGGAAGTTTCCAAACAGCTCACACTAGGGAACAGGCTTGAGAGGTTTGCTGCGATATCACTGGGAGGTCACCAAGAGCTCTATACCTCCTCAAAATGTCCTCCACAGGGGATGAGCCCTGTAACATCTGAGAGATATTACATGGGATCATGGGGAAGTTGTCAAACAGCTCACCATGGGGAATATTCTGAGAAGTTCACTGTGATATCGCTGAGAGGTCGCCATGCAAGAGCTCAGTATCTGCTTTAAATGCCGACCCTAGGGAATAGGTTTGAGAGTTCTGCTGCGATATTGATGGGAGGTCACTAAGAGTTCTATACCTCCTCAAAATTGTCTCCACAGGGCACGAGTCCCGTAACATCTGAGAGATATCACATGAGGTCATGGGGAAGTTCTCAAACTGCTGACCATGGGGAATGTTCTGAGAAGTTCACTGCGATATCGCTGGGAGGTCGCCAAGAGCTTTGTATCTGCTTTGAATGTCCGCCACAAGGGATGAACCCAGTAACATCTCACAGATATCACATGAAGAAGTTCTCAAACTGGTCACCCTGGGCAGTAATGAGAGAAGTTTGCTGCAATATCGCTCTACATCTCCTCCAAATTGGCTGTAGACGTGGGGCGTCGGAGACCTCTGTTCAATCCGTATATCGGAATACGATTCAGGTTATTGACGTTGTGGTTGTTCTCCCGGGTACAGCCTAAACGATTGTGCCATCTACTGATGAAAACGAGAAGTGGCTAGGGATGAAGTAGATCCCAACAATAAATAATTATAATATATTATTATATAAATTAATTACTTATTCTTGTTGAACTTGTAACCTCCCAAAGATCTATCTGCGAGATTGGTGTCTCTTTACTGTTGATCTACTTTTGTGGTAATTGTTTTCATTAATATTCCTTATCCACATTTTCAATTTGGTATATATTTTATTTCTAAAAAAAGAAACACTCGAAATTAATTCCTATTTCAAAACCCCCCCCCGAAATTTATTCCTGGCTACGCCCTTGACAGGTTGCATGTACCAGTTGTTCTATTCTTGGTGAATATTCAGATGTCAGCAACAAAATTTTTATTTTATTTACGAAATGAAAGCTTACTTTTCTCAACACGTGATACAGATGTTACAATGCGTTTTGATATAATTCTGCATTCCACAGGCACCGCCAAGTGATTTCAATTTTGGTCTATACGAATTGGATAGGTCATTATTCAAGACTCACTTGGATAGAGCTGCGGAAATATGTCCGATTTTCGAAAAGGTTGGAATTAAATCAGATATATGTGGTCCCGAATCTTTCACTCCTGATCATAAGCCTCTCATTGGAGAAGATCCCAGGGTACTAGGTAAGAATATAAAAATTGCATTATACTTATAATGTTTTCAATCAATTTTGTATTTAGTATTATAGAACCTACCTGCTGAATAAATACATTGAAAATGTTCACATCTTCTGAGATGATCTCAGGAGATGTCGGACCACTTGGCTTGATTAATTCTGTATCATATTATTTTGATTTTCATGTTTGTATTTTTTATCATTATTGAATTATGTTAATTATTGAAAATTACATTTCAGGTATGTTTCATAACAGCGGTTACAATTCTGGAGGTATACAGCTTAGCGGAGGTGTTTCTGAACAGCTGGCCATTTGGATAGCTACTGGAAGACCTGAAGTACACATGTTCAATTATGACATAAAAAGATTCAGTCTTTTGCAAAGATCCGATAGAGCTTGGGTAACAGAAACTAGTCATGAAGCATATATTACAAAATACAATGTAGTGTTCCCTAATGAACAGAAATTAGCAGGGAGGAACCATAAAATAGACATCTTCCATGAGGTGAGTGCCATAGCATATAATTACAGTTCTCCTATAATGTGGACGATATCAAATAATTGTTGATAACAGCCCAAATGAGAATTATATTTACTCTTTAGAGATGAACTACAAGACAAAAAGAGACATACAAAAGTGATAGTTAGGAGAATATGTAGGATATGGTAACGTTTCCTAGTCAAGGTCAGGATTTATTTCCTGGTTTGATCTTGGGATACCTATGTGGTCATTATCCTGTAAGAATATCTTTTTATTCGATTTAGTCAAAATTAATTAGGGAGAAAAATCCGATCTGAGCTGGGGAACGTTATATCCTCCATATTTTGCTGACCTTTCACCAAGTGACTATCACATTTTTTTACCTTTTGTCAAATTTTTGAGGCACAGACTCGACTTTATGTGATATCTCAATTCCGTCAATTTTTCAATCCAAATTCTTCAAATGCGGTATACATGTTATCTTCGCGTACATATTCTAGAGAACAGCGTG
This sequence comes from Halyzia sedecimguttata, assembly GCA_937662695.2. Classification (NCBI taxonomy): domain Eukaryota; kingdom Metazoa; phylum Arthropoda; class Insecta; order Coleoptera; family Coccinellidae; genus Halyzia; species Halyzia sedecimguttata. The sequence goes on along the minus strand of OW569415.2, from coordinate 66,348,514 downwards.
CTATCCTTTTGCCCAAATGTCTCTGATTTTCGATTTTGTCCGGCCGGCCAGTTGGCCGTCCGTTGTCACGATAACTTTCGAACGGATAAAGATAGCAACTTGAAATTTTCAGGGTAGGTTGCACGGTAAGTTGCGCATCTGAATGTGACAGTGGCGTTCGTTAATGGGCATAATCGTCCAATTGGTTTCGTAGTTTGTTTTCCAACAATACTGATCCGATCGAATTGAAACTTGGTATTTAGATGTAGAATGCCGATACAAAGACGTATGCGACATTTCGTGAGGATCGTATCACAGCTATCCATCCGATATCGCTGAAATTTTACGACAGCCGTCAAAACCTAAGTTTTAAATTTGAACATGATCGAATATATAGTTGGAAATATTGAAAAAATATTAGAAGCCGAGCAGCCTTGGGCGAGTTCAGTAACTGGAAGATAACCATGCCACGATAACTTTCGAACGGAAAGATATATCAACTTGAAATTTTCAGGATAGACTGCGCAACCAAATGCGACAGTTAAGTTCGTTAAAGGGGATAATCGGCCAAACGGTTTCGGAGTTATACCCATCTGAAATTTTGTAGTCATTTCCTCAATAACTCAAAACAAACAAATCTGATCCAATTCTAACTTGCTAAATAGTTGTAGAATGCCGATGCACTAATATTTGCGGAATTTCGTCGGGATTGTATCTCTAGAAAAAAAATAAAAATATTTCTCAAAAAAAATTGAATTTTACTTCAAAAAGTTTATATTTCTGAGACATAAGCGCAAAAGCTCCTGACTTCACTTCAGTGTTTTAAGAACTTTTCAAATATCAATATTTTACATAAAAAAATGCTCTGTGGACAGGACCTTTGGTGCTCTTCTCAAACTACGAGTAATTATTCAAACTTTGACAAATCATATCTCCATAAGTAGGTATTGGTTTCTCAGAGTCGGGAATGATATCAATGGATTCTTATGATAGATCTCTATCTTGAAAAACTAAATTCATAACGTAGGTCTATGATTCACCTCATATGTTGGATTGACATACATCAGCAAATTAGCATTAGCGCATTCTAAGAACTCATAAAATTACAATCAATTATTGAAAAATCACATCTCCGAAAGTATTTGCTTGTTAGAGTTGAGAATAATATCAATGAATTCTTATGATAAAACTGCCATTAAAAAAAATTGATTTGTGTAAAGAAAAATTTTTTATTTTCCTTACTCCGGAACCCAATAACGAACTCAACCGAGATATATATCCCCCAAACCCACTTTGAAAATTTCAACTGTCTACCTCATTCCGGTCGAGCATTATCGTGTAATCGATTTTGACCACGGATTCTCGATCAGTGAGTCGAACAAACGTTTGAGAGTATTTTCAGCAAAAATTCGAAAATTACAGACATTTGGGCAAATTGATAAGCACTCTGTTACGAGGAACAAGAGCGCCAAAAACCGTATAAATTTATTTGGTTATGTCTAATACTTCTAATAGTATAAAAAGATTAGATTCATAAATTGATGTTTCATGGTTGAAGAAATTTATAGGTAGGTACTCAATAAATTATCATGGAAAATTACAGATAAAACAGATAACAGATAAAAAATATTAAAAGTCATTTTTAAGTAGCTTCTGACCATGAGAAAACGGATCAATAGTAATATTATAAAAAATTTTTTTTTCAATGATCAATTAAGCTTTATATTCTTCAACCTAATTCAATTGTTAATAACTAAGCAAAAATTAACAATTTCTTAATTTTCCGGGATCTATTCCAAGGCCTTTGGAAAATAGCTCCAAGAAAGTAACAAATTCTCAGATTAATAGTTTAACAATTATCGCACTTGCATTGTCAATGTTCGTGCTACAAAAAATTGTTACTTAACTAATGGATAATTATGGAATTGAAAAATCGGGATCAAAATGTTTGCAACGTTGATTATTGTTCATTGATCTATCCTGTAGGCGCCAGAATTTTCATATTTAATGAGTTTAAATAATATTACTCGATCACGTCATAATGCAACGAATTGAAGAAATATGGTCGTAGCCACAAATTTGTAAAATTTTCCCAGGCTCTAGTTGCGAAAGGTGCCGTTATGGAACAAGTACAGGGTGTTGAAAGGCCAGCCTATTATGTCAGAGATAGAACGGTGCCAATTAGAGCATACGATTGGTATGGATCCTATGATCACGTGAAGAACCCAGACAACAGATATGAGAAGGAACAAGAGGGTGATAGAACATTTGGATTCTCTGCCCATCATCATGCTGTAAGATTCTTTTATATTCCTAAACCTTAGTAGTATCATTTTAAATGAGTAAGTAATTCTTTTAAACGTGTTAAAGTTTCTTCTTATTGGCAAAGAATGTTTACGCATAATATTCCTAAGTAATAATTCAACTGAAATGTGGATAGATAGATATGTATCTCAATGATTAACAATTTATTTCACAGATCGGCGAAGAAGCTTTATCCATCAGAAATAGTGTCGGCCTGTTCAATCTTTCACACTTAACGAAGATGTATTTAACTGGCCCGGACGCAAAAGAAGCTGCCGACTGGTTGTTCACCGTTGACACCGATCTGGGCACAGGCAGGGTTGCATATTCATGCCTTTTGAACAGTAAGGGTGGTATTGAGGCTGACTGCACTATAACTGAGCTGAATGAGGGTGTTGGTACTCTTGTTGGTCCTATCATGAAGGTTTGTATTCTTTATAAGAGGTGACTTAAAAGTTTACATCATTTGTGTGAATATACTGCTCCACAAAAATTAAAGAAGTCCAGATATTTTGAGACTGTTTCAAAAGTTTCCATTTTTTTCACCATTTTTTTAAATATGAGAAATCTAAATTTTTACTCACTTATCTAACTCAATCTTTTACCCATTTCGACTATGGCCTCCTCGAATATCAACCACAGCCTTACAACGTCTTTGCATACTTTCGATCAGATTGTTGAAGTAGCCTTGATCAATGTCTCTCCAGAGTTGCGGTAAAAGCCGACTGATGAGTTCTTGAAGTGTATGTGAAGGTGGTTGCTGAGTATCCAAATCTCTTTGTAGCTAATCCCAAGCGTGTTCAATGGGGATGGTATTGACGGGTCAGAGCCAAATATGAAATAACATGGATTTCCAGAGCTTCATCGACAATTCTCGCACGATGAGGTGGTGCAAATTTGGCCCAATAGCAGCATGAAGCTCTATGTAAATCTGCGCATTGAATGAAGCATCAAGCACTAACGATTCTATACTTCCATTGAAATGTATGCCTCCCCAAACAGTAATTGTACCACCTCTGAACGGATGAAGTTCCTGAACTGATCTGCGATTTCTGGGCACGAGAGGATGGGTCCTTACCGGAACACGCCGACTATCAGAAAACCATCCATATCTCGACTCGTCTGTGAACAATACAGACCTCCATTGATCGTTTCAATTCACTTACTTGTTGGCCCATTCCAATAGAAGTCGCATATGATTTTGAGTTAGTGGAATCCTTCTCAAAACTCATCGAGAATGTAGACTCGAAGTCTTCGACAAACTGTTTCAATCGAAACCTAAACACCAGTAGCGTTCAAAAGGCGCTGTTGCATGATTCGACTAGTACTCAAAGGCTCTCTTCGGGTAGACACAGTCAGAAACATATCTTGTGCAGGAATATTAGATCTTGGGCGTCCACTTTACGGTCTTTCGATCGCGTTTCCAGTTTCTCGATATCGATGGACGAGCCGGTAAACTACGCTTTCACTAACTTGAAAGAAATTCGCTGCATCTCTCTGATTACGTCCCGCCTTGATCATACCAATAGCCCTATTGGCTTTAATGATTCATCCGCATTAAGTTTACGTCCAGGCATTATTGCAAAACAAATTTTCAAATTTTGAATCAAAGTTGATTGTAAGAACATAAAATTGGTTCAAGCACTGACGTGAAGTCAGAAGCTTTTGCGCGTATGTTCTATTGTCCATTCTTCTGTATTGGACACCCTTAATCGAATTTACCATGGTAAATTATGTGGTCCATTCTCCTGTATTGGACACTCTTAATGGACATTATTTACCATGATAAATTCGATTAAGGGTGTCCAATACAGAAGAATGGACAATAGAACATACTCGCAAAAGCTTCTGACTTCACGTCAGTGCTTGAACCAATTTTTTTTTCGTGATTTTTTTGAAATTTTCTAGGGGTACGGTTCTTAAACATTTTTTTCCGTCATTTTTTTTTTTCTATGGGTCTTTATGATGATTTACTACTACTAGTTACCAAGCTTCAATTTGATCGAATATTTATTTTTTGAGTTATCAAGGAAATAATATTCCAGGTGAGTATAACTCGGAAACCGTTTAACCGATTATGCCCAAAAACGAACTCAACTCTCCCTTTCGGATACGCAACCTCCCTGAAATTTGCAAGTCCCTATCTACTGAACTCACACAAGAATGCTCGAATCTCCAACAATATTCAACCGATTGTGTTAAAACTTGAAACTTGGTAGTAGAGTTAGGTTATGAAGGCTCCTGCAAAATTTCAGCAATTTCAAACGAATAGTTACTGATATATAGACTTTTTTTTTCAATTTTCAATGATTTTTTTTAAATTTTTTACAAATACCATCCTCACGAAATTTTGCAAGAGTTTTCGCGTTGGCATTCTACAACTAATTACCATGTTTGAATTCAATCGGTTCAGTATTTTACGAGTTAATGAGGAACAAAAAACAACCAAATTTCAGATGGCTATAACTCTAAAACCGTTTGGCCGATTATGCTCATAAACAAACTGAAATGTCGCGTTCTGGTGCACATCCTAACCTGAAAACTTCAATCCGATATCTCTTTCCGTTCTCAAGTTATCGTGACAACAAAAATATTTTTAAATAATTTTTTTTAAATATTCTAGCCATACGATTCGCACAAAATTTCACAAACGTGCTAAGGTTCATATTCTACAACTACTCACCAAGTTACAATTCGATCGGATTTATATTGGTTGAAAACAAAATTACCCGGAAACCACTAGGCCGATTATGCCTATTAACGAACTTGTCCGTCGTATTGGGATGCGCCACCCACCCTGAAAATTTCAAGTCGCTAGCTCTTTTCGTTCTCAAGTTATCGTGGCAACGGCCGGACGGACGGCCGGCCGGACAGAATCAAATTTGACCTCGAATTCTTCATTGGAGAGTCGAACTAAATCGTTTGAGACCATTTTCGTCAAAAAATTCTAAAGTTACAGACATTTGGGCAAAACTATAACGCGATGTTCCCCAAAACATACGCGCAAAAACAATAACTGATCTGATGAATTCTCAGAAACGCAAACGATTAGAACTTGACTTAAACTGAAAAAGTTATCAAACAGTGAGCAAATATCCATTCGCTGTAAGAGAGTAAACATTTGGTTTCTCATAAATGAATATTTGGTGGACAAGAATCGGCAACTCTTGAAACGGTCACATTGCACATTGGAGCTTGCAAATAAAGAAATCATCCACTTTAAAACAAAATGATTGTTTTGTATCGTTTAACTATTCTTTATGCAATTTATATTATATCTACTTTACATTCCTATTGAATGGTGTTCCAGCAAGAACAGGAATTTTGAATTTCACGCAATTTTCGTCTGTCAATTGTTGAGCCAGCCATAATTGATGTTCGTCCAATTGAAATATTGTCATTTAGAATAGTATATTCTAACACAAGTTGCAGAATCGGCTCCTATTCAAACACGAATGCGAAATTCGAAAACTAGCGACGAAGGAGCGAGTTTTCGAAGGCATGAGTGTTGGAATTGCCTTCTGCGACGAGTATTAAACGATATTTTCTCTATTTCAGGCAAGTTTTGTGAAATGCTGTTGAAAAATTGGGATTATACATCCTAGTGACTTTTGTATTGTATATTGGCCGTTGGTGTAACTGTTACAAAAGTTGACAGATTACGGGATTTGAAGTTGAATCGTAGGTAGGGCATGGATATCAGATTTAAACAGTCTCCTAATAGAATGAATGATTCAAAATTAGCATGATGGAAATCTCTAGTACCTACCTACCTTATTATTTTAATGAAGATAAAACTTCTCCTCTCAACAATGATTTCGCTATAAACAGATTATATTATATATATTGACAATCGACGATGTTGAAATTTGATGGATCGAATGTCAGTGCTGACTACCACAAAACGAAAAATATAACTACAAACAATGCGGGAATGAGTTCATTCCAGCACTGTTTTCAGTGCTGGAATGGACTCATTACGATACTGAAATAGAGAAAAATCATTCTTTACTGCTTTAAAAAATTCTAAAAATTGGCAAAAATGTACTGTGATGATGCGCAAGCTATGTGAATATTTTGTCTTGCGTGATCGACCGACGAAGCCTATAACTGCTATGGAATATTTGAGAAATTTAGACGGAGGTTTTAATTGATGGATGCAAGAAACTTTATTCATTATCGTCCCAAAATATCGGCAAAAACAATACAGCTAGAGGGTTATTGTGGCAGAACGAACACACACCTCCATTTTATATCTTTGCCAGGAATTAAAGCTTCAAGGTTATAAGATATAAGCTGAATCAACAGCTGCAGCCTAACAACCATAGGCAGCGAAGAAACTTTACAAACTGGATCTTCGAACAACTGCAAACTGACGATGAACTGCACAACAAAATCCTCTTGCTTCAGTGACGTGGCTCATTTCCATGTTTACAAGTAGAATGGTCTGATATGGGCAGATGAAAATTCCCATGCTTTTCTCGATCTTATTTACGCTCATAAAAAGTGACAGTTTGGTGTTTTCATGTGGGTAGAAGAGATAATCGGCTCTTACTTTTTTGTGAGAATAAGGAACCACAATGTCGAAGGTAATCGTTATCGGTCCATGTTGACGGATTTTTCCATACAAGACTGAAGATTAGGTTTCTAAAGGATGAAGCAACGAAGTTTCCAGGTCACGTGTCATGTCCTGTTTTGGAAACCAAAACTGTCTGCCAAGAGCAAAAAGTAGCGGTTTCTCTTATTTGGATTATCATATCTCTGGATTATTTCGAAAATTAAGGTCTATGAGAAACACTCTGAAACAACTGAAAAACTCAAAGAATGCATGCCAAATTCTTGAAATCCAGTACGCTCCGCTTAAAAGGAGTACATTCCTGCCGACAGTACAACGATAGTCATTTGTTAACCGATAATAATTTGTTTTTTGTGTAAATGTCAAAAAAGGAATTAAAACATATAGGTATCAATATACCGGGTGGCCCACCACAGACGCGGAGTTCGTTTTGAGGGAGTAAATGAAGATATTTTGAAAAGATTTCGGTGTTCAAAAGCACAATTTAAAATTATTTTCATCTATACAGGGTGTTCGAAAACAAAGATATAGACCAAAGTTACATTTTTTTAAATGTAATACCCCGTATTTGACCTCGAAAATGAAATGGCAAGCTCAAATTATGATGAGTTTCTTCAGATCACTTTATACCCTAGAAGCACCATTTACGAGAAAGAGGCGAAAAATGGAAAACATGGAGTTTTTTAAATAGCAATTAATGAAGAAACCAGTTACGCCAGCGATACAGAAAGTATTTTTTCGAGTAGACATATTGGCTACTCCTATAAGGAAGAAAAATTAACTCTGGTATATACAGAGTGATCATAATTAATTTTCAAACATCAACTACAAATGTTGGTCAAAAAGTTTCTTATTTCAAATGACACACCCGGTATTTTTATATCTCGTTGAACGTAAAATTTAAGTTCGAAACTATCTTCATAAGGTTTTCCTACACCTAAACCTGATAGTTTCTCAGCAATTTTCGACCATTATTTGTAGTGGATGTTTGAAAATGAATTATATGATCACTCTGTATATTCAAGAGCAATTCTTTTTTTCTGTATAGGAGTAGCCAATATATCTACTCGAAAAAATACTGTCTTTATTGCTGGCGTAACTGGTTTCTCCACTACTTTGCTATTCAAAAAAAAAAAATTTCCAATTTTTCGCCATTTTCTGGTAAATGGTGCTTCTAAAGTATAAAGTGATTCAAAGAAACTCAATACAATTTGAGCTGGTCATTTCTTTTTTAGGTCAAATACAGGGTGTTACATTTAAAAAATGTAACTTTGGTCTGTATCTTTGTTTTCGAACACCCTGTATATATGAAAATAATTTTAAATTGTGCTTTTGAACAACCTACACACATCACAAAAATATCTTCTCAAAATATCTTCATTTACTCTTTCAAAACAAGCTCCGCGTCTGTGGTGGGCCACCCGGTATTTCATGATGTTTCAAGCTTTTGCTGGGACACCTTATATAAGAGAAACCATTTACTTTTTCGCTTTGATTCAATTATTTTCGCAAATGTTTATTCAATTTCAAATCATATTCAACTTTTAGGGCAAGGGATACTACATTGTAGCTTGCGGTGAAAGTGGTCCACAAGCAGTAAATCACATAAGAAAAGAATTGATCAAAAAAAATTTCAAAGCTGTTATCACTGATACTACTGACCGAATGGGAATTCTCTCTTTACAAGGTCCCAAAAGGTAAATTTTTGAATTTATATGAAAATTGATTCAATTACTTTGTATTTCACGCTGAATACCCAACGTTATATCCGGAAAAAATTGAGAAAAGTAGTCAGAAGTCAGGAGGTTTTGCACGCATGTTCTATTGTCTTTTCACCTCTATTGTTAAGCTCTTAATCGAATTATACATTTTCTCAGCTTTCACAAGATATTACTACATTTCGTCAGGGCCGTAGCGAAGAGCTATTCCGTGGGGGGGGGAGAAACGTCTTTTGGCGCCCCTAATTAGGAAAAATAGACAAAAATCGAAAAACACACATATGGATGAAGTGTACATATATTGATACATACTACATATTTTCTTAATAAAGAATGAATTATAAATTAATATAACTATCAATGAAAATTATTTTACAAAGAATACCGCTCTGAATTTGTGTTTTTGAGTGAAACAAATTGTTTGCATCTCACAACAGATCCAGGGCCAAAAAAGAATTTTATTTGACAAAAATAAATATATATACCAAGCTTTCGAGATGATAAGAATAATCTGAAGATTTTATAGATATTAAAAAGAAAACTTTCGAAAAATGATATAACAATAATTTCACGTTACCCTGCTATCTAGAGTGGAATGTTCCAACAATTCTTCGAAAATATCTGCTATTTGGAATATTGAATGAGTTTTTTGTAATTCCTGAATTGAAGCAATATTTTTGTACTCATCACCCTGAAAATTTTTGTAGTTTGCATATAGCAAATTAAATCTTCGATGTCACTCAATAGAATATTTTACCGAAATATCACGAAAAAAAAAATGTTATTTTATAGACACTGAAAATCAACCTGTAAGTGCAGTTGTTAAATGAAGATTCACAAGGTGCTACTTCCCTTAAAAACTATGTGTCAGCAATGGCCAAAACTTTTCGCTCTATTCGAAAATACAGTTCTCTTTTTAGAACGTTCTAGGTAATTTTAGAATGTTCTAGGTAACATCACACGTTATCATTTTGCCCAAATGTCTGTAATTTTCGATTTTTTGCCGAAAATTGTCGCAAACCATTTAGTTCAACTCTCTAATGAAGAATTCAAGGTCAAATTTGATTCTGTCCGACCGGCCGGCCGTTGCCACGATAACTAGAAAACGGAAAGATATAGCGCCTTGAAATTTTCAGGGTAGCTTGTGCATCTTAATGCTAGTTTGTTCATAGGTATACCTATCTGAAATTTGGTTGTTATTTCCTCAATAACTCGAAAAATACAAAACCGATCCAATTCAAACGTGGTTATTAGTTATTGTAGAATACCAATAACGCGAAATCTAGCGAAATTTCGTGAGGATCGTATCACTAGTAATTAAAAAAAAAATCATTTAAAAAAGTTCTATATGTCCTAAACTATTCGTTCGATATCGCTGAAATTTTGCCAGAGCCTTCAGAACTTAACTCTACTGCCAAGTTCCAAGTTTGAACACGATCAGATAGATATTGTTGGATATTCGAGCAGCCTTGTTTGAGTTCAGTAGATGGATGGCTGACTGTTAACTGACTCGATAACTTTGGAACGAAAGGAGATAAGCACTTGCAATTTTCAGGGTAGGTCACGCATCCGAATGGGAGAGTTGAGTTCGTTTTTGGGCATAATCGGCCCAACGGTTTCGGAGTTATGACCACCTGGAATATTATTTCCTCGATAACTCAAAAAATATAGACCTGGTCGAATTGAAGCTTGGACTAGTTGCGGAATATCGACATAAAGACTTGTGTAAAATTTAGTGGGAACTGTAGAAATGAAAAAAAAATTGGTTCTTAATCGGTGTATTCGATTAAGGAGAATGGACAATAGAACATGCGCCAAAAGCTCCTGACTTCGCGTCAGTGCTTGAACAACTCGCCATGTATTCATGACATTTGCGCCTTTTCCCGTTTCAATTTTTCTTTTCTGGGCTGTCCTTCTGAATTCCGCTCCAGACGGTTTGAACTTATTTTGGCAAGGATCCATATCCATATTCGGTTTTCGATTTTAAATTTCAATCAATATTCATATTCACTATTCACGAATAATGTATATAAGAAGAAGAAGGTTAGTTTCTTTCTATTGAACGATTTTTATGTATAGCCGGGGAAGGCTGGGAATTCCCCACTCCTGCCATCTAGTCTCTAGCAGCAACAAAGCTTTCTACAATGCTGTCGGTCTTGTACAAATAAATTGAGTAAATGGTAGGGTAGGCAATCATTCGATACAGTCATTGGACTTATGTATAATAATAATCATCTTATGCAAGTAGTAGTTCAAAAAAATCTATTTTCATTTTGTCATGTTGCTATAGTTTTTCAAATATCCGCGGTCAATTTGGCTCCCTTTCAGATATGATCCGGGGGGGGAGGCTCCCCTCCCTCCCCCCCCGGTAGCGACGGCCCTGCATTTCGTACTATTTTAATGATAGATAATCGTCTAAGATCACAGAATTTTTAATTCTGACATATGTATTCTATCGGAATTGAAATTCGTTAAATATCTAATAATATACGAAAAAACTTACATATCAAGTGATTTCAGGAAATGGTATTCACGAAATTCCGCGAAAATTAGTGCGTCGGCATTCCACAAGTAATTACCGAATTTTAATTGGATCGGATCTGTTTATATTGAGTTATAGAGGAAATAACAACAAAATTTCTGATGTGTAGGTATAATTCAAAACCATTTGGTCGATTATTCCTATTTACGAACTTAAATGTTGCAATCGAATGTGCAACCTACCCTAAAAATTGCAAGTCACTATCTCATTCCGTTCTCAAGTTAGAGTGAGATACATTATATTTTTTACATAATTTTTTTAATATTATATACAGGGTGAGACTTTGACCACTGCATTAATTTTAACCAAAGATTCCTCTCATCAAATGAAACACTTTTTTCTCTTAACATTTTTCCAAATTCAGCTCAGGTAAAAAGATACAGGCTGTTGAAATTTTGAAAAAAAAAATCAGTTTTTATTTAGTAGCTTTGACATCCTTTTTTCGAATAAAATGAATGTTGGCGTAAAGTTTCCTATAACTATGATACATATTTTCCAAATATTAGTTATTTTCTACTTCTACTGGTTTTCTAGTTATGGACTCGTGGATTCATAAAACTAAACGAAATTAGCATAAAGAAAGCATATAAAGTTTTTCTTGAGCAATTTCAAGAATATTCCATCGTTTTAGAACATTATATTATTCTTCATCATTTCTCCTTAAACGCACCGTTTTCGAGATATTCTTCATTGAATGTTTTAAAATGGAAAACTCCAGAAATTTCACTACTTTTATGGATCCGTCCCTGAGCGTTGGAATCCCGAATCAAGCTGTAAACCACGTTACCATGCCTTATTCTCGTCCGCCAACAATGTCATAGATAATTTATATGCGGGAGTGTATTAGCACATTGTGAAATCTTTAAACGCTTGTAACTTTTTATATGAGCCGAATCTGGAAAAATTGTAAATGAAAAAAGTGTTTCATTTGATGAGAGGAATCTTTGGGTTAAAATTAATGCAGTGGTCAAAGACTCACCCTGTATAATATTCTTTTTCAGTCGTCAATTGCTCCAGTCTGTCACAGATTTCCCAATAACAGATGATAGATTTCCACTGGGAATGTCGCAGCTGATTAAAATAAATAGCCATGTTTGTAGAGCTATAAGAATAAGTTTCGTTGGAGAATTAGGATATCAACTTCATATTCCTGTTGCATTTTGTATTCCCATCTACAACAAGCTCGTGGAGGCTGGAAGAGGCTTTGATCTCCAGCATATTGGTTTTAGGGCATTCTACTCGCTGCAATGCGAGAAAGGTAAGATGTGAATTAAGTAACAAATGGCGCTAAAAATGCAATGGAATATAAAAAATTGGTTCAAGCCCTGTGGACAGGAGCTTTCTGGCGCTCTAGTTCAAACAGACAAATTATATCTCCGGAAGTATTGGTTTCTCAGAGTTGAGAATTATATCAATGTATTCTTATGATAGAACTGCATCATAAAGGAAATTCAATTCAGATAATAGTTTATTTATCAAGATTAAATGAGCAATCTGAGAATGAGAACTGCACCATGGAAGATATCAAATTAAAATAGCTTAAATGAATCTGACTCTCTCTTATAGAACAGGATGACATGTACGAGTATGAACAGAGAGCATATAATAAAGCTTAGATAGAATAATTATAGCATTCTGGAAAAACATACAAGTACGATTCATTGTTGAAATTTCGAAAAATCATATATCCGAAAGTATTAGCTTGTTGGAGTTAAAAATGATATCAATGGATTTTTATGGTGAAACTGCATCTTAAATAGAAATTGAATTTGAAATTTGTTCCTCAAAAAAAAATTTTTTTTTTCGTTACTCCGAAACCATCTGGCCTATTTTATCCAATAAGGAACTTAACCGAGATATTCATCTCCCTAATCTACTCTGAAAATTTCAACTACCTGCTCATTCCGTTCGAGAGTTATTGTAGAAATTTTGAAATTTTCAAAAAAAATTTGTTTGACACTTTGCGGTAACCTGGTCAATACAGAACTTCACATGCGTATAAAGGTCATGATTCTACAATTTCGTTTGAGACCATTTTCAGCCAAAAATTCGAAAATTACAGACATTTGGGCAAATTGATAAGCACTCTGTTCCGAGGAACTAAAGCGCCAAAAAAAACAAGTTTCGTATGACAATTGCCCAAAACAGGTTTAAAGTACCTACAAATAGTAGATATTCCATAAAACATGTATGAAAGAAGAGAAGTAATAATGAAAAATTACCTTGTAATCGATCAAAAATTTCCTGATCTACGTTCACCAAATTTTCTCCTCTCTCGAACTACAGAATTATGCTTTCAATATTAACGTAATATTTTCAAACATTTTTGAGTGAGGTCCCCGTTGTATCGCCAAAATACGAGTATTTCAACACCAACATAATATTTTTGAAGTTATAATATTCCCTTCCGTCAGTCCCGTCATTAAGTGAGAGAACTGAGCATGATGAAAAGCAGTCTCACTTCTCTCAGATCTCTTACTTCATGTTCCGTTCCGAAATGTAAGACTTTTCTGAGAAAAACTCGGAACAAACAACTGAGATTTTTCTAACTTCGCTCACATTTCGGAATACACTTTATTCTCATAATTCTTCGATTGTTGAAAGGAATTAGACAATTGTCGAATTTAAGCGAATAACCGGAACAGTGCGGTTAAGACCAATCCCTTGCTAAACATAACCGATCGGTTAAAATAGCAAGGGATTGGTCTTAACCGCACTATTCCGGTTATTCGCTTAAATTCGACTCTGGTCATGTCTCAGGAGAATAAGTTGACATTATGACAATTCATACATAGAATAATTATATCATTCTGTGAAAACGTAGAAATACGATTTATCATTGAAATTTTGAAAAATCATATCTCCGAAAGCATTAGCTTGTTAGAGTTAAAAATCATATAATTGGATTCTTATGGTAAAACTGATTATTGAAAAAATTTAATTCGAAATTTGTTATGCAAAAAAAAAATTTTTTTTTGTTACTCCGAAACCAGCTGTCCGATTTTGCCCAATAACGAACTTAGCCGAGATATTTATCTCCCAAACCTACTCTGAAAATTTCAACTGTCTAGCTCATTCCGTTCGAGAGTTATCGTGCATACGGCCGGCCGGCCGGACATAATGAATTTCGACCACGGATTCTTGATCAGTGAGTCGAACCAAATCGTTTAAGACCATTTTCATCGAAAAATTCGATAATTACAGACATTTGGGCAAATAAAATGCGTGTTCCCCAGAATGTTCTGGGGAACATCGCGTTATCATTTTGCCCAAATGTCTGTAACTTTTGAATTTTTTGACGAAAATGGTCTCAAACGATTTGGTTCGACTCCCCAATGAAGAATTCCGAGGCCGTTGCCACGATTACTTGAGAACGGAAAGAGCTAGCGACTTGAAATTTTCAGGGTAGGTGGCGCAAAAGTTGGTTTTGTTAATTTATTTATTTATTGATCACAAACCTCAACACAATTTCCAACATAAGATGTTCACGGTGACAACAAATTGAAAATACATAGGTATACAAAAATACTATTCGGTTTAGGCCAATTACAATTCTAGTTTCGTCTACAGTTCCGTTTTCGGCTAAAATTCAGACGAACCTTCGTTTTCATGAATTGGCATTCTTCGTCTTTATGAATTCATATACTATACCTCGTATTACGAGGCTCAATCAATTAATATATAATAAATGTATCTTGCTCTACTTAAAACAATAAATTTTGTCCAATTCGTTCCTTTCGATTACCATTTACTCAAGTAAAATGTCATATTTCTATCGTTCAAGGACATATTTAACTTTCGGTAAATTTAATAAAAATTTTGATTTCAATTAAAATATCTTAAACTTTAAAGGTCTGGTTTCCTTCAAAGCGGTACCGTCATATAGGGACCATAATTACGCTGAGTGACGTCAGCAAAACGCCGGAATTCGTATATTTCAAATTTAATACACTAGCGAATTAATTGAATTATTCTCAAAATCCCTGAAGGAATAAACGAAATTAGACCCTAAACTTTATCCTTTATCAATGAATTGAATAACATGTACAATAATCTTGAAATAAAGTTGAATTAATTGTTATTCAATTCATGGTTCGGCCAAAACCACGAGGTTTAAGGCCAACTGTTGCCATAACAATTAAAAACAAATGGAATTCTAGAAATGAATATTTCTTTTCAACATATATAACATTTATCAAACTAGGGCAGGCTGATGAAAATTGCGATTAAAATGAAAAATATTTTTTAATATTTCGTTCCTTGTATACCTTACCTGAATACTTTCGTTTCTCTTCCCTTTACGCACTGGACATCAAAATTGTTTTTCCCATTTTTGGCGCTCTAGTTCCTCGGCAGAAAATGGTCTCAAAACGATTTGGTTCGACTCACTGATCAAGAATCCGAGGTCGGAATCGATTCTGTCCGGCCGGCCGTAGGCACGATAACTCTCGAACAAAAGGAGTTAGAGGATTGAAATTTGCAAGGTGGGTTTGGAGCGTAAATATCTCGGACAAGTTCGTTAATGGGCGAAATCCATCAAGCGGTTTCGGAGTTATGGCCGATTTTAGTAAAACACATTTTTTATGAATATTTCCGAAACCGATCACTCAATCTATCTGAAATTTAGCATCCAAGTGTTGAATCATGACCTTTATACGCATTTAAAGTTTTGTATTGACCAGATTACCGCAAAGTGTAAAAAAAAAATTCAAAATTAAAAATTTTTTTTTCTACAATAACTCTCGAGCGGAATGAGCTAGGCAGTTGAAATTTTCAGAGTAGGTTAGGGATATGAATATCTCGGTTAAGTTCGTTATTGGGCAAAATATTCCAGATGGTTTCGGAGTAACGAAAAAAAAAATAAATTTTTTTAAGCAACAAATTTCAAATTCAATTTTTATTCAAGATGCAGTTTCACCATTGAAATCCATCGATATCATTTTCAACTCCAACAAGCTAATACTTTCGGAGATATGATTTTTCTAAATTTCAATAATGAATCGTACTTCTATGTTTTCACAGAATGCTATAATTATTCTATCTAAGCTTTATTATATGATCTGTGTTCATACTCGTACATTATTTCATCCTGTTCTATAAGAGAGAGTCAAATTCATTTCAGCTCTTTTAATTTGATTTCTTCCATGGTGCAGTTCTCATTCTCATGATTGCTCATTTAATCTTGATAAATAAACTATTATTTGAATTGAATTTCCTTTAATGCAGTTCTATCATATGAATACATTGATATAATTCCCAACTCTGAGAAACCAATACTTTCGGAGATATAATTTGTCTGTTTGAACTAGAGCGCCAGAAAGCTCCTGTCCACAGGGCTTGTTTAAATACCTCTTCAAATGAAGGTCCTTACTGATTTAAACTGAAAATTCTGAAGATAATGACTTTTTGAAATTGGATATACAGGGTGGCCCATCCATGATTTGTCATGCAGGTTTTCGGTATTTACGGTCTATGCATGAAAAAAATTGGTTCAAGCACTGACGTGAAATCAGAAGCTTTTGAGCGTATGTTCTATTGTCCATTCTCCTGTATTGGACACTCTTAATCGAATTTACCATGGTGAATTCTGTTGTCTGTTCTCCTATATTGGACACTCTTAATCGAATTTACCTTGGTAAATTCGACTTAAATGGAGGACTAAGCGTACGTCTCTGGACCATTTTGCCATTTAATCACCTTCCGGGCTTTTATAAAAGAGGATATGCCTTAATACACTCTCGAAAACTACAGTGACTCTAAAAAAGTTAGAGTGACTGTAACACATTAATTAAGCTTCACATTTTAATTTTCAGGTTATCATTTGTGGAACCACGACATAAGATTAGATGACAACCCTGTAGAGGCAGACCTAAAAGGTATCTGCAGGGAAAATGGCCAATACTTAGGCAAACAGCATGTAGATAAATTGAGGAAAGATGGATGCTACAAGAGACGTGCATTTTTCACATTGCAGAATGACGTGTGTGTCCATGGTAATGAGACAATTTGGAGGGATGACCATATCGTAGGGTTCTTGAGAAGGGGCAACTACGGATACAGTTTGGACTGTAGTATTGGAATAGGGTGAGATAATTGAAAAATTTTCAGTGAGATATTGAAAGTTTTCAGTACGAAGTTACACTACATGTTTGAATTCATAAAAATTTATGTCAAGATTTCTATGAAGAACAATTCCAAATATTATACTATGTTTGCAGATATGTTCAACATCCAAAAGGCAAGATAGTTGACGATGAGTTTCTAAAGAGTGGAAAATACGAAATAGAAGTGTCAAATAGAAGATATCCTGCCACATTATTCTTGAAGAGTCCATTCGATCCAACACACAATAGAATTTTAGGAGAATATGAGTTCGAAGTACAGGAGCAAGACCATTTCGAAGACTGATATTTTGAATTGTGAATTATTGTAAATCTTTGTGGGATACTTAAAATGTAATAAATTGGATTGATGCTGAACACTGAATTTAATTCAGGGGTTGGAACATTTTGAAAATTAACACATTTTTCAATCTTCAATTGTTATATAAGATGGGTGAGATTGGATGAATGTTCTTGAACTTTTGTACTCTCAATCAAATAAATATTTCTCTTGAATACAAGGTGATGCCGCATAAAGAGCTCAAAATAATAAAGTCATGGCTGCATTTACGGGGCGACAAAGATAGTTATTAGAACCCTAACTCTCACCGATATGACAACATATTCATGGAATAAAATATATCATAAGGGAAGAATAATTTTCTAGTAAATGTATGCAGCCTTCGTTTGTGGTATACAACAGATTTTTTTAGATCTATTTCAAGTTTTTTGGAAGAAAAACACACTTATCTTTCATACTTTTTTAAACAAAACTATTTACAAAATTCAACATAATTACAATACTTCCCTGTGAATCAAATTAATTCACGAAGATGTTGATGGGGATGGTTGTGTGTCTCCGAATGCTGCATATTCTACACATCTTGATGGGTCTGTTGGGAAATATTCTTGACATTTAGTCATTAGTCTCTTCAACGCTTGTATGTATTTTCTTTGAGTTTCATCATTCATTACATGGGCTACATTTTTCGAAAAAATCTTTTCTCGACCTGTTCTTGCATGTATACCAACCATAGTAACACCAATGGGCCAAGGAGCATTACCAATTGCCATTTGAAGATATGCCCCGCTAGCTTTCAGATAGTTCCTGTTGAGTAAATGCACTACAATTTCTGTCAAACTGTCTAAAATATCGTCAGGTAAAGAGAATGACTTCAATTTCCTCAGTAATGGTTTTAGATATACTTGTGTTTGTGTATATGTGGCGCCTAAAAGTTTTCCTTTTGTTCCCATTTTTTCCTGTGGCATTCTGTTTTGCAACTGATCATGCCATAAGTTTAATATTAGATTTATGAAATGAACAATTACCGTCATATCATGTTCTTTGTTGCCATGACCCATCTTCTTTGACATTTCTACTATTTCCTCATGTGTTAAACACTTTTGTTCTTTGGTTCCAAAAGATTTTTTCTGGTCCTCATCTTTAGACGACTTAAGCAAATCCTGCAAATAGTCTTGGTCAACTTTCTCCATAGCTTCTTGAAAGTCATTTCTGAAACCTTTGACTTCTGGTTCCAATAGTTCCACTTTACGTAATCTTTTGAATGCATCAAGTTCTGTTTCTCCAAAAAGTTGAATTGGTTGTTCCCTGTCCCTCAAGCGGTTGATAACTTCTTGTCGTGGAAGAATATGGTCATCAACGCTACTTTCAGCCGATTCATTCTTATCTACCACCGATGTTTTCTCTTCATCTTGTATTGGAAGTCCATACTTCTTTATATATTCCTCTCGTTCTTTAGATAAAAAATCACCCTTGCTGAAATATTTCTTTGCAGGTGCAATAACGTTCATCTCTTCTATCATTTTGCGTTTTCGTGCAATTTCTGCTTTCAATGCCTCCATTTCTAATAGAAATGCAACAAATATTATAGATATATCTATAATCTTTGAAATGAAATACGAAAATATAGGCAAGAAAATTAATTGTTTTGTTTGGTCAAAAGAATTTTTGAGGTTAATGGAACTTCAGAACTTGTGTCAGTTGTATCCATAGATATATCTTTTTTCTTTTTCTTCCTTCGAGAAGTTACCCAACTGACTGGAATAGCTATTTGAGGCCGGCCCGGTAGTCTAGCGGTTGAAATACTAGCAAGGGTGCCGAAGTCGCGGGTTCGAATCCCGCTCAGGGCATGGATGTAGAATGGATGGTTGTAATGTCACTATAATCTGTGCACATGGCTCACGCCGAGCACAATAAAAGAGAAGCTTTAAGCTTTTTTAATAGCTATTTGATTATTTTTGGTGGATATACAAATAGTGCTTATATATGGAAATTATAAAATAATGATGTGCGTTTTTCAATATTTATTTATTTAAAAAATCTCTGAAGGCACACACAAACTATAGTTCAACAAAAAAGTTGAAAATCGTGGACTCGATGTCAGTATGATTTGGCGCACTTGTTCAAATTCATGGCCAGAGCGGTCTTGTTATTTCCTCAATAACTCAAAAATATATCCGATCCAATTCAAACATGGTGTTTAAATGTAGAATGTGAACGCGCAAAATTTTGCGGAATTACCTAAGCATCGTATCACTACAAAATTAAAAAAAACTGTATCTCAGAAACTATACTTTCGATATCGATATCGCTGAAATTTTGCGGGGGCCTTCAAAACCTAACTTTACAGCCAAGTTCCAAATTTGAACATGACCGGATCTGTATTGTTGGAGATATTGAAAAAATATCATTCATCATTCATAGATATTTCAGAAACTATTCGTCAGAATCCGGCGAAATTCCGCAAAAACTTTCGAGACACCATTTTACAAACGATTTCCAAATTTCAGCTCGACTTCGTATGAGGTGTGAATAAACAATGTAACATACGCGCAAAAGCCTATGCCAAACATTGGCTGGGTATTAAATATTCTCTAACTTAGGTCTTCTGTTCAATTATTATTTTTTATTCCTATTAGCTCACAGTGTACTTATTGAAATTAGTTTACACCACTTGCATTGCTACAATTTTCAACTATGGCGCTTTGATGATGAATATGGTTGATGAATCACTTTCGATTTCTTTGTATCTTTTCATATACATTATTTACTGTTTATCTCAGGCAACCTATATGATATACATATGAATATGCAATCAAATTGAAAATGTGCATAAAATGAAAAAATGTTATCGATTAATTTTTCAAGTTTATTATGTAATAAGAAAAAAATACATTTTATCCATAACATTATTAAATATATCTTATCTCACCTTCAACAACATTATATAAACCATCCTTAATGTTAAGATTACAAAGGACCAATTCTTTTTTAAATTGAAATTAACAATGATTTCAAATTCCTCAAATCAAATCAGTATCACAAATTAAAACTTAAACTCTCGATATAACTATAAATACGACTTTTGCTCTATACGATAATAAAAATTTTAAAAATCTAACTCAGTCAAGAAATTGTTTCCTTTCAATGGAAATATTTAGAAATACTTCAATAGTATTTCACAAGTGTTAAGACAATGAAAATTCATTTTCAATAATATAGTAGGAACCTAAAAATAAACGACTTCGAGTTCCAAACAAATACAAAATAAAACATGATTTGTTTAAGATAAAAGAGGCTGAAATGACATTTTGATTTTTCTATTATTGTTAAGTGGATAAATTGAAATATTTGTTATTCCAATGTTGAAATGTTCAGGATTCAGTTTCTGTTAGAAGAATATAAGCGGTAATTGAAGGAATGTCCATATTCGATATTCCAGGAAGCATTAAAAAACTTATGGTGTAACACCACTTGAGATATTTTGATTCAATATTCATTTGAAACACTTATTCCACTGGCCCTCCTTGGCCGAAGCTTAAAATAAATAAAATTGTGATAAGAAACATTCCACTTTTCATTATTTTTCACGTATCACTATTTTCAGACTCTGAAATTCTTTTTAAATATATTCAGTTTGAAACAGGCTCCTCCTCGGTCTCGTAGTCTACACTATCGTTATCCTCTTCTTTTCCCACTCTTTCATTCGTTTCCTTAACTGTACATACGAGTAGTGGATGCAGGGCGGATCTAAAACAATGGAACAACTTGGGGTACATAATTTCTTGTTGGGCTAAAAGTTGACGGATACGCTGCTTTTCTTTGGTTATTTCTAGGGTAGATGAACTCATTATGACTGGTAGGTTGTGATCCGTACAGAATTGACGAATAGCCTTCTCTCGGACATAGACGAAGGGTCTTATAATTCTGAGGTCTTGTTCTCTGGAAATTAGAATATACCATTAGTATTTTAACTGAAACTTTAGGTACTGTTATTGTTATATTTCGTCTCAGAAGATGGGAGCGTACAGCTGATCTTTTAAAAAATAGCACCATAGTAGTGAGCAAAAATAAGAGATTTATTATCGTATACAAGACTTACTTGATATAGTAATGGCTCTTCAAAGTTTGAAGTTTGCCGGTATGGAAAACTGATAGAAGGAAGCTCTCGCATAAGTCGTCCAGGTGTTGGCCAATTGCCAGTACGTTATATCCCGAACTTCTAGCAGAGGCGTAGAGCCGATGTCTAACCGATGAAGCAGAAAACGTGCATACACTACCCTTAGCTTCTTCCATCGATTCTGAAAACAGAAATGATGTAATTCTGCCAACTTAAAAGTTAATATTTTTATCTACCTGATATGTCGTCTAAATCGCTTTTTTTGTCGTCAATGATATAATGGACTCCGAGGTTTCTCAAATGGGTCATCAGGAGACAAGGATCACAGCCTGAGTTGATAGGGTCTACAGTAACGGCGCCTAAACTGAAAAGCATTCCCTTACTGGTGCAATAGTTCTGATACTGCAACAGTATGTGCAACAGGCTCAACGAGTCCTTTCCTCCAGATAAACACACCATCACCTTATCACCATCTTTAATCATCTTGAACTCTTGCAGGGCTCCTAAAGAAGGCTCCCAGATATTTTTCGAGGGACTTCTCATGCCGAAATTTTGTTTTACAGAGTCTGATTCCTCCATGCTTTCTCTGAAAGGTCTTTGTTTCTGAAGTGTAGAGAATTTTATTTCACATCTATCGGTTTTTCTATGGCCCAAAGACTCGGAACTGCTTCTCGCTTTCGTATAGTCATTGTTGCTAGGATCTGCGTCGTGGAAGGATAAGTTGATGCCACTGTCTTGAGAACTGACACTAGTAACCGAATTTGGCATGACTGGAATGAAAATGAAACATGAACCAGGTATGGTTATAGGAAAACTCATCAATAAACATTCAGTGGATGATGGCACTGAGACTATGACATCGTTTGAACACAGGACCCAAAATATGAATTGATTCATGCATTATTCCCATCAGTTAATAATAATGAGAGAGCAAAGTGGCAAAACTATCCTAAAATTGTACTCTGCTTCTTTACACTTCGCACTTTAGCAGCTATCGCTATAGACAAACACTTTATATCTCTCACCTATAGAAATTTAAGAATCGGCAGCAAGACAGCAAGCACAATTTATAAGGTGATATGCAGGTCCTTACTGGACTATGGATTTACAGATTTAAATTCTTGAACACCGCAAAAACACCGCTAAAAAACATTGAAGTAGCAGAAAGAACCTGCCTTAGAAAAATCACCACATTGAGAATCCCCGAAAACCAACTGCACAATCCTTCAAACCAACTTTTATTTGACAGTACTGATATAGAACCAATATTGAATAGAATGAAAATAAACTTTGGTCTAGTAAACAAGTACCTTTTAGGTCAAAACTTTTTAGAATTCTTCGAAAATTATTGAGGTGTCATGCGATTCGGAATGGCATTTAGATATGTACCAATATTTATAATTTTCCTAGAGGGTTGAAACTACGCCACAAAACGGGTACTCCGACATGCTCAAGCCACGCCCACTTCGGACCTTTAATGAATAAATATTATATAAACTTATTAAATATGAAAACTAAGAACGGAAAAAATTCGGGCGCCTACAGGATATATCAATGAACAATAATAATCCGTGGTCCAAACATTATTATCGCAATTTTTCAATTAGTTATTCATTAGTTACTTAACAATTTTTTGTAGCATGAACATTAACATTGCAAGTGCGATAATTGTTGAACTATTAATCTGAGAAATTTTTCCTTATGTTGGGCTACTTTTCGAAGGCCTTAAAATAGATTCCCGTTTGAAAAATTAAAAAATTGTTTATTTTTGTTTGTTATTAACAATTTACTTAGGTTAAACTTTGAAAAAAACATTTTTTTATAATATTACTATTGATCCGTTTTCTCATGATCAGAAGCTACTTAAAAATGATTTTTAATAATTTTTATCTCTTATTGTTCAAATAATTGTTATAAACACATGCGTTGTTTATAAGATAATTTAAATTTTTGATGAAAATTATGATTTAAAAAAAAAGGTTTCTTAAAAAAAATTTTATTGCTTAAAAATGGATTTGTTAATTGAAAATTTCCTTCTACCCCTTGTAAGTAATGTTAAGGAATCATTTTTGGCGCTCTTGATCCTCGGAACAGAGTGCCATATTTGCCCAAATATCCGTATTTTTGAATTTTTGGCTGAAAATGGTCAATTTGTCAAAGTTTGAACAAGAGCGCCAAAGCTCCTGTCCACAGGACTTGAACCAATTTGTTTAAATCATTATTTATCTTGGTCTTTGATACAAAAAATTGATTATTTATATTTTTATTATACATTTAATAAACAATTATTTATAAACAAATGAATCATCTCTCTGTATTTTTTCTATTTCTACTTAAAAAAATTGGTTCAAGTACTGACGTGAAGTCAGAGAGTAAGAGTGTCCAATACAGGAGAATGGACAACATAATTTACCATGGTAAATTCGATTAAGGGTGTCCAATACAGAAGAATGGACAATAGAACATACGCGTAAAAGCTTCTGACTTCACGTCAGTGCTTGAACCAATTTTTTTTTCCGTGATTTTTTTGAAATTTTCTAGGGGTACTGTTCTTAAAATTTTTTTTTTCGTCATTTTTTTCAAATTTTCTAGGGGTACGGTTCTTACAAAATTTTGAACATGTCTTTATGTTGATTTTCTACTACTAGTTACCAAGCTTCAATTCGATCGAAAATTTATTTTTTAAGTTATCAAGGAAATAATATTCCAGGTGGGTATAACTCGGAAACCGTTAGACCGATTATGCCCAAAAACGAACTCAACTCTCTTTTTCGGATACGCAACCTACCCTGAAAATTGCAAGCCCCTATCTCCTGAACTCACACAAGAATGCTCGAATCTCCAACAATATTTAACCGATCGTATTAAAACTTGAAACTTGGCAGTAGAGTTAGGTTATGAAGGCTCTTGCAAAATTTCAGCAATTTCAAACGATTAGTTACTGATATATAGAATTATTTTTTTTTATTTTCTATGATTTATTAAAAATTTTCTACAAATGCTATCCTCACCAAATTTTGCGAACATTTCCGCGTTGGCATTCTACAACTAATAACCATGTTTGAATTCAATCGGTTCAGTATTTTTCGAGTTAATGAGGAACAAAAAACCACCAAATTCCAGAAAATTTCAGATGGCTATAACTCTAGAACCGTTTGGCCGATTATGCTCATAAACAAACTGAATGAATCGGATTTATATTGGTTGAAAACAAAATTATTACTCGGAAACCACTGAACCGATTATGCCCATTAACGAACTTGTCCGTCGTATTGGGATGCGCCACCTACCCTGAAAATTTCAAGTCGCTAGCTCTTTTCGTTCTCAAGTTATCGTGGCAACGGCCGGACGGCCGGACAGACAGAATCAAATTTGACCTCGAATTCTTCATTGGGGAGTCGAACTTAATCGTTTGAGACCATTTTCGTCAAAAAATTCGAAAGTTACAGACATTTGGGCAAAACTATACCGCGATGTTCCCCAGAACATACGCGCAAAAACAAAAAATATCATGAATTATTTTAAAAAAAATATTTTTTAATTTTTTACTGAACTTCAATTTTCTGTTCTCTTTCATTTTATTATTCTCCATTAGTTTAAAAGTTATAGTAAAATTAAACATGAAAAACCAGGTGAGAATAATGAAATGAATGTGAACAGAAAATAAAATGTTCAATAAAAAAAATTCGAAATTACAGACATTTGGGCAAATTGATAAGCACTCAGTTCCGAGGAACTAGAGCGCCAAAAATATAATTTTTTCTTTAATAATACATGATTGTTTTTGTTTTTTTAAGTAGAAAAAGAAAAACCTACAGAGAGACAATTCATTTGTTTATAACAAATTGTTTATTAAACAAACAATGAAAATTTAAATAATAATCAATTTTTTTTTAAGCAAAGACCAAGATGAATAACAATTTAAAAAAAATTATTCCTTAATATTAATCACGAAAGTGGTTTATTAAGAAATCCATGCATGTCTAAGCAATACAATTTTTTTTTCTAAACAATAAGAGATAAAAATTATTAAAAATCCTTTTTAAGTGAACTGTAGGCCCTGAATTTTGTCAGTTCTTAATTTTCATATTTAATAAGTTTAAATAATATTTATTCATTAAAGGTCCGGGCTTTCGCAAGCCCGAGTACCCGTTTTCGGGAGTATTTTCAACCCTCTGTGGAAATTAAAAATATTGGTCCTACAGTTCCGGGAGTTGGGACTCCTTTCGTGAAATTGCCTACTTTGAATCTTTTTTCAAATTTTAAAAATCTCAAATAGATTTTGAGATATTGCAAAAAACCAAACCCCCCTTCTTTTTTCACTTAATTGTTATAACTTTTGTAATTTTTGCAAGCGGCCCTTGAATTTTCTCAAAAAATATCTACATGCCATTCTGAATCGAATTCGGTTCGGAAGTGTCATTACACCTCAATCATAATTTTCGGAGAACAGAAATATTATGGATCCACTGATACACCATTACCATGGGAAAACTATAAAGAAACTTAAATTACAATGCATTCTTAGGCCGCTCGTACACCAGCACGACGAGACCGCAACGCGACCGCGACTTCGTGTCGCTTCGAAGTCGCGGTACGTGGTTAATGATAGAAGCGCCCACACCAAAGATACGGCGATGCGACGCAAATCCCTCGTTAAAAAGTATCGTCGCGGTCGCGTTGCGGTCTCGTCTTGCTGGTATACGAGCGGCCTTAATGTCCGTAAAATAATAACCTCTAAGGCCGCTCGTACACCAGCACGACGCGACCGCAACGCGACCGCGACTTCGTGTCGCTTCGCAGTCGCGGTACGTGGTAATTCATAGAAGCGCCCACACCAAGGATACGGCGACGCGACGCATTTTCCTCGTTAAAAAGTATCGTCGCGGTAGCGTTGCGGTCGCGTCGTGCTGGTGTACGAGCGGCCTAAAACCCATACATGATAGAAATACATGTAAGGCCGCTCGTATACCAGCACGACGAGACCGCAACGCGACCGCGACGATACTTTTTAACGAGGGATTTGCGTCGCATCGTCGTATCTTTGGTGTGGGCGCTTCTATCACTAACCACGTACCGCGACTTCTAAGGCCGCTCGTACACCAGCAGGACACGACCGCAACGCTACCGCGACGATACTTTTTAACGAGGAAAATGCGTCGCGTCGCCGTATCCTTGGTGTGGGCGCTTCTATGAGCTACCACGTACCGCGACTGCGAAGCGACACGAAGTAGCGGTCGCGTTGCGGTCGCGTCGTGCTGGTGTACGAGCGGCCTAAGCGACACGAAGTCGCGGTCGCGTTGCGGTCTCGTAGTGCTGGTATACGAGCAGCCTTAGGCCGCTCGTACACCAACACGACGAGACCGCAACGCGACCGCTACGATACTTTTTAACGAGGGATTTGCGTCGCATCGCCGTATCTTATGGAGTGGGCGCTTCTATCACTAACCACGTACCGCGACTTCTAAGCGACACGAAGTCGCGGTCGCGTTGCGGTCTCGTCGTGATGGTATACGAGCGGCCTTACTGACTGGAATACTGAGTAGCGGATAGACATTTGATTCATAATCAATAAAGTTTATTTATCTCTCTCTCTACCACCGCCATTCAATTTGATATACTCGTAGATGAGGCACACATAAGATAGTTGAAATATATTTGAGCCGACCAAAAATTACTTAAGGACCATACGTTGAAGGAACAATTCAATATGCCTAATCAATCCACAATGGGGACTCATCTAAAATCATCTGAAGCATAAGATTATTCTTACCCAAATACAAGTCAAACAGATCACAACACTAAATTCCCTCACCTTTGATTTTATATTTATCAGCATCCTGTACTTCTTCGGCATTGGACTCATTGGAAATCGCTTTATTTATCACTTGAATAACCGTATCACTGCTGGAGCCAGGAGTATAGTATGGATGTTTCGAACTAGATGAATCGTCACCGTAACTGGACGCTCTCGAATATGAATGTTGGCTATCTGGAGCTATGAACACATCAACAGCACTAACGACATCCCTTATTTCCGATTTCACTTCGTTTGCCATCTCGATCGATACTTTTTCTAGATATTCCGCCACTTCTATAGCCGAAATCGAATCACTTCTACCATCTTCACTTCCACTACCGTGTCTTTCATTGTAATAAGTTAAACTGTCGGTATTTTCCAGTACATCTTCCACTTTAGAAATCACTTCGCGTATTTCTGACTTTATGTTTGTGGCTAACTCTTTGGTCATTTCGGTGACGTATGTCTGCAAGTCTGGAGCTGGAGATGATCTTCCAATGGAATTTACCTCGTATGCACCATTGGAAAGAACCGTTAAACTATGAGTTGGAGATAGATTTGCGTCAGACTCTAGGGAATTATCATTTTGACTTCCACAACTCGGGATTCTCGATCTGGAATATCCCATCCCTAAGCTAGCTCTCGTTGAAGGACTCAACACCGGCGAAGAAACGTTAGGCGCGCCTAAACTCAAGCATCTCTCTCTGACGAAGTTCTGGTGAAGTTGGTTCAAATTGGCGGAGTTCACAGCTTCACCTATGGCAAAATTCATTGGGGCTTGACTGATTTGGGGGTAGTACAACCCTCCATTAACATCTCTCAGGAAATATGGCACAGGAGAGGAACACGTAAGGATATTCGAATCTTCCATGGATTGAAAACTGTAATGGCGAGGCGAAGTATTACTGGCAGGAGGAACTTTGGAACATTGTGTTGGGTCGTCTTTACCAGAGGATTGTTTAGAGTTTACCAACGGGTCGAACGGGACATTTTGTTTGACGTTTTGTGCATTACTGGTGAGTAAATCTTGAGCTTCTTGTTGCAACATGAACCATCTGATTTTTTCGCATCTGGAGTCGAACGTGATTTCTTGATCTATCAGTGATTTCCGGTTGGCCGATTTTCTGGCTCGGTTGAAGAGATTTCTAGCGGTTTGAAGGCATTCTGAGTAATTTTGTGGGAAGAGACCAGGACCAGATATTCTTCTCTCGTTCATAGTCATCTTGCCATCAACGTATCTTATGGAAGAGAGCCATTTTCTGTCTTTAGTAATAGCGTTGGTGTAATGTCGCCATTCTCCAGTATCTAGATCGACTATGTATTGGGACAGTAGCTTCCAACCTTCCGTAGCTACCATCTTGACCGCTTCCATTATATATGCAAGCTCATTGTCGTTGATGAAGTAGGGAAGACTGATTCGGGTGAAACCAGGACGTAACAGCTCTAACGTTGAGTTATTTGTTCCCAAGTTCAAACTACTGAGTCGCCTGAAACAGAATTGTTGGCCATGAATTCATTTCCTAATTGATGATATACAGGGTGTTATTGAATGAGTGCGACAAACAGGAAAAAATAATGACAGGTTGCTATATAACCTTAGTCCGCAAATGCTTCGTTTTCCGACATACTTTTTGGCGCTCTAGTTCCTCGGAACTGAGTGCTTATCAATTTGCCCAAATGTCCGTAATTTTCGAATTTTTCGATGAAAATGGTCTTAAACGAATTGGTTCGACTCACTGATCAAGAATCCGTGGTCGAAATTCATTCTGTCCGGCCGTCCAGCCGTAGGCACTTTAACTCTCGAACGGAATGAGCTAGACAGTTGAAATTTTCAGAGTAGGTTTGGGAGATAAATATCTCGGCTAAGTTCGTTATTGGGCAAAATCGGACAGATGGTTTCGGAGTAACAAAA
Organism: Halyzia sedecimguttata; assembly: GCA_937662695.2. Taxonomy (NCBI): domain Eukaryota; kingdom Metazoa; phylum Arthropoda; class Insecta; order Coleoptera; family Coccinellidae; genus Halyzia; species Halyzia sedecimguttata. Next base: position 66,319,161 of record OW569415.2, on the reverse strand, counting down.
AAAAATTTTTTTTACAAACCAAATTCCAAATAAAATTTTTTTCGATAAGCAGTTTTATCATAAGAATCCAATGATATCATTTTTAACTCTAACAAGCTAATACTTTCGGAGATATGATTTTTCAAAATTTCAATAATAAATCGCCTTTCTACGTTTTCACAGAATTATATAATTATTCTATGTATGAATTGTCATAATGTCAATTTATTTTCCTGAGACGTGACATTGTCTAATTCCTTGCTAATAGTTGGTTGTTGGTTCGAGAAACGTCAAAATCGACTTAGAGAGACAAGGGTAAAAAACCGTCAAATAAACCCCCATGTGGCGATTTTATGTCGAAAAGTGAAAATTACGAATATATATCCCAGGTAAGTACCGACGTTTTATTCTAATACCTGAGATCGACAAGTTCGTACGAGAAGCCCGATAGCCGGTTAGTCTAGGCCGTCGGGTTTTCGGTTTCGGAACGAGAGAAGGCGGGCTCAAATCCCGGAAAGGGAATTACACTTTTTGGCGCTCTAGTTCCTTGGAACTGAGTGCTTATCAATTTGCCCAAATGTCTGTAATTTTTATTTAAGATGCAGTTTCACCATTAAAATCCATCGATATCAAATAAATAATTATTTGAATTTAATTTCCTTTATGATGCAGTTCTTTCATAAGAATACATTGATTTAATTCCCAACTCTGAGAAACCAATACTTTTCGGAGATATAATTTGTCTGTTTGAACTTGAGCGCCAGAAAGCTCCTGTCCACAGGGCTTGAACCCATTTTTTTTCTTCAAAACTGACTGTTGTTTATTTATGGCTCTGAAACTGGTGGAGATATGCAAATGAAATTTGGTGGGTATTAAGAGGTTTTCTGTAATTGTCTGTAATTTTCGAATTTTTGGCTGAAAATGATCTTAAACGATTTGGTTCGACTCACTGATCAAGAATCCGTGGTCGAAATCGATTTTGTCCGGCCATCCAGCTAGCCGTTAACACGATAACTCTCGGACGGAATGAGCTAGACAGTTGAAATTTTCAGAGTAGGTTTGGAAGATAAATATCTCGGCTGAGTTCGTTATTGGGCAAAATCGGCCGAATGGTTTCAGAGGAACGAAAAAAAAAATTTTTGTTACATTACAAATTTCGAATTCAATTTTTTTTAAGATGCAGTTTCATCTTGAGAATCTATTGATATCATTTTCAACTCTAACAAGCTAACACTTTCGGAGATATGATTTTTCAAAATTTCAATAATACATCGTACTTCTATATATGTTTTCACAGAATGCGAATTCTATCCGTCTGTGTTCTATCTTTGTTCACTGTTCATACATGTAATCTTATCTACCTATGACAGAAATTTCAAATGTATTTCTGTTCTAACAAACAAAGTATGATTGAATGCAAAATGACCAATTATAGGATATTATAATTACCCCTACCCTATATGCACTTGGATGATGATGGAAATATATAATTTGGTAAGTTCATCAAATTGGGTTCAGAGTACATATCTTGAAAGAAAACAAATCTGGAATATTGGCAAAGATTCAATTGATATAATATAATTTTAATTTAGTTTGCTTTATGATGTAGTTTTATTATAAGTATCTTTTGATATCATTCCCAACTCTGAGAAATCAATAATTTCGGAGATGATTTGTCAAAGTTTGAACAAGAGCGCCAAAGCCCCTGTCCACAGGGCTTTTTTGACATGCAATTAAGAATTTTATGTGATCTTTGACACGCATAAGGGTAATGATCTCAATCTTTTCAATGAAAAAAATTGGTTGAATCACTGACGTTAAGTCAGGAGCTTTTGCGCGCATGTCTCATTGTCTATTTACGCCTCATACGAAGTCGATCGAGCATAGTTAGTCTGAAATATAAAATTTTTCACGAAAAAATTTAACCTTAAACTGACAAAATTACTATTAATCCATGATGTTTTATTCACCTCTATTGGACACTCTTATTCGAATTTATCATCGATATATAACCCGTTTTCTCAACTTTTATGAGATATGAATACATTTCGTACCATTTCAATGAGTGACTTGAGTAAAGAGAGAATCATATATGATCACAGAATTTTCAATTCTGACATATTTGTATTCTATTTCAATTGAGATTATTTAATTATCTAATGATATACGAAACAAAATACTTCTCAAGTAATTTCAGTATACGATCTTCTTGAATTTCCGAGAAAATTTGCGCGTTGGCATTCTACAAGTAATTACCGAATTTTAATTGGATCGGATTTGTATATTTTAAATTACAGGAAAAATTACAACAAAAATTGATTTGTTTAACTCCAACAAAACCATTTGGCCGATTATGCCTGTTAACGAACAGAAATGTCGCATGTGGATGCGCTACCTACCTTGAAAACTGCAAATCGCTATCTCTTTCCGTTCTCAAGTTATCGTGAGAAACATTTTTTTAAATTTTCTAGTGATTCTCACAAAACGACCGATTTTGCCCATTAATGAACTCATCCCAGATATTTATGCCCCAAACCTACTCTGCCAATTCAAACTCTTTAATTCATTTTGTTCGAGGGTTTTATCGTACTCCCAGTCGGCCGTACATAATAAAGTTTGACCTAGGTATCTTCAAGTGAGTCGGAAATAAACGTTTAAGAACAATTTCGAAAAAATTTTTTAAATTATAGACATTTTGGGCAAAATTATAGGCAAGACAATAAGCGCGCCCAAAATTGATGTAATTCGTTTTGTGTTCGTATAAAATATTTAATACGTAAAATTTTTACTAATATCATTATAATAAATTACCTACCTATCTTCCAATATTATATTTTCATACTGGTCAGCCAAGCTTTGGTCAATTCCTAGGAGATCCTGAGCGTAGGGCCCCGAACAAGGACACCCTGATCTGGCTTGTATACCAAAAATATCATTCAACACGGCGCAAACGAAATTGTGGTGTAAGTACAGTCCCCTGGGATGCCTTACCATGAAGGAGAAGAGTGGTAGTCGTTTTAAATTTGAAGAATTGTTTCCTAGAAGTATAAGTTCGGGAATTGTGCGAATATGCTGCAGCATTTGCCTGAAATTGAAAAAAAAATCCATTGTTATTATGTATGTTGTACGTCATTTATTCAGGCAGCAGGCAAACAAATTCTTCGTACCCTATCCCTGTTCATTTAATTGTTTTGAGGATAATGCCGTCATAAGTGAGGGATTTCATTAATTTTGATCGGAAATGTTCAAGTGATTGGTTTGAGAATGTTTGTCAAGACGAAGTTCGGCTCAGATAATATTATCTCGCTGGCTTAAATGGACCTATCAACGGAATACCTGGTGACCTCATAAAATTATTAGGTCTAAATTATTTATGACGAATTTTTAAATAGACATCACTTGTTTGATGTCGGTTGTTTGCCATTCGCGGTTATACAATATCTATAAATGGGATTATGATGATTAATCATCAACATAGATAAGACTTATATTTTGAGATTTTCAAATTCTGGAGCAAATCTTGAACCATCTGCTATGAAATAAATGTTGAAATAAACATACTTGTTGATTTTCTCTTGGCGCTGCATTATAACTGAGGAGGTCACAGCATCTTTGAGTTGAATGACAAGCCCGGCTCTTATGGACTCCACCATCGCTGCACAACTTCCTTCTTCTTGCAACTCCAAAGTCTACAAATTATTATTATTATCGAAAGGAATTACATCGGAAAGACTTTTATTACCTTGTTCAGTTCATTCACGAAAAAGCCATCTCCTTCACATCGATTCATGCGGCGAAAGAGGTTCTTTTTTGCGATCAGTATACCTGAAAATGAATTAAATCAATTTTAATCATTCAGCACAAAATACAATAGGTATTATTCTACTTTTTCTGGTGGTTTCAGATTAATAATTTTTGGCGTTCTTGTTTTTACTTAAATTACACTTTTTTTAGTTTAATTTCTATTATGACGCAGTTCTATCATACGAATCCATTGATATCATTCCCAACCCAGAAAAACCAAACTTTCGGAGATATGATTTGTCAAAATTTGAACAAGAGCGCCTGTCCCTAGGGCTTTCCCACTTTTTGGCGCTCTTGTTCCGCGGAACAGAATGCTTATCAATATGCCCAAATGTCTGTAATTTTTGAATGTTTGAAAATGGTCTGGAACGTTAAGGTTCGACTTACTGATCAAGAATCAGTGGTCAAAATAGTCTGTCCGGGCGGCCGTCCGTCCGTTAACACCTTAACTCTCGAACGGAATGAGCTAGAGAGTTGAAATTTTCAGAGTAGGTTTGGGAGATAAATATCTCGGTTAAGTTCGTTAGTGGGCAAAATCGTGGTTTCAGAGTAATGGTAAAAAAAAATTTAAATTACAAATTTCAAATTCAATTTTTTTTTCAGTTTCATCATAAAAATCCATTAATATCATTCTCAACTCTAACAAACTAATACTTTCGGAGATATAATTTTTCAAAATTTCAACGATTATTCGTAATTTAATGATTTCATAGCATGCCGTAATTATAATTTGCTGATGCATGTAAATCCAACTTAAGAGGTTAATCATAGACCTTCATCTTGAATTTAATTTTTTATGATGCAATTCTATCATAAAATCCATTGATATCATTTCCAACTCTGAGAAACCAATATTTTCGCAGATATGATTCGTCAAAGTTTGAATAATTCCTCACTAGTAATTCAATGGAAAATTATATACGATTTACACTAATTTATTTAATATTGTGAAGCGTTTCGTCGACACAGCGACTTCATCAGACTACATCATACTGTGTTGACGTAACGCGTCACAATATTAAATAAATTAGTGTAAATCGTATATAATTTTTCATTGAATTATTATGGATTTGCATCAAGTAAAAGCCACAAGCATTATATCCTCGCTAGTAGTCTGACAAGAGCGCTAAAGCCGCTATCTACATAGCTTTCCCACATCTTTGCTAAAGAAATAGCTCTCAAAAAGGACTATTGGTAAATGTTGCATAATTTTTTTTCCTTTAGGGCCGATTTATTCAACCTCTCCTTAAAGTAGGTACTCGTTAGCTACGTGCTCGTTAAATTTACCGACACCCTTTAAAGTAATAAAATCTATTCATGTTTCACAGATGTTTCACATATTTGCAGATCACTTCGTATAATGGCGCGTTTACATTAGTCAAGTGAGTTGATCAAGTCACTTGAATGCACAAAGTTGATCGTGCTTCAACTGAGAAGCCGTTCAATTCAGCCGATCGAGTGAAACGAATTGGGGGGTTTATACATTCGATTCGCTTTCAAGTCACTTGAATTCAACTGACTTGATCAACTCACTTGACTAATGTAAACGCGCCATTAGTCAAGTGAGTTGATCAAGTCACTTGAATGCACAAAGTTGACCGTGCTTCAACTGAGAAGCCGTTCAATTCAGCCGATCGAGTGAAACGAATTGGGGGGTTTACACATTCGATTCGCTTTCAAGTCACTTGAATTCAACTGACTTGATCAACTCACTTGACTAATGTAAACGCGCCATAACAGGGAAATGAATAATCAATTATGGAATACTTTCCTTTCGGTAGGGCTACTTGAAAGTTTACAGATAGGTGAATATATCGGCCCTTAGTGTCGAACAGGGGGATCTTATCAGAATAATACCTGAAACTCAAGATGGGTTTGCCCGTACGATTGGAAAGAAATGTTGAGAAAATAAGTCATCGAAAAAAAATTGTTTTCGCTGCACCACTTCGAAGGTGTATTGTTCGAGGAAAATAACAAATATATTACACTTTCCCAAATAGTTGACTTGGAAGTGTCCAACCTTATAATATGGTATCAACACTAATAGTTGATGCCAATTTCCTGTTTCTTTTTTCGGCTGATTCCTGCCATTTACTTCTGTAATGTAGCCAACCGTTTAGCGCAATGGCAAACGGCCACTCGTAAATTTCCCAACTTAATTATTATCCTCCCCTGATCTCAGTCGATTCATCATGAATTGAATGTCATTTATTTCGATGTTATGAGTCATATCTAAAATGTCCAAAGCAATGGTGTATGAACTCCTCATTATTTGGCAGTTAAAAATTGGTTCAAGCACTGACGTGAAGTCAGGAGCTTTTGTGCGCATGTTCTATTGACTATTCATCTCTATTGGACACATGCTCGAATTTACCATCGATATAGACCGTTTTATCAGCTTTCATAAGATACTAGCGGCCCGATACGTGCTTCGCTACGTATAAAGTGAAATAAAAAAAAATCAATTGGAACATCAAATTCATTTATTCAAACAAAAAATATTTTATTAATTGCTAGCTATTTTAAAACTTAATACAAAACATTTGGATAAACAATATTTTTTGTTTTTCCGTTTTGAGCATGAATAAACAAACGGCTGGGGGTTTTCCATTTTTGACCGTTAATTTTCTGCTTAATGTTTGAATATTTTGAGTAATTTGAATGCAAAAATCCGTCCGTTGAACGGATATTCATTATAGATTTCGTAACTTAACGAAAAGATCCAAATCCAAGATACGTTTACTGGAGTAACGCTCCTTTAAGTTTTTCATTCGTAAAAATGAAAAAAATTAAGAAAGCTATTTCGTACGCTCCGAGATTCGATCCCGCCGCCCCGCGAGGCTCGGGACCTATAAATTACCAATCCAACGCCTCAGCTCAGTCGGCCACGTTGCCTACGCGAATCAACTCTGATTATGTACCAAATAATGATTTTTAGTACTCGGATGATTTCGTCTTTCGTTAATCCTGTTAAGCGATCGATCGAAATCGGTTACTCGTCCATATTTCTCGCAGTTTTTCTAGACGATTCCAAGATTTTCGAGTAATTCCGTTCGAAATTTGAATTCGAATTGACATTTGCCCTCGTCGTTCGTTCAAACCGAAAACGTCGACCTTGAAGGAACTGCGTTAAAATTCGCCACAGAAATACGTGAAACGTCAGAATTTTGTCGATTTTCGCGGAAAGTCACATTTTCCTATCGTTCTTCCGTGAAAACGAAAGAGAGGATGGAAAAAAGGGCTCCATTACGGACTAATTTCGAATCTCGTCTTCGCGTTCCCACAAATCCCGTCGTTCCGAACGCCACCATTCCTCCGAATTCCTTTCCACAATTTTGCTCCTTTTGCCAAAATCAGCGTTTTCTCGCAATTTTTTTTAAAATACACCACCATCTTTTCGTTCCGTAAACGTGAAACTCTATGAAACTTCTGTATTTTTCCTCGATAAACCCCTTCGAAATTTCCCCCAAACTCCCCTCCTTACATCCAAAAAAACATCACGTTTATAGTAACATTTTCAAAGAGTTTCCTTCGATAAATGAAGAACCGCTCGACCGATTTTGTGCAAACTTCACATAAACCATCTACTAAATAGTCCGAACAAAGCCTAAATATTTGGTTTGGATAGGTGAGCCCGTTCTTGAGTTATAAAAGTACAACGAAAAGTGGCATTGTATATTTTATATTAATATGAATACATTTCGCACCACTTTAATGACAGACTTGAGAAATGAGAGAATCGTCTGTGATCATAGAGTTTTTAATTTTGGCATATGTATTCTCGGAATGGAAATTCTTTAAATATCTAACAATATACGAATAAACTTACTTCTTAAGTAATTTCAGCATACGATTTTCACGAAATTCCGAGAAAATTTAAACGACGGCATTCTACAAGTAATTACCGAGTTTGGATTGGATCAGATTTGTTTATTTTGAGTTATAGAGAAAATATCAACAAGAATTCGGGTGTGTATAAATCAATGCCTATTGACGAACTCAAATGCCTCATTCGGATGCGCAACCTACCCTGAAAATTGCAAGTATAGCAGCTACCTTTTACCGCTCTCAAGTTATCGTGAGATAAATAATAGTTTTTCAAAATTTTTTAAAAATTTTCTAGGGTTACGATTCTCACGAGATTCTTCAATAATTTGCGCGTCGGCATTCTACAATTAATTAGCATGCTTGAATTGGATAGGATTAGTATTTTTTGAGTTATTGAGGAATTAACAACAAAATTTCAGATAGGCATAACTCCAAAACAGTTTGGCCCATTATGCCTACTAACAAACTCAAATGTCATATTCGGATGCGCAACCTACCCTAAAAATTGCAAGTCGCTAGCTCGTCCCGGTCTCAAGTTATCGTAAGATGAATAATATTTTTTTAATTTTCTGGTGATACGATCCTCAGAAAGTTGCTCATACGTCTTTAAGTCTGTACTTGTTTAAGTAATCACCAAGTTTCAATTCGAACGGATCTGTATTGGTTGAAAACAAAATTATTACTCGGAAACCATTGGGCCGATTATGCCCATTAACGAACTTGTCCGTCGTATTGGGACCCGCCACCTACCCTGAAAATTTCAAGTCGCTATCTCTTTACGTTCTCAAGTTATCGTGGCAACGGCCGGACAGAATCAAATTTGACCTCATATTCTTCATCAAGTAGTCTAACGCAATCGTTTCAGACCATTTTCGTCAAAAAATTCGAAAATTACAGACATTTGGGCCAAATGATAGCGCGAGGTTCCCCAGAACATGCGCACAAAATGCACTGACGGGGAGTTAGTACTCTTTGTCGCGCTTGTTCACGTTGGCTAATTTGAATTGAATGATGAGTGCTTCAAGCTCAGTGGATAAAGCGAGCCGGAGATCTAGTCAGAGGGTAGTGGACACCATTCACTGTCAGGTCAAAAATTAACAGCGCTTTGCCAAAGCTCGCGTAAGGATAGAGTAACAAAGTCGACAAAGAACACAACTGACTCTCTTTAGTCACACAAGGCGTAGGCCTAGAGGCTTCTGAGGGATCTCCTTGGGGAAGACCCAGGAGGGTCAGTATAACCAATATCATATCTATAGCAAGCGCGCCAAAGCAGATTGACCACACGTCAATGTTTTTATTTCGTGTTTTTAATTCTTTCATAGTGTATTCAATCTGATTTTCCGCACTTGCTAATGATATGATTATGATTATACTGACCATCCTAGGTATGCCACAAGGAGATCGTTCAGAAGCTCCTAGAAGTTTGTGCGAGTTAGCAGAATCAGTTGTGTTGTGTGTAGGCTTTGCTGATGTGACCTAAAACCACCTTAAGGCACAGCACTGTAATTTTGGACCCAACAGTGAATGGTGGCCTACTGTTTCCCTAGAAAATTTCTATCCTAGCCACTGGTTTGAACTCGGACACTCATCTTTCAATTCAAATTGACCAACGCGAACAAACTCACCAAAGATTAATGACTTGATGTCAGTGCTTTTTCATATTTTTAATAATTGTTATGGAATTTTCTACTGATACGATCTTCCTGAAATTCTTCGTATCCATATTTTTGGGTTTTCCTACTAACTACCGAGTTTTGTTAAGATCTTAAGAGAGATGAAATATTCTTACCTGGCGTTTGGATTCCACCAATGAACTTATGACCAGAAAAATAAATGGCATCCTTGTTAGCATTCGTGCCCTCTTCCACTCCTGGGACCACGGGATTCATGTCAATATTGATAGATGGTGCTGCGTTGTTGTAATCCCAGAAAGCTAGCGCACCATATTGGTGTAGGAGTATGGTGCAAGCTACATCATCGGTTATTATTCCGGTTACGTTTGATGCGACAGAGAAACAGCCAATCATCAGCCTGTTGAAGGTATGGTGGAATTTCAGCTGGTTTTCTAAAAACTGCAGGTCTAAGAATCCTTCTTTTGTTTCTCTTATTCTAATCATCTGCGAGAAAAAAAATTGATATATTGATACGTCTGGCAATAGAATATCGGCGTTCAACAGAGCAAGAACAGTGGCTTTACATGATGAAGGTGTGTGTATGCGTCGAATCGCAGATAGACTTGGGATTCCCCCCACTTCAGTTATCCGAATAGTGTTTGTACCAGGAAACACAGTGTTGATTGGAGACTGGGTGTCCTAATTCAATTAATGCACGGCAAAAACGGTACCTAGCAATTTTGTACTAAGAAAAGACGCAAGGTGAAATATTTATTGATTTTAACCATCAACAAATATTCCGCGTTGCCGGGCTAGATCACATCATCCCTCAGAGATCCCCAAAAGAGGAAAGCGTCATTCAAGGGCAGACACAAACCCAGGATTTCATGGTTATTACCAATCATCAGTGTGTCTTAGTCACGAACTGGTAGGGAAAGAGTCCCACCAGCGGCACCTATGGAGGTCCTTACGAACTCCGACCCTCTACGATGAAGAAACCTTGAGCGATGTTCAGCGACGTTCATTCTTTTGCCGTAAGAGGGTCAAGGAATGGCAATGCCATCTACCTTTACGGACTGAAAACGCCCGGTTTAGTGTGGTTAGATAAACCACCAACCAGTGAACATTCAATAACTAATGAGTGATGAGGTGATCTAGCCCGGCCACGCGGAATATTTGTTGATGGTTAAAATCAAGAAATACTTCACCGTGTGTCTTTTTTTAGTTATTGGCAAGTGGCACAGTTCACCTCATTGAACGTTAGCAATTTTTGTACTTCGGAATCGAAACAGAACATTTGCAGCTGTACAAATTCATTTAAGAGGAACGTATGGTCGATTAATTTCTAGTAACTTTGACGAGGACTTTCTAGAGCCGATTAGTGATCCAGGAGACCATTAAGAGTATCAACGTTACATGGGCCTTTTTTTGGACGATACTAGATTCAGTGTAATCAGTGACAATCGGCACCACAGAGTTTGGAAAGAGCAAAGAAAGTACAGTGGTGTATTAGCGCATTGTAATATCTACCTGAGCCGAATCTCTGAAAATAGTAAATGAAAAATGGGTTCAAGCCCTGTGGAAAGGAGCTGTGACGCTCTTGTTCACACTTTGAAAAATCATATCTCCGAAATTATTGGTCTCTGGGAATTATATAAATGGATTCTTACGATAGAACTGCATCATGAAAGAAATTAAATTCAAACAGACCGATTCACCCCAATAACGAACTTATCCGACATATACATTCCTCAATTCTGCTCTGAAAATTATATTATATCAATTTACACTTAGACAATATTGCAGTTTTGTTTTTCCTGGAGATATTCTGAACCCAATTTGATTATGTATCTTACCAAAGAATATATTTCCAACTTCATATGGATTATCCACGGGCATTATACTATCACCATAAAAGTATAATATCATATTATCATCCTCATAATTCTACGATAGCTGAGGTTATTTCATTGGTCATTTTGCATTCAATCATACTTTGTTTTCTAGAACAGGAGGTGTATTTTATATCAAGAATAACGAACCAGAAATATTTTTGACATTTATCTCTCATAGGAAAATAAAATGACATGCAAGAACACAGATCATACAGTAATTCATAGATAGAATAATTAAGTACAGCATTCTGTGAAAACATAGAAGTACGATTCATTATTGAAATAAATTTTTTTTTCGTTACTCCGAAACCATGGGGCCGAGTTTGTCCAATAACGAACCTAACCGAGATATTTATCTCCCAAACCTACTCTGAAAATTTCAATTGCCTAGCTCATTCTGTTCGAGAGTTATTGTAGAAACAAAATTAAATAATTTAATTTTTTTTTTACATTTTACGGCAACCTTATCAATACCAAACTTCTCATGCATATAAGGGTCATTATTCTACAATTTGATGCTAAATTTCAGATAGATGGAGTAATCGGTTTCGGAAATATTCATAAAACATGTTTTTACTAAAAACGGCAATAACTCCGAAAACGCTTGGTGGATTTCGCCCGTTAACGAACTAATCCGAGATATTTACGCTCCAAACCTACCCTGCAAATTTTAGTCCTCCTTTCGGTCGAGAGTTATCGTGTTAACGGCCGGCCTGCCGGACAGAATCGATTTCGACCACGGATTCATGATCAGTGAGTCGAACCAAAACGTCTAAAACCATTTTCAGCCAAAAATTCAAAAATTACAGACATTTGGGCAAATTAATTAGCACTCTGTTCCGAGGAACAAGAGCGCCAAAAAGGTATTCCATTTGATTAGATGAATCTATGGTTAAAATTAATGTACAACTTAAAGATTCACTCAGCGTATATATTCTTTTGAACCTCAAGCATAACATTTTGTGCATCTAACAAAGTAGCATGTGGATGAAAAATGAAAAAGAGTCAGCAGAGTTTAGTATAACGGGGTACCCTAGAATTCTATGCATGATACTAGAGCTTAAGGACAGCAAAAAAACCCTGTCTCCAAGTGTTGTGATTTGTAAAAATTGAAATTGTTTCAAAATGAGTTGATATATTAAATATTGAAGGGCGTATCTTTCTTCAATATCGATTATTGCTTCAACAAGCCGAGAGGTTGCCTGCAAAATTTCCTTGTCGCTTTTATTCAAATTGAGAAAACACTTGGACCATACAGGTTTACGCGACTTCAATCTAGAAATCTTACTGTAACATAGGATAGAATCCCTACACACCCTACTACAGAACAGGGGAAGACGATGAGTTTTCATTGTTGCCATTGCTCCCCAAGCTCCAATATTAATGAATAATTCAAATATTAGTTTTTTTCCAAACGTAAGCGCTTTTCATACCAGCTGATGTTCTACAATTTCACGGCTTCGTTCATGTATTTCCTCATGACATACGAAGCGGAAATTCCAGCTCTGAAGCGTGATTGAAAAATTAATAATGGCTGAATAATAATTATTATTAGCATGTTTTATTTATCAACACTAGAACAGTAGATATATCGTGATCAACATAGTAGGAAGCATCATTTGTCCCATTTTACACAACATGAAATATGTGGATTGCCTAAGATTTTAATTTAATAATATTAAAAAATGGGTTCAAGCCCTGTGGACAGTAGCTTTCTGGCGCTCTAGTTCAAACAGACAAATTATATCTGGTATTGGTTTCTCAGAGTTGGGAATTATATCAATGTATTCATATGATATCACTGCATCATAAAGGAAATTCAATTCAAATAATAGTTTATTAGATAAGTAATTATAAATTACCTTGTAATCGATCAAGAATTTCCTGATCTACGTTCACCAAACTACAGAATTATGCTTTCAATATTTACGTAATATTTTCAAACATTTTCGGGTGAGGTCCCCGTTGCATCGCTAAAATACGAGTATTTCAACCCCAATATTTTTGAAGTTACAATATTCCCTTCTGTCAAGTGATATTATGAGAATTCATACATAGAATAATAATTATATCAATCTGTGAAATACGATTTACATTGAAATTTAAAAAAATCATATCTCCGAAAGTATTAGCTTGTTAGAGTTGAAAATGATATGAATGGATTCTTATGATAAAACTGCTTATTAAAAAAAAATTTGATTTGGAATTTGTTTCGTAAAAAAAAATTTTTTTTTTGTTACTCCGAAACCATCTGTCCGATTTTGCCCAATAACGAACTTAGCCGAGATATTCATCCCCCAAACCTACTCTGAAAATTTCAACTCTCTAGCTCATTCCGTTCGAGAGTTATCGTGCTTACGGACGGCCGGCCGCCGGCCGGACAGAATGAATTCCGACCACGGATTCTTGATCAGTGAGTCGAACCAAATCGTTTAAGACCATTTTCATCGAAATATTCCAAAATTACAGACATTTGGGCAAATTGATAAGCACTCAGTTCCGAGGAACTAGAGCGCCAAAAACAGCCAATCGGTAATAGAACAATGCATGGCCGGTACAGCCTCCAAACTATTATAGAGTTTCTAAATGGGGAACATGAAGAGAACAAATATGAAAATAGGAGATAACTAATCAAAAATTTAGAAGAAAATAAATTTTTGTCAAGGTGTTAGGTAGGGTAGGTCGGTGTAAAGGTTTGTAATTTTGACGTTTGCATTTTTTCATGCCCCCGTACCTTGCATCGAATAAGTAGGTACTCGGATATCTATGATTTAATTCTAGCAATATTATTTTAATGAGTTTTCATCAAAATTACTTTATCTATTTACAGATTCATATATTGATATTATTCACGAGAAATTTCATCCTCTAAGTGAACCTCAAAAGGAATGAGAAGGAAAATGAACAAATAACTATATTATAATACTAATATTATATAATAATGGAAGTGGATATTTCACAATAACTTTTCCTATATGTAAGATGTCCTCCATATTTTCCGGGCTTAGCTTGCATTTGGAAATTACTATAGCCACTAAATCGAACTAAATGCTCCATAAAATGTCATAGGGCTTTAAAATTGTTTTAGCTTTAAATGCCACCTTATTACTTCAAGTAATTCCATACGGCTTTGGAATTATTTTGGCATTTATTTTAGCATTGAATACTTCAAGTAATTCCATATGGCTTCGGAATTATTTTAGCATTGAAGGCGTCCTTATTGCTTCAAGTATTTCCATATGGTCTTGGAATGCTTTCAGCATTGAATGCTATCATATTCCTTCAGGAAATTTAATATGGTTTTGGAATTATTTTGGCATTTTATTTTAGCAGTTGCTTCCAATCCTCAATGAAGATCCATTCAGTTCTGACATTATTTTAGTACTCATCATTTAGTATTATTATAGCAGCAGCTAGGATCTCAGTGCTCAATAATATTCCATATGGTTTCAGCATTGCTTTGTAATAATTATTCAACACCTCGAAAAGGAAGAAACTTAGAAATTTCTTGGAATGAGAAAAATAGGCGCGCTGGAGATAACCCAAATCAAGGATGCCTTAACAGCTAGCTACAAAAAGAAGCTCCGAGACATATGGAAGTCACAGCTGTCCGGTAAAAACAGTGTCTGTTACGAACAGCTTGGCAGTCCCGATAGTGACCCACTCTTTCGGGGTAATTAACTGGGCAGTGAATGAAATTATCGAGCTCGAAAGATCCACACGTAAAGTGATGAACATGAACCGTAGCCAGTATCCCAACTGTTCGATACAAAGAATATACCTTCCCCGAACGCAGGGAGGCAGGGGTTTGCAAAGTTTGGGATACCAACACAATTAACATACGTCGGAAATGGCAATAAGGATATTGAGAAGTGAAGATCTGCTTCTGAAAACGGTGGCTTATCATGATATTAGGAGCCAAGGAGCTTTCCCATTTAAGGCTGGACAGAGAAACCTGGAGAAGCTCAGTACACCCGGCATATCCATCGATCATGAGCTTGCGAGAACACCTATCAAGCCAACAGACCAAATAAGAGTAGGCAGAGAGATAATACAGGCACAAATGAAGACACAAATCGGGATCACATGAGTAAAAACCTGTACCCTATATATTTCAGGGCCTGTCGGATGAATTATCCTTTCCCTTATTGAATTCAGCTGGGCTTAAGTAGGAAACGAAGGGATTTGTTGTTGCTTGTTAAGATGGGATGATAAATACAAGATGGTATAAAAAGAACATCACGAGAGTGGACAACCCAACAACTTGCAGAGCATGTCAGAGCCAGCAGGAAACCGTTCTGCATATCATGTCTGCTTGCAGAGTCCATACTCCATCAGAATATGTGGAAAGACACAATGCGACACTCCGAATTCTTTACTTCCATCTGAGGGAGGTTTATTGTACAGACAACGATCCAGTGCTACCATAAGTACCTTGAAAATTTCAGAGCTATCTACTGGAACTATGCTATTCCAACAACTCGGCAGATCCACGCCATAAAGCAAGATATAGTCCTGCTGGACAAAGAGCTCATGTAATTTTGGTTTGTCGAATTTTCCTTCCCAGCCGAAAATGATGAGGTGATGAACGAAGAACAGAAGAGGGGAAAAATACAAGGATTTAATGGGCGTGTTCCACTAGGCGATCACAACGTTCTTAGAGTCGTCTGCGCAGTTCTGCGGTCGTGCGCGTGATCGTTGTGGGACTTTAGTGGAATGCGCCCAATGTAGATCCTGTATCCAAGGAAGCATAAGGTTAGGGTGGTCGTACTAATCATAAGATGCCTAGGCGGAATGAGAGCGAACTACGTGACAGAAATGAAGAATATTCCGGCCTGTAAATCCCTGGCCGAGGTTTTGTGCCCACAAAATGCAAAAAGCAGTGTTGCTCGGATCACTTCGAGTCATCAGGTCCCATCAACTGTGAAGGCCGCTTGCAGCACATCTATTTTGTTAAGGGATGCTGTGAGGACAGGACGAAGAACTACTCCAAGGAAAGTTCGAGAGGATTTCTAGTGAGAAACCAAATAACAACTGGAGTCTTACACCCCTGAAAGAGCAGACCCTCTCAGGGTGAACCTATAAAAGATTTTTCCAATCGGGCTCTAGTCATTATTTTCAAACAACAACCACCGTCAGGTATCTCCGGGACTATGCTCGTAGAAATGTTAATATCCAAGAGTGGATATAAACAGATATGATGTCTGAAAAAATGATTTCTCAAAGTTTGAATGCAAATTAGTGTGATAAGTTTTTCAATTATTATTTGTAGGAATTTCTCGATTTCGCACAACCTATAACTCCAAACATGAATTTACTGTTCAAATGAATTGTTTCTTTCTAAAACGGGAAAACTTCCGATATCATTTATATTAATATTTTCCATACTGATACATTAGAACCAAACCTAAACAAAATAATTTATACTCACTTCAGCACCTGCTTCCTGCCATAGAAGAATATTATCTTGATGCTCGCTGGGACCAGTAAAAACTACAGGTTGTTCCCTCAGGTCCAGAGCGCCTATTATCTTCTTTATGGCGTCAGAGCAACCGTGACCAGTAAATATTACGGCATCTTCGTCGCTCGCATTCACGGAATTCTTAATCAGTTCTCTGGCTTCCTGCCTGCAAGACAAATTAACCCTTAGCATACGTGAAAGCCTTAAAATGTTTATGAGAATCCACACAATACTATACAGAGTTGATTGTACCTGCTTCATCAGACGAATATAAAGTAAACAAGAGGAACGAATGTATCTCTTTAGGATTAATTGAAATATCTTTAGATTTGACCTATTTGAGGGTTCCGTAATCGTTAGTCGCCATTTTTGTGAAGACAGTGTTGATAAGTTTGTTCCAACACTTCACCGGTAATTCACTCGATAAACATTTCTGGGCTGATGAACAGAGTTTATGGGCATGTATGCGTTTATGTTGGTGCAAAACATAACTCAATATAAAATGAACGATTCGTAATTGTCAATACAAAGATGGAAAATGTCACTACCTAGCTGATCCTCTATTTCCTCAATCAAGAATTGTCGATCGGATTCTTGATCAGCAACTCATAATAAACTTCTGTGGAATAAGTATGTTGACATCACTGCTAGTAAGGCAATAAAGGCTTCAATGGCGTGCATAAATCTAACCGGTAAGACTTGGGGCTGCAAAATACTGCGATAAATGATTGTGAGACTCAAAATCACTTATGGGGCAGTAGTCTTTTATACAAACATAAACCAGAATAGTACGAGGAAAACCGTCGACAAAGTACAAAGGCTTGCCTGTGAGTGTATCACTGGAGCTATGGGAACCTGTCCTACCAGGGCACTTGAGATTATCACAAATTTCACACCCCTTCATCTAGTGCTAGATAAAATGGCTCATTAAGATATTCTCAGAATATCTAGGGAAGGAACAGGTAATGAGTGTTTTAAAAACCAGAAAGTCTGCTCCTTTCTTACCAGGTAAATTTCATCAGCCAATATTCCTAGTGACGAAATAATTGAGAAAGTAAGAATCGAAAAGAGCTTCACAACGATGCTAGGTAGGAAGAAAGACTGGGACAGGGAATACACCACCCAAGTTCTTTAAAATAATGACCTTAAATGGTACACAGACGGTTCAAAACCAATATAGAAGCTGGCGCTGTAGTATATGGGGCAGGCACCAAATGCTCACTATTGCTAGGCTCCTATCCGAGCGAAAGATGCGTGGAAATGAACCTAGAAATAAACTATCAGAGGTATGATATAGCAATCCATTCTGACCATAGACATTGAATAACATTATGTCATAGAATGTCATTATGTCATAGAATGTCATTATGTCATAGAATGTCATTATGTCATAGAATGTCATTATGTCATAGAATGTCATTATGTCATAGAATAACAATATTTTATGTCTATGATTCTGACAGTCAAACTATACTCCATTCACTTTTATAAAGTCTCCCGGTTGGCCATGATTTAGTTCTATCACGTTTTTGTTACTAAAACACAGGCAGGTTGGCACTGCTGAAATATCGTCAAGGTCAAAACAATCCGCCGAGACGTTGCCAATTCTACTCTCAACATAATCATAAAGAAGCGAAATCTGCAATAGGAAAACTTCATTCTGACATGTGGAACTCTCGAATGAAATTACTTAGTTTCCTATTACTATATTTTATTGAGGTATAAGAATGACTCGGGTTTCGTAGTACTACCTACTACATTTTGAAACTGTTGTATTTCAAGTTGTGCAACAAGGTATTTAAATGTCTTCTGTAGGCTTATTTCTTGAGAATTTCGAAAAGTGGGGAATTCCATATGTACGTCTGTTCGTTTAGAAGTCTTCCTGCCGGATTATTCAGGTACTTTCATTCTTTTTTCAAATGAACTATAACAAAGTAATGGAGTACTATATCCATTAGTTTTCAATAAAATTCCAACACTTGATTTCCACACAAGAAAATAGCATATTGGAATCTCCCAATCAGTTTATATACTTGAAATATTTCCAGTAACAACAGAGTAGAGAATGTTCTTCTACAGTCGCCAGGACTGTGGATTTATTGAATTCACATAATATCTTCTCAAATTCATTATTTTTCCGAAGTAAATTCACATTGTGAAAATACGTAATTACTAGGACTTCTATGTAGAGAGGACAACGTTGCGTAGTTATCTGACAGGAAAATGACTATAACCTAACAATTTCAAAATATACATGGTGAAATGTGTCAAATTTTCATGGCCAACCGGGAGACTTTATAAATGTGAATGGAGCATACATGGTCTCCTTGGCCTGGGTTCCTGGTCACTCAGGAATTAAAGCAAATGAGGAGGTCAACACACTTGCCAGGAAAGGAGCACGAACCCCTTTTATTGGCCCGGAACCCTACTATGGGGTAGGTAGATACACCTACAAAAGGGAATTTCGGATGAAAGAAGAACCTGAAAGAGGTATAATCTGGAGATTTCTCCCAGGAATGTATCAATCAAAAAAGGTCCTCCGGAACTTTGACACTGTCAGATCAAGAAGTATATGGATCTCAGTAAAAACACACTGCACCTCCTTACTGGTTTCCTCACAGGGCACTGCTGTCTAAGGACATAAGATGAGATTGGGGCTGGCAGAAACTAACGAGTGCAGATTATGTAGAGAGGAGGATGAGACTCCTGATCACCTGATTACGGAATGCCTCGCCATCTCAAACCAACGCAAGGAATGGATTGGACAAGAAAACTGCAGGAGCGAAGACTGCAACATTACCCCCTACAACAATATAAAATATACGCTGATGATTGGTAATAACTATGAAACCACGTATCTGCCCCGAATAATGCTTTCCTCTTTGGGGAAACGCTGAGCGATTAGGATCAGCACGGATCACTAAGGAATATTAGTTGATGGTTAAAATCTATGAATATTTCACCGTGTGTATTTTAGTTATTAGCATTTAGCTACAGTTCACCTTATTCAATATTCAAGAGATTTTATGGTACCACCAAACCACTAGTAGAAAACCCACTTTCTATAATTCCGGCCACATGCCTCACGCCCATAAGTGAATAATTATTGATATTGTTCCCATCATGGCAGTTTGAATTTTCCCGTTGTTTACAAATACTTCACATGCATTCGATATGGGTTATTCCTGATATAAGTACTCAATTTGTAATACATGAAAACGCACGTAAAGCAGTTTGTTTGTATTTTCAAAGATTCATTTGGATGTGTATCAAGTAATGCCTGAAATGAAGATATCTGAAATGTGTACATCGCCAAGTTCATTAATATGCCATGCATCCAATGAATGTGCAGATATTTATAAAGTATTGTTCACGCGAGTTGAATTATCGTCCGATAGGCGATAATGAACCCCCAATGAGTTCCTTGTTGAATGTTTATGATCATAATAACAATAATACTTCAATTTCGACCAGAACTTGTTTACACACATACTAGATGGTCTAATACAAAATAATTCATGAGCATTTGTAGACTTCCCCGCCAAACATTTCCTGTACTTATTGCTATTTAAACGTCTACAAAAAATTGTGAGAGATGATTTATCCAGTTTTCTATATTTGAAAGTATCATAGTTAGATTTGATCAGGTATGAGAGTCATTGTTGTGAAATATACCGTTCGAGAAAAGTCAATCAATTGTATCGTTGGCGATAACAATGTGCTACTGATCGATAAGCCAGCAGTTTCTCCTGACTTAAACCCAAGGGACGATAGGAGAACATTTTTCAATTACACCATGCAGACGTATGCAATCATTTATACATTTTATTCTAATCATGGCACAACTTTCCGAGATTTTTATACGAATTTGATGGTGTAAATTATATTAGAAAATTTGGAAATAAAGTGGTATAGTGTTTACAAAGTTAAAAATGGATACCAAAAAAAAATTCTTAAAAAGCACTGACGTGAAGTCAGGTGCTTTTTAGGGCATATTCCAATGTCTATTTATGCCTTATACAAGTCGATCGAGCTGAAATTCGGTAGCAAAACATTCTTGCATTTAAATATGAACAAATTCGAAAAGCTTTGTCGCCAGGGGCTTTGGTGCGCTGTTCAAATTTATAGCAAGAGCGGTCACCCATCCAGGTTCTGAACTCGCCCAAAGCTGCTCAGCTAACGCAAAACAAAAAATATTCCCAATATTTCCAAGAACATAAATCCGACTGTAAAAACAAGCGTCTAAAAGCGTCACTTTTTGGTCTCAAACGATTAGTTTTGACTCAAATATGTACAAGTACATACATTCACTGTTGAGTCAAAAATAAAAGTGCTGTGTTTGTGGTGGCGTAAGGATCCATTCGAAAAGATACATTTACTATCAATTCGTTCAAATGCCTATAATTTTCGAATATTTGGCAAACGATTAGTTTCGACTCCGAGGTCAAAATTGATATCCGGCCGTCAGAACGATTACGCTCAAACGCAATTAGTTAGAGAATTGTAATTTTCAGAGTAGGTTTGGAGTCCAAATGTGCAAGTTAAGTTCGTTAATGAGCAAAATCCACTGAGTGGTTTCAGAGTTATAGCCCTCTGAAATTTTGTTTTCCCAATAACTCGAAAAATACTGATCTGCTCGAATTAAAGCGCGGTAGTTAATTGAGAAATACCGACCTGAAGACTTATGCAAAATTCGCATGACTGGAAAATCAAAGAAAATATTTTAAAAAATTCTGTATCTCAGTGACTATCCGTCAGATATCGTTGAAATTCTGCGAGAGCCTTCGAACCTTATTTTACAGTAAGTTCTAGATTTGAACTAAATCGGATCTATATTGGTGAAGATATTACCGAAATATTGAAATATTCCAACGATCGAGATGTACTGGTCCGCTGGTTTTACATTCAACTAGCGAAGTTGTCAACAGCTTTTGATATGATGTCGATATTTTCATAAAATTACGTGAGTATTTTAGTATATGATATCATATTGAAAAAAATTACTACTATACAGGGCGTTTTTGATAAAATGTCAATTCATAGGTCCTCATAGCGCAACCGTACAATTCGACTGATTTGTATCATAGGAATAATTCTCGGAAAAAATTATTGAAAATAAAGCCACTGCTATACATTACGCCGCCACAAACAAAGCACTGTTTATATGCGAACCAAACGTAAATGTATGTATTCGAATGGGTCCTTACGCCTCCACAAACACAGAACTTTATATTTTTGGCCCAATAGTGAAAATATGTATTTGAGTCAAAAATAACCATTTGAGACCATTCTTGGGCAAAAAGTGTACCAGTTTTTTAGGACGCTGGTTTTTATAGTCGGATTTATATTTTTGGAAAAATTGGGAATATAATTTTTTTTCCTGGAGCTCAGCAGCTTTGGGCGGTTTCAGTACCTGGATGGGTAACCGCTCTGGCTATAAATTTGACAGCACGCCAAAGCCCCTGGCCACAGAGCTTTTCCAACTTCTTGTATATTATCAAATAAATAGATACCGTATACTGGAATGAAATGAAAACTTAATGAACTCGTTAATATTTTTTTTTGACTCATTTTTACCTAGCCCTGAACATAAGGACAATATTTTCGATAATGATTTAATTTAGTTATTCAAAATTAAATATATTTTAAGAGGCTGTTCTGTAAGCAGCGCATTGTTATATTTAAATTAGAAAAATGAAAACAAAATGCCATTAACTATTCTTCAGCATGTTTTCGTAAAATACAGATATAGATACCTATATGCTTTAGATAAATATGTGGAAACTTGAATGAATCATTGAAATGATCTATCATTATGACGCATTTCCATCAAGTCAAAATGATTCAATAAAATATTCAATAATCTGGCCCAATTTTCTCCTATATTTTATCGTACATTAAGTAAGTATTTATAGACGGTATTATTTCCATAGAAAATTTCTCTCATACGTTTTCATTAATATGGGAAGTTTCGGAACGTTATGTACTAACTCATTTCCAGAAGAAATATCATAGCGGAAATCAAGCTGAAAATGAAACAGAACTACACAAGGTTTCCGAACATAAATACGAACTGGCTTCCTCTTTTAGATGCCTGCATGTGAAATGTCGATTTTGAACGGCTTCTTCTCCTGTTCATTAGCGTGAACTGGAGGCATCCATGAGTGAAAGATTATTTCCGACAAGTTCGGGATATTTTCATATAAAATCCCGTCGAATTCACGATCCGAAAAGATAGAAAACTCGATTCGTAACGTTACGTCACATTTGACATCACCAGTTGAAAATCATGTGAAAATGGATTTGAATAAAGATGTCTATAAACTGGTGTATGCGCTGATTCCATTTTGTTTTTCGATTTTCCGGAATATGTTGGATATTTCATTTTTGGCACTCTTGTTCCTAAGAACAGAGTTCTTGTCAATTTGCCAGAATGTCTGAAATTTTCGAATTTTTGGCTGAAAATGGTCTTAAACGAAATCTAAGATTCAGAATGTGAATGTATGGTTTTTCCAAGACAGGGTAATAATTATTAAAGTTTCATTTTTATTATTTTGCTTCAAAGTGGCCACTGAAAACACTTTTCTTATTTTTGATGTTATTATATACAGGGCGATTCGCGAAGCCGGTTCGTTAGAATATTTCAAAGAAACACTCCAGATGAACACTTGAAATTTTATAGTTAAGCTATGTTAGTAGCCATGTATTCTTGGAAAAAATTTCAGATTCCTTCGACTTCCGGTTTCACCGTAAATGATACCAACTTTCGTTTTTAAATGTAATACCCAGTTTTTTCATTGATAATCAGATTACCCATTGAATTCTACATTGTTTTAATGTGTCACTTAGATATTATTCTCAGAAAAAACCTGTGAAATCTGAAAAAACCCTTTAAATTTTTTCAGAAAGGGCTTCATTCCAATGTTTATAACTGGAAAATTATTTTTGAATGAAAATGACTATTTTTCTGGCTTCTATCAGAAGACATACCAATGCTTCTCCTTCGTCAATCAAAAATTCAATTGAATATACAGGGTGTTTCTATTTCAATGTCAAAGTCAGTCATGACAAAAACCTCTAAACTCATTTTTTTCAAATGAGAACCCATTTTTTATTGGTCAGCTGGAATCTACGTTGAAAAATAGTGTATTTTTCATAATACATACCCTTCTAAAATGCTTATTTCCCGAGATATTCAGTAAGTAAAGCAGTAGTATGTATTATAAAAAATACACTATTCAAAGAGAAAAAATATTAAATTATAACGTACATTTTCCAGCCCATGTTTTCATTCTTTTTGCGCGCATATTCTAGGGAACAGCTAGCAATAATTCTGACATCTGTAATTACTAATTTTCTTCACTGATGATGAATTCGAGGTCAAATTCGATTCTGTCCGGCCGTTGCCACGATAACTTGAGAACGGAAAGAGAAAGCGACTTGAAATGTTCAGAGTAGGTGGCGCATCCAAATGCGACGGACAAGTTGGAAATGGGAATAATCGGCCGAACGGTTTCCTAGTACCAGTTTTGTTCTCCAACAATACAGATCCGATCGCATTCAAACTTGATAATTAGTTGTAGAAAGCTAACACAATTCCTTATACAAAATTTCGTGAAGATCGTAACACTAGAAAATAAAAAAAAATGTATCTCAGAAACTATCCGACAGTTTTACTGAAATTTTGCGAGAGCCATCAAATCCTGATTCCAAAGCCAAGTTCCAGAGTTGAATACGATCGGATCCATATTGTAGGAGCTATCGAAGAAATACTGGAAACCAAGCTGCGTTGGGCGAATCAGGATCTGGATGGGTAACCACAATAACTTGCGAACGGAAAGAGATAGCGACTTGGAATTCCCAGTGTAGGTTGCGCATCCAAATGCGATATTTAATTTAGTTAATAGGCGAAATCGGTCAAACGGTTCTGAACGTATACCCATCTAAAATTTTGTAGTTATTTCCTGAATAATTTAAATGATACAGATCCGATCCAATTCAAACATGATAATTAGTTGTAGAATGCCGACAAGCAAATATTCACGAAATTTCGTGAGGATCGTATATCTAAAAATTAAAAAAAAAGTATTGAAAGATTTTTCTGTATCTCATAAACTATCAGTACGATATCGGTGAAATTTTGCAAGGTCCTTCAAAACCTTACTTTACAGACAAGTTCCAAATCTCAACACGATCGGATCTGTGTTGTTGGTCATAATTTGTATTCGTTATGAACGGGGAAGCAGGTAGCTTTCCCTCTAAGCGTTATTGTGTTTGCATAATTTTTATGTTTGGATTGTGATCGATCTTATGTGTCCAGCATACATCTATTTACATAATACAGAAGTACAAACATGAAGTGTAGAGGTATGGCTTTCGGACTAAATTATAAATAAACTATTTATGTGAAGACTGGTGTACATTTTGTGATGGTTCTATTTGTCGATTTTATTTCGAAAATAAGTTAAAAATAACGGAGTAGTTATCCGGTGGCAATGAAACATAAATAGCAGTTGTGAACACAGGAATTAAAAATATTCAGTAGATATCTTTATAATATAATCGATACAGGTCCGAGTGAATGGTTTTCCTTGATATAATGTTGATTTATTGTCACCATGGTTCAGTGCAAAATTTGTTTCTTCCTTTTGTCAGCGATCCAACTAGTAAGTTAATTGAAGGATAAATTCTACATATCACATGTGCTACGCTGGTACAAGGTGAGAACAAAATGTGAATATACAGAGTGTTTTCAAAGGTGGGTATTTTTTTCAGTCTTTGGTAGAATCCGGAAAATAAACAGTTTCCCAAAAACTCTTGATGAGTCACGAAAGATCTAGTCCCTCAAAGATGCCGTTGGGTCCCTCTAATTTTCAGTACGGACCTGAATGCTTACTTTCGATTATATCCCAAGCGGTTTCGGAAACGGGCCAGTAACTCTTTGAAGTCAATTGTGCGTACTATCATTTTGTTCATTCATTTTTTGGAGCCCTTGCTCCCGGAATAAGCCATAATGTCTGTATTATTGGAATTTATGAGCCGAAAAAGATTTCAAAAAATTTGGTCCGATATCAAGATATCTCGGCTGCTCCATTCCAAAACACAGTAACTAACATTTTTTCCGAAAATGATATTTCTTAATATTTGGATATACTGTGTTTGGACGCATCTTTCAACCTAGCCCCTTTGCTGATAATTTCAATAGATTTAGAGATATGACATAACGACAACCCAGTATCTGCACAAATTTTCTCATCTTCACATTTCAAAACACAGCATCTGCTTTTCCCAGAGCAAAACACAGTATATACCAGATACTCTGTTTTGGCAATTTGAAAGACATGATCAGATTCTGCGATTCTGCTCCAGATTTAGTCGAGGAGTATGACAACAGCAATTTAGAGGATAGTATGTAGTAGATTCTTTGGTTGTAGTATTTCTAAACTATTGTAGTGTTTCTAAACTAATAAACGTTAGACATAATTAAACTGTTTGTTATCTTGAATTCGGTGAAATATAATAAAGTGTTATTTATTCAAATTTTGATGCAGATACTCGGATTTGAAACCAGCAAAAATGTTTCATATTCAATACCAAAACCAAGCATGTGCCAAATCTATAGTAACAACTAAAGATATGTACAATTTGATTATGTAGAAAAAATTATACGACGAACTGTAACACGTAGCCGTAAAATAAAAAAAAATTGCATTAAGAACGTCTCAGGGCCAAACAAAAACACTAAATCTCGTTTCCCACACAATTCCATTATTTTCACATACTGTGTTTTGGAATGGAGCAGCCGAATCTGTCGAACGATATCAGTTAGCAGGGTAGAATTGGGGCTTAAATATTTCGGTTCGTCGATGAAAAAAAAATTCCTTTTTTAAAAAACTTAATGAAACCTTTTGTATGAATCAGGAAATTTTTATATTTTTTTATAATGTAAGCACATACCTAAAGTTCTGTTTTAATTAGTTTTTGAAGCTCTAATCAGGAAGGTGACGTCCTCCATTTTCCATACACTGAGGAAACAGACTTTTGGCGTTTTTGAGAAAACCCCATAGAAAAAATTGGGAACAAGAGTTCCCAGAGCGTCTCATCTCAATAGGGCATTTCCAGTCAGCTGTTTTTGACAACATCAAAACACGTGCTGAGGGGCAACCTTACTTCATGTTCCTTTGCCAAGTATAGAAAATGCACATATAAGTTGTGCTGTAAAGGTTTTTATGTAATTTTTGGTGATTATTTCTGGAAGAATGTCTTTTAGGAATATTATGAATCACTCAGCAGTGATGGGAATGAGCGCTATCTACAAAAAATGGCAGTTATTGATGATATTGACCGTACACCATGAAAGACTGCGATCTCACAAAAAACGTCTACAAGCCTACAAGTACAAATTTAATGAATCTTGTATTGTGCAGGAGGTTTTGGCTAAACTGATCAATCTGGTGCTTTTGTTGCTGTGGGAAAGGTAAGATTAATACCACTAGTTTTCAAAATGAAGTGTAACAGAGGATTATTGTTGTATTCCATCAGAACAATACATATTTGCTGTGATTCATTATTAATTTTGTTTTAGGAGAAACATTCCCTGAAACTTCTAATAAAACCAATGAAATTATGCTTAGTTGTTTTCAAAAACAATGACATCTGTGCCCATTGCGTCTGTATGGCTGGTTCGAGTACGGTATGCAGCTACATAGCAGCTATATTATTCTACCTGGTGTTTCGTCCCTCAGATGTACTGTCCCTTCTATATATAAAATGTCAACACGTTGAAAATCAAGGATATGGATATGTAAAACACTGACACAGACAACGATACAAAATTACACGATATGCAGCAATTGCTCGCTCAATAGAGCCATTTGTTCTGCTTGCTATTCTTCTATATCTTACAAAGGAGACGCATTGAAAGTTTGCTACAAACAAATACCAGAAGCTTGCGAAGCTATTGAAATTCAAAATGATATTGTTGCAAATGACCAATTGGTGAATAGCTTATATGGTCCAATTACAGATGTGGAAGAATCACCTCTTTAAAATTTGAAGGACCAAATTCAAAAAACATCGAGAAGCTTCCATTAACACTCCTAAAAATTAATTGCTATCTACGAAAGATGGTATGGATACCTTTAGGGGTGAATTTATCATTTCAATGTAATTTATTATAAATTAAGGTATTTATTAATTGTAAATGTCTGAAAATTCAATAACAATTATTACTGTTTCAATCTTGTTTTCTTTATTTTATATTGAATGTCTGATAATTAGTTGTGGGACACCTTTCCATTGGGTCATCTACCATATTTGTGGCCACGTTACTACTTGATGTATCACATCATAACACTCTTATAACCAAGGATTTGGGTTGGAATCCAATCAAGATCGTTTTAATCCTTTAATTTGGAAGGTTCGCCTTCAAATATGAAACAAATTTGAGCATCTTTCCAGACAACTTTCTTCTTTTCAAGCTTCCTAATCACCATTCCCATCGAAGACTTGACAATCGATTTTTTAACTCCGTCGGAATTCTAAAAAATGTAGCCTGGTACTTTTCTGCTCACATAGAGCAGCCCACAAGTCAACAAATCGAAGGCATCTTATCAAAAACTTGCAATTAAATGAGTATAAACTCCTTGTAAACAAATAGCGACTAACGTTTATGTGCCCCTCAACGAATCTGACTGACAGCTGTGACGTCACTTGGAAATGCCCTATTAGGGGTGATTGGGGGTGGCCAACCCGCTCTCTCGATTTGGCACCTGGTGATTTTTTTTTCTATGGAGATTTTTGAACCATATTTGTGTGATCCACGAACCCTACAAGATTTGGGGGCCAACATCCAGGATGAAATTGCCAACATAACTCCTGATATGCTGGCAAGAATCATGAAAAACGCCAGAAATCAGTTTGCTCAATGTATCGAGAATGTGGGACGTCGTCGCTCTCCTGATTCAATCTTCAAAATGCGGACAGGACCTTTGGCGCTCTTGTTCAAACTTTGACAAATCATATCTCCGAAAGTATTGATTCCTCAGAGTTGGGAATTATATCAATGGATTCTTATGATAGAACTGCATTATAAATATAATTGCAGAGTTACAGGAAGAAATATTGTTTGCAGCCATACCACACTGAGAATGCTAGATACCGTCCGAACATTGAAGCCAAGCAGCGTCGAGCGCGGTTAGTACTTGATGGATGGGAACCCCACGTGCTATAAACCTTTTTCTATTTAGCTTCTGTGCTTCAATTTTCAAGAATTTTCGTAATTAAATTCAGAACGTAGGTCTATGACTTACCCCGTGTTTGTTTTACATACATCAGCAATTTATAATTAGAGTATTGTATGAAATCGTGGAATTAAGAATAATTATTGAAATTTTGTTTATCGATGGATTCTTAAGACGAAACTGCATCTAAAAAAAATTGAATTCCAATTTTTTGATGTAAAAACAATACTTGGCTATAAATTTAGGAGTTGAAGGCTCTCGCACAATTTCAGCGATATCGGACTGATATTTTCTGAGATACAGATTTTTTTTTTAATTTTCTAGTGATACGATTCTCACCAAATTTTCCAAAAATTACCGCGTCGGCATTCTACAACTAATTGCCATATTTGTTGAGGTAATATGGAAATTGGCTGTACAATTAGAGGTTTTCAAGGCTCTCGCAAATATCGGACGGAAATTTTCTGAGATATAGAATATTTTTTAATAATTTTTTTCAATTTTCTAGAGATAAAATCTTCACGAAATTTTGCATATGTCAGTCAGCATTCTACAACTAGTTACTAAGGTTCAATGCGATCGGACCTGCATCGTTCGAGTTATTGGAAAAACAGTATTCAACTGCGAAATCGTTTGGCCGATTATGCCCTTTAACGAACTTAACCGACGCATTCAGATACGCAACCTATCCTGAAAATTTCAAGTCGCTATCTGTTTCCATTCGAAAGTTATCGTGGCAACGGCCAGCCCCAGAGAATCATAATTACTGGTAGAATTCCGTCATACAATTTTGCGAGGAATTTCGTGAGGACCACATCACCAAAAAAAATTATAAATTTAATATTACAGAAACTATCCGTCAGAATCCACTGAAATTCCGCACATACCTTCCAGCCGCCATTCTACAATCGAGTACCGAATTTCAGCTCGGTCGACTTTGTATGAGGTATGAATAGATAATGGAACATGAGCGCAAAAGCTCCTGATTTCACATTAGTTCTTATTAAGAATTTTCAAGCTTTTCCTAACCGTGTGTATTAATTGTCGCAAGACAAGTACATATATATTGTATAATAATAATAATAATAATAATAATAATAATATTATTTATTCAGCCAGGAGATCAAGTTGACATTGGCCACGTTACAAAATAGAAATATATTATTATTATTGTAGGGGGTAACGTTGCACTGTGGCCTTAAGGTCTATTGTGCCCCACCGTCAGAGCTGACATACCTGATGACTAGAAATGGATAAAAATGTCGTTCTTAACTTTTGAGTTCTGTGAATTATTCCACTATTGTATATTGTTGTAGAGGGGGTAACGTTGCGCTGCGACCTTAAGGTCTATTGTGCCCACCGTCAGAACTAACATACCTGATGACTAGAAATGGATAAAAAATGTCGTTCTTAACTTTTGAGTTCTGCGAATTATCACACTATTGTATATTGTTGTAGAGGGGGTAACGTTGCACTGCGACCTTAAGGTCTATTGTGTTCCGCCATCAGAGCTGTCGATGTCATCATCTCACCATCTACAGCTCGCCTTCCAGTTCCAGAGTTCTGTTGACTTCCAGTATCTGGGATGGCTTCAAGGAGGCTACGTCTTCGCTCCTGCAGATTTCTTGCCCAAAGCATTCCTTGCGTTGGTTTGAGATTGCGAGGGATCCCGTAATTAGGTGATCAGAAGTTTCATCCTCCTCCTCACAGAATCTGCACTCGTAAGTTTCTGCCAGCCCCAATCTTATCATATGTTTTATATGTAATATTTTTTGGACCTGACAGTGTCAAAGTTCCACAGGAACTTTTTGGAGTGATACATGCCTGGGATAGATCTCCAGAGTATACTTCTTTCAGTTTCTTCTTTCTACCGAAATTCACTTTTGTAGGTGTATCTACCAACCCAACAGTAGCGTACCGGGCCAATAAAGGGGATTTGAGCTCCTTTCTTGGCAAGTGTGTTGGCCTCCTCATTTTCTTTAATTCCCGATTGACCAGAAACGCAAACCAAGGAGACCCTGTTGTTCTTGCCTACTTCATTAAGTTTTCTTCGGCACTCCCATATTAGCTTAGAGTCTATAACAAGGGAGCTCAGAGCTTTAATAGCACTAATAGCAGACAAGTACATAAATGCATAATATTCATTTAATACCATTTATCGTTAGTTTCCTTATGAACACATTTGTCAATGAATTTGTAGTTTTTTACATTGATGCTCTTCATTTCAACAAATTTCTGATATTTGCAAATTTAGAAAAATGAAGACCATATATGCTGCCCCTACTGACTTCATTGCCCAAAGTTCTGTTTTTGATAAATTACAATTTATTTACAGAGAGGTATAATGGTTTTCAATAGCCTAGTTGAAAACGTTTCACAGATATTTTTTGGAATCAATAGAAAATGGCGACGTAAATAATCGCCAACCCTTAGGTAGGCCATAAAACCCATAGGCTTCTCAATTTTCCCATTCCTAAAGTTTAATTTTCGAGAAAAGAATAAACCAAAACAACCAAAACTGGTTAATCAATTTATGACAGTGAAATCGCTGGCGCCAAAGTTGCAATTTCATCAATTGCCCGGATTTAACATTTCAGGATGCCACTGTCCCATTGCCATCGATATCCGCATCAGTCGAGTTCGAACTAACAACAAAGTATGCCCCGTTGAAAATGTAATAAATTTTATTGTTGCTCATAGTTGTGAATAAAATATCAATTTTATGGCACAATCATGAGAGTTATTCGTGCCAAGGGCAGAAATACCGACCGAATGAGATTGGACAAACTAGCGTTCCATTGAATTCATTTCGTGCATCGTCTGTGATCGGTGAATGGGTTCAAAACTGCCTTTATCTTATCGAGGAAATAATGCCCAGAGCAAACATCTTGAGCATTAAATTGTGTGTATTTGGTTCGAGGTTTCTAAAATAATAATTTGGATGATATGTAAACAACTACATTCATCCGAATATTGGTGATTTAACTGATATGATCTAAATATCTCATAAATAAATTCATCAATCATGAAGTTAGGTAGAAGAGGTTCTAATAAAATAACAAACAAGTACAACAGAATAATCAAGAAGAAGTACAACACAATCTGTTGAATTTGATCCCTTATGTCCGTGGCCTTTCTGAAAAAATCAGGAGAATCGGTTCTAAGTTCAATATAGGAACCGTTTTCAAGACACAAATGGTCTTTATTAACAAAGACAAAACCCACTAGTGAAAAACAAAAATATAAATACTGTGTATATAATATTCCTTGTATTTGTGGTAAATCGTACACAGGAGAAACATCGAGACCCCTAGAAGTAAGAACATAAGAACAACATGAGAAATAGAGACATACAGAAATCAAAAATAACAGAACATGTATATATGTACAATCCAAGGAGATCACATGATGGATTGGAGTAATACAAACATTATGATGACAGAATCTGATTAAATTAAAAGGAAACTTAAGAAGTCAACTTGTATTTTGTTGAAAAGAGAATGCAATTTTGTAAATTGCTCAATTGGAATTGATCATATTTGGCTGAATGTTATAATGCTCGAATTTCAGAATAGCTATCAAAAAAGAATGATTCTGAAGATTTTCGTTAAGTGTCTGACGAAGGAGTCTGATATAGACTCCGAAACTTTACGAAATGGTTATTTCATCGTTGATGTTGTTCCGTTATTGTTTTTTAGGCAACATTGTTCGATAGATAGCTTCTGACAAATATCTTGTGTTTCTTACGCAGAACCAATTCACAAAATAATATTTTTTTTATTTTATAGATATTTTTCAGAGTTTGGTAGAGAAAACCGAGAAAGAAACCATTTAATTAAAGAATGGTAAACTATACATTTTAGTTCAATTTCGGAAATAGTAAAACCAATTTCGGAAAAGGTAAATATAATTTCGGAAAAAGTAAATTCAATTTCGGAAAAAGTAAATCTAATTTCGGACAAAATATTCAGATTTACTAAGTACAATTTTCTGTCCATTAGACTCAGTTTCGTTATGTTCTTTCTCATGATGTTTACTCATCCGTTTAAGTGATTTAAGAAAGACTGAACTACATTTTTTGACTAATTGCAAACCTAGCTATTCGGTGAGGTTCGGGAATTTTGATCTGCTGGTTCAGTTCACATTTTCGAGTCAGTGTTTCGGAAGTTTCGGTGTTTTTGGCGGTCCTGTTCCTCGGAACAGAGTGCTTATCAATATGCCAAAATGTCTGTATTTTTCGAATTTTTGGATGAAAATGGTCTTAAACGATTTGGTTCGACCCACTGATCAAGAATCTATGATTAAAATCGACTCAGCCATAAACACGATAACTATCGAACGGAACGGGCTAGACAGTTGAAATTTTTAGAGTAGGTTTGGGAGATAAATATCTCTGTTAAGTTCGTTATTGAGCAAAATCGGCCGGATGGTTTCGAAGTAACGTAAACAATTTTTTTTTTGCAATACTAATTTCAAATTGAAATTTGCAGTTTCAATATAAGAATCCATTCATATCACCTTCAACTCTAACAAACTAATACTTTCGGAGATATGATTTTTCAAAATTTCATTATTAAATCCTAACTCTATGATTTTACAGAATGATGTTATCGAGAATTAACTTCCATATCTATGAATTTCATGATCTGTGTTCATACATGGCATCATTGTTATCTCTTCTACAGATAAGAGACATGTCAAACAAAGTATAACTGAATGGAAAATGACCGATGAAATATCCTCAGCTATCGTAGAAAGCTGTTGAATAATCCATATGATGATGGAAATATCTACTTTGGTAGGTTAATCAAATTGGGTTCAGAATATCTCCAGTAAAAACAAAACTGGAATATTGGCTAAGTTTCAATTGATATAATATAATTTTCATAGTATATTTTGGTTCGTTATTGGGTAGAATCGGTCTGGTGGTTTCGGATTAATAATTCTTGACACTCTTGGTGAATATAATTTCTTCTCTTCTCTGAGAAACCAATACTTTCGGGGATATGATTTGTCAAAGTTTGAACAAGAGCCAAAGCTCCTGTCCACAGGGCTTTCCCACATTTTTTAGCGGAAAAACTTGTTAAATGTGAAGAAATGGTGCGGATGCATTTCTTATTGTTTGAGGTTATATTACAATATACAGGGTGTTAATGAAAAGTTGCTCACTTGAATTATAAACTTGATTTTTAAAATAATTTGAATTCGTTCACTGAAGATAAGGCAGTGTAAAAATTGCATTACCATCTGATGATTATGTTTATACTGACTCTCCCGGGATTTTTTAGGAGACCCCTCACGAGCTCTTTAGAGCTTGTGCCAGTTGGACGAATCAGTGGTGTTCATAGCATGAATCCGAAAATTTTTATTTGTTCTGTGGAACATCGTGCTATCATTTTGCCCAAATATCTGTAATTTTCGAATTCTTTGCCGAAAATGGTCTCAAACGATTAGGTTCGACTCACTGATGAAGAATTCGAGGTCAAATTTGATTCTGTCCGGCCGGCCGTTGTCACGATGACTTTCGAAGGGGAAGGGATAGCGACCTGAAATTATCAGGGGAGATGACGGATCCGAATGAGTCGGTAAAGTTCGTTAATGGGTAACTAGTTGTAGAATACTGACACAAAGACGAATGTAAAAATACGTGGGGATCGTATCACTAGAAAATTTTATACAATTGATTGAAAAATATTATTTATCTTGACGATAACTTGAGAACGAAAAGAGCAATTTTCAGGGTAAGTTGAGCATGCGAATGCGACATTCAAGTTTGTTAATAGGAATAATAGGCCAAACGGTTCCGGAGTTATATCCATCTGAAATGTTGTTATTTACCCAATTCAAACTTGGTAAATACTTATAGAATGCCGACGTAATAATTTGCAGTATTTCGTGAGGGTGTGTGAGGCGTGAATAGATAGAAGAACATGCGCAAAAAAGCTCCCGGCTGAAAAATATCAAAAAATATATTTTTAAATATAAATTAGAAGAAAATAATTAAGTAGTCTATCTTTATCACTGTGATTGGCTCAGTGGCTAGCAAAGAAGTTTTCTATGGTCACGGTAATCGCCACCATTCATTCTTGGGTAAAAAATTAACCGTGCTGTGCCTAAGGTGGCGTAAGGACACAGTAACACAGCCTACACAGAACACAACTGATTCTCCTTACTCGCTCAAGCTCTCGAAGAGCTTATGAGGGGTCTCCTTGGGGAAAACCTACAAGGATCAGTATAATAATATGAATATAATATATTTATGATATACGAGTAGGTACATATAATAAAAATACTCTATCTATCCCAAAGAAAGGTGACAACCCTAGAACTGAAACTCAAAAGCGGCAGGTCTCAAACGACTACCAACGCATTTTTTCTGATGGTAGAAGGCTGAACACAGTGTTAAGCTGTCCTGAAATAGGCATCAATTCGAAGAATTCGTAATGTTTTTCATGAAATATTGAACTGTCAACGGTGGTTACTGAAGTATGACTTTTGTGTCCTGAGGTCGTTCGAATTATTTCGAGGCTATTCGTGACATAAAATAACTCCTTATATTCCAGCGTTGACCATTGTTGAGGTTTCCGATAAAGTGCATACTAAATTACGTGGGTGGTGAAATATTGCTCTTTCACGGAAGTTGACCATTAAAGGTCTCCCTTCGAATGTCCGATTCCATGGATTTTCAACTGATATAAATATATTCTTATGTTTGATCTGAAGCACTTAAATGTTTACACTCAAATCGGTCAGACATGAAATTGTGGGAATATGAGGTCAAGTATTTTATTTCTTTTTGTTGCTACCGTGGTTTCCGGTGTTATAGGAACGATGATTTTGTTGGATTCTGCGACATCAACAAGGTTTTTCACACCGACCTTGACGATATTTTCGTTTTTGTACGGAGATAGTTATACCCAACGTAGTATGTAGGTTGTGTTTGTTTGGTTGTTTCGAGATCGAGAAGTCGAAACGATTTTGCTTGTATAAGTAATCATTAGATAATTCATCAGTAAATAGCTGCTTTCTGGGTTTTATTCTCCCAAAATCTGAAAAAAATATCTGAAAAAAATATCTATGAAATTTTTTATTAGTTTCAAATTGTTTCTGCGTTAGAGAAGCCAAATGGAATAAATTCATTATCTTGGCTACGTTACATATTTATGGAAAATACTGAAACACGTCAAATTTAAATTTTAAATTGTCATTCTACTTTGTGAAACTTTGTGACCTTTCATGTTTATCGCAAAAATCAAATAAAAAAAAATAAAATCAAGTGAGTACCTACCGGAATTTGGTACGATATCAAAAACTAAAATGTTGTTCAAGTGTTCACCGCAAACTCCTTGGCAACATCCTAACCTCAAATAAAAATTTCTTCCAACATTATTCAACATTTCAGGAGTGATCATTTTCTTTCTATCGCATCTTGAAAGCAAAATATGTTTAGTATTATTGTAATGAGATTTGGAAATATTAGAGGAATATTATAATGAATTTCGGTAATCACATGATTTTATTTTTTTCTAATTTGATTTTGGCAATAAACATGAAAGTGATAACATTTCTGAATAGAAAATGACGAGACCTTCCAATCTATCTACCACAAAACCATACTTCCTATTTGAAAAATTGGGGGTTGTAGAATAGTTATTTCGTTGTGCTTGATTAATGAAGATTCTCGTTTGGTGTCTGATTTAGTCGAAACGTCACATGATAGTTATTTTATAGTTGATATTGTTTCGTTACTATTTAGCAGGCAACATTGTTCTATACTCGTATATTGCTTCTGACAAATATGTACTATTTCTAACGCAGAAGCAATTTATTTATATATAATAATAATATATTTATTTCATAGATATTTTTCTCAAAGTTTGAAATATAAGACCCAGAAAGGAGCCATTCACCGATGAATTCTCAAATGATTACTTACAAGCAAAATTGTTTTGACTTATCCATCTCGAAACAACTAAAGAAACTACTCCGATGTTTCGTCCTTGAGAGGCCATCTTCGGCTTAGTTTGTTTTAATTCGATTCTGTTTCTTATGACATATTATTTTGTATTCTGAATCAGGTGATATTACTCTTGAAATCAACCAATTAGGTTTTTAAATCGTTTTAGCTATCATATGAAATTGTTCCTGAGTACGACTCAAAGCTATCTCAAAATATCCATTGGGGGAAGGTACTACAGTATAAAAATCAATAAAGCACACAATAATGAAAAATTTTGTTTAACTCAATAATTTAAATATTAAAACATTTAATGAATTCGTTTTACTTTTCTATTTAAACTTTTTCAAGTTAATATTCAAAAAAATTCTTGGATTTTCGCACTTTATCGATGCTAATGTTGTTATAATCGCCCCAATTAAATATTCCGAAAGTGTGCAGAACCGTTTTCAAAACATTTTTGAACGACAAGTTTGAACCAATGCACTAGGGGGAAATTATCTCTGCAATTCAGAAACTTCGTCCTCAACCTATCGGCAGATGGTTTTCGACAGGTATAATTCAGTGGATGGACATCTAAAGGCAAATAATAACCTACGAAAGAATACCCTCCTAAAAGAGACGCTGAAATATCCTACATTAGTCAGGATTCTGAGGATTTAATATATGAACCGTCAATATCATGGATATAATATTTTACGTGGAAGAGCTTGTCGCCAAAGTGCCCTAAAATCCACTATATAGCGAGTGAGAATTGCAGGAAAGAAAATCCCAGATATCCTCTTACTTCGACTCGATAATATCTTCTAAAAAGCCGCTATACGATCTAACTTTTCCAACGTCTCGGCAAATGACATCTCCATAGGGGTACAAAAACAATTTACAATTACGATTCAATTAAGGAGTCCATTTCCAAAAGAATTCGCTGACCCAATAGTTTCCCACGCCAAAACTAATCCACATAAAGTGTACAATTTACTGGAACTACAACTGTAATTCGATGACCACAACCAAAATAATCCAGTTAATGCTCATCCCTTGGGATATATAGTTTGCTCAAAAGATCCTTCAGAAAACGTCACTATTCCTTTCATACGACAAGCATCAGCAAATGTCCGTTGACCATCCTGCCAGCTGAGATGGGCGAGAAATTATACATCGGTTAAACTGCGCATGAAATGAAGGAGAGAGACGAAGAGTAAGAAAAAAGATAGAAAGAGAAAGAGGAATAGGGGATTGATATTAGAGATCTTTTGATGACATCTTTAGTTGTAATGGTTCCTGCCTAGATGTCAATCAAGGTATAAAATAATGGGAATTTACATGGATCCTACAATATGACACTCTTTCAGGATATACCAATTATTCCAGAAAATACTCCAATCGAATTTAATGTCCACGTAGAGGACCAAAAAATCATAATTTAAGCCTTCAGGACCAGACGTTCGAAAAAGAAGAATATTTTGCTTCACGGTTTCATTCGTAGGACGTCCATGCTTTCGAGATTTATAATGACTAATTATAACTCAAGTTTGGGCGTAATTGACCACGGATCCGCCTCCCCTACTTGATGCAGGCTCGATTTTCTCGGAAATTTTCTTACGGTCGTATGAAATAATTGATGTCGAATTCGCGATTGCCGGAATCAAGCCGGTCTTGCATGTACCTACGTTCGTTTTGTACCTTTCTTCGGCGTTATTACGTATTGCCACGATGTCTCAATAAATATTCCGCTGTCTTGACCAGCAGATTGATCGATGGGTTTTTCCTTTAAACGACTATTGGGGTGAACGAAAGTACGAGCAGCCTCAAAAACGATTACGAGTAGTTTATCTGGGTGAACTGATTTATTCAGTGTATTATTATCTTGAATAATGTTCCTTTGGTATCATCCAGCGAAAAAATGTTTGGGTACGCAGAATTTGAATATCAATCGAAAGAGTTCGTCCACCCAACGGCTCCCTTGCACGTGCGGGTTTTGACCTCTTAAACTATTTAAAAGAAATCGGTAACATTTAGTACAAAAATGTGGTATTACCGAGACGATATTCCGAAGTTTTCGTTGGTATCGATATAGACGTCCGCCCACGGGCATAACTAATCAACGCGATTCTAATGTCCTACACTCGGTTTTTATGGTAATCCTGCACGTACGATTACTACAATTGTAATTCCCGCGTCGTCAATCCCCACGATTCACGCGACCAGGAAGGAAGCAGAAAGATCGAGTAGTTCGTCCATCGCTTACGTATAGTCTAGTCAACAAGTGCCTTTTAGGTCAAAACTTTTCAGAGTTCTCCGAAAATTATGATTGAGATGTCATTCGATTCGGAAAGGCATGTAGATATTTTTTGAGAAAATCCAAAACCCTCTCGCAAAAATTGCGAAAGTTATAAACAATTAATTAAAAAAATGGGGGTTTGGTTCTTTGCACAACTATTTGAGATTTTTCAAATTTGATATAAGATTCAAAAAGAGGAGGAAATGTTTCAAAAAATGTCCCAACTCCCGGAACTGAAGGAACAATATTTATAATTTTCTCAGAGGGTTGAAAATACGCCCAAAAACGGGTAATCTGGCTTGTGTAAGCCACTTCGGACCTTTAATGGACAAATATTATTTAAACTTATTAAATATGAAAATTAAGGACTGAACAAACTTAAGGCGCCTACAGGATACATCAATGAACAATAATCCGAGGAACAAACATTTTTATCGCCTATTTTTCAATAATTAGTTATCCATTAGTTAATTAACAATTTTTTAAGCACGAACATTAACATTGCAAGTGCGATAATTGTTAAACTATTATTTTGAGAATTTTGTCCTTTCGTGAAGCTTAGACTAGATTCCCGTTGGAAAAATTAAAAAATGGTTAATAATAATCCCCATAGAACGTTTGTTACAATATTCCGCGTTCGTTACAATATAGCGCGTTCGTTACAATATTCATGTAACCATATTGTTGATACTGTGGAATTACACAGAAAAATATCCTCTAACTATATCACTAAGCCTGAAATAATACACGAGAACTAAAGGATTCGAATGAAATTAATCGTTGTCAGTTCATAAATCACGACTGAAACCTTCAGACCAGCATTTAAATATTTTTAAATAGTTTATTTACACACATGGCATGAATAGCAATGGGAAATGCCAAAGATAAGAATGACAAAAATCAAAATAATGTGATTCACGAGTAATTGAATGAAAAATTATATACGCTTTACACTAATTTATTTGATTTTGACGCGTTTCGTCGACAAAGTCAGAGGATCAGACTAGATCATAATATCGTAAATTCACGAGCATTCAATATTTAGACTACTTAACCAAGAAATTTGAAAATGCGGAAAAATATTTCCGTTATTTTTCCTATGTGTTTTTCATTTCAGTACAATTCAGGAAATCATTTGAAGAAGAAATAAAACGAATAACTTTAGATTTTCAAGACATTCAATAGTTAAATTAAATATAATTAAATGCAAAATTTTTACCATTGATTGATTGAATAATGGGGTCTAAGGCCAAAAACTACATATCCCCAAAGGAAGTTCAGAGTCCCTAATCTAGGATTAGTGAATTTTAATCATAGATGACAAACCAAATATGAGTTTGACTGTTTATAATATTGGCGGCCAATAATTTTAACAAGTGGAAAATTAATTTGGAACAAAAATTAATGATGCTTTTAATGGACCAAATTGATATTTATATAATTATGATAAATCGCACAACATTGTAGAAATTATAGTTGAGCAGATCTGAAGATATTTTGTGTAACGTATTCAAAAATATACTCTTGGAGCAGAATGATGAAATGAATGCCAAAACAGTTTTGATTAATAATATAAATTACGCTAAAAATCATTCAAGTAAATTTCTTTGCTTTATTCTTTAGCCAAAAAAATCTTATTTATGAAGAATTGAAATCAAATTTCAGTTCTTAATTTTTTTGAAATTTGCAATACACTCGAATTCAAGCATTTCACTACACTAAAATATCAAAGGATTCTTTTTAATGGGATAGTAGAATCCAATTCACATACAATATTATTATTTACCTGAATGTGGTTGATTGCAGCGATGTAATGCTGGTTGTGGAGTGGGTGTTACCATAGCAAGGAAGGACTTCTCTGAGGATGTATTCTTCGATGAATTGAAGGGATCTACCAGCAGCTGCATAGTCGCAATACACAACTGAAAAACAAATTTAAAATTAATGAAGTATTTTTATATTAAAATTTCTACAAATTTATTTTGAACATGAAAATTCGCAAACACAGTAGATTCTTCAGGTACATTACATTTTGAATAACTATATCCGTCTTGAAAATATTATCAAAAAAATCAAAATCAAGAGATATTAATTGTACATTTCGTTTATAATAAATACTGCCAATTGAATCATTGGTTTGTGCCTGACAGAAACGTTTGGAATATTATAAGTATTCATTTATGTACAGCAAGAGAAAAAGAAAACAATGAATCCCACTAATCCATTATTTTCAGTACATTTTATTTTTTAATTTTGTTTGTATTTGTTTTCATTTTTTAATCTTGTTTTTCCTTTACTTTCTTTCTCGGACTTTATTCAGGGAAAGGAAAAAAAAGGAACCGAAAATATTCGAGAAAAGAAAGTTGTTCACAGCTGTTTGTTCATTACCTAATTATTTAGTTTATATATTTATTTCTAATTATTCTGAAAGGATAAATTATGATTGACTAAGAACACCTGAAACGACTAATCAATATTAAAATGAATTCAATTTCATAGATACCATTTTTTATTAGAAACAGGAAACAGTTTCAACCATAATTTCGATATCTCATATCTTGAAATTAAAAGTTACACACCTGCTCCTTTATAATCATTGGGATAATGAAACTGAATTATTTTTCAATGAACAAACAGATGTTAACAATTCGCCATTCTTGAACTATTTTTTGTTTGATTCATTTTCAGCTGGGGCAGCCTATAAGGACAATATTTACGAGACACATTTGCTTAAGCAATATGCATATCTAAATATTCTCAATAAGCTACTGTGATTGCGAAACACTTATTATATTGGTAAGAAATATGTGTAAATTTGTTTATAACCGATGTGGATGCCCATCCATGTAAAGACTGGTTCAATTAAATATACGCCTATATTCCTTTCTAAATTTGCTCGTAATGATGTTTATTCCTAATGTAGAACAATATCTTCAATCTTCCCGAATTCCCCCGTGAAATGTAAAGCTTACATGAATTACATCCTAACTGTCATTCTGACAAAAAAAAACATACATATATGTGCCAACCCGAATGAAGAGAAATCTAGAACGGCCAACAAGGATATCCAATGAGAAATATTTTCTTGTTCGCACTCCAAACGAATTAAAAATACAATCCTATACATATCTGGAATTTTCATTCTGTCACAGCTTCATTTATTGCATGCCTGATGATGAGGAAGTCCAATTTCGACGTAATCCGTGTTCAAAACCGTGGGATTAGTTCTTCAACATGTGCCTTTTTATTTTCGAAGAAGTAATCCTTCATTTGATTTATATAGGATCACAAAAATGTCCCCAATTTTCCACTTCATTTATTTGTATTTTTAAATCTTGGATTTCCTCCATCCCTACTTCAGAAAGCTTGATATAATGAACCCAATTACTTTGCTCGGAATCTGCTGGAATTGGAGAAATATTTGAAATAGGGGATAATTTCCAGATATTACCTTGGACTATATATTTATTATTAGAACGTGGTCGTGTGGCTTCGTTCAGCCCTTCATAACTGCGACCGACACGATCTTTTGTTCTATTACCCTACATATTCAATCCTAAGGACATTGTAAGGGTGTTAACATACCTGATGACGTCCTTAGAATATAGAAAGAAATGGATAAAAAAGTCGTTCTTAACTTTATATACCCTTTTCACAATTCAATTTTTTTTGTAAATTGAGATTATTTTATATTTTCAACCTTTGCCTGAGAGTGTTACGGGGACAATATTTCTAATTCATCTGTTACAAACTCCCAAGATACAAATTAACGGTAATTATATAGAAAACCTAGATAAAATAAAATATCTTGGGCCCCTCATTGATAGTAACCTGGAGTGAACATATCAACCATATAATGCAAAAAACTAGAAAAATGATAGGGGCCAATTAAAGATGCCTATATTATTTGAATGAATAAAATAAAAAGGTACTATTCAATGCGTACTTTATGTCGTATTTTCGATATCTGATCCCACTTTGGGGATTCTGCGGAATGTTTAGATTCGAAAAAAAAACAACAAGATACCATCTTGAAGATTCTGTTTGGATAAGTCGTCTTACGAGTACAGATTCATGGAGAATATACAGGGTGTATCTGAATAACACCGAAAAAATGTCAGGGGTGATTTTGTGATGAAAATTAAGATGGGTTTTTGGTATAAAATTTTTTGAAAAACCTCCCCCCGGAAAAGTTACACCCCTCCGAAGATTAAGAAAAATAATTGTTTTTCTTTTTTATTTTTTCTGTATACTAAAAGTCCTCAAGAAAGGTAATAGAATGGGCGATGAAGAAAATGAAGCAAAACTTGGAAAATATACGAACTATAAACAAATAAATTAGGTTAGGGAAATTCCACCTCTGTGCTTTTTGAAAATGCATTGCATTCTTTCTCTTAAATACTCAAGTTGTAGAGATAAAAAAGTTAGTAAATGAATTGGGCTTTTCAGCCATGTTTTTATCCAAAAAAAAGTTGTAAGAAAAAATATCTTAGGGGTTGACTATTTTAACCCCTTCTAGGAATACTTTAGGGTTGAAAAATTCCAAAATGTGTAGTTTTATTGACAAATAATATTTACCCAGTTTTATGTCTTTAGCTTAACATACAGGGAAAATAAAAAAGATAAACATTTTTTTTTGTTAATCTTCCGAGGGGTCTAACATTTCCGTGGGGATGTTTTTCAAAAAATGTTATACCAAATACCCACCTTAATTTTCATCGCAAAATCACCTCTTACATTTTTCGGTGTTGTTCAGATACAGCCTCTGTATAACAAATGATGAATATCTTATACCTGAGCTTATGCATTGCTGAGGATTATGTTAAATAACTGAATTTTGATCGTATTATTTATGGGAATAGAGGTTGAAAATAAATAATATTGTACTCTCCATATTCTCCCTAAACAAATCAAACAAAGCCAAAAATAGACAGGTAAATATAACATAGGAATATATTTTTAAACAATAGGTAGTTTTGAAATTTTCGCCGTTAAATTTATTTTAATTGATTTGAAATTTCGTCAGATTTAAAACAGTTAACTAATAGCATGAATGATTCAAAATTACCAATAAGGAAATCTCTAGTACCATATTTTTTAATGAAAACAAAGCTTTTCCTCAACAATTATTTCACTATATCCAGATTATATTGTATTGTCAATTGACGTGTGTTGAAATTTGATAGGATCGAATGTGACTGTTGACTACCACAAAACGAAAAATATAACTAGAAACAATGCGGGAATGAGTTCATTCCAGCACTGTTTTCAGTGCTGGAATGGACTCATTACCATACTGAAATAGAGTAAAGGAATTTCTGTTGTATGAGATGCAGGACGGAAACAGGACCTCTAACTGATAGATACAAAATATTTGACACTTTAACATTTCAAGGAGTTATGTATTGTACATTCCTACTTTACTTGAAATAATTATTCTTTAATGATTAAAATTCATTATTGACATTATAATCTGAGTACATACAAATAGAGGTAGTCAGTTTACTTTGAATACAAATTTTTTATTTTAAAACTGTTAGTGAAATTTGTAGGAATTTTCAATCGCAATTCTACTTACATATTTCGAAAAGTGAAGTGTGAAAATTTCAGGATATTTAGTAAAATTTCATTCCTTGTTGAATAATAAGATGTGCGAAACAATAAAACTTGAAGCGTCCTTGACAAAAATCAACGTATGGCTGGAACATTATTTCTACAGATATAATCAGGATCATCATCCAAAAATTTCCAGTCTGTCATTGATATGAACATTTCCATAAATTGAAATTTCCTATCTTAACAACTCATCGATTCATAAACAAATTCAGTTTTGCGAAT
Source organism: Halyzia sedecimguttata (assembly GCA_937662695.2). Taxonomy (NCBI): domain Eukaryota; kingdom Metazoa; phylum Arthropoda; class Insecta; order Coleoptera; family Coccinellidae; genus Halyzia; species Halyzia sedecimguttata. The sequence goes on along the minus strand of OW569415.2, from coordinate 66,274,263 downwards.
GTTGTTCGACACACATATCACATGAAAGTCATAACTTCCATGATCTAATTACCATAATTATGCATAATATCTGTGATTATTGTTTGTTGTATTAAATCTGGCGATCTCGAGCCGGCCTGGGGCTATCTCGTTATGTAAGAGTTGCTTAGATATGAAAATGATAATATGTGGTCTTTATCAGGCGATACTTTGTGAATTGAACCCAGGGGAACGTCAGCTTATGAAAACCATTTAGATAAATATGTAGGACTATCGTAAATATTATGTTTGTTGATCCTACATGATTTCGCAAGAGTAATTGCAATGTTTTGGATAAAAAAAAATAACTGCAGTTTTACAGATAATTAAAAATAGGACTCGTAAAACTAATGAGACCATTGTGCAATGGTGTAGATCGAAGTCGTATGCTGAACTATAGACCGTTTACTTTAATTTAAAACCTGCGAAAGATCATCGAAAAATTGATTAAAATGCGCATGGAGATTGAAGGCATTCAATGTCGACTGAGGATGCTATTAAAGGAGTCACAGATATTATATGGTGTGAAAAAGCCAAATGGAATAAATTCATTATCTTGGTTACTGTACAATGTACATATTTATGGAAACTACCGAAACACGTCAAAATGAAATTGTCATTCTTCTTCGTAAAAATGCAAACCCTACCTTCAACCGCCTTCGAAAAACAGGTATAACCACCAATTTTTCAAATAAAGTATGGGCTTGTGATACATCGTTTGAAAGATCACGTCATTCTCTATTCAGAATTGTTATCACTTCCATGTTCATTGCAAAAATCAAAATAGAAAAAAATAAAATCAAATGAATAGCGAACCTAATCGCAAGCATTATTTGATCTTTTAGGTGATTTAAATCAAGGGGTTTAGTTTTGTACACAGTGCGCTTCGCATATCCCCATAAAAAGAAATCTAATGGGTTAAGATCAGGGGATCGCGCTCGCCATTCGATCGTTCCTCACTTCCCTATCCACCGATTTTGAAATATTGCGTCGAGGTACTGCCGGACATTGCGTTGGTGATGTGGTGGTGCTCCATCTTGTTGGAACCATATCGTATTCCGTGGAAGTTGAGGATTTCTTTGATCAGGATATAAATTTGTCAAAGTTGGAACTACATAATTTTGAAGTAGTACGAAATAATTATCGCCATTCAAATTTTCCTCAATGAAAAGAGGGTCTATGACATGGTTTCCAACATTTCCTGCCCAAATATTAACCTTTTGAGGGAATTGCGTGTGTTCTTCTCTCATCCAATGAGGATTTTCGATAGACCAGTATAGCGGCAATTTTGACGATTAGCATGACCGTTGAGAGAAAAAGTGCACTCATCAGAAAACCAAACGTCTACTAATTTAATGTATAATAATATTGATATCCAAAATGTCCATTATTTGTTCACAAAAAGTCGGTAAAGCACCGACGTAGTGGCTTTCACGAAAAAAATAATTTCCAATATTTTCGACAGTATAATATATCCCATCGAGTTTGAATCTAGATCTTGGCTGTAAAATAATGTTTTGAAGGTTGTTGTACAATTTCATGGATATCTGAGAGATAGTTCGTGAGATACGGATTATTTTTTATATTTTCCTGCCATACGATCCTCCTAAATTTTGCATAAGTCTTCGCGCCGGTATTTTTGGCGCTCTTGTTCCTCGGAACAGAGTGATTATCAATTTGCCCAAATGTCTGTAATTTTCGAATTTTTGGCTGAAAATGGTCTTAAACGATTTGGTTCGACTCACTGATCAAGAATACGTGGTCGATTAACACGATAACTCTCGAACGGAATGAGCTAGACAGTTGAAATTTTCAGTATAGGTTTGGGACATAAATATCTCGGCTAAGTTCGTTATTGGGCGAAATCGGTCAGATGGTTTCGGAGTAACAAAAAAAAAATTTACATTACAAATTTCATAATAAGTTTTTCTCAAGATGGAGTTTCACCATAGGAATCCATTGATGTCATTTTTAACTCTAACAAGCTAATACTTTCGGAGACATGATTTTTCAAAATTTCAATAACAAATCGTACTTCTGTGTTTTCACAGAATGCTATAATTATTCTATATATGAATTATTATAACATGATCTGTGTTGATACATGTCAACTTATTTTCCAGACACATGATATGTCAAATTTTGATATTCAATGCCCAAGGTTAATCCATATGATGATGGGAATGGTAATGGTAATTTAATAATATTGAGTTCAGAATATCTCCAGTAAAAACAAAACTGAAATATTGGCTAAAGTTTCAATTGATATAATATAATTTTCAGAGTGGATTTGAGGAAAAAATATATCGTTCATCATAGAATTGAGGGACGAATATCTCGGACGAGTTCGTTGTTGGGTAGAATTGGTCTATTGGTTTTGGATTAATAATTTTTGGCACTCTTGTTGAATTTAAATTCATTTATGATGTTTGAATTTAATTTATGCTATTATGAAGTTCTATCATAAGAATCCATTGATATAATTCCCAACTTTTACCAATACTTTCGAAGATATGATTTGTCCAAGTTTGAACAAGAGTGCCAATGCTCCTGCCCACAGGGCTTGTTTTCAGTTTTTTAGATAACTTCCGAGTTTCAATTCGATCAGATCAATCAGTATTTGTCAAGTTATTGGGAAGTTAACACTTTTGAGGAATACATTTTTAACTAGTGATTATTCCAAGTGAACCGATAATTTTATTAACTTGTTGGCGGAATATATTCCCTGAGATCTTTTGCTCTCAAATGTTAAGATCTTTTCGATGCAAAATTTAATTATTTGTGAACTGTTTCTGATATTACTATTTTGAGTTTATAGGAATTTCCTCAACACTTCTTGTATTTTTAATAATAATAATACCTAATCATAATAAATAAATAAATAAGATAATATAAAAAAAATTACGTTCGAAAGGTATCGTGGCGACGGCCGGCCTGCATTTGGGCAATATGATGGCACGCTGTTTCCTAGAACATGTGCTCAAAAAATGGCATTACAAAATAACCTAAAATACGAAATGTGGAAATCCTATTTCAATTGTTTACGTCTAAAACTGAATCCGCACATGTATACACAAATTATCATAAATACGAAATGACCTTCTTTTCAATTTCAGTCTGCATAAATAGTATGTATCAATAATTTAGAACCACTTTTGAAATCCTTCTCCCATTATAGCTGGTAATGAAGAATAAAAACATAGAATTGAGAACTATCATTATTTCTCAACCTAATCTTCAAAAACGAATTTGAATTGGTTGTAAAAACATTTTTGCAAATAGCTACATTAATTTTTTCAACCGGGATAAATTTGGATCTTGTAATCCTAATGATACCCATTTTTTCACTCTCATTTGATCTTGAATAACCAAAGAAAACGGCGCCATGACGTAGTCTGCTCGCTTTTGGAACATCAATTTGCTCTTCGACCCAGTCGACCTTGGAACTAACTTTTATTTGGGTGTATGCGTATTGTTTATTGACCTGAACTGGTTTTAAACTGGGAGCTTTTCGCACTCTGGTACCAAAGGAATATCGGACGGAATCAAGAACTCGCTATTTACAATTTGATTGATGAAATGTGAATTTAGTATAAATACCAGATTTGTTTTTACCGATTCTAATTTTGAAGAACACGTAAAACTGAAAATTCGAAAAACCGGTATATTTCATCTTAATACCTTGTAGCGTAAAAGGAATTTTTTTTTTATTCCGAGATATTTATGTCCCGAACCTATTCTGAAAATTTCAATTGTCTACCTCATTCCGTCCGAGAGTTATCGTGTTAACGGCCGAACGGACATAATCGATTTCGACCACGGATTCTTGATCAGTGATTCGAACCAAATCGTTTAAGTCCATTTTCAGCCAAAAATTCGAAAATTACAGACATTTGGGTGAATTGATAAGCAGTCTGTTTCGAGGAACAAGAGTACCAAAAATTGGAATTTTGGAAGTTTCAGTTTGGTCGTATCTGTAACAATAAGAAATAAAACTAAATTTTAGATGGGTATAACTCCGCGAAATTCACAGAACTTGCACAAAACACAGAGGTCATGTCTCATATCAAAAAATCGGCGATTTGGTTCATTCTTAATTCCTAGTTTTTTTGTCATCTGTATAAACCAATATACTCAGCTCTTGATGCTTATTTTATTTTAATTTGTTTGATTTTCTGTATAATCCCACCTTTAAATTTTATGCGATCTGAATTAACAATTCATGTAAAATTCCATAGAGTACGCCTGATATCCTGAACAAAATTCGGACCCCGATATTAATAGATATCATTGTCGATATAAAAGATTCGATTCAGCATTTGTTATATCAACATTGCAAAAACATTTCTAATTACTGTTGAACCTTCCACTGTAAATAATCGTAGAAATGCGGTAAACAAAGTCGTTTTCATTTACGATGGACATAATGGTTGTAGTTATTCGAATGAATATCGAGTTTCGTGCAGGGTTTGTTTTTTCGAGTAGCTTATTTTGGAAAATGGCTAGTTAAGCGTAGTATTTGAAAAAGCGTGTCTTTATAGATTATTGTAACATCGCAGTTGGCTTTGAAATATTCTTATTTTGCTGCTTGATATATATATACAGGTGTCCCATAATTAGACCGACAGGCTTCTAGTGGATGTTCTAGACTATAGACATTATTTTAGACACTTCCGAGCCAAATCATATAATGCAAAAATGCCCTCTGAAGATGACGTCTAGGCAACACTATTTGATTTCGTATTAATTGTTTTATAAGGTGAAGCTTTTATGAAATAATTGAAATAAAGTACAAGAAATTGACATTTCACTTACTTTATTATGATGCTTTAGAAAACGAGCATTGGGTAGTGAACAGAGAGAAAATTTCAAATCAATTTTTCTTAAAACCGGTGCAACTGGGCGATGTCACACAAGACCACCTTTTTTCAAGAAAAAGTATTAGAGTTTATGAATTTGATGTATAACACAAAAAGTGTTGCCTGGACGTCATGTTCAGACGGCTCAAACTCCTTAACGAAGCATTTTTGCACTAAATGATTTGGCTCGAAAGTGTCTAAAACATCCACTAGAAGCTTGTCAGCCTAATTATGGGACACACTGTATATAATGTTCATATTCGCTATTCCATCCGATAATTTAGTTTCAGACAATATAATTATCAAGGCTGTCGATTTCAAAGGCCTGTAAAATAGTCAGGTGTCAGGATCCTTGGCGACGAGCGGCAAAGAATGATTCAAAGCCAACTGCGATGTTACAATCATTTATAAAGACCATGTACAACGATACTCTAATTCTCTAGTTCTATAGGATTTGAATACAAAATTCAGTAGTTGAAATCCTTTTAGTTCAAATCATTCTCTTGAATAATTGAAGGTATTTATGCCGCCTAAGCACTATCGAGTAAAGTTTTTCGATTTTTCACGGAGATTCATCAAAATGTACTAATTCATTATATTATTGAACCAATTATTCAAGCACAAGTACACTTTATTTGTATATAGCAGGGGTGGCCAACTTGATGAGACCCAAGATCTACTATTTACTGACAAAACTCTGTCCGATCTACCAATATAGATATATAGATCTTTAATTGTAGAAATTTTAAATGGAATTCGATGCTGTCTGCCTCGCCGCGATCGACTGGACCTATAGCTACGATCAATCAGTTGGCCACCCCTGGTATATAGGCTATGTTCGCAGAAATTGTGCTACGGAGGGTAGCACACAGGGCAAATATCGTCTTAGACAACCTCCAGCATCATTTTCATATTGCGTTTTTTTAGTAGAGGCCCTTATCCGTATGCATTGTAGTCATTTTTAATGATGATGTTTTTATCGATATTCTACAACTAGTTACCAAGCTTGAATTCGTTCGAGTCTATATTTTTTGAGTTATCGAGGAAAAGGTGGTTAATTAAAATCTAAAAATTACTTGTCCTATGTTGAAAACATTCAATAATGCAATTATGAATGTTACTTACTTTATCTCCACACTGTATATGAAGTGGACCAAAAAATAGAGTCAAACGGAAGTCCACATATAGAGCACCATGCAATTTTTCCTTGTTTTCGAGTTATGAATTTTTTTTCTGAATTTTTGAGAATTTTCTACTTGAACAACTTCAACAATTTCTAAATAGAAAAGTAGAATAGTTTTTTGAGATTTTTTTTGCAACTGTATCTTCATGAGCTGTACTTTCAGGCATAAAAAAAATAGCTTCTTAACTTTGATGATAATTATGAAAATATCGATTAAAATGGTAATTTAAGTTCGGTAAATTATGAATTAAATTTTTAATTGAAAGTAAACAGGAGAATTCATGATTCCTATGTAGTTCTAAAGAATTCACCAGACTCTTAGCTTTCAGAATCATTGAAAAAAGTAGTACTGAATGGACTAATTTGTTAATCGGTCCACAAAAAAGTATAAGTCATTTCAGCCCATTACGTACTACTCTTTTTCAATGATTCTGAAAGCCAAGAGTCTGGAGAATTTTTTAGAACTACTTAACAACCACCTGTATAGATTTTTAATTAAAAGTTGAAAATTTAAGTCCTGACTTCACGTCAGCGCTTCAACCAATTTTTAAAATGATAGTGCCCTGGTATGAGTGCGCAAAAACCTTGAGCGATACAGCATTCTTCGCACAATGTGATTCGTTTATCTATTACTGAGAAATCCAGCACTATAAATTTAAATTACAGTCATTCATCGATGTCCATCAAGTCAGACCTAATTCTTCTAGCAACCAGTAAATCAAATCCATTACATCAGTTGACCCTCAAAACGAGTTAATAACGCTTCCATATCAGCCACATAAACACCATAACTTCTTTCCCTTTGGACATGTGTGATAATAGTCTCTTTAAAAGACCTACAACTCCGGTAGAAGTAGTTTACTACAAGGATATCCTTCAGTCACCGTTATTCAGTCTGAAACTAGCCACTCTCCGACAATCGGCATCTTGCTTGTTTTATACAGGATGTTTATAGTTCTGCCATCGATAAAGAATGTATTGCTTAAGCTTAACAATTGAAGCGGATACTACAAAATTTCAAACCTACATATTTCAAATAAAAAGTTTGCCAATACTTAATCATTGAGAATGATATCAATGGATTCTTATAATAGAACTGCATCATAAAAGAAACTAAATTAAAATTAAATGAAGAACTTATCCGAGATATTCATTCCTCAAATCTACTCTTAAAATTATATTATATTAATTGAAACTTAGCCAATATTCCAGTTTTGTTTCCACTGAAGATATTCTGAACCTAATTTGATAAACTTACCAAATTATATATTTCCATCATCATATGGATTATTCAACGGCATATAGCGTAGGGGTAATTATAATATCCTGCAATTGGTCATTTTGCATTCAATCATACTTTGTTCGTTTGAAGTGTTAGAACATTTTTCTTTCTTCGTTACTCCGAAACCATCTGGCCGATTTTGCCCAATAACGAACTTAACCGAGATATTTGTATCCTAAACCTACTCTGAAAATTTCAACTGACTAGCTCATTGCGTTCGAGAGTTATCGTGTTAACGGACGGCCCGACAGAATCGATTTCGACCACGGATTCTTGATCAGTGATTGGAACCAAATCGCTTAGGACCATTTTCAGCCAAAAATTCGAAAATTACAGACATTTGGACAAATTGATAAGCACTCTGTTCCGAGGAATAAGAGCGCCAAAAACTAATGATAATTCTGTATAAATCACTGATAGAGCTAATTCTAACCTGTGGTATAGTTTTTTGGGATGGGCTATACAGAAATGCTTTGCAACAACTAATAAATAGTCTTCCAAAAATAAGGTCAGGGTAGTTAGTTGAAAAATACCGACACGAAGGCCTATACAGAATTTTGTGAGGATCGCATGACTAAAAATATTTATTTAAAAAAATTCTGTATCAGAAACTATTCATGAAATCGTTGAAATTTGACAACAGTCTTATTTTACCGCCAAGGTTTAGATGTGAACTCGATCGGATCTATATTGTAGAAGTTATTTGGGAAATACAGAAACATCACAAAAACTAAAATGAGAAATTTGAAAGCAAAGTATCAAAGTTCAGTAATAGAATTAGCTCATAATCCACCTATCACCATGTATCCGTACAGACCGAGCATAGCTATGATGGTTGAAGGGTCGGGCTCATAGAAGTAATATACAGAAGGAACCGGAGTTGAGTCGAAGGGTCGAAGTTGCTTTTTTTTACTGCTATACAGAATGTTTTTTTTTTAATTGTCACACCGTAATTTCTCATGGCACAACCGTACGATTGGACTGATTTGTTACATAAAAATTACTCTCGGAATACGCTATTGAAAATAAACCACTGCTATACGGCTGTTTTTCATCTCATTGCACAATTGAATGATTGAACTGATTTGTGTCCTTTCGCCAATATAAACAAAACACTATTTATTTTCGACCCAACAGTAATGTATGTATTAGAATGGGTCCTTACGCCACCACAAACACAGCACTGTTTATCTTCGACCCAACAGAGGAAGAATGTATTTGGACCTTGGAGACCTTACGAAAACACAAAAACAGCACTGTTTATTTTCGATCCAACGGTGAATGTATGTATTTGTAACGAAACTAATCGTTTGAGATCATTATCGGCCAAAAAGTATAACCTTTTTTTTTTGGAGGCTTCTTTTTACAGTTGGATTTATATTCTTGGAAATATTGAGAATATTATTTTTTTTCTGGAGTTAAGCAGCGTTGTTTGTAGTCTTATATATTTATGATTTGATTGGCTATGATTGGTGGAATGTATTTGATATTATTGCACATGCAGGTATTAACTCACCTAGGTGCTATGATTGCAAAATGTTGTAGCAATTGGATAGAGCAGAAGATGTGGCAATGCAAATGTGCAATTTATTGAAAAATATTCTCATATTTAGACATGACAAAAATAAAATAGAAAATTAAAAAATTTTCAAACATTTTAAACGACATATTGTTAGGTGTAATAAAACACAACATTTCTCTAATTTTACCGACCCCGCATCTCTTACCGTTTACGTTTTGAAATACGTAAGTTTCAATGATCGAATAAATAAATCATTTTGGGATATAATAGTCAAAAAATTATAAAGCTTTCTCTACCTCAACCTTCTACAGTTTTCAGATTGGTGCTGAAAAACATGTGAAAGTTTGGGATATACAATATTCCAAATAGTATATTGAAGTAAGTAGTATAAGGAAATAATAAACTTTCCTGTAAATTTTGTTGTTAATTCTGCACATCTAAAACAATTGAGGAAGGTTTAAAGTGTTTGTGAAACTGACTACTTGGAAAGGCTTTGATAATTTATAGGTATCCGAATCAGAAAATTTCTTTACCATATCAATAACAAACCATTCGGCTGAAACGAAGTTCAACATTTGTGATGGACTTTCTGAACCCCTGTATCTATGATAGTAGTAAAGTTATTTCGTATAGAATAGATCATTATTTAGTGGAATATAATTGTAGGGTTTGAGCATATAGCGATCAGATAACTTAGACAGACTATGAGGAGTTATGGGAGAGTGGATATACTTTCATTCAACTGAATCATTAACATATTAGGTTAAGGTCATGATGTAAATTCATGTCTGTCGTAAGATAAATCGCAAGGTATTGAATTAGATCTTACTCGTTTCACATGTATTATACACCTGTTGCGATTAATCGCAAATTTGTTTGAAATTCACAACGTGTTGTCGGCATCGTTGGCACTCAGAATTAAGACTAATTAGTTGATGGCTGCTTGTTGTAAAATTTCGAGCTGGATTTTGAACTATCTAGATTCCGCTTCATTAATAAATTGCATTAAATACTCACAAACAGAGAAATAGAAATTTATTGTCCGAGATTCGGCTGCAGAAATATGTTATTTTCAATGAACGATTAATGATAATGAAGAACATGACTTCAGGGTAGTCCTGCAAAAATCAGCAGAATATTTGTGACTAATCATATTTTGGGCAATCTTGTTCCTCGGAACAGAGTGCCTAACAATTTGGCCGAATGTCTGAAATATTCGAATTTTTAAATGAAAACGGTCCTAAACGATTGGGTTCGACTCACTGATGAAGAATCCGAGATCAAATTTGATTCTGTCCGGTCGTCCGTCAGCACTATTACGCACGAACAATGAGATATTTTCAGAGTAGGTTTGGAGTCCAAATGCGCCGGCTAAGTTGTAAATCTGACATTTGAGTTTGTTTATGGGCATAATCGGCGAAACGATTTCGGAGTTGATATTTAGTTTTCCATTAACTCAAAGAATACAGATCCGATCGAATTGAAACTTGGTAACTAGTTGTAGAATACCGACAAAAAAACTTTTAAAAAATTTTAAAATGAATTAAAAAAATTTTGAAATAAATTAAAAAAAAATTTCATTATTAAACTAAATATTGTGCATCCAAATAAGACAGTTAAGTTCGTTAATAGGCATAATCGGTCGGAAAGGTTTGGATTTATACCCATCTGATTTTTTTTGTTACTTCCTCAATAACTTGAAAGATACAGATCCGATCCAATTCAAAATATATAGTTAGTTGTCAAATGCAAATGGACGAAAATATATCATATATAAAATTGTCACAACTAACTCATCGAAAACTCGAAATTGTTTGATCTATTAATGCCTTACTGAATTTCATTGATATTTGTATTTCTTGAAAAAACTTGAATAAATTATTAATCCGGAAAAATCAAATTACACTTAGCCAACTTGGAAGACGCCTCGGAAATTATTTGCGAATTAATTCCTTGAAGAATATATCGTCTACATGTAAACGCTTGCATTCAATAAAAGTAAAGTAAGTAAAATTTCTTATGACGATTCAGCGGGTAGAGTCTAAGGCGAGGTGGCGAGGTGGCTGTCCATAAGGGTTTGATCAGGACTGCGAGAGGGCCATTTCATGTCTCGAACTCGTGGCAGAGATATGCTGATGGAACCATATATACTAACTGACAAAGAAACTGCAACACCCAGAAGGAGCTGTTTAAATTTTTAATTTTTTTTTTTGGTAAAACATAGAGAGTATAGCAAAGAGTAAATGATTAAAATTTGGAGAAAAAAATCGTGAAGGTTTTTTCATGTAAATATATTCTGTTACTTACATATTGTAGTCGTTTTTTGCAAAATGTTTTAAATTTTATTACAACAAACCAGCTGTTCGAGAAGATCCAAAGTCGATGTTTAGTTGTTGTTAAAATGCCTAGAGCACGTGTACGCGGAATTTATCGCCAGCTAAGTGAATTTGAAAGAGGTCGAATTATTGGTCTGCGGGAGGCGGGGTTGTCATTTCGAGGAATCGAAAACCGTACGAACAGAAATCCAACTACTGTTATGATATGTCGTCAAGCGTGGTTTGATAATGCCCAAAATCGAAGAAGAGTAGGCACGGGACGACGAAGGGGCACGAATGAAGTTCAAGATCGACGTCTAAGACTTATGGCTATTAGAGACCGATTTGCGACAACTCAATCTTTGACTGATGAGTGGTTAGGAGAACAAGGCCATCCTGTAACTGTCCGAACGGTTTACCGCCGGATAAGCCGCCGTATTCACAAAGCATTCAATCTCCGTTAAGTCCTAACTGAGGTCCTCAGTTAAGGATAAATAAGAATCGCAAACTCAGTTTAAGTGAAAATTAACGTGAAACAGGCCTGATGCAGCACCGTTAGATACGTAAACTGAGGTTGCGATTCTTATTTATCCTTAACTGAGGACCTCAGTTAGGACTTAACGGAGATTGAATGCTTTGTGAATACGGCGGAAGGTCTTTTAGACTGCAGTATTATCGACCCCATATTGTGTTACCTCTGACGGCTGAGCATCGCCGGCAATGATTACAGTGGTGCAGTGAACGTCAACATTGGAATGTGGAATGGCATCAGGTCGTCTTTTCTGATGAATCTCGATTCTCCTTGGGTGCACATGATGGCCGAAGAAGGGTTAGACGACGTCGGGCAGACAGACGTGAACCTCAGTTTGATATTGAGCGTCATGTACACCTGACAGTAGGCGTTATGGTATGGGGTGCTATTGCACATGCAAGTAGGTCAAATTTAGTCTCTATTTCAGGTAACATGACAGCGCTGCGTTACCTTCAAGAAATAGTGGAGCCATATGTTCTCCCTTGCCTTAACCGGCTCGAGAATCCAATATTTCAGCAAGATAATGCTCGACCTCATGTTGCCAGAGTTAGTTTAAACTTTTTTGAAGTGACCCATGTGAATCTTTTGCCATGGCTGTCCAGATCCCCCGATCTTTCTTCCATAGAGCATGTTTGGGACATCATGGGTAGAAGGCTTGGAAATGTACCCCAGCCCCCACGTACTTTGGCGACTCTGATACATGAACTACAGAGGTGGCTTGGGATAGTATCCCTCAAGAAGTAATAGACAATCTTATTGCATCAATGCCAAGACGTGGCGGGGAGTGTATAGATAATCGCGGTGGACAAACACATTATTAACAAATTTATTAAAAAAAATTGTAAACCCTTCGTTTTTTTCGTCAAATTTCAATCATTTACTCCTTGCTATACTATCTATGTTTTACCAAAAAAAATAATAAAAATTAAACAGCTCCTTCTGGGTGTAGCAGTATAACTTAAGTTGGTCGATCTTACGTAGATTCTCAAGTTCTTTTCTAGGTTGAATTGTACACATCACTAATTGCGTGAATTTCCGACTGAAAGTTTGGCAACTTAAGGAAGAAATCTACGGATACTGCAAAATCTTCATCATGTTACGATCGCCCAATCACCGTATTTTCAAAACTCTGGCAGTGGCACGTTCCTGAAAAACATTCCATAGCGAGTGAATTTAATTTTCAAGACCCAAGCTATCGATTGACATCCTTTAATGGTACCGAATCATTGAGATTTTTTGGTTGTATGCAGTGAGCTAATTGAATATAGACTTACTTCGAAATACAGAAAATGTGATATAGGAATAGCGTCATATTACCAGGGAAAATTGTCTACAACGGTATTATCTCCCGTCAGAGAACAGGATCTAAAAACTCCATTCGAACGCGATATTCGATAGCTTTTATCTTATCACAAGGTTATTTCCATTTTACACGTGTAATGGATGTTTACTTTTCGTATATTTTTTTTAAATTACCCATTAGAATATTTGTGTTAGCATAGTGGCAAATTATCGCGGAAATCGATCGAAATTAGGATTACAATGCTAAATCTGATATTTCTCACTCTTGATATTTGGAAATTTCCGCTTTCAAATTGGCTAAAGGTGTCACTTAAAAACACGCAAGTTCTACAAAAATAGGATTTATCTCCTCTAAGCACTGCCAATCACGAGGCAGTATGAATAGTGTCATACCGGTCTGGAATATAATCCTGGCAGTATGATATAACAGATATGCGCGATGATGAGAATTAATAATCCAGTGACAAGCATTGGAAAATTTCAAATTGTGCTAATACACTCCTGCATTTAAATTATGTATGACCTTGATGGTGAACGAGAACCAGATACGACAACGTAGCTTACAACTTGATTCGGTATTCCTTTAATTTCAGATTTTAAAACATTCATTGAAGAACATCATGTTTAAGGAAAAATGATGGATTTTGTAATATTATCGAATATTCTTGAAATGACTCAAGATAAACTTTAGCTGCTTATGCTAATTTCGTTTATTTTTATGAATCCGCGAGCCTATAACTAGGAAACCAGTGGAAGTAGGAAAAAAATGGGTTCAAGCCCTGTGGACAGGAGCTTTCTGGCGCTCTAGTTCAAACAGACAAATTATATCTCCGAAAGTATTGGTTTCTCAGAGTTGGGAATTATATCAATGTATTCTTATGATAGAACTGCATCATAAAGGAAATTCAATTCAAATAATAGTTTATTTATCAAGATTAAATGAGCAATCTGAGAATGAGAACTGCACCATGGAAGAAACCAAAGTAAAATAGCTGAAATGAATTTGACTCTCTCTTTTAGAACAGGATGAAATGTACGAGTATGAACACAGATCATATAATAAAGCTTAGATAGAATAATTATAGCATTCTGGGAAAACATAGAAGTACGATTCATTATTGAAATTTAGAACTTCATCTTAGCAGAAATTGAGTTTAAACATCATAGAAGAATTTAAATTCTACAAGAGTGCCAAAAATTATCAATCCAAAACCAATAGACGAATTCTACCCAACAACGAACTCATCCGAGATATTCATTCCTCAATTCTATGATGAACGATAATATATATCTTTCCTCAAATCTACTCCAATACACCAATATTCCAGTTTTGTTTTTAGTGGAGATATTCTGAACTCAATATTATTAACTTACCATTACCATTCCCATCATCATATGGATTGACCATCGGCATGAAAATATCAACCAACAAAAAATATGATATTATATTATAATTCTCATATTTATACGATTGCTGGAATGAATGACAATGTTATTAACTTACCATTACCATTCCCATCATCATATGGATTGACTATCGGCATGAAAATATCAACCAACAAAATGTATTATATTATATTATAATTCTCATATTTATACGATTGCTGGAATGAATGAAAATGAGACAACGTCATGTCTCAGGAAAATAAGTCGACATTATAACAATTCATAGAATACCCACAGAATAATTCTATCATTCTGTGAAAACGTAGAAATACGATTTACATTGAAATTGTGGAAAATCATATCTCCGAAAGTATTAGTTTGTTAGAGTTAAAAATGATATGAATGGATTATTATGGTAAAACTGCTTATTGAAAAAAATTTAATTTGGAATTTGTTTTGTAAAAAAAAAATTTTTTTTTTGTTACTCCGAAACCATCTGTCCGATTTTGCCCAATAACGAACTTAGCATTTATCCCCCAAACCTACTCTGAAAATTTCAACTGTCTAGCTCATTCCGTTCGAGAGTTATCGTGCCTACGGCCGGACCAGCCGGACAGAATGAATTTCGACCACGGATTCTTGATCAGTGAGTCGAACAAAATCGTTTAAGACCATTTTCATCGAAAAATTCGAAAATTACAGACATTTGGGCAAATTGATAAGCACTCAGTTCCGAGGAACTAGAGCGCCAAAAAGTTATGTTCGGAGAATATGTGTCTTAGTTATAAGAAACTTCACACCAACATTCATTTCATTCGGAATAACTTTGTGAAAGTTACAAAATAAAAACTGTTTTTTTTTTCAACAGCTTGTATCTTTTTACCTAAACCAAATTTAGAAATACGGTGAATGAAAAAAACTGGTTCAAGTCAGGAGCTTTTGCGAGCATGTTATATTGTCTATTCACCTGTATTGGACACTTATATATGATATAAGATATGCACATTTCGTACCGAGATCACAGAATTCTTAATTCTGCAATATGTTTCTATCGAAATTGAAATTCGTAAAACATATAATAGTATACGAAAAAACTTACATCATAAGTAATTTTCGAATACCATATTCACAAAATTCCGCGAAAATTAGCACGTCGGAATTCTACAAGTGATTACCGAATTTGAATTGGATCGGATTTGTACAGGGTGTCCCAAGTTCGAGTGCTCATTAGACGTTTCTGGAGAACTGGACATATTTGAAATCTGAAAATAGGGATTATGATATCGCTTGAAATTATCTACAGAGCTAAAATATTTTCGAAGCCCAAGCACTTCCGGTTATACAGGGAGTGAAAATAAATTTGATGAAAATTTTTTTTTTTAAGTTTTGCATTCCTGGTATGACCAAGTATTCAATGCTGAATACATTTCTGTTAAAACCATTGCATTCATTCGAATAGTTTTCAAAATATCGAGAAAAAAAAAAAGCACTGACGTGAAGTCAGTACTCTTTTGCGCGCGTGTTCACGGTGGCTAATTTGAATTGAATGATGAGTACTTCAAGCTCAGTGGATAGAGCGAGCCGAAGATCTACCCAAAGGATAGTGGACGCCATTCACTGTCGGTTCAAAAATTAACAGTGCTGTATCCAAGCTGCCATCAGGATAGAGTAACAAAGTTGGAAAAGAACACAACTGACTCTCCTTAGTCGCACAAGCTCCTAGAAGATTTGGGAGGGTCAGTATAATCCTAATCATGTTTATAGCACGCGCGCCAAAGCAGATTGACTTTTTACACTTTTTCTTTCATTGCTAAGTCACTCTGCTTTTGCGCGCGTGCTATAAACATGATTAGGATTATACTGACCCTCCCAAATCTTCTAGGAGCTTGTGCGACTAAGGAGGGTCAGTTGTGTTCTTTTCCAACTTTGTTACTCTATCCTGATGGCAGCTTAGATACAGCACTGTTAATTTTTGAACCGACAGTGAATGGTGTCCACTATCCTTTGAGTAGATCTTCGGCTCGCTCTATCCACTGAGCTTGAAGTACTCATCATTCAATTCAAATTAGCCACCGTGAACACGCGCGCCAAAGAGTACTGACTTCACGTCAGTGCTTTTTTTTTTCGAGTTCCTTTAACAAATATAGCTATCAATACAGTTTGGCTGTTAGCTTTACCGTAGATCAAAAAAAATTGCGGTTGTGGGACCTCCGTTAGGAAAGCAATTGCCTCTTCTCCAAATCCGAACGTATTTTAATATAGATCTACCGAATATAGTTATTTATAAATTCGCCTCAGGGCTACCATACAGACATTTCAACTCGGAAACAACGCTATTTCCCCCAAACTGACTTGTGTCCATGCACTGAATTGACATGAATATTCTTTCAAAACCTTACAATATCAGCTCATTACTCCCAACATAACCCAAACAACCCAAAACCATTCACTTCTCGTCTGCGCATGCGCAATATACTCGTGGCTGCAGGTCCTCCCAAAATTACACACCTCACAAAAAACTCCAATTCTCCAACACAAGTGGTTCAGGAGATATCGCTTCTTGAATCCACGCATGCGCAGACCCTCACCAGGAGATTCTATAGAGGAATAGCATCCGCCACCCCAAAATCCCAATCCTCTCTGACGAAAGCACCAGCAGTTAAATCACTGATGGTCTGCTCATGCGCATAACGAAAAATGCCCGTAAGGGGAAACATCAATTTCGAAATTAGCCCCAGGGCCACGGTACGGACACTTTAACTCGGAAACAACGCTACATCCCCCAAACTGACTTGTCCTTGCACTGAATTGCCATGAATATTCTTTTGAAACCTCACAATATCGGCTAAGCACTCCCAACATAACCCATACAACCCAAAAACAGTCACTTCTCTTCTGCGCATGCGCAATCTACTTGCGGCTAAAAGTCCTCTCGAAATCACACACCTTACAAAAAACTCCGATTCTCCAACACTAGTGGTTCAGAAGATATCACATCTTTAATCCACGCATGCGCAGACCCTCAACAGGGGATTCTATGGAGGAATAGCATCCGCCACCCCAAAACCCCAATCCTCTCTGACGAAAACACCACCAGTTAAATCACTGATGGTCTGCTCATGCGCATAAAGAAAAATGCCTGTAAGGGGTAACATCAATTTCAAAGTTAGCCCCAGGGCCACGGTACGAACATTTTAACTCGGAAACAACGCTACATCCCCCAAACTGACTTGTCCTTGAACTGAATTGCTATGAATATTCTTTTAAAACCTGACAATATCGACTCAGCACTCCCAACATAACCCATCCAATTAAAAAACAGTCACTTCTCTTCTGCGCATGCGCAATCTACTCGCGGCTAAAAGTCCTCTCAAAATAACACACCTTACAAAAAACTCCGATTCTCCAACACTAGTGGTTCGGGAGATATCGCATCTTTAATCTACGCATGCGCAGACCCTCATCAGGGATCTGGATTCTATGGAGGAATAGCATCCGCCACCCCAAAACCCCAATCCTCTCTGACGAAAACTACAGCAGTTAAATGACTTCTCATCTGCGCATGCGCACAACGAAAAATGCCTGGAAAAGGCAGCATGAACCTCAAAAAATAGGTTTCGGCATTTTAAGCAAAGTATTCCGCAAAATAGTAGTAATTTTTTGATTTTTTTCATGTCACGTGATCTTCACGAAATTTTGCAAAAGTGTTTGCATTGGTCTTTTGCATCTAACTACTGAGTTTCAATTTAACCAGATCAGTATTTTTCGAGTTATCGTGAAAACAAAATTTTAAAATTTTTGAAATTTTTTTTTGCCACTTTAGGGCCGTCCGGTCATAACAAAACTTCGCAGGCATATAAAGGTCATGATTCTACAATTTGATGCCAAATTTCAGAAAGATCGAGTGATCGGTTCCGGAAATATTCATAAAAAACGTTTTGACTAAAAACGGCCTTAACTCCGAAACCGCTCGGTGGATTTCGCCCCTTAACAAACTTGTCCGAGATATTTACGCTACAAAACTACCCTGCAAATTTCAACGCTCTAAGTCGTTCCGTTCGAGAGTTATCGTGCTAACGGCCGGCCGGCCGGACCGGACGGACAGAATTGAATTTGACCTCGAATTCTTCATCAGGGAGTCGAACCCAATCGTTTGAGACCATTTTCGAAAAAAAATTCGAGAAATACAGACATTGTGATGAAATGATAGCACGCTGTTCCTTGCGGAATACGCGCGCAAAAAGGAAAAAAAGTCAAATATGTTTAGTCAGTATAATATGTTCATTATTCTTATTTTAAACATCCTGAGCGTGAACCGTTTTTACAACATCGAAGAGGAAGAATGTGGAAAGGTCATGCATCTTTTGAATTTCAGAAATATCATCACAGGGTGTTTCAAATTTTGTGCAGAAAATTGAGATATAAAATTGGCCATAACTTCTGTTTTTCAAATTAGAACCCTATTTTTTTATTATTTGATTCTGCTATGAAATATAATGATAGTTTTCTAACATTGTGCCTATTAACAAATTGAAATGTTTCATTCAGATGCGCAACCTTCCCTAAAAATTGCGAGTCGCTATCTCTAGCCATACTCAAGTTATCGTGAGATAATTATTATTTTTTAATAATTCTTTAAAATTTCCTAGTGATTCGATTCCCATAAAATTTCACAAACGTCTTTGTGTCGGTATTCTACAACTAGCAACCAAGTTTCAATTCGTTCGGATTTGTATTGATTGAAGACAAAATTAGTACTCGGAAACCGTTAATCCGATTATGCCCATTAACGAACTTGTCCGTCGTATTTGGACGCGCCACCTACCCTGAAAATATCAAGTCGTTATCTCTTTCCCGTCGAAAGTTATTGTGGCAACGGCCGGCCAGCCGGACAGAATCTAATTTGACATTCGATTCTTCATCAGTGAGTCGATCCTAATCGTTTGAGACTATTTTCGGCAAAAAATTCGAAAATTACACACTTTTGGGCAAAATGATAGCACGCTGTTCCCAGGAACATGCGCGCAAAAAGTGTTTCATTCGATGAGAGGAATCTATGGTTGAAATTAATGTACAACTACAAGACTCACTCTGTATGAAAAAAAAATTGGTTCAAGCACTGACGTGAAGTCAGAAGCTTTTGCGCGTATGTTCTATTGTCCATTCTTCTGTATTGGACACCCTTAATCGAATTTACCATGGTAAATTATGTTGTCCATTCTCCTGTATTGGACACCCTTAATCGAATTTACCATGGTAAGTAAGAATTAAGTGTCCAATACAGGAGAATGGACAACATAATTTACCATGGTAAATTCGATTAAGGGTGTCCAATACAGAAGAATGGACAATAGAACATACGCGCAAAAGCTTCTGACTTCACGTCAGTGCTTGACCAATTTATTTTTTTCGTGATTTTTTTGAAATTTTCTAGGGGTACGGTTCTTAAAATTTTTTTTTTCGTCATTTTTTTCAAATTTTCTAGGGATACGGTTCTTACAAAATTTTAAACACGTCTTTATGTTGATTTTCTAGTACTAGTTACCAAACTTCAATTCGATCGAATATTTATTTTTTGAGTTATCAAGGAAATAATATTTCAGGTGGGTATAACTCGGAAACCATTAGACCGATTATGCCCAAAATCGAACTCAACTCTCCCTTTCGGATACGCAACCTACACTGAAAATTGCAAGTCCCTATCTCCTTTCGTTCGAAAGTTATCGAGGCAACGGTCACCCATCTACTGAACTCACACAAGAATGCTCGAATCTCCAACAATATTTAACCGATCGTATTAAAACTTGAAAATTGGTAGTAGAGTTAGGTTATGAAGGCTCTTGCAAAATTTCAGCAATTTCAAACGATCAGTTACTGATATATAGAATTATTTTTTTTTATTTTCAATGATTTATTCAAAATTTTCTACAAATGCTATCCTCACCAAATTTTGCAAACATTTCCGCGTTGGCATTCTACAACTAATAACCATGTTTGAATTCAATCGGTTCAGTATTTTTCGAGTTAATGAGGAACAAAAAACCAAAAAATTTCAGAAAATCTAGATGGCTATAACTCTAAAACCGTTTGGCCGATTAGGCTCATAATCAAACTGAAATGTCGCGTTCTGGTGCACATCCTAATCTGAAAACTTGAAGCCGCTATCTCTTTCCGTTCTCAAGTTATCGTGACAACAAAAATATTTTTTAATAATTTTCTAGCCATACGATTCGCACAAAATTCGACAAACGTGCTTAGGTTCATATTCTACAACTACTCACCAAGTTTCAATTCGATCGAATTTATATTGGTTGAAAACAAAATTATTACTCGGAAACCGCTGGGCCGATTATGCCCATTAACGAACTTGTCCGTCGTATTGGGATGCTCCACCTACCCTGAAAATTCAAGTCGCTAGCTCTTTTCGTTCTCAAGTTATCGTGGCAACGGCCGGACGGACGGACGGCCGGCCGGACAGAATCAAATTTGACCTCGAATTCTTCATTGAGGAGTCGAACTTAATCGTTTGAGACCATTTTTTTCAAAAAATTCGAAAGTTACAGACATTTGGGCAAAACTATAACGCGATGTTCCCCAGAACATACGCGCAAAAATCTGACTCCATCGTAAAATGCTCCTGAATACAAATGCAGAAGAATCATATATTTATATTTAGATATTTCAAATAGCAAATCAGAACTGGCTAAGATGAAGTCAGATCTTATAGAATATTACTTTGAAATATCCTACGGCCTACGCTCTCTATGTGGGATATGCACAATATTTTCTTACGAAAAGCCTTGCTCTCACAAAGAACCCATTGAAAATTTATGTGCTATCACTTCACAATGTCAATTTGAGTGAAGGCCAGTTCATATCATCAAAAACTTTTATGATTTACCTTCCAGGCACATAAAACTTTTACTGAATGTTACAATCTGGTTTTGTATTCAAATGACGAGTGCACGCATATGAGAAAGCTTTAAAATTGTTTATGACATCGGTGTACCCAGCCCATTAGCACCTGAAAATGCGATCGTATCATATATGTTTTCTCTTGGATGCTAATGATTTGAAGTTATTTTGCACACATCTGAGTCACCAGAGCAAAGTGGTCTTCTTTATCAGCATTTTGTAATAAAATATTTACCTGTCGTGTAAAACGACTTTTAGCACTCTCTGGAGTGATATCTGGTTTCGTAGAAGACGAACGTCTGTTTCGAACGAAAAACTACCTTCATCGATCAAGAAATTGTTGTTTTTGGCGCTCTTGTTCCTCGGTACAGAGTACTTATCAATTTGTCCAAATGTCTGTAATTTTCAAATTTTTGGCTGAAAATGGTCTCAAACGTTTTGGTTCGACTCACTGATCAAGAATCCGTGGTCAAAATCGATTCTGTCCGGCCGTCCGTTTACACTATAACTCTCGAACGGAATGAGCTAGACAGTTGAAATTTTCATTACAAATTTAAAATTCAATTTTTTTAAGATGCAGTGTCATCATAACAATCCAATGATATCATTCCCAACTACAACAAACTAATACTTTCGGAGATATGATTTTTCAAAATTTATGTATGTAAATCCAACTTATGAGGTGAGTCATAGACCTGAGTTTTGAATTTAATTTTTGGTGCTCTTATTCCTCGGAATAGAATGCTTAAAAATTTGTTTTCACAAGATATAGATAATTTATTGATCCTCCTCGATTGAATATGGGAAACAGTTTGAGAATGCCGCATGCGACTAGCGAACGCAGACAGATATAAAGTCTATGATCCGATGGACTTCCTGTGAACGTTGGAATCACATCTAAACTATTCGATTTGAGCTTTCTTGGAAATGAATTGATTAATGGATATTTATGGAATTCTCTATAATAATAATATTTCAAGAAATCCCATATGTGTGAATTGTGAATATTAAACAAACACACCATCTTTAGTAAATTGAGATTCATCACTGAAGATTGTCCTGTACATAGTTATTCTGTGATTTGCGATCCAATATGAGAAATTTAATCTTAAAATATTATCGCCAGGTTCAAAACGGTTTTATAGGGTGGGCAAAATTAGTAATACCTGAACAACTTCTTAGCTCTAATTTATGATGCAGTTCTATTATAAGAATACATTGATGTCATTACCAACTCTGAGAAACCAATACTTTCGGAGATATGATTTGTCAAAGTATGAATAATTGATGGCTAGTAGTTTGACAAGAACTCCAAAGCCCATGTACACAGAACTTTTCATGTTCATTTTTGCAATGGAGAATGAAGAGACTTTTGAAACGATATATCACAAGCCCATACTTAGCTTTTAAAATATTGGGGGTTGTAACGGTCACTCAATGGGGGATGAAAGTAGTTTTTCGAAAATGCAATAATATACAGGACGTGCCATTTGAAATAGACGAGTTGAAATCCATTTCTGGTATAATTGGAAGTCAAATCGTTGTCTTTTGGCTTATGTATTTGCACAACATTTCAAACAGATAAAACATATATTTCTCCGAAAACTTCTAATGGGCACAGCCTGTGTAGTTGCTTATAACCAGTCGACAGACTGGTCAATCCAGAATATTGGAGAATCCAGAATGCAGAATATTGGAGAATCATCATTACGAAATTGACATATTTTTGGCGCTCTTCTTTGTTGGATAAATAAGGTTATTCGAAAACATAATAAACCAGAATTAGAACGAAATCCGATCAATACTGCTTTTCGGTATAATATGAAAGATGTACCAGAACGAAGTTTACTCGTTTCACTAATCAGTGTTAATTCTCCATGAATTTTCCCTAAACATGTATTATTCCAGAATTGAGGAATGTAAAAAACTAAAAACCCTCAAGACTTTCGATTAATATAAAGCTTAGATGTGAATTGTGCATAATCGGCATACATACCACTTCCGCGCTTGCAAAATCACGTATTATTAAACAATTTGCGTGATAAATTGGTGCAATCAGAGTATATTAGATAAACATTTTGGAGAACAATAGATTGTTTATACTCCTATTTTGAATTCATTTCCTTTAAAAGATCACCAAAAATATATTCATTTTCGACTGAGTTGTATAAGTGCTAGATTTTAAAAATTGGAGTAATATACAGAACTATATTCTACCTTGCGAAAATTGGATCTGAAAAAAAAACTGGTGAAGCACTCACGTGAGGTCATATTGTTCAAAGTCATAGCCAGAGCGATCAGGTACTGAACTCGCCCAAATCTGCTTGGCTTCCAGTAAATAAAATGAAATTTTTTCAAAGATATTTTCAACAATATAGAAACGATCGAGTTTAAATCTAGAGCTTGGCAGTAAAATAAGATTTCGAAAGTCTTGTGAAATTTCAGCGACATCAGACGAACATTTTTTTTAAATAATTTATTGTTGATTTTCTAGTCATAACATTCTCACGAAATTTCGCATAAGTCTTCGTGACAGTATTATTCAACCAACTACTAAGTTTCAATTCCAACAGATTATTGTTTTTCTAGTGAATGGGAAAACAAAATTTCAGTGGCTATAACTCTGAAAACACGCGGCAGATTTTGCGGCGAACTCAACCGAAATATTTATACCTCAAACCTACCCTACAAATTTCAACTCTCTAACAAATTTTGTTCGAGACTTATCGTGCTTACGGACAAACGGCCAGACTGACAGAATTATAGTTAACTGTCACTGTGGACTGATTATGAACAATACACTATAGTAACTACACTCTTGTCCACTACAAATGTTGTGGTCTGACATATGTTTCGGAAACCATGTTTCCATCTTCTGAGACCAAGCGTTAATAAAGTATGCTATCAATTTCTGCACTCAAGTATGGGATGACATTAAACCCTTACCCATAAACCGATTAGCGAGAACAATAAGTTTGTAATAGGGGTTGAATAATTATTGACTGAAATATTTTTTCTCTTATACATTTCGATACCTTCAAGTGTTCCTAAGTACAGTTTATTAGAATTTTTCAACAATTTGACGGAATTTTCTGAAATTGAGTGGCCAGCTGTTAAAAAGTTTGCAAAAGCAGACTCATCGATGTTGTTGTTCCGAATGCATCCTGTATGTTCTTTATACCGTGTGAGAATGTTTCTGTATGTTTGCCCGACATTGCACTTGTTGTAATCTAAATATTTAATTTCATATTTAGCAGATTTCAACACGTCCAGAGTTTTATCGAATGTATTCCCTAGAAATTGTTTAACTTACGTGGAAGTTTTAAAAGCCAGTGTTAGGTATCTTAATCTTTAAAAAATAATGTGGAGTTTGATGTTTGAAATTTTTATCTTTATGTTTGTTGATAATTATCTGAACTGGTTGATGACTATACCGGTTTTTTTCCGCAATTTGGAAAATCATTTTTCTTCAATCAAGTTTACATTGCTTAGCGGAATATTAAATAACCGGTTGACGAGGAAATGTAAGCTGGCCGTTTTATGTGTCGAGGGAGCAAGTGAATCAGACGAAATGGTAGGTTTTGTAAAAATGTCAAAACTTATTGAATTTGGGGCATCTCTAGGTGATTCCAAATCTAAGAATGGCAAGTAGTAGTCCTATTCCATTTCGAAGGTGAACTTGATAGATCGATAGATGGGTATTAACTGTTTAAGATACTGGTAAATTCTGAGTTGCAAATTACGTTTTTACAGCTGGCCACTCAATTTCAGAAAGTCCCGTCAAATTGTTGCAAAATTTCAATAAATTGTACTTAGCAACACTTGAAGGTATCGAAATTTAAAAGAGAAAAGATATTTTACTCAATAATGAGCTAAGTTTCATTAAGAACTCATTGTTCTCACAAATCGGTTCATGACTAAGGTTATAATGTCAACCCATTCTTGATTGTATAAATTCATAGCATGCTTTAGTAACGCTTCGTCTCAGAAGATGGAAACATCGTTTCCGAAACATGTGTCAGACGACAACATTTGTTGTGGACAAGAGCGAAGTTACTATAGTGTAGTGTAGCACCCTAATGTTTAACTTAATGTTCTACGAGTAGAGTTGCCTACGACGAATAACATATAATGGCATATAATATCCAAAAAGCCATACTTAGGAGTCATATGAACATAAATAGGGACGAAAAGTGTGAATATTAGGAGGTTTGCAGTACCATTTAGGAGATACATTTAATTTTCAATTATGTGCGCTTCATGGAGTTTAATTTCGATATGAATTAATTAGTTTGGTTTCCGAAGTAGCCAACACCTTTATCCTGAATCAAACGTCGGTTCTTTGTCAACAAATGCATGGCTCTTCTATGAAAAATCCATGACATAGGACGACTTGAAGTCAGACTTTCGGTTTGTGGTTGATTCCTTGAAAAGTAGCATCATTGTTTCGATGTTTCAAAATCTGCCAAAGTAGGTCATATGGTGATCTGCTTGTGGTTGCCGATTGGTTCTTGTTTCCCCGTTAACTTTTAGCGCTGATAAGACTCGTCATCAAAGTTTTTAGCGCTACCGTTAAAAAATGATTGCGAAAAAAATTATCGGGCGTATAGGTTTATCATTTCTGAATAAAAAAATTTAGGAATTGAAAATCATGTGTTTAGCAAGGCAGTGGTGGAGACATGACGTATAGTCATGTTTCTTCAAAAATTTCAATATTCAGAAACTATCTGTTATATTAAGATTTACAATTTACAAACAGGATTCCAGTTGGCCAGCTTCGTATCTTAGGAATTATAGTGAAAATGAAAATTTCGAACTGGTATATCTATTTATTCTGAAATTTCAAATTATGTAAATCTCAGAATTGCAACAATACCCCGATGGTGCTTATGCTTATCAATTTGCCCAAATTTCTGTAATTTTCGAATTATTGTCAGAAATGGTCTTAAACGAATTGACTTACTGATCAAGAAACCCTGGTCAGAATTTATTGTCAGGCCGTAGACACAATAACTCTCGAACGGAATGAGCTAGATAGTTGAAATTTTCAGAGTAGGTTTGGGAGATGAATACCTCGGTTATGTTCGTTATTGGGCAAAATCAGCCTGGTTTCGGAGTAACGTAAAAAAAATAAAATTTATTACAAATTTTGGATTCAATTTTTTTTAAGATGCAATTCCATCATAAGAATCCATTGATGTAATTTTCAACTCTTACAAGTTAATACTTACGGAGATATGATTTTTCAAAATTTCAATAATACTTCGTAATTCTATGTTTTGACAGAATGTGTTCACTGTTCATTCATGTCATCTTATCTATCTAAAAGAGAAGTTATATGTAGTGGCACTTTTGTTTCTGTTCTAGTTTGTTTATATGATTCGTACTTTGAAAGTATTTTGCCTTGGAAAACAAGGTTCCGCATCTTGAATTTGTGAATATATACGAGACTGTTTTGATACCAAAAATAATATTGACTTTTTGCATATTGAATAATTTATGTGGAAAAATTGGGGCTGATGTTTCAGAAGATTTAGAATTGGATCATTTTAATGATGTAGTTTATGAAGGCAATATGAAAGAATAACATCATGGAATCATCAAAAGAAATTACTGTTCGTTGACTACCGAGGAAAATATTACCTTTTACTTCCTTAAGTAGTGAGACATGTTCCTATATACATACAGTATTTTCATAGTGTTGCTAGCAAAAAAATGCCGAAATATAGATATACATTTGTGTGTCAAATATTCTTTCTTGATTCTAATATATTTTGAACTATTAAAATAATTTGTTCATCAGCCTATACCTATTCAAATATCAGAAATAAATGGACAATCTACTATGATTGTCTCCAGCCTTGCTCCAGACATTTCGATGATACTTTCCTTAGGTATTTCTAGTTGTGAAAACTATGCACCAAGTGTAAGTTGCAACAACCCATTTCACGAGGTTAAATCATTCCA
This sequence comes from Halyzia sedecimguttata, assembly GCA_937662695.2. NCBI lineage: Eukaryota > Metazoa > Arthropoda > Insecta > Coleoptera > Coccinellidae > Halyzia > Halyzia sedecimguttata. Next base: position 66,246,982 of record OW569415.2, on the reverse strand, counting down.
GATTGCTCATTTAATCTTGATAAATAAACTATTATTTGAATTTAATTTCTTTTATGCTGCAGTTCTAATCATAAGAATCCATTGATATAATTCCCAACTCGGACAATACTTTCGGAGATATGGTTTGTCAAAAATTGAACGAGAGCGCCAAACCTCCTGCAACAGGGCTTTCCCCTTTTTAGAGTATGATCATTATTGATTATGATATTGTTATACTGGAACTCCAAGGACGATGACACCAATAGAGGATCTCTGTACATTTTGAATAGAAAATAATTAATTTTTGTACCTAGGGTTGAACAAATAATTAATTACTTTATCAAAATTCGAAAAATATTGATACCAAAAAGATTCTCAAACATAGTTAATTTGCTCTATGGATAATCAAAATAACATGAATGCAGAAAAATAAACGCAATAAGACGCAAATGACGAATTTAATGCATCAAATGTCTTGAACAAAACCATAAAATTGATGTTATTATTCTATTTTACACTATTCCATTCAGCTGTGACCAGCAAAACAAAGTGATAAAACGCTTGAATATCCAGAAAATTCGACGTTGCCAGCTCGTACCTATCTTTTCGACAAAGGCCTGGAAAATTTCTATTGAAAAGGTCATGCAAATTTTCATTTAAGTATGGCTTTTCTTTTTGGGCGTGTCTTTTAAATCTGGCATTGGATAAGGACCGATATCGCTGGGACAAATGTTTCAGCTCCGAATATATCAGAGTTGTTTTCGTGCTTTTTACGAACAAAGATATCGCTCTCTCCGGGTATATTTCCGCGTCTGTCCATGTTGTCATCGCCGTATTCAGTGTTGTTGATGTTGCAAGTAGGTCACGAATTGTGTGTGCGTCCCTATTTATCAGCTGGATTCAAGAAACGTTATTATCGCCGATTTGGACGATATAAATCATGTCGAAATTGTTGTTCCTAAGATATCCTGTTCTCACTTTCTTGGTGACAATTATAAATGTGATCTTTTGTCCAAACGAGAATTTGGTTCATATTTCAAAGTTTTATATGTCCAAGAGTACACTGCTGATCACAAGTTTTGAATACAAATCTTATGAGAATAAGAATCGGCCACTTCAACTGTATTTTGCATTCATTGTTAGAAGTACAATGCTGCCGGAAACCGAAAAGTGAACGACTCTACATAGCATATTTGGCTATTTCAGTTGGCAAAACGAGGCTTTGACACAGAATCGCTCAATTCTGTGGTTTTGCATCGCTAGTTCATGAAAGTGTCAAACCCAAACGCTTCACAGGTTCATTTAAACCAGTGGTCGGCAAGTAATTTGAAGAGGGGTCCGAATACTTTGGGAAAATTGCTGCGACGTCCAGTGCGCTTATGGAACGAATTCATTTTATCACAAAAAAAATATTTGGCAACTAAATCCTGAAACAGGTCAATTTTTGTTTCACTTTTACCAAATTTTTATGCATTTTTGAAGGATTTTTGTTGCACCCTGTGTCATCCCCATCAACCCTCTAAATTTTTGGAACAGGGAAAGTGGGTCCTGTGGTACTTTTTTGGCAAGGTCTTTGTATCTTCTTTACAGACGTGCAGAAATTTTCAAGAAAACATTTTTCTTTTTTGAAAAATAGTTAGTTCAAAGAAGTTTTCAGTATGTGCACTTTGTTATGGCTCACGTGTTGTTATGGCTCATCCCACTCACGCCCCCCCCCTTTTTTTCTCCATTAAAGGGTTCGTAGGGGTTGGAAGTTGTGCATGAACAAAACTGTAATGGTCGACTTTCATTCGGTGACAAATTTCATCAGGTACCATCGTCTCAAAGTAAATGAGCCATGACTAAGTGGACATGTGTCAAATTTATTTGAGCTATCGTAGAATTATGAGGATTATAATATGATATTATACATAATAATGAATAATAATGAAAAATGGCGATACCGTTGTTATAAATCAACAAGTCCAGAGCGTTCCTGCCAATAGTGTCCTTCATAATGGCTTCGTATAATTAATACACTTATGCATATATTTCACAAGTCAAATAGACCCCAGGGGGTTCATTGATCTGCCGAGAAAGCAAGAGCAGACGCCTTTCTGGCTTCTTGGCCTTCATCAGTACACTATAGCTTCTCAACAAATTCAACTAAACTGAACCGGGTTAAGCCTCTCAGAGCCGGCTTGGTCGATCATACCTAATCGCCCACGCCACCTATGAGACAAAACACGGAATTCAGCCTTTCCCCACCAGTGAATATTTGAAGCGTGAAATCATATATGGCACCATTCGCTCGATATTAATCGAGAAACGAGTCCCGCAGAGCTCAGACAGTATTTTCCAATGGCCATGAAAGCTGTTTAGCGTTTTCAAAAATAATAATGAAAAATGGCGATACCGTTGTTATAAATCAACAAGTCCAGAGCGTTCCTGCCAATAGGGTCCTTCATAATGGCTTCGTATAATTAATATACTTATGCATATATTTCACAAGTCATGAAGCCATTATGAAGGACCCTATTGTCAGGAACGCTCTGGACTTGTTGATTTATAACAACGGTATCGCCATTTTTCATTATTATTTTTGAAAACGCTAAACTGCGTTCATGGCCATTGGAAGATACTGTCTGAGCTCTGCGGGACTCCTTTCTCGATTAATATCGAGCGAATGGTGGCATATGATTTCACGCTTCAAATATTCACTGGAGGGAAAGGCTGAATTCCATGTTTTGTCTCATAGGTGGCGTGGGCGATTAGGTATGATCGACCAAGCCGGCTCTGAGAGGCTTAACCCGGTTCAGCTCAGTTGAATTTGTTGAGAAGCTACAGAGTACTGATCAAGGCCAAGAAGCCAGAAACGCGTCAGCTCTTGGTTTCTCGGCAGATCAATGAACCCCCTGGGGTCTATTTGACTTGTGAAATATATGCATAAGTATATTAATTATACGAAGCCATTATGAAGGACCCTATTGGCAGGAACGCTCTGGACTTGTTGATGATATTATACGTTTTGAGTGATATTTTAATGCCCGTGGATAATCAATATGATGATGGCGTAGTTTCGGATTAATAATTTTTAGCACTCTTGTTTTTTTTAAATGAGACTTTTTTGAATAATTTATTTCATGATGCAGTTGTATCATAAGAATCCATTGATATCATTCCCAACTCTGAGAAGCCAATGACTTCGGAGATATGAATTGTCAAAGTTTGCACAAGAGCGCAAAAGCTCCTGTCCACAGGGCTTTCCCACTTGTTGTCAACGACTGCGCGATATAGCCATAGATATACATGGATGTATAAGAATGGAGCCATATTTTATTATATTACATTATATATACAATAGGGAAAAAATCGTTCACCTTTGTGTTTCCGCCACTGTACATAATGCGATATTTCATATCGGGATCATAAGCCAGAATGAAACCAAAATAATAAACAATGTTCTTTGCTCCAGAATATCTTTTTCGGAATGCCCCAATTTCAACGAGAATCGTGATGATAGAAATGTGTAAGTAAGTAGAGCACAATGGAGTAAGTGATAGGTTTACATGTGGGTGAGTTTTGCGTGTAAAGCTTGGAGCATTGTACTGTGAAAACTAAGGGTTATTCCAGGTAATCAATATCCAATTTTCCTAGAAAATGTAGCGGCGAAACCATGTTCATCACGAACCCCATTTTAGGTGCAGCAGAAAGGCGATAATTAGGTTGTCGTTGATTAATGACAGTAAAATTGAACTTGCAGATTGTTCACCTTATAAAATGAAATTACTGATGTAGCCATCAGGAGCTTTATCGAGCTCGTTCATTGAGTGGTGAATAAATTTCACTGGTTCGTAATTGAAATTAAACATCCACATTGCATCCAAATATGATAACAAGTGGGAAAAACACCGTGGCTAGGAGCTTTGGCGCGTTTGTTCAAATTTATGGCCAGAGCTATCACCCATCCATGTACTGAACTCGCCCAAGGCTGCTCCGCTTCCAGGAAAAAATGATATTTCCCAATATTTCCAAGAATATAAATCCGAGTGAAAAAAATAAGATTCCAAAAAGAACTGGTTCACTTTTTGGACGAGAATGGTCTCAAACCATTAGGTACGACTTACGTATACATTCATTGTTAAGTCGAAAATAAAGAGTGCTTTGTTTGTGGCGGCGTAAGGACACAAATCAATTCAATCCTACCTGTATAGAAGTGGTTTATTTTCAATAGTTTATTCCGATAATTATTCCTATGACACAAATCAGAGGAATGGTACGGTTGTGCCATGAGGAACTATGAATTGACATTTTATAAGAAACCCCCTGTACTTATAGTAGTATTTTTTTTAATATCTAATAATATACGAAAATACTCACGTTTCACTTAATTTTATGAAAATATCGACTTAATTCCGTTCATTACCCTTTTCTCAAAGTTATTATTCCAATAGAATTGGAAAATAGAAACATTAAAAATATCACGGACCTCTACCTCTAAGCTATTCAGCCATTACAGGATTATGATGAAAGGCGGAACTTGAACGAATATTATTACTGACTTATTAGTGACTGTTTTGGCTGAACATATCCAATTGTCACTAGGTATTGAAAGAAAGTTATTACTGAACTCGACTTGTCAAATTTGACTTCGGCCGATCTATGCACATGATTCATTAAGTTCTCTCCAGGCATGTCAAAAATCAAAAACTATTGTAGAATTATGAGGATATTATAATTTTTGGGTGATAATACGTATAATGCAAAAACAGAACTGGAATATTGGCTAAGTTTGAATTGATATAATATAATTTCCAGAGTAGATTTAAGGAATGAATAACTCGGACAAATTCGTCATTAGGTAGAATTGGACTGGTGGTTTCGGATTAATAACTTTTGGCACTCTTGTTTTGTTTTATTATACTCTTTTTTTAATCGAATTTCTTTTATGATGCAGTTCTATCCATTGATATCATTCCCAACTCTGAGAAAACAATACTTTCGGAGATATGATTTGTTAAAGTTTGAACAAGAGCGCCGAAGCTACTATCCACGGGGCTTTCCCACATTTTTTGAATTATCACTTGCCGGTACTTTCACCAGTATGTATACATAATATACATATATTGTTTACCAGGGTGGTGCATTTTCACAGTATGTAGATCCCTTCGAAATAAACCAAGGATTTGATCACAAAACTGATTAACATACGTTAATTTTAAATTTTAATATTGGCAATTTTTTGTCACTTAGTTGATTTCAACATCCTGTATCATTTTCGACAGCAGCCCTGTAAAATTCAAAAGCATAGTCTCCTATATAAGAGTCCGGAACTTGATCAAATGGCAGTATGGTCTAGCTAGAGACACACGCTTTACGTTAGTCCGCCATGTGGATGTGAATGTGAATTTTCCTTTGGATTATTTTCTACTTGGGGGAGTAAATTTGAGAGTACATGCTGAGATGAATATAAACGAAAATGTGTTCCCTCCTATAGCAGCTATATATCGAATGTAATATTATATTATTAGGTCTAAGGTAACAGCAAAAATTGACCAATCATTCATCTTCAAGAAATGAAAATTATGTTTACTGTTCCGGTTTTCCAAAAAATGGAGACCTGAAGAATTTATGAGTTAAGGCTACCGAGACAACCTTTCCATTCTACATTTCTTATAACGAGATGTAATACCTAAAGCAAAGTATACATTTACAGCCAGATTGAACATATTTATTATTGAAATAACCTTCAAAATCAGCACCAAAATCAAGGATTGATCCTAGTCTAGAGGCGATACAGTAATTTCTAGAAATTTCAATGAAATGAAAAAAAAACGGAATAATTCAGGGGATAGAAGAAATGAAAATTATAAAATTTAATATGATTTTATCGCAATTTTCATTAGCCTACCACAGTTTTATAAATGTTATGTTTGAGAATATATATTTATTTCGAGAATTTTATTTGATTATAATTTTTATGGCGAGAGATGACACCTTCTAGCTGTTCTTGATGAACAATGAATTGAACAACAGCCATTATTGTACTAAATGAAATGTAGTTGAAGGAGTAAGCCAAGGTACATTCAAATGCACCATTGTCAGACTGATGTGTTCCAGGTTATTTCCACAGATCTGTGTTATTTCTTTTGTCGGCTATGTCAAAAGTAAGCAATGATTGCCCCGATTTAAATGAGATTTATGATTCGTATATGATGATTTTTAATTTTATGTCTAATTCAGTTTAATACCCACGCCTATATCTTTATTGATATCCCTAGCTTTCATATATTCATTCCGCCCATAAACTTAAGTCATTTATTGTAGTCCGAAGAAATGAATACTCTTTAAAAGTCAATTTCAATAGGAATAAACAAAGTATTCTCATTACTCCTCATAAATATAACTGTTGCTATGAGTGGTATACTAAATTGAAAATAGACTCACTTGATATTGACTTGTTATGATGCTGTTGCCATTATAATCAGAAGTTTTTTTAATTATATCCTTGGAGTTTGGATTTCCTACTATCGACATTCTCTCCGACATGAAATCAATATGAATCTATTGAGTTTTGGTATTTTTCGCATTTTGCAAAATCAAACCTCAAAGGGTAATTTCTCCTATTTTTTGAGCGCATGTTACCCTTAGCGCTGTGCCTATTAATTTGCCCAAAGGTCTGTAAATTTAGAATTTTTGTACGAAATGGTCCCAAACGTTTAGTTTGGACTCACTGATGAGGAATCCAGGATTAAATGTTAATTCTGTCCGCCCGGCACTCCGTGAACACGATTACTCTCGATTTGGTGTCCAAAAGTTTAAGTTTAAGAAAATTTAAAAAAACACCTCACGTAATTTATGGACGCCCCCTAACTTGTTTAATGCCTACGCACTAACTTTCACGAAATTTCGTGAATATCGTATGACTAGAAAAAAAAATTACAACAAAATTTTTTCTTCAAAAATTTCATAATTTAGAAACTATCCGTCAGAATTCCGACACACCATCGCCATTTTGCAATCGAGTATGGAATTGCAGCTCGATCGATTTTGTATGAGGCGTGAATAGATAATGGGACATGCCATGGAAAAGCTCCTGATTTCACGCCAGTGCTTTTTAAAATTTTTTTGGTAATACTTTCATGTACCCACTAAGCGGTGGACGTAATCGCGATATTTATGTTAGTTTAACGAGAAGAATAATTCTGTGTGTATTGTTTTAGATTAAATTAATACCGAAATTCAAATTATATTTGGTATTCATTGATAATCGAAAATCGATATTTTCCGAGATATTGGAGTTTTTAAAAGATTTCTCACCTTAGTTCAGTTTTCCTAAATTTTTTCTACGTTGACCAAATTTGGTTATAATTTTGGGTTATTTTTATCAGAAAATTTGATATGTATGAAAATGCATGGGGGATGAACCCCCTCCAATGTTGAACGGAGTGCAAAGTTTCAACACAGTTGGCAAAATTTCGAAGGAGTTGGAAAAAATTTCGAAGCAGTTGGAAAAATCTCGATAGAGTTGGAAAAAATTTTGGAGGAGTTGGAAAAAAATTCGAAGCAGTTGGAAAAATTTAAATGGAGTTGTAATATGTAATCCTTCATGCACAGTTGGAAAAATCCTTCACGGACAGTTGGAAAATTTTCCATGCTTTCCCCCCCCCCCCCCCAAAATTTGGCTTTAGTCCGTCCCTGCGTCCGATGATAGAGATCAATGATGTAAGAAGACAAAGCCGGTATCTAATTACAGCGTATGAATTAACATCGCATCGAATACGCCAGACATAAAGACGCCGTTATGGAGAGCGTTACTATGCGCAATGCTCTCCAAGGACTTATTTTATCAAATGTTTGCTCAAGTTATCGCTAAACACACAAATACCGCCGCAAACTGACAGCGATCCTGTCAATCCCACACATTCACCCGTTCCTTTTGCTCCGTCGTCCAAAAAAAACCATCGGCGATCAGCTGTCGGAAAAGTATCAACTACGAAGACGAAATTAGCATCGACAAGGAGCTATTTGTAATCGCCCGCGTACGAAATTTAGGTTAATTGAATAGTTTCGATTGATATGCCAGCGTACGGCTAGATTAATGGGCCGTGTTGCAGAGCCTTCTCTTCCTGTTGAGCTGATGGTGATAATGAGATGACGGAATATGTTTAGATTTTCGGGAACGGTAGAAATCCAGACATCTGGTCGCTAAGTGAAATAATGGATAAGGAAGTACCTTGACCTGGGAACAACTGTGACTAAAATTGGCAACACTCATATTGTACTTGGCAATTGTGTTTATTTTGAAATGGTTGCTGGGAAGAGCAGAGTTTCCTTACGATAGACTCTTCCATTTGGATATTTCCCCCGTATTTTTAGTTGCGCCTATGACAATGATGAAAAAATATCAAAATTTGTTTGGCAATAAACTCATTTGGAGCAAGTGATAACGGTTTATCTTTCAGTTGTTTGCAGACCGTTTTATCAGGTGTTTATTTTATAAGATTTAGTTCTGCTGTTTATTCGATTCGTTTTTGATCGTTTGTTTTGAGGGTGTGATCATGCCTAGTGTCTGTCCAAATTTCCGTAAACTATCGAAGAAGAATAAACAATCCAACCGAAGACATTTCATGCAAAATTGGTTACCAAGACGCACAAGAATCTTTCACAGTGAAAACGTTATCAGATCTCACTAAGAGCCAAGTCCTTAACTATACGACTCTTTTCTCTGAAAGCCCTAATTCTATAGAACCAAAATCTTGGTCTTAAAGTATAGCTTAAACTATTGCATGACACAAGATTAGTGAACAGGGACTTAATTTTTTACCAAGTACACTGGAGTGCGAAACAGCTAACAGCTAACTTTTTGACCAGATATAGGAACTTTTTAACTGTTAATGCTTCTTGTGAGTAACCAATTTTGAATTATTTTTGGTGGGATTTCATTTCTTTTTGTAAGGGGTCTGTTGAATACTGATTGATTTATCAGGATAATCCGGCTCGAAGGACCAAATGTTGCGTACTGATTCGTTTATCAGGATAATACGATTCGAATGACCAAATGTTGAGTCCTGATTCTTTTATCAGGATAATGTTGTTTCGAAGGACCAGATTCTTCGTACCCTGATTGTTTTATCAGGAGGATGAGTTACTTGCAATTAGGTAACAATTACTATTAGGATATGGGATTAATAACTTGAATAAAACTCAGGATATAAAGAGATACTTATATTTCTCTTATTAACGCGGGTACGAAGAGAGAGTAAAGTTTATTTCAGAGGTTCGTTTGAATAACTAACTCGACTTAATCAGCAGAAATGTATTATAACTATTGGGAGGCCCGAGATGGAAAATGTACCAGTATAAGTACGCATATATGCTGGCTTGCAGTTCTCAGCCGATAAGGCTGGTTTTCCTGTCACTCTGACAGTCGGCGCTGACGGTCAGCGCTGATTGGTCAGCTCGGATCCTTTTAGTATCGCGCTGATCACATAGAGAAATAGAAGGATGCTATTGTCTCTGGCTCACTGAATGTGGAGGCTTGTCGGTGCCAGCTAGTCAGCGGCGCCGACGCGCCGGCGCGTACGTGCGCGTATATAGCTCAGCGCTGACGGCCGTCAGCGCTGCGTGACTCGAAAACGCTACCATCAGCGCCGACCGTCAGCGTGACAGGAAAACCAGCCATAGTGCGTACTGCGTAATTGATAAAACTTATCGTTCGACCATGTCGGCATTTTCAAATATGTTTATTTAAATATCCTTTGAAATATAATATATACCTAATCAAGTCGGAGGAATATTTTTGCTCAAATATCATTGAATACCAACAATTACGAAGAAGCAAGTGGTGAAAGAATCGAACGAACTTTAAACAAAACATCAAAATTTATTGTATACAAAAAACCAGATAGAAGGAAAATAGGAGGTTCCTTCATCTGGGTAAAAACGGGGTAAAACTGGGTGAAAATATTAACATTGATAGGGGTTTCGATCTTAAAACCTGATATGTTACAACAATACTCTCATTTGTCGTTTTTGAATAGAATGAGAATATCTCCGAAATTTCGGATGCAAGCACAAATGAGGATGTAAATCTTAGACATTCAAACTCTGGAATTTATTTCACTCATCTAGCTGACTTTACGTGATTTCTGCATAAAATCTGTTAGCAACAGCTGACTATATCTCATCCTGAGAATTTGGGCTCTCAGTATTATACAGACCGAAACTATGAGAGTTCGAAAATACTTCCAAACGCTTCGAGTAAAGGTAGGTAGTGTCCATTTCTTTTTAGCTTTCAGGCAGATAAGGAAGTGTCTTGAGCCTGAATCAACAGCGACTAAAATTGGCAACACTCAGACTGTACTTGTCAGTTATGTTTATTTTGAAATTGTTGCTGGTATAAGATGTTTTCTTGTGAAAGTTTTAGTTTGCGGAACTCGAGTATGACAGTGATGAAATAATAATAGAATTTATTTGGCAATGTCATCATTTGAAGTAAGTGATAATGACGTATCTGTTCAGTTATTTGCAGACAGTTTTATCAGGTGTATATTTTGCGAGATTTCGTTCAGCTGTTTATTCGATTCGTTTTTGTGATCGTTTATTTTGAGGATGTGATCATACCTAGGTCAACTAACAGAAGAAGAATAAAAAATTGGAATCGAGAATGAAAACTATCTGAATTTAAAATTTTAAGGTATTCATTCCAATACAGAGTGGTCCAGTCTGAAGGGAGGAAAATCCAGGAGACGATAGAGAATCGGAAAAAAATATGAATTTGTTCTATGAACTATATCCGTGAAATAGGTTCGTTTTCAAATTACAGGGCGTTCAAGTTTAATTAGAAAAAATGAAAATTATTGATTTCATCCAAACGACTGGAGATATTTGAATGAAATTTTCTAGGCCTCAATTTCCTGAATGGTAGCAAGTTTTGTGATGGAAACTATTTTTGTGTCCTACCAGTGGCAGCCGTACTGGTACGTGACTGGACATTTTTGAGGAAAAAATTGTTACGCCACTGCTTTTCTAGCAAATAAACAGCCATTTCAAATTTCTCATTCAATTTGTGTGACAAACGCTTCCCTTCACTGGGAAGGGTATTGAGGGGATCAACGCCCCCCATGAGTCTTAGTAAAATTTCCCAATTCTCTTATTATAGAATATAAAAAAAAAATCAAAAGGATAGGATTCGATATCAAGTCATATCCCCCCTCCCCATCACAAAAAGCTATCTACGCCACTGAGCTCTATCAATAAGTCTGAAATATTGTACAAACGAAAACGAAAGGATAAATCACGCCTGAAACCTTCAGACCAGCATTTAAATATTTTTACATACTTTATACACATAGAATGCCAATGAATAACAGTGGAAAATTCCGAAGATAAGAATAAAAAAAATCAAAATAATGTGAGTCACGAGTAGTCGATTGTAACTACTTAACGAGTCCAAGGAATTTGGAAATGCGCAAAAATCATTTATAAATTTTCCTATGAGTTTGAATTTGAATACAATGCAGGAAATCATCTGAAGAATAAATGGCACGTATGATATTAGGATTTGAAGATGTATTAATTCAAATAAATTTTTTTTTTAATTAAATTTTAAATTTTTATCATAGATACCAAATATTCTTAAGACCTCAAGTACCTATACTGATTGACTTTTTATAATATTTTCGGCCAATAATTTTATCATGTGGAAAAATAATTTGAAACTAAATTGTTTAAACTGGTCCAAATAGATGTTTATATTATTGTGAAATAAATCGGACAAAGTTGTTAAAATCGAGGTTGCACACATCTGTAGATATCTTATATAGTGAATCCACAAATATACTTTTTGTGTAGTGAAAAAGGCTATAAAATTTATCCCAAAATATTTTTGAAACATTAAATTGAAAAGCTCTTCTACTGCATTCATATATCTATATCATATATGTATGTATATTTTTGGCTCAGGAAATTATTATTTATTATTATTATTAATTCGATACAAAGTACCAAATATCTAATCTCATCAGAAGTAAATACATATTATTTTTTGGGATTTGCAATAAACTATACGGTTTGAATTCAGACTACTTCTCGGGATATGTTTAAGGCTTCAAAATTCGTCTGAAATTTCATACATTATTTGCAAATATCTAATCAACGTAACGACATGAATTATCAGTTCGTCTAGGTCTAGCTAGAGCAATTAAATTATTGTATTTATCGACGTTTATAAACAGTTATAAATATTGTCAAGGAAATGTGAAAAAATGAATAGATAGTAAAACTAATGTACAAAGAAAATAAAAAATGGGTATATAATGATGAGGAAACAATAAACCTTTATGTAAATATGTTGTGTTCATATTTAACCGACAATAATAGTAAACAACTACAATCGTGAACAGTATGCCACTGCTTCTGTATAATTTGAGGTACCTACGTACTATTCAAGTAGTCTCACACAAAAAACTCATCACATGTGTAGTGCTTAATAAATTATATTAAAAAAAAATTCTTCACTCGATTTTAATTTTTTTTCTGAATAATGCATAATTGTGAATAGATAATATGGTTTGTAATATATTTTCTTCTATACATAGGTTTTGAAATCCATAATATTGTAAGGATTTTTGGCATGTGGTCGGTTTGATTATTGAAGAAAATAATATATAATAATAATAATTTCAATGATCATTTTGTTTTAATTGAGTAGATATTTTATATTTTACATCTTATAGCTGAATTCAATAGATGAAACTCTATTTCGTAGAAATATATTGAAATATATATAATATTGTAAGGATTGCTGGCATCTATTCGGTTTGAATGTTGAAGAAAATAATTCGAAATTGGACCGAAAACAAAATTTCAATAATGAAGTTTTCAGTATTTCATATTTTACTTTTTATCGCTGGATTTAATAAATGAAACGTTATTTTGTAGAAATTAATAGCCGAAATTCAAAATTCCTTACTCATCATAAAAATTGAAAAAATTTTACGTGGTAGGTTATCATCCAGAATATCACTTTTACACAAACATTCAAGGTGTGGCGTATTCAATGTATAATAGGTTACCTGCGGGTACAGGACAGTGGCGGTGCGGAAAAATATGTTTTACGATTGGTAAAAGTTGGTTTTCGAGATATCCGACATTTTTAAAATGTTTAAATATTTACATTCATTGTCACTCTTTTTGGTGCCAAGACTCCAATGAAGGATTTTGTTCAATTTGTTTTCTGGATAGTATTCCTGAATAGATGCGCCATCGAAAGTAAACCATGATTGTTGGGTCTTAAACTCAAATTTCATGTTTCGCATATTTATTTCTCAAGTTTAAGCTATCGTGGTGCAAAAAACTGTAGGGGGGCGACCGCTTCGAACGAATTTATAAACATTACAAACAAGATAACCTCCTCTTTCAAACGTCGGTTGAAAATTGAAGTATCATCAAAGAAAAAAAATGTGTATTCACGGTATAACTGGAATATCGACATTGGATTTGAATAAACATCGAATTTGGGATGGCAAATCGATAACATGATATAGGTACTACACTTTCATGAAATTTGATGCAGTATATATTATAAGTAAACAATTATAAACCCTCTAACTAGTATTGAGAAACTCATAATTCCCAATTCATTTGTTCTGCGAAACTACTTGTCGAATAGCTTCGTTACTGAAAATTGCAGGTCTTGGCACTATAATTACTACTCGGAGAATTGGTCAACATTAATTGGCATGACGCATTTAACCTCATGCTTAGTAGATAATAATATGGTAGAGCTAGACTGACTGACGCTTTACGTGCATATCGCATGATTTCTGAATCTGTGTCAATTATTCAAATATCAAGAATTGTATAGTATGAATGGCAAATAGCAGTCAGTTTTCCTTGAATTTAAAACGTTTTGATCTCCAAATAATGCGGCTGCACAATGTTCTTAAATGAAAAATTATAAGGGATAATAATTAGGTGTCTTTTATTAAAGCAATCTCTGAATAAAATTCTGTTTCATTAAGCAATTGCAAAACATCAGGATTTAATTATAAAAAAAATTTATTAGCTTTAAAATTATGGAATAAGTTTTGAACAATAATTATACAGTAGCTTTCGGTGATGTTGCGAGTAAACTATGAACATCTTTAATTTAGATATCAGAGAATGTAATGATATATCACGAGTAAATGAAGAGCGAAATATTAGCAAATAGGTCAATAAATTAATATAGAATAAGTCTAAAATTATCTCATACTCAGATGTTTAATAAATGTGATTTTATATTTTATAGGGTGGGTTGTGTTAACTTGCCGTTGAGCTGTCAGAATCTAAAGTATTCGTGGTTAACTCAAGAGCAAAAAATTAGCGAATAAGTTAATGAATTAGTTTGGAATGGGTCTAAGATTATGGCACAGAAATCTTTTGAAACCCTAACGTTTCAGCTTTTAATGGGGGTAATATATTTTGATTAGTAGTAAACGCTCTGTAACGTATCATGACGTTACAAAGAAACGTTTTGTTGGTTTTTCTCAACACAGGAGCTCGCTTGTAACACTTGTATATTTGCCCCTCTAGATAATTGGACTTTATTTCCCATGTTGGACTAACCCTCGAAAAATAATACTTACGGTAAGATAACTTTGCTTTGTCCGAGATTGGAATTTCTTGTTAAAGGTCGACCATTCTAGAGCGATTTATGGCACACTTCCTGTTAAGATTTCAGAACAAAGGCACAAATGCATTCAGCCACTGAAGTGTTAAGGAATTAATCGGTTCTCAAGACATTGAGCATAATGGTATTCATTTTCATTGGTAAATCAAGTAATATTGTGGAATCTGTTCTGACACCTTTTGTTGTTTCTCAAAATAGAAACAACACAAACTCGTCACCCTCATACATCAATCAGGGCCGAAATAGCCGGTCCATCGAATCAATATTGCCCTGCTAAAATAATCAGGGTACTCAACAATTGGTCCTTCGAGCCGGATATTGCTCACGCTTCAAACTTTGATGTTGCAAACAGCGGGATGATTAGGTGGTACCATTGAGTATTAATATACCTACTTTTTAATAATTATCTAATATATAAAATTTCCATGTCACAATGTTAGTTAACGTACTCCTCCGAAACGGCTTTACCGATGTTTACCAAATTTTATATGCGTATTCAGTAGGTCTGACAATCGGCTACTATCTATTTTTCATACCCCTAAGTGATAAGGGTTGTTCACCCTTATTTTTTTTTTTTTTTGGACGAAATTTTTTGTTTTTATTTTTTTATAATGTGGCATTACAAAATACATACAACCCTAAATTTTCACCCTTCTATCACCAACCCCTATGTTTTAATAGTCATTTTAGTAATTAATCATTTTTCATCCCGCTCGATAACTGATCAATTATCACTTGGTAAGTTATCCCAGAGAAAGAGCTAATTAAAACCAAGTGGCCGTATTTTTTGTGAATGTTTGTCATTCTATTTCGATTAAAATTTCCCTGAGCTTATGGCAAAGCTAAAATTTTTGTACAAAAAAAATATTTATTTATATTAAAGTATCAAGGCAGTTTATTCCTGCTATACTTAGTGCAAGATTTTTTAAAATTTCCGCGGCTTTCTGGATCAACACTCAATTGCCAGACTATACCGGTGTCACGTCCCAGTAAACAGCACGGAGAAGGGATGAGAACGAAGCCGGTCTCCTGTCTTTCTCACCTTTTCTCACTTTTCTTAACCAGATACGTTTGTTCGTATTCGCAATTGAACCCGGTAGGTGGTGCCGCAATCGGGTTCTAGGTATATTTTAGAATTACGTGTTTGAGTGGTTCCCTGGATAACTTGGAAATTCAATTGTCCCGGTAGGTGGCGCTGCAATCGGGTTCTAGTTTTTTTTAAAGATTTTTCGCATTTGGAAATAAAATTGCAACCGCAATAACCGATTTGGCGCAGGCAAAGTTGCGTGGGTCAGCTAGTACAATATAAACTTACTCAATGGTAGTACTCAATTAATCCCTGATACCAATTTCATGAGCAAAATAACAAATAACCCGATGTTATAAAGGAATTGCGGTCAATTAAACTTATCTCTTTATTGATAAATCGATCCTCAAGCAGTCTCAACGAATCAAACAATAATTTCATTCATCAAAAAATGTATTATGAAGAGGGACAAAATCATACTAAATTCAACTTATTTATTGTCATTATGTTGGGTTTAGATAGTGATTTTAAAACATATTATTCCAATATGAGCAGTTTAGAATATCACAAGGGAATCAATATATATGTAGAGGCCATACAATATTTTTCTAGGAACAGTGTATTTATTCAAAGCGATCTTGAAATTTTCGCACCGTTTATCTAAGTATTCCCTGACCTTCAAGCTATGTTGATTTACGATAAATTGAGAATCGGTGAAACATTTTCTTATTTACATAATGCGTATACGTTCCTGCGTTATGCCCGACAAAATTAATTATGAAACAGATGAGATTTCTTTGGGCGATCTGAATTCACGCAAATTTCATGAGATGTAAATCAAATATGCAGACCGATTTATTGAGAATAGGAAATGTCCAGTCATGGACTCGACACGTGTTATAGTTGTATTATTCCAGTATACCGTGGTGATATATTTCAATTTAATTCTGTCTCCTACGCCAGCACGGTGCTCAAAAAACACAAGGTTGTTGCGCAATTTTAGAGATGATCGTAAATTACATTTCTCTACACAACAATTTTTCGGCGTCCGAAGCCAAAATTGCTCGAAAATAAGACATGGAAAGTTACATTATCAATTGAGAACAATAATTTGTAGAGTATTCGTAGCATTTTCTGAGAAAATTTACCATTATAATGTATATTTTTTTGCACCATTTAAAACTAGAGATTTCGACGAATAAACAGCCCATCGACTTTTTTAAAAAAGCAGATATTTTGACATGAGAATTTTCGATTGAATATTAGGCTGCTTTTTCGATATTATGTCAAAATAAGTTAAAAAAATAAATATTTTAAATCAAAAAAATTACAGTGTGTTTGGAACATAAAAATTTCGTGAAAAAAAAGAAGATTTTTGTAAAAGAGAAAAAAAAAACAAAAACTGTTTTATTTGAATTTTTCACATAAATTTTGAGGTTATGTGAAAAACGTGTAAATGAAAAATTTGTTACTTATAGTTTTGCCTGAAATCCACATAAACCAATTTACCCTTAAAACTCACCCCCATCCACTTCACTGGTCTATCTCCTCAATGAAAAATTATAAAGATATCAATACTTTAGTTAGTTTCATCATACTTGACTGATTTGACATTCTACGATGCCTGTGATAGAAAGAAAATATCTGAACTTATTTATTTTATCTGCATTCTCATGGTAAGACATAGTGGCAAATGATTTATGCGAAAAATATATAACTGAGAAATGAATTATTTACTGTAGGTACATAATATTCCAACATATCGGTGTCCCACTATGTATGGTATTTGTGCTATGCAATAAATTGAGAAAAATATTTTTCTAACATGAGAACTTCAATATGCGGATCAAAATTAAAAATCCTACCTTCGCTTTTTTGCGATATGCAATTCAATGAAATGAAAAATGAAGAAGCTAAATCATGTTCATTAAATTCAAGCATAATCCATATATCACTAAGCTAAAAAAAAAGATATTAAAAATATGGACTGTTTAAATTGAATAGATCAAGATCGAAAAGCAATATCCTGACCAAATATATTGAGAGATCTTTTTTTCGGATTTATGTCATAACAACGTCAAGGAATAATAGGTACTTATGGAATTTTTTTATTGTCATTCATAATAATAGGTTTATTTTGTTTTTCTGTAATATCGTTTCCAATAAAACCCATGTAATAAAATTTTGAGTACCATCTAATTGTATGATCTGTAAACAACTGAATTAAATTATCCACGCTACCAGGCATTCAAATTAATCATCATTGTTGGCGTATCACATTCATTCATTTCTTCAGAATTTAAGTATGTTTAACTTTGTCAAACAACTCCAAGTATATTCAGCTTCAGCATCTCATCTACATCGATATGTATTTGTAAAAATCAGATTTATGTGGGAAGTATAAATACTTAATTAATTGTGGGATTAGTGACGAAAAAGTTTGTGTATTTGTGTGTTTGTGGATATTATATCTAAATATTTTGTTTTAGTAAACATTCTTATATAGAATATCTATATGTATGTTGATGATGATTACTCTTCATTATTAAGTGTGAAATGTGAATCATGTGGTGAGAAAATTATTAAAACAGCAAACTGCAAGAAACTAAATAAATGATATTTCAACTTCAGTTTAGTTGATTTATATCTTTTTCTTCTATTAATTATCAGCGTTTGTAGCAGCGCCAAACATTATGGTACCTACTTCTTACATTAGTTGATTGAGCACAAGTCTTAATAAAACCCAGTTCTCTAACCAGGGTGATTCCAAATTATAATTTTTTCTGACCAAATTTAATTATAATTTTGAGTTATTTTTATCAGGAAAGGATGAATGTTTGAAAAAGGCAAAAGTATGCTGTATAAGATGTTGATAAAGAATTAGTATATTTGAAATGTGGTATATGAATAAAAGAAGAATCAATTTCTACTATCAATTTGCCTGTAACTTTCGAATTCCACAATTTATGTAGGCCAACATTTTTTTTAAACTGCCGAATTCTTTCTTCATCCCCTAAAAAAAAGTGGGAAAGCCCTGTGGACAGGAGCTTTGGTGCTCTTGCCCAAACTCTGACACATCATATCTCCGAAAGTATTGGCTTGTTGGAGTTGAAAATGATATCAATGGATTTTTATGGTGAAACTGCATCTTAAAAAAAAATTTGAACTTTGTAATGTAAAAAAAAAAATTTTTTTTCGTTACTCCGTACCCATCTTGCCGATTTTGCCCAATAACGAACTTAACCGAGATATTTATCTCCCAAACCTACTCTGAAAATTTCAACTGCCTAGCTCATTCTGTTCGAGAGTTATTGTAGAAACAAAATTCGAAAATTTTAAAATTTTTTTGACACTTTACAGCAAGCCGATCAATACAAAACATCGCATGCATATAAAGCTCATTATTCTACAATTTGATGTAAAATTTCAGATAGATCGAGTGATCGGTTTCGGAAATATATTCATAAAAAATATGTTTACCAAAAACGGCCATAACTCCGAAACCGCCCGGTGAATTTCGCCCGTTAACGAACTCGTCCGAGATATTTACGCTCCAAACCTACCTACCTTTCGTTCAAGAGTTATCGTGTTAACAGACGGTCGGCCGGACGGACGGCCGGACAGAATCGATTTTGAAAACGGATTCTTGATCAGTGAGTTGAACGAAAACTTTTTTTCCAATTTCATCAAAATATTCAAAAATTACAGTCATTTGGGTAAATTGAAAAGCACTCGGTTCTGAGGAACAAGAGCACCGAAAAATTCGTTAGAATGCATTCACTAGTTTCATTTCAGCAGATTTTTTACAAGCAACCTTCTGAATGTCCGGCATAAAAAAAATAGTGAAGTGTAATCAAAAGGCAGCGAGAGCCAATTTCAGGCGAAAAATAACAATTGAAGAAATTAAAAGGGCGCGAGCATGTATGAGGAATGGTGTAGGTCATTTGTAACATAATTCATTCTCTAATAAATTTCGAGTTTACTTGCAATATAAAAATATTTATTTCGTTATTGTTTCTTTGCCTCTTATATCACATTTGAAATCATACCAATTCTTTTAAACATCTAATCCAGCATCATAGCATTCATAGTTTTGCTCTTTTCACACATATCATGTCTTTTTCTGATAAAAATAATCCAAAATTATAATCAAATTTGGTCAACGTAGAAAAAATTGACGAAAAAAGTTGCGAAATCTTTTAAAAATCACAAGAACTCAAATATCTCGGACACCGTTGATTTTCGGTTATGAATAAATATGGTTCAAACGACATCAAATGATCCCTACTAACATATCCTTCAAAGTTCACGCCTAATTGGGAATCACTCTGTATATACCGAAAAAAAAAGCCTCCATATCTTAAGAAGATGCCTGTATTTTTTTTATACCTACGCTAACAAAAAATCCATATTTTTTGGGAGATTTTCAACAAGCTCTAACTCGGAGTGAATTAATCATACACAAACACAACAGCAAAAATTGAAGCTCCAAGTGTTCAGTTTTAAGATCTGGCCATAGAATTTATTTATTATACACGGTTTCTTATCCTAAAAATCCAATGGAAAAAAAATCGAATTTTTGCTCATCTTAAAAAAGGTCTACAGGCTTCAAAATTTTTTTTTCAGAATTTCACCATAAAGTTTTTCCAACAAATTTAAATCAATTAATATGCCTTTAAGATGATTTGTCGCGTATTAATCGTTAATCAAAGAGTCCTTTTTGACTTTAATAACCAATAAGTCAGTAAATAATAATCGTACAGGAAAACGAAGTAGGGTTTTGAAAACTGCAAGTCATTTCCTTTAAGATACTGTTAATAGCTGTCCAATCGTTAATAAAAGTGTCCTATATATGCTGCCTGCCACCTATAACCATGAACCTGTAACACCACTATTTCAGGAGATATCGACCCTTTTATCCTCCTAAAGTAATAACGTTTTCCGTCGTCCACTTATCCATATACTCATCCGATCGCCCTCCACTTCGACGAGTCGGTCTATTGTGGCCAGCAATCCAGCATATCCATCAACATGCATTAATCGCCAACGAAACTAAAGACGAACCAAAGAACCATGTGCATGTCGTTAATCCATGATTATCCACGAATCGCGAAGGCAGAGATCTCTAGTATCTCCCTTATATATATTATTTGAACCTCGCGTTACGTACGATTTCTCTCTGTTAAGTCTAGCCGAGGGTCTAGCTTTACTTAACTGCAAGATCCGTTAAGGAAATACTTTCCATAAAGATTACGCTTAGAACTTAGGAATTAAATCCTCATATCCAATCCACTGAAGAAGACAATGATTAGAATCTCACCAACTCTATTCGTTTGCATTTCCCATGCGTAGAGAAATTAAGACGAAGACTCTCCACAAATAAAGAACAGTAATCAATGGTTCTCCATTCACGTGATGAACTAGAAGTCTACAGGTAAACATAACATTGAATGCAAAAACGAAAGGCAATCCAAACTAGTTTTTTTATCGACCAAAGTGGTGACTCCTACTTACCGGCTCGCCTGTGCTGAACTTTGAAACCGGCTGGCGAAATCAAGTTAGCGGTACTTTTTGGAGAATAATATGAAATTCATTAGATGGATTATCGAGGAGACTCGTCTCTCTATTTATGTTTTGAGTTAAACTCTTGACAGACATTTCCATTGATTATAAAGTCGAGGTTTGAGTGGAGTTTGTAGAAGAAGTTGAAGACAAGGCTTCGCTTAATTTTATGACATATATTCATATAATCCTGAAGGAAGCAGCCAGCTTCTTTAATTTCGAGGTAGAGGTTGCGAAAGTTTTAAAACATTATTAATAATTCAACACCCTGGAAATAATTGATTGAATTTTTCTGCATAGAAATTGATGAGAATTTTGTCTGCATTTTATAGAACTGGCAGTGAGGTACTTATACTTTTCATGAATCTGATAACATCCTTCGAATGGCCTTGGCTGTCACGTCATGAAAATTTAGAACTGCTCTGCCAAAGTTTACTATTCTTAGGCCAGTTAGTTCTGGACACTTTGTTCGGCCGTTCCTTCCTCCAATTCTCAGAGACAATAAACTTTATCGGATAATAAATCGGTACAAAATATACAGGGTGGTCCAGATTTTAACCACGTATTCTACGTCAAAAATAAGCCCTAGTTTATCATATAAACATATGAACGATTGAAGTAAACACTTTAATGTCTCATAATGAGTTTCCGTCAATTAAACACCGCAACAATCAAACATATAAACATATGTCGAGAAATGATTCCTCTCCGAGATACAGGGTGTTAAAATTCTTCGAAAAAAATGTATTTTACTGATAATTTTTACGCTGCTTGAAATATTTCTATGAAATTTGGGCATGAGTGTGACTGTTAACGCTTTTTGTTTCAATTAAACGTTTTGTTCACAAAGATAGTCATATTATTATTATGTACCATATAAAATTTTAGCGATTTCTTCATGCATGAGAATGTGTTTTATTTTTTTCCTCGGAAGCGTTGCCTCGTACGTCAAAAAGTCAGGAGACCGAATTTGCTTCAAATTAAATAAGTATTTAGAGAGTAATTTTTATTGTTGGAAAATTTTTTTGTCTAAAAAAATTCAGTCTCGATGCAGTACGGACGCCACTGATAGAATAAAAAAAACAATGTAATGCAAAAAGTGCTCCTTGACCCTCAAAACCTATGTCCAAAACTTCATAGAAATATTTAAAGAAGTGTAAAAGTTATTTATGAAAAACATTTTTTTGGCGCTCTAGTTCCTCGGAACTGAGTGCTTATCAATTTGCCCAAATGTCTGTAATTTTCGAATTTTTCGATGAAAATGGTCTTGAACGATTTGGTTCGACTCACTGATCAAGAATTCGTGGTCGAAATTCATTCTGTCCGGCCGGCCGGCCGTCCGGCCGGTCCGGCCGTAGGCACGATAACTCTCGAACGGAATGAGCTAGACAGTTGAAATTTTCAGAGTAGGTTTGGGGGATAAATATCTCGGCTAAGTTCGTTATTGGGCAAAATCTGACAGATGGTTTCGGAGAAACAAAAAAAAAAATTTTTTTTTACAGAACAAATTCCAAATTAAATTTGTTTCAATAAGCAGTTTTACCATAAGAAACCATTCATATCATTTTAAACTCTAACAAGCTAATACTTTCGAAGATATGATTTTTCAAAATTTCAATGATAGAATTATTCTGTGGCTATTCTATGAATTGTTATAATGTCAACTTTGACGTTGTCTCATTGTCATTCATTCCAGTAATGGTATCAATATGAGAATCATAATATGAGGAGCAACTTATCAAAATGCATTAAGTCCAAAAACCATTTTATTGGGAATCAACGAAAAACGATTTTTTCTTCCTCCCTGGCTTATAATTTGAGTATGTCGAGTTTGTTTGATAGAAATTTACATCTAAAGGTAATAACTAATCTCATTTAAATCAATATTGATCAGATATACACAGAAAATGTAAAGAAAGTTTGGACTTAATGCGTTTTGATTCATCTCATTGTATATAATGCGTTTTGATGTGGTGAAATTGAAAATAATGCTGTTTGTTGCGATTTTTTATACATTTAGAGAAAACAGTCTGCACAGTAAGTGTTGGCCTGTAACCTAATTGACATGAGCAAATCGATAAAACATGTTTTTGGTTATATTTTATTTCTTTTAAAAATGCATACGTAAACATAATTCATTGCGATGCGGCTTATACTTTGGATTTGAATTACAGAGGGACATAATGCCATTTGGAAGATTTTGTTTACATAGGGCTATAGAGCAACAGAAAACATTTCTGAATCCGCTTCAAACTCAATTTCGCCCAAATTGGACATAATGCGTTTTGAAAAGTTACTCCTCATATAATATCATACTTTTTGTTGGTTGATATTTTCATGCCGATGGTCAATCCATATGATGATGGGAATGGTAAGTTAATAATATTGAGTTCAGAATATCTCCACTAAAAACAAAACTGGAATATTGGTGTAATGGAGTAGATTTGAGGAAAGATATATATTATCGTTCATCATAGAATTGAGGAATGAATATCTCGGATGAGTTGGTTGTTGGGTAGAATTCGTCTATTGGTTTTGGATTGATAATTTTTGGCACTCTTGTTGAATTTAAATTCTTCTATGATATTTGAATTCAATTTCTGCTAAGATGAAGTTCTAAATTTCAATAATGAATCATACTTCTATGTTTTCACAGAATGCTATATTTATTCTATCTAAGCTTTATTATATGATCTGTGTTCGAACTCGTACTTTTCATCCTGTTCTATAAGAGAGAGTCAAATTCATTTCAGCTATTTTAATTTGGTTTCTGCCATGGTGCAGTTCTCATTCTCAGATTGCTCATTTAATCTTGATAAATAAACTATTATTTGAATTGAATTTCCTTTATGATGCAGTTCTATCATAAGAATACATTGATATAATTCCCAACTCTGAGAAACCAATACTTTCGGAGATATAATTTGTCTGTTTGAACTAGAGCGCCAGAAAGCTCCTGTCCACAGGACTTGAACCCATTTTTTTAAATAATTTTAACACCCTGTATCTCAGGGAGGAAGCATTTTTCGACAAGTGTTTATAGGACAAACTACGGCTTATTGTTGACGTAGAATACGTGGTTAAAATTTCTTGGTTGAGATCTGGAGATATGTACTGACAGCGCCGTCAGCAGGCATACAATAGTACAAGGCTCCGTCCAAGGCAGTTGCTGAAGCCGTATATACCATACTGATGATTTGTTGTCTAGTTGTTTTCTGTAGTCCACAGCAATTTGGCGAGAATACATGTCCGTCGTAATGAGTGTTTAAATATCACATTCAAATATAGTTGGCATGACGACTGAAGGTTTGGTTTACCCCCAAATCTTATCAAACAGCCTTTTGCATAGCTGCTGCAGCTTCGGAAAGAGTTTGTGTCTTCCCCATATGAGTTTGAGTTCTTTGTAACACTTAGATATTTGACTAAACTGGAAAAACTTCGATTCTCACCATTTAAAACGGACGCTCTGCGACTAAGATTCTTCCTGCTAATGAAGGGGTTTGTTTTAGAGGGATTGACATTAAATTCTTCTTTTCGGTGATGTGTGCTATTTATCATACCCTCATGCTTGCTAAATACCCCATCCGTTGCACGTACCCGATTGCCAACTGCAAACCCAACTGGTGACTAATCTTGACTAGCACATACACTGGCAGATGGGTCGGTATAATCTATTGTTGGCTCTTCTAGACAGCGAGCTACCTGTGTTGGTGCCACAGAACCTAACTATACTATTCCCTGAGCAGTGCTTAAGGTCATACTTCCTTGTGCTCGAATTTACCATGTTAAATTCGATTAAGAGTGTTCAATAAAGGAGAATGGACGACAGAACATACGCGCAGAAGCTCCTGACTTCACGTCAGTGCTTGAACCAATTTTTCCTTAGTAATTTTTAAAAAAAATTCTAGAGGTACGCTTCTCACAAAATTACACACAGGTCTTTATGTCGATATTCTACAACTAGTTACCAAGCTTCAATTCCATCGAGTCTATATTTTTTGAGTTATCGAGGAAATAAATAAATAATATGCCAGGAGGGTATAAATCCGGAACCATTGGGCCGATTATGCCCAACTTAACTATCCCATTCCTATTTCCTTTCGTTCGAAAGGTATCGGGGCAACGGTCACCCATTAAGCTCTGAACTCACACAAGGGTGGCCAGATCTCCAACAACATAGATCCGATCGTGTTCAAACTTGGAACTTGGTAGTAGAGTTAGGTGAAGGTTCTCGCAAAATTTCAGCGATGTCGGATGAATAGTTTTTTATATACCTATAGAATTTGTTTCAATGATTTTTGCCGCTCTTGTTTAAAAATTTTCTAGTGACACGGTCCTCTCAAAATTTCGCAGGAATTTTCACGTCGGCATTCTTCAAGTAATAAGCGTGTTTGAATTGGATCATTGTTGTATTTTTCGAGTTATTGAGGAAATAACAACCAAATTTCAGATGGGTATAACTCCAAAACCATTTGGCCGATTATTCCTATAAAAAAACTCAAATGTCGCATGCAGATCCACAACCGAACCTGAAAATTTCAAGTCGCTATCTATCCGTTCTCAGGTTATCGTGACATAAATGATATTTTTTTAATAATTTTTTAAAATTATACGATTCTCACAAAATTTCACAAACTTCCTTAGGCTTGTATTCTACAACTACTCACCAAGTTTCAATTCGATCGGATTTGTATTGGTTGAATACAAAATTATTACTAGGAAACCAGTTGACCGATTATGCCCATTAACGAACTTGTCCGTCGTATTGGGATGCCTCACCTACCCCGAAAATTTCAAGTCGCTATCTCTTTCCGTTCTCAAGTTATCGGGGCAACGGCCAGCTTGACAGGAAGTCGAACCCAATACATTCGGTGAAAATGACAACGCGATGTTCCCCAGAACATACGCGCAAAAATGAATAACTAAACTAGACATAGAGAATAAAGTCATTCACGAGTATAAATTGAGGTGTAGTTCTTCTGATACTTAGGAGAGAGAAGTTTATGATTTTCGAAAAGATAGTTGCGAGTTCTCCTCCCAATGCAAATGCAATGCGAGTTCTCCTCCCAATACAAATGCAAATGCAGTCAATGTTTCGTACGATGACGATGTACACTGATTATAATATTTGTAGATAGAATATGAAAAAAGTTGGTTCAAGGCCTAGGGACAGGAGCTTTGGCGCTCTTGTTCAAACTTCGAAAAATCATATCTTCGAAAGTATTGGTAAGAGTTGGGAATTATATTAATGGATTCTTATGATAGAACTTCATAATAGCAGAATTTAAATTCAAACATCATAAAAGAATAAAATTTGAATTCAACAAGAGTGCCAAGAATGAATTATTAATCCAAAACCAATAGACCAATTCTACCCAACAACGAACTCAACCGAGATATTCGTTCCTCAATTCTATGATGAACGATATATTTTTTGCTCAAATCCACTCTGAAGATTATATTATATCAATTGAAACTTTAGCCAATATTTCAGTTTTGTTTTTACTGGAGATATTCTGAACTCAATATTATTAACTTACCATTACCATCATCATATGGATTCACCATGGGCATTAAGTATCAATTCGATTATAATAATTCATAGATAGAATAATTATCGCATTATGTGAAAACACAGGAGTATGATTTATTATTGAAATTTTGAAAAATCATATCTCCGAAAGTATTAGCTTGTTAGAGTTGAAAATGACATCCATGGATTCCTATGGTGAAACTGCATCTCGAGAAAAACTTATTTTGAAATTTTTAATGCACACAAATTTTTTTTTTTTTTTTACACCGAAACCATTTTGCGATTTTGCCGAATAACGAACTTAGCCGAGATATTTATCTCCAAAACCTATTCTGAAAATTTCAACTGTCTAGCTCATTCTGTTCGAGAGTTATCGTGTTAACGGCCGGACCACGTATTCTTGATCAGTGGGTCGAATCAAATCGTTTAAGACCATTTTCAGCCTAAAATTCGAAAATTCCATACATTCGGGCAAATTGATAAGCACTCTGTTCCGAGGAACAAGAGCGCCAAAAAGATCTTTCAACGATGGCTAAACGATTATATGTGTACTGCAGCTGAAATAAAGTAGTTCATGACTATCTCAAATCTTCTTTGTTTTATTTAAACAAAAAATTGTTATATTCCTTCTGAAAAATCCGTTATAAATTCTTAGAAGCCTTTCCGTCGTACTATCGTGAAATTTCACCATCAGTTTCTGATGATCCTTGAAATTACTCCCGACCTGTAATTTCATCCGAAGAAAATTTTCCGTCTCTAAATTTATTTACATAATATCATCGGGGGAAAACACAACAGTTGATCCTGAAATTTATGACAGTTATACATGCTCGGCGGTCTTTCACTTGGTTCACCTTGCCAGATTTTATACTCTGGCGTAAAGCCAGTAGTTAACGGTGTACCTCAAGCACATGGCATCAAAATTTTACATGTTTCAATTGTATCTATCTGTATTGAGTTACTCCTAATATTAGGAGAGAGGCTGGTTTTAACCGGTTCGTGAAATAAACAGATTTTCGAAGGAAATGTGAATCGCAACAGGTTTGTTATAGGAAGCTAACATTGAGACCGGTTGTATAAACACTGAGAACTTAGTTCAAAGTGATAATAGAGCATTTAAAACCGAAAAAAATTATAGTAAAAAATGATAGGAAAAATAATTTACGGGTGATCTGAGGTCGGGAAGGGGAAGGGGGTGAGTTTTTAAGGGTAAAAACCGGTTTATCTTGATTTCTGGCAAAACTACAAGTCCAATGGAAAAAAGTTAAATGCCAAAGTTGTAGGTAATAAAAAGATCTACAACTTTCGTACTTCCACTTTTTTCACATTACCCCAAAATTTATATGGAAAATTCCAATTACTACGTTTTTGGTGTTTAATATTTTTATCTATTACAAAAAAAAAAAAATTTTTTTCACCAAATTTGTTAAAAACTTACCTTTTTATCTCACAAATACACTGTAATTTTTTGGATTTTAAATACATTTTTTTTTCACCTTCATTTGACTCAATATCGAAAAAGCACCCTAATTTTCAATCAAAAATTCTCACGTCAAAATATCTGCTTTTTTAAAAAAGTAGGTGGGCTTTTTGTTCGTTGAAATCTCTACTTTCTGATGGTCTAAAAAAAATATACATTACTATGGTAAATTTTCTCTTCTGATTTTCAGCGATGTCGGACGAATAGTTACTGATATATAGATTTTTTTAAATAATTTTCAATGATTTTTTTAAATATTTTCTAGAAATAAGATCCTCACGAAATTTCGTAAGAATTTTTAAGTTGGCATTATGCAACTAATAACAATGTTTGAATTTAATCGGTTTTGTATTTTTCGAGTTATTGAGGAAATATCAATCGATTTGTCCTCGAATTCTTCATCAGGTAGTCGAACTCAAACGTTTGAGACCATTTACGACAAAAAATTCGAAAATTACAAACATTTGTGCATTATGTAAAAGCGATGTTCCCACAACATACGCGCAAAAATGAGGGTTGCCATTTAAAATAAGGAAGTTGGTAGCTACTGCCGGTATAACCGGAGTGGTAGAAAACGGTAAATATTTTAAAAAAGTAGTTCATGGTCGAGAACCGTTGTGTGTGAATTTTTATGAGCGTATAATTTTTACTCTCCCATATAAGGCTTATTGTCCCTTTAAAAGAACGATCTTGTATAATAGCTTCTATAAGCAACTGCATTGACGTAAAGAATCCTCTTGATATATTAATATGTTCTCGGATAACTAACCATAGAGTAAGTTACTGTGGCAGAGTCACAAAATTGTAAAGAAAATTTATAGATTTGCGAAAGGAACAGATTACGGTGTTATTTCTTAGAAAGCTTATATTCATTGGATTCGCATCATATAAATTATAAAAACAATCGTTTAAATTTTTCAATCAAATTCTTGACTTTCTTCTTTGACTTCAAGTGTAAAACTAATCATGAAATTTGTTAAAGAATTAGTTTACAAGTCAATACGTCTCTCATAATTTATTAGTTCATTATATTGATTTACAACAGGTGAAAGCAAAATATATTATATAGATTTCCATCAGGTGTGAGCAAACTTTCGGTGGTTTTGGTCATTCCGTTTGCAGAAAGGCAACCAATTAAAACTATCTATTCATTTCGACATCGTGACATAATACAACAAAAATTAATTGAGTTTTTCAGTTTCGGTCATTCACCCGTACTCCGTGCGTTCCATAGACATAAAATAACATGGACTGGTTGTGAGAAAGAGACCATTGATATCAGCATTGAAAAAAGACAGAATAGTTAAAGGCAAAACCATAGTATAAGAATATATTCATATAATTTGGCGATTGGCAAAATCACAGAATAAGAAACATTGGTTTCCTTTATCCTTTGACATTTCTTGTATACTATATTGTTTGGTTTCATGTATTGTGTATGTGTTTTGGTGATTTGTAGACAGAATAGTCAAAGGCAAAATATTTTCATTTAAATCCGAGACTCGTTTCTGAATATTCTGATACTTATAATCTGAAAATATTTCTCATAAGTTTCCTTACTGTAATTCATTCAGCTTTTTCGATACTCCTTCAAAATAATCAATATTCCTCTAAAAAAAACGGGATTTTCCAATATACCCCAATTTGCAATCTGTGTGTTTGCCCATGGTATAAAAAGACCATTGTTTTTATACCATTATTTGCCTTTAATTATTCTATCCTTCATAACATCTCTCTTTCTAATGTATTCCGCAACGAACTGTGTGATAAAGTTACGTGAGGACCAGTCCATGTTATTCTATGTCTATGGTGCGTTCAGAATCCAAAGTAGAACGGTCTTTTGTTTCAGAGGCAGTTCGTGCCAATGTATGGAATTTTCTAACTTCAAACCAAAAATATTTCCAAAACTGCAGGCCCGATCGAGTTGAAATTTGGTATTTAGGTAGAATAACGACTTTATATAGTTCATGCGAAATTTCATCAGGATTATATCATTAGAAAATTAAATAAAAATTTAAGAAACGTTCAATATCTCATTAACAACTCACCATCTAAGGGAAATCGAAAACATTGTTAGTTATTTTGGCTTCCATAACATAATTTTGAGGACCCAGACAGAATTGTCATACAATTCATACAACTTATAGCAATGAAAGAAGTAACCATTGTCTTGTAGAATCCACCTTGACTCTAGTGTATTTTATTTCTTGAGCCATCTCTAGGGAGAAACCATTTAGCTCAAGGTTTCATCAAAAGGTTTTTTGACATAAATTATCGATTACTGTTTATTTTTGGCGCTCTTGTTCCTCGAAACAGAGTGCTTATTAATTTGCCCAAATGTCTGTAATTTTCGAATTTTTGGATGAAAATGGTCTTAAACGATTTGGTTCAACTCAACGGAATGAGCTAGACAGTTGAAATTTTCAGAATAGGTTTGCGACATAAATATCTCGGCTGAGTTCGTTATTGGGCAAAATCGGTAAGATTTTTCGGAGTAAAAAAAAAAATTTTTTTTTACATTACAAATTTCAAAATAAGTTTTTCTCAAGATGCAGTTTCACCATAGGAATCCATTGATGTCATTTTTAACTCTAACAAGCTAATACTTTCGGAGATATGATTTTTCAAAATTTCAAGAATAAATCGTACTTCCGTGTTTTCACAGAATGCGATAATTATTCTATCTATGAATTATTATAATATGATCTGTGTTGATACATGTCAACTTATATTCCTGAGACATGATATGTCAAATTTTTGATATTTAATGCCCATGGTTAATCCATATGATGATGGGAATGGTAATAGTAAGTTAATAATATTGAGTTCACAATATCTGCAGTAAAAACAAAACTGAAATATTGGCTAAAGTTTCAATTGATATAATATAATTTTCAGAGTGGATTTGAGGAAAAAATATATCGTTCATCATAGAATTGAGGAACGAATATCTCGGATGAGTTCGTTGTTGGGTAGAATTGGTCTATTGGTTTTGGATTAATAATTTTTGGCACTCTTTTTGATTTTGAATTCTTTTATGATGTTTGAATTTAAATTCTACTATTATGAAGTTCTATCATAATAATCCATTGATATAATTCCCAACCCTTACCAATACTTTCGAAGATATGATTTGTTAAAGTTTGAACAAGAGCGCCACAGCTCCTGTCCACAGGGTTGAACCAATTTTTTTCTTTCTTCCCATCTCTCTATCTCTCATTTTAGTCTTTGCTCATTAAATGGTTGAAATTCTCGAATTTCAGAATAACTATCAACAAAATAATTCTGAAGATTTTCGTTAAGCGTCTGACGAAGGAGTCTGATATAGACTCCGCAACGTTACGATATAGTTGTTTCTTCGTTGATGTTGTTTCGTTGTTATTTGTTAGGCAACATTGTTCGATTGATTGCTTCTGATAAATATCTTGTGTTTCTTACGCAGAAGCAAATAAAAAAAAATATTTTTCATTTTATATAGATATATTTTTCAGAGTTTGGGAGAGAAACCCCAGAAAGAAACCATTTAATGATGAATATACCTCCCACAGTATCCTTTAATGATTACTTAGCATTAACTTGTTTAGAATTTCACGCACATATCACCTGGCAATATGGTCGGAGTATATTTTGCTTATGCTAGTCGTTTGAAAGGAATAGTCACGTTTCGTCTTGTGACGGTATCGAACAAATTATCAAATTCAAGTGACGAACATTAACTGGATTACCTTGATTGGTCTTCGAGTTGGGATTGTAGTTCCAGTTAATTGTACGTTAGGTGGATTAGTTTTTGCGTGGGAAACTGGTGAGTGGGCTCTATCTCCTTTCAAAATGGACACCTTGTTATCGAATCGTAATTCTTACAGTGACTTTTTGTGTACCCCCTGGTGATTTCATTTGTCACGTTAGATCTTATGTTTCCACAATTATATCCCAAAGCGTCTTTTTGAAGATATTACTGAGAAAAACTAAGAGGATATCTGGGATTCTATTATTAAAATATAGAAGAGAGGAGGCAAAAATTTTGTTGTTTGATTTTCGATGCTGGAATTCCCACTCGCGGATTTTGCGGATTTTGAGGCACTTTGGCGACAACATTTTTTTCCGACTTATGTGGGATATTTCAACCTCTATTTTAGGAGGATGTCCTTTTGGATGATATTATTTGACGAAGAACGTCCGTTATCCACCCATCGGAATATACCTGTCGAGAACCATCTACCTATAGGTTGAGAGAGAAGTTTGAGAACGAAGTTTCTGAAGAGTTGACAGATAATTTTTCCCCTAGAGCCCTTGGAGTAGGAGCTGCGTGTATTGGTGAACAATCGGATCATTTGAGAGGTGTAAGACCCTAACTGTGCGATAGTTGCTCAAGACTAAAGTTAGCTCATATAGGTACCTCCTTTCGGCTAACGATAACTCTTCAAAATTTACTGGGTATAATATCCCTCAAGCTGTTATGCCCTTACTATTTCTGCGTAATGTTTGATCATCGGTTATTTAATATAAACATCGGAAATGTAGAACCCAACGGCGTTGTTATTATTGATATACAGTCAAAGTAGCATGCAAATTTGACACAACGTCAGTGACCTGCTTGGTGTGAAACCCACATTGTGCAATTTTTTTGCATAGATTCAGGTCCAACTAATGATTAATTTGAATTTGACCCGAAACATCCTTGAAATATTGTGTAACGAAGAGCACACGGAAAAATAGATAATAAATTTGGTCGATAAATGGCAAAGTATCCGGGTTCGATTGGTGTGAGACGATAATTATCAACAACTTTCTCAAATTTCAAATGAAATTCCATCTCTGTCACTCGGCATATAGAAATGTATACCAAAACCCCCCAAGGAGCTTTTTTTGAGCGCTCCATACAATACTCCTCAATTCACAAGATTCGGTTTACCAACTTTTCCATCTACCATCCGATATGTTACATCAAGAACAATTCTCATGAATTATTCAACACCCATTCAATGACGAAATCAGCATCATTATACGCCGAGAGAGATAGTGGCAGAATTGTTTTAATTTGCGGTGTTCAACAATAATACCTCATTCGATGGGTTCCTATGAAAATTCCAGATGGCTTTTAATTATACGATATGTAATAAATAATGCATAGAATGAAACCATTCAGTCAAGGTCCAATAGTAGATTATTTTGGCGTTTTTGAAGATACATATCTGATTCGAATAGTATAAATATTTACTAGTATCTTAGATTTGTAAAGTGATTTATATCTTGTAGAAATTTCGAAATGGGTGATCGTAATGGTGTGAGTGATTTAATGAAAAGAGAGCGGCATTGTCTGGGTCCTGGGAGCGAATCGTTAAATGTCCAATGTTTTTAGCGCGCTTGTTCCTCTGAACGCCTATTACATATTCGTATAATCCTAAGTTTTATGACGAATTCGACGTTGAAACGTCATGCCTTATAACCAATAGATTTGCTTCTATTTAACATTCTGGGAAACCTAAAAAAGGTTCTTCCATAAGACAACCCGCATCACATTAGGATACAGGTCCGGTTACAGGTTTTCCGGGCCGGGCTGTATGATCATAACGCCACGGAGCAGATGTAAGGATGTTGGGATCATGCTGTGCTTTTTCAACAATATGATTCCGATCGATTATAAATCTAGAACTTTATAATATGGTTCTGAAAAATCAGCGATATCTGACGGAAAGTTTGTGAGATACAGAATTTCTTTTGAATATTCTAGTCATAGTATCCTTACGAAATTTTGTATGAGTCTTCGTTTCGTTATTTTTCAAATATCTACCGAGTTTCAATTCGATCAGAGTAGTGATTTTCGAGTTATTGGGAAAATATTCAGTTTTTTTATTTTTTGCGCGCATGTTCTGGGGAACAGCGTGCTATCACTTTGTCCAAATGTCTGTAATTTTCGAAATTTGTGCTGAAATTAGTCTCAAACAATTAAGTTCGACTCACTGATGATGAATTCGAGGTCACATTTGATCATGTCCAGCCAGCTGGCACGATAGCTTTCGAACGGAAAGAAGTAGTGACTTGAATTTTCAGGGTAGGTGGCGTTTCCAGCTACGACAGAAAAGTTCGTTAATAGGCATAATCGGTCAGGCACGGGCCTGAAGGGGAGGATGGGGAGGAAGATCACACCATGATAACACCATGTACCCTTGTACACATTCCTGTTCGTAAATTCAATATTCAATAGTTTTTGGCACAATGTGTGTAGCCGGTAGAAAATAATTATCATAAAATTGCGTTATCCCAAAGCAGGCAGTTCTCAATCAAACCATCTGGTACCAATTTGAGCTATTTCTCACTGTCAAGTGAGTTGAAGATCGAATTGAAACTTGGTGAATAGTTGTAGAATATGAACCTAAGTACGTTTGTGAAATTTTGTGAGAATCGTATCGCTAGAAAATTATTAAAAAAAAATATTGAAAATATTTTTGTTGTCACGATAACCTGAGAACGGAAAGAGATAGCGGCTTGAAGATTTCAGGTTAGGTTGTGCATCTGAATGCGACATTTGAGTTTGTTTTTAAGCATAATCGGCCAAACGGTTTGAGAGTTATAGCCATCTGAAATTTGGTTGTTTTGGTTCCTCATTAACTCGAAAAATACAAAACCGATTGAATTCAAACATGGTACCCCTAGAAAATTCCAAAAAGATAACGAAAAAAAAAATTGGTTCAAGCACTGACGTGAAGTAAGGAGCTTTTGCGCGTATGTTCTATTGTCCATTCTTCTGTATTGGACACCCTTAATCGAATTTACCATGGTAAATTATGTTGTCCATTCTCCTGTATTGGAAACTTAATTCGAATTTACCATGGTAAATTCGAATTAAGAGGAGAATGGACAACATAATTTACCATGTAAATTATGTTGTCCATTCTCCTGTATTGGACTCTTAATTCGAATTTACCATGGTAAATTCGATTAAGGGTGTCCAATACAGAAGAATGGACAATAGAACATACGCGCAAAAGCTCCTGACTTCACGTCAGTGCTTGAACCAATTTTTTTAATAATAGAAATAGATAAGTTTGAATTTCAGAAAACAAGTTTTGATGTTTTTTGGGTTTCTTGCAAATGGGCAGTTCTACGGACGGGATAACAATTACGCATTACCAGGGACGGGACCCTAAGGCGCAGTGGGTGGGATCTCCCCAATGTTGAACAGAGTTGACAAATTTTCAAAGCAGTTGGAAACATTTTAAAGAAGTTGGAGCACCCCCACACCCTTCATGCACAGTTGGAAAAAATATAGAGGATGAAGTCTTTAAGTTTTACATTTTACCCATAGATTCTTCTCTTCTAATGAAAAACATATTTAATTTACCATTTTTCCAGATTCGCCTCATGTACAAGCGTTTTAAGATTTCACAATGGGCTAATACACTGCTGAACTTTGTTTACCAGTTCAACATAGACACCTGATACTGAAATCTATTGAAGAAGAACAAAAAAATCATCTAATGCTTGAAATTCAATGAAATTGTTTCAGCAAGATTTTACAATATTTGAATATCACCCATTCTTGAAATTATATTATTATTATTGAAAATTTCATGAATATCCATTTATCCAATTATTAATCCATTCATTTCCAAGAAAATATCAAATAGAATAGTTCAGATGTGATTCCAACTGACAGAATAATGATACTAATTAGTGGGTAACGTTCACAGGAACTCTATGTATATTGTATATATGGGATCATACACTATATGTCTATATCTCCGTTCGCCGTTTTTATGTGCCATTGTCAAACTGAGTACCAGGGTTTTGTATATTATTCAATCAAGGAACATGGACTATCTATATCTTGTGAAGGAAAAATAAGTGCGACAACGTAGATATATGTCGATGCAGGGCCGTCCTAGGTCAGATTTAAGATTCTTACGATGGTTCAAGAAACTTTATCTGATTTCCTTATGCTAATTTCATTTAGTGTTATGAATCCGCGACTCTATAATTTAGCAAAACAGTGAAATTAGGAGAACACTGTTGATTGGAAAATATTTGTCAAAGTTATAGAATACTTTAAAACAAAATTCATTTCATTCTAATTATTCACGTTAAAGCAACAAAAAAACTATTTTTTTGTGCTATTTCAGCATCTTTTTACCTGAGCTGAATGTGGAATAATGGTAAATGAATAAAATGTTTCATTCGATGAGAGGAATCTATGGTTAAAATTAATATGCAAATTAAAGGCTCATCCTGTATATTGGGTCTGTTTGAAATTTACTACAAAGACACTAGGCAATTGAACCTTCTTTTTTTAAATATTTGCAACGACTTCCGGTTGCATCGGAAATAGATATTAACTCGCTTATTTCAAACGGAATACCCTGTATATTATTACATTTTCAAAAGTTATGTAATGATATTTTTTAGGTAATCCAAACGGATGTGTGTTATACCCACATTTCAATTGAGGACAAAACAATAGGTGAAGTCTTCTGAAAGTTCCCTATATCTTAATTGTACCATTCTCGAGATATCTGAAATAAAGGTTGCGTGAGAACAAACTAGGTATGAATTCTTATCTATGTTTACCCTGATATATGAAATTGTATGACCCTAGTTAAACGTGAAATTTGAAATTACTTTCAGAAATGTAATAATATACAGGGTGCTCCAGGTGAAATAAGCGAGTTGATATCAACTTCCGGTATAACGGGAAGTCATAAATCGTTGCAAAAATTTAAAAAAAGTAGGTTTACTTGCCTTATGTCCTTGTACAACATTTCGAACAGATCCAATACATATTTCTCAGCATACTTCTAACGGGCACTCTCGTTGGGACACCCTGTATATAAGTATCCAGAAGTACATCTGGCTGGATACTGAACCCTGAACCAACCTCCTTGATTCACGCACATAAAAAATCTCAGACCCAGACACCAGAACCAGATCGACTATTTAACAGACAGATATAGCAGATTCTGCGTATTCGGGAGCTGACAGAAAGATGTTGCGTATTGTGGGTGTCATTCTGAATGGGTAACACGAACGACCTTGGCTTTTACGATCTCCACGTGTCAGGATATCGATCGAGGGTGACCTCTCCCCATACTGAAATTCAAATGTAAACAAAGATAGAACGCGGGTCGGTGTTCTAAGATATTAGAACACCGAAAATTACGAGTTAATGGATGTTTCAACCAATCTAAATGGATTGGCTCGAAAGTATACAACTCACCGAAACAACAAAACATTGGCAGTTTTATAGGAATATAATGGAATAAACGTCAGAAAGTAGCACTTTGTTGATGATAAAATACGAAGTTTTTTTCACAAATAATGAATCGTACAGCAAAGCTCAGTCAGGTTCACAGGTAGGTGGATTTAAACGTACATAAAAAACCTACTAACCTATATTAAAGTATGACAGCTAATTGTTTTACATGTTGTTGGGGTACTATTTTGAGGATTATGATGGTCAACAACCAGACCAATCCGAAGGGTCAAACATCCCCCCAGACAATAAATATTGTTCTATGGACTTCTCCTTCTCATACTCATGGTCTACTTTGTGTATAGCGTGTTTGCCTGTCTGTGATCGTACAGCTGTCAACATTATATGAATATAGACTTGCTACTATGACGTAAGTAAACTACTTTTTAGGACCTTCAAAGCGTCTGGCGGAAATAAAGATCCACGGGAAGAGTCTGGCAATGATGAATATTGATTGCTCAAAATATTCTTTGAAACATCTATAAAATTTAGCCGTCATACTTTAACGTAGGTAAGTATGGTTTTTATGTTTCTTTAAACCCTTTCCTTCGAACTATATGCAATGAAGTGATGAAGACATAACAAGCAGACATAGATCGTTAGATAAATGTTTGATATGATAATTACAAAGTTTATGGGAGTGGTCTGGCTTTATTGATGGTATGTTACGTCAATATTTCCATAGATAAATTACATTGACATTTTCAGTGAACTCTGAATTGATATATTTTCCTTCTTTATAGGTGTGATACCTCTATTGAATGAAAAAGCTAATTAATATTTTGCCCCGAGAGAAAGTAAGCCTTCTTGTGCGCTCATTTCGTCCAAATGTCTGTATTTTTCGAATTTTGACAAGAAAATATCAGATTGAAAGCTACATAGGGTGTAAATAAATAGTAGTGAAAATTATTTTTCAATTTTAAATATTTAAATTAAATTTGATTTTTTTTTTTAAACCCAAAAAACTGTTAAGCAGATTGCAATAACTGTATTATCTGGGCTATCGTGCTAGGCGTTGCAAACTAGTGAGAGCTGGTTTTCTAATATATTCAACGTCAAAACAAGTTCGTATATTTAAACATAATTGTGGCATTTATAAATTGTTTAACATTAGCAGATACAAATGAATGTCGCGAATTTCTGTTGGAATGAGTTGCACGATATTGAGAATAGTTTCATAATAAATTTGTTTTCATATCGATCGTTTTTACCTACAATACCTTCAGACATCATAATAATGAAAAATGGCGATACTGTTGTTAATAAATCAACAAGTCCAGAGCGTTCCTGCCAATAGGGTCTTCATAATGGCTTCGTATAATGAATATGTTTATGCATATATTTCACAAGTCAAATAAACCCCAGGGGATTTCATTGATTTGCCGAGAAGCAAGAACAGACGCGTTTCTGGCTTCTTGGCCTTCATCAGTACTCGGGACTCGTTTCTCGACTAAAATCGAGCGAATGGTGGCATATGATTTCACGCTTCAAATTTTCACTGGTGGGGAAAGGCTGAATTCCTTGTTTTGTCTCATAGGTGGCGTAGGCGATTATGTATTATAATCGACCAAGCCGGATGTGAGAGGCTTAACACGGTTCAGTTTAGTTGAATTTGTTGGGAAGCTACAAAGTACTGATGAAGGCCAAGAAGCCAGAAACGCGTCTGCTCTTGCTTCTCGGGAAATCAATGAAATCCTCTGGGGTTTATATGACTTGTGAAATATATGCATAAGTAAATTAATTATACGAAGCCATTATGGAGACCCTATTGGCAGGAACGCTCTGGACTTGTTGATTTACCTTCAGACATCATCTGTGTTTTACTATACAGCATTCACACTGCTATACTGGGTATTTATTAATGATCGTAACATCGTAGGTTGCTTCTGGATTACTGTTTGCCGCCACTCACTTGTGTTCTCTGTCCTGAACTGCCTATATCATAGAATTTAGAAACTGACAGCCATTATTATTGTTAATTTGTAATAAAATTCTTCAACCTTCTCTTTGCAAAACCGTGAAAATTACTGAAATACGAAATGGCTTAGGTTGTTAGAATTTTATGGGTAACACCAGGATCAACGGCTGATATTAAATCTCTTGAAACGTCAGTGATGAATAGAATCACAGCCAATAAATAATTTACTGTCGATTCCATCGGATCAATAATTTTTGAAAGAACGGAGTAAAAATTCAGGATCATTTATTATCTGCAATGAAAAAAGAAAGTGAGGTTATGCTCTTCATGCGCGGAGAAAATTAATCATGAGCAGTATGCATATGAAGAGGCAAAATAAGAAAATTCCAGAGTCACCTACGATGTTGCAAACATTTATAAAGGCCCTTTTTAATTAAAATTTAATCAGAATGCTCATATTTTTGCGCGTATGTTCTGGGGAACATCGCGTTATCATTTTGCCCAAATGTCTGTAACTTTCGATTTTTTTTACGAAAATGGTCTCAAACGATTTGGTTCGACTCCCCAATGAAAAATTCGAGGTCAAATTTGATTCTGTGTCCGGCCGGCCGTTCGGTCGTTGCCACGATAACTTGAGAACGGAAAGAGCTAGCGACTTGAAATTTTCAGGGTAGGTCGGCACATCCCAATACGGCGGACAAGTTCGTACATGGCATAATCGGCCCAATGGTTTCCGAGTAATAATTTTGTTTTCAACCAATATAAATCCGATCGAATTGAAACTTGGTGAGTAGTTGTAGAATATGAAGCTAAGCACGTTTGTGAAAATTTGTGGGAATCGTATAGAAAATTTGTGGGAATCGTATTAATTCGAATTTACCATGGTATATTCGAATTAAGAGCGTCCAATACAGGAGAATGGACAAATAATTTACCATGGTGAATTCGATTTAGGGTGTCCAATACAGGAGAATGGACAATAGAACATACGCGCAAAAGCTCCTGACTTCACGTCAGTGCTTGAACCAATTTTTTTCATTATTTTTCTATCATATATGATCCGTAATAACTTAACCAAATTATAAATGAGTAAATTGAGGGACTGTATTAAAGTTCAATGAAATGACTTAAATATCAATTCCATATAAATTTGTTCAATTGAAATTCATATATTTAATTAAAATTTTCCAGCTCTCACTCATCACTCATAATAGTAAATAATTTTAATGTTGAGAGTTCAAAATGAAATTGTTGATGGATTCATCAAGATAACTCACCAAAATAAAGAATAAATGACTAAAATCTATTTGTGATATAATTCACACAATATTCAAATCGAAATGAAAACAAAAACAATTTATTTTATACTGAGTTGTTGTTCAGATATCCACTCGTTTGCTTTTAATACTATAGCACGTCCTTTTAGTTACCGTACAAGAGTCCAACCTGAGTCCAAACTTAAATAAAAAGTCTGATGATAGATGAATATGTTAATTATATCACTTAATTAATTTAATTATGTAAGTTATATAATAATCTACCGAGTCTGATGTTCGGTTGTACCCCCAGAATTTTTGTCACCATATGATTTCGTCAGATATTCTCAATACGGCCCTGCTGAGCTAAAAAATCACACCTACAGCTGCTAAAACGTCTACAAAGTCATTACTCTGTTCTAACAATTGCGAGAGGTGACTAATATGCTGTTTACTGATCCCCGAATTTAATATTAGATTTCCCGAATTGTCAAATCAGTCCCCTGCTAGCAAAGTTGAAGTGTATGCATAATTCTGCTTCAGGAAGGAACCAAGTAGGTACTGAATGATACGGCGGAAACATTTTCTGAGACTGCTTGAAATCGATATCGAAAAATTCTTCATGGACGAATTTAACATTCCTAATAATTTTGACTCAGATTAAATCAGATGGTCATTTTGCCTCAAGGAAACCTTTTGGCTGAGCAACCAATAAGATCTTTTGACCTCCATAAAGTTAGCAGAGCCACATTCAAGAATATCAATTTCTATTGCATTAAATGTCAAAAATTTTTCTTGAAAGAAAACGCGCTCTTATTTTTTTATATGGGTGGCCTTGATAACTTAATAATAAGTTAGCAGAGCCACTTACAAATAAACATCAAATATCATCAAGGTTATGAATAATTGTCGAGTATTTTATAAGTCCATCTAACGTGAAAACGATGCTGAAAGTGAGGAAGCCCTGTTGACAGGAGCTTTGGCGCTCCTGTTCAAACCTTGACAATTATTCATCTCCGAAATTATTGGTTTCTCAGAGTTGGGAATGATATAAATGGATTCTTATAATAGAACTGCATAATAAAAGAAACTAAATTATATAACGAACTTATCCGAGATATTCATTCCTCAAATCTACTCTGAAAATTATATTATATCAATGGAAACTTAGCCAATATTTCAGTTTTGTTTTCACTGAAGATTTTCTGACCCCAATTTGTTAAACTTACCAAATTATATATTTCCATCATCATATGGATTATCCAAGGGCATATAGGGTAGGGGTAATTATAATATCCTATAATCGGTCATCTTGCATTCAATCATACTTTGTAAGAACAGAAATACATTTGGCATGTCTGTCATAGGTAGATGAGATTAAACGTATGAACAGTAAACACAGATGGATCACAGACTGATAGAATTAGCATTCTGTGAAAACATAGAAGTACGATATACATATTATTGGAATTTTGAAAAATCATATCTCCGAAAGTATTAGCTTGTTAGAGTTGAACATGTAATGTAAAAAATAATTTTGTTTTCATTAGTTCGAAACCATCTAGCCGATTCTTGCCAAGAACAAACTCAACCCAGATATGTATCTCCCAAACCTATTCTGAAAATTTCAACTGTCTGGCTCATTCCATTCGAGAGTTTCGTGTTAACGGACGGCCGTCCAAACGGCCGGACATAATCGATTTCGACCTTGGATTCCTGATCAATGAGTCGAACCAAATCGTTTGAGACAATTTTCATCCAAAAATTCGAAAATTACAGACATTTGGGCAAATTGATAAGCACTCTATTCCAAGGAACAAGAGCGCCAAAAAGTAATACACCCAGGTAACTTGATTAGATTTTTCTTCAACCAGAAAACTAAACAATTATTGTCGAACGACCAGAGCGTATTTTTCGTGAAAGAAAAAAAAATGTCGTGGCTCCCTCTCACATAATATTACGACTAGAGATATACGTTTGGATCAACTTATCTAGTTTAATTTATGTAGATAACCTACATAAATTAAACTAGAACATCTGCTAATTTCATTTAGTTTTATGAATCCGCGAGTCACAGCAACATTAATTTCATTCCGACAAGAAAAACATATATTTTTTTGAAATTTCAAACAACCTGTACCTTTTTCACCTGACACGAATTTGGAAAAATGGTAAATGAAAACAATGTTTAATTTGATAAGAGGATCCTATGACTCAAATTAATGTACAACATAAAGGGTCACCCTGTATATTTGCGCGAATACTTTCATAATCCACATTTCGACGTTTTTAACCAGAATTGCAATCTGACCCTGTATCTGTGGTGGAATATTAACACTGCTCTGAATATTGAGATAACACGAATTCAAACCATCAATAATTGAAAATTAAATGTGAATATTACACTACATAATATGATCTGATGAAATTATCCTGAATTATTCGACTCAATCAAATCATCAGGTTACTGTGGCGTACTACAACATCCTGTTTGAGTATCCGGAAATGGAAGGTTATCGTCCGTTGGTCGTTATTTCATGCATCAATGGTTTCTCACGAATGTCTCCTGATCTACAAGACATCAACTTATTTCAATTCCACGACATTTAATTGAACATACAAGTGATCTAATACACGTTAACTAAAGAGGTCAATAGAGCCGAAATTCTTAATTAAAGGAAATTCGCCGAAACTGTCCTAGATGGATAGATCTCTACGGTTTACGATGCCGCAAAAAGTTTTGGTACTGTCGCAGTCTACTCAAAATTAATCGAATTAAGCATTAATTATAAATAAAATTGGTTCAAGCACTGACGTGAAGTCAGGAGCTTTTGCGCGTATGTTCTATTGTCCATTCTTCTGTATTGGACACCCTTAATCGAATTAACCATGGTAAATTATGTTGTCCATTCTCCTGTATTGGACACTTAATTCGAATTTACCATGGTAAATTCGAATTAAGAGTGTCCAATACAGGAGAACGGACAATAGAATTCACCATGGTATATTTGATTAAGAGTCTCCAATACAGGAGAATGGACAATAGGACATACGCGCTAAAGCTCCTGACTTCACGTCAGTGCTTGAACCAATTTTTTAATTGATATAATCATTCAGTCAATAATATAGATGATAATTTGATAGCCTATTGTCTATAAATATCCCATGCACTTGAGTTGTTTTTCACTCGTTTATTTCCAGTCTCGAATTTTTACGACCCTGGTAGATTTTCAATTCAAACGACAGATAATCACGATCGATTTATCACAATTCAAAGTCGATTCTAATCGTAGTCAGTGTTCCGAATTTGTCAGTCAAGGTTAACATGATTATCAAGGGGAAGTTCACGAATGTGAGGTCAGTCTGCGCTGGCGCGCTTGTTCAAATTCATAGCTAGGGTATCTAGGTACTGAACCCGCCCAAGGCTGCTTGGCTTTCAGGAAAAAAATATTATTTTCAAAAAATATGGATGCCATCGTGTTGGAATCTAGTTTAGGCTATAACATGGTTCTGCGATATCCGACAGAAAATTTCTGGGATACAGAATTTTTTTAATAATTTTTCTTTGATTTTCTAGTCATACAAATCAGTATTTTTCGAGGATTACATTTGTCACCAATTCATAATATCATAATATTCCAACTGAAAAGTCATTTAAAAAAAATACAAGAATGCCAAAAATTATTAATCCAAAACCACCAGACCGATTCCCACCAAATAACGAATTTATCCGAGATATTCATTCCTCAAATCTACTAGCAAAATTATATTATATCAATTGAAACTTAGGCCAGTATTTCAGTTTTGTTTTGACTGGAAATATTCTGAACCCAATTTGATTAATTAC
The DNA here is from genome assembly GCA_937662695.2 of Halyzia sedecimguttata. NCBI lineage: Eukaryota > Metazoa > Arthropoda > Insecta > Coleoptera > Coccinellidae > Halyzia > Halyzia sedecimguttata. Next base: position 66,202,477 of record OW569415.2, on the reverse strand, counting down.
CAAAGGGCATTATATCCCTTATATATTATTATAAATATTATCACCCAAAAATTATAATATCTTATAGTCCACATAGCACATAACAGCTGAAGTTATTTCATTGGTCATTTTGCATTCAATAATATTTTGTTTTCTAGAAACGGAGGTGTTTTATATCATGAGTTACGAATTTTGAATAGAACCAGAAATAAATCTCACGACTTATTATTGAAATATTGAAAAATCATATCTCCAAAAGTATTAGCTTGTTAGAGTTGAACATGATATCAATGGATTCTTATGATGAAACTGCATCATAAAAAAAATTGAATTTTAAATTTTAAATGTAAAAAAATTTTTTTCGTTAGTCCGAAACCATTATTTTGCCCAATAACGACTTTAACCGAGATTTTTATGTCCCAAACATACTCTGAAAATTTCAAGTGTCTAGCTGATTCCGTTCGAGAGTTATCGTGTTAACGGCCGGCCGGACATAATGGATTTTGACCACGGATTCTTGATCCGTGAGTCGTTTAAGACCATTTTCATTCAAAAATTACACACATTTGGGCAAATTGATAAGCACTCTGTTCCGAGGAACAACAGCGCCAAAAAGGGTGGTATCTTTATGGTGCCACCAGCTTTTTCTATTCGCTGAGATCTTTTGCTCTCAAATCCTTAGAAAATGTCATCATATTTATTTTCAACATTTGTACTTAACTGTTATGATATAAGAAAATATTAATAATTAGCACCTCTTGAATTACGTCGATTACAAATATAATATTTTCTCAAAAAATCATTACGTTTTGTAATTTTGTTACCCTCTCAACAGCATAGAGTATTTCCAATTTTTCTGTTTCAAACCAAAGTTCATAACTTTCTCAGTTAGCAAAGTGCAGAACTGTTATAACTTGCAATAAAATTAAATTTCTTTTTTATTTCAAATGTCTCTCCAATTCATTATTATTAGTTCCACTATTGAAATCATTTCCAGTGCATAGGAGATCTTCTAAGTCGAAATGACGTAGTTGGGAATATTTCTCAGATGCCTAATTTTCGCTCCAAAAGAAGAACACAGGCCACAAAGTAGACACATTTTTTCCTAGATTTCTAAAAGATCTACAACTCTAAAACCTCAGCTTCCTTCAACTCTTCTTTTTCAATAATTCCAATGTTGAAGTTGAAACTCGTTGGTAAGTTGAAAAATGCCGACATAAAGCTTTGTTTAAAATTTCGTGAGATCGTACGACCAGAAAATAAAAAAAAAATTACTTCAAATTATTCTGTATCTTAAAAACTATAAGTCAGATATCGTTGAAATTTTGGAAGAGCGTTCAAAGCCTAATTCTAAGGCCAAGTTCTAGATTTGAACTCTATCGGATCTATATTGTTGGAGATATAGGGGAACTGTAGGAAAATTAAAACCAATACAGTAGAACAATTCTTTCCACTTGATCAGTAACATTTTTATAAGACAACAACGATGAACACAGAATTTCCGTGAGACTTTGACAGTTGTCGAATGAGGAGAATTTACATTGAAATTATTGAAAACGAAAAGTTGAAGGAACAGAAGTTTTAGTCTCTTTTTAGAAAACCAGGAAAAGGCGAGGGAAAAAGTGTGTGTACTTTGTGATACGACATTTTCCAGAATGTTCATAGAATTCACATAAATTGATTAGGTCTATTCTATAGCTAAATATCATTAAAAGTTTAATGTTTGCAATTCGTTCACAATAACCACATGTATGTATATCCACAAAATAATAGAATGAGGTTAATTCTGCAATTGATATTCAGTACCCTGGTAGTTTCATAAAATGAGAAACATATACGAGGATATTTTCCAGAACTGTGAGTAGGTATTGGTTTTGATATAACAAAAAATCGAAGCCTTGGGTGAATTCAGTACCCAGATCTGTTACCGCTCTGGCTAAAAATTTGAACAAATGCGCCAAAGCACACTGACCTCACTCCAGCGCTTCCACTGCTTTCCCTACTTTTTAATTGTCATTTTTTTTCATCCTTCGATTAAAATGTATATATTTAATGTATGTTAAGGTGCATTTTCATGCTGACATGCTGATAAATGCGGTCACGTGATACCTTTTTAGACTTTTTAGGTTAGAATGCCCTCTGAAATAAATGTAGCGTCAAATTTCACATTCAAAAAGTGATAAGCGTCGAAGCTAAATATTGTTTAGCTTTATCGCTGAATTCTAGCGTTTAATCAATTCGAATCATTGATTAATTATTCTCAAATCAATACATAGTAAAAAGAAAAAGTTTATAATTGCTGAAAAGCAATCGCTGGATCTGATAAATTAAAAATGTGGATTTATCAGGGGCAAAAATTAATCCGGCAAGCTGAAATGGAAAAAATCAGGAGAAAAATAATTTTAGCTGCTCTTTTATTGATTAAGCAATCGCTTACTTAAATTCTTTTCAAGTTTTAATTGATACATTATTTTAATTCATCAATATATTATTACGCCATTTAAGTTATTGATCATTTTTAGTTACTTCGTCGCTCATTGTACTTTTAAAACTTTTTCTTTTTACTTTGTATCGATTTGAGAACAATTAATCCATGATTTGAACTGATTAAACGCTAGAACTCAGCGATAAAGCTAAACAATATTTGGCTTTAACGCTTGTCACTTTTTGGCGCTCTAGTTCCTCGGAACTGAGTGCTTATCAATTTGCCCAAATGTCTGTAATTTTCGAATTTTTCGATGAAAATGGTCTTAAACGATTTGGTTCGACTCACTGATCAAGAATCCGTGGTCGAAATTAATTCTGTCCGGCCGGTCCGGCCGTAGGCACGATAACTCTCGAACGGAATGAGCTAGACAGTTGAAATTTTCAGAGTAGGTTTGGGAGATAAATATATCGGCTAAGTTCGTTATTGGGCAAAATCGGACAGATGGTTTCGGAGTAACAAAAAAAAATTTTTTTTTTACAAGGCAAATTCCAAATTAAGCTTTTTCCAATAAGCTGTTTCACCATAAGAATCTAATGATATCATTTTTAACTCTAACAAGCTAATACTTTCGGAGATATGATTTTTCAAAATTTCAATAATAAATCGTATTTCAACGTTGTCACAGAATGATATTATTGTATGTATGAATTGTCATAATGTCAAATGATGTTCCTGAGACATGACATTATCTAATCAATCTTAGAATTGTGAGTGAAGTGAGAAAAATCTCAGTTGTTTGCTCCGAAATTATGTTTTCTCAGAAAATTCTTACATTTCGGAACGGAACATGAAGTAAGAGATCTGATAGTAGTGAGACTGCTTTTCATCCATAGACATAGATATAACTCTCGAACGGAATGAGGTAGGTAGTTGAAATTTTCAGAGTAGTTTAGGGAGATGAATATCTCGGTTAAGTTCGTTATTGGGCAAAATTGGCCAGATTTAATTTGAATTCTTCCATGGTGCAGTTCTCAATCTCATGATTGCTCATTTAATCTTGATAAATAAACCATTATTTAAATTGAATTTCCTTTATGATGCAGTTCTATCATATGAATACATTGATATAATTCCCAACTCTGAGAAACCAATACTTTCGGAGATATAATTTGTCTGTTTGAACTAGAGCGCCAGAAAGCTCCTGTCCACAGGGCTTGAACCCATTTTTGAATTGGAAATTTGACGCCACATTTATTTCAGAGGGCATTCTAACCTAAAAACTCTAAAACGGTATCACGTGACCGCATTTATCGCTTGACGCTAGCGTCGAGCGTCAGCATGAAAATGCACCTTTAAGGTGCATTTTCATGCTCGACGCTAGCGTCAAGCGTCAAATGCGGTCACGTGGTACCTTTCTAGGTTAGAACGCCATCTGATATAAATGTAGCGTCAAATTTCAATGTCAAAAAGTGACAAAAATCAAAGCCAAATATTGTTCTAGCGTTAAATCAGTTCGAATACTCGGTTAATTGCTCTCAAATCTATCCATAGTAAAAAGAAAGGGTTTTAAAATTATAATGGGAGACGAAGTAAGTAAATATTATTAATAACTTAAATTGCATAATATACTGATAAATTAAAATATAATGTAACCATTAAAACTAAGAATGTAAGTGAGCAATCATTGAATAACTAATAAATAATTGTATTTATCAGATCCAGCCATTGCTTCTCAGTAATTATCAAATGTATTGATTTGAGAACAATTAATCGAAGATTTTAACTGATTTAACGCTAGAACTCAGCGATAAAGCTAAATATTTGGCTTTAAAGCTTGTCACTTTTTGCGCGTATGTTCTGGGGAACATCGCGTTATAGTTTTGCCCAAATGTCTGTAACTTTCGAATTTTTTGACCCAAATGGTCTCAAACGATTTAGTTCGACTCCCCAATGAAGAATTCGATGTCAAATTTGATTCTGTTCGGCCGGCCGTCCGGCCGTTGCCACGATAACTTGAGAACGAAAAGAGCTAGCGACTTGAAATTTTCAGGGTGGGTGGCGCATCCCAATACGACGGACAAGTTCGTTAATGGGCATAATCGGCCCAGTGGTTTCCGAGTAATAATTTTGTTTTCAACCAATATAAATCCGATCAAATTGAAACTTGGTGAGTAGTTGTAGAATATGAACCTAAGCACGTTCGTGAAATTTTGTGCGAATCGTATGGCTAGAAAATTTTAAATAATTATTGAAAAATATTATTGTTGTCACGATAACTTGAGAACGGAAAGAGATAGCGGCTTGAAATTTTCAGGTTAGGATGTGCACCAGAACGCGACATTTGAGTTTGTTTATGAGCATAATCGGCCAAATCGTTTTAGAGTTATAGCCATCTGAAATTTGGTTGTTTTTTGTTCCTCATTAACTCAAAAAATACTAAACCGATTGAATTCAAACATAGTAATTAGTTGTAGAATGCAAACGCGAAAATTCTTGCTAAATTTCGTGAGGATAGTATTTGTAAAAAATTTTAAAAAAATCATTGAAAATTGAAAAAAAAAATTCTATATATCAGTAACTATTCGTTTGAAATTGCTGAAATTTTGCAAGAGCCTTCATGACCTAACTCTACTGCCAAGTTTCAAGTTTTAACATGATCGGTTGAATATTGTTGGAGATTCGAGCATTCTTGTGTGAGTTCAGTAGATGAGTGACCGTTGTCTCGATAACTTTCGAACGAAAGGAGACAGGGACTTGCAATTTTCAGGGTAGGTTGCGTATCCGAAATGGAGAGTTGAGTTCGTTTTTGGGCATAATCCGTCAAACGGTTTCCGAGTTATACCCACCTGGAATATTATTTCCTTGATAACTCAAAAAATAAATCTTCGATCGAATTGAAGCTTGGTAACTAGTAGTAGAAATTCATCATAAAGACGTGTTTAAAATTTTGTAAGAACCGTACCCCTAGAAAATTTGAAAAAATGACGAAAAAAAATGTTTAAGAAGCGCACCCCTAGAAATTTTCAAAAAAATCACGAAAAAAAAAATTGCTTCAAAACTGACGTGAAGTCAGAAGCTTTTGCACGTATGTTCTATTGTCCATTCTTCTGTATTGGACACCCTTAATCGAATTTACCATGGTAAATTATGTTGTCTATTCTCCTGTATTGGACACTCTTAATTCGAATTTACCATGGTAGAACATAGAACATACGCGCAAAAGCTTCTGACTTCACGTCAGTGCTTGAACCAATTTTTAATATGAAATTTGACGCTACATTTATTTCGGATGGCGTTCTAAACAAAAATGGTACCACGTGACCGAATTTGACGCTTGACGCTAGCGTCGAGCGTCAGCATGAAAATGCACCTTAATATACTTATTCGTTCTATCAATTATCACATGATTTCTGTTAGCGAAAAATGGTACTTCACCGAAATAAAACACTTTTGTATAATTTGCGAAAATGAAGGTAGTATCGTATCGAATAAAATTAATTTGCATTCCTATTCATCTTCGACCTAAAACGCTGGTAGCCGAGTCCTTGAGAAAATGGTAAAATATCAGGATACACGTGTAAAGATATTGATAAATATAAACGATGGCGGAAATACGGAAAAATCAGTTTACAATATTCATGAGTTGAATAGTAATGAACTACAGTTGAGGTGAATGTTGTCACAAGCTAAGGTTTCATTGTTTATATTTAATATTATTGTTTTTATACTCGTTATGATAAGTGCAATAAACAAACTCACCTGGCTAATACAGGGTATATACTCGTATGTTATTTGGAGTCAGAAAGTTCCTGTAGGCTTTTGTCCGGAAATGCTTCGTTTCCAAGATACAGGGCGTTACAAATTCCTCAATATTTTCGAAACAGCTTGAGATATTTGAACGAGATTTGGTAAAACAGAAGACCTCATTAAGGTGATTATTTTACGTTAAATATCTCGTCTCCACCCTAAAAATTGCGAGTCGCTATCTCTTTCCGTTATCATGAGATAAATAATATTATTTAATATGTTTTTAAATTTTATAGTGATACGAGTCTCACAAAATGTTATGTCTCTGTCAGTATTCTTCTATAACTAGCTACCAAGTTTCAATTCTACCTCGAATTCTTCATCAGATTATAGACATTTGGGCAAAATGACAGCACGGTGTTCCCCAGAACATGCACGCAAAATTTCTCTTTCGATGTTTCTGCACAATACACCGTTTTTGATTTAATTATAAGGGTAACAACAATTACGAAACTCACTAAATATTACACGTTTATTATTTGATTTGACATATGAGTTTGGTATTGTCGAACTTCCTCAATTGTTCTTCATCTCCATGTACTCCATTTTGATGGATTAGTTTTAAGTATTCAACAAGCCTGCTGTGATATGAGTCAAACTTCAAATGAAGTGTCATCAGCTGCAATAAATTCATTAATTGTACGGTGCAGAAATTGTACTGATAATGGTGGATTATTTAGACTCCCAAGAAATTATTTTTGTATATTTTGCATTGCAAAACGTGCATCTCCGATGGCAAATACCTGCACCTACATTATTTCATCCCATTATCTCCAGCAACAAACTATGATGAATTTAAACCAAACTTTTACACCCTATAATGTCTTAACTAATATATATGGTAGTGCATATAGCACACTACTATTATTTTCCGTAATTTCATAGTTCCCTGAATTTTCCGCATTGAAAACATCTTACTTCATCTTCATTAATCCGCAACCTACTAAATATTTAGAAAGAGATTAAATAATCCACCATGTTTGTTCACATTAATACCGCTTGAATAATTATATTTTGAGCCATTACTGTGTAGTATTCGTGAATAAGTGCAATACAAGAATACAAGTGATATCTATTCTGTGAGTAAATAACTAGTGTTTGTGAATTAAATAATGTGTAGTGCATATTCATGTGTATTATTTTCTAAAGGGTTTTCCAATAAGAGGTGTTATTTTGAATAGCCCACTATTTCGGTAGATGTCACTTTTGAAGCTGTAATTTTTTAACATTTGACAAGTAGAAACTACGCCATTAATAAAAATGGAACGATACACGCTTCAAGAACGCATTGAAATTATTAAAATTCACTATAAAAATGGTGAAAATTTGGCAGAGACGGTTCGTAAAACTCGAACATTTTTGGGTCGTCGAGAAGCACCTTGTCGGACCGCAATAAAGAAATTGGTTGAAAAATTCTAGCTGTTGAGACAAGTTAGTTATGTGGAGAATAAAACCCGTGCACGTCGCCCAAGAACAGCCGAGAATATTGCTGCTGTAGCCGTAAGTGTTGAAGAAAACCCAGGTTTGTCCAATCCTCGTCGTTCTTTGGAATAAGGCATTCCACAAACGTCATTACACCGTATTTTGCATAAAGATTTGGGTCTTAAGGCTTATGAAGTTCCGTTCACACAAGAACTCAAGCCGGCCGATCATCAACAACGTCGTGTCTTTGCTGATTGGGTCGTTGAAATGCATGAAAATGATCCGGAATTCCATCGAAAAATCATCTTGAGTGATGAGGCCCATTTCCACCTCGGTGGCTTCGTCAACAAGCAAAATTGTCGCATCTGGGGCTCGGAAAACCCAAGAGTTATTGTTGAAAAGCCTCTCTATCCTCAACATGTGACTGTTTGGTGCGGTTTATGGTCCGGCGGAGTCATTGGACCTTACTTTTTCGGAAATGAGGCTGGAGCAACAGTTACGGTGAATGGATTGCGCTATCCAGAGATGATTAATGATTTTTATGGCCGGAATTGGATGGTATTGATCTGGACAACGTTTACTTTCACCAAGACGGCTCTACGTGCCACACAAGCAACGAAACCATTGATCTTTTGCGGGAAGAGTTTCCGGACCGTGTTATCTCTCGAAGAGGTGATCACAATTGGCCACCGAGATCTTGTGATTTAACACCTTGCGACTTCTTCCTTTGGGGCCCCGTGAAAGAGAAGGTCTTCGCTGATAGCCCAGCGTCGCTTCAAGACCTCAAAGATGGTATTCGTGAGGCTATCGAGGACATAGGCCAGCCACTTTGCGATTTGGTTATCGAAAATTTCACTAAAAGGATATGGTCCTGTAAGCGTGGTCGTGGTGGTCATTTGCCTGATGTTATTTTCCACTATTAAAGGCATAGCTTCTTCTTTATAATGAAATAAATATCCGATCATTTATATTGAAAACTGGCATTTTTCTTTGAAAATCCAAATAACACCTCTTATTGGAAAACCCTTTACTTAGGGTGAGTAGTTACTCTTGCATCATGCTGTCATGATCTTAAGGGGACGAAAATGTGTTTCTGTAATAGCCATAGAGCTAATACAATATTATATTAGGTCCGTATGGTAACACCAATTGAGCAATTATTATTCATCTTCAAGAATTGGAGATTTTTAGCTGTTCCGGTTTTCCAAAAAAGAATTGAAGAATTTATAATTTAAGGCTACATTTTGCTTCTATTTCTTTATAGCGCAGTTTGCGTGGAGAACTTCGAGGATTTCGATGTAATACCTAAAACAAAATATACAATTACAGCCAGATTGAACATATTTATTATTAAAACGCCTAAAGTTTCTCTCATATTTACCAAAATACCTTTCAAAACCAACCCCAAAAGCAAATGTAGAAGCGATACGAAATTTTTAGAAATTGAAATGGAATAGAGGCTTCCATTTCTTCCGATTTCATGATAGATTTTGATGACCTTAGGTACTTATTCAACAAAATTGATAATTCTAGCCGGAAGATCATTAAGCTCAAAAAATCTATTTATTTTTAAATATTCATTTTCGAAAAGTCATCATATTGAGATTCTTCATTTGAAATCAATATGGACTTTCATTTTGAAGAACTATGAAAATGAGTAAAGAATAGGAACAACAATGTTGATGTCCACGAAAAATTGGAAATATGATTTTATCACAATTTACATTAGGCTACCCTACCCTAGTTCTATAAATGTTATGTTGTTTTCAAATTTTATGACAAGAGTTGACCCTAGACCTTCTCGTGGTTCTTGCTGAAAAATGAATTGAATGACAATAATTTTAACTTTATTGTGTTATGTGTATTTGTGTAGAAGAAATGCTTATTCAATTCATTGACCAAGGATAATGTCTCATTTCGTTTATTTTTCCAGAGATTCTGAAAAATAGTTATTTTTGTATCTAGTGCGCGAAATGCTACTTTGGTGATCGAGAACTGATTTTTTTAACGAGGCGCAGCCGAGTTAAAAAAATAGTCGAGATCACCAAAGTATTTCGCGCATGAGATGCAAACAAAATTTTTTTCTACAAACGCCAAAAATATTGTTCTAAAATAAGTAACATGCATAGCTTAATATGAAAAATAGTATTGAACTGGCTTAAAATGTTTTTCCAAATCAAGTAAATACTGTAACTATGAAAATAAAATGGCATTTGTTTGTTTGATTGAGGAACATAAAGGTTAAAATATAAAAACTCCATATAGTTTACATGCAGTGTGCGAAGTAAGTACTTCGCACACTACTTCGCGCACGGTGTCATGGTAACGAAGGAAAATGAAAAAAAGGGTCACTTCGCATATTGTTTTCAATGCGCGAACCTTGTCATTTTTTGACGTTTGTAGAAAAAATAACTAATTCAATGGATTCGTTAGAGCTTCAAATTTAAATTCCAAATACACGAAAGCTCGCACTACCGCATTGACGATGTAAGCCTCCAAGACACAATAAATTGCGGCGTTATCAGACTGTGTTCCAGGCTATAGAGGGCTGTGATTAAACTACCGAAAAGCTGTGCCTAGAGAACGCTGTGTGTGCATTTGTGTTTGGATATAGTTCACATACAATAATCATATTCATAGAATATGCGAGCCAAATCGCTAGGCTATTTCACTATCGGTGCATTATTTTGTTTCATTTGGGAAGTTACCAAGGCCTGTGCGATTTCATGGAAAAACGATGAGTAAAACGGTTGCACAGAAAATGGAACGAGACAAGCAACATGACACTGCATTTAACAGTTCTTTCGAGAATACTAAAATGATGCATATAATTTCGTTAGCTGCTCCTAAAACAAGTCGAAATCTTGGTGAAGAAATTTAATAAGTTTGGTTGAATAATTACGTTAATAACCATAACTAATTACGGTTTCGACACCATAGAAATCCACATGCTTTGTGGGTGTGTCAATCGGCGAAGAGGAATGCTAAATAAACACTACAGCTGAATATTTTAGGCAAGTAATTCCAATATTACTGAAACCATTTGAGTATTAATATTAATACTCAATGTTCGAACTGTACCAGAGTGTAGATATTCGCAGAAAATTGGGGCCAATATAGATATAAATATATGTTTCCCTTTTTCTATTTGAATAGCTCCATGTATTCATCAACTATATGAGTATTTGATGATTGATTTCTCATGTTTTATGCTCGGTTTTATGAGAGTTGCGCTCATAATCCTGCCCAACGTCAAAATGTTTCGCTGAATATTTGGGAATCATTATTTTGGTTGGATATAACTTTTTTCATGCAAGTAGAATGGCATATCAGCTCAACAGAGAAAAGAGGATTTTCATCGAGAGGGATCCTAAATTTTTTTTTCATCGTAAGGTTTTAGAGATACATACCTACTGTGTCGTGATTTTTTTGCATTTTGGGTGAAATTTCTCTCTGCATGTCACTCGACGTTTTGCATCTTCTCTACAAATGATATCAATGTTCGATTCATCGCAGAAATATTTCCAAGTTTTTTAACCCAAATATCTGATATTTTCGAAATTTTTGCTGAAAATGGTGCGACTCACTGATGAAGAATTCGAGGTCAAAATCGACAACTTTCGTAGGGAAGAAGATGGCGACTTTTAATTTTCGTGGTAGGTTGCGCATCCGAATACGAGGGTTCGTTAATGGGCATAATCGGCCGAACGGTTTCGGAGTTGAAATTTTTCGAGAGCATTCAAAACCTAATTCTACAGCCAAAATCCAAATTTGAGTTCCCGTTTGAGGCAAGTTCTTGTCGTTTGCGTTTCTGAGGATTTTGGATCAGTTATTGTTTTACGTTCTTACAATAAACTTTGATTCAAAATCTGAAAATTTGTTCTGCAATAATTCCTAGACGTAAACTAAGTGCGGATGAAGCCAACAGGGCAATAAGTATGATCGTCGGGACGTAATCAGAGAGATGTTGCGAATTTCTTCCAAGTTAGTGAAAGCGTAGTTTCCCGGCTCGCCCATCGATATCTAGAAACTGGAAACGGAACCATAAGACCTCGACAGGATAGGTTTCTTACTGTATCTACTCGTAGAGAACCTTTGAGTACTTGCCAAATCATGCAACAGCGCCTTTTGAACGCTACCGGTGTTTTGATTTCGATTGAAACAGTTCGTCGAAGACTTCGAGACGTTAATCTACATTCTCGACGACTTTTGAGAAGGTTTCCATTAACTCAAAATCATATGCAACTTCGACTGGAATGGACCAATGAGCACGTGAATTAGAACGATCAATGGAGGTCTATAGACCACATTAGTTAGGTTAGAATCATTCACTTGGCGGGAGATCCATATTCAAATTTTTTAACAAGGAATTTCATCTTTGAGATGAAACCACCCTATTTAAAAGAGAATGTTAGTACAGAGACAACAAGTATTGGGTACCTTCATCATTAGTGCATGTGTTCATGTTATTTCCACATTAAAATCTACTTCTATTTATTCTTAAATCAAAATTGAAACCATTCTAGTTCGAAAGATTTCCGTATGTCGTAGATGACTTCTGTTGTGCGTCATTACAAGGCCGATTTAGGGTTATGTTATTATTTTTGACTGATTTCGAGTGAGCTAAGACATACGTCAATCGAATTTGGTGAACACTTTTATATTTATCAATTATTTTGGAAATATACAATTTTGTTATGAAAACTTGATTCTAGATGGTTGAGAAAGGTTCACAGAATCTATTTCAACCAAAATAAACCTTAAGAAATTAGCCAAAGTATCTAAAAACAGGCGAGAAATTCTCGTAAATTTTAGGTCCATAAGAAATGCATGGGGAATTCAGTGCTGGGATCCACGGATGGATCGTGATTCAAATTTCCCGCCTAACCTAACTAATGTGGTCTATATTGATCACAGATTAGTCGAGATATGGACAGTTTTAGGATAGTCGGCGCGTTCGGGTATGGACCTTTCCCTTCCTCTGGTGCCAAGAAATCGCAGATCGGATGAAATTCAAAGGTGGTACAGTTTCTATTTGGGGAGGCATTTGTTTCAATGGACGTACATAATTTTTGATGCTACCATGAATGCGCAGATTTGCATAGAGCCAGTCATTAAAAATATTATTCATTTGTTTCGTGCTGCTATTGGGCCAAATTTCTTATTTTTGAACGATAATGCGCCACCCCATCTTGCGAGAATTGTCGATGAAGCTCTAGAAATCCATGGTATTTTACATTTGGCTCTGCTCCCTCGGCCGCCAAACCTCTATCCCATTGAATACGCTTGGGATCAGCTACAAAGAGCTTTGGATTCTTATCAACCACATCCTCATACACTTCAAGAACTCAGACGGCTTTTAACGCAACTCTGGAGAGAAATTGATCAAGGCTACTTCGACAATCTGATCGAAAGTTTGCGAAGGCGTTGTTTGTGGTTGATGTTCGAGGGCATGCTCTTTACTGAACTTTATTTTTTGAATTTTTTGACTGAACTGATTTTGCACTACAAATACTAAAAATAAATTTTCACCTGAAACTTATAAAGAAATGGACAAAACACTGACTGATATAACTGGTAAACATTTAGATTTATCATATTTGAAGAATTGGTGAAAAAAATGGAAACTTTAGAAACAGTTCCAAAATTTCCATGATTCCTTAACTTTTGTAGAACAGTATATTACCCGTTTATTCCCTATTCAAATATTCATAGACCTCACCCCCCTTTAAGTAATGAAAATACTCGAAATGATCTGAAGGAATCGATTCCCAATTATGGAAAGAAGCCGTCTTTCTCTCTGGTAGATTTCGATATGCATAATCAAGTAAGTAAACAGTCGATCAACTAGCATGCAATTATTTTGTCGATATCACTTTTCTACAAGGAGGTAGTGTAGGTAGCGGATCCAATTGATACATGACATCAGTAAATGGTAATGAACTTTGAATAGGTTGAAATTCGACGATAAATTTCGATTGTTTATGTTATGCATGTATATTGTATATATATATATTATTGGCACCATCAAGCCACATGATTCATAGTTGCGCTTTTAGACATCCTCTACAACTGATCCTCGAACTGATCTATACAGAGTGTTTTTGAAGGTGACTTTTTTTAACCGACTCAGAATTTTAGGAAAATCATCGGTAATTTTAATTTGGAGTTTATACATTATAACGAACTGATTCTAATCAGGCCAGAAGGCCGATCAGAGAAAGTCGATAAGTCAGTGAATCATATTCCGAACTATTTATAATATATTTTTCTTTGTTATCTATCGTTTTGTTATATTAGTACGTAAATTTAATTGAATTTTTGCACGCATGTTCCGGGAACAGCGTACTAGCATTTTGTCCAAATGTCTGTAATTTTCGAGTTTCTTACCGAAAATGAAGAATTTTAGGTCAAATTTGATTCTGTCCGGCCGGCCGTTGCAAGAGATAGCGACTTCAAATTTTCAGGATAGGTTGCTCATCCGAATGCCACGGTTAAGTTCGACAATGGGCATAATCAGCCCAACTGTCTCCGAGTACTAATTTTTTCGAACAATACAGATCCGATTGAAACTTGGCAAATATAGTTGACACAAAGACGTATGTAAAATTTCGTGAGGATCGTATAACTAGACAATTTAAAAAAAAATTATTAAAAAATATTATGTATCTCACGATAACTTGAGAACGGAAACAGATGGCGACTTGCAATTTTCGTAGGTTGCGCTTCTGAATGCGATAATTGTTCGTTAATATGCATGATCGGTCAAACGGTTTTTTGATGTTATACACATCAGAAATGTTGTTGATATTTCCTCAATAACTCAAAAAATACGAAATCGAACATATTCAAACGTGGTAATTAGTTGTAAAATGCCGACGAGTAAATTTTTGCGAAATTTCGTGAGGATCGTATCACTAGAAAATTAAAAAAAAATGGGTTCAAGCCCTGTGGACAGGAGCTATCGGGCGCATGTTCATTCTGGAACACAAATTTTCCATTACAATAATCTTCATCTAGCTTCTATTTAGTATCAATTCCTGTAGAATGTGATCATAATAATTGTTTTTCATTTTCCAACTGCCCGATCCCAACAATACTTAGATAATATTATATCCATAAATTAAGCATTTCATTATTGCATTTCTTGAAATAGGTACCTTTTCAAGTCGATCAACATCGTCCTTCTTTCGACGTCTAAACTATGACTTGATTCTTTATGTTTATGTCTTTGAATTTGTTTTCGGTGGAATTCAAAGAGTTCATAGAATAATCGATGAAAATACTGAGAGAGACCCAGGAAATTTGACACATTTTGTCTTATATCTCCAGAAATTGAAATCGTATAGAGCCAAAATTTTGCACAATGTTGGAAAATACTACAATTGACGTTAGTACAAGTTTTTGTTGCAATCTGATGAATAGTTCACGAAAAAAAAATTTTTTTTTCGAAAAAATTAAAAGAAATATTTTTTTAAAAATTACCAACATTCCGATCATAACAGAATTTTGCCAAAAGTTGCGCGTTTATATCCTCGAACTGACTACCAAGTTTCGATTCAACATCTTCTTTAGTTCCTGAAATATCAGGGAAATAACCTCAAAATTTGAAATGTCTATAACTTCTAAACCGTCCGGCCGATTTTGCCCGTTAACGAACTTAACCGTCGCATTTTGATCAGAAACCTACCCTGAAAGTTTGAAGTCGATAGGACCTTCGGTGCTCCTGTTATCGTGCCTACGGCCGGAAGGCCGGCCGGCCGGACGGCACCCAAAAATCTGACACCGGATTCGTGATCAGGGAGTCCGAATTAGTCTATTAGCCAATTTTCAGCTCGAAATTCGAAAATTACAGACATTTGGACGAAATGATAGGACGATGTTCCCCTAGAACATGCGCCCAAAAATCATTGAAAAAAATTCTGTAGCGAAGAAACTATCCGTCCGATATCTCAGAAATGTTGCAAGAGCCTTCAAAACCTAACTTTACCTACAGCTAAGTTCCAAATCATTGAAATAATTCTATATATCAGAAACTACTCGTCCGACATCGCTGAAATTTTGCGAGAGCCTTCAGAATCTAACTCTACTATACCAAGTTTGAACCCGATCGGATCTATATATATATATATTGTTGGAGGACCAAGCAGCCAATTTCAGTAGCTGCATGGGTGACCGTTGCCCAACGGAAAGACAGCGACTCGCAATTTTTATACCCATCCTAAATTTTGTTATTATTTCCTCAATAACTGAAAATATATAAATCCGATCCAATTGAAACTTGGTAATAACTTGTAGAATACCGACGCTCCAAATCTCAGGAATTTTTTCTTAAAAAATTGTCTAACTATTCGTCAGAATCGAGGTCAGAATCCTCTGAAATTCCGCACATACCTTCGAGCCACTATTTTGCAATCGAGTGCCAAATTTTAGCTCGATCGACTTTGTATGAGGCCTGAATAGACAATGGAACATGCGTGCGAAAACTCCTGACCTCACGTCAGTGCTTTTTAAGAATTTTTGTTGTTAAATTGTCAAAAAGTTTGGAGGATTGGTGAGAATGATTTAAACACCCGAAATATTTTGTTGGAAATTTCGGAATTGGAAGACAAAGATTATTTAATCCATACAATTATATGCTAGTTAAATTCTAACTCTAATGGGCTAGGTGATAAGTAAACAATATTTTGATTAGTTTAACACAAAAATGCTAAGGTGGCAGAAATGCAATAAAGGTATGTTCCGGCTTTATCCAAAAAAGTGGTAGACCGGCATGTCTTCGAGAACTAGAGCGGCAAATAACAATATATCGCAATATCGAAATGCCATAAGTGGCACCCATTCAATATTAATATTTAGAGCACGAACTGAATGGATATGATTTTGACCGCAGAACTCCTTTTTGCGAGAAAATAATGGCCCTTTGCAATACCGATTGTCAACAGACAAATCTGTCGCTATTGGTCAGATCACGATCCAAATTGGATGATGGAACTGTTTGGAACGGGGTTATAGGGCCCGTCTTTATTGAAGGACCGTTAACACGTCCAAAATATTCGGATTTATTTCGGGGTGACCTGATTTCGGCGTCGGAGGTTCTTTTTCCGAACGATGCAGATCCAGATCTCCCAAATAAAAAGCTATGGTTTCAACAGGATGGAGGTACACCCCATTATTTTCAAGATGTACGTGATAACCTGAATGAAGTGTTCACGAACAGAATAGATCGGTCGGCGAGGTTTTATTGAATGGCCGGCTTGGTCTGCCGATCTGACTCCGTTAGACTTTTTCTTATGGGGTAACAACAAAAGCAAAGCACGTCAATGAGCCAAACAACGTCGAGAATTTGAAACAGAGGATTCGGGTCGAAATAAGAGCAATACAGCCTAAGACTCTCCAATATGTTTGATCCCTGTTTCAAGTTCGATTGGCGAACTGTCAAGAGATGAATGGCCATCAAATTGAACAGTTATTTTGTGTTTATTAGTTTCATACTTGTGTCATGTCATTTTTTGCTATGAGTAGTCAGTATTGTATTCAGTTGAATTACCTGTCAAACCAGATGAATGTACATATTCAGCGATTTTTGAGTTGAAAATGTTTTCAAACAGTATTTCGGCAAACAAACAACAAAGTTCGGTATAATAATATCAATATCGATAGGTCTTAGTATCAACCTAGAGAATAATAATAAGTCATAATAAGCGGGTAGATTAATATGCTATGTTCACGACTAATTATTCTCTCTTAAATAATCTCAAATTGTTTAAATCCAATGTACTCCAACATGACATTTCACATAGATATAATTTAATATGGATAATTGTTACCATGGTGATCGATAACTATATTAACTACAGAATGATTTCTCATTTGTAATTAATGAATGCTATTATACTTGAAGAAACAGGTGTGATGAAAACTTTATACAACAATCGTGAACAAAATATACCTACTGTTCTCTGCAATCTCCGCAGAAAACCTACAGACGACGTTAATCTGACAGATCCACAACATTAAAATGAATTTGGGGCCCTATTCTGAGGTCGACATTGCGAACGATTATCATTCGTTTTCGTAATCATCACGAACGTTCACTCGCTTTGCAATTCTCAACTGACAGATGATATGATTTGGTGAGACGAGCGCTCGAAATTCCTGCTTTGATGTAACTCGGATGCCAATGACATCAGTACTCAAAGCTCATACAGATCAAAGGAATCTATTCCTTAATTTTTGTAATGGATCGATTTAATGTAAACTCTGCTGAAATAGAGACGACTTTCATTGAAAAACTCGACAATGTGAGGATAATTTTTTACGCGTATGTTCTGGGGAACATCGCGTTATCATTTTGCCCAAATATCTGTAATTTTCGAATTTTTTGACGAAAGTGATCTCAAACGATTGAGTTCGACTTCCTGATCAATAATTCGAGGTCAAATTTGATTCTGTGCGGCAGGCCGGCCGCCCGGCCGGCCGTTGCCACGATAACTTGAGAACGGAAAAAGATAGCGACTTGAAATTTTCAGGGTAGGTGGCGCATCCCAATAAGACGGACAAGTTGGTTAATGGGCATAATCGGCCCAACCGTTTCCGAGTAATAGTTTTGTCTACAACCAATACTAATCCGATCGAATTGAAACTTGGTGAGTGGTTTTAGAATATAAACCTGAGAATTTTTGTAGAATTTTGTGAACATCGTATCGCTAGAAAATTTCAAAAATATTATTAAAAAATATTATTTACGTCACGATAACCTAAGAACGGAGAGAGATAGCGACTTGAAATTTTCAGGTAAGGTTGAGAATCTTAATGCGCCATTTGAGTTCGTTTATAGGCATAATCGGCAAAACGGTGTTGGAGTTATACCCATCTGAAATTTGGTTGTTATTTCCTCAATAACTCGAAAAATACAAAACCGAACCAATTCAAACATGGTTATTAGTTGTAGAATGGCACCGCAAAAATTATTGCAAATTTTTCCAAGGATCGTATAACTAGAAAATTTTTAAAAAATCATAGAGAAAAAAATTCTATATGTCAGAAACTATTCGTCTGATATCGCTGAAATTTTTCGAGAGCCTTCAGAACCTAACTCTACTACCAAGTTCCAAGTTTGAACATGATCGGATCTATATTGTTGGAGATCCGAGCAGCCATGTGTGAGTTCAGTAGCTGGATGGGTGACTTTTGCCGCGATAATTCTCGAACGAAAAGAGATAGGGACTAGAGTTTTCAAGGTAGGTTGCGCATCTGAATGGGAGAATTAAGTTCGCTGTTGGCCATAATCGGCCCAACGGTTTGGGAGTTATACCCATCTGGAATATTATTTCCTCGATAACTCAAAAAATATTGACTCGATCGAATTGAAGCTTGATAACTAGTTGTAGAATATCGACATGAATACGTGTGTAAAATTTTGTGGAGACCGTACCACTAGAAAATTTTCAGAAAATTACGAAAAAATTTTATGTATCTCTTGATTCCTTGAGAACGGATAGAAATAGCGACTTGCAGTTTTCACGGTAGATTACTCAGTAGATTACGCATCTGAATACGACATTTAAGTTCGTTAAGTAGCATAATCGGCCAAATGGTTTTGGAGTTATATAAATCTGAAATTTGGTTGTTATTTCCTCAATAACTCAAAAAACTTACCATGGTAAATTCGATTAAGAGTGTCCAATGCAGGAGAACAGACAATAGAATTCACCCTGGTAAATTCAATTAAGAGTGTCCAATACAGGAGAATGGACAATAGAACATACGCGCAAAAGCTCCTGACTTCACGAAAAAAAAATGTGGTTCAAGCACTGACGTGAAGTCAGGAGCTTTGCGCGTATTTCCTATTGTCCATTCTGCTATATTGGACACTCTTAATCGAATTTACCATGGTAAATTCGGAGTGTCCAATACAGGAGAACAGACAATAGAATTCACCATGGTAAATTCGATTAAGAGTGTCCAATACAGGAGAATGGACAATAGAACATACGCGCAAAAGCTCCTGACTTCACGTCAGTGCTTGAACCAATTTTTAATTTTGGACTCGTCTTCTGTGTTGGTATCAGGACCAAAAATGTGAAGCTCGGTATTCAATAGAATATATATTAAGGATATACTATAATCATTCAACGACAAAGGGTGCTGAAGCTCCTGACGTCACTTCAGTGCTTTTGATATTACTCAGTTGCGGGTTATGTCATCTATTTAAATGAAACTTTGGTCAAATAGCTAATCAGGTGAATTATAACTTTACAGATCTAAAAATGGCAATTTTCCGTAATAGATTGCTCTGAGTGTTGCACCGAGAATGGGAAAATTCGAGAAAATGCAACGGATTCGTTTACCTTTGCGCCTTCCAAAAGGTCCCAGAAATGCACTAGATTTTCCAACGACGTTGTCTTCGATGTACTTAATGAGCTTATTGACATCCTCGCTCTTCTTAGGGCTATTCTGACTCGTGGGGTTAGTCTTTAACTTAGAGTTCTTCAGAGGATAATCGTCAGGATACAAGGAGTACAGTTTCCTGTTACCGTAAGATTTTCTGATAGTCGTTGTCGAAGTCATTTTTCACTCATGTTACTCCCAGGAAAATGGAGAAAATCCTAGTGATACGTCAGCTTAACCGAACAAATATATCGCGTGCACGCTGAGGCATTAACAGCGGAAGTCTTGCTATTTTCTTGACCGCGCGTTCTGTATACTGACGCGAGCTTTACGCACAAACTCGCAACTCACACACTTTATTGTTTTTCTGCACAGCAGGAGTTCCTCTCGATTCACTGAGAGAGCGGCCGTGTTTGTGAGCTTTTTGCGGACCGCGGAGCACACTCCTGCTGATGTTGACGATCCTGCTCGATTTTGCGCACCACGTCGTGAGAATAGCAGGCACAAGGCACAATAGGAGTGTCCTAATCGACTGTCCAGCGGATCGATAGCGATAGAGATAGGTTGCCACTTGCCGGTATCGCGCCTGGTTTGGTGCTATAGGCAACCAAACAAATTCAATATCAATTCCTGAAAAGAACTTAAATGTAGATCTAGCTAGATACACAGTCTATCCACTTCGTAGTATTTATGAATGAAATCGCGAATTACTTACTTTTAGACTTCGAATGAACCCCCCACACGGCACCCAATATTCCGGAAATATTGCCAATTGCAATTGTAGTTGCAATATCTCAGAAATATTGCTGGACTATTGTATTTGCTTATTAAATTTTTCCTAAAAGCGTGCGCAAAAGTAGTACCTTTCCACACGCATTTGGGTTGTCAAAGTACTTTTTTTACACTTTGCCGCATTGCGGAATAGTAATTTACGTAACAAGTTCGGAAAATAGGGTTTTTCTGGACGAATAGACAAAATTCTAGGACGAGCGTAAGCGAGTCCTAGAAGTCTATGAGTCCAAAAAAACCTTTTTCGGGCGTGTTGCGTACAATATTTTTTCGGCAACCGTGTAGAATAACAAATCAATGAGACGACACATTTCTTTTTTATATATTTTGATGCTTAGTCAAATTAAACAGAACAGAAAATATCACATGTTGACAACTAATTTTATATGAACTGTCAGCCGTTTTCTCAGTGCTATGGTAACTTCATTTATCAAAAATATACCTACCAAGATTTTCATATTTACAATGACCAAAACGACGTGATTCTTCCGGCCTAGTCCGGGAAGTACGTACTTCCCGGACTAGGCCGGGAAATGCTTCTTTCTCGATGAAAAAGCGTCCGGGAAGTGGGCACTTCCCGGACGGTTGCCGAAAAATTACTATTTTCGGCAACCGTCCGGGAAGAGCCCACTTCCCGGACGCTTTTTTTTGAGAAAGAAGCATTTCCCGGCCTAGTTCGGGAAGTACGTACTTCCCGGACTAGGCCGGTAGAATCACGTCGTTTTGGTCATTGTAAATATGAAAATCTTGGTAGGTATATTTTTGATAAATGAAGTTACCATAGCACTGAGAAAACGGCTGACAGTTCATATAAAATTAGAATGTTTCTGTTAACATGTGATATTGTCTGTTCTGTTTAATTTGAATTAGAATCAAAATATATAAAAAAGAGATGTGTCGTCTCATTGATTTGTTATTCTACACGGTTGCCGAAAAAATATTGTACGCAACACGCCCGAAAAAGGTGTTTTTGGACTCATAGACTTCTAGGACGAGCGTAAGCGAAGTCTATGAGTCCAAAAAAACCTTTTTCGGGCGTGTTGCGTACAATATTTTTTCGGCAACCGTGTAGAATAACAAATCAATGAGACGACACATTTCTTTTCTATATATTTTGATTCTTAGTCAAATTAAACAGAACAGAAAATATCACATGTTGACAACTAATTTTATATGAACTGTCAGCCGTTTTCTCAGTGCTATGGTAACTTCATTTATCAAAAATATACCTACCAAGATTTTCATATTTACAATGACCAAAACGACGTGATTCTTCCGGCCTAGTCCGGGAAGTACGTACTTCCCGGACTAGGCCGGGAAATGCTTCTTTCTCAAAGAAAAAGCGTCCGGGAAGTGGGCACTTCCCGGACGGTTGCCGAAAAAAAATATTTTGCGGCATGTCAAACTGATCAAAATTGTTGTTGTTGCATTTTCATACCGTTTCTCTTGCCGTGTGCTCTCAAGAGTCTCACTTTGCATAATATCACCCGGATGATTATTTTATGCAATGTGAGACTCTTGCAATTGTATAAAACTCCACTTTTCAATTATTATTCCCGATATTTGCATTACAGCTTGAAAATATAGATATTCATGATAAATCCTCAGAAACAATTTTATCAACCAACAAGACTTGTAGATTTTGAACCCTGATTATGTCAGAATTTTTCTCAGATTGTATATTTCCTCAAGCTTTTCTCTCCTACACAAACGTTGTGAACACTAAAGAAAATAGGATAACGCGGACTAGTATATTTAAATGGAAATTGTTTCTACAATAACTCTCGAACGGAATGAAACAGATGAAATTTTCAGAGTAGGTTAGGGAGATAAATATCTCGTTTAAGTTCGCTATTGGCCAAAATAGGGATGGTTTCGGAGTAACGAAAAACAAGCTAATACTTTCGGAGATATGATTTTTCGAAATTTCAATTAAACTGTACTTCTATATTTTCACAGAACGCTATAATTATTCTATCTATGATTTATTATATGATCTGTGTTCATACTCGTATATGTCATCCTGCTCTATAAGAGAGTCAGATTCATTTCAGGTATTTTAATTTGATTTCTTCCATGGTGCAGTTCTCATTCTCAGATTGCTCATTTAATCTTGATAAAAATAAACTATTATTTGAATTGAATTACCTTTATGATGCAGTTCTATCATAAGAATACATTGATATAATTCTCAACTCTGAGAAATCAATACTTTCGGACATATAATTTGTCTGTTTGAACAAGAGCGCCAGATAGCTCCTGTCCACAGGGCTTGAACCAATTTTTTTCAGTTATTATTGATTTTTGAATAGTTGAGTTTCTTTCCGGATTAATTAAAAGTTTCAGAATAAATTATTATATTACAATTTAGTTTCTTCTTGTAATTATAAGACGCTCGAAGAGAAAACATTGTTCCTAACACGTGCGCAAAGTGACTTTTCCGCACGCAAAAACTCATCCGAACTCAGCTTCGCGTCGTTCGTCTAACTGTAAATAGTGTAAATGCGTGCGGAAAATTATCACTTTGCACATAGTTAGGAAAATAACTATTTGCGCATATTCCTATTCATATATCATATATGTATATAGATATTTATTATAAATTGCGACAAAAATAATTCAACATTACATGCAAGCTCTCAGTAATATAGCCGCAATATTGAATTCTTTCATTAAATTATATTTCAGAAATTTTGGTCCACATCACACCCCTGATAAGATAGAATTCATCATCGCCTTTCAGTGTATTTGAAAAGGTTAGCCCCATTGAACCTCATATTTCTGTCAAAAACCGCGGGATTGTACAATTTAATAATTAGAGAGAAATTAGTAAACCATTTTTCCGCCAAGCCATTAATCCGTCTAGCCATTAATCGTCCTAGCAATGAATCCACCTAGTCATGAATGTACCTAGCCATTAATCTGCCTATACATTTATCTAACTAACAATAATTCGCCAAGTTATTAACCTACCAAGCCGTTAATGCGTCTTGGCATTAATCTACCAGGCCGTTAATCCGCCAGGCCATTAATCTACCAAGGCATTAATGCATCTAGCCATTGAACTATGTACCTAGCCATCAATCCGCCAAATTTCGTAGAAATCGGTTTGTCCATTTTCGGGTTCCTACAAACCGATTGAACAAATGTACCTGAGTTTACGGTTCGAAATATAATTTTCAATATGATTCTTTCTTTTAGTTCAAACAGCCAGTAACAAAGCGGTTTGTTTGCATTGGTCGTTATTCAGTTGGAATCCCCCATAGAAGTTGGTGTTTTACTCTACAAGGGGGGAATGTTTCAATATATGACTTTATCTAGTAGTAAATGATGCTAATTAGATGATACACTAATCAGATTTTCTAAATGACGCTAATCCGTTTTTCAGAAACACACTACTCAGATTTTCTGAGAGAGACATACCATGTAGATTATCTACCGTTATTTCAAACACTTGTATTCCTTGTCGAATAATCATCAACTTTAATTCTAATCATTTGGAACCTGGTGTTCATTAAGAATTAGTGAACCAGAAGAGAAAGAAGATACAGTCCACTTCATCGAAAGCGTGAATATATTGTAAATAGATTGTTAACCGAATAGTTTTCAAATCAACCCCCCTCAATTATTTACGCATTTTCTGGTCCTTTGAGCCAGATCGTCGAAGATATTCACACACTTTATGTTCCATCGACCCCAGATCATCGAAATCAACAAAGTTCAAGTGAACAACAAAGTTCAAGTGAACGGTCAAAGTTTCAAGTGAAAAGGCTAAGTTGTTCAAAGGAAATTCAATGTTTTGATCATCCGTGGATCAGTCAGGTGACTACAAGGATATCTGTTCCGAATAATCATTAAAGATAGGTATATGTTGGTATATTAATTACTAAATCCTTTCTGGGTTTTCTTTTCTCAAACTCTGAAAAATTTCTATAAAATAAGAAAAAACTTTAATTGCTTCTGCCCAACAAACAAGAACGAAATAACATCAACGATAAAACAACTATTTTGTAACGTTACGGAGACTGAATCTGACTCCTTCGTCGGACGCCAAGCGAAAATCTTCAAAATTATTAATTGTTGACAGTTGTTCGGAAATTCGAATGAAAATGTTTGAATTTGAACAATATCTAGGGAGAGAAAACTTCTTCTGCGAATCAAGGGAGTACACAAACCTGCTTTTGCAGGTGATTCGCTACAATTTGAGGGTATCCGAGATGATAAGTTGATCAAGTACACAGGGACGGGTCGAAGCCAAATTTTGGGGAGGGGAAAGAATCGAAAATTTTCCAACTTTGTATTGAAGTACTAGACAACCGAAAATCGAAAATGGGGGGGGGGCTGGATGAATTATCCAACTGCTTCGAAATTTTTCCAACTTCTTCGAAATTTTTCCAACTACTTTGAAATTTTTCCGACTGCTTTGAAATTTTTCCAACTGTTTCCAAATGTTTCCAACTGCTTAGAAATTTTTACAACTGCTTTGAAATGTTTCCAACTGGTTTGAAAATTTGCCAACTCCAGTCAACATCTGGACCCTTAGGCCCGTTCCTGACCCCATTCCTGAACATCAAAACTCGTTTTCCGAAATTCAAACTATTTTTATTATTAAAAGAAAGGAGCAAACTACGTAGGTACTTACATATTTATTTACGTTGCTGAATTCAATAGAAATAAAAGCTCTTTAAAATGCCGCTCGATAGTGGAGAAACAGCTCAAATTGGTACCAGATGATGTTTTATGACTACCCGCTTTGGGATAACGCAAGAGAAAATAAACATTATTTTTTGCCGGCTACACACATTGTGCCGAAAACTATTGAATATTGAATTTACGGCAACAGGAATGTGAAGGGTACATGGTGTTTTTCCATGTTATCCCGTTCCTATTATCTGCGTGCTTTGCATTTATCCGGTCAGGTGGTCAAATACCTTCACATTTTATGACAATTTTTTCGGAAATATTCCAACTCCATTGAAATTTTTCCAACTGCTTCGAATTTTTTTCCAAAATCCTTCGAAATTTTTCCAACTCCATTCAACAGTGGGGGGGGGGGGAGCATCATCCCCTTAGGCCCGTGCCTGCAAGTACATGGATTAAAGGTGACACGTGCAAGCCCCGGGCTCTGAAGAATTAACAATCACCGATGACAGTCAATATTCCATGATAGAGTTTCCTATATGAATATTTTTTTTCAATATCTGAAATAAATCAGGGTCGACATTTCAGTTATAATACTGCCATCGTTAGAATTTTGCAATTCGATTTTATTTTCCATTTCGCTAACAACAAGAGAAACTGTAGTGTCTCATTTTTCAATACGTTAGGTTTACTTTTGGATTGACGTTGGGTCAGTGTTCCCAAAATACATTTCAAAATTTAGGTACTTAATTGAGTATTAGAAATTTCCTATTATTAACAGGTTTCTTTCTGGGATTTCTCTCCCAAACTCTGAAAAAAAAAATATATATATATACAGGGTGAGTCTTTGACCACTGCATTAATTTTAACCAAAGATTCCTCTTATCAAATGAAACACTTTTTTCATTTTACATTTTTCCAAATTCAGCTCAGGTTAAAAGATACAGGCTGTTGAAATTTTGAAAAAAAATCAGTTTTTATTTTGTAGCTTTGACATCCTTTTTTCGAATAAAATGAATGTTGGCGTAAAGTTTCCTATAACTATGATACATATTTTCCAAATATTAGTTATTTTCTACTTCTACTGGTTTTCTAGTTATGGACTCGTGGATTCATAAAACTAAACGAAATTAGCATAAAGAAAGCATATAAAGTTTTTCTTGAGTCATTTCAAGAATATTCCATCGTTTTAGAACATTATATTATTCTTCATCATTTCTCCTTAAACGCACCATTTTCGAGATATTCTTCATTGAATGTTTTAAAATGGAAAACTCCAGAAATTTCACTACTTTTATGGATCCGTCCCTGAGCGTTGGAATCCCGAATCAAACTGTAAACCACGTTACCATGCCTTATTCTCGTCCGCCAACAATGTCATAGATAATTTATATGCGGGAGTGTATTAGCACATTGGGAAATCTTTAAACGCTTGTAACTTTTTACCTGAGCCGAATCTGGAAAAGTGGTAAATGAAAAAATTGTTTCATTCGATGAGAGGAATCTTTGGTTAAAATTAATGCAGTGGTCAAAGACTCACCCTGTATATACAGTCGACTCTAGATAAATATATTGCACTCTGTAATTTGAATCTCTCGATAATTTGAATTTTTTTCAACTCCCTTGAAAAATACTCGATAAATTGACCAAAATCAATATTAATTGGTCCCTTTGGTAATTTGAAGTTGAAGGAATGGTATCTTGCCCGCCAACATTTAATAATTTGAAGTCTGGGCTACCACACTCTCTATAATTTGAATTTTTCATCATGCTCAGACCTGTCGTTTGTTTACATAAGTGCAGTCCGCAATTCTCATTCCAGTTTATATTGAAAGTTTATACGTTAATTTTTTATTTGTGTTATTAAAATGATTTCAAGAAAGAACTAGTATATTTGCATAAGTGAAAAAAGCGTGTGATTGAAGCTGTGGAGGATGGCAAATCACAAAATAATTAATTTTCATTTTATAGATATTTTTCAGAGTTTGGGAGAGAAAACCCAGAAAGAAACCTTTTAATAATGAGTATACCTCCCACAGTAGGTATCCTTCAGAAATTTTGTCTCACACGAAGGAAGAAGAAATGAGTTGTTTGATAAAGAAACGTGGCAATGTCAAGAGAAAATTGACTCATTTCATAAAATGTTTAGATTCCATCATAGTTAAGTACATAGGAACAAAGTTAGGATATAAATTACAAATGTTTGAACGAGTTGAAAGTACGCCTCAGAGCTCTGGAATTAATTCACAATGAATATAATGTCATTGAAGATGAAATTGAATTACAATGCTACGAAGATAAGGAAGAAGAGTATCATATTATATTATTAGACGGAAACCATGAATTAACAAAAATAATATTTAAATATGAACATTCGAAGTTAACATGCACAGCCTCAATTGTTATTACTTATTTGATTGATTTGATTGAGCATGTGTCTGTGCAACGTATGAGACTTGCTCTGTATCGCTCCCACAATAAATTGAAAAATTGGTTCAAGCACTGACGTGAAGTCAGAAGCTTTTGCACGTATGTTCTAATGTCCATTCTTCTGTATTGGACACCCTTAATCGAATTTACCATGGTAAATTATGTTGTTGTTATATTATAATAATTATGGACAATAGAACATACGCGCAAAAGCTTCTGACTTCACGTCAGTGCTTGAACCAATTTTTTTTTTCGTGATTTTTTTAAATTATCTAGGGGTACCGTTCTTAATTTTTTTTTTTCGTCCTTTTTTTCAAATTTTCAGGGGTAAGGTTCTTACAAAATTTTAAACACGTCTTTATGTTGATTTTCCACTACTAGTTACCAAGCTTCAATTCGATCGAATATTTATTTTTTGAGTTATCAAGGAAATAATATTCCAAGTGGGTATAACTCGGAAACCGTTAGACCGATTATGCCCAAAAACGAACTCAATTCTCCCTTTCGGATACGCAACCTACCCTGAAAATTGCAAGTCCATATCTGCTTTCGTTCGAAAGTTATCGAGGCAACGGTCACCCATCTACTGAACTCACACAAGAATGCTCGAATCTCCAACAATATTTAACCGATCGTATTAAAACTTGAAACTTGGCAGTAGAGTTAGGTTATGAAGGCTCTTGCAAAATTTCAGCAATTTCAAACGAATAGTTACTGATATATAGATTTTTTTTTATTTTCAATGATTTATTAAAAATTTTCTACGAATGCTATCCTCACCAAATTTTGCAAACATTTTCGCGTTGGCATTCTACAACTACTAACCATGTTTGAATTCAATCGGTTCAGTATTTTTCGAGTTAATGAGGACCAAAAAACCACCAAATTTCAGAAAATTTCAGATGGCTATAACTCTAAAACCGTTTCGCTGATTATGCTCATAAACAAACTGAAATGTCACGTTCTGGTGCACATCCTAACCTGAAAACTTTAAGCCGCTACCTCTCTCCGTTCTCAAGTTATCGTGACACAAAAATATTTTTTAACAATTTTTTTAAAATTTTCTAGCCATACGATTCACATAAAATTTCACAAACGTGCTTAGGTTCATATTCTACAACTACTC
The DNA here is from genome assembly GCA_937662695.2 of Halyzia sedecimguttata. Taxonomy (NCBI): domain Eukaryota; kingdom Metazoa; phylum Arthropoda; class Insecta; order Coleoptera; family Coccinellidae; genus Halyzia; species Halyzia sedecimguttata. The sequence continues at coordinate 66,173,462 of OW569415.2, read as the reverse complement.
ACCCAGTTTCAATTCGATCGGATTTAGATTGGTTGAAAACAAAATTATTACTCAGAAACCACTGGGCCGATTATGCCCATTAACGCTCTTGTCTGTCGTATTGGGATGCGCCACCCACCCTGAAAATTTGAAGTCGCTAGCTCTTTTCGTTCTCAAGTTATCGTGGCAACGACCGGACGGACGGCCGGCCGGACAGAATCAAATTTGACCTCGAATTCTTCATTGGGGAGTGGAACTAAATCGTTTGAGACCATTTTCGTCAAAAAATTCGAAAGTTACAGACATTTGGGCAAAACTATAACGCGAGGTTCCCCAGAACATACGCGGGGTTCAAACCCCGCGAAATTATTGAATTGAAGTTTTATTTTCATTATTGAATAGTCAAGGGAGGTGGGGTGATACAGTGATATAGCACATTGCAAAATTTCTTTCTTTTTGGATTTTAGCGATGAGTTGGGGGAGTATGGCAGGTTGGACGCGAGGGAGGTGGATGATATGGGGGAGATGCGTGATATACTTGGATATAATAAGTTGAACATTATAAATTTGAACATTCGTAGTCTCAATAAGAACTTCGGTGGATTATTGATTTATTTAAATGAGTTTAATCTGAAAAAAGTTGATGTTGTGTCTTATCAGAAACTTTTCAGCAAGATGTTAGCCGATTTGGTTTACCTACTTTTGATTTATTCTATAACAGATCAAGTTTCAATAAAAATGATGGTCTTGTAATTTATATAAAAAAAAATTTAAATGCCATTTCCACAATATTTTAATTTACTGAAATAAATATCATGACTTTAGAATCAACAATAATGATTTTGGGATCACTTCACCTTCAACAAATGTCGATATTTTTCTGCGGGACTTCTTCCTTAATAACACTTTAACTGAAAATGAAATACATAACTGTTTTATTGATATATTAAATGATTACATAAAGAAAAACAGTAGGATGTAGAAATCTCCAGCAAAAATCGTAAAAGAAAACCATGGATTACTCAGGGGATTTTAAATTTCATTAAACAAAGAGATACAATGAAGAAAAAATATTGTCCATAACTCACTGAATGATTCTGAAATAATTTCAAGATATAAACGTTTCACAAATATGACTGATACAATTATTAAAATTGCCAAAAATGAATATTACAAAAGTAGAATTAATGAATCAAAGAACAACTATAAGCAAATTTGGAATTTCATAAATGAAGCTACTAATACACCAAGAAAAAATAGAACTAATTATTAGAGTTTGAAAATGAGCCAATCGCTTGTAACAGATGAAAAAGAAGTTAGTGAAATGTTCAATAGTTTCTTCATTGATGCAGGTAAGTTAGTTCAAAATAATATTCACAAAAATTCGAACGTTAGGTATAAAACGAATAGAAACTCAAATTCTTTCTTCCTAGGTCCCGTTACACAAAATGAAATTATTAAACACATTAATACTTTGAAAAATAACTCGGCTCCCGGGATTTATGGAATTACAGCCATTTTAATAAAGAACATACATATAAATATATTGTTACCTTCAACTCACATAATAAATTTATCATTTACTACCTCGGTCGTACCATCTGATTAGCAAACATCGATTATTACACCTGTGCTCAAATCGGGAAATAAAAATTGGTTCAAGTCCTGTGGACAGGAGCTTTCTGGCGCTCTTGTTCAAACAGACAAATTATATCTCCGAAAGTATTGATCTCTCAGAGTTGAGAATTATATCAATGTATTCTTATGATAGAACTGCATCATAAGGGAAATTCAATTCAAATAATAGTTTATTTATCAGGATTAAATGAGCAATCTGAGAATGAGAAATGCACCATGGAAGAAATCAAATTAAAATAGCTGAAATGAATTTGGCTCTCTCTTATAGAACAGGATGATATGTTCGAGTATGAACACAGATCATATAATAAATCATAGATAGAATAATTATAGCATTCTGTGAAAACATAAAAGTACGAGTCATTATTGAAATTTCGAAAAATCATATCTCCGAAAGTATTGGCTTGTTGGAGTTGAAAATGATATCAATGGATTTTCATGGTGAAACAGCATCTTAAAAAAAATTGGTTCAAGCCCTGTGGACAGGAGCTTTCTGGCGCTCTTGTTCAAACAGACAAATTATATCTCCGAAGGTATTGGGTTCTCAGAGTTGAGAATTATATCAATGTATTCTTATGATAGAACTGCATCATAAAGGAAATTAAATTCAAATAATAGTTTATTTATCAAGATTGAATGAGCAATCTGAGAATGAGAATTAACTGCACCATGGAAGAAATCAAATTAAAATAGCTGAAATGAATTTGACTCTCTCTTATAGAACAGGATGATATGTACGAGTATGAACACAGGTCACAGATCATATAATAAATCATAGAGATAGAATAATTATAGCATTCTGTGAAAACATAGAAGTAGGTACAATTCATTATTGAAATTTCGAAAAATCATATCTCCGAAAGTATTAGCTTGTTGGAGTTGAAAATTATATCAATGGATTTTTATGGTGAAACTGCATCTTAAAAAAATTTATTTTGAAATTTGTAAGCAAAAAAAAATTTTTTTTCGTAACGCCGCAACCATCTGGCCTATTCTCACCAGTAGCTAACTTAACCGAGATATTTATCTCCCTAACCTACTCTGAAAATTTCAACTGCCTAGCTCATTCCGTCCGAGAGTTATTGTAGAAAAAAAATTTAAAAATGTACAAAATTTGTTTTTTGTACACTCTGCGGTATCCTGGTCAATACAAAATTTCACATGCGTATAAAGGTCATGATTCTACAATTTGATGCTAAATTTCAGATAGATGGAGTGATCGGTTTCGGAAATATTCATAAAAAATGTTTTTACTAAAATCGGCCATAACTCCGAAACCGCTTGATGGATTTCGCCCATTAACGAACTCGTCCGAGATATTTACGCTCCAAACCCACAATGCAAATTTCAATCCTCTAACTCCTTTCGTTCGAGAGTTATCGTGCCTACTGCCGGCCGGACCGGCCGGACAGAATCGTATCGACCTCGGATTCTTGATCAGTGAGTCGAACCAAATCGTTTGAGAACCATTTTCAGCCCAAAATTCGAAAATTACAGACATTTGGCAAATTGATAAGCACTCTGTTCCGAGGAACAAGAGCACCAAAAATTCCAGAAAAGCACTGACGTGAAATCAGGAGCATTTTGCGCGCATATTCTATTGTCTATCCACGCCTCACAAACCCTCACGAAATACTGCATGAACCTTCAAGCTGTGTTTTTAGCGTTAACACGAGAACAAGTGCATTGAGCATATCAACTGAATTCAAATTATAAAATAAATAAAATAGTTAACTTACTCAGAGTGGATTCGAATCCGGATCTACTATACGAGGCAGTTGAGAACGCTAACATCTTTGCCATCGAGGTGTTGTAACAATTCTGAGATTTACATTATCTGAAATTCGAGAAGTTCGAAATTTTATTTTCATGACAATTCCTAAAATACACAGCCGATCGTGTTGAAATCCGGTTATTGAGTGAACAAGCATCGGCTTGAAGAATTTCAGCGGAATCTGACAGATAGACCGAAATATACATTTTTGGCGCTCTAGTTCCTCGGAACTGAGTGCTTATCAATTTGCCCAAATGTCTGTAATTTTCGAATTTTTCGATGAAAATGGTCTTAAACGATTTGGTTCGACTCACTGATCATGAATCCGTGGTCGAAATTCATTCTGTCCGGCCGGTCCGGCCGACCAGCCGTAGGCACGATAACTCTCGAACGGAATGAGCTAGACAGTTGAAATTTTCAGAGTAAGTTTGGGAGATGAATATCTCGGCTAAGTTCGTTATTGGGCAAAATCGGACAGATGGTTTCGGAGTAACAAAAAAAAAATTTTTTTTTGCAGATTTTTTTCAATAAGAAGTTTTACCATAAGAATCCAATGATATCATTTTTAACTCTAACAAGCTAATACTTTCGGAGATATGATTTTTCAAAATTTCAATAATAAATCGTGTTTCAACGTTGTCACAGAATGATATAATTATTCTATGTATGAATTGTCATAATGTCAACTTATTTACCTGAGACATGACATTATCTAATCAATCGAAGAATTGTGAGCGAAGTGAGAAAAATCTCAGTTGTTTGTTCCGAAATTAGTTTTTCTAGAAAAGTCTTACATTTCGGAACGGAACATGAAGTAAGAGATCTGAGAGTAGTGAGCTAGACTGCTTTTCATCCATAGATATAACTCTCGAACGGAATGAGGTAGGTAGTTGAAATTTTCAGAGTAGGTTAGGGAGATGAATATCTCGGTTAAGTTCGTTATTGGGCCAAATTGGCCAGATTTAATTTGATTTCTTCCATGGTGCAGTTCTCATTCTCATGATTGCTCATTTAATCTTGATAAATAAAATATATTATTTGAATTGAATTTCCTTTATGATGCAGTTCTATCATATGAATACATTGATATAATTCCCAACTCTGAGAAACCAATACTTTCGGAGATATAATTTGTCTGTTTGAACTAGAGCGCCAGAAAGATCCTTTCCACAGGGCTTGAAATTATTTTTTGAAGATAAAAGCATGATATATTGTCTATGGATAAAAGTTTCCCTGTCGGCATTCTATAACTAATTGTAAAGTTTCCATTTGCCATTTAGAGCGGATCTGTAGCTTTGGAGTTCTTGAGGAATCAATATTTCAGATGGGAATAACTCCCAAAGCGTTTTGCCGATTATACTCATTAACATTCGGATGCGCAACATACCCTGAAAATTGTAAGTCGCTATTTTATTTATTTTAAAATTTGAAATCAGTTCCTCAATAGTCCCCGCATCAAAATCCATGGCTAACTTCACCTAGGTTTTCTGTGATTTCTTTTCTATTCAAGTCAGAGATCTGAGTAACTAACCTCAACTTCAGTTGTCATTTATCAAGACCAACGTTCATAATATAATCATATTCTTAGGTATCCAAAATGTTTAAAAAGTTAGTATATCTGAAATATAAATTGTTCTTTATGACATTGTACATATACCGGTTAATTATTTTTTAGATTCGATGAAAAGGAAAGTGTTTCTGGAATGCTGCAGCTCAAATCTTCTGTCCAAAAGGGCATTAGATCTAAGTTAGTAGAATGTTATAAGGATTTAGAAGATTATATCGATGTTATTTTGCCGAAAAAAGATACATTACGCATAGTAAAATGGTACATTAAAGACAACATAATCTTCAATCAAAATATGTGTAATAATATTTTTTCAGTCATGACCATATAGAAATTATCATCAATTCTGCAGGAGACTTGCTATTCTTTAGACATCGAGAAGGGCAGTGGATGCCTACATTGAAACTTTATCATAAATGTAAGTTTTAAGTTAGTGAGCAAAGAAAATCTATGTTCGGGACATCATGTTTGTTTCAGACCCATTCTTTTTACCAATGCAGCAAGTTGATAAGGGTGCAATTAAATTCGTTCTTAGTGGGGCTAATATAATGTGTCCTGGTTTGACTTCACCAGGAGCTAAAATGACTGAAGTTCCTAAAGACACTGTTGTGGTAAGACAATATTGAATTATGTGAATTGTTTCGAATTAAGATTGTACGATTGAAGTTTGCTTTATAATTGTAGGCAATTATGGCAGAAGGAAAAGAGCATGCATTAGCAATTGGAAAGACGAGCTTGTCTACTGACGATATGTGAGTGTATAGCAATTGAAATTATAAGTGATTGAATTCCCATTTTTTCTTGTAGATCAAAAGTAAACAAAGGAATAGGTGTTGAAAATTGTCATTATGTGAACGATGGACTTTGGCAAATGAAACCTATTAAGTAATTTATTCAATTATTGTAAATAAATTATTTCTTAATTGATTGTTTGTCTCTGTCATTCTAAAATCTTCAGAGCAGCCATCAGACTATAGACAACGTTAGTGAGGTTAAACAAAATAATTCTCTTGGCAGGAGATCCATTTTCAAATTGGATTCTTGTGCAGCTTCAATATGAGATCCTATTAGAAGTGAAACAGAGACATCATATTGGCTTCCTTCATCATAAGTGCTTGTTTTCATTATCCATTTCATATTGAAATGTAGTTCTATTTATTCATGAATTAAAATTGAAACCAGTGTTCTTCGAAATATTTCACTATGTCATGAATGATTTCTGTTGATTTCTCCATCATTTAACATTGCATGTCTGATTTAGGGTTATGTTAATATGTTGTTCTTTGTAACTGATTTCGAGTGGTTGGTGGAGATGTATACCAATCAATATTGGCTTCGAAAAATATCAAACTTTCAATTATAAATGAATACTTTCAGGATTATATGAAATGCATTCAATGGGGTGAACTCTGTATTTCATCTTAGCCTCCACCAATCAATAACGAAATTAATTTAAGACAAATTTGCCCATTCATTTTATATTTATTAATTACTTTGAAAATATAAAATTTCATTATAAAGTTCTGATTCTCGCTTCTTGAAAAAGGTTCACTGAATCTGTTTCAATAGAAATAAATCTTCATAAATTTGCCAAAGCATCTAAAACCAGGCAAAAGGTTCACGTAATTTTTAGATCCAAAATAAACGCAGGGTGGAACGTAATTCAAAATTTCCGCCTACCGGCCATGATGGTGTAGTGGGGAAATTCCTGCTATGGAGGCGGAGGTCGCAGGTGCGAATCCTGCTCAGGACTAGGTGTTGGGTTGTGTGGATATCTTTAGAAAGTAAGAGTTTGCGAAAAGTATAAAATACCAGGTGTCGATTTGAAAACATCATACCAGTTATGTCACGACAGGGATGTTTTGAGAGAAAATGGTGGAACAGGTCAATTTTTATTCGGATGGGGGACATACAAACATTTGAGAATAGACTGTATTATTGTTTGGCTAGTAATGAAAATCATTTCGAGCATCTCATTTGATTAGTACAAGTATGAACACCCCGTAATTACTTCAAGGACTCAATACAAATGTGCAACCTGTAGTATTCATGTAGAAGTTGTTCTTTTAATTGAGGTATAGCTCACACTCTATTCCCTTGACTTGAGACGAATTTGGCTCACAATTGTGCTCAAAATATTTCCCCCTCCGAAAAAAAAATCAACCTGTTCTGGCATTTTCTTTCAAAACATCCCTGTCGTGACATAATTAGCCTGGCAAGTTTTCAAAGTGACACCCTGTATATATTCCCGCCTAACCTAATTAATGTGGAGTTCAGAGATGATGAGAAAAGGAGGTAAATTTCAAGTTGGGTGATTTTTTCAGTGTTCAGTATCCATATTTGTAAAGATTCAAAATAATTTTATTTTCATTTAATTGACAACTGGCTTTCTACACATAATTGTGGATTTCAATATTGCCAATATCAAAATATGTACTACAAATCTTCAGCTAGATTTGTTAAACCAATCAAAATTTATGAAAATAATGTGTTTAAAGGTACATTGTTATACGATTTCTAAATAAAAATTGTAAAATTCTTACAAGAATATAAATTAAATACTTGCTAAGGGTGATTTTTCATGGCTTTTGTGTAACCATGAAGTTGATATAATTGGGAATAATTCATATCTACATGAGAACATAAACCGTGATCAAATGTTATGAGCGAGTGGTCAGTTCCTGAGACCTCATGAATTTGAAATTAAACGTGAATTGCCCAAGATGGAACAAAAAATGATTACATTATTATCAGAATATGTATATAATTTTACTGTACTTTAAATTGAATATTCTCATGAACAAACGATCGTTTTTTATTTATTTTGTTCAAAATTTAAATCGTCAAATATAAAAAAAATTCTAATATTAAAGCAATCATTGAAATGCTGACCAACTGTATAATATAGATGATATTAAACTATTTTTTCTTGGGGCATTTATAAATTAATGAATAATTGCTGTTGGTTTTCCAGATTTCTCTTATATTCTAATAACTCTCTTTTGGTGTGAACTTTATATGGTGAAATCTGAACTTTAATGAAGAAATGAAATGCGGAATTAATACAAAAATCAATTATATTAATTAAATTAAGAAAATAGAGACAGTCTTTCATATAATAAATCAGTACAGTAAACAAAATTTGGACATTTGAAAATTAGTATTCAAATTACACCATGTAAATTAATACAAAGAACAAAAAATTAATATGAAAATCATGAACCAAATTAGCAATTATTGCTATTACCACAAAATACAAATTATTTCTCAAAGAAGGTATATTATATAAATATTATACTAAATATTCCAATATGTTACAATGTACATTTCGAAGTCATACATACTAATTATTTTATTTACAATTTTTTTAAGAGATTTTAATAAAAAAATATCTTCTTAATGTGTTTATAGTCTCAACAATATTTTTCAAATAATCAATTTATGATTTTAACAATTCCAATTAAACAATATATAACAGAAACAAATGTCTAAATATGGTAAACTTGTACAAGTGTTTCGAAAAGGTGAAACTCCAGGAGCTTTTTCAATATGTTCAAAATCACAGCTTACATAATTTATCTGATTAATAGTTCATGTAAAGTGAATATTTATTTAATCAGTTTGAAAACAGTGAATAGATTCATATGCATTGATTTCTTCAAGTAAATATAGTAGGGGTAACTAATTTAATTTCGTAAATATGGAAACTAGATCTTTTTATATTCATTTAATTAAAAACCACTCTGTCCAATTTAAAAGACATTTGAGTACCTACTGAGAGTATATATAGAAATAAATTTCAGTATATACTATATATTCAAATACATGTCAATGGATAGTTTCAACATATTTCAACCATGTTATCACAATTACTTTGAAAATTAAATATCCATTCAATTGAAAGAAAGAAGCTGTCGTCAGATACTCTAAAACTTACTCAGCTCTTTTCCATTTCAAACAAAAAATATACGTTTATATTTCCAACCCACATTAATATCATTTAAACAACATAATTTATATTCTTTCTAGTAATAAATGCTAATCTAATTTCAAAGAAAAATCTTTTTTTTAGCTTCTTGACTATACCTAGAATAGGTCAAAGAAGCCCTAAAAATCCAAGAGATAACATAATTTCAACAAAGTTGGTTCACCTTGAATGATACCGCACCGTATTTTATTAAGTAAATAATTTTCAATCTTCATAGGTAACCACAGCCTTGTTTTGTATATAATTTTGCTTTGTTGAAAGCAACAATTTCACTCTGAATCACGAGATAGTATAACCTAAGGACTAAATATTCACTCGCCAAGAAAATTGGGTTAAGTTTCCATAACACCCTGTACATAGAAATCATATGATTCATACTTGCTTAATTGGATGCCCTGAACACAAATCTCGTGGGTATTCTATCAGTTTAGGAGTACTAAGACCCCCAACAGTCGAAAAATGTTTCTTCAACTCACTTTTTCAACCACAAAAACAATCATCTAAAAATTCTTCTATATGGTGTGTAAAAGATGAGAATTGGATAATGTTAGGATATAGGAAGCTGTTCGAGAAACAAAGTCGATAAAATTAGTGTTTTCATATACCTAACAATCTGCTGTTTAGTAAGTTCCATAAGATATCTCTGGAAAACCCTGAAATTATCATTTTTTTGAAGACGAAATTCTATAATAAATGCGTATTACACTGGCACTTGTTCCGCTCCATCCAATGGCGTCAACATGTTTGTAGTCTGACGTTATGTCTTGGAGGGGCCATCAGCTCAATTTTCGTAGAACAACCCTGATATTTTCATATCAAAATATGAAGTTATTTTTAATTGTGAATAAGATTCTAGACACTTATAAGCGCCCAAATAGGTTTTTTTCAACTTGTTTTAGCTATCATTTAAAAATTTTCCTGAGTACAGCTCTGGACGCTTTCAAAATATTCATTGAGAGAAGTCATAACGGCACAAAATATCCATCAAATTTTTGATCAATAATTTGTAAATGTTGTAATGAAAATACGAAGTTATGAATTGATTGAACTTATGCGTTATTATTTAACTCTTATAGTAGAATTTACAGTATTATTATTATTATTTTTTAAATATACATCAAATACTATGTTTACATATATTTCAAACATAGGAAGAATTTCAATCCATTACTCCAGATGTGCTTAACAATGTTTAGAGTTCCACAGAACTTGAAATCATTTGGTTGAACACCTTTTGTGATTAATACTATAAATACTACTATAAGCAATATTAATTAGAAATAATGAAACATTTCATAAACACGTATTACTTATTTAAATAACTTTTTCCATGGATAACATACTGCTATGACTTCACCGAATAAATATTTTGAAAGCGTTCAGAGCGGTAGTCTTCTTGAACTTTTTATACTGCATATTGTTAGGTATAGAATAACACAATTTTTCAGTAATTTAACTGAACCAGGCTTCTTTTACCGTTTCCTAGATCATAACTCTATCCCAACCTTGTCTTGGAAACACTGTATAGCTCACACATCATCTGCGAACTTTTAACAGAAATTGGTGAAAACCACCTAAAAGCCTAAGAGTTTTTAACATAGTTATTTGGTTTACTCTGGTGAAATTGTGTAAATTGACAGCTCAAACCGTGAACTGGTTATTCTAATTGTTTTAATTAAATAAGATAACACTTGAAAATGTCGTGTAAAAATACAGGAATGATATCACATATAAATGTGTTGAATGAGTTATTTTATAGTGGGATAGTTGATATCAGGAACCTTTATCTACTTTTGGCGTATATTCTGAATTAAGATCCGCCGTTTTGGCTTCAAAATAATGTCCAGGAGATCAAATTAAGTTAACAGAAACCACATAATTCGCAATGTTTTCAGCCGGTCGTTATGGTAATGTTTACCGAAATTTGTGTTCTATTTATTATGTAACAAATTCTCTTAACAAATTCATTCCTTATAAGAGATAACTTGTAAATCAAGCTCATGGAGTTGAACCTCCAAGAATAAGCCTGTATAAAAGATAAGTTGAGGTGAGGCACTTTACAGGTGAAAATGGAATCCATCATGATTTCGGCTTCGGTGTAATCAGAAGAACTGGACTAGCCGGCCTTGATGGTTTTCTTATCGTCTGTGGTATAACTGTCAGCGATTTGGGTATTCTGGGCATATTCAGAAGTGATTTTTTTTCATTAAATTTAGATTCTAGGTTTTCGACTTGTTGATCCAGTTTTTCCAATATATTTTCACAAGGATCTTGTTCAATTTTTGGTTCAATTTTAGGACTGGTTCCTTTAGTGATCACTAAACCTTTATTATTCTTCAATAAAGATGTCCCAATCACTTGAGTTGACTTTTTCTGTATGTCCATTTGACGTTTCTGTTTCATTTCAAAGCTCCTTTTGATGGCGCACATCTTTTTATAATCTTCCAATGTGATATGGAATGGTTTTCCACCAGATATTACCTGAACCAAACCAGTTTTTTTCTCGGATGGCTTTGTAGGATCAATAGGAATCAGGGTTGGCCTCCAGTTTTTCGTGATTGGAAACTTGATTTTTTGGGATTGAGGCGGTTTCACCAAGGGAGCAATCGGCCTGTTGGTGCCAGGTAATAAAGAAATTAACCCTGGTGGTGGGGGAGGTTTGGTCTTAGTAATAGATACCGGTAATAATGGATTATTCAGTTGAGTAATAGTGACTGGCGGAGGACGAACAGAAGTCACTGTAACATTCGGAGTGGTCATAATTGGTAATCCCGGTACACAAGTTTGTGTCACTATTGGCGCACCTTTATTACTGGTGATAATACCACTAGAACTCTTATGCATTGTGTTGGAAGATGGCGAATTCAATTCCACAATGTTTATTGATCGCGAAACACCACTAGGTATGTTATCGTAAGCTCTCAGTCTGTTCTGTACGCTCTCGCTATAATTGATCGACTGTTGACTAGCATTCGATTTCAGTTCCAAATCCCCGTTTCTAAAATACTTCTCCAGAAGGATTAAATGCCTCAAGAAACTACTCGGGTTACCGTAAGGTTTCTGAAGCTCCTGCCACAACTGTTTGGTTGCTTTATCATACTGAACTGTCATGTTGCATTTTTCCCAACCTTCTGTAGTTTTTTCTTTGACATTATTGAATTCAATCTGACCCTGTAAACCGAGATCCTCCTCACCAGGGAATAACTGTCTCACCGATATAAAAGGATTTGAACCTAATCGTCGAACAGTCAAATCGTTGCTAGGATTTCTCATCGTTATATCTACAGAGTTTCTAACTGATTCTACACCGAGAACTTTCTTGGCTTGTTCAGCCTTTTTGTTTCTTTCTTTGTCAGGTTCGTTATCTTCACATTCCATTGCTATAGATGGTATGAGATTATGATAATCGACCAGATAATCTGAAGGTGAATCCGACCTTGAGGTGGTGCTACCGTTTTGTTCAGTGCTCGCTGCAGCGATTTGGGAGGTATTTGTTTCTGCAGTTGGTGACCCTGGTGCTGAGTCGCCATCTGTGTTTCTTGATAATTTACGTTTCTTTTTATTTGGTTCTCTGTCAATTTTCTCCTTAGTGGGTACTATTATAGGTTCTTCAGCAGCGGCTTTGTCCATTGGAACTATATTATTGAAATGCAATAGCCTGAAACAAAATGAAAAATAATAATTAGTCAATAGAAATACATCTGACATATGATTAGTCAATAAAAGTTAGCAAAACTATAACTAGTTTTTAAGTGAAATTGGGATAATATCTGATATCAGATGGTATAAGAGTTGCCTTCTCATTTGATCATTTCATCAAATTTTTGGAAATGTTTATGATACTTTATAGTCAACACAGTTTACCCTGCCACTACACCAACATATTTTACTATATTACATGCGTTTCGATAACCAAATTGTCTGCCTCAGACACTGAAGGTAAACTAGTGTAAACTGTGTTCGGTATCAGATATGCAACCAATGGCCAAAAATTGTCAGGTTGAGTGTCTTATCGTATAGACTAGAGCATACGTTTTTTCACATATTCGTCTGTACTCACCTTTTCTTATACTCTATAAAGAAGTTTATGGAATTTTCAGGTCTATCTTCTGGATTTTTCAAGATAACTGTTGCAAAACATCTACATAATTTGCAGACAACTGGTTTATCACCAAGCCTCAGAGGTACATTTTCCTCTGCCAGAGCATTGTTGAGATCCTCAACTTCAGGTCCTAGGTAGTGGATATGATTCTTTGCCAGTCTTCTCTTGCACATGGAACAAACCATCAGATGCTCCAAAGCTGTGTAATGCTCGTTGCATATTGGAATTGAATGTAGTCCAAGATTGTTTAGATCGATATTCACCTAGAAGGAAGATAATTATAGATATTAAAAGTATATCATGAAGGTTTCAATATTTATTTATTTCAAATAATATATCCATTCAACAGGTCATTCGGCCCAATTACAGGTGTCAAAATGCTATCTGATTTCTGAAATACTTTTCCTTTCAAAAAATTTTTTCTTCCGAATTTTTTTTTTTGCAAGCAATCAAAATTGGCATATGTAAAGTTATAATGATTGAAAATACATAACATATTTTTTTTCCAACTTACCGCTTGTAAAACCTGCTGTCTCATCTTAATTATCCATTTTCTACGTAGTATATTAGCTGACACATTCTTGCATCCTAGAACATGACAGTGATTCTTCTTTGGACCAGGTGCAATCATTGGACCTCTTTTAACCGATCTATTTGTGTAAGATGGAGTGTTTGCTCGCCTATCGATATGTCTATAGCAGGCATCGCAAAGACAGGAGTCCTTTGTTAAATTTTTCTCGACTAAAAGTAAATAAGGTCCATTATATCCAAACAATAAGACATGGTAATTTCTCAACTTACGTGCTAATATTTTTTCTTGTCTCTCGATCGTCTTGATCTGGGCAATGTGACATGGAGTGTCAAAAAGACCGAATTTTCCGTAACAGAAGGAGCATTCATCTTTACACAAACGCTCTGGATGAATACTGAAAGAGCTGGCTTTTTCAGGAATTACTAAGGCTTTTGCTGGTCCCTCTTGGTTTGCAGCTTCACCATCGGTAGTTTGTTCACTGCTTCCATCTGATATTTTTGATAATTAGATATTGAATCGAGGTTGATTGAAATGAAACAGAAGTGTCTTAAGAAGTTGTACGAGGATAATCCAGGAAGAATCAAACAAGATATGTATAGGGAAGCTGTTTGTCATAAATAATTGATGGAAAGCTATTGAATTTTGCTGAAAATGTAACTAAAAAGTCACTACGTTAAGAAATAAAATGTTTCCTAAAATTTTGTTTTCTTGGATAGGTCACGTAGTTATCCGACTACCCCCATACGTTTTCGAAAGTTTTGAGGAGGTTGAGTGAAACTCAATGTTCCAGCTATAGTATAAGGAGGGAAAAATCGATAGAAAATTTTTTGAAATAGGGTTTTGAATGGCATTGAGTAAGGGCGATTTTGAGCATTATTTGGACATTTTTTGATTATTGGAAAATGTATGAAAACATCGATTTTTTTCCAGAATCATGCCTTCATTTTGGTATAATCAGAGAGCAATCTTTTCCGAATAAATTTTTTCGAAGAAAAAAATTGGTATCTTTTCTGTTATAAAATTATTGAAAAGGAAGTGTTATCAAACCATCAAACTATTGGTTGTTAAGATATTGTATATTATTATACTGATCCTCCTAGGTCTTCCCCAAGGAGACCCCTGATAAGCTCTCGAAGAGCTTGAGCGAGTAAGGAGAACCAGTTGTGTTCTGTGTAGCCTTTGTTAGTGTCCTTACGCCACCTTAGACACGGCACTGTTAATTTTTGACCCAACAGTGAAAGGTGGGGTTTACCGTGACTAGAACATTTCCTTCCTAGCCTCAGGAATGAACTCGGGGCTTCCGCTCCCAAGTCAAACGCTCTACCCCTGAGCCAACCGCACTAGGTTGAGATAACAAATCCTATTGTTCCAAAACTTGTTCACAAAAATTTGATCTTTCAGAATAAAAGTTGTAATTTCTTCTTTCCAAATACGAAGAAAAATGCAAATGACATACATCTTCCTCAATCCCATTCAAGAAGCTGTTTTCAGATATAGAATTTGCTCCTCTTAAAATTGAGCTAAGATATCGAGTTTAATTCAACCAGTAGATGACAAAAAATGGATTTATGAATACAGCTTATATTCAACTATACAGAGAAGGTTTCTTCTTGAAAACTTTTGTTTGTTCATTACCCCTTGAATTATTGATCGTTTTTTGATTTTTAATTTTTAATATTCTGATATTATTAGGTCCATGCCAAACCATGATTAAATTTTTGTTAAGAAAGCACTGACGTCAAGTCTGGAACTTTAGCGCGCATTTTCTATTGTCCATTCACGCCTCAGAAAATCTCGAGAACACTGAACCTTCCAGCCGTCTTTTTAGCGTTAATATGTGAAATACTGCATTGGGCATCAACGGAATTTAAATTTTAAACTGAATAAAATAGTGAGCTTACTCAGCAGGGATTCGAACTCGAATTGTGGCGTCTTGAAGGTTTGTATGGAATTTCAGCGGAATCTGACACATGGTTTATGAAATATAAAATTTGAAGAATGAAGCAAAAACAATCTGTCAGATGGTTAGAACTCCGAAACCATTTAGCCGATTATACCCATTATAAAACATTACCGTCGTATTCAGATGCGCAACCTACCATGAAAATTTCAAGTCGCTATCTCTTTCCGTTTGAAAGTTATCAGGGCAACGGACGGCAGGCCGGACAAAATCGATTATGGGTTGAAAAGTGAATCAAAAACTACATACAACGAAGAAACTAAATTTTCATTGTCTACTTTCTGTACTTCGAAGAAAAAATGAGAAATTGTTAAATTTTTCACATAAAAATTCAAATAAACTCAGTAATTACTATTCTTATCTTAAGACCAGGCCAGTGTTGTATGATTAAACGACTAAAGATAATTATTAAAATATTAATTAACTAGAGTCAAACATCGAAACTGATTTCTCACACATCACATGGTCATCATTAATGCGCGCATTTTCTAGGAAACAGTATGCTATAATGTTGTCCAAATGTCTGTAATTTTCGATTTTGTTTGCCGAAAATGGTTTCAAACGATTAGGTTCGACTCACTGATGAATAATTCGTGATCAAATTCATTTATGTCCGTCCGGCCGTCCGTTACCACGATAACTTTCGACCGGCGAGATGTTAGGATGCGCTTTCGCATGCGACGGTTTAGTACTTGGGTAATGGGCATGATCGGCCGAATGGTTTCGGAGTTATAATCATCTGAAATGTTGTTATTTCCTCAATAACTTTGTAATTAATTGTATAATGCCGACGTGCAAATTTTCGCAAAATTTCGTGAGGTTCGTATCACTAGAAAAAAATATTTCTTATAAAAAATATTTGTCAGATTCCGCTGAATTTCAGCGCAAACCTTCAAGCCAAATTGCATTTTCCATCATTTTAAAAATACAGATCCGATCAAATTGAAAACTAGCACTCAGTCGAGAAAAGACGGCTTGAAGGTTCATGCAGTATTTCGTGAGGGTGTGTGAGGCGTGCATAAACAGAAGAACATACGAGCAAAAGCTCCCGACTTCACGTCAGTGCCTCTTAAGAAATTTTGATAGTTAATACTAAGTCAAACAATTACCTTTTTCTGATCAAGCTTCAAATGTTCAATGATACTTCAATATATCGTATGTCAAATTTACTTCTTAACAAATGTCCTAAATACTTTTGAAACATATTTTCTGCTTTTTGCAACAAGAAGAAATCAGAATCTGAAAATGTATGATCTTGGGATATTTTGAAGTAACACCGACAATATAATAAAACAACTATAAATAATTATATTTTATAAGATGATGAATCTCACAAATAAATTTATTATTTCAATGATTGCCAATATTATTATTCTTGGAAAAGTATAGAATTATTATTGCAGAGAAAAAGGTGCGATCATGAGGTGTGATTAGATGAAATAGTGCAATAGAAAGAGAAGAAAACCCAAAACCATATAATTACCCAGGTTAGATCTGTTAGAATAATGTATTTTTCTGTGCGCACCAGCTGAATCTGATGACTGTCCGCTGTTTTTCCAGGAAGAGGAACCCTGCAAATAATAGACATGATACTGAATAAGTACTATAAATAAGTTTTCATTTGAAAATCAAATCTATGGATAACCAATTAATGTATGGGATGATTCATAAGTACATACACAAACTTTATGGATATTCTATGGCCTATATCTAGCAAAAAGTTCCTGTGAACAATGTCCTATAAGCTCAAATAGCACGATCAAGGTACATATATCCGCCGTATTCACAAAGCATTCAATCTCCGTTAAGTCTTAACTGAGGTCCTCAGTTAAGGATAAATAAGGATCGCAACCTCAGTTTAAGTGAAAATTAACGTGAAACAGGCCTGTTTCAGCACCGTTACATACGTTAACTGAGGTTGCGATTCTTATTTATCCTTAACTGAGGACTTCAGTTAGGACTTAATGGAGATTGAATGCTTTGTGAATACGGCGGTATAGTTGGTTCATCTGTCAGTGACAGTAAGGATTGTTACACATGCATACGGTTCCATTTGGTTCGGTTTCAACCGAAAACGAATGACGCCCTTTCACACATATACGGTTCATATTAGGTTTTAGGTTATCTTCCGAAACACAGGCTCAATCATAATACCAATTTTTTCGCGACGTCAGATTCATCAAAGTTATTCAAAATTTGTACACAAACATATTTGCATGCTTCCTGCGTCTTTAATTTATCTTTATATTTTTCGGAAGTTTTGTCCCACAGCACTGGTTTAGATTTACAGCAGAAATCAGTCGATCCACATTTGGAAAACAATCATTTTCTCATGAATAATGAGATAGCAACAATATACCGAACATATGTATTTATGTTTATATTTCTATAGTTGAACAATTTGGGAAATATTTCTGTTTTCCCTACACACGAATCCAAACCTGATTGAAACCTATTCGTGTCGAGGGAGTATTCGGTGCTGTACGGTTTCTATTCGGTACCGAATCTGAACCGAAGCACCGTTTCACACTTGTCGCCAGCGACCGAATTGAAACCGAAAACGAATCGAACCGTATGCATGTGAAAAGAGCCTTAGGCGCTAAAGTATATTAACAAAAATCCTCAATTTCTGTAAACAGTAAACACCTAATAGAAGGCATCAATCAGTTTGATGAAATCTAAAAAATCAACAATATAGCTGTTTAACCAGAATAGAAAATGAGTTTTTCCCTGAGAATGTGTTACTATAGTTGTTTTGAGTTTATTTCCCAACGAATAAACCAATTGTTGCTATGTTTTACTATTAATATAATGATGAATCACTAGATGCATGAATGTGTGTGTAAATGTATTTCATGCATCTTGAGCTCTGACAATCATAGATGAAGTTACATTGTTAAAGTCACAAAATGGCTCAAAAATGTACAAAGAGCGCTGCATGAAAACATATGGTAATTGGCTCTCGGTCGATTTGTATTTTTTTTGTATGCTTAGTTTCTTAGATATAAGTGGCGAAAGTTCGCTATTTGGGTAGGATTGACAGAGAGAACATGAATTAATGAATAATTCAAGGTTAATATTCAGATAATCATGATATTTATCCAATCAAACTATAAAAATCATTTTTGACTATTTTGGAAAGAACCGCGAACGGAAACCTGCAAATTGGCTTTCGGTCGAATTGGCTAAAATTGCAAAAATTTGAAATTAAACTAATTTAATATTTTTTTGTTGTTGTGGGATGGATCGTTAGAAAAACCTGTGATATAAGCGGCTACAGTTCCTAAAAACGTCGTCAGATTCGGGTACGATTGACAGAGAAAAAAACGGTCTTGTTAGCCAATGTAAGCATGAAGATGTATTGATCAGAACTCATAAACATAATCCAATAATAATCTTATTAACCATGGTAATTTGGGGTGTTTACAGGGGTTAGTCAAAAAAATTGTTTTTCGGAATTTTTTTCTTGCACAATTACAAAACCAACAAGGTATATTGTTGGTGAGATGCCATAGTTTCTATTGTAGGCGACAAAAATGCATTTTATTCATTGGCGACTTTCTCTGCTTGAAATATGAATTTTTAAAATTTTTTATTATATTGAAAACGATTGGGTGATCGTTTAATCACAAAAATAAAGTGATTAGTCGATAATTTTGTATGTAAAAAGCTGAGGTAAATTCAATTATTCTCTTTCTTCAAGATAAATACATTTTTTTTTTCAGATCATTTAAAATGTTTATATGGAATATTTCAAAAACTGTCTCGTTAATTTGGACTCTATTTTACGCACACTATTTTGAAAATCTTCACTATTGTGTACAAAAGTTTCGTCAGCTTTGTATGTTACATTCCTAAGATATACACTTTTGAAGTTCATGGTATTACGATATATGGTATTGATATCAAAAAGTTAGATAGTAACAACCAATTCATATCTCAAACAGATTAAGAAAAATGTACATATATTCTAGTTTGAGTTCACTGTGGACTTATTATGAACACTACAAAAGTAAATACATTTTTGTCGCCTACCATAGACTGAAACTATGATGCCTCACCAAAATATATATTGTTGTGGTTGGAATAGTGCTGGAAAAAAAAAATCCTAAATTTATACACACCCATTTGCTGTCATTAATAAGATTATAATCGGACATGTATATGAGTTCAGATCAATACACTTTCATGCTTACTTTGTCTTATTTTGAATAATAAAACAATTTATTTCTGTCAATCTTATCCCAATATGACGAGGTTTTATGAACTTTGGCCACTTATATCTCAGAACCTAAGCATTAAAAACCATTTTTCTGTCTAAATTTGCAGCGATTACCCTGGCTCACGCCACTAATTAAAGCAAAGAAAGCCAACGTTTTCAGTGTAAAACACACACCACTGCAAACTCTCAGATGCTGCAAAATTTTATCGAAATGTCCCAAGTGGTTATAGAAATACTTAAAACATTGTTATTCTTCAGTGAAACTTTCACAAACTGTATTTCCTTAAAGAAACAATTTTGAGACATAGTTTATATAGCAAAGTTATCTTTCTTTTAGTGGCAGAACATGCTCCAGAAAAGATGTACTTACTAAACATCCTATAATATAGACCATAGTATTCCCTCTCAAAGTTTGTGGATGTATTTGAAACCTGTTCTTCCATCAATAAATAAGACAAATAAAAATATTGGTTACTCTTACGAGGTTTAAGACTATCACATCAGGTAACTTTTAAAAACAAAGTAAGCAGCCTGTGTTCTCTCATTCTTTATCAATACTAATTCCATATTTGCTATGAATAGTCAGTACTAAGAAGATTGGAAAGAGTTCAATAAAAGCAAATTCACGTGTTATTTTGATTTTACTTGATTTGAAAGTGAATTTTGAGCCCCATCTTAGCCATAAAACGTTTTGCCTGAATAATATGTGAACCCAGAATAAGAAATCTTTCCAGTATCTCTTTTAAACACTGTGCTGTCATAGCTTGTATCTTCTTTATCATAGGATCACAAGAATAACCAGTAACAATTTTAATGTAAAACATTGATTATTAACTAAAGGTTTAAAATGATTATTTCCTTACCTCTTTCATTATTTTGTAATCATCTTGGCTTCCAGAACCCCCATCCCCGTTCTTCGACTTATTTTTTTGAAGCGTCATCTTTAAAGGATGATTTTTACCCTTTTTCTTACTATCACGGTTTAGCTTGATCACAGTCTTAAGAGTACCTGTATATGTTTCAGCTTTTGTTATTGGTCTATCCTTTTCTTTCATTTTGGCTTCTTCAGCTGCTTTCAGACTTTGAAGACCAAGAGCACTTAACATGCTTTCCTTGATAGCCATCTCTTCCTCAGTTTCCAAAACATGAGACGTTGGAGATACAGCTTTCGAGGTTGATGGTAAACAACATATGGGTTCTAGAATTGGAGGAGAACATTCTTCAATGACCAATGATGATTCAGCTATTGATTCACTTTGGTCATCTGCAACAATTTGAGGAATTTCTGGTTCAGCTACGATTTTAGGAATTTCTGGTTCTGCAACGATATTAGGAATTTCTGGCTCAGCAACGATTTTGGAAATTTCTAGTTCAGCAACGATTTTAGGGATTTCCGGTTCAGCAACGATTTTAGGAACTTCTGTAATTATTATAGGTGCTTCTGGTTCAATATATGAAATGGTTGTCGTTAATTCTTCTTTTTGTGTCTCCAATATTGGTTCATCATCTACTAATAAAACAGAATTCTCTATTAGGCTTGTTGGTTCTGGCAATGATTTGATTATTTCATTATCCAGCTGAGGCATGATTTCATTTGGATTATCCTCCAATTTTTCTTCAACCATATCTATACAAACTGGTTCCTCAACTATTTTGACATTGTTTTCCCATGAAATATTTTCTCTAATATCTCCATTTTGCATTACGACAGCTGGGCCTTCTTCAGTTGTATTGATAGTAGCAGTGAATTCTTCAGTACCCATTGTCTCAACAATTTTCGAGATAATATCACTCATTTTTTTTTGCTCCGATTCTTTTTCCTCATGCACTATTGGAGAAAGTTCTTCTGTAGAAATTTGTATTGTTTGTTGCACCTTTGGTAATAATATCTTCTCATCTAACTCAACTTTTTCATTGAATGTTTGTTTCATTATATCCAAAATTAATAATTTTTCAGGCACTTTAGTGCTAGGACTCGGATAAATATCCTCATTGAGCATCGTAACATTTTTTATATTTTCAATATGTCTATTTTCTTGAATTTTTAAATCATCACATACATTAGAATTTGAGTCAGTACAATATGATTGATTTTCTAGTGAAAGACTTCTTTTGATATTTGAAATAACTATAATATTACTAGTACTATGATTATCTATTTGTTCTTTTTTTATTTCAATTTCTTTCAGATCAGCACTTGCCTCAGCACCAGTAAGTGAAACTAAATCAGAGAAGCTGCTGTCAGAATCATATCCGGACAGCTTTGGAATTTCATTTGCACTTACTTCAGGACACAGCCTTCTCTTCTTTCTCCTATCATCCAAGCCATCAAGTAGTTGCTCTTTCAATTTTCTCTGTTTACCATTTCTCAACAACCTAGCGGGAGGTCTAATGGTATAGGGATTTAAAACTTTATTATCCACACGTACTTTTCGTTTAGCTTTAGGACTATAACTTCTGGGGTTGTCTGAGAATGGTATTAATGGAGGAAAATCATCATTACCTCTATAATCAGTACCCATTGGGTATTTCTCAATTGTATGTCTTCTTTTTTGTGTGGGATATGTCTTCTTGATTTTGAGAACATTTAAGTCAAGCATATCTATGACTTTTTGATCACTTTGGCCTATATTTGTTAAAGCATTTTCAATATTCTCTTTTTTTATTTCTTTTTGTAACATTGACAACTTTTGTTTCTTTGTTAATCTTTTTGGCTTGATAACGTCACTTCTACTACTCTCCGACAATGAATCCGGTTCCTTTTTGATTTCATCTAGCCCTAGAGTTGCTCCACTGATAACACCTTCGATTGTTTCTGTTATTGTATCTATTCCTTCTGTTTTTTTAGTAATGTTTTTGCTTCTTCTTGGATTCTTCACTGAATTCATACTACTATCACTATATACTTCTGGATCGTCCGCCTCTGCTTTGATTCTTTTTGCAGCAGGATTTCTGACAATTCTTTTCTTTCTTTGCTTATTTTCTAATTCAACTTCCTTCGGACATATTATTGGGTCCAGTACAAATGGAACTACTTCATCCTCTTTTTTCTGTCCTACTTTTCCATTTTTGAGCAGTTTTTTCGTCTCTAGTGCTTTGGCAGTATTTATCAAGGTTTTTGTGATTTTTTGTTTGGCTTTTCTTGGAGCCTTTGTGTTCAATTTCATTGATAGTTTCTTTTGATTCCTTCTTCTCTGTCCTTTGGCTAATTTCCTTACCAGTGGTGTTTTTGGGATTGCTCTTGAGTTAATTTTTGGAGGGGCTACTTTTTGTGCATCTGTTGGGGGATCGCTCTTAACTATTTGGTCTGGTGTGGAACGAAGTTCTTTTGGGGATGGGGATGCTGTTTGCTGCCTTCTACCTACTGATACTTTTCTTTCTTTAGTTGCCATATCATTTGTCAACTGTTCCACCTGTGTAAAGAAATATTTTGTTAATAATTACAATAACTGATATGTATATATATATATATATATATATATATATATATAATATTTAAACTTTATTTTCAATCATCCAAATATTTACGGGAATGAACTATAGAAAACCATTTAAGGATACTGTGGGAGGTATATTCATTATTAAATGGTTTCTTTCTGGGTTTTCTCTCCCAAACTCTGAAAAATATCTATAAAATAAAAAAATTATTATTTTGTGATTTGCTTCTGCGTAAAAACCCAAATTTGTCAGAAGCAATTAATCGAACAATGTTGCCTAACAAACAATAACAATAATAACACAACATCAATGATGAAACAATTATATCATTCACGTTTCGAAGTCTATATCAGTCTCCTTCGTCAGACACTTAACGAAAATCTTCAGAATTATTTTTTGTTGATTGCTATTCTGAAATTCGAGAATTGGTGACAATTCAATCACAAAATAATAATTTTTTATTTTATAGTTATTTTTCAGAGTTTAGGAGAGAAAACCCAGAAAGAAACCATTTAATAATGAACTATAGAAATTCAACAAGTTGTATATATTTAGATTTATATTGATTAGATCCGCAACTTGATCCTGAAATGTGGATATAATCATTTTGGCATTTGCAAACAGTGTGAAAGCTAAAATGAAGGGAAGGAACTCAGCCATCGAATTCACCCCTACTCATTAGTGTTCAATTAATCTGAACACCAGTTTTGATGCTCAGGTTCAGGTTCAAGCTCACATGGCCTCTCGCTCTCCAGACTTTTCACCAATCGAACATGGGATATGATCGACCATCAACCCCAATCGTTAAATGACCAACTTGACTCAAGCATGCCTCGATTAGGTTCGGCCCACTGATGAAGAATTCGAGATCAAATTCAATACTGTCCGCCCGGCCGTCCGTTGCCACGATAACTTTTGAACGGAAGCTACCCTGAAAATTGCAAGTCAGTGAAAATTGCAAGTACATAGCTCCAAATGCGACGGTTGAGTTCGTTGATGGGCATAAGCGGCCAACCGGTTCCAGTATTTTTGTTGTTATTTCCGCGATAACTCAAACAATACTTATCCGATCAAATTGAAACTTGCAAAAATTTGTAGAATGCCGACCCACAAATTTGTGCCAAATTTCGTCAGGTTTTAATAACTAGAAAATAAAATAAAAAAAATCAAAAAATTTTTATATTTCGAAAACTATCTGTCAGATTCCGCTGAAATTCTGCACAAACCTTGTAGCAGTCATTTTACAATAGGTTACCGGATTTCAGCTGGATCGGTAATGTATTTTTGGAATTATTTCATTTTAAAATTTGAATTCAGTTGATTCCCCATGCGTTTTTTCACGTTGTTAAACCTTCCCTTATTCATACACAACTTTTGAAGAACTTCGTGAGGGCGTGAATAAACAATAGAACATGCGCGCAAAAGCTCTTGTCGTCACGTCAATGCTTTTTTCCTATTTTAGTTTGAAGATATTTTTTAAATTAAATTACATAATAATTAAGTATAAATTCATTTCAAATTGATCAATGCTAAATAGGTGTTCGGATTTTTTTTATATCATATCATATTTTTGTACATAGTTCACGACATTAACGTCAACCTGGTCAATATCACAAGTAGGAGGTTTTAAACGTACATAAAAAAATTACTAACCAACGTTAAAGTATGACATTCAAATTTCATACATAATTCACAGAATATTGTGACTAATTAATATTCATCATTGTCAGACACCATGTGCCCTAATTTCCGCCAGCCGCTTTAAAACACCTAAAAAAAAGTTAACTTAGTCATAGCAGCAAATCAATAGGCTAACTTTCGATTGCAAACACTAGATAACTGTTTGCCTCTGACACCAAATACAATGTTTATCTGTCAAACTGCACTAAAAGACATCTAACACAACCAATAAGTTGAACGAAAATAAGGTTATATATATGTTGACACGTTGACAGCTATACGATCACAGACAGGTAAACACGCTACACACAGAGTAGTCCATGAGTATGAGAGGGAGAGATTAATAGTACAACTTTTATTGTTTCTGGTCCTAATTTCCGTCCAACGCTTTCAAGCTCCTAAAAAATCAGTTAATTTACGTCTTAGTAGGAAATCTATAGGCTAACTTTCGATTACAATGACTAGATAACTGTTTGCGACTGTTTGATACAAATACAAGGTTTATCTGTCAAATTGCACTAAACGACAGCTAACACTAACAATCAGTTAGTTGAACGAAAGTAAGGTTAATATTTTATATATATTGACAGCTGTACGATCACAGAAACGCAGACACCCTACACACAGAGTAATCGATGAGTACGAAATCAAGAGCGGACTACTAGTGTATGAGAGGGAGGGATTAATAATACAACTTTTATTATTTTTTGCCCTAATTTCCGCACATGGCATTAAACCTCCTAAAACAATTAGTTAAATTACGTCATAGTAACAAATCTATAGGCAAACTTTCGTTTGCAAAGACTAGATAACTGTTTGCGTCTGTTTGAGACCAAATACAAGGTTTATCTTTCAAATTGCACTAAACGACAGCTAACACTAACAACCAGTTAGTCGAACGAAAGTAAGGTTAATATTTTATATATGTTAACAGCTGTACGATCCCAGACATGCAAACACGCTACACACGGAGTAGTCCATGAGTATGAAATCAGAAGCGGATTACATGAGTGGTCCATGAGTATGAGAGGGATAGATTAATAGTACAACTTGCATTGTTTCTGGCCCTAATTTCCGCCAAACGCTTTAAAGCTCCTAACAAAATTAGTTAACTTACGTCATAGTAGCAAATCTGTGGGCTAACTTTCGATTGCAAACACTGGATAACTGTTTGCGTCTGTTTGACACCAAATACAATGTTTATCTGTCAAACTGCACTAAACGACATCTAACACTAACAACCAGCCGGCCCGGTAGTCTAGCGGTTGAAATACTAGCTAGGGTGCCGGAGTCGCGGGTTCGAATCCCGCTCAGGGCATGGATGTAGAATGGATGGTTGTAATGTCACTATAATCTGTGCACATGGCTCACGCCGAGCACAATAAAAGAGAAGCTTTAAGCTTTTTTTAACACTAACAACCAATTAGTTGAACGAAAGTAAGGTTAATATTTTATATCGTGCGTTAAAAAAAATTCGTGGTCAAGTAGGCTATGGAATTATGAATTTTTATATTCTGCGTTTGATTCAGACGCAGAATATAGAAGTTCATAATTACATAGCCTACTTGACCACGAATTTTTTTGAACGCACGTTATATGTTGACAGCTATACGATCACAGACAGGCAAGCACGCTACACACAGAGTATTCCATGAGTATGAGAGGGAGAGATTAATAGCACAACTTTTATTGTTTCCGGTCCTAATTTCCGCCCAACGCTTTAATGCTCCTAAAAAATTAGTTAACTTACTTCACAGTAGCGAATCTATAGGCTAACTTTCGATTACAAACACTAGATAACTGTTTACGTCTGTTTGACACTCAATACAAGGTTTATCTGTCAAACTGAACTAAACAACAGCTTAACACTAACAGCCAGTTAGTTGAACGAAAATAAGGTTAATATGTTGACAGCTATACGATCACAAACAGTCAAACACACTACACACAGAGTATGTGACGGGGAGATTCATAGTGCCTAATTAACTAACTTTTATTGTGTCTGAGGTTTATGTTTGGACCTTCGGATTGGTATGGCTGTTGACAAAAAGTCTTAATATAGTACTCCAAATAAGATTAAAAAATTAGCTGTCATACTTTAACGTAAATTAGTAGGGATTTTGAGTGCCTTTAAAACCTCCAACCTGTGAAATTATTTTACAATTTACAAGTACCCCCCCATACGTTCTTAGGCACATACTGTTCTATACATACTGAAAATTTTAACTTTGCTGAAATAACGTTGGTCTGGGTGATCTCTGCCCCCACTCGATACGGGAGTCTCAGGACAGAACAAGTTTCCAATATATTGACACATTTCTGGTTTATTCCTTCTTTCAGTAAATGTGTTCGAAGCTTCAAAACATAAGTGGAAGTAATAGAGCGTATTTATTAGGAATTAAATCTCCGGGTTGTTGAACTCACCCGCTTGTATATAGTCTTTTCCGGCAGCATCTCGAATCGAATGTGTGTTTACCCGGAAATCTTGAAGATACCGAATGTAGTGAAGATTTAATTGATTTGCCATCAAGAACTATTGTAATGGAAAATAAAATTGTCAATTTTCGTGTGAGATCGACAATAATAATTCTAGGATAATATTGTTGTGAATTTTATGCTTTCTGATCTAGATTCCGAAGAGAGAAGCAAGCATCGAAGTGAGAAATTGTGATTTTATGGGAAAATTCTATGTGAATACCTGTAGCTCGTAATACTTGTGACAACAGATGTGTGGAAGTTATAATGACCAGTGGAATAATTACTGTTGATTATGGATTCAGTTAGGTTCTGAGTGTCGAAAAGACTTTCAGAAAATTATTTCGAATTCAACTGACGAATTTTTCTACTAATTATAGAGATATGAGAAAACCACTATATTTTCATTTATTTTCCAGAACAGATACAGATACAAATTAAAATCACTGCAAATTTTAGGCCAAAGTAATAATTTACTTTCTCAATTTCAGTATCGTTGTGTTCATTACAGCACTAAAAACAGTCCTGCAATGAACTCATTCCCGCATTGTTTCTAGTTATGTTTTTCGTTTCGTGGTAGTCAACACTGGCATTCGATTCTATCAAATTTCAACAACGTCAATTGTCAATATAATATAATCTGGATATAGTGAAATAATTGTTAAGAGGAAAAGTTTATATTCATTAAAAAATAATGTAACAGATATTTCTTTCTTGCTAATTTCATGCTATAGGAAACTGTTTTATATCTGATATCCAGGCCCTACGTACGATTCAAATTCAAATTCCGTAATCTGTCAACTTTCGTAACTCACACCAGCTGCCAAGATGCAATACAAAAGTCACTAGGATAATCCGAATTAAATTTCAACAGTATTTTACAAAACTTGATTGAAATAGAGAAAATATCGTATAATACTCGTTGTAGAAGCCAATTCCAACACTCGCTTCTTCGTCGCTCGTTTTCGAATTTGGCATTCGTGTTTGAATAGGAGCCCATTCTGCAAATTGCTTTAGAATATACTTTTAGCGCTTCTATCTACTATCGATGAATATTATGTTTATTTTTTTTAGATCAGGAGGCATTACAGCAGATGATTTCAACTTTCATTTTTGCGCGCATGTTCTACGAAATAAAGCGCTATCATTTTGACCAAATGTCTGTAATTTTCGAAGTTTTTGCCGAAAATGGTTTCAAACGATTAGGTTCGACTCACTGATGAAGAATTCGAGGTCAAAATCGATCATTTCCGACCGGGCGCCCGTTGCTACGATAACTTTCGAACAGAAATAGATAACGACTTGCCATTTTCAGGATAGGTTGAGCATCCGAATGCGACGGCTAACTTCTTGAATGGACATAATCAGCCGAATAATTCAGTTGTTATTTCCTCAATAACTCAAAAATGCAGATCCGATTGAATTGAAACTTGTTAATTAGTTGCAGAATGCCGACGTGCAAATTTTTGCGAAATTTAGAGAAGGTCGTATCTCTAGAAAAAGAAATAAAAATATTCTTAAAAAAATATAAATTTTCCTTAAAAAATTTTATATTTCAATAACTATTTAACAATCACACGGGCAACTCAGAGGAACAACAGGAGTCCCAAGAAGCACATGACGAAGAAGACACTATAACTATGGAGGAAGTTCAGGCAGCCATAAAACAACTTAAAAACCGGAAATCACCAGGAACGGATAACATCACTAACGAAATGATCAAATATGGTGGCACGGAATTAGAACAAGAGATATGGAAACTTTTTCAGAATATCATTAAAACCGGTGAAATACCTCGTGAGTGGAAGAGCAGTATATCAATACCAATATACAAGAAGGGGAGTTTTATAAACCCACGTTCACATGCTTCCTCGACTTAACGAAGGCATTCGACAGGATAAGACTCTGCGATGTCCTTGAATCCCTATAACTTAAGAACATATCTAGACAATATCTATAAATAATAAAAGATCTTAATACCGATAACACTACAAGGGTGAAAACACACTTTGGAATATCTGAGGAGATCCGCATATCCACTGGTTTACGACAGGGGGATAGTCTGAGTCCACTGCTGTTCAATCTTATAATGGACCGAATTATTGAAAGAGTGAAAAAGATTCGGGCAGGCTATAAGATGGGAAACTGCTCTCTGAAGATTCTGTGCTATGCAGACGACGCCGTGCTAGCAGCAGAAGATGAAGACGACCTACAACGCCTTGTGTATGAGTTCAAAAAAGCCACAGAAGAACTAAACATGAGTATCTGTTGTGAAAAATCTAAGACCATGGTCATCGCCAAAGAGTCGATCCGATGTAAACAACAGAATAATAGAGCAAGTGTCAAAATTCTATCTAGGAGTGACAGTATCCAGTGAACGATGCGATGTAGAAGAAGTGCGAGCTCAGGCGCATAAGGCAGCAAAGATTGGAGGCTGAGAGATATCATCTGGACCAACAAAACCATGAGCCACAAAGCGAAGACTCGCATATACAAAGCGTGTGTGAGACAAGTGCTCACATACGCCGGCGAAACAAGGGCAGAAACATCGACAACTAAGAGACTGGCGAGAACAACTGAAATGAGAATTTTAAGATGTATCAAGGGGGTGACACTCAGATACCAAGTGAGGAGTTCAGACATAAGAGAGAAACTAGAGGTACAGGATGTGGTCAGATGGGTCAGAGCAAGCAGGAGGTTCTGGAGAGACCATGTGGAGAGGTTGCCAGCAGAAAGACTGGCCAAATGGGCGGAAACACAGAGACCGAGCACACGCAGACCATTGGGACGCCCCCCAAAGGGATGGAAAGAAAGCTGCAGCTCGATGTCACAGGAGACAGAACAATAACAGGAAAAAAGCAGAAGACACAGGACACAGTCCTATTGAAAAGAAGAAGAAGAAGAAACTATTTGTCAGATTCCGCACAAACCTTCGAGCCGAATCTTATTTTCCCAATATTTTCAAAAATACAGATCCGTATCAATGATACGATCCTCACGAAATTTCGCGCAAGCATCAGCGTAATGGAAACAGGAGGAGACATCGTTCAAGTAAATAATGAAAAACAAGGGTCCCAGGTGGAATCCTTGCGGCACTCCAGACATATTAATAATCTCTTTAGATTTCTGCCCGCAAACACATTCAAACTGGGATCTTCTTAGCATATAGGACTTTCCCACCGCTAAATTTTGTAGTACAGAAAAATTAAATCAGTAAAGTAAATTAATTATCAACGCTTTCTTTAAGTGTGTATATTATTGAATTTTTGATATGATCCGCCGTGAAATTGTAAATCAATGACTAAAATATTTTTGGAATGGTTGGAAGTATGGTAATTGGAAATTGCTTTTGAAATGTGCACAAATAAATAAATACTGGTGGCGCAAATATGGTTAGTATTCTTTGAAATTTCAAGTTCATAGTCGAGATCAATAAATCCGAATGAAATAATCTGATCGAAATGTGTTCTGTTGTTCGAAGACTACTTACTCTATACAAAACATTTTTATATGATCTATTATTATTTCCTGAATTATTCTTCTGGAATCGCACAGCGCAAATATTTTTATAACACCCCTGAAGTTTCGAGTTACAACCTGAGATGAACCTCCGACATTTTCATTCGGTTCGATTGACTTTAAGGGTGGAAATGGGGATTCGAGCATAAGCTCATTCTCAGAAACTTATCAACGGGTTAATATACAAATCTAAAAAAAAAATTCTGCAATTCATCAGTAATTCACAAGGTATGAAGAAATCTACGATGAGAATTAGAAAAAAAATTGGAACAGATACCGGGAATCGGTCACTGAAACACAAAATATATCTTATTCATCTAAATTTATTGATTTGCCTTCAAAGGGCAGTCTTTCCGACGAAATAATACAGTTACGCCAATAAATAATCATTTTTTGAACACCTTTTCAGGAATTGAGAAATCTGGTCTTTTTCGACGAATTTGCGCTCTCGAACGCCACATAGCTCTCAGATAATATTGTTTATTGACTGTATTACTTCCTGGTACGAATTCCGAGTGAACAACAAAGTCATTATCAAAAAAAATGGGTCAAGCCCTGTGGACAGGAGCTATCTGGCGCTCTAGTTCAAACAGACAAATTATATCTCCGAAAGTATTGGTTTCTCAGAGTTGGGAATTATATCAATGTATTCTTATGATAGAATTGCATCATAAAGGAAATTCAATTCAAATAATAGTTTATTTATCAAGATTAAATGAGCAATCTGAGAATGAGAACTGCACCATGGAAGAAATCGAATTAAATCTGGCCAATTTTGCCCAATAACGAACTTAACCGAGATATTCATCTCCCCAACCTACTCTGATAATTTCAACTACCTAGCTCATTCCGTTCGAGAGTTATTGTAAAAACTTTTTTTTAATTTTCAAAATTTTTTTTACACTTTGCGGTAATCTGGTCAATACAAAACTTCACATGCGTATAAAGGTCATGATTCTACAATTTGATGCTAAATTTTAGATAGATCGAGTGATCGGTTTCGGAAATATTCATAAAAAATATTTTTACTAAAATCGGCCATAACTCCGAAACCGCTTGATGGATTTCTCCCATTTCTCCCCGAGCTCGTCCGAGATATTTACGCTCCAAACCCACCTTGCAAATTTCAATCCGCTAACTCCTTTCGTTCGAGAGTTATCGTGCCTACGGCCGGCCGGCCGGAAAGAATCGATTTCGACCTCGGATTCTTGATCAGTGAGTCGAACCAAATCGTTTAAGACCATTTTCATCGAAAAATTCGAAAATTACAGACATTTGGGCAAATTGATAAGCACTCAGTTCCGAGGAACTAGAGCGCCAACAAGTTTCGTATGACAATTGCCCAAAACAGGTTTAAAGTACCTACAAATAGTAGATTTTTCATAAAACATGTATCAAAGAAGAGTAATAATGAAAAATTACCTTGTAATCGATCAAAAATTTCCTGATCTACGTTCACCAAATTTTCTCCTCTCTCGAACTGCAGAATTATGCTTTCAATATTTACATTCTATTTGCATTCTATGTCTATGGATGAAAAGCATTCTCACTACTTTCAGATTTCTTACTTCATGTTCCGTTCCGAAATGTAAGACTTTTCTGAGAAAAACTAATTTCACAGGAAACAACTGAGATTTTTCTCACTTCGCTCACAATTCTTCGATTGATTAGATAATGACATGTCTCAGGAAAATGAGTTGACATTATGACAATTCATACATAGAATAATTATATCACTCTGTGAAATACGATTTATCATTGAAATTTTGAAAAATCATATCTCCGAAAGTATTAGCTTGTTAGATTTAAAAATGATATCATTGGAACCTTATCGTAAAACTGCTTATTGAAAAAAATTTAATTTGGAATTTGTTCTGTAAAAAAAAAATTTTTTTTTGTTACTCCGAAACCATCTGTCCGATTTTGCCCAGTAACGAACTTAGCCGAGATATTTATCCCCCAAACCTACTCTGAAAATTTCAACTGTCTAGCTCATTCCGTTCGAGAGTTACCGTGCCTACGGTAATCGACAATCCATTTAGGCGAGCTTTTTAAATGATTCACCGGTACTTTCTTGACATTATGTGTAACGATTTACCATTATTATTCCTGGTTTACAACCACCCAGGAACTTATTAAAAAAAATGTTCACTTTACATTTTTCGCGTTTAAAATTATTAAATGGAAAATCGAACGAAATTGGGTTTGATTGATTGAAGTAACGCTAAAGTCAAAACAAAGCAATGAATTGTGAAGAGAATAACACATATACTAATATTTTCAAAAACTCTAGTGTTGTTTTTCTAAGAAGATGCATTTCAAAACATAATAACTTATTATGTATTCTTTCTTTTGAGGGTTTCCTCGATATCCGATGGAAACTTTTATATTACTCAACTACAGGGTCATTTTTTCACCCAAAATTATACAGAGAACTACTGAAGATATTTTCATGAAATTAATTTTCACTTTGTTATCGGGGATGACGAGAAAATGTACAATATTTTCATGTTTTTATCACTTCCGGTTATACCGGAAGTAGCAATCAACTTTGTTTTTTGCATCGACATGCTCTATAAATTATCATATTTTTGTATTCCCCATCGAATTTTAATGTGGCTTTGATCATATATATGACTTTACTGATATTTCGAAGCTTTCCAGAGTTATTTGTGCTTTTATCAAAGCTTCTTGCCCTTTAACGTTAGAAGGAATTTTCGAGAATTATTATTGAAGCCACGTTTTTCACTCTGATTTTGACGAATAAATTCTTCTGGGTATATGTAAATAAAAACATGCGGAATTTTGATTCGAGTTATTCGGGATATTAGAAACATTAACTGAGTGATGTGGAGTTGTACCATTTTTTTGGAACCATAATAGACTAGTGCTAAATCTTTGAAAATGGTATAAAGTGGAAAAAAAAATAATATGATGAAACTCATTGAAAGGGAAGTGAATATAACAAAAACTGCTGAAGAATAATTTACGGGTGATCTGAGATCGGGAAGTGGTAGGAGGAGTTTTAAAGGGTGTAAAACGGTTTATCTCGATTTCCGGCAAAACTAAAATTCCTCTGGAAAAAAGTCGAATGGCAAAATTGTAGGTGATAAAAAGATCTATATCTTTTGTATTTAAACTTTTTTCACATAACCTCAAAATTTATGTGAAAATTTAAATAGCCAAGCCTTCGGTTTTTTATTTTTCTTTAAAAAATTTTTTTTCACGGAATTTGGGGAATACTCACCTTTTTATGTCCTTAACACACTGTAATTATTTTGATTCAAAATATTTATTTTTTCACCATATTTTGACAATATCGAATAAGCACTCTAATTTTCAATCGATAATTCTCACGTCAAAATATGTATCTGCCTTTTTGAAAAATTTGGTCGGCTATTTGTTCGTTGAAATCTCTACTTGATGAACATACACTGAAAATATATTTTACTATGGTAAATTTTCTCAGAAAATGCTACGAAATAAAGCAACAAAAAGGCCACCCACATTTTTAAAAAAGCCTATATTTTGACGTGAGAATTTCTGATTGAAAATTAGGGTACTTAATTTTTTTGTAAAACATAAAAATAAAAAACCGAAAACTTGGTTATTTGAATCTTTCACATAAATTTTGGGGTCATGTGAAAAAAGTGTGAATACAAAAGTTATGGATTTTTTTATTACCTTAACTTTTTTCGTAGGACTTGTACTTGTTTTTAATTTGAAATAGAGATACATCGTTTTTTACCCTTAAAAATTCATCCCCTTCTGCTCTCCGAACTCAGATCGCTCCATAATTATTTTTCCTTTCATTTTTGTTATATTCTCGTCCTTTCTAGAATATTTCTGTTTTCTGACCGTTTTGTTGTTCATTATTTTATTGATGGTATCTTTTGATGATGTAGGTCGATCAGGAAATCTCTCAATGTAGAGTCTGATTATTGTATTCACAACACGATTACATTCGCCATGAATAAGAATGATATTCAAGTAATCTTCATCGTGAAATCATTTTGCCGAAACTTTAGTAAACAGTGAACACAAATAAGACTGAAAGAAAATTTCGCAAATGTGGATTCCTAATGTTTACTATTTCCAATGTTGAATTTTTTGATAAAAAGATAAAAAATAAATTATAAATGAATGCGTTACTTACCATAGAAACGTGTTATTTCTTGAATATCTCGATTAGATAATTTTACGCATATGGTCGATAGGATATTATTTATTTGTCTTTAGGAATAGAATCATAATTCGATACAAAAAATATTGGTTCTCATTTGAAATAAGGAATTACATCCATCTAAAGTTAAAGGTCAAGTTGCTATGACCATCCTTCTTTCTCAAATAACTCTGAAAAGATTCGAAATAGTAGTGAAGTCATATGATCAAAGTCACATTAAAAATCGATGGGGAATCCAATAATGTGATAATTTTTTGACGTCATTGATAGCTACTCCCGGTACAACCGGAAGTCACAAAAACATGAAAATAATATAGATATTCTCGGCTTCCCGGATAACAATGAAAATGAATTTCATGAAAATATCTTGGGTGGTTCTTCGTATGATTTTGAGTGAGGTTAAGAAACTATTTTTCAACATTTTGATTTATGACAAAAAATCCTTCAGTAT
The DNA here is from genome assembly GCA_937662695.2 of Halyzia sedecimguttata. Classification (NCBI taxonomy): domain Eukaryota; kingdom Metazoa; phylum Arthropoda; class Insecta; order Coleoptera; family Coccinellidae; genus Halyzia; species Halyzia sedecimguttata. The sequence goes on along the minus strand of OW569415.2, from coordinate 66,137,954 downwards.
TTTCTGTAAAAAACTTAAAAAGTCACTATTTCTAGTGATATAGGATGAAATAGAAATACTTCTTCATCCATCATCATTGATGGATAAAGTTTGAACCATAATAAATTATTATTTGCTCTTTTATGCGAAGCGATTTTAAAAGATTACTAGGAAAAAAATCGGGTATCAGTTAAGATAACGGAAATATTTCAGAAATAAAGCGTGGGTAATTCACGTGGAATTTCCTTATTCTCAAGTTATTCTTCCTGTTGTTTTATTAATGCGAATGTTTTTGCGCGCGTGTTCCGCAAGGAACAGCGTGCTATCATTTCGTCACAATGTCTGTATTTGTCGAATTTTTTTTCGAAAATGGTCTCAAACGATTGGGTTCGACTCCCTGATGAAGAATTCGAGGTCAAATTCAATTCTGTCCGTCCGGCCGGTCCGGCCGTTAGCACGATAACTCTCGAACGGAACGACTTAGAGCGTTGAAATTTGCAGGGTAGTTTCGTAGCGTAAATATCTCGGACAAGTTCGTTAACGGGCGAAATCGACCGAGCGGTTTCGGAGTTAAGGCCGTTTTTAATAAAAACGTTTTTTATGAATATTTCCGGAACCGATCACTCGATCTTTTTGAAATTTGGCATCAGATTGTAGAATCATGACCTTTATATGCCTGCGAAGTTTTGTGTTGAACGGACGGCCCTAAAGTGGCAAAAAAAATTTTTGAAAATTTGAAAATTTTGTTTTCACGATAACTCGAAAAATACTGATCTGATTAAATTGAAACTCAGTAGTTAGATGCAAAAGACCAAAGCAAACACTTTTGCAAAATTTCGTGAAGATCACGTGACATGAAAAAAATAAAAAAATTACTACTATTTTGCGGAATACTTTGCTTTTAATGCCGAAACATATGTTTTTGAGGTTCATACTGCCCTTTCCGGGCATTTTCCGTATTGCGCATGCGCAGATGAGAAGTCCTTTAACTGCTGTAGTTTTCGTCAGAGAGGATTGGGGTTTTGGGGTGGCGGATGCTATTCCCCCATAGAATTCAGATCCCTGATGAGGGTCTGCGCATGCGTAGATTAAAGATGCGATATCTTCCGAACCACTAGTGTTGGAGAATCGAAGTTTTTTGTAAGGTGTGTTATTTTGAGAGGACTTTTAGCCGCCAGTAGATTGCGCATGCGCAGAAGAGAAGTGACTATTTTTGGGTTGGATGGGTTATGTTGGGAGTGCTGAGTCGATATTATGAGGTTTTGAAAGAATATTCATAGCAATTCAGTGCAAGGACAAGTCAGTTTGGGGTATGAAGCGTTGTTTCCGAGTTAAAGTGTCCGTACCGTGGCCCTGGGGCTAATTTTGAAATTGATGTTACCCCTTACAGGCATTTTTCGTTATGCGCATGAGCAGACCATCAGTGATTTAACTGGTGGTGTTTTCATCAGAGAGGATTAGGGTTTTGGGGTGGCGGATGCTATTCCTCTATAGAATCCCTCGTTGAGGGTCTGCGCATGCGTGGATTAAAGATGTGATATCTCCTGAACCACTAGTGTTGGAGAATCGGAGTTTTTTGTAAGGTGTGTTATTTTGAGAGGACTTTTAGCCGCGAGTAGATTGCGCATGCGCAGAAGAGAAGTGACTGTTTTTGGTTTGGATGGGTTATGTTGGGAGGGCTGAGTCGATATTATGAGGTTTTAAAAGAATATTCATAGCAATTCAGTGCAAGGACAAGTCAGTTTGGGGGATGTAGCGTTGTTTCCGAGTTAAAGTGTCCGTACCGTGGCCCTGGGGCTAATTTTGAAACTGATGTTACCCCTTACAGGTATTTTTCGTTATGCGCATGAGCAGACCATCAGTAATTTAACTGGTGGTGTTTTCGTCAGAGAGGATTCGGGTTTTGGGGTGGCGGATGCTATTCCTCTATAGAATCCCCTGTTGAGGGTCTGCGCATGCGTGGATTAAAGATGTGATATCTCCTGAACCACAAGTGTTGGAGAATCGGAGTTTTTTGTAAGGTGTGTTATTTTGAGAGGACTTTTAGCCGCGAGTAGATTGCGCATGCGCAGAAGAGAAGTGACTGTTTTTGGGTTGGATGGGTTATGTTGGGAGTGCTGAGACGATATTATGAGGTTTTAAAAGAATATTCATAGCAATTCAGTGCAAGGACAAGTCAGTTTGGGGGCTGTAGCGTTGTTTCAGAGTTAAAGTGTCCGTACCGTGGCCCTGGGGCTAATTTCGAAATGGATGTAACCCCTTACGGGCATTTTTCGTTATGCGCATGAGCAGACCATCAGTGATTTAACTGGTGGTGCTTTCGTCAGAGAGGATTGGGGTTTTGGGGTGGCGGGTGCTTTTCCGCTATAGAATCCCCTGGTGAGGGTCTGCGCATGCGTGGATTCAAGAAGCGATATCTCCTGAACCACTAGTGTTGGAGAATCGGAGTTTTTTGTGAGGTGTGTAATTTTGGGAGGACTTGCAGCCACGAGTATACTGCGCTTGCGCAGACGAGAAGTGAATGGTTTTGGGTTGTTTGGGTTATGTTGGGAGTAATGAGCCGATATTGTGAGGTTTTAAAAGAATATTCATGTCAATTCAGTGCACGGACACAAGTCAGTTTGGGGGAAATAGCGTTGTTTCCGATTTGAATGGTCTGTATGGTGGCCCTGAGGCGAATTTATAAATAACTATATTCGGTAGATCTATATTAAAATGCGTTCGGATTTGGAGAAGATGCAATTTCGTCCCTAACGGAGGACCCACAACCGAATTTTTTTCTGATCTACGGTAAAACTAACAGCCAAACTGTATTGATAGCTACATTTGTTACAGGAACTTGAAAAAAAAAAAAAAAAGCACTGACGTGAAGTCATTACTCTTTGGCGCGCGTGTTCACGGTGGCTAATTTGAATTGAATGATTCAAAAATTAACAGTGCTGTATCTAAGCTGCCATCAGGATAGAGTAACAAAGTTGGAAAAGAACACAAGTGACTCTCCTTAGTCGCACAAGCTCCTAGAAGATTTGGGAGGGTCAGTATAATCCTAATCATGTTTATAGCACGCGCGCAAAAGCAGATTGACTTAACAATGAAAGAAAAAGTGTAAAAAGTCAATCTGCTTTGGCGCGCGTGCTATAAACATGATTAGGATTATACTGACCCTCCCAAATCTTCTAGGAGCTTGTGCGACTAAGGAGAGTCACTTGTGTTCTTTTCCAACTTTGTTACTCTATCCTGATGGCAGCTTAGATACAGCACTGTTAATTTTTGAATCATTCAATTCAAATTAGCCACCGTGAACACGCGCGCCAAAGAGTACTGACTTCACGTCAGTGCTTTTTTTTTTTTTTTTTTATTTGTCGTTCTTCCATCGTCCTTCATCACTCTTATCAAAATGTATCTGGACATATCTCCGTGTTTTGTAATCATTTGATGAAACATATGATATATTTGTGAATTGATTATGGAATATATTGAGTTCATGTTGAATAACCGCAGGAAAGAAAAAATAAAATTATGCGGGCTTTTAAAATGATCAATTCCTGGTACTTTCTTGACAGTCTGCATTTTTCATAGATCCAAGATAATTTATTCATTTATTTTTTTCCTCGCATACACTGACTTTGGTGAATTACATGCAAATAGATTTACGATCATACAGGGTTGTTCAAAATCCGAGACTTTTCCGAGAAATATTCGAACGATTAAAAGTGCGTTTTTTCAAATGGAATGATGATCTGTATATCATAAGATGTATTGAAAGATAATTAAAGGGCATAGCCCGATAAATATGGGAAATCTGCCCCCATGGCTTTTTTGACTCACACTCAGAGGATCGATTTGGTATCGAATAAAAATAATTCACCTCAATTTTTAGCCCTTCACCTCAAACGGCTTTCGAGATTGTCAAAAAAACCTGTTTTTTAGATTTTAATTTTATTTTTATAGTAAAATTCGGAATTAATCAATGGTTATTTTTTTTCTTATTCTTAGGAGTCTAAGATATAAAAAAAAAAACATACGATCATAGTTCCTTAACGATAAGTCGATTTTTAACGAAGGAAAGAAATTAAATTTTTTTTTTAGCCTTTTTGGAATATGTCAATCACCAAAACTCGTCAGAACATGTCTTTTATGCTCCTCTAGACTCTGGAATTTTTTTGGATTTTTTGAAGTGGTGGAACAATGCCAAAAAAATGAAAAACTCATTTTTTGCCTAAAATTCTGTGTTTTAACGAACTTTAATTTTTTTTATTTGAAAAAATACGTAGGAAATTTTTTTTTTTTTAAATATATATTTTTCAAAGATGAACATAAAAAATTAGGAACCTAAAGTAAGTAAAAGGGCTATTAATGATTCAAAAGACACTTGGAGACGATTCTTATATTTTTTTATACAATTGGAAATCATTTTTGATACAACAAAAATAAAAATTATAATCGAAACGATTACTAGATTAGTCTTCATCACTGTCTTCATTTATTACGACGCTAATGAAATTGTGTAAATTATGAGTAATGAAAAAATTTTTGCTCGTTTTTTCATACGAAAAAAAATATAATTGTGTTAAAACGCAGGATTTTAGAAGAAAAATGAGTTTTTCAATTTTTTTAAATTGTTCCACCACTTCAAATGATCCGAAAAAATTCCTGAGTCTATAGGAGCATAAAAGACATGTTCTGACGAGTTTTGGTAATTGACATATTTCAAAAAGGCTAAAAAAAAAATTTTCATTTTCTTCCCTTCGTTAAAAATCGGCTTTTCGTTAAGGAACCATGATCGTATGTTTATTACATATTTTAGACTCCTAAGAATAAGAAAAAAAAAATCACCATTGATTAATTCCGAATTTTACTAATAAAATTAAAACCTAAAAAACAGGTTTTTTCGAAAATCTCGAAAGTCATTTGAGTTGAAGGGCTAAAAATTGAGGTGAATTATTTTTATTCGATGCCAGATCGATCCCCTGAGTGTGAGTCACAAAAGCCATGGGGGCAGATTTCCCATATTTATCCGGCTATCCCCTTTCCTTTTAAACGTTCCTATACCTAAATTGTATGGTTTTCGAATTAAAAGCAAGTTTTCATGCCGTTGGGAATATTGGGCTACATTTTGTATTGGCTATCCATGAAATGTCATAGAACATGTAAAATATGAAAATTGGCATCGATTGTAAAGTACTGTTGAATTTATCGAAGGAGATTTTATTGAAAAATATTTCGAATGGAAGGCAATGATTATACAAATGATGTTTTGATGGAATTGTTTATTCTTCACGGTCAATGCGATCAAATTGTAGCAAGATCATGCAGAATGGTCTGGTTAGGCCTAAATCTTAATCTGCACCTCTGGCTAAATCATGAGGATTTGCGTTAAAATAAGTTGATCCGTTTAAAATCTTCTTTTAAAGTTTTAAGCTTCGGCATTGTACATCCCACTTTTATGTTTTGATCCATAAAGAGACGTATTTTATTAAACCTAATTGATACTCGGGATATTGGTAATCCATACCCTAAATTTCAGCTCTCTAGGATATATATATATATTCTTTTGAACTTGAGCATTACAATTAATTTTTCATCTAACAATAAAGCATGTGTATGAAAAAAGTGTTAGCAGAGGTTAGTGTAACGGGGTACCATATAATTTGATATATGATACTAGAGCTTAGGGAAAAAACCTCAGCAAAAAAACCCTATCTCCCCGTTAGTGTTGTGATTTATGAAAATTGAAATTGTTAACAAAATATGCTGAAATATTAAATATTGAAGGGCATCTTTTTCTTCATTATCGCTTCTTCCTTCAACAATCAGAGAAGTTTCTCCAAGGTACCCGAAACCCAATCTGGAAAAGGAAAAGGCAAAGGGAGAAAAGGAACAAATTAAAAATGGAATATTCTATATTTTATTAAATAGATTTAAAACTCGCTACCCATTCTAAAAAAGATTCAGAAACATTATGAATAGCCCTAAAACCATCTTTGAATCTATATATGCGACAATTATTAACTAAATGATCTATGGTTTCCTCTGCTTCCCCACATTCACAACTAGGGCTCTCAACTGAGTTCCACCTGAAAAGCATGCTGTTGCAACGACCATGACCGGTTCTTAGACGATTCAGAATAGACCATATTCTCCTTGGAAGATCAAACCCCGGAACTCTATTTGAAGGATCAGAAATTAAATCTTTGTTGAATAAATTGCAAGAAATCCATTCAGACCGCCAAACTTCCTTGTCACTTTTATTCGAATTAAGAAAACAGTTGGACCATAAAGGGTTTCGTGACTTCAATCTGGGAATCTTATTGTCTGGAATGTAGGAGATAATCGGAAATGAATTCGGAAAAGAATGAAATTTATTCCAAGAATTTGAAACAGCAGTCTGCCTGCGAATGTGGGGCGGGACAATGTTTGAAAGAACTGGCAACCAATGAATAGGTGTAGATCTAATAGTTCCAGTGATGATTCGCATAGATGAATTCAACTGTGCATCAATTTTTTGAGTATGAGCACTATTAAACCAGACGGGGCAACAATATTCAGCGGCAGAAAAAACCAAGGCTAAGGCAGCCGTTCGAAGAGTAGCTGCATCAGCACCCCATGAAGTACCAGCTAATTTCTGCAGAATATTATTTCTCGTTTTCAACTTCAGACGCAAAACATCCAAATGAGCTTTGAAATTCAAAGATGAATCTAGTTTCACTCCTAGATATTTAGGATAAAAATTATGTCTCAAGAAAGAATCACCGAAAGACACACTCAATGTTCTATATTTTTGGTGATTGTTCAAATGAAAGCAAGAAACCTCAGTTTTATTCGGATTCGGACACAAACGCCACTGAAATAGGTACTTTTTCAGAATATCTAAATCTGCAGATAGATTTTTTTCTATACTTTGGAAATCAGAATGACGAAATGCAAGGGCAATGTCATCAGCGTAGATGAATTTCTCAGACGAAGTAGCAGGAATATCACACAGATATAAATTGAAAAGAAGAGGTGCTAAAACTGAACCTTGTGGGAGACCATTATTCAAATTCTTGAATTTACTACTATTATTATCAATAAAAACACGAAACCTTCTATCCGAGAGCATATTTTCGAGTAAACGAACCATTTTTCCACACTTTAAATGAGTATAAAGTTTGGAAATCAAACCATCTTTCCATACCGTGTCATATGCTGCCGACAAATCCACAAATGCTGTTCCTGTTTTCATTTTACTATTGAAACCTGTTTCGATATAAGTAGTTAGACTAAGAACCTGATCACAACAATTTCTATTTTTCCTGAAGCCCCCCTGGCAATTCTGTAGAACGTCTTCTACAGACGATTCAATCCTAAAAAGAATCAATCTTTCTAAAATTTTAAAAGGAACACTCAACAGACTAATGGGTCGATAACTGCTAGGATCGGAAGAATCCTTTCCACGTTTTAAAATTCCTATGACTTTAGCTTTGCGGAATTCTTTTGGAATATTTCCAGTATTCAGAATATTATTATAGAATGATAATAGCCAGGACATGGCTTTTTTGCCCAAGTGTTTGATGAATTCAGGATAAATTCCGTCAAATCCGGCTGCTTTCCGAGATTTAGTGCATTTAAGTGCTGCTTTTAATTCATCCAAGTTGAATATATTCGAGATACTGTCTATAGATGAAGATGATGTCCTAAATTTGTGCAAATTATACTTCATATTCTTGATTTTTGATTTTGAAATTCCAACCGAATTGGAAACATCAACTAGCCGACGAGCAATCAATTCAGGGTCAATTTTAGAAGATGACAATGTTAGAGGAGTAGCTTCCCCTAATTTTCTCAAAACATCCCATGTACTCCTACTCGAATGTGTGAAATTCATATCGGAAACTACACTATTCCACTTTTCCTTACGACTTGCATTTATAGAATTCATTAGCTTCTCGCATTTTTCAGTAGTTGGCGAATTTTGATAATCCTTATATAAATTTTCTGTTTCAACTGACCAACCAGGAATATACTCTTGACGGAAACCCCTCGGAATGAATTTCTTAGCTGAAGCTTTTACTACACCAACAAATCTATAGTAATTGTCATAAGTTGGTCGAATCCATCTTATGTCACTATCCACTTTTTTCGCGAATTGAACCCAATTAGCCTTCTGGAAATTCCAAAAACTATTTGGAGGTTTATAAATGTTGATGACAGAAATGTCACAAAATTTGAAGGAAATGAAGAAAACTCCTTCAATCTCACCTTTCCTAATTAACTCAACATTTTGAACAGAGGAATTCTTGACATAACAAGCTAGACCGTAAATTCGACTTAGAAGAAAATCAACTAATACATAACCTTTCAAAAGTCCCCTCTCTCGAAGATTTTCCTCTGTTGCTGTATGGGTCTCTTGGAGAAGAATCACCTCTGCACCTTGCTGGTCCGCTAATTTTCCAAGGTAATCGCACTTATCCTTTGATATCCCTTCAATATTTAAATTTAAAATAGACACTTCGTTACTGCTCTTCTGCCGGGAGGGTTCTTGGAACCTAGTTCGGCAATCCAAGCGATGATTTTTCGGAACTTCAGATGTTCGAAGACCGCTACAGGACCCTAATGAAGGGCAATCATCTCCCATAGATAAAAGCTTCACATTCAAATTGAAAATCGATATAAAAATCTCCAAGAAAAATTTGGCGTTTCTATTTTATATGTCACTTTGACATATTAACGAGGTAATGAATGTTTAGTCGAAACCATATTTTGCACAAAAAAAGAAAAAAAGCAGTATCATGTTGAATACCTTAATATTATTGATTATTATATAATTATTGATGAAAATAATGAGAGAGACCCAGGAAATTTGACACATTTTGTCTTATCTCCAGAAATTGAAATCGTATAGAGCCAAAATTTTGCACAATGTTGCAAAATACTACAAATGACCTCTGCACCTTGCTGGTCCGCTAATTTTCCAAGGTAATCGCACTTATCCTTTGATATCCCTTCAATATTTAAATTTAAATTAGACACTTCGTTACTGCTCTTCTGCCGGGAGGGTTCTTGGAACCTAGTTCGGCAATCCAAGCGAAAAAAAGCAGTATCATGTTGAATACCTTAATATTATTGATTATTATATAATTATCGATGAAAATAATGAGAGAGACCCAGGAAATTTGACACATTTTGTCTTATCTCCAGAAATTGAAATCGTATAGAGCCAAAATTTTGCACAATGTTGCAAAATACTACAAATGACCTCTGCACCTTGCTGGTCCGCTAATTTTCCAAGGTAATCGCACTTATCCTTTGATATCCCTTCAATATTTAAATTTAAAATAGACACTTCGTTACTGCTCTTCTGCCGGGAGGGTTCTTGGAACCTAGTTCGGCAATCCAAGCGATGATTTTTCGGAACTTCAGATGTTCGAAGACCGCTACAGGACCCTAATGAAGGGCAATCATCTCCCATAGATAAAAGCTTCACATTCAAATTGAAAATCGATATAAAAATCTCCAAGAAAAATTTGGCGTTTCTATTTTATATGTCACTTTGACATATTAACGAGGTAATGAATGTTTAGCGAAACCATATTTTGCACAAAAAAAGAAAAAAAGCAGTATCATGTTGAATACCTTAATATTATTGATTATTATATAATTATCGATGAAAATAATGAGAGAGACCCAGGAAATTTGACACATTTTGTCTTATCTCCAGAAATTGAAATCGTATAGAGCCAAAATTTTGCACAATGTTGCAAAATACTACAATTGACGTTAGTACAAGTTTTTGTTGCAATCTGATGAATAGTTCACGAAAAAAAATTTTTTTTTCGAAAAAATTAAAAGAAATATTTTTTTAAAAATTACCAACATTTCGATCATAACAGAATTTTGCCAAAAGTTGCGCGTTTATATCCTCGAACTGACTACCAAGTTTCGATTCAACATCTTCTTTAGTTCCTGAAATATCAGGGAAATAACCTCAAAATTTTAAATGTCTATAACTCCTAAACCGTCCGGCCGATTTTGCCCGTTAACGAACTTAACCGTCGCATTTTGATCAGAAGCCTACCCTGAAAGTTTGAAGTCGATAGGACCTTCGGTGCTCCTGTTATCGTGCCTACGGCCGGCCGGCCGGACGGCACCCAAAAATCTGACACCGGATTCGTGATCAGGGAGTCCGAATTAGTCTATTAGCCAATTTTCAGCTCGAAATTCGAAAATTACAGACATTTGGACGAAATGATAGGACGATGTTCCCCTAGAACATGCGCCCAAAAAAGAAGTAACAAATCAATCAATTATTCGAAAACTGCTAGAGATAGGGATGCGGAAGTTGTCAGAAATAATAAGGAGGCGACGGCGAATCGAAAAAAGGCAATAATATACAGGGTGTTCCATTTGAAATATCAAAACTGTTAGTACTTTTTGATATAAGCGGCAACATCGCAGAGCTGAAAATATTCTAGATCGATGAAGCGGTGTTTCCTAGTCAAGGAACCAAATTTTCAATAAAATCGTACTTCCTGTTCTTCGTAAAAGGGTACCATCGACCGTGGCTCACCGTATATCTCCCATTTTATTGAACTACCAGGGAATATCAATTTGCTGAATTAACCTTATTCTATCAGATTTGTTTGAAGATATAAATGTGATTATTGCGAACAAATTGTAAATCTATACGTTAAATTATATTTGTCATCTAGAGTTGTCAAATTTGACTAGAAACTTCTGATGAACATTATTTCGACGTCTTTCGTGATATTACGACATTCTGGTTTGAGTCCATAGACAAGATCAAATGGTCTGGTCTACAGGAGTAACCTTACTTGAAATTATTATTTCGATCGAAATGAAAAAATATTGAAAAAAGCTCCGCTCCGGGAATCGAAACTGGTACCCTCGGAGCCACTGGTGCGCGGGTCTGAAATTCTCACCTCGACCCCAAAGTGGTCGATGTAAGAAAAAGGGATTAAGTACAACTTGAGGGAATGATGGTACCTTCCTATTTATATCATAATCAATATTGAGAATGTGGATATGGAAATGTGGAAAACCTAATATTTCATTCATTTCAACCACCAATTTCCCAGAGTTGATGAATTCAGATGAAGATATCTCAGGGTGATACGTAAATGTTTCATTGAGTTTGGCATGTTATTCCACATTTATTTATTATTATTGAATTAGATAAATGGCGACCGCAATGTTGTACGATTTCCCAAATAGTATTACAGTCGGTTTGTCATTCGTACGATTGGTGCATGTTGAGGGGTGCAAATGTGTCGGAAATTTGAAAAAAATATACTCGAGATCCAATTGATGTGTCTACATAAAATTCGTAAATTTGCTTAAATTCAATCAAAATCATTTCACTGCAATTTTTTACGATAAGTATTCGATAACCATTAAACAGTACTAGTTGAAATATGAAGAATTTACTGAATGTATGTCAAGGAATGGAAGGAATTGGTGAAATTTAGCGAGAAAATATTACACCCTTGCGTAAAATATGCACCGATTTTTTCTTCGAGCTCTAAGATAAATATGAAAGGACCTTGTAGCTATAATGGAAATGTATACGATAAGAATATATAAGAAATTATTTAGGTAACCTAGTTCATGCCAAACTGGATAAAGTTCACCTCCCTCAATCGATTAATACCGAATTTCTTTTTGCGCGCGTGTTCCGCAAGGAACAGCGTGCTATCATTTCGTCACAATGTCTGTATTTTTCGAATTTTTTTTCGAAAATGGTCTCAAACGATTAGGTTCGACTTCCTGATGAAGAATTCGAGGTCAAACTCAATTCTGTCCGTCCGGTCCGGCCGGCCGGCCGGCCGGTCCGGCCGGCCGTTAGCACGATAACTCTCGAACGGAACGACTTAGAGCGTTGAAATTTGCAGGGTAGTTTTGTAGCGTAAATATCTCGGACAAGTTCGTTAACGGGCGAAATCCACCGAGCGGTTTCGGAGTTAAGGCCGTTTTTAGTCAAAACGTTTTTAATGAATATTTCCGGAACCAATCACTCGAGCTTTCTGAAATTTGGCAGCAAATTGTAGAATCATGACCTTTATATGCCTGCGAAGTTTCGTTTTGATCGGACGGCCCTAAAGTAGCAAAAAAATATTTCAAAAATTTTAAAATTTTGTTTTCAGGATAACTCGAAAAATACTGATCTGATTAAATTGAAACTCAGTAGTTAGATGCAAAAGACCAATGCAAACACTTTTGCAAAATTTCGTGAAGATCACGTGACATGAAAAAAATAAAAAAATTACTACTATTTTGCGAAATACTTTGCTTAAAATGCCGAAACCTATTTTTTTGAGGTTCATGCTGCCCTTTCCGGACATTTTTCGTTGTGCGCATGCGCAGATGAGAAGTCATTTAACTGCTGTAGTTTTCGTCAGAGAGGATTGGGGTTTTGGGGTGGCGGATGCTATTCCTCCATAGAATCCAGATCCCTGATGAGGGTCTGCGCATGCGTAGATTGAAGATGCGATATCTTCCGAACCACTAGTGTTGGAGAATCGGAGTTTTTTGTAAGGTGTGTTATTTTGAAAGGACTTTTAGCCGCGAGTAGATTGCGCATGCGCAGAAGAGAAGTGACTGTTTTTGGGTTGTATGGGTTATGTTGGGAGTGCTGACCCGATATTGTGAGGTTTTAAAAGAATATTCATGGCAATTCAGTGCAAGGACAAGTCAGATTGGGGGATGTAGCGTTGTTTCCGAGTTAAAGTGTCCGTATCGTGGCCCTGGGGCTAATTTCGAAATTGATGTAACCCCTTACGGGCATTTTTCGTTATTCGCATGAGCAGACCATCAGTGATTTAACTGCTGAAGTTTTCGTCAGAGAGGATTGGGGTTTTGGGGTGGCGGATGCTATTCCTCTACAGAATCCCCTGGTGAGGGTCTGCGCATGCGTGGATTCAAGAGGCGATATCTCCTGAACCACTAGTGTTGGAGAATCGGAGTTTTCTGTATGGTGTGTGATTTTGGGAGGACTTTCAGCCGCAAGTAGATTGCGCATGCGCAGAAGAGAAGTGACTGTTTTTGGGTTGTATGGGTTATGTTGGGAGTGCTGACCCGATATTGTGAGGTTCTAAAAGAATATTCATGGCAATTCAGTGCAAGGACAAGTCAGATTGGGGGATGTAGCGTTGTTTCCGAGTTAAAGTGTCCGTATCGTGGCCCTGGGGCTAATTTCGAAATTGATGTTACCCCTTACGGGCATTTTTCGTAATGCGCATGAGCAGACCATCAGTGATTTAACTGCTGGTGCTTTCATCAGAGAGGATTGGGATTTTGGGGTGGCGGATGCTATTCCTCTATAGAATCCCCTGGTGAGGGTCTGCGCATGCGTGGATTCAAGAAGCGATATCTCCTGAACCACTAGTGTTGGAGAATCGGAGTTTTTAGTGAGGTGTGTAATTTTGGGTGGACTTGCAGCCACGAGTATATTGCGCTTGCGCAGATGAGAAGTGAATGGTTTTGGGTTGTTTGGGTTATGTTGGAAGCAATGAGCCGATATTGTGAGGTTTTAAAAGAATATTCATGTCAATTCAGTGCACGGACACAAGTCAGTTTGGGGGAAATAGCGTTGTTTCCGAGTTGAAATGTCTGTATGGTGGCCCTGAGGCGAATTTATAAATAACTATATTCGGTAGATATATATTAAAATACGTTCGGATTTGGAGAAGAGGCAATTGCGTTCCAAACGGAGGTCTCACAACCGCATTTTTTTTCGATCTACAGCCAGACTGTATTGATGGCTATATTTGTTAAAGGAACTTGAAAAAAAAAAAAAAGCACTGACGTGTAGTCAGTACTCTTTGGCGCGCGTGTTCAAGGTGGCTAATTTGAATTGAATGATGAGTACTTCAAGCTCAGTAGATAGAGCGAGCCGAAGATCTACCCAAAGGATAGTGGACACCATTCACTGTCGGTTCAAAAATTAACAGTGCTGTATCTAAGCTGCCATCAGGATAGATTAACAAAGTTGGAAAAGAACACAAGTGACTATCCTTAGTCGCACAAGCTCCTAGAAGATTTGGGAGGGTCAGTATAATCCTAATCATGTTAATCGCACGCGCGCAAAAGCAGATTGACTTAACAATGAAAGAAAAAGTGTAAAAAGTCAATCTGCTTTGGCGCGCGTGCGATTAACATGATTAGGATTATACTGACCCTCCCAAATCTTCTAGGAGCTTGTGCGACTAAGGAGAGTCACTTGTGTTCTTTTCCAACTTTGTTAATCTATCCTGATGGCAGCTTAGATACAGCACTGTTAATTTTTGAACCGACAGTGAATGGTGTCCACTATCCTTTGGGTAGATCTTCGGCTCGCTCTATCTACTGAGCTTGAAGTACTCATCATTCAATTCAAATTAGCCACCTTGAACACGCGCGCCAAAGAGTACTGACTACACGTCAGTGCTTTTTTTTTTTTGTTTACGCATTTGGAAGATGGATATTGATCACCACTTTTAAATTCTTGTTAGAGATTAATTCCGTAAGGTCATATAATGTAGTGGATTCGCATTCAAGGAGGCACCGGAATATATTTGACGATATTTTATTTTCAACCTGAGAAACTGAAATAAAAATTCGAACATTTCCAAGGATTATCCAACAGCATTCAATTCTTCATGGTAGTATGCTCTTTATAGGGTGTACGAATGTTTCTGGTTGTTTGCCCGACGTAGCACTTGTTGCATTCTAAACATTCAATTTCAAATAAACCCGATTTTAAAATGTCCGGAGTTTTAACAAATGTATTTCCTAGAAGTTGTTTAATTTTAGTGGAAGTTTTTAAAGTCAGTTTTATATTAACCTTTTTAAAAATATTCTGGAGTTTGTTGTTTGTTTTCGGATGGAACGTGAGAACTTGGAAACCTTTCACCGTTTTTATTTCATTCGTTAGGGTTATGTTACTGTTACTTTTTATCTTTCTTTTTGATGATACTTTGGTTGATGGCTAAGCCCGTTTCTTTCGGCTTTTTGGAAAATTATTTTTCTTTCTTTCTTGAAGTTTATATTGCTTGGCGAAATATTAAATAACCGGTTGACGAGGAAATGTAAGCTGGCTATTTTATGTAACCAGGGTGCAACTGAAACAGACGAAATGTAATTATCAGAATTGGTAGGCTTTCCAAAAATGTTAAAACTGATTGAGTTATCTCTAGATAATTTCAAATCTAAGAATGGCAAGTAGGCACCTATTTCCAATAAGAAGGCGAACTTAATAGATGGGTATTTACTGTTTAAGATACTGGCAAATTCGTTAGTAGCAAAATTTTCAACCACAATTGCGAAGATGTCATCGACTTATCTAGCCCATAATTTTTTATTTCAAGTTCCAATTTGCTGGGGAACAATTAAAAAAAAAGAAACTCTTAATCGAATTTACCATGGTGAATTCTATTGTTCGTTCTCCTGTATTGGACAATCTTAATCGAATTGAATTTACCATGGCAAATTCAATTAAGAGAGTGTCCAATACAGGAGAACGGACAATAGAATTCACCATGGTGAATTCGATTAAGAGTTTCCAATACGCGCAAAACCTCCTGACTGCACGTCATTGTTTGAACCAATTTTTTTTTTCGTAATTTTTTTTTATCTTCGATATTCTACAACTAGTTAGCAAGCTTCAATTCGATTGGGTCAATATTTTTTTAGTCATCGAGGAAATAATATTCCAGATGGGTATAGCTCCGAAACCGTTGGGTCGATTCTGGCCAACAGCGAACTCAACTCTCCCATTTAGATGCGCAACCTACCCTGAAAATTGCAAGTCCCTATCTCATTTCGTTCGGGAGTTATCGAGGCAACGGTCACCCATCCAGCTACTAAACTCACACAAGGCTGCTCAGATCTCCAACAATATACATCCGATCTTATTCAAACTTGGAACTTGGTAGTAGAGATAGGTTCTGAAGGCTCTCGCAAAATTTTAGCTATGTCGAATGAATAGTTTCTGATATATAGAATTTTTTTCAATGATTTAAAAAAAAATTTCTAGTGATACGATCCTCAAAAAATTTTGCAAGAATTTTTGCGTTGCCATTCTTCAACTAATAACCATATTTAAATTGTATCGGTTTTGTATTTTTCGAGTAATTGAGTAAATTACAACCAAATTTCAGATGGGTATAACTCCAAAACCGTTTGGCCGATTATGCTTATAAACAAACTCAAATGTCGCATGCAGATGCACAACCTAACCTGAAAATTTCAAGTTGCTCTCTCTTTCCGTTCTCAGGTTATCGTGACATAAAAAATATGTTTTAATAATTTTTTTTTAATTTTCTAGAGATACGATTTTCACAAAATTTCACAAACGTGCTTAGGTTTATATTCTACAACTGCTCACCAAGTTTCAATTAGATCGGATTTATATTGGTTGAGAACAAAATTATTACTCGGAAACCATTGGGCCGATTACGCCCATTAACGAACTTGTCCGTCATATTGGGATGCGCCACCTACCCTGAAAATTTCGAGTCGCTAGCTCTTTCCGTTCTCAAGTTATCGTGGCAACGGCTAGCCGGCCGGAAGGACAGAATCAAATGTGACCTCGAATTCTTCATCCTACGTCTTGGTCAAAAAGTATGGCTTGGCTGTTTCAGGGAATTATTGCATTGCACAACATTAGAGACCAGGGACTGAATTTCTTACCAGGTTCACTGGAGTATCGTGCGATGGCTGCGAAATACCCAATCCATACCTTTTGACCAAGATGTAGGATTTGTGGACTAAGGGTTTGTAAAGAATGTTGTTGTACATTTAGGGGATTGGCTATTTATGAGATCTGATAACTTTTCAGCTGTGAAAGCTTCTTGCGAGTCTTAGCGTCCAATTTTTCATGAAATGATTTTGGTAGGATTTAATTTAATTTTTTAAAAGCCGCTTCACACTATGCAATATTCGTGAAATGCAAGACCAATGCAGTGGTAAATGACCCAATGGCGCATGCGTGACGGCAATTTTCTGATCAGCTGATGCGACTTTTAAAATTAGAGCTGGGGCTATTTTTGAGGCAATTATTTGTCCATTCTGGTTTATTTTTTAGGGACTTTAATGGTAGCCAACATGAATATGATATGATAAAATTCACTAGGTGTCTGACCTAACCTATCACTCGAAATTTTTTTCAGTAGTATCTGTTTTCATCAATTTCATATGGTTTGATTTTTTTGCGCGTGTATGTTCTGGGGAACATCGCGTTATCGTTTTGACCAAATGTCTGTATTTTCGAGTTTTTCGCCGAAAATGTTCTCAAACGATTGGGCTCGACTCCCTGATCAAGAATTCGAGGTCAATTTGATTCTGTCCGGCCGGTCGGCCGTTGCCACGATAACTTGAGAACGGAAAGAGATAGCGATTTGAAATTTTCAGGGTAGGTGGCGCATCCCAATACGACGGACAAGTTCGTTAATGGGCATAATCGGCCCAATGGTTTCCGAGTAATAATTTTGTCTAAAACCAATACTAATCCGATCTAATTGAAACTTGGCGAGTAGTTGTAGAATATAAACTTAAGCACAGTTGTGAAATTTTGTGAACATCGTATCGCTAGAAAATTTTAAAAAAATTATTAAAAAATATTATTTACGTCACGATAACCCAAGAACGGAAAGAGATAGCAACTTGAAATTTTCAGGTTAGGTTGAGAATCTGAAAGCGCTATTTGAGTTTTTTTATAGGTATAATCGGCGAAACGGTTTTGGAGTTATACCCATCTGAAATTTGGTTGTTATTCCTTAAATAACTCGAAAAATACAAAACCGATCCAATTCAAGCTTGGTTATTAGTGGTAGAATGGCAACGCAAATTTTTTTAAAAAATTTTGTGAGGATCGTACGGCTAGAAAATTTCTAAAAAATCATAGAAAATTATGGAAAAGAATACTATATATCAGAAACTGTTCGTCCGACATCGCTGAAATTTTGCGAGAGCCTTCAGAACCTAACTCTACTACCAAGTTCCAAGTTTGAACATGATCGGATCTATATTGTTGGAGATCCGAGCAGCCTTGTGTGAGTTCAGTAGCTGGATGGGTGATCATTGCCTCGACAACTCTCGAACGAAACGACATTGGGACTTGCAATTTTCAGGATAGACTGCACATCAGCACATCTGAATGGGAGAGTTAAGTTCGCTGTTGGCCATAATCGGCTCAACCGTTTCGGAGTTATACCCTTCCGGAATATTATTTCCTCGATAACTCAAAAAATATATACTCGCTCGAATTAAAGCTTGGTAACTAGTTGTAGAATATCGACAGGAAGACGTGTGTAAAATTTTGTGAGGACCGTACCACTAGAAAATTTTTAAAAAATTACGAAAAAATATTATGTATCTCATGATTCCTTGAGAACGGAAAGAAATAGCGAATTGCAGTTTTCAGAGTAGATTGCGCATCTGAATACAACATTTGAGTTCGTTAACTAGCATAATCGGCCAAATGGTTTTGGAGTTATATCAATCTGAAATTTGGTTGTTATTTCCTCAATAACTCAAAAAATACAAATCCGATCCAATTCAAATATGTTTATTAGTTGTAGAATGCCAACGCGAAAATTCTTGCAAAATTTCGTGAGGATCGTAGCACTAGAAAATTTTTAAGAAATCATTGAAAAAAAAATGGTTCAAGCACTGACGTGAAGTCAGAAGCTTTTGCGCGTATGTTCTCTTGTCCATTCTCCTTTATTGGGCACTCTTAATCGATTAAGAGTGTCCAATACAGGAGAATGGACAATAGAACATACGCGCAAAAGCTTCTGACTTCACGAAAAAAAAAAATAGGTGCAAGCACTGAAGAGAAGTCAGGAGCTTTTGCGCGTATGTTCTATTGTCCATTCTCCTGTATTGAACACTCTTAATCGATTAAGAGGGTCCAATAAAGGAGCCTGGACAAGAGAACATACGCGCAAAAGCTTCTGACTTCACACGTCAGTGCTTGAACCAATTTTTATCACTCGATGAATATAAGCAAGAAGGTATGGGTTCCGCAGTATGTTTAGTCTACAGAAACAGAACAAGTTTAATACTATTGTATGAAAACCATGCTCGCTTATATTCCATCAAGTCTGATGATTATCATAATAAAATAGCACGTTCAAGAGCACTGACTGATATTGCCCAAAACTTTTTAGATAATCCGATTCAAAAAAAGCTCGCGGAATATCCAAATTACAAGTCCTTGAAAATAGTATTGCACTTAAATTGCAGTATGGAATAATCATATTCATGCAATGCAATGCGTTGCATTGCTATTGCGTTGCATCAATATTGCCTAGTGTAAAGCGGCTTTAAGAAGCCTTCCTTCTATTCCAGTATAGTCAGGTAAACCGGTACTTCTTGCACATCATCACTGCTTTATGCCGGGTTTATGCAGAGAGAATTTAGCTTTTAGCTCATGGTACTTGACTGTAAGAACAAGCTCTCCTATTGGTTGTCTCGATTGGTACAACCAAGGGCTAAGTGCTAAGTGCTAAATTCGCTCTGCATAAACCCGACATTGATCATAGGCCATATAGGTCACTAACTTTGTCGTCATGTATACACTAATCTAGCTTTCACAATAATTGGAAGTACCTGTCCATAAAAAATGTTACGTAATGAATTGCACTTCCCTTTATGAAGGAGTAGAGGGTGAAAATTACAGATGTCTCAATTTTATTGTTGTTTGTATGCTTATTCTAGCCTACATTCAAGTCTCAGCTTTCTGGGACTGGAGTACCCTAGTTTCATACACAGCTCTGCACCCCCCTTTATGGTGGTTGAAAACATTAAATATTTTTTTTCTGTTGTTTGTTCGCTTATTCTAGTCTGCATACAAAATTTAAGGTTTCTAGTACTTCGGGAATTTTCCCAGTTTTATTAGTTTAATATTAAGATTTGCACCCTCCTTCAAGTGCGTGGAAGAGTAAAAGTTAAAGAAGTTCTAGCCTACATACCAAATTTGAATTTTCTAGGACTTCGTGAAGTATCCTAGTTTTATTCAAAGATCTGCAACCCCTTTATGGGAATTGGAGGGTGAAAATTACAGATTTCCCAATGTTGTCGTTGTTTGTCTATTCTAGCCTACGTACCAAATCTCAGCTTTCTAGGATTTAGGGATGTTCCCTAGTTGTATACACAGATTTGCACACCTCTTAATAGGGATTGGAAGGAGAAATATTCCTTAATTCTAGCCTCCTTACAAAATCTCAGCTTTCTAGGAGTTCGGAGAGTTCCCTAGGTCTATACAAAAATCTGCACCCCTCAGGAGCATTTAGACATTACGTTTGGCACCGATTTACATTCTGTATACACATTTCGCACTCGAACTTTGATTGGTTCTCAATTCAAATTTGACCAATGGTACTGCGCTGGCTGCCAAAAAGATGTACGTATTGTCAAAATGTTTACGGGGGTTGGAGGGTGATAGTAAAGATTCTTGGTTTCCTGTTGTTTGTTCGCTAATCTTTATCTGCATACCAATTTTCAGATTTCTAGGAGAATCACCCTAGAGGTTTTGATGATCATTCAATCGACGTATTTCAGGTATTAATGAAAAGCTAGGCATATGGAACTTGTTTCATGAGTCTACTCAGTGGCGTAACGTTCCTCAGCATAAACCAAAAAAAGTCCCAATTATTTTTTAGAATTCCGATTCTAATTATATTCCGATTCTAAGCATATTTTTTGCGCTCTTGTTCCTCGAAACAGAGTGCTTATCAATTTGCCCAAATGTCTTTAATTTTCGAATTTTTGGCTGAAAATGTTCCTAAACAATTTGGTTCGAGTAACTGATCAAGAATCCGTTGTCGAAATCGATTCTGTCAGGCCGGCCATTAACACGATAACTCTCGAACGGAATGAACTAGGCAGTGGAAATTTTCAGAGTAGGTTTGGGAGATGAATATCTCGGATAAGTTCCTTATTGGGCAAAATCGGCCTCTGATGGTTTCGAAGTAACGACAAGAAAATAAATTTTGTTTTACATTACAAATTTCAAATTCAATTTTTTTTTAAGATGCAGTTTTATCATAGGAATCCATTGATAACATTTTCAACTCTAACAAGCTAATACTTTCGGGGATATGATTTTTCAAAATTTCAATTATACATCGTACTTCTGTTTTCGCAGAATGCGAAATCTATCTGTCTTAGTTCTGTGTTCACTGTTCATACATGTCATCTTATCTACCTATAACAGACATGTCAAATGTATTTCTGTTAGAACAAACACAGTATGATTGAATGCAAAATGACCAATTATGGGATATTATAATTACCCCTACCCTATATGCCCTTGCATGGGTAGTCCATATGATGATGGAAATATATAATTTGGTAAGTTTATCGAATTGGGTTCAGAATATCTGCAGTGAAAACAAAACTGGAATATTGGAGTGTATTGAAGTTTCAATTGATATAATATAATTTTCAGAGTACATTACAGAGTACTACTATATATGAACAAAATGTAATTTTCTCTTTTATCGGTTGTTAATAAAGACATTTATTATTAATATTATTATTATTATTAGAGGAATGAATATCTCGGATAAGTTCGTTATTTAATTCTAATTTAGTTTCTTTTATGATGCAGGTCAATTATAAGAATCCATTGATATCATTCCCAACTCTGAGAAACCAATAATCTCGGAGATGATTTGTCAAAGTTTGAACAAGACTGCCGAAACTCCTGTCCACAATGCTTCCCCACTTTTTGTTCGTGGTTCCTGACAACATAATTTTTTAATTACTTATAATTTAGTACTAGCTTAACATGAATTTTTAATTTGTTGTCCCATTGTTTCTACATCTCAATGTTTCTACATTATTATTGCTCTTATTTTTTTTAAATTTCGTAATTGTATGATTGTTTATGTAAATCTGTAAATTCTGTATTGTTTTGAAATGAAAACTGTGAGTTTTCTACGGATTTTGAAATAAAGAAATGAAAATGAAAAGCTTGAATGATCATTTACTTTGGGAGGTATATTCATTATTAAATGATTCCTTTCTGTTCTGAGTCTTCTCTCCAAAACTCTGAAAAATATTTATAAAATAAATAGTTTATTATATTGTGAATTGTTTCTGCCTTAGAAACACAAGATAGTTGTCAGAAGCAATGTATAGTACAATGTTTCCTAACAAACAATAACGAAACAGCATCAACAATAAAACAACTATTTCGTAACGTTTCGGGGAATAGATCACCAAGGGAAAATCTTCAGAATTTCAGAATAGCTATCAACAAAAAATTATTCTGAAGATTTTCGTTTTGTGTCTGACGAAACGTTACGAAATAGTTGTTTCATCGTTGATGTTGTGTCGTTATTGTTTGCAACAATTCCAAACATTGTTTCTGACGAATAACTTGTGTTTCTAACGCAGAAGCAATTCACAAAATAATATATTTTTTATTTTATAGATATTGTTCATAGTTTGGAAGAGAAAACCCAGAACAGAAAGAAACCATTTAATATTGAATGATTGTCTTTTGGCAAAACCCGATTTATCTACGCAGTTCCATGAATGTATCCACTGTACTTTAGGAGTACGCTGTACATACAGAAAATTCAATATTGACCCTCAATGCCTGTATCTACCAACAAATCTTCAATATCGAATGGAAAAGGATTATTGGGATATTCCACAAAGGAGCAGCAATTGAACATGTTGTCAGTACTTGCCGACACGTGTTTATGCTTATAGGCATCTTCATGGCATTGCCTGCTCTTTTGCGGAATATCCCGATAATCGTTTTCCATTAAATTCACATCGCCGCAATATTCAATTTCTATTATTCTCTGTAATGAAATATCGAGTGCAACGGAATTAAATGATTTATCGTAATCTGGGGCCAGAACTCGAGATACTCTGCATATTACAAAGCCAATTCGTTAACCACTTGGTCAATAATTGACTTACTTGGTAGTTGTAGTTGCAAAGTAGCAATTCAAAGACATATGCAAAATTTCGTGAGGATCGAATGACAAGGAATTTTAAAAACCATTATTAAAATAAATTGTATCGTAGAAATTATCCGTCAGATATCGCAAGATCCTTCAAAAAGTAATTTTACAGCCAAGTTCTACATTGAAACTCGATCGGATCAGTATTTTTCGCGTTGTTAAGAAAATACCTGAAAAATTAAATTAATACAGTGGACCGGCTTAATTCCAGTCGAACAGCAAATGTTCACATAATTTCACAAAATTTCCGTGAAGTAGGTATCTAGCGAACAATTTTATTTCCGTCGACTAGATTGCCGTACTATCCCGAAAGACGTCTAAATATTGATAATTATAAGGTAAAAATTATACATATTTCATAGAGAACCCACTCCTAAGCTGTGATCGAATCCACCATTTTGTGGCGGCGGCCATCTTGGATTCACAATTTTACTGAATAAAAAAAAAAAATATTCAACTGTATTGACATTAGAACTTAAGCTGTGTAGCAAATATTTGATCAATCTGTCAACAGGAAAGGGGTAAAATTGTAGTTGCTGATAAAATATGTAATGGATCATTGTGTTGGCAGCCATATTAGATTTGGATTTTGTTCATATAGTACTGTTTTCGACTAGTCAAGACCCACCATTTGATAACCACATTGGAGGGCTTGTGAACAAATATGTAATCCGTAATTTGCGGTGGTGGCCATCTTGGATTTACAATGTCACTGAATTTATTGAATCGTATTGACATTAGAACTTAAGGTGTGTACCAAATATTATATCAATCTGTACACCAGATAGGGGAAAAATGTCAATTAATGAAAAAATATGTAATGGGTCACTTTTTCATATTGGATTTGGATTTTTTTATAGTGTACTGTATTCTACTAATCATTTGATAACCATATTGAGGGGGTTTTGTAAAAATATATCCGCCATTTTGTGGCGACGGCCATCTTGGATCTACAATTATACTGAATATATTTAATTGTAAGGTCATCAGAACTAATGGTGTTTACCAAATATCAGACTAATCTGTGAACAGAAAAGGGGTAAAATTTTAGTTACTAAATTTGACCCAAAAAACAAACAGGGCAATATAATTAAAACCGTTTGGGTATGGTCTTTCTAAAAATTTTCGATAACTACGAAACTTCATTGATCTAAACTAACCACTGTCGAATTTCATGGATCGTGGTACAAATAAAAAGCACTGACTTGAAGTCAGGAACTTCTGCGCGCATGTTCCATCGCCTATTCACGCCTCATACGAAGTCGATCGAGCTGAAATTCGGTACTCGAATATAAAATGGCGACTCGAAGGTATGTGCGGAAATTCAGCGGACTTCGACGAAAAGTTTCCAAAATATAAAATTCTCTAAGAACAAAAATGTATGTAATTTTTTTTCTAGTGTATCACGATTTCTGGAAAATTAGCGCGTCGACATTCTACAAGTAATTACCGAGTTTTAATTGGATCGGATTTGTATATTTTGAGTAATGACAACTGAATTCAAGATGGCTATAACTTCAAAACCGTTCAGTCGATTATACATATTGACGAACTGTCGTATTCAGATGTCATCATTTTTGGCAAAAAATTTGAAAATTACAGATATTTGGGCGAAATGATAGCACTCTGTTACCAAAACATGCGCGCAAAAACGAGAGTACCCTAAGAAGATCCCCGAAAGTTTCATTCGGATCGTTGAAAATTAGGGGTTGAAATCTGTGGTCCGTTTAAAATAAAAATATGGTGAATATTCGATGCATATAGACACAAATAAAGGGTTTTGGGATATTTTTAATCGGTTATACCCGTTTCAATGTTATTATTTTTTGGAATAGTTTCAAATGTGTATACAGGGTGAGTCTTGGACCACTGCATTAATTTTAACCAAAGATTCCTCTCATCAAATGAAACACTTCTTTCATTTAACATTTTTCCAAATTCAGCTCAGGTAAAAAGATACAGGCTGTTGAAATTTTGAAAAAAAATCAGTTTTTATTTTGTAGCTTTGACATCCTTTTTTCGAATAAAATGAATGTTGCCGTAAAGTTTCCTATAACTATGATACATATTTTCCAAAGATTAGTTATTTTCTACTTCTACTGGTTTTCTAGTTATGGACTCGTGGATTCATAAAACTAAACGAAATTAGCATAAAGAAAGCATATAAAGTTTTTCTTGAGTCATTTCAAGAATATTCCATCGTTTTAGAACATTATAGTATACTTCATCATTTCTCCTTAAACGCACCGTTTTCGAGATATTCTTCATTGAATGTTTTAAAATGGAAAACTCTAGAAATTTCACTACTTTTATGGATCCGTCCCTGAGCGTTGGAATCCCGAATCAAGCTGTAAACCACGTTACCATGCCTTATTCTCGTCCGCCAACAATGTCATAGATAATTTATATGCGGGAGTGTATTAGCACATTGTAAAATCTTTAAACGCTTGTAACTTTTTACCTGAGCCGAATCTGGAAAAATGGTAAATGAAAAAAGTATTTCATTTGATGAGAGGAATCTTTGGTTAAAATTAATGCAGTGGTCAAAGACTCACCCTGTATAGATCAAAAATAATATGAACGTATTTTTACAATTTTATTATGCTGCCTCTTCGCAGTCTTATCGAAACAAAATATCGATGAAATAACAGAAAATTATTTATGTAAATCTAAATGATTACTTTATGGCCTGCTCGATAGCCACATTTGAGATCACTCGATTATTTCTTGTATATCAACTGAAAGAGACCGACTGTGTCAATTTTAAATTTGAGACACATCAGTAATGTTTGCCAGAATATATTGACGTCAACACTTGTCACAATGCGCGAGAGGAAATTTCCAATAGACAGTTTTATTGCACACATTAATACAGAGATGTCATTTCGAACAAGTTGAAAGTTCAAATAACTTGAGGTGTGTAATGGAAATCCATGAGCTTATTTGTATTACATGCCGCCATCTTGTACCCACTATGTAACAGGTTTGACATGATTTTAATTAATTAATTTAAAACACGATTTAAATCAATTGATTGAACTTCGTGAAGGATTAAAATTTACTTGGAATGTATTATGATAGAACAAATATTTTGGACTAGAAAAATGCACAATAAAAATCAATGAGATCATGATTATTAATTTTTTTTGAAAGAATCAAAATTTGGCAAACCCTGCTATTTAATAATAACCTATAAAGTTTAGTTTGAACTTTATACAAAGGTAATAATTGGGATGATTACGTACTCAATGAGACTTTTCAAATGCAAGTATCAAATCGGCTTTCGTCCATTGCTTGCGGTCCGAGATCAAAGGGACATCTGGCCCAATACATTTTTGACGCGCTGTTCTATGAACAGTGTGCCTATCAAATCGTCCAATGTCTGTAATTTTCGAATATTTGGCCGAGAATGCTCTTAAACGATTAGTTTCGTCTCACTGATCAAGAATCCGAGGTCAGAATTGATACTGTCTGGCCGGCCGTAAGCACGATTACGCTCGAACAAAATAAGTTATTGAGTTGGAATTTTCAGGGTAGGTTTGGAGTTCAAATGCGCCAGCTAAGTTCGTTAATGGGCAAAATCCGCAGAGTGGTTTCAGAATTATAGCCATTTGAAATTTTATTTCCCCAATAACTCGAAAAATACCAATCTGATCAAATCAAAGCACGGTAATCAGTTGAAAAATATTTAAAAAAAACTTTATATCAGAAGGAGCTTATTCAATATTCACGCAGGTTTTTACTGAAATTGATATATTTTCAAGGGTTTGACGAAGATTTGACAGCTCATAATTGCCAAATCAGCGTAATTCTGATTCCCAGTTCATTATGTAATACGACGAGTTTTGTGAGATTTTCCGTATTATTATAAATATTTTTCAGAGTTTGGGAGAGACAACCC
This sequence comes from Halyzia sedecimguttata, assembly GCA_937662695.2. NCBI lineage: Eukaryota > Metazoa > Arthropoda > Insecta > Coleoptera > Coccinellidae > Halyzia > Halyzia sedecimguttata. The sequence continues at coordinate 66,111,110 of OW569415.2, read as the reverse complement.
AGAAAAGGACCATTTAATAAACAATAGTCCTTAAAGTCGTAGTGCAACGTTAGCCCCCTACAAGAATAGATTGATAGATACATAGATAGTTTATTCAATTCAAAGTACAGAGATCTGTACAGGAACAAATGTCAACAATAGTTACATTGCAGTGCGATTGGCTCAGTGGTAGAGTAATTGACTTGGGAGCGGAAGCCCCAAGTTCAATTCCGAGGCTAGGAAAGAAATTTTCTAGTCACGGTAATCGCCACCATTCGCTGTTGGGTCAAAAATTAACAGTGCTGTGCCTGAGGTGGCGTAAGGACACAGTAACAAAGCCTACACAGAACACAACTGGTTCTTCTAACTCAGGGCAAGCTCTTAGAGCTTATGAGGGGTCTCCTTGTGGAAGACCCAGGAGGATCAGTATAATAATAATAATAATAATAATAATTGAAGAAAACATGTTCTTTCAGCATTACAAAATTCGACAAACTTATTCTTGTACATTATAAGGCTCACATTTTACTGTGAAAGAATTAATTCTCCTATGCAGTAATCAATACAATGTATTCATTAGCTTCATGCCGATATTATACATAGCATTATTCTGTGTCACAACCAACGTCAATATATTGACTGTGTCATGTAATACATGACCTCGAATGGGTCCTCATGCCACCACAATCACTGTTTGTTTTCGCCCCAACAGTTAAATTATGTATTTGAGTACACCATAGGCCACACAGCACTGTCCATTTTCGAACCAATAGTGGATGAATGCATTCGAATGGGACCTTATGCCACCGCAAACACAGAACTGTTCATTTTCGAACCAACAGTGAATGTAAGTATGTGAGTTGAAACTAATCGTTTGATACTATTCTTTGCCAAAAAGTGTACCATTTTTTTTGGACTCTTGTTCTTACTGTCGGATTTAAATTCTTGGAAATATTATTTTTTTCTGGAGTTGAGCAGCTTTGGGCGAGTTCAGTACCTGGATGGATGACCGCTCTGGCTATAAATTTGTTTAAATTTCTAACTGACTCGAATACTCTATACTACTTTTGAGACTTGAAATTTGCAGGATAGGTTTGATGTCAGAATACGCCGGTTAAATTCGTAAATGGGCGATAGCCGCCAAATAGTTTCGGATATATTCTCGTTCGAAAGTATAGCTTTGATAGAGTGCAAGTTCGGTGTTTGGTTGTAGTATAATGACTTTTCATTCAACATTTCGTGAAAGTTGGTTTATGTGTGATATGTTCAAATGGAATTTGTTTGATCAACATGACGCTCCCACATGGATTGATTTTCACCGGATAGCATAGTTCTGAGGACCTAAACATTCAAGTTTGCGCACAAACGCTGATTGACTCGACGTTGGTGCTATTTCCAATTATTCTTTTCCTCGCATTTCAGTATGTAAAATTTCCCAGTTTTAAATTGAGAGAGGAACCTTTACGACCTCTGTATACAGGGTGCCAATAAAAATTATAAGGAGAAATATACTATATTGATCTGTTTAAAATTTTGTAAAAAGACCTTAGGCACAATGCACAACTTCAGATCTGTTTTATGAAATTGGTTACCAAAAAGTTATTTAATGTTATTATGTAGGTAACATTAGGTTCTTATATACAGGAGGTCCAATTGAGACTGTCAAAGTTGATTTTCAGAAAAAGACAATAAGTCGATTTTTCAAATGCGTACAGTATGTTTTATCCCCACATTTTAATTCAGAACAAAAAGATAGGTGGAGTTCTTGAAGTTCCCTATACCTAAATTGTACCATTCTTGAGATATGCTGAAATAAAGGTTGCGTGAGAGCAAATTAGGTATCAATTTGTATCTATTTCCGTTATATACAAATATTTTAAAAACTGGGTTCGTTTGCCTAATGTCTTTGTACAAAATCAGATCCAATATACAGGGTGTTTCACGAATGATCGTACAGGCTTTCAGTGAAGATGTAGGACATTTTGGTGAGTCTAATTCAGTGTTCGAAATATGTCCTAACTATATTCGTTTTTATCAAAAACTTTCAATCTGCCTAATTCTTGAACACCTGCATGGATCATCATGAAAATTTCAGGATTGAGTAAAGGCCTATGCCTAATATTCGCTTATAATGATTTGTTGAGAGCACAGGTCCGGAGTAAAAAAAATATTATCTTCATTTCACATCTTGTAAAACACCCTGTACATCAAATTTTCAAGAAGTGAAATTTTTTTTTGATTCTACATCAAACACTCCTTCGAACAAGCCTCTTGGCAATAATGGCACACTTCGTATCAATATTTTATGAACCATTGAATATTCGGAATTTTCAATTTATAATAAGCACCTGTGAATCTCCGAATAATGCGTTAATTCATATTGAATCAATTGAAATTCTCAGTAACATCACTTAATTATAGTGCTGCATCGTATTCCATCCAATACATGAATTTAAGAGTTCCACATTTGATTACCTATGTACCTGAAAATAGAAATGATAGATATACTCATTTTCGAATTATTCATCTTTGAACATTCTTTCTTCGAATAATTTAGACACAGATGTTAGAATAATTGAAGATTTTATGCCAAACAATCGAAAACTAGAATTAAGTATGGATAGAAGTGTGAAGGAATAGTTGCTTGTGTTTTGGTAGCTTAGATCGATATTTCGCAACTAAGACGCGAAATAACATTGGAAATTTAATTGGACTATTATAAAATGGACTTAAGAATAAAATGTAAATGTAAAATGTATCTTATAAACATTAAACTAAAAGCAATTGACAATAAATGAGAAAAAAGCATAACTTTGTTTTCGAAAATACCCCCTCTTCCTTCTAAACATTTTGAAGCTCTTATGATCAAATGCGCTATAGCTTTCTTTATAATTTCTTGACGATTTCGTATCTCTTCACATGGAGCTTGAATACGATTAATCAGTTGCTCCTTATCCACGATTTCTTCGGCGTAAACTTTATGTTTCAAGTGTCCCCAGAGGAAATAATCCAAGCATGTAAGATCTAGGGATCTTGCAGGCCAGTCACAAGGTCCCTTTTATAATGAGTTAAAATGGAAATATTTATTTGTAACAGCTGTACACAGTTATCAGGTCCTAAGAGCGAATAACTCACAGAGATTAGAGATTAGATTACCTGTCATAGTTGTAACACACTTTTCAATAAAATTAATTTTCAAACTTAATATTTTTTTGTGTTTTTGTTTCTATGAAATCTTTGATTCTGCTACCATCTGCTTCAGTTATTCAAAACAAAGTTTTCGAAGATAAATAATTTGAGAATGAGAATTTCTATCATTTGAACCATGTTTTTGAACATAGAACTAGTTTTTTGAAAAACTGTTTTGGGTAAGCCAAAACCCTGAATTTGTGTATTGGGTGAAATAAGATGCACCACATACCTGAAGCCACGATACGTAAAAATTCAATTAATTCGATATGTATTAACGCATTATTCGGAGATTCACAGGTTCGTGTTTATTATAAATTGAAAATTCCAAATATTCAATGGTTCATAAAATATTGATACGAAATTTGCCGTTATTGCCAAGAGGCTAGTTCGAAAGAGTATTTAATGTAGAATCAGAGAAAAATTTCACTTCTTGAAAATTTGATGTACTGGGTGTTTTACAAGATGTGGAATGAAGAAAATATTTTTCTAAGTCCGGACCTGCGCTATCAATAAGTCATTATAAGCGAATATTAGGCATAGGCCAATACTCAATCCCTGAAATGTTCATGAAGATCCATGCAGGCGTTCAAGAATTATGCCGATTGAAAGTTTTTGATGAAATACATAAAACATCCTGTATCTCGAATATAGTTAGGACATATTTCGAACACTGATTTAGACTCACCAAAATGACCTGCATCTGCACTGGAAGCCTGTAAAATCATTCGTGAAACACCCTGTATATTTCTCCGTAAACTTTCCGTTGGACACCCTGTATAGATACATAGGACACTGATAAGAATTAATAATTTCAACCCCAGATTTGAATATAGGGCATGATCGAGCATGAAAAAACACCGATGATAAATGTGTGAATATTTTAGTGTAGGGTACTTAACGTTAGAGTGGTTTTATTATGTGAGATCGAGATCATAGGGGCATACTGTGGAATTATGGATATCAAACCAAAATGCAATGAAGATTTGATGAAAGAGCCGTGAAGATGTCGATTGATGAAAAATTCAAATATTTACTATACAAATAGAAATTTTTCGCTACAATATTAGATGTTTTTCAAAGTTATATACTTCTCATAAAAATTAAGGAAAAAAACATTGAAATTTCAGCTTCAATTTCCATTTCTGAATTGCTTGCTACGTTCATTTGTCGCGGATGTATCCGGAATCAAACGAAAAAGAACCTTTTTGTCGATAATTCAGCAACAACCAATCATCGTACAGAAAATTGAACGACTGTTTCGAAAACTAGAATAAATTTCCTAGCTCGATCTGTCAAGACATTTGAAAAAAGTTTTATTCCGTAAATTAAATTTTAAAAAATTAAAAAAAGTAGTCTCGGAAAATCGTCCTTATCTTATCGAATATTGATGGAAAGCCTAAGGCTTTAGGGAATTTTCACTCCTCAATGTACCCCTAATAGCCCTGTAATTCAGCTGATTGATACATGGATCAGTTTTTTCTGGCCGATTGTTCAAAGTTTCAATAAAAATTAAAATAATAAGATTTCTGTTCTCTAACTTTGTGTAATCTTCATAAAAATGGAAAAATCAAATTCTATTCGACTTTTTTCACAATTCTGCACACTAATTCTTTTTCAACATCTTGTACAGCATAGTTTTTGCGCGTATGTTCTGAGGAATATCGCGTTATCATTTTGCCCAAATGTCTGTAATTTTCGAATTTTTTGCCGAGGATGGTGTCATACGACTAGGTTCAACTCACCGATGAAGAATTCGAGGTCAAATTTGATTCTGTCCGGCCGGCCGTCGTGACGGCCGCTGCCACGATAACTTGAGAACGAAAAGAGATAGCGACTGGAAATTTTCAGGGTAGGTAGCGCATCCAAATACGACGGACAAGTTCGTTAATGGGCATAATCGACCCAACGGTTTCCGAGTAATAATAATTTTGTCATCAACCAATACAGATACGATCGAATTGAAACTTGGTAGCAAGTTGTAGAATACAAATACGAAGACGTTTGTGAAATTTTGTGAGAATCGTGACGCTAGTAAATTTTAAAAAAAATTATTAAAAAATATTATTTCCCTCTCCTGCATCGGACACTCTTGATCGAATTTACCATGGTAAATTTTATGAAAAATTTTGATTTTTTTTTGTATTGATACGATAAGTTACCATGGTAATATGAGGCCATTACCCATAAATCGGGTAAGATATTAGCAATTACCCCACCCCCAACGAATTTACCGAGTGAATATATCGGTATCGGTATATTTCGTCTTTAGTCGCACCACGGTATTTTCAACCGCGACACAATAAAAATTAGTATTGTCTTTATCCCTCAAATATCCCGATTTAACCCTTGGGGGGTAATTACCCCCAGGTTGGGACCGCTGCACTAGACTCTAGGGAGTATCATAATATCTCCTTCAACTATTCATTGTAAATCGTACTGAGATTTTAACAGTGTATCAGTTTAGCCACATGGGCGCGCGTATAATAACACCTCCTCACGGGACGATTATTTTACATCCCTGAATAGATAACGGAGCTTAAATTTCATATCTAGGAATTTTTTGTGTGGCTCAGGTATGGATATTTTAAGAGTTTAATTCAAAAGTTTATTTTTTTTTTCATAATATGTAGTCCCTATTAAATGGTTTCTTTCTGGGTTGTCTCTCCCAAACTCTGAAAAATTTAATATTTTGTGAATTGCTTTTGCGTAAGAAACAAAAGATATTTGTCAGAAGAAATCAATCGAACAATGTTACCAAACAAACAATAACGAAAACAACATCAACGATGAAACAAATAGTTCGGAACGTTTCGGAGTCTAAATCAGACACTTAACGAAGATCTTCAGAATTATTTTTTGTTGATAGCTATTCTGAAATTCGAAAAGTGGCACAAAATAATACATTTTTTATTGGGCGCATGTTCTAGGGGAACATCGTCCTATCATTTCGTCCAAATGTCTGTAATTTTCGAATTTCGAGCTGAAAATTGGCTAATAGACTAATTCGGACTCCCTGATCACGAATCCGGTGTCAGATTTTAGGGTGCCGTCCGGCCGGCCGTACTTCCGGCCGTAGGCACGATAACAGGAGCACCGAAGGTCCTATCGACTTCAAACTTTCAGGGTAGGTTTCTGATCAAAATGCGACGGTTAAGTTCGTTAACGGGCAAAATCGGCCGGACGGTTTAGGAGTTATAGACATTTAAAATTTTGAGGTTATTTCCCTTTTGGCAAAATTCTGTTATGATCGAAATGTTGGTAATTTTTTTAAAAAAAATTTCTTTTAATTTTTTCGAAAAAAAAATTTTCTTTTCGTGAACTATTCATCAGATTGCAACAAAAACTTGTACTAACGTCAATTGTAGTATTTTGCAACATTGTGCAAAATTTTGGCTCTATACGATTTCAATTTCTGGAGATATAAGACAAAATGTGTCAAATTTCCTGGGTCTCTCTCAGTATTTTCATCGATTATTCTATGAACTCTTTGAATTCCACCGAAAACAAATTCAAAGACATAAACATAAAGAATCAAGTCATAGTTTAGACGTCGAAAGAAGGACGATGTTGATCGACTTGAAAAGGTACCTATTTCAAGAAATGCAATAATGAAATGCTTAATTTATGGATATAATATTATCTAAGTATTGTTGGGATTGGGCAGTTGGAAAATTTTTTAATAAAAAAATTTGTACCGACGTTAAATCAAGCATTCTACACGAGTGTGCAAAATTTCAGTTCGATACGATCTCAATTCCAGAAGATATTGCTTAAAATTCACATTCCAGCGTGTTTTGACGTTCTATGGTCACAGAAAATCGTCACAAAAATCTATTTACCTCATTTGACGGCTGTTTGTCAAATCAATTAATTCCAATAATTGATGTCAGATTTCCTACATACCAAGTTCAAACACATTTTATTATATGGAAAACACTTATTATGATCACGTTCTACAGGAATTGATACTAAATAGAAGCTAGATGAAGATTATTGTAATGGAAAATTTGTGTTCCAGAATAATATTAAGGTATTCAACATGATACTGCTTTTTTTCTTTACTGGTCAGTACGGGCCACAAGGAAGATGAACATGCGCCCAAAAGCTCCTGTCCACAGGGCTTGAACCAATTTTATAGATATTTTTCAGTTTGGGAGAGAAAACCCAGAAAGAAACCATTTAATAATGAATATACCTCACACAGTATCCTTTAATGTTTAACGATTACTTATAATAGTCCATGTTGACCCTACTACTTTCATCAGCGTCTAATACAAAAGTGGGAAAGCCCTGTGGACAGGAGCTTTGGCGCTCTTGTTCAAATTTTGACAAATCATATCTCCGCAATTATTGGTCTCTGGGAAAGATATAAATGGTTTCTTACGATAGAACTGCATCACGAAAGAAATTAAATTGAAACAGACCGATTCTCCCCAATAACGAACTCATCCGAGATATTCATTCCTCAAATCTACTCTGAAAATTATATTATATCAATTAAAACTTAGACAATATTGCAGTTCTGTTTTTACTGAACCCAATTTGATTAAGTATCTTACCAGAGAATATATTTCCATCATCATATTATCCACGGGCATTATATTATCACCTCAAAAGTATAATATTATCATATCATCCACATAATTCTAAGATAGCTGAGGTTATTAAATTGGTCATTTTGCATTCAATGAAAATTTGTTTTCTAGAACAGAAGTGTATTTTATATCAAGAATAACGAACTAGAAATAATTTTGACATTTATCTCTCATAGGAAAATAAGATGACATGTAAGAACACAGATCATATAATAATTCATTCAGCATTCTGTGAAAACATAGAAGTACGATTCACTATTGAAATTTCGAAAAATCATGTCTGCGAAAGTATTAGCTTGTTAGAGTTGAAAATGATATCAATGGATTTTTATGGTGAAACTGCATCTTGAAAAAATTTAATTTGAAGTTTGTAATGTAAAAAAAATTTTTTACTCAACAACCAAGATATTTATCTCCCAAACCTACTCTGAAAATTTCAACTACCTAGCTGATTCTGTTCGAGTTATTGTAGAAACAAAATTTTAAAATTTCAAAATTTATTTTTGACACTTTACGGCAACTCGATCACTACAAAACTTCGCATGCATATAGAGGTCATTATTCTACAGTTTGATGCTAAATTTTAGATAGATCGAGTGATCGGTTTCGGTTCTTACTAAAAATGGCCATTACTCCGAAACCGCTTGATGGGTTTCGCCCGTTAACAAACTCGTCCGAGATATTTACGCTCCAAACCTATCCTGCAAATTTCAATCCTCTAACTCCTTTCGTTCGAGAGTTGTCGTGTTAACGGCCGGACATAATCGATTTCGACCACGGATTCTTGATCAGTGAGTCGAACCAAATCTTGAGACCATTTTCAGCCAAAAATTCGAAAATTACAGACATTTGGGCAAGGAACAAGAGCGCCAAAAATTGCAAATTTAACACAGGTTTTTATTACCCCAAAATGCACGGATTATCTCCAGTCTTGTTAACATCCATAAATGTTTTTTGTTCTTCCTTTTTTTATGATTAGCGCAAAATTGACCCTATAATATTGCAGTAAGAATATTAGATCAAGAAAGACAAATGAAATATACAAGGAGTCTCATCGGAAATATACAGAGCAAATTACGACAAAACGAGCTGCATCGCTGACTAAACTCAGAAACACGTCAGCTTCTGTCTGAGGGAGGGACAAAATTAGATCAAGCGGGCTGCATCTCTGATCATCCGTATGGAAGGGGTGGTCACCCCTTCAAAAATCTCAATACAGAATACGGGGTAATTTATTCGTTATTTAGAAGCTTAGGACTATTCCAATTATTTTTATAGTTATCTTAACGATATGCAGTTATCTGTACAAAACGAAGAATTCATGTAAAATTCCTTTCAAATCAAATTTCAGGGGGGTTATGATGCAAAAAGGTTGATAATCAGGAAATTATGAAATAGGAACCAACTCAAATAGTAGGTAATTATATAGCTTCCAGCTTACATTTCGAGGTTAAGTAATATTTTATGATGGTGGCAACTGTAGAAAAAATTAAATTGGTTACTAGAATTACTGCTGAAATAAGAATTGCTGCAACAAAAATAGATCTGGTTTAATATCCGCGATGGCAATTAAAAATTGCACCAACAGATATAAAAGGGATATCAGTGCGCAGTCGCAATTAAGAAAAGTGTAATTGTAACGAGAATAGCGAACTTTTCGAACTCGAAAATTGTGGTGTCTTGAGGTTTAATTTTCTACTTGTATGGGTTACAAGTTTGGACAACGCATCCTGAGTTGGGACGATGATTTTTGACTAGGATTGGACGATTTTGGCATTATTTCCTGATGCTGAACAATTCTCTATTTTCAAACATTCACAACATGCACCTACGAAAAGAATATTATTTCTCTGAAGATAGATTTTTCGCTTTTTATATCCATATGATTTCTCATTAAACATGAGTTAGGTAGGTATCATCTCAAGCGTAGTCTAATCACCTCTGACAATAAACAAATGCAGATAATAAAAATTCCAAAATTGGGAGACCCCTTTCTAGTATTTGATTGGTTTATAATGATTGTTAAACAGTTTACATTGAAAAATACCTAATAAAACGATTATTTTTATATCATCGTAGCATTACAGTAGCATTCAATTTTTTGAAACAGAAAATACTCTATGATCGTTATTTCTTTATAAAATATGTTTTCTCCTGTATACAATTATCAAATTTGTTATCCAACCATCAACAAATTTGTTGACACGAAGTTTATTTATATGAGAATCCTTAGGTACGAAATTATTTAGTGAAAAAAACAATTTTTCACATTCAAACTAGCATCATATTATTTTCGCATAAGGAAATGCAAATGCTGTCACAATTGCCTACATGCAGATAGGTATTCCTTTTAGTTTGTGATGTCAAAGTTGAAGATCTCAAGTATCATTCACCTTTTAACTAGATATTCAAACTTAATTCCACAAAGACTTCCACCACCCCCATGTTTTTTTGGTGAATTGATATATTCCTCCCAAAGCAAGGGCATCATCAACCCACGAGTTGAACTAAATTCCGTTATAGGGGTTGAAATCTACGTGACGTGACCCACGCAATGCTCTTTCATTCATTTTCCTCCTTTATTATTTTGCAGTGAAATTAAAGGTCATTTCGTCCCCCCCCCCCTCCTTAGACCCCCCTCTTATCATATGACTAAGTATTCCTACACACATCCTTTCTATCTGTATTAATCGTGACGTCACTTTTTCGAAATTTATGAAAGAAGAGAAACCCCCTCTCCCCGTGACAAGAAACTGTACGAAAAATATAATTTTGAAGTGGCCCCCTAGCGCCCCCTACTAATATAGCAAGCCTCCTGCTGAGTCCTAGGACTGCAAAATGAGCACATCTCGAAAACGAAACTCCATCAATTCACAATAAGTTCGACTGTACAGTTCTCCGAATGACAGATTCTCCCAATAATTTTCAGGTTATGAAATATTATCGAATATAATGAATTAATGAACACAGTAAACAATGTATGCGACTGCCTAAAGTACTAACTAACCGGAGAAACATGCAACACTGTAAAGAACAACTGAAGTATTACTAAAACTATTTAAAACAAAGTAAATGACCTGTTAGGGAATTTCCTTGATTCCGACCATTTTCAACAGCAAATAACTAATTAATTCCTAAACAAAACACTCTACAACTATGATATACTATAAATCAATTCATAAACCTACCAAACACATGTGAAAATGTTTGAAAAATCCTGGATGGGGGTTCAAATTAGCACCAAAAACAACAACAAAATCGAGGGTTTCTCTTACCTTCCCTGAATCGTGGTTTCACAACACCAACGCCACCTAGGCTGTTATGTGCGTCGTCTCTATTTCACCGAAAGCACGTATCCACAAACGACTCTGACCGACAACGCCCGAACGCTGAACGACATGGCATGGTTGCGATTTACAAGCTACTAAATTTTATGAAATTTCCTACCTAAGAAATCCAAATTTGTACGATTTTCTGGGAGATTCTCGTTCTATTCACTTAATACTAACAGAATATGCAAAGATGTTCAAAAATATCTCGATATTTTACGGTATTCTGGGGTCTTCAACTCAGCTAGCGTAACACGTTTCATCAGTAAACTATTACAATTATTTTGGCTTGTCACGTTGATTAGAAGAGGATGTCTGTTCTTTCGCCAGGAATGCGTTAGTTCGTTGGTTCAACACTAGGTTCGCTGCTTTGATATCTTTTGTGTAACTCATTTTCCAGCTTGTGATTTACGTTTTGGGATGGCCAATGATGCATTTTGTACGTTGCTCTTTCAGAATGCTCTAAAAGAACCAGCAATATTTAGTATCTCTGTAGAATTCCATGAAATTTATCCAATTTTATGGAACATTCATTCAATTTCAGTACATATCTAGCTAGTGTGAATCATTTGTAGTCAGTTGTATTAATATTACAATATGGGTATTATGATATCCACTGAGCATTGATAACCACCCAGTTATATCTCTGAAAAAGAGTGATATTTTAGACTAGGTATAGGTACCTATGTTGTACCTAATTTGTAATCAATAGGTATCGAATCGTATCAACCCCTATGAGAAGCAGTAGGTACTTTACTTATAGCTACGATGAAAAGTCCGTAAATTAGTTGTTTTCATCAGATTTTTGCGTGAATAATTACTGACTGAGTCGTTATATAAAATTTTCCGTTTGAATGTTTTTACTACTCAATGTATTTCGAACCTTATTAGGTATGTATATTTATTATCAACACCATTGTTTGTAAATTCGTAAGATATGTCTTGATAGCTGTACTCATCTTCTTGGTTGATTTCAGATTTGAAGGTTTATGAGAATTATAAGAAATGTTTGGTGCCTTGGGCAATTGAATCACACAAAAATTCAAGATCTATCTGTGAGGGGTCTATACCTAGGTACACAATCCGCAGTGTTGCAATGCTGAAAAACTACCAACCTTTTCTTAAGATCAACATTTTTTTATAATCCATGGAGGTATTAGTTTTGGTTTATTATGTTCTCAAATAATAAACCTTAAGAATCGTGGAGTTTTTTTTTCGGGAACATGAATAATCATTAATTAGGAATTTGATATCAAGAGGTATTAGTTAATATCTTACCAGGCAATCAACTAGACTTCTAATTCTTGTTAAAAAATTTTTGTTCATACCTGAATAAATTAAAAATTGGTTCAAGCACTGACGTGAAGTCAGAAGCTTTTGCGCGTTTGTTCTATTGTCCATTCTTCTGTATTGGACACCCTTAATCGAATTTACCATGGTAAATTTTGACGTCCATTCTCCTGTATTGGACACTCTTAATTCGAATTTACCATGGTAAATTCGAGTTTTCTACTACTAGTTACCAAGCTTCAATTCGATCGAATATTTATTCTTCGAGTTATCAAGGAAACAATATTCCAGGTGGATATAACTCGGAAACCGTTAGACCGATTATGCCCAAAAACGAACTCAACTCTCCCATATCTCCTTTCGTTCGAAAGTTATCGAGGCAACGTTCACCCATCTACTGAACTCACACAAGGCTGCTCGAATCTCCAACAATATTTAACCGATCATGTTAAAACTTGAAACTTGGCAGTAAAGTTAGGTTATAAAGGCCCTTGCAAAATTTCAGCAATATCAAACGAATAGTTACTGATATATAGATTTTTTTTTTTAATTTTCAATGATTTTTTAAAAATTTTCTACAAATACTATCCTTACGAAATTTTGCAAGAATTTTCGCGTTGGCATTCTACAACTAATAACCATGTTTGATTCCAATTAGATTAGTATTTTTCGAGTTAATGAGGAACAAAAAACAACCAAATTTCAGATGGCTATAACTCTAAAACCGTTTGGCCGATTATGCTCATAAACAAACTAAAATGTCGCGTTATGATGCACATCCTAACCTGGAAACTTCAAGCCGCTATCTCTTTCCGTTCTCAAGTAATCGTAACATTTTCCAAAAATTATATAAAAATTATGGAGTTATTAAGTTATATGTTCCGAAAACAACTGGGTTGAATTGCAATTTTAATTCCGAGGACAAATAAAACACCAAGAAACCCAAAGAACGCCAACACACTCAACAAATAAAAAAATTGGTTTAAGCATTGATATGAACTCAGGAGCTTTTGCCCGCATGTTCCATTGTATATTCACACCTCATACGAAGTCGATCGAGCATAGTTTCTGAAAAATAATTCAAGATAGCTGAAAAAATGGAAATTTAACCTTAAATCGACAAAACTACTATTAACAATGTTTTATTCACCTCTATTGGACACTTTTTTCGAATTTACCATCGATATAGACCGTTTTCTCAGCTTTTATAAGATATGAATACATTTCGTACCATTTTAATGACAGACTTGAGTAATGAGAGAATCGTCTATGATCACAGAATTATCAATTGTGACATAATATGTATTCTATCTGAATTGAAATTTTTTAAATATCTAATAATATACGAAAAAACTTACTTCTCAAGTAATTTCAGGATTTTATTATTATTATTATTATTATTATTGATATGGGGGTTACGTTGCACCGCGACCTTGAGATCTATTGTGCCCCCCAACAGAGCTGTTCTCACCATTACGCCATCTACAGCTCGCCCTCCAGTTCCAGAGGGATACGATATTCACGAATTTCTGAGAAAATTTGCGCGTCGACATTCTAAAAGTAATTACCGAGTTTTAATTGGATCGGATGTGTATATTTTGAGTTATAGAGGAAATATCAACAAATATTCAGATCTGAATAACTCGAAAACCATTTGGTCTATTAACGAATTCAAATGTCACATTCGGATGCGCAACCTTCCCCTGAAAATTGCAAGTCGCTATCTTCCGTTCTCAAGTTATAGTGACATACATTTTTTCGTAATTTTTTGAATTTTCTAGTGATATGATCTTCACAAAATTCCACATACGTCTTTATGTCGGTATTCCACAACTAGTTAGCAAACTTCAATTCGATCGGATCTGTATTTTTTGAGTTATACAGAAAGTAATATTCCAGTGGGTATAACTCCGAAACCATGGTGCCGATTATGCCCAACAACGAACTCACCTGTCCCATTCGGATGCGGAATCTACCCTGAAAATTGCAAACCGCTATCTCTTTCCGTTCGAAAGTTATCGTGGTAACGATCAACCATCCAGCTACTATAAAAATTTTCATTTGGTGTTCAATGATTATTTCAAAATTTTCTATTGAAAAATTTGCGCGTCGGCATACTAAAACTAACTACCCTAAAAATTGCAAGTCCATATCTTCTTTCGTTCTCAAGTTAGCGTGGGATAAATAATATTTATAATAATTTTTTTTTAATTTTGTCACCATCCTCACAAAATTTCACATACGTCTTTATGACGGTATTCGACAACTAGTAAGCAAGATTCAATATGATCGGATATGTATTGGTTGAAAACAAAATTTGTACTCTGAAACCGTTTGGATGATTATGCCGATTAACGTACTTATCCGTCCCATTTGGACGCGCCAACTACCCTTAAACCTTAAAGTCGCTATATCTCTCCTTTCTCGAGTTATCGTGGCAACGGCCGGCCGGACAGATTTGAATTTGTCCTTCAATCCATCATTAGTGAGTCGAACCAAATCGTTTGAAACCATTGCCGGCAAAAAATTCGAAAGTTACAAACCTTCGGGCAAAATGATAGTACGCTGTTCCCCAGAACATGCGCGATAAAGTATCAATAGAAAGATATTATGTCAATAATAATTTATTACCGCAATCATATCATTATTTCGAGTGCTTGGTCTTTGTTATCATTTCGTCCAAATGTCCGTATTTCGTGAAAATTCAACTGGAGTTGGTCTGAAACGATTGATGAAACATTCGAGGTCAAATTCAATTCTGTTCGCCCGCCGTCCGGCCATAATTACATAAGTACGATAACTTTCTAAAGTTAAAATTATTATATATATATATATATTTAAAGACTTGCTATTTGCCGGGTAGGAACATGAGCTCAAATGGGAAGCTCAAGTTTTTGAATAGGCAAGATTCGCCCATTTAAAATTCTGTTTCCTTAATATCCAAAAACTAGAGATCCAACCGAGTTTGTATGGGGTAGATTTAAAATAAAGGTTGGAATGGTTACGCAGAATGTCGTGATTATCACGAATTATGGGAAAAAAACTAATTCAAATAAATTCCCGATTTCTTGAGAACCAGCTGGAAATTTGTAAAGTTGTTGTTGTGTATACAATTATACATATGAGATATCAATCCTGAGATATCCAAAAAATCTACGCAGCAGCTGTTTTAGCAGAACAGAAAATGAGGATTCGATGGTTTTCAGTATTTATCTAAGTATATAAAAACTTTAATTCGATTTATGCACTATCGATATAATAATAATAATGATATATATTCTTTTGAACTTCGAGCAATACATTTCTTTATTGGGGGTTAGGCCCAGTTCCATAATCGAACTTAAAGTCTACTTTTTCGACAAAGTCTCCTTTTACTAAGTAAAATGAGAGTAAAAGGAGACTTTGTCGAAAAAGTAGACTTTAAGTTCGATTATGGAACTGGGCCTTAGTGTAACGGGGTACCATAGAATGCGATATATGATACTAGAGCTTAGGAAAAAAACCTCAACAAAAAAACCCTGTCTCCCCGGGTTAGTGTTCTGATTTATGAAAATTGAAATTGTTGACAAAATATTCTGGAATATTATAAATTGAAGGGTATCTTTTTCTTTACTATCGATTCTTCCTGAGGTTCCTCCAAAGTACCCGAAATGCAATCTGGAAAAGAAAAGACAAAAGGAGAAAACTAACAAATTAAAAATTGGTTCAAGCACCGTACCCCTAGAAAATTTAAACAAAATCACGAAAAAAAAAATTGGTTCAAGCACTGACGTGAAGTCAGAAGCTTTTGCGCGTATGTTCTATTGTCCATTCTTCTGTATTGGACACCCTGAATCGAATTTACCATGGTAAATTATGTTGTCCATTCTCCTGTATTGGCCACTTAATTCGAATTAAGAGTGTCCATACAGGAGAATGGACAACATAATTTACGATGGTAAATTCGATTAAGGGTGTCCAATACAGAAGAATGGACAATAGAACATACGCGCAAAAGCTTCTGACTTCACGTCAGTGCTTGAACCAATTTTTTTTTTCGTGATTTTTTAAAAATTTTCTAGGGGTAGGTACGGTTCTTAAAATTAATTTTTTTCGTCATTTTTGTCAGATTTTCTGGAGGTACGGTTCTTACAAAATTTTAAACCAGTCTTTATGTTGATTTTATACTACTAGTTACCAAGCTTCAATTCGATCGAATATTTATTTTTTGAGTAATCAAGGAAATAATATTCAAGGTGGGTATAACTCAGAAACCGTTAGACCGATTATGCCCTAAAACGAACTCAACTCTACCATTAGGATACGCAACCTACCCAGAAAATTGCAAGTCCCTATCTCCTTTCGTTCGAAAGTTATCGAGGCAACGGTCACCCATCTACTGAACTCACAGAGTCTGCTCGAATCTCCAACAATATTTAACCGATCGTGTTAAAACTTGAAACTTGGCAGTAGAGTTAGGTTCTGAAGGCTGTTGCAAAATTTCAGTAAATTCAGACGAATAGTTACTGATATATAGAATTTTTTTTTTTAATTTTCAATAATTTTTTAAAAATTTTCTACAAATACTATCCTCACAAAATTTTGCAAGAATTTTCGCGTTGGCATTCTACAACTAAAAACCATGTTTGAATTCAATCGGTTTAGTATTTTTTGAGTTAATGAGGAACAAAAAACAACCAATTTTCAGATGGCTATAACTCTAAAACCGTTTGGCCGATTATGCTCATAAGCAAACTCAAATGTCGCGTTCTGATGCACATCCTAACCTGAAAATTTCAAGCCGCTATCTCTTTCCGTTCTCAAGTTATCGTGACAACAAAAATATGTATATGAAATTTGACCTCGAATTCTTCATTGGGGAGTCGAACTAAATCGTTTGAGACCATTTTCGTCAAAAAATTCGAAAGTTACAGACATTTGGGCAAAACGATAACGCGATGTTCCCCAGAACATACGCGCAAAAATGGAATACTCCATGTTTTATTAATGAAATTCGCTAACCATTCTGAAAAAGATTCAGAAATTTAATGAATAGCGCTGAAACCATCCTGGAATGTATATATGGGACAATTATCAACTAAATTATCTGAGGTAACCCCGTACGTTGACTTTGTCGCTTTTCCTCTTACTTCTGTTGAGGTATGGCAGTGCAACGTCTTGCTGTATCCACATTGAATTTCTGGTTTATAAAGAAACGTCTTCTGTTCAGTTAGGGAATTAGTTCAGTATTTTCTAATAATAGCTCTCCAAAAATGTAAGGATTATCTGCATTGGCTTTCTACTGTCTGTGATTGCGATCCACATCATAATAAAATTTTGTATACTAACAAGTCCATGTATAAATAATTTTGGATAAGAAATCGCAAAATCACTGGTGGTGGCTCCGCCTGTTTTGGCGCACTTGTTCAAATTCAAATCCAGAGCGGTCCATCATCCAGGTACTGAAATCGCCCAAGGTTGCTAGGCATCCAAGAAAGAAAATAATATTTTCGTAATATTTTTAACAAAATAGATCTAGTTTAAATCTAGAACTTGGCTGTAGAATAAGGTTTGGAAGTTTCTTGCATGCATTTCAGCGATATTTGACTATTGATGACTATGATTTCTAGTCATAACATCCTCACAAAATTTGTAAAAATTTTGTAATTGTAACTAACTACCTAGTTTCAATTCGATCAAATCAGTATACTTCGAGTTATTGGGAAAACAAAATTTCAGTTGGCTATAATTCCGAAACCACCCAGCAGATTTTGCCCATTAATGAACGGAACCGAGATATTTATTCCCTAAACCTACCCTTTAAATTTCAACTCTCTAACTCATTTCGTTCGGCAGTTATCGTGCTCAATGCCAAAAGGATAGAATTAAGCAGAACCGCAAATTATTCAAGAGTGAATCGAAACTAACAGTTTAAGATCATTTTCGAATAAAAATTCAAAAATTACAAACATCTGGACAAATTGGTGTTCAGGCAAACAAGCGATCCAAAAACTGGGTTAGGTATACGAATTTGCATCAGTATCCAGATACAGATATCCTGAAAATGCTGTAGAAGATTTACATTTTTATGAAGAGCGAAATAATATTGCGAAAAATTTCAATGGGCCTTTCAACCGCAAAATTAGGAAAAGGATTTCTTTTTGAAAAAATTTAATTATTTTGTATTTCATATTTTGATACACCGTAAACAACAAAACTGCAATTCGAGTTATTCCTTCCTGAATTTCGAAAACACAAAATCATAATAATCATATAATAATCATATAATTCTTGTGGAACGATAAAATCAATGTTATTGTAGCCGTTAGATTATTTTTTTCTTTCTCCTACATAATTGCTGATAATATCATTGTTGAATTATACTGCATTTACAAGCAAAACAAAAGTACCAATCTTCAATTTTGGTCGGTATATTATTCGCATGGAAAATGCTTCGGATTTGATCATCGAAAATAAAAATAATTCTGCTGAAAATGTTCATATTCATGAAAAATTTCAAAAGTGAATAAAAATTCGTTCGTCCAACTCAAGGATTGTCCTTAACTGCTATTAAATAGTTGTAAAATCTAGCATTTTCCTCTGATGATCCTCCTAGCCTTCATGTTGAAGATTAGGAGAGATATTTCTACAAAACTTGCCAAGGTATTTATATGAATATCAGAGCGTATGTTCTTGTTGCAATGCATAATCTGAAAATATTCACCGCAATGTTCTACGATCGGTAATTCCCGGGTTGGTAAGAGAAATTTGATGGAAATATGACAATCGGTGAATTCGCAAATTTTTAATAGGTAATAACAAACCCATGTTAAAAAATTGCTGCATTTTTTTAATGAAAAATACCTTCATTTTTGGAATAGCCAAAGTATGCACGTTTCAATTGAGAAGACCACAAGATGGAGTGTTCCATAAAATAGATATTTCTTTGGTTTGATATAATTAAATATTTGAAGAAACCCCCAAGTACCTACTACAAAAATTAGTCTACTTTTATTATCGTTGGGAATAAGCATTTTAAGTTGGCATCAATGTACAAAAATTACAAATATTAGACAAAAAAAATGTCAATGTGAAAATACAGGGTGTAGAGGATACTTAGCTGGTTCCAGAAATAAACCACATAAGGGGTCTTCAACTATCAGTTTGAATTATAAAGGATCATTTTCAATTGTGAGGAAAATTTTAAAATGCCCCATTTAACAAATGAATTATCACAAATTCATTATTTTTTTTTATAGATGAGAACAACACAGATCCCTATTTAGCGGGGGTAACCGATTATCAATTTCCTGAACAGGACTCTATTATTCCGAAATCATAAAAAGAATATCACTCTGTATATATGTAATAGTAGAGAACCTGCTATGGGCGTTCAAACTTCAAACCCTACATAACCTTCCATATGGAGTCCTCAAATCTCATAGCACAAATAGAAATTCCCAGAAAAAATTAAATTATGGTACTGGGAGCGTGATTTTTTTTGACGGCGTAAGTTTCAAGAAAAAACTATACCAAAAAGTATAGAATGTTGCAACCAGGGAAAATACATCAGTTTGACTCATTTCAATATGAAAGAAATTCAATATTCAGAGAAGGAACCCTATTTCAGATCAGTTTTTTCAAATAGCTTATAGAACGGAAAAATCAAACTGTATATTCACTAGCTGAACAAATTAACACACAATATACTGACTCGAAAATTATTCCATAATTATAATTTTGATTTGTTCTCATTATCAGTTGCAATTAATTCAGTAGGGAATATTTCAAAAACATAGCAAATAGTCAAGTCTTATCACAATTCCACCAGATAAAATCTTTTTCGGTCTTTTCAATGAGAAAAATTGTATCAAATTAAATGAAACTTGTCAAGAATGCAGAATTCAATGTGTCTATGTCAAGGAAGTACTTTTGCATGGCCTCCGAGGTCGCAGGACCTATCTCCTCTAGATTAGGTCATATGGGGCTTCCACAGTGAGCTAGTTTATTAGGTTGAGATCAATCCAGGCAACATATTAAAGAAATAACCGAAGCAGCTATAAACAGATTAGAAATTATCCGCAAATGATAAGAAAATCAACTAAACATATTTATCCGAGCTCAAAAATGTATTCATATGGAGGGCGGATATTTCGAGTCCCTTTGTGAATCTGTTTTCTAGTTTCTTTTTCATTTAATTTATCAATATGTAATTAAACACTTCTTCCAAAATAAATAGAACATTAATTCCATGGATTCCGATACAATGAGGACAGCAATAAATTTACATATCGAAATTAAAACTTACAGGATACACATTTCGTACCAAATTTATTGCAAATGATGAAAAATTTAGTTGTAAATGAAAATGAATTTAGAGGATTCAAAATCCTATTATTCTGCTGTGTGCAATATTTCATACATTTCGGTATAGTTACGCCATCAAAAAAATGTATGCTCCCAATAACCGTATTCAATTTTTTTTTTCGGAATATGTAGGTATGCCATGAGATTTGATGACTCCATATTGAAGGATATATATAGTGTGGTTTGAATTCCCATATAAAGTTTTCAACTATATCCATATATATTCTATATACAGGGTGATATTCTTTACGATTTCTGGAAATATTGTAAAAATAAAGTCCTGATGTTCTGGAAATTGATAAGCTGTTATCCATGCTGTATAGAGATCAATGTAGTCCTCATAAATACAAAATTTCATGAATTTGTGATAATTCACTTGTCATATGGGGGTATTTTGAAAATATGACTCACAATTGGATATCACCCTGGATAATTCAAATGAATGGTTGAAGACCCCTAATGTGGGATATTTTTTGTCCTCCATCTCTGTATGAAATATGTACTGTTCACCAGGATCCATCCTGTATATGACATTCAATAGCACTTAACTAGTTTTCGCAGAATTATGAGATACCTGAAATTTTGGATTGAGTACATATCTGAAATCACTACAAATGTTCGCACACAGGTATAATATTTTCTATTGAAAAATATACCAATTCTTCTTATTGATTATACACCAAGATTTCCAAATTTTCCTCATCTCCATAACTCGCGAATGGCTGAACGTAACACTTGGTTTATGTTTCACAAAATAACACTATGTTAATCATTACATGACACTTTGGGAGATGCATTCATAATTAAATAGTTTTTTCTGGGTGTTCTCCACCAAACTACAAATCTACAAAAAAAATAATTCTTTTGAAATTCATATTCAATAGTTGCTTCTGCATTCGACACACAAAATATTTGTCACAAGCAATTCATTGAACAATGTCGCCTAATAACAGCAAAGGGCATACAAATTTTACATTTTTACAGAATAACTAATTATGGTGTAAAATATTGGTACTGTAGAAAACATTTTATAGAAGATTACACATTTACTGTAAGAAATAAAAGTGAAACTTTCAGGAAAGAAAATCTTTAATCTTCTAAAAAACATTTACTATTATTGAATTTGAACATTTGCGCTAAATTTCGTTTGTTTTTTTGGTTGAATGAAGATTTCCTTCCATGAAAGTTTCATCTTATTCGTTACATTAAATGTGTTATTTTCTCAAAAAAATTGTTATCTACGGTAAAAAATTATTACACCATTATTAATGTAAGTTGCATCGTGTAATAGAGCAGCAAAAAAACGTTTGGGGAATTAATTTGAAAAAAAATGACGTCACTACGTGAAAATCAATGACGTCATAGGTTAAATTTGTATGCAATGAGGTGGTTAATTGAAAACTAAAATTGACCTGTCCTTGAAAACATTCAATAACGCAGTTATAAATTTTGTTCCTTACTTTACCTACCAGTCTAGTCAACAAGTGCTTTCTAGGTCAACATTTTTGTGTATTCTCCGGAAATTATGATTGAGGTGTCATTCGATTCGGAATGGCATGTAGATAGTTTTTGAGAAAACGCTAAGGCCGCTGGCAAAAATTGCATTAGTTATAAACAATTAAGGTTTTCACCAATATTTCAAAAACTGTTTGAGATAATTCAGATTTGAGAAAAGATTCAAATAGAGGAGGAAATTTCCTATGAAAAAGTCTAAACTGCCGGAACTATAGGACCAATATTTATAATTTTCCTAGCGGGTTGAAAATATGCCTGAAAACGGGTACTCCAACTTGCGCAAGCCTTGCCCCCTTCGGACCTTTCATGAATAAATATTATTCAAACTTATTAAATATGAAAATAGATAATTAGAAAAATTCAGGTGCCTGCAGGGTGAATCAATGAACAATAATCCATGGTCCAAAAATGTTCATCGCGACTATTCAATTAGTTATCCATTAGTTAATTAACAAGGTTTTGTAACAAGAACATTAACATTGCAAGTGCTATAATTGTTAAACTATTAATCTGAGAATTATTTTCTCTTATTATTCAAAAAATTGTTATAAACCAATGCGTTGTTTATGAGATAATTTATAATTTTCTTTTGAAATCATAATTAAAGCTTTATTTTTTCACTTAATTAAATTGTTGATAACAAAACGAAAATTAACAATTTTTCAAATTTCCCAACGTGAATCTATTCCAAGACCTTTCAAAAATAGCTCCACGGAAGCAAAAAATTCTCAGATTAAGGCTGGTTTTCCTGTCACGCTGACGGTCGGCGCTGATGGGTCAATATGTATGTAGCTATACGTAGCGTTTTCGAGTCACGCGGCGCTGACGGCCGTCAGCGCTGAGCTATATACGCGCACGTACGCGCCGGCGCGTCGGCGCCGCTGACTAGCTGGCGCCGACAAGCCTCCACATTCAGTGAGCCAGAGACAATAGCATCCTTCAATTTCTCAATGTGATCAGCGTAATGCTAAAAGGATACGAGCTGACCGATCAGCGCTGACCGTCAGCGCCGACCGTCAGCGTGACAGGAAAACCAGCCTAATAGTTTAACAATTATCGCACTTGCAATGTGAACCTTTGTGCTAGAAAAAATTGTTAATTAACTAATGGATAACTAATTGAAAAGTCGCGATAAACATTTACGGACCACGGATTATTGTTCATTGATCTATCCTGCAGACGCTTGAATTTTTTCATTTTTCTATTTTCATATTTAATAAGTTTAAATAATATTTATTCATGAAAGGTCCGAATAGGGCGAGGCTTGCGCAAGTCGGAGTACCCATTTTCGGGCGTATTTTCAACCCACTGGGAAAATTATAAATATTGGTCCTACAGTTCCGGCAGTTGGGACTTCCTCCTCTATACTAATCTTTTCTCAAATTTGAATTATCTCAGATAGTTTTTGAGATATTGCCGAAAAACCAAACCCCCTTCTTTTTTTTCACTTAATTGTTTATAACTATTGCAATTTTTGCTAGTGGCCTTAGCATTTTCTCAAGAACTATCTACATGCAATTTCATATCGAATGACACCTCAATAAAAAATTTCGGAGAATAAGCAAAAATTTTGACCTAAAAAGCACTTGTTGACTAGACTACACTTTATATGTTGCGGGGGTGGTTATCGGGAAATCAATATCAGTAATATACATTCCCATTTTCATGTAAATCCGTTGAAAGGTGTTTAAGGAATGTTTTTTAAATTTCAAACCCGAATTTTCAAGGTTCTAGAGGAAATCCGTCCAATCATCTCAGGGTTATACTCAGTTTTTGTACGAATGCAAATTTCATGAATTTACGGTTTTGGTTCATTCCATTTTTGAATTCCACAAACAAACGTTGCACTATTCTCATAATTCAACAGTTTTTCATGATTTAACAGTTTGTCGAGTAATGAATAAAAATTTCTGAAAAGAGACTAGTTTTTGCAGTAAGTCTGTAAACTGATGTCCCCCAATATTTTCTCAAACTTTTGGGTATATTCGATTTCTAGTTTCGAAGACCCGGAGCCTCAAGTTCAGGACACCGTTCAAACATTATTTCAATAATGTAATTTGTTATCGGAATGTTGCTCACTTCTCATGTGAAAGTGCTACACTAATATGAATCGATAATGGTTAATAGTTTCGAATTTATATCGATTTAATCGTGCGAATTTCTCTAGTTGAACCATGAAGATTCTTGCAGATATATTGAAATAAATGCATCACCTTCTTTTTACCTGCTCAGCAGATGCAAGAGGTTTGGATGTACCTTCGCCTAATACTTATTGTAAAATTCCCTGAAGGTGAAATGGTTTATCCCTGCTCAAGAGTCGAATTATATCAAGAAAGAATGGGAACAGAAAATGTAGGGGAAGTTACGGATTGATCTCGAAATATTATAACATGATTTCGATTGAACATGAACATGAATCTTACTGAAATTGGTACATGATACTGTAGAATTTTTTTTAACTTATTTGCTGAGAAATATAAATCTATCGAATTAACAAATAGCACGCTGCTTTAAAGGAATTTAAAATTGATAATATTCGAAAAAACGCAAAATTTCCAGAATGTTAACTATTTTCTATATAAAATATACCTATTTCACATTCGGATTATTTCAATATAAAAGTTAATAGTTGAGAAATGGAATTAAGGGAATAAATATTTATTTATTTATTGATCCGGAGCCTCAACAGAAATTTCCAATAATAGAGGTTCACATAAATTATACATTATAAATACACAGTATAGAAAACACAATTGAAATTCAAAAAATTCTTTGAAGGGATTGACGTGAAGTCAGAAGCTTTTGAGGGCATATTTTAGGTCTATTCACGAAATACTTCATGAACATTCAAGCATCTTTTTTCAACCAAGAACTAGATTTCAATTCGATCGGACCTGAAGGAATATATTTTGACTCCATTTTTTTAACTAGCTAAATTGATATTTCACCCAGTAAGGCAATTTTATAACAATTCTTATATCCCATAACTATTCAGACAAAGTATAGGTAAGACAACTACATTATTTTTTCGTTAATATTTTCATGTTTGTACATTGTATAGATAACTATCGCCATTTGTTAATGAGGAATTATATTTTTTGACAAATTAATCCTCTTTATTAGTGTGTGAAATTTGTATCAAATTTCAGTAGGTACTCTCAAAACAGATTTGGACGAATTAATATCATTATCAATGATAAGCGATAATGTGAAAGGCAAGTAATGTAAATTGATTTGTAATCCTTTGTCTGAATAGGTATTTATACAGGATATAAGAATCGGTATATTGAGATTAATTTGTCCAAATCTGTTGGGAGTATTGAAATGTCGGAAAAATTCCTCACACTAATAAAATTGATTAATTTGTCAAAAATTTTATTTTCTCATTACAACTGACGATAATTATCTACAATGTAAAATCATGAATAAAATTAATCGAAAAATGTTAAAATTGGTTCAAGCCCTGTGGACAGGAGCTTTGGCGCTCTTGTTTAAACTTTGACAAATGATATCTTCGAAATTATCGGTCTCTGGGAATGATATTAATGGATTCTTACGATAGTACTGCGTCATGCAAGAAATTCAATTCAAACAGATTCTCCCCAATAACGAACTTATCCGAGATATTCATTCCTCAAATCTACTACGAAAATTGTATTATATCAATTATAACTTAGACAATATTGCAGTTTTGTTTTTACGGGAGATATTCTCAACCCAATTTGATGATGTATTTACCAAAGAATATATTTCCATCATCATAATATGATGATGGAATAATCCATATTATGGATTATCCACGGGCATTATATTATCACCTTAAAAGTATAATATCATATCATTCTCATAATTCTACGATACCTACCTGAGGTTATTTCATTGGTCATTTTGCATTCAACCATTCTTTGTTTTCTAGAACAAGAGGTGTATTTTATATCAAGAATAACTAACCACAAATAATTTTGACATTTATCTCTCATAGGAAAATAAGATGACTTGTAAGAACGCAGATCAAATAACAATTCATAGATACAATAATTAAGTACAGCATTCTGTGAAAAAATATAAGTACGATTCATTATTGAAATTTCGAAAAATCATATCTCCGAAAGTATTAGCTTGTTGTTTAATTTGAAATTGGTGATTAAAAATTTTTTTTTTGTTTTCTCTGAAACCATCAGGCCGATTTTGCCCAGTAATGAACTCAGCCGAGATATTTATCTCTCACACATACTCTGAAGATTTTAACTGCCTGGCTCATTCTGTTCGAGAGTTATTGTAGAAACAAAATTTAAAAATTGAAAAAAAAAAAATTTAACTTACGGCAACCTGATCAATACAAAACTCGCATGCATATAGCGGTCATCATTCTACAATTTGGTGCCAAATTTCAGATAGATCGAGTAATCGGTTTCGGGAATTTTCATAAAAAAAGTTTTTACTAAAAAGGGCCATAATTCCGAAACTGCTTGGTGGATTTTGCCCGTTAACGAACTCGTCCGATGTATTTACGCTACAAACCTACCCTGCAAATTTAAATCCTCTTACTCCTTTCGTTCGAGAGTTATCGAGCCTACGGCCAGCCGGCCGGCCGAACCGGCCGGGAAGAATTGCTTTCGAGCACGGAATCTTGATCATCGAGTCGAGCCAAATCGTTTAAGACCATTTTCAGCCCAAAATTCGAAAATTACAGACATAGTAGCAAATTGACAAGCACTCTGTTCCGAGGAACAAGAGCGCCAAAAAAGGTTACATTTAGAAAAAAATGGTTGAAGCAGTGACTTAAAGTCAGGAGCTTTTCGCGCGCATGTTCCATTGTTCATGCCTCAAAGGAAGTTGATGGAGCATAGTTTCTGAAATATACAATTTTTCATGATAGCTGAAAAAAATTTAAATTTAACCTTAAACAGACAAAATTACTGTTGATAATGTTTTTTTTTATTCACCTCTATTGGACAATCCTATTCGATTTTACCATCGATACAGAATGATACAGAAACTTTTATAAGATATGAATACATTTCGTACCATTTTAATGAATGAGAGAACCGTCTATCACCACAGAACTTTCAATTCTGGCATTATGTATACTATCAGAATTCTTTAGATATCAAATGATATACGAAGAAATTTACACTTAAGGATACAATATTCACCAAATTCGGAGAAAATTTGCTCGTCGGTATTCTACAATTAATTAACAAGTTTTAATTGGATCGGATTTATTATTTTTTGAGTTATAGAGTAAACAAAAACAAAAATTCTGATGTGTATAACTCCAAAACCATTTTGCCGATTATACCTATTAACGAACTCCATTGTTGTATTCGGATTGGCAAACTACCCTGTAAATTAAGAGTCGCTATCTCTTTCCGTTCTCAAGTTATCGTGAGAAACATAATATTTTTTCATAATTTTGCAATTTTCTAGTGATATAATCCTCATAAAATTTCACATACATCTTTATGTCGGTATTCCACAACTATTTACCAAGCTTCAATTCGATCGGATCTGTGTATTTTGAGATTTCTAGAAAATAATATTGCAGTGGGTATAACTCTGAACCCATTGGGCCCATTTATGACCAACAACGAACTTAACTGTCCCATTCGGATGCGCAATCTACCCTGTAAGTTGCAAGTCGTTATCTCTTTCCGATCGAAAGATATCTTGGGAACGATCACTCCTCCAACTACTGAATTCACCCACGGCTGCTCGGATCTCCAACAATATAGATACTGACTTATCGTCAGTGCTTTTATGCTCGAATTTTGTTTTATATCATTCCCCAATTCTACACCTTTTATTGTAACTATCCGGATGAACATATCCGAGGATCATCTCAGGA
This sequence comes from Halyzia sedecimguttata, assembly GCA_937662695.2. NCBI lineage: Eukaryota > Metazoa > Arthropoda > Insecta > Coleoptera > Coccinellidae > Halyzia > Halyzia sedecimguttata. The sequence goes on along the minus strand of OW569415.2, from coordinate 66,083,016 downwards.
TAATACTCGATTTTTAACCAAGCTTCATGAATTTCCGTCTGATGGTTTGGTTTAGGTCAACAATTCTGGATGTACAGCAGACAGTGTTATGTTCCATTTATTTTTCAATTCAACGTGCTTCTAAACGTTAACTGGAAACATGTTCTGGGGGTTTAAAAAATTCTTATCGCTTCACGTTTCCGAATATTTCATTTTTGATACAATTCAAAACCGTAATGTACCAAAAATATGCATAAACAGAAAATACGAATTAATTTTATATTTCACTAGTATATTATTTGTTTATTTCATCTTGGATACGGTTGGTATAAATACACCCATAACGCCCTACGGCATAATGAGCCAGAATCCCCGCTCATTGTACGAGGAGAAATGAAACAGAAGCTAGAACGAAATTATTAATTTGAAAAAAAAATGTATGCAAGTAACGACGAAACGAGAATATAAGAAAAATACACGATAAAATTGTTAAATTTTCTCAAAGATTCTCTCAAGTTCACTTACGCTGCTCCATAAAAGTTAATGAAGTTCAGAAATTTTGTGACCGTTTCAAAAGTTGCCGATTCTTGTCTACCAAGTGTTCATTTATGATAAATATATTGTTTACTCTCTTCTATCTGAATGTTTTTGGCGCTCTAGTTCCTCGGAACTGAGTGCTTATCAATTTGCCCAAATGTCTGTAATTTTCGAATTTTTGGATGAAAATGGTCTCAAACGATTTGGTTCGACTCACTGATCAAGAATCCGAGGTCGAAATCGATTCTGTCCGGCTGGTCGGCTGTAGGCACGATAACTCTCGAACGCAAGGAGTTAGAGGATTGTAATTTGCAAGGTGGGTTTGGAGCGTAAATATCTCGGACAAGTTCGTTAATGGGCGAAATCCATCAAGCGGTTTCGGAGTTATGGCCGATTTTAGTAAAACACATTTTTTATGAATATTTCCGAAACCGATAACTCGATCTATTGGAAATTTAGCATCAAATTGTAGAATCATGACCTTTATACGCATGTGTTTTGTATTGACCAGGTTACCGCAAAGTGTCAAAAAAAAATTTATCAATTAAAAAAAAAAAATTCTACAACAACTCTCGAACGGAATGAGCTAGGCAGTTGAAATTTTCAGAGTAGGTTAGGGAGATGAATATCTCGGTTAAGTTCCTTATTGGGCAAAATAGGCCAGATGGTTTCGGAGTAACGAATGGTTTTTCTAAATTTCAATAATGAATCGCACTTCTATGTTTTCATAGAATGCTATAATTATTCTATCTAAGCTTTATTATATAATCTGTGTTCATACTCGTACATTCCTCCTGTTCTATAAGAGAGAGTTAAATTCATTTCAGCTATTTTAATTTGATTTCTTCCATGGTGCAGTTCTCATTCTCAGATTGCTCATTTAATCTTGATAAATAAATTATTATTTGAATTGAATTTCCTTTATGATGCAGTTCTATCATAAGAATACATTGATATAATTCCCAACTCTGAGAAACCAATACTTTCGGAGATATAATTTGTCTGTTTGAACTAGAGCGCCAGAAAGCTCCTGTCGACAGGGCTTGAACCCATTTTTTTTGCTACTGGTTTCATAACTTTTTCAGTTTCAGACAAGTTCTTGTCGTGAGCATTGTGGACCAATTATTATTTCACGTTCTTACAATCAACTTTGATTCAAAATATGAAAATTTGTAATGTCTAGACGTAAACTTAGTGCGGATGGAGCCAATAGGGCTATTCGTATGATCAGGGCGGGACGTAATCAAACAGATGTTGCGAATTTCTTTCAAGTTAGTGAAAGCGTAGTTTCCCGGTTCGTCCATCGATATCGAGAAACTGGAAACGTAACCGAAAGACCGAGAAGTGGACGCCCAAGATGTACCACTCTTGCACAAGATCGGTTTCTAACTGTGTCTACCCGTAGAGAGCCTTTGAGTTCTTGTCGAATCATGTAACAGCGCCTTTTGAACGCTACTGATATTTTGGTTCCGATCGAAACAGTTCGTCAAAGACTTCGAGACGTTAATCTACTTTCTCGACGACTTTTGAGAAGGATTCGATTGGAATGGGCCAATGAGCACGTGAATTGGAGCGATCAATGAAGTGCTGTATTGTTCACAGATTCGCCGGGATAGACCCATCATCTAGTGCTCAGAAATCGCAGATCAGTTACTGTTTGGAGAGGTATTTGTTTCAATGGAAGTACATAATAAGTGCTTGATGCTACCATGAACGCGCAGATTCACATAGAGCATGTCATTGACAATATCACTCCTTTGTTTCATGCTACTATTGGGTTAAATTTCTTATTTTTGGATGATAATACACCACCCCATCGTGCCGGAATTATCGATGAAGCTCTGGAAATCCATGGTATTCTACATTTGGCCCTGCCCCTCGGTCGCCAGACCTCAATCTCTTTGAACACGCTTGGAATCAACTACAAAGTGCTTTGTATTCTCTTCAACCATCTCCACATACACTTCAAACACTCAGACGACTTTTACCGCAGCTCTGGAGAGAAATTGATCAAGGCTACTTCAACAATCTGATCGAAAGTATGCGAAGGCGTGCGTTGTCAGGCTGTGGTTGATGTTCGAGGAGGCCATACTTTTTAATGAACTTTATTTGTTGACTTTTTTGAGTGATCTGATTTTGCATTAGAGGATAGTAGTACAAAATGATCCCTTGGGGTAAAATGATTACCCCCTAATTCTAGAAAACTAATAGCACCATCTCTCAATTAAATACTTAAAATTATATATACCATGCTGCTCATTTGCCTCACGAAGTGTCATGGCTTCGCGATCTCTCTATGCCGTTTTGTGAGGAAAATATTCAAATTGACGTGTTCCATCTATAATAAGCCTATTTGTAACAGAGATTTTTTTTTTGTATTTCGATATTTATGTTCTAGTTGCTCGTTTCCGCAAAATTAATGATTAATATTAGTTGATCTTGTCATATTTTGATTTCCAGTTAGGAATGTTTGTGAACAATAATTCGAATTTTTCTACAATGAAGGTATTTGGTGTAAAATGATCCTACGCAAGGTGTACTAAATGATCCCGCGAGATCGTTTTACCCACATGTTAAAGGATCTAGGGATTACACCAATGTTCATTTTCAAAAGAATTAGAATAAAAATGGAATTAATGGACTGGACACCTCTTGGTTTATCTTATGTCTGTAATACATCAGGGTAGATGAAACTGGAAATTTTTTCCTCAATGGTTTGATCATTTTCTTGAATCATGGAAAACCTACTGCAGAAGTTCCCGTTCTTTCAATTTTGGACGGCCATCTATCGCACACAACAAATTCTGATTTGGAACATTACACTACAATTTTGTGTCTACCCACCCACTGTTCACATAAATTGCAACCCCTAAATGTTGTAATGTCTCCACTTAGCGTATATGCATTCGGAAAATGTGGCATACATACTTTCAACTCAGATGTTCGTCAAGATAGCAATTTTAATGCGGGTGAAACAACAGAAACAGAGCACAATACCAAAATATCTTCATCGCAGGTTCAAAGAGAATAGCCTAATGCTGATCCCGAGGAAAGAAGTAGTTCACCAAGTATCCACAACTGCCAAAACGTTGTCATTGCTGCACACATAGAAAAGCTGCAAACAACAACGCAAGCTGTTGCGCAAACTAATTCGAGGTCGGCAGTACTTTCTCCTCCTCAAACTATATGATCCCCGGGATCATTTTCCCCCTCACCGTGGGATCATTTAGGACACAGTGGTGTCCAAAATGATCCTATAGCCATCTTTTTTAAAAATGCCAAGAAATATATTCGTTTATCAGAAAATGGTGAAATTGATTCATAAATAGTTCAGCAGATACATTTTCTTAACAAAACGTGTTTTATTACTTTTCGTGCATCCATTGTATCGAATCTGATAAGATTTTTTCTTAGGGGGATCATTTTGGACAACTTTCCCCTACAAATACTAAAAATTAATTTTCACCTGAAAATGTGGAAGTAATAAAGAAATGGGCAAAATAATGAGTTAGATAAGTGAGTAAACATTTAGATTTCTCATATTTAAAAAATTCCTGAAAGGAAAATGGAAACTTTTAAAAAGTCTCAAAATTTCAGAACTTTTGTAGAACAGTATATTTTTGTGGATTCGGGAAACGTCAAAAAATTTAGCAATTTTCTCGCATTTCTCTTATATTACCGCTCCTCGAAAAATAAAATCTTGTATGCACTACGAGTGAATTTCTAGATCCTAACGCCCATCGGTAACATTCATTCCCCAGGCCACAGGCCCTTCGGGCGTTAGGATCTATAAATACCGCACTTGGTGCATAAACAAATGTAATGACTTATTTCGTATTGAGTTGAACATTATGCTCTCCTTGTATCCGCAAATTAATAAAACATTATGGAAGAAATATAAAGTATCTATTACCCGATATAATATTGATCCTGCATCAGGCCTTTCAACCTTATTAATTCATTCTCAGAGGTGGAGGTTTGAAAATATAAACATTTCTTGAAAACCAGACACGTAAGTCGGAAATTGTGTCATTGTAATGGGTAATTCACAATATTTACGATCGTGAGTTATGAATTGAGGAAAATATGATAAGAATCAATAGATGGATTCTGAAAATATAGAGAATTTGCATATATTCAATAGTAAAGAATGAAAAACGATATCGAAACATTTGTGTGAAACTTGTATCGATTTTTCATATATTTTTGAATACTTGTTATATTTTATTTATGTTCGATCTTATGACAAAATCAATTTCGATACATTCCAAAACTTGTTGAGATGACGAATCATCATTATGGTGTCATGATCGCAGTTAATTAACTTCAAGTTTAAATTCATTATTGAAATTTATGATGAATTGTAAACATTCAATTTACATACTATTTTTCACATGGCTGGTTAAGATTTGGTTATGTTGATATGCATGTACTGGGGTATCGATATTCAGTAGTTATATCCCGAGTGCTTGCCAAATACTGGAATACTGAATATTCTATCGAATGCACGAAGTGCGGGAGGGGAAATATTCGATAATTTGGCAAGCTAAGGGGTGTATGTTACTCAATTTTTATTCTAGGGCAGAAATAATACTGAACTGTAATTTAAATGATTAAAATCTTTTTGGCAATCATCCCGAATGTTTTCTACGGATATTTTCACTGCATTGATATTCAAAAATATTGATTCGTTGCTTGAAATATTTTTTGAGGCGAATAGTCACAGATATTCATGCTCATCTGTGTCTCATCTGGAAAGAATTTTGTATGAAGTAGAAAATATAAATATTCCGACAATGTTATATTATGATGGCCCAAAAAAGAACTTTAGCTTTATTTCAATTTAAGTAATCATTAAAGGATACTTTGGGAGGTATATTCATTATTAGATGGTTCCTTTCTGGGTATTCTCTCCCAAACTCTGAAAAATATCTGTAAAATAAAAAAATTATTATTTTGTAAATTGCTTCTGCGTTAGAAACACAAGATATTTGTCAGAAGCAATCAATCGAACAATATTGCCTAACAAACAATAACGAAACAACATCAACGATAAAACAACTATTTCGTAACGTTTCGGAGACTATATCAGACTCCTTCGTCAGACAACGAAAATCTTCAGAATTATCTTTTGTTGATAGCTATTCTGAATTTCGAAAATTGTCACAATAGCTATCAACAAAAAATAATTCTTTGAGAGAAATTGATCAAGGCTACTTCAACAATCTGATCGAAAGTATGCAAAGGCGTTATCAGGCTGTGGTTGATGTTCGAGGAGGCCATACTCTTTACTGAACTTGATTTTTTTAATTTTTTGAGTAAAATAATTTTGCACTACAAATACTAAAAATAATTTTTTTTTCTCTGTATTCACGATGAATCACCCACATTTATCCGCAATTTTCCCCTGAAACTGTGAAACTTATAACGAAATGAGCAAAAGAATGAGTTAGATGAGTGACTAAATGTTTAGATTTCTCATATTCAAATAATGAAAATGTGCGCAAGCCCTGTGGACAGGAGCTTTGGCACTCTTGTTGAAACTTTGACAAATTATATCTCCGAATGTATTGGTGTGTCAGAGTTGCGAATGATATCAATGGAATATAAATTAAATAAGAATCCGTTGATATCATTCCCAACTCGAAGAAACCAATAATTTTGGAGTTATGATTTGTCAAAGTTGTTCACAGGGCTTTCCCACTTTTTCAATTTGGCTTGTGCGTCAATTCTCAAGAATTTTCGTAATCAAATTCAAAACGTAGGTCTATGACTCATCTGATGTTGGATTTACATACATCAGGAAATTATAATTAGAGTATTCTATGAAATCATATAGTTTTGAGAATAATAATTGGAATTTTGAGAAATCATATTTCCGAAAGTATCAATTTGTTAGAGTTGAGAATGACATCAATGGATTCTTATGATGAAATTGCATCTTGAAAAAATTGTATTTAACATTTGTAATGTAAAAAAAATATTTTTTTTTGTTACTCCGAAACCACCAGACCGATTTTGCACAATAACGAACCTAACCGAGATATTTATCCCCTGAAACTACTCTGAAAATTTCAACTTTCTAGCTCATTCCGCTCGAGAGTTATCGTGTTAACGGACGGACGGCCGGACAGAATCGATTTTGACCATGAATTCTTGATCAGTGAGTCGAACCAAATCGTTTAAGACTATTCTCAGCCAAAAATTCGAAAACTACAGACATTTGGGCAAAATGATAAGCACTCTGTTCCGAGGATCAAGAGCGCCAAATATTGGTGAAAAAAAATGGAAACTTTTGAAACAGTTTCAAAATTTTTGAACTTCCTTAACTTTTGTGGAACAGTATATGGGTGATTCCGTTCTAACTGTGATATTCAATGTCCTGTATTGTTTGTTCTCATATGTCATTAATTAATAATCAATTTATGAAATTTTTGTGCTTATTGGAAAATTATGAACATATTTCAACATTGTTTTCATATAATATAACTTGCCACTTACAGAAAACTTACAATATATCACTTAAATGTCAGTACCATGTCCATTTCTAGAATTTATTTATTAAATGTCAGTACCGTGTCATGTCCATTTCTAGAATTTATTTATAAATTGTTAGTTTTTTTGTCGTAATAAATGATTTAAACTAATTACCTCATAAATTCTAATGTTTATGATCAAACTGAACAAAATTGTCACATTTTTTGTTTAATGTATTAAGTTAACATTGAATTCCGGTTCAATAACTTTTGTCTTTAAAGCTTAAAAGCTTAACTTAATACATTAAATAAAAAATGTGTCAATTTTGTTCAGTTTGATCATAAACATTAGAATTTATGAGGTATATAGTTTGAATCATTTATTACGACAAAAAAAACTAACAATTTATAAATAAATTCTAGAAATGGACATGACAGGGTACTGACATTTAATAAATAAATTCTAGAAATGGACATGGTACTGACATTTAAGTGATATATTGTAAGATTTCTGTAAGTGGCAAGTTATATTTTATGAAAATAATGTTGAAATATGTTCATAATTTTCCAATAAGCACAAAAATTTCATAAATTGGTTATTATTTAGTGACCTATGAGAACAAACAATACAGGACATTGAATATCACAGTTAGAACGGAATCACCCATAAATCCATGGCATCTCTCTCAAACTTTATGTAAGGAATTCGTCAAACGACTGAGGGGAGATAATTGAGGGTTGGAATATAAGATATACAATTTTTTTCAAATTTATTTAAATACCATTAGTTTAGCCCGACCTAAATATCGAATTATTTGAGGTAAACAATTAATTTTGAATTAAGTATAATATAATTGATATTCATTCCGAGTGTTATGTGAACACGTTGACTGAATTTCGCGAAATAATTTTTTCTAATTTCCTCTTATAATGAACTATGGATGGGTAATTCTCAGCAATGTTTTTGAAAAATCTATATTTTGATACTATGACAGTTGGTCAAAAATTCGCAGTGCTCTACAAATTGTCACAGTTCTTATAAGAGCTTTGTGGCGTATCAACTATAGGTACCTAGATTAAGGACAGTCAAATCGTGTATTATAAGACGATAGTCATATAATATCATAATTGTGCACTATGAACATAAATTTTTTCCAAAAATTATTTCCGAATATTGGAGATGAATTCGCCGAAGATTGCTTAGGTACTAATTTTATTTTAATAATACTCATGACTGTAATCACAGAATAAGAACAACGAAAAAAAAATTCCGTTGCAGTAGTTAAGTAGAAATATAGTAATATTAATACAAAACAAAGCTCAACCTATAATGAAATTATTGGAATTTATTTCGGATAGTTGAAATCAAAAGCACAAAATCGTTTACTAAATTGTTTTTTAAATTGATGCGAAAGATTTTAAGGTGTCATACCTCAACGAAAATTATGGTGGTATTCTCCTCCAAGTTACTGCCCTTTGAAATTTGGGGAATAGTTTCTTTTTATTAAATATCTTCTATATCTGGAATAATTAAGTGGAAATGGGCAGTCACCTAACGGTAATTAAATGACACATTTTGGCAGTTTCCTCAATTCCGAAATTTCATCATGGAGGGGTGATTAAATCAACCAAAATACTGATCTGATAGAATTGAAACTCGGCAGTTTGCTGAACAAGCGCACAAAATACCGACATGCATACGACGTAATTCAATTCAGATTGGTTAACATGAACAAGCACTCCAAAGCAGACTGAGGTCATGTCAGAGCTTTTTTGCGCGTATGTTCTGGGAACATCGCGTTATCATTTCTCCCAAATGTCTGTAATTTTCGAATTTTTTGTCGAAAATGGTCTCAAACGATTGGGTTCGACTCCCTGATGAATTTGATTCTATCTGGCCGGCCTGCCGACCGTTGCCACGATAACTTGAGAATATTATTTAATCGATAACTAAAAAAATATAAACTCGATCAAATTGAAACTTGCTAACTAGCTGTAGAATATCGACATAAAGAGGTGTGTAATTTTTTTTTTAAACCATACAACTAGAAAATTTTTAAAAAATTACGAAAAAAAAAATTGGTAAATTCGAATAAGAGTGTCCAATACAGGAGAATGGACAATAGAATATACGCGTTAAAGCTCCTGACTCCACGTCAGTGCTTGAATCAATTTTTTGATTCTTCGATTATAATAAAGAAATATTTTTTCCGCCATTTTGTAGTGCCCGCTCTATCCCTATTATTATGCCAATAGTAGTAGTAGAAATTATTAAACAGACACAAAACAAGATAAATAAAACTTCATAAATATATGTTATCTTCTGTGCTTTATAACTTTTGAGATTGTAATTTGAAATTATGAAATTGCCTATTTGAACTGAAAGAAAGTTCAGCTTTTCAGAAGCATTTTGGGTGCACAGAAATGAAACACAGTAGACTCGGCATGTATTTGGGGATACCCTGTAGAATTTTTTCGCCAAAATCACAGTGAAAAACGTATAACATGCAAAGGGCAACCGACTATCACCACTTTATCCCGAAAATGAGAATAAATGTCCAAAAGCTCAAATAAATCTCGAAAGCTTCGGAATATTTGTGAGGTCATATGAACAAAGTCACATTAAAATTTGATGGGAAATCCAAACATGTGATAATTTATTATGGGAATGCTATTTGAAAAACGAAGTTGATAGCTACTTCCGGTATAAACGGAAGTGACAAAAACATGAAAATATTTTAGATTTTCTCCCAGGCATCCCAGATAAAATACTGGAAATGAATTTCATGAAAATATCTTGATTAGTTTTCCGTATAATTTTGGCTGAGTTTAAGAAAGAGTGATTCTTTATATGCTCTCAGTTTAAGTTCAAGTTTTGTTTACGAGCTGACATCGATGTTAAAACCATCGATATCGATTACAAAACATCGATGCTAATAACGCATCCCTACTACCTACATTTCTGATCTAATCAGTCAATAAGCCATTAATTAGCAGCTTTCCAATAAATGTTTGGACGATTAGGTAACCTGCAAAGGAATCACGGGAATTTTAGAGTAGATTTTGATAAACCTTCAAACTGTGCAATATGAGTCATATAAAATATAATGTGATTCAAATCCATGAATGATTCATTGTTATAAACTTTTTTCCAGGAAAGCAATATTGATTTCTTCAATAAAATGTCAGGAGATACAAATAGGTATACAAATAGGTACACATGTGGCAACAATATTCGATATGAAATAAAATTGTTCTCGAGACATGAATTCAATTTAGACGTATTCTTCTGATAGAACCAACAAATACCTATATCTACAGGTCCAATTAAATAGAAACATGGGTACCGATCGGCACAACCACAAGGTGAGTACGTTCTTAGAAACAAGTTCCAAGAGCTAAGTGCCAAAGTTAGTTTTACACGGTGAAGAAATTCATGAATTTATTCGCGAAGTTCTTCATGAAGTTACTTCATGAAGAAATTCTCCGTGTTAAACATAAACTTGACGTGAAGTTTCTTCACGTAAAACTTCATGAAGAACTTCACAAAATTAGAACTTGTTCTATTTTATCAACAAACTGGTGGTCGTTGAGGTTGTTGTTTGGATGTTCTCGTTGTGCTTTGAGTTAGAAAATGGGTCAAGTTCAGAATCGAGCCACAGCAGCTTTTGTTGTCGTCTGGATATTTACTAGTTTTGAAGTTTACAGTTGGTATTACTGTTAATGGACTTTTATCTTCATGAATTTCTTCGCCCGTGTAAAACGACACACTTCATGAAGAAATTCGTGAATACATTCATGAAGAACTTCGCGAAGATATTCATGAATTTCTTCGCCAAGTTCTTCATGAAGAAATTATCCGTGTTAAACACAAACTTGACGTGACGTTTCTTGACGTAAAACTCCATGAAGATCTTCACGAAATTAGAACTTGTTCTTTTTTATCAACAAGTTCCGCGTGAAGTCAGGGGTACCAACATCTGTTTCATCCCATAAATTATCGAAAAAGCTTTAAAACATAAACCGGTGGTCGTTGAGGTTATTGTTTGGAAGTTCTAGTTGTGTTCTGTGGTAGAAAACGAGTGGAGTTCAGAATCGAGCCTCAGCTAATTTTGTTGTCGTCTGGATATTTACCAGTTTAGAAGTTAACAGTTGGTATTACTATTATTTGACATCTGTCTTCAGGAATTTCTTTGGCCGTGTAAAACCACATTCAGGAAGAAAATCGTGAATAATTTCAAGGTCAATTTCGCGAAGAAATTCATGAATTTCCTCGCCGTGTAAATCTTGCTTTAGAGCTAAATTCTCTCTGCATAAACCCTGCATAACAGATATTGAGAGCACTTGCCCAAATGTGGTAATGACATACAGTGTGTGGATATGGTAAGGAACAAAATTCATAACTGCGTTATTGAATGTTCTCATGCAAAAGGCTCGAGCAGGTCAATTTTAGTTTTTAATTAACTACCTTATGGTATGAAAATGTTACTTATGATGTCATTCATTTTTACAGTGACATCATAATTTTTTTTTCAAATGACCACCCCAATTTTTTTTGCTGCTTTATTATACGATCCAACTCGCCTAAATGATGGTCTAAATAGGCACTCTGTTCATAGAACAGCGAGCCAACAATTGGTACCGTAGATAACAATTTTTTTCAGAAAATATCACATTTATAGTCTAGTCAACAAGTGCTTTTTAGATAAAAATTTTTGCGTATTCTCCGAAAATTATGATTATAGTTATAGAACAGGGAAGATAAATGTTTATCAGATTTTACATCAAATCATTTCTAAATCAAGATTTATTATTTTTACATCAAAAAATAATTCATTATAGACAAAAGAACGTTTCAATCAAGTCAATACATGATCTGGGTTTCTAATTTCAAAAATATTTTTGGATAGAGAAAAATAAATGTCAATTAAATAAATAAATATTATTTCTACATTAAATAACAATTTATTATAAACAGTAAGAACGAATATAAATTTTAATTTATAAATAATGATAAGATAATATCTTGAAGAGTAATAATGAATTATTTTTTGATGTTAAAATAATAAATCTTAATTTAGTAATGATTTGATGTAAAATCTGATAAACATTTATCTTCCCTGTTCTATAACTCAAAAGTTGTTGGTCGAGGAGGATTCCCGCGAAGGAACTTTTTGTAGCAAATTTTATGCTCTACAAAAGCTATACACGCGTTTTTCCCCAAAAATTTTTTTTTTGTCGAAAAATCAAATTGAAACTGAAAAAAAAAATTTTCTGTGCTATTTAAATAGGAAATTGAATTTTTAAATGAGCTAAGCCACTATTGCACTGACAGCCTCCTACCCGGCGGTATAATTTTTTATTTTTCATAAAGTATAAGATTTTCAGGTAGCACAGAGAAAAAAAAAATATCGCCTAAAAATGAAGCACCCTACCTCGCCCCCTTCGTACCTTTGATGAATAAATATTATTTAAACATTTAAAAAATTCGGGTGCCTGCAGGGTGAATCAATGAACAATAATCCATGGTCCAAAAATGTTCATCGCGATTTTTCAATTAGTTATCCATTAGTTAATTAACAATTTTTTGTAGCACGAACATTAACATTGCAAGTACGATAATTGTTAAACGATTAATCTGAGAATTTTTTCCCTTTCGTGGAGTTATTTGTCATAGATCTTATAATAGATTCCTATTGGAAAATTTTAACAATTGTTAATTTTCGTTTTGTCATGAACAATTTACTTAAGAGAAAAATTATAAAGCTTCAATTTATAATATTACAATTGATGCATTTTATTATGATCAGAAACTACTTAGAAATTATTTTTTATAATTATTATCTCCTATTGTTTAAAAAACTGTTATAAACCAATGCGTTGTTTATGAGATAATTTAAAATTTCCTTTTAAAACATAATTGAAGCTTATAATTTTTCACTTAAGAAAATTGTTAATAACAAAACGAAAATTAACAATTTTTAAAATTTTCCAACGGGAATCTATAGCAAAAATAGCTCCACAGAAGCAAAAAATTCTCAGATTAATAGTTTAACAATTATCGCACTTTTTTTTTTTTAATTCTTCTAGTGGTACGGTCCTTACAAAATTTCACAAATGTCTTTGTGCCGGTATTCCACAGCTAGATACCGATTACTGATCGGATTTGTATTTTTTGAGGTATCGAGAAAATAATATTCCAGATGGGTATAACTCCAAAACCGTGGGCCGATTATGCCCAACAACAAACTTAACTGTTCCATTCGGATGAGCAACCTACCCTGAAAATTTTAAGTCGTTATATATATGTCTGTTCAAAAGGTATCATGGCAACGGTCATTCATCCAGCTATAGAACTCACCTAAGGCTACTCCGATCTTCATCAACATAGATCCCATCGTGTTCAAATTCGGAACTTGGCTGTAAAGCTAGGTTTTAAAGGCTCTCAAAAAATTTAAGCAATATCGGACAGTTAGATTTTGAGATTTATACTATTTTCAATAACTCAATGAAAAGTTATATACTATTTACACTAATTTACTCAATTTTGTGTCGACGAAACGCGTCCCAATATTAAATAAATTAGTGTAAATCGTATATAATTTTTCATTGAGTTAATATGGATTTGCATCAAGTAAAAGCCGCAAGCATTCGATTTTTAATAATTTTTTTTTTAATTTTCTCGTGATTCGATCCCCAATAATTTGCGCGTCGGCATTCTACAACTAATTACCATGTTTGAATTGGATAGGATTAGTATTTTTTTAGTTATTGAGGAAATAACAAAAAAATTTCAGATAGACATAACTCCGAAACCATTTTGCCAATTATGCCAATTAACAAACACAAATGATTCGGACGCTCAACCTACACTGAAAATTGCAAGTCGCTATATATTTCCGTTCTCAAGTCTTTGTCTTTAAATCTGTATTTTACAACTTCTCACCAAGTTTTCATTATTGGTTGAAAACAAACTTATTATTGGGAAACCATTGGGCTGATTATTCCCATTAACGAATGTGTCCGTCGTATTGGGATGCGCCACGTACCCTGAAAATTGCAAGTCGCTATCTCTTTCCGTTCGAAAGTTATGGTGGCTAAGGCCGGCTGGACAGAATCAAAGTTGACCTCGAATTCATCATCAGGGAGTCGAACCTAATCGTTTGAGACCATTTGCTGCAAAAAATTCGAAAATGATGACAAAGCAGATGTACCCAATCAGGATATTTAGATACAACAAGATGTGGCTGCTCCTCACTTTGGAATAAACGTCCGTCAATATCTTGACCCCACATTTCCTGGAAGGTGGATAGGACGCGAGGACCTATTGAGTGGCCACCGCGTTCCCCAGGTTGACTCCCTAAATTTTTTTTATGGGGTTATTTACAATCAAAGATTCATTTGAATAGACCAAATAATGTAGAAGAGTTTCTGCAAAATATTCGCGCTGAAGTGGAGCAGCTGCAGATTACACCTGAAGTCCTTGAGCGAAGATCGCAAAGCTTTTAAGCAATATCGGTCATTTCCTAATGAATAACGAAATTTCGTTTGTTGTTTTGGTTGAATAAGGATTTTCTTTCATGGAAGTTTCATGTTTTATTTTCTACACCGTTATTTAGGTACGTTGCACCGTGTAAAAATGCAGCAAAATATTTTTAGGGTATAAAAAAAAAAAAAATGTGGGAAAGCCCTGTGGACAGGAGCCTTGGCGCTCTTGTTGAAACTTTGACAAATCATATCTCCGAAAGTATTAGTTTCTCAGAGTCGGGAATGATATGACTTGAAATTTTCAATTCTCAAAGTTTCAGTTCTGAACTTTTGGTGTTAAACAAAGTCTGGTGTGATATTTCTGATGCAAATATTTTCAAGATGGCCGGAAATACCGGAAGGCGATAAGAGAGTATTCTCTTATGTCAAATAAGGCTAGATATTTTTTATTGCTTTTTTGGGGTCAGCAGCTAATTTTAGATGAACTTTCTTCAGTATTGAGAATCTTAATGCGCCATTTGAGTTCTTTATAGGCATAATCGGCAAAATGGTCTTGGAGTTATACCCATCTGAAATTTGGTTATTATTTCCTCAATAACTCGAAAAATACAACACCGATCCAATTCAAAAATGGTTATTAGTTGTAGAATGGCAACGCGAAAATTTTTGCAAAATTTTGTGAGTATAGTATGACTAGAACATTTTTAAAAAATCATAGAAAATGATTGAAAAAATTCTATATATCAGAAACTATTCGTCCGATATCGCTGAAATTTTGCGAGAGCCTTCAGAACCTAACTCTTCCACTAAGTGACTCGCAAGTAATCCGCAAAACTCAGTGAGACTTCTGCGGATATTTCCGACATCAAGGCCACCCAACTGATTCTACAGTCCGATCTGACTGAGTGTAAATCGATTCTCGGAAAACACTCGTCTGAGTTGAGTCGTCATAGCGACACATTAGTTAACCATTCCCATTCCATCAGTCGACACGATGTGGATATTGCCTCGTTCACATCCAAAATTGATCTCTTGACTGAAAGCCATAATTCACTCAAGGTGGTTGTTGATTCTACCAGTCAAAAATTAGCAAGAATTGAAACTTTTGAGCCAACTGCCTCAAACAGCACAACTTCTGATCCGGCACTCCATCCATCTGAACTGCTTGACCGACTACGAAGGTCCCACAATGTTTTAATCCGCGGATTAACTGAGACGAACCCTGCTGTGGATTTTTCTTGCGCTTCTAAGATCCTTGATTGTGTGACTCCTGAGGCTAGCACGCAGCTAATCTCGGTTGCAAGATTTGGTACTTCATCTGGCAACCGTCCAAGAATCCTGAAGGTTTCATTCTCTAACCCAATGATTGTCGCCAGAGTCCTTAGAAACAGGAATGTGATCAGGAATGTGCTGGATTGGCGGGGTGTTAGCATTTCGGATGATAAGACACCCCTTCAAATAAGGGAACTCAGCAATTTACGTATAGAACTTAAGCGCAGACTAAACGCCGGGGAATCTGACATCGATATTAAGTATTTGGCTGGAATCCCGACCATAACTAATCTGCCTGCTTCCAAAGGATCAATAAACTGATTGGTGCTTGCGACTGGTCCATTGTCTACACCAACACTCAGTCTTTGCTTTCCAAGTACCTCGAACTTATAGCATATGTTAGGGTCCACCATCCGACCTTCATTCTGGTTGCTGAGTCTTGGCTGCATCCTGGTGTTCCGGACGCTCTGGTCGCATTACCTGGCTACTCCACCCATATACACGACAGCATAACTACCATAGGCCATGGGGGTGTTTGTATTTATGTGGCCAGTGAAGTTCTCAACTCTCTCTCACTACAGCTCTGAAGTCCAGACCTACCTGGAATTGACTGTTTATTCATCGATCTCCTTAAAGCAGGCTCCTGTTGCTTCACCATTGGTTGCATCTACCGTCCACGTCCATGTGGACCAGGAGATGATGGTTGATGGCTGGGAAGATTTATTTTTTAGTTGATTTCTGCTCTTCAAGCACTCTTTCTTTTTGTTTTTTCTTCTTTTTGTGTTTCTTATTCATCTTTATTGATTGTATTTTATTTATTTTTTTTGAGTTTAAGGCACTGCCTAAACTCTCATCAATTTATAATAATAATAATAATAATAATAAGTTCAAGTTTGAACATGATCGGATGTATATTGTTGGAGGTCCGAGCAGCCTCGTGTGAGTTGAGTAGCTGGATGGCTGAGCGTTGCCTCGACAACTCTCGAACGACAGGAGAGAGGGACTTGCAATTTCGAGGATAGGTTGCACATCTGAATGGGAGAGTTAAGTTCGCTCTTGGCCATAATCGGCCCAACGGTTTCGGAGTTATACACATCAGGAATATTATTTCCTCGATAACTTAAAAAATATAGACTCGAATTTTATGGGGACCGTACCACTAGAAAATTTTTAAAAAATTACGAAATGTAATATATATCTCATGTTTCCTTGATAACGGAAAGAAATAGCGACTTGCAGTTTTCAGGGTAGATTACGCATCTGAATACAACATTTAAGTTCGTTAACTAGCATAATTGGCCAAATAGTTTTGGAGTTATATCAATCTGAAATTTGGTTGTTATTTCCTCAGTAACTCAAAAAATACAAATCCGATCCAATTCAAATATGGTTGTTAGTTGTAGAATGCCAACGCGAAAATTCTCGCAAAATTTCGTGAGGATTGTAGCACTAGAAAATTTTTAAAAACCATTGAAAAAAAAATTGGTTCAAGCGCTGACGTGAAGTCAGAAGCTTTTGCGCGTATGTTCTCTTGTCTGTTCTCCTGTATTGGACACTCTTAATCGAATTTACCATGGTAAATTCGGAGTGTCCAATACAGGAGAACAGACAATAAAATTCACCATGATAAACTCGATTAAGAGTGTCCAATAAAGGAGAATGGACAACAGAACATACCCGCAAAAGCTTCTGACTTCACGTCAGCGCTTGAACCAATTTTTTTTCGATTCCTCTATCATATTATATACGTAAAAAAGCTACCCTTGTCACAAATCGCTATAAGAAACCGTTTTCTAGATATTTGGACTTGAAAATTTCAAGTCTGATAATCGGTGCGTTTTGAAGTTATTATTTTGCATTTTTCACAAGAATGCTTATTAAATGAATTTGATGTTAAAATTAATTTCCTATGCATCTCTCAGTACCCATTTTCTTTTAATTAAGGTCATTATTTCGAAAGTTATTTAGAAAAAACGAACATAACAATAAAACTTTAACACCTCTTGTATCTTGGAAACGAAGCGTTTTACGGACATATATTTATTTGGAAAATTCATACCAGAATATTGTGAGGAATCACCTACTGGAGTTTGTCAAAGTACTTTTGAATCACCCTGTATATATTCGCCTAGCCTCCCTAAACCAAAAATTATATTTTCATGCTCTCCTAATTAAGTTTCAACAAAAATAAGACCTGATGTAAAGTGTGAATACAAAATTTATCATATTCAATGCGATCGTTCATTGAATGCTAAATTCATTTTACAGACTCGGCTTTTCAGAAAACAATTTTCGGAGTATTGAGATTTTGGATCCAATTACGTGACTCCAACAAAAGTAACTCGGATATTTGTCAGAGATCCGTCATATCAGGGAAACAAAATTTCAAACTAGAATATTTGTTTCTCCATTGCGGTTGACGGCCGATAAATGGAGAATTATTCAACGATTTTCTTTTTACAAATAATAAAGTTTTGGGATTGTGGTGGAAAATTTGTGAAAAATAGAAATACCGTTTAGAAATACATGAACCATCGAAAATTATATCCTTTTTGTCATGCAATCCAAAACTTTTTATCGCAATGATCTACGCTCAATAGATATGAATCCGTTAAAAAATCCCTATCTCAATAATGCCAAAGCATATCTAGGTAGATTGCGGAATCCGTTATAGTCAAGGGGTTAGCACAACAGCTTTATAATATGATAATTGACTCGGATCAATTTGTTTCCCAGTTTTGTTCTATATTATATTATGAGGTTCCGGTATTGAAGGTACAAAGGGATTGATGATCAGTTTTGAAATTTAAGCATCTTCACAGCTTTTCTCTTATTGTAGACGAAATCATGAAATCTGATAATTCGAGAATGGTGGAAAGATGATCAATTAAGGTTTTCATTAACATTAATTATAAAAATGATTCTCAAGAAGCAATAAACGTGTTCATGTAAAATTCAGAACTATGCCGATTTTGTAATGTAATGCTTAATCCGGTGTTACGCCTACCGAAATATTAATAAATTAATTATTATAATATTGATAATAATTAATAAATGATGCGATTACTTATTGTGAAATGAGAAAAAATCATTATATTTATCAAATTCAACCCCCATATTTTCTTCTCAGAATGAATTCGAATGAAATCATCTGAGAATGATAATCGATTTGTACAACAAGTTCCATGAATTTTTGTCTGATAATTCAGGAGATAAATCCAGAACCTAAAATTGAAGGATGGATTTCTTATTCAATTTTGGTTAATCATTTCCTCAACAGAACAGGTTTGGACTGGTTTCTTAGGGGACTCTCTGTTAGAGTTTGAAAAGGAGACCTAGAGGGAATATATAATAAAAAAAATATGCCATTTTCGAAAATTCACATTTAGGTATTTTGCCACTAGGATAATAATTCAATTTGAACTTGTGTAAGAAGTAATGACAATCCTTCATAAATCAGGTAGATATTAGATACGTATACCTCGTAGAAAATGCTGCAGATTGCATCTTATTCAAGGAACATCTTTTTTGCACTCAATGAAGTCTTATATCCTCTTATACTTCATTCACTTTTATAAAGTTTCCCGGTTAGCCATCAAAGTTTGACACATTTCATCATGTATATTTTTAAAATGTTACGTTATAGTAATTTTCCTGTCAGATAAGTACGCAACGTTGTCCTCTCTGCATAGAAGTCGTAGTAATTAAGTATTTTTCACAATGTGAATTTACTTCGGAAAAATAATGAATTTGAGAGGATATTATGTGAATTCAACAATTCCAAAAACCTGGAGACTGTTGAAGAAAAGGTTTCCTCTGTTATTACTGGAAATATTTCACATATATAAACTAGTTGGAAGATTCAGTTATGTTATTGTCTTGTACCGAAATCAAGAATCAAGTGTTGAAATTTTAATGAAAAATAATGGATAGAGTAGTCCGTTACTTTGTCATAGTTCATTTGGAAAAATGATAAAAGTACCTGAATAATCCGGAAATTTAAATAACCTCTTGCACAACTTGAAATACACTGGTTTCAAAATGTAGCAGTACGACGAAACCCGAGTCACTGTTAAACCTTAATAAAATATAGTGATATAGGATAGGAAACTAAGTAATTTCATTCGACAGTTCAACATGTACTGAGACAGAATGAAGTTTTCCTATTGCTTGATTTCAGTTCTGAATAGCACTTCATGATACTTTTTCCTGCTTCTTCAAAGCTGCTTTCGGCATTTTCAATTTCAAAGAGAAGAGTTCTTTATTATTGGAAGATAATGGTCTCTGATAATATCTTGTCTATAAGATGCAACAATATGTTGAGAGTAGAAATTGGCATCGTCTCAGAGAATTGTTTTGACATTGACGAGTGCCAACCTGCCTCAGTTTTAGTTTCAAAAACGTGATAGGCCTAAATCATGACCAACCGAGAGACTTTATAAAAGTGATTGGAGTATACATGTTACTGCGAGATGTTACTTAACCTCTATAAGATTCTGATTATGCAAGTAATGGAATTCTCCAATTTAATGATTTATATTAACTTCATGAACATTCCAACTTCGATTAACTCTGATTTGGTTCAATAAATAACAAATTTTAATGTGTGAATTCTGCAGTACCAATAAATCCATGATTACCGCTGGTAAATCTCTTTCTCCGCCTCCACTCCTGCTCAACTCGCCACTCCAGAATGTGATCAGCCTAGAACTATAGAAATTCAGGGTCATTCTTTCTTAACCTTACCCAAAATTATACGGAGAAGTACTTATGATATTTTTATGGCATTCATTTTCAGTGTGTTATTCGGGATGCTGAGAAAGTCTAAAATATTTTCATGTTTTTCTGAACTTTGTCCCAACGCCGGCCAACTGTCGAATGCCACGATAACTTTCGAACGGAAAGAGATACCAACTTACAACTTACAACAACTTACAGGGTACGTTGGACACTGTCGGCCGAACGGTTCAGGGGTTATGCCCATCCAAAATGTTGTTGTTATTTCCCAATTACTTAAAAAATACGAAAAAGATCGAATTGAAACTTGGTAATTAGTTGTAGATTGCCAGCACACAAATTTTTGCATAATTTGGCGAAGATCGTATCTGTGAAAAAAAAATTAGAATTTTTCATTAAAAAAAATTATAATGGAGAAAAGACCATGCCCGCAGAAGCTCCTGACATCACGTCGAATTTTTTCGAATGTCATGTTCAATAAATTATCACGCTTTTGGATTCCCCATCGAGTCCTATTATAACTTTAATCATATCGCTTCATTGATATTCCGAAGCTTTCCAGAATACATATCGTTCATCCGGAAGAACAATTACACAACTGCAAACTTTCAGGATCACACATTAAAATTTGATATTTATTGAACCAAATCAGAGTTAATCGAAGTTGGAATGTTCATGAAGTTGATATAATATATACATAAATCATAAAATTGGAGAATTCCATTACTTGCATAATCAGAATATTATAGAGGTTAAAGTAACATCTCGCAATAACATTTCTGTAAAAATTATATTGAGACACATGGAGTAGCTGTTCACATGTAAAAGGATATAAGACTTCATTGAGTGCAAAAATGATGTTCCTTGAATAAGATGCAACTGATAGGAGATTCTGCAATCTGCAGCAATTTCTACTAGCTCGTGAATTATGAAGGATTTTGTCAGTACCTACTTACAAAATTCAAATTCAAATATTATCCAACTGATTGAAATAGTCTCCTAAAGGCTAAATGCGAATTTTCAAAAATGCAATATTTCTTTATTATATTCCCTCAGAGGGTCCCCTAAGGACACAGTCCAAACCTGGTCTGTTGAGGAATTGATTAACCAAAATTGAATAAAAAATTCATCCTTCAGCTGTAGGTTCTGGATTTATTTCCTAAATTAGTAGACAAAAATTCATGGAACTTGATATACCAATCGATTATCATTCTCAGATGATTTCATTCGAATTCATCCTGAGAAGAAAATATGAGAGTTGAAATAAAACAATATTCTAAAACAAGTTGCAGAATGGGCTTCTATTCAAACACTAATGCGAGTTTTCGAACCCATGAGTGTTGGAATTGCCTTCTGCAACGAGTATTAGACGATATTTTCTCCATTTCAGGCAAGTTTTGTAAAATACTGTTGAAATTTAATGGAAAATTCGTATTGTATCTTTGCAGTTGGTATGACTGTTGCGAAAGTTGGCAGATTACGGAATTTGAATTTGAATCGTACGTAGGGCATGAAGATAAGATTTGAAACAGTTTCCTAATAGCATGTCAATGATTCAAAATTAGAAAATCCCTAAGTAATCATTAAAGGATACTGTGGGAGGTATACTCATTATTGAAAGGTTTTTTTCTGGGTTTTCTCTCCCAAACTCTGAAAAATATCTATAAAATAAAAATTAATTATTTTGTGATTTGCTTCTGCATAAGAAACACAAGATATTTGTCAGAAGCAATCAATTGAAGAATGTTGCCTAACAAACAACAACGAAACAACATCAACGAAGAAACAACTATATCGTAACGTTTTGGAGTCTATATCAGACTGCTTCGTCAGACGCTTAATCAAAATCTTTAGAATTATTGTTGATAGTTATTTTGTGAAATTCAAGAATTGTCACATTGACAGTATGTATTTAAAAATCATAGGTAACATAGTTTTACTTCGCATAGAAATTTCCAAGTTCCAACTCATTTTTTTAATAAATTTAGCCAAATATGGTCAATACCAATTGAGCAATTTGCAAAATTGCATTCTCTGTTCAATAAAATACAAGTTGACTCCTTAAGTTTCCTTTTAATATAATCAGGTTCTGTCATTAGAATATTTGTATTACTCCAATCCATCATGTGATCTCCTTGGATTGTACATACATGTTCTGCTATTTTTGATTTCTGTATGTCTCTATTTCTCAAGTTATTCTTATGCTCTGACTTTCTTACTTCTAGTGGTCTTGATGTTTCTCCTGTGTATGATTTACCACAAATACAAGGAATATTATATACACAGTTTTTTTATTTTTGTTTTTCATTTATGTGTTTTGTTTTCGTTAATATAGACCTAAGATCATTTTGTGTTTTGAAGACGGTTTTTATATTGAACTTAGAACCGATTCTTCTAATTTTTTCAGAAAGGCCACGAACATAAGGGATCACATTCAACAGATTGGGTTGCTGTTCTTGTTGATTATTCTGTTGTACTTGTTGATTATTTTGTTCTTGATTATTTGCTCTTCTATCGAAAATCCATCATGTGATCTCCTTGGATTGTACATAATCCATCATGTGATCTCCTTGGATTGCTTCTGACAAATATCTTGTCTTTCTTACGCAGAACAAATCACAAAATAATTAATTTTTATTTTATAGATATTTATCAGAGTTTGGGAGAGAAAACCCAGAAAAAACCTTTCAATAATAGAAAATCCCTATCACCTTATTTTTTAATGAAAATAAAACATCTTCTCAATAATTATTTCACTATGTTCAGATATTATTATATTGACGATTGACGTGTGTTGAAATTTGAAAGAATCGAATGTCAGTGCTGACTACCACAAAACGAAAAATATAACTAGAAACAATGGGGGAATGACTTCATTACAGCACTGTTCTTAGTGCTGCAATTAACGCATTACGATACTGAAATAGAGAAAGTTTAGTTAGCATTCAATGAACGATCGCATTAAATATGATAAATTTTGTATCCACACTTTACATGTTATATATGGTTGAAATGTATAGCGAATCCCTAAATAAATTGAATACTACTACCTATCAGTGCTTTCGATTCAACACTTTAGCAAATAAAACACTTTTGAAATTGTGTGCATACATACATATATCCAACGATAACTATGCGGAAATGAATCCGATTTAGTATTTCCACAGGGTACTTCACCCCAAAGTTCTTTTGATGCGCTTTTCGGATGTGAAACACGTGTGACAAAGATGTCTTAGTTAAACCTAGGGGGTCTGGCTCCTTAAGTAGACGTTTTCAAATGACTCGTGAAGTCGATTATTCTGAAATGGGTTCACTGTGTACTTGTTTTTCCGGAGGAGCGATATTATGTTGTATTTTTTGGCGCTCTTTTTCCTCGGAACATAATGCTTATCATTTTGTCCAAATGCCTGTAATTTTCGAATTTTTGGATGAAAATGGTCTTAAACGATTTGGTTTAACTCACTGATCAAGAATCCATGGTCAAAATCTATTCTGTCCGGCCATCCGTTAACACGATAACACTCGAACGGGATGAGCTAGACAGTTGAAACATTCAGAGTAGTTTAAGGGGATATATATCTCGGTTAAGTTCGTTATTCGGTAAAATCAATCTGACGGTTTCGGGGTAACAAAAACAAATGTTTTTACATTACAAATTTCAAATTCAATGTTTTTTAATATACCTACAGTTTTATCAGAAGAACATTGATATCATTCTCAACGCTTAACAAACTAATACTTTCGGAGATATGATTTTTCAAAATTTCAATCATTAATCGTAATTCTATGATTTCACAGAATGCTGTAATTGACAATTAACGTCGGTATTTGTATCTATGAATTTCATGATCTGTATTCATACATGTCATCTTATCCACCGATATGAATAATGTCATCTTTATTTCTGGTTCTGTTCAAAATTCGTTACTCATGATATAAAATACCTCCTGTTCTAGAAAATAAAGTATGATTGTATGCAAAATGACCAATGAAATAACCTCAGCTTTCGTAGAATTATCAGGATTATAGGATATTATAATTTTTGGGTGATAATATAATGCCCTTGGATAATTAATCCATATGATGATGGAAATATATACTTTGATAAGTTAATCAAATTGGGTTCGGAATATCTTCAGTAAAAACAACACTGGAATATTGGCTGAGTTTCAATTGATAAAATTTTCAGAGTAGATTTGAGCAATGAATATCTCGGATATATTCGTTATTGTATAGAATCAGTCTGGTAGTTTTGGTTTAATAATTTTTGCCACCCTTGTTTTCTTTAAAACACACCTTCTTAAGCGTATGTTCTGGGAACATCGCGTTATCATTTTGCCCAAATGTCTGTAACGAATTTTTTGACGAAAATGGTCTCAAACGATTAAGTTCGACTCCCCAATGAAGAATTTGAGGTCAAATTTGATTCTGTCCAGCCGGCCGTCCAGCCGTCCGGCCGTCCATCCGGCCGTTGCCACGATAACTTGAGAACGAAAAGAGCTAGCGACTTGAAATTCTCAGGGTGGGTGGCGCATCCCAATACGACGGACAAGTTCGTTAATGGGCATAATCGGCCCAGTGGTTTCCGAGTAATAATTTTGTTTTCAACCAATATAAATCCGATCGAATTGAAACTTGGTGAGTAGTTTTAGAATATGAACTTAAGTACGTTCGTTAAATTTTGTCCGAATCGTATGGCTAGAAAATTTTTAAAAAATTATTAAAAAATATTTTTGTCGTCACGATAACTTGAGAACGGAAAGAGATAGCGGCTTCAAGTTTTCAGGTTAAGGTGTGCACCAGAACGCGACATTTCAGTTTATTTATGAGCATAATCGGCCGAACGGTTTTAGAGTTATAGCCATCTGAAATTTTCTGAAATTTGGTGGTTTTTTGTTCCTCATTAACTCGAAAAATACTGAACCCATTGAATTCAAACATGGTTATTAGTTGTAGAATGTCAACGCGAAAATGTTTGCAAAATTTGGTGAGGATAGCATTTTTAGAAAATTTTTAATAAATCATTGAAAAAAAAAATTCTATATATCAGTAACTATTCGTTTGAAGTTGCTGAAATTTTGCAAGAGTCTTCATAACCTAACTCTACTGCCAAGATTCAAGTTTTAATACGATCGGTTAAATATTGTTGGAGATTCGAGCATTCTTGTGTGAGTTCAGTAGATGGGTTACCGTTGCCTCGATAACTTTCGAACGAAAGGAGATAGGGACTTGCAATTTTCAGGGTAGGTTGCGTATCCGAAGGGGAGAGTTGAGTTCGTTTTTGGGCACAATCGGTTTAACGGTTTCCGAGTTATACCCACCTGGAATATTATTTCTTTGATAACTCAAAAAATAAATATTCGATCGAATTGGTGCTTGGTAACTAGTAGTAGAAAATCGACATAAAGACGTGTTTAAAATTTTGCAAAAACCGTAGCCCTAGAAAATTTGAAAAAAAAGACGTAAAAAAATTTTAAGAACCGTACCCCTAGAAAATTTAAAAATAATCACGAAAAAAAAAAATTGGTTCAAGCACTGACGTGAAGTCAGAAGCTTTTGCGCGTATGTTCTATTGTCCATTCTTCTGTATTGGACAACCTTAATCGAATTACCATGGTAAATTATGTTGTCCATTCTCCTGTATTGGACACTTAATTCGAATTTACCATGGTATTTTCGAATTAAGAGTGTCCAATACAGGAGAATGGACAACATAATTTACCATGGTAAATTCGATTAAGGGTGTCCAATACAGAAGAATGGACAATAGAACATACGCGCAAAAGCTTCTGACTTCACGTCAGTGCTTGAACCAATTTTGTAGTTTAATTTCTTTTATGATGCAGTTTTATTATAAGAATCCATTGATTTCATTCCCAACTCTGAGAAACCAATACCTTCGGAGATATGATTTGTCAAAGTTTGAACAAGAGCGCTAAAGCTCCTGTCCGAATGACACATTTCAATAGGTTTTATATAGAAATATACCAAACGCATTAAACACGGAAAATGCAACCACTTTTGTCATGCGACCAAAACTTTCCATGGCAATGCTGCAGGGCCAGTTAGTAATTCGGGAGTTATAAAAAAGGGGGAAAGCCCTGTGGCAGGAGCTTTGGCGCTCTTGTTCAATCTTTGACAAATCGTTTTTCAGAGTTGGAAATTGAAAGTCCGTATCTCTTTCCATGAAAAAGTTATCGTGGCAACGGTTATATTGAAATAAGGAAGGCTGCCGACATGGGAAGTTTCCCGACTGATAGACCTGAAGAATTCTTATGTCATTATTCTCTTCTCAGGTTTTCCATAGGGAATATTGTTATGTTGTGTCCCAGAGGTATACATACCGCATACCTGGAAGACCCACAGTATATTCCAGCTCCGAAACCTCCAGCTCTTTTGAACCTGTATGTATACCAGAACGTTTGTGAAATTTTGTAAGAATCGTATCACTAGAAAACTAAAAAAAATATATTATTTATGTCACGATAACCTGAGAACGAAAAGGGATAGCAACTTGAAATTCTCAGATTAGATTGTGCAGCTGAATGCGACGTTTGAGTTTATTTACAGGCATAATCAGCCAAACGGTTTTGGAGTTATATCCATCTGAAATTTGGTTCTTATCTCCTCAATAACTGGAAACTTAACTGGAACTTAACCCTACTGCCAAGTTCCAAGATTGAACACGATCTGATCTATATTGTTGGAGATCCGAGGAGCCTTGTGTGAGTTCAGTAGCTGATGGATGGTTGATCATTGCCTCAATAACTTTCGAATGAAAGGAGATAGGTACTTGCAATTTTCAGTGTAGGTTGCGCATCCGAATGGGAGAGTTAAGTTCATTTTTGGGAATAATCAGCCCAACGGTTTCGGAGTTATACCCACCTGGAATAATATTTCCTCGATAACTCAAAAAATATAGACTCGATCGCATTGATGCTTGGTTACTAGTAGTACAATATCGACATAAAAACGTTTGTAAAATTCAGTGGGTACTGTCCCCTAGAAAATTTAATCGAATTTACCATGGTAAATTCGATCAAGAGTGTCCAATACAGAATAATGGATAATAGATCATACGAGCAAAATACTTCACGTCTTTGCTTGAACCAATTTTATAAGATTTTCCTGTCCGTCAACCATTTATTAATGAATATACCTCCCAAAGTATCCTTTAAAGATTACCTAACCACTCTCAATTTTGCTGCCCCTCATATTGGTGCCGCTATGGGCAATTGCCTCCTTTGAATCGGGCCCTGACTAATATAATTTGAAGTCTCTCAATTTCTTTACATCCTCATTTCATTTGTGTAGCTTCATATTTAAAGAATTTTCGATTCAAAATCCTTATACATTAACTGTCCTTCCTCAGATTGTGAAATCAATGTAAATAAATACGCACATTCCATTCAATTTTGATTTAGATAAGCTATGATGTCGTTTCGGTGAATAAACTGATGTCTACCATATGTTATCTACAAGAAGGAAGTAGTTTTCCTTGAGATAAAAGTTTTCCAATAATTATCAAACCTTATATTTAGCAAGTATTCGAAGGACTAAAATGATGACTTCTGAACAACAAATTCTACTTGAATGATAGAATATTCAGCGTGGACAAGCCAAATGGAATAAATTCATTAACTTAGTTACTGTACAATTTTTCAAATATAGGTAGTAAGGGCTTGTGATACATCGTTTGAAAGGTCTCGTCATTCTATATTCAGAAATATTATCACTTTCATGTTTATTGCAAAAATCGAATTAGAAAAAAATAAAATCAAGTGATTATCGATACTTGATACAATATCAAGAACTAAAATGTAATACAAAATGTAGCAAGAAAATTATGAATGTTAATGAAGTAGATGTTCAAAGTGTTCACCCCGAACGCCTAGGCAACATCCTAACCTCAAATACAAGTTTCTTCCAACATTATTCAACATCTCAGGAGTGATCGACCTAATCGCAAGCGTAATTCGATCTTTTAGGTCATTCAAATCAAGGGTTTCAGTTTTGTACACAATGCTCTTCACATATTCCCATAAAAAGAAATCTAATGGGATAAAATCAGGGGATCGCGCTGGCTAGTCGATCGTTCCTCGCCTTCCTATTCAGTGATTTGGAAATATTCCGACGAAGTACTTCCGGAAATTGCGTTGGTGATGTGGTAGTGCTCCATTCTGTTGGAACCATATCCGTGGAACTTGAGGATTTCCTCGATTAGGATATAAATTTGCAAAAGTTGGAGCAACATCATTTTGAAGTAGTGCGAAATAATTATCGCCATTGAAAT
This sequence comes from Halyzia sedecimguttata, assembly GCA_937662695.2. NCBI lineage: Eukaryota > Metazoa > Arthropoda > Insecta > Coleoptera > Coccinellidae > Halyzia > Halyzia sedecimguttata. The sequence continues at coordinate 66,054,234 of OW569415.2, read as the reverse complement.
TACCCTCAATATGATTTGGTTTTGAACATTTCCTGCGCAAAAATTAGCCTTTTGAGAGAATTGCGTGTGTTCCTCTCTCATTCAGTGAGGATTTCCGGTAGACCAGTAGTGGCAATTTTGACGATTAGCATGGCCGTTTAGAGAAAGATTGCATCAGAAAACAAAACGTCTACTAATTGGATAATATTGTTATCCAGCATGCCCATCATTCATTCTTCACAAAAATCAGTTCTCCTATCAAAATCATTTTTCCGAGACCTCCTAGATAGGTATCATTTTATAGGGATGTTTGATTGAGGAGCCGTAGGCTCCAAGTTCAATCCCGAGGCTAGGAATTAAATTTTCTAGTCACGGTAATCGCCACCATTCACTGTTGGGTCAAAAAATAACAGTGATGAGCCTAAGGTGGCAAAGGATACAGTATCAAAGCCTATACAGAACACAACTGAGCATCTTCACTCGCTCAAGCTCTCAAGAGCTTATGAGGGTTCTCTTTGGGAAAGACCTAGTGGATTTTCTTCAAAGTCAAGCATCACATCTAATTTCACATCCTTACACACTAAATTCGTAGCTGTTTTTTTGATCTGCCTTACATGCCCAAACTCGCGAGACTGCTTCTCTATTTTACTTATTGTCTCTTGGGTTATAGGCGGCAAATTCGGAAATTTCTGATGAAACAAGGCCTTACTTCTTTTTGTTCGTGTTATCTCCGAAACCAATCATTTATAAATTTGTTATTTTGTTAATCTAACCCTTATTCAAAATTGAAGTTAATGAAATTCAAACACAACTAGACAATTTATAATCTAAAACGTATCAGCACAAAAAAAATTGCGAAGACGTTCTAATGAAACTAACATTGTCACAGAAAGTGGTTTACGTAGTTTTCACGGTACCATCTAGAAAACAAAATGTTATAGTTATTTTTAATTTTTTTTCTATCACATCTTAAAGGCAAATAAGTTTAGTATTATTATAATAAGATTTCGGAATATTCGAGGGAATATTAAAATGAATCTCGGTAATCAAATGATTTTATTTTTTTTCTATTTTGAATTTTGCAATAAACATGAAAGTGAAAACACTTCAGAATAGAGAATGATGAGACCTTTCAAACGATGTATCACAAGCCCATAATTCCTATTTGAAAAATTGGGGGTTGAAGATATGGTTCGCATTCCTACGAAGAAAAATGACAAAATAAAAATTGAATTTGACGTGTTTCAGGGGAATTTACCATCAATGTACAGCAACCAAGATAATGAATTTATTCCAGACCGTATATAAGGCGTTGGTTAACAGAAGGACACCAACTTCCCTGAATGTGAACAAATTCAATTCAACAAATATTACAAACTAGATAATCATTGACGCCAACGTTGACCTTCAACCAGCGTCAATCATAACATCCACGTGTGAGGGAAATGAAATTCGTTCTGTGTACGCCGCATAGGTGTCGCCACTTCTGTTCGGTGAATAGCGGTCAAAGGATCATAATGACCTAATCTCTTCGTTATAACTCGCTGCCTTTGCTCGCACAGCTCGTACAGACACACAGCCAATTATTATAGGAATCGGCATTGATATTTTCAACATCGTTCTGAAAAATGAAGTGATATTATCTTTCGACCGTGTAGGATTTTTTATTGAAAGTGGTGAAAGGTACCTTCTATGTTTTTGATTTATTCTTTTCAATAACTGATGAACCTTTGGAATCGACAATAGAAATTGGGAAAGCACTGACATGAGATCGTCTGCTTTAGCGCGCTTGTTGAAATTCATAGCCAGACCGTCAAACATCCAGGTACTGAACTCGCCCAAGGCTGCTTGGTTTCTAGGAAAAAAATATATTTTCCGAATATTTCCAATCTAGAACTTGGCTGTAAAATAAGATTTTGAAGGCTCTTGCAAAATTTCAGCGATATCTGAATCGGTATATCCGGATCCTTCATGATCATGAGATACCGAATTTATTTCGGTGTTTTTGGCGCTCTAGTTCCTCGGAACTGAGTGCTTATCAATTTGCCCAAATGTCTGTAATTTTGGAGTATTTCGATGAAAATGGTCTTAAACGATTTGGTTCGACTCACTGATCAATAATCCGTGGTCGGAATTCATTCTGTCCGGCCGGTCCGGCCGGCCGGCCGGCCGACCGTAAGCACGATAACTCTCGAACGGAATGAGCTAGAGAGTTGAAATTTTCAGAGTAGGTTTGGGGGATGAATATCTCGGCTAAGTTCGTTATTGGGCAAAATCGGACAGATGGTTTCGGAGTAACAAAAAAAAAATTTTTTTTTTACGAAACAAATTCCAAATCAATTTTTTTTTAATAAGCAGTTTTATCATAAGAATCCATTCATATCATTTTCAACTCTAACAAGCTAATACTTTCGGAGATATGATTTTTCAAAATTTCAATAATAAATCGTATTTCAACGTTGTCACAGAACGATATTATTCTATGTATGAATATGAATTGTCATAATGTCAAATGATGTTCCTGAGACATTATCTAATCAGTCGAAGAATTGTGAGCGAAGTGAGAAAAATCTCAGTTGTTTGCTCCCAAATTAGTTTTTCTCAGAAAATTCTTACATTTCGGAACTGAACATGAAGTAAGAGATCTGAGAGTAGTGAGACTGCTTTTCATCCATAGACATAGATATAACTCTCGAACGGAATGAGGTAGATAGTTGAAATTTTCAGAGTAGTTTAGGGAGATGAATATCTCGGTTAAGTTCGTTATTGGGCAAAATTGGCCAGATTTAATTTGATTTCTTCCATGGTGCTTTTCTCATTCTCATGATTGCTCATTTAATCTTGATAAATAAACTATTATTTGAATTGAATTTCCTTTAGGATGCAGTTCTATTATATGAATACATTGATATAATTCCCAACTCTGAGAAACCAATACTTTCGGAGATATAATTTGTCTGTTTGAACTAGAGCGCCAGAAAGCTCCTGTCCACAGGGCTTGAACCCATTTTTTTTAATTTTCTAGTCATACGATCCCCTCAAAATTTCTCATGTCTTGTTGTCGGTATTTGTTAACTAACTACCGAGTTTCCATTCGGTCAGATCAGTATTTTTCGAGCTATCGGGTAATTTCAGATGGCTATTTCTTTGAAACCCCTAGGCGGATTTTGTTCATTAACAAACTCAACCGAGATACTTATGCCCCTAACCTACACCACACATTTCGATTGAACTCATTTTACTCGAGAGTTATCGTGTTCACGGCCAGCCAGACGGACATAATTAAGTCTGAACTCGGACTCTTCGTCAGTGAGACGAAATTAAACGTTCAAGTCCAATTTCGGCTAAAAATTGATGGACGTAATTATGAATATGTTGCAAGAATATTTAATTTTCATCACTCTACCAAAAGAGTAGTCGAACGTTTTACAGAAACTGGCAGAACAGAGGGGAAAGGCCCTGGGGCAGGAGCATTGGCGCTCCTGTTCAATTTTTGACAAACCATATCTCCGAAAGTATTGGTTTCTCAGAGTTGGTAATGATATCAATGAATCTTGATAGAACTGCACCATGAAAGAACTTAATTTCAAATAATAGTTTATTTATCAAGATTGAATGAGCAATCTGCAATGATTTTACCTCGTGGAATGGGTTGTTGCAACTTACACTCGGTGCATAGTTTTCACAACTCGAAATACTCGAAAAAGGAAAGTATCATCGAAATGTCTAGACCAAGGCTGCAGATAACCATAGCAGATTGTCCATTTATTCCTGATATTTGAATAGGTATATGATGAAGAACAAATTATTTCAATAGTTCATAATATATTAATAAAATAAAATCTTCTATTCATAATTTAATAGTTCATACCACTAACACATTCATTCTGTATTATGAACCTTAACTCAAGAAAGAATATTTGATACCCAAATGTAGATCAATATTTCACCATTTTTTTGCTAGCAACATTATGAAAATACTGTATATAGTATATAGGAACATGTCTGACTACTTAAGGAAGTAAAAGGTATTAATATCCTCGGTGGTCAAAGGACAGTAATTTATTTTGCTGATTCCATTATTCTGTCTCTCCCATCGCCTTCCTAAACTACATCATTAAAATGATCCAATTCTAAATCTTCTGAAACATCATCCCCAATATTTTTTGTACATAAATTACTCAATATGCAACAAATCAATATAATTTTTTATATCAAAGCACTCTTGTATATATTCATAAATTTAAGATGCGGAACCTTGTTTTCGAACACGAAGTATTTTCAAAGTAGGAATTATATAAACAAACTAGAACAGAAATAAATATGACGTCTCTTATAGGTAGATAAGATGACATGACATAAATGAACCCACAGAAACATAGATAGAACACAGACAGATAGAATTCGCATTCTAGGAAAACATAGAAGTACGATGTATTATTCAAATTTTGAAAAATCATATCTCCGAAAGTATTAGCTTGTTAGAGATGAAAATGACAATAGATTCTTATGATGGATCTTGAAAAATTTTAATTTTCGTTACTCCGAAACCATCAGGCCGATTTAGCCCAATAACGAACTCAACCGAGATATTTATCTCCCAAACCTACCCTGAAAATTTCAACTGTTTAGCTCATTCCGTTCGAGAGTTATCGTGGTTAAGGCCGGACAGAATCGATTTTGACCATCATGGTCAAAATCCGTGCACAAGAATCCGTGCATGGATTCTTGATCAGAGGGTCGAGCCAAAACGTTTAAGGCCATTTTCAGCAAAAAAATCGAAAATACAGACATTTGGGCAAATTGATAAGCACTCTGTTCTGAGGAACAAGAGCGCCAAAAAGCGTAGGGCAGGTAGTGGCAGAAAACAAAAAACGACTGCTATTGATGGCAGATTTCTTCACGTGAATACTCCTCGGGATCATCATTTAACATCAGTGCAGTCTTGAAATCAACTTCAAGATGTCCGAGGTACAAATTTTAACATGTGGACAGTTCCTCGAAGATTGAAGGCGTTTGGTTTGAAAGCTTGCAGACCAGCAGCTGGACCCACATTACTTCCGCGTCACCGAGTAGCTAGATTGCTATTTGCTACTGAACATTTTCATTGGAACTTACCGTAAGTGAACAATGTTCTTTTCACTTACGAATCCATATTCTGCTTACATTCTCCTGATGGTCGAAAACGAGTAAGGGGTAGGAACGGAGAAAGATTTGCAGAGTGCACGTTCAGTCTGAGCTATGGAGGAGGTTCAGAAATGGTTTGGGCAGGAATATCCCGGGAGGCCTGTACTGAATAGGTGGTCATCGATGGATCCTTGACGACCCTCTGATATATTGAGCAGATATTGAGAAGTTTCGATTTTCGTTTTAGTGGATTTATTAGCGATAACTTTATCCTGATGCAGGAAACTGCGCGGCCACAAATAGCTTTTTGTGTCACACAATATCTCGCGGAAGTAGGTATTAACGAAATGAACTGGCCAGCATGTTCGCCTGATTTCAACCCCATAGAGCATGAGATCGCGAAGTTACTCCGGCTAAGATGAATGAGCTTCGTTTAGCAATTCAGGAGGGGTGGCAAAATATTCCTGAAGATAACCTAATTGACAGTATGAACTGACATATGCAGCCAGTAATAAGAGCTAGAGGTGGTAATACAAAATATGCAAAAAGCTGAAATTGTTGTAGAAAGTACGGATATTTAAGTTACAGTTGAATTTGTTTGCATTTGATTCGAATTGAATAAGTTTTCATGAATAAATTTTCAAATAATTGTTTATTATTATAGCTGAAAAATATACTTTTGCGTTCTAATTGCTAGACTCATAATAAGGGGGTAATAAAACCCCTTTTCAAGAATGGTATAAAATCTGATGTTTCCAATTATAGACCGATCACCATTATTTCAAATATTGCGAAAATCGTGGAAAAACTGATAGCAAATAGAATAACATTATTTATAGAAAAATACTCAGTTGTCTCACCTTTTCAGTACGGTTTCCGACCAAATAGAGGAACGGAGGATGCTATTAAGGAGTTGACAGCATACTTATATGAACATGTTGATAAGAGCCAAGCAACGCTTGCTGTCTTTTCAGATCTCTCCAAAGCATTCGATACCGTTTGCCACAAAAAGCTACTGGATAAACTTTATCGCTATGGATTTGGAGGCAATTCATATAATCTATTGGAAAGCTACTTACAGAATCGTCAGCAGGTAGTTGATGTTGAGGGAACGATAAGTAATGTCCGAACAGTTATTTATGGGGTGCCACAGGGGACTGTCCCGGGTCCGATCCTGTTTACGGTTTATATAAACTCCCTACTAACCATGAATATTCAGGGTAAGGTAATTAGTTATGCAGACGATACTGCTATTATGTACCATGCAGACACTTGGTATCATCTTAAAATAAACGTAGAAAAAGATCTGCAAGAAATTAAAAAATGGTTCAAATACAATACGCTCACTTTGAATTTAGGAAAAACAAAATACCTCCCTTTTACGTCGTATTCCAGTGGACTGCCGAATCTTGGGCCATTTCGTCTTGATGCCAACTCTGTAATTGAAGAGGGAACATCCACCAAGTACCTCGGAGTTTTGGTGGACCGCCATCTCCGATGGGACCTACAAGTGGATAATGTTGTTAGCATTGTTGTGCGATTGGCTCAGTGGTAGAGTAATTGACTTGGGAGCGGAAGCCCCAAGTTCAATTCCGAGGCTAGGAAAGAAATTTTCTAGTCACGGTAATCGCCACCATTCGCTGTTGGGTCAAAAATTAACAGTGCTGTGCCTGAGGTGGCGTAAGGACACAGTAACAAAGCCTACACAGAACACAACTGGTTCTCCTAACTCAGGGCAAGCTCTTAGAGCTTATGAGGGGTCTCCTTCTGGAAGACCCAGGAGGATCAGTATAATAATAATAATAATAATAATAATAATAAAATAAGATACCTACTAAGTAAATTTAGATACCTGAGAAAATATTTGGAAACACATCAAATGAAAATTTTATATTATGCACTAATACAATCTCAATTAACTTACGGCATAATAGGGTGGGGAGGTGCTCGTGAATGTCACCTTAAAAAATTACATGTGCTTCAAAAATGGTTCTTGAAAATAATTATGAGAAAGGATAAAACATACCCAAGCGATCAGTTGTTTCAAGAGGCAAAAATAATGGATGTTTCTCAGCTATATGGCTTCAGAGTGCTCACAGACCTTAAAAACAACTCTCAGGCTCTGAAATGCAAAAGTTGTAACTATAATTTTAGAGAACATGAATCAAAATACAACATACCTCGTATGGAAAAAGGCATAGGACAGAGAAATTTCCGCTATCTAGGCCTGAAGATGTTCACTATTATACCTAAGAATATAAGGGATATTTTGAGCCTGAATAAATTCAGAAAGAAATTAAAAGAATGGATTTTAAATACGGATCGTCACCTTTTCTACAGGATGATTAATGATAGCTGTATATGATTGCAATGATGCTTCTTGAAGTGATCAACATCCCTGGATTGAAACAAACGTATTTGAATTAGACAAACTTACCAGAATCAGACAAACTTACCTGAATTAGACAATCGTACCTGAATTAGACAAACTCACCCGATGGCGACGTAATAACTCGAAGTTGACATATTTACATTTTTATTGGGTATATTTAAGGGCTCATGTTTGTATTTTTTTAATGTGTAAACCAATAGCACAGGAAATATCTACTTATATTTCCTCTATTTGTTCAGTTTATTCATATTTCTTTTCTATTGTGAGAATTTTTGTTTTTGTTGTATTTTATATGAATAAATATTATTATTATTATTATTATAGTTAAACTGAGCTGTCAAACTGACATCCAATGTTGAACGGAGTTGGCAAATTTTCAAAGCAGTTGGAAAAATTTCGAAACAGTTGGATAATTATTAAAGCACTCGGAAAAATCTCAAAGTTGTTTCAATAAATTAGAAGCAGTTTGAAAAATTTTTAAAAGCAGTGACTTGAAATCAGGAGCTTTTGCCTATATGTGCCTCTTATAAAGTCAATCCAGCTGAAATTCTTTACTCAATTGTAAAATGGTGGCTCGAAGAAGTGTGTGTGCGTAATTTGAGTAGATTTTGACGGATAGAGTCTGAAATTTAAAATTTTTTACGAAATAAATTGGTTCAAGCCCTGTGGACAGGAGCTTTGACGCTCTTGTTCAAACTTTGACACATCATATCTCCGAGGGTATTGTTTTCTCAAAGTTGGAAATGATATCAATGTATTCTTATGATAGAACTGCATCAGAAAGGAAATTCAATTCAAATAATAGTTTATTTATCAAGATTAAATGAGAAATCTGAGAGAACTGCACCATGGAAGAAATCAAATTGAATTGGAAAATGGCTGAAATGAATTTGACTCTCTCTTATAGAACACGATGACATGTATGAGTATGAATACAGATCATATAATAAATCATAGATAGAATAATTATAGCATTCTGTGAAAACATAGAAGCACGATTCATTATTGAAATTTCGGAAAATCATATCTCCGAAAGTATTAGCTTGTTAGAGTTGAAAATTACATCAATGGATTTTTATGGTGAAACTGCATCTTAAAAAAAATTGAATTTGAAATTTGTGACTAAAAAATTTTTTTTTTTCGTTACTCCGAAACCATCTGGCCTGTTTTGCCCACTAACAAACTTAACCGAGATATTTATCACCCAAATCTACTCTGAAAATTTCAACTGCCTAGCTCATTCTGTTCGAGAGTTATTGCAGAAACATAATTTAAAATTTTTTTTTCGCACTTTACGGCAAATCGTTCAATACAAAACTTCGCATGCGTATAAAGGTCATTATTCTTCAATTTGATGCTAAATTTCAGATAGATCGAATGATCGGTTTCGGAAATATTCATAAAAAATGTTTTAATTAAAAACGGCTACAACTCCGAAACCGCTTGGTAGATTTCACCCGTTAACGAACTCGTTCGAGATTTATACGCTCCAAACCTACCCTGCAAATTTCAATCCCCTAATTGTTTTCGTTCGAGAGTTATCATGTTAACGGATGGACGGCCGGCCGGATGGCCGGACAGAATCGATTTCGGCCACGGATTTTTGATCAATGAATCGAACAAAATCGTTTGAGACCATTTTCAGCCAAAAATTCGAAAATTACAGGCATTTGGGCAAATCGATAAGCACTATGTTCCGAGGAACAAGAGCGCAACAAAAAATATTTTTTTTCTAGAGATACGACATTCACAAAATTTCCCTAAAATTATCGCGTCTGCATTTTACAAGTAATTACTTTAAGTTTTAATTGGATCGTATTTGAATATTTCGAGTTATAACAACAAAAATTTAAGATGGATATATCTCGTTAACCGTTAGGCCGAATCAAAACACTCAGACAAACAGATTATGAAAAGTTGAAATATACCATACTTAGTACAAGTACCAAATTTTTTCACCCCCCTACGATATCTACATGAGTTCGAAGAAAAACCCTTCCATAAATTATTCCCCGTCACAGATAGCTCGGGGTCCTGGTAGACTACGAAGTAAATGCGTGGCACAAAAATGTTCCATAATTGAATTTGCTTTCGGAAAATATTTTCACTCTCCAAATTGTACGTGTATCTGAAAAGTTATGGAATAATTTATGGAAGGGGTTGTTTGCTTCAACACCATGTAGATATCGTAGTGAGTTGAAAAAATTGGTTCAAGCACTGACGTGAAGTCAGAAGCTTTGGCGCGTATGTTCTATTGTCCATTCTTCTGTATTGGACAACCGAATTAAGAGTGTCCAATACAGGAGAATGGACAACATAATTTACCATGGTAAATTCGATTAAGGGTGTCCAATACAGAAGAATGGACAATAGAACATACGCGCAAAAGCTTCTGACTTCACGTCAGTGCTTGAACCAATTTTTTTTTTCGTGATTATTTTCAAATGTTCTAGGGGTATGGTTCTTAAAAATTTTTTTTTCGTCATTTTTTTCAAATTTTCTAGGGGTACAGTTCTCACAAAATTTTAAACACGTATTTATGTTGATTTTCTACTACTAGTTACCAAGCTTCAATTCGATCGAATATTTATTTTTTGAGTTATCAAGGAAATAATATTCCAGGTGGGTATAACTCGGAAACCATTAGACCGATTATGCCCAAAAACGAAAACAATTCTCCCTTTCGGATACGCAACCTACCCTGAAAATTGCCAAGTCCCTATCTCCTTTCGTTCGAAAGTTATCGAGGCAACGGTCACCCATCTACTGAACTCGCACAAGAATGCTCGAATCTCCAACAATATTTAACCGATCGTATTAAAACTTGAAACTTGGCAGTAGAGTTGAGTTATGAAGGCTCTTGCAAAATTTCAGCAATTTCAAACGAATAGTTACTCATATATAGAATTTTTTTTGTTTATTTTCAATGATTTATTAAAAATTTTCTACAAATGCTATCCTCACCAAATTTTGCAAACATTTTTGCGTTGGCAATCTACAACTAATAACCATGTTTGAATTCAATCGGTTCAGTACTTTTTGAGTTAATGAGGAACAAAAACCACGAAATTTCAGAAAATTTCAGATGGCTATAACTCTAAAACCATTTGGCCGATTATGCTCATAAACAAACTGAAATGTCGCGTTCTGGTGCTCATCCTAACCTGAAAATTTCAAGCCGCGATCTCATTCCGTTCTCAAGTTATCGTGACAACAAAAATATTTTTTAATAATTTTTTTAAAATTTTCTAGCCATATGATTCGCACAAAATTTCACAAACGTGCTTAGGTTCATATTCTACAATTACCCACCAAGTTTCAATTCGATCGGATTTATATTGGTTTAAAACAAAATTATTACTCGGAAACCGCTGGGCCGATTATGCCCATTAACGAACTTGTCCGTCGTATTGGGATGCGCCACCTACCCTGAAAATGTCAAGTCGCTAGCTCTTTTCGTTCTCAAGTTATCGTGGCAACGGCCGGACGGCCGGCCGGACAGAATCAAATTTGACCTCGAATTCTTCATTGGGGAGTCGAACTTAATCGTTTGAGACCATTTTTTTCAAAAAATTCGAAAGTTACAGACATTTGGGCAAAACTATAACGCGATGTTCCCCAGAACATACGCGCAAAAATAGTGGTATATGGTAGATTTCACCTTTTCAAAATCTATGTTTCGGAGTATTTTGGTTCGGTAGATAAAATTGAAAAATGAAAAATCAGTTCCTCCTTCAAGAGTAATAACTCAGTTGAAAAAAGCTGCATGCAACAAACTAGTTATTTTTGGCCAAGGAATCACTTTTTGAAATCTTTCGCAGTTGTTTTTTAACACTCTGTATAATATGAATATATTCCCACAGATCTTGCATTTTTTTACTTAACCCAAATGAAAAGGAGGTATTGGAGATTTAACAGAATTCATAATATATATACGAGTATAACTAAATGCTAGGCGTTAACTTTTTTGTGGTCTCAGTTATTCTGTGGATCGATTATTTCCGGATATTTCTACGAATACTCCGGATTTTTTCAGACATTGGCATCACTGAGTCTCTACTAACCATTTCTAATTTCTATATTCTCATTTTTCTCACTTCTCACCACTACAGAAGGGAGATGGTCGTGTTCAGGTAAGAGTGAACATCTGCTTGCTGCGTCCCATATTTAACCGAGAAGTCCGAGAACCCTCTTGCTGAATTAACATTTTAGATAAAACGTTATTCTGGTTTTCATTCACGTCTGGTTCTTATAAACGTTGGGGTGTTTACCGATCCTCACAATTCAAATTACTTGCCATAATTTCCCAGTAAAATGAAATGATAGAAATCTTGCATACTTGCAGTTAAACATTCTTGTAACTTCATTCTGAAATTAAGTACCACACTTCACGTCTTGATATATGTAGAATATATTGTATTTTGAGTTCACTGTGGACTTATTATGAACACTACAAAAGTAACTACACTCTTGTCCATTACAGCTTTTGTCGTCTGAAAAGAAGAGAAAATAAGGAAGACAAATGATTTTCCAAATTGCCGAAAGAAACGGATATAGTCATCAACTACTTCAGAAAATTATCAACAAACATAAAGATAAAAATCTCTTCAGTAACATAACCCTAACGAAAGAAAAGATTTGGGAAAGCCCTGTGGACAGGAGCTTTGGCGGTTCTTCTTCAAACTTTGACAAATTATATCTCCGAATGTATTGGTTTCACAGCGTTGGGAATGATGTCAATGGAATCTCATGTTAGATCTGCATCATAAAATAAAATAAATTAAATAAGAATCCATTGACATCATTCCCAACTCGTAGAAACCAATGCTTTCGGAGTTATGATTTGTCAAAGTTTAAACAAGAGCGCCAAAGCTCCTGTCCACAGGGGTTTCCCACTTTTTTTTGATTTTGTGCGTCAATTCTCAAGAATTTAAGTAATTAAATTCAAAATGTAGGTCTAGAACTCATCTCATGTTGGATTTATACACATCATGAAGTTATAATTAGAGTATTCTATGAAATCATATAGAATAAAGAATAATTATTGAGATTTTGAAAAATCTTACCTCCGAAAGTATTAGTTTGTTAGAGTTGAGAATGACATCAACGGATTCTTATGATGAAACTGTATATTAAAAAAAATTGAATTCGAAATTTTTGATGAAAAAAAATTTTTTTTTCATTACTCCGAAAACATCTGGCCGATTTTGCCCACTAACGAACTCAGCCGAGATATTTATGTCCCAAACCTACTTTGAAAATTTCAACTGTCTAGCTTATTCCGTTCGAGAGTTATCGTGTTAACGGCCGGCACGGCTGGACAGAATAGATTCTGACCACGGATTCTTGATCGGTGAGTAGAACCAAATCGTTTAAGACCATTTTCAAATTCAAATTTTTCGATGAAAATGGTCTTAAACGATTTGGTTCGACTCACTGATAAAGAATCCGTGGTCGATACTGTGCGGTCGGCCGGCCGGCTCTAGGCCCGATAACTCTCGAACGGAATGAGCTAGACAGTTGAAATTTTCAGAGTAAGTTTGGGAGATAAATATCTCGCTAAGTTCGTTATTGGGCAAAATCGGTCTGATGGTTTCGAAGCAACGAAAATAAAAATTTTTTTTACATCACAAATTTCGAAGTAATTTTTTTTAAGATGCAGTTTTATCATAAGAATCCAACAATATCATTTTCAACTGTAACAAGCAAATACTTTCGGAGATATGATGTTTCAAAATTTCAATAATACATCGTAGTCTATGTATTCACAGAATGTGAACACAGAATCTGTCTGTGTTCACTGTTCATAAATGTCATAAATGTCTGTTGGAAACAAATATACGATTCTCGAATTTGTGAATATACAGGGTGTCCCGTAAAGACCACGTCAAACGAAAACGGAAAGTAGATCAGAATGTGCTCTACCTGATGTGAAAATATCGTTCATATGAAAGTCTCACAGTTTTCGAGATATTTGATGTTTCATGAAAATGTTGAATTTTTTCATTTAAAATGCTTTCTCCCTTGCGGAAGCTACAATGATATAATGTAAAAACGCACAGGACCTTCAACATCAACAAATCTATTGTGAAGAAACTTTATAAAAATATCAATTATAAAAATTCAGGATTCTTATTAAAGCAAATGCTCAAAATGACCATCCCCTTCTCTAATACATGCCTATAATGACCATAAAAACTTCTCCCCGCTATTTTGGCTGCTGAAATACGAATGCGGTCCCTTAGTTGTGCTTCATCTCTTATGGGATTCGAATAAATTTCATTTTTTTTTAAAACCCCAGTAAAAAAATCCAGAGGATTTAAGTCTGGTGAACGGGAAGTCCACAAAATTTCACCGCCCCTTCCGATCCACCGGTGAGTATATGTTTGGTTTAAATATTCCCTAATATGACGACTGTAGTGTGCTGGGCACCCGTCGTGTTAAAACCATAGATTATTTCGCATTTCCAGTGGTATATCTTCTAAGAGTAAGGGTACACTGTTCCTTAGAAAATTCAAATAGTTGGTGCCGTTCAATGATTGCGGCAATTCTGCCGGACCGAATATTTTTCCATCGTATATTTCAGTCCATAAATTCACCGTAAATCGATATTGGGATCTATCTTGCCTTATATTGTGCGGATTCTCGATGTTCCAACTATGAAGATTATGCAGATTGATATAACCGCTTTGAGTACAGGAAGACTTATCAGTCCAAAGGATATTATTGAAAAAATCGGGATTTTCTGTATGTTTCAGCAACATTTGTTGACCAAATTCTACTCGGGCTTGATAGTCTCTTGGTAGTAGTTGTTGAACTCGCTGAATATGGTAGGGGTGATATTTGTGTTTCTTCAGGATTCTATGGGCACTTGATTTTGATATGCCTGTCATGAGCTCTATCATTCTGGTTGATATACTGAAGGATTATTTTAGACATAATTCAAAATGGTGCCATCTTCCACGATCGAAGGCCGGCCACTACTTTTACGACTCCCAGGAACTCTTTCTTCGACAATTGCATTATGGGTCCGGAAAAAAACTTCGTAATTAGGATGTCGGCGATTGGGGTACCGCTCTGAATAAAGCATCGATGCTGCTCTAGCATTAAGACGTACTTCTCCATAAATAAGGTGCATGTCGGCGTATTCTCTTGCAGTATACGATACATTTTCTGTAGACATTTTACCCAGTAAACTGATACGCATTAACTTCCACTAGTGAACGTTTCCATAGATACCTTAAGTACCTTAAGTTTGAATCATTGAATCGCATCACATCATATCGATGTTCGAGAGTTCTTTAGGCAAAGAAAAAGAAATAAAAATACTCAGTCAGTGAATTGGCATCTTAATAACATTTTATTGATTTGTTGATTGATTATTGTCAGCAGGAAGTGCAAAATGGAAGTATTTATGGAAAAGGTGACAAAATCAGTTTTTCACAGAAATGCTCCATTTTCGATAAACATTCGAATATCTTCTTTTCGTGAAGAAGATGATCACCTTTATTTTACCTTTTCGGAATCCTCACAAAATGGGCAACTTTTCAACGTAATATGCAGAAAAGGTGTAGTGTCTTTTTTTTATACCACGTCAGATAGAATTCAGTACAAAAAAATTGGTTCAAGCCCTGTGGACAGGAGCTATTGGGCGCATGTTCATCTTCCTTGTGGCCCGTACTGACCAGTAAAGAAAAAAAGCAGTATCATGTTGAATACCTTAATATTATTCTGGAACACAAATTTTCCATTACAATAATCTTCATCTAGCTTCTATTTAGTATCAATTCCTGTAGAACGTGATCATAATAAGTGTTTTCCATATAATAAAATGTGTTTGAACTTGGTATGTAGGAAATCTGACATCAATTATTGGAATTAATTGATTTGACAAACAGCCGTCAAATGAGGTAAATAGATTTTTGTGACGATTTTCTGTGACCATAGAACGTCAAAACACGCTGGAATGTGAATTTTAAGCAATATCTTCTGGAATTGAGATCGTATCGAACTGAAATTTTGCACACTCGTGTAGAATGCTTGATTTAACGTCGGTACAAATTTTTTTATTAAAAAATTTTCCAACTGCCCGATCCCAACAATACTTAGATAATATTATATCCATAAATTAAGCATTTCATTATTGCATTTCTTGAAATAGGTACCTTTTCAAGTCGATCAACATCGTCCTTCTTTCGACGTCTAAACTATGACTTGATTTTTTATGTTTATGTCTTTGAATTTGTTTTCGGTGGAATTCAAAGAGTTCATAGAATAATCGATGAAAATACTGAGAGAGACCCAGGAAATTTGACACATTTTGTCTTATATCTCCAGAAATTGAAATCGTATAGAGCCAAAATTTTGCACAATGTTGCAAAATACTACAATTGACGTTAGTACAAGTTTTTGTTGCAATCTGATGAATAGTTCACGAAAAAAAATTTTTTTTTTCGAAAAAATTAAAAGAAATATTTTTTTGAAAGTTACCAACATTTCGATCATAACAGAATTTTGCCAAAAGTTGCGCGTTTATATCCTCGAACTGACTACCAAGTTTCGATTCAACATCTTCTTTAGTTCCTGAAATATCAGGGAAATAACCTCAAAATTTGAAATGTCTTTAACTTCTAAACCGTCCGGCCGATTTTGCCCGTTAACGAACTTAACCGTCGCATTTTGATCAGAAATCTACCCTGAAAGTTTGAAGTCGATAGGACCTTCGGTGCTCCTGTTATCGTGCCTACGGCCGGAAGGCCGGCCAGCCGGACGGCACCCAAAAATCTGACACCGGATTCGTGATCAGGGAGTCCGAATTAGTCTATTAGCCAATTTTCAGCTCGAAATTCGAAAATTACAGACATTTGGACGAAATGATAGGACGATGTTCCCCTAGAACATGCGCCCAAAAACACTTCCTTCAGAACATGAAATTAATTTTTTTTTTCAGAATCCCTGTATAATATTATGTGCTATTTTTCATTGCATGAATCGAAGGATTCATTCAACAATATTTACGAAAAAAACTGATTCAAAATGTATTCAATTGTAGCTTCCGCAAGAGAGAAAGCATTTTAAGTGTAAAAATTCAACATTTTCATGAAACATCAAATATCTCGAAAACTGTGAGACTTTCATATGAACGATTTTTCCACATCAGATAGAGCACATTCTGATCTACATTCCGTTTTCGTTTGACGTGGTCTTTACGGGACACCCTGTATACAAGACTGTTTTGAAACCGAAAATCATTATGACTGATTACATATTGAATAATTTATGTATAAATATTGGGGATGATATTTCAGAAGATTTAGAATTGGATCATTTTAACGATGTAGTTGATGAAGGCAATAGGAAAGAAGAACATAATGGAATGAGGCTATTTCGATTTGTGTAATTTGCAACAACCCATTCCACGAGGTTGAATCATTGCAGATTGCTTTTTTTTTAAACTATAATTTTTGAAGCATTTTTTTGTAAACGACACTTTTTTTAAATTTAATTTCTTTCATGATGCAGTTCTATCATAAGAATCCATTGATATTATTCCCAACTCTGAGAAACCAATACTTTCGGAGATATAATTGGTCTGTTTGAACAAGAGCGCCAGAAAGCTCCTGTCCACAGGGCTTGAACCAATTTTTCAGCAAAATATTCACGGTAATTAGATAACAACTTAATTTGAAAACGTCAAAATTATTCAGGTGACAGAAGCACAGAACCACCTTGATATTCGAATGATAAATAATGCCAGAATAGTAGTGAGTTATAGCAGAGAGTTATTATAACTCACATCGTTTATTTACAGATACTATTGATTGAACGAAAGCAATTAAATAATGAATATATAATTTAATAGGAGCAGATAAAATCATTAAAATTAAATGTCAATGGGGCACTACCGGTTATAATCTTTAAAATATTGGAATAATTCAACTTGCGTTCTATGCACAGTTCAGAACTCAAATCAACCCACAATATACCTCATTCATTGTCGGGACTTACTTTAACGTTATAGCCGCACCGACGAGAAGCCAGGAAGAATTGAAATATGCAGTTCGGCGGCGCTTATTTCCCGACAATCAATGACACCTTTTGTGGGCTGAATCGAGTTTTGAACTGAGCTTCGAATACAAGCTCCTTTATTCCAAATTTCGAATTGAAAGTTATCTACCGCTAGTGATCTCTTTGAGATCACAGATAACACAGATTGAGATTGCAAAACTATGGAAGATAACGTTGCGCGATGGTACCAGGGAGCTGATATTCTGACTTAACTGAATGTGATTTTTGGCGTTCTTGTTCATCGGAACAGAGTGCTTATCAATTTGCCCAAATGTCAGTAATTTTCGAATTTTTGGATGAAAATGGTATTAAACGATTTGGTTCGACTCACTGATCAAGAATCTGTGGTCGAAATCGATTCTGTCCGGCCGGTCCGGCCGTAGTCACGAAAACTCTCGAACGGAATGAGCTAGGCATTTGAAATTTTCAGAGTAGGTTTGCGAGATAAATATCTCGATTAAGTTCGTTATTGGGCATTTGCATATGATTGTATGCCCATTAACGAATTTGTTCGTCGAATTTGGACGCGCAACCCCTTCTGAAAATTTCAATCACTGTCTCTTTCCGTTCTCAAGTTATCGTGGCAATGGCCGTGTGGCCGGACAGAATCAAATTTGAGGTCGAATTCAGTGCGTTGAACCTAATCGTTTGAGACTATTTTCAGCCATAAATTCGTAAATTACAGACATTTGAGCAAAATGATAGCACGCCGTTCCCTAGAACATTCGCGCAATCATTTTGAATCTTTGAGAATCTAATACACCAAAATTGACCTCTTTTGTCTTCAAATATTTGTATTTCACTTATGAACAAAACTCAATGCTTTTACGTAATTTCAATTGAAGGCAGCAAAGTTTAACAGATTTATCATCAATATTCTGGTTCAGGTTAAGACAGATTCTATGAGGAAGTATACAAATTGGCGAAGGAGCCCGAATACAGAGGTATTCATATTTCATATATACTGAATTCTACTGGACCAATGTTTGGATGATCTATTATACCGTTATATTTGACGTATTGATTGTTCTGTTATGACCCTACTGGATATTACGGGAAGTCCTGAAATCAAGAATATGGATACAAAAGGAATCTGAGCAGAGAATACTTTTTCTATAAAGGGGAGTGTTTACTTTGCACATTAATTTTAACCATAGATTCCTGTCATATATAATTTACCATGATAAATTCGAATTAAGTGTCCAATACAGGGGAATGGACAACATAATTTACCATGGTAAATTCGATTAAGGGTGTCCAATACAGAAGAATGGACAAAAGAACATACGCGCAAAAGCTTCTGACTTCACGTCAGTGCTTGAACCAATTTTTTTTCTCGTAATTTTCTTGAAAGTTTCTAGGGGTACGGTTCTTAAAAATTTTTTTTTCGTCGTTTTTTTCAAATTTTCTAGGGGTACGGTTCTAACAAAATTTTAAACACGTCTTTATGATGATTTTCTACTACTAGTTACCAAGCCAATTCGATGGAAAATTTATTTTTTGAGTTATCAAGGAAATAATATTCCAGGTGGGTATAACTCGGAAACCGTTAAACCGATTATGCCCAAATACGAACTCAACTCTCCCTTTCGGATACGCAACCTACCCTGAAAATTGCAAGTCCCTATCTCCTTTCGTTCGAAAGTTATCGAGGCAACGTGACTGAACTCACACAAGAATGCTCGAATCTCCAATAATATTCAACCGATCGTGTTAAAACTTGAAACTTGGCAGTGGAGTTAGGTTATCAAGGCTTTTGCAAAATTTCAGCAATTTCAAACGAATAGTTACTGATATATAGAATTTTTTTTTTCAATTTTCAATGACTTTTTTTTATTTTTTTACAAATACTATCCTCACGAAATTTTGCAAGGATTTTAGCGTTGGCATTCTACAACTAATTACCATGTTCGAATTCAATCGGTTTAGTATTTTTCGAGTAAATGAGGAACAAAAAACAAGCAAATTTCAAATGGCTATAACTCTAAAACCGTTTTGCCGATTATGCTCATAAACAAACTGAAATGTCGCGTTCTGGTGCACATCCTAACCTGAAAACTTCAAGCCGCTATCTCATTCCGTTCTCAAGTTATCGTGACAACAAAAATATTTTTTAATAATTTTTTTAAATTTTCTAGCCATACGATTCGCACAAAACTTCACAAACGTACTTAGGTTCATATTCTACAACTACTCACCAAGTTTCATTTCGATCAGATTTATATTGGTTGAAAACAAAATTATTACTCGGAAACCACTGGGCCGATTATGCCCATTAACGAACTTGTTCGTCGTATTGGGATGCGCCACCTACCCTGAAAATTTCAAGTCGTTAGCTCTTTTCGTTCTCAAGTTATCGTGGCCGGCAGGACAGAATCAAATTTGACCTCAAATTCTTCATTGGGGAGTCGAACTTAATCGTTTGAGACCATTTTCGTCAAAAAATTCGAAAGTTACAGACATTTGGGCAAAACTATAACGCGATGTTCCCCAGAACATACGCGCAAAAATATTCATTTCATTCACAAAAACTCATGTATTTTTGAAATTTCAACAACCTGTATCTTTTTATCTGATCCGAATTTGGAAAAATGGTGAATGCAGAAAATTGGTTCAAGCACTGCATGACGTGGAGTCACAAGCTTTTGCGCGCATGTTCTATTGTCTACTCAGCTCTATTGGACACTACTACGAATTTAGCATGGATATATACCGTTTTCTCAGCTTTTATAATATATGAATACATTCCATACCATTTTAATGATAGACTTCAGTAGAGAATCGTCTATGATTGAAATACGAAAAAACTCACGCCTCAAGTAACTCCGGTATTATTTTTCAGTTTTGAGAAAGTTAGTATAATTTTCTGAGGTCCACTTTTTCAACAATTCCATTTTCGTTGCTTATTTCAACTCTGAAACTATTATATTCGGTTATATTGAATAACACGTTATCCCTGTTGGCACAATTATTTATTACATCCATAAACACAACAAAACACTTTTGATTTTGTCATTTGAAGTAATTTATCATTAATCTCAATAGCCAAATATAAAAAAGAGATGCAGAATCATAACTTTTAAACATTCAATCCTCACAAACAACAGTTAATGCGTAAATGCACGATCTCAAAGCAAAACGACCTCCGTTACCTATACTCCATTCACTTTCATAAAGTCTCCTGGTTGGCCATGAAATTTTGACACACTTCACCGTGTATATTTTGAAAATGTTAGGTTATGCTAACTTATCCTGTCAGATAACCACGCAACGTTGTCCTCTCTACATAGAAGTCGTAATAATTACGTATTTTTCACAAAGTGAATTTTCTTGGGAAAAATAATTAATTTGGAAGATATTAAGTGAATTCAACAATTCGGAAGATCTGGTGAGGTATATAAACTGGTTGGAAGTTATGCTATTTTCTTGTACGGAAATCAACAATCAAGTGTTGACATTTTAATGAAAAATAATGGATACAGTACGAAATTCTCGAATTTCATAATCAACAAAATAATTCCAAAGATTTTCGCTAAGCTTCTGACGAAGGAGTCTCATATAGACTCCGAAACGTTACGATATAGTTGTTTCTTCGTTGATGTTGTTTCGTTGTTGTTTGTTAGGCAACATTGTTCAATTGATTGCTTCTGACAAATATCTTGCGTTTCTTACGCAGAAGCAAATAAAAAATAATTAATTTTTATTTTATAGATATTTTTCAGAGTTTGGCAGAAAGAAACCTTTTAATAATGGATGCAGTAGTCCATTACTTTGTGATAGTTCATTTTAAAAAAAGAATAAAAGTACCTGAATAATCCGGCAGGAAAACTTCTAAACGAACAGACGGATACCTGGAAATGGAATTCCCCACTTTTACAAATTCTCAAGAAAAAGCCTACAGAAGACATTTAAATACCTCTTTGCACAACTTGAAATACAACAGTTTCAAAATGTAGTAGTACTACGAAACCTGAGTCACTCTTATACCTTAATAAAATATAGTGATAGGATATGAAACTAAGAATGAAGTTTTTCTATTGCAGAGTTCAGTTCTGTATAGCACTTCTTGATACTTTGTATCTGCTTCTTCAAAACTGCTTTCGACATGTTTTTCCAGGAAATGGAAAAGAATCTAAATCATTCGGGAGATAGAAGAAACGAAATATGATTTAATCGCAATTTTCATTAGCCTACCCTAGCTTTATAGATGTCATGTTTGTACAACTAGGGTAGGCTAATGAAAATTGCGATAAAATCATATTTCGTTTCTTCTATCTCCCGAATGATTTCGATTCTTTTCCATTTCCTGGAAAAACAAATTTGGATACCTTGAAGACGGTTCATTTTATCGACAATGAACAAGAGTACCTACCTTTTCTTTAGCTTAGTGTTCAAAGTATCCAAATTTGTTTTTTTTTGACTCCTTAACATACAGGGTGTTAAAAATGTAAGCATTAAAATGTACAACCTAGTCCGGCCCCTGGTAAACTAAACAACTAATTTAAATTTAAGGGCAGTATTTTGAGAGGTCCTTACTACTGTTTATCATATCAAATTTTCATCAAATTATATTAAGTAGTCTAAAATTTATTCCGGTACAATGGATTTCCAGTGGCGTCATTTAGGAGGCCGTATCTCCGTAGGGAGAGCCGCTAGGAAAAAATATAATGGGAAGTTGTCATCTTATTTTTTATGTTTTATCTGAATCCGAGAGATTTCTCACATTTTCCCGGACACCCTGTATGTATATAAGAGAAATTGCCTCTACTTTCATATTTACTTGGGAGTTTCATACATTTATTCTGCGATAATGGTTTTCTACAAGAACAGATCTCTTCTTCTGATGAGATGAGGTGGCAGTATTTCTGAGAGGCGTGCACAAATATCTCAAATCAAATATCAACATGAACTGTCAGTACATTGAGCATCTCCTATAGGTCAATTCCCCTATTTATCACCGTCATTAAAATAATTATATGCGTATCTTCATTCTATGGTTCGAGTTTTCAAGAAAAGCTTCCTTATTTCAAATGGGAACCCATATTTTTTTATCGAATTATGATTCTATTCCGAAAAAAAAATAAACAATGTCCTATATTGTTAATTTGTTTTTCGGAATAGAATCAGAATTCGATAAAAAATATGGGTTCCCATTTGAAATAAGGAAGCTTTTCTTGAAAACTCGAATCGAAATTTGGCACGTTTTTGTGAATACCCTGTATAATTTTTTCGTCAAAATCAGATTGAAAAACGATGGCTCCAATAATAGTTTCTGAAAATTTCATACTTCTAACCTTGAAAGCCAAGAAGCTATGACAATCTCTCTCATGATTCCGAATACAGAATATTTGTCTAAAAACTCAAATAACTCTGGAAAGGTTCGAAATATTAGTGAAGTAATATGAGCAGACTCACATTAAAATTCTGACAAAAACATGAAAATATTTTGGATTTTCTCGGCATTTCAGATTTCAGCCAACTCGGTGACTCAGTCTTCTGATTTAACATGCCTCGATTATTTTTTATGGAGTTATTTGAAGGATAAGGCATATCAATTGGAAATTATGGACATGTCTTAAAGAGATAATAAGACAAGCTTGTAATGAAATTAGAAACGAAACTAGCCACATATCGTACAGAAAGTATTGGTGAACCTTGCGAACTAAAGCACAGAAATGCATTGACGGAAGAGGTGACATCTTTGAGCACAAAAACTGATAAATGTATATGTGTGTGATTAATTCAATCTTATTCTCGTTCATGAGTTTATGTTTAATTTATTTTTAAGTATAATAAATAAAAACATTGCTTCATTTTCTGTATTGTTTTCATTCATCTCGGTACTTGGATGGCAAAGTGAGTGAGTTTGAATTTTCATATAAAGTAGTGAAGGAACAAATCCGACAATTTCACAAAATTACAGAAATTAACATCAGATATTGCTGCTGCGAACCTAAGAATAATTTTTCTCGACAACCATGTACAAGAGGGTGTTCAGTAGATCTTCTTCCGGAGGAACAATTCTTTCTCGGTAAGGTCCTGATATTGTACAATTTTTGTTGAGCCGTTATTCTGACAATATATAGGAATCTTTGTTACTCAGTTCAAAGTGGATAATTCAATAATTTTCGAGCTACCAGTTAAAGAAAATTTTTGATTTTTTTTCTACAAACTCTGAAACACCTTTTGTTAAGGAAACAAATCCAACACGAATTTCAAAAAAGAAAGCTTTGGATTTCCCAATTTTCCGAACGTGATAATCACTTTTCCCTAAAAACACGTATAGGGTATTTACCCAAATCGGACAAGTCCTTATTTCTCGAGTATGGTCCTGATATTCAGATTTTTTTTAGTCGGTGTTAATTTGACTTGAAATGGTGATCTCTGATAATCAATTTGAATCAAATCAAATAAGTATACTCCATTCCTTTTATTAAAGTCTTCCGGTTGGCCATGATTTAGGTCTATCACGTTTTTGTAAGTAAAACAGAGGCAGGTTGGCACTCCCGAAATATCGTCAATGTCAAAACAATTCTTTGAGACGTTGCCAATTTGTATATACCTATACATATACAGGGAGGGTATTTGACCACTGCATTAATTTTAACCAAGGATTCCTCTCATAAAATCAAGAACTTTTTTCATTTAACATTTTTCCAAATTCAGCTCAGGTAAAAAGATACAGGCTGTTGAAATTTTGAAAAAAAAATCAGTTTTTATTTTGTAGATTTGACATCCTTTTTTCGAATAAAATGAATGTTGGCGTAAAGTTCCTATAACTATGATACATATTTTCCAAATATTAGTTATTAGACTCGTGGATTCATAAAACTAAACGAAATTAGCATAAAGAAAGCATTTAAAGTTTTTCTTGAGTCATTTCAAGAATATTCCATCGTTTTAGAACATTATATTATTCTTCATCATTTCTCCTTAAACGCACCGTTTTCGAGATAATCTTCATTGAATGTTCTAAAATGGAAAACTCCAGAAATTTCACTACTTTTATGGATCCGTCCCTGAGCGTTGGAATCACGAATCAAGCTGTAAACCACGTTACCATGCCTTATTCTCGTCCGCCAACAATGTCATAGATAATTTATATGCGGGAGTGTATTAGCACATTGTGAAATCTTTAAACGCTTGTAACTTTTTACCTGAACCCAATCAGGAAAAATGGTAAATGAAAAAAGTGTTTCATTTGATGAGAGGAATCTTTGATTAAAATTAATGCAGTGGTCAAAGACTCACCCTGTATATCTATATTTTAGACAATATATTATCACAGATCATTATCTTCGAATAATAAAGAACACTTCGCTTTGAAATTCTAAATACCGGAAGCAGTTTTGAAGAAGCAGAGACAATGTCAGGAAGTGCTATACAGAACTGATATCTGCAATAGGAAAACTGAATTCTGTCTTAGGACATGTTGAACTCTCGAATGAAATTACTTGGTTTCCTATCCTATCACTATATTGTATTAAGGTTCAACAGTGATTCGGGTTTCACAGTACTACTACATTGTGAAACTGGTGTATTTCAAGTTGTGAAACAAGGTATTTCAATGTGTTCTGTAGGCTTATTTCTTGAGAATTTCGAAAAGTGTATAATTCCATAGGTACGTCTGTTCGTTTAGAAGTTTTTCCGCCGGGTTATTCAGGTACTTTAATTCTTTTTTCAAATGAACTATCACAAAGTAACGGACTACTCTATCCATTATTTTCCATTAAAATTTCAATACTTGATTTCCGTACAAGAAAATAGCATAACTGAATCTTCCAACCAGTTTATATACGTGAAATATTTCCATAGTAACAACAAATGCAAATTTTTCTTTGGAATTGTTGAATTCACATAATATTTTTTTCAAATTCATTATTTTTCCCAAGAAAATTCACATTGTGAAAATACGTAATTACTACGACTTCTATGTAGAGGGGACAACGTTGCTTAGTTATCTGACGGGAAAAGGAGCATAACCTAACATTTTAAAAATATACACGGTGAAATGTGTCAAAATTTCATGGCCAACTGGGAGACTTTATAAATGTGAATGGAATATACTTTTCGAGCTATAGGTCAGACAACTTTTTGGCTATACTCATAAAACACCTTGTATAACAAAAATGAAGGGACCAATTAAATGTATATTACCGGATTCGAAGTCACCATGGCTTGTTCTACTCAGGGTTAAACCATGTACACTCACTCTCCGGACACCTGTATATTGAGTTCCGGTTTTCTATTCTTTCCATTATGGTAACCTACCTCATAACCAGGCTTCAGGAAATAATATACCAATTATATTCATACTTGTTCATTTATTATACATATCGTTTTTTTGAGTACACATACTTACAGTTATGAAAAAAATTGCATTGTATAATTCTATTTTTTACATGATTGCATTATCTACAAGTCACTGAGCTACAGAATCTAGATATCTAATTCAAACATATTTATTCTGGTGTGAATTAAACATATCTCAGAAAATTTCTCACATTAGTGGAAATTTTCTCGATATCTGTTAAAATATTTAACATTCATATAAATATCGTTTTTAAGTAAAAAATATATTTAAAATAATTTATTTTAATTACAAAAACTAATGTACAAATATTTACAAAAGAAACATAGACGTTTTCAAGGAAAAGCACATGCTTGAAAGTATTTACATACAGTACATTTATAATTTGTCGTTGATTGATGAATAAATCTTGATTATCGGGGATATTTTTATATCAAAGTTCTGGAATAATTTCAAGCATTTGTCGCCTTCCCAAACTCCATATTGCACGAAATTATAAACTAGTCATTTTAAGTACTGAAATATACAAGTCTAGAGTATTGGCGGAATGCAATCATCAGAAGCAATTGAATTCAATTGTTGTTATGTTGAATTTACTTGAAATGTCATGTCAGCATTCCAATTATACATTGTGGAATTAGAATTTCTCACATTTCGAATAATTTACAGAAAACACAGAATGGCAGGTACTGTGGAATGGTATTTACAAAAACACTTACTTCAGACAAATATTGAAGGGTCAACTTCTCGAAATGTGTTTTAGTTATTGATAACACATGTATAGTAACGACATCGCTGCATATTACGATAATTTTACAACATTTAAATATTAAATAGAAACGATTCTAACCTGAAAATTCGATGGAACATTTCTTATTGAAATGTATAAACGGTTTTGTTTAATTTTGCAAATGCTTCTTAGGTCGTATGATCATATGTTTTTTTATTTTGGAAGACCAATGATCACAAATCATTAACGATGGAAAAATCAACTAGAACTGGAAAAGTTTAGATGTCTTTAGATTATTGGTAGTTCATCATCATTAACCAGCATTCTCTGTTCACTGCTAAACATAGACCCCCTTTGGATTATCCCAATTTCTGGTATCTTTTGTCGCTCCAATGTACTAAGATCTCCTCTCCAACCTATTGGTGACTTTCCTCTAATTTTTCATCGGCTCTAGGTCTCACCAACGATCTGAGTCATCATATTTTTACGTCTTGAATTGGCAACGTGACCTACCCAGTCCCAAATAGGCTTCACAATGCTACACTATAAAAGTAACTACACTCTTGTTCACTAGAGATATTTTTCGTCTGACATATGTTTCGGAAACAAAGTTTCCATCTTCAAAGACGAAGCAATCCTCTTTGAAGATGGAAACTTTGTTTCCGAAACATATGTCAGACGACAAAAAACTGTAGTGGACAAGAGTGTAGTTACTTTTATAGTGTTCATAATAATTCCACAGTGAACTCAAAATAGAATATTCACAATGCTATGTGACATCTAATAGCTTTGAACTTAATTCTTCAGTGTTTTGGGTATTCCTGGTACTTTCAGAAGGGGACAAAATTGTGTCAGTGATGCTGCCTTGGAATATGTCTTCCAGATTGCAATAGGTCGTTATCCTGAAGATATTCTTCCTTACAATTGGTTTGTCTAGGTATCTTCACCGATCTTAATCTGGTGTTCCATACCTATGTTCAATACTTCTAGGAGGCTTTCTGACTGGAAAATTCTGTACCGAGCTTTTAAACATATATAATTTCAGCCCAATCTTCGCACCGATCACCTACAGTTCATGCAACAAATATCTGGCTTCAACTATGGCTTAGATTTTCTCCATATTTTCCTACTCCCCTTTCTCCTATTCCAGCATAGTCTAAAACAACTCCTCTTTCTATGCTCATTTTTTGCCGTTGGTGAGGAGTTTGCTGATCTTTGTTCTGTTTTGATAATTATATTTATATATCTGCAATATCCCTAGTAAGTTTAACATTTTTCTCGAATGCATTCAGGATTGTATTTAACTGGATCTAAAGCCTTCGCAATATCTAAAGTAAAGTATATTTTCAGGCATGTATAGGTAAACGGTAATTTATTCCATATTCAGAATGGAGCAGGCTAGCTGCCTGGATTGGTAGAGACCCAGTCATAGGTGATTCATTATGTTCTGTTCGAAGGGGATAAATCTAAGCCTTGATAGTATCCTCCTAATGATCGCAAAAATGAAATTAATCTCAGGGAAAAATTCGGGATGAAATCGAAGATGATTAGAATCGGATGCGAATTTTATTTCCTGTTAGATACATGTTTGTGAAATAGTCTTAAAAATTTGCTCTGCGACGTTGTATGAGTTTGTACTACCAAGGTATAGGTGGGTGTATTAAAACTCATCCGAACGACCTCGTTCAAGCTGAGACTGGCCTACAAATACATCTGTTTATTACCAACTACAATTATATAATACTTTCGAACTGAACCGATATAGAACAATTCTTTGCTGTCGATTCCTGAACTGTATAATCTGATTTCAAATGACTACTACACCTCTATTTCTTTGTGTTGAAAAAATTCGGACGCTTGTAAGCATATTCCTCGAAAATCGTCATTATTATCGCAAACTGCGGAACGAAGTTATAAATCCAGTTCGAAAATTTCGTTGAATCGTTGTTCGATGTAGAGTTGAATACGCTCGGTTTTTCGTTATGTAAAACCCTCAAGGCCAACTCGATGGAAACGTTCACAACCGAGATATTTATTCTCACCAGACTGTAATGATGAATTCGTATTATGGTTATATTATTCCTCATTAAAGTCATGAGAGGAGAGCTTTGAAATACGCTTTCCTGTGAGAATGTTTCTTCGTTGTTATGATTTCGATAGATATTATATCGTTTTTTAATTCAATTTGTCACAAAAAATCGTTATTAGTGAAAAAGGAATTTATATCTATGTGACGTTGCCAATTAGTTGATCTAATCCTGAATATCCTTTATTCTTATAACATATTGAATGATGGAGTTATAAGCTTTCCATAATAAATAACTTTTCGTCAATCTTTTTTTTTGTTGTATTGAAATGTTAACAGTATTCCATCCATGCAATTATCATGAGAATGTATGTTCCTCGATATGACTTATCTTAGTTATTTCTGGCGAGATAACGGATGTATTTATAGAATTACTCAGAGTAATTGGAATCTGTATGAATCTGCAGATAAATATCCATCTGAGCAGCAACATGGTTTGAATCATGTATCAATAATTCATTTGACGTTTGTTCAATTAGGCCAGTCATATAAAACATGTAGGTGCAAAAAATTGCGTTGATTGCAGGATGTTTTTAATATAGATGTACCAGTAGTGTTATATCAAATTTGTAAACTTGAAAAAAATCGAGGCGTCTGAGTATTGTTTCAAAAAACCTCGAAGTTTTCGGCCTCTTTTCAGTTTTTGGTTTTTAACTTCAGAAAGGTGTATTTTTCGTAAATAAACGTTCTGACCACTTTCAAACTATATATTAAAATTGCATACAATTTGAGTTCAGCAGCAATTTTTTTGATCCAAAAGATTCTGAGATATTGGACTTCAAAAATTGAATATTGCAGAGCAACGAACTAGTTTTAATTAGAGCAAAGAAGGAAGTTTATAGGACCGGTATTCTTGTTCTGTGCGTACAATTCGAGCCAGCAGCAATTCTTTTGGTCCAAAACATCCTGAGATATTAGACTTTGAAAATTTGATATTGTAGAGCAATTAATTAGGTTAGAAAGTCCATAGGAACGATAGTACTCTTATGAGGTGCGAAATACCAAATATAGGACAAATCCGAGTTTTCAAAAAAATTGAGACTGACGTTTTGGTGTACCTTTGGTGGGTTTAACTTTTTTTCAGTTTTTGGTTTTCAACTTCAGAAAGATGCATTTTTCGTAAAGAAACATTCGAACTACTTCCTAACTACATATAATTGCCTGCAATTTAAGCCCAACAGCAATTTTTTTTGGTACAGAAGAACCTGGGAAAGAACTTTGAAAATTGAATATTGTATAGCAATTAATTAATTTTAATTGAGGATGAATTCCATAGGATCGAGAGTTCTCTTGTTATGTGCAGTAGGGTGTCCCTTATTTTTCAAAGTTTTAATTTCACAACGCATAGGCTCTTGTTTTGTTCATTTTGACCCAAAACAGTCGAAAACCATTTTTTACCTTATTTGGAAGAGAATAAACTGTGCCGACTTGCGCGTAAAGAAGTTCATACAAGTTGTGGCGCATGCTTTCTGTTATTCTCAGTTTATTTCGGCTTTTCTAGTAATAAGCCCACATTATTTTGAATTTTGAGAATGTCAGTAGAATTAAGAAGCTTTAAGAAAGTATTTTCTTGATTGGTGAAGTAAATTTTTATTTCTCAACATACGCGAAGTTAAGTTAAGACATTTGCTGGATCAAGACTGGCATGAGCTTCAAAAGAATAGTAAAAATATTCAGAATGTTTATAGGCACCACTGGGAAAACTTTCAATTTGAATTGGATGATTTATTCGATATTGCTTATGCTCTCGAAAGAATAAAAATTGCAGAAGATATTCTTGCAAAAACAAAGAGGACCAGGTCGTTCGGGATGCTTAGCGGGTGTTGACAAAAAGTTGGCTGAAATTGAACAAAGGGCAGGGCTGAGGAAACTAGCAGAAGAGAAAAATGAATTAATGCGAATGACTTCCGAGAGATTATCGATACTTACCACAGCTTTGAAACACATGGAGAAATAGAGGAACAATCTACAGGCTCTGAAGAAAGTTCGAAAGAACCTCAGGCTGCCACACCGCAATTTGTAAGTCCGCCAAGAAGAAAAATAAGAGAATTTGGGACCTCAAAATTAGCTGCAACTTTCGACAGATGCCAAGTAAGCATCAGAGATTCAGTCTGTAGGTAATAGAAGCACTTAGTCTTAGTTGAGACGATTACCCAATCAGCAAATCTTCTATTCAACGTTTTCGAACACAAATGATGAAAGATAAGGCAGAGTCCATTAAATGTGATTTTCAGAATAACGTGCCTGAAGTAGATGCTATTCACTGGGATGGAATGTTAGTACCTGGTCTGAATGTAAGATGTTCACGCCTGCCAATTATCATTTCATATGACGACAAAAAGCAACTACTTGCATTGCCAAAGTTAGACAGTTCTTTCGGCAAAGATCAAGCAAATGCAGTAATGAATGCACTTAATGCTTGGAACCTGAATGATAAGGAGCAAATAATGTGCTGTGATATCACAGCATCTAACACAGGACGCTTGAATGGAGCCTATGTGCTGTTAGAGCGAATACTAGACAGAGAATTGTTACTGTTTGCTGTGGTGCTACTTACTCTTCAAAAATATGTTTGTGCGATCTCGGTTTGAGATGTGTGCCAAGGAGGATCAAGGTTTGCGAGGAGTTTGTTTATGTGAAATCCTGGCTGGGATGCAGTTTGGCGGAAAAAGCACGTTACAAAACTTTTGTTTTTTAAAATCATTAAAAAGATTATGAAAGGGTTGATAAATAAATTTCTAAAGCGACTCAAAACAAGTTCTGTCAACACTTGTGGTACTTAGCAGAGGAAATAGTCGTCATTACAATTTTTGATGATGAAGTTGATGAGCAGGCCAAAACGAACATTGTAGAAAATTTTCAACAGGAAAGCTTTGAGAAGCTTCTGGAAAGAGATATGTTCTATCCATGGAAACAATATCGGCTCCCTTGTTTAGTAACAAGTAGCGTTCATCAGTTCATTGAAACTCACTTTTTTATTCATTCTACTCTTACTAGTTTTTTTTTTAACTTTTTTAGGGAAATCTTTGATTGATTTGATTTCAGTGACGAGCAAAAATTTATTCCTGTGACTGAGACTTAACAGTAGTTTTCTGCAAGAGGTTGTGTCATTGGGGACTGAAAATGCGGCGTATATTAAAGCTAAAAAGGGGATTTTTAGCCTAAAAACAGTGAATGACACAGCTGAACGAGCGTTAAATCAATGCAGGAATTTCGATGTTTGATTACCGCGGATGAAGATCAGAAGCAATTCATATTACGAATTAAATCCGAATTAATAGTTAGATATATTATACTATTTTAATAGTTGCAGAAAGTTTATCATACAAATTTGTGTTTTCGTCATTATTAATCTAATAGACTGCATTTAAGCGATGATCTACAGGTATAGTAAGAAAATTGTTTACACACCTATTTTCGAAAACTTTGAAGCTCAGTCGGCACGGGATAACTTTAACGTAGGAGGTTGAAATTTTGTACTTGGGTAACTAATAGACTAATAAACATAATAATAGGGTATGCGTTTCGATAACTAAAAAAAAATTTTTTTTCAACATATAAGGGACACCCTAATGTGCAGAATACCAAAAATAGGAAAAATCTTATTTTTCGAAAAAAAATTAGATTGACGTTTTGGTGTACCTTTGCTGGGTTTTAGCTCAATGTACATTGTTATTAAACATAATTTCATGTTTAATTAAATAAAAAGTAGCAGAACTTATAAATCAAGAAAAACTTACGAAGTTATTATGAAATTTTCTAACTATCAAATCTATATTATATTATATTAATATGATAACAGATGTTATGATGTATGAAGTGTTCATATTCACGTCCACATAGCCCATACAAATTGCCACGGAGCATAGCAGAATTTTCAAAAAGCATTGCCTCATCGCTGTAGGTGTAGGAATATTCCATGCTATGGCAGAGGTTGCCAAGAAGCTTTCACCTAAACTAACTGTACAAATATGTACCAAAGCTTATTTGAATCGATGAAAGAAAATATTTGGATCTCACAGCCTGTCATTATTGCGTGCAGAAATCAGTTTTTTCCATTTGCCGAGAGAACATCGTTTGTTTATAAGCAAGGACGCTTTCAGGGTGTCTCGAGCGCAAATATATGCATCTCTGAGGGGGATAAAGTGAGGTGTTAAACTTTTCAGAACGAATATCTTGAAGGATGATCTTTGCTCTGCAGTGGCTTTTACGACTCTTATAGTTTCTCTTCAACAGAATCTTCCGCAGTACCACTTATCATACAGAATGGTGTGTCCAACTTAACCATGCTTGGGCTGCGATAAGGACCAACCTTCGCAAACGTGATTTTTCCCCATATCAGTTTTTCAGATGAGTTTCCACATTTCGTACATTAGCTGTGGATGAATCTGTGAAGTGATCTACTATTGGGAAAATTTGCCTTCCTTTCTGGATGCATACTTCCATTCCCATAAGGAGGATAGTGTTCTCTGGACGTCCCCCTTCTGGCTCGTGCATTGGATTTCAATTTGATGAAGCAGCTCATGTGGTACTTTCCTTCAGCTGCAACCAGGTCATTTACACAGAATATATGGTTTATGATTCCTTGTCCTCTTGTACCAGCTTTTCGAGCTGAAATCGAATCTGTAAAAGTCAGTGTCTGCACTTGGTAGATTACATCCAGGTATTGTAGGTCTCTCTCGAAATATTCCTGTGAGAATTTTTCTCTACTCAGTATCCCCTTTCGGATAAATTCACGAAAGATGCAGATGTTTGTCTTCCAGACGATTAAGGCGATTAAGCTCAAATTGTAGGAAGTTTACTCTAGTTTGAAGGTGGTTATATTCTCTTCCTACGAAAATGCACCCTTCAGAAGTTAAAAGCCGAAAATAACTTATTAGATCGTGGAATTATAACACCTATTATACCTAAGGGACGCTGAACCTACCGCGATTGGGCGTAGCTATCCCCCATTTCATATATGGTAGGTACCATAGAGTAACAGGGGAAATTTCACCCTTTCCTAAAATATGTGTTGTCTGGTGGCTCATAGACTATAGTTTCTATTCAATAATTTTGGAGAATGAGATCACACTGTATCATTACACAATGTATAAGAATGGAGTGAAGTCAAGCACGATCGTGTTATTAATTACCATCTGAAAAAATCCGTCATCCTCCAGAACTTAATGGAATAGCTCGACTATTCGTGTTTTCAACAAATTTCTCTTTCTGAAAGTCAAAGATTTTCTTCTGTTTCGTACTTTGCTATTTCATTCCTACAAATTTCGCCACCTTAGTTATCCTAGGTCAGGGCGTTTCATGGCATTGTATCCAAACTAACTCTTTTTTTTTCAATATTTGGATCTTTGGGAAATCTGTGAAACTAACAGGTCTCCCTTTGATTTTAAAGGGAATAAAGACAGGAACACAACAATTCACCATTCTTCTAGAGACCCAAGAGGCAATATATTGAACGAATCCTAAGAACATTTATAACGGTAGGTTATAAAAAGTGTACGATATTTTAAAAAATACTACTTCAAATATAAGGGTAGTAATTAGATGTTTTCACTAGCAATATCACAAGTGATTGAATTTCCGCTATAAGTCTGTAGACATATTTCTTAACGAAACTGAGTTGCTTGAAAACACCACGAGTTCGAAGGACGAGTGGTGTTTTCTTCAAGCAACTCAGTTGAGTTAAGAAATAAAAAAACAATTAGACTTATGAGATAAATTCAAACAACAATGACTCCTGTTGATTTCTGTAATTTATATTTATCATTTGTCAAACAGTCCATATCCATGGTTGAGTCGTTGAAAACACCAAAGTTGTAAGACCAATTATAATTCAAAGACAGTTGGTGTTTTCACGATAATACGAGCAGTCTTTGGTCTGTGGCTGGTCAGATTTTGATATGAGTGAAATAGTCAAAGCAATAATGGACGTCCACTGTTACAAAATATTTTTTGATAACAACCGCTGATGTAGGTATCTCATAAACGTCAGTTTACAACCCCAACTTTAACCAAAGAGGAATAACTTTTTGTATAGATACAATGCTATGAAAACGCTTCGACTTTCGATGACTAAAATGGCAAAATATATGAATGGGGATATAAATCTAGTAAAAACATCCTCAGAACGGCAAAATTATAAGGCAGAATCTAACTCGTCTAGAAAGGTACATTGGTCGAAATTCACAAATGTAGAAAGTCATATATATCTAGTAAAACTTTGCCAGGTCTACAGTGGTTTACCTAGTATATAAGACCAGCACATTCTAGAGGTCGGCCACAGATGACAATAATAAGAATGATATTTTCATTTTGAGCTAGTCATAGATCTCCCTAATCTTTGGCGCTAGTAATTATACATAAATAATTATAGTAACCACATCACTTAATTTGTTGTAATTTTTAGCGTGTTATAATGAATGCTTTCATCGAATGTGATAACTTGGAATTCATATTTCTTAGTAATTCAAAACGCTCTGTAGCTCTGTAATACTTCAAATGACTGTCGGGAAAATGACTATCTTATGCAGAAATATAAGGAGGCTACCGCGAAAAATTCCTAAATTAAATAAAAATGTAGGTAACTTCGAGATATTTGAATTTCTAACGGATTCGCTATCTTGTTGTGTTGATTAATATATTTCGTTCAAATATGGTATTGTTATGATTTCTAGGGAATTTATCACTTTTGAAGATTCTGCAATTAAATATGAGGTAAAAATAGTTGGCTCTTTCTCAGTAGGGTGTTGAAATAACTTTTTTTTAGGAAAATGGATATTCACTATTATGAATTGGTTATAAAGCTTAAATCTAATGGAATACTCTAAATAGGGCCAACCACAAGTGGCTAGTATGGATCACTAAAGAGTTGAAGCATGTACACAGTATCCTTTAATTCATTGAAATCAATCATTCACAATTTTTTTCATAGTAAAATAAATAATTCATAACAAATACAGCCTTTTTGCGCGTATGTTCTGGGGAACACCGCGTTATCATTTTGCCCAAATGTCTGTAATTTTCGAATTTTTACTGAAATTGGTCTCAAACGATTGGGTTCGACTCCCCGATGTCGAATATGATTCTGTCCGGCCGTTGCCACGATAACTTGAAAATGGAAAGAGCTAGCGACTTGAAATTTTCAGGGCAGGTGGCGCATCCCAATACGACGGACAAGTTCGATAATGGGCATAATGGTTTCCGAGTAATAATTTTGTTTTCAACCAATACAAATCCGATCGAATTGAAACATAGTGAATAGTTGAAAAATATTAACCTAAGCACGTTCGTGAAATTTTGTGAGAATCGTATCACTAGAAAATAAAAAAAAATTATTAAAAAATATTTTTTGTCAGGATAACCAAGGAACGGTGAGAGATAGTGACTTGAGATTTTCAGGTTAGGTTGTGCATCTGAATGCGACATTTGAGTTCGTCTTTAGACATAATCGGCCAAACGGTTTTGGAGTTATACCCAACTGAAATGTGGTTGCTATTTCCTCAAAAACTCGAAATATACAAAACCGATTAAATTCAAACATGGCTATTAGATGCAGAATGTCAACGCGATGATTCTTGCAAAATTTCGTGAGGATCGCATAACCAGAAAATTTTAAAAAATCATTGAAAATTATTGAAAAAATTTTATATATATATCAGTAACTATTCGTCCGACATCACTGAAACTTTGCGAGAGCCTTCAGAACCTAACTATACTACCAAATGCCAAGTTTGAACACGATCCGATATATATTGTTGGAGATTCGAGAAGCCTTGTGCGAGTTCAGTTGATGGATGGGTGACCGTTGCCTCGATAACTTTCGAACTAAATATGATATTTATGGACAATTTTCAGGGTATGTTGCGTATCCGAATGGGAGAGTTAAGTTCGTTTGCGGGCATAATCGGTCCAAGGTTTTCGGAGTTATACCCACCTGGAATATTATTCCAGGTGGGTATATTATTATTTCCTCAATAACCGAAAAAATATAGTCTCGATCGAACTGAAGCTTGGTAACTAGTTGTAGAATATCTACATAATGATATTTAAAATACGTATTTAAAATTATGTAAGAACCGTACACCTAGAAAATTTCAAAAAAAAATTGGTTGCAACACTGACGTGAAGTCAGGAGCTTTTGCGCGTATGTTCTAATGTCCATCCTCCTGTATTGGACACCCTTAATCGAATTTACCAAGGTAAATTCAACTTCCCGTTAGCGCTTGAAACAATTTTTTTATAATTTGATTAAAACATTTTATAAAAAAAATTGTATGAATATTTGGTTGGGTGGCACTGTCAGTACAGCTCGGCACAAGGAGCTGTACATCTGATATAAACTGCCTTGTGGAAAACAGATCATATAAGTATTCAAGGCGTCAATAAACGAAGGGAAAAATTAATTTCCAGATATTTCGCCTAGGTATTTAATTAGCTTTTAAACAACTGATGATTGCCCACATAATGTTAGTTTTCATCTGTCAGACCAAAAAGTAAGCTAATCTTTAGTCGAATTTAAGCGAATAACCGGAACAGTGCGGTTAAGACCAATCCCTTGCTATTATAACCGATCGGTTATGTTTAGCAAGAGAGTCTTAACCGCTCTGCTCAAGTTGCTGCTTAAATTCGACTTTTGGTCAGGCTGTCACTGTCAGTGAAGTGAATCATTCATTGTGGAAATGAAGTGGTCTGTGAATGTCACTGATAAGCATAGAACAGCGTGGCAACAGTGCGCATTATTTTTCTAGATTGGTGACTTTCTGTGTTTTGTGACGGCGTTAGTACGTTTCGAGGGTTGTTACTTTTGGTGATTGTTTCATTCTGGGTCAATGCCTTTCTTTGAACGTTTTTTTTTCTACGCCTGTTCTTTCTAGATTAGTATAATTCTGCATTTGTGATATTCTGCAATTGTGTAGAGACCCAAATGAAGTCACACTAATAGAACGTATTAGAATGGAAATAAATAATCATTCTTTTCTTATACTTACTGACGAAGAAACTGCAACACCCAGAAGGAGCTGTTTAAATTAAAAACATAGATAGTATAGCAAGGAGTAAATGATTACAATTTGGAGAAAAAAATCGTGAAGGTTTTTTCATGTAAATATTTCTTGTATCTTACATATTGTAGTTGTCTTTTGCAAATTTTTTAAATTTTACAACAAACCAGCTGTTCGAGGAGATCCACAGTCGATGTTTAGTAGTTGTTAAAATGCCTAGAGCACGTGTACGCGGAATTTATCGCCAGCTAAGTGAATTTGAAAGAGGTCGAATTATTGGTCTACGGGAGGCGGGGTTGTCATTTCGAACAATCGCTAACCGTACGAACAGAAATCCAACTATTGTTAGGAGAAGTTGTCAAGCGTGGTTTGATGATGCCCAAAATCGAAGAAGAGTAGGCACCGGACGTCGAAGAGGCACAAATGAAGTTCAACATCGACGTCTAAAACTTATGGCTGTTAGAGACCGATTTGCGACCACTCGATCTTTAGCTGGTGAGTGGTTAGGAGAACAAGGCCATCCTGTAACTGTCCGAACGGTTTACTGCCGGATAAGGTCTTTTGGACTGCAGCATTATCGGCCCCTTCTTGTGTTACATCTGACGGTTGAGCATCGCCGGCAACGATTACAGTGGTACAGAGAACGTCAACATTGGAATGTGGAATGGCATCAGGTCGTCTTTTCTGATGAATCTCGATTCTCCTTGGGTGCACATGATGGCCGAAGAAGGGTTAGGTTAGACGACGTCGGGGAGAGAGACGTGAACCTCAGTTTGATATTTAGCGTCATGTACACCGGACAGTTAAGGTATGGGGTGCTATTGCACATGCAACATGCAAGTAGATCACCTTTACGTTGGGTTTCACGAAGCTTTGACAGCTCTTAATTGCCAAACTAGTGCGATTCTATGTCGATTTTCGGTTCATTTCGGATACAACCATCGAAATAAATCCACGATTAAGCTAATCGAAGCTGCGTGAAACCCAACATTAGTCTTTCTTCGAGTTAACATGACAGCGCTACGTTACCTTCAAGAAATAGTGTTCTCCCTTACCTTAACCGGCTCGAGAATCCAATCTTCCAGCAAGATAATGATCGACCTCATGTTGCCAGAGTTAGTTTAAGCTTTTTTGAAGCGACCCATGTGAATATTTTGCCATGGCAGCCCAGATCAGTCGATCTTGGCTTGGAAATTTAGCCCAGCCTCCACGGACTTTGGCGGCTCTGATACATGAACTACAGGTAACTTGGGATAGTATCCCTCAAGAAGAAATATACCATCTTATTGCATAAATGCCAAGACGTGTTTCTTCAAATTTCAATCATTTACTCCTTACTAAACTATGTTTTACAAAAAAAAAAAATTTAAACAGCTCCTTCTGGGTGTTGCAGTTTCTTTCTCAGTCAGTATAGGTATATAAGAGTTCAATTGCTTCCTGAATAATGACATATTCCGACAATCTCTTAAAAGCCTATTGCGATCACATAAATAACTATTCTAATTTAACAAGATCTTTTTGTCAGAAAATTGTCGCCGTGTCCGACTGCAACGAGGCCTCCTGGTGCAACAGGGTGTTTGCATTCGCATCGCAACCGGCAGCCTGCTGGTGCTGACTAACCTGATGCATCAGCATGTTATGATTGAGAAGTTTCTGGCTGTGCTCTTGAGCCTTCGCCCGCAAGCAGGCTATGGAGTTGTTCCGAAATGCCTCTGGGTCTTCCACGAAGCCACCCGGTTTCTGCTCTTTGTCTCCACCGGAAGACACGTGAGCGGAGCTGGGCTGCGGTTGCGTTGCCTGTTGACTAGAGGTGGCGCTCGTGTCGCTCGCTTCCGTTCGCATCGAAGCTGACTCTTCGTGGTCGCTGCTGGTGGCCGTGTTACAATCTTCCTTCAGGTGTTGGGCGGCCTCCAACGATTTTCTGTGCATTCCTAGAAACAGAAGTGGGGGTTATCAATTAGTGGTGACAAAACCGGATACGAGAACTCTCTGATTTACTTATGACTTGAATTGCAAAAGATAACGGTATTTTCGCTGCATAGCATAATGCATAGTGAATCAGAGACCTCTGTAATGAATGAAATACCAAACTGGTCGTATAAATACAAAGAGGATAATATCTTCTTTATTAGTCTAGGCGAATATCCAAACCGATTATCATGTCCATCTGATACTATACAGTGTGGAAAAGCCGAATGGAATAAATTCATTATCTTTGTTACTGTACATATTTATGGAAAATCCCGAAACACATCAAATTCAAATTTTAAATTGTCATTCTTCTTCGTAAAAATGCGAACCCTACGTTTGACCCTCTTCGAATGACAGGTATAACCTCCAATTTTTCGAATAGGAAGTATGGACTTTTGATGCATCGTTTGAAAGGTCTTGTCATTCTCTATTCAGAAATGTTATCACTTTCATCTTTATTGCAAAAGTCAAATTAGATCAAAATGAAATCATTTGAATACCGAAATTCATTATAATATTCCCTCGAATATTCCCAAATCTTATTACAATAATACTAAACTTATTTGCTCTTACGATGTGATAGAAGGATAACGAAAAAAAAATCCATAACATTGTGTTTTCCAGTTTGTTTAATGAAAATTCTGAAAAACACTTTTTGTGGATATATTAGATTCTTTAGAACGCCTTCGCAATTTTTTTTGTGCTGACAGGTTGTAGTTTATAAATTGTCTAATTTGTGTTTGAATTTCATAAACTTCAATTTTGAATATTGAATTTCGATGAACGGAAATACACAAAATAACAATTTTACAAATGATTGGTTACGGAGATAAAACCCCAACACAAAAAGAAGTAAGTCGCTTGTTTCATGAGAAATTTCCGAATTTACCGCCTATAACCCCCAAGAGACAATAAGTAAAATTGGGAAGCATTTTCGCGAGTTTGGGCATGTAAGGCTGCTTCTATCAATCTGGACCTGGACCAGAATCACAGATGATTGTGCTCGTATAAAGGCATATACTGAGTATTGATCAGTGATCTTGAAGTTGACACTTATAGAAAGGATTATAGCTAGAAACCTCCTTATCTCACATAATATTTTATTTGTATGCATTTCAATACAATCTCGGTTGTTTCCAAAAAGCAGCTGCTAATACACTGTGAGAGGATGTGAAATTACATGTGATGCTTGACACATAAATTGAGTTGAGATGCCACCACAACATTCAATGTCAGCCATAATTCTTTTCTAAACATATTAAAATAAAATTGGTTCAAGCCCTGTGGACAGGAGCTTTCTGGCGCTCTAGTTCAAACAGACAAATTATATCTCCGAAAGTATTGGTTTCTCAGAGTTGAGAATTATATCAATTCATTCTTATGATAGAACTGCATCATAAAGGGAATTAAATTCAAATAATAGTTCATTTATCTAGATTAAATGAGCAATCTGAGAATGAGAACTGCACCATGGAAGAAACCAAATTAACATAGCTGAAATGAATTTGACTCTCTCATATAAAACAGGATGAAATGTACGAGTACACAGATCATATAATAAAGCTTAGATAGAATAATTATAGCATTCAGTGAAAACGTAGAAGTACGATTCATTATTGAAATTTAGAACTTCATCTTAGCAGAAATTGAATTCAAACATCATAGAAGAATTCAAATTCAACAAGAGTGCCAAAAATTATCAATCCAAAACCAATAGACGAATTCTACCCAACATCGAACTCATCCGAGATATTCATTCCTCAATTATATGATGAACGATAATATATATCTTTCCATAAATCTACAATATTCCAGTTTTGTTTTTAGTGGAGATATTCTGAACTCAATATTATTAACTTACCAACACCATTCCCATCATCATATGGATTGACCATCGGCATGAAAATATCAACCAACAAAAAGTATGATATTATATTATCATTCTCATATTTATACGATTGCTCGAATGAAACAACGTCATGTCTCAAGAGAATAAGTTGACATTATAACAATTCATAGAATACCCACATAATAATTCTATCATTCTGTGAAAACGTAGAAATACGATTTACATTGAAATTTTGAAAAATCATATCTCCGAAAGTATTAGCTTGTTAGAGTTGAAAATGATATGAATGGATTCTTATGATAAAACTGCTTATTAAAAAAAAATTAATTTGGAATTTGTTCTGTAAAAAAAAATTTTTTTTCTGTTACTCCGAAACCATTTGTCCGATTTTTCCCAATAACGAACTTAGCCGAGATATTTATCCCCCAAACCCACTCTGAAAATTTCAACTCTCTAGCTCATTCCGTTCGAGAGTTATCGTGCCTACGGCCGGCCGGCCAGCCGGACCGGCCGGACGGACCGGCTGGCCGGACGGACCGTCTGGCCGGACGGCCGGACAGAATGAATTTCGACCACGGATTCTTGATCAGTGAGTCGAACCAAATCGTTTAAGACCATTTTCATCGAAATATTCGAAAATTGCAGACATTTGGGCAAATTGATAAGCACTCAGTTCCGAGGAACTAGAGCGCCAAAAATGAAATGCATCCCTATAAAATGATGCCTACCCAGGAGCTCGTGGAAGACGATTTTGATAGGAGAACTTATGTTTGTGAACAAATGATATGTTGGATAACAATATCATCCAATTAGTAGACGTTTTGTTTTCTGATGAGTGCACTTTTTCTCTCAACGGCCATGCTGAAAGTCAAAATTGTCGCTACTGGTCTACCGGAAATCCTCACTGGATGAGAGAGGAACACACGCGATTCTCTCAAATTTTTGGGCCGGAAATGTTCGAAACCATATCAAAGCCCACTTTTTCATTGAGGGCAATTTGAATGGCGATAATTATTTTGCACTACTTCAAAATTAAGTCGTTCACACTTTGGCAAATTGATATCCTGATCAAGGAAATCCTCAAGCTCCACGGAATACGATATGGTACCAACAGGATGGAGCACCACCACATTACCAACGCACTACCTTGACGCTATATTCCAAAACCGGTGGATAGGAAGGCGAGGGACGATCGAATGGCCGGCGCGATCCCCTGATCTTAACCCATTAAGATCAAACGATGTATCACAAGCCCTTCCTATTTGAAAGATTGGTGGTTGTACCTGTCTTTCGAAGGGGGTTGAAGGGTAGGGTTCGCATTTTTACGAAGAATAATGACAATTTAAAATTTGATGTGTTTCGGAATTTTCCATAAATGTACCATAAAATACCATAAATGAACAGTAACCAAGATAATTAATTTATTTCATTTGGCTTTTCCGCACTGTATAATATATCTACTAGTAGTCGATATTCGACCGAAATTCATTAAAATTTTGAATGTATATCTTATTGAGGGACATTCCTCAAGGTGTATGTTACAGCATTTTCTGAATATTGATCTATTACGTCAGTTGCGAGCGTGAACAAATACGTTTTAAGCGTGTGTTGTTTGCCTTCATTACCTTCATCACCTATGAAATTCAAAATTTGTTTTTAGTAACAGTTAAAAATAATATTCCGCTGAAATTCCGCTCGAAGCGTCATGCCGCCATTTTTTAATCTATTACCGGACATCAGCTCGTTCAGCTTCGTATTTTTGAAATTATTTATTCCAATTCAGTTGAAAGCCAATGCATTATTTCACGTGTTAAGCCTGCCTTTTATTCATACTCACTTCATGCAGTATTTCGTGAGGCCTGAATAGACATTGGAACATGCGCGCAAAAGCTCCTGACTTCATGTCAGTGCTTTTCTCGATTTTTACACGCATGTACTGGGGAACAACGTGCTGTCATTTTGCCCAAATGTCTGTACTGTCGAATTTTTTACCGACAATGGTCTCAAACGAATAGGTTCGACTCACCGATGAAGGATTCGAGGTCAAATTTGATTCTGTCCGGCCGGCCGTTGCAAGATAACTTGAGAACGAAAAGAGATAGCGACTTGAAACTTTCAGGGTATGTGGCGCTTCCAAATACGACTTACGAGTTCGTTAATGGACCTAATCGACCCAACGGTTTCCGAGTACAAATTTTATTTTCAACCAATACATATCCGATCAAATTGAAACTTGGCAACTATACATAGTTGTAGAATATCGACATAAAGACGTATGTGCAATTTTGTCAGGATCGCATCAGCAGAAAATATTACAAAAATAATTAAATTTTTTTATTTATCTCACTATCACTCGAGAATGTAAAGAGATAGCAACTTGAAATTTTTAGTGAAGGTTGTGCATCCGAATGCAACATTTTGGTTTGTTAGTAGACATAATCGGCCATACGGTTTTGCAAGTATACCTAACAAAAATTTCGTTGTTATTTACTCAATAACACAAAAAATACGAAACCGATCGAATTCAAACATAGTAGTTAGCTGTAGAATGCCGACAAGAAATTTTTGCCGAATTTGGTGGAGATCGTATCACTAGAACATTAACAAAAATCATTGAAAATCATTGAAATAAAATTCTATATGCATTGGGTGAGTTCAGTGCTGGATGTGCGACCGTTGCCACAATAACTTTCGAACGGAAAGAGATAACGACTTGCAATTTTCAAGGTAGGTTGCGCATCCGAGTGGGACAGTTGAGTTTGGGTCTAATCAGCCCTATGGTTTTCGGAGTTATACACACTGGAATATTATTTTCTCGATAACTCAAAAGATACAGATCCGATCGAATTGAAACTTTTGTAACTGGTTGAAGAATACCGACATTAAGACGTATGTGAAATTTCGTGAGGATAGTATCACTAGAAAATGATAAAAAAAAATATGAAAAGAATATTCTGTATCTCACGATACCTTGAAAACGGAAAGCGAAAGCAATTTTCAGGGTAGGTTGCGCATCCGAATGCGACGTATGAGTTCGTTAATAGGCATAATCGACCAAATGTTTTCGGAGTTATACACATCTGAATTTTTGTTGTTATTTTCTCTATAACTCAAAATTTACCAATCCGATCCAATCAAAACTCGGTAATTACCTACTTGTAGAATGCCGACACGCAAATTTTCTCGGAATTGCGTG
The DNA here is from genome assembly GCA_937662695.2 of Halyzia sedecimguttata. Lineage (NCBI taxonomy): Eukaryota > Metazoa > Arthropoda > Insecta > Coleoptera > Coccinellidae > Halyzia > Halyzia sedecimguttata. The sequence continues at coordinate 66,009,526 of OW569415.2, read as the reverse complement.
AATATCGTATCCTGAAATTACTTACGAGGTACGTTTTTTCGTATATTATTAGATATTTAAAGAATTTCAATTCCGATAGAATACCTATGTCAGGATTAAAAATTCTGTGAACATAGACTATTCTCTCATTAATCAAGTATGTCATTAAAATGGTACGAAATATATTCATATCTTGATGATATTTCTATAAGATGAGAAAACGGTCTATGTCGATAGTAAATTCAATTAAGAATCTTGAAAAATTGTATATTTCTGAGACTATGCTCGATCGACTACGTATGAGACAATGGAACATGGGCATGACTTCATGTCCATGTTATTGCTGAATGATATAATGATAGAAGTTGATAAAATTGAGGCTTGACATTCATTGATTTATATACCCTATTGTTTTCAATTCTTCTACATTTTGCTTTTGCTTAGGTACAAAATCCGCAAACAGTGTGGAAATTGTTTGCTACGAATATTATACAGGATATTTATGAATGATTGTAACATCGCAGTTGGATCCTGAATATTTTACAGGCCTTTAAAATTGTCGCCCTTGATAATTGTATTGTCAGAAAATAAATTATGTGGATTAACTGCGGTGTTACAATCATTTATATAGAGATATAGACCCTGAATTTACCATGGTAAATTCGAACTAAGAGTGTCCAATACAGGAGAATTGATGATATAATTTACCATGGTAAATTCGATTAGGAGTGTCCAATACAGGAGAATGGACAATAAACATACGCGCAAAAGCTCCTGACTTCACGTCAGTGCTTGATGAAATATTATTTCTTACGAATTTCTACGCCGAATTATTATGCCAAATCAACTGATATTATACAGGGTGTTTCTCAATTGATGCAAAAGTTTTAAGGACGTGAAACTTCGTCGAAAATTAAGGGGGGTTTTTCATAATTATTTGTTCGAAGACTGTCACCTCCAATTTATTGGCCTATGAAATTGTCGAAACCACTTGGACGTTACAGAAATTTGGACAATAAAAATATTGGTCAATGAGACTTTATTTGACACCAGCCTTCCTGATACGATGTGAATACATTTGACAGCAGCCTGCTCAATTTTTTCAACAAATTATACCGTTTGTAAATTTATTTGAAGAGAGAGTTTGAGTAATATTATATTTTTTTTGTAGCCAAACTAACAATTTTAAGAGACAAAAGTAATGATTAAAAAAAGTTGCATTATAATTTTGTCTCTGATGCAAAATATAGTAGGGGTTGATTTTTCCATCCCTTCATGATGAAATTTCGGAATTGTCATAAGTGACATTTAGTTAGCGTTAGCTGACTGCCAAATTTCATTCTTCTAAACGGTTCCATATAGAAGATATTTGAGCTTTGGCGCTCTTGTTCAAACTTTGACAAAATCATATATCTGAAAGTATTGTTTTCTCAGAGTTGGGAATTATACCAATGGATTCTAATTATAGAACTTCATCATAAAAGAATGTAAATTCAACAACAAGAGTGCCAAAAATTATAGACCCAAAACCAAGAGACCAATTCCACCGAATAACGAACTTATCCGAGATATTCATTCATCAATTCTACTATGAAGATTATATATTATATAACTTGCGTTCAAAAAAAATCGTGGTTAAGTAGGCTGTGGAATTTTGAACGTCAATATTCTGTGTCTGAACATAGTGCAGACATTGCAAGTTTTAAAATTCCATAGCCTACTTGACCACGAATTTTTTTGAACGCACGTTATAAATATTCTAGTTTTTTTTTTACTGGCGATAATCTGAACTCAATCTGTTTAACTGACCATCATCATCATATGGATTATACAAGAGCTATCTACGATCTGAGGTTATTCCGTAAGTCATTTTGCATTCAATCATAATTTGTTTGACATAATATCTCTTATCTGTAGATGAGATAACAGTGATGAAATGTATGAACACAGATGACATTAATCGATACGGACGTTAATTTTCGATACAGCATTCTGTGAAATCATAGAGTAACGATTTAATATTGAAATTTTGAAAAATCATATCTCCGAAAGTATTAATTTGTTAGAGTTGAAGATGATGTAAATGGATTCATATGATGAAACTGCATCTTGCAGTTGAATTGAAAAATTGTAATGTAAAAAAAAATATTTTTTCGTTACCTACTTCGAAACCATCAGGCCGGACAGAATGGATTCTGACCACGGATTCTTAATCAGTGAGCCGAACCAAATCGTTTAAGATAGTGTTTATCCAAAAATTCGAAAATTAAAGACATTTGGGCAAATTGATAAGTACTCTGTTCCGAGGAACAAGAGCACCAAAAACAAAATTTCCGCAATTTCAAAGGGTAGTAAACAAAAGTTTTCGCTGAAGTATCACCTCCTCAAACCTTTTGCATCAATTTAGGAACACCTTGTAGAAACGATTTTTGAAATTAACGATCTTGGAAACTTTGAGAATTGCAAGGGCGGTGTTACAAAAATTATTCGATGGATGATACCAACTGTTTAATATTTGATGAATACAAACTGTTAAACCACAAAATAAAGAAGCAAACAATTTCTTATTCGTAATTCTAATCGTAACCGAATATAATTTATTCAAGAATACAAGTATGATTGTGGTGAAAACAAATGACGAGCCTTCATTCCTTGATGAAGAAGCCTGAAACGGTCGATTGACTTTGCTTGCACTCTGGTGAACAACATAAATAATCCTAGAACGCCTACCGCCATCATACGGCGACGAAATGAACTAAACATCTACTGTTATTGTGCCAGATTCTCCTCCAGCACCGCTATTTATAAAAGTCATATAATGATCTACTATAACGCTGCACCTAATTAGACCGAATAATAATGTTGATAACGGGGATATTGCGGAAAATCCGTTCCGACTATCTGCAGATATTGCAGATACCAAAATTGTCAGAGAGATAATGCAGGATATCAATTCCTCGAAAAAAATATTGTAGTGTCCTTGTACTATTCTGATCAGCAACAAAAAATCCATACAATGAGCAGAATACTAAGCCAGCTATTATGATTTTACACAATAAAGTATAAACAATACACATAGGCTGATAAGTTCCTGGTCTAATGAAGCAAACACGATATTTGCCCACATGTTCTCAGGATCAGTGTGTTATCATTTTGCCCAAATGTCTCTAATTTGCGAATTTTTTGCCGAAAAAATTCTCGAAGGATTAGTTTCGACTCACTGATGAAGAATTTCAGTTCAAATTCGATTCTGTCCGGCCGACTGTTCGTTGCCACGATAACTTGAGAACATAAAGAGATAGCAACTTGCAAGTTTTAGGGTAGGTTACGTATCCGAATGCAACGGATGGGTACATTAGTTGGCATTGTTGTATATTGTTGTAAGGGGTAACGTTGCCATGCGACCTGAAGGTCTATTGTGCCCATTCGTTGGCATAATCGGTCAAATCGTTTCGGAGTTTACTTTTTTTGTTATTTCCTCAATAACTCAAAAATTACAGATCCGATTGATTTGAAACTTGATAATTAGTTGTAGAATGCTGACGCGCAAATCTTCGCGAAATTTCTTCAGCATCGTATCACTAGTAAAGAAATATTTGGATACCTTTCTTGAAGCACGATATATCTTTCTTTGGCGTTTATTTCGGAGATCACCTCCTCAATCGAGTCTAATCCTTTTTCGGTGGGCATTTTTTAGATCTGCAAACAGGTTAAAGCTGTTGAGGGCCAAGAATAGAGAATGGGGTAGATGCGGAAACAATTCGGAGTGTGATTTGTGCAATTTTGCCATCGTAGCCAAAGAATTGTGATACTGGGCATTGTCTTGGTGACAGAGAACTTTCTATGTTCATTTGTGAGGTCGTTTCTTCCAAATTTCCTGGTTCAAATGATCCAGTTGGACCATGTAGCCATCCCTCTTGACTGTCTTGTGCTTTTCTAGGTGGTCGATGAACAAATTACCGTACACAAGCCAAAATACGGATGCCATAACATTGCCAACGCTATGTTGCACTTGTGGCCGCTTTGTGGCTTTGACCCGCGTTTCATTCAAAGTTACGTATACAGCAAAAGGTTTTTTTGCGTACGTCGTAAGTGACATTTTGCCCCTATCGACAATTGGTCGCGTTCAGAAACTGCAACGGCTTGGCTATGTTTGCCACAGGAGCTATCTATACTACTTCCACATCAGCGCTTGAGATCGTACTTAATCTGCACTTAGATGTAAGGAAATGTAGCCTGCTGGATGCAATAAGGATTTCTCGTAATGAGAAACTCCTACCTGGTAGGACATAAGAGGTTACTGGACTAACTGGACGCAACTCTCTTGGCAAAACCCTCAGATGTAATGCCAACCATATTCTATTTCGAAACACCCTTTGCAACGGTCCCAAGAGACCGTCCGAGTGTGGTGGACCTCGTTAATCGATTGGACAAAAAATCATCCATTTGGTATACATATGGATCAAAATCAGATAAGGGTGCAGGTATTGGGGTATATAGTCTGAAACTGAGGATCTCTGTGTCCCTGGGACATGCGCCCTCTGTTTTTATTGTAGACACTAACGGTCTACAATTGTTCTGAAAAGGAACCCCAAGGGGGCGCAAATTTATATTATAAATGGAAACCATGCCACACTGAGAGACCTGAAATCACCCATCCAAGGTTTCCTACTGTCTAGCCTACTGGCTAGAGGCAATAAGGTAGAGTTACCTATGGGTGCCAGGGCACATTGGTATTGAAGGAAATGATAAGGCCGATGAACCTACGAAAAAGGTACCCATGGTAATACCTGCTGGACCAGAACCCTTCTGAGGGTTAAGAAACGACCACTACAGGGCAGTGGTCCAATAATGGGAGCTAAATAAAAGAATAGCTCTGTGAAGAAATACTCCAGGACTTGCACAGGCAAAAAGATGGATTCCGCAGCTGCCACGAGCTGAGCTTCTGTTAATGGTGGGACAGCTGACATGGCACTTTCTGCACAAATACCAATTGTACCGTATGGGCAAATCAGCAGACAAAAAGTGCAGGCTTTGTGGATCGGAAAAGAAAACTGCCGAATACATAGTTTACAAATACCCAGAGCTGGCTAGCTCAAGAATTTTACATATGGGTCAGCCAGTTCTAAAACGTCATGACGTGATAACCGAGGCTCTTAACGACGTCATCAGTTATGTTCACGCCATTGGCAATGTCCTTAGGATGGAATAAGTAGGGTAATGGAACAAAGGATCGAATCGGTCCTAGCTCTGGAGGGCTGGACCAAGCCTCACGAACCTGTTCTAATAATAATAATGGCCACTATGCTATTCCAACAACTTGGCAGATCCACGCCATAAAGCCAGATATAGTCCTGCTGGACAAAGAGCTCAAGTAAATGGTTGTTGTCGAATTTTCCTTCCCTGCCAAAAATAATATGGTGATGAAAGAAGAAAAGAAGAGGACTTAGTGTTCAAAATGGGGACCCCATATCTAAGGCATAAAGTCAGGATTGTCGTACTAATCATGGGATGCAGAAAGCTAGGTACTGCTTTCTGCTCGGATCACTTCGAGTCATCAAGTCCCATCAACTGTTAAGGCCGCTTGCAGCTCATCTCTTTTGTTAAGGGACGCTGTAAGAGCAGGACGAAGAACTACTCCAAAATGTGCGAGAGGTATTTTAGTGAGTAACCAAACTAGAGTTGTAAGCAGGTCTAGCTTTCTCTTGTTTGTCAAGGGGATTCGTGCAGTTTTGGTAGCATTGATTTTGAGGTCTTAAACCATTCCTCTACTATTCCCAGAGCTATTTGCATAAGTTCTGAAACGGTGCTGGCGTGTTTTCCTCGTATGAGTAAGTCATCTGCATATCCCTAGGTATAGAAGCTGCTAGTCTAATAGGCAGATCATGCCAATTCCCTCGCTTAATCACCCCATTCGAACCCTGAATCTACAGTGCAAATTTCAAGTCACTAATATATATTTTTGGCGCTCTTGTTCCTCGGAACAGAGTGCTTATTAATTTGCCAACTGTCTGTAATATCGAATTTTTCGATGAAAATGGTCTTAAACGATTTGGTTCGACTCACTGATCAAGAATCCGAGGTCGAAATCGATTCTGTCCGGCCAGCCGGCCGCAGGCACGATAACTCTCGAACTAAAGGAGTTAGAGGATTGAAATTTGCAAGGTGGGTTTGGAGCGTAAATATCTCGGACAAGTTCGTTAATGTGCGAAATCCATCAAGCGGTTTCGGAGTTATGGTCATTTTCAGTAAAACCATTTTTTTATGAATATTTCCGAAACCGATCACTCGATCTATCTGAAATTTAGCATCAAACAGTAGAATGACCTTTATACGCATGTGAGGTTTTGTATTGAGCAGGTTACCGTAAAGTGTAAAAAAAAATTTTGGAAATTTTATATTGTTTTTCTACAATAACTCTCGAACGGAATGAGCTAGACAGTTTAAATTTTCAGAGTAGGTTAGGGAGATGAATATCTCGGTTAAGTTCGTTATTAGGCAAAATACGCCAGATGGTTTCGGAGTAACGGGGTGGCCGACCCGATGGTAAGAACCGAATTGGACCATCATCTCCCAGTGAGTCGAATGATAACTTAATGTTCAAAATAGGGAAATTATAAATGATCTGTGTATAATAATTGCGCTCTGTAACGAGCGTACAAAAATTGATGCGACTAAATAAAACTATGAATAGCTTTGACACATTCCTAGACAGCTTCTTATATTATGTTAATGATAATTCTATATCATAATCCATAATACAACCAGAAATAAAAAATTAGCAAAATTTACAAAATGAGAGTAGGTAAGTTACTTCCTAGCAGAATTTGCTATCTGTACCAAAAAAGAAGTAACTTATCCTGCCGTAATTGAGATGAGATAAAGGTGGTACGGTACTACATCGAATTAACAATTTGGTATTTCGTTGTAAGTGAAAAAAGGACATACAGTCATTACCTAACAGCCATGGTGCTACGCATTCGTTCTCCTTCGCACTCTTCAGTATCGTATCAGGTAAGGGTAGAGAGTGTCGAACCATTGCACCATACAGTCCATATTCTGCCATTATTGTACTTCTGCCCCAGCATTTTTCAGTTTTACGCCATTTCGCCCTCCTGTTCTGGAACCATACCTGTAAAGATAAGCATATTGAGGGATTTTTTTAATGTAGGTATAGGAAAACATTCAAGCTGAGCTGAAACGCTGTGTTTCTCAGCGGTTTCCGGAATCATGACTAAAGTTTCCGGACTAGTATTAGTAAAGTAGAGTTGTTCACTTTTACGTCACCTTTGTAATAGCTGCATTGCAAACGATTGGAATAGTGATTCAATTAGTGCTCAAGGATTTTAATGTGAATTTTCCGGTTCATTTTTCATTCTTTGATACAATAGAAAGTGGAGCATTAGGGTCCTGTAGCGGTCTTCGAACATTTGAAGTTCTGAATGATCATGGCTTGCATTGGCCAAACCTGGTTGTGCAATAAGCCCTCCTGGCCTTACGAGCAACGACATTTTCCTTTTTAAGTTCATATATCGAAGGGATTTCTAAGAACAAGAGTAATAAATATCCATTGATATTCTCAACTCTTACAAACTAATACTTTCGGAGATATGATTTTTCAAAATTGCAATAATTAATCGTAATTTTCTAATTTCATAGAATGTTCAAATTATAATTTGCTGATGTATGTAAATCCAACATATGAGGTGAGTCATAGATCCACGTCTTGAATTAATTTTTTTTATGCAGTTCTATCATAAAAATCCATTGATATCATTCCCACCTCGGAGAAACCAATACTTTAGGATATATGATTTGTCAAAGTTTGAATAATTATTCGCTAGTAGTTTGACAAAAGGGCCATAGCCCCTGTCAACAGAGCTTTCCACTATTTTCAATTTTTTCTTGAAACCATCTCAGCATTTCATTGAAACTATCCAGAAAGTCATCTGGGGCTCGATTTAGGAAGAACAGCTGAAATCTGATTGTTGTGAAATGTTTCAAACATACTTTTTGTTCCTGTCTGAAAAGAATCAAACAGTATATCAACGAAGCAAAAATAACTAAAAACCTGTACGCCTACAAGACAATAGTGGAATTAGCATGGTCGAAGACGCGAAAGAAGAAATTTTTAAATTAATTTATATACAGGGTGTGTCTTAAAGTTGTACATTAATTTTAACCATAGATTCCTCCCAGCAAATTAAACACTTTTTTCATTTACCATCATTCCTAATTCGGCACAGGAAATTAAAGAATACAATCCGTTTTTACTTTGTAGCTTTGACATGGACTTTAAGGATTAAATGAATATTGGACGTTTCCTATAGGTAACTATGACAAAATATATTCTCAAATTAATTATCATTTTTCTCCTACTTCCACTGGTTTCCTATTTATAGACTCGCGGATTCATAAAACTCAATGAAATTAGTATTTGTTTAATTAACGCAATGAAGTTTATCTCGTTAATCTCATTTCAAGAATATTATTCAATTATTTTAGAAAATAAAATTATCCCCTCCTTCTCCTTGAATGGAGCGTTTCCAAGATATTCTTCATCGAATGTTATAAAATCTGAAAATCCAGAAGTTTCAATACTTTTATGGATCCTCCCCTGAGGTTTGGAATCCTCGAAAATAATGTTTATGGCATGAGGAGAATCTTTGCTGAAATTAATGTACAACTTAAAGACTCAACCTGTATATTATTCATATTGCTCTCGTTGTGGTTCTGTTGTGATTTTTTCATCGCCTCTGCGATGAAGCAATCACAACAGAACAACAGATCTTCTGGTCCGAGTTCGTAAGGATGGCATTTTATCCCTACCAGTTCGCAACGGATGGAATTAAGTTTTCTGAAACTCCTTCGGTTGTTCATTAATTGTGGCTAAGTCACGATGAAGATTGGTAACAACCATGAAACCGCTGTCGTCTCTTCCCTTGAATGACGCTTTTCTCTTTAGTGGAACAATGAGCGATGAGGTGACCTAGCTCGGCCCACGCGGAATAATTGTTGATGGTTAAAATAAATGAATATTTCACCGTGTGTCTTTTTGTAGGTATTAATACTATTATTTATTAGAGCCTCAGCTTTAACTTCGTGAGGTTTTAGAACTGGTACACTCATATGTAAAATTCTTAAGCTGGCCAGTTCTGAGCATTTGCAAACTCTGTGTTCGGCAATTTCCTTTTCGGGTCCACAGAACCTGCATATTTTGTCTGCTGACTTGCCCATGTGGTCCCACCATTACGAGAAGCTCAGCTCGTGGCAGCTGTAGGAGCATAGGAGGTGAGAAATACACGAATCTTATTGCCTGTGGAAGTCCTTCTCCAAAGATCTATTTTATTATTTAGCTCCCATTGTAGGACTACAGTCCTGTAATGGTCTTTCCCAAGCCCACAGAAGGGTTCTGGTCCAGCTGATGTTACCCTTGAGGCCCTTAACGTAAGTTCATCGGCATTCTCATTTCCTTCAGTGCTCTGGTACCCATAAAAGAGTACCTAACGTTATTGCCTTTATCTAGTTGCTTTATTAATTCCAGCATTCCCAGGACAGTACGGAACCATGGATGGGTGATTCCAGGTCTCTCAGTGTGGCCTGGCTGTCTGTTATAATATAGATGTGTGCCGTGTGCCACCCTTGAGCACAAATGTAGATATCTAGTGTCTCTGCCTGTAAGATATCCCAAGGCACATATATCCAATTTCGGACCATATACCCGTATACCTGCAACCTTATCTGATTTTGATCTGACTTTTTGTCCAATCGATTAACGAGATCCACCGGTCTCTTATGATCGTTGCAAAGGGTGTTTCGAAATTCAATATGGTCGGCATTACATCTGAGGGCTTTGCTAAGACGCTTGAGTCCAGCTGGTCCAGTAACCTCATATGTCCTACCCAGTTACCAGGTAGGTGTTTCTCAGAACGAGAAATTCTTACTGCATGCAGCAGGCTACATTTCCTTACATTTAAGTGCCAGAAATGTAGCCTGTTGGATACAATAAGTGTTAATCTAGGCCTGTCAGTATGGCGTTTTGAAATATGATAATAAATGACGATAGTGTGAATTTCCTTCAGAAACGTCACATTTCTTCCAACACGGATATTTATTCATCCATCTTGGGTACTAGAAACATGCTGCAGTCCATTCTGTGTAGTTCATCTCTGAGATTTTTTCTCGTAGCACCCCGATGAAATGAATGTCAATACCAGCAGTCTATTGCATGTTCCGAAAGCCATTGCCATACCCCCATATTTCGACATTACGGATGTAGCCGCACATAAAGAGGGTGCTTCAAAATGTGTAATTTCGAATACAATGAAAGCGATTAGCCCCCCGTGCCGGGGCTGTTGCCAGAATTAATTAACAAATTAAATTAGAAATTAACTCGTTCCATAGAGGTGCTCTGCGCCCTGGCGCTGATATTGATTCATTCCTGCTTCTCTGTTTGACTTGTGTTAATTTATATGGCGCGTTTGTCAGGAAGTCTTTGAGTGGGTTGAGAGATGAGAGGATAGAGATATAGTTTGGTTGCACTGATATTTTCTGCAAGATGAAAACTATCGAAAGTTCGAAATATCTAGGTTCGACTCGAATCCTTAATCATTCAGTGAACTATTTATTCGAAGTTTTATGTCTGAATATAATTCATTTCCTTAGGCAATTTCTAATAAAATTTCTGTCGTGGTTGGGATATTCCTGCGTGAATACTTTCTATGCTTAATCTACCATCAATAACCCCAGGTCCGTAGGCAGAGACTGAACACTAGTGTTGTGAGTGTGGAAAATGCCTTAAATACTCCTCTGATAAATACTGAAAAATGTCCGAAAATTATCATTACTTCTAAAAACATTTATAGTTTTTTAGTATTTATCGACATTATCGAAAATGTCTGGATAAATATCATAAATTTCTTTTCTACTTGAAAATTGTTTCACAATTTTCATTTTTGTAAGATATTTATTCTTCTTTGCTTCTTGGATCGAAGATGCTTAACGATCTGAGATGCCAATTATACAAAAAATTTTCAAGAAGTTTATTTCTTTCTACTTGGATCGAAGATGCTTAACGATTTGTGATGCCATTATACAGAGTTTTTTTTAAGCAGTTTATTCTTTTCTACTTGGATCGAAGATTCTTAACGATCTGTGAACCAATTGGGAAATTATACAAAGTTTTTTCTAAACAAGTTTATTTTTATTATTTAACAGTCTAATTAAATCGATTTTTCTAATATTAATTCTTAATTCAGAACCTGGCTCCTGTCCTTTATCTCTGATACTCAATAAAATAACATGATAATAACTCATTCAATGATAAGTTATTTATTATTTCCAATTGACCATGAAAAATTTCTTAAAATGCCTCAAATTGTCCTGATATTTTAACTTAACATGTGACGATTGTCATATTATTCCGCAATGTCCGTAAATACTTAAATACTCAAAATGCTCGACCTTGGGGGAAAGTTTCGGACATTTTTCCAGGGTATTTGTCCTGTACTTAAAAACTCGAGTATTTCACATCACTACTGAACACAGACGGGAGTTATTAGCTCTGCAGTCAGGGCAAATATACATTTTTATTAATGCATGATTATACAGGTTGACTGAGTACCCATAGTCCAAACGTTAGTTGTAGCCGGGAGACCTCTGATTCATAACAGGCCATCAAACTTTCAGTTGACGATTCGTTTTGGAGATACAAGATGTTTTCCAAAAATGCGAAAATTTTTTAACGCTATAACTTTTGAACCGCACAAACTTATGAGTTGATTTTTTGGATCATCATGCACTATGTCAATCTTCATCCGCAAGTGACAATAAATGTTCGAGAAATAAGTCAGTGGCGTATTAAAATAATCCTGGCTGGTTGACTGTAAGAAAATAACACACTCCATGGAAATATTTTTAACATTTATTCTTGAAATGTTAAACAAATTTGTCAATAACATGTTTAATTTCGCTCTGCGTTTGCCAGATTTTTATTTTTGCATTTGAAAAGTTTGGTCTACATGAAAGAATTGATGCTGCATGCATAGAAATGAAAAACAACCCTGATATTATCAGAAAAGTTGTGAATGGTCTATACAGGTGGGAGGTTCTCATTTCGAGCTTTCATTAATAATTTTTTAATATTTGGTGTCAGTTTGTTGTTTTAAATTGTTTCAGTTGGTTCACAACATAGCTCATAAGTATTGTATTCGTTTTTTTTTGTGATATATTGTTTCAGTAATGTTCTCGTTTGTTCTTCACTGTTTAATTTAATGTTATTATTGATTTATGTGTATATAAGTATAAAATTTAAACAATCCCTTGTATATCATTATTTTGAACATGTTATCTGGGTAATAACACCTAATAATGTGTCTACGTTGGCGAACGTACTATGAACAAACTCAAATTAAGAATTGAATTGTCTTTGAAATGCCAACAGATGACATGAAGAAAAATGTTATAGAGTACGAAACTTGAATTCCCATATTAAATTTCTCACCATAGTGTATCTATGTATATAGATAAGTACATTACAGTATAGGAGTCCAAGTCATGAGGGCAAACAGAAAATAACCATTAGTTTCAGAGGAAATCCAAAATTTTATTTCCAGAAAGAACAGAGATTCAGAAGAAATAGCAACACGGGTAACCTCAATAAATAATTATTTATCTTTTTAGGTTTTAGGTTGTTGGTTTATTATTATCAAAAATAATAAACCACTGGAATCGTGTAGCGAAAAAAAATTCAACCTCCTCGTTCGGTATGTTCAGTCCTAACTTCTTCTCCCAAACTAATGGAAATTACAAGAAAAAAAACTAATATTACCCTGACAAGATGCTTCATTAGGTTCGATCCACTCTAAGGGATCAAAATTAGGAGTTGAAATTAAATCGTTAAAGCTATATTTCTCGGACATCTATCGACGGATTTATGAGAAAGTCGAAATATATAAATATGAAGTGTTGTAATTTTCATTGTGAAATGTTCAGAATTCAGTTGTTCCAAAGTTATATAGAGAAATAAAAGGAAAATTGGACACTCATAGGTACCTATGTAGAATTCGGTAGATATCTTTGGAATATAGGAAATATTGAACGTTTGCATAGTTTTCTGTGGTGTAGAGAATTTTGAAGACAATACACAGGGGCCGCATTAACCTTGTAGGGGGCCCATAGGCAGTGCAACTTTCGGAGCCCCCTTTTTAACAATCATTTTTTCAAGTGCCTGCCCCTGTTGCGGGGATCCTACCGGTTACGGCCACGGGTCCCCTAGGCCTAGGCCTACTATGCCTAAAAGTTAATCCGATTCTGACGATACGTCAAAGATATTAGTTTCTCAGTATTTTTTAGAAACATGCCTACCAGTAGAATTGTAAATATTTCAACCATTTACAATCATTATTTTATCATGAAACAGAAATAATTATATGTATTAATTGTTCTACAAATAAAATAATTATTTTATTTTCATTTATCGATTTCATATTCCGATCAAATGTTTCATTGTTGACGCCATACCATTGTATAAACTTATCTTATACGTTGGTAGAACTAGGTTCAGAGATTAATGAGACATTGCATTGATATAATTCCACGCCACTATGGAGTACGTTAGGCAACCAATAAAACGCCGTGGTGAATAAGTTATACTGCTTGCAGCATAGGGCGCGTTAAGTCTCTATGTCGTAAAATGAGAACTGGCTGGAAGTTTGGAATTACGAGGCTACCCAAACTAAATATATTAAATAATCGATATTATCTACGGCAATTTATGAATGAAGTGTCGGAAAAACATTTCAATTAGAACTTCAAAAAAAAATCGACTGTGCTTATACCTATATTACATATAAGAATGGTGATGAAGTTTTTTGGATGCTGCTGACTGGTACTATAACAAAAATGATATTTATGATGCACAGTGAGGGTCGGTTAGTTAAGTATCACCATCAAGGTGGATCAAAATAATCAGCATTTTCACCGGATGATATTAAATTGGATTTTTTTGGAAACTACGTAAATATTTTACTCGATACTTTGAATTGTAGAATGTAGGTATACCTACTATCAAGAATAATTAGATATCCTGGTAAATTCAGACTCTATAAATTGGAATAAAAAATGATTTGCATGAAACATTTCTTGAAAGTTCAATGGATTTGCATATTTACGCTAGGTAATACATATTAAAAGCAATTTTCCGGAAATGCCCATTTGAATCTGAACTATAAATTCCAGCAGTGTATGGTGTAGGGTTGACCCCTTTTTTTGAGAGAAAGAAAGTGTTGCATGTTTATATCAGGCAACAAAAAAAGTATTCAGAAAAAAAAGGTATGTTTCCAATTTATTCTCTTGATCCCTTAAAAACATATTTTGCGTACTTTTAGCACACGCTAACAATAACAGAAGTTTTAATATTTTATCAAAAATACTAAGCCATACTAAGCTACATTGGCTTGTGAAGTGTAAAAAAACTTCAACAATTTCTTGATGCTCTTGGTCACTTAGTATTAATAATTCTTATATAATTATTAGACACTTATCATTCAAACTTTTCAAATAATATACATGTTGTTCCCCAATTAAGTAAAAGAGTGTCTATAGCTGGAAGTAAAGACAACCAGTGCCAATATGGCGTTTAATCTCATGAAATTCGATAGGTCTCAACCATAGACAACTTTTTTTTCAATTCCTCCCTTCTACATCAGACACTGAGAAATGACTGTATATTTTCAATACAATATATATACAGTGTGGAAAAACCAATGGAATAAATTCATCATCCTGGTTACTGTACATATATTTATGGAAAATCCCGAAACACGTCAAATTCAAATTTTAAATTATCATTCTTCTTCGTAAAAATGTGAACCCTACAAACCTTCACCGGCGCGGTAGAGCTCCTGCGCTTTCAGTGCTTTTTAATTTTTTTTTGTTCATAAACTTGTATCACGTAATAAAATCATTTAATTCTAATCCGCAATAATTGACATGGCATTATACTGTGAACTGATGTCTTCTCATTGTAATATTCGTTTTATGACCAATTCAATTAAGAGTTCTACCGTGAGATGATTAGGTAATGATTAATTACATTCCATCTAAAAACACCGATGCTTCTAATGAAAATCTCGTTGTATTTGTATTAGAACAATTGACAAACCAACACACCCACAATTTTACAAATCACATTACCTCCTTTCTTAATTGGAACATTACCTGTCAAAATCAAGGTGCTCAGATTGGCATCACCCACTACAAACATGATCAAAAAAACCGTAAGGATGAATACGTCCTGCCTCTTATAAGTAGGTAACAAGTATCATTATGAGTCGGCTATGTGGTCGGGCGATGCAGAGGTGTTAATCTTCCAAGAATGTTCTAGTGGCACAACTGACAGACACTTGAATGAGGTTTGATGAGAACACAAGGAGTCTTTGATACTTCGACCAGCTAACAATGACTGGAACGTTTGAAGATCGTAGGTGATGCCAAAAGGTGTGAAAAGACCAATTTGAGATGACTATATTTAAACTCGGTTGTTTTTGTAGGGTTTCATAAGCTTCACTCTCAAACAAAATTCTATGATCGTTCTCCACCTGACCTTCCTAGTGGGACCTCTCCAATTTCTCTACGGTAATTAATAATTAAGTGCAATTTTGAAAGATTAGATGAATTTCAGAAAGAATTGATTTTGATAAAATTGTGAAATTTTTCCTTGTAAAGAAGTGGGAAAACCCTGTGGGCAGGAACTTCGGCGCTCTTGTTCAAACTTAGACAAATCATATCTCCGGAAGTATATTGGTTTCTCACAGTTGGGAATGATATCAATGGATTCTTATGATATAACTTCATCATAAAAGAAATTAAATTCAAACATCATAAAAGAAAGTTAATTCAACCAGAGTGCCAAAAATTATTAATCCAAAGCCAACAGACCAATTCTATACCCAATAACGAACTTATCCGAGATATTCATCTACTATGAAAATTATATTATATCAATTGCCAATATTCCAGTTTTGTTTTTACTGGAAATATTCTGAATCCAATTTGATTAACTTATCAAAGTATATTTTTCCATCATCTCATCATATGGATTATCATCATCATATGGATTTTCCAAGTACCTACTATCTAGGATAGCTTAGGTTATTCCATTGGTCATTGTGCATTCAATCATACTTTGTTGACATGTCTCTTATCTGTAGATCAGATGACAATGATGAAATGTATGAACACATGAAATTCATAGATACGGACGTTAAATTTCGATACAGCATTATGTGAAATCATTTGAGTCACGATTCAATATTGAAATTTTGAAATATCATATCTCCGAAAGTATTAATTTGTAAGAGTTTAAAATAATATCAATGGACTCTTATGATGAAACATACTCTGAAAATTTCAACTGTCTAGCTCATTTCGTTCGAGAATTATCGTGTCTATAACCGGCCAGACAGAATCAATTTTGACCACGGATTCTTGATCAGTGAGTCGAACCAAATCGTTTAAGACCTTCTTCATCCAAAAATTCGAAAATTACAGACTCTGTTCCAGGGAACAGGAGCGCCAAAAACCGATAAATAAAAGATTGAAAGTAGAAAATTGGTTCAAGCACTGACTTGAAGTCAGGAGCTTTTGCGCGTATATTCTATTGTCCATTCTCCTGTATTTTACACTCTCAATAGAATTTACCATGGTGAATCCTATTGTCCGTTCTCCTATTTTAGACACGCTCTTAATCGAAATTTACCATGGTAAATTCGAATTAAGAGTGTCCAATACAGGAGAACGGACAATAGAATTCACCATGGTAAATTCGATTGAGAGTGTCCAATACACGAGAATGGACAATAGAACATACGCGCAAAAGCTCCTGACTTCACGTCAGTGCTTGAACCAATTTTTTTTCTTAACTTTTTCAAAATTTTCTAGCGGTACGGTTCTCACAAAATTTTACACACGTGTTCATGTCGATATTCTACAACTAGTTAGCAAGCTTCAATTCGATTGAGTCTATATTTTTTGAGTTAACGAGGAAATAATCTAATCTCCTTTCGTTCGAGAGTTATGGAGGCAATGATCACCTATCCAGCTACTGAACTCACACAAGCCTGCTCGGATCTCCAAAAACATGGATCCGATCGTGTTCAAATTTGGAACTTGGAAGTAGAGTTAGGTTCGGAAGGCTCTCGCAAAATTTCAGCCATATCGGATGAATAGATTTTGATATATAGAAGTTTTTTCAATAATTTTCAATATATTTTTTTTCATTTTCTGGTGATATGATCCTCACAAAATTATGTAAGAAGCTTCGCGTTGGCATTCTACAACTAATCACTATGTTTGAATTGGATCCGTTCTATAACTCCAAAACCGTTTGACCGATTTTTCTTATGAACAATCTCAAATGTCGCATTCAAATGCACAACGTAACCTGAAAATTCAAATTGCTATCTCTTTTCGTTCTCAGGTTATCGTGACATAAAAAATATTTTTTAATAATTTTTTTAAATATTTTCGAGCGATACGATTCTCACAAAATTTCACATTGGTTGAAAACATAATTATTTACTCGGGAACCATTGGGCCGATTATGCCCATTAACGAACTTGCCCGTCGTATTGGGATCCGCCTCCTACCCTGAAAATTTTAATTCGCTAGCTCTTTCTGTTCTCAAGTTATCGTGGCAACGGCCGGACTGCCGGACAGAATCAATTTGACCTCGAATTCTTCATCGGGGAGTCGAACCAAATCGTTTGAGACCATTTTCGATAAAAAATTCATACTCGCAAAAGTGAAGTTATATTAATAGCTCTCGTAATAATAGATACACTATATGAAAATGATATCGGAATAAATATGTTAGTAATCATATTTAGAGAAAATTTTCATAAGCTATATGTTGCACCGATTTTAAGAATATTTTTTTTAATATTGATTTTCATACTATTATACTTTTCGATTTTACTTTCTTTCATTTTTAGTCAGTTTTCCAATAGCTACCAATGAATGGTTGGTGCTCGAAGAGATGACAGGAATACATAAAATAATGTAGCTCCTGCCTGCAATCAATCGCGATAGCAGATCGAATATCTATGAGAAAAAGACACCTGTTCCGAAAAGTGGCTGTTACTATAATAGACACTTAGTCCTCAAGCGTATTGGTTGGCAAATATTGTATTTCACACTGCTATCCTAACAATATGTAAACCTATACCCGCTCTTTAAACAGAGTCAAGATGATACCACAACCCAGTATCGGCGGTGTTCTACGTTACTCATGGAATATCACCCTTCTTGAGGTGCAACTTGGTTAAAGGGTTGGTAAGAATTATGATTGTCTGTTTGATAATGTCCTTGTTACTGAAGACAAATCGTGAAATAGGAATATATATGGGGGGGGTGTAAGGGTTCTGCATCAAAAAATTTGTTTTTTAAGAGAAAAATAACATTTCGGGGGGGATTTGAACCCCCCAAACCCCCCTCCTGGCCATGCCCTTGTCTCAAACGATTAGATTCGACTCACTGATGAAGAATTCGAGGTCAAATTTGATTATGTCCGGCCGGCCGTTGCCTCGATAGCTTGAGAACGGAAAAAGATAGCGACTTGAAATTTTCAGAGGTATAGGTGGCGCGTCCAAATACTAAGGACAAGTTCGATAATGGGCATAATCGGCCAAATGGTTTTGGAGTAACACTCATCTGAAATTTTGTTGTTATTTCCCCTATAACTCCAAACATACAAATCTGATCCAATTAAAACTAGGTGATCAGGTACTTGTAGAATGCCGACCCACTTATTTTCGAGAAATTTCGTGACTATCGTATCCTGGGGTTACTTGAGGCGTAAGTTTTTTCGTATTTCAATTCCAAAATAATACATATGCCAGAATTAAAAAATCTGTGATCAAATATGATCCTATCGTTACTGAAGTCTGTCACTAAAATGGTATGAAATTTATTCATATTTTATAAAAGCTTAGAAAACGATATATATAGATGCTAAATTCGATTCAGAGTGTCAAATAGAGGTGAGTAGACAATAAAATATGTGCGCAAGAGTTCCTAACTTTACGTCAGTGCTTGAAGCTTGAAGCGATTTTTTTTCATCAAAATTCCGCGCACAGAGCATCTTGAAATGTTCGAGGTGGAAGAATTTTCGTCAGTATCTACTCGCTAGCGCAACGCGGTTATTTTTAAATTTTTCTTTCGAGATGTGAAGTAAACTTGTTGTTCACATCCCTTCCAGGTACGTACTGAGCCCTCCCATGCTACTGAGCTCCAGGGAAAAAAAATTATGTTCCCAATATTTCCAAGAATATAAATCAGAAATGTAAAAACAAGTTTCCAACAAAAACGGGTCCACTTTTTTGTGTGATTCTTTTACATTTCTCTAATATCTTCTTACAATATAGATCCGATCGAGTTTAAATATAGAACTTTACTGTAAAATAAAGTTTTGAAGGCTATTGCAAAATTACTACGATATCGGACGCATATTTTCTGTGAATTTTTTTATATATTTTTTTAGGAATTTTTAGTTATGTAATCCTCACAAAGTTTTGTATAAATCTTTGTGTCGCTATTTTTCAACTAAGAACCCTCCTTTAATTTGATCAGATCAGTATTTTTAGAGTTGTTCATATTCAAGAAAGAAATGCCCATGAATATTTTAAATTTCCCCAGACACGGGACTGTTTATTTTCGAACCAACAGTGAATATATGTACATATTTGGGTCGCGACTATTCGTTTGAGACCATTCTCTGCCTAAATGACGATCAGTTTTTTTGGGCTGTTTGTTTTTAGAGTCGGTTTTATATTCTTGGAAATATTGGGAAAATTATTTTATTTCTGCAGCTAAGCAGCTTTGGGCGAGTTCAGTACCTGGATGGGTGACCGCTTCGGCTATAAATTTGAACAGCGCGCCAAAGCTCCTGTTCACAGGGCTTTCCCACTTTATGGCGCGTATGTTCTGGGGAACATCGCGTTATCATTTTGCCCAAATGTCTGTAATTTTCGAATTTTTTGACGAAAATGGTCATAAACGATTGGGTTCGACTCCCTGATAAAGAATTCGAGGTCAAATTTGATTCTGTCCGTCCGGCCGTTGCCACGATAACTTGAGAACGAAAGGAGCTAGCGACTTGAAATTTTCAGGGTAGGTGGCGCATCCCATACGACGGACGAGTTCGTTAATGGGCATAATCGGTCCAATGGTTTCCGAATAATAATTCTGTTTTCAACCAAAATAAATCCGATCGAATTGAAACTTGATGAATATTTGTAGTATATAAACCTAAGTACGTTTGTGAAATTTTGTGAGAAATGTCACTAGAAAATTAAAAAAAAATTATTAAAAAATATTTTTTATGTCAAGATAACCTGAGAACGGAAAGAGACAGCGGCTTGATTTTCAGATTAGGTTGTGCATCTGAATGCGACATTTGAGTTTGTTTATAAGCATAATCGGCCAAACGGTTTCGGAGTTATACCTATCTGAAATTTGGTTGTTATCTCCTCAACTCGGAAAATACAAAACAGATCCAATTTAAATATGGTTTTTAGTTGAAGAATGCCAACGTGAAAATTCTTAAAAATTCTGTGGGGATCGTATCACTATGAATTTTCTTAAAAATCATTGAAAAGAATTCTATTTATCAGAAACTATTCATCCGACATGGCTGAAATTTTGCGAGAGCCTTCAGAACCTATCTCTACTACCAAGTTCCAAGTTTGAACACGATCGGATCTATATTGTTGGAGATCTGAGCAGCCTTGTGTGAGTTCAGTAGCTGGATGGGTGACCGTTGCCTCGATAACTACCGAACGAAAGGAGATACGGACTTGAAATTTTCAGGGTAGGTTGCGCATCTAAATGGCAGAGTTAAGTTCGCTGTTGTCCATAATCGGCCCAACGGGCTTCGGAGTTATACCCATCTGGAATATTATTTCCTCGATGACTCAAATAATATTGAACCGATCGAATTGAAGCTTGCTAACTAATTGTAGAATATCGACATAGGGACGTGTGTAAAATTTTGTGATAATCGTACCCCTAGAATATTAAAAAAAAAACAATACTGGAGAATGGACAACACAACATACGCGCAAAAGCTCCTGACTTCACGTCAGTGCTTGAACCAATTTCTAGATAGTTTTCAAATTTTTGAGGCTATTGCTGAATACATTTTCTGTGTCTATTATATTCCTTACTGGCAGTTGTCAAAGATTAGCATTCTATATTCGGTACCACAAAAATGATACGTACGTACTCGTAATTCTTAAGTCAGGTAATTGAAGGACTTCCAATACACTACAACAACGTGTATTATTCATTCCTGAAATCGTTACTCAAGCACTGACCGAAATAATATATCTCTATGTATTCCAATTCTGTTTTAAATTCGCGAATATATCATTTAATTCGTTCAGAAACTATTGGAGCGCTCCAAACGATAATCGAATTACTCAGTTATGATACAACACGGTACAAACAAGAACCATTCGAAGCTCATTAAACAATTCCATTTGCATAATGAAATCAGGTCCTTGGGGACGGCGATCTGTGTAGACTTTTTCCCTCCTTTTGGTCCCGGGGGTTGTAACGATTGATTTTCAGGAAGAATTATTTGTTAGTGTGGAAACGGCTTTTAATTTAATAATTGTGCGTTGT
Source organism: Halyzia sedecimguttata (assembly GCA_937662695.2). NCBI lineage: Eukaryota > Metazoa > Arthropoda > Insecta > Coleoptera > Coccinellidae > Halyzia > Halyzia sedecimguttata. The sequence goes on along the minus strand of OW569415.2, from coordinate 65,987,863 downwards.
GTGGGGATCAGTTTTGTGATTAATGGCACCAGTAATATTGCGGAGGGTAACACTTCATTATATTCATGAGAACCGAACGGATACATATATCGGGGGGTTCCCGAATTTAGGTGATAATTCAATAGTCAATACCAATAGGAATCGTATTGTAAACGTTCCAGCATCAAATCTTGTAATAATAATAAATAACTTTATTCAGTCCCTTCAAAATAACAAACAAAAACAACAATCCTCTTTGCCATTACTTTAGGACTAAAATAAAAAGGCATAACACTGTGAAATGGAATATACAATGAAAAAATTAGGGGAAGCCCTGTGAACAGCAGCTTTGGAGCTCTTGTTCAAACTGTGACAAATCATATCTTGAAAGTATTGGTTTCTCAGATTTGGGATTGATATCAATGAAATTATTAATCTCAAACCATCAGACCAAATCTCCGATAACGAACTTCCGAGATCCGAGATATTCATTCTTCAAATCTACTCTGAAAATTATATTATAACAATTGAAATTTAGCCAATATTTCAGTTTTGTTTTTACTGGAGATATTCTGAACCTAATTTGATTAACTTACGTATATATTTCTATCATCATATGGATTATCCAGGAGCATTATAATTGGTCAATTTGCATTCAATCATACTTTGTTTTCTAGAACAAGAGGGGTAATTTATATCAATTTGACATGTCACTTATAAGTGACATAGAAGTACGATTTATTATTGAAATTTCGAAAAATCATATCTCCGAGAGTATTATATTGTCAGAGTTGAAAATGATATCAATTGATTCGTATGGTGAAACTGTATAGTAAAAAAAAATTAAATTTGAAATTTGTAATGCAAAATTTTATTATTTTCGTTACTCCAAAAAGTAGGTTTTGCTCGATAACAAACTTAACCGAGATGTTTATCTCCCAAGCCTACTCTGAAAATTTCAACTGTCTAGCTCATTCTGTTCGATAGTTATCGTGCTAACGGCTGGCCGGACAGCCGGACAGAATTGATTTTGACCACAGATCAGTCAGTCGAACCAAATCGTTCAAGATCATTTTTATCCAAAAATTCGAAAATTACGGACATTTGGCAAATTGATAAGAAGCACTCTGTTCCGAGGACCATAGCGCCAAAAACCAGTAGGGATAAATTTTGACGGCCTAGTCCGGAAAAATAACCTCAACGGAAACAGTCCTGGAAATTTCGTTGCATAACGACGGATAAGAATACTGGATTTGCGTATTTTGTGGTCTGAATTTGCTCCGAGAAAGTAGGCATTCTTGAACGAGTTCAGTAAAACATCAGTTCAAATGGGCATATTCAAAAAATTGTTTTAAATGTACATTCGAATAAACACTTGTACGCTTATCCATTGATCTTTCGAGGCAAATCTAAAAATTTGTAATCCAGTTCAGTGAATCTCATAAAATAACGTCGTATATTGATATTTTTGCGCGTAGGTATATTCTGGGGAACATCGCGTTATCATTTTGCTCAAATGTATGGTATTTTCGAATTTTTTGCCGAAAATGGTCTAAAACGACTGGGTTGGACTCCCTGATGAAGAATTCGAGGTCAAATTTCATTCTGTCCGGCCGGCCGTCCGTTGCCATGATAACTTGAGAACGGAAAGAGACAGCGACTTGAAATTTTCCCAATATGACGGACAAGTTCGTTAATGGGCATAATCGGTTCAATGGTTTCCGAGTGATAATTATTGAATAATAATAGATGAAGAATACAAGACTAAGCCCGTTTGTGAGAATCGTATCACTAGAAAATTTTAAATACTAATTTACGTAACAAGCCCGGAAAATAGGGTTTTTTTGGACGAATAGACAAAATTCTAGGACGAGCGTAAGCGAGTCCTAGAAGTCTATGAGTCCAAAAAAACCTTTTTCGGGCGTGTTGCGTACAATATTTTTTCGGCAACCGTGTAGAATAACAAATCAATGTGACGACACATTTTTTTTCATATATTTTGATTCTTATTCAAATCAAACAGAACAGAAAATATAACATGTTAACTAATTTTATATGAACTGTCAGCCGTTTTCTCAGTGCTATGGTAACTTCATTTATCAAAAATATACCTACCAAGATTTTCATATTTACAATGACCAAAACACGTGATTCTTCCGGCCTAGTCCGGGAAGTACGTACTTCCCGGACTAGTCCGGGAAATGCTTCTTTCTCAAAGAAAAAGCGTCCGGGAAGTGGGCACTTCCCGGACGGTTGCCGAAAAAATATTTTTTATGTCACGGTAACCTGTGAACGGTCAGAGATAGCGACTTGAAATTTTCAGGTTAGGTTGTGCATCTGAATGCGTATCCGAATGGAATAGCCGAGTTCGTTTACGGGTATAATCGGTCCAACGGTTTCGGAATTATACCCATCTGGATTATTATTTCCTCGATAACTCAAGAAATATAGACCCGATCGAATTGAAGCTTGGTAACTAGTTGTAGAATATCGACATAAAGACGTGTTTAAATTTTTTTAAGAACCGTACCCCCTAGAAAATTTCAAAAAAATAACGAAAATACAATTTGGTTCAAGCACTGACGTCAATCAAGTAAGGAGCTTTTGCACGTATGTTTTATTGTCCAATACAGGAGAATGGACAATATAAGATACACGCAGAAGCTCCCGACTTCACGTCAGTGCTTGAACTAATTTTCTTTTTGATTACATTTCAACACCCTTCACATATTAATTATACTCTCATATCGTATCATTGAATGGTTTCTTTCTGGGTTTTCTCTCCAAAACTCTGAAAAATATCTATAAAATAAAAAATGAACTATTTTGTGATTTGCTTCTGCGTAAGAAACACAAGATATTTGTCAGAAGCAATCAATTGAAAAATGTTGCCTAACAAATAACAACGAAACAACATCAACGAAGAAACAACTATATCGTAAAGTTTCGGAGTCTATATCAGACTCCTTCTTCAGACGCTTAACGAAATAATTTTCAGAACTATTTTGTCGATTGTTATTCTGACAATTCTCGAATCTCAGAATAACAATCAACAAAATAGTTCTGAAGATTTTTTCATTAAGTGTCTGAAGAAGGAGTCTGATATAGACTCCGAAACGTTACGATATAGTTGATTCTTCGTTGATGTTGTTTCGTTGTTATTTGTTAGGCAACATTGTTCAATTGATTGCGTTTGACAAATATCTTGTGTTTCTTATGCAGAAGCAAATCACCAAATAATTAATTTTTTATTTTATAGAGATTTTCCAGAGTTTGGGAGAGAAAACCCAGAAAGAAACCATTCAATGATGAATATACCTCCCACAGTATCCTTTAATGATTTCTAATATAGAATGTCTTAAACTTTATTTTTACAGAGAGCGTTAATAGCGAATGTCAAAAGTGATAACTCCAGGTCTAAGAGAAGAGTCAACGTTCTAATATCTGAGCCAGCGCATCCGCCATTTAAAATTAAAGAAAAAAACCAATATTCTATAACCTGATTGCTGTGCCTCCTACTGGGTCCAATTGTTACTCTAACTAAACCATCCAGCAACCCACTCAAAAACACACACTACATTTCATCTAAATCAGTCACATCGTTTAGGAGGAGTTCATCAACATACAAACTTACAGTAGAATTTCATATATTGAGATTTATTCTTATACTGAAGTATAATAGGTCTCTTGAATGTAAAACGAAATACCATATATTTATGATTTTCTGAATCTACTTCAATACCAGATCATCGTGCATGCCCTCATACACTTTCATAATTTATAATATTTGAATATTTCGGTATTGAAAACCGGTACCTAAATCAAGAAGCAATTTCAAATGAGGTGAAACGCTTCTGAATCTTTTCTATGACGGATGACGTAATCAAAATTTACTATCTGCTTGTTACAGGCAATGGTGACTGTGAGCCCTTTATAGGGAGCTGTGTTACACTGGAATAAAGAGTGAAACGGACTCGAAAAGAGAGTGAGAGTAGATATGACGCGTTACGTCACGGACTGGCGCCAAGTTTCGATCGTTTGAACAGGCATTGCGTGCAACCAAATTTGAATGATCGTTTTTGATGAATTTTTGACGGCGGTTGCACTTTTTCAGTATTCTTATGGATATAGTAATCGATTCCAATAATGAAAAAAAATTCATGCAAGAGACCTATTCTACTGTATGTCTATTTCAATTATTGACAGTTGGTGTATAGGTATGCTGCCGTTCCGTATCCAGCACGAAAGGAAGTTAACCAGCAAATCCCAAAACGGAATCGACTAACTTAATTCCGGCCCGAAATGTATACTTCCGATTAAGTTTCCTTCCATCAAATCGCTCGGAAAAGAAACATCATAAACTCTCGGTAAGTGAACGATGATGGAGCATAATGGCGGAGACTGGAGCCGGCCAAAACTAATCTTAGATCGGGTCCGATCCGAATGGGAATTTCCCGGGAATTTAATCTGATTTATGGAGTTTCTCAAGCTTGTATTTCACTGGAACGTATCGTTTTTTCCTATAACTGTAATTTAGGGGCGGTTTCAGAGAAAACAAGTAATTTCGGGATATGGCAGACCCAACGACGCTAACGTATATTTATTGGCGATTAAAAATTCGGTCCACCGGAAATTCCCGTAGTGAGATGATTTAGTATTCAGTTTGAGCGATTTAGGATTCGAATAATTCAAATATTATAAGCGTAAATTACATAGTACAGCCCTGTATAACAATTCATATATTTATTATATATTTTGATATGGTGCATCCATTTTTTGCGCACATGTTCTCGATGAAAATGGTCTCAAACGATTAGGTTCGACTCATTGATCGAAACCTAATTTGATTCTGTCCGGCCATTGCCACGATAACTTTCGAACGAAAAGAGATAGCGACTTGCAATTTTCAGGGTAGGTGACTCAACCAAATGGGGCAGATACGTTCGTTGTTGGTCTTAATCGGCCAAAAATTTTCGGATTTATACCCATCTCAGATTTCGTTGTTATATCCTCGATAACTCAAAATATACAAATCCGATCCATTTAAAACTTGGTAATAATTACTTATAGAATGCCTATGCGCTATTTTTGGCGAATCCGCTGAAATTCGGCACATACATTCGAGCCTCCATTTTACAATCGAGTACCGAATTTCAGTTCGATCGACTTCGCATGAGGCATCAATAGACAACATATAACATGTGAGTGCTTTTTAAATATTTTCCAAAATTTTGGGCTAGATACGCCGTGGATGTGACATCTTTACAATTGTTGCTGAAAATTTTGATATGAACGGTTGATATTTACCAGTGTTAACAGTAAATACCCATCTATTCAGTTCACCTTCGAAATGGAAAAGGACGGTTACTTGCCATTCTTAGATTTGAAATTATCTAGAGATAACTGAAATTTAACATTTTTAGAAAAATTACTAATTCTGATATTTACATTTCGTCTGATTCGGTAGCCCCCTGGTCACAGAAAAACCCAGCTCACATTTACTCGTTAACCGATTATTTAATATCCCGCTAAGCAATGTAAACTACAACCAAGAAAAAAAAATGATTTTCCAAATTGCCGAAAGAAACGGGTAGTCATCAACTAGCAAACATAAAGAAAAATCTCTTCAGTAACATAACTCTAACCAAAGAAATAAAAACGGTAAAAGGTTTCCATGCTTTCCCGATTCCATCCGAAAACAAACAACAAACAAATATTTTTAAAAAGATTAATATATAACTGGCTTTCAAAACTTCCACGAAAATAAAGCAACTTCTAGGAAATACATTCGGTAAAACTCCGGACATGTTGAAATCGGAAATATATGAAATTACATTGTAACAAGTGCCACGTCGGGCAAACAACCAGAAATATTCTCACACGGTATAAAGAGCATACGGGACACATTCGGAACAATAACATCGATAAAGGCGGGTTTATACAGCAAATAAGATAAGATAAAATAAAATAAGAAATAAAATAAGAAAGTTAAACATGTACATTACTATGAGAGCGTTTATACACCAAATAAGATAAAATAAGAAATAAGAATAAGAATTAAAGTTGGCCAACTCTCATCTTTATTTCTTATTTTATGTTATTTTGTTTGGAAAATGACAATGCGCATGCTCAAAGAGTGAAATTCATAGAACTCGCATAAAATTGTCAAAAAGCTGCGATTTGATTGGTTCATTCTTATTTCTTATTTTGTTTTAGATTATCTGTATAAACCGATCCGTTTAACCCTTAATTCTTATTTTAATTTAATTTGTTTCTTATTTTATCTTATTTGCTGTATAAACCCGCCTTAAATCTGCTCTTGCAAATCACGTTTTAACAACTGGCCTTTCAATTTTAGAAAATTCCGATAAATTGTTGAAAAATTACAATAAAATGTACTTGGGAACACTTGAAAGGAACGGAATGTATAAGAGAAAAGATATTTTACTCAATAATGACTAACCCCTATTAGCAACTCATTATTCTCACTAATCGGTTTATGACGAATGGTATAATGTTAACCCCCACTCAAGTGTAGAAATTAATAGCATGCTTTAGTAACGCTTCGTCTTTGAAGAAGGAAACTTTGTTTCCAAATGTCAGACGCCAAAAACTGTAGTGGACAAGAGTGTAGTTACTTTTGTAGTGTTCATAATAAGTCCACAGTGAACTCAAACTAGAATATTATAAAAATAGAAGTTTCAGTAACCATCGCATCAATAAACAACTTGCGATATTCATGAAAAAATATAATATATTCAATCATAAAAATGCTCGTAACTCGAAAACGGTGCATTTTTTCAATGTTGCTCCTGTACACCTTTTTTTGCAGAATCAATGATGAAATACATAAATGGTGGAATTTAACCGATATCTTCAACCAAAGAAGTTTCGGACCATTAGGTGCCAGGGCCAGTGCGTCCTGGGCAGTCTTGAAAACTTATGGGGAAGATTTTGGATACAAATCATTACTGATATTTGTATTGACTCAAATTCACAGAAATACCAGAATCGGTTGAGTGAACTGAATTATGGGAGTACCATTAGAGGCACATATCTTCGCAGGGGAGCGACGTAGGAAAAAAATTGAAGCATTCCTGACTCGTTTTTATATACTTTATTTACACCTGAGAAAGAGTCACATAGTGCCGGACCACCCTGTATACGGAGGAATTTAGACAGAATCGACAATAGTTGCTTCAGAAAAGATAGTTTAGATACTGAACAGGTGCTAATATTGAAGCTATTGGTACGATAGGAGCTCAGAATGTAAGTCTCGAGATATCCGAAGAATGACTTCGACTGTTGTAAGATTGAAGAATAAGAAACAGTCCTCGATTCACAGAACAATCAACACCCTTCATATTTGAAAGACCCGGGAAAATGGGAGATTTATTAGTTCCTATGACGAGCCACTTCCTCAAAAGACAGGTGTCATACATTTCCGGCCATTCTCAATTGAAAAGAGGCAAATAAAATTATACAATTATTATGTTATCACAGGCGATGCTTGAAATAATAAAAGACGTTTTCTGCTAATTGGACGTGGCTCCGTTCGTAAGGCGTACAATTCTATGACGGTTCACAGAATATTCGTCCTAACGATTGATACGACTGACAGCACAATCGAAAAACTACCGAGTCATCGCGTTTCACGTTCGATAGTCCCGCTGTTCCATTTGTTCTGTGTTCTTTGGCGTTTCTGCTTAGTAATTTAGTCAGTTTCGATATGAATGGAACGAGGCTGATCCTCTTTTTTTAGACGGGCAGTTGTTTTCCAACAGAGTAAGGAGTGGTTATTTTCTTTCGTTATTTTGATTGATATTATTATAAGCGTGGATATTGCTGAAGGCAAGACTTGTGGTGGTTCAGGTGTACGAGTGGTCTGATTGAGAATGATTGGCTGCAGTCGCTGTAATGAGAGCTTTTTAATTCAATTGGTACCTACATGGAGGCATGAATAGTGACTTTCTTTCTGAGATCCTACAGGATATTTTTTTCAATAATACACACACTAGTTGGGAAGGTAAACATGAGACGTCTTATTATGATGACACTGTGAAAGGAAAGTGTTTTTTCGTCTCTAATTATAAAATTATTTGCATATATGATTGGGGATCTCTGAACTTGAATCTGCACTTATCACTAATCTCTGTGATTAACCTTCGGACATACATGCGGTGTAATTATTTGGAAATTATCGCGTTTTAGTTTGAACAAATGTCCGTAAGACGCCTACCCGTGTTGACACTTATGTTGGATATAAACAAGTCTGTTAATTGACACTTGAATATTCACAATTACGGTGGGTTTCACAAAGCTTTGACGGCTCTTAATTGCCGAACCATTGTGATTCTATGTCGATTCCCAGTAAATTTTGTATGCAACCACCGAATTAAATCCACAATTAAGCTAGTCGAAGCTTCGTGAAACCAACCAATAATTTCTCAGTTGATAGATACATAGACCAGTGCTGAAGCCTTTAAAAATGGTAAAAAGTGAAAAAAAAATAATAGTTACCCATTGGAAAAGGAAGAGAATATTTCCAAAATTAAAACAAAAATAATTTACGGCGATCTGAGTCCAATGGAAAAAAGTTAAATTGCAACGTTGTAGGTAATTAAAAGATCTACAACTCTTCTATTAACTTTTTTTTCACATAACCTCAGAATTTGTTTTGTTTTTTTATCTTTTACAAAAAAACTGACGAAATTTGGTGAAAACTTACCTTTTTTATGTTCTAAACACACTGTAACTTTTTTTATTCTAAATATTCATTTTCCACCTTATTTTGACTTAATATCGAAAGAGCAGCTTAATTTTCAATCGAAAAAATCTTCTGTCGGTAGGCCCTTTGTTCGTTGAGATCTCTACTTTCTGATGGTGTAAAAAAATATACATTACTATGGTAAATTTATGTAGAGGTAGGTATTACAGAATGTTCTGTATTATTCAATGTATTTTTAACTAAATAAAGTGATATCCCCTGCTGTTGCAATGAAAGTCCTTTATCGATAAATCACTTATTTTACCTCATTATGTCTGAGCAAGAATAAATTGCTGTTCCTACTTCCTAGCATATAGTGTTTACATATTACCGACTAAACAGATTATTTTTAAAAACTTATTATTATTTGCTGCAGAAATTTTCACTATCGAACGCTTTGTAGTTATAAGAGCTCACTTTGTTGCAGCAAAGATGATCAGATGAGCTGGAGAATATTACCACTCTGGTTGATTTACAGCAACATATAACTACTCTAGAATCTTTAATTATGATTATTCATTTGAATCAGTAACAGTGGAATGATACTAAACTTGGTCGTTTGTCAGTATCGGGCAAAACGACTTTAGCGCATCATTGTTTGCAGAGTCTACTTCACTGTCATAAATTGCTTCTGAAAAGTTTCTAGTACGATTTTAAAAAATTGAATTCTTATATTGGCGCTCTAGTTCCTCCGAACTGAGTGCTTATCAATTTGCCCAAATGTCTGTAATTTTCGAATTTTTCGATGAAAATGGTCTTAAACGATTTGGTTCGACTCACTGATCAAGAATACGTGGTCGAAATTCATTCTGTCCAGCCGTTGGCACGATAACTCTCGAACGGAATGAGCTAGAGAGTTGAAATTTTCAGAGTAGGTTTGGGGGATAAATATCTCGGCTAAGTTTGTTATTGGGCAAAATCGGACAGATGGTTTCGGAGTAACAAAAAAAAAATTTTTTTTTTACAAAACAAATTCCAAATTAAATTTTTTTTAATAAGCAGTTTTATCATAAGAATCCATTCGTATCATTTTTAACTCTAACAAGCTAATACTTTCGGAGATATGATTTTTCAAAATTTCAATAATAAATCGTATTTCAACGTTGTCACAGAATGATATAATTCTATGTATGAATTGTCCTAATGTCAACTTATGTTCCTGTGACATGACATTATCTAATCAATCGAAGAATTTTGAGCGAAGTGAGAAAAATCTCAGTTGTTTGCTCCGAAATTAGTTTTTCTCAGAAAAGTCTTACATTTCGGAACGGAACATGAAGTTAGTAAGAGATCTGAGAGTAGTGAGACTGCTTTTCATCCATAGACATAGATATAACTCTCGAACGGAATGAGGTAGGTAGTTGAAATTTTCAGAGTATAGATTAGGGAGATGATTATCTCGGTTAAGTTCGTTATTGGGCAAAATTAGCCAGATTTAATTTGATTTCTTCCATGGTGCAGTTCTCATTCTCATGATTGCTCATTTAATCTTGATAAATAAACTATTATTTGAATTGAATTTCCTTTATGATGCGGTTATATCATATGAATACATTGATATAATTCCCAACTCTGAGAAACCAATACTTTCGGAGATATAATTTGTCTGTTTGAACTAGAACGCCAGAAAGCTCCTGTCCACAGGGCTTGAACCCATTTTTTTATAGTTATTTTCCAGACTTTAGGAGGCTGCACCTGCCAAAGTATCCTTTAACGATTATCAATATCTATTGTCCACCGTTATTTGTTCGATAATTCCTAATTCTAATGCTGATGAACTCAATGAACAATCATAAAAATAAACACGAGAATCATCCTATAGTATATTCCCACTTGACCAAAATCAATTGCAAGTTGAATCTGAGCGAATAGAAATTAAACCATCACCAACATCCCATCAATTGGATAAGGGCTTACTACAACCGTACAAAATGAAATAATCCTCAAGTCACAGAAGAACTTATCCTCGATCTGAACCAATTTGTCAACTCGCTCCAAGAGATTAGCAAGTACAGCAGTAGACTATGATTACCCACGCCGCAGAAGATTACAGCTATTCCAATAACCCTTCCTGGCCCACAGAGGAGAGAGGTGGCCAAGGTCTCGAAGGCATTCGTTCACAATTGACCAGTGGAGGATTGGTGATTATCTGTTTATTCTTAGAGCAGTAGATTAACTGGCTGGATGGCTGAATGCTAGTTGTTTCGAGAAATATCTGGGGATTAGTCAATTATATTGCCCTCTAGACCCTTTGGTATGCAACTCCCCTAAAATGCGCAGATAATTCACTGCGGATCTATTCTATAGGGCACTTCTAATATCGAGATATAAGCCATGGTTTAGGGGTATCTAAATGAATTCAATGAATTTAACTCGTGCTGGTTTGACCAGTACTTGGTAGAAATTCTGTTCGAAGTAAAAGCATGAAACTCATTGAAGAAATGCAATATTTAACAGGTATGCGCCAGAACTTATTGCGTGAAGTTAGTTTTACACGGCGAAGAAATTCATGAATTTCTTCGCGAAGTTCTTCATGAAGTTAATTTATGAAGAAATTGTCCGTGTAAAACATAAACTTGACGTGAAGTTTCTTCAAGTCAAACTTCATGAAGAACTTCGCGAAATTAGAACTTGTTCTATTTCATCAACAAGTTTCGCGTGAAGTCAGGGGTACCAACATATGTTTAATGCCATAAATTATCGGAAAAGCTGTAAAACATAAACTGGTGGTCGTTGAGGTTGTTAATTGGAAGTTCTAGTTGTGTTTTGAGGTAGAAAACGAGTCAAGTTCAAACTCGAGCCACAGCTGCTTTTGTTGTCGTCTGGATATTTGCAAGTTTAGAAGTTTACAGTTGGTATTACTCTTATTTGACATTTATATTCATGAATTTCTTCGCCCTTGTAAAACGACACACTTCATGAAGAAATTCATGAATTTCTTCGCCGTGTAAAACTAACTTAAGTTCTTGATGCAGATGAATCTGATAAATTATATTTTGCACATTGATATTTCAATTATTACAATTATTTCGCTGACACAGTAGCTATGTAGTTGGTTACATTTGTTTGATCAGAGTAATATTTTAATTTAATTGGAGCTGATCTTATTTGAAATTCTAAAAGTGTGAGTGTGATCCATTTGTTATAGAAACTATCGAAATTATGAGTGCCTAAAATAGCCATATAAAATAAAGAATCAAATGAGAATCAATTAATAAAGACTTTGAACGATATTGAAATTTTTGAAATCTCTTATACCTGTACCTACTTATTAATGGGTCTTACAATGGGAATGGCCCATTTTCAAATTGACATTACTCACATGCGGCAGCCATTTTTTATTTTTGACATTGACAGTTGTATTTGTCAACGTCTACCATTTAATCATGGAGAGGTACACGCTTCAACAACGGTTACAAATAATCAAAATTTATTATGAAAAATCGCGATCTGTTATTCTAACTCTACGTGCTATAACTTCAATCTTTGTTCGTTATAATCGTCCAGATTGAAGAACAATTGAACGTTTAGTGAAGAAGTTTGAAACAAATTTTACACTTCTTGATGTTACAGTGCCGGTGAGACAAAGAAATTCAAGAACTGAAGAGAATATTGCTGCCGTATATGTGAAAGTGTTCGTGAAGACCAAAATTTATCGATTCCTCGTCGTTCACAAGAACTAGACATCCCCTTGACGCCTTTATGACGAATTTTACGAGAAGGCCTTGGTTTGCATCCATACAAAATTGTTTGAACCCAATAATTCAAACCAACTGATCAAACTGATAAAATCTCAGCGATGAGGCTCATTTCCGGTTAAACGGTTATGTTAACAAGCAGAATTGCCGTATCTGGATTGGTGATAAACCTGAAAAATATCAAGAACTGCCATTACATCCTGATTAACTTACTGTTTGATGCCGATTTTATGTTGAAGAAGTCATTGGACCTTATTTTTTTTAATGAGGCTCATAAAGCGACATCTGTCAAAGGAAATCGTTATCGTTAAAAGTTGACTGATTTTTTTTATAGCCTGAATTGGTTCGTCTTGATTTGCAGTGGCTTCAACAGGACGATGCCACTTGTCATACTGCCAATGCCACAATGGTTTTATTGAAAACAAAATTCGGTGATTCGATTATTTCAAGAAATGGACCGATAAATTATCCGCCTCGTTCCTGCGATTTAACTGCATTGAACTTCCTTCTTGGGGTTACATTAAGTCATAGGTTTACAACAATCATCCAGCAAATTCAGACGATTTACATATCGTCGGCGACACCGCAAAACCAAGTAACTGATAAAAATTAAAAAATGAGATTTCGGCGGTAATTATTTAATTGTATTTGTAAGGACAGGTGTGCAAATTCTTTTCAAATAGTAAACAGACCCTGAGACAATCAATATCAAGTGGTTTGTAACTATTTTGAATTTAAACTAATTCATCAATCCAAAATTATGAAGTTTTTAGTGCCTTCTGAAAATGTTGGTTTTTGCAGTTACTTGGTTTTGCGGTGTCGCCGACGATATCAATATTTAACGAGTAGTTGCTTACATACGACCAGATTTGTGCGGGAGAGTCATGGAAAATTCGGTTCAACGACTTAATTCCTGCCAGCGTTTCCGTGGTGGACATTTTAATGATGGTATCCATTGTAATTTATAATGAAATGAATATTTCAATAATTTTCCACATAAATAATGTGTTTTATTTACAAAACAAAATGAGGCGCTCCTAGAGAAAGGCCTATTATACATCCAAAAACATAATACGACAAAGTCTGAGTTGTCTCCTCTTTGTATCAATGCATTAAACTTTATAATCGCTTGCAACATAATATTCAATCCCTTGCAGCATAGTATTCAATCCCTTAATTTCAAAACAAGAACATTCAAAAAAGTTGTGAAGGATTTATTATTACGCAAGTGTTACCATTCGGTGTACAGGGTGTTTACCAGACGTAAATCGGACAAATCTATATTTTACCAGTACAATCCTGATATTTGGAAATTTTTTGTCAGGTTGTATTTTGACTTAATATGGGGATCTGTGAAACTTATTTTGAATCAAATAGAATCAGTAGTTTTCGAGCAATGGGTCACACAATTTTTTTTTAAATACTCATAAAACACCTTAGTTTGTTCATGGGTTAACCCATGTACACTCACTGACCGGACACTCTGTATTTGCGATAAATCGCATTCCTCACACAAGTTTCAATATTTAAATGCCACACCACGCAAGGAGCTGCTATTAGCAATTGGGGAGAGGTTGTATTCGCTGGGATATTCCTCCTTAGCCGGTATTTGCCTATTCGGGGCATTCCTGGAATAGGGATTATCGGATCGGGGTGATAATAAGCGAAGCGAGAGCATAATGGCGGCTCTATTGCGGATCTGGAAGACCTCGGTAATACATCACGGACATAGCAATTACCTATTATGCCAGGAATTAGTCAATTAAGGGCCGCTAGACCCGAGACGCGAGATTGGAATACCGAAGGGATGACGGCGTACCAGTGACGTCACCCCGACGAACCCTTTTCAGTTCGAGAGGTTGCAGTACATTGGAAGGATAAGTAGATGACACGATTCTATAATACAGGGTCTTTATAAATTATTGTAACATCGTAGTTGGTTCTGAAACCGTCTCATTTTGCCGCTTCATATGCATGCTGTTCACAATTGCAATTACAGCCACAAATTCATTTTCCTTCCTTCCCAGCTTGGACCAGAATTTTTTATTATACAAAATAAATTGATTTAATAGTTGATATAATTAGCATTAATTTGGAGGAAGTGAAATTTTCAAATAAACGAATTTTTGGCGCTCTAGTTCCTCGGAACTGAGTGTTTATCAATTTGCCCAAATGTCTGTAATTTTCGAATTTTTCGATGAAAATGGTCTTAAACGATTTGGTTCGACTCACTGATCAAGAATCCGTGGTCGAAAATCATTCTGTCAGGCCGGCCCGGCCGTCCGGCCGGTCTTCTTTCGGAGATATGATTTTTCAAAATTTCAATAATAAATCGTATTTCAACGTTGTCACACAGTGATATAATTATTCTATGTATGAATTGTCATAATGTCAACTTATTTTCCTGAGACATGTCATTATCTTATCAATCCAAGAATTGTGAGCGAAGTGAGAAAAATCTCAGTTGTTTGCTCCGAAATTAGTTTTTCTCAGAAAAGTCTTACATTTCAGAACGGAACATGAAGTAAGAGATCTGAGAGTAGTGAGACAGCTTTTCATCCATAGACATAGATATAACTCTCGAACGGAATGAGCTAGGTAGTTGAAATTTTCAGAGTAGGTTAGGGAGATGAATATCTCGGTTAAGTTCGTTATTGGGCAAAATTGGCCAGATTTAATTTGATTTCTTCCATGGTGCAATTCTCATTCTCATGATTGCTCATTTAATCTTGATAAATAAACTATCATTTGAATTGAACTTCCTTTATGATGCAGTTCTATCATATGAATACATTGATATAATTCCCAACTCTGAGAAACCAATACTTTCGGAGATATAATTTGTCTGTTTGAACTAGAGCGCCCGAAAGCTCCAGTCCGCAGGGCTTGAACCCATTTTTGAATTTAAGTTTGTATTACACGTGATTTTGGGTACATAGCATAATTGATGAGCCTAACTCCTTTTCTGGGTTTACAACAGACCTTGTGATGACCAGAGTAGGGTAATTTAATTGAAGGAATGATGAATGATAAATGATACTGGAATTTTACTCCGATTTAAGGAGTTTTCTTCTTTCATTAGTTGGGATTCTATTCTCCTAAGTCATTTTCAAGAGATATCATATAAGCTATTGAACAGATATGAATAATCTGTTCCCTTTTGTTTGAATGGAAGAATTTTTGAAACACTATTTAGAATTTTTGAGAGGTAAGTACTGAAAACTGATACTGTTGAAATAATGTTCGAATGCTAATTAATCAATACAAATGGACATAATACAAATAACTTTAAGATAACTCACAGTTTGGGAGTCTATAGGCATTTGCGAGAATTCTATCAATGAATTCACATCAAATATTTAAAATGTGATCCATTATTCTCAAATCATTTATAAATTCTTTTTCGTTTAATGTCAAATATATTTTTTGAAATTTATGGGTCAATATTTTGTCAGCACATTGTTATCGATGATTGGAGGTCCTCAATATTGTCGTAGTGTCTTTTGAAAACCTCATCTTTTAGATATGCAAAGATGCTAAAGTCCAGGTTAGTCAAGTCTGGAGAGCGTTTTGGAAAGGCTGGTGTCCTCGACTATTATACGGTTGTCATAGAACTCCTGCAAATAGCATAGATTTGTAGAAATACTGCGGGCAGTTGCATTGTTGGAAATATCCCAACTGTATTTCTTCGTCCTCTAGTTGATTTATGAATGACTCCAGAATTATTCTTTTGTACCTTTCACCATTAATGCCTATCATGAAAGAAAACTGGGCCATATATTCTACTATGAGAAACTGCTAACCACACCAACTTTTTGCGAATGTAATGGAGTCTCAATAAAACTGTAGGGATTCCCAGATGTTGTAAATCTGTAGTTTTGAAAATTCACATTACCCATCAACAAGTGAAACCAAACCTCATCACTAAAAATAGTTAAGTCCGATAATCTGTCAACGTTAAGATTATTTAGAAATCAATAGCAGTACTGGAATATCTCAATACATTGGTCGGAATTGTACTGTAAGGCCGCTCGTACACCAGCACGACGCGACCGCAACGCGACCGCGACTTCGTGTCGCTTCGCAGTCGCGGTACGTGGTAATTCATAGAAGCGCCCACACCAAGGATACGGCGACGCGACGCATTTTCCTCGTTAAAAAGTATCGTCGCGGTAGCGTTGCGGTCGCGTCGTGCTGGTGTACGAGCGGCCTAATGGTTATGAATAATTGCCGAGTATTTGTCGAAATCACTCTGATGTAGAAACAGCGCAAAAAATACATTCCTTGTAGCTTATATTTAACACTTTCTCGGGATTTCTGTGAAAATTTCGTATATTTGGCAACAGCGCATTTGTCTAATTACATTATATAGCGTTATTGCTGTATAGTTTTGTATGATGATCTTTTATTATTTTTCGGTTCAGAAATCTATGATATTAATGATGACTATAATGACCAAACAACAAATTTGTCGTGCAACCTACAGTTATTGAGTACCGAATAAAAGAAATATTCCAACTCTTCAGTAAAACACCCAGGTGACTTAGTAGATAATATTTTTTTTCAATCCATTAATGAACGAAACAACTGTCGAGTGACCAAAACGTTTTTGTCGTGAAAGAAAAAAAATTGTCAGGTTAGATGGATTTCGACAAATACTCGACATTATTCATATACATAACTATGATGATAATTGAAGTCGGTTTGTGGGTGTCACCCTATATAAAAAAAAAACTAAGAGCGCGACAATTTTTTTTCTTTCACGACAAATTCTCGACAATTATTTGGCAACTGATGCAATTGGATTCATTGATATTCTTGCAAGTGGCTCTGCTAACTTTATGTAGGTGTTTCGCTAGTATAATTTAGAGGACACAGTTAGTGAGTTTTCTATTTTTTGTGCGTATGTTCTGGGGAACATCGCGTTATAATTTTGCCCAAATGTCTGTAATCTTCGAATGTTTTGCCAAAAATGTCTCAAACCATTGGGTTCGACTCCCTGATGAAGAATTCGAGGTCAAATTTGATTCTGTCCGGCAGTCGGTTGCCACGATAACTTGAGAACGGAAAGAAATATCGACTCGAAATTTTCAGGGTAGGCGACGTATCCCAATACGACGGACAAGTTCGTTAATGAGCATAATCGGTCCGATGGTTTCCGAGAAATAATTTTGTTTTCAACAAATACAAACCCGATCGAATTGAAACTTGGTGGGTAGTTGTAGAATACAAAGCTCAGGAATTTTGTGAAATTTTGTGAGAATCGTATCTCTATAAAACTTAAAAAAAAATATATTCATGTCACGATAACCTGAGAACGGAATGAGACAGCGACTTGAAATTTTCAGGTTAGGGTGTGCATCTGAATGCGACATTTGAGTGTGTTTACAGGTATAATCGGCCAAACGGTTTTGGAGTTATACCGTTTTGAAATTTGGTTGTTATTTTCTCGATAACTCGAAAAATGCAAAACCGATCCAATTCAAACATGGTTACCAGTTGTAAAATGCCAACGCCAAAATTCTTGCGAAATTTTGTGAAGATCGTATCACTAGAAATATTTTTAAAAATCATTGAAAAAAATCTATATCTCAGAAACTATTCGTCCGACATCGCTGAAATTTTGCAGGAGCCTTCAGAACCTAACTCTACTGCCGAATTCCAAGTTTGAACACGATCGGATCTATATTGTTGGAAATCCGAGCAGCCTTGTGTGAGTTAAGTAGCTGGATGGGTGGCCGTTGCCTGGACAACTTTCGAACAAAAAGAGATAGGTACTTGCAATTTTCAGGGTAGGTTGCACATCCGAATAGGAGAGTTAAGTTCGTTTTCGGGCTTAATCGGCCATCGCTTTCGGAGTTATACCCACCTGGAATATTATTTCCTCGATAACTCAAAAAATTTAGACTCGATGGAATTGAAGCTAGGTAACTAGTTGTAGAATATTGACATAATTATTCGATTTTTTTTATGAGATGGGTGAATGTATTCCAGTTTTGTCGAGCTCTTTGGAAAAAGCAAATCTCCTAGGAATATATCTCCTGAACCTAATCCACTGTACTATCACGTGGTAATGATACCGCAAAGTAATTGGGCGTTGTTTGGCCACGCGTCCCGACGCTTCGTTAGTCAAACCCGCCGACCGAGCTTTCTTCATGCGTATTTTAACGCGTTTTACACTGTTTCAAACATGCGAGCACGTGTCGTGGAGAGGCGCGGTCACGTGGCACGTATGTGCAACAAACGTATAATGTGTGAATCCGGTGCAGTCCTGTAACAACTGGGTGCGTCCCGCTGCGTCTTTTTGTCGCGATTATGAATTATTATATGTTTAGGATTCATTATACGAATGTGCTCGGCGCTCATTTGATTAGGAGGGACTCCGGGGGCCGATTTTTGCCGTTTGGCACCAATTTAGTCGAGATTAGACGGATTTAAATGGGACGATGAGGATTTGATTCATGGGAATCTGATTCCTCTGTGGATTATGTGTTTAGGGGTTCAATGATATTGAATATGATTCCCACAATAGAATTGGTATACTCCATTCACTTTTATAAAGTCTCCTGGTTGGCCATGAAATTTTGACACATTTCACCGTGTATATTTTGAAAATGTTAGGTTATGCTCAAGTCGTAGTAATTACGTATTTTTCACAATGTGAATTTTCTTGGGAAAAATAATGAATTTGAAAAGATATTATTTGAATTCAACAATTCCAAAGTCCTAGCGACTGTTGAAGAAAATTTTTCATCTGTTATTACTATGGAAATATTTCACGTATATTACACTGATTGAAAGATTCAGTTATGCTATTTTCTTGTACGGAAATCAAGAATCAAGTGTTGAAATTTTAATGAGAAATAAAGTATACAGTAGTCTGTTACTTTGTGATACTTCATTTGAAAAAAAAATAAAAGTAACCTCAAATTATCAAGAAATAAGCCTACAGAAGACATTTGAATACCTTGTTGCTCAAATTGAAATACACCAGTTTCAAGATGTAGTAGTACTACGAAACCCGAGTCATAGGAAACTAAGTAATTTCATTCGAGAGTTCAACATGTCCTAAGACAGATTGAAGTTTTCCTATTGCAGATTTCAGTTCTGTATAGCACTTCCTGATACTTTGTCTCTGCTTCTTCCAAACTGATTTCGGCATTTTCAATTTCAAAGCGAAGAGTTCTTTATTATTCGAAGATAATGATCTGTGAAAATATCTTGTCTAAGATGGAAGATTTTGTTGATTGTTGAGAGTAGAAATTGGCAACGTCTTAGAGAATTGTTTTAACATTGACGATATTTCAGGAGTGCCAACCTGCCTTAGTTTTAGTTACAAAAACGTGATAGAACTAAATCATGGCCAACCGGGAGACTCTATAAAAGTGAATGGAGTATATGAAAATATATATCAATAAATTTCAGACGAGTGGTGTTTTCTCTAAGCAACTGGATTTGAATTATTTTTAGAGAGATCTGATTTCCACGAAATTTTGCAATTTCGCGCAATTTTCCAAGTTTCAATTCGAACGGATATGAATTTTTTGAGCTGCGGAAAAAATATTTCAGATGGGTATAACTGCGAAACCGTTTGGCCGATTATACCGAACTATATGTTGGGTCGAAAATAAACAGTGCAGTGTCTGTGGTGGCATAAGGTCTCATCCGAAGACATACATTTCCTGTTGTTTCGAAAATGAACAGTGCTGTGTTTGTGGTGGCGTAAGGACTCAAATCTGTTCAACCGTACAAAAATTGTGAATTGAGATAAAAAACACCTGTATCGTAGTAATTTATTAGCAATAGTTTATTCCGAGAATTATTTCTATGACACAAATCAGTCGAATAGTACGGTTGTGCCATGAGGAATTATGAACTGAAGCCCTTGCTGCAAAAAGGTGTTAACTCACTTTTTTCTGAAATTGTAATTTGTGCTTGCAAGAAGGTGTTAAGTCATTATCCGTCTCGCAGTGATATCCCCGGACCTTGGCTGTAAAATAAGGCACATACCCAATTTTGACTAGGAAGGTTATTACTGACGTATCGACTTGTCAAATGTAACTTCAGCCGATCTATGCACATGATGATTCATCAAATACTTTGTGTCAAAAATCAAACAGAGTTGACAACTTTGTTTGTCTAAGAAAAAAAATGAATCAGTACACGTCGATCGTTGTAATATTTCGATATTTCGGCAATGGCTTCACCAATATAGATCTGATTAAGTTAAAATCTAGAACTTCAATGTGAAATAAGGTTTTGAAGGCTCTCGCAGAATATCAACGAAATCTGACGGATAGTTCCCGAGAATTTTTTTAAATATATTTTTTTAAATGTTTCCAGCCTCACAACATTTTGCATAAGTCTTCGTGTATTTTTCGAGTTATGGGGTGAACAAAATTTCAGATGGCTATAGTTCCGAAACTATTCGACGGATTTCGTCCACTAATGAACTTAGCCGGCTCATTTGAACTCCAAACCTACTCTGAAAATTTCAACTATCTAACTCATTGCGTCCGAGCATAATCATGCTTACAGCCGGCCGGACAGAATCAAGTTTGACCTCGGATACTTGATCAGTAAGTAAAAACTAATCGGCTGAGACCATTCTCGGCCAAAAATTAATTTGAACGAATTGATAGACATCCTGTTCAGGTGAACATAGCGCCAAACATGAAATACAGAACTGCATGAGGAAATTCGGCTCTGTGAGAAATTTGCAGAATTTATATATTCGATATGAATTCCAAGTAGATGCATAATTCAAAGCCAAAATCATGGGATCAATGAATGAAGGAAGCATTAAAAATTCAATTTTTCATTTCTTAGCGAAATGTAGATATGTAAAGAAGATAAATAATTTGGGGAAATGCGTTATTCACGATAAAAGCAAAGTGATTCCAAAAGCTTCATTTATATACAGTGCTTTGCATCTCCATTTCCTCATTCTAGTCTGATGTAAAACGTAGAAAAAATTGGCGCTGGTCTAGCTACAGAAACATTAGCATTTACTGCCGCCAGTGGCACGATCCAAAGTTATGTCGCTTGTAAAACTAACAACTAGAAACGTGGAGGTTACGACTTCATCTAGAATATCTCGGGTAACTCAATTTTGAAAATCAGGATATGAGGGCATAAAAGTGTTATTCGCTCCTTGGTTTGGCGAACGATAAAATGCAGAGTTTATTTTCTTCGTAATAAAATATTCTCAAATATTAGCACTGAAGGAAAAACCCTGCGAATATTACACTAAGGTTCCTTATTTATTGCGCGTATTCCTGGGGAACATCGCATTATCATTTGGCCCAAATGTCTGTAATTTTCGAATTTTTGCCGACAATGGCCTCAAACGACTATAGGTTCAATTCACTGATGAAGAATTAGAGGTCAAATTTGTTTCTGTCCGGCCGTTGCAACGATAACTAGAGAACGGAAAGAAATAGCAAGTTGACATTTTCAGGGTAGGTAGCGCTTCTCAATACGACGGACAAGTTCGTTAGTGGGCATAATCGGCCAACGGTTTCCGAGTAATAATTCTGTCATCAACCAATACAGATCCGATCGAATTGAAACTTGGTAGAAAGTTGTAGAATACAAATACAAAGACGTTTGTGAAATTTTATGAGAATCGTATCGCTAGAAAATTATAAAAAAATAATTAAAACATATTATTTAAGTTACAATAACCTTAGAACGGAAAGAGATAGCAACTTGCAATTCTTAGGATAGATTGTGCATCTGAATGCGACATTTGTGTTCGTTAATAGGCATAATCGGCTTAACGGTTTTGGATATACCCATCTGAAATTTGGTTTTTATTTCCTCAATAACTCGAAAAATACAGAACCGATACAATTCAGGTTTGGTTAGGTACTATTTGTAAAATGCCGGCTCTAAAATCCTTGCAAAATTTCGTGAGAATCGTAACACTAGAAAATGAAAAAAAATTGTTGAAAATTATTGAAAAAAATTCTAAATATCAGAAACTATTCGCCCACCATCATTGAAATTTTGTGAAATCCTTCAAAACCTAACTCTACAGCCAAGTTCCAAGTTTGAACACGATCGGATGTATATTTTTTCGAGCAGCCTTGGATAAGTGCAATAGCTGGATGGATGACCTTTGCCTCGATAACTTTCCAACGAAAAGAGGTAGGGAGTTGAAATTTTCAGGCTTGGTTGTGCATCCGAATGGGAGAGTTAAGTTCGTTGTTGTTCAAACTCGGCCAAAGGGTTTCGGAGTTATACCCACCTGGAATATTATTTCTTCGATAACTCAAAAAATATAGACTCGATCGAATTGAAGCTTGGTAACTATAGTTGTAGAATGTCGACATAAAGAGGTTTGTGAAATTTTGTGAGGATTGTACCACTAGTGAATTTTAAAAAAATTACGAAAAAAGGGGAAAGCCTCGTGGCAGGATGTTTGGCGTTCTTGTTCAATCTTTGACAAATCATATCTCGTGTCATTTAAAAAAAACAAGAGTGCCAAAAATCCGAAACCACCAGACCGATTCTTCCCAATAACGAACTTATCCGAGATATTCATTCCTCAAATCTACTCTGAAAATTACATTATATCACTTGAAACTTAGCCAATATTGCAGTTTTGTTTTTACTGGAGATATTCTGAACCCAATTTGTTTAACTTACCAAAGTATATATTTCCATCATCATATAGATTATCCAATGGTATTATATAATCACCCAAAAATTATAATATCCTATAATCCTCATAATTCTACAATAGCTGAGGTTATTGATATTTCACTGGTCATTTTGCATCCAATCATACTTTGTTTTCTAGAACAGGAGGGATATTTTATATCATGAGGAACGAACCAGAAACAAATTTTACATGTCTCTTGAAGGTAGAAAAGATGACATGTATGAACACAGATCATATAATAATTAATAGATAGGATAACTACAGCATTATGTGAAAACATAGAGGTACGATTTATTATTGAAATTTTGAAAAATCATATCTCCGAAAGTATTAGCTTGTTAGAGTTGGAAATGATATCAATGGATTCCTATGATCAAACTACATCTTAAAAAAAATTGAATTCGAAAGTTGTAATGTAAAAAAAAATTGTATTTCGTTACTCAGAAACCATCAGGCGGATTTTGCCCAATAATGAACTTAACCGAGATATTTGTCGTTTGAGACCATTTTCATCCAAAAATTAAAGACATTTGGGCAAATTGATAAGCAAGAGTTCCAAAAATAATGATAAACCAAACAATGTTGGGGTACATTTGCACCCCACTTTGTATTTAATCTTTTATTTTTAAACACGTTTTTATGAAGGTTGATATCATATTTCACCTAGCTGACATACTTAAACATCGAAATTTACCAACCCTGTACTCCGCAATGGAAGCATTTGTCAATGGGCCATTTCGTCATCCTATTAAACGTAAGGATTCAGAACTAGGCATGAGTTCGCCCCTATTTAAACGACAGTTCACGGAAAAACCAGGCTAGCATTTTATTTCGAGACGGAAACTTCTGGGGAAGTGGTCTGGGAATGCACAATGACCATTGTGGTGGAGTATGTAGCTCTTCGATAAAGCGGAGTAGAAAACGTGCATCTTGGCCAACCACTAACTGAATTGCCCCGAAGGATTTTGATGAAATTGATCCTAGCGAGGGCGCACAACAAAGGTCCACTGATACAAAAAGATCAATTTTCTAATTGGAATATGGAGGACTACATATTTCTGACAATGATGCCCCTAACTATTGAAATATGAAGGTATCAGGTTCTTCAATAAGGACGTACGAGTTTTATATTTGAATAAAACACAGAATAATTAAAATTTGGGCTGAAATTTATCCACAGAAGAAGATCTCGTGTCTGTATATATAAGGTTCTTCCATGAGCACATAACCTTTCGTCTGTAATGTTCAAATTGACTTGGTTAGTACTTGGATGGGTGATCGCTTGGGAAGACCGCGTGCTGTAATCTTTTTTCAATTTGACTTCTGCGCGTCAATTTTCAAGAATATTCGTTATTGAATTCAAAACGTAGGTCTATGACTCACCTCATGTTGGATTTACATACATCAGAGCAAATTATAATTACAGTATTCTATGAAATCATAGAATTAAAAATAATTATTAAAATTTTGAAAAATCATATATCCGTATTAGTATTAGTTTGTTAGAGTTGAGAATGATATCAAAGGATTCTTATGATGAAACTGCCCGTGACAATGGGGGATACGTGCGAATTGGGTTATGACATTTTCTTTAGCTCACGAATTGCCTCAAAAATCACCGAAGGAAGCAGTGCTCACCAATGGTGCAACACACTGTGTAATAAAACATATTCTAAATCAATAAAGTACAACATTTATTGATGAACCCCTGTAGAATGCAGAAGGGAAAAATCATCTCCAACCGCAAATTTCCGAGCTTATGAGCAATTAGAGCGGACTCAAACTGGATGTGTGGCGTAATGACAAAGCAAGAGTGTCTGAATGTTATCTTTTATGAAGGAAGAATGAAGGGCTACGCAGCTGAAAAGGACATCAAAGGACGCAGAGGAAATGTCTGTTTCGAGAAGATCGCAATTTCATAGCGCAATGCGATGGACTTCCCAAACCCTTTGAATTTCAATTTCCTATTTTCACTCGGCATATCACACGTAATGCATCTTTCATTAAATTGTTTTTTGATTGTATGGTATTAAGTAGAACTGATTCTACATATTATCTGCGTTTGTAGCCATCTGCTTTCTGTATATGGTGGTTACAAAATACTGAACTGGATTTCATGAAATAAATTAACTGAAATGAAAAATTTTATATGATTCATACTTTTGTAAAAAATAAGTTCCCATACCTAGATATGAATAAAGTCGCCGAAAATGCCTTAGAAACGGAGAGATTTAGAGTAGTGAAATGGCCTGCTTGTTTGCCCGAACTTTATTTAATTGGACATTCGTGGAATATGAAGGCAAGAACAATTGGAGCTTGTCAAAACAACCAGATAACACAGAAGAACGGATACCAAACAGCACTTGAAAAATGGGGAGACCTACCCCAGGAAAAAATCGGTCTACTAGAAAACAGGCAAGAGTAAATAGATTATCAACACACAAGAATTCTGAAGATTTGTATGATGATGGTGACATCTTACTTTACTTTCGATATTATTTCAGGAATGTCATTTCATGGGCTGAAAAGAGAGCCTTGGTGAAGCTCAGTATAACCCGCATATCGATCGAACTTGAGTTAGTAGGAACACCGATTACACCTTCAGACCAAAGAAGAGTAGACAGACAGATAAGACAGGCACAACTAAAGGCACTACTCGAAGATCACCTGAGCAAACATCTGTTCTCCATATATTTCAGGACTTTCAAAGACCAGACATAGATAGAGCACGCATCTACTGGAACTACGATATTTCAGCAATTCGGTTGAGCCACGCCATAAATAACCAGATATAGTCCTGCTGGACAAAGAGCTCAAGGAATTGTTTGTTGTCGAATTTTGCTCCCCCGCCGAAAATAATATGATGATCAAAGAAGAACAGAAGAGGGAAAAATACAAGGATTTAGAGTTCGAACTGGGAACCCTATATCCAAGGCATGCGGTTAGAATGGTCGTAGTAATCATAGACTGTCTGTAGGCGGAATGAGAGCGAACTATGTGACAGAATTAAAGATTATTCCATCAGGTCCCATCAACTGTGAAGGCCACTTACTGCTCATCTCATTTGTTAAGGGTTGCTGTAAGGGCAGCGCGAAGGACTACTCCAAAGAATTTGCGAGAGGTTCTTTCATGAGTAACTAAACCAAACTGGAGTCTCACACTCCTGAGAATGCGGACCCTCTCAGAGAAACCTATGTACGGAACTACAGTCTTCCCTCCAATCCCTCTGTCACTTCGACGTTCACGCCAGTAGATGTCGCCTCGTTTTGACGAACACCTGTCACCACTATGCGTGATGCATTAAAACCGAAGCGCCGCAGTGGAGCAATACTTCGTCTACGGCAGGCTCTCACTGAACAAGCCGCATAAATAAGTTTATCATTGAAAGCCGAAACGAAACGCTGAACAACCAAGAGGTTGTGGGTCCCCACACCATCACACGCAACGAAACCCTCACCTATAATAATTATTTATGATGTGAATGTTAAAGTGATGTCTTATTTCTGAGTGAAAAGGTTTTGCGAAATGAGCGGAGCGGATTGAACAATTCCACGAACAAAATAAAATCACTTCTAATACAAATTAATATCATACAATGTTTTTTGTATAACTGTCCTATTTTGATAATAAAATAGTCGAATTTGGAATGACATTACAATTCAGAATGCATTTTAATTCAAATAATCATAAGGTTGTTGTGAATGGCAAATGTTGCCAACGCTATATGCTTGATTACAAATCAAGAAGACGCTGTCATTTACATTGCTTTCTTGTCCAATTTTTGTCTTTGGTTCTTGACTGCTTAATATGTTGGTCGATAGTGGAGTAATTAATAAAAGTGTTGATTTGATTTGGTTGTTCCTGAGGATATTGAAGAGTCTACAAGAAGAGCAACTTTGGAACTACTACCTATAAAAACAGCTCAGCAGTACGACATTGCATATACCAATTTCCTGGCCTGGTATAAATTGAATTCTTAGCATACCTAAAAGAAAAATCAAAAATATGGAGCTCATCAACTTTGTGCAGCAAATTTTCAATGATCAAGTCAAGCGCCCTTGTTAAAAATGATGTTGATGTTAGTAAATATTTCAAGGCAATGGCATATATAAAACGGAAAAGTGAAGAATATCGTCCCAAAAAATCAAAAATTCTCACCCATGAACAAGTTGAAAAGTTTATAAACGAGGAACCCGATGAGAAATACTTGATGGTTAATAATATTTTAAACAATGCATTTAAAATATTTCTAACACGCTCCCATGTAAATATTTACATTCAACACTATTGGCTGTCAATTAAAGTGCGACTTTTAATAGTAGTTGTACAAAAAAGGTTTTTCCTCTCACAAGAAAAAAAAACTAGTTTGGACTAATCCATAGCACCCTGGTACGAACGCGAAAAATGTTCCGAGCTTTTGTGAAATTTTAGCTTTCTATTATATCTTTGATATAAACAAATCAAATTAGTATCCAATCTTTGAATATCCGGAGATAGAAGTGAGCATTATGCAAATTAATTCCGGACAGTGCCCAAAAGTAGCGGAGATATCTTCATCAGGTCAAATTCGCATTTCCCGTTGACAGCGAAGGCTGCGGCACTATTGCTAGTTCCTCAATTTCATCATTTCCCTATCGGGAATGTGGCTGACGTTCTGGTAAATCCATTTCCATCGACTGAATGCCGAACGGAATATTTCCCGATTCAGCGTGTTACACCGCGAAAAATGCTCAATAAATTAACAATTTGCCCATAAGTTCAGGCGGGACTCCACGCTGGTTTCTATGCGTGGAAATAAATTGCCGTTGACAGATCAATCCTGGTTGCTATATTTGCCGTTGCGGAAAAATTTTCTACGTTTACTCGCCTATACCGCAAACGCAGGCCTGGACTGGCCGAATCGTGGGATAAACTTCTAAGAAGCAACTAAAACATTCGTTTTGACATTGTGTATGGTGAATCACCGAAGTAATATGATGATTAGGATATTAGGGTTGAAAACTGAGGGTGGAATAAAAAAAAATGTGGTAAAGCCCTGTGGAAAGGAGCTTTGGCGCTCTTGTTCAAACTTTGACAAATCATATCTCTGAAAGTATTGGTTTCTCAGAGTTGGGAATGATTATCAATGGATTCTAATGACAGAACGGCATCATTAAAAACTAAATTCAAAACGTAGGTCTATGACTCACCTCATATGTTGGATTTACATACATCAGCAAATTATAAGAATAAAATGTGAAAATAATGTTCATTGGGGAGAAAAGAAACCGAGGGTATTACATCCCCTTCACTGGGTTCCGGAAAAGTTTTATAAAAGCAGGTCAAAACTGTATCAATGTACTGTTGTCTGATGAAGTCATAATGAGACGAAACACGTGGTCAATTAATAAAGTAAATACACATATTATGTTTTTGCGCGTATGTTCTGGGGAACATCGCGTTATAGTTTTGCCCAAATGTCTGTAACTTTCGAATTTTTTGACAAAATTGGTCTCAAACGATCAAGTTTGACTCCCCGATGAAGAATCCGAGGTCAAATTTGATTCTGTCCGTCCGGCCGTCCGTTGCCACGATAATTTGAGAACGAAAAGAGCTAGCGACTTGTAATTTTCAGGGTGGGTGGCGCATCGCAATACGACGGACAAGTTCGTTAATGGGCATAATCAGCCCAGTGGTTTCCGAGTAATAATTTTGTTTTCAACCAATATAACTCCGATCGAATTGAAACTTGGTGAGTAGTTGTAGAACATGAACCTAAGCACGTTTGTGAAATTTTGGGCGAATCGTATGGCTAGAAAATTTTAAAAAAATTATTAAAAAATATTTTTTTTTTCACGATAACCTGAGAACGGAAAGAGATAGCGGCTTGAAAATTTCAGGTTATGTTGTGCATATGAATGCCACATTTGAGTTTGTTTATGAGCATAATCGACCAAATCGTTTCAGAGTTATAGCCATCTGAAATTTTCTGAAATTTGGTGGTTTTTTGTTCCTCATTAACTCGAAAAATACTGAACCGATTGAATTCAAACATGGTTATTAGATGTAGAATGCCAACGCGAAAATGTTTGCGAAATTTGGTGAGGATAGCATCTGTAGAAAATTTTTAATAAATCATTGAAAATAAAAAAAAAAAATTCTATATATCAGTAACTATACGTTTGAAATTGCTGAAATTTTGCAAGAGCGTTCATTACCTAACTCTACTGCCAAGTTTCAAGTTTTAATACGATCGGTTGAATATTGTTGGAGATTCGAGCATTCTTGTGTGAGTTCAGTAGATGGGTGACCGTTGCCTCGATAACTTTCGAACCAAAGGAGATAGGGACTTGCAATTTTCAAGGTAGGTTGCGTATCCGAAAGGGAGAGTTGAGTTCGTTTTTGGGCATAATCGGTTTAACGGTTTCCGAGTTATATCCACCTGGAATATTGTTTCCTTGATAACTCAAAAAATAAATATTCGATTGAATTGAAGCTTGGTAACTAGTAGTAGAAAATCAACACAAAGACGTGTTTAAAATTCTGTAAGAACCGTACTCCTAGAAAATTTGAAAAAAATGACGAAAAAAAAAATTTTAAGAACCGCGCCTCCAGAAAATTAAAAAAAAATCACGAAAAAAAAATTGGTTCAAGCACTGACGTGAAGTCAGAAGCTTTTGCGCGTATGTTCTATTGTCCATGCTTCTGTATTGGACACCCTTAATCGAATTTACCATGGTTAATTATGTCGTCCATTCTCCTGTATTGGACACTTAATTCGAATTTACCGTGGTAAATTCGAAGTAAGAGTGTCCAATACAGGAGAATGGACGACATAATTAACCATGGTAAATTCGATTAAGGGTGTCCAATACAGAAGCATGGACAATAGAACATACGCGCAAAAGCTTCTGACTTCACGTCAGTGCTTGAACCAATTTTTTTTTATTATGGTTTGAGTTGTCTGTGGACTCGTTAACTATAAGGCTAGTATCAACGCTATTGTCCACTAAAAATGTTGTCGTTTGACATATATTCGGGAAAGATATTCCGTATTAAATGGTTCCTTTCTGGGATTTCTCCCAGAGTATTGATTTCTCCGAGTTGGGAATGATATCAATGAATTCTTATGATTGAACTGTATCATAAAAGAAATTAATTTAAAAAAGGTGTCATTTAAAAAAATAAGAGTGCCAAAAACTATTAATCCGAAACCACCAGACCGAAATATTCCGAGATATTCATTCCTCAAATCTACTCTGAAAATTATATTATATCAATTGAAACTCAGCCAATATTTATCTTTTTTTACTGGAGATATTCTGAACTCAATTTGATTTACTTACCAAAGTATATATTTCCATGTCACCAACAAAGTATAATATCATGTAATCCTCATAATTCTAGGATAGCTGAGGTTATTTATTATTATTATCATACTTTGTTCTCTAGAACAAGAGGACGATTTTATATCATAAGATATTCTATATCTTATGTCTCTTATTGAAAATAAGATGACAACACAGGATCATATAACAATTCATAGAATAATCATTACAGCATTCTGTGAAAACATACAAGTAGGTACGATTTATTATTGAAAATTTGAAAAATCATATCTCTGAAAGTATTATCTTGTTAGAGTTGAATATTATATCAATGAGTTCCTATGGTAAAACTGCATCTAAAAAAAAATTGAATTCGAAATTTGTAACCTAACCGATATATTGATTTCCCAATTCCCTATTCTGAAAATTTCAACTGTCTAGCTCATTCCGTTCGAGAGTTATCGTGTTAACGGAGAGCCAGCCGGACAGAATCGATTCTTGATCAGTGAGTCGAACCAAAGCGTTTAAGACCATTTTTATCCAAAAATTCGAAAATTACAGACATTTGGGCTATTTGATAAGTACTCTGTTCCGAGGAACAAGAGCGCCAAAACGAAGCACACAATTTTCCGAATCCTCGGGCTAGGTAACATGATGACATTTTTGCAAACGTGGATACAAATTTTGATATCGACATATTTACCTATATCTTAAACCGTAAGTATTTGTCAATCAAGATTTTTTAGAAATCCTACCAATTCTGATGTTTGACCTGATTCAGCTGCTCCCTGGTCGCCTAAAACAGCTAGCTTAAATTTCCTCATCAACAGGTTATTTAATATTTCGCTAACCGATGAAAACATCAAGAAAGAAAATCAAAATATTGGCTAAATTTTCGGAAGGGTCATCGACTATTTCAATGAACTATCAACAAACATAAAGATAAGGAACTCCTCAGTAACGAGAGTAATAATAACGGAGAAAGGTTTCCAAACTTTCACGTTCCATCCGAAAACAAACCACAGACTCCAGAATATTTTTGAAATGTTGATATAAAACTGGCTTTCAAAACTTCCACAAAACTTAAAAAGCTTCTAGGAAATATTTTCGATAAAACTCTATACCTAGACATGCTTAAATGTGGTCAATTCGAAGTGCAATTCATGCAATTTGACTATCGTAGCCATTGTCATGTGGGTCCGTCTTTCTTTATTTCTACGTTCAGTCGGTCCAATAACGCTGTGCAATATTCAGAACCGATCATTTTTCCTTTCTCAAAATAGTCAATAAACAAAGTACAAATTACAAATTTCAGACTGAACTTCATATCATAACGTATGAAGTTCCAGTCGTATCCCGAAGTCATTATTGCTGATGGCAGGAAAACTAATCCATTCCTGGTACCGGGACGAGCAACAAAAGAGGCGCTTTTCCATTCCGCGACGCCATAGCGCCTGGTTTTGACAGGCGGGCGAGAAATAAACTAAATACAATGAAACGGCGTGTGTATGGTTAATAATTGGATAATCCGGAGAACGAAAACAATTTTATTCAGCGAACAGTGGAGCTGAAAACCCGCTGCGCCAGTTTCGGCACGAAAACGCCTCGTTTTGATGCCGTCGGCGACTGACAGGAGCGGGATTGAAGGATTCGTTAGTCGTTTCCAGTTGGGAACGAGACGTTTTCCCGTGGCTCCCGGCACATATTGTATTTTTGGAAATTCGCACACTATTTTTTCGCGTGAATTAGGATGATCACAAGTGTAGAAATGTATACTAGAGAAACATTGGAAATACTATCTTATAACCTTAGGTTTGTGTTATTTTCCCTTAGTTAAATACTACAGGGTTTGACAGATATCGTAGTAGGTATTGAAATGATTTTTGGAACGAATGTTGCACCTAGACCTAACATAAATAAATCATATACGCAACGTGAGGTTCAGTGCAAACGTCGGTTCACTCCGGCATGATTCGGATATTATAGCGAAGCTATGGCCACTTGGTTGGAAGGCATGTTGATATGTTGTGCGTTGTTGTGCCACAAAAGACCGACTGGTCGTGGTGCCCAACACTATTCATGTCTAAACCTAATCTTATGTCGATATACGCCGCTTGTGCGTGTGTTTTTACTCGGCATATATACAGGGGTGATCGGGTGAGTGTACGGCTAAGAGGATGAACAGTGTAAGGAACTTTCAGAACATGTCTGAAAGTTGAACGATTGGTATAGGCATGTGTGCACAGCCAATATAGACTGGAGCGCCATTTACCTCGAGGTGCAGTGTTCATACCGTGGCCCTAGGGCCAATTTTGACATTCACGCTTTCAAGCAATCTTCGTTCTGCATATGAGCACCTGGAAAACGTTATAACTCTCATCAATTGCATTGATTTCTGCTTGGAATATTGTAGTGTTGGGTCCATGGGGTATACATTCCGTATACTTGGGAGCTCCACAGTATATTCCAGCTCCGGAACCCCTGGCAGTTTGGACCCGTCAAGTTCATCAGCCTGACGAAGTTGTTTACACTCTTCACTCCAGTCTAACTGTATTGTGAATACCGAGTTTGATACTGTATCCATCTTTCTACCTGCACCACATGGGGATTCTCTGATAAGACCCTGTTTATAGGAAATGTGGGGAGGCAGACGAAACTGCCTCGCATGTCATATTTGACTGTCCAGCCCACACACGATGGAGACTTCACTATGGGGGTGACGACACGGCCCTGAGTGCCAGAAACCGTGCAAGGAACCTAGTCAAGGGCCTAATCCTACTTGCTAGGAAAATGGACCCATATTATGTCAGTGGTGCAGCTCGATTAAGTAAACCTGAGCTGCAGGTGATCAACTGAGAGACCCTATGGCAGCTAGCAACCTGAGCCCAAGGTGATCATCCATTAGACCCTGTTAACTAATAGGAGACCGACCAAGGTGCAATAAACCTCTTTAGGCTGCAGCACTGGCTACTCATCATCCTGGACATCATTCAAGTCATCACGACCATGGTTGAAGCTCCTCTTCCACTCGTGTACTCTGCTACGAGATAAACACATATTACCATAAACTTGTTTCGTCAAATGTTCATTAAATGAAACATTTCGTATAAAGTTTTTCTAAGATTAAAACAACTTAATGTTGGCTATCGGTTCGATATTCATTAGTGTCACGATGCAACAATCAAACTGTCACTCATAACCAAAATTTCTGATTCTACATGTTCGAACGTCAAAGAAGGGTGTACGTTTCTAACTCTGGTAACCCCAATGGTTGGAACCACTTGAATGGGCCATTTTGAAAAAGTCAAGTTTACTTCAAAACAGAATATTATTATTTTTCAGATACTTTACTGAACTCAGGTTTGTAGATGTCTTCAATTCATGAATGAATGAATAAAATGTATAATTCCAATGAATAAGTATAGGAATAGCAAGGACCACAGTTGAGAGTGTTCCACAAAGTGTAATTCCATCAACGGTGAATACAACATACCACGGTTTCATCCTTATTAGGAATCGTCAGTGAAGCACAACTCAACGCTGATGAAAAATACACTTCGAAGAAGCCGGTTAATCAAAATCCAGCAGAATTCTTGCAATTAGCCACGTTTGGAACAAAGAATGAGTTTTGAGTCCGCAATGGAGAGCTTGGTTGGTTGAACGCCAGGTTCTGTCTACTAGGAAGTGATTGCTGGATTTTGATCAACGGGCTTCTTCGAAGTGTATTTTTGATCAGCGTTGAGTTGATACGATTCCTAATAAGGATGAAACCGGTATGTTGCTATTCAACGTTGATGGAATTACACTTTGTGGATCACTCTCAACTTTGGTCCTTGCTAGTCCTATTCTTATTTATGTACTAGTGGTAAGCTTTTCCAAAAAAGCGTTGAACTCTTTTGTGATAATTCCAATAATCATAGAATAAATGAGTAAATCAAAAAATCCTGGATAGAACCAAGAAACACTCAGAACAACCACACTCGATTCTAATCAATAACTAATGCTCTGAACACCGACAGTAGAATCGATTACATGCAAGTTAGACGAAAACTAACATGGGGTGCGAATACCCCACAGGGATCAATTTTTCATTAGCACTTCCCTCCTAAATTAATTTACCCGTAGAACGTTATAAGTCACGTTTCTGGCTCTGTGATTGATGGATTACGTGTGATCTGACGATACAGAGGATTGACGTTTGAGGTTGGAATGAAACATGGAATTTTATTATGAATTCATGAAATATAATTTGAATATACCGAGGCAACGTTATGCAAATGTCCACAATAGGAGAGTTAGTCGAGGGATTTTATTAAATTAAAATAGTTTCTTCATTATGAAACAGGTTGATTCTCAAATTTTTATTGGAGCTTTATGGAAAAAGTTGGGCAGCAACTTAATTGCCAATTTCCAACTATTTCGCTGATATTTGCTACTTTGTATGTTTAAAGGATCAGGACCATAATCTGTATTAACTACGAATCAAAAACCAGTAGATGAGAGAAAATGTATTCTACTAATCGAAAAAGTAGGTACACAATTTCCGAATGTTTGTTGCGCAATTTAAAGATTATTTTTATAATTGTTTTTCTCTCGAGAGGAAATATCTTTTATAGGTCCGCTTCTCTCAGGGGTGTGAGACTGCAGTTGTTGATTGGTTACTCACTAAAAAACCTCTGCGAGCGGCCTTCGCAGTTGATGGGATCTGATGACTCGAAGTGATCCGAGCAACACTGCTTTCTGTGCGCGAAATCCTCGGCCAGAGATTTGCTGGCCGGAATAATCTTCAATTCGGTCACGTAGTTCGCTCTCATTCCACCTAGGTATCCTATAATTAGTACGACCATCCTGACCTTATGCCTTGGAAACAGAATTCTGAGCTCGAATATTAAATCCTTGTATTTTCCCCTCTTCTGTTCTTCTTTCATCACCACATTATTATCTGCGGGGGAGGAACATTCGACGACAAACAATTCCTTGAGTTCTTTGTCCAGCAAGAGTATATCTGACTTTATGGCGTGGATCTGCCGAGTTGTTGGAATCGCATAGTTCCAGTAGATGCGAGCTCTGTTATTTTCAACAACTGCTTCAATCTGCAGACGCACATATGGTAGCACTCGTTCGTTGTCGATATCATAGACCTCTCCCAGATGGAGGTAGAGAATTCGGAGTGCCGCATTGTGGGTGTCCACAAATCCTGATGGAGCATGGACTCTGTAAGTAGACATAATGTGCATAACAGTTTCCTGTTGACATGTTCTGCACGTTGTTGGGGTGTCCAATTTCATGGTGTTCTTTTTATACCATCTTGTATTTATCACCCTATCTTGACAGGCCATAACAAATCCCTCCTTTTCCGACTTAAGCCCAGTGGACTTCAAAAAGGCGAAGGATAATTCTTCCGACAGGCCCTGATTTTTCAAACTCCTGAAAAATATGGAGTGCAGGTATTTACCCATGTGATCCTCGAGTAATATCTTCAGTTGTGCCTGTCTTATCTCTCTGCCAACTCTTCTTTGGTATGTTGGCGTAATAAGTGTTCCTGCTAGCTCATGATTGATGGATATGCCAGTTATACTGAGCTTCTCCAAAGCTTTCTGACCAGCTCCTAATTAGGAGAGCTCCTTGGTTCCCAATTTCATGATGAGGCACCATATTATTTATTATTATACTGATCCTCCTGGTTATTCCCTAAGAAGATTCCTCATAAGCTCTCAAGAGCTTGAGCGAGTAAGGAGAATCAGTTGTGTTCTGTATAGGCCTTTTTTAATGCCACCTTAGGCACAGTAATGTTAATTTTTGACCCAACAGTGAATGGTAGCGATTACCGTGACTAGGAAATTTATTTCCTTCGGGCTTCCGCTCCCAAGTCAAACGCTCTCCCACTGAGCCAACCGTATGACAAGCCACACCGTCCTGTTGAAACCACATGTTCTGCAAATCAAGGCGAACCCATTCAGGTCATAAGAAATCAGTCAACGTTGAACGATAACAATTTCCGTTGACAGTTAATGCCTTATGACCTTCGTTGAAAAAAAAATTAGGTCCAATGACTCCTCCAGCATAAAAACGCCACCAAACAGTAAGTTTATCAGGATGTAACGGCAGTTCTTGATATTCTTCAGGTTTTTCACCACTCCAGATACGGCAATTCTGCTTGTTAACATAACCGTTTAACCAGAAAGCATCATCGCTGAGAAAGATTTTCTGATGAAAATCTGCTTTATTTCCGATTTTTCTAAGCACCAATTGATGAATACACGGCGCTTTAAATCAGTTGGTTTGAGTTCTTGCGTTAGAACAATTTTGTATGGATGCACGAAGGTCTTCGCTGAGATGCCTAGTTCTTGTGAACGCCGAGAAATCGATAAATTTTGGTCTTCACGAACACTTTCACATCTACGGCAGCAATATTCTCTTCACTTCTTGCATATCATTGTCTCACTGGTACTGTAACATAATGAAGTGTAAAATCGTTGTTGAAACGTGTACCTTTCCATGATTAAATGGTTGACATTGACAAATACAACTGTCAATGTCACAAATAAAAAATGGCTGCCGGGCGAAGATAATCCTAGCTCTCTAATTGACTGATTAATTTCCGAATTTCTTCTCTTTGAACTGATGTGAATTTGACAAATAGAAAGACTTTTTCAAATCAAGGTTATATTAAACTGATTCCACTAGAGAGCAACATCAGTTGGAAGTGATGCGCATCAGTTCAAAATCACAACATTGTCAAATAGAACGCAGATCCACTGATTTCGCATCACTTCGGAAGTGATACAGCGTCAAATAGAAAGCTACTATTGTCAATTTAAAAATGGGGCGTTCCCATTGAAAGACCCGTTATAATAATGTTTTATACAAAATTTTGGTGCCTCATAGCAAGGTGTAGGTGGTTGTGAAAGTGTTGAAATATGATAATGATAATATGAAAATTATTCAGCAAGGACAAATAAAGAAATAAAACGAACAAAATATAGCAATCGTAAACAGCGAAACAACCTTCAACATAAACGGAGATGAGCCCACCACAAATTTATGATCTTCAGCACATTGAGCCCATAAACGAAACACACAGCGTTGACGACTTGCATTTTACAATGAAGATAGAGCAGAGGGGGATTCAGACTCTAATTAAATTAAACCTTTAAAGATGGCTCGTCAGCCAGGGCGCATAGTTGGCAAGAATTCCCTTAACGAAGTAATTATGTAGCTGATAATAGAGCGCGCTGATGGCTCGGGCACGGAGTTGCGGAAGTTTTGTTCTGACATTTCTGTTGTTTAACGCGACTAATGACGTAACTGGAGCCGGGAATGGAGGACCTGGATGGCTCCGGCAGACCTGGATCACTTTTAATGAGCTGCCGGAGAAGTGGGGACGCCATGAA
The DNA here is from genome assembly GCA_937662695.2 of Halyzia sedecimguttata. Classification (NCBI taxonomy): domain Eukaryota; kingdom Metazoa; phylum Arthropoda; class Insecta; order Coleoptera; family Coccinellidae; genus Halyzia; species Halyzia sedecimguttata. Next base: position 65,950,049 of record OW569415.2, on the reverse strand, counting down.
CCGTAGATGTGTAATTGGTAATTTCGGAGAAGATGCGTTCGATGTCTCAATTCAAATACAGTTTTTTTTTGGTCTTTAGCTTCGTCTGTCGTTATTTTCGAGAGATATTCAAGTTTAATGGGATCGTTTAGATTCTTGGGTGCAGAATAACACGCACCTCATGCTTATGAAATATCATCACGTTATCATTATTATAATATCAAAAATGTGAAAATGTTGTGGGGCATTTACCATGTAAATAATATTATATAATATATATATATACATATTATAAAATTATGTTTGCCATTCTCCTGTATTTGACACTTAATTCAAACTTACCATGGTAAGCTATAACTCTAAAACCGTTTGGCCGATTATGCTTGTAAACGAACTCAAATGTCGCATTCAGATGCACAACCTAACTTGAAATCTTCAAGCCGCTGTCTCTTTCCGTTCTCAGGTTATCGTGACAACAAAAATATTTTTTAATAATTTTTTAATAATTTTCTAGAGATACGATTCTCACAAAATTTCACAAACGTACTTAGGTTTATATTCTACAACTATTAACCAAGTTTCAATTCGATCGGATCTATATTGGTTGAAAACATAATAATTACTCGGAAACAATTTGGCCGATTAAGCCCATTAACGAACTTGTCCGTCGTATTGAGATGCGCCACCTACCCTGAAAATTTCAAGTCGTTAGCTCTTTCCGTTCTCAAGTTATCGTGGCAACGGCCGGACAGAATCAAATTTGACCTCGAATTCTTCATTGGGGAGTCGAACCGAATCTTTTGGGACCATTTTCGTAAAAAAATTCGAAAGTTACAGACATTTGGGCAAAATGATAACGCGATGTAGCCCAGAACATACGCGCAAAATAAATGTTGTTGTCAGAAACATACAAAAATTGGTTCAAGCACTGACGTGAAGAGCTTTTCGCGCATGTTCCATTGTCTATTTAAGCCTCATACGAAGTCGATCGGGCATAGTTTCTGAAATATTACATTTTTCGAGATAGCTGAAATTAATGAAAATTCAATCTCAAACAAAGTTACCGTTAATAATGTTTCATTCACCTCTATATTGGACACTCTTGTTCGAATTTAGCAACGTAGACCGTTTTCTCGGCTTTTATAAGATATGAATTCATTTCGTTAATTTCGTACCATTTTAATGACATACTTGAGTAATGGGAGAATCGTCTATGATCACTGAATTTTTAACTGACATATGTATTCTATTAGATTTGAAATTCTTCAAATATCTAATAATATACAAAAACTTACTTTTCAGGATACGATTTTCACGAAATTCCGAAATTATACAAGTAATTACCGAGTTTTAAATGCATCGGATTTGTATATTTTGAGGAAATAGCAACAAAAATTCATTCAGTTATATGTGTATAACTCCAAAAACATTTGGCCGATTATACCTACCAACGAACTCAAATGTTGTATTAGGATGTGCAACCTTCCTTGAAAATTGCAAGTCGCTACATCTTTCCGTTATCAAGTTATCCTGAGATACATAATATTTTTTCATAATTTTTTTTTAATTTTCAAGCCAGACGGTCATCACAAAATTTCAAGCACATCTTTATATCGGTATTCCACAACACGTTTCAATTCGATCGGTTCTGTATTTTTTGGGTTATCGAGAAAATAATATTCCAGTAGGTATAACTCCGGAACCATTGAGCAGATTATGCCCAGCAACGAACTTAACTGTCTGACTCGGATGAGCAACCTACCCTGAAAATTGCAAGTCGCTATCTTTTTCTGTTCCAAAGTTATAGTGACCATGGTCACCTATCTAGCTACTGAATTCACACAGGTCTGCTTGAATGTCCATGCAACAATATAGTTCCAGTCGTGTTCAATAATTCATTTCTTTGATCATGATCCCATATTTGACCTTTCAGATATCAAATACCCGGTAATCGATTGTAAAATGGCGGCTTGAAGTTTTGTGAGCAAGTTCAGCAGAATACGACAGTCTGATATAAAATTTTTTAAGAAAAACTTATTTTTGTTGTGCAATTTTTATTTTCATCTGGTTATAAAATCCTCACGAAATCTCGCACAAATTTGCCGGTCAGCATTATGCAATTAATTACCAAGTTTCAATTTAATGGGATCGGTATTTTTTGAGTTATTGGAGTTTTAACAACAAAATTTTATATGGGTAAACTCCGAAACCGTTTGGCCGATTATGCCCACTAACGACTATACAAATCCAATAATTCTCCTCTAAATATTCTGGAGTAAAAATGACAATATTAAGTTAGTTTTACACGGCGAAGAAATTCATGAATTTCTTCGCGAAGTTCTTCATGAAGAAATTATCCGTGTAAAACATCAACTTAACGTGAAGTTACTTCACGTAAAACTTCATGAAGAACTTAGAACATGTTCTATTTTATCAATAAGTTTCGCGAGAAGTCAGGGGCACTAACATTTGTTTCATGCCATAAATTATCGGAAAAGCTTTAAAACATGAACCAGTGGTCGTTGAGGTTGCTGTTCGGAAGTTCTAGTTGTGTTTTGTGGTAGAAAACGAGTGATGTTCAGAATCGAGCCGCAGCTGCTTTTGTTGTCGTCTGGATATTTGCTAGGTTAGAAATTTACAGTTGGTATTACTGTTATTTGACATTTATCTTCATGAATTTCTTCGCCCGTGTAAAACGACTCACTTCATGAAGAAATTCGCGAATAAATTCATGAAGAACTTCGCGAAGAAATTCATAAATTTCTTCGCCGTGTAAAACTTACTTTATAAATTCATCTGGATGGCTATGCCTAAGTAGGGATAGAGTTTTGCATCAAATTCTGTGATAACCTTCACAATAATATCATTTCGATTAATATTATTAGGAGGACAGAAAATCATGTGATTCCTAATCTTTGCAAAAAAATCATTTCCATTAATATTATTAGAATGAATTTCCATGACAATGGCAACTGGATATATCTTTTAGCAAATTTATCACATGTTCATGCTTCATGATATTTCAAATTCACCGTTCAAGTTCTGGATAACACTATATCACATTCTCCATGAATAATAAATATATTCGAATAATCTTTGGTATTTTTTGACATCGACAATGAAGGATATTAATTGATGGTCGATGAAGATAATTGAATTCCATATTCTAAGAAATAAATAAGTATATATTTAGAGGAAATCTGTGTTATTCTCAATCATTTCGAATGTCTTCAATTGCAAATTTATTTCAGAGCATCAGATACGAAGTCAAAAATGCGAATTCAACAAAAATGAATCTCCAGATCGTGACGACATCGAAAGCAAGGCTTTGATTGGGGTTGAAGAACAAATGGAGACTTCACCGGGGTTGGCTGTTTGTCATCGAGAAATTTGAGAGGTTTGTGACTAGGCATAATTTATCTTCGTTTGTGTGTTCGATGGACGACGTCCCAAAAGCTCAGAATTCGTTTGAATAAAAGACCCTATACGTCAAAATTAAAGAAATAATAGAACTTTCAACAACTCAAATCCTTTGATCTTCTAGAGAGCTTGTTCGATGAATTGAGTATTGTATTTGGTCTGCAGATAATGAAGACAGATTTTTTCCACCCATATATCTTTTTTGAAACACATATCATAGATTCATCTCGCATTTTTCAAACATACTTTATCAAATTCCGTGTTTTGAATTTCCGGACCTAAATAATTTTATTCATGATGGAAAAACTCCTTAAATTTTAGCATATATGTAATATGTTATTCAATATTTCCTACTCATGATGTAGACACCTACCAATTATATTTAGGTATCTCCATTGAGTCGTTTTTTATCACATTTCCATCATTACTCTCGAAATACCGTGGTAAGGAATAGTGGAAAAACAAACCGTATTGGTACCGAATTACAAGGGATTCTTCATCATCTTCCATGAAAAATTTTCCTGTCGTAGTTTTGGATAAAAGCTCTGGATGGCAATATGGAGAAGATAGTGGACAGGCTGAATTTTCTATTGACATAGGTGCCTAATTTATCTATTAGTTCAAAGTATCAACTTGAAACTTTCTGTTAGGGTTTCCTGATTATCTATAAATTGAAATTAATATAAGCATCTAAGCCATAAGATTTTCTTTCAGATATTTAGACTACCTCCAAGGTAGGAAAAATGGATATATTCTAAGTGGAAGAAAAAGATGAGATTATGGGATGAGTTTAATTTCTTTTCGTGCTATTATTTGCCTATTAAAAATAATTAACATTTCAGGAAGAAAATCTATTATGGAAGAAAGGCGAAAATTTCCAAAGGATTAAGAGTCTGGAGGAGCATAGCTATTCATACGATCTGGAAAAAAAATAGCGTATTGTGCTTCAGGTACCTTTATTTTCCAAAATAATATTGCGCTTCTCCACGAAAGGATCGAGACAAATAGATAAAATTTTTGCGGGAATTCGAAGAATTACGGAGTTCCTTTGATATTTCCCGACGCTCCCGCTATCTATTACCTATTAGTTATCATTGACGTTATGGTTTTCTTTTCTAATTTCTATAATTTCAACACGATCGGATCTATATTGTTGGAGATCCGAGCAGCCTTGGGTGAGTTCAGTAGCTGGATGGGTGACCGGTACCACGATAACTTTCGAACCAACAGAGATGGCAATTTTTAGGGTAGGTTGCACACCTGAATGGGACAATTAAGGTTGTCTTTGAGCATAATCGGCCCAACAGTTTCGGAGTTATACCCATCTGGAATATTATTTTCTCGATAACTCAGAAAATGTAGATCCGTTGGAATTGAAAGTTGGTAACTATTTGAAGAACACCGACATAAAGACGTATGTGAAATTTTGTGAGTATAGTATCACTAGAAAATTCAAAGAAAATTACTTGAGCTGTAAGTTTTTTGGTATATTATTAGATATTTAACGAATTAAAAATTCTGTGATCTTAGATGATTCTCTCAGTACTCAAGTCTGTCACGAAATGTCTGTCTGGTACGAAATGTATTAATATCTTACTAAAGTTGAGAAAACAGTCTATATCGATGGTTCATTCGATCAAGTGTGTGCAATAGAGGTGAATAAAACATTAGTAACAGTAATTTTTTGGTTTTAAATAAAATTTTCATTTTTTCAGCTATCTTGAAAATCAGAAACTATGCGTCAGAATCAGCTGAAATTCCGCACATAACTTCGAGCCACCATTTTACAATCAAGTACCGAATGTCAAAGATGTTGTCAATTTGCTGAATCGCGAGGCCTCTCAGACTCATCGACACTTTTCGAGGCCACCACGTACAATATCGAGTCCAAGGTGCTTACCTGTTTCATTCATACACCGAGACCGGCAGCCATTGGTAGGCGTCCCATCTAGACCAATCACGTCACGCATACGGTGGCGCACCCAATTGTCAGACCGTCGCACTATTCCCGTTCTCTTGACTTCACCCGTCTCCTGAACTCTCTGAATAGCCAGAGAATGACTGGCTTAATTAGTGGGCTGCGCTTACAATGTACTGGGTTTTGTACCGTTTTTGCTTGGAACCCTCATATTTCCTCCGCCTGTGAGCATACATCGACTGCCATAACTACACGGTGGATCGAGAAAACGTTGCACCGTTGCAATCAGGAAAAATCACCATTTTGATTTATTAAGTAGATATTTCTAAATTGGAGAGATCTTGATATCTATATAATAAAATAAAAAAAATATTATTTTGAAATTGCTTCTGCGCTATGAATACAACCGATAGTATTCAAAATTATGTTGTTTCGTTACTGTTTATTAGGCAACATTGTTCTATAAACCTATTGCTTCTGACAAATATCTTGTGTTTCCAATGCGGAAGCAATTTCAAATAATATTTTTTTTTATTTTATACATATTTTTCACCCCCCAAACTACCTATAATGATTACTATACAGATAATTGTTAGATTCGGAAAAATGAAAATGCAAATTTGAAATTGTTATTGAGTTAGAAATTCTAACTTAGAATTGAGTAATTTTTGGCGTTCTTGTTCCTCCGGAGTAGAGTGCTTATCAATTTGCCCAAATGTAATTTTCGAATTTTTGGGTGAAAATGGTCTCAAACGATTTGGTTCGACTCACTGATCAAGAATCCGAGGTCGAAATCGATTCTGTCCGGCCGTAGGCACGATAACTATCGAACGAAAGGAGTTAGAGGATTGAAATTTGCAAGGTGGGTTTAAAGCGTAAATATCTCGAAAGAGTTCGTTAATGGGCGAAATCCATCAAGCGGTTTCGGAGTGATCGCCATTTTTAGTCAAAACATTTTTTATGAATATTTCCGAAACCGATCACTCGATCTATCTGAAATTTAGCATCAAATTGTAGAATCATGACCTGTATACGCATGTGAAGTTTTGTATTGATCAGGATACCGCAAAGTGTAAAAAAAAAATTAAAAAAAAAAAAAAAATTCTACAATAACTCTCGAACGGATTGAGCTAGGCAGTTGAAATTCTCAGAATAGGTCAGTGAGATGAATATCTCGGCTAAGTTCGTTATTGGGCAAAATAGACCAGATGTTTTTAGAGTAAGGAAAAAAAAATTTTTTTTAAGTAGCAAATTTCAAATTCAATTTTTATTTAGGATGCAGTTTCACTATAAAAATCCATTGATATCATTTGCAACTCCAACAAGCTAATACTTTCGGAGATATGATTTTTCGAAATTTCAATAATGAATCGTACTTCTATGTTTTCACAGAATGCTATAATTATTCTATCTCTATGCTTTATTATATGATCTGTGTTCTTACTCGTACATGTCATCCTGTTCTATAAGAGAGAGTCAAATTCATTTCAGCTATTTTAATTTGATTTCTTCGATGGTACAGTTCTCATTCTCAGATTTTCTGAGAATGAATAACAATTTTTCTTCTCCATTCTACTTTCTAGTGTGTTTTTCATGTTACATTTTAGTTATATAGGTAGATATATATGGGTATGAGGGAATGCAGGGTGTTTCCTGACTATATACGTGTAAAAAATTTAAATTAATTTTAGATTGAAAAGTCTAATAAACCTGCTAACAAAGGTTTTATTTTCGAGATAATATATATGTTAAATGTACCAAAAAAGCGTTATTCGAGAATATTTCTAAAATAACTCAATTTAGGGGTTAGGATTTTAGCATATGAATATGTAGTGAAAGCCCAATACTTACACAGATTTTACTTTCACTTTAGAGAGTAAAATAAAAATAAAATTCTGTAGTTTTATGCAATGATCAAATACCGCAGTTTTTGGCGCGCTGTTCTGTGAACAGAATGCTTATCAATTTGCCCAAATGTCAAATGCTAAAAAAGGCATCCGTTCTGCCGTAGGCACGATTACGCTCGAACGCAATAAGCTAGAGAGTTGAAATTTTCAGAGTAGGTTTGGAGTTCAAATGCGCAGGCTAAGTTCGTTAATGAGTAACATTCACCGTGTGGTTTCAGAGTTATAGCCATCTGAAATTTTGTTTTGCCAATTACTCGAAGAATACAGATCTGATCGAATTAAAATGTGGCAGTTAGGTGAAAAATACTGACACTAAAACATATGCAAAATTATGTGAGGATCACGCTACTGGAAAATTAAAAAAAAATATATTAAAAAAAATCTGGATCTCAGGAACTATCAGTCAGAAATCGTTGAAATTCTGCGAGAGCCTTCGAAACCTTATTTCTCATTAAAGTTCTGAATTTGAATTCGATCGGATCTATATTGGTGAAGATATCACGGAAATATCGAAATATTCCTACGATCTCAGTGTATTGGTCCACTGTTTTTATATTCGACCAAACAAATAATCAACAGTTTGTTTGATTTTTGACAAACGTCAAAAAAAGGATACAAGCTATAGAAGGATGTAATCATAACGTGTTTGCATAGATCTTTATTATTACTGTTCTGTGATCGTATGTCTATATTCTATATGTTCAAGTTAATGTCATCATGTCTGACATGTGCCATGATAAACAAATCAGTTTTGTAGATTTTTTGTAGATTATGAAATATAACATAACTTGGTATGAAATAAATATCGATTTCAAGATTCAAATATTCCTATATAACCAAACATGGCTGGATACACGGGGCCGACCCCCAGATTTCGATTTATAGGGACAATATGCTGCCACGGAATGGAAAATTTTGAAAACATCCTTCACACTTCATGGATTATTATTTAATAGCGATCGAACAGCACGAAGTTCAGGATCCAATAAAGTTGTCCATACTCAGAAACATTATTGGTACAGAAGCTGCAAGAATTATGTCCACATTCGTGATCCCAGAGATAGAACTGAACAAAGATGAATATACTATGAAGTCTATTGAAAAATATGTCAACCCAAGAGTTAATGAGTGCTTTGAAAGGTATAATTACTTGAAAAAGGTGCAAAAAGAAAATGAACAATGTGAACATTTCCTTACTGAATGCAAGTATCTAGTACGAACATGTAATTATAATGAAACCGACTCAAATCAAACTGCAGAAGATAAAGCACTGAAAGACAAAATAGTTATAATAAGATCATCCTGTAACCAGAGAGGCATTACTGAGAGTTCCAAAATTGACAGTGGAGAAAGCAATTGAATTTTGCAGAACCAGCGAGCAGAGCAAGCAACGGAACTTGCAGTTCCAGAGCGAATTGAGGACATTAAAGCTGCAGGGAAGTATAATAAACAAACGAAAAATTTCAAGTGTAGACAAGAAGGTCAGAAGAAGGAAATTTCAAATGAAGGCGATCTCAGTCGACACATGGTGCACGTGAATGCCCCGCACTTCGTAAAAAGTGTAGGAAGTGCGGTATGTTGAATCATATTACTATATCTTGTAATGTTAAAAAGATGAAGGTAGTTCTGATGAACCAGATATTATTATATATATTATTAGGCTTAGGAAAGCATAGGATGAACTTATTCAATGATGAACGTAATAATTTCAATGTTGAATTAGATACAGGTTGTAACATTAGCATATTTCCTAGAGGAAAATATAATGAAATATAAACACAGATTTTAGTTCGTAAATCTAACTCATCTAAGAATTTGAAGTTACACAGGTCATCTTACAAATTCTTCTGTGTGACACCATTTGGTATTTATAGATATTTGGTATTACCTTATGGTTTATCACAATCCCAGGACTTATTGAGGGAAATTTAGATTTTAGAGACCTTGTAATGAATTACAATAACACGGCTCTGATTAGTAGAATCACTAGTACAAATCTTACAAAGTATACACCTCGGAGATCTTTCACCAATAATAAGCTACAACCTCAAATTCAAAAAAATATTTAGTTTAAGAAAGAGGATCAAGTTGTAATAAAAACATCAAGTGATACACTCTGGGAAAAGGTTATTGTCCTGGGAAAGGCAAAAGAACCTAGTTCTTATCGGGTGAAAAAGCAAGTAAATGGTCAATTATTATGACGTAATACTCAACAGATAAAATTGTCATATACCAGACCCCGTAGTAATGAATATACATTAGAAACTGAATTAGACCCAAACCAATTATCACCAAATGATTGTAAGGAAAACAAGAGTAGAAATAGTTCGAACAAGACAAATTTTAGTAATGTTCGAAGTGAACCCGAGATAATGACTAGAAATAAAACAGCAATATAATCCGTTGTGGAACAATTTTAAAACTCCTGGGCGTTTAAACCTTTGAGGGGAAGGTGTTCGACATAATAATATAATAATAATTCTATGGTCTAACCTCAATGGACATATACCTATTGTACCTATATCGCATAGCATTGTTGTATCAGATTATTACGGTATGTAAGAATGCCACAGACATTTAATAAACATAAATTATGTATATGTCTTTAAATATTAATCACCAAGTATCAAACAATGAACATATTGATTCTGGAACCAGTCTCGCAATTTACAAACAATGAGTGGAAAATAGTTAGCTATGCAAAAAAGTCTTTCTCATGAGAAATACTATCACTTTCTCATTTTGTTAAATTCTCATACAAAGTATTCTGCATTTTTTCTGGAGCTAATCAGCTTTAGGCGAGTTCGGTATCTGGATGGGTGACAGCTCTGGGTATAAATTTGGACAGCGCGCCAAAGCTCCTGTCCACAGGGCTTGAACCCATTTTTTTAATAGGTGTGATTATTTACTTGTTTATGGTGCTTGAAGTAGCAAAAAACAGGAATTAACAAGATAGTTAATTTTTTTGTTTCATTTCAACACCCTGTATGTTCGAAACAAAGCAGTGACGGACATATGTATATTGGACTTTTTCTATCTAAATCGCTCTTTAATTTTCCACACGTAGTTATAGAAAACATCTTGTATATTCATTAATTTTTTCACTCAAACAACTTCAATACATAAAATTGAGATTAATATCTACATAATTTTCAATTTTCTTTTTTTTTTTTGATTCGTTTTTCTTATGCTTTGCCTTTTCTAAATATCATTCAATGTTGAATCATGATATATTTAACCAATCTCGTATAAATTTTATGAAATATTTTAATGTACTTATTCCACAAAAATTAAACTCTATTTGTCGAATTGTTTAATAATGCGATTTGCACTGATATATTCTGATACATTCTCTAACCTCCAATTCCTTGACTTTCACTTCCGTCACCTTGGTAAGTTAATGTTGGGATGTTGAAAACGATATATCTTCACGTTTTTGATGAAGCCACAATGTGCAAAATACGAAGCGTAAGAAATCCAGTTCTTATACTTCAAAACTTCTGAAATACTTTCATCGTTGAATGCACTCAAGATCAATCAATGTTATACATGAAATATGATCCAAATTCATGCGGCTTTTCTTTTCTTTCCTTCTAATAAAAAAGACAGAGCCTCTTATTCAAATGTATACGTGATCCTTGCGTACCATTGTGTTTCTATTCAGATGATCTGAAAGTTGGTAGTTCTAACAGCAACGACGAAGGAAAGAAATCATGTTGAGTGATTCAACTATTCTCCATATAAATTCCAAACTGGTACCTATGATAAATATGTCTACTGAAGTAATGGGCTCTTACCTGTATCCTATCTTCCGGCAAATCCGTCTTTAGGCTCAACATTTCCCTAGCGTAAACATCTGGATAATGGGCATCCTTGAACGCCTTCTCCAGTTCCTCCAACTGATAGCTGGTGAAGATCGTCCTGCCACAAAGCCACTAAGGGTAGTCAAGAAGGTAACGAGGGAATAGCCTTATATCTATCATTCGCAACATCACAAGAAATAAGCGAATACGTGTTATACGATATCTATTGTTTATTGAAAATTATTCAAATTTCATGAATAAACTTTATTCGATATCTAACCACAAATCAAACAGTCCTAAAAACACTTATTTGTTGTCACCTGATGATGGTTAGAAATCATGATAGAAGTTACTGTTCCAATTTCATCGATGTTTGGTATAGCTTTTTATGAAAATTCCGTGCATAGTTCTAGTTTGTTTTTAGTACTATTAGTAGTATTAGGTAAGTATATGAAGTAAGTATGTATATTAGACCAAGTATAAAATAAAACATAAACAGATGAGAAAGCTGCGTGCACAGGGGCTTTGGCGCGCTGTTCAAATTTATAGCCATAGCGGTCACCCATCCAAGTACTGAACTCGCCTAGAGCTGCTTAGCTGAAATATTGGGGGACATTTCTATCTTCAATATCGATTCTTTTTTCAAATGAGAAACAATGAGTTGAAAATTCACAGAAAGCATTCTGTATAGCAGTAATTTTAATTTTTACATATAATAATAGGTATACGAAAATATTCACGTTTCACGTACCTAAGAAAAAATCAACCCAAATTCGTTCGATAACCGTCCTCATAGTTATCATTTCAATAGAAATTAAAACAAATGTCACCTTCACTCAGTAGAAAACCTAAAAAATTAGGATCTGTGATCTGAAAATATCTGTTTCAATTCATCCAAATACTTCCAATATACCATATTTTATTCTCTTTGACCAACGAATGGTTTTAAATATCGATATAAATGAATCTAAATACTAACTATTTTTAAAAAACCTCTGAAACTGATAATGATTCTCTCGTATTGAAAAATTATCGAAGAATAAGTGAATAAGCAATATTAGTTTGATTTTAGTATACTCACCGAATTTATATTCTTATATAAATTTCTTCCGGAATGAAATTGCTCTGGATGATTGGCAATATATATACTATGTTGTTCAACCGATTTTTTAATGAATTTTGACATGCTGTTGACTCATCGACTTGTCAAATACAACTTCGGTAGGTCGCTCGGAAGCACGGAAATAAATATGAACATAGGCAGACTTAATATGTTGTCTATGACATAATGATTTCTGAAATTCTCTCCAGGCACGTCAGAATAAAAAACTTTTGGCAACTTCGCTGGTCTAGCGTAATACAGTTGACCAGTACATCTCGATCGTTGGAATATTTCAGTATTTCAATAATATCTTCACCAATACAGATCTGATCGAGTTCATATCTAGAACTTTACTGTAAAGTAAGGTTTTTGAAGGCTCTCACAGAATTTTATCGATATCTGTAGGATATTTTCGGAGATACAGATTTTTTTTTATTTTTTTTTTATTTTACAGTGATGCGATCCTCACAAAATTTGGCGTAAGTTTTTCCTGGAAGCCAAGTAACCTTAGGCGAGTTCAGTAAATGGATGAGTGACCGTTCTGGCTATAAATTTGAACAATCCTGCCAAAGCAGACTGATTTCACGTCAGTGCTTTTCCAATTTTTTTTTGTTTCACTTTTCGCAGGTTTAACTTCACATATACTCAATGCTTTTTGATATTTCTTTCGGAAAAGTAAAGAGAAGCAATGAACACTCACCTATGACGCCGCTTCTTCTTCTTCTTTTTATTTAAGCCTAAACCATCTCCTATCGTAAATTCTTTGGAACTATCTAACTGACCTGAAATGAAATCTAAAACTTATTATTCTTATTTCAACTGTCACCGAAGTCGCAAATTATTCATTGGGAGATAATATAAATATTGGGATAAGTTTGAAGTTACTCATGTTTCTAAGCGATTTTAAAATTTTCAAGAGCACTCTGATTTGTATCAATTTAATTTACACCGTAACCTACTGAAATTCAGGTATTATTACTATACAGATCCGTTATATCAAGAATAAAAAAATTGCAAATGACATATTCTGGAAATTGTTTGAACGCGAATTAATTGCAAATGATTCCATGAGAATCATTTCACTAGTGAGTGAAATGATTCTCATGGAATCAAAAATCTATAAATTTGCATCGAAAAGTTACATTATTACGAAAAAAGTGAAAAAACTTATCAGGACAATAATCTGAAATTTTATATGTAGGTACATGAAGGGGAAAAATTAAAAGATTTGCATGGAAAAGTGAATCTGATGATGAACCAAAGTCTGAAATAATTACCATATTCTCATTTGAATTGTAAATTAAATAAGAATATAACTTAAACGGTTGGTGTATACCAGCCAGATTTCGTGTCTAATAAGACAACTAGCATATTATCACTAGCCAAAACTTGGTATAGGTAACGGATATTTTATAACAGTAGTGTACAGTGTTACAAATAAAATAAGTGATAAGAATTAGTCGTAAAGTGAAAAACGTGCACTCTCAAACTCCTGAAGTCACACGAGTGCTCTTAAAATGTTTGTTGTTTATTTTAATGAGTTAACTCTCGGATTAAACAATTGAATTTCAATTATAAATACCTAGGTACAATTCAAGAGATTTAAGGAAAAAAAAAATTCTCAGTGATTTTTAACGGGCTGTATCTCAGTGCATTAAAAAAAATGTTTGAAGGTTCAAAACTTTAGTTTCTGGAACTAATATTTTTCAGAGCTTCAGTTCTCAAGCAATCCGTAGGAATTGAGCAAACACACAATTTCCGAATTGTCAGCCTTCATTTTCCTGGGCTTGGAATTTTTTTTGGTGAACCACCATATGCACCAGATAGCCTGTTTAATTCAGCATCAATTGATTTCTTTTAAATTTATTGTACATCCATTTGTTGCGGAGATATCCGATAGAAAACAAAAAAACCACTTCTTAGCAAAATCTGTTCAGACATTCGATAAAAATTATTTCTCGCAATTACAAAAAGTAATAAAAGTGGATATTTGTACTCAATATACCCCTGATATTTCTGTGAATCTGGAGATTGATCCATGGTTAGATTTTTCCGGGCTGGTTCTTCAAAATTTTGAAAAAAATTTTAGGAACAAGATTTGTGTTTTCTAACATGGTGTTATCTCCATAAACATGGAAAAATATTTTTTTTATTGTTTTTTATCCAAATTAACGAAGTGATGGAGAATTGTGAAAATTCTCCATCACTTCGTTAATTTGGATGAAAAACAATAAAAAAACTGATTTCTTTTAAATTTTTAGTCAATAAAGACAAAATATAGGGATTTATTATTGAAACTATCCACCCTTTGCGAACTTTCATTTCCATTATTTTAAATTTCTTGAAAAAACCGACAGTTAATATCACAAAGGTGCATCGACTACGATGTTCAACCTAATACGAACATTGGTGGAATTAATTTTAAAAATTTTCGGCGGAGCTAACAAGCGTGTTGAAAATATACAGTTTTTACCAAAACGAATCTGCTTTCTTGGTAAAAAAAACCAAACAACAGTTTCTTTAAAACTAATTTCAATTTTTATGATTTTGTCAAAAATATCAACTATAAGATGCCACAGACGGTGACTATGTTAGAAGTGGACACAGGGAAATCGGCGGGCGCTAGTGCCTGATTATGAACGATGAGTCGGGCAAGGACCATGGGACCGTGGACCATGGCATTGCCAAATTTACCAAGTGACTCATGCCGAATTGAGAAAAAAATCGAAGAAAGATTGTCTTTTCCATTTTCATGAAGATTACACAATATTTTTCAAAATTTGAACAATCGACTCAGAAAATCCGCTAGATGGATCAAACTGCAGATTTAGGGGTTTAAGGGTTCTTAGGGGTACATTGAGGTTTACAAATTCTAAAAGGTCTACGCTTTCCAATCAGTATTCGATTTACCGAAACGAGGGAAAAATTTCACTTTTGACTACGTTTTTCAAATTGACATTGCAGATGTAAATATATTTATATTTTAAATATATAGAAAGATTCCGCTAGGAAATTTATTTCGGTTTCCGAAAGTGTCTTTCCATTTTCTGTGCGATCATTGGTTGGTGAGATACCGATGGTTGAAGACAAAAGCGTCCTTTTTCGTTTGAATTGGGATGTAACCGCGACAAATTTACGTAGGCAAGCATTTCGAAAAAATTAAGTTCAATAAACAAGCTATTTGGAAAATATGGAGGTTTAACAAAAACCGAGAAAAAGAAGACAAAAAAATTGGAAAAATTGGTCTCAAAATTTCCTACCTGAAGTTCCAACCTTCAAAATATTATTTTTTTAATTTCCCGATGCGACCATTTTCCCCTTAGTCAATTTTTTTAATGTAGTGTAGAATCAACAGTAGCCTGGCCATAGTCGGAATACCGCCATATAAAATCGATCAATCTTCAGTTGAATTCTGCGTTCTTCAATATTTTCCAAGCATCTTATGGACGTTCCACAGCCCCAATTATCAAATCCGTAACGGAAACGCGAAAATTGCATTTCCCTAGGGCGAGACCCCTCTCGCATAACGGCCTCCGAAACAGCCCCAACTCATCTCCTCAGTCCGAAATGGATGTCCTAAAATTGCCGTTTTAAACTCGATTCGAAACCCTATTGATCGTATCGTTCTCGGATGCGATATGCCGGAATAAGGTTAGGTGAATTTCCCGGCATTTTTCCCAATTATATCGGTTTGCTTGCTCTTTCTTCGCCGGGAACGGATGGCCGAGCTAGTCAGTTAATTCGGGGAAGAGAGAGGAATGGCATCGAAATCCCAACCGTTCAACCTGGACAGATGATTAGAAGCTCATCGTTAGAAGATTTGGAGCTGACGCGACGTGGCTTATTGGGGAAATCGCCTGAAGGAAAGTTCTGAAAGGGCTTAGGGTTTCTGGAGCAGTGTCGCAACGACATCGTGGTACAAGGGTTCAATGTTGAGGGATGAATAAGTGTTCCTGAATCAATTTTTTCGTGAGCTTTCATGGCGATCAGAAGAAGAGAAATTTTAACGGAGGCAATAATTAAGAGTTCAATTGAATTAAAATGAGGATCGCAGTATTTAAGATACTGAAGATGATCACCTTCTTCAACAATTCTACCAAAGCGGTCAAATATCAAATAGTTGATTACTGTCAACACTCATCCCCATTCCGCAAAAGACGGATGTAAACTAATTGCTCCAACCACAGAAGAATCAGCTTGATGAGCCACGCCGTAAAAGACTTCCTCAATATCATAGAAGCACGAGTATATGGAAAATATTAGCGCCACTCGATTTGGCTTCCGAAGAAGATTTGGCCCTGGGAAAACCTCTCTAGACAAGTCCTGATTCGACGAACACGTGACATCAACGCAGGAGTCTCAGCATATAGACTTCATAGACGATGAGGCCTTTGATAAAGACCAACACGGAAAACTTCTCTCAATTTTACGTCAGTCCGTGACGATAGGGATGCAGAGATAATACGAAAGCTATACCTACAACAAATGGCCAATTTACGAGGAGACAACGAGATATCAGAAGAGTTTATCATAGTGAGAGGAGTACGTCAATGTTGTGTACTGTCACTCTCCTATTCAATGTATACTATAAGCATCTGTTTAAAAAAGCACTGGACAACATATGAGATGGTATGATACTAAACGGAGAAATATCTAAACGACCTAAGAATGCGGGATACCGTTCTTACGGCCGATACTGCAGAGGAACTACAGAGGAGTATAGACCATGTTTAAAGCACCTGCCTACAACAGATATGGTATGAAGATGAACTGCAAGTCGACTGCCATCAATGTAGACAGTGGTAAGAGCGTTTGACTCATGGGCTGGAGGTCCCGAGTTCAATCCGGGGCTAGGAAAGGAATGTTCTGGTCATGGTAATCGCCATCATTCTCTGTTGGATTGAAAACTAACAGTGATAAGCCTAAGGTGACGTAAGAACACAATAACAAAGCCTACACAGAACACAACTGATCATTCTAACTTTTAAGAGCTTATACGGAGACCCCAGGCATAGGAAAAACAAAGGAGGATCAGTGTAATAATAATAAAAAACAATTCTGTTTTCTTGATATGGCGGATCTCTACACTACACTCTTGTTCACTACAAACAATAGAAAATCTGTATTATATTCCAAACTTTCCGCTCGTACTGTATTAGGTTATGCTTGAGATCTTAATATATGTACTTAATTTTAACTAAACCTATGTGCGGCCAAACAGTTAACTATTAATCAACAAGTGCCCAATGAAGCGCCATAAGACCAGCATATGCACTTTTATTCAGGGTCTCTATGAATCATTTTAACATCGCAGTTGGCTTAGGATTTTTATTTACTACTTCTTATTCTTCTGTTCTGTTTATATCATTGAATTTCTAAACTGACAGCCAATATTGAAATATTGTAGATTGTTATTTTTTATAATTAGTGAAAATTCAGTTTCCAAATTATTTTAATCTGGAATGAATGACTTATGATTTAGAACAAAACACATGTATTGAGATGTCCTATTACCGCAACGGTACGTTAATTAATGGTGAATGGATTTATTCTGTAGATGCTTGTAAAAATGAATATCTGGCGAAATATCCTGATGTTTAGATTACAGAATCTACCCCGAAAGCACACATCAGAGGTTTTATAAACAGATTAATGGAAGCGTTAACAAGAGAAAATCGACAGGAAGACCTCAAGTTTCTCAAGAAGTTGTTGAAGAACTCAGAACACGAGTTGAACAAAATCCTCAAATGTTCCTGAATGAATTATCTTAACAGTCTGGTGTCCCCTTGAGTAATTGCCACAAATTATTGAAAAAAAAAACTGAATTTGTACCCTTACAAAATAACGATGGTACAGCACCCCTACCAATAGATATTCCACCAATGTTAAAAAATATATTTGACAATAAACGAAAAAGAATTTTTGAATCCCTTGAGATTACCCAAAATCACGTGTAATAAAATTTTAAATTCAAAAATTCATTTATTTGAAAATTTCACTTTCTACGAACTTAATGCGAATTATATGTACTATTAAATCAATTTATTTGTATAACAAAAATATTTGGTCCAAACTGGTACGGAAGAAAAGAAATCTCCCAGTAACAATCATTTTGGAACACATCATCATTTATCATTGCGAATGTAAACAAAGGAGAAATTGAGGTTATGCGTATATCATGAATTCTGTGGTTGGAATTACAAATGCAAAGCATGCATATGAAGCACCAATATGAGATTGTTTCAGAACCAACTATTAAATGGTTTCTTCTGGGTTTTCTCTGAAAAATATCTATAAAATAAAAAAAATAATATTTTGTGATTTGCTTCTGCGTAATAAACCCAAGGCATTTGTCAGAAGCAATCAATCGAACAATGTTGCCTAGCAACGAAACAACATCAACGAAGAAACAACTATATCGTAACGTTTCGGAGTCTATATCAGACTCCTTCGTCAAACACTTCGAAAACGAACGAAAATCTTCAGAATTATTTTGTTGGTAGTTATTCTGAATTTCGAGAATTGTTACATTTCAGAGTTTGGGAGAGAAACCCCTGAAATAAACCATTTAATAATAAATAAACCTCCCACAGTATCCTTTAATGATTACTCGACTACGATGTTACAATCATTTATAAAGATCCTGTAGTTAATGAAAGTAAATGCTTTTATTAAATACTGTTTCTCCAATAGTTTCCAAGAAAAGTTCCAGATGGATATTTTTCCTTCAATTCTAGAATTCCAACTGGTACGAAACTTAAACGCTTCAAAGTTGAGGAGTTCCCCAATTTTTTTCACCAAAACGGACTAATGTTTCTAATGTTGGATGTTCCACAACAATCCTTATCCAATTCTTCGAGCCCAAATCCGTCCAGAACACACCTTCGTCTCTATCGGAGAAGACAAAAACCCATTCTTATCAGGGATAAGTGGATTACCCTTAATCAGGCGGAAGCTGAAGGCATTCTGAATGCGTATCGCCGGCTGGCTGCTCCATCATGATGGCGCTACTGCCCCCCGGGGAAGGGGCAGACCGCCCCCTCCCCAGGGGGGAGCGACAACACTTCACTTGGGCATAATTGAATTTTCAAAGCGAAGGATTATTGGGTGGGAGATTGCTTCTCTTCGCCTGGTGATTAGTTATTTCGTTTCATTTCCCAGATCGAATTCGACATATGGGTAATTTTAAACCTGGATAAACTTCGATTTCGAAAGAGACGACGAGGAAGCTGGTAAAATTGGAAAATTGTCCCCGGATTGAGTTAAGAGACAAGCAAGTGGAAGATATCGGAATTTTATTTTTGCCCTGATCGATAGACACAGTATGCTGAGAATGCTTTCCTTCTGGAAAAAAAAGCAGCAAATTATGATCAGGAATTATCATTTTAGCACCAAAAGTCACCTATTTTGTCTATGGTATATTAATGTCTACACATTTTTGGCGCTCTTGTTCCTCGGAACAGAGTGCTTATCAATTTGCCCAAAGGTCTGCAATTTTCGAATTTTTGGCTGAAAATGGTCTCAAACGATTTGGTTCGACCCACTGATCAAGAATCCGTGGTCGAAATCGATTCTGTCCGGCCGTCCGTCCGTTAACACGATAACTCTCGAACGAAAGGAGTTAGAGGATTGAAATTTTCAGGGTATGTTTCGGTTTCGGAGTTATGGCCGTTTTTAGTAAAAACATTCTTTATGAATATTTCCGAAACAGATCACTCGATCTATCTGAAATTTAGCATCAAATTGTAGAATACTGACTTTTATACGCATGTGAAGTTTCGTATTAATCGGGTTACCGTAAAGTGTAAAAAAAATCTTGAAAATTTTTGAATTATGTTTCTACAATAACTCTCGAACGGAATGAGCTAGGCAGTTGAAATTTTCAGAATAGGTTAGGGAGATAAATATCTCGGTTAAGTTCGTTATTGGGTAAAATAGGCCAGATGATTTCGGAGTAACAAAAAACTTTTTTTTTTTAAATCACACATTTCAAATTGAATTTATTTTTAAGATGCAGTTTCACCATAAAAATCCATTCATATCATTTTCAACTTCAACAAACTAATACTTTCGGAGATATGATTTTTCGAAATTTCAATAATGAATCGTACTTCTATGTTTTCACATAATGCTATAATTAGTCTATCTATGATTTAGTAAATGATCTGTGTTCATACCCGTACATGTCATCCTGTTCTATAAGAGAGAGTCAAATTCATTTCAGCAATTCTAATTTGATTTCTTCCATAGTGCAGTTCTTATTCTCAGATTGCTCATCTAATCTTGATAAATAAACTATTATTTGAATTGAATTTCCTATCATAAGAATACATTGATATAATTCCCAAATCTGAGAAACCAATACTTTCGGAGATATAATTTGTCTGTTTGAACTAGAGCGCCACAAAGCTCCTGTCCACAGGGCTTGAACCAATTTTTTTACCAATGCTCTGAAACTCGTAGAACATTGCGGTAAAATGTTTGGATTTGTGTTTTTGTAACATTGACATATCCCGAAATCTAAGTCGACGTGTTAGGTTTTCGAGATTTACGTTTTTTGCGCGTTCGCAAAATATACATATTTTCCTCTCAACAAATAAAGCACTTTTTGGGGCTCTTCTTCCTCGGAACAGAGTGGTGTTCAATTTTCCCAAATGTCTGTAATTTTCGAATTTTTGGGTGGAAATAGTCTTAAACGATTTGGTTTGAATCACCGATCAACAATCCATGGTCGAAATCAATTCTGTCTGGCCGGCCGTAGGCACGATAACTCTCGAACGAAAGGAGTTAGAGGATTGAAATTTGCAGGGTAGGTTTAGAGCGTAAATATCTCAGACGAGTTCGTTAACGGGAGAAATCCACCAAGCCGTTATGTCTGTTTTTAGCCAAAACAATTTTAATGAATATTTCCGAAACCGATCACTCGATCTATCCGAAATTTTGTATCCAATTGTAGAATCATGACCTTCATATATACATGCGATGTTTTGCATTGATCGGATTGCCGTAAAGTGTCAAAAAAAATAATTGAAATTTTGTTTCCACAATAACTCTCGAACATACTGAGCTAGGCAGTTGAAATTTTCAGAGTAGGTTTGGGAGATAAATATCTCAGTTAAGTTCGTTATTGGGCAAAATCGGCCTGATGAGTTCGGAGTAACAAAAAACAAATTTTTTTTTTGCATTATAAATTTTTAATTCAATTTTTTTAAGATGCAGTTTCACCTTAAAAATTATTCTATCTATGAATTATTATACGATCTGTGTTCATACTCGTACATGTCATCTTGTTTTCCTATGATTAATTTCAGCTATCCTAGAATTATGAGGATTATATAAGATGATATTATACTTTTAGTGATATTTTAATGCCCGTGTATAATCCATACGGTGATGAAAGGATACTTTGGTAATTTTATCAGAATGGGTTCAGAATAACTGCAGTAAAAGCAAAACTCAAATATTGTTTATTATTATTGTTTTTAAATTGATATAATATAATTTTCAGAGTGGATTTCAGAAATGAATATCTCGTGCATCTAAGTTCGTGGTTTTTGGCGCTCTAGTGTGAATTTATTTCATGATGCAGTTCTATCTTCAGAATCCATTTATATTATTCCCAACTCTGAGAAACCAAAACTTTCGGAGATATGATTTGTCAAAGATTGAACAAGAGCACCAAAGTTTCTGCCACAGGGAATTCCCCCTTTTTTCATTTACTATTTTTCCAGATTCTGGTCAGGTGAAAAGTTACAAGCGTTCAAAGATTTCACAATGTGCTAATATCCTCCTGCACTGTGTTTTCATCCATAACCCATAACGATTTCTGTATGTCTGTTTAATAGAATATCCGAAACGCTGTATCATCTTATGCATTGAAATTGTTTGAGAAAACTTATTTACCCACTTAATTCTTATGATTTGGTTCTTAATGCAGCATTTGCAACAAAATATTCCACTATTCGTCACTATTTGAACCGACACTTCCATTGATTTTAATTCAACGTCCAATTGTTTCCACTATTAGATTATCCACAGTGTCATCGTCGCCTATATTCACATATTTAAAATTACTGCTTTGAATTTTTGAATATGCATTAACAGAAAGCATGGTTGTAGAGTAAAAGAGGCCTCAGTTTTGATGGAAGAATGTACTAATGGAATGTTTTCAAAATTTAAGTTAGATCAGATTTGGTAAGATATTTATAATCTTAATTTCAAAATCGAAATGGTTGCAAGAAATTATCTAAATGTCAGTCGTTGATACTTGAGTGGAAAATTTGATTTGATTATAATGAGTATAGAAAGTTAAGGGACAGAACTAATAGTCTTAAGATGTTAGATTGTGTAAATTAGATAAATTCCGTGTTCCAGATGAACAACTTATCGACAGATCATTCAAGCGATAACAAGTTAATGAAAAATCCATGTTCAATGATAAAATAATGATTTTTTAATTTATTTGAATGATTTATCGACCTATTCAGAGCCACCGTCTCCAAACTAAAAATCGCTTTGATGATTGCCAACCTCCGAAGCGGAGACGGCACCTGAAGAAGAAGAAGAAGAAAGTGGTACATTTCGAAAATTTGTTTTCAAAGAGGACATAATGGTACAAGAAGCTGATTCCATTCCAAAATTCATGTAAGCACCATTTTCAAAGAAATTTTGACAGTTAAGGATATTTTGATAACCACAATTTTTTTTCCAAATCTGTATAGATATCTGGAAAACAAGCATTCATGAAGAGAAAAAAATAAAGGAGAATTAAGAAAAATTGATGAGATAGACAGGCAAGACTTCTGAAGAGATGAATATGACATAAAATGGAACTATGAATAAAAAGTCAAGATGAAGCAAAAAATAATCTTTTCCTAAGAATCCTACAATTTTCCATAATCAACATATTAATTATTGCCCATTGAAAGAAATAACTGAAAAGAAGTGAGCAGAAAAAGAGTTGATTGGATCAAGAAATAATAATAGGATATACATAGTCCGAGTAGATTTTAGTTTTAGTTTATCATGCATAAAATAAAATTGCTCTTTTTCGAACTGAGCAATTATTTTTTATTAATCAAAACAAAGTTTCAAATTAAATCCATCCTAAGAAAGAAAGCCAAATAAACGAGAGAAATTTTGAAAATAAATCATTCAGGAGTGGGTAACGAAAAATAAATTAAATAACGGTCATGTAAATTGGCGCCCAACGTGGGGCTTCAGAAAAATATTCAGGATTTCATATCAATACCTATAAATGTTCAGAATCAGAAATTACATGCCGAAAAATGAACGCACCCAAATTAACAACCCATTTATACCAATTTACCAAAACTCACCACCCAAATTCGGACGATTCTTCACAGCCATATAAATAGATAAACAAGAAAATAATATTTAGCAACGTAATTTCTCGTGATGAGGGAAACAGCGATTCATTAAAGCTTAAGACGCCAAATTTATGAGAGGACCAGTGTATTTAGTAAATAATACGGTCCACAGTGAACTCCAGTTTCTTTCATACTTCGTACATTTTGAAACCTAAACGTTATGGTTTATTGTAAATACTCTTCAACAATGACTGATGCGTCATGCTGAAATTTTAAATTTTTCAAAACCATCACTCCTAAATCAATTATCATCCAAATACTCAAGACAATTCGCGCGATTCGTCACAGCCGTATTTCCAATCAACGCACCTCTCCCGCAGGACCCACTCCAGTTATTCGGTTTATGATACAACCACGCAACATGTGTACAAGCATCGGGAACACGGGAATCACAAGTTCTCCGCACAAAGCCAGCAGCAGATACAGTTTTCTCGATTGCAGGGAGAAGGGTCGAAGTGGAGTCCCTCGGGAGCGACTTAACGGTCGATTAAAGCCGCTTAGGGAATGTAATACACTTGCTAACATGTGGACGTACACTCACTTAATGAATTACATTATGTGTCAAACAAATAAAGCACGGTAATAGCGGGGACTTGATTGATTAACACGTCTATCGGTAGGGCCGTCTTTTTCTACGGAACTAATTTTGTTCATTCGTTCATCTGGCTCAGTTTGGTTGGTCGAACGCATTATTTTCTGTTCTATATATTGTATCGTCGTGGATTCATAATCGAACAAGAATATGAACGATTTCTGATCAAAAATATTCAGGCAATAATAGTTATTTAATCAAGTAGTTTATTCATGACAGCAATTAATGGTGGAAATATTAATAGTTAATAGTTTGAGACCATTTATCGTTTAGAGTTCGACGCGTTATCATTTTGCCCAAATGTCTGTAACTCGACTGCCCGATGAAGAATTCGAGGTCAAATTTGATTCTGTCCGGCTGGGTCCGGCCGTTGCCACGATAACTTGAAAACGGAAAGAGCTAGCGACTTGAAATTTCCAGGGTATATGGCGCATCCCAATACGACGGATGAGTTCATTAGTTGGCATAATCGGCCCAAGGGTTTCCGAGTAATAATTCTGTTTTCAACCAATATGAATCCGATGGAATTGAAACTTCGTGACTAGTTGTAGAATATGAACCTTAGCACGTTTGTGAAATTTTGTGAGAATCGAATCGCTAGAAAATTTTGAAAAAATTATTAAAAAATATTTTTTATGTCACGATAACCTGGGAACAGAAAAAGATAGCAATTTGAAATTTTCAGGTCAGGTTGTGCATAAGAATGCAGCATTTGAGTTTGTCTATAAGAATAATCGGCCTAACGGTTTTGGAGTTATACCCATCTGAAAATTGATTATTATTTCCTCAATAACTCAGAAATATAAAACCGATCCAATTCAAACATGATTATTAGTTGTAGAATGGCAACGCGAAAGTTCTTGCAACATTTCGTGAGGATCGTATCTCTAGAAAATTTTTAAAAAATCATTGAAAATCATTGAAAAAAATTCTATATATCAGAATCTATCCATCCGACATGGCTGAAATTACGACACCTGTATTGGACACTCTTAATCGAATTTATGATGGTAAATTTCGATTAAGAGAGTGTCCAAAACATGAGAACGGACACTAGAATTCACCATGGTAAATTCGATTGAGACTGTCCAATACAGGAGAATGGACAATAGAACATACGCGCAAAAGCTTTTTTGCATTTTAATATGCCTTTCATGCCAAAACTCTATTTTACTTATTGTCCATTGGATTATAGGCTGAAAATTCACAAATTTCTCATGAAACAAGCGCGACTTACTTCTTTTTGTGTTCGGGTGTTATCTGCTTAACCAATCATTTGTAAAATTGTTATTTTGTGCATTTCCGTTAACTGAATTTAATGAAATTCAAACGCAACTTAGACAATTTATAAACTACAACTTATCAGCACAAAACAATTTGGGAAGGCCTTCTAAAGAAACTAACATTACCACAGCAAGTGTTCTACGTAGTTTTCTTGGTACCATCTGGAAAACACAATGTTATGATTTTTTTTTCATTTTCTTTCATCACATATTGAATGCAAATAAGTTTAGTATTATTTTAATAAGATTTGGCAATATTCGAGGGAGTATTATAATGAATTTTGGCAATCACATTACTCCGGCCGTTGCCACGATAACTTGAGAACGGAAAGAGCCAGCAACTTGAAATTTTCAGGATAGATGGCACATCCCAATACGACGGACAAGTTCGTTAATAGGCATAATCGGCCCAATGGTTTTCGAGTAATAATTTTGTTTTCAACCAATATAGATCCGATCGAATTGAAATTTGGTGAGTAGTTGTAGAATATGAAACTAAGCACGTTTGTGAAATTTTGTGCGAATCGTACGGCTAGAAAATTATTAAAAAATCATTGAAAAATATTTTTGTTGTCACGATAACTTGAGAACGGAAAGAGATAGCGGCTTGAAGTTTTCAGTTTAGGATGTGCATCAGAACGCGACATTTGAGTTTTTTTATAAGCATAATCGGCCAAACGGTTTTAGAGTTATAGCCATCTGAAATTTGGTTGTTTTTTTGGTCCTCATTAACTCGAAAAATACTAAACCGATTGAATTGAAGCATGGTTATTCGTTGTAGAATGCCAACGCGAAAATTCTTGCAAAAATTCGTGAGGATAGTATTTGTAGAAAACTTTTTAGAAATCATTGAAAATTAAAATAAAATTCCATATATCAGTAACTATTCGTCTGAAATTGCTGAAATTTTGTCTTTAGAACCCAATTCTACAGCCAAGTTCTAAGTTTTAACACGATCGGTTAAATATTGTTGGAGATTCGAGCAGCCTTGTGTGAGTTCAGTAGATGGGCGACCGTTGCCTCGATAACTTTTGAACAAGAGGAGATAGGGATTTGCAATTTTCAAGATAGGTTGCGTATCCGAATGGCAGGGTTAAGTTCATTTTTGGGCATAATCGGTTTAACGGTTTCCGAGTTATACCCACCTGGAATATTATTTCCTCGATATCTCAGAATATAAAGATCCGATCGAATTGAAGCTGTGTAACTTAGTAGAAAATCAACATAAAGACGTGTTTAAATTTTTTTAAGAACCGTACACCTAGAAAATTTGAAAAAAAAATACGAAACAAAAAATTGGTTCAAGCACTGACGTGAAGCCAGGTGCTTTGGCGCGTATGTTCTATTGTCCATTCCCCTGTATTGGACACCCTAAATCGAATTTACCATGGTAAATTATGTTGTCCATTCTCCTGTATTGGACACGTAATTCGAATTTACCATGGTAAATTCGGATTTTTGCAATACACATGAAAGCTATAACGTTTCCGAATAGAGAATGACGCGAACTTCCAAACGATGTATCAAAAGCCCATACTTTCTATTTGAAAAACTGGGGGTTGCACCTGTCTTTCGAAGGGGGTTGAAGGTATAGGGTCCGCATTTTTACGAAGAAGAATGACAATTCAAAATTTGAATTTGAAGTGTTTCGGGATTTTCCATAAATATGTACAGTAACCAAGAATTTAATCCATTTGGCTTTTGTACACTGTATAGTTCAGGACACAGAACACATGTAGGAAACTATAGCAGCGAACGATAATCCAAGGCAAACTGCGCTGTAACAATCATTTATGTATTTTGTTTTTTTTTATGAATATTTCTCAGTTAAAAATAGGCTCACTCTTCAAAAAACGATTCATGCAAGGTTTTAAGATCACACAGTCGTTTTATGGACATAATTACACGCTCAAATTAGTACTGGGGCATTATTTGCGACTTTCGCCTCCTAATTCACCCACAAAAGGCCCCCAACCAGTAATTAATAATGGTAATAGTCGGCCAATGGAAAAACCATAGAAATGAGGATACGAATTACCAACATTCCGCAGCAGAAACAACTAACTGAAATACCATCAGGCCATTAGCACAATTTATGTCCGTACGGAAAACCCGATTTCCAGCTCGGTTTATTTCACCCCTTCAAAGACTACCCCGGATACTTAATAACTTTTCATATAAATCTACACCCCCTGTAAGGCTATGCTCCGAGTCCATTACTAATTACTCAAATTTGCTACACAGGACTGATGAATTGTCTGATGAGAACTTAGGACCTAAAAGCGAGGAAGGAGCGATATTTCAAAAAAGATTCATGATGAACGTTAGCTCATGAATTCGTTATCTCGAAAGGGTTTTTGGGGGAGATTATGAACAACATAAAAACATGCACTGCTGATGGAAAGACTGCAGGCATTCGATAAATATCGAGTTAACAATTTGTTTTTGAAGCTTTTAGTTAGATCGTCGAAAGTTATGGATATTGGGTTATCTTGTATTTTCTGTTCACAGTAAAAATGTGGATTCAAAGAATATACAAGCTGAGTCCTTTTAGTTGTATATTAATTTTAAACATAGATTCATCTCATCAAATAAAACACTTTTCGGCGCTCTTGTTCCTCGGAAGAAAGTGCTTATCAATCTGCCCAAATGTCTGTAATTTTCGAATTTTTGGAAGAAAATGGTCTTAAACGATTTGGTTCCACTCACTGATCACGAATCCGTGGTCGATATCGAATTTGTCCAGACGTCCGGCCGTTGACACGATAGATCTCGAACGGAATGAGCTGTACAGTTGAAATTTTCAGAGTATAGGTTTGGGAGATAAATTTCTTTTTTAAGATTTTCATCATAAGAATCCATTGATAACATTTTCAACTCTAACAAATTAATACTTTCGGAGATATTTTTCCAAATTTCAATATTGAATCGTAACTATATGATTTCACAGAATGCTGTATCGAAAATTAACGTTCGTATGTCATCTGTGTTCATACATTTCATCATTGTCATCTCATCTACAGATAAGATATATTATGTCAAATCAAGTATGATTTAATGCAAAATGACCAACGGAATATCCTCAGCTATCGTAGATAGCTCTTGTATAATCCATATGATGATGATAATTCATATGATGATGGAAATATATACTTTGGAGAGTTAAACAAATTGGGTTCAGATTATCTCCAGTAAAAAGAAAACTGGAATATTGCTCAAGTTTCAATTGATATAATATAATTTTCATAGTAAATTTGAGGAATGAATATCTCGGATAAGTTCGTTATTCGGTATAATTGGTCTGTTGGTTTTGGATTAATAATTTCCGGCACTCTTGTTGAATTTAAATTCTTTTATGATGTTTAAATTTAATTTCCTTTATGATGAAGGTCTATCATCAAAATCCATTGATATCATCCCCAAATCTGAGAAACCAATACTTTCAGATATGATTTGCCAAAGTTTGAACAAGAGCGCCAAAGCTCCTGTCCACAGGGTTCTCCCACTTTTTTCATTTACCATTCTTCCAAATTCTGCTCGGGTAAATAGATACCGTTGATATTTAAAAAAATCATTTTTCAATTTTTAACTTTGATATGATTATTAACAATGAACTGAATTCTCTGTAACTATGACACACATTCCGTAATTAACTTCTTTCCTAATTCCGCTAGTTTCCTATAGTTATAAACTCGCGAATTTATAAATCTATGAGAAATAAGCGTAAATAAAGCTGGTAAAGTTCATCTTAAGTCATTATCAGAATCTAATCATAAAACAATTAAATTACTCATCCGTTTTCGAGAAATTATTCATTGAATGTTATAAAATCTGATGAAAATTCCAGAAATTTAACTGCTTTTATGAGTCTGGCCCTGAGCTAGAATTACAGATTCAATCCTGAAAGAAAGTCATATAGACAATCATCATTGGAGCAACTCGAATTCAAGGTTAGTTATATTTTGGGAAATAGATAAATAGGCTTACCATGATCTGTATTAATCTTCGAATGTTTTTCTAATTAACCTCAATAATGAATATAAAACTTTGGAATTATCTATTATCCAATCAATACATTTATTTTCATTCGTATAAGAATATTATTACACGGTATAAGAATATTATTACACGGTATAAGAATATTATTACACCGTGCCTCGGTTAAATTAGAGTAAATGCGAGGTTGTCAGATTGTTTTCCTCGATTGAGTAATCGACGGTTTTGATGAAGGTTTATCCAATCTAAGAACCTTGGATTTTGATATCATCAAAATGCTTTGTGAAACCCGAATTCCGTTTATCGGCTTGTTAAATTATAATAAATTATAATTATAAATATCTTCTTGAAACCTGCCGCAAATATAATCATTTTTTTTCTTCTGCTCTTTGCGATTTCAGTATACATTCATATTGGAGGATTTCAGATAATAAAAATTTCACCAGAAAGATTATTATCTTTATGAAAGCGAAAAAACTTTAATATTTCTTTGGAATATTAGCAGGTGGAGTGTATATATTCCCAAATTTCAGTATTGAATCAGATATGTTGTGGAAAGATTGAAATTTTATAATCAAACATGAGAGTCCATTCTCAGGACGTAGTTAGGATATATTATATTTTTTAATAAGTTACTTTCTAAGCTAATTATTATCAGTATCTCATTAAATTTTGGAATAGAACATCTGAATGTTTTTTCTTATTATTACAGTTAAAACTCGGGTGGCTTAGATTCTAAGTTATTCATGGATAGAGATTTCTGAAACTCGTAAATATAGACTTCGTGCCCTTAATTCTTCTAAACGCTCCCAACGTATTAAACTCGCAAAAAATATCCGTTATTTCAAGATGGTTTTTTTTCGCTTCGCTTCGAGTAAAAAACGTATTTCGAAATTTCAATAATAACTCAGATATATTGTGGGAAAGAATTGTAATATAATTTTAACATCCATGATAAACGCCGAAAAAAAACATAAGAATAATATACGTTATTGGAGTTAATTCAATTCGGCTTAGTTCTAAAGTCTTATATTAAAAACATACTTTTTATAAACAGTTTCATTTCTTTATAAAAAATAAGCTGGAAAGCTGTGTTAATTTCAAGCAAATTCACAATCATCAATTAGGCCGATTTCTTTGTTCTATAAATTTATTTCTCCCAACGTTGATGAGTTAAGGCTTCGAATATAACAAAATCAGAGCTTCAAGTTCACATTCTAACTGGAAATAGCATATGTGTGCATCCCTCCTCAATTGCTATAATAGACCTAAGTATATATGTTGAATAAACATCTGTCAACAGTCCTCCCTTTTTACCGGTAACCTGTCATTACCTTTCACTATATAAAGGCCGGTCCGATTACAAGAATATATCTCTGTGAACCATCGCACGTTAACACCGATGAAAATACTTATGTATCTGTTCCTCCATACGGTATTTACCGTACCGCCCTCATCTAGGGGGGTAAAAAGAAGGGTTAACGATTTCTCAGATTCTTTGTTCAGATAACCTGGCACTTTGATAGAGGTAAATGCATTTTCTATCAGCCAATCAGGGTACGCAGCTGTAATTTCGTTATTGGATCTAAAATGACGGGTTTATTGGGTTGCGATGGTGAAGTCACCCCCTTAAGGACCATACGGGAAGCGGACACAAATCGGTTTTTAGAGATGCATCAACTTCAATGGTGTTATTTATTCATGTATAACTGGATGAGTTCCACAAATTTATCAATCAAGAGCTGATTATAATTGGTATTGTGGTATTAATAGAAAATGAATAGAGACTAACAATTTGATGCGTATTGATATTATAGAGGTATGGAGGAGATAAAATATGGAACTACCTAATTTATTCTAATGTTTTTTTTTTAATGATTAAAAGCTATGGCTCGTATAAGTTTATCGTCTTTTCAGACACATTGTTTTCGCTGCGCGATTCTGTATGTGCCTCTATCGTCCAGTTCGACAAATCATATCTCCGAGTATTGATTGAATAAGTATTGGTTTCTCAGAGATGGGAATTATATCAATGGATTCTTGTAATATAACTGCATCATACAAAATTAAATTAAAAAAAGTTTCATTCAATAAAAACACAAGTGCCAAAAATTATTAATCCGAAACCGCTAGACCGATTCCACCCAATAACGAACTTATCCGAGATATTCATCTCTCAAATCTACTCTGAAAACTATTTTGTATCAATTGAAACAAAGCCAATATTCCAGTTTTGTATTCACTAGAGATATTCTGAATGAAATTTGATTAACTTATACCAAAGTATATATTTCCATTATCATGTGGATTATCCAAGGGCATTATGTTATCACCCAAAATTTATTATATCCTATAATCCTCATAATTCTACGATTGTTGAGGTTATTTCATTGGTCATTTTGCATTCAATCATACCTTGTTTTCTAGAACAGGAGGTATTTTATATCAAGAGGAATAGAACTAGAAATAAATATGACACAGCTGTAGATAAGACGACATGTATGAGCTGAGCACAGATCATGAAATTCATAGATACAAATTCGGACGTTAATTTTCGATTACAGCATTCTGTGAAATCATAGAATTAGGATTTAATATTGAAATTTCGAAAAATTATATCTCCGAAGGTATGGTTGTTTGAGTTTAAAATGATATCAATGGATTCACATGATGAAACTGCATCTTAAAAAAAAATAATTTGAAATTTGTAATGTAAACTTTTTTTTTTCATTACTCCGAAATCATACGGCCGATTTCGACCAATAACAAACTCAACCGAGATTTATCTCCCAAGTCTACTCTGAAAATTTCAAATGTCTAGCTCATTCCGTTTGAGAGTTATCGTGTTAACGGACGGGTGGTTGGACAGAATCGATTTTGACCACGGATTCTTGATCAGTGAGTCGACCAAAACGTTTGAGACCATTTTCAGCCAAAAATTCGAAAATTACAGGCATTTGGTCAAATTGACAAGCATTCTGTTTCGAGGAACAAGAGTGCCAGAAAGTATTTTTTTGATGAAGACTTAATTTAAAAATTTTCACGTATTTTTCAAATTAAAAAAATTAATATCTCGCCTAACATGGCGTTACATGTGCATTACTGTGCCGAAAAAAAATTCGGACTTGTAAATTAAAAAAATATATCGATGACACCACTGCATGGAAACGGGAAATGGTAGAAAAATAAAAATTACGGGAAAATGATCATTCAAAATACAGGGGGAGAAAATGAATCTTTTGTTCCATACTTTTGACGCTCATGGTATATTAAATTACCATAATAAGGGAGAGATGTAATATTTTAAAGTCCTCATTGCTGATATCATGATTAGAATTAACTTTAACCTATTAACAAACTCAGGGTTATAGGTAGTTGGGGTGTTACTCAATAATTTCTGTACCATTTTACAAGGATAAAAGTTAGAGCAAAATAATATATCTATCTCAATTGATAATCGATACTTCTATCAATCAAATTGAAGGTTGACTTAGCATGGATCTGAAATACTTTTCAATAGATCTATATGAAATTCGAAACCTTTATTTATATGCTGAAATACGAGATCTGACAATATTCATCCCAATATTCTACGATCAATGGTTTGAGATGTACGAAGAAAAATATGATGATAATTTAAAAAAATTGGTAAATATGGTCTTGTCCGAACAGGAACTTCAAAAGTTTTGTAGCGTTGTTTACTAACTAGATGGGATGCTATCTACTATTTTCCGAATTATTCTGGAAAGTTGAAGTGACGAAATGGAAATAGTTGCTGTGTTTATGTCCTCATCATTTGTCTGAAGGATATGGGGTGGTCGAAGAATCCAAAATATACAGACCGGATGCGAGGATAAATAATTAATACTCCACTTTCCTAGGCTACTTCCAAGCGGGGTATATTGCTTGGCGAGAGGAGGAAAACCATTTATTCTGTTCTGGAATTTTACGGCCATGCACAGTTGTTAGTTTAAGGGCGCCAGGTTAAATGCACTCCATGAGGAAAGTGAATTTTTCAACAGACTGTCGGATGAAAAATCTATGAGGTGAAAATGCTTCCGTTTCGAGAATGGTAGACTTGTGGAATCATGTTCTAATAATAATTCAGGGAGTTCTTCTTGTTTGGCAACGTTTTGTATTCGACAAGCATTGCCAATTTTCCAAGAAATAATTTTTGTGATTTGCATCCATACTGTCAAGAAATGAACAGGAATTGATAATTCTTAAATTTCTGTTACACAGAGGAAAATTATTCAATCAGAATCTCCATAATTTAAAAAAATTGGTTCAAGCACTGACGTGAAGTCAGGAGCTTTTGCGCGTATGTTCTATTGTCCATTCTCCTGTATTGGGCCCTCGATCGAATTTACCATGGTGAATTCTTTTGTCCGTTCTCCTGTTTTGGACACTCTCTTAATTGAATTAACCATGGTAAATTGATTTTCATAGCTACGATACCATACATAATGATGTTTTATGTATTCCTAGACACAATAAAACTAAATATACCTCATCACCAACTTTTATTGGAATAAAACTCAACAATTATTTGCCTAGACAGTACAAATTGATGAATTCTAGAAGCTTCAAAAGGAAAATCAAGTCACTGCTGATGAATAAGAGCTACTTTAGTGTTGGGTAATATTTATCTGACAGAATTTGTTGATATTTCTTTATATTTTAATATTTTTAATATAAGGGTCTGTTAATTATTCATTATGGTTGATTCAACAATTTTTTTATATTTTCTTTTCTGAATTAACAATTTAAGTTTATTTTTCTAATCTATTATTTGACGTATCTTATACATCATTTGAATGTCTAAAAGATCAATGAAGTAATTCTATTCTATTCTATAATAGTAATAAATTATTGCTGCATAAGTTTTTTTTAATTTACCAACCCTCTATGTTTTTTGGCTCGCTGAACACAGTGTTTCTTTGGATATTTTTGCCCATATTTCAGCACTTTTTGGCGCTCTTGTTCCTCGGAACAGAGTGCTTATCAATTTGCCAAATGTCTGTAATTTTCGAATTTTTCGATGGAAATGGTGTTAAACGATTTGGTTCGACTCACTGATCAATAATCCGTGGTCGAAATTCATTCTGTCTGCCGGCCGGCCGTAGGCAGATTTAAATTCTTTTATGATGTTTGAATTTAATTTCTGCTGAGATGAAGTTCTATCATAAGAATCCGTTGATATAATTCCCAACTCTTACCAATACCTTCGAAGATATGATTTGTCAAAGTTTGAACAAGAGCGCCAAAGCTCCTGTCCACAGGGCTTGAACCATTTTTTTTTTACCTATGTCTCACAAAGTAGTTATTGCAAAATAGCTTTGCAAAAATGGAGGAGACAAAATTTCTCACATTTTCTACATGTCCCGTTTATGCGCGCATGTTCTAGGGAACAGCGTGCTATCATTCACCGCAAATGTCCGCTGATGAAGAATTCGAGATCAAATTCAATTCTGTCCAGCCGTTGCCACGATAACTTTCGAACCGGAAGAGACAGCGACTTGAAATTTTCAGGGTAGATTGAGCGTCCGAACATGATGGCTAAGTTAATGGACATAATCGGCCAAACGGTTTCGGAGTTATACCCACCTGAAATATTGTTTCCTCTATAACTCGAAACAAACATATCCGATCGAATTGAAACTTTGTAGTAAGTTGTAGAATGCTGACGCACAAATTTTTGCAGAATTCCGTGAGTATCATATCGAACCCTAAAAAAAAATTTTTTTTCCATAATAAATTGTATACTTCAGAAAATATCTTTCAGATTCCGGTGACATTACGCATAGAACTTCAAGTCGACATTTTAAAATCTAGTAACAGATTTCAGCATGATCAACTTCGTATTTTAGCGATTATTGCTGAAATAATATTTCGAACTGAAATATTCTGAATTTAATCTAGCATCTTACACAACCTATTTCAGCCATAATATCAACAATGTTTTCAGATAACGATGATATTAAGAAAACAAGTTTCAATGATGATATTTCTGGATCCAATACTTAGGTGGATCATGCCCATTCACGAACTGCCCTGAAATCATCAAAAGACTCATACTTATTCCTATCTAAAGTTAACACAAATACAATTGTTTTAAAATTTTTTTTCTTCAGAAGCGACCTACCTCTAGCGCTCAAAGATAGAGATTTTTTACATTTTGAATAGGTTCCTTTGTGTAAAATTTACTGCATTTTTTTACCCACCCTATAACCACGAAATAAGGATATCGATTTCTTTGAAGGCCGACCTCGAAATCAACCTCAAACGCGTTTTATACTACCGAAAAATAAAGACATTGCGGGTAGACGAAATGAATACTTTTTCGGTATTTCTCAATTAGGGGAGGGTTGTTTACAAGGAATGAATAAAACGAGGGTTGGGGGCGAACACTGATACCAAACAGCGCTAAACTTGGGGCGAATATTCGAGAAAGCGAAAAACGTCTTCATTAAATGCTTTCACATTATTTGATCCAAGTAGGATTTGGGGGACTATAAATTCTGCTTACCTTTTGCCGATCCACCATAATCGTCTCAAAGTAACATCAGTAAGATCATAGGATAAAACAGTGTTTTTACAAATTGTCGGGACATCGAAGTGGCCATCAAAATATTGTTTTCATTTGCTACTTTCTGCTGATATCGTTTAGTCTATTGAAGTAACAATTGAAAATGTGCGAAAGCCCTGTGGACAAGAGCTTAGGCGCTCTTGTTCAAACTTTGACAAATCATATCTCCGAAAAAATTGGTTTCTCAGACTCGGGAATGATATCAATGGATTGTTACGATAGAACTGCATCATAAAATATAATTGTAGAGATAGAGAAAGGAATCTTGTTTGTGGCCATACTACACTGAATATGCTACTATATGGGTGACCGCTTGGGAACATCGCATGCTGAAATCTTTTTCCAATGTGGCTTCTGTGCGTCAAATTTTCAAGAATTTTCGTAATTAAATTCAAAACATAGGTCTGTGACTCACCTCATGTTGGATTTACATACATCAGCAATCAGCAAATTATAATTAGAGTATTCTATGAAATCATAGAATTAAGGATAATCATTGAAATTTTGAGAAATCATATATCTGGAAGTATTAGCTCGTTACACTTGAGAATTATATCAATTGATTCTTATGGTGAAACTGCATCCTAAAAAAATTCAATTTAAAATTTGTAATGTAAAAAAAAATATTTTCCGACGAACAAGAGCGCCAAAAAGTTGGAAAAGCACTGAAGTGAGGTCAGTCTGCTGTAGCGCGCTTAATATCTACATCAAAAAATTACTCTGGAACTTATATCATTCGAACAAAACTTATTTACAATTCTCAAAATAAGAAACTGAATAAAATTTCAATGAATGCATTTTTTTTTAGTTACCCCCTCATTTCGTTGAACCTTCGACTTATATTTTCTGAATCATAGAACAATAACGACAATATTACGTTATAGTAACAACAATCTTGTCCTATACAAATTCTGTCGTCTGACATATGTTTCGGAAACGAGGTTTCCATCTTCTGAGATGAAGCGTAACCTAAGCATCCTAGGTACAAATTTTTTGGCATTTTTCAACAATTTGGTGCAATTATCTGAAATTGAGTGGACGGTTGTTAGAATGTGATTTGCAACAGTAGATTTATCGATGTTGTTGTTCCGAATATACGGAACACATTCTGTAACTTCCAATTTTTTCGTCAAAAATTATCTCAAACGATTAATAATATTCTTTTTTGATCAAAAAGCTTCTTACATTGATTAAGGGTGACATTTCAAACTTAGTTGTTCTATGTTTCGGGATAGACAGAACTCTTTCATTTCTCGTGCTACAAAATAATTATGATATACTGGAAGCTTTGTTAAATGGATTTCACTCTCCTTAGCATACAAAAAGCACCTTTAATTAAATATTGACGCAACAGTCAAAAAATTGTTATTCTTAAAAAATGGGTTCAAGCCCTGTGGACAGGAGCTTTCTGGCGCTCTAGTTCAAACAGACAAATTATATCTCCGAAAGTATTGGTTTCTCAGAGTTGAGAATTATATCAATGTATTCTTATGATAGAACTTTATCATAAAGGAAATTCAATTCAAATAATAGATTATTTATCAAGATTAAATGAGCAATCTGAGACTGAGAACTACACCATGGAAGAAACCAAATTAAAATAGCTGAAATGAATTTGACTCTCTCTTATAGAACAGGATGAAATGTACGAGTATGAACACAGATCATATAATAAAGCTTAAGTAGAATAATTATAGCATTCTGTGAAAACATAGAAGTACGGTTCATTATTGATATTTAGAACGTCATCTTAGAAGAAATTGAATTCAAACATCATAGAAGAATTTAAATTCAACAAGAGTGCCAAAAATTATCAATCCAAAACCAATAGACGAATTCTACCCAACAACGAACTCATCCGAGATATTCATTCCTCAATTCTATGATGAACGATAATATATATCATTCCTCAAATCTACTCCAATACACCAATATTCCAGTTTTGTTTTTAGTGGAGATATTCTGAACTCAATATTATTAACTTACCATTACCATTCCCATCATCATATGGATTGACCATCAGCATGAAAATATCAACCAACAAAAAGTATGATATTATATTATAATTCTCATATTTATACGATTGCTGGAATGAATGACAATGTTATTAACTTACCATTACCATGCCCATCATCATATGGATTGACCATCGGCATGAAAATATCAACCAACAAAAAGTATGATATTATATTATAATTCTCATATTTCTACCATTACTGGAATGAATGACAGTGAGACAACGTCATGTCTCAAGAAAATAAGTTGACATTATAACAATTCATAGAATAGCCACAGAATAATTCTATCATTGAAATTTTGAAAAATCATATCTCCGAAAGTATTAGTTTGTTAGAGTTAAAAATGATATGAATGGATTCTTATGGTAAAACTGCTTATTGAAAAAAATTTAATTTGGAATTTGTTCTGTAAAAAAAAAATTTTTTTTTGTTACTCCGAAACCATCTGTCCGATTTTGCCCAATAACGAATTTAGCCGAGATATTTATCCCCCAAACCTACTCTGAAAATTTCATTTGTCTAGCTCATTCCGTTCGAGAGTTATCGTGCCTACGGCCGGACGGCCGGACCGGCCGGACAGAATGAATTTCGACCACGGATTCTTGATCAGTGAGTCGAACCAAATCGTTTAAGACCATTTTCATCGAATAATTCTAAAATTACAGACAGTTGGGCAAATTGATAAGCACTCAGTTCCGAGGAACTAGAGCGCCAAAAATGATCTGCAATATGGAAAACATTATGCGTAGAATCGTTCTTGGCACTCTTGTTCCTCGGAACGAGTGCCGGATGGTTTCGGAGTAAAAAATGGGTTCAAGCCCTGTGGACAGGAGCTTTCTGGCGCTCTAGTTCAAACAGGCAAATTATATCTCCGAAAGTATTGGTTTCTCAGAGTTGGGAATTATATCAATGTATTCATATGATAGAACTGCATCATAAAGGAAATTCAATTTAAATAATAGTTTATTTATCAAGATTAAATGAGCAATTGAATACGATAGTACGATTTTTCGTGAAAAGCAGCAAGTTGCGATGGACGTTAAAAGAAGAACACCCTGTATAGAGATTTCTAAAAAATACATTATAAGAATCCATCCAAGATTTCTATTTAGATAACGGTTTGTTTGTGGCAAAAATCAAATCAATCGCGTAATATTGTGCCGATAGGAAAAGAACACCCTGTATAGTAATGGTTTGTTTTCAACGATGTAGGTCCCGAAAGTATATCTTTTATCATAATTGAATACAATAGTACGATTTGTCGTGAAAAACAGCTAGTTGCAATTGACGTTAAAACAGAAACACCCTGTATAGAGATTTTTAAAAAATACATTATAAGAATCCATCCAAGATTCCTATTTAGATAACGGTTTGTTTGTGTCAAAAATCAAATCAATCGCATAATATTGTGCCAATAGAAAAAGAACACCCTGTATAGTAATGGTTTATTTTCAATGATGTATGTCCGAAAGTATATCTTTTATCACAATTGATTACAATAGTACGATTTTTCGTGAAAAGCAGCAAGTTGCGATGGACGTTAAAAGAAGAACACCCTGTATAGAGATTTCTAAGAAATACATTATACGAATCCATCCAAGATTTATATTTAGATAACGGTTTGTTTGTGCCAAAAATCAAATCAATCGCGTAATATTGTGCCGAAAGAAAAAGAACATCCTGTATAGTAATGGTTTGTTTTCAACGATGTAGGTCCCGAAACCATATCTTTTAACACAATTGATTACAATCGCACGATTTGTCGTGAAAAGCAGCTACTTGCGATTGACGTTAAAACAGAAACACCCTGTATAGAGATTTTTTAAAAATACATTATAAGAATCCATCCAAGATTCCTATTTAGATAACGGTTTGTTTGTGTCAAAAATCAAATCGATCGCGTAATATTGTGCCAATAGAAAAAGAACAGCCTGTATAGTAATGGTTTATTTTCAACGATGTATGTCCGAAAGTATATCTTCTATCACAATTGAATACAATAGTACGATTTTTCGTGAAAAGCAGCAAGTTGCGATTGACGTTAAAAGAAGAACACCCTGTATAGAGGTTTCTAAAAAATACATTATAAGAATCCATCCAAGATTCATATTTAGATAACGGTTTGTTTGTGTCAAAAATCAAATCAATCGCGTAATATTGTGCCGATAGAAAAAGAACACCCTGTATAGTAATGGTTTATTTTCAACGATAAGAGCTTCGGAAACAAGATTAAATGAGCAATCATGAGAATGATAACTGCACCATGGAAGAAATCAAATTAAATCTGGCCAATTTTGCCCAATAACGAACTTAACCGAGATATTCATCTCCCTAAACTACTCTGAAAATTTCAACTACCTACCTTATTCCGTTCGAGAGTTATATCTATGTCTATGGATGAAAAGCAGTCTCACTACTCTCAGATCTCTTACTTCATGTTCCGTTCCGAAATTTAAGAATTTTCTGAGAAAACCTAATTTCGGAGCAAACAACTGAGATTTTTCTCAATTCGCTGACAATTCTTCGATTGATTATATAATGTCATTTGACATTATGACAATTCATACATAGAATAATATCATTCTGTGACAACGTTGAAATACGATTTACATTGAAATTTTGAAAAATCATATCTCCGAAAGTATTAGCTTGTTAGAGTTAAAATGATATGAATGGATTCTTATGATAAAACTGCTTATTAAAAAAAATTTAATTTGGAATTTGTTTTGTAAAAAAAAAAATTTTTTTTTATTACTCCGAAACCATCTGTCCGATTTTGCCCAGTAACGAACTTAGCCGAGATATTCAACTCCCAAACCTACTCTGAAAATTTCAACTCTCTAGCTCATTCCGTTCGAGAGTTATCGTGCCTACGGCCGGACGGCCGGACCGGCCGGACAGAATGAATTTCGACCACGGATTCTTGATCAGTGAGTCGAACCAAATCGTTTAAGACCATTTTCATCGAAATATTCGAAAATTACAGACATTTGGGCAAATTGATAAGCACTCAGTTCCGAGGAACTAGAGCGCCAAAAATATAATTTTCAACTCTGACAAATTAATACTTTCGGAGATATAATTTTTCAAAATTTCAATATTAAATCGTAACTCTATATGATTCCACAGAATGTTGTATCGAAAATTATCGTCCGTATCTATGAATTTCATCTGTGTTCATACATTTCATCATTGCTATCTCATCTACAGATAATAGACATGTCAAACAAAGTAGGATTGAGTGCAAAATAACCAATGGAATAACTTCAGCTATCGTAGATAGCTCTTGGATAATCCATATGATGATGATAATCCATGTGATGATGATGATGGAAATAGATACTATTGATCAAATTGGGTTCAGAATATCTCCAGTAAAAACTAAACAGGAATATTGGCTAAGTTTCAATTGATATGTAATATAATTTTCATAGAGGAGGAATGAAAAATATCAGATAAGTTCGCTATAGGTAGGATTGGTCTGTTGGTTTTGGATTTATAATTTTTGGCACTGTTGTAGAATTTGAATTCTTTTATGATGTTTGAATTTAGTTTCTTTCATGATGATGTTCTATCATGAATCCATTGATATAATTCCCAACTCTTACCTATCAGAGATATGATTCGTCAAAGTTTGAACAAGACTTTTCATAAGAATCATCCGAAAATCACCACTTCGAAATATTACCATTGAATTCTTAAACAGCCTGTATACATAAATTCATATAAAACCAATGGCTCACCACTGAATAATACCGAGAGCACCGGCTTTTCAGACACGAAATTCAGTACTTCCGAATATGACTAGAGTGCCTCGCCTCATTCCTCGATAAATTCCCCCAAATAACAGCAAACAGCCATGTGCATCCCACTCGAGGTCGAAACAAAAGATAGACGTCATACGGGGTTGATTCCTAACTCATGGCTGATGCGATCGCACAATAATGTCGACCATGATGTGTTTTCACACCTTGTCTAACCCTTTTTAACGAGGTGGAGCCTGTTCTGATTCACACCTCGCAACCCATTCATATTGAGACTTTTCACATTAGCATAGTGTGTATAATGCCTCTCTTGCGCTCCTACGAGCAATGCTCCAGATTGTTCATACAGGAAACCCGATACCAGCAGAGATGAGTTTCGCTAAACAAGCCATCAAGGCATGTTGAGGTACTCGTCTGTCTTCATTCACACCTTCGTCTGTAGAGTATGTCCTTCAGTCATATTAGTGTGCTGTGTATAAGAGATCGAATTCAGCATATTTCACTGCCTATTGTTTTCTGCCTCTTTTTTTTATTCCGAGTGGGATATTTGGAAACTGACTGAGGATTTTAGTGCAGAACTAGAGGAGACCTCATGTTAGGATAATGAATGTCGCATAAAAAGGTGAGTCTTCCGTCCAAACTTCTAGAAGATATTCATTAACTTCATACTTGCAGGGCATGCGTTGAAGGAATATGGTTGGTAATTCTAATTGATTTAGTTCAATCCTCCATACATTGGAACAATGTATCTCAGCTTTTGCGCGCTTATTCATTTCCTCAATCCGGAATCGTAATTGAAGCCATGTATTTTAATATTCTAGTTTGAGTTCTCTGTGGAGTGATTATGAACACTGCAAAAGTAACTACACTCTTATACACTACAAATGTTGTCATCTGACAATTTACCGGTATCTTAAAAATCTATTAATTTCACCTTTGAAATGGAAAAGGATGGAAATTTACCATTCTAATGGTGGATTTCACGAAGCTTCGATTAGCTTAATAGGTCTCTTGCATGAATATTTTTTATTATTAGAATCGATTATTATATCCATAAGAAAAATGAAAATGGGTTCAAGCCCTGTGGACAGGAGCTTTCTGGCGCTCTAATTCAAACATACAAATTATATCTCCGAAAGTATTGGTTTCTCTGAGTTGGGAATTATATCAATGTATACATATGATAGAGCTGCATCATAAAGAAAATTCAATTCAAATAATAGTTTATTTATCAAGATTAAATGAGCAATCATGAGAATGAGAACTGCACCATGGAAGAAATCGA
This sequence comes from Halyzia sedecimguttata, assembly GCA_937662695.2. Taxonomy (NCBI): domain Eukaryota; kingdom Metazoa; phylum Arthropoda; class Insecta; order Coleoptera; family Coccinellidae; genus Halyzia; species Halyzia sedecimguttata. Next base: position 65,907,003 of record OW569415.2, on the reverse strand, counting down.
ATTAAATCTGACCAATTTTGCCCAATAACGAACTTAACCGAGATATTCATCTCCCTAACCTACTCTGAAAATTTCAACTACCTAGCTCATTCCGTTCGAGAGTTATTGTGGAAAAACATATTTTAAATTTTCAAAATTTTTTTTTTTACACTTTGCGGTAATCTGGTCAATACAAAACTTCACATGCGTATAAAGGTCATGATTCTACAATTTGATGCTAAATTTCAGATAGATCGAAGGAACTTGTCCGAGATATTTACGCTCCAAAACCACCTTGCAATTTTCAATCCGCTTACTCCTTTCGTTCGAGAGTTATCGTGCCTACGGCCGGTCGGCAGGCCGGACAGAATCGATTTCGCACTCGGATTCTTGATCAGTGAGTCGAACCAAATCTTTTGAGACCATTTTCAGCCAAAAATTCCAAAATTACAGACACTTGGGCAAATTGATAAGCACTCTGTTCCGAGGAACTAGAGCGCCAAAAAAACAAGTTTCGTATGAAAATTGCCCAAAACAGGTTTAAAGTACCTACAAATAGTAGATATTCCATAAAACATGTGTTAAAGAACAGAAGAAATAATGAAAAAATTACCTTGTAATCGATCAAAAATTTCCTCATCTACGTTCACCAAATTTTCTCCTCTCTCTCTCGAACTAAAGAATTATGCTTTCAATATTTACGTAATATTTTCAAACATTTTCGGGTGAGGTCCCCGTTGCATCGCTAAAATACGAGTATTTCAACCCCAATATTTTTGAAGTTACAATATTCCCTTCTGTCAAGTTGACATTATGAAAATTCATACATAGAATAGAATAATTATATCAATCTGTGAAATACGATTTACATTGAAATTTTGAAAAATCATATCTCCGAAAGTATTAGCTTGTTAGAGTTAAAAATGATATGAATGGATTCTTATGATAAAACTGCTTATTGAAAAAAATTTAATTTGGAATTTGTCCTGTAAAAAAAAAATTTTTTTTTATTACTCCGAAACCTTTTGTCCGTCTTTGCCCAGTAACGAACTTAGCCGAGATATTTATCCCCCAAACCTACTCTGAAAATTTCAACTCTCTAGCTCATTCTGTTCGAGAGTTATCGTGCCTACGGCCGGACCGGCCGGACCGGACGGCCGGACAGAATGAATTTCCACCACGGATTCTTGATCAGTGAGTGGAACCAAATCGCTTAAGACCATTTTCATCGAAAAATTCGAAAATTACAGACATTTGGGCAAATTGATAAGCACTCAGTTCCGAGGAACTAGAGCGCCAAAAAAGTATAACCGCCGTCATAAATTTCAATTTTCAACGAGAAAACGATCATTCAAATTTGGTTGCACATAATGCCTGTTCAAACGATCGAAACTTGGCGCCAGGCCATGACGTAACCCGTCATATCTACTCTCACTCTCTTCTCATGTCCGTTTCACTCTTTATTTCAGTGTAACACAGCTCCCTATAAAGGGCTCGTAGTCAGCATTGGCTGTATCTAGCAGATGGTAAATTTTGAATACGTCATCAGTCATAGCAACGATTCAGAAGCGTTTCACCTCATTTGAAATTTCTTCTTGATTTACCAATTTTCAATACCAAAATATTCAAATTTTATAAATTATGGAAGCGTATGAGAGCATACATGTTGATCTGGTATTGAAGTAGATTCTGAAAAACATAAACATATGTTATTTCGTGTTACATGCAAGAGACCTATTGTGGATTTAATTCGGTGGTTGCATCAAAAATGAACTGGAAATTGACAAAGAATCACACTGATTCGGCAATTAAGAGCTGTCAAAGCTTTGTGAAACCCACCGTTAGATTTGAAATTTTCTAGAGGTAAATCTAATGCAATCAGTTTTGACATTTTTAGAAAAACAAACAATTCTGATATTTACATTTCGTCTGATTCAGTTGCTCCGTGGTCTCCGGTTATTCAATATTCCGCTAAGCAATGTAAACATCAAGTAAAAATGAAAAATTATTTTTGAAATTGCCGAAAAAATGGGGTAAGTATAGTCATCAACTAGATCAGGAAATTTTCTACAAACATAAAGATAAAAATTTCTTGGGTAACAAAACCCTAACGAAAGAAATAAAAACGCTAAAAGGCTTCCAAGCTTTCAAGTTATATCCGAAAACGAACAAAAAACTCCATCAGAATATTGTTAAAAAGGTTAATATGAAACTGGCTTTCTAAACTTCCACGAAAATTAAACAACTTCTAGGAAATACCTTAGATAAATCTCCGGACATGTTAAAATCTGGTAAATGGTTAGATTACAACAAGTGCTACGTCGGGCAAACAACCAGAAACATTCTCACAGGGTATAAAGAGCATACGGGAAACATTCGGCACAACAACAACACAAAAGAGAAAAGATATTTTTCTCAATAATTATCTATTTATTGACAAATCATTGTTGTCAATAATCGTAGTATGACTAAGGGTATAATGTCAGCCCATACTTGAGTGTAGAAATTTAGTAACGCTTCGTCTCAGAAGATGGAAACATTGTGTCCGAAACATAATGTCAGATGACAAAATTCGTAGTGGACGAGAGTGTACATAGTTCGAGATATATTTACTTTTGTAGAAGTCTTGTATTTTGAGCTGTCACTTGTGAATTAATTGGTAATTTATCTTCTATGGTCACAGAATATTCATTCGAAAAAGATTTATTGAATTCTACTCTACGTACAATATAAATCAATAAAATCTAGATCAACCGTGAAATTATCGAATTCAAGAGCATAATCACGTCAGAATACTATAATTATTTTTCCTCGCAGAATACAACGAAATCCTAAAAAAAATTTAAAATGTACTGCCGTGAAGTCAGTATTCTTTGGCGCGCTTGTTAACGTTGACCAATTTGAATTGAATTCGCTCTATCGACAGAGCTTGGAGCAGTCATCATTCTATTCAAATTGGTCAACGTGAACAAGGGTGCCAAAGAGTACTGAGACAATATTTGAACCAATATTTCTCTAATACAAAAGATGCACGTGATTGCCACATTCTTCTACTTCGAAAATGTGATGACGCTTAGTATATTGAGAATGAAAAAATTATATAATACGCATTTCCCCCTTTTTTGCGCGCAGGTTCTAAGGAACAGCGTGCTATCATTTTGCCCAAATATCTGTAATTTTCGAATATTTTGGTCTCAAACGATTAGGGTCGACTCAATGGTAAATAATTCAAGGTCTAATTCGATTATATCCAGCAGTCCGTTGCCACAATAACTTTCAAACGAAAAGAGTTTGCGATTCGAAATTTTCAGAGTAGGTTACGCATCTGAATGCGACGGTTGGGTTCTTTAATGGGCATAATGAGCCAAACGGTTTCGGAGTTGAAACGTTGTTATTCCCAGTAACTCAAACGATATAGATCCGATCAAATTGAAACTTAGTAAGGCATACACAAAGATTTATGAAAATGTTCATGGGGATCGTATCCGTAGAATATTTTAAATAAATCATTCTATATCACTGGAACTATCCGTCCTATTTCGCTGAAATGTTGCGAGAGCCTTCAAAACCTGATTCTACAGCTACAAGCTCCAAATTTGAACATAATCTGCTCTATATTGTTGGAGATAGTCGCAATAATATTTTAAACCGAGCATCATTGGGCGAGTTCAGTATCCGGATGGGTCGCCATTTATCACGATAACTTTCGAAATTTTTTAATTTTTTTTTCACAGTTGCACAAATAAAGTTAGAGGGGGTAGGTGTATTTATAATCAGTCACCCTGTCATGTACATGTGGCGATCTTCTGTGAAAAGGTACTTCTATTCTACTGACTTCTATTTCAAGTAAAAATAAAATGGGTTCAAGCCCTGTGGACAGGAGCTTTCTGGCGCTCTAGTTCAAACAGACAAATTATATCTCCGAAAGTATTGGTTTCTCTGAGTTGGGAATTATATCAATGTATACATATGATAGAGCTGCATCATAAAGGAAATTCAATTCAAATAATAGTTTATTCATCAAGATTAAATGAGCAATCATGAGAATGAGAACTGCACCATGGAAGAAATCGAATTAAATCTGGCCAATTTTGCCCAATAACGAACTCAACCGAGATATTCATCTCCCTAACCTACTCTGAAAATTTCAACTACCTAGCTCATTCCGTTCGAGAGTTATTGTGGAAAAACTTTTTTTAAATTTTCAAATTTTTTTTTTACACTTTGCGGTAATCTGGTCAATACAAAACTTCACATGCGTATAAAGGTCATGATTCTACAATTTGATGCTAAATTTCAGATAGATCGAACGAACTTGTCCGAGATATTTACGCTCCAAAACCACCTTGCAATTTTCAATCCTCCTTTCGTTCGAGAGTTATCGTGCCTACGGCCGGTCAGCCGGCCGGACAGAATCGATTTCGCACTCGGATTCTTGATCAGTCAGTCGAACCAAATCGTTTGAGACCATTTTCAGCCAAAAATTCCAAAATTACAGACACTTGGGCAAATTGATAAGCACTCTGTTCCGAGGAACTAGAGCGCCAAAAAAACAAGTTTCGTATGACAATTGCCCAAAACAGGTTTAAAGTACCTACAAATAGTAGGTATTCCATAAAACATGTATGAAAGAAGATAAGTAATAATAAATTACTATGTAATCAATCAAAAATTTCCTGATCTACGTTCACCATATTTTCTCCTCTCTCGAACTACAGAATTATGCATTCAATATTTACGTAATATTTTCAAACATTTTCGGGTGAGGTCCCCGTTGCATCGCTAAAATACGAGTATTTCAACCCCAATATTTTTGAAGTTACAATATTCCCTTCTGTCAAGATGACATTATGAGAATTCATACATAGAATAATTATATCAATCTGTGAAATACGATTTACATTGAAATTTTGAAAAATCATATCCCCCGAAAGTATTAGCTTGTTAGAGTTGAAAATGATATGAATGGATTCTTATGATAAAATTGCTTATTAAAAAAAAATTTGTCGTAAGAAAAAAATTTTTTTTTGTTACTCCGAAACCATCTGTCCGATTTTGCCCAATAACGAACTTAGCCGAGATATTCATCCCTCAAACCTACTCTGAAAATTTCAACTCTCTAGCTCATTCGGTTCGATAGTTATCGTGCCTACGGCCGGCCGGCCGGACCGGCCGGACAGAATGAATTTCGACCACGGATTCTTGATCAGTGAGTCGAACCAAATCGTTTAAGACCATTTTCATCGAAATATTCGAAAATTACAGACATTTGGGCAAATTGATAAGCACTCAGTTCCGAGGAACTAGAGCGCCAAAAAGCTTCGCTGCATACGACCCATACATTCATATTTTGTTTTTAGCAGGGAGAAACTTTTCTAGGGATCACTGTCCTCATTAAACAAGTGCGAAATACCCTCGATAATCTCCACAACGTACATCATTCGCGAATGAAAAATTATAACGAATTCCCCTACCAAGAGTTCAAATACTTCAAATCAATTGCGAAGACGTAACGCCTATGAAACTCATCTTATTCGAGCTTTTATCACGTCGATATCAGACGTGCAAGGGGAAATCAATAATGAAAATTAACTTTCATTGCGAGGGTGAGGGCTTCCAGTGGTTTATTAAAATTTTCAATTATATATATATTCCAATTTAACGTTTTCTGCCAATGCCTCGGGCTGATGAAAATACCGTGGAAAACCGTCAACAGCATCACGGACTCAAATTCTCCAAATTCTACTCCACTCAATTCTGACCTCCCTTCGGTGCTTTTCGGTCGATAAGAAGCTGTTGGGACTTCAATTACGGGAAAGAAGAAGAAATTAGATCGATCTAATTCGGGTACTCATTGTGTTGACCAAAAAACCTCCTTATGTTTTTCGTTCATCATCTGTTCATAAGAGTGATTTTCTTGAAAGATTCGACAAGACAAGCTGTTATCAAAGATAGCATTTTTTCAACAGAAGGTCGAAATCTTAAAAATGGAAAAATTACAAGGAAACTGTTGCAAAATATTAAATTATACTTGAATCTAATATTTAACATTTATCAAATAGAAAAAAAAGAAGATCGGGATCCAATCCTTAGGTTTTACTTATCGCGCCTACTCCAAAACTGAGTTCGTTATATCAGTCATTTCGTGACACTCAATCATTTAATTGTTTACGATCTTCATTTCATTGCGTTTTATGCAATTTATTCAATAATGCCGCGAATGTGTATAAATTGACTGTAATTATTGTGTAATTTACAGAATACCTAGCACAACGCCTGTAAAAACCGGAATCATTAAAATTCAAAATGAATTTATAGGCATAACCTCACTTTCTCCTTCGTTTACATTGGCAATGATAAATGATGAGTTAAAAAATTATTGTCACTGGGAGATTACTTTTCCTCCCGTCCCAATATGGATCAAAATTTTGTATTGTACAAGGTAAATTGAAGTAATAGTTGACAAAGTTCGCATTAAATTAGTAGAAAGTGAAATTTTCAAATAAATGAATTTTTGGTTTTAAGTTTTGATTACATGTGACTAGGTACATAGCATAATCGCTAAGCCTAAATCATTCTCTGGGTTTACAAACAGACCTTCTGATGACCAGGGTAGGGTAATTTGATTGGAAGAATGATGAATGATAAATGATACTGGAATTTTACTCCGTTTTAAGGAGTTTTCTTTTAGAAAATATCAAGCTGATGGAATCGAGAGTAAATTATTCATTATTTTGGATTCTATTCATTGTCATCTTCAACAGATATCATATTTAGCTATTGGCCAGATATGAATAATTTGTAGCCTTATGCTACAATGGAAGAATTTTGGAAATCCTATTAAGAAATTTTGAGATGTAAGTACTGATAACTGAATGCCTACTGGTCGAATACAGGTCATAAATCAATACAAATGGACAGAATACATTGAATAACTGTAAGATAACTTCCAGTTTGGGAGTTTTACCATTTGTGAGAATTCCAGCAATCAATTTACATCAAATGTGCTCTATTATTCTCAAGTTCTTAAACATTTCTTTTCGTTTGTTGTCAAATATATTTTTTTACATTTATGGGACAAAATTATTGCAGCACATTGTTATTGAGGATTGGATGTCATCAAAATTATCGTATTGTCTTTTGAAAACCTCATCATTCAGATATGCAAAAATTGGTTCAAGCACTGACGTGAAGTCAGAAGCTTTTGCGCGTATGTTCTATTGTCCATTCTTCTGTATTGGACACCCTTAATCGAATTTACCATGGTAAATAATGTTGTCCATTCTCCTGTATTGGACACACTTAATTCGAATTTACCATGGTAAATTCGAATTAAGTGTCCAATACAGGAGAATGGACAGCATTATTTACCATGGTAAATTCGATTAAGGGTGTCCAATACAGAAGAATGGACAATAGAACATACGCGCAAAAGCTTCTGACTTCACGTCAGTGCTTGAACCAATTTTTTTTTTCGTGATTCTTTTGAAATTTTCTAGGGGTACGGTTCTTAAAATTTTTTTTTTTCGTCATTTTTTTCAAATTTTCTAGGGGTACGGTTCTTACAAATTTTTAAACACGTCTTTATGTTGATTTTCTACTACTAGTTACCAAACTTCAATTCGATCGAATATTTATTTTTTGAGTTATCAAGGAAATAATATTCCAGGTGGGTATAACTCGGAAACCGTTAGACCGATTATGCCCAAAATCGAACTCAACTCTCCCTTTCAGATACGCAACCTACCCTGAAAATTGCAAGTCCCTATCTCCTTGCGTTCGAAAGTTATCGAGGCAACGGTCAACCATCTACTGAACTCACACAAGAATGCTCGAATCTCCAACAATATTTAACCGATCGTATTAAAACTTGAAAGTTGGTAGTAGAGTTAGGTTATGAAGGCTCTTGCAAAATTGCAGCAATTTCAAACGAATAGTTACTGATATATAGAATTATTTTTTTTTATTTTCAATGATTTATTCAAAATTTTCTACAAATGCTATCCTCACCAAATTTTGCAAATATTTCCGCGTTGGCATTCTACAACTAATAACCATGTTTGAATTCAATCGGTTTAGTATTTTTCGAGTTAATGAGGAACAAAATACCACCAAATTTCAGAAAATTTCAGATGGCTATAACTGTAAAACCGTTTGGCCGATTATGCTCACAATCAAACTGAAATGTCGCTTTCTAGTGCACATCCTAACCTGAAAATTTGAAGCCGCTATCTATTTCCGTTCTCAAGTTATCGTGACAACAAAAATATTTTTTAATAATTTTTTAATAATTTTCTAGCCATACGATTCGCACAAAATTTCACAAACGTGCTTAGGTTCATATTCTACAACTACTCACCAAGTTGCAATTTGATCGGATTTATATTGGTTGAAAACAAAAATATTACTCGGAAGCCGCTGGGCCGATTATGCCCATTAACGAACTTGTCCGTCGTATTGGGATGCGCCACCTACCCTGAAAATTTCAAGTCGCTAGCTCTTTTCGTTTTCAAGTTATCGTGGCAACGGCCGGACGGCCGGCCGGACAGAATCAAATTTGACCTCGAATTCTTCATTGGGGAGTCGAACTTAATCGTTTGAGACCATTTTTTTCAAAAAATTCGAAATTTACAGACATTTGGGCAAAACTATAACGCGATGTTCCCCAGAACATACGCGCAAAAATGATAGAGTCCAGGGGAGACAAGTCTGGAGAGCATGTTGTAAAGGAAGGCTGGAGTCCTCGGCTTATTATACGGTTGTCATAGAACTCCTGCAGATAGGTTAGATTTGCAGAAGTAGTGTGGGAAATTGCCCCATCTTGTTGAAAAAATTCCCAACTGTATTTCTCCTTCATCTAGTTGCTTTATAAATGGTTTCAGCATTATTCTTTTGTACCTTTCGCCATTAATGGTATTACGAAAAAACAACTGGGCCATATATTCTACGACGAGAAACTGCTAACTGCACACTAACTTTTTGCGAATGTAATGGAGTCTCAATAAAACTGTGGGAATTCTCAGGTGTCTAAAATCTGTAGTTTGAGATTTCACATAACCCGACAAGTGAAAACAAGCCTCATCACTAAACAAAGTTATATCCAGTAATCTGTCGACGTTTAGATTATTTAGAAACCAATAACAGTACTCTAGGTAACGTGGAATATCTTTTTGTAGGAGTTGATCTACCATCGTTATTTTGCAAGGTTACAAATTCAGTTTTTTTTCAATACTTTGTGGCAAGTACTCAAGGGGACAACATACTGTAAAGATAATAATTTATTCAGGGACATTTGAGGACTTCGGTCAACTCGTGTTCTAAGTTCTTCAAAAACTTCTTGAGAAACTTGAGGTTTTGAAGAAATTCACAACATGTAAACATGTTAGAAGATTATTAGATTGGTGAATTTAGAAATGGAAGAAGGAAATGTCAATTTACACAAAATACAAAAAACATTCAACATTCAAATCACTCGCTCTGTATATGGCAAGATTGGTAACCATGTTACTTTGAGATTGTATAATTTTCATTTAAAAGGTCCAAACCGAAAAGTAGAAAGTTGGGAGAGCACTGACATGAAGGCAGTGAGTCTCAAACTAAACGTTTGAGGCAATTTTCGTCCAAAAATTCGAAAATTACAGACCTTTGGGCAAATTGATAGGCACTGTCTTCAGGGGAAACCAAAAATGTAATTCAGCTACTGACCCTTGTGTAAAATAAGAAGTTCCAGTCTCTCACAAAACCACGATATGTCGTTTCGTCTTTGGTTTGATCAGCAGTATTTCGAGAGCCGCTTGTTCCGAACATCACCGCAATGAATCTTGACTATGAAACCCCAAATCTTTTCTGTCTATATTTACTTTATCGTCATTGTTGTCTTACGTATTTATGAAGTAATTAGAAACTATTCAAAAGCTCTTCTAGTGAACAGGTAGAACTTGTCAAGACTTCAGACATGTGTGTTATTTTAGTCAGTTGGAGTGACGTAGGAAAGGAAGCAGTCCTTGTGTCGTTTAATGAGTTACTTCTCAACTTTGATGATTTATAAATTGGTTGTAGAGAGCTGATGTTGCCAATTAGGGATCGTTCGTTTATTTTCGGAGTTTTCGGCACTTCAACAATGCGGTGAAATGCGTTTGATGCATATTATATTCGGGAATGTATGATTCATTATATGGAAAAAAATTAACCATTATAAATCACTTTCAACATTTAATAATTTAATCTTGGTATACATTTTGATGTAGCATTCATTGACTAAGAGTCCATGCATACATAGAATACACAATATTTTTTTGTAGTTATTCGAGATAGTAATTTGTTAAACAACTTTTTGAACGCATGTCCCAGGAAGCAGCGTGCTAGGTTATGCTCAAATGTCTCTAATTTTCAATTTTTTTTGCCAAAACTGGTCTCAAACGATTAGGTTCGACTTACTCATGAGGAATTAGATTCTTCCGGGCGGCTGGCTGTTGCCGCGATAACTTTCGAACGGAAGGAGATTGAAATTTTTCAGGGTTGGTTCCAATTCAAACATGGTAATTAGTTGTACAATGCCGACGCGCAAATTTCTGAGAAATTTTGTGAGGATCGTCTAATTAGAATATTTCAAGAAATCATTGAAAAAAATCTCAGAATCCTTCCGTCCGATATTGCTGAAATTCTGCAAGAACTTTCAAATCAGAACCAATTAAAACTTGATAATTAGGTACTTGTAGAATCCCGATGCGTTATTACGAAATTTCGAGAATATCATATGACTGGAGAAAATAGGATACTGCACCCTAAAATTCCGCACATACGTTCAAGTCACCATTTTACAATAGAGTACCGACAGCTCAATCGACACAACTCAAAGAGTTGTGAGGATCTGATAACCAGAAAAAAAATTGAAATAATTTTTTTTAATTTTCTTCCAAAATCTTATATTTCAGAAACTTTCTGTCACATTCCGCTGAAACTCCGCACAAACCTTCAAGTGCCCATTTTACAATAGAGAACCAGATTTCAGATCGATCAGCTTCATATTTTTGGCTATATTTCATTTTGAAATTTGAATTAAGTTGAATTTTTTCTGATTTTTACGCTTCCTTTATTCATACTCAAATTCATGCAGTATTTCGTAGGGTGTGAATAGACCATAGGACATGCATGCAAAAGCTCCTGACTTCCCGTCAGCGCTTTTTAAGAAAATTTTGTACTTCTTGGATATAAGAGAGATGCTTTATTAATGCGTTTATTCTGGAATTTTTATGAAATTGGCATTCAAATAAATACGCGAATCAATTGAACATTCATAGAACTTTACTTTTTGATGGGAATCTTTGGATTGGTTTAGTATATCTGTCAAACTAACGTCGTCTATCGATATTTTACAGTGACCTAAATCAATATTAATAGTATATCAAATTCATAGCACAGAATACATTTTTGCCGCCCATGTTCCTCGGAACAGAGTGCTTATCAATTTGCCCAAATATCTGTAATATTCGAATTTTTGGATGACAATGGACATAAATGATTTGGTTTGACTCACTGATCAATAATCCGTGGTCAAAATCGATTATGTTCGGACGGTCAGGCCGTTAACACGATAACTTTCGAACGGAATGAGCTAGGCAATTGAAATTTTCAAAGTAGGTTTAAGAGATAAATATTTCGGTTAAGTTCGTTATTGGGCAAAATCGCCTTGATGGTTTCGGAGTAACGAAACCAAAAATATTTTTTAAATAACTTTTTTCGAATTAATTTTTTTTTAAGATGCAGTGTCATAATGAGAATCCACTGATATCATTTCAAACTCAAACAACCTAATACTTTCGGAGATATAATTTTTCAAAATTGCAATATTAAATCCTAATTCTCTGATTTCACAGAATGCTGTAATCGAAAATTAACGTCCACATTTTTATCTATAAATTTCATAATCTGTGTTCATATATGTCATCTTAAAGTGACATGCCATATTTATTTCTAGTTGTTCTAGATAACAAAGTATGATTGAATGCAAATAGGCCAATGATATAACCTCATCGTAGAATTATAAGGATTATAGGATATAAATAATTTTTGGGTTATAATATGTTGCCCTGGCATAATTCATATGATGATGGAATACACTTTGGTAAGTTAATCAAATTGGCTCCAGAATATCTCCAGTAAAAACAAAATATTGGCTAAGTTTCATGATATAATATAATTTTCAGAGTAGATTTGAGGAATGAATATCTCAGATAAGTTCGTTATTGGGTAGAATCGGTCTGGTGGTTTCGGATTAATAATTTTTGGCACTCTTTATTTTTTTGAAAAACACTTTTTTTAATTGTATTTCTTTTATGATGCAATTCTATCATAAGAATCCATTGATGTCATTCCCAAATCTGAGAAACCAATACTTTCAGGGATATGATTTGTCAAAGTTTGAAGAAGAGCGCCAAAGATCCTATCCACAGGGCTTTTCCACTTTTCTTTCGGTTGTAGAGATCCCATATGAAATTTCGCCTGAAACTTGAAGTTATTATTTTACACCTAAATACTGAAATTCAACTCTATCGGATCTGTAGTTCCAAAAATGATGGAATTTTGCATTTGTGGCTCCATCTATGTGCTAGTCCGGAAACTTCTTGATCAATGTAGTATATACAACGTAAAATTTTTTCGTGTGTCGCATAATTTTAAAGATGTAAGCGAAAACCCAAAGAAAGCCCCAAAATTTGGAGGTTTTTATGTTGCCAAAAGTTATCCCGATCAATTTTTGCACTCTTGTTCCTCGGAACAGAGTGCTTATCAATTTGCCCAAATGTCTGTAATTCTCGAATTTTTGGGAAAATGGCCTTAAAAGATTTGGTTCGACTCAGTGATCAAGAATACGTGGTCGAAATCGATTCAGTCCGGCCGTCCGGCCGGCCGTTAACACGATAACTCTTGAACGGAATGAGCTACGCAGTTGAAATTTTCAGAATAGGGTTGGGAGATAAATATCTCGGCTGAGTTCGTTATTGGGCAAAATCGGTCTGATGGTTTCGGAGTAACAAAAAAAAATTGTTTTACATCACAAATCTCAAAATAAGCTTTTCTCAAGATGCAGTTACTTCATAGGAATCCATTGATGTCATTTTCAACTCTAACAAGCTAATACCTTCGGAGATATGCTTTTTCAAAATTTCCATAATAAATCGTATACTTCTGTGTTTTCAAAGAATGCGATAATTATTCATCTATGAATTATTATAGTATGGTCTGTGTTGATACATGTCAACTTATTTTCCTGAAACATGATATGTCAAGTTTTGATATTTAATGCCAATGGTTAATCCATATGATGATGGGAATGGTATACCATTCCCATCATCATCAACACAGATCATACTATAATAATTCATAGATAGAATAATTATCGCATTCTTTGAAAACACAGAAGTACGATTTATTATGGAAATTTTGAAAAAGCATATCTCCGAAAGTATTAGCTTGTTAGAGTTGAAAATGACATCAATGGATTCCTATGAAGTAACTGCATCAATGGATAGTAAGTTAATAATATTGAGTTCAGAATATATCCAGTAAAAACAAAACTGAAATATTGGCTAAAGTTTCAATTGATATAATATAATATTCAGGGTGGATTTGAGGAAAAAATATATCGTTAATCATAGAATTGAGGAACGAATATCACAGATGAGTTCGTTGTTGGGTAGAATTGGTCCATTGGTTTTGGATTAATAATTTTTGGCACTCTTGTTGAATTTAAATTCTTTTATGATGTTTGAATTCAACTTCTGCTATTATGAAGTTCTATCATTAGAATCCATTGATATAATTCCAAACTCTTACCAATACTTTCGAAGATATGTTTTGTCAAAGTTTGAACAAGAGCGCCCAAGCTCCTGTCCACAGGGCTTGAACCATTTTTTTTTATTCAATTAGTTTCTCACTATTGGGATTCCAAGGGTGTTTAGAAACATAACATCTGACCTTTTTCAGGCAAACCCCTTTTTGATGACTAGATTGACTGGACTATTGGGATTATGTAATGAACCGTCCTCGTGCGAACAAAATGAATATTTTCCGTCATCACCTGTTGCCACGATTTTGCATGAAAAAGAACAATTACCCGAAACCCTATGCTCTCGCATTTTCCTTCGAACGTAATAAGCTCGCAAAAAGAGAGATCTTTCTGGGACGGCTCATTAGTAGGTACATAGACCATCATTAAAACAGAAAGAATACACTGTATATGCAGAAACACGTAGTGTCACCTACATTCCCGATCCTCACACACGTAGACAGACACACGGTGAACACAGGAAATCGAGAAATAAAAATGTTTTGCGTTGATATCGATCTGCAGTTGCATGGATACCGAGTGAGGCTATGCCGAAAGCTGCCGTTTTTCACCCCCCCACTGAAACAAAGCATGGCTGTTTCATGTAAATTGCCAACCAATTCTGAAATTGACTTCCTTCTTCGGATGTTCTATGAACTCGTGCTGGGGTAATACATTCCCACATATCCTCTATAGAGTTTCATATAAAGGACAAGTTGGCGTTAGGTTCAATATTTTCAAACAAATGATAACCCTTTGGATTTATTATAGTGCTGAACAATGAATTTGAAAAGAGATAAGTAATTAATGTTATTATTATCATCTTAAATAATATCTACTATTTTTTGGCGGCGCTCTTGTTCCTCGGAACAGAGTGCTTATCAATTTGCCCAAATGTCTGTAATTTTCGAATTTTTTGATGAAAATGGTCTTAAACCAAGGGCGTAGCCATGGGGGGGTTTTGGGGGCTCAAACCCCCCCGAAATGTTATTTTTCTCTTAAACATACGCCCTTGTCTTAAACGATTTGGTTCGACTCACTGATCAAGAATCCGTGGTCGAAATCGATTCTGTCCGGCCGGCCGGCTTTCCGTTAACACGATAACTCTCGAACAAAATGAGCTAGACAGTTGAAATTTTCAGAGTAGGCTTGAGAGATAAATATCTCGGTTGATTTGGGCACGATAACTCTCGAACGGAATGAGCTAGACAGTTGAAATTTTCAGAGTACGTTTGAGAGATAAAAATCTTGGTTAAGTTCGTTATAAGGCCATTAGGCCTGGTGGTTTCGGAGTAACAATAACAAATTTTTTTAGATTACAAATTTTAAATTCAATTTTTTTAAGATGCAGTGTTATCCTAAAAATCAATTGATATCATTCTCACCTCTAACAAACTGATACTTTTGGGGATATGATTTTTCAAAATTTCAGTAATTATTTTCAATAATTCTATATCATTTCATAGAACACTCTAATTATAATTTGCTGATGTATGTAAATCCATCATGAGATGAATCATGGACCTACGTTTTGAATTTAATTACGGAAATTCTTGAAAACTGTCGCACAGGAGCCAAATTGAAAAAGTGGGAAAGTCCTGTGGACAGGTGCTTTGGCGCTCTTGTTCAAACTTTGACAATTCATAACACCGAAAGTAGTTTTTTTTTAAGAGTTGGAAATTATATAAATGGATTCTTATTTAATTTATTTTATTTTATGATGCAGTTTTATCACAAGAATCCATTGATATCATTCCCAACTCTGAGAAACCACTTTTGGAGATATGATTTGTCAAAGTTTGAACAAGAGCGCAAAAGCTCCTGTCCACAGGGCTTACCCACATTTTCTTGGGTAAGTATTGAAAAGTTGAGATAAATTTCATATTTATACATATATGAATCTGATGAAAATTTCCCAAAAGTATGATCAAATTTGGTGAAAGTAAAAAAATTTGACGAAAAATTAACTTAGGTTACAAATCTGTTAAAAATCACCAGAACTCAAATATCTCAAACTCAAATATGGCTCAAACTACAGCAAATGAGTCATACTAACACCTCCTCCAAGCTTCACGCCTAATTTGGAACCACCCTGTATAACTTCTCTATAATATTTGATTATGATTATATTCTTATAATTTCGATTTTCCAACTAGTACCTAACAGTGCAACACCAAACTTGGTCCCTTGGCAGAATCTGCAAAGTCGACTCTAGCGTCATCATCGTTTACAGAGAGAAGTAACTCTATAGGTACTTTATTTATTTATTTATTTATTTAATGAACATAGGAATACAAACGGGTATCTTAACCCAACACAGTACTCACATATTAATATTGAGAGTATCATACAACCCTAAAAACTAAATTCATAAATACTTACAATAATTTCAGCAAACTAAAAACAAATACCGGAGAAATGACAATAAACTGAAGCTTCTGCAAGACGAGAATATAAAAAGATGAAAACTATGTAGGACTCAAATGAGGAATCTCAGCTTAAATACCTTTTGAATTGACCACAGACATAATGAACGCATCAGCATCAAAAAACTCGAAATTGAACGTTGTGAAAACCCTACAAATCGGGGAATTCTGAGTAACGCTCAATCGACGAAAAGGCACAGCAAACATCTCGCTGGATCTCAACCTTTTCTCAGGGATCCTGAAAGACACATATTGGAGTAAAGAAGGGGCCGAAAGGATGTTATTTGAAATTTTATGAAGAAGACACAGGAATTTTCCTGCGGAATTCCAAGCTGAGCAAATTGAATCTATTCTGAGCTTCTGTGTAATCATGATTCAATATCTTGAAGTTATTTCTATAGGACAAGTACCTCAGAAACCTGTGTTGCACGCCTTCTATGCGTTTTATGTGGCACTTATAATTTGGGTTCCACACAGGTGAGGCAAAATTCAACTTGCTGAAAACGAAGGAATAATATAACGTTAGGAGTGCTTTATTACTTTTAAGTAGTTTTCCATGAAGTAATGTGAATCCAAGCATCTTAATTGAAGATGAGATGACACTATCAATATTGCTCAATGAAATTCAGCTTAGAGTCGAAAATCACACCTAAATCACTGACACTATCGACTTTCTGCAGTTGCACCTAATCTAACGAATATTGGAAACCAATGACATTCGTTTTTCTCGTGAAAGTTATTGAAGTACTCTTGTTCAAATTTAGAAAAAGATGATTTTTCCTGCAATATTCAGAAAAAAATTAAAGGTCTTCCTGCAACAAAGTGCAATCATTTAAACATTTATAATGAATAGTGAAGGACCCATAATGAATAGTAAAGGACCCAGATGCAAGCCCTGAGGAACCCCAGAAGTGCTGTGGAATAGTTTCGATTTCTGTCCACCAATGCATACAAACTGCGACCTGTTGGAGATATAGGATTCAATCCATCTTAGTAAATCGCCACAAACTCCCACCTCAGCCAGTCGACGTAATAGCACGCAGTGGTCAATTTTATCAAACGCTTTTTTCAGATCAGTGTAAACCACGTCGACCTGATCCTGAGATTTGAATCCTCCATGCAGGCAGTCCAGAAAGCTCAAAAGACTTGTTTCCAGATTTCTTCCCTTGATGACCATGCTGGATTTCTAATATTGTATTCTTAACATGGTTAGCTATAAATTTGCAGATAAGAGATTCGAACAACTTGGGAATGGTTGAAAGAACAGTGATAGGTCGGTAGTTGTGGACATTGTCCCTAATTCCCTGCTTGTGGATTGGAACAACCCTAGAGATCTTCCAGAGCTGAGGAAAGACGACAGTCGCCAGAGACCTGCTGTAGAGAATCTGTAGCGGCAACTTCAAAGTACCTGAACAATTCCTTTAAAATATCGGTGGAATCCCATCCGGGCCCGCACCCTTGCTCTGGTCTAAAGTTCGAAGAGCCTACTTGTCTAATCTTGTTCTATAACAAGATTAGACAATTCTATAGTTCCGTTTTTCGGACGAAAATATTAACGGGTATTAGTAGGGAGGGTCGACACCTTGTTATTCTATGCATCTTGATCAATACTATGCTTTGGATTGTGTATCACAAAGGCAAAAACTTAATTTTGTTTCATGAACCCCGCCAGAATACATTCAAACCATCCGTGAAACTGTGTTTGACAGATGAACAAATTTTGTTCTATGAACTAATCCGTGCTTTGAATCTTGGCTTGGGACAGTGGTTGGCACAAAGACAAAAAGTAACATTTGTTACACGAACCCAGCCAAGTTTACAAATCTGATGATTTCTCTTTCGATTACCACATAGAACAAAATAGGAACTGCCCACCTAAAAGCATTAGTCCTTGGCATGAAAAACCCTAGTAAACGTCTTATACTCTCCGCCCCTTTATAAACAAACGATTCGAAATAACCATAATTCCCAATTCAGCCCCAATCTGGAGTTCCTAAAGGGGCCCCCGACGATTTATAAGTAGTAAATTTCGGTTTTGTAATGTTGATAATGCGGCCATAACATCCAATCAGGCTGGATTTATGAATAGAGAGGCTTATAAATCCTGCGGCGGGTGGTCCCGCAATTCAATTGTGCCAACATAGTAGATTAAGTCGATTGATATTTTCCTCCACAATTCGGCAAAGCGGGGCTGCTTTTGGTCTTGCGCAGGTTCATAATTCGGGGTAAACATTGCAGAGAGCGCTAGTAATCGAATTAGGGGACCGATCATTGAAATTGATGAGTTATTTAGGTTTCGCCGAATGTTGATGACAAATTTGTGAATATAGATGGATTAAATACATTGTTCTATAATTTATAAATGACTTGCGGTGGGTGAAGAGCTTTTATTGCTGTGCGGAGCGTTAGATTATCAAAATCAGATCAATTATACGTTCAATCGTCGAATTTTATGCAGGACCATGAGATTGATGAGTCAATCAAATATTTGTGAATTCCATCATCAGTGTTTGCCTAAACGGAGTAAATATACCTAAATAAATGTTTTTCGCATCCATTGTCATTGGTTTGGATTTCGACTGTAATCATTTCATGAATGTGGGAATAAAATCCCACAATAGCATCCTGTAATGCACAAACTGAAAATTCGAGTAAATTAACGGTGTTTGAATAACAGCGGACAAAAAAGAAAACAGTATGGTGTATAACTAAATCACATTCAAAAATTGGTTCAAGCCCTGTGGACAGGAGCTTTCTGGCGCTCTTGTTCAAACAGACAAATTATATCTCCGAAAGTGTTGGTTTCTCAGAGTTGGTAATTATATCAATGGATTCTTAGAAAGAACTTCATCTTAGCATTAATTGAATTCAAACATCATAGAAGAATTTAAATTCAACAAGAGTGCCAAAACTTATCAATCCAAAACCAATAGACAAATTCTACCCAACAACGAACTCATCCGAGATATTCATTCCTCAATTATATGATGAACGATAATATTCTTTCCTCATATCCATTCCAACACACCAATATTCCAGTTTTGTTTTTACTGGAGATATTCTGAACTCAATATTATTAACTTACCATTACCATTCCCATCATAATATGGATTGACCATCGGAATGAAAATATCATCCAACAAAAAGTATGATATCATATTATAATTCTCATAATTCTACGATTGTAGAATGAATTGTAGAATGAATTAGACAATGTCATGTCTCAGGAAAATAATGGCGATTTCCATTGACACGCTCGGATCACTCGGAGTCATATTTGACAGATATTTTCGGTTCAATTGGACAGATGCATGATAGATGAGATCGATTTCGAGTGCTCCGAGCGTGTCACTGGAAATCGCCATTAGTTGACATTATAACAATTTATACATAGAATAATTATAATAACGTAGAAATACGTTTTATTATTGAAATTTTGAAAAATCTTATCTCCGAAAGTATTAGCTTGTTGGAGTTGAAAATGATATCAATGGATTCTTATGGTAAAACTGCATATTGAAAAAAATTTAATTTGGAATTTGTTATGTAAAAAAGAATTTTTTTTGCTACTCTGAAACCATCTGTCCGATTTTGCCCAATAACGAATTTAGCCGAGATATTTATCTCCCAAACCTACTCTGGAAATTTCAACGGTCTAGCTCATTCCGTTCGAGAGTTATTGTGACTACGGCCGGACAGAATGAATTTCGACCACGGATTCTTGATCAGTGAGTCGAACCAAATCGTTTAAGACCATTTTCATCGAAAAATTCGAAAATTACAGACATTTGGGCAAATTGATAAGCACTCTGTTCCGAGGAACTAGAGCGCCAAAAAGTATAAGCGCCGTCAAAAATTTCGATTCTCAACGAGAAAACGATCATTCAAATTTGGTTGCACATAATGCTTGTTCTAACGATCGAAACTTGGCACCAGGCCATGACGTAACCCGTCATATCTACTCTCACTCTCTTCTCATGTCCGTTTCACTCTTTATTCCAGTGTAACACAGCTCCCTATAAAGGGCTCGTAGTCAGCATTGGCTGTAACTAGCAGATGGTAAATTTTGAATACGTCATCAGTCATAGCAACGATTCAGAAGCGTTTCACCTCATTTGAAATTTCTTCTTGATTTACCGATTTTCAATAGCAAAATATTCAAATTTTATAAATTATGGAAGCGTATGAGAGCATACATGTTGATCTGGTATTGAAGTAGATTCAGAAAAACATAAACATATGTTATTTCGTGTTACATGCAAGAGACCTATTGTGGATTTAATTCGGTGGTTGCATCAAAAATGAACTGGAAATTGACAAAGCTGCTAAGCCCCAGAAAAAAAATATCTTCCGAATATTTCAAGTAATATAGATTCGATCGAGTTTAAATCTAGAAATTAGCTGTAAAATAAGCTGAAATATTGAGCGACATTTTTATCTTCAGTATCGATTCTTTCTTCAAATGAGAAACAATGAGTTGACAATTCACAAAAAACATTCTGTATAGCATTAATTTTCACATCTACACTGAAAGAAATGATTCAATGAGAAAGGTTTACCAAATATATTCTCACTAGGGTTGATACATTTCTTACTATTCGATTAAAATAGCACTATAGACATAGTAAATTGAGTTGCTATAGTTATTGCACAGATCTTACTACGGTTTTCTTATTACACCAGTGAAAGTGTTTTATTATCTCATTCAAATGTGGAATTGCCACGGTAAACCAAAGTTTTCTAACTGGCATCCAATAGCCATAACAATTTAGATATACTATGCGAGATACTTTAGTTCTATAAATTTACTACGGCAGTTAATGTTGATTCATTAAACCAGTCGAATATAAGCGATTATGCTCGAATGCAGGGTTGCGCGCCACCCGATTCATAGCATCCACTCAAACTCAATACTCATCGTTTGTCTATTCGACTTGAGACCACCTGCTAACGCGATTGAACTAATTTGTGAAATATGCGTAGTTTATTCATGATATTAATCAACAAGCATCATCATAGTGTAGTTTGAAAGTGTTTAGTTTGTACATTGAAATATAACCGTTTTTGCTTTGTGTGTCTACAATCAATCTTCCTGCACACATGGAACAGAAGTTTGCAGAATTCCTAAGTTCCTAATGGAGAGTTGTGAATTCATTGCAAAGTTGGGGATTAGGAAGGAGACTATGTCAAAAAATGTACAGGTAGCTAAGTTATATTCTTAATTATTATTAGAGCATCAATCTGAATTCACTAACCATTGATTTTTCATAATAACAATATTGGCCGTTGGCTCTTGAAACAATGGCGTCCATGCGTTCGGAATGAATAATTCATCAATCGAATGAATGCTAGTATGTAATCATTTAATAATTTCCATTGATCTCTTCAGATTGATAATTAAATTTTATTCGAATTTCTGAATAATTAATTGTTGAAAGATTAGGTCAACTTTTTTTTAAATAGAACATTATTGTTCTTCTGTTGAATCCATTGCTCCTTATCATTGGAATGTGTTTTGTTTGCTCTATAATATTGTTTTTTTGAATATATTTTTGTTACCAGTATTTGAGAAAGTGTGCAGTTAATTTTTCATTCAAATTGAATATCTTTTTTTCGTGATATGAGTAAGTTTAATCTCAGTGTTTGTTTATCTGTAATAATCTATTTGTTCGTCTTTTAGTATGGTATTGTGATGAAAAACCCTTTATATTTGAAATATTTCGACCAGTATTGGCTCTCAGTGTATGTATATATACTAATTCAAACCAAAGAATGTGATTATTACTAACAATAATATGTCTTGTTATGCTACTGTTTTTTTATTTGTATATCCACCCAATATAATTCTGGCAGTAGACAGTGGAGATAGTATGTTCTCCATATGAAATGAATAAAATACTGCTTCAAAAAATAGAAATATAGACCATTACAATTCATAAAAGAAATTGTATAATTTGCAGGTAGGTATAATTGAGATCTAGTTATGAATAATTCGACCAAGATAATTAAATAAAGTTCCAGAGATAGTTGTATCAATTTAGCTCATTTGAATACACTATGAAGTCAACAAATTGCTTCATGCCGAGTGTTTCCTTGATGTCAGTCAGTCCTTCTGGCCTTATTAATCAATATGATGAATTCTCAATTTGAAAATTCGAGTTGATATCTTTCGCAGGTAGGTTTGAACTTTCGACACTCAATTTCATCATTAGAGAAACTATCAGATATATTATGTAATTTATTCTCATCATAATATGGTTAATCTCTTCTGATTGCCTTTGTTAACTTGCGCACTTTTGTTAATTCATTTAACTGCCATGTTACTGACTGAGCCAACGTAGCACAAAAATTTGACCAATTTATTTGCTTGTCTTAATAATAAATTAGAAATTCATTAAAGTACAGACATAGTATTAAATTGGCCATTGTTTTCTGTCAGATGAGCTCAGTTTGTAATATGGCAGTTAAAAATTAACTAAAATTTCAAATTAAGCTGATAAAGACAGTAAGACGAGATTACGAGAGCGGTAAAATAGGTTTACTGGACCAGTAAAATGCAGTTATACAATATTACTATGGTTGTAAAACAAAGTTACAAGTGCAGATTACTATGATAGTAATACGGAGTTACAATTTACAAACGCAGTTATTTAAGTTTACTACGGTAGTGAGCCAAAGTTTCAAAACCAGTAATATAAAAATACGACTATAGTATAATCACTTCAATACTTGCTGTAAAACGGTATTATTTCTGTTATGAAGGATTAAATCATATAGCCATTATTAACTGAATCGTAGTAAATCAAGGCGAACTGTGAGAAATAGAAAGTTTTGTTGAGGCATATAGTATATGAATTTTCTCATTGCTGTTATTATATTTTTCTTTCAGTGTAATAATATACGAAAACACTCACGTTTTCCACTCATGTGTTCCTCACAAAATTTTGAATGAGTCTTCGTGTCGGTATTTTCAACTAATAACCGTACTTTGATTCGATCAGATTAGTATTTTTCGATTTATGAGGAAAACAAAATTTCAAAGGGCTAACTTTGAAACAACTCGGTGGATTTTTCCCGTTGACGAATTCAAATCCAAACCTACCCAGGAAATGTTTGTTTTTCACTAATCGGTTTTGTCTTGGTAGATAAAGACCTAAGATCATTTTAAGTCTTTAAAAATTGGTTCAAGTCCTGTGGACAGAAGCTTTGGTGCTCTTGTTCAAACTTTGACAAATTATTTCTCCGAAAGTATTGGTTTCTCAGAGTTGGGAATTATATTGATGGAATCTTATGGTAGAACTGCATCATAAAATAAAATAAATTAAATTAGAATCCATTGATATCATGCCCAACTTGGAGAAACCAATACTTTCGGAGTTATGATTTGTCAAAGTTTGAACAAGAGCGCCAAAGCTCCTGTCCACAGGACTTGAACCAATTTTTTAAGACTTAAAATGATCTTAGGTCTTTATCAACCAAGACAGAACCGATTAGTGAAAAACAAACATTTTCAGGGTAGGTTTGTCAATTCTCAAGAATCAGGAAATTATAATTACAGTATTTTATAGAATTGAGAATAATTATTGAAATCTCGAAAAATCATATCTCCGAAAGTATTAGCTTTTTAAAATTGAAAATGATATTAATGGATTCTTATGATGAAACTGCATCTTAAAAAAAACTGAATTCAAAATTTGTAATTTAAAAAAACTTTTTTTTTGTTACTCCGAAACCACCTAGCCGATTTTCCAAATAACCATCTTAACTGAGATATTCATCTCCTAATCCTACTCTGAAAATTTCAACTGTCTAGCTCATTCCGTACGAGAGTTATCGTGTTAACGGCCGGACGGACGGCCGGCCGGACATAATCGATTTTGACAATGGATTCTTGATCAGTGATTCGAACCAAATCATTTAAGAACATTTCAGCCAAAAATTCCAATATTACAGACATTTAGGCAAATTGATAAGCACTCTGTTCCGAGGAACAAGAGCGCAGAAAACGGTTCTTCTATTGAACTTAGAACCAATTCTCCTGATTTTTGGGAGGAGAGATGAATTCTTGGATAAAACTTCAGATTCGTTCGACTCCCGGTTTCAACGGAAATGATACCAACTTACGTTTTTGGCGCTCTTGTTCCTCGGAACAGAGTGCTTATCAATTTGCACAAATGTCTGTAATTTTTGATTTTTTGGCTTAAATGGTCTTAAACGATTTGGTTCGACTCACTGATCAAGAATACATGATCGAAATCGATTCTGTTCCGGCCGTGCGGCTGGCCGTCTGGCCGTTCGGCCGGTCGTTAACACGATAACTCTCGAACGTAATGGGCAAAATCGGTCAGAGGGTTTCGGAGTAACGAAAATAAATTTTGTTGTACATTAAAAAATCCAAAATAAGTTTTTATCAAGATGCAGTTTCACCATAGGAATCCATTGATGTCATTTTTAACTCTAACAAGCTAATACTTTCGGAGATATGATTTTTCGAAATTTCAATAATAAATAGTACTTCTGTGCTTTCACAGAATGCGATAATTATTCTATCTATGAATTATTATAATATGATCTGTGTTGATACATGTCAACTTCTTTTCGTGAGACATGATATGTCAAATTCCGATATTTAATGCCGATGGTTAATCCATATGATGATGGTAATGGTAATGGTAAGTTAATAATATTGAGTTCAGAATATCTCCAGTGAAAACAAAACTGAAATATTGACTAAAGTTTCAATTGATATAATATAATTTCCAGAGTGGATTTGAGGAAATAATATATCGTTCATCATAGAATTGAGGAACGAATATCTCGGATGAGTTCGTTGTTGGGTAGAATTGGTGTATTGGTTTTGGATTAATAATTTTTGGCACTCTTGTTGAATATAAATTTTTTCATGATGTTTGAATTTAATTTCTACTATTATGAAGTTCTATCATATGAATCCATTGATATAATTCCCAATTCTTACCAATACTTACATACGGAGATATGATTTGACAAAGTTTGAACAAGGCGCCAAAACTCCTGTCCACAGGGCTTGAACTAATTTGTTTCTGAAAGACCGAGAACTTATACCTATAAGGGATCACATTCAATAGACAGGGTTGTTCTAGTTGGTTATTTCGTTGTACATGATTAATTGTTGTGTATGTAAGCAGAAGCAATTTCAAAATAATGAAATTTTTCATTCCTTAGATAATCTCCAGAGTTTGTGAGAGAAAATCCAGAAAGGAACCATTTAGTAATTTGGAACAAACTTGGCCGGAAGAGTTTCTTCCGTTCGATGCTGGGCTTCAGCGTAAAAATAATGAAAAGCATTTTCATAAACGTCTTCCTGTTACTACTCTGGTTGATTTTATTAACGCGAAAATCGTGTATCGTACGAAGTTAAGTCTTTCGATCAAATTTGCTCCAAATTGAATGGGGATTCCAAAAATTATTTTTGTTTTCGGAAAAATCAGTGGCGTACAATACTTTCATAGAACCGTCGCACCCAGTATCTTGGATACAGTCCAATTTCAGACGTATGTTTATAGGCATTTCGTGTTAAAACAACGCAATGAGTCACCCTGTTACACCTACTCTGGGACACCCTGTATAAGCACTGGTTCCGTTGTGAGATGATCAAGATTGACCAAAATCTAGGGTTGAAGCATATTCTAGCATTTCCATCAACAAAAGTTGGAAACAATGTCATGAGTGGGTAGTCAGTTTCCAACTATGTATGTATTTATTTGTCGGGTGGCTCAGAGAGGAAAGAGGTCAAATTAGCCAACAAATTAGACACCCTTGTATCTCATTAGCAATGTAGTGGCGTTTGTCAGACATCATGCCAAATTGACAACGGCGCCTTAGTTTGTAAAATATCGAGTTTCATCACACAGCATTTCCGTTCGTTTCTGTTGTTTTTATTTCTATGGTTTAAAAACAAGGGTAGCTTGCCGCCTGTCAACAACACTGATCTGTGGAGACTTTGCTACAGTTGAACAACTTACATGCTTTAAACTCTTACCAATAAGTGGTTTGGGCATGCAGAAATTATTAACTACATTTAAATTTCTGTTTTATCCAGTGGATTATTGTTCGAATAGCAGATCATTCAGAAATCATATTGGAACTTTGACCAATGGAAATATTCAATGAAAATGTAACCTAATCTTAATATCCTGATATACAGGGTCTTTATAAATTATTGTAACATCGTAGTTGGTTCGGAAACCATCTCATTTGCCGCTTCATACGCCTGCTGAACACATTTGCAATTCCAGCCACAGAATTCATCACAAAATATACCCTAATTCTATGGAATTCATTAAAATACGCATAACCTCACTTTCTTCTTTGTTTACAATGATGAGTTCCAAGAGATGAGATATGGTATCCTCCCGTCCCAGTTTGGACCAAAAAAATTTTATTATACAAAATAAATAGATTTAATAGTTGATATAGTTCGCATATATTCTACGACGAGAAACTGCTTACCACACACCCACTTCAGCACAAATTCAGTTTTTTTTGTTTTACTTTGTGACAAGTACTTAAGAGGACACCCGACTGTATGAAGATAATTTATTCACAGACATTTGAGGATTTTGTTCAAGTCGTGTTTTTCTACAACTTCTTGAGTAACTTGAGGTCTTCCTGTCGATTTTCCCTTGTTAGCATTTCCAGTCTGCATGGATCTGTTTATAACACCTCTGATGTGGGCTTTCAGAGAATATTGTACAATCTGAACATCAGGATATTTCGCCAGATATTCATTTTTACAGGCCTCTACAGAGTAAATCCAGTGACCATTGATTATTATTGCGGTAAAAGGACATCACAATAAATTTATTTGGTTCTAAATTATAAGTCATTGCAGATTTAAATAATCTGGAAACTCAATTTCAAAAAGAATCTTAAAAACTGACAATAATTCAATATTGGCTCTGGCTGTCAGTTCCAAAATTCTGTGATATGAACAGAAGTGAGAAGCGGCAAATAAAAATCCAAAGCCAACTGCAATATTATAATAATTTATAAAGAGCTTGAATTTATTTAAATATGATTCATAATCAATAAGTTATCAGATTCAGAGAATTGAATGGTAAGTAATCACGATCAACAGACAATATTTTCTGATTGGCAGAACTCTTTCCTCCTCAAAAGGAAACATTTCTGAAACTTGTTGATCAAATAAAACCTTTCATTTGAAGATAATAGGTGCCGTTGAAGAAGCACCCTATTACGCGATCGTTATTTTATTTGCGGTGAATACTTTCCAGATAAAGACGTTGTACAAGACACCCCTTGTTCAGCGTGATATTTAGGAATTATAAGAGCGGGACAAGAGGAAGCTCCCCCTTGCCAGAAGCTCATTATCGGCATCCCCTCGCCAACCCGGAGTTCTTCCGGAATCCCCGGACCCCGTCAGAACCCTAGCGCCATTCACAAGACCACGGTCGCCATGTTGACTCGATAATATTCGCCCTTAAGTCGATATTTACTCTGAATTTATGAGTCGTACGGGGCTCAAATACACGGTGTGCGAGAAACGGGAAAGTCGAGAGGTGCTGAAAATATTTATACCGGGTGGCCCACCGCAGACGCGGAGCTCGTTTTCAGGGTGTAAAGGCAGATATTTTGAGAATTTTTTTTATGTGTGTAGGGTGTTCAAAAGCACAATTTAAAATCATTTTCATACATACAGAGTGCTCAAAAACAAACATATAGACCAAAGTTACATTTTTTCAAATATAACACCCTGTATTTGACCTAAAAAATGCAATGGCAAGCAATTAATTATGATCACTCTGTATATTCCAGAGTTATTTTTTTTCTGTATAAGAGTAGCCAATATGTCTACTCGAAAAAATACGGTCTGTATCGCTGGCGTAACTGGTTCCTTCATTCATTGCTATTTAAAGAAACACCATATTTTCAATTTTTCGCTATTTTCTCGTGAATGGTGCTTCTAAGGTATAAAGTGATATGACGAAACTCATCATAATTTGAGCTTGTCATTCCATTTTTGAGGTCAAATACAGGGTATTACATTAAAAAAAAATTAAGTTTGGTCTATATCTTTGATTTCGATCACCCTGTATATATGAAAATAATTTTAAATTGTGCTTTTGAATACTCTACACGCATCCCAAAAAAATATTCTCAAATAATGTTCATTTACTCCCTCAAAACGAGCTTAGCGTCTGTGGTCGGCCTCCCGGTATATAATGTAGGCGGAGTTGTTCTTCAGGTACAAAAAATAATAAAATTAAGAAGCATCCCCTTTATGGTAAATAAAACCCATCATATATTGTTGGCGAAGAATCACCCCTTGATTCATTTCGCACTTATCAGTTTCCATCCTGTATATCTCTAAAATCCGCATCCTTAGATACACAAGACCAGAATGAGCAGAAATCAAACCTAGAACCTCTGCTATGTTGCGGGTAGTTACTATTCCACAGAGGTGGTCCTGTTGGAAGCCTTAGGTGTTATTTTCCAGATGATCTTAAGAGAAAAGTTCATGACAACATTGATTTATCGTAATATATATATTGTACCACTAATGACAAACGCCAAAATATTCTTCGACTATAAACTGCCATACAGGATAAGTACGCACCGGTTTTATGCTTGTAAGCAATCATCAGCGTACCTAGCCAATGGTATCCAAAGGGACGAAGTAAATGACAGGCAGTCTTAGCAGCGCCACCTAAGAAGACCCCTACGAACCCCAATCCTCTGTGATGCAGGGACCTTGAGCGATATTAGTGACGTTCCCCCTTTAGTCTTAAGAGGGAGTCGAGGTATTTACTACACTAAACCGGACGTTTCTACGTCGTTTATGTTGTCATATGAGTAGGATGCTTTTCTACTCTTGACTCCCTCTTACGACAGGAGAAAGAACGTCATGAATATCGCTCAAGATTCCTGCATTACAGAGGGTTGGAATTCGTAAGGATCTCCCTAGGTGGTGCTGTCAAGACTGCGTGTCACTTACTTCGCCACTATAGGATATTAGTTTCCTAGGGCTCCTTCGGATTCAGTGGCTATGGCACGCTGGTGCTTACAAGGATTAAACCTGTACGAACCTGCCCTGAATGGCACTTTCCTCTTTAAACGCACTGAATATTTTGCCATGTGTGATTAGTTAGCAACTAGCATGGTCGATAATTGGTACACCTTTGATTATTTGAAATTTTCTGACTTAATCCCCTCCAATACAATATACAGTTGATTCTCGATATTTTGGAACTCAAGGGACCATCAAAAAAAGAAGTTGAAATAATCAAGAGGGAGTTAATTCGAATCAATAACAGTTTGATTTATCATCTAAATTGTAAATTCGTTTTTGGCGCTCGTGTTCCTCGGAACAGAGTGCTTATCAATTTGTCCAAATGTCTGTAATTTTCGAATTTTCCGATGAAAATGGTCTTAAACGATTTGGTTCGACTCACTGATCAAGAATGCGTGGTCGAAATTCATTCTGTCCAGCCGGCCGGCCGGCCGTAGGCACGATAACTCTCGAACGGAATGAGCTAGACAATTGAAATTTTCAGAGTAGGTTTGGGAGATAAATATCTCGGCTAAGTTTGTTATTGGGCAAAATCGGACAGATGGTTTCGGAGTAACAAAAACATTTTTTTTTCACATAACAAATTCCAAATTACATTTTTTTCAATATGCAGTTTTACCATAAGAATCCATTGATATAATTTTTAACTCTAATAAGCTAATACTTTCGGAGATTTGATATTTCAAAATTTCAATAATAAATCGTATTTCTATGTTTTCACAGAATGTTATAATTATTCTATCTATGGATTGTTATAATGTCAACTCATTTTCACGAGACATGACATTGTCTAATTCATCTCAGCAATCGTAGAATTATGAGAATTATAATATAATATCATACTTTTTGTTGGTTGATATTTTCATGCCGATGGTCAATCCATATGATGATGGGAATGGTGGGTTAATCATATTGAGTTCAGAATATCTCCAGTAAAAACAAAACTGGAATATTGGTGTATTGGAGTATTGGAGTGGATTTGAGGAAAGAATATATATTATCGTTCTTCATAGAATTGAGGAATGAATATCTCGGATGAGTTCGTAGTTGGGTAGAATTCGTCTATTGGTTTTGGATTGATAATTTTTGGCACTCTTGTTGAATTTAAATTCTTCCATGATGTTTGAATTCAATTTCTGCTAAGATGAAGTTCTTTCATAAGAATCCATTAATATAATTCCCAACTCTTACCAATACCTTCGAAGATATGATTTGTCAAAGTTTGAACAAGAGCGCCAAAGCTCCTGTCCACAGGGCTTGAACCAATTTTATTTAGAAAATTGCTAAAAGTAATAAAAAGAAGACTATGTTCAGGAACGAAGTTCCTTACGACGTTTATTCATATTCGAATGTAATTTGATACAGATATTTCAATTAGAGATATTTATAAATTCTTAAGAAAATAAGGGACACAAATGTCTCACATGTTGGCTCAGCACAAGACCCATAACCTCTCAACGGAATGGATTTGCATCCTAGTCCACACAAACACTAAAACTAGTCATCTCATTTTGCGCATGTGCAGTCCACTTGGCACCGAAAGTGCTCTCTGTCTGCTGCTTGCCCCCCAAAACAACGATGCTGTAACAACATTCTGACAGGAATCTGGGACAGGATAGCATCTCTACATACTAAACCCCATTCATTCCAGACTAAAACTCCCAAGAGATGTTACGTTTCACCTCTGCCCAAACACAGAATGAAAAATGACCAAAACGGGGCAGCGTCAATTCCTAAATTCGATCCAGGAACATGGTATGCACAGTCCACCTCGGAAAAAACGCCTTTTACCAAAAAAACGACTTGCACACATACATAATTACCATGAGCTGGAAATATGGTCTTCCAGTCTATACAGGCCATGCGTCAGATTTTGAAATAAAATTCAAAATTGCTCACAGCGTTCATCCAATCGCTCCAGTTTTTACACTAATCCGATCACCCCTGTATATTCGCAAAATCCTTTCAGTCGGTATAAAAACATAACAGTATTCCAGCATATCAACATGCGATTTCTCTCACTCAAGTCACAGTTCCATAAAAGAACCTCGTTCCAAAAAAACAGTATTTACTATTTATGGTAACATTGGAGTACAATCATTGTGGTCTACATAAATATCAAATAATATAGTAAAATAATAAACCTTCCGAGCTGAGATTACACATGAATTCACAATTGTTGCTTTAGTCTTTGTTAGTGCATTGCACAAAGACAGGTTCAACTATATTGGTCTCGTTCATCAATCAATTTTTACTATTACCAATCTCGTCTTATTCTTTTCCTCCATTTAATCAATCCCAATCAGGTTGAATAGAACCTCAGATATCCCTAGTAATGCCATAATATTAGAGGCCAACCTTTATACGGTAATCGATGCCAATCTAGAGGCCGATTGCAAGAATGCTTGATGAATTCTCGGGTAACGGCCTGGTGGTCGAACTAGCCGGCTACCTGAATTAGAGCTAAAATTAAATGCAAAGTCACGTGGTTGTTCGCGGTCTACGATGATACGATATACAATAGTGTAAGTACGAAAATATGAACATATTTTGTTTGCGATGTGAGTAATTGATCTGAAATTAGGGTAGAATACGGTGTTAAAATATTAAGCACAGAGTTAAATAACTCTGAGTTGAAATGTTACATTTTTGACGATTTTTTGCGATTGCATTGGGATAAAGATAAAATTAACTCCAAGTTAGTTAAGCCATTGTAGTCTTTGATTTTTGTAGGTGTGGTTCGGCGTTTTTCTGGTTTTCACTCTAGTTCACAGACTATTGTGTATCTTTCGTTGTCTGTTATATGAAAATCAGTGGATCTCGTATTTTGGAAATTTAGAAAATTGAAATTTTGCACAGTTTATAAACTAGATCGCAAAGACCCCCCTAATTGAATCCTATACAACTTGCTCCGCCTAAAATAAAATGCAACGCACTTGTTTTTGTTACATGAGTATAATAGTCTGTGTTCAATTTTGTTCAACAAATAGAAGTCACTTTCTTTTTTGACGCTTAATCTCATATGAAAGGTTAATTAAATATCAGCATTGTATGGTATTGAGTTTTCCTGAATACTTGGTGAAATATTCAGAAAAATAATGATTATGAAGTAATATTCAAAACAATTTTTGAAATGGGATCATTCCGAAATATATACAGGGTGTTCCTTAAAAACATGCTAATATTTAAAGTGGTGATTCTTTGACTAATTTAAAGAAAAAACCTCCTATTAACGTATGTCCTAAAAGCATTAACTTTTGAGATACAGGATGATCCGATTTTGGTACTGCGATATGAAGCCATTTTAATTTAAATATTTTAATCATGAACAGAGCATCTGACAACAAAACATATTTTCTCTATTTCAGTATCGTAATGAGTCCATTCCAGCACTGAAAACAGTGCTGGAATGAACTCATTCCCGCATTGTTTCTAGTTATATTTTTCGTTTTGTGGTAGTCTGCACTGACATTCGATCCTATCAAATTTCAACACACGTGAATTGACAATACAATATAATCTGGATATATAGTGAAATAATTGTTGAGGAAAAGCATTATTTCCATTAAAAAATATGGTAATAGACATTTCCTTCTTGCTAATTTTGAATCATTCATGCTATTAGGAAACTGTTTTAAATCTGATCTCCATGCCCTACGTACGTTTCAAATTCAAAATCCGTAATCTGCCAACTTTCGTAACAGTTACACCAACTAACAAGATACAATACAAAAGTCACTAGGATGTATAGTCCGAATTTTTCATTAAATTTCAACAGTATTTTACAAAACTTGCCTGAAATAGAGAAAAAATCGTCTAATACTCGTTGCAGAATGCAATTCCAACACTGATGCGTTCGAAAACTCGCTCCTTCGTCGCTCGCTTTCGAATTTCGCATTCGTGTTTTAATGGGAGCCCATTCTGCAACTTGTTTTAGAATATATTATTCTGGATTCTCATTCATTTTTGTAGAACCTGATCTCTTAATTTGCTTTCAGTGGAGGCACAAACATTTCCAGACCGCATCAGATTTTTGAGGAATTGATCCAGAAGTAAAACGATTTTTATTTTTTATGCGTAAACCGTGCGCCGGTCGAAGAAAACCCATGAAATCAAATTCGCTCAAAAATGAATGAGAATCTCAAAATTAATTTTTATTTCAAAAGAAAGCAGTGGCATAGTATTTTTTCTCCAAAAATATTAAATGCAAAACCCGTATGGACGCCACTGGTAGAAAAAATGAAAATTTTTTTACCAGTTTATCTCAGTTATTATTAAAGATCTGATTTTCTTTTAAAATTTTATCACCTCGTATCTCAAGATTTGAGACATTTAGGACCTACGTTCACAGGTTTTTTTTTCGTAAAATAAGTCAAAAAAATCACCCCCTTAAATATTAGCATGTCTTAAAGGAACACCCTATATATGTCTGCAACATATCATTTTATTGTGAAACTTAAGCCAAGTTGCATTAATTGCACAAATAAAAATAGAAGATCGACAAACCTAGATATTCCACTTTTTGGCGGTCTTCTTCCCCAGAAAATTGAACGACAGTTTCGGAAATTAGAATGAATTTCCCAGCAAGACCTGCAAGACGGTTGAAAAAAAATGTTTCTTCCGGAATTTAAAGAAGTAAAAAAACCGACTCTTTCAGTTGTCTCGGAGAATCGATCTTATCTTAGGGAATGCTTGGGCTTTAAGGAATTTTTACACCTCAATGTACCCCTAATGACTGTTACAGTCATTAGGGGTACATTGAGGTGTAAAAATTCCTTAAAGCCCAAGCATTCGCTAAGATAAGATCGACTCTCCGAGACAACTGAAAGAGTCGGTAATTCTGCAGATTGATCCATGTAGCAGTTTGTTAGGGCCGATTGTTCAAAGTTTTGAAAAAAATGAAAATAACGAGATTGTGTTCTCTAACTTTGTGTAATCTTCATAAAAATGGAGAAATCAAATCTTCTTCGACTTTTTTCACATTTATGCATCAGTCACTTGGTAAATTTTTAACCAAAAAAAATTTGAAAATTTTCAAAAAGATTTTGAGATTCATTTTCAATGTCGATCCTTCCCGCCGTTTCATTTTTTGGCACTCGCAATCCTCGGAACAGACTGCTTATCAATTTGACCAAATGTCTGTAATTTTCGAATTTTTTGATAAAAATGCTCAAACAATTTGGTTCGACTCACTGATCAAGAATCCGAGGTCAAAACCAATTATGTGCGGCCCGCCGTTAATAGGATAACTCTCGAACGGAATGAGTTAGACAGTTGACATTTTCAGAGTAGGTTTGGGAGATAAATATCTCGGTTAAGTCCGTTACTGGGCAAAATCAACCAGATGGTTTCACAGTAACGGAAATTTTTTTTTTACATCACAAATTTCAAATTAAATTTTTTTAAGGTGCAGTTTCATCATAAGAATCCACTGATATCATTTTCAACTCAAACAAGCTAATACTTCCGGAGATATGATTTTTCAAAATTTGAATAATAAATCGTAATAACTTTATGATTCCACAGATTACTGTAGACGAAAACTAACGTCCTTATTTGTATCTATGAATTTCATGACATGTGTTCATATTTTGCCAAGTAAATCAAATTGGGTTCAGAATATCTCCAATAAAAACAAAACTGGAATATTGGCTAAGTTTCAATTTATATAATATAGTTTTCAAAGTAGATTTCAGGAGTGAATATTTCGGATAAGTTCGTTATTGGTTAGAATCGGTCTCATGATGCAGTTCTATCATAAGAATCCATTGATACTATTCCCAACTCTGAGAAACCAATACTTTCGGATATATGATTTGTCAAAGTTTGAACAAGAGCGCCAAAGCTCGTGTCCACAGGGCTTTCCCACATTCAGTTTTTCATATTGGAAATTCTGACACCTTTTCAGAGTTCCAGTCACTTCTGGCGTAGAAATTTGTGGTTGGGAAGTTCAGCAAAAGCGATCTGAAATTTCATAACTGTTGACCAATCGAGATATCACGTACAGACTCAAATCGAGCGAAAATCTTCGAGCAAAATCGATCTAATTGTGTCCCAATCGAACGATTCAGTTTCCGGCTGGTTAGACATATTTAACAAACACTCAATATAGAAAAGTGGTCCGAGAACCGGGTATAAAGACGTCCCTCAACGCATTTCCCTATAATTTGGCCGGAATTTTGTGGAGTCATGTAGCCAAACCGTTCGACGATAAGCTGAAAAATCGACTCTAGGGTTCTTGGTATTAGCCGGTTCAATTGAGAGGTTAAGGAGGACCTGGCCACTCGAGTGGGTACTGGAAGACGACGAAAATGATGAGCTGAACACACACACACCTCTTCGGAGAAGAGGAACACTAATGAGGGTTAAGTGTGAGAATTTTAGGTCAAGACACCGCGAAAACATGTCTTTTCATTTCTGAATTATTAAACTGACCATTAAAAAATTGGTACAAGCACTGTGGACAGGAGCATTTTGGCGCTCTTGTTTGGCGCTGTTTGAACAAGAGCGCCAAAAAGCTCCTGTCCACAGGGCTTGAACCAATTTTTTTCTCAGACTACGAATTAGCAATCTCTAAAAGCTAGATGACATTTATGAACAGTGAACACAGACAGATTCTGTGTTCACATTCTGTGAATACATACATAGAACGATGTATTATTGAAATTTTGAAGAATCATATCTCCGAAAGTATTAGCTTGTTAGAGTTGAAAATTATAACAATGGATTCTTATGAGGAAACGGCATCTTAAAAAAATTGGTTCAAGCACTGACGTGATGTCAGAAGCTTTTGCGCGTATGTTCTATTGTCCATTCTTCTTCCTTAATCGAATTTACCATGGTAAATTATGTTGTCCATTCTCCTGTATTGGACAACCTTAATTCGAATTTACCATGGTAAATTCGAGTTAAGTGTCCACTACAGGAGAATGAACAACATAATTTACCATGGTAAATTCGATTAAGGGTATCCAATACAGAAGAATGGACAATAGAACATACGCGCAAAATCTTCTGACTTCACGTCAGTGCTTGAACCATTTTTTTTTCGTGATTCTTTTGAAATTTTCTAGGGGTACGGTTCTTAAAATTTTTTTTTTCGTCATTTTTTTCAAATTTTCTAGGGGTATGGTTCTTACAAAATTTTAAACACGTCTTTATGAAGATTTTCTACTACTAGTTACCAAGCTTCTATTCGATCAAATATTTATTTTTTGAGTTATCAAGGAAATAATATTCCAGGTGGGTATAACTCGGAAACCGTTTAACCGGCAATGCTCAAAAACGAACTCAACTCTCCCTTTCGGATACGCAACCTACCCTGAAAATTGCAAGTCCCTATTTCCTTTCGTTCGAAAGTTATCGAGGCAACGGTCACCCATCTACTGAACTCACACAAGAATGCTCGAATCTCCAACAATATTTAACCGATCGTGTTAAAACTTGAAACTTGGCAGTAGAGTTAGGAAATGAAGGCTCTTGCAAAATTCCAGCAATTTCAAACGAATAGTTACTGACATATAGAATTTTTTTTTCAATTTTCAATGATTTTTTAAAAATTTTTTACAAATACCATCCTCACGAAATTTTGCAAGAATTTTCGCGTTGGCATTCTACAACTAATTACCATGTTTGAATTCAATTGGTTTAGTATTTTTCGAGTTAATGGGGAACAAAGAACAACCAAATTTCAGATGGCTATAACTGTAAAACCGTTTGGCCGATTATGCTCATAAACAAACTGAAATGTCGAGTTCTGGTACACATCCTAATCTGAAAACTTCAAGCTGCTATCTTTTTCGTTTCTCAAGTTATCGTGACAACAAAAATATTTTCTAATAATTTTTTTAAAATTTTCCAGCCATACGATTCACACAAAATTTCACAAACGTGCTTAGGTTCATATTCTACAACTATACTGACCAAGTTTCAATTCGATCGGATTTATATTGGTTGAAAACAAAATTATTACTCGGAAACCACAGGGCCGATTATGCCCATTAACGAACTTATCCGTCGTATTGGGATGCACTACCTACCCTGAAAATTTCAAGTCGCTAGCTCTTTTCGTTCTCAAGTTATCGTGGCAACGGCCGGACGGCCGGACAGAATCAAATTTGACCTCGAATTCTTCATTGGGGAGTCGAACTAAATCGTTTGAGACCACTTTCTACAAAAAAATCGAAAGTTACAGACATTTGGGCAAAACCATAACGCGATGTTCCCCAGAACATACGCGCAAAAAATTTAGTTCGAAATTTGTAAGCTAAAAAAATTATTTTTTTTCGTCAATCCAAAACCATCTGGCCTATTTTGCCCAATAACGAACTTGAGCGAGATATTTATCTCCCAAACCTACTTTGAAAATTTCAACTGCCTAGCGAATTCGGTCCGAGAGTTATTGTAGAAATAAAATTTAAAAATTAAAAAATTTTTTTTTACACTTTGCGGCAACCCCATCAATAAACACTTCGCATGCGTATAAAGATCATTATTCTACAATTTGATGCTAAATTTCAGATAGATCGAGTAATCGGTTTCGGAAATATTCATGAAAAACGTTTTTACTAAAAACGGCCATAACTCCGGAACCGCTTGGTGGATTTTGCCCATTAACGAACTCGTCTGAGATATTTACGCTCCAGACCTTCCCTGTAAATTTCAATCCTCTAACTCCTTTCGTTCGAGAGTTCAAAAATTCGAAAATTACAGACATTTGGGCAAATTGATAAGCACTCTGTTCCGAGGAACAAGAGCGCCAAAAAGACATAGTAATTTTAAAGGAAATTTTACAGTATTTGTCTTTCATTAAACTCTTTTTCGAACCTATGATTAGTAGAAAGGGATCGTGAGGCTTGGTCCAGCCATTCAGAACTACGACTGATAGGATATTTTGTTTTATTACCCTACTTATTCAATCCTAAGGATAATTTCAATGGTGTTTACATACCTGATGACGTCCTTAGAAGCCTTAGCTGGCACCTCGTGAGGTTTTAGAACTGGCTCACCCATATGTAGAATTCTTTTTAACATGATATGACATTTGACATGACATTTACAAAATATGTGTTGGACATTGACGTAGTATCTAACGTCTATGGTGTTGGACAGTTTCCTTTTCCGATCCACAGAGCCTGCATGTTTCGATGCTGACTTGTCTATGCAGTACAATTATTGGTATTTCTACCGACAGTGCCTGTCAACAGTCCCGCTAGTACCTGAAGCTCAGGTCGTGGTAGCTGAAGGAGCTTTCTGGTATAGGATCGTGATAAATCTACCAATATTATTGGCTGTGCAAGTCCTGGAGTATTTCTGCGAACAGCTATTATGTTATTTAGATCCCATTGTTGTACCATTGCGCTATATTGGCCATTTCCAAGCCCACAGAAGGGTTCTTGTCCAGCAAGTGTTACCCCGGAGGCCTTTTTCCCAAGTTCATCGGTCTTCTCATTTCCTCCAATACCACTGCCCTGGCACCCAAAGAAGAGTCACCTTATTGCCTCTGTCCAGTTGCTTTATGGCATTTCGGCATTTCCAGGACCGTAGGCAACCTTGGATGGGTGATTCCAGGACTTTCAGTTTGGCCAGGCCATCCGTTATAATATGTTATAATATAGATATGGGCTCCCTTGAGGTTAATTTTCGGACACTTTTAAGCACAAATATAGGTAGATAAGTAGATAGAGAGCTCATGTTCCAGGGTCACAGATATCCTCAGTTTCAGACCTTGTACCTCAATACCTGCTCCCTGATTTTGATCCGTCCGCACTCAACCGGTCTCTCATGACCGTTGCAAAGAGTGTTCCATAATCTAATATGGTTGGCATTACATCTGAGGACTTTTCCAAGAAGTTTGAGTCCTGTTAATTCAGTAACATCATATGTCTTACATGGGTAGGAGTTCCCACTACAAGAAATTCTTA
Source organism: Halyzia sedecimguttata (assembly GCA_937662695.2). Lineage (NCBI taxonomy): Eukaryota > Metazoa > Arthropoda > Insecta > Coleoptera > Coccinellidae > Halyzia > Halyzia sedecimguttata. Next base: position 65,867,778 of record OW569415.2, on the reverse strand, counting down.
TTGCATCCAGCAGGCGAAAATTCGAACCTAAATATTGTATTAACCAAAATATAGAATCTCACCAAAAAAAAAATCAAAATTGGTTGCCAAGACTCACAAGTTTTCACAGTTAAAAAGTTGTCGCAAGACTCTCCTGTGTACTTTGTAAGAAATTGAGTCTAATTTTGTGTCTGGCAATAAATTCTATGGAACAGCTAACCCGTACCAATGACCAAGATATATAGGGCTTGTAGAATAAGAGTCCTTGTAAAGTTAGGGGCTTGGCTCTTTGTAACATCTATTTTCGCAAAATTCGTTTTTATTCATAGACTTAATTTCCATTTGAGTCAATACAATCAGTACAACGTTTCTCTAACATTTCGATACCATGTTTATAGAATGCTTGATCTTTGCTCGCAAAATAGTCCTCAGTTTCGGCAATGGATTCCTCGTTGGTGCGAAATCTTTTTCCCTGGACCATCCCATTCAGGTCTGCGAACAGCCAGTATTCCCTGGGTGCCAAATCTGGCGAATAAGGGGGGTGGGGCAGCAATTTGGAGTGCAATTCATGCAATTGGACCATCGCAGCTATTGAGTTGTGACATGGTGCAGTGTCTTGTTGGAACAGTGATTGTGGAACAGTGGTGCAGAATTGATCCTTATCCCTTTCGTACCATGCGCATCCCAGAATACTTACGCCATAACCTTGTCAGCCGACTGTTGTGACTTTGGACCCTTTGGAATGCTTCCACCCGCCCCAACCCACTCAGCTGACGACCGCTTTGCCTCTGGAGTGTAATGGTGTATCCGGGTACATCCATGGTCACGTACCGACGCAAAAAATCAGCTTTAATATAGTTAAAATGCTTCAGACATGCTTCCGAATCGTTTGTTGTTGTTTTTGATCCGGTGATAACAAACGCGGCACCCCCTTTGCGTTGAGCTTTCTATACCCAAATTGTCGTGTACAATAGTAAGCACACTGCTATATGAAAACTTTGAAATCTCTGCTTTCTACGTCACTTTCATTATGCGGTCGATAAAATCAATTTTTCGGATTTTTCTAACGTTTTCTTCGATAACAGCCGTATTTGGCGACCACTGCGTTGAGCATTGTTGACGTCACTACGACCACGTTTAAATTTATTATACCAATCGCAGATGGATGATTTCCTTGGGGCAGAGTCCGAATAATGCTTATCATGCCACTCTTTCACATTTTTTCCGATCAAAAAACAATGCTTAGTCAGCACATCAAATTCTTTCTTATCCATCCTTTAACGAGAACACGAAGTTTCTTGACACAAACAGCTATAACTTGCGAACGCGTGGACCGATTGTCATGAAATATTGACCAATAACCTTCTGAAGTATCGCGCTATCAAACGCCGTAATTTGCATTAGTATCGCCATCCATGAGCTGGTCCGGAAACTTTTTGATCAACGTAGCAAATCATTTCTAGTCTGACACGAAACTCAGCCTTCTTCACAGCTGGACAGAGAAAATGTTATTGCGATTGATATGCAAAAAGACATTCCATTCCTTCACAAACCTACTGACCTGAATAAAAATAATCCGACAATTATTATTTATGTTGTTCAACTCTTCGGCTTCTAATTTCTCGCTCCTTGCCTGTCCACAATGTACCATGCGAAGGAATTCCATCTACAGTATTTCAATAGGAGCCTTCCCTTCCGTGTGAATACCTCAACCATTGTCTCTATGGTCTCTCTGTTCATTAATACTATTTTGATTCTCATGACACCCTTTATGAAGAGTTCATAAAAAAGGAAATTCGATATACAATCCGAGTGCTCCGCTTCACAGCCGAACAATAATCTAGGATGCCATTCTCGGAGAGAACGAAGACAAGCTCACAATATCTTTCAACCCTGCGTGTATTAGTGAAGGTATGAGCCTAGAAATTAGGTCGGAGGAGATGGAATTCTCGTAGAATAGTGCATGAATATTGGCCTGTTACACAGAGTGTCCTGGGATGAATGCGGTAAATGGAAACCCTGAGGTCACGTGGGTGGACTGATATCAAGGGATTTCAATCGCCTAAGGTCCTTGGTTTTGGATATACAGGGTGATTTTCGTATTTTGAGTGAAACTTCAACATTCAATGAATCTTTGACCAATCAACAGATTTCAATCATCACCACTCCGTTTATCATTTCTCAAATTTAAAAAAATTAGGACCAGAGTAGGAAAATTTGGGACATTTGATAATATTAGTTCAACCTGTTTGTGAACAATGGAAATTTCTTCCCCCTCTATGAGCGCAGAAGATTGATTTAAGTTAAAAATTAAAAAATATTGATTGATGAATTTTATTGTTGAAGAAATATATTTTGGCTCATTATTAAAAGGTTTCTTTCTGGGTTTTTACTCCCAAAGTCTGAAAAATATCTATTAAATAAAAAAAATATTATTTTGTGATTTGCTTCTGCGTAAGAAACACAATTCTCGAATTTCAATATAACTATCAACAAAATAATTCTGAAGATCTTCGTTTAGTATCCGACGAAGGATACTACTGATATAGACTCCGAAACGTTACGATATAGATGTTTCATCGTTGATATTGTTGTTTCGTTGTTATTTGTTGGGCAACATTGTTCGATTTATTGCTTCTGACAAATATCTTGTGTTTCTTACGCCGAAGCAAATCACGAAATAATGAAGTTTTTATTTTGTAGAAATTTTTCAGATTTTGGAAGAGAAAACCCAGAAAGAAACCTTTTAATAAAGAATATACCTCCCACAGTATCCTTTAATGATTACTTACATTTAGACTCCATTATTTGAAATAGCCTGATTGATATATCCATCCTTATGTATCTTGTATACCTATCTAGACAAGTAATGACACAATTCTGAGCAATTTAGCCGAAAATTACATTCATTTCTCACATTATTTTGGTTTGTGTTTCGTTCATTATACAGTATGGAAAAGCCAAATGGAATAAATTCATTATCTTGATTACTGTGCATATGGATAATCCTAAAACATATCAAATTTAAATTTTAATTTTTATTCTTCTTCGTAAAAATGCGAAGCCTACCTTCAACTCCCTTCGAGAGTCAGGTACAGCCACCAATTTTTTAAAAAGGAAGTATGGGCTTAATACATCGTTTGGGAGGTTTCGTCATTCCCTATTCAAAAATGTGATTAGCGCAATTTTGTACAATATCAAAAAATAAAATATAATAAAAAATGTAGCAGAATAACTATGAATGTTAATGAAGTAGATGTTCAAAGTGTTCACTGCAAACGCCTTGGCAACATCCTAATCTTAAGAATTTCTTCCAATATTATTCAACATCTCAGGGGTGATCGATCTAATCGCCTAATTCATTTAAATCAAGGGGTTTGATTTTGTACACAATACTCTTCACATATACCCAGAAAAAGAAATCTAATTAGTTAATATCCACCGATTTGGAAATATTGCGTCGAGGTACTGCCGGACATTGCGTTGGTAATGTGGTGGTGCTCCATCCCGTTGGAACCATATCGTTTCCGTGGAACTGGAGGATTTCCTTGATCGGGATATAAAGTTGCAAAAGTTGGAACGACATCATTTTGAAGTAGTGCTAAATATTTATCGCCATTCAAATTGCCCTCAACGAAAAAAGGGCCTATGATATGGAACCTTTTGAGGAAATTGCGTGTGTTCCTCTCTCATCCAGTGAGGATTTTCGGTAGACCAGTAGCAGCAATTTTGACGATTAGCATGAGAGGAAAAGTGCACTCATCAGAAAACAAAACGTCAACTAATTGCATAATCTTGTTATCCAACATGTCCATCATCTCCTCACAAAAATCGCCTTCCAAGAGCATTTGGGTAGGTATCATTTTATAGGGATGCATTTTGTTTTGTTTTAATTTGTTTAGAATCGATGTATGGCTGACATTCAATGTTGTGGAGGCATCTCTACTCGATTCATGTGGATTTTCTTCAAAGTCGAGCATCACATCTAATTTCACATCCTCACACAGTTTATTAGCAGCTGCTTTGTGGAAACAACCGAGATTGTATTGAAATGCATACAAATAAAATATTATGTGAGATAAGGAGGTTTCCAGCTATACCCCTTTCTATAAGTGTCAACTTTAAGATCAATACTCAGTATATGCCTTTATACGAGCACAATCATCTGTGATTCTGGTCCAGGTCCAGATTGATAGAAGCAGTTCAATTTATGGAATTTTTATCATATATTATGATATTCAATGAAGAATAACTCGAAAATGGTACGTTTTAGGAGAAAAAGAGTCTAATTTTCCAAAACGATTGAGTATTTTTAAAATCACTCGAGATAACCTTCATCTACTTTCATTATGCTAATTTATCATCGTTTTTGGAACTGGTGACTCTATAACTAAGAAAACATTGGATGTAGGGAAAATCTGTTAATTGGAGATTATGTATCATAATTATAGAAAACTTCACACCAATTATCCTTTCATTTTGAATAACCATGTCAAAGTTACAAAAGGAAATCAAATTTCATATTTTGTCCTGTGCTGTGTTGGTAAATGAAAAAAGTGTTTTATTTGATGAGGAATCTATGGTTAAAATGAATGTACAACTTATAGACTCACCCTGTATAGACAGAAATAGAGATTATGATGAAGAGAAACATGAATAGAAAACAATAAACCTTTGTGAACAATTTGTCATAATATCATTCAATATCACTATAAAATATCCCTCAATAAGCTAACAATTCAACAGATTGTGAAACCTGGTGTCTTCACAATTCATAACCAGTGTCTACACGGAAGAAATTAGAAGGTTGGAAAATCTCGAAAGAATAATATAATGTCCAATTTGTCTACCCATTATATATTTTCGGTCGATTAGATCTGCTTTGAGCGTCGCAGAGTCTCAGTAATTACGCCATAAAAAGATCGTTTCCTCTTTTTCATTTTTTCCACATCGGAAAATTTCTCTCTGCTGCGCAATTCTTCGCAAATGGGGCCTGAATTTCTTATCCCGCCAACGCTGAGAATAGGAGCGCGCCTTGGGCCATACTCCAATTATAATATTATCAAGTTATCAGAGAGAAACTCTAATTGTCACTTTGGTTTAGCATTAAGGAAGTTGTAGTAGCTCTTGAACGATCAATTATAGGGATTCGAAGATTCTAGAATTCCGTTGTCTTAGGGGTTGTTCGTTGGTTAGCAGGTTGTTCCGCATTTACGAATAACTCATATTTAAAGATACAACCAATTTTTAAACACTTTTTTGATCGTCGTGCAATGCAGAGAAATATAAGAAATAGTCTTGCATCGTTCAACTGTGATAGTTTGATTTTCAAACTTTATACCCATATGAAGTGTGGAAAAATGGTTCGCTTACCCTTAAATATGCTTTCAGATAAAAAGTTTCGTGTTTTTGTTGCTAATAAATGTATTAATTTCAAAAATTTTAATAATGGTCTCCCACAAAGATCTGTTTCAGGACGTCATCTATTCATTTTATACATGTGTGATATTCCTGCTAGTTCATCTGAGAAATTCATTTAGGCCGATGAACTAGCCCTTGCATTTCATCATTCCTAGTTCTAAAGTATAGGAAATAATCTGCAGATATAGACATTCCGAAAAATTTATTTATTTTTATTTATTTATTTATTTATTTATTTATTTATTTGGATCAAACTATGGAATACTCACAGGCAAAGCCCATATACAGTATCCTCTTAATGATAATACAAATTTATGTAAATATATCCCAGAAATTAAGACTATGTCAAAACTAACTACATTCACATCAAAATTATTCGACCAATATGCAAAGACCTATATGCAACCTAAAGTACAACAAATTAAAACATGAATAAAGAATAACAAACTAAAAATACAATAGTTATCAACAGAAAGAATTATGCGAAAATGTTCCTGAGACCACGCTTCAGACTAGGCAGAGACACGCGGAAAAGATCCAGTTCCCTACAGTGTACATTATAAGCACACAGCATCCGGAGAATGGGAGAGTTTTGAGCGCTGTTTGTTCTCCTGAACGGGACATAAAATGTATCGTTACTACGGAGCCTCCTATCAGGAACTTTAAAAGGAATAGTCTGTAGAATATTAGGTGTCACGAAAAAACTATTAAGGAGCTTATAGAGTACAACAATATCAGTAATTTGTCGACGATTTTTTAATTGTAATAAGCCAAATTTTTGTCGTATGTGCGAATAATCATGATTGTTGTAAGTTATGTTATTTTTAAAAGCTAGAAATCTAAGAAATTTATTTTGTATCCTTTCAAGTCTGATTATGTAGTAACTATATTGAGGGCTCCAAATTATAGATGCAAAATTTAAACGGCTATAGATAAATGAAAAGTACAGAGTTAGATATGTTCTATTATTTACAAAGTTATTACACTGACGAAGGACCCATCCAAGCATTTTACTGGCACCTCTAATTACATTTTCGATATGCAGATCAAATATAAGTTTTCGGTCGAAGGTAACCCCTAAATCCAAAATACTATCGACCGCAAGAAGTGGACAATCCGCTATTGTATATTGATGTTCGATAAGTTGAAAATTCCTGCTGAATGATATTTTATGGCATTTGTCGTAATTCAAAAAAAGTTTTTTTTCATTGCAGTAAATCTCCAATCTCCTTAAGTCATCCTGAATCAATTCGCAGTCCACCTCACCCTCAACTACTCCAAAAAACTTTAAGTCATCAGCATACAGTAAAAATTCGGTATATCTGAAACATGACCCGATATCGTTTAAGAATATAGTAAACAAAAGCGGCCCCAGGTGTGAACCTTGAGGCACACCAGAAGTATTATATACCATTGATGACTTAGTCCCATTTACGCATACAAACTGTGATCTCCCACTCAAGTAAGAGGAAATCCATCTCAACAAGTCCCCGCATATGTCCACCTCAGCCAGACCCCTAAGCAGTACATCATGGTTTATCTTATCGAATGCCTTTTTGAAGTCCGTACAAACCACATCCACTTGAAGTTGTTTGTCCATGGATTGCTGCAGATATTCGGCAAAACACATTAGATTTGTTTCAAGATTTCTACCCTTATAGAAACCATGCTGGTTTTCGATTATAATGTTTTTGACATGGTTGGAAATATAATCATAAATTAAGTGTTCAAATACTTTTGGTATAGCGGATAATATGCTTATAGGCCTATAGTTTTCGATATTATCAACTGACCCCCCTTTATGAATTGGAGTTATTGATGAAATTTTCCATTCTTCAGGAAAAGTGGCTGTACGCAAAGAGTAATTAAAAATGTTCAATAAAGGGGGGGCAAGGGTTTGAGCACATCTTTTTAAAAAAACTGGCGGCAAACCATCAGGTCCAGGACCTTTGGTACTGTTTATGGACTGTAAGGCATTCGTAATTTGTTGTAATCCCAGAGTAATACCGCATAAGTAATCGCTACTATACAAGTTTTCAACGTCATTAAAAACAGAATAATTGTACTGACTCTCTGGTTCATAGACCTCTCGGAAGAACTTAGCAAAAAGTTCTGATATATTTTTAGAGTTATCTCCCATTTCCAAGCCAAGTGTCATTTCTGAAGGAAAACGACTATGTTTTTTCTTTTTTGATAAATACTTAAAAAATAATTTTGAATTATCAGTTAACTCATTCTCGATCTTTTCTAAATATCTGATATGGTCCGAGTATATGAGTCTTTTAGTTAATAATCGTAAATGTCTAAAATACTGAAAGTCACTTAGGTTACGATACTGTTTCCATTTCTTATGAAATTTGTTTTTTGTTTTTATTAATTTAATTGTTTAATTGTTTAATTACCTATTTAAGTGGTGTTTGTGTCTCAAACCAAATAAAACCGTGATTTTTTGTGTCCTTTCAAACCATCGTTAAAAATATAGAACATTGGGTGTGATTCTTTCTCAAGACATAATTTCAATATTTAATACTTTGGGGTGAAAATAGATTGCTCTTTGAATTTCAAATCCCCAGACTTGCGTCTGAATTTAAAAAGAATGTGTAATATAGTGCAGAAATTGACTGGTACTCAATGGGTTGCTGATGCATCTACTCTGCGTATGGTAGCCTTAGCCTTGGGTTTTCCTACAGCTGAATATTGTTGTCCTGTCTGGTTTAACAGTGTTCATGCTCAAAAAATTTCTGCACAGATGATTTAATCTATAAGATTCATCACCGAAACTATAAGATCTACACCTGGGTGATTCCGTTCTAACTCTGATATTCAATATCCTGTATTGTTTGTTTTCATAGGTCATTAATTAATAATCAATTTATGAAATTTTTGTGCTTATTGGAAAATTATGAACATATTTCAACATTATTTTCATATAATATAACTTGCCACTTACAGAAAACTTACAATATATCACTTAAATGTCAGTACCATGTCCATTTCTGGAATTTATTCATTAAATGTCAGTACCGTGTCATGTCCATTTCTAGAATTTATTTATAAATTGTTAGTTTTTTTTGTCGTAATAAATGATTTAAACTTATTACCTTATAAATTCTAATGTTTATGATCAAACTGAACAAAATTGACACATTTTTTATTTAATGTATTAAGTAAAGCTTTAAAGACAAAAGTTATTGAACCGGAATTCAATGTTAACTTAACATTAAACAAAAAACGTGTCAATTTTGTTCAGTTTGATCATAAACATTAGAATTTATGAGGTAATTAGTTTAAATCATTTATTACGACAAAAAAACTAACAATTTATAAATAAATTCTAGAAATGGACATGACACGGTACTGACATTTAATAAATAAATTCTAGAAATGGACATGGTACTGACATTTAAGTGATAAATTGTAAGTTTTCTCTAAGTGGCAAGTTATATTATATGAAAATAATGTTGAAATATGTTCATAATTTTCCAATAAGCACAAAAATTTCATAATTTGATTATTAATTAATGACCTATGAGAACAAACAATACAGGACATTGAATATCACAGTTAGAACGGAATCACCCACCTATTCATTGGTTACAAGTTTTTTCAAACGTTGTCCCGCCTAATATTCGCAGGCAGCTGCTGTTTTAAATCCATGGAATAAATTTCTTTCTCTTTCGAATTGACATCCAAATATCTCCTATATTCCAGACAATAAAATAACCAGATTGAAGTCGTGTAAACTTTTATGGTGCAACTATCTCCCAATTTGAATAAAAGCGACAAGGACAATTGGCAGTCTGTATGGATTTCTTGCGACATTTTCAAAAAGATCTAATTACTGATCTTCGAATCCAGTTCTGGGATTTGATCTTCCCAGGAAAATATGGTCTGTACCTAATCGTTCAAGAATAGTTCATGGTGCAATAGCATGTTTTCCAAATGGAACTCAATTGAGAGTTGTGAATTTGAGGGTTAAACAGAGGAAAAAATAGATCATTTGGTTAATAACTGTTTCATACATAAATTATAGAATGGTTTCAGGGCTGTTCACAATATTTCTGGATCTTTTTTAGAATGGGGTGAATTAGGCAATATGTCAGATTCTTCTGACCACAACAATGAAAATACTTTGAAATATACAGAGCACATATTCTCTATTTCAACTACTAGTTGATAGCATTCCTAAAATCCCTCAGAGCTGCTATTTCGATTTAGTGATGTCTCTGCATCCCTAAATTGATTATTCCCTGATAATCGAAAAAATGCAGTTGCTTGTCATATTAGGAGCTTTACAAAAAAAAAAAATCGCGACGAATTCCTATTTGGAGAATCGAGTTCGATGGAATCTAACAGACGGGAAATTCATCGAGTGAAGCCTAACATAATTAAGCGCCATATAAAATGAATGTATCATAAATAGACATTTTACAAACGATGCGATTTATAGTTTGCGAGGGGTGCCTAAAGTACATTTTCTGCGCCATTTAGCAAATATGTTAGACAATGGTTCACCCAACCAACAATAACAAACATTATCATTTTTATATGAATTAATGGTTATGATCAGGGCAGAAGCAGGGAGGGGTGTACCCAGGAAAAAATCGAGAATTAAAGCGCATTTTTAGCGCATGTTCTGGGCAACAGCTTGCTTTAATTTTGCCCAAATGTTTGTACTTTCCGCATTGTTCGTTAATGGGCATAATCGGCCTCACAGTTTCCGAGTACTAATGTTGTTTCCAAACAACACAGATCCGATCGAATTGAAACAACGTAACTACTTGTAGAATATCGGCACAAAATTTCCTGAGGATTTATCACTAGAAAATTCAAAAAATTTGTTCAAGCACTCTGGCCAGGAGCTTTCTGGCGCTCTAGTTCAAACAGACAAATTATATCTCCGAAAGTATTGGTTTCTCAGAGTTGGGAATTATATCAATGGATTCTTATGATAGAACTGCATCATAAAGGAAATTCAATTCAATTCAAATAATAGTTTATTTATCAAGATTAAATGAGCAATCTGAGAATGAGACCTGCACCATGGAAGAAATCAAATTAAAATAGCTGAAATGAATTTGACTCTCTCTTATAGAACAGGATGACATGTACGAGTATGAACACAGATCATATAATAAAGCTTAGATAGAATAATTATAACATTCTGTGAAAACATAGAAGTACGATTAATTATTGACATTTCGAAAAATCATATCTCCGAAAGTATTAGCTTGTTGGAGTTGAAAATGATATCAATGGATTTTTATGGTGAAACTGCATTTTGAATAAAAATTGAAATTGAAATTTTATACTTGAAAAAAAATTTGTTTTTTCGTTACTCCGAAACCATCTGGCCTATTTTGCCCAAAAACAAACTCAACCGATATATTCATCTCCCTAACCTACTCTGAAAATTTCAACTGCCTAGCCCATTCCGTTCGAGAGTTATTGTAGAATTTTTTTTTTTTAATTTTCAAATTTTTTTTTTGACACTTTCCGGTAACCTGGTCAATACAAAACTTCACATGCGTATAAAGGTCATGATTCTACAATTTGATGCTAAATTTCAGATAGATAGAGTGATCGGTTTCGGAAATATTCATAAAAAATGTTTTACTAAAATCGGTCATAACTCCGAAACCGCTTGATGGATTTTGCCCATTAACGAACTTGTCCGAGATATTTACGCTCCCAACCCACCTTGCACATTTCAATCCTCTAACTCCTTTCGTTCGAGAGTTATCGGGGCTACGGCCGGCCGGACCGGCCGGACAGAATCGATTTCGACCTCTGATTCTTAATCAGTGAGTCGAACCAAATCGTTTGAGACCATTTTCAGCCAAAAATTCGAAAATTACAGACATTTGGGCAAATTGATAAAATCTCAGTTCCGAGAAACTAGAGCGCCAAAAAATATATTAAAAAATATTATTTATCTCACAATAACTTGAGAATCGAAAGAGATAGTGACTTGCAATTTTCAGGGTAGTTTGCGCATCCGAATGCGACACTTAATTTCGTTAATAGGCATAATCGGCCTTATGGTTTTGGAGTTATACCCATCCGAGATTTTATTATTATTTCCTCGATAATCCTATCGAATTCAAACATTGTAATTAGTAGTAGAATGCCGACGATCAAATTTTAGCGAAGAGGATCGTATCACTATTTATACTCAGAAATTTTGTGGTTATCTCCTCAATAACAACAACTCACTAACGAACTTGGTAAATACGAGTATCGTATCACTAGAAAAAAAATTGAAATATTTCATCATGAATTTTATATTTCAGAAACTATTCGTCAGATTCCGCTGAAATTCTATACACAAACCTTCAAGCCGAATTGAAATCTGGTAATCGGTTGAAAAAAGATGGCTTGAAGGTTCATGTAGTATTTCGTGAGGGTGTGTGAGGCTTGAATAGACAGAAGAACATGCTCACAAAAGCTCCTGACTCCTGACCACGTAAAAATACAGAGATTTGTACTAAATGATAAATTATTTCTTTCGAAAGTTAACCTGCTAACGAAGGGACAGCTGTCCGGAAAGACGAACAGAAACAAATTTTTGGATAAATTGGATATCGGTATATCCAATGTGCCATTGAAAATATCATTAATTTGGGCAAAATGATGGCGTCCTCTCATAATTTCATTGTTATGTACCTCCTTTTGGAACATCATGGTGATCATACATCAGTCACAAAATTTCAACTCCGGAAATTATCTTATAATAAGAACTCTTATAGATACAAACCCTTGATACAGCCCTGATCTAATTGACCTCCAAGCAGTCATCCCTCTCAACATACCGAGAATGTTTTAGGGGTCGATAATTCGATTAACTCTTTCAAATGATGAATTATGCAAATCGGAGGATGGAAACAAGTGTTAGAATTCAATTAAATTTCAACTGGGTATTAACTGTACTTAACGCTTGGAAATTCGAATTAACTATGGGACTATGTGATATTATCTACAAAATATTAAGCCCTGCGACCACCTCAGAAGATTGTTCATATCCTAGTTCAGCCTTGTGGTATTCACTCCTTTTTTAAAATACTTGAGAAAATTTTTAGATGTCTTAATCATGACAATCCAAGTTTGTACACTGGTAATATATTTTTCTTGCCAACGCTGGTGGAGACATCTTAGGTCTGCGAAAGCTGGATAGATGGTAAGTCAAGTATGATTACCAGAGGATATTAAGAAGAAATTCTGACGAAAAAGATTTCAATTGCTCAGAACATCCGGATGGGAGACGTTTCGATATTATGTATGATTAGAAACAAAGGAATTTTAATTTGCTTCACTATTATGTTCCTCGTAATTATTATGAATAAAGCAGAAAAATAAAAGTATCATCATCATCATAATTGTTGATACTATAAAAATATTGATAATAGGTTAATATTTACCTGGTAAACATGGTCCTGGTCCAGACGAACCGAATGAATTTTTCAGCTGGGTGAAACCTGAAATAGAAAATATACATTTTTATATGAATTACAGAATTTATGATAGTCCTTGCGCTCTCGTATAGTTGACTTAAGAGTTCAAAAAAATCGGATTATTGTTGAAAATGTAACATTATCCGCCGTATTCATAAAGGATTCAATCTCCGTTAAGTCCTAACTGAGATCCTTAGTTATGGATGAATAAGAATCGCAACCTCAGTTAAAGTGAAAATTAACGTGAAACATCAAGCCTGTTTCAACACCGTTAAATACGTTAACTGAGGTGGCGATTCAAATTTATCCTTAACTGAGGACCTCAGGTAGGACTTAACGGCGATTGAATGCTTTGTGCAGAATATGGCGGTATATTATACAGATGAATATGCGAATGCAATGACTTATACACTTCCTACAAAACATCATATCAAATAGCAAATCGTCAGGGAAAACATAACAGTAAGTACATCAAATTTATAGCTGGGATATACAGGGTGAGTCTTTGACCACTGCATTAATTTTAACCAAAGATTCCTCTCATCAAATGAAACACTTTTTTCATTTACCATTGTTCCAGATTCGTCTCAGGTAAAAAGTACAAGCGTTTAAAGATTTCACAATGTGCTAATACACTCCCGCATATAAATTATCTATGACATTGTTGGCGGACGAGAATAAGGCATGGTAACGTGGTTTACAGCTTGATTCGGGATTCCAACGCTCAGGGCGGGTCCATAAAAGTTGTGAAATTTCTGGAATTTCCCATTTTATAACATTCAATGAAGAATATCTCGAAAACGGTGCGTTTAAGGAGAAATGATGAAGAATAATATAATGTTCTAAAACGATGGAATATTCTTGAAATGACTCAGAAAAACTTTATATGCTTTCTTTATGCTAATTTCGTTAAGTTTTATGAATCCACGAGTCAATAACTAGAAAATCAGTAGAAGTAGAAAATAACTAATATTTGGAAAATATGTATCATAGTTATAGGAAACTTTACGCCAACATTCATTTTATTCGAAAAAAGGATATCAAAGCTACAAAATAAAAACGGATTTTTTTTCAAAATTTCAACAGCCTGTATCTTTTTACCTGAGCGGAATTTGGAAAAATGTTAAATGAAAAAAGTTTTTTATTTGATGAGAGGAATCTTTGGTTAAAATTAATGCAGTGGTCAAAGACTCACCCTGTATATGAGGGGATTGCTTTGATATTTTTTTATTTGTTCGAATTTTCACCATATATCATAGCTTCATAAATTCGTCAATGGGGCTTGAAAAAATGTATACTGCAGAATTACAAATATTTATTGGTTAATTAATAAAAATAAATCAAACGAAAAACTATTTAACAGAATTACAAGAAAGTTATAAAACCATTGCATTTTGCCCTCAAATTTGGATGCGCAACCTATCCTGCAAATTGCAACTTGCCATCTCTTTCCGTTCGAAAATTATCGTGGCAACGGATGGCCGGCAGGACAGGATTGACAGTTGAGCTCGAATTCTTCATCAGTAAGAAGAACCTAATCGTACGAGACCATTTCCACTAAATAATTACAGACATTTGGGCAGAATGATAGCACGCTGTTGCCTAGAACAAGCGCTCGAAAGAGGATATCTCCACCATCGATGCAACATCGCTTACATTTCAACCATCTGGTTGGCTCGATATTTTATTCTTATAGATTTGGGTATTGATGATTTTTGGTCCACAAAGTTGGGTTGATTATTAGTTTTGAATTTCCAGTACGTCTCAAGTTTTTCTAATAATATCTAATAAACTGCGAAGTTCCATTACTTCCCCTAAATTATTCACAAATTATAAATTTGAATGAAGAACTAAACACAATTCACCAAGAAGTAATCATAATTTCTGTCATACCCAAAGATTAAAAGTTATAAATCAACATTGGTATGAATGAATAAAAATGAAACAATATTATCTCTGTCAAGCCTACAGTTTCAGCTTGAGCTGCCTTTTAAAAGCGGATATGTATTTAGGAAGGCCGAAATTAAATCTGCAGCAGCATTTTGGATCTTTTGGAGGCGATATTATTTGACCCGAAGGGTAAAACAAAATCAAATCATAATTCAGGATTGACAAACCAAACATTCACACAGTCTATATAGCTGTCTCAAGACCATGCTATGCTTCTCGAAATGTAGGCTGGAATCGTACACTATTCCAATTATATTTATAGCACTATGAGAAATCAGATAGTATAGTAGCATTTGCTGGGACCTGAGATCACCATTAAAAAGATGCATCTCCACATTGAGAGAGGTCGAATGAGAAATATTCTTGGTGTCATCAGCAAAGGATTTTATACTGACATTCTTCACTGAAAGGCGTATAAAAGATACAGAATCGGGTACTCACACCAACCCCTGTGGCACCCCTGACGTCACCTCAGAAACATCGGATAATTCGTTGTCAAGCTCAACTCTATCGTAGATAACTTCATGTGACCCGGTATAGAATTCGAATATTGCCAAAAATCTTTTTCCAAGCTTTTGATTCAAAGCGGCCCACTATGAAGAATGCAAATTATAGGTTGAAATTGATAAATAATTATCCGCCGTATTCACAAGCATTCAATCGCCGTTAAGTCCTAACTGAGATACTCGGTTTAGGATAAATTTGAATCGCAACCTCAGTTAACGTCTTTAACGGTGGTGAAACAAGCCTGTTTCACGTTGAAATTCACGTTAACTGAGGTTTCGATTCAAATTTTTCCTTAACTGAGGACCTCAGATAGGACTCAACGCAGATCGAATGCTTTGTGAATACGGCGGTATGTCTCGAGAATTTCTTTGCTACAGAGAACAGGGAGGGTAGAAAATTGGGTGGGAAAAATGTGTATATATGTTTCGCGGACAAGTAGTAAACTGCACTCCAAAGTTCGCATCGTCTCTTTAATTCGATTCTTGAAATTTATATTCTTCGAACCGTAATTCACGAAATTAAATTCGCTAAATTCACTTTTTAGTCTCTCAGTAAGATGTATCATTCGATAAATTATAGTTAGTTCTAAATCGATTAAGGTACTTGGATGTTGTTTTCATGAAACCTCCAGTAGAACTTCCAAATCACGAAAAGATTGGGTCGTTATGAATGAAACCTCTTTGGCATCCGTAACACTCCACAAATCGGTAGTACATGACCAAATAAAGATAGATAGCATTCAGCCGGCCGAAAGCCGCGAAATTTTGACAAATGCCCTTTATTCCGAAGAATGGGACCACTTAAGAAGGAGTGGCAGAGCTGGCAGGTCAGGTGTCCGATCCTATCTCACCTACAACACCTCTTCTGAATGGCCTGAATAGTACATCCAAAGTGCCTGCTCATTGTGCTTCGATTTAGGTGAAAGAGGAGTGAATAAAAAAAGGGGGAAAATTGTGAATTGCGGTTAGCCCGTTCGTTCAGCGGGAATTCTAGGTAGTTTGTAGTTCCAGTTCAGATATACGTGGTATTTGGATGTTATTCATCTATATGTCCTGGATTCTGAATGTTTTGTATATGAACATATTCAAAAGGGTATTATGAATATCAATTTTTTTTAAAGAGCTTTGACGTCATAAGTCAGTTTATATTGAACATAAGGATAAATAAGTTTATCTATTGAGCTATAAGTTTTCCAGAAAACGTCATTTTTTGGTGCAAATGTAGGATGTCTTAAACTCCAATTTCGAAGTTATACCCTTTTCAAATTTTGTTGCTATTTCCTCAATAACTTGAAAAATATAAATCCACTCGGATTGAAACTTGGTAAATAATTGTAGAATACCGACCTGGATATTTCTTCAAATTTTGTGAGGATCGTTTCTCTAGAAAACAAAAATAAAAAATACTCAAATTATTATAAAAATTTCAATCATTTTAAAGATTTAAATTATTCTCCGAAAACGTATGAGATATTCTCCTTTGAATTAAGTCTGATGTCTGATGAAAAATTCAGAAATTTCATTACATTTATGAATCCGGCACTGGACTAGAAACTCTCGACTAAAAGTGAAAGCCGCGTGTTGCCATCGTTCATAGATAAGTCATCCTCAGAACACAGACAGAGAAAAACGTCGTCTGTGTCATAGATTCCGTTTATCGTACAAACGAGCTGTCGAAGAAGATTTCATTATTTTGTGTTCTATATTAGTGCCTAATGATACCATGATTTTCCGAATTTTATATTTTTATTTCTATCAAATTTGTGATTACCTCCATTTCAATTATAATACAATTGATAACGTCCGGCAACGTTGATCTGATCGAGACTCCATGTCTATGGAGTCGATCACATATTTTTTATATTGAGGTTAAAACGATATAATTGTATTCATTTATAAATTTGATGATAGTTGGGATATTTAAGGATTTTTCTTAATAGAAGTTGATGAAATTGCGCGAAAAATCTTTCAATACTGTGAGGATCGTATTCCTCGAAAATTAAAAAAAAATCGTTGAAAATCATTGAAAAAAATTCTATATATCAGAAACTATTCGTCCGACATCGCTGAAATTTTGCGAGAGCCTTCAAAACCTAACTCTACTGCCAAGTTCCAAGTTCGAACACGATCGGATCTATATTGTTGGAGATCGGAGCAGCCTTGTGTGAGTTCAGTAGCTGGATGGGTGACCGTTGCCTGGATAACGGTTGAACGAAAGGAGATATGGACTTGCAATTTTCAGGGTAGGTTGCACATCCCAATGGGAGAGATAAGTTCGTTTCTTTGCATAATCGGTCTATCGGTTTCGGAGTTTACCCACCTAGAATATTTTTTCCTCGATAACTCAAAAAATATAGACTCGATCGAATTTAAGCTTGGTAAATATTTGTAGAATATCGACATAAAGGCGTGTGTAAAATTTTGTGAGAACCGTAATCGGATGCAGATTTTGATAAGAAAATTATTGAAAACAAAATTCGGTGATTCGATTATTTCAAGAAACGGACCGATAAATTATTCGACTCGATTCTGTGATTTAACTCTATTGGACTTCTTCCTTCGCAGTTACATTAAGTTATTAGTTTACAGCAATCATCCAGTAAATTCAGACGATTTACAGATCAACATTGAATGAGTAATTGCTAACATACGACTTGATTTGTGTGACAGAGATGTGGAAAATTGGGTTCAACGACTTCACTCCTGTCAGCATTTCCGTAGAGGATATAAACATGATGGTTTGTTTCATAACTAATGGTATCCATTGTACTTTATAATTAAATAAAAATTTCAACAGTTTCTAAGTTAATAATGTGTTTAATTTACGAAACAAAATGGGGCGCGATTTGAAATGCAACTTGCTGAGAGTGCTGAGATCAGTTCCAAGCCAACCCTGAAGGAATATAACGACAAGACGAAGACCCGTAAAGCAACACTTGCCGAAAAAACATTATCAGATCATTCCATCGTGAGCCATATTTACCTAACCCTAAACCCTGGTGAAAGGCGTCGCTGAATCACGAAAATGAATTTAAATTTGGAGGATCTGCGAGCACTCCAAACTCCGGGCGACGAAGAGAGAAGCAGACATCCCGGCAAAAAGGGGGCAGAATACGTAACCGAACGGAGTGGGACGAAAGACATAATAAAACACAAGGATTTAATTAAACTTATTCATCTCAGTAAAGTAGGAAGATGTACGTCGCGAAATTGCATTTAATTAAGATGTTGAAATTCTTTGCATTTTTGACATAATTGAGTTTGCGCCGTCTTTTATTCCAAATGGCTTAATTCCAACAGCTTCTTCCATTGTGTAGCGAATTGTTGGGTTAATTCATTTTATCTATCCGCCGGAATGATACTTTTTCAGGGTGTGTTATGGTGTTATTAGAATCTGAACTCTGACCTGTTTCACTAGTTATGTCCTTTATTCCAAGACTGATTTGCTGAGAGTGAGGGAAACCGTGGAAGTTTCTGGGATATCCGCAGATATTTTCCACGAATTATTACGTACTTTTTTGTCATTATTGTACGTAAAGTAGGTAAAACATATTCCTTTTCACCTTCGAATGTTTATTATACAGGGTGAGCCTTGAAGTTGTACATGGTTAAATTTAACCATGGATTCCTCTTATCAAATGAAACGTTTTTTTCATTTACCCTTTTTCCAAATTCGGCTCAGCTCGAAAGTTATAAGCGTTAAAAATTTCACAATGTGCTTATACGCTCCTGCATATAAATTATCTATGACATTAATGGTGGATGAGAAAAAAAAACGGTAACGTGGTTTAGAGCTTGATTCGGAATTCCAATGCTCAGGGCGGGCCCATAAAAGTTGTGAAATTTCTGGAATTTCCCATTTTATAACATTCAATGAAGAATATCTCGAAACCGGTGCGTTTAAGGAGAAATGATGAGGAATAATTTATTGTTCTAAAACAATTGGATATTCTTGAAATGACTCACGAAAAACTTATCTGATATCTGCCCTTCTTATACCAATTTCGTTTAGTTGTATGAATCCCCGAGTATATAACTAGAAAACCAGTAGGAAAAAACTAATACATATTTAGAAAATATGTATCATAGTTATAGGAAACTGTAAACCAACATTTATTTCATTCGAAAAAAGAATGTCAAAGCTAGAAAATAAAAACTATTTTTTTTTTCGAAATTTCAATAGCCTCTTTCATTTTACCTGAAAAAAATGATAAATGAAAAATGGAAAAGCCCTGTGGCAGGAGCTTTGGCGCTCTTGTTCAATCTTTGACCAATCATATCTCCGAAAGTATTGGTTTCTCAGAGTTGGGAATGATATAAATGGATTCTTATGATAGAACTGCATCATGAAAGGAATTAAATTCAAACAAGAGCACCAAAAAACACGAACTTACCCGAGATATTCATTCCTCAAATCCACTATAAAAATTATTAATTATATCATTGAAACTTAGCCAATATTTGAGTTTTGTTCTTACTGGGGCTATTCTGAACCCATTCTGATAAGCTTACCAAAGTATATATTTCCATCATCATATGGATTATCCACGGGCATTCAAATATCACCAAAAGTCTAATATCATATTATAATCTTCATAAATCTACGATAGCTAAAATGAATTTGATTCTCTCTTATAGAGGAAAACAAGATGACATGTACGAGTATGAACACAGATCATATAATAATTCATAGATAGAATAATAATCACAGCATTCTGTGAAAACATAGAATTACGATTTATTATTGCAATTTTAATAAATCATATCTCCGAAAGTATCAGCTTGCTAGAGTTGAAAATTATATCAACGGATTTTTATGCTGCATCTTAAAAAAATTGAATTTAAAACTCGTAATGTAAAAAAAAATTTTTTTTTTCGTTACTACGAAGCCATCGGGCCAATTTTGCCCAATAACGAACTTAACGGAGATATTTGTTCCCTAAACATACTCTGAAAATTTCAACTGCCTAGCTCATTACGTCCGAGAGTTGTTGTGGAAACAAAATTTTATAAAATTTTAGAACTTTTCTTTACACTTCACGGCAATCCTATTAATACAGAACTTCTCATGTATAGGAAGGACATGCTTCTACAATTTGATGCAAAATTTCAAACAGATCGAGTGATTGGATTCGGAAATATTCATAAAGAATGTTTTGACTAAAAATGGCCATAACTCTGAAACCACTTGGTGGATTTTGCCCGTTATCGAACTCGTTCGAGATATTTACGCTGTTAACCTATCCTGCAAATTTAAATCCTCTAACTCCTTTCGTTCGAGAGTTATCGTGCCTACGGCCAGCCGAACCGGCCGGACAGAATGAATTTCGACCACGGATTCTTGATCGGTGAGTTGAACCAAATCGTTTAAGATCATTTCCATCAAAAAATTCGAAAATTACAGACATTTTGGCAAATTGATAAGCACTCTGTTCCAAGGGACAAGAGAGCCAAAAAGTGTTTCGTTTGACGACAAGAATCTAGGGTTAAAATTAATGTACAACTCAATGACTCACTCTTTATAATATAGACTGCGGGGATAAATACAATAAAATAATTTATATGAAAAGTTCGAGAAAAATACTGAGCTTGTTCATATCATTTTTGGGCGTATGTTCTAGGGATCTGCGTGCTATCCTTCTGCCGAAATGTCTTTAAATTTCAATTATTTTGCCGAAACTGGTCTCAAACGACTGGGTTCGAATCACTGATGAAGAATTCGATGTCGAAATCTGTATCTCAGAAACCATCCGTCCGATATCGCAGAAATTTTGCGAGAGCCTTCAACACTTAATTTTACAGTCAATTTTGAACACTTTCGGTTTCATATTCTTGGAGAAATGAGCAGCCTTGGGTGAGTTCAGTAGCTGGATGGATGACCGTTGCCAGGATAGCTTTTGAACGGAAAGAGATAGCTATCATTTCACTAGAAAATTAAAAAAAATATATGGAAAAATATTATGTATCTCACTATAACTTGAGAACGAAAGTAAATAGCTACTTTAAATTTTCGGGCTAGGTCCATCCGAACGCCACATTTGAGTTGGTTTTAATAGAGATAGGGCCGGTTTCTGAGAAATATAACATGTGGTTAATCTTCCGTTTTTTTGTCCAATTCAATAGAATTCAGTAGATAAACTGAAAACTCCAAAAGCGTCAGAAACCGGCCCATAATCGGCCAAATGGTTTTGGAGTTATACACATCTGAAATTTTGTTGTCATTTCCTTTATAACTCAAAATATACAAATTCGATCCAATAAAAACTCGGTAATTACTTGCAGAATTCGGACGCGCAAATTTTCTCCGAATTTCTTGAAAATAGTATCCGGGAATTACTTGAGAAGTAAGTTTTTTCGTATATGATTAGATATTTAAATAGTTTCAATTCCGCTAGGATACAAATGAAATGAAAATTCTGTAATCATAAACGATTCTCTCAATACTCAAGTCTGGCATTGAAATAGTACGAAATATATTCATATCTTATAAAAGCTGAGAAAACGGTATATATCGATGGTAAATTTAATCAAACATTATCCGATAGAGGTAAATAAAACAATATTAACAGCAATTTTGTCGGTTTAAGGTTACATTTTAATTTTTTTCAGCTATCTTGAAAAATTTTATATTTCAGAAACTTTGCTCAATTGACCTCGTATGAAGCGTGCATAGACAATGAAACATGCGCCCAAAAGCTTCTGACTTCACGTCAGTGCTTGAACCAATTTTTTTATTTCAAATTCTAATTTGCTGAGAAACAAATTAGCTAAAAATGGGGAAAGGGGTTTGCCCATCGCCGTACCGAAAGTTTGTTTATAATATTTATCGCTAAAAAAAATAAATTCTGCTCCATGTAAAGAGAGTTTAACATCAAGTACTCATTTAATTCAATTTGAGGGAGACCTTAACTAGAAAGCCAGTTCTTCAAATTTTGTCCTGCTATTTTGAAAGAACAAATATCTAGTGTTTCTATCGCAGTAGAAATTTCAAAATAACAATATTTTTTATTTCATAGATATTTTGGGAGTTTGGGAGAGAAAACCCAGATTGGAACCATTTAGTGATTAATTCACCACCCAAATTATTCTTTAATTATTACTCAAAATTAACTTATTTTGAACGTGCAGCATGCAGATCTCTCAACAGATCCCATCATAACCACACCATCATCTATCACCTAAGAGAATAAATCTTCTTTTATACCTACAACATAAAGCGTTTACTGCGGTCAAAACACGTTTTAAATCGATCCAGCCGTTCCATAAAGGAAAAATAGGTGGACGTGTGCGTCAATTGTTGTTTTGGGGCATTAGATATGGCCCATTATTCTCGAATGGAAGCTCAGCATTCTCAGATTATCTAGGCTTTGTCAGATGACAACCACTTAACATGGGCGAGAACATAATAGAGCAATGCGGAAACTGTCGACTACCGACCCCGGGATTCCTTGTAATTGGATACTATTATGGCGATTTAATTCTATTTTGTGAAGACGATAGATTTGGGAAGTGGCTAACGGTAACCTGGCACCCCGATCCATATGCCGGGAATAGTTCTCGTTTTCGCTATATCGGCTGAGGAAGTAATCGACTGAAATGTTGGCGGTTATTTGCGAATTTGGGGCTTCGAGTAGGGACTGATTTATTTCCGACCAGCGTCTTCGCCCGCGTACTCATCATCAACGTCGTATATTGAAGGTTAGATATCTGTACACAAAGGATATCTCAAATAAATTCAAATGAAATGAAACCTAGACAAAATAATTGGTTTAAGCACTGACATGAATTTTTTTACGCGCATGTTCTATTGTCTAGTCACCTCTATTGAACAGGCTTTATCGAATGTAGCATCGATATATACCTTTTTCTCAGCTTTTTTGGCGCTCTTGTTCCTCCGAACAGAGTGCTTATCAATTTGCCCAAATGTCTGTAATTTTCGAATTTTTGGCTGAAAATGGTCTCAAACGATTTGGTTCGACTCACTGATCAAGAATTCATGGTCGATATCGATTCTGTCCGGCCGTCAGGCCGTCCGTTAAAACGATAACTCTCGAACGGAAGGAGTTAGAGGATTGACATTTGCAGGGTAGGTTTGAAGCGTAAATATCTCGGACGAGTTCGTTAACCAGCGAAATCCATCGAGCGGTTTCGGAGTAATGGCAATTTTTAGTTAAAATATTTTTTATGAATATTTCCGAAACCGATCACTCGATCTATCTGAAATTTAGCATCAGACTGTAGAATATTGACCTTCATACGCATGCGAAGTTTTGTATTGATCGGATTGCCGTAAAGTGTCAAAACATTTTTTTTTTATTTTTAAATTTTGTTTCTACAATAACTCTCGAACAGAATGAGCTAGGCAGTTGAAATTTTCAGAGTATGTTTGGGAGATGAATATCTCAGCTGAATTCGTTATTGGGTAAAATAGGCCAGATGGTTTCAGAGTAACGAAAAAAAAAATTTTTTTTTAACTTACAAATTTCAAATTGAATTTCTGTAAGATGCAATTTCACTATAAAAATCCATTGATATCACTTTGAACTCTAACAAGCTAATACTTTCGGAGATATTATTTTTCGAATTTTCAATAATGAATCGTACTTTTTTCAAAGAATGCTATAATTATTCTATCTATGAATTATTATATGATCTGTGTTCATACTCATACATGTCATCCTATTCTATAAGAGAGTCAAATTCATTTCAGCTATTTTAATTTGATTTCTTCCATGGTGCAGTTCTCATTCTCAGATTGCTCATTCAATCTTGATAAATAAACTATTATTTGATTTGAATTTCCTTTATGATGCAGTTCTATCATAAGAATCCATTGATATAATTCCCAACCAGAGAGGCCAATACTTTCAGAGATATAATTTGTCTGATTGAACAAGAGCGCCAAAAAGCTCCTGTCCACAGGGCTTAAACCAATTTTTCAATATATGAATACATTTAATACCCTTTTAATGACATACTTCAGTAACGAGATAACAAAATTTTTAATTCCTTCATATGTAATCTATTGAAATTGAAACACGAAAAAACTTGAATTGGAACAACAAAATTTCAGATGAGCACGACTCCAAAACCATTTGGCCGATTATGAGTTGAGGCGATCGGAAGCACTCCAAAGCGTCTAAAGTCACAACAGTCGGCTGGTTAGTTTATGGCGTCAGTATTCTGGGATACACATGGTATTTTGTTCAATAACTATTTTAAGAAAAGAAAAAGGATCAATTCTGAATACTACACGGCGCTATTGGACCGATTGAGCGAATATAATAGAAAAATGGGTTCAAGCCCTGTGGACCGGAGCTTTCTGGCGCTCTAGTTCAAACAGACAAATTATATCTCCGAAAGTATTGGTTTCTCAGAGTTGGGTTAGTATGATAGAACTGCATCATAAAGGAAATTCAATTCAAATAATAGTTTATTTATCAAGATTAAATGAGCAATCATGAGAATGAGAACTGCACCATGGAAGAAATCAAATTAAATCTGGCCAATTTTGCCCAATAACGAACTTAACCGAGATATTCATCTTCCTAACCTACTCTGAAAATTTCAACTACCTACCTCATTCCGTTCGAGAGTTATATCTATGTCTATGGATGAAAAGCAGTCTCACTACTGGAAGTTCGTTTACAGGATGAAGGTCTGGGAATTGATCAAAAAACCACTTCTTAAAACAACGCCGACTAGTTTCGGTTTTATTCTAAAACCTTCTTCAGGGCTCTAAAATGAACACAAAATTTTTTTATTTTTTTTTATTTTATTGATTGCTGCTTTTGTTGATTGTAATATTGCTTCTTTGTCTAGACAACATCACATATTATTTATATACAATTGTAATGTCCCCGTTTTTCAAAATTTTAGCTGTTAATTTAATAATGTGTACTATATAGAAAAATTTTGTGTTCATTTTAGAGCCCTGAAGAAGGTTTTAGAATAAAACCGATACTAGTCGGCGTTATTTTAAGAAGTGGTTTTTTGATCAATTCCCAGACCTTCATCCTGTAAACGAACTTCCATCATTGAAAGCAAAGGTCTCAATCCAACCATTAGTCTCACTACTCTCAGATCTCTTACTTCAAGTTCCATTCCGAAATGTAAGAATTTTCTGAGAAAACCTAATTTCGGAGCAAACAACTGGGATTTTTCTCACTTCGCTCACAATTCTTCGATTGATTAGATAATGTCATGTCTCAGGAAAATAATTTGACATTATGACAATTCATCTATAGAATAATATCATTATGTGACAACGTTGAAATATGATTTATTATTGAAATTTTGAAAAATCATATCTCCGAAAGTATTAGCTTGTTAGAGTTAAAAATGATATCATTGGATTCTTATGGTAAAACAGCTTATTGAAAAAATTTAATTTGGAATTTGCCTTGTAAAAAAAAATTTTTTTTTTGTTACTCCGAAACCATCTGTCCGATTTTGCCCAATAACGAACTTAGCCGAGATATTTATCTCCCAAACCTACTCTGAAATTTTCAACTGTCTAGCTCATTCCGTTCGAGAGTTATCGTGCCTACGGCCGGGCGGCCGGCCGGACAGAATGAATTTCGACCAGGTATTCTTGATCAGTGAGTCGAACCAAATCGTTTAAGACCATTTTCATCGAAAAATTCAAAAATTACAGACATTTGGGCAAATTGATAAGCACTCAGTTCCGAGGAACTAGAGCGCCAAAAAGGAACCACATAGCTACGAAAAAAACATTGTTCCAGCAAGACGATGCACCATGTCATAAGTCAATGTATACGATATATATATATATTCTTTTGACTGAGAGCTGTATATGTGTTAGCAGAGGTTGGTGTAACGGGGTACCATACAATTCGACGTATGATACAAGAGCTTAGGGAAAAACCTCAGAAAAAAACCCTTTCTCCCCGTGAGTGTGGTGATTTGTAACTATTGTTCACAAAATTTGCTGAAATTTAAAAATATTGATGGGGATATATTTCTTCAATGTAGATTCCCTCGTCAAAAAACGGATAGGTTTCTCCGAAGGTACCCGAAACTCAACCTGAAAAATGAATGGCCAAATTGCATGGATTGCACTTCGAATTGCTTCCCCATCCCTCATATTCGCCAGATTTGGCTCCCAGCGACTACTGGCTGTTCGCAGACCTGACAAGGATGCTCCAGGGGCAAATATTCCGTACCAACGAGGAAATCATTGCCAAATGTAGGCTTGTTTTACAAGAAAAGATCCAGCATTCTATAAACATGGTATCGAAAAGTTAGAGAAACATTGGACCGACTGACTGCATTAGATGGAAAATGAATATAATGTGTTTTTCTTAGTTAGTCCAGAAAATTTTTGATCAATGTGTAATTACATTTGATATGGATTTACATCAAGTAAGCTGAAACCAGCATTTGCTGATAAACAGTACCAAATCTACACAGAATAAATTGGTTGCCGAAGTTGCCGACATGCACAGGCGCGGGGCGCCCAAAAAAGAAATACATCTTCTTGTAAATGCAGCTCATTATCTATATTTCCTATATTATGTTCATTAGCGAAGGATTTTGTTACGCGAGATCGGATTGATTCATTCATAATGATTAATGATTATTACCACGCATATTCCAATCTATTTTGGCAACAGAGTAACCACTCTTACGCCCACGGATCGGTAATAATTAGATTATGGAAAAGGCCATTTGCCTACCGAGCTGACAAACCCATAGGACAATTCCTACCTCCCAATCCAAAAATACCAATAAATTTTTCTTGTCTACAACGAGAAGTAGGGACTTTTTAACAAAGTACGTTCAGCGAAAAAAACCGTAGCACATCTGATCACTGAGCGCTCACAGATAATGAAGTGATCAGTGAAAGGTCTTCAGTACGAGAAATTCATAAACTTACATTGCGCATTTACGAAAGTTACCAAAGCACGGTTCGTAGGTTGGTTTCTTCTCTTCAACTAATTTTCTAGCAGAAAAACTCTGAGAAATGGATGCTGACAATTTAATTTTACTACCTTTGCTTGATAATGTAGTCGAGAGAAATATAGTAAAATATTTAGTTCTTGTTCAACTTCCTCATTTTCTTTTTGTCGGAGCTGTACTTCTATTGCAGGAAGTTTAATTTCTTCCTCCGAGAGTTGGAGCCTCGGTTGAAGCTCAACATCACAAGGCTCCCAATCGGAAAAGGAGGTTTCCAACTCATCCACCGGGTCTGATTTACTAGTGGACAATGGAATAATAATAATCCTCCTTGTGCGCCCAATTGCCGCCGAGACTGGCCTCCACGGAGATCAGAAGGTGGCTCAACCCAAATTGAAATTTATGTAGGTGCAGGTGCAGAAGAAATGCAAAATCGAAACAGCCAGACCAAATCGAATTTGAACTCCAATTCTTCATCAGTGAGTCTAATAGTTAATTCGAACAGTACATACATTTGTGCAAAATGATAGCAGGCTGTTCCCTAGAACATGCGCTCAAAAAGTCAATCTGGTGGTATTAGCCTGTTTAGATGATTTTTGAGTGCAAGATGATTAATACTCGGATTAGGATCATAAATTGGAGTCAATCGTTTTCAAGAATTTGTTCTAGAATTCCAGTAATCTCAGGAATCCCAATATTGACAAATATAAAAACGCTCTAAAAGGTATAATAGTGTTTTTTAGATAGTTAAAATATTTTGCGTATTCTCCCCAAATTTTGAGGAATCCATTCATCTAACCATATCTCAGATCATTATATAGTTTCAATAAATAGACCCCATTCAGAGTAAACTTTAAATTTTCACTACAGTCCCTGATTTTCTTCCATTCCTTGTGAATAACATTGCAACAGCATCTACGACATAACACCCGCGGCCAAATATTTCCTGTTTTGATGCCCGGCTCCAAAAGAGAGAGAAAATGAGAGAATAGGAAGAGAAGAAAGGGTT
Organism: Halyzia sedecimguttata; assembly: GCA_937662695.2. NCBI lineage: Eukaryota > Metazoa > Arthropoda > Insecta > Coleoptera > Coccinellidae > Halyzia > Halyzia sedecimguttata. Next base: position 65,839,543 of record OW569415.2, on the reverse strand, counting down.
TCAGCCGAGTTTCTGCATTCATGGGGGAAAACAGAACCGTACTAACTAAATTAGGAAAATCTAATTTCATTTCACATTTCATACCGACTTCTTGTCAGTCTAAACTCATATTTTATTGTCGATGGAAATATCTGATACTTCATCATATACACAGTATATTATAGGAGTATTTCACTGGGAGTGCCCATTAAAAGTTAACGGAGAAATATAAAAATTTGAAATTTTTTACAAAGACAAGTAAACTTTTTTTTTAAATATTTGCAACGATTTATGACTTTTGGTAAAACCGGACATTATTACATTTTCTAAAGCAATTATTTCAAATTCTACGTTTAACTGTAGTCATAGAGATTCATATGTAGGGGCGAACATAGATACAAATTGATACGTAATTTGCTGTCACGAAACCGTTATTTCAGAATATCTCAAGAATGGTACAATTAAGATATAGGGAACTTTCAAAAGACTATCTATTTTTTTTCTAAATTTGAATGTGCGGGATAAAACATACTATTTGTTTTAAGTAATCATTAAAGGATACATTGGCAGGTATATTCATTATTAAATGGTTTCTTTCTGGGTTTTCTCTGCTGAACTCTGAAAAATATCTATAAAATATAAATTATTTTTTTTGTGAATTGTTTCTGCGTTAGAAACACAAGATATTTGTCACAAGCAATGTATCGAACAATATTACCTCACAAACACTAACGAAACAACATCAACGATAAAACAACTATTTCGTAACGTTTTGGAATATATTTCAGACTCTAAACGAAAATCTTCAAAATTATTTTTTGTTAATAGCTATTCTGAATTTTTAAAATTGTCACATTGATAGTATTTGAAGATCATAGTAACATAGTTTGACTTTGCATAGAAATTTTCAAGTTCCTACTTCTTTTTCAACAAATTCAACCAAATATGGTCAATTCTAATTAAGCAATTTGCAAAATTGTATTCTCTGTTCAACAAAATACAACTTGACTCTTTATGTTTCCGTTTAATGAAATCTGACTCTGTCATTAGAATCTTTGTTTCACTACAATCCATTATGTGATCTCTATGGATTGTCAATGCATGTTCTGCTTTTTGGCGCTCTTGTTCCGAGGAACAGAGTGCTTATCAATTTGCCCAAATGTCTGTAATTTTCGAATTTTTGGATGAAAATGGTCTTAAACGATTTCGTTCGACTCACTGATCAAGAATCCATGGTCAAAATCGATTCTGTCCGGCCGTCCGTCCGTCCGGCCATTAACACGATAACTCGATCGGAATGAGCTAGACAGTTGAAATTTTCAGAGTAGGTTTAGGTGATAAACATCTCGTTTAAGTTCGTTATTGGGCGAAATCGGTCGGGTGGTTTCGGAGTAACAAAAAAAAAATTTTTTACAATACAAATTTTGAATTCAATTATTTTTAAGATGCAGTTTCACCATAAGAATCCATTGATATCATTTTCAACTCTAACAATTCAATAGTTTCGGAGATATGATTTTTTAAAATTTCAATAATCCATCGTACTTCTATGTTTCACAAAATGCTCTAATTATTTTATCTATGAATTATCGTATGATCTGTGTTCTCATATGTCATCTTGGACTTACGTCCAACTTTTACGTATGAGTTAGACGCAACTCCAAGATACTGAACGCAACATACCAATGAAGTTTGCCACATTAAACTCATCTGTCAAATATTCTGTTACGTTTTACGCGGCTTTTTTTTCAGCGGGTTGTTGGCTGGTTCCTAATAATTCAAAATTAAATATACAAAGACGGTTTTGAGCAGGTGAGTTTTTGATTGCCTTTTATGTGGTCGTCTCCAGTTTCATTTTAAAATATTAATTCGTAAACATCAAATATTTGTAAAAATTCTTTACTTCAACTACTTGGGAAACGTATGAATATAAGTTAACTTTGGATCCTTCAATGTTACCCGCAAAATGAATTTGGTACATCGGGTAACTTTCATCGGGTGTCAGAAAATAAGGTACAAAAAGTGGGAAAGCCCTGTGGACAGGAGCTATGGCGATCTTGAGAAACCAATAAGTTCGAAGTTATTTTTTTTAAAAGACACATTTTGGACCTCTTGTTTCAATTTAGTTTGTTTTATGATGCATTTTCATTATAAGAATCCATTGATCATTCCCAACTCTGAGACACCAATACTTTCGAAGATATGATTTGTCAAATGTAGAACAAATCATCATCTTCTTAAGTTAAATGTTCCAATTTCGAATACCTAATAAGTATCTCTCGTGCAAATTCAAATGAAAGTTGAATCTTCATTCATACAATGATTTTTCACCTGAAGGCATCATTTGCCAACTGTATCTAATGAAAGGAATTGAAAGCATACGTGAATCAATAAAATTGTCTTTTACATAATATACTGATTGCATTTTTAATCTAAAATGTGATTAGTGAAATACGCAGCTAAGGAACTTTATTGAGGAAGCAATCAGGAATGATAATTTCACGGTGGAGCTCGTTCATCACGAAAGACACTGATTGTATTAAAGTGAAGGATAATAAAGCATATAATCGTAGATACATTTTGAGAGCCAAATGATTTAATGAAAGCGTACTTACCATGAAACTAATCATAATTGGAATGGAATAGTTCAATCGGTTTTAAGTATAAAACCAAGAGCTTGACGAACGGAAAACTATAATAAAACGAAATTTCAATACAAAATACAGTACAGCTAACAAAGAATTAGGGAAATGGTATTAAATTGTATAAAATGACGAAAATCACGATTACGGTAAAGAAGATCGTTTGTATGGATCAAGAAGAGGGTGGGTGACCAAACTGAGCCTTGGGGCACTCCAGCCCCTTATATACAGGGGTAGGTTAAATTGAGTCATCCTAAAATATTCTAGAATGAATTTCATCTTGATGATTATACCTTTCCATTTCTAAAGATTCATAAGGAGTTATAAAGCAAGTTTTAAACTAAATCTAAAAAAAATGAAATTATAATTCTGTCTAGTTTTTAACGCACAGTGTGTATAAATGGAAACGTTTTCACTCCTAATTTAACATTCCAGGTTTTCTTCTCTGCTCCTTTCACGTGTTCTGCAGACTTGTCCTGCCCAGGAGTTTATGAGTTGGTTTGTGTTGATTACCGAAGGGTTTGTAGAGGAAAACACTCAAAAATTGGATAAAAGAACTGAAACATTTTCTGGGTTGTAAAACCAATTCCACTTACGCAAACCATCTATTGATGATAAGCGAACATACCTTCAGTCATAAATATATTCCTTTACAATTTGAGAATTAAAGTTACATTCTTCTCTTTTTGAATCATCAAAGAAATTGAAATATAATAGCCTAATAGATGGAAATAGGTACCTCTATTGAATGCGTTTATATTTTTTGGAAGAGGACCATTTTATCGAGCAATTAAGGCTTTTGATATGCTGACAGGTAAATTATAAGTTACTGATGATCCGAAGTAAAGCACAACTAGCTTATTATGACTGTCATTATGTATATATGCAGCTTAAAGAGCCGAAGACATGTTTCGTAAATCATCTGGGTAAATGTAATACATAGGTGGTAATAAGCGAGCAGAATGTAATACTTGTAGACGACGAGTAATTCTTCCTTAAATAACCCCAAACTTTTTCAATCGAATGCACACATGATAATTTACATAGAAAATATGGATTGTTACCATGGCTCACTGTGATAAAACTTTTCGTGCCTTTATACTTGAGAAAATACACGTTTAATAAACACCTTATACAATAATCTTGCAAGAAGTTTTATTCATTTACATTTCAATGCTATTGCTTATTCACTAACTCATAGAAATTGCTTTTGTAATTTCTGGATGATGTTGACAAAACAGAATTATTATTATTAATATTTTACCTACACCAGTATATGTGACTATAAGGAGAGTTATTCAGAATTTCATGTATCTGAAGAAGATAAAATGTTATTGATATATTGAAAATAAAATGATTAATTCATTTTTTTGAGAAATCTATAGACTGGTTTCCCAACAGAATACATTTCATCTTAGATTCAATTAGAGTGAAAATCTTTCCATTGAACTTTCCAAATTATAAATTCCAGACGAATCTGTTGACACCAAACATCACTAATGAAAACTTTGACCGATGCAGATGGCTCCAAGTCCATCACTGACCAAGCAAGCCTTAAGAACACAGAACATAAACCTCCCCGAATAACGAGTTGTTTGCATAGAGGTGGCGACGCCAAACGGTACTCGTTGGAACTAATTAATTATCGAGTCGCAGTTAATTACTGCCGTAACGAACCCTCCCCGCCCCTCCGGCCCTCTCGCCAGCAACGCTATGAACTGACAACCCTGTTTAGGGGGCCAGGACCAACCCGCCCCCTTTTGTTACTGTATAATTCAATTTTCTACGCGTATGGATTTTCCCAAAACCGACCGGTTTTGGGCAAACAGATGAATTACTGGATTCGGTTAGTGTCGAACTTGTGAAATTACCGTGGCTATTTGTCCGCAAATTGCATCGATAACTTGTTACATCGACGGTTTTCTGCACAGGTAACTCGTTGAGTTAACCGATTTGGAAAGAATTGTCTGATATATACTATTTTTGGCGCTCTAGTTCCTCGGAACTGAGTGCTTATCAATTTGCCCAAATGTCTGTAATTTTCGAATTTTTGGCTGAAAATGGTCTCAAACGATTTGGTTCGACTCACTGATCAAGAATCCGAGGTTGAAATCGATTCTGTCCGGCCGGCCAGACGTAGGCACGATTACTCTCGAACAAGAAGAGTTAGAGAATTGAAATTTGCAAGGTGGGTTTGGAGCGTAAATATCTCGGTGAAGTTCGTTAATGGACAAAATCCATCGAGCGGTTTCGGAGTTATGGCCGATTTTAGTAAAAACATTTTTTATGAATATTTCCGAAACCGATCACTCGATCTATGTGAAATTTAGCATCAAATTGTAGAATCATGACCTTCATACGTATGTGAAGTTTTGTATTGACCAGGTTACCGCAAAGTGTCAAAAAAATTTTTTGAAAATTTAAAATAACTCTCGAACGGAATGAGCTAGGCAGTTGAAATTTTCAGAGTAAGTAGGGGATGAATATCTCGGTTAAGTTCGTTATTGGGCAAAATAGGCCAGATGGTTTCGAAGTAACGAAAAAAAAAATTTTTTTTTAAGTAACAAATTTCAAATTCAATTTTTATGTTTCAATTTTTATTTAAGATGCAGTTTCACCATAAAAATCCATTGATATTATTTTCAACTCCAACAAGCTAATACTTTCGGAGATATGATTTTTCGAAATCTCAATAATGAATCGAACTTCTATGTTTTCACAGAATGATATCATTATTCTATATAAGCTTTATTATATCATCTGTGTTCATACTCGTACATGTCATCCTGTTCTATAAGAGAGAGTCAAATTCATTTCAGCTATTTTAATTTGATTTCTTCCATGGTGCAGGTCTCATTCTCAGATTGCTCATTTAATCTTGATAAATAACCTATTATTTGAATTGAATTTCCTTTATGATGTAGTTCTGTCATAAGAATACATTGATATAATTCTCAACTCTGAGAAACGAATACTTTCGGAGATTAAATTTTGTCTGTTTGAACTAGAGCGCCAGAAAGCTCCTGTCCACAGGGCTTGTACCATTTTTTTTAAACCTATAATGAAAATAAAGCTTCCCAAACGTGGACTGAACTATGATTTTACCGTATTACTGAATTGGGTCCGGCCTGATTTCCATGAAACTCCAACCAGATTTTTCAAATTTTAAAATTAAAATCATCGCTCTGTAATAGCATATTCTGAAACAAGTTGTAAAATACTGTTGAAATTTCATGAAAAATTCGGATTATACATCCTAGTGACTTTTGTATTTCATCTTGACAGTTGGTGTGACTGTTACGAAAGTTGACAGATTACGGAATTTGAATCGACGTAAGGTATGGAGATCAGATTTAAAACAGTTTCCTAATAATATCATGAATGATTCAAAATTAGCAAGAAGGAAATCTCTATTACCTTATTTTTGGCGCTCTTGTTCCTCGGAACAGAGTGCCAATTTGCCGAAATGTCTTGTAATTTTTCGATGAAAATGGTCTTAAACGATTTGGTTCGACTCACTGATCAAGAATCCGTGGTCGAAATTGATTCTGTCAGGCCGGTCCAGCCGGCCTTAGGTACGATAACTCTCGAACGAAATGAGCTAGACAGTTGAAATTTTCAGAGTAGGTTTGGGAGATAAATATCTCGGCTAATTTCGTTATTAGGCAAAATCGGACGGATGGTTTCGAAGTAACGTTTCTATATACAATTTTACCATAAGAATCCATTGATATCATTTTTAACTCAAACAAGCTAATACTTTCGGAGATATGATTTTTCAAAATTTCAATAATAAATCGTATTTCTATTCATCACGGTATGATATAATTATTCTATCTATGAATTGTTATAATATGATCTGTGTTGATACACGTCAACTTATTTTCCTGAGACATGACATTGTCTAATTCATTTCAGCAATCGTAGAATTATGATATTTTCATGCCGATGGTTAATCCATATGATGATGGGAATGGTAATGGTGAGTTAAAAATATTGAGTTCAGAATATCTCCAGTAAAAACAAAACTGGCATATTGGTGTATTGGAGTATTGGAGTGGATTTGAGGAAAGAATATATATTATCGTTCATCATAGAATTGAGGAATGAATATCTCGGATGAGTTCGTTGTTGGGTAGAATTCGTCTATTGGTTTTGGATCAATAATTTTTGGCACTCTTGTTGAATTTAAATTCTTCTATGATGTTTGAATTCAATTTCTGCTGCGATGAAGTTCTTTCATAAGAATCCATTGCTATAATTCCCGACTCTTACCAATACCTTCGAACATATGATTTGTCAAAGTTTGAACAAGAGCGCCAAAGCTCCTGTCCACAGGGCTTGAACCAATTTTTAATGAAAATAAAACTTTTCCTCTCAACAATTATTTCACTATATCCAGATTATATTATATTGACAATTGCGTGAGTTGAAATTTGATAGGTTCGAATGTCAGTGATTACCACAAAACAACAAATATAACTAGAAACAATGCTGGAATGAGTTCATTCCAGCACTGTTTTTAGGTACCAAACTTTAATGTTGTTACCAATCTTGATAACCAAAGTGCGCTGTTAAACTTATAATTGTATGGGTACTTGTCCATGTCAGGCGTCAGAGACAAATAAATTGCGCGCTTGTTCACGTTGACTAACTTGCATTGAATGATGAGTGCTTCTAGCTCAGTCGACAGGAAGTTTTTACTTTTTGGCGCTCTTGTTCCTCGGAACAGAGTGCTTAGCAATTTGGCTGTAATTTTCGAATGTTTGGATGAAAATGGTCTCAAACGTTTTGGTTCCACTCACTGATCAAGAATCCGAAATCGATTCTGTCCGGCCGTTAACACAATAACTCTCGAACGGAATGAGCTAGACAGTTGGAGTAGGTTTGAGAGATAAATATCTCGGTTAAGTGTAAACAAATTTTTTCACATCAATTTTTTTCAAGATGCAGTGTCATCATAAGAATCCACTAATATCATTATCAACTCTAACAAACTTATACTTTCCGAGATATGATTTTTCAACATTTCAATGATCAATCCTAATTTTATGATTTCATAGAATGCTCTAATTATAATTTGCTGTTGTATGAAATCCAACATATTAGGTGAGTCATACACCTACGTTTCGAATTTAATTTTTTATGATGCAGTTCTATCATAAGAATCCATTGATATTATTCCCAATTCTTACGGTGGGTTTCACAAAGCTCTGAATTGCAAAATCAGTGTGATTCTATGACAATTTTCAGTTTTCATTTTTTATGCGACCACCGAATTAAATTCGAATTTACCATGGTAAATTCGAATTAAGAGTGTCCAATACAGGAGAATGGACAACATAATTTACCATGGTAAATTCGATTAAGGGTGTCCAATACAGAAGAAGATAGAACAGAAGAAGCATTTGCGCGTGAAAGCTTCTGACTTCACGTCAGTGCTTGAAACAATTTTTTTTCGTGATTTTTTTGAACTTTTCTAGGGGTACGGTTCTTAAATTTTTTTTTTTCGTCATTTTTTTCAAATTTTCTAGGGTTACGGTTCTTACAAAATTTTAAACACGTCTTTATGTTGATTTTCTACGACTAGTTACCAAGCTTCAATTCGATCGAATATTTATTTATATATATCAAGGAAATAATATTCCAGGTGGGTATATTTCGGAAACCGTTGACCGATTATGCCCAAAAACGAACTGAACTCTCCCTTTCGGATACGCAACCTACCCTGAAAATTACAAGTCCCTATCTCCTTTCGTTCGAAAGTTATCGAGGCAACGGTCACCCATCTACTGAACTCACACAAGGCAACAATATTTAACCGATCGTGTTAAAACTTGAAACTTGGCAGTAGAGTTAGGTTATGAAGGCTCTTGCAAAATTTCAGCAATTTCAAACGAATAGTTACTGATATATAGAATTTTTTTTTTCAATTTTCAATGATTTTTTAAAAATTTTCTACAAATACTATCCTCACGAAATTTTGCAAGAATTTTCGCGTTGGCATTCTACAACTAATAACCATTTTTGAATTCAATCGGTTTAGTATTTTTCGAGTTAATGAGGATCAAAAAACAACCGAATTTCAGATAGCTATAACTCTAAAGCCGTTTGGCTGATTATGCTCATAAACAAACTGAAATGTCGCGTCATGATGCACATCCTAACCTGAAAACTTCAAGCCGCTATCTCTTTCCGTTCTCAAGTTATCATGACAACAAAAATATTTTTTAATAATTTTCTAGCCATACGATTCGCACAAAATTTCACAAGAGTGCTTAGGTTCATATTCTACAACTACTCACCAAGTTTCAATTCGATCGGATTTATATTGGTTGAAAACAAAATTATTACTCGGAAACCACTGGGCCGATTTTGCCCATTAACGAACTTGACCGTCGTATTGGGATGCGCCACCCACCCTGAAAATTTCAAGTCGCTAGCTTTTTCCGTTCTCAAGTTATCGTGGCAACGGCCGGACGGCCGGCCGGACAGAATCAAATTTGACCTCGAATTCTTCATTGGGGAGTCGAACTGAATCGTTTGAGACCATTTTCGTGTAAAAATTCGAAAGTTACAGATATTTGGGCAAAATGATAACGCGATGTTCCCCAGAACCGCGCGCAAAAAGATAGGTCAGGGTGGCCCAAAATGAGAAAGCATCGAAATCATTTAACGAATTTCTTGAACTATTGAGGATAACTATAAAATACTTAGTTTAGTATTGAAAAACGCTCAAATGATCTCTTGATTTTGCATTCAAATAACGTGTTTCTTGGTGCAGTTCGTTCTGAAGTAAGGAGCTGTTTTAATCTATTTATCATTTTGTTCATTTGAGGAGTATCCTAAATTCAATAATGTTAGAAGAAGAAAGCGTAAGCATAAGCACGTACGCCACTGCATGTCAGACTGATAATAACGAACATTGGTGTCGCATAATGGATTTCAAGCCTTAATTTACACAAATAGCACCTCACATGCACAATAGAGATTAGAAACGAATGCAAAACAACCGGAATTCCAAATATCCACCACTTCCATATATTCCAACGTAGACCACAAGGCAACACCGCCCTTAAAACACTCCACCATTAAGCTCAGTAAGGCACAATAAGCCATCTTGAGGCGAATAATTACAAATAACAGAGGTCTCCTCTTAATTTGGAATTTCATTTGATGCACCCCGACTCGCAAATCAGAGAAGGGGCAATTCTAGCTTCAGTTATACAGCTTGTTTTATAGTTTCGAAGGTGGCAGAATGCTGAATTTATGGAAACACCGGGGTGTGACTTCGTGGTTGGCCAGATACCGAAGACGGTTCTTGGATATTTATTTCGTGTGCGGACACGACTAAATTAGTTATGTTGGCATTAGTGTAGCTGTTCCTTGCGTATCTCGGAGGTATGTGTTTAATTTTCGTTTACTAGTTCGTAACTTGAAGGTATTATTTCACAGAACTTCACTCTGTAGAGTCTAAGGTTCTGATTCCTGAAGAATCCAAATAATCAGAGTGACTATTCCAATTGCAACGAAATTTTGTATGCTATTTATAAGAAACGCTATCCTTATTGTCAAGAAATTTCAGAAGGTCCCTCTACGCTATCCCAGATACTGGAGTTCATCAGAGCTCTGAAACTGGAAGGCGAGCTGTAGATGGTATGATGACATCGATAGCTCTGACGGGGGGTACAATAGACTTTAAGGTTGCACTGCAACGTGACCCCTTACAACAATTAACAATATTGTCAAGAAATTTCAGAAAGTGCCTTCTCGCTCCACATACATTAACCCAATCAAACTGTGTGGTACCTCGTTATGATAATAATATTAATACCTAATAATTAAGTTTGTAAAAGTTTGCTGTTTTTCATCTGAGCACAAGCAGAACTGAAGAAGTTGGAGAAGACATTGAACTAGAAGGGAGAAATATAACTTGGAATCTCCAAAAAGAAGAGACCCGCAAATTTCTTGGAATGAAACAGAGAGGTGCACTGGAGACAATCCAGATCAAGGATGCCTGACTAGCCAGCTTATAGCTGGCTTATAGCTTATAGCTCATCTGAACTTCTTTTTATAGCTGGCTAGTGGCTAGTGGCATATATATCTTTATATGGGAATCACAGCTGTCTGGTAAAAACAAAGTGTCCGCTACGAATATAGCTTGGCAGTCCCGATAGTGTGATTCTATGACAATTTTCAGTTCATTTTTTATGCGACCACCGAATTTAATCCATAATCAAGCTAATTGAATCTTCGTGAAACCCACCATGAAAAACAATCCAATACTTTCAGAGTTATGATTAGTCAAAGTTTGAATAATTACTTGCTAGTAGTTTGACAAGAGCGCTAAAGCCCCTGTCCACATAGCTTTTCCCCTTTTTCATAGTGAAGTCAATCAGCTACTGGCCCTCCTAGGTCTTCTCCAAGGAAATTCCTCCGAAGCTCCTAGGGAGCTTGTGCGAGTTAGAGAATAAGTTGTGTTATGTGTAGCTGTCTATTTTCCATGAAATTCGGCACGCCCCAAGAAGTCCTTATTGGTCACCTTAATGCCATAATAAGGCTCAATCCGTCATGTTGTTTCGGAATCTCAAGCAAAATAGTTGAATATTATTTCTAGTTATACGATCCTCACTAGCCACTAGCCACTGGCTAGTGGCTAGTATATATATCTTTATATGGGAATCACAGCTGTCTGGTAAAAACAAAGTGTCCGCTACGAATATAGCTTGGCAGTCCCGATAGTGACTTTCGGGCTTGTTAACTGCACGGTGAATTAAATTCTCAAGCTCAACAGATCAACAAGAAAGGCGATGAACATGAATCGAAGCCTACATCCCAACTAATCGATACAAAGAATATAGCTTCCACAAGCGCAGGGAAAATGGTAGCTCATCATGAAATCAGAAATCAAGGAGCTTTCCTATTTAGGGCTAGACGGAGAGCGTTGGAGAAGCTCAGTATAACGGGCATATACATCGATCCTGAGCTAGCAGGAATACCTATCACGCCAACAGAACAAAGTAGAGTGGGGAGACAGATAAGACAGGTACACCTGAAGACACTACTCGAAGATTATTAGATGAGTAAAGATCTGCACTACATATATTTCAGTAGTTTGAAATACAAGGGCCTGTCGGAACAATTATCCTTTGCCTTCTTGAAGTCGGCTAGCTGGAACAAGTCGGAAATGGAGGGATTTTTTATGGCTTGTCAAGATGGAGCGATAAATACGAGATGGTATGAAAAGAATATCATTGAAGTGGACCCCCCAACAACTTGCACAGCATTCCACAGTCTGCAAGAAACTCTTATGCACATCATGTCTTCTTTCAGAGTCCATGCCCCATCAGGATATAAAGAAATACACAATGCGGCACTCCGAATTCTCTACCTCCACCTCAGAGAAGTATATGGTATAGACAACGAACTACTGCTGCCATACGTACCTCTGGAAATTGAAGCAGCTGTTGAAAATGATAGAGCTCGTATCTACTAAGACTACGCTATTCAAAAAACTCTGCAGATCCACGCATTAAGCCCAGATTTGTCTTGCTGAACAAAGATCTCAAGGAATTGATTGTTGTCGAATTTTCCTCCCTCGCCGAAAACAATGTAGGATGGAAGAAGAACAGAAGAGTGAAAAATACAAGGATGTTCAAACTGGTGATCCTGTATCCAAGGCATACAGTTAGGATGGTCGTACACATCATAGAATGTCTAGGAGGAATGAGAGCGAACTACGCGACAAAATTGAATATTATTTCGGACTGTAAATCCCTGGAAGAGGTATTGACACGCAGAATGCAGAAAGCAGCATAGCTCGGATCACTTCGAGTCATCAGGTCCCATCATCTGTGAAGGCTTTTCTGTTAAGGGACGCTATAAGGACAGGACGAAGAACTACTCCAAGGAATGTGCGAGAGGTTTTTTTAGTGAGTAACCAATAAGAGCTTGTGTCTCACACTCTTCAGAGTGTGGACCCTCTCAGGAAGCCTATAAAAAGGTTTTCCTCTCAAATGGGCAAACAAAATTCTGATGAGTAAGATAGTTTATCTTTATTTTCATTTTACTTATGTTCATCAGGAGGTTCTGTGCAATAATCCGTCTCTTAAATATTTTTGTCTCTGCGTAGAGTTGCGCAGATGAAAATCTAATTCTCACAATCCACTTCTGCGAAACTTCAAGACCTTGCAGGTGACAGTCATTCATACCTCCCCAAGCTAAAATCCCATGAGATAACTGAGAGTGTGCCAAAGCATATTACAAGAGTTTCATTTCCAGAAGGTCCCGTAACTATCGGACTTTGTAGATCAGTCCTCTCATCTTTTCCCATATTTCACATGTAGGTCCTATCTAAGATGTCTATCGATTATAATGCACAGATATTTCACCGATTCTGCTGATGGAATGACAGTGTGTTGTTTCTAAGAGGAACCTCATCTGGTGAGTAGTTTGAACATGAACAAAAAGCCAAATATTTGGTTTTTCTTACTTTGAGAGTCAGGTGACCCAAACAGATCTGGTTAAGTCCTCCTCAGCTTTCGTTCTCAAGGTTATCCAACATTTAGATGTGTAAAGAGTTGCTTTCATCTGCAAAACAATTTTTCCCACCGTATCCTGCTGGAGAAGACTATTCATATAGATGACGAACTAATAGGACCAACTACAATACCCTGTGGAACTCCAGATTTACCCTGTTTATCGGATTTAAGAGTCCTGGAATGATATTGGAAATATATTTGATGATTTATTATCAAAATATAACCATTTGTCCACAACTATAGTATTTTCCATTATAGGTATAGTATATTCGAAGTCACCTGGAGGTGGACAATGTAGAATCAATCATTTTTTAGCTCGATCGGTCCAGTTGTGTAGTCCTTTGTAGTATTCAGAAGTAAGTGCTGACGCCATAACCTTGCCAGCCGGCTCTTATATCTTTGGTCGCTTTGGAATGCTTCCACCCGCCTCAACCCACTCAGCTGACAACCGCTTTGACTCTGGAGTGCAATGATGTATCCAGGTTTCACCCATGGTCACATAACGACGCAAAAATGCTTTATGATGGTTAAAAGGCTCCATACAGGCCTCCGAATCGTCGATTCGTTGTTGTTTTTGATCCTGTGTTAACAAACGCGGAACCCACTTTGCGTTGAGCTTGTTCATACCCAAAATATGACCACAGTGACCAGGGCTGAATGGTTTTTGAGTTCAACCCATCTGCAGTTTTGTTGTTATTTCCCAATAACTCAACGAATACAAAACCGATCGAATTGAAACTAAGTAATTAGTTGTAGAATGTCGACTCGCAAATGTGCGCAAAATTTTGTGAAAATCTGACGACTAGAAAAAAAATGAATAGGTAATTTAAAAAAAAATAATTAAAAATTTTCAAAAATAATAAAAATTTTTCCAATTTTTTTTTATATATTCTGCTGAAATTCCGTACAAACCTTCAAGAAGTCATTTTACAATAGATTACAGGATTTAAGCTTGATGGGCTTCGAATTCTTGGAATTATTTCATTTTGAAATTTGAATTCATTGTCCAATGAAAAATACTGAACTCACATAAAATACTAATCTCATTTTAGTTTCAGTACAATTGATCCCCTCGGTTTCCCCACAGACCGATTCCTAAAACACTAATTGAACATAGTAGACTATTGATTAAAGCATCATGATATTCCCTAATCAACCGAAATGGTTCACCATTTAAGTAAATAATGAACCGAAATCGTCGAAATATTAATAACCATAGTTATGGGACGCCCTGTAAGCGACAAGCCACGACACTTCAGGTAAATATAGGTGGTGAACCTTGAACACCTCTCATTGAGACGCGAGAGCAAAGAAATTAAATGCCATTGTGCCCTCGCACCAGGAAGTACCCCCCTCGCCCCGCGATGCTTGACTGCTCCACATGTATTAAGCTTTTCACACGTTTTAATTTCGAGCATCTCGATGCATTCTTGAAAGTTTTTTCGATATTATACACAGAAGTAAGTATTTTTAGTGAACGAATACAAACTTAGGAGATTACTTTTTTAGCGCTCTTCTTCCCGTGAACAGAGGCTCTGAATCAATTTGTCCAAATGTCTCGACTCACTGATGAAGAATCTGAGGTCAGAATTAATTATGGACAACATAATTTACCATGGTAAATTCGATTAAGGGTGTCCAATACAGAAGAATGGACAATAGAACATAAGCGCAAAAGCTTCTGACTTCACGTCAGTGCTTGGATCAATTTTTTTTTTCGTGATTTCTTTTTAAATTTTCTAGGGGTACGGTTCTTAAAATTTTTTTTTCGTCATTTTTTTCAAATTTTCTAGGGGTGCGGTTCTTACAAAATTTTAAACACGTCTTTATGTTGATTTTCTACTACTAGTTACCAAGCTTCAATTCGATCGAATATTTATTTTTTGAGTTATCAAGGAAATAAAATTCCAGGTGGGTATAACTCGGAAAGCGTTAGACCGATCATGCCCGAAAACGAACTCAACTCTCCCTTTCGGATACGCAACCTACCCTGAAAATTGCCTGAAAATCTGCTTTCGTTCGAAAGTTATCGAGGCAACGGTCACCCATCTACTGAACTCACACAAGAATGCTCGAATCTCCAACAATATTTAACCGATCGTATTAAAACTTGAAACTTAGCAGTAGAGTTAGGTTATGAAGACTCTTGCAAAATTTCAGCAATTTCAAACGAATAGTTACTGATATATTGAATTTTTTTTTTATTTTCAATGATTTATTATAAATTTTATACAAATGCTATCCGCACCAAATTTTGCAAACATTTTTGCGTTGGCATTCTACAACTAATTACCATGTTTGAATTCAATCGGTTCAGTATTTTTCGAGTTAATGAGGAACTAAAAACCACCAAATTCCAGAAAATTTCAGATGGCTATAACTCTAAAACCGTTTGGCCGATTATGCTCATAAACAAACTGAAATGTCTCGTTCTGGTGCACATCCTAACCTGAAAACTTCAAGCCGCTATCTCTTTCCGTTCTCAAGGTATCGTGACAACAAAAATATTTTTTAATAATTTTTTTAAAATTTTCTAGCCATACGATTCTCATAAAATTTCACAAACGTTCTTAGGTTCATATTCTTCAACTACTCACCAAGTTTCAATTCGATCGGATTCATATTGGTTGAAAACAAAATTATTACTCGGAAACCACTGGGCCGATTATGCCCATTAACGAACTTGTCCGTCGTATTGGGATGCGCCACCCACCCTGAAAATTTCAAGTCGCTAGTTCTTTTCGTTCTCAAGTTATCGTGGCAACGGCCGGACGGCCGGACAGCCGGACGGCCGGCCGGACAGAATCAAATTTGACCTCGAATTCTTCATTGGGGAGTCCAACTAAATCGATTGAGACCATTTTCGTCAAAAAATTCGAAAGTTACAGACATTTGGGCAAAACTATAACGTGATGTTCCCCAGAACATACGCGCAAAAAGAAAATGCTATTTTAATGGGCGACCTCCTGACAAATATCAAAAATAGGGGTGTCCCAATTTCGTCTCGAGAATCTGTGTCAAAATTTTGTTGCATTAATTTCGGGACACCCTGCACAAGGAGGTATTCATTTCAATTTAACAAAAATGTGTAGCCTTACGTGAATTCAGTACCTAGATGGGTTACCACTCTGTTTATGGATTTGAAAAAGCACGCCACAGCAGACTGACCTAACGTCAGTGCTTTCCAGACATTTATACTGCTCCACATAAGTTAAGGTAGGAAATTTTGAGACTGTTTCAAAAGTTTCCATTTTTGGCGCTCTTGTTTTTCACCATTTGTTTTTAATATGAGAAATCTAAATGTATACTCACTCAATTATCTAACTCATTATTTTACCCATTTCCTTACAAGTTTCATAGTTTCAGGTGAAAATTTATTTTTAGTAAGTATTTGTAGTGCAAAATCAGTTCACTCAAAGAATTGAAAAAGAGTTCAGTAAAGAGTATGGCCTCCTCGAAGATCAACCGCAGCCTGACAACGCCTTTGCATACTTTTGATCAGATTGTTGAAGTAGCCTTGATCAATTTCTCTCCGGAGTTGTGGTAAAAGGAGTCTGAGTTCTTGAAGTGTATGTGGAGATGGTTGATGAGAATCCAAAGCTCTTTGTTGCTGATCCCAAGCGTTTTCAATGGAATTGAGATCTGGCGACCAAGAAGGCAGGGCCAAATGTGGAATACCATGGATTTCCAGACCTTCATCGACAATTCTCGCTCGATGGGATGGCGCATTATCCTCGAAAAATAAGAAATTTGGCCCAATAGCAGCATGAAACAAGGGAATAATCTTGACTTGTTCTATGTAAAGTTGCGCATTCATGGTATCATCAAGCAACAACAATTCTGTACTTCCATTGAAACAAATGCCTTTCCAAACAGTTACTGTACCAGCTATGAACGGTTGAACTTCCTGAACTGATCTGCGATTTCTGGGCATCAGAGGTTGGGTCCATACCAGTGTTGCCAGAAATGCAGAATTTTCTTCAATATGCAGAATTTTAGCCTCCAAAAAGAGCTGATGAAGAAAAGAAGAATATTTCAGGGAAACCATTAAAATATGAAGAATTTTTGAAATTCACATATTTTTGGAACAATTTTACTCATTTCGTATGCGTTCTGACATTTTCGGTAAAATGGTTTAGCTACGACTTGAAACCAAGGGCGTAGCCAGGAATTAATTTCGGGGGGGGTTTTGAAATAGGAATTAATTTCGGGGGGGGTTTTGGGGGTGTAAGGGTCACTTTCTGCAGCAAAAATTTTTTTCTTAAAAGAAAAAATAACATTTCGGGGGGGGTTTGAACCCCCTAACCCCCCCCCCCCCTGGCTACGCCCTTGCTTGAAACTATCGGCCTCGAGATGGTGCTTGCAGTAGCAAAATAAAAATATTGCAGTGGGGATTTTTTTCTTAAAAGAAAAAATAACATTTCGGGGGGGGTTTGAACCCCCTAACCCCCCCCCCCCCTGGCTACGCCCTTGCTTGAAACTATCGGCCTCGAGATGGTGCTTGCAGTAGCAAAATAAAAATATTGCACTGGGGATCGGCCCGATTGAGGAAGTTCTTAACTTTACTAACAGTGGGTAAGTAGGTACTCCAAAATGACGTTACACACCACTGCAGAAATATGAAGAATTTTTGAGGATAAATTGAAGAAATTTGATAAAAAGAATCTGGCAACACTGGTCCATACCCGAACACGCTGACTATTCGAAAACCATCCATATCTCGACTCATATGTGAACAATACAGACCTCCATTGATCGTTCCAATTCACGTGCTCATTGGCCCATTCCAATAGAAGTGGCATATGAATTTGAGTCGGAATCCCTCTCATAAGTCGTCTAGAATGTAGATTAACGACTGGTCTTCGACGAACTGTTTCAATCGAAACCAAAACACCAGTAGCGTTCAAAAGGCGCTGTTGTACGATTCGAACAAGTACTCAAAGGCTCTCTACGGGTAGACACAGTCAGAAACCGATCTTGTGCAGGAGTGGAAGATGTTGGTCGTCCACTTCTAGGTCTTTCAGTCACGTTTCTAGTTTAGATATCGATGGACGAGCTGGGAAACTACGCTTTCTCTGACTTAAAAGAAATTCGCAACATCTCTCTTAGAGCGAAACTTTTCTGGTCTCGTGAAAGTGAGACGAGACGAGACGAGACGTTTTAAAAATATTATAGGCGATACTTTTTGTATGAAGTTCTATATACGACTCGACTTTCTTCCACACCCACAGAAAATAATTGAATATGAAGAGTTTCCACTATAATTACCAATATATTTTGTCATGGATTGTTCTAGAAATACACGATTTTTTAGAAGATTATATATTCGTTATGACCTTGTGATAATTGAGATTATTTTTCAAGAAAAAATTGAATTCACAGCCATAAAAACGGATGCCATTATGAATTCAATACTTACCGGACTTCTTTTATTCATTATTGTATACCATTTCGTTTATATATCCAAATATTTATTATCGTTATTCAGAATTAAGCGAGACGAGACGAGACAACTGATTACGAGACGAGAACGAGACTTAACGATACATAATTTTTTGGCAATTGGCGAGAGCGAGACGAGATTTTTTATACTCTCGTCCCGTGTGAAGCCCTAATCTATCTGATTACGTCCCACCTCGATCATACCAAGAGCCCTATTCATCCACGTCTAGGCATTATTGCAAAACAGATTTTCAGATTTTGAATCAAAGTTGATTGTAAGAACATGAAACAATAACTGATCCAAAATTGTCAGAAACGCAAACGACAAGAACTTGCCTGAAAAAGGAAAAGTTATTAAACGAGGAGCAAAAAAACCGTTCAGATATAAGAGAGTAAACATTTGATTTCTCATAAATGAACATTTAGTGGACAAGAATCGGCAACTTCGGAACAGTCACAAAATTTCTGAACTTCCTTAACTTTTGTGGGGCATTCTATTCATTAGAGATTGGAACAGATGTTCGTCGTAAACGTCGATATGAATCTAAACCCATTCGTCCCTAGAATGAGCGAAATAGCCAGTTCAATCACGAAGAGACTTATACGAATTTTGGCGTAGAAGTGCCACAAAACCGATCATCTAGCTAGACTACATGATATTAAGCTAAATCTCATCATTTCGAGATCTGCTACGGGGAGGAGTTCCATTGTGAAACTCACCCCTCCCGCTCCCATCATCACACCACTCTCTATTGTGTTTCCTGTTCGGTTCATTATTGATTTCCAGTTATTTCCACCCAACTATTTAGCAATACCAGTGAATTAAACGGACGAAGAGAATTGATGGTACACGGGCGTAGACTTCTGTGGTGAATTGGACCTGGATATTACGAATAATTTTTGTTGGGCAATCAAGAAATTTCTATGGTCGTTCCACAGGTCTCAGTTTTTGGTTCAGATTCAAGTTATGCATCCTCTAATATTCAATCATCTATATGTATCGATGTGATGAGAGCGAGTTTCTCTCAAGTGCCTGATGAAACTCGGTATTCAGATTTTTTTTGGTGGATTTAATGAAGAGAAAAATTGTGTCATGCATCTTGCGTGCATGTTCCATTGCCTATTCCAGCCTCATAAGTAGTACGAGCGAAATTTTGAACTAGATTGTAAAATGGTTGCTCGAAGTTATAGTCGGAATTTCAGCTGATTCTGACGCATAGTTTCTGAAATATAACATTTTTTAAATAAAATTTTTTTTTTTTTTTAGAGATATTAACGAAATTTCTGGAAAATCATATTGTCCATTCTGCTGTATAGGACACGCTAAATCGAATTTACCATGGTAAATTGTATGTGAATTATAAAGAATATGTGAATAGCCAAGTGCTAAATAAACCTACATTATAATTCGATTAAGAGTGTCCTCACATCAGTGCTTGAACCAATTTTTTTTTCGTAATTTATGAAAAATTTTCTAGGGTTACGGTTCGCACAAAATTTTATAAACGTCTTCATGTCGATATTCTACAACTAGTTACCAAGCTTCAATTCGTTCAAGTCTATATTTTTTGAGTTATCGTGGAAATAATATTATATATAACTCCGAAACCGATGGACCGATTTTGCCCAGAAACTTAACTCTCCTATTGGGATGTGCAACCTACCCTGAAAATTACAAGTCCCTATCTCCTTTCGTTCGAAAGTTATCGAGGCAACTGTCACCCATCCAGCTACTAAAGTCACACAAGGCTGCTCGGTTCTCCAACAATATAGATCCGATCGTGTTCAAACTTGGAACTTGGCAGTAGCGTTAGGTTTCAAGGCTCTCGTAAAATTTCAGCGATGTCGGACGAATCGTTTCTGATATAGAATTTTTGTCCATTATTTTCAATGATTTTTTCGAAATTTTCTAGTGATACGATCCTCACGAAATTCCGCAAGAATTTTCGCGTTGGCATTCTACAATTATTGATAACCAAGTATGAATTGGATCAATTTTGTATTTTTCGAGTTATTGAGAAAATAACAACCAAATTTCAAATGGGTATAACTCCAAAACCGTTTGGCAGATTATGCCTTAAAACAAACTCAAATAACCCATTCAGATGCAAAACCTTACACGAAAATTTCAAGTCGCTATCTATCCCTTCTCAGGTTATCTTGACATGAGTAATATTTTTTAGTAATTTTTTTTTTATTTTCTAGTGATACGATCCCACAAAATTTCTCAAGCATCCTTAAGTTTGTATTCTACAACTGCTCACCAAGTTTCAATTTGATCGGACTTGTATTGGTTGAAAACAAAATTATTACTCGGAAACCATTGGGCTGGTTATGTCCACTAACGAACTCGTCCGTCGCATTGGGATGCGCCACCTGCCCTGAAAATTTCAAGTCGCTATCTCTTTCCTTCACAAGTTATCGTGGCAACGGAAGTCCGGCCGGTTGGATGGCTGGCTGGACAGAATGAAATTTGATCTCGAATTCTTCAACAGGGATCGTTTGAGAGCATTTTCACCAAAAAAATTGAAAATTACAGATGTTTGGGCAGTTGTTCCACAGAACAATCATAGTTTGATTTATATTAAAAATGCTGGTGATAATTCCTTCATCCCTGCTTCGGTACCATAGAAGTCATAGAAAAATTGTACATCGATATTAGAACCTGAGTAAATTTTACCAATCGTGGCACGGTGAAGACTTTTCAATGTTTTTGCAGCAAATATGTCAAACATTCTCGATAGTCCTTAATTAAATTTTCCAGGCATTATAATAAATAATTTCGAATAATGATCGATGTCATTCTATGACATCGAATGACATTTAGCAATGCTGGATGAAGGTAGGTAATAAATTATTCAATGATATTTTGACTATGGACTATGGAATCATTTAATTTGATGGTAATCTAACGCTAATTGAATGACACTTTTTGACAGTTTCTCCAATTCAACCCCCTATATATTTCGCATCAGATCTTCTTCACTCAAAAAATGTTCAAGAAGAAAAATTCAATATGCAACTTATCTTGACTTCATGTCCTAAAAGTGTTAGTTTTATTACAAAAAAATTAAATATTACCCAGACTCTTTTAACATAAACTCAAAGACGTTATATTTGAAAAAGTGAAGTAGGCGGCTGTCAAATGTATTCAAATAATATACGCAAGTTTGGTGTCAAAAATTGCTTAATGACAAATATTTTTACTGTCCAAATTTTTATAATGTCTAGAGGTTTTCTCCAATTTCAAATGCAATATCTTGGTGGGGTAGGGGTTAGAAAATGATATCGAAGGCCCCCATTAATATTCGTCGAAGTACCACCTCCTAAAATCATTTCACTAAGTTAAAAAAAATCGATTGATATCTGTTAATATGTAAAAGAGTGTTTGAGAAATATCATCAGAGAAAGAAAGACATTTTG
Source organism: Halyzia sedecimguttata (assembly GCA_937662695.2). NCBI lineage: Eukaryota > Metazoa > Arthropoda > Insecta > Coleoptera > Coccinellidae > Halyzia > Halyzia sedecimguttata. Next base: position 65,817,516 of record OW569415.2, on the reverse strand, counting down.
ACAGTAAAAACGTCCAATTTGGCTCACCCTGTTCAATGATAAACCGGTCCTGTCTTCCGTAGCACCTAATCAGGACACATGATTCGAATTAGAGCGACTGCTTGCTTACTTTTCGGCCCCGTCACAGCCTGTATTGTCCACGAAATCCCACCTCGTTTTCACACTTCTTTTCTTTGTGTGCGAAGTGAAATCCTTGTTATTTCGGAAAATCACAAACCTTATGTGCTCACTTGACTACTATAAACATGGAAAGACTTCATACGAGCGTAGTCAATTATGCTTTTTGACAGGAAGAAAGAACACGGCGCACTCTTAAAATCGAATGGAAGTTTTTTAATTATCAGTGCGGAGCGGAGCGCTGCGTTTGTGCTGGCTTTTGCGTTTCACCCTCATACCTCCGCTGAAAAGAGTCACGCTAACGATTTAATTGAATCCAATATTAATTAATTATCCATTGTGATGGCGCTGGTGAGCAACGAACGAGGAGAGTTTCGAAAACTTGCGAAAAAAAGTTGAAATTCTAATTATGGCGTTGTTCTTTCTAGGTGGTTGTGATGTTCGAGAGAAGAGGAAATACGAGGTGTGGATGGAGCGCGTGTGTGTGTGTGTGCGTGTGGAGTCAGGAGCGTAGCCGCTATTGGGTCTGGGTATCAAAAATGGACCTAAATTTTTATAAAAAAATTTCAAAAAAATTACGAAAAAAAATTGGTTCAAGCACTGACGTGAAGTAAGGAGCTTTTGCGCGTATGCTCTATTGTCCATTCTCCTGTATTGGACACCCTTAATCGAATTTATCATGGCAAATTATGTTGTCCATTCTCCTGTATTGGACACTCTCAATTCGAATTTACAATGGTAAATTCGAATTTACTATGGTAAATTCGAATTGAGTGTCCAATACAGGAGAATGGGGACAACATAATTTACCATGGTAAATTCGATCAAGGGTGTCCAATACAGGAGAATGGACAATAGAACATACACGCGAAAGCTCCTGACTTCACGTCAGTGCTGAACCAATTTTTTTTTCGTAATTTTCTTGAAATTTTCTAGGGGAACGATTCTTGGAAAACAAAATTTTTTCGTCATTTTTTTCGAAACTTTCTAGGAGTACGGTTCTTACAAAATTTTAAACACGTGTTTATGTTGATTTTCTGCTACTGGTTACCAAGCTTCAATTCGATTGAATCTTTATTTTTTGAGTTATTATCGAGGTAATAATATTACAGGTGGGTATAACTCGGAAACCGTTTACCGATTATGCCCAAAAACGAACTTAACTTTCCCATTCGGATACGCAACCTACCCTGAAAATTGCAAGTCCCTATCTCCTTTCGTTCGAAAGTTATCGAGGCAACGGTCACCCATCTACTGAACTCACACAAGGCTGCTCGAATCTCCAACAATATTTAACCGATCGTGTTAAAACTTAAAACTTGGCAGTAGAGTTAGGTTCTAAAGGCTCTTGCAAAATATCAGCAATTTCAGACGAATAGTTACTGATATATAGAATTTTTTTTTTTATTTTCAATGATTTCTCAAAAATTTTCTACAAATACTATCCTCACAATTTTTTGCAAGAATTTTCGCGTTGGCTTTCTACAACTAATAACCATGTTTCAATTCAATTGGTTTAGTATTTTTCGAGTTAATGAGGAGAAAAAACACCCAAATTTCAGATGGCTATAACTCTAAAACCGTTTGGCCGATTATGCTTATGAACAAACTCAAATGTCGCGTTCAGATGCACAACCTAACTTGAAAACTTCAAGCCACTATCTCTTTCCGTTCTCAGGTTATCGTGACAAGAAAAATATTTTTTAATAATTTTTCAAACATTTTATAGCGATACGATTATCACAAAATTTCACAAACGTGCTAAGGTTCATATTCTACAACTACTCACCAAGTTTCAATTCGATCAGATTTATATTGGTTGAAAACAAAATTATTACTCGGAAACCATTCGGCCGATTATGCCCATTAACGAACTTGTCCGTCGTATTGTGATGCGCCACCTACCCTGAAAATTTCAAGTTGCTAGCTCTTTCAGTTCTCAAGTTATCGTGGCAACGGCCGAACGGCCGGCCGGACAGAATCAAATTTGACCTCGAATTCTTCATTGGGGAGTCGAACTAAGTCGTTTGAGACCATTTTCGTCAAAAAATTGGAAAGTTACAGACATTTGGGCAAAATGATAACTCAATGTTCCCCAGAACATAGGCGCAAAAACATCGAATCGCATGTTCCATATTGTCCATTCACTCATATGCGAAACTGATCGAGCTGAAATGCGGTACTCGATTGTAAAATGGTGGCTCGAAGGTGTGTGCCGAATTTCAGCGCATTCTGACGAATAGTTTCTGAAATATGAAATTATTCAAGAAAAAAAAATTATTTTGTTTCTACTAGAAACAAAATAATTTTTTTTTCTTGAATAATTTCATATTTCAGAAACTATTCGTCAGAATGCGCTGAAATTCGGCCAAACAGATTTGGAGTTATACCCATCTTAATTTTTGTTGTTATTTCCTCAATAACTCAAAATATTCATATACTATCAAATTAATACTTTGTAATTACTTGTAGAATGCCAACGCGCTAATTTTCGCGAAATTAAGTGAATATCGTATCCCTAGAAACTTTCTAGGGATACGATATTCACTTAATTTCGCGAAAATTAGCGCGTTGGCATTCTACAAGTAATTACCAAGTATTAATTTGATAGTAAAAAATATTCATATACTATCAAATTAATACTTTGTAATTACTTGTAGAATGCCAACGCGCTAATTTTCGCGAAATTAAGTGAATATCGTATCCCTAGAAACTTTCTAGGGATACGATATTCACTTAATTTCGCGAAAATTAGCGCGTTGGCATTCTACAAGTAATTACCAAGTATTAATTTGATAGTATATGAATATTTTGAGTTATTGAGGAAATAACAACAAAAATTAAGATGGGTATAACTCCAAATCTGTTTGGCCGATTATGCCCAACAACGAACTCAACTGTCCCATTCGGATGCGCAACCTAGCCTGAAAATTTGTAAGTCGCTATATCTTTCCGTTCCCAAGTTATTGTGAGATACAAAATATATTTTAATAATTTTTTCGAAATTTTCTAGTAATACGATTCACACGACATTTCACATACGTCCTTATGTCAGTATTCCACAACTAGTCACCAAGTTTCAAGCCCATTAACGAACTTAACAATCGCATTCGGATGCGCAACCTATCCTGAAGCATTCAAGTCGCTATCTCTTTCCTTTAGAAAGTTATCGTAGCAACCTCCAATTTTTCATCAGTGAGTCGAACCTAATCGTTCGAGACCATTTTCATGCGCGCAAAAAGTTGGGAAAGCATTATAGTGAGGTCCGTCTGCTTTGGCACTCTTATTCAAATTCAGTTTCCCATCCAGGTACTGAAATCACCCAATGATACCTAATTGGCTTCCAGGAAAAAAAATTTATTTTTACAATATTTCCAACAATGTAGATCCGATCAATTTTAAATCTAGAACTTGGCTAAAAAATTCGGTTCCGAAGGCTCTTGCAAAAATTCAGTGACATCTGACGTCAGTCAAAAAATAACAAGAAAATTCTATGAAATCGTGAATCTTCTATAAATGGTGCAGATTATTATTAAATTCAACCTTAGAACATAGAACTATTCTAAGAACTGAACTAATCATCATAATCCATATTCTGAATTATTTCCAATTTGTTAGCATACGACCGATATTTTCGCATTTCGAGCATATATTGTCTTTAAATATCAATTTCAAATACATTTTAGAAATAAAACCTTCATTCAATAAAGAACAAAAAATGTACATCAGCATCTCTGGTTTGAAAATATCTGTTACAATTCATCCAAATACTTCCAATACCTATGCCATATTTAATTCTTTTTGTCGCTCTAGTTCCTTGGAACTGAGTGCTTATCAATTTGCCCAAATGTCTGTAATTTTCGAATTTTTCGATGAAAATGGTCTTAAACGATTTGGTACGACTCACTGATCAAGAATCCGTGGTTGAAATTCATTCTGTCCGGCCGTCCGGCCGGCCGTAGGCACGATAACTCTCGAACGGAATGAGCTAGACAGTTGAAATTTTCAGAGTAGGTTTGGGAGATAAATATCTCGGCTAAGTTCGTTATTGGTCAAAATCGAACAGATGGTTTCGGAGTAACAGAAAATTTTTTTTTTTACGTAACAAATTCCAAATTGATTTTTTTTTAATAAGCAGTTTTACCATAAGAATCCAATGATATAATTTTTAACTCTAACAAGCTAACACTTTCGGAGATATGATTTTTCAAAATTTCAATAATAAATCGTATTTGTACGTTTTCACAGAATTATATAATTATTCTATGTATGAATTGTCATAATGTCAACTTATTTTCCTGAGACATTACAGTTTTCTGGCCTGAAAGTTGACGAAAAGTGAATATAAGGGTAAAAAACAGTCAAATAAACCCCCATGTGGAGATCTTATGTCGAAAAGTGAAAATTAAGAATATATATCCCAGGTAAGTACCGACATTTTATTGCAATACCGGAGATCGATAAGATCGATCGAGGAGCCCTATAGCCGGTCGGTCTGACCCGTCGGGTTTCGGAACGAGAGAAGGCGGGCTCAAATCCCGGAAAGGGAATTACACTTTTTGGCGCTCTAGTTCCTCGGATCTGAGTGCATATGAATTTTTATTTAAGATGCAGTTTCACCATTAAATTCCATCGATATCATTTTCAACTCAAACAAGCTAATATTTTCGGAGATATGATTTTTCTAAATTTCAATAATGAATCGTACTTCTTAGTTTTCACAGAATGCTATAATTATTCTATATAAGCTTTATTATATGATCTGTGTTCATACTCGTATATTTCATCCTGTTCTATAAGAAAGACTCAAATTCATTTCAGCTATTTTAATTTGATTTCTTCCATGGTGTAGTTATCATTCTCAGATTGCTCATTTAATCTTGATAAATAAACTATTATTTGAATTTAATTTCCTTTATGATGCAGTTCTTTCATAAGAATACATTGATATAATTCCCAACTCTGAGAAACCAATACTTTCGGAGATATAATTTGTCTGTTTGAACTAGAGCGCCAGAAAGCTCCTGTCCACAGGGCTTGAACCAATTTTTGATCCACGAATGGCTTTTAATATCGATATAAATGCTTCTGAATTACTGTTTTCCAATCTCCTCTGAAACTGACATTTTAGAAGAACTGATATTTGACAATGAACTTTTTAGTAGTGAATCGGTAAAAAATTTTAATAATCGGGAAAATTTTTAATTTTTATAAGTTACTCACACTTTATCCTTTGTTTATTGTTTTATATTATCTATAGAATATTTTTGATTTTGGCAAAACCTCGAATCTTGGGTACGTTATCATAGCAGTATTATGTCAGTTTCAGATGAGATTGCAAGACAGTCATTCAGAAGCATTTATATCGATATTTAAAACCATTCGGTCAAAAAGAATCAAATACGGTATAAAGGACGTATTTTAATGAATTGACTGATATTTTGAGGTCAGATATGCTAAAGCAAATTTTTTTCATATCTACTGAATGAAGGTTTTATTTCTAAAATTGATTTGAAACCGATGTTTAGAGGCAATATTGGCTCTAAATGCGTGAAATATGGTATATTGGTCGTATGTACGTTTTTCAATAAATTGGAATAGTATATTCTAAAACAAGTTGCAGAATGGGCTGATATTCAAACACGAATGCGAAATTCGAAAACGAGCGACGAAGGAGCGAGTTTTCGTACGCATGAGTGTTGGAATTGCCTTCTGCATCGAGTATTAGACGATATTTTCTCTATTTCAGGCAATTTTTGTAAAATACTGTTGAAATGTGAAGAAAAATGAGGATTATACATCCTAGTGACTTTTGTATTGTATCTCGGCAGTTGATGTGACTGTTACAAAAGTTGACAGATCACGGAATTTGAATTGTACGTAGAGCATGGATATCAGATTTAACAGTTTCCTAATATCATGAATGATTCAAAATTAGCAAGAAAGAAATCTCTAGTACCTTATTTTTTGATGAAAATAAAACCTTTCCTCTCGAAAATTATTTCACATTATCCAGACTATCTTATATTGACAATAATTGACGCGTGTTGAAATTTGATAGGATCGAATGTCAGTGCTGACCAAGGGCGTAGCCAGGATTTAATTGCGGGGGGGGTTTTGGGGGTGTAAGGGTCACTTTCTGCAGCAAAAAAAAATTTTTTAAGAGAAAAATAACATTTCGGGGGGGGGTTGAACCCCCAAAACCCCCCCCCCTGGCTACGCCCTTGGTGCTGACTACCTCAAAACGAAAAATATAACGAGTTACAATGCGGGAATGAGTTCATTCCAGCACTGTGTTTAGTGCTGGAATGAACTCATTACGATACTGAAATAGAAAAAGAAAATTTCCGGAATTCAGAAGTTAGAATATAGTTCTATGTTCAGAGGTTGAATTAAATATTAACCTGCATGACCCATAGATGATTCACGATTTCAATGGTTTCATAGAATTTGATTGTAATTGTTTGACCCATTCAATTTATTCTACATTTTCTTTCGACTTTGATTCCTTCTTTTGAATCATTTATATTTCCTTATGAAAAAAGAATAATTTTGTACACTAAGACGTAGCAATATTTACTTCACCGTCGATGCCAAGCCAATCGATTTAGGTTCGCTTACGGCCCTGCTACATAGAGGTACATTGAAATCTATGAAAAGAGAGCTTCACTGGCCGGGAGTCCTCCAAAGTAGGGTTAAATAAAGTCCGTAGGGTTCAAGCAGGGCGAGAATTTATTCACCTATATATGCTTTGCCCTTTTCGCTCTTCGACGGATCATCGATATAAAATTATATGGTAGTTAGGTTGTACCACTTTGAATATGTCTAGCTTCTTTATTATGCAAGTTCTTTTTGGAGCACGATTACTCTCGAACGCAATGAGTTAGACAGTTGAGTGGTTTCGGAGTTATAGACATCTGACAATTTGATTTCCTAATAACTCGAAAATACTGATCTAATCGAATTAAAGCTCGGCATTTAGTTGAAAAATACCTACACCAAGACTTATGCATAATAATGAAATTCTGTATCCCAGAAACTATACATCAGATATCAGATGAAATTTTGCGAAAACCTTCGAAACCTTTTTTAAGGCCTAGTTCTAGATTTGAAATTTATCGGATCCTTATTGTTGGAGATATTGGGGAAATACAGAAAAATTATAACCAATACAGTGGAACTATTTTTTTCAGTTGATCATCAGAATGTTCATAGAAATTTTTTTTTTTCATCCCATGGAAGAATCTAGAGAATCATTATTTCGGTTGGCCAGACTGTCTAAGTATCACGAAAGATATAGAAATACTTATAGATAATTATGATGAATATTATTTTAAAAATACATTTTCTATTCAAAGTGGATACATACGCCAAGTTTTCAAATTCCATATGACCATAGAAGATTTCGAATACTAAGAGTCTCTGGTCTAAAGACAAATCAATGTTTGTACCTTCATTTAAATTTCAATTAATTAATCATTACGATTTTACAAAGATATTAACTTTTCGCATATGGGATCAAAGGAAAACAGGTTCACAGAAGTGAAAAGTCGATATTAAATATGTTGAAATATAAACTATTGTATTATGTTAATAACACATTATTCTATTGATAGATTTCCATGTTTGCAATGAAACTTTATTAATTATCTGCTGAGAATAAAAATTATACATATTTTATAGAGAATTTACCCCTTTCTAGCTTTGATTAATTAACGATTATCTTTATCAGTTACTTCAATATATGAAGAATGTTGGAAAAAAGGATCAAATAGAATTATTTTAATTCTACAATTGATACCCTGGTAGATTAAAAAAAGAAATTCACAAGGAAATTCTCTATAGGACAGACAGTAGGTATTGCTTCAAATTAAACAAAAATTTGCAGTCTTGGGTGAGTTCAGTACCTGGATGGAAGACTGCTCTTACTATGCATTTGAACAAACGTACCAGAGCAGACTGTCCTCACAACAATGTTTTCCCAACTTTCTTTTTAATTTGCTCTGGTATAGATTTGATTTTCCATCATTTAATAATTTTTCATGTTCTAAATATTAATCCAATATAGTAATAATAATATTCAATTAATAGGTACCATAAAGAACAAAAAAAATTCAGAAAAACATGGATACAACAACAGTTTTCAAGAGGCACTCTGTATATAGTGTTCCGAATAATAATATGACAATATTTCGATAAACATACATATCGCCATAATCCAAGGTACGGAAAAAATGGCGTCTTGTTAGAGCCTGGAACATATTATAATTGGCAACCCTAGAATTTCTGCATTTCAAAAAACAGTTCTAATCTTCGAACTGGGGATATGACGTGGAGAGATTGGAATAATGCGCTCTTGAAGTCTGGATAAGACCTGAAAGGGGAATTTGCAGCGAAGAATTTCGTCAGCCGAAATTAAAATCTTGAGACAATGGCATGCCTGCAATTTTTTCGGCACTTCCAGATTACTACTCATTGCACTTCGTAGGGATTAAGCACAAAAAATCAGGTCGACTGATCCCTTACGTTCGAGTTATTCGTCGAAATGAATGAAAATGATGGAACGCTGCAAGTTTTACACAAATATATATTATTATCTCATACAAATTTTTCGATATTTCCTTATTAGTACAAAGTTTCATCATCTTAAGTAATCATTAAAGGATACTGTGGGAGGTATACTCATCATCTTGTTTATAAATCGATAAATAACTGATCGTAGATCATTGCGGTAAAATTTATTAGATTAAGCGCGAGACATGAATGTATCATTCGAATTTCATATAAAAGCTTTGACAAATTTCCGATTTTTATTTTAAATTCAACCCCCAATTTTTGGGCGTATGTTCTAGGGGAACATCGTCCTATCATTTCGTCCAAATGTCTGTAATTTTCGAATTTCGAGCTGAAAATTGGCTAATAGACTAATTCGGACTCCCTGATCACGAATCCGGTGTCAGATTTTAGGGTGCCGTCCGGCCGGCCGGCCGGCCGGCCGGCCTTCCGGCCGTAGGCACGATAACAGGAGCACCGAAGGTCCTATCGACTTCAAACTTTCAGGGTAGGTTTCTGATCAAAATGCGACGGTTAAGTTCGTTAACGGGCAAAATCGGCCGGACGGTTTAGGAGTTATAGACATTTAAAATTTTGAGGTTATTTCCCTGATATTTCAGGAACTAAAGAAGATGTTGAATCGAAACTTGGTAGTCAGTTCGAGGATATAAACGCGCAACTTTTGGCAAAATTCTGTTATGATCGAAATGTTGGTAATTTTTAAAAAAATATTTCTTTTAATTTTTTCGAAAAAAAAAATTTTTTTTCGTGAACTATTCATCAGATTGCAACAAAAACTTGTACTAACGTCAATTGTAGTATTTTGCAACATTGTGCAAAATTTTGGCTCTATACGATACCAATTTCTGGAGATATAAGACAAAATGTGTCAAATTTCTTGGGTCTCTCTCACAAAAATCTATTTACCTCATTTGACGGCTGTTTGTCAAATCAATTAATTCCAATAATTGATGTCAGATTTCCTACATACCAAGTTCAAACACATTTTATTATATGGAAAACACTTATTATGATCACGTTCTACAGGAATTGATACTAAATAGAAGCTAGATGAAGATTATTGTAATGGAAAATTTGTGTTCCAGAATGAACATGCGCCCGATAGCTCCTGTCCACAGGGCTTGAACCCATTTTTAATCTTTAGATCGATCCAGATGAAAACCAAGGAGGCATCTCAGGTTATCGCGAGAAAATAAACGGTGGTTTCAAAAATGTTTTCCCAGCGCCAAAATCGAATGAAAGAAATTTATCACATAGACATACATAAAACTTCGTTCAACTATTACGTATTACACTCAAATAATTTCTTTTCAATCTATTCACTGTGGAACAACTGATAAATTCTTGGAAAAAAATTCAGATTCCTTCGACTTCCGGTTTCGCCGGAAATGATACCAACTTTCGATTTTTAAATGTAATACCCAGTTTTTTCATTAATAATAATCAGATTACCCATTGAATTATATATTGTTTTAATGTGTCACTTACATATAATCCTGAGAAAATTCGTGTGAAATCTGAAAAAACCCTTTAAATTTTCCAAATAGGGCTTCATTCCAATGTTAATAATTGCAGATTTTTGCATGAAAATTCCTAATTTTCTGGCTTCTATCTGAAGATATACTAATGCTTCTCCTTCGTTAATTGAAAATTCAATTGAACATACAGGGTCAATGTCAAAGTCAGACATGACAAAAACCTCAAAACTCATTTTTTTCAAATGAGAACCCATTTTTTTTATTGGTCAGCCGGAATCTACGTTAAAAAATAGTGTAGGTCCCTGTATATTCCATAATATGTCTCAGGAACTGAACAAACATTTAAACTCACACTTTTTGGCTCTCTAGTTCCTCGGAACTGAGTGCTTATCAATTTGCCCAAATGTCTGTAATTTTCGAGTTTTTGGCTGAAAATGGTCTCAAACGATTTGGTTCACTCACTGATCAAGAATCCGAGGTCGAAATCGATTCTGTCCGGCCGGCCGGCCTTAGGCACGATAACTCTCGAACGAAAGGAGTTAGAGGATTGAAATTTGCAAGGTGGGTTTGGAGCGTAAATATCTCGGACAAGTTCGTTAATGGGCAAAATCCATCAAGTGGTTTCGGAGTTATGGCTGATTTTAGTAAAAACATTTCTTATGAATATTTCCGAAACCGATCACTCGATCTATCTGAAATTTAGCATTAAATTGTAGAATCATGACCTTTATACGCATGTGATGTTTTGTATTGATCAGGTTACCGCAAAGTGCCAAAAAAAAATTTTGAAAATTTTAAAAAAAATTTTCTGCAATTACTCTCGAACGGAATGAAGTAAGCAGTTGAAATTTTCAGAGTAGGTCAGGGAGATGAATATCTCGGGTAAGTTCGTTATTGGGCAAAATAGGCCAGATGGTTTTGGAGTAACGAAAAAAAAATTTTTTTTTTAAGTTACAAATTTCAAATTCAATTTTCACTTAAGATGCAGTTTCACCATAAAAATCCATTGATGTCATTTTTAACTCCAATAAGCTAATACTTTCGGAGATATGATTTTTCGAAATTTCAATAATGAATCGTACTTCTATGTTTTCACAGAATGCTATAATTATTCTATCTAAGCTTTATTATATGATCTGTTTTCATACTCGTACATGTCATCCTGACCTTTAAGAGAGAGTTAAATGCATTTCAGCTATTTTAATTTGATTTCTTCCATGGTGCAGTTCTAATTCTCAGATTGCTCATTAAATATTGATAAATAAACTATTATTTGAATTGAATTTCCTTTATAATGCAGTTCCATCATAAGAATACATTGATATAATTCCCAACTCTGAGAAACCAATACTTTCAGATATGTAATTTGTATGTTTGAACTAGAGCGCCAGAAAGCTCCTGTCCACAGGGCTTGAACCAATTTTTTTTAACGGCCTACCACACTAGAACATAATAATATTTCAAGCAATGTTTTCGTGCGGAGTTCTTCAAAGATAACTGGTGTAATTTAGAAATAACACAATGATATTTTTATAAAACATGCAGCGATTTTCAACTGAACGTAATAATATTTTCCCAGAGCAGAATGATTCATTGAAGATATTCTTTGGTTTGAATTAATACCACCACATAGTTTGTACATGTATATTATACAGTGTGTGGATAAAGTAAGGCACAAACTTCTTAACCGCGCTATTGAATGTTTTCAAGCCGGGCAGGTCAATTTTAGTTTGTAATTAATCACCTCATGGGATAAAACATTAATTATGACGTTATTCATTTTTACAGAGTGAGCTCCATTTTTTATCTGCCTTATTAGACAGTGCAACATACCTAAACGATGGATGCAAAAAAAATTGACTTGTCCAAGCGTTTTGCTTGAAAACATTCTATAACGGAGTTATGAATTTTGTTCCTTACTTTATCCACACACTGTATCTACATATAACAAAGGAACAACCAATCAAACTATGGACTGTGGCTCCCTCAATTCTCAATTAAATTAATTTGCAATTAACTTGTGCACGCTGATAAATGTTTTATATTAGGAAATATAAATGATAATTTTTTCGAATGAAATTATTAGGAAACTTTATTGAAAAATGTAGGTACGACCTCACGAATCAATGTGAAATACGAAATACCTATACTAAAAATAGGAAAAATTTTTCTGGAATTCGATTATAAGGCCAATCTGTCTATTTTGCAATATTTTCAATGGAAACTGTATTTTATCCGAAATAATTATTTTTAATGTGAGTAGGTACAATATCTTGCTTCATCCGATTTATACATCCAAATATATAACATCACCTTATCAGTCCCTAGCCTGACACACAGATGGCGCTAAAAATGCAGAATTCTTCAATAAGTACTGACAAAAGAAAGCTGTCCAAATTTTATGACGGTCTGACGTTTGGTCCAATTGTAACAGTGAACAAGTTCGTTTATGGGCATAATCGGCCAAACGGTTTCCGAGTAATAATTTTGTCATGAACCAATACCAATACAGATCCGATCGAATTGAAACTTTGTAGCTAGTTGTAGAATACTGACAAAAAGACTTGGGTGAAATTTTGTGAGATTCTTATCACGAGAAAATAAAACAAAAACTATTATTTATTTAACCTGCGAACAGAAATAGATAGCGACTTGCGCAACTTTGAGGGTAGGTTGTGCATCTGAATGCGACATTTGAGGTTTCTTAATAGGCATAATCGGCCAAACGATTTGGAGTTATACCTATCTGAAATTTGGTTATTATTTCCTCAATAACAATTACGAAACATGGTAATTTGTTGTAGAATGTCGGCCCAGAAATTCTTGCAAAATTACGTGTTAATCGTGTTAATTAAAAAAAAATATTGAAAATAATTGAAATCATCTGAAATTATGTTGTTATTTGCTCTATAACTACAAATCAAATCTGATCCAATTAAAACTCTGTGATTACTTGAAGAATTCCAACCCACTAATTTTCGCAAAATTTCGTGATTATCGTATCCTGGAGTTACTTGAGGCTTTCATTTTTCGTATTTTAATTCCAATAGAATACATATGTCAGAATTAGAAATTCTGTGATCATAGACGATTCTCTCGTTAGAACTCATTAAAATGGTATGAAATGTATTTATATATTACAAAAGCCGAGAAAACGGTATATATCAATGTTAAATTCGATTAAGAGTGTCCAATAGCGTTGGATGGACAATAGAACATGTGCATCAAAGTTGATGATGTTTGTTGCATGATTTCGCGTCAATGCTTGAAGCAATTTTTTATTTGAGAAGAACTCAATTATCGAATAAGATACAGGGTGTTCCAATAAAGAAAAAGCCATTTTGTTTCGTCATTTCTTTTTGACTCATTCTGTATAGGTAATTTTCTTCTCTTCAAAGATTTTCGATAACGCTAAAACTTTTCTTTCCCTACATTTTTCGCCAGCTATCTTACTTTAGGAGATAATCGGGATTTTCCGAGCCTCTATATTTCAGAATATTTCTTATCCTCGTTTCCACAATTCAATCGATAATTGTCAATTGAAATGAACATTCCTATAAACCGGATATCCCGAGAAACCATTCGAAGAATTATTCCTTCTTCAGATAGAAACATCATCACGCCTTCGATTACATAATTATAGAAAAACAACGATTTATTCTCGGACTCTAATTTCGAGTAACAACATCCTTTCCAGCCGAAGCAACGTAACTGTGAAACCCCCAATGGATCAATTTAACACTTCGATCGGAAATATACAGGGTAATTTCCCATTGAACGCACTGTGATCTTTCGTTTCGCCTGTTGAAAAACGCTTTAACGACCAGGTAGCCCAGTGACTATGCAGAATTTTTCCCCGATTATATGAAATTAAGCACAATAACCGGCATGGGCGCGTGGTAAAGGTTCGATTTAATTTTAACCGTGGCTAAAATAAACAGGAAATGCTAAGTGGATAATTAATTTGTTGGCGTTATCTTACCGTTGGATCGACGAACGATTTTAATTATAATTACATGATGATTGTGCTTTTTATCGTAGAATTTGAATGAACCGGTAGCTGTGCGGGGTTGCAATGCGTGAGAATTGATAATATTGGGTGTCCTTTGTACTTTTTGGAAGGCGTGAGTCGGAATATTTCTGTATTTCATCATGGCGGCAAACTAAATAGTAGCAGGAGTCGTACCTACTGCGCAAATTACATCAGTCATCACTATTTACATAATATCAAAAGATTCAGCAAGGTGTTTATTATCAAGAAAAAATTGGTTCAATTCGCTTTTGCGCATATGTTCTATTGTCCATTCTACTGTATTGGACACTCTAGACACGTTAAAGCTCCAGACTTGACGTCAGTGCTTGAACCGATTTTTTTTTGTAATTTTTTTTAAAATTTTCAGTTCTCACAAAATTTTACGCATGTCTTTATGTCGATATTCTATAACTGGTTATCAACCTATTCGATCGAATTTAAATTTTTTGAGTTTTCAAGGAAATAATAGTCCAGGTGGGTATAACTCCGAAACCGTTGGACCTATTATGCCCAAAAACGAACTTAACTTTCCCATTCGGATGCGCAACCTACCCTGACAATTTCAAGTCCTTATCCCCTATAGTTCGAAAGTTATCGAGGCAACGGTCACCCTTCCAGCTATTGAACTCACACAAGGCTACTCGGATCTCCAACAATATAGATCCGATCGTGTTCAAACTTGGAACTTGGCAGTAGAGTTAGTTCTGAACACTCTTGCAAAATTTCAGCGATGTCGGACGAATAGGTTCTGATATATAGATTTTTTTTCAATGATTCTTTGAAAATTTTCTAGTGATACGATCCTCACAAAATTTCGCAAGAATTTTCGCGTTGACATTCTATACAACTAATAACCATGTTTGAATTGGATCGGTTACGTATTTTTCGAGTTATTGAGGAAATAACAACCAAATTTCAGATGGGTATAACTCCAAAACAGTTTGACCGATTATGCCTAGTTATCGTGAGATGTATAATATTTTTTAATAATTTATAACTTGATAAATACTGATTTCTCATGTTAAAATCTTTTTGGTAACTCAAAAATCATTTAAATAAATTAGTCACATAGAATCGACCATAAAATCAAATTCTGGGTCTTCTAACTTTTCTCTTCTAAGTGGTACTAGGAATATTGAATCTTTCTGACCGTTCCTTGAGATTGCCCAGTCTGTCTTCCCTGCATAATCGTACAGCCTGCTGAACAGTTTCCTGGTCATAATTCCTATCATTTCTGGCTCGTATGCGTTTTTGCGCTCACGTTCTATATTTGTGTCCAAACGCCGGCTGACCATTGCCACCATAACTTTCGAACGGAAAGAGATAGCAACTTGCCATTTTTAGGATATGTTGCGCATCCGAATGCCAGGGTTGGGTTCGTTAATGGGTATAATCAGTCAAACGGTTTCGGATTTATACCCATCTGAAATTTTGTTGTTTTTTCGCAATAACTCGAAGAATACAGATCCGATCGAATTGATACTTGGTATTAATTGTAGAATGCCAACGCGAAACCAAGGAAAATGCGAGCAAAATTTCCTGACTTCACGTCAGTGCTTTTTAAGAATATTTTATAGCATCGCACCATTTTTCAAGTTACCCCTGAAAACCCAACAAAAAATAAAATGATACGCCTATGCACTCACAAACAAGTTTTTGAATAGGTAATTGATTTTATGAAGTTCATAAAGACTTATTAGGTATGGGATGAATAATATTTTTTAATCATTTTTTTTAAATTTTCTATTAGCACTATTCTCACAAAATTGCACATACGTTTTCAGGTCTGTATTCAACTATACTCACCAAGTTTCAATTCTATCGGATCGGATATGTATTGATTGAAAACAAAATTATAACTCGGAAACCTTTAGGCTGATTATGCCCATTCACGAACTTGTCCGTCGTATTAGGATGCGTCACCTACCCTTAAAATTTCAAATCGCTATTTCTTTCCTTCTCGCGTTATCGTGGCAACGGCTCCGGCCGGACAGAATCAAATTTGACCTCGAATTCATCCTCAAGGAGTCAAACCCAATGTTCCCCAGAAATTCGCGCAAAAATATTATTATGTTACTAGTCAGATCTCATAAACCGGTGCCTTCACACAAAACTAAAAGATTTTATTTTCGTAAAAAATAAACAAAGATAAAACATTGTTACCATAGCATGCTTTAAATATAGTAATTCTATTGCCAAAGCATCAAGTTAAATAAATTCTTCATTCTTGATGTAACACTTACACGTACGAGGATAATTCACGAATTATTATCCCTATCATAGAAGTAAACACATGAGTAGAATGAAACTAATATATTTTCCAACATAGTTCCCCGTAACGTTTATATAACTTGGTATATAGGTATTGAAGTGCCTTTTGAAAAAAATCACAACTGAGATTTTCCGGCCATTCATTCGGTGGGGAGGGGGACTCCGATGCCCCCATATTTCGTCAACCGTAAGAAATTTTCGCTTAAATTTATCACGATTCCTGTTGATGATCCCCAAATAAGTCTCTGCTGTAACCTGGCAAACACGCTTCTGGTCTGCCTTCATCATTCGTGGATCCCAACGTGCAGAGAGTTTTTTGAGACACAATTCCTCATGTAAAATGTTTTCAACGCTTCCAACAGAGGACCGTGTCATGGACTAAATTAACATTTTCCTTGGTCACCACAGTTTTGGGGGCTCCTGCACCTGGTGCATGTTGACAGCACTCTCTTCCAAGTTTGAAATCTCGTTACCAGTTCTAGATTACCTGGTACGGAGGGGCCCAACACCCAATACTTCTTCTTGCCGTGATATCCTCCATTTACAGAGGTACCTTATCGCACTTCTTATCTCAATTTCGTCCATTTTTATAAAATCATGAACACCTCAATTAAAATTGATATCTAGAATATACGCCGATGCTAATTGGCACATACTAATCTCAAAAAATGGGTTCAAGCCCTGTGGACAGGAGCTTTCTGGCGCTCTAGTTCAAACAGACAAATTATATCTCCGAAAGTATTGGTTTCTCAGAGTTGGGAATTAAATAAATGTATTCTTATGAAAGAACTGCATCATAAAGGAAATTAAATTCAAATAATAGTTTATTTATCAAGATTAAATGAGCAATCTGAGAATGAGAACTGCACCATGGAAGAAATCAAATTAAAATAGCTGAATTGAATTTGACTCTTTCTTATAGAACAGGATGAAATGTACGAGTATGAACACAGATCATATGATAAAGCTTAGATAGAATAATTATAGCATTCTGTGAAAACATAGAAGTACGTACGATTCATTATTTAAATTTAGAAAAATCATATCTCCGAAAGTATTAGCTTGTTGGAGTTGAAAATGATATCGATGGATTTTAATGGTGAAACTGCATCTTAAATAAAAATTACAGACATTTGGGCAAATTGATAAGCACTCAGTTCCGAGGAACTAGAGCGCCTAAAAGTGTAATTCCCTTTCCGGGATTTGAGCCCGCCTTCTCTCGTTCCGAAACCGAAAACCAAATCAAAAAACCGAAACCGAAAACCCGACGGCCTACACCAACCGGCTATCGGGCTCCTCGTACGATCTTGTCGATCTCCGGTATTAGAATAAAACGTCGGTACTTACCTGGGATATATATATTCTTAATTTTCACTTTTCGACATAAAATCGCCACATGGGGGTTTATTTGATGGTTTTTTACCCTTGTCTCTCTAAGTCGATTTTGACGTTTCTCGAACCAACTATTAGCAAGGAATAAGACAATGTCATGTCTCAGGAAAATAAGTTGACATTATGACAATTCATACATAGAACAATTATATAATTCTGTGACAACGTTCAAATACGATTTATTATTGAAATTTTGAAAAATCATATCTCCGAAAGTATTAGCTTCTAAGAGTTAAAAATGATATCATTGGATTCTTATGGTAAAACTGCTTATTGAAAAAATTTAATTTGGAATTTGTTATGTAAAAAAAAATTTTTTTTTTGTTACTCCGAAACCATCTGTCCGATTTTGCCCAATAATGAACTTAGCCGAGATATTTATCTGCCAAACCTACTCTGAAAATTTCAACTCTCTAGCTCATTCCGTTCGAGAGTTATCGTGCCTACAGCCGGCCGGACGGCCGGACCGGCCGGACAGAATTAATTTCGACCACGGATTCTTGATCAGTGAGTCGAACCAAATCGTTTAAGACCATTTTCATCGAAAAATTCGAAAATTACAGACATTTGGGCAAATTGATAAGCACTCAGTTCCGAGGAACTAGAGCGCCAAAAATGAGATTTTGCCTGACACTGCATCTGCATTTGTCATTCAACGCCAACTATGATAGTCACAATAATTTCTATCCTCGTATATGTTTGAGCAGGCTTCACAGGCAAATAAATTTCCAACTGCCTAGGAGATCAATATGCCCAATGTTCAAAGAAATTCAATACATGTCGATGAGACCTGATCTCGGAGGAATTTCCAAGGAAAAGGAAGACTGCGGGTTGGTGCAAGTCAGGATCCAGCGAAATTAACTTGATATGCAAATCTCCAAACCAGCGGAACTGATACGACATGGCAAATTGATGCACCCAGCCTACTGGCTTGCGAGCCAGGAAGCTACGGCTTTCACGAACTAATAATACGGGCCACATCAAATTACCAATTAGCATTGATGTTCACCATCCGCCATAATGAACTATTGATCCTTTTGACAGTATCTACCATCTTCTTTAGCGAGCTCAATCAGGACCAGTTCGGCTGATAGTTTCAGCGGTTTTTTATCAGAGTAGGTATCGCAATTGCATTATACTGGGTGGATGTAGCGGACCTCGAGGTTGAAATAGGAAGCATTATACTAATAAGTAATAACGTTTAGATGATGACATAGTTTTGAAAGTTACAGTTATAGTTCTTGGCAAAAAAATCGAAAATTACAGATATTTTAGCAAATTGATAGGTAATCAGCCAAAAATGATCTAACTCTATATTTATGCTCAAATCCGTTATGATAATATGTACATGACTATAATAAACTAAGCAAATCCCTACATAACATTTATGTGAATATTGTAAGATAAATATATTAGATAAAAAATCATATCTCTGAAATTATTGGTTTCTCAGAGTTGGAAATATCAATCGATTCTTATCATAGAACTGCATCATAATAAATTAAATTCAAAATATAGGTATATGACTCATCTCATATATGTTGGATTTACATACATCAGCAAATTATAATTAGGCGCCGGTTACACGATCAATCTGGCATCAATCTGACATCAATCTTGCCATCAATCCGGACCATCAGTTTCCGGTCAATCTGACATCAATGCATGATTAATGTCATACTGAACCAGATTGACCGTGTAAACTACGTCATAGAGCATTCTATGAAATCATAAAATTACGATTAATTATTGACATTTTGAAAAAACATATCTCCGAAAATATTAGTTTGTTAGAGTTGATAATGATTTCAGTGGATTCTACTGATGGAACTGCATCTTACAAAAAATTGAATTTTGAATTTGTGATGTAAAAAAAAGTTCTTTTTCGTTACTCTGAAACCACCTGGCGGAATTTTCCCACTAACGAACTTAGTCGATATATTTATCTCCCAAACCTACTCTAAAAATTTCAACTGTCTAGCTAATTCCTTTCGAGAGTAATCGTGTCAACGGCCGGCCGGACTGCCGGACAGACTCGATTTTGACCACGGATTCTTGATCAGTGAGTTGAACCAAAACGTTTAAGAACATTTTCAGCCAAAAATTCGAAAATTACAGACATTTGGGCAAATTGGTAAACACTCTATTCCGAGGAACAAGAGCGCCAGAAAATACAAAATAAATGTATTTTAAATATACAGTTGTCTATTGACTATAACGCACTAGCTTCTTCAGATATCTGCATCAGCAATGCTACAAATATTCGCCTCATTTTTAACAAGCGATGCGAATGTGTTACGAATGCGTATATTCTGCGAATAGGAATGTGTTTCGAGTGGGCAATTTTCAGTTTAGTCGGCTTTATAATACGAGCACCCTAGAAATCGCCTCATGGGAGAAAAGATGACAAAATTGCGTTTTATGAAATGTGATTTGACTTTTTCAAATTAATACTTTCAAATAAGAGAATATAACAGTACAAATACTATAGGTATATAACACTGGTTTACAACCAGGCATTCGCATTCCGGACATTCGTGAATTAGTAAATTACGATATACTTAACAGCCAGCTTAAATTTTGAATGTCCCAATATGTCTCGAAAAAATTCCCTTTATATACAGAGACAATAGTTCGATATACGTGGAAATAATACCACAAAAATAATTTTCGCAGCAGAAAAAAATCTTAAAAAGCAGTGACGTGAAGCCAGGAACTTTTGCGCGCATGTTCTATCGTCTGTCCACGCGTCACACCTAGGGAATCCAATCCCGCAACCGCGCGGGATTAAAGGCATCAATCCCGCAGATCCGCAAAAATGCGGGATTGTTAACAAGATACATACTCTTTGTACTCAAACTATTAAACATGCTGATAAAATTGGTTAAGGCACTGACGTGACGTCAGAAGCTTTTGCGCGTATGTTATATTGTGCATTCTCCTGTATTGTATAATAACTGTATAATACAGGTATTCTAAAACTAGTTACCAAGCTTCAATTCGATCGAGTTATCGAGGAAATAATATTCCAGGCGGGTATAACTCCGAAACAGTTGGACCGATTATGACCGTAAACGAACTCAACTCTCCCATTCAGATATGCAACATACCCTGAAAATTGCAAGTCCTCATCTCCTTTCGTTCAAAAGTTATCGAGGCAACGGTCACCCTTTAACAACCAAATTTCAGATGGGTATAACTCCAAAACTGTTTGGCCGATCTCTTTCCATTCTCAGGTTATCGTGACATAAAAAATACTTTTTAATAATTTGCTTTAAATTTTCTAGTAATACGATTCTCACGAAATTTCACAAACGTGCTGTCGAAAATTACAGACATTTGGGCAAAATGATAACGCGATGTTCCCCAGAACATACGCGCAAATAGGTCTTATGCAATTAAAAACATACTTTAGTAGAGTAGCATATGAGGTTTTTTATTTACCAATGACCGAAAACTGTCTATTATTGTCGGGCCTGCAAATTGCTATCCGAGGAGGAGCCGACCTCTTAAATAATTTCACGATAGGAAATGAAAGTTATTCTCATATAGGTACACTTATGTTTGTATTGAACCGTATCATGCCGTATTCATAGTGAGCACAGCGGACGAAAAAGTACTTTTTCTTTTTCTGAGACGTTTGCGCTTTCATTGTCGAATGCGGAATTTTAATACTGAATCCCGCAGATCCCGCACGGAAAATCTCGCAATCTTGATCCCGCAGAATTTCAGCGGGATTCCGCATTTGCGGGATAGGATTCCCTAGTCACACCCTCAGGAAATACTGTATGAAGAAGAGTATGAATAAAGGAAGCTCTAACACGTGAAAAAAAATACAGCCAATCGAACTGAAATGTGGTAGTCGATTGTAAAAAATAGGGCTCGAAGGTTATTGCCGAATTTCAGCGAAATCTGACACGCAGTTTCTGAAATATGAAATTCTTGAAGAAAAATTTGCACTTATTTTTTTTATTTTCTTACTACTGATGCGATCACTACGAAATTTTGTATATATTTGAGGGTTGGCATTCAATAACTATTTACCAAGTTTCAATTCGATCGAATCTGTACTCTTGAGGTATTGAGGAATAACGAAAACATTTCAGAAGGTTATAACTCCGAAACCGTTTGCCCGTTTATGTCCATTAACGAACATAACACAAATTCGGATGCGTAACCTACCTTACCTACCCCGAAACGGCAAATCGCTATCTCTTTCCGTTCGAAAGTTATCGTGGCAACATACGGCCGGCCAAACATAATTGAATTTCATCTCGAATTCTTCATCAGTTTAAAATTATACACATTGCAGCAAAATGATAGCACCAGAGCCTTATAACATTCATTTGATTGAAACCACAGCATCCATTTTATGTTTATAATGAATGGAAATTTATAAGATTAACTTTGAATCAACTGATTGAGTGTAATATATTGATCCAAATTATAATTAATTAAAATTGATTAATACCGTCGTTAATTAACACATTAGCTATATGATCTGGGAATCTTTGTGAACATATATTATTTCCTGTTTATAGTATACTATTCAATCGCAAATCTAGTTTAGGAGGTAATAAAAAAATGAAATTATTGTTGTATTCTTCAAAGTAGGGTGACTGTAATAACCTATATGGTCGACTACTATAGTTTGCGCTGTACGCTCACTGCCAAATATGCCTTTTTTGAAACGAACACGAATAAAAACACAGTATTATACAATACAAATTTCAATTCAACTTCAATGTGAAAATGAAGCGTTCAATACACTCATGTTTAGCCGATTTTGTTGAAAAACTTTCTTGAGTCTTTCAATTTTTTCATGAAACTCAAGGTTTTTGAGGTAAATCTAGAAATGTGATTGGACGCATTTCAAGATTCGTATGGAATTCTACTTGTCAATCACATTTTTTTATTTTTCTCAAGAATCTTGCATTTCATAGTAAAATTGCAAATTACATTGATTTCTTTACACCCTGTAAAACCCCTTGAAATAATGAGTGTCTAATGAAGGAATGTCAAAATTGCCACCCACATCGTCAATTTTTACAGCCACACTATCTAGGGAAATATTGGATTTTTTTTATGAACTACATTCACCATGTTTGGCGTATTGTATGTACCTAGTAAAATTGTGCCTTATTTGTTTTGTATACTTTCTCTAGATATATTTGCAAATATAATAGATTACATGCTATTATTTTTATTGTTATTATAAAGTAACTAGATTCCTACGAACCATAAAACTTTTATTGCGGCTCTCTTAAACTGTGTACTTTTTTTGGCACAAGTCACGTATTGAGTTTCATATCTAATGTTCATTGAGACGTTAAAATATTTGCTTATGTGTATCAGTTAAGTTTCTTATTATAAAATTTAATATAAGTAAAAACACATACTGGCGTAAAATGTTTTTTAAATGTAGTTTATCTCACATGAAGGAATAACGCTAAATAGGGGTTTTAATGATAACAAGATGATTATCCTTCTATAAAAAAGGAATTCTGAGGGTTAAATTCATTATAACTTTTTCAGAGGAATCAATTTTAATAGGTAGTAGGTATTAATTCATAGAAAGTCTGAACTATTTTGAAATTTAAAAATTAATTATATAAGATTGATTTAAACCGACATAAGTACGTATAATACTTAGAAAATAAATTAGAACAAATATATACCTATATTGAATTTATCGATCATTTATCTCATATTAAAGTGATCGATTGGAGTTTTTGATGGTGGTAGAGAATTACTAGAAAATTAAAACCAATTGCCGGAATAAATTACACAATTTATTCATAATTATATAATTTTTAGGTGGCGCTATATTAAAATAAAAAATATTGAATATGAGACCTTCGTGAATTGCATCTCTTCAGAGGATGCACCTGGTGGTAATAATTGCAATGATTCCATATTAGAATTTCGAAGGTAAGTAATAATAACGGAGCAACAAAAATTGCAGAAATATCCTTCCAAATCAGTTTGCTATGCATTTACTAGACATTCAAAGCTAACTGAAATAATACGTACTAGAAAATAATCGAATATTGAAAACGTTAGTTCTAATTTCTTTTGACAGGTTGCTTCACAAAAAAATTCACTATACCTATTAGCTGGAGATAAATCAAATGTTTCATATTTCAATATAGTTGGAAACGTGAAATTACCTGAAAAGAAAACACATATTTCCTTCGTTTCACTACAAAAACACACATAAAAAATAAAATCATACTTCAATTTATCTCGATATGTTTTGTTGTTGTAGAAAACATCGATCGTTTCTATAAAAATATTTGATTAAGCCACTTTCAATTCGATGCCGAGGCCAATTCAAAAGCAGAAGATATAGCGGTAGTACCTATTAAAGACACGAGTATATCTCGTATCTTATGTAAGAATTCAGGTTGAATATGACCTGCATCAGCTTCAACGGGCCTTATTTCTTTTCATTCCATTCAACAAGAAATCGTTCCTCACCCGCCGGAACTGGATTACATTTCTTTTCAATGGGTATGAGTTGAAATAGAGCGTTAAAAGTCTGGCTTTATTTCTACAACATATCTGCCCGATTTTCATTCCTTAGGTGTTATCGATGCATAATCATTTGAAATATACATTTTTGGAAAATAATATATGTTTTTGGCCTCATCATCGAACGTTCAGAAAAACCGAAGAATGACCTCACATGACGACTTGAGTTCATATCAGTCGGTGATAATTTTTCTTTTCGTGCTGTTCTAAGTTTCAACGAGCTAGGTAATTAGAGTTCAAACTTTTGAAAAAACACCAACGGTACGAAAGAAATTTCGACAACATATATACATGCGTATGAAATAAATATTAATTAATTCAAGAAGTAAATATATCGAAAATATATCGAACTATTATTTAGCGTCGAAAATTTGTAATCATTGTTGTAACTAATACTAGTATAGTTCCAAACTCTACAGCTTTTCGACTGAATCAATTGAAAACAAATCAATGAAATTTGGTATCTAAATCGGATATTATCTTTGGATGATCCTCCAGACTGCCCAAGCGTATTGATTCATTTTAAGGGTGGAAAACTGAAACGGGAATTGAAAGAAATATTCCTTGGAAACTAACCAACGTAGAGTGTGTCTAAATAGGTAGTTAGCTACAAAATTAGGACAAATTTGGTACTGTTCGGTCAGTGGATCGTTAGTTATGAAAAAATTGTTGATGTAAGGCCCAAAAATTGAAAAAAAAAGACAAAGAAAAAGTAGAATTGCTGTGGTTTGATAGGAAAATGATAGACCCGTGTTTTAACATTAGTAAGTCTTCTGAACTGAACCTTTCAACACATCTAATCATTTCCTTCTTCAAATGAAGAATAAACAAAAATTAATTAGGTACCTGAAAGCAATTCATTTAGTGGCTTTTTTCGATAGCTTAATTTCGATTCTTATCTTGCTCTATAATATCTTATCAAACTCCGATTACAGAACTATTCAGGTGAGTCTACACAGAAAATACAGCGAAGTAAAATAAAATAAGAAATTGAACATGCATATTTCAGTGAGAGTCCTTTCAAAAGAAAATAATATAAAATAAGAATAAGAACTAAAGATTGCCAACTTTCATCTATAATTCTTATTTTATTTTCTTTGGAACTTGCACAAAACTTAGGATGCATTTTCAAAAAAGCTACGATTTGATTAGTTCATTCATATTTTCTATTTTGTTTTGAGTCATCTCTATAAAACAATCTCTTGTGGCCTCAATTCTTATTTTATTTGCTGTATAAACCAACCTTTCATCTCTATAGTTTTTGCCTTATAATCGTGCGCATTCAGAAAGATCTCAAGGAATCATATACAGAAGTAGGTAGGTACACCTACATTAAACTTCATAAGTATTCACAAGTTATTTGAATTTGTAGGTAGACGAAGAAGAAGAAACATTGTATTATTTTTGGAAAGCCATGTAAGGATAACAAGGAATTTCCACGTATCTATGGACATATCAACTTCGGCATGTCGAACATTACACAAAAATGTATAAGGACTCACCCGCTGGATTATTCTGGTGTCCAGCCAATCCTAAGACGGCCGCATGGTTGTGTCCACCAGCACCAGCGTTCATGCCAGCTGCCGCAGCTATATTATGCGGCAAAAACGCAGCGGCAACAGCCGCATGGGCGTTAAAATAAGCCATACGGCTTGCTGCCATAGTCATATGATGATGGTTGAAGCCATGATCCGTCGGAAAGCAGGTAGGCCCTTGCATGTGTCTTTGGGGGTTATAGACATTTGGTGTTATTGCAGAAACTGCAGCCGTCGGAGACCTGTGTTGGGAGTCTGAGAGGCCTAAGAGTTCCTGTATGGCAAATGGTGATCGTTGTGGCATTGTTTGGGATGGTTTGTTGATAATGCTTGGCGCTGTCACGTGGATTGTATCTAAATGATCATTGTTCATTTTTTTCGTAGGGAACACTTCAATTACACCGGGAAAACTCAAGGTTCGTTGTCAAATTTATATTGTCGCGAAAAAATATCACTCATCATCACGAAACACAAAGTTCGAAATATGGGATCCCAGTTTTTTCACATGAAAGACAAAAAGTCCACACTGTAATCACACCTGGCCTGAAATATTTCCTGATTTAAATTTTTGTTCGTTGCTAAAATATGAGGTCGTTCAGATTGTGCTTGTACCGCTCATGGGTGCATACAGGGAAAGACTGACGACTCCAATTTAAGGATCGTACACTGCGGCTTCACTTAGCAAGATACTCCCTAATATTCAGTCCTGAAAAGGTTCCCTTAAAAGAGGCGTATCCTGAAACCATCCAATAAACTAACCCAAAGTCGATTTCCGGACCTGTCGACGATTCTCGACCCTACCGCCATCTTGGATACGGCCGCGTTTCCCGCCAAACAAACCGCGTGCTGGGTGGGACTTGATGTTCAATTGTTTCGGTGGCGTTCCACCGTATTCCAGCTGGATATAGGTGTTATATTTGCAAGCTTGGGCCACGGTCGTGTTATCCTACTATCCGGAGGTTTACAATTGTAATTAGTAGTGACGTGTTCAACTATTATAATTGTGGAACTGATTAATTGGCTCTGACTAATTTTGGAGCGTTATTTTAGTCCCGTTGACATAAACTAGTGTTTTCATTGTCCAATTTTCAAGGGTATTATTGGACATGTATATATTATTATTAGATGACCAGGTTTTGGAAGTTGACAAATGATTGTGTGATCGGAATAAAATGCCACGCGCTTGTTGAGCGAACTTCGATTCATTGTAGAGCTACAGAATCATAAACTCATGGCAGATTTCGTTATATAATTTTTTATTATTACAATTATTTTTTATCAATTTGATTTATTTTAATTTTTCGTTTCCGAATCCTTTTAATTTTATTTTTTTGTTTATTTGCATATGGCAGCCAAATAAGGACTGATTTAGTCTCTCATCTAGGTATATTGGTTTATTATTTTATCAAATACCTTCGAAATCGAGCAGTGAAAAAAAATGTCTGTCTCTTCGAAATTTTATGAGTCATTAAAAAGTGGTAATGGAAATGATTAATATATGTTAATCATAACCTAGAGAACTGGTGCCATTTTATGAGAAACTAATGAAAAATCTGTTGGTATTTTTTTTGTTGGAATTTTGTATTAATTTCAGCCCTCAAATCACAAACTTGAAGTGGAGAATTGCTCCCTCTTGTTATTTTAGTGAAAAGCTTTGAACGGCGACCTACATTATTTCAATTCGATATTTGAGATCCCTCTTAGATAGTGATCACTGCTGTCATATAGGTACTGATTTTTCCCATTTTCCCAAAAGTTTCAGATTCAATCAGCTATAGGACGAGAATTTTACATAATTAAAGCTGAATTATGTTTGAGTTCTCGATGAAGTTTCAGGAGTTCCTCTTCAGTAGTTTTGCAGCTCTTGGTGGATGGAGAGATTGTTCATAGAAATATAGAAATCCACAAAATTCGAAACATCGAAGATAATCAAATTATTTTCAGCTTCATACTGACTAGTTCATTTTTGTGTCTCTATTGCATATGTAGGATGTATGTATACAGGGTTACAGGGAAAGTCGTTCTGAATATTGAAGGACGTTATTATTCAGGTCATTTCTGATTAATCTGGTCCTATAATATGTTCTCCGAAATGTCACCGTTATTGAGATATTGAATTTTAAAGAGTTTTTTAAATCCCTCATTTTTTGGATTTTTATCGATTTTTTCTAGGATTAGAGCTCCTAGGGTCCATTTTTTTGATCTTTATAGTTAGAGGGCATGTCAATGGATAAAAATTATCAACAAAAACTGAACCTACTACTAACAGCTTAAAAACACTGCTTGACAAAGGTTAGAATTGAAGAATTTTCAATGAATATTTTTAACTTTGAAGCGCTTTTCTTAATAAACAATGTATGGAAGTTATTCTGCAGATGCTTCTAAAAACTTCTTCTTCTCTTCAGCTGTTCAAAAAGGTATAACACTTGAAATAGGCAAAACTTTCACCAAATTACCGTTAAGGTAGTAGAGGGTACATTTTTAGTTTGAGGTAAAAGAAGCTAGTAAAGTAAGCTAGTAAGTTTTTAGAAGCATCTGCAGAACATCTCCCATACATAGTTTTTCAAGAAAAGCGCTTCAAAGTTAAAAACACTCAGTGAAAATTCTTCAATTCTAACATTTGTCAAGCAGTCTTTTTAAGCTATTAGTAGTAGGTGCAGTTTTTGTTGCTACTTTTTATTAACTGACATCCCCTCTAACTAGATACATATTAAAAATGGACCCTAGGGGCTCTAATCCTAGAAAAAATCGATAAAAAATCCAAAAAAATGAGGGATTTAAAAAAAATCTTCAAAATTCAATATCACAATAACGGTGAAAATTCGGATAACATATTATAGGACCAAATTCATCAGAAATGACCTGAATAATAACGTCCTTCAATATTCAGTACGACTTACCCTGTAACCCTGTATATAATATGTAGTATGACATTAAAAATATTTTGATCCTCCTCTAATATTTAATTCCATAAGTTGTGATTTTATTAATATAGGTAGAAAATTGATATGCCATTAATGTACCTGCAGTAACCACATAAAACTGTACTTTCGTCTTGCATTTTAATTGAATGTACACGGACCTCTGGAGTGTTATCGAGAGACGGCGAGTATAGATTTCAAATCAATTTTAAAATAAGTTGTTTTCGAGAATAACATTCAGGTTGACGAATTTTAATTATTCCAAATATATTTAGTATTATACTTATTATAGATAGAGGAAGCCAACATGATCCAAGTCACAAATATAAAAATACAAAAACGGAATATATTTTTCTCCTTAAATTGAATATCACAATTCATATTTATGTTTGATATTTCTTCAAAATGACCTTAAAACCAATCAGATTTTTCGTAGATTTTTTCATGCATCTTTAACTTTGAACCACAATATCTCAGAATATTTTTTGATCTAGGCCACTATGGCTTTTATCAAATAGTTCTTCATTTATCGCTACAATCAGTTTGCAAACATCATAGCAATTCAACTCCCTGAAAGAGTGCAAATCACACTGGTCCAAAGGATATGAAACAATATTACAGTATGCAACCTTAACTTAACTATACAGCAATAAAACACCCAATGGAGAAACCAAAAAAGTAAATACAAATATTCAAAATTATCAATTGTCAATTATCATTGTAGACATTGTCGTTGGTAGGTAATTGAAGTCAAACATATTAGTTTACTTAAGTGGCAAACTTAAAAAGGCAAAATGAATTCATATTTTGTAATTCCGGAAGAAAATAAAAGAAGAATAAAACATTTTCTGATGCGATAATTACCAGAATTTGGAGACTCATATTCACTTTCACATCAAATGGATCAATTTCAGAATGACTACTATTATTCATATTTATTTTGGAATTTTGGTGTGAAGTTTGCAATAACTATATGATGCCTACATATTCTCCGATTGACAGTTTTTTCCACTAGTTCCATAAAACTGAATGAAATATGCATAAAGAAAGCAAATCTTGAGTCATTATAAGAATCTTCAATAATTAAAGGAAATTGAATTGTATATTTTAAAGAATCACCCTGTATATATATTACTTTGAATTGAGAGTATTGAAAGTGTGAAAGGTTAGTGTAACGGGGTAATATCGACGTATTTATTATAAAGGAGCTTAGAGAAAAACTCCAGCAAAAAAAATCCTGTCTTGTGAGCGTTGTAATTTGAAAAAATTGAAATTGCTTACAAAAATAAGTAACTAAAATATTAAATATTGATGGTATTTCCTTCTTCAATATGGATTATTTCATCAAAAAACAAAACACAACCACCTGAAAAATGAAAAGACAAGAGGAGAAAAACGTGCAAATAATAATAAAACTGCATCATAAATTATTATTCAAACTTTGACAAATCATATCTCCGAAAATATGAGTTTCTCAGAGATGGGAATGATATCAAAGGATTCTTATGATTTAACTGCATCATAAAAAATTAAATTCAAAACGTAGGTCTATGACTCACCTCATATGTTGGATTTACATACATCAGCAAATTATAATTAGAGCATTCTATGAAATCATAAGATTACGATTATTAATTAAAATTTTTTTCATATCTCCGAAAGTATTAGTTTCTTAGAGTTGAGAATGATATCAATGGATTCTTATGATTAAACTGCTCCTTAAAAAAAATTGAATTAGAAATTATTAATATAAAAAAATTTTGTTTTCGTTACTCCGAAATTATCAGGCTGATTTCGACAATAATGAACCTACCTGAGATATTTATTTCCCAAACCTACTCTGAAAATTTCAACTCTCTAGCTCATTTCGTTCGAAAGTTATCGTGTTAAGGGCCGGACGGACAGACCGGGAGGAGAATCGATTTTGGCTTCTGATTCTTGATCAGTGAGTTGAACCAAAACTTTTGAGACCATTTTCAGCCAAAAATTCGGAAATCACAGAAATTTGGCTAAATTGATGAGCATTCTGTTCCGAGGAACTAGAGTGCCAAAAATAATGAATTTCACAATATTTAAGCATGAACAATGGTATATTCCCAAGATAAGTTTCCTTGAAGATTTCTAAATACGTGTTTTAAAAAAAATTAATAAAAATAATATTGGCTTGCCTATTATTCTCTCAACTTCTTCTCAGCTTCAGATTGCAGGGCTTTATACATTCTGATATCCTCATACGCTTCTCTTCTATCTTCTCGACTGGACATAAAACGATACCTAATTTCAGCAGATGCTCCATCCAGCACATTGATGGATTGGTCTTCACCAACGGATTAAAATTTTGGGCGGAAATAACGATAATATGGAAACTTTGTGAGGAGTTCGCAATGTTTCATGTTAATAATTCATATCTATGTATACAGGGTGAGTCTTTGACCACTGCATTAATTTTAACCAAAGATTCCTCTCATCAAATGAAACACTTTTTTCATTTAACATTTTACCAAATTCAGCTCAGGTAAAAAGATACAGGCTGTTGAAATTTTGAAAAAAAAATCAGATTTTATTTTGTAGCTTTGACATCCTTCTTTCGAATAAAATGAATGTTGGCGTAAAGTTTCCTATAACTATGATACATATTTTCCAAATATTAGTTATTTTCTACTTCTACTGGTTTTCTAGTTATGGACTCGTGGATTCATAAAACTAAACGAAATAAGCATTAAGAAAGCATATGAAGTTTTTCTTGACTCATTTCAAGTATTCCATCGTTTTAGAACATTATATTATTCTTCATATCATTTCTCCTTAAACGCACCATTTTCGAGATATTCTTCATTGAATGTTTTAAAATGGAAAACTCCAGAAATTTCACTACTTTTATGGATCCGTCCCTGAGCGTTGGAATCCCGAATCAAGCTGTAAACCACGTTACCATGCCTTATTCTCGTCCGCCAACAATGTCATAGATAATTTATATGCGGGAGTGTATTAGCACATTGTGAAATCTTTAAACGCTTGTAACTTTTTACCTGAGCCGAATCTGGAAAAATGGTAAATGAAAAAAGGGTTTCATTTGATGACAGGAATCTTTGGTTAAAATTAATGCAGTGGTCAAAGACTCACCCTGTATAATTCATATTACGATATAGGTGGAGTCCATAAAGGGAAGTATAATAAATCTCGTGATGGTATTCCCTTCCATTCCAAGAGATACTTCGTTTTCGATTTGCTGAATTCACCCTGTGTTTCAATACCAGCATCTTCCAACTGATTACTCAAGTTTAATAGAATATAAAATACTCAATTCCAGTTGTTAATCATTTTCTTATCCACATACATCCCCCTTGCATCGGAGTTTTCGCTAAACTTGCACTAAACTTCTACTTTGCCGACTTTCCATCCTCCAAAATTGAATTCCATACGGAAAATACCTACGGAGGAAATTTAAGGTATTAAATAAGTTCTCAGAAGCAACTTAATAAAACCCTCTTGGTCGTTTTCCTTAATAAATAATCTGCAGATCTCGGGGAACTCCGAAAGGCCCGACGGAGACAGATTAAACGTGTTTTAGAAATGCAAATAACACAAACTCGAAGGCGATTCAGCGAATTTTCCTCCAATGAATACACCGTGGATTTAAATTAATATCACATTTTGCCCGGTTAGATTGAATTCGGACATTATAATTAAGTTGGGAATTTTCTTTGGAGGTTATAGGGGGATTTTGGGACGTCTGAGATCAATTCAGTACGGTCCATGCTCTTACTAATACCTAACGATGATCAAATGAACGCTGATATAGGTTAATCCTAACTGATATCGTCATTTCGATATCCAAAAAGGTATCGACTTGAAAATGGTAACTTAGGCAGACCTATCTACAAAAATACGCTAAAAATTTCACATATTTTCCATAGTGGTAGTGAACGAAGCCAGAAAATAGATATTTTTGTATTAAGTGCGTAAAAATGTTTTTTTAATGGCATATATGAGAGTATAGCATGAAAACACGAATTTTATACACGAAATACAAACAATATTCTTTGTACATCGTCTGAAATATATTAAAACGGCTTATCTCGATTTCCGGCAAAACTATCCTATGGAAAAAAGTTGAATATCAAAGTTGTAGGTAATCAAAAGAATAAAAGATCTACAGGATTTGTATTTACACTTTTTTCACATAACCTCAAATTTTATGTAAAAAATTCAAATAACCAAGTTACTATCAATTATTATTTTAATAAGTTAAATTGCTGTATGATGAATATAAACAATTACTCTGTTAAAAATAAATTCTTCGAAAATTAATCTATGGTTTCGGAGTAGGTAATGAAAAAAAAATCTTTTTTCTAGATTACGAATTTAATACCCATTTTTTAAGGAGCAGTTTCATCATAGGAATCCATTGATGTCATTTTCAACTTTAACAAATTAACATTTTCGGAGAATATCAATAATAAATCGAAACTCTATGATTTTACAGAATTCAGAATCGAAAATTAACGTTCTTATCTATGAATGTCATATGTGTTTATACATTTCATCATTGTCATTTCACCCCGGCTCCACACGTAGGGCCAACGTTGGCCCCAACACTGTTGGCCCAACGTGTGGATGGGATTTGTCTTGGCTCCAACGTTGGCGCCAACGTTGGTTGTTGGCCGTCGCGTGTCAGTTTTATCAAAGGAAAATAGCGCCAACAATCGCGACCCGTACACATGTTCTGCAGTCAACGTGTGACGTGACGATCATTCTTGAGAATTAAAATAGAGGAAGCAGTGGCGTTCTATTAGATGTGATTGAATAATTATCTACTACGGGTCGTAAATTTCCTGCGAAATCAAACATACACTCAAAATCTGGAGCGCTACTGAACTGAACAGCGAAGTCGAATATTGCATCATAAAAACCCCTTTGAATCGTGCCAGTTTACCGACAGTCCGGCGAAGTAAATTCGTCTTCACCAGAACACATCGCGATTCCACGAAGTACCCGGCCACATTGCAGCGAAAACGCGAATATTCGCAGAATCGCGTTGGCGCCAACGTGTAGACACCTCACGAAGTTAACCGGCCAACGTTGGATTATGTTTATAGCACGCGCGCCAAATGCAGATTGACTTAACAATGAAAGAAAAAGTGTAAAAAAACATTGATGTGAGGTCAATCTGCTTTGGCGCTCGTGTTATAAACATGATTATGATTATACTGACACTCCCAAGTCTTTCCCGATGAGATCCCTCAGAATCTTCTAGGAGCTTGTGCGACTAAGGAGAGTGTTCTTTTTTAACTTTGTTACTCTATCCTTATGGCAGCTTAGATCACAGCCCCCTATATCTACTAGCCTGGAAGAAGATAAAATGGCAACACCGCTCTGAGTCGTACGCCAGGCGAATCAGTCGAAGGTTTGTTATTGTAAATGGTCGATTACTTCTGATTCTGGAGTTAACCATTATTGTTTTTCGCAAGCATTTCGTGGTATTTTTGTGTATAACGGTGTCAAATGTGAATTAATGCAATGCAGTGATAAATATGGTCAGATATTTGTATGTTCTGTGATTAATCTGCAGTGTGTAAATAGTGAAATTTCCTTTGGATTATTTCTACTTTGAGATGAGTACACTTCAGTTGAGACTATAGACAACAAGATGGACTAGAAATATGAGTGAAATAGAACTTTCATTTCTTCCGATTTTATAAAACATTTTGATGACCTTTATAATAATTTTTCAACAAATATTGATACATTTGGATGAAAGATCAAGAAGCTCAAAGAATCTATTTATTTTTATATACCTATGTATTCAATTTCCAAAAGTCTGCATCTGTAGATGCTTCAGTTGAAAACAATAAGGACCTTATTCATCTCAAATTATTCATTGAGAATGTTCAGATTTCATGCAGTGATTTGAAATGGATTCTTCCTTTCGATATTACCCCGAGCAGATGGTCTCAACTTACTAATCTGCTTTCCCGCTACAGAAATATAATTAATGGGGATTCAGATTCGGAATGTATCAATTTGTTTTATCAACATTTTTACACAGTTCAGATCAGAAAATAATTTTATGTGAATTTACTCTTTATAGCATTGAATTGATAGTCTGAATTCACAGAGACTTGTAGTTGTGGTTTACATTCGTTAATCATTCTAAATTCACTTTGTTCTGTTTTTGCAAATTTAATTTTGAAAAATTTTGTAGAAAATAAAATTGCAATGTTATTGTCCACCGAATGGAAAATAAACAGAAACATTTGTAGATAGCAGAAATTCACCATTATAGTAAGAACCAAAACAAGACAAACATTATTAGTGTTATATAATAGTTATGTTTGGCAATATATTAACCAATAGTTAACCCTACACCTTTTCGTGGTTCTTGCTGAACAATGAATTGAATCTGAACTACCTAGGTTTCTATTTCAACTTTATCTCAATAATGTTGTGCAGAATGAAATGTATTTATTCAATTTATTGAAACAGTAGGGTCTCATATTGTTTATTCATCCAGGGATTCCAAGCAAGAAAACCTATTCAATGAGTTCACTAGAGTTTTAATTTGGAAATATACGATATCCAGCGCTACCGCATTGAAGAAGTATGCCTCTAAGAGACGATAAATTGCGGCGTTGTCAGACTGTGTTCCAGGCTATCTCTATAGTGGGCTGTGCTTAGATACAGCACTGTTAATTTTTGAACCGACAGTGAATGGTATCCACTATACTTTGGTTAGATCTCCGGCTCGCTCTATCCACTGCAGTGAGCTTGAAGTATTCATCATTCAATTCGAATTAGCTACCGTGAACACGCGCGCCAAAGAGTACTGACTTCGCGTCAGTGTTTTTTTTTACTCTTTTCATACGCAATTTATCGTGTAAAATAGTAAACACACTGCCATATGATATCTTCGAAATCTCAGCTATCTCCACAGTTTCCTTTTGCGGTCGGTAAAATCAATTCCCCGTTTTTTTTGACGTTTTCTTGGTTAACAGCAGTATTTGGAGGACCACTACGTTGAACATAGTTGCCGTCGTTATGACCACGTTTAAATTCATTATACCATTTGCAGTCGGTTTATTTCCCTGGATGATTATCAGGCCACTGTTTCCCGGCTTTTTTCCGACCAAAAATAATACTTTTTCAACGAGAAATTCTTTCTTACCCATCTTTTACAAAAACACCAAAGTTTATTGACACTAACAGCTATAACTTGAAAACGCGTGGTTCGATTGTCATGAAATTTTGACACATAACCTTCTGAAGGAAGGCGCTATCGAATGTTGTGATGATTTTTGCATTTGTGTCGCCATCTATGCGGTATTCCGGAAACTTTTTGATCACTGTAGTATTATTATCCACATCACAGAACATAACTGATTTTCCTTACTCGCACGTGTTTATAAAAATTCAATTCAGCCATATAGCTTCTTCATCATTAATAAAAATATGGTTATTCTGTAAACTATAAGTAACTAAATTATGGTATCTAACTAAACGATTTATTCATTGCTATGAATTGGATTTCATGTAAATATTATTATGGGTCACTGAAAACTATCAATAGACGACGTATCTTTGACAGATTCTTTTAGCTGCTTCCAAAATCTATTAATTACCATCGACAAGTGACGATTTTTGAATGTTCAATGAATTCGCGTATTTATTGCAATGCATATTTTAAACAATTTTATTTTATTTCGATGAAGCATAATAAAACGTCCCTCAACTCATACTAATTCTAGTTACCGAATGTTTCTATAGGAGATTTTTGAAAAACTGATTCACTTATTTGATTGGGATATAAAATGAAAATTATTATAATTTGTTTCTTTTGATCACTTAAATGATGCA
Source organism: Halyzia sedecimguttata (assembly GCA_937662695.2). Taxonomy (NCBI): domain Eukaryota; kingdom Metazoa; phylum Arthropoda; class Insecta; order Coleoptera; family Coccinellidae; genus Halyzia; species Halyzia sedecimguttata. The sequence goes on along the minus strand of OW569415.2, from coordinate 65,780,807 downwards.
ATAACAAATTAATGCACTAGGTATCCCTAAACAATAATAAGACTAATTGTAGGGCTTATTCTCTTGAACATCTATAACTTTGCCCAAATGTATATAATTTTCGAATTTTTGGCTGAATTTGACGAGTTTCAACGCACCTGAAGAATCCGAGGTAAAACTTAATTCTGTCAGTCCAGCTTTGAGTAGAATAACCCTCGAATGGAATAAGTTAGAGAGTTGAAAGTAGCAAGGTAGTTTGGGGCAAAAATATCTCAGTTAAGTTCGTTAATGGACAAAATCCACCGGGTGGTTCCGGAGTCATCTGAAATTTTAGTTTTCCCAATAACTCGAAAATACTCGAAAAATACTCATCTGATGGAATTGAAACTTGGTGGTTAGTTGAAAAATAGTGACACAAAGACAAAAACTGAATTTTGTGAGAATCTTCCTACTAGAAAATTAAAAAAAAAATTATTTAAGAAAAATCTCAGAAGTTATCCATCTGATATCGTCTTCAAAAACTCATTTTACAAACAAGTTCTGAGTAGATTTAAACTCCATGTAAGATGTATATTGTTGGAAATACTAGGATTTTTTTTCCTGGATTACAAGCAGCCTTGCGCATGTGCATTAACTGGATGGATGACCACTCTGGCTATTAATTTGAACAAGCGCGCCAAAGCAGACAGACCTCACGTCATTACTTATCCAATTTTTTTACTTGTTACTATTAATTGATACTTCACAGGATAGACAGTTAGAAAGCTTTCTACGCTTAAGCCAATTGTATGTTCGAGTCCTATTCGATTATGGGCATTGTCGGTGGGGGATATTTCCAAAAAATGCAAGCCCATTTGAGGTATGACCCTCATTGAATTTAATGAAATATCATTGCCCCAAACTGAAATATTAATTATTCGCAATCATTAAAAATCTTAATGATTGCGAATGATTGATAATGATATATTATTATTATTATTATTATTATTTTTGATTTCGTTTTTTAGTATATTTCGTTTAATGAAATAGCTCCCAAACATTTTTTTCATCAAGTGTACCAAGGTATTATTGGACTGCTTACTGCTATAAAAACTGAATATTAATGTGTTTTCCATTTTCTTAATCCACTCAAAAATAAATTAATAATTTGTGTGGACATGTGTTTAGTACGTACAGGTTCTTGCTGGTTAGTTATTTAAGATAGTTGCGTTGAATATTTTTAGCGTATCTCAAGATCTGAGAGAACTAATTCCATATGTGTGTTGGTACAAATAAATGATACAATAAATAAAATAATATATAAAATGTTATAGTTTAGGAAAAACGATTGAATAGGTATATCTAGGTATATCTGGATAAAAATGTTTCAATGCTCTTTTATTGTAGGTGTTGCTGTATATGATGAATCATCTTTCTCTTCCTCTATCGCAGAAATAAGAAGTTTAAAACATTTTGATTTAGAGAACTGTATTGGATTACCAGTAGTCGATTGGCTACGAAGTGGCTTTCTATACTGCGACCAATAAGACCGCCACTGCATGTATCATGTTTGAGCGCACTGAAAGTCTCTCTGTACCTGAACTGACCTGAAGTCTGATGGAACTGAAGAGAAATCCTGTCACAACGCGGTCTCGTCTATGATACTCGTCCAATATTATGCCCTCAGATTTACGTTTATTTAAGTTCATATTGAATTTCAAGAAGGAATCTCCTTTTAAATCCATTTTGGAGTTTTTCTCTAAACAGAAGAATGTGAAATATACATGATGTTTTGGAGTTCGACAGTTTAAAGGTGGACATTTGAAGTATTAAGATTTATATATCGGGTGTCCCAAGGTGAGTGGCCTATTAGATTATTATGGAAACTATTTATGGTAAAGATTTTAAATTTTGTGGATCGATATTTGGCCATGTAAGGTACATTTTTAGAATAATTTCACAATTCCAGTGTTGCCGGATGTACGACAATTTGGCAAAAACTTTGTTATTTTAAATGGGACATTCGGTATTTCAATTTTTTTTATGATACTCCATAAAATACTGAATCTATTCATTCTGCTTTTTCATACCCATCTTTAACGGTTTCTGAGTTATTAATTATTTTTCGAAAATTTAGATCAAATAGGCGTGTTACGAAAATGACTCTACTTCGCTCAATATTTGAGATTTGAATCAGAAAATTTAGCAATGTACCATACATGGCCAAATATCGATCCACAAAATTTAAAATCTTTACCATTAATAGTTTCCATAATAATCTAATAGGCCACTCACCTTGGGACACCCGATATATATATATATATATATATATATATATATATATATATATATATATATATATATATATATATATATATATATATATATATATATATATATATATATATATATATATTCTATACGAACTCAGAAATTGTTTAGTTTTATTTCTATATATATTCGTATGAATATAAAGTTTAACAAATTTTCTCCAGTAGTTCAGGATGTGTTTTTTTGCCAGTCCTACATGTTCACCTGTTTCATGAAAAATTGGTTCAAGCCCTGTGGACAGGAGCTTTTTGGCGCTCTTTTTCAAACAGACAAATTATATCTCCGAAAGAATTGATTTCTCAGAATTGGGAATTATATCAATGGATTCTTATGATAGATTTGCATCATGAAAGAAATTAAATAAAAAAAAAGTGTCGTTCAAAAAAAATGATTCAAAAAATTTCATTTAAACAAGAGCGCCAAAAAGAAGATGCTTCAAAAATTGTCATTAAATTTATTATATTGAATGAGCAATCTGCAAAGATTCAACCTCGTGGAATGGGTTGTTGCAACTTACACTCGGTGCAGAGTTTTCACAACTCGAAATACCTAAGAAAAGTATCATCGAAATGCCTAGAGCAAGGCTGGAGACAATAGCAGATTGTCCATTTATTCCTGTTATTTGAGTAGGTAGAGGCTTACGAACAAATTATTTTAATAGTTCAAAATATATTTACTAACAACATTATGAAAATACTGTATATAGGAACATGTCTTACTACTCAAGGAAGTAAAATGTAATAGTAACCTCAGTGGTCAACGAACAACAATTTGTTTTGATGATTCCATTATGTTCTTCTTTCCTATTGCCTTCATAAACTACATCATTAAAATGATCCAATTCTACATCTTCTGAAACATCATTATACGTAAATTATACAACCAGTCAATATTATTTTCGGTTTCAAAATAGTATTGTATATATTCACAAATTCAAGAAAGGATACTTATTTTCAAACTACGAATTGACATGACTCTAATTGCTAGATAACATGACATTTATGAACAGTGAACACAGACAGTGAATACATAGAACTACGATGTATTATTGAAATTTTGAAAAAACATATCTCCGAAAGTATTAACTTGTTAGAGTTGAAAATGATATCACTGGATCCTTATGATAAAATTGCATCTTAAAAAAAAATGAATTCAAAAGTTATAATGTGAAAAAAAAATGTTTTTCGTTACTCTGAAACCATCAGGCTGATTTTGCCCAATAATGAACTTAACCGAACTATTTATCCCTCGAACCTACTCTGAAATTTTCAATTGTGTAGCTCATTCCTTTCGAGAGTTATCGTGTTAACGGCTGGACGGACGGACGGACGGTCGGACATAATCGATTTTGACCATGGATTCTTGATCAGTGAGTCGAACCAAATCGTTTAAGACCATTTTCAGCCAAGAATTCGAAAATTACAGACATTTGGGCAAATTGATATAGCACTCTGTTCCGAGGAACAGGAGCGCCAAATCAAATCTCAGAGAGTATTGGTTTCTCAGAGTTGGGAATGATATCAATGGATTATAATGATAGAACTTCATCATAAAAGAAATTAAATTCCAACATCATTAAAAAATTTAAATTCAACAAGACTGCCAAAAACTATTAATTCAAATCCAACAGACCAATTCTACCGAACAACGAACTTACCTATCTCTTATCTGTAGATGAGATGACAATGATGAAATGTATGAACACAGACAGTCATAAATGCGGACGTTAAATTTCGAAACAGCATTCTGTGAAATCATAGAGTTACGATTTAATATTGAAATGTTGAAAAATCATATCTTCGAAAGTATTAATTTGTTGGAGTTGAGAATGATATAAATGGATTTTTATGGTGAATCTGTATCTTAAAAAAAGTGAATTCAAAAGTTGTAATGTAAAATAAACTTTTTTTCGTTACTCCGAAACCATTAAGACGATTTTGCCCAATAACGAACTCAACCGAGATATTTATCTCCTAAACCTACTTCGAAAATTTCAACTGTCTAGCTCATTGCGTTCGGAAATTATCGTGTCTACGGCCGGACCGGCCGGACAGAATCTATTCTGACCACGGATTCTTGATAAGTGAGTAGAAACAAATCGTTTAAAACCATTTTCATCGAAAAATTCGAAAATTACAGACATTTGGGCAAATTGATAAGCACTCTGTTCCGAGGAACAAGAGCACCAAAAATTGTGTTTGAATGCTTTGGAATGAAAAACGGAATGACTTGAATAAACTTTATTTCAAATTTATCTTTTTAGGGCACATCCGTAATAAGAGATGCTATGCAAAATGAGCTTAAAAAATATGATATTCTTGAGAGCAAACTTTTGGATGCAGTTCTATTTAACATTTCACACATATGAATTTGGCTTTGGATACACAAAATATACACACTTTATCAGTATTCAGTAGAGTAACTTTTTCGTCTTTGTGGTCCAATTTTTTCATAAGAAGATGGGCGTTGAAAATTGTTGTTTCAAACAAGTAAATGAAAATTGTTCACCACACATTCTTGTTCTATAACATGCTATAAGATTATCGAACTTTTCAACACATCCCATATATTTATTATATTCAGTGAATATCTTAGGTTGTGTAACCCATTATGTTCATTTCTCTGCTTTGGACTATCTTCCAACAGATTTTTCTTCAGCTGTACTAAAACTTGCTTTTAGCGGTTCATGCTTTATTGTCCTTCTAGCGCACAACTATATTACATTTTTTCTCGCCAGGAAATCTTATTATCTGTTTGGCATTTTCTAAGGGCCACTTCTTTATTCTATTCTCTTGAATTGTAGAAGTTGCACAGAAAACGTAAAATCAACTTATTTTTCAATATAAACTCTTTTCCCGATGCATATATCAAAAGAGATCATATATCCTATACTACGACATAAAGCCCGGTTTTTAATAGTTATTTATACAACAAGTGAGTTAAATGAATGTTTATTCATGAGAAGAAAGTTTAACCCACGAGCCCGTAGGGCGAGTGGGTTAATTTCTTCGAGTGAATAAACATTTTTAACTCACGTGTCGTATACAAAATTTTATCCCATTTTGATGAAATTTTAAATAATGAATACTTTTTAGAGGAAATATTAGGTATAGGTAATTCTAATTCATAACGAGATTTCCCTTCGATCGATGGTTGCTAGGGCACTATGTAATTAATTGTTTGCAAGTGTCAATGAAAATTATAGAACCGTCAAAGAATTTTCATTTCGAAAAAATGTTGAGCGGTGACGACGAGGTTGTAGTTCCTGAGTGCATTATACAAGAAGCAAATGAGGCAGCAGAAGCAGTAATTCCATTAAAATCAAAAATATTGTACAAAAAGCAATATACGTCATTTTGTTCCTGGAGAAATAATGAAAAAGCCAAAGGTGTCAACGAAAAAATAATTTTGGCGTATATTTCCGAACAATCCAAGAAAGTTAAGTCGTCGTCTTTATGGTCCTACTATTCGCAACTTAAGAAAATGTTGGCATGAAAGAAAAAATAGACATCGGCAGATTTCACCAAGTCACCGCCTTTTTGAAGCAACATTCCAGGGGATAAGTAGTAAAGAAGTCGAAGGTATTCACAAGAGAGGAGTTTGAATACTTTTTAGTGGGGTCACAAAAACCGGAGTTCCTGATGCAGAAATGGATATTCCAGCAGGGCCTGAGAAGTCCTCAAACACATGTGCTATAACGACTGAACGTGTTTCCTTTGGAGGAGGAGCAGGTTTCCAGTTCCATTTTCAAAATCTTAATAATTATAATTTTTACTTTAATGATAGAAATGACTGTTAATGTAGAATTTTTGATAAATTTTAATAAACGTACATTAAAATGAGTTTTAGGTGCATTGTGTGTGGAAATAATAATTTCCAGAAAGTGAGTGGTGAACATTTTATTTCACTAGTGAATTAAAAAATTTTTAATTCACTCAGTGGATAAACGTCAACTTACCCTTGTTACCATGGGTTGAATATTGTCGTCTTTAAACGTCAAAATGGGATAAAAGTATATATTCTGCTACATTATCATGGATATCTGACACATACAAATTCGAATATTATCTGAGCGGCTCGTTTGGTAGATGGGCCTTAACTAGCCTTGCATTATGACACAAAGTTTCATTATCTTCTTAGAAAACTAAAACCATTCGAGAATTTAAGATTATTTTCCTCGTTAAACTCTGGGTATGCTTTCTTCAATTTTTTATATCGCTTAAACTATACTATCCGTAGAGCAATTCAATGCTAATTTTTGAATTGAGATAAGTGCTTAAACTTTCATCTGTTCCAACCCTTAATTTCCAAACCTTAGGTAGAATTGATCCGAATTAATTTATGTTGACGTTACAAAAATGTTTTCACCACTCGATCCCAAAAGATTCTTTTTCGAGAAAATACTCAACCAAAATTTGAGATCTGCTTTTTAGTCAGTACAAATATTTCAGTACAAATATTTTTCCGCAAAAATATTTTTCAGTACAAATATTTTCATCACCATCAAGAGAATTACATGGCTTTATTCTTTCCATCAGCTTTTGTAATACACAGAGAAATCGAGAATATAATTAAATGCATCCAGTACAACCAAACGATATCATTTATTCATAAGCTCAGAATTGAGCCAATTATAAAAAAAAATTAAAAATTTCGTGATCACCTGAATGTAAAAATGCTGGGAACTGAAGTAGTTTCCATGTAAAATTTCAGTTTTGCATCAATAAACGATGAAAAATGTTCAAAATATTACACGACGGGATATTAGTTCCTTTTCAAAATATATTGATTATCTACAGGGTGTTTCTTAATTGTTTGGTAAATTTAATGGAACTCACCCCCTAAGTTACTACCGCCTGAAATTGCGCTATGGGACAATTTAGAAGAATTAAATTAGGCAGATCGCTAACGCTGATTTAATGCCATTTTCTGACTATTCTTCTAATTCCGAAATGTTATCACAAAAGGGTGAGAAAATCAATTCCTACAATATGTCGCATCAGAACTTTTTAATGCTCCAACATTTTCCAAATTGAAAACTCGATTTGAAAAGAAAAATTCAATCCGCAAAAATCTGTGTATCTTGTTTCCTTTTGAAATTGTTAGTTTAATGAAAACAATTTGAATATCACTCAGTCTTAATGACAATGACTTCCTCATATTTTTATAATGTCAAAGGGCAGAACTTTGTAGGGAAAGGGGTTTTAAAACAAAAAATTATATGAAAGGCCTTAAATTTTGGCTGAAAAACACCTCTTACATTCAATTTGGAAACAACAAATTCTTAATATCGCTTTCTTCATAACTCGCGAACTAATTATGGTAAAATAATCCATTTATAGATTAAACCTCACAACATCAATGCACGTTTCGAAGTTCACATGAACCCGCTCCTAAGTGTCAAAAAAAAATGTTAGCTTACAACAACCCTTGGTGTCTAACGTTTAGTGATACGAATTTATCACAATTTGCCAGATAATTTAAACGGTTGAGATAATTATGTCTGTACAGATAAGTAGACACAAAATTTGGTTTTCTAAAAGAAGCCTTCAATTTGATTGATCGCTTATTATGCTATATCTCTATTCCTATGGTTCCATATACATTAATTAATTAAAAACACTAATATGTATTCTCAAAGCAGTTATATACAATATAGCATCTATGTATTTATAATAATGTATAGATATTATTGGACCATTTTACGCCACTGCTGACATAACCTTAATACTGTAGGCAATTCAATATTTTGATGATATTTTTTCAATAACCTAGAATAAATGTTAAAATTGAATGAAAATACTATATAATAACTAATATACGTTACTGTAGAAGTCCAAGCAGGAATAAAACATTTGAACGGAAACTTACAAATATAATTCATCGTTCAGCTTGTCCACGCTTGTTTTTCTTCATTCGTACATCTAAGTTTACTATCGCTATTGGAGGAAGAATGTTTTGCTCAGTACGACTCTTACGATAATACTTCAAAATCAAAGGTAAATAGACGAATTCGTTCAAACGAACGATTGTTATAAAAAAATCGATAAATGCGTAACTGTCTGGAAACTATAACTTCTTAACACTCTGAGATTTGATGTAGAACAATCCTAGAAAAATAAAAATTTAAAATTATTCTCAATAGAAATAAAAACCTATCCGATCCTGTAGTTCTATTTTAAACCGAGTCATTCTGGAATAATCCCCGCGATAATAATTCACTTTAATCATCCACTAATTACCGGGAAATGAATGCAACCCCGAACTCTGTTCCATTCGCTAATTGAAACGAGAAATAGCTACAAAACTAACCCCCTAATGAGCTCTAGGTCTCCAATTTCCAACCCCGTGAACGATCTCCGATTCGACAAAGTCCAAAGTCAACCATCTTAAAAACCATCCCCCCCACTGCTCATTCAATGTGCATTTCAATAAAGTACTTTTCGAATCGCGCTCCAAAAACAAAGACCTGTGGGCTGGCATAATTAAAAATTCGCACTGCAATAACCCTTGCTCTGCGTTTCTATTGGGAGCTGGATGAAACTACAAGAGTTGCACCTTTCAGGATCCCACCTTTTTCTTATTCTGCATATGTGGGAGATGGAAGGGTGTTTTCGTGGCCATTAGGATATGAAAAATCCTGCTTATCAGGGACGTTTTGGGGTGAGAGAAGATTGTAGAATTCCCGTATGAGCTTCCGTTTTCGCGGAAGTGGTTTCGAGAATTCAGAATGGGATATGGCTGACTGGTCTGAGGGGATGCAGTTTTTGATCTTGTCATATTTAATCGGGGGTTGCTTGAAAGCAAATATGTCCATGAGTCATTGTCTGGTTTCCTAGATGAAGACAAGAGTGATGGAACAGAAAGTTTTCCGATACTGTTTCGATGGAGATATGGCTGTTAATAAATAACGAACTTTTTTAGTTTTTTTATACATATTATTATACTCGTTTATTGTAAAAAATTGGTTCAAGCCCTGTGGACAGGAGCTTTGGCGCTCTTGTTCAAACTTTGACAAGATTTATTGTTATTTATCAAGATTAAATGAACAATCTGAGGATGAGGACCATGGAAGAAATCAAATTGAAATAGGTGAAATGAATATGACTCTCTCTTATAGAACAGGATGACATGTACGAGTATGAACACAGATCATATAATAATTCATAGATAGAATAATTATAGCATTCTGTGAAAACATGGAAGTACGATTCATTATTGAAATTTCGAAAGAATTTCGAAGAATCGATTTCGACCACGGATTCTTGATCAGTGAGTCGAACCAAATAGTTCGAGACCATTTTCAGCCAAAAATTCGAGAATTACAGACATTTGGGCAAATTGATAAGCACTCTATTCCGAGGAACAAGACCGCCAAAAATGAATATACGAAAGGATTTTGCTATAACTATAAAATATCGAAAATGAGAATAAATTTCAATTTTTGGCGTTCTTGTCCCTCGGAACAGAGTGCTTATCAATTTGCCCAAATTTCTGTGATTTTCAAATTTTTGGCTGAAAATGGTCTTGAACAATTTGGTTCTACTCACTGATCCAGAAAAAGAGCAAAATCATAGTAATTCTTTTTCAACTTAAGAAACTGGAACACTGATGGCGGTTGAAGATATTGGATGTATACAAAATTTAGATATTTTTTGGATTGTTTAGAAATTGTCAAAGGGTGGAATTCCTATATTTTAGTAGATAAGATTGTATATTGTCTCATGTTTAGAACTTAAGACTGGAATTATAATAATTCGGAGAATTATATAGATATAATCAAAATTCAGATCATAGATCAAAATTAAATTTGTCATTAAGACAGCAGGATTTGAAAAAATTAAGTTACGGAGTAGTTTATGGAAGGCAGAATTATGGAAAGGAGAAAAAGTGGAAGATTGAAAAATGTATGGTTTGGGCAAAGTCAGACTAGTTGGAAGGAAGAGAAAAATTACAAAAGAACTCCTAAATAATAGGAATAAAATTTTGGATTAAGATGAAGAGGAGGTAAAAATATACCCTCATATATAATTAATATCAAGAATTTCCTAAATATTCAAGTTCAAGGTCGTCAAAAATTATCAAATTCAAGAAAGGGTACCAGGATAAAAGAAAATCAAAGATAATAAGTTAGTTATAGGATAGAGTAGTATTAAGTTTGTTGATATTCATAATTTTTTTTTCTGCTAAAATTAAAAAAAAATATTAGTTTCAGTTTTTTTCAATACAAAATAGAATCAACACTGGGAAACCTATCATTATCGTTAAAATTTCAAAGCAATTGGCAACCAACTCTTTCAGATTCGTGAACAGTACATTATTTTTACGCGCCGACAATATTTTGCCAAAAGTTGGTAATTCTCGAATTCTGAGCTCAATCAATTTTATTTGTCTATTGATGAAATCCTTATTCAAATCAGAATTCATCCGTCCATCAAAACGAGAATTAGAGGCTTGAAATTTGTTGAGTAGGTTTGATGTCAAAATGCACCAGTTCTGTCCAGGAATGGACCAAATCAATGCTTTTGGGGATTTTAAATTTTATTTTCCACTTATTTCCAAACCACATATCCGATCGAATTGAAATTGGGTATTCATGTAAAAAATAAAAACTTTAGAGTTCCTGCAAATTTGATGACAATTGTATCACTAGAAACAAAGCAAAAAAGTTTTTGAGAAAAGTTCGATATCTATTGCTATGATTCACTGAAATTTTGTTAAAATGCAACGAAGAAATGAGTTATGTAAGAAAATCAGTTACATATATAAATTTATTATCATAAAATAAATTGGGGGATTTCTGGAAACTATAATACATAGCTCAATGATAGTATCTAAGAAAACGATTTATTCGTTGCTATGAATTGGATTTCCTATTAATATAATTTTGAATCTCCAGTAAATACGTATCTGTGATAGATTCATTAATCTTGATCAAAATTCTATAGATTTGAACTTTGAATGAGTTCAATCATTTATTTATATGTTTATTCCAAATAATTTACAGAATACGCCCTTTTGAAATTGCGTTTTTTTGATTGGTATAACGAATTTCTAATACCCAAAAGAAAGAATACACAAAAGATAGTCGTCATTAATGTTACGATTTATGTCAATTTGTGCAGTGAATGGATCATATATGGATGTAATTTTGCTTAATAGAAACCTTTTTCGAAGTAATATACTACGGTCAATCGATGAAAGTTATGGAAAAGTGGTGGTGAAAATGTCCAGAAATTATTATATTGTTAGATGATTTTTAGGCGTTCGCTGTCCAGAGTTAAGATGATTCAATTACCTCTATTCTATATCTCCAGATATATCAAATGGGGGTGGAAGATGAGAACATTTTGAACGTATATAATATGTCACATATTATATGACCATAATATATATTATTATACAAAGGCTTAAACATTTCGAGAATACCTCAACTCAACTTCGAGAGCGGATAGAAATAAGGATTCAAATGGAAGAGTTGTTGGAAGGATGCCCTTAAAAACTTCTTGGACTAGTGCTCTTAACACTTAATTGACACTTGATGTTTCATAATATGTTATTTAATAAAAAATAATATTTGAAAACGGAAAGCACAAATTAAAAAAAAAATCCATCGAAGGAGATTGAAGGTAGGGTTCGCATTTTTACGAAGAAGAATGACAATTTAAAATTGACGTGTTTCGGGATTTTCCATAAATATGTACAGTAACCAAGATAATGAATGTATTCCATTTGGCTTTTCCACACTGTATTCTTACCAAATGCATGATCTTTTTATTATTTTAACGAAAGTCTAGAATGGTTATCGTTTGGCAATACATGATTTATCTGCTCAAATAAACTTGATTCTACAAACTCCCACAAGCTCTTGAGAGCTTATGAGGAGCATTTTGATAAGACATTTTGTATTCAGCATAACAAAAGTGTATAAAAGTGTATATTCCGAAAAAAAATCTATTTCTTACAAATTTTCACCCCTCAAAATGGAGCTATTGGACTGAAAATTTTCTAGCCTTGCAATCCTCACAAAATGTAGCATAAGCACTACCGTGCTTTAATTCGATCAGATCAGTATTTTTCGAGTTATTGTGAAAACAAAATTTCAGATGGCTATAATTCCGACTACTCAACGGAATTTGTCCGTTAATGAACTTAGCCGGCGAATTTGGACTCCAAATCTACTCTGAAAATTTCAACTCTTCTGTGTTCGAGCGTAATCGTGATGGTGCTGACGGCCGGACAGAATCAAGTTTGAACTCGGATTCTTCATCAGTGAGTCAAAAAAAAATCTTTTGATACCAGTCTCGGCCAAAAATTCGAAATTAAATAGACATTTAGACGAATTGATAGGTACTCTGTCCACATGAATATCACGCCAAAAAATGTGACGCAAACGTGTATCTCAAAGAACAATTGAATTCATCCGGAAGTTCCAACAGCTTCTGTTCGATCAGCATTATCTATTTAGTACTTTCTTTGTGATTAAAAACAATATTTCAGTTGTTTTCATTGTAGGGGTTTAATACAAATTTTGAAAATTCATATTTCAAACCGAGAAAGAATCAAAATACTTTTTTGTCGCCTACAATACTCTGAAAGTGTGATGCCTCACCAAAATATAACTTGTAAGTTTTGGGTTAGTACTGGAATGAAAATTCCGAAAAACGTTTTTTCGACTATCCCCCGTATCCCAGAAACTAAACATGCAAAACCATTCAACTCACGCATTTTTCTTACGACCCATCCACTACAACATAACAAAATTTCAGCCAAGTCGACCGAGAGCAATTTCCCAGATTATTTTGTGCGAGGTTCTTTGTCTTCTCTGTAACAGTATTTTATTTTTAGTTAGTAGCGAAGCCTTATGAAGCCGGTACAATGAAAGTTTGGCATTGGATCTCTGGTCTGCTAAAATCATCTTAATTTTTTTTTGATTTAATAGTCCGATCTATGAAGGGTGAGTTAACCAGTGAATACCCATCAAAATCCAAACATTAAAAATTGGGTCAAGCACTGACGTGAAGTCAGGAACATTTGCGCGTATGTTCTATTGTCCATTCTCCTGTATTAGACACTCTTAATCAAATTTACCATAGTGAATTCTATTGTCCGTTCTCCTGTATTGGACACTCTTGATCGAATTTACCATGGTAAATTCGACAATAGAACATACGCGAAAAAGCTCCTGACTTCATGTCAATGCTTGAACCAATTTTTTTTTCGTATTTTTTTTTAAATATTCTAGTGGTACTGTCCTCACAAAATTTTACACTCGTCTTCATATCAATATTCTACTACTAGTTACTAAGCTTCAACTCTATCGAATCTATTTTATCGGGGAAATAATATTCCAGGTGGGTATAACTCCGAAACAATTAGACCGATTATGCTCAAAAATGAACTTAACCCTCGCATTCGGATGCGCAACCTACCCTGAAAATTCCAAGTCCCTATCTCTTTCCGTTCGAAAGTTATCGAGGCAACGGTCACCCATCCAGCTACTGAACTCACACAAGGCTGCTCACTTGGCTCTCGCAAAATTTCAGTGATGTCAGACGAAAAGTTGTTGATATATAGAAATTGTATTAATGATTTTCAATGATTTTTTAGAAATTCTCTAGTCGTATGATCCTCACGAAATTCCACAAGAATTTTCACGTTGGCATTCTACAACTAATAACTATGTTTGAATTGGATAGGTTATGAATTCCGAGTTATTAAGGAAATAAAAACCAAATTTCAGATGGGTATAACTCCAAAACCAACAAATTCAAATGTCGCACTCAGATGCACAACCTAATCTGAAAATTTCAAGTCACTTTCTCTTTCCGTTCTCAGGTTATCGTGACATAAATAATATTTTTCAATAATTTTTTTAAAATTTTCCAGCGATACGATTCTCACAAATTTTCAGAAACGTCCTTAGGTTTGTATTCTACAACTACTTATCAAGTTTCAATTAGATCATATTAGTAATGGTTAAAAACAAAATTATTACTCGGAAACCGTTGGGCCGATTATGCCCATTAACGAACTTGTCCGTCATATCGGGATGCGCTACCTACCCTGAATATTTCAAGTCGCTATCTCTTTCCGTTCTCAAGTTATCCGGGCGACGGCCGGCCGGACAGAATCAAATTTGACCTCAAACTCTTCATCAGTGGGTTGAACCTAGTCGTTTGATACCATACTCAGCAAAAAATTCGAAAATAACAGACATTTGGGCAAAATGATAACGCGATGTTCCCAGAACATACGCGCAAAATACATTTCCACCAGTTCTTAATCGTTTAATTCGCCAAATATCGAGCCAAAATCGCTCCCAAAATAGAAACTCGCGGAAACAATGGCTATCATCGACTCGACTCCCCATTCACGTCACGAACGTCAGAGTTTCAGCGACCGAAACTCCATGAAAGAATCGAACTGGAAGATTGAATTTCACGTTTTCTAATTCCGCACAAATGCACGTCAATTATTCTCAGGTCCTTTCAGAGGTCGCTTTCGGTAATGTACCACACAATTAAGAGACTTTCTTCGTGATTGTTTGCAGAAAATAGCGTTTCCCGTGCAACTTGCTCGTATCCGGTTACTGATTGATTGCTAATTGATTGTGTTTCCTGCCCGACGTCGGTTGGAGTAACGCAAAAAAATTATAGCTGATATCATATTTTCGATATGGTTGCGAATATTTTTTATGTCCTATCACTACTGGCAGATGTTTAAATTAGACATAACTTGCCTATTTTAGTGATCAATGCAACAATCTTTCCAAATCGGAAATATCACAAACCGTTTTCGATATATACTGCTCCACAAAAGTTAAGGAAGTAAGAAATTTTATGACTGTTTCAAAAGTTTTCAACAATTTTTCAAATATGTCATTCTTTTGCCCATTTCTTTGCGAGTTTCACAGTTTCAGGTGAATATTTATTTCCAGTTTTTGTAATGCTAAATCAGTTCACTCAAAAAGATGAAAAAAACAATTCCAGTATAGGGTATAACCTCCTCGAACATCAACCACAGCTTGACAATGCCATTGCATACTTTCGATCAGATTGTTGAAGAAGCCTTGATCAATTTCTCTCCAGAGTTGCGGTTCCAGAGCCAACTGAATTCTTGAAGTGTGTGTGGAGGTGGTTGATGAGAATTCAATGCTCTTTGTATCTGATCCCAAGCGTGTTCAATAGGATTGAGGTCTGGCGACCGAGGGGCAGGGCCAAATTTGGAGTACCATGGATCACCAGAGCTTCATCGACAATTATTGCACGATGAGTTGGCGCATTATCATCCAAAATAAGAAATGTGGCCCAACAGCAGCAAAAACCAATTGATTCAAACCATGTGGACAGGAGCTTTGGCGCTCGTGTTCAAACTTTGACAAATCATATCTTCGAAAGTATTGGTAAGAGTTGGGAATTATATCAAAGGATTCTTATGATAGAACTTCATAATAGCAGAAATTAAATTCAAACATCATGAAAGAATTTAAATTCAACAAGAGTGCCAAACATTATTAATCCAAAACCAATAGACCAATTCTACCCAACAACGAACTCATCCGAGATATTCGTTCATCAATTATATGATGAACGATATATTTTTTCCTCAAATCCACTCTGAAAATTATATTATATCAATTGAAACTTTAGCCTTTTTTACAGTTTTGTTTTGACTGGACTTATTATATATATATATATGGTTAGAATAATTATCGCATTCTGTGAAACCAAAGAAATACAATTTATTATTGAAATTTTGAAAAATCATATCTCCGAAAGTATTAGCTTGGTAGAGTTTAAAACTTATTTTGAAATTTGTAATGAAAATAATTTTTTTTTTGTTGCTCCGAAACCATCTAACCGGTTTTGCCCAATAACGAACTTAGCCGAGATATTTATCTCCCAAACCTATTCTGAAAATGTCAACTGTCTAGCTTATTTCATTCGAGAGTTATCGTGTTATCGTCCTGACCGACGAATGGCCGGACAGAATCGATTTCGACCACGTATTCTTGATCAGTGAGTCGAACCAAATCGTTTAAGACCATTTTCAGACAAAAATTCGTAAATTACAGACATTTGGCACCCTGTTCCGAGGAACAAGAGCGCCAAAAACGGAATAATATTGTCAATGCTTGCTTCTATGTAAATCTGCGCATTCATGGTATAGCATCAAGCACCAACAATTCTGTGCGTCCATTGAAACAAATGCCTCCCCAAACAGTAACTGTACCACCTCTGAACGGATGAATTTCCGAAACCGATCAGCTGATTCTAGTCACCAGTGGTGAGTCCATACTCGAACACGCCGACTATCTGAAAACCATCCATAACTCGACTCATCTGTGAACAATACAGACCTCCATTGATCGTTCCTATTGACGTGCTCATTGGCCCATTCCAATCGAAGTCGCATATGATTTTGAGTTAGTGAAATCCTTCTCAAAAGTCGTCGGGAATGTAGATTAACGTCTCGAAGTCTTCGACGAACTATTTCAATTGAAACCAAAACACCAGTAGTGTTCCAAAGGCGTTGTTGCATGATTTGACAGGTACTCAAAGGCTCTCTATGGGTGGACACAGTCAAAAACCGATCTTGGGCATCCACTTCTCTCGGTCTTTCGGTTACGTTTCCAGTTTGTCGATATCGATGGACGAGCCGCAAAACTCCGCTTACACTAACTTGAAATAAATTCGCAACATCTCTCTGACTGCGTCCTGCCTCGATCATACCAATAGCCCTATTGGCTTCATCCGCACTCAGTTTACGTCTAGGCATATTGAAAAACAAATTTTCAGATTTTGAATCAAAGTTGATATGAGAACGAAAAAAATTGGTTCAAGCCCTGTGGACAGGAGCTTTCTGGCGCTCTAGTTCAAACAGACAAATAATATCTCCGAAAGTATTGGTTTCTCAGAGTTGGGAATTATATCAATGTATTCTTATGATAAAACTGCATCATAAAGGAAATTCAATTCAAATAATAGTTTATTTATCAAGATTAAATGAGCAATCTGAGAATGAGAACTGCACCATGGAAGAAATCAAATTAGAATAGCTGAAATGAATTTGACTCTCTCTTATAGAACAGGATAAAATGTACGAGTATGAACACAGATCATATAATAAAGCTTAGATAGAATAATTATAACATTCTGTGAAAACATAGAAGCACGATTCATCATTGAAATTTCGAAAAATCATATCTCCGAAAGTATTAGCTTGTTGGAGTTGAAAATGATTTCAATGGATTTTTATAGTGAAACTGCATCTTAAATAAAAATTGAATTTGAAATTTGTTACTTAAAAAAATTTTTTTTTTCGTTACTCCGAAACCATCTGGCCTATTTTGCCCAATAACGAACCTAACCGAGATATTGTTCTCCCTAACCTACTCTGAAGATTTCAACTGCCTAGCTCATTCCGTTCGAGAGCTATTGTAGAAAAAATGTTTTTAAATTTTCAAAAAACTTTTTTGATACTTCGCGGTAACCTGGTCAACACAAAACTTCACATGCGTATAAAGGTCATGATTCTACAATTTGATGCTAAATTTCAGATAGATCGAGTGATCGGTTTCGGAAATATTCATAAAAAATGGTTTTACTAAAATCGGCCGTAACTCCGAAACCGCTAGATAGATTTCACCCATTAACGAACTTGTCCGAGATATTTACGCTCCAAACCCACCTTGCAAATTTCAATTCTCTAACTCCTTTCGTTCGAGAGTTATCGTGCCTACGGCTGGCCGGCCGGACCGGCCGGACAGAATCGATTTCCAGACAGAATCGATTTCGACCTCGGATTCTTGATCAGTGAGTCGAACCAAATCGTTTGAGACCATTCTCAGCCAAAAATTTGAAAATTACGGACCGTTGGGCAAATTGATAAGCACTCTGTTCGGAGGAACTAGAGCGCCAAAAACAATAACTGATCCAAAATTCTCAGAAACGCAAATGACAAGATTCTGCCTGAAACTGAAAAAGTCTAATCAAACGAGCTGCAAATCAACCATTCAGATATAAGAGAGTAAACATTTGATTTCTCATAAATGAACAATTGGTGGACAAGAATCTTTTGAAACGGTCACAAAATTTCTGATCTGCCTCAACTCAAGTGGAGCAGTATAAATATACGGGCAAAATTGAAATGGCCCGTTTTCTTAATTCCTTTGCGCTGGCGCGTCTATTTTTAGGAATATGGAAATTTGTTCAAGAAACCTTCTTTTCTGTTTTCAATTTGTTTCTATGTACTTTGATATCGTCCTTGCTTTTCGTCATTCAGATTTGCAGAGTATAAAAAATAATATATCAGCAGATTTAGAAATTCTCAAAAATTACTTAATATTGTTGCGTTTGTGCCAAAACCCCAATAAAACTAAGGTTTCTAGTTTCCATTTGAATATTTGAATAATCATCAAAAATTTTAGAATTTTGAGTAGGTACCTATTACTTTCGGTGATTCTTTCTCGAATTTTCTATATCGGGTTTCATCAAGGACAAAATATTTAGTTCAACTTTTCAAGATATGAAAGCATAAAAAAAGTAAAAACACGAGCATACATGGCTATAACCTTCCAAATATTTCAAAATTACCACAAACATACCATTTTTGAGCGAAATTGTGTACTTAACATATCAATTGTTGTTCCTTGTTATTATGAAGTTCAATATGTACCTAATTCGATTCTCGATAACTCAAAAAATACGGACCCGATCGAATTCAAACTTGGTAACTAGTTGTAGAATATTGACATAAAGACGTGTGTGAAATGTTGTGAGGACCGTACCACACGAAATTTTTTAAAAAATTACGATAAAATATTATGTATCTCACGAAAACTTGAGAACGGAAAGAGATAGCCACTTTAAATTTTCAGGGTAGGTTGCGCATCCGAATGCGTCGTTGAAGTTTGTTAATTGATGAATACTCATCTGAAATTTTGTTCTTATTTCCACTATAACTATACAACTCTGATCCAATTAAAACTCGGCGATTACTTTTAGAATGCGGACTCACTAGTTTTCGCGGACTTCCGTGAATATCGTATCCTGGAGTTACTTGAGGCGTAAGTTTTTTCGTATTTCAATTCCGAAAGAATGCATATGTCAGAATTAATTGTGTGATCATAGACGATTCTCTCGTTACTGAAGTCTGTCATTCAAATGGTATGAATTGTATTAATTCATATATTATAAAAGCTGAAAAAACGGAATATATAGATGCCAAATTCGTAGTTGAGTGTCCAATAGAAGTGAGTAGACAATAGAACATGCATGCAAAAGCTCCTGACAATTTTTCAGCATGTAATGTGACCCATATTCCTTCGTAAGTATTTCACCTATTGAGCGATATTTCAATTTTTTTCAAGTTACTATCCTTCTCGAAATGGACAATAGCTGCGTGTAAATGAGTATTTCAGTAGGAAATAGGAAAGCTAGAATTGCACAACAAAAATAAAAAAAACTCAAGAACATAATACTTGGGGAAAATACGGATATCTAAATAAATGGGCCGATACGGATGCCGCCTAAATCCCCGGATTTGATCCCACTATAACTCTTCTTGTGGGCAACATTGAGAAATTAAACTTGAAATATTTGAAAATCGGAAATAAGAAACGTGAATCAATAAGAGAAGTAAGGCAGAGATTCATTAAGTTTTCAAGAGTGGTGGTTATATTGAGAATTAATTGTTGTATTATAGAGATTGCCAATATACTTTGTTTCATTCTGTGGTGACAGTATAGTTACATCATTTGTGTTCTTTAATGTTGAATGAATAACTTGTAAACAAGTACTGTTTAATTATGGATACATGCGATTTACTTGTTCGATTCCAAAGGAAGACTTGTTCGAATCGAATTCTTAATTAAACTGCGTTTTCTCACATGTGCATCAAATTTTCCAACGGATAAAGACACAATCACACTGGTATTCCTATAATTTTAATGTCTGAACTCTCATTAGTTGGACTCGAAGCGGAAAATTAGAATGTTGTTAATGCTCAGAGCGTGTTTTCAATAGATGCTGGCGTAGTAGAATTCTGGAAGCACTGTTCTTCAGCTGAAACTGGCACCAATGGCCTTACCTTATCCCAATTAATCATTACATCAATTCTCTTCTCAGTTGAATTGTGTAAAATCGATTACGTGGTAAAGGACGGATATCAAATAATAAAGATTGCAAGCAAATAATTACGGAATATTGAAAATTTTGTGATTTATGCCATAAACACGAAGAGAGTCTGAGATTCAAATTACTGCAGCAACTTTAGACAAGAAAGTGTGGATAATTATAAGGATTTTTCCACGAGAACATTCAATACTGAATCCAATACGGCATCTTATATTTTCAAAAACTAATTGAAGACATCGAAGAATGTGAAGAGATAACTTCCACTTACTTGAACCACTCTTACTACAGTCATTTCGGCAGAATAAAAAAAAATCTGGATAAAACTTTAAAGCCTCGTAACCTGTTGAAAATATTGCTGTTTATTTCAAACGCATTTTACAAAACCTTTACGTGATAGGTACTCACACGTTTGTGTTATTTATCAATTCGTATTTCAGAAGTTTTGATAGCAATAAACTCATGTATTTTCAATCAATCATTATTGTTTCATAGATTAGCCAATTGACTGTAATAATACAGAATACTTGTACCATAAGTTGGTGACGAGGTCATATAATCACAAGATCGCGTCTCACTAAACCTACCATAGAGAATTTAGTATCACGGACCAAAAACATATGAATCTGACCATAGAGAATACATTTTCCAAATATTTTAAATTCAGAGAAAGTCATAGTAATTACACATCTTTCATCTGACTTGCTAACATTGAACTTTTCTTGTCTTGGTAGCTGTTAGGAAGACAATTTGATCTTCTGAGTTGGTGCAAAATTGTTATTGTTGAACTACCAATTTCAACACACAATATTATCGAATTCAAGGAAGTTAGTGAGTAGGTATAAATCTGAAATAAAGTTTATGTATTCATTCATTATTTATGTTTCAAGATTGCTAGTCAAATTTCATAGATCAGTTTTCTGCCGAAATATTGTGAACTGTGAAACTTGGATGTTCTACAATAAGATCAATTAATTGATATTATTTTCGGGGATGCCCGAATGGATGCCGAATTTACTAGGAAAATATTAAACCTATATGGCATGGACTTGGAAATAGAAACATCGTGATTCCAAGCGTAATACACAATATGTGAGTTCCGAATAGGTTTGAATTAGTTAAATTTTCTGATCATATAAGAACATTGATTTTTCTGGTGCGCGCATTTATGGTTCAGGATATTTATAACACCTAATACGAAGTTAGACTTCATATTATTGTATAGCTGTGATAAAATCAGTTTGAAATGAAATGTCGAATAGGATATTATTCTTCATATCGATATATTAGTTTGAATCAGATTTTTGATTTGTGCTTCACAAATAGGACAAATTCAAAATGAAATTTGATCGCTGATATCTTCTGAAACGGATTTTAGATTGGCTTTGATCCATATGTGTATTCGAATGAATATCCTTTCGGGTATTAAAAGATTGTTCTTCTGACTGGATAATTCATCCGACATTCAGAATTGTAATCTTCATACATTTTGATTACTGCTGAACACAAGCAAGAGATCTTCATTTACAGTTCTACACAAACGCTCAACTACAGATATCTGGAATAGAGTACAGAAATCTGTTGTTCCGCGGGCGCCATCTGTGTACGGTAGGAAAAAGTTCTTAGTTTTCAACCGAAGAATTCTAATTGATGGCAGGAATAATAAAAATAATGCAATACAACTTGAAGACTATTATGAATTTTGGCCGCCCTGATTTGTCATTTCATCCAAATGCCTGTCTTTCGAGAATTTAATGCGGAAAATGGCCTCCAGCATAACACATACTGATGGGACGTGGTCAAATTTAACTTTCTCCATTTTCAAACACTCAAATTTGAAAATGGCAGGAAAGATTTAAGGCATTAAGGGATTAAATTGGATCCGAAAATATACCTATTCGATATTTTATTTTTTCAACATTGAGATTGTAGGTTCAAGTCCAGCTCGGTCAAGGGTGGAGTGTGGGTCTAAGAAATGGAGAATTTAGCGAAGTATACTCACTATAATTGCTAGGTAATGTACAAAGTAGGCAAGCCCTGTGGTGGTAGAATTATCATTGTGTTAAAAAAAAAGTTTCTTTGGTCATAACCAAACATATTTCAGGATACCGAATCAATAATATGTATTGTTCCCTGGATGCACGAAATTGCTGTTATGTTTTGTTCTGATTGAACAACCATAAGAGCATTCCGCATTATCTCCGAAGAAAATTGTATGCACTTTCGTCACTTTTGGCGCGCTTGTTATTGTAATGTTTATTTCACCTGAACAGAGTGCCTATCAATTCGTCCATAGGTCTGTAATTTTCGACTATATCGCCGAGAATGCTCTTAAATGATTAGTTTCGACCGACTGATTAAGAATCCGAGGTCAAAATTGATTCTGTCCGGCCGCCGGCTGCTCGAACGCTCGAACGCTATGAGTTATAGAGTTAAAATTTTCAGGGTATGTTTGGTGTCAAAATACACCGGCTGAGATCGTTAATGGGCAAAATCTACCGAGTGGTTTCAGAGTGATAGCCATATGAAATTTTGTTTTCCCAATAACTCGAAAAATACTAATCTGATCAAATCAATGCACGGTAATTAATTGAAAAATATCGACTCAAAGTCAAATTTTGTGAGCATCGCAAAAAATATTTAAAAAAATTATCAGGAACTATCCGACAGATATCGTTCAAATTCTGCGAGAGCATTCAAAACCTTATTTTACAGTAAAGTACTAGATCTAAACTTTATTAAACTGTATTGGGGAAGATATTGCCGAACTATCGAAATATGCCAACGATCGAGATGTACTGGTCAACTGTATTACACTCAACCTGTGAAGCTGTAAACAGTTTTCTATTCTGACGTACCTGATGGAGTGAATTTCATAAATCATTATGTCATAGACAAAATATCAAATTAGACTAAGTTCATATTTATTTCCGTGCTTCCGAGCGGCCGGCCGAAGTTGTATTTGACAAGTTCATGTGTCATCGGCATGTCAGAATTCGGTTAAAAATCGGTTGAACAACATAATATATATTGCCAATTATCCAGAGCAATTTCATTCCCGATGAAATTTATATAATATAAATTCGGAAAGTACTAAAATCAAAGTAATATATTCATTTATCTTTCGATAATTTTTCAATACGAGAGAATTATTGTCAGTTTCAGAGGATGTTGAAAAACAGTTATTTAGACGCCTTTATATCGATATTCTAAAACCATTCGTTGGTCAAAGAGAATAAAATATGCTATATATTGGACGTATTTTGATGAATTGAAACAGATATTTTCAGATCACAGAGCCTTAAGTAAATTATTTTGTTCTCTACTGAATGAAGGTTAAATTTGTTTTCATTTCTATTGGAATGATAACTCCGAGCAAACGGTCAACGAACGAATTTGGGTTGATTTTTTTTTTATTACGTGAAACTTGAGTATTTTCACATATTATTGGATGTGAAAATTACTGCTGTACAGAATGTTTTTTGAAAATCAACTCATTTGAAAGAAATAATCGATATCGAAGATAGGTATGCCCCTGAATATTTCAGCTTATTTTACAGCCAAATTCTGGATTTAAACTCGATCGAATCTATATTACTGGAAATATTTGGAAGATATTATATTTTTTTCTGGAGCTAAGCAGTTTTAAGCCCCTGTCCACAGAGCTTTCCCACTTTTTAACACTCATTTTCACTTTTTCCTATGTTCCACGCAAACACGTCATGATTCTTCAAATTTTCTCCGGGCATATCAAAATCTGCTTACAACTTTGTTTGTCTAGTGTAAAATAATGGACCAGTACACCTCGATCGTTGAAATATATCGGCACTATCCTCCCCTATAGATACGATCGAGTTCAAATTTAGAACGTTGCTGTAAAATAAGGTTTTGTTGAAGGCTCTCGCAGAATTTCAACGATATCTGTCGAATAGTTTCTAACATACAGAATTTTTTTTTTAATTTTCTAGTCATGCGATTCTGACAAAATTTTGAATAAGTCTTCGTGTCGGTATTTTTCAACTGAATACCGCTTTCATTCGATCAGATCAGTATTTTTCGTGTTATTGGGAAAACAAAATATGAGATGGCTATAATTCCGAAACTACTCGACGGATTTTGTACATTAACGAACTAAGCAGGCGCATTTTGACTCCAAACCTTCTAAAAATGTTAACTCTCTAACCTAACTCATTGCGTTCGAGCGTAATAGTGCTGACGGCCGGCCATATTCAATTTTAACCTCTAATTCTCCATCAGTGAGTAGAACCTAATTGTTTGAGACCATTTTAGGGCAAGAATCAGAAAAATACACACATTTGGACGATTTGGTAGGCACTCTCTTCACCTGAGCAGGCAGCCAAAAACTGTAAAACCTATTATTCGAACCAAATTCTTCATCAACGAAAACATAATGAAGAAAATCTACCTCTATTAAAGCCGAGCGTTCTCCATTAACGACTTCACGTGTATCCATCACCCGTATCAGATGAAACGTGACAAGTAGCGATTGAAATATTTGCCAAATATGACAGTGACGTGTCATTTGTGAGTAGCATGGTGCCCCTCTCACCCCCCGTGCGGTGAACGTACGTGCCTAGGCAAGCTCGCTCGGATAATTTGCGAACAAGCAACTAACAATGTAACAAAGTTAATAAACGGTTACGGGGGGAAGGATAAAACACGCGCTTGGCGCGAATCTACAGGCTGAGGGGGTTGCGATTCGCAGGCAGGGGGTTGGAGGAACCGAACGCCTTGTTGCTTCCAGAAATAATCGCCCTCCACGTGTCGTGACGAGAAAGAAACGTTCAATTATCACTAATTAATCGGAGGGTTGAGACTGCTCTACTGACTCATTGAAGTGATCATACATTACTGGAATACATATAAATGAAACACCATGTATAAGGGCAGAGGTTGCTCAAAAGTTGTTGGCATAGAAATAGGGACACTTCGGGGCAAAGGCCATCCAATAAGTTTATCAATCTTCATCTTCATAGAACTGAGGTTGCTCACAGGGCTAATCATAAGTCACAGTAAGGTACAGGGTCTTTATAAGATTGTAACATCGTAGTTGGCTCTGAAACCCTCTCATTTTGTCACTTCATATGCATGCTGAACACATTCGCTATTCCAGCTACAGAATTCATCACAGAATATACCCTAATTCTGTGGAATTTATAATTTACACATAACCTTACTTTCTCCTTCGTTTACAATGATGAGGTGCAACATAATTGTCACTGGGTGATAACTGTATTTCTTCGTCATATAATTGGTTTATGAATGGCTAAAGCATTATTCTTTTGTATCTTTCACCATTATTGGTATC
This sequence comes from Halyzia sedecimguttata, assembly GCA_937662695.2. Lineage (NCBI taxonomy): Eukaryota > Metazoa > Arthropoda > Insecta > Coleoptera > Coccinellidae > Halyzia > Halyzia sedecimguttata. Next base: position 65,755,052 of record OW569415.2, on the reverse strand, counting down.
ATGAAATAAAACTGGGCCATACATTCTAAGACGAGAAACTGCTAACCACACACCAGCTTTCTGCGAATGTAATTTATTCTCAATAAAACTGCGGGCATTCTCAGATGTCTAATTTCTGTAGTTTTGAGAATATATGAATTCTCAAAACTACAGACAAACCGACAAGTGAAACCAAGCCTCATCACTAAAAAACTTGAGTCCAATAATCCGTCAACGTTAAGATTATTTAGAAACCAAAAGCAGTATTCTAGGCGACGTGGAATATCTATTGGCAGGAGTTGTTGTACCATCGTTATTTTGTAAGGGTACAAATTCAGTTTTTATTTCAATACTTTGTGGTGAGTACTCAAGGGGATACCAGACTGTAAAGATAATTTATTCAGTGACATTTGAGGAATTTGTTCAACTCATGTTCTCAGTTCTTCAATGACTTCTTGAGAAACTTGAGGTTTTCCGATCGATTTTCCCTTGTTAATATTTCCAGTCTGCATGAAACTGATTATAACACCTCTCATGCCCTCAGAGAAGATTCTGGAATCTGAAAATCAGGATTTTTCGCCAGATATTCATTTTTACGGACCTCTACAGAGTAAATCCATTCACCATTAATTCTTGTACTACTGCTGTATTAGGATATCACAATGAATGAACTCAATTTTCGATGAACAGCATTCTGTGAAATCATAGACTTACGATTTAATGTTGAAATTTCGAAAAATCGTATATTCCAAAGTATTAGCTTTTTAGAGTTGAAAATGAAATGAATGGATTCTTATGGTGAAACTAAATCTCAAAAACAATCTAATTTGAAATTTGTAATGTAAACAAATTTTTTTTCGTTACTCTGAAACCGCATTTTGTATTTAAAAATGTTATAAACTATTTTTCATATCTCTGATCAATTATATATTAATTAGTATATGAAAAAAATGCGGAAAAGCTCTGTGGACAGGGGCTTTGGCGCTCTTGTCAATGATACTTGCAAGTAATTATTCGAACTTTGACAAATCATATCTCCGAAAGTATTGGTTTCTCATAGTTGGGAATGATATCAATGAATTCTGATGCATCATAAATGAATTCAAAACGTAGGTCCTTGACTCACCTCATGTTGTATTTACATACATCAGCAAATTATAATTAGAGCATTTTATGAAATCATAAAATTACGATTAATTAATTTTTGAAAAATCATATCTCCAAAAGAATTAGTTTGATAGAGTTAGAAATGATATCAATGTATTCTTATGATAAAACTGCATATTGAAAAAAATTTATTTGAAATAATATGTAATGTAAGAATATTTTTTTGCGCGTATGTTCTGGGGAACATCGCGTTTTAGTTTTGCCCAAATGTCTGTAACTTTCGAATTTTTTGACGAAAATGGTCTCAAACGATTAAGTTCGACTCCCCAATGAAGAATTCGAGGTCAAATTTGATTCTTTCCGTCCGGCCGTCCGGCCGTACGGCCGTCTGGCCGTTGCCACGATAACTTGAGAACGAGAAGAGCTAGCAACTTGAAATTTTCAGGGTAGGTGGCGCATCTCAATACGACGGACAAGTTCGTTAATGGGCATAATCGGCCCAGTGGTTTCCGAGTAATAATTTTGTTTTCAACCAATATAAATCCGATCGAATTGAAACTTGGTGGGTAGTTGTAGAATATCATCTTAAGCACGTTTGTGGAATTTTGTGCGAATCGTATGGCTAGAAAATTTTTAAAAAATTATTAAAAAATATTTTTGTTGTCACGATAACTTGAGAACGGAATGAGATAGCGGCTTGAAATTTTCAGGTTAGGATGAACACCAGAACGCGACATTTCAGTTTGTTTATGAGCATAATCGGCCAAACGGTTTCAGAGTTATAGCCATCTGAAATTTTCTGAAATTTCGTGGTTTTTGTTCCTCATTAACTCAAAAAGTACTGAACCGATTGAATTCAAACATGGTTATTAGTTGTAGAATGCCAACGCGGAAATGTTTGCAAAATTTGGTGAGGATAGCATTTGTAGAAAATTTTTAATAAATCATTGAAAATAAAAAAAAAAAATTCTATATATCAGTAACTATTCGTTTGAAATTGCTGAAATTTTGCAAGAGCCTTCATAACCTAACTCTACTGCCAAGTTTCAAGTTTTAATACGATCGGTTAAATATTGTTGGAGATTCGAGCATTCTTGTGCGAGTTCAGTAGATGGGTGACCGTTGCCTCGATAACTTTCGAACGAAAGGAGATAGGGACTTGCAATTTTCAGGGTAGGTTGCGTATCCGAAAGAGAGTGTTGAGTTTGTTTTTGGGCATAATCGGTGTAACGGTTTCCGAGTTATACCCACCTGGAATATTATTTCCTTGATAACTCAAAAAATAAATATTAGATCGAATTGGTGCTTGGTAACTAGTACTAGAAAATCAACATAAAGACGTGTTTAAAATTTTGTAAGAATCGTATCCCTAGAAAATTTGAAAAAAATGACGAAAAAAAAAATTTCAAGAACCGAACCCCTAGAAAATTTTTAAAAAGTCACGAAAAAAAAATTGGTTCAAGCACTGACGTGAAGTCAGAAGCTTTTGCGCGTATGTTCTATTGTCCATACTTCTGTATTGGACACCCTTAATCGAATTTACCATGGTAAATTATGTTGTCCATTCTCCTGTATTGGACACTTAATTCGAATTTACCATGGTAAATTCGAATTGAGAGAATTTACCATGGTAAATTCGAATTAAGTGTCCAATACAGGAGAATGGACAACATAATTTACCATGGTAAATTCGATTAAGGGTGTCCAATACAGAAGTATGGACAATAGAACATACGCGCAAAAGCTTCTGACTTCACGTCAGTGCTTGAACCAATTTTTTTCGTTACTCCGAAATCACCAGTCCGATTTTGCCCAATAACAACCATGACCGAGATATTTATATCCCAAACATACTCTGAAAATATCAACTGTCTAGCTCATGCCGTTCGATAGTTATCGTGTCAACCGCCGGCGGTCCGGACGTACAGAATAGATTTTGACCACGGATTCTTGATCAGTGGTAATATGCCAATATTAAAGTTATTTTCAAAACAAGTATTATGAAATCACCTCGATCATTCAACACTCTTCGTACATAAATATTGTGGAGTATATTCTAATTCCTGTCCAAAAATTAATAGATTAAAAATATAATGAAATAGCAACATTCTTCATGATAATGAACCTCATAAAAATCTACAGATTCCAACTTATCTCGCATTTTCACCCAAATTTATTCATCGCAACCAATCGTTACGCTCCATGCATAATTATTTTCATATTATTTTCGCGAATTCAGCTCAAAACGCTACGTCGATGAGTAAGCGCAGAATTTTCATCAACTTACTTATGCTATTCCAGGTACTTCATTCTTCCACTTTACGCAGTCCACAAATTAATGAATGGCCAAATAAATACTCACGAGGACAAAGCGATTTTTAATGAGGTTTCAGCATTATACTCTCCTGACAAAAAATGAACCAGAACCGGGTCTTCTTTCCGAAGTCATTCTTTGATGTGGTGTCACATTTTTCAGGGTGTAAGAAATGTTCGTTATTTTTCAGGCGCAACGGTATCGTTTTACTCATTTGTTAGACAGTAGCTTGAAGATTCGTTCGGTTTCTACTCATTATCGAATGTTTTAATCGCAAATAAAAGGAGTATCCAATTTTGTACCGAATTTTGAGGAAAGACTGAACTCCACCGTTTAAAATAATTTATGAAACTGAAATTGGATGGACTAAGAAAATGTTTACTTTCATTCGTTCACTCCCCAATATAACACAACATAAGAATATATAAAAAATATCCATAGGAATAAATGAAAAATGTTTTGACTCGAATAGCAAGATTATGCTCATGTACGAGCAAAATCAGCTCATTCAATTCATTTTCCTTAATATTAAAAAATATTATATAAGTATAAACTGACTTCGGCTCGGGAGCTTAAGTGTGCTTGTTTGTAACACGGTACACTATTGAAATATATGATTACATATCTGTTATATTAGTTAAACAAAATTGCCTATTAGACATCGAAGATTCAAAGAATGGTCACATTTCTATGAAAATCTATAGATTTTTGTTACAGGCCACAAACATTTTAATTGATTCAATTTCTAGAAGGAAAGTAAAATGAACGAGCAAAACGTTGTGAGAGTTGTTCAGAGTAAGTTTATTTTTGGCGCTCTTCAATTTACCCAAATGTCTGTAATTTTCGAATTCTTGGCTGCAAATGGTCTTGAACGATTTGATTCGATTCACTGATCAAGAATCCGTGGTCGAAATCGATTCTGTCAGTTGAAGTTTTCAGAATAGGTTTGGTAAATAAACATCTCGGTTGAGTTCGTTATTAGCCAAAATCGGCCGGATGGTTTAGGAGTAACAAAAAAAATGTTTTTTTAAATTAAAAATTTAGAATTATTATTTTTAAGATGCAGTTTCAACATAAGAATCCATTGATATCATTTTCAACTCTAATAAGCTAATACTTTCGGAGATATGATTTTTCAAAAATTCAATAATACATCGTATCGAATTCTATCTGTCTGTGTTCTATCTGTGTTCACTTTTCATACATGTTATCTTACCTACCTATAACAGACATGTCAAATGTAATTCCGTTCCAACAAAAAAGTATGATTGAATACAAAATGACCAATTATAGCATATTATAATTACCCTTACCCTGTATGCCCTTGGCTAATCCATATCATGATGGAAATACATGTATAATTTGGTAAGTTTATCAAATTGGGTTCAGAAGTTCAATTGATATATTATAATTTTCAGAAGAGCTTTGAGGAATGAATTTCTCGGATAAGTTCATTATTTAATTTTAATTTCTTCTATGATGCAGTTATATTATAAGAATCCATTGTTATTATTCCCAACTCTGAGAAACCAATACTTTCGGAGATGAATTGTCAAAGTTTGAACAAGAGTGCCAAAGCTCCTGTCCAAAGGGCTTTCCCACATTTTTTTACATCACAAATTCCAAATTAATTTTTTTTTAAGATGCAGTTTTAGAAGAATCCATTGATATCATTCTCAACAAACTAATACTTTTTGACATATGATTTTTCAAAATTACTGGTGATTTCATAGAATGCTCTATGAAGGAAATTACACGGTCAATCTGGATCAGTTTGACGTCAATAATGGATTGATGTCATATTGACGCGAAACTGATTGTATACGCGTACACTGAGGACTGATGGTCCGGATTGATGACAGTTTGATGCCAGATTGATACCAGATTGACCGTGTAACGTCCGCCTAATTATAATTTGCGTATGTATGTAAAACCAACATATGAGGTGCATTTCTGAAATGATATCAATGATTAATGAACGATTGAATTGAAATTTCGTTTCCTTTTTAGTTCATTTGGGGATTGATCAATCATGTTCAAATTTGTTTCCTACATTCATCAGTGAAATAGAATTTTTCAATAAAACACAAGCCTTTTCAATTTAAATCTTCAAGAACTTTTCGGAACCCTAATGTTTATAGGAATTCAATACTTCCCCTTAATTAGAGGCTTATTACATCAACGAAATTCTAAACCCATTACACATCCAACGCTATAAACATCCGCTTTTCAAATAATCTCGTGTTACATACCTATTCTTCCTGCATATATTCACAATACGTAGTTCAACACCAGAGGTTGAACTGAATACTCGTAGAATCCTAAAGGTAATTCCACACATCGCAGATATCGTGAATAGTGGAATGTTACCACAATTTATTTACGATACGCGTAAATCAATTAGTGATTTGAAATTTTGGCCAAATCGAATGTAGTTCATTTGAAGTGCGTTTTCATTATGAGGGGTTTTCATACTATAAAAGTACAAGATTTGAATTTTGGATGTAACATTAATTTCTCTAAAAAGTATCGAAATATTCTCTGAATTTATGTTCATACTTGTATACAGTACTTCCCCGCAACTCCGGACCAAGAGGAACTTTTCTTCTCTATTAATGTTTCAGAATTTTATTTTGTGCAAAAAGTTGGCGTTTCAAAAATGATACAAATTGATATAAAACTCGGCCAACTGTGACGGTTTCAGCGGGAATCGCCATTTTTGGCGTTCTTGTTCCTCTGAACAGAGTGCTTATCAATTTCCCCAAATGTCTGTAATTTTCGAATTTTTGGCTGAAAATGGTCTTAAACGATTTGGTTCGACTCACTGATCAAGAATCCATGGTCAAAATCGATTCTGTCCGGCCGTTAACATGATAACTCTCGAACGGAATGAGCTAGACAATTGAAATTTTCGGAGTAGGTTCGAGGGATAAATATTTCGGATAAGTTCGTTATGGGGCAAAATGGCCTGATGGTTTCGGAGTAACGAATACATTTTTTTTTACACTACAACTTTTGAATTCAATTTTGTTTAAGATGCAATTTTATCATAAGAATTCAATGATACCATTTTCAACTCTAACAAGCTAATACTTTCGGAGATATGTTTTTTCAAAATTTCAATAATACATCGTAGTTCACTGTATTCACTGTCTGTGTTCACTGTTCATAAATGTCATGTTATCTAGCTATTAGAGTCATGACAATTCGTAGTTTGAAAATAAGTATCCGATTCTTGAATTTGTGAATATTATATAAGACTGTTTTGAAACCGAAAATAATATTGACTGGGTTGCATATTGAAAAATTTACGTATAAACTCGGGATGATGTATCAAAAGATTTAGAATTTGATCATTTTAATAATGTAGTTGATGAAGACAATATGAAAGAAGAACATAATGGAATCATCAAAACAAATTACTATTTGTTGACCACTGAGGTTAATATTACATTTTACTTCCTATATACAGTATTTTCATAATGTTACTAGTAAATATATTTTGAACTATTAAAATAAATTGTTCGTAAGCTTCTCCCTACTCAAATATCAGAAATAAATGGACAATCTGCCATGATTGTCTCCAGCCTTGCTCTAGACATTTCGATTATACTTTCCTTAGGTATTTTGAGTTGTGAAAACTATGCACCGAGTGTAAGTTGCAACAACCCATTCCACGAGGTTGAATCATTGCAGATTGCTCATTTAATCTTGATAAATAAATTTAATGACAATTTTTGAAGCAATGTAGATTGCTCTTTTTTTGGCGCTCTTGTTTAAATTATAATTTTTGAAACATTTTTTTTAAACGACACTTTTTTTGAATGTAGTTTCTTTCATGATGCAGTTCTATCATAAGAATCCATTGATATAATTCCCAACTCTGAGAAACCAATACTTTCGGAGATATAATTTGTCTGTTTGAACAAGAGCGCCAAAAAGCTCCTGTCCACAGGGCTTGACCCAATGTATCTCAAAAACTTGGATTTTTTTCAGGAAACGCTCTAAGTAAACTTGTTTAAAATTACAATTTAGATCAATGTGCAAATTCAGTTCAGAAAACCATGAGAAATATTTTTTTTTGCTCTTTCAAAAATTGAATAATTACCTAAAGGAATATTTTTTGGTGACTAGACTATGTAAGTGTCACAATCAATACAACTGTAACTAAAATATTCTGGTAGAATTTGAATTTTGACATTTGTTCGAATTATCCTTGAATGTCGTTTCATTCTGGTGTAAAGTTGCTCCTATTTGTATTTTCGTATTTGAAACAGTTAATTAATATTCTGTGATCACAGATTTGTCTTCGAAGCGAAGAAATGTCGAAAAACCAAAATTTTCTAGTTTGTAGGGAACTTTTGATCTAAAAAACCTTAGAAAACAATTGATTCTGCCCGGCCGTCTGGCCGTTAACACGATAACTCTCGAACGGTATGACCTAGACAAAAATTTTTTTTTACGTTACAAATTTCAAATTCAGTATTTTTAAGATGCAGGTATCATTTCCAACTCTAACAAGCTAATACTTTCGGAGATATGACATGTCAAAGTTCGAATAATTTCTTGCTAGTAGTTTTAGGTATTAATTATGTGTATCTATCTACATGATACACATGACATGACACCAATTTCAGAGCATGACTTCTGAAATTTCAGGGGTAGGTCTTCGTCTGTGACGGATTTATTACTAGATTTTCTGTATTTAAGTCATGGAGAGATTTTAAAACGAATCTTGCTCTTGGAAATTTCGGTTATGGTCAACTGTCCAACGCTCAATATTGAAATTTAAGCGAGTCACAAAAATTGTTCAGCTGAAATAGAAAAAAAAATCCCGAGGGATTAATTAATTATAAAATTTATGGTAAATTACGAGCTGCTAATGCAAGCAGGGCCGTCGGAATGTACAGGGTGGATATACTACACTTGTGGACTATGTTTAATCAAAATGCTCCCATGCAGAAGAGCCAAGGATTTAGGGTCCGAAGGAATACCCCATCCAACGCAGAATGCATTTCTCTTTAACTTTTGCATAGACCAATTCATTGATTGGTGGGTTGGTTTCGATGTTATTAACGAATACATGATGTTAAAACGAAATTTTTTCATAAATATGGAAAACTGGTCCAAATTTGATGCCTGGTAAGGGAACGAGAAGTCCGAGAAAGGTGCATTTCGTCTCATTCAATGCAGAATTTAATGTGCTCTTTTATCATGACCATGTTTTTGATATTGTGAGTCCTTTAGGACATATCAGCGTAAAACCGCAAAAATTGGGGAAGCCCTTGCACCCCCCGCCTCTAAGGCACAAATCCTGTGTGGATAAAAACGTAGGAGAGTCATATTGGGATACAATGAGCGATTAAAACAAAAGAACCGTTTGTAGCCATTATTTCCGTTTTGAAGTGTAACACGACTGACCTATATAATATAATTCTTTGTAGAGGAAATTTTCATCAGGATTAATAATTATTTAAACAACTTGTTGATTAAAGACAGCGATTAATGATTGAGATTTTTTTGACGTTAAGACATCATTAATCACTAAATTAATGAACGAGGTTCAGAATTTTTTTTAATAATTTTTTAAGAATTTTATAGTTCTGCGACTGTATATATTTTTCGAGTTATTGGAACAAAATTCCAGATGGCTATAATTCAGAAACTGTTTGACGGATTTTGCCCATTAACGAATATAGCCGGCGCATTAGGATTCCAAACCTACTCTGAAAATGTCAACTTTCAAACTCATTGCGTTCGAGCGTAATCGTGCCGGACGGCCTAACAGAATCAAGTTTGGCCTCAGATTCTTCAACAGTGAGTCGAAACTATTCGTTTGAAACCAATTTCGGCCAAAAATTCGAAAATTTAGAGATTTAGACGAATTGATAGGCACTGTGGTCACCTAAACAGCATGCCAGAAATATTCGAAAACCATTAGAAAATAATCTTATTATATTGAATTGAATTGAAGAACTATAAAAATAGTTCAATATGAACTTAAAGAAATTACTGTGATATTGAAGAAAACATTCGAGCTACTCAATAAATCGATAATATAATATTATTGCCAAATTCCCTGAAAATCATTGAATAAACACAAAGAACCTCGCTTTCAGAAAATGAATAATTTTTTCGGCGCCATCCTCAAAGATTAATACACCAGATTTCAAAAAGCTCTTCGGATCTCTAATCGCCGTTCTTCCCATTACATCCCTCCGAAATCCCATCATTGTCCCTAATGGTTCAAAGTACGGAACCCCTCATCAATTTGTCAATTCGCGGAGTCGGAAGACACCGATCCCGGGATTTAACTATTAAAAATAATCACCGCTCTAATAAATCCTCAAAGAGAACGCTAAAATCGCTCCGATCGCGTCGAATTTTCAAGACCTCGAAACTGATAACGATACCGGTGATCAGCCCGATCAAAGTCGACTGCGAGATTATATTACTATCATTTGTTTCGGAAATGAAGGAAGATCGTGCCGGAATCGCGGTAAGCTTGTTAGCGGCGTCGTTTCGGAAGCGTCGGAAGGCCGGCTTCGGATCGCGGCGTCGGAGAGGTATCGTTTCGACTAATTTTTTTCGGGGCGAAATCGGTTGTTCGTGCTCGTTAACGCGCCACCTTAATGTTCGACATTTGTTTTGATCTCGTTTGTCACGACGACTGGGGATGGTGGGATTTGTTACATGCCTTGGAAATTTCCATTCGTCTTTTCACTGAAAACTTTACATACATTTTTAGGGAAGAAACTCTAATATGTTTTTCCGTCGACCTCGCAATAATGACGATGTTTAACGTTCACGAAATCATCCATCAATGACCCCTATTAACACTCAATTTCTACCCTATAATACATGATTGTCATGGGCAACCGCACATAGAAGTTATTCACAAGCAATCTGAATTATGTAAAAACTTAACTGAAATATGTTTCGAATATTCAATCTAAGATCTCCATCAAATTACTTTGTAAATCCGCAGAAAAAGGAATTTTAAATTCAAACCGAGGCATCATCTATCTGCTTTAATTTCAACATTACGGAGAAAATTTGTCATTGTCACCACCAGATGCGGCATGAATAGCTAAAACAGCATATCTGAGTTTGCTGCCTGGGAAAAGCCGAAAAAGGAAAAACTTTTAAGTCCGATATCGTTGAAATTTTGCAAGGGTCTTCAAAACGTTATTGTACAGCAAATTTCTGGATTTGAACTCGATCACATATACAGGGTGAGTCTTTGACCACTGCATTAATTTTAACCAAAGATTCCTCTCATCAAATGAAACACTTTTTTCATTTACCATTTTTCCAGATTCGGCTCAGGTAAAAAGTTACAAGCGTTTAAAGATTTCACAATGTGCTAATACACTCCCGCATATAAGTTATCTATGACATTGTTGGCGGACGAGAATAAGGCATGGTAACGTGGTTTACAGCTTGATTCGGGATTCCAACGCTCAGGGACGGATCCATAAAAGTTTTCCATTTTAAACATTCAATGAAGAATATCTCGAAAACGGTGCGTTTAAGGAGAAATGATGAAGAATAATATAATGTTCTAAAACGATGGAATATTCTTGAAATGACTCAAGAAAAACTTTATATGCTTTCTTTATGCTAATTTCGTTTAGTTTTATGAATCCACAAGTCCATAACTAGAAAACCATTAGAAGTAGAAAATAACTAATAGTTGGAAAATATGTATCATAGTTATAGGAAACTTTACGCCAACATTCATTTCATTCGAAAAAAGGATGTCAAAGCTACAAAATAAAAACTGATTTTTTTTCAAAATTTCAACAGCCTGTATCTATTTACCTGAGCTGAATTTGGAAAAATGTTAAATGAAAAAAGTGTTTCATTTGATGAGAGGAATCTTTGGTTAAAATTAATGCAGTGGTCAAAGACTCACCCTGTATATGGAAGAATATATTAGGGAAATACAGAAAAATCACAAAAACTGAATTTTGAAAAAAGGTATACAGTTTAGATACAGAATGTTCTGGGGAACATCGCGTAATCATTTTACCCAAATGTCTGTAATTTTCGATTTTTTTGTCGAAAAAGGTCTCAAACGATTGGCTTCGACTCCCTGATGAATAATTCGAGGTCAAATTTGATTATGTCCGGCCGGCCGAACGTCCGTTGCCACGATAACTTGAGAACGGAAAGAGATAGCGACTTGAAATTTTCAGGGTAAGTGGCGCAGTTATCGATATCTTCTATGGTCATAGAATTGGAAAAACTGGACATACGTCTTTATTTTAAATGGAAGATCGATTTTAAATATAATTTTCATAACAACTATCAATATTTCGACATCTTTTGAGATACAACGACGACCTGGCTGATGGAAATAACGTTTCTCTAAGCTTTTCCGAGGGTCGAAATAAAAGTAAAATGAACCGCAATAATATTGCGCCAATCGACTGGAAAGAATTGGTCCACTGCATTGGGTATTATTTTTCAATATTTCCCCAATATCTCCATCAAAATAGATCTGATGGAGTTCAAATCTTGATCTTGGCTGAAAAATAAGGGTTTGAAGATATCGGATAGATAGTTTCAGAATTTGTTTAAATTTTTTTTTTTTTTCTAGTCATACAATCGTTACGAAATTTTGCATAAATCGTCGTGTCGGTAGTTATCAACTGATTCCATCAGATTAGTATTTTCGAGTTATTGAAAAAATTCAGGTTCGGCTTACCGACGCCTATAAATGTTCATAATTTCTTTTTATGCTAACTGGTAATTCAGTACCTAAGTATGGTTTTTCGCATTTCCACAGTTATCCTCATATAATCAGTATACTGTGTTTTTCTGGAATATCATCCCATTATTCCATCATTCAATTCTATTCACTTCAGAATATCAAATGGGATATCAAGGTGGTTGAAAAATGAAATAATAAATGAATATTAAATAATAAAAATTCACTGGTCTGGTTTGAATTTATGGAACTTGGTGAGAAATCAAGAATTACACTGAGATGATGATAGCTCTGCATATCGGATTGAAAATTAGGGGTTACAATTTCAAAATAATATTTACAAATAGCTTATTCCCAGATTTATATGACAGTTACAAGGAGTAATATGTATATTATGTAATCCAAAATTTTTACTGGGGGAGCTCTTCACTCGATAGTTTTGAAGTTATAAACAGATATTTATTCAGGATTAACTACAAGCCCTAATTACTACTAGCTGAACTGAGATACCTACTTTAGTATGTGTTGATTGAAGATACATCTAATTTTCATTTTTTTTTCGCAGGACGTGATTAACTAACGAATGAATCACTGTAACATTTATTTTTCTCATATTCGGGTAGGTTACCAAAATAGGTTTGCTATTCAGTTATACCTTTATAAACCCCACAAATCTTAGATTGAAAAGGTACCTAAGAATAAAAATTATCTTAGGTACGCCTTTCAGAGGTTCTCTCCTAAACTATGGCAGGACAAATCAAGGAACGTGATACAAAAACATCCTCCAAGCTCTGCAGATGGAACTAAGAGTTGAAACAATTTTTTCTCTGAAAGATTGCATACGTTTATTATTTTAGAAAATGATAAACCAAAGGAGAAAATAAGACAGATGAGTTAGATATTTGATATTCCAATCTGTAACTCATAAAAACCAGCATGTTTCCGACAAAACTTCCCGCAACAATTATTATATGTTTTGCGGGCATTCCTAATATTTTCCCACATCTCCTACGATTTAGCTTCTGAAAAATTCATCCCGGACTGTACATTCCGCCACAATATAAACGTAAGACCGCCTCTGGACTTCGCACACTGCGATCCAAATCGTTCCTTCTTATCCCAGTGGATCCCTCGTCTAAAAAAGCATGGACCCGGGAGTTGACTGACTGTACATTAAATCCCTCTCATGAAAGCCGAATGTAAATTAAAAGTTGGGATCCCGACCAATAGCGAGGGCACTTGGAGTTTGCGGGCACCAATAATGAGGTTTTTTCGGAACATCTGCCGTATCCTCGGTTTTATTTTGTTTAGTGTGTGAATGTATGTTTCCCCTCTATGTTTATGAAAAGTGTGAATAAATAGGCGATGGAGTAGGAAAGGTGGTAACGACAAAATGGCGGTGTGTGCCAACCTGAATCATTCGAAATCTTAGGACTGGCCGTATAATCACCAAATTATGAATATAATATCTAAAAAAAATGGTTCAAGCACTGACGTGAAATCAGGAGCTTTTGCGCGTATGTTCTGCTGTCTATTCTTCTGTATTGGACACCCTTAATTGAATTTACCATGGTACACGGAAAAAAATGATCCAGAACGACGTCGTACGAACATGTAACATATACCAGTAACATGAATTTCCTATATTAATGATATAATGTTTCAATGATTTAGAAACCCTTTCCGATACGAATCAAAAAATCAATATTTCTAGAAATCGTGGTCCAATGACAGATTTCTAGCTTATCGATCGAATAGAGCATTATATACGCGTTATATTCTCAACCATACTATAAAATTTCGCACGGTTCTAGTATTCCCGTCGTATAAATGGAATTATCCCGTCTGTTCGAAATGAACATTCGTTCTTCAAGAAGAGAAGATAATGACCCAATGACCGCCTAAATCGTCACAAACTTGCAGTAGGTTGTGGAAGTTGTGTTGTGTAGGGCATTTCCATTTGTGAAGCGATTCAGTAATATTTTATTATTTTTATATTTGTGCGAAGAACAATGTATACTAATAAGTACCTACTTAAGTGAGCGATTTCAAGAATGGAAGCCTTCCTGAAGGATTTAAATTTGGAATATATTTTAAGATTTCTATAGGTAAGTACCTACACGCCATTCGCTTATTGATTGATAGTGCATGATACTTGGGAAATATTTTCTATAATTCTTTGGGTATGAATTCATGTCTATATACATCCGAATCGTTCATTTTTTTTAAGTATGTATATACGTCAGTAATACCCAACTCTGAGAATAAATTCTTTTTGTTCAGGGGGACGTTTTTGATGTTTCATTGTTACAACTTTCAAACTATAAGAGATAGCGGAAATCTAATATCATATCCTTGGTTTATTTTTAGAGAAACTGATGAAATGATACTATCCGCGTTTTTTCGTATCTTCTTTTGGTTTGATTTATAAACGAAAATTGGAGTAATGGCTAAATTGAAAACGAATCATTACCACTTTCTCTGAAACAATAACATTATACAGGAATTTTTGCGTAGAATACAGGGACTTATTCACATTGTTTGTGGAGGTTCAGATTATAAAAAAATATGAGGTTAATTTGCAGTTTATCGCCCCTCACCAGTTTTCAATATATTTTAAATATTTGGGCAGGGTAGGTTAGGTTAGTTTAGGTTAGCTATAAAAAACGTCAAAAATATATTTTTATCATTTTAAATAATGGAAAATGAAGAAAATAATTGGAGTATTGAAATATGTTTTTGTTATGAATTTTCCTTCATTAACATTGCCTAAAAATCGAAATTACAAATCCAATTAAAATCTCAGTTCACATCTGCAATCTATGAAGATGATTATAACTCAGATAGCTTTTTAATTTGAGATGTTACATCGAACATCTAATTACATATTTACATTGGGATGGGGGAATTCAAAAATACTTTGGATACGTTTAGATGCGATTCTTGATGATTATGATTCATACATCCATAAGAATAATGACGGAATAAAACCATTTTGAAAAAAATCAACCCCTGATTTATTTGCTTATCTATTGTATATTTTTCTTGCAGATGAGGGAATTGATCAAGGGTCCGTTAAAATGCTTAGCCAAGACACGTTGAAGATGTTGATCCCGAAGATTGGTCCTCGCCTTAAATTTCAAACGGCTCTCGCTCTTCATGTAAGAAATGGAAGTGTCAGTGTGAGTATTGTGTAGTACCTATAATGATTCAAATTTGTATAACTGATTACATTTTTCAAAAACTCCAGAATTTTCCGATAAAATTCATTATTCAAGGCTATCAATGCTATGCTAATATTAGAATCATCAAATTGTATCATCAATTTGCAACATTTTTTCTCCAAATGGTTCTTTTCATTTTGTTGATAAAAAATTTTGTTTCAGTACGAATCTCCCAGTATTGGACAAACTCCAATATTCGAATCTACAGACACTGACGGCGAAACTAACTCTTTTTCTGAGGGATCAGAATTTGAGTCCATTTTGAATGAAATTCATTAGAACACGAACCCTTCATTGACTTCAGTATTACCGAATTAATGTATATATTCCTTTTGTAGTATTAAAGCTAGTAATTTTTTATGTTATTTATAATATTTTATAGTGTTATGTATATGTGACAGACTGGCACAAGAATTGTTATTAATTTTTATTGAATATTTTCTGTTAGAATTTTAGATGTATATTTTCATTATATTAAGAGATCAATAAATTTTTCCAGGATAAAATCGTTTTTGTTTGTCTTGAGTTTTTTTATAATATTCCTATATATTCTGATGATGTTCGATGTCTTGTTCATCTGGCTGATATTGATCTCATCTGATACGTATGGATGTGCTTGAAGAAATGATCAAAATGATTTGAAAAAACTTCTTTTTCGAATAATTTTTTTCGGTTCTCCGGGCTCATACGTATAAATATAATAATAGATCATCATCTGCCAGATAAACGAGAAATGAACACTCATATGATGAGGTTACTAGTTTTATATTACAAGATTCAAGATTACATGTTTATATGATGAGATTACTAAATTCATATAACTGAATCATAAGTCTAATACTACTGGAATATAACCCATTTATGACAATAATGCTAGGTTCGAAAGCAGGACTAACTAGTACTTAAAATCGTTGGTATACTGTTAATCTGATTAGATTCTCATCTTTATATGCTCGGGGTCCTACATTGGTATACGATGGTTCTAGTTCAATATGTCAAAATCATCAGATCCTTCAGACCTGACTGTTACTAATAATATGAAAGTAGATTAGTTTCAAGATCTGGATGCGCGTTATGAATAGGTGCTGCAGTCAGATAAGATTAGATGTGCGTTCTTCTGTCACGCCGAGTATATGAAATTCAGTTAGTCAATATATGAATTTCATATATTAGATGCAATATTTTTTTTCCGTGTAAATTATGTTGTCCATTCTCCTGTATTGGACACTCTCAATTCGAATTTACCATGGTAAATTCGAATTAAGTGTCTAATACAGGAGAATGGACAACATAATTTACCATGGTAATTCGATTAAGGGTGTCCAATACAGAAGAATGGACAGTAGAACATACGCACAAAAGCTCCTGACTTCACGTCAGTGCTTGAACCAATTTTTTTTTTCGTGATTTTTTTGAAATTTTCTAAGGGTACGGTTCTTACAAAATTTTAAACACGTCTTTATGTTGATTTTCTACTACTAGTTACCAAGCTTCAATTCGATCGATTCATTATTTTTTGAGTTATCAAGGAAATAATATTCCAGGTGGGTATAACTCGGAAACCGTTAGACCGATTCTGCCAAAAACTAACTTAACTCTCACATTCGGATACGCAACCTACCCTGAAAATTGCAAGTCCCTATCTCCTTTCGTTCGAAAGTTATCCAGGCAACTGTCACCCATCTACTGAACTCACACAAGGCTGCTCGA
Organism: Halyzia sedecimguttata; assembly: GCA_937662695.2. Classification (NCBI taxonomy): domain Eukaryota; kingdom Metazoa; phylum Arthropoda; class Insecta; order Coleoptera; family Coccinellidae; genus Halyzia; species Halyzia sedecimguttata. Next base: position 65,738,002 of record OW569415.2, on the reverse strand, counting down.
ATCTCCAACAATATTTAACCGATAGTGTTAAAACTTGAAACTTGGCAGTAGAGTTAGGTTCTAAAGGCTCTTGCAAAATTTCAGCAATTTCAGACAAATAGTTACTGATATATAGAATTTTATTTTTCAATTTTCAATGATTTTTTAAAAAATTTCTACAAATACTATCCTCACGAAATTTTGCAAGAATTTTCGCGTTGGCATTCTACAACTAATAACCATGTTTGAATTCAATCGGTTTTGTATTTTTCGAGTTTATGAGGAACAAAAAACAACCAAATTTCAGATGGCTATAACTCGGAAACTGTTTGGCTGATTATGCTTATAAACAAACTCAAATGTCGCATTCAGATGCACAACCTAACCTGAAAATTTAAGCCGCTATCTCTTTCCGTTCTCGAGTTATCGTGACAACAAAAATATTTTTTAATAATTTTCTAGCAATACGATTCTCACAAAATTTTACAAACGTGCTTAGGCTCATATTCTACAACTATTCACTAAGTTTCAATTCGATCGGATCTATATTGGCCATTAACGAACTTGTGCGTCGTATTGAGATGCGCCACCTACCCTGAAAATTTCAAGTCGCTAGCTCTTTCCGTCCTCAAGTTATCGTGGCGACGGCCGGCCGGACAGAATCAAATTTGACCTCGAATCCTTCATTGGGGTGTCGAACCGAATCGTTCGAGACCATTTTCGTAAAAAAATTCGAAAGTTACATACATTTTTGCAAAATGATAACGCGATGTTCCCAAGAACATACGCGCAAAAATTGGTTCAAGCACTGACATAAAGTCAGGAGCTTTTGCTCGCATGTTCTATTGGCTATTCACCTCTATTGAACACTCTTAATCAAAAATAGCATCAATATATACCGTTTTCTCAGCTCATATATAAGATATTAATATATTTCGTACAATTTTAAAGACAGACTTGTGTAATGAGAGTCGAGAGAATCTATGATCACAGAATTTTTAATTCTGGCATATGTATTCTGTTGGAAATGAAATTATATGAATATCTAATAATATACGAAAAAACTTACGCCTCAAGTAACTCAGGATACGATTTTCACGAAATTCCTCGAAAATAAGTGGGTCGGCATTCTAGAAGTAAATACCAAGTTCTAATCGGATAAGATTTGTATATTTTGAGCTATAGAGGAAATAACAACAAAATTTCAGATGGGTATAAGTCCAAAACCTTTTGGCTGATTATGCCAATCAACGAACTTGAATGTCGTATTCGGATGCGTAACCTATCCTGAAAATTGCAATTCGCTATCTCTCTCCGTTCTCAAGTTATCGAAAGATAAATGATATTTTTACATCATTAAAAAAAAATTCCACATACGTCTTCATGTCTTAATTCTAAAACTAGTTACCAGGTTTCAATTCGATCGGGTCTATATTTTTTGAGTTATCGATAAAATAATATTGCAGATGGGTATATAACTCCGAAACCGTTGAGCCGATTATGCCCAACAATAAACTTAACTCTCCCATTCGGATGTGCAAGTCCATTTTCCGTTAGAAAGCTATCGAGGCAACGGTCACCCATCCAGCTACTGCTCGGATCTACAACAATTTTGATACGATCGTGTTCAAATTTAGAACTTGGCTGTAGAGTTACGTTTTAAAGGATCTTGCAAAATTTCAGCGATGTTGGACGAATAGTTTCTGATAAATAGAATATTTTTCAATGATTTTCGATGATTTTTTTTTGTTTCTATTGATACAATCCTCGCGAAATTTTGCAGTAATTTTCGCACCGACATTCAATAACCAACCGTGTTTGACTTGAATAGGATTTGTATTTTTCGAGTTATTGAGGAAATAACACCCAAATTTCAGATGGGTATAACTCTAAAACCGTTTGGCCGATTATGACCATTAACCTACCCTAAAAATTGCAAGTCGATACGTCTTTTCGTTCTCAGGTTATCATGAGATGAAGAATATTTTTTTATAATTTTTTCAAATTATTAAATGTACGTCTTTGTGTCAGTATTCTACAACTACCTACTAAGTTTACTGTATTGGTTGATGACAAAATTATTGCTCAGAAACCGTTGGGCAGATTATGCCGAATAACGAACTTGTCCGTCTTATTCGCACTCGCCACCTATACTCAGAAAATTTCAAGTCGCTATTTATTTCCGTTCTCAAGTTATCGTGGCAACGACCAACCGGAAAAAAATCAAATTTGACCTGGAATTCTTCATCAGTGAGTCGAACCTAATCTTTTGAGACTATTTTCTGCAAAAAATTCGAAAGTTACAGATATTTGTAAAAATTATAGCACGCTGTTCCCCACAACGCGCAAAAATATAATAAAATTTATATCTGTTATGCCACTTTTTCGACGATTTTTTTGTGCAACAATTGCAAGTATACATTGATACACTCGGGACACCCGAAGTCATATTTTCGTTTTCCATTGAACTGATGAGGTCGATAATTTATATTCCATTGAAAGACAAGACCAAATTTGTTTGCTCTCAGGGCAGTTATTTTCGCCCGTATCAAAAGCTCCAGTCAGGAACAAAGCAATTAAAAAAATTAGGTTATGTTAATCTATTTTCAGAAGAGCTAATTTTTGTAATCATAGTGATCGGATGCTAGTCAATGGAAATCGTTATTATGATAAATCTATCACGGTGGACGGTGGCATATATCTATTGATATTTCACAAGTTCAAAGAATAGGACTAGGAATGTATGAATTTGAATCTCAGAGTAACGTTTTCTGGAAACTTTACAATGTAATGTGTGTATTCATCCGTACATCTAAATATCTAGAAAAACTCTCGTAATTTTCTGTCCTCTCCATAGGACGGATGATTGATTGTTTTTGGAATATTCGAAAATTAACGACTGCTTATATTAAAATATCTAACTAGGACCGACACAATCCTATACAGCACCGAGATTTCTATAAACTTTATGGTGCTATTCTGCTTTCATCTATAAGCCTATCTGTAACTTTTCATAACAGGAACATTGCTATTCTGGACTGTTTTTAAAGATCTGTAACTTACAGATATTCTTGAATCCTTACGAGTACTCGAGTGGCGATCGGAAGCATATCGGAAGATGTAATGTGAGGATATTCTAAAGAATTATTGTATGATTTTGAGGCGTCATCATTTTTTTCCCGAATATGAAAATGGATATGTGAATAATAATCAGATTGCTTGGATTATTGACTTATTTTTCGAGCATGATGAAAAATCGTATCCATACTAACTGTACGTAATTCCACATGACTTGAAAATCATTTTTATTATAATAGGAACTTGGAGAGAAAACGGTTAAGTGATCAAATGATTCATTTGTAATTCCGGATGATCAATTTATCAGCATCTTCAGATTGAATGAAAAAACATTGCAATTTGGTTTCAGTGAATGCTTTACAACCAGTCCTACAAACAAGAAATGCTAATGCCATATTGCAGTAGCGGGAAAGGTATTATTCATCTTTCTATAATATATGTATGGTGGGTGATATTTTTGAAGAATGAAAATTGGCTTATACATTTTAGTTTTTCATTTGGGCATTTCTTTCAAGTAATACGGACTATTTATTCGTAAAACCATGTTACTAATCAATATATCTTATTTCATATTGCATATTTCATTTCCTTCCTTCATCTCTTAACAATAGTAAAGCTGCAATCAAACAAAACCCTAATAAAATATATTGGGATGATCAGTGATACCCTACGCAAATACCTTCAAATTCTAAATATTTAGGTTATGTTTTCCAATAAATTTATCAAAGTAGTTCAAATGTAGCACCTCAAAGGAGATAGTTACAGGAACAATTATTCCAGAATTGCATTATTTATGATTTCATAGGGCGGCCTCTTACAGAGCAATCGTTACTTACAGAATCATAGCTTACAGATAAAAAGCAGAATAGCATCATTAACCTTTAATAAATCACCAGTTAGTAGTTAATTGTCTCATAATTTCTAATGATCTGATGGGAATATTTCTTTGATTCAAATTTGTCGTATCTTGCTAAAATGGCAAAGTTTTGTATTTTAATAATAAGTACGGATATTTTGCATTGTTACAAGTATAGTATCGTCAGAGTGGAACATTAAAGTTTATTTTACTTAAAGCTATTGAAACAATTGTCAAAGCAATTAATGCTCAAAAAACCCCTATAGAATTCTTGATGTAATAAAAAGGTACAAGAAACACCAGAAAGGATATTCCTCTATATAATTACTTAAAAACTAACGAATATCATCGAGCTATCTCGACAACAGATAAGCCTTTAGTATTTTCTTGAATATATAGCCAAATGGAGGAACTTTATTTCATTCAGCAACCTATAATAAATACGTGGTCCTGCAAAATTAAACAATCGACTCAAATGGTAAGCGAAGCTGAAATGGAATATATTTTTGGCTTTTTGTCTTATATTAACTAAATTAATATTGTAGAAGTACTCATCAAAGGACAAATTTAAATTTAAATTCTTTGTAAAATTTTTCAGAAGCAATATATAGAACAATGTTGTCTAAAAAACTGTAACAAAATAACAAAAATGATAGAACAACTTTTCTGCAACGTTTCAGAGCCTAAATCTTCAGAATTATTTGTTGTTGAACACTTATTCTGAAATTTCTCACACTTAGGTACAATCATTGAAGAAATATAATAACACAGTTTCACTTCACGTTTGCTTATTATGTCATCAGACTCTGTCATCAGAATATTAGGTTTGCTCCAATCAATTATGTGATCTCCATTGATTGTACACACATTTTCTGCTATTTTTTTTAGTTTTATATGTCTCTATTTCTTGCGTTGTTCTTGTGTACCGACTTTCTTGCCTCTAGTGTTATCTATGATTCTCCTGATTCTTTCTGAAGGTTCGCGAACATAAGGGATCGCATTCAATAGATTGGGTTGTTGTTCTTGCTGGTTATTTTGTTATTATACTTCATTAATTGTTATTTGTTTGGAAGCTTTTCTGTCTAGATTCGTGATCTATTGTTCATAATGCGGAAGCAATTTTCAAAATAAATAGTTTTATTTCATATATATTTTATATATATTTTTCAGTGTTTGGGAGAGAAAACACAGGAAAAAACCATTGAATAGTATTTTATAATCTGAAAATATAGTTTGTCAATCACAGGCTGGTTGGAGTAGCGGATAAATGCATTTGCCATATTTAACATCATATTCATAATGGTATAGTTCATCCTTGCCTATTCAAGATTAATCCCGTTCCCTAATAAAGTTCGAGAATATTTTTTGGAGCAAAATGCTCAATGATGAATTAACATCTGCTGGCACACAGCTTCTGCAGACGACAAGGATCCATTCATCCATGAACTCCTATAGAACAATCGTGAAACCTTCCATGTGAAAGGTGTATAATGTTAGGACAACCAATGTCCAAACAGGAACCACTTTCAAAGACTCAACCCAAAAGTGACGCGTGGGACAAGCCATGTTGTAATGACATAATTCATTATTTTCCAATCGTCCGCCATATTGAAAGGGCAAGGTGTAAGGTTGCCATATCCGATCATTATGTCATGAAAATCAAGAACCCTTTGAAACGTCCCACCACTGAATGACACGTCTGTTTTTTCTAGATCTCGATCTATTGAAAAAATCAGATTCGACCCGAACCTTTTTCAAGAATTATCGTCAACAAGATCTGACAAACGTATTGAATGTATGTATAGCGTGAATCTCACCCCCGAGTAAATAGGGACGTTTTTTGCGCCTGCCCTTCCACTTCAGGTCTCATTAGTGTAATTGATGACGTCCGATGTTTTGACGTTGACGGGATGGATTGATCAGATTGCGTTTCAGATTCGGGAATCTAAAGTTCCATTCTGTACTGAGTGGATTGGGCATGCAGGATTCGAGATTTTGATGGTTATAAAAACTGGATAAATTATACAGGGCGTTTCTAAATTGATGGAAAAGATTTTTTGGAAGTGATACTTCGATGAAAATTAACAGGCGTCTTTCATATAATTTTTTTTTTCTCAGATCCTTCCCCTCCACGTTACTACCCCCTTTATTGAATATCTTCTATATGAAACAATTCATAACAATACTAATGATAATAACGTAAATGTCACCTTCTAACAGTTTTTTCAATTCGGAATCTTGGAATTTGGTGGAAAAATCAACCCTTACTATATTTTGCCAAAGAACATTTTGATGCTTAAACTAAAAATTGTTTCAAGAAGACAAATTCAATATGCAATATTTTATCATTATTTGGTTAGATTACTAAAAAATTAAATATTGTTCAGACTCTTTCCACATAAATTCACAGACGTATTGAATATCTCCTATATTCAACAACTTAGAAGAATGCAACTTCTGGCAGTAGTTAAACATTCATGCAAAACAAAAATGTCACTTTTTCTAATTCCGAAATTTTATATATCATAAACAATGTTTTATATCAGAACATTTTTCAAATAAAAAAATTAATTCAAGAAGACATAAATTACACAATATTTAACGTAATTTTTTCTCCTAAAATTGTTAGTTTAATCACAAAATCATAAGATATTACTCAGACTATTTTCACTTGAATTCAGAGATGTTATAATTTGTTGAAAAAATGTAACAGCGAGCTGTCATTTTAAGTTTTGATAACATTGTAAATGAAAACATGTATTACTTCGGTCAATAAACTTATATAATAATAATATATTTTTGAGATTAAAATTCTTATAGATATTCTGTAATAATGCATTGAAAAAATAGGTAGGAACAAAACACAAGTACTAAAAATTAATATATCTGTTGAGAAACCGACTCATATGAGAAATAAAGCACAACTGTACTCTTCATTTAAAAGAATTTCGTATTCTATGAAATAACTCGGGTATGTTCCTAATTCTGATTCTAGTACATAATTCTATTTTTGGCGTTCGATCGAATGCTTTCAGAGATTTATTCATTCCGTGTGATATTTTGTCGGTCCATTATACTGCAGATTAGTTCATTATTCCTCTATTTATTATAATTTCAATCAATATGTCCTTATAATTTAAAGTTTTGTCTGTTTGAATTGTTATTGCATTGAATTTGATGCTGATTTATGATATTATTTAATCTTAATTATTAAGTTTATTAATAGTTGGTTTTATGTTCAATATTTTTCAGAAAATGTATATGAGATGCCCCTTATCATGAGCGTATATTAAGTGAAGAAAAATCAATCAGTCTTTCTTCAAGATCGGAGAGTACCAATCTAATTGAGGCAAATTCAAGTAAGTGAAGGTTTTGAATGACTTATTAATCGTTTTATGACCATATTCTAGTTTGAGTTCACTATGGACTGATTATGAACACTGTAAAAGTACCTACACTCTTGTCCACTACAAATTTTGTCGTCTGACATATGTTTCAAAAACGATGTTTCCATCCTCAAAGACGAAGCCATACTAAAGCACACGGTCATACATCGATTAGTGAAAATAATGAGTTGTCAATAGGGGGTTAGATCATTATTGAGTAAAATATCTTTTCTTTTATACATTTCGATCCCTTCAAGTGTTGCTAAGTACAATTTATTGGAATTTTCTGAAATTGAGCAGCCATTTGATAAAACGAGATTTGCAACAGCAGATTTATAGATGTTGTTGTTCTGAATGTGTTCCGTATGCTCTTACCGTGTGAGAAGGTTTCTGGTTGTTTTCCCGACGTAACACTTGTTGCAATCTAAACATTTAATTTCATTCACCCGATTTTCACATTTCAGGAGTTTTATCGAATGTATTTCTCAGAAGCTCTGGGGTTTGTTCTTCGTTTTTGGATGGAACGTGAAAGCTTGGATACCTTTTACCTTTATATGCAGTGGTTATCACAAATATGTCCTCATTCGAGATCGCGAAGACCTCACTATATGAGCTAAATGTGAATGTCTCCATTTAGTGCACAATGTGAGATATTTGATAAGTTCCTCATGCGAAATCGAAGAGATCTCGCTGAGCTTAACCCAGGCGGCGAACATTTGGACGAGAAATAGAGCTCTCTTCAACCTCTCGAAGAGGTAACAGAAGTCCTCACATTCTCCCTGTAAGAAGTTGCTGAGATATCTCTAGGACTCTGGGAGCCCTCTGTGTTGCCTGGAATAATTGCTTGCTGACATTTTGTGTGTCGGCAGTGGGTACCATGCCGTTCCTGACGAACTGCCACTGGTGTCTAAGGATTGTTTTTTCAAAGAATTTGGGAATTTTAAATAATAATACAAGACAGAAATATTGTTTTTTTATTATTATAATTTGGTAGATAATTTCATGGCATTTATTTTTTAAATATGATTTATGGCATATGTCCGCCGCGTCTACGAGTTACATAGTCCTTTCGATCACTCCAATTTTGCTCTACTTTTTCCAATAAATCTGACGGTATAGCGTCAACGGTGCCTTGAATATAGGCTTCCAATGCTTCAAGAGTGGCTGGTTTGTCGGCATAAACCAATGACTCAACATATCCCCATAAGAAGTAATCGAGAGACAGAACCACTTGTGGAAATAAAGTTCTCACCAAATTGATTTTGCAATAAATTGATGCATAAGCGCGATATATGGCAAGTTGCACCGGCTTGTGTAAACTAAATGCCGTCGACGTTTAGCTGATTAATTTTTGGAAACTAAAAATTTATCAGCATGGCTCGATAGCGCTTGCCATTCACCGTAACCGCAGCCCCTTCCTCATTTCGAAAGAAATAAGGACCGATGATGCAGCCAGCGTGTAAACCGCACCAAACTGTCGATTTTAATGGATATAATTGTGATTCTTTAATGGCTTGGGGATTGTTTTTGTTCCATAGACGACAATTTTGCTCATTAACGAAGCCATTTAACCAGAGCTTCATCAGTAAACACAATTCTTCGGAAAAAATTTTCATCTTCGGCCCGTTTCAAATTAGCCCAATGGTCATTTGGCTTCAATTCTTGCATGAGCTCTATTTTATAGCCACGTAAGTCCAGATTCTTACGTAAAATTTTCCGCGTATTCGAAGGACAAAGGCCGACAAGTTGAGAACGGCGACGTATCGACATTTCGGCGTCTCCTTCAACAATTCGAGCTAAAGCAGCAATATTCTCTTCGGTACGCATATTTCATTGTCTTGTTGACGGTTTTGAATGAAGTAGAGTAAAATTAGTGCGAAAACGATCAATAACTGCATGGATTGCTTGTTCACTAGGCCGATTATGTTGACCGTGAAATGAACGAAGTGCTTTATGAACTTCGCGAATTATTTTTTTCAAATTAGATTTTCAAAATTTGGAAGCGTTGTTCTATCGTTAAACGATTCTTGATAAATTGACAAACCTTACTGAACAGAAATATCAACACAGTTTAACATTCTCAACTGTAAAACCATAGACTAAAATCAACGAAACTTCTCATGCAGCTAAAAAAACTACCCTGTCAATCTGCCTTCCACCAATGAAATAAGTTCTTCTGGGATTCTTCTTCCCCAAATGTAAAATGTTACATTATCAAGATTTAGTGGAAGCAGCCAGGCACTACACCATCTCACAAGGGAGTCCAGATCATCTTGAATAAGAGAAGAAGGAATGTTAAACAACTTGGTGTCATCGGCATATGACGAACAATAAGAGCGAACCACCGAGGGCAGATCAGAGATATATGCGAGAAATAGCAAGGGTTCCAATACGCAGCACTGAGGTACCCCACTGAGAACGTCCCTTAGCGATGACCGAGCTGAACCAACCCTAACGTAGAACTACCTATTCGACAGGAATCTCCTCATCAAAGTAGCCAAGTCACCCCAAACACCCAGATGGTCCAACTTGTACAACAATCCCCTAATAGGAACTCGACCCGAAGCACGGGAGAAGTCAAGGTATATCACATCGATCGCTTTACCCTCATCAATAGCCTTGGTCCACACATTCAAACAATCCAGTATATTTGTAATGATGGATTTTCCGGTATAAATACATGTAGAATATCATTGGAGATAAGGTAACAGAGTTGTGGCAATAATCTTCTCCATAATTTTCACTGCAATGGACGTAAATGATATGGGCCTGTAATTATGTAATTATCTGGGGAGGGCCGGTTACCCTTCTTGAATATAGGAGTGACATAAGCACTTGTCCAACAACCAGGTAAACAATGGATCTTGAATGACGTCCTCATCATCGCAGATAGTGGATATGTAACTGAATCCGAGCAACGCTTGTGTAACCTCATAGGAAGCCCGTCCACGCCAGGAGAAGTATATTCTAATGGTCGATTGCCTCCCTAACCACCTGTGGGTTTAGAACAACATAATCCAAGGAGACTGGAACCCTTGGAATACAAATATGTTGCAATGCTCCATCAGGCTCTAGTGAATGCAGAAGGAAATTAATCTGCCAAAGTCTCAGCACCCTCCACATGATCTCCACACACCACTCCATCATCCTGACGAACCGCCGGCACAGAAACTGTAGTGCTGAGTGTCTGACGAATGTATTTATACAATTTTTTTAATTCTTGCTGGAAGCTAACCCCTCCTCGAAACTCCTCTTCGCCAACCTAACAGATCTTGAAAGCTGATTGGAATATCTTCTATGATTGGAGTAGTCAGTCTCATGTCCACTCCTCAGATAACGACGCCATAGCGTTCGCTTGAAGCAGATCATCACCCAATTCCTCCCACCTAACCTAACCGGATGTTTTCTTACAGTTACAATATTTGTGTGCCTCTCTATTCTTGAAACAACACTAGAATGAAATTTGTCGTAAATATTTTTAACATCATTGTTGTCCCAAACATTGTCCCAATCAACAGCATGAAGACCCAGTTTAACCCTCTCATCGTGGGACACTCTGTAATTCCAGCAATTTAATCTCGGTTCAGATTGAATCAGTCACGATTTTTTCAATACCAATCTTCCACAAACCTACTTGGTTCAGAGATAATCGAATATCTTTAGAAATCATTTAATAGCGTCATTCCATCATGAAGCATATTTACGTTCGTTATCTAGAAAACCCCTACGCATTTATCCGACGAAACGACGTAAAAACGAAATCAATTTTCCCCAGCGCCAGTCACTATATAAATGGACGTCCCTTTCACATCAATTTAATAATGACACCTCAATCTCGAATTTTATCTCTGAACAGAACCAGTCATATAAAAATAAATAAGAAGCCCTCCCTGTTAGATGGGACGGGAAAGATTGGATAAGTGTTCCGGTTCTTAGAGGGAAAATGCTTTTCACGACATTTTCCGATGCTGACAGTTCGGTAAACAGTTTTAACCGCTCTCGTTCCTTATACGCGCCTTCCCTAGGGACGAGAATCGGTTAGAGCTGGGACGTCGTCGGAATGATGAGCTATTGTAGAACTCTACAAGTCACCGACAGGGCATGCCTTGATCCAATTTATTTTGTCATTGTTGCCTTACATCCAGGATATGCGTCTTTCAGAATCTGCGGCTTTCTGGAGAAGATAGATGGGTGTGGAAGATGAGCGCCCCAAAAAGGAAAAACGCTGCAGATATCACACAATGCTCATCAGATCCGATAATTCGAATGCTTTTCCATTCTCTATTCAGAAAATATGGTTCGATATTGACAATTGGCAAACAAAATGCAGTGCTGTTCTCCGATAGTATTGAAAAATAAAGAAAACAAGCCCTGTGGACAGGAGCTTTCTGGCGCTCTAGTTCAAACAGACAAATTATATCTCCGAAAGTATTGGTTTCTCAGAGTTGGGAATTATATCAATGTATTCTTATAATAGAACTGCATCATAAAGGAAATTCAATTCAAATAATAGTTTATTTATCAAGATTAAATGAGCAATCTGAGAATGAGAACTGCACCATGGAAGAAATCAAATTAAAATAGCTGAAATGAATTTGACTCTCTCTTATAGAACAGGATGACATGTACGTGTCTGAACACAGATCATATAATAAAGCTTAGATAGAATAATGATAACATTCTGTGAAAACATCATATCTCCGAAAGTATTAGCTTGTTGGAGTTGAAAATGATATCAGTGGATTTTTATGGTGAAACTGCATCATAAATAGAAGTTGAATTTGAAATTTGTTAGGTACTTAAAAAAAAATTTTTTTTTTCGTTAATCCGAAACCATCTGGCTTATTTTGCCCAATAACGAACTCAACCGAGATATTCATCTCCCTAACCTACTCTGAAAATTTCAACTGCCTAGCTCATTCTGTTCGAGAGTTATTGTAAAAAATTTTTTTTTACATTTTCAAAAACTTTTTTTGACACTTTGCGCTAACCTGGTCAATACAAAACTTCACATACGTATAAAGGTCATGATTCTACAATGTGATGCTAAATTTCAGATAGATCGAGTGATCGGTTTCGGAAATATTCATAAAAAATGTATTTACTAAAATCGGCCATAACTCCGAAACCACTCGATGGATTTTGCCCATTAACGAACTTAACCGAGACATTTACGCTCCAAACCCACCTTGCAAATTTCAATCCTCTAACTCCTTTCTTTCGAGAGTTATCGTGCCTACGGCCGGCCGGCCGGACCAGCCGGACAGAATCGATTTCGACCTCGGATTCTTGATCAGTGAGTCGAACCAAATCATTTGAGACCATTTTCAGCCAAAAATTCGAAAATTACAGACATTTGGGCAAATTGATAAGCACTCAGTTCCGAGGAACTAGAGCGCCAAAAATGTAACTTGATATTCTTCAGTTTCATTTGATTTCGACCTATAAGTATCTAGGCTAAGCGATTGTATTTCAGAATCAATCCACCCCATTTGTTTTTATTTCAATTTTGGAAAAAGTAATAACAATTCCAGACAACGTAGTTCTATTGTCGCATTAAGATGCCCAACCTACCCTAAAAATTACAAGTCGCTATTTTGTAATAATTTTTTTTTTATTTTCTAGTGATACTATCCTCACTTGCTTATTTGCGTCGGTATTCTACAACTACTACCAAGTTTAAATACAATCGGGTCTATATTTTTTGAGTTATTGAGAAAACCATTTTCCAGGTGGGTAAAACTCCGAAACCGTTTGGCCGATTATACCCAACTTCATTGTTGGGTATATATAACTGTCCCATAGGATGCGCAAACTACCCTGAAAATTGCAAGTTACTATCTCTTTCCGTTTGAAAGTTATCGTAGCAACGGTCACCCATCCAGCTACTGCCGGATGCTCAATGCTGGTCAGATCTCCAACAATCTAGATCCGATCGTGTTCAAATTTGGAACTTGGCAGCAAAGTAAGGTTTAGAAGCCTTCCGCAAAATTCCGATATCAGACGGATAGTTTCTTATACATAGAATTTTTTTGAAATTTTCTAGTGATAAGATCCTCATAAAAATTAGTTAAAATTTGCGAGGTGGCATTCTTCTGACTACCATGTTTGAATTGGATTGGTTTCATATTTTTTCAGTTAAGGAGGAAATAAAAACAACATTTCAGATAGGTATAACTCCAAAACTTTTTGGCCGATTAAGCCTATTAACGAGCTCAAATGTTGCATTCGGATGCTCAACCTACCCCGAAAATTACTAGTCGCTATCTCTTTCTCAAGTTATCGTGAATAATATTTTTTAATAAGTTTTTTCAAATTTTCTAATTATACGATTCTCGAAAAATTGCAAGTACGTTCTGTCCGGCCGGTCCGGCCGGCCGTAGGCACGATAACTCTTGAACGGAATGAGCTAGAGAGTTGAAATTTTCAGAGTAGGTTTGGGGGATAAATATCTCGGCTAAGTTCGTTATTGGGCAAAATCGGACAGATGGTTTCGGAGTAACAAAAAAAAAATTTTTTTTTACGAAACAAATTCCAAATTAAATTTTTTTTAATAAGAAGTTTTATCATAAGAATCCATTCATATCATTTTTAACTCTAACAAGCTAATACTTTCGGAGATATGAAGTTTCAAAATTTCAATAATAAATCGTATTTCATCGTTGTCACAGAATGATATTATTCTATGAATTGTCATAATGTCAAATGATGTTCCTGAGACATTATCTAATCAATCGAAGAATTGTGAGCGAAGTGAGAAAAAACTCAGTTGTTTGCTCCGAAATTAGTTTTTCTCAGAAAATTCCTACATTTCGGAACTGAACATGAAGTAAGAGATCTGAGAGTAGTGAGACTGCTTTTCATCCATAGACATAGATATAACTCTCGAACGGAATGAGGTAGGTAGTTGAAATTTTCAGAGTAGTTTAGGGAGATGAATATCTCGGTTAAGTTCGTTATTGGGCAAAATTGGCCAGATTTAATTTGATTTCTTCCATGGTGCAGTTCTCATTCTCATGATTGCTCATTTAATCTTGATAAATAAACTATTATTTGAATTGAATTTCCTTTAGGATGCAGTTCTATCATATGAATACATTGATATAATTCCCAACTCTGAGAAACCAATACTTTCGGAGATATAATTTGTCTGTTTGAACTAGAGCGCCAGAAAGCTCCTGTCCACAGGTCTTGAACCCATTTTTATTTTTGTATTCTGAAAACTACTCACAAAGTTTCAATTTGATCGTATCTGTATCGGTTGAAAACAAAATTATTACTCGGAAACCGTTGGGCCGATTATGCCCATTAACCAACACGTGCTTTGTATCGGGGACGCGACACCTAGGCTGAAAATTAAGTCGCTATATTTTTTCGTTCTTAAGTTATCGTAATAACGGCCGGCCGGATGGACCGAATCAGATTTGACCTGGAATTCTTCATCAGTCCAGCCCAATCGTTTGTGGCCATTTTCGGCAAAAAAATTGAAAATAACAGACATTTGGGCAAAATGATGTTTGGGAAACGCGATATTTCCCAGAACATGCACACAAAAAGTAAAACCAATTTCGGAAAAGGTAAATCCAATTTTGGAACAGGTAAAACCAATTTCGGAAAAGTAAATCTAATTTCAGACAAAAATTGAGATTTTCTTCGTACAATTTTGTGTCCATCAAACTTTCGTTAAAGTTCCGTTATGTTGGTAATGAATATCTTCTTTCTTATAATTTCAACTCAAATTAAGGAACAAAATTCATAATTGCGTTATTGATTGATTTCAAGCAAAATGTTCGGAAAGATCAATTTTAGTTTTCAATTAACCACCTTATGGCATAAAAATTTTCCCAAAGATTGAAATAATTATTACTTCTCTCTGCAAAAATTAATGATATTTTTTTTAAATCTATACCTACCCCTATTTTTTTGCTGCTTTATTACACGGTGCATTTTACCTAAATGATTGTGTAAAAAATTGTTACCGTGGATCTTATTTCTTCAGATAATATCACATTTACATTTTTATTTCTTAAGGTAATTTATTTTCACAAAAAAATTGTTTTCTAGGATACCAATTTTTCACACCATTCGGGTGAGTTGCAACTAATAAAGAAGCAAAAAAATTGGGATGATAATTTAATAAATAAAAAATTATGACAAAAAGCCTTTTGTTTTTGTTAAGTGTTTACATCCATATCGGTCGGTCAGTTCCATATGGTTGACGGATAGCAATTTTAACATATGCGCTAAATTTCGTTTGTTTTTTTGGGTTGAAGATTTTGTCCATGATAGTTTCATTTTCATTTCTTACAGTGATTGGGTTATTTTCTGAAAAAAATTGCTATCTACGGTACACATTTTCTACACCATCAAAAAAAAATATGGTGTGGCCATTTAAAAAAATATGTAACGTCATTCTGTAAAAATGAATGACGTCATAAGTAAAGTTTGTATGCCTTATGGCATAAAAATGGTACCTTATGGTGGTACATTAAAAACTAAAATTGGCCTGTCTGAGCGTTTTGCTTGAAAACATGCAATAACGCATTTATGAATTATGTTCCTTACTTTATCCACCCATTATATATCGATCACGGAATGAACGAGGACTCTTATGCTCCTGACGTCACGTTACGAGTGCTGTTAGTTTTTCATTATGTTCTTGGTCTCTTCAATCAATTCATATTTTGTCATGGAATTTCTTTCTATTTTTATCATTACGATTCTAAACGAAACATTACTCTGAATAGCAACTTTATTGCAAGCACTGGACAGTTTTTCACCCCTATAAAATAAGGTGGAGTATTTTAAACATATAAAAATTGTGTGAAAAAGTTTTTCACCCCGCCAGTAGGTACGTCGTATAGTTCGTTATGATAATAATATATAATTCAGGAAGCATTGTAAAAAATACGTTTCACCCTTACTGGTGCCACCCCAAAAGCAAATACAAAATTATTTGCATTTCCTCTTCGCGCATTCGATTGGTATTGAAGGGTGGCGTCTCCATCAAGATGTAAATATTATCCCCCGAGGGGCCCAGAACGGGAGCCACCCCCTGATCTCTAAATGCTTATTGGGGACACGTAATTTGATGTCGTCAGCTCGCAGCGTTTTTACTAATCATGGGGTATAATTAGAGGGTGAAATATTCACAAAGAAGTCATTTGAGCCCTAACGAACTCTTCGTAATGTAATTTTGTTCCATTTTGTGGCGCAGTCTTGGTCTAACGAGGAGAACTGGAAATTTTAAAATTCATGAGGGAGGCGCTCAACAATTCAATTTTTCATTTAGAAAGTTAATGCAGGTGAAGAAATTTATTACGACGACTGGGAGAAAATGTTCCTATGAATAACTACGATTTGGGCATGGACAATTCGAAGATTTACTTTTCAATAAAATCTTATACATTTTAATGATACAGTTTTTGTTTATTTTGTCTGCCGGGGGACAGGGAAACCTATATCACGTAGTTGGGCTCCTAATAGAAAATTTTATCCTGAACAAATCCAAATTAACGATTTGAAACGGTTTTATTCGGTTGGAAACGATTCCGATTTGAACGAATTGAAACGGTTTAAAACGATGTGAAACGGTTCGGAAAGAAAGATTTGAAATGGGTATAACTCCGAAACCGTTGGGCCGATTATGTCCAACAACGATCTTAACTCCTTCGTCGCTCGTTTTCGAATTTCGCATTCGTGTTTGAATATCAGCCCATTCTGCTACTTGTTTTAGAATATACTATTCTCGTTCGCAAAGTACTGGCCTTCAATAATAGTCGATTTTACGGCCGCAAATTAGTACTTAAAATGTACTTTTCATAGAGGTCGACGAAAAAGTTATTTTTTAGTTGGTATTGTTTCGTTACTGTTTAATAGGCAACATTGTTCCATACATTACTTCCGACGAATATAATCTTCTCTAGCATAGAAACAAATTCAAAATTATTCAGAGTTAGGGAGATGAACTCCTGAGAAAAACCATTGAATACGAGGTATTTTATTATTGAATTATATGTATTCGTATATTTAATGGTGATCGTAGAAGCTCGCTATATTGAAGCTTTCTCACCAATTACGAGAGCGCTTTAATGATTCTGAAACTTGAAGAATAATATACATCCGCAATAACCATACGTTGTTCCTCATACCCAAAGAGATTCCTCATTTCCATCGCGGTAATTGATGGGAAGCCATTAAAAGCTCTGGCGTTGCCTGGAACAAACGACAAAATGGCCGTCTTAGTAAATATAACACTTCAAAGTCAGTAATGACGATGTCGTAATGATTTGTCATGTGTATGTGCGACGGAAACGAAAAAGCATTGGGCCTGAGATTTTTCATTTTCGAAATGTAAGCGGAGAAGTAGAGTGCGAACGGAGAAAATTTAGACAGGGCCGAATTGAGAATATTTGAATCAAATATGGAATTTCATTACGACCAAGTTTGATTTATAAGATTTGGAGAGCGTTTTTTTGGCGAATTTCTTTCGGAGTAGGCAACTGGACTGTGAATGAAATCCTCGAGCTCGACAGATCCACACGTAAAGTGATGAACATTAACCGTAGCCTGCATGCTCGATACAAAGAGTATACCTACCACGAAGGCAGGGATGCAGGGGTTTGCAAAAGTTTGGAAAACCAACACCATCAACAAACGTTGGAAATGGCAATAAGGATATTGAGAAGTGAAGACCCGCTTCTGAAAATGGTGGCTCATCATGAAATTAAAAACCAAGGGGCTTTCCTATTTAAGGCTGCGCAGAGAGCTTTCGAGAAGCTCAGTATAACTGACATATCCATATCAATCATGAGCTAGCATGTACACCTATCACACCAACAGACGAAAGGAAAGTTGGCAGAGAGATAAGATAGGCACAACTGAAGACACTACTCGAAGATCAAATGAGTTAACACCTGCACTCCATAGATTTCAGGAGTTTGAAAGATTAGGGCCTATCGGAAGAACTTTCCTTCGCCTTTCCTAAGTCAGCTGGGCGTGAATCGGAAACAGTGGGAATTATTATGGGGCTTGTCAAGAAGGGGTGATAAATACCAGATGGTATAAAAATAAAATCATGGGGGTGGGCACCCAAACAACGCACAGAGCATGCCACATCCAGCAGGAAACTGTTGCACATCCTATCTGCTTGCAGAGTCCATGCCCCATCAGCATATGTGGAACGACACAATGCGGCACTCCAAATTATCTGAGGGAGGTTTATGGTATAGACAACGAAGCAGTGCTACCATATGTACCTCTGGAGATTGAAGCAGTTGTTGAAAATGACAGAGCTCACATCTACCGGAACTGTGCTATTCCAACAAGATATAGTCATGCTGGACAATGAGCTCAAAGAATTATTAAAAGTTTTTTTCTGGGTTTTCTCTCCCAAAGTCTGAAAAATATCTATACCTCCCACAGTATCCTTTAATGATTACTTAGCTCAAAGAATTGTTTGCTGTCGAATTTTCTTCCCCGGCCGAAAATAATGTGGTGGTGAAAGAAGAACAGAAGAGGAAATAATACAAGGATTTAATTCGAAATGGGGACACTGTATCCAAGGCATAAAGTTAGCACCTCATCTCTTTTGTTAAGGGACGCTTTAAGGGCAGGGAGAAGAACTACTCCAAGGATGGTTTGTGAGGTTTTTCAGTGAGTAACAACAAGATCTGGAGTCTCACATTCCTGTGAGGGAGGACCCTCTCAGGGATGCCTATGAAATTAAATTATTTAACACAATATTTGATGATTTCCAACCAGCATTACCAAGAGATAGCTTGACATTATTTTCTAAATTAGTTGATATCGATTTGGATTGAACACTGATTGAGAAATTAATCAACTCCATAATTTTCTTGGTAACGTTGTTTTTATTTGTCAAAGACTCCTTCACTGTTGTCGAACGCCAGCCACCGTGCCGTTTTAGAGTTTTACCATGGTAAATTCGAATTAAGATTGTCTAATACAGGAGAATGGACAACATAATTTACCATGGTAAATTCGATTAAGGGTGTCCAATACAGGAGAATGGACAATAGAACATACGCGCAAAAGCTTCTGACTTCACGTCAGTGCTTGAACCAATTTTTTTTTTCGTGATTTTTTTGAATAGTGCAATTTCCTTCCTGATAATTATATTTGAAAATTTATATTCCGAATTTTTCTGACTTATTCTATGTGGATTATCTTCCCATTTGTGTGAATTGTGAGTATTAAACTAAAGATTTTTAGTAAATTGAGCTTCATCACATAAAATTGTCCTGTAAAAAGTTGTTCCGTGATTTGCGATCCAATTTAAAAAATATTATCGCCAGGTTCTAACCGTTGTACATGATGAATGTGGAATTGGTACAAATTTTTGTCTTGGATTACTTTATTCACCTTGCTTTTTGGCAAATGTAATAGTGCGCCTATTGTTCGTAAACTTATCGAAGGTTGCGCATGGACCAATTCAAGTAGGTACCTACCTACTGCATAACTTCTTTCCAAAATTTCTTTAGCGATCTTTGCAGCTATATGGACCCTGAAACATACCATACACGAAAATAATATCAGCTTGGGTACTCTCTATTTGCAAAATTAGGCTAATCTAATATTTTGATAATATACAAATCACCAGCAACCATAGACATAGAATAACATGGACTGGCCCTCACGTAACTTTATCACACAGTTCGTTGCGGAATACATTAGGGAGAGAGATGTTATGAAGAATAGAATAAGTAAAAGCAAATAATGGTATAAAAACAATGAGGTTTTTATACCATGGAGAAATACACAAATTGGAAATTGGGGCATATTGGAAAATTCCAATTTTTTTTAAGAGAAATATTGATTATTTTGAATGAGTATCAAAAAAGCTGAATGAATTACAGTAAGGAAATCTATAAGAAATATTTTCAGATTATAAGCACAGTAATCTGTGTTATAAGTATTAGAATATTCAGAAACGAGTCTCGGATTTAAATGAAAATGTTTTGCCTTTAACTATTCTGTCTACAAATCACCTAAACACATACACAATACTGGAAACCAAACAATACAGTATATAAGAAAGCTCAAAGGATAAAGGAAACCAATGTTTTGTATTCTGTGGTTTTGCAAATCGCCAAATTATAAGAATATATTCATATACCGTGGTTTGCCTTTAACTATTCTGTCTTTTTTCAATGCTGATTTCAATGGTCTCTTTCTCACAACCAGTCCATGTTATTTTATGTCTATGGCAGCAAGAAACAACACAACAAATGGTTTAACTTTCTAATTTTAGTTGTCAAAAAGATTTAAAGCATAGAACATAATCCACATAGAATAAGGCAGAAAAATTCGCAATATAAATTATCATAATGTATGGCTATGATAAACGATAATTTCATAGGGCCTCATTCTTTCGACGATGGCCTGACTATAGATCGGTTTATCTCGACTTTTTACAGAACATTTTAACTGGCATGCTATGCTATTTTCATAGTAAATTCAATTTTTCGTCTAAATCAATTAAGTGTCCAATACAGGACACTCTTAATTCGAATTTACAATGGTAAATTCGAATTAAGTGTCCAATACAGGAGAATGGACAACATAATTTACCATGGTAAATTCGAGTAAGGGTGTCCGATACAGGAGAATGGACAATAGAACATACGCGCAAAAACTTCTGACTTCACGTCAGTGCTTGTTTATCTTTCCATGGATCTCCACTTTTCAAGGAATAACACATTTCGACTATAATTTTTCAAATTTCTTCCAATAATCGAGTTGCTTTGATAATTTTTTTTCACAAAGATGAACTTTAGGCAATTTTCTCCTTGGATTTGAGTTTTTCTTCTTCAAAATCTTACCCTACACTTCTCTGTACATTTCTAGTCACTATATTATTTTACAACCATAGACTTTTCTTGCAATATCACTAATACTTATCTTTCACAAAACATTAATTAATATTAATATGGTTTTCAAACTATGTACAATACATTCCTATATCCAAGATATGTATTTAAGTTTCTCTCTATTTTCAGATTGTTTTGTGGTAAATTGGATTTTCTTGTTCTGTAGCCATCAAATTTGCGTATAGTGTGACTACAAAGTAGAAGTTTTAAATGTGCTTGATATGTTGGCAAAGTAAGACATTAAAACATTTTCTGAGGACGAAATAGCTTTCGGTTCTTTGCACCACTTCATTGATGGATTTTAAGAAAGTGTGTATTTTTCTTTCAGTTTTGCCGGCACCAAATTTGATGAAGTGACATTTGCTGCCTCAGCAACACTGGGCGGCATTGAATTCGCTATCGCTATTTTCCATAACTTTAGAATACTTGAAACACTCATTCAATATGTGACTTGTAGAATCTCCATGGAGATTGAAGTACGATGAAAATGTGTATAAAACAACGCACTTCTTCCGAAATCACTATTAAACATTGAATAAAGGATTTTATCGAATCATAGGAAAACCATTTTTTGGCGCTCTAGTTCCTCGGAACTGAGTGCTTATCAATTTGCCCAAATGTCTGTAATTTTCGAATATTTCGATGAAAATGGTCTTAAACGATTTGGTTCGACTCACTGATCAAGAATCCGTGGTCAAAATTCATTCTGTCCGGCCGGCCGTAGGCACGATAACTCTCGAACGGAATGAGCTAGAGAGTTGAAATTTTCAAAGTAGGTTTGGGGGATAAATATTTCGGCTAAGTTCGTTATTGGGCAAAATCGGACAGATGGTTTCGGAGTAACAAAAAAAAAATTTTTTTTTTACGAAACAAATTCCAAATTAATTTTTTTTCAATAAGAGGTTTTATCATATGAATCCATTCATATCATTTTTAACTCTAACAAGCTAATACTTTCGGAGATATGATTTTTCAAAATTTCAATAATAAATCGTATTTCAACGTTGTCACAGAATGATATTATTCTATGAATTGTCATAATGTCAAATGATGTTCCTGAGACATTATCTAATCAATCGAAGAATTGAGAGCGAAGTGAGAAAAATCTCAGTTGTTTGCTCCGAAATTAGTTTTTCTCAGAAAATTCTTACATTTCGGAACTGAACATGAAGTAAGAGATCTGAGAGTAGTGAGACTGCTTTTCATCCATAGACATAGATATAACTCTCGAACGGAATGAGGTAGGTAGTTGAAATTTTCAGAGTAGTTTAGGGAGATGAATATCTCGGTTAAGTTCGTTATTGGGCTAAATTGGCCAGTTTAATTTGATTTCTTCCATGGTGCAGTTCTCATTCTCATGTTGCTCATTTAATGTTGATAAATAAACTATTATTTGAATTGAATTTCCTTTAGGATGCAGTTCTATCATATGAATACATTTATATAATTCCCAACTCTGAGAAACCAATACTTTCGGAGATATAATTTGTCTGTTTGAACTAGAGCGCCAGAAAGCTCCTGTCCACAGGGCTTGAACCCATTTTCTATTTCAGTATCGTAATGAGTTCATTCCAGCACTAAAAACAGTGCTGGAATGAACTGATTCCCGCATAGTTTCTAGTTATATTTTTCGTTTTGTAGTAGTCAGCACTGACATTCGATCCTATCAAATTTCAACACACGTCAATTATTGTCAATATAAGATAATCTGGATAAGGTGAAATAATTGTTGAGAGGAAAGGTGTTATTTTCAGAAAAAATAAGATACGAGAGATTTCCTTCTTGCTAATTTTGAATCATTGATGATATTAGGGAACTGTTAAATCTGATCTCCATGCTCTACGTACTATTCAAATTCCGTGATCTGTCAACTTTCGTAACAGTAACACCAACTGCCAAGATATAATACAAAAGTCACTAGGATGTATAATCCTAATTTTTCATTAAATTTCAACAGTATTTTACAAAACTTGCCTAAAATAGAGAAAATATCGTCTAATACTCGTTGCAGGGGAAATTCCAACACTCATGCGTACGAAAACTCGCTCCTTCGTCGCTCGTTTTCGAACTTCGCATTCGTGTTTGAATATCAGCCCATTCTGCAACTTGTTTTAAAACATACTATTCTATAACATCTTATTACATGGGAGGCAGTACCACTGAGAACACGCACCGGTCGAAGTACGAGTACCTAACCAAAATTATCGTAGCCGTAAAGGTTCCGTTCTTATCCCAATAAGACAATCTTCCTGGGATACCGATTGAAACTTGAATTCATACAAATGATAATTATTGTCCTCAGTGCATAAAAGCACTTTGCAGCCAACCAAACAATAATAATCTAATCCAAGGGCTTCCATTCAAAATGGTCAAATATCAGTCAATTCCACACAGGAATTGGAATCTCTCAATCCACCTTGTCGCTAATTTGGCCTTAATATTTTTTCAATATTGAATCGTCGTTTTTCCCGTCTGAAAAAACATTGAATATTATGAAAGTAAAATATTCTAGAAAACCTCGAGCTAAAATCTAATACTTTTTTCCCTTGCATAATAAATAACTAATAATGAGTGGAATTAAACCACTGAGAAATCAAGTCTTGGATAAACTTTTGGAAAACACTATAAGTCAACCGTTAATCCACTGATTTAACAGTTATCATTGTTTTCTATAAATAAGCTTTTGTTTAAATTTGTAGTATTATTCGTAAATACCATTTTTTGTAGAATTCAAGGATCCAGAATTTTTGAAATTATATTTCCATTTGAGATACAGAACTATCATTTAAAGAAATACATTCTAAATTATCGTTAAAATGTATTATAATATCTTCAGATATATTTTATGATTTTTATTCATCAACATTTTTGCGCGTATGTTCTGGGGAACATCGCGTTATAGTTTTGCCCAAATGTCTGTAACTTTCGAATTTTTTGAAAAAAATGGTCTCAAACGATTAAGTTCAACTCCCCAATGAAGAATTCGAGGTCAAATTTGATTCTGTCCGTCCGGCCGTCCGGCCGTCCGGCCGTTGCCACGATAACTTGAGAACGAAAAGAGCTAGCGACTTGAAATTTTCAGGGTAGGTGGCGCATCCAACTACGACGGACAAGTTCGTTAATGGGCATAATCGGCCCAGTGGTTTCCGAGTAATAATTTTGTTTTCAACCAATATAAATCCGATCGAATTGAAACTTGGTGGGTAGTTGTAGAATATGAACCTAAGCACGTTTGTGAAATTTTGTGCGAATCGTGTGGCTAGAAAATTTTAAAAAAATTATTAAAAAATATTTTTGTCGTCATGATAACTTGAGAACAGAATGAGATAGCGGCTTGAAGTTTTCAGGTTAAGATGTGCACCACAACGCGACATTTCAGTTCGTTTATGAGCATAATCGGCCAAACAGCTTTGGAGTTATAGCCATCTGAAATTTTCTGAAATTTGGTGGTTTTTTGTTCCTCATTAACTCGAAAACTAATGAACCGATTGAATTCAAACATGGTCATTAGTTGTAGAATGGCAACGCGGAAATGTTTGCAAAATTTTGTGAGGATAGCATTTGTAGAAAATTTATAATAAATCATTGAAAAAAAAAAAAAAAAATTCTATATATCAGTAACTAATCGTTTGAAATTGCTGAAATTTTGCAAGAGCCTTCATAACCTAACTCTATTACCAAGTTTCAAGTTTTAATACGATCGGTTAAATATTGTTGGAGATTCGAGCATTCTTGTGTGAATTCAGTAGATGGGTGACCGTTGCCTCGATAACTTTCGAACGAAAGGAGATAGGGACTTGCAATTTTCAGGGTAGGTTACGTATCCAAAAGGGAGAGTTGAGTTCGTTTTTGGGCATAATCGGTCAAACGGTTTCCGAGTTATACCCACCTGGAATATTATTTCCTTGATAACTCAAAAAATAAATATTCGATCGAATTGAAGCTTGGTAAGTAGTAGAAGAAAATCAACATAAAGACGTGTTTAAAATTTTGTAAGAACCGTACCCCTAGAAAATTTGAAAAAAATGACGAAAAAAAAAAAATTTAAGAACCGTACCCCTAGAAAATTTCAAAAAAATCACGAAAAAAAATTGGTTCAAGCACTGACGTGAAGTCAGAAGCTTTTGCGCGTATGTTCTATTGTCCATTCTTCTGTATTGGACACCCTTAATCGAATTTACCATGGTAAATTCGATTAAGGGTGTCCAATACAGAAGAATGGACAATAGAACATACGCGCAAAAGCTTCTGACTTCACGTCAGTGCTTGAACCAATTTTTATCATAACCATTATTTACAGCAATATTTTAGATGATATAGTTTTTTTGGGAAATAAGAAGATTTATTTTAATCTGTAAAATGGCATCTGTAGACAGGGTCTTTAAAATATCGAAAATCCGTGTAAACAATGATTATGCCGCAAATACACAAAAAAAACAATCCAAAATGTGCATGCGATCTTGTAGCACACAAATGAACCCCCATAACTTGTTCTTTTGGTTGAGGGTAAACATTTTGGGAACAAATTTTCTCGAAACATTTTTGGTAATGCATTATTCTATGGTCAGTTTATAGAAATGTGAAAAATGATTTCACATGGACAAATAAAATTCCTAACTTTCGATAAGAATAAGAAATGGGCGTTTTTGTAAAATTGTAGCATCATGCGAAGAAGTGTTTGCTCATTTAGAAGTCCAAATATAATAAATTCAATAATTTTTTCGAGCAGTATTTTTCCAATAGAAAATTAATCTCCAATAGACACACAAACTTTCGTATGTACGGTAATGAATTAATCCAAAGTAAGGGCACCAAATTTACAATAAAGGTGGGTTAATACAGCAAATAAAACAAATTGAAATAAAAAAATGGGTTCAAGCCTTGTGGACAGGAGCTTTCAGGTGCTCTAGTTCAAACAGACAAATTATATCTCCGAAAGTATTGGTTTCTCAGAGTTGAGAATTATATCAATGTATTCTTATGATAGAACTGCATCATAAACGAAATTCAATTCAAATAATAGTTTATTTATCAAGATTAAATGAGGAATCTGAGAATGAGAACTGCACCATGGAAGAAACCAAATTAAAATAGCTGAAATTAATTTGACTCTCTCTTATAGAACAGGATGAAATGTACGAGTATGAACACAGATCATATAATAAAGCTTAGATAGAATAATTATAGCATTCTGTGAAAACATAGAAGTACGATTCATTATTGAAATTTAGAACTTCATCTTAGCAGAAATTGAATTCAAACATCAGAAGAATTTAAATTCAACAAGAGTGCCAAAAATTATCAATCCAAAACCAATAGACGAATTCTACCCAACAACGAACTCATCCGAGATATTCATTCCTCAATTCTATGATGAACGATAATATATATCTTTCCTCAAATCTACTCCAATACACCAATATTCCAGTTATGTTTTTAGTGGAGATATTCTGAACTCAATATTATTAACTTACCATTACCATTTCCATCATCATATGTATTGACCATCGGCATGAAAATATCAACCAACAAAAAGTATGATATTATATTATAATTCTCATATTTATACGATTGCTGGAATGAATGACAATGTTATTAACTTACCATTACCATTCCCATCATCATATGGATTGACCATCGGCATGAAAATATCAACCAACAAAAAGTATAATATTCCTAGCTTTCTATTTGACGCTATATTCCTAGCTTTCTATTTGACGCTGTATCACTTCCAAAGTGATGCGAAATCAGTTCAAACCAGTGAAATAGAGGGAAATCCCTCTATTTCTCTGGTTCAAACTGATTTCGCATCAGTTTGGAAGTGATACAGCGTCAAATAGAAAGCTACTATTATATTATAATTCTCATATTGATACCATTACTGAAATGAATGACAATGAGACAACGTCAAAGTTGACATTATAACAATTCATAGAATAGCCACAGAATAATTCTATCATTGGAAATTTTGAAAAATCATATCTCCGAAAGTATTAGTTTGTTAGAGTTAAAAATGATATGAATGGATTCTTATAGTAAAACTGTTTATTGAAAAAATTTAAATTGGAATTTGTTCTGTAAAAAAAAAATTTTTTTTTGTTACTCCGAAACCATCTGTCCGATTTTGCCCAATAACGAACTCAGCCGAGATATTTCTCCCCCAAACCTACTCTGAAATTTTCAACTGTCGGGCTGATTCCGTTCGAGAGTTATCGTGCCTACGGCCGGACGGCCGGACCGGCCGGACAGAATGAATTTCGACCACGGATTCTTGATCAGTGAGTCGAACCAAATCGTTTAAGACCATTTTCATCGAAAAATTCGAAAATTACAGACATTTGGGCAAATTGATAAGCAATCAGTTCCGAGGAACTAGAGCGCCAAAAAGAAACAAATCAAAAAAAAACAACAAACACGCATCTGTCCATTGAGAGCGTTTGTACAAGAAATAAAAATAAGAGCCTAAGATGGCTAACTTTCATCTTTATTTCTCATTTTATTTGGTTTGGAAAATGATAATGCGTATGTTGAAACGTGAAATTCAACTTGCTAAAAACGCAGTCATTGTCAAAAAAGCTACGATGTGATTGATTCATTTTTATTTCTTATTCATCTTAATTGATCAATATATTTTGCTTTTAATTCTTATTTTATTTCAATTTATTATTGTTGTTAATTCGCTGCATAAGCCCACTTTAACTCAATATCAACTAGTCTTATCGCCAAAAAGTATGGAGATTATGCACGTTGTAATGGCCAAAAATGATATAGATTCTGTGTTCGTGCATGTATCAAGTGCTTAATTGACCATGAATTTTTTGCCCAATCAGTGCTTCTGCATATTTTGTACGGAACATTTTTTTATTCGATTGAAAATAAATAACTGTTTGAAACTTCTAACTGGAGTTTTGAGTTACGGATCTGTCTACCTCCTTGTTCAGTAGGAATACGGAGAGCAATTTTTTTTCGCGGGCTTTTTGATCGCAGTAGAGTGTTTCTCTAATTGCTATATTTTAATGAGCAAAGTGCACTGATGCACGGGCGTACCTCTCTCTTAATTATTCATTCAACCCGCGTGAGATTATGAAAATTATTCTCGCGTAAGTTTATGAAACGACTTTTAATTACAGGTTATGCTCCGAGATCTAAAGGCATTGGATGTAGAGAAACAAAATGGCGTCGTGTGAACGTTATTTATTTTTATACATCATGGAGGCATACAATAAACAATCTCATCAGTAAAAACTCCACAATGAAAAAATAAATTTCAATACCGTGGATAACAAAACTGTTAATATAAGAATAATTCACATGTTGTATTTAAATTACTGCGACGCCATTGTATCATGAGTTTCTTCAAGCAGCAAATGTACGCAGAAAGCATGATCATGAAAATGATATTTCTAGAACATTCGAATAATAATCGTGATTGCTGTAGGTTGAATTACATATTTGATAGAAACCATGTCCAAAAGGTAGATAATTGAGGAGTAACTTTTCAAAACGCAATTATGTCCAATTTGGGCGAAATTGAGTTTGAAGCGGATTCGGAAATGATTTATATTGCTCTATAGCCCTATGTAAACAAAATCTTACAAATGGCATTATGTCCCTCTGTCATTCAAATCCAAAGTATGTAAGCCGCATCGCAATGAATTATGTTTACGTTTGCATTTTTAAAACAGATAAAATATAACCAAAAACATTTTTTATCGATATGCTCATGTTAATTAGGTTATAGGCCAACACTTACTGTGCAGACTGTTTTCTCTAAATGTATAAAAAATCGCAACAAACAGCATTACTTTCAATTTCAACCACATCAAAACGCATTATATGTATACAATAAGATGAATCAAAACGCATTAAGTCCAAACGTTTTTTACATTTTCTGTGTATATCTGATCAATATTGATTTAAATGAGATTAGTTATTACCTTTAGATTTAAATTTCTATCAAACAAACTCGACGTACTCAAATTAAGCCAGGGTGGAAGAAAAAATCGTTTTTCGTTGATTCCCAATAAAATGGTTCTTGTACATAATGCGTTTTGAAAAGTTGCTCCTCAATTGTTCTGGTTTTTAATTTTCCCAAATAATAAACTTTGGAATCGCGCACCAACAGAATTTTTTGGTTTCCCCCCTTAAATTCTCACAATCAACGTGTTGCATATAGAATTGATAAATCCAATGAAAAATATTCGATCGTCTGGAGGGCATTTATGAATCTTCGTACAAAAATAGAAAAATTTACAAAAACCCTCCGACAAATTGATTCGGGTCGATTTACGTTGAGAATTTGGTTTCGGGGTTGAATATCTCAAGACAATACGAATTTTTAATTTTCTTTATTTTGGTTTATTATATCCTCAATATGGCTCTGTAACCTCCCATGAAATTTCAAAGGTTCCTGATATGAAGCAATTAACTCTTAGGGTTGAAATTTGGGGGAGAACTGAAAAAAAATAATAAAATCTTGGTCGGATTAATCTGAAAAATATTCGGCGCAATGTTCTATGATTGGTAGTTTGCGTGTCATAAAGAAATGAAAAATTCTGGGTCAATTTTTGTACGTTCAGTCAAATTTTTCGATAGCAATTCTCTACGATATCTATGATTGGTTAGTTATAGAAGGACGAGGTGGTGAAAATATAGAAGCCTGTATTTTTCATGTGGTTGGTGGTGAGTAAAATAATGTGGTTGCAGATCACATAAGTATAAGTAAATTCTCTAACTTAATAACTATGTCAAATACCCACTTCAATACTGCTGCTTACGACTCCCATAATGTATAGTTTTTAAGTATATTTCAAAATTCTCATAGCACATTAATTACACTTCAATATAATAAGTCTTCAACTTTATTTTTACAAACAGCGTAATACTGACTGAACTTAAAATTAATAACGAATGACAAAGTGACATCTCAAGGTCTCTGAGATCTGATAATAGTCGATTTTCGATTTGGATCATTTTGAACATTTGTTATCTTTTTTAATGTTAATTCACCCTGTATGTGAACAATGAAATTTTTACCGACTATCCAAAAATATCGCTTGGTAATATCACACAGGGTGATTATTAAATTTCGTTGTTGAAGGAATAGATTTAGACCCAGTTTTTTCAGCGAGCCAGATTGATATTTCATCTTATATGTCAATGATATAGGTACCAATTATTATATATAGGATATATTATATCCTATAACTATTCAGACAAAGGATGATGCAATTTCAAGGCATTTTTTACTAAACATTATTTCGATTTCTCACATTAGTTTTGATAGCAAATTTGTCGATCATTTCATTTATGCTTGAATGCAAGATTCTTGTGAATTGAAAGAAAAAATAATGTAACACAATATTCAATCATTGAAGTAATATTTATAGAATGTGAAAGGCAAGTAATAACAAATAATTGATGTGGAATTCTGTGTCTCAATAGGTATATGATATGAATATTTAAGTATCATTGCTCTACAAGATGAAATATCAATATAAATAGTTGAAAAAATTAAGTAAAAATCTTATTATTCAGCAACGAAATTTATAAATCAGCCTGGATGATAGTGCCAAGCAATATTTGTTCAATTCACATCAATCTTAATGTCACTAATCATTGAGAATTGAGATTAACTTGACCAAAACTATTTTGAAAGTATTGAAAGGCCAGAAAAATTTCTCACACTAATAGAAATGAATAATTAGTCAAATATTCCTCATTAACAAATCACTATAATTTTCGACAATGTATAAACATGAATTAAATGGACAAAAAGAATGAGAGAAACCAATCATAATTTTTAGTTGAAAATTTGTTGTCATTCTTTATCTGAGTACTTATAGGATATAAGAATTGGTACATCATTGTCATACCGGGTGAAATATCATTCTAAAAAAATTTTCATCTAATTATGTATTCAACAAGCAAGTTTATTCATCACCCTGTATGATAGAGCCAAGCATTATTGTTAGATTTTTTGATGAATTACTCATTGAAATCATAAAAGTGGAATACATTTTCAGGGTAGATGTACATGATGAACTAATATTAACAAAGATAGCATATGTCCAAAAGTATCATACTTCGGTCCTGATTTTTTTCATTTCAGGTATAGTAAATGCAAGCGGTCAAAAAAGTGATATAGCTGCAAACTTTTGTTATACTATTTTATCAACTCTGAAATAACGATATCCACCAACCATAGTTTTGGATTCAATCATCATTGCAGCTTTGTAGTCCATTAAAAATATTATCGAATATTCGGAGGAATGTCAATGAATTTTACCGAAAATTGAGAAGTTGAAATAACCAATGAAATATTGATGTATACAACAATTTCAAGATACTAAAAATGAGCACCAACAAAACATACCAGAAAACACAATCACTGTTTTTTCATTTGGATGGAGACTTACACAAGGTTAAATTTTCACTGCTATAAAGTATTTGAATATAATGATGTAAGAGCTTAGGAAAAAAACATCAGCAAAAAAAACCCTGTCACCCCGTGAATGTTGAGATTTGTAAAATTGAAACATTTTACGAGATTAGCTGAAATATTGAATATTGATGAGCATTGCCATTTGAATAAAGTAAATTTACTACATTGTAATAAATCCGTTCATGAATATTGCGTTTCACAAGAAAAAAATGTATTATTCAATTTCGGATTTCATTCTTGCTTATTATACCATAATTCCAGAGGACGGGCAAACCTGGCTCTTTCAACAGGAAGAATTCCCTTAACTTTAAAAAAATCCCAGAAAGCTCCATTATGTGGATCATTGCTACTGAGTATTTCTTCATTCGTTGCAATTAATGGATGAACGGATCTCAACTTTTCAATTTCATCACTATGAAAACTCTATCTGAATTCAAACCGGAAGCGAATAAAATATTCACATCGAAATTCAATTTTATGGTAGAGTAACCATCGAGAGAGTTCCTGGTATATTTACTCGCTCGTAAGGGAAATTTTGAATGCTAAATTTTCCTTTTTCAATACCCTTGAGATTCGAATATTTTCATTCAAATTCAAATATCCCGTTTTTTGTCGAACCTTAGTAAACTGATGCCGCATGCAGAAGTGGAAAGAAGTAGTATAAGTGGAAGGAATGAAATTCTCCAAACTCGATACTGCCGTAGAAATGATGGAATAATATCAACCAAATTCAGAGCATCAATCCGACGTTTCTAACACCAGAAAAGAGTAGAAAAGGAGTCGGAATGCAAGAATGAATAAATGCAGTTGTTATATTTAGTATTTTCGTTTCCGTCGATGCAAGCACTTTTTTCTGACATGTTGCAGAATTTTATTATTTCTTAACTAAAAGATATCGGGTCACATCACAACTCAGATAGATTATATTATCCTCTGTATTGAATTAATCCAAGCTCCCGAATTTTATCAAATTAATTTTCAGGGACACTACAATAGTATATTGTATAATTAGTGGGAAAAGCATAATATTCCCAAACGACTGTGATAATTACCAGACACCAGACGAGGAGCGTAGCGACGAGTCTGGTAACACAGGACTTTGGGAATATGCTTTTCCCACGAATTATACATACTATTTTTTCTTCGGTCGTTGATTTACATTCAAAAAATTAATTAAAAAATATTTCATTTAAGATGAAATCAAGTAAGTTTAAATAGGTTTCTCTATGTTCATATTGAAATATTGAAGTGGTAACCATGGAAATAACTTTGTTATGACAAAAGTAAAATAATTTTCAAGCTGGTTTTGTTTGATTCATTGTATTTTATAAGGAATGAAAAAGAATTAATAAACATGAACACTGATAGTGATTATTTGTTACCTTGCACACCTCCTGAACTAGTAGAAGCCGTGAACGCGGCTTCACTTAATTTACCTCCACCGAAATCCAGAGAGAAGTATGAACTTGCGTACCAACGCTTCAGGGATTTTGGCAGAAAAAACAACAGTGTATCCTTTTCTGAGAATGTACTGATGGCGTATGTTGCTGAATTGGCTAAAACAATGAAGTCTTCGACGTTGTGGGCACATTTTTCCATGCTTCGATCAACGTTGTCTGTTAAAAATAATATTAATATTGCCCAGTACCAAAAACTGAGAGCATTTTTAAAACGTCAAGCTTCAGGATATACAAACCGAAAAAATCCTTAATAATAACCCAGGAACAAGTGCAGAAATTCATTTTAGAGGCCCCAGTTGACATATTTTTATCGACGAAAGTAAGTAGA
This sequence comes from Halyzia sedecimguttata, assembly GCA_937662695.2. Classification (NCBI taxonomy): domain Eukaryota; kingdom Metazoa; phylum Arthropoda; class Insecta; order Coleoptera; family Coccinellidae; genus Halyzia; species Halyzia sedecimguttata. Next base: position 65,704,579 of record OW569415.2, on the reverse strand, counting down.
TATAAATAAAATAGTATTACTTAAAATACATAAAATACGAAATATGCAATTTTTGATTACCTTTTAGGTAGCTCTAATATTTGGAATAGCAGAAGCCTGTCGACGAGATGAGCTTGTCCAAATGAAGTTCAGTATATAGAAGATTTCGGTTCAAAAATACTGGTAACAAGCACTGACGTGAAGTCAGAAGCTTTTGCGCGTATGTTCTATTGTCCATTCTCCTGTATTGGACACTCTTCTTAATCGAATTTACCATGATGAATTCTATTGTCTATTCTCCTGTATTGGACACTCTTCTCAATCGAATTCACCATGATGATTTTTATTGTCTATTCTCCTGTATTGGAGACTCTTCTTAATCGAATTTGCCATGATGAATTCTATTGTCCATTCTGGACAATAGAATTCATCATGGCAAATTCGATTAAGAAGAGTCTCCAATACAGGAGAATGGACAATAGAATTCATCATGGTGAATTCGATTGAGAAGAGTCTCCAATACAGGAGAATAGACAATAGAATTCATCATGGTAAATTCGATTAAGAAGAGTGTCCAATACAGGAGAATGGACAATAGAACATACGCGCAAAAGCTTCTGACTTCACGTCAGTGCTTGAACCAATTTTTTTTTTCGATTAAAAGGGTCCAATCAGGAGAACGGACAATAGAATTCATCATGGTAAATTCGATTAAGAAGAGCAAAAGCTCCTGATTCACGTCAGTGCTTGAACCAATTTTTTTTTCGATTAAGAAGAGTGTCCAATACAGGAGAATGGACAATAGAACATACGCGCAAAAGCTTTCGACTTCACGTCAGTGCTTGAACCAATTTTTTTTTTTGATATTTACTTGGTTAAAATGATTTTTGCGTACATATAATTGTTTTGATATTTACTTTTTTAATGAAACCAATTAATTCTCGATTGAATCTTATTGATTTATATTAATAGTATGATGAAATAATTAATCACAAAATTGGGAGACCATGGGCCAATTGCTGTGTGAAAGAAACTATCAGAGATGTGATGTATTAATCCACTCTAACAGTCAAGCTGCTATTAAAGCTCTGAGCTCCCATGTTAACGAATCCAAACTAAAATAAATTCGATTAAGAAGAGTGTCCAATACAGGAGAATGGACAATAGAACATACGCGCAAAAGCTTCTGACTTCACGTCAGTGCTTGAACCAATTTTTTTCAAATCAAATCCAAAAGCTCTCAAAAAATCACCCGTTATTACATAAAGATATATTCTCATTAGTGATAGAAAAACTGGCCTAGAATTCCTTTCTACCCATCACGAGATTTAATATCCACAAATGAGCCTCTCACCTTACAAGATCAGAAGCCTTCTGCAAAATTCAAAGGTCCCCTCTCGCAAATATACTCCTCTGAAGGCACATGGATCTCTTGAAGAAGAATCGCCTCTCTATTCCTCAAAGATATTCACTCTTGTTCATAGAAATCCCTTCAATATTTAGTTGCCTCCTCCTAAGGAGGATCTCTTTCAAAACCAGGTCTGACCACTAATGTAGGGCTATCATCTAATCTCCTATAGATTTGTGATGAAATAACACGATTTTACCATGAATATATATGTATAATAATATGTCATCATGACATTCATATTTTATTTTTGGAGGTTCTCGCAAAAATACGACCATAGACAACATATCATACGACGATTCGCATCCACCTACCGAACTCACAAAAGGCTGCTCGGTTCTCCAACAATATAGATCCGATCGTGTTCAAACTTGGAATTCTGCAGTAGAGTTAGGTTCTGCAGGCTCTCCCAAAATTTCAGCCATGCCGGACGAATAGTTTATGATATATAGAATTTTTTTCAATTATTTTTAATTATTTTTTTTTGAATTTTCTAGTTATACCATCCTCACGAAATTCTGCAAAAATTTTCGCGTTGGCATTCTACAACTAATAACCATGTTTGAATCCAATCGGTTTTGTATTCTTCGAGTTAATGAGGAACAAAAAACATCCAAATTTCAGAAAATTTCAGATGGCTATAACTCTAAAACCGTTTGGACGATTATGCTCATAAGCAAACTCAAATGTCGCATTCAGATGCACAACCTAACCTGAAATTTTCAAGCCGCTATCTCTTTCCGTTCTCAGGTTATCGTGACAACAAAAATATTTTTTAATAATCTCTTAATAATTTTCTAGCGATTCGATGCTCACAAAATTTCATAAACGTGCTTAGGTCTATATTCTACAACTATTCACCATGTTTGAATCCAATCGGTTTTGTATTCTTCGAGTTAATGAGGAACAAAAAACATCCAAATTTCAGAAAATTTCAGATGGCTATAACTCTAAAACCGTTTGGACGATTATGCTCATAAACAAACTCAAATGTCGCATTCAGATGCACAACCTAACCTGAAATTTTCAAGCCGCTATCTCCTTCCGTTCTCAGGTTATCGTGACAACAAAAATATTTTTTAATAATTTTTTAATAATTTTCTAGCAATACGATTCTCACAAAATTTCACGAACGTGCTTAGGTCTATATTCTACAACTATTCACCAAGTTTAAATTCGATCGGATTTATTTTGGTTGAAAACAAAATTATTACTCGGAAACCATTGGGCCGATTATACCCATTAACGAACTTGTCCGTCGTATTGGGATGCGCAACCCACCCTGAAAATTTCAAGTCGCTGGCTCTTTTCGTTCTCAAGTTATCGTGGCAACGGCCGGACGGCCGGACGGCCGGACGGCACCACAGAATTAAATTTCACATTTGGGCAAAACTATAACGCGTATGTTCCCCAGAACATACGCGCAAAAATACAAGAAACAAAAACAAATAAGCCTAGATTATTTATCATTAACGAAACCTATTTAAATGTTTATAGAAAGTACGTATCATTTAGGCCTAATGATTTTCAAAATCCTAGATTTTTTTTTAAATTCAACAAGGGAAAAGGATGAAGGGCAGTTATTAGAATAAATCAATTTGGAAAAATGCCGCAAATTGTTGCAAGTTATTTACAGTTACCAAATCCGACAGAATATACAGGACATTGTTTCGGAAGATCATCGGCAACACATTTGATAGATGCTGGAGCTGATATTCTTTCGTTAAAGCGCCACGGAGGATGGAAATCTTCCAATGTGGCGGAATAATATATTGACGAATCACTTAATAATAAAGTAGAAGTGGCTAATAAAATATTCAACACTCCTGCCTCGACTTGATGAAAATGATCGAAACGAGATAAACCAAACAATTAGCCATGCAGCTTCAACGTCTATAAATTCTCGTTGCTCTACAGTACAAATTACAAATTGTACAAACTGTACTATAGGTTAATGTAAATATGGACAACAATTAATTTGTGTTGAAGAATATCGTTATAAATTAGATGTTTCTTTTATTTCTTTTTACTACAACTTTATAAATTAACACCATACTTTGTTTCATTTTATTGTAATAATCCATTTGTAACGTTACCGAACGCTACAGCAGTGCGGTAAGAATATTACCGCACTGTAATTTTCTTATTGGTTAGCAACTGCCCACTATTCTGGAATGTTGAGCTTTGCGCGTCGAAAACAGGTCAAAATAGTGTCACTTTTCCCACGATCGAAGAAAAACATGTATTACTGAACCAAAGGTCTTGTACAACGAATGTACTATTTTCGTTAATATGATGATGATAATATTAACATTATCGTTCATTTCGATATATTTATATTTAATGCTCCCGATAGAACAATTCGAGAAATTCATAGAAGGAATATTAGACATATGACACTCAGGACAATCATACATTAAAATAGGACAAATCATACATTAACATGGGTCATTATTAATCAATTTCGTGTACGTTAAACTGAGCTTTTATTTAGAGGTCGGCGGAAAATGGATTTAAATGAAATATTGAAATTATAACTGACATGTATCTTAAGAACAAATACATTCGAAACTTCAATTCGAGAACGACATGGACAGTAGAGATCATGGAAAGTCAAAATTCGAAATGGGGTCATACCTTAGACTGATATTATGTCTATGGGTCAGACATCTCCCCCATCCTGGCTGAGATGATGGTTAACGATCTTCTTGATTGTTTGAGCTATTTGTAAATTACAACCAAATTTCTGATGGGTAAAAAATAAATATTTCTTTAAAAATAAAAACAATTTTTTTTTCAGAAAGTACTTATTGTGAGATTCTGAGGAAATTTCGCACAAACCTTCAAGCCGCATTTCGTTTCCCCAATATATCTAAAGATTAAGATCCAATCAAATTGAAATCTAGTGATCGGTTGAAAAGAGAAGGCTTGAAGGTTCATGAGTTCATGCAGTATTTCGTCAGGCTGTGTGATCCGCGAATTCACAAAGGAACATGCGCGCTGAAGCTCCTGACTTCACGTGCTTTTTAAGAATTCTTTCTTCCTTATTTTTGGCGACATCTAATGACCAAGTTTCAACTCGCCCAGATGTGTAGTTTTGGAAATATTGGGAAATATAATTATAATAGACTATTTATTTATTATTATTTATTTATTTCTATTAAAGTGTCTCGGCTACTAGGCCATTGACACAGGGTACAATGTTTGATTTTCCAATGTATTACAGATGTAGTTGTACTAAATTGATCACAAGATATGTAAATGTATACAGAAAAATTGAAATTTACATGAATTGATTATATGTACTTGTATAATTGACATTCTTTGAGGAACTTTAGTGCTGTTTCAATTTGAGTTGCTGAGCTGAGGATATCCTTCACATGTTCTTTGAGTCCTAATCGATAATAGACTATTATAATTCTTCACTGAATGGTTTCTTTCTGGATTTTCTCTCCCAATGTTAGGCAACATTGATTGCTTCTGACAAATATCTTGTGTTTCTTACACAGAAGCAAATCACAAAATAATTATTTTTGGATATCTTTCCAGAATCCAAACCAACTTTATGCCATAAAAGCGAATTGATAGTGAGCAGTAATCCACTTGCTAAAATTGTTGTACATTTCACGAAACCTATATTGGATCCATTCACCAGGCTAAAAAGCACATAGATTTCTTAACAACGCAACATATTGGTTCAATGTATCATGGTTCAATTTGTTAAATTATTATCTACAGAGGCAATCTATCTAGTCACCAGAATCACAATTTGATGCTATGAAAATCGTGAAATAATAATCAGTAATACTTTTCTCCATGAATTATTCTATCTATTGCTAACTGTCAAACACGTACAAAAATATACTTCCATTACAAATGAAGAAATTCAATTCAACATATAATATTCGTCAAGAGTTCCATTAATGCTTTGATTAATTTGAAATAAATAAATATCCTCTGAAGTATAAAAAGACCATAATATTGTACCTGAAAAGTGGGATTTATTTACACATAGTTTGGACTTCTTTATTAGCGACTACTATATTATCATATTCAAATTGTTATTGATATATACTCGATTTCAAACTTGACACTGAAGCAAATGCATTTTGGTTCTTTTCCAAGTGGATGTAACTGAATAAATTAATGAGCAATATTAGTTTGATCTGAAATATCTAATATAGTTACAATTGGACGTATTAATAACTTGGCGAAATTCTAGCTCTGGATAACTATTGAAATATCATCTAATGTGCTGTTAAACCTATGTGCAATCTGACACAGACTTGAATGACTTGATGTGTGTTGACATATCTAATTCGATCTATGCACATGATGATTCATTAAATTATTTCCAGGCACGTCAAAAACCTAAAACTGTTGTCAACTTCGTTTGTCGAATGTAAGGAAATGGACCAGTACACCTCGATAGTTGTAATATTTCGATATTTCAGCAATATCTTCACCAATATAGATCCGACCGATTTCAAATCCAGAACTTTACTGCTTTACTGCAAAATACGGTTTTGAAGGCTATCGCAGAATTTCAACGATATCTGACTCATAGTTTCTGAGATACAAAATTTTTTTAATTTTTTTCCAGTCATGCGATCCTAACAAAATTTTGCATAAGTCTTCGTGTCGGTGTTTTTCAATTAATAACCGTTCTTTAATTCGATCAGATCAAAATTTCTCGAGTTATTCGGAAAATAAAATTTCAAATGACTATAATTCCCGAACTACTAAACGGATTTTGTCCAGTAATGCACTTAGCCAGAGCATATGGTCCCTAAACCTACACATACTTATATAATTATCTCCTTGATCCCATGGACATGTTTCGTCAAATGGGCGCCACTGAACCTAGTTTATAATTTTCCCTATTTCAGTATCGTAATGAGTTCATTAAAGCACCAAAAACAGTGCTGTAAGGAATTGATTCCCGCATTGTTTCTAGTTATATTTTTCTTTTTGTGGTAATCAGCACTGTCATTCGATCCTATCACATTTCAAAACACGTCAAATATTGTCAATATAACATAATCTAGATATAGTGAAATAATTGTTGAGAGAAAAAGTTTTATTTTCATTAAAAAATAAGGTACTAGAGATTTCCTTCTTGCTAATTTTGAATCATTGATGCTATTAGGAAACTCTTTTAAATCTTGTCTCCATGCCCTACATACGGTTCAAATTCAAATTCCGTAATATGTCAACTTTCGTAGCAGCCACACCAACTGCCAAGATGCAATACAAAAGTCACTAGTATGTATAATCCGAATTTTTCATTAAATTTCAACAGTATTTTACAAAACTTGACTGAAATATAGAAAATATCGTCTAATACTCGTTGCAGAAGGCAATTCCAACACTCATGCGTTCGAAAACTCGCTCCTTCGTCGCTCGTTTTCGAATTTTGCATTCGTGTTTGAATAGGAGCCCATTCTGCAACTTGTTTTAGAAAATACTATTCTGAGTCTTTCAGTTTTTTTTGGCACCTAGATCGAAAGTTAATCTCCACATGAAAGCCTTCCAAAGCAGTATCAGTATATGAGATATTAGCGAGTTCGTATTGCCAGATTCAACCCCAACAGAAGAACATCCACCAAAGGAGTACTCATTTGCTCCTTTCTCCTAAATCCGTCAAATCATTCCGATAATTGGTATATCTCCGCTTCCCTCGTTTAGAAAAGAGGAAAAACCTCCTACTGTCATCAACAATGATGGAATAATTACAAATCACTTAATCGTTCTGCAATGGCAGCTCTAGCTCTTGAGTCTCGAGCATTCACTAATTCAACTCTTTCACGTAAAAAAGTCGATGGAAGCCCTAACGGCGAACGCAGCCGTATCTTCAAATGACGTAATTCACTTATCGCCATAATATTTAATATAATGAAAGGCTTGCAAAGTGTGAGATGAAGCGGCGAAATGCCTTTGTGCATTTGCAAAATGGCGGCAATATCCCAAAGGAGCCTGCAGCGAACTCGTTTTTGGTTCGTTAGGAAACGTGATGAAAATCCCTCTCCACATTTGAACTTTAAGATTAAATCGTCGAAATGGCATAATAGGAATGTAATGCGTTCGGTTCTGCTCCACCGATCTGTAACGTTCACGGATAGTTGAATTCGCATTTCGGTTGATTGCGAGATAATCGGTATTGAATAATAGGGCAGCGATTAGTTTTTGATAGGCAAGACGTCATAATGGAGGGTCAGACTCTATACGCTTACTCTTTATTAGCCGAAAATCATCTCGAAAAATTGGTTCAAGCCCCGTGGACAGGAGCTTCTTGGCGCTCTTGTTCAAACAAACAAATTTTATCTCTGGAAGTATTGCTTTCTGAGAGTTGGGAATTATATAACTGCATAATGAAAGAAATTAAATTTAAAAAATTGTCGTTTAAAACTAATGTTTCAGGTATTTTAATTTAAACAAGAGCGCAAAAAAAAAGAGCAATCTACAATGCTTCGAAAAGTGTCATTAAATTTATTTATCAGGATTAAATGAGCAATCTGCAATGATTCAACCTCGTGGAATGGGTTGTTGCAACTTACACTCGGTGCATACTTTTCACAACTCGAAATATCTATGGAAAGTATCATCGAAATGTCTAGAGCAAGGCTGGAGACAATCATAGCAGATTTATTTCTGATATTTGAGTAGGTAGAGGCTTACGAACAAATTATTTTGATAATTCAGAATATATCAACTAGCAGCATTATGAAAATACTGTATATACTATAGGAACATGTCTTACTACTTAAGGAAGTAAAAGGTAATATTAACCTCAGTCGTCAACGAACAGTAATTAGTTTTGATGATTCCATTATGTTCCTCTTTCCTATTGCCTTCATGAACTACATCATTAAAATGATCCAATTCTTAATCTTCTGAAACATCATCCCGAATTTATACGTAAATTATTCAATATGCAATGAGTCAATATTATTTTCGGTTTCAAAACAGTCTTGTATATACAACACAAATTCAAGATTCGGATACTTGTTTTTCAAACTACGAATGGACATGACTCTAATAGCTATATAAGATGACATTTATGAACAGTGAACACAGACAATGAATACATAGAACTACGATGTATTATTGAAATTTTGAAAAATCATATCTCCGAAAGTATTAGCTTGTTGGACTTGAAAATGATATCATTGGATTCTTATGATGAAATTGCATCTTGAATAAAATTGAATTCAAAAGTTGTAATGTAAAAAAAAATGTTTTCGTTACTCCGAAACCATGGGTTAATTTTGCCCAATAACGAACTTAACCGAGATATTTATCCCTCGAACCTACTCTGAAAATTTCAATTGTCTAGCTCATTTCGTTCGAGAGTTATCGTGTTAACGGCCGGACAGAATCGATTTTGACCATGGATTTTCGATCAGTGAGTCGAACCAAATCGTTTAAGACTATTTTCAGCCAAGAATTCGAAAATTACAGACATTTGGGCAAATGGATAAGCACTCTGTTCCGAGGAACAAGAGCGCCAAAAATATGCAAATTCAACACAAACGTTCATTATTTTCAAAACAAAATATAGGTAGATACTATTATGGTTTTCTATTCCTACAATTTATTCGATGATATATTAAAATATAACGTAAATTTTTCGGCTAATTTTTTCATTATTTTGAACAATAGAAAGTAAAGCATGTGTCTATGGGAGAAAATAGCTCTAAATAAGGGTTCTGTAGCGGTCTTCGAACGGCTGAAGTTCTGAATAATCATCGCTTAGATTGACCAGACCCTATTTTGAAAGAGATCCTCCTGTCCTTACGAGCAACGACATTTTCCTTTTTGAATTCAAACATTGATGGGATTTCTAAGAGCAAGAGTGAATATCTTTGAAAATTAGCGGATGCGATTCTTCTTCAAGAAACTCATGCGAATACAGAGGAGTAATTTGTGAGAGGGGACTTTTGAAAGGTTATGTATTATTTTTAATTTGTTGGCTTTTCTTCTTGTCTATTGATTTTTCAGGTTGAGTTTCGGGTACCTTGGAGAAACCGCTCCTTTTTTGAAAAATCAAAATTAAAGTTGTCATGAAGAGAGGAATGATTTAAAAATATTCTTGGGGATATTGAATACATAATATAGTGCTTGAAGATCTGTGCGGAATTCCGCAGGATCTGACAGATAGATGGGCGAAATAATAACACGCCGTTCCCTAGAACATACGCGCAGAAATTGAAGTTACAAAGTAGTTTATGGAGTGGAGAACTATGGAAACGAGAAAAAGTGAAGATGGGGAATTCAAAATGATTTTTGGAGAAGAGTCAGGCTTCTAGGAAGTGAAAAAAATTACATAAAGGGTCCTTAAATAAAACGGATGGAAATTTTGAATCAAGATGAAGAGAAGATTGTCCTATAGAAAAGTAATTGAAAAGGGAGCAAGAAATAAACCGAAGTGGAGTCTCAGGATTTTAGGAGGGGGAAGAAAATAATTGGTTAGTTATAGAATTAGAGTAGTACTAAGTTTATTTATATTAAATACATTTTTGTGCGCATGTCCTGGTGAACATCGCGTTATCATTTTTCCTAAATGTTTGTAATTTTCGTATTTTTTGTCGAAACTGGTCTCAAACGATTGGGTTCGACTCCTGGATGAAGAATCTGATTCTGTCTGGACTTCCTGCCGTTGCCACGATAACTTGAGAACGAAAAGAGATAGCGACTTGAAATTTTCAGGGTAGGTAGCGCGTCCATCAATACGACGGTTTCCGAGTAATAGATTTGTTTTTAACCAATACATATCCGATCAAATTGAAACTTGGTGAGTAGTTGTAGAATACAGTAGGTGTAATTTCGTGAGAATCATATTACTAGAAATTAAAAAATAATTATTAAAAATTATTCATCTCACGATAACTTAAGAACGGAAAGAGATAATGACTTGAAATTTTCAGGTTAGTTTGAGCATCCGAATACAACATTTGAGTCCGATAATATAGGCATAATCGGTCAAACAGTTCTGGAGTTATACCTATATATACCGCAGAGAAAATAGTGACAGGTAGTGCCATCCTGTTGAAACCACATCTCAATTGGGTCCATTCCGTCTAATTCTTGCCAAAAAAAGTCTGTCAACATGGCCCGCGGTAACGATGACCGTCGACAGTCGCGGCGGCAGCTTCTTCATTTTGAAAAAACTTTTCACTATTAACAAACGTTCTTCCAAGCTATAACGCACCATTTTGGTAAATGCCTATGTTTTAATTAAACAAACAACAAATATGGCTGACTGAACAATTGACAGTCAAAAATGGCGCAAAATTCGAAATTCAAGTTCTTGCTGAGACACCCTTTACTTGTAGAATGCCCACACGCAAATTTTCTCATAATTTTAAGCTTGAAATCACTTGAGAAGTAAGTTTTTTTCGTATATCATTAGATATTTGAAGAATTTCAATACAGATAGAATACATATGTCAGAATTAAAAATTCTGTGATCATACCTAGACGTATCTCTCGTTACTTAAGTATGTCATTAAAATGGTATGGAATGATTTCATATTTTACAAAAGCTGAGAAAACGGCCTTTATCAATGGTAAATTCGAATAAGAATGTCCAAGGGTCCAATAGAGGCAGGGCTTCACATGAGAGCGAAATTTTTCTCGTCTCGTCTCGTTCTCGTCTCGGTAAAGCGAGACGAGACGAGACGAGATGTTTTGAAAAATATTATAGGCGATAACGAGACCACATACAGCACAACCCGAGATTCTCGTTTTTGGTCTCGTTAATTTTTTTTTTAAGTTTTTATTCAAAAATTAGAAAAGGTCTAAATAGAGATAAATATATTTTGCAGAATATCAACTCTTGTGACTATCTCTGAAACATTTTATTCTAAATTGAAATAATTTTTTCACATTTTTATTTCAACTTGTTAACTGTTCTTATAACTTCTTATAGTACGTATTTCTATCATACTCGTAGATATCTATTCTTTCAGATTTTTATATTTCAGGTTTGAATGTTTTTTCTTCAAGATAATTTTTTACTCTCGGTTGAGTATATGTGTCAATAAACTACTGAGTAATAAACGTGTATACTATTAAAAGGGTTTCTTCATAATTTTTTAAAGACCTTGGGATAATATGATTAAGATTATTTTTCAAGGAAAAATAGAATTCACAACCATAAAAACTAATCACATTATGATTTCAATACTTAACGGACAACTTTTATTGTCCCTAACGACCGGTTTGATAATAAATTTTAAAGTTCCTTTAATTTTAAAGCATCCTTTATGGATATTTTGAACCAAAATGTCACTTTGAAGGATACTTTAAATTTAAAGGAACTTTACAATTTATTATGAAACCGGCCGTAAGTCCCAATGCTTTTAAAATTTCGTCTCTATTTGAACTTATGGAGAAATTTATTTTCTTGTGATTCTTGTAGTGAAGATGTGAACAATTATTGTATACATCTGTGGAAGTACACATAATAAAACTGGTAAAGAAATGAAAAATGAAGCTATTCAATGTTTCGAAAAGTGTTATGCGGAATACGCCAAGAACACCCTCAATGATCTACCCACCGGGAAGGTATTAATAGAAAACGATACAAATTTGTCCAATTCTATTACAAAATGTACATACATCGATAGCCTCTTCAAAACATCAACAAAACCTTCGAAACATTTGAAAGCTGAGTTTGAAGAATCTTTGCACTGAGAACCAGCAAATAGGAATCAAAATTGTATTTTAGAATGGTGCCGTACCTGTTGAAAGATTATTTTCCACAGCAGGTATATGATCATGGCAAAAACACGTACATCATTGAAAGATGATGGGGTGCAAGCGTGATTATGTTTGAATTCTTGGTCATCGAGTAAATTAAAAGATGAAATTAACAGTGTTCAAAATTTAAAAAATTATGTATAAGTACAAAAATTTTTGTATAAGAGCGTAATAAATATAGCTTTACAAAATCATTCATTGTTATCTACCATTTCGTTTCTATATTAATTTATAATCGTTATTCAGAATTAAGCGACACGAGACGAGACTATTGATAACGAGACGAGACCGAGACTTAATTTTTTGGGAATTGGCGAGATCGAGACGAGATTTTTTATATTCTCGCCTACTCTCGTCTCGTGTCAAGCCCTAAATAGAGGTGAATAAAGCTTTATTAACAGTGAGTTCATGAAGTATTTCGTGGTGGTATGTGAGGCAAAAGCTGCGCATGTTCCATTAATTATCAATTCACGGCAGTGCCTTTCTCAATTTTAAATATTGCTGTTAAAAACCGAAATCCTTCATCAAATATTGAATTTATATATCCAACACACAACTGGTTCTCCTAACTCAGGGCAAGCTCTTAGAGCTTATGAGGGGTCTCTTTGTGGAAGACCCAGGAGAATCAGTATAATAATAATAATAATAATAATAATAATAATAATAATAATAATAATAATAATAATAATAATAATAATTTATTATTCTATAACCGCTACGTCCACCGCACTGACCTTTCATCAACGCTTTTCTATTTTTTTAGGCGCTCTAGTTCCTCGGAACTGAGTTCCTATCAATTCGCCCAAATGTCTGTAATTTTCGAATATTTCGATGAAAATGGTCTTAAACGATTTGGTTCGACTCACTGATCAAGAATCCGTGGTCGAAATTCATTCTGTCTGGCCGGTCCGGCCGGCCGGCCGTAGGCACGATAACTCTCGAACGGAATGAGCTAGAGAGTTGAAATTTTCAGAGTAGGTTTGGGGGATGAATATCTCGGCTAAGTTCGTTACTGGGCAAAATCGGACAGAAGTTTTCGGAGTAATGAAAAAAATATTTTTTTTTTACAAAACAAATTCCAAATTGATTTTTTTTTAATAAGCAGTTTTATCATAAGAATCCATTCATATCATTTTCAACTCTAACAAGGTAATACTTTCGGAGATATGATTTTTCAAAATTTCAATGGAAATAGTATTTCACAGATTGATATAATTATTCTATGTATATTCTATGTATGAATTGTCATAAAGTCAACTTGACAGAAGGGAATATTGTAACTTCAAGAATATTGGGGTTGAAATACTCGTATTTTAGAGATGCAACGGGGACCTCACCCGAAAATGTTTGAAAATATTACGTAAATATTGAAAGCATAATTCTGTAGTTCGAGAGAGGAGAAAATTTGGTGAACGTAGATCAGGAAATTTTTGATCGATTACAAGGTAATTTATTATTACTTATCTTCTTTTATACATGTTTTATGGAATACCTACTATTCGTAGGTACTTTAAACCTCTTTTGGGCAATTGTCATACGAAACTTGTTTTTTTGGCGCTCTAGTTCCTCGGAACAGAGTGCTTATCAATTTGCCCAAGTGTCTTTAATTTTGGAATTTTTGGCTGAAAATGGTCTCAAATGATTTGGTTCGACTCACTGATCAAGAATCCGAGTGCGAAATCGATTCTGTCCGGCCAGCCGACTGGCCGTAGGCATAATAATAACTCTCGAACGAAAGGAGTTAGCGGATTGAAAATTGCAAGGTGGTTTTGGAGCGTAAATATCTCGGACAAGTTCGTTAATGGGCGAAAACCATGAAGGGGTTTCGGAGTTATGGCCGATTTTAGTCAAAATATTTTTTATGAATATTTCCGAAACCGATCACTCGATCTATCTGAAATTTAGCACCAAATTGTAGAATCATTACCTTTATACGCATGTGAAGTTTTGTATTGACCAGATTACCGCAAAGTGTCAAAAAAAAATTTGAAAATGTGGTGCAGTTCTCATTCTAATGATTGCTCATTTAATCTTGATAAATGAACTATTATTTGAATTGAATTTCCTTTATGATGCAGTTCTATCATATGAATACATTGATATAATTCCCAACTCTGAGAAACCAATACCAGATATAATGGGTCTGTTTGAACTAGAGCGCCAGAAAGCTCCTGTCCACAGGGCTTGAACCCATTTTTTCAGTATTTCACTGGTCTGTATCCCTGGCAGAACTAAAAACAAGTTTACCACCAGCACATGCAGATGGGAAAACCCTCTTAACTGATTGCCACAACCGCAAATGCGAGATAGCACGACTGCCATTAAAAAAACACCCTTAATTCCGGTCTCCCCTTTAGATAATGGGCTCCCTCCCGTCCGGGGTGACTTCCCCTCGGTCCGCAAGGGGCGGTGCGTCCTCCCTTCCAGAACCTTCTTCTTGACATTCGGCATACACAAAACGGTAGTCCGTTTCGGTATTTTACATATTTTTGCCTAAAGGGAGGGCGGGGTAAAAACGTTGCAGTTTCTGAATAAAAGACACTCGAATTGGAATCGTCCCCTCGCTCCAGTTGATGAGGGAGAAGAAGATGGAGAATGCGCGGATTTTTTTTTAGGAAAGAGACGGAGTAAGTGGCGCGATGGCTGAATGCGAGGTACAGTCGGAGAAACAATTTTGGTTCCAAGGAAAAGGTGTCTGAATTTGTGTGGCTAAATTCTGATATCTTGTTTTACGTTTTGCGCATCTCGGAATGGTGTGCTATGAGTCCGTCCAAATGTCTCTGTTTTGTCAATTTCGGTTCGAAAATGTTATTGTAAGATCACAATGAACCTATACAGATGAAGAATTCGTAGCAGTGGCGTAGATAACGTGGGAATCAAGGGCATGAATTACCCCATTAGTCTTAGTAAACTGAGCATTGTCTACAGAAAAAAAATATTAAAAAGCACTGACGTGAAGTCAGGAGCTTTTGCACACATGCTCCATTGTCTATTCACGCCACATACGAAGTCAATCCAGGTGAAAATCAGTACTCGATTGTAAAATGGTGACTCGAAGGTATGTGCGGAATTTGAGCGGATTCTGGTTCAAACAGACAAATTATATCTCCGAAAGTATTGGTTTCTCAGAGTTGGGAATTATATCAATGTATTCTTATGATATAACTGCATCATAAAGGAAATTCAATTCAAATAAAAGTTTATTTATCAAGATTAAATGAGCAATCCGAGAATGAAAACTGCACCATGGAAGAAATCAAATAAAAATAGCTTAAATTAATTTGACTCTCTCTTATAGAACAGGATGACATATACGAGTATGAACACAGATTATATGATAAAACATAAATAGAATAATTATAGCATTCTGAGAAAACATAGAAGTACGATTCATTATTGAAATTTCGAAAAATTATATCTCCGAAAGTATTAGCTTGTTGGAGCTGAAAATCATATCAATGGATTTTTATGGTGAAACTGCATCTCAAAAAAAAAATTGAATTTGAAATTTGTGAGTTAAAAAAAATATTTTTTTCGATACACAGAAACCATCTGGCCTATTTTGCCCAATAACAAACTTGAACGAGATATTTATCTCCCAAACCTACTTTGAAAATGTCAACTGCCTAGCTCATTCGGTTCGAGAATTATTGTAGAAACAAAATTTAAAAATTAAAAAAAAAATTTTTTTGACGCTTTACGGCAACCCGATCAATACAAAACTTCGCACGCGTATATAAGCCATTATTCTAGAATTTGATGCTGAATTTCAGATAGATCGAGTGATCGATTTTGGAAATATTCATGAAAAATGTTTTTACTATAAACGGCAATAACTCCGAAGCCGCTTGGTGGATTTCGTCCATTAACGAATTCTCCCGAGACATTTATGCCCCAGACCTTTCCTGCAAATTTCAATCCTCTAACTCCTTTCGTTCGAGAGTTATCGTGTTAACGGACCGACGGGTGGCCGGACTGCCGGACAGAATCGATTTCGACCACGGATTCTTGATCAGTGAGTCGAATCAAATCGTTTGAGACCTTTTTCAGCCTAAAATTCGAAAATAACAGACATTTGGGCAAATTGATAAGCACTCTGTTCCGAGGAACAAGAGCGCCAAAAAGTGGGAAAGCCCTGTGAACAGGGGCTTTGGCACTATTGTTCAAACTTTGACAAATCATATCTCTCAAAGTATTTTGATGTGTTCTTATGATAGAACTGCATCATAAAAGAAATCAAATTAAATAAGTGTCATTTAAAAAAAAACCAGAGTGCCAAAAATTATTAATCCGAAACCACCAGACCGATTCTACCCAATAACGGACTTATCCAAGGTATTTATTCCTCAAATCTACTCTGAAAATTATATTACATCAATTGAAACGTATCCAATATTCCAGTTTTGTTTTTACTGGAGATATTCTGAACCCAATTTGACTAACTTACCAAAGTATATATTTCCATCACCATATGGATTATCCAAGGGCATTATATTATCACCCAAACATTATAATATCCTATAATCCTAATAATTCTACGATAGCTGAGGATCATTGGTTATTTTGCATATAATCATACTTTCTTTTCTAGAACAGGAAGTATTTTATATCAGGAGGAATAGAACTAGAAATAAATACGACATGACTCTAAACTGTAGATAAGATGACAGGTATGAACACAGATCATGAAATTTATAGATTTTCGATTACACAGTTCTGTGAATTCAGAGAATTAATATTTATTATTGAAATTTTGAAAAATCATATCTCCGAAAGTATTAGCTTGTTAGAGTTGAAAATGATATCAATAGAATATTATGATGAAACTACATCTTAAAAAAAAATTAATTTGAAATTTGTTATGTAAAAAAAAATTTTTTTCGTTGCTCCGAAACCATTCGGCCGATTTTGCCCTGTAAACCACACTTAACCGAGATATTAATCTACCAAACCAACCAAAATTTCAACTTTCTAGCTCATTTCGAGTTATCGTGGCAACGGCCCACCAGCCGTACCGGCCGGACAGAGATCGTTTGCAGCCATCAATTCGAAAATTACAGACATTTGGGAAAAATGATAAGCACTTTGTTCCTAAGTACAAAATTTTGTGGGAAAAAAATTTCATTTTTGGCGCTCTTGTTCCTCGGAACGGAGTGCTTATCAATTTGCCCAAATGTCTGTAATTTTCAGATTTTTGGCTGAAATTTGGCATTAAAAATTTTAAATTTATTTTTTTTATGATGCTGTGTCATCATAAGAATCCATTGATATCATCCTGAACTCTAACAAGCTAATACTTTCGGAGATATGAGTATTCAAAATTTTAAAAATTACTCTCAATTCTATATGATTCCATAGAATACTCTAATTATAATTTCCTGATGTATGTAAATCCAACATCAGATGGGTCATAGACCTACGTTTTGAGTTTAATTCCGAAAATTCTTGGAAATTGACGCATAGAAGACAAATTAAAAAATTGGGGTAGCCCTGTGGAAAGCAGTTTTGACGCCCTTGTTCAAACTTTGCCAAATCACCGAAAGTATTGGTTTCTCCGAGTCGGGAATGATATCAATGGAATCCTTTTTAATTTAATTCATTTCATGATGCAGTTCTATCATAAGAATCCATTGATATCATTCCCAACTCTGAGAAACCAATACTTCCTCAGATGGCTGATTACGCCCATTAACTCAAATTTCGCATTCGTTTATGGGCAACCTACCCTGAAAAGATCAAGTCGCTATCTTTTTTCGTTCGCAAGTTATCTTGAGATACATAATAATTTTTAATAATTTTTTCAATATTTTCAATTGATACGATCCTCATAATACTTCACATACGTCTTTGTGTCGTTATTCTACAACTAGTTACTAAGTTTCATTTCCATCGGATCTGTATTGTTCGAAAACAAAATTAGTATTAGTAAACCGATAACGAACTTAACTGTCGCATTTGGATGCGCAGCCTACCCTGAAAATTTCAAGTCACTATGTCTTTCCTTTCTCAAGTAATCGTGAGATGAATAATATATTTTTTTTTATTTTCTAGTGATACTATCCTCACTAGCTTCTTTGCGTCGGTGTTCTACAACTACTTCCAAGTTTCAATTCGATCAGGTCTATATTTTTTGTGTTATTGAGAAAATATTTTTCCAGGTGGGTGTAACTCCGAAACCGTTTGGCCTATTATACCCAACTTCATTGTTGGGTGTATTTAGCTGTCCAATTCGGATGCGCAACCTACCCTGAAAATTGCAAGTTACTATCTCCTTCCGTTCGAAAGTTATCGCGGCAACGACCTGCTGGCCGGAAGAATCCACTTTGACTCTTTTAATCCCACTAGAATGTCTTGAATATTTTTCGACAATTCAATAGAAATTTAACATTCCAAACTACCACTTAAATAAATTAACCATTGGGAATAAGATCGGATGAATTGAAATCAGGTAGGTATATATTGAATTAAATGTTTAGATTGCAACATAAAAGTAGGAATCATTTTTTGACATCTCAGAAAATTCAATGAAATTATTGGAATGGTCCAACAAGATGAGCCTGGGTACACTTGAAATATACGAATAGTTAAAATGGAAGTTTACCTGCTAAATAATGAGAATATTCGAATTATGTAGTATTTGATTTTTGCGCGCATGTTCTAGGGAACAGTATGTGCTATAATTTTGTCCAAGTGTCCGGCGTAATTTTCAAATTTTTAGCTGGAAATGGTCTCAAACGATTAGGTTCGACTCACTGATGAAGAAATCAAGGTCAGTACTTTGCTGCGATAACTTTCGAACAGAAAGAGATAGTGAGTTGCAATTTTGTGGGTAGGTTGCGCATCCAAATTCGACAGTATTTTAATGGGCATAATTGACCAAATAGTTCCGGAGTTATAGCCATCAGAAATGTTGTTGTTATTTACTCAATAACTCAAAAAATACAGATCCGATCGAATTGAAACTTAATTTTTCATTAAAAAAAAAAAAAGTTCATCTTCAAAAGTTTTATATTTCTAACTATCTGTCAGATTTCCCAGAAATAAACCTTCTAGCCACATTTTATTTTGACTTCACGTCATTGCTTTTTGATAATTTTGTATTATGTTTCATTTATTGCTCGTCAGTACGAATAAAACTCTGGGCAGGGCACCAACAATTTTTTTTACTTCTTCTATTGAAATGTCTCAAAACGTAAACTGCGCTAACTTCAGCTGATGTTTTATTATATTTCTAGATCATTAAGTATATTATTTGAGAAAATAATTAACCAAAATGAGAATCTTACATCTAGAGCAGTTTAATATCAGTTATATCGATAAACTTCGTTATTTGCAATTTTGATATATGTACTTAAGGGATTTTCGTTGAAATGGTAGACATATTTCGATGGGATCTATTGCCTGTCGAAATAATTACAACACCTTCAAAAATACCAGTATACCTATTATGAATTCTTCGAGTTCAATTTCCTACAATCGAATATTATCGTGTATGGCTAACTTTAGATGTTATATTGTTGGAAGATTCAGATTCAATTGAGCATCATTGAAATAAATCCTATTTATTTTCACGCATGAGTTTAATGAATTTGACAAGTATGAAATCATTATATTCAAAAAATGTTTCTCTGAAAACCAGAATCAATAAGACCTTGACTGTGCGACGCTTATGAGTAGATTAATTTTCAATATTCCACTAGGAATTGAGCATGGAAATATAGATCTCTTCACTCTCAAGTAGAAAGTGGTCTATGTCTATGCTCATCTATAGGTAACTTAAGATTTACTTTAAAAAATTCCTATGATATTCCCAGATATAATTCAATGTGTCCAATTTCATTCTTCAGAATATTCTGGATTTGAGTAATTCACAACAATAACCAATTAGTATGTCAGCCACTTTCATCGAACGTCCTCAAAAAACTGGAGTTCTCCACAATTGATTAAAATAGGATTTGCTTGATTTACTGGGGACTGATTAACTGGGGAATATAAGGTATAAATCAAAGTATGTACAGATTGACAGATACACTGGAGGCGAAAAATAAAACGTTGTTTATTATTGAATTCCAAACAGGAAATCCTTTTTGCCTACAATGGTTTTTTCTTAGATAATCGGATATAGGTATAAACGTGGTCATAATATGGATCATGAAATACATGAATGGACGAACGATAACAGAAAATAAGTAAAGGTTATTCAGTATCTAAACTACATACCTAACCGAATGTTGGCATCCAAGTACGATTTACTCATTGCTATTAATTTGATTCACTATTACACAATATTATTTTGGGTCACTGAATAATATCAATAGACTACAGGTGAGTTACACAAAGCTTTGATAGCTCTTGATTGCCATATTAGTGTGGTTCTATGTCCATTCCCAGTTCATTTTTTGATGCAACCATCGAATTAAATCCACAGTTAAGTAAATTGAAGCTTCGTGAAACCAACCATTAGTCGCTTTGATAGATTCAATCGAGTGAATCAAAAATCTATAGATTTACATCCAAAAGTGATGAACTTTGAATGTTCGTTAGTTTAGCGTTATTATTCTAAAGCATAGATATTTTGAACAATTTCTAGAATATAACGTGCGTTCAAAAATATTCGTGGTCAAGTAGGCTATGGAATGTTGAACGTCAATATTCTGCGTCTGAACGTAGTTCAGACATTGCAAGTTTTAAAATTCCATAGCCTAGTCGACCACGAATTTTTTTGAACGCACGTTACCCATTAGAAAATAAATACTCGAATATAGGTAGGTATATATTTCATTTCTAATTACATTCGAAGATGAAGAAAAAACGTGAAAAGTGGACAGGAGCTTTGGCACTCTTGTTAAAACTTTGACAAATCATATCTCTGAAAGTGTTGATTTCTCAGAGTTAGGAATGATATCAATGGATTCTAATTATAGAACTTCATCAAAAATGAAATCAAATTCCAACATCATAAAATTCAACAAATTCAACAGGAGTGCCAAAAATAATTCATCCAAAACCAACAGACCAATTCTACCGAATAACGAACTTATCCGAGATATTCATTCCTCAAATCTACTATGAAAATTGT
This sequence comes from Halyzia sedecimguttata, assembly GCA_937662695.2. Taxonomy (NCBI): domain Eukaryota; kingdom Metazoa; phylum Arthropoda; class Insecta; order Coleoptera; family Coccinellidae; genus Halyzia; species Halyzia sedecimguttata. The sequence goes on along the minus strand of OW569415.2, from coordinate 65,683,349 downwards.
ATCAATCAATTGAAACTTAGCTAATATTCTAGTTTTCTTTTTACTGGAGATAATCTGAACCCAATTTGTTTAACTCACCAAAGTATATATTTCCATCATCCTCATATGGTTTATCATCATCATATGGATTATCATCATCATATAAATCATACAAGAGGTATCTACGATAGCTGAGGTTATTCCGTTGGTCATTTTGCATTCATCATACTTTGTTTGACATAATATCTCTTATCTGTAGAAGAGATGACAATGATGAAATGTATGAACATAGATAATATTCATAGATACGGACGTTAATTAACGATACCTACAGCATTCTGTAAAATCATAGAGGTACGATTTAATATTGAAATTTTGAAAAATCATATGTCCGAAAGAATTAATTTGTTAGAGGTAAATGATATCAATGGATTCTTATGATGAAACTTCATCTTTATAAAAATTTAATTCAAATGTTGTAACGGAAAAAAAAAATTTCCGTTACTCCGAAACTACCCGACTGATTTTGCCCAATAACGAACTTAAATGAGATATTTATCTCCCAAACCGACTCTGAAAGTTCCAACTGTCTAGCTCATTTCGTTCGAGAGTTATCGTGACAACAGACGGACCAGATAGAATCAATTCTGACCACGGATTCTTGATCAGTGAGTTGAACCAAATTGTTTAAGACCATTTTTATCCAAAAATTGAAAAATACAGACATTTGGGCAAATTGATAAGCACTCTGTTCCGAGGAACAAGAGCGCCAAAAACTTCGTTCCTGACGGGGGTTCGCCGATCACATTGATTTTTTATTTCAAAATAATTTTTGGAGGTCATCATAAAGCAAAACGAGCAAAATGCATATTCTCATCGATACATATTTCGCCGGAACGGCCATTAAGGTCTGTCCTCACTATAAAAGAAGAGACATGAATGACACGTATCCTCCAACAAAGCCCATTCATATCACAAGAAGTTCGACATGTACACCTCAATCTACCGGGACCAAAATGTATACAATAATTTTATAACCATATAAATGCACGTTCGAGATTGACATCTTCAGAAAATGAACATCTGTTCATGTGGGAATCCTACGTATTACCTGAAACAAGTGAGGCTAATTTGTTATGGGAAAATGAAAGATGAATGAGATGGCCCATGTCAGTTCTGACAATTCGAGGGCCTGGTGGTTGTTCGATTTCGTAAACGGTGTGTAGATATGGATTGGACTCAGCTTGAAGATAATGAGTATGTGTATCAACTTTTGCTTGGACCGTTTCGAGTCCGAGCAAGTTCAGATATAAGCAGATATAAAATAACACTGACGTGAAGTCAGGAGCTGTTATTAAGGAAATAACAACAAAAGTTCAGATGGGTATAACTCCGAAACCGTTTGGCCGATTATGCCCATTGAATTGAACTGTCACATTCGGATGCGCAACCTACCCTGAAAATTGCGAGGCGTTATCTCTTTCCGTACGGAAGTTATCGTGGTAAAGGTCACCCATCCAGCCCAACACTGCACGGTTCCCAATATGTTTTCAATATATCCGACAATATAGATTCGATAGTTTTCAAATTTCGAAATTGGCTGTAGAGTTACATTTTGAAGGCTCTCAAAATTTCAGTGATATTGGACGGATAGTGAGATACAGAATATCGTACTAAAATTTTCTAGAGATTTAGGTGTTATAAAGCAGGAAAAAATATTTGTGTTTAAAAAAAAAAAATATGATGTCACTCTGAAAAATGAATGACGTCATAAGTGAAATTTGTATGCAATAAGTTGGTTAACCCACCCTAAATTGCGTAACCTACCCTTAATTGGAAGTCGCTATCTCTTTCTGTTCTCAAGTTATTGTGAGATGAATAATATTATTTGATAATTTTTTTAAAATTTTCTAGAGATAAAATTCACACAAAATTTCACAAACGTCTATGTGTTCTTATTCTACAAGTAGCAAGTTTCAATTTTATCGAATTAGTTGAAGAGAAAAATAGTACTCGAAAACCGTTGGGCCAATTATGCCTATTAACTTAACAAACTTGTCTTTCGTATTTGGACCGCCACCTACCCTGAAAATTTCAAGTCGCTATCTCTTTCCGCTCGTGGTTATCGTGCTAACAGCCGTCCGGAAAGAAACAAATTGGACCTTCGATTCATCATCAGTGAGTTGAACCTAATTGTTTGAGGCAAAAAAATTGGAACCTCACAGACATTTGTACAAAATGATGTCTCTCGAAAGGAATGAGCTAGACAGAAATTTGCATAGTAGGTTTGGGACATAAATATTCCGGTTAAGTTCGTTATTGGGTGGTTTCGGATTAACGAAAAACTATTTTTTTTACATTACAAAAATCAAATTCAATTTTTTTAAGATGCATAAGATTCCATTGATATCATTCTCAACTTTAACAAACTAATACTTTCGGAGATATGATTTTTAAAATTCAAATTTCAAAAAAACTGATCGTAATTTTATGATTTCTTAGAATGCTGTATGAAGGAAGTTACACGGTCAATCTGGTTCAGTTTGACATCAATCATGGATTGATGTCAGATTGACCGGAAACTGATTGCATACGCGTAGACTGATGGTCTGAATTGATGCCAGATTGGTACCGGATTGACCGTATAACCTCCACCTAATAATTTGCTGATGCATGTAGTAAATCCAACTTATGAGGTGAGTCATAGATCTATGATACAGTTCTATAATAAGAATCGATAGATATCAGCCCCAACTCTGAGAAACCAATACTTTCGAAGATATCATTCATCAAAGTTTGAATAATTACTCGCTAGTAGTTTGACAAAAGCACCAAAGCCCCTATCCACAGAGCTTTCCCACTTTTAAAATCGATATCGGTTTCACGTTGAGCTTTGTGTCTCTATTTTCGCTCCACGTTCTCTTTATTTTTAAAATCGATGTAATTTTAACATAGATATTTGCGTTTCAATTGAATCGTAGCCCATATAACACCAAAAACAGCAAGCACATTTCTGCGCATGCGCAGTCTACTCGCTGAAAGTGTTCTCTATATGATGCCTGTCACGCAAAGCCACGATCCTGTAACACCAACAGTTTAGGAGATAACGATCCTTTCATCCGCAAATGCGCCATCATGATAGAATGATGTGGCAGTGTTTAATGTTTTAATTTTAAATGGCATTTAAATCTAATACTCAGTTGAATAAATACGACTAGAGGGTTTATGCAGTAATTTTTTTCGTATAATATTAGATATTTAATGAATTTCAATTCCAAATAAATATGTTAGAATTAAAAATGCTTACGGTGGGTTTCACAAACCTTTGACAGCTCTTTTTGGTTTCAAAACCTTGTCTTGTCTTGTATATATATATTCACAAATTCAAGAATCGGATTCTTCGTTTTCAAAATACGAATTGACATGACTCTAATAGCTAGATAAGATGACATTTATGAACAGTGAACACAGACAGTGAATACATAGAACTACGATGTATTATTGAGATTTTGAAAAATCATATCTCCGAAAGTATTAGCTTGTTAGCTTTGAAAATAATATCATTGAATTCTTATGATGAAATTGCATCTTAAAAAATTTAATCCAAAAGTCGTAATGTAAAAAAAATTCTTTTCGATAATGCGAAACCATCAGGCCGATTTTGCCCAATAATGTACTCCACCGAGATATTTATCCCTCAAACCTACTCTGAAAATTTCAATTGTCTAGCTCATTCCGTTCGAGAGTTATCGTGTTAACAGCCGGACGGTCGGACAGAATCGATTTTGACCATGGATTCTTGATCAGTGAGTCGAACCAAATCGTTAAGACCATTTTCAGTCAAAAATTCGAAAATTAAAGACATTTGGGCAAATTGATAAGCACTCTGTTCCGAGGAACAAGAGCGCCTAAAACTGAGAAAATGGTCTATATTGATGTTAAATTCGGTTGAGAGTGTCCAATACAGGACCCTTTAATAATGCCTTTAGTAGTTTTGCGAAAGATATGTAGAGCTACAACTTGATGACAACCCTACGCAACAATCCCAGATTGACGGTTGGAAATCCTCAAGCTTCTCCCCAAGCTTCTCCTCAAGCCTCTAATGAAAAGAATGGAAGCAGAACCAGTTCGTTCGTCGATTTCCAAGAACCGCCCATATCGATCCCACTCAACCGAGCTGAGTCAGTTGGATCAGTCTGTACACAAGACATCAGCAATTTTTAATATCCGCCAGGACCACTCATCCATCTCCATTAGGATCCTATTCAGATCCGCGCAAATGAATACGAATCTGCATAATACGCTGAATAATAAGGAGAGGACAGTGAGTAGATCTTCTGACAAAGAACTGGAGGCGCATCTCTTGATTCGGATGAGCGCACATACACGTTTCCAGACTCCTCGCTACGTGTTTGATCTTCGTATTTCGTGATGGCGTAAAAAAGAATGGCTTAATGGAGATTTACAATTTGAACGAATTAGAACGGGAGTCGGATGACGTATTACCTGCTCTCCTTTCTTCTGATGGAGAGTAGGCCTCGCTCCACATGAGGTATTATCATTAGGAAAGAGCTTTTTTCTATTAGAAGGTGTACTTCATTAAGTGAATTTGTCAAGCGTGAAACGTCTGGTCTGGTTTTACGAGGGTCTCCAGTAGAACTTTTACACTATGATAAAAATAAAACAAATAGAATGAAGGAATATTTCAGCCATCTCTTTATACAAACACAGGGTGAGCCTTCGATTAATTAATTAATTTTATCTGCAGATTCATCGCATCAAATAAAATACTTTTTTCATTCACCATTTTTTCAGATTCGTCGTAGGCAAAAAGTTACAAGCGTTTAAAGATTGCACAAAGTACTAATACACTCCTGCATATAAATTCGTCTTTTTCTTGACAATACTAGTAGTCATTCCAAAATTTTAATAATGGTTTTCCACAAGGATCAGTTTTAGCACTTCATATTTTCAATTCATTTCTGTGTGAAATCCCTGCTATCTCCTCTGAGAAATTAATTTACGCTGATGACATCACCCTACCGTTTCGATTTTTCGGCTTTTCCAAAGTATTGAAAATGATCTACAGTTTAGAAATCCTGAAAAATTACTTATTCGAGTGGCGTTTGTTATCCTGAATAATGCCTGAATAATGCTGAGGTTTCTTGTTTTCTTTTGAATAATCGTCAAAAATATATAGAACTTTGAGTGTAATTTCTGGTGATTCTTTCTTGGAACAAAATTGCAATTCTAAATACCTAGGAGTTGAACTAGATTCCTCCTTACATTTCAAATCTCATTTGGGTGACTTTCATCTGAAGGTGGAAACAAGGAATAATATTCTGCAGAAATTATCTGATCCAACTACTCTTCGTATGGAAACGTGAGCCTTGGATTTCCCGCCGTTATATATTGTTTCCCAGTCTTGGTTAATAGTGTTCATGAGCGAAATTGATGCACAGCTGAGTTTATCTATTAGGATTATGACTGGAACTTTGAAATCTTCACCTATTCATTGCAAGGTTACCAGCTCTTTCAAACATTTCGCAGGCAGAGTGTTTTTTTCTAATTCTTGAAATAATATCCATTCTTTTCGGAACTCATTTCCCAATCTCTCCTGATACAGGGTGTTCCCTGAAAATCATAGAATTGTCAAACCCCTAAGAATCGATTTTGATAATATTTTGTGAGCTCATTTCCTTTGACACACTTAAAATAATCCAAAAGCAAAAATGAAAAAAAAAACAGGACTTTACTAGAACATTAATTTTTTACGTCCGGGTACCAAAACACCCCCTGCATGTACATGAAAAAAAAAATTGTTGTCAGTTTCGTGAAAAGAAGATGGAAAAATATGGAAATCAATAATTAATACGAATGGCAAACATTTTTTTCCACGAGGAAGTGCCATCTGCAAAATATCTTGATTAATAATCAAAATAATCCCGATAATTATCAAGATTATCGACTGATTTCAATGAAAACTATGATTATGAATAAGGTGCTGAAAAATAATTTCAAACTATAAAACAGAACCGTGTCTGAGCTGTTGTTTCGATGATCAGATATTAAAAACATCACTCCGCATATAATAAACATTTTTCTTATTAACATACATATTCGTGAAGGGGAAAAATTCAGTACTCGATTTTTTAATAAATTAAAATCGACGTATAATTTGAATCAAACAATTTGTATGCGAAGTAAACTTCTAACAAACCTAAAAAAAATATAATTCCTAATGAAATTTCATAGAAGCTATTCGAAATGGCCTTCACCGACGGCTATGCATTTTCCAGTTCTCCTCGATAGATTTAAAACACATTTTCGTAATATTTGAGGGATATTCCGAATATCAGCATTTCCTCCGTGAATTCTGTGAATCAATTGCGGTCTAGTATTAATACTTTCCTGATCTAAAATTTTCAAAAGACTCCATAAACATTAGTCCATTGGTGTATGATCGGGGGATCGTGCTGGCCATCTTTTAGGGCCTCCCCTACCTATCCACCGATTTGGATACCCTGCATCGAGATAATTTCTTACTTGAACTGAAGAATGTGGAAGTGTATAGTGCTGAGAGATCATTGATATCTGGTGTACTCCTACCAAATACCAGGGAGGTTATCTTTCAAATATTCCAGATAATTATGCCCGGTGAGTCTGCATTCGAAGTAGTGGGGCAACCATACAATTAGGCCATGAGATGAAGAACTATTTTCAATAGTGTATTCCCAGAGTAATTTCTATGAAACAAATCAGTTTAATCGTACGGTTGTGCCATGAGAAACTATGAGTTGTCAATTCACGAAAAACGTTCTGTATAGCAGTAATTTTGATATCTAATGATATATGAAAATGCTCAAGTTTCACGTGAAGAAAAAATTGACATAAATTTGTTCGATAACCGTTTCCTCGGAGTTATGATTTCAACAGAAATGAAAAAAAAAAACGAAAAAAACGCAATTTCGGCTTGGAGAGGGACTCGATCCCGGTAACATCCATCTATGAGTTCTATACATATAAACCCGACGCTTCAACCAAGATACCTTTGGATCAGCAGTGAAAGGTGTATTTAGAACGAATCTTGTTTCCAAATTTCAGTTTTTGTGATTTTTCTGTATTTCCCTAATTTCTTCTACAATATAGATCCGATCGAGCTCAAATCTAGAACTTTACTGTAAAATCAGGTTTTGAAGGTTCTTGCACAATTTCAACGCTATCGGACGGATAGTATCTGAGATTTTTTTTGAAATTTTTCAGTCATATTATCCTCTCGAAATTTTGAAGTCTTCATGTCGGCATTTTTCATGCAAATACCGTGTTTTAATTTCATCAGATCAGTATTTTTCGTGTTATTGGGAGAACAAAATTTCAAATGGCTATTATTCCGAAATTACTCGACGGATTTTATCCATTAACGAACTTAGCCGATGCAATTGGACTCCAAATCTACTCTGAAAATTTCTACTATCTAACTTATTGCGTTCGAGCATAATCGTGTTGACTGCCGGCCGGATGGCCGGTCAGAATCAAGTTTGACCTCGGATTCTTCATCAGTCGAGACTAATCATTTGAGACCATTCTCGACCTAAAATTCGAAAATAACATATATACGGACTAATTGATAGGTACCTACTGTGTTCACCTGAAAAGCGCGCCAAAAATAATAAATGTAGTCACAAATTCCTTGGATTCACACCAAACATATTTTTCTATACTCTTTAGAGAAAATGATCCGAAACGTGATTTCCATGTAACAATAATGTGTATTGTAGCAAGTATAACAATATAAAACGTTGTTGTAATTGCAATGACACCACGTATGATTTCCACTCATTATAGTCTAGTCAACAAGTGCTTTTTGGGTCAAAATTTTTGGTGTTCTCCGAATATTATGATTGAGGTGTCATTCGATTTGGAATGGCATGTAGATAGTTTTTGATAATATTCCAAGGCCGCTCGCAAAAATTGCAATAGTTATAAACAATTAAGTGAAAAAAAAAGAAGGAGGTTTAGGTTTTCGCCAATCGGCAATATCTCAACAACTATTCGCGATAATTCAAATTTTAAAAAGATTCAAATAGAGGAATAATTTTTTTTTGTTATGAACAATTTAGTTAAGTGAAAAATTATAGAGATTCAATTTATAATATTACTATTGATCCGTTTTCTTATGATCAGAAAGTACCCAAAAATTATTTTCAATAATCATTATCTCCTATTGTTTAAAAAATTGTTATAAACCAATGCGTTGTTTATGAGATAAGTAATTTTCTTTTGAAAACATAATTGGAGCTTATAATTTTTCACTTAAGTAAATTGTTAATAACAAAACGAAAATTAACAATTTTTCAAATTTTGCAACGCAAATCTATTCCAAGACCTTTGAGAAATAGCTCCTCGAAAGTAAAAAATTCTCAGATTAATAGTTTAACAATTATTGCACTTGCAATGTTAATGTTCGTACTACAAAAAATTGTTAATTAACTAATGGATAACTAATTGAAAAGTCGTGATAAACATTTTTGTACCACTGATTATTGTTCATTGATCTCTCCTGCAGGCGCCTGGATTTCTTAATTTTTTTATTTTCATATTTAATTAGTTTAAATAATATTTATTCATGAAAGGTCCGAAGGGGGCGAGGCTTACGCAAGCTGGAGTACCTGTTTTCGGGAGTATTTTCAAACCTCTGGGAAAATTATAAATACCTATTGTTCCTAGTTCCGGAAGTTGTGACTTTTTTTAGGAAAATTCCTCCTCTTCTTGAATCTTTTTCAAATTCGAATTATCTCAGATAATTAATGAGATATTGGTGTAAAACCAAACCCCCTTCTTTTGTTTCACTTAATTGTTTATAACTATTCCAATTTTTGCGAGCGGCCTTAGCATTTTCTCAAAAACTATCTACATGCCATTGCGAATCGAATGACACCTCAATCATAATTTTCGGAGAATACGCAAACATTTTGACCTAAAAAGCACTTGTTGACTATACCTTTCAGTTCAATTTCGGAAAAAGTAAAACCAATTTCGGAAAAAGTAAATCCAATTTTGGACAAAATATTCAGATTTACTCAGTACAATTTCCGAAATTGGTTTTGCTTTTTCCGAAATTGAACTATATACTATTCATCAAAACTGATTATCGCTAGCTAAGTATCACTCATAGAAAGGGATAAATACGCTGAGTTATGAGTTGTATGATCAAGGGAATCAATCTGCATAATTACGGATTTCTAAGACCCGAAAGTCTTATACTCAACATCTATTGAATCATTTTCCTTTCAACTCCAAATCACCTCATTAAAGCAGCTATGAAAGAATTATGAATGGACTCGAAAAAATTTCATTAAAAATTAATTTCGGCAGCAAATCTTAATTCTTTCAAAATATTTCACTCTTTCCATTATTCCATTTCCACAAGAAACGGAAAACGGATCGTTAATTGAGAGGAATTCTCTATTTCAATGGAAACTGGATTCGAGTTTTCAGGGAACCGTGCATAAATGAAGTGTCTGCGATTTCGTCATTAAAAAAATTCGCTGGCGTGGTCTGGATGAGAACCAAAAGAATCGCGATGAATGCGAAATTTAAACGTAACGCTTTTAGAAATTTCAATAGGCCAAGACGGGAAACATGCATGTAATTCCACTCGTGAGGGAGTACTTCACGAAATGATTGAAAAAAGTTTGACGTCCTTCAGATAATGTTTCTGATATAAACTCTCACGCTACCACAATTGTCCAAAATGTTTCCATTTCATTTTCGCATATTATTTCCGAATTATTTTCCTTTCAACTCAAGAAGCGGAAAAAAGTTATCGCAACACTGCTGAAATAATCGCATTTTAAATTGCGAGGAACTTAAAATTTGAAAATCTAATAAAATAAAAAATAAATATTCTTACAATGCACTGACGTGAAGTCAGGACCTTTTGCGCACATGTCCTATTATCTATTCATGCCTCACACACCCTCACGAAGTACTGCATGAAGTTGAGTATGAATAAAGGAAGCTATAACTCTCGAACTGAATGAGCTAGACAGTTGACATTGTCAGAGTAGGTTTGGGACATAAATATCTCGGTTAAGTTTGGGCAAAATCGGCCCGATGGTTTCGGAGTAACAAAAAAAAATTTTTTGAGATTTCTCGAATCTCAGAATAACAATGAACAAAATAGTTCTGAAGATTTTTTCGTTAAGCGCCTGAAGAAGGAGTCTGATATAGACTCCGAAACGTTACGATATAGTTGTTTGATCGTTGATGTTGTTTTGTTCTTATTTGTTGGGCCACATTGTTCAATTGATTGCTTCTGACAAATATCTTATGTTTCTTACGCAGAAGCAAATCAAAAAATAATTAATTTTTTATTATATAGATATTTTTCAGAGTTTGGGAGAGAAAACCCAGAAACCATTCAATGAAGAAGCTAGATGTGAAATATCAATGTTTATGTTGATGTCAACTCGATGGAAAGTCAATTTTAAAAAAATCTAGAAAAGCACTAGATCACCTTCTGCGCGCATGTTCTATTGTCACACCTTGTATACCTCACACGTCACCGTTACGAAATACTACATGAACCTTCAAGCCGTCTTTTTGGCGCTCTTGTTCCTCGGAACATATACAGTATTTTCATAATGTTACTAGCAAAAAAATGCAGAAATATTAATCTACATTTGTGTATCAAACATTTTTTCTTGAGTTAAGGTCCATGATACAGAAAAGAATATGTAAGTGGTATGAACTATTAAATTTTAAATTATGAAAAGAGATTATTCTATTAATATATTTTGAACTATTAAAATAATTTGTTCGTCAGCCTCTACCTACTCAAATATCAGGAATAAATGGACAATCTGCTTTGATTGTCTCCAGCCTCGCTCTACACATTTCGATCACATTTTCCTTAGGTATTTCGGGTTGTAAAAACTATGCACCGAGTGTAAGTTGCATCAACCCATTCCACGAGGTTGAATCATTGCAGATTGCTCATTTAATCCTGATAAATAAATTTAATGACAATTTTTTAAGCATTAAAGCATTGCAGATTGCCCTTTTTTATGATAATTTTTGAAGCATTTTTTTTAAACTACACTTTTTGCGCGTATGTTCTGGGGAACATCGCGTTATAGTTTTGCCCAAATGTCTGTAACTTTCGAATTTTTTGACGAAAATGGTCTCAAACGATTAAGTTCGACTCCCCAATGAAGAATTCGAGGTCAAATTTGATTCTGTCCGTCCGGCCGTCCGGCCGTCCGTTGCCACGATAACTTGAGAACGAAAAGAGCTAGCGACTTGAAATTTTCAGGGTAGGTGGCGCATCCACATACGACGGACGAGTTCGTTATAGTGCATAATCGGCCCAGTGGTTTCCGAGTAATAATTTTGTTTTCAACCAATATGAATCCGATCGAATTGAAACTTAGTGGGTAGTTGTAGAATATGAACCTAAGCACGTTTGTGAAATTTTGTTTGAATCGTATGGCTAGAAAATTTAAAAAAAATTATTAAAAAATATTTTTGTTGTCACGATAACTTGAGAACGGAATGAGATGGCGGCTTGAAATTTTCAGGTTAGGATGTGCACCAGAACACGACATTTCAGTTTGTTTATGAGCATAATCGGCCAAACGGTTTTAGAGTTATAGCCATCTGAAATTGTCTGAAATTTGGTGGTTTTTTGTTCCTCATTAACTCGAAAAATACTGAACCGATTGAATTCAAACATGGTTATTAGTTGTAGAATGCCAACGCAAAAACGTTTGCAAAATTTGGTGAGGATAGCATTCTCAGAAAATTTTGAATAAATCATTGAAAATAAAAAAAAAAATTCTATATATCAGTAACCATTCGTTTGAAATTGCTGAAATTTTGCAAGAGCCTTCATAACCTAACTCTACTGCTAAGTTTCAAGTTTCAATACGATGGGTTAAATATTGTTGGAGATTCGAGCATTCTTGTGCGAGTTCAGTAGATGGGTGACCGTTGCCTCGATAACTTTCTAACGAAAGGAAATTGGGACTTGCAATTTTCAGGGTAGGTTGCGTATCCGAAAGGGAGAGTTGAGTTCGTTTTTGGGCATAATCGGTCTAACGGTTTCCGAGTTATACCCACCTGGAATATTATTTCCTTGATAACTCAAAAATTAAATAGACGATCGAATTGGTGCTTGGTTACTAGTAGTAGAAAATCAACATAAAGACGTGTTTAAAATTTTGTGTGAACCGTACTCCTAGAAAATTTGAAAAAAATGACGAAAAAAAATTTTAAGAATCGTACCCCTAGAAAATTTTTAAAAAATAACGAAAAAAAAATTGGTTCAAGCACTGACGTGAAGTCAGAAGCTTTTGCGCGTATGTTCTATTGTCCATTCTTCTGTATTGGACACCCCTAATCGAATTTACCATGGTAAATTATGTTGTCCATTCTCCTGTATTGGACACTTAATTCGAATTTACCATGGTAAATTCGAATTAAGAGTGTCCAATAGAGGAGAATGGACAACATAATTTACCATGGTAAATTCGATTAAGGGTGTCCAATACAGAAGAATGGACAATAGAACATACGCGCAAAAGCTTCTGACTTCACGTCAGAGCTTGAACCAATTTTTAAATTTATTTTTATCATAAGAATCCATTGATATAATTCCCAACTCTGAGAAACCAATACTTTCGGATATATAATTTGTCTATTTGAACAAGAGTGAACACAATTTTTTAAATAATAATAAAATATTGAACATAATCAGCCTTTTATATTAGGGGATTAAAGAATAAAAACAAATATTGATCATCGAAAATCGCTTTATTGTTTTTCAAAATATTGAAGCCCCCCCCCATGAAGATCTATATTCTTCTTCATGCGTTTGAACCAATTGTCGAAGAACGTTTGGCACTTTGATAGAGGTATCTCCAAAACATGCATTCTGAACGCATCAACCGCTTCTTCAGGTGTCAAAAAACATTGATCTCTCAGTTTATGTTTTACGTACGAGAATAAAAAAAGTCATTCGGTGCCAAGTCAGGACTTTACGGCGGATGACTCATCACATCGTTGTTTTGGGTGCTCATAACATAAATGAAGTTGTTTGAGCTGATGTGTGAGATCTCGCATTCTCGTGGTGAAGGGTGATTCGTCTTCGGACGTTAATTTTCCTCAATTTTTCCGAAAAAACTTTTGTTAGATTTGGCTCATCTTGAAACACCCACACTGTAGAGTGCTGTTTGCTTTCGGGCTCATACGCGTAAATCCACGATTCTTCACCTTTCACGATGTCATAGACGTGTTTCGAAGCACCGCGATCGTATTTTTTGAGCATATCTTTCGCCAATCGACGCGAGCCTTTTTTTGAACGATTGGCAAATTGTGTGGGATCCAACGCGGAGAATTTTTTTTGACGGTCAAATGTTCATGCAATATTGAATGTAGGGGGGTCCCACTAATGCCTAAGGTTATCTCAATCTCACGATAGATCACATGATGATCTTTCAATATCAGTTCGCGCACAGCATCATTGGTTTCCGGAACAATAATTGATTTTAGACGGCCTTCACGAAATTCGTCTTGCAGCGAGCTACGACCTCGATTGAATTCACCATACCATCGATAAACAATGGTTCTTGATGGAGCTTCATCGCCTAAAATTGAATTAAGTTCATCGCACGATTTAATTCAATTTTTTGGCCGAGATGAATATTCTGAGTCACCCAAAAATATTACAATATTACAAACTTTACGATAGAGCTGTCAGATGCCCGTTTGCAACACTAGGGTTATCCAATCCCGAAATATCTAGGTTGCGCTTGTGGTATCTCGCATATATACAGGAAAGACCTTTTATAGGCTTACCATGAGAGGGTCCACTCTCTCAGGAGTGTGATTCTCCTGTTCTTGTTTGGTTACTTTCTAAAAATTGGTTCAAGCCCTGTGGACAGGAGCTTTGGCGATCTTGTTCAAACTTTGACAAATCTTAGCTTCGAAGGTATTGGTAAGAGTTGGGAATTATATCAATGGATTCTTATGAAAGAACTTCATCTTAGCAGAAATTGAATTCAAACATCATAGAAGAATTTAAATTCAACAAGAGTGCCAAAAATTATCAATCCAAAACCAATAGACGAATTCTACCCAACAACGAACTCATCCGAGATATTCATTCCTCAATTCTATGATGAACGATAATATATATTCTTTCCTCAAATCCCCTCCAATACTCCAATACACCAGTTTCCTCTTTACTGGTGGTATTCTGAACTCAATATTATTAACTCACCATTACCATTCCCATCATCATATGGATTGACCATCGGCATGAAAATATCAACCAACAAAAAGTATGATCTTATATTATAATTCTCATAATTCTACGATTGCTGAAATGAATTAGACAATGTCATGTCTCAGGAAAATAAGCTGACATTATAACAATTCATAGATAGAATAATTATATCATTCTGTGAGAACATAGAAATACGATTTATTATTGAAATTTTTAAAAATCATATTTCCGAAAGTATTAGCTTGTTAGAAATAAAAATTATATCAATGGATTCTTATGGTAAAAATGCATATTGAACAAAATTTGATTTGGAATTTGTTATGTAAAAAAAAAGTTTTGTTACTCCGAAACCATCTGTCCCATTTTGCCCAATAACGAACTTAGCCGAGATATTTATCTCCCAAACCTACTCTGAAAATTTCCACTGTCTAGCTCATTCCGTTCGAGACTTATCGTGCCTACGGCCGGCCGGACTGAATGAATTTCGACCACGGATTCTTGATCAGTGAGTCGAACCAAATCGTTTAAGACCATTTTCATCGAAAAATTCGAAAATTACCGACATTTGGACAAATTGATAAGCACTCTGTTCCGAGGAACAAGAGCGCCAAAAACATCTCGCACGTTCCTTGAAGTAGTTCTTCGTCCTGCCCTTACATTGTCCCTTAATATAAGAGATGAGCTGCAAGCGGTATTCACAGTTGATGGGACCTGATGACTCGAAGTGAGCAACACTGCTTTCTGCATTCAGTGCGCCAAACCCCGGCCAGGGATTTACAGGTCGCAATAATCTTCAATTCTGTCACGAAGTTCGCTAATTTTCCGCCTAGACATCCTATAATAAGACCATCCTAACTTTACGCCTTGGATACGGGATGTCCAATACGAACATTAAATAAAAGGTTTCTTTCTGGGTTTTTCCTCCCAAAAATATCTATAAAATAAAAATTAATTATTTTGTGATTTGCTTCTGCGTGAAACACAAGCTATTGAGTCAGAAGCAATCAATCGAACAATGTTGCCTAACAAACAACAACGAAACAACAACTTTATCGTAACGTTTTGGAGTCTATATCAGATTCCTTCGTCAGACACTTAACGAAAATCTTTAGAATTATTTTTTGATAGTTGTTGTTTCGTTGTTGTTTGTTAGGCAACATTGTTCGATTGATTGCTTCTGACAAATAACTTGTGTTTCTTACGCAGAAGCAAATCACAAAATAATTAATTTTTATTTTATAGATATTTTTCAGAGTTTGGGAGAAAAAACCCGGAAAAAAACCTTTTAATAATGAGTATACCACCCACAGTATCCTTTAATGATTACTTCGAACATTAAATCCCTGTATTTTTTTCCTCTTCGGTTCTTCTTTCATCATCACATTATTTTCGACGGGCGAGGAAAATTAGACAACAAACAATTCCTTGACTGTTTGTCCTGCAGGACTTTATCCGGCTTTATGGCATGGATCTGTACAATTTTTGGAATTGCATAGTTCCAGCAGATGCGAGCTCTGTCATTTTCAACAACTGCATCTCCAGAGGTACATATGGTAGCACTGGTTCGTTGTCTATACCATAAAACTCCCTCAGATGGAAGTAGATAATTCGCAGTGCCGCATTGTGTCTTTCCACAAATCTTGATGAAGCATGGACTCTGTAAGCAGACAGAATGTACATAACAGTTTCCTGCTGGCTGTGGCATGCTTTGCACGTTATTGGGTTTTCCACATCATTGTGTTATTTTTATACCATCTTGTATTTATCACCCCATCTTGAAAAGCCTCAACAAATACTTCCGTTTCCGACTTGAGCCCAGCCGACTTCAAAAGGATAATTCTTCCCACCGACCCTGATCTTCACACTCTTGAAGTATAATAATAATAATAATAATAATATATTCATCCATTAGATATTACAAAATATATAGGATATGTCAGTGTACAAAATGAATGTTAACAAGATGAAATTTCAACAAATATCAATAGAGAAATATTCTTTCAAACTATAAAAACAAAAAGTTGGCAGTATTTTATGGCGCTCTAGCTCCTCGGACTGAGTGCTTATCAATTTGCTCAAAGGTCTGTAATTTTCGAATTTTTGGCTGAAAATGGTCTCAAACGATTTGGTTCGACTCACTGATCAAGAATCCGAGGTCGAAATCGATTCTGTCCGGCCGGTCCGCCCGGCCGGCCGGTTGTAGGCACGATAACTCTCGAACGAAAGGAGTCAGAGGATTGAAATTTGCAAGGTGGGTTTGGAGCGTAAATATCTCGGCGAAATCCATCAAGTGGTTTCGGAGTTATGGCCGATTTTAGTAAAACACATTTTTTATGAATATAACCGAAACTGATCACTCGATCTATCTGAAATTTAGCATCAAATTGTAGAATCATGACCTTTATACGCATGTGAAATTTTGCGTTGACAAGGTTACTGCAAAGTGTCAAAAAAAATTTTCAAAATTAAAAAAAAAAAATTCTACAATAACTCTCGAACGGAATGAGCTAGGCAGTTGAAATTTTCAGAGTAGATTAGGGAGATGAATATCTCGGTTGAGTTTGATATTGGGCAAAATAGGCCAAATGGTTTCGGAGTAACGAAAAAAAAATATTTTTTTAAGCAACAAATTTCAAATTCAATTTTTATTTAAGATGCAGTTTCACCATTGAAATCCATTGATATCATTTTCAACTCCAACAAGCTAATACTTACAGAGATATTTTCTAAATTTCAATAGTGAATCGTACTTCTATGTTTTCACAGAATGCTATAATTATTCTATCTAAGCTTTATTATATGATCTGTGTTCATACTCGTACATTTCATCCTGTTCTATAAGAGAGAGTCGAATTCAGTTCAGCTATTTTAATTTGATTTCTTCCATGGTGCAGTTCTCATTGTCAGATTGCTCATTTAATCTTGATATATAAACTATTATTTGAATTTAATTTCCTTTATGATGCAGTTCTATCATAAGAATACATTGATATAATTCTCAACTCTGTGAAACCAATACTTTAGGAGATATAATTTGTCTGTTTGAACTAGAGCGCCAGAAAGCTACTGTCCACAGGGCTTGAACCCATTTTTTTTTAATTATAATAATATAATTTTACATTTATATCAGAACGTTTTCCGCTCTCATGTTCTCAATAACTATACCATAAATCTGATGCAAAGAAGAGCATTAACTATTTCCATGATGATTTTAAACTCATAGTATTCAAGTATCACCTTACAAAATCCACATAAAGCAGTTGTAACAACCAAATCACGCCGTCTAATGCGATCTAGGATAGATTCGAGTCCGTCATTGTGATGAACCAAATTTCGACAATGGCTTGTTGAGGGTACGTAGGTGTAAATATAAAGAGATGTTGTCAGTGGACAAAGCTATAAATAAACTATTATTTGTTGAATTTAAAGTTTAATGCCCGGTGTGGTTCCTTTTGTGGGGCTGTCTTTTCGAATCAGCGTATCTTTAAGGTGACAAGTATTCAACGAAGGTGTGGAATGGTATAGAGCACTTGTCAAATAACATGTCAGCCGGACGAAAACACACACTTCTTTCTGCCTGCAACCCAGGACATATTTGAGTAAGGGTGGAAGATGACCCATGGGAAATATAGGATATCGAAGAGAGAAATTCGACGGTCAGTGTCTGAAAAATTATTTAGGTCACATCTTTCAATTTTGATACATTGTGTCCGACTCCACTTTCACAAAAGGACAATATTTCATTACTTAACGATATTTCCTTAATATGGAATAATACACAATCAAAAATTACGAAAACCCACTGACGTGAAGTAGGGAGCATCTGCGCGCATGTTCTATTGTATATTCACGCTTCATGCATTGGGCATCAACTGAATTAAAATTTTAAAATAACGGATCTTTCAATGGGAACGCCCCCGTCTTCAAATTGATATTGCTAACACATGGCAGCCATTTTTTATTTGTGACATTGACAGTTGTATTAGTCAATGGCTACCATTTAATCATGGAAAGGTACACGCTTCAAAGACGTTTACCAATAATCCAAATTTATCATGAAAATTAGCGATCTGTCTGTTACTCAAACATTAAGTGTTTCAACTTCAATATTTGGTCGTTATAATCGTCCGGTCGAACAATTAAAAGTTTAGTAGTTTGAAATAAATTTCACACTTCATGATGTTTCAGCGCCACTACTGCCACTAGTGCCGGTGAGACAAAGAAATGCAAGGAGTGAAGAGGATATTGCTTCCATACGTGAAAGTGTTCGTGAAGACGAAAATTTATATATTTCTCGTCGTTTACAAGAAATGCTGATATGTTATGGCCTGAATTGGTTCGTCTTGATTTGTAAAACGTGTGGTTTCAACAGGACGGTGTCACTTGTCATACTGCCAATGACAAAATTCGGTGATTCGATTATTTCAAGAAATGAACCGATAAATTATCCGCCTCGTTCCTGCGATTTAACTCCATTGGACTTCTTTCTTTGGGATTACATTAAGTCATTGGTTTACAGCAATCCTCCAACAAATTTAGACCATTTAAAGATCAATATTGAACGAGTAATTTCTAACATACCACCTGATTTGTGTGAGAGAGTCATGGAAAATTTGGTTCAACGACTTCATTGCTGCCAGCGTTTCCGTGGTGGACATTTAAATGATGTTTTATTTCATAACTAATGGTATCCATTGTACTTTATAATGAAATGAAAATGTCAATGATTTTCAAATAAATAATGCGTTTTATTTACGAAACAAAATGGGGCGCTCTTAATGAAAGACCTGTTACGTAAAATAGTGAACTTTCTCAGCGCGGATTCGAACCCGAATCTCCTGCGCGGTAGGCAAGCACTCCAGCTCTGACGGATATTTCTGAAATCTTGGCATAAGAATTAAGGAACACCACCTAGCAAAATAAGATAATTAATTCTAATTATTCGAATCGTTTATTAGCAAGAAATACATAAGTTTAACGTATTTCAAAATTCTACACAATTTGAATAAAGGTGGCCAACTGAATTATTGGGAAATAGTGGAAATAAATAGAGAAAAAAATACGGGTGATTTATTTAACGACACAATAAAACTCAATTTCTCCGTTCCTCAATATATTGAAACAGAGAATAAATTTATAAAAGCGGAGGAATTAAATATTTTACATATGTACGGAGTGTTAGCAGTGCAAGATTATGTAACTAGTTTTAAATAAGAAGAAGGAGGAATTTGGGCAAAATTATTGCACGCCGTCCCCAGAACATGCGAGCGAAAATATTGCTGGACTAGGATAGTACTAAGCACTATATGAAATAGAATATCCATATTGGTTAATACTGTTCTAGTCCCGCAATATTATTCTATTTTGTAGTATTTATAATAATTAACAATATTTCGATGTCTTTCGTGATACTATAACGGCAATAATAGTAGTATTCTTTTTACCTTGTTGCATCCTCACTACTGAGATTAGGTGAGACTAAAATGAGTTGTTGATTAACATAAAAGAACACGTTTTTATCAGGACCATAGACAAGGAATCTCAGGAGAGATTGCTGAAGTCATATACGTATTATGTCTATTAGGTATATGACTGAAGTATATTATATGTTCTGTGAAGTAAACATAACCTAAATTATTTGAACAAAAGTTGCAAAACTGAAATAAATTTATTTATATTCAAAAATAAGACAGATAACTTCAAAATAAACAAGTCTCACGTTATGCGCAGTAAAGCACCTGATGAATAGCATGGTCCAGGGCCCTAGCTAAGAGCTTTTCCGAGGGGGGAGAGAAACGGCTTTTGGCTCCCCTAATTTGAAAAAATATACAAAAATCGAAAATCACAAAATAAGGATAAAGTGTACATATATATTTCTTAATAAAGAATGAATTATAAATTAATATAACTATGAATAAAAATTATTTTACAAGACTGCGTTCTGAATTTGTGTTTTTGGGTGAAAAAAATTGTTTGCAGCTCTCAAAAGATCCAGGACCAAAAAAGAATTGTATTTGACAAAAATAAATATATACATCAAGCTTTCGAGATGATAAGAATAATCTGAAGAGTTCCCAAATATTAAAACGAAAACTTTCGAAAAATGATATAGCAATAATCTCATGTTACCCTGCTGCTATCTAGGGTGGAATGTACCGACAATTTTTCGAAAATATCCTGCTATTTGGAATATTGAATGAGTTTTTTGTAATTCCTGAATTAAAGCATTATTTTTGTACCCATCACACTGAAATTTTTTGTAGTATGTGTATAGAAACTTAAATTATCGGTGTCACCCAATCGAAAATTTCACGAAAAAAATGGGTTCAAGCCCTGTGGACAGGAGCTTTCTGGCGCTCTAGTTCAAACAGACAAATTATATCTCCGAAAGTATTGGTTTCTCAGAGTTGGGAATTATAGCAATGTATGCACATGATAGAACTGCATCCTAAAGGAAATTCAATTCAAATAATAGTTTATTTATCAAGATTAATTGAGCAATCATGAGAATGAGAACTGCACCATGGAAGAAATCAAATTAAATCTGGCCAATTTTGCCCAATAACCGAGATATTCATCTCCCTAAACTACTCTGAAAATTTCAACTACCTACCTCATTCCGTTCGAGAGTTATATCTATGTCTATGGATGAAAAGCAGTCTCACTACTCTCAGATCTCCTACTTCATGTTCCGTTCCGAAATGTAAGAATTTTCTGAGAAAACCTAATTTCGGAGCAAACAACTGAGATTTTTCTCACATCGCTCACAATTCTTCGATTGATTAGATAATGTCATGTCTCAGGAACATCATTTGACATTATGATAATTCATACATAGAATAATATCATTCTGTGACAACGTTGAAATACGATTTATTATTGAAATTTTGAAAAATCATATCTCCGAAAGTATTAGCTTGTTAGAGTTAAAAATAATATCATTGGATTCTTATGGTAAAACCGCTTATTGAAAAAAAATTTAATTTGGAATTTGACTTGTAAAAGAAAATTTTTCTTTTGTTACTCCGAAACCATCTGTCCGATTTTGCCTAATAACGAACTTAGCCGAGATATTTATCTCCCAAACCTACTCTGAAAATTTCAACTGTCTAGCTCATTCCGTTCGAGAGTTATCGTGCCTACGGCCAACCAGCCGGCCGGCCGGACCGGCCGGACGGCCGGACAGAATGAATTTCGACCACGGATTCTTGATCAGTGAGTCGAACCAAATCGTTTAAGACCATTTTCATCGAAAAATTCGAAAATTACAGACATTTGGGCAAATTGATAACCACTCAGTTCCGAGGAACTAGAACGCCAAAAACAGTCATGTCTAGTTTTATAGTTCAATCTGTCAGTGCAGTTGTTGAATGGAGATTCATAAGGTGCTACTTTCCTTAAAACTATGTGTCAGCAATCGCCAAAACTTACGCTTTTCGCTCAATTTGAAAATACAGTCCTATTTTTTGCTCGCATGTTCTGGGTAACATCGCGCATCATAATTTCCGAATTTTTTGCCGAAAATGGTCTCAACCAATTTGGTTCGACTCTATAATGAAGAATTCGAGGTCAAATTTGATTCCGTCAGGCCAGCCGGCCGTTGCCACTATAATTCGAGAACGGAAAGTTATAGCGCCTTGAAATTTTCTGGGTAGGTGGCGCGTCCCAGTATATCTTGTCTATGCGTCCCAATACGACGGACAAGTTCATTAATGGGCATGGTCGCCCAATGGTTTCAGAGTAATAATTTTGTTTTTAACCAATATAAATCCAGTCAAATTGAAACCTGGTGAGTAGTTGCAGAATACAAACTAAAGGACGTTGGTAGAATTTTGTGAGAATCGTATCACTATAAAATTTTAAATTAATAATTAAAAGATATTGTTTATGTCACGATAACCTGAGAACGGAAAGAGAAAGCGACTTGAAATTTTCAGGTTAGGTTGTGCATTTTGATGCGACATTTGAGTTTGTTCATAGGCATAATCGGCCTAATGGTTTTGGAGTCAACGCGAAACCTTGCGAAATTTCGTGAGGATCGTATAACTAGAAAATTTTTAAAAAATCTCTAAAAATATTCTATATCAGAAACTATTCGTTCGGCATCTCTGAAATTTTGCGAGAGCCTTCAGAACTCAACTCTACTGCCAAGTTGTAGGTTTGAACACGATCGGATCTATAGTGTTGGAGATCCGAGCAGCCTTGTGTGACTTCAATAGCTGGATGGGTGATCGTTGTCTCGATAACTGATTGGAACTTGCAATTTTCAGGGTAGGTTGCGCATCCGAATGGGAGAGTCAAGTTCGTTTATGGGCATAATTGTCCCAACGGTTTCGGAGTATTACCCACCTGGACTAGATCGAATTGAAGCTTGGTAAATAGTTGTAGAATATCGATATAGAGACGTGTGTCCCTCAACTGAAAATAGCTGAAATGAATTTGACTCTCTCTTATAGAACAGGATGACATGTACGAGTATGAACACAGATCATATAATAAATCATAGATAGAATAATTATAGCATTCTGTGAAAACATAGAAGTACGATTCATTATTGAAATTTCGAAAAATCATATCTCCGAAAGTATTAGCTTGTTGGAGTTGAAAATGATATCAATGGATTTTTATAGTGACCCTGCATCTTGAAAATAATTTTCTTTGAAATTAGTAAGTTAAAGAAAAACATTTTTTTTGGTTACTCCGAAACCATCTGCCCTATTTTGCCCAATAGCCGAACCTACTCTGAAAATTTCAACTGCCTAGCTCATTCCGTTCGAGAGTTATTGTAGAAACAAAAATTTGAAATTTTCAACATTGTTTTTTGACACTTTACGGTAACCTGATCAATACAAAACATGCGTCTAAAGGTCATGATTCTACAGTTTGATTCTAAATTTCAGATAGATCGAGTAATCAGTTTCGGAAATATTCATACAAAATGTTTTTACTGAAAACGGTCATAACCCCGAAATCGTTCCATGGATTTTGCTGGTTAACGAACTCGCTCGAGATATTTACGCTCCAAACCTACCCTGCAAATTCCAATCCTCTAACTCCTTTCGTTCGAGAGTTATCGTGTTAACGGACGGACGGCCGGACATAATGCATTTCGACCACGGATTCTTGATCAGTGAGTCGAACCAAATCGTTTGATACCATTTTCAGCCAAAAATTCGAAAATTAGAGACATTTGGGCAAATTGATAAGCACTCTGTTCCGAGGAACAAGAGCGCCAAAAAGGTTTATAAGTTACATAATGGAGATGAAGGGCCTTGTTTAAATTTTATCATTGGTATTCACAACAGATCAATCGGAATCCCATTTTTTTTTCAAAATATTATATGGACTAACGAGACTTTTATATCTAGCGAGAGAATTTACAATCAACACAAAAATCGACAATGAACAAACATAATCCTTAACTACAGGATTTTCAATGATTTGAATGCCGAAGGATACAACCAGATTCTGGGAGAATGTTCAATAATCCAGTTAGATAACATGCCATTAAGTTATCGTTAAAGAATACTTTGGGAGGTATATTCATTATTAAATGTTTCCTTTCTGGGTTTTCTCTTCCAAACTCTAGAAAATATTTATAAAAGAAAAATTTATTAATTTGTGAATTGCTTCTGCGTTCGAAACAAAAGATATTTGTATTATCGTTGATGCTGTTTCGTTATTGTTTTTTGGGCAACATTGTTCGATACACTGCTTCTGACAAATATCTTGTGATTCTAACGCAGTAGATTTTATACATATTTTTCAGAGTTTGGGAGAGAAAACATAGAAAGAAACCATTCAATAACATGCCATAAGCTGCTTCAGATGATAATAGCCATGCTAATGCTATTCCATAATACGTTTTAAAAGGGCTGGTGCTCTTGTTCCTCGGAACAGAGTGCTCATCAATTTGCCCAAACGTCTGTAATTTTCGAATGTTTTGATGAAAATGCTCTTAAACGATTTGGTTCGACTCACTGATCAAGAATCCGTGGTCAAAATCGATTCTGTTCGGCCGGCCGTACACACGATATCTCTCGAACGGAATGAGCTGACAGTTGAAATTTTCAGAGTAGGTTTGGGAGATAAATATCTCGGTTAAGTTCGCTATTGGGCAAAATCATTTTTTTTACATTACAAATTTCAAATTATTTTTTTTTAAGATGCAGTTTCACCATAAGAATCTAATGATATAATTTTCAACTCTAACAAGCTAATACTTTCGTAGATATGAATTTTCAAAATTTCAATAATAAATCGTACTTCTATATATGTGTTCACAGGATGCTATAATTATTCTATCTATGAATTATTATATCAAATTCATTCCAGCTATCTTAGAATATTTTCAGAGTGGATTTGAGGAATGAATATCTCGGATAAGTTCGTGGTTTCAGATTAATAATTTTTGGCAGTCTTGTTTGTTTTTAAATGACACTTTCTTAATTTAACTTCTTTCATGATGCAGTTGTATCATAAGCATCCATTGATATCATTCCCAACTCTGAAAAATCAATACTTTCGGAGATATGATTTATCAAAGTCCGTGTAATATGAACAAGCCAGAATTTGTTGTGTTCATATTAACGAGCTCCTCAGTATTATTGAATATTCAGTTTGAATACGTATGTTCCATACAAATCAAAGTTTAGGAACCACTGATTCATTTTGAGCCATCTGTCGAAGTTCCATAAAATATACTACAGACAGACTGTTACAGGTGAATATTTTCACCGATAGATGACGCTAGCAGTGTCACCTTTCCGTCATAGTATATAGAATATTCTTTATACAATGATTCCGTAGGAGAAATGTACTTCACTCGGAAAATTATAGGTGACTCTTATAACAACATTTCAAAGTATGTAATAATTACTAAGTTAACCTAACTAAATTATTGAAATGAAACCCATGTATGCTCTAAATTTAAATTTTTAAACCAGTTATTATAAATATATTAGAGTTCATTTATAAAATGATCAATATGGTACTCAGGCAAATTAGTACCTTGCCCATAAATACAATTGGTAAATGTAGCTTTCATAATTCTGCAACTTTGAATAACGTCCAAAAAATGACTAGGTTGAGAGTGGTAGATAACAGCGAAATTGGAAAGAGAGCAATGGCAGAAGGAAGGCCTCCTAAATGTATACATGTTTATAATAAGACCGGAAAAGGAAAAATAGGTAAGATCAGCTGCGTCTTAATTGAATTCTAGGATTGAACATCATTTTGTAGGGGATGTTGTCCTAGTTGCTATCAAAGGAGAAAAGAAAAAAGGAATTTTGGTGGGTCTGAAACAAAACCAGGATACAAAAGTACCAAAATTTGACAGTAATAATATAGTTTTAATAGATGATAGTGGTAGTCCTATAGGCACAAGAATCCATGTTCCGATACCTACAATCTTAAGAACCATCCTCAAAGAAAAAACACATGCCAAAGGAGCAGAATACACAAAGTTGTTAGGCATAGCTTCAAAATTTATATAATATATTGAATTATATATTATATTATAGTAGAAAATAAAACAAAATTTTAAGATGAGTGTTTACAATTATGTGAGATACTCTCCTCTCAATTGGGTTTGCACATTAACCAGCATTTATATATTGAAATCGCTTATATCTTAAGACACATGACCTAGCAAGACTAAACATCGCAATCGACTAATCTACCAGAACAGTCTCCTCAGTTGGAAATTGTTTACTTCAAATTCAAGAAAAGTTATTTCTGATTTTGGTATTATGATTTTAAGTTTTTCTGTGTTGACCATTTAATATACAGGTGAAAATGCATCTGTGTGGCTCACTATTTTGATGCATTTATTTAGTGCTAATTGCCTTCAGCTTTATTGATTACAAAAACAATTATTACTTTTTAAAATTACATTATTTTTATAAACCTTGTTCTGGTAACGTGAAAAATGTTGACCCAGTAATAAGACAAGTGATGACAACATTCTCATAAGGGGGTAAAAAATTCAACAATCTGTGACAATTAATTTCAGTTTGATTTCCTACTGAAACATCCATAATTGGCTGTGGAATAATATAGGCATTGAGGGATAAAGGGTACCATAAAGCTCATTAGTAGTGGTTATATATTTGAAATATGAAATATTTTGAGCTTTTCTATGAAGATTAAATTTTTAGATTAAACCCATCCCCAGTACCTACTTTCTACCTGTCGATTATTAAGCCCATACGATTGTTTGTCTGATACAATAATAATTTTTTTGCAATAAATCAAATAGCTCTAATGGTGAAAGAACAAATGTTTAATGTGGCCGAAAACCTGAACAATTCTTGATATGGTGGATGCGCTGAAAATGTATCATGACCTTAATCTGAAACCGTCTGGCTGGTGAAAGACACAGCCACAATCTTCAGAAGATGTGCATGCACAGTTATTGCTCAGTCAGAAATATAATGAAGAATACTGTATTTAAGTGTGTTGTGGCACTGATAATTTTTCATGAATTAAGAAACGTAATATATTCTGTTACATTTCTCTTCACCATTCAATGTTGGTAAAAAATGTGCTGTGCCTGAGATGGCATAAGGACACAGTAACAGAGCCTATACAGAACACAACTGAACTGCGGTTATGAGGTTGTCTCCTCCTACCCTACAAGGGTGTATAAAGTATTAAAAATGTATTAATTAATTGCCCCCTGTATTTAAATAAAATAGGCCTTAAAGATGATCCTCTTTGTTCTTGAGGTGAAGTTGAAAGCCCAGGTCATTGCCTGCGTTGACTCTACACGTCATTGGGGCATTCTTTTTTCTAATTTATCAAAAATTATAAAACAACAGATTTCTTCTCCCATTAAATATATTAGATATTTATGTGATTTTATATGAGGATATTATTTCGTTGAAATTATGCATTTGATTTATATTCCTCTTTCCTCATGTTTAATTCCTTCATTCTCATCTTTCCATGGCTCATGTGTTTGTGTATATGAAGAATTAAATCGCCATGACAAGTCCCTTGGCGTAGTGTATCCTTTTCCAATCCTCTTGCATGGATTTGTTATTATTAGCCGTTTCTTTCTGTTTAGGTGAAAACAACATATCGGATTGAGTGTAA
This sequence comes from Halyzia sedecimguttata, assembly GCA_937662695.2. Lineage (NCBI taxonomy): Eukaryota > Metazoa > Arthropoda > Insecta > Coleoptera > Coccinellidae > Halyzia > Halyzia sedecimguttata. The sequence goes on along the minus strand of OW569415.2, from coordinate 65,655,982 downwards.
ATTTTGCATTTAGGTGACTAATAATGACCTCTAGGAGTATACAAATTCCGTAGAAAACAGGCCCTTAGGAGCTTCAAGAAACAAATCTCAATATGAAATTCCAAATACCTATACTGGCTTCTTTACAACGAGAAATTCTATTCAAAGATAAGTGCATGTATGTATGATTCACATTTTGATTCACTTCATTTTCGTTCAACTAAGTGTTACTACAGATTTGATTCAAAAAGTGAATGAACGATGCGTGAAATTTTATTTAACTTTTAATGTGTCAATGTGAAATGGATGAATTCATTATTTGCTAGTCCTGCATATGCTCAGGTTGGTTTGGTTGAATGAACCATGGATTTAATTTTGTTTTTAATTTGTGTGAAAATGACTAGTGTGGAACTAGAAGGCCATATTAACACCTAATGTCAATTATGTGACTTCAACTCAGTTTCTAGGAAATAGCGTAGTTTCCGAAAGTGAAGTGTCCACAACGAGGTCTTTGGACCAATTTTGAAATTCACGCTTCCCCTTTTAGGCATTTTTTGTCAGGGACGGGCCGAAGCAAATTTTTTTTTGGTTGGGGAAAAGCATTGAAAATTTTCCAACTGTGCATAAAGGATTACATAAAAAAACGAAGGTGACCGTGGAGGGAGGTCCAACTGCTTTAAAATTTTTCCAACTGCTTTGAAAATTTGCCAACTCCGTTCAACATTGGGGAGATATTTGGAATGAAATTTTTGATTATTTTCATGATTTTATTTAAATTTTTTGTATGATACAAGCGACACAACATAAGTATGATTCATCGAGGCACACAACTAATATAATCAATGTTGAAGATCAAATTGTGTGTATGTAATGATTTCAGACAAGAACACTAACAACATATTCGACTAGCAATACACTTCTACATTTAATTCATTTAATTGGTGAAGTTAAACTGTTTCTGTTGAAATGTAAGCCAGTCAAATTAGACAAGAGTTCATTGCTATAGTATGCCTTGAATAGCTTGATTTCAATTCAAATCTTCCCTGCAGAAATTTAGGAATGTAATAAATGATGCACTTAACGATACATCACTGCACGGTATGTGCATAAGATGTTCCAATTTCTACTCAAGAAAGAGCCAATATTCAGTGTGAAGTCAAAATTTTGCGATAACCAATCAACTAGTCAACTTTTCTCTAATGTTCTACAAAAACCAGCCTAATACCTCTAACTACTTCTTAAAATGTGCAATAAAGTGAACGAAAATTAATATAATTTTCCATTCTTCTCAAAATTGTTGGCATACAAGAGCAATGGGAATCTTCAACTATAATAATGAATCAATCTTTATGAAAGATTGATGCTACAATCAGAAATGAAAAACATATTCATAATATAGTGCTATTCCAAGCATAAACAGAGAAGCTTTTTAGCCCATGATTCCAGTATAATAATTTTTGTTTTCCATTTTGGAAATGAGAATTCTTCAAGTATATGAAACATAAAAAACGTAAATCTGTATGTGACATTCTAACATTTTCAAATTTCTTATCTGTATCTATATTAACCTTAAACATGAAGAATTTAAAGAATATGCCTTCCCGCAGAGAATGTTCAAATTTGCTGAAAGGTCACACGCTGTACTCTTGATATGGTCCGTATTTGAGTAAAATAACTCCAATTGGTTTGAAAACTTTTTTAAATACGTTCCATAAAAAATATTTTTGTCACATCTAGCACAAAAATATTAATTCTGATAAAAACTGTGGGTCTTAAAATGTCACTTTTCTATGCCAGGACGACAAAGGGAGTTTTGCTGCCCTGGACGAAAAAATTACATTTTATTACCTCTTTCATCACTGCCATTAGAACAGTTATTAAGATAATTGATGGATGATTGTTTATGATCAATATCATAGATATTTGGACACTGTTAACCAGAAGTGTGGAAACAATGAATGGAACCATATTATTTATCAACTAATTCCTTCTGATTTTATAATTTAAAATTGAAATTTGTAAGCACCACTGGTGTAAAGTGTGTTTTTGACTCATAGTGTATTGGCACCCTCTGCCTTTATGCTGCAATCTTCAAGCCATGGGCCAAACACTGACATGCTACGCCATTGGTGAATATTGGGAGGAATGTACCAAACTCCATATGTGTAATGTGCACGTGAAAATAATGAAATGAAACTCAATTGTTGTTATCTAATGTTTATGCGTTCTCTTATATAGTATATTAATAAGAATCAAGAATGACCATGGATTGGTCGTAGTGGTGCTATTAAAGTAATAAGACCACCGGCTTCAACATCTCCAGATCTCGAAGCACTAGATTATTGTTTATGAGGCTGGATCAAAGATGACTGGTACATAGTAAAAGTGAACACTCGATATGCTCAAATTCAACATATTAGATATTCTGCAGCCGATCTTAAGCAAACAGTGACTCTATCATGAGAGGAACAGGTACCCTTCATAGACGAAGGCAACTTTGTATATTTTTAATCAAACAAAATTTCGAAATCAAATATAAATCGGATAACAAAATTCGAGTTTCATTATTTTCATGTGTACTGGTGTTTGGACCGTTCCTACCGACTGATTAACTAAAGAAGATAATTAAAATAAACATATCAAGAGAACATACTATCTTCAAACTTAGTTCGAAAGTCTGGAATATTGATAACTATCACACTGTAATGAGTTAATGGAAGGGAAGACATTTGAACAGACAAAGTTTAGTTATCAAACAACATCATAAAAATTCTAATTACTCAGAATAATAAATAGTTTGGTGTGTTTATTACTGTTATGTCCATTGGAATACACAATTTGGTTTAATTTGTGTATTTAGTCCAAAACTGAAAGGATGTTTCATTTTTTAAGTTTATCACAAAGAAACAGTAAGACGGTAGAATATTTCATTATGTTTATTGAATATTTCTTTAGAACACACTTAATATTATTACTATATTACACCCAGTCTTCATTGTACAACAAAAAACAGCAGGGTCGTTCAATCTTGAATATTTCAGAATGAGCGAACCATGTGAAAATCATTAATTTCCAGAACAAATATTCAACTGTGACCAGCTCTCACTTCAACCATTTCTCTTGAATTATCCTTCACTAAATACCCCCTAGATCACTGCAATACTTCTGCATGTATAAAAATGATTGAAAGTTCATCATGTAGATACTCAAAATTGATCGCCCATTTTTCAATTCAAGAAATGCATTAAAGAGACCGCCAGCGGATAGAACCCTACTAAAGTTTCAATCGAACGGATGTACTAATTTTCTCATGTTGATGACGCTAATATTCTTCCTCAAACATTTTTTCTTACCAACAATAAGACCAGCACCTCAATGGCATAAATTATCTAAGTGAAAATCAACTTTTCCTACTTCGTATAAAAACACCCTCAGATTGGTAAACCGTTACACTCATCAAATATTCATAGATTGATCTAATGATGCCCTAAAAATTTCCGATGGTATCACAGCACAATGCCAATATTACTACTTAAATTTTTTCGAATATACAATTTTATCTAATATTGGGGAATAATTCCAAATTTTGAAACTGTAACTTTTAGTTCTATTTCATGAACTTAAAATTTAATTATTACATTCAATATACTGGGTGCTATCAACTTCGAGATGTCATTCAAAGGCCTAATGAAAAACGATATTATGAACATAACATGGAAAATGATTATTAATTAACGTTCTGCAATCCAGATATGAATTTAGCTGTACGGGTAATTAATGAATTTATTGAATGAATAAGGCCATAAAATTACCTCTTTCTTAAAGTTTATATTTATGCAACACCCTGTATATTAGAATAATTCCAAAATCAGAATCGAATTGATTACAAACACATGTATCGTTTCAATTCTTTAACATTTTTTTTAACCTATTATTTGCTGCTGCATTAGTTAGCATAAACAATTGCAAATGAAAAATGTACTATTCAATATTCCTATAAGTACCGAACTTCAATCATCGAGGTACTGGTCTGTTTACTATCATTCCTAACTTATTATTACTTGACAAGTATCGCAGTCCGGTGAATTTCAGTACTGTCCCCCATTTCCGTCAAATATGGGACCAATCGTTACTTTTACGGTGAATAGGGCCTGAGCTTAGCACTCACTTTGTTGTGACACAGTTTACGTAGGTACACACAATACTACACTATATCTCAAAATTGTTTGACACCCTTAATGACTAGGAAATTTCGTTACAACAAAAAAAATTGAGCATTTACATTTCGTACCTAATAGGTACAACGCGAAATAACAAAAAACAAAATAGCGAGGTTCTTTGGTTCGAAGCAGCAAAAATTATTTTTATTGCCTTCCATACACTAAAATTTAATTTTCTTCTCGTCAAACAATCTTGAAATCTTCGAATTGAATGTATCTAAGTAATTTGTGCTGTATCATAACTTGACTCACTGTCAATAACCAAAAACAATTAATAATTTTCTCAAAACTTCATCATACGTATACCAATTTTGGTTGACTATATTTACAAGAGGGCGTCATTCGAAAACATCTGGAAATAAAAGATAAGAAAACAGACTTATAATAAAATAAAAAAAAAAGAAACATACTCCTGGTTCAATAAGAGTGCTAGTATATCAAATATGCATAATAATCATTATACATAACACTATCACCGCACTAAACGGATTTCTAAAATTATTATGTACAAATAAAGGAACAAAACATTTCACTACATATTCTAATTCATTGATAAATATATTTTTGGCGTTTCAAATAAACGAAACTTTCATGTTTTTAAGTAACGAAATAAAAAAACGTCATGATAAACTTTACATATACAAAAATTCAACCGGCCATCTAACCTGCCCACTCTCCTATACACCTCACTGGGAAAACATGTCCGACAATTTTCATACCAAACTGAATTTAAAAAAAGTCTCGAAAATGTATGAAATTTAATTTCGAAAGCTCAAGAATAAGAAATCAAATTTTACCTTCATATTATTACATGTGTCACAATTTGCAACAATAAGACAGTAGTGATGGTGATCATGTGTATAAAACACAATTATAGATAGTTATTTTTAATAGCTTGGTTAGGAGTTATTATTTTGCCAATTAAACATCTTGTTGTTCTGGAGAAAGATCACATGTTTTCACTTGTTGGGTGGTATAATTTATTTTTCTGTTGGCCACCAGTGAACCAAAGAACAAGTGATAATTCAGAGATGATTCAGAAAATGGAGCGAAAGAAAATATTAACTACTGCAATCTATCAGCAATCGAATTATACAGGGTGAATGCAACATATTTAGGTCACAGATTCTTGAGACGAAATTTTTTAATTTTGCCAGGAGGCTCCATCTTTCGGAGTACAGCCCCCTGAATTTCGACCCCTAAAATAGTATATACTTTTTATCTCAGAATGCGATCATACGAAAATCACTGAATTTGATACACTGGAGTTTTATGATATGCGAAATCTCATGGTACTACCTATTTTAGCGATGGACCCCCAGGACACTATTTACTGGCCCACAATGTCTTTGGAACCACTAAACATTAACCACGTACGTATTTGAATTCCTTGAAAATTTTTAAACTGTTACAAAGCCCATTCAATTAGAAAACTTCCTTTTCTTTTGCAATTTTTTCATGAAACGCGAGATTTTTGAGAAAAATCTAAAATGTTATTGAACGCAATTCGAGATTTATATGAAATTCACAGTTTTAGATAAATCTCAAAAATTTTGCGTTTCATGAACAAATTGCAAGATACAAGATAGTTTTTCAATTGAATGGGCTTTCAAACGGTTTAACAATTTCCAAACATTTCAAATACCTGGTTAATGTTTAGTGGTTCCAAAGACATTGTGGCCTAGTAAAAAGTGTCTTAAGGGGGTCCATCAACAAAATAAGTTGCACTATGAGATTTCGCAGATCACAAAACTGTTGTGTACCCAATTCAGTGATTTTCATACACCGGATTCTGAGATAAAAAGAAAAGACTATTTTAAGGGGCGAAATTCAGGGGGCTGTAACTCCGAAAGAGGGGGCCCTGACAAAAATAAAAATAGGGGTCTCCTAATTCCATCTCGAGTGTCTGTAACCAAGTTTGGAGGCATTAATTTCGGTACACCCTGCAGAACTGCATTTCAGGAGATGATGTTTGATTTGATCTTATGATGAATGGAGATGATTAATACAAAGGGCGATAAGAATCTGGGCAGGCGAGAAACACGGATCTACCTACAAAAAAGGCGGATTCTCAACCCGCAATCACTTGAGATTCGAAGAAAAAAGGGAACCTTAGGATCTGAACGACATTAAACGCCGTTTAGTGTAATTTCGTTCTCTACCAGTCAAGATCAGTATGGAAAAACGATCTTGGCAGGCAAAGAAGCGCTTGCGTAATGAATGATGCGGGATCACGATGCCTGCTTCACTACAATGACCCCTGGTCGGGACTGCTGTTGGTGCAGCGCCGAGGTGCTGCGGAAATCTAGGAAAGAGTTCATCTCGGCGTGAAGATGATCGGCCGGCCTGGTGGTGAGCGCCAGAGGTACCTCCTGGGGACGTTGGGGTTCGTCGCCGAACATATGATCTCCCTCCAGGTGTCTGATGGCCTCGACGATGGTCTCCAGGCTCTGCCGCGACCTGCAGGGTAGGAACCGACCGGGCGTGGCCGTTTCTTCGGAATGCGGGGATGGCAATCGTTCCACCTCCACCTTAGGTTCCGCATTAATTGCAGCTTCCAATACTGAGGGTAGACGCTGTTCGGGGTCGAAACGCGGTTCGGGTTCGGGCGAAACAGTCCTTGAACAAACCGGCGAACACATGACGGTCTGCGTGTGACCGACGGGTGGTATACTGTCCGGTGCGACGAGTTGCAGGGCGAGTTCCTCGTTCTCCTCCACGTGGTAAACCTGGCTCTGGGAAATCTGCTGCTGGAGCTCGTACAGTTGAGCCTCCATCTGCTGGATCTCTTTCTCCAAGAGCTGTCGCAAGTTCTTCTCCTGGAAGAGTTAAACGAATATTTTAGTACTTTCCGTTTGAAATTTTGACGACAAGCGCCATAACAAAATACAATGTAAAGGGTATTAATGACAACGTGTTACAAATTTATAGACAGGAAAGACTATTTCCCATAGACATATATAGTTGGATCTTTAGATATCGAGATACAGGAAGTTGAAGTTGTTTGGAAAAAATATTATTATACATGTGTAGGATTTCAATACCGACGCATTGTAACCACATCAGACGTTCTATGGACTCTCAGGCACCCCAAACCCATTAGTATATTACCATTAGATCTTAGACAGATCCCAAAGATCATGTACCGCCCGACAGGAGATGAAGAAGTTAATACCAAACCCCGACCCTCTGGCGCCTCCAAGGAGTTCGGGGTTAACGAAATATCTGTGCCTGGAGTTTATAATACTCGAAGATAACGTCAGGGCTCTCATAAATTCAGGTGCCATGTGGACAACGGCTGTTCAGGTATTTAAAAAACAAAGTTTCAATATTTTGGGAGCTGATTATAGACCTCAAAATAAGTAAAAAAAATTTCATATAAATGAGCCGTTTTGGAGATATAAGCGATTTTTGTTCTCAAATTAACTACCAGCGCAACCAAATACGATATTCGATTTATTTTCATCTATCAGATGTCTTCTTTACTGAATTTACAATTAATATGTAGCATCATATGCGAAATCTTCTGTAAAACACTGGAAGTCAAAAATAAATCGAATATCTTCTGTAATTTATCGTATTTGATTGCACTAGTATACTCCATTCACTTTTATAAAGTCCCCCGGTTGGCCATGAAAATTTGACACATTTCACCATGTATATTTTGAAAATGTTAGGTTATAGTCATTTTCCTATCAGATAACTACGCAACGTCGTCCTCTCTACATAGAAGTCGTAGTAATTACGTATTTTCACAATGTGAATTTACTTCGGAAAAATCATGAATTTGAGAAGATATTATTTGAATTCAATAATTCCACAGTCCTGGCGACTGTAGAAGAAATTGTTTCCTCTGTTGTTGGAATTTTAATGAAAAATAATGGATAGAGTATTCCGCTACTTTGTGATAGTTCATTTGAAAAAATAATAAAAGTACCTGAATAACCCGGCAGGAAAACTTCTAAACGAACAGACGTACCTATGGGATTCCCCACTTTTCGAAATTCTCAAGAAATAAGGCTACAGAAGACATTTAAATACCTTGTTGCACAACTTTAAATACATCAGTTTCAAAATGTAGTAGTACTACTAAACCCAAGTCATTCTTATATCCTCAATAAAATATAATGATAGGGAACTAAGTAATTTCATTCGAGAGTTCAACATGTCAGAATGAAGTTTTCCTATTGCAGATTTCGGTTCTGTATAGCACTTCCTGATACCTTGTCTCTGCTCCTTCAGAACTACTTTCGGCATTTTCCAATTTCAAAGCTAAGAGTTATTTATTATATTCGAAGATAATGTTCTGTTATAATATCTTGTCTAAGATTGAAGATTATGTTATGAATTGTTTTGACCTTGACCATATTTTAGCAGTGCCAAAAACTGCATCTTTCAGTTACAAAAATGTAATAGACCTTAATCATGGCCAATCGGTAGACTTAATAAAAGCGAATGGAGTATAGTTAATATTTTGAAAACTGAAAATCGCTCATATCTCCAAAACGGCTCATTTGGTGACCCATGTTTATATGAAACTTTTTACTTGTTTTAAGGTCTAGAATTAGTTCAAAAAATATTGAAACGTTGTTTTTAACTCCCTGTATTTCTGGAATTGCCTTACACAGTAGGATACTTCCCGTGGAATCCTATTGGTCTAAAGCGGAGTATTTTCAGCCAAGGGATCACCAATCGTTGCACTCCACCTTTGGCGTACTACCATATGAGATAGAGGGAAAGCCAAAGTTGGAGAGTAGGTACCTCGAGGCCATCGAAGGTACCAGGAGTCGGGGTAAATACCAGTTTTGGGATACGAGGAAGACGAACCTCGGTAGAATAAGAGTTTTTATCCGATACACGATTTTGTTGAACACGAGAAACTCTGACTTGTAGAACATCAGTAATTGCAAAAGTAAATTCTGTCGAAGTTGAAAAGACGAACCTCGGTACAATAAGAGTTTTTATCCGATACACGATTTTGTTGAACACGAGAAACTCTGACTTGTAGAACATCAGTAATTGCAAAAGTAAATTCTGTCGAAGTTGTGAATATTTTCATCGAGTTATATTATAAATAAAGAGTAAATATCAGAGCCATCGTTTTGAAAACCAAACGATTAGGTTCGACTGGCTGAGATAAAGAATTCGAGGTCAAATTTGATTCTTTCGATAGAAGTGTGTGGTTATTTTTCTTGGGTGGCATGAACTATTAAAATATTATATTATGATACTTAGCAGGATATGGAAACATGCATTTATGATTAATGTACGACCGTTAATTAATTGCACTAATAAATGATAAAGTATTATCGAAACGAAATAATTTCACAAGAGAACTACAAAGGGCTTCAACACAACCAAAGTTTCAATCCTGTTTCCGGCAATAAATCATCAGATTTCCACCAACGATACAGATAAAGAACTCACCTTTTCCAACTGTCGCTTGATCTCCGTGGGGTTCTCGCTATTGACTGTATTGTTGACCGCTGGTCCGTTAACAGTAACGGTGATTAGGCTGACAGGTTCCGGACTGTCATCTTCGATTCCTTTGGTCGGAAGGATGACCTCTGGCGTCTTCCGTTTCTTGGGGGGTAGCTCGCCACCCTCGTGCTGATTCACCAATCTCTTCAACTGACAGTTCTGCGACAGTAGTCTCGTCTTCTCCTGTTCCAGATTGTAGATGTACTCGGCCGTTTGTTGAAGGATGGCAGCCTGGAAAATAAATCAATATTGTAGACTTCGGCAGATGGTTCAAATTATATATTGAATATTTTTGCGCAAGAACATAATTTGAATATACAGTTTAGGAGTAGTTGAGAAAAATCGTTAAATTCAAACAGAACATTTTAATTATTCTTGGTATATTTCTCGATCTCAGATAAGATTTCGGGAACTCAAGAAAGGAAACTCCATCGAATGAATAAACGAAAATATTAGATTTCAATGTCTTGTATATGCTCCTTTCTGTGTATATACTCGATATACTTGCTTCGAGTTAGCTTTGATCGTTGTGACATGTGGAAAATTGTGTTGGTCAAAATTAAAACTGTAAGAATTCTAAATATCCAGCTCCATTGAGATTTCCTTGGGAGATAATTGGTCCTATTACTCAATCATGAGCAATCCCTGCCCAAACATCGTCTTTTTCTTGATATTGAGTGTGGCTTTCCCTCATCCAGTGTGGGTTGTTGTCTGCCCAATATACGACAATTTTGACGATTTTTTTGATTGGAAAGAAAACAGGTCGTTTTCTATGTTTGCAACTTTTATAAATAATCATTAAAGGATACTGTGGGAGGTACCTTCATTATGAAATGGTATCTTTCGAAATCCAAACTGGATTCTACTCTCTTCATCTTCGGTGAGTTCCTGGAGAATTTTAAACTTGAGGGTTTAATTCAAGTACGGCACTTTGTCCGATTTTTCAACAAACGATGTTTCTCACAAAACGACAAACTACTCTCCTTACTTGTTTTTGGCGCTTTTGTTCATCGGAACAGAGTGCTTATCGATTCGCCAAGATGTCTGTGATTTTCGAATGAAATTGGTCTTGAACGATTTGGTTCGACTCTCACTGATCAAGAATCCGTGGTCAAAGCCTATTCTGTCCAGCTGGCAGGCAGTAGACACGATAACTCTCGAACGGAATGAGCTAGACAGTTGAAATTTTAGGTTTGGGAGATGAATATCTCGGTTAAGTCCGGTATTGGCAAAATCGGCCAGATGGTTTCGGAGTGAAGGAAAAAAATTTTTTTTTACATTACAAATTTCAAATTCAATTTTTTTTAAGATGCAGTTTCATTATAAGAATCCATTGATATCATTTTCAATTCTAACAAATTAATACTTTCGGAGATATGAATTCTCAAAATTTCAATATTAAATCGTAACTCTATGATTTCACAGAATGCAGTAATCTAAAATTAACGTCCGTATCTATGAATTTTATAATCTGTGTTCATACATGTCATCTCATCTACATATAAGAGATATACCAAACAAAGTATGATTGAATGCAAAATGACCAATGAGATAACCTTAGCTATCGTAGAGTTCTTGGATAATCCATATGATGAAGAAAATAAATACTTTGGTAAGTTAATAAAATTGGGTTCAGAATATCTCCAGTAAAAACAAAACTGGAATATTGCCTATATTTCAATTGATATGATATAATTTTCGAGTAGATTTGAGGAATGAATATCTGGAAAGTTCGTTATTGGGCAGAATCGGTCTGTCTGGTGGTTTCGGATTAATAATTTTTGGCACTCTTGTTGAAATTTCATTCCCAACTCTGAGAAATCAATACTTTCGGAGATATGACTTGTCAAAGTTTGCGTCAAAGCTCCTGTCCACAGGGATTTCCCACTTCATATGCTGCAGATCCTTTATTATAGCTGGCTATGATACTTTGAAGTCTTGTCTTTTAATCCATATAAAGCTGATATTGGTGTGCAAGGTTCGTGAAATATAATAAGATTACATAGCCCCTACTAGTATCATTTTTTTCTCCAAATGACAAATATTTCGAAAACTGTTGAACAAAAATATGTGAAAAGTATAAAAGAGCATGCAGCAAGTTCCAGAGAATTCAAAAACACTACTGAATATAGTGTGTCCCATTTGAAAAATCAAAGTCACCCTCTATCCTCTTTTGTGGGACTCCCGATATATTCGATAATATTTTTAGGTTGTGCTATTTTTGGAGTAATTCAAGTTTGCATCAAATAATTTTGCCAAACTTCGACCGTTACGCTTATATCGTCCACTGCGGCACTACTGGGACACCCTGTATAATACTGGGAACACCCATAGTGAAAATATGAAAGACGAAACCAAATGCTAGTATGCTATTTCTTTCCGAATCGACAACGTAACCCGAAAAAAGCGTGCAGTGAAACGAAATGAAAACCATGGCCAGGAAGTCGTGTCCGCGAAATGCGCCTCGAATATAATTCGCACAAATTGCCGCCATTCAATTTCCCGCAGCTAAAATTGCGGGTTCCGTCGTAGTAGGCACGATAGTCGGACTCGGCTGCTTAGCGGGGAGAGAGAAAAAAAACCTGTAAGGTAACCAGCGACTCGCAGACGTTCAACTTCTATAAATAGAAATACGAACGATAGGAAACGACCTATGGTATAATAGTACTACGCGCCAAATGGTTGTTGGTTCACTCGGTCGAGAAGGCCGCGTTTGGTCATGTTTGCTGGGTACCGACACAGCCCACTATAGAGATAGCCTGGAACACAGTCTGACAACGCCGCAATTAATCGTCTCTTAGAGGCATACTCCTTCAATGCGGTAGCGCTGGATTTTGATGAAATTTCGACTATTTCATCATTTTTCAAATGATTTACTGTCGAAAAATGATGAGGACTACAATAAGATCTTATTTATCTTGAATATTTACCGATAATACAGTGTTGTGATTTTGGACACTTTGGGATTTAAATAAAAAACTAGAAGAGAGCACGGATTTTCAACTTCAGATTCGTTATCTACAACTCAAAATTAGCAAGTGAGTAAATTTCCATGACGATTAGACAGTTATGGGATGTTCTAGACAATTACCAAAAAATTATAAACTTGAATGAAATTCTCAAAATAAAAATATATTCGCAAACATAACTATTATATAAGACTATAATAAGGTAGGCTAATGAACATTGTGATAATCATCTTGGAGTTTGTCTTGTTTTGGTTCTTACTATAATGGTAAGTTTCTGCTATCTACAAATGTTTCTGTTTATTTTCCATTCGGTGGACAATAACATTGTAATTCATATTTTCTGCGAAATTTTTCAAAAGTTTATTTGCGAAAACAGAACAAGGTGAATTTAGAATGATTTATGATGTAAACCACAACTACAAGTCTATGTGCATTCAGAATATCAATTCAATGCTACAAAGAGTAAATTCACATAAAATTATTTTTTGATCTGAATTGTGTAAAAATGTTGATAAAATAAATAGATAAATTCCAAATCTGAATCCCCATTAATTATATTTCTGTAGCGGGAAATGTTTACTTATTGATCTGAGATTGAGACCATCTGCTCGGGTAAATCCATTTCAAATCACTGCAGAAAATCTGAACATTTTTGCGCGCGTGTTCCGCAAGGAACAGCGTGCTATCATTTCGTCACAATGTCTGTATTTTTCGAATTTTTTTTCGAAAATGGTCTCAAACGATTGGGTTCGACTCCCTGATGAAGAATTCGAGGTCAAATTCAATTCTGTCCGTCCGGTCCGGCCGGCTGGCCGGCCGGTCCGGCCGTTAGCACGATAACTCTCGAACGGAACGACTTAGAGCGTTGAAATTTGCAGGGTAGTTTCGTAGCGTAAATATCTCGGACAAGTTCGTTAACGGGCGAAATCGACCGAGCGGTTTCGGAGTTAAGGCCGTTTTTAATAAAAACGTTTTTTATGAATATTTCCGGAACCGATCACTCGATCTTTTTGAAATTTGGCATCAGATTGTAGAATCATGACCTTTATATGCCTGCGAAGTTTTGTGTTGAACGGACGGCCCTAAAGTGGCAAAAAAAATTTTTGAAAATTTGAAAATTTTGTTTTCACGATAACTCGAAAAATACTGATCTGATTAAATTGAAACTCAGTAGTTAGATGCAAAAGACCAAAGCAAACACTTTTGCAAAATTTCGTGAAGATCACGTGACATGAAAAAAATAAAACAATTACTACTATTTTGCGGAATACTTTGCTTTTAATGCCGAAACATATGTTTTTGAGGTTCATGCTGCCCTTTCCGGGCATTTTCCGTATTGCGCATGCGCAGATGAGAAGTCCTTTAACTGCTGTAGTTTTCGTCAGAGAGGATTGGGGTTTTGGGGTGGCGGATGCTATTCCTCCATAGAATTCAGATCCCTGATGAGGGTCTGCGCATGCGTAGATTAAAGATGCGATATCTTCCGAAGCACTAGTGTTGGAGAATCGGAGTTTTTTGTAAGGTGTGTTATTTTGAGAGGACTTTTAGCCGCCAGTAGATTGCGCATGCGCGGAAGAGAAGTGACTATTTTTGGGTTGGATGGGTTATGTTGGGAGTGCTGAGTCGATATTATGAGGTTTTGAAAGAATATTCATAGCAACTCAGTGCAAGGACAAGTCAGTTTGGGGGATGTAGGGTTGTTTCCGAGTTAAAGTGTCCGTACCGTGGCCCTGGGGTTAATTTTGAAATTGATGTTACCGCTTACAGGCATTTTTCGTTATGCGCATGAGCAGAACATCAGTGATTTAACTGGTGGTGTTTTCGTCTGAGAGGATTAGGGTTTTGGGGTGGCGGATGCTATTCCTCCATAGAATCCCCTGTTGAGGGTCTGCGCATGCGTGGATTAAATATGTGATATCTCCTGAACCACTAGTGTTGGAGAATCGGAGTTTTTTGTAAGGTGTGTTATTTTGAGAGGACTTTTAGCCGCGAGTAGATTGCGCATGCGCAGAAGAGAAGTGACTGTTTTTGGGTTGGATGGGTTATGTTGGGAGTGCTGAGTCGATATTATGAGGTTTTAAAAGAATATTCATAGCAATTCAGTGCAAGGACAAGTCAGTTTGGGGAATGTAGCGTTGTTTCCGAGTTAAAGTGTCCGTACCGTGGCCCTGGGGCTAATTTTGAAATTGATGTTACCCCTTACAGGCATTTTTCGTTATGCGCATGAGCAGACCATCAGTAATTTAACTGGTGGTGTTTTCGTCAGAGAGGATTAGGGTTTTGGGGTGGCGGATGCTATTCCTCTATAGAATCCCCTGTTGAGGGTCTGCGCATGCGTGGATTAAAGATGTGATATCTCCTGAACCACTAGTGTTGGAGAATCGGAGTTTTTTGTAAGGTGTGTTATTTTGAGAGGACTTTTAGCCGCGAGTAGATTGCGCATGCGCAGAAGAGAAGTGACTGTTTTTGGGTTGGATGGGTTATGTTGGGAGTGCTGAGACGATATTATGAGGTTTTAAAAGAATATTCATAGCAATTCAGTGCAAGGACAAGTCAGTTTGGGGGCTGTAGCGTTGTTTCAGAGTTAAAGTGTCCGTACCGTGGCCCTGGGGCTAATTTCAAAATGGATGTAACCCCTTACGGGCATTTTTCGTTATGCGCATGAGCAGACCATCAGTGATTTAACTGGTGGTGCTTTCGTCAGAGAGGATTGGGGTTTTGGGGTGGCGGGTGCTTTTCCGCTATAGAATCCCCTGGTGAGGGTCTGCGCATGCGTGGATTCAAGAAGCGATATCTCCTGAACCACTAGTGTTGGAGAATCGGAGTTTTTTGTGAGGTGTGTAATTTTGGGAGGACTTGCAGCCACGAATATACTGCGCTTGCGCAGACGAGAAGTGAATGGTTTTGGGTTGTTTGGGTTATGTTGGGAGTAATGAGCCGATATTGTGAGGTTTTAAAAGAATATTCATGTCAATTCAGTGCACGGACACAAGTCAGTTTGGGGGAAATAGCGTTGTTTCCGATTTGAAATGTCTGTATGGTGGCCCTGAGGCGAATTTATAAATAACTATATTCGGTAGATCTATATTAAAATGCGTTCGGATTTGGAGAAGATGCAATTTCGTCCCTAACGGAGGACCCACAACCGAATTTTTTTCTGATCTACGGTAAAACTAACAGCCAAACTGTATTGATAGCTATATTTGTTAAAGGAACTTGAAAAAAAAAAAAAAAGCACTGACGTGAAGTCAGTACTCTTTGGCTCGCGTGTTCACGGTGGCTAATTTGAATTGAATGATTCAAAAATTAACAGTGCTGTATCTAAGCTGCCATCAGGATAGAGTAACAAAGTTGGAAAAGAACACAAGTGACTCTCCTTAGTCGCACAAGCTCCTAGAAGATTTGGGAGGGTCAGTATAATCCTAATCAAGTTTATAGCACGCGCGCAAAAGCAGATTGACTTAACAATGAAAGAAAAAGTGTAAAAAGTCAATCTGCTTTGGCGCGCGTGCTATAAACTTGATTAGGATTATACTGACCCTCCCAAATCTTCTAGGAGCTTGTGCGACTAAGGAGAGTCACTTGTGTTCTTTTCCAACTTTGTTACTCTATCCTGATGGCAGCTTAGATACAGCACTGTTAATTTTTGAATCATTCAATTCAAATTAGCCACCGTGAACACGCGAGCCAAAGAGTACTGACTTCACGTCAGTGCTTTTTAATGAATAATTTAAGATGAATAATAAGGTCCTTATTGATTTCAACTGAAGCATCTATAGATGCAGACTTTTGGAAATTGAATACATATATATAAAAATAAATAGATTCTTTGAGCTTCTTGATCTCCTATTCAGATGTATCAATTTTTGTTAAAAAATTATTAGAAAGGTCATCAAAATGTTTTATAAAATCGGAAGAAATGAAAGTTCTATTTCACTCATATTTCTAGTCCATCTTGTTGTCTATAGTCTCAACTGAAATGTACTCATCTCCAATAAGTAGAAATAATACAAAGGAAATTTCACTATTTACACACTGCAGTTTAATCACAGAACATATAAATATCCGACCATATTTATCACTGCATTGCATTAATTCACATTTGATACCGTTATACACAAAAAAATACCACGAAATGCTCGCGAAAAACAATAATGGTTAACTCCAGAATCAGAAGTAATCGTCCATTTTTACAATAACAAACGAACAAACGTTCGACTGACGTACGTCTCTGAGCGGTGTTGCCATTTTATCATCTTCTAGACTAGTAGATATAGTGGGTTGTGGTACCGACAACTGACGGTGAGAGAGGGAGATACAAGATTTCTACATTTGGACCGTTAACACGATAACTCCCGAACGGAATGAGCTAGCTAGACAGTTGATGAAAGCAAAATATACAATTACAGCCAGATTAAACATATCTATTATTAAAACGCCCAACATTACTCTAAAATTCACCACAATAACTACGTTTTAAAACAAGCATCAAAAGCAAGTCTAGAAGCGATACGAACATTTTTAGAAATTGAAATGAAATTGAGGTTTTCATTTCTCCGATTTCATAAAAGATTTGTATCACCTTATCAAAAATTAGGTACTTTCAACAAAAATTGATACGTCTGAAAGGAAGATCAAGAAGCTCAAAAAACTACGTAAAAAATAGGAACAACAATGTTGATTTCCAGAAATGGAAAATTAACGAAATCATTTCGGGGATAGAAGAAACGAGAAATTAGAAACTTCAATTCGATTTGACCGCAATTTTCATATTCATATTTATTTGTTTTCAATTTTTATGGCAAGAGTTGACCAAACACCTTCTCGTGGTTCTTGCTGAACAATTAATTGAATGACAATAATTTAAAATATATTGTGTAGAAGAAATGTAGTTATAAAATTCATTGAGAAGTATAGGGTTTCATTTCGTTTATTCTTCCACGGATTCCGAAAAAAATAACTAATTCAATGAATTCGTTAGAGTTTCAAATTTAAATTCCAAATACACGAAAGCTCGCACTACCGTCTTGAAGAAGTAAGCCTCCAAGACACGATAAATTGCGGCGTTGTCAGACTGTGTTCCAGGCTATCTCTATTATAGAGGGCTGTGGCACATCATCAGATTATAGGCGTGTTCCCAAATGGTATAGAAATCTTATAAGTAATGGAAAGTTATAGAAATCCGGTACAAATTTGTTATAGAAATGTAATAAGGGACGGATTTTCAATAACTTATAAGATTTCTATAACATTTAGGAACATGCCTTGTGTGAATGTCGAGGAGAGATAAAGAGAGAACATATCATTTGATACTCGTCGTTACGCTGATAAAGCAACACCGGACAAGTGATCCCAGATCCCGCTGTGGTCCGTAGGTGCTGCCGCCCAGCGTGCGTCGGAATGTCGAATTAAATAAACCGCGTCATCCGGTGATCCGGTATTCGCCATGATGGGTATGGTATTAGCTACGACACGAGTCACGACCCGGACTCAACGGATGTGATGTAAACTTGCTGCTTCTGGCTAGCTGTGGAATTTAAAAGCCCGCCAACAACATCCTCTCTCCTCACGGCGAAGAGATTTAAACTCTTACAGCTGATTTTAAACGTTCGTTTCGGAACAGTTTTTCCGCGTTGATGTTAAGATTAATTATTTCTTTGTTTACCAAGTAGAATGGAAGTCGAATAAAAAAATATCTACCAGCTGCACTAGATCATAATCGGTCTTCCCACTCTTCCCTGTAGTAATGGGTGTTTTTTAGCAGCATGAGAAGTTTCGATGGTTGTTGTCTATGGTTTGACAGTTGATAATGTCAAAAGTCGAATTTAAGCGATGGACCGAAAGGTTTTGGTCCAACCTGCGGTTATCGTACTGGTTATAAGACATATGACAATCTGACGTCACATTTTATAACCGACATCTCTGTCGCTTGAATGCATTGGTTTTAACCGCAATCTTTCAGTGCGAAAACTAACCTATTTTATTTTCTTTTATCCAGAGACAAGTTTGCTCTTTCTATAAATATATCTTTTCAAGCCCAATTTTGGGAAAAGCAAAACCAATTTCAGAAAAAGTAAAAGTACTTTCGGAATAAGTAAATTCCGAGGAGATCACTCTTGCATATTATTGTATCAGTTGTGGATATGCTTGTATATATTTGGACATATTTGAATATGTTCGGATATATATTTTCTGTTGTTTCTTCATACGTACATGCTCAATCACTTTTTTATTTTTTTTATTCAAAATAATAGATAACACATAATTGGACTAATACTGGTGAAATACGAGTTTATATTAATGGGGAAGTACCTGAAGAAGGGGAGCTAGCTGATCGGGAACAGTTGTCTAAGGAATTGAATTTGATTAACAGGTTCACATTTAAAAGATAATGCCAATAATAATCTGAACCAAATTAATTCCGAAAGAAACAAGAATCAGCAGAGTTCAGATCGCACAGAAAGAGTAAAATAGGTATTTCATGCAACATTCTTGACCATACCAATCGAGAAGTCAGTTAAGTCTAGATCTGTATTCAAGTTTTTCAATGCCAATTATGAATTAATTATAGAGGAGTTGTCTTCCATTCATTTTGAATAATGATGATGTAAACAAATGTTTAAATGCCTTTTATGTAGTTTTGAATAAAAAAAGCAAATTGGCTGTCTCAATATTCTCCACTTGCACATTATAATCATTGCCCTCATAATTGATAGAAATACAATAAATTTGATCGTTTTCCGCCATTTTATATTTCCCGCTCATTCGATGGACCGTTCGTAAAACTACTCCAGAGCTGGGTTAAAACCGCAAAATTTTGGTTATGCTCGTGATCTGTTCACAACTGATTCATGACGTCTGCGGACCTAAACCGATCGAATAACCGTTTTCGCTTAAATGAATTGGTTAAGACCGAAAGAGATTGGTTTTAACCGCTCTGCTTTGGTTATTCGCTTAAATTCGACTAAACTGTGTTGATATTTCTGTTCAGTAAGGTTTGTCAATTCATCATGAATCCTTTAACGCCAGAACAACGCTTTCAAATTGTTCGCGAAGTTCATAGAGCACTTCGTCCATTTCACAGTCAACATAATCGGCCTAGTGATCGAGCAATTCGTGCAGTTATTGATCGTTTTCGAACTAATTTTACTCTTCTATAGGATAGGATTTCTATAGACAGTATATCTTAAAAATTTGAATAATGGTCTCCCACAAGGTTCAGTTTTAGCATCTCTTCTTTCAAATTTATATCTGTGTGACATTCCTGCTACTTCCTCTGAAAAATTCATATACGCTGATGACATTGTCCTTGCATTTCGTAATTCCGATTTCCAAAGTATAGAAAATAATCTATTTGCTGATTTAGAAATACTGTAATTTTTCAGTATTTTTTATTTCAGTGGCGTTTGTGTCTGAATCAAAATAAAACTGAGGTTTATTGCTTCCATTTGAACAATCATCAAAAATGCATTCCGTCTAACTTTCGGTGATCTTTTCTTGAAAAATAATTTTAATCCTAAATACCTAGGAGTAAAACTAGATTCCTCTTTGAATTTCAAAGGCCATTTGGATGACTTGCGTCGGAAGTTGAAAACAAGAAATAATATTCTGCAGAAATTAACTGATACTTCATGGGGTGCTGATGCAGCTACTCTCCGAACGGCAGCCTTAGCCTTGATTATCTGCCGCTGAATATTGGTGCACGGTCTGGTTTAATAGTACTCATACTCAAACAATTGATGCACAGCTGAATTCATCTATGAGGATCTTCACTGCAACTACTAGATCTACACCTATCCATTGGTTGCCAGTTTTTTCAAACATTGTCCCGCCCCACATTCGCAGGCAGACTGCTCTTTCAAATCTTGGAAAAAATTTCATTCTTTTCTGATCCTGTCTTATATTCCAGGTAATAATATTCCCAGATTGAAGTCACGTGACCCTTTATGGTCCAACTATTTTCTCAATTTGAATAAAAGTGATAAGGAAGTTTGGCGTTCTGAATGGATTTCTTGCGATTTATTCAACAAAGATTTAATTTCGGATCCTTCAAATAGAGTTCCGCGGTTTGATCTTCCAAGGAAAATGGTCTATTCTGAATCGTTTAAGAACCGGTCAGGGTCATTGCAACCGGTCCATGCTTTTCAGATGGAACTCAGTTGAGAGCCCTAGTTGTGAATGCGGGCAAGCAGAGGAAACCATAGATCATTTAGTTAATAATTGTCACATAGGTATATAGATTCCAGGATGGTTTAAGGGCTATTCATAATGTTTGTGAATCTTCTTTAGAATGGGTAGCGAATTTCAAATATAATTAATAAAAGATGGAATATTCCATTTTCAATTTGTTCCTTTTCTCATTTAGTCGTTTCCTTTTCCAGATTGAGTTTCGGGTACCTTGGAGAAACCTCTCTGCTTGTTGAAGGAAGGAGCGATAGTAAAGAAAATATGCCCTTCAATCTTTAATATTTCAGCATAATTTGTTAACAATTGCAATTTTCATAAATCACAACACAAACGGTTTTTTTTGCTGAGGTTTTTTCCCCAAACTCTAGTATCATATATCGAATTTTATGGTACCCCGTTACACTAACTTCCTTTAACACCTTTTTCATACACATGCCTTTTTGTTAGATGAAAAACTGTAATGCTCGAGGTTCAAAAGAATTTAAGATAACCAGACAATGAAACATGAATCCATTCTTGCCTAGATGCTTGCTAACCTAATATTCACGGGATCCTTACTGAATTCCCAATTTTCAAATTAATTCGAAATAAAGAATAGTATATTCTAAAACAAGTTGCAGAATGGGCTCCTATTTAAACACGAATGCGAAATGCATGAGTGTTGGAATTGCCTTCTGCAACGAGTATTAGACGATATTTTCTCTATTTCAGGCAAGTTTTTTAAAATACTGTTGAAATTTAATGAAAAATTCGGATTATACATCCTAGTGACTTTTGTTTTGTATCTTGGTAGTTGGTGTGACTGTTACGAAAGTTGATAGATTACGGAATTTGAATTTGAAACGTACGTAGGGCATGGAGATCAGATTTAAAACAGTTTCCTAATAGCATGAATGATTCAAAATTAGCAAGAAGGAAATCTGTAGTACCATAATCTTTAATGAAAATAAAACTTTTCCTCAACAATTATTTCACTATATCCTAATTATATTGTATTGTCAATTGATGTGTGTTGAAATTTGATAGGATCGAATGTCAGTGCTGACTATACCACAAAACGAAAAATATAACTAGAAACAATGCGGGAATGAGTTCTGAGTTCATTCCAGCACTGTTTTTAGTGCTGGAATGGACTCATTACGATACTGAAATAGAGAAATTATTTTTCTCTTCACATTACGCCCAAGGACCATAAAGTATTTAGATGATGCCCAAGGATATAATCATAGACTTAATAATACTATATAGTGCAAGGGTATAATGTAGTCGATAATGACTGTGGTAACTAATGAAATCAACATAATAAACTGGCATGACATAAATCAAATCACAATCAACGTTTAACGCTCCAGAAAAGTGAGAACACAGCATACCTATAATATCGACATTATGCTAACAAAGATTCTCGAAAGTTGAAACCGGTGAAAAAGTGCAATGATGCAACCGCCAAGACGTGGTAAAACTTCTAGGAATCGCGATAATTCCAACTACTAAATGTAACACGTTACAAAATCCCACATAATCACTGACACATACGCTAGCTGACCCCTTTCCCCGCACCGACCGGTCTAAAATAGCATGCTCACACCAAACTTGAATACTCATCCATGTTGCTATATTAAAAATAACTTTGCTGTAACGACGCAAAGGAACATTTCGCGTATCATTGCGCCGGTCTCACTTGACCTTGGCCGCGAATGGCGCCAATGCCCCCCTGCCGCCGTCCCCCGACTCCCCCTCAGACGATGAAGTTATGCATTTTGCACTGTGCGCTTGTTATTCAGCCGATATTCGCGTAGCTGATAATTCAGCCGAAATAAAACAATACAGATGGCGTTCGCTGTTTTATCTTGCTCCAACTGAGCCCGTTTGTTGTGTGTTGTTGTTGTTGTTGATCTAATAACTGCAGATGGGTGGTGTCAACTGTTCAGTTATCCTACTCCATGTTTAATTTCAATGATTCTAATCAAATACAGCCATTCCGTTGTGCAAGATAAATATACCAAAGACGAACGATACTCATTGCTCTGAAAGAATATACTGATACCTTTATTATAATCACATCAATATGGATTAAATAAACAAAAATTGTACACGATCCATGATTACATAATATTGAAAATGTGCCCGTTCTCTCTATTTATAGGTACTACAAAGCATCAACAACAGTAATTCCTGTTCCCCATAGCTGCACGATTCCAGAGGTTTACTATTTGAGAACTAATCCAAAATAAACCGTTTATTATCAATATCGTCTGGTCGACTAAATATTTTTCTGTCCTGATGAGAGTGTATATAATATAATAATAATAAATAATAATTCGGGATAGTTAACTGGACGGTGAATGAAGTTCTGGAGCTAGACAGAACCACTCGTAAAGTGATGGACATGAATCGTAGCTTGCATCCCAACTGCTCGATTTAAAGGATATACCTCCCACGAACGCAGGGAGGCAGAGGTTTGCAAAGTTTGGAATACCAACACCATCAACAAATGTTGGAAATGGCAATAAGGATATTGAAAAGGAAAGATCCGCTTCTGAAAATGGTGGCTCATCATGAAATAATGAACAAAGGAGTTTTTCTATTTAGGGCTGGTCAGAGAACTTTAGAGAAACTCAGTATAACTGGTATATCCATCGATCATGAGCTGGCAGGAACACCTATCACGCCAACAGGCCAAAGAAGAGTTGGCAGAGAGATAAGTCAGGCACAACTGAAGACACTACTCAAAGATCACATGAGTAAACACTTGCACTACATATTTTACAGGAGTTTGAAAGATCAGGGCCTGTCGGAAGAATTATCCTTCGCCTTTTTGATGTTCGCTGGACTCAAGTCGGAAACGGAGGGATTCGTTATGGACTTTCGAGAAGGGGGGGAAAATAAAAGATGGTATAAAAAGAACATCATAAAAGTGGACACCCCAACAAAGTGCACAGCCTGTCAGAGCCAGCAGAAAACTGTTATGCACATTCTGTCTGCTTGCAGTGTCCATGCTCCATCAGGATATATGTGGATAGTCACAATGTGGCACTCCGAATTATCTACTTCAATCTAAGAGAGGTATGGTATAGACAACGAACCAGTGCTACCATATGTGCCTCTGGAGATTGAAGCAGTAGTTGATAATGACAGAGCTCGCATCTACTGGAATTATGCGATTCCACCAACTCGGCAGATCCTCGCCATAAAGCCAGATATACTCCTGCTGGACAAAGAACTTCAAGGAATTGTTTGTCGTCGAATTTTCCTCCCCCGCAGAAAATAGTGTGGCGACGAAACGAGAACAGAAGAGGGAAAAAAATAAAGTTAGGATGGTGCTACCGACCATAGGATGCCTAGGCGGAATGAGAGCGAACTACGTGACCAAATAGAAGATTTTCCGGCCTGCAAATCCATGGCCGAGGATTTAGCGCACAGAATCACTTCGAGTCATCAGGTCCCATCAACTGTGAAGGCCGTTTGCAGCTCATCTATTTCGTTAAGGGACGCTGTAAGGACAAGACGAAGAACTACTCCAAGGAACGTGCCAGAAGTTTCTTAGTGGGTAAGCAATCAACAACTGGAGTGTCACAGTCCTAAGAGAAGCGGACCCTCTCAGGGCGGGCCTATAAAAGGTTTTTCCTCTCGAGCGGGGAAAAAATAATGATAATAATATAATTAATCCATCAAATATTATACGACATGTAAGTCATCAATGAAAAAGTAAGGGTGAAGGATGCAATCTTGAAGAACACCTTTCTGATAGAAAAGCATTTTGACAGTCATCTTCCGATAAATGGGTATTTCAAAAAGCGCAGTTAGAGCGATGAACTGATCGTGTTCATGTTAGGCTTTGTGATGTAAAAATTGAGTACGAGGTTAGTTGAGAACTAGTTCAGCGCATTTTACAACATTTACTATCTTGTCGATTGAATGAAAAGTAGAAAATACTAATAATATTTCAACTAGTCTATAAGGTATTCTCAAGTTCCTAGAGTACATAAGAGTATGCTTAGCACGTTGCATTGTAGAGTTTGAGCACTAGGTGCCTTATTCTTCCACCTAATCGCCAATTATTTGAGATAGGCAGATATAAGGGAGAGCATATGTGGTCTGAAATTGGAGAAGATCATTCAAGGGCTGCTTGGAAGAATAAAATAGTAATTTTGTGATTATTCAGTACATTAAACATGCAAATTGCACTTTTCCGAAGCTATACCAGTACTTAGCAGCCACGTTCGAGAAAAGCTAGATAAACATTCCCATAATCTCATATGTTCATCAGCCCATCGCAATGGATGTGCAAACACTAGATGGCGCAGGTCGAATTACCTTTTAACTCTTATTTGTTTACCATTGAATCCCTGTGCAACACATAAATTACATCACCAAAGAATGGACACTTGAAATCTCCCCTCATAACTCTTGGTATCTAAGACAAATATTTATACAATAACGAAACCGGTGTTTCTCGGCACTCGGACGCATAATAGTAATTTTTTAAATGCTCATCAATGTATCACTTGATGCCCTCCTCATCGACAACGAAATGTTTGATCAATGCAGATAGTCAGATACCGTCGAGCTGATCTTTCCTTTCAGGCCTATCGGAATTCTTCAGTTTCCGAGTAGCATAAAGAGCAGTGGCTGTGCTCGCGGCCTTGAAAACGGCATTCCTCGATGCCAGAATGAAATCTCGAAAATAAGACTATTTCGCGACAACCTTCGCGGGAGCTTTGTCGATTCCCAGCAGTGCTGTACGCGGAGAATTTCTGATTTAGACGATCTGAACAATAAGATTACTCTTACTTCAAAGAAGAAGGTCGCAATTTAACTGATTATTGCAAAAAATGAATACGTCGGGAATGATGAGCTAGCTCTAGGTAGAATTCAAAGTTGTAAAGTTTTCTTTGGTAAAAACCATAAGCAAAAACAAGAGCTCGAGTGGTTTAACACGAGATTCTTCCGGAAGAATTATATCTATTAAAATTTACTGCTTGAGTATCCGTTATGTTGCAACTTTTTTCGAAGGAAACGATGACAACACCAAGTATGCCAAGCGGAATTTGAAATCTACCATAAGCTCTGGATGGAACAAGACGAACATATCAAAACGTTTATTATGGTATAAATGTGGGTTTGCACTGTTGAATTCCTTTGCAAGACCCAAAGGTTTCCCCCATAATTCGAGGAGAACCATAGAGACGATCAAGAGATCTTGCTGATTGTTTTGATAATTTGTCCTCACATTTTTGGGGGTCGGAACAGAGTGCTTATCAATTTGCCCAAATGTCTGTAATTTTCGAATTTTTTGATGAAAATGATCAAGAATCAGTGGTCAAAATCGATTCTGTCCAGCCGGCCGGCTGAAGTCTGAAGAGGAACCTGAAGGGATGAACATCTATATTATAATGGAGAGCCAGGGCACCCCGAGAGACCTGCTAACATAAAAAGAAATATGGGGCAGTTTTAACTTATATGATTTGCACCTGTCCCTCAATTGGATTAATTATTGTGGATGGAGCTGATTAAGATTTGTTTGATCGAGTATCCTCTTTCAATGAAAACATACGAATTTAGGAGATATCCTCACCTTTAATCAGAGCGAACATATCGAATTCCAAGATTGTGCGTTGGTTTGGAAGGGGATTACCCGATTTATCAATATCATAGTATAAGTGTTGACACAGATGTGTTGAACGACATGTGTGTATACTTTTCGTGTAGAAGAGAAAGTCATTGCTCCTTAATTGGTGCACTTCGGACGTAATAATCATATCCGTCACCATTAATGATGATCATAGATTATTAGATTTTTTTTGTATATCTCCGGAAACAAAGGCGGATTTTGCTTCTTCTTTCGAAAGTTATCATTTTTACGAAAGAACGGACATATAATTGAATTTGACTACAAACTGTAAATCAGTAAGTCAAATGGATTTGTTTGAGATCATTTTCGGCTCAAATTACAGACATTTGGGCACAATGAAAGCGCACTGGTTCGAGCGAGCAACAATTAAATGATGTCTCCAATCACAGCACTGTTATGAAAAATCTCTTGATGATGAGCAATGATAATGTTGAAAAATATTTTTTTTCTGTCCTGCGTAAGTCTTACGCCCGATTTTAATTTGCAGGGTAGTTTTGGTGCGCAAATGCCCCGGTTGAGTTCGTTAATGGGCAAAATCTCACAAATGATTAGAAAATTAGAAAGAAAAATTAACTAAGTAGCGTTAAAAAATTCCGTATCTCAGCTTCTCCAATCTTTTTGGCGCTCTTGTTCCTCGGAACAGAGTGTTTATCAATTTGCCCAAATGTCAGTAATTTTCGAATTTTTGGATGAAAATGGTCTTAAACGATTTGGTTCGACTCACTGATCAAGAATCCGTGGCCCAAATCGATTCTGTCCGGCTGTCCGTTAACACGATAACTCTCGAACGGAATGAGCTAGACAGTTGAAATTTTCAGTGTAGGTTTGGGAGATAAATATCTCGGTTAAGTTCGTTATTGGGCAAAATAGTCCGCAAGGTTTGGGAGTCACGAAAAAAAAAAATTTTTTTTTTACATTATTAATTTCGAATTCAATTTTTTTTAAAATGCAGTTTCATCATAAGAATCGATTGCCATCATTTTCAACTGTTACAAGCTAATATTTACGGAGATATGATTATTCAAAATTTCAATAATACATCGTACTTCCATGTTTTCACAGAATGCGAATTATTTCTGTTTGTGTTCATTGTTCATACATGTAATCTTATCTACCAATCTGTTTTATCAAGCAAAGTATGATTGAATGCAAATTGACCGATTATTGGATATTATAATTATCTCTACCTTATATGCCATTGGATAATCCATATGATGAAGGAAATATATAATTTGGTAAGTTTATCAAATTGGGCTCAGAATATCTTCAGTGGAAAAGAAACTGGAATATTGGCTAGGTTTCAATTGATGATATAATATAAATTTCAGAGTAGATTTGAGGAACGAATAATCCCGGATAAGTTCCTTATTAAATTTTAATTTGGTTTCATCTATGATCCATTTCTATTATAAGAATCCATTGATATCATTCCCAACTCTGAGAAACCAATAATTTCGGAGATGATTTTTTTTTAATATATATCTACCTTTCTGAAAGATGTGACAATCATGTTTGGAAAAAAAATTCGAGAATTATACTCCATAGAAAATATTACTCATAATGAGAAACAAAAGAAATGTATCCATTATGAATGGATATCCTTCGGAAATGAGTCCCTTCCTGTTTACAAAATCAAAGGTCGTGAATAAATATGATGAGAAATAATCGCAATCAACTCAAGGGACCATTTAAATCGTACACTGAAACAATGGAAAACCATTGTAGCTGAATAGGCTGAAGGAAATGAAATACAGATAAAAACGATGCAAATATCGGTTCGTCATTTCCTATTCCAAATGTTATTCTCTTCGTTGGTAACGAAGTGTACTGAATTGATTGTTCATTTTCATCATATTGATTCGTTAATTTATCAAATGATGAACTTTTGAAATCGTTGGACGAAAAAAATCTGTAATACACGTGCCTGACCCTGTGTGTCCAGGCAGGATTGCCACACTTCCCCCAAAAGTCCACGCAAGCGCTAAGGTCCTATATCAATTTGTTTGGCCGCGTAAATGTATATTAAATCATAATATTGTAAAAATTATTACACAAAAAGTGGGAAAGCTCTATGGACAGGGGCTTTGATGTTATTGTCAAACTACTAGCGAGTTATTCAAACTCTGACAAATCATATCTCCGAAAGTATTGGTTTCTCATGGTGGATTTCACGAAGCTTCGATTAGCTTAATTATGGATTTAATTCGTTGGTTGCATATAAAATGAACTGGAAATTGACATACAATCACACTGATTTCGCAATTGAGAGCTGTCAAAGCTTTGTGAAACCCACCGTAAGAGTTGGGAATGATATCAATGGATTCTTATGATAGAACTGCATCATAAAAAATTAAATTCATAACGTATGTCTATGACTCACCCCATATGTTGGATCTACATACATCAGCAAATTATAATTAGAGCATTCTATTAAATCACGATTAATTATTGAAATTTTGAAAAATAATATCACTGAAAGTATTAGTTTGTTAGAGTTGAAAATGATATCAATGGATTCTTGTGATGTAACTGCATCTTAAAAAAAATTCAATTTGAAATTTGTACGGAAAAAATTTTTTTTTTCGTTACTCCGAAACCACTAGGCCGATTTTGCCCAATAAAGAACTTAACCGAGATATTTAACTCCCAAACCTACTCTGAAAATTTCAATTGTCTAACACATACCGTTCGAGAGTTATCGTGTTAAAGGACGGAAGGCAGACCGGACAGAACTGAATTTGACCATGGATTCTTCATCCGTGAATCAAACCAAAACGTTTGATTGATAAGCACTCAGTTCCGAGGAACAAGAGCGCCAAAATGAACCTTCAAGCCGCTTTTTTAGCGTTAACAAGTAAAAAAATTCATTGGGTATCAACTGAATTGAAGTCAATGAAATATTGAACTTACTCAGCGGAGAATCGAACCCGGATCTGTCGCAGTGTTCTGACTTCAGAAAGCAGTTCTGAGATTTCAGGAGCAGATACCAGTTTATTATTTTATTTTCACAATAATTCCTAAAATGCAAAGCCAATCGAACTGAAATCCGGTACTCTATTGAAAAATCGAGTTTCGAAGATTTGTACGGAATTTCAGCGGAACCTGACAGATAGTTTCTAAATTATACAATTTTTGAAGAAAAAACACTTTTTTTTAGTGATAGGATCC
This sequence comes from Halyzia sedecimguttata, assembly GCA_937662695.2. NCBI lineage: Eukaryota > Metazoa > Arthropoda > Insecta > Coleoptera > Coccinellidae > Halyzia > Halyzia sedecimguttata. Next base: position 65,626,343 of record OW569415.2, on the reverse strand, counting down.
GTACGAAATTTTGCAGAAATTTGCGCATTAGCATTCTACATCTAATTACCAAGTTTCAATTTGATCGGATCTGTATTACTTGATTTATGGAGGAAACAATATTTCAAAAAATCATTAGAATATAGTCAGTGCGTAAATATTTTTTTTCTTATTCTCATTACAGGATTCGCTCCTTCAAGGTCTACGTTTGCTTTTAAATCACCCTGTATACCATGCCGAGGAATTGCGTCTCATTTTTCAACGCATCTGTTCAGGTTATTGATGTGGAATAGTGTCAGCTGTTCCGGCCTCCAAAATAACTACGACTTAAACTACGACACAGGTAGTAAAGTAAATCGACAACAAGAAAGAGGCACATTATACGAACGAGAGTGTTTTCTACGCGTTCACGGGACCACCGCCGACCGACAGCTGGACGCTATGCCTTTGTTATGAAAAGTACAGGTGAAAGAACTCGAAACACGACCTGCGAAACATCTGAGATCGTCGACTGTCGTACACAATAATTCGAAGCAGGGTACCATATCGAGTTTTCGAAGAATAGGCAAAAATGCGCTTTACCTGCGGATCTACTTATCCATCTACATTTTACGATAACATCCAGGTACACGAAGGTCAAAGAGAAACATTCCTTAATACCATATTCTCGAATTGCTCGCCCACTTGATTTCAAAGATGTCGGTAGTTTGCATCAGAAATATCATACAAATAATATTAACAATGAAGCAAATTCATAGCAACGAATGAATCGTTTGCTTAGATAACACCATAGAAATTTGCAGCTCCCAGAAAAAAATATATTCTGTATTATCATAAAAATTGGCTCAAGCACTGACGAATTTAACATGGTAAATTCGATTAAGAGTGTCCAATACAGGAGAATGGACAATAGAACACGCACACAAAAGCTTCTGACTTCGTACAAAATTTTACACACGTCTTTATGTCGATATTCTACAACTAGTTACCAAGCTTAGATTCGATCGAGTCTATATTTTTTTAGTTATCGAGGAAATAATATTGCAGGTGGGTATAACTCTGAAACAGTTGGGCCGATTATGCCCAAAAACGAACTTAACCCTCCCATACGGATCCGCAACCTACCCTGAAAATTGCAAGTCCCTATCTCCGTTCGATGGAAAGTTATCGAGGCTGCTCGGATCTCCAACAATATATATCCGTGTTCAAACTTTGAACTTAGAAGTGGAGTTAGGTTCTGAAGGATCTCGCAAAATTTCAGCGATGTCGGACGATTAGTTTCTGAAATATAGAATTCTCATCCTCAACTCTAACAAAAATATACTTTCAGAGTTATGATTTTCCAAAATTTCAATAATTAATCGTAATTTTATGATTCTATAGAATGCTCTAATTATAATTTGCTGATGTATCCAACATATGAGGTGAGTCATAGACCTACGTTTTGAATATAATTTTTTATGATGTAGTTCTATTATCGGAATCGACTGATATCATTCCCAACTCTGAGAAACCAATACTTTCGGAGATATGATTTGTCAAAGTTTGAACAAGAGCGCCAAAGCTTCTGTCCACAGGGCTTTCCCACTTTTTGGCGATCTTGTTCCTCGGAACAAAGTGCTTATCAATTTGCCCAAATGTCTGTAATTTTGGAACTTTTGGCTGAATATGGTCTTAAACGATTTGGTTCGACTCACTGATCAAGAATCCATGGTCGAAATCGATTCTGTCCGGCCGTCCGGCCGTTAACACGATATCCCTCGAACGGAATGAGCTAGACAGTTGAAATTTTCAGAGTAGGTTTAGGAGATAAATATATCGGTTAAGTTCGTTACTGGGCGAAATCGGCCAGGTGGTTTCAGAGTAACAAAAAAAAAATTATTTTTACATTACAAATTATAAATTCAATTTTTTTTAAGATGCAATCTCATCGTTGGAATCCATTGATGTTATTCTCAACTCCAACAAACTAATACTTTCGGAGATATGATTTTTAAAAATTTTAACAATTATTCTCAATTCTATGATTTCATAGAATACTCTAATTTAAATTTCCTGATGTATATAAATCCAACATGAGATGAGTCATAGACCTACGTTTTGAATTTAATCACGAAAATTGAGAATTGAGGCAAATTGAAAAAGTGGGAAAGTCCTGTGGACAGGAACTTTGGCGCTCTTGTTCAAAATTTGACAAATCATAACCCCGAAAGTATTGGTTTCTACGAGTTGGGAATGATATCAATGGATTCTTTCTTATTTAATTTATTTTATTTTATGATGCAGTTCTATCATAAGAATCCATTGATATAATTCCCAACTCTAAGAAACCATTACTTTCGGAGATAATATTTGTCTGTTTGAACAAGAGCGCCAAAAAGCTCCTGTCCACAGGGCTTGAACCTATTTTTTTTCAAAAGATATAGATAACTCATGCTCCTCGATTGGATAATATACCAAAGCTTAGTACACGGTTTGCTTTTTCAATAATAATAATAATACAATTTCAAGGATGGGCGATGATCAAATTAAGTATAATCAGTGGCGGCTGCTGATGATTTTGATTTACAAAATTCAACGTTGAATATCAATAAAACGATGCGACAAAACGATTTTAAATAGGTACTTACCAAATGACTACTTCTTAAAATGAAACGCAGTCCATATATTTTTGTCGCCGATGAACTTCTCGATCACCTTTTCGTTAAAGTCAGGAATGTCTTTGATTAAATTTTGTTCGATGGTCAACATTGCGAGCGCCGTCAGTCTTTCTTCCGACATCGTATTCCTTAGAAACGTCTTGATCAGTTTGAAAGTAGAGAAACACCTTTCAGTTTCTTCGGTTGTCATTGGCATCGTTATTAAAATAACCAAAACTTTACATATTTCGCAAAATGTTGATTCCAAACCATACGACACTATTAAATTTAAAGTACGTAAGCAACTGTTCACGTTCTCGTTTTCTAGTGTTATTTCTGGCCGCGAGTAAAATATTGACAATTCCACCTTCAGGGCTTGTTTTTCAACCATTGGAAATGCATCGCAGAAAATTTTTATGTGTTTTGAAGGTAGATCTTTTCTATAAAGTTCATAATTTTCTCTAAGAAACAACTTTGCACCAGAGAAATGATTTTTAAAAGCAAAACGATCCTTAATCTGAAATATAATAGTGTCGCAGATTTCTCTCGCAGCTAAGTTTAGATTCTCATTTCTTATACGTCTCTTCGCTCCCCTCGATTCTTGCATATTTTCTGTTCCAGAGGGTAGACTATTTCTGATGCAAAGAACTATTTTTTCGAAAATGTCAATAGCATATTGCAATTTCGCAGCGTCTGTTTGAATTTTCTGCAGTCTATTATATAATGCATCAACATGTGGAATTATTTTGTAAAAAAAATCCGACCAGTACTGGAATGTAGGATCATTAAGCCATTTGACGAAACCTGCTGCTTGTACTGTGGTCTCCATGTTATTATGTATTTTGGGAGTTTCGAACTGAATATTTTCTAAACATTCAAGAATGCCCTCTCGATTCTCAAAAACAGTTTGTATCGCTCTAAAATGAAAATTCCATCTAGTTTGCGATGGTCTTGCAATTCGTTTATTCAACACTTGGTTTAAAACTGTTGTTCTGTCAGGAGAATTGGAAAAAAAATCGGATAAGGCGTTCAAGTTACAAAAAAAAATACGGGCACTAGGAGTGCTCGACATCGCTTTTTGCATCAATTTGTTAAATTGGTGCGCGTAACAATATATGTAATTTGCATTTTGGTAAATTTCTCGGATTTTAACATGAACTCCCTGTAACTGTCCACGCATTACAGCAGCACCATCGTAAGTCTGCGCAATCAATTTTTCGGGTGAGTCTGCTAAAATAGGACTAATTTGTTCCAAAATACAGTTCGAAACACCAGCAGCATCTTGGCTTTCCGGGTTTGAAAAACCCCAAAATCGCTCATGTATTTTCCCGTCGAAGAAGTAACGAACGACTAATATCGTCTGAGTTCGTGTAGCTACATCTGTTGTATCATCAGCCATGAGTGCAAGAAATTGAGACTGTTTTATTTCACTCAAAATTTGGTCTCTACATGTCTGTAGTATACAATCTAAGAGCTCATTTTGTATGGTTATTGAAGTATCTTTGAATCCTTTAGCTTCTTGCAAATGAATAGACAGTGTCGAATCTATATTTTTAGTGTAATCAACTATTTCTAAAAACACACCCTTATTAATCGAGTCTCCCGGCTTATTATGGCCACGTAGTGCAAGATTGCATTTGCCGCACAACTTCAGAATATCGATCATTTTGGACAGGACGTAACGGTTTTTTGATACAATTTCGTTGTGCGCACGTATAGCCTCGGCATATTCACCACTTAAACAAGAAGCGATATCAGTTGTGCCCAATAGCTGGAAGCTTACGGCACTGTTCATATGTTTAGCCGATTTTTCGTGTTTTTTTAACTTGTCACTCAGATGTTTCAAATCACGCACACCTTCTTTTGTCCAGTAATCGTCTCCACCAAAGAGTAAACAAACAAAACAAAAGAACGCATTTTTCTCTTCACATCCGCACAACCATAAAGTCTTTTCGTAAACTTTCGATTCAAACTTCCGCGTAAACCCAGCCCGATTCTTATACCCGGGTTGCACTTGACTCAAATTCAATACGGGCACAGGTCGTTCATTGTTTTTAATATTCACTTGCTCCTCCAAACTCAAAGAACTAAAGTTTAATTTAGTTAGATCGCACACCCTCATTGTCAGTACTTAAATCTTCAACGCAACACGGAATACGAACACGTAACAAATTTGCACATCCAATATCTACTACGCGTAAATATTTCTTCCTGTCTGGGCTGCTACTTTTACGCCCCACTCTCATCGCTATTCGAATCGTTACTGAGGGGAATGAGAGGAGAGTGAGAACCGCTTGGGACTAGCGTGGTCTGAGTGGAGGGAGACGCAGTGGAGGGAGACTCGTGCCGTTTCCATGGGCGTTCGAGATAAAGCCCGGCATACTGGGGAGGCACAACGCAAATGTAATATAAAGGCCGGTCTAGACGTTACGTTTTGGTTTGTACCGTTCAATGAACTGTACAAGGGATGGTTCAAAACGTGTTTTTGCGCAAGTCGGTGCTATGTACGGTACGAAGGACTGATTCATAATTTGACGTTGTTGGAACGCTTTTGTTCGACAAAAGACGGTTTCTTGAAATTTGATGATCACGCGTATCATCAGAATACGGCTTATGGCTATGGTATTTACCGATGATATCTGTCTAACCTACATATATTAATACATTATTTGCTATTCGATTCCTTACAAACGGTGCCACCACATTTTCAATTTCAGAATAATCTTTATCACTTTGGCACCCATCGATATGGGTTTCCACTGTGTCGGCATTAATATTAAGAGTATGTAGGTCTTCACTTCAGACCAAATTATGAGGCACACAAGAAACCATTACCAAATGGACAATAAACGGTTGCCTGAATTTGTGTTTCAAAAATGTTTAATTACATTGTGATAACAATGTTCGTAAACATTTTTACACAGCTTCAAGTTTCGAAAGTTAATTGAAATAAAAGTAAGTGGCTCCATCTTTGAAGACGGTGAATAACTTCAGATCTATTAATAACATTAATAGAAACTGAAGCGAGAAACTAAACCAGCTTCTCTTTGCCAACGCCACGCTATTTCACCTAAGATCGAGGTGTGCGAAATTTTTACAGAAATGAAGTTATTTGACTTCCTCGTCTTCGACCAGCCCCACAGAAGCAGATCGCGATTTCGGTGTTATTTCACCTCATCAGTGCAACATAGTGGATAGGGTCCGAAGACGACGAAGTCAAAAATGTTCGTAAGGTTATAAACCTTGGGAGTGCTTGTCATTGAAATAAAAGTAAGTGGCTCCATCTTTGAAGACGGTGGATAACTTCAGATCTATTAATAACATTAATAGAAACTGAAGCGAGAAACTAAATCAGCTTCTCTTTGCCAACGCCACGCTATTTCACCTAAGATCGAGGTGTGCGAAATTTTTACAGAAATGAAGTTATTTGACTTCCTCGTCTTCGACCAGCCCCACAGAAGCAGATCGCGATTTCGGTGTTATTTCACCTCATCAGTGCAACATAGTGGATAGGGTCCGAAGACGACGAAGTTAATATTGAACTGATTCAGCTTCAACTTTTACTACATGGTAGTTGATCATGATGAAAGAATAGCACTGTTAAATTTACTACGTGTTGACTATCAATAGAATTACAAATATTCTTGTTACTGCAGTTCTGAACTTTCGTTCATCATCAGATAATTTGGAAACAATAATCCTTCCAATATGGTAGGTGGCATTTAAAAGGTAGAAAAAGTTTTTATATACAGGTATACATTTTCGAGGAAGTGCAGCTCAACTGAAAAGGGATTATTGCATTTTGGAATAATTCAACGATTGGAAACTACTTACTATTCAAAGATTTCGAATATTGTTGATCTAAATAAATTATAAAATTCAACGATCCGACTGATCGTTATATATTATGAGAACCTTTTGTACCTGTTTAATTCCCACCCACATCATTTCATATTGTAAGAATAGTTGTTTTACTTTTTATTTAGTTTTCAAACTCTGTCTAACGATGAACAAAAGTTCGAAACTTTTTGATAGTAAAAACGTAGTAAATGTAACAATGAAGTTTTTGCGCGCGTTCCGCAAGTAACAGGATGCTATAATTTTGCCACATGTCTTTATTTTTCGATTTTTAGCCGAAAATGGTCTCAAACGATTGAGTTCGACTCACTGATGGATAATCCGGGGTCAAATTCAATTCTGTGCGTCCGGACGTTAGCACGATAACTCTCGAACGAAAGGAGCTAGAGGATTGAAATTTGCAGGGTAGTTTTGGATCGTAAATATCTCGGACAAGTTCGTTAACGGTAGAAATCCACCAAGCGGTTCCTGACTTATGGCCATTTTAAGTTAAAACATTTTTTTATGAATATAACAAGGGCTACTAATTAAAATATGGACGTGTAAATACGGTGGCAATTGAATAAATGGGCCAACGATGTGTGGAATTTTAGTTTTTCAACTTTTGTCTGAAAGTTGAGAGGAACTCAAGGTCCATATTTCCACATCATGCCAATTCTGTGAGTGTGCAAGCCAGTTTCGAGGAAATAGCGTAGTGTCCGAGGATGGAGTGACCATAACGTGGTCCTAGGGCCAATTTTCGAAATTCTTGTTACCACTTTCGGGTATTTTTAGTTATGCGTATGAGCAGACGAGAAGTGATTTAACTGTTGGACTTTTCGTCTGAGAGGATTGGAGATTTGAGGTGCAGGAGGCTATTCCTCCATAGAATCCCCTTGGATTCTATGGAGGAATAGCCTCCATGCTCCAGCGCATGCGTGGATTGAAGCTGCGATATCTCCTGAATAACTGGCGTTGAAGAGGGTCTTTTTGGGTCGTATGGCTCATGTTGGGAGTGGTTTACGGCTAGCGGTCATGGATTTGGTGCTGAGCCGACATTGTGAGGTATTAAAAGAAAATTCATGGCAATTCTGTGCACGGACAAGTCAGCTTCGTGGAAATAGCGTTGTTTCCGAGTTGAAATTGTACCGTGGCTTTGGTACAAATTTATAAATAACTATTTTCGGAAGATCTATATTAAATTACATTCGGATTTGAAGAATAGGCGTAAGCAATGACGTTCTTAACGGGGGTCCCCTTACCGAAATCTTTTTTTATTTCAACCTAAGGTAAAACTAATAGCCAGACTGTGTCAAAGAAAATTGAAAAAAAATTAAAAAGCACTGACGTGAAGTGAGTAATCTTTGGCGCGCTTGTTTACGTTGGCTAATTTGAATTGATGGGTGTTTCAAGCTTAGTGGATAGAGCGAGCCGGAGATCTACCCAGAGGGTAATGGACACCATTCACTGTCGAGTGATAAACTAACAGTGTTGTTTCCAAGCTTGAGTAGGGGCGCAGTAACAAAGTCGATAATGAACACAACTGACTCTCCATAGTCGCACAAGCTCCTGGTAGCTTCGGAGGGATCTTCTTGAGGAAGACCTAGGAGGGTCAGTATAGTATAATCATAATCATGTCTATAGCAAGCGCCAAAGCGGATTGACCCCACGTAAATGCTTTTTTAGCGTTTTTAATTCTTTCATAGTGAAGTCAACCTCCATTGTCGCGCTTGATATTGACATAATTATGATTATACTTACCCTCCTCTCCCCCAAGGAGATCCCTCAGAAGTTCCTAGGAGCTTGAGAGTCACTTGTGTTCTTTGGCGGCTTCGTTACGGTATCCTTACGCCACCTTAGGCATAGCACTGTTAATTTTTGACCGGACAGATAATGGTGTCCACTACCCTCTGACTATATCTCCGGCTCGTTCCATCCACTACCTACTTACTTAACGTCAGTGCTTTTTTAAATTTTTCTTGAATATATTCGACATGAAACTTATCCCAAGGGATCGTCCATTAATCACGTGAGGCTCTAAAGGGGGAGGGGGGGTGTTGGCAAATATTACGAAACCTCACGAGGGGGGAGGGAGGGGTGTAGTAAGGTATCAGGTGTATTTATTTTTTACGCATATGTTCTGGGGAACATCGCGTTATAATTTTGCCCAAATGTCCGTAATTTTCGAATTGTTTGCCGAAAATGCTCAAAATATTGGGTTCGACTCCCTAATGAAGAATTCGAGGTCAAATTCGATTCTGTCCGGCCGGCTGTTGCCACGATAACTTGAGAACGGAAAGAGATAGCGACTTGAAATTTTCAGGTTAGGTTGTGCATATGAATGCGACATTTTAGTTTCTTTATAGGCATAATCGACTTAACGGTTTTCGAGTTATACCCATCTGAAACTTGGTTGTTATTTCCTCAAGAACTCGAAAAATACAAAACCGATTGAATTCAAACATGGTTATTAGTTGCATAATGCCAACGCTCAAATTCTTGCAAAATTTCGTGACGATCGTATCATTGGAAAATTTTCAAAAAATCATTGAAAATTATGAAAAAAATTCTATATATCCGTAACTATTCGCCCGACGTCGCTAAAATTTTGCGAGAGTCTTCAGAACCTAACTCTACTGCCAAGTTCCAAGTATGGATCGGATCTATATTGTTGGAGATTGTGTGATTTCGGTAGATGGGTGGGCGACCGTTGCCTCGATAACTTTCGAACGAAAGGAGATAGTGACTTGCAATTTTCAGGCTGAGTTGCGTATTCGAATGGGAGACCTAAGTTTGTTTACGGGCATAATCGGTCCAACGGTTTCAGAGTTATACCCATCTGGAATATTATTTCCTCGATAACTCAAAAACTATAGACTCGATCGAATTGAAGCTTGGTAACTAGTTGTAGAATATCGAAATAAGACGTGGTTAAAATTCTATAAGAACAGTACCCCTAGAAAATTTCAAAAATATGTCGAAGAACAATTTTTTCCGATATTGCTGGCAATAGTGGCTGCAATAAATAATTTCGGAACGCTCTCTAGTTACAGTAGGCATCGCCAGTGAATATCAGTAATGAGTAATATTAGACAACTAAATTTACTGCTCAGTACTGTTCAGGAATATTGGAACGCCCCCTTCGACAAACGCGTCATTTTTAAACCGATTTCAGAATAAAATTAGATTATACTTTATATCTGTAATGGAAGATGATATTCTAAAAATTTAAAGATTCTTTGTTGATTTAAAAAAAATACACGTGATTTGGGTGGGGGGAAGGGGGGTGAGCTTAAACCTCACCAAGTATCACCAAGGGGGAGGGGACGGTTAAAAAATGCTGAAAAAACATCACGTGATTAATGGACGGCCTCTAACTAGATTTCGTTTGTACAGCCGGAAAGATAGAAATGTATTTGATTCGATGAATTATTACACAGGCCAACAGTGAAAAAACTTTTTCACTGAAAACACCTAATTCTTATGTTTTTTAGGGTGCGGGATTCAAATATGATACTTAAATAGCTGTATCACCCACCATTTTTTCACATTTTATAAATAAACTTATTAAATTAACTGATTTTATTACAGAATTTAACAGCTTTCATATAGTTTAAATAAATTAAAAAAGTGGGTATAAAGGTTGTAGAGGACGTTGGTAGCACTGCTAAAACACATTTGCTGGCGAAAAAGGTTGAATCTATTTTACTGTAAACAGCTGACGTATTGTACTGTGTACTGTGTGTACTGCTCAGACATTCCCAGTCTGTTCAATGAATTTGGTATTGAATACAAAAGGGAAGACTGGAGGCTGTTTATTGATTCATCCAAAACTAGTTTAAAGGCTGTTTTACTGAAAAATGGTAACACGTGTGCATCTATACGGTCATTCCGTTCGTATGAAAGAAAGCTATGAAAACCTAGATATATTTTTAAATAAAATAGGCTATTCTGCTCATGGTTGGAGAATATGTGGCGATTTAAAAAGTAACATGTATGCTTCCCGGTCAGCAAGGTGGTTTTACCAAATTTCCTTGTTTCTTGTGTGAATGGGACAGTAGAGCAAGGGATCAACATTGGTGCAGAAAGAACTGGCCTGTGAGAGAGTCTTTAAAACCTGGTGAGAAGAACATTCTGAGGAAAAACCTTGTAGATCCAAAAAACGTACTCCTACCACCTCTACATATAAAGTTAGCCTTATGAAACAGTTCGTGAAGGCTTTACCAAGAGATGGACCTTGTTTCAAGTATCTCTGCCAACAGTTTCCACACCTTTCAGAAGCTAAACTAAAGGAAGGCGTCTTTGTCGGACCTGACATTAGAAAAATGATGTTTGACGTTAATTTTGAATCCACAATGACCTTAAATGAGAAAGAAGCATGGATATCATTCAAGCAAGTTGTTAAACACTTCTTGGGAAATGAAAAACACCCAGAATATGTTTCTATTGTGGCTGAGATGTAAAACAAGTTTAAAAATTTAGGATGTTTGATGAGTTCACTTCTTAAACAGCCACCTAGATTTCTTCCCGGAGAATTTGGGAGACGTAAGTGAAGAGCAAGGTGAGCATTAACACCAAGACATTAAAGTAATGGAAAAACGCTACCAGGGCCGCTGGAATATCAACATGATGGGGGACTACTGTTGGTCATTTCATCGAGAAGTTCAGCAAGAAACTCATCGCAGAAAAAGCTACACAAGAAGCTTCAAAGAAAAAAGAGAAAGAAAATATAAACCGATTCCAGCTGACGAGTGAAACCTCTATTAGTATATTATATCACTGTTGTAAGTAGCCTACTGTAAATAAAACCATGCTTATGATGTAACGTAGCGTTTAATTAATTTTCCCATATACTGTATAATAAATAGCAGATTGCTCGAAAACTACGGGTGTTAAAAAAAAACCAAAGCCAGATTTGGATTCAGATCAAAAAAATCTATAAAGATCACCTATTAAAGTAAAAAAAGTTAAAAAAAAAAATTTTTTTGTTGGCCTGTGATTATTTTTCATTGAGTGTTGAAGTTCGAAAATTACAGACCTATTGAAGAATTATTGCTAGCGCCCGATAGGATCGAAATGAAGCTGGTGATTCACCGGATCACCGGACTTGGCCGGCGACCGAATAACTACCTCTCACACCTCCACCGCGCGGTAATGGTAACATTACCATAACAGGCGGTAGTTCGGGCGTGGTCGATAAAACAGCTGTTCAATGCAACCACGACAAGCTGCTAATTCCAGTCGTCGCATTAGAAAATTCGAGTAAGCGAATATGGCCCCGAATCAATATTTATTCAAGGTCCATTATCCGGTAATCGGCGCCCGATGCATCGACCACCTGCTTCTGTTTGGGTTGATCTTGACAGGTTTCGACCTGACGCGAGGGGTGCGGACTACGGGTTCTCGGAAAATCGGGAAATTATATGGGGTTGAAGACGCGTGGCGGGATCCAATTTTGTATTCGACGTTTAGCGTTCGTATTCGACGTTCTGATTCGCAGCTGGTCAGTCGGACAGCTGGGCGCCTCTACAGGGTCTTTCACGAGAAACCTCACCCATATTTATACGGGAAACTACTGAACGTATTTTCATGAAATTCAGCACTTATAAGTATTTCAAGATGCTGATGAAATCTAAAATATTTTCAAGGCATGAGCACCTCCGGTTTTTCCGGAAATGACGTCAACTTCCGTTTTTCAAATTAGAACACCATTTTTTTATTGCAGAAATAGATTCCTTAGAAAATTTCAAGTTATTTTGATGTAACATTTTTCAGTTTTGGTTGGAAAATTCTCTCTGAGCGGGAAAATTCGAAAAAAAATTCGAAAATAGAGCTCCGCTGAAACAAGAATAACTTCGAGGTTTTTGGATGGAAAATTTTCATTTTTGGGATTTTTCAAGATGTAAGATTGATGTATCCACTTTAAAAATCGAAATCGCGATTCATGATACAGGGGGTGAAAAAATCGCTTTCAAAGTTAGGGATGACAAAATCGTGAAAAATCAATTTTTTCAAATTAGAACCCCATTTTTATATGGCAGATATTGAATCTACGTTAAAAAATAATGTGAGAGTATGCATCACACCCTTGCCCTAAAGTGGATATTTTCTGAGTTATTCACAAAAAACTGTTTTTCGTCTTGAATTTTCAGCTATTTCTTTTCCCTTCACGCCAAAAAGATGAAATTTTCAGGAAGTTATTCTTGTTTCAGCGGAGCTCTATATTCGATTTTTTTTTCGAATTTTCCCGCTCAGAGAGAATTTTCCAACCAAAACTGAAAAATGTTACATCAAAATAACTTGAAATTTTCTAAGGAATCTATTTCTGCAATAAAAAAATGGTGTTCTAATTTGAAAAACGGAAGTTGACGTCGTTTCCGGAAAAACCGGAGGTGCTCATGCCTTGAAAATATTTTAGATTTCATCAGCATCGTGAAATACTTATAAGTGCTGAATTTCATGAAAATACGTTCAGTAGTTTCCCGTATAAATATGGGTGAGGTTCCTCGTGAAAGACCCTGTACATTTCGAACCTTAACTTAACAAACACGTCAACAATGGATGATGGTCTGTACAAGTTCTGGTAAGACCAATTAAATCTTCGATAAGTGAACAAATTCCTCGAAAAATTCTTCTGCAAAGGTCGGATATGAGATGTATTTATTTGGTGCAACTTCACCCTTCCTTCAAACCTCTAAGTAAACGACGACTGCTTGTTCAGTTGTCGTTGAATAGAACAATGTGGGAAAGCCCTGTGGCAGGAGCTTTGGCGCTCTTGTTCAAAGTTCGACAAATCATATCTCCGAAAACATTGGTTTCTCAGTGTTGGGAATGATATCGATGGATTCTTATGATAGAACTACATCATGAACTAAATTAAAATCCTTTAACATCGTATCTTTATAGGACGGTCCAATTTTGGCTACAAGTGTTTCAAAACTATTAGGAGTCATTCTGACAAATTGAGTAAATGAAATAGCCAGTTTTATTTATGAAACAAATCTAATGTAATCAGTCCAGAGAGAACTCAAACCAGAATACTTATGTAGGAAATCTTAAATAGTGTTACTAAGGAATAACTACCTGTACATTAGTTGTAAATCCCATTCTAAATCTTCCTTAATTAGAGAATAACTAGTAAATTATGCTCGACTTCCTTGCATCATTCATTTTCGACTCACTAACCAAAAAACACTGCCTATGAACTTAGCGAATCCAAATTTAGTTTCTTGAAAAGAATTATTTTTGTTTGTTACTCCGAAACCATCCGGCCGATTTTGCCCAATAACGAACTTAACCGAGATATTTATGTCCCAACCTAAACCCACTCTGAAAATTTCAACTGTTCCGAGGAACAAGAGCGCCAAAAATCGGAAAAGCACTAACGTGTGGTCAGTCTGCGTTGTCGCGCTTGTTCATATTCATCTAGGTACTGAACTCGCCTAAAGCTGTTTGGCTTCCAGAAAAAAAAAATTCCCAATATTTCTAATAATATATATAGATTAGATCGAATTTAAATCTAGAACAGGCTTTAAAATAAGATTTTTGCGCGCATGTTCTGGAGAACATCGCGTTATCATTTTGCCCAATTGTCTGTAATATTCGAATTTTCGAAAATGGTACGAAATATATTCATATCTAATAAAAGCTGAGAAAACGGTCTAAATCGATGGTAAATTCGATTAAGAGTGTCCAATAATAACATCATCAACAGTAATATATAAAATTTTCATTTTCTTCAGCAATACGATGTCATATTGACTTGGTGGCAAACACTCAACAATAGGCGTACAACAGATTCCCTCCGAATAATTGATTTAACCATGAAATAACAAGATTAACGGATCATCAAACCCAATAATTTGGGACACTAGTAGTACTAATTAAGTTATAAACTTCGATGTTATGCAGCTTTGATAGAATTTCACTATTTCATTTCATTACATATTGGCAATAATAAAATATACGAAATGAAGAGGAAAATAATAGTAATTAATTTACACAACGGTTTCCGAGTAATAATTTAGTTTTCAAACAATACAGATCCGATCGAATTGAAACTTGGTTATTAGTTGTAGAATACCGACAAAAAATCGTATCACTAGAAATTGAAAAAAAAATTGTAAAAAATATTATGCCTCTCACGATAACTTGAGAACGTAAAAAGATAACGACTTGCAATTTTGAGGGTAGGTTGCGCATCCGGATGCGACATTCAAGTTCGTTAATGGGCATAATCGGCCAAACAGTTTTGGGAATACACCCATCTGAAATTTTGTCGTTATTTCCTCAATAACACAAAGAATACGGATCCGATCCAATTCAAACATGGCAATTAGTTGTAGAATGCCAACGAAAAATTTTTTACGAAATTTCGTCAGGATCGAATCACTAGAAACTTTTTTAAAATCATTGAAAAAAATTCTGTATATCAGAAACTATCCGTCCGATATCGCTGAATTTTGCGAAAGCCTTCAAAACCTAACTTTACAAATAAGTTCCAAATTTGAACACGATCGGATATATATTGTTGGAGATCCGACCAACCTTGGGTGAGGTAACTGGACTGTTGACCATTGCCACGATAACTTTCGAACGGAAAGAGATAGCGACTTTACAGGGTAAGGTTGCGGATGCGAATGGGACAGTTACGTTAGTTGTTGGGCCTATTCGGCCAATCGGTTTCGGAGTTATACCCAACTTAAAATTTGTTGTTAATTCCTCAATAACTCAAAATATACAAATCCGATCCAATTAAACTGGGTAATTACTTGAGAACGTCGACGCGCTAACTTTCGCTGAATCCAGTGAATATCGTATCACTAGAAAAGAAATAAAAACATTTTTTTCTTCTAAATTTTCAAAAACTCCTGCTCCTAACTTCAAGTCAGCACTTTTTAAGAATTTTTCATGATAGTATAGATAGAAAATTCCTGTTTGCTTGACTTTATAAAGAAATCTAGTGGAATATATAAATAAAACAAAAATATTTATGTCACTTTCATTTCTCCAGCCAATTCCTTTTATTTAGAGAGATGAGTGCCTTGCACTCTATCGCTTTCTTGAATTCTTTCTATTGCGTTATTCCTTTAGAATAGACTTCAAGAAACACTTATGGTAAAGACAAAATGACAAAAACTGACAATTGTTGATAGCTCATCCTGAAAAGTGAGGTTATGAGGAGCGACGAGGTACACAGAAATGACAGAACCACAGACAATCTATTGGTACAAAATGGCCAACATAATTTTAAAGTACGAAAGTCCACTTTAGTTACGCAATCTTCCTATCATAAAAGAGCATCTTCAAATTTAATTCAAAGATCTAAACTAACTTTAGTAAAAGTAACTTTAACGCATTCATTATGAAAAGGGGCCTTAGTTTCCAATTATTTATAAAATTGTGGTAAAATGAACTATATTAGGTACCCCATTACATTCTGATCAAAAATACTTTCGTTCCGTGACAGGATAACTCAAAATTTAATTGTTTGTATCTTTGGAGCGGTTGAAAAACAAATTATATGCACCATCATCTTCGAAATTCAACATGCACGAGGCGCGTTCCGAATAAATTGTCACGCTTGATGAATGGCACTTCACCACCCCCAACGGATGACTTGAGATCCTTCACTTATTCTGTACTTTTTGCTTTCATGTGTTCATGATTCAGAGAAAAAAAAAACACAAAAGCGGGTTCGTTCACCCAAAATGACGTCAAGGACGTTCAGTCAGCTTATCGAGCATCCGACGCGTCGTGACGTCACGATATCAGCTGGGTGTGGCGCCAAACCGCGGTTTCGGATAACGTCGACAGATGTCGCCGACGTAGGCGATTTTTCTGTCGAAGCTAGGTGACCCGAACGCTTTTCCCGAAACGAGTTATGGGCACTTGAGGTGCTTCTTTGTCGTCATTCACTTCCAGTGGATTCCAACAAAGGAAACGTTTTAGGTCACACGTTATTCAAGCCAGCAAGTTAGGGGGAAGCTGGAAGATGAAGCTACGAAGGCATGATAACTTCGAACAAAAATGGGTTCAAGCCCTGTGGCCAGGAGCTTTCTGGCGCTCTAGTTCAAACAGACAAATTATATCTCCGAAAGTATTGGTTTCTCAGAGTTGAGAATTATATCAATGTATTCTTATGATAGAACTGCATCATAAAGGAAATTCAATTCAAATAATAGTTTATTTATCAAGATTAAATGAGCAATCTGAGAACTGCACCATGGAAGAAACCAAATTAAAATAGCTGAAATGAATTTGACTCTCTCTTATAGAACAGGATGAAATGTACGAGTATGAACACAGATCATATAATAAAGCTTAGATAGAATAATTATAGCATTCTGTGAAAACAGAAGTACGATTCATTATTGAAATTTAGAACTTCATCTTAGCAGAAATTGAATTCAAACATCATAGAAGAATTTAAATTCAACAAGAGTGCCAAAAATTATCAATCCAAAACCAATAGACAAATTCTACCCAACAACGAACTCATCCGAGATATTCATTTCTCAATTCCAGTTTTGTTTTTAGTGGAGATATTCTGAACTCAATATTATTAACTTACCATTACCATTCCCATCATCATATGGATTGACCATCGACATGAAAATATCAACCAACAAAAGTATGATAATATTCTAATTTTCATATTCATACCATTACTGGAATGAATTACAATGAGACAACGTCAAAGTTGACATTATAACAATTCATAGAATAGCCACAGAATAATTCTATCATTGAAATTTTGAATAATCATATCTCCGAAAGTATTAGTTTGTTAGAGTTAAAAATGATATGAATGGATTCTTATGGTAAAACTGCTTATTGAAAAAAATTTAATTAGGAATTTGTTCTGTAAAAAAAAAAAATTTTTTTTCTTACTCCGAAACCATCTGTCCGATTTTGCCCAATAACGACCTTAGCCGAGATATTTATCCCTCAAACATACTCTGAAAATTTCAACTGTCTAGCTCATTCCGTTCGAGAGTTATCGTGCCTACGGACGGACCGGCCGGCCGGCCGGACAGAATGAATTTCGACCACGGATTCTTGATCAGTGAGTCGAACCAAATCGTTTAAGACCATTTTCATCGAAAAATTCGAAAATTACAGACATTTGGGCAAATTGATAAGCACTCAGTTCCGAGGAACTAGAGCGCCAAAAAGAGATAGAAACTTGAACAAAAATTAGATAGGAAATTGGACAGAATATAGCAATAATGGTTAATATAAAAAATATACTAGTAACAAAAATTAAGAGATGTAAAGCAAACTTCCAAATTTTTGGATGATTTTCAGCAGGCTATAACTTAACTTGGAAGGAAATGACCAAATTCACGAATTGTAGTTTCAAGCCCCTAGTTTTCAGATCTGGCTATAAAATTTTATCCTTTACGATTCCGCAGAAATCCTAAGGAAACCTCCGAAAAAAACAATTAGTGGAACAAACAATGGTGGCATTTTGGAAAAAAACTGTACGATGATTTTCCGCGGAGTTACAGCAAAAAGGCTTTTTTGCCTTTGATATAATCAATAACTCGAAAAGTAATGATCGTACAGGAAATCAAAGTAGGGTTTTGCAAATAGCCAAACATTCGCTATAAGACGCTATAATTTTGTAGTAGGATTAAGGATATTTGGAAAACTTAGTATATTATTATTGAACATATAATATCGTCACTAATTTTTCAACCTTGAAGTGGAAAAACTCTGAAAATTTTCAAAGGGCTGCGATTTTTTTTCTTTGTGTCCCGAAGCTTTGAATTCATTTTTTTCTGCCATAAATCATCATCTCTACGATACATTTTTTTTATCCTCATTTCATCTATCGAAGATATTAATTATTGAAAAAACCGGAAAAAACATATACACAGGGTGATTCTAAATTAGACGTGAACCTTGAAGGTGTTAGTATGACTTATTTGCTGCCGTTTGTGTCATATTTATTGATAACCGAAAATCATCAATTTCCGAGGTATTTGAGATCAGGTGATTTTTAAAAGATTTCTCACCTTCATTTTTCGTCAATTTTTTGTACGTTGACCAAATTTGATTATAATTTTGGGTTATTTTTATCAGAAATGGATATATGTTTGTAAAAAGCAAAATTATTGAATATAAGAGGTTGAAAACGAAAAATGATTTGTAATGTATAGCATATTACAAATCATATTTCTTTTTCAACCTTTTATATAGCATAATTTTGCTGTGTGTAATTTTGAATGAAAGAAAAATCAATTTCTAATATTAATTTGCCTGCAACTTTCGAATTGCACAATTTATTATGCCAGAATTATTTTAAAAATTTGCCAAATTCGTTCTTTATTCTCTAAAAAAAAATTCGTTTGAATGCATTTACTAGATTCGTTTAATCAGATTTTTTATCAGCAATCTGTTGAATGTCAGGCAAAAAAAATAGTGGATGTGTAACCAAAAGGCAGCGAGAGTAAATTTCAGGCTGAAAGTAACAAGTGAAGAAATTGTTGCTTGTGTAAGAAATGGTGGAGGTCATTTCGGACATAATTTATGAATATATTTTCTAATTAAATTTCGAGATTAGTTGAAATAAAAAAATATTTAATTCCTTATTTTTCTTTCTTTGCTTCTTATACCTATCCCCTTTCAAGTCATACTAATTCTTTTTCAATATATAATACAGCATAGTTTTGCATTTTTCACACATATCATATTCTTTTCCGATAAAAATAATCCAAAATTATAATCAAATTTGGTCAACGTAAACAAAATTGACGAAAATTGAACTAAGGTGAGAAATCTTTTAAAAATCACATGGCTCAAACTACAGCAAATGATCCCAAATACTAACACCTTCTCCGAGGTTCACGTCTAATATGGAACCACCCTGTATATTAAATTTTTTTTTGTTTTTTATAGCCAAATCTGAAATCTAGCCACTTGGAGCTACAATTTGCCCATTTATGTTTGATATTTGATCATTTCCCTCGTTGTTACAGCCAGTTGAGAATCACCGAAAAATTTTGATTTTTTTAAATGTTCGTGACTAAGATTCTACGTAGACTGACAATATTGCGAAAATTAATATTTACTACTAACAGTTTTTTGGAAAGTCTTAACAAATGATAAAATTCATCCTTCTTTCGATTAAACCCTTCACACTCTGGTAATATGATCAAGGACAAGAAAGACCAAGATGATTCCATTGTCTAGTCCGGATGTGGAATTTCCGTTCTCGAAAGACCCTGAGCGTACAACAGGCAAGGGAACTATATTAATACTTCCGTTCTAAACAACAGTCTGTAATGCGCTACTACGTCCCGAAGAAAACGAGTTATCTTATGTTACGTTTCTCACGGAAACGTATTCATTAGATCTTCCTAACCGTATTCAATTTTCTGAGAGATCTCATTTCCATAATTGACAATGAGGTTGGTTACGAAAATTGAGCAATCCAGACCTCGAATGCTCCGCCCATCGGACCCTCGTATTTAAAGGGACATCGGAAGGTTCAAGAAGCTCCCAAAGATGTCGCTACCGCATCTATGGTGCTATGGTAGCGTTATAAAACTTTAGCAAGTTTATTTTCTCCCAATGTATGTAAATTTCGAATTTTCATGGTCCCAAAGCATTTGCCTTAGTGATGACCAATCCGTAGTCGAATTCAATTCTTCCGAGTAAAAAACCCATAAAATATTTCCAGAACTACGGTAGTTCTTTCTTAAAACATAATGTTAATACTAAATACCTAGGAGTGAAACTAGTTTCCTCTTTGAATTTCAAAGCCCATTTGGATGACTTGCGCCTGAAATTGAAAACAAGAAATAATATTCTGCAGAAATTAGCTGGTACTTCATGTTGCAGCTACTCTTCGAACGGCAGCCTTAGCCTAATAGCCTAGGTTTTTTCTGCAGCTATATATTGTTGTCCCTTTTGGTTTAATAGTGTTCATACTCAAAAAATTGATGAACAGCTCAATTTATCTATGAGGATCATCACTAGAACTATTAGATCTACACCTATGCATTGGTTGCCAGTTCTTTCAAATATTGTTCCGCCCCACATTAGCAGACAGACTGCTATTTTAAATTCTTGGAATAAATTTCATTATTTTCCGAATTCATTTCCGATTCTCTCCTATATTCCAGGCAATAAGATTCCCAGATTGAAGTCATGTAACCCTTTATGGTACAACTGTTTTCTCAGTTTGAATAAAAGTGACAAGGAAGTTTGGCGGGTAGAATGGATTTCTTGCGATTTATTCAACAAAAATTTAATTTCTGATCCTTCCGGGTTTTGGTGTTCCAAGGAAACTGGTCTATTCTGAATCGTTTAAGAACCGGTCATGGTCGTTGCAAAAGCATGCTTTTCAGTTGGAACTCAGTTGAGAGCCCTAGTTTTGAATGCGGGGAAGCCGAGGAAACCAAAGATCATTCAGTTAATAATTACCCATATATAGATTCCAGAATGGTTTTTATTATTGGTGAGCTGAAATCTACGTTAAAAAATAAAGTTTTTTTTATAATACTCACTACTACTCTAAATTGCTCATTTCCCGAGATATTCGTTAACTAAAACAGTAGTATGAATTATAAAAAATTCACTTATTTTTAATGTAGGTTCCAGCTGACCAATAAAATAAATGGCTTCTCATTTGAAAAAATTACTTTTGAGGTTTTTGTCATGACTTACTTCGACATTGAAATAGAAACACCCTGTATGTTCAATTGAAATTTTAATTAACGAAGGAGAAGCATTAGTATGTCTTCCAATAGAAGCTAGAAAATTAGGAATTTTCATGCAAAAATCTACAAGTTATTAACATTGATATGAAGTCCTATTTGAGAAAATTCAAAGGGTTTTTGCAGATTTCACTGGGTCATCTGATTATCAATGAAAAAACGGGGCATTACATTCGAAAAACTAATGTTGATATCAGTCGAACGAATCTGAAATGTTTTCCAAGAATTCATCTCTCCTAACAAAGCTTAACTAAAAAATTTCAAGTGTTTCTCTAGTCTTTCTTTGAAATATTCTAACGAAGGGTCTTCGTGAATCACCCTGTATATCTACTTAAATTGTTGGGAAATTATATACGAACGATTGATTACATTATTTCTCGAAAAAATTGAGAATATGCTGTAAGCTCAAGTAAATTATTGCATTAATAATTTGATCCTAAGTAAAGCTCTACAGATCAGCTCATAGAATTCAGGAAAAATGGAGATAACGAATCTGCTACAATTATTAATTGTGTCAGTAAGTCAAGGGTAACAATGATATAACTGTCAAATCAGATAGTGTACAAACAATGTTTTAATAATAAGTATTTCTGAAAAACCATTCTGAATGTCATCTTTGATTGATATTATCATCACTCTTTGGGCGAAATCAAGAAAGGAGCAAATAGTTATGAATCCGATTCAAAAATATGCCATGAACTTTCCCTTGAACGTAAATTCAAGATGTGCAATTATCGAGTACATCTGATCCACTCAGTACAAGTTTCGCATGAATTTGTCGAAGTACTCGATTTTTGTTACCATGTTCAATGGATTTCACTCCAACATTTTAGGAGTTTTTTTATCGATTCTTCGATTCAAATCGACAAATCTGCAGCCTGATCCAGAGATGGCTAATTTAAAATTTGATCCGTATTATATGGTACTATCTCTGACTAGTAAGCCCTATCAATCTTTAGGGCGAATTGTTAGTTAGTATGAGCGTGATGGCCATTTGAGAAGCGTGCGGTATGTTAATGATTAGTTATTTTTCTTAGAAACAAGTTCAAAATAGTCGAGAAAAAACATAGTAATGTCAACAACCCAACAAAAAATTATTATGAATGCCTTATCACGTCAGAAAATTATTAATATTATGAAGACCTTAGCAAATGATAAATTAAATCACTTTCTTGAATCGAAGCGATAGAACAATTTTAATTTCATTCGTTAAAATATTGTAAGCAAGGGTCCAACTAAATTAAGCAATCTATATGCTAATACTTGCTTTGCAAAAGGAAAGGGGAGCATAATTTTGTTTCTTGGTCTTGTATTAACCTCGTGATAGTTATCAACTTGCATAAACATGTAAATTTGCATGCATATAAACAAATAACTGAAAAATAAACCATAGGTCATAGTTAATATTTCATAGTTAGAAAAATATTTTCAATACTGAAAAGACCTTAATTTTCAACAGATCGGGGAAGATCGAACCAGCAACATCCAAAACAAGTCTAGAAGTGATACGAAAATTTTTAGAAATTTAAATGAAAAAGAAGCTTTCATTTTTCCGATCATAATCTTTAAAAGATTCTGGTGGCCTCATCAAATTAGGTAATTATTTAACAAAAACTGGATGGTAGATAAAGAAGATCAAAGAAAATATTTATTTTTGGCGCTCTTGTTCCTCGGAACAGAGTGCTTATCAATTTGCCCAAATGTCTGTAATTTTCGAATTTTGGGATGAAAATGGTCCTAAACGATTTGGTTCGACTCACTGACCAAGAATCCCTGGTCTAAATCGATTCTGACACGATAACTCTCGAACGGAAGAAGCTAGGCAGTTGAAATTTTCAGAGTATCTCGGTTAAGTTCGTTATTATTCGGCCTGATGGATTTGACGTTACGAAAAAAACATTTTTTTACATTACAAATTTATACATTTTTTTTTAAGATGCAGTTTCATCATAAGAATCCATTGATGTCATTTTCAACTGTAACAAGCTAATACTTTCAGAGATATGATTTTTCAATATCAAATCGTAATTCTATGATTTCACAGAATGCTGTAATCGAAAATTAACGTACATATTTGAATCTATGAATTTGAATATATGAATGATCTTGAATGATCTGTGTTCATACATGTCATCTTATCTACCGATAAGAGACATGTCATATTTATTTCTGGTTCGATTAAAAATTTGTTATGCATGATATAAAATACCTCCTGTTCTAGAAAACAAAGAACGATTGGATGCAAAATGACTAATGAAATAACCTCAGCTATTGTAGAATTATGAGGATTATAGGATATTATAACTTTTGGGGAAATGCCCCTGTCCACAGGGCTTTCCCCCATTTTTCTTACAGGGATTCGGAAAAAAATAACTATTTCAATGAATCCGTTAGTTCGTTAAATTCTAAATATAAGAAATACGCGTATTGAAGAAATAGGCCTCCAAGGGACGATAAATTGCGGCGTTGTCACACTGTGTTCCAGGTTATCTCTATAGACGACTGTGGTTTAACATTAATTTATGAAATTATGGTTTTCCTCGAACCCAGGCGAACAAATTAGGATCCTCAGTCCGATTGGCTAATGAGTCACGTGATCCCATATCCTCGATTTGATTGGCACCCAAAAATATGCATCAATAGATATTGGCGAACTCTGAGGCCAAAAGTACGCAAAATGAAAAAAGACCCTGTGGATAGGAGCTTTGGCGCTCTTGTTCAAACTTTGACAAATCATATCTCCGAAATTATTGGTCTCTGGGAATGATATAAATGGATTCATACGATAGAACTGCACCATGAAAGAAATTAAATTCAAACAGACCGATTCTCCCCAATAACGAACTTATCCGAGATATGCATTCCTCAAATCTGAAAATTATATTATATCATTTAAAACTTAGACAATATTGCAGTTTTGTTTTCACTGAAGATATTCTGAACCCAATTTGATTATGTATCTTAACAAAGAATATATTTCCATCATCATATGGATTGTCCACGAGCATTATATTATCACCTTGAAAGAATAATATCATATCATCCTCATAATTCTACGATAGCTGAGATATTTCATTGGTCATTTGGCATTCAATCATATTTTGTTTTCTAGAATAGGAATAACGAACCAGAAATAATTTTGACATTTATCTCTCACAGGAAGATAATATCCCATGTAAGAACACAGATCATATAATTATTCATAGATAGAATAATTAAGTACCTACAGCATTCTGTGAAAAAATAAAGTACGATTCATTATTGAAATTTCGAAAAATCATATCTCCGAAAGTATTAGCTTGTTAGAGTTGAAAATGATATCAATGGATTTTTATGGTGAAACTGCATCTTAAAAAAAATTGAATTTGAAATTTGTAATGTAAAAAAAAATTTTTTTGTTACTCCGAATCCATCAGGCCGATTTTGCCTAATAACGAACTTAACCGAGATAATCATCTTCCAAACCTACTCTGAAAATTTCAACTAACTAGCTGATTCTGTTCGAGAGTTATTGTAGAAGCATAATTTAAAAATGTTTGAATTTTTTTGCCACTTTGAGGCAATCCGATCGATACAAAACTTCGCATACACATAATAATAATAATAATAATAATAATGTTTATTCAAATACAAGTAAACAAATAAACATAGTAAGTTACAGAGATTATTATTAGAAATAACCTGTGCGTAACTGTGTAGAAGAACATAATTTAGATCCCAGATAATATCAATTCAACATCAAAAAAACAAAAAAAACCCACAATGTGACACACAATTCAATGTGAAGATAATTCAAATTAAATCAACATTTTTTTAAGTAAAATTCAACCCAACCCAACTTATTTCTACAATAATATACCACAACAACTGGAATGCAAACTCAAGAAATTTGTAAGTCTCCGATTCTTCCACAAACACACACATACATAATCCACACATCTAGTATCAATCGGATTAACAGGCCATAAAGGTCATGATACTACAATTTGATGCTAAATTTCAAATAGATCGAGTGATCGGTTTCGGAAA
Source organism: Halyzia sedecimguttata (assembly GCA_937662695.2). Classification (NCBI taxonomy): domain Eukaryota; kingdom Metazoa; phylum Arthropoda; class Insecta; order Coleoptera; family Coccinellidae; genus Halyzia; species Halyzia sedecimguttata. The sequence goes on along the minus strand of OW569415.2, from coordinate 65,601,130 downwards.
TATTCATAAAAAATGTTTTCACTGAAAACGGCTATAACTCCGAAACTGCTAGGTGGATTCCGCCCGTTGAAGAACTCTCGTCCGAGATATTTACGCTCCAAACCTACCCTGCAAATTTCCATCCTCTAACTCCTCTCGTTCGAGTGTTATCGTGTTAACGGACGGCCGGCAGAACAGAATCGATTTCGACCACGGATCCTTGATCGGAGAGTCGAACCAACTCGCTTAAGATTTGGTATTTTAACATTTCCGACCACTTTTAACACATATAATTAGCGCGGAATTCATGAACCTGCCGACCCTTCTGCGCATGTCCGCTGCGGTTACGAAACTTCCCAGTCTGCGGTGATCCGTACACTGCGTCTATACATAAAATTGTGAAAACGATCCCATTATCTTCGGGAAGTCACAAGGGACCGAGCGTCAGCCGTGAGTCTATTTTTAAACCGTTTCAACCTACCACAACGTTATCTCTAAACACAATGATATCGCGCTAGAGTGGAACTCTTAACAAGCGGGTACGTTCGATGTATCTTTCTAATAGATCCGAATTCCTGTGCACCCGATGGAATAATAATTTATTCATTCATGAAATATGTGAATGGCATGCGGTCTCTGATTGCGCCGATCACGTTTTATGGGTTCGACGAAGAATGCGAGGCATCCGAGGACGGCCCCAACGCCGAAGGAACTTGGAAAACGATGCGCCCGGAGCGACGGGAAAAGTTTAGACATGACCCAGAAGACCCATCAAGTATCTTCGTTCTAATTGGTGTTTCTATTGATTATCCACCATTTCTGCTTTTACGACCAATATTTGCCCACCGCAAAAAGTTGGCAATTGAAAAATTCCATCACTACTCCACATTTTTGCAGTTGGTCCCCCTATCAATTTCGCCTTTCCTTCAAAATATGAATACTGTCAGTTGTACAGACCACATTAGTTAGATTAGGCGGAAAATTCGAATAACGATCCATCCGTGGATCCGAGCACTGAATTCCCCATGCATTTCTTATGGACCTAAAATTTACGCGAATTTCTCGCCTGTTTTTAGATAATTTGGCTAATTTCTCAGGTTTATTTCGGTTGAAATAGATTCAGTGAACCTTTCTCCACAATCTAGAATCAAGTTTTCATAACAAAATTGTATATTTCCAAAATAATTAACGAATATAAAAGTGTTCACCAAATTCGATTGACGTATGTCTTAGCTCACTCGAAATCAGTCAAAAATAATAACATAACCCTAAATCGGCCTTGTAATGACGCACAATAGAAGTCATCTACGACATACGGTAATCTTTGGAACTACACTGGTTTCAATTTTGAGTTAAGGATAAATAGAAGTAGATTTTAATGTGGAAAGAACATGAAAACATGCACTAATGATGAAGGTACCCAATATTTGATGTCCCTGCACTAACATTCTCTTTTAAATAGGGTGGTTTCATCTCAAAGTTGAACCTCCATAAGACTCCCATGTTAAAAAATTTGAATATGGATCTCCCGCCAAGAGAATGATTCTAACCTAACTAATGCGGTCTATAGGTGTTTCTATTGATTATCCACCATTTCCCGTCGACATTTCTGCTTTTACGACCAATATTTGTCCATCGCAAAAAGTTGGCAAATGAAAAATTCCATCACTATTTACTCCACACTACATATTTTTGCAGTTGGTGTCTTCCCCCTTATCAATTCCACCTTTCCTTCAAAATAGGAATACTGTCGGTTGTATTGAGTCAATCTACTCGAGATAGTAGACTTGGCAATTAATATCTATTAAGCAGGCGCTTTCAATTGATTCGAATGTTATTTATTTATTAACCTTGATTCTTTAAAAGCACGTAGTACCGTCTATTTTGATTCTTTTGGTGATTAAGAGCTTTGAAAATGTTAGCAAAGGTCAGTGCAAAGGGGTACCATACAATTCGACGTATGATACAAGAGCCACAACCTCCGCAAAGAAACCCTGTCTCCCCGTGATTTGTAAAAATCGAAATAAAAACTTATTTCACCAGGGTTTCAAAGTACTCGAGCTACTTACCCTAACCGTCAAATTTCATTGCTCAATCTCAACTGGTCTCTAAAATATTTGCAAAATAAGGAAACTCACCTCTGGCTTAAACCATTCCTAACTTCCATCAGAAGACCCGGAGGACAGTTTTACAAGAAGCAATGGATCCCTTGAAGAAGAATATTTGAATTTCCTTGTTGCTTATAAGGCCAGGGTTTTTTTTTTCAAAAACCAGGTTTGGCCAATCCAAGCGATGATTACTCAGAACTCCAGTTGTTCGAAGACCGCTAAAGGACCCTAATGTATCCCATAGAAATATGCTTGAGCCGGAAAATTTACGTTGAATAGCATTATGAATTGTAGTTATCTATATCACAAATCTCACAACCCTTCATCTAATGATAGATAAAATGGCCCATGAAGCCATTCTCAGAATATCTAGGGAAGGAACAGGTAATAAGTGTATTAAACACCAGAAAGCCTGGTCCTCTCTTACGAGGTTCATTTCATCAGCCAATCTTCCTAGTGACGAAATGATTAAGAAAGTAAGCATCGAAAAGAACTCTACTACTATGTTAGGTAAGAAGAAAGACTGGGACAGGGCATCCACCACCCAAGTTCTTAAAAAAATGCCATTAAAGGTACACGGATGGTTCAAAGACCAATATAGGAGCTGGCGCTGGAGTATACGGAGCAAGCACCAAATGCTCAATATCACTAGGCTCCTATCCGAGCGCCTTTCAGGCAGAAATACTTGCAATCGAAAGATGCGTGGAAATGAACCTAGAAAGAAATTATCAGAGGTGTGATATAGCAATCCATTCTGACAGTCAAGCAGCTAAAGCTTTGAGCTCTTCTCTAAGCTAATATGGGAGTAACGAAGAAAACTTAATGAAGTAGGCAAGAACAGCAGGATATCCCTGTTCTGGGTTCCTGGTCACTCGCAAATTAAATGAAATGAGGAGACCACACTTGTCAAGAAAGGAGCACGAACCACGAACCCATTTTATTGGCCCGGGACCCTACTGTGGGGTAGGTAGATACACCTACAAAAGTGAATTACGGATGAAAGAAGAAACTGAAAGAGGTATATGTACTCTGGAGAACCCTCCCAGGAATGTATCTCTCTATAAAGTTCCCGCGGAACTTTGACACTGTCAGATCCCAAAAATTATATGGATCTCAGTAAGAACACGCTGCACCTCCTCACTGGCTTCCTCACAGGGCACTGCTGTCTTAGGAACTATATAATGTGATTTTGGTTAGCCGAAACTGACGAGAGATTCTGTGGGGAGGTGGATGAAACTCCTGATCACCTGATTACGAAATGCCTCGCCATCTCAAACCAACGCAAGGAAGGCTTTGGACAAGAATTCTGCAGGAGCGAAGACGTAGCCTCCTTGAAGCCATTCCAGATACAGGAGTTCATCAGAACTCTGGAACTGGAAGGCAAACTGTGGATGGTGGTTCAACGTTACCCCTACAACAAATATACCTATATATATCCTATTCTAGTCACATCCCAATTATGAGGTAAAACGTATAACAAGTCGCAACTTGACCGTAATTCAGAGCATAACTCAAGCTGTTTACATTTTATACCCCTATTACACTATGCCTTTTTCATGTCTATATTTGCGCCTATTTTCATGGCTATTTGTTGGTTGAATTTCCCCCCAAATGAGTGGCACTATTACACCGCGCTTTTTTCGCGCTTGTTTCATTCAGTTATTTCAGAGCTGCAAACACTGAAGAAATTGACATATTTATCTCCAGTTCTTGTTATATTCGTATATTTTTAAAACAATACCATAGTGTTTTAAGAATGTCTGAAGAAACGTTTAATATGCTACTACATAGAGTGCAAATTCAAATACAGCAAAAAGACACTGCAATCACAGAAAGCATTTCTCCATAAACGAAAATAATAATTACTTTGCGATACTAGGCTAGTGGTGAAAACTTCATATCACTCGGGGATAGCTATCACAGATTATCTGGCCTTCGTAAGTTTAGTTAGTTTACGTCCTCAGAGTAATAAACATAAATTTATTACTTAATTTACGATGGCTGCGATTCAAAAGATAGAATAAACTAGTTTATCTTAAGACGTCAAGTCTGACAGATAAATATTGTGTTGGTAGACCTGACATTTCGACAAAAAGGCTTGAAATCCCCACGATTCAGGGGAAAGAAATAGAACCAGTTCTATTTATTTTCAAGCCTGAAATAGCCTACAAAATAGCCCCGGGCGCATGCGTATTTCTTCAAAATTTCAGGCGCACTCAATCAGGCTGACGAATAGGCACGAAAAAGGAATAGTGTATTACGATTGTAACCCGTTTAGGCTGATAAAATGGAGAGCCTGGAATACGTTCCAGCACAACATAAATAATGGTGTAAGAAATTATCAAGCAATGAGATAACTGCATACGTACTTCGACTATTTCCGAGGAATTACCACCAATGTAAACAATGTTGAAATGTGCGCACCTTCTGTGGCCCCCTGCGCCAATCTTGGAAACAGCTGATCTTCACTCGGGATGACATCATTCGGCAAAAATTCGTGGCGATTGAAAGGCCTATTTATAACGCGCCACAAACTATAGTTTACGACAGCTGTGTCATTACGATGCAGTCATGTTCAAAGTTTGCTGACCGTGACATAAATGGAGCTGACTGATGGAGGAGAACGTTCTGTCGTTCTGGCAGTAATGGCGTAATATTTTGTTGTTTCGTGCTAAGCTAAGACATCATCAATCGCCCAGTATGAGGTACAGCTTTCAGCGCGAAATGTAAAGGAGATCTTTCAGAATGAAAGGTGATCCTGCCGTGGTAATCGAGTTGTCTTGAACTCCTCAACTATAACGTTGAGCATTTGGAATACTTCTAAAGGCCGATTTACATCAGACGAGCGAATGCTCATTCTATTCCCTTTCCATCAAATTCTGTCATTGTGAACAGATGTATAGCATTCTTTCGTTGTTCTTTCTGCGTTCGCAAAGATTCTAAGGATATTCTAAGATTGCTCGATCGCTTGATATAAACGGCAATAGAGCGTGTGAACAGTTGCTTAGAGCGTTATTGCGACAAGCGAATGCTCATTCTATCCCCTATCCAGCAAATTCTTTTAGCGTAAACAGATGCAGAGCATTGTTTCGTTGCTCTTTCTGCGTTCGCAAAGATTCTGTGGAATATTCTAAGTTTGCTCGATCGCTTGATATAAACGGCACTAGGGCGTGTCAACAATTGCATAGAGCATTCTTGCGTGTTCAGAAGCGCTCGCTCCCCAGAGCGATCTCATCAAAGCGTTCTGGTGCTCTAGCGATTTGTTTTCATCCGATCAATTATGAGTAAGTCTACAGAAAAAATGCCTTTTAATGATTGGAGCCTACCAAAATTCCAGATGTCTGTGGGATCTGACGTATGAACAATATAAAAATACAACCCACAAACACGATGCTTGCCACGAAATTTCAAATTTACTTGAATGTACTGTAGCAGAATAAAAAAAAATGGTTCAAGCTCTGTGGACAGGAGCTTTTTGGCGCTCTTGTTCAAACAGACAAATTATATCACCGAAAGTATTGGTTTCTCAGAGTTGGGAATTATATGAATGGATTCTTATGATAGAACTACATCATAAAAGAAATTCAATTTAAAAAAAGTGTTGCTCAAAAAAATTTTTTCGAAAATTATCTTTTAAACAAGAGCGCAAAAAAAAGAGCAATCTAGAATGCTTCAAAAATTGTCATTAAATTTATTTATCAAGATTTAAAGAGCAATCTGCAAAGAGTCATGATGGGTTGTTGCAACTTAGACACGGTACATAGTTTTCACAACTTGAAATACCTAAGGAAAGTATCATCGAAATGTCTAGAGCAAGGCTGGAGACAATCATAGCAGATTGTCCATTATTTCCTGATATTTGAGTAGGTAGAGGCTTACGAACAAATTATTTTAATAGTTCAAAATATATTAACTAGCAACATTATGAAAATACTGTATATAGGAATATGTCTCACTACTTTATGTTATGTTCTTCTTTCCTATTGCCTTCATAAACTACATCATTAAAATGATCCAATTCTAAATCTTCTGAAACATCATCCCGAATTTATACGTAGATTATTCAATATGCAACCAGTCAATATTATTTTCGGTTTCAAAACAGTCTTTTATGTATTCACAAATTCAAGAATCGAATACTTATTTCAAACTACGAACTGACATGACTCTAATAGCTAGATGAGATTACATTTATGAACAGTGAACACATACAGTGAATACATAGAACTACGATGTATTATTGAAATTTTGAAAAATCATATCTCCGAAAGTATTAGCTTCTTAGAGTTGAAAATTATACCAGAGGATTCTTATGATGAAACTGCATCTAAAAAAAAAATTGAATTCGAAATTTGTAGCGTAAAAAAATTTTTTTTCGTTACTCCGAAACCATTTTGCCCAATAACGAACTTAGCCGAGATATTTATCTACCAAACCTACTCTGAAAATTTCAACTGTCTAGCTCATTCCAGTCGAGAGTTATCGTGTTAACGGACGGACAGAATCGATTTCGACCACGGATTCTTGATCCGAACCAAATCGTTTGAGACCATTTTCACCCAAAAATTCTAAAATTACAGACATTTGAGCAAATTAATAAGCACTCTGTTACCAGTAACAAGCTCGCCAAAAATGGTCAAAATCCTCTGACGCCATTCTAGAGAAATTTCGGAATCGACCACTTTCTTCTTGTTCTTGCATAACCGTCATCATTTCACCTACATTATTCAGTGTCGTCCGCTGCATTAAATTTGTTACCCACGAACACCTCTTCCTTCTTTTCTTTTTGCGTGTTTGAGACAAAATAACAAATGCAGCACTTGCAAATTATAATATTGCTCTCAGAGTCGGGCATAACGAAGCACCGCCAATCACAAAATTGAGATGAATGAGCAAGAATTCTAGTTCTTTGTTCTCGTTCTTGCTCGTTGATATTTTGGTGTAAACGCTTTCGTTTACACTAAAAGATCAAGAAAGAATGTTCTTGTTCTAGCTCTTGCTCTTTGTTCGTTTGGTTTAAACCCACCTTAAGAATTCTGTTGGAGCATTCCAATCACCGAGTGGGATAAAATTATGGATTCCAAAGATATTTAATCTTCTGTCATACGGATTTCTGAAAGGTCTTGCAATGAGCGTGCAAGATAGGAATTCCGAATAAAACATGTTTTTACGAAGAATCGAAATATTTGTATAAAATCTTTTAAAAAAAACCTTCCCCCGGAAAAGTTACACCTCTCGGAAGATTATCAAAAAAAAATTATCCCATTTTCATTTTCCCTGTATATTGAAAGTCTCCAAGAAAGGTAATATAATTGGCGATGAAGAATATAAAGCAAAACTTGTGAAATATACGAACTATAAACGAATAAATTAGGTTTGGTAAATGAATGTTTATAAAAAAAGTTGTAAGAAAACGAGTAAGAAAAAAAACTTAAGGGTTGACTATTTCAACCCCTTTAAAGCATATTTCAGGGTTGAAAAAATTCCAAAATGTGTAGATTCATTGACATAATATTAACCAAGTTTCGTGTCTTTAGGTTAACATACAGGGAAAATAACAAACAAACAATTTTTTTTCTTAAACTTCGGAGGGGTATAACTTTTCCGGGTGGAGGTTTTTCAAAATATTTTATACCCAATACCCACCTTAATTTTCATCACAGAATCACCCCTTACAAAATACCCCATGGGAAATTCATATGATGAGAAATAAGTAACGTAATATCGGCGACTAATATGAAATCTTACTGATCTAGGGGATTCCCCTAATTTTCTACGTTATATCCGCAATGAAATCGCAGAGGTGCTTCCTTCCAATTTCTGTGTGTATCGCGGGCAAGGATGAATGAAGATCACGCAGATCGGTTGAATGAAATTCCAAGGAGAAATTCAACAACAATAACATAGCTTTGCGTCGCTCTGATAAGATAATTTCCTTGTGGTTTCTCGTCGCCGGGACTGAATGGCTGGTACGAATGGTACGAGGCTTCCTGGGAACTAGTTGATGAAAGAAGCAACAAAGGGCCTCCTGGAGTCTGGGAATAGAGCATGTTCACTGTTTGCTGTAACATAATGAAGTCCGTTGTGTATTATGACTAGGATCTTTGTCCCTTGTCGGGATTGAAAGGATATCACTTACGAGTGATTAGCATTTTTGATATTTCAAACGTATGGGACACTCAGTGTCGAACAGTGCTACATAATAACGGGGTTATTGTACCTTTATACCTGGACCAATGAGAGGCATAATATGTCTGAATATATCTGGATGTTAGATTTTTTTGGTGGCAATAATATGGAATAAGCGCCTAAAAACGTTGAACCCTAATATATACCTAATAGTTATACCTATCTGGAATATTATTTCCACGATAACTCAAAAAATACAAATCCGATCGAATTGAAGCTTGGTAACTAGTTATATCGACATAAAGACGTGTGTAAAATTTTGTGAGGACCGTACCTACCACTAGAAAATTTTTAAAAAATGACGAAAACCTATGATGTATCTCACGATCACTTTCGATCGGACAAAGGTAGGGACTTGGAATTTTCAGGGTAGGTTCCGCATTCGAAGGCGACATTTAGCTTCGTTAATTGGCATAATCGGCCAAATAGTTTTAGAATTATACTCATCTGAAATTTTGTTGATATTCCCCTATAAATATACAAATCTGATCCAATTAAAACTCGGTGATTTTCGCGAAATTTCGTGAATATCGTATCCTGGACTTACTTGAGTTTTTTCGTATTTCAATTCCAATAGAATGCATATGTCAGAATTAAAAATCATCGATCATAGACGATTCTCTCGTTACTGAAGTCTGTCATTAAGGTGGTATGAAATGTATTCATATATTATAAAAGCTCAGAAAACGTTATATATCGATGCTAAATACGATTAAGACTTCAGATTGTCCTTCATAGGCGAGTAAACAATAGAACAAGCGCTCAAGAGTCCCTCACTTCACGTTAGTGCTTGAACTAATTTTATATATTATTTATTTTAATTTATTTGCACATTCGTCTAGTCAACAGGTGCTTTTTAGGTCAAAATTTTTGCGTATTCACCGAAAAATATGATTGAGGTGTCATTCGATACGGAATGGCATGTAGATAGTTATTGAGAAAATGCTAAGGCCGCTCGCAAAATTTGCAATAGTTATAAACAATTAAGTGAAAAAAAGGGGTTTAGTTTTTTGCCAATATCTCAAAAACTATCTGAGATAATTTAAATTTGAAAAAATATTCAAGAAGAGGAGGAATTTCCTAAAAAAAAAGTCTCAACTCCCGGAACCAGGACCAACATTTATAATTTTTCCAGAGGGTTAAAAATACTCCCGAAAACGGGTACTCCGGCTTGCACAAGCCTCGCACCCTTTGGACCTTTCATGAATTAAATATTATTTAAACTTATCAAATATGATAATAGAAAATTAAAAAAATTCAGGCGTCTGCAGGATAGATCAATGAACAATAATCCATGGTCCAAAAATGTTTATCGCGACTTTTCAATTAGTTATCCATCAGTTGATTAACAATTTTTTGTAGCACAAACATTAACATTTTAAGTGCAATAATTGTTAAACTGACAATCTGAGAATTTTCTCTTTTCGTTGGGCTATTTTCCAAAGGTATTGGAATAGATTCCCGCCGGGAAATTTGAAAATTTGTTAATTTTCGTTTTGTTATTAACAATCTACTCAAGTGAAAAATTATAAAGCTTCAATTATGTTTTCAAAACAAAATTTTAAATTGTCTCATAAACAACGCATTGATTTATAACAATGTTTTAAACAATAGGAGATAATAATTATTAAAAATAATTTTCTGATCATAAGAAAACGGATTAATTGTAATATTATAAATTGGAGCTTTATAATTTTTCACTCAAGTAAATTATTCATAAAGAATCGAAAATTTACTATTTTTGAAATTTTCGAATAGGAATCTAATCTAAGACCTTTGAAAAATAGCTCCACGATAGAAAACAAATCTCAGATTAATAGTTTAACAATTATCGCGATAAACATTTTTGGACCACGGATTATTTTTCATTGATCTATCCTACAGACGCCTGAATTTTTTAAATTTTTGGTTTTCATATTTAATAAGTTTAAACAATATTTATTCATGGAAGGTCCGAAGGGGGCAAGGCTTACGCAAGCCGGAGTACTCGTTTTCGGGCGTATTTTCACCCCTTTAGGAAAATTATAAATATTGGTTCTACAGTTCCAGCAACTGGTAATTTCTTTTAGGAAATTTCCTCCTCTATTTGGATCTTTTTTGGCATTTGAATTATCTCAAATAGCTTTTGAGATATTGGCAAAAACCTACATATCCTTCTTTTTTCTACTTAATTGCATCAGAAAATGTGGGTCGTTCTTGCTATTTACTCAATTTTAGAAGAAATCTGGCTCAGGAAACTTTTGCTCTAAACGCTTCAATTGACCAACAGTGCTATAACAGTCCAAACAGAATACTTAATACCATATTGTTGAAACTTTGGGGGATAGCAATATGACTTGAATAGCAATATATACAGCAATACGCCAACAGAATAGATCTGATTTTCATCACGTAGATTTCGGGAATGCGGTAAAACAGACCGGGAAGCCGAACGATTCGCGCAGATATTGTGACCGTAATAATCGCTTTAGCACGGATACTAATCAGTGCGCTCAACGGGAGAACACGAACCGACGTTCCCGCGTGCAATTTATTTCTACCGGGTGGTCTCGTGAACTTGAACTTCTGTAATTGCTCTTTCCCTCCCCCGCGATCTCTCCCGAGAGAACGGACTGACTCTAAGCTAAGCCGTCGCGCCTACGCGCGCCGCAGCTTCCACGCCAAGACGACCGCATCGTTGGAATCTCTTCTGTATCGTGGGAGCATATGCAGAAACCGGAGTCGCATACGAGGACGAAAAACGTTAAATTTCCCTAAGCATAAGTGGTTTATTTGCTTTTAGAAGCAAATCGTTTGCCACAAGGGACACCCCTAAACGTTTATACTCGATACGTCTCCGGTCTTTGCATAGAGGGCTTTTCCGAGGGGGGTGGCGAGAAACTGATTTTAGCAATAATTTAAATAAATATACTAAAATCGAAAACAACAAAATTAAGAAAAAGTGAATAGTCAAGTGCTAAATAAACCTATATTATTATTATTATAATATTGATAAATTACTTTCTTAATAAAGAATGAATTTTAAATTAATATAACTATGAATGAAAATTATTTTCTCTATTTCAGTAATGAATTCATTACAGCACTAAAATCAGTGCTGTAATGAACTCATTCCCGCATTGTTTCTAGATATATTTTTCGTTCTGTGGTAATGTCAACACATGTCAATTGTCAATATAACATAATCTCCCCTCCCTCCCCCCCCACCAGTAGCGACGGCCCTGTCGGGAAGCACTGTAGGGACAATGTTTAACATTCACGAAATCATCCATTAATGATACCTATTAACGCTCAATTTCTATCATATCAAGGCATGATTGTCATGGGCAACCCTACATAGAAGTTATTCACAAGCAATCTGAATAATGTCACATCTTCAATGATATACGTTTCAAATACAGTGTAACCTCTCCAATTCGGACAGTTGATGGCAAGGTAGTTGTCCGGATTATAGAAAAACAGAATTATTCTTATAGGTTTTTTCATAAATAAAATAATTTATTCATAAAAGTAACAGAAAAAATTTAATTAATGAAAAAAAGGCGGGAAAGCACTGTGGACAGGGGATATGGCGCTTTTGTCAAATTACTAGCGAGTAATTATTCAAACTTTGGTAAAACATATTCCGCCGTATTCACAAAGCATTCAATCTCCGTTAAGTCCTAACTGAGGTCCTCAGTTAAGGATAAATAAGAATCGCAACCTCAGTTAACGTATGTAACGGTGCTGAAACAGGCTTGTTTCACATTAAATTTCACTTAAACTGAAGCTGCGATTCTTATTTATCCTTAACTGAGGACCTCAGTTAGGACTTAACGGAGATGAATGCTTTGTGAATACGGCGGATATCTCTGAAAGTATTCTCAGAGTTGGAAATGATATCAATGGAACCGTATGATAGAACTGCATCATAAAAAATTTAATTCAAAGGAAGGTCTATGACTCACCTCATATGTTGGATTTACATACATCAGAAAAATTATAATTAGAGCATTCTATGAAATCATAGAATCACTATTAATTATTGAAATATCATATCTCTGAAAGTATATTAGTTTTTTAGAGTTGAGAATGATATCCATGGATTCTTATGATGAAATGATCTTGAAAAAATTTAATATGAAATTTGTAATGTTAAAAAATATTTTCTTTTTCGTTTTTCCGAAACCACCGATTTTGCCCAATAACGAACTTAACCGAGATATCTCCCAAACCTACTCTGAAAATTTCAGCTGTCTAGCTCATTCCGTTCGAGAGTTATCGTGTTAGGGGACGGACGGCCGGACAGAATCGATTTTGACCACGGATTTTGATCAGTGTGTCGAACCAAAACGTTTGAGACCATTTTCAGCCGAAAATTCGAAAATTACAGACATTTGGGCAAATTGATAAGCACTCTGTTCCGAGGAACAAGAGCGCCAAAAACTACAAGCGAAATAACACTTATCTATTTTGTTTATTAAAAATGTGTTCATTAAGTAAAATATATCATTCGAAAAGGTAACAGAAAACAAAATTGAATTAAAACTTTCATAAACAAGAGATCACATTTAAATTTATCTATTTATTTATTTTCAACTTTGAAGTAATCTAAAATTTTTGTTTGAACTCTAGAGATGGCCTCATTTTTGGCACTCTTGTTCCTCGGAACAGAGTGCTTATCAATTTGCCCAAATGTTTTTAATTTTCAAATTTTTGGTTCGACACACTGATCAAGAATCCGTGGTCAGAATTTTTTCTGCCCTGCCGGCCGTAGACACGATAACTCTCGAACGGATTGAGCTAGACAGTTGAAATTTTCAGCGATAAATATCTTGGCTAAGTTCAATATTGAACAAAATGGTTTCGGAGTAACTAAAAAAAAATTTTTTACGTCAACTTTTGGATGAAATTTTTTATAAAATGCAGTTCCATCATAAGAAGCCATTGATGTATTTTTCAGCTCTTACAAGTAAATACTTTCGGAGATATGATTTTTCAAAATTTCAATAATATATCGTATTCTATGTTTTCACAGAATGAGAATTCTACCCGTCTGTGTTTACTGTTCATTCATGCCATCTTATCTGTCTATAAGAGTCGTCATATTTATTTATGTTCAAGTTTATTGATATAATTCGTAATTTGAAAATATTTTGTGTTGGAAAACAAGGTTCCGCATCTTGAATTTGAGGCTGTTTTGATACCAAAAATAATATTGACTTGTTGCATATTAAATAATTTATGTACAAATATTGAGGATGATGTTTCAGAAGATTTAGAGTTGGATCATTTTAATGATGTAGTTTATGAAAGCAATAGGAAAGAACAACGTAATGGAATCATCAAAAGAAATTACTGTTCGTTGACCACCGAGGTAAATATTACCTTTTACTTCTTGTATACTAAATACAGTATTTTCATGATGCTGCTAGCAAAAAAATGCTGAAATATTGATCAACATTTGTGTATCAAATGTTCTTTCTTGAGGTAAGGTTCATAATATAGAATGAATGTGTTAAGGCGGGTTTATACAGCAAATAAGATAAGATGAAATAAAATAAGAAATAAAATAAGGAAGTTACACATCTAAATTACTATGAGAACGTTTATACACGAAATAAGATAAAATTAGAAATAAGAATAATAATTAAAGTTGGCCAACTCTCATCTACATTTCTTATTTTATGTTATTTTGTTTGGAAAATGACAATGCGCATGCTCAAAGAGTGAAATTCATAGAACTTGCATAAAATTGTCAAAAAGCTGCGATTTGATTGGTTCATTCTTATTTTGTTTTAGATTATCTGTATCAACCGATCCGTTTAACCCTTAATTCTTATTTTATTTTAATTTGTTTCTTATTTTATCTTATTTGCTGTATAAACCCGCCTTTAGTGGAATAAACAATACTTTCGGATATATGGTTTGTCAAAGATTGGACAAGAGCGCCAAAGCTCCTGCCACAGGGCTTTTCCCCTTTTATTTTTCTAGTGAATCTTTCCATTCTATAATATCCAAATATCCTCGGTTTTGTTATCATAACATACATTTTCCAGCTGTTCTGTGGCCAAAGTAATGTTGGTATACATTGTTGGATGTTATGTTCAAGGACGCACTTGTCTATAGAAAATAATATCAATGTTTGTATTATGCTGGGGCCACACTATTGCGATTCTGCGAATATTCGCGTTTTCGCTGCAAGTGTGGCCGGGCACTTCGTCGAATCGTGTGTTCTGGCGAAAACGAATATACTTCGCAGGGCTGTCGGTAAAACGGCACGATTCAAAGAGTTTTTTATGATGCAATATTCGACTTCGTTGTTCAGTTCAGTAGCGCTCCAGATTTTGATTGCATGTTTGATTTCGAAGGAAATTTACGACTTGTAGTAAATAATTATTCAACGACATATAAAATAGAACGCCACTGCATCCTCCATTTCAATTCAGAAGAATAATCGTCACGTCACGTTGACTGCATCGATGTTTTCATCGCGATAAAGTCATAAAAATGTTCGCCTGCAAGTGTGGCCTCACCATTATTGAAGAATTTCCGATACACGATATTTTCCCGATATTGATCTACTTCAAATCTTGCATCAACAGTAAGACGTTTTATATCCCGAAGAATGAGATCGCCCTCGTATGTGCTTAGTGACCGACCGGATGGAATGCTCGTATGAGGACAGCATCGTAAAAGGCACCCACGGACCCGGTTGTGCGAAAAAATCGATATAAATTAACATACAGGATGTTGCCCGGTGTGGGCAGAAGTATTTTTAAACTTGGCACCTAAAGGCGATTCATAGAACAACATATGCTGTTTATGTATTTTGGAATAAGATCCTTATATAGCTTCCGAACTACCCAAGGGGATTTTGTCGACCACTATTTGGATTATTCCAATCCAACAGCGGTACCTTCTATAGAGTCAGTTCTGGTTCTGAAGAAAAACGAATTTTTCATAAGCAACATTTTTATAACCTGTACTAGATTTGATATTTGCTCTTTACGTATCATGATTTGTTCTTTCAGAAAAGCTAATCTGTGTAAATAAGAGTTTTATCTGGCAAAATAGAACTCGTAGTATTCCTATATTCAGAATAACTTCCTAGATACTTAGGGGAAACCCCAAGTGGTCAAAGCGTTTGAACCTTATCATCCCCATTGGAGTCCCTTCAGATCTAGGGTTCCCGAGAGGGGTTGGAAAGTAGAGATCTATTGATGGCCACTTTCAGTTCAGAAACGCCAATTCCTCAGTCAATAGATCTCTTCCATAGATATCCAAATACACCGTGAATTAAATGAATATTATTCGAGGCAGAACCAACAGCCAAGTCGAATGGTTAACGATGTGGTCATGTTTTGGAGTAGTTTTGATTTCTCGGTAAATTATGTTTTGGAATTTGTTGAACATTGGCCTTCAATGAAGGTGAGGTGAAAATTACGCCAGTCTACATGAGATTGATTTCAGATCTATCGAATATGATGATCAGTATTGTTTTAGAATTACTTGAAGGTTCATTTATCAATATTCTAAAACGTAATATATGTTTTTTTTTTGTCCGAGTTCGTTCAATCAGTGACGACCCATTGTTTCACTCCAAACTAATAAGACCTATGCTGAATGAAGCCTTTGAAAATGGTAAAAAGTGAAAAAAAAAAATACAGTTGAATGAAACCCATTGGAACAGGAAGAACATAACAAAAATTGAAGGAAAAATAATTTATTGGCGATTTGAGATCGAGAAGTGGAAGGGGGTGAGTTTTTAAGGGTAAAAAACGGTTTATCTAGATTTCCGGCAAAACTACAAGTTCTAGGTAATAAAAAGATCTACAACTTTTGTATTCATACTTTTTTTACATATCCTCAAAATTTATGTGAAAAATTCAAATATCAATGTTTTTTTTTTCAAGAAATTCGGTGAAAATTTACCTCTTTATGTCCCAAACACACTGTAATTTTTTAGATTTGATATATTCATTTTTCCACCTTATTTTGATTTGATATCGAAAATGCACTCTAATTTTCAATCGATAATTCTCACGTCAAAATATCTGCTTTTTCTAAAATGTCGGTGGGCTTTTTGTTCGTTGAAATCTTTATTTTCTGATGGTTTAAAAAAATATACATTACTAGGTAAATTTACTCAGAAAATGCTACGAAATAAGAGGTAGTAAGGCCCAGATCCTCCTAGCCCCTTCTCCACTTTATATGAAATACTTTTTGACGGGCTAAAATTTTCTGCAGGTTACTGAGGTGTAATAATATCTACGCATATAATTTAGAGTAGATTCTACAACTTTCTCAAGATATTGTAGATGTCTTATTAAATATTAACTTATTAACCTCCATTTGCCCTAGTAATGTTTATTTCTTTTATATACATCAGAAAGTAGAGATTTCAACGAACAAAAAGCCCACCGACTTTTTAAATAAAGCAGAAATTTTGAACTGAGAAATTCCGATCGAAAATTAGACGATATTAAGTCAAAATACGGTGAAAAAATAAATATTTTAAATAAAAAAAATTACGGTGTGTTTGGGACATAAAAAAGTAAGTTTTCACCAGATATGGTGAAAACAAAAAAATTTTTTTGAAAGAGAAAAATAAAAACCCAAAAACATGATTATTTGAATTAAAACCCGAAAACATGATTATTTGAATTTTTCACTTAAATTTTGAGGTTATGTGAAAAAAGTGTGATTACAATGGTTGTAGATCTTTCTATTACCTTCAACTTTGCTATTCAACTTTTTTCCATAGCACTTGTAGTTTTGCCGGAAATCGAGGTAAACCGTTTTTTACCCTTAAAAACCTACCCCCTTTCACTTCCCGACCTCAGATCGTCAGTAAATTATTTTTCCTTCAAATTTTGTTATATTCCAATGGGTTAAATCCCACTATTATTTTTTTTTGTTGATAAATTATGGACCCTGGTCTACTGTAATGCGAGAGACGTCAATTTGTAGAGGGTCGTTCAAGTGAACACAATATCCTTGTTCATTACTTATACACAATATCCTTGTTCATTACTTATCAAACAAGGTCTAATGGAGTTTCAGACGCAACAACGTTGAACGACCCATACAAAGCAAATCGTTTTGTGACGATCAACTATGTTCCCTATTACGCCCAAATGATCCTTTACTCCAGATGACCTGTTATTTTATTCATACAAAAGTACCCATTCCTTAACTATGAACGATCCCTCATCGTCGCACTGCCCTAGTCATTCGAAATTCATCAAGCACGAGCATTAGCATATTTCATAAGACCCAAGTGCGTCGTCCGGAAGTAAACATTTGACCCATGCCTCTGGAAATCATGCACCTGACCTGTGCGGCGTAGACAAGTAAACACGAAGGAGAAAAATCGAAGGACGAGACTCGATGGCACCGTTTCCTGGGGTACAGCTGACATACAATATCGTTTTCACAGAAATGGAAAATTATCAACAGAAGAAACGTTACAGCAATATTTCGAAAATGCATATTTTCGAAAAACATCCTGTAACTATGAAACGGTGATAGATAACAGCATGCAGTTTTCACCAATGAGTTTCTCATGAAAATTGGCTCTCAGACATCGACATCAGTTTTCGTCTATCTAGTACAGAAATAGGATTTCCCCTTCAAAAGTGTACAATTTGGCCCACCCTCTACAATGATATCATCTCAACTTTTTCCAATGTTTTCGCACAATTTTTACCTCAATTAATCAGAATTTTCGATTCACGACCAAAAAATAAATAAAAAAAAGAAAAAAAGCAGTATCATGTTGAATACCTTAATATTATTCTGGAACACAAATTTTCCATTACAATAATCTTCATCTAGCTTCTATTTAGTATCAATTCCTGTAGAACGTGATCATAATAAGTGTTTTCCATATAATAAAATGTGTTTGAACTTGGTATGTAGGAAATCTGACATCAATTATTGGAATTAATTGATTTGACAAACAGCCGTCAAATGAGGTAAATATATTTTTGTGACGATTTTCTGTGACCATAGAACGTCAAAACACGCTGGAATGTGAATTTTAAGCAATATCTTCTGGAATTGAGATCGTATCGAACTGAAATTTTGCACACTCGTGTAGAATGCTTGATTTAACGTCGGTACAAATTTTTTTATTAAAAAATTTTCCAACTGCCCGATCCCAACAATACTTAGATAATATTATATCCATAAATTAAGCATTTCATTATTGCATTTCTTGAAATAGGTACCTTTTCAAGTCGATCAACATCGTCCTTCTTTCGACGTCTAAACTATGACTTGATTCTTTATGTTTATGTCTTTGAATTTGTTTTCGGTGGAATTCAAAGAGTTCATAGAATAATCGATGAAAATACTGAGAGAGACCCAGGAAATTTGAAACATTTTGTCTTATATCTCCAGAAATTGAAATCGTATAGAGCCAAAATTTTGCACAATGTTGCAAAATACTACAATTGACGTTAGTACAAGTTTTTGTTGCAATCTGATGAATAGTTCACGAAAAAAAATTTTTTTTTTCGAAAAAATTAAAAGAAATATTTTTTTAAAAATTACCAACATTTCGATCATAACAGAATTTTGCCAAAAGTTGCGCGTTTATATCCTCGAACTGACTACCAAGTTTCGATTCAACATCTTCTTTAGTTCCTGAAATATCAGGGAAATAACCTCAAAATTTTAAATGTCTATAACTCCTAAACCGTCCGGCCGATTTTGCCCGTTAACGAACTTAACCGTCGCATTTTGATCAGAAACCTACCCTGAAAGTTTGAAGTCGATAGGACCTTCGGTGCTCCTGTTATCGTGCCTACGGCCGGAAGTACGGCCGGGCCGGCCGGCCATACGGCACCCAAAAATCTGACACCGGATTCGTGATCAGGGAGTCCGAATTAGTCTATTAGCCAATTTTCAGCTCGAAATTCGAAAATTACAGACATTTGGACGAAATGATAGGACGATGTTCCCCTAGAACATGCGCCCAATTACTACATTTTATGTAGAGAATGAAAATACCTTTCAAAAGAGATACCACACGACCTATTTTCCCTATTCAAAATTTTGACGCTGTCAACAGGGGTGGCAGGGGTTTGACGCAGGGATGAAAATTTTGAGATCAAAGTTTGTCCTCTTCAAAACAAAAGTCGACCTGTCTGGGTTTTTTTTCATGCATAGACCATAAATACCGAAAACCCGCATGACAAATCACGGATGGGCCACTCTATATTGAAGGAACGTAATACTCTCATTGCAATTGCATGACAAGAGGATCACATTCTTCAAGCTACAACATAGTAGAAAACTGTATCCCTTCAGATGGTGTTATTGTTTCCCTGAAGAAGTCCTTGATATCCATGTATATCCTACCAGCACACATCAAGCGAGAGGTCGTCAACATTGTAGTCAGCTGTGTTTATTTACAAGCATGACTCGGAAGATCTCTGAAAGCGGGTTTCAATTTATTTTTAAACTACGGCGTGTGCCCAGCTGATCCCTCAGTTTAAAATTAAAAGAGCCCGTAATTAAGTACACACCCATATTTCGATGGAAAGAAAGGAAATTCGGAAGTATGAATAGTTTCGATCGATTCTTTATGATGTCGATGAGGCTTTGATTTTTGAAATACCAAGCAACTGTTGGTATGTATACTACATTCACTTTTATAAAGTCTCTCGGTTGGCCATGAAATTTCGACACATTTCACCATGTAGCCTGGTTAGATATTGTAGTACATCCATACAGGGTGTTCGCTGACTGGAGTGCCAAAATGAAGTGTCATATGCGAAATTGAATTATAAGCATTAAACAAAAATAACTTTTTACGAGATCGGGCCTCGTTTAGATAATATTCAATGAAATAAAGAAAAATTGAAATATTAATAAATAAAATGGTTTCTTTCTGGGTTTTATCTCCCAAAGTCTGAAAAATAACTGTAAAATAAAAAATGTATTTTTTTGTGGCTTCTGCGTAAGAGACACAAGATATTTGTCAGAAGCAATCAATCGAACAATGTTGCCTAACAAACAATAACAACATCAACGATGAAACAACTGTTGTAACTAAATTAGCGAGTATTTCAATGAATTATTTTTTTTTAAAACGCACTGACGTGTTTTCAGAAGCTTTTGCGAGCATTTTCTTTTGTTTATTCACGCCTCACACACCTTCACGAAATATTGCATGAACCTTCAACCCATCTTTGGTCAATCGGGAAGTAGATTTCAATTCAATCGGATTTTTATTTTTGAATACATTGGGAAAATTAAATTCATCAAGAAAGTTTGTGCGGAATTTCAGCAGAATCTGACAAGTGGTTTCTAAAATATAAAATTTTTTGAAAAAAAAAATTATTTTTTCTCTAGTGATACGGACCCTCACGAATTTTCGCAAAAATTTGCGCGTTGGCATTCTTTAAATAAATACCAAGTTTAAATTGGATCAGATCTGTATTTTTTGAGGTAATCATTAAATCACAATAAAATTTCCGATGGTTAGAACTCCAGAACCGTTTGACGGATTATGTCTATCAACGAACTCAACTGTCGCATTCAGATGCGCAACCTACCCTGAAATTTTTCAAGTCGCTATCTCTTTCCGTTCGAAAGTTATCGTGGCAACGGCAGGACTAAATCAAAATTATAGTTGAATCCGTTCTTCGATTGTGCGATTAGATAAAATTGATTGGACCCAGAACGGAATCTTGTGGAACACCCAGTTGGGCATGAACGGAGTGAAACGTATAACATAAGCCAATAATCCATTGGAATATCGACAGAAAGCCACAGCTTGATTGTTCAATGGAATGCAGTCGGGGTCGATTGTTTACATCAATAGCGTTCGCAATACCGCCGTCGACCAGCGCAAAATATGCAGAGTCGATAAAGCGCAATATAGATAAATAAATAAATGCAATTCGCAGGCATTCCTGTCTGTAATCGCGTCATCGTCCCAGTTCTCATGAATGAAAAAGTTCCAACGTTCATAACAGTCCGACAAATAATTTCACGCATTTCTTGTCGAACGAATTCGATAGCGCAAAGACGGCTGAATGTACCACCTCCGGTATATGTCACGCAAGCCGCTAGGACGAATTTCGTAATGGGAAATTATGGGGGTACAAGAATTCATCTACCTTTAATGAACCTTATTATGAAATAAGACGTGTGACAGATTTGATTTTTATTTTTAGTTTTATTTATTTATTCTGCAAATTATTACAATATATAAATTGCGCCCCATTTTACAATTAAATTATTGTTGCCAATAATTACGCATTAACCTGAAGCCGGGTCCAGACGGGTGTAATGTAACGCGTAATGTAAAGGTGCGTATAAACTAAGCGAGGCAAACCCTCGAACAATGATACGCGAGGCGGCCTCACGCTATGTAGACGGGGTTGCCGAGCGAGGCATGCCTGTATAAAAAGCGGAATACCGCCTCGCGTATCAATGTTCGATGTTTGCTGCGCGTAGTTTATACGCAGCTTCAGGCGAATTCTCCGTGTGGAGGGTACTACGAGCGTAGAAACTACGCGAGGCAAACCCTCGAACATTGATACGCGAGGCGGCCTCGCGCTATGTAGACGGGGTTGCCGCGCGAGGCAAGCCTATATAAAAAGCGGACTGCCGCCTCGCGTATCAATGTTCGAGGGTTTGCCGCGCGTAGTTTATACGCAGCTTTACGAGTACATGTAACGCTCGTGTATCGTCCACACGGAGAATTCGCCTTACATTACGTGTTACATTACACCCGTCTGGACCCGGGTTTATATTAGTGAACTTATTATAAAAAACTAAACTAACTAGTATACAGGGTGATTCACGAAGATCTTTGGTTCGAATATTTCAAAGAAAGACTCGAGATAAAAACTAGAAATGTTATAGTTAAGCTTTGTTAGGAGAGATGAATTCATGGAAAAAAATTCAGATTCGTTCGACTTCCCTTTTACCGGAAATTATACCAACTTTCGTTTTTGGCGCTCTTAATCCTCGGAACGGAGTGCTTATCAATTAGCCCAAATGTCTGTAAATTTCGAATTTTTGGCTGAAAATGGTCTTCAACGATTTGGTTCGACTCACTGGTCAGTGGTCGAAATCGATTCTGTCCGGCTGTCCGTTAACACGATAACGAGTAGGTATTTGAGACATAAATATCTCGTTTAAGTTCGTTATTTGGCAAAATCGGCCGGATGGTTTCAGAGTAACAAAAAAAAATGTATATTAAAAATTTCGAATTATTTTTTTTTTCAATATGCAGTTTCATCATAAGAATCCATTGATATTATTCTCAACTCTAACAAGTTAATACTCTCGGAGATATGATTTTTCAAAATTTCAATAATACATCGTACTTATATGTTTTCACAGAATGCGCATTCTATCTGTGTAATATCTGTTTGCGGTAGCTGTCGTTTGATCCAGTTTGAAAGATAAACGTCAGTTATGTCAAAGGAAACTGAAACTGTATTTATGGAGAGTTTGGTTGATGTAATGCTGCGTATTCACTTGCAACATAATGTTACGAACGAACCAAACGCGCCGCGGGCGCTGTAACAAATTTGTCTAGTCAATACGTAGCGCAGAACAGAGCCGAACGCGCCAAACATTTTCCGAGGTTTGTCGGTAAATGAGATTTGCACTGGGAACGCAGCGAATACCGCAAACTCTGCAACTCTCCGCCCGCACAATGTTTGTTGCAGCGCGCGCGGTGTGTTTGGTTCGTTCGAAGTGTTCTGTTGCAAGTGAATACGCACCTTTAGCATGTAAACAATTCTCTTAAATCTCTTAAATATTTTCACAATAGCAAATGACGCATACACTTATGTTTGTATTGAACCGTATCCATATATATATATATATATATATATTCGTATGAACAATTAATCAACACATTGGAAAAAAAAAATGACAAATACCAATACAAATACACTACAATTCCATAGTGACCACGGCACTGAAAGTTATTCTTACAGACACTTATGTTTGTAATGAACCGTATCATGCCGTATTCATAGTGACCACAGCGGACGAGAAAGTATTTCTCGCCCGCAAAGTATCTGCCTCCAATAATGGTCGCTTTTACGACCGCAAATTAGTACGTAAAATTTCACATTTCATAGAGGTCGACGAAACAAAATATTCTCTTGCATTTTGCACAATAATTGTTTAGCAAATACAAAATTCCTGGGATGTTTCAGTTGCATAGGATCTGAAAAATTTTATTTTGTCGATGACGTTCAACACAGGAGTGAAAAATATATGTCCATTATGACGCGGTCCCAAAATTTATCGATTGTCCAACGCGGCGAAACATCCCTCGTGTACGTATGGGTGTTTAGGTCCTCCCGGATAGGAGAGGAAGTAGTTTAAAAGGTCATAGTTCACGCGGTCACCGCAATATAAGGGGGCCACCGGCGTCGGCGAATCCCTTCCCCACTCTCCTTTTACCGGGCTCGCTTCCTGCCGGAGGCCCCGCGAAGCTTTTCCAGGTAAATTAATGTCTGCGTTAATTAATGCAACAGTTCGGCTAATAGCGAGTCTTTACCGGCTGCCTACTTTCGATCGTCACGGCACATATGACGGTCCCCGAATTTTGTCGCTGGCTCCTCGGAAAATCCGGATCCCGGAAATATGGAGGCAGGCCAACATTCATCTGGCTCCGTCCAAGTGGGGATATTTATGTGAAAACATTTTCCGCCAGCTCCCGATTGGATTTGATATGGGCTATGGAAATAGCTTTGCTACCACGAACAGACGGTCTATTGTGGCACACTTAAGTGTGCCATCCACAAGCTTAAAGGCGAGTGCCACATGCCAGTAGCTGGTATGCTTGTATGAACTGGTCCATCAGCTGAAAGAGCCAGACAATGGCTCGCATTCTCTAGGGTACACCTTAGAATCCTTAGAGCTGTATACACGGGCCACTGTGGACCCAGGACACCTCAATACCCAGGACTCCGAGTGCAGAGTATGCCTGGAGGACGACGAGTCTATGGAACACATCATGTGTGAGTGCCCCGCTGGGGACAGGATCAGATTGGAGAAACTAGGAGTCCACAAACTGAGACGGAGGGAACTGTTCAAGTTCTCACCAACCAGACTCATCTCCCTCATCAAGAGACTTGAGCTTGTGGGTGAAGTATAGATTATATACTATAGGTGTGCCACAATAGACCGATTGATCGCAGTGGAGGGGCGGGTTTCGTCTGCCCGGCACAACTCATATAATAATAATAATAATATGAGAAAACGATTCATTTCATTAAATTCTATAGAGAATATGAATGTCTTTGAAATACAAAGAGTACTCTTTATAAAAACAGAATAGCCCGTAATAATGCCTACACGAAAATCGAAGAAGAATTTGAGATCTCCGAAGTTGTTATCATCAAGAATTGCATAAGTTAAACAAATCAAGATGTATCACGCACTTTCTCATCAACTGGTATGTGAACATTGACATGTGTAAACGTCTTGCAAATACTAGCATGCTGGCACGTAACTGGCATGCGAGTTCAACTAGCACTATCCACAGTGTGCCAGTAACTAGCATGCGAGCTACTGCCCTGTTTTACTATCATGTGTATTCCCTGCTTAAGCCTGGTGGATGAGCCTGGTAGATGAGAACCTGTCCAGTTCTCTCAGTTTCAGCTTGTGGACTCCTAGTTGCTCAGATCGAAATCGGTTCCCAGTAAGGCAAAATCAAATACAGTGTGAAAAGCCAAATGGAATAAATTCATTATCTTGGTTAGGTACTGTACATATTTATGGAAAATCCGGAAACACGTCAAATTCAAATTTTAAATCGTCATTCTCCTTCGTAAAAATGCGAACTCTACCTTCAACTACCTTCGAAAGAAAGGTACAACCCCCAATTTTTCAAATAGGTAGTATGGAATTGTGTTACATCTTTTGAAAGGTCTCGTCATTTTCTATTCGGAAATGTTATCACTTTCATGTTTATTGCAAAACTGAAATTAGAAAAAGAAATTTGGTATAATATCATAAACTGAAATATAATAGGAAATGTAGAAAGAAATTAAAATCTTAATGAAGTAGACGTTCAAAGTGTTCACCGCAAATGCCTTGGCAACATCCTAACCTCAAATAAAAATTTCTCGCAAAATTATTCAACATCTTAGGGAGTTATCGACCTAATCGCAAGCGTTATTCGATTCTTTAGGTCATTCAAATCAAGCGGCTTAGTTTTGTACACAATGCTCTTCACATATCCTCATAAAAAGAAATCTAATGGGTGAAGATCAGGGAATCGCGTTGGCCATTCGGTCGTTCCTCGCCTTCCTATCCACCGATTTGGAAATATTGCGTCGAGGTCCTGCCTGACATTGCGTTAGAAATGTTGATCAGGATATATATTTGCCAAAGTTGGAACGACATCATTTTGAAGTAGTGCTAAATATTTATCAAATTGTCCTCAAAGAAAAAGGGGCGTATGATGTGGTTTCGAACATTTCCTGCCCAAACATTAAACTTTTGAGGGAATTGCATGTGTTCCTATTTCATCCAGTGAGGATTGACGATTAGCATGGCCGCAATCCTCATCATAAAACAAAACGTCTACTAATTGGATAATATTGTTATACAACATGTCCATCATTTATTCACAAAAATAAGTTCTCCTATCAAACTCGTCTTCCAAGAGCTCCTTCCTGGGTAGGTATCATTTTATAGGGATGCATTTTATTTCGTTTTAATATATTTAGAATCGATGTATGGCCGACATTGAATGTTGTAATCATGGAGGCATCTACTCGATTTATGTGGATTTTCTTCAATGCAAACCAATCAATTGTCACATTTTTTTTAATCACACCTTGAAGGCAAATAAGTTTAGTATTATTGTAATAATACTAATGATATTTTAATGAATTTCAGTAATCACATGATTTAATTTTTTTCTATTTTGAGTTTTACAATAAACATGAAAGTAGTAACATTGCTGAATAGAGAATGACACAACCTTTCAAACGATGTATCACACTTCCTATTTGAAAAATTGAGGGTTGTAGTACCTGTCTCTCGAAGGGGGTTGAAGGTAGGGTTCGCATTTTTACGAAGAAGAATGACAATTTGAATTTGACGTGTTACGGGATTTTCCATAAATAAATACAGTAACCAAGATAATCCGCCGTATTCACTAAGCATTCAATCTCCTTCAAGTCCTAACTGAGGTCCTCAGTTAAGGATAAATAAGAATCGCAACTTCAATTCACGTATGTAACGGAGGAGAAACAGGCCTGTTCCACGTTTATTTTCACGTTAACTGGGGTTGCGATTCTTAGTTATCCTTAACTGAGGACCTCAGTTAAGACTTAACGGAGATTTAATGCTTTGTGAATACGGCGGAATGAATTTATTTGGCTTTTCCACACTGTATGATACGAAGTCCTGGAATTTTCTTTGCCCATATGGATAACTCTGCAGTTGCAACGGAAGACTCCACTCCTTCGAACATTCAAGTACTTATTGTGGTCATTCTGGGTGCCAGAAGGATTTTCGTATATTTTTCAGTCATCTCGTACCCAACGATTCCGGCAAATCAGAGGTCTAAAGATCGTAAATAATCGATCCCTGAACTGATCCCTGGGACACACCGCTAATCCCTCGTCTGGCGCTAGAAAGGCAATCATCAGCAATTGCTGAATTACCCTGATAGATCATTTAAGGAAATATATCATCTCGTCTAGTGGAGGCAGTAACCCAGAAGAAGCAGTGAAAATCAAAATATCTAACAATCGAGCATTTAGAGGTCCGCTGCCATACCGCGGGCCTCCAAACAATCCCGCAACGTCCCTATAAAACGACCCACCATGCAAATACACCGAAACCCTCCTAGTTCAGCGCATATCTGCAGCAAACCATAAAACAGTCTGCCTCGACAAGGGTCTCCGGCCGCAGACATAACGACGTCGACTGATGGAAGAAGGGCCATTAATTTCCCTCTCGGTCCGCAACAAACCGGGGTCTGGTGAATTATTTTTCGTCACGCCCGCAGGCCCTAAAGACGTCTATATCGCCGCTTCACCTAATCAGGAAACCGGGACCCAAAAATCCGCTGACCGATGGCGGGCGCCCGAACGCCCGCCCGGCCCGTTTCGCAATAACAAAGAGGCCGTTTACGGCCAGTGACGCATAGTGAAAGACCAGAGCGTCGCGACGCCGCGTGGCCTTGAACGGCGAGCGGAGTACAAGGGACAACGCGAAGGGGTGGGCGGGACAACGGTGGTTGGCGAAGCAGAACAGCCTCTATCGATCGACGCCCGAACGGGCTCTTCTATCGTAGACTGCGAGGGGAAGAGCAAAGGTCAGGGGGTACATCGTACACACGGACCCCTCTCCCCGTTTCCATCTTAAATGCAAGGGCCTATACGGGGGGGGTGAACTGATGTGGGGGGAAATATTGGATGTTGACACGCCCGCCCTCGAGATGCAGTTGGGATTGTAATCGGGAAAATATGTCTTGAGGAGAAGATAAATGGTATTTCGGCGCTCATGTTCGTCGGAACAGAGTGCTTATCAATTTGCTCAAATTTCTGTAATTTTCGAATTTTTGGATGAGAATAGTCTTAAACGATTTGGTTCGACTCACTGATGAAGAATCCGTTCTTGAAATCGATTCTGTCCGGCCGTCC
Organism: Halyzia sedecimguttata; assembly: GCA_937662695.2. Lineage (NCBI taxonomy): Eukaryota > Metazoa > Arthropoda > Insecta > Coleoptera > Coccinellidae > Halyzia > Halyzia sedecimguttata. The sequence goes on along the minus strand of OW569415.2, from coordinate 65,573,220 downwards.
GTCCGTTGACACGATAACTCTCGAACGGAAGGAGTTAGAGGATTGAAATTTGCAGGGTAGGTTTGGAGCGTAAATAGCTCGGACGAGTTCGTTAACGAGCGAAATCCACCAAGCGGTTTCGGAGATATGGCCGTTTTTATTAAAACAAAATTTTATGAGTATTTCCGAAACCGATTACTCGATCCATCTGAAATTTTGCATCGTAGAATAATGACCTTTATATGCATGCAAAGTTTTGTATTGATCGGGTTGCCGTATAGTGTGAAACAAAGTTTTAAAAATTTTTAAATTTTGTTTCTACAATACTCTCGAACAGAATGAGCTAGGCAGTTGAAATTTTCAGAGTAGGTTTGGGAGATAAATATCTCGGCCGAGTTCGTTATCGGCCAAAATCGACCTGATGGTTTCGGAGTAACGAAAAAAAAATATTTTTATTTTCCTTACAAATTTCAAATTCAATTTTTGTTAAGATGCAGTTTCACCATAAAAATCCATTGATATCATTTTCAACTCCAAGAAGCTAATACTTTCGGAGATTCAATTTTTCGAAATTTCAATAATGAATCGTACTTCTATGTTTCCACAGAATGCTGTCCTTACTCATTCTATCTATGAATTATTTATGATATGTGTTCTGACTGCCATCTTATTTCCCTATGATAGATAAATGTCAAAATTATTTCTGGTTCATTATTCTTGATATAAAATACACCTGTTCTAGAAAACAAAGTATGATTGAATTCAAAATGATCAATGAAATAACCTCAGCTATCGTAGAATTATTAGGATGATATGATATTATACCTTTAATGTGATAATATAATGCTCGTGGATAATCCATATGATGATGGAAATATATTCTTTGGTAAGATACATAATCAAATTGGGTTCAGAATATCTCCAGTAAAAACAAAACTGCAATATTGTCTAAGTTTCAATTGATATAATATAATTTTCAGAGTAGATTTGAGGAATGAATATCTCGGATAAGTTCGTTATTGGGGAGAATCGGTCTGTTTGAATTTAATTTCTTTCATGATGCAGTTCTATCGTAAGAATCCATTTATATTCCCAGAGACCAATAATTTCGGTGATATGATATGTGAACGTTTGAACAAGAGCGCCAAAGCTCCTGTCCACAGGGCTTGAACCAATTTTAGGTATTGCATTCGGGTAGGATCAAACTTCGGGGGACGTGCCGATACCAGAAATAATGGATTTTAACGATTGATATTGTTGGGAAGGCAAGGTGGTGGAAGAATAATCAAATAGTCAATTTTGATCTATTCATTTCCCGGATAATGAACCTTAATTAACTTATGTTTGTAACAGTTTTCGTGTTTACTGTTGAAGTAGGTTGTTTTCAATAATTATAAAAGCACTGGCGCGCCAGGATCAATTTAACTAATTTGTAACACCAAACGCTACTGAAATTAAGGTTTATCAAGGAAAGAAAATATGAAATTAGTGATTGTAAATTCGAAGAGCGTCGACCTTGCAAACCTATCCGTCGTATTCACAAAGCATTCAATCTCCGTTAAGTCCTAACTGAGGTCCTCAGTTAAGGATAACTTTGAATCGCAAACTCAGTTAACGTATTTAACGGTGGTGAAACAGGCCTGTTTCACGTTAATTTTCACGTTAACTGAGGTTGCGATTCAAATTTATCTTTAAACTGAGGACTTCAGTTGGGAGAGAGGTTGCGATTCAAATTTATCATTAACTGAGGACCTCAGTTAGGACTTAACGGAGATTGAATGTTTTGTGAATACGGCGGTTAATCTATTCAAGTTAACAAACACAATTAAATAGTAAAATTTTCTAGAAGGAAAACAATATAATGCAGGAGAACAAGAATTCGCATATCGCATATTACTGCAGAAAAAATGTAAACCGTCGAAAATCACATCGTTTTTCTTTCTTCCAGAATGATTTTATTTCTCCTAACTTTCATTCCAAATCGAATATATTTTAATATACCGGGTGTCCCAGTATACATGTTCCAATGGATTATCTCAGCCGTTTCAAAAGATAAAAATTTTATGATTTTCAATTCGTTCAAGGAACCTTATATATTTTTTACAATTTTATATTTCTACTCAAAATGACCATTCCAACGATGTATCACACTTTGTATTTTACATTTGATTTGATTGAGAAAACGTCAAATGAAATTTCAAATTGAAAGAATTGCAGTAGGCTACGATATTTTGTGTAATCTTGATTCCAGTTGAAATCAACTACGTAGTTTATCGAACGTTAAACAAAGAATGAATAGTAAAAGAAACAAAGAACAACAACAAAGAGGGCTAAAATACCTATACAATAACTCAAGCATATGTTCGAAATGTTGACCATCTGCTTCTACACATCTTGCAGCTCGGTGGACTAGTTCACGCGAAGTAATACTTCTCAACATCTCAGCATTGAGGGCTCTACATGCATTCCTTATTTTGATTACACAAAATATCGTAGCCTACCGCAATTCTTTCAATGTCTAATTTCAATTGATGTTTTCTCCACCAAATCAAATGTAAAATACAAAGTGTGATAAATCGCTGGAAAGGTAATTTTTAGTAGAAATAAATGCAAAAAATATACAGGGTGCTATTTGAGATAAAAAAAATTAGAGTCAATTCCGGTCAAACCGAAAGTGACTTTTAATTTTTGTTTTTCTCAGTGGAAGGTTCCTTGAACGAATTTTAAATCACAAAATTTTCAGAATTTTATCTTTTGAAATGGCCATTGAAACAAGTTTACTGGGACACCCAGTAAATTAAGATATATTCGATTTGGAATGAAAATTAGGAGGTCTTTCTTAAAATTGGTTGAGAGGAGAGTTTTTTCGTATATTATAAGATATTTAATGAATTTCAATTCCAATAGAATACATATGTCAGGATTAAACATTCTTTGATCTTAGACGATTGTCTCATAACTCAAATCTGTCATTAAAATGGTACGAACTGTATTCAAATCTTATAAAAGCTAGATTAAAAGTGTCCAATTGAGTTGAATAAAACATTATCAACAATACTTTTGTTGGTTCAAGTTTAAGGTTAAAATTACATTTTTTTTATCTTCTAAAATTTTATATTTCAGAAATTATGCATCAGCTAAAATTCCGCACATAACTTCGAGACACCATTTTACAATCGTGTACCGAATTTCAAGTCACTGCTTTCCTAAAATTTTTTATTATAAATTATTGGGCGAGAAAATATTAATGTTATTCCATCGTCCAACCCTGTACACAGGGATGCCCAAGATGTTTCTTTGAGCGTAATGAAAATACAAATTTCAGCACTTCTCTCATTTACTTAAGTAGCTGCTTCGGGTAAGTTGGGGAAATTTCAATCCCTAAACGGATAGGAAAACGTGAAATCCTCTCGGAAAGATTTTCCGCTACCTCGGAGCCTTTTCAGAGGGGCCCTTGGCGGTGGACGCTCACGAACAATGATGAGATATCCAGGCTAAACGAGTTCCCTTCCTCGAGTCAGACTCAACTCTACTATAAGAATGCAGATTATATTGTACATCTTCAATCAAGTAGATAAAGAAATGGAAAAACTCTTATGGCCTATTGCAAGAAACTCATCGATTATAATCCTCACTTAGAAAATGCCGAAAGCAGACTTTAAACGGGCATTAAATTTAATAGAGGTTCTTGCCAACGGACATTAGAAATTTAATCTGATTTACTGAGGAGTTTGGATTTATCCTAGCCTGGGCGAATGCGGTTAAAATCCCTGAATATACAAAAACATTTATCTTTCAACTCCTTTGATTGTTTTCAACTTTTATTTGAATTGAAGATTTCAGATTGTAACCGACAATCATGTCTAGAAAGAAGTATTGTCAGTTTAATAGATATCCTTCATCGCAGATAACACAAGTATTATGGTAAAATAACTACAAGAGTTAAGATAATTACCTATAAACTCACAAATTAAAATTCAATTAGCAAATAAAATTGAAGTAAAACTCGCTTAAATAGTATATAAATCAAAACAAAAATGATTACAATACAATTCATTGAGGAAATATATAACGGCATTACTGCATATTAAATGAAGCATAGCTACAATGATGCAGACTACCGATCATAGCGACTCTTAAAGGAATTGATCCAACAACACCTCTGAGCAAGATATTCCATGCATCAAACACCCTATTGGACAAGAAGTACTTTGGTTGGATTTTAAATTTTCCGAAGCCAGTTTATAATTGTGTTAAGTAATGGATGCGATAAACCTTGGTATCATCTGCATTCTAGCTAGCTCATAGTACCCAGTATAAATAGCACAGGACCAAGCACAGATCCTTGTAGAATACCACAGAGCCTTCCGCAGAAAAATTGGATTACCTCGGATCTTATTTAAACAAATAATACGACTATTCAATGAAATCGGTCTCTACTTGATCGAAAACCCAACTCAATCCTCAGCAAATTCATTAATGATCTAACGTTTATAGGACTCTCCATGGATAGGAGCCAGGAAAATCTTGTCAAATACACTGTTACATTAACGGTGGGTTCCACAAAGTATTGATTTTTTTATTTCCATGATCCTCGGTCATATTCGAACATTAATTTGTGGAATCCAACGTTGGTATATCGATTTACCTTTCAAAAAGCTAACGATCAAAGATCTTCCCAATGTGGTTAATGACTCACCTGAAAACAAAAAATTAAATTTAAAATCATTCAGATTTATATGTGGGCAAGATATTTCAGAGTATTGGACAGTACGTACTTAAATAATAAACCAAGATATATAGAGATTTTGGAAATATATATATATATCCATAATAAATATCCCAGTGAGTTACGTAGAAAAAAATGATATTCTACAAACACTTTTTTGGGTAGGATGATGAGTTTTTTTGGAGTTGTAACATACTTCCTAAAGCTGTATATGACAACACTATAAAATGTGAGATCTATCAGTATTAAGGAATCAAAAGAAATTGGTAACAAATTGGGAATTAAATTCTAAACCTACAGGCCATCAAAGTACTGTTGACGCTTCGTTTCGGAATACTGGGTGTTTTTCGTAAAATGCCAAAATTTTGAAACGATGTAACTATCGAACCGCTGAAGCTTATGGGTTGATTTTTTGGGTCGGACCGTATTATTTCAACCTTTATTCGTAAGTGATAATGAATATTAGAGAAATAAGTCAGTAGCGTAGTAAAACTAATCCTCTGTGGTCTGGACGAAAATATCCCACTGTATGTGAAAAAAATATTTGAATATTTATTCTCAAAAAGTAAGAAAAAACAGAGCCGAGTTATGCTGATGCTTTTCATTTTCAATGCATATTATGGCAAAACTAAGGAAATTCATGTAATTAAAATTTTTGTATTGTACGTTTGCCAACGAACTCATTATTATGAGTTATTACCTACAAAACATGTTCAAGATAATTATATACCAGAGGTTGTTTAAATTTAATACCCAGTAATTAATTTTATATTTAGAAAGTATACACATAAATCAATTATACATGAAATCGAACAGCAAAGAATAAATGAGAACATTACTGAAACAACATTAAAAAAATTAATACAATACTTATGATCTATGTTGTGAAACAAATTACAATTACAATTAAAATCTTTATAATAAAGGCTCGAAATGAGGACCTCGGACCTGCTTACACTCCGCTGCTCTTTTTGGCGCCCTTGTTCCTCGGAACAGAGTAAAGTAAAAAAAATCGATTTGCCCAAATGTCTGTAATTTTTGGATGAAACGATTTGGTTCGACTCACCGATCAAGAACCCGTGGTCGAAATCGATTCTGTACGGCCAGCTGTAGGCACAATAACTCTCGAACGGAATGAGCTATGTATGTATGAGAGATAAATATATCGGTCAAGTTCGATATTGGGCAGAATCGGCCTGGTGGTTTTGGAGTAAAGAAAAAAAAATTTTTTTTTTTCGCATTACTAATTTCAAATTCGAAATTTTTTTTTTTAAATTATAAATTTCAAATTAAATTTTTTTTTAAGATGCAGTTCCATCATAAGAATCCATTGATTTCAATAATACAACGTACTTTTATGTTTTTACAGAATGCGAATTCTGTCTGTCTGTATTCTGTGTTCATGCATCTTATCTGCCTATAAGATACATGTCGAATTTATTTCTGTTTTAGTTTGTTTATATAATTCGAACATTGAAAATATTGGTTCCGAATCTTTAATATCTGAATATATACAAGACTTTTTTGATACCAAAAATAACATTGACTTTTTGCATATTGAATAATTTATGTGCAAATATTGGGGATGATGTTACAGAAGATTTAGAATTGGATCATTTTAATGATGGAGTTCATGAAGGGAATAGGAAATAACAACATAATGGAATCATCAAAAGATATTACGTTGACCACCGAGGTTAATATTATCTTTTACTTCACTTTTACTAGTGAGACATGTTCCTGTATACAGTATTTTCATAATGTTGCTAGCAAAAAAATGCTGAAATATTGATCAATATTTCTGTATCAAATATTCTTTCTTGAGTTAAGGTTCATAATACAGGATTAATGTGTTCGTGGTATGAACTATTAAATTATGAAAAGAGGATTGTATTTCATTAATATATTTTGAAATATTAAAATAAATTGTTCGTCAGCCTATACCTATTCAAATATCAGGAATAAATGGAAAATGAACAATCTGCTATCATTGTCCATCCTTACTCTAGACATTTCGATGATACTTTCCTTAGGTATTTCGAGTTGTAAAAACTATGCACCAAGTGTAAGTTGCAACAACCAATTCCACGAGGTTAAACCATTGCAGATTGCTCATTTAATCTTGATAAATTAACTATTATTTGAATGTAATTTCTTTAATGATGCAGTTCTATCATAACGAATAAAACCTTTCGACAATAATTCTGATGAGTCAATTATCGTGCGGGACACATCTACTGATTCCCAACGAAAATTTTCTGGTTGTCCAAAAATTCTAATCAAATTCCTTCATAGAGGGTGTTGAATCTCAGCTTGCGAAAAGTTCAAAATTTTTCTAATACGGACCTGGAATTTTTAAATCAGTTTAAAAATTAATCGATCAGCCCATGGAAGTGTATTTTACGTTCCAAATATCGACTGATTCTACTGGGTGATTCAAAAGTTATGAGTATTTGAAAATATTGGCGAATACATAAATCACCCTGTATCTCGGCTATGGAGCTGATTAGATCTATCATATATAGGTTTTTTGGGCTCGTCTAGAGTCGACCTACCTCAGGTTGTATGTTCATTAACCAAAGAAAATAGCAATGTATATTATCATTACCGAATTATCTGTTCCTAACCAATGATCCTTCCGCGTCAACAACATCCACCAACCCTTTCTCGCTAACGCTCTATCCATTTTCACGCCATTTCCCATAAGCTTTCCGATTTCGGGACATAGCCCATAGGGCAGGTTCCTCCGAGCATTTAAATATGCATCCGCCGACTTCACGCTTTGCGAACATCAGAGTTCGAAGCGTTAATTTCGTTCAGTTGATCCTCTCCTTAGCCCTAACGAAAGCGCGGTAGGCGGTAGTGGTAAAGGTCGATAATGGGATGATGGAACTATCACATGGCTGGGCGATTATCAGATCAACGAGCTAATTTTATACGGCGACTTTGAAGGGATTTATTTTTGATCGAGGAACATTGGATGAGAGAGTTGGCTGGTGGATGAAGGTTCCCTCCATTGCCCTTGGGCGAAATGGACCGCGGCGTAAAGGCCTATTTCCAGCATGGCAGAGGCAACGTGTAAACATTTTTTCGGGCCCGTTTATCGTTGGCCTGCTGAATTATTATTATTATTTATTTATTATACTAATCCTCCAGAGCTTGAGCGAGTAAGGAGAATCAATTGTGTTCTGTGTTATTTACAAATAATTCAAAAAGAGCTGAAGCAATACCGCCTAGATCATTTAGGTGGTATTGGTCTAACCATTCAAGAAATGAAAAGTAAGTGGGAAAGCCCTGTGGACAGGAACTTTGGCTCTAGTTCAAAATTTGACAAACCATAGATCTCCGAAAGTATGGGTTTCTCGGAGGTGGGAATGATATAAATGGATTCTTATTTTATGATACAACTGAATGATTAAATAAATTGAATTAAGAAAAGTATAATTAAAAAAAACAAGAGTGCCAAAAATCATTAATCCGAAACCACTAACTTATCCGAGATAATCATTCCTCAAATCCACTCTGAAAATTATATTATATCAATTGAAACCAATATTCCAGTTTTGTTCTCACTGGAGATATTCTGAACCCAATTTGGTTAACTTACCAAACTATATATATCCATCATCATATGGATTATTCACGGGCATTAAATTATCACCCAAAAAGTATCATATAGATATTATAATTTATAATCCTCATAATTCTACGATTGCTAAAATAAATTTGACATGTAAATATGGGAAATAAGATGACACGTATAAACACAGATCATATAATAATAATTCATAGATATAATAATTATAGCATTCTGTGAAAACTTAGAAGTACAATAAATGGTACTCCTAGTGTTCACAAAATGCTATAATTATTCTATCTATGAATTATTATATGATCTCTATTTATACGTATCATCTGATTTTCCTATAAGAGACATGTCAAATTTATTTCAGCTATCGTAGAATTATGAGGATTATAAATTATAATATGTATGATATTATACTTTTTGGGTGATATTTTAATGCCTGTGGATAATCCATATGATGATGGAAATATATAGTTTGATAAGTTAATCAAATTGGGTTCGGGGGTTCAGGGTTGTGGGGAACACAATGAGGTGTCAATTGGTCAGCACGAGTCCTTATCTCTCTTTTCTGATTGAGGAGCCTGGAAAGAAAATATTTCACTATGAAAAGAACGCACATGCTGGTTCACTCTGTCATGACCCAAATGCATTTAAGGTCTAGGTATAGGATACAATGCACCGGATGTATTTCACCCAAAGATTGTATTGCCCGAGATATACCAACTGACAAAGAAACTGCAACAGCCAGAAGAAGCCTTCTAAATTACATTTTTTTTTTTTGGTGAAACATAGATAGTATAGCTAGGAGTAAATGATTACAATTTGGAGAAATCGTGAAGGTTTTTTTATGTAAACATTTTTTGTCAGTTACCTATTGTAGTCGCTCTTTGCAAATTTTTTAAATTTTCACAACAAACCAGCTGTTTGAGAAGAACCAAAGTCGATGTTTAGTTGTTGTTGAAATGCCTAGAGCACGTGTACATGCCTAGAGCACGTGTACGCGGAATTTATCGCCAGCTAAGTAAATTTGAAACAGGTAGAATTATTGGTCTACGGGAGGCGGGGTTCTCATTTCGAGAAATCGCTAACCGTACGAACAGAAATCCAACTACTGTTATGAGATGTTGTCAAGCGTGGTTTGATAATGCCCAAAATCGTGGAAGAGTAGGCACCGGACATCGAAGGGGCACAAATGAAGTTCAAGATCGACGTCTAAGACTTATGGCTATTAGAGACCGATTTGCGACAACTCGATCTTTGGCTGATGAGTGGTTAGGAGAACAAGGCCATCCTGTAACTGTCCGAACGGTTTACCGCCAGGTCTTTTGGACTGCAGCATTATCGACCTCATCTTGTGTTACCTCTGACGGTTGAGCATCGCCGGCAACGATTACAGTGGTGCAGACAACGTCAACATTGGCATGTCTTTTCTGATTAATCTCGATTCTCCTTGGGTGCACATGATGGCCGAAGAAGGGTTAGACGACGTCGGTAAGAAAGACATGAACCTCAGTTTGATATTGAGCGTAATGTACACCGGACAGTAGGCGTCATGGTATGGGGTGCTATGGCACATTAAAGTAGGTTACCTTTAGTCTTTATTCTAGGTAACATGTTCTCCCCCACCTTAACCGGCTCGAGAATCCAATATTTCAGCAAGATAATGCTCGACCTCATGATGCCAGAGTTAGTTTAAACTTTTTTGAAACGACCCATGTGAATCTTTCGCCCATTGAGAATGTTTGGGACATCATAGGTAGAAGCCTAGGAAATTTTCCCCAGTCCCCACGGACTTTGGCGGCTCTCATACATGAACTACAGGTAGCTTGGGATAGTATAGTATCCCACAAGAAGAAATAGACCATCTTATTGCATCAATGCCGAGACGTGTTGGGGAGTGTATAGATAATAATCGCGGTGGACAAACACATTATTAACAAATTTATTATAAAAAATAGTAAACCCTTCATTTTTTTTCTTCAAATTTCAATCATTTTTTACTCCTTGCTATACTATCTATGTTTAACAAAAAAAAAATTAAAATTTAAACAGCTCCTTCTGGGTGTTGCAGTTTCTTTGTCAGTCAGTATATTTCAATAATCAAATATACCAAGAAAATACACTCCATCAGAGTATGTAACAGGTATATCAACCAAAGCGGATGCAACAGACCACATAAATGTCCCTTCGCATCAATCCCACCCCTTTGAACCAAACCCGAACATCCAACTGACCCGCTTACCGAAACACACGAAGGTCGAACTCTAGGAACACACAGCTGATGATCTATACACAATCTACGCATTCTATCGTTCGTTTCCGGTCCCGACTGGGGCGGAATTGTGGCTCCCCCGAACCCCCTTTCCGAGGTCCTTCCATCGTCTCCCGTTTTCTCCATCTAATCCTCGCCAGCGCCTCCGAACCACGTGGTCCGCCCGTGCCCGTATTCGACCGGGTGTGGTGTTTCCCCGAAGACTTCGAACGGGGCCCCGGTGCTGCCGAGGGGGTGACGGGCGGGAGGTGGGATGAGGGACCGCTGCCGATGGGGCTCCTGCGAGTCTGTGTTATTCCCGCCACGTATCGGTCGTCATGGTAATCGCACCCTTCTTGATTCTACGCTGGCTGCCTATTCTTTTCTCGCTCACGGCACCCTCGATCCCGTGCGGTACCGTGCAGGACGGCCAGGAGGGTCTTAAAAACGGTGCTACGCATTTCTACATAAGCAGGATTAATTCGATGCGGTATATATTCAAGAGGTGATCGTTTGATACGTAATAAAAATAATTAAAAGCACTCAACTGATGTCGGTAGATTTAGCAAGCTCATTCATTCGATCAATATATTTCAGTGATTTATAATACATACTACTGCTCTGAAATGCTTATTTCCCGAGATATTCGGTAAGTAAAGCAGTATGTATTATAAAAATAACACTATTTTTTAACGTAGTTGCAAAAAATGGGTTCTCATTTGAAAAAAATTAGTTTTGAGGTTTTTGTCATGACTGAATTTGACATTGGAATAGAAACACCCTGTATGTTCAATTGAATTTTTAATTAACGAATGGGAAGCATTAGAATGTCTTCTAATAGAAGCTAGAAAATTAGGAATTTTCATGCAAAAATCTACAAGTTATTAACATTGGAATGAAGACCTATTTGAGATAATTTAAACGGTTTTTTCAGATTTCACACGAATTTTCTGAGAATGATGTGTAAGTGACACATTAAAACAATGTAGAATTCAATGGGTAATCTGATTATCGTTGAAAAAACTGGGTATTAGATTTAAATAACGAAAGTTGGTATCATTTCCGGTGAAACCGGAAGTCGAACGAATCAGAAATTTTTTCCAAGAATGCATCACTCCTAACAAAGTTTAAGTATAAAATTTCAAGTGTTTATCTGGAGTCTTTCTTTGAAATATTCTAACGAACGGTGTTCGTGAATCACCCTGTATAGTGGATATCGATGTTCACCATCGATATCCACTATTGCAAATAGAGATGGGACCTCTCCAGTGAAAATAATAATTTCTTTAACAGAAACAAGAGTCGACAACTTTCTAGACAAAAAAAGACCTCACGCCATCCTACAGTGAACCACCACATTTATAAGGCCTTCCAAACAGACAACTGACTCGGTGATTAAAGATTCAAAATTTAATAGTAATGATATTATGGAAAGCTTGAATTTACCATGGTAAATTCGAATTAAGAGTGTCCAATACAGGAGAATGGACAACATAATTTACCATGGTAAATTCGATTAAGGGTGTCCAATACAGAAGGATGGACAATAGAACATACGCGAAAAAGCTTCTGACTTCACGTCAGTGCTTGAATCAATTTTTATCGACATAATTTTGGAATGGCAATGGGTTCTCCTTTATGACCTGTCATGAGTAATACATTGATGGAAAATTTTTAAGAAAAATTTGTGGATACATATTTGTTTGTAACAAAAGCTTGGTGGCGATATGCTGACGATATATTCGTAATTTGGCAACATGGTAGAGCAGAGTTTCGCTGTCGAAAAACAGAAGAATTTACGTTCAAATATAATAGTTTGAGGCCATTTTAAATTCGAAAATTTGGACGAAATGACAGTGCTCTGAAAACAGCGCGCAAACAATCAAATAAATTCCGAATTTCCGTTCCAACGTGATAAACCTAATAATGCATATAATAGGACCACGAGTTAGGAAAATTTAGGTTTTCCCCCGGGTTCTATAAATATAAGTGCGATGATCCCAAGGAAAAACTTCCAAGAAAACAAGTTGGAAAAGCACTGTGAAGGGGAGCTGTGGCGCGCTGTTCAAATTTATAGCCAGAACGGTCACCCATCCAGATACTGAACTCGACCAAAGCTGCTTAGGTCTAAGAAAAAAATAATATTCCCAAGAATATGAATCTGACTGTAAACACAAACGTCCAAAAAAACTGGTCTACTTTTTGGCCGAGAATGGTCTCAAACGATTAGTTTCAAAATATATACCATTCTGTTGGGTCGAAAATAAACAATTCTGTATCTGTGGTGGCGCAAGGACCCACTCAAATACATACATTCACCTAATAATGCATATAATAGGACTCCCAGTTAGGAAACTTTGGTGTTCCCCCGTGTTCTATAAATACAGGCTGATTCCAAATTAGACATACACCTTGGATGAGGTGTGAGTACGACTCATTTGCTGTCGCTTGAGCCATGTTTCTTGATAACAGTTTCTGAGGTATTTGAGTTCTTATGACTTTTGAAAGATTTCTCACGTTAGTTAATTTTTCGTAAATTTTTTCTAAGTTGACCAAATTTGATTATAATTTTGGATTATTTTCATTAGAAAAGGATATGATATGTTTGAAAAAAGCAAAACTATGCTGTATTAGATGTTTAAAAAGAATTAATATGATTTGAAAGGGGATAATAAGAAGCAAAGAAAGAAAAATAACGAAAGAAATTTTTTTTTAATGTAACTAAACTCGAAATTTGAAGATGTATTCATAAATTATGTTCGAAATGACCTACGCGGCTGTTTGATTACACATTTACTATTTTTTATGCCTGACATTCAAAAGTTAGCTTATAAAAAATCAGCTTAAACGAAACTATTAAATGCATCCGATTTTTTTTCAGAGAATAAAGAAGGAATTTGGTTAGTTTTTAAAATAATTTTGGCATACATAATTTGTGGAATTCGAAAGTTGCAGGCAAATTGATATTAGAAATTGATTTTTCTTTTATTCATATAAGTATACATACCACATTTCAAATCATACTAATTATTTTTCAACATCTTATACAGCATAGTTTTGATACATATCATAAGCTTTTCTGATAAAAATAACCCAAAACTATGATCAATTATTGTCAAAGTAGAAAAAAATTAAGAAAAATGAACAAAGGTGAAAAATCTTTCAAAAGTCACCAGAACTCCAATATCCCGGAAACTGTTGCTTTTCGGTTATCAATAATTTGGCTTATTAAATGGTTTCTTTCTGGGTTTTCTCTCCCAAACTCTGAAAAATATCTATAAAATAAAAAATTTATTATTTTGTAATTTACTTCTGCGTCAGAAAAATAAGATATTTGTCAGCAGCAATCAATCGAACAATGTTGCCTAACAACGAAACAACATCAACGATGAAACAACTATAACGTAACGTTTCGGAGTCTATATAAGACTCCTTCGTCAGACGCTTAACGAAAATCTTCAGAATTGATATTAATTCTCAGAATTAATATTAATTCTGAAGATTTTCGTTGGGCAACATTGTTCGATATATTGCTTCTGACAAATATCTTGTGTTTCTTACGGAGAAGCAAATCACAAAATAATAATTTTTTTATTTTATAGATATTTTTCAGAGTTTGGGAGATAAAACCCAGCAAGAAACCATTTAATGATGAATATACCTCCCGGAGTATCCTTTAATGATTACTTTAATATGGCTTAAACAACAGCAAATGAATCATGCTAACACATCCTCCGTTCACGTCTAATTTGGAATCACCCTTTAAAAGTTGCGATGAAAATGGGTTCAAGCCCTGTGGACAGGAGCTTTCTGGCGCTCTAGTTCAAACAGACAAATTATATCTCCGAAAGTATTGGTTTCTCTGAGTTGGGAATTATATCAATGTATACATATGATAGAGCTGCATCATAAAGGAAATTCAATTCAAATAATAGTTTATTTATCAAGATTAAATGAGCAATCATGAGAATGAGAACTGCACCATGGAAGAAATCGAATTAAATCTGGCCAATTTTGCCCAATAACGAACTTAACCGAGATATTCATCTCCCTAACCTACTCTGAAAATTTCAACTACCTAGCTCAATCCGTTCGAGAGTTATTGTGGAAAAACTTTTTTTAAATTTTCAAAATTTTTTTTTTTACACTTTGCGGTAATCTGGTCAATACAAAACTTCACAAGCGTTAAAAGTCATGTTTCTACAATTTGATGCTAAATTTCAGATAGATCGAACGAACTTGTCCGAGATATTTACGCTCCAAAACCACCTTGCAATTTTCAATCCGCTAACTCCTTTCGTTCGACAGTTATCGTGCCTATGGCCGGTCGGCCGGCCGGACAGAATCGATTTCGCACTAGGATTCTTGATCAGTGAGTCGAACCAAATCGGTTGAGACCATTTTCAGCCAAAAATTCCAAAATTACAGACACTTGGGCAAATTGATAAGCACTCTGTTCCGAGGAACTAGAGCGCCAAAAAAACAAGTTTCGTATGACAATTGCCCAAAACAGGTTTAAAGTACCTACAAATAGTAGGTATTCCATAAAACATGTATGAAAGAAGATGAGTAATAATATGAAAGAAGATGAGTAATAAATAAAATACCTTGTAATCGATCAAAAATTTCCTGATCTACGTTCACCAAATTTTCTCCTCTCTCGAACTACAGAATTATGC
Source organism: Halyzia sedecimguttata (assembly GCA_937662695.2). Lineage (NCBI taxonomy): Eukaryota > Metazoa > Arthropoda > Insecta > Coleoptera > Coccinellidae > Halyzia > Halyzia sedecimguttata. Next base: position 65,557,996 of record OW569415.2, on the reverse strand, counting down.
TTTCAATATTTACGTTATATTTTCAAACATTTTCGGGTGAGGTCCCCGTTGCATCGCTAAAATACGAGTATTTCAACCCCAATATTTTTGAAGTTACAATATTCCCTTCTGTCAAGTTGACATTATGAGAATTCATACATAGAATAATTATATCAATGTGTGAAATACGATTCACATTGAAATTTTGAAGAATCATATCTCCGAAAGTATTAGCTTGTTAGAGTTAAAAATGATATGAATGGATTCTTATGATAAAAATTCTTATTAAAAAAAATTTAATTTGGAATTTGTTTCGTAAAAAAATTTTTTTTTTTTTGTTACTCCGAAACCATCTGTCCGATTTTGCCCAATAACGAACTTAGCCGAGATATTTATCCCCCAAACCTACTCTGAAAATTTCAACTCTCTAGCTCATTCCGTTCGAGAGCCGTTCGGCCTCATTCCGTTCGGCCGGACCGAATGAATTTCGACCACGGATTCTTGATCAGTGAGTCGAACCAAATCGTTTAAGACCATTTTCATCGAAAAATTCGAAAATTACAGACATTTGGGCAAATTGATAAGCACTGAGTTCCGAGGAACTAGAGCGCCTCCACGATTTTCACGTCTCATCAGAAATGAAGAACCGAAATACCGACTCCGACAATTAATCGGTTTATGGTGAATCATCCGCTCCACGAAAATCCCAATCTCGGACGTCGCCCACAAAGGAAAACCAAACAAAGGTATCAACCGTCCGAATCTCTAGTTTTAATTTTCGCATCCCCTAAATCCAACCCCAGAAAATCCCCGTTGGTAGGAAGGGTAAGATTCCAGGAGAGATTCCTTCAGGTCGAGTCAGTTACACAATAATTACGTCGTAACATCGGGGCGAAGCGAATAAAAGCGGGGGGAAAATATATAAAAACGAACGTAAATGTCGCAGTAAAATTCACCTCCTGATTGGTTGCGCGCCGATAGAAGAAGACGCCGTAATTATGTTAGGTGATTGTGGGGCGGCGATACGTGAGATCGGTCAGAACGGCCGAAGGACCAACAACCGAACTGGATCGGTCGTAAAAGAATGGTCCTGACGGTGCCGCGGGGGTGTAGGCGGCAGATTAGCGGAAAATTCGCTCTCCAAGCGAGAAAGCGTAATGGGAAAATTGCCCCCACGCCTGTAAACAAAGCCGTATCGAATGTCTTTTCACTTCGGGATTTCGTCTATTGAGTGTTCGGGCTATTTGAGGAATTACGACTACATCCCATAATAGTAAAGGACCCGAAGAAAGGTCGTCCTACATGCATATGTTTACCGGATGAAACATATTTTTGGGCGCATGATCGAATTGAAACTTGGTAACTAGTTGTAGAATGTCGACGCAAAGATGTGTGTACAATTTGGTGAGGATTCCATCACTAGAAAATTTTTAAAAAAATTATTGAAAAGGTACTAAGGAGTGTGAGATTGTGTAACTATTTTTAAGGGGTTAGGCGTAGTCACCTTTTTCAAAATTTTTATTTTTTTGCATTTTCTTAAAGCATAATATCCCAGAAATATTCTCTGAAAATTTGAAGTAAATCCGACAAATACTTTTCGAGTTATTCGATAATTAGCAAAGAGCTCTCGGGCGCTCTGGGCGAGAGCAGTTAGCTAGCAACTAGCGTGCTAACGACAACACTTCAGGGGGTCTATTCTCGACCATTCGCAATTTAAACGATCGCTCGCATATGCTATATATTGCTATAGAGATGCGCACGATCGTGCAAATTAAGAATGGTCGAGAATAGACCCCCTGGGGATCTATTCTCGACCATTCGCAATTTTCACGATCGGTCGCATATGCCGTCTTTGCCATAGACCACATTAGTTAGGTTAGGCGGGAAATTTGAATTACGATCCATCCGTGGATCCGAGCACTGAATTCCCCATGCATTTCTTATGGACCTAAAATTTACGCGAATTTGTCGTCTGTTTTTAGATACTTCGGCTAATTTCTTAAGGTTTATTTTGGTTGAAACAGATTCTGTGAACCTTTCTCCACCATCTAGAATCAAGTTTTCATAACAAAATTGTATATTTCCAAAATAATTAATTTATATAAAAGTGTTCACTAAATTCCATTGACGTATGTCTTAGCTCACTCGAAATCAGTCAAAAATAATAACATAACCCTAAATCGGCCTTGTAATGACGCACAACAGAAGTCATCTACGACATATGGAAATCTATCGAACTAGAATGGTTTCAATTTTGATTTAAGAATAAATAGAAGTAGATTTTAATGTGGAAATCACATGAAAACATGTACTAATGATGAAGGTACCCAATACTTGTTGTCTCTGTAATAACATTCTCTTTTAAATAGGGTGGTTTCATCTCAAAGTTGAAATTCCTTGTTAAAAAATTTGAATATGGATCTCCCGCCAAGCGAATGATTCTAACCTAACTAATGTGGTCTATAGGGATGCGCACGATCGTGCAAATTGCGAATGGTCGAGAATAGATCCCCAGAAGGTAGATTGCTACGTAGACAACATCAAATAGATATTTTGGAAGCTGCCACAACGGCTGAAGAACTATTATATGGCCCAGGAATAGATGACTCTGTATGTAATTAAATAATACGTAAATTGAGTGTAAAACTTCAAATGCGGTTTTCTCAAAACTGTGTTCTTTGAACTGGTGACCACTGTAGCTCGAAAACCGCTCGGTAGATTTTGATGAAATTCATACAGCTTTTCGAAAACATGTGAAACTAGTGCCTGATCGAAGGATTTTTTTTGTTTAATTTCGATTTTTTATAAGCAATTAACTGTCGGTTTTTTTTTCCGAAAATATGGAAAAAAATTTTCTGAGGCTGCCATTTTGTTAATTTAGAAGAAAAAAAGAAGATTCAATCAGGCACTAGATTATCTATCAATGAAACTTTTTTTTTGTCCGATTGATTTTTTGAATCTCCAAGGATGAGTGATGGTCACCGTAAGGAGCCTCGGTTGGAACTAGATCAGCAAATACAGCCATTACTTTTAAAATTTTTTTTTTCTGAAATTTCTGTCAAGTCAAGTCGAAACCTTGTATAATGACGCTGTATTTTTACTTTCATAAAATAACATAATTTACTGGCAAAAAAAAATATTTAAAATTGTTTATTTTTCATGTCTCTGACTACACCTAACCCCTCAAATAAGGATTGAGAAGAAGAACATAAATACTCTGTGTCCAGATCATCCATTGTAATGCATAGGAGATCATTAGTCGTCAAGAATTTTGTGTGATGTATTCTGAAGTGTCGGCGAAACGCATCACGATATTAAATGCATAAATGAGTGTGAATTGCATATAATTTTTCATTTGAGTTAGTGATACACTATTTCTAACTATTGTTTAATAAGGAAACCACAGTAGGTACAAGTAAAGCAATAAACAATTTAAAAAAAATTATTGAATTTTTTTTTTCAAATAATCATAAATACAGAGTGATTCACGAATTTCGTTAATTAAAAATTCAATTGAACATAGAGTGGGTTTCTATTTCAATGTCAAAGTTAGTCATGAAGAAAACCTCAAATTTCATTCTTTTCAAATGAGAACCCATTTTGATAAAATATTCTTTAATAATATTATTTTTTATGATATTATTATAAAAAATACACCTTTTTCGAACGTAGATTTCAGCTGACCAATAAAAAAATGGGTTCTTATTTGAAAAAAAAAATGGTTTTGAGGTTTTTGTTTTGACTGAATTTGATATCGAAATAGAACCATCCTGTATGTTCAATTGAATTTTTAATAAACGAAAGAGAAGCACCGGTATGCCTTCTGATAGAAGCTTGAAAATTAGGAATTTTCATGCAAAATCTACAAGTTATTAACATTGGAATGAAGCCCTATTTGAGAAAATTTAAATGGTAAAATGGCAACGGGTAATCTGATTATCATTGAAAAAACTGGGTATTACATTCAAAAAACGAGAGTTGGTATCATTTCCGGTCAAACCGGAAGTTGAACGAATATGAATTTTTTTCCAAGAATTCATATCTCCCAACAAAGCTGAACTATAACATTTCAAGTATTTATCTCGAGTCTTTCTTCGAAATATTCTAACGAACGGTCTTCTTGAATCACCCTGTATATGTTTATAGACAATACATTCGGATTCAATAGCCAACGTTGCTCTTTTGAGCATTTCCAAAGTTGTTCATTTGAAAATATCACGATAAATAAATAAATAAATTTGTGTAAAATCCGGTAATAAAACGCAAATGTCTAACGTTTCATAACATCTGCAAATCACTTTGTGTTTTTCAAGAAATTATATTAGGAGCATGGTTTTTGGCAGAATAACCCAGATCGAGCGATAATTGAACCCTGATTAAATTTGTAGATGTGAATAAAATTATTTAGGTATTTAAGTGGTCCCCTCAAATTTGTGTCAGAAATTTACAGGGTGCGTTCGTCTACAGTTCCACAACTACTACTAGATATTCAATAGCTGCTACGCACTACTTGGCTTGGCGTAGCTCCGAAGTAAGAGCGCAGTGCAACCAACCTGATGAAATTAATTTATTACCTATCCGAGAGAGACAACTTTCTCCAATTGAACGGGATAATTGTAACTTATCACCAGATGATTGATTGTTATCGAATTCATTGTTTACTTTATTTCCGTGAGTTTACGGAACACTACTTTCTATGAGTTTGCGGTAGGGCAATATTGGAAACGCTATGGATGTTGGATTTCAATTAGAGATAGGTTATCGATCCTCGAGGAAACGATGATTGTCATGAAAAATGACAGGTGATCCGACATCAAGAAGATAACGTGCATTTGTTTACTCAAGTACCGGTCTGAACTGAAAAGATCCAGCGGTTTCCAATATAATAACACACATATTTACAGTTTTAGATGCATCTTGGGTATTCAACTTTCAATTGCGAATGTTAGTCTTCATGACCATCCTTAGCATACCAGTCGTTCACTCAGCTACGAGACGAAGATTCATCAAGTTTCAAGGGTGTCGGTAAAAGTTTCAAACAGAACTTAATCTTGGCTACTAGTTCGATATACTAAACGACGCATCTAATTGGGTTATTCCATGTTAATAACTTTTTGGCCCTGGTAAAGTGGGGCGGTCATTTTATTTTTCTTATAAAAAGGTCCAAAGATTAGAAAAAATCAGTTTAGTAACATTAAATTACGTAAATTTTCCGGCTCAGTAGGTATACAGGGTGGTCCAGATCTTAATCAAGAAATTTTAACCACGTATTCTACGTCAAAAATAAGCCCTAGTTTGTCATATAAACATACGTCGAGAAATGCTTCCTCTCTGAGATACAAGGTGTTAAAATTATAGTAAAAAAAATGTTTTTTATAATAACTTTTACACTTCTTGAAATATTTCTATGAAATTTGGGATTTAAGGATCAAGGAGCACTTTTTGCATAAAATTGTTTTTTTTTTATTCTACCAGTGGTGTCAGTACTGCTTGAGACTGAATATTTTCAGACAAAAAAATGATACGCCACTGGTTTTTCCAACAATAAAAATTTCTCTTACATCCCTATTCAATTCGAATCAAATTCATTTTCTTGACTCTTTAACGTACGACGCACCGTTTCCGAGTTAAAAAATTAAACACATTCTCATGCATGAATCGCTTAAATTTGATATGCTACCTATATAATAATAATAAGACTATCTTTGTAAACGAAACGTGGTAATTAAAAAAAAATAATAAGCGTTAACAGCCACACTCAAATACGTATTTAAAGAAGATGTTCAAAGTAAAAGAAAAAAAAACAATTTTTTTTAATAATTTTAACATGCTGTATCTCAAAGAGGAAGAATTTCTCGACATATGTTTATATGACAAACTAGGGCTTATTTTTGACGTAGGATACGTGGTTAAAATTTCTCGGTTAAGATCTGGACCACCCTGTATATCTATGGGAGATGATATTATGACATTAGGGTCCTGTAGCGTTCTTCGAACATCTGAAGTTTTGAACAGTCATCGCTTGGATTGGCCAAACCTGGTTTTGAAAAAACCCTCCTAGCCTTACGAGCAACGATATTTTCCTCTTTGAATTAATATATATTGAAGGGATTTCTAAGAACGAAGAATGAATATCTATTTCTAAGAAAAAGAACGAATATCCATACGGCTACAAAGGAGTATATTTGTGACAGGGGACTTTGAAAGGTTATGTATATTAGTTCGAGAAAAATAATGAATTTGAGAAGGTATTATGTGAATTCAACAATTCCAAAGACCTGCGACTATTGATGAAAATTATTCCTCTGTTGTTACTATGGAAATATTTCACGTATATAAACTGGGTGGAAGATTCAGTTATGCTATTTTCTTGTACGGAAATCAAGACTGAATTGTTGAAATTTTAATGAAAAATAATGGATACAGTAGTCAGTTACTTTGTGATAGTTCATTTGAAAAAAGAATAGAATAGAAGTAATTCCATTAGAGAGTTCAACAAGTCCTAAGAAAGAATGAAGTTTTCCAATTGCAGATTTCAGTTCTGTATAGCACTTCCTGATACTTTGTCTTTGCTTCTTCAAAACTGCTTTCGGCATTTTCAATTTCAAAGCGAAGATAATGATATGTGATAATATCTTGTTTAAGATGGACCATTATGTTGATTGTTGAGAGTAGAAATTTGGAAAACACATAAGTTCTTGGCGATCCAAAAAATTAGCTATCAAAATATGCGTTTCAGCAGCTCTGAACTCTTACCCTATCCGAACTTCAATCAGCGAGAGAGAGAACTCGAGATCGATCATGAGAGCTGTTGTGGAAAACGAGTCCAATACGAATACAAAGAATGACGATCCGGTCTTGTAACTAGGTTTATTTCTCGATGCATCACAGGATTCATCTTTTGGATGCAACGTCGTAAAAAAACCACAACGGTGGCAAGCGAGGGTCGAATTTTCTGCTTTACAACAACACGTGGTTCATAAAGGGGCGCAGCCGATGGCGCGCAGGTTTTCCCAGAGACGTGGAAAAACCGCTACCGAGGGTCTGGATGTGAAGAGTCTGGGAGACATACAATATAGAGATTATCGTCTAACAAAAGGAAATTATATTCGTAGTTTGGGAATAATAATACCCATCGCATATTTCAATTACCGAGGGAGGATTCTATTTAGTATTGAAAAGAAAACTTTAATTACCTACTGATTTTTTTTTTGAATTTTACCAAACTTAATATTACTGTAATTCTATAACTAACTTATTTTTTTTCTTTTTTACAAATCCTGGAACTGCTTATGTTTATTTCTTTCTTGAATTTGACAGCTTGAGACGATCTTGAACTTGTTCTTGGAGAAATAAGATATTCTTAGTGTGGATTCATGCAGCTCAAATTAACGAGTATCGAGTAACAATTAACAATTACAAATAGTGAGTAAAAGTTGAACTTCATATATCTGAATGAGAGTGTTCATGCAGCCAAGTAACAATTATCAATTAACAAATAACAAGTAGGAGTTCGCCAACTTTTAACTTTCTACTTTAATTGAACGAGATTTCGTACTTGTACGCAACTCGTGCGCAGCTGTACGCAGATTAGACAGTCCGATGATGTAAATATAACCTTACTTTGTAAAATATTCAATTTATTTGGTGTGTATTTATGTGGGTTCCGTGTTATAACATTGGAAAAATGAATTTTAAACACTTGTTTTCAAATATAGGGGGAACAGAGGTTATTTTGAAAAATTAATACCTCCGATCTTTGACTTGTGGGTTTTTATTTCTTAATTGTTAATTTGAGTGCATGAATGCTGCATTTTTGTACGTGGTAATTCATAATTGTTATTTGATACTTTTTACTTGATAATTGTTATTTGATGCTGCATGAATCCACACTTAATTTCAATTTATATATGAAGGTTTATTTTTTACCTCCCGTTCATCTCAATTTAAAATTAGATTCCAATTATTTAGGCATTCTTATATAATTTTTCTCTTCCTTCCAAATAGTCAGACTTTTCTCAAACCAACAATTTTTCAATCCTCCTCTCACTTATTGCCGTCGCCATAGTTCTGCCTTTCGAACACTGCTCCGTTATTTAATTTTTTTCAAATCCTTCCTGTCTTCATGACAAATATCATTTCGATCTATAAAAGTTTTGCCTAAATATTAGAATTCCAGTTCCAAGTTCTAAACATGATACAATGTACAATCCTATCTAGTTGTTTCAACATATTTTAACAAAAAAAAAACCTTAGTAATTCCAGTCTTTGACTATTTCTAAACATTCTTCAAAGAATCAAATTTTGTATAAAGCTGATATCTTTATAGCTGTCATCAGTGATCCTTATGCAAATGATTTATTCTTCTCCATAAATGGTAGGAACAACAAAAACCGTAACAGTGCGTATATTATATTAATAACAATAATTTTCTTTTTGATGTGCCCAACCACCCTACACTGTCACGATCCGCCCCTGGGTGGAACCAAACGTTTTGGGGAAGTATAATGTTCAATAGAAGAACCCCACTTATCCATACAGAAGGCACAATGACAGGCGCACATTACCTTCGAAACATCATTAAACCAATAATTATTATACCATCAATTGAGACCCCAATTTGTCTTTGTCAACGGCAAGACAAGGCCACATTACACCAGAGGTGTTCAAGAACCTTGGAAAGCCACAAAATTACAAGGTTGGAATAGCCGGCGATGTCGCCTGACATTAATCTGGTAGGGCATATATGGAATGACGATATTTTCAATACGAATAATCTATCCAGCAATACCCAAGAACTTGAAATTTTCAGGGTAGGATGCGTCTACGAATGCGAGGGTTAAATTCACAAATTGGCATAATCGGCCAAACGGTTTCCGAGTATTAATGTTGTTTTCAAACAATACAGATCCGATCGAATTGAAACATCGTAACCAGTTGTCGAATACCGACACAAAGACGAATGAGAAATTTCGTGAAGATCATATCATAAAAAATTTTTAAAAAATATTACGTATCTCGCGATAACAAGAGAACATAATTAGATAGGTAGTTGCAATTTTCGATGAAGATGCGCATCCGAATGCGACATTCTAGTTCTTCAAAAGGAATAATCGGCCAAACAGTTTTGGGGTTATACGAATCTGAAATTTTGTTATTTTCCCAATAACTCAAAAAATATGAATCCGATCCAATTCAAACATGGTAACTAGTAGAATGCCGACGCCCAAATTTTTGTAAGAAATTTCGTGAGGATCGAATCACCAGAAAATTAAAAAAAAATTATTGAAAAAAAATCTGTATCTCCGAGACTATCCGTCTGATATCGCTGACATTCTGCGAGTTCAAAATATGAACACGATCGAAACTATATTATTCGAGATATGGTTGAAGCTTTGGGTGAGTTCAGTAGCTGGATGGGTGAACGTTTCGCGTTTCGAAGGGGTTTATCGAGGAAAAATACGGAAGTTTCGTAAAATTTCGCGTTTTCGGAGCAAAAATATCGGGGTGTATTTTTAAAAAAATCGCCGATTTTGGTAAAAGTAGCAAAATTGTGGAAAGGAATTCGGAGGAACGGTGGCGTTCGGAACGACGAGATTCGGAATTAGTCCGTAACGGAGAAAATCGACAAAATTCTGACGTTTCACGAATTTCTGTGGCGAATTTTAACGCGGCTCCTTCAAGGTCGACGTTTTCGGTCTGAACGAGCGACGAGAAATGTCAAATCGAATTTGAATTTCGAACGGAATTACTCGAAAATCTTGGAACCGGCTAGAAAAACTGCGAGAAATATGAACGAGTAACCGATTTCGATCGATCACTCGACAGGATTGACGATATTCTGAAAATCGAAAGACGGAAATCATCCGAGTACTAAAAATCTTTATTTGGTACATAATCGGAGTTGATTGACGTAGGCAATGTGGCCGAGTGAGCTGAGGCGTTGGATTGGGAATTTATAGCTCCCGAGCCTCGCGGGGCGGCGGGATCGAATCTCGGAGCGTCCGAAATAGCTTTCTCTTAAATTTTTTTCCATTTTTACCCAACGAAAAACTTAAAGGAGCGTTACTCCAGTAAACATATCTTGGGATTTGGATCTTTTCGTTAAGTTACGAAATCTATAATGATTATCCGTTCGATCGGACGGATTTTTGCATTGAAATTACTCAAAATATTCAAACATCAAGCGGAAAATTAGCGGTCGAAAATGAAAACCCACAGCCGTTTGTTTATTCATGCTCAAAATGGAAATACAAAAAATTTTGTTTATCCAAATGTTTTGGATTCAGTTTTTAAATAGCTAACAATTAATAAAATATTATTTTGTTTGAATAAATAAATTTGATTTTCCAATTAATTTTTTTCATTATTTCACTTTATACGAAGCGAAGCACGTGTCGGACGGGCCACTAGTTAGTCATATATTAAAAAGTTTCGCATAATACGCTCAATAAGGGGGTGCGATAATTTTGAAAGTCAGTGGTTTGCTGTTTCATTTCGACAAAGAAGAGGGGGTCAAAAGTACATATTACAATATCTTACGACCAAACTTTCCAACATTGTTACACTTTCGCTGTGTTGCGCAATATATCCCTATCAAACCCTCTCACAACAAATGTGGCATCAGTACCTTACTTCAGATCACTATGCCACGTTAAACTAATCATACTACCGGCCAAATTCAGCGAAAACCCCAACGTCACACTATGTCGCTGGGTTACCCGATTTTTCCGTGGCGCTTCCCCATTTCCATCCTTCCTCAATGGGAAAATCGCACCGGGAAATGCCCTAATAGTACACACGCTCTTTACTCGCTCAGCCAGCGAGGCTAGTCGGGTCGATACACGTCGTTCCCGTCGCCCTGGCAACCGTCAACAAGCTGACGTCAGGGCGTTGGAGGGAAGGATCGATCGGCGTCGCCACGCTGCGTCGCAAAAAGGACGGACGGCGTCGTAACACCGTTTCGGGCGTAGATCGCGCCATACGATGCCTACGCCAAAACTATTACGCTGGAATTTGGGTCTGGAGCCTTCCACCCTCCGCGTATGTGTGTGCGACGGGGCTGCGAAACCCGGTTTTTGCAATAATGAGTCTATGCAGCGCTCGCTATTTCCTTGCAACGATACACCGGCGTCCTTGAATTCTGATGCTCCTGTACCTCCCCCGTTCTAACGATACAACGTGTGATGCATTGCGTACCGATCGCATTTTGAACGTAGTCAAGATTTTTTTACGTTGTGAATGCTGGGTTTTGTGTGGAAAGAATCCACTTTTGTGCATATCAAAAAGGTTTATTAATTCCTCTTCAAACCAACTAGGAAAGAACTCTTCAGCCGAGAGTGACAACTTCACTACGATGCTAGGTAGGAAGAAATACTGGGAAAGGGAATCCACCACCCAAAAAAGCCATTAAATGTTACACAGATGGTTCAAAAACCAAAATAGGAGCAGGCGCTGGAGTATTTATGGCAGGCACCAAATGCTCACTATCGCTAGGCTCCTATCCGAGCGTCTTTCAAGTAGAAATACATGCAATAGAAAGATGCGTGGAAATTAACCTAGAAAGAAACTATCAGAGGTGTGATAAAGCAATCCATTCTGAGAGCCAAGCAGCTACTAAAGCTCTGAGCTTCCATGTTATCGCCTAAGCTAATATGGTAGTGCCGAAGAAAACTTATTTAAGTAGACAAGAACAACAGGCTCTCCTTGCTCTGGGTTCCTGGTCACTCGGGAATTAAAGGAAATGAGGAGACCAGAACACAAGAAAGGAGCACGAACCCCTTTTATTGGCCCGGAGCCCTACTATGAAGTAGGAAGATACACCTACAAAGGAGAATATCGGATGAAAGAAGAAACTGAAAGAGGTATGATCTGGAGATCTCTCCCACGAATGAATCACTCCAAAAAGTTCCTCCGGAACTTTGATACTCTCAGATCCAAGAAGTAAAACACGCTGCAACTTCTCACTGGTTTCCTCACAGGGCACTGCTGTCTTAGGAAGCATATGATGAGATTAGGGCTAGCAGAAACTGAGGAGTGCAGATTCTGTGGGGAGTAGGATGAAACTCCTTATCACTTGATTACGGAATGCCTCACCATCTCAAACCAACGCAAGGAATGCTTTGGGCAAGAAATCTGCAGGAGAGAAGACGTAGCCTCCTTGAAGCCATCCCAGATACTGGAGTTTATCAGTTCTCTGGAACTGGAAGGCGAGCTGTAGATGGTGGTGTGACATCGACAGCTTTGATGTAGGGGCACAATAGGCCTTAAGGTCGCAGTGTCTAAAAAGTCCACTGTGTTCTAAAAAGCATCTGAGTAACATACAAAATATTAGTATAGAAGTTTCGTTAGGAGATCGGAACTAATTAATACCACCGTCAACAACAAGGATCATCATAGGTCCTTGGTATACAACTTAGCGGAGAAAATTCGATTCTTTGTGGTCGATAAGATAAGATATATGTTGTGTCGGGCGGAGAACCGCGGCCTTCCACTGCCACAAGTGGTCCTATCGTGACATACCTAAATCTATACTATACTATCTATACACCCATAAGCTCAAGCCTTCTCATAAGGGAGATGAGTCTAGGGGTTGAAAACTTGTCCAGTCTCAACTTGTGATACTCAACTGTAATCCTGTGCCTTCGGGGTCAATCACATATAATGTTTTTTGTATAAGTGCCCCATTTTGATAATAAAATATGGCAACACCTCCTAAAAGGAAGGCCAATCAACTCTCCATCTCTTTTTACAATATGGTGGGAAGGTGGATACAAGTTCTATTGACAGCTGTTATGTTTGTCAATAGTGAATGCTTACATCATTTTAAAGAAAAGTTATCTGCGGACTGGAAGATTCAGGTTTTGAGGTATTGGTCGCTGTACAGTGAAGGAGCTCTACACGAATATTTCAGCAAGCGTGAAGGTAGGAACCAACCTGTCTAAGGAGTCTCAAAAGGTCTCCGACAGAGCTGTCAGGTAGCCCTGACTCTGTGCAAGGTCTACCATGCCTCGACTCTGAACCATTGCGAAGAAAATGTCGAAATATGGGAATTCCAATAGGAAATTATATACTTTTCACACTTTGCTGAGGACCCGGTAGACATGGCCGAAGATGAGCAAGATATTTATTTTATGTTGAGAAAATGAGGTAAGGCATATTAAGACTGGGTTATGACCATAAACACCTCAAAAACAATATAAATTGTTGTGAATAATGACAGGAGAGATCGTATCCTGCGAGATGAAATAATGCAGGGAGTAGATGCATGCCTATCTTGAAGTGAACCCTCACAGCAATTCGATCCAGTGAAAGGGAAATAAAGAAAAGGATCGCCCAAAAAAGATCAATTACGAAACAACCGAATGTCGTATTTTGGAGTTCACAAATAAGAAATGATATTAAAAGAAAAATCTATAAAACTCCAATAGAGAATATGGAGTACCTAATATAGAGCCGAGGTATGGTAAATGACAACGCAACATAAAAATAAAATGAAAGTGATGTAGATGGGATATTGGAGGCGCTGCAGGACCGAGTCAGGATTGAGGAGATAAGAGCTAGAGTGGGCGTTGATGCAGATATTAGAGACACATTATAAGCAAAAACACAACAGTGGTTCAGGCACGTGTCAAGAATGAGTGACGAGAGAAGTCCTCAATTGGGTTCCTCCGCAAACAAGGAGATGAAGACCCAGAAGAACGTGGAGGGATGGAGTTCAGTACTTAAGTATCATGAAGATACTGCTATTTTTGTTAAGATTCAAAATCATCCAATATAGGACCCATGGAAAATATAGGTGCGCTATTAAATAGAATCATCACATTATTACATGGCATGTATATTTCAGCAATTTGTTTGAATATGAGAAAAATCCTATAATTCAACTTTTGAATTTACCGCCTTTTCTTCATCCACTTTAGCGGCCATATTGGTTTTGATGACTGGCCTTCAATGTAGGAGGGGTTGTTTCAGTGTAGGAGATGCCGAATAGGCGAATTTGGAATGACAGTAAACTTCAAAATGACAGCCAACAGTGTTAAAGGTGTCACTTTTAATAGCAGTTGTACAAAAACAATATTATTCTTCTTTATAGCTCCAGAATCAGTTTCTAATATACACCCAGACATTCTTCATATCCACCACAACTTGAACTTAAGTTCACAAAGGACTTGTTGGCTGAAAATTGTACAATAGAAATTCCAACTATCACATAAGAATTCCGCTGGACTCGTTCACGACCAGCTACTATGTATATTGGACAGCAACCCCAGCATTCGTTTGGCGTTCTAATCGAGGTGTAACAATTAGATAATGCGGTTTCTGCATTATCGACGGATTAATTAGACGACTCGCCGTCCGTTCTATTGTTAATTCCATTCGAGTGTTGGCTTTATCCAGTGCGGACATTGCAGTCGTGAATCCTAAGTAGATAGGTGTGCATTTAACGAATGATACTGCATTGACCTGCATGAGCAGAATGTTGTTGGGATAGGTTCTGCCTAGAAAATTACCGTCGCGGTATAATAACAACTCCATCCTTGACCTGAATCCGCAAGGAGCTGCTATTTTTCGAGACTCGGTAAATAAGCCATTCCGAACTAATGCAGAACAGTGAGCTTTGGAATTACTGTTGTCATTTCAGACACACGATATGAAACGATCATCAAAATGATAAGATACTTCCACTCATAAATAATAAAAATCATGAAGTCAACAATCTCTCATTTAAAATCGATTTTCATCATGTATCATCATGTGTGTTTTCGGAGTACTGCCCGATAACTTCAGGTGTGCCTCAGGGTTCCATTCTTGGTCCTCTGTTATTTTTAATATATACAGCTGATATGTATAGAGTAGTTAGGTTTGTTGTCATCTATTTTTATTGTGATGACACTCAAGTTCGCCTGTCTTTCCTTCCATCTTCTGTTTCTGCAGCTGTCGAACGGTTTAATGAAGACTTGTCCAGAATAATGCACTATTGCAGGGAAAATAACTTGAAAATAAACGTAAAAAAATGTTTTTATATACCTTTCTTTCCAAGAACGCTCAGTGCGGAGTTTGAGATTAAAATAGGTGATGATAAAATTCCATCCTCCACCTGCTGCAGAAACCTTGGGATCTTTTTCGATTGTCGGTGGAGATTCAGGGAGCATGTGTCATTTCTGTTGAGGAGTTCTTTTCTGGCACTTCGTTATTTGTATCGACAAAGACATTTTTTAGATTTTAGATCACGGAAGTATCTCTGCGAATCATTAGTGTTGTCTAAGCTGAGTTACGGGTTGACAGTTTTTTATCCATGTCTTGATTCTGTCGAAAAATATAGGTTGCAGAAAATGCAGAATTCCTGCTGTCGCTACGTTCTGGGTTTGAGAAAGTACGACCGGGGGATTACTAGTGGGATAAATAGGTTGGAGTGGCTCAGGGTTGATAATATTTTCCGGCTTCATATGGCGATTGTGGTACATCGAATTTTGGGTACAGGTATTCCTCCCTATTTGAGAGTGAAGCTGGTTTTCAGACGGGATGTCCACGATGTGGCTGTGAGGCATGGGGGGAGACTTATGCTTCCTCGTTTTGGTTCAGCCATGTTTCAGCGCTCTTTCACCTTTAATGCGGTGAAACTTCATAATGAATTTTTAGTTGCGTGCGAAGGAACTTCTCTTAATTCTTTGAGGAAGGTATTGAAAATGAAGCTGTTTGTGAACCAGTCGTAGTTTTGGATTTGATATTTTTTATTTACTTTTTTTTTATGTACATATATTCAGTTCAGTTCACTGTATATTTCATTAATTTTGTTTATTTGTGTTGATATTTTCTCTTCTTCATGTTTTTTTAATTTTTATTTGTTTTTTTCTTGTTTTATTTTGTCAGGGGTTGAGTGGAGTAGCTGACGCTAGACTTCGCCCCAAGTGTATTTTTATTCTGGTATGCTAATAAAGACACTATTATTATTATTATTATTATTATCCGCCAGTATACAATTCAATACTTCAATTCTAATAATGAGAAGGGGAAGTTTTCATACCCACAACTTCCAAATGAGTTTCAAATCAGGTGAGAAAATATAGGCGCAATTTTAACACATAACAGTATTGTTTCGTCTGAAAATACTACGAGAAAAGTTCTCTTTCGCTGTGGACCCACGCTGATGGTATACAGGGTGTTCCACCGGGAAAAACTACATTGGATCTGTCTGAAGTTTTGTACAAAGACATTCTTTTGCCGATCTTGTTCCTCGGAACAGAACGCTTATCTATTTGACCAAATATTTGTAATTTTCGAATTTTTAGATGAAAACGATTTGGTTCGACTCACTAATCAAGAATCCGTGGTAAAAATCGATTCTGTCCGGCCTTCAACAAGATAACTCTCGAACGGAATGAGCTAGACAGTTGTAGTTTTCAGAGTAGGTTTGGGAGTTGATTATCTAGGTTAAGTTCGTTATTGGCCAAAATCTTGGCCGGGGTGGTTTAAGTGGTCACCCATCCAAGTACTAACCGCGCCCGACGCTGCTTGGCGTCAGTATTCGGACGGTATGTAGCATGTTCAGTGTGGTATGGCTACAAACAATATTTCTTCCTCTAACTCTGCAAATATTTATGAGGCAGTTCTATTATAAGAATCCATCATTCCAAACTCTGAGAAACTTATACTTTCGGAGATATGATTTGTCAAAGTTTGAACAAAAGCGCCAAAGCTCCTGTCCATATGACTTTCCCACATTTTTTTAAATATTTTGACAGCTTCAGTGATACACACACTGGCAAGCCTTTGTACTTTGTCGAGAGATTTCCTCGTACTATTCTGGCTTATTTTTGTATACCAGACTACTACTGCCCATCCCATAGGTGATTATGGGCCTCACAATCATGACGTACATCCCTCGCAGTATCTTGGGGTTACAGCCCCAACTCTTATCGGCTAGATTTCTGCGCGCCATTAAAGCCTTTACTGCTTTACTAGCAGTGATTTCAGTATGCTTGTTCCACAGAAGTTTACTATCTAGTGTTACTCCAAGATATTTAACTTCAGACTTCCATTCAAAAAGGGGATCTCCGAATTTACCTCTGACTATTAGGACTATGTCAGCAGCATAGCCTATACACACGAAGCCGAGCTTCGTTAGCCTGTGGATGGGCTCGTCCACTACTAGGCTCCAAAGAAGGGATATGTTACTCCCCCTTGAGGTGTTCCACGAGTGGCTTTGATAGAAGTGGTCTCATTACCTACCTGTATCTTGGCTATACTCGTCGACAAAAGCTCATACATCCAGTTTATAATGGTTTTATTCACTCCTCGCCTTTCAAGTGCTT
This sequence comes from Halyzia sedecimguttata, assembly GCA_937662695.2. Lineage (NCBI taxonomy): Eukaryota > Metazoa > Arthropoda > Insecta > Coleoptera > Coccinellidae > Halyzia > Halyzia sedecimguttata. Next base: position 65,540,702 of record OW569415.2, on the reverse strand, counting down.
CTTTAACAGAAACATGTATTGTGTTGTCAAAGGCCCCAGATATATCCAGGAATGCGCACATTGCAATCTCTTTGTTGTCCAGAGTGTTCTGGATGACTTCAGTCAGCTTATACAGAGCAGTCTTTATAGATCGGCCCGCCCTGTAAGCATCCTGTCTTTTGTGAAGTGGAATGCTCTCCAGATTATCCGTTCTTATGTAGTTGTCCACTACCTTCTCCATCATTGTAGAAACTATATCAAATAATTGGGTCTAAAAGATCGAGGACCAGTCCCGTCTTTCAACCCTATTTTTGGTATGAAGGTTCCTCTTGCCCTCCTCCATTTACTAGGTACTTGACCCCCAAGGCTAGACTGTTTCTCATGATTTTCATCAAATAATCTCTTCCATACCTTTCTACAGGAGTGCTGGAAGTATCCCATCCACTCCTGGTGACTTATATGGCTGAAATGTGTTTATTGCCCAACTTTGTCTATGTTTCTATTGTTGACAGTTGTCTAAAAATGGCTTCAGGATAAACTGTTACGAGTGGAGATTGCCTAAATTTATTCATTATTTATGGCGAATGTTATGCGATTATTTGTCGTACGACATATTTGGTACAAGATTTCGAGTGAATCGAGCGACCAATCGTTCTAACAAAGGCATCGAAAGTTTAGAAAAATACTGGAATCATTGTATGGCTATGGAATGAGACTATGTTGTTGAATAAAGTCGAATTACAAAAAATTGGTTGAAGCCCTGTGGACAGGAGCTTTGGCGCTCTTGTTCAAACTTTGACGAAACCTATCTTCGAAAGTTTTGGTAAGAGTTGGGAATTATATCAATGGATTCTTATTATAGAACTTTATAATAGCAGAAATTAAATTCAAACATCATAAAAGAATTTAAATTCAACAAGAGTGCCAAAAATTATTAATCCAAAACCAATAGACCAATTCTACTCAACAACGAACTCATCCGAGATATTCGTTCCTCAATTCTATGATGAACAATATATTTCCTCAAATCCACTCTGAAAATTATATTATATGAATTGAAACTTTAGCCAATATTTCAGTTTTGTTTTTACTGGGGAAATTCTGAACTCAATATTATTAACTTACCATTACCATTCCCATCATCATATGGATTAACCATGGGCATTAAATATCATTAAATTTGACATATCATGTCTCAGGAAAATAAGTTGACGTGTATCAACACAGATCATATTATAATATTTCATAGATAGAATAACTATCGCATTCTGTGAAAACACAGAAGTACGATTTATTATTGGAATTTTGAAAAATCATATTTTCGAAAGTATTAGCTAGTTAGAGTCGAAAATGACCGATTTTGCCCAATAACGAACTTAGCCGAGATATTTATCTCCCAAACCTATCCTGAAAATTTCAACTGACAGAATCGATTTCGACCACGTATTCTTGATCCGTGAGTCGAACCTGAACGTTTAAGACCATTTCCAGCTAAAAATTCGAAAATAACAGACATTTGGGCAAATTGATAAGCACTCTGTTCCGAGGAACAAGAGCGCCAAAAAATATGTGTTTAGTGGTTAGTCCCGGGACTTAAAGAAGCAAGCGGCATTTGGTTCACAGCTATTCGCCTTCGTGCTCCATCCAGTCCTAAGATCGCTCGCCGAGAAGAATAGGCGACGGCGTCCTGCAAGAATCCCAGATATGCCATCTGCCACGCGTGCGATGCCCCCCGTCCGCGATCAAGATGGAGCGCATGCAGCGCGATATGCCGGCATTACCGGGGCTTGTAATTCATCAGCACACCTCTCGTAAGTCGTAAGCGCCCCGCGAGATCGGCTGGGGGGCCTTGGCGGGGGCGAAACTAGATGACGGTCAGTCGATATTTCCCAGCATCCAGTGCGCAGGGTAGGTGGGGCGGGATCCGTACTCCCTTTCCTCCCCTCGGCAAAGACAAAACGTCGGATCGCGTACTACGATGATGCCGTCTTCAACGCTGAAATGCAATGTAGGGGCGTAATATTGGAACTTCTACAGATTCTGCCGGAAAAATGTGGGTGGATAGAGATAATGTGGGCGAGATATAATGAGATTGAAAAGTTACATCCGATTCTTTGAGGATGGAAAAAGGAGTTGTTTACCGAAATATTTAGATCAGATTGGATTAGCAGTGTTCGATTGGCTGCGAAATGCCTTTCTACATTGCGACCAATGAAAGCTATAAAACGAAACCATGATTCAATCAGTTTCCCACGAAGATTTACTTCTTAGCGAAGTTTATAATTTTCCTGAGAGTTTAATGTCTGAAGATGATAGAATATGTACCCCAAGCAGTCTTACGAGGGTCAGCGCCAATCCGCACTAACATATTACGAGTATGCGTTCGATACTTTTTGCTATCGATTCACATAAGCTACAAGTAGTAAAATTTTCCTTCCAGAAATTATGTCGGTGGTGCTTCACCCCACAGTTGACCTATGAATGGCCTTAGTTCTTTTTCCGATAACGATAAGGCTTGAATCTGTTCCGCGTAACAATGCAATTGAAAATGAAAGGAGCATCTTCGCATCCTTCCTCCGTAGAGGTAACCGTGGGAGCAACCACTTCCTCTGTGACGAACCCTTAGTTGTTCCTGATCGAAGTTAATGCTGTACATATACCATAGATGCTTCTTAAACCAGAGAACCTAATACATCTAATAAACTCTTTTATTAGCTTGAAATGGTTAAGTTCTATGAGGTCCACCGCTTGTTGCAAAAAAATTATTCACCATTGAAAAAACCCTGTATAGAAAGTGCGAATTGATAAATTTTGCAATTAGAATTCTAATCCTGAGGAGATATTCCGGGAAGATATTTCACCGTTCAAAAAAATATCGCCAGCTTGGTAACTCCATGTAAGTTTATATGTAAATTAAAATAGAAAAAAACAAATTTTTCTGATTCAGAACAAATACTTCGCTTGATAATTATTGCGTGGGATACTTATTCAATATCTTTCTTTTATTACTTTTTACCTTGAAAGTCAACAACAAAGAAACCCCACATAATCGGTGTCCCACAGTATATTAACCATAAAACTGTCGATTACACAATAGCTACAAAAACGTTTTTATGGAGCGCAATCGACATATATCTCCCTTCAATGGTATTCTGTGGGTTTTCTCTCCCGAACATTGAAAAATATCTACAAAATACAAAATTTTTAACTGTTTCGGAATGGCTCCAGCGTTAGAAAAACTAGATATTTGTCAGATGAAATATATAGAACAATGTTGCCTAATGAACAGAAACAGTAACAGTAAAAATTGAAAACTAATACAACAATTAATCAATCAGTTTTAAAAATTATCAATGTCAAAATTCGCAAAATGGTTTTTTACCGTTATTGTTGTTTGCTTAGTGTATACTGGGAAACATTGTTCTATATATTGCTTCTCACAAATATCTAGTAGTTCTTACGTAGTCGCATTTCAAAACAATTGACAAATTTTATTTTATAGATATTTTTCGAACTTTGGAAGAGAAAATCCATTAAAAAAAATAGAAATAATGAATGCACCTCTCAAAGTATCCTATAATGATTCTATATACCTCCCTATATTTTACATTATCACCCCTAAAAAAATATTATAAAAAATACGAGCAAAGATACTAATTTCAACAAAACAGCACAGTAACATCGGAAATTCAAAATTATATTAATCACAAAAATTTCAAGAATATAACAGTCCATAAAAAATACCTTTTCAACTCGTCGAATTCATTGATATACACCATGGGTTTCCTTACCTGAAAAAAGAGAAGTATATAAGTAATTTTCATATGAGTGAAGGGAGACACCGTGATATCAATATCAAAAATATACATAAAATAAAGAATAAAATCACCATCTCACCCAAGTACGAGATGATGATGAATGATAATGATTCATGCTTGAGATTACCACAAAAAAAATATAATTTTTGGCGCTCTTGTTCCTCGGAACATAGTGCTTATCAATTTGCCTAAATGTCTGTAATTTTCGATTTTTTGGATGAAAATGGTCTTAAACAATTTGGTTCGACTCATCGATCAAGAATCCGTGGTCGAAATCGGCCAGCCGTAGGAACGATAACTCGCGAACAGAATGAGCAAGACAGTTGATATTTTCAGAGTAGGTTTGGGAGATGAATATCACTATTGTTCGCTATTGGGCTAAATCGGTCTGATGGTTTCAGATTAATGAAGAAAAATTTTTTTACCTTTACCTTCACCAAATTTCTAATTCGATTTTTTTCAAGATGCACTTCATAAGAATCCATTGATGTAATTTTCAACTCTAACAAGGTAATACTTAATACTTTAAATGATATGATTTTTCAAAATTTCAATAATACATCGTACTTCTATGTTTTCACAGAATGCGAATTCTACCTGTGTTCACTGTTCATTCATATCATCTTATCACCTATAAGTGACATGTCAAAATATTTGTTCTAGTTTGTTTGTATAATTCGTACTTTGAAAATATTTTGTGTTGGAAAACAAGGTTCCGAATCTTGAATTTGTGAATATATTATACAAGACCGTTTTGATACCAAAAATAATATTGACTTGTTACATATTGAATAATTTATGTATAAATATTGGGGATGATATTTCAGAAGATTTAGAATTGGATAATTTTAATGATGTAGTGTATGAAGGCAATAGGAAAGAAAAACATAATGGAATCATCAAAAGAAATTACTGTTCGTTAACCACCGAGGTTGATATAACTTTTACTTCCTTAAGTAGTGAGACATGTTCCTATATACATTATTTTCATAATGTTGCTAGCAAAAAAAAAAATGCTGAAATATTGATCTACATTTGTGTATCAAATATTTTTTCTTGAGTTGAGGTTCATAATATAGAATTAATGTATTAGTAGTATGAACTATTTAATTATGAAAAGAGGATTGTATTATATTAATATATTTTATACTATTAATTTAAATAATTTGTCGGTCTGCCTATACCCTATACCTATACAGATATTAGGAATAAATGGGCCATCTGCTATGATTCTCCCCAACCTTTCTCTAGACATTTCGATGATACTATCCTTAGGTATTTGGGTTGTGAAAACTATGCACCGAGTGCAACAACCCATTCCACGAGGTGAAATCATTGCAGATTGCTCATTTAATCTTGATGAATAAACTATTATTTAAATTTAATTTCTTTCATGATGCAGTTCTATCATAAGATTCCATTGATATCATTCCCAACTCTGAGAATCCAATACTTTCGGAGATATGATTTGTCAAAATTTGAACAAGATCGTCAGAGCTCATGTCCCCGCTTTATTTAATGCGTAATTTTTTATAACCTGAAATAAGTTAGTATATTTTCTGTTTTGAAATTTTACAAGAAATATATTATTATCAATTCCCCACTAGAAGAAAATATATTTCCTCCAGGAATTAATTATTCGGATATAAAAAACGAAATTAATTGTTTCCTATCGTCTCGGACATTTATAGATTGATGAAGGCGTAGGTATTTCACATTCGGGTTACTCCGATACATTTGGTGATTGATGACATACATACCTTCCGAGTTCAATCAATTCGGATAATGAACAAATTCTTATTGATTAAACGTTAATGCTCGAATTATTTTATTTTCAAACGCAACCCTTTCGAATATTCAATTCACGAAACATCCATTGCAATACAAATGGAATAATTCATTATCTCGTTCGGAGAAAAACAGAAAAGTCGGAGGGCATTTTAGCACTTTACTCATTACGTCCGAACAATTATCTATTCCATCGACGAAAACGCTGAATAATTTACGTGACAAAATTCGATGGATTCTTGACTTCCTGTCGAGACATTTCACGGCTCTAATTGGTGTTCGATGAATTCTTTAACTATGCAAAGGGTGATTTTTTGTATAAAAGCTTCCTACGTCATCGACGTAGTGATTAGTTCTGATCTGGATGGCAAATATATTTTTATTTATATGTAGTGCTTCCACATTATTATATTTGACAATTGAACTAGGATTTCGTATGAGGGCTGGCCGTATGGAGCTCATAACCACAAGCAACCATTTAAATTAATTTATAGTTCATTAAATTTTCAAATAATTGGCGCTCTTTTTCCTCGGAACAGAGTGCGCTTATCAATTTGCCTAACTGTATGCAATTTTCGAATTTTTGAATGTCTTAAACGATTTGGTTCGACTCACTGATCAAGAATCCGTGGTCGTAACCGATTCTGTCCAGCCGGTCCTCCGTTAACACGATAACTATCGAACGGAATGCGCTAGACAGTTGAAATTTTCAGAGTATGTTTAGGACATAGATATCTCGGATATGTTCGTTATTGGGCAAAATCGGTCTAATGGCTTCGGAGAAACGAAAAAAAAAAAATTTTCACATTACAAATTTCAAATTCAATTTTTTTCAAGAAGCAATTTCACCATAAGAATCCACTGATTTCATTTCCAACTCTAAAAAGCTAATACCTCCGGAGATATGATTTTTCAAAATTTCAATAATAAATCGTACTTCTATGTTTCCTCAGAATGCTGTACGTAATTATTATATGATCTGTGTTCTTACATGTCATATTATTTTCCTATGAGAGATAAATGTCAAAATTGTTTCTGGTTCGTTATTCTTGATAAATACACGTCCTGTTCTAGAAAACAAAGTATGATTGAATGCAAAATGACCAATGATACTCGCAATGATATTAGCTCAGCTATCGTAGAATTATGATGATTATACATTTAAGGTGATAATATAATGCTCGTGGATAATCCATATGATGATGGAAATATATTCTTTGGTTGTGTTCAGAATATCTCCAGTAAAAGCAAACCTGCAATATTGTCTCAAGTCTTGATATAATATAATTTTCAGAGTAGATTGAGGAATGCATATCTCGGATAAGTTCGTTATTGGGGAGAATCGGTCTGTCTGAATTCAATTTCTTTCATGATGCACTTCTATCGTAAGAAACTATTCATATTCAAAAACCGGCTGGACACTTGGAGAGCTAGTGCGTTGCTGTGACGTGTTTGTGTCTGTGCTCTTGTTATTTTTTATTCCCCTGTCCTTAGGAGATTTTAAACTAGTACTGTTTCATTAAGGTTTTTTTATTGTAGTTTTCAAAGAGTTTATAGTTTTACTTTACTCTGTAATCTTTATAATAATAATAATATCATTCCCAGAGACCAATAATTTGGGAGATATGATTTGTCAAAGTTTGAACAAGAGCGCCAGAGCTCCTGTTCACAGGGCTTTCCCATGTTTTCGAATGTTCTACTCCTAAATACTATTCAAGTCGATCGAATCTGTAGTTTAGGAAATATTGATATTCATATGATTATACTGACACTCCTAGGTCTTCCGAGGAGAATTCTCAAAAGCTCTTGAATGTGCTTAAGCCACCTTAGGTAAAGCATTGTTAATTTTTTGACCCAAGAATGAAAGGTGGTCCCTACCATCTGATTAGGAAATTCCTTTCCAAGCCAGAGACCTCGTGGTTCCTAGTCCAATGCTCACGACATTGTGCATGTCATTGGCGCGCTTGTTGCTAGGGCTATCGTTTTGCTCTAATGTTGTAGGTCTTGTGTGTTTGGAAGGAAATAAACTCAAACGATTGGGTTTGACTCACTGATGAATAATTCGAGGTCAAATCCAATTTTGTCTGACCCGCCAAGAGCCAAAAATACAGACCTTTGGTCGAATTGGCTCGCCGCTTGCGGAGGTTTTTGCGTGCTTAAAAGTCCCGTCTTGAAGAAATCACTTTTCAGAGTTACGAGACCGCGTCTTGTCAATTCCACGATGCCCCCGCGCGACGCGAGTAGCGTATACCGGTGAAGCCAGAAAAATCGATATCCCCACACATAACTAGTGTCCTACAAACGGCCTCATTTAATTGACGAGCGATGTTATGCGCGATCGGCCCGAATACGTCAGTCTTCCAGCATTCATTTCTCGCAAGTTTTTAATGAACCCCCGCTTCTGCACTCTACTCCACGTCTACGTGAACGAAAGTGTGGATTATCTCGATTTCTCCCTTTTTTCTGGCGCTTTGTTTCAGCCGCCACGTCGGTTGTGAGCGACGTTGTCACACTTGCACTGATTTACGTTTGCATATGGCGCCCTCGAAAAAGCCGATTGGATTTATGAGTTGAACGTCTGGATACCTGGTCGACGATCATCTACGGAGTCCTACGATTACACCGACAATCACCCTATTGGTTATTTTATATCATAAAACTGCACACAACACAACTAATATGGAATCACCCAGTAATTTCAGGAAATAGAATGTAATTTGAAAAAAGTTATTCAGAAGTGAAGAGATCCTAGTTTTCCAAACTAAGGTTATTACAAGAATATAATTAAAATTATTGGAATTATCTTATAGACCAGTGACCATAATTAAAAAAAAAATTATAGTAGGATGAAACTCATTGTAAAAGGAAGAGAATATAACAAAAATGAAAGGAAAAATAATTTATAGGCGGGAAGTGGAAGGGGGTGAGTTTTTAAGGGTAAAAAACGGTTTATCTCGATTTCCGGCAAAACTACAAGTTCTATGGAAAAAAGTCAAATGGCAATGTTGTAGGCTATGAAAAGATCTACAACTTTTATATTCACACTTTTTTCACATAACCTCAAAATTTATGTGAGAAATTCAAATAACCAAGTTTTTGGTTTTTTATTTTTATCTTTCACAAAAACAATGTTTTTTTGCACGAAATTTTTTGTAAACTTACGTTTTTATGTCCCAAACAAACTGTAATTTCTTTGATTCAAAATATTCATGTTTCCACTTTATTTTGACTTAATATCGAAAAGCAACCTAGCAAAAGTCAGTGGGTATTTTCTTCGGTGAAGTCTCTTCTTTCTGATGGTGTAAAAAAATATACATTACTATGTTCTCAGAAAATGCTAAGATATTCTGACGTGAGAATTTTCGATTGAAAATTAGGCTACTTTTTCGATATTAATTCAAATTAAAGTAAAAAAAATTATATTTTAAGTCAAAAATATTACAGTGTGTTTGGGACATAAAAAAAGTAAGTTTTCACCAAATTGCGTGAAATTTTTTGTTTTTGAGAATGATTCAAATAAAAAACCAAAAACTTGGTTTTTTGAATTCTTTATATAAATCACCTACAACTTTTCCATTTAAATTAATCGAGATAAACTCAGATCACCTTCATTTTATATTATATTCTCTTCCTTTTGCAATGCGTTTCATCCTAATATTATTATTTTCCCTTTTTACCATTTTCAAAGGCTTCAGCACTGGCCTATTAATAATAAAACAAATTGAAAAAATGTGTAGATCTCTATAAAAGTATTTTTCCTAAAAATGACAATTTATCAAGACATAATTCTATTCGAAAAATGTTAATAATCTTATCAATCAGGTTATTCATTTCTTTTAGGGGAACCTTTCCTCTAAAACCGCTTGTATAAGTTGCTCTGTGTTACCCAGGTTGTTTTGACGAGCCCTAATCTTTCTTCTAAATAATGCTATTCAAAAAAAAATGAATGGTCTTATCTTTCAGGATATTCATTTCTTTTAGGGGAACATTTCCTCTAAAACCGCTTCTATAAGTTGCTCTGTGTTACCAAGCCTTACACGAGCCCTAATCTTTCTCCTGATCTTATCCCATAAGTGCTCTAGGATTCAGATCTGGTGAGCAAGAACGCCATTCTAAAACTGCAACACCATCGGCTTCTAAGAAAAATTTTGAAACTCTGCTGATAAAAAATAAGGGATTAACTCAGCTTCTAAAATATAATATATAAAATAATATATAAAATATAAATATATTTATAGAAAAAATAGTAAGCACCAAACATAACAATAATATAGAGATAAAAAAATAATTCTTTATTTAATTTTTCTCTAGCCTTAAATATTAAAAATAAACTGCACATTCATAATAAAACCCAAAAATAAGATAATGAATCATACATCATATCCTTAAAATAACTAATGGATCTGTAAAATTAAATTTCACAGTAAAACCAATATATGTTTAATTGATGAAAATTTATTTAAAAAACAAAGAGGAGTAAAAAATAATAAATAAAATTCATATCCTTAATGAAACCAAAAAATAAGATAATAAGTCATGTCCTAAAAATAACTAATAAATCTGTAAAAACTAAATTTCACAATAAAACCAATATATTGTTAATTAATGAAAATTTATTTAAAAAACAAAGAGGAGTTGAAAATAATAAATAAAGTAAAATTATCGTAGAACATTAAAAGAATTAAAATGTAAGAATCATCTGATTCAGATTTGTAAGTGGGAACCCGGCATTACCGAGTTTGGCCGGGAAGCATACCGACAACGTCGCGTTTCATAGTATTTCAGAGCTGTAGTAAAAGCAGTAGTAATTAATACGTAATGACACCACAATCTTCTTTTTGTCCCCCAACTCGAACGACGTCAGTCCAAAGTCAAGAGTTTATGGAAATGAAAACCGCCTTTCGTCTTGTACAGCTTCTGTTACATGACCTCGTTCTTTTCATTCATAAGTGTACTCCATCATTTTTACTATATAAAATGTACGACGAAGTGGAGCTTGGAGTAGAATATACAGAATGGAGAATTGGGTGATGTTTCTTTTTCATTTGAACAATTACCGTGGGAATGGGGAATTTTATTCCTTTTATCAAATTCAAGGCAGAGTTTATTAATGTTTTAACCTTCAAACTTTAATATTTAGAAGTGGGTGTATTTGGGTTCAAGAATTCGAATCCGACAAATATAGAGCTCCGTACATTTATATCTGTAATATGATACCTGAATCAGAAAATGTAGTCTTTAATTGGGAAACAGTTGAAACCTTTCGCTTCAGTCCATTTATACAGGGAGAATCTAACTATTGTGGCAAAGGAAAGGGGCAGGTGAATTTGACCAACTTATGGCGATAGGACCAAATATGCCTCAATAAAATATTGCTGTGGAAAAATATACAGGGCGTTAAAGTTGAAACCGGAGTGAACCTAGCAGCCGTTTCCAGCAGCCAGTTCTGCCGAATACACCCGAACGCGTTATCCAGTGGCGTACGGAGCGATGATAAATTTATGCTATAGTATGGCCAATTCCCATAAATAATCAATATAGGGAACTCAGATTTCATTGAATTTCTGTTGAACAATGAGAAATAATTCTAGTGGTAACGGGGGTTAATTATATTGATGATTTGGGAATGTTATTACACTTGAATATCAAAATTGCGATATTTCGAAAACCGTTCGTCGGATCATTACCAAAGTTTGTACGCAGAATTTATATATCGGGGTGATTAATTTTAGCGAATTTCGAAGACTTCCCTGAAGATTCAGGGGTTGAAAATCCATCCCCTATTTTACAAAAATTCATATCTCGGGAAATATTAAACGGAGCATAATGACACTCGGTACGTAAGATTGTTATATTCATACGAACATTCACTGAAAATTTCAACAACTCGCAAAGGGATCCAGGGGGTGGCAGACCATCCCCTATTTTTCAAAATTCCATATCCCTGAAAATATTCAACGGAGCATAACACTCGGTACGTAAGATTATTATATTGATATGAACATTCGCTGAAAATATCAACTACTCGCAAAGGGATCCAGGGGGTGGCAGACCATCCCCTATTTAAAAAAAAATTCATATCTCGGAAAATATTCAACGGAGCATAATGACACTCGGTACGTAAGATTTTTGTATTGATATGAACATTCCCTGAAAATTTCGTCAACTCGCAAAGGGATCCAGGGGGTGGCAAACCATCCCCTATTTAAAAAAATCCATATCTCGGAAAATATTCAACGGAGCATAATGACACTCGGTACGTAAGATTATTGAATTGATATGAATATTCACTGAAAATTTCATCAACTCGCAAAGGGATCCAGGGGGAAAAAAGCATCCCCTATTTTAAAAAAATTCATATCTCGGAAAATATTCAACGGAGCATAATGACACTCGGTACGTAAGATTATTGTATTGATATGAACATTCACTGAAAATTTCATCAACTCGCAAAGGGATCCAGGGGGAAAAAACCATCCCCTATTTTAAAAAAATCCATAACTCTGAAAATATTCAACGGAGCATAATGACACTCGGTACGTAAGATTGTTATAGTGATATGAACATTCGCTGAAAGTATCAACTACTCGAAAAGGGATCCAGGGGGTGGCAGACCATCCCCTATTTTAAAAAAATCCATATCTCGGAAAATATTCAACGGAGCATAATGACACTCGGTACTTAAGATTGTTATATTGATATGAACATTCGCTGAAAATATCAACTACTCGCAAAGGGATCCAGGGGGTGGCAGACCATCCCCTATTTTAAAAAAATCCATATCTCGGAAAATATTCAACGGAGCATAATGACACTCGGTACGTAAGATTGTTATATGGATATGAACATTCGCTGAAAATATCAACTACTCGCAAAGGGATCCAGGGGGTGGCAGACCATCCCCTATTTTAAAAAAATCCATATCACTGAAAATATTCAACGGAGCATAATGACACTCGGTACGTAAGATTGTTATATTGTTATGAACATTCGCTGAAAATATCAACTACTCGCAAAGGGATCCAGGGGGTGGCAGACCATCCCCTATTTTAAAAAAATCCATATCTCGGAAAATATTCAACGGAGCATAATGACACTCGGTACGTAAGATTACTATATTGATATGAACATTCGCTGAAAATATCAACTACTCGCAAAGGGATCCAGGGGGTGGCAGACCCCCTATTTTAAGAAAAATCCATATCTCGGAAAATATTCAACGGAGCATAATGACACTCGGTACGTGAGATTATTGTATTGATATGAACATTCCCTGAAAATTTCGTCAACTCGCAAAGGGATCCAGGGGGTAGCAGACCATCCCCTATTTCAAAAAAATCCATATCTCGGAAAATATTCAACGGAGCATAATGACACTCGGTACGTAAGATTATTATATTGATATGCACATTCGCTGAAAATATCAACTACTCGCAAAGGGATCCTGGGGATGGCAGACCATCCCCTATTATTCAAAATTCCATATCTCTGAAAATATTCAACGGAGCATAATGACACTCGGTACGTGAGATTATTGTATTGATATGAACATTCCCTGAAAGTTTCGTCAACTCGCAAAGGGATCCAGGGGGTAGCAGACCAACCCTATTTAAAAAAAATGCATATCTCGGAAAATATTCAACGGAGCATAATGACACTCGGTACGTAAGATTATTATATTGATATGCACATTCGCTGAAAATATCAACTACTCGCAAAGGGATCCAGGGGGTGGCAGACCATCCCCTATTTTAAAAAAATCCATATCTCGGAAAATATTCAACGGAGCATAATGACATTCGGTACGTAAGATTATTGTATTGATATGAACATTCCCTGAAAATTTCGTCAACTCGCAAAGGGATCCAGGGGGTGGTAGACCATCCCCTATTATTCAAAATGCCATATCTCTGAAAATATTCAACGGAGCATAATGACACTCGGTACGTAATATTATTATATTGATATGAACATTCGCTGAAAATATCAACTACTCGCAAAGGGATCCAGGGGGTGGCAGACCATCCCCTATTTTTCAAAATTCCATATCTCTGAAAATATTTAACGGAGCATAATGACACTCGGTACGTGAGATTATTGTATTGATATGAACATTCCCTGAAAATTTCGTCAACTCGCAAAGGGATCCAGGGGGTAGCAGACCATCCCCTATTTCAAAATAATCCATATCTCGGAAAATATTCAACGGAGCATAATGATACTCGGTACGTAAGATTATTATATTGATATGCACATTCGCTGAAAATATCAACTACTCGCAAAGGGATCCTGGGGGTGGCAGACCATCCCCTATTTTAAAAAAATCCATATCTCTGAAAATATTCAACGGAGCATATTGACACTCGTTACGTAAGATTATTATATTGATATGAACATTCGCTGAAAATATCAACTACTCGCAAAGGGATCCAGGGGGTGGCAGACCATCCCCTATTTTAAAAAAATCCATTTCTCTGAAAATATTCAACGGAGCATAATGACACTCGGTACGTAAGATTATTATATTGATATGAACATTCGCTGAAAATATCAACTACTCGCAAAGAGATCCAGGGGGTGGCAGACCATCCCCTATTTTAAAAAAATCCATAGCTCGGAAAATATTCAACGGAGCATAATGACACTCGGTACGTGAGATTATTGTATTGATATGAACATCCGCTGAAAATATTCAGAGATATGGCATTTTGAATAATAGGGGATGATCTGCCACCCCCTGGATCCCTTTGCGAGTTGACGAAACTTTCAGGGAATGTTCATATCAATACAATAATCTCACGTACCGAGTGTCATTATGCTCCGTTGAATATTTTCAGAGATATGGCATTTTGAATAATAGGGGATGGTCTGCCACCCCCTGGATCCCTTTGCGAGTGGTTGATATTTTCAGCGAATGTTCATATCAATATAATAATCTTACGTACCGAGTGTCATTATGCTCCGTTGAATTTTTTCAGAGATATGGATTTTTTTAAAATAGGGGATGGTTTGCCACCCCCTGGATCCCTTTGCGAGTTGACGAAATTTTCAGGGAATGTACATATCAATACAATAATCTTACGTACCGAGTGTCATTATGCTCCGTTGAATATTTTCCGAGATCTGGATTTTTTTTAAATAAGGGATGGTCTGCCACCCCCTGGATCCCTTTGCGAGTAGTTGATATTTTCAGCGAATGTTCATATCAATATAATAATCTTACGTACCGAGTGTCATTATGCTCCGTTGAATATTTTCCGAGATATGGATTTTTTTTAAATAGGGGATGGTCTGCCACCCCCTGGATCCCTTTGCGAGTAGTTGATATTTTCAGCGAATGTTCATATCAATATAACAATCTTACGTACCGAGTGTCATTATGCTCCGTTGAATATTTTCCGAGATATGGATTTTTTTTAAATAGGGGATGGTCTGCCACCCCCTGGATCCCTTTGCGAGTAGTTGATATTTTCAGCGAATATTCATATCAATATAACAATCTTACGTACCGAGTGTCATTATGCTCCGTTGAATATTTTCAGAGATATGGATTTTTTTTAAATAGGGGATGGTTTTTTTCCCCTTGGATCCCTTTGCGAGTTGATGAAATTTTCAGTGAATGTTCATATCAATACAATAATCTTACGTACCGAGTGTCATTATGCTCCGTTGAATATTTTCAGAGATATGGATTTTTTTAAAATAGGGGATGGTTTTTTCCCCCCTGGATCCCTTTGCGAGTTGATGAAATTTTCAGTGAATGTTCATATCAATACAATAATCTTACGTACCGAGTGTCATTATGCTCCGTTGAATATTTTCAGAGATATGGAATTTTGAATAATAGGGGATGGTCTGCCACCCCCTGGATCCCTTTGCGAGTAGTTGATATTTTCAGCGAATGTGCATATCAATATAATAATCTTACGTACCGAGTGTCATTATGCTCCGTTGAATATTTTCCGAGATATGGATTTTTTTAAAATAGGGGATGGTTTGCCACCCCCTGGATCCCTTTGCGAGTAGTTGATATTTTCAGCGAATGTTCATATCAATATAATAATATTACGTACCGAGTGTCATTATGCTCCGTTGAATATTTTCAGAGATATGGCATTTTGAATAATAGGGGATGGTCTGCCACCCCCTGGATCCCTTTGCGAGTAGTTGATATTTTCAGGGAATGTTCATATCAATGCAATAATCTTACGTACCGAGTGTCATTATGCTCCGTTGAATATTTTCCGAGATACGGATTTTTTTTAAATAGGGGATGGTCTGCCACCCCCTGGATCCCTTTGCGAGTAGTTGATATTTTCAGCGAATGTTCATATCAATACAATAATCTCACGTACCGAGTGTCATTATGCTCCGTTGAATATTTTCAGAGATATGGCATTTTGAATAATAGGGGATGGTCTGCCACCCCCTGGATCCCTTTGCGAGTAGTTGATATTTTCAGCGAATGTTCATATCAATATAATAATCTTACGTACCGAGCGTCATTATGCTCCGTTGAATATTTTCAGAGATATGGAATTTTCAATAATAGGGGATGGTCTGCCACCCCCTGGATCCCTTTGCGAGTAGTTGATATTTTCAGCGAATGTTCATATCAATATAATAATCTTACGTACCGAGCGTCATTATGCTCCGTTGAATATTTTCAGAGATATGGAATTTTCAATAATAGGGGATGGTCTGCCACCCCCAGGATCCCTTTGCGAGTAGTTGATATTTTCAGCGAATGTTCATATCAATATAATAATCTTACGTACCGAGTGTCATTATGCACCGTTGAATATTTTCCGAGATATGGATTTTTTTAAAATAGGGGATGGTTTGCCACCCCCTGGATCCCTTTGCGAGTTGACGAAATTTTCAGGGAATGTTCATATCAATACAATAATCTTACGTACCGAGTGTCATTATGCTCCGTTGAATATTTTCCGAGATATGGATTTTTTTTAAATAGGGGATGGTCTGCCACCCCCTGGATCCCTTCGCGAGTAGTTGATATTTTCAGCGAATGTTCATATCAATATAATAATCTTACGTACCGAGCGTCATTATGCTCCGTTGAATATTTTCAGAGATATGGAATTTTCAATAATAGGGGATGGTCTGCCACCCCCAGGATCCCTTTGCGAGTAGTTGATATTTTCAGCGAATGTTCATATCAATATAATAATCTTACGTACCGAGTGTCATTATGCTCCGTTGAATATTTTCCGAGATATGGATTTTTTTTAAAATAGGGGATGGTTTGCCACCCCCTGGATCCCTTTGCGAGTAGTTGATATTTTCAGCGAATGTTCATATCAATATAATAATATTACGTACCGAGTGTCATTATGCTCCGTTGAATATTTTCAGAGATATGGCATTTTGAATAATAGGGGATGGTCTGCCACCCCCAGGATCCCTTTGCGAGTAGTTGATATTTTCAGGGAATGTTCATATCAATACAATAATCTTACGTACCGAGTGTCATTATGCTCCGTTGAATATTTTCCGAGATACGGATTTTTTTTAAATAGGGGATGGTCTGCCACCCCCTGGATCCCTTTGCGAGTAGTTGATATTTTCAGCGAATGTTCATATCAATACAATAATCTCACGTACCGAGTGTCATTATGCTCCGTTGAATATTTTCAGAGATATGGCATTTTGAATAATAGGGGATGGTCTGCCACCCCCTGGATCCCTTTGCGAGTAGTTGATATTTTCAGCGAATGTTCATATCAATATAATAATCTTACGTACCGAGTGTCATTATGCTCCGTTGAATATTTTCAGAGATATGGATTTTTTTAAAATAGGGGATGGTCTGCCACCCCCTGGATCCCTTTGCGAGTAGTTGATATTTTCGGCGAATGTTCATATCAATATAATAATCTTACGTACCGAGTGTCATTATGCTCCGTTGAATATTTTCCGAGATATGGATTTTTTTAAAATAGGGGATGGTTTGCCACCCCCTGGATCCCTTTGCGACTTGACGAAATTTTCAGGGAATGTTCATATCAATACGATAATCTTACGTACCGAGTGTCATTATGCTCCGTTGAATATTTTCCGAGATATGGATTTTTTTAAAATAGGGGATGGTCTGCCACCCCCTGGATCCCTTTGCGAGTAGTTGATATTTTCAGCGAATGTTCATATCAATATAATAATCTTACGTACCGAGTGTCATTATGCTCCGTTGAATATTTTCCGAGATATGGATTTTTTTAAAATAGGGGATGGTTTGCCACCCCCTGGATCCCTTTGCGAGTAGTTGATATTTTCAGCGAATGTTCATATCAGCATAATAATCTTACGTACCGAGTGTCATTATGCTCCGTTGAATATTTTCAGAGATATGGAATTTTGAAAAATAGGGGATGGTCTGCCACCCCCTGGATCCCTTTGCGAGTTGTTGAAATTTTCAGTGAATGTTCGTATGAATATAACAATCTTACGTACCGAGTGTCATTATGCTCCGTTTAATATTTCCCGAGATATAAATTTTTGTAAAATAGGGGATGGATTTGCAACCCCTGAATCTTCAGGGAAGTCTTCGAAATTCTCTAAAATTAATCACCCCGATATATATATTCTGCGTACAAACTTTGGTAATGATCCGACGAACGGTTTTCGAAATATCGCAATTTTGATATTCAAGTGTAATAACATTCCCAAATCATCAATATAATTAACCCCTTGTTACCACTAGAATTATTTCTCATTGTTCAACAGAAATTCAATGAAATCTGAGTTCTCTATATTGATTATTTATGGAAATTGGCCATACTATAGCATAAATTTATCATCGCTCCGTACGCCACTGGATAACGCGTTCGGGTGTATTCGGCAAAACTGGCCGCTGGAAACGGCTGCTAGGTTCACTCCGGTAAAGTTGAAATATATTTTTCGTTTTTTGACCAAAGTATGTACATACAGTGAGGAAAAGTCAATTGAAATAAATTAATTTTCTTGGTTACTGTACATATTTATGGAAAATGCCGAAACACGTCAAATATAAATTTTCAATCTTCTTCGTAAAAATGCGAACCCTATCTTCAAACCCATCCGAAAATACAACCCTCAATTTTTCAAATATTAGTTATGGGCTTGTAATTTGTAATACATTGTTTAAAAGGTCTCGTCATTCTCTGTTCAGAACTGTTATCACATTCATGTTCATTGCTAAGATCGAATTGGAAAAAAAATCAAGTTATTATTAGCGAAATTTGGTACACTATCAAAAACTAAAATGTAATGCAAAATATAGCAATAAAAATTATGAATCTTAATGAAGTAGATGTTCAAAGTTCGGCTTGGCAACATCCTAACCTCAAATAAAAATTTCATCCAACATTAATCAACATCTCAGGAGTGATCGACCTAATGGCAAGCGCTATCCGATCATTTAGGTTATTCAAATCAAGGGGTTCAGTTTTGTGCACGATGCACTTCACTAATCCCCATAAAAATAAATCTAATGGGTTAAGTTTGGGGGATTGCGCTGGCCATTCGATCGTGTCTCGATTTGGTGGTGCTCCATCCTGTTGGAACCATATCGTATTCCGTGGAACTTGATGATTTCCTTGATCAGAATAATATGAATTTGTCAAAGTTGGAAGAACATTATTTTGAAGTAGTGCTGAATATTTAACGATATTGGAACGACATCATTTTGATGTCGTGCTAAATATTCATCAAATTACCCTTACCGAAAAAGGGGTCTATGATATGGTTTCGAAAATTTCCCCAACATTGACCTTTTGAGGGAATCGTGTTTGTTTCCCACTCATCCATTGAGAATTTTCGGTAGACCAGTAGCGGCAATTTTGACGATTAGCATGGCCGTTGAGAGAAAAAGTACACTCATCAGAAAAAAAAACATATTACTATATTCTAAAAACGGCTAATACAATCTTTTTTAAATTTTTGGAAAAAAATACCCATTTTTCGAAGTCGCTCAAATTGTAGGCAATTTTATCTAGTTTTTTCCACGGAATTTTTATTCGGGAACAAACAAGCCTGAATCCCTTCAAAATCTGGGTATTTCGCTACCGCTGAGACAGATTTGGACCTCGACACAAATCCTACAGGACCCCGTTTTTCATCCCAGACGTTAGAAAATCACCTCGGCATCGAGAAACTTTCCGAAGCCTTTTCAAGTCGGCCCTGAATAACCCCAGTCACGTCAACCATCCGATACCTTCAGATGAGGGGAATCAACGGAACACCCACGCTCCCTGGCGGCAGCCAGATTTAAAAGCCTATAAACCAATTTTATAAAACAGGAAGTTGAGCAGAAGAACTAATGGTTCTCTTGCATGATACCCTGAATTTGCATAAGACATTAGAGCGGATAAAATTCCCAAGCGGGAAGGAGGAGTACCTGCATTCTAATTTCAGGTATCGATGGGATGTGTACGATGCAAATCGGCCAGAAATGAACGAGGTTCATGTTAACCCTTAATAAGTACAAGTATGTACATGAGAGGAGAAAATTATCGGTGAATAATGATGTCGACATACAGATTGTAAATTACAACAAATTTGGACACGGTTGAACGTGCATGAGTACATCGACTATAAGATAACAATCATAATAATTATTGTATTGAACCCTTCAAGACATGATACGTTTACGAGGATAGTTCTCGAATTGTTGCCCATAACATAAAATCATGAAACTATTTTATTTTTCAAACAGTCCACTGGAATGTTTTTACACTTGGTGTATCGGTGTTAAAGTGTTTCAAACCCTAATCAAGACGATAATCTGTAATGAAATTCATATATTTTTCAACCAATAAAAGTGGGAAATCCTGTGGACAGGAGCTTTTAGGCGTTCTTGTTCAAACATTGACAAATCATATATCCGGATGTATTGGTTTCACAGAGTTGGGAATGATACATATCAATAGATTCTTATGACAGAACTGCATAACAAACGAAATTAAATAAAAAAAAAGTGGGAAAGCCCTGTGGCAAGTGCTTTGGCGCTGTTGTTCAATCTTTGACAAAATAAATTAAATAAAAAAAAAAACAAATGTGCCAAAAATTATATTATTAATTCGAAACAACGAACTTATCCGAGATATTAATTCCTCAAATCCACTCTGGAAATTATATTATATCAATTGGAACTCAGCCAATATTCCAGTTTTGTTTTCACTGAAGATATTCTGAATCTAATTTGATAAACTTACCAAATTATATTACATCATATGGATAATCCAAGTGCATATAGGGTAGGGGTAATTATAATAACCTATAAATGGTCATTTTGCATTCGATCATACTTTGTTACTTGTTGACATTTGACATGTCTGTCAACGGTAGATAAGATTACATGTATGAACAGTGAACAGATAGAATTCGTATTATGTGAAAACATAAAAGTACGATGAACTATTGAATCTCTTGAATCATATCTCCGAAAGTATTAGCTTGAACCAGTTGAAAATGATATCGATGGATTCTTATGATGAAAGTGTATCTAAAAAAAAATTGGATTCTAAATTTGTAATTTAAAAAAAAATTCTGTTACTCCGAAACCATCCGGCCGATTTTGCCCAATTACGAACTTAAACGAGAGTTGCAGCCAAGCGGTTGAAGGGAAATATTCGATTTTATCGACAAAATTGGGAAAAATTAAAAATCAATTGATGGGTTTCGCCGTTGCTATTATAGGTTATGGCTTGAAAAAATATGGATTTTATTTCATAATATGGCCAACCCCTATAACATAATACGCTAAACGAGCTGAATCCATTGAATTGCTTGAGATATCGCACATTGATATACGTTTTACTATGCCCATAGTCATATGATCCTCGCGAAATTCAGTATTGAACTTGTTTGTTTCAAAGGAAACAACATTTCAAATTTTTTGTACCTCTGGACAAAAGGCGAAACATATCCACTCACAAATATGATCAGATGTTACGGCCATCCGGGCGTAATTTCATATAATCTAGAAAATTTAGATCGTATAATATGCCGTTAAAGAAGTGTCTATGGCTACAATAAAACAAATGTATGTTTCATGTCTATGGATGAAAAGTTTTCATTTCAAATGTGAATTTCCTCTAAGAGGTTTTAAGGGTAAAAAACAGTTTATCTCGAATTTCGGCAAAATTACAAGACCTATGGAAAAAAATTAAATGGCAAAGTTGTAGGTAATAAAAAGATCTACAACTTTTGAATCCACGTTTTTTTCACATAACCTCAAAATGTATGTGAAAAATTCAAATAACCAAGAATTTGGTTTCTTATTTTTATCTTTCACAATTTTTTTTTCACGGAATTTGGTGAAAAAATTTTTTTTTTTCAAATATTTGTTTTTTCACCCTATTTTGACTCAATATCGAAAAAGCACCCTAATTTTCAATCGAAAATTCTCACGTCAAAATATCTGCTTTTTTAAAGAAGTCGGTGTTTTTTTTGTTCCTTGAAATCTTTACTTTCTGGTGTTGTAAATAATATATATGGGTAATTCTCACGAAATCCCGAAATTTGGTCATTAAAATAGACAAATAATATTGAAACGGATTCTTATTAATATTCTATGAAATTTTGTGGTACTGATGTTGCAAGATTATAATTATATAGCGGTCCCTAGAATAAACGTGTTTTAGGTGGATTATGAGGATTAAAAAAAAATTGAAAATGAGGGGATGAAGACTAAGTGAGGCAATGAGAAAATAGTTCAATTTTAAATTACCTTTCAATTGATTAATCAACTATTAGTTTTTAACATCAGAAGGAACATAAAATCACAAGGTTATTGTAGATCAACAGAATTATTTCCATTTAACCTAACTTCAATCATTATTTTGCACTAAATCAAAGTGGCAGTATAAAAATGAACAAAAACAAAATATATTCACTTAAAAATTAACTTAGTTGTCATTTTACCAATGGATTAAAGTTCTGTTGTACTATTTAATCTTAACAACATTAACAAAACAATTTCTTTTTTATGCAAAATTAATAAAATAATGAAAATTAGTTATACTTAATTAGAAATCTACCAACAAAAAGTACTTTTCTTATCTATTCATTCTCAAAGTTAATAAAACAGTCTCATCTCAGTTACATATTTTAGTATATTTCCTTGACAGCATAACATCCCTTTTTGATTAATGTTGGTGGCCTGATCTTCTGGTGAATACCATTCCAGGCATACAACTGTTCATCCTTGATTATTGGTCATCTCCAAGAATTGGTTCCTCTTTTCATACACTTTACTAAAGCACCCCCTGGACAAAGTTTTTCGTCCTAATTTATTAGGACATGATCACCTTTATTATAAGTGTGATTTTTAGATGTCATACAAATAACATCATTTGATGAATGTCCAACATGTGACTTGGTTCGTGTTTTTGTTGTAATACGCATTGGTTATTCAATGCAAATATTCGAAGATTATCAGCAAAAACAAATAGGCAAATTTTCACTTATACTATTTTTTCTTGGCATTAATTGACTGCACAAAAATATTACAGCGGTGAATTAAAGAATAAACTGAAGCAAATGTTCGAAAAAGCAAGTTGACTTTGGTCAAAATTACTACTTCATAAATCATCATTCCCTCACTAGAAATTTATATGAGGGAATGACGGTGAGGGAATGATTAAACAAAGAATAATAAAAAAAAACTCACGATATAAACTCACTATTAAAATGTTGTTTTGTATAAAATGATAACTCCCATAAGTCTACTTATCTATGTAATTAATAACGAATAAAGTATTTTACTTTTTGTTTTTCCTGGATGTGAGGGAATGACCTTAAAAAATGCAATTCAAACAAAATATCCTATTATTTCTTTTTCGACGCAAAGTCTAACACGCTGTCGTTAAATTCACCATAATGGTGAGTTGACAGGACTGCCACCTATCAAAAACTCATAGTAGCGTTCCTGTTGGATTAACAATGCGATCAAAATTCGATTATCGGTAACAATGTGAGGGAATGATTTATTTTTATGGGACACGTGTATATTCTCTATTTTTGCATACAGTTTTTAGGATATAATCCAAATTAAAATTTTTTTCATTAATCTATCATATTTTTAATCGAAAAGTCTCCAAAGTAGACTTTTATTATTTTTTCTTGTTTGTTTGATAATATAAAAGTAATCGAACGTGTAGCTTGGGACATAGTGAGGGAATGATTTTACGGACTAAATATTGGTGTATTTATTCTTATGTATGTATTTGGTTCCGAAATATTAAGTGAAACTTCTAGTGTCGATTACATATATTACAAGAAAATTTTGATATCCGTTATAGGGTTGTTAGATTTTCGATAAAACTTAAAGGACAAGAATTTCGGTATTTCGTGAGAATTACCCATATATATATATATATATATATATTACTTTGGTATATTTTCTCAGAAAATGCTAGGAAATAATAGGAAGTATTGGTAGTAAGCTACTTCCCCACTTCTCTATGAAATACTTTTTGATGGGCTAAAATTTTCCGTAGGTTACTCAGGTATATAAGTTATCTTAAAATAGCATTAATAGGCAATAATAGGCAATATGCTATAATTTAGAGAAGATTCTACAATTTTCTCAAAATATGATAGATGTCTTATTAAATATTACTTAAGCATTTTCCGAGAAAATTTACCATAGTAATCTATATTTTTTAACATCATCAGAAAGTAGAGATTTCAACGAACAAAAAGCCCACCCACTTTTTTAAACAAGCAGATATTTTGACGTGAGAATTTTCGATTGAAAATTAGTCTGCTTTTTCGATATTGAATCTAAATAAGGTGAAAAAATTAATTGTTTAAATCTAAACAATTACTGAGTGTTTGGCACATAAAAAGGAACGTTTAAACAAATTTCGTGAAAAAAAAATTGTAAATGATAAAAATAAAAAAACAAAAATTTGGTTATTCGAATGTTTCGCATAAATTTTGAGGTTATGTGAAAAACGTGTGAATACATAAGTTGTAGATCATTTCATTACCTACATTTTTTGCCATTTAACTTTTTTCCATAGGACTTGTAGTTTTGCTGGAAATCGAGATAAACCGATTTGTACCCTTAAAAACTCACCCCCTTCCACTTCCCGACCTCAGATGGCCCGTAAATTATTTTTCGTTTAATATTTGTTATATTCTCTTTCTTTTCCAATGGGTTTCACCCTAACTATTGTTTTTTTTTTGTTTCAAAAATTATCAACCTTGGTCTAATTGCACTATTGCACTAAGATTTATTAGTGACAAACGTATTCAAAATTGAAGAAGGGTGAGGCTAATGGAAAAAGATCCTCTATTCTCAAATATAGGATCGTCTTTCACAAAACAAATGGCATCGCAGTTGCTAGTAGAGTAGATGTCCATCACTTCAAACTCATCTGCCACAAAGCTGCCATCAAGAAGTTCTTGACTACAAGACATCGTCGATCTGCCCAGCAATCTCGGAGTATTTAGCATCAACAAGACATCTAACACGATGAATTTTTAAATACCACCCGGTGCAATCTCGTCCGTTAGATCCTTTTTCGCAGGTAACCCGTTCACATTCCAGATTTTCCTCCGCACACGCCGGACCCCTTCTGTCGCCTCATGCCTATCTCCGCGCGAAGAAAGGATCGCGTTCTTCGACATAAAACGATAACCGGGTCCCTGCCGACCGAAGGAGAAAGGCCGGTGAACTTTGTGGAGGCTATCGCGATGGGGAAGAGAACCTCGATTCTCGATTTAAAAGTCTACTACGACCCCAGGATTAACGAGATATAGGAGAGACCAGGAAACGATAACAGTGGCACAACGACCTACCGCCGAAGCGGCGAGAGGGGAGTAACGAGAGGAACAGACCGTGAAAGTCACGCCTGGGTGCCCGGTACTAGACGTCATTGTCATCGTGTTCTTCTAATGAGGGCCTCCGTCGGTCTACTTGGTCGATTCACCTGTATCGCGGAAGGGTATAATCTTTTTCACGCTTCGGAGGTGAACAGTTCCAGCAGCGATCGCAGTCTTCGAGGGGTCCCGAAATGACCTCGATTGATATTTTAGGAGTCGCTTCAGTGGGCACCCTGCGCTGAAAGAATTACCCTGCATCTCTTTCGCTCTATCCAGTTCTAACCGCACGACAACATTCCTACAGTGGATCGGAGGAGAGTGTGGTGCCTTTATACACGGTGAACAGCGACAAATAAAAATTCCTTCTTTCGGAGATATGGTTTGTCAAAGATTGGACAAGAGCGCCAAAGCTCCTACCACAGGGCTTTCCCCCATTTTGTGTCATTATTCAGAAGTCATATTCTTATTTCCTACACAAACGACCACGTCAAGATCGAGGAAGCGAAACTATACCGAACCAACTACGAAATATAATCATTTTCCGATATCGTTCTGAAAGGATTGATTGACCTCTTACTGGTCGTGAATACCAGCTGTAAATGTAAATAAACAACGTAGTAACTCCACTGAACCGAATTCCACTATTTTCGATCTATCGTTTTTAAATCGGTCGTTGATTCGGGCGAAGACAAACAACAATCAATGGACCCTTGGATTTATGTCACCACAAATCCAATGACGTGGCTATCGTAATCTATGTCATTACCGATGAATTGAAGAATGGGCGCTTTGTTCATGAGTTTAATGAGTTGGCGTTTTTACGAACAAAAAATCGAATATCGGATTTCGATTTGGGTCTAGGAGATTTATAAGTAGATATTGTATAATGAAGAATCTTTCTTCGATGTACAGCTCGGATCCATTTTGATAAGTGCACAGATTTTCGCTTTACACTTATTTGTATACCAGAGATGTTTTTCAAGTGGTTCAATCAATTATGAAAACCATCAAAAGTGTGAATAATTGATGCCAATAGTCTATTTCGCATGATTGGAGTAAAAAATGTTTTTTCGTCGCCCTCTATGAAATGTGACATTTTATGTGCTAATTTGCGAACATAAAATCGACAATTTTTGAAGGCAATTACTTTGCGGACGAGAAAGAACTTTCTCGTCCGCTGTGGTCATTATGAATACGGAATGATACGGTACAATACAAATATAAGTCTCCGTAAGAATAACTGTCAGTGCTGTGGTCACTATGGATACGGTTCAATACAAACATAAGTGTAGGTGTCATTAGCTATTGTGAAATTATTTAAGAGGTCCGAAATTCTTAAAAATATGTGGAGGTCGACGAAACAATGTAATATGCAGCTCGACGAAAAAACTGTCTGTTGTGTCGCCTGCTGGCTATCCTCGTCTCCGCCTCGGATATCAATTTGCAGACTAGACTATACTGGACAGCTTTTCGTCCTTGGTACATAAATAACTATTCTCTATTTCAGTATCGTAATGAGTTCATTACAGCACTAAAACAGTAACAGTAACAGCTGTAATGAACTGATTCCCCCATTGGTTGTAGTTATATTTTTCGTTGTGTGGTAGTCAGCGCCGACATTCGATCCTATCAAATTTGAACACAGCCTAATTGTCAATATAATATAATCTGGATATAGTGAGATAATTGTTGAAAGGAAAAATTTTATTTTCATTAAAAAATAAGGTACTAGAGATTTCCTAATTTCCTACTTGCTGTTAGGAAACTGTTTTAAATCTGATCTCCATGCCCTACGTACAATTCAAATTCCGTAATCTGTCAACTTTCGTAACAGTCACACCAACTGCCAAGATACAATCCAAAAGTCACTAGGATGTGATACCGAATTTTTCATCAAATGTCAACAGTATTTTACAAAACATGCCTGCAATAGAGGAATTATCGTCTAATACTCGTTGGGTGGCAGGCAGACTGGTTGTTTTTGGTGGTACAGGCTAGGATGCTAGGTCTCCAACGACTTACAGTAGAACCCTAAGTCAAATTCACTTATTTCCGGCAGTTCGTCCCAGCGTAAACACTAGGGTGGGCCGAAAATCCGCTATTTTATAATTTTAATTATTAATAGCAAAAATCCTGTTCATAAGGCTTAAAAAAAAATGTGTGCGAATGGAAAAAATTTTAGGCCGATATCTTAGGCTCGCCAAATGAAGTGAAAGTTTAAAATCGGAAAAAAAAATTATTTATGTACAATGTAGATATTTCGATGGGAAATTTAATTCTCTACAAAAAAGGTCCTTTGACAAAATCATTCAAAATTGATAGTTTCTGAAATAATGACGATTTTATGTTAAAATTTCACGTTTTTCGCTATATACAATATACAATGTATATTATTTCAGAAACTATAAATTTTGAATGATTTTGTCAAAGGACCTTTTTTGTAGAGAATTAAATTTCCCATCGAAATATGTACATTGTACATAAATAAATTTTTTTCCGATTTTAAACTTTCACTTCATTTGGCGAGCCTAAGATATCGGCCTAAAATTTTTTCCATTCGCATACATTTTTTTTTAAGCCTTATGAACAGGATTTTTGCTATTAATAATTAAAATCATAAAATAGCGGATTTTCGGCCCACCCTAGTAACCACGTCATTTTTCGAAAGAAGGAACTAAGAGATATGATTCTACAATTTCCGAAAATACATTGATATACAGGGTGATTCAAGATGAACGTTCGTTAGAATATTTCAAAGAAAGACTTCAGATAAACACTTGAAATTTTATAGTTGAGCTTTGTTAGGGGAGATGAATTCTTGGAAAAGAATTCAGATTCGTTCGACTTTCTGTTTCACCGGAAATGATACCAACTTTCGTTTTTTAAATCTTATACCTAGTTTTTTCATTCATAATCAGATTACACGTTGAATTCTACATTGTTTTAAAGTGTCACTCACATATTATTGTCAGAAAATTCGTGTGAAATCTGAAAAAACCCCTTTAATTCTTCTCAAATAGGGCTCATTCCACTGTTAATAATTACTTGTAGATTTTTGCATGAAAATTGCTGATTTTCTATAGCTTCTATCAGAAGACATACCAATGCTTCTCCTTCGTTAATTAAAAATTCAATTGAACATACACGGTGTTTCTATTTCAATGTCAAAGTAATTCATGGCAAAAACCTCTTTTTTATTGGTCAGCTGGAATCTACGTTAAAAAAAAATAGTGTATATTTTATAATGCATACATAGTACTGCTTTACTAACCGGATATCTCGGGAAATAAGCATTAAGCACTACACTATTTTTAACTAGATTCCAGCTGACCAATAAAAAAAATGGGTTCTCATTTGAAAAAAAAAGGGTTTCGAGGTTTTTGTCATGACTGAATTTGAGATTGAAATATAAACACACTTTATGTTCAATTGAATTATTAATTTACGAAGGAGAAGCATTGGTATGTCTCTTGATAGAAGCTAGAAAATCAGGAATTTTCAAGCTAAAATCTACAAGTTATTAACATTGCAATGAAGCCCTATTCGAGAAAATTTAAAGGTTTTTTTCAGATTTCACACGAATTATCTGGGAATATTATGTAAGTGACAACAATGTATCATTCAATGGGTAATCTGATTATCAATGAAAAAACAAGGTATAAGATTTAAAAAACGAAAATTGGTATCATTTCCGGTGAAACCGGAAGTCAAACGAATCTGAATTTTCTTCCAAGAATTCATGTCCCCTAACAAAGCTCAACTATAAAATTTCCAGTGTTTATCTCGAGTCAAAAATCATTCGAAAGAAATCGCTCGCATTTTACAGAACATCTCGAGATATCTGGAAAAGTTAGAATAATCAAACGGTTTGATTATTTTCACTCGAGAGGTCCCATCTCTACTCGTGACGTCACGTGAGTCGTATTTTCTAAACTTCCAACTTAAATAGACTGTAGAACCCTTTCTTACGTAATTGTCGATGATGAGAGTTGAAATCTCCCGGAATTCCACCTGTTATATAAAGATATGCCCGGCCCGCCGTATCTTTCCGATCTTCCTCGTGAAATATCCCTTTATTTCCATTTTCCATTAGTAATCGGCCGCGGTAATCATTGCCCGGGGCCAATTTTCGCCTTCTCCTTGCCCAAAAACTTCGAATTGAATAATGTCATAATTTCCCACAGCCCCAATTACCAAGCCCCGTGTTTCCCCTCCTTCGAGCGATCCTTATCGGACGGAGGTTCCGTAATCGTGGCAACTGCGAATAGTTTCTATCCAAACAAAACTGGATGCCGTTCGTCACGACAAATGCTCGTATTTATAAGTTTATGATTTTTTTATTATCCCCGAAAACCCCATAAACCCTGTAATCTGCGGTTGTTTTTTCTCGTTGGCGGGTAACACCCTATCGAGAATATCTATTATTTTTCCCCCAATCTATTTATTATTCAGAAAGATGACCTTCCCTCGAACTAAGTGGGCTGACCCGGCATCCCGCGGAATTGGGTCGAACTTATTTTGGATGGGGGGGGCCAGAATTATTTTTGGGGTACGATATTTACAATGTGAACGATAGATCAACATGCAAGGATGGCCTGACAGGTTCGGAATTATATTACTGATTACGAGAGATGTGACTTTTTAAAATACTAGTATTCGAAATGCCAAATACAAAAAACCCTTGTTTCTATACCGCATTGGAATTCTTTTTTTAGAAAAGCATATACAATATATGTTCTTAATATGTTGTTTATACATGTTCAAACGAATATGTACACTTTTTAGGACCAAAAGGTATGTACAATTGTACATATTATTATATTCTTGATATATCTATGTTCAAAAAAATATACCTTTCAGGACGTACCTCGTATTTGCAGAATGCAAAATGCTTTTTGATCAACACGGTATCGTATAGCCATGCCTTAAGATCAGGTTAGCACTAATATCGTATAAAAAAATCGATATCGCAAAAAAAGGTTTTCTGAGTAAAGAAAATAGTAACCGTTATTTCAAAATTATTGTAGCATTAAATTGATGTCGTGTATTTTCCGAAAATATGTAATATGAAATAAAAACAAGAGCGCCAAAAATAAGTTAATAGTTTCGTTATATTTGGTCAACTCCCTTAGCTTATCGATTCCCTAATTTATTACTTAATTACTTACTTAAATTGCCAGCTTACTAATAAAATAAATACAGTCAAAAACTATAAAAGCAATGTATCTCAATAAGGTATTTTGCATTTATTATTTTAAATACAAAATGAATACAATTTTCTATTTTGCATTTGAATTGAAAAATATAAAAAGTAATTGCATTTTGCATTCATATTTTATTCATTATTATTTGAATACATTTTATAAACTATTTTGCACATATTTCCTCGCCTCGCCCCCTTCGTACCTTCAATGAATAAATATTATTTAATCTTATTAAATATGAAAATAAAAAATTCAGGCGCCTGCAGGAAACATCAATGAACTATACTCCGTAGTCCAAAAATGTTTATCGCGATATTTTTCACATTGTTTCACGTTGGTTTTGTTTTTTTGAATAGAAAAAGAAGAAAAATATAAAGGAATAATTCATTTGTTTATAATAAATTGTTTATTAAATAAACAATGAAACTTAAAATAATAATCTATTTGTTTTTAGTGGCAAAGACCAAGATAAAAAATGATTTTAAAAAAGTTCGACTTTAAGTGGTGAAAAAAAATTGTTATTTAACAAATGCGTTTTCAATACATTTTTTTAAGGAACGGTTTTTTTTAATTCATAATTATCATCAAAGGTTATTTTATCGAAAAAAATATTTATATAATCTCATAAAAAACGCATTTGTTTATAACAATTTTTTAAACAATAGGAGATAAAAATTTGAAACAAATCATTTTTAAGTAGCTTCTGATCATAAGAAAACGGATCAATAGTAATATTATAAAAAAAAAAATTTTCAATGTTTATAATTTTTCACTTAAGAGTAAATTGTTCACAAAAAAACGAAAATTAATTTTTTTTTAATTTTTCAACGGGAATCTAATCTAAGAACTTTGAAAAATAGATCCACGAAAGCAAAACATTCTCAGATTAATAATTTAACAATTATCGCAGGTGCAATGTTAATGTTCGTGCTAAAAAAATTGTTAATTAACTAATGGATAACTAATTGAAAAATCGCGAGAAAAAGTTTTAACCCAGGTAGTATTGTTCATTGATGTATCTTGCGGACGCCTGAATTTTTTCAATTTTTCATTTTCATATTTAATAAGTTCAAATAATATTTATTCATGAAAGGTCCGAAGGGGGCGAGGCTTGCGCAAGCCGGAGTTCCCGTTTTCGGGAATATTTTCAACCCTCTGGGAAAATTACAAATATTGGTCCTACAGTTCCGGAAAAAAATGCAAAAATTTTGATCTAAAAAGTGGTAAAACAGATTGTTACAACTCATATTTTACATGTTATGTATCGGTTCGATACTTCCCTGTCATAATTTGAATATAAAATTTCCCCTAATTTTTTGCACTAAGTTCATTCATCAAGAATACACTAAAACAATAAAATTCTATTTCTAATCTTAATAACTATTGAATGACTAGATATCTACTTGGAATTGATAGGGGACAACCTGCCAAATTAATGAACTGAAATTCTGAGCAACCAACCTTTCATTCCGGACCAAAAAGCATAACTACAGACTCCGTCCGATTCCAAATAAAATTGTGCACTGAAAAGATGTGTAACAAGAAACAAAATGTGATACACAAGCGAGTATCACCAGTAAAATGAAAAATGAAACAACACTCAAGATATCCGAATAAATTCCATATTTGAATCGAGAATAATAGAGGCCCAAGAACTGACCCTTGGGGTACGTACACCGAATATCATTGGTAAACAAATCTAAAGGTCAGATAGCTTAAGATGAATGAACTGCAATATGTAATACAGCAATTTAAGTATTAAAGTCGAAAATAAATTTCCGCGTGGTATAACAATGAAATTTCTCGGCGACCGACCATAAATAAGGTCAGCCACGTGATCGTCTTAAAATGAAAAGAAATGATATAGCCGGCAAATTACCAGCTGACGTAACGAAAAAGTATAAATCGCTATCGCTGCATCCTTCACGAACTCTGCAGTAATATAGGTATGTCCTCTACCTTACGACAGGTAACTTTTTTAGCGTCCTCGTCATAATGCGTTGGCAGAGCATCGTCCTCCGGTTTCCGTGACGCAGAAACATGAGCCTTTAAATTAACCGTACGTCTGTTGCAGTCGACTCAAACGGCCGATTGTTGCTTGAATGAGATCAAGAATTTCGCCTAGATGTGAAACGTTGAGAATGTAGTTACCCACGCTGATCTCGTCGCAAAGGTTGGTCGAGAAATGGGGTCAATTACTCTCTGCCATGTCACAAAAGTGGGAATTTTTCAGTTGTAGTACGGCTACGTGGTTATTTTTTCGAGGGAGTGCGAGGAGTTCATGGCTTCTTCAATTTCCTGCGATAATGTTTTTTCCGACGAGATTTTACATAATTTTGCCATTACACTAATTAATGGCGGTTTATTGTCATAATCAGGTACGTGGTTTCCTCACGCCTGGCTGATTCTTCGTAATTCTTGAAATTTTAACTATATTTCACATAATCTCACAGCAGGATATCTCCGAAAAGCAGAAAAATGAACGATTTCAGATGATTTTCAATTGCCAACTGACCAGTTGTGAGAACCTCTGACAACTTAACTCTTAAGAACTCTATTCAGTGAACTAGATAGATAAAGTTCAAAAGTGAATTTAGATAGAAGAGCTTCTAATAAAATAACAAATAATCAAGTACAACCTCGAATACAACAGAATCATAAACAAGAACAACAAACCAATCGGTTGAATGTGATCAATCATGACTTCAGATAAAAGAGCTTCTGATAAAATAACAAATAATCAAGCACAAACCTCGAGTACAACAGAATCATAAACAAGAACAACAACCCAATCTGTTGAATGTGATCAAAGAAGAGCTTCTAATAAAATAACAACTAATCAAGTACAACCTCGCGTTCAATAACAGAATAATAAACAAGAACAACCCAATCTATTGAATGTCAATCATGAATTTAGATAGAAGAGCTTCTAATAAAATAACAGATAATCAAGTAAACCGGAATAATAAACAAGAACAACAACCCAATCTGTTGAATGTTCGTGGTCTTGCGGGAAAAATCAGGAGAAAATTTCAAGAGAAAAATGATCTTAGGTCTTTATCAACAAAAACAAAACCCATTAATGAAAAACAAAAATCGAACAATTGTGTACCTACCTATATGATATTCCTTGTATTTGTGGTCAATCGTATACAAGAGGAATATAAAGACCACTAGAAGTAAGAAAGTCGGAACATAAGAACAATTTAAGAAATAGAGACATACAGAAATCAACTAGAGCGCCAAAAATAGCAGAACATGTATGTGCATTCCATGGAATATCACATGATGGATTAGAGTAAAACAAAGATTCTGATGACAGAGTTTGATTACATTAAAAGGAAACTTAAGAAGTCGACTTGTATTTTGTTGAATAGAGAATGCAATTTTGCTAATTGCTCAATTATGTCGACTTCATATGATCTTCGAAGATTGTCAGTGTGACAATTTTCGAATTTAAGAATAACTATCATAGAAAAAAATAATTTTTTAGTTAGTTTAATGTCAGACGAAGGAGTCTGATATAGTTGTTTTATCGTTGATGTTGTTTCGTTATTGTTTGTTAGGTAAAATTGTTCGTTAAATTGCTTCTGATAAATATTTCTAAGGTAGAAGCAATTCACAAAATAATGAATTGTTTATTTAATAGATATTTTTCAGAGTTTGGGAAAGAAAACCAAGAAAGGAAAAATTTAATAATCAATAGAAAGTCCTCAAAAATTATTGTATCAGGAAGGGAGAGCCTTCGACAGAACTGTTGAATTAGCTCGTAATAAATTGTGAATAATCAATTCTTACAAGAAGACTATTCGCCTTATGAGACTGCAAATCCGGAACAAACGAATTACATGAACGCAAGAACCTTACCCTGACGAACCCTATGAATTCTTTTTTTTTCACATTTAGATTCCTTCAAAAATTAAGGTCTGATTATTAAACAATATTCGTGGCCATCTATGACCGTTTTGGAGATATGTACATATTTGTATTTTAAGAAAAAATGTTGACAGCAAATAGGGGTATTTCGATGCCTTGTTTCTCGTTAACTGTTAGACGTGAAACAATAAAACTTTGGGAGTAAATATGAAAAAAGGTAGTAATATCGCTATTGACTGAATTTTTCGATTAGTCGGTCGACTTATTTCTTAACGAAACTGAGTTAAAGCCTACAAGCAACAAGCTTGAGAAAGTTGTCATAAAATTTTTGAGCATTTATCAATGTCCGAGGGTTGTTCGGATAGAAAATTTTTTGCTAGCTTACTTGTTATATTCCACATGGTTTTGACCGTACTTTCTTGGAACTCTGTACCATCTTTTTTCCTCATGTTCACAGCCCAATCCTTTAAAATCAACGCCAATTCTTCCGCCGTCCGATTTCCATCTAATTGATACTTTCTATCGTTGCAGAAGTCCATAAATGCTTTCCATACAAATTTCTTACTGTAAACGTTGTTTTTGGGTATATTCGATTCAATAATTTCATTAATATTCTCGTCAGTATTACAACCAAATCGTGACATTTCGAAATAGTAAATATTTGAAACTTCATAATCGAAATAAATCAATATATGTTCATAGCAACGTGAAAACAGCCCATGGTCTGTTATCGATGTAATGTTGACATGATTGGGTGAAATTGTTCATATGATACAAAATGAGGAAATTTGATTGGTTGTTGGAACTGTCAAAAAATTTTCACGTTAACTGAGGTTGCGATTCTTATTTATCCTTAACTGAGGACCTCAGTTAAGACTTAACGGAAATTGAATGCTTTGTGAATACGGCGGAAATACAGTCACGATATTGATGAATTCAGTCATGATATTTCATTAGACCATTTCACGAACAAAATGACTAATGTTGACATCTGTAATTTAAATTTACATTTGTCAATTCGTCCGTATCCATGGTTGACTCGTTGAAAACAGCAAAGTTGTGAGAACAATCATAATTCAGAGACAGTTGATGTTTTCGCGATAAAATGAGCTGTGGTTGGTCAGATTTTTATAGGAGTGAAATAGTCTGCGCCAAGGGAGATCACTGAGGACCTCCTAAGATTCTTACTGATACGAAGCACGGTTAAACAACAACTTCCGAATGGAATTAGCCCAATAAATTCACTCTAGCTTGCTTTGAAATAATCGAGCACAAAGTTTAAAAAATAAATGGCCCGAAAACTGCCCCCTGGGTGACCCCCATCGATTTCGGGACTGCGAATTCGCGATTCAATATCCAAGGAACCAAACAGCTCGCGGAAGGTCATGGACATACACCTCTCGGGAGCCAAACAACAACAAATCATTTGCGGATTTGCCAGAGAACCACTTGGGCGAATCAGCTCTTCCGCAACGAAAACGTACATACCATAGCACACCGCGACCGGCTAAGTCGAAGCAATTAACGTCTTCATGAGTCACATGGTGCATGAAACAATCGATCAAAGCGGATAGACAGCCTTCTCTAGGCCTCCGCGACCAGACATGGCCGCGTTTAGGTTGGCCGCCCACCTTAACGCGTTCCGCTCGGTGCGCTTGCCGAGAAGTTCACGATCCACGCCGGCTGGATCTTTAAATCCACGACCGGTACGATCATATGATTCGCCCACGATCCATTATGGTGGATGACGTTCAAGGCGCTGCTACGAATTGTGAGAGTTGTTGTCGGTTTGATTGTTCATTCTATTATTGGACACTCTTAATCGAAAAAAAACGACTTTTTTTTTCTTTATGATACTGAGAAAATATCATTCATGATGATAAAAAAAAAATTATCGTGAATGTTTGAGCCCTTAATAATAGTATTAAGGGGTGTATCGTTACGATTATTGGTTTTTTAACAGTAATCGCTTTTTTTCACTCAAAACTCGTCAATACGTATTCTTAAAGGAAATTAAATTCCTTACAAAAAAGCTCTCGTTGTAAATTAATGTAAAACAAGCCGTTTGCTTGTTATCGTGCCTGAAACATTGATTTATTTTTTCAATTTTGCGTTTTGATTTTGTATTTTTGTAACTACCAGAAATATCAATATTTTTGTGGTATTAAATACTTATTTTAAAGGAAATTTAATACTCTACAAAAAAAGTTTCCTAACATTTTTAATCAATTTCACTCCTTCCAAAGTTATTCGACGTTGAAGTTATATTCAAATGTAATTTATCGTTTTTTTCGCGTTAAATATAATTTTTTCCACTTGATTAAAAAATTTATTACTTAAATATTGAGAGTAACTTTTTTCTCTTGACCACTAAACTTTTTTTAGTAAAATCATAATATATTAATGTATTATTTTGCTTTTTAATGATTAGTTATCTACATAAATTCATTTTTAATGTATTTAAGCAACTCCACTGGAGTTGCTGATTTTACAAAAAAAAGTTTAGTGGTCGAGAGAAAAAACTTACTCTCAATATTTAAGTAATAAATTTTTTAATCAAGAGGAAAAAATTATGTTTAACGCGAAAAAAACGATAAATTACATTTGAATTTAACTTCAACGTCGAATAACTTTGGAAGGAGTGAAATTGATTAAAAATGTTAGGAAACTTTTTTTGTAGAGTATTAAATTTCCTTTGAAATAAGTATTTAATACCACAAAATTATTGATATTTCTGGTAGTTACAAAAATGCAAAATCAAAACGCAAAATTGAAAAAATAAATCAATGTTTCAGGCACGATAACAAGCAAACGGCTTGTTTTACATTAATTTACAACGAGAGCTTTTTTGTAAGGAATTTAATTTCCTTTAAGAATACGTATCGCTCAAATCTTTCAAATTAAACATTGACGAGTTTTTAATGAAAAAAAGCGATTACTGTTAAAAAACCAATAATCGTAACGATACACCCCTTAATACTATTATTTAGGGCTCAAACTTTCACGATAATTTTTTTTTATCATCATGAATGATATTTTCACAGTATCATAAAGAAAAAAAAATAGTCGTTTTTTTTGGCCCAGTCTAATCAATATATACCGTTTTCTCAGCTCAGATAACTACGCAACGTTGTCCTCTCTACATAGAAGTCGTAGTAATTACGTATTTTCACAATGTAAATTTACTTCGGAAAAATAATGAATTTGAGAAGATATTATGTGAATTCAATAATTCCACAGTCCTGGCGACTATAAAAGAAAATATTTCCTCTGTTGTTACTGGAAATATTTCACGTATATGTACAGGGTGAGTCTTAGAGTTGTACATTAATTTTAACCATAGATTCCTCTCATCAAATGATACAATTTTTTCATTTGCCATTTTTCCAGATTCGGCTCAGGTAAAAAGTTACAAGCGTTTAAAGATTCAACATTATTAATTAATTATCATATCTATGGTTAATATAATGAAATTAAAATAAAGCTTGAACTTAGCATATCCATATTCTTTGTCTATTCTAACAAAATGGTGTTTTATAATGGTCTTAGGGTCCCATTGTTCTAATGTGCCCAGGGCCTGTAATATGTGAAAGACGGCCCTGACACCAAATCTTCTACTTCCAACGGGTTCATTACTGGACAAATACAATCCGAAAAGAAACCGGGCGAAATTTTTCCCATTTGCTATCGAGGTCATCCCACAACTTTTAGAACACGTTGTACCTACTCGTAGGCGCAGTACCGAGAGAAAGGACGCTAGTTGGGACCGACTTTCTTCTTCTAGAAAGAAATGTGGGCGTGAATGAGGAATATGAATGAAGCCAATGCGAATTTATGTAGACAGGAAACCGTTGCATGCAATCGTAATGCATTCCGACGAAGCGTGTACTCGTACAGGCGAGTTGGCGCATTATCGGAACAATAGGTGGACAACCTCCTCCGGAAAGAAGTTAACGCGATTCTTTACTTAAGGAAGGTAGTTTTCGATAGCGCGATCCGAACGGGGTAGATATACTTACTGACAAAGAAACTGCAACACCCAGTTTTCAGGTAAAACATAGATACTATAGCAAGGAGTAAATGATTAAATTTGGTGAAGAAAATCGTGAAGATTTTTTTATGTATACATTTTTTGTTACTTACATATTGTAGTCGTTTTTTACAAATTTTTTAAATTTTACAACAAACTAGCTGTTCGAGGAGATCCAGGGCGACGCCTAGAGCGCGTGTACGCGGAATTTGTCGCCAGCTAACTGAATTTGAAAGAGGTCGAATTATTGGTCTACGGGAGGCGAGGTTGTCATTTCGAGAAATCGCTAACCGTACGAACAGAAATCCAAATACTGTTATGAGATGTTGTCAAGCGTGGTTTATAATGCCCAAAATCGAAGAGTAGGCACCGGACGTCGAAGGAGCACAAATGAAATTCAAGATCGACGTCTAAGACTTATGGCTATTAGAGACCGATTTGCGACAACTCGATCTTTGGCTGATGTGTGGTTAGGAGAACAAGGCCATCCTGTAACTGTCCGAACGGCTAAACGCTGAATAAGGTATTTTGGACAGCAGCATTATCTGCCCCATCTTGTGTTACCTCTGACGGTTGAGCATCGCCGGCAACGATTACAGTGGTGCAGAGAACGTCAACGTTGGAATGTGGAATGGCATCAGGTCGTCCTTTCTGATGAATCTCGATTCTCCTTGGGTGCACATGATGGCCGAATAAGGGAGAAAGACGTGAACCTCAGTTTGATATTGAGCGTCATGTACACCAGACAGTAGGCGTTATGGTAAGGGGTGCTATTGCACATGCAAGTAGGTTACCTTTAGTCTTTATTCGAGGTAACAAGACAACGCTGCGTTACCTTCAAGAAATAGTGGAGCCATATGTTTTCTCTTACTTTAACCGGCTCGAGAATCAAATATTTCAGCAAGCCTCATGTTGCCAGAGTTAGTTTTTTTGAAGCGATCCAGGTGAATCTTTAGCCATGGCCGCACAGATCCCCCGATCTTTCGCCCATAGAGCATGTTTGGGGCATCATGGGTAGAAGGCTTGGAAATTTACCCCAGCCCCCACGGGTTTTGGCGGCTCTGATACATGAACTACAGGTAGCTTGGGATAGTATCCCTCAAGAAGAAATAGACCATCTTATTGCATCAATGCCAAGATGTGTTGGGGAGTATATAGATAATCGCGGTGGACAAACACATTATTAACAAATTTATGAAAAAAAAATTGTACACCCTTCGTTTTTTCTTCTTCAAATTTCAATCATTTACTCCTTGCTATACTATGTTGCACCAAAAAAAAAAATTAAACAGCTCCTTCTGGGTGTTGCAGTTTCTTTGTCATTCAGTATACTTCTGTATTTTCCAATTCCTCCTAGCGATTATGCGGGCATACTAGATTCTATTCCCTTAAACAGCCCGATAATCATGTCAAGACTAATTGAGAATCGAAGTCATTAGAATGAAGGGTTCTGCTACACGTTTCGCAGCGGGAAAGATTATAATAGTCAATATTCCTGATAGTAAAACGAGAAAAGTTCGAACATTCACAGTTATTAAGGAGGATAATCCGCGTTAAGACCAAACGATTTCGTTGAGAATAGATTTTTTTTTAAATATCAATCTGGAAAATACTACAGAGCTGTGATGGGAATACAACCGTCTCTGGAATGTTTGTCTAGAACAGCGCCTCTGAAACTGATTCAATTTGATTTCCAATTGTGATAATAATTTTTGTGGCTTTAATAATTATAAAATGATTCCTAAGTAATAACAGAAGAAACAAATAATAATAGAAATCTTCCTTTTTTTCTTTCAATTTTATGGGTGTTGTAATTTTGTGTAAATTGAAATTTCTGATACTTTCTATATACCTAACCTTTTGTAGTGATATAAAGTATGGAATGCACGATATATTTGTAATGTTCATTTAAGCGGATGCTGTGTTTGGGCATAGCCTGTTCGTATCTCTGTTTACCCTAATAAAGAAATAAATAAATACATAACCATTGAAGGATACTGTGGGAGGTATATTCATCATTAAATGGTTTCTTTCTGGGTTTTCTCTCCCAAACTCTGAAAAATATCTATAAAATAAAAAAATAATTATTTTGTGATTTGCTTCTGCGTAAGAAACACAAGATATTTGTCAGAAGCAATCAATCGAACAATGTTGCCTAACAAATAACAACGAAACAACATCAACGAAAAAACAACTATATCGTAACGTTTCGGAGTCTATATCAGACTCCTTCGTCAGACGCTTAACGAAAATCTTCAGGATCATTTTGTTGATAAATATTCTGAAATTCGAGAATTGACTTTTTAAGATCATCAGAGCAGTGCAATGTTAGATCACTTCCACATCGAAGCGACATAGAGAAACTTCCATGATAGCGTGTTCATTTTTACAGAGGAGAAGAACAGGAAGTACGGTAGTTGTCTCCATCGAAGCAACAAAATAAGTTAAAAAATTCAGTTGTAATTACAGAGGAAATTTCAGGATCGTTTCAATAAACATGCAACATTAACACAAAAGTTCTTCTATATTACCTTAATTGGTGTAGATGTAACGAGGAACCGGGTATTATTTTAAACATGGTTCGCTTCAAATCAGGAGGCTAAATTCACAGCGACAGCATGTATGTGCGCTTATGCGTTTCCACAATGAGTGTATGTTCACTTTAATGAATACTTCAGATACAAACTTTCAAGTGCAATCAGTTTGTTTCAAGCGATTACGTGCATTAACGATAACACACAAGCAATCCAAACTTCCCTATCGTAGATATAAATTCTGAAAGAAACAGTAGGAGAGTTGAAGTTTGACAGTTGCTGTTATGGTCAACATGAACATGATACGTTGCTTCAACAGGAAGGTATTGAATTTCGTGTATCGTATGTCAAAGGTTCGTAACATTTTTTCGTTTTCCCACATATTATGGGCAAACCCTTTTCGGTTATTATTGTCACAGCTTCGCCATTTATATCATCGATGAATATTTACACAATATCATCGGCACAGCTTGAAACCTTGGTATCTCAACATTATTTCAAATTGAGTATTTCAATATGTCTCTTGCATGAATTTTTTTAATTATTGGAATCGATTATTATATCCATAAGAATACTGAAAAAGTTCAACCGACGTCAAACATTCAAATTTTCAATGAGAAAACGATCATTTAAATTTAGTTGCACATAATGCCTGTTCAAACGATCGAAACTTGGCGCCAGTCCGTGACGTAACCCGTCATATCTACTCTCACTCTCTTCTCGTGTCCGTTTCACTCTTTATTCCAGTGTAATAGAGCTCCCTATAAAGGGCTCGCAGTCAGCATTCGCTGAAACAAGCAAATGGTAAATTTTTATTACGTCATCCGTCATAGCAACGATTCAGAAGCGTTTCACCTAATTTGATATTGCTTCTTGATTTACCGCTTTTCAAAAAATTCAAATTCTTGCTGAGACACCCTTTATAAGGAGAAATACGGAAACATTTATTCTATCGCCAAGCCCCATATAACAAACAGGAAGACCGGTGTATAGGTAGGTGTAAACTCCTCTCCTCGCAACCTGCAACTGTGACTCACAAATTGTTCAAAGGACAAATAATGCAGAGAGATTATCTTCGTGCTATTATTAAACGTCGGAATGTACAATGAGGCGCCCCCCGTTACCTACGCTATTCCGAAGTGAAACATGAATGACGACCAACCTTGAACGTTTCCGATTAATTGAACGTTTGTATATTGTTAAACTCAAATCTAGATTTCCTTATCGGCATGAATGGAGCGGAAACTTTCCATGTGAACATTCTTTCCACGCGATTCGGCGTTAGCAGCGCAACCTTTTCATTTTTCCGCGATTAATCGCGATCACGGATACGAACGGGGAAGAAAATTCCAATCGGCATTTCTATCGGTGCGAAAATGTCACAAATATTTTCCAAATCGATGGATCCATCGCCTTTCGAACGAATTGAAAATCACGCTTAGCTCCGGGAAAAAATATAAATCCGACTATGAAAACAAGCGTCCAAAAAAACTGGTCCACTTTTTGGCCGAGTATGGTCTCTAACGAATAGTTTCGACTCAAATACTTTTATTCATTGTTGGATCAAAAATTACCAGTGGTGTGTACGTGGTGACGTAAGGACCCATTCGAATACAGACATTTACTGTTAGGTCGAAAATAAACATTGCTTTTTATGTGGTGGCGTGAGGACACAAATCAGTGCCATGACATAAAAAAAACCAGGAATTGAAATTCGTAAAATAACTAATAATCAGACCTATTCTGTTTGCGCATAGCAATATTACTAAGAAAAAAAAAATTGCTTCCACAGCAAGATTTGGAATATTGCTATTCTGATCATCGATTTTGAGCAATGTGATCTGTCATTTTTAGAAACATATTGCTATCAACGTTGCTATCTCAGCAGCCTTATAATAGTACTTGCTAAGAGGATGACAAGATTTGGAATATGGCAGACAACCACTTTTTTCTTCCAAGAATTCGAAAATATTGAAAATTAATAAATATAGCTATACATAATGGTTTATATTTGTTGAAGGTACATTAAAATGCATAATTTTAAGGAAATTTCTAAGACTAATGGTGCTATTCTGCTTTCATCTATAAGCCAATCTGTAACTTTTCATAACCTTAAAAGAACATTGCTATTCTGGACTGTTTCTAAAGATCTGTAACTTACAGATATTCTTAAATCCTTACGAGTACTCGAGTGGCGATCGGAGGCATATCGGAAGATGTAATGTGAGGTTATTTTAAAGAATTATTGTATGATATTACGTCGTGACCTTCTTTTTTCCCCAATATGAAAATGGATATGTGAATAATAATCAGATTGCTTGGATTATTGGCTAATTCTTAGAGCATGATGAATAGTATAATGTTTTTTTGTTTCAATCGAGAAAAAAAATTGCGTGATATTTGCCGAGACCCCCCCCCCCCCTCTCTCCAACGTAAGATTAGATGAGATTTGACTCGACCCCCTCCCCCCCCTTAAACATCTCACGTAATTTAT
The DNA here is from genome assembly GCA_937662695.2 of Halyzia sedecimguttata. NCBI lineage: Eukaryota > Metazoa > Arthropoda > Insecta > Coleoptera > Coccinellidae > Halyzia > Halyzia sedecimguttata. The sequence goes on along the minus strand of OW569415.2, from coordinate 65,497,146 downwards.
GGACGCCCCCTAACCACCGAAAAACGGACAAGATATTTATCAGTTAAGGTTGAATTCTTCTTCTATTTCACATAAAAGTCATGAAATACAGTGTTGTCAGCTCTAACATCAATGAATTTTGACAGACTTGATAGCAATATTGCTGGGAGAAAATTGATAACCAACATTGCTATAACAGTCCGAACAGAATATTTAATACCATAGCCATATTGTTAAAAATTAGGAGGATAGCAATATGACTTGAATAGCAATGTTTATAGCAATACGCAAACAGAATAGGTCTGAATATATGAGATTATTCACGTTTCACTTAATTTTATTGAAGGATGGACTTAAATTTAATAGATGTACGTGGGTTGCCTTTTATATTTCAGGATTAGAGAACAAAAACGAATATTTATCATCAAAAATCGTTATTATTTTCCAAAATATTCCCCATGAAGATCTATACACTTCTGATAGCCAAATGTTCATACAATATTGAATGTATGCTGGTCCCACTAATGCCTCAGGTCGTCTCAATCTCACCATAAGTTACATTACGATCTTTCAATATCAGTTCGCGCACAGTATCAATGGTTTCCGGAACAACAACCGATTTTGGACGACCTTCACGAAATTCGTCTTGCAGCAAGCTACGACCTCGATTGAATTCATTATAACATCGATAAACACTGGTCCTCGATGGAGCTTCATCGCCAAAAATTTAATTTAGTTCATCGATGCACTGTTGCTGAGGTAATCCACATCGAAAGTTGTAAAAAATAATCGCAAGAAAATGTTACGATTTAATTTTCTGACCGAGATTAATCTTTTAAGTTACTGTAAACAATACACATAGCGCTCGAATGTCAAAACGTTCTGAGTACGCATAACCTCAAATATGTCAAACTTTACGATAGAGCTGTCAGTTGCCAGTTTGCAACACTACACGGAAAAAAATCATAATTTACATTCAAGTATACACATAGTCTTGATGAAATATTCTAAAAGCAAGTTGTTTCAAACCTGAGTTGAAACTATTTATCTTGAAAGTAGAAAATACTGTTTTTGTTCTGAGAAGACGCATATACTTATTCACCAAGATTACGATACATTTTATTGAACAGGTTATATTCTCAATACAACAAGATCACTACAATGAAAGCAAGAACCGCTATTGAGTTCTATTGAAAATCATTTAGTATTCTCTAAAGAAAATGCAAGACTTGAGCCAAAATTATTTAAAGTTGATCGTAGCCTAATTCTGACATTGAATAAAAAGCAACACTATTTTATAGCTAGAATATTAATTCTTAATTGTAGGAAATATTCTACTGATGGAAGTGTTTCAATAATTATATTGAGAATAGCTCTCATGGTTGAAATCTAAGAGATCTCATATTAATTCAGGTACAACTTCACCCAAGAACAGGCTATTCTTATTCGAAATAATATTATATGCGCAGTCAAGTCTCAATACACTCAACTATCGAGTATCGATTGAGCAATTCCACATATCTGCACCGGGTGGAAAGGTTGGCGGCGGACATTTTGGACGCGGATCCAAAGAGAGCATGATCACGATCGGCAACAACTAGTGATTTTATAAGTTTATATATGTAGTAATGAATATGAAGAACATTTTAAACGAATGGGAATTGGCCAAGTTAATTTGAGTATTTAACAGTGAGTACTTATAATATACTTTATATAATTTCATTGGAACCCATAATTTCATTTTCAGGAACCTGATTGCACCAAACTGTTATGCAACTTTTTACTTGGAACTTGGCACATCGCAGCAAGAAAAATAACAATCCGTTTCACCAAAATGCTGAGCAAAATATTGTGCAAATGAATAAATGACATATCCCCTTACACATTCTGCAAAGTGAAAAATAGTTATTTTGTGCATTCCTTACTTACTTTTGTACCGATTCTATTTTTCGGAATGAATGACATTCAAATGGTATGGATTGTCAAGTGGTAGGTACATCATTGATTATAATTCTTTTTGTTAATTTCCTTCCAACTATCTGAATTTTTTTTGACAACGTGATATTTGATCTCTTATATTTGAAAATTTGAAGTTAATTTTCACTCCAGCGTCATCAACTTAGTATCATAATGATATTTTTTTCAAACATTAGTAGTGGGTATTTATTCAAACTAGTCCCATATATGTGCGTCGCAAACTTAGCCAAAGGTTCCAACAATGATAGCTATCATTGATTCAATTTATTGCGACGCTTAGATACCTATGGGACTAGTTTGAATAAATACCCAATGGTATTTTTTGAAATAAATAACATTTTGATACTAAGTAGATGACGCTGGAGAGAAAATTAACTTCAAATTTTCAAATATGGGAGGTCAAGCATCACGTCGTCAAAAAATTCAGATAGTTGGAAGGACAACAAAAAGAATTATTTTCTATGATGTACCACTTGACACTCCATATTATTTGACTGTCTCTCATTTCAAAGGGAATTAATTTAAGAACACTTCAAAATTGATATGAGTTTCACTATACTCGGAGGGATAGTATAGATGATTTTCAAACAATTTTAAGAATAATATTTATATTTATATGATTAGAAATATTCTCATTTCAAGTTTATTACTTGTTACTCTGCATTAAGAAAATAGTTGCTCAGAAAATAACTATACTTATTCGGAAACTGAGAAAGTTTTGCTAAAAGACAGTTCTATATTCATTTCAAGTAGGCATATTCTTAGTTGAAGTTATGCTATACGTTAAAATTAGTGTTACTATACTATTTTCAAGTTTGTTATTCTTTATCGGAAGTAAGCTGAACTGATAGGTATAAGAATAATGTGCATATTGCATTGAGTCAAGTTATCATTGCGGATATATGAGTCTACCATAGCTTCCAATCAAGACTACTAGTCTTGCTCGCAGTGTACTTTTTTTTCTGTGTAGGGTTGTCCAATCTCGAAATACAAAAGGTAACCTATCGTACCATTCATCAAAGTTATTATTTCGAAAGAAATGAAAAAACAAACGAAAAAGAGCAATTTCGGCTACGGGAAGCCGGAGATATAAAAATATAAATAAGAAAGTCCCGGCTTTGACCTTAGATCTGCACAGACCCAGCGTAGCGATATTGATTAGAGCTTCGGAATCATAGCACTTAGACACCGGGATCGATCCCCGCAGCTGAAATTGCTCCTTTTGGTTTTTTTTTTCGTATCTATCGAAATAACAACTTCTAATAATTTCGTATATTATTAGTAATTTTTTTCAATTCCGGGTGAATGTAGGTATGTACGTATAGTCCATTCATTTTTATAAAGTCTCCCAGTTGGCCGTGATTTAGGTCTAGTACGTTTTTGTAACTAAAACTGAGGCAGGTTGGCATTCCTGAAGCATCGTCAATGTCAAAACAATTCTCTGAGACGTTGCCAATTTCTACTCTCAACAATCAACATAATGTTCCATCTTAGTTATCAGTGCTATACAGAACTGAAATCTGCAATAGGAAAACTTCATTGTCTCAGGACATGTTGAACTCTCGAATGAAATTACTTAGTTTCCTATTCTATCACTATATTTTATTAAGATTTAACAGTGACTCGGGTTTCATAGTACATTTTGAAATTGGTGTATCTCAAGTTGTGCAACAAGGTATTTAAATGTCTTTTGTATGCTTATTTCTTGAGAATTTCGAAAAGTGGGGAATTCCATAGTCCAACGTCTGTTCGTTAAGAGGTTTTCCTGCCAGGTTATTCAGGTACTTTTATTCTTTTTTCAAATGAACTATCACACAGTAATGGACTACCCTATCCATTATTTTTCATTAAAATTTCTTTATTTTTGATTTCCGTACAAGAAAATAGCATAACTGAATCTTTCAACCAGTTCATATACGTGAAATATTTCCATAGTAAAAACAGAGAAAAAAATTTCTTCAACAGTCGCCAGGTTTTTTGAAATATTGAATTCACATAGTATCTTCTCAAATTCATTATTTTTCCGAAGTACATTCACATTGTGAAAAATACGTTATTACTACGACTTCTATGTAGAGAGGACAACGTTGCGTAGTTATCTGACAGGAAAATTACTATAACCTAACATTTTCAAAATAGACACAGTGAAATGTGTCAAAATTTCATGGCTAACCGGGAGACTTCATAAAAGTGAATGGAGTATGTATTTGAGCTGAAGCTAATCGTTATCTCTTGAAAATTTCGAGAAATTGGTCTCTTCTCTTCCAATGAAGTCAACATGAAGAATTTGTGATAGGATGTACCTTTCTTTAAGCTTCATTAAGTTAACGTAAACGAATCGCTCAAATTCATAATATTCGCGAGACAGAATTTTATGTCAATCGTAAAATTTGGAGAGGATTCGATCCCGAAGCCGGATTTTCCAAATTAAAACCCCCACAATAAATATCACTTCCTAGTTGACGTAATCCATCCGCATGCTAATGAATAGTTAACACTGCTCCTTTCGAGGCCCCACAAAGCAGTTTTAGCGTCGAAAATTCCCCAAGAAAAACTTCGGGCCACTTTTTGCCGTAATCTGCGTTCGGTAGGGGGATCAAATTCAACACTTAATCCTTGAGTAAACCTTTCGGTCCTCCCGGGATCGCTCAGCCCGAAAGCACTCGAGCCTGGGCAAAAAGTGGCAGTTTTAAGGGTTGCCGCGTTCAGGACTCGACTGAACGGAACATTGTATCGGGAACATTAAAAAATGTCGACGGGAAGATGCGAAGGAACTCGGACGCCAAAGTTTGTTACTCACTGTATGCCGAAAAAATATGTACTACAGAATTTGTATACAGGGTGAGTCTTTAAGCTGTACATTGAATTTAAACCATAGATTCCTTTCATCCAGTACAACACTTTTTTCATTTAACATTTTTCCAGATTCGGCTCAGGTAAAAAGATACAAGCTTTTAAAGAAATCACAATGTGCTAATACAATCCTGCATTGCATATTTCAAGACAGTAAATTGTTATCAATTGTAGAACAACAAAAAAAAATCATCTGATACTTGAAATTCAATGAAATTGTTCGAGAAAACTTATTTACTCACCCAATTCTTGTAATGCAGAATTAAATAAAATCCCACTAATGAAACGATGAACTTAAAGTTCATAGTTTGGTTTTATTGTTGATTATTATTGAAAATTCCATAAATATCCATTAATCCATTCATTCCCAAGAATGTGATGTGATTTCAACTGACAGAATGATCATAATAATTAGTAGGCATCGTTCACAGATTCAAAGGATCACAGACGTTATATCTATATCTACGTTCGCATGCGGCATTGTCAAACTGTGTCCCAGCCTTTGGTATATTATCCAATCGAGGAGCCTAGAATATCTATATCTTGTGAAAAAAAGCAAGCGTGGCAACGTAGAATTACATCGATTCAAGGCCATTTTAGTTCGGGAGTGGATCAACCAATTTAAGGCAAATAATGAAATTTTTATCTGATTTTATAACATTCAACGTTGAATATCTCAGAAAGGATGCGTTTTGGGAGAAATTACGAAGGATAATTTAATTTCCTAAAATGATTGAATCTGGTCCTTCGTTCCACATCATAGACCAGGGTCGATAATTTTTGAAACCGAAAAAAATTATAATAGAATGAAACCCGTTGTAAAAGGAAGAGAATATAACAAAAATTATAGGATACGGACGATCTGAGGTCGGGAAGGGGAAGGGGTGAGTTTTTAAGGGTAAAAAACGGTTTATTTCGATTTCCGGCAAAACTACGAGTCCTATGGAAAAAAGTTAAATGGAAAAGTTGTAGGTAATAAAAAGATCTACAACTTTTAGGTTCACACTTTTTTCACATAACCTCAAAATTTGTGGGAAAAATTCAAATAACCACGTTTTTGGTTTTTCATTTTTATCATTTACAAAAAAAAAATGTTTCACCAAATTTGGTAAAAACTTACCTTTTCATGTCCCAAATACACTGTAATTTCTTGGATTCAAATTTTTTCTTTTCACCTTAGTTTGACTTAATACCGAAAAAGCCCCATAATTTTCAATCAAAAATTCTCACGTCAAAATATCTGCTTTCTTAAAAAAGTAGGTGGCCTGTTTGTTCGATGAAATCTCTATTTTCTGATGGTCCAAAATACCAATAAATAGGCATCTACACATATAATTCAGAGAAGATTGTACAACTTTCTCGAAATATTGATGATGTCTTATTAAATATTAACTTTATTAACTTCGCATTTTCCGAGAAAATTTACCATAGTAATGTATATTTTTTTACAGCATCAGAAAGCAAAGACTCCAATGAACAAAAAGCCCACCTACTTTCTTAAAAAAGCAGATATTTTGACGTGAGAATTCTTGATTGGAAATTATTGGCTTTTTCGATATTAAGTCAAATTAAGGTGAAAAAAAAAATTTAAATCCAAAAAATTACAGTGTATTTGGAACATAAAAAGGTAAGTTTTAAAAAAATTTGGTGAAAAAAAATTCTTATTCTTTTAGTAAAAGATAAAAATTAAAAACCAAAATCGTGGTTATTTGAATTTTTGACATACATTTTGAGGTTGTATGAAAAAAGTGTAAATGTAAAAGTTATAGATCTTTTTATTACCTACCACTTTGCCCTTTAACTTTTTTCCATAGGACTTATAGTATTGCCGGAAATAGAGATAAACCATTTTTTACCCTTAAAAACTCACCCTCTTTCCCTTCCCGAACTCAGATCGCCCGTAATTTTTTTTTCCTATCATTTTTGTTATAATCTCTTCCTTTTCCAATGGGTTTCATTCTACAATACTTTTTTTTACTATTTTTAAAGGCTTCGACCCGGGTCTATCAATTATTTCCGTCGATATCGCCGTTTTCCCGAACGATACGTGCACCGAGAACACCTACCACCGGCCATCATGATAGACCCGAAATTCGTCGGGAGTCGAAGTCTGAATTCCTGGCCGGTTTCTCCATACGTGCGGCGGCAAACACCAGACAGACAACTTAACTAGGTCAGGGTATCTCGATAGCAGAACTAGCTGAGAACGCTGCAGTCGAGTATATTTTCATCTCCGCCATACGATGCACGTTTATTGTATTCCGTCCTCTATTATGACTGGTAATTTCAGGTGGGACTTGTGGTGATATTATAGTCGAGGATAAATATCTTGGTTGTTATTTACTATATTGTTCGGCAACTTCTTGGCTCGCCCCAGCAAGTCCTGTCAGAATTTATAACGGTATTTCAGCAGCCTGTCAAAACGATTACGCTGTTCTCGGGCATTTGGACAGTGTACACAGTAATCACAAAAACGGTATTGGAAGTGTAGTAAATAGTTGATAATATTCTTTGAATTCTTCGGTTTATGCGTCAAATGTTGTCGTTTATGGGTCAATATCATACAAGACAATCATCATTTCAATGATCTTTGATGCTAAGAATAGCTGTTTTCAAATAATGCAGACTATACATAACAATTTTGTATTTGAATACGAGACAGAATTATTGAGATATGTCAATGAATACTGGAGATACATTCCATTAGTTTAAAAGTTATGGTAAAATTAAACATTAAAACCAGGTGAGAATAATGAAATGAAAGAACAGAAAATTGAAAGTTCAATAGATATTCTTTTGCTTTTAAATAATAGATACATGATTGATTTTTTTTAAGTAGAAATAGTAAAAAATACAGAGATAGAATCCATTTGTTTGTAACAAATCGTTTATCGAATAAACAATGAAATAATCAATTTTTCAAAACAAAGACCCGAGATAAATAATGTTTAAAAAAAATGTTTCATTAATAAGAATTAAGTGGCAGAAAAAAATTGTTAATGAACAAATCCATTTTTAAGCAATAAAAAAATTCTTATACGAAACGGTTTTTTTTTAATTTTCGAGTGTATTTCCAAGCCCCTGGGAAAATTATAAATATTGGTCCTACAGTTCCGGAGTTGCGACTTTTTTGGGACATTTCCTCGTCTCTTTGAAATTCTGCGAGAGCTTTCAAAACTTTATTTTACAGTCATGTTCTAGATTTGAACACGATCGAGATGTACTGGTCCATTATTTTACTCTCGACAAACAATGTTGTCAACAGTTTTTGTCGAGTTAAAAAAAAAAGACCAGTACACCTCGATCTCTGATATATTTCGATATTTCGGCCTTATCTTCACCAATATAGATCCGATTGAGTTCAAATCTAGAACTTTTCTGTAAAATAATGTTTTGAAGGCTCTCGCAGAATTTAAACGATATCTGAGGGATGGTTTCTGAGATACATAATTTTAATTAACCAGTCATGCGTAATTTTGCAAAGTCTTCCTGTCAATATTTTTCAACTAACTACTGCGCCTTGATTGAATCAAATCAGTATTCTTTGAGTTATTGGGCAGACAAAATTCCAGATGGCTGTAACTCAGAAACCACTCTGTGGATTTTACCCATTAACGAACTTAGCCGTTGCATTTTAACTCCGAACCTACTCTAAAAACTTTCGAATATTCGAAATTTACAGAGATTTGGACGAATTGATAGCCACTCTGTTCAGGTGCACAGCACGCCAAAAAGTAGGAGCAGCTAGTATTAAATAAATTAAGTATCACATTTTTAGCCGTTCAGTATCTTCCACCACACGCGCATACCCAAGTGAACGAGGGTTCTATTGGGGTCATTACCCTCCTCATCGCATCACTGGGTCTCCATGAAAATAGGAATACATTAATTGATAAACTATTTGACGAACCAAACAGCTATTTAAGAATTATTCATAAACATTGTTTCTTATCATTTGTATTAGACATGAGGTGAGTGCATAGACTTCTCAGTTTTCAGCGGAAGCGTTTTCAATGAAATCAATCATCAAAACAAAATTATACAATAATCAGTAGACGTTAATTTGATTACTCTTCGTGGCATGCTAGAAATGAAATGATATTTTATTTTTGTATTTCGAGCAGTTACATTCGGTTGATATTCAATGATGACAAGCAAAAATATTCCTCCGACTTGGTTTTGTTTCAGAGGTGATTTAACAAACATCTATGAAAATATGGAGATGATGGAGCGAATACATTTTATCAAGTTCGCATTAATCAGCTAAGAACTACTAGCCAGCATATTTGTGTATTCACGCAAAGAAATAGGGTTGGAAAAATCAACTATTTGTTGTGGTTTTTAATTCGTGGTAGAAAATATCGAACTCGCGATTAAATCAACCTCCAGAATTGACGCAGAGTATCTCAACCTTATTTATATTCACTATGTTAAAATGGTACAATAAGGAATGTTTTCATGGTATGATTTACCACGACGCAAAGAGGTTTGAACCATTCGTTTTTAGTTTTTTGTACCGAAAACGTGTTCACAGTTTATGAACATATATTTACCACACTGAATGGTAATTGTAACCCAAATTGTCTGTACGTGGTACTGATCTTATTGTGGTTATGAGTTATATAAATGCTCAATGAAAAATTATATACGATTTACACTTATTTATTCAATATTGTGACGCGTTTCGTCGACACAGCGACTTCATCAGACTACATCATACTGTAGTCTGATTGTAGTCTGATGAAGTCGCTGTGTCGACGAAACGCGTCACAATATTGAATAAATAAGTGTAAATCGTATATAATTTTTCATTGAGTTAATATGGATTTGCATCAAGTAAAAGCCACAAGCATTAAATTAAAAAAAAAAAAAAGTTATATAAATGTATTACTATATCGTGTGTTGAACGCTACTAAATATTGTTCAATTTTAATATCTAAGAGTTAACAAATTTGTCTTCTTATTATTCTTGTATTCTAACCTAATATTGTTTAACTATTTTTCGAAGGTATATTACATATAATGCTACTTTGGTGAAAAATCTATCAAAAAGGATGATCGCATGAGCATGATGAATATAATGTGAACAAGAATTAGTAGAAATATAAGTGGTGAGGATTCATCTCCTCCCCATGGATTCGAAGCGTGTCCAGAAATTCTCGAGATTAATAAGAACAGCATTAAAAAAAAATTAAAGACAGAAGATTTTAAGGAATTTAAAATTCTCATGTCTGCCTTCGAAATGAAAATTTTTTGTAAATAATTATTCATGTTTACTCATCGGAAATCTGAATCCTGAGGTTAATCCACAATAGAATCTTTACATTATATCATTAAGCAAAATTGATTTGTTCACTTCCAGGTTTCTTCAGGCTGAATTTGATTTTTTAATCGATGAACTTGTTCGAAAATACCATACTCTCCGTCAGGAGTTATTGAAACATACATTGAAATCAAAACATCATAGTATGTTGCATTATGAAAAAGTGTTCAGAATGTCTGGGTCATCAATACTTTTTGGTATGAGCTTTGAGATTAACAACAAATCATTTTGACGAACACTTATTCTTTTCTGCATGTACCCTTATATTTGACCCATAGGAAGGGTATAAAAATGATTTATGAACTTGTTTCTGTTTCGTCATTTCTGCCATAGTACCTTGTATGTTCGCCCCCTACCCCGGCTGTGACCGGAATAGTTATTTTCCTAACAAGTGCGGAAAGTGATACTTTCCCGCACGAAACGGCCGTTAGCCGAACGACGCGAAGCGGAGTTCGGATAAGCAGTTGAGTGCGGGAAAGACACTTTTCGCTCGAGTTAGGAACAATGTTTTTTCTACAAGCACTTTTATTATAGGTATGAGATCGATTTGAGTTCAACACACAGAACAAATTTGATATTATTAATTCATAATACCTACACATGAATGACAAGCGTACTCCTTGCATGTCGTTACCATCATACCTATACTGTCATCAATGTCATCGTTGTCGTTCGGTCCATAGAGGCATATGAAATATTTATATCTATGAAATGGAATATTCATTTATTCTTTATTATTAATAATATTAATTGGAAATAAAACGAGGATAACTAACAGCAAACAAAAATAAACTGCAATAAGGAAATTAAGAATAGCTATGTATAATATATACATATTAGTATCTAATATTTAGTTATTAGTTATATTTATTGTAAACGTGCAGTTGGTCGCATTATGCAAGTTTATAGCAGAAGCCATCATGTTGGTCGAAGTCAGCTGCTCAGTGGAAGGAGATAATTCTGAATTACCGGTTGAAGTGGAAGGAACATGGGAAGGAGCATTCAAATTCAGAATTTTGGTAGCCATCATGTTGGTCGAAGTCAGCTGCTCCGTCGAAGAAGATAATTCTGAATAACAGGTTGAAGTTGAACGAGCATTCAAATTAAGAATTTTGCTAGACATTTCTTTTTTCTTGTTTACTGATTCTTCCAAATAACCCTCAGCAACAGAAGTTGACTTCCGCCCTCCTAATCGTTTTATATTGGTGATTCCCTCTCCACGGTTAGCTAGGAATGTAGCAGAAGAGCGCCTAAAACTGTGACCTGTGTATAATTCTGGATTTTGTAATTGTAAAAATCCGGCTATTTCGTAAGGTATTCTTCCTATCGTATTTATTCCTATAGGTTGCATTGTACATTTTCCTTTATTGTACCTTAAGAAAAATCGGCGATGGTCTATTTCCTTCGGACGTAAGTTGGCATATTTTCGATATATATTTAAAAAATGTCCGTCGTTGGTGTCTTGGGAGATAACGAATGATCTCGATGAATAATTTTTGGAGTCCTTAATGTTGACAATAATCATGTTTCCTTTATCATCTATATCGTCGATAGTTATTTTTGTTAATTCTTCCCGTCTGCAAGCACCAGCCAATCCAAAAATCGTTACCACCTTGATCATTAGGTAAATTTCATCAGGTGCCTCACTCATAAATTTGGATATGTCCTCTTCATTAAAAATTTTGGCTTTTTTCGGACGAAAACCAACATTTTGTCTTTTAATGAAGGCAGTTAATTTATGGAATTTTCCAATATCCAAATCTTGCTTCAATTTACAAACACTCATCATAGAATATACGGACCATAATGTGTTCGGTTTAAAAATTTTCGAAATTTCCAAAAAATAAGCCAAAAAGACTTCCTCCTTCCTGGGTTTTACTTTCGTGGAATCACACCAGGCAATGAATTGAGAATAGCGCTTCTCATATTTTTCGATTGATTTGGGTGGAAGCAACTTCAAATTGGCTTCATAAGATGCTTCTAATATGTCCGAGGGCAGGTCAGCATCAGATATATCCATTCTTACCGAAAATATTACGTACGGATTGAAATCAATTTGCTAATTTCCATAGACATAGAATAACATGGACTGGCCCTCACGTAACTTTATCACACAGTTCGTTGCGGAATACATTAGAGTGAGAGATGTTATGAAGGATAGAATACTTAAAGGCAAATAATGGTATAAAAATAATGATGTTTTTTTATAAGTATCAGAATATTCAGAAACGAGTGTCGGATTTAAATGAAAATGTTTTGCCTTTAAATATTCTGTCTACAAATCACCAAAACACAATACACCAATACACAATACACGAAACTAAACAATACAGTAACAAGAAAGGTCAGAAAATAAAGGAAACCAATGTTTTGTATTCTGTGGTTTTGCCGAACGCCAAATTATAAGAAAATATTCATATACCGTGGTTTGCCTTTAACTATTCTGTCTTTTTTCAATGCTGATTTCAATGGTCTCTTTCTCACAACCAGTCCATGTTATTTTATGTCTATGTTAATTTCAAATAAATTAATGACAATTGTCAATTCACATGTTGTTTCCATAGTAACCTCTTCGTAAGCGTTCGATGCATAGAAATATTAGATAATTCAGTATATTCTATATAAAAAGTGTGCGGAAAAAACGCCTGCTAATCCATTTCCACACTGTTAACAGTGCGGAAATGGATTAGCAGGCGTTTTTTCCGCACTGTTTGGAAATGTGACTCTTTACGATTCGAAATGTGTGCGGAAAAAGGGTTGAACGCGCACGCTTGTAGAAAAAACTATTTATAGGTTTAATGTCAGTCAGTATTCATTTGGACATCCGTCCTAAATGTAGTGTATGATTTCGAAGATTGTATAAGAGTTCGGACGATTCAAGCATACACAATGAACGAAAATAAGTTGAAGGAAATAACTTTTGAACTGTACGGATTGTCACATTTGATCAGCATTTTCCACGGTAAGTAGAGGAGTATTATCGACGTATCTCATTTTTATATTTTTATCGACTAAAAACGTTGTTATAATATTTAAAATTCAGTGCATGCTGCTTCCATGGTTTATAGATACACCGCGCGGAAGTTGGTCAAAATTACCACGACGGGATAGATATAACGCCTGTTCTTAGGGGCCCCGCCCAGTAGAGCGATATATTCGCTTGTCTTCACATTGTCTTATGGGATGGGGCAGATGTGCACGAAAAGTTCGTGGCTTGTACCTAGGCTACACTGAATAAATTACAGAATCTCAAAATTTATTTCAGGTTCACCAGAGACATTTTTGGGGACATGGTGGACAAAATAATAGACCGTGTTCCAAGTCAAAAAAGAGATAACTATTGCAATCAAATGAGATAATTTATCCAACTTGGTTTGATCCAGAAGTGGCAGAAGATTTCCCATGATGGGAATGTTTCCCAAGGTAAAGTAGTCTATAACTACAACTTCATATACGCATATCTATATTTACCACTTTTTTTCAGGGAAAATGATATCAGAAGAAATACTAGAAGATGTTGAATGCCTGAAGAATTTGTTTGAGCCATGGACAATGGTTTCAAAAAAATGGGAGCAAACGTATCAAGCAAGATTTGAGTATTACATAAGAAGCAGTAGGTATACTAGAAGAAAATGACTCATTTGTTACCTTCACAAATAAATTAGGTTGGAATTTGGGGAGTTTATACATCACCATTCGAATACGAGAATGCAGAAATTTTATAAACGGTAACAATTATTACATATTTTTCAAACAACAAATATTTATATTTGATAATATTCGTTCACTTTGCTATATTGTAATTTTTCATAAAGAATATTTAATATCCAGAGCCAATATATCATCAGTTAGCAAAAATGAACCTTTATATTGATTTTTCGATTGCAATGTGATTATGTACTGTTGATATATTCGGTGAAGTTTGTATGGTTCACTATGGTGTCACATAATGGAAAACTGACACAATCAGTCCTGTGAAAATTTACTTAAGAATTCGTTATCGAATGATACTTTCCATCATTCTGATTCGACAAATCTTTAATATTATGCCAAAACATTATTTGTAGTGAATACAATTTTCCTTTTCAGATCGAAAATGAATTCTGAAAAATCTATCTTGGCAAAGCAGACAACCTTTTTCTGAATTGGTCCTTGAAGAGAAACAGCCTTTTGGATACCTTGAAGAAAAATAATAACAGGGCAAACTCTGTTTGATGTCCACCTTTCCGTCACACTCATTGCTCATAAGACTAAAATAAGTGGATTTATCTCCATAGTCTCTGAAGATAACAAATACCAAATCCAGTAACGATCGAATCCTTATGATCATAAAATAAAATCAAAAGTTACCGACACTACCATTGACTGATTGATGAGATGAGGAATGTGGAACATTTACCTATTTGTTTCATGAGAGTGTGGTTATATTTGTTCTTTATAGTATATTTAAGACAATGTACCTGATATTTTTTCAATATATTTTTGTAATATATGGTGAGGTATACTGCCGTAATAAGGTAAAAGGCAGTAACTGCAAATACTATGATTCTGAGATAATCGCAGTTTAAGTTTTTGGGTGTTTTTTTTTCTTATCTTTAATTCAAATTTATTGGGACAAGGATTAAGAATTACTACTAAATATCTGTTATTTCATTATTGAATACAATTTTTGCTGTAGGAAATATGTTAGTTACTGCTATTTACCATACCATTAACAGCTGACCTTGTTGTTACTGCTGTTTGCCAGAGTTTGTTTTGGCGTTAGTTGATGAGATAGGATCACCAAACCCAGTGTAATAGTTGGGAAAGTTACTGCTTAGACCGGTTGCGCTAATATCTCATTTATGATGAAAATGTCAGTTACTGCCTTTTACCTTATTACGGCAGTATAATGCAGCATTGTTTTTCATTTCAAGAATCGTTGAACGAACCCTGTTGAATAATACTACATATCTAGACTGATTTAATTGAAAAAACAACAATCAAAATGAATAGTCCATTTGAACATATAAGTGATAAGTGAAAATGACCATTCCAGTAAATTCAATGGCACGATTGGAAATGTTCAAAAATACCCCAAGTCTCTGATGAATTTGCTTGTGATAAATTCCACCATCGTCGTGGTGTATTCGTCGTGGTAAATTTTACCATCAATTTTATCGTGGCTATACTCTGCTACGATTATAAAAGTGCCACGATTCGTGGTAAAGGGTACCATCAATTGTAATATGATTTCACTGTATTAAATGTATAACGCTACTATTACTAACGACAATATCTATCTTCTGGTTGGGTTTAGAGTACTTTTCATGTTTTTGATACAATCATCACTACATCATAGTGAAATTAATCACGAAAAATGTCTGGCGCTATACGCACCATTCTGTTCGGTTGATTCCATCGCGATACTAGTAACATTTACCGTCTTTTTCTCTGCGTGATTGGCACTTTTTCCATCTGGGGCTCAATAGTTGTTATATTATATTCCTGCTGCATCAGCAAGCCGAACTTAATGAAAAAAAAAAAATTTTTTCGTTTTTTTTTGTTTGCCCAATAACGAACTCAACCGAGATATATATTTCCCAAACCTACTCTGAAAATTTCAACTGTCTAGCTCATTCCGTTCGGGAGTTACCGTGTTAACGGCCGGCCGGACAGAATTGATTTTGTCCACAGATTCTTGATCAGTGAGTCGAACCAAAACGTTTAAGACATTTCTGCGCGTATGTTCTGGGGAACATCGCGTTATCATTTTGCCCAAATGTCTGTAATTTTCGAATTTTTTGCTGAAAATGGTCTCAAACGATTGGGTTCGACTCCCTGTTGAAGAATTCGAGGTCAGATCTGATTTTTTCCGGCCGGCCGTTGCCACGATAACTTGAGAACGGAAAGAGATAGCGACTTGAAATTTTCAGAGTAGGTGGCGCATCCCAATACGACGGACAAGTTCGTTAATGGGCATAATCGGCCCAATGGTTTCCGAGTAATCATTTTGTTTTCAACCAATACAGATCCGATCGAATTGGGAACTTGGTGAGTGGTTCTAGAATGCAAACCAAAGGATGTTTGTTGATTTTTTTGAGAATCATAAAACGAGAAAATTAAAAAAAAAATTATTGAAAAATAATATTTATGTCACGATAACCTGAGAACGGAAAGAGATAGCGACTTGAAATTTTCAGGTTAGGTTGTGCATCTGAATACGACATTTGAGTTTAGAGGCATAATCGGCCAAACGGTTTTGGAGTTATACCCATCTGAAATCTGGTTGTTATTTCCTCGATAACTCAAAAAATATAGACTCGATCGAATTGAAGCTTGGTAACTAGTTGTAGAATATCGGCATAAAGACGTGTGTAAAATTTTGTGAGAGTACTACTAGAAACTTTTAAAAAAATTACGAAAAAAAAATTGTTTCAAGCATTGACGTGAAGTCAGGAGCTCTAGCGCATATGTTCTATTGTACATTCTGCCGGCGTATTGGGCTTGAACCAATTTTTAGCCAAAAACTCGAGAATTACAGACATTTGGACAAATTGATAAGCACTGATTTCGAAGGTGCATTATCTGAGAGTATGACAAAACAAAATGTTTTAATATATAAAATATAGAGAATTGTTATATGTATTTAGATGGCGAACAAGTAACCTTACGGTAAAATTTTTAACGATTTTGATTTAGATTTTCGAACGTAAACGGTTAAAATTATTGTTGATTATGTTAAAGAATGCACCAAAATCAGCGGTGGAATAAACGAAACAAATAACTCTAAATTATAAAGTTCCCTCATACGTAACGCGTAGGTACGTAAAATCGTTATTTTCCCAGCTGAAATCACATGAGATGTCAATTATCCACGATGGCCACTTACCGAATCGCCATTATTACGAACTACCGGCGCCAGCTCGTTTCGGAATGCATTTCCGGCGAGTAAAGTCTATTTTTCGAAATTTAATAGTCGCGTGAGGAGGTTATAAACATCAGGAATTATAGGTTCCGTCGTAACAACCACCTAATGAAGTTTAATAGTCCAAAAATGACTGAACTTCCTACTTTCTGCTGCGCTATTAATCATCGTCATTCGACGGTTCGCCAGACAACCCCTCATCATGCGGACGCCTCTGTGCCAAATGGAAAACACTGAAAACCGGATAAGAAGTCACTTTCATTGTGGAGGGCGGTCTCGCGAAATTTCAATTTAATAGATACTAAGGAAGTATTATTCCAGCATTATTATTGTCTGAAACGAGAGTATATACAGTGTGGAAAACCCAAATGGAATAAATTCATTATCTTTGTTACTGTACATATTTATGGAAAACTAGCGGCCCGGTACGCACTTCGCTACGTATGAAGTGAAATATTAAAAGATTTAATTGGAACATCAAACTCATTTATTTAAACAAAAAAATATTTTATTAATTGCTAGCTATTTTAATAAAACACAATCCAAACAATTTGGATAAACGATTTCTTTTGTTTTTCCATTTTGAACATGAATAAACAAATGGCTGGGGGTTTTTCCTTTTCGACCGTTAATTTCCTGCTAAATGTTCGAATATTTTGAGTAATTTTAATGCAAAAATCCGTCCGATCGAACGGATATTCATTATAGATTTAATAACTTAACGAAAAAATCCAAATCCCAAGATACGTTTATTGCAGTAACGCTCCTTTAAGTTTTTCATTGGGTAAAAATGAAAAAAAAAATTAAGAGAAAGCTATTTCGGACGCTCCGAGATTCGATCCCGCCGCCCCGCAAGGCTCGGGACCTACAAATTCCCAATCCAACGCCTCAGCTCACTTGGCCACGTTACCTACCTGAATCAACTGCGATTATGTACCAGATAAAGATTTTTAGTACTCGGATGATTTCTGTCTTTCGACTTTCACAGTGACGTCAATCCTGTCAAGCGATCGATCGAAATCGGTTACTCGTTCATATTTCTTGCAGTTTTTCCAGACGATTCCAAGATTTTCGAGTAATTCCGTTCGAAATTAAAATTCGATTTGACATTTCTCGTCGCTCGTTCAGGCCGTAAACGTCGACCTTGAAAGAGCCGCGTTGAAATTCGCCACAGAAATACGCGAAACGCCAGAATTTTGTCGATTTTCGCGAAAAGTCACATTTTCCTATAGTTCTTCCGGGAAAACGAAAGAGAGGGTCGAAAAAAGGGCTACCTTACGGCCTAATTTCGTCTTCGCGTTCCCGCAAATACCGTCGTTCCGAACGCGACCTTTCCTCCGAATTCCTTTCCACAATTTTGCTCCTTTGCCAAAATCGGCGTTTTTTCGTCTTTTCGCGATGTTGACTTTGAAGAAAATCCACATAAATCGAGTAGAGATGCCTCCACAACATTCAGTGTCAGGCATACATCGATTCTTATCATATTAAAACAAAATAAAATGCCTCCCTATAAAATGATACCTACCAACAAGCTCTTCGAAGACGATTTTGATAGGAGAACTTATTCTTGTGAACAACATGTTTGATATCTATATCCAATTAGCGATAATCGATAACTTATAGGTTCAGTTTTGAAGGCTCCATTGTAAAGCTAGAGGCTGTGAAAGAGGCCTTTTCTATATCGCATAGCGGATTTTTAAGTAAGCTTTTGACGCAGGTGATCCATGTGTTCAACGATGTAGAATGCTGATTAATGTAATGTGATTAATTAAGAAAATCTTAAACGGCACTGAAATCGGGAGCTTTTGCGCGTATGTTATTTGGTCTATTCTCGCCTCACACACCCTCAAGAAATATGTACTGCACAAATCTTCAAGCCGTATGTTTTTGGTGCTCTTTTTCTACGGAACAGACAGAGTTCTTATCAATTTGTCCAAATGTCTGTAAAATACGAATTTTTTGATGAAAATGGTCTTAAACGATTTGGTTCGACCTACTGATCAAGAATTCGTGGTCGAAATTGATTATGTCCGGCCAGCCGTAGGCACGATAACTCTCGAAAGGAATGAGATAGACATAGTGAGAAAATAATAAGTCTATTTTTTAAGAATTTTTTTCTAGAGTTACAATCCCACGAAACTTTGCAAAAATTTGCACGTTGGCAATCTACAACTAACTAACAAGTTGCAATTCTATAGGATCTGTATTTTTTGAGTTACTGGGAAATGAAAACAAAATTTGAGATAGGTTCAACTCCGAAAACCTTTGGCCGATACTGCTCATTAGCGAAGAATACCGACGCGTTCAGATGCCCAACCTACCCTGAAAATTGCAAGTCACTATCTCTTTCCGTTCGGAAGTTAGCGTGAGATACATAATAGTTTTTCGTCATTATTTAAAAATTGACTAGCGGTACGGTCCTCACAAAATTTTACACACGTCTTTATGTCGATATTATATAACTAGTTACAAAGCTTCAATTCGATCAAGTCTGTATTTTTTTAGTTATCGAGAAAATAATATTCCAGATGGGTATAACTCCGGAACCATTGGGTTGGTCCGATTATGCCCAACAACGAACTTAACTCTTCCATTCGGACGTGCAACCTACCCTGAAAATTGCAAGTCCCTATTTCTTTTCATTCGAAAGTTATCGAGACAACGGTTACCCATCCAGCTACTGAACTCACCCAAGGCTGCTCGGATCTCCAACAATAAAGATCAAATCGTGTTGAAACTTGAAACTTGGCAGTAGAGTTAGGTTTTGAATGCTCTCGCAAAATTTCAGCCATGTCGGACGAATAGATTCTGATATATAGAATTGTCTAGCCCATTATATTCATCATAGAGCTTGACATCAGTTTTGTCATACGAAGTAAAAGACATAGCTCCTGTAATGTTGATTCTGAGGCATGCTTAAATGTTTTCGTTGGCGTCATCGGATTGGAGAAACGCGAGAAGTATTTATGATTTTGAAAATTTTCAGTGACATTTTTCCCGAGAACATGGTTGCAAAAACTTATGTGGCGAAATCTCCTATTCATCCCGCTACTCGATCCTATCGATATTTCCGTTTCGAAACTATACGAGGTCAGTGAAACAATTGCGCGACCTGAGAACCAGCTGATTGTCCCTATCACTAAAAATAAATTCGGTCGTCACGCACTCTTCGCTCGCGTATCGGGTCCAGTCTAGACGGTGTATTTTCGTATTTAGCGATCTCTTTCCGCCTCCGACAGTTCATCTTCATAACGATCGTCTTGTTTGGATCTCCGTTCATCGTGATCACCTATAAACCACATTAGTTAGGTTAGGCGGGAAATTTGAATTACGATCCATCCGTGGATCCGAGCATTGAATTCCCCATGCAATTCTTAAGGACCTAAAATTTACGAGAATTTGTCGCCTGTTTTTAGATACTTTGGCTAATTTCTTAAGGTTTATTTCGGTTGAAATAGATTCTGTGAACCTTTCTCAACAATCTAGAATCAAGTTTTCATAACAAAATAGTACATTTCCAAAATAATTAATAAATATAAAAGTGTTCACCAAATTCGATTGACGTATGTCTTAGCTCACTCGAAATCAGTCAGAAATAATACAATAACCCTAAATCGGCCTTGTAATGACGCACAACAGAAGTCATCTAGGACATACGGAAATCTTTCGAACTACACTGGTTTCAATTTTGATTTAAGCATAAATAGAAGTAGATTTTAATGTGGAAAGAACATGAAAACATGCAATAATGATGAAGGTACCCAATACTTGATGTCTCTGTACTAGTGATGTTCCGGATATCCGTATTATATCCGTATTCGCGGATATCCGAAGAAAAACAAAGATCTGTATCCGTATCTGTATCCGCCATTTTTTTGGCGGATCTCGAACGGATCTGATTAAGTTTAATATGTTATTAGACTTTCGAAATTGTGAGTGAGGGTGAATATCTAGGTGAATATCTAGCAACGAAATACTATTCAAAATATGTTTTATTTTCAAAGAATACTTACTTATATTTTGCACATTTGAATTGTAAAAATCAAACAAATAAACAATCTTTCTACCTTCTCTGGTAGTCATGAGAATATGACTACTTGGAAGTCTTCCTATTTAGATCAAAACTCAAAGCTATCTCTGATATTAGAATAATAACAAAAATTAAATTCTCTAACTTAACAGCATTCAATCTCCATCATAAGTTATCGTTATATGTACAAAATATCACACATAACTACAGCAACTCAAAAATATTATAAACCGTATTCGAAATTGAGCAATGGTAAATTAAACTTTAAAAACAGAGATCGAATGCGTAAGAGATTCTAGATCCGTATCCGTATTCGTATTCGCGGATCTAGAAACTGGTGTTCCGTATCCGTATCCGCTTCCGCGGATTCATACATTCAATGTATGTAGCGGTAGAGTAATTGACTTGGGAGCGGAAGCCCCAAGTTCAATTCCGAGGCTAGGAAAGAAATTTTCTAGTCACGGTAATCGCCACCATTCACTGTTGGGTCAAAAATTAACAGTGCTGTGCCTAAGGTGGCGTAAGGACACAGTAACAAAGCCTACACAGAACACAACTGGTTCTCCTAACTCAGGGCAAGCTCTTAGAGCTTATGAGGGGTCTCCTTGTGGAAGACCCAGGAGGATCAGTATAATAATAATAATAATAATAATGATCCGGCACATCTCTACTCTGTACTAACATTCTCTTTTAAATAGGGTGGTTTCATCTTGAAGTTGAAATTCCCTGTTAAAAAATTTGAATATGTATCTCCCGCCAAGAGAATGATTCTAACCTAACTAATGTGGTCTATAGTCCGTTTAAGATATATTGACATCAAGGGTGCCTATGGAAAATCGAAATTCAGTTGGCAACGGCCGGTCTAGTTATATTTCAAGTCGCATAATTTAGGTTGTTCGCATTGAAAATTACCATGAGCTGATGAACTGTCATTTATTATTTATTTCTTGACAATTTGAATATAACGGAAATCGAACCATTTGGTATATTCTTTACATGTGTGTTTATAATTAATCGTTCCGAGTTTGAGTATTTCCGCATGCTTGTGGTATTAAAAATTTCTGGAATTGATGACGATACCTCTCGCCTAACGAAAAGGGAACGCGAAGCTGTATATACTGTAGATGTTAATGTGAACTCAGCAGATATTACCGCCAGCATTGCTCTAGTGTTCCAGGTGAACTGTTATTCAACCACTAAAAGTGTATTCTGATTATTTCATTGGCCATAACATTACAGATTTTTTCAAGTACTGTTCGAAGAATTCTTAGGAAAAAATTGGTTCAAACCCTGTGGACAGGAGCTTTTTGGCACTCTTGTTCAAACAGACAAATTATATCTCCGAAAGTATTGATTTCTCAGAGTTGGGAATTATATCAATGGATTCTTATGATAGAACTGCATCATGAAAGAAATTAAATTTAAAAAAAGTGTCGTTTAAAAAAAAAGCTTCAACAATTATCATTTGAAAAAAAACATAGAAGTACGATTCATTATTGAAATTTCGAAAAATCATATCTCCGAAAGTATCAGCTTGTTAGAGTTGAAAATTATATCAATGAATTTTTATGGTGAAACTGCATCTTGAAAAAAATTGAATTTGAAATTTGTAGATTAAAAAAAAATTTTCTTTCGTTACTTCGAAACCATCCGGCCATTTTGCCCAATAACGAACTTAACCGAGATATTTATCTCCCAAATCTACACTGTAAATTTCAACTACCTAGCTTATTCTGTTCAAGAGTTATTGTAGAAAAAAATTAAAAAAAATTTTTTTTACACTTTACGCAACCCTATCAATACAAAACTCCGCATGCGTATAAAGGTCATTATTCTACAACTTGATGCTAAATTTCAGATAGATCGAGTGATCAGTTTCGGAAATATTCATAAAAGATATGTTTACTAAAAATGGCCATAACTCCGAAAACGCTCGGTGGATTTCACCCGTTAACGAACTCGTCCGAGATATTTACGCTCCAAACCTACCCTGCAAATTTCGATCCTCTAACTGCGTTCGTTCGAGAGTTATCGTGTTAACGGACGGTCGGTCGACCACGGATTCTTGATCAGTGAGTCGAACGAAATCATTTGAGACCATTTTCAGCCAAAAATTCGAAAATTACAGACATTTGGCAAATTGGTAAGCACTCAGTTCTGAGGAACAAGAGCGCCAAAAAGAAGAAGGCACATCATTAAAACCTGGCAGCAGTTGTGGAAGAACCCTTGTGATATACGACTATACATTTAAAGGGACATTAATTTAAAGTTTTTGTAAATTTGGAGAGCACTTCACTGAAGGTTTTCTTTGATAAGTTCTTTCCTTCATAAGCTCTACGAATTGAGCAAATCACAGTTTGAAATAGAATTTTAAATTATTAAGTTTTTCAATATAAATTATGATACTAAAACGATTCATAGGAAAATGGCAAATAATCTTTTCTGTTCCTAGTTGCAATTGAAATTCATAAAACTCACAGCTTACGTAAAAAAAATTACGTAGTAAAATTATGGTTCCGATTTTTTCTTGTGGAAAAATAAACACTTGATCCATTGCATACAGTTTATAATCTTTTACAAGCTATTACTTTCCAAGTTAAATTAAGACAGAAATAATAAGTCTGCTTAAACACTGATAAATTAACTCTTCTTCCAAAATAGTGTCATTATTCAACCCACCTCTCAATAATTTATACTGGCGAAGTAATAATAATAACTTATATTTATTAACATTATATTAATGAAATTATTCAATAACCAATATGTATTCAATAAATGAAAAGTGAGTTTCTTATGGGCTTTTACACCTTGATTGATTCTCCAATGGCTTTGGATAACGAACCTATGTTCTAAGATATATTGAGATGCACATTATTATTATGTTAAAAGGTTCTTCATCCTGCATTAAAAAAATTGGTTCAAGCATTGACGTGAAGTCAGAAGCTTTTGCGCGTATGTTCTATTGTCCATTCTTCTGTATTGGACACCCTTAATCGAATTTACCATGGTAAATTATGTTGTCCATTCTCCTGTATTGGACACTCTTACTTCGAATTTACCACGGTAAATTCGAATTAAGTGTCCAATACAGGAGAATGGACGACATAATTAACCATGGTAAATTCGATTAAGGGTGTCCAATACAGAAGAATGGACAATAGAACATACGCGCAAAAGCTTCTGACTTCACGTCAATGCTTGAACCAATTTTTTTTTTCGTATTTTTTTTAATTTTCTGGAGGCGCGGTTCCTAAAATTTTTTTTTTCGTCATTTTTTTCAAATTTTCTAGGAGTACGGTTCTTACAGAATTTTAAACACGTCTTTGTGTTGATTTTCTACTACTAGTTACCAAGCTTCAATTCAATCGAATATTTATTTTTTGAGTTATCAAGGAAACAATATTCCAGGTGAATATAACTCGGAAACCGTTAAACCGATTATGCCCAAAAACGAACTCAACTCTCCCTTTCGGATACGCAACCTACCCTGAAAATTGCAAGTCCCTATCTCCTTTGGTTCGAAAGTTATCGAGGCAACGGTCACCCATCTACTGAACTCACACAAGAATGCTCGAAACTCCAACAATATTCAACCGATCGTATTAAAACTTGAAACTTGGCAGTAGAGTTAGGTAATGAACGCTCTTGCAAAATTTCAGCAATTTCAAACGTATAGTTACTGATATATAGAATTTTTTTTTTTTATTTTCAATGATTTATTAAAAATTTTCTACAGATGCTATCCTCACCAAATTTCGCAAACATTTTCGCGTTGGCATTCTACATCTAATAACCATGTTTGAATTCAATCGGTTCAGTATTTTTCGAGTAAATGAGGAACAAAAAACCACCAAATTTCAGAAAATTTCAGATGGCTATAACTCTGAAACCGTTTGGTCGATTATGCTCATAAACAAACTCAAATGTGGCATTCATATGCACAACATAACCTGAAATTTTCAAGCCGCTATCTCTTTCCGTTCTCAGGTTATCGTGACAAAAAAAATATTTTTTAATAATTTTTTTAAAATTTTCTAGCCATACGATTCGCCCAAAATTTCACAAACGTGCTTAGGTTCATATTCTACAACTACTCACCAAGTTTCAATTTGATCGGATTTATATTGGTGGAAAACAAAATTATTACTCGGAAACCACTGGGCCGATTATGCCCATTAACGAACTTGTCCGTCGTATTGCGATGCGCCACCCACCCTGAAAATTTCAAGTCGCTAGCTCTTTTCGTTCTCAAATTATCGTGGCAACGGACGGCCGGACGGCCGGCCGGACGGCCGGACGGACAGAATCAAATTTGACCTCGGATTCTTCATCGGGGAGTCAAACTTGATCGTTTGAGACCAATTTCGTCAAAAAATTCGAAAGTTACAGACATTTGGGCAAAACTATAACGCGATGTTCCCCAGAACATACGCGCAAAAACTATCCAATTTTTGTTTATTTCTATTATAAACAATGATTTTTCCAATTCCTTGAAATGGTTTCTGAGTATCAACCTTATATTTATGTTTGTTTCATCAGTCTACTCCAGTTGAACTTGAAAAATTATCCTTCCAAATTATCAGGATAAAATACATTCGGGATTTGAAATTCAAAAGTAGATCAAGAATGCATTTATAAGGGTATTGAATTAATTATAAATAGTAGATAGCATTGAAAACATTCAAGGTTATACTAATGATGCAATTCTCTGGTTACAGAACAGTAACTTTTAGTAACCAGAAATAAAGCGCCAACAACACGTTCAAGGCCTACTTCGATGTCAATATTTCTTAAACAGACTATATAAGCGGTCGTTGCGACCGGTGAATGTCGTGCGACGCCTTGAAACGGGCATAAAACGACGTCGTCGAGGGCTGTGTTAACGCGCCTCAATTCGCACAGACGACGCTATCGCCCCGTCGTTACGACGTCGTCCCGGAAGGGGCATTAAGACACAAAAGAACGACAATTACCACTTCCTACAGGTCATTTCACAGCGATCTATCGGCTCGATGGGGGGCGATGATGCGATTGGGCACACAAAAGGTTCCTTTCTTTCCATTTTCAAGCTGTTGAATGCGGAAGATTGGCGCTGATGACATGGTCTTGGATCAAATGTCCAAGATCCCTTCGAGAACTGTGGCAGGGTCATTACACACACAATAAGTGTTAAGATGATGAAATTAGCGTTTATTTCTATGATAATATCAGCACAGACCACGAAATCGGGTGTCGGTTTAATTCATATGGCTGAAAAATATGAGTTATTTGTTCTATATATTATTTGTGTCACAGCCGTCTCAAATAAAAGTCATGCCCAGGAAACAGTGGCAACAGGACGTTATAGGTTGAGAATTTTCGCCCGGTTTCTATGAGTTCACGTTTCATTGTGTAAAATTTTGTGTTAAACGAGTGCAAATTAGTTTTTATATTATGAACGTGATCAGTTTATGAGTGTTATACATTGGTTCTGTGCAAATTTGGTGAATAAGTGTGACTAGGTTTCCTTTACAACGCAATGCTTCGTCGAATTAAGATTGACAAAATGGGTAGGTATATGTCAATTTTCGAATTTCCGAAAGACTCTAATTGAAAAATGAAATTGGTTTCTGCTATATACATCGACAAAAATGTACATTTTTAGAAGTAATATCACAAGTTATTGAATTTTCGCGATAAGTCTGTTGACTTAAATCTTAACGAAACTGAGTTGTTTAAAACACCACCGAAGGACGAGTGGTGTTTTCTCTAAGCAACTCAGTTGAGTTAAGATATAATTATCATTAGACTTATGAGATAAATTCAGTCACGAGTGATATTTCATTAGACTATTTCACGAACAAAATGACTCATGTTGACGTCTGTAAGGATAGGCACTCTGTTCGGGTGAACAGCGTGCTAAATAATCGACACTGATAGACCAGACTCGAAGCCTTTAAAAATGGTAAAAAGAGAAATAAAATTATAGTAGAATGAAACCCATTGGAAAATGAATAAGAATATAGCAACAATGGTAAGAAAAATAATTTACGGGCGATCTGAGTTCGGGAAGGGGAAGGGGTGAGTTTTCAAGGGAAAAAAACGGTTTATCCCGATTTTCGGGAAAACTACGAGTCCTATGGAAAAAAGTTAAAGGTCAAAGCTATAGGTAATAAAAAGATCTACAACTGTTGTATTAACACTTTTTTCACATAACCTCAAAATTTATGTGAAAAATTCAAATAACCACGTTTTTTGTTTTTAATTTTTATCTTTTACAAAAAAAAATATTTTTTTTTCACAAATTTGGTAGAAACTTACCTCTTTATGACACTTATTGTCCCGAATACACTGTAATTTTTTGGATTTAAAATATATTTTTTTTCACCTCAATTTGACTTAATATCGAAAAAGCAGCCTAACTTTCAATCGAAAATTCTCAGGTCAAAATATCTGCTTTTTTAAAAAAGTAGATGGGCTTTTTGTTCGTTGAAATCTCTACTTTCTGATGGTCTGAAAAAAATATACATTAATATGGTAAATTTTCTCAGAAAATGCTAAGAAAGTTAATATTTAATAAGTCATCTACAATATTTTGAGAAAGTTTAGAATCAATCATCCTCGGAATCTTCTCTAAATTATATGCGTATATGCCTATTTGTTGCTATGTTATGATAACTCATATACCTGAGTGACCTACGAAAAATTTCAGCCCATCAAAAGATATTTCGTCGAGAAGTGGGGAGGGTCTTGGCTTTATTGCCCGTTATTTCGTTGAATTTTCTGAGAAAATTTACCATAGTAATGTATATTTTTTCTTAGACCATCAGAAAGTAGATATTCCAGCGAACAAAAAGATCACTTACTTTTTTAAAAAAGCAGATATTTTGACGTGAGAATTAAGGTGAAAAAAAAAATTTAAATCTAAAAAATTACGGTCTATTTGGGACATAAAGAGGTAAGTTTCAAGCAAATTTGTTAAAAAAAAAAATTTGTAAAAGATAGTAATTCAGAACCAAGAACGTTGTTATTTGAATTTTTCACATAAATTTTGAGGTTATGTGAAAAAAGTGTGAATACAAAAGTTCTAGATCTTTTCATTATCTACAACTTTTCCGTTTAACTTTTTTCCATAGGACTTGTAGTTTTGTCGGAAATCAAGATAAACCGTTTTCTACCCTTAAAACCTCACCCACTTCCCCTTCCCGACCTCAGATTGCACGTAAATTATTTTTCCTATCATTTTTGTTATATTCTCTTCCTTTTACAATAGGTTGCATTCTACTATAATCTTTTTCGGTTTCAAAAATGATCGACCCTGGTCTATGAACCGAATGACGCTTTCAATCAATCCAACGAGAAACTACCAAATTTTAAACGACGCACTCCGGTATAACCTCGACCCGGTATACAGAGTACAGCACGCACACCTTCACGCGATTCCGCGAACAGCTGTTAAAACTTCTTTGTTCTAACCGAAGGTCCTCCAGTCTGGAAGCCGTGTCCGATCATTCCATATTCATTGATACGGGATAGTATGGTGGAACGAGCGAGACCACTAGACGTCGACAAGGTCGTCCAGATCTTTGGGCGGTCGCGAGAAAAGCCCCCCGGTCAAATTGCAAGACTACTGCCATCGTCTTTTAACTTTTTACGCCGATACATCTGGCAGAGACAAAGGAAGCGTATCAGTTCGCGGCGAGACGAGACCGTCCTAATTGGAACTAGCTGCGAATTTGGGAAAGATCAGCTGCCAGCAGATTATCTACCGCGGATGATTGCCATTTAAGCCATGTCCGCAACGAAGAAGTACAAGGTTGCATTTTTATTATCATGTAACCTAATAAGTTCGTTTGGTTCTCTATAGTAAAATACGTCGTTTTTATAAATGATTGTAACATCGTAGTTGGTTCTGAAACCCTCTCATTTTGCCGCTTCATATGCATGTTGTTCACATTTGGAATTCCAATCACAGAATTCATAATATACGCATAACCTCACTTGCTCCTTTGTTTACAATGATAAATCATGAGTTCCAAAATGATTCTCTTAATTCGAATATACCATGGAAAATTCGAATTAAGTGTCCAATACAGGAGAATGGACAACATAATTTACTATGGTAAATTCGATGAAGGGTGTCCAATACAGAAGAATGGAAAATAGAACATACGCGCAAAAGCTTCTGACTTCACGTCAGTGCTTGACTCAATTTTTTTTTCTTGATTTTTTTAAATTTTCTAGGGGTACGGTTCTTAAAATTTTTTTTTTCGTAATTTTTTTCAAATTTTCTAGGGGTACGGTTCTTACAAATTTGAAACACGTCTTTATGTCGATTTTCTTCTACTAGTTACCAAGCTTCAATTCGATCGAATCTTTTTTTTTTGAGTTATCAAGGAAATAATATTCCAGGTGGGTATAACTCAGAAACCGTTAGACCGATTATTCCCAAAAACGAACTCAACTCTCCCATTCGGATACGCAACCTACCCTGAAAAATGCAAGTCCCTATCTCCTTTCGTTCGAAAGTTATCGAGGCAACCGTCACCCATCTACTGAACTCACACAAGGCTGCTCGAATCTCCAACAATATTTAACCGATCGTGTTAAAACTTGAAACTTGGCTGTAGAGTTAGGTTATGAAGGCTCTTGCAAAATTTCAGAAATTTCAAACTAATAGTTACTGATATATAGAATTGTTTTTTTCAATTTTCAATGATTTTTTTAACATTTTCTACAAATACTATCCTCACGAAATTTCGCAAGTATTTTCGCATCGGCATTCTTCAACTAATAACCATGTTTGAATTCAATCGGTTTAGTATTTTTCGAGTAAATGAGGAACAAAAAACAACCAAATTTCAGATGGCTATAACTCTAAAACCGTTTGGCTGATTATGCTCATAAACAAAATGAAATGTCGCGTTCTGATGCACATCCTAACCTGAAATCTTCAAGCCGCTATCTCTTTCCGTTCTCAAGTTATCGTGACAACAACATATTTTTTAATAATTTTTGAATAATTTTCTAGCCATATGATTCGCACAATATTTCACAAACGTGCATATTCTACAACTACTCACCAAGTTTCAATTCGATCGGATTTATATTGGTTGAAAACAAAATCTTTACTCGGAAACCACTGGGCCGATTATGCCCATTAACGAACTTATCTGTCGTATTGGGATGCGCCACCTACCCTGAAAATTTCAAGTCGCTAGCTCTTTTCTTTCTCAAGTTATCGTGGCAACGGCCAGACGGCCGGCAGGACAGAATCAAATTTGAATTCGAATTCTTCATTGGGGAGTCGAACTAAATCGTTTGAGACCATTTTCGTCAAAAAATTCGAAAGTTACAGACATTTGGGCAAAATGATAACGAGATGTTCCCCAGAACATACGCGCAAAAATGTTTATTCATTTGTGCTTGACAGGCAATAATAATTGCTTTAGAAATTTTCATTTACTTAATAACCTATAGTGATATCGTCCTGATGTCCATCTGATTGGACACATTTTTTTTTGTACTTCCCTTGGAATAACATTTTCCAAAAAAATTCAGTGACGTTTTTAGTGTTAAATAAATTAATCCCCCAAAAATCATCTTTATATGACTTTCAATCTCATGTCGAGACTCAGGAGGTTATATAATTATTGACACAAAATAATACACTGTTATTCATAGAAGTACATAATTACAATCTCATTCAATGACCTTTTACAACCGCGGCACCAATTCTTTATGCCACCTTCGTCTATCTCTATGGATTACAAATAACAATTGACCCACTGCATTTAATACGTCAACTTGAGTCTCAAACTGTCTACGCCTTTTTTCATGTCTGATTAAGTGACTTGGCAGGGTACCAACATAATGAATAAAAAATGAATGAGAATTTTTATCTTCAAGAACTCTTAGGTTCTTGAGTTTGGCGGTTCAACTGTCTGTTCAACATCAGCTTTTGACGGTAAGTTCAATTATTACATTATTTCGTGAATAATGAATCGATTTTGAAAATTTTAACTGGGTTGTGTATAGAACATAAATAACTAACCAATACTCGACAAAGCTTCCCAATTCAAAAATATTTGGGGGTTGATGCCACCTTCATGGGGGTGTTTTTTTCGGAACAAACTCATGATGGAAATTCGTCCCCCTTAAAAAAGAATTTGACCTGTTTTTTTTTTAATCTTCGAAAATTCTTTGTTTCTGAGTTCTGGGAGGGGTAAAATTTTCGTTGGGGCACCCTTATAGGTATTGCTTCTGGCAAATATCTGGTGTTTCTAACGCAGAAGTAATTTCGGAATAATATTTTTTTTTTATTTCATAGTTTGGGAGAGAAATCCCAGGAAAGAACCATTTGGTAAAGTCATGATTATTTGTTAAAAACTACAACTTAAGAGAGTAATATGCATCTCATGTATGGTTCTGAAATAAAATTGTGAAAATTGAACTAAGTATCTACTCTATACAGAAAAACATTACTCTGAACAATTATTCTAGTGAATTTATCTGCCGGCATCCTGTGAATCATGGTCAATCGGATAAGCCAATTAATTCAATAGCATTTGTTGATCGTACCAGTCTCCATAACCTATTTATTTAGTCGAAAATGTGAATTAATTTCATGGGGACAACTCAAGTGATTGTTAATAAATTCTAATAAATATCAAGTGAAATTGAGTAATCTCCATTTAGAAGTGCATCACTTCTTAAATAAATCAGTTTTTTCACTGATTAAATTTAAATTGCATATTTATAACAGACTTTACTATACTTAAAGGAGGAATTACCCAATTAACTTCAACGTTATGACCGGCGTATTAATATCAAATAGGGGAGACGGCCTTATTTAAAATGCAAATCGACGATATCCATCATTATGAGAAAGAAAATGTGAGAATCCACGTTACGCAGGCCGAACGAGGAACATCCAATTCCGTCCCTTGAAAAATTGACTAGCCGTCTTAGACGGGTCGATTATTTTAGAAAAAAAAAATAATAGTAGGATGAAACCCATTGGAAGAGGAAGAGAATATAACAAAAATGAAAGGAAAAATAATTTATGGGGGTGAAGGGGGCGAGTCCTAGGGAAAAAGGTTAAAGCGCAAAGTTTTAGGTAATAAAAATATCTAAAACTTTTATTTTTACACTTTTTGGCGCTCTAGTTCCTCGGAACTGAGTGCTTATCAATTTGCCCAAATGTCTGTAATTTTCGAATTTTTCGATGAAAATGGTCTTAAACGATTTGGTTCGACTCACTGATCAAGAATCCGTGGTCGAAATTCATTCTGTCCGGCCGGTCCGGCTGGTCCGGCCGTTCCGGCCGGTCCGTCCGTAGGCACGATAACTCTCGGACGGAATGAGCTAGACAGTTGAAATTTTCAGAGTATGTTTGAGGGATAAATATCTCGGCTAAGTTCGTTATTGGGCAAAATCGGACAGATGGTTTCGGAGTAACAAAAAAAAATTTTTTTTTTTACAGAACAAATTCCAAATTACTTTTTTTCAATAAGCAGTTTTACCATTAGAATCCATTCATATCATTTTTAACTCTAACAAACTAATACTTTCGGAGATATGATTTTTCAAAATTTCAATGATAGAATTATTCTGTGGCTAACTTTGACGTTGTCTCATCGTAATTCATTCCAGTAATGGTATCAATATGAGAATTAGAATATTATCATACTTTTGTTGGTTGATATTTTCATGCCGATGGTCAATCCATATGATGATGGGAATGGTAATGGTAAGTTAATAATATTGAGTTCAGAATATCTCCACTAAAAACAAAACTGGAATTGAGGAATGAATATCTCGGATGAGTTCGTTGTTGGGCAGAATTCGTCTATTGGTTTTGGATTGATAATTTTTGGCACTCTTGTTGAATTTAAATTCTTCTATGATGTTTGAATTCAATTTCTGCTAAGATGAAGTTCTAAATTTCAATAATGAATCGTACTTCTGTTTTCACAGAATGCTATAATTATTCTATCTAAGCTTTATTATATGATCTGTGTTCATACTCGTACATTTCATCCTGTTCTATAAGAAAGAGTCAAATTCATTTCAGCTATTTTAATTTGGTTTCTTCCATGGTGCAGTTCTCAGATTGCTCATTTAATCTTGATAAATAAACTATTATTTGAATTGAATTTCCTTTATGATGCAGTTCTATCATAAGAATACATTGATATAATTCTCAACTCTGAGAAACCAATACTTTCGGAGATATAATTTGTCCGTTTGAACTAGAGCGCCAGAAAGCTCCTGTCCACAGGGCTTGAACCCATTTTTTTCACATAAGCTCAACATTTAAGTGAAAAATTCAAATTACCAAGTTTTCGGTTTTTCATTCTTAACTTTTACAACAAAATTTTTTTTTTCATGAAATTTGATGAAAACTTACATTTTTATGTCCCAAACACACTGAAATTTCTTCGATTTAAAATATTTATTTTTTCACCTTATTTTGACTTAATATCGGAAAAGCAGCACAATTTTCAATCGAAAATTCTCACGTCAAAATATCTGCTTTTTCAAAAATGTTACTGAGCTTTTTGTTCGATAAATCTACTTTCTGATGGTGTAGAAAAAATATTAGTGTCCGACCGAAACTGGTTTTTCAGCCGAAACCGAAACCGAACTTTCGGCCAGGGTCTCAGTTTCGGCCGAAACCGAAACCGAAACTTTATATTTCATACTGAATTCTACTGTATTTTTTACAATTTTTTTTGCATATACATAAAAACAGTTAAGCAGTGTTAAATAAAAAAATTGGTTCAAGCCCTGTGGACAGGAGCTTTTGGGCGCATGTTTCCTTGTGGCCCGTACTGACCAGTAAAGAAAAAAAGAAAAAAAGCAGTATCATGTTGAATACCTTAATACTCGTATTATTGAATATTATATAATAATCGATGAAAATACTGAGAGAGACCCAGGAAATTTGACACATTTTGTCTTATATCTCCAGAAATTGAAATCGTATAGAGCCAAAATTTTGCACAATGTTGCAAAATACTACAATTGACGTTAGTACAAGTTTTTGTTGCAATCTGATGAATAGTTCACGAAAAAAAAATTTTTTTTTCGAAAAAATTAAAAGAAATATTTTTTTAAAAATTACCAACATTTCGATCATAACAGAATTTTGCCAAAAGTTGCGCGTTTATATCCTCGAACTGACTACAAAGTTTCGATTCAACATCTTCTTTAGTTCCTGAAATATCAGGGAAATAACCTCAAAATTTTAAATGTCTATAACTCCTAAACCGTCCGGCCGATTTTGCCCGTTAACGAACTTAACCGTCGCATTTTGATCAGAAACCTACCTTGAAAGTTTGAAGTCGATAGGACCTTCGGTGCTCCTGTTATCGTGCACACGGCCGGACAACCGGCCGGCCGGCCGGCCGGACGGCACCCTAAGATCTGACACCGGATTCGTGATCAGGGAGTCCGAATTAGTCTATTAGCCAATTTTCAGCTCGAAATTCGAAAATTACAGACATTTGGACGAAATGATAGGACGATGTTCTCCTAGAACATGCGCCCAATAAAAAGAAAACTTTTTGATATCTTTATTTATTATTTTGGTATTACCAAGTTAAAAAAATAATCAGTCGAAGTATACAGGGTAATTCCAAATCAGACGTCAACCTTGGAGGAGGTGTTAGTATGGATAATTTGCTGTGGTTTGAGCCATTTTCATTGATGACCAAAAATCAACAGTTTCCGAGATATTTGAGTTCTGGCTCTGATGAAAAAGAATTAGTATGATTTGAGAGGGGATGTAAGAAGCAAATAGAGAAAAATAACGAATTCAATATTTTTTTGTTTCAAATGAGCTCGAAATTTCATTAGAAAATGTATTCATAAATTATGTTCCACCATTCCATATAGGCAAACACATGCCGTCTTTCTGATATCTTCAGTTGTTATTTTCCGCCTGAAATTTACTCACGCTGTCTTTTGATACACATTTACTATTTTAAATGCCGGACATTCAAAAGGTTGGTCATAAAAAATCTGCTGAAACGAAACTAGTTATGCAATCTAACGAAATCTTTTATAGAATGAAGGAGGAATTTGGCAAGTTTTTAAAATAATTTTGGCATTTTGACCTCCTATACAGCATAGTTTCGATTTTTTCGTACATATCATATCCTTTTCTGATGAAAATAAACCAAAATTATCATCAAATTTTGTCAACGTAGAAAAAATTGACGAAATATGAACTAAGTTCAGAAATCTTTTCAAAATCACCCGAACTCCAAAAACTGTTGATTTTCGGTTATTAATAAATATGTATTAAACAACAGCTAATGAGACATACTAACTCCTCCTCTAAGTTTCACGTCTTATTTGGAATCGCCCTATGTAATCTAATTAATAATCATTAAAGTGAATTCTCATGAATTCTCAGTCTTAACAAAGATAGATTACAATAACTTGTACGACAATTATGTATACCTTTTAACTTTTAACTCCTAGCCAAACGACCAGGATAATTCACGAACAGTCAAGTTTCGGCCCGGCCGAAAGTTTCGGCCCTTTTGGGCCGAAACCGAAACTAAGGCCGAAACTAGATTTCTTGGCCGAAACTGGCCGAAACCGAAACCGAACTTTCGGTCGGTCACTAAAAAATATACATTACTATGGTAAATTTTCTCAGAAAATGGTAAGTTTATAAAGTTAATATTTAATAACATATCTACAATATTTTGAGAAAGTTGTAAAATCTTCATCAAATTATATGCGTAGATGCCTATTTATTGCTATTTTAAGATAACTTATATACATACATGAGTGTCCTACGGAAAATTTTAGTCCATCAAAAGGTTTCCATAGAGAATTGGGGAAGGGCTAGGAAGGTTTGGGCCTTACTACCTGTTATTTCGTAGCATTTTCTGAGAAAATTTACCAGAGTAATGTATTTTTTACACTATCAGAAAGTAGATATTTCAACGAACAAAAAGCCTACCGACTTTTTTAAAAAAGCAGATATTTTGATGTGAAAATTATCTATTGAAAATTAGGGTGCTTTGTCGATTTTAAGTCAAAATAAGGTGAAAAGATGAATATTACAAATCAAAAAAATTACAGTGTGTTTGGTGCATAAAAAGGTAAGTTTTCACCAAATTTCTTGAAAAAAAAATTATTTTGTACAAGATAAAAATACAAAATCAACACCTTGGTTATTTGAATGTAATGTTAGAAAGTGTAAATAAAGAAGTTGTAGATCTTTTAATTACCTAGAACTTTGCCATTTAACTTTTTCCATAGGACTTGTAGTGTTTCCGGAAATCAAGATAAAGCGTTTTTTACCCTAAAAAACTCACCCCCTTCCACTTTTCGATCTCAGATCGCCGGTAAATTATTATTCCTTTAATTTTTGTTTCATTATTTTCCTTTACCAATGGGTTTCATCGTAGTATAATTTTTTTCCCACTTTTTACCATTTTCAAAGACTTCACAGCACAGGTCTATCTCGTAAATTATATTTTTTTAAATGAATACTTACTTTTCGGAAAATATTAATCATCCGTAAATGACGGTACCATTCTTTTTACCGATAATATTGGTTGTGACACCTTAACCTTGGACGACTCTATACTTAATGATTTCAATATTGGGTCAAAAATTAGCCAGTTATTAGTGAACACACCTCTGCCAAATTCCGAAGAAATCGGCTAATATATATTCAAGATATATATTAATAAAAATCTGCTATTTAAACAATTTGGTAATTAATCTTGTACCCAAGTTCATAGGAACTTTTTTGATGAAATGACCAGAGACCCCTGAAAAAATCACGCAATAATTTCATTTCAAACATTTCTTCGATCCCTCAGGCTAATATTATTCGAAAAGAATATAATTAAATTTATTTCCACTTCGCACGTATCTTGATAATTCTACAAAATTCCGCCAAACGCTAAATATGCGAAAACTTTCACAGAACGAGTTGAAAAAAAATTAAACAATCGAATAATATCGCCAGACGAAATGCGAATTCAACGTGTAAAATCCCGTATATTTCAGATGTTTCCTTATCTGCATGAACTTGACACGTTCATTTAAATAAATGACCTACCTCTAATATCCATAAATGAAGGCAGCTAAGTAACGACAGCAATTTGCATTTGAGATGGACTTCGCAACTGACGATAACGAAAGCAGAAAAGTTAACTAATAGGGCAATTATTTCACTAATATGGTCGTCATGCAAAACGGTCCCTGATAACGTAATCTAGTAAAAATTTGTATGTTTAGAACTGAACTGCTCATTCCGTTGGCTCGCCTGGAATAATGTACACCATCCATGGCATGCAGTAATTAATTGATGTCTCTCGGCTTGCGGAAAATTGAATTGTTTTTCTCTCCTTCTAATAAAGAAGGTGCACAAACAAAACTGAAACTTTGAAATGCGAGTTCAATTAGGATTCGAAAGTTGATGTTTTAAATTGAAATTGGAGTAGGTATATATACAAAGTTTTTCACGTAAAATTTACTGGCCAGTGGAAAAACGAAACATTTCTGATATGATGTAATATACCATCGCTGTATCATAAGGAAGGAATTATTTGATATTATCTTGATATGGTCAAAGATCCAAAGAGAGGTTTTCGTGTACCCATCTGTCTATCAGACGAATATTCTTTTTTATTTTCAGTCTCCTATAGAAGCTAGAAGAATATATCCCGAATGAAATGCCTATAGAAATATTAAAAGGTTTCTTTCTGGGTTTTCTCTCCCAAACTCTGAAAAATATCTATAAAATTAAAATTAACTATTTTGTGATTTGCTTCTGCGTAAGAAACACAAAATATTTGTCAGAAGCAATCAATCGAACAATGTTGCCTAACAAACAACAACGAAACAACATCAACGAAGAAACAACTATGTCTTAACATTTCGGAGTCAACAATGTTGCCTAACAAACAACAACGAAACAACATCAACGAAGAAACAACTATGCCGTAACATTTCGGAGTCAACAATGTTGCCTAACAAACATCAACGAAGAAACAACTATATCTTAACGTTTCGGAGTCTGTATCAGACTCCTTCGTCAGACACTTAACGAAAATCTTCAGAATTATTTTGTTGATAGGTATTCTCGAATTTCAGAATAACTGAAACGAAAATGGTCTGAAACGGTTAGGTTAGACCCACTGATGAAAAATTCAAGTTCAAAATAGATTTTGTCCGGCCGGGCGTCCGTTGCTACGATAACTTTCGGATGAAAATAGTGAAATCCCACATGGAAAAGTTTCGGGGCACCATCTTTATCATATGCATATGCAAAACTGACAATACGATGGCCCAGGAATATATATTTCCAATTCGCATGTCTCCAAACTAACTGAGGCATTTTAGTACGACTTAAAATGAATGCTTATTAATGAAAAAATGATGTTTAAAGTTCGAAATGAACGATGATCACAGTTCATTTCGTAGTTCTACCATTAGATACGCGTCACAGTGCTCAATAAACAGTGTAAACATAACATAAGGCGGGTTTATAAAGCAAATAAATTAAAATAAGAAACGAAATAAAATAAGAAACAAATTCAAATAAAATAAGAGTTATGGAACGTTTTATACAGATGATCTAAAACAAAATAACAAATCAGAATGAACCAATGAAATCGCAGCTTTTCGACAATTTGTGTTCAGTGAATTTCACTCTTCGAGCATGCGTGTTGTCATTTTCCAAACAAATAAAATACGAAGTAAATATGAAGGTTGGACATCTTTAGTTGTTATTCTTATTTCCAATTCTATCTTAATTCTTGAATAAACGCTATTATTGAAATGTGCGTGTTCAACTTTCATATTTTATTTTAATTTGTTTCCTATTTTATTTGCTGATAAACCCGCCTATACAAGTCAAGTCATATTTCTTTTGATATGCTTTTGAATCAAGTGAAAGCATGCAAAATTCCATAAACTATTGAAAAGAAGTGAAAAATATAAGGAGGGATTAATTAATAATTAATTCTAGAAAAGCAAAATGCCGTAGCTGGATAGATTAAATTCGATGGAAAAGCATGGTCCAACCCTTGTTATTATTGTCAAAAAACATACTTAGGTGAAGAACTGTTCAAAGCTATTTATGTGCACTTCAGCCGTATGTATAGTTACAATTATGGGTATATTAATTTATCTAGATGAAAATATTACTACCTATTCATCGTTGCTTCTGCATTACATGATTGTGAGTGTATAGATCAAAAGCAGAGAAATGCCCATACAGCATTTCTCTCGGAAGTCAGTATTTATCTTTATTGAAAATTGAATGGTTTCGACTTTCTTTGGTATCATGGAATGAAGAAGTAAATGACAAAAATGTCAAATTCAATAAATTAAAACTTGAAAAAATAAAATTGAGATATCGTACTTTCACATCTGAATTACTTCAACCTGTCAATCGACAGTATCTGTCAAATTGTGCCAGGACCGTAGCAGAATAAATTCAATTGGTGAATTTTCGAACTTCGTTATTTTGCGACTTTGTAAATAGTCTAAGAGCCAGTGGCCGGCAGACAACACATATGTTAGGAAAGCCAGAAATTTCCCCAGTTAGTCTATGGTACCTACCATATGTGAAATGAGGGATAGCTAAGTCCAGTCGCAGTCGCTTCAGCGTCCTCAGGTATGATAATTTCACGATTTGAAATAGTTATTTTTGTATTATTGCGTAAAATTTGTGTTTTTTTGATGGCATATGAGTGTTAATTTTGACCGCAGGTCGAGGCTAAAAATTCTCTCGTAGTGAAATACATGAAATTGTTTTATGATGAATAATCAATTAATAACTGACTCTGTTAAAAATAAATCCCTCAAAATGTAATATTTATTATTATTATTTTGTGAATTATTTTGGCAAAAAAAATATTTTTTCATTTATCTCTTTCAATCTCGAAAACCGATTTTTGTGTACAAGGATTTTTAGAGGAGATCTGTTACACAAAAAGATTCTCAATGAAAAAAAAACCGTATATACGAATCGTGCACTTCGGCGCTTTCAACTTCCTGTTGCAAAAAGACCCTTAAGAACATTCTG
Organism: Halyzia sedecimguttata; assembly: GCA_937662695.2. Lineage (NCBI taxonomy): Eukaryota > Metazoa > Arthropoda > Insecta > Coleoptera > Coccinellidae > Halyzia > Halyzia sedecimguttata. The sequence goes on along the minus strand of OW569415.2, from coordinate 65,457,026 downwards.
AGAATCTTCTTATATCTCGTGATAACGAAGAGAACATTCAGGAATTCAGCGTCTCAGAAGGTCTGGAAAGGTTGCGCCCACACCTGCACCTAATGTTTCCGCATAACAAAGTACTCCCCGCTCGTTACCAACCTAATCGGATGAAAAAAGCGCGAGATTCAAATTCGCCAGCGTCTTCATCTCCCCTCGCTGTTACGTGGCGCCGAGTTACTCAAGGACAAAAACGTCTTACAGGACCGTTTAATTAATTATCCTTCAGCCATTAAGGCGTATCGGACGTGTTTTACGACTTACCTTGCTGAGTTTCTCCCCCTCGTGATGCGGCAACAGCGATCTGAGCGACTGGAAGCCGTTGTTGATGCTCTGCATCCGCCTGCGTTCGTTGCTGTTCGCTATTTCCCTGCGGATCCTCTTCTCTGCCTCCATGGAGGGCGTTGGAGGTTCGCCGCCTTTATTTATCCGGCTGGAAAAAGATAATTTCGATCAGGCCATTGGGGTTGAGGTGAACTGTCGTCGAAGAATACATAGGCAAGCACTAAAAGTGTTGATTGGAGAAAATGAAAAATTCCGAAATACCCTACATATAGGAGCAGTCAGAAATAATTAGAGCGTTGATTTGGAGAGCCTGAGGTACAAGGTTCGATCCCGAGCTAGGAAAAATATGTTTCATTACATATGATAATCAGTGAGTCGAACCAAATCGTTTGAGACCATTTTCAGCCAAAAATTCGAAAATTACAGACATTTGGGCAAATTGATAAGCACTCAGTTCCGAGGAACTAGAGCGTCAAAAATACGATAACATAGTGTTTCCAGATGGCACCAGCAAAGAAAACACTTTCTGTGGCAATGTTAGTTTCTTTAGAGCGCCTTCGCAAATTCTTTGTGCTGATAAGTTGTAGTTTATAAATTGACTAATTTGTGTTTGAATTTCATTAACTTCAATTTCGAATAATAGTTCGATTAACGGAATTTCTAGTAATGGTTCGATTAGCGGAAACGCACAAAATAACAGTTTTACAAATGATTGGTTACGGAGATAACACCCGAACGCAAAAAGAAGTAAGTGGCTTGTTTCATGAGCAATTTTCGAATTTACCGCCTATAACCCGAAGGGACAATAAATAGAATATAGAGGCAGTTTCGCGAGTTTGGGCATGTAAGGCAGATTAAGAAAACAGCAGCTAATACACTGTGTGAGGATACGATGCTTGACTTTGAAGAAAATCCACATAAATCGACTAGAGATGCCTCCACAACATTCAATGTCAGCCATAAATCGATTCTTAACATATTAAAACAAAATAAAATGCATCCCTATAAAATGATACCTACTTATTTATTTTTGTGAACAAATGATGGAAATGTTGGATAACATCATTATCCAATTAGTAGACGTTTTGTCTTCTGATGAGCGCACTTTTTTTGTTAGGGCAGGAAATGCTCGAAACCACATCATAGGCTCCTTTTTCATTGAGGACAATTTGAATGGCAATTATTATTTAGCACTACTTCAAAATGTTGTCGTTCCAACTTTGGCAAATTTATATCCCGATCGAGGAAATCCTCGAGGAAATCCTCATGTTCCACGGAATACGATATGGTTTCAACAGGGTGGAGCACCACCTCATTACCGGGCAATTTCCAAATCGGTGGATAGGAAGGCCAGGAGCGATCGAATGGCCAGCGCGATCCCCTGATCTTAACCCATTAGATTTCTTTGTATGGGGATATGTGAAGAGCATTGTGTACAAAACTAAACCCCTCGATTTGAATAACCTAAAAGATCGAATAACGCTTGGGATTAGGTCCATCACTCCTGAGATGTTGAATAATGTTGGAAGACATTTTTATTTGAGGTTAGGATATTGCCAAGGCGGTCGTGGTGAACACTTTGAACATCTACTTCATTAACATTCATAATTTTGTATAAAATTTTAGTTTTTGATATTGTACCAAATTTCGCTAATCACTTGATTTTATTTAAATCTAATTTGTGTTTTGCAATTAACATGAAGAGAGAAGATGAGAATGACGATGTAATTACAAGCCCATACTTCCTATTTGAAGGGGGTTCAAGGTAGGGTTCGAATTCTTACGAAGAACAATGACAATTTAAAATTTAAATTTGACGTGTTTCGGGATTTTCCATAAATATATACAGTAACCAAGATAATAATTTATAGTATTATAATATAAGGAGCATTCGCCGTAAAGTCTTGTATCTGTTCTTTTTCTCCCTTTTTGGGAGATATATCCCACTTACTGTCGCTTGATGAACATCATAAATTTATGATATCTGCTAATAACAATATTAATTTTAATATTGAAGGGATTTCTAAGAACAAGAGTGAATATCTTTGAAAACTAGCAGAGGCGATTATTCTTCAAGAGATCCATGCGGCTACATAGAATAGTATATTCTAAAACAAGTTGCAAAATGGGCTCCTATTCAAACACGAATGCGAACGAAGGAGCGAGTTTTTGAACGCATGAGTGTTGGAATTGCCTTCTGCAACGAATATTAGACGATATTTTCTCTATTTCAGGCAAGTTTTGTGAAATACTGTTGAAATTTAATGAACAATTCGGATTATTCTTCCTAGTGACTTTTGTATTGTATCTCGGCAGTTGGTGTGACTGTTACGAAAGTTGACAGATTACGAAATTTGAATTTTCCCAAACGACTGTGATAATTACTGTGGTAACACAGGAGTTTGGGAATATGCTTTTCCCACGAATTATACATACTATTTTTTCTTCGATCGTTGATTTACATTTAAGAAATTAATAAAAAAATATTTCATTCAAGATGTAATCTGGTAAGTTTGAATAGGTTTCTCTATGTTCATATTGAAATATAGAAGTGGTAACCATGGAAATTACTTTGTTATGACAAAAGTGAAATAATTTTCAAGCTGGATTTGTTAGATTCGTTATAATTTATAAGGAATTTAAAAAAATATGAACACTGATAGTGATTAATTGTTAACTTGCACGCCTCCTGAACTAGTAGAAGGCGCGAACGCGTCTTAACCTAATTTACTTCCGGCGAAATCCAGAGAGAACTATGAACTTCAACTACAAACGCTTCATGGAATTTTGGAGAAAAAACAACAGTGTATCCTTTCCTGAGAATGTCCTAATAGCTGAATTGCTGAATTGGCTAAAGCAATGAAATCTTCGACGTTGTGGGCACATTATACCATGCTCCGATCAACTTTGTCTGTTAAAAATAATATTAATATTGCCCAGTATCAAAAACTGAGAGCATAAGTAGATATAGATAAAATAGTATTACTTAAAATGCATAAAATACGAAATATACAATTTTTGATTAAAATAATATAAAAATCGAAACCATACTTTGTTTCATTTTATTGTAATAATCCGTTTGTAACATGTAACATTGCTACTGCAGTGCGGTAAGAATATTACCGCACTGTTATTTTCTGAATGCTTAGCAACTGCCCACTATTCTGGAATGTTGAGCTTTGCGCATAGAAAACAGGTCGAAATAGTGTCACTTTTCCCACGATCGAAGAAAAATATATTTGTGAGAGGGGTTATGTATTATTTTTGATTTGTTCGTTTCCCTCCCCTTTTCATTTTTCAGGTTGAGTTTCGGGTATCTTGGAGAAACCTTTCCGGTTTTTGACGAAGGAATCCATATTGAAGAAAGAAATGCCCATCAATACTTTCAAATTTCAGCTTATTTTGAAAACAAATTCAATTTTTACAAATAACAACGCTCACGGGGAGACAGGTTTTTTTGCTGAGGTTTTTCCCTTAGCTCTTACATCATACGTCGAATTTTATGGTACCCCGTTACACTAACCTCTGCTAACACATATACCGCCGTATTCACAAGGCATTCAATCTCCGTTAAGTCCTAACTGAGGTCATCAGTTAAGGATAAATAAGAATCGCAACCTCAGTTAACGTATTTAACGGTGGTGAAACCGGCCTGTTTCACGTTATAATTGAGGTTGCGATTCAAATTTATCCTTAACTATGTCGAAAACCTCAGTTAGGACTTAAAGGGGGTTGAATGATTCGTGAATACGGCGGATAAACTCTCAATCAAAAGAATATATATATCAATAGAATATAAATTGAGCGTCAAAGAGGGTGATTAAGGCATAATTTCGAGAACATTAAAAACTCTCATTCTTGCGAGGTCGAATGAAAAAAAAATTATTCGAGTCCGTGAGCATAGAAATTTCTGATTTCATCCCGCACAATGGATCCTAAGACAACACCGTTTTGTGCAAAGGTGAGCTACGTGCGTGAGCTTGCGTGTACATTGTTATCGCCACCTTGGGGGTTGAAACGAGAAAGTATCCCTCTACCAATTTGCCGAATTCCGTTCTTCTTTTGTGAGGAACGTCGAGCAATTGGAACGTCAGAGGCAGAGTAGAAATCACAATTAAGGCCCGGAATAAGTGTATGAGGGTTGATTGATGATCGCGTACCTTATGTGGGTATTTGTATTATTTCCGTGGGACGTCCAATGGAGTTCATTAATTTCTGACGTGCGGTAAGGAAGGCCAAGTTCGGTTTTGATGTATTGGCGTCGTGTTTTCGAAGTAAATGAGGGGAATATTCGACGGCTTTTATGATAATAACAGTGTTTGTTATGCAAGAAACTTATTGATGCTGCATGACGGTGTTTTTGTATATTTGAGTTGTTTGAATTGTTTTACGCAGTAGAATCACTTGCTCTACAGAATGAGATAGATATACATCGTTAACAAGAAAGATAACATAGACTTTTTAGCAAAACTTACCGCCGTATTCACAAAGCATTCAATCTCCGTTAAGTCCTAACTGAGTTCCTCAGTTAAGGATAAATAAGAATCGCAACCCCAGTTAACGTATGTAACGATGGTGAAACAGGTCTGTTTCACGTTAATTTTCAAGTTAAGTGAGGTTGCGATTCTTATTTACCCTTAACGGAGGACCTCAGTTAGGACTTAACGGAGATTTAATGCTTTGTGAATACGGCAGTTAGTGTTTTTAACTCAAATGAAACATTATATACCGTGAGCGTCAAACGTCAAAATTCACTTTTATAAAGTTTCCCGGTTGGCCATAATTTAGGTCAATCACGTTTTTGTAACTGAAACTGAGGCAGGTTGGCACTCCTGAAATATCGTCAATGTCAAAGCAATTTTCTGAGACGTTGCAAATTCTAATCTCAACAGTCTCAACATAATTAATATTATCGCAGACCATTATCTTCGAATAATAAAGAACTCTTCGCTTTGAAATTGAAAATGCCCTAAGCAGTTTTGGAGAAGCAACGACAAAGTATCAGGAAGTGCTATACAGAACTGAAATCTGCAATAGGAAAACTTCATTCTGCCTCAGGACATGTTGAACTCTCGAATGAAATTACTTAGTTTCCTATCCAATCATTATATTATTAGGTTTAACAGTGACCCAGGTTTCGTAGTACCTAATAACTCATTTTGAAACTGGTGTATTTCAAGTTGTGCAACAAGGTATTTAAATGCTGCTGTAGGCTTAGTTATTGAGATTTTCGAAAAGTGGGGAATTCCATAGATACGCCTGTTCGTTTAGGAGTTTTCCTGCCAGGTTATTCAGGTACTTTTATTCTTTTTTCAAATGAACTATCACCTAGTAACGGACTACTCTATCCATTATTTTTCATTAAAATTTCAACACTTGATTCTTGATTTCCCTACAAGAAAATAGCATAACTTAATCTTCCAACCAGTTTATATACGTGAAAATTTTCCAGTAACAACAGAGGAAACATTTTCTTCAACAGTCGCCAGGTCTTTGGAATTGTTGAATTCACATAATATATTCTCAAGTTCATTATTTTTCCCAAGAAAATTCACATTGTGAAAAATACGTTATTACTACGACTTCTATGTAGAGAGGACAACGTTGCGTAGTTATCTGACAGGAAAATGACTATAAACTAACATTTTCAAAATATACATAGTGAAATGTGTCAAACTTTCATGGCCAACCGGGAGACTTTATAAAAGTGAATGGAGTATACATAGAATCTAACTACTCAGTTGTGACGTATGTGTCCACTTGTAATGCAATTGGTATAAGTTTCATACAGTCGAAGCGGACAGAATCGAAATACGTGAAGCAGTGCGCATGGCCAAGTTGACAGTTGCCAAATTTCTGAAATCCCCGAATTAATAACGTCTAATGACCAATTTACAGAATTGTCAGTAATTCACAGCTGATTACTCTCATTTTCCCACAAACAAAGAAATGATTTCAGATTAGGAGATAACATATATATATGATGTCAATCATGAATGTAGATTCCGTTACCATAAATAATTTCAGTAATCTGTATATGTAATCTGTGCTGTTATAATAGTCTTTCTGCGAGCACTGTGGGATGTGGCAGCCGTGTAAAAAATCATTGATCGATGACAGAGTTACAAAATTCATAATTTTCGCCCACTATTTGCAATTATTATTAATGGAAATTCATTCTAACTAATAAATTTTTTAATTTTCCAGCGCTGAACTTGATAGTTCATTCTAGAGTTTTCCTTAATGAAATAACGGAGCATCACGTCGAAAAAGAATTCATCATCATCATTTTGCCAAAATGTCTGTAATTTTCGAAAATCTTGCCGAAGACGGTCACAAAGGATTAAGGTCGACTGATGAAGAACGTCTAAATTGCTTCTGTCTAGCCAGGCCGGACTTCCCTTGCCACGACTACTTTCGAACCGAATGCGACAAGTTGATTTCGTTCACGGGCATAATCGGCCAAACGGTTTCGGAGTTATAACGATCTGAAATATTGTTTCCTCAATAACTTCATAACAAATTCATATTATGATACTGTGTTTTCAAGAATTATGATTTTATTAAATGGTTCCTTTCTGGGTTTTCTCTCCCAAACTCTGAAAAATATCTATAAAATAAAGAATTATTATTTTGTGCTTTGCGTTAGAAACACAAGATATTTATCAGAAATAATCTATCGAACAATGTTGCCTAACAAACAATAAAGAAACAACATCAACGATAAAACAACTATTTCGTAATGCTTCGGAGACTATATCAGACACATTCGTCAGACACTAAACGACTATCTTCAGAATTATTTTTTGTTGAGAGCTATATAGCTGTTCTGAAATTGTCAACAAAAAATAATTCGGAAGATTTTCGTTTAGTGTCCGACGAAAGTCTGATATAGTCTCCGAAACATTACGAAATAGTTGTTTTGTCGTTGATGTTTCGTTATTCTTTGTTAGACAATGCAGAAGCAATTCACAAAATATATTTTTTTTTATTTTAAAGATATTATTCAGAGTTTGGGAGGGAGAACCCAGAAAGGAACCATTTAATAATAAATCCCCTAATGATTACTTAATTATGCTTTTATTAAATTGGCATGTGACTTTTTTTGCTCTTCAAGAGAAATGTTGTTAGTTATTTTCTACATTGGAGTGATGTCTAGAAGTTTCACTTTGTTTACTATGATAACATGGAATTTGTTTTAATTTTTTTTTTGTATTGAGTAGACGTCTAGCAATGCCACTGCTGTTATTGTGAATTTTTATATATTGGTGATTTTGTTAATCCACATGGGATTTTTCTGTTGGGGTTCCCATATATAAAATAAAATAATTAAAAAAAAAACAGATATCTGTCTGATTCAGCTGAAATTCCGCATACATACTCGATCGGTTTTGTATTTTGGCAATTATTATGAAAAAGAAATTTCTAACTTGCGTCTACTTATGAAATATTAAATCAAGTAAATCTCAGAACTGCAAGAAGTCCTAGGAAGTCGAGAGGTTGGCGTCCTTGCTCCGGGTTCGAATACTGGCTAAGTCGGTTCATCTATTCTAAAATTTTTGATTCAGTTGTTGCCCAATGCATTATTTCACGATAAAATGACGGCTTGAAGGTTCATGCAGCATTTCGTGAGGGTGTGTAGGGTAAGAGTAGACTATAGAACATGCGCGCAAAAGCTCCTGACTTTTCTCGATTATTTTTACAGAAAAATCAGTCCGATAAAAATGTAAACCTACCTAGTAATCCCCTAAATGCGCATACGCGCGGCCTGATACATAGTAGATCGCCATTTTGTTTAGTCACAATTTTTTTCAACGCACCGCATGCTGGAGAGTCCAAAGTCCGAAACCTCATCCGTTGAATCGAAGAGTCATTCAAACAAACATCACCCATAAATATTACGTAAGAAACACAGACCGAGTAAAAGTGGAAGTGTGCCACCTAAATTCTTATCGTTAGGCGATAACGGCGGAACCCACAAACAAGTAAATCTTAAGTTACTCACAAAATTCGTGACTTGAAAGAAACCATAGAATTGATAGAAAACGTTTTCTACAATGAACTTATCTCGTTAAATTTCAATGAACAGTGGATTTGTTGTATAGCATTCAACAAATAATTATTTCCTAATATTATCTCGATATTTTCTATCGTAGAGGAACTCGTAAAACTTGGTTAATAAATCTAATCCAATCAAACTCGAGTGTTTCATCTTATAATAAATTTACTCTACAATATAAAATTCCAGGGTGCAAACTTTTATCATCTCATATTTATATATTATGTATACAGGGTGATACAAAATTAGACGTGAGCCTTGGAGGAGGTGTTAGTATGGATCATTGGCTGTCGTTTGAACCATATTTATTGATAACCGAAAATCGACAGTTTCCGAGATATTCGAGTTCTTGAGATGTTTAAAATATTTCTCACCTTAGTTAATTTTTCGTCGATATTTTCTACGTTGACCAAATTTGATTATAATTTTGGATTCTTTTTATCAGAATAAGGATATGATATGTGCGAAAAAGGCAAAACTATGCTGTATTATATGTTGAAACAGAATAAGTATGATTTGAAAGGGGATATTAGAAGCAAAGAAAGAAAAATATCGAATTATATATTTTTTTATTGCAACTAAACTGGAAATTTCATAAGAAAATGTATTAATAAATTATGTTCGAAATGACCTTCACCATTCCTTATAGTGTGTGCCATCTTCCTAATTTCTTCAGTTGTTACTTTCCGCATGAAATTCACTCTAGCTGCCTTTTGATTATATATTCACTATTTTTCATGCCGGTCATTCAAAAGGTTCTTTACAAAAAATTTGCTGAAACGAAACTAGTGAATGCATTCTAACGAATTTTTTTTTAGGGAATAAAGAAGGTATTTGGCAAGTTTTTGAAATAATTTTGATAAACATAAATTGTGAAATTCGAAAGTTGCAGACAGATTGATATTTCTTTTATTCATATACCACATTTCAAATCATTCTTATTCATTTTTAATATCTTATACAGCATATATTAGCTTTTTTCATCCTTTTCTGAATAATCCAAAATTATAATTAAATTTTGTCAACGTAAAAAAAATTGACGAAAAATAAATTAAGGTGAGAAATCTTTTAAAAATCACCAGAACTCAAATATCTCGGAAACTTTTGATTTTCGGTTATCAATAAATATGCCTCAAACAACAGCAAATGAGTTATACTAACTACTAACACCTCCTTCAAGGTTCACCTCTAATTTGGAATCATACTGTATATACTATAGGTACTTGTTATCATCCAATTTGGATGATATTCCAATATGATTACCAAAAAAAAATCACCGCATAATGTCAATTAAAATTAAATCTGGCAATCTCAACCTTTTATGATATATATATTCATTAAACTGTCACCCAATCCCTTTCGATCCAATTTATTATCTTCCTCCCCAGAAGCACTACACCCAACGTGGATTTTTTTTATTATTCATGAGGACAACTATAAAAAAACTCACCCCTCACTTTGTCTACTGAATTAATTTAATTTCGAAGAATTGTTAATGTGCACCCCTCATATTTTATGAATGGAATGTTCTATCATCATTTAATTTTAATAGGTCATTTTGGACAGACCTCTATATTGTGGGGTGACGGATCCCACGCGACGAAAGAATTCATCCCTATCAGATTATTTTTGATGAGTTAATTTGTAGTTGATTAGTCAAAGAGATTATGTAAATAGTAATAGTAGGAATATTAATAGAATGTATTCAATTTACAGTACACAGCAAAAAATGTCTAATGTTGGTTGCATTTTCTTGTTTGAGATACAAAAATCAAGATACCCAAGATATTTTAGGGTTTCACATGCAATTATGACAATTAATTTCAAACAGCCAAGTTCTGGATTTGAACTCGAACGAATATATTGTTGGAGGTATCGGGGACTATAAAAAAATTGGTTCAAGCACTGACGTGAAGTCAGGAGCTTTTGCGCGCATGTACCATTGCGTATTCACGCCTCATACGAAGTCGATCGAGCATAGCTTCTGAAATATAACATTTTCCAAGATAGCTGAAAAAAATTTAACCTTAAACCGACAATGTTACTCTTAATAATGTTTTATTCACCTCTATTGGACAATCTTGTATGAATTTACCATCGATGTAGACTGTTTTCTCAACTTTAATAAGATATTAACACATATCGTACCATTTTAATGAAGCACTTGAGTAATAAGAGAATCGTCTAGCTAGATCACAGAATTTTTAATTCTGACATAATTATTCTATTCGAATTGAAATTCTTTAGATATCTAATAATATACGAAAACACTTACTTCTCAAGTAATTATATTTCGAGTTATAGAGGAAATAACAACAAAAACCATTTGGCCGATTATGCCTATTTACGAACTCAAATATCCCATTCGGATGCGCAGCCTACCCTGAAAATTGCAAGTCGCTACCTCTTTCCGTTCTCAAGTTATCGTGAGATACATAATATTTTTTCATAATTTTTCAATCATTTTCCAGTGACACGATCCCATCAAAATTTGCACGCGTCTGAATATCGGTATTCCACAACTAGTACCCACGTTTCAATTCGATAGGATCTCTATTTTTTGAGTTATCGAGAAAATAATATTCCAGTGGGTATAACTCCGAAACCATTGGGCCGATTATGCCCAACAACGAACTTCACTATCTCACTCGGATGCGCAACCTATCCTGATAATTACAAGTCGCTTTTTCTTTCTGTTCGAAAGTTATAGTGGCAACGGTCATCCATCCATCTACTATACTCACCCGAGACTGCTCGGATTTTTTTCAATGATTTTCAATGTTTTTTTGCGCGTATGTTCTGGGGAACATCGCGTTATAGTTTTGCCCAAATGTCTGTAACTTTCGAATTTTTTGACGAAAATGGTCTCAAACGATTTAGTTCGACTCCCCAATGAAAAATTCGAGGTCAAATTTGATTCTGTCCGGCCGTCCGTCCGGCCGTTGCCACGATAACTTGAGAACGAAAAGAGCTAGCAACTTGAAATTTTCAGGGTGGGTGGCGCATCCCAATACGACGGACAAGTTCGTTAATGGGCATAATCGGTCCAGTGGTTTCCGAGTAATAATTTTGTTTTCAACCAATATGAATCCGATCGAATTGAAACTTGGTGAGTAGTTGTAGAATATGACGCTAAGCATGTTTGTGAAATTTTAAGCGAATCGTATGGCTAGAAAATTTTAAAAAAATTATTAAAAAATATTTTTGTTGTCACGATAACTTGAGAACGGAAAGAGATAACGGCTTGAAGTTTTCAGGTTAGGATGTGCACCAGAAAACGACATTTCAGTTTGCTTATGAGCATAAGCGGCCAAACGGTTTTAGAGTTATAGCCATCTGAAATTTTCTGGAATTTGGTGGTTTTTTGTTCCTCATTAACTCGAAAAATACTGAACCGATTGAATTCAAACATGGTTCTTAGTTGTAGAATGCCAACGCGAAAATGGTTGCAAAATTTGGTGAGGATAGAATTTGTAGGAAATTTTTAATAAATCATTGAAAATAAAAAAAAAATTCTATATATCAGTAACTATTCGTTTGAAATTGCTGTAATTTTGCAAGAGCCTTCATAACCTAACTCTACTGCTAAGTTTCAAGTTTTAATACGATCGGTTAAATATTGTTGGAGATTCGTGATAGTAGATGGGTGACCGTTGCCTCGATAACTTTCAAACGAAAGCAGATAGGGACTTGCAATTTTCAGGGTAGGTTGCGTATCCGAAAGCGAGAGTTGAGTTGGTTTTTGGGCATAATCGGTCTAACGGTTTCCGAGTTATACCAACCTGGAATATTATTTCCTTGATAACTCAAAAAATAAATATTCGATCGAATTGAAGCTTGGTAACTAGTAGTAGAAAATCAACATAAAGACGTGTTTAAATTTTTTTAAGAACCGCACCATTAGAAAATGTGAAAAAAATGACGAAAAAAAAAATTTTAAGAAACGTACCCCTAGAAAATTTTAAAAAAATCACGAAAAAAAAATTGGTTCAAGCACTGACGTGAAGTCAGAAGCTTTTGCGCTTATGTTCTATTGTCCATTCTTCTGTATTGGACACCCTTAATCGAATTTCGATTAAGGGTGTCCAATATAGAAGAATGGACAATAGAACATACGCGCAAAAGCTACTGACTTCACGTCAGTGCTTGAACCGATTTTTGTAGTCATGCGAACCTCATGAAATAATGCAAAAATTTCCGCGTCGGCATTCTACAACCAATTAACATGTTTCAATTATATCGGTTTCATATTTTTGAGTTAATGAGTAAACAACAACAACATTTCAGATAGGTATAACCCAAAAACCGTTTGGCCTATTATGCATATTAAGAAACTCGAATGTCGCGTTCGGATGCGTAACCTACCCTAAAAATTGAGATTCGCTATCTCTTTCCGTTCTCATGAGATAAATATTATTTTTTAATAATTTTCTATGGTGATACAATCCTCACAAAATTTTACATATGTCTTTACGTCGGTATTCTACAACTAGTTAGCAAGTTTCAATTTGATCGGATCTGTATTGGCTGATATCAAAATTTGTAGTCGGAATCCGTTGAGCCGATTATGCCCATTAACGAACTTGTCCGTCGCATTTGGACACGCCACCCACCCTGAAAATTTCAAGTCCCTATCTCTTTCAGTTATCAAGTTGTCGTGGCAACGGCCGGCCGGACAGAATCAAATTTAACCTCGAATTCTTTTGACATTTGGCATTAGACCCGGAACAAGCGCACAAAAAATTACCACCAATACAATGGACCAGTTTTTTAAGCGTGCTTGTTTCCAGTCGATCAGCAAAATTTTTATAATACGGTGATAGAAATTGGTTTTTGTGGCTAGACCTATAAACCTCTATGTATGTGTTGTGTGGTTGGTTTTCCAGTACATATTAATTACTATTACATATTATTATTACTCTATGGTTAAGTATGACAGTTGTCAAAACAAACAAAAGTTTGAGAGGATTGCAACCAATGTTCCAAATAAATGAAAATAAGTGAAAACAATATGAAACAATTAATGGAATAAATCCATAGGTGGCGCCAGCAGAATGTGCTGTTTTGAAAAAGTCTATTTTACTTTGTATATAACCGAACAAATATCGATACAGGTTGGTCAAAATGTTCAGCAAATCTGAGTTTTATTCCCACGTGCCAAGGCGCGAGTTTGAGTAGATACATTATCAACCTCGAGAACAGGCCGCAACAAACCAGTGGTTCTTGAAAAACTTCACCAATTTAATTGAAAAAAAAAATTATAGTCATCATTCGTTATTCTTCTAACACGATCGGATTATATTGCGACTAGCTCTCATTAGTCACGCGGTGCAGTAGTTTAGTAGTTATCGACTGAACGCATCTAATTCAAAGGAGAAATGAAGTAATTATTTACCATTAACATTAGAAATTATAGTCTAGGGGCCGGACAAGGTTATACGGACAGAACGGATACAAAATCGTTATTTACTGGAATCGCAAGGCCGACCAAGGTGATTTTTCGCAGGCCGTAATTAAATAATAACACAGGCATGACGTTTCGAAAAGGTCTCCCTCTCTCTAATAATATACGTGGGATATAAGAATCGTTGCATCATTTGGCGCGGAGGATAAAGGAGTAAACAAACGGTCCTGATGAAACTGTCACAATTTCGATGAAATTTTTCAATCGAAAGGAAATGTTTTTACACGACAAGGAGTGTTATGTTTTTCGAGTGTATATACCTTGCGGGCCACGGTCGATGGTACCCTGAACTTTTACGGCGAACCGGACGCATGAATTTATTGAAAATTTGGTGTCTTAGCTAGCAGCTACTGCTCCATCGGTCTACAACAATTTTGATATTTCAAATGCAACACCCTGTATATTTTGCTTTCCTTAGGTATTTCGAGTTGTGAAAACTATGTACCGAGTATAAGTTGCAACAACCCTTTCCACGAGGTTAAATTTAATCTCGAAAAATAAACTATTAGTCGAAGTTAATTTCTTTTATAATGCAGTTCTTTCACAATAATCCATTGATATCATTCCCAACTCAGAGAAACCAATACTTTCGGAGATATGATTTGTCAAAATTTTGCTCTAGACATTCGGATGATACTTTCCTTAGGTATTTCGAGTTGTGAAAACTATGTACCGAGTGTAAGTTGCAACAACCCCTTCCACGAGATTAAATTTAATCTTGAAAAATAAACTATTAGTCGAAGTTAATTTCTTTTATAATGCAGTTCTTTCACAATAATCCATTGATATCATTCCCAACTCAGAGAAACCAATACTTTCGGAGATATGATTTGTCAAAATTTGCCAAAGCTCCGGTCTACAGGACTTTCCAACATTTTTATTTATAGTCGTTCCGCAGCGAAACAAAGAAATTTTCTCTCAATATTAAAAAAAAAACTAGAATCAACAAAAACCCATCTTATCAGAATCTTAAGTTTTTGGGTTAGACTTATTAAATATTAATAAGATCTTGAGAACTTATCTTCGTTCACTTTCGTTGCATATCTTCCTGCATCCCATAAAATGAGAGATAATATCACGAGATAACGTAAGACTTTCGATTTTCATATCTCGTACACATTGTTCTCACTCGTCGAAATAAATACAATAAAGTGAAAGATTAATAGCGTAAACAGATTGTGCCGTATGTCCATGTCGTGTTACGTGAACATCAGAAATCTGTAATTATCTCTAATATGGTGTTATTAAATAGTGGCGCCCAGATAAGAGGCAGCTGATCATTATGTAAAGTGCGCATTGTTAGTAATACCATAATTGATATTACCATTTACGTTTATTTGTACGTAAGCGTAGTAGCGGCGACGAAAAAAAACATTGTACATCAGTTTGGACTTAGAAATAATTAAATGACCCATTTTTCTTCTGTTTTTACTCTTCACTAATAGCTTATTATATTTTTAATTATAAGTTTCATAATTCCTCATAAATTATTAACTGCAAGTATTACGTTGATTGGTGTAATAAACAAGCGCGCAAAAGCAAACTGACCCCACGTCAGTACTTTTAAAACTTTTAGATAATTATGTTTGTTACGACAGTCTCGCGAACGCCTCTTAGTTTTTCAGGCGATTGAAATAAAAAGGAGAGCGGTCAAGGGGCCCCCGTTAGGAGCGAAGTTCTTTACGCCTTTTCTTCAAATCCGAATGTAATTGAATACAGATATTCCAATCAAAGTTATTTATAAACTCGTTCCAAGAATGAAGAACAAGGTGGCACAAAAGGCTCACATATTCACTAAGCAGCCAGTTTACTTCTGCGCATGCTCAGTCCACTGGTCACAGGCGGCCCCTCAAGACAGAGTTCTGTGGCAGTTCAGCAACCCTATAGGCAAAACCCCATTCCTCCCAGACGAAAACACAAAGAGTATTAACGTTTTGTGTCTGTATCGACACTCCATCTCGGAAACGACGTTTTTTCCCAGAAATTGACTCGCACACGCACATAATTGACATGAGGTGGTAACATGGTCTTCTAGTCTCTACTGGCTGTGCCTTCCGCAGTCAAGATCCAGCCGAATTTTGAAGACATTTTCAAAACTCTACACACCGTTCATCCACTTATTCAACAGCCCATGAATTTACGATCGCGCCCTGTATATATATACGCAAAATCCTTTCAGTCCGAGTAAAAGCCCATGCATTCCGATGATATACGAACGTCACTAACACAACCCTACGCAAGATTCCTTTCAATTAAGTCTAAACTACATACAAAATAAAAAAAAACTTTAGCTGCGAGAATCGAACCAGGTACTTCAGAGCTTAGTCATTGCAACACGGAACCGATATGAGGAATGTTGGGGTCAGGCTGTACTTATATGAATTATCTGGTTTTCAAGACCGTCTTCGATTTATTATTTTCCCAACAATATAGGTTCGATCAAGATAGAAGATTATTTTTCAATTATTTTTTAAATTTTCTATTCGTACGATCTTCACGAAATTCTGCATAAGTCTTCGTGAAGGTATCATCATCATATGGATCATCCAAGGGCATATAGGGTAGGGGTAATTATAATATCCTATAATTGGTCATTTTGTATTCGATCATACTTTGTTTGTTAGAACAGAAATACATTTGACATGTTTCTTATAGGTATATAAGATCACATGTATGGTCAGTGAACACAGATAGAATACGCATACGCATTCTGTGAGAACATAGAAGTACGATGTAATGTTGAAATTTTGAAAAATCATATCTCCGAAAGTATTAGCTTGTTAGAGTTGAAAATGGTATCAATGGATTGTTATGATGAAACTGCACTTAAAAAAAATGAACTCAAAATTTGTAATAAAAAAAAAAATTTCTCGTTAATCCGAAACCATCCGGCCGAGTTTGCCCAATAACGAACTTACCGAGATATTTATCTCCCAAACTTACTCGTGTTAACGGACGGACGGACAGAATCGATTTCAACCACGGATTCTTGATAAGTGAGTCGAACCAAATCATTTAAGACCATTTTCAGCCAAAAATTACAAAGTTACAGACATTTGGGCCAATTTATAAGCACTCTGTTCCGCGGAACAAGAGCGCCAAAGAGAAGTAAATAAATCAATTACTCGAAAACTGCTAGAGATAGGGATGAGGAAGTTTATACAGAAATAATCAGGAGATCACGGCGAATCGAAAAAGGTAATAAGAAACAGCATGTTCCATAAGAAATATCAAAATTGTTAGTACTTTTTAATATAAGCGGCAACACCGCAGCGCTGGTTCCTAGACAAGGAACAAAATTTTTATTAAAATCGTACCATGCGTTCTCCGTAAAAGTCCAGGATACCATAGACCGTGCACCACCCTGTATATTTTTTCAAATCGCTCAATTCTTCAATGGAACGCTAGCGCTCATTCATGTCTAGCCAAGCCGAAACTACATCAGTGAGATAAGTTTCCCTATAGAATGTCACCGTTCCAATTAAGTACCTTAATTGGCGGCTTATCTTTCAGATGATAAATATCTTGGAGAGCAGACCGTTGTCGTGTCGGTTCCATTATTCCGACCGGCTGTTTGTTACTGTACTCTTAATCGGTCAGGTACCTCGTTTAGAAAGGCCCGATCTAACCAAAGTCCGTCTCTCAACGATGAAAAATCAGGAGCATTTTCACCCGACTATGCTGTACGTTCGGCTCACTGGAAATGACGGACCAAACAGCTGCTTAACCAGATAGCAGAAGACACCATCTGCGACGGTGAATTGATTCGAAGATCACCGAAACCTCAGGCTTGCGTCGAAAATAATCGAGCTAATTAAATTACCTGACCTAATTAGCAGTGATTCACATTATAAGCATTATGTTCAGACAACCTAGTAAGGCAAACTTAATGGATAAATTATTACACTCAAATATATTGTTAGTGCTTATAAAGGCTGTTAGATATATCTAATTAAAGTCCTCATCAAGCCTTCATAAAGAGTCACAACACTTCAACTCTTTTTTACCCCTCTAGCTCATCCGGCTCGAAGGACCATGAACAACTGTACCTTGAGGAATTAGGGAGAGTTGGGTGGTTGGTGTTGTGAGTAATAATAACGGCTTGATGGGCTCTTTAATAACGTAAAAATAACTATCAAGCCTGATGGTCAATTAAATGATAATTATTAGTTATAATATGGGATTATCAACTAAGCAATGTCCTTTTTCAGATTCCTGAACATATTCAGGGATTATAATCTGGGTCCTTCGTGGCTGGAGATCGTGTGCCGTATCGCCACCACTTTCTTCGTCTAATCTGTATGCGCTTTTGACTACCACCTGAAGATCTCATCATGAATTCTGGGTCAGAGATGGTTAAGAGCTCCTGTTGTACCATTACAGAACGAGATTGGAATTTATTTGTTAAATGTCGACCATTCTTAGCGATTTATGGCTCACTTCCAGAAAGTATCTCCGAACAAGTGCTCAGAAGCATTCAGCAACTGGAGTGTTAAGAAATGTATCGGTCTTAAGATATTGAGATTGGGTTGAAATGGCATTCATTCTCTCTAGGGGCAATTAGATCGAATAAAATTACGGAAACTATTCATCCATGCTGACCCCTGTTGTACAGAAAACAAGGGAAGTCAACGCAGATGAGTGGGACAAATTCCAGATTTCGAATGAAGATTAAACAGCCTGATTGGTGCTTGCAGCCAAAATTTCGGATTTATTCCCAATCTATTCAAAAAACGAATGAATTGTTGTAACCTATCAGGGCGGTTTCAAGACGGAAACCCCCAATAAATATTGTCCCCGTTTTTACGCAGATGAAGGAACCACCTATTTTCCTTATATCTGGTTGTTCAAATACAATATAATTGCAAGAATTCATTACTATTTCATTAGTTCACGAAAGTGCCTACCTAATAGGTCTTTCATTAAGAGGGCACCATTTTGTTTTGTAAATAAAACATATTATTTAAATATGTATTTAAAAATTATTGAAATTTTTATTTCATTATGAAGTACAATGGATACCATTAGTTATGAAACAAAACATCATTTAAATTTCCACCAAGATTTCCACTGACAGTTACAGCCTTATGAGCTTCGATGAAAAAAAAATAAGGTCCAATGACTCCTCCAGCATAAAATCCGCATCAAACAGTAAGTTTATCAGGATCTAATAGTTCTTGATATTCTGCACGTTTATCACCAATCCAGGTACGGCAATTCCGCTTGTTAACATAACCGTTTAACCAGAAATGAGCCTCATCGCTCAGAATGATTTTCATATGAAAATCTGCATAATTTCCGATTTTTTCTAAGCACCAATTACCGAATACACGACGCTTCAAATTATCAGTTGGTTGAGTTCTTGGGTTAAAACAATTTTGTATGGATGTAAACCAAGGTTTTCTCGTAAATTTTGGTCTGTAACACCATGTAACATCATGAAGTGTAAAATTTGTTTCAAACTTCTTCACCAAACGTTCAATTGTTTTTTTTTTATCCGGACAATTATAACACGACCAACAATTGAAGTTAAAACATGTAAAGTTAGAGTAAGGCTTGTTTCACATGCATACGGTTCCATTCGGTTCGTTTCGTTTTCGGTTTCAATTCGGTCGCTGGCGACAAGTGTGAAACGGTGCTGCGGTTTAGATTCGGTACCGAATAGAAACCGTACAGCACCGAATACTCCCTCGACACGAATAGGTTTCTATCAGGTTTGGATTCGTGTGTAGGGAATACAGATCAACCGGGGCGTTCACACAAATACGGTTTAGTTTCGGTTTTAACCATAAAGTAATAAATATTTACATATGTTTTCTGTCTTGTTCTGTGGTGTTAACCTCAAATCGAGCAGATATCTTTCAATATTTCCCGAATTGTTCAAATATAGAAATATAAACATACATATTTTTGGGTTTGTTGTTATCTCAGTATTCATGAGAAAATGATGGTTTACCAAATGTGGATCGACTGATTTCTGCTGTAAATCTAAACCAGTGCTGCGGGATAAAACTTCCAAAAAATATAAAGACCAATTAAAGACGTAGGATTCATTCAAAGATGTATGTGTTCAATTTTGAATGGCTTTGATGAATCTGACGTCGCGGAAAAATTGGAATTCTGAGCCCGTGTCGGAAGAAAACATAAAACCTAATTCGAACCGTATATGTGTGAAAGGCCTTCATTCGTTTTCGGTTGAAACCGAAAACGAACCGAACCGAATGGAACCGTATGCATGTGAAACAAGCCTAACAGATCGCGATTCTTCATAATAAATTTGGATAATTTGTAAACGTTGTTGAAGCATATACCTTTCCATGATCAAATGACATTGACAAGTACAACTGTCAATGTCACAAATAAAAAATGGTTGCCGTGCGTGCGTCAATTGTTCCCATTGAAAGACCTGTTACAACTTAAAGACTCACCGTGACAGTCATCTCGAAATTCCGAAATGGTGGATGTATTAGTTCTAAGTTTTAATTGATCAGTTTGCGGCGATTACTGCAATGCGGACGTGTGAACGATCACCTTAACTCGCCGACAAACCTTACCTTAGTTCTGAATCTTTGAAATTCACTAGATCTTTATAATCAACTCCGTTGTGGATTGTGGGTCCATTTCAATAACCGGCTTTCATCACGACAGACTTCTGATATTGATTATTACGGTGAAATCTCCACAAAAGCACATTTCAGAACATGTGAACATCGCAGATAATTGGTGTTTACCGGCCAGATATTGTTCGAGCTAGAACCGATGATGATTCAACAGATGGTGGCTTTGCGGAATGCGAGGAATTCAAACTCACTCCTCATTCTAGACTGAGAAAAGCCATCAAAATCTTTTTGTCCGAAAGCGTGACCGTTACCGCGTAATTGCAAGCAACAACCTGCGACGTTAAGGTCGTTATTGCGCGGAGAAGCAAACTATTCATTCGTGTATGGAGATTAACTGCGATCGAGGCCCTAAGCGGATATTTCGCAAAAATACCGGGATTGATGTTTGTCATTAGGACGACCTTCCCGCGATCTCATTTCAACCTAGTAGGAATTTCAAAAAGTTCTGGAGATAGTGGAAAATTTAATATCGGTAATTTGTCGGCGTTAGGCGAGGGTAGCACGTTAATTATTCAGATAAAATAGCCTCTTCTTGTATTTTAACGATCTAGGTAATCGCTCATACTCCCAGATTGATCTTTTTGTATAATGTATTACGTTCTTCAAATAATTATTATACCGGTTATAACGACTCTCTGTATCATTATATGTGGTATCGTAAAATCGTCGTTTTGCCGTAATTTTTGACACGAGGTTTAGATTCAATAAACTTTTGATATCAGCGATTTCTGCGGGGTTAAAATATCGTCCACCTTAATTATTTTTTTCTATGGCTAAGTTGAAATGTTTTTATAGCAACTCTTTCGAGTATCTACTCGAAAAGAGTATCACTTTAACATCGAATGAAATAAGCAAGACTGCCAGATAAAGTGACCAATCACGGGACGGGACAAGCTTTCGATCGGTAAAGGAGCATAGCGGTGATTTTAGGAACTACTTCCTAATTCCTGGAATTTTAAACAGATTTTATAACATTCAATGAAGAATATCTCGAAACCCGTGAGTTTTGGGGGAAATGATGAAGAGTAATTTAATTTTCTAAAATTATTGAAGATTCTCATAATGACTCAATATTCACTTTATCTGCTTTCTTTATGCTAATTTTATTAAGTTTCATGAATTCGTCTATAACTAGGAAACCAGGGGAAGTAGGAAAAAATTGATAATTGGAGAATATGCATCATAATTATAGAAAACATCAAACCAAAAGTAATTTCATTCTGAAAAATCATGTCAAAGCTCCAAAAGAGAAACTGACTTTTTCCTGCAATTTCAACAGCCTGTATCTTTTTACCTGAGCCGAATTTGGGGGAATGATAAATGCAAAAAGTGTTTTATTAAATGAGAGGATTCTGTGGTTAAAATTAAAATACAACTTCAATTATTTTGAGTGAATGCGAATCCAATATAATATTTCGATAGGAATCTAGTATAAATCGAAATTTTTGCGAGCATTTTCAAGTGAACAGCGTGCGCAAAATGTCTTTAATTTTCGATTAGGTCCAACTCACTGATGAAGAATTTGAGGTCAAAATCGATTATGTCCGGCCGGCCGTCCGTCCATTGCCACAATAACTTTCGAACGGAAATAGATTGCGGCCAATAAAAAAAAATCATAAATTTTTATATATCAGAAACTGAAATTACGCACAAACCTTTAAGCCGCCATTTTACAATCGGGTTACAGATTTCAGCTCGATAGGCGTATTTTAGCATTTATTGTGAAAATAAAATTTTGAACTTATATATTGTTTCCTCAATAACACAAAAAGTACAATTCCGATATAATTGAAACTTGGTATTCAGATATAGAATGCCGATTATAGTAAAATATAAATATTTATTAGGAACCTCGAACCCAAAATACATCTCGAACGATAGGCAAGCGCATTATTTTCTAAATCCAAAGCTTCAAAATTTTCATTCCTCAAAAAGTTACAGAATAAATATTGAAAGGGGTTGAAATCTTTAACCCTTTTCAATGATGACAGGGATTACAGGGATGAAAAAAAACTGTTACAAGGGTTTAGACGAAAGAAGTATTTTAGCCAAACTTCATTTTAATCCAACCATTAGTTTATGAGAAAAAAATTTGTAACTGTCAAATTGTCACATCCTTCGAGGGGGGGGGGGATATCTCAACAGGGAATGAGAATTCGAAACACCCTTCCATGACAATACATTATTTCGTTCCCGAGGACAATGATTTCTAAATTTTCACCCCTTAGAAGGGATCCGGGAGAATCGGAAAATAGCCCCAGGGAGACAATCCATATTTGTACCAAGTTTCAAGAATCTCCTCTCAGTATTTCAGAAGAAATATCTAAGACGAACAGCGGACACCGATATGATGCCCCCGATGGGTTGCTCCCTTTGTCGCTTGGCAGGAATGATCAGGCTTTTACGAAGCTTTGGAATCGACCATCCGACCACTAATATGTTGTCGACTGAGACATAAAATCCTTGACCGTTCAACACACCATAAAAGATGTAAATTAGTCGTTACGGTAAAGTACAAGCAGACGTAATTTTCAATATAGAACGCGTGGTGCAATGTTCCACGGATTACAAGCTGAAGTGGGTACGTGTAAGTGAAGGGGAGTTCGAGTAGAAATTACGAAGGAAACCAATTGCCACAATAACAGGTTATTAGGGAAACTGGAGGAAGTATCATAGTAAATCAATGAATCCCACATAAACTGTCATCAACCGGAAACAACCTGGGTAATGGCCATATGATTATAATAATCGAGTCCGATTGATTTCATTCATTGCTAATCCCTCAGATTATATTCCCGACAGAAAGGCGTATATTATTAGTATAGTCAACAAGTGCTTTTTAGGTCAAAATTTTTGCGTATTCTCCGTAAATTATGATTGAGGTGTCATTCAATTCGGAATGGCCTGTAGATAGTTTCTGAGAAAATGCTAAGGCTGCTCGCGAAAATTGCAATAGTTATAAACAATAAAGTGAAAAAGATAAGGGGGTTTGGTTTTTCACCAATATCTCAAAAACTATCTGAGATAATTCAAATTTGAAAAAATATTCAAGAAGGGGACAAAATTTCCTAAAAAAAAGTCCCAACTCCTGGAACTAGGACCAATATTTATAATTTTTCCAGAGGGTTGAAAATATTCCCGAAAACGGGTACTACGGCTTGCGTAAGCCTCGCCCCCTTCGAACCTTTCATGAATAAATATTATTTAAACTTATTGAATATGAAAATAAAATATTGAAAAAATTCAGGCGTCAGCAGTATAGATTGAACAATAATTCGTGGTCCAAAAATGTTTATCGCAACTTTTGAATTAGTTATCCATTAGTTAATTAACAATTTTTTTGTAGTACGAACATTAACATTGCAAGTGCGATAATTACTAAACTATTAATATGAGGATTTTTTCCTTTCGTGGAGCTATTTTTCAAAGGTCTTGGAATATATTCCCGTTGGAAAATTATAAATATGTATTTTTAATTTTCGTTATTAATCAATTATAATTAATTAAGTGAAAAGTTATAAAGCTTCAATTATGTTTTCAAAAGAAAATTTTGAATTATCTCATAAACAACGCATTGGTTTATTACAATTTTTCAAACAATAGGAAATAATAATTATTAAAAATTATTTTTAAGTAGTTCATATATGATCATAACATAAGAAAAGAGATCAATAGTTATATTATAAATTGAAGCTTTATAATTTTTCACTCAAGTAAATTGTTCATAGCAAAACGAAAATCAACAATTTTTAAAATTTCCCAATAGGAGTCTATTCTAAGAACTTTGAAAAATAGCTCCACGATAGCAAAAAATTCTCAGATTAATAGTTTAACAATTATCTTTCTTGCACTGTTAAGGTTCGTGCTACAAAAAATTGTTAATTAACTAATAGATAACTAATTGAAAATTCACGATAAACATTTTTGGACCACGGATTATTTTCCATTGATCTATCCTACAGGCGCCTGAATTTTTCAATTTTTTATTTATTTATTTATTATTATAAGTTTAAATAATATTCATTCAAAGGTACGAAGGGGGTGAGGGTTGCGGAAGCCGGAGTACCCGTTTTCGGGCGTTTTTTCTACCCTCTAGGAAAATTATAAATATTGGTCCTACAGTTCCGGCTGTTGGGATTTAGGACATTTCCTCCTCTATTTGAACCTTTATTCAAATTTGGATTATCTCAAATAGTTTTCGAGATATTGGCGAAAACCTAAACCTCCTTTTTTTCACTCAATTGTTTATAACTATAGCAATTTTTGCGAGCGGCCTCAACATTTTCTCAATATGATGAACTTGTAATACAAAACACTCACATTGAATGGAAAATAATCAATCATTACGGGATACTTTGGGGGGATCATTTTAATCATTAAATGGTTTTTTTCTCTGTAATAATGCTCTGAGAAATATCTATAAAATAAAGCATTTTAATTCTTTGAAATTCAGCGTTAGATATTTGTCAGAAGCAATAAACAGAACCAGGCTGCCTAATAAACAGTAACGAGATAAATTCAAAATGTATCCTTAAAAAAAAAACAAGAGTGCCAAAATTTATTTATCCGAAACCACCAGATTCTATTCAATAACGAACTTATCCGGAAAATTTATTCCTCAAATCTACTGTGAAAATTATATTATATCAATTGAAACATAGCCAATATTCCAGTTTTGTTTTTACTGGAGATATTCTGAACCCAATTTGATTATGTATCTTACCGAAGGATATATTTCCATTTTCATATGGACTATCCAAGGGCATTATATTATCACCCAAAAATTATATCATATAATAATAACCTATAATCCTCATAATTCTACGATAGCTGAGGTTATTTCATTGATCATTTTGCATTCAATCATAATCTGTTTTCTAGATCAGGAGGTATTTTATATCATGACTAAGGAATTTTGAATATAACCAGAAATAAATATTATTGTATTGTATATTATTATCCTCCTAGGTCTTCCCCAAGGAGACCCCTCATAAGTTCTCGAAGAGTTTGAGCGAGTAAGGAGAACCAGTTGTGTTCTGCGTAGGCTCAGTTACTGTGCCCTTACGTCACCTTAGGCACAGCACTGTTAATTTTTGATCCAACAGTGAATGGTGCTAGCCTCGGGATTGAACGTTGGGCTTCCGCTCCCAAGTCCATCTAAATTCCATTATAAATTCAATACTTAACGGACTACTTTCATTGCCTCTAAATCCCAATGATTTGAAAATTTCGTCTCTATTTGTACATCTGGAGGAATTTATTGTTGTTTCTTGTGCTTCTTGTAGTGAGTATGTGAACAATTATTGTATACATCTGTGGAAGTACATATAATAAAACTGATCAAATAATCAAATATTTGGTAACAAACTTGAATGCAATAAAAAATTTTCACGTCTTTTGTAGAATTAAGCGAGACGAGACAAGACCGAGACTAAAACGAGACTTAATTTTTTTGGAATTGGCGAGACCGAGACGAGATTTTTTATATTCTCGCCTACTCTCGTCCTGCGTGAAGCCCTAATACAGATTCAGAAATATGAAACCCTCGTATAAAAGTTGCCGGGTTTCTGATAATATGCGGCAACGCCGGGGACGACTTTAATTTTCGCCACGCGAATTTTTCCTTTATTGCATGAATATCGACTTTATTACTATTGTGGCTTTATCGGAAGCGATATAAATCTACTGCCAACGTGCCAGGCCTTGAATGATAACTGCAAATGAAAATTCGACAGAACCGAGGTACTACCGACTTTACAACTCGCCCATAAAATGGCAGATTGGCTAATCCACGACTCGTACGGCGGCGTAAGTACACATGCATCGCAATAAGTATTAACGACAAGAAATTTATTGTCGAACACTTGATGGGAACCGCACGTTGGCTGCAATATTTCCACGTCGGACAATGCCTCGTAAATTCCCATCATTCGAATTTATGGCAGCTTCGAACATTGAAATTTTATGTTGACTTTTCGAGGGGCCTTTACGCGATTCCGGCGAACAATAAAACGGTACACAATCGTCGTAATCTCGGGATGGAATGAACGCGAAGGTGAGCCCATATTGGAACACTCATCAATATGCCAAAATGTCTGTAATTTTCGAATTTGTGGCCGAAAATGGTCTTAAACGATTTGGTTCGACTCAGTGATCAAGAATCCGTGGTCGAAATCGATTATGTCCGGCCGTCCGTTAACACGATAACTCTCGAACGGAATGAGCTAGACAGTTGAATTTTCAGAGTAGGTTTGGGACCTAAATATCTCGGTTAAGTTCGTTATTGAGCGAAATCGGCCAGATGGTTTCGGAGTAACAACATAAAAAAAAATTTTACATCACAAATTTTCAATTCAATTTTTTTTAAGATGCAGTTTCATAATAATAATCCATTGATATCATTCCCAACTCTGAGAAACCAATACTTTCGGAGATATGATTTGTCAAAGATGGGACAAGAGCGCCAAAGCTCCTGTCCACAGGGTTTTCCCACTTTTATTTTTCGGAATGATGGTTCCTTGGAAACGTGCAGCGAAAACATTTTTGGCGCTCTTGTTCCTCGGAACAGAGTGCTTATCAATATGCCCAAATGTCTGTAATTTTCCAATTTTTGGCTGAAAATGGTCTCAATCGTTTTGGTTCAACTCACTGATCAAGAACCCGTGGTCAAAATCAAACGGAATGAGCTAGACAGTTGAAATTTTCAGAGTAGGTTTGAGAGATAAATATCTCGGTTGAGTTAGTTATTGGGCAAAATGGACCTGAGGGTTGCGGAGTTTTTTACATTATAAGTTTCAAATTCATTTTTTTTAGATGCAATCTTATCATAAGAATCCATTGATACCATTTTCAACTCTAACAAGCTAATACTTTCGGAGATATAATTTTTCAAAATTTCAATTATAAATATCAATTCTATGATTTCACAGAATGCTGTGATCGAAAATTAACGTACGTATTTTTATCTATGAATTTCATTATCTGTGTTCATACATGTCATCTTATCTACAGATAAGAGACATGTCATATTTATTTTCTAGTTCTATTCAAAATTCGTTAGGTATACTCATGATATGAAATACCTCCGAAACGAAGTATGATTGAATGCAAAATGATCTATGAAATAACCTCTGCTATCGTATAATTATGAGGATTATATAATTTTATGATTTTTGCGTGATAATATAAAGCCCTTGGATAATCCATGATTATGAAAATACATATATACTTTGATAAGTTAATCAAATTGTGTTTAGAATATCTCCAGTAAAAATTAAACTGGAATATTGGCTTTCAATTGATATAATATAATTTTTTTTCAGAGTAGATTTTAGGAATGAATATATCGGATAAGTTCGTTATTGGGTGGTTTCGGATTAATAATTTTTGGTAATCTTGTTTCTTTAATGATGCAGTTCTATCATAAGAATCCATTGATATCATTCCCAACTCTGAAATACCAACTCTGTCCATAGGGCTTTCCCACATTTTTCTAGCAGCTGCCGAAATGTTTACGTTGAATTCAAAAATCGAACTGAATAAGTTGGGAAAACACTGAGGTCTGAATTGCAAAATTTCATAGATATCTCAACTGTGATAATAAGTCATATAATATCAAGAGATATCTGAACTGTGATATAATAAGTTCTAGAAAATTCTATGAAATCATTGAAATCGTGAATCTTCTATGAATGGTGCTGAATATTATTTAAGTCAACCTTAGAACATAGAACTGTTCTATAGGAATTCAACTAATAATACATATTCCATAAAATGAATTCCAAAAACATTATTTCCAATTTAATAGAATACGTTCAATATACCCTACTTTACGCATTTCGAGCAGTGTTGCATTTAAATATCGAATTCAAATCAAATTTGACAAATAAATCCTTCATTCAGTAGAGATAAAAAAAATCTACTACAGCATAGGTATCTGATCGGAAAATATCGGTTTCAATTCATCAATTATACGCAATACAGCATTTTTGTTTATCTTTGACCAACGACTGGTTTTAAATATTGATGATATAAATGCATCTAAACAAGTGTTTTCCAACCTTTTCTGAAACTGACATTTGAAAAAATACATGACACAGAAAACTTGATGAAATGAACATCTTCTGTCTGAAATATCTCGACCTCTCAGATATAAAGTATAGGTAGGTACATTCAGAAGTTTTTGTCTACATTCCATGAAACATTTCTAACAATTTTAATTTCTAAATAGTGGCGATTGTTCCAGTTTAAACTGATTTCATTCCATAGGTGTGAAGAAGAATTAAATCTTCAAAAACGAAAACCGGCAATCAAAAATAGTTGTATGTTCCAATTTAGAAGTTCTTGAGTTTATTCTATCACAAAGCTATTTCTTTTTGGCTTTTGAGTGACTTACACATACACCTAAATTATTTGTATCCGACCACTGGAAATTAAAGTCAAAAACCACCAGCACCCAATATTTTATTTCACGTTTTCCACAAATCAACTGCCTATGAAGCTTGAACTTGTTCCTAAACCTAAGTAATTAATTTTGGGCAGCGAATTGTGTATGAAAACCAAAAATGGGTATGAAATTATTACCTACAGTGTTGAAGTTTACATATTTTACATTAGGTAAAATGACAGTGTTGAAGAATTTTGATATTTGCAAAATAGGATAATAGGTATAACGTTCTAGGTATATTTTTATAAATTTCACTTTAAAGATCCCATAGCTCTTTGGTTCTAACGGAAAATTATGAGGATATAAAATGTGAAAACATTCTAAGTACCACTTTCTTCAAGATATTTTTCCTACCCCTTGTCGGAGGTTGAGAACAAAATAACATAAGCTTCTGAACAAATTACATCAAAAACGCAAGATCTAAATCAAACTTTCCACGTGGAAGCGTAATATAGTATTCATCCATATTTTGAATAGGATTTTGTAAAATCAACCCTTA
Source organism: Halyzia sedecimguttata (assembly GCA_937662695.2). Taxonomy (NCBI): domain Eukaryota; kingdom Metazoa; phylum Arthropoda; class Insecta; order Coleoptera; family Coccinellidae; genus Halyzia; species Halyzia sedecimguttata. The sequence continues at coordinate 65,427,623 of OW569415.2, read as the reverse complement.
ACATTTCTATAAAAAACGAGGTCAAATAGATCAAGATAGGTATCCTTATCCACGAGTTCTTCACAAAGTTCCCTAAATCGAATTTCAATCATTCTCTGAGAAGCTAAGATTGACGATCAAGAATCAATAAAAGTATTAGATATTGAACGAAAGAAGTGGAATGTAAAATTTGGTAATAAATAAAATTCCTTCATATCTATATTCACGTAATGATCCATAAAATGTAATGCCCGAAGTCCAAAAGAATAGGTAGGTACCTATCTATATATTGGAATAAAAACCCAAATTATTAGAGAACATTCTAGAAAATGAGAATAAAACCGATATACTTTTAAGGCAAGAACAAAAATCAACAGTAAATACTAGCGAAGGTGAAAAATGAATGAAACCGATTAGATAAAATTCTTATCAGAAATGTTCCTATCCAATATTAAAATCATATTTTTCTCCGAAAACCCAAGTACCTATATTTAAACAGCGGAACGATGTCGTCATGAATAACAGCGCTAGCGTAAATGATTCTCGCATTTCCTGCTGAGTTTAAAACCCAGCGGATGAAGAAAACAAGTAGCATCGTATACCGGCTAACAAATACAACACCTAAACTGGACCCAATGTTAAGCACAACATGGCGAACGAGACAGCTGAGATTGCCGGCAAATATTCGGCGAGTAGTGCAGTAAACTTCTCACTTCCAATTAGAAAACACCTTCATGCATCACTAAAAGAATTTCCAGTGACATTCAAAAGTCAAATTAAAGTAAACGTCAAAATCATGTGTACAAGTCACGTTAGGCGGTAAGAGTAAAATTTCGAAAATTCCTCACCTGGACAAATCACTCAGTATATCTTTTTTCACGTCCACGCTACCTTCAAATATCACTCTATCTTCACCCGAATAGATAGACATTTTCAACGCACTAAGTACAGAGGGTTGTCAAAACAAATTTCAAAGTTTTGTTTTATCACTAATTTCTAATATCAAGCCGAAGCGCGAGACAAGCAACATACGCTACGCCTCACAGCGGTTTTCTGGTAGAGGAGTTTGGCGGGAAACAGCTGAGGCCTGGCTGACGCCACTGTGATATCCCTACGCTGACATTACGTGGAACGTATATTGTCAAAATTTGTATATTCTGACATAATGTCACACGAATTTGGAAGACAATAACAACGATAATTGGAATCAGTTGTAGTTTTATCAATGTTTATTGTTTTCATTGAGGTATTTGCGATAACACGGTGGAACTATTTACGACGCGGAGGAATATAGTGTTTGGCGCGCTGATCGTCTGCCAGCTGGCGTGTAGCCCCGCCCAAACAGCGTACACAAGATTCGTCCTTCCCGCCAAACGCCGCACGTACCCAAGTCGTAGAAAGGACTTTCCCTTCCCTACTAAATTGAGTTTGCTACCACCTAAATTTTGCAGTTCGCACATTGTGAACCATAAATTAATCTTTTACGGTGGGTAGTATACAGGTAATCTTCCTTGTAAGGAGATTTTATCCATATTCAATTGGAAGTTGGGACGAATGAACTTTATATTTATTATTATAAGAACGTTTTTGTATTTGAAATCAATGACTTGTCTGTTTTCTTCATATTTTAAAATAACTGAATAATCTGTACATTCTCTTGCTTATGTTATAAGTATTAAAAAAAACTTAAACCTACCTTTTGTTATTATCTCCTTGTCCGAATCCATGTGTCTTGTAGAATATTGTTTATAGGTATTTAAGGGATGTTTTCCCAATAATATAGATATAATTTGAGAAACTAATAGAAATAAAACAAACAGCGGAACGGTTGTATACATTCCAGTTATAAACGAAAATTGGTGATATGAAGAATATCATATTAAAATTTGAATTGAATCTGATATAATCACGATATTATTCCGAAAAAAAATGTTTCAGAGCTCTTCTGAAGATGAATAGGTATGAGATCTATTCAATCAATTAATCATATCGAATAAAAAATGTGTATACGGGTGATAAGCGAAGTAAATAATATTCAACATCAATTTTCGATTATCTCTGCTTTCATTTTGAAAATTACATAGATTCACTTTCGAACTAGGAATCCTAGAAACAGAAAAAATCAAATGCTTCATTCACAACGAGAATATATCGTATTCTGGTGGAAATAGGTGGCTTGTAGCATGTATCAACATCAATCTAAGGGTCAACTGAGAAGCTGAGCTAGTTTATTTGTATGGACTCCCTTTGTTTCCACAATTCAATGGAAATCCTGTTATACCCCAAGAAGCGGAATATATCCCTTCGGTCGCAAACAATGTACTATTTGATGGAGTTCAGCAAATATTGCTGGTTAATTCCTCAATTCGGTGAAATTGAAATGTCTCCTTCACTTCTTTGTCCTTCCAGTATACAACCCTCCACACAAAAAAATATGATATGATCAATTTTTTGGTGTCCACTCCGCACCCAGTGTAATTTTGTTTTCTATTAATATATCCGGATTTTATTTCTCACAAAAAACTGGTGGATCAAAAATGATATAAAACTTGGCCAACTGTGACTTCCGGGAACGGACATCACAATTTTTAAATAACAATCGGAATATTCGAACTTTTTGTATGAAACGCTCTAAGTAAACTTGTATGGTATTACAATTTAAATCAATGTGCAAATATTCAGGTCGGAAAACTGAAACAAACATTTTTTATGATTCAAAAATTGAATTTTATGTGACTGGACCATATCTTGTCTGAACTAGGTTTTTCGACATTTGTTCGAATTTTCTGTCAAAAGTTCTTTCATTCTAGTGCAAAGTTGCAACTGTTCGTATTTTCACTATAAAAATCTTTCAATTTCACATTGAATTCACATCTGAGAATCCCAGAATGAAAATCTTGCTGCAAAATGCCAATTTATAGCTCAATTTCTGATTGAAAAAAATTTCGCCATAAATATCCATCGTTAGTTCAAATTCAACCCTAGTTAATTATAATATATAACATATGATCAGTGATCACATATTTGTGAAAATTCTAACAAATGTCGAAAAACTAAGTTAAAAAAAAATTGGTTCAAGCCATGTGGACAGGAAGTTTCTGGCGCTCTTGTTCTAACAGACAAAGTATATCTCCGAAAGTATTGGTTTCTCAGAGTTGGGAATTATATCAATGTATTCTTATGATAGAACTGCATCATAAAGGAAATTCAATTCAAATAATAGTTTATTTATCAAGATTAAATGAGCAATCTGAGAATGAGAACTGCACCATGGAAAAAATCAAATTAAAATAGCTAAAATGAATTTGACTCTCTCTTATAGAACAGAAAAATCATATCTCCGAAAGTATTAGCTTGTTGGAGTTGAAAATGATATCAATGGATTTTTATGGTGAAACTGCATCTTAAATAAAAATTGAATTTGAAATTTGTTTTTTTCGTTACTCCGAAACCATGTGGCCTATTTTGCCCAATAACGAACTTAACCGAGATATTCATCTCCCTAACCTACTCTGAAAATTTCAACTGCCTAGCTTATTCGGTCTGAGAGTTACAGTAGACATTTTTTTTTAATTTTCAAAACATTTTTTTTACACTTCACATGCGTATGAAGGTCATGATTCTACAATTCGATGCTAAATTTTAGATAGAACGAGTGATCGGCTTCGGAAATATTCATAAAAAATGTTTTTACTAAAAACGGCCATAACTCCGAAACCGCTTGATGGATTTCGCCCATTAACGAACTCGTCCGAGATATTTACGCTCCGAACCCACCTTGCAAATTTCAATCCTCTAACTCCTTTCGTTCGGCGAAGTTATCGTGCCTACGGCCGGCCGGACAGAATCGATTTCGACCTCGAATTCTTGATCAGTGAGTCAAACCAAATCGTTTGAGACCATTTTCAGCCAAAAATTCGAAAATTTCAGACATTTGGGCAAATTGATAAGCACTCTGTTCCGAGGAACTAGAGCGTTAAAAAATGTTAGAATTTTTTAGGTAATTATTAAATTTTTGCGCTCATGTTCTGGGGAAGAGCATGCTATCATTTTGACCAAATGTCTGCAATTCTCGAATTTTTTGCAGAAAATGGTATCAAATATTAGGTACGACTCATTGATGAACTGAGAACGGAAAGTGATAGCGACTTGCTATATTTAGGGTAGGTTGCGCATCCGAATGTGACATTGGAATTCGCTAATAGGCATAATCAACCAAAAAAATATTAATCCGATCCAATTCAAACATGGTAATAAATTGTAGAATACTGAAGCGCAAATTTTTGCGTAATTTTGTGTCACTGGAAAATTAAAAAAAATATATATTATGTAACGTACGATAACTTGGGAACGGAAAGAGATAGCGACCTACAATTTTTAGGGTAGGTTGCGTGTCCGAATACGACATTTGAATTCGTTAATAGGCATAATCGACCTAACGGATTTGCAGTTAAGCCCATCCGAAATTTTGTTGTTATATCCTCAATAACTCAAAAAATACGAATCCGATCCAATTCAAACATGGTTATTAGTTGTAGAATGCCGATGCGCAGATTTTCGCGAATATCACTAAATTGTAATTTCAAACAATTTTACTTCGATCGTTCGAATTTTCCGAGATAATCGACATTTTTGTTCGAAAATGTTTCCGCTCAAACCGAAAGTCACATTTTATATCTTTTCTGATGACAACTTCTGTGAAAATAAAATTTGGAATTATTGATTGAAAAGAGAAGAAATCCCTCTTGGTGCGGAGTTGCTCGAAAGCACTGTATACTTATTAACACGGAAAGATGACAAAAGAACCTCAATATTGCTCAATATCAATGAATATCGAAAAAAATATTGAAACGATGATTTGAATGTCTTTGGATAGAATAGAAAAGTAGTTTGAGTAAATATTTCTGTTCTTCGAAATTGATCGCGAATTTTTAGTTTTAGTTTAGGCTTTCCCTCCCAAACTCTGAAAAATAACTATAAAATTAAAGAATTTTTCTTTTCTCCTAAGATTGTTTCTCAGTCAGACATCGAACTTGCTCGCAAGAATTGTCAAAGGTTTTTTCTCGCTCAAAATCTCAATTCGAACTGGTAATTAAGATACTTGTGTACAAGACGCAGAAGCCATTTCAAAAGAATTGAAAACTTCTTCTGTGTCATAGTTATTTCAAATGAATTGAAAGATTATTTTATCTTATTGTTATTTTTCAGAGTTTGGGAGGTAAAACCCAGGAAAAATATTTGAATGATGAATGCACCTCCCAAAGTATCCTATAATGATTACTCAACATATTGATGCATTCATAACAGCAAATAAATAGCTTCATGATGTAATTCATCAAATATTCACTTATACACTGTTTCTGAAGGTGAAATTTATTTGAACACGATGAAGAACCTATCAAAATAAACCATTCTGCAGAAATTGTTAGTAAAAAATTAATTTGCAAAATATCATGTTGCGACTATAGTCCTATTCAGAGAGATAGAGCTGTTGAAAAAATCCCGACCATCGAAAACAACCTGTATTCTGTGTATGAACAATATAAAGTTGATAATGAAGAACGACATAAATATTAAGAGAATCAAGGATTAACAAAAATATAGTAATATACCTAGTTATACCCTCCTTTAAACAATATAATCAGTTTATTATTAATATATGAGTAAAGATGTAGAAAAACATTAATCCCCATATTAAGATGAAGTAAAACTGTTGATTTATCTCCATATAAATGCTCATTGACAGAAATAAAATTGAAATTCAATTCTGCAAGCAAACATAGAGAACACAACATTCATTGAATGAGGGAATTCACACAATGATAAAAGGAAATAAGCTTTGCTTATGGGGCGAGCACAAATATTATATAATCCTTTATAACCCAAATTTCCCTGTTATAATGAGTAGACACCACTACAAACTGAGGACCAACTGTTTCCTTTGAAATCACTTGTTTTAGAAACCAACTTCTAAGTTTTTATACAGCTCTTTTACTTCTAACCTCTATATTTCAGTAATTCTGCGTTGAAAGATGTCCCAGATTGTGTCCATATATTTTTTGTTGACCGCCTAAGAATAGGGAAACCTATATCACCTAGGTCGGAACGGAAACTGGTGTCCTGTTTATTCTTCTCTTGAACTTTTGAACATTACACTCCGAAGGAAACACGTCACATAGAAACATGTTCCATAATTTGATAGTTCAGTGGAAGAATGAACTCTCATATACAGAAAGTCTAGAAGGGATAGGAGGGATGTGTACATTGTACAGCACTAGTACTGCATCCGAGTCTGGCATCATTTCTTGTAGCATAAGTCGGCAACTCTCCTTCGATGCCGTTCCAACGGCTGTAGATTGACTGCTCTATATGTGCAGTCAATCAGTTGTACTGCTGGATGGAATTCAAAAGTTGCATAAAGAATGCCCGGGACCTGAGCTCAAACCATGAGAGCAATACTCCAGTCCTGGTATGAGCTGGGCCTTATAGAGTAGAGGAACCTGATCTTTTGTAGCCTGCGGATCTCGCAATGTTAGGCACACGTTCCTACCAGCAGAACAAAGAAGTGACAGGCACACCAAGAAAATGGATGGAATTCTTTGGTTGGAGTAGTGGCGAATTGAGTTTTAAGAGGAGTTGTTTGGGCCTTCGAAGCACTGAATTGCACCAGATTCTGTTGGCCCTGTTCATTTATCTTTTTGAGATCTTCTATCAAGTAATCGATATGCTGGCATCTCAGGAGGTGAGATTCAACAATGTATAATATATAGACATGATACATAGTATTATCAATAAGTGATGTTGCTTCCTCTTACATCTTCACCTGTACATAAAAACCGCGGACTACAGTATTTTGATTCAGCGAGAGGTACTCTGCAAAGAGGACTGGCACAATGAGGAAACAGTGGAAACAAGAAGGACGATACTAGCCAGAAAAGTGGTTTCAACTCACTTTGTTTACTACTTTGTTACTCAGTACCTATTGATGCCCACAGGGAGGAGTGCTCTCCCCTCTGCTGTGGTCTCTCCTGGTGGACGATCTACTGGCCATAATAAGCACCCTGGACATATACAGAGTGAGTCTTAAAGTTGTACATTAACTTTAACCATAGATTCCTCTCATCAAACAAAACACTTTTTTCATTCATCATTTTTCCAAATTCGGCTCAGCTAAAATGTTATAAGCGTTTAAAGATTTCACAATGTACTAATACACTCCTGCATATAAATTATCTATGATATTAATGGTGGACAAGAAAAGGCACGGTAACGTGATGTACAGCTTGATTAGGGATTCCAACGCTCAGGGTCGGATCCATAAAAGTAGTGAAATTTCTGGAGTTTCCCATTTCATAACACTCAATGAAGAATATCTCGAAAACGGTGCGTTTAAGGAGAAATGATTAAGAATAATTTAATGTTCTAAAACGATTGAATATTCTTGAAATGACACAAGAAAAACTATCCGCCGTATTCACAAAGCATTCAATCTCCGATAAGTCCGAACTGAGGTCATCAGTTAAGGATAAATAAGAATCGCAAACTTAGTTAACGTATGTAACGGTGCTGAAACAGGCCTGTTTAACGTTCATTTTCACTTTTCACCTCAGTTAGGACTTAACGGAGGTTGAATGCTTTTTGAATACGGCGGTTTATCTGCTTTCTTTATGCTAATTTCGTTTAGGTTTATGAGACCACGAGTTTATAACTAGAAAAACAGTACAAGTACTAATATTTGGAAAATATGCTATAGGAAGCTCCACACCAACATTCATTTTAATTGAAAAAAGGATTTCAAAGCTACAAAAAAAACTGTATCTTTTTACCTGAGCCGAATTTGGAGAAATGGTGAATGAAGAAAGTGTTTCATTTGATGAAAAGAATACATATATGGTTAAACATAAAGACTCACCCTGTATGTCCAAGCGTAGGTCGACTACATGGCCATTATGGCCACGGGCCAGCTTCACAATAGATTACAGGTCCCGATGCATTTGTACCCCTTAATCAATAGGTACATATAATATTTAATAATGTATTAGTAGTGTTTGTTCACTTTCAATAGCAGAAAGGGTAAACGGTTTGTTGAAAACTTCTTTATCCATGGTGGCTCTGTTATATTTTGTTTCAGTCTACTAACTATAGTACTTGCTCTAACCTGTAATATTGGTCCTTGGTTTTATTCTCGAATTTTTATATCCTGCTTGTTCTGGTGTGCTCCTTTCATTTCCTCCTCTTTCACTTTTTCCCTCAACTGTATGCCTAAATTTCACATCATTCAATTTTTTGGTCCTTATTATTGGCCACGCCATTTATTTTTGGCCACATCTATTGTCCTCTTATGCCCTTTTTGTTTTCTGTATCTTTTCTGTTCAATTCAATAACTTTCTATAAAAAAACTGACATAATCTTCAAACCAGTCCCGAGTATTCGAGTTCTTGCTACATTTGCTTTCACTTAAGCAATAGCATGACTTTGGGTGATTCCATATCAACAGTATGATTTTTATTTCATTCATAATTTCAATTCTTTTTACATCAATATTTATTTTCCACTACTAACGCCTCCTACAATGTTGCAACCAATACATCATCTACTAATCATCATGTCTATACAGAGCGTTTCTGAAGAACCTTTTATTTAACAGAAAGTATAGAACACATCAAAATGAACTATTTCACAAAAAAGCAAGATGACGGAAATATATAACCTATTGATATACTTACATTGGAAATTGTTCATTTTGATGGGTTCTAAGACCCTGTATTGACATGGGTTGTCCAGTTTTCTACGCTACAGTATTTTCATGTAGCATTTATTCCTTTGGTGTAACTCTCAATCATATTATTTTGAAGTATACACAGATTATCCATGTTAAGAAATGAAATACGCCCAGGTCTATATGCCTCTAACTTAACTCAAACCTGAAACAGCTGAGGAATAACAATTAATAAACTTGCCTATAATAAAATCAAATAAAAATTATAAAGATTTTGTCCTTAAATGATTTATATCATAGTTTCAATACTTTATTACCAAATATTGGTGCAATAATTCTTTTCGACAGCTATATGAACCTCTTGGATTTCATGATAGTCAATTACATACAACTTTTAAATGAAAGATGATTAAACCGGTTGTCATCGTATATACAATGTATAATTATAAATAGAATATGAATAGATTAGGCACTATAAAAACTTTTTGATATTTGCTTTCATTTGGCGGGACTGTGATGGATTCACTTTGATTTTCAGTTGCTGAATGAGATCATATATTTTCAATGAGGGACCTACTTTTCCACCGGTAATTTCTATGATTTCGTCCTTACTCAGATTGAGCATTGTCTTGCCATCAATTTTCTGTAAAACAAAAATATAAGGTGTGAATATATTAAAATTGCAATAATTGAAAATCTAGAAATTATGCAGCGCGATTAGCTCAGTGGTTAGAGACATTTTCTGGCCACAGTATTCGCCACCGTTGGGTCATAAATTAACAGTGCTGTATCGTAAGGACACAGTAACAAAGCCGACACAGAACACAACTGATTCTCCTAACTAGCTCAAGCTCAAGTTCTCTGAGCTATGGTACTATTAAAAATGGGTTCAAGCCCTGTGGACAGGAGCTTTCTGGCGCTCTAGTTCAAACAGACAAATTATATCTCCGAAAGTATTGGTTTCTCTGAGTTGGGAATTATATCAATGTATACATATGATAGAGCTGCATCATAAAGGAAATTCAATTCAAATAATAGTTTATTTATCAAGATTAAATGAGCAATCATGAGAATGAGAACTGCACCATGGAAGAAATCGAATTAAATCTGGCCAATTTTGCCCAATAACGAACTTAACCGAGATATTCATCTCCCTAACCTACTCTGAAAATTTCAACTACCTAGCTCATTCCGTTCGAGAGTTATTGTGGAAAAACTTTTTTTAAATTTTCAAAATTTTTTTTTTTACAGTTTGCGGTAATCTGGTCAATACAAAACTTCACATGCGTTAAAGGTCATGATTCTACAATTTGATGCTAAATTTCAGATAGATCGAACGAACTTGTCCGAGATATTTACGCTCCAAAACCACCTTGCAATTTTCAATCCGCTAACTCCTTTCGTTCGAGAGTTATCGTGCCTACGGCCGGTCGGACAGAATCGATTTCGCACTCGGATTCTTGATCAGTGAGTCGAACCAAATCGTTTGAGACCATTTTCAGCCAAAAATTCCAAAATTACAGACACTTGGGCAAATTGATAAGCACTCTGTTCCGAGGAACTAGAGCGCCAAAAAAACAAGTTTCGTATGACAATTGCCCAAAACAGGTTTAAAGTACCTACAAATAGTAGGTATTCCATAAAACATGTATGAAAGAAGATGAGTAATAATATGAAAGAAGATGAGTAATAAATAAAATACCTTGTAATCGATCAAAAATTTCCTGATCTACGTTCACCAAATTTTCTCCTCTCTCGAACTACAGAATTATGCTCTCAATATTTACGTAATATTTTCAAACATTTTCGGGTGAGGTCCCCGTTGCATCGCTAAAATACGAGTATTTCAACCCCAATATTTTTGAAGTTACAATATTCCCTTCTGTCAAGTTGACATTATGACAATTCATACATAGAATAATTATATCAATGTGTGAAATACGATTTACATTGAAATTTTGAAGAATCATATCTCCGAAAGTATTAGCTTGTTAGAGTTAAAAATGATATGAATGGATTCTTATGATAAAACTTCTTATTAAAAAAAATGTAATATGGAATTTGTTTCGTAAAAAAAAAATTTTTTTTTGTTACTCCGAAACCATCTGTCCGATTTTGCCCAATAACGAACTTAGCCGAGATATTTATCCCCCAAACCTACTCTGAAAATTTCAACTCTCTAGCTCATTCCGTTCGAGAGTTATCGTGCCTACGGCCGGACGGACAGAATGAATTTCGACCACGGATTCTTGATCAGTGAGTCGAACCAAATCGTTAAAGACCATTTTCATCGAAATATTCGAAAATTACAGACATTTGGGCAAATTGATAAGCACTCAGTTCCGAGGAACTAGAGCGCCAAAAACCATCGACAGTAATGAAAATTTAACCGGAATAGGGAATTCTCCTCAATTTGGGTTATTACTGCAAATGCATTAAGATTAAAGTCAATTATTGTGAGTTTCACTTATGATTTGTTCAAATTAACTTCAGAAACTAAATCCAACGGTTGATTTCCCCGGAGTAGAGTCTGCGCTTCTTTCGCATTTTTTCCATTTTTTAACAAAAACGCCAAAGTTGCTTTACACAAATATCTATAACTTAAGAATGCGTTGTGTTATAGTCATAAAATTTTGATACATAACCTTCTAAAAGAAGGCGGTATCAAATGCGGTAATTAATTTAGTATTCGTGGCGCCATCTATGTGCTATTCCGGAAACTTTTTGAACAATGTATTGAAATCAAAAATGGGCTGTGTTTGTTAATGTCTACCATTTAATCATGGAAAGTTACACGCTACAACAACGTTTACAAATAATTCAAGTCTATTATGATCCGGATAAAAGAACAATTGAAGTTTGAAATAAATTTTACCCTTCATGATGTTACAGTGCCAGTGTGACAAAGAAATACAAGAAGTGAAGAGAATATTGCTGCAAGAACTAGGCATCTCCCAGACATCTTTGTGGCGAATTCTACGAAAAGTCCTTGGTTCACATCCATAAAAATTGTTTTAACCCAAGAACTCAAACCAAATGATCATTTAAAGCGTCGTGTATTCAGTAATTGGTGCCAAGAAAAAATCGGAAATGGTGCAGATTTTCATAAGAAAATCAATCTCAGCGATGAGGCTCATTTATGGTTGAACGGTTATGTTAACAAAAAGAATTGCCGTCTTTAGAGTGGTGATAAACCTGAAGAATATTAAGAACTGCAATTATATCCTGATAAACTTACTTACTGGACCATATATTTTTTGTCAACAAAGCTCATAAGGCGGTAACTGTCGATGGAAATCGTTATCGTCCAATGTAGACTGATTTTTTATGGCCTGAATTGGTTCGTCTGGATTTGCAGAAGATGTGGTTTCAACAGAACGCTGCCACTCGTCATACTGCCAATGACACTATGACTTATGAAAAACGAAATTCGGTGGTTATTTCAAGAAATGGACCGATAAAATATCCACCTCGTTCCTGCGATTTAATTCCATTGGACTTCTTTCTTTGAGGTTACATTAAGTCGTTAGTTTACAGCAATAATCCAGCAAATTTAGACGATTTACACATCAATATTGAACGAGTAATTGCTAACGTGGGTACAACCTGATTTGTGTGAGAGAGTCATGGAAAATTGGGTTCAGCGTTTCTGTGGTCAACATTTAAATGATGTTTTGTTTCATAATTAATGGTATCCATTGTACTTTATAATGAAATAAAAATGTCAATGATTTTCAAATAAATGATGTGTTTTGTTTACAAAACCAAATGGGGTGCTCTTTATGAAAGTTATATTACTAATAATGGCTTAGCAAGACCAGTCTTGTTACTGTTGAACTGCGTTACTGTGTTGTTACGCCATTTTAGGCAGATAAACGCAAACTTTCGACCCAACAGTCGCCTACACTGTCTGGGGAGGAAATTAATTTCTTCGCTATTCAGATGAAATTTGAATCCATCTACCTAGTAATAATAAACGTAAAGTACTTTGTTGCTCACAGATATAAGCCACCAACCTGAAGTCCTTCAGGTCAGTTTGATTACTTACAAAATATATATGGCAACAAAAGAAAAAAAAATCTTATCCAAAATTCATTTACCATCCATCTATTTGATCATATGTAATAGCTAAATGACACCATAATAAAAAATAATTTTTCTTTAATATCAAAGATAATACAGGGTATTTCTAACGGAACTATAAAGTTAAAAATTGAATACTGGTGACTTTCACCTGATGCAAATCCATATTATCTCAAATAAAAAATTACTTATGATTTACACTTATTTATATTATGTATGTGCAATTGATAAATAATTTTTCATTCGGATTAAGTTAAAGTATAAACCTACCTGTTTACTAAATGCATCACAATAATTGGCACAATCATTTACTCTTAAGAATTGAGCTACTTCAAAAAAGTTCCATTCGCTAGGGTTCAAACCGCTGGGGTCACAATTTCCACCTGAATTATCTATCAGTCGAGGAATTGTGGTTGGACTTCCAGAACTTGTTGACTGAAAAACAATAACTCTTAAACCATTAATTATTTCAAGCTGGTTCAAATATAATGGACAAATGGGTTGTTTCACTAAATGGATTGAAAAGCCTGGATACAAAACTTGAGTCATTTCAGGGAATGAACTTATGATATGAAGAAGCTCCGGCATAAAAAGCCGTAAACTTTATATTATTTACACAAAGATTTATTGACGATTGGAACAATCTTTATATTATTACATATTCGAATCTATTTTCAGAGTTTTGGTTTATTTAATGCGGCATTTCCTATAGCTATTTTGAGTAGTTTTTCACCGTTTTTTGGAATAAATGTTAGATTAAGACTTGTAAGATGCTTGATGTCATCTACCTTCGTCACCTTTGTAGTTACAGCGCTAACATTGGGGAGATGTGCAGCAGAAACATTATTTCTTTTATCGCAATTTTGCAAAATGATATAGCATCCACCGGGTGTTCAAATTGAAATTTAATTTCCATTCAAGGCAACTTCAAACCACAAAAACTCGATAATTTCAAATACGATGCGATGCTATTTTTTCTCGATTTGGATGCAAAATTAAGTAACGCTTCAATCATAATTAGCCTTCCCCATATCTACCTGCCATGGTTTTCGAGTTATCAAGGATATTTATTAAAGTTGAGAATTCATTTGGAAATAATTGGAAAGCAAGACTTGGAAATGAAAATTCTCACATCAAACGTCAAAATAAATAGTAATTGTCAACAATAATCGAATTTAAGCGAGTAACTCGAACAGAGCGATTAAGACTGATCACTTGCTATTATAAGCGATCGGTTATGTTTAGCAAGAAATGTGTCTTAACCGCTCTGCTCTGGTTACTTGCTTAAATTCGACTAAAATGTGTATTACACAAGAGCGCAGTGCACACTTTCAGATTTTTTTCATGAAATTGGTAACCGAAAAGGGATTTAATGTTATTTTGTTGGTATCATTAAGTTCTGTAATGGTTCAAATGAAACTCCCAAAGATGGATTTCGGAAAAAAAAAGCAATAAATTGACTTTGTTAATTGCAAACCGTATGTTTTATCCCCACATTTCAATTTACAACAAAAAAATAGCTGGAGGCTTCTAAACATTCCCTATACCTAAATTGTACCATTCCTGAGATATTCTAAAATAAAGGTTGCACAAGAACAAATTAGGTACAAATTTTCATGTATAGTCCGTTAAAGATATATTGACATCAAGGGTGCCTATGGAAATTCGAAATTCAGTTGGCAAAGGCCGATCTAGTTATATTTCAAGTCACATAATTTAGGTTGTTCGTATTGAAAATTACCATGAGCTCATGAACTGACGATTATTTATTTCTTGACAATCTGGATATAACGAAAATTAAACCATTTGGGATAATTTTTACATGTTTGTTTATATTTCAGATTTCTTCAAGAACTGCTCAAAGAATTGTTAGGAAAAAAGAAGAAGGCACATCATTAAAACCAGGCGGCAGTTGTGGAAGAACTCCTGTGATATACGACTTTTTATTCGAAGAGACATTAAATGATCATCATCATTTTCAGTAAAATCAAAAGCAACGAGTACATCAGTTTGGATGTAATTTTTGAACTAGCCAAAAAGTACACCTTGATTGATTCACCAATGACATTGAATAAGGAACCTAAGTTCCAAGATATATCGAGATGCACATGATTGTTCTGTCAAAAAGTTCTGTATCCTGCATTAAAAAGACTATCCAACTTTTGTTCTTTTCTATTATAAATAATGATTTTTTTTTAATTGGTTTCTGGGTATCAACCTCACGTTTATGTTTGTTTCATCAGTCTACTGCAAACATAACTTAGAAAATTATCCTTCCAAAATCTCAGGATGAAATACATTCAGGACTTAGTGGTTTGAATTTCCAAGGTAGATACATCGAGAATGCATTTATAAATGAAGTGCCTTCAATTAATTACAAATAGGTGTTAGCACTGAAACATTCAAGGTTATACTAATAATGCATTTCTATGGTTGAAGCACAGTAACCTTCTAGTAACTTTTTGTAACCAGAAATCAAGCACCGACTACACTTTCATGGCCCACTTCGTTGTCATTTCTTAAACAGATTATAGGCGATCGCAAACAACAGTGCTGCCACTTCTTGTGAACTAGAGGAATTGGGATAAATAATAACTCGTACGTACTAAATTAACGTAAATATTTTTATTTCTAGCTTGTTTCACGAATTTCATGTCTGTATTAGTAATGGAGAGTAAAAAGTAAACCAAAGTGAAAGAAAACGTTTTCTTTTATTATTTAAAAAAAAAGAGACAGCTGCCAAATGGAAGACTGTTTTGCATGGAAAGCCTATTTCGAAAATTATGAATGTGTGCAGCTTGTTACTTACCTGGAGGTATTTTTTATTAATCTTGCAAAAAGAATTTTGTCATTAAATTAATAAATTAGTTAAGATAGCGAATGTTATTTTATTGCTGATATGCTAGATCTTTAGTTTTACTCTTTCGAAACACGTTATTTAAATATCACTCAAGACAAAATTCTGCCAGATGAAATTATTGCAATTTTCAAGATGATTGCTCTTTAGTAGCAGCATAGATGTGTCGGGGGCTAGGGAGTGTAGATTGAATGATCGGGCTGGATCTGTGGACGATGTGCGCTCACATAGAATAAAGACAGAGCACAGTAATGCTTTATCCATCTTTCACCAGAATGTCCAATCATTGAGGAATAAGATAATTGACTTGGAGCTAATTCTACAGGAAATTAAGAAACCTGAAATTATATGTCTGACAGAACACTGGTTCGCAAAAAAAGATATTGAGGCGGCAACTATATCAGGATACAGACTGATAACACACTATTCTAGGGACGCCCCCTATGGAGGTGCAGCTATATTTGCATGTCCTGAGCTTGCCATGGATGAGTTGTTTGACATTAGGGAGTTGAGTGTCCAAAATCACATTGAACTTTGTGCTGGAATCAGTAGATCACACAAGGTTATTATCGTGGTGGTGTATAGACCACCGTCTGGCGACACTGAAACATTTTTCAACACTCTACCTGTAGCTCTAGATCAGACAACAAAGAGGCAGGGTTATAGAGTGGCAATTTGTGGCGACTTTAACGTGAGACTGGATATAGTATCGATGAAAGCGAAGACATTTCTGGACCTGATGTCAAGTCACGGGTTTGTCCCGAAGATCAGCGGTTGCACATACTTCTTGGGCAACTATAGCTCAATGATAGATAATATTTTTGTGAACTACCATACATTACAGCAAGGGAAGGTCGTTCACAATGACTTGTCGCACCATACTGCTCAAATCCTAAATATGGAACAAGTTGTCAAAGAAAATTATAATGGCCCTTTGAAAAGAAAAATATACTCTGACTCTAAATTACTTGACCTCAGAGGAGAAATGGAGAAGACGGACTGGTCAGGTGTCCTTTCCATAACAGAGGTTGACAAAGCTTATGACAGCTTCATAACTATCTTGGAGAATGCAAGTGATCGAATATTTAAGCCGAAACATATTAAAATCCATAAGAATAAGAATTGGATGACTATGGGGATAAAGACGTCGTCACGTAGGAAGTACCAACTATATATGAGAAGGAATGAAAGTATATTTGCCAGAGAATACTACGAGATATATTGTAGAATTCTGAGGAATGTTGTGAGGGAAGCCAAAAGGATGAGTCATGAAATGTGTATAAACCAATCAAGAAATAAAATAAAAACTACCTGGGATCTAATAAGAAAATATACAGGAAATGAAAGATCACACAAAGTATCTCTCCTGGAGGAGCTCTCCGAACCGGCCGGTGGTAGTGAGGATATATTGGATAGGGTCAATCATTACTACAGTAACAATGCAAGCGTGCTGGGATCATCAAAGGAGGATATGAATTATAAAGGTCTGCAGCTCTGTAATAGCCTAGTGCTACAACCAACTGAGCCAGGTGAGATAATGAACGTAATAAAATCCTTAAAGAATACTCATGCTGTAGGCCTAGATGGCATACCGATGGTAATAATAAAATCTGTAGCAGATCTGTTGTCACTAGCTTTGGCTCATATAGCGAATCTAATAATTGAAAATGGAATTTATCCAACTGCACTAAAAAGAGCACATATTAGAGCAATTTACAAAAAAGGCGACAAGAGTCAAATAAAAAACTACAGGCCCATCTCATTGCTGAGTAATATTGGGAAAATTTTCGAGAAGTTAATGTACAGCAGGATGATTGATTTCTTCGAGTCGATGCATGTGCTTGCACCTTGCCAAAGTGGATTCAGAAAAGGGAAATCTACCACAAGAGCTGTCTACCAGGCAATATCAAAAATTCAAAAAAACTTGAATGATAGGAAGGTAACTGGACTCATGTGTCTAGACTTGAGTAAAGCCTTCGATATGGTCAATCATGAGGTGCTATATGAGAAGCTGTATAAGCTCGGTGTAAGAGGTGGATGCCTGGATTTGTTGATTTCGTACATGAGTGGGAGAACACAGTGTGTGTCGGAGGTGGACCCGGCTACTGGGCGTTTGATGGTTTCGTCAGGGTTGCCGATTAATGGAGGAGTTCCCCAGGGGTCGATACTGGGACCTTTGCTATACCTGGTATATACGAACGACCTATCAACAGTCTCTGAAGAGTTGGTACTATTCGCAGACGATACATCCGTCATATTGTCTTCTCCGACGTCACTGGAAGGTCCAATAAATAGAGCTTTGGACTCATTGAATGCATGGTTCTCTGCTAATAACCTGAAATTAAACGAGGAGAAAACACAGCTCTTAGAGCTTGCCTTTGGCAGAGACTACAAAGAAACGTCCTACCAGTGCCAGGATAGAATAATGCTGTCATCCCCGTACATCAGATCTCTTGGGGTGACGATAGACCATAGATTGGACTGGAGTGTTCACATAGATCGATTGGCTGAGGACATGTCAAAGTATGCATATGCCTTAAAGACAATTTCAAACCTCATAAACAAGCAAACTGCTTTTGTAGCATATAACGCATATGTCCAATCAAAGTTGAGGTATGGCATAGTAGTGTGGGGGAACTCAAAAGATATAACCCGAATTTTAATTTTACAAAAAAGATGCATAAGGTCTATCTTGAGGCTCAAAAGTATCGAGTCATGCAGACAACACTTCAGAGACAATGCTATCATGACAATCATAAGCTTGTATGTATATGAATCAGTGAACTTTGTATTGAATAACCTACATACATACAAATACAAGATACAAAGAAAATATTCAGGCTCCCTCTACCAGATATGTTTATCTGGAGAGGAATGCTCCATCCAACATTGTAAAGATTTACAATCACATTCCAATACAGGTGCGTCAGTGGCCCGTAAACAGAATTCGAAGCAGACTCAAAACCTACCTGTTGGAGAATCCCTACTACACATTGGCAGAGTTCCTTCATGAAGACTTACGGATGTAAACCAGATATTATGTTTGTGATATTATGTGTTTTTTTTTTTTTTTTTTTATTGTGAAATGTTATTTACCTAATTTGATATATTTTACATGACATGTTCTACAACAAATATTGTTTTTATGGAACTAATAAATGAATAAGTAAGTAAGTAAGTAATTCGATTATTGCTTTTTAGTAATTCGATTCAGCTTATGAAATTATTAACAAAATCATACGTATGAATTGAATACTAATGAATTTGAAAGTATTTCATATCTGAAGGGATCGTACGAAGGTATGTCTATATTGAAATTGAAACTCTGAAGATAGGTACTTTTTGTTTGAATGTAATAATTCACAGGATGTTCCATTTGAAATAAGCGAGTTGAAATCATTTCCAGTATAACCGGATGTCATAAATCGTTGCAAATATTTTAAAAAAGGAAGTTCATTTGTCTTATGTCTTTTTACAAAATTTCAGGCAGATCAAATATATATTTCTCTGTAAACTTCTGATGGGCTGATCAAATTTCTACAACTTTCAGATTGTGGTGGTTGTATTTTCAAAGACAACAGTGATTAACATGGCACTAGAAAAAGAAAAACGTGGAAACATCGCAAAACAAAAAAGCGATAAATATTCACTACAGAAAATTCAGTTCTTACTTAACAATTCTCTCACAGTATAAAAGGAGTAGCTGGTGGAAATAGAAATACAGCAATATTATGATTTTATCCCACATCATTCTATCTTTATTCAACAAAGACTGTGGTGTGCCTGACGTGTACGTTGGAAATTCTTTCCAGGACGTTGCTAGACCACAAAAAATATGAACTATTGAATAGGACATTTTATATCTCGTGAACTTCAAGATCATACAATGTTGCGGTAAAAAGTCAGCATGCAGTATCAGTATGAGATTTTTGTACGATCGAAGATATCTTTGTGTTAATCTGTTCTGAAGTACAGGAATATCATACTCTTTTCATATTCATTTTAATTTATATCCCAAATGTTCACCTTACAAACTACTTCGAAAGAGAGGGCTTATAGGATAAAAGCAGTATACTTTTCAAACCAATTTTAAAATATAGCAGAAGTCAGTTAGGCCTGCTTAACAGAAGTCAGTTAAGCAGGCCTAACTGACTTTAGTTATATTTTAAGTTTCTTTCTATTGTCTGTAAACCTTGTTATCAGTTATATGGCACTGTTTAAGAGGCCATCTATGAATGGAAATAAATAAAACGAAAATTAAGTACTCACATTTTTCACATAAGATGTAACTTTCCTTTCTGGAGGTGGAGATGCCTCCGTTGCCACTGGTAAATTTTGATCTGGGCCTATTGATTCCTGAGCTGTTTCTGACTCCAAATTCTCCTCACAAATAGATGATTCAGGTTCATCTTTTATCCCTAGCACTGAAAATTCATTACTTTTTTCTGTTTTAACACTCCTTACTGATGAAGCTATACTTTTTGGTGAACTGGATTGATCTTTGGTTTTCTTCTTCTTCCCTTTCTTTTTAATACCTGTGGACAAGTATGGTCGTGAGATGGAATTTTATAATTCTTGCACCATAACCCTTTTTGGTTGATTCTAGCCAGGAAGCCATATACTTCACAACGTTATAATCCATTCGCCTATATTGAAACAATGGTAAATAAAATCTAGCCTAAGAATCAGTCTCAAATTTCGGATTGTTTAACAAATGACGGTAGAAGAAGCTCAAGGGAGCAATGCCACCTGACTTAATCGCACAAGTACTTATTGTTTTTGCCTTTTAAGTGGGGCAGAAACAATAGCATGCACTTTGTAATAGCAGGACGTTAAATTTCATATTGAGTTTTCAGAAGAATATTCCAATTTAGTTTGATAAATTCCATATACAGTTAAAAAAGATGTCTCAACTTGGGAATCATACCGTATATGAGCTCCTGATGAATGCAAAACAAAAACAATTTAGAATATAACAAACCTTTGGTAGATTTGGTTGTATTCTGTGTAGGTTTCAGTGGCACGGGTGGTCCTTCCAGCTTATGGCCTACACTTTGACACCAACCTACAGGATAAATATCTGGACTCTCACAATCTAACCACTGGTCATATTCTTCTTCCCATCCATCAAAATGTACTTTCAATAATCGTCCCACAACCTTTGCCAATGTGGCTATACATACGAGTCTAGGATCCATCAAATCGGCAGCTTCTATTTTCATTCCTGTCACGAATCCATGCAGAGGAACATAATGATTAAATAGGTTTGGTGTAGCTGGAATATTTCCTGTTTCTGCCAAATATCGGCTCCAGGAAAATGTCCCTGCTTCGTAACCTTTCGGGGGAGTCAAAGGTATTCCTTTATCATCACAAAAACCCGCAGGAAATATACAAGGCGATTTTATGTGATAGCAGAACCAATCTGCACCAGTGGCATCTGATTCATAACTATCAATACGGATCATAATATAACCACATCTCAAAACATTCATCACAGTTGCGACACAAATTGAAGATAAATTTAGGGGATCTATAGCTTCTAACTTCATCCCTATACAGAATCCAACCATGGAAGGGTGTACTATGGAGCCAGCTTGAAAGGGTGTGAAAAGTTCATCTATTGCATCATTGTCTTCGAATATTCCCTGATTCATTCGCTCTAGATACTGTAAAGGGGCAATTAAGTGATGTCCAACCTGGAATCAAGGAAAATTCTATCAGTATATCACATAAATAATACACTTTTAATCAAAGCTACCATTTCCATGTATTTATTTTACCAGATATCACTTTGTCCAAATATCTGTAATTTGTTAAACCGAAATTGGTCTCAAACAATTCCATTTGACTTCCTGATCAAGAATCCCACCCCTTGGGTGGTAACGAAGCCATCTTTAAACCAACACTCGAGAAAGTATACCGACCTAAATATTTAGGGTTTGATAAGATGCAAGTTGTATATATTGAACTAGAGACCAAAGCCATGAAAAATGCTAAATAATCACAAGTGACTGACTCATTTTCTCCCATGGAATATTTTCAGAATAATGATTAGTCTTGACTCTTATGTTTTTCGGCATAGATATTATTATAATTCAAATTGTTTGACAAGAACCTATATCAGAGTTTTCTGTTCCCAATTTCCATTTATTTGTTGGAAAGATCATAATCATTATCTGTAGATTTGATTAAGGTATGTTAACAATAAATATCTGACGAGTTTCATATTCATACAGACTGACACAATGTTTCACTTAAACTATACTTTGCTTAACAAGAATATTATATGGTTTAACTTTCGAAATGCATATAAATTTTCAACCAACCTTCTTAGCCCATCCCACCGGATGCAATAAGGGCGAGTCTTCATGTGCCCAAAATCCAGGATCATCAGAAGCCATATCATAATAACGAACGTTTAATCTTCTTCCTACTATTTTGTGAATTATTGCTACTTTTACCTGAGAAATACGATTTTTATCTACCACTTCAAGATTTGTTCCAGTAACAAATCTTGATTTCATACTTTCTGTTACTTTATGGGTATAATTAGAAGGTAAGGTTCTCGCCCCTGTCAACCTTTTTCTCAGAAAGTCCTTCCAGTCACTGTACTTATTCTCGATTGTTTTGGGAGGTATTAAAGGTTTCCCCCTTGTGGCACACCATCCAACAGGATGAACCTACGAACGAAGATGCGTAATTATGTCGATAATCTAGGACATCATAATCCTGCATCATTCACCATACACATGAAAAAGTTATGGATATTCACAGATTACACATCATTGAACGTACGACTCTATCTTTGTATCATTTTATTACGTTCTCCATGCGTATAAAATAAATTCAAAATATCTGTGTTTGAATATTGTTGATTTTCCATTTTAAATATTCAACAATCACAATTATTGATAAGCAATAGTCGAATTTAAGTGAGTAACCGGAGCAGAGCGGTTAAGAGCAATATGTTGTTAAACGTAACCGATCGGTTATAATAGCAAGGGTCTTAACCGCTCTGTTCCGGTTACTCGCTTAAATTCGATTATTGTTGACAATTACTATTTATTTTGACGTTCGATGTGAGAATTTTCATTTCCAAGGCTTGCTTTCCAATTATTTCCAAATGAATTCTCAACTTTAATAAATCTCCTTGATAACTCGAAAACCATGGCAGGTAGATATGGGGAATGCTAATTATGTTTGAAGCGTTACTCAATTTTGCATCCAAATCGAGAAAAAATAGCATCACCTCGTATTTGAAATTATCGATTTTTTGTGGTTTGAAGTTGCTTAGAATGGAAATTAAATTTCAATTTGTACACCCGGTGGATGTTATATCATTTTGCAAAATTGCGATAAAAGAAATAATGTTTCTGCTGCACATCACCCCAATGTTAGCGCTGCAACTACAAAGGTGACGAAGGTAGATGACATAAAGCATGACATTACAAATGTAACAAAATATTCGTGAAGTTGAAATATCTGGAGAACGGCTACAGGTATAGGTAATGCTGATGAAAATTCATCTAAAATTAGCTGCTGAATCCAAAACAGCAATAAAAATACGTAGCCGTATTTGAAATAAGGTTGTATGATAAATGGCGCCATCTTGAAAATAATTTCATTAGAAAGATCACACTGGACTTGGCTAACACCAAAATTTCCGAACCATACGATTTTCCAATCTTTATAATTAATATAATTATAATTATATTAATTATAATTATATTAATATATTATTATAATTATTGTGCAGAAGAAATGCAATTAATCTATTCATTGGCCAAGTATGGGGACGCATTTTTGGAGCTCTTGTTCCTCGGAACAGAGTGATTATCAATTTGCCCAAATGTCTGTAATTTTGGAATTTTTGGATGAAAATGGCCTTAAACGATTTGGTTTGACTCACTGATCAAGAATCCACTGTCGAAATCGATTCTGCCCGGCTGGCCGTCCGTCCGTTAACACGATAATTCTCGAAGGGAATGAGCTAGGCAGTTGAAATTTTCAGAGTAGGTTTAGGAGATAAATATCTCGGTTGAGTTCGTTATTGGGCATAATCGGCCAGGTGGTTTCGGAGTAAAAAAAAATTTTTTTACATTACAAATTTTAATTATTAAAAGGTTTCTTTCGGGATTTCTCTCCCAAACTCTGAAAAATATCTATGAAATAAAAATTAATTATTTTTTGATTTGCTTCTGCTAAGAAACTCAAGATATTTGTCAGAGAGAAAACCCAGAAAGAAACCTTTTAATAATGAGTATACCTCACACAGTATCCTTTAATGATTACTTACAAATTATAAATTCCATTTTTGTTAAGATGCAGTTTCATCATAAGCATGTATTAATGTCATCCTCAACTCTAACAAACTAATACTTTCGGAGATATGAATTTTAAAAATTTCAATAATTATTCTCAATTCAATAGGATACTCTAGTTATAATTTCCTGATGTATATAAATCCAAAATGAGATGAGACATAGGCCTACGATTTGAATTTAATTACGAAAATTCTTGAGAATTGACGCAAAGAAGCCAAATTGAAAATGTGGTAAAACCCTGTGGACAGGAGCTTTGGCGTTCTTGTTCAAACTTTGTCAAATCATAACTCGCGAAAGTATTGGTTTCTCCGAGTTGGGAATGATATCAATGGATTCTTATTTAATTTATTTTATTTTATGATGCACTTCTATCATAAGATTCCATAAATACCATTCCCAACTCTGAGCAACCAATACTTTCGGATATATAATTTGTCAAAGTTTGAACAAGAGCGCCAAATCTCCTGTCCACAGGGCTTGAACCAATTTTATTTGTATTCTTCCAGGGATTCCGAAAAAATAACTGGACGAAATCCTGCGCTACCGCATTGAACCAGTAGCCCTCCAAGAGACAATCTCTATAGACGGCTGTAGCAGAAGTAAATGGCATGGCTTAGATTCTTAGGCTGGTTTTCCTGTCACGCTGACGGTCGGCGCTGATGAGTCAATATGTATGTAGCTATAGGTAGCGTTTTCGAGTCACGCGGCGCTGACGGCCGTCAGCGCTGATCTACATACGCGCACGTACGCGCCGGCGCGTCGGCGCCGCTGACTAGCTGGCGCCGACAAGCCTCCACATTCAGTGAGCCAGAGACAATAGCATCCTTCTATTTCTTTTTGTGATCTGCGCGATACTAAAAGGATCCGAGCTGACCGATCAGCGCTGACCGTCAGCGCCGACCGTCAGCGTGACAGGAAAACCAGCCTTAATGTGTATTCCACAATGTGAGCGAAGTCAGAAAAATGTCAGAAACTTGTTCCGAAATTGTTTTCTCCCACCATTTTTGTAGAAGATTCTTATAATTCAGTACAGAACGCCAAGAGATCTGAGAGAACTTATGATATGTACCGAAATACAAGAATTTTCTGGGAAATTGGTGAGATAAACCAATTTCAGAACAAACTTCTGTGATTTTTCTCACTTCACTCACATTTTGGAATATAGATATAATTTGACAAAATGGATTTCAACGAGAACATAGAAATGTTTTAAGACAAGAAAAGGTAGATATAGCGTACAATATAGGAGATTGAGCCACATCTCTCAAATCGCCGTTCCTTTCTGAAAATAATCAATGAAAATTATCACTCGCATATCTGGTAAAACTGAAGCCACATTCACCTACAAATATTATGTAATTTCTCCTCATTACGGGTTGATTCTCTCCTTTCAGTTTATTGTTTCGACTGTTCAACACAAAATTTCAGCTCTATTGTTGTAAAAACTTGGCTAAATAGTAGGTTGAAACATCATGTAGGTACTTTTGTAGTGTAAACGCATCTTGTCAGTTTTCTTATGACCAAATTTCTAGTCTATACAGGGTCTTTCACGAGGAACCTCACACATATTTATACAGGAAACTACTAAACGTATTTTCATGAAATTCAGCACTTATAAGTACTTCACGATGCTGATGAAATCTAAAATATTTTCAAAGCATGAGCACCTCCGGTTTTTCCGGAAATGACGTCAACTTCCGTTTTTCAAATTAGAACACCATTTTTTCATTGCAGAAATAGATTCCTTAGAAAATTATTTTGATGTAACATTTTTCAGTTTTGGCTGGAAAAATCTCTCTGAGCGGGAAAATTCGAAAAAAAAATCGAAAATAGAGCTCCGCTGAAACAAGAATAACTTCGAGGTTTTTGGATGGAAAATTTTCATTTTTGGGATTTTTCAAGATGTAAGATTGATGTATCCACTTTAAAAATCGAAATCGCGATTCATGATACAGGGGGTGAAAAAATCGCTTTCAAAGTTAGGGATGACAAAATCGTGAAAAATCAATTTTTTCAAATTAGAACCCCATTTTTTTATGGCAGATATTGAATCTACGTTAAAAATTAATGTGAGTGTATGCATCACACCCTTGCCCTAAAATGGATATTTTCTGAGTTATTCACAAAAAACTGTTTTTCGTCTTGAATTTTCAGCTATTTCTTTTCCCCTCACGCCAAAAAGATGAAATTTTCAGGAACTGTTACTTAAACCATGTTTTAGATTTTACTACCCTAATATGCAAGAGAAAAAAGTTACAGGTTGTTCCTAAATAGATGGCGAATTTTGATTCGAATTTGTATCGGAAACCTCTTTATTTCAACTAATCGGCCATCGGTTTTCTCTCCAGTGATAAATAAATAATTCCTTATGAACCATATGCAAAAACTTACCATGTTTTACATTCTTTTTTTTTAATGATAGAATAGATATCATTAATTACATCTGCCAAATTCCTCTTTATTCAGTAGCATTTTGTGTTTACTATTAATTTGGTGATAATTCGTATTAATTCAACGGTTTTTTTTCTGGGTTTTCTCTCCCAAACTCTGAAAAATATCTATAAAATAAAAATTAATTATTTTGTGATTTGCTTCTGCGTAAGAAACACAGGATATTTGTCAGAAGCAGAATTGTCACAATTCTTGAATTTCACCAAATAACTATCAACAAAATAATTCTCTCGATTTTCATTGAGCGTCTGAAGAAGGAGTCTGATATAGACTCCGAAACGTTACGATATAGTTGTTTCTTCGTTGATGTTGTTTCGTTGTTGTTTGTTAGGCAACATTGTTCAATTGATTGCTTCTGACAAATATCCTGTGTTTCTTACGCAGAAGCAAATCACAAAATAATTGATTTTTATTTTATAGATATTTTTCAGAGTTTGGGAGAGAAAACCCAGAAAAAAACCGTTGAATAATGAGTATACCTCCCACAGTATCCTTTAATGATTACTTAATTCGTATTAAGTTATAAAATCGATCACTATGCCTAATTTTACCAATGAAGATTATTTAAATCTCATTCTACTTCATGGAGAATGTAATAAAGTTGTAGATAGAACGATTCGACTGTTCATTGAGAGGTTTCCTGACCGACCCAGACCAACGAGAGATACCATTAACAGAACCATGACAAACTTGAGAAATGTCGGATCTTTCGTTGAGAAAACTATACACAGAGAAAAAAGTGTAGTAGAAGATGAGAACAACGAAATTACAGTTCTTGCATATTTTCGTGTGAATCCTCAAAATTCTCTCAAAGATGCCGAGATTGATCTGGGATTATCTCAATCGAGTGTTTGGAGAATATTAAAAAAACATAAAATGCACCCATATAAATTCAATAGGGTACAGCATTTGAAGGAAACTGATTTCGTCAGGAGAACAGAGTTTTGCGAAGCTATGATGATTCGATTTCAAGAGAATGAAAACTTTTTGGACTGTATAATTTGGACAGATGAATCTAAATTCACAAAGAATGGTTCTTTCAATAGGCATAACAGTCATTATTGGGATGAAGAGAACAACCACCACTTCAGACAATGGAACTTTCAAGAGACCTGGAGTTTCAATGTTTTTTGCGCCATCAAAAATAATGCAATTCTCGATGTTCACATTTATGATGGGACTTTAACTGGTAAGATAGAACACTACACATGTTTGCATTATTTAAAGAATGTTCTCCCTTAGGAGATAGATATTCTGACATATTGACTCAAATAATTGAGCCGCTAGTACAGAACCATAATGACTTATGGTATCAACAAGATGGCGCGCCTCCACACAATTCACTCAATGTGTCAAATATCCTCTACAGGCTATTTGAAGATCGATGGTTGGCGAACAATGGTCCACATCTTTGGCCACCACGTTCTCCCGATTTAACTTCTTTAGACTATTATGTTTGGGGTAGGATAAAAAATATTGTCTACTCAACTCCCCTGACTGATAAAGAGGACTGCATAGAACGAGTCAGAAATGCGTTCAGGTTTGTTTAGATTTTTAGATTCATAGTTTTGAAACTCAATTTGGTTTTTAAACACTTTTGCAGATCTCTTCCTCCCGATGAAATAAGAAGAGCAACGCACGAAGCATTGCTGAGACGTATAAATAAATGTCTAGAAATTAACGGTCAAAACTTTGAGCATCTTCTCTAGTTATAACTGCGAGAGTTTGCCATGGTTCTCCTAATAGTAACTTGAAGTCGGTTTCAAGAAGGGGTGAAAAATCTACAGCATGGTTCAAATAACAGTTCCTGAAAATTTCATCTTTTTGGCGTGAGGGGAAAAGAAATAGCTGAAAATTCAAGACGAAAAACAGTTTTTTGTGAATAACTCAGAAAATATCCATTTTAGGGCAAGGGTGTGATGCATACACTCACATTATTTTTTAACGTAGATTCAATATCTGCCATAAAGATTTCATCAGCATCGTGAAATACTTATAAGTGCTGAATTTCATGAAAATACGTTCAGTAGTTTCCCGTATAAATATGGATGAGGTTCCTCGTGAAAGACCCTGTATATGATTTACAAGTGTATACCAATGGCGGCACGCCAGGGACGGTAGCAAGCAACTATGTAAATGTAAATTAATCTTAATATATTTTAATAAACAGGGTGCCCCGAAAATTTGACCCCCATCCCTCCCAGAACTCAGAAAACAATAATTTTCGAAGATTTTAAAAAATCAGGCCAACTTCTGTTTTGAGGGAGACGAGCTTCCATCATGAGTTTGTTCCGAAAAAACCACCCCCATCAAGGTGCCATCAACCCCCAACATTTTTTTAATAGTAAAGAGATGTCAAGTGTTGGTTAGTTTGAAAGTTATTTATACACAACCCAGTTAAATTTTTCACAATCGGTTCATTATTCACGAAATAATGTAATAATTGAATACTCTGTCAAAAGGTGATGTTGAACAGACAGTTGAACCCCCAAAGTCAAGAACCTAAGAGTTTTGAAGAATCCAAAAATAAAAGTTCTGTATTAGGGATAAAGAATTCCTATAAAAACATTGTTCCGAAAAAAACACCTAAGGGTGCCACCCTTAGGTGGTTTCTTCAGGGAGGGGCCGAAGCCAAATTTTTGGGTGGGGAAAAGCATTTTCTAACTGTGCATTGAAGGATTAGATAAAAAGGAGGGGGGGGGTTCCAACTGCTTCGAATTTTTTCCAACTGCTTTGAAAACCCCGTTCAACATAACTTGTTTTCCGAAATTCAAAATGATTTATTTCTATTGTTAAAAGAAAATAGCAAACTGCGTACTAATACCGGGTGGTCTACAACAGACGCGGAGCTCGTTTTGAGGGAGTGAATGAAGATATTTTGAGAATATTTTTTTGTGATCTATATAGCGTGTTCAAAAGCACAATTTAAAATTATTTTCATATATACAGGCTGTTTGAAACCAAAGATATAGACCAAAGTTACATTTTTTCAATGTAACACCCTGTATTTGACCTAAAAAATGCAATGGCAAGCTCAAATTTTGATTGGTTCCTTCAGATTACTTTATACCTTGGAAGCACCATTTACGAGAAAATGGCGAAAATATGGAGTGTTTTTAAATAGCAATTAATGAAGAAATCAGTAACGCCAGCAATATAGAATATGTAGTATTTTGTCGAGTAGAGATATTGGCTACTCCTATACAGAAAAAAAAATTTACTCTGGAATATACAATTGTACGTATATAATATATAATATACAAATATACGTATTGCATAATTTCACAGGAGGAGCAAACATTTATATAATATATTGGATAAATCTTTGAATGAATAATAGATTGAGCAACCATGTATTGATTATTCATTATTCTGCAAATCCAGAGTAGCAAAAAAGGACTTGACGAGTTTCTCTAAATATTATTGGAGTTAGATATTTTTCGGCTCAAAAGTCCTGACGAAAATGGAGTTAGGCAATTTTCTTATTAAGGCGACGATATTTTCAATTTTTCGCCATTTTCTAGTAAATGGTGCTTCTAAGGTATAAATTGATCTGACGAAACTCATCATAATTTAAGCTTGCCATTCCATTTTTGTGGTAAAATATAGGGTTTTACGTTTGAAAAAATGTAACTTTGACCTATATCTTTGATTTAGAACACCCTGTATATAGGCAAATAATTTTAAATTGTGCTTTTGAACACCCTACAGACATCACAAAAAAAATATTCTCAAAATATCTCCACTTTCTCCCTCAAAACGAGCTCCGCGCCTGTGGCCACCCGGTATATTTACGTTGCTGAATTCAATAGAAATAAAAGCTTTTCAAAATGCCGCTCGACAGTGAGAAACAGCTCAAATTGGTACCAGATGGTTTGTTTTAGGACATACTCCAGTCCCGCATTGGGATAACGCAAAAGAAAATAAATAATTTATGTGTTCAAATACTACTAATGCAATATAATGATAAATATTATTTTTTGCCGGCTATACTCATTGTGCCGAAAACTATTGAATATTGAATTTACGGCAAAGAATGTGTACAAGGGTACATGGTGTTATTCCATGTTATCCCGTCCCTATTATCTGCGTGCTTTGAATTTATCCGTTCAGGCGGTAAAATTCCTTCACATTTTATAACAATTCTTTCGGAAATATTTCGACTGCATTGAAATTTTTCCAACTGCTTCGAAATTTTTTCCAACTCCTTCGAAATGTTTCCAACTGTGTTGAACATTTGCCAACTCCTTCGAAATGTTTCCAACTGTGCTGAAAATTTGCCAACTCCGTCCAACTCCTTCGATATTTGTCCAACTGTGTTAAAAATTTGCCAACTCCTTCGAAATTTTTTCAACTGTTATGAAAATTTGCCAACTTCGTTCTACTTTGGGGGGGGGGGGGTCATTCCCCCCTAGAGGATTTAAATTTGCAGGGTAGGTTTGGAACATAAATATCTCGGACGAGTTCGTTAACGGGCGAAATCCACCAAGCTGTTTCGGACTTGTGGCCGTTTTTAGTAAAAACATTTTTTATGAATATTTCCGAAACCGATCACTCGATCTATCTGAAATTTAGCATCAAATTGTAGAATAATGACCTTTATACGCATGTGAAGTTTTGTATAGACCAGATCACCGCAAAGTGTCAAAAAAAAAATTTCAAAAATTTAAAAAAAGTTTTTCTACAATAACTCTCGAACGGAATGAGCTAGGTAGTTGAAATTTTCAGAGTAGGTTGGGGAGATGAATATCTCGGTTAAGTTCGTTATTGGGCAAAATTGGCCAGATTTAATTCGATTTCTTCCATGGTGCAGTTCTCATTCTCAGATTGCTCATTTAATCTTGATAAATAAACTATTATTTGAATTGAATTTCCTTTATGATGCAGTTCTATCATAAGAATACATTGATATAATTCCCAACTCTGAGAAACCAATACTTTCAGAGATATAAATGGTCTGTTTGAACTAGAGCGCCAGAAAGCTCCTGTCCACAGGGCTTGAACCCATTTTTTCTTTTTGAAATCTCTTACCTATTCAAAAAATTTTGGCCGTTGATGCCACCTTCATGGGGGTTGTTTTTTTCGGAACTAACTCATGATGGAAGTTCGTCCCCCTCAAAACAGAAGTTGACCTGTTTTTTTTAAATCTTCGAAAATCCTTCGTTTCTGGGTTCTGAGGGGTCAAATATTTGTTAGAACACTCTGTATATTTTTAATTCGAAAAAATATAGGACTTGTGACAATAAAGAACGACCATTATTTTAAGACGCATTCACCGGAAATATTTCTTCTGATGTGGCAACAGTGTAAGTCAACGACAAACAGAAAATATACACAGTGGCAATGTCAATAATTTGTTGCATCTCTATTCACACTCCTTAATGAAACTTTTGAGCCTATAGAATTTTTTTATGATGCGGCAACAGTGTCAGGTGTAATATTGATTTGATGAGCTGGCACCAGCACAATGATTTGTAAATATTGTTTCCCCAAGTAGGTAACATAACACATTTTTAAATGAAATATTGTTTGACATGGCCTTTTTCATGGCCATGTACTAATATAAAAGTATTATTTTCCTCATTAATTCAATCTGTAAGGGCAGGTTTCTAACGCATTTGAATGGAGTTTATCTTCAGTTTATCTACTGAATTCTATAAAATTGGACAGATAAACGGAAGATAAACCACATGCCACATGTTACATTTCTCAGAATCCGGCCCTAGATGGTTGAAATTGGGGAGTAAATTTAGGAAATTCTTGTGGACAATAGGTATGTCATGTATTTATTATCGAAGGGTACAAAAATACAGCCCCCAAAAGTGGGATTTTGTTGGTGTATCTGGCCTCACCCCATCACAATGTCCATTTTGGTTATAGATTAAGACATTTTTAGAATATGAATCTCAATTGCTCCTGTGATATCCCTAACTTTTTACACATGCTATTTCTGATGCTAAATCGGTCCTCTTTCATCTTATTGAATTATATGAGAACACTCACCTGATTGGAGCATAAAGAGAGCCAGAAATCTTTGGAATCATTAGATCCAAATCCCTCATACCTTAGAAGTGCTTTATAACCTACAATCCGGATAACTGTAGCCACCCAAAAAGAATCAGGAAAGGCATCTGAGGCATTATCACAATCTGTATTCTCCACCTCAACTTTCATCCCTACCATAATGTTCTCCCACATATCGAACATTGGTGAATGCTTAAAACACGTAACTGGGGCGGCAATGAAGTACTGGTCATTCAATTGAGCATCCCAGTCGTAAGAATTTGCGAGTCCAGCAGGTTTCCTCCTCACAATAGTGTTATTTTCTTCAACTATTGGAGAATCTGGAGCTTGCAATATCTGAGGTAATGGTTGGTCAAGATAGCAGTCTGAAAAATAGTCTTCTTGCTTCATAGAAAATTTGTACTTAGCAAACTGTTGGCTCTCATTTGGTATATTTGGTGTAACTTGTTGAGGTTGCTGAGGCATTGGTTCACTAATCAGTCCACTATACCCTCGTGCGCAGGCCATGCTACAAAACCGCCTCTCTCGAGTATAAAATGCATGCTTCACCCCTATGGCACCACATTTTTCACAGACAGCTGAAAGAGAAGAATTACAAGTTAAGTCTTGAACACTGAAAAAAAGGTTGAATAATCCCATCATTTCAATTTACCTATACCATCTTTTTGAATAGGAATAACTGAAGGATCTGTATCACTTTGATAAGCTATAGGAGTCTTAAGTACAAGCCCAGGATGTTTAACAGGTTTGATTTTTCTAGTAAAACTTGTCATTGTTTGTGTTGATGTTGTGATATAAACAGGTTGTGAACTATCATCATCATAACTAGAATCATTACTTTCATTTTTTATATCAATAAAATGCATCATGTCTAAATTATCCATCCCTTCCACCTACAAGAAATATGGATAGTTTTGAATCAAAAAGTGTTAATATCTTATAAGCCTTCAAAACAACTTACCATATGAGCTGTATGTGATACATTCATGTCTTCCATAGACTGATTCGACATACTATGATGGGATGGAGTAAAGTATGGATTCTCTTGATCCATCAATATATCCTGATGATCTCCACCCATTAGTCCCATCGGAACATCTCCAGAAGCTTGTCCAGCCCCCATCCATACCATACCCATATCAGGTACACCCGGCATCGTATAAACTGAAAAGTATCATGTCAATAACGTAAATAACTTTTCAAAAACAATTATTCTACAGCCTGTCTACAGGAACAGTAGTAGTATCGGAAGAGTTGAAAAAAACATATATTGATATGTTATTATATATAATTTTGATTCTCAAATAAACCACTTGTTTCATTCTAACGAAAAAAGTAGATAATGATTGAATTTTTTGGAGAAATAGATTCAAAATATTGAATATTCAGTAAAATAAAATCTATATTGATTAGCCACTTACCATTCATCCTGGAGTGAAAATTATTGCTTCTAATTTCATGGAATCAATTTCATTTTTTACGAAAATATTTTCCGTTTGGAATTATCACTAAAGTTTATTAACTACAATAAGAACAAGCACAAAAGCAAGCAAATAGTATTCGTTTGTGATAAACCACAGAGTTTTATTCTTTTGTTTTCTAACGCCTCAGACAACTGTAAATTAACCAGTACGCAGTGGCGTGCGAAGGACATTTTACATCGTCTGATAAGGAGCTGGCGCTGGAGTATATGGGGCAGTACAGTGACTATATTCTCTATATAGTCACTGTATGGGGCAGGCACCAAATGCTGACTATCGCTAGGCTCCTATCCGTGCGTCTATCAGACGCTCTCTAGAAAGAAACTCAGAGGAGTGATATAGCAATCCATTCTGACACCCAAGCTGATGAGCTCCCATGTTATCGAGTCTAAGCTAATATGGGAGTGCCGAGGAAAACTTAATGAAGTAGGCAAGAACAACAGGGTCTCCTTTGTCTGGGTTTCTGGTCACTCGGGAATTAAAGGAAAGAAGGAGGTCAACGCAAGGACCACAAGCTCCGTGTATTAGGACCAAAACCCTACTGTGGGGTAGGTAGATATACCTTCAAAAGGGAATTTTGGATGGAAGAAGAAACTGAAAGAGGTATACTCTGGAGATCTCTCCCAGAAATGTATCACTCCAAAAAGTTCCTCCGGAACTTTGACACTGTCAGATCCAAGAAATAAATGGATCTCAGTAAATATGCACTGCATCTTCTCACAGAGTACTGCTGTCTGAGGAAGCATATGATGAGATTAGGGCTAGCAGAAACTGACGAGTGCAGATTCTCTGGGGAGGAGGATGAAACACCTGATTACAGAATGCCTCGCCATTTCAAACCAATGCAAGGAATGCTTTGGGCAAGAAATCTGCAGGAGTGAAGATGTAGTCTCCTTGAAGCCATTCCAGATACTGGAGTTCATCAGAACTCTGGAACTGGAAAATGGTGATGTCATGGAGAGCTCTGATGGGAGCCACAATAGACCTTAAGGTCGCAGTGCAACGTTACCCCCCACAACAATTCACAATATATACATAGAATAAGGTGAACTGTAACTAATTGCTAATAACTAAAAGTTATCTGCCCTGAATGACGCTTTCCTCTTTGAGGGAACACTGAGCGATGAGGTGATCAGACCAGAACGCGAGGGAATATTGTTGATGATTAAAATCGATGAATATTTCATTGTGTGTCTTTCACATCAATTATCAAGCTTTTACAATAATTCGCCCCTGTAGAGGCTACAGCTCTCCAGGGACGCATAGTTTGGGAATCGTTGCTCTAAGCGTCTAAGCCAACAAAATCAGAAATCAAATATGAAAAACAATTTTTTATTCAGTATTATCAGAGTTTGAATTAAGTCCTGATCCTAAATAATTATTACAATAGGTAGAATAGAATCTCTCAATAGAGTGATTATGTTTTTTATATGTCTCAAAATTTGTTTCCAACCATTTTTCTTCACAAATTTCAAGTCTAAAGAAACCTCCCTCTTCATACTGACAATAAATGTTGAGGAATTCATTGTTTTCTACTTTTCGTTCAGGCAGAAGTAGAACATTCAGATGGAAGTATGTGCTTTCTTTGGTGGAGTATTCAATTCCTCCGAGACCCACCAGAGTAAACCAGGTTAAGATACCATTAATTTTTCCATCTTTCGTTACATTTAGCGGTATTATTTTCGTGATATCTTGCTTCATTTCCCATTTTTGTTCATTTGTCATGCTTTCATGAGGAAAATCGTGTGGCAGATATGGATGTTCAGTGCCCTGTAAATTCACAAATTTTATGCAGCTGTCCCAAAAACTCCAAAAAGTAGTGTCATACAGAAGTTCACAGGTACCTGAATTACCCCATGCATCTTTGGCGGTTTTTAGTTTTATTTATTTATTTTTTTTTAAATAATTAGTTCCTTTTCATGTTTTATTTATGAAATGACATTTTGGTGCGTTTTTTTTCTGAATACTGTGCAAAAATGTTGGAGGTTTATAACAATATTAAGGGTCTTGTATTCCTCAGAAATATGAAATTATTTATAATAGAAATGATACCAATGAGAACATTCTTCTGATATGAACTCGAATTATTTTGGTAAACTTTACTCATGCATAGAGTTCACAACCTGCCTGCACTTCGTCATCGTTCTGCGGCTCCAACAGATTCAACTAAACGGAGATCTATCAACCTTCGGTTAGTCGACGTTCTATGTTACGAAAACGCTAACGCCATCTATGCCAGAAGATATGGGACTAGCCTTCACCTCCTACTGAAATTCGTGTCATGTAAATACATGCCTGAATTCCACGATTTCACAATCTATGCGTGAGTATAATTTTCCAGTCCAATACGTCAGAACGGTGACATCTATCGTTGAATAAATTATATATCAAGCATTTTTCGTTTGAATGCTTCATATCAGAAAAATCAATTCTCCAAAATGACTAATGTGAAATAAAATTTATTTTTTTCTATATTGCAATGGAACATATCGTATAACTCGCCCTGTGATATTTCTAATTTTCATAATAATTTTACTCACCGAAAAAACATTTATATTTTTGGCTAATTCCTCAAAAGGTTCTACGTTTTGTTCTGAAACCTTGTTGCAATAATCTAAATAGGATGAAAAAATCAATTTGAAATGAAGAATGACTTTACTGAAAATACTTTTTGCGTTAAATTTCCTGAAGATAATATTGTCTAAAGGTGATGGCTTAAATGTCCCATCTGTATCACATGGCTCATAAAAAATGTAATCTATTTTACCCTGGCCTAACACACAAGCCGGAAAAACTTCTGCATCAACAAAACTAAATAGGATTGGTTCAATCCCATTGTTTTTGATTAAATACTCAATGAAGGGAGCATCTTCCTGATTTTTCAATATATGAACAATTCGATGTCCCTTTTTTGCAAGAAGTAAGCCAATTAACGGAAAAGAACTAAAATCGAAGATTGTAAGCTGCTCTTTTTCTGTTATCTTTTCAGAGAGTGATATCAAATAGCCAATCCATTTTTCATCATTTAGGAATGAGAGGGAATTTTCTTCTACCTTGAAGTGGTACCCATTTTGTAAATTTTTACTCCTGCTTTCAAAATGTAAATGTTCTTCCACAATATTTACAGAAAATGATAATTCTTCATCTTTATCAATTTTTAAACGAAATGGGCAATGAAAAATTGCTTGCTCCCAGCATGGTTCATTTTGATTGTGAAAGGGATTTGTGGAGATAACGATCTCCTCATCAAGGTGCAGATTGAACCACACTACCAAACAATCTATGAGCCCATTCTTTAGGCCTTTTAAACTGAAACATTTTCTCCACTCGTTTCTGTAAATAGATTCCATAAGTTCTTTCTCATTAAAATAAAGTTCAAGCACTTCAGCAGTTCCAGTTAAAATGTCAAAGTTTTCACTCAATATATTTTCTGCATCATATGGATCTTCTGAATTTTTGACTACATAAATGTTTTCATCAATATGTAAAATTGGAATTTTATTATGAAGTCTGAATTTTCTATCCAAATTTTTGCATGCAATACCAGTTACAAAAATATTCACTTTAGCAGGAATGATACAGAAATTATTGGTGCTCATATGAGACTCAAGAGAGTGCAGCAGGGTACACAGAATGCCTTCTCCAAAGACACCTACATCAAATATTTCTGTAACCAGCAGATTAGACTTATACTTGATTTGTGAAACATTCTTTGAATCTGATTTGTAACTATCTACAATAATTTCTGGACAATATTTCTCTAGATTTAGAAGTGATAAGTCATACAAAGTCTTATTTGATTCAAACCATGTTATTTTAGGTCTTGACGGATGGGTTCCTAAATATAAGCTTAGCAAACCACACCCAGCACCAATATCCAAAGCAGTGGTGTAACCTTTCTCTAGTGCTTTACAAATTGCCTTTTGATACGAACTATTCCGTACTTTACCATTCAACATTCTGAAGTGCCATCTTGGAACTTCATTCCACATAACATTCAATAACTTTTTTTCTATGGCTAAACAAGAGACATCGTTTTTCTGTGCAATCCGAAATGCTTCGAATGCACTCTCAGCAAATGCTTCAGTACATGCATAGCTGAAACGCAAGAATATCAATTCAGAATTTTGATTTAGGGGAATCCCAAAGGACATCAGCACAAATAAATGAGTAGATTACATTAACTAAATTGCCATTCAAGTGTTTTGATCGCAATATACATATTTATTATCTTCACATATAGGTAAAGAAATTTTGAAAGCATATTTTTAAATACATGTAAATTAATTGCTCCTCAGACAAAAAGTCAATATCGACTGAAATTGAGGGCAAAATTTTGAAAATGGTTAGGGTCGAGAACCAACAATGAAAAATTTCTGGAAGATATTAAAACAAGAACAATTGCCATCAGCAATGGCAGCAATGGTGCAAAAAACGACAACGGCAAGATCATCTCTTGAGGAAACAACTTTCATCTAAGGCATCAGAACAATAAAATGTTTTAGAAACTTCGTTTGGTTGCTGTTCTCCTGTTTTGGCTGGGACAATCTTCTACCTTGAATGTACTGGGTACCACAGTATCTATTTAGCATTTACAATTGGTTATACTTACTAGAAATAAATATCTGCGGTAGCATCCAACAATCTCCAATCATCCGGAAATAAAATCCTCGACATACTTATGGTATTCCAAATTTCCTCTGAGATAGATTGCAGAGATAGAAAAATTTTCATATCGCAAATTAAATCTATGAACTCCTTTACACTTTCTGCATCCCATAATGTTTTAGTAGTGTGAAGAAAATAGGAAAAGTATTTTTCTATAGCAAATGAGAACTTTCCTTCGTGAACATAATTCCTAGCTAAAGGTAGAATACCACTACCGACGGAATTCATTGTCCCATAAATTATAAATATGGTACTACTGGATATCCAGGTAAGTTATAGATAGGAGATAATTGTGTATCATTAATATCCATCCATTATATTTCTTGCTTTGAATTACCAACAATAGTCTACGTAAGTAACGAATCAACACTTATATACTCAAACAGTTCTTTAGATTTCAACAGATATATTGTATAGGTATATATTACTAATTCATATATTATATAAATACTTAAATCAATCGGCTCCCGGCTCCATCCTAAAAAAATTTAAGTTAGGTTATATTTTGGACTGATTTGTCAAAAGTTTGTATTCTCTTGTCATGTCCCAAATTTCTACGTACGAGATATTTTTATTATTTTTGCATGATATGAGAATATGCAAGTGATAATAAATATTACAGGATAATTTAGAATTAGCACTTATAAAGTGATGTAACCAATTCTTATCTGAAGAAATATTCAGATGATTATAACGTAAAATTAATTTCCTTAAACTATGTGTAGAAGTGAACCATATATCGAAAGTGATTCATTTTGTTATTAAAAGTACAAATATTGGTTGTCCGATGAACCAGAATCGAAATGTGGTTTCCTATAGTAATAAATGGCCTTATGTCCTGTTCAGCTTATTATTTATCTATAAAACTCATACCTAAAGTTAAGGATAAGTTTATTCAAGCTAATCTATTTGGTATAGACCAAAGCAAGAAACTTAGCACCAAAGTGTAAGTTAAATTTTTACCTATATTTTTTATGGTTTCATTCTCAATATTTTCAGACCTGAATCCATAGGAGTAGTAACAGGATGTATTTTCTTGATAACCATGTTTCTATTTATACCAATATCTTTTGGAAATGGGGAACAAAACGAAAAGTTTCCACATGAGGTATTTCATGGATTCCGTTTCCCCTTTGCAATTGAATTAATTGCAGTTTTATTTTGACAGTTTGTTGAATTGATTGCAGCCCTACTTTCTATCTGCTGTATGCTTCTTCTTGGATTTGCTGATGATGTTTTAGACCTTCGCTGGAGACATAAGCTGCTTCTTCCAACAATAGCTTCATTGCCCTTACTGATGGTGTATTACATTAATTTCAACATGACCACAATTGTTGTTCCAAAACCATTGAGGGGTCTAATTGGAGTTACTTTAGATATTGGTTTATTTTACTATGTCTATATGGGTATGCTGGCTGTGTTTTGTACAAATGCTATCAATATTTTAGCTGGTGTTAATGGTCTGGAAGTTGGCCAAAGCATTGTTATTGCAACATCTATCATAATATTCAATTTGATTGAATTATCAGGACCATTGTGGAAGGCTCATCAGTTTAGTCTTTTTTTTTTACTACCATACTGTGCAACTTCACTTGCATTGCTCAAGTATAATTGGTAAGTAATTATTACATTTAATCTATATTTAGTGTGTTGACTAGAATTCACAAAAAAATAAGGAAATGCTTGGGTTAGGTTGAATAAATCCAGTAGTTGTTTTATTAATTACTTAATTCATCCCTATTATTATATCACAGCTTCAATTTAAATATTTGGAGGCGAATGCACTATGGTAACAACAAATTTTTATCACTCCTTTACCAATGCAAATAAAAAAATATTTAAAATCTATTGGAAAACGTGGATTATTTGTAGGGTAAGACATAGTATTATTTTCACATGTAAGACGTTCAAATATACTTATGATATGATCTTTCAATATTACTTATGAATTTTTCATCCAGGTTCATGAAGAACTATTAAATTATTAGACAAAATCAACATGAACTAAGAAATATACAAATTCAATTCAAAATCCCCACAACAATAGTTCTCTTCAATAGTGAGCCAGCAATATATTGATTTTAAATCCCCATATGATTTAAGATCTGCTTTTTTTCACCTGGCTTTGGTTAATCTGGATGGTCTCCAATATTTATATTTTCAGACAGTTGAAGGAGAGGCTGGAGGGAGATTTTAACCTTCATAATAATCTAATTTTGTATATAAATTGATGAGTAAAAAGTCATACTTCATCGAATGATCTGAAACATATGTTGGTGCAAAATAACTGTCTTGATATTTCCTACTTCTCTCCAGCTCAGTCTTTCCGTCAATATATAATCCATTTCCTATAAGATCTTCTACATAGTTCACATCAATTTTATTTCTCTGCAATTCCTTCCATTTGACTAACTCAAGTTTTCTTTCATTGGCATAATTAATTATTTGAATGGGATCCATACAATATTCACAATACCATCCTCCATAATGGTTCAAGTCTCCTAACACTAAGCTTGAGAGGCTTTTACTCTTGTATAAGTTTTCAAAATTTGAATCGAACATCTTTTTCATGTACTTCACAGAACATGCTATTCCCTCAGTTCTAGTCTTACCAGGATACTTCCAGAAAAATCCAAATACTGACCATCTAAGTCTAAATGATATTGGTTCAGGCCAGTTATCATAATATTTGAGGAAACCCAATGCTAACTT
This sequence comes from Halyzia sedecimguttata, assembly GCA_937662695.2. Classification (NCBI taxonomy): domain Eukaryota; kingdom Metazoa; phylum Arthropoda; class Insecta; order Coleoptera; family Coccinellidae; genus Halyzia; species Halyzia sedecimguttata. The sequence continues at coordinate 65,386,325 of OW569415.2, read as the reverse complement.
GTTTGGAATTTCCACTGATTTGCTAGAAACTATTATATCGTTGTTTTCCAAGCTGGGGATAGCTAAGGTGATGGTAGAGTAGAGGTTTTCCAAAATAATATTTTTAATGTATAATATTTTGTTATGGTATTTTTTCAGAAAACCGTTGTTTAGTAATTTTTCAATCTTAGTTCCATGATATTCATAGAGCACAAATAAGTCTATTACGTCATGAAGCTCATTGATTCTGATATCTATAATATTCTCCATAAATTCATCTACTTCAAATATGTACAGCATTCTTCTTGAGAGTTTCATTGGGCCCTTGACTTTCAATTGTCTTTTGTTTGTTAATAAAGCCCTCCATACTACTTCTGGCTGCCCACATTCAGCGCCATGCCATCCTTTCTTGCATTCACAGCTCCAAGAGTTTTTTGATCTATTCATCGATTTGAGATCAGTACCATTTGTGAAGCACAAGCTGGAGTTAAAATCGGTAAATTTACCTCTAACATGATGTTTAGGTAAATTTATCAAATCTGTTGAGGTGTGATATGTTTGGTGGGATGATTTTTGAAGATTTCTTGAATTAAAAAAAGATATCTTATTACCGTTGAAACTAACCTCGTCTCCTTTTTGGACATAGTAATAGGAAATGATCAGAGAAATTTGAATAAGCACCAAAATACATAAGGAAATTCTTTTTAGACTTATTTTGTGACTATACATTGGAAATTTTGCAGCCACATTCCGATGCTAAAATTAGAACACCTATGCACTCTGAAAATATTTTATACGCTAATAATAACTCTTATATTGTAATTCCGGATTAACTCCTTTTACAGTTTTACATAAATAATTTTACCCCGCCCTTGCCTTGCCCTACCCTTGGTTATTTTCGAATTTGACAGTCACAATGGTCACAGAACACTATTATTGAGAGTTCTTCACAGTGCCATAGAATAGCATAAGAATTGTAAAAATAGTTTATGACAATGTAAAGCCCCATACTCACTTTGAAAATCCTTATTGTTGAATAACAACTTATTACTTTTACAGGTATCCATCAAGAGTGTTTGTTGGAGATACGTTTTGCTACTTTTCTGGTATGACCTTTGCGGTTGTTGGCATTCTGGGACATTTCAGCAAAACAACGTTACTTTTTTTTATTCCACAGGTTTTCAATTTTCTGTTTTCTATTCCCCAATTATTTCATTTCATAGAATGCCCAAGGCATCGTTTACCAAAGTTCAATGCTGAAACAAATCAGTTAGATTGTAGTTTAGTGAAGTTTCAATATTCAAAATTAGGAATGCTTGGAATATTTTTCCTGAAATTATTCAAGTTTCTGAAATTAATAAAATGGCAGGAGAAAGATGGCTTCATAACTACCAATAATTTCACCTTGATTAATCTAGTTCTTTTGTACTTTGGACCCATGCATGAAGCAAAATTGACAACCATCCTTATTTTGATACAGATATTCTGTACCGGTATTGCGTTTATCATTAGGTATCCTCTAGCATCTATTTTTTATGACGTTTGATACATTTTTATTAAATTTAATACTTGCGTCTGTAATCTGAACAAGAAACAATAAATGAATTAAATAGTAGATATTATATAGATAGAATCGAGAGGATACAAAATAAATTTCTGAGATTTCTTGCCTTCAGAAATAATATAATTTATAGCAATCATGAATACTCTCATATCCGGAAAAGGTTTGGCATAATGGAGCTGCAGAATCGTCGACAAATGACCGATATTGTTTTTTTGTATAAAATTGTTAATGGCATTCTCTGTGTGCCTACACTTCTACAGTCAATTCCGTTTAGGGTACCTGATATTCGTTTGCGTAATAGAGATACATTTTATGCTCCTTTGCGGAGGACAAGTAGTGCACAGAATGCTCCTATTTTCAGAATGGTCACTCTGTTTAATAGCCTTGGTGGTGGCTTGGATGTCTTCGATATATCTCTCCGCGCTCTCAAGCATGATCTCAGGAATATTCTCTCATAAAAGAAAAAAAAAAAAAAATAAAAAGAAAAAAATTGTTTTCCGTTCACCCATATTTTACTGTAAAATTGGTTTATAATATGTTTTGTATTGGAACTGTATCGTACTCAAATCATTTAAATATTTCAGACGATGTAATTATCTGTTATTTGGAATAGGAGAATACTTATTTTGGGCTATGCCTGTCTGTATTCCATGTAGAACATTAAACATCAAACATTAAACATAGTACCAAGTTTTATTTGACACCTTTATAAAAAGTCATCATACGTTCCTTTAAAAATGTGGGAAAGCCCTGTGAACAAGGACTTCGGCACTCTCGTTCAAACTTTGACAAATCATATTTCCGAAAGTATTGGTTTCTCACAGTTGGGAATGATATCAATGGGTTCTGATGATAGAACTACATCATAAAAAATTCAATTCAAATCGTAGGTCTATGACTCACCTCATATGTTGGATTGTATATTGTATATTATTATACTGATCCTCCAAGGTCTTCCCCAAGGAGACCCCTCATAAACTTTGGAAGAGCTTGAGCGAGTAAGAAGAATCAGTTGTGTGCTGTGTAGGCTTTGTTACTGTGTCCTTACGCCACCTTAGGCACAGCACTGTTAATTTATGACCCAACAGTGAATGGTGGCGATTACCGCGACTAGAAAATTTCTTTCCTAGCCTCGGGATTGAACTTGGGGCTTCCGCTCCCAAGTCAATCGCTCTACCCCTGAGCCAACCGCACTACTACATGGATTTACATACATCAGCAAATTATAATTAGAGCATTCTATGATATCATAAAATTACGAAAAATTATTGAAATTTTGAAAATTCATATCTCCGAAAGTATTAGTTTAATGCAGTTGAGAATGATATGAATGGATTCTTATGATGAAACTGCATCTTAAAAAAATGAATTTTAAATAAAAAAATTTTTGTTGTTTCGTTGTGCTGAAACCATCTGTCGAACCAAAACGTTTGAGACCATTTTCAGCCAAAAATTAGAAAATTACAGACATTTTGGCAAATTGATAAGTACTCTGTTCTGAGGAACAAGATCGCCAAAATTGAAAGATCTAACTCAGATTATTCAGTTTTAAAAAAATTTGAATTTAAGTAACTTAAAAATATTACATATTATGGGCCGGTTTCTCAATTGCGAGTTGACGCATGTATTTAGCGATATTCATGAATGCGCAACACTCGGGTTACCCGCAACGCAACCTCGGGTTAACTCGCAATTGAGAAACCGGCCCTATATGTTCAGGAGAATAATGGTAATTTGGTGGTGTAACTACGATTGCATTAGATCAATTTTTGTGTATCATTTCAGTTCCTTCAATAATGTATGGTATACTTATGAGACTACTAAAGAAGCAAAAGTGAAGGCCACTGAAGCTTTGGATATGATTAATGATTTTAATAACGTTTGTGTATTTGAAATGCGAATGAGATGTGTTGCTAAACGATAGTTCTCTCTTTCATACACAGAATATACCCTAATCTGGTTTCATAGACGGCTGTGCTTGAACCAGAGAAATTCTGTAATGTTCTTTGCTAATCAGTAACCACATCTGTGGTATTATTTGTGTTCTGTTCTGTGGTGGTAACCACAGATATATTGACTTTTGAAGGATGACCTAACCTAATTTCTTTGCAAATATTTTCAAAATCGTTGAACTGTCTTGATCTTGAAATCAAAAATGAAAAAATTCGAAAGAAAAGCGAAAAAACACCACCACACTCTATTGAAGGATGGAATAGAACTTTCCAACAATCCCACTTCGGTAGATGCTTGCAGTAAATACATTTTTCATCAACGTATTATTCGGAAAATTCTGTTTTCAGATTCTTATTATATGCAATGCAGGTTTAGTGAATGGACTTTCCGAAGAAAAACTTATGAATTCGTTGGAAAAATATGGTGAAATTTCAGATATCTTGATGCCACCTGGAAAATCGTATTGTTTTGTGGGTTTCAAATCTATGGAATGTGCCAAATATTGCTTCAACTCTTGCAATGGTTGTTTACTAATTGCCCAAGACAATAAACCTGTGTTTTTAGCATTTGTTGATTCTTTACCATCAGTTCCGGATACTAGAACTTGGGAATTACCACCAGGATTGATAATTTTAGAGGATTTCATTACAGTGGAAGAAGAAAATTTATTAATTGGTATACAACATTTTAACGAATCAGAACCTGGTGTTATGAAAAATCGACAAGTAAAACATTTTGGCTATGAATTCAAATATGTTATAAATAATGTTGATAGAGACAGTCCGCTACTGCAGAAAATCCCTGAACAATGTGAGTTCCTGTGGGAAAGACTAGGTGAAAGAAATAACAAGTTTAGAGATTTTAAGCCAGATCAGCTGACAATTAATCGATATCTACCTGGACAAGGAATTCCCGCACATGTTGATACTCATTCTGCTTTTGTTGATCCGTTGATGTCATTATCATTGGGTTCTTCCATAGTAATGGAGTTCAAGAATAATGAAGCTCATTATTGTGTGAACTTGCCTAGGAGGTCACTTTTAATTATGTCTGAAGAAAGCCGTTACTTGTGGACACATTGTATCATTCCCAGAAAACTTGATTTCATTAAAACTAATGGTAAATGCTCTTTGTCTGTAAGAGAAGTGAGAATCTCTTATACTTTCAGGAAATTAAGAGATGGTGTATGTAAATGTCAATTTACAAATAAATGTGATACTTATTTATCTAAGCAAGCATTCAGTGTGGAAGATCAAAAAATTGCTGCTAGGTTAGAACAAACCCATGTTCATGATGTGTATGAAAGAATTGCTGATCACTTCAGCGATACAAGGCACAAACCTTGGCCTAATATATTGAAATTTGTGGAATCCTTTGATGTAGGTTCATTTTTAGTTGATGTTGGATGTGGAAATGGGAAATATTTAGGTATTAACAAAAAAATATTTAATGTAGGTATTTCGTCTTATATTTTTGGGGTCTAGAATATATTATTATGATATACAATAATACTTTGAATTTATGCCAATATTCTCTTTCAGGTGGGGTGTGATAGGAGTTTTGGATTGGTTGATGTTTGCAGAGATAGAGGATTTCAATCTTTGATTTGTGATTGTCTGTCATTACCCTTCAAGAATGACATAGCAGATGCATGTATCTGTATTGCAGTGATTCATCATTTAGCTACAGAAGTAAGTAGAAATATCATGCCAATCATATGTTGTGCCCCTTCGACAACAAACATGTTTGGTTCAATTGATAATCGTGTGGAATATGCTTTGTGGGTGGAATAATCTTAAAGTTTATGTGTCTTTGCTGGTGTACTTGTAACCTAGATCTTAGACACATTCAACACTTCTGTCATGAAGAAAGAATAACTGGTTTCTGAGAGCAGCCACATCGGCATTCATTCACATGTCAATTTCCAGACAAAGACACTCCGTCCAAGGCTCTAAATCAGTTGAAGAGATAAGGCTTATATATCGACTATTTTATTTTTCCAGTTTATATAATTATTATCTCAATAAGAAAAATAAGTAAAACCAATTTCTCATAAAAATTCTCTTTATCAGAATTTGTCCTAAAAAACAATTGTGAATTGGAATTGCATATTGAATCCCTTATCATTTCAGGAGCGAAGACAGCAAGCTCTTAAAGAGATTGTTAGGGTACTGAGGCCTGGAGGAAGAGCCCTAATATATGTTTGGGCTAAAAATCAATTCGGTGGAAATAAGAAATCAAATTATATAAAAGAAGAGAATGGAGAAGATAAAATAATTATCTCTGAGGAATTGAATTTTGAAGAACAAATTTCTTTACCGATCCACAGAAACAGGACCCAATTTAAACACAAAGATTTACTTGTACCTTGGAAATTGAAGAGGAATTCTGAAGAGAAGGGTACGTTTCTTCGATATTATCATGTGTATGAAGAGCATGAACTGAAAAATTCTTGTGACAAACTAAAAAATGTGAAAATTTTGACCAATTATTATGACCAAGGAAACTGTTGCATAGAATTACAGAAATCTAATACATAATATTCTTTCTTTATTTCCACACTACCATTAGATATCCCTCTTCTCATTCTGCTGCATAATTTCAAAGGTTCATATTTCATTATAATGATTTTGGTGATGGCTTTTGTTTATGTGTATATCTTGCTGCAATTTTGTCGAAGTTATCACATTCTCTAAATTACACTCAAATTATCTTGAGAGGAATAGTTTAAACAGAATGGAATTATGTATTTTTGGCGCGCTTGTTTTCCTGAACACTGGAGATTTTTAAAAAAGTTGAGAAAAATTCTGTATCAGAAACTATCAACTATAGATATCACTGACATTTTGCAAGAGCCTTCAAAACCTTATTTTACAGTCAAGTTCTAGATTTCAACTCAAATGGATCTATATTGGGATAGTATCTAGTTTTGATAACGATTAATGCATCAGTGGACCAATATTTGATCCAGTTGAACAGCAACATTTTCAAAGGCGCCAAAAAGGTGTATTTTTGGCGCGCTAGGAGATGTTTCACTCAATTTCGGTGTAAATTGGGTACTCTTGTGTTCAGACTGGTAGTGGGGGTTGCTCTTTATTGATGAGGGAATTTAAAAGAGCAAAGTAAAAATTGATACTTAGGCTTAGCTAACGTGTTTTCTTCGATTTCGTATATTTTTGTAAAAATTTACAGTTTTCCTAAGTAAATCTGGAATTATGTTAATTTTGTTTAGTTTGCAGTTGCGTCTTTCTTCTTCTTCCGGAGAAGCGATTTAAATATGTATACATATATGGATTCTAACGAAATTCAGATTCATCAAATATCATATAGTCAAATATATCAAATAATATACGAACCCAAATGTATAGCTCTTTCTGTTCTCAAGTTATCGTGAGATAAATAAAATTTGTTCATAATTTTTTGTGCGTATGCATGTTCTGGGGAACATATCGTGTTATTTTTAATTTTCTAGAGATACGATCCTCAAAAATGTCGCATACTTCTTTATGTCGGTATTCCAAATTTATTAGTTACCAAGTTTCAATTCGATCGGATCAAGATTTTTTGAATTATCGAGAAAAAATTTATCCAGATGGGTATAACTCCGAAACCGTTGGGCCGATTATGCTCGACCACAAAATTATCTGTCCCCTTCGGATGCGCAAAACCTACTCTGAAAATTTCAATTCACTATCTCCTTCCGTTCGAAAGTTATCGTGGAAACGGTCACCCATCCAACTACTAACATCACCCAAGCCTGCTCATATCTCCAACAATATGAATCTGATCGTGTTCAAACTTCAGACGGATATATAGTTTCTGAGATATAGAATTTTTTTCAATGATTTCCAATAAATTTTTTAAAAATTTTTTTGTGATATGATCCTCACGAAATTTCTCAGAAATTTGCGTGTCGGTATTCTACAACTAACTATAGGTACCATGTTTGAATTGGATCAAATTCGTATTTTCTGAGTTATTACTAAAATAACAAAATTTCAGGTAAGTTTGGCGAATATGCCTATTATATATATAACAAACTCAACTATATTCCATTCAGATGCGCAACCGACCCTAAAAATTCCAAGTTGCTATCTCTCAAGTTATCATGAAATAAATAATATTTTTTAATAATTTTTTTTTGATTTTCTGAGGTGATACGTACGGACCTCACAAAATTTCACATTTGTCAGTAGTTCGGTATTCTACAACTTCTTGGTTACCAAGATTTCAATTTGAGCGGGTCTGGTATTGGTTGAAAACAACATTTGTACTCGGAAACCGTTGGGCTGATTATGCCCATTAACGAACTCCGTCGCAATTGGACACTTCACCTACCTTAAAAATTTCCATTTGCTAGCTCTTTCCGTTCTCAAGTTATCATCGCAACGGCCGGAAAGAATAAAATTAGGCCTCGAATTATTCATCAGTGAGTCGAACCTAATCGTTTGAGACCATTTTCGGCAAAAAATTCGGAAGTTACAGACATTTGGGCAAAATGACAGCACGCTTCCCCAGAAACATGCGCTCAAAAAGTAACGTAAAAAATGGGTTCAAGCCTTAGACTATAGAAATCTTTCTATAGTCTAAGGTTCAAGCCCTGTGGACAGGAGCTTTTTGGCGCTCTAGTTCAAACAGACAAATTATATCTCCGAAAGTATTGGTTTCTCAGAGTTGGTAATTATATCAATGTATTCATAATATGAATATCAATGTATTCATAATATGAATATCATATTATGATAGAACTGCATCATAAAGGGAATTCAATTCAAATAATAGTTAATTTATCAAGATTAATTAAGCAATCATGAGAATGAGAACTGCACCATGGAAGAAATCAAATTAAATCTGGCCAATTTTGCCCAATAACGAACTTAACCGAGATATTCATCTCCCTAACCTACTCTGAAAATTTCAACTACCTATAGCTCATTCCGTTCGAGAGTTATTGCAGAAAAACTTTTTTTAAATTTTCAAAATTTTTTTTTGACACTTTCCGGTAATCTGGTTAATACAAAACTTCACATGCGTATAAAGGTCATGATTCTACAATTTGATGCTAAATTTCAGATAGATCGAGTGATCGGTTTCGGAAATAATCATACAAAATATTTTTACTAAAATCGGCCATAACTCCGAAACCGCTTGATGGATTTCGCCCATTAACGAGCTCGTCCGAGATATTTACGCTCCAAACCCTACGGCCGGCCGGCCGACCGACAGAATCGTTTTCGACTTCGGATTCTTGATCAGTGAGTCGAACCAAATCGTTTGAGACCATTTTCAGCCAAAAATTCCAAAATTACAGACACTTGGGCAAATTGATAAGCACTCTGTTCCGAGGAACTAGAGAGCCAAAAAAATCAAGTTTCGTATGACAATTGCCCAAAACATGTTTAAAGTACCTACAAATAGTAGATATTTCATAAAACATGTATGAAAGAAGAGAAGTAATAATGAAAAATTACCGTGTAATCGATCAAAAATTTCCTGAGCTACGTTCACCAAATTTTCTCCTCTCTCGAACTATAGAATTATGCTTTCAATATTTACGTAATATTTTCAAACATTTTTGGGTGAGGTCCCCGTTGCATCGCTAAAATACGAGTAGTTCAACCCCAATATTTTTGAAGTTATAATATTCCCTTCTGTCAGTCCCGTCATATATTGAGAGAACTGAGCATTCTATGTATATGGATGAAAAGCAGTCTCACTACTCTCAGATCTCTTACTTCATGTTTCGTTCCGAAATGCAAGACTTTTCTGAGAAAAACTAATTTCGGAGCAAACAACTGGGATTTTTCTCACTTCGCATGTCATGTCTTCGCATGTCATGTCTCAGGAAAATAAGTTGACATTATGACAATTCACACATAGAATTATTATATCATTCTGTGACAACGTAGAAATACAATTTATTATTGAAATTTTGAAAAATCATATCTTCGAAAGTATATTAGCTTGTCAGAGTTAAAAATGATATCATTGGATTCTTATGGTAAAACTGCTTATTGAAAAAAATTTAATTTGGAATTTGTTTTGTAAAAAAAAATGTTTTTTTGTTCCTCCGAAACCATCTGTCCGTTTTTGCCCAGTAACGAACTTAGCCGAGATACTTATCTCCCAAACCTACTCTGAAAATTTCAACTGTCTAGCTCATTCCGTTCGAGAGTTATCGTGCCTACGGCCGGCCGGACAGAATGAATTTCGACCACGGATTCTTGATCAGTGAGTCGAACCAAATCGTTTAAGACCATTTTCATCGAAAAATTCGAAAATTACAGACATTTGGGCAAATTGATGAGCACTGAGTTCCGAGGAACTAGAGCGCCAAAAAGGCTTAGGCTCAAAATGGCTATAACACCGAAACCACTCGGCGGATTTCGCCCATTAACGAACTCAACCAAGATATTTATGTTCCAAATTTAACCTCCAAATTCCAACTCCCTAACTCATTTCGCTCAAGGTCAAGAGTTATCGTGCTTACGGCCGGACGGACAGAATTGATTTTGACATCGTATTATTTATCAGTCGAACCCAATCGTTTGGGAACATTTACGGCTAAAAATGTCTAAAATACAGATATTTGGGCGGAACAAGCGTGCAAAAACACACTAATTTCACAAGTTTAGCATTTCCCATGTACCTATGACTATCAGTGCATGAAGTCAACAAATTATGGTGGTGCATCAGGAATAAGGTATTGTAACTGTCCAATTACCGGAATGTTGAATATCAGGGTGCAGAATATAGTTGCTGGAAAGCAACTATACAGGGTGTTTGGTAATTCAACGTGATCCTTCAAAGGGGATATACTAGACGCCATTTGCAACCAATTGAGTCCAGTGAACCATGGTCCGAAAATCTACAGTTACGAAGATATGGCGATTTTTCAACCTTTTGGAAATTTTCTTCGAAAATAATTAATTCTGTCAAAACTACTTGACTCTAAATATTAAATGAATATTCTTTCCAATGTTGAAGAGATGGTAATCATTTCATGCGAAAAGGTATTGACTAAAAAAACATGCATCAACTGTTTTCCTCATAAAATCTTCATGAAATAATTGAATTAGCTCGAAATAGTTATTTTTGTATCTAGTGCGCGAAATGATACTTTGGTGATCGAGAACTGATTTTTTTAACGAGGTGCAGCCGAGTTAAAAAAATAGTCGAGATCACCAAAGTATTTCGCGCATGAGATACAAACAAAATTTTTTCTACAAACGCCAAAAATATTGTTCTAAAATAAGTAACATGCATAGCTTAATATGAAAAATAGTATTGAACTGGCTTAAAATGTTTTTCCAAATCAAGTAAATGTGTAACTATGAAAATAAAATGGAATTTGTTTGTTTGATTGAGGAACATAAAGGTTAAAATATAAAAACTCCATATAGTTTACATGCAGTGTGCGAAGTAAGTACTTCGCACACTACTTCGCGCACGGTGTCATGGTAACGAAGGAAAATGAAAAAAAGGGTCACTTCGCATATTGTTTTCAATGCGCGAACCTTGTCATTTTTTGACGTTTGTAGAAAAAAAGTATTATGAGCTTGGTGTACAAATTCAGGAAAAAACTTCCTTGTTTCATTTAGCTTTTCAAAAAGGTACATATGTCAATAATTCCTACTCGAAATCGGAAAATATGGCCGTAAAACCGCTCCAATGAGGCGTAGGTATTTTATTCCAGGGACACAACCCATAACACAATGAAATATCCCCATTTTTGCGCGTATCCCAGGTAGCACACCGATATTGGTCCAATATTGGGCCAATATGGTACATTTATTGGTCCGATATTGTTTCTCTACATTGGGCCAATAACAACATGTTGACATTTTACAATGAAGTACCAATATTGGATATCAATATTGGCCCAATATAGTTTCTATATATTGGCCCAATATAGTTCCTCTACATTGGGCCAATGACAAAATGTTGCTGATATTGATATCCAATATTGGCACTTCATTGTAAAATGTCAACATTTCGTTATTGGCCCAATATAGCGAAACTATATTGGGTCAATATATAAAAACTATATTGGGCCAATATAGTTATACAATATTGGTGCTTCATTGTAAAATGTCAACATGTTGTTATTGGCCCAATGTAGAGAAACTATATTGGGCCGATATTGATAATCAATATTGGTGCTTCATTGTAAAATGTCAACATGTTGTTATTGGGCCAATGTAGAAAAACTATATTGGGCCAATACATAGAAACTATATTGGGCCGATATTGATATCCAATATTGGTAATTCATTGTGTAATGTCAACATGTTGTTATTGGCCCAATGTAGAGAAACTATATTGGGCCGATATTGCTAATCAATATTGGTGCTTCATTGTAAAATGTCAACATGTTGTTATTGGCCCAATGTAGAGAAACTATATTGGGCCGATATTGTTAATCAATATTGGTGCTTCATTGTAAAATGTCAACATGTTGTTATTGGGCCAATGTAGAAAAACTATATTGGGCCAATACACAGAAACTATATTGGGCCGATATTGATATCCAATATTGGTACTTCAGGGTAAAATGTCAACATGTTGTTATTGGCCCAATGTAGAGAAACTATATTGGGCCGATATTGATAATCAATATTGGTGCTTCATTGTAAAATGTCAACATGTTGTTATTGGCCCAATGTAGAGAAACTATATTGGGCCGATATTGTTAATCAATATTGGTGCTTCATTGTAAAATGTCAACATGTTGTTATTGGGCCAATGTAGAAAAACTATATTGGGCCAATACATAGAAACTATATTGGGCCGATATTGCTAATCAATATTGGTGCTTCATTGTAAAATGTCAACATGTTGTTATTGGCCCAATGTAGAGAAACTATATTGGGCCGATATTGTTAATCAATATTGGTGCTTCATTGTAAAATGTCAACATGTTGTTATTGGGCCAATGTAGAAAAACTATATTGGGCCAATACACAGAAATTATATTGGGCCGATATTGATATCCAATATTGGTACTTCATTGTAAAATGTCAACATGTTGTTATTGGCCCAATGTAGAGAAACTATATTGGGCCGATATTGATAATCAATATTGGTGCTTCATTGTAAAATGTCAACATGTTGTTATTGGCCCAATGTAGAGAAACTATATTGGGCCGATATTGTTAATCAATATTGGTGCTTCATTGTAAAATGTCAACATGTTGTTATAGGGCCAATGTAGAAAAACTATATTGGGCCAATACACAGAAACTATATTGATCCGATATGGATAACCAATATTGGTACTTCATTGTAAAATGTCAACATGTTGTTATTGGGCCAATGTAGAAAAACTATATTGGGCCAATACATAGAAACTATATTGGGCCGATATTGATAGCCAATATTGGTACTTCATTGTAAAATGTCAACATGTTGTTATTGGCCCAATATAGAGAAACTATATTGGGCCGATATTGATAATCAATATTGGTGCTTCATTGTAAAATGTCAACATGTTGTTATTGGCCCAATGTTGAGAAACTATATTGGGCCGATATTGATGATCAATATTGGTACTTCATTGTAAAATGTCAACATGTTGTTATTGGGCCAATGTAGAAAAACTATATTGGGCCAATACATAGAAACTATATTGGACCGATATTGATATCCAATATTGGTGCTTCATTGTAAAATGTCAACATTATGTTATTGGGCCAATGTAGAAAAACTATATTGGGCCAATACATAGAAACTATATTGGGCCGATATTGGTAACCAATATTGGTGCTTCAATGTAAAATGTCAACATTTTGTTATTGGCCCAATGTAGAGAAACTATATCGGGCCAATATATAGAAACTATACTGGGCCAATATTGATATTCAATATTGGTACTTCATTGTAAAATGTCAACATGTTGTTATTGGCCCAATGTAGAAAAGCTATATTGGACCAATACATAGAAACTATATTGGACCGATATTGATATCCAATATTGGTGCTTCATTGTAACTTCATTCTAAATGTCAACATTTTGTTATCGCCCCAATGTAGAGAAACTATTTTGGGCTATTATATAGAAACTATATTAGGCTGATATTGATTTCCAATATTGGGCCAATAACAAAATGTTGACATTTTACAATGAATCACCAATATTGGTTATCAATATCGACCCAATATATTTTCTATGTATTGGCCCAATATAGTATCTCTACATTGGACCGATAACAAAATGTTGAGATTTTGCAGTGAAACACTAATATTGGTTATCGATATCGGCCCAATATAGTTTTTCTACATTGGGTCTATAAAAAAATGTTGAAATTTGACAATGGAGTACCTACCAATATTGGATATCAATATCAGCCCAATATAGTTTTTATATATTGTCCAAATATAGTTTCTATGTATTGGACCAATATGGTTCCAACATATTGGCCCAATAACAAAATGTTGACATTTTATAATATTGCAAATATCGGCCAAATATAGTGTCTATACAAGGTGTTTTCAAAGGTAAGTCTTTTTTTCAACAGAAGGTAGGACTCATCAAAATAAATTATTTCACCATTTGCTAATTTGTTTGCGACCTTGGAATTAGGTGTATACAATGGTTAAAAGCGTGGGGACAGAGCCTTACACGGAAATTCGGGGGGGATAGCAGCCCTATCATGCATATTTTTGATTTTTGGAGAAATGAATTATTTTGCTGCGTTCTATTAAAAATAAAATACTCACCTTTGAATACACCCTGTCAAGGGCGTAGCCAACGAGGGGGTTTTGGGGGTTCACACCCCTCCTCCCGCCGAAATGTTATTTTTCTCTTAAAAAATTTTTTGCTTAAGGAAGTGACCCTTATAAACCCCCCCCCTCCCGAAATTAATTCCTATTTCAAAACCCCCCCCGAAATTAATTCCTGGCTACGCCCTTACACCCTGTATATATTGGCCAAATATAGGTTCTATCTACTTTCCAATATTCTACTATACACTGGCCCAATAATAAAAGGTTAAACACTTACACATTATTTGAACAGATGTGTTTCTCTCATATAAACTATACTCTATCGGAGGTCTGCAATGGTTCCAGTGGAGAGTTGGACATATTGATTGAAGAATAAAGATGTATTCAAAAAAACATATATTTCTTTTTACCAACGGTAGGGTACATATATTTGACATAATTTTTTTTCTTCGCTCAATATTTCCTCGAATGGTATCTGCAAAGTAGATTATGTTAAAGTGAGGAAAGGAAACCAAAAAAAGTAGTAAACTTACCTGGTCTACTCAGCCTCCCACCATCCCGATCTCCGGCAGTCGATAGGGCAAATCCTACTATTTGTGTGATTTTCAAATCGGTCACGTTTGGATGATTCCTCCTAACACTTACTATAATAAAAATGTAATTATCATTATGAGCTAGTAATATGAGAATAGATATTTCAGCATAATGATGAATTTTTACCCATCACAAAATATACCTTTCTGGGGAACAGCCCAAATGTCTGAAATGTTCCAATTTTTTGACGAAAATGGTCTCAAACGATTAGGTTCGACTCACTGATGGAGAATCCGAGATCAAATGTTATTCTGTCCGGCCGTTGCCACTATAAGTTTCGAACGGAAACAGATAGGGACTTGAAATGTTCGAAGAGTGGCGCGTCCGAATGCGACGGACAAGTTCGCTTATGGGCATAATCGGCCAAAGGTTTCCGAGCACTAATTTTGTTTTTAACTAATACAGATCTGATCGAATTAAAACTTGGTAACTAGTTGTAGAATACCGACACAAATACGGATGTGAATATTATGAGGATCGTATCACTTGAAAATAAAAAAAAATTATTGAAAAATATTATTTATCTCACTATAACTTGAGAACGGAAAGAGATAGCGACTTGCAATTTTCAAGGTAGGTTGCGGACCCAGAAGCAGCATTTGATTTTGTTAATAGGCATAATCAGCCGAACGGTTTTAGAGTTATACATATCTGAATTTTTGTTGTCATTTACTCAATAACTCAAAAAACACGAAACAAACCATTCAAACAATTCAATGAATTTCATGAAGATCGTATCACTGGAAAATTTTGAATAAATCTTTGAAAACATTCTAGAACTTAGAAATTATGCCTCCGATATAGCTGAAATTTTGAGAGAGCTTTCAAAATCTAACTTTATAGCCAAGTTGCAAATTTGAACACGATCGGATCTATATTCTTGGAGATTCAAGCAATAGCTGAATAGTTGACCGTTTCCACGATAACTTTCGAACCTTCTAGAATTGTCATTGATTGATTATTGAAGGCAGGAATCATCTTTGGCTGACAGTGTGTGGCTTCCCTATCGTTCAATTCACCTTGAATTTCTGTTACCCAATACTTACATGAAAGTTTTGAAAGTAACCCCATTAGTCCCTAGGCCTGGAAGTAAAAGGGTTTAAGTGCATCTTTTGAATTTCTGAGATAAATGACTTCAAAGTTAACCTGAATTTCAAAATTCCTAGAATTAGTTCAGAAAATATTTCAGGTTTATATCAGACTGTCCAATAATGTAGAATAAAACCATTATCAGTGATTATTTCCTTCAGATGTAATATTCTGCACTCAGATCATTTGGACTTGAAATCTTTTACTTCCAGGCTCCTCAATTATAATATTTATTATAATAGTTCTTTATACTACAGGAGATGTAATTATCATTCACCAATCGAGGACGAGTTCGAGAGTATAATATATTAGATTATTACCACTGCTTATTTCGAAATGTATTAATAAAACCGGATTGATTTGATTTGATTTGACGCATAAAGCACTTTAATTCATTACTTCAAGCTCCAAGGAAGTTTTCAAGTTACTTACATCTCTAGTGATGTAAGTAATTCATTTCCATCTCGTCATCATTAGCGACCGATACAATCGTTGTTAATTTCACCTACATCGTTCAAATCGATATCATAACGAACTACTTATTTATTACTATGTAAGTATGTGGGTAGTGGAAAATTTGTATTTATATATCAAATAGACAATATTCTCACCTCACAATGCTTGGTATACCTTCAAAGCAGAAACAAATTGTGTTTGTCTTCTTCCCCGAGCTGAGTACTGTAAGCTCAGTTCCCTACCCATCAGCTTTTTCATAATGAGTAGAACATTCTTTTTTCGGCGTAACACCACCCAATCTGTATAGAATATTTACCTGGAATCCAAAATTAATAATTAATTGTGTGATTTGTGAGTAGAAACGATTAATGGGTGGAAAATGTATATTACCAAATCTTGGAAATCTTCACCACTTTCCAATTTGGACTCCAATTCTGCCTGATTATTCAGTGGTAATTTTAATCGTATAATGGTACTTAGCATATTTACATTACTCGATGGCTCGACTAATTCATTTAAGATTATTTTAGATTCCTGCATGTCCCTCTGCATTTCTGAAATGTCATATTTTATTCAGAGAAGCGTTTTATCGATCTTAGTCAATTCTTCCAGTTCAGGATCAGGGTTGCCTAGGGAAAAATGCATATGAAATTGAATGCTTCAATAAAAAACTGCAGATTTGCTCACCAATACTTCTACTTGATGTCCTTACATAAAAGCAATGCTTCTAAAAATTATAGGGAATATTAATTAACTGAATGACAGAAGACAATATTTAGCTTACCCCTGGACATAGTTGCCCTGACTTTTCTCAGTGAGTCCTTCTCCTCTCTCTTTCTTTTCGGTATTGTGTCAAGAACCGTAGCTACCTCCATAACATCATCAGACGATACGTTAGACGTATACGTATATTTTTCCTCCAACTTCCGTGCCTTTGAAATATTATGCACTGTGGACTTACATGTAGCAGCCTATTACTCAAAATCTACACTGGTTTAAGGGGACTCGCAATTGTTCCTCAATTTTTTTATTTGGGCGGCCGACATCTTCTTCTGCCATAAATAGGCATTCTTCTCCTCATCAACGGGCCACGAGGACGGCACGTACACGCGGGAATTATACCTAGCGAAAATAACTATATTCCAGCTAGGCATGATGGTTTTGCTGAAATAGTAGGATTAATATATAATGACAGTGATCGAATCATGATCAAATGGAAGCTTATATTGAGGAAAATATGAAATATTTTCACGATAATCAATAGTTCACCAATATATTTGACTTGAAAATACTTTCTATTACAAACGGCAAGAAATATGTTGAAAACTTTGAATATGGACCTCCACCCAACATAACTATCCTAACCTAAGTATAAGTAATGAAGCCTCGTGCAATCGGCCCACAACATAACTCTAAATCGGACATGTAATGACGTACAACAGATATCATCTAACATATGAATCTTTCCAATATCACTGGTTCTAATTTTGATTCAACGATATGTAGAAGTAGATTTTATGTGTAATGGACATAAAAACACGAACTTATGATTAAGATATCCAATATTTGATGTCTCTGTACTAACGTTCATTTTTAAATTGAGTTGTTTATTCTCAAAGCTGAACCTCCCGCCATGTTGAAAAATTTTAATATGGATCTCCCGCCAAAATAATGATTCTGACCTAACTAATATAAACAGAAACATGGATGAATTCTTGGATCTAACTAATGTGATGTGATTGAAAAAAGGCTTTGAAAATTCACCATAATCACCATTCGATGACTAGTAGTGTAAATATGTTAAAAATATAAGATGGGCATTCAAGATGAGAAAATAACTGATGGATAGTCGGGAACGAATTGCATGATAATAACATAAATGATTGAATGGGTTAAACCTAAAAATATAAGTGAATTTTAATTCCAACAGCTGTGGCGAATAGGGACATAACAAATACATGTGAATATAACAGAACAAAATACTTACTTAATTATTCCTAGCTTTCTATTTGACTGATTACATCAGTTGGAAGTGATGCGCATCAGTTCAAACCAGAGAAATAGAGGGAAATTCCGGCTATTTCTCTGGTTCAAACTGATTTCGCATCAGTTTGGAAGTGATACAGCGTCAAATAGAAAGTCTCTATTGTAGAAAAACAAGTAATAACCAGAATAACGAAACTTCACAGCGTAAGCACAACGAGACAGCGAGGCGGAGGCACTCAATAACTTAGTTGTTAGCGACTACTAAGGCCTGCAGCCTGCAGCCTGCAGTGGAACCACAAGCGCTCGACTCGACAGTAAACCCTCCTCCCCGTTTACCCCTAGCCTGTATTGAAGTAGAGGGTTCAAAAATTGGTACCACATGTGGCCGACTTCCACTGTATCGACACGAAACTTATCGGGAATAATTATTTTGCCGATACGCCTTGTCGTGTTCGAATATTAGTATTATAGTCTAGTCAACAAGTGCTTTTTAGGTCAAAATTGTTGCGTATTCTCCGAAAATTATGATTGAGGTGTCATTCGATTCGGAATCGCACGAAGAGAGTTTTTGAGAAAATGCTGAGGCCTCTCGCAAAAATTGCAATAGTAATAAACAATTAAGTGAAAAAAAAGAAGGAAGTTTAGGTTATCGCCAATATCTCAAAATCTTTTTGGGATAGTTCAAATTTGAAAAAATATTCAAATAGAGGAGGAAATTTCCTGCAAAAAGTCCCAACTGCCGGAACTGTAGGACCAATATTTTTACATTTCCTAGAGGGTAGAAAATACGCCCGAAAACTGGTAATCCGGCTTGCGCAAGCCTCGCCCCCTTCGTACCTTTGATGAATAAATATTATTTAAACTTATTAAATATGAAGATTAAAAAATTCAGGCGCCTGCAGAATAGATCAATGAACAATAATCCGCAGTCCAAAAATGTTTATCGCGATTTTTCGATTAGTTATCCATTAGTTAATTATCAATTTTTTTGTAGCACGAACATTAATATTCTAAGTACGATAATTGTTAAACTATTAATCTGAGAATTTTTTCCTTTCGTGGAGCTATTTTTCAACGGTTAGAATAGACTCATATTGGAAAATTTAAAAAAAATAATTTTCGTTTTGTTATGAACAATTTACTCAAGTGAAAAATTATAGACCTTCAATTTATAATAATACCATTGATCCGATTTCTTATGATCAGACTCTTCTTAAAAAAGATTTTAATAATTATTATTTCCTATTGTTCAAAAAATTGTTATGAACCAATGCGCTGTTTATGAGATAATTTTCTTTTCAAAACATAATTGAAGCTTTATAATTTTTCACTTAAGTGAATTGTTAATAACAAAACGAAAATTAACAATTCCTCGAATTTTCCAACGGGAATCTATTCCAAGAAATAGATCCACGAAAGGAAAAAAATCTCAGATAAACAGTTCAACAATTATCGCACTTGCAAAGTTAATGTTTGCGCTACAAAAAATTGTTAATTAACTAACGGATAACTAATTGAAAAATCGCGATAAACATTTTTGGACCACGGATTATTGTTTATTGATCTATCCTGCATGATCATCCAAATCAAATGGATTATATTTATTTCTCAGCATTATCCTTTCAAAATCGAAATCCCTCAATTTCTGCCGTCTGCGTTGTCTGCTGATCAAAATATTCACAGGAAGCATAATGAGATGCAATTACAATTGAATTCCATAACGAATTTCACAAACATCTTTTTGTCAGTATTCTACAACTAGCTATCAAGATTCAATTCGATCGGGTTTGTATTAGTAGAAAACAAAATTATTTCTAAGAAACCATTGTGCCGATTATGCCCATTAACGAACTTGTTGGTCGCATTGGGATACGCCACCTACCCTGAAAATTTCCAGTCACTATCTCTTTCCCTTCTCAAGTTATCGTGGCAACGGCCGGCCGGACAGAATCAAATTTGACCCCGTATTCTTTATCATCATCAGTGAGACCCAATCCCCCACACGACCTCGAATTCTTCATCAGGGAGTCGAACCCAATCGTTTGAGACCATTTTCGGCAAAAAATTCGAAAATTACAAATATTTGGGCAAAATGATAACGCGATGTTCCCCAGAACATAGGCTCAAAAAGAATGAAGAAACTGCATGTTATGGGGAACATCGCGTTATCCTTTTGCCAAATGTCTGTAATGTTCGAATTTTTTGCCGAAAATGGTCTCAAACGATTGGGTTCGACTTCCTGATGAAGAATTCGAGGTCGTTTGGGGGATTGGGTCTCACTGATGAAGATAAAGAATTCGGGCCTCGGGGTCAAATTTGATTCGGTCCGGCCAGCCGTTGCCACGATAACTGTACAACGGAAAGATATAGCGAAATTTTCAGGGTATGTGGCGCTTCCAAATACGGCGAACAAGTTCGTTAATGTGCATAATCGGCCAACGGTTTTAGAGTGATCATTTTTTCAGGAACCAATACAGATCCGATGGAATTCAATCTTGGGAGGCAGTTATAGAATACTAACGCAAAGAAACTAGTGAAATTTTGTAAGAATCGTATCACTAGAAAATTTTACAAAAAATATTATTTGTCAGGATAACCTGAGAACGGAAAGAGATAGCGACTTGCAACTTTCAGGGTAGGTTTAGTATATAGATGGGACCTTTCGAATGAAAATAATCGAATCTTTCGATTATTGAAACCTCTCCAGATATCTGAAGATGTTCTGAAAAAAGCGAGCGAATTAATCTGAATGATTTTCGGTCGTCTATTATGTGGCACCGAGAGAGATAACGCAACTCTATTTACGAGAATGTCGAAATATTTCGTCTACGTTTTGAATCTTTTGATATTCCGAATTACCAGTGACGGTCAGACTCGAAGGCGAGATATCATGAGAAGTTCGTTTAACGATCGATAGAATATATGGGTGACATCTGGTGCGTTTTGTTGTCATTCCCGCATTTATTATTCGGAATTTTTGGTTCATACATTCATACTTCATTTCGAACAGCTGGAAATAAATATGGTATCCAGCCCGGCACTTTCTTTCAGCGGTGGGATGCAATCAAATAATACTGAATACTGTCGAAACGAGCTGAAGCAACCATATTGGAGATTAGGCATAACGAAAACAACTGACACGAAAAGGAGCGGGACTAGCCCCGAGCATATCATATCTCGAGTGATATTCGATTATTGAAACCTATCGAGAACTTATACATAGGTATATCGATTATTGAAATCATGCGATCATGCCCAACTCCAAGTACCTGAATACGTCATTTAAGTTTGTTAATAGTCAGAATCGGGAAAACGCTTTTGGAGTTGAATGAAATTTGGTTGTTATTTACTCAATAACACGAAAAATATGAAACCGATCGAATTCAGACATGGTTTTTGGTTGAAGAATATCGAAGCAAATATTCTTGCGAAATTTCGTGAGGATCGTATAAAGAATATTTTCAAATATTAATGTAAATCGTTGTATAAGAAATTATACGTTCCGATATCGCTGAAATTCTGCGGGAGCCTTTAAAACCTAACTCTACTGCCAAGTTCCAAGTTTGAACATTATCGGATCTATATTATTGGAGATCCGGACAGCCTTGTGTGAGTTCAGTAGCCGAATGGGTGCCTGTTGCCTCGATAACTTTCGAACGAAACGAGATAGGGACTTGAAATATTCAGGGTAGGTTGCGCATCCGAATGGGAAGTGCGTTGTTGGGTATATAGGTACTCGGCCAATCGGTTTCGGAGTTCTCGATAACTCAAAAAATACAGACCCGATCGAATTGAAACTTGGTATCTAATTGTAGAATATCGACATGTAGACATGTGTGAAATTTTGTGAGAATCGTACCACTAGAAAATTTTGAAAATATTACGAAAAAGTATCATGTATCTCAAGATAACTTGAGAACGGAAAAAAATAACGACTTGCAATTTTCAGGGTACGTTGCGCATCCAAATGCGAAATTTAATTTCATTAATTGGCATAATTGGCCAAATGGCTTTGGAATGATACTCACCTGAAAGTTTGTTGTTATTTCCGCTATAACTCAAAATATACAAATCTGATACTCGGTGATTACTTGTAGAACGCCGAACCACTAATTTTCGTCAAATTTCGGGAACATCGTATTCTGGAGTTACCTGGGGCGTAAGTTTTTTCAATTTCAATAGAATACATATGAAAAAACTAAAAACTGATGTGATCATAGAGTCTCTCGTTACTGAGGTGTATGTCATCAAAATTATATTAAACGTGTATATTCCGAAATTTGAGCGAAGTGAAAAACATTTCGGAAGCTTGTTCCGAAATTTTTTTCTCTCGCCAATTTCTTTATTTCGGTACAGAACAGGAATCAAGAGATCTGAGAGAACTTATTTTCTGTACCGAAATATAAAAACCTTCTGGGAAATTGCTGAGATGAACCAATTTCGGAACAAATTTCTGTGATTTTCCTCACTTCGCTCACATTTCAGAATATACATTATATGAATTCATATAATATTATGAAAGCTAGGAAAACGGTTTATATGGATGCTACATTCGATAAAGAGTGTCCAATAGAGGTGAGTAGACAATAGAACATGCTCGCAAAAGCTCCTGACTTGACGTCAGTGCTTGAACCAATTTTTTAGATCGAAATTTCTCTGCTTTCGGTCCATATTCATCTGATTGATGAGTGAATTTCGGATTGATTTTAAGGAGGCAGTGTTGCCATATTGAAATTTCTGAGAGCAGGAGTGCCGGGCAATAAAAAAACAGGAGATTTTTCAATAAACGATTTTGTTCATAAACTACAAAAGATTGAGTTATTTTAATATATACATATACATACATATAATTTACAATAAAATATACGACATTGTTTATGTGATTCTTACTCTGAATCGGTCAATTCAGATTTGTTTGTTTACATCTGTGAGTTATGTAGATGAAAGTGTGATTCATCAGGGTTAAAGGAATTGCATATTTATTCTTTTGAACTCTAATGAGCTTCGCTATGAAGTAACCCTACAATACCAGCCGTAGATAGCTTATTACGCTGATCGGATCCGATCCTAAAAATGTATTAGAATATGGTTTAAATAACACCCCCATAAATACTGCCTATTCAAGTTACCGATAGCCGACGTAAGTAATAAATAAATATTGTGGAATTCTGCTACCTTCCGAAAGCAAAAGTTCCGACGCAAAATGAATCTTCTTTATCTGTTTATGTTTATACTATTCTGACAATAGAAATAATCAGCTTAAAACGGCATCAACTGTTTTCAAAAGTAAATTCTTGGAAAAAATTGGAAAGGATTTTTGGACGAAAAAGTAGACTTATGTTATGTTCCATTCCGTGTATTTCTCATCTCGGGTGTAATTATGCCCAATAAACTATATTCAAGATATTATTTGCCACAAATTCTAGCAATATGAAAAATGTCTGAATTTTTTGACGTAAATGGTCTCAAACGATTTGGTTCGACTCCCCAATGAAGAATTCGAGGTCAAATTTGATTCTGTCCGGCCGTTGCCACTATAACTTGAGAACGGAGAGAGCTAGCTACTTAAAATTTTCAGGGTAGGTGGTGCATCCAATACGACGGACAAGTTCGTTAATGGGCATGCATAAAATCGGCCGGATGGTTTCCAAGCAATCATTTTGTTTTCAACCAATATAAATCCGATCGAATTGAAACTTGGTGAATAGTTATAGAATATAAACCTAACCAAGTATGTGAAATTTTGTGAGAATCGTATTGCTAGAAAATTATTAAAAAATTATTAAAAAAATATTTTTGTTGTCACGATAACCTGAGGACGGAAAGAGATAGCGGCTTCAAGTTTTCAGGTTAGGTTGTGCATCTGAATGCGACATTTGAGTTTGTTTATACCCGAAAAATACAAAACCGATTGAATTCAAACATGGTTATTAGTTGAAGAATGCCAACGCGTAAATTCTAGCAAAATTTCGTGAGGATAGTATTTGTCGAAAATTTTAAAGAAATCATTGAAAATAAAAAAAAAATTCATCAGTAACTATTCGTCTGAAATTGCTGAAATTTTGCAAGAGCTTTCAGAACCTAACTCTACTGCCAAGTTAGAAGTTTTAACACGAATATTGTTGGAAATTCGAGCAGCCTTGTGTGAGTTCAGTATGGGGGTCCTTTGCCTCGATAATTTATCTCTTAATCGAATTTACCATGGTAAATTCGATAAAGAGTGTCCAATACATGAATTTACCATAGTAAATTCGATTAAGAGTGTCCAATACAGAAGAACAGACAATAGAATTCACCATGGTAAATTCGATTAAGAGTGTCCAAAACAGGACAATGGACAACAGAACACGCGCAAAAGCTCCTGAGTTCACGTCAGTGCTTAAGCCAATTTTTTTTCGTGAAGTCAGGAGCTTTTGCGCGTATGTTCTATTGTCTATTCTGACCGCTCTTAATCGATTATACCATGATTCATTCTATTGTCCGTTCTTCTGAATTGGACAACCTTAATCGAATTTACCATAGAATTCACCTTGCTAAATTCGATTAACCATCATTTAACAAATATTCTAGCTCGGCCAAGCGGAATATTTGTTGTCGGTTAAAATCAATGAATACTTCACCGTCTGTCTTCTTCAAGAAGTCACAATATTGGCAAGATCTCGAAACTCTGATATTGAGCCAATATTGGAGGCAATAATAATTACCAATATTAGCCCAATATTGAAATATCAATATTCGACCAATATTGGATGCAGCATTTATTCATAATATTAGCCGGATATAGAAATCCCAATATTGGGGTAATATTGGAGACATTACCCCACATTAAATATTGGCCAACATAGTTTTGTCAATTCGGGGCCAATATTGGCGATAGGAAAAAGTCCGAATATTGGCTAGATCTTGATATTGTAATATTGGGCCAATGTTGGAGGCAATACTAATTCACGATATTGGCCCAATATGGAAATCTCAATACTCGACCAATATTCGATACAGAATTAATTCATAATATTGGCCGGATATAGAAATCCCAATATTGGGGCAGTACTCATATTCAATATGGACCAATATAGTTTTGCCAATTCGGGGCCAATATTGGCGGTAGGACGAAGTCACAATATTGGCTAGATCTTGAAACTGTAATATTGGGCCAATATTAGAGGCAATACTAATTCACAATATCGGCCCAATATGTAAATCACAATATTCGACCAATATTGGATGCAGCATTAATTCATAATATTGGCCGGATATAGAAATCCCTATATTGGGGTAATATTGGAGGCAGTATCCACATTCAATATTGGCCAATATAGTTATGCCAATTCGGTGCCAATATTGGCGGTAACGACAAGTTACAATATTGGCTAGATCATGAAACTGTAATATTGGACCAATGTTGGAGGCAATTCTAATTCACATTATTGGCCCAATACGGAAATCTCAATATTCGACCAATATTGGATCCAGTATTAATTCATGATATTGGCCGGATATAGAAATCCCAATATTGGGGTAATATTGGAGGCAGTACCCATATTCAATATTGGCCAATATAGTTTTGCCAATATTGGCGGTAATAACAAGTTACAATATTGGCTAGATCATGAAACTGTAATATTGGGCCAATGTTGAAGGCAATACTAATTCACAATATTGGCCCAATATGGATATCTCATAATTCGACCAATATTGGATGCAGTATTAATTCATAATATTGGCCGGATATAGAAATCCCAATATTGGGTTAATATTGGTGGCAGTATCCATATTCAATATTGGCCAATATAGTTTCGCCAATTCGGTGCCAATATTGGCTGTAATAACAAGTTACAATATTGGCTAGATCATGAAACTGTAATATTGGGCCAATGTTGGAGGTAATACTATTTCACAATATTGGCCCAATATGGAAATGTCAATATTCGACCAATATAGGATGCAGCCTTGATTCATAATATTGGCCGGATATAGAAATTCCAATATTGGGTTAATATTGGAGGCAGTGCCCACATTTAATATTGGCCAATATAGTATTGCCAATTCGGTGCCAATATAGGCGGTAACAACAAGTTACAATATTGGCTACATCTTGAAACTCCAATATTAGGCCAATATTGGAGGCAATTCAAATTCACAATATTGGCCCAATATGAACATTGTAATATTTGACCAATATTGGATGCAGCATTAATTCATAATATTGGCCAGATGTAGAAATCCCAATGTTGGGGTAATATTGGAGGCAGTACTCACATTCAATATTGGCCAATATAGTTTTGCCAATTCGATGCCAATGTTGGCGGTAACAACAAGTTACAATATTAGCTAGATCATGGAACTGTAATATTGGGCCAATATTGGAGGCAATACTTATTCACAATATTGGCCCAATATGGAAATCTCAATATTCGACCAATATTGGATGCAGCATTAATTCATAATATTGGCCAGATATAGAAATCCCAATATTGGGGTAGTATTGGTGGCAGTACCCATATTCAATATTGGCCAATATAGTTTCGCCAATTCGCTGCCAATATTGGCGGTAATAACAAGTTACAATATTGGCTAGATCATGAAACTGTAATATTGGGCCAATGTTGGAGGCAATACTAATTCACAATATTGGCCCAATATGGAAATCTCAATATTCGACCAATATTGGATGCAGCATTAATTCATAATATTGGCCGGATATAGAAATCTCAATATTGGGGTAATATTGGGGGCAGTACTCATTATCAATGCTGGCCAATATAGTTTTGCCAATTCGGGGCCAATATTGGCGGTAGGAAGAAGTCACAATATTGGTTACATCTTGAAACTTCAATATTGGGCCAATGTTGGAGGCAATACTAATTCACAATATTGGCCCAATATGTAAATCACAATATTTGACCAATATTGGATGCAGCACTAAATCACAATATTGGCTAGATCTTGAAACTGTAATATAGGGCCAATATTGTAGGCACTACTAATTCTCAATATTGGCCCAATATAGAAATACCAATATTTGACCAATATTGGATGCAGCACTAAATCACAATATTGGCTAGATCTTGAAACTGTAATATAGGGCCAATATTGTAGACACTACTAATTCTCAATATTGGCCTAATATAGAAATACCAATATTTGACCAATATTGGATGCAGCATTAATTCATAATATTGGCCAGATGTAGAAATCCCAATATTGGGGTAATATGGGAGGCAGTACTCACATTCAATATTGGCCAATACAGTTTTGCCAATTCGATGCCAATGTTGGCGGTAACAACAAGTTACAATATTGGCTAGATCATGGAACTGTAATATTGGGCCAATGTTGGAGGCAATACTTATTCACAATATTGGCCCAATATGAACATTGTAATATTTGACCAATATTGGATGCAGCATTAATTCATAATATTGGCCAGATGTATAAATCCCTATATTGGGGTAATATTGGAGGCAGTACTCACATTCAATATTGGCCAATACAGTTTTGCCAATTCGATGCCAATGTTGGCGGTAACAACAAGTTACAATATTGGCTAGATAATGGAACTGTAATATTGGGCCAATATTGGAGGCAATACTTATTCACAATATTGGTCCAATATGGAAATCTCAATATTCGACCAATATTGGATGCAGCATTAATTCATAATATTGGCCAGATATAGAAATCCCAATATTGGGGTAGTATTGGTGGCAGTACCCATATTCAAAATTGGCCAATATAGTTTCGCCAATTCACTGCCAATATTGGCGGTAATAACAAGTTACAATATTGACTAGATCATGAAACTGTAATATTGGGCCAATGTTGGAGGCAATACTAATTCACAAAATCGGCCCAATATGGAAATCTCAATATTCGACCAATATTGGATGCAGCATTAATTCATAATATTGGCCGGATATAGAAATCCCAATATTGGGGTAATATTGGGGGCAGTACTCATTATCAATACTGGCCAATATAGTTTTGCCAATTCGGGGCCAATATTGGCGGTAGGAAGAAGTCACAATATTGGTTAGATCTTGAAACTTCAATATTGGGCCAATGTTGGAGGCAATACTAATTCACAATATTGGCCCAATATGTAAATCACAATATTTGACCAATATTGGATGCAGCATTAATTCATAATATTGGCCAGATATAGAAATCCCAATATTGGGGTAATATTGGTGGCAGTACCCATATTCAATATTGGCCAATATAGTTTCGCCAATTCGCTGCCAATATTGGCGGTAATAACAAGTTACAATATTGGCTAGATCATGAAACTGTAATATTGGGCCAATGTTGGAGGCAATACTAATTCACAATATTGGCCCAATATGGAAATCTCAATATTTGACCAATATTGGATGCAGCATTAATTCATAATATTGGCCGGATATAGAAATCCCAATATTGGGCTAATATTGGGTGCAGTACTCATTATCAATACTGGCCAATATAGTTTTGCCAATTCGGGGCCAATATTGGCGGTAGGAAGAAGTCACAATATTGGTTAGATCTTGAAACTTCAATATTGGGCCAATGTTGGAGGCAATACTAATTCACAATATTGGCCCAATATGTAAATCACAATATTTGACCAATATTGGATGCAGCACTAAATCACAATATTGGCTAGATCTTGAAACTGTAATATAGGGCCAATATTGTAGGCACTACTAATTCTCAATATTGGCCCAATATAGAAATACCAATATTTGACCAATATTGGATGCAGCACTAAATCACAATATTGGCTAGATCTTGAAACTGTAATATAGGGCCAATATTGTAGGCACTACTAATTCTCAATATTGGCCCAATATAGAAATACCAATATTTGACCAATATTGGATGGAGCATTAATTCATAATATTGGCCAGATGTAGAAATCCCAATATTGGGGTAATATTGGAGGCAGTACTCACATTCAATATTGGCCAATATAGTTTTGCCAATTCGATGCCAATGTTGGCGGTAACAACAAGTTACAATATTGGCTAGATCATGGAATTGTAATATTGGGCCAATGTTGGAGGCAATACTTATTTACAATATTGGCCCAATATGGAAATCTCAATATTCGACCAATATTGGATGCAGCATTAATTCATAATATTGGCCAGATATAGAAATCCCAATTTGGGGTAATATTGGTGGCAGTACCCATAT
Source organism: Halyzia sedecimguttata (assembly GCA_937662695.2). Taxonomy (NCBI): domain Eukaryota; kingdom Metazoa; phylum Arthropoda; class Insecta; order Coleoptera; family Coccinellidae; genus Halyzia; species Halyzia sedecimguttata. The sequence continues at coordinate 65,356,801 of OW569415.2, read as the reverse complement.
TCAATATTGGCCAATATAGTTTCGCCAATTCGCTGCCAATATTGGCGGTAATAACAAGTTACAATATTGGCTAGATCATGAAACTGTAATATTGGGCCAATGTTGGAGGCAATACTAATTCACAATATTGGCCCAATATGGAAATCTCAATATTGGACCAATATTGGATGCAGCATTAATTCATAATATTGGCCGGATATAGAAATCCCAATATTGGGCTAATATTGGGTGCAGTACTCATTATCAATACTGGCCAATATAGTTTTGCCAATTCGGGGCCAATATTGGCGGTAGGAAGAAGTCACAATATTGGTTAGATCTTGAAACTTCAATATTGGGCCAATGTTGGAGGTAATACTAATTCACAATATTGGCCCAATATGTAAATCACAATATTTTACCAATATTGGATGCAGCACTAAATCACAATATTGGCTAGATCTTGAAATTGTAATATAGGGCCAATATTGTAGGCACTACTAATTCTCAATATTGGCCCAATATAGAAATACCAATATTTGACCAATATTGAAAGCAGCCCTAATTCATAATATTGGCCAGATATAGAAATCCCAATATTGGGCCAATATTGGAGGTCGTCCTCATTTACAATATTGACAAATAGAGTTTTGCCAATATAGGGCCAATATTGGCGGTAGCAACAAGTCACAATATTGGATATATATTGAAATTCCAATATAGGGCCAATATTGGGGATATATAGATTTACTATGAATCTATGTATCTATATTGGGCCAATATAGAATCGTTACTCCGCCAATATAGTGTGCTACCTGGGATGTTCTGGGGAACATCGCGTTATCATTTTGCCCAAATGTCTGTAACTTTCGAATTTTTTTACGAAAATGGCCTCAAACGATTTGGTTCGACTCCTCAATGAAGAATTCGAAGTCAAATTTGATTCTGTCCGGTCGGCCGTCCAGCCGTCCAGCCGTTGCCACGATAACTTGAGAACGGAAAGAGCTAGCAACTTGAAATTTTCAGGGTAGGTGTCGCATCTCAATACGACGGACAAGTTCGTTAATGGGCACAATCGGCCCAGTGGTTTCCGAGTAATAATTTTGTTTTCAACCAATATAGGTCCGATCGAATTGAAACTTGGTGAATAGTTGTAGAATATACACCTAAGCACGTTTGTGAAATTTTGTGAGAATCGTATTGCTAGAAAATTAATAAAAAATTATTAAAAAATATTTTTGTTGTCACGATAACCTGAGAACGGAAAGAGATAGCGGCTTGAAAATTTCAGTTTAGGTTGTGCATCTGAATGCGACATTTGAGTTTGTTTATGAGCATAATTGGCCAAATGGTTTTAGAGTTATAGCCATCTGAAATGTTCTGAAATTTGGTGGTTTTTTGTTCCTCATTAACTCGAAAAATACTGAACCGATTAAATTCAAACATGGTTATTAGTTGTAAAATGCCAACTCAAAAATGTTTTCAAAATTTGGTGAGAATAGCATTTGTAGAAAATTTTTAATATATCATTGAAAATAAAAAAAAAATCTATCTATCAGTAGCTATTCGTTTGAAATTGCTGAAATTTTGCAAGAGCCTTCATAACCTGACCCTACTGCCAAGTTTCAAGTTTTAATATGATCGGTTAAATATTGTTGGAGATTCGAGCATTCTTGTGTGAGTTCAGTAGATGGGTGACCGTTGCCTCGATAACTTTCGAACGAAAGGAGATAGGGACTTGCAATTTTCAGGGTAGGTTGCGTATCCGAAAGGGAGAGTTGAGTTCGTTTTTGGGCATAATCGGTCTAACGCTTTCCGAGTTATACCCACCTGGAATATTATTTCCTTGATAACTCAAAAAATAAATATTCGATCGAATTGAAGCTTGGTAACTAGTAGTAGAAAATCAACATAAAGACGTGTTTGAAATTTTGTCAGAACCGTACCCCTAGAAAATTTGAAAAAAATAACGAAAAAAAAATTTAATTTACCATGGTAAATTATGTTGTCCATTCTCCTGTATTGGACACTCTTAATTTGAATTTACCATGGTAAATTCGAATTAAGTGTCCAATACAGCAGAATGGACAACATAATTTACCATGGTAAATTCGATTAAGGGTGTCCAATACAGAAGAATGGACAATAGAACATACGCGCAAAAGCTTCTGACTTCACGTCAGTGCTTGTTTCTTTTTGAAACTACTTATCCCCAAATTGAAATTCTTTAGAGTTACTCTCAGTTAATTGAGGATTATTTCAATTTTCATTCGAGAATTTTTTTTTTCGTACTAGTCCTACTCGTAACAAGCAACTAATAATCACATTGATCACAAGTAAAGGAGGGAAAACCAAGTATCGAAAAAGTCTGTTAGTTGCTCGGATTTCCGGCTATATTTTTTGATCTCGTGAGAAAATTTATTACATATGTACATTTTTGGAAAGTTCATCAACCAAGGAAGTTTGAAGTTTTTTTTAATTGAAATTTTTTCGAGAAATACGCATTTGTTTCATGAAAATTGATTGACAAAAGAATTAATGCCACTTCAGTCTCTTCATTTTTCAGGTGATTCGAATTTTTGGGGAATGAGATCCAAGGATTAACTTAATAAAGCTCGAAACGATCGCAAGAAGAGACAATCTTTTCTTCGATATTTCTGATCTACAAAGTAATTCTTTCCTCAATATAAATGTTGGTGTACTCAACTGCAAAAACAATTATACGTATAATGTGGTTTGCCATGAAACCCCAGGAAAATAATATACATGAAACGTAAGAAAAAAAATTTACTGAAGCAAGATTTCGAAGAGGTACATGGAAATGATAGAAAGATTATGAAGATAGCTAAAGAAATCGTGCAGGTAAGCCAAGATTAACGTCCGTGCAATCCCAACAAGCCTAGTCCCAATCCGGGAATACCGACTACTCCAGGGGCTACAGCAGCGCTGACGACTCCTCCTGGGATTGGAGCTGCAGCTACGGCTCCAGCTTGAGCGGCGGCAGCAATGTGACTACCGTCAGGTCCAACTACGGCTGCTTGGGAGGCTGGACCGACCAGAAGAGCACCTGGATTAGCAGGTCCTATCAGAGTGGCGGCGCCACCAAGGCCCAAGACGGATGCTTGACTCACAGCCACACAGGCGACGAGAAGAATGGCTACCTAGAAACCATAAAACAATTATTCAGTCTGAATTTTCCGTGTTCAATGAACTGAAACAGAGATCTGCTAGATTTTAATACTAGACAATGGTTTAGGTGGCCACATACATGATGTGAAAGGGAGTATCATTATCCTCTTATATATATATATATATATATATTTATTATTTAATCTACCTGCCCAAAAATCAGGGTCAGCGCTAATCATTTGGGGCCTGAAACAAGGAATCTTCAGGCGCCCCTCTACCTATGAAATATGAAAAGTCGGCTGGCGAACTGGGTCAAAATGCCGCCCCCAGAAAGTTGGCGCCCTAAACAGTTGATCCACAGTTTCACCATCAGCGCCGGCCCTGCCAAATATAATGCTCCACAAAAGTTAAGGAAGTTCAGAAATTCTGAGACTGTATCAAAAGTTTCCATTTTTTTCACCAATTTTTTATATATGAGAAATCTAAATGTTTACTCACTTATCTAACCAATTCGTTTACCCATTTCTTTATAAGTTTCACAGTTCAGAATGAGTCAAAAAATTAAAAAAATAAAGTTCAGTAAATAGTATGGCCTCCTCGAACATCAACCACATCCTGAAAACGCCTTTGCAAACTTTCGATCAGATTGTTGAAGCAGCCTTGACTTGATCAATTTCTCTCCAGAGTTGCGGTTTGAGTTCTTGATGTGTATGTGGAGGTACTTGATGATAATCGAAATCGCATATGATTTTGAGTAGGTGGAATTCTTCTCAAAAGTCATCGAGAATGTAGGAAAACGTCTCGAAGTCTTCGGCGAACTGTTTCAATCGAAACCAAAACACCATAGTAGCGTTCAAAAGGCGCTGTTGCATGATTCGACAAGTACTCAAATTCTCTCTACGGGTAGACAAAACAGGAACCAATCTTGTGGTGGTCGATCTTGGCCGTCCATTTCTTGGTCTTTCGGTGACGTTTCCAGTTTCTCGATATCGATGGACGAGCCGGGAAACTATACTTTCACTAACTTGAAAGAAATTCGCAACATCTCTCTGGGTCTAGGCATTATTGCAAAACAAATTTTCAGATTCAAGTTGATTGTAAGAACGTAAAACAATAACTGATCAAAAATTCTCTGAAACGCAAGCGCCATGAACTCGCCAGAAACTGAAAAAGTTATCAAACGACAAACACTAATCAGATATGAGAGAGTAAACATTCCTCCAAAATGATCATTTGGTGGACAAGAATTGGCATATTTTGAAACGGTCACAAAATTTCTGAACTTCCTTAACTTTTGCGGAGCAGTATACATCAAAATTTGGACACCCGCCTTTACCTATCCGAATATCATTCATTTGTTTCTAGGTCTGTGAATGAATTGCTGAAACTTCACCTTCTTTCTAGAATCCATTAGGTAGGTATTTGGGCACGATTAGTTTTTGAGAAAATAAACGTGTTGAAAACTCCTATTCAAATTTTTAGAAAACCACGGTTTACCAAAATTATTGTTAACTTTTTGGGAGAACATGGAAGATCAATAAATGTAATGATCAAAATTAATCATTTGTTAAAGATTCAAAAGGAAAAATCTAAACATAGACGTAATTGTTTAATTAATATCGACTTATCTCTTACCACAGAGTTCATTTTGATCGTTGTAATTACTGAGTGTTAACTGCAGAATCAAATGCATATACCCCTGTATTTATGCGTTAGACTTTTTCTATAAAAATCGTAACCTTCAACAAGTCTTACGTACGATCAAATGATATTGCATGCTAGGTTGACAAGTATGGGATAGGTCTCTTGGGTGTAGAGGAATATAATTCCTGCATTTTTGCATTTTCTAGTTCATAACATTGCTCGAGATATGTGGAATTAAGAGATATATTACCTATAGTAGCTTTGTGATATATCTGAATAATTTATAGAATCAATTGAACAATGATATGGTTTCAGTTTTCATTTCTTGAAAGTTTTTATCAGTATCACCATCAACAATTCAGGAAAATTAATAAACTATCGTACATAATTACTTTTTTGTTTCAAATATCCAAAGACAATGAACTAATCAACGAGCTTTATTCGTATTTCCATTGAACAGCTGAGGAACTATTGCGATAAAGTAACCAGAATTGAATCTGGAACAATTGGATTTAATATTCATTTGGAAAGTGTTCACAAAAGAAATAAGTGTAGAAGGGAACTCATAGTTCACAAGACCTTATGCAAAATGACCTTTGATCATTCGGTAGATCAAAAATCAAAATTTACCGAAAATATATACTGACTGACAAAGAAACTGCAACACCCAGAAGGAGCTGTTTAAATTTAAATTAAAACATAGATAGTAAAGCAAGGAGTAAATGATTGAAATTTGAAGAAAAAAAACGAAGAGTTTACAATTTTTTTAATAAATTTGTTGATAATGTGTTTGCCCACCGCGATTATCTAGACACTCCCCCAACACGTCTTGGCATTGATGCAAAAAGATGGTCTATTTCTTCTTGATGGATACCTACTATCCCAAGCTACCTGTAGTTCATGTCTCAGAGCCGCCAAAGTCCGTGGGAGCTGGGCTAAATTTCCAAGCCTTCTATCCATGATGTCCCAGACATGCTCTATGGGCGCAAGATCGTGAGATCTGGGCGGCCATGGCAAAAGATTCACATGGGTCGCTTCAAAAAAGTTTAAACTAACTCTGGCAACATGAGGTCGAGCATTATCTTGCTGAAATATGGGATTCTTGAGCCGGTAAGCCCATTTAATCCCAAGGTATTGGAAATGCAGAAAAAACCCCAAGTCTTTGAATTTTATTGCTGATTAGTGTTTATATAGTATATTTACGATACGTAATAATTGAAAAGTGTAGAGTTATTCATGAAAAATGCTGGTTCGAAAACGAACCTTTGGGATCAGGCATTAGGAATAAGGCACATAATACAAACAAAAATATATTTTTTCTACTGAAAACTACAATAAACATTTCTCAAATTGAATCTCAATTATGATTAGACTTAATGAAACAAATTTTCAAGAGAAAGGATGCCGTTACATGCTTTTATAGAATGGTGCGAAAACGAACCATTGGTAAAATTGGGATAGCATTCTTCTTACTTTTTGTGGTACTCTGCAAAGCAAGAAACGTGTAAATGCAGTTTACACTTTTTACATAGGTGCTCTGTGTGGCTGTGGCATATTTGACATCGTCTCCTAACTTTTTGTTCGTTAGAAATTATAGTATGGTCGAAATGATCAAATCGCATTTCTGTCGTAGGTTGATGGGGATTTCTTTCGACATAAACATTCTCAGACTCTATGAGTCGCAAAGCAATATATGACTTGAAATCAACCTGCGACATTTTTGCTTTATTTGCCAAATTGTAAATTTTCCATGCATTCACAACTGTACTGTCCAACGAGTTACAGAAAAGTGGCCACCACCATTTCTTGCCCAACACTCTTGAACGGTAATTAGCGACCCCATTGTCCACCCCACCCATATATTGATATATTTATTATACTGGCTAATCATATTCGGTTGATTTACTTGAATTTCCTTTTTCTCTTTTCTATTATAACGCTTCACTTTTGTTATTGGCTGAACATTATAAGCATTGCTACAAACAGTAACCGTTGCATTATCATGCCAACGCACAGTGAAATTTTTGTATCCCTTTCAAATGCAGAATCATATGAGCCTCTATGTATTTTTGTTATAGATTTTTCATTTTCTAATGGGCAATGACTCGTTCTATTATCCCTTATGGTTCCAGTAGCAAAGAAACCCTTATTTTTCAAATGAACAAATAGTTTGAAAGATGAAAAGAAGTCATCGAAAAAAATATGATGATAAAACGGTTTATCTACCACGGAAAGTAATGCCATGACAACATCTCCCCCAAGACCTATTTCTGATTTTTTATTATCACCAGCCCCTGCATACGGTAGAGAATAGTACAAATAACCTTCTGAAGAACAGAAACACCAAAGCTTGAAGCCAAAGCGGACTGGCATTCATTTCAGAAACATTTTACACTAGTGTCTGCCAAAGTAAGGGATCATTTGCTCATCAATAGAGAGATTGAAAGCAAATATTCCCCACTGTAAATCTTTTTTATTGATGACTCAAAGTATGGTCTAATTTTAGCAAATTTGTCTTTCGCATTCAATTGAGTGTTGTCTGAAAAATGTATATTTCTTTTGATATCCTGAAACCTATTTCTGCTCATACATTTTTTCACTATTTCTAAACCCTTGTCTTTGTCAGTTGACCAATACATTGAAATTCGTGGTAATGTATGGTAACCGGTAAGTAACATGATTCCCAAAAATTTTAAAAGATCCTCCTTTGCAATCTTGAAACTAGGACGGTTATTTTGTTGAGCATATATTTGGGAACAATCTAATATATAATAGATCACCTCATGGTCAAAAAATAAAAACAATATGTCCAAAGGCGTTTTACCAGCCACCTGATCAATTATATGTTGTTGATCTGAGGCCTCGCAAGATACCGGACAATGTGTATATTCAATTTCACCCTTTGTCCATGACGGTTTCGATGTAACTGGAACTGACACTGTAGGATCCGATCTAGATTTCTTCGCAGCAAGAGTTTCCTCATCAGATGAGTCGTATTCTTCCGTGATATCAACAGCTTGACAGTTTGTTCTTGGCCCATGAATTTCGAAAGTTCCCGCGATTTCCAGAAAATCACTGTTTGTTTCCGCACAGACTTCATCGTCGAAATCTTCTTCATCTGTGAGAGTGTCTACTTCAGTTGGAATGTAAACCGCATCAATCATACCTAAAATATCAACTCTTTACCAACTTGTATATTATTGCCAAAATTATTGAAACATACCTCGATCGCTCTCCAATTCATTTACTACCTCCTTTATAGCTGCCTCTAATTCTTTTTGAGTTAGAAACTTGTAAGGGAGAACATATGGCTCCACTATTTCTTGAAGGTAACGCAGCGCTGTCATGTTACCTCGAATAAAGACTAAAGGTGACCTACTTGCATGTGCAATAGCACCCCATACCATAACGCCTACTGTCCGGTGTACATGACGCTCAATATCAAACTGAGGTTCACGTCTTTCTCACCAACGTCGTCTAACCCTTCTTCGGCCATCATGTGCACCCAAGGAGAATCGAGATTCATCAGAAAAGACGACCTGTTGCCATTCCACATTCCAATGTTGACGTTCTCTGCACCACTGTAATCGTTGCTGGCGATGCTCAACCGTCAGAGGTAACACAAGATGGGGTCGATAATGCTCCAGTCCAAAAGACCTAATCCGGTGGTAAACCGTTCGGACAGTTACATGATGGCCTTGTTCTCCTAACGACTCATCAGCCAAATATCGAGTTGTCGCCAACCGGTCTCTAATGTGCATAACTCATGCAACAAAAAATGTTCACATGAAAAAACTTCACGATTTTTTTCTCCAGATTTTCATCATTTTCTCCTTGCTATACTATCCATGTTTTACCAAAAAAAATTAAAATTTAAACAGCTCCTTCTGGGTGTTGCAGTTTCTTTGTCAGTTAGTTTATGTTGGAAATAACCAACATTGGTCGCATTCAGCGAACGAATCAGTTGCGCAACCGTTACCAAAACGTTGCTCTACGAACTCAACACGTTGTGAAGCGGAGGCTATTTATGGAGCGCATTTCATTTGTGCTAGGTAGCGGTAGCGTAAAGTGACGGAGCGCTTCGTCCGCTGAATGCGACCATTGTTGATTGTTTTACCTGGGTAATAATTATTCGAAAGATCAGATGTTTTGTGCCCTGATTGATTTATCAGAGAGGTGAATTTTTGGTGTTTCTATTTTGAGAAATAACTCGTGAAGATTATTACTGCACAACCGATGAAAAAGGGGTACCTATACTTAACCGTAAGCACCCAGCCGTAATCTCGTTGATTACTGCGTAAATTGTTATTTGCAGTTAGGCAGTGGTGGAAATTCGAACGTACTTTATATAAACAACAAACTGTATTTTTTGTTATCTATACTTTGATACCAAGCATGAAGTAATTATTCAAATGTAATATTTATATAATTTAAAATATTCTTCAGTGTGGAAAAGCCAAATGGAATATATTCATTATCTTGGTTACTGTAGATATTTATGGAAACATCAATATTGGACACTCTTAATTCGAATTTACCATGGTAAATTCGAATTAAATGTCCAATACAGGAGAATGAAAAACATAATTTAACATGGTAAATTCGATAAAGGTGTCCAAAACAGGATAATGGACAATCGAACATACGCGCAAAAGCTCCTGACTTCACGTCAGTGCTTGAACCAATTTTTTTTTTCGTAATTTTTATGAAATTTTCTAGGGGTACGGTTCTTACAAAATTTTAAACACGTCTTTATATTGATTTTCTACTACTAGTTACCAAGCTTCAATTCGATCGAATCTTTATATTTTGAGTCATCGGAGAAATAATATTACAGGTGGGTATAACTCGGAAACCGTTAAACCGATTATGCCCAAAAACGAATTTAACTCTCCCATTCGGATACGCAACCTACCCTGAAAATTGCAAATATCGATCTCCTTTCGTTCGAGAGTTATCGAGGCAACGGTCTACTGAACTCACACAAAAGGCTGCTCGAATCTCCAACAATATTTAACCGATCGTGTAAAATCTTAAAACTTGGCAATAGAGTTAGGTTCTATAGGCTCTTGCAATATTTCAGCAATTTCAGACGAATAGTTACTGATATATAGAATTTTTTTTTTAATCTTTAATGATTTCTCAAAAATTTTCTACAAATACTATCCTCACGAAATTTTGCATGAATTTTCACGTTGGCATTCTACAACTAATTACCATGTTTGAATTCAATCGGTTCAGTATTTTTCGAGTTAATGAGGAGAAAAAAACAACCAAATTTCAGATGGCTATAACTCTAAAACCAATTGGCCGATTATGCTTATAAACAAACTCAAATGTCACGTTCAGATGCACAACCTAACCTGAAAACATCAAGCCGCTATCTCTTTCCGTTCTCAGGTTATCGTGACAGCTGAAATATTTTGTGATAATTTTTTAATAATTTTCTAGCGATACGATTCTCACAAAATTTCACAAAAGTTCTTAGGTTCATATTCTAGAAGTACTCACCAAGTTTCAATTCGATCGGATTTATATTGATTGAAAACAAAATTATTACTCGGAAACCATTGGGCCGATTATGCCCATTAACGAACTTGTCCGTCGTATTAGGATGTGCCACCTACCCTGAAAATTTCAAGGCGCTAGCTCTTTCCGTTCTCAAGTTATCATGGCAACGGCTGGACAGAATCAAATTTGACCTCGAATTCTTCATTGGGGAGTCGAACTAAATCGTTTGAGACCATTTTCGTCAAAAAATTCGAAAGTTACAGACATTTGGGCAAAATGATAACGCGATGTTCCCCAGAACATACGCGCAAAAATTGATTCAAGTCCTGTGGACAGGAGCTTTGGCGCTCTTGTTCAAAGTTTGACAAATCTTATCTCCAAAATTATTGGTCTCTGAGAAGGATATAAATGGATTCTTACGATATAACTGCATCATGAAAGAAATTAAATTCAAACAGACCGATTCTCCCCAATAATGAACTTATCCGAGATATTCATTCCTCAAATCTATTCTGAAAATTATATTATATTAATGAAAACTTAGGTAATATTGCAGTTTTGTTTTTACTGGAGATATTCTGAACCCAATTTGATTAGGTATCTTACAAAAGAATATATTTCCATCATCATATGGATTATCCACGGGCATTCGCATTATATATATTATCACCTCAAAAATATAATATCATATCATATCATATCATATATTATAATCCTCATAATTCTACGATACCTGAGGTTATTTCATTGGTCATTTTGCATTCAATCATACTTTGTTTTCTAGAACAGGAGGTGTATTTTATATCAAGAATGACGAACCAGAAATAATTTTGACATTTATCTTTCATAGGAAAATTTGATGACATGCAAGAACACAGATCATATAATAATTAATAGATGGAATAATTGCGTACAGTTAATCCATATGATGATGGAAATGGTAATGGTAAGTTAATAATATTGAGTTCAGAATATCTCCAGTAAAAACAAAACTGAAATATTAGCTAAAGTTTCAATTGATATAATATAATTTTCAGAGTGGATTTGATGAAAAAATAGATCGTTCATCATAGAATTGAGGAACGAATATCTCGGATGAGTTCGTTGTTGGGTAGAATTGGTCTATTGGTTTTGGATTAATAATTTTTGGCACTCTTGTTGAATTTAAATTATTTTATGGTGTTTGAATTTAATTTCTGCTATTATGAAGTTCTATAATAAGAATCCATTGATATAACCCAACTCTTACCAATACTTTCGAAGATATGATTTGTCAAAGTTTGAACAATTTTGGAAAAATAGTTAGTTCAAAGAGGTTTTCAGTATGTGCACTTTGTCATGACTCATTTACTTTGAGACGATGGTACCTGATGAAATTTGTCACCGAATGAAAGTCGGCCATTACAGTTTTGTTCATGCACAACTTTCAACCCCTACCTACCCTTTAATGGAAAAGGGGGGGGGGCGTGAGGGGGTTGAAAGGGTTGTGCATGGACAAAACTGTAATGGTCGACTTTCATTCGGCTCAAAAATTTCATCAGGTACCATCGTCTCAAAGTAAATGAGCCATGACAAAGTACACATACTGAAAACCCCTTTGACCTAACTATTTTTCAAAAAAGAAAAACTTTTTCTTGAAAATTTCTGCACGCCTGTAAGATACAAAGACCTTGGCAAAAAAGTACTACATGACCCACTTTCCCTATTCAAAAAATTTAGATAGTTGATGGGGATGGCACAGGGTGCAACAAAAATCCTTCAAAAATGCATAAAAATTTGGTAAAAGTGAAACAAAAATTGACCTGTTTCAGGATTTTGTAACCAAATATTTTTCTTCTGAGAAAATGAATTTGTTCCATATTTTGACGCGCACTGTATAATCGTAATACCTGCATTGTATTATTACTTATATTAAGCGAAAAAGTCTGCGTGATGATAAGTTAGCAGATGAAGCTGACAGAAGAAGCTGGTTCCAAATTCATATTCTCAACTTCATTTCACATCGCTATTCTAACATCAAGCTTGAGAAATGGCATCAGCAACACAATGATTTCTCGTTCTGCATGCACTTGCACTACCTAGTTGTTACGCCAGTCCATGCAGTGAGAGGAAATCGTTTATGAAACTAGTTTTCTTCCGCGAGTCGGGGTTCTCAGTTGTTAAGGTTGAAGGAATTAATAATACATTCAAAAGTGGAACAAATAGATAAATAATGTCGCTCAATAGCGGTGTTCAATGGCCACCGGAAATTGAAGTAGAATTTAATTGTTTTACCCCTTTACAGTAGTAAATTAGTTGAATGATGTTTGTTTTAGAAATGTGTAGAATAGTTTACACGGAATTACATGATGTATGGAACGTACCCAACAGTTTATGTTGTAGGCACCTAATGTTATCAGTATTAAGGTCATTACCTTATCAGAATGATATTGATATTGATCGTGTAAAGGGCACCATACACATTTACTCTCAATATAATTACAGTGGACCCCCGGTCATCCGGCCCCCGTCTTATACGGCGCTGCTTGTACTCCGACATGCCTATTAATGTTGCATATATGTATTCTGATCTGTAATTTGTCGGATTACAAGGTATAGTCCGGTCAAGTTAGACCAAATAACAGAGGTAAGGTTACCAAAATTCGCATAGAGCATAAAATTGGTAGAGATGGTCAGGATACCATTAGAAAGAAAGGGTGAAAAGTCCTCAAAAATCCCATTGTTGCTAAAAAAGTTATTCAAGGTCAAAGGTCGCGAAAATGGGTTTTTCGCTTTTTTCAGCCAAACGGTGAGTTTTATCATAAAAATAGTTCAAACATAAATTGTAGATCGTGCAATTATCTACAAAAATTGTCTCTATACTTTTTTTCGTGAGAGTCACCGTTTCCGAGATATGAGCGAAGAAAGTTGTATGCTCCATAAAATGCATAAGTACGCCACGTTCATTCGTCACTGGCGCCGTAATGCGAGTTGAATTCTTTTTCTTTCGGTATATTAACTTAAAAAAAATCAATATTAACTCATGCTATCATGGCTATGCTGATTGTGCAAGAAATATTAAAGCCGCAGAACAACGTCGTAGAGCAACAACAACGTCTTCATCTTCAGATGTTTTATTTGATCAATTTATGACCGTTCCCACTACTCAACAAAAGTTTCTTGCAAATTCTCATAACGAGTCTCGGTTCATTTCAATGTTGAAAGATAAATTGACGAATGAAGAAATACTTGTCAAGCAAGCTTATAATGATGCTGATGTCCTCATTATTGAAACAGCATTAGAACAGTTCAATTTGACAAGCACAACTATGATTGTTGGTGAAGACGTTGATTTACTAGTTTTATTGAATGCTCGAACTCCAGCTGACAGAACAATTTATTTTTTAAAACCTGGAAAATCTCAACATCAGTCCGAAATATATTCATCCCAAAGTTTATCTGCATTTGCAAAGTGCCAAAATCACATTTTGTTTCTCCACGCTATAAGTGGCTGCGATACAACATCTGCATTTTACAGGAGAGGTAAAACGTCTGTTTTTAAAATATTTGAGAAACAAGATTTACTTGATTGTGCCGAAGTTTTTAAAAATAATAAGTCTACTCCAAAAGACATAATTATTCATGGAATTCGCTTTCTTCTTGCCATGTACGGAGCTCCAAAAAAAATTACCTGCATTGATAAGTTCCGTTACGTGTCTTTTGTCAAAAATACTCGTAACAAAAAGCAAGTGCAATTGGCTTCTCTTCCTCCAACCTCGGCTTCTGCACAACAACATCTTCTTCGGGTATATTATCAAGTTCAAGTGTGGCTTGGTAATCAATTAGACCCAAAAGACTGTGGTTGGATGTTGATTGATAATGCATTCGAACCTGTCCAAACTTTACTTCCACCTGCACCGGAAAAACTCCTCAACACCATTTTTTGCAATTGTAAAAAAGGATGTAATGCCAAATGTGGCTGCAAAAAAGTTGGGTTGTTTTGTTCCTTAGCCTGTACAAGTTGTCAAGGCCAGCTTTGTTCTAATGCTGAATCTCCATTAGAAGAGGACTCATTTCATATAAACGACGAGACATCCGATCCATCGCTTTTGGACGAGTTTATTTTCACTCAGCTCGAAGAAGAAGACGAAGAACAAGAAGAAACAGATGTAATAAATGATTATAATTCGGACCAATAATTTTATCACATTCTTTACAATTAACGACATTTTTTTTATTATTTATTAGTACAGATCGGTTCGTGGAATAGGCCTACCGAGGAAACCACGTTAAAAAAAACGCGTCAAGTACACTACCTCACAGGTGACGTGGAAACGTGTGCATTTTATGGAGCATACAACTTTCTTCGCTCATATCTCGGAAACGGCGACTCTCACGAAAAAAGTATAGAGACAATTTTTGTAGATAATTGCACGATCTACAATTTATGTCTGAGCTATTTTTATGATAAAACTCACCGTTTGGCTGAAAAAAGCGAAAAACCCATTTTCGCGACCTTTGACCTTGAATAACTTTTTTAGCAACAATGGGATTTTTGGGGACTTTTCACCCTTTCTTTCTAATGGTATCCTGACCATCTCTACCAATTTTCAGCTCTATGCGAATTTTGGTAACCTGGTATGTATACTTTGACCGGACTAGTAATGTGTTTCAAAGAATGCCGGACTATAGGAGGTCTTAGGTAGTACCTGTAATCCGACAAATTCGATAGTCTGACACTGCCTCGCAAAACGTTCGTCGGACTACCGGAGGTCCACTGTAGTATAATGTAGCCTTCAACATTATCATTACCTGCAAAATGATTTCATTTTCATTACCTTTTTTGAGCGCTCTTCAGGCAAACAGAGTGCCTATCAATTTGTCCAAATGTCTGTAATTTTCGAATATTTGGCCGAGAATGTCTTGAACGATTAGTATCAACTCACTGATGAAGAATCCAAGGTCAAAATTGATTCTGTCTGGCCGCCAGCACGATTATGCTCAAACGCAATCAGTTAGAGAGTTGACATTTTCAGAGTAGGTTTGGAGTCCAAATGCTCCGGCTAAGATCGTTAATGGGCAAAATCCACTGTTTGGTTCCAGAGTTATAGCAGTCTGAAATTTTGTTTTTGCAATAACTCAAAAAATTCTGATATGATCGAATTTAAGCTCGGTAGTTAGTTGAAAAAATTGGTTCAAGCCCTGTGGACAGGAGCTTTGGCGCTCTTGTTCAAACTTTGACCTATCATATATCCGAAATTATTGGTCTCTGGGAATGATATAAATGGATTCTTATGATAGAACTGCATCATGAAAGAAATGTATCCAAACAGACCGATTCTCCCCAATTAAGAACTTATCCGAGATATTCATATTCCTCAAATCTACTCTGAAAATTATATTATATCAATTAAATCTTAGACAATATTGCAGTTTTGTTTTTACTGGAGATATTCTGAACCCTATTTGATTATGTATCTTAGCAAATAATATATTTCCATAATCATATGGATTATCCAAGGGCATTATATAATCACCTTAAAAGTATCATATCATATCATCCTCATAATTCTACGATAGCTGAGGTTATTTCATTGGTCATTTTGCATTCAATCATACTTTGTTTTATAGAACAGAAGGTTTATTTTATATGAAGAATAACGAACCAGACATAATTTTGACATTTATCTCTCATACCATACAAATAAGATGACATGTAAGAACACAGATCATATAATAATTCATAGATAGAATGATTAAGTACAGCATTCTGTGAAAACGTAGAAGTACGATTCATTATTGAAATTTCGAGAAATCATATTTATATAGTATTAGCTTGTTAGAGTTGAAAATGATATCAATGGATTTTTATGGTGAAATTGCATTAAAAAAAAATGAATTTGAAATTTGTAATGTAAACAAATTTTTTTTTTATTACTCTGAAATCATTTGCCAAGTAACGAACTTAGCCAAGATATTTATCTCCCAAACCTACTCTGAAAATTTCAACTGCCCAGCTCACTCTGTTCCGAGGAAGATGAGCGCCAAAAATGATGAATATTTCGTTTTGGATAATTAAAAGGAAAAGGTGACAACCCCATAATTAAAATCGTACATTATCACTTGAAAGTCCCAATTGTCTCTGTGTACTGACAAGTAGGTACACAAATGGTCAAAAATTATCTCATGAGTTATGTATTCGGACCAAACATGGTCAACTTATAATTTAAAAATTCCCTTACTAACAGTGAGTAATGTGGCGTTGCTTAGTTCTGAGATTTTTTTTATTATTCCAATTTTATATGGATTATTATATTTCCAACTTTTTATTTCAGTTTTTGTTTATTTTTTGTTTATAAATTCTACATAATGTTATGCTATTGTACTATTTATAAGTCTTGATTTGTATTTCAATACTTGATTATTGATGATCTAATATATGCCTTTGATGCAGTGTTTAATTTTATTTTATTACTACTACGACCTGGTTTTTGAATGATTTCTCTGTGTATACTGTTTCTGGTTATCATACCTGATTGTGTCCCTAATTCTTAAATTAAAAAATGAATGGTGAGAGGCAAGGGAACTAACTGACTTCAATCCAGCACCCCGAACAGAGAGAGGCAAGGGGACAAGGACTCACTCTAATACCTACAGCACCCCGAAGTAAACATACTCCTATTCCTATGCCGTCCCAGATAACGGCAAAATCTCAAGTACCTATTCGAAAAAAATTGCATAGTTGCATTTTGGTCTTGTTAAGAGCATTTCACCCAAAGTTACAAAGTATTCGTCTCATCTGAATCATTTATCATTATTCGAATGGATTGGTGATTATTTTTGCGCGTATCTTCTGGGGAACTTCGCGTTATCATTCTACCCAAATATCTGTAATATTAGAATGTTTTGCTGAAAATGATCTGAAACGATTAGGTTCAACTCACTAATGAAGAATTCAATGTCAAATTTTATTCTGTCTGGCCGGTCGGCCTGCCGTTGCCACGATAACTTGAGAACGGAAAAAGATAGCGACTTGAAATTTTCAGGGTAGGTGGCGCATCGAAATACCACCAAGTTCGTTAATTAGCATAATCGGCCCAACGGTTTTCGAGTACTAATTTTGTCATCAACCAATCCGATCGAATTTGAACTTAGTTGCTAGTTGCAGTATACCGAAATGAACACGAAAATGAAATTTTGTGCGGATTATACCACTAAAAAATAAAAAAAAGCTTTTTAAAATATCATTCATCTCTGAGTTCATCTCACGATAACTAACGGCAAGAAATAGATTTGCAATTTTTGGGGTAGGTTGCGCATCCGAATGCGATATCTGAGTTTGTTAATAGGAATAATCGGCTGAACGGTTTTGAAGTTATACCTATTTCCTCAATAACTCAAAAAATAATGAACCGATCCAATTCAAACATGGTAATTAGTTAGTAGTATTTTTGCGAAATTTCGTTAGGATCTTATCACTGAAAATCTTCTAAAATTAAAAAAAATTCTATATATCAGAAACGAAATCGCTGAAATACTCTATAACTCAAAATATACAAATCCGATCCAAATAAAACTCGGAAATTATTCGTAGAATTTTTCCAGCATTTCGTGAATATCGTATCCTGAAGTTACTTGAGACGTAAGTCTTTTCGTACCTATATTAATAGATATTTGACGAATTTCAATTCCAATAGAATACATATGTCAGAATTGAAAATTCTGTGATCTTAAGCTAGTTTTACACGGTGAAGAAATTCATGAATTTCTTCACGAAATTGACCTTGAATTATTCACGAATTTCTTCATGAAGTGTGTGGTTTTACACGGCCAAAGAAATTCATGAAGATAAATACAAATAACAGTAATACCAACTCCAAACTTCTGAACTAGCAAATATCCAGACGACAACAAAAGCAGCTGTGGCTCGATTCCGAATTTTACTCGTTTTCTATCACAAAACACAACTAGAACTTCCAAACAACAACCTCAACGACCACCGGTTTATGTTTTACAGCTTTTCCGATAATTTATGGCATGAAACAGATGTTGGTTCTTCACCGTGTAAAACTAGCTTTAGACGATTCTCTTATACCTCAAGTCTGTCTTAAAAATGGTACGAAATGTCATTTCATATCTTATAAGAACTGAGAAAACGGTCTATATCGCTGGTAAATTCAATTAAGAGTGTCCAATAGAAGTGAATAAATCATTATTAACAATTTTGTCGGTTTAAGGTTATATTCTGCCGAAATATAATCCGCCGAAATTCCGCACATAACTTCGAGCCACCATTTTACAATCGAATACCGAATTTCAGCTCGATCGAGTCTGTATGAGGCGTGAATAGACAATGGAACATGCACGCGAAAGCTCCTGACTTCACGTCAGAGCTTTTTTCAATTTTTTTAAAATTTATATTTCAAGAAAAGGATGTGTAAACCAAGTATCTATTGCTTCGCTGGCGCTTGCTGACGAGTGAGAAATATATACTGCCGCATAGTTGTTTTATAAGGTTCAATTTTTTCATTTCAAGACGCGGAAGCCTAAAAATTACCATCGGTAGATAGGGATATTCAGTGATTGTAATGTTATACTACCAGCAAATTACCGCATTCCGCATTTTCACAATGTCTATTAATCGAAGTATCATTAAGATACTCACGAAGATATTTATGATAAAAGATTGTGGTGAAATGAAAATTCGAATGTAAAGGCCAACAATTTTTGCTTTTAACTATTTAGTAGCGGTATCATTAGAATAACATGCTCCATTTACAGTTTTCGCATTTCGCATGATGCAATGTGCATTACGGCATGGGTGGACAATATAAAACTTGTCTTTTTCCTATTTGTTGAATATTTAAATGTACGTACGAATGAAGGACTTCGGGAGATATATAAGCGGAGGGTAGCAAACTTCTAGTCATAATTCGCTTGATTTTAGTTAGTTATCACGAAATGAACTCCTTGGTGAGTATTATATCGTGTTATACAGTTTTCTCGTTTGGGAAATTGGTTCCTTTAGAAATGATAAAGTCTTCTATTATTCGGATTTTGTTTGATACTAATAAGATTTCCTGTTCGGGAAATTGGTTCCTTAGAAATGAGGAACTCTTCAACTTATGTAAATTTGAGTTAACTTCAAATAATTTGAGATTTATTTTTAACGAACTCTCTCATACATTGATCATCAATCCAATCCAAATTTCAAATGACCAAACACATGATGTTTTTAATTTTTTTTTGTCTAACTCTTTGTCAATAAATTTACGACGTATATCATGAACAGTATAATAGATGAGGAACTTGAATTGTTCATAATACAAGACTATGCTTAGAATAAGAAACATGAATATTAATTTTCATCCCTTGGTTACACCTCGTTTTTGTTTTCATCTGCAGGCATTTGCAACACTCGCTTTTGCGCTCATCTGGACATCCAGTGCTTCCATAATTGGACATGGTGGAGGAACTCTACTGGCTCCAATTGGTGCATCTGCCCAACTATGGGGTCCTATTGGAGTATCTGCAAATCTAGTGAGTCCATGGGGTGCAAGTGGTCATCTGATTGGACCAGCCGGTCCCTCTGCATCTTTAATAGGCCCAGCTGGACCAATTGCATCTTTAGTGGGCCCTGCTGGCCCAACTGCAAACCTTGTTGGCCCAGCTGGCCCAACTGCCAACCTTGTAGGTCCAGTTGGCCCTTCTGCAACTCTGGTAGGCCCATCTGGTCCAACTGCAAATCTGGTAGGCCCAACTGGACCAAATGCTAATCTTGTAGGCCCAGTTGGCCCTACTGCTAATTTGGTAGGTCCATCTGGCCCAACAGCAAATCTAGTAGGACCAGTTGGCCCTACTGCTAATTTGGTAGGTCCAACTGGACCTTCTGCAACATTAGTCGGTCCCACTGGTCCAACAGCAAATTTGGTTGGCCCAACTGGCCCAACTGCAAATTTGGTAGGCCCAGTAGGCCCAACTGCAAATTTAGTAGGACCATCTGGACCATCTGCAACATTAGTCGGCCCAACTGGTCCAACTGCCAATTTAGTGGGACCAACTGGTCCATCGGCTAACCTAGTAGGACCATCTGGTCCAGTTGCAAATCTATGGGGTCCCACTGGTCCATCTGCAAATTTAGTAGGCCCTGCTGGCCCAACAGCGTCTTTAGTAGGCCCAGTAGGTCCATCCGCATCTCTTGTAGGCCCAATTGGTGCTTCTGCGAATTTGCAAGGACCTCTTGGAGGAGCCATTGGTATTGCTGGTCTGGGACCTGCTGCAATTGATACACGTGGATTAGGTTTGGGAATATCAGGCTTAGGACTGGCTGGACCAGGCATTATCGCTTCTCATGGAGCAGTATGGGGATCCCCAGGCATTGCTGTCGGACGACTGAACCTAGGTGCTATTGGTGGTGGTGCACTTTTGGCCGGTGAGCAAATTTTTTATTCTATTCATCTTCACTGATATTCAAAACAATCTAGTAGAAGTAGTAGCGGATATTACTGCTCTAATTATTTGTATTATTTTCAGGTCGTGGTGCGCTAGGGCACGGTGTAATTGCTGGTCGAGGTCTTGGTATCCACGGCTAGATCATAGGATTATAAATCAACTCCGCTTTTGATGCACTGCCAAATGTTCATACCTCTTTCGCCTTCTATTTATCTTCTCGACATTTTGTTGATGTGATATATTTGTATGTTACCTGTCATATCCTAGTCTCTGTAGATTGGGTTAAAATATAGCATTTTGAAATAAAAAATATATTTCCTTTTCTCAATTCGAAGTTTCATTTTAATAGTTCATTCTTCAATTCAGAAGGATATTTCTGTATTCTTCACGGTTTCAGCGGCTGTAGAGGTCGCTTTCTGATTGTTTGATGAAATATAAAAAATTCATTCGGTTTTCATATATCTTTTACTTGAGTGCAGGGTGTACACGGAGTATTAGTGATGATACAAGGTGTCCGCTGAGTAGAACAAGCAATGGTGACTTCGAATCCAGTGATATAAATTTCATTGGGCGTTTAGTTTTTGCTATATTTGTTATATGGGTATTGCCAAAATTTCTGGCTCATAGCTCGGGAACTACTGATTCGATTTGATTTAAATTGAGTATCGGAGATCACCATATTGAGCCAAAATATAAAAATTCATTTATCCAATTTGAATCTGGTATGGGATTTTCGATATTACTGATTATCTTGTTCGAAGCGGGAAAACCAAAGCTTTATTTGTTGAAATTCGTGATATTATTGAGGCATCTGTTTCCTTAACAAAAAGTTTCTTTGACTAAAAGCTCGAAAATTACTGTATCTATTCACTTTGAACTAAGTCACAAAGATTCCTATATCTTGTCACAATGACGGCCCAACAAAAACTGTACAATATAAGGACCGTACTGAGTAAGAATTGTTCCTCCGGAAGAAGGTCTACTGAACACCCTGTATATATTTGTCCGGTGAAGTTAACCTTAGGTTCGAAGCACGAATAACTGATGTTCATTTCTGTAATTTTGTAGAATTGTTGCTTTTTTTTCTCTCTACAGGGTGTTCTTGAACTTTGAGAATTCAAACTAGTAACTGGAAGCTGTTTTCATCGATTTACTTCGAATTTAATATCTTATGGGCCAGTATGTTAATAAATTTCTAGTAATTATTTTTCGATCTTAATTTTTAATGTCTAACATTACTTAGGAAGTAGTTGAACGCTGATTATAGCATTTCGCTATTTCTTTCTTTATATTGAAACTAATCTTCAGCTACCCCTGAACGGTGGCCAATTTAACACTAACAAATAAATAAGATCCAATGAATTATTTTTCCATCAATTTTGTAAACTTTTCTGTAGAAAATAATTAGGATGTTTATGGGGTACAATTGATTGATTGTATGATTATACTGAAACTTCCAGGTCTTCCGACATAGCTCGGTTAAGTAAACCTGAGCTGCATGGGATCAACTAAGAGACCCTATGGAGGCTAGCAACCCGAGCTGAGGGGAATCAACCATGAGACCCTGTCAACTGATAGGAGATCGACAGAGGTGTAGTACGCCTCTTTAGGCTGCAGCACGGACTACTCGCTCGATCGGAATATAACACAAAACAAAACAAAACCCGGGTCTTCCGATTAAGTAGACCTTTGATTTTGTGTCCATACGCCACCCTTGGCACATCACTGATCGGAGGATCTAACATATTTCAGCCCAACGCACTACCACTGAGCTAAAGGCACTCATAATATAAAAAAAAATATCTGCCAATATGTTCATTTCTTCAAAAGCTTCAAATAATCTTTATTTACTATAAAAAATATGAACCATATTATCCAGAAATAGGTATGTATAGGTTAGTTAAGTGGAAAAGAAAATTTATGGTGAAAATAAACTATATAATTAAAATCATTTACAGATATATCCTATTAAAAAGACTAGAAAATACATTAAATTATTCTGAGACAATGATGACTATTTCATCAATTTCTATTTATTATTTGCCTGTCATATCTTTTATATTCATCAGGATTGAAGTCATTTCTTGAGGCGAGTTGGCTCAATGAAGCTGTGGGGATATTTTGGATATGAGTTAAGCCACCCGCAACAAATAAAGGCTGGTGAATGATGGGTACAATATTTCCAACATTTTCTAACTGCTTTCCACCGAATTCGATTATTTCCCTGTTATTCGGATCGGTTGGTTGTACAAGAACTGTATCTAGAAGTGTAGAAATCGGTCCACCATTGGGAGCTGATGATGCTTTTGGTATAATGTGATCAGGCTCCACATTCAGCCAAGATCTGGACGGTGTGTTATTTTCAATGTTGACACTTGGTGCTCTTATTGAGCCTATTGCATTCAAGATATCTACTGACGTTGGTCTGGCAGTGTTTGATATTATTTGATTAGTGAGGATTGATTGGTCTTGTGAGTAGATGTTTCCAGTTAAACCATTTGAAGTTGGGGATATATTTGCCTGTAGATCGAGATTAGAAGCTTGAATATCAGATGATGTTGTAAACAGATGCCTATCTGGTGAATGAGATATTGCTTCATTTTGCTGTACTGCCGGATATGTCTGAGCAGGGGCAGATAAAATTGTAGCAGGAGTAGACCATACAACATTTTTCCCATCAATAGGAGATACTGTGGATGAAACCGACTCCGATTGTCCTGAAGAGGGTTGAATAGTTTGCTGGATATCCCTTTGCCCCAAATTTATTCTGCTTAAATCAATGTCTGCCGATGAAGGAGCCACAATTGATCGTTGAGTTGTTGAAACTATAGTTTGCCCCAAGTCTATAGCGTTAGCTGGCAATGACTCTGATGGAATTGACGTCGAAGAAATATACTGAGTTTGAGGGGAAACCTGCGAGGAATCAGCACTGCCCACTCCTGAACTTCCTCTCAGAGTTAATCGAGTACTTGGGGGTGGAGGTGGTACCAACTCTGTACTGAGGCTAGGATATGAAAGAGGGTGTAAACTGTACAGAGGTGATGGTAAGGAAAACTGAACATTTGGGAGGGCTGGAGGTACTAAATTTGTGTTCAAAGTGATGGTGGATTGTATATCTGGTGCAAAATTTGGAGGGACACGATCTATAGCAGGAGGAGGAGTTGGTGGGATTAGAATGGTAGATGGTACAGGCAGTTTTCCTGTAATGGGAATAGTTGCAATTGGTATTCTTCTTACAGGCTCTGAAAATAAATATTCAGAATATTAGAAAGTTTAAGAATAAAGGATGGAAACATTACCTGAAATTGTTGTTGATGCTGGGCCAGATATTATCGCCGACGATCCTCTCACTGATATAGATCCAGATGGACCTTCCAAGTCAGAACTTTGGTTCGGTTCAACATCAGGAGCATCGACTAGCTCAGTCTCAATTATATACGGCTCTTCAGCAGTTGTTACAAAATTTGGAATAGCAGGAACTGTTGCTACTTGGGCAGAAACTCGTATTGGTGTAGTTTGAGAGATGGATGCTGCAGGTATAGGATTTATCTGTAGATTAACACCTGATGTTTCGGGTATACCACCTATGAGAGTTAGTGAAGCACCGTCAACATTATTCGAAATACTGATTGTTTCAGCTGGAGATACAGTTACTGATGATACAGCTATTTGGTCATCAGGATAGTCTGGTACTACGATAGGATCTAATCTTGGTTCTGTTTGTACAGTACCACCGATATGTTGTGATGTTATTTCACTTCCGTCTGGTCCTCTGATGATAGTTTCGGAATTTGGACCTATAAAAAGTCCACCTATTCCTCCAGGATTGACAGGAAGCTGTCCAGCAAGGCTTCCACCTATTCGAACTACCATCAACAACCATACCTGTATCATGAAGATTGAGTCAATTTCTATAGGTAAAATTTTCTTTCATACAAAATTTTGTATTTTTAATTGGTCAAATGAGACTTATACTTATACTTATATATTACTAGCTGACCCACGCAACTTCGCCTGCGCCAAATCGGTTATTGCGATTGCAATTTTATTTCCAAATGCGAAAAATCTTAAAAAAAAATCTAGAACCCGATTGCAGCGCCTCCTACCAGGACAATTGAATTTCCAAGTTATCCAGGGACCCACTCAAACACGTAATTCAAAAAATACCTAGAACCCGATTGCGGCGCCACCTACCGGGTTCAATTGCGAATACGAACTACCCACTCAAACGTATCTGGTTAAGAAAAGTGAGATAAGGTGAGAAAGACAGGAGACCGGCCTCGTTCTCATCCCTACTCCGTGCTGTTTACTGGGACGTGACACTGGTATAGTCATAGATAACATAGTGGGTATAGTCTGGCACATAGATTAGACTCTAATCTATGGTCTGGCAAATGAGTGTTGATCCAGAAAGACGCGGAAATTTTGAAAAATGTAGCACTAAGTATAGCAGGAATTAACTGCCTTGATACTTTAATAAAAATTAATATTTTTTCTGTACAAAAATTTCAGCTTTGCCATAAGCTCAGGGAAATTTTAATAGAAATAGAGTGAAAATCACAAAAAATACGGCGACTTGGTTTTAATTAGCTCTTTCTCTGGGATAACTTACCAAGTGATAATTGATCAGTTATCAGCGGGATGAAAAATGATTAATTACTAAAATGACTATTAAAAAATAGGGGTTTGTGATAGAAGGGTGAAAATTTAGGGTTGTATGTATTTTGTAATGCCACATTATAAAAACATAAAAACAATAAATTTCGTCCAAAAATAAGAAAAACATTTTTAAGGGTGAACAACCCTTATCACTTAGGGGTATGAAAAATAGATAGTAGCCGATTCTCAGACCTACTGAATACGCATATAAAATATTTACTCATTGAAAAAAATCTGGAATTTTTTTTCAATTAAGCAGGTTTCGGAAGTTTATGTCAATTCAGGCTTGGGAGAATACAAGAAAATTCAAGTTCCTAGAGAAGAAAAGCTGGTACCCATTAGGGGGTAGGCAAGTATCGAAGTAAGTATATAATAATAATAAATTATCTTTATTGTACCAAAGTAATACAGATGATTTTGTAATGAATTTTAAATGACTGAAATGATTTAAAAATAAGGACAAGTAGTGGTCAAAAAAACAAGTAAATTATTTTGATGACGCTGAGAAAAAAAATCTAGAAATTATTTTTTTAAATATATATTTTTTTCAATAATTGACCTTTTTGATCGAAGACATGAGAATTATCACTAAAAATAAAAACTTTTCATCGGAAAAATGGAATAAGAATTGAAAAATCCCATATTATGATTGTCGTGCGATTGGCTCAGTGGTAGAGTAATTGACTTGGAAGCGGAAGCTCCAAGTTCAATTCTGAGGCTAGGAAAGAAATTTTCTAGTCACGGTAATCGCCACCATTCGCTGTTGGGTCAAAAATTAACAGTGCTGTGCCTAAGGTGGCGTAAGGACTCAGTAACAAAGCCTACACAGAACACAACTGGTTCTCCTAACTCAGGGCAAGCTCTTAGAGCTTATGAGGGGTCTCCTTGTGGAAGACCCAGGAGGATCAGTATAATAATAATAATAATAATAATAATAATAATATTTGGCTAATTGTAATTTGATGATATTATATTATCATTCTCATATTTATACCTTTGCTGGAATGAATGACAATGAGACAACGTCATGTCTCAGGAAAATAAGTTGACATTATAACAATCCATAGAATACCCTCAGAATAATTCTACCATTCTGTGAAAACGTAGAAATACGATTTACATTGAAATTTTGAAAAATCATATCTCCGAAAGTATTAGCTTGTTAGAGTTAAAAATGATATGAGTGGATTCTTATGATAAAACTGCTTATTGTAAAAAATTTAATTTGGAATTTGTGTTGTAAAAAAAAATTTTTTTTTGTTACTCCGAAACCATCTGACCGATTTTGCCCAATAACGAACTTAGCCGAGATCTTTATCTCCCAAACCTACTCTGAAAATTTCAACTGTCTAGCTCATTCCGTTCGAGAGTTATCGTGCCTACGGACGGCCGGACAGAATGAATTTCGACCACGGATTCTTGATCAGTGAGTCGAACCAAATCGTTTGAGACCATTTTCATCGTAAAATTCGAAAATTACAGACATTTGGGCAAATTGATAAGCACTCAGTTCCGAGGAACTAGAGCGCCAATAATGGTGAAGAAAATTTTCGATGCAAATAAACCGCTGGAAGTAAGAGAGCCATTTTTAGAAAGAGGGCAAAAAATTATTATGGAATCATAAAAAAATTAGTTTTTCCGATGTCCAATGACGATTTTCGGTGTAAAGAGAGTAACATTGAAAAGTTTTTTCCAAACAAATGGACAACAAATCGAGGGAAAATTATGGACTTTCTAAGGTCTTTACTAACTTCGTATGAAGATAGTGAAACAAATTAGCGCAAACTATGAACAGCTTTTTCGATTCAGTATTATCACCAATTTCTTGTGGGAGTTTTCCTCATAAATTTAATGTCCCTCTGAATTAGGTATGAATGAAATATTAGAGTCGTTTATGTGATGACATCAGTGAAAGTAAGTTATATCGCTATTGGAGAATTCAAATTATAGTAAACCAAAGTATATAAAAGTTCAATAAATTTTAATTGGATATTATTTCCAAGTTAATTTTTATATTTCCAAAGCCAGCATTCTAAGACGAATAATCTCTTCAGTGGGGCATACCAGATACCCTTATTTCTTCACGACTGCCCACAATTATCCTGCCACTTTCAAAACTGAACAATACAGCGTTACGAAACCGAACTTAGAGAAAAAATACTACTTTACCTACCACAGAGTTCATTGTTGGATCTGTCGATCTGTAACAAGGATATACTTTAAAGACAATTATGTATAACTTCTATTTTATATGGCAGAACAACCTTGCGTTATTTTTCCTTGATCACCACGCCCTCGTAGCGTAGAGCTGAGCAATTGCGACACATTCCTCTGGAATCTACACCAATGATTTCCTAGGTGTTACTTCGCCTGAAATCAGCACGTTTATAACGAGCAGAAAGGATCTTATGCTTCGTAAAAAATAGGTGGTTTCGAGTCTACTCCCACTAATTCGATCGATTGAATGCATACATCGAATTCAATGAATATGTTGCAGGTTTGAATATTACTTATACGCTTGATTTGATAAACAGGGAACTGGAACGTTGTAGGATAGATTTGGATCTAGGAAACGTAACGCCAATTTTGTTTGGCCACCTCGCACCAAGGCGCCATGATTTCATGCAAATTTATTTTATAATGATCACATATATATATCAACTGGAATCTATTGGGTATGTAGCCTGGTAAGAAAGAAAGAACGCTCTTTTTTCCTTTACTCGAGCTTTCGAGACCTTATTGTCCCTTCATCAGGAGTCGCTAAAATTACAAGAATATTATGAAAAATCTTATTGAACAACTTGACGTAACAAACTCACGAATTTGAGATTAGAATCAAAGGTCTTATATCAATCATAATTTGCAGTGAAATCTTTGTCGATAATGACCATTCTAATATATATATATATATATATATATATATATATATATATATACAATATACATACAGGATGTCCCGGCACCAATTATTCAGTTTTTGGCGCTCTTGTTCCTCGGAACAGAGTGCTTATCAATTTGCCCAAATGTCTGTAACTTTTGAATTTTTGGCTGAAAATGGTCTTAAACGATTTGGTTCGACTCACCGATCAAGAATCCGTGGTCGAAATCAATTGTGTCCAGCCGGTCCGTCCGGCCGTAGGCACGATAACTCTCGAACGAAAGGAGTTAGATGATTGAAATTTGCAGAGTAGGTTTGTAGCGTAAATACCTCGAACGAGTTAGTTTACGGGCAAAATCCATCAAGCGGTATCGGAGTTATGGCCCTTTTTAGTAAAAACATTTTTTATGAATATTTCCGAAACCGATCACTCGATCTATCTGAAATTTAGCATCAAATTGTACTGGGCAAAATTGGCCTGATGGTTTCAGAGAAACGAGAAAACAAATTTTTTTTTACAACACAAATTTCAAATTTAATTCCTTTTAAGATGCTGTTTCACTCTAACAAGCTAATACTTTCGTAGATATGATTTTTCGAAATTTCAATAATGAATCGTACTTCGGTACTTCTTATGTTTTCATAGAATGCTGTACTTAATTATTGTATCTATGAAATATTATATGATCTGTGTTCTTACATGTCATGTTATTTTCCTATGAGAGATAAATGTCAAAATTATTTCTGGTACACCTTTTGTTCTAGTTTTTTATAAGATAATTTTTGAAGCATTTTTTTTAAACGACACTTTTTTTAAATTTAATTTCTTTCATGATGCATTTCTATCATAGGAATCCATTGATATAATTCCCAACTCTGAGAAACCAATACTTCCGGAGATATAATTTGTCTGTTCGAACAAGAGCGCCAAAAAGCTCCTGCCACAGGGCTTGAACCAATTTTTTTTGTGATAACTTCCGAACGGCTCTAGCGATTCTAGTAATTTTTCGAATTTGAATCAATTAAATAAAATACCAGTATTGAACTGATGCCAACACCTTCCCCATAAAAAATCAAGACCGCCAGGGACGGACTGACTCTAGCACTTATTAGTCAGATACATTTTTTTTTGGTGTATTTTATCAACAACTCTGCAAAAAAAGGTATGCCGGTGCAACATTGAAAAAATGCACCGTTTTCGAGTTACAAACATTTTTATGATTCAATATCAAAATATTTCAGTTTCAGATAAATGAACAATCGCAGAAAGAGGAGTTTAGTAACCACCAACAATAAACAGCTTGCAATATTTATGAAAAAATGTTGATATTCAATCATAAAAATGCTTGTAACTGGAAGGCGGTGCATTTTTCAATGTTGCACCGGTTTACCATGTTTTTGCAAAATTAATGACAAAATAGGAGGAATTTCGCCTATACCTTCAACCTAAAAATAAATTCTGACAATTGAGTGCTAGTGTTAATCCGACCCCGGATGTCTTGAAGACTTATGGCGAAGGTATTGGAAACATATAATTACTGATATTTTTATTGATTCAAATTCGAAAAATTAACAAAATCAGCTGAGTCGTTCGGAAGTTATCACAAAAAAACTGAATTATGGGAGTACCATTTGGAGGCACATATCTTCGCAGGGAGGCGTCGTATGAAAAATATTTTTAGCATTCCTGACTCGTCTTTATATACTTTAGAGAAAGAGTCACGTAGTGCCGGGACACCCTTTATACATTACATACAGGGTGTCCAATTTCTAATTCGGACGGGTTTGATCATAATGTTCTGTAGCTGTTTGTGATCTATGTCGATGTTCATCTTCATTTTTGAGAATGTCCGAACTCTTTGGAGGTTCAAGCAATTTACCCTGTCAGTGATGATCTCCGATTCACGCGAGTGAATGAGCCTCACGATTAGTAGTCAAACTAGTCAAAGTTGCTTCACGTTGTTCATTTGATCCCGAGACCAAATTCGTGCTGCCAGCACTCTTTGAGATCTCTAGCGAGATTCACTGTCAGCAAGCCATTTGAAAAAATTAAGTTTTGGTTCGTTGAAATTACTCAACTTTCAGACCATGTCAAGAGCAACCCCTATAAGGAAATCGAATTCTTGAATACCATCAGTCTGGAAACATCTTTTGTCATCTAATCTGTAATTTTGAAAAAAATTCGTTCCGCTTCACAGAGACACCTTGTATAATTGAAACTATTTTAGGCTGATGCACCAGTGCAAGAGCAACTCTTGCGAATACATTTTCGTCGTAACTCTCATCAGTAAGGAGATATTCTACTTTTTCGCGGTAGAAGGACACCCTGTATATCTTTTGACAAAAAAATATCATCCCTAAATTCAACCCCCTTCAAGTGACAGCTACAACTCCTAATTTTTTAAATGGGATATATCGGCTTGTGATTGGTACTTCATTTGAAAGGAATTTTCAAACTCTTTTCAAAACTGTTATGGTTTCTAAATTTATTGCAGAAATTAATAAGAAAACAAAATAATTTCTGTAGAAAATTTGCTACATTAAAATAAAACCTGAAAAACTGATGCTACATTGACAATGACTTGTTTGTTTTTACGCGCATGTTCTGGGGAAAATCGCGTTATCATTTTCCCAAATGTCTGTAACTTTCAAATTTTTTGCCGAAAATATTCTCAAACGATTAGGTTAGACTTACTGATGAAGAATGCTGGTTCAAATCTGATTCTGCTGGCCGGACGTTGCCACGATTACTCGAGAACAGAAAAAGATATCGACTGAAATTTTCAGAGTAGGTGGTGCGTCCAAATACGACGGACAAGTTCGTTAATGGGCATAATCGGCCAAACGATTTTTGACTAATAATTTGTTATCAACCAATACATTTCCGATCAAATTGAAACTTGGTAGATAGTTGTGGAATACTGACGTTTGTGAAATTTTGTGAGAATCGTATCACTGGAAAATTCTAAAAAATTAAAAAAAAATTATTTATGTCACGATAACCTGAGAACGGAAAGAGATAGCGAATTGCAATTTTTAGGGTAGGTTGTGCATCTGAATGCGAAATTTGAATTTGTTAAAAGGCATAATAGGCCAAACAGTTTTGGAGATACCCATCTGAAAGTTGGTTGTCATTTCCTCAATAACTCAAAAAATACTAATCTGATACAATTCAAACATGTCAATTAGTTGAAGAATGCCGACGCAAAAATTCTTGAAAAATTTCGTGAGGATCACTAAAAAAATTTTAAAAAATTATTGAAAAAAATTCTATATATCAGAAACTATTCGTCCCAGATCGCTGAGATCCGAGCAGCCTTGGGTGAGTTCAGTAGCTGGATGGGTGGCCGATGCCTCGATGATTTTCGAATGAAAAGAGATAGGGGGTCTTGTAATTTTAAAGGTAGGTTGCGCATCCAAATGGGAGGGTTAACTTCGTTGTTTCGGAGTTAAACTTATCTGGAATATTATTTTCTCGATAGATCAAAACTTAAAAAAAAATATTATGTATCTCATGATAACTTGAGGACGGAAAGATATAGCGATTTTTAGGTTGCGTATCCGAATGCGACATTTGAGTTCGTTAATTGGCATAATATACAAAATACTTTTGGAGTTATGCTCATTATATTATTATACTCACTGTGATCATAGATGATTCTCTACTGAAGTCTGTCTTTAAAATGGTATGAAATTAATTCATATATTATAGAAGCTGAAAAAACGGTATATATCGATGCTAAACTCGTAGTAGAGGTGAGTAGACAATAGAATATGCGCGCAAAATCTCCTGACTTCACGTCAGTGATTGAACCAATTTTTTTTTCAATATATTATGGAATTCTCAAATGGAAATTACCTCGAGCAGCCTTGGGTGAGTTCAGTAGCTGGATGGGGACCATTTCCTCGATAACTTTCGAACGAAAAGAGATAGAGACTTGCAATTTTCAGGGTAGGCATACAAATGCGATATTTAAGTTTTTATTTGTTTATAATCGGTTTTGCAGTTATATTCATCTGAAATTTTGGTGTGATTTCCTCTATAACTCAAAAATATACTAATCTGATCCAATTAAAACTCGGTGATAACTTGTAGAATGATGACCTACTAATGTTTGCGGAATTTCGTGAATATCGTATCCTGGAGTTATTCAAGGCATAAGTTTTTTCTTATTTCAATTCCAATAAAATACATATGTCAGATTTAAAATTATATGATCATAGATGATTCTGTAGTTACTCAAGTCTGTCATTAAAATGGTATGAAATGTGTTCACATATTATAAAAGCTGAGAAAACAGTATAAATATCGATGCTAAATTCGATTAAGGAGTGTCCAATAGAGGTGAGTAGAGTGGAACATGCTCGCAAAAGTTCCTGACTTTACGTCAGTGCTTCAACCAATTTTTAAAAAATTCTACTGGAGCATTTAAAATGTGTAAAATTCAAATGTTTGTTTACATTTACATAGATACAGATCTAAGAATAACTACTATATCTCCTCATTTCCATATTGAGTATTAGAGCAAAAAGGAAAATCGATAATTGCGAATAAGAAATTGTTTTATACGAGTATACAGTACCAAAGTATAATGATGACATTTAATGTTCGCAAGAATCGTAACCGTAAAACGACCGCAAAAACTATCAGGAATGTCAATTGGATCAGCTCCACCCTTTTCTAGAGGACCACAACAGAATGGGATTGATCGTTATTCATAACTCAATGAATTCCTTTCCCTTTTGTTTGCGTATGTACAAACGATTCCTGCATGAGCTTTCGACATCTCATGAGCGTAACTGATCATGACTAACAATAATTAAATTCTCCTTTCAGAGTAATACTGTCGCATGACGGAAGAACCATTAATGCGATTGTTTCGGTACACAATGATTGCTTGATCTGGTTTAGTTTTGGTTTAATATTATCTTGGACAAGGAACCTTTGGAATTGTGGAGTGAAAAAAAATAATGATTTTCAAACAGTAGGTTTTTGGCGCTCTTGTTCCTCGGAGCAGAGTGCTTATCAATTTGCCCAAATGTCTGTAATTTCCGAATTTTTGGATGCAAAATTGGCCTGATGGTTTCGGAGTAACGGAAAAAATTTTTTTTTACATTGTCAAATTCAATTTTTTTATGATGCACTTTTTTCATAAGAATCCATTGATATCATTTCAAACTCTAACAAGCTAATATTTCCGGAGATATGATTTTTCAAAATATTGACATTAAATCGTAAGCCTATATGATTTCACAGAATGCTGTCATCGAAAATTAACGTCTGTATCTATGAATCTGATGATCTGTAAGGTATATCGTGTGAAATCATTGTCATATATTAGTGTTGATTATCATCTCATAGAGAAATAGCAGGTATTGTTATGAGACATGTTAAACTAAGTATGATGTCATATTTATTTCTAGTTCTATTAAAAATTCTTGACATAAAATACCTCCTGTTCTAGAAAAAAAAGTATGATTGAATGCAAAATTACCAATGAAACAACCTCAGCGATCGTAGATAGCTCCTGGATAATACATATGATGATGGAAATATATGGCGATTCTTACCCCCGGTTTCTGAAAGGCTGATCAACACAAATGTTAACTAATCAGTGATCAATCTCTTGTTAACCATCATCTGTGTTGCGCAAAGCGCAAAAACTGGGACTGATTTGATATTAACAGTTCTCCATTTCATTAACAATTCTGTTAACTTTGACCAGCCTTTCAGAAACCGGGGGTTAAAGTTGTACATTAATTTTAACCATATATTCCTCATCTCAAATAAAACACTTTTTTCATTTACCATTTTTCCAGATTCGGCTCAGGTGAAAAGTTCCAAGCGTTTAAAGATTTCATAATGTGCTAATACATTCCTGCATAAAATTTATTTATAAAATTGATGGTGAATGAGAAAAAGGTCCGATTAAATAGTTTGTAGCTTGATTCGGAATTCCAACGTTCAGAGGCGGATTCATGAAAATGGTGAAATTTCTGATTTTATAACATTCAATGTAGAATATCTCGAAAACCGTGCATTTGAGAAGAAATGATGAAAAATGATTTAATTTTCTAAAACGATTGAATATTCTTGAAATGACTTAAGAAAAACTTTATCTGCTTGCTTTATGCTAATTTAGTTTAATTTGATGAATCCACGAGTCTATATAACTAGAAAACCAGCAGCAGTAGAAAAAAACTATTGTTTGGAAAATATGTATCAAAGTTATAGGAAACTTCACACCAACATTCATTTTATTTGAAAAAAGGATGTAAAAACTACGAAATAAAAATTGATTTTTTTTTAAATTTCAACAGCGTGCATCTTTTTAACTGAAGCGAATTTGTAAAAATGATAAATGAAAAAAGAGTTTCATTTGCTGATAAGAATCCATGGTTAAAATTTATGTACAACATAAATGGGTTCAGAATATCTCCAGTAAAAACAAAACTGGAATGTTGTCTAAGTTTCAATTGATATAATATAATTTTCAGAGTAGATTTGAGGAATCAATATCTCGAATAAGTTCGTTATTGGGTAGAAAAGGGCTAGTGGTTTCAGATATAATAATAATAATAATAATTCTTGGTTATGTTGATTTTTGTTCAAATGACTCTTTTGTAAGCATTAAAGCAATGCAGATTGCTCATTTAATCTTGACAAATAAACTATTATTTGTATTTAATTTCCTTGATGATGTAGTTCTATCATAAGAATCCATTGACATCATTCCCAACTCTGAGAAACCAATACTTTCGGAGATATGATTTGTCAAAGTTTGATCAAGAGCGCCAAAGCTCCTGTCCACAGGGCTTTCTCAAAGTAAACAATAGAATGAAACTAGTTGGAAAAGCACTGAGGCCAGGAGCTTTGCCGCACTTGTTCAAATTTATAGCCAGAGCGGTCACCCATCTAGGTACGGAACTCGCCAAAGGCTGCTCAGTTCCAGAAAAAAAAAATTCCCAATATTTCCCAGAATATATGAAAAACAAACAAATCTAGAACTTTACAGTAAAACAAGGTTTTCAAGGCTTTTGCAAAATTTC
The DNA here is from genome assembly GCA_937662695.2 of Halyzia sedecimguttata. Taxonomy (NCBI): domain Eukaryota; kingdom Metazoa; phylum Arthropoda; class Insecta; order Coleoptera; family Coccinellidae; genus Halyzia; species Halyzia sedecimguttata. Next base: position 65,321,520 of record OW569415.2, on the reverse strand, counting down.
AACGATATCGGACTGACAGTTTCTGAGATGCAGAATTTTATTTAATCTTCTAGTTATGTGATTTTCACAAAATTTTGCATAGGTCTTCGTGCCGGTATATTTCAACTATCTACCGTGCTTTAATTGGATCAGATCAGTATTTTTCGAGTTATTTGGAAAACAAAATTTCAGATGTCTCTAATTCTGAATATTCAACGGTTTTTTCTGGGTTTTCTCTCCCAAACTCTGAAAAATAGCTATAGAATAAAAATTAATTATTTTGTGATTTGCTTCTGCGTAAGAAACACAGGATATTTGTCAGAAGCAATCAATTGAACAATGTTGCCTAACAAACAACAACGAAACAACATCAACGAAGAAACAACTATAGCGTAACGTTTCGGAGTCTATATCAGACCCCTTCTTCAGACGCTCAACGAAAATCGAGAGAATTATTTAGTTGATAGTTATTTGGTGAAATTCAAGAATTGTCACATTGACAGTATTTAAAAATCATAGCTAACATAGTTTTACTTCGCATAGAAATTTCCAAGTTCCAACTCCTTTTTCAATAAATTTAGCCAAATATGGTCAATACCAATTGAGCAATTTGCAAAATTGCATTCTCTGTTCAATAAAATACAAGTTGACTCCTTAAGTTTCCTTTTCATAAAATCAGGTTCTGTCATTAGAATCTTTGTATTACTCCAATCCATCATGAGAATGCAATTTTGCAAATTGCTCAATTGGTATTGACCATATTTGGCTAAATTTATTGAAAAAGGAGTTGGAACTTGGAAATTTCTATGCGAAGTAAAACTATGTTAGCTATGATTTTTAAATACTGTCAATGTGACAATTCTTGAATTTCACCAAATAACTATCAACAAAATAATTCTCTCGATTTTCGTTGAGCGTCTGAAGAAGGGGTCTGATATAGACTCCGAAACGTTACGCTATAGTTGTTTGTTCGTTGATGTTGTTTCGTTGTTGTTTGTTAGGCAACATTGTTCAATTGATTGCTTCTGACAAATATCCTGTGTTTCTTACGCAGAAGCAAATCACAAAATAATTAATTTTTATTTTATAGATATTTTTCAGAGTTTGGGAGACAAAACCCAGAAAAAAACCGTTGAATAATGAGTATACCTCCCACAGTATCCTTTAATGATTATCTAATTCTGAAACTACTCAACGGATTTTGTCCATCAACTAACTCAGCCGGCACATTTGGAGTCCAAACCTACTCTGAAAATTTCAACTGTCTAACTCATTACAATCAAGCGTCATCGTACAGACGGCCCGGAATAATCAAGTTTGATCTCGGATTCTTCAAAGTGAGTCGAAACTAATCGGTAATTCGAAAATTACCGACATTTGGACGAATTGATATGCACTCTGTTCAGGTAAAGCGCGCCAGAAAACGCTACTGATTTTACCTATTATTTTCTCGTCAAAATTTGACTATTCCTTCCACTATCTCTACATCTAACGATTCTTTCACTCTTCAAAATTTATTTACCGTATTGAACCCTTAGGTATAAAGTGAGAATGAAGATCACCCAGATCCATACTATACGTCCTTATGCACATATTGTACCATTCATACTGAAAATTTTAGATTTGCTAAAATGACGTAGGTATGGGAACTCTCAGCTCTTGTTCTATTATGATACAATATGATTTACTCTGAAGTTAGACAGAATGAAAACTGCGATAATACAAAATACATTTTTAATATTCTTCGTCTTTTGGACAAATAGAATGTGAGATTATCCGAAATACTATTCTTCATTTGTAAAATCAAATATCTAGGAATTAAATAAAAATAGTATATTCTAAAACAAGTTGCAGAATGGCCTCTTCAAACACGAATGCGAAATTCGAACGCATGAGTGTTGGAATTGCCTTCTGCAACAAGTATTAGATGATATATATTTTATCTATTGCAGGCAAGTTTTGTAAAATACTGTTGAATTTTGATAAAAACTTCGGATTATGCATCCTAGTGACTTTTTTATTGTATCTTGGCAGTTGGTGTGTCTGTTATGAAAGTTGACAATTCTTGAATTTCACAATAACTATCAACAAAATAATTCTAAAGATTTTCATTAAGCGTCTGACGAAGGAGTCTGATATAGACTCCGAAACGTTACGATATAGTTGTTTCTTCGTTGATGTTGTTTCGTTGTTGTTTGTTAGGCAACATTGATCAATTGATTGCTTCTGACAAATATCTTGTGTTTCTTACGCAGAAACAAATCACAAAATAATTAATTTTTATTTTATAGATATTTTTCAGAGTTTGGGAGAGAAAACCCAAAAAAAACCTTTCAATAATAAGTATACCTCCCACAGTATCCTTTAATGATTACATGGAGATCAGATTTAAAACAGTTTCCTAATAGTATGAATGATTCAAAATTAGGAAATCTGTTTTACCTTATTTTTTAATGAAAATAAAACTTTTCCTCTCAACAATTATTTCACTATATCCAGATTATATTATATTGACAATCGACGAGTGTTGAAATTTGATAGGATCGAATTTCAGTGCTGACTACCACAAAACGAGAAATATAACTAGAAACAATGCGGGAATGAGTTCATTACATCACTGTTTTTAGTGCTGTAATGAACTCATTACGATAATGAAATAGACAAACACTCTTTCTGTATTTAAGAAGTAGGTATTTGAGTTTAAATAAAAGCTAGTTTCTGAAATAAATTATATTTCAATGAATTGTTGAACCAACAATTGAATGAACTTGCTTTAAAATTCTCACAAAATATCGAGTGAAACTGGAAGGAAAAATTTATATTCGTCACGATCTGACGCTCAAAAAGTTACAGTGCTTTCAGTAAAACAACTTCTTATATTTTCAAAACCGACCAAAAAAGAATTGAGAAAAGCACTGACGTGAAGTCAGGAGATATTTCATTGTCTATTCACGCCTCATACGAAGCGATCAAGCTGTAATTCGGTACTCGATTGTACAATGGTGGCCCGAAGTTATTTGTGGAATTTCAGCTGATTCTGACGCATAGGTTCTTGGATATAAAATAAAAAAATTGGTTCAAGCACTGACGTGAAGTCAGCAACATAATTTACCATGGTAAATTCGATTAAGGGTGTCCAATACAGAAGAATGGACAATAGAACATACGCGCAAAACCTTCTGACTTCACGTCAGTGCTTGAACCAATTTTTTTTTCGTGATTTTTTTAAAATTTTCTAGGGGTACGGTTCTTAAAATGTTTTTTTTCGTCATTTTTTCAAATTTTCTAGGGGTACGGTTCTTACAAAATTTTAAACACGTCTTTATGTTGATTTTCTACTACTAGTTACCAAGCACCAATTCGATCGAATATTTATTTTTTGAGTTATCAAGGAAATAATATTCCAGGTGGGTATAACTCGGAAACCGTTAGACTGATTATGCCCCAAAACGAACTCAACTCTTTTTTTCGGATACGCAACTTACCCTGAAAATTGCAAGTCCCTATCTCCTTTCGTTCAAAAGTTATCGAGGTAACGGTAACCCATCTACTGAACTCACACAAGAATGCTCGAATCTCCAACAATATTTAACCGATCTTATTACAACTTGAAACTTGGCAGTAGAGTTAGGTTATGAAGACTCTTGCAAAATTTCAGCAATTTCAAACGAATAGTTACTGATATATAGAATTTTTTTTTTCAATGATTTATTAAAAATTTTCTACAAATGCTATCCTCACCAAATTTCGCAAACATTTTCACGTTGGCATTCTACAACTAATATCCATGTTTGAATTCAATCGGTTCAGTATTTTTCGAGTTAATGAGGAACAAAAAACCACCAAATTTCAGATGGCTATAACTCTAAAGCCGTTTAGCCGATTATGCTCATAAATAAACTGAAATGTCGCGTTCTGGTGCACATCCTAACCTGAAATCTTGAAGCCGCTATCTCTTTCCGTTCTCAAGTTATCGTGACAACAAAAATATTTTTTAATAATTTTTTTAAAATTTTCTAGCCATACAATTCTGACAAAATCTCACGAACGTGCTTAGGTTCATATTCTACAACTACTCACCAAGTTTCAATTCGATCGGATTTATATTGGTTGAAAACAAAATTATTACTCGGAAACCACTGGGCCGATTATGCCCATTAACGAACTTGTCCGTCGTATTGGGATGCGCCACCCACCCTGAAAATTTCAAGTTGCTAGCTCTTTTCGTTCTCAAGTTATCGCGGCAATGGCCGGACGGACGGCCGGACATATCAAATTTGACCTCGAATTCTTCTTTGGGGAGTCGTACTTAATCGTTTGAGACCATTTTCGTCAAAAAATTTGAAAGTTTCAGACATTTGGGCAAAATGATAACGCGATGTTCCCCAGAACATACGCGCAAAAAAAGAAATTTTTGTTGTTTTTTGGCGCTCTTGTTTTAAGTTCACGAATTTTCGCGAAAATTAGTGCGATGGACTTAATGCCGCATTCTGATGAGCAACCTATCCTGAAAATTGTAAGTCTTTTCGTTCTCAAGTTGTTTTGATATAGAAAAAATTTATTTTTTCAAATCTTTTGTTGATATGATCCTCACGAAATTCCACATACGTCATTGCTTCGTTATTTACTACTACTAGTTACCAAGTTTTAATTCGATCGGATCTGTATTTTTTGAGTTAACAAGGAAACAATATTCCAGGTTGATATAACTCCAACTCCGTTTGGCCGATTATGCCCAACAACGAACTTAACTGTTCCATTCAGATGCGCAACCTACCCTGAAAATTTCAGGTTGCTATCTTTTTCCGTTCAACAGTTATCGTAGCAACGGACACCCATCCAGCCATATACCGAACTCACCGAAGGCTGCTCGGATCTCCAACAATATATATCCGATCGTGTTCAAATTTGGAACTTGACTGTAAAATTAGGTTTTGGAGGTTCTCGCAAAATTTCAGCGATATCAGGTGGATAATTCCTGAGATATAGAATTTTTTTCCATGATTTTCAAAAAAAATTTCTATTGATACGATCCTCACGAAATTTTCCAAAAATTCGCATGTTAGCTTTCTTCAACTAATAACCATGTTTCAATTGGATCGGATTTGTATTTTTTAAGTTATTGAGGAAATAACAACAAAATTTCAGGTAGGTATAACTCCAAAACCGTTTGGGCGGATATTTTCTAGAAATACGATCCTGACAAAATTCCACACACGCCTTTGTATTAATAGTCTACAACTAGTTATCAAGTTCCAATTATTTCGAATGTGTATTGGTTGAGCTATTAGCAACACAAAATTTCAACTCCGAAACCGTTAACGTGGCAACGGCCGGCCGGACAGAATCAAATTTGACCTCGAATTCGAAAATTACAGACATTTGGGCAAAATGATAGCACGCTGTTCCCCAGAACAAAGCTTGGATTCTTTGCAGATCTAGACGTAGCGCTCCATAAGAGATCATGGGACTATCATACATTTTTGTGACATCGGTGAAAATGGAAACTACCAATGTAATGAGGCTAGATCAATATACTGTGTGTAGAAGAAATAATAGTGGACACACAACAGAACCTTGTCGAACCCCACTATTGGATTAACGTGGAGTCGAGTATCTGCAACCAATCCTTACTGAAAAATAGCGCTCAGCGACAAAAGATCGAATGCACAAGCAAAATAAAGATATATGATGTCCACTGTTGTTCTGGAATTCATTGCAGCTGTCCAGTCATCCAGACAATGCAATGGGTTGGTGGAAGCTAAACTACTAGGGGAAGCAATGCATGTTTGGGGGTATTATAGAGTTTGCCAGATAAAAATGCATTATTACGTTCACAATAATAATCCTCTCACATATCTTTGTATCCGACAAGGTTATTATCTTAGTTTATTTTAGCCAATGATAAAACTTTCATTAGTTCATCAGAGGACTGCCTATGATTTTGATAGTCTCGCTTGGATTTTCTCCTCATGTAACTTGCCACATGGGCTTTTTGTGACAAATCTGTGTGACTTACTTCGCGTAATTCTATCATCAACTATCAAGTACATTCAGAAACACCTCCCATGCTTCCTTAATCTCCTCGGTAGATGCCTGCCATCAATCTCGCATCATTTCAATCCGTGACCTTGATCACGATGAGACTGATGCAGATTGATGGACGAACGAAGCGCATTTTCCATCAATCCATCAGTTTCTCGTCAATCTGATATCAATCCTTGATTGATGTGATGCGAGACTGATACCAGATTGACCATGTAACCTCCGTCAAACCTCCTTCTTCGTTCAACTAAACTCGACTACTTACTTGCCACCGCAAACTCCATCTACGTGAGAAGATATGAAACCCAGCATTCACCCACGTAGGATTCCCAGTCATGGTACCGTTTTCCCAGCCATAAACGCCGCGATATTCTGTGCTTACTGAATTGAACATATTTCGATAGAATCAAACGCTTTCCGATAATCCACTAGATGGATGGGAGCATTATATTTGCTAGCCTGAAGTGCTACATCCTTTGCGAAGGCCCGCTTGCTCAGCCTGTTGTAAAAAGTCTAGTTTTTGGGATAGACGGTTACTTATGATTTTAGTTTATATATACAGGGTGATTCATTCATCTTGGTCGCCCCAATTTTCTCGGAAACGGCCAAATATTTTTTCATTTTGTTAACGGCGTTTTGTACAAGTCAATGGTGACTGGCGTCGCGGCGCCGTCAATTTTTTTTCCCAGGTACATACCTTTTTTATTATGCCATTCGAAAGATGCTTCAATTCTCAATTTTATTTCCAGATACCATTTTTTTTACATTCTAAACCGTTAGTGATCTACAGGGTGTTTTATGTTAATTCTATTCCATTTTCTTTCTGTATTGTGACAATATGCCTTGATTTGGAGACATAGATATGATTTTGTTTCAGATATCCCTCAAGATCACCGGACCTAACGCCCATGGATTACTTTCTATGGAGCACCCTGAAAAATATGGTATTCAAAACTGATTCTAGTAATTTAGACCATTTAAAAATAAAAATAACAAACGCATGCGCCGATGTGAACTCTAATATTCTGGAAAAGTAACTTATAATGAAATAAGGAAAATATATAATTTATGTATGGATCATAATGGTAGGAATATAGATCATACTACTTAAAATGATTAGTTTGTCATTAAAATAATTGTTTATTGTTATTAAAATGTATTTTATACTGATATAATAAAAGAGTTATAGTTTGTTACGAAGCCTTTTTGAATTTAAGAAACAAATTCATTAAAATTTTTCAAGATGCAGTTTCATCATAACAATCCATGCCTCTAACATGCCAAGGGCTTTCCCACTTTTCTGGTAAAAGATTAAAATTATTTATATTCTTTGAGATATTATTGAATGAATTCGAATAAAATAATTGTACGTAAAACGCAAAATGATAATAGCATCATGGATCATGCTTCATATTTTAAAAATTTTTATTATTTAGGTTTTTGGCGCTCTTGTTCCTAGGAACAGAGTGCTTATCAATTTGCCCAAATGTCTGTAATTTTCGAATTTTTTCAGTGACTATTCGTTCCAATATTTTTATTAAGTTCTAAGAGATATTTATCTTGATTGTGTCTCAGTTCATCTATCATAAGATATTTAGGCGAAACAAATGTCAGACGACAACATTTGTAGTGGACAAGAGTGTAGTTACTTTTGTATTGTAAATGAAATAAAATAAGGAACAAATTAAAATAAGAATAAGAAATCTGTTCAATATGTCTTCCTTGTAATATATAAATACTCTGTAACATATACTACAAGATTGTCCTCAGATTAAAGTATAGCTTTTGGGAGGATCTTAAAGGACTTTTGGCCGCATCTTGAAGATGGGATATTCAATTGTATTTTTCTGGGACTCATTGCTTTCATTGGCTAAATTGAATGCATACTCATTTGCTCTTAATGCATTGGAGAGGAGCAGGCATTGTTTGAAAATATCAAATGATGTTATAGGTACTTTAGTGGGTCAGCAACAAAGCGTTGTAGTATCGTCCAAATTTGAATAATTAGCTTGAAATAGTCTCAAACGATTTAATTTAGGAATACTTTGTTATCAAATTAAATTCTGTCCTTCCAGCCATCCATGTTAAGCACGATACTTCCTTAGGAACTTAAGATTTGCTGCGTATATTTCAAAATCGATTTGCTTAGGATCGTTAATAGGCCAAATATGCCCGCTGGGTCCGGAAAAATGACAATTTTGTTTTCCCAATATCTCGCAACAACCAGCTCCATCCATATTTTCTCATATTTCATCCAATAGAATACTAAGTTTAGGTAATGTAGTCTGAATGAGTCACATTATGGTCTAGATGCGTTAAGATGCGTTATAGTATGCAGCAATGTGTTTGCATCAACAGCTTTTACTTATGTGTAAATGAAAATGTTATAGTGTGTCTAATTTTTATTCAATGAACACATTCAACAACACACATGGGGTTGCAGGAATAACTAATATACAATGATTTCACTTGATTATTTGACATAATGAATGAACAGAAGTATTTTTGCACGTTATGGAAAATTTCATGTATGTACTGAGCGTAGAAAATATTCACTAGGGAATTTGGATAGTTTTAAATCGGTTTCATCCAGAGTTTAACCTAGGTGGCCAATACCAATTCCTCCAAGACCAAGACCCCCAATGTTAGCAGTTGGTCCCCAGAGTCCATCAGCAGCAACTGTACCGGCAGGTCCAGATACCACAACTGGAGCAGTTGGTGGTCCCCTGATGGCAGCTCCATGACCAGTGGCAGAAATAGCACCACCTCCAGCGGTGATAGCTCCTACTCCTCCAATACCAAGAGCAGGTGCACCAATAACGAGACCACCTCCGCCAAGAATACCAGCAGGACCTCCTATGATGGCTCCAGCACTAGGAGCTATGAGCCCGGCTCCTAATCCCAGACCTAGACCTCCAAGACCAATAGCTCCATTACCGGTTACAATCCCTGATGGTCCTGCTACTACAGCTCCTATACCAGAAGGAGAAGCAGAGGCTACGGCCAGGCAGGCAAGGGTGGCAAGGATCTGAACAGAATACATATTTGAAAATTAAAACATTGCAATTAAGAATCCTATTGGAACAGGTTTCAACTGTGACGAATAACTAGTTTTTTTAAGATGCAGTTCCATCATAATAATCCATTGATGTCATTTTTAACTTTAACAAGTAAATACTTTCAAAGATATGATTTTTGAAATTTTCAATAATACATCGTACTTCTATGTTTTCACAAAATGCGAATCCTATCTGTGTTCACTGTTCATTCATGTCATCTTATCTACCTATAAGTGACATGTCAGATTTATTTCTATTTTAGTTTGTTTATATAATTTGTACTTTGAAAATATTTTGTGTTGGAAAACATGGTTCTGAATCTTGAATTTGTGAATTTGCGAACAAGACTGTTTTGATACCAAAAATAATATTCACTTGTTGCATAGTGAATAATTTATGTATAAATATTGGGGATGATGTTTCAGAAGATTTAGAATTGGATCATTCTAATGATGTAGTTTATCAAGGCAATAGGAAAGAACAATATAATGGAAACATCAAAAGAAATTTCTGTTCGTTGACCACCGAGGTTAATATTAATTACCTTTTACTTCCTTAAGTAGTGAGACATGTTCCTGTATACAGTATTTTCATAATGTTGCTAGCGAAAAAATGTTGAAATATTGATCTACATTTGTGTATCAAATATTCTTTCTTGAGTTAAGGTTCATAATACAGAATAAATGTGTTAGTGGTATGAACTATTAAATTATGAAAAGAGGATTGTATTTTACTAATATATTTTGAACTATTAAAATAATTTGTTCGTCAGCCTCTACCAATTCAAATATCAGGAATAAATGGACAACTTGCTAAGATTGTCTCCATCCTTGCTCTAGACGTTTTGATGATACTTTCCTTAGGTTTTTCGAGTTGTGAATACTATGCACCGAGTGTAAGTTGCAACAACCCATTCCACGAGGTTAAATCATTGCAGATTGCTCATTTAATTTTCATAAATAAACTATTATTTGAATTCGATTTCCGTTATGATGCAGTTCTATCATAAGAATCCATTGATATCATTCCCAACTCTGAGAAAACAATACTTTCGGAGATATAATTTGTCAAAGTTTGAACAAGAGCGCCAAAGCTCCTGTCCACAGAACTTTACCACTTTTTCAAATAAAACCTTCATTCAGTAGAGAACAAAGAATGTAGTTTAACCTCTGAAGATATTAATTTTAATTCATCATAATACCAACAAATGGTTTTAAATAACTGTTTTCCAACCTTCTCGGAAACTGACATTTCGGAATTTTCAGAATTTTTCGCATTGAATCGTAATAGTGTATTCTAAAACAAGTTACAGGATGGGCTTCAATTCAAAAACGAATGCGAAATTCGAAAACAAGCGACGAAGGAGCGAGTTTTCGAACGCATGATTGTTGGAATTGCCTTTTGCAACGAGAATTAGACGATATTTTCTCTATTTCAGGCAAGTTTTGTAGAATACTGTTGAAATTTAATGAAAAATTCGGATTATACATCCTAGTGACTTTTGTATTGTATCTTGGCAGTTGGTGTGACTGTTACGAAAGTTGACAGATTACGGAAATTGAATTAGAATCGTACGTAGTGCAAAATTAGCAAGAAGGAATACCTACCTTATTTTTTTGTGAAAATCTAACTTTTGATCTAAACAATTATTTCACTATGACTATATCCAGATTATATTATATTGACAATCGACGAGTGTTTGGATAGGATCGAATGTCAGTGGTGACTACCACAAAACGAAAAATATAACTATAGAAGCAATGCGGGAATTAATTCATTACAGCACTGTTTTTAGTGCTGTAATGAACTCATTACGATACTGAAATAGAGAAAAAATGTTAATAATCTGGAAAATACGTGAAGATTATAAATTACTCATGCTGTTTCGTCGTTTCTTGTTGCGCGCTTGTTATGGGGAACAGCGTGCTATGATTTTGCCCAAATGTCTGTAACTTTCGAATTTTTTGCCGAAAATGGTTCTAAACGATTAGGTTCTACTCACTGATGAAGAATTCAAGGACAAATTTAATCCTGTCCCGCCGTCCGGCCGGTCGCTGCGACGGACACGTTCGTTAATGGGCATGATCGGCCCAACGGTTTCCGAGTACAAATTTTGTTTCCAATCAATACAGATCAGATCAAATTGAAACTTGGTAACTAGTTGTAGAATACTGACATAAATATGTATGTGAAATTATGTGAGGATCGTATCACCACAAATCAAAAAAAAATTATTAAATAATATTATTCATCTCACGATAATTTGCGAACGGAAAGAGATAGCATTTTTAAGGGTAGATTGCGCATCCAAATCCGACGTTCGAATTTGTTAATATGCGTAATCCACCAAAGTTTTGGAGTTATGTCTATTTGAAATATTGTTGTTATTCTCTCAATAACTCAAAACATACGAAACCGATCCAATTCAAACATGGTAATTAGGTGGAGCAGCGCGCAAATTTTTGCGAAATTTTGAGAGGGTCGTATCATTAAAAAATTATTCAAAATCATTGAAAAAAATTCTAAATATCAGAAACTATTCGACTGACATCGAAGAAATTTTGCGGGAGCCTTCAAAACCTAACATAATAACCAAGTTACAAATTTGATCACGATCGGATCTATATGTTTGGAGATCATGGGTGATTTCAGTAGCTGAATGGGTGACCGTTGCCATGATAACTTTCGAACGGATAGAGATTGCGACTTGAAATTTTTAGGGTAGGTTGCGCACCCGAATGGGAGAGTTTAGTTCTTTGTTAAACCCTTATTACACTATGCCTTTTTCATGTCTATATTTGCGCCTATTTTCATGGCTATTTGTTGGTTGAATTTCCCCCTAAATGAGTGGCACTATTACACCACGCTTTTTTCGGGCTAGATTCAGGCAGTAATTTCAGAGCAGCAAACATTGAAGAAATTGACATATTTACCTCAAGTTCTTGTTTTGTTCGTATATTTTCAAAAAAAAACCATAGTGTTTTAAGAATGTCTGAAGAAACGTTTAATATGCTTGCACATAGAGTGCAAATTGACATACAGAAAAAAGACACTGTAATTCCAGAAAGCATTTCTCCAAAAACGAAATTAATAATTACTTTGCGATACTCGGATACTAGGCTACTGGTGGAAACTTCATATCACTCGGGGATAGCCATCACATATTATCTGGCCTTCGTAAGTTTAGTTAGTTTAGGTCCTCAGATTTACGCAGGCTGTGATTCAAAGGATAGAATAAACTAGGTTATGTTAAGACGTCAAGTCAGACAGATAAATATTGTGTTAGTAGACATGACATTTCGACAAGAAGGCTTGAAATCCCCACGATTCAGAGGGAACAAATAGAACCAGTTCTATTTATTTTCAAGCCTGAAACAGTCTACAAAATAGACCCGGGCGTATGCGTATTTCTTCAAAATTTCAGGCGCAGTCAGTCAGGCTGACAAATAGGCACGAAAAAAGGATAGTGTAATAAGGGTATAAGGCATAATCCGCTCAACGGTTACGGAATTGTACCCATCTGGAATATTATTTTCTCGATAACTCAAAAAATTCTGATCTGCTCGAATTTAATCTTGGTAACTAGTTGTGAAAAAACGACATAAAGACGTATGTGAAATTTTTTAGGATCATATCACTAGAAAATTTTAAAAAAATTATGAAACAATATTATATATCTCACGACAACTTGAGAACGAAAAGAGATAGCGACTCACAATTTTTAGAGTAGGTTGCGAATGCGAACATTAAGGTCGTAAATAGGCATAATCGGCCAAACGATTTTGGAGTTATAAACATCTGAATTTTTGTTGTTATTTCTTCTATAACTATAAATATTCAAATCCTATCCAATCAAAACTCGGTAATTACTTGTAGAATGCAGACGCGCTAATTTTCGTGAATATCGTATCCTGAAATTACTTGAGATGTAAGTTTTTTCGTATATTATTGGAATGGCACGAAATGTATTCAAATTTTATCTAAAGCTATCTATATCGTTGGTAAATTCGATTGAGAGTGTCAAACAGAGGTGAATAGATAATAGAACATGCGTGGGAAAGCTCCTGACTTCACATCAGTGCTTGAACCAATTTTTATACTAGTCTGTATTTAATAATTTGTAATAATCCCGAAGAATTCGAAAAGTTTGTTTTGTTATCTGAGGGTGTTTAGTTATCCAGCAGGGCAGTGCTACCAAATTAGTGGACAGAATTATCAATATTCTGTTTTTCATATTCGGCCTTTCAAAAACCATTGAAATTTAGTACCAGTTTTTGAAAATCTGCAATATTTTTCTGCGAAAACTAGAGTTTATTTATAATTCTACTTACCAGGGCGTTCATGTTGATAATCCTTAAGGACCGAACTAAACTACCTCTACCAAAGTGTCACCCTATTTATATGTAGAATGATATTGACCTTCATGTGATCTAGAATTCAAAATTACGTCTAGGTGATGAAAAAATATTTCAACTACTGGTTCTTGAAATACAAATTGCTTATCATATCGGGTATGAAAAAGGGTTGATATGGAATTATTTAATAAATAATGCATTGAAGTCGATGCAATAAATATTTGTATTTGAATATGGCATAGATTGGTGTTCACCTTGACTTTTGATTGTCTATATATGGCATCAGAGAAAGTTATAAATGAAGAAATTGTTTCCGATAGGCGTTGGTTCGTCTATTTCCCGAACCGAAGGAAAAGCTATTGCATATGTTTCCTCATGAAGACCCATAGATCATAATATAATGGATGCTATCACGGTACAATTAATTCTGGTTATTTTCTTAAATAATAAAACTTTGAATATTGCTCCTGAAATTTTCACAGCTCACGTATTGGGTACGTAGAATTCAAATATCACTTATGAAATACTTGTCCGTCGTTCCTGTTTTGACTATTTCTCCTGAGCGCCAGAAGCTTAGTGGTAGTGCGTTGAACTAGGAATGTAGCTAGGATGGTAGCAGTTACCATAAATTAACATAAGGAGGGTTAAGGAAACAATATTCTCTTATGACTCAGCTCACGGTTCCTGTCTGTGAAGTAGGGTGTTTTAGACAAATATTATAATAACAAATATATTATTTTAGTCTAAATTTATATCAATATAGGGTGTCACGGCACTACGCGACTCTTTCTCAGGTTTAAATAAAGTATGGAGTACCCATATACCTAATTTTACAACTTCTTGAAAAGTTGGGCTTTTTGTATACATAACTCCTAAAAAACCGCGCAATTTTTTCGAGTTTCGCTCTCTAACTCCTAAACTATGCGATTTTCGGCAAAGAGAATTCTATTTATAAAAGTGATAACAAATCTTGGCTTTCTTGACTTCGCCTTTTGGAAGATCTCAAACTTTTCATGAGTCTTTGTTCATTGACGCTCTTTTTCCTCGGAACAGAGTGCTTATCAATGTCTGTAATTTTGGACTTTTTGGCTGAAAATGGTCTTAAACGATTTGGTTCGACTCACTGATCAAGAATCCATTTTCAAAATCAATTCTGTTCGGTCGGCCGTCCGTCCGGCCGTCCATTAACACGATAACTCTCGAACGGAATGAGCTAGATAATTGAAATTTTCAGAGTAGGTTTAGGAGATAAATATCTCGGTTAAGTTCGTTATTGGGCAAAATCGTCCAGATGGTTTCGGAGTAACAAAAACAATTTTTTTTTAAATTACAAATTTTAAATTCAATTTTTTGTGCTCTTGTTCCTCGGAACAGAGTGCTTATCAATTCGCCCAAACGTCTGTAATTTTCGACTCACTGATCAAGAATACGTGGTCGAAATCGATTCTGTCCGGCCGTCTGGCCGACCGTTAACACGATAACTCTCGAACGGAATGACCTAGACAGTTGAAATTTTCAGAATAGGTTTGGGACATAAATGTCTCGGCTAAATTCGTCATTGGGCAAAATCGGTGAGATGGTTTCGGAGTAACGAAAAAAAAATTTTTTTACATTACAAATTTCAAAATAAGTTTTTTAAAGATGCAGTTGACCATAGGAATCCATTGATGTCATTTTTAAGTCTAACAAGCTAATACTTTCGGAGATATGATTTTTCAAATTTCAATAATAAATCGTACTTCTGTGTTTTCACAGAATGCGATAATTATTCTATCTATGAATTATTATAATATGATCTGTGTTGATACATGTCAACTTATTTTCCTGAGACATGATATGTTAAATTTTGATATTCAATGCCCAGGGTTAATCCATATGATGATGGGAATGGTAATGGTAAGTTAATAATATTGAGTTCCGAATATCTCCAGTAAAAACAAAACTGGAATATTGGCTAAAGTTTCAATTGATATAATATAATTTTCAGAGTGGATTTGACGAAAGAATATATCGTTCATCATAGATTTAAGGCATGAATATCTCGGATGAGTTCGTTGTTGGGTAGAATTGGTCTATTGGTTTTGGATTAATAATTTTTGACACTTTTGTTGAATTTGAATTCTTTTATGGTGTTTGAATTTAAATTCTGCTATTATGAAGTTCTATCATAAGAATCCATCAATATAATTCCGAACTCTCACCAATACTTTCGAAGATATGATTTGTCAAAGTTTAAACAAGACCGCCAAAGCTCCTATCCACAGGGCTTGAACCAATTTTTAAAGATGCAGTTTCATCATAAGAATCCATTAATGTCATTCTCAACTCTAACAAACTAATACTTTCGGATATATGATTTTTCAAAATTTCAAAAATTGTTCTCAATTCTATAGAATACTCTAATTATAATTTCATGATGTATAAAAATCCAACATGAGATGAGTCATAGACCTGCGTTTTGAATTTAATTACGAAAATTCTTGATTATTAACGCACAGAAGCCAAATTGAAAATGTGGGAAAATCCTGTGGACAGGAGCTTTGGCGCTTTTGTTCAAACTTTGACAAAACATAACTCCGGAAGTATTGGTTTCTTCGAGTTGGAAATTATATTAATGGATTCTTGTGTAATTTATTTTATTTTATGATGCAGTTCTATCACAAGATTCCATTAATATCATTTCCAACTCTGAGAAACCAATACTTTCGGAGATATAATTTGTCGAAGTTTGAACAAGAGCGCTAAAGCTTCAGTCCACAGGGCTTGAACCAATTTTTCACATAATTCTTGAAAATGTATATATTGTATATTGTATATTATTGTATATTGTATATTATTGTATATTGTATATTATTATACTGATCCTCCTAGGTCTTCCCCAAGGAGACCCCTCATAAGCTCTCGAAGAGCTTGAGCGAGTAAGGGGAACCAGTTGTGTATAATTCCCTCTTTTAAATATTCCATAGTATCCTCAATATCGTTCTTGTATTTCTCACTCAAAATGTCGATTGATTTTTCGATTTTCCTCTGTTCTAGTGTGAAGAAACATTTGACGGCTGATGTTACTTCTCCGTAATATTCAATTCTTTTTCTATGTATTACAACATTTTTAGAATTTTTTTAAACTTTTTATGTCAATCAATCGTGGTGGAAAACCTCGGGGACATCTTAAGTTGATGCTGCGAATTGCATCACCGAACGATTCCAAAGATTTATAGAGGAAATATTAAACAAGAATCGGATAAAAAATATGAGGAAGATATTCATTAAACTTGGAACAAACATTAAGTATTGTTCCCAGATGATTGTGCCATATTTCATCAATTTATGTGAAGGGCTCTGGGAGAAATGCGCCAAACCTTCCGAAATTCCAAAACTGATCTTCAATCCCTTTATGGGCCAAAAATAATCAATACCTAAATCTTCATATACAGCAACTCCCCTCACAACTAACTCATCACAACTGATGTAATGGATGATGACAAATTTTGCTGCAAGATCTTCACATAAACGAAAGCCATCATCAAAAATATTGAAGAGTATTCTACAGAATTATTAGAATCATGGCACGGTGAAGGCTTCTCAATGTTTTGGTGATGGCCTGAGTTTATTTGGATATCTTGCATTGGACTATTTCTTTCAATTATTCTATTTTCTTTAGATTTGAATTTTATTGATTCATTCTTCTGATTTAGTATATGGATCCAAACTATTTAGTATATGGATCTAAACTATGGACATTAGTTCCTTGGAAAAACAGCAAAATAACAATTTCGAAATAAAGCCAAAATCAGTTTCTAGACATAATTTCTGCCAACAAAAATCAACAGAAAACCGAAATATTTGTGATAGCATATAGAACCTTCTGCATTCCTAAGATCCTAAACATCAGGGTCTAATCAAAAATGTTTTAGCGGATGCTCATCAAGTTTTATTGATATAATTACATCGTAGTGTATAATACATTCTCTTTCATACTAAGATTAGTCGAATAGATCAGGTTGAAATACTTTTGCAAGTACTTGACATTCTGCTGAACATCAATTGGTGGTATCATAATATGTCTCTTCTAATTAACGACCCCAAACACCATGACCAAGTCCATGACCAAGACCAAGACCATGACCCCATACTCCAGATGCTGCGATGGTTCCAGAAGGTCCAGCTACGACAGCAGGTCCAGCTACTGGTCCAATGACGGCAGCTCCTCCATGTCCAGCCCATCCTAATCCTCCCAAGCCTCCTAATCCTCCCAATCCCCAACCCCCATGACCCCAGGCAAGGCTATTTCCAACAGGTCCAATAGCTCCTGCAGCTGTAACAACTCCGGAGGGTCCTACAAGGGCTCCATGGATAGAACCGTAGCTGACGGTTGCCAGACTGGCGAAGAGGGCAATCAACTGAAAAAAGAAAGAAAATTTCGGGATATCATTCGGGATTTAGGAGTCTTTCAGGTAGTATTCATTATTTTAATATTTATTTGTATTAGTGGGCGATAGTCATCCGTCCACTGCAGGCTCCCTGCGGACTATAGTGGCTCACCCTGTATAAATAATTACAGTTCCTTGAGCAGATCCGGCCTTTCAGTGAAGTCGATTATCTTGCTCAATGTTAGACCACGTTCTTTGGAGATAGAAATAACAAGTTAGCAAGATTCACTGGGTGTAAATTGAATTAATCGTGATGAAAGTTTTCGAAAATTCAATAGTTTTGAGGTTCTGGTTGGAAGTATGTATAAACATTAAATCCAATCCAATAAAGATTAAGAATTTATTCTGTATGTCTTACCAAGAATTTCATGATGGATAAATTGTCACTACTAGAATGATACTGTATGTCTACAATTTTTCCTTCGTATATATATAGGAAAATGACTCCTTATTGTCCTTGTTAGAATTCTTATATAAACGATATTATAGATAAGAGGTGAAAAGGTAGGGTCTGTACATGATAAAGTAATGAGTTATTGAATATAGGATATAGTTATTATTACCATATTAACAGGTTAGGTTTAATTGTCCACAGCTTTGTTCAGTTGAAAGAAATATGAATTATAAATGAGAGCGGTTTCATATATTTCCATAGAATTATTATTATTAGATTCACATTTTGGTCAGGAAAAAATAATTCGATATTAGCAATTCGCAAAAAGCACTGACGTGAAGTCAGGAGGTTTTGCGCGCATGTTCCATATTGCCTTATTCAGATGTTAGCTACAAAAAAAGTTCTGAGTCCCCAAACTTACAGAAAGATGTAGAAAATACTTAAATCTTAACTTTAACTTGCATTAAAAACGAAACAAAAATTGATTGAGGAGTTCCAATTTTAGCAAAACATCCCTAGTGTGTAACCCTTCTAATGGTATGTAATTTGCTTTTATAAAAAAAAATCTTTAAGAGTTATTTCATAATTTTATCAAGTAGGAAATTTTCCACGAAACTCTACATTTACAGAAAGTGAAATGTTTTGCGGAATTTAATATTGCAAGGTTGGTAAAAATTAAATGATCTACGGCTTGCCAGTAGCCGTGGTGCAAATTGACATTCACCCTTGGGATGGTTACACAAAGCAGGTAGAAATTATTAATTAAATAAATTATTTAATTTTTTCATTAACGTACCTAACTGGTATTTTCTTTGTACTTAATTCAAGAACTTACATAATTGCAATCGATCATTTAATTTTTACCAATCTTGCAGTATTAAATTTCGCAAAACATTTACCATTTCACTTAGAGTTTCGTCGAAAATTTCCTACTTGATAAAATTATGAAATAACTCTTAAAGTTTTTTTTTTATAAAAGCAAATTACATACCATTAGAAAGGTCACACAAGGGATATTTTGCTGGAATTGTAACTCCTCAATCATGTAATAATTTTATAAGAATCTGCCAACATTAAAGATAAAAAAAACAAGAATATTGCCTGTTTGACCCATTTTTAATAAAAATTACACTTTAAAGTTAAGAAATGGGCTGAGTAAGTAGCAGATGACCCCACCTATCCACCATTTTCGTATCTTCAACGTTCTGCCAAAAACCCTGTATGTATTCTATCGGAATTGAAATTCGTTGAATATTTAATAATATACGAAAAAACTTACGCCTCAAGTAACTCCAGGATACGATATTCACGAAATTTCGCAAAAATTTGCGTGTCGACATTCTACAACTAATTACCATGTTTGAATTGGTTAGGATTCGTATTTTTTGAGTTATTGAGGAAATAACAACATTTCAGATGGGTATAACTCCAGGACTGGTTATGCCTATTAACGAACTTAAATGTCGCATTTGGATGCACAACCTAGCATTTTCCTCCTCAAGTATACATAATAAATTTTTTTAAATTTTCTAGTGATACGATCCTTATGAAATTTCGCGTACGTCTTCGCGTTGGTATTCTACAACTAGATGCCAAGTTTCAATTTGATTGGATCTCTATTGTTTGAAAACAAACTCGAAAACCGTTGGGCCGATTATGCTCATTAAAGAACTTAACTGTCGCATTCGGAGGCGCAACCTACCCTGAAACCTTCAAGACGTTATCTCAAAATATGTTTTAGTTGTAACATAGAGCTGAATAGCATATTTTGGTAGAACGGAGGTATCCAAATAAGAAAATGAGAAAAAAATTGGTTCAAGCAGTGACGTGAAGTTAGAAGCTTTTGCGCGTATGTTCTATTGCCAATTCTTCTGAATTGGACACTCTTAATCGAATTAACTGTTGTAAATTATATTGTCCATTCTCCTGTATTGGACACTCTTGATTCGGATTTATCATGGTAAATTCAAATTTACCATGGGACTTAAATTCAACAAGAGTGTCAAAAATTATTAATCCAAAACCAATAGACCAATTCTAACCAACAATAACGAACTCATCCGAGATACTCATTCCTCAAATCTATGATGAACGATATATTCTTTCCTCAAATCTATACTCTGAAAATTATATTATTTCAATTGAAACTTCAGCCAATATTCCAGTTTTGTTTTTACTGGAGATATTCTGAACTCAATATTATTAACTTACCATTACCATTCCCATCATCTTATGGATTAACCATGAAATTAAAATATCACCCAAAAAGTATAATTTCATATTTTAATCCTCATAATTCGACGATAGGTGACATGAATTTGACATGTCATATCTCAGGAAAATAAGTTGACATGTATCAACACAGATCATATAATAATTCATAGATAGAATAATTATAGCATTATTGGAAAACGAAGAAGTCCATTTTATTATGGAAATTTTGAAAAATCATCTCTCTGAAAGTATTAGCTTCTTAGAGTGAGTTAAAAATGATATCAATGAATTCTCATGGTGAAACTGCATCTTGAGGTGGAAATTTGTAATGTAAAAAAAATGTTTTTGTTACTCCTAAACCATCTGGCCTATTTTGCCCAATAACGAACATAGCAGAGATATATTCATCTCCCAAACATAGGTACTCTGAAAATTGCAACTGTCTAGGTCATTCCGTTCGAGAGTTATCGTGCCTACAGCCGGCCGGACATAATCAATTCCGACCACGGATTATTGATCAGTGAGTCGAACCAAATCGTTTAAGACCATTTTCATCAATACATTGTAAAATTTCAGACATTTGGGATCATTCATAAGCACTCTGTTTCGAGTAACAAGAGTGCCAGAAGATCGACTTAAAATACTAATTAAATTCTATTTTTTCCGTTTATGGAGGATCATATCTTCTCTCTTCAAAAACCAGCAGTAATCACCCATCAGGGCTGGATCCCATCGTCCTTGATTGCGAATTTCCATTGTCCTAATATCTGGTGGAATCTTTCACCCTGCTCGCCACAGACAGCTTCGAATATTCAGGAAAGAAGTGGGATAGCCCTGTGGACAGGAGCATTAGGGCTCTTGTTCAAACTTTGACAAATCATATCTCTGAAAGTATTGGTTTCTAAGAGTTGGAAATGATATCAATGAATTCTTATGATAAAACTGCATCATAAAAGATATTAAATTGAAACATCATAAAAGAATTTAAATTCAACAAGATTGCCAAAAATGATTAATCCAAAACCAACAGACCAATTCTACCGACTAACGAACTTATCCGAGATATTTCTTCTTTAAATCTACTATGAAAATTATATCATATTCTCCAGGAATATAACAAAATTTGTCAGGAGTGAGCAACTGCGGCCCGTCTGTCTCGACATTTTCGTCCTTAAAACACTTTCCTATCTACTCACAGAGAACCACTCACTTCGAAACTCAACAGAAGACCCATTTTTTGCGCTCTTGTTCCTCGGAACAGAGTGCTTATCATAATTTGTCCAAATATATGTAACTCTCGAATTTTTTTATGAAAATGGACTTAAACGATTTGGTTCGACTCACTGATTAAGAATCCGTGGTCAGAATCGATACTGTCCAGCCGGTCCGGCCGTAGACACGATAACTTTCGAACGAAATGAGCTGGACAGTCGAAATTCGACAGTCGAGTAGGTTTGAGGGATAAATATCTCGGTTAAGTTCATTATTGGGCGATAGCTGATAGTTTCGGAGTAACGAAATTGAATTTTTTCTTACATTACAACTTTTGAATTCAATTCTTTTAAGATGCAGTTTCATCATAAGAATTCATTGTTATCATTTTCAACTCTAACAAGCTAATACTTTCAGAGATATGATTTTTCAAAATTTCAATAATACATCGTAGTGCAATGTATTCACAGAATGTGAACACAGAATCTGTCTGTGTGCACTTTTCATAAATGTCATCTTATCTAGCTATTAGAGTCATGTCAATTCGTAGTTTGAAAATATTTTCTGTTGGAAAACAAGTATCCGATTCTTGAGTTTGTGGATATATACACTGTTTTGAAACCGAAAATAATATTGACTGATTGATGTTTCAGAAGATTTAGGATTGGATCATTTTAATGATGTAATTTATGAAGGCAATAGGAAAGAAGAACATAATGGAATCATCAAAATTACGGTTCGTTGACCACTGAGGTTAATATTACCTTTTACTTCCTTAAGTAGATGAGACATGTTTCTATATTCAGTATTTTGTTGCTAGCAAAAATCATGAAATATGGATCCACATTTGTGTATCAAACATTCTCTCTTGAGTTAAGATCCATAATACAGAAAATAATGTGTTAGTGGCATGAACCTTTTAAATTATGAAAAGAGGATAGTATTTCATTAATATATTTTGAACTATTAAAATAATTTGTTCGTCAGCCTCTACCTACTCAAATATCAGGAATACATGGACAATCTGCTATGATTGTCTCCAGCCTTGCTCTAGACATTTCGATGATACTTTCCTTAGGTATTTCGAGTTGTGAAAACTATTCACCGAGTGTAAGTTGCAACAATCCTTTCCATGAAGTTGAATCATTGCAGATTGCTCATTTAATCTTGATAAATAAATTTAATGACAATTTCTTAAGCATTAAAGCATTGCACATTGTTCTTTTTTTTAAATGATAATTTTTGAAACATTTTTTTTAAACGACACTTTTTTTTAATTTAATTTCTTTCATGATGCAGTTCTATCTTAAGAATCCATTGATATAATTCCCAACTCTGAGAAACCAATACTTTCGGAGATATAGTTCGTCTGTTTGAACAAGAGTTCCAAAAAGCTCCTGCCCACAGGGCTTGAACCAATTTTAATCTTAATTTCATGTCAATAATTTTATAAA
Source organism: Halyzia sedecimguttata (assembly GCA_937662695.2). Lineage (NCBI taxonomy): Eukaryota > Metazoa > Arthropoda > Insecta > Coleoptera > Coccinellidae > Halyzia > Halyzia sedecimguttata. Next base: position 65,298,378 of record OW569415.2, on the reverse strand, counting down.
GAATGTGGTGTTTTTAGACGAAGCTACATGTTGTTTGATACGGTTAATCGACAAAACTGTCGCTACTGGTCGCAAAGTAATCCTTAGTTTTAGTTAATAATTATACAGAGTTGGGATAAAGTATGGAACCAAGTAAATATCTTTTGAACGAAAAGAACGATATTTATCAAAATTCGCAGGTAAGTGCAATGGAACAAAATGCATCTGATGTAAATTTTGTTAATGATATACTTCCGGTTTAATCGGAAATGCCATCAACTTCTTTAATTAAAATGGGACATCCTATAAATTTTTACAGATTTTGAAAGAGCTTGTTATTTTGAATTCATACATACTGAGTTTAATGTCAAAAAGGTCGTAAAAACGAGGAATAACTCACTGTTAGTTGTACAATAGGTGTACATTTCATTATTTTATAATAATGAGAAACAAAATTACTTCAAATGTTAAAAATGCTCGCTGTTTACTTGCTGACAATATGCCATCCTATTAACAAATTCTTGAGTCACTCTTTCCAATTACCACAAAATGTTTGGTTTCAACAAGATGAACGGGTTAGGGATTTTCTGGATGCGAATTTTCCAAATCGATGGATTGGACGTAGAGGATTCATATAGTGGCATGCTCGTTCTCCGGATCTTAGCGCGTTAGATTTTTTCTTTGGGGCTATCTAAAATCACGTGTTTACGTTACACGACCAACAAACTTACAGGAATTGAGGCAAAGAATTATTGATGAATGTGAACTAAGACTAATTTCGTATTAGTATTAGTTCACATTCATCAATAATTCGATTATGTTGGCTTCACTGATGAAGAATTCGAGGTCAAACTTGATTCTTTTCAGCTGGTGGTCAGCACTGTTACCCTCGAAGGCAATATGCTAGAGAGTTGAAATTTTCAGAGTAGGTTTGAAGTCCAAATACGCCTGCTAAGTTCAGTTTTGTGTAAGATCGTGCAAAATTTTACTACTTTTTACACTATCTATAGTGTACCAAAACTGGAACTTTTTGCTCGCAGGTTCTAGGGAACAACGTGCTAACATTTTGCCCAAATTTCTGCAATTTTCGATTTTTTTGCCGAAAATCGACCACCCGTTGCCACGATAACTTTCTAACGTTAGGAGACAGTGACTGGAAATTTTCAGGGTTTCCGAGTTCTAATTTTATCTTCAACCAATACAGATCTGATCGTATTTAAACTTGGTAGGTAGTTGTAGAATACTGACAGAATGACGTTTGTGAAATTTTGAGAGATTCACTAGAATATTTAAAAAAAATCAAAATCAAAAAATATTATTTATTCAACGAATACTTGAGAACGGAGAAAGATAGCGACGTTTTAGGATAGGTTGCGCATCCAAATTTGACATTTCAATTTGTTAATAGGCATAATCGGTCAAACGATGTTGGAGTTCTACCCATATCAAATTAGGTTGTTATTTCCTCAATAACTCGAAAAATACGAATCCGACCCAATTCAAACTTGGCAGTTAGTTGTAGAATGCAAACGCAAAATTAGTGCGAAACTTTGTGAGGATCGTATCACTAGAAAATTAAAAAAAAAACCATATATCAGAAAATATTCGTTCGACATAGCAAAAATTATGCGAGAGCCTTCAAAACCTAGCTCTACAGCCAAGTTCCAAGTTTGAACACGATCGGATCTATATTCTTCGAGATCCCAGCAGACTTGGATAAATTCAGTAGCTGGAAGGGTGACCGTTGACACGATAACTAATATTCCCTCGGAAATCCCTCCCAAATATATTATTACAATATTATTACCAGGCTTATTTGCCTTCAAGATATGATAGAAAGAAAATGATCACTACTGAGATGTTGAATAATGCTGGAAGAAATTTTTATTTGAGGTTAGGATGTTGCCAAGGCGTCCACGGTGAACATCTTTGAACATTCATAATTTTGCTACCTACATTTTGGTTTTTGATATTGTTTTGTAATTTGAAAAATTGGGGGTTGTAACTCTCTTTCGAAGAGGGTTCGCGTTTTTTACGGACAAGAATGAAAACTTAAAATTAAAATTTGTCGTGTTTGGGTTTTTCCAAAGATATGTCCAGTAACCAAGAAGATGAATTTATTCCATTTGGCTTTTCCACACTCTATTTTCGGTCTGAGTCAGTGTGCATCACAATCAAAATTACCTTTTGAACATTATATTCACGAAAATAGGTATATATCAGATATAAGTGAAGAAAAAATTATGTTCAATTCATCATCATCATTTATTTTAGATATATCTTTTTATAATTTATACATAAATATGAGCATGAAAAATGTACATAGTCGTAGTCATTGGTGAGGCAGTGGTTATGAAAGAGATTAATCTCTTGGCGTCCACACTCAAGACACGAAAATATAAAACTATTTCCCGAGAAACCCTGAGATATGGCACACCAATTGTGGGTCCGTTTTTTCCTGTTTACCATCCATGTCCATGAGCTAAGCCAATATGACCAACGGCTCCAAGAGCTCCATGACCACCGATGTTGGCAGTTGGTCCCCAGAGACCATCAGCAACTACTCTACCGGCAGGTCCCTCTACTACAACTGGAGCAGTTGGTGGTCCTCTGATGGCAGCTCCATGTCCAGTGGCGGAGATTGATCCACCTCCGGCGGAAATAGCTCCAACTCCGTGACCAATAGGGGCAGCGATAGCTCCAAGTCCAAGACCACCATGAGCGAGTCCAAGACCAAGACCAAGTCCTCCGTGACCAAGTCCAAGACCAAGTCCTCCATGACCAAGTCCAATTCCAGGTCCAGAAATTACAGATCCAGCGGCAACTGGGCCGGAAATCACAGTGGTTCCAGCGACTGGGGCAGCTAAGACAGCACCATGACCTAGACCGTACCCTAATCCATGACCCAGACCTAAACCTAATCCATGGCCTAGACCCAATCCAATTCCGTGACCAGCGGGGCCGATCGGTCCAAGTCCGGTAACTATACCTGAGGGTCCAGCCACGACGGCACCTATTCCATGGCCTGAGGGGGCGGCATAGGCGGTAGCCAAGAAGGCAAGGGCAGCTACGATCTGAAAAATTTAAAACATTTAGTGGAAAAAAATTTCTTTGCTTTCTTTGCTTGCTTTTGACTACCCAAACGAATCATCTTTTGGGAATCACGTTGGAATGAACTTCGGATACATTGAAATGCATTAGGTATATGAAATTAGATGCATTGAATCTTACATTGGACAGAAGAGGCGGAGTATTTTCAGTAGATTTAAGGAACATATTGCTTCCGAAACGTGCGCATAAGCCAAAATAGCTTAGTTTGCCCAAATGTCTGCAATTTTTGGAGGAAAATGGTCTTAAACGATTTGGTTCGACTCACTGATCAAGAATCCGTGGTCAAAATAGATTCTGTCTGACCGATCCGGACGGCCGTTAACACGATAACTCTCGAATGCAATGAGCTAGACAGTTGAAATTTTCAGAGTAAGTTTGGGAGATAAATATCTCGGTTAAGTTTGTTATTAGGAAAAATAGGCCTGAAAGGTTCCGGAGTAAGGAAAAAAAAAACAATGATTTTTCATAAGTGAGTCGAAACTTTCGGGACCATTCTCGGCCAAAAATTTGAAAATTGCAGACATTGGGTCAAAGTGATAGCGCAGCAAACATATTTAAAACATTTCCCAACACAGGCAATTATTTATGGTAAAACGCTAATAGTCCATCCTTGAGTCTTTCAATCAATTGATTCTTCTAGTGATTGAGTGTAAATGCTCACTAATGTGGGGCAGAATATTTAATATTTATTATGTTCCATTACACACACAATGTCGCATTTTTATAGAATTATGATAATTTCTTAATTGGCGCTTAAGATATACGCATGGAATTGTTAGTCATAAAGAATGGTATGAGCTTAAGCGAACAAAGAATCCATATATTGTATTCCATTGAATAACTATTTGATATTTTAGTGGAAGAAGCCAGTGAACAATTGAACTTCCTGAAGAATTTTCATTTGAGATCTATACTAATAGGAACCTATCGCATTAATTTTGCAGTAAAAAAGATCAAAAAACTAAATATATCAAGAAGAGAAAATTGAGAGCAGAAAAATAAAGCTGGTCGCAGAACGCGGAGATGACAAAATAGAACAAGTTAGAGAGAAATAATTCATTTTGAATTATACAACCATCAATTTCCAACCCTTAGACTGATTTGAGCTGATTATGATAAGTTTGTAACCCCTCTTGATTTTATCACATTTTATGTTCGTACGTACCAGGTTATTTTTTGTACAATTCTCTGAATTCTGAGAATTCTTTACTGACATAGGTCGATTACATTGAACACAAAAATATACCAGAAAAATAAACGCGTTCGAAATTTTTAAGTAAATCAAGATCGAATTGAAGCTTGGTAACTACTTGTAGAATATCGACATAAAGACGTGTGTGAAATTTTGGGAGGACCTAAAATTTCAAAAAATTTAAGAAAAAATATTATGTATCTCACGATAACTTGAGAACGGAAAGAGATACTGATTTGCAATTTTCAGGGTATAGGTTGCGCATCCGAATGCGACATTTAAGTTCTTTAATTAGCATAATTAGCCAAATAGTTTTGGAGTTATACTCATCTGAAATTTTGTTGTTATTTTCCCTTTAACTCAAAATATACGAATCCGATCCAATTAAAACTCGGTGATTTCTTGTAGAATGCCGATCCACTAATTTTCGCGGAATTTCGTGAATCTAGAGTGAGCTGAGGAGTAAGTTTTTTCGTATTTAAATTCCCTGGATACATATGTCAGAATTGAAATTCTGTTATCATAGACGATTCTCTACTGAAGTCTGTCATTAAAATGGTATGAAATGTATTCATATACATATTAAAACTGAGAAAACGGTATATAACGATGGTAAATTCGTAGTAGAGTGTCCAATAGAGGTGAGTAGACATTAGAACAAGCGCGCAAAAGCTCCTGACTTCACGTCAGTGCTTGAACCAATTTTCTTCTAGACATGGTAAAAATTCAACGTTAGGAGATCTGTTTTTGTCGTACGAGGTGTTAAATCAGGATTTTTCGAAAGCGAATGGATTTTAATGTTCGAACCTGCGCATTAGTTTTCGACTTACCAAAGCATTCATGTTGTTCTTGTACTGAGACTTGACTGCACAATGTGTACCGCCTTCCTCTTACCCTTCAGTTTATATACATTTTCATATTTGCGTTCGTCCTTCAATTACCATGATTATTGTTAACTCAAAAATGAATCGGCCGTATAGTCGTGGTATCCCCCAACACCAATCGCGACCATGGCTGCCTCGCCTTGTCTATTTTTATAATTTTAAAGCTTTGAGTTGAATTACACTGTATTAGAGCGAAATTGTTTCCACATATCTTTGAATTAGATCGCATGAATATTTATTCACGTATTCCGACGGTTTAGGTGCATTTCCTATTACTACGCCCACCAGACAGTATTCTTGATCGGTTACAGGTCTGTGCAATATTCCGGTCAATGGTAATGCACTTTCGAGCTTGACATTTGGAAGTTCAAAAATAATTGCTCGTGCGATATCTGTTAACATTCCTCCTTTTTCGAGCTCTCGTATCTGGATAACATAATTCCGTCTATTTGCGAATTTTTGTCGATTACTGTGAATTCACTGATGAAGAATTCGTTGTGGAATTTGATTTTTTCCCTCTATCCAGGCTATTTGTGAGCATGATAACGTTTAAAAAAATAACTTGATATTCACAGGGTAAGTTTTGAGCTCAGCTCAGATAGAATTATTACCATTTAAAGTTTTGTTTTCTTAATATCCCAAAAAAAACAAATACAACAAGGTTTAGATCGAATACCCAAAATTTTAATAACGATTTAAATGCTTATCCAGAATTGTGTGAACATCAATAGAAGAATAAAAGAACAAAAGTTCGAAAATAATTGCTTGTGCGATATCTGTTAACTTTCCTCCTTTTTGAGCGCTCTTACCTGGATAACGTAATTCAGTCCATTTGAGAACTTTTGTCGATTACTGTGAATTTAGTGATGAAGAATTCGTTGTGAAATTTAATTTTGTCCCTCTGTCCAAGCTATTTATGAGCATGATAACGTTCAAAGAAATAATTTTAGGGAATTGATATTCGCAGGGTAAGTTTTGAGCTCAGCTCAGATAGAATTATTACCATTTGAAGTTTTCTTTTCTTAATATCCCAAAAAATTCGAATACAACTAGGCTTAGATCGAATACCAAGTTTAATAATGATTCAAATGCTCATCCAGAATTATGTGAACATCAATGGAAGAATAAAAGAACGAAAGTTAAAAAATAATTGCTTGTGCGATATCTGATAAAACATTCCTTCGTTTTCGAGCGCTCTTTCCTGGATAACATAATTCAGTCCATTTGCGAATTTTTGTCGATTACTGTGAATTCACTGATGAACAATTCTTTGTGGAATTAAATTTTGTCCCTCTATCCAGGCTATTTGTGAGCATGATAACGTTTAAAGAAATAACTTAGGGACTTGATATTCGCAGGGTAAGTTTTGAGCTCAGCTCAGATAGAATTATTACCATTTAAAGTTTTGTTTTCTAAATATCCCAAAATATTCAAATCCAACTAGGCTTTGATCGAATACTCATATGTTAGATAACGATTTGAATGCTTATCCAGAAATGTGTGAACATCGCTAGAAGCATAACAGAACTATTTTCAACAAATGTTCGATATCTCAAAAATTATTCACTAATCTAAATGGTTACTGGGCTAACTGGGCTTCCTCTCCTTAACTCTGAAAAATATCTTCAAAATAAAAATCATTATTTCGAAATTACTTCTGCGTTAGAAACCCAAAATATTTGCGAGAAGCAAGCGGAGACTAAATCAGACTCCTTCATCAGACACCAAGCGAAAATCTCCAGAATTATTTTTGGTGCTCTTAGTCCTCGGAACAGATTGCTTATCAATTTGCCCAAATATCTGCAATTTTCGAATTTTTTGATTGAAATGGTCTTAAACGATTTGGTTCGACTCACTGATCAAGTATCCGTGGTCGAAATTAATTATGTACGGCCGGTCCGGCCGTAGGCACGATAACTCTCGAACGGAATGAGCAAGACATTTGAAATTTTCAAAGTAGGTTTGGGAGATAAATGTCTCGACTAAGTTCGTTATCGGGCAAAATCAGCCATATGGTTTCGGAGTAACAAAAAAAAATATTTTACATTACAAATTTCGAATTAATTTTTCTCAAAATGCAGTTTCACCATAAGAATCCACTTATATCATTTTTAACTCTAATAAGCTAATACTTTCGGAGATAAGATTTTTCAAAATTTCAATAATAAATCGTACTTCTATGTTTTCACAGAATGCTATAATTATTCTATCTATGAATTATGATAATATGATCTGTGTTGATACATGTCAACTTATTTTCTTGTGACATAGTAGAATTATGAGAATTATAATATGATATCCTACTTTTTGGGTGATATTTTTATGCCCATGGCTAATTCATATGATGATGGGAATGGTAATGGTAAGTTCATAATATTGAGTTCAGAATATCTCCTGTAAAAACAAAACTGGAATATGGGCTAAAGTTTCAATTGACATAAAATAATTTTCAGAGTGGATTTGAGGAAAGAATATATCGTTCATCATAGATTTGAGGAATGAATATCTCGGATGAGTTCATTGTCGGGTAGAATTGGTCTATTGATTTTGACACCCTTATTGAATTCAAATTATTTTATGATGTTTGAATTTAATTGAAGTTGTATCATAAGAATCCATTGATATAATTCCCAACTCTTACCAATAGTTTTACTCCAATCCATCATGTGATCTCCATGGATTGAACATACCTACATGCTCTACTATTCTTGATTTTTGCATGTCTCTATTCCTTAAATCGTTCTTTTGTTCCCACTTTCTTGCCTCTATGCGGTGTTTCTCCTGTATACGATTTACCACAAATACAATGAATACTATATAAGCTGTTTTTGGATGTTTCCTTTTCATGACTCAGTTTTGCCGTTAATAGAGACGAAATTTTCAAGGTATTGGGATTTAGGGGCAACACAAGTCCGTTAAGTATTGAATTCATAACGGCATCCGTTTTTATGGTTGTGAATTCTATTTTTTCTTGAAAAATAATCTCAATTATCGCAAGTCGAATTAATAATCTTCCAAAAAATCGTGTATTTCTAGAACGATCTATGTATAATATAGACAAAAGATATTGGTTATTATAGTGGAAACTCTTCATATTCAATTGTTTTCTGTGGGCGTTGCAGAAAGTCGAGTCGTATATAAAACTTCATACAAAAAATTTAACGAGACCTAAAACGAGACTCTCGTGTTGCGCTGTATGTGGTCTCGGTATCGCCTATAATATTTTTGAAAACGTCTCGTCTCGCTTTTCCGAGACGAGACGAGAAAAATCTCGCTCTCGCGTGAAGCCCTAGTCTTTAGGAAAAAAAATGGATCAATCACTGACGTGAAGTCAGGAGCTTTTGCGCGAATGTTCTATTGTCTACTTACCTCTATTGGACACACTTCTATAATATATGAAAACATTTCATACCATTCATATCACAATTTACAAATTTTTTGTTCCGAGGAACAAGAGCGCCAAAACGAAAATGAAATCGTCACACATGTTACGCGTCAAATGAATATTGTCCTAGTATTTAAGAAAATTATTGAGAACGTTTTGAAGAGTAAAATTTTCCGAAATTTTTTTTGATTACCCTGTATAAGGTATCTGAAATCGGATCAATGTTTTATGTAGCCTATTACAGTAACTTACTAGTGCGACAAAATCGGAAATTTTCTGAGTGACAATTGTTTAGAATATTATCTTCAAATTATTGGTCTCACTCGTAAAAATTTTTGGAAAAACACAATTAATTCGAAAACTATCAATATCCGATCAATCCGATTCGTGAAAGATATACAAGGTGATTCACGAAGACCGTTCGTTAGAATATTTAAAAGAAAGACTCGAGATAAACACTTGAAATTTTATAGTTAAGTTTTGTTGGGAGAGATGAATTCTTGTAAAAAATTTCAGATTCGTTCGACTTCCGGTTTCACCAGAAATGACCAACCTTCGTTTTTTAAATGTAATACCCAGTTTTTTCATTGGTAATCCTATTACCCATTGAATTCTACATTGTTTTGATGCATCACTTAGATATTATTCACAGAAAATTCGTTTGAAATCTGAAAAACTATTCAAATTTTCTCAAATAGTGCTTCATTCAATGTTAATAACATGTAGATTTTTGCATGAAAATTCCTAATTTTCTAGCTTCTATCAGAAGACATACCAATGCTTCTCCTTCGTCAATTAAGAATTCAATTGATTATACAGGGTGTTTCTATTTCAATTTCAATATCAGTAATGACAGAAACCTCAAAACTCATTTTTTTCAAATGAGAACCCATTTTTTTTATTGGTCAGCTGGAATCTACGTTAAGAATTGGGTATTTTTTATAATACAATACTGCTTTACTTACCGAATATCTCGGAAAATAAGTATTTCAGAGCTGTAGTATGTACATATATTTTTTAACGTAGATTCCAGCTGTCCAATAAAAAATTGGTTTGAGCCCTGTGGACAGGAGCTTTTTGGCGCTCTTGTTCAAACAGACAAATTATATCTCCGAAAGTATTGATGTCTCAGAGTTGGGAATTATATCAATGGATTCTTATGATAGAACTGCATCATGAAGGCAATTAAATTTGAACAAAGTGTCGTTTAAAAAAAAAGCTTCAAAAATTATATATATATAATAATTTGAGAAGATTTGATGTTATTTATCAAGATTAAATGAGCAATCTGAGAATGAGGACCATAGAAGAAATCAAATTAAAATAGCTGAAATGAATTTGACTCTCTCTTATAGAACAGGCTGACATGTACGAGTATGAACACAGATCATATAATAATTCATAGATAGAACAATTATCTATCGCATTCTGTGAAAACATAGGAGTACGATTCATTATTGAAATTTCGAAAAATCATATCTCCAAAAGTATCAGCTTGTTAGAGTTGAAAATGCTTAAAAAGCTTAAAAAAAATTGAATTTGAAATTTGTAAGTTTAAGAAAAAATTGTTTTTTCTTTACTCCGAAACCATTTGGCCTATTTTTCCCAATAACGAACTTAACTGAGATATTTATCTCTCAAACCTACTCTGAAAATTTTAACTGCCTAGCTCATTTTGTTCGAGAGTTATTGTGGAAAAAAAAATTTTAAATAACTTTTTTTTCACATTTTAAGGCAATCCGATCAATACGAAACTTCGCATGCGTATAAAGGCCATTATTCTACAATCTGATGCTAAATTTCAGATAGATCGAGTGATTGGTTTCGGAAATAAATAATAATAAATAATAATAATAATAATAAATAATGTAATGTAAATTAGAGATGTGGAAATAAAGACATAATAATAATAATAATAAATATTCATAAAAAATGTTTTCACTAAAAACAGCCACTCCGAAACCGCTTGGTGGATTTCGCCCGTTAACGAACTCGTCCGAAATATTTGCGCTCCAAACCTACCCTGCAAATTTAAATCCTCTAACTCCTTTCGTTCGAGAGTTATCTTGTTAACGGATGGCCGGACAGAAACGATTGCGACCACGGATTCTTGATCAGTGAGTCGAGCCAAATCGTTTGAGACCATTTTCAGCCAAAAATTCGAAAATTACGGACATTTGGACAAATTGATAAGCACTCTGTTCCGAGGAACCAGAGCGCCAAAAAATGGGTTCTCATTTGTAAAAACTGAGTTTTGAGGTTTTTATCATGATTGACTTTGACATTGAAAAGAAACACCCTGTATGTTCAATTGAATTTTTAATTAACCATGGAGAAGCATTGGTATGTCTTCTGATAGAAGCTAGAAAATTACGAATTTTCATGCAAAATCTACAAGTTGTTAACATTGGAATGAAGCCCTATTTGAGGAAATTCAAAGGGTTTTATCAGATTTCACAAGAATTTTCTGAAAATAATATCTAAGTGACGCATCAAAACAATGTAGAATTCAATGAGTAATCTGATTATCAAAGAAAAAACTATGGGTATTACATTCAAAAAATTAACAATGGTATAATTCCGGTGAAACCGGAAGTCGAACGAATCTGAATTTTTTTCCAAGAATTCATATTTCCTAACAAAGGTTTACTATAAACTTTCAGTGTTTATCTCGAGTCTTTCTTTGAATTAGCCTAACAAACGGTCTTCTCGAATCACCCTGTATAGGATGTTGACATCCCACTTCCGGTATAACCGAAAACTGCACGACAATGAGAATATTTTAGACAGAAAGTTCCAATGGCAATACCTCTCCATATCAATTTTAGGATCGGAATTCCATTTGGTTTTCCATAATCGCCTGATGATTCACCTTCCATGAATATCCCTGTATATCTGAAATGGTGAAGAACTAACTCAACTTCAGGCAATAATGCTTGCTGCTGTTGGTGACACACCCCTTCGCTTTTCGATACCATTATATCTATCATTTGCATCTAGTGACCTTGTATATCCTTAAACCATTTTTCTGTCAGGAAATTATATCATTGTTGCGAAATTCCAACAGTATTCAGTTTTTTATAATGGGAGAAACACTATCTTTCGGTGCATATCCTGGATGACTAGGCGATTTCAATTCTACCGCCTGTAATAAAAGCGAAACCGCTATTAAAGATTGATATTGACTATGGCTGTACTGTTAATTACTGAATTCTAGTTGTATAGTTCATGAGAGCGTGGCTATTATAAATTATACCATTTTTAATGCGTATCGCCTTGCAAATACTCGATCTATGATCAATTCGTACCAATTACTCCTTGACGTTAAGTTTTTCTGAATCATTGATACAATATCGACGACAAAGAGAACCTGAATGACATAGGAAGTAAGATAAATATTTTTTCGATCATTATCTCACTGTGGTTTGAAGAAAATCAAGTAGGTATACCCTGTGCATTCAGCATTACCCAGCATATACCTATGATTTGAATGGTCCAAAAATCTTCAAACAGACACATAACTCATGACTGAGAAGGACTAAGGCCGGCCTCATACGTCTCTGAATTAATATTCTTAAATTCATACTCTGAATTCTGGAAGCTTGTAAAATCTAAAAATTAATACTCTGAAATATCCAGAATGTGTGAGGAGAATAGTGAATTAGTATGCAATTCGGTGCTGTCTGAATTAATAATATGAATCCAGAGTATGGATTCAGAGTGACATTCCGGACGTATGAGGCCGGCCTTAAACCTGTATATTAAAGCTGTATGAATATCGCTTCTGAAGGATTGGTTACTACGATTCAATTCACTGTTGAACTTGAATTGTGAAGAGAAGATAAAATGATTTCCGAAAAGAGTCAGCGAATTATAATTTGATTATACAGTGAGCGTTAGAAGTCTGGAATAATGGATTTATTTTCTCCCTTTTCAGGAATAGTGAAAGGCGGTTCGATAGGTCGAATTAATTAATTTTTTGAGGAACATTTAACCATAATTATTATTGATCTACCCTTTCCCGTTACCAAGAAGTGGCTTCATCGATATTTTTTTTAATTGCAAGCCCCCATTTTTGCGCGTATATTCTGGGGAACATCGCGTTATCATTTTGACCAAATGTTTGTAATTTTTGAATTTTTTGACGAAAATGGTCTCAAACTATTGGGCTCGACTCCCCGATGAAGAATTTGTGGGCCAATTTGATTTCTAGTATTTTGAAAATTTCCCCAGTGTTATTAGTTCAATACTCAGGCTTCAACCCCCTGTTGAAGGGTTTGGGGGATAAAATTTACAGATTTCACCGTTTCGTTATTGTTTGTATGCTTATCCTAGCCTACTTACCAAATCTCAACCTTTTAGGACTTCAGGAAATCCCCTTATGGGTTAGAGGGGTAAAATTACAGATTTCCCAATATTGTCGTTGTTTGTATGCTTATTCTAGCCTAAATAACAAAATTCAGCTTTCTAGGTCTTCCCCCTAGTTCTATACACAGATTTCCAAACTCCCATAGGTGTTGGAGGGTGGAATTTACATATTTCTAAATTTTTCTGTTGTTTGTTCGCTAATTCTAGCCTACTTATTCTAGAACTTCGGTCAGTACCTACCCTAGTTTTATACGCAGATCTAGAACCAGCTTCACGTGGATAGGAGGGTGAAATATGCAGATTTTATGGCTTTTTCGTTGGTTGTAAGCTAATTCTAGTCTACATACCACATTCCAGTTATGGCATGGAGTTTGATACCATAATTATACCAATTGCTACCTTTGCAATTCATTTTTGGGCTCTTGTTCCTCGGAACAGAGTGCTTATAAATTTGCCCAAATGTCTGTAATTTTCGAATTTTTGGCTGAAAATGGTCTTAAACGATTTGGTTCCACTCACTGATCAAGAATACGTGGTAGAAATCGATTCTGTCCGGCAGTCCGGCCAGCCGTTAACACGATAACTCTCGAACGGAATGAGCTAGAGAGTTGAAATTCACAGAATAGGTTCGGGAGATAAATATCTCGTTATTGGCAAAATCGGTCAGATGGTTTCGGAGTAACAAAAAAAAATTTGATTACATTACAAATTTCAAAATAAGTTCTTCTCAAGATGCAGTTTCACCATAGGAATCCATTGATGTCCTTTTCAAATCTAACAAGCTAATACTTTCGGAGATATGATTTTTCAAAATTTCAATAATAAATCGTACTTCTGTGTTTTCACAGAATGCGATAATTATTCTATCTATGAATTATTATCATATGATCTGTGTTGATACATGTCAACCTATTTTCCTGAGACATGATATGTCAAATTTTGATAGTTAATGCTCATGGTTAATCCATATGATGATGGGAATGGTAATGGTAAGTTAATAATATTGAGTTCAGAATATCTCCAGTAAAAACAAAACTGAAATATTGGCTAAAGTTTCAATTTATATAATACAATTTTCAGAGTGGATTTGGGGAAAAAATATATCGTTCATCATGCAATTGAGGAACGAATATCTCGGATGAGTTCGTTGTTGGGCAGAATTGGTCTATTGGTTTTGGGTTAATAATTTTTGGCACTCTTGTTGAACTTAAATTCTTTTATGATGTTTGAATTTAATTTCGGCTATTATGAAGTTCTATCATAAGAATCCATTGATATAATTCCCAACTCTTACCAATACATTCGAAAATATGATTTGTCAAAGTTTGAACAAGAGTGCCAAAGCTCCTGTCCTCAGGGCTTGAACCAATTATTTTATGGAGGTGTTAATTGTAAATCTATTTCAATATCGGAAATTTTTAGGTTGTTATTAATATATCCTGCATCTTTAAATTTGCCATAAATATCAAACGTTGATATCCAGACTAATTCGAACCAGAAATAACAAACAACAATTACAATCTAATTCAAAAAATTCATTAATTAAAATTGAATTTTACTTCAGTAAATAGTAAATTAATTAATTTTGTGGCACTTTGAAAGCAACCTAAACGCATACAATGTTCTAGTGGCAAGTAATTCACCTCAATTTGTTTCTTTTTGTAGAATATTTTATTCCTAATGGAACTCCCCTGGCATGAATAAATTGTTCCCTCATATCCGAATTACCTACTGTATTCATACCATTACAGTTTATTATTGAAGATCTGAAACTGGACCTACAATATTCATGCGTAATCACATGAATCATGAATCAATGAGTAATGGAGGTTTACCACCAACATAGAATTATCTAGAGGAGTATGAATAAATATTGCCAGAGGGAAATTCTTTTTCCTGATTTATAAACTAAGTACCAATGATTATTGCAGAACATTACGAATATTCATCGATTATTCGGAATATTTTGAGTATTCTTCTGTAAATCAGAGACGTCTCGTGGCAGTATAAGGTGGTGAGGCACATCAGAAAGGAAATTATTATTATTAAGGTATACCTAATTTCTGACAAAGTTGGGATAATTTGGTAGGGAAATGAAAATAATTCACAGTTTATACAGTAACAACTCAAACTGAAAGGTTTTCTGTGCAGTTTGCCGTTCGCAAGGGATCTGAAATCTTACGAACCTTTCTCGGGCGTTTCTCCAATCCAATGGGCTATTACGCTAATGAAAACATGGAAGCGAGGCATATCTCAGAATCAACATTTCAGGTGCTGTCTTTTTACTCCATGACAAACCTGAATTCATGGATGATGAGTATAACGCGCTGGACAAGGAAGCACGTAAAGCCAGCCTCTAACCATAGTCCGATATTGAAGCCAAGACCGTATTTTAGCATTTTACTATTTAATTGTTGTATGATGAAGCAAAACCATGTTATAAATGCTTATGGATGCAAGATGCAAATAGTGAAAAAAAATGTAATTGAAGAAGTTATGATGAAATGAAATAAATAATAAAATATTCGATTGATTCCTGTAATTTTACAAATTTAATGGTGAGGCACTGCCTCATCTGCCTCATGGGAGAAGCCGCCACCTCTGAAAATATATAATAGTTATTGTTGAATCATTGTTGAAGTAGCTTTATACTGATTGATCAGATTTAATCACTAAACTGTTTAAAAAATGGAAAAAATGCGTTTATTTCCACAAAGCAATTCCATCACCATGGATTTTTAAATCCTTGAAACAGTTACCCAAGGTGTTTTTCAGGAGTGGGCAATATTTTCTCAAATTCAGCTTTCATCTCCTCAATCTAGTTGATGCAGTGTAGCCAGATGGATAAGTTTGTTGGTCAGCCCGAACGCATACGATGCTAAATCGGGCAAATATAGTGATTGTAGATCGAGTTGTCGGCGTTGCAATCTTAGACTATAGCCTATAGTCTATAGTCTACAGTCTATCGTCTACAGTATATAGTTTATAGTTTATATTATACAGTTTATAGTCTATAGTTCATAGTCTATGGTCTATCTCTATAGTATATAGCAGGGCCTCCCAAACAATGCGTCGCGACGCACTGGGGCGACTCGACATTGTCCCAGGGGCGTCGCATGTCGATACGACCGAGTCGAGTTATAAATGTCGAAATAGTGTTTCTCTGATAATCTATTACTAGGCTAGTACTCAAATTGGTAAATATTTGTGGTGGCTGAGTTAAGGGGCGTCGTGAAAAAATGCCAAAGTCCCAAGGACGTCACAGTAAAAATAAGTTTGAGAAGCCCTCGTCCGTAGTATATAGTCTATGGTCTATAATCTAAGGTTGTACTCAAATAATATTTCCTGTTGATAGTGTCGTAGAACATAAAAATTCATAATGCTCAACGCCACGATAATCGAAGAAAACTGTCAAGATGATCCCCGATATTCGAGCGACAATACAAGTCTTTTCCGCCCTACCGATGAATTCAATGAGGTCCTGGCAGTTAGAAATAATTAATGATAATATTTTGATTATTTTCTATGTGTAGCAGTTTCTTGTAAAATTCTTCTGTTTTTCTGAAAAGGATGATTGCAAAAGGCCCTAGGCCATACCTTTGTTTTCAGTATTTAAAAAGGATACTTTGGGTGGTGAATTCTTCACTAAATGGTTACTTTCTGGGTTGCCTCCCAAACTCTTGAAAATATCTAGGTATAAAACAAAAAATGTATTATTTTGATTATTTTGAAGCGATATTGAGCTAGTCAGAAGCAATAACGATAAAATAACTATTTTGTAACGTTTCGGAGACCCAACACTGCCCTCACTCTCTTTCAAAAGACCATTCGAACCTTTACCCCATACAAACCTTTGCCCCCACCTACCCTATATCTCGGTTCTGACATAAATAAAACTTCACAATGAAGTACTAATCCTTCTCATTTACCAATATTAAATGTGTAAAACCACTTTGCTTGCTAATCAACATATCTTCAATCTGAGTAGAGTAGGCTGCTCGTATACCAGCTCGACGAGACCACAACGCGACCGCGTCGATACTTTTTAACGAAGGATTTGCATCGCATCGCAGTATCTTTGGTGTGGGCGCTTCTATGACTAATCACGTACCGCGACTTCTAAGCGACACGAAGTCGCGGTCGCGTTGGGGTCTCGTATTGCTGGTATAAGAGCAGCCTAAAATATAATATACTCGACTCCAAGTAAAACAAAAATATGCTAAATATCTCTTTTAATCATTATTTTGTGTATATATATATATATATCAGACTAGCAATCAGTACAATAATCAAATAGAACTAAATTCACCAGAGTTGCCCAGTAGAAATGATTGATTTCGATAAACCGAGACCAAGAGGTAAAGGAGCTAATGCAGGCCCAGCGATGATTGATTTGGTTAGAAGTGGTTGTGGTGCAAGGGCCAAAGCTGAAGGGGAGGAGATTATGGTTCTGCTCAACAGAGGACTTTGGAGAGCGATTGGTGCAGGTGCCGAAACGATGGTTCTAGTCAACAGTGGTGAAGAAAGAGCCAGAGGAGATGGTCCAAGAGTCAGTGGAGCTCCGATAGCTGGTCCAAGTGTTAGTGGAGATCCGATGAGACCTGGGGCGGCGGTGGCTGCAGCCAAAGCGCAAGCGAAGATTACCTGAAGAGAATTTTTTTTACTTATTTCAGTAAATATCGTCAAGTGTTTTTGATTATTACTTGAGTGAGTCCATACTATTGGACTCCAAGACGGAGACATTTCGTAGGGGAATTTGAATTTTTCAATTGATATTATTATTCCACGTTATCAAAGATTTTATACCTGCGAACTATAGAAAAAAAGAATCGAATACAGAGACTACAAAATGGAAATATGAAAGTGCTCCAAATTCAACGCATTGTGTATAATTTTCATAAAAAATATTTTTTTCGGAATTGTTCAGATGAAAATTGCAGAGTCTTCCACATTTCTGGAGAAGATACGTTGGATGAATGTTTGAATGAAAACATTATTCCACATTCCGCTCTACATTTCGGTTTTTTCCCGAATCTACTGGAAAGAACTCATGAAAATTTGGTGCAAAATCAAAAGTTTTTATTGCTATGCTTTTTATCGGCAATTCAGTATAAATAAAAAACTAAAAAAAGTCTTACCCCCGGTTTCTGAAAGGCTGATCAACACAAATGTTAACTAATCAGTGATCAATCTCTTGTTAACCCTCATCTGAGTTGTGCAAAGCGCAAACACTCGGATTGATTTGACATTAACAGTTTTGTTAACTTTGACCAGCCTTTCAGAAACCGGGGGTTAATAGATTATAACTCAAAATTCAACAGCCCATACAAGTTGATTGTAGCTCCGGACTTATCTAAAGGTGCGTATTCACTTGCAACAGAACACTTCGAACGAAACAAACACACCGAGCGCGCTGAACCCATTGCAACAAATATTGTGCGAAAAAATTCGGGACGCAACGTATTGACTAGACAAATTTGTTACCCCCTCATAAGCTCTCGAGAGCTTGTGCGAGTAAGGAGAATCAGTTGTGTTCTGAGTAGGCTTTGTTATTGTGTCCTCACACCACCTTAGGCACATCACTGTTAATTTTTGACCCAAATGTGAATGGTGACGATTACCGTGACTAGAAAATTAATTTCCTAACCTCGGGATTGAACTTGGGGCCTCCGGCTCCTAAGTCAACCGAGTTATCAAAAGGGAAAAGGAACCAATTGTAAATGAACCAAGTATTATGAATGTTTTACAAGCAATTAAAGGAATATAAGAGTAAATTGAAGAAAACTCAAAAGAAATGAAGGAGAATAAAGAAAAAATGAAAAAGCAAATGGAAGAGGATTACCAAAAGTTGTGCAGAAGATAAGAAGAAAATATAGTAATTTTCGATGAAATATTAAGTACAAGGATTAATCAAACGAATGAAAAAATACTAATAGAGACACAAGACGAACAAATAATAATTGAAAAACAAGATAAGTCAGAATAAGTAGACAAAATGAAAAATTGAAAATTATTACAAATAGAGAAAATAAGCATATTTAGAAACTGCTCTATAGAAAAAGAGATACTAATTACGAATAGTAAATAATATGAAATGAGCATCAATGAATATAAAGAAGTAAACATGGGTAAGATGAGAATAAATATACAAAATGGTTTAAGAAGAAAAAACATTTTATATGAAGTGAAACAGAACATTGAGGTTAAATAATTATTACGAAATGATTTAGACCTTCATCAGACACTCTCAAGGAAAAGAGGCATACACACAACCAAACTTATATGAAATATTCGATTTTTTCTTACTAGCGATGGAAAAGTACGTGTGTACAAACAAGAACAGGTAACGACTAACTTTTGTCCTGGTGGTTTCGATTTTACTATTTCGCCTCCAAGTCGAAGTGAGATTTTAATTTATTTCTTTAAAAAATTACGTGGGATTATTGTCTAGAGGGCAAGAAAAGGATGAAAATTTTCAATAACATCCTGTATATTGAAATATCGATTCTAATACAACAAGACATCCATCCGCACCTCGATCCGCACCAATTTTTTACGTTCACAAGTCATTTCGCAAAAGAATACACCAAAACTTCCGAAACATCGACTGAGAAATGTAAACTGAACCACCAGACCCCAATGCCCAAACCCCAGGTAGGTTGCAATTAGTCGATAAATATTTTTTTTGTCAACCTAAATGAAAAATGACATTTTACGTACTTTTACTAATTTGCGACTGAAAAATGAACTATTTTTGAAGGCCACAAATGAAATCTTTCGTCCGCAAACACTTTTCGTCCGCTGTGGTCACTATGGATACGGCATGATACGGTTCAATACAAACATAATTGTCTGTTGTGTCATTTGCTGTTGTGAAATTACTTAAGAAGTCCAAAATTAATAAACATATGGAGAGGTCGACGAAAAAATATAATATGCATCACCTGGCGAAAAACTCTATATTGTCTTTCCTGATGCTTATGCTATTCGAGGCGAAGCAATTTGCAGGCTCTACCATAATAGACAGTATTTCGTCCTTGGTACATAAATAAATATTTTCGTCGACCTCCATGAAAAATAAAATTTTACGTACTAATTTCCGACTGAAAAATCGACTATTTTTGAAGGACAGTACTTTTCGGCCGCTGTGATCACTATGGATACTGTTCGATACAAACAAAAGTGAGAATAACTGTCATTTGCTGTTGTGAAATTACTGAAGAAGTCCGGAATCCATAATAGTATGTAGAGGTCGACGAAAAAATGTAATATGCACCTCGGTGAAAAACTGTCTATTGACTGGCCTGCTTGCTATCTGAGGCGAAGGCCATTTGAAGACTCGACTATAATAGATAGTTTTTCGTTCTTGGTACATAAATAACTATTCCTGGAAATTAGTCGTTCTTAAATTACTTAACAATCTTAACATACGAGTTGAATTCATAATGAAGAAGATATTGATCACGAACATATTAACTAAACCTGAATATTTTGTCCGGAATTTGATTTACTCTTTCCGAAATTAGTTTTAATTATTCCGAAATTGGTTTAACTATTTCCGAAATCGGTTCTACTTTTTCCGAAATTGGTCTTACTATTTCCGAAATCAAACTTGAAAAGTTATTGTTTTCAAGATCGTGCAAAATTTTGAAAACCCTGAAGAATAATCAACTATAAAAAAACATGTTGAAATACTCACAATGCCGTACATGTTTGTTGTTTCAAATGTCTTCAGATCGCACTGAATGTTTCTTTGCTCGGACACCCTCAGCTTATATACTTATATACCACATCTTCCCCCGATTCATCCTATTAATCCGAAATTGAAAAATAAACTGGTTTTCTTCATCGTCAGCTGAATAAAGAACGCGTGGTGTATGGTACTCAAATCAGGTCATATCATGCAAGGTTATCTATTCTCAATTTCAAATGTAAAAATTTTAGATTTATGGGACAACAGCACAAGATATGCCGTCCATCTGGGTTAGGCAGTCAAACCCTTGGGAGTTTGCCTAGCCATATCAATATCCCGATGTCAGCAAGAACTAATTAGGTGCAACCATAAATTCTGCCCAAAAATTTGTTTCAGAAAAGTGCAATTCCGCCTTTAATTGCATCAGATTATGACGAAGAATTGTCTGCATGGACTTATTTAGAGTTTTGCAATTTGCTCTGATGTCCGTATCTAGAAAAGTCGGAAATTACAATATTTCATTGTTGCTGTGATACACCTAGAGATCTCAATGACGATAAGTGAAGAATGATCTAGTTTTATTCTTGCCAGTAATAGATGTAATAAGGTGATGTGACATATTTTAAAGGATAACTACCGATGGAATATATTGAGAGGAGAATTATAGAGACATTTTTAATTTTATAGAATTGCAATCATAATCTGTGTCTATGCAGTAATATTTATCGATAAACGCGACAAAATGTTTTTTGGATCCATCAATGTTGTTCAGTGTCTTGTAGAGATTTTAAATTTTAATTAACTCCATAAACATATATAAATATATTCCTTTGAACTTTGGGAATTACATTTATTATATGATCTGTGTTCATACTAGTACATGTCATCCTGTTCTATAAGAGAGAGTCAAATTCATTTCAGCTATTTTAATTTGATTTTTTCCATGGTGCAGTTCTCATTCTCAGATTGCTCATTTAATCTTGATAAATGAACTATTATTTGAATTGAATTTCCTTTATGATGCAGTTCTATCTTAAGAATATATTGATATAATTCCTAACTCTGAGAAACCAATACTTTCGGAGATATAATTTGTCTGTTTAAACCAGAGCGCCAGAAAGCTCCTGTCCACAGGGCTTGAACGCTTGTGACGCTTGTTTTTACAGTCAGATTCATATTCTTGGAAATATTGGGAATATTATTTTTTCCTGCAGCTGAGCAGATTTGGGCGAGTTTAGTACCTGGATGGGTGACCGCTCTGGCTATAATTTTGAACAGCGCGTGAAAGCCCCAGGCCACAGAGCTTTTCCAACTTGTTTTTAAACCAGGTTTGACCAATCCAAGCGATGATTATTCAGAAAATGTAGTTGTGGAAGTTTGACTAATAAACCCTTCGTGTAAAACTTGCAACGTTTTTGGCGCTCTTGTTCCTCGGAACAGAGTGCTTATCAATTTGCCCAATTGTCTGTAATTTTCGAATTTTTGGCTGAAAATGGTCTTAAACGATTTGGTTCGACTCACTGATCGAGAATCCGTGGGCGGAATCGATTCTGGCCGGCCGGCCGTTAACACGATAACTCTCGAACGAAATGAGCTAGACAGTTGAAATTTTCAGAGTAGGTTTGAGGGATAAATGTCTCAGTTAAGTTCGTTATTGGGTAAAATCGGTCTGACTGTTTCGGAGTAACGAAAAAAAAAATTTTTTCATAATACAACTTTTGAATTCAATTTTTTTTAAGATGCAGTTTCATCATAAGAATCCATTGTTATCATTTTCAACTCTAACAAGCTAATACATTCGGAGATATGATGTTTCAAAGTTTCAATATTACTTCGTAAGTTCTATGTATTCACAGAATGTGAACACAGAATCTGTCTGTTTGACTATTCATCAATGTCATCTTTTCTAGCTATAAGAGATTGTCAATACGTATATTTTCTATTGGAAAGCAAGTATTCGGTTCTCGAATTTGTGAATATATACAAGACTGTTTTGATGTAGTTTATGGAGGCAATAGGAAAGAAGAACATAATAGAATCATCAAAAGAAATTACTGTTCGTTGACCACTGACGTTAATATTACCTTTTACTTCCATGAGTAGTCAGACATGTTCCTATATACAGTATTCTCATAATGTTGCTTGCAAAAAAATACTGGAATATGGATCTACATTTGTGTATCAATAATTTTTTCTTGAGTTAAGTTTCATAATGCAGAAAAGAATGTGTTAGAGGTATGAACTATTAAATTTCAAATTATGAAAAGAGGATAGTTAATATACTTTGAACTATTAAAATAATTTGTTCGTAATCCACTACCTACTCAAATATCAAGAATAAATGGATAATCTGCTATGATTGTCTCCAGCCTTGCTCTAGACATTTCGATGATACTTTCCTTAGGTATTTCGAGTTGTGAAAACTATGTACTGAGTGTAAGTTGCAACAACCCATTCCACGAGATTGAATCATTGCAGATTGCTCATTTAATCTTAAAATAAATTTAATAACAATTTTTGAAGCATTAAAGCATTGTAGATTGCTCTTTTTTTTTTATTGATAATTTTTGAAACATTTTTTTTAAACGACACTTTTCTTAAATTAAATTTCTTTCATGATGCAGTTCTATCATAGGAATCCATTGATATAATTCCCACCTTTGAGAAACCAATACTTTCGGAAATATAATTTGTCTAATTGAACAAGAGCGCCAAAAAGCTCCTGTCCACAGGGCTTGAACCAATTTTTGATTGTATATTAGAGTTTTATGAATAATTTTTTTTTTACCCACCTTCATGGGTACATGAAGATTCATCTAAGATAAATGGCGGTTAGATTTCCAGAGTAATCGATAATTATGATTTTTCTCGAATTTCATTAACCCAGTTTTCCAGAGAGAAATAAATATCTAACTGAAACAAGGCTAACACTTGAGATGTAAATCACAATCATATTTTCAGTCATGGTTAAACTAAATGCGAAATCAGCTGATGTAACATCATCAACTTTTGAGAAATACAAACAAGAATAAAGGGTTATGTATTGAATTTCGCTATACTTTGGATTATTATGTCGCCATATGATAATTGGGAAACTTTACGAATTACAGTGATATTCCCAATATTTCAGTGTTACAAATCAGAATAGTTAATGAGTGAGCAGAAAACTGAACGAAATTTGCATAGAGGATGTTATCTATATATTTCATTCATGTATTCGATACTTAATTCATAGCTTGTAATCAATAGGAATTATTATTCATCAAATCCTTATCGATATTCGATTCAATGGATACGAATACGGATGCTTAATTAATCGTGCAACTTTTCTTGATATCAACTTTTATTGTTTTATGTTTTACAATGTATAGAAGATGAAATAAATTTGCACGATTATAATTGATCTAGATTGTAAAATTATTGTTTTCAATTCTCTGTCTTTTCTGAGTGGGAAATTGAATAGGTACATATGGATAAACAATAGTAACAGGTGTAAAGTTTTAGGCGTGCAGAGTGTCTATCAATTTGCCTAAATGTTTGCTTTTTTTCAGCTATAATGAAAAATTGTATATTTCAGAAACTATGCTCGTTTACTCGACGTATGAGGCGTGAATGGACAATGGAACATGCGCGCAAAAGCTCGTAACGTCAGTGCTTCAACCAATATTCGAATTCGAAGCAAAAATTAAATATTACTTTTTTCTCACAAATTGAATGGGATATTCAAAATTAATGTTTATGTTTATGAAAAGACGTGGCGTAACAATTTTGTTCATGAAAAACACCAGACGCCACTAGTAGGACAAAAAATAAATAGTTTCCATCAAAAACTTGCAACCACGCTGGAAATTGAAGCCTAGAAAGCTTCATTCAAACATATCCATCCGTTTAGTAAAAATTAGTAAACTTGATTTTTTCTAATCATAGTTTTACGCCCTGTCCCTTTGCGCGTATGTTCTGGGGAACATCGCGTTATCATTTTGCCCAAATGTATGTAATTTTCGAATTTTTTTCCGAAAATGGTCTCATGGTTTAGTTCGACTACCTGATGAAGAATTAGAGGTCCAATTTGATTCTGTCACGATAACTTGAGAACGGAAAGAGATAGCAACATGAAATTTTCAGGATAGGTGGCGCATCCAAATACTACAGACGAGTTCGTTAATGGGCATAATCAGCCCGACGGTTTCCGAGTAATAATTTCATCATCAACCAATAAAGATACGTTCGAATTGAAACTTGGAGAGTAGTTGTAGAATATAAACCTAAGGACGTTTGTGAAATTTTGTGAGAATCGTATCGCTAGAAAATTTTGAGAAAATTGTTGAAAAATATTTTTTAAGTCACAATAACCTAAGACCGGAAAGAGATAGGGACTTGAAATTTTCAGGTTAAGTTATATTGTTTAAAGGCATCATCGGCCAAACGGTTTTGGAGTTATACCCATCTGAAATTTGGTTCTTATTTCCAGAATAAGTCAAAAAATAAGAAACCGATTCAATTCAAACATATGGTTATTAGTTGTAGAAGGCCAACGCGAAAAGTCTTACGAAATGTTGTGAGGATCGCATCACTAGAAAATGTTAAAAAAATAATTGGAAATCATTGAAAAAAATTATATATATCAGAAACAATTCGTCCGACATCGCTGAAATTTTGCGAGGGCCTTCAGATCCAAACTCTACTGCCAAGTTCCAAGTTTGAACAAGATTGATTCATATTGTTCGAGATACGAGCAGCATTGTGTGAGTTCAGTAGCTGGATGGGTGACCGTTATCTCGATTACTTTCGAACAAACGGCCTATCTCCGTTTGTTCGACTTGCAATTTTCAGGGTAGGTTGCGCATCCGAATGGGAGAGTTAAGTTCATTTTTGAACATAATCGGTCCAACGGTTTCAGAGTTATATCCACCTGGAATATTATTTCCTCTGTAACTCAAAAAATAGACTCAATCGTGTGTAAAACTTTGAGGACCGTACCACTAGAATATTCTTAAAAAATAACGAAAATCGATCGAGTAACTTAATCGGATTTACCGTAGTAAATTCGATTAAGAGTGTCCAATACAGGAGAATGGACAATAGAACATACGCGCAAAAGCTCCTGGCTTCACGTGAGTGCTTGAACGATTTTTTAAACGAAGCATTTCCCGAATATAATTAGTTCATTGAGCAAATTCATAATATTTTTCAATTCTCTATCGTCTCCTGGATTTTCAACCTTTCAAACTGGAGCACCCTGTATACATACTAGCACCGCATGTTACATAATTTCTCTATGTACGAATGCGCGCTCGCGATTCTACACACTGTATCTCGATAATAGACTGGGTCTTTTAAGATGGTATCTATAATCTATGGATGGCAACAAGGGATACAAAATGATATTAGGATGAAGCCCATTGGAGAAGGAAGAGCATATAACAAAAATAAAAGGAAATAGTATATTACGCACCGAGGGAGAAAAGTAGGACATTCACGCCCGCGAATGATTGTCTCCCGAGCCGGAGGCGAGGGTGACAATCGCGGGCGAGGATGTCCTACTTTTCTCCCTAGGTGCGTATACGATTTTTTTCTCAACCGGGATGAATAGTTTTTCTTCTCCGTCTAATTCACTTTCATCAGAGTTAATCAAATCCATTTTTTATTATATTTGTCGGTATTCACTGAAATAATTGATTATTTTGAATCAGCTGTCAACAACTTGAGATACAAACACGCGGTTGCTAGGTAACCGCCGGGAGATAAAGTAAATTTGCCATCTCGTCGGGAGAGAATCTAGTACTTTTCTCCCGCGTGACAGGGACGAAAAGTGAACTTTTCATCCCGGGGGAGAAAAAAATAATTTACGGGTGATCTGAGGTCGAAAAGTAAAAGGGGGTAAAAAACGGTTTATCTCAATTTCCGGCAAAACTACAAGTCCTATGGAAAAAAGTCAAACGGCAATCTTGTAGGTAATAAAAAGATCTTCTTTTGCTTCTTTTTTTCACATAACCTCAAAATTTATGTGAAATATTGAAATAACCAAGCTTTTGGTTTTTATTTTTATCTAAGTAATCCAAAAAAAATGTTCATTAAATTTGGTGCAAACTTACCTTTTTATATCCCAAACACACTGTATTTTTTTTTTAATTTAAAATATTTATTTTTTCACCTTATTTTGAATTAATATCGAAAAAGCAGTATTATATCAATCGCAAATGCTTCCTTCATAATATCTGCTTTTTTTGGTTGAAATCTGTAGTTTCGGATGGCGTAAAAAATATATACATTACTATGGTAATTTTTCTAAATGCTAAGTTAATAAAGTTAATATTCAATAAGACATCTACAATATTTTGAGAAAGTTGTAGAATATTCTTCAAATCATATGAGTAGATAACTATTTATTGCTTTTTAAGATAACTTATATCAGTGACCTACGGAAAATTTTAGCCCATCAAAAGGTATTTCATAGTGAAGTGGAGAGTCTGGGCCTTGCTACCTGTTATTTCGTAGCATTTTCTGAGAAAAATTACCATAGTTATGTATATCTTTTTTCAAACCATCAGAAAGTAGAGATTTCAACGGATAAAAAGTGTGTTTGGGACATAATAAGGTAAGTTTTCACTAAATTCCGGGAAGACAATTTTTTTTTTTTTAAATTAAAATTAAAAACCAAAAAAAAATTTTTTCCATAAATTTTGAGGTGAAAAATATGAAAAAAGTGTAAAACAAAAGTTGTAGTTTTTTTTATTATCCACAACTTGGTCTTTAACATTTTTCCATGCGACTTGTAGTTTTGCCGGAAATCGAGATGAACCGTTTTTTACCCTTAAAACTCACCCCCTTCCACTTACGATCGAGCTAATTATTTTTCCTATCATTTTTGTTATATTTTCTTCCTTTTCAAATGGTTATCGACTCTGGTCTATAATGGTTGGTGATACAAAAATAATCAATTGAAAATTTTGGATAATTTCATTCATTATAGATTTCATAGAGACCTGCGTATGAAGTATTTCGCATAGGAAACGAGTTAATGGCGAGAAACTGATTTTCGTGACCTTGAATATCTTATGATTCAGGCACGAGATTATATGAGACTTTTCTCCGAGTCTTTAGAATACCAAAATAAAGGTTTATACAAATTTACAGCTTATTCTCTTCCATTCCCAAGTTGAAAGGTTATTTTACTGGACTACTTGAACCACCAATCATAGACTAATCGATCATGTTTTATTCATTATTTCAATATTAATTTAATCGCCCTCTTATGTTTCTGAAGTTTCAATAGTTTCATTTACATACTAATTACAATCCTGGAGGAATTACAAACCAGATACAATTTTAAGAAATAAACAGGCGCGACTTGTTGGTTGCAATGAAAGTTTATATCGCTAAATCCACTTTTATTCATGCATTACTGAACTTGTGATTTAGGTGTCCCATATTAATAAGGATGAAAAACTCCAAGTTTGAATTGTAGATATGATTCAGTCAAATATTTGAAGCGAACTGGAAATGTCCGTTCAAGCTAATTGATCACCAATAGAAATATAATAACTAATCCACCTTTAGACAGGGTGATTTCTGACCAATGACCCATCGGGTAGGGGGTAATAGAAGACCATATGAGGAGTCAGAAATGGACACTCAAACATCTCTTATGCCTACTAATTTCTGATATACAGAGTTTTTCCTGAAAACCATAGAACATCTAAGTTCAAAATTGTAGAATAGATTTTGATAATATTTTGCAGGATTATTGTCTTTGAAACATTTGAAAGAATCCGAAAAAGAAAATGTAAAATTGGTTCAAGCCATGTGGACAGGAGCTTTTTGGTGCTCTTGTTCAAACAGACAAATTATATCTCCGAAAGTATTGATTTCTCAGAGTTGGGTATTATATCGATGGATTCCTATGATAGAAATGCATCATGAAAAAAATTAAATTTAAAAATAGTGTCGTTTAAAAAAATTGCTTCAAAAATTATTTTATAAAAAAAAGAGCAATCTACAATGCCTCAATGCCTTAATGCTTCAAAAATTGTCATTATTTATCAAGATTAAATGAGCAATCTGCAATGATTCAACCTCGTGGAATGGGTTGTTGCAACTTACACTCGGTGCATAGTTTTCACAAATCGAAATACCTAAGGAAAGTATCATCGAAATGTCTAGAGCAAGGCTGGAGACAATCATAGCAGATTGTCCATTTATTCCTGATATTTGAGTAGGTAGTGGATTACGAACAAATTATTTTAATAGTTCAAAATATATTAATAAAATAATATCCTCTTTTCATAATTTAAAATCTAATAGTTCATAGCACTAACACATTCTTTTCTGTATTATGAACCTTAACTCAAGAAAAAATGATTGATACATAAATGTAGATCTATATTTCAGTATTTTTTTGTTAGCAACATTATGAAAATACTGTATATAGGAACATGTCTCAGTACTTAAGGAAGTAAAAGGTACCTAATATTAACCTCAGTGTTCAACGAAAAGTAATTTCTTTGAGGATCCCATTATGATCTTCTTTCCTGTTGCCTCCATAAACTACATCAAAACAGTCTTATTCAAGAATTGAATACTTTCCAAGAGAAAATAACAACTATGATTTGACAATCTCTTATAGCTAGAAAAGATGACATTTATGCATAGTGATCACAGACAGATTCTGTGTTCACATTCTGTGAATACATAAAACTTACGATGTATTATTGAAACTTTGAAACATCATATCTCCGAAGGTATTAGCTTGCTAGAGTTGAAAATGATAAGAATGGATTCTTATGATGAAACTGCATCTTAAAAAAATTTGAATTCAAAAGTTCTAATGTAAAAAAAAATATTTTTTTTCGTTACTCCGAAACTATTAGACTGATTTTACCCAATAACGAACTCAACCGAGATATTCATCCCTCATTACGTTCGAGAGTTATCGTGTTAACGGCCGGACAGAATCGATTCCGACCACGGATTCTTAATCAGTGAGTCGAACCAAATCGTTTAAGACCATTTTCAGCCAAAAATTCGAAAATTACAGGCATTTGGGCAAATTGATAAGCACTCTGTTCCGAGGAACAAGAGCGCCAAAAAACAGGATCGTACTAGGACATTCATATTTCACGTCCGGGTACAAAACATCACTCTGTATATGAAAAAATAATCTTTGGTAATCATTTTAGTAAAGGGAGATAAAAATTCTATGGAAATAAATTCAATTCAATAAATCAATTCGAATGGTACATTTTTTTTCCGCAAAGTTGAGCCACCTGAAAAACAAAATATCTCAATTTTTTCATTAACAACAAAATAATCCCTTTAATTCTCGAAATGAACTGATTTCAATGAAAACTATGATTATGAATGAGGCAGAAAGAATAATTTCAATGTTAAAGAAGGACGGTATCTGATCCTTTGATTTGATGATCAGATATTAAAAACATCTCTCTCTATATGATTGACATTTTTCTCTTTAATATACATATTCGTGAGGAGAAAAGTGGGAAAGCCCTGTGGACAGGAGCTTTGGCGCTCTTGTTCGTTGATAATTCATCTCCAAAATAATTGGTTTCTCAGAGTTGGGAATGATATCAATGGATTCTTATAATAGAACTGCATAAAAGAAACTAAATTGAAATTGAATAATGAACTGTGCGAGATATTCATAAACCCAATTTGACAAACCTACCAAATTATATATTTCCATCATCATATGGATTATCCAAGGGCTTATAGGGTAGGGGTAATTATAATATCCTATAATTGGTAATTTTGCATTCAATCATATTTTGTTTGTTAGAACAGAAATACATTTGACATGTCTGTTATATGTAGATAAGATTACATGTATGAACAGTGAACACAGATAGAACACAGACAGATAGAATTCGCATACTGTGAAAACATAGAAGTACGATGTATTATTGAAATTTTGAAAAATCATATCCCTGAAAGTTGAGCTTGTTAGAGTTGAATATGATATCAATGGGATCTTATGATGAAACTTCATCTCAAAAAAAATTAAATTCGAAATTTGTAATGTAAAAAAATATTTTGTTTCCGTTACTCCAAAACCTTCAGGCTGATTTTGCCCCATAACGAACTCAACCGAGATATTTATCTTCCAGACCTACTCTGAAAATTTCAACTGTCTAGCTCATTCCGTTGAAGAGTTATCGTGGTTACGGCCGGCCGGACGGCAGCACAGAATCGATTTCGACCACAGATTCATGATCAGTGAGAACCAAATCGTTCAAGACCATTTTCAGCAAAAGTACGAAAATTACCGACATTTGGGCAAATTGATAAGCACGCTGTTCCGAGGAGCGCCAAAAATGCTGTCGAAAACATTGTACCTATTCAATAAGCGATATTACCCGATTTTTCAATAAATTAATACGCATTATTTTAATGAAATTATTTGTATGTGAATTAGACTTCTAACAAAAAAAAAGATAATTACTAGTGAAAATTCTAGTAGCTACTCGAAATGGCCTCCACTGACGGCTATACATTTTTCAGCCCCTTCGAATGATTTAAACCTGATTTTCGTAAGATTTGTGTGTTATTTCGAATATCAGCAAATCCTCCATCAATTCTCTAAATTAATTGAGCTCTGGTATTAATAGTTTCATGATAGACTGATCTTTTGCAATGATCCCATACAGAAATAAATCATTGGGGTAAGATCAGGAGATCGTGCTGGCCATCTTTAAGGAACTGCCCTACCTTTCCACCGATCTGGATACTCTACATCGCGATAATTTCTTATTTACACTGAATAATTGGGAGGTGCACCTATCTCTCAAAAATTCCAGATAATTATGCCCGGTGAGTCTGTTATCGAAGTAGTGTCCGGTCTTCTATATTGAATTTATTTTTAGCCACTTATCAAAAGAATCAAAATTGAACTAAAATTCTTCATCAGTGAGTCGAACCTAATCGTTTATTTCCGGAAAAAAAAACATTGCAGACATTTTGGCAAAATTATAACACGCTGCTTCCCAGAACATGCGCGCAAAAATGAGTTATTTTATTACATTCACATATTGTCATTATCATACTCATCGTCAAGAATATATCATATTCCAACACTTAGGTAAAGCTATTAATTTACCTATAACGATATGATTAGGTGATGCAATAACACAAGAAATCAATCTTGTAGAAAATTGATCATTAAATGATACTGTCGGAGGTATATTCATTATTAAATCAACGATGAAACAACTATTTCGTAACGTTTCGGACTATAAATCAGACTCCTTCGTCAGACACTAACGAAAATCTTCAGAATTATTTTTGGTTGATGTAGCTATTCGAGAATTTTCGTTAGTGTCTGACGAAGGAGCCTGATTTATAATCCTTAACGTTACGAAATAGTTCTCCCATCGTTGATGTTGTTTCGATATTGTTTGTTAGGCAACATTGTTGGGTTTATTGCTCCTGATAAATATCTTGTGTTTCTTAGGCAGAAGCAATTCGCAAAATAATAAATGTTTATTTAATAGATATTGTTCAGAGTTTGGGAGCGAAAACCCAAAATGAAACCATTTAATATTGTAGAAAATTATTTAATACTCCCTTAAAAGTAGGGAAACCAACTTTCCAGTGGGAGGACCTGCTAAAAAATAATCTTTAGTAATTTGTGAAAGATGTTTCTCTGAACGTAGATATATTCAGATAAGTCGAATGTTTAAATTCTTACACGACGTTAGTAATTCTGCAGTTTATATGTGATGTTGATGTGTTTTTACAGAATTTAGATCCTCTCTCATCTTATGATATCCCTAGGGACTATCGAAACGTTGGCAATTTACTGAGAATTGATTCTTTTACTGTCCTTCCACTGAAAAAAGTTGATTTCCATATAAATATAAGAGGTCACAATATATTTTAGTTATTATGAACTTCCCTTAAAAATATTAAGAATACTTAGTGATCCAATTAGATTTTACTTATTTACATTTTATTCTCAAAATAATCTTTATATATACAGAAACAAATTATGATCTACCAGACGTTGTGAGCTCCAATGAGTCCACCATGGACAAGGGTTGGTTGAGCATGGGCCACCAGAGCTGAGGAGCCAACCCATGGAGATCCCCAGACACCATGATTGGAAACAGTCCTTGTAAGAAGAGGACTACCTCCCCAAGATGAAGAAGCGACAACTCCACCGATAAGTGGTGACGAAAGAATAGTTGGTTGGTGAAGGGAAGTTGCAAGGGGTGACACCAGGGAGGTGGTCGTAAGTGGACCACCAAGAATAGTACCAGCTCTAGCCATGGAGACCATCGAGATGATAGCAAGAGCGATCTGAAAAATAGTAAAAATAAATTAATTCTTCAAATTCAGCTCGTGCATGTGAAGTATTACAAAAAAAATATCACGCCATATTCAACAATAGATACTTGACATGAAGAAATTGAAGTTGATTTTATCAGCTGAAACTTTATAGTGACATTGTTCTAGAGAGTAGGTAGAGTATTCAGATTGTAATAGGATAGTATCTGCATTAATTTCTCATTGAGTCATGGCAATAGCACAAATAAAAAAAAAAAAAGCACTGACGTGAAGTCAGTACTCTTTGGCGCGCGTGTTCACGGTGGCTAATTTGAATTGAATTATTCAAAATTTAACAGTGCTGTATCTAAGCTGCCATCAGGATAGAGTAACAAAGTTGGAAAAGAACACAAGTGACTCTCCTTAGTCGCACAAGCTCCTAGAAGATTTGGGAGGGTCAGTATAATCCTAATCATGTTTATAGCACGCGCGCCAAAGCAGATTGACTTTTTACACTTTTTCTTTCATTGTTAAGTCAATCTGCTTTTGCGCGCGTGCTATAAACATGATTAGGATTATACTGACCCTCCCAAATCTTCTAGGAGCTTGTGCGACTAAGGAGAGTCACTTGTGTTCTTTTCCAACTTTGTTACTCTATCCTGATGGCAGCTTAGATACAGCACTGTTAAATTTTGAATAATTCAATTCAAATTAGCCACCGTGAACACGCGCGCCAAAGAGTACTGACTTCACGTCAGTGCTTTTTTTTTTTTTTTCAAGTTCCTTTAACAAATATAGCTATCAATACAGTTTGGCTGTTAGTTTTACCGTAGATCAGAAAAAAATTCGGTTGTGGGTCCTCCGTTAGGGACAAAATTGCATCTTCTCCAAATCCGAACGCATTTTAATATAGATCTACCGAATATAGTTATTTATAAATTCGCTTCAGGGCCACCATACAGACATTTCAAATCGGAAACAACGCTATTTCCCCCAAACTGACTTGTGTCCGTGCACTGAATTGACATGAATATTCTTTTAAAACCTCACAATATCGGCTCATTACTCCCAACATAACCCAAACAACCCAAAACCATTCACTTCTCGTCTGCGCAAGCGCAGTATACTCGTGGCTGCAAGTCCTCCCAAAATTACACACCTCACAAAAAACTCCGATTCTCCAACACTAGTGGTTCAGGAGATATCGCTTCTTGAATCCACGCATGCGCAGACCCTCACCAGGGGATTCTATAGCGGAAAAGCATCCGCCACCCCAAAACCCCAATCCTCTCTGACGAAAGCACCACCAGTTAAATCACTGATGGTCTGCTCATGCGCATAACGAAAAATGCCCGTAAGGGGTTGCATCCATTTCGAAATTAGCCCCAGGGCCAAGGTAAGGACACTTTAACTCTGAAGCAACGCTACAGCCCCCAAACTGACTTGTCCTTGCACTGAATTGCTATGAATATTCTTTTAAAACCTCATAATATCGTCTCAGCACTCCCAACATAACCCATCCAACCCAAAAACAGTCACTTCTCTTCTGCGCATGCGCAATCTACTCGCGGCTAAAAGTCCTTTTCAAAATAACACACCTTACAAAAAACTCCGATTCTCCAACACTAGTGGTTCAGGAGATATCACATCTTTAATCCACGCATGCGCAGACCCTCAACAGGGGATTCTATAGAGGAATAGCATCCGCCACCCCAAAACCCTAATCCTCTCTGACGAAAACACCACCAGTTAAATTACTGATGGTCTGCTCATGCGCATAACGAAAAATGCCTGTAAGGGGTAACATCAATTTCAAAATTAGCCCCAGGGCCACGGTACGGACACTTTAACTCGGAAACAACGCTACATCCCCCAAACTGACTTGTCCTTGCACTGAATTGCTATGAATATTCTATTAAAACCTCATAATATCGACGCAGCACTCCCAACATAACCCATCCAACCCAAAAACAGTCACTTCTCTTCTGCGCATGCGCAATCTACTGGCGGCTAAAAGTCCTCTCAAAATAACACACCTTACAAAAAACTCCGATTCTCCAACACTAGTGGTTCGGAAGATATCGCATCTTTAATCTACGCATGCGCAGACCCTCATCAGGGATCTGAATTCTATGGAGGAATAGCATCCGCCACCCCAAAACCCCAATCCTCTCTGACGAAAACTACAGCAGTTAAAGGACTTCTCATCTGCGCATGCGCAATACGGAAAATGCCCGGAAAGGGCAGCATGAACCTCAAAAACATATGTTTCGGCATTAAAAGCAAAGTATTCCGCAAAATAGTAGTAATTTTTTTATTTTTTTCATGTCACGTGATCTTCACGAAATTTTGCAAAAGTGTTTGCTTTGGTCTTTTGCATCTAACTACTGAGTTTCAATTTAATCAGATCAGTATTTTTCGAGTTATCGTGAAAACAAAATTTTCAAATTTTCAAAATTTTTTTTTGCCACTTTAGGGCCGTCCGTTCAACACAAAACTTCGCAGGTATATAAAGGTCATGATTCTACAATCTGATGCCAAATTTCAAAAAGATTGAGTGATCGGTTCCGGAAATATTCATAAAAAACGTTTTTATTAAAAACGGCCTTAACTCCGAAACCGCTCGGTCGATTTCGCCCGTTAACGAACTTGTCCGAGATATTTACGCTACGAAACTACCCTGCAAATTTCAACGCTCTAAGTCGTTCCGTTCGAGAGTTATCGTGCTAACGGCCGGACCGGCCGGCCGGACCGGCCGGACGGACAGAATTGAATTTGACCTCGAATTCTTCATCAGGGAGTCGAACCCAATCGTTTGAGACCATTTTCGAAAAAAAATTCGAAAAATACAGACATTGTGACGAAATGATAGCACGCTGTTCCTTGCGGAACACGCGCGCAAAAATTATTAAAAAGCACCGACGTGAAGTCAGGAGCTTTTGCGCGCATGTTATATTGTCGTGAATACCTCATACACCCACACGAAATACTGCATGAAGTTGAGTATGAATAAAGGAGGCGAAATTTATTGGGCATCAAATGCAAATTTTAAAATCGAATAATTCGAAAAATACAATCGGTGATCGAGCTTAAATCCGGTAATCTATTGTAAAATGGACGTTAGAAGATTTGAGAGGACTTTCTGCTGAATCTGACAGACAAAATATTCTAAAATTATCAGATCCTCACGAAATTTCACATAAATTTGCGGGTCGGGAATTTACAACTAATTACCAGGTTCCAATTTGATTGGAAATGTAGTTTTTGAGTTATTGAGGAAATACAAACAGAACTACAGATGAGTATAACTCCAAAAATGTTTTGTTGATTATGCCCACTAATGAACTTATCCTTCGCATTCGGAGGCGCATCCTATCCTCAAAATTGCAAGTCGCTATCTCTTCCGTTCGAAAGTTATCGTGGCAACGGACGGCCGGCCGGACAGAATACAATTTGACCTCGAATTCCTCAACAGTGAGTCGAACCTAATCGTTTGAGACCATTTTCGTCAAAAAATTCTAAAATTACATACACTTGGGAAAAATAATATTTCTATATAGGTATCGCTGTTCTCTAGAACATGCGTGCAAAAATGGAATATTATCCGTTTCTTTGAGATTGCAATTTGACTTTTACAAGTATATAAACAAAGTTGATAGAATAACAATCATAAATTCCATAACTCACAAAGGATTTCATTATGATGTAGTAGGAATGTCTTGATGATATGATGTGATCAATACTGATTTGAAATAATCAATTTTTTTTCTTATATAGGTACCATTTGTTTTCCATAATTCCAAAGTTTATTCCGAAAAACTGGTCTGTGAATTACAATACAAGGAATCCTATTATATCTGATGAAACCATTCGTTCTATTGCGTAGATATTTGGACCAACTTCTGTTAATTTATGAATCAATCATTCAAACTTCCTCATCTTACGACGAGAGTACCTTGACATAAAGGATGTCCTTATTGTTGTTCCAATTTTGTGCGTGTGCTGAATTTTTGATACAGGCCTTGAAAATAAACCTGATTTATATTTTCCGATACTAGAAAAATAAGAATATTAACGAAATAATTCTACCCTTTTATTCAAAAAATGTATTGAAAACTATTCTGTACTGAGAATCTAAGTAATCATCAAAGGATACTTTGGGAAGTATATTCAGTATTAAATGGTTGCTTCCTGGGAAATAATTAAATTGATTTCAACTAAAAGGGCGATTCATAAATACATCTATCATGAATTTAAATAGAAGAGCTTCGAATAAAATAACAATTAATCAATCTGCTGAATGTGATCCCTTATGTTCATGGCCTTTCAAAAAAAACAGAAGAATCGTTTTTAAGTTCAATATAAGAACCGGGTTCAAACCACAAAATGATCTTAGATCTTTATTAACAAAGACAAAACCATTTATGAAAACTAAAAATCCAAAAACTGTGTGTATAATATACCATGTATTTGTGGTAAATCGTAGACAGGAGAAACATCAAGACCACTAGAAGTAAGAAAGTCAGAATATAAGAACACTTAAGAAATAGAGACATGCAGAAATCAAAAATAGAAGAACATGTATGTACAATCTATGGCGATCACATGTTGGATTGGGAGTAAAACAAAGATTCTGATGACAGAGTCTGATAACATTAAGAGGAAACATAAGGAGTCGACTTATATTTTGTTGAACAGAGAATGCAATTTTGCAAATTACTCAATTGGATTGGAATTGACCATATTTAGTTGAATTTGTTGAAAAAGGAGTTGGAACTTGGAATTTTCTATGCAAAGTGAAACTATGTTGCTATGATCTTCAAATATTGTCAATGTGATCATATTCGAGTTTCAGAATAACAATCGAAAAATAATTCTGAAGATTTTAACTTGGTGTCTGACGAAGGAGTCTGATCTAGTCTCCGAATCGTTAATAATTGTTTTATCGTTGTTGTTCTGTCGTTACTGTTTGTTGGGCAGCATTGTTCTATACATTGCTTCTGACAAATATCTTGTGTTTCTAACGCAGAAGCAATTCACAAAATAATATTTTTTTTATTTAATAAATATTTCTCAGAGTTTAGTAGAGACAACCCAGAAATGAACTATTTAATACTAAGAATCTAGAAGTGAGCTTGCTCAGTTTTCATGCATTTATGAACGCATGAGGCCTTAACTAATCATGACAATCATGTTGAGAGTGGCTGCGGACATTATATTCAACCCTATCAAATGAAGGGGGAAGATTGAAGGAAAGAAGTTCAGCTGAGATTAGGAAGAATATTTTCCATGACTATTGAAGTCCAAATTCACCCCAAATTTGAAACGCATCAAAACGAAGTCCTATTATGCTTGGTTCACAGGCATACGGTTCCATTCGGTTTGGTTCTTTTTCGGTTTCAATCTGAAACGAATGAAATCCCTTTCGCACATGCACGGTCATACCTATTCATGTCATTCGTATTCGCGCTAATGTAGATCGACTTTACTATTAAAGAAGTAAAAAAGCTAAAAAAGAAATCTGCATTGGCACACTTGCTATTGACATGATTTTGATTAAACTGACTCTGCTAGGTCTTCACCTAGGAGACCCCTCAGAGGCTCCTAGGAGCTTGTACGAGTTAGGAGAGTCAGTTGTGTTCTGTGTAGGCTTTGTAACTGTGTCCTAAAGTGCATCTTACACGGTCAATATTATTGAAGCAATATTATTGACTCAATATTTGGCAAAAAGCGGTAGCCCCCACACGGGTCAATAATATTGCTCCAATATTATTCAGATCTAAACGAACTAGCTTTGTTTGGAGATGCATCTACCGGAGCAAGGACGAGAAAGTACTTTCTCGTCTACAAAATTACTTTCTAGTCCGCTGTGGTCACTATGAATACGGCATGATACGGTTCAATACAAATATAAGTATCTGTAAGAATAGTGTGTCCTAAAGTGCATCTTATACGGTCAATATTATTGAAGCAATATAATTGATCCAATATTTGGCAAAAATTGGTAGCCCTCACATGGGTCAATATATTGCTCCAATATTATTCATATCTAAACGGACTAGCTTTGTTTGGAGATGCATCTACCGGAGCAAGGACGACAAAGTACTTTCGCGTCCGCTGTGGTCACTGTGAATACGGCATGATACGGTTCAATACAAACATAAGTGTCTGTAAGAATAACTGTCAGTGCTGTGGTCACTATGAATACGGTTCAATACAAACATATGTGCATGTGTCATTTGCTATATTGAAATTATTTAAGAGGTCCGAAATTCATAAAAATATGTAAAGGTCGACGAAAAAATGTAATATGCACCTCGACGAAAAACTGTCTATTGTCTCACCTGCTTGCTATCCGAGGCGGAGCCGAGCAAATTGCAGAATCTACTATAATAGACAGTTTTCGTCCTTGGTACATAAATAACTATTACGTGGCAAAACGTATATACATTATGTGGCCAATAACATAATTATTTCACTATTGCCGGAACAAAACAAGTGGATACGATCGGATCTATATTGTAGTAGGCCCGGGCAGCCTTATGTGTGTTCAACAGCTGGATGGGTGACCGTTGCCACGATAACTTTTGAACGGATAGAGATAGTTACTTTTAATTTTTAGGGTAGGTTGCGCATCCGAATGGGACAATTATGATCGTGGTTGGGTATAATCGGCCAAACGCTTTCAGAGTTATACCCATCTGGAATTATCTCAATAACTCTAAAAATATAGATGCGATCGAATTGAATCTTGGTAAGTAATTGTAGAATAACGACGCAAAGAAATTTGTGAAGGATCGTATCAGTAGAAAATTAAAAAACAAGAGCGCCAATACATATATATTGAAAAATATTATTTATCTC
Organism: Halyzia sedecimguttata; assembly: GCA_937662695.2. Classification (NCBI taxonomy): domain Eukaryota; kingdom Metazoa; phylum Arthropoda; class Insecta; order Coleoptera; family Coccinellidae; genus Halyzia; species Halyzia sedecimguttata. Next base: position 65,258,620 of record OW569415.2, on the reverse strand, counting down.
ATAATTACTTCAGAACAGAAAGACATAGCGACTTGCATTTTTGAGGGTAGGTTTTGCATCCTAATGCGACATTTGAGTTCGTCAAAAGAGATAATCGCACAAAGGATTTTGGAGTTTTATCAATCTGAATTTGGTATAATAACTAAACGAAAATAATAAACAAATAAATATTGTTCGAGATCCGAACATACTTGAGTGAGTTCGGTAGCTGAATGGGGGAACCGTTGCCACAATAACTTTCGAACGGAAAGAGATAGCGACTTGAAATTTTCAGGGTAGGTTGCGCATCCAAATGCGACAGATAGATTCGTTAATGGACATAATCGGCCAAACGGTTTTCGAGTACAAATTTTGTTTCCAAACGATACAGATCCGATCGAATTCAAACTTGGTAATTAGTTTAGTTGTTGAATGCCCACACGTATATATTATGCGAAATTTCGTGAGGATCATATCACTAGAAAATTAAAAAAAAATATTTCTTGATTTTTTAAGAATTTTTTTTTCTTTGAACATTCTTGTTATTTTTATTTAAGAATTAGAGTAATCTTTTTGATTAATCAGATTTATTATCGATGATTTTCTATCATGTACATATTCGAGAGATAATTCTTATTATCTCTCGAAGGTACATCACATACAGGCAGTTACTCGTAAACCCCTGTTATAACACGAATCTGGGCAGAAACTGGCCAACAACAAGAATGTGTTACTTGTTCAATAAATACGATGATATTTCTTCGAGAATATTTTCAATCCGTAATTGTTAGCCCTTAAAGTGACTCAAAACAAATAAACAGTTCAAAGCAACATCCCAACGAATTTTGTACCAAGCTTTATGATCAAAATGGATTATTCTTCAGTGTTTCAATGATATCTAAATATTACCGACTGAGTCGTTTTAATGACAACAACTCTTAGAAATGAGTAGGATGAGGATATTTCTTCCCCAAATGATATTTTTATTTCATCATGCCATTAAGAGTAGTCTAATATCCAAATGTTTAATTTTGATAGCCGGCATGCAAACTTGTTTGCATGTCGTGGAATTTATACAAATGAGTTGTGTGAGATATATAAAATCGGAAAATGATTTAATATAATCAGTATCCTACTGTTCGTCATCCGATCCACCAAAATGAAATACCTCGTAAGTATATCTTCATTCTTACGTATTCAATTGATTTCATATACGATAAATAGTGTGATAGTGTTAAATTTTCTGTACAATGCACAAATTATTTTTCTTCGTTCCACTAAATTTTTTGACCTATTTTTTCAGATTGTTCTTGCCGCCATTTCTATGGCTTCTCTTGCTAATGCTGGAGTGATCCTAGGAGGACTCCAATCAGGTATTGTATCTACTCCTCTAGCAACTTCTGCAGTCCACTCTACCAGAATAGTAGGCAACTCTGGTTTACTTGCTTCACCTCTCGGCACCACAATCATCAGCGCACCTGGTATCTCTTCAGGTTTGATCCAGAGCCCAGTATTGTCCAGAACCATTGCAGCTCCACAACTTATCGGGTCTTCCTGGCCATCTTCTCAATTGCTTGGAAGCTCCGTCGTAACCAGAACTGTTGCTGCTCCAAGCATTGTCAGCTCTCCATGGATTAGTTCAGGAATCGTTGGAAACCAAATTTTGCAAGGAAGTATTGGTGGACATGGATTGATTGGTGCTCCTTTGTTACGTTCTTCAAACATCATTGGACAACCCATTATCGGTTCCTCAGGAATTATTGGAGCTTCAGGTCTTATCGGAGCCCATGGCCTCATTGGAAATCCAGAGATAAACAGCTGGTAAACTGACTGATTATATACCATTGATTTTCATATTATTTGTATCTATACTCCGCACAATACTGCGCACAACCATAAGGTTTTTGGAGGGTAAACTGTTTATTCATTTACTTAATTATGTTATACATATATCTATATAGGTGTGTAATATTCTAATTACTTTTCATGATTTCATTTTCTCCGTCTCTTGGAATATTTCTTGAATCGGAATTTGTGTGTGATGATGTATATGCTCACCCTACTGTATTCTAACTTGAATAAACTTATTATTATTATATTGTACCTTTATATTCAAACTCATCGTTTGATCTTATGCATGATGCATAACCAGATATTACCTACCTCATGAGCCAGAACAAAATTTTTGTTTGTGTATAAATTGAAATAAAAAATTAAGTTAAAGAACTATTTCATTTATTATGCCGATAATCCTATTCATGTAATTTGAGAATTCCTACAACAACATACCAACAGAATATACAGACATATTTGGAAAGTTATACATATTTTCAACAGGATGTAATAATCGTCAAAGTTGCAGAATAATGAAGTTGGAGATACATGTAAATTTGACACGAATCATATTCAACTGAAATGTTGAAAGTACATAAGTACAGGGTCTGTATAGATGATTGTAACATCGAAGTTGCTTTTGGATTTTTATATGCCACTTCACACTTCTGGTGTTATGTTTATATCATAGAATTTCTAAACTGACAACCAATATTGAATTGAAGTCAATTCTTAACATTCATTTTAGAATTCGTGAAAATTCAGTTTCCAAATTATTTAAATCTACAATGGCTTAGAACAAAACAATTTAATTGTGATGTCCTATTACCGCAATGGCATATTATTTAATGGTGAATGGATTTACTCTGTAGAGACCTGTGAAAATGAATATCTGGCAAAGTATCCTGTTGTTCAGATTCTAGAATCTTCTACACATCAGAGAAGTTATAAACTGATTCATGCTGACTGGAAACGTTAACAAAGGAAAATCGACAGGAAGACCTTAAGGTTCTCAAGAAGTTGTTGAAGAACTTAGAACAGGAGTTCAACGAAATCCTCAAATGCCCCTTCATAAATCTTCTTTACAATCTGGTTTCCCCCTGAGTACTCGCCACAAAGTATTGAAAAAAACTGAATTTGTAACCTTACAAAATAACGATGGTACAGCAACACTCCTACTAAAAGATATTCCACGTCGTCTAGAGTACATACTGCCATTGGTTTCTAAATAATCTTAACGTCGACAGATTATTGGACTTAACTTTTTCTAGTGATGAGGTTTGGTTTCACTTGTCGGGTTGTGTGAATTCTCAAAACTACAGATTTTGGAAATCTGAGAATCCCCACAGTTTTATTGAGACTCCATTATAGTAGGGGAGCCCAGGTAGCTAATTCGGGATTTACTCGAGCGTCATAGAGAGCTATTGGGTTGTCAAGCTTAGATGATAAGAAGAAAAAAATGTTGTATAATATATACCTGTTCATCGGTGGGGTGAGCGGATATAAATTTTCAAAAATGTAAAGAAAAACCGTTACGTGGACATACTCGAGCGCGTCAGATATTGATAGCATCTGTGTCCTACGTATTTTAAAACATGTACATATGATAATCTGACCGTTTCCATGATGGAGGTGATCATACGTAAGGGTTGAAAATGAAAAAAAAAATTTTTTATCGAGCTCGTCAGATTTTCTAAGGGGGTGTTAAGTGAACCTTAAAAGATGCTCTTGTATAATAATCTGACGATTGGGATGTAACGCAAACTCGTGGTCATCATTAGAATATGCAAAAAAAAATCGCCATTTAGAAATACTCAAGCGCGTCAGATTAAGATATATGTGGTTCATCAATATGGCCTAGACGTGCTGTCTCTTAATCTGACGATTGTCTGGAGGGATTCGCTAAATCTGACAATAAAAAAATTTTTTTTTTATTTTTTTAAATAATTGAACTTAATTAATCGAAAAGCTCAGGAAATAGCGTGCAAATGAAAAAGCTTGTGTTGTTTTGAGGAGAATATTTATAAAAATAATAATTATACAAAATTTAATTTTTAAGGGTATTTTTTTTAATCATCTTCATCAGTAGAATCCTCTTCCGGAGTGGGACGGAGTGAGAGAACAATAGATAGAGAAAGAGAGAGAGGAGAATAGAAAGACGGAGAGGGGAATATAGGCATGGCATAGCTGCGCGCATTCAACTTTATCAATTAATTTTTATTACTTCGGCTTGTGAAAATCGTCAGATTATATATTTTTCGTAACTCTTGCATTATTCCCTTCAAAATAAAAAAAAAATTTACCACGCTCGAGAATGTCAAGATGTCGTTTTTTTTTACAACTTTGTAACCCTCCCCCTTCTTTACGTCACTCTCAAATTGTCAGATTAATGGAATATACACTTTTTAGCATGTAACTAACTGACCCTACCTTAATCTGACGCGCTGGAGAATTTCCGATGATCAACTTTTTTTTACTAATCTGATGCTTCACCCTTGACGGGCGGCCATATATATATGGCTCATGTTTGGTGGAAAAACTTAACCAGGTACAAGGTATCCCCCTATATATTAATCTGCCACGCTGTAGTAAATCCCAAAATCCCCGCTTGGGCTCCCCTACTATTATATTTGCAAAAAGTTGGTGTGTGTTTAGCAGTTTCTCGTCGTAGAATATATGGCCCGATTTTCTTTCATGATACCATTAATAGTGAAAGGTACAAAAGAATAATGCTGGAGCCATTCACAAACCAACTAGATGTTGAAGAAATACAGTTGGGATATTTTCAATAAGATGGGGCAACTGACTCCCCTAGACTTTAGCATCTTTGCATATCTGAAAGATCAAGTTTCAAAAATAAACTACGATAATATTGAGAACCCCAATAAAAATGTGCTGCGAGAATACAAGAAAAATAAATAATGAATAAAAAATTCTCAGAAATGGCCAAACTCCCAAATTGGGAGATATTTCAGAGTTATTCAATGTATTCTGTCCATTTGTATTGATTCATTACCTACATTCGAACATTAAAATCAGTTCAACAGTAGGCAGTTATCAGTACATCTCAAAAATTCTAAACAGGATTTCAAATCTTCTTCCATTCAAACACAAGGGGACATATTATTCATATCTGTTGAATAGCTAATATGATATATCTTGAAAATGATTTAGGAGAATAGAATCCCAACTAATGAATGATTCCATCAGCTTGATATTTTCTGAAAGATAACACCTTAAAACGGAGTAAATTTCTACTGTAATTTAACATTCATCATTATTTCAATCAAATTACCCTACTCTGGTCTGTTGTAAACCCAGAGAAGTAAGGTTCGGCAATTATGCTACGTACCCAAAATCACGTGTAATAAAAACTTCATTCATTCATTTCTATGAAAATAGAAATTTCTACAAACTTAATGTGAACTTTATCAACTATCGAATCAATTTATTTTGTATAATACAAATTCTTGGTCCAAACTGGGAAGGGAGGAGAAGTATTATCCCAGTGACAATCATTTTGGAACTAATCAGTTATCACTGCCAATGAGGGTAGGTTGCGCATCCAAACGCGATATTTGAGTTCGTTCAAATAGGCGTAATGGGCCAAATGGTTTTGGAGTTATACACTTCTGAATTTTTGTTGTTTCCTCTATTACTCAAAATATATAGATTAAAACTCGGTAGAATTCCGACGCGCAAATTTTCTGAGAATTTCGTGAATATCGTATCCTGAAATTACTTGAGGAGTATGTTTTTTCGTATATCATTAGATACTTAAAGAATTTCAAATCAGATAGAATACATATGTCAGAATTAAAAATTGGGTGGTCATAGACGATTCTCTTCTTAATCAAGTCATTAAAATGGTTCGAAATGTATTCATATGTTATAAAAGCTGAGAAAACGGTCTATTTTGATGGTAAATTCGAATAAGAGTGTCCAATAGATGAGAATAGAAGAATATTATTAACAGTGAGTTTGTCTTTCAAGGCTTAATTTTCATTTTTTTGAGCTATCTTGAAAAATTTTATATTTCAGAAAATATGCTCGAATGACTTCGTATGAGGCGTGAGTAGTTAATGGAACATGTACGCAAAAGCTCCTGACCTCATGTTAGTACTTCAACCAATTTTTTCATATGGAACCACCCATTTCTGATGTAGAATGTGAATGTAGTATTCAATATTCATAGATGAGAGATATAATAGATACGCATCCGAGTTGAACATATAATTTATTGTCCGATTGTTTATAAGGATATATGTAGGATAATATTGTATTTTTTGCAAATTATCACAATTCCCACAATCCTTTTATTTTTCCTGTAGTGATAAATTAAAACAAAATTTGATAGAAATCGCAATTGTTGGAATGGTTGGTTGCAATGGAAATGTCCACAATAATTATAGTTTGACAACTTATGACACTTCTGACACTTTTGTGGAAAAATATCGGTATATTTATATCATGGGCATTGATAGTGACTTAGAAGTACTTACTCCTCCAGAAATAAGGCAGGTGGCAAAAAATTTTCAGTTAAATTTGCTGTTTTTTTGTCAAAAATATCAAATACTTTATTCCTATTGAGAATTATCATTTTGCTGCCTAGGCACGAAAGTCCTTACTTTGCTACGTTGCCAATAACAACGATGATGATTGAGGATATAATAGCCTTACTTTCATTCAACTAACTGTTCGTTGGTGTTTGCCGTCATTTGCTATAGTCTGACAGATACACCTTGTTGGTGGTGTCAAACAGACGCAAACAGTTAGCATGTGTTTGCAATCGAAAGTTTGTCCAATGAATAAAAACATTTGGTTTCAACATGATGGGGTACCCCCGCACTTAGGTCAGGTATCAATGTGAGGAAATTTTTCAATGATGCGTTCCCTGATAGATAGATTGGTTGAATAGGACCTATCGACTGACCCGCTGAATCACCTGGTTTAACACCACAAGATTTTTTATGGGGGTACATACAAAATAAAGTGTATGCATCAAAATCCACTACGGTGGAAGAATTGAAGGTTCGAATAAGGAAATAAGTCTGGTATACCCCTCGAAATTATGCAAAGGTCCACTCAGACATATTTCAGGTTCAGACAATGTAAATTGAACATTTAATTCACTGAGTAAAAAACGTATCCATTTCTTTTCGTAATGGTGATTTTCATTTCAGTTAATTCTTCACGAAGCATGCATGTTTTTGAAAACATTTCAGAAGAAGAATTTTTTACTGCATTGACCTCAAAATACATAAAAGGAATGGTTCAAGCATTGACGTGAAGTCAGGAACTTTTGTACACATGTTCTATTGTCTATTCACCTCTATTGGACACTCTTAATCGGATTAAGCATCGATATTATACCGTTTACTCAGCTTTTATAAGATATGAATACATGTCATACCATTGTCGCATTCGGATACGCAACCTACTCTGAAAATTTCAAGTCGCTATCTCTTTACGTTCGAAATTTATCATGCCAACGGACAGCTGGACAGAATCAAATTAGACGTCGAATTATTCATCAGTGAGTCGAACCCAATCGTTTGATACCATTTTCGGTAAAAAATTCGGAAGTGACAGACATTTGGGCAAAATGATAGCACGCTGTTTCCCAGAACATGCGTGCAAAACGGAAAAATTCGAATTCCATAAATTTAATCATTTCATTCCTATAATGCAAAAAAGGTTGTTAAAATAACCATCAATGATCAAATCATCCTCAGCCTCAAAAGATCTATCCATTTGTGATGGCACAAAAAATTAGGGTTGCCACTTAAATAAACTCAACTACCCTCCGTCCTTCGAAGTTTCGTTTTGTTGACGAAATACTGAAAATTCGTGAACATTTGTTTTTCTTTGTTTAGAGTGCTACGATTCTCACGAAATTTTGCATCAACATTTAAGTCGTTATTCAACATGGAAATATTCAGTTTCAATTTCGTTGGATCTATATTTTTTGAGATTTGTTTGGGGACGAAATTTCAAAGAAGCATATTTCTGCTCCAAATGTTTTCCATTTCTTTTATCGAAAGTTGGTGCTGGATTGGATGGAGTAATATCAACATTACAAGCCCCTTGTCCGCTTGATATGAGAGCCCGAACCTTCCCCATTTGAGTCGTTTGAATACAGTACATGCTGATCGAATATTCTTCCAGGATAAAGGATTTGGTTTATTCTAAATAAAAATAAGTTTTATATTTCCCTTATTATTTCAAGTCATATATAAATATGTAATTTTGATTTGGCTTACCTATTACGGAATAGGAAATTATGAATGAATAATTTACATATGTAGAAGAAGATTCTGATAGCAGCTTTACAGGAATTTCACGGAATATACAAATTTAATGATCAATGGTACAACATCCAATTACCAGCTGTTGATAACTTGATTTCCAACAAGGCCAGGGGCTCCGATTAAACCAGGAGCTCCAATAAGTCCTGAGGAACCGATAATGGGTTGTCCAATGATGTTTGAAGAACGCAACAATGGAGCGCCAACCAATCCAGGTCCAGCAATAGTTCCTTGCAAAATTTGGTTTCCAACGATTCCTGAACTGATCAATGGGGAGCTGACAAGGCTTGGAGCAGCAACAGTTCTAGTCAAGACAGAGCTTCCAAGCAACTGAGTTGATGGCCAGGAAGATCCAATAAGTTGTGGAGCAGCAATGGTTCTGGACAATACTGGGCTCTGGATCAAACCTGAAGAAATACCAGGGGCGCCGATGATTGTGGCACCGAGGGGTGAAGCAAGTAATCCGGAGTTGCTTACTATTCTGGTAGAGTGGACTGCAGAAGTTGCTAGAGGAGCAGATACAATACCTGATTGGAGTAGAGGTGCTCCTCCTAGGATTGCACCAGCATTAGCCAGAGAAGCCATGGAAATGGCAGCAAGAACAACCTGCATAAAATACACTCTATGATAAAGTAAGAATTGTTATCATGATTGTTCATGTTAAGTTCCACTCTTCCCTTTAGAAATTTCACTAAATAACAAAGCTTAAGCCCTGAAGAAGGGAATACCTCCAGAAAAGATTCCTGACACTTATACACTGAGATGGACGTTAAACGTTGACAAGGTCTGGTTCAGCTAATTCCGAATTAAAGGAATGATTGTTGGTCCTACAGTGTCCATGTTAAAATATGCTCAACAAATATTTTGAAGCAGTCATATTATCTTCGCAACTCAACTATTTCATGATCAGAAGCTATTTAAAAATGTTATTGTTGTTGTTGTTATAGACTCTTATTGTTTAAAAAATTGTTATAAAAAAATGCATTGTTTGTAAGATGATTTAATTTTTTTTTGAAACATAATCTTTGATGAAAATTATGGTTTAAAAAAAACCGTTCCTCAAAAAAAAATTAATCATTATTTATCTTGATCTTTGATATTGAGAAAAAAATATTATTATGTAAGTTTTCATTGTTTATTTAATAAACAATTTTGTATAAGCAAATTTATTGTCTCACTGTATTTCTTTCTATTTCTACTCAAAAAAATAAAAAAATTAATGTTTTATTTAAAACAAAAAGTTTTCTTATTTTTGCGCGGGGAACATCGCGTTATCATTTTGCCCAAATGTCTGTAATTTTCGAATTATTTGCCGAAAATGGTGTCAAACGATTGAATTCGACTACCTGATGAAGAATTCGAGGACAAATTTGATTCTGTCCGGCCGGCCGGACGGCTGTTGCCACGATAGCTTGAGAACGGAATGAGATAGTGACTTGAATACGAATACGACGGACGAGTTCGTTAATGGGCATAATCAGCCTTATGGTTTCCGAGTAATAATTTTATTTTCAACCAAAATGAATTCGATGGAATTGAAACTTGATGAATAGTCGTAGAATAGTAACATAAGCACGTTTGTGAAATTTTGTGAGAATCGCATCACTAGAAAATTTTGAAAAAAATTATTAAAAAATATTTTTTATGTCACGATAACCTGAGAACGGAAAGAGATAGCAACTTGAAATTTTCAGGTTAGGTTGTGTATCTGACTGAAACATTTGGCATAATCATAACATAATGGTTGTTATTACCTCAATAACTCGAAAAATACTAAACCTATTAAATTCATGGTTATTAGTTGTATAATGCCAACGCGAAAATTCTTACAAAATTTCGCGAGGACTGTACTACTAGAAGATTTTTCAAAATTCATTGAAAATTATTGCATAACATTCAATATATCAGTAACTATACGTCCAACATCACTAAAATTTTGCGAGAGCCTTAAAAACCTAACTCTACTGTCAAGTTCCAAGTTTGAACACGATCGGATATACATATATTGTTGGAGGTTCGAGCAGCCTGTGTGAGTTTAGTAGATGGATGGGTGACCGTTGCCTCGATAATTTTTGAACGAAAGGAGATAGGGACTTGCAATTTTCAGGGTATGTACGTTGAAAAAAATTTTTACTCAAAATAATTTTTGTAAACAAACGGTATAAATTGAATAAATAAAAAGTAACAGCATAAAATTTGGGGCTCAATTTTTTATTTAATTCATAAAGAACAAATAAGTTTCAGATGTTTTCATTGTATTTGCATTATTTTAAAGGTTGTAGTAAAATTTAACATAAAAAACCAGGTGAGAAAAATGAAATGAAAGAGAACAGAAAATTAAAAGTTCAAAGAAAATTTTTTGTTTTTTTTAAATAATACATGATTGTTTTTGTTGTTTTGAGTAGAAATAGAAAAAAAATACAGAGAGATATTTTATTTGTTTACAACAAATTGTTTATTGCATAAACAATGAAAATTAAATAATAATCAGGTTTGTAAGGTTTGTGGTTAGGCTGATATTTGGTGAATTTGTTCGTGTTGCTTCCAAATATCTGAGTTTCTTCGAGATTCAATCATACAATTTATTATAGGACAGACAGATAGAAAATTAATGAAAATTCAAGTTACTTACGAAGTATTTCATTTTGGTGTATTGTTCGAAGAATTACTCGATACTAATTCGACTGATACATAATCTGTATTTATATCAATTTTCATGATTTTGTTTGAATCAATTTCTTCAATGTAAACTGGTCCACATTTCCAATTTCAATTTCAAGGTATCATGAAATTTGACAACTTCTTACACCAATTATGTCCCTTCCGCTGTAAGACTTCTTTCTTATGAAATAAAAATGATATTGGGCGAGATAATATTATTCTTACCATTGTGATTGAAAATGAAGCTTGTAAATTCTGGCCAGATGAAAAATATACTGTTCACTGTAATCAATGTTTTCATTTCACCTCTTGATGTTTTCATTTTTCCTCACGATTAATATAGAAGGTACCTATATCTTCCGTCCAAATTTCTATTCTTCGTCACTGAATTCTCAAAACATTAGAAGCTACGATAGTTGTGGTGTTGTAATAAGTAAAAAATTCTTGAAAAGCACTGATGTGAAGTCATAAGCTTTTGAGCGCATCTTCCATTGCCAACTCATGGCTCATGCAGAGTCGATTGAGCAGAAATTCAGTACCTACTTGGTTGTGAAATGGTGGCAGGAAAGTATGTGCGGAATTTGAGAAGATTCTGACGGATCATTTCTGAGATATAAAATTTTTCAAGAAAAACATTTTTTTCTATTGATATTCACGAAATTTTGCAAAAAATAATGCGTCGGCATTCTACAAGTAATTACCAAGTTTTAATTGGATCGGATTTGTATATAATGAGTTATTGTGCAAATCACAACAAAATATAAGACGTATTTAACTCCGAAACCGTTCGGCCGGTTATGCCCATCCGCATGACTGCGGAGTCAGTCATCAGGGTCGCAAGAAGTCCTCCAAGAATCTGTCACAGGAGAGAAATGTCCTACTGGCTTTAATTCAAGAGGCATGAGTTACTTGAAGTGAATAGTATTGATAAATTTCATTGACTATAGACCACATTAGTTAGGTTAGGCGGGAAATTTGAATTACGATCCATCCGTGGATCCGAGCACTGAATTCCCCATGCATTTCTTATGGGCCTAAAATTTACGCGAATTCCTCGCCTGTTTTTAGATACTTTGGCTAATTTCTTAAGGTTTATTTTGGTTGAAATAGATTCTGTGAACCTTTCTCAACCATCTAGAATCAAGTTTTCATAACAAAATTGTATATTTCCAAAATAATTAATAAATATAAAAGTGTTCACCAAATTCGATTGACGTATGTCTTAACTCACTCGAAATCAGTCAAAAATAATAACATAACCCTAAATCGGCCTTGTAATGACGCACAACAGAAGTCATCTTCGACATACGGAAATCTTTCGAACTAGAATGGTTTCAATTTTGATTTAAGAATAAATAGAAGTATATTTTAATGTGGAAATAACATGAAAACATGCACTAATGATGAAGGTACCCAATACTTGTTGTCTCTGTACTAACATTCTCTTTTAAATAGGGTGGTTTCATCTCAAAGTTGAAATTCCTTGTTAAAAAATTTGAATATGGATCTCCCGCCAAGCGACTGATTCTAACCTAACTAATTTGGTCTATTTCACTCCTATCTCCTATCAAAATCTGACCAACCACAGGCCAAAGACAGCTCGTGTTATCGCGAAAACATCAACTGTCTCTGAATTATGATTGGTCTTACAATTTTGCTGTTTTCAACGACTCAACCATGGATACGGACGGTTTGACAAATAATAAATATAAATTACAGACGTCAACATGAGTCATTTTGTTCGTGGAATAGTCTAATGAAATATCACTATTGACTGAATTTTCGCGATAAGTCTGTCTTTTATTGCGCGTATGTTCTGGGGAACATCGCGTTATAGTTTTGCCCAAATGTCTGTAACTTTCGAATTTTTTGAAAAAAATGGTCTCAAATGATTAAGTTTGACTCCCCAATGAAGAATTCGAGGTCAAATTTGATTCTGTCCGGCCGGCCGTCCGGCCGTCCGGCCGTCTGGCCGTTGCCACGATAACTTGAGAACGAAAAGAGCTAGCGACTTGAAATTTTCAGGGTAGGTGGCGCATCTCAATACAACGGACAAGTTCGTTAATGGGCATAATCGGTCCAGCGGTTTCCGAGTAATAATTTTGTTTTAAACCAATATAAATCCGATCGAATTGAAACTTGGTGAATAGTTGTAGAATATGAACCTAAGCACGTTTGTGAAATTTTGTGCGAATCATATGGCTAAAAAATTTTAAAAAAATTATTTAAAAATATTTTTGTTGTCACGATAACTTGAGAACGGAATGAGATCGCGGCTTGAAATTTCCAGGTTAGGATGAGCACCATAACGCGACATTTCAGTTCGTTTATGAGCATAATCGGCCGAACGGTTTTAGAGTTATAGCCATCTGAAATTTTCTGAAATTTCGTGGTTTTTGTTCCTCATTAACTCGAAAAGTACTGAACCGATTGAATTCAAACATGGTTATTAGTTGTAGAATGCCAACGCGGAAATGTTTGCAGAATTTGGTGAGGATTGCATTTGTAGAAAATTTTTAATAAATCATTGAAAAAAAAAAAAAAAATTCTATATATCAGTAACTAATCGTTAGAAATTGATGAAATTTTGCTAGAGCCTTCATAACCTAACTCTACCGCTAAGTTTCAAGTTTTAATACGATCGGTTAAATATTGTTGGAGATTGGAGCATTCTTGTGTGAATTCAGTGGGTGACCGTTGCCTCGATAACTTTCGAACGAAAGGAGATAGGGACTTGCAATTTTCAGGGTAGGTTGCGTATCCGAAAGGGAGAGTTGAGTTCGTTTTTGGGCATAATCGGTCCAACGGTTTCCGAGTTATACCCACCTGGAATATTATTTTCTTGATAACTGAAAAAATAAATATTCGATCGAATTGAAGCTTGGTAACTAGTAGTAGAAAATCAACATAAAGACGTGTTCAAAATTTTGTAAGAACCGTACCACTAGAAAATTCGAAAAAAATGACGAAAAAAAAAATTTTAATAACCGTACCCCTAGAAAATTTCAAAAAAAATCACGAAAAAAAAAATTGGTTCAAGCACTGACGTGAAGTCAGAAGCTTTTGCGCGATGTTCTATTGTCCATTCTTCTGTATTGGACACCCTTAATCGAATTTACCATGGTAAATTATGTTGTCCATTCTCCTGTATTGCACACTCTTAATTCGAATTTACCATGGTAAATTCGATTAAGGGTGTCCAATACAGAAGAATGGACAATAGAACATACGCGCAAAAGCTTCTGACTTCACGTCAGTGCTTGAACCAATTTTTCTTAACTCAACTGAGTTGCTTGCACTGGTCCTTCGGACTCGTGGTATTTTCAATCAACTCAGTTTCGTTAAGAAATAAAAGACAGACTTATCGCGAAAATTCAGTCACTAGTGATATTACTACTGAAAACATTAATTAATTCTTCAGGACAAATCAAAACCTCTGAGCAAATTGCTGTGTTTCCCACAACAGAACCGGGTCAGGGATAGCGGATAGAGAGACAATTGACGATTTTACTTGCACAAACATATTTTGCGAATTGGTTGGAAAAAAATTGGGACTAGCACTGACGTGGATTCATGAGCTCCTTCTGTATATTCGCACCTCACACACCCTCAAAAAATTTCATGAACCTTCAAGTCGTCTTTTATTTCAACCGTATAGTAGGTTTCGATTCGATTAGATCTGTATTTTTGGAAATATTTGGAAAAGTAAATTCAGCTAGAAGGTTTGAGCGAAATTCCAGTGGAATCTGACTGCTAGCTTCTGAAAAATGATATTTTTGAAGAAAAATACTAATTTTTCTTATGATTATCACGGAATTTAGCAAAAATTAGCGCATAGACATTCCTCAATTAATTTCTGAGTTTCTGTATTTTTTGCGTTATTGAAGAAATAACAACAAAATATCAGTTTGGCCGATTATGCCCAATAACGCAATCAACTGTCACATTTGGATGCGCAACCACCCTGAAATTTGCAAGTCATTCCGACGTATTCACAAAGCATTCAATCTACGTTAAGTCCTAACTGAGGTCCTCAGTTAAGGATAAATAACAATCGCAAAGATTGAGTGAAATTTAACGGGAAACAGGTCTGTTTCACCACCGTTAAATAAGTTAACTGAGGTTGCGATTCAAATGTATCCTTAACTGAGGACCTCAGTTAGGACTTAACGAAGATTGAATGCTTTGTGAATACGGCGGACTATCTCTCTCGGTATGTTCAATTGAGAAGCACCGGTAGGTCTTCTGATAGAAGCTGAGAGAGATATTTCTGAGAATAATATGTAAGTGACACATTAAAACAATGTAGAGTTCGATATGTAATCTGATTTTCAATGAAAAAACTGGGTAATACATTCAAAAAGCGAAAGTTGGTATCATTTCCAGTGAAACCAGAAGTCGAACGAATCTGAAATTTTTTCCAAGAATTCATCTCTCCTAACAAAGTTTAACTATAAAATTTCCAGTGTTTATCTCGAGTCTTTCTTTGAAATATTCTAACGAACGTTCTTCGTGATTCACTCTGTATATCGATGCTCAATTAGATTAACAACGTCCAATAGAGTTTCTATAATATCTTATAGAACTATATCTTATAGTTTGAATACATTTCAAACCATCTTAATGACAGACTTTAGTAACAAGAGCATCATCTATGATCACAGAATTTTTACTTCTGACATATGTAATCTATTGGAATTGATTTTCGTTGAATATCTAATAATATACGAAAAAGCTTACGCCTCAAGTATTTTCAGGATATGATATTCAAGAAAATCCGCCAAAATTAGTGAGTCGGCATTCTACAGTAATTACCGACTTTTAATTGGATCAGACTTGTATATTTTGAGTTATAGAGGAAATACCAACCAAATTTCAGATTGGTAAAACTCGAAAATCGTTTGGCCGATTCTCTTTTAACGAACTCAAATGTCGCATTAGGATGCACAACCTACCCTTAAATTATGCAAGTCGCTATGCCTTTTCGTTCTCAAGTAAGATAAATAATAATTTTTTGGAATTTATAGTGATACAATCCTCACAAAATTTCAAAAACTATTTGCGTCGGTATTCTACAATTACTTACAAAGTTTCAATTCGATCGGATATATATTTTTTGAGTTATTGAGATAACAATATTCCAGATGGGTATAACTCTGAAAGCGTTTGGCACAACAATGAACATAACTGTCCCATTCGGATGCGCAATCTACCCTAAAAATTTAAAGTCGTTATCTTTTTCTGTTCAAAAGTTATCGCGACAACGGTCACCCATCCATCTACTGAATTCACTCAATGCTGCTCAGATCTCTAACAATATAGATCAGATCATATTATTCCAATTTGGAACTTGGCTGTGCAGTTAGGTTTTGAAGCCTTCCGCAAAATTTCAGAGATATCAGACGGATAGTTTCTGAGATATAGATTTTCAGTGATTTTTTTACAATATTTTAGTGTTACGACCCCCAAGAAATTTCGTGAAAAATGCGCGTCGGCATTCTACAATTAATTACCATGTTTGAATTGGATTGGTTTCATATTTTTGCAGTTAAGTAGGAAATACAAACAAAAATTCAGATCGGTATAACTGTTCGGCCAATTTTGCCTATTAACGAACTCAAATGATGTATTTGGATGCTCAACCCACCCTGAAAATTGCAAGTCGTTATCTCCTTCCGTTCTCAGGATGTCATGAGATAAATAATATTTTTTAATACTTTTTTCAAAATTTTCAAGAGATACGATTCTCAGAATACTGCACATACGTCTTTAATACTGTATTATATAACTACCCACAAAGTTTCAATTCGATCGGAACTGTACTGGTTGAAAACAAAATTATTACTCGGAAATCGTTGGGACGATTATGCCCATTAACGAGCTTATCTGTAAAATTTGGACTTTAAAACATTGTTCCACATCTGAACTTGATCAGATTTATAATCTCGGAAATATTTGGAGAAAAAAATTCCGAATCTGCTATCCCACTTCCCCCCTTCTTATATAATTGATTAATTCCATTAAATTTCCACTGAAATAGTAAAAATTTCCCCTTATTTTGCTTCAGAAGACCCACCTGACCAGTCACTTGTCATTGCGTGGATGGTTCGTTAATTTTTGTGTAAGAATAGCAGTGCCTTCTGCATTCGACTAGACTACAATATACAGGGTATTTCATTGATAAATGAACATACGTTAACCTGAGGTAGATCTACTCCAGACGATTCCAAAAAACCTACAACGGGTGGCGCACCACGCGGAGATCGTTTTGAAGGAGTAAATGACGATTTTTGAGAATATTTTTGTGGTATTTGTAGGGTGTTCAAAAGCACAATTTTAAATTATTTTCATATATACAGGGTACTCGAAAACAAAGTTATAGACCAAAGTTACGTTTTTTAAATGTAACACCCTGTATTTGACCTAAAAAATGGAATGGCAAGCTCAAATTATGATGAGCCTCTTTTGATCACCTTAGAAGCACCATTTACGAGAGGATGACGAAAAATTGAAAATATGGAGGTTTTTAAAATAGCGAAAATTGCTGAGGTTTAGGTGTAGGAATACCTTATGGAGATTAATTTTTTCGTCCAACGAGTTATAGAAATACCGGATGTGCCATTTGAAATAAGAAAATTTTGACCATTATTTGTAGTAGATGTTTGAAAATTAATTATGATCACTCTGTATATTCCAGAGTTATTTTTTTTTGTACAGAAGTAACCAATTTGTCTACTCGAAACAATGCTGTCTGATTCGCTGGCATAACTGGTTTCTTGAGTAGTTACTATTTACAAAAACTCCATATTTTCAATTTTTCGCCATTTTCTCATAAATGGTACTTCTAAGGTATGAATTGATCTAATGAAACTCATTATAATTTGAGCTTGCTATTCCATTTTTGAGATTAAATACAGGCTATTACATTTAAAGAAATGTAACATTGGTCCATATATTTGATTTCGAACAACCTGTATATATGAAAATAATCTTAAATTGTGCTTTTGAACACCCTACACACATCACAAAAATATATTTTCAAAACATCTTCATTTACTCCCTCAAAACGAGCTCCGCGTCTGGTGGTCCACCCG
This sequence comes from Halyzia sedecimguttata, assembly GCA_937662695.2. NCBI lineage: Eukaryota > Metazoa > Arthropoda > Insecta > Coleoptera > Coccinellidae > Halyzia > Halyzia sedecimguttata. Next base: position 65,240,745 of record OW569415.2, on the reverse strand, counting down.
GTATATGATAGGTTTAATCAGCTCCTAGCCGAGATACAGGGTGATTTATGCATTCGCCAATATTTTCAATTTTTCATAACTTTTGAACCACCCAGTACAATCAGTTGATATTTGGAACGTAAAATACCCTTCCATGGGTCGATCGATTAATCCTTAAACTGATTAAAAATTCCGGTTCCGTATTAGAAAACTTTAGAACTTTTCGCAAGCTGAGATACAACACCCTGTATGAAGGAATATTTGAATTTAATTAGAATTTTCGGAAAAAGCGGAAAATTTTCAATGGGAATCAGTAGATCTCAGTATCTCACACGATATTTGACTCATCAATATTATTGTCGAAAGATTTGATTAGTGATATTGCAGTTAATTCACAAAAATATGTTGTACATTGAGATTTAATTCAAAAAACAGATTGAAATATAAATCAGCCTGCATCTTGGCTATGGAGCTGATTAGACATATCATATATAGGTTTTTTGGGCTCGTCTAGAGTAGCTCTACCTCATGTATATGTCCATTCACCAATGAAACACCCTGTATAATACCATTCAATGACCAAGCGCTCTGAAGCTCCTGACGTTTGGTATTTTACAGCTGAAAAAACTGAAAATAGTGTTTAAAAAATTTAATAAACAACTACGTTGGATTTTGATAGGGTTAATCTGAATGTTCCAAAAATATTAATATTTCATCAGCCAAACTAGGTACATCATAAGGTACATTATGGGAGTACCGAAAAATTTCGTAATAATTCGATTAATTTCGTAATCCTCCGACTTCGGGTTTTCATACCAGTTTTCATTGAACGATAGAAAAATGATCGATATAAATATAGATACCATGCCAGAGGAATCAGTATCGAACTATTCCTCAACCAATACAACAAAATGAAATACTTTGTAAGTAGAAACATTTTATTGATTTTGATTAGATTTCGTCTTTCCGAATTATTTTTCGTCATTTAGCTAAATTGTATGTTTGACTTATTATTCCAGATTGTTCTTGCTGCCATTTCCATGGCTTCTCTAGCTAATGCTGGAGTAATCCTAGGAGGATCACCTCTAATCCAATCAGGTCTTGTATCTGGTCCTCTAGCAACTTCTGCAGTCCAATCCACCAGAATAGTAAGCAACTCTGGATTACTTGCTTCACCTCTCGGTGCCACAATCATCGGCGCCCCCGGTATTTCTTCAGGTTTGATCCAGAGTCCAGTCTTGTCCAGAACCATTGCTGCTCCACAACTTATTGGATCTTCCTGGCCATCAACTCAGTTGCTTGGAGGCTCTGTCTTGACTAGAACTGTTGCCGCTCCAAACCTTGTCAGCTCTCCATTGATCAGTTCGGGAATCGTTGGAAACCAAATTTTGCAAGGAACTATTGCTGGACCTGGATTGGTTGGCGCTCCTTTGTTGCGTTCTTCAAACATCATTGGTCAACCCCTTATCGGTTCCTCAGGAATCATTGGCGCCCCAGGACTTATTGGAGCCCCTGGTCTTCTTGGAAGACAAGTTATCAACAGCTGGTAAATAGATTGATTATATATGTACCTATGATTTTCGTACTCGTAGAATGATGAAGTCCATCTATTTTACAGTAAGGGTAATTTTGTCCTGTGAGAGTATTTTTTTTAATTTATTCCCAACTAACTGCACTGTGATCATAGCGAGCTTGAACATTTGTATATAGATCAAAATAAAGATTAAAAATTCATATGTTTTTTTCATTAAATCAACCCTGAATAATAAGATGAGTATCATGTCCGCATGATTGGCTTACTCCTACAGTTAAATCACTGAATGATTTTCAAGATTTGTTACACAGATACAGATAATTATCATGTTGAAATGGATGAGATCGCGAATGCCATTCCTTATAAGCTTTCTGGAAAACGTCATACTCTGTAGGTAGGTACTCCAAATCTATAGATTGTCAATCCTTTTTGGTACGCTTTTCAGTTGAACAGATTGCATATGAATTCGTCCAAATGTGTGTAATGTTCTAATTTTTAGCCGATAGTGGTCTCAGAGGATTAGTTCACTGATCAAGAATCCGACATCAAAATTGTTTCTGTCCGGCAATTAATTAGAGAGTTGAAATTCTCAGAGTAGGTTTGGAGTCCCAAAGACGTCAGCTAAATCCGTCAATGGGCAAAATCCAGTAAGTGGTTTCACTTACTGGATAATTATGTTGTCCATTCTCCTGTATTGGACACTCTTAATTCGAATTTACCATGGTAAATTCGAATTAAGTGTCCAATACAGGAGAATGGACAACATAATTTACCATGGTAAATTCGATTAAAGGTGTCCAATACAGAAGAATGGACAATAGAACATACGCGCTAAAGCTTCTGACTTCACGTCAGTGCTTGAAGCAATTTTTTTTTCGTGATTTTTTTTAAATTTTCTATGGGTGCGGTTCTTAAAATTTTTTTTTTCGTCATTTTTTTCAAATTTTCTAGGGGTACGGTTCTTACAAAATTTTAAACACGTCTTTATGATGATTTTCTAACACAAGTTACCAAGCGGAAACCGTTAAACCGATTATGCCCAAAAATTAACTCAACTCTCCCTTTCGAATACGCAACCTACCCTGAAAATTGCAAGTCCCTATCTCCTTTCGTTCGAAAGTTATCGAGGCAACGGTCACCCATCTACTGAACTCACACAAGAATGCTCGAATCTCCAACAATATTCTACCGATCGTGTTAAAACTTGAAACTTGGCAGTAGAGTTAGGTTATGAAAGCTCTTGCAAAATTTCAGCAATTTGAATTTGAATTTTTTTTTTCAATTTTCAATGATTTTTTAAAATTTTTTCACAAATACTATCCTCACGAAATTTTGCAAGAATTTTCGCGTTGGCATTCTACAACCTAATAACCAATCGGTTCAGTATTTTTCGAGTTAATGAGGAACAAAAAACATCCAAAATTCAGATGGCTATAACTCTAAAACCTTTTGGCCGATTATGCTCATAAACAAACTGAAATGTCGCGTTCTGGTGCACATCCTAACCTGAAAACTTCAAGCCGCTATCTCTTTCCGTTCTCAAGTTATCGTGACAACAAAAATATTTTTTAATAATTTTTTTTTAAATTTTCTAGCCATACGATTCGCAATTTCACAAACGTGCTTAGGTTCATATTCTACAACTACTCACCAAGTTTCAATTCGATCGGATTTATATTGGTTGAAAACAAAATTATTACTCGGAAACCACAGGGCCGATTATGCCCATTAACGAACTTGTCCGTTGTATTGGGACACGCCACCCACCCTGAAAATTTCAAGTTGCTAGCTCTTTTCGTTCTCAAGTTATCGTGGCAACGGCCGGACAGAATCAAATTTGACTTCGAATTCTTTATTGGGGAGTTGAACTAAATCGTTTGAGACCATTTTCGTCAAAAAATTCGAAACTTACAGACATTTGGCAAAACTATAACACGATGTTCCTCAGAACATACGCGCAAAAATGCTGTATCTCAGAAAGTATCCTTCAGATATCGTTGAAATTTTGCGAGACCCTTCAGAACCTTATTTTACAGTAAAGTTCTAGATTTGGGCTCGATCGGATCTGTATTGGTGAAGATATGTCCGAAATATCGAAATATTCCAACGATCGAGATGTACTGGTCCATAATTTTACATCATGACGTGTTTGCGTAGATCGTGAAATATGCTGATTCGGACCGTTTTAGAACGGGAAACATGACAAAAAGTGATGATGAGTGATAAAAACCGTCGAATAACAAAAATGGAAATTTTGTTTTCCTAATAACTCGAAAGATACTGATCTGATAGAATTGAAGCGCGGAAGTTGAAAAATATTGACACAAACAAAAAAATGTTGTGTGGATCGTATGATTGGAAACTTAGAAGAATATAAAAATATTCTGTACTTATTTAAGAAACTATCCGTCGTCAGATATCAAGTTCTGCGAGAGCCTTCAAGACCTTATTATACAGTAAAGTTCTAGATTTGAACTCGATCGAATCTATATTGGTGAAGATATTGCCGAAATATCGAAATATTCCAACGATCGAGATGTAGGTATTGATCCACTGGTTTTACACTCGACCAGCGGTTGTCAACAGTTTACGATTTTTGACGTGATGGAGATAATTTTTTGTATTTGATCGGCCGAAGTCAAATTTGACTAGTCGATACGTCAGTAATAACATTCGTTCAGTACAGTGAGTGAATCGGTATATCTTATCGATAATATGTAAATTATTTTACAGCCAAGTTTCCGATTTGAACTTGATCGAATAACATATAACAAGATAATATCTTTCTAAAAATAGAAAACAAGGTATCAAAGTAACCACTAGAGGATACTTTGGGTTTTCTGAGTTTAATCCCCAAACTCTGAAAAATACCTATAAAATGAAAAAAATATTATTGCGTGAATTACTTCTGCGTTAGGAAGGCAAGATATTTGTCAGAGCAATGTATCGAACAATGTTGTCAAACAAACAATAACGAAACAACATCAACGTTAAAACAACTATTTCGAAGAAACCGTTTTTATCAAAATCCAGCAATCACTTCCGAGTACAAAGTAGACAGAAGTGACACTTGGCGTCCAATCAACCAAGCTCCTCGCTGCGGCCACTCAAAACTATAGATCCCTGCGTATATTCTTTTCCCCGTCGTGGTGATTCGCAAGTAATCCGTTTGGACTCTCATGCAGAAAACTTCCAGATTAATGCGCAGTGCAGGTATCAAAGGTCAGTAAACATATAAGTTACGGAATTGACATTAAGTTTTTAGTGCTTCTGTGGCCCATTCGTCTTCTTGACAATAGGTACCGGGATCGATTTCCGTAGACGAAATTATTCGTCTTTTTTTTTCCAAATCAATCGGAATTCTAACTTTGTGAAAAGGATTATGGACGGAATTAAGTCAATATTTTCATGAAATTACGTGAGTATTTTCGTATATTATTAGATATTAAAAATATTGGTTCAAGCCCTGTGGACAGGAGCTTTCTGGTGCTCTTGTTCAAACAGACAAATTATACCTCCGAAAGTATTGGTTTCTCTGAGTTGAGAATTATATCAATATATTCTTATGATAGAACTTGTGCCACCATAAACACAGCACTTTTTATTTTTCATCCAACAGTGAATGTCTATATTCGAGTAGAAACTAATCGTTTTAGACCATTATTGGTCAAAAAGTGTACCAGTTTTTTTTGGACGCTTGTTTTTATAGTCAGATTTATATTCTTCGAAATATTGAGAACATTATTTTTTTCCTGGTGCTAAGCAGCTTTGGGCGACTTCAGTTCCTGGATGGGTGACCACCCTGGGTATACATTTGAACAGCGCGCCAAATTCTCTGGCCACAGAGCTTTTCCAAATTGTTTTATATTTCAAAACGTTCGAGTATCGATACTCGAATAATTTTAAGGGAAGGTGTTCACGTTAAAATAATCTATTTTTCTATACTTTCCAAAATATTTTTATTTATATGTGGCCTAAATATCTAAAATCAAGCACCCCGTCCTCAAAATATTTCTTGACGTCCCTCAGTGCTTGAAATGCTTTGTGATTTCAATATAGAATCACGATTATGTATTTTAACGTTGCCCTCTATCTACAGGGTGCGCCAAATTGGACACTATTGAAGGGAAAGTCCTATTTCTGTACTAGATAGACGAAAACTGATGTCAGTGTCTGAGGGCCAATTTTCATGAGACCGTTACATAGTTACAGGATGTTTTTCGAAATATTGCTGTAACTTTTCTTCTGTTGAAAATCTTCCATTTCTGTAAAAACATTATTGTAGGTAGTTTTGACCTACAATCCAATGAGGTTTTATCTGATCTCGGCATGAAAATAGTTTTTCAAATGGGAAATCCCGTATATTTTTTTTATATTCCGATAGAGCTTGAAATATCCATTTCAAAAATATATAACACTTCATATTTAGATACCTTTAGATATGTAGGCTTTGGAGGATGTCATGATTAATTAAATCATGCAAATTATAGTGAAAAGTTTTTTCAATCAGTAGAATCTCTATTTACTTCGTATATTTTTGAAATTTTAATTTCAAGCCCTATCGGAATATGCAAAAATATATGGAGTGTCCCATTTGAAAAAAATAATTTCATGCCGAGATCAGATAAAATATCAGTTTCTAGAAAATTTAATTAACCTCATTGAATTGTACGTTAAAAGTAGCTGCATATAATTTTCACAGAAATGGAGAATTTTCAACAGAAGAAAAGTTACAGCAATATTTCTAAAATACACATTTTCGAAAATAATCCTGATAGATAACGACATGCGGTTTTCACCTATGAGTTTCTCAAGAAAATTGGCCCTCAGACACCGACATTAGTTTCCGTCTATCTTGTACAGAAATAGTTCTCTCCCTTCAAAAGTGACCAATTTGGCCAACCTGTACATACGAAATTTCAGCGAATTCTAGCGATAAGTTTCCGGATATTGAATTTTTTAAAAATTACTTTTTCACTTTTAGTGTTACTATTCTCAAGAAATTTCGATTGAAACAACACGTAAATACTAATTTTCAACTCGGTCATATCTGTTTAGTTTCTTCTTTCGAAAATTATCGTGTTTACGGAGAGACGGACAGAATCGAAGTTAAATGGAATCGTTTGAGACCATTCTCCTCAAAATTCGAAAATGACATTTAGGCAAACTGATATCCCCTGGTACGAGGCTCAACAAAAAAATAAGCAAAGGAGTTCCTGACAAGAAATTCTGATAATAATATACTTGAGCATGCATAATATGGGAGAAAATCAAATGAATTCCAACGCATACTCTATTCATGATTGAATATTGATCAGGATTTAATCAAAAAGATGGACTGAAATGAAAGGTCTATATTTCTAAACCATTAATAATTTATTTCGATTTATATACATTCGTCAATTTTAGTTATCAAATACTAAATAAATAAGGATAACGAGCAAGGAATATCGATCAATCTGGTTCGACATCAGTCTATTTACCAGCTGTTGGCAACAGAATTTCCAATGAGACCATGGGATTGGATTAGTCCTGGACCTCCAATAATTCCTCCAGAGCTAATAATGGGTTGTCCAATGATGCTTGAAGAGCGTACCAATGGAGAACCAATCAATCCAGGCCCAGCAATAGATCCCTGCAAAATTTGGTTTCCAACGATCCCTGAACTGATCAATGGAGAGCTGACAATGCTTGGAGCGGCAACAGTTCTTGTTAAGACGGAGCTTCCAAGCAATTGAGTCGATGGCCAGGAAGACCCGATAAGTTGTGGAGCAGCAATAGTTCTGGACAAGACTGGGCTCTGGATCAAACCTGAAGAAATACCAGGGGCGCCAATGATTGTGGCACCGAGAGGTGAAGCAAGTAATCCGGAGTTGCTTACTATTCTGGTAGAGTGGACTGCAGAGGTTGCTAGAGGAGCAGATACAAGACCTGATTGGAGTAGAGGTGCTCCTCCTAGGATTGCTCCAGCATTAGCAAGAGAAGCCATAGAAATGGCAGCAAGAACAATCTGAAATTTCAACATAACAATTCAGTTCTACTTGATTTATTTGGAAATAAGAATAATTCAATATAAAATAATAGATTAGTCACTTACGAGGAACTTCATGTTGTGTATAGCTTGACGAATAGTTCGATACTGGCTTCCCTGATATTGTCACTATATTTATATTCATTTGTTTCTGTGTATATGCATTCAATGAAAACTGGTCCGAATATCCGAATCGAAGTATTACGAAATTTTTCAATTTGTTGCAAAATTCAACATCTTCCGTTACTTTTTTATGTGCAAGTTCTGGCTGATGAAATAAAAATATTTTTTAAGGGATATCGAAGTGCTTCAGGCATAATTTCTAACTATCTGAAAAAACTGGAAACGAATGGTATCAACTCATTTCGTTCGTAACCCTGAACGACATCCAAATGTATTTTCAAATCATTCCCGAAAAATCCAATAGTAGAAGAATTGGTTGAATGAGATCTGACGATTCTTGACAGAGGCGAAACGGAGATTTTGAGAGAAACACTTTCTCTGATTATTAATCATAATTTTAAGGCACCACAGAAGGTATTTTTGTTGTGGAAATTCCATCACAGTACAGACATAGAAGCAAATAAAATTTTCATAGTTGTTAAAAAATATGGATAAAATTACACGAAGAAAATGAGTGAACCTCTTGTCTATTTCTGGCTGGAATTAGTGTTCATTTTTTTGCCCGTTCGCTCTTTGTGTGTATTCCGGGTGGCTGGACAAGATCACCTCATCGCTCAGTGTTCCCTAATGAGGAAAGCGTCATTCAAGGGCATACACAAACCTAGGTTTCATGGTTATAACCAATCACCAGTGTGACTTAGCCAACACTGAATGACAACCGAGGGAGTTCTAGGAAACTTAATTCCATCAGTTGCGAACTGGTAGGAAAATAATCCCACCAGCGCCACCTATGGAAATCCTTACGAACTCCGATCCTCTTCGATGAAGAAACCTTTACGGATTGAAATCGCCCGGTTTAGTGTGGTTAGATAAACCACCAACCAGTGCACATTCAATGAGGTGAACTGTGCTCATTCCAATAACTAGAAAAAGACACACGATGAAATATTTATTGATTTTAACCATCAACAAATATTCCCGGGTTTGTATCTGCGATTGAATGACGCTTTGCTCTTTAGGGAACACTGAGCGATAGGTGATCTAGCCCAGCCACACGTACGTATCTATCTGAGTTCCCACAAAAGATAAACAAAGACCCTGGTTTATAGGGTGTACCACTATGCATCAATTCAAAGTTGAGGTTGAGGTGAGATGCATTTGATATTAGACTTACGTAATGATATTCTTGAAAACAGTTTCGCAGTTTACTCAAGCAAAGTGGAATTCTGCAAACTGTACACATCCAATCTATTCTAACTTCATTATCGGTGTGTCTAATAGCTGAGGATTTCTGATCCATTTCACTATATAATAATACTATAAGCGCTTCATAATCAAATCAACAGTTTTTGCAGCGACAAGTTCACGTACAATATGCCTTCTGAATTCCTTCATCCGTACATTCGTTTGCGTTCCTTCCGAGGACTTTCCGGTGTAGAGATCTGGGCATATCCGGACTAATCAGCTAATATCCAAACCATGAAACTTCTCATTAAAAGATTATACTGATTCAGCGAGCCCTCGACCTTTGAATCTTATTATACCTACTTCAAACGACAGCAACATCTTTGTGCAAGTTCAAGCAAGTCCAAAGAGGCCACAGCTTATGCAGTTTATCGTAGGATTGTTCATTACCTTTTGGCATTAGTTTGTTATAATTCATATGTAAATTACTGAGGGGCTAACCGAATCTATTGACCTATTGACTGTCATCAAGTTCGCAATGAAATAGTCGTGAATATCTGGTTCAGAAAACCAATGTTCCCTATTACTAGTGTAGGATTTGTATATCAATCGCCTAGGGGTTGATTGATTTACGCTCCTAACGTTCGTCTTTAACGTATTTGGTTTTCAAAAACCACTTGTTTTGCTATTTACACACTTTATTTACAATTCAACTCGAAGAAATATTTACAACTTATTAAATTCAATTCTAAGTCAGAATTCAATAAAACCGTCTAAGTCTCAGGAATAAAAACTCGTATTTCCTAACCGTCTTAAGTCTACATCTTCGCTTCCCCGCTCAGAACTCACTGGCCTCACCCTCGCTGCTCCAGAGCCTAGGTACCTACTCTGTTTCATGGTTCAAAGAGAATGAAATATGGTGTATTGGACGTATTTTGAACATTTTCAAATCAGAGATGCCAAAGTAGTTTTTTTTTTCTCTACTGAGTGGAGGTTTTATTTGTTATGCCCATTAACGAACTCAGACGCGGCATTCAGATCCGCAACCTACCCCGAAAATTGCAAGTCACTATCTCTTTCTGTTCGAATGTCATCGTGGCAACGGCCGGCCGGACCGGTTGAATCGAATTTGATCACGAATTCATCAGTGAGTCTAACCTAATCGTTTGAGACCATTTTCGGCAAAAAATTCGAAAATTACAGATATTCGGTAACATGATAGCACACTGTTCCGTAAAACAATCATTTCGATTATGGATTACTTGAAAGGGGTTTGAATAAGCAAATACGAGCAGTTTGACTCCGCATAAAAACATTACATACACAAAGTAACAGGAAACAAACGAATGGAACATAACGAAATTTTCCTACTATGCAATTATGTTAATTACCTCCTTGTTATATCCCGAACTTTACGAAAACGGTATAATCAGAAATTTAAATATTGATTTGACTTGTCGTGAATATACATATTTTTCTATCTATCGACAAGGAATAGAATTAACCGCCAACTTTTCGTTTTCTTTACTAATTATTGATATTGGATTTAGATTAACTGCTAGTCAAATTATTATGCCATCATAATGCTATCAAACGGACCGCGACAGATATACAGATTTTGTGAACGGACCTCCAATGAAACTAATTGGTGACCCCTGCTCTAACTCCTTTCGTTCGAGAGTTATCGTGCCGGCCGGACAGAATCGAATTCGACCTCGGATTCTTGATCAGTGAGTCGAACCAAATCGTTTGAGACCATTTTCAGCCAAAAATTCGAAAATTACAGACATTTGGGTAAATTGATAAGCACTCTGTTCCGAGGAACAAGAGCGCCAAAAACCCAAAGGCTAGTTGTGCAGAGATGATGGTGGCTTCGGTACTCGGCAATGCATTTACGAAGGCATTTGGTTCTGGAGGAGTTGGTTTATGTCGATCTGTCGATCCGTCGACTGCTCATGCTGCTGATAAGATTCCTGCTGAGCTGTTGAGGCAGTTGCGAGGAATTCGTTGCTTCCCCTTTGATGACAATCTTCGAATTATCATTTTAAACAACTGTGGTGCCTGCATCCAGGAAGCTTCCAAATATTACTCCCATGTTCAAGAATGTTGACAGAACCTCAGCTTCCAATTACCAACCCATAAGTCTGCTACCAAATACTTCCAGGATTGTTCAAAAGATCATCTCTCTGAAATCGTTATCTTACCTGTACAATAGTGAGTCCATACCGGATAAGCAGCATGGCTTCTTGAAGGAATGATTCGTTATCACTTGCTGCAGTGTCTAAGTGATTGGACTGAATGTGTGAACGCTAAAATACAGGTTGACCACGTTCATTTGGATTTCGCTAGGGCTTTTGGCTGTTTTCCACTAAGACGTCTGCTCGACAAATTCAAGCATTTCGGTACTCGAGGAAATCTATTGAAGTGGATTGACACATTTCTCCACTATCATCAGTTTCGTGTCAAAGTTGGAAACTATCTGTCTTCCCTTGATGCGACTAGTGGTGTCCCGAAGGACTCAGTGTTTGGACCGTTACTATATCTCGTCTATGTTGCTGATCTTCCATCGGTTCCGAAGAGTTCATCTCGATAACATAAAATCTCGATAACATAAAATTCTACTCGGAATCATCGAACGTTGGACAGCTGCGGGGTTGTCTTGGTGGAGGGTCTTCAGATTGTCAAGTGAATTTTTGCTGCCTTTGAACATTAAAAAGTGTAAGAACAATCCCCAGCATCGATATTTTTTGGGCGGAGAGGAGATCGAAGCCGTCAGGTAGCACAATGATCTGGGTGTGACTGGGCCCACGATATGACCTGGTCGGCCCAAATTCAGAATGTCTGTGCAAGAGCGAATAAAACGTCCTATATCTCATACGGAGATCATGTCCGCGTTGTTCAGTTAAGACCTGTAAATTACTCTACACGACATACGTTCGACCTGATCTGGAATACGCTGGTCCCATCTGCCATACACTGTCTAGAGATCACCTGCTTGAATAGAATTTCAAATAGGTACATATCCGAAACCATCGGGCAAATTTTGCCCATTCACGAATTCGTCGAGTGCATTTCCACATCAATCCTACTCCGCAAATTTCACGTACCTAAAGTTTATTCCTTTGGAAATGATCGTGGACGGAAGGACTGAATCGAAGTTAAATAGAATCGTTTAAGACCTTTGTCGGCTCAAAATTCGAAAATTACAGACATTTGGACAAACTGTTATCAGTTTGTCCAAATGTCTAATGTAATTTTAAGGATAGATATTGGTCGGAATTAAATCAAAAGGTATGGATGGACAGAAATAGAATGTCAATATTGATTAAACATTCATAATTTATTTGGATTTATATACAAACAACAATAATTATAGTTTTCAAATTACAGTATTTTATCTCGAATTAAAATATTCATATCTGCGGAATAATATTAACGAAATAATCAATTGAGCTAGGAATATCAATCAATCTGGCTCTAGATCAGTCTATTTACCAGCTGTTGACAACAGAATTTCCAATGAGACCATGGGATTGGATTAGTCCTGGACCTCCAATAATTCCTCCAGAGCTGATAAGGGGTTGTCCAATGATGCTTGAAGAGCGTATCAATGGAGAACCAATCAATCCATGTCCAGCAATAGATCCTTGTAAAATTTGGTTTCCAACTATCCCTGAACTGATCAATGGAGAGCTGACAATGCTTGGAGCGGCAACAGTCCTGGTTAAGACGGAGCTTCCAAGCAATTGAGAAGAAGGCCAGGAAGACCTGATAAGTTGTGGAGCAGCAATGGTTCTGGACAAGACTGGGCTCTGGATCAAACCTGAAGAGATACCAGGGGCGCCGATGATTGTGGTGCCGAGAGGTGAAGCAATTAATCCAGAGTTGCCTACTATTCTGGTAGAGTGGACTGCAGAAGTTGCTAGTGGAGCAGATACAATACCAGATTGGAGTAGAGGTGATCCTCCTAGGATTACTCCAGCATTAGCAAGAGAAGCCAAGGAAATGGCAGCAAGAACAATCTGAAATACCAACATCAGAATTTAGTTCTACTCAATTTATTTGGAAGTATAAAATCCAATAATACACATTAAATAAAGATTAGTCACTTACGAGGAACTTCATGTTGTGTATAGCTTGACGGATAGTTCGATACTGATTTCCCTAATATTCTCCCTTTATTTATATTCAGTTTTTTCTATTTATATTCAAAAAACTGGTCCGAATACCCGAATTGAAGTATTACGAAATGTTTTCATTTGTTGCAAAATTTATATTCTTCTAATATCTTAAGTACAAATTCTGGCTGATGAAATAAAAATATTTTTTAAGGGATATTCAAATGCTTCAGGCAGTATTTGTAACCGTCTGAAAAAGCAGGAAACAGAACGGTATCAATTCATTTCGACCGTAACCCTGAACGACTTCCAAATGTATTTTCAAATAATTCCCGAAGAATCCGATAGTAGAAGAATTAGTTAAATTAAATCTCACGATTCTTGACAGCGGCGCAGCGGAGATTTTGATACCTGAATACTGGAAATTTGGTTTTCCGGTATGAAGATTAAGAAAAACGATGTCACACTTTCTTAAAGTATTAATCATTATTTCAAGGAATAAATTTGTATTGTACGTTCATTGTCTGTTCTCGGTGAATTCAAAGAAAGAGTATTCGGAAATATAAACATACCGATTAATTAATTGGAAACAAAAAGTTTTCATATGATACAAAGAACCATGTTCTTCAAAATTGTTCAGGAGGGAAAAAGGTGACATTGTACCAGAAAAAATATCACCCTGTTGATCTTCATGGCCAATTTAAATGGCATATGATGTAAACCTCAAAGTGTAATATCTTTGCCAAATGTCAGCAGAATATCTTGAGAAATGCACATGCTTTGAAAATAAAGCTTTTGTGGACCCAGTGCTTATCAATTTGCCAAAATGTCTGTAATTTTCGAATTTTTGGTTGAAAATGGTCTTGAACGATTTGGTTTGACTCACTGATCAATAATCCGTGGTCGAAATTGATTCTGCCGGCCGTCTGTTACAACGATAACTCTCGAACGGAATGAGCTAAACAATTGAAATTTTCAGAGTGGGTTTGAGGGATAAATATGTCGGTTAAGTTTGTTAATAGGCAAAATCGGTCTAAAAGTTTCGGAGATAAGAAAAACAAATTTTGTTTTTACATTATAACTTTTAAATTCAAATTTTTTTTCTAGCTATTAGAGACTGTCAATTCGTAGTTATATATTTTCTCTTAGAAAGCAAGTATTCGATTTTTGATTTTGTGAATATATACAAGACTGTTTTGACGTAGTTTATTTAGGCAATAGGAAAGAAGAACCTAATGAAATCATCAAAAGAAATTACTGTTCGTTGACCACTGAGGTTAATATTACCTTTTACTTCCTTAAGTAGTGAGACATGTTCCTATATACAGTATTTTATAATGTTGCTAGCAAAAACATACTGAAATATGGATCTACATTTGTGTATCAAACATTTTTTCTTGAGTTAAGGTTCATAATACAGAAAAGAATGTGTTAGTGGTATGAACTATTAAATTTTAAATTATGAAAAGAGGATAGTATTTTATTAATATATTTTGAACTATTAAAATAATTTGTCCGCAATCCTCTACCTACTCAAATATCAGGAATGAATGGGCAATCTGCTATGATTGTCTCCAGCCTTGCTCTAGACATTTCGATGATACTTTCCTTAGGTATTTCGAGTTGTGAAACCTATACAACGAGTGTAAGTTGCAAGATCCCATTCCACGAGGTTGAATCATTGCAGATTGCTGAGTTAATCTTGATAAATAAATTTAATGACAATTTTTTAATTTCTTTCATGATGCAGTTCCATCATAGGAATCCATTGATATAATTCCCAATTCTATAAAACCAATACTTTCAGAGATATAATTTGTCTGTTTGAACAAGAGAACCTAAAAGCTCATGTCCACAGGGGTTGAACCAATTTTTCTTGATATAATCCAAGTAATTACTCATTTCCGTTTGTGCCCCCAATGTAGGAACAATCTGTATAAAGATATGAGTGTACTCGTATTAGAATGGAGTTGTAAATAATTTCCTATCAATTTTTAATTGGATAGCTTCAAGTACATAAATGTGTTCAATTTGAAGAGATGATGGGATAAATAGTCATTGTTTGAAGAAAACAACATAATTAAAATGCCGACTGTTTTGATTTATATACAGACTTTATATTAGAAACATGACAGAAAAAGAAAAGCAACACAATTAAAATTTTTTGATGAATCATAAAAGCCAGACGAAAACGAAAGAACTAATTGAAATTCGCAATACAAACAAAATAAAATAAAAATATGGATAGTGCCGAGAAGTATAAAATTGGGAAGATTTAGTCGATAATGCCGCAAAAGGAGCCGATAAAACTTTCAATTCGATCGGATTTGTATTGGTTGAAAACAAAATTATTACTCGGAAACCATTAGGCCGATTATGCCCATTAACGAACTTGTTCGTCGTATTGGGGGGTGCCACCTACCCTGATTTCAAATCGCTATCTCTTTCCGTTCTCAAGTTATCGTGGCAACGGCCGGCCGGCCGGACAGAATTGAATTTGACCTCGAATTCTTCATCACGAAGTCTAACTCAATCGTTTGATACCATTTTCGGCATTTGGGCAAAATGATGACGAGATGTTCCCCAGAACATGAGCGCAAAAATACCTATTTCTGTTTTCTGGTTTCAGTGATATGATAACATTATGTCTCTATTTCTTTTTAGTACTTTATTAACCTTCTCTGAAAGGGATCTTATGTATTTTAATTTATAAATTGTTTTTTCTTCTTCACCGCAATACTTTGATATGGGAAGCTATTATTTTAAATCTTTCTGATCTGGAAAATGCGGAGTTATAATTTAGTAGGATTCGATTGACACCTATTTTTCAAAAATTCATTGTGGTAAATTTCGTGGGAAAGTTGAAGTGCTCTATACTTCATATTAGTGATTATATTGAGATTTTGTTTTCTCTTCCAGAAAATGTGTGCTTGTTATACCATTTAGTTTTCAGAAAATTCTAGTCTTTTGTTACTTTCACATCGAGAAAAGACAGAGTTTTCCCCGATTGTAATTTGTTCGTTTTTTTTAGACCCTATCAAGATTTCTCGAAATATTTAATTTGTGTTGTTTTTGTTTTTGTGTTGATGAAAGTTTCTGTCATTTTTTTAATTTGGTCTGTTTTGTCCCATATATTGTACCTTCTATTTAATTTCAGGGCCCAGAGGATAGTCCACATTACAGACAATTGTCAAACTGATATGCTCTGGTACAAGTGTGAAAAAAAGATATAGAAATGAGTTCCAGACAATAAATTCTGAGAATAATACAACGTGTAGATAAAGTAAGGAAGAAAATTCATTGCTGTAGAATGTTTTGAAGAAAGACGGAAAGGTCAATGTTAGTTTTCAATTAACTACCTTATGGCATTAAAATCTAACTCATGACGTCATTAATTTTCACAGAGTGACGTCATAATTTTTTTTTCAAATGAATATCCCAAATGTTTTTTGCTGCTTTAATACACGGTGCAACTTACCCGAATGACGGTGTGAGAATTGTGACCGTACATTACAATTTTTTTCGGAAAATAAAAATGAAATTGTTATCTATTTTAACAATTTTTATCTACCGTGACAATTTTTTTCAGGAAATAAAATAAAAATTGTTTTCTATGATATCAATATTTTACACCACTGTTTAGATAAGTTGTACCGTCTAATGAAGCTGCAAAAAAAATCATGCTGGTCATTTAAGGACAAATTATGATGTCACTCTGTAAAAATGAATGACGTCATAGTAAAATTTTTATGCCATAAGGTGGAAATTTGGTAACTAAAATTGACCTGCCCGAGCGTTTTTCTTGAAAACATTTAATAACGTAGTTATTAATTTTGTTCCTATCTTCATCCACACACTGTATATACATACTTGAGAACATCAAACGAATTCAAACGGATATTTTTTTCAGGTTAGAATATTGGTCGGAATTAAATCAAATGGTATGGATTAACTGAAATGAAATGTCTATATTACTTAACCATTAATAATTTATTTGGATTTATATACAAACATCAATTATTTCAACGGAGTAATTAATTGAGCAAGGAATATCAATAATTCTGGCTCGAAATCAGTCATTTTACCAGCTGTTGACAACAGAATTTCCAATGAGACCATGGGATTGGATTAGTCCTGGACCTCCAATAATTCCTCCAGAGCTAATAAGGGGTTGTCCAATGATGCTTGAAGAGCGTATCAATGGAGAACCAATCAATCCATGTCCAGCAATAGATCCATGTAAAATTTGGTTCCCAACGATCCCTGAACTGATCAATGGAGAGCTGACAATGCTTGGAGCGGCAACAGTTCTGGTTAAGACGGAGCTTCCAAGCAATTGAGACGATGGCCAGGAAGACCCGATAAGTTGTGGAGCAGCAATGGTTCTGGACAAGACTGGGCTCTGGATCAAACCTGAAGAGATACCAGGGGCGCCGATGATTGTGGTGCCAAGAGGTGAAGCAAGTAATCCAGAGTTACCTACTATTCTGGTGGAGTGGACTGCAGAAGTTGCTAGAGGAGCGGATACAATACCAGATTGGAGTAGAGGGGCTCCTCCTAGGATTACTCCGGCATTAGCAAGAGAAGCCAAGGAAATGGTAGCAAGAACAATCTGAAATTCCAATATGGGAGTTTAGTTCTATCAAATTTCTTTGGAAATATAAAATACCAATAATACACATAAAATAATAGATGAGTCACTTACGAGGAACTTCATGTTGTGGTTAGCTTGACGAATAGATCAATACTAATTTCCCTAATATTTTCGCTTCATTTATATTAATTTTTATCTTTGAATATTCATTCAATGGAAACTCGTCCGATTACCCGAATGGAAGTATTACGATTTTTTTTAATTTGTTGCATAATTCCTGATCTTCCAATATCTTATGAAGTGCAAATTCTGGCTGATGAAATACAAATATTTTTCAAGGGACACTGAAGTGATTCCCGCATTATTTGTAACTCTTTGAAAAAACAGGAAGCAGAATGGTATCAATTCATTCCGACCGTAACCCTGAACGACTTACAAATGTATTTCCTAATCATTCCCGAAGAATCCAGTAGTAGAATAATTGGTTAAACGAAATCTGAATATTCTTGACAGTGGCGCAGCGGATATTTTGGTTCTGGGGCCTACTGGAAATAGTGTTTTCCGGCATGAAGATGAAGAAAATAGCTGAAATAGTTCCTTAAAGTATTAATCATTTTTTCAAGTGATTATGAATATTGCTCCTTTAGGCTGTTTTCAACTAATTAAAACAAAGAATATTCGGAAAGATGAATATACCAATTATTAAATAGGAAAAGGAAAAACATGATCAATGACCAAAATTTGGATCAATGAAGACGAAATAAACGTTACATAGATACAAATTACGTATTTACCGAAGTTACTATAAAGCAATAATCCATTTATAAATAGAATCTAAATAATAAAATATAAAATATCAGACAAAATAATGAATTTAATAAATATTCAATCTCCATACTGCTGATTTTGAAGTCTTCAAGTTTTCAACCCCGTCAGAGTTTATATCTAATATTTCAACACGTAAATTATTAATATTATTATTTAAAGTGGATTTTTGTCGATGTTTATCCAAAACAACCAAGGAATGCTTCTTATCCGACTTGGTGTATTAAAATGTTTTTATCCTCCAAAATGAAAAATAAAGCATACTAATATACTGCTCCCCAAAAAGGAAGTTCAGAAATTTTGTGACCGTTTCAAAAGTTGCCAGTTCTTGTCCACCAAATGTTCATTCATGAGAAATCAAATGTTTACTCTCTTATATCTGAATGGTTTTTTTGCTGCTCGTTTGATAACTTTTTCAGTTTCAGGCAAGTTCTTGTCGTTTCTGTTTCTCAGAATTTTGGATCAGTTATTGTTTTACGTTTTTACAATCAACTTTGATCCAAAATCTGAAAATTTGTTTTGTAATAATGCCTAGACGTAAACTTAGTGCGGATGAAGTCAATAAGGCTGCTGGTATGATCGAGGCGGGACTTAATCAGAGAGATGTTGCGAGTTTCTCTCAAGTTAGTGAAAGCGTAGTTTCCCGGCTCATCTATCGATATCGAGAAACTGGAAACGTGACCGAAAGACCTAGAATTGGACGCACAAGATCTATGACTCCTGCATAGGATTGGTTTCTGACTGTGTCTACCGGTAGAGAGCCTTTGAGTACTTGTCGAATCATGCAGCAGCGCTTGACATATGCTACTTCGATTGGAATGATCAATGGATGTCTGTATTGTTTACAAATGAGTAAAGGAATGGACGGTTTTCGGATAGTTGGCGTGTTCGGGTATGAATCCATCCTCTGGTGCCCAGAAATAGCAGATCGGTTCAGGAAGTTAATCCGTTCAGAGGTTGTGGACAGCTACTTTTTGGGGAGGCATTTATTTCAATGGGCGTACAGGATTGTTGGTGCTTGATACCGAGCTTGATACTACCATGAATGCGCAGATTTACATAGAGCAAGTTATTGACAATATTATTCCTTTGTTTCATCCTGCTATTGGGTCAAATTTCTTATTTTTGGACGATAATCCGCCACACCCAACTTAGGTCGGATAAAGCCAATAGGGAAATTGGTATGATCAAGGCGGGACATAATCAGAGAGATATTGCGAATTTCTTTCAAATTAGTTAAAGCGTAGTTTCCCGGCTTGTCAGTCGATATCAAGAAACTGGAAACGTGACCGAAAGACCTAGAAGTGCACGCCCAAGATCTACCACTCCTGTACAGGATCGGTTTCTGACTATGTCTACCGGTAGAGAGCCTTTGAGTACTTGTCGAATATTGCAACAGCGCCTTTTGAATGCTACTGGTGTTTTGGTTTCGATTGAGACGTTAATCTTCATGGACATGGACCTTCCCCTTCGGTCGCTCGACCTCAATCCCATTGAACACGCTTGGGAGGAGATACAAAGAGCTTTGGATTATCATCAACCACATCTACATACACTTCAAGAACTCAGACGGCTTGTACCGCAACTCTGAAGAGAAATTGATCAAGGCTACTTCAACAATCTGATCGAAAGTTAGTAGAGTTCACTGTTTTTGCACTACAAATACTAAAAATAAATTTTCACCTCAAACTGTGAAATTTATTAAGGAATAGGGAGAATAATGAGTTAGATAAGTGAGGAAACATTTAGATTTCTCATATTTAAGAAATTGGAGAAAAAAAATGGAAACTTTTGAAAAAGTCTCAAAATTTCTGAACTTCCTCAACTTTTGTGGAGCAGTATATATCACACAGCGAAGGCGGAAGTTTTTAATGGTACATATATGAATTTTGATGAATCGATTCAGTAGTTCCTCGGTTAACCCTCTACGTAGATCTCAAGCTTAAATGAGCGAGAGTGTCGCAAAAGGAGAAGTGAACATCTGGATAGTCTGTATAATAATTATCAACAAAACACCCATAGACAAGAAAGATAACTACATTTATTTTACCACCTGTATATACAACTTTTCATGTTTCACAAAATTAGGTTATAAGATAATATATATTCAGATCATTGGTTATTTTATTCATCAGAGTTAATAGCCATTTCCATATCCCCCATATCCATTGAGAGAAGATCCACCACTGTTTGATGAACCATAACCAATGTTTCCAAGGTTAGCTTGTCCACCGCCGATATAGGAAGCTGATGTTAATGGAGAGGAAACAATTCTTGTAGCAATTGGTATGCTGTGAACTGAAGAATGAAAAAATTAGAGAATAAATCAAAATTAATGTTATTTATTCCAAAACCTTGCACACTGTATTCTGAAAAATTCTTAAAAAGCACTGGCGTGAAGTCAGCTTTATTAGCGCGTATGTTCCATTGTCTAGTCACGCCTCATACAGAATTAATCGAGCTGAAATACGGATATATTTCAATAATTAATCATATTTAAACAACTAATTACCCTGTTTGAATTGGATCGGATCTGTAGGTATTTTTTGAGTTACTCAGGAAAGAACAACAAAATTTCAGATGGGTATAACTCCAAAACCGTTAGCCCGAATAGGCCTATCAAACAAAAAAATTTTGAAACAATCATAAAAAAAGTTTGAATCTCAGAAAATTTCCTTGAGATACTGCTGAAATTTTGTAAGTGCGTCCAAAATCTTATTTTACAGCCAATTTCTTGACTTAAACTCGATCGGATCTATATTGTTGGAAATATTGGGAAAATATTTTTGTCATGGAAGCTAGTGGGCTTGGGCGAGTTCAGTACGTGGATGGGTGACTGCTCTGGCAATGAATTTGAACAAGTGCGTCAAAGCAGAGTCCGCAAAGGTCAATTTCAATTTTCTTATATTTTATCAGTACTTAGGTACCAAACTAATAGCATACGTTTATTCAATCCGTTTATTTTAACTTCATCAACACACAATCGGTGAGAAAGAATGAGGAATATTTTCCCTGTATTCTAGTTTTCATCCTCATTTTTTTTATATTATTCTTTTGACTGCGTATTTTGAAATACACCTCCCTTGTTTCCCTTAAAATTTTTAATATTTTACTAGCTGTTTGTGAGGAAAACGGTTCACATCATTATATTAAGTTTGATTATATAATTCATATAATCAAACTAGAACAGAAATAAATTTGACATGTATCTTATAGGTAGATAAGATGACATGAATGAACAGTGAACACAGATAGAACACAGACAGATAGAATTCGCATTCTGTGAAAACATTGAAGTGAGATGTATTATTGAAGTTTTGAAAAATCATTTTTTCTGCACATGCATATTGATATGAACCGTTCTCCTGACAAACAGTAAAATATTAAGAATTTTAAGGGGAACAATACTTTAAAAATATTTTGTGTTGGAAAACAAGATTCCGAATCTTGAATTTGTGAATATATACAAGACTGTTTTGATACCAAAAATAATATTGACTTGTTGCATATTGAATATTCTGTGTATAAATATTGGGGATGATGTTTCAGAATATTTAGAATTGGATCATTTTAATGATGTAGTTTATGAAGGCAATAGGAAAGAACAACATAATGGAATCATCAAAATAAATTACTGTTCGTTGACCACCCAGGTTAA
This sequence comes from Halyzia sedecimguttata, assembly GCA_937662695.2. Classification (NCBI taxonomy): domain Eukaryota; kingdom Metazoa; phylum Arthropoda; class Insecta; order Coleoptera; family Coccinellidae; genus Halyzia; species Halyzia sedecimguttata. The sequence goes on along the minus strand of OW569415.2, from coordinate 65,218,698 downwards.
TATTACCTTTTACTTCCTTAAGTAGTGAGACATGTTCCTACCTATATGCAATATTTTCATAATGTTGCCAGCAAAAAATGCTGAAATATTGATCCACATTTGTATCTCAAATAGTTTTTCTTGAGTTAAGGTTCATAATATGAATGTGTTAAATGAACTATTTAATTATGACAAGAGCATTGTATTTTATTAATATATTTTGAACTATTAAAATAATCTATTGCCTTGCTCTAGACATTTCGATGATACTTTCGTTAGGTATTTCGAGTTGTGAAAACTATGCACCGAGTGTAACTTGCAAACAACCCACTCCACGGGGTTCAGTAATTGCAGATTGCTAATCTTGATAAATAAACTATTATTTGAATATAATTTCGTTCATGATGCAGTTCTATCATAAGAATCCATTGATATCATTCCCAACTCTGAGAACCAACACTTTCGGAGATTTGTTTTGTCAAAGTTTGTTTTTATTTTATCCGAAAGTGCTGGAGCAAAGTTGGAAAATGAGTGAAAATTCTAACATTACTCGCAATTTTTTTTGACATTTTCGGTAATTGAATACGAACCTTTGTAGACAGTGCTTCCTAATACGGACAAAAAACTGGTATACATTTCCTGTGTAGAAATGTACCTTCTAATAAGATTCCGAAAAAAAAATATGGAGAATTTTGATACCGCAATCTGCGATGTAGAGGTCCGAAAGGCTGAAACTTTTATTATTTCCTACAATTTTCTGTGCCATCTGCAGGAATAATCTTGACTTTACTAAGTGAATTACAATCGCTGTACTATTCAGGATATTTCCCACAATTGTTTAACGCATTCAATCCATACCTATTCTTTGCTGTGAAATACTGCTGGTGGCTACTGGCGATGAAGGAATAACGGGTCCGCTGGTCAGTACACCTGTACTATATAACCCCCCGATTGCAGAACCAGAGTACCCACCGGATAGTATCCCGGCAGTTGCGGAGGCAGTCAAGGCCGCAAGAAGTCCTACAAGAATCTGTAACAGGAGAGAAAGTTCATACTGGCTGTAATTCAAGAGGCATGAGTCACTTGAAGAGAATAGCATTGGTGAATTTTATTGAAAGCATTAATTATTTCATACTTCAGGATAAATCAAAACCTCAGAATAAATTGCTCCATTTCCCACAACAGAACTGGGTCCGGGTCCGGGGTAGCTGTCAGATAGAGAATTGGCGATTTTACTTGTACAAATGTATTAAGCGAAATGTTTAGAAAAATTGGTTCAAGCACTGACGTGAAGTCAGAAGCTTTTGCGCGTATGTTCTATTGTCCATTCTTCTGTATTGGACACCCTTAATCGAATTTACCATGGTAAATTATGTTGTCCAATACAGAAGAATGGACAATAGAACATACGCGCAAAAGCTTCTGACTTCACGTCAGTGCTTGAACCAATTTTTTTTTTCGTGATTTTTTTGAAATTTTCTAGGAGTACGGTTCTTACAAAATTTTAAATACTTTTATGTTGATTTTCTACTACTAGTTACCAAGTTTCAATTCGATCGAATATTTATTTTTTGAGTTATCAAGGAAATAATATTCCAGGTGGATATAACTCGGAAACCGTTAGACCGATTATGCCCAAAAACGAACTCAACTCTCCCATTCGGATACGCAACCTACCCTGAAAATTGCAAGTCCCTATCTCCTTTCGTTCGAAAGTTATCGAGGCAACGGTCACCCATCAACTGAACTCACACAAGGCTGCTCGAATCTCCATCAATATTTAACCGATCGTGTTAAAACTTAAAACTAGGCAGTAGAGTTAGGTTCTAAAGGCTCTTGCAAAATTTCAGCAATTTCAGACGAATAGTTACTGATATATAGAATTTTTTTTTCAATTTTCAATGATTTTTTAAGAATTTTCTACAAATACTATCCTCACGAAATTTTGCAAGAATTTTCGCGTTGGCATTTTACCACTAATAACCATGTTTGAATTCAATCGGTTCAGTATTTTTCGAGTTAATGAGGAACAAAAAACAACCAAATTTCAGATGGCTATAACTCTAAAACCGTTTGGCCGGCTATGTTCATATACAAACTCTAATGTCGCATTCAGATGCACAACCTAACCTGAAATCTTCAAGCTGCTATCTCTTTCCGTTCTCAGGTTGTCGCGACAACAAAAATATTTTTTAATAATTTTCTAGCCATACGATTCTCACAATATTTCACAAACGTGCTCAGGTTTATATTCTACAACTATTCACCAAGTTTCAATTCGATCGGATCTATATTGGTTGAAAACAAAATTACTACTCGGAAACAATTGGGCCGATTATGCTCATTAACGAACTTGTCCGTCGTATGGAGATGCGCCACGTACCCTGAAAATTTCAAGTCGCTAGCTATGAACTAGCATGAACCTTCAAACCGTCTACTTGGTTTCAATTCGATCAGATCTGTATTTTTGGAAATATTTGAAAAAGTAAATGCAGCTTGTAGGTTTGTGCGGAATTCCTGCGGGATCTGACTGATAGTTTTTGGAAAATAACATTTCTGAAGTATTTTTTTTATATTTTTTTTTTTCTGCTCATACGATTCTCATAAAATTTCGCAAAAATTTGCGAGTTGGTACAACTAATTAGTAAGTTTCAATTCGATCGGATTTTGATTTTTTGAATTATTGAGAAAATAACAGCAAAATTTCATTTTGACCGATTATGCCCATTAACGATCTCAACTGTCACATTCGGATGCGCAGTCTACCCCGAAAATTGCAAGTCTCTATCTCTTTCCGTTCGAAAGTTATCGTGGCCACGGTCACCCATCCAGCTACTGAACTCGTCCAAGGCTTCTTGGCTTCCAAAATTTTTCAATCTTTCCAACACTATACATCCGATCGTGTTCAAATTTCGAAGGATTGGGGTTTGAAGGCCCTCTCAAAAGCGATATCGGACGGACAGTTTCTGGGATACAGAATATTTAAAAAAATTTTATTTTGAGTTATTGAAAAATTAACAACAAAATTTCACATAACATGAGTATAAATCTAAAACCGTTTGGCCGATTATGCCTATTAACGAACTTGGCTGACTAATAAGGTTTTTAAGGATCTCGCAAAATTTCAGCGATATCGAACGGGTAGTTTTTGAGATACACAATATTTTTAAATACTTATTTTCTTTATTATCTAGTGATACGATCCTAACGAAATTTCGCATAAATCATATCGAAGTAAAAGCAATTAAATAGGTATCTATATCCTTCGCTTTAGCGGAGAGTTGGTCCAGTGTAATGTTTTGATATTTTTGATACTGTATATTTTAGATCAGTCATTTTAACCAAATTTTAGTTCAGGTCTAAAAAGCAAATATTAGATTATATTATTTAAATTTTTATAGATCTCTACACGTTTTAATAAAATGTTGTCAGCTCAAATTTACAAAAGGTGGTTCATCTCTGCTCTCTTTCCCCTATTTTTTAATCTTTCTAAATACATTTTCCCAGAAGGTGATGGTCTAATTCCTGGAAACTCAAGGACCTAGCATAAGAATCTTGTGAAGAATCAAATGTATCCTTAAAATAATAAAGAGCCAACATCCAACAAATATAGCTTCATAAGTCGGATGAGAAGTCAGAATCACCATCAGTTTCATTTTTGTTGTCTCGCCAATTTAGATAAAGGAAATTAGAGAATGAGTTAAATTATTTCGCTATATGTAAAATACTAAACCACAAAATTTAAATTTGTTCGAATGGTATACAGAAAAAAATTTAAATAAAGGTTTGGCCGAGAACCTAACAGAAATTTGCGACATTTTCAAAAGAGTATACTAGAAATATATAGACTTATGAACATCCTTCGGTTTCTAAATCACGGAGGATTTGTGAACAAAATATAGTCAAGTATTTTTTCAGTTGTCCTAATGGAACACTAGCATGGCAGCTATAATACACATTTGCATTAGATGTTTCTTCCGTACAACATAAGACCCTTCTTTCAAAATTCAGAAGAATTCGAATTAATAAAGCAAAATCTTAATATTTATTAATTATTTCTTACCATTGAGTTCATTTCGTATATTTTAATAGGTATCACTGTTGAAAATCGAAGGAGATACTTTATGACTAGATGAACTGTTGGGGATTATATTTATATGAATGAATATTACCCCTGCTTAATTGAAATTCGACGACTGTGCCCCAATTTGTCAAGCAAGTGTGAACTTAAATTTTTATTGTAAGTGAAAATAATATTCACCATATTCTCTTACATTGAAATCGCCGTATTAATTGATATTGATACTGCTACTGCGAGATTTATAATAATGAAAATTATATTTCAATATACAGTGCGATAAGCTTTCAGAAGGGACGCCTTTCTCGCCCGAATATTATAATCATAGTCATAAGTGTTATGAGGTGTCAAGATACACCCCATTAGTAGCAATATAGCTAATATTTTACACATCAATATATATTCTATCAAAATCCCTCCCAACGGATATGCAGGTAAGTCATTTTTGGCGCGCTGTTCAGGTGAACAAAGTGCCTATCAATTCATCCAAATGTATTCTTCGATTATTTGGCCGAGAATGGTCTCAATTTTTTTTTTTTTTGATTATTTTCAACACAATGATGAAGAATCCGAGGTCAAAATTGATTCTGTTCGGCCGTCAGCACTATTACGTTCGAACGCAATGCGTAAGAAGTAAGTTGAAATTTTCAGAGTAGGTTTGGAGTCCGAATGCGCCGGCTAAGTTCGTTAATGGGCAGAACCCACTGAGAAGTTTCAGAGTTATAGCCACCTGAAATTTTGTTTTCCCAATAACACTAAAAATATGATCTGATCGAATTAAAGCACGGTAGTTAGTTGAAAAAATACTGACACGAACACTTACGCAACTTTTGAGGATCGCATGACTATAAAATTTAAAAAAAAATTAGTCAGATATCGTCGAAATTCTGCGAGAGCCTTCAAAACATTATTTTACATTGAATTTCTAGATTCGAACTTGATCGGATTTATATTGGGGAAGATATTGCAGAAAAATCGAAATATTCCAACGATCGAGATGTACTGGTCTACTAGTTTTACACTCGACCAGTGAAGTTATCAACAGTTTTTTTTATTTTTGACGTGCATGGAGAGAATATAATGATAGATCGGCTGAAGTCGATACGTCAGTATAATAATAATAATAACATTCGTTCAATACCTAGTGTCTATAATATGTACGTTACGTACCTAACTAATTTTACAGCCAAGTTCTCGATATAAACTTAATCGAATAATATGTAACATGATGATATTTTTCTGGAAATTAGAAATTTGACAACAAGGTATCAAAGGTCAGTAATAACATAAGTTCAAGTTACGGAATTCACATTAATTATTTAGTGCTTCTATGGCCCAGTGGTAGGAATTGGTAAGTATGTATACCGGGGTCGATTGCCGTAGCCGGAATTATTACCTAAGCTTTTTATTTTTTTTTTCAATTCTATCGGAATAATAACTTCGTGGAAAGGGGCTATGGTCGGAATTACGTCGAGTATTTTCGTATGTTACTAGATATTAATAAAAATACTGCTACACAGGGCATTTTTTATAAAACAGTGATTGTGTGTATTTGAGTGGGTCCTTGTTCCCCAACAGACAGAGTACTGTTTATTTTCAACCTAAAAGTGAATAGTATTTACTTGAGTCGAAACAAATCTTTCGAAAGCATTTTCGGCCAAAAAATGGACCAGGATTTTGGACGTTTGTGTTTACAGTCGGATTCTTGGAAATATTGAGAATATTATCTTTCTGGAACTAAGCAGCTCTGGTCGAGTTCACTACCTGGATGGGTGACTACTCTGACTATAAAATTTGAACAGCGTGCCAAAGCTTCTGGCCATAGTGCTTTTTCAACTTGTTTAACAGAAAAGTCATTAAAATAAACCATTCCCCTAGAAATCGCCTGTTTATAATATGCAAGACAAATACGGCCACCAAATGTTACCATTAATTTTAAATCATCTTAATCTCAGAATTGTAACAACACCTCGATGGCGGAGATGCTAGCGAGCTCGACTGCCTCAATGCAGATTCAGGTTCAAATCCGCAAGTAAGTTCACTATTTTATTTGTACTAAAATTAGAATTCAGCTGATGCTACAAAGATGGCCAGAAGGTTCATGCAGAATTTCGTGGTCTATACACGCCTGAGGCGTGTATAGACAATAGAACATGCGCGCAAAAGCTTCTGAATTCACTTCAGTGCTTTCTCGAATTCTTTTGAATTGCTGGCATGCAAGTCATAGGTGTTAAAATTTTTTACAGGACATTGAACTTTATCTGAAGCACCGACAGAGCGTTCAATTTTCGATCCGAAAAACCGAAATGAACTGAATTGGTTACCAAGTTGCGTAGAATATCATATTCTATGCTATTTACTATTTAGGTCAAGATGCATAGAATAACAAAATAATAATATTCTATGCATCTATATTTAGGTACTAAGAAGTTCTTTGTGGAAAGTTATTCTCTGCCTCCCCAATTCGTGTTAGAACCGCTGCAGCATAGAATGATATATAAACTTAGACTATATAAGATATTATGTCTATGTCTAAGTATAAATATATTTGTTTATGAAGCGATAGTTCTTCTCTTTTAGGAAAATAGTCGAAATTCAGCTTTATACGACTACACATAAACATCTGATATGGTGGATGCGCTTAACAACACGTATGGATATACTATGGTAATACAGTATTAATTATTAGTTCTATTTCTTCAAGAGATAGTCTATAGTTACATCTATATCTTAGGAAACTTATTCTTTCTATCTGAAAGATCCTAATTATAATATTTGAGTATTAAGAAGGCAACAACGACGGAATCTATCCCTTTATTCCCAGAGTATATGTATACTGAATATATAAAAACCAGACAAACTCCTCAATGAGCTAGAAGGATTGTTGCTTAAGAAAGAATTAATTGTATCTATTTGTTCATCATCTATTTTTCAAAATGACAAAATTTTGGTTCATGCGCATGTGCTCATTTAAGACACGCATCCGTATTGTAAATTTGTGTTCCAAACACACACGAACCACAAAAATAGAATTGTTTGACAGAAATTTTAGAGGTTATTTTATTCATGACGTTTTGTTTTGTGTTCACAAGTCCTTCTGTTTATAAATTTTCGGTTAACCTCCATTTCAACAACTTGCAAAGGTTTCGTAAATTGTAAATAGTTTACGTCTATTTCAGTTTTCAGTTCTGAGTTCGGCAATTCGGTTCATCATTTTGTTGTTGTGCTCTGTGTTGGTTCTGTTTTTCTCATGAAACATAGGTATTTTAAGGTTTCAATGATATGCTGAATTTTTTTCGAAGAAGTAGACATGGATATATTTATCTGAATGATTCTTTAGGTAAGTTTGGCCAAATTAAATTTTAATGTAACACAATGAGAATAAAGTTTTCAAATGTTCATTGTCTTCCATATATTAACAATGACCTTGATTCAAAATTTAGTATTTACTGGATAACGTAAATATTCGATTGTGCGTAATGAAATAAATGTTGGTCCATGCCATTATAATCATTTCTATTATTACGAAACATTTTGATCTTTCCTTATCAAGCATGCTTACATGTTGTGAATCTAACTGTTCATTACACTCGTATTAGAATTTTAACAAGCTGTATATATTACGCATTGCCATGATCAGCCTTTGAAATATTGAATTGAATTCTATCCGGAATGTATTCACTGATTATTATAACTTGTTCCTAATGATGTTCATTTTATCCAATCGCAGATAGATTATTGAAGTAGGTATGGACAATGCTTTGTAGGTATAATCATATTATCATATATTTCTAATGAAGATTCCGGAGCATTATTAAAAACCACAAGCTAACTTTGTTAACTAATTGTATTTCTGCGCGTTTATTCAAGGGCACTATAACTGCCAAGTGTCTGTAATTTTCGAATTTCTAATAATTCAAGATTATATTAGACTCCTAGAATCCTATTATGTCCTTCTAGCTGTCCACCCGTCCGTAAAAACGATAACTTTCGAAGAACACCCAAGAGACTTGAATTGTAATTTCTAGGGTAGGTTTGATGTCGAAATGCACCGATTGTGTTCTTGAATGAGTAATATACGGCCGATGGTTCTAGATATATTCCTGTTTAACATTTCATATTCATTTCCAAAACTATATAGATCCGATCGAGTTGATATCTGGTCTTCAAGTGTAGAGTGATATGATTGAATATACTGACCCTCCTAGGTCTTCCCAAGGAGACCCCTCAGAAGTTCCTAAGAGCTTGAGCTAGTTAGGAGAATCAGTTGTGTTCTGTGTAGGCCTTGTTACTGTGTCCTTACGCCACATATGACACAGCACTGATACTTTGTTAACCCAACAGTGAATGGTGAGCACTATGTATCCCTAGAAAATTTCTTCCCCAGCCATGGGATTGAACTCGGTACCTCCGTTTCCGAATCAAACGCTCTATCCATTAAGTTATTGGCACAACAAGATTTTTGAAATTGTTTTTTCTGTTCCTAGTTTACCGATCCATACAAGAATTTGCATACATATTCAGGTCGTAAATCTACAACTTGGTGCTGAACTTCAGTTAGATCGAATAATCCTAAAAAACACTTGAATTTAAAATGCCATCATAACTCTGAAACCACTCGGCGGATTTTGCCCATTAAAGCATTTAACCGAGTTATTTATACCCCAAACCTGCACACCAGTACAACGCATTAACTCATTTTATTCGAAAGTTATCATGGTAACGGCGGGCGGGGCCGCATTGAATTTCACTCCGGATTTTTCATGAGTAAGTCGAAAACAATCGTTAGAGACCGATTTCGTCCAAAAATTCAAAAAATATAGATATTTGGTCAAAAGGATGGCACGCTGTTCCTGTTGGAAAAAGCCCCCAAAAATGCTCAAAAATAGTTCTGGTATCCCAATATATTTCTACGGAGTAGGTGTATTGGCTATTTGCAATTTTTGAGGTTTAAGCTTTACCAAATTAATTTATGACATTCGGAAGTTCATTTAAAATTATATTTTTTGAGGAAAAACCAGGGTTTACTCATATAATCGGCGAATATGCCCTTGAAATTATTTGCGAATAATATTCAGAGTGGTGCAATGAAATCGAAACAGAGCAATTGCACAAATTAGAGTTCGCAAAAATCCTGAGACCGGTCAATTTCGGATTGGAGAGGGACATCTTAGGGTGTACAAAAGGAAGCCAAACTGCATCCCCTTACGAAGGGTAGTTCATCCTTGACGATTCGAAAAGGGAATGTAGGGCCAGTGATACATAGAGAAAGAGGAACCGCCGTATTCACAAAGCATTCAATCTCCGTTAAGTCCTAACTGAGGTGCTCAGGATAAATAAGAATCGCAACGTCAGTTTAAGTGAAAATTAACGTGAAACAGACCTGTTTCGGCACCGTTACATACGTTAACTGAGGTTGCGATTCTTATTTATCCTTAACTGAGGACCTCAGTTAGGACTTAACGGAGATTGAATGCTTTGTGAATAAGGCGGTAAATCAATTATACTCATTATATCATATTGCTAAATTTATTTATTTTTAACGAAACCATCAAGTAAACGTTAGTTCACAAAAAATCCCATCTTTAAATAAAAACTACCCGAGAAACTACCCAACTACAAAAGTATAAACTATTGTTAATGCACTGTTAATTAATTGTTGATGGCAGATGGGCCAACAAAATATGTTCACAAAATATGATTAAATATCGCTTTAATACATTTATTTTTGTTATATTTATTTGTAACACATGTGGTGTAAATCATTCAAACCAAAAATCCAAAACAAAGAAGAACATTCTTGAACTTGGTAAAATTGTATTGAAAAAAAAATGGCATAATTATGTGTCTTTCCCATTCGCCCATAGTAGTATAGTCCACAAGTGCCTTTTAGATCAAAACTGTTCTCCGAAAATTATAATTGAGGTGTCATTCGATTCGGAATGGCATGTAGATATTTTTTGAGAAAATTCAAGGGCCTCACGCAAAAATTGCAAAAGTTATAAAAAATTACGTGAAAAAAAAGGGGGGTTGGTTTTTTGCATATATTTAAAAAAATATTCGAGATTTTTCAAATTTGAAAAAAGATTCAAAATGAGGTGGAAATTTGCCAAACAGAAGTCCCTACTCCCGGAACTGTAGGACCAATATTTATAATTTTCCAGAAGGTTGAAAATACGCCCGAAAACGGGTACTCCGGCTTGCGCAAGCCGGACCTTTAATGAATAAATATTATTTAAACTTATTAAATATGAAAATTAAGAACTGCAAAAATTCTGGCGCCTACGGGATAGATCAATGAACGATAATCCGTGTTCCAAAAATTTGTATCGCGATTTTTCAATTAGTTATCCATTAGTTAATTAACATTTTTTTGTATCATGAACATTAACATTGCAAGTGTGATAATTGTTAAACTATTGATCTGAGAATTTTTTTTCCTAGAGCTATTTTCCAAAGGCCTTAGAATAGATTCCCGTTGGAAAAATTAGAAAATTATTAATTTATTATAAAAAATATATTTTTTTTTAACTAATACATCGTTATTGTTTTTTTTAATTAGAAATGAAAAAAATACAGACGGACAATTGATATGTTTATAAAAAATTGCTTATTAATAATATAAATAATAAAAAATGTTTTTTTTTTTTGTAATATTAAAGACCAAGATAAATAAAGATTTGAAAACAATTTATTCCTTAATATTAATTGATACTTCCACACTTAATAAGTGGTAGAAAAAAAATGTTAATTTACCAGTCCATTTTTAAGCAATAAAAAATTTGTTGGAACATACTGTTTTTTTTTTTAATCATAATTTTCATCAAAGATTTTGTTTCCAAAAAAAATAATCTTATCTTATAAACAACACATTTGTTTATAATAATTTTTTAAACAATAAGATCAAAATTATTAAAAATCTTTTTTAAGTAGCTTCTGATCATGAGAAAACGGATCAGAAGTATCTAATATAATAAAAAAATATGTTTTTCAATGTTTAATTAAGCTAATTTTTAAGTAAATTGATAATAACGAAGAGAAAATTACAATTTTTTTATTTTCCAACGGGAATCTATTCTTAAGCCTTTGAAAAATAGCTCCATGAAAAGAAAAGACTCTCAGATTAATAGTTTAACAATTATCGCACTTGCAATGTTGACGTTCGTGCTACAAAAAATTGTTAATTAACTAATGTATAACTAATTAAAAAATCGAGATAAAAATGTTTGGACCACGGATTATTGTTCATTGATCTATCCTGTAGGCGCCCGAATTTTTTCAGTTCTTAATTTTCATATTTAATATGTTTAAATAATTTATTCATTAGAGGTCGGAAGTGGGCGTGGCTTGCGCAAGCTGGAGTACCCGTTTTCGGGCGTATTTTCAACCCTCTGGGAAAATTATAAATATTGGTCCTACAGTTCCTGGAGTTGGGCAACAACTATTTAATACATTTTTAATTTTATATATATTGTTTCCAGAGTTTTGGGGAGAAAACTCAGAAAGGAACCACAATAATGAATATACCTCCCAAAGTATCCTTTAATTATTATCTGAAAGGCACTTGTTGACTAGACTATAGGGTGCACAATAGGCACTGCACCCACATATCACCCTTGCGGGCTTTGGGAAAATTATCGGGAAAATAGATCGCCACAAAATATGCAGGTTGTATCAGTAGAATCAGGTTCTTTTCGGCCAACTTCTTCATTTTCTAAGTCTGTAGCTAGTTTTAATTCCTTTTCATCATCTTCTGAACTGATTGCATTGTGCCTTAATTTTTTCCCTGTTTCTTTTCTATTTCTTGTTAGTAATTTCAGTTACTAGTATGTCATTGTTTTAACAAGATTTTAACATTCTCTGTAAGGTGGACCCGGTAGTTCTTAGCAGCTTATTATTAGATACTTTGCTTTATGCTTGCAAATAAAATTATAACTTTATTATATGAGAATAAGAGACCGATAAATATAATTAAGGTAATATGGAAAATCGTTGCCAATTTCCTAACGGCATTTTCCGATCGACCATGAAACTAAGGCTACTTCTTTAGCTTGTTGCGTGCGAGGAAATGAAAGAATAACCGTCAACGTTATATTAGTCTTTGGTGATGGATAACGACTTGCCTGCGATCCTGGGCGCACAAAAAGCGATTATTATTGAGCGAAAGGAGTGTCTCGAGAAACGCGAAAATATAGGACGCTCACAGTTTGAATCAGGAATTGGGAGTGCCTTGAAGTAGATTAGATTTCACGTTAATAATTGTGATTGCGATGAGGAAAGTGACAGGGAGATAGAGATAGTTCACGAAATATGTACCAGGTATCCCATTTTGGCACTTTTGCAGGGGATCTCTCTTTTTCTTGTAGATACAGGGTTGCAGTTTCGGGACAGTCCGTTACTTTTTCGTGAAAGTGAAGATTGCATCGGAAGGATTTTCATAGCCCATTCGGTTTCTAAGATACAGGGCGTTCTTGAAAATGCTGCATTTATAGGCACCCGTCGTATCTCATCCCAAAATGGGATATCCTGTACAGTTTAGGGATAACATCAACACGGGCCCCCCTTTCGACTATCTTCCCGCTATCTTCACTCCGGTTCTCTTACCTCATAGCCTAAGAGTCCACGACGGCCAGACCTTCGTTATTTTATAAAAGCTGAAAATTTTTATGTGCCTGCCCCCTATACAAGTAAGAATGGCCAGCGACTATACAGTTTGGGTTGTGGTTACTTTGGCAGGTAACAGGTAGTAAAGGTGTAAAAAATAGTACCCTACTTTCATTAAAGTATAAAGCTCGGGACAACGTTAGAAATCTCATCATCCATTGCCGGACACTTGTAACGGTTGCTACCCCCTGCCAGACAACCCTAAACTTAAATAAATTATACATAATTATACTTTCGTCATAGTATAAAAGCTGAATTTTATATATTTTACTTGGGGACCTATAAAAAACTGTTACCTCAATAGCCGGACAGTTTTAATGGTTTTTACATCTTGCCAGACACATTGAAACTTCAAGCGGGTGTGCATGAGATAGGGCGCTTAGTCGATTGCGATCTTTTACTGCTCATCATCTTTCGGTTAGTGATGTATTGAAAGCATCGCGATGTTTTCATCCCGATTTTTTTGTCTACATTAGCAGTCAACGTGACGTGAAGATTATTCTTGCGAAGTGAAATGGAGGAGCAGTGGCGTTATATTACCTATATCGGTGAAAAATGATCTACTACAAGTCGTAAGATTCCTCCGAAATCAAACTTGCGCTACTGAACTGAACTCTGAAGTCGAATATTGTATCATTAAGAACCCTTTGATGCGTGCCAGTTTACCGATGGCCCAGCAAAGCATATCCGTCTTCACCAGAATACATCGCAATTCGACCAAGTACAGAATTGGGGTTGGAAAGTAGTCTGGGTTGAATATATTTTTTTATTAACATTTAGCGAGAAAATAGAGTATTTATGTTTTGTTGGATGGCGTATCATGTTGTGTGGAACTTTTTGACATTATTTTGAAAATATTTTTATTTATTTTCGGATGATTTCAAAGGACATTTGCAGTCCTTTGACACCTTTCAAAAGGACAAAGGTTTTAAAGTGAAGGACTGTCCTTTGAAATAAAGGACGGTTGGCAACCCTAGTAGCAACCGTCACAAGTGTCCGGCAATAGATGATGAGATTTCTAACGTTATCCCGAAGAAAATATGAAAAAATTGAGCTTTATACTTTAACGAAAGTAAGGTACTATTTTTTACACCTTTACTACCTGTTTCCTGCCCAAGTAACCACAACCCAAACTCTATAGTCGCTGGCCGTTCTTACCTATATAGGGGACATTAACATAAAAATTTTCAGCTTTTATAAAATAACGAAGGTCTGGCCGTCGTAAGCTCTTGCTCTATCAGTGAAGATAGCGGTCAGTTTGCCGAAGATTGCCGAACGGTGGTCCCCATAGACGTCCGTCGACCTATGCTTAAGTAGGCTTCAGAGTTCAGAGTTGAATAATTATTCATACTTTGAAAAAACAAGCTCTGTGGATAGGAGCTATTTAGCGCTCTTGTTCAAACAGACAAATTATATCTCATACCATTACTTCCGTACGTTTTTTGCATGAATATTTTTTCGTTATCTGCAACTCGATCGTTGTCATATTATCTTACCCTCTATCTCGGTTTTCCTTATTAGTTCGAGCTTGATGAAGCTAGTTCGTTTCGCGGTTTCTCAGTTCAACCGTCCGTGTAAATCGGTGTCAAAAATGAACTAATTAAGAATAAAGTGGTGATGAACGAACCAGGTCCGTTCCTGTATCAATTTCAACCTTTCCCGGGTTCTGATTTTAACGATCCGTATCTTTCATGACATTTCTCCGTAAAAGAATATATAAACCTGCAAAAAAGCAGCGAAAGGTGACCGATCAATCGATATCCGCCGTGCAGGAAATGGACGTTTCCGGATTTCCTCGGAGTGAAACTGTAAAATAACGTTGTAACAGGGTAGGTACTATTTCGACCTTCATATTTATTACAATATAATTGATTTTGGCACATTAGAGGAAATAATAAACTTTGGAGAAGGAGCAACGAAAGATATTTTATCCAGCACTAAAAACAGTGCTGGAATGAACTCATTCCAGCATTGTTTCTAGTTATATTTTTCGTTTTGTGGTAGTCAGCACTGACTTTCGATCCTATCAAATTTCAACACACATCAATTATTGTCAATATAATATAATCTGGATAAAGTGAAATAATTATCGAGAGGAAAAGTTTCATTTTCATTAAAAAAAAATGGGTTCAAGCCCTGTGGACAGGAGCTTTCTGGCGCTCTAGTTCAAACAGACAAATTATATCTCCGAAAGTATTGGTTTCTCAGAGTTGGGAATTATGTCAATGTATTCTTATGATAGAACTGCAGCATAAAGGAAATTCAATTCAAATAATAGTTTATTTATCAAGATTAAATGAGCAATCTGAGAATGAGAACTGCACCATGGAAGAAATCAAATTAAAATAGCTGAAATGAATTTGACTCTTTCTTATAGAACAGGATGAAATGTACGAGTATGAACAAGATCATATAATAAAGCTTAGATAGAATAATTATAGTTATACTTTTCCATTTTAATAAACTTATCCGCGTTATCCTATTTTCTTAATAATTATAGCATTCTGTGAAAACATAGAAGTACGTACGATACATTATTGAAATTTAGAAAAATCATATCTCCGAAAGTATTAGCTTGTTGGAGTTGAAAATGATATCGATGGATTTTAATGGTGAAACTACATCTTAAATAAAAATTACTGAGATTTGGGCAAATTGATAAGCACTCAGTTCCGAGGAACTAGAGCGCCAAAAAGTGTAATTCCCTTTCCGGGATTTGAGCCCGCCTTCTCTCGTTCCGAAACCGAAAACCCGACGGCCTAGACCAACCGGCTATCGGGCTCCTCGTACGATCTTGTCGATCTCCGGTATTAGAATAAAACATCGGTACTTACCTGGGGTATATATTCTTAATTTTCACTTTTCGACATAAAATCGCCACATGGGGGTTTATTTGACGGTTTTTTACCCTTGTCTCTCTAAGTCGATTTTGACGTTTCTCGAACCAACTATTAGCAAGGAATTAGACAAGGTCATGTCTCAGGAAAATAAGTTGACATTATGACAATTCATACATAGAATAATTATATAATTCTGTGAAAACGTAGAAATACGATTTATTATTGAAATTTTGAAAAATCATATCTCCGAAAATATAAGCTTGTTAGAGTTAAAAATGATATCATTGGATTGTTATGATAAAACTGCTTATTGAAAAAAATTTAATTTGGAATTTGTTTTAAAAAAAAAAAATTGTTTTTGTTACTCCGAAACCATCTGTCCGATTTTGCCCAATAACGAACTTAGCCGAGATATTTATCTTCCAAACCTACTCTGAAAATTTCAACTATCTAGCTCATTCCGTTCGAGAGTTATCGTGCCTACGGCCGGCCGGCCGGACCGGCCGGACAGAATGAATTTCGACCACGGATTCTTGATCAGTGAGTCGAACCAAATCGTTTAAGACCATTTTCATCGAAAAATTCGAAAATTACAGACATTTGGGCAAATTGGTAAGCACTCAGTTCCGAGGAACTAGAGCGCCAAAAAGGGGAAAAAGACCCATAGCTATTAGGTAACTGATTTAAATCTGATCTCCATGCCCTACGTACGTTTCAAATTCAAATACCGTAATCTGCCAACTTTCGTAACAGTCACACCAACTACCAAGAAAGAATACAAAAGTCACTAGGATGCATAATCCGAATTTTTCATTAAATTTCAACAGTATTTTGCCTGAAATAGAGAAAATATCGTCTAATACTCGTTGCAGAAGGCTATTCCAACACTCATGCGTCCGAAAACTCGCTCCTTTGTCGCTCGTTTTCGAATTTCGCATTCGTGCTTGAACAGGAGCCCATTCTGCAGCTTGTTTTAGAATATACTATTACCTGCCCCTAATATTTTCACAGCTAACGTAACGAGATAAGTAACGTTACATCGTCCCCGTTTCTTCCTTATCTCCATCCCCTAACTTATCCACATTTACACCTTCATAAATTTATCGAAAACTGCTAACCGAAGATGAATTTTTATGTAAATTCTATGAGCTCATAATCTGATATTAGCCACAGCGATTGCGGATATCAGCATATCCCCATATTATGTTTGCTTATTGCTTTAAACATTTTGTTCAAATCATATTGCTATCTTCCTAAAGGCGGGTTTATACAGAAAATAAAATAAGAAACGAATTAAAATAAAATAAGAATGAAGGGCTAAAAGGATTGGTTTATACAGATGATCTAAAATAAAATCAGAAATAAGAATGAACCAATCAAATCGCAGCTTTGCGCTTTATTTTTATTTGTTTCATATTTTATTTTTTTTGCTATATAAACCCACCTTCAGTTTTAAAAATATGGCTATATGATATTAACTAATCTGTTTGGACTGTTATAGCAATTTTGGTCCAGTAATATTACTATCGAAGATTTCAGAAATCGGTTAATTCAGTGCTGACAACACTGTATTTCATGACTTTTGTGTGAAAATGAAGAATTTCAAATTACTTGATAGTACATTTTGTCCGTTTTTCTATGCTTTTTCGATGTTCCTAACCTAATCTCAAATGTCACGAAGGCGAAAACCAAACAAGACACATATGGAGTAATTGATCAATTACCTGGAAACATCGAATATCGGTAACCGGTAAAACTCACACATTAAACACATATTCTGGATAAGAAGTGGGTTGAACTGTCTGAATTTCTTAATGAAGATAAAAAAACTTTCATAAAAACAACTTTCATAAAAACAAGCGTGCCAAAATGGCTTCTTGCAGTAATCCGACAGAAAAATCATATCATGGGAACTATATTATTATGAATACCTATAGGTATTCATAATGATTTATAAATCGTGATAACTTACAGAACAAATAAACAAATAAAACAGAAATAAGCCAAATACAACGTTGAGAAATTTTTGTTGTGGCAATTCCAAATCAGATTCATTATTATCAATTATTTTGCTTCTTACGAATAGTTCGTATGCTTTTATCTTTCTGGCGAATTGATTCAAGTAGCCATTTTTTCATAAAAGTTGTTAGGTATATTAGGGTGATTCAAAAAAAAAGAATATTTTTTTTTTCTTTTGGTACTCTGAAAAATAGGTTCCTAGACACCTCTAAGAAAGCCTCTCCAAGCATGAGTTCTTAATTGTAACGGAAAGGTCCTCCTTCTTACAGTTTTCTATTTTTTCTTATTATCAGATAGAAAAATTTATATCTCGCTTCCAACTACTTGAAAAAATATCTTGTTCCTTAGATTTTGTAGGAAATTGAATGCTCTACAAAAAAGGTATCTTACGATTTTTTCGTAAACCCAACCGTTTAAAAGATATTAACGGTTAAAGTTTGATTATTTTTAATTTTTTATTTCTTATGAATTTTATAACTCAATGAAAAAAGAACATTATGAATGATGAAACTCATAGTTTTGTAGGAAATTTACTGCTCTATAAAAATGGTCTCTTATGATTTTTCGATCAAGTTGAGCGTTTACGAGATATTCATCGTCAAACATCAATGCATATCAATTTTTCTAGTTTTTGATCAATAATTCGAAAAATTTCAATTTATTCTGTGAGTTTCAAGGAAATTTAGACAAATTTGAGTTTTTATTATAAAAGCAACTCCTATAGATGTTTTCTGTTCAAAAATTCATTTGAAAGTTTTTATTCTAATAATATTTTTTTTTAATTTTATCTTTAATAATTTAAAATCTTAATCGCGTTGTCATTTATTATTATGAAATTTGTTCAGTGCGTATTTTTAAATTGTTTTTCACAAAATATACATAAAATTTTCGTTCGAGGGGATTTTTGTTTCGAATTCCATTTCTTCTTCTGTTTGTCTTCTGAAACTAACGCCATCTATGTTTTTTACTTTCAACTATCTTCAGTATCTACCCATTTAATACCGTATTTTCAGTGTTCCTAAAACTGATCATCTTGAATACGTAATAAAATATTGAAAATTATATGGCAGTTGATAATTAAATAAATAAATTCTTCGATAAAAAAGTGAAACACATGTGAAACACACTAAATTGAATTATATATTTAAAAAAATGCACTAATTTTTTGTTTTAATGTAATCAAACATGCCCAAGACTAAAAAAACTAATTAAAAAAATAGTTCATAACATATTTCTATTCATAGAAACTCAAATTTGTCTAAATTTCCTTGAAACTCACAGAATAAATTGAAATTTTTCGAATTATTGATCAAAAACTAGAAAAATTGATATGCATTGATGTTTGTCGATGAATATCTCGTAAACGCTCAACTTGATCGAAAATCATAAGAGACCATTTTTATAGAGCAGTAAATTTCCTACAAAACTATGAGTTTCATCATTCATAATGATTTTTTTTCATTGAGTTATAAAATTCATAAGAAATAAAAAAATTTCCCAAAAATAATCAAACTTTAAACGTTAATATCTTTTAAACGGTTGGGTTTACGAAAAAATCGTAGGAGACCTTTTTTGTAGAGCATTCAATTTCCTACAAAATCTAAGAAACAAGATATTTTTTCAAGTAGTTGGAAGCGAGATATAAATTTTTCTATCTGATAATAAGAAAAAATAGAAAACTGTAAGAAGGAGGACCTTCCCGTTACAATTAAGAAGTCATGCTTGGAGAGGCTTTCTTAGAGGTGTCTAGGAACCTATTTTTCAGAGTACCAAACGAAAAAAAAAATATTCTTTTTTTTTGAATCACCCTAAGGTATATGTATCTCCGTAACCATGTCAACTACATAAATATGAGATAAACTTTCTAGCAAATTTAGCCAGCAATCTGATGATGTATGATGAATGACCGGTGAAAAAAAAATAGTTTTCTTTGAAATTCCAAAGTTTATTGCCACTACCTGTATATCCGTATTGCGATATTGTTGAAAATAGTTTATAGATAGGTAGCTCCCATCAAGACACGGAGGGGTGCCAAATTTCAGAACTCTACACAATGCTACAAGCACGCCACCATCAATCACTTTTTATAGTGCTTTCGGGCACTATGTTCCTAATAATATCTAGCATGATATACTCTTTATTGTACATATTCAAAGAAACACTTGCTTATATCGTTCAAGTTATTAACAGAATGATTAGATGGCAGTAATTTTTTTTCCGAAATCCAAGCAGTGTGAAAAAATATTTTTTTGTTTTATTGACCGATTTTTAAGTGTGTAAATCCGATGACAAAATTTATATTATGGAATTCGAAATGTAAATTCATTTCTAACTAGTCAATCAAGGGATGTAAAACAAAATTTCAAATTTTGGGAAGATTTTCAACAGGCTCTAACTTGGAGGGAAATGAACACAGCAAAAAAAAGATGGAAAACATTCCCTTTAATACTCTCTGAGTAGCTTTGAATGAAAAAAAATATTTCGAAGATAATATTGACTAAAAGGAAGTGGGAAAGCCCTGAGAACAGTAGCTTTGGCGCTCTTGTTCAATACAATATATATATATATAAAATTATTCAAACTTTGACAATTCATATCTCCGAAAGTACCTATTGGTTTCTCAGAGTTGGGAATGATATCAATGGATTCTTATGATAGAACATTCAAACATCATAAAATAATTTACATTCAACAAGCGTGCCAAAAGTTATTAATCCAGAACGAACAGACCAATTCTGCCCAATAAGGAACTTATCAAAGATATTCATTAATTCCTGAAATCTATTATGAAAATTATATAACCTATATCAATTGAAACTTAGCCAATATTCCAGTTTTGTTTTTACTGGAGATACTCTGAACCCAATTTCATTAACTTGCCAAAGTATATAGGTACTTTCATCATCATCATATGGATTATCCAAGAGCTATCTACGATAGCTGAGTTTATTCCATTAGTCATTTTGCATTCAATCATACTTTGTTTGACATGTCTCTCATCTGTAAATGAAATGACATTGATGAAATGTATGAACACAGATGAAATTCATAGATACGGACGTTAATTTTCGATACAGCATTCTGTGAAATCATAGAGTTACGATTTAATATTCGAAATTTCTGATGGAAAAAAAAATTTTTCTTGCTCCGAAACCTTTCGGGCCGACTTTTCTCAATTACGAACTTATCCGAGATTTATCTCCCAAACCTACTCTAAAAATTTCAACTGTCTAGCTCATTCCATTCGAGAGTTATCGTGTCTACGGCCGGCCGGACAGAATCAATTCTGACCACGGATTCTTGATCAGTGAGTCGAACGAAATCGACCATTTTGGTGCTCTTGTTTCTCGGAACAAAGTGCTTATCAATTTGCCCAAATGTCTGTAATTTTCGAATTTTTAGAAGAAAATGGTCTCAAACGGTTTGGTTCGACTCACTGATCAAGAATCAGGGGTCAGAATTCATTCGGTCCGGCCGTAGAGACGATAACTCTCGAACGGAATGAGCTAGACAGTTGAAATTTTCAGAGTAGGTTCGGGAGATAAATATCTCAGTTAAGTTCCTTACTGGGCAAAATCGGCCTGATGGTTCCGGAGTTATGAAAAAAAAATTTTACATAACAACTTTTGGTTTAAATTTTTTTTTAAGATGCAGTTCCTTCATAAGAGTCCATTGATGTCATTTTCAACGATTACAAGCTAATACTTTCGGTGATATGATTTTTCAGAATTTTAATAATACATCGTACTTCTATGTTTTCACAAAATGCGAATCTGTCTGTGTTCTCCGTTCATTCATCTCATCTTATCTACCTATATATCACATCGAATAATTTATTTGCAAATATTGGGGATGATATTTCAGAACATTTAGAATTGGATCATTTTAATGCTGTAGTTTATGAAGGCAATGAAAGAACAACATAGTGGTATCATCCGAAATTACTGTTCGTTGACCACCGAGGTGAATATTACCGTTTACTTCCGCAAGTAGTGACACATGTTCCTAAGTACAGTATTTTCATAATGTTGCTAGCAAAAAAATGCTGAAATATTGATCTACATTTATGCAACAAATATTCTTTCTTGAGTTAAGGTTCATAGTAAAGAAAGAATGTGTTAGTGGCATGAACTATTAAATTATGAAAAGAGGATTGTATTTTATTAATATATTTTGAACTATTAAATTAATTTGTTCGACAGCCTATACCTATTCGAATAGCAGGAATAAATGGACAATCTGCTATGATTGTCTCCAGCCTCGCTCTAGACATTTCGATGATACTTTCCTTAGGTATTTCGAGTTGTGAAAACTATGCACCGAGTGTAACAACACTCTGATCGAAATTTTGCGATTAGCGGCTCAACCAGGGGCGGGGGTGTGTTGATTGCTGTTCATGAGGAGTACATCTCATCTCAAGTCAATCTTAAAAATCATTCAATTCCTAACTTTGGATTTATTGATGTTCTTTTGGTGAAGGTTAAATTGAACGTGAATTATGTTTACATATGTACACTATATATCCCCCCGAAAACACCACTACAGGAGCGTGAGACTTTGTTTGAGTGGTTAGAATCACTAACTTTTTGGTATGCATCGAAGGTTGTATTGGTGGGAGACTTTAACATCCCTGATTATATTTCGTATCATTATTGTAATTCATACACCAATACCAGATTAGCTGCTCTGAACAATTTCGCAGACTTTTTCGATTTTTCTCAGTGCAACTTTGTTGTAAACCATATTAATAAGCTATTGGACTTGGTATACTCTAATTTAATTTGTTCCGTGGAGAGATCTTCTGATCCACTGGTCAGAGAGGATGACCATCATCCAGCATTGGAGATAGGTTGTACCCTGAATGGGAAAAGTGAAAAAGTGAATAGCCTAGAATCATCTTATGAAGGCTACAACTTCCGTAAAGCCAACTTTCCACTGTTATACGAAATGATAGGCAATATTGACTGGACTCTCTTGGATACATTTGTTAAAGCAGAGGATGCCTGCACATACTTTTATGGCAAATTATATAACGTATTAGACCGCTGCGTACCTACGTGTTCTACGAGTACTAAGAATAAGTATCCTCCCTGGTTTACTGGCAGTATTATTAGACAAATTAGTAGAAAGTATAAATGCTGGCGCTTGTATAAAGATAACGGAGACACTCAATCATTTGAAGAATTCAAACAACTGAGACGAGCAATAAAAACTGACATTAAAGTCGCACATACAAACTATGTCAGACAGTGTGAATCTGAAATAAATATAAACTCTAATAAATTCTGGGCCTACGTTAACAATAAGAAAAAAACTGGTAAAACACCTAATAGCATGACATACGAAAATCAGCTACTAACTAATCCATCGAATATATTAAATGGTTTTGCAGACTTTTTTAGCAATTCCTTCGCTCACCCTTCGGACTCAGACGCGGATACCATGCTGGATGATGGTCCATCCTCCTATATAAATTTAAATACTGACAGCTTTCAGGAAAAAGAAGTCTTAGCAGCCCTGACATCCATAAAAGCAAAACGCACTACAGGACCAGATCAAATTCCTGCATTTGTTGTTAGAGACTGCGCTTCGGTATTAACTCGCCCCTTAACAGTTCTAATCAATATTTGCATTCGTTCACATACCGTTCCTTCTTTGTGGAAGTGCTCTAAAGTGTGTCCGATCTTTAAAAAAGGCACGCGAACTGATATAAAGAACTACAGGCCGATTTCAATTATATGCAATTTTGGTAAAGTCTTTGAAATCTTGTTACAAGGAGTTCTGTATCGGCACGTTCATAATTATATTTTAGACCAACAACACGGCTTCGTTAAAGGTCGATCAACAATGACAAATCTAGCCGTTATTACACATCACATAGCGGAAAATTTAGATAGCAGAGTTCAGACAGATGTTGTTTACATGGATATGACCAAAGCATTTGATAGACTTGACCATAATTTGATAATACAAAAGCTCTCGAATTTTGGCTTATCGAGTAAGCTACTAGGATTGTTTAAATCGTATCTGTCCGACCGTACGCAATATGTGCAGTTAAATGGATTTATGTCTGACAAATACCTCGCCAAATCGGGTGTTCCGCAGGGATCCATCCTCGGTCCGCTATTGTTTGATATTTTCATTAATGACATTGGTAACATAATTGAACTTAATTTCTTGCTGTATGCTGATGACCTGAAGATTTTCTCTCCTGTCGTTGATGCGTCTGACTGTGAGAGACTATCAGAAAATCTAAATCAGGTCAGTCTATGGTGCAGTCGTAATAAGTTGACGTTAAATCCTGCTAAATGTTGCGTAATGACATATACATTGCGATCTGATCCAATCATATTTGATTATAGGATAGATAATCATTCTCTGGACCGACCATCTAATTTTAAGGATCTTGGAGTTACTTTCGACCCAGAACTGTCTTTTAGAGTCCATGTGGACGATATAGCTGTCTTAGCAAACCGCATGTATGGATTTCTTATTAGAGTGGGTCATGACTTCAAGAATACCGATACGCTTAAAGCTCTTTACTATGCTTTTGTAAGATCTAAGCTTGAATATGCATCGGTTATCTGGAACCCATATTATCAGATGCACATTTATAAACTGGAAGCAATTCAAAGAAGGTTTCTCAAATACTTGAGTTTTAAAGTAGATCGAACTTATCCGCAGATTGGCACGTCACACGAGAGTTTGTTGACAAGACATGGCTTTTTCAGTCTGGACATAAGAAGAAGGTGTTCAAGTGTCATTGCGCTATACAAAATAGTTAATAACGATATTGGATGCCAATGCTTACTACATCAGATAGACCTTAAGGTACCCCGTCGGGCATCTCGGTGCGCTGACTCATTCTATACTTCCACGCCACGAACGAATATATTAAAGAACTCCCCTGTTCATACTATGTGTAATAACTATAATTTAATAAGCGAACAACTTGATATATTTTGTTGTGATGTGCGTAAAATTAAGAAGTTTTACTTTCGGTGATAGTATTCTTGAATTGGTTTCAAGCTTGTTTTTTTTGTTATTGATCTTATTGTGTAGCTTGTATTACTCTTAAGGTTTTTCTATCGATATTAGT
The DNA here is from genome assembly GCA_937662695.2 of Halyzia sedecimguttata. NCBI lineage: Eukaryota > Metazoa > Arthropoda > Insecta > Coleoptera > Coccinellidae > Halyzia > Halyzia sedecimguttata. The sequence goes on along the minus strand of OW569415.2, from coordinate 65,194,019 downwards.
GTGTACTTTTTACTTGGTTCCTGTTCTGTAATTGGAAATCTTTTTTTTCTGTAGAACAGTGTAAATAAATAAATAAATAAATAAATAAATAAACAACCCTTTCCACGAGGTTGAATCATTGCAGATTGCTCATTTAATCTTGATAAATAAACTATTATTTGAATTTTATTTCTTTTATAGTGCAGTTGTATCATAAGAATCCATTGATATGATTCCCAACTCTAAGAAACAGATCATTTCAGAGATATGGTTTGTCAAAAATTGAACAAGAGCGCCAAAGCTTCTGCCACAGGGCTTTCCCTCTTTTCCCTTTTTCATCCAAAAATTCGAAAATTACAGGCATTCGGGTAAATTGATAAGCACTATGTTCCGAGGAACAAGAGCGCCAAAAAAGTATTTTTAATCTTTTAGTATTCATTTCATTTAGTGGAGTACCTTTTATTTAACTCCCCCATCACGAATATCGCAGCGAAAACGAACGGGGGAAACAAAAAGTTCACCATTTCATTATGTCACGTCCATAATGGAGGGATCAATCTGAAGTTGAGCGTCGAAAAAAGTCGAATCCGCCACTGATTGATTACATTGTTGTTAGCCTTTTCACGCTACGACCCCTTTCAGGATCTAACTTTGTGTCGACCGATAGTCAGTTGTTGGTGGTGGCGTAAACACTTAACATCTGCTGGGATCCCTTTCCATCATTTTCCCTTTCGGCGGATCATTCGTCTCGTTCAGTTTGGAAGTGACGACTCTCACTTTCTGCGAGAAGGAAATGTGATTTCCCGTGCGAAGTAACCGGTATGTTATGTGTAGTATTGTATATGCATCTGCACGATTCTATGAAGGCTTCTATGACTTTGCCCTTGAAACCAGTTTCGAACGAATAGTTTACATTGTTTCATTCGGTTTATAATGGTTTCAGTTTTTCAATATGTCAATAAATATTTTTCTATGTTAATTATAGTCTGTATACATACGATTTTATGAGGGTTTTCCCTGATAGATTTTTCTAACGAATATTACAAGTTATTCCAAGTTAATCTTCAGATAAGTTTTGGAGTTTAATGCTTGTGGCTTTTACTGCAAATCCATATTAACTCAATGGAAAATTATATAAGATTTACACTAATTTATTCAATATTGTGACGCGGGTCACAATATTGAATAAATTAGTGTAAATCGTATATAATTTTTCATTGAGTTTTGGAGTTTATTCAAAATTTTTCCGCCAATAACGGCTAGAAAGTCTGTTTAGATTATTGAAAACATTTCGTAGATTCTGATATCATTTCGATCCCTTCGATATCTATAAGGTTCTCTGAACGCTGCTCTGACTTTCTCTTTGGAAAATGTTCCGAAAGAATTTTCAAAAAATCGAGGAAACTTATGGCTAGAATTCGCTGAAATTTTGTATGTACAGGGTGAGCCAAATTGTATATTTTTGAAGGGAAAATCCTATTTCTGTACTAGATAGACGAAAACTGATGTCGGTGCCTGAGGGCCAATTTTCATGAGAAACTCATAGGTGAAAACCACAAGTCGTTATCTTATCACCGTTACAGGAGGTCTAACGAAAATGTGCTTCTGTTGGAAATTTTCCATTTCTGTAAAAATATTATTGTAGCTACTTTTCACATAGAATTCAATGAGATAAATCAAATTTTTGAAAACTGATATTTTATCTGATCTAGGCATGAATATATTTTTTTCAAATGGGACACCCCGTATATTTTTGCATATTTCGATACAGCTTGAAATTAAAATTTCAAAAATATAGCATACTTGATATTTTCCATAATTTTCGAATTTCATTGCAGACTCGAAAGTTGAACTGAAGTAGCGAAGTAAATAGAGCTTTTACTGTTTGAAAAAATTGGTTCAAGCCTTGTAGACAGGAGGCGCTCTTGTTCAAACAGACAAATTATATCTCCGAAAGTATTGGTTTCTCAGAGTTGGGAATTATATCAATGGATTCTTATGATAGAACTGCATCATGAAATAAATTAAATTTAAAAAAAGTGTCGTTTAAAAAAAAAGCCTCAAAAATTATCATTTAAAAAAAACATAGAAGTACGATTCATTATTGGAATTTCGAAAAATCATATCTTGTTAGAGTTGAAAATTATATCAATGGATTTTTATGGTGGAACTGCATGTTTAAAAAAAATAATTTGAAATTTGTAAGTTAAAAAAAAATTTTTTTTTCGTTACACCGATACCATCCGGCCTATTTTGCCCAATAACGAACTTAACCGAGATATTTATCTCCCAAACATACTCTGGAAATTTCAATTGCCTAGCTTATTCTGTTCGAGAGTTAATGTAGAAACAAAATTACAATTTTTTTTACACTTTAAGGCAGCCCGATCAATACAAAACTTCTCATGCGTATAAAGGTCATTATTATACAATTTGATGGTAAATTTCAGATAGATGGAGTGATCAGTTCCGGGAATATACATAAAAAAATCTTTTTACGAAAAATGGCCATAACTCCGAAACCGCTTGGTAGATTTGGCCAGTTAAGGAAATCGTCCGAGATATTTATGCTCCAAACCTTCAAATTTCAATCCTCTAACTCCTTTCGTTCGAGAGTTAACGTGTTAACGGAGGGCTGGCCGGACAGAATCGATTTAGACCGCGGATTCTTGATCAGTGAGTCCAACCAATTTGTTTGAGACCATTTTCAGCCAAAAATTCGAAAATTACAGACATTTGGGCAAATTGATAAGCACCCTGTTCCGAGGAACAAGAGCGCCAAAAACATTTGACTACAATTAGAACTATTTAATTAATCATGGCATCCTCCAAAGTCTACTTATCTAAAGTTCTATCAAAATATGCAAAAATATTTTCATGCCGAGATCAGACAAAATATCAGTTTCCAGAGAATGTAATTAACCTTATTGAATTCTACGTAAAAAGTAGCTACAATAATGTTTTTACAGAAATTTTCAAAAGAAGAAAAGTTACAGCAATAATTCGAAAATGCATATTTTCGAAAAGCATCCTGTAACTATAAGTTTCTCATGAAAATTGGCCCTCAGACACCGATATCAGTTTTCTACTACAGAAATAGGACTTTCCCTTCAAAAGAGTCCAGTTTGGCCCACACTGTTCATTATTAAAAGTAGTTAATCTTCGGATAAGTTTTGGAAATTTTCCCGTGAAAAGGGTCTGTTAGCAGCCGTTGTTTTTGAGAAAAATGTCATAGGTTGCAATAATATTTTAATGACTTCAGTTGTTCAATAGTTGATCTTCAGATAACTTTGGAAATTATTCAAAATTTTCCCGAAATAATGACAAGAATGTCTGTTTAGGAACCTTTTGCAGAAACAATTTCTTAGGTTACAATACCATTTCGATAGCTTTGGATGATGTCTATTTGGCTGTATAGTTGTATCTATAGGATTCTATGAACGCTTCAGTGACTTTTCTCTTGGAACAATTTTTCGGAAGGGTATTCTAAATTAATAGTTTCGGGAATTGTTCAAAATATCGACGCAGTAATTGAAATCTCATTAGCAACCGTTGCTTTCGTTGAAAAATATTTCTTAGGTCGCGATATAATATTTAATCCGATATTTAAGCGATCTCATAAGAAATATTTTTCTCCATTTCAGTATCGTAATGAGTCCATTCCAGCACTGAAAACAGTGCTGGAATGAACTCATTCCCGCATTGTTTCTAGGTATATTTTTCGTTTTGTGGTAGTCAGCACTGACATTCGATCCTATACAATTTCAACACACATCAATTATTGTCAATATAAGATAATCTGGATAAGGTGAAATAATTGTTGAGAGGAAAGGTTGTATTTTCATCAAAAAATAAGGTACTAGAGATTTCCTTCTTGCTTATTTTGAATCATTCATGATATTAGGAAACTGTTAAAACTGATCACCATGCTCTACGTACAATTCAAATTCCGTGATCTGTCAAAATTTCGTAACAGTCACACCAACTGCCAAGATACAATACAAAAGTCACTAGGATGTATAATCCTAATTTTTCATTAAATTTACAGTATTTTACAAAACTTGCCTGAAATAGAGAAAATATCGTCTAATACTCGTTGCAGAAGGCAATTCCAACACTCATGCGTACGAAAACTCGCTCCTTCGTCGCTCGTTTTCGAATTTCGCATTCGTGTTTGAATATCAACCCATTCTGCAACTTGTTTCAGAATATACTATTCCAGTTGTGCGGAGGATGTAATGTTAAAAAATTTCGTTATTCGTATACTTTCGTTTTATACTCCGAAACCGAAATATAAACTATGAAAAAATTCAAGTGCATTTTGATTCAATTGCATATACAAGGTGAATCTTAAGTTGTACATTAATTCCAACCATATATTCCTTACATCACGCGAAACACTTATTTCATTCACCATTTTTCCAGATTCGGCTTAGGTAAAAAGTTACAAGCGTTTGAAGATTTCAGAATGTGCTGATACAATCCTGCATTGCGCCATTCTACATAAAAAACATGTTACTGATATCTATTAAGGAACAACAAAAATACTTAATCATCTGATACTTGAAATTCAATGAATTCGTTTGAGAAAACTTATTTACTCTTTTTTATCTTATTTTATAACATTCGACGTTGAATATCTCAAAACCGATGTAATTTAGTAGAAATGATGAAGAATACTTTATTTTCCTAAAATGATTCAAAATTCTTATGATGACTCAAGATAAACCTCATCTGCTTTCCTTATGCTAATTTCGTTAGTTTTATGAATCGGCGAATCAATAACTAGAAAACCAGTGGAAGTAGGCAAAAACTATCAATCGAATAATTTGTGTCATAGTTATAAAAAAGTTAACACCAAAATTAATTTCATTCTGAATATCCCTGTCAAAGCTACTTAAGAAAAACTGAATTTTTTCTGCAATTTCAACAGTTTGTATCTTTTTATCTGAGCCGAATCTGGAAAAAATGGTAAATGACAAAAGTGTTTTATTTGATGGGAGAAATCTATGGTTAAAATTAATGTACATCTCACACTGTATAACTATTAGATAAAATTAAAATAAATCTGTCTCGAAATAATTATCCGTATAATGGGTGAGGTACAAATTAGTTATCTGAAAAGTTGTTTACATCTGTTCATTAGTTACAATTTAGATTTATTATAACTATATATTTCTTATGATTTTAAGTAAGTGTACCTTTTATTTACATCGTGTTAAATATAAAAATTATGATTGAAAGTGTGTCCTGTTTATAATAAATAGTTCGAATAAGTGGAATTATTTTTAGTTTTAGGAACATTTTTCAGGTGATTTTTATAATTTTTTAGAAAGTTCTACTCGTTTGTCCTCGTTCTTGGCAATCTATACAAGTTATACTTATAAACTCCTCATTTATCCTCTTTGTGGAAGAATCTATATAGTTTTGAATGAACATACTAAAGCTAGATTTGTTTTCAGTGAAATCATTAAAATCTAGTTCTTTTTTAAATATAAATGAAAATTGTTATTTCAGGAATACCTTATGTGTAATTCAAGGAAATTTCTCAAATAATAGCTCTCATCGATAAATATAATTAAATATTTTCATTAAAAAGAAATATAAGTCTCAGCAAATTTCTTCCACTCCAATATATCAATAATTGTCTATTGAAACACATGTGGATTTGTTGCTGTATCTTATATTTTGCTTATCGACAAAGCCCTTGCGCCAAAAATGAGCTTAATCGCTGAAGATAATTTTTTTTATTAAATTCGAGATTTTTTCAAACTTAAGCAGATTCCTCTGAATTTGAAGTGCGGTACTAATTGTCAAAAATTTCCAAACGTTTCTTGTTCTTGGTGTTGCTCTAAAATCCGACAACCAGGACAGAAGCGTAGAAACCCCGAATTTTGGAGCTCAGCACCCGGACATGTCAACAGTTTTTTTTAAACAGTATAATAAAAATAGTTCAAATTGTCATAAATCAACTTCTAATTTCCTCTCAAACAAATTTCAACTAAATTCATTTTAAGTATCAAAACAGATTTTTCTTACAGTTTTAAGAGTCTTATTTTTTTTTAATTATTGAAATAAAACACGAATTATTATACTCTATTATGGAAACAAAACCATATTTAAATCTTAAGAAGCTTTCAGCAATCTTAAATTGAATTTCTTTGAATTAAACAGAAACTACATTCTTCTAACAAAAACATCTCAAAGTTATAATGAGAGACCATTTCAGTATTGAGTATTCAATTTTACGTGAAATCTCTACCAAGAACCGTCAACACGATATAAATAGGTATAAGGTAAACGGAGATATCAAGGATGATCAGAAAGTACAAATTTTCAATTGCACCCTGTATCTCCGAAACTAGGTGAGATATCAAATTTCTGTTTTCGACATCCAGTATCTAGTAAGATGATCTGATGGTCACCGCGAAGTACTGTTTGCGGAAGGGGATCCAACAAAGATGACGATATTTTTAGTAGTCAAGTTTAAACTGAACATATAAATAATAATAATAGTAACCAGTTCCATAAAATAAGCTTTCATTATAAAAAAAAGTTATCAGAAGTACTATTCTTATCACGACTCTGACTCCATCTAACGCCTTAAGATGAGGGAGTTTCCGGGATATATACAGGGTGAGTGTTTAAATTTTACAACAATTTTAACCACATATTCCTTTCTTCCAATAAAACTCTTTTTTCATTTACTATTTTTACAGATTCGGCTCAGGTAAAAAGTTACAAGCATTTGAAGATTTAACAATGTGCTAATACACTCCTGTCTATTAATTATCTATGACATTAATGGTGTACAAAGAAAAGGTACGATAACGTGGTTTACAGTTTTATGCGGGATTTCTGTTTCAACTCTCAGGGGCGGATTCATAAAAGTAGTGAAATTTCTAATTTAATAACATTCAATGTAGAATGTCTCGAAAATGATGCGTTTAAGGAGAAATGATGAAAGAATAATTTAATTTTCTAAATAGATTGAATATTCTTGAAATCTGCTTTCTTTATGCTTATTTCGGTTAGTTTTATGAATCCACGAGTCTTATCTAGGAATCCAGTAGAAGTAGGAAAAATATAATATTTGGAGAATATGTATCATAGTTATAGGAAACTTCACACCAACTTTCATGTCAAAGCTACAAAATAAAAACTGATATTTTTTCGGAATTTCAACAGCCTGTATCTTTTTATCGGAGCCGAATTAGGAAGAGCGGTAAATGAAAAAAGTGTTTCGTTTGATGATAAGAATCTATGGTTAAAATTAATGTACAACTCAAAGACTGACCCAGTAATATTGAGTTTTTTCGCAGACATTAATTTTTTACCTGGATATTCTACGCCTAAATGCCAAAGTTCATTTAGATAGGATGTAAAGTTTTGGTAATAATTAGAAAATCAATTTTCTAATAGTTATACCTCCGGAGCCATCAGAAGCATTTTGCCTATTCACAAACTCAACTGACTTATTCAGACCTTGAACCTACGAAATCCTATTACATCGATCACCCCTGAGATGTTGAATAATATTGGAAGAAATTCTTATTTGAGGTAAGGATGTTGCCAAGGCGTTTGCAGTGAGCACTTTGAACATCTACTTTATTAACATTCATAATTATTCTGCTACATTTCGGCGCTCTCGTCCCTTGGAACAGAGTGCTTATCAATTTGCCCAAATGTCTGTAATTTTGGAATTTTTGGCTGAAAGTGGTCTTAAACGATTTGGTTCGACTCACTGATCAAGAATCCTTGGTCAAAATCAATTCTGTCCGGCTGGCCGTAGACACGATAACTCTCGAACGGATTGAGCTAGAAAGTTGAAATTTTCAGAGTAGGTTTGGCAGATAAATATCTCGGTTAAGTTCGTTATCGGGAAAAACCGGTCAAATGGTTTCAGAGTAACGAAAAAAATTTTTTTTTTTTACATTACAAATTACAAGTTCATTTTCTTAAGATGCAGTCTCATCATAATTCATAAGAATCCATTGATATCATTATCAACTCTTTCAAGCAAATACTTTCGGAGATATGATTTTTCAAAATTTCAACATTAAATCGTAAGTCTATGATTTCACAGAATGCTGTCATCGTAAATATGAATTTGATGATCCGTGTTCATACATATCACACAGAATATACCCTAGGTAAGGTATTCTGTGTGTCATCATTGTCATATATTAGTGTTCTGTGATTGTCATAGAGAAATAGAAGGTATTGTCTCTGTCTACAGATAAGAGACATTCCAAACTGAGTATGATGTCATATTTATTTCTAGTTCTATTCAAAATTCTTGTTATAAAATATAAAATACCTTGTGTTTCTAGAAAACAAAGTATGATTGAATGCAAAATGAAGACGGAAATAACCTCAGCTCTTGGATAGCTCTTGGATAATCCATATGATGATGGAAATAGATACTTTGTAAGTTAATAAAATTGGCTTCAGAATATCTCCAGTAATAACAATACTGGAATATTGACTAGGTTTCAATTTATATAATATAATTTTCAGAGTAGATTTAAGGAATGAATATCTCGGATAAGTTCGTTATTGGGTAGAAAAGGTCTGGTGGTATCGGATTAATATTATTATTATTATTATTTATTGTTGAAGAGTAGAGGTAAAACCTATAAACTCACAAGTTACCAAAAAAAAAAAAATATTCCACATGTGAAGTAAAGAAAAAGAACTGAAAAAAAATATATATGTCCAGGATAATGAAAAATTACGTACACGCACTATAAATACACTTCACAAAGCACTCCCGTGGAGTCTCCATCCATCGTAGCTGTTCTTAAATGTATTCACACTACTGGACTCAAAAACAGATCTGGGTAAACCGTTCCACCGATCGAATATTCTATTGGACAGAAAATATTGCCGTGTACTGGTCCTAAATGGCTCCTTGGCAAGCTTGTGGCTATGTCCCCGGAGTTTATTCCTGTTGAACTCGAACAAATGACGCAGGTCGCAGATCAACTCCAAATTTATTATTTATGGCTCGATAAGATACTATTAAATCCCCCCTAGTACGGCGATCCTCGAAGGATGTTAGACCAAACATCTGCAGCCTGGTATTGTAGTCGGGTCGAACATAGGCAGAAAACGGAACCCTGGTACACCATCTCTGGACGGACTCCAGCAAATCTCTATCTCCTTGGAGAGCAACCCACCAGGCAGGTCCGGCATATTCCAAAATTGGTCTCACGTAGCTCTCGTATAGCAACCTCATTGTCTGAATACTGCAGTTACAGAAAGACTTTTGAATCAAGTAGGTGATTTTCTTGGCTCTAGCACAGACGGATGAGATATGCTCAGACCAGTCCAAGTTAGAAGTGACAGTCAATCCCAAGTCCCTCTGCATCTCAACCACTTTAAGGGGACTGCCAGCGAGTGAGTACGGTATACGTGTATTCCTCTTGCCCATGTGTAAGACACAACACTTATCAGTGTTGAGCGGCAACAACCAGTCATCCGTCCACTTGGTGACAGTATCAAGATCAAGCTGCAGCTGATTAGTGTTCAATGATGGGACTCCGTATATTTTGGTATCATCAGCATATAGCAGGCACCTGGACCTAATGAGACAAGGGAAATCGGCGGTGTAAAAGAGAAAAAGAATTGGCCCAAGCACCGATCCCTGTGGCACCCCACTCAGAACTCGTCCCTCCATGGACGAAAAAACTCCACCAACTCTCACCCTGAAAGTTCTCTGAGTCAGAAAAGATTCTAGTAGAGAAGTAGATTCTAATAATTTTTGGGACTGGTGTTTTTTTTTTAATGACAATTTGTGAAGCATTAAAGCATTGCAGATGGCTCATGTTTTTTAAATGATAATTTTTGAAGCATTAAAGCATTGCAGATTGCTCATTTAATCTTGATAAATAAACTATTATTTGAATTTAATTTCCTTTATGAAGCAGTTCTATCATAAGAATCCGTTGATATCATTCCCAACCAATACCAAACCAATAATTTCGGAGATGATGTATCAAAGTTTGAACAAGAGCGTCAAAGCTCCTGTCCACAGGGCTTTCCAACATTGTTTTCTTTCGAAAGTTTACGCACGGACGGAAATTTGAAAATTTTAACCTCCTGGTACGGGCTTCCAAGAACGTTGAGTGCGTTATGGTTTTGTGGCCCTTTCGGAAACTTCGATATACTCTGGAATATATATATAATTCAAACTTATTCTTGGAATCTGCTCAGTTACGTGGTAATTATTCAGAATTTCCTACTAAAAATCACTACATCAGTCGCGCACGCTAGCTTCTATATATTCAGCAATCAGCTACTTCTTATCGATCTCCTCAATTATGCATTTCTATTCTTTCATCAAGAATAGAAATGATCAATAGAATCCGGGAATAAAGAAAAAGGTGTTCTGTGCGTTTTGAACCAATTTGGAACAACTCGAGGAAAAACTTCCAATCTCGATGGCAAACAAGAACGAAAGAATCTTTCATAGATTCGTGAGACTTCCGGGCATATTATTGCGCGTATGTTCTGGGGAACATCGCGTTATAGTTTTGCCCAAATGTCTGTAACTTTCGAATTTTTTGACGAAAATGGTCTCAAACGATTTAGTTCGACTCCCCAATGAAGAATTCGAGGTCAAATTTGATTCTGTCCGGCCGTTGCCACGATAACTTGAGAACGAAATGAGCTAGCGACTTGAAATTTTCAGGGTGGGTGGCGCATCCCAATACGACGGACAAGTTCGTTAATGGGCATAATCGACCCAGTGGTTTCCGAGTAATCATTTTGTTTTCAACCAATATAAATCCGATCGAATTGAAACTTGGTGGGTAGTTGTAGAATATGAACCTAAGCACGTTTGTGAAATTTTGTGCGAATCTTATGGCTAGAAAATTATTAAAAAATATTTTTGTTGTCACAATAACTTGAGAAAGGAAAGAGATAGGGGCTGGAAGTTTTCAAGTTAGTATGTGCATCAGAACGCGACATTTCAGTTTGTTTATGAGCATAATCGGCCAAACGGTTTTAGAGTTATAGCCATCTGAAATTTGGTTGTTTTTTGTTCCTCATTAACTCGAAAAATACTAAACCGATTGAATTCAAACATGGTTATTAGTTGTAGAATGCCAACGCGAAAATTCTTGCAAAATTTTGTGAGTATAGTATTTGTAGAAAATTTTTAAAAAATCATTGAAAATTGAAAAAAAAAATTCTATATATCAGTAACTATTCGTTTGAAATTGCTGAAATTTTGCAAGAGACTTCATAACCTAACTCTACTGCCAAGTTTCAAGTTTTAACACGATCGGTTAAATATTGTTGGAGATTCGAGCATTCTTGTATGAGTTCAGTAGATGGGTGACCGTTTCCTCGATAACTTTCGAACGAAAGGAGATAGGGACTTGCAATTTTCAGGGTAGGTTGCGTATCCGAAAGGGAGAGTTGAGTTCATTTTTGGGCATAATCGGTTAAACGGTTTCCGAGTTATACCCACCTGGAATATTATTTCCTTGATAACTCAAAAAATAAGTATTCAGTATTCGATCGAATTGAAGCTTGGTAACTAGTAGTAGAAAATCATCATAAAGACGTGTTTAAAATTTTGTAAGAACCGTACCCCTAGAAAATTTCAAAAAAATCACGAAAAAAAAATTGGTTCAAGCACTGACGTGAAGTCAGAAGCTTTTGCGCGTATGTTCTATTGTCCATTCTTCTGTATTGGACACCCTTAATCGAATTTACCATGGTAAATTATGTTGTCCATTCTCCTGTATTGGACACTTAATTCGAATTTACCATGGTAAATTCGAATTAATGAATCAATAATTTATAATTCAATAATGAATCGTACTTCTATGTTTTCACAGAATGCTGTACTTAATTATTCTATCTATGAATTATTGAATGATCTGTGTTCTTACATGTCATCTAATTTTCCTATGAGAGATAAATGTCAAAATTATTTCTGGTTCTTTATTCTTGATATAAAATACATCTCCTGTTCTATAAAACAAAGTGTGGTTGAATACAAAATTACCAATGAAATAACCTCAGCTGTCGTAGAATTATGAGGATGATATGATATTATACTTTCAAGGTGATAATATAATGCCCATGGATAATCCATATGATGATGGAAATATATTCTTTGGTAAGATACATAATCAAATTGGGTTCAGAATATCTCCAGTAAAAACAAAACTGCAATATTATCTTGTTCTAATTGATATAATATAATTTTCAGAGTAGATTTGAGGAATGAATATCTCGGATGAGTTCGTTATTGTGGAGAATCGGTCTGTTTGAATTCAATTTCTTTCATGATGCAGTTCTATCGTAATAATTTATATTTATATCATTCCCAGGGACCAATAATTTCGGAGATATGATTTGTTAAAGTTTGAACAAGAGCGCCAAAGCTTCTGTCCACAGGGCTTGAACCAATTTTCCATCATTATTACTATTATACGATATAATTCAGCATTAGGTAATTTTTAGTCCATCGAAAAGAGTTTTTCTCGCCTTATACGATCACAAATAATTTCGACAGTCCCTTCAAGCGAGCTTCTTAAATAATCAATTCCCAAGTACTTTCTTGACAGTATGTGTAAGTTTATCTGTACAAACAATTTTCTGAATATGTTCATTCATTTTGTTTTCCTGATATGACGCATCTCTGGCAAATAACCATAGATACAGATTATCTGTTGATTCACAAAATCGAATAATAAATCTATAGACAAAGAATATATTCTGGAAGGCTTGAAACTTTAACAAGTGTTTGTTGTCACAAAAGGCGTGTTCATAAATGTTATAGAAGTCTTATAAGTTATAGAAAATCCGTCCCTAATTACATTTCTATAACAAAGTTGTAACAGATTTCTATAACTGTCTATAACTTATAAGATTTCTGTAACATTTAGGAACATGTCTAAAAAGAAATACGGTGAAATATTCCCAGATTTTAACCATCTAGATATGACCGAAAATTATGACCAAAATGTGGAGGGGTCCCATCCAGTTGAAACCATATTTTGTTCTGTCGACAAGTCGGGATTGTTATTGTTCGGGAATATCAGTGAGCTCATTTGATCTAACTGAAATTTAGCTTCAAGTTGTAGAATTACGATATGTATGTGTCTGCCAAGTTTTGTATTGGTTGATTGATGATTACTAGGAACAGTTTTCTCAATAACTGTGAAAATATTGACACTCGGTAGTTAGATGAAGAATGCCGATACGAAGAGTCGTATGTACAGGAAAAATGTTCAACTATTTTGCTTGTAATTCGGAAACCTTATTATCAGATTGAGTTTAATTTTGGCATTAGGTGACCAATAATTACTAATGACTTCTTGGAGCGTTTGAAATTTCATGGGCCTAGGATCTGCAACAAAACTCCAATTTAAAATTCTAAATAGCTGGCTACTAAATTAATAACGACTTATCATTTTCCTTCATGATTCATTGAAACTTGTTGATCCTACACTTTATCTGATTATATGTATAGGGGGAACTAATTAAAGTATGGACGAATTGGGATCATTTTTGTTTTATTATTAAATCGTGAAATATTCTTTTTGGAATACTGAATACGCGCACTATGGTTTTGAAGAAATGTTTAATCCGCACAGTGCATTTAGGTGGGTTTTGACGCTAATAATTCCAACATAGTTCTGCGCATTAGAAAATCGGATTGTCCATAAGTCCTAGCGTTTTCATTATGGAGAAGTGGGATTTGAGGTATGAGAATGCTGTAAGCACGATAACTCTTGAAAGAAATTTGTTAGAGGGTTTAAATTTGCAGGGTTGATTTGGGGTATGAACATCACGGTTGAATTTGTTAGCGTGCATAACCCACCAAGATTTCGGAGTAATAGCTATTTAAAATTGAAGCTGTTTTTCCAGAATATTTCGAAAAGTACTTATTCGATCTAACTGAAATTCAGCACCAACTTGTAGAATTACGATCCGAATATGTTTTCAAAGTTTAGTATTGATTGTATAACCAAGAACAAAAAAAAAATTAAAAAATCGGTTCAAGCACTCGACCGAATTGAAGCTTGGTAACTATAGTTGTAAAATATCGACATAAAGGAGTGTGTAAAATTTTGTGAGAAAATTTTTCAAAATTAGGAAAAAAAAAATTGGTTCAAGCACTGACGTGAAGTCAGGAGCTTCTGCGCGTATGTTCTATTGTCTATTCTCCTCTATTGGATGCTCTTAATCGAATTTACCATCGTAAATTATAGAGTGTCCAATACAGAAGAATGGGCAATAGAACATACGCGCAAAAGCTCCTGACGTCAGTGCTTGAACCAATTTTTTTTTCGTACTTTTGAAAAATTACTCACAAAATTTTACACACTCCTTTATGTCGATATTCTACAACTAGTTACCAAGCTTCAATTCGATCGAATCTATATTTTTTGAATTATCGAGGAAATAATATTCCAGTTGTTTATAACTCCGAAACCGATGGACCGATTATGCCCAAAAACGAACTTATCTCTCCCATTGGGATGTGCAACATACCCTGAGAATTACAAGTCCCTATCTCCTTTCGTTCGAAAGTTATCGAGGTAACGGTCACCCATCCAGCTACTGAACTCACACAAGGCTGCTCGGATCTCCAACAATATAGATCCGATCTTGTTCAAACTTAAACTTGGTAGTAGAGTTAGGTTTTGAAGGCTCTCGCAAAATTTCATCGACGTCGGAAAATTTCATCGACGTTGGACGAATAGTTTCTGAAATATAGAATTCTTCTCAATGATTTTTTGAAAATTTTTGAGTTATACGATCCTCATGAAATTTTGCAAGAATTTTCGCGTCGACATTCTACAACTGACAACCATGTTTGAATTGGATCGGTTTTATATTTTTCGAGTTATTGAGGAACTAACAACCAAATTTCAGATGGGTATAACTCCAAACCCATCGCTATATCTTTCCGTTCTCAGGTTATGGTGACATAAATAATATTTTTTGATAATTTTTTTTTAATTTTCTAGTGATACGATTCCCACAAATTTTCACAAGCGTGCTTAGTTTTACATTATACAACTACTCACCAAGTTTCAATTCGATCGGACTTGTATTGGTTCAAAACAAAATTATTACTCGGAAACCGTTGGGCCGATTATGCCCATTAACGAACTTGTCCGTCGTATTGGGACCCTGAAAATTTCAAGTCGCTATCTGTTATCGTCGCAACGGACGGCCGGCCGGACAGAAAGAAATTTGACCTCGAATTCTTGATCAGGGAGTCGAACCCAATCGTTTGGGACCATTTTCGGCGAAAAATTCGAAGATTACAGACATTTGGGCAAAATGATAACGTGATGTTCCCCAGAACATTCGCGCAAAAATGATGTGATTATAGTCGATTCTCTACAGAAGTCTGTCATTAAAATGGTATGAAATGTATATATATATATTATAAGAGCTTATAGTAAACGGTATATATAGATGCTGAATTCGTAGTAGAGGTGATAAGACAATAGAACAAAAGCTCCTGACTTCACGTCGGTTCTTGAACAAATTTCTCTTACAAATCGTTGTTGATTGAACGTTCTATGTAGGAACTCAAGTGCTACGGAATATATGAAAATCGATTTTCCACCAATTTATGACCCATAACGACCATCTTCCTTGAAATAAACATTATTTACATGTCGTTCGTTATCAATCATACGTGAGGAATGTCCCAATAGCGACATTTTATATTCACGATAACACATTGTGGTTGTGGACATTTAATATACCGAAAGTGACGTGATCGGAGTTTCTATGTACTTTAAGTGTCCCGTTGGTTACCTCCTTATTTCTCCATACAAGCTCCGTTACTCTACACATGTGAGTGGAAGTAATCAATTTCGTTCCAGTAATGAGTTTTTCTAGCATATTGACAGCAAAGTATCGACTTTTCGGTGTAAAGGTTCAATTTATGTCCGACGAAATTACCAAAGTATATCACGAAATATGTAGCTGTAGTATATTTCGAGATATGTAAGCTTTCAATTTATTTTTCGAGATTTCTGCACGGATTTTGACGTTTATAGTCTAGTCCTAGTCAACAAGTGCTTTTTAGGTAATAGTTATTTTCCTAACAAGTGCGGAAAGTGATACTTTCCCGCACGAAACGGCCGTTAGCCGAACGACGCGAAGCGGAGTTCGGATAAGCAGTTGAGTGCGGGAAAGACACTTTTCGCTCGAGTTAGGAACAATGTTTTTTCTACAAGCACTTTTATTATAGGTATGAGATCGATTTGAGTTCAACACACAGAACAAATTTGATATTATTAATTCATAATACCTACACATGAATGACAAGCGTAATCCTTGCATGTCGTTACCATCATACCTATACTGTCATCAATGTCATCGTTGTCGTTCGGTCCATAGAGGCATATGAAATATTTATATCTATGAACTGGAATATTCATTTATTCTTTATTATTAATAATATTAATTGGAAATAAAACGAGGATAACTAACAGCAAACAAAAATAAACTGCAATAAGGAAATTAAGAATAGCTATGTATAATATATACATATTAGTATCTAATATTTAGTTATTAGTTATATTTATTGTAAACGTGCAGTTGGTCGCATTATGCAAGTTTATAGCAGAAGCCATCATGTTGGTCGAAGTCAGCTGCTCAGTGGAAGGAGATAATTCTGAATTACCGGTTGAAGTGGAAGGAACATGGGAAGGAGCATTCAAATTCAGAATTTTGGTAGCCATCATGTTGGTCGAAGTCAGCTGCTCCGTCGAAGAAGATAATTCTGAATAACAGGTTGAAGTTGAAGGAGCATTCAAATTAAGAATTTTGCTAGACATTTCTTTTTTCTTGTTTACTGATTCTTCCAAATAACCCTCAGCAACAGAAGTTGACTTCCACCCTCCTAATCGTTTTATATTGGTGATTCCCTCTCCACGGTTAGCTAGGAATGTAGCAGAAGAGCGCCTAAAACTGTGACCTGTGTATAATTCTGGATTTTGTAATCGTAAAAATCCGGCTATTTCGGAAGGTATTCTTCCTATCGTATTTATTCCTATAGGTTGCATTGTACATTTTCCTTTATTGTACCTTAAGAAAAATCGGCGATGGTCTATTTCCTTCGGACGTAAGTTGGCATATTTTCGATATATATTTAAAAAATGTCCGTCGTTGGTGTCTTGGGAGATAACGAATGATCTCGATGAATAATTTTTGGAGTCCTTAATGTTGACAATAATCATGTTTCCTTTATCATCTATATCGTCGATAGTTATTTTTGTTAATTCTTCCCGTCTGCAAGCACCAGCCAATCCAAAAATCGTTACCACCTTGATCATTAGGTAAATTTCATCAGGTGCCTCACTCATAAATTTGGATATGTCCTCTTCATTAAAAATTTTGGCTTTTTTCGGACGAAAACCAACATTTTGTCTTTTAATGAAGGCAGTTAATTTATGGAATTTTCCAATATCCAAATCTTGCTTCAATTTACAAACACTCTTTATCATAGAATATACGGACCATAATGTGTTCGGTTTAAAAATTTTCGAAATTTCCAAAAAATAAGCCAAAAAGACTTCCTCCTTCCTGGGTTTTACTTTCTTGGAATCACACCAGGCAATGAATTGAGAAAAGCTCTTCTCATATTTTTCGATTGATTTGGGTGGAAGCAACTTCAAATTGGCTTCATAAGATGCTTCTAATATGTCCGAGGGCAGGTCATCATCAGATATATCCATTCTTACCGAAAATATTACGTACGGATTGAAATCAATTTGCTATTTTCAAATAAATTAATGACAATTGTCAATTCACATGTTGTTTCCATAGTAACCTCGTCGTAAGCGTTCGATGCATAGAAATATTAGATAATTCAGTATATTCTATATAAAAAGTGTGCGGAAAAAACGCCTGCTAATCCATTTCCGCACTGTTAACAGTGCGGAAATGGATTAGCAGGCGTTTTTTCCACACTGTTTGGAAATGTGACTCCTTACGATTCGAAATGTGTGCGGAAAAAGGGTTGAACGCGCACGCTTGTAGAAAAAAATTTTTGCGTATTCTCCGAAAATTACGATTAAGGTGTCATTCGATTCGGAATGGCATGTAGATAGTTTTTGAGAAAATGCTAAGGCCGCTGGCAAATATTGCAATAGTTATAAACAATTAGGGGAAAAAAAAGGAGAGGGTTTGGTTTTTTGCCAATATCTCAAAAACTGTATGAGATATTTCAAATTTGAAAAAAGATTCAAAAAGACGAGGAAATTTCCTAATAAAAGCCCCAACTCCTGGAACTAGGACCAATATTTATAAATTTTACCAACAACTCGGCAGATCCACGCCATAAAGCCAGATATAGTCCTGCTGGACAAAGAGCTCAAGGAATTGTTTATTGTCGAATGTTCCTCCCCTGCCAAAAATAAGTGGTGACCAAAAGAAGAACAGAAGAGGGAAAAATACAAGGATTTAATGTTCGAACTGGGGATCCTGCACCCAAGGCAAAGAGTTAGGATGGTCGTAATAATCATTGGATGCCTAGGCGTAATGAGAGCGAACTAAGTGACCGAATCGAAGATTATTCCACCCTGCAAATCCCTGGCCGAGGATTCTCTGACCCAATACTACACATCCCCGAAGGAAAATCAGTGCCCCTAATCCAGGATTAGTTTGAGAATAGTTTGGATTTTTCTATGAACTCCATGACACTGTGAATCCCCTGTGGAAACAAGTCATCTTCGTCAACAAAGCCGAACATGCTAGTTCTAATGCCAGACAGAACCTCGAATTTGAAGGGGACTGGCTGTTTCGTCTTTCATGTGGCATAATCTGCATTGGGAGGAGTCCCGATGTCTTCTCATCAGCTCCAAGTGCTGCTTCAGACTACAGTGACCGGTAAGGAGACCAACCACATTTCTGAGTGGAGTTCTGCCCAAGCGTAGCAAGCTTGTCGCAAGAAGTTTAGATGATCCTGCTTCCATCCTCTTGCCATGAACATTGCCTGAGGCATCATTCCAGGTTGAGAGGAGATGGGTCTGAATCCATTCTTCAATATCTTAGGGACTTTCCTGAAGAAGATCCCACAAGCTGGTTCAGGACCTATTAGAGGAGATGCCGCTCCTGTCTTGGCAAGGATATCAGCCTTATCATTGCCCCTTGTAGGCTGACACTCACATCACTGTGACCTTATTACTTGCTCCTAGCTCATTGAGTACGTTATGACAGTCGAAAACAAGTTTAGAGCTTATTTTATAGGACTGTAAAGCTCCTATGGCGGCCTGGCTATCTGAGACTATAGATTAGCACTTTAGAGATGTCCCCCTCATTACATTCTCCCTCGCAAATGCCGCGATAGCTATGATTTTGTCTGAAATAATGTGGCATGCCCCAGGCTTAACTTCAAGGCTTTCCTAGCGTCGGAGTGGTGATACGTAAGGGCCCAATTACACCTACCGAGTGCTAGGCTGAGAGAGTGAACTCTGCCAAGTAAGCCGCAATTCAATCGGTCAAGACAGTTACTCGGCCTAGAGACGGACGAGCGATTCTCGGCTCGGTAGGAGTAATTGGAGTTGCACGGAGGCCTTGAGGCCCATTGTTCCTCTGCGTGAAATCGGAAAGTATCAGGCCTGATGACACTCTGACAAAAATGCCTCGAATCGCCACGGAGCGGTCCCTCTCGCCATAGGAATAGTGGGTGTTGGGTTTCCTATGATCTTAGTTCAGTTAAGTCGCATCCAGACTATGCTGAGCGGCACGTTCGATTCGGCAGATTCGGTTTGCATTGACGTCTAGACTGGTTTTGCAGTGAATACGTCCCAAATGATGCCGAATGACTCAGTTGTGTTCGAAAATTGGAAGAGTGAAGGAATTCAATTTCAATAAAGAATGTGGATGATGACGTTGTTTTAGACGCTGCTGCTGCAGGTTACTGGACTCAAATCTCTTGGGAACCTCCTCAGATGTAATGTCACCCATATTCGATTTCGAAACACCTTTTGCAACGGTCATAAGAGACGGTCTGAGTGCGGTGGACCTCGTTAATCGACTGGACAAAAAGTCATACATTTTGTACACGGATGGATCAATAAGCTTGAAGGTATTGGGGTATATGGACCGAAACCGAGGATCTCGTTGATCATCCTGGGGTATGAGCCATCTATCTTACAGGCAGAGAGACTAGCTGTCTATACATTTGTGCTGAAGAGTGTCTAGAAAGGAACCTCAAGGGTGCGCACATCTATATTATAACGGACAGTCAGAGATACCTGGAATCACCCATACAAGATTCCCTACTGTCCTGGGAATGTCGGAATACCATAAAGCAACTGGCTATGGGTACCAGGGCACTGTGGTATTGAAGCAAATCAGAAGGCCGATGAGCTTGTGAAAAGTTCGTCCAGGATAATATCTGCTGGACTAGAAGGCGTCTGTGGGCTTGGAAAAAACTACTACAGGGCAGAGGTCCAAGAATGGGAGCTAAATAACAGGATATCTCTTTGGAAAAATACTCCAGGACTTGCACAGGCAAAACGACTCGTGTACTTCTCACATCCTATACCAGGAAGCTCCAGCAGCTGTTACGAGCTGAGTTTCGGGTAATGACAGGGCGCTGTCGGTACAAATACTAATTGTACCGCATGAACAAGTCATGCAGTCTCTGTGAATTGGAAAAGGAAAGTGCCAAACACGCAGTTATTTTTTTTTTGTAAAACATAGACAGTATAGCAAGGAGTATATGATTTAAATTTGAAGAAAAAATACGAAGGGTTTACAATTTTTTTTAATAAATTTGTTAATAATGTGTTTGCCCACCGCGATTATCTAAACACTCCTAAACACGTCTTGGCATTGATGCAATATGATGGTCTATTTCTTCTTGAGGGATACTATCCCAAGCTACCTGTAGTTCATGTATCAGAGCCGCCAAAGTCCGTTGGGGCTGGGGTAAATTTTCAAGCCTTCTACCCACGATGTCCCAAACATGCTCTATGGGCGAAAGATCGGGGGATCTGGACGGCCATGGCAAAAGATTCACATAGGTCGCTTCAAAAAAGTTTAAACTAACTCTGGCAACATGAGCTCCACTATTTTTCGAAGGTAACGCAGCGCTGTCACGAATATAGACTAAAGGTGACCTACTTGCATGTGCAATACCACCCCATACTATAACGCCTACTGTCCGGTGTACATGATGCTCAATATCAAACTAAGGTTCGCGTCTTTCTCCCCGATGTCGTCTAACCCTTCTTCGGCCATCATGCGCACCCAAGGAGAATCGAGATTCATCAGAAAAGACTACTTGATGCCATTCCACATTCCAATTTTAACGTTCTCTGCACCACTGTAATCGTTGCCGGCGATGCTCAACCGTCAGAGGTAACACAAGATGGGGTCGATAATGATGCAGTCCAAAAAACCTTATCCGGCGGTAAACCGTTCGGACAGTTACAGGATGGCCCTGTTCTCCTAACCACTAATCAGCCAAAGATCGAGTTGTCGCAAATCGGTCTCTAATAGCCATAAGTCTTAGACGTCGATCTTGAACTTCATTTTTGCCCCTTCGACGTCCGGTGCCTACTCTTCCACGATTTTGGGCATTATCAAACCAGGCTTGACAACATCTCATAACAGTAGTTGAATTTCTGTTCGTAGGGTTAGCGATTTCTCGAAATGACAACCCCGCCTCCTGTAGACCAATAATTCGACCTCTTTCAAATTCACTTAGCTGCCGATAAATTCCGCATACACGTGCTCTAGGCATTTTAACAACAACTAAACATCGACTTTGGATCTCCTCGAACAGCTGGTTTGTTGTTAAATTTAAAAAATTTGCAAAAAACGACTACAATAAGTAAGTAATAAAAAATGTTTACATGAAAAAACCTTCACGATTTGTTTCTCCAAATTTTAATCATTTACTCCTTGCTATACTATCTGTTTTACCAAAAAAAATTAAAATTTAAACAGCTCCTTCTGGGTGTTGCAGTGTCTTTGTCAGTTAGTATATTTATGCAACTCTCGATAATTGTTAGAATTGACGATCGACGAAAAGTTTTAGAACATCATCCATATTGTTGTTGTTGTTTTGTGAAATAATTCTTGGTAATAAAAATACACTTGAATGCATTCTGTTTAAACTATCTCATCTCTTTCCGACTTGGATTCCTCGGTATTATTGTTGCTGTCAAATCAAACACGTCCTTGAACGCTTTGTTAATATGCTGCTTTCTTCATAGAATGTCGTCTAGACATGCGATCCTTGAAAATAATAGTCGATAATGCATGTCATTCAACCTAGCACTTGGTGTTACATTTAACCGTTGTTCATTATTACATACAGGGTGTTCGCTGAGGAAAGCCCACAGGACGAATGCCAGATCACACCATAGAACTTGGTCGGCTATCCAAATCCAGCTCCAAGGCAGAAGTGAACGGACCAAAAAGAGCCGAAGGTACCATTTGCCCATAACATAAGCTCTTTCTCTTCTCACTTCATTAATTATTTCTTCTCAAGTGAAATCAACTAACCACTGGTGTTTGATTAATCAGTTTTGTATTTTAATTTCTCTTCAATATCTGTTCACGGGGTGGTTGGAAGCTAGGCGCAAAGTCTTATGGAGATATTAGCCTAGACCAGTCATGTCAAACATGCCACTAAGCATTCATCTCTGGCCCGAATCAATTTAGAAAACAGCAAAATAAGTTAATGCTCTTACTTTTGGGCGCTCTTGTTCCTCGGAACACAGTGCTCATCAATTTGCCCAAATGTCTGTAATTTTGGATGAAAATGGTCGATTTGGTTCGACTCACTGATCAAGAATTCGTGGTCAGAATCGATTCTGTCCGGCCGGTCTGGCCGTTAACACGATAACTTTCGAACGGAATGAGCCAGACAGTTGAAATTTTTAGAGTAGGTTTGCGACATAAATATCTTATAGGGCAAAACCGTTCAGAGAGTTTCGGAGTAACGAAAAAAAAATTTTTTTACATTACAAACTTCAAATTCAATTTTCGTGAAGATGCAGTTTCACCATAAAAATCCATTGATATAATTTTCAACTCTAACAAGCTCATAGTTTCGGAGATATGATTTTTCAAAATTCCAATAAAACATCACCGGCGTGAAGACAGCTATGCGTTTCAGCTATGGATTTGCAGATACTGTAAGTTGTGCGCCTAACTGCCGGCTGGCATCGTGGGCCGTTCAACAGGTATCGAAACTCGTGGCTGGCCACGGCTCGCTTCGTAACACGATGTAGTGTCGAACCCTTTCTATATATTTATTCGAATTCATTCCTTCCTGAAAATGCCAATAGTTCATTTTTTCAAGATTGTATGCTGCTTAAACTGTTCTTGAAATTCTATAAAACCCCTAATTTTGTCGCGAAAAAAATCGTACATCCTTGAAGATAAAAATATATCGCATTTTTTCATGGCATTTAAAATGTATTTCTGATTCGTTACAGTCATCTTGGGTAACTTTGAATTCTACCCTAACTAAGAATAAAACCTTACAAATGATAAATTTGTTTTTATCAAGTTGGACGTAACTCCAAGATGCTTTTTAAAACGGAACATACCTATTTGAAGTTTGCCACATTAAAGAGAACTAATCATCTGTCAAATGCGTTTTTCAGCGGGAGTTGGGTGCTTTCAAATAATTCAAAATTAAATATACAAAGACGGTTTTGAGCTGGTGAGTTATTGAGTTTCGTTGCCTTTTATGTGGTCGCCACATTTCAGTTTCATTTCAAAATATTCATTCGTAAACATTGAATTTTTGTTAAAATTCTTAATTTATGAACTATTTGGGAAACGTATGAATACCGAGGAAAATGTAAAAAACGTTTGGACAATGCGTTTTGATTCAAACCATTGTATATAATGCGTTTTGTTGTGGTTGAAATTGAACATAATGCTGTTTGTTGCGATTTATTATAAATTTTGAGAAAACTGTCTGCACAGTAAGTGTTGACCTGTAACCTAATTAAACATGAACAAATCGTTAAAAAAAATTTTCAAATATTTAATTTGTTTTAAAAATACAAACGTAAACATAATTCATGGCGATGCGGCTTACATACTTTGGATTTGAATTACACAGGGACATAATGCCATTTGGAAGATTTTGTTTACCTAGGGCTATAGAGCAATATATATTCTGAATCCGCTTCAAACTCAATTACGCCCAAATTGGACATAATGCTTTTTGAAAAGTTACTCCTCATATGTACTTCCACAGATGTATACAATAAGGGTTCACACCTTCACTACAAGAAGCATCTCGTATCGCTTTTCCGAGACGAGAAAAATCTCGCTCTGGTGTGAAGCCCTAATAAATTTGAACAGCGCACCAAACCTCCTGGCCACAGTGCTTTTCAAACTTGTTATTCTATGCATATTGTTGGCGCGAAAACTTTCAAATCCAACACAAACAACGGTTGCCAGGCTATGAACGAACTGCGACGGTCTGACGTAGTAAAATCGATATCAAATACAATCGCGCCCACTGCACTTCATGTGCCAGATTTTCCAAGTATAGAGGTGTAGAAAACGTGAGAAAATCCCCAGCTAAACTATGTGATCGTACCGGCCACAAATCTTTTCCAGGATGACGTTCTATTCGTCAGTTTACACCAATTTCCGACTGCGATTCTGCTGTAGAAATTGTAAGTTTATATACAGGCGTACAAACGTAGTTGCTTATGTTTATCTGCTTCGATCAACGTTAAAATAAACAACATAGGTCTACCGTCCCTACTAATCGGGTTTAATTGTTGAAATAGTCGAGTAAATAATAGGTTGAATCATTATTAATTGTCAATGTCATGGTATGGGCGTAGATGAATCCAGTGTAATTTCAGATATTTTTGTTACAAGCACAGCTAATTATTACGTATCTTATCTACTTTGGCTTTATTTATAATCAACAACGTTGTAAGAATATCTCGAATCGAATTCAATGAAAATTATGTTTTAGAATGAGGAAAAATAGGGCAAAATATGTTACCACCTGTTGCGATTTCTCGAAAGAAACGCCTTTACAGTAATAATCAATTCGACGCTCATTTCATTGAAAAATTTAGTGACATATGGTATTGCAGGACTTGGGTTTGCTACTGCGATGCGGAATTAATTTTACTATGAATATTTTGTTGGTGTCCTTGGAATGTTTTAGGCAAACATGTGTCTTTAGTTGGAACTGAATTTGATGGGGTTGAAATATGATATACAGGGTGTTTTTGACTAAGTGCGACAAACTTTAAGGGGTGTTTCTGTGATGAAAATTAAGCTAGGTATTTGGTATAACATTTTTTTGAAAACACTCCCCACGGAAAAGTTACACCCCTCCGAAGATTAACAAAAATAATTGTTCCTATTTTTTATTTTACGTGTATATTAAGCTAAAGAGACGCAACTTGGTAGATATTATTTATCAATAAATCTATACATTTTGAAAATTTTTCAACCCTGAAGTATGCTTAGAAGGGGGTGAAATAGTCAACCCCTAAGATACTTTTTCTTACAATTTTTTTTTGAATGAAAATGTTCCTTTTGAAAAATCATAGCTGAAAAGCCCAATTCATTTACTAACTTTTTTATTTCGAAAACCTTGAGCATTTACGAGAAAAAAAATGCAACGCATTTTCGAAAAGCACCGAGGTAGAATTTTCCTAACCTAATTTATTTGTTTATATAGTTCGTATATTTTTCAAGTTTTGCTTTATTTTCTTCATCACCCATTCTATTACCATTCTTGAAGACTCCCTGACAGGAAAAATAAAAAAAGTGTAACAATTTTTTTCGTTAATCTTTGGAGGGGTATAACTTTTCCGGGGGAAGGTTTTTCAAAAAATTTCATAGTAAATACCTACCCTAATTTTCATCGCAGAATATTATATATAGTACGGTGTGAAAATCAATCTTAGTATACAGGCTGGTTGCGAATGGCATATATTTCTCCAGGATATACAAACATCGAAATGAACATTAATGGTTTTCATCAAGGATTGGATACTATTTTGCAAATAAAAAACGACGATATAAAAGTGGCAAAACATCGCAGTCCAGGAACTCACTGGTTAGTTAGATCGTATGCTAAAACAAAAGCCGTTTCATATCAGAAAAGGATGATATGAAAATTAATGACATAATTATTCGTTAATGTGACTAGATCCACATCCAAATATATAGTAGAGTTCAAACCGGGCTCTATCGTGTCACCCCGTGGGACCTTCATTGCTAAAATGTATAGACCACTGGGTATCATTCTCCATACCCTTACAATGTAAATTCAACTGGTCGTCAAAAAATCGTCGTGTGCAGGAAGGGGTGGGGGGAATTTTTCCAAAAATTGACAAAAAATTTTTTTATGTTCATGGTCATCTATATACGGTGAACATCACTCACACAAACTTCTGTTGAAATATACGATTCAGAAATATTTTTTATTAATTGTCAAAAAAGTCGGATACAATGCTCTTAAATGGAATTCCTTAAGATATAAACGCTTGCCCTGAACACCCATATTAACTATTATGTTCCACTCGGTTTTACTCGAGATCTGTTAGGATTATCGAAAAAATGCTTTATATGAAAGGTCTGCTCCGAAAACCAACGATTCAGATGCTTCTTTCAAAATTACAATAGGTAGAATAGTTTCCTCACAAAATAAGAAATTGTGTTATTAACTCCCATTAACCGAAACCGAACCTGGAGACGCTAGTAAGGCGCAATTTGTAGCGTTAGTCCATGTTAGTGGCGACCTTATGGATTTGAGCTTTGATCTATGCACATAAGGTTCGTTATATCTATCGGACCAACTTTACAGTACTATTCCTGCGTGCCTTCAGAACGCATTTTGAAGATATTGTTTAAATTCCTAATTTTTTATATATATGAGAATTTTACATATAATTCATATATATATGATTTAATTCTGTTAATTCGTTAATAAATATGCAAATATGCGAGTTCAAACTTATATTCATTACTTCATAAATCAAATTTTGTGACGTAATATTACCACATTTTTGAAATCATCGTTCATTCTCATTAGTAGTAACAAGATTTCCTGAATCCTAGAACAAAAATCTGGAAAAGAATTAAGAAGGCATATAGTTGGTATCTATGATATTTAGGGTCTAAAAATTTCTTACATGTCATGATTCATCTAATTCAACTATCACTATCAGATGAAGAATCATCATTTTGAAGATATTGTTTAAATTCCTAATTTCTTATGTATATGAGAATTTTACAGATAATTCATATATATTTGATTTAATTTTGTTAATTCGTTAATAAATATGCAAATATGCGAGTTCAAACTTATATTCATTACTTCATAAATCAATTTTGTGACGTAATATTAACACATTTTTGAAATCATCGTTCATTCTCATTAGTAGTAACAAGATTTCCTGAATCCTAGACCAAAAATCTAGAAAAGAATTACGAAGGTATATTGTTGGTATCTATGATATTTAGGGCCTAAAAATTTCTTACATGTCATGATTCATCTAATTCAACTATCACTATCACATGAAGAATCATCAAGGGAAGGAAGATTTGAAAAATTTGAAGTACTCGTATTTGCACATGTTTTTGGGCCATACATTTGCAGGAGCCAATACACGGAATTTGTTTTCTTTTACAGGAACACATTGATCCTGTGCAATCTGAAATGAGAATTTCCATTTCATAAAGAATATTTACGGATCTGATATTCGAAATAATATTTACCTTTCCTACAACTGCAGTTGCTAAGGATAGATGTTTCCTTAGGTAGGATTGGCATCGTCGTTAATTTTGGCAGAAGTTTTCCATTTTCTACATACCACCCACTAAATATAGGATCCGGTAAAGATGGTCATGGTACATTACTATTGATCCAATGTTGGAGGTAATTTACTTATGGATCTTGAAGAAGCTATAATATTCCCCTGAGCCTGTTGATACATTTCACATTTTCGTTTGTCGTATACAGATGGATTTCAAATTCAACAATATCATTGAATACTTATTCTCTCAAATTCTCAAAATCTTGAAAGTTCACTCTGCAGTATCTGCTCAGAATCTTCATCAATTTTCATTATTTTTTTACCTTCTTCGACATTTTGACCGAATGAAGATGCAAAGATGAGCGTAATGTGACTAACTTCATACCAATAATGTTGTAACTCAAGAACCATTCATCCATTCTATAGTACTATTTTCAGTTTATCCCACTGTTCCTCCTGCTGCTTTGGAATTTTTGTTGATATGCTCTAGCGCCTGATCTACAGAAAGTGGTTAAAATTCCCAATCAAACATTTAATGACAAAATTCCTATTTTAGAATTCATCATGTACTTCCGGTGCCATGTTTGAAAGTATTCAATGATATTCTTGAATTTGAAATCCATCTGTATACGACAAACGAAAATGTGAAATGTATCAACAGGCTCAGGGGAATATTATAGCTTCTTCAAGATCCATAAGTAAATTACCTCCAACATTGGATAGTTTGAGACAACACAGCCTTCGAGTCCATTACCAAACAAAAATTTGGATCAATAGTAATGTACCATGACCATATTTACCGGATCCTATATTTAGTGGGTGGTATGTAGAAAATGGAAAACTTCTGCCAAAATTAACGACGATGCTAATCCTACCTAAGGAAACATCTATCCTTAGCAACTGCAGTTGTAGGAAAGGTAAATATTATTTCGAATATCAGGTCCGTAAATATTCTTTATGAAATGGAAATTCTCATTTCAGATTGCACAGGATCAATGTGTTCCTGTAAAAGAAAACAAATTCCGTGTATTGGCTCCTGCAAATGTATGGCCCAAAAAACATGTGCAAATACGAGTAGGTACTTCTAATTTTTCAAATCTTCCTTCCCTTGATGATTCTTCATGTGATAGTGATAGTTGAATTAGATGAATCATGACATGTAAGAAATTTTTAGGCCCTAAATATCATAGATACCAACTATATACCTTCTTAATTCTTTTCTAGAATTTTGGTCTAGGATTCAGGAAATCTTGTTACTAGTAATGAGAATGAAAGATGATTTCAAAAATGTGTTAATATTACGTCACAAAATTGATTTATGAAGTAATGAATATAAGTTTGAACTCGCATATTTGCATATTTATTAACGAATTAACAAAATTAAATCAAATATATATGAATTATCTGTAAAATTCTCATATACATAAAAAATTAGGAATTTAAACAATATCTTCAAAATGATGATTCTTCATCTGATAGTGATAGTTGAATTAGATGAATCATGACATGTAAGAAATTTTTAGACCCTAAATATCATAGATACCAACTATATACCTTCTTAATTCTTTTCCAGATTTTTGGTCTAGGATTCAGGAAATCTTGTTACTACTAATGAGAATGAACGATGATTTCAAAAATGTGGTAATATTACGTCACAAAATTGATTTATGAAGTAATGAATATAAGTTTGAACTCGCATATTTGCATATTTATTAACGAATTAACAAAATTAAATCAAATATATATGAATTATAATATATGTAAAATTCTCATATATATAAAAAATTAGGAATTTAAACAATATCTTCAAAATGCGTTCTGAAGGCACGCAGGAATAGTACTGTAAAGTTGGTCGGATAGATATATCGAACCTTATGTGCATAGATCAAAGCTCAAATCCATAAGGTCGCCACTAACATGTACTAACGCTACAAATTGCGCCTTACTAGCGTCTTCAGGTTCGGTTTCGGTTAATGGGAGTTAATAACACAATTTCTTATTTTGTGAGGAAACTATTCTACCTATTGTAATTTTGAAAGAAGCATCTGAATCGTTGGTTTTCGGAGCAGACCTTTCATATAAAGAATTTTTTCGATAATCCTAACAGATCTCGAGTAAAACCGAGTGGAACATAATAGTTAATATGGGTGTTCAGGGCAAGCGTTTATATCTTAAGGAATTCCATTTAAGAGCATTGTATCCGACTTTTTTGACAATTAATAAAAAATATTTCTGAATCGTATATTTCAACAGAAGTTTGTGTGAGTGATGTTCACCGTATATAGATGACCATGAACAGAAAAAAAATTTTTGTCAATTTTTGGAAAAATTCCCCTCACCCCTTCCTGCACACGACGATTTTTTGACGACCAGTTGAATTTACATTGTAAGGGTATGGAGAATGATACCCAGTGGTCTATACATTTTAGCAATGAAGGTCCCACGAAAATCTGTTTTAGAGCTCTTTTCATGCCTTGTGAACTCTACTAATATGCACACCGGCCAAATTAGGGGAACGGATAAAATCTCAACGAAGTTTGTAGTTCATTTCCTTTTGAACCATTTGGCCGATTTGAGCTTTTTTTTTCTGATTCCTTGGAAACATAACTGTTCAGATGCCGTCCTCAGTTACTTTGTTTTTGGCACTCTTGTTCCTCGGAAGAGTGCTTTTCAATTTGCACAAATGTCTGTAGTTTTCGAATTTTTGACTGAAAAAAGTCTTAAACGATTTGGTTCGACTCACTGATCAAGAATCCATGGTCAAAATCGATTCTGTCCGTCCGTCCGTTAACACGATAACTCTCGAACGGAATGAGTTAGACATTTTCAGAATGGGTTTGGGAGATTAATATCTCGGTTAAGTTCGTTATTGGGCAAAATCGGCCAGGTGGTTTCGGAGTAACAACAAAAAATATTTTTATTACATTACACATTTCAAATTCAATTTTTTTTAAGGTGCAGTTTCATCATGAGAATCCATTGATATTATTTTCAACTCTAACAAACTAATACTTTCGGAGATATGATTTTTCTAAATTTCAATAATTATTCTCAATAATTCTATATGATTTCATAGAACACTCTAGTTATAATTTGATGATGTATGTAAACCCAGCACGAGATGATTCATAGATCTACGTTTGGATCTAATTACTAAAATTCTTGAAAACTGACGCACAGAAGCCAAATCGAGAAAGTGGGAAAGCTCTGTGGACAGGAGTTATGTTTGCGAGGAATCAAGCTATAATTTTAAAAAAATGGGTTCAAGCCCTGTGGACAGGAGCTTTGGTGCTCTTGTTCAAACTTTGTCAAATTATATCTCCGAAAGTATTGGTTTCTTAGAGTTGGGAATGATATCAATGGAATCTTATGATAGAACCGTATCATAAAATAAAATAAATTAAATAAGAAAGAATCCATTGATATCATTCCCAACTCGGAGAAACCAATATTTTGGGAGTTATGATCTGTCAAAGTTTGAACAGGAGCGCCAAAGCTCCTGTCCACAGGGCTTTCCCACTTTTTCAATTTGGCTTCTGTGCCTCAATTCTCAATTTTTGTGATTAAATTCAAAACGTAGGTCTATGACTCATCTCATGTTGGATTTATATACCTACATCAGGAAATTATAATTATTGAAATTTTGAAAAATAATATCTCCGAAAGAATTAGTTTGTTAGAGTTGAGAATGACATCAATGGATTCCTACGATGAAAATGCATCTTAAAAAAATAATAATTTAAAATTAGTAATGTAAAAAAAAAATCTAATTAT
Organism: Halyzia sedecimguttata; assembly: GCA_937662695.2. Taxonomy (NCBI): domain Eukaryota; kingdom Metazoa; phylum Arthropoda; class Insecta; order Coleoptera; family Coccinellidae; genus Halyzia; species Halyzia sedecimguttata. The sequence continues at coordinate 65,162,490 of OW569415.2, read as the reverse complement.
CAAGTGTTATATATTATATATATATATTATATATATTTCAATGAGAAAAAAAAATGCAATTTAATGTTGGAATAAAATATAGGCTGTCCCATTAAAAAAACTATAAGTTTGAGTTATAATTCAAACACGATAACCCAGAAAAAAATTGAGTGTACGCCAATGAATTCTACGTGAAAATATCTATCAAAGACAGTTTTCATCATGAAAATATCATAAGAGGTTGTTGAGATATACAGTATCCCCGAAAACGCAATAATTTCAAAATCACCCTGTAACTTCCAAAGTTTAAAATATATCGAAAAACTGAAAGCACCTTTAGATTTGTAATGAAAAGGAAGCCCATTAAATTCTATCTTAAAATTTTATTTCTCCAATGTTTGCAAATACCCTTAGGGGTATTTCTCCAATGATTGCAGAAATACCCTTAGGGGACAACGAATTTGGGATGCACTTTGCACTGTACATAGTAACAAAGATAATGAATTTATTCCATTTGACTTTTCCACACTGTACATACTTCTATACTTGTATAGAGTCAAGAGAAAATGGACGTTGACTTTCAACGCACGATGTTTTGTTACGATCTCTATTAATTGCAGGCGTTTAAGGTATTGAATTAGAGGCTTATTGCATTAGTGCATTTGTTAGAGTGCAACTAACTGGATTCGATTTTTCTTGTTATGAATCTAATAAGTAAACATAATATAAACTCAAATTCGTCGATTCATTTCATATCTCTTTTATCTATTTTCCTCATACGAACTTTCAATCTGATATACGAATGAACATTTTAACCTTATGCGCGCATGTTATACGGAACATTGTGCTATCATCTTGCCTAAATGTCTGTATTTTTCGAATTTTGTACCGAAAATTTTCTCAGGCGATTAGATTCGACCCAATTACAAAGAATTCGAGGTCACTATAACTTTCGAATGGAAAGTGATGAGTGATTTTCAGGGTAGGTTGAATTGAAACTTGGTAATTAGTTGTAGAAAGCCGACTCGTAAATTTTTGCAAAATTTCTCGAGGATCGTATCACTTGTTGAGGTTGTTCCCTTTTGGGTTTTGCAAGTATTATTGAGGTAAAAAAGGGGGGAAAGCCCTGTGGCAGGAGCTTTGGCGCTCTTGTTCAATTTTTGCCAAATCAAATCTCCGAAACTATTGGTTTCTCAGAGTTGGGAATGATATCAATGTATTCTTAAAATATAACTGCAACATAAAAGAAATTAAATTCAATTAATAGTTTATTTATCAAGATTAAATGAGCAATCTGCAATGATTTAACGTCGTGGAATGGGTTGTAGCAGCAACTTAGACTCGGTGCATAGTTTTCACAACTCGAAATACATGAGGAAAGTATCGTCGAAATGTCTAGAGCAAGGCTGGAGACAATTATAGCAGATTGTTCATTTATTCCTGATATTTGAAAAGGTATAGGCTGACGAAAAAATTATTTTAATAGTTCAAAATATATTACTAAAATACAATCCTCTTTTCATAATTTAATAGTTCATACCACTAACACATTCATTCTGCATTATGAACCTTAACTCAAGAAAGAATATTTGATACACAAATGTAGATCAATATTTCAGCATTTTTTTTGCTAGCAACATTATGAAAATACTGTATATAGAAACATGTCTCACTACTTAAGGAAGTAAAAGGTATTATTAACCTCGGTGGTCAACGAACAGTAATTTTTATTATGATTCCATTATGTTGTTCTTTCATATTGCCTTCATAAACTATCAAATGATCCAATTCTAAATCTTCTGAAGCATCATCTGCAATATTTCCACATAAATTATTCAATATGCAACAAGTCAATATTATTTTTGGTATCAAAACAGAACCTTGTTTTCCCACACAAAATATTTTCAAAGTCCGAATTATATGAACAGTTAAGATGACATGAGTGAACAGTGTATTATTGAAATTTAAAAAAATCTTATCTCCGAAAGTATAAGCATGTTAGAGTTGAAAATTACTTCAATGTATTCTTATGATGCAACTGCATCTTAAAAAAAATTGAATTTGAAATTTGTAATGTAAAAAAAAATGTTTTTACTAAAAACGGACATAACTCCGAAACCGCTTAGTGGATTTCGCCCGTCCGAGATATTTACGCTCCAAACCTATCCTGCAAATTTCAATTCTCTAACTCCTTTCGTTCGAGAGTTATCGTGCCGGCCGGACAGAATTGATTTCAACCACGGATTCTTGATCGGTGAGTCGAACCAAATCGTTTAAGACCATCTTCATAAAAAAATTCGATAATAACAGACATTTGGGCAAATTGATAAGCACTCTGTTCCGAGGAACAAGAGCGCCAAAAAGGACTTTCAAAATGATAGGTCGAATTAATTACAGTGGTAGCTTACTGTTTAGTTACTGTCAGTGGAAAAAGTTCTGATAGTGAATATTTGACCTTTACAGGGTTACAATTTAATCGATTACTGAATGAATGATTGATATTGATGTGGGTAGGTAGGTGGTTATATTTCCTTGTTACAACGAATCAACTGTTATATTTAATGACGCGATAAAAATCAAAATAATAACTTGCGCCGGGACTAGACATCATGCAATATAGATTTTCAGATGATAAGACTTGTTTCAACTCGAATGCAATTAATATGAGGGTTGATGAACTAATAAGTCTTGATCGCTGTGGAAAATCCGAAGAAATGACAAATTAATACTGAGTGTAATTTTGAAATGAAATCACAACAACGCAACCTACTTCTTGCTGTACCGGTTGATCCAATGATACAGATTCCCGGGTGTAAAGAGACCAACAAGCAGTAATGTGAAATGATATCAACATAAAAAATATAAACAGGAGAACAAAGAATAAAAAAAAACTAAAAAAGCACTGACATGAAGTCAGTTCTTTCTAGTGAAAAGATGCTCATGTATTTTGCAAAGATTTGCGAGATGCATTCTATAACTAATTGCCTACCCAGTTTCAATCCAAAATCGTATCTATAGTTTTTAAGTTATTGATGAAATAACAACAGATTGATATGGGTATGAGGTGCTAAGTTTACGGGAATCATTTGAACACTTAGCCAAAACGAAAACATGGTTTTATTTCGAGGAGACCTGTTGGTTATACAAACGGCAAGTTGCCAAATTTTTACTGACCACCCTTCTCGGGTGATCCTGCCTTATATCTGCCCAACGTGTTCATGGACCTGCGCTTGCTAAGGTTTCTACCTGACCGGGGATGTTATTCTCCCTTGATCCGACACCGGGAATTTTCTGTCGCTAGATAAAGTTGATGGTCCATGAATGCATGTTACAATGTGCAGGTATCATTCCTCTGAGTCATGGGATGACGAACACTGTACGACTATGTCGAATCGTTCTTGTCACCACAGGTTTATCTCCGAAAAATTTTGGCCGATTATGCCCATTAACGTACTTAACCGTCGCATTCGGATGCGCAACCTAACCTGAAAATCGCAAGTCGTTATCTCTTTCCGTTTGAAAGTTATTCACTGACGTGAATTCAGGAGCTTTTGCGCGCATGTTCTATTGTCTATTCACCCCTCACACACCCTCGTGAAATACTGCATGAAATTGAGTATGAATTAAGGTCTAACACGTGCAAAATGTCAATGGCCACCAACTGAATTCAAATTTTAAAATGAAATAATTCCAACAATACAAAACCGATCGAGCTGAAATCTGGTAATCTATTGTGAAATGATCGCCTGAAGGATTGTGCTGCATTTCAGCGGAATCTGACAGATAGTTTCTGAAATATAATACAATAACGACAACAAACGAGTAAGTTCCACTCATGAAGAATTCAAGGTCGAATTTGATTCCGTCCGGCCGGTCGTTGCCTCGATAACTTTAGAACGGAAAGAGATAGTGACTTGAAATTTTCAGGGTAGGTTGCGCATCAGGATGCGTCGGTTAAGTTCGTTTATGGGCATAATCCGCCAAACGGTTTACTATTACTACTTTTGTTTTCAAACAATCCAGATCGGATCGAATTGAAACTTGGTTACAAGTTGTAGAATACCGACATAAAGACGTATGTGAAATTTTGTGAGGACCGAACCGCTAGAAAATTAAAATAAAATTATTAAAAAATATTTTATGTCACGATAACTTGAGAACGGAAAGAGATAGCGACTTGCAATTTTCAGGTTAGATTGCGCATCCGAAAGCAAAATTTAAGTTCGTTAACGGACTTAATCGACCAAACGGTTTTGTAGTTATATCCATCTTTTGTTGTTATTTCCGCAATAACTCAAAATATACGACTCCGATCCAACTCAAACATGGTAATTTGTTGTAGAATACCTACTCAAAGACGTGTGTGAAATATCGTGAGGATCGTATCTCTAGAGAAAATTATTTTAAAATATTATGTATCTCACTCGAGAACGGAAAGGAATAGTGACTTGCAATTTTCAGGGTTGGTTCAAGTTCCATGTTGGGCATAATCGGCAAAACGGTTACGGAGTTATACTCAGCTTAAATTTTGTTGTTATTAAGTTGTAGAATGACGCGCAAATTTTCGCAACATCCTATCTGTAAAAAATTTTTTTCTTAAAATTTCAGGAACTATACGTCAGGATCAGCTGAAATTCGGCACATAACTTCGAGCTACCATTTTACAATCCAGTACCGAATTTCTGCTCTATCGACTCGCAAAACCTTCAGACTTCACGTCAATGCATTTTTAGGATTTTAATTTTTGTTTTATTTGTTTAATAAAGTGGACCAGTACAGTCCAAGCGCTGTGATATTTCGATATTTTGTTATTACCTCGAACAATATAGATCCGTTCAAGTTTAAACCTAGAACTTTCCTGTAAAATTAGGAATTGAAGGCTCTATCTGTCGAATAGTTTCTGAGATTCAGAATTTTTTTAATTGATTTTTTCAAAAATTTGTATTCATATGATCCTCACTAAATATTCCACAAGTTTTCGAGTTGGTATTTTTGAACTTACTACCGTGCTTTAATTAGCTCAGAATGATCGGTATTTTTCGAGTTATTGGAACACAAAATTTCAGATGGCTATAACTCCGTAACCACTCGGTGGATTTTCCCCATTAACAATCTACTCTGAATATTTCAACTCCTAAGTAATCATTAAAGGATACTGTGGGAGGTATACTCATTATTGAATGGTTTTTTTTCTGGGTTTTCTCTCCCAAACTCTGAAAAATATCTATAAAATAAAAATTAATTTTTTTCTGATTTGCTTCTGCGTAAGAAACACAGGATATTTGTCAGAATCAATCAATTGAACAATGTTGCCTAACAAACAACAGCGAAACAACATCAACGAAGAAACAACTATATCGTAACGTTTCGGAGTCTATATCAGACTCCTTCGTCAGACGCTCAATGAAAATCGTTAGAATTATTTTGTTGATAGTTATTTTGTGAATTTCACAATGTGCTGGGCAGACGAAACCCGCCCCTCCACTGCGACCAATCGGTCTATTGTGGCACACCTGTAGTATATAATCTATACTTCACCCACAAGCTCAAGTCTCTTGATGAGGGATATGAGTCTGGTGGGTGAGAACTTGTCCAGTTCCCTCAGTGTCAGTTTGTGGTCTCCTAGTTCCTCCAATCTGATCCTGTCTCCAGCGGGGCAGTCACACATAATGTGTTCGATAGACTCGTCGTCCTCCAGGCAAAGTCTGCACTCGGAGTCCTCAGTCAACCCCAGTGTATTGAGGTGTTTCCTGAGGCCACAATGGCCTCAGGTACTCAAGTATAAGCTTCGCACAGTGATCAATAGCGAGAATTTCTGCTTGAAAGACAGTCGCAAAACTACCCAGGCTGATGGATTCACCTCTAGCAATTCTGCAACTCCTTACTCCCGCTCCCACCCCTTGGGTGGTAGCGGATCCGTCTGTGAACCAGCAGGGACCCTCAAGCAGTCGGGTCTCAGAGACGGCCCAGTCGTCTCTGCTGGGAAAAACGACTCGGTAGGGCCACTCTGTGTAGGTTCTGGTTTTAGATACTTTCGATCGCATGCCCATTACCTCGTTGGCCTCCAATTCAGCCTGCAGAGAACTAGGCACGTAGTTGATCGCATCTGGCTCATTGTGAGCCGTATGCAGAAGTCCGTATGTCGCCATCCGGGCCACGCTCCTGATCACCAGGTGAAGAGGGGCGAGGTCCATTAGGCGTTCCATGACTGCACTTTTACAGTACACTCCCACCAAGCAATGCTGCCGTAAGTGATTTGTGGTCTCACCACCATCACGTACAACCAGTGGAGCTGTTTCGGAGCCAGTCCCACCTCTTTCCACAAGTCCGCTGGCACGCCCATAGAGAGTGCCTAGCCTTAAGGATCACCCTATCCAGGTGTGAGTTCCAGTTCAGCTTCAACTCCTAACTCATTGCGTTCGAGCGTAATCCTGCTGACGGTCGGACAGAATCAAATTTGACCTCGGATTCTTCATCATTGAGTACTAATGAAACTAATGGTTTGAGACCATCCTCGGCCAAGAATCCGAAAATTATTGACATTTGGACAAATTTATAGGCGCTCTGTTCGTCTGAACAGCGCGCCAAAAAAAATAATAGGTGGTTTCCTTGGACACTATAGAGGTTTGGTTTCTCTGGTGAGTTCTATTCACTTTGAAAGAACTCTTTTTAAATACACCCAGCATAAATGTTTTAGTTTTAAAAATGGAATCGATCTCTTACATGACTGTTATCATTCACATTATTGTCTTGATTGATTCTAGATGACCCAGATGGTGCGGTACCCTCAACACTGGATCGAGAGACAGAAACAGGTGACATTAGGGCACCTGGTGAGGACAGAGTGATATTCATCAACCGGGTCCAACCAGCAGTACCCAAATTTTGTAACAATAGGATATCGACAGCCAAATATAGGTGATGATATCAAACATTTTCAAGTAACACTGCCTAACAATTTTTTTATTTCAGTATTATCCGATTCATTCCACTTTTTCTTTTCGAACAATTTCGAAGATGGGCGAATTGTTTCTTTTTGATGATAGCCTTACTCCAACAGATACCAGATGTTTCACCAACAGGGCGGTACACCACACTGGTACCCCTTCTCTTCATATTAGCTGTATCGGCACTCAAAGAAATCGTAGAAGATATAGTACGTTAAATTTTATGATATTTGATGTTTCCTAATTTGCAAGATAGGTAGAAGAAATTGTATATTCCACGACCCACATTTTTATTTTTCGCAGTTTCAATAAAACAAATTATTTTGAGGGCTAAATCAATGGTAATTCACCCTTGAACTAAAACAATACAACAGCAAATAATAAAGAAAAATTCTCCAATACTAAAGAAAATAATGTGCAATGTAGTGTATGTATACAGTGTGGAAAAGCCAATTTTTCAATTTAAATTTATTTAGAAAAATAACAGATACAACAAAAAATCTATAACATATGAACACCTCAGCAAGCTTTTGTTATGTCCTCCTTGAATGAAAATAATTAAATACTGCGCTATACATAAGCTGGATCGAAAAAACTTCTACGTATAAATTATCAGAAAAATTTGTCATTCTCTATTCAGAAATGTTATCACTTTCATGTTTATTGGAAAACTCAAAATATAAAAAAAAAATGGTTCAAGTCAGGAGCTTTTGCGCGTATGTTCTATTGTCCATTCTCCTGTATTGGACACTCTTAATTCGAATTTACCATGGTAAGTGTCCAATACAGGAGAATGGACAACATAATTTACTATGGTAAATTCGATTAAGGGTGTCCAATACAGGAGAATGGACAATAGAACATACGCGCAAAAGCTCCTGACTTCACGTCAGTGCTTGAACCAATTTTTGTTTTCGTAATTTTTTCGAAATTTTCCAGGGGTACGGTTCTTACAAAAAATTTTTTTCGACATTTTTTCAAATTTTCTAGGGGTACGGTTCTAAAAAAATTTAAACACGTCTTTATGTTGATTTTCTACAAATAGTTACCAAGCTTCAATTCCATCGAATCTTTATTTTTTGAGTTATCGAGGAAATAATATTCCAGGTGGGTATAACTCGGAAACCGTTGAACCGATTATGCCCAAAAACGAACTTAACTCTCCCATTCGGATACGCAACCTACCCGTAAAGTTGCAAGTCCCATTCTCCTTTTGTTCGAAAGTTATCGAGGCAACGGTCACCCATCTACTGAACTCACACAAGGCTGCTCGAAACTCTAACAATATTTAACCGATCGTGTTAAAACTTGAAACTTGACAGTAGAGTTGGGTTCTAAAGGCTCTTGCATAATTTCAGACGAATAGTTACTGATATATAGAATTTTTTTCTTTAATTTTCAATGATTTCTTAAAAATTTTCCCTAAATACTATCCTCACCAAATTTTGCAAGAATTTTCGCGTTGACATTCTACAACTAATAACCATGATTCAATTCAATCGGTTTAGTATTTTTCGAGTTAATAAGGAGAAAAAAACAACCAAATTTCAGATGGCTATAACTCTAAAAGCGTTAGGCCGATTATGCTTATAAACAATCTCAAATGTCGTGTTCAGATGCACATCCTAACCTGAAAACTTCAAGCCGCTATCTCTTTCGGTTCTCGAGTTATCGTGACAACAAAAATATTTTTTAATAATTTTCTAGCCATACGATTCGCACAAAATTTCACAAACGTGCTTAGGTTCATATTCTACAACTACTCACCAAGTTTCAATTCGATCGGATTTATATTGGTTGAAAACAAAATGATTACTCGGAAACCATTGGGCCGATTATGCCCATTAACGAACTTGTCCGTCGTATTGGGATGCGCCACCTACCCTGAAAATTTCAAGTCGCTAGCTCTTTCCGTTCTCAAGTTATCGTGGCAACGGCCGGACGGCCGGCCGGACAGAATCAAATTTGACCTCGAATTCTTCATTGGGGAACGCGATGTTCCCCAGAACATACGCGCGAAAATAAAATCATGTGATTACCGGAATTCATTATAATATTCCCTCGAATATTATAAAATCTTATTACAATAATACTAATATTATTTCCTTCAGAATGCGATAGAAAGAAAACGAAAAAAGCATAACATTGTGTTTTCTAGATAGTACCATGAAAACTACTTAAAACACTTTCTGTGGCAATGTTAGTTTCTTTACAACGCCTTCGCAAATTGTTTTGTGCTGATATGTTGTAGTTCATAAATTGTCTTCAAATTTGAATAATGGTCCGATTAACAGAAATGCACAAAATAACAATTTTACAAATGATTGGTTACGAAGATAACACCCGAACCCAAAAAGAAGTAAATCGCTCATTTCATGAGAAATTTCCGTATTTGCCGCCTATAATCCAAGGGACAATAAGTAGAATAGAGAAGCAGTTTCGTGTGAGGATGTGAAATTAGACGTGATGCTTAACTATGAAGAACATCCACATTAATCGAGATGCCTCCACAACATTCAATGTCAGCCGTACATCGATTCTAAACATATTAAAACAAAATAAAATGCATCCCTATAAAATGATACCTACCCAGGAGCTCTAGGAGGACGATTTTGATAGGAGAACTTATTTTTGTGAACAAATGATGGACATGTTGGAAAACAATATTATCCAATTAGTAGACGTTTTGTTTTTAGATCTTTTTCTCTCAACGGCCATGCTAATCTGCAAAATTACTGGTGTTCCGAAAATCCTCACTGGATGAGAGAGGAACACACGCAATTCCCTCAAAAGGTTAATTTTTGGGCAGGAAATGTTCGAAACCATATCATAGGCCCCTTTTTCATTGAGGGCAATTTGAATGGCGATAAATATTTAGCACTACTTCAAAATGATTTCGATCCAATTTGGCAAACTTATATATCCTGATCGAGAAAATCCTCAAGTTTGTACAAAACAAAACCCCTTGATTTTAATGACCTAAAAGAATAACGATTGCGATTAGGTCGATCACTCCTGAGATGTTGAATAATGTTGGAATACATTTTTATTTTTGCTTAGGATGTTGCCAAGCCCTTCGCGGTGAACACTTTGAACATCTACTTCATCAACATTCATAATTTTTTTGCTACATTCTGTATTATATTTTAGTTTAAGATATTGTACCAAATTTGACTAATCACTTGAATTTATTTCTTTCTAATTTGTTTTTTGCAATAAACATGAAAGTTATAATATTTCAGAATAGAGAATAACGAGACCTTTCAAACGATGTATCACAAGCCCATACTTCCCATTTGAAAAATTGGGGCTTTTTCAGTCTTTCTAGGCGGGGTTAAAGGTAGGGTTCGAATTTTTACGAAGAAGAATGACAAATTAAAATTTGATGTATTTCGAGATTTTGAATAAATATGTACAGTAACCAAGTTAATGAATTTATTCCATTTGGCTTTTACACACTGTACATATGTGTCAGGCGGACGAATCCCGCCCCGCCATCAAGACCAGTCTGTCTATTATTGCGCACCTAAATCTATCATTCATCCACAAGCTCAAGCTTGATGAGGGAGATGAGTCTGGTGGCTGAGAACTTGTCGAGTTCCTTTCAGTTTGTGGACTCCTAGTTCCTCAAATATGATCCTGCCCACAGCGGGCAGTCACACATAATGTGCTCGATAGACTCGTCGTCCTGCAGGCATAGTCTCAGAGTACTCAACCAACCCCACTCCGTGTAGGTTTTGGTTATAGATACGTCAGACCGCATGCTTATTATCTCATCGGCATACAGAGATCCGGGCAGGAATCCTATCGTATCAGGCACATTGCGAGTCACAAGCAGATATCTGTATGTCACCATCCTGGCCACGCTCCTTATCACTTGGTACAGAGTGGCGAAGTCTAGTAGGCGTTACGTGGCACGCAGATCTCTGGATTTTCGCAGGCTTGAGTTTTGACTGAATTTTTAGAGTGCAATCCCACTCAGCAATGCTGTGGTAAGTGATTTGTGGTCTCATCACCATCGCGTACAGCCTGTGGAGCTGTGGTGGAGCCAGTCCCCACCTATTTCCACAAGTCCGCTGACAGGCCCAGAGGGAGTACCTTTCCTGTGCAATATAGTGTACCTATTTCTTTCGATTGAAGTATTATTATTTCAGAAAAGACATCGCGCAGATGACGTAACAAATCATAGTGAAGTTGAAGTACTAAGAGGTAACAACTGGATCTTAGTAAGATGGAAAGATGTGGTTGTGGGAGATTTAGTTAAGGTCACAAACAACAAATTTTTTCCGGCAGACATGGTTCTTTTGTCATCCAGGTAAGTTTGTATCGATATTATGATTAATTCTAATTTTCTTATCGAAACCTTGTTGTTTAGTGAGCCACAAGGTATCAGTTTTATAGAAACTGCGAATTTAGATGGTGAAACTAACCTCAAAATTAGGCAAGCGCTTCCAAGCACGCATAAATTGAATACAATAACCGATCTGAAGGGTCTATATGGTACCATCGAATGTGAACCACCCAACCGTCATCTTTATGAGTTCACTGGAGTATTAAGACAGACCAACAAGAAGTGAGTATCCGTTCTTACGTTGAAAACATTCTATTATTTTACGATTTAAGGGCTGAACCATTGGGTCCTGATCAAATTTTATTACGTGGAGCAATGCTGAGAAATACCTCGTGGGTATTTGGAATTGTTATGTATACAGGCCATGAAACAAAATTGATGCGTAATTCCACGATGGTACCTCTGAAAAGATCCAGTATAGACAAACTCACGAATGTGCAAATTCTTTTATTGTTCTGCATCTTACTGTCGATGTGCCTGCTCTGCGCGATTTGTAACGTACTTTGGACAAAGAACCACTTTGCAACAGACTGGTATCTTGGCATTGAAGGTACATTTCAACATTGTTTGTAGCTATTCACAACGTTTATCTCGTCTTTTGTAGGTGGTATGACTCAGCTCTTCTTCTACAATCTCCTAACCTTTGTGATTTTATTCAATAATCTGATTCCAATATCGCTTCAGGTCACATTGGAAGTAGTTCGTTTCATTCAGGTGAGTTTTTGCTTCAGAAATACCTTTAAAATGTACCTTGCATAGAGCTACGATAAACAAAATCTCACTATATGATATCAACATAATCGCATAATTTCAAATAATTCCACACCAGCTTCCTACAAGAGAATACTTGATTGCTGGATCTGCTTGATAATGTACAATTTTAGGCTATTTTCATCAACCAAGACCTGGAAATGTACGATCCTGTTACTGATACACCTGCGTTGGCAAGAACATCAAATTTGAATGAGGAATTGGGGCAAGTCAAATATATTTTCTCAGATAAGACTGGTACTTTAACACGAAACATAATGGAATTCAAAAAATGTGCAGTGGGAAGTGAAATATATCTAATTGCAGATACTTTGGAAGATTCCCCCTTGTTCAAGGTAAGAAAATGTTTACTATCCTTTCTGTTGGGCTACAATTCTATGCTTAGAAATTTGAACAGCCAATACAAATTTTTTCAATCAATAATGATAGTAGGACAGTTATGCAGCAAGAAAAACTAATAATAAATCATGTATCCATTAACAATTTTTTCCATGTTCACATATTCACTGACAGTGTTGATTTTTTATGGCTGCCAAACAAATACTATGTCGTCAAGTTTCAATTTTATGTTTCGTAAGATGGGTTCTTTCTACCAGTCATTCTTTTAAATACCAAAAGCGCCATGTATATGTTAGGTTTGGACACTAGCATTATCCTCGTATTCTACAGTGACACTTGCTTCATTTATTGTTCCTAATCTAATCACAATCCATTACAGACTAGTAACAATTTTTCATCATGTTAAGGGTAAACCAATATTTTCAATTTCTGGCAGACCCCTAAGATTTATTCACCGTTTTTCTCCACAAGAATTATAGGAAACTGTTGAATTTTTGTTATAGGATTTACAAAAAGGCACCAGTCAGTCTGAATTGATCAAGGAACTGTTGGTGTTATTATCAGTCTGTCACACTGTTATCCCAGAGAAAATGAATGATGGTACTCTGGTTTACCATGCTGCCTCCCCTGATGAACGAGCCCTAGTATACGGTGCGTCCAAATTCGGTTACGAATTCATAAACAGGACTCCTGATTTTGTCGAAATAAACGCATTGGGTGTGACAGAGAGATATCAGATACTGACTGTGTTAGAATTTACATCTGCTAGGAAGAGGATGTCTGTTATTGTTAAGGAACCTTCGGGAAAGATCAAGCTGTTCTGTAAAGGAGCTGATACGGTCATATATGAGAGATTGGATGGCAATGGAAGAGAGCATGCGGACATCCTCCTGAGGCACCTGGAGCATTTTGCTACCGAAGGTTTGAGAACCTTGTGTTATGGTGTTTCCGAATTGAAGAAACAAGATTATGAAGAGTGGCAGCAATTGTACCACAAAGCTTCTATATCACTACAGCATAGAGAAGGTAAATAATGAACTTGTACACCTAAGTTTATTCGGCTTTGATACCATGATTCCATTTGCAAAAGTGTCCTCACGAATTTTAGGGCTCATACTGCTATAGGAATTATTGAGCATACCTTCATTTGAGAAATATTCATTTCACTGCCGTTGAGAACGTGAAAAATAATAATATTTTCGAATTTTCTAGTCCTGTATCTTGATATCAATTATTATCTATTTGTTTATATATTAAAAATTTTTCTTACAGAAAAATTAGAGGAAGCAGCCAATTTAATAGAAACAAAACTAAGACTCATTGGGGCCACAGCTATAGAGGATAAACTGCAAGATGGCGTTCCTGAAACTATTGCTGCCCTACTGCAAGCTGACATAAATATGTGGGTTTTGACTGGCGATAAGCAAGAGACTGCTATAAATATTGGATACTCTTGTCGTCTCCTATCCCAGTCGATGCACCATATCATTTTAAATGAGGAGAGTCTAGATGTGAGTGTCTTATTTCAATTATTACATATTGTAGTAGAGTAAAAGTTTTTCCGTTATAAAGTGCAGCCGCTATATAAATTAATCAATTTGTTATTTTACTTCTACTTTACACTTCTCTCAGTAGATCAAGTGTTTTTGCAATCAAGATAAACATTTATAAATAATGGTTATTGATTGGACACTTAATTAATTCGATACTCACTCCTGCAATTTTTCAATGAAATATAATTTCTTTTGTATTTGACTCTGACACTGCAGGGCGGTATCAGCAAAACAGAAATTATATACCTACATTTTATTTACAATATTCACACAGTAAAATCAGAAGTAATCTGTAGTGTCAGAGTAATCAGGTAGGAGTAAGAATTCACATTCAGATAAACAATGTACAGTAATCTAAGGTATAATCAACATAGGGCGGGTGGACAGCGATATAATGTCCACCCTGTATAGCATAATGATTGAAATGTCCAGCAACGTGATGAATTGAGCAAAGCTCATTAGTAGAGGTCGACTAATGTATAATTATGTTAAATTAACTAAACTACTGGACGTGCAAAACTAGGCAAACAATGTGTGATTAATTCGCAGACTTTCGATTTATACGATTAGTGAATGCAGGTTGAAAGCAGAGGTGTGGAGGTGGAGTGATTAATATTAGACTATGAGACCATACACAGCATTTACTAGTGAATGAAAATATGAATGAGTTGGGTTGGTACGCGTATACGGATCCACATTGATTTCAGATCAGAAATAGAACAACCAAAATTACTACACTTGGATCCGGGCCATTTAATCGGATATAGCACCCCAGTAACGAAGTCGGGTAACAACCAGTCGGGATGCTCGACAGAAAGGATGTTCACCCTGATTCAATTCACTGAAAGGCACTCAGACTCGCACCTAACTTTGTCTCAAACGCTCACAAAGCGAGGCCGCCCATCGGTGTAAGAAGTTGAAAACGGAAATATAAGTGACGAACCTGACGGAGACTTTATGACCCACGGTGTTAGGTTTTATGGAAAAATAAGCAATGCTTCAAAATAGAGTTTGGTTTAATAAAAGAACTTAGGCTTTACAAGCTACAAAATGCACAACGTCTATCTTACAACCACATGAAGTTCATTGTCTTTTTAACGGTATCACCGAACCACTGATGTGCCAAGTTCTGCACATGCGCACTAGATGGTAGATATTAAATGAACTACAAATCATAGAAATATTACAAAGAGAGGTTTGTGTTCTTCTTAAGGGGTTAGGTGTAGTCAGCTTTTTCAAAAAATCTTTTTTTCTTTTTTTGCATTTTCTTAAAGCGTAATATCTCAGAAATATTCTCCGAAAATTAGAAGTAAATCGAACAAATACTTTTCGAGTAATTCGATAATTAGCATCAGGCTCTCGGGAGCTCTGGGCGAGAGCAGGTAGCTAACTGCACGTAGCTATCAGCTAACGTACAAACGACAACACTTCAGAAGGTAGAATGATCTGTAGAGAACATCAAATTGATATTTTGGAGGCTGCCACAACGGCTGAAGAACTATTATATGGCTCAAGAATAGATGACTCTGTAAGTAATCGAATAATACGTAAATTGAGTATCAAACTTCAAATGGGATTTTCTCAAAACTACGTTCTTTGAACTGGTGACCAGTGTAGCTCAGAAACCGCTTGGTAGATTCTAATGAAATTTATAGAACTTTTCGAAAACATCAGAGACTCGTACCTGATCGAAGCATTTTCTTTTTGGCGCTCTAGTTCCTCGGAACTGAGTGCTTATCAATTTGCCCAAATGTCTGTAATTTTCGAATTTTTCGATGAAAATGGTCTTAAACGATTTGGTTCGACTCACTGATCAAGAATCCGTGGTCGAAATTCATTCTGTCCGGCCGGCCGTAGGCACGATAACTCTCGAACGGAATGAGCTAGACAGTTGAAATTTTCAGAGTAGGTTTGGGAGATAAATATCTCGGCTAAGTTCGTTATTGGGCAAAATCGGACAGATGGTTTCGGAGTAACAAAAAAAAAATTTTTTTTCAAAACAAATTCCAAATTAAATTTTTTTCAATAAGCAGTTTTACCATAAGAATCCAATGATTACATTTTTAACTCTAACAAGCTAATACTTTCGGAGATATGATTTTTCAAAATGTCAATAATAAATCGTATTTTTACGTTGTCACAGAATGACATAATTATTCTATGTATGAATTGTCATAATGTCAACATGACATTATCTAATCAATCGAAGAATTGTGAGCGAAGTGAGAAAAATCTCAGTTGTTTGCTCCGAAATTAGTTTTTCTCAGAAAAGTCTTACATTTCGGAACGGAACATGAAGTAAGAGATCTGAGAGAAGTGAGACTGCTTTTCATCCATAGACATAGAATGCTCAGTTCTCTCAATTTATGACAGGACTGACGGAAGGGAATATTATAACTTCAAAAATATTGGGGTTGAAATACTCGTATTTTAGCGATGCATCGGGGACCTCACCCAAAAATGTTTGAAAATATTACGTAAATATTGAAAGCATAATTCTGTAGTTCGAGAGAGGAGAAATTTTGGTGAACGTAGATCAGGAAATTTTTGATCGATTACAAGGTAATTTTTCATTATTACTTCTCTTCTTTCGTATTATACATGTTTTATGGAATATCTACTATTTGTAGGTACTTTAAAGCTGTTTTGGGCAATTGTCATACGAAACTTGTTTTTTGGCGCTCTAGTTCCTCAGAACAGAGTGCTTATCAATTTGCCCAAGTGTCTGTAATTTTGGGATTTTTGGCTGAAAATGGTCTCAAACGATTTGGTTCTACTCACTGATCAAGAATCCGAGGTCGAAATCGATTCTGTCCGGCCAGCCTGCCGGCCGCCCGTAGGCACGATAACTCTCGAACGAAAGGAGTTTGCGGATTGATATTTGCAAGGTGGGTTTGGAGCGTAAATATCTCGGACGAGCTCGTTAATGGGCGAAATCCATCAAGCGGTTTCGGAGTTATGGCCGATTTTAGTAAAAATATTTTTTATGAATATTTCCGAAACCGATCACTCGATCTATCTGAAATTTAACATCAAATTGTAGAATCATGACCTTTATACGCATGTGAAGTTTTGTATTGACCAGATTACCGCAAAGTGTCAAAAAAAAAAATTTGAAAATTTAAAAAAAGTTTTTCTACAATAACTCTCGAACGGAATGAGCTAGGTAGTTGAAATTTTCAGAGTAGGTTAGGGAGATGAATATCTCGGGTAAGTTCGTTATTGGGCAAAATTGGCCAGATTTAATTTGATTTCTTCCATGGTGCAGTTCTCATTCTCAGATTGCTCATTTAATCTTGATAAATAAACTATTATTTGAATTGAATTTCCTTTATGATGCAGTTCTATCATAAGAATACATTGATATAAATCCCAACTCTGAGTAACCAATACTTTCGGAGATATAATTTGTCTGTTTGAACTAGAGCTCCAGAAAGCTCCTGTCCACAGGGCTTGAACCAATTTTTTCTTTTAATTTCGAATTTTTATAAACAATTAACTGTTGGTTTTTACCCGATAATATGGAAAAAATTTTCCTGAGACTTCCATTTAGTTAATTTAAAAGAAAGAAAAAAAAAGCTTCGATCAGGCACAAGATTATCTATTAATAAACCTATTTTTTTTGTGCGATTGATTTTTGATGAATCTCAAAGGATAAGTGATGGTCACCGCAAGGAGCTTCGGTCGGAACTAGATCAACAAAAACAGCCATTACTTTCAAAATTATTAATATTTGTTTTCTGAAATTTCTGTCAAATCAAGTCGAAACCTTATTTGATGATACCATATTTTTACTTTTATAAAATAAAATAATTTACTGGCAAAAAAAATTATTTAAAATTGTCATGTTTTGACGCTTCTGACTACACCTAACCCCTTAACACACGGCACGCCAATGCACGCCACCCCAGTTACGAAGTCAGGTAACAACCAGTCGGAATCCGAAAGGATGCTCATCCTGACCCAATTCACTGAAGGGAACCAAGACTCGCAACTAACTGAGTCTCAAACGCTCACAAAGTGAGGCAGGCCGCCCATCGGTGTAAGCAGTTGAAAACAGAACTATAGTAAGTGACGGATCCGAGGGAAACTGTGCAGTGTATTTTCACGGGGATTTAAAACGAAATAAAAATAACTACAAATTCTGATCTGAGTACAGGTATATGTGGTACCGGTCGGACACTTGGGTGTTCACCACTTCACTGATTTTAATTAATTGAGTGTTTTCTCGGAATAAAATAAAAATTAAAGAAAAATTGCTCAAAACTAACGTAACTTAAAATGTATGTTCAGAACTAAATAAAAGCGCACTCGGAAAAACGGGTTTCTTGTATGAAACTTAAAACTTGGACTCGAAAATCAAATCTATGAAAAAAACTACGTGGAAAACCAGAACTAGGTCTACGAAAACTATCGGAAGAATATCTAAAATGGTTTCTGAAAAAGGAAGTCACATGTCTGCATTTTCGGGAAATTTTGGATGGAGGAGGGCCACCGTGACTACTCTTGTTCAAACACAATATTTAGTTTAGTTTTCATATGATGTGTTCGTTATGTAATTGGATTTTTCCTGTTATTAAATAAATAAATAAATATTCAGTAGATTATCAGATCGCATTGTTTAGTAACTTTCATCCCAGAAGATGGAAACATCGTTCCCGAAACATATGTCAGACGATAAAATTTAGAGCAGGAAAGAGTATAGTTGCTATATAGTGTCAAGATCCACAACTCGAACCAAAATTTGATAGGTGTCTATTTCCTTTCAGACTACTCGAGAAGCCATCTTGAAACATATAATGGATTTGGGAGATCCGATAGGAAAACAACTGGAAAGTGCTTTAATCGTTGACGGAAAAACTTTAAAATACGCTCTGACTTGTGAACTACGAAACGACTTCCTCAAGCTTTGCATCTCCTGCAAAGTGGTAATTTGTTGTCGGGTTTCTCCAATCCAGAAAGCTGAAGTGGTGGAGTATGTTACGAAATATACCAAAACAGTAACACTCGCTATCGGAGATGGTGCCAATGATGTGGCTATGATTCAGAAAGCGCATGTTGGCGTAGGAATATCTGGGATGGAAGGCCTCCAGGCCGCATGCGCTTCTGATTATAGTATAGCACAATTCCGATTTTTACTAAGACTCTTACTGGTACACGGTTCCTGGAATTACTCGAGGATGTGCAAACTTATTCTTTATAGCTTCTATAAAAATATTTGTTTATATGTAATAGAACTTTGGTATGCAATTTATTCAGGATGGTCGGGACAGATTTTGTTTGAACAGTGGTCAATAGGTAATACAATATTTCTTGAAGCTATTCATAATATTTTAAAATCATTGTGTTTTAGGTATGTACAATGTATTGTTCACTGCCTTGCCTCCCTTGGCTATGGGTTTGTTTGATAAACCATGTAATGATGATAAAATGTTATTATACCCAAAATTATATCGACCTTCGCAGATGGGTCAATTGTTCAATGTAAGGGTATTTTGGGTATGGGTTGTAAACGGATTGGTCCATTCTGCACTACTTTTCTGGATAACACTATTTATATGTAGTCAGGATATTTTATGGATGAGTGGGAAAGATGGTGGATACCTGGTGTTTGGAAATTTTGTATATACAGTGAGTACTTATTCGAAGTTTGAGTTAGCAGGTGAAACGTTGTTTCACATATTGATAATCAGGTATTTTGTGATGAAATAATTTCAATTGTTTTCAGTTTGTGATAATTACGGTATGCTTGAAAGCCAGTCTTGTGATTAACGCTTGGACATGGTTAACTCATGCAGCCATTTGGGGTTCAATAGTGTTGTGGTTCACATTTATAATCATATACAGGTAAAGTTGATCACAAATAATTCTCTGCATTTACAAGACAACAAAAATTAAAGCCTGTTTTGAATAGGAATGTTTTAGAAGTTAAGGCTATTTATTGCCCTCAAATACATTTAAAACAAGTCAAGAGCTTTTGCGCGCATGTCCCATTGTCTATTCACGCCTTTCTCGTCAATCTCCATGATTGATGTGATACGAGACTGATACCAGATTGACCGTGTAACCTCCGTCTTACACGGTCAATCTGGTATCAGCCTCGCATCACATCAATCATGGATTGATATCAGATTGACGAGAAACTGATGGATTAATGGTCCGGATTGATGGAATATCAATATGCTTCGACAATCCGCATCAGTTTCATCGTGATATAAATCGCGGACTGAACTGATGCGAGATTGGTGGCAGATTGATCGTGTAACCTCCGTCTAATATAAATCCATAAAAACTTATTCACACATTAACCTTCATTTCAGTAATTTTTGGCCTGTCATACCTATTGGAAGCGTCATGACTGGCATGTATTTGATGATATTCTCTAGTGCCACCTTTTGGTTGGCCCTATTCTTAGTTCCAACAGCAACAATGTTGCCAGATTTTCTAGTGAAAATGTAAGTATTTTTGACTTCCGAATTGATAATTATTTTCGCAGGGTTAGAAATAAATATTTCTAAATAATTGGTTCGTAATTTGGTTTGAAATGATAATGATGATAGTTTTAATCGGGAAGATTACAAATGAAAATATAAATTTACTAATATACATGTAATGTGAAGCCTAAACTAATGAGCCTGTCTACCACACGATACTTCATTTCTACAGAATTGCGGTCGTTCGACATAAAATTAATCAAATTAAACAGAATCGAAACATGTAACTAGTCATAAAAAGGAGAGTCATTTACAAGATGATTTTTCATATTTTCCTGTGAGTTTCTTTTGTATTTTGAACCCCTGTAACTCCAATTATTCTTTCAGGCACGTCATAACCTACCGAACACTCCAGAAATATCCCAGATTGTTCCTTCCTGTTGTGAGCGAAACCCATTCATTTATCCTATGTGAATAACTTCTCAATGAACATCCTCTCCGTTGCGACTAATTAATTTTTTTTTCAGCATCGAGAATACAATTTTCAAATCGTTCACTGACAAGGTTAGAGAGACGGATATACGACACTCTGAACATTTGGAATTCAACCGAACAGATCCAAAGGGATCGTAAGTAATTTGAATTCAAGATTGCCTCAACCTTTCTCAGACTATGTTTTTGAGATTATTTTTCGGAGTACTTCTTAGATGATTATGTTGTTCATCAAATGAAATGAGCTTATTCTTGAGGTTTGATCAATTTCTTCACCTCAAAAATATCTCAAGTTATTAAACAATAATACAAAATATTTATCATTTCCATGAAGTATTTGAGTCATCATTTTCATAGTATAAGAGATCAAGGGGTCCTAAAATTAATCTCAGAAACCTATTTCTCGATATGCATTGCAATGTCAGGAAATTTTCATTACAGCATGATTTTAATAGAATGTGATGAAATTGCAACATAAATATAATTTGAAAATCATGCTGTAATATTGATGTTGAATTTCGGAATACTTGAAAATAGAGATCGCAAAAAAGATTACAGTAGATTCCATATTAAAAACCTTCCTGCAGTGAATGTTGTCAGTCTAAATTGAGTTCCTTTGAAAACATTTGAAGGAATATAGTTTGCGATCTCTGCTTCAAATATTTATTTTTTTAACTGTCTTCTATTCCTTGCCCTCAAAGATCTGTTTCATGTTGCATGTGCTTTTGGCTTAATTGAAAAAAATATCAGTAGTTATATCTGTGATGAAATATTCACTTACTAGTGTTATAAACTATTGAAATAACTTATCATCGGAATAGTATGAGTATAATTCTCAAAAATTTCAGAAAAAAGTTAGAACCAATTTTTGAATGTGATTAAACTTTTCCACTTGTTAGTACTTAAGTTTCACAGCTATTATTCAAGAAACAATAATTCGCTAATCATCAAAGTCAAAGCACTATATGTTTCGGAAAATACTGTAAGTTATATAAAATATGCAGCATTATTTAAGAAAGTGCTGCAATTATAAACAAGAAACATGTCATATTGAAATTTAAGGTGTCTAATGTTATATGAAATTAATCAAAATTGCACTGGGACAAGCTTAAAACTCACCTCACAAATTAACAAATACTGATCAAATTGAAGCATTTCAAACACTAATTTAAAACATCGCACTAAATTAAAACAACTCAGTGGCAATACGTAGGCTACATGGCCCTTTATCAACGAGATATTTAATAACGGCCTTTTTAAACTGTATTGTCGACTCAATCAACTTCAGGTGTTCAGGAAGTGCATTAAAGTATCGTATATACTTTAAGATAACCTCGGATTGCGTTAAAATATCATCAAATAAATAGTTTGATTATTTGTGGAAGAATGTACAAAATTTGTTTGTCCAATTTTTTTTTAAATATTTATATTAATCGATATTTCAGTTTAAAACAATTTGAATCTCTTTTAATGCCAAAAAACAGTGCTGGCGAACCTTTTTATGTGCGTTTGCCAAAATTTAATTACAAATATTACTTTTCACGTTGCTAGTGCGTGCCAGACAGTCATTTTTTTTTTACACGTGCCAGCTAAATTTTCGTAAATGCCATATCCGAAATGCGTGCTATAGTTTCGCCACCAATGCCATAAAACATGCCTTTAGCAGTTAACGTAAATGCTTGTATAATCTCCTTTTCGAGGAAATATTTACTGATGGATTCAGTAGTTAACCTAAAATCCCTAAACAATTTTATTTAAATCCTTCATTAATAACATCTAACCTATATGGGTGATTTTTGGGAAAATGATTTAATTTGATGAACTTGTCAAAATACAGAAGGTAACTCTACCTTCGGTCAAACACCCTGTATATACGAGTGTATTCCCAGAATTACCGAAGCTAAGAAATAAAATACAAATGAATCAGGGTAAAAATTATCTTAATTTCCCTACATACAGTGGCTAGAGCGTTTGACTCAGGTGCCGGAGGTCCAGAGTTCAATCCCGGGACAGGGGAAGAAATTTTCTAGTCATGGTAATCCCCACCATTCATTGTAGGCGTAATCACAGTAACAAAGCCTACACAGAACACAACTGCATCTCCTAACTCGGTAAAGCACTTAATAGCTTATGAGGGATCTCCTTAGGGAAGACCTAGGAGGGTCAGTATAATACTAATAATGACTGTCAGTATCCCTGAAACCGGCAAAATATCTGTGATTGTTGGCAAATCTCCTAATAATGAGCATTTCCAAGTTTGTAAATAAAATTATTGTTGTGAATCTTCGCCAAATACTTGAAGACAACGATGTCACAGCCCTCTTTAGAGATAGCCTGGAACACAGTCTGACAACGCCGCAATTTATCGTCTCTTGGAGGCCTGTTTCGTCAATGCGGTAGCGCGGGATATCGTATATTTCGAATTTAAAACTCTTAGTGAATTCATTGAATAGGCTTTTTTGTTTGGAATCCCTGTATGTAATATTATTGAGATCAAGTTGATATAGGTTGACCTAGGTAGTTGTTTTTCAATTCATTGTTCAGCAAGAACCACGAGAAGGTGTTGGGTTAACTGTTGCAAAAAAAATTATGAACTTAAATAGAATTCTCAAAATAAATAGACATATTCTCAAACATAACAAATATAAGACTAGGGTAGGCTAATGAAAATTGTCATAAAATCATATTAGGTTTTGTAATTTTTTGGATCTTACTAATGGTGAGTTTCTGCTATCTCCCAAATGTTTCTGTTTCTTTTCCATTCGGTGGAGATTAACATTGTTATTGGTATTTTTCTTAATCTGAATCCCATTAATAGCATTTCTATTGCGAGAAAGCAGTTGAGAGCATCTGCTGAGGGTTAAATCGAAAGGAAGAATCCATTTCAAATCATTGCAGAAAATCTAAACATTCCTAATGAATAATTAAAAATTGGTTCAAGCCCTGTGGACACGAGCTTTTTTGGCGCTCTTGTCCAAACAGACAAATTATATCTCCGAAAGTATTGGTTTCTCAGAGTTGGGAATTATATCAATGGATTATTATGATAGAACTGCATCTTGAAAGAAATTAAATTTAAAAAAGTCTTTTAAAAAAAATGTTTCAAAAATGATCATTTAAACAAGAACGCCAAAAAAAAGAGCTTCTAAATGCTTCTAAAATTGTCATTAAATTTATTTATCAAGATTAAATGAGCAATCTGTAATGATTCAACCTCGTGGGTTGTTGGAACTTACACTCGGTGAATAGTTTTCACAACTCGAAATACCTAAGGAAAGTATCATGGAAATGTCTAGAGTAAGGCTGGAGACAATCATAGCAGATCGTCCATTTATTCCTGATATTTGAGTAGGTAGAGGCTTACGAACAAATTATTTTAATAGTTCAAAATATATTAACTAACAACATTATGAAAATACTGTATATTATAGGAACATGTCTTACTACTTAAGGAAGTAAAATGTAATATTAACCTCAGTGGTCAACGAATAGTAATTTGTTTTGATCATTCCATTATGTTCTTCTTTCCTATTGCCTTCATAAACTACATCATTGAAATGATCCAATTCTAAATTTTCTCAAACATCATCCCAAATTTATACGTAAATTATTCAATATTATTATTGGTTTCAAAACAGTCTTGTATATATTCACAAATTCAAGAATCGGATACTTGTTTTCTAACTACGAATTGACATGATTCTAATAGCTAGAAAAGTTGACATTTATTAACAGTGAACATAGACATTAAATACATAGAACTACGATGTATTATTGAAATTTTGAAAAATCATATCTCCGAAAGCATTAGCTTGTTAGAGTTGAAAATGATATCATTGGATTCTTGTGATAAAATTGCATCTTAAAAAAAAATCAAATTCAAAAGTTGTAAAGTAAAAAAAAAATTTTTTTTCGTTACTCCGAAACCATCTGGCCGATTTTGCCCAATAACGAACTGAACCGAGATATTTATCCCTCGGGCCTACTCTGAAAATTTCAATTGTCTAGCTCATTCCTTTCGAGAGTTATCGTGTTAACGGCCGGACGGCCGGACACAATCAATTTTGATCATGGATTCTTGATCAGTGAGTCGAACCAAATCGTTTAAGACCATTTTCAGCCAAAAATTCCAAAATTACCTACATTTGGGCAAATTGATAAGCACTCTGTTCCGAGGAACAAGAGCGCCAAAAATGAAGGTCCTTATTGATTCGCAATGAAGCATCTACAAATATATAAAAATAAATAGATTCTTTGGGCCTCTTGATCTCCCATCCAGATGTATCAATCTTTGTTGAAGAATCATTAGAAAGATCATCAAACTCTATAAAATCGAAAGAAATTGAAGCTTCTATTTCATTCATATTTCTAGACATCACCTTATCCCTTCTCGACTGAGGATCTGTCCTTGTTTTTAGAGTTGGTTTTGAAAGGTATTTTGGCAAATTTGGAAAAATCTTAAGAAAGGCACTTTCTTTGAACATCGGGCGTGTCAATAATAAAAATTTGATTGTTCCATCGAACTGCAAATGTTTAGGTTCTTTTATTACATCGACGTACGCGAAGTGTTTTTCACAAAGTGCGCTATAAGGTGTAGGAGACAAATTTTGTCGCGGGATAGCCTTTACCCATAAATCCTTCAGCACTTCATTTTTAGGGAAAAGTGAAACAACTAACATAATTTCCATTTCTTGATAAGGAATAATTATAATTGCTGTTGAAGGACGAAACACAACATTTCCTAACCATCTTGTTGTGTCTAGTCTCAACTGAAATGTACTCACCCCCCAAGAAGAAATAATCCAAAGGAAGATTCACTATTTACACACTGTTTAATCACAAAACATTAATCACTTATATTGCACTAATTCACGCCGGATACACCGGGATAGCAGGTAAATCGAATCGACTTTACCATTAACTAATTTGAAAGCAAAGATTGAAATATGTTCCAGGCTTTCCATTATAGTCGGCAGTGACTGTGTGTAATCACGGCATCTTGCATCATTTCGTCCAACACTATGATGTTGTTTGTATTTGATTTCTCACAATTAACTGCCATATATCCCTCGAGTCGAATAGTTCTGGGACCATCCTCGTATTATTTCATTAAGATTTTGCCGAATTCCTTATTCAGTAAGAATTACAGCTACAATTTAACAATATAATCGATTCAGAGCAGTGTTGAAAGCATGCTTTAGTGATTGTGCAGAATGTAGAGGTGTGTTGGTTTTAGTTGGTTTTGGTTTGATAGCGTTCTAGTTAGATGGGAGTGGTGTTCTTTCTAAATATAACACTAGATCTGCAATGCATTATATTTCCTAACAGTACTGTTATCGGACTCCGGTGGCTAAACACTGTAACACCAAGTTAACATCTCGCTCATGGTTATTGGGACGCAAGAAAATAAGCAGATCTCCATTGGAAATTTAACCTGGTTTCCTTCTTCATTCCGTGCTCTAATAGATATAATTTTTTCCAAAAACTAAAGAATGTGATATTTTTGTAGAGAATCATTTATTACCTGTTAATTATAAAAATTATTATCTGATCAGACTTACACGAAGAGGAGATATCAATATTTCGATTTAAAACTTCTTAATATTGATTAAAACTTCTTTCCAATCTTTGATATCTATTGTTTCCTTCATCTTCAGTTCACTTTCAGCATTCTGCTTCCGTCTCTCACAAAAATCCACTATTTCCTTTTGGTGTAAGTCATTGAACAATAGAGTGATAATACTATGGTATTTCTTAGATAGATAATATTTTTTTATATATTTTTGGAATCTTAGACTGTAGATAATGATAATGAAAAGTCTTCAGAAATATAAATATATATTCAAAAGAATATAGACCAAATTTTATGAAATATCCAAATGATGTTTTATCTTCTAATTCAATAATGTCCAACTCATTTATTGTTCTTTTGATAATCTCTGAAAATTTCCCAAATTACTCACTGAATTATTCATGTATGAGTATTACTGCATTATATTCCAATTAAAACAAAATACATTAGTTTTCATCCCTAATTTCAAATCAGAATAACATTTTCCAAAGATTATCCTCTTCTTTAGATGTATTATATTGTAACTGTTTTTGTAAGTAATCTTGTTATTTATCTGATAAAACATTTGTCATAGTAATCGAAGTCTTGATATAAATAACCTATTAGTGCGGTAAATCATTTTATGTTTGTATTAATGTGTTGTTTGTTTTGCAAGAACAATGCATGCATTGGAGAAAATTGCAACATGTAAGTATAAGATATATCCATTACGAGAGCATCTTGAACGAATCTCCATATCTAATGTGTGTAGTAATGCTTCCTATGTCCGTTATTGCGTTACCAAATCGCATGGCAGTGTCCCACATTTGCACCTCCTTGATTAAAACGATTAATTTTCTGATTATGTGCATAACATGAACAAGCTGTATATAGGCTAGAAAAAGAGAGAGATAGTGATGTTTACAGACTTACGGAAACTGCCCGTCTATTGAGGAACGTCCTGACCAGGAAGTCTGTTAGATCTGATAATATTGACTTGGAGCTTAGCCGTGAGTATAGGACATTCACGTTGTTTAAAGACCTTAGTGGGCCATGTTGAGTAAACCAATACTGTTTAAATTGACAGTGAGACAAAGGAAAGTTTCTCCAGAACAATGTTTTCATTGAGTTTATTTCTATTTCACTCAACTTAAAATTTTTGTCCAGAAATGTCGAGTTATGTAAAGCTTGTGCAATTATTGAATACATTGTCATCAATTTCTATGCTGTCATAACATGAACCCATTTGCGTTAAGACGGAGGTTACACGGTCAATCTGGTATCAGTCTCGCATCACATCTATCATGGATTGATGTCAGATTGACGGAAATTTATTCTATATGCGTAGATTGATGGACTGATGATCCGAATTGATGGTAATACTGATGTTAGATTGATGCGAGAATGATACCAGACTGACCGTGTAACCTCCGTCTAAGACGGAGGTTACACGGTCAATCTGGCATCAGTCTTGCATCACATCAATCATGGATTGATGTCAGATTGGCGAGAAGTTGGTTCTATATGAGTAGACTGATGGATTGATGATTCGGATTGATGGTAAGACTGACGCTAGATTGATGCGATAATGATACCAGACTGACCGTGTAACCTCCGTCTAAGAAATACAATATTGAGGTCTCGCACAGAATTGCGATCGATTTTTAGAAGAATGTAACTTCAATGGAAAAGGATTATCGAGAAATTCCGCAAAGAAGCAGGGAAAATATTGGTTCTAGCACTGACGTGAAGTCAGGAGCTTTTGAGGGCATGTTCTATTGTCTACTCACCTCTATTGGACACTCTTTATCAAATTTAGCATCGATATTATACCGTTTTCTCAGCTTTTATAAGATATGAATACATTTCATACCATTTTAATGACAACTTCAATAACGAGTGAATCGTCTATGATCACAGAATTTTTAATTCTGACATATGTATTCTAATGGAATTGAAATACGAAAAACTTACGCCTCAAGTAACTCCAGGATACGATATTCACGAAATTCTGCGAAAATAAGTGGTCGGCATTCTACAAGTAATCACCGAGTTTTAATTGGATCAGATTTGTATACATAATTTGAGTTATAGAGGAAATAAGAACAAAATTTTAGATGAGTATAACTCCAAAACCATTTTGCTGATTATGCCAATTAACGAACTTAAATAGCGCATTCGGATGCGCAACCTACCCTGAAAAAGTCGCTATCTCCTTCCTTTCTCAAGTTAAAATTTTCTTAAAAGTTTCAATTCGATCGGGTCTGCATTTTTTGAGTTATCGAGAAAATAATATTCCGAAACCGTCTGGCTGATTATGCCCAGCAACCAACTTAACTCTCTCATTCGGATGTGCAACCTACACTGAAAATTTGAAGTCCCTATCTCTTTTCGATCGATCCAGCTACTGAACTCATCCAAGGCTGCTCGGATCTCCAACAATATGGATCCGATGGTGTTTAAACTTGGAACCTGGCAGTAGAGTGAGGATTTGAAGGCTCTCGCAAAGAGTCGGGCGAATAGGTTCTGATAATAGAATTTTTTTCAATGATTTTTTTTTATTTTGCAAGAATTTTACCGTGGGCATTGTACAACTAATTACCATGTTTGAATTAGATCGGATTCGTATTTTTTGAGTTATTGAGGAAAAAACAACTAGCTACCCAGTTTCAATTCAATCGGATCTGTATTGGTTCATGGCAAAATTAATACTCGGAAACCGTTGGGACGATTATGCCAAATAGCTAACTTATCCATCGAATTTGGACATGCCACCTACCCTGAAAATTTCAAGTCGCTGTCTTGTTCGGTTCTCGAGTTATCGTGTCAACGGCACAGAATCAAATTTGACTTCGAATTCTTCATCAGTGAGTCGAACCTAATCGTTTCGAGACCATTTTCGGTAAAAACAAGAGTGTCAAAAATTAAAACGTTAGAGACATTTGGGCAAAATGATAACGCTATAATCCCCAGAAAATGCGCGCAATGAAACTGATCCCGGCGTATAAATACACAAAAGATAACAATACGTACTAATAAATTTGCATTCATAGAACCAAAAATCATCGACAACAGAATCCAAAATCAAAGCCTTCTGCTTTCAAACGGACGTCCACAATGTTTGAGATCTGAATAGGAGGCGAACGAGATAATGACCATGCGGTCTGACGTATCTATAACCAAAACCTATACAAAGTGGCCCTACCGTGTTGTCTCTGGGACCCCACAGCTTGAGGGTCCACAGATGGAGTCAGTGGTTGCAGAATTGCTGATGGTTAATTCATCAGCCTGGGTACTTTTGCGACTGTCTTTCAAGCAGAAAATGCGAACTGCGTGAAGCTCCCACTTGAGAAAGGGTGGGTTTGCAGATCAATTACGATCCTATCGGATAGCCAAGCTGTCTTGAAGGCCTTTACTTCATACAACTGCAAGTTCCTGCTTATGCAGGACTGTGTAACCACACGTGCTACACTGGGAGAGAGCCGCAGGCTGCAGTTCATATGGCCACTCGCGCATAGTAGGTAATGAGGTGGCGGACTCATTGGAGGCACTAAGGGCTTCCAAGGGGATCATTGGACCTGAGGCGGCCTGTGGCATCTCTCTCAAGACAGCAGGGTGAGGGAACAACAGATGGTTGGACCAAAAGGTGCAGGAAATCTGGAATCTGCATACATGGTCGCTCAACAATTATTGGCCCATCAGTTGAAATAGCCAGACAATGGTTAGACCTGAGAATTTTAACAGCTGTGTACACGGGTCACTGTGGCTAGAGGAAACACCTAAGTAATTTGGGGTTGGTTGAGGACTCTTAGTGATGCCTGGAGGACGACAAGCCTACCAAGCACATCATGTGTGACTGCCTTGCTGGAGACAGAGACTGAGGCAACTGGGAAAGTTTTCCCATGTGCATACAATCCTTTGAGACCATTTTCCGCTCGAAGGTAAAAAAATGGGTTCAAGCCCTGTGGACAGGAGCTATTGGGCGCATGTTCCTTGTGGCCCGTACTGACCAGTAAAGAAAAAAAGCAGTATCATGTTGAATACCTTAATATTATTCTGGAACACAAATTTTCCATTACAATAATCTTCATCTAGCTTCTATTTAGTATCAATTCCTGTAGAACGTGATCATAATAAGTGTTTTCCATATAATAAAATGTGTTTGAACTTGGTATGTAGGAAATCTGACATCAATTATTGGAATTAATTGATTTGACAAACAGCCGTCAAATGAGGTAAATAGATTTTTGTGACGATTTTCTGTGACCATAGAACGTCAAAACACGCTGGAATGTGAATTTTAAGCAATATCTTCTGGAATTGAGATCGTATCGAACTGAAATTTTGCACACTCGTGTAGAATGCTTGATTTAACGTCGGTACAAATTTTTTTATTAAAAAATTTTCCAACTGCCCGATCCCAACAATACTTAGATAATATTATATCCATAAATTAAGCATTTCATTATTGCATTTCTTGAAATAGGTACCTTTTCAAGTCGATCAACATCGTCCTTCTTTCGACGTCTAAACTATGACTTGATTCTTTATGTTTATGTCTTTGAATTTGTTTTCGGTGGAATTCAAAGAGTTCATAGAATAATCGATAAAATACTGAGAGAGACCCAGGAAATTTGACACATTTTGTCTTATATCTCCAGAAATTGAAATCGTATAGAGCCAAAATTTTGCACAATGTTGCAAAATACTACAATTGACGTTAGTACAAGTTTTTGTTGCAATCTGATGAATAGTTCACGAAAAAAAAATTTTTTTTTCGAAAAAAATAAAAGAAATTTTTTTTTAAAAATTACCAACATTTCGATCATAACAGAATTTTGCCAAAAGTTGCGCGTTTATATCCTCGAACTGACTACCAAGTTTCGATTCAACATCTTCTTTAGTTCCTGAAATATCAGGGAAATAACCTCAAAATTTTAAATGTCTATAACTCCTAAACCGTCCGGCCGATTTTGCCCGTTAACGAACTTAACCGTCGCATTTTGATCAGAAACCTACCCTGAAAGTTTGAAGTCGATAGGACCTTCGGTGCTCCTGTTATCGTGCCTACGGCCGGAAGTACGGCCGGCCGGCCGGCCGGCCGGCCATACGGCACCCAAAATTCTGACACCGGATTCGTGATCAGGGAGTCCGAATTAGTCTATTAGCCAATTTTCAGCTCGAAATTCGAAAATTACAGACATTTGGACGAAATGATAGGACGATGTTCCCCTAGAACATGCGCCCAAAAATACAAACACGAAATGATTATGCTCTAATATCCTCGGTATAATTTATACGAACGACATGTATCAAGTAACATATTCAATATTCTGCACAGTCACTATAAACCAATTTATCCAAATAAGAATAAATCATTATGAGGTATTTATTGAAACATTGATTCTTCTTGTTTCCACGTACATATCTTAGTTTAGGACATGGCTTACTAAGATCGAAAATTAAACTGAAGATAGAGAAATATGTCACTTAGCTGAGTGCTTGCTCACATGATGGCACTTAGAAAAATAGACACTGCACGCTTAAAGCAGTGGGAGCTAAAATCACGCAAAAAGCTTACCATGATGATTGAGAAAATATATACATGTATAAATACTTGATTTTTAATTTTTTCGACAAATGAATTATATGTAAATTCATCAATACATATATTATTTTCTCAAATTTATTCTTATCGAAGTTGTAGTCTTTACTCATTGGGTGTACATTCATAAAAGTTCATTTAATGATTACATTAATATTCTTGTAGTTTCTAATTAACATTATAGAATTCTTCCATCACTTGATTCTTAGAATGTGGAAATTATACTAAGTCGTACTATCCATAGATGAATCTAATTCTGATTGAACTTCTACCATCTTCAACTTTTTTCAATTAACAAAGGATCATGTAGAAACCTATTTGCATCCAAAAATAATAAGTTGCTTTTCCTGTTATCAGATGGTTTCGCTTTTTCTCAAGAAGAAGGTGGTGCTGTATCCCAAGCCGAAGTTATCAGAGCTTACAACACAACCACTCCCAAGCCAGAAGAAGCCTAAAAGTCTTATGAGAGGTAAACTGTATTTGATTGATTTTCGTTTCATCAGTATTGTTGAATTTGGAAATATTTTGTATTTAATTTTATTCATGATTGATTTGTTAGCTTATATTATAAGACTAAAGTGTTGTATAATGAAGTGATCCATATTTTTTTTGATTAGATGTAAATAAAAAGTCGTTCTGAAAGGATAATAGTGATTTAAAAATAATATTGGGGATATTTTTATTATCGAGAAAACCAGATTATCTAAAAAATTTGTTAAGTATACAGTAGAATCCGTTTATAGTCAAAGCCACTAACCTCTGCTAACACAGCTAAAACTTTCAATCAAAAGAATAAATAAATAACCAAGTCAATTGACCGCATGTATACTGTTGAATCCAATATTGAAAATATCGTCGCCTTAATAAGAAAATTGCCTAACTCCATTTTCTTCATGGACTTTTGAGGCGAAAAATGTCTAACTCCAATAATATTTAGAGAAACTCGTCAAGTCCTTTTTTGCTACTCTGGATTTACAGAAAAATGAATAATTAATACATGGTTGCGTAATCTACTATTTATTCAAAGATTTATCCAATATATATTCATTTTTGCTCCTCCTGTGATATTATGAAATGGCTGCTTTCTTATTAAGGCGACGATATGTTAGGAACCTATATTCATTACTTATTACTTCGGTATAAGAAACAAGCGCGCCAAAAACAAAGCTTTACTCTAATACATAAATAAATGAAAATGAATCAATTTAAAGTAACCTTTGAAATATGCAAAAGTGATATAAAGATAGGACAGCAAACTTGTAATTTGAAAGAGTAGGCATTGAATTTTTGTTTGTATTTCAATTTACAGTAAAATCAATTGTCTAGTCTACATAGTAGTTGTCAAAGCTTTCTGTGTTTTTCTATTATGAAAGCAGCGTGTTATCTGAATTCTGATTGCTTTGGCTTTGTACAAATATTAATCATCGATGCAACAAGGGAATGTCTTTTTTGGCGTAAACAATATTAGTCTTTTTATTGGAGCGAGTGACAATCTGCCTTTGAAATTTGGCAGAAGAACTAGGGTTTTTACTGAATCGTTACAGTGGTCCATCATTCTCAACAAAGTTTGTTAATCGAATTCTACTGTATTATCAGTTTCTCTCCTTATCATAAACCAAATGGTCTATGAGGTTGTGAATTCCGGCAACAAATTTGCAACACAAAATAACTACCTTTAATTAATAAATTCTATTGTTCAAGAATGTATATTGAACGATTCATTGGCTAGGGTAAACACATTCCACAATTAAAACGCAATTTTTGTATCCCAACACCTTGATTCCCAACAGAGGTTTAGCACCACAGAATACTGTTACACTAGTAGTGTTTCAAGATGAGTCTTACTGGAATCACGTTATTCCAGTACAAAAATCAATGTATTCTAGCAAGTGGCTGCTCACCCTTAAATAGTGTCGAATGGTATAGAGGGTGATTACGATGGCCTATATGCAGAGTGAGTAAAGATATCATTTGAAATTTATGCAGCCTATTTTTGAGAAGGAACTATCTTAAATTAGTTTGAGTTCAGTATCATGGATGTATCACTATATTCTGCTGGTAGACCATCCCTGTGGACGAGCATGTATGTTTGTAATATCATAAAATGTCTTGAAAGATTACTTGGACGTATGAAAGCTTCAATTTTATAGAATATATTCTCATATATCGACTCTGATGCAGAATATCCTCTTGAAATTACAGAGGTGTTATCTCGTTGCTTGAAACAAGGCCCTTCAAACCATAAAATAAGTAATTTCATACAAGGATATATAAATATTATATATATATATATATATACATATAGGATGTTTTTAAAGGCGTATGGGACGTAATGGCAACTTTTATTAGGCAAATCTCGGTACAGGCAAATTTTTGTGAAATCTTTTTGTGCTCTTCCTCCTGCTAAAAACGCACACCTATGAAAACACCCTGTGTATATATATATATATATATATATGCATCCTTGCTGATTTTTGTAATAGGAAGTGGAACTCAATAAAATATACCATTTCACCAATCACCAATGTTGGATATAACTTGATTTTTGTCTTATGGCTTCAGTGGGCTGGACGACGAACGGGCGTCAGTTGAAACCTACACTCCCCAAAAATTCTAAACAAGAAATTTTAAGAGGGATTAGGTTTTTTCTTCTGCTATGATTCTAGAGAATATTGAACCAAAAATGTTGACAAATCAGCTCGCACTTCAAATGTTCAACTTTAATTGCGCCCGTCTCGCGTATTTTTTAAATGGAATGGTTTTTAGTTATGAGTTTTACGTTTTGCTAAAAACATATACTATTGAGATACCCGGTCTTGAAAAAGTACATAACAGAATTCACTATGTTTAAATCTTATATGTAGTTCTTAAATAGGCATAATTTATATTTAAACTTGTACATGGACTTGTTTTTCTTATCCTGTGATCATCTTATTAAAGCTGTGTGTCAAAATGTTTATATATTGAAGAGATTTTAAACACATAAATTTAACTAATTATGGATGTGCCTTTTCTGGTAAACTAGTATTTAATTTACAGTTGTTAAATTATATTGATCATGAACATCTTCTTTTTGTCTTTCTGATAGAACATTATAAGTAAACATTCTTAGAAATATGTCATTGTTTCAAATCTATTTTTTTAAAGGGGCATTTTATAAATTGTAATTGAGGAAAATAGATCATTTAGCATTGAATTATATCTTTTATTATGCTGTTGAATTACAAATGCCTATTTATTTCCATTTGTAACTATTTTTGACCAAATAATGACTGTCACCATCTTGTAAGTTTATCAAATCTTCATCTATAAGAAGTTCGAAATCACCAAGAGCATCTTCAGTTGGTATTTTATTCCATCTAACACTGGAAAATAGACATTAGCTTTTACAGTCTAGAACGTACCCAGAGGGTCCAGACTACCCCGAAAATGTTATAGTACGGCACAAATAATGAACTAATCCCAAAACTTTTACGTGCAATCGTGATGATTTGATATTTTTTTGTATTTTGGAAGTAGATGTCCGAAAGTTATGATAATATTCGAATTATTCATTGTTTTTGCGATAAACAATATCTTAATACACTTACTCAGGCATCCCTGATGGAGGTGTGACTAATGAGAAGATGTTATTCAGTAACTTATGTTTCAAAATTCTGTCATTAGCTGTAGTAGATGTTAAAGAGGGCGAGGCATTCACCTAAAACGTATTTCAATTCAACATTCAAATCATTATACCTACAAGATGGAAGTAAGTCGACAGTAACATGAATTAGGCCTCACTTCACTATAATGTTCTACTATTGATAATACCTCTATCAGCCAGGGCTTCAACTTGTTATCAATGATGATATCGTAACCATAACACTCGAAGCAATGTCTATCTGTAGCTATAACAGGGGCAACCGCCTTCAGTGAATGGATTATCAACCAGCTTATTTGATCAAAAAGTGTTTCAGTTACTTCTTTGCCTCTTGTACTCTCTAAATGTAAACGTAGGTTTTGTACACTGAGTTTACCACCATGCAGAGAGTTGTATTCTCCCTGAAAATATTAATTAAAATTTTGTTTTGTTGAATAATTTGTGGAACTAAATTGTTGTTTTTTTAATGAAACAATTTATCCTTTAACATATCGCAGTCATCTGTGTTTCTTCTAAATTGCACAAAAGAATCTTGAAATGATGATTTGAAAATAAAAAACTGTAGTTCAAATTTGCTTAGCGAAATTAATTTAAAGAGTGTAGGTTATTGAGTAAAAGAATTAGAAAAAAAAATTAATTGACGAAATTCTTCTGATCAGTTAAATATTTTTTCTGAGATAAGAATCTTTCTGTGTAATTTTGTCTTGTATATTCATCAACGAACTGGTATAGGTAGACTAGAAATATTAAGTAGTGCACTTACCCCATGCTTTTGTACAGATACGTTAGTTAAATGGACATACATGTTATCTAACTCGGCTACACTCGAATCATATTTTACAGTACAAAATCTGCAGAAACCTAAGCGAAACTGATAAGCTTTCAGTGGCCGGAACGATGTAACAAGTACATATAGACGTAAATCGAATTTTTTGCCACCTATCAACAAGGGATTGTCGATGTACCTGGAAAAAAACTGTTTTTTACAAATAAAGGTAAAATTGCAAAAGCTGTATGTTCACAAATTTTGTACTGCTGGAGGGTCTTCATGTAGATGAAGAAAAGTAATCATGTAATATAATTGTATATTTTCTGATAACGAGTATCTCCAAAATGATCTGAAAGACATTTACTTTAAACAAGTGAGAATAATATCATGTGTAAAAATAAATCTGACTAATGCAATCAAGTTCTTCACACCAAGAATTAAATATCTCAAGTTATGGAAATCCGCGCAGTTATCCAGAATGAAATTTTTTGATATAATCTCATAAAAAAGTTGTACGTTGAATTTGGTTTTCAAACGATTTTTTAATAAAAAGCCTTGCCTTCAATAACCAGAGAATATTGAAGTCAAATATTCCCTTATAATATTATATTCACTAATTTGAAGCCATCAATAACGCCTGTTTAGAGCACAACTACTTTTTACTTCCATTTCATTCACAATGGGTATTTCCAATATTTTAAATTTTCGAAGGTATAACGTTGAACTGAATTGTAAATAATCCATTGTTGGATATTCTCAATTGCCGATTAAATGAAAATTTTCAAAATTCTAAAAGGTAATTTGACATCATCGGTCAAAGAATATTGCAGATACCTATATTCGAAAAGAACGGACTAGTCTGTTAATTTCGCATGATTAGTGGTAGCTTTTCATTAAAGCGTTTTTCTCTTTGTAAGAATTTATATTTATAAATTTTATCAAATTAAAATTCTGATCATTTAATTTGTTGAGTTGTTTACTCAATCATACAAACATTTTCATGTGGCTTCCACATGCCTCACCAAATTTGTTTCATTGAGCAATTCATGCCCATAATCTTTTCAATCGAGAAACTTTTTCAAGAATATGGATAGAAAAAATTGGCACTTACTTGGATATTACATAACTTTCTTTCGTTAAATGTTGTTGAAAGGGTGTTTTAGCCTCCCGAGACCATTTTTTCAACTTTGATAGTTTGTTGATGAGGAAAATTCCAGAACCTTGGGATCGTCCACACGGTTTCATTATCCATGTACTCTGAGGAGTCTTTCTGTATTCTTCCACGAACATGTTATAGTCTGCTGGTAGCACAAAAGTGATTGGAATGAAATCCAGGTAAAGGTACTTAGCAGAGTCTCCTCTTTCAGCTAGAAGATTTCCTTCTTTCTCCAATTCTCTACGATATCGTTTTATGTTTTTGACTAGGAGATCTTTACGAGAAAGTTCATAATGGTTTGGGAAGTGATTAATTATTCTAAAAATATAAATACAGTCGAATTACGATGTATGATTGCTTTTTTTTGCTTATTTGTTCTTAGCTTATTATTGGGAACCCCCTCTTATTATTTATTCTAAATACAAAACTAGAATTCAGTCATTTCAAAATGTTTGATCGATTGCTTCTAGATTTAAGCATTTTTCCATTATTTGCAAATATACTGCTCAATGCACTGAAATCGCAAAACCAAGAAAGGAGTTCCCAATTTGTTGTCAAAACTCAACAGAAAAACTACTGGAAGCTGGAGGTACCAATTGATTAAAATATATGTTATATGAATAATGGATACTGGCCTATCTGAGTTTACTTAAATAATTTTATCAGATGTATGTTTTTTTCAGTTCTTTGTTGTTTTCGCTCTTTAATGTTTGTCTTGAGTATGTGATCATCTAGGTGTAGAGTGCTCCAACATGGAAACAACCTCCAATTAGGCGAATTCAATCGAGGCTGTATTGTTACTTTGCACGAAGGTGTTTGTTCAGAGAAATATCAAATAGCAAAAAAGCTTACTAAACCACCATCATCCGGTCCTATCAGGTATTGGTTGAGGACAGTCAGGAAAGTTCCCAGATGAGTAAAGTGGAACAAAAGAGGACTGACATCTTCAACAAGATACCGATAGCTAGCTCATGAAGGTCAGCCTGTAACCCTTCGATCCCTTTGAGTTTAAAGCATGAAATGAAAAACAGTAGAATCTTGACACACACAGAATAGATTATGTATGCCAAATCCATTTAAAAAACCCTTGAAACACTAAAAATTCCATGCTCAATTTTCATTCATTGAATTGTATCAATAATATAATATCAAGATTGCATGGAATTATTTCCTTGATTATTATTGCATTAAAATCAACGAACACAGGTATCAATATTTAACAGCATAATATTCTTTACATACTGATTATCATTCATGCGATAACCACTATCCACACTAAAAAGGCTACGACATGTTTGAGTCCCTGCCCAATAAATATTCCATTCATCATCAGGTCCCACTTGTATCCAGCCTCTTTTTTCGCAATTTGTCACCACTACACTTTTATCCAAATCAGTGCAAAAGGTGACACGCATGATTACTTTGAAAATTTATCCTATAGCCAAGTAAATATTATGGATCAAATTGGGAAGGTTTCCATGGAAACAGTCCAGAAATTTAGGTGTTTCTGTGATGTTGAAGAAGCTCAACATACTTTTCAGTCCAATTTCTGACAATATTGAGCATCTCTATGAATGATGAAACATCAATTTTATGAGTGAACAAAAATTCAGGATTTTGAGTAATGATTTATTGTGCTATATCATAAAAAAACTTAATGAAATTCTAAATAGTGAACCATCCAGGCATGTTTGGTCTTTCTTTATTTTTCTCTAGATATTCCATGTATCCTGATTTTAACTGTTCCATTGTCCTCTTTTCACTTGGATCTTCCTCTTTTTCAGGGTACAATTCCGGAAAATTGAAT
Organism: Halyzia sedecimguttata; assembly: GCA_937662695.2. Lineage (NCBI taxonomy): Eukaryota > Metazoa > Arthropoda > Insecta > Coleoptera > Coccinellidae > Halyzia > Halyzia sedecimguttata. The sequence goes on along the minus strand of OW569415.2, from coordinate 65,123,093 downwards.
TTTTCTGATTTATGCTGCAAGTAAATCATAATATTCAAGAAACGGTTTCCTAACACCCACTCTTATATTAAATTGACTCATTCAAACTTGAAATGCTTTAATTTATGTATTATTGTTTGAATGTACAATATAAAAGCATTTGGTCTTACCAATGTTACATAAGCATATTTGGTATCATCTTCTTTTATCACATATCCTTTGCCTGGATCCTTTCTGGTTTTTCCCAAACCAATTCTTGTACTAATATGAACTGTCCTAATTTTGTAAATCTTTTCCAAATAATTCTTCATATCAATTGTTGTCATTTCCATTGAACAAGCAAACTGAACCACATTTGAAGGTTGATCATGAGTAGGCCTTACTAGTTTCATCCAAAAATTAGGAAGAAAAACTCTCAATTGGGGACCCCCTCGTTGGTAAAGAGGGTACCTGAAATATATCCGACATTAGAGATCGTTGTACTCTATAACCAAAATATTCATAATTGTTGAATTATTACCATCTTGTGGACATTCTGGAAAAGGTTTAGTATTTACAATTAATTTATTTTTAATATTTTATTTGCTATGCTATATAGGTTATTCGAATTGGACATAGAGATTGGTCGGATTATTATTTTCTATGATATAATTCTTTTCTTCTTCTTGTACCCTTTATATGTGCATGGTAATTTGCGTTATAGCCATCAAATTGAGATGTCTGCCACAGAATGATAAAATATTCATCAATATGTGATTAATTTACATCAAGCTCTCGGAACGGTTGTGCTGTTCAGTACAAGATCAACATAAGTGTAGGAAAGAGTAAAGTGATAGAATACTCTATGATACATATACCTGAAGTTCTATGACAGCAGTTGTATTCTGTGGTTAGAACCATAGATATTATCTTTTTTATGTTTTCATTTCAACCTAACCTAATTTAAAATTGAGAAAAAATGTGGTAAAAATTGTGAGAAGTTGCTGGTAAATACGCCTTATCAATAGATTTAATCTTAATCAAATTATGCAGTGACATAAACAACAAAATATTTTTTGTCCATAAAATATCAAAATGAGTGACTACTCAGAGTCAGATAGCGACTATACTGAAAATGAAAAAATCCTCTTGGATAAATACAGGAAAAGGAAGTATGAATCAGATGATGAAAATGAGGTGGGCTCAATGTGATTGTGTGTAAGGTATATTCTAACGATTCATGTTTTCAAGGAAGGAGTTTTTAATGTTGCTCCTGATGAAGATGAAAGTTACGATGATGACGATATACTCGCAGAAAGTGATATAGAAGGACAAGAAGAGGATGATTTGCCAAATGAAAAAGCTTGGGGAAGAAATAAAAAGGCATACTATTCATCAGATTATGTGAATCCCAATACGTTCAATGAAAAAGAGCTACAATTTGCAGAATTTGAAGCAGAAGAAGCTAAAAAATTTGAAGCGGAAATATATCAAGAATTTTTGGACACTCCTGGACTTTTCGAACATGTAAATTTTCGAATATCTAAATTTCACCATTGGATAAATCAATTTGTGATAATTATAATTTTAGGATAAAAAAGAGGATGAGGAAGAACAGGATCTAAATGAAAGAGAAATAAAACAGGCAAAGGAGGAACAAGAACTATTGTCAGTCCTCATTACTGATTTTAAAGGTTGGTACTATGGATTTCAAATTAACATGATCTCTGGTAATAACGGTAGAGAATAGATAAGATGCCCCTTCAAATGAGAGAATAATCTACTACTCTGTTATGGCTGTGGTCCTCATTATATCTGAAATCCACTTATTATTATCACTTGAGTTCAAAATTAATACTAAAATTAATTTTTTATAGAATATATACATATTTACAAGGGATATATGAAACCAGTTGTAGAAAGGCATAGAAATGGTGAAATTGGAAGCTCCTCGTTGACAGAATTTGTTGAGTGCTTTTCCAGCCTTATATTGAAGTAAGTATTACTACCAGTTACTTAATACAAGGAAAAACAATATTTTCATAGTTACAGCTCAAATATCTTCATGTATTTATTATTGAAGTCCAGTAAAACACCAACAATACATCATCCAATTTCGAAAAGATTACAACAATATCGACAATGTATCCAAAGACTGCAACCAGTATTTGAAAAGACAATGAAGTCTAAAATAGAAGCATTATTGGAAGAAAAGGTTTGCATTATGATTATGATCAATATCCTGCTCACATGCTGAAAATTATAGATAAATTTATTAATATTCACTATTATAGAATGAAATCAATATCTCAAAATCGTTTGAACCGAAAAAGAAGAAACTCAAATTACTTCAAAACCTGGTATTGGAAAAACCTGTATTGAAACAGAAGAAGGAATCTGAAGAAGAATTTGAAAAAAAAGTACAATTCTCTGAAAAAGATGAAATTCATGAAATTAGCAAAGAAGAAAACGACCGAGAAGTTGCCCAATCAGATAGTAAGTTTATTGTCAGCGTTACAATATGTAGAAACTTGGCGACAAAACTATTGTGAACCAGACATAGCTTTCATAAAAGATTCTTATGCTACTTAAATTTTTTAGTATTGGAAAAGCGGCCAATTACGTACAAAATGGCTAAAAATAAAGGTCTCACACCCCATAGAAAGAAGGAGCAGAGAAATCCAAGAGTGAAACACAGAAATAAGTATAAGAAAGCTAAAGTTCGCAGGAAGGGAGCTGTAAGTTCCTCACTAATTAACGAAATTGTTCTATTCTTATCAATATTTTTCTAGGTACGTGAAGTACGAAATGAGGGGCGTAGATATGATGGTGAAATGAGCGGAATTAAAACTAATGTGACAAAGGGCATAAAAATTAAAGTTTAGTTCATAAATATGAAAAATGTACATAAATTATTCAAGTACTCTAGAAGAGTATTACCATCGTCATGAATACTTTGTTAATACATTATGAACTTGCTTTATGAAATATATAGACAAACCAAACAAATAAATTCTTACTTTATTTTTGTGAATATTTTACATATTTTTACATGACTTGTCTATTACGCCTAACTATTTTCTTCTGTATAAGATTTGTTATATTTCCATCAACGTTACTGATAGCTTGTCCTCTTCTAATAGCGAGCTGAAAAAATGCAGAATTTCTTAAGGAACAAAAAATTGCAATACATATTCATGTAATGAATGAACGGTTCAAAGCTTCTGGATCTGATTAGGATATTTTCTACTTTTGCATGCTCTTACTTACAAGGCGCTATTTGTCCAGATGTCTGTATTATATGAATTTTGAGTAGAAAATTTAATTCTCTCTATTTGTAAGGATGACAACATTAAAAAATTTGCAGGGTAAATTTAAAGCTTTAACAGGAAGATCAAGAACAGGCATGTCCAATTGGGTCCATAAATATGACTATTTCAAATTGTCACCCATACTGTATAAAAAGTTGTAGATCCAACTAAATTTAAATTGGGAATAAGTACATAGGTGTGAATTTTCGTGCAAAATTTTACAATACGATTTTAACGCTAATACTTTCAGAAGCTTTTGTGAATGGAAGGAAACACCACTTGCAATATTAGATTTAGAACTTTAATTACTTACTAATACACTTAGTTACTAACCTCGATTTGTTGTAAAAGCTCAATTTCTTCTCCCCCACATAACAGATTCGTGACCCTACAATTTTGTGGACTACCAATTCTTCCTACTCTACCAATTCTGTGTAAATAGTCGGCAGCATACAGTGGAAATTCATAATTTATAACATGTCGCATATGTATAGTATCTAAGCCCCTTGAACCAACATCTGTAGTTGATAAAATTCTTGTTCTACCTTCAACAAAGTCTTTCCACTGCTGAATTCTAATGGCATGGTTCATTCCTCCATTGATATTTGAACAAAATTCCCCGTTCTCTCTTAAGAACATTGATATCCAGTTGCAAGTATCATTGCGATTTGTGAAAATCAACAGTGGCTCTTTACTAGATTTAGCTATTTTTAGCAAATGGCTAACTTTTCCGCTTCTTGTAATCCTTAGAAATCTTTGTGATATATGAAGTAGGGGCCTATGAATTTCTGGTGAAATAATTTCTACCATATTTGGTTCGATGGGCTTCAAACTATCTGGCAGATATTTTGGTAGAGTAGCTGAAACAAGAATTATTCTAGATTGGGATACCTTCCTTATTATTCCACTGATTCTTTCATCAAAACTGTCATCTGTTAGAGTATCAGCCTCATCTAAGACAGTGTGTTGAACATTTTGCAATTTGTATATTCCTACAGTCGACAACTTTCCAATAGCACCAGGTGTTGAAACTAATATATCTATCTTTTCAAATTCTGGATTCATCATAATCTTTTTAGTTCTGCCACCCGTCAAAATCTTTACTTTCAAATCTAATGGTTCCGATAAGATATTCGCCATCTCCCCAACTTGATAAGCTAGTTCTCTATTTGGTACTAATATAAGAACTCGTGGAGAATTAAAAGTATCATTGCTATCTTCCATGGTAGAAATTAATTGCAATAACGGAAGTAAGTAACATATTGTTTTTCCACAACCAGTTTCTGCTCCTATCATAACATGTTTATCCTTCATTAATTCTGGTATGGCTTCTGCTTGGAACTTAGTGGCATGCTTAATACCCTCCCTTTCCATTGTTTTTATTAGTTCTGGTTTGATCGACAGCTCAGAAAATGGAATGATAGGTTTTTTATATTCGCCTGCATCCGAGATTGGATTAATTGTAAAAAAATCTCCTTTTGATTTATGATGATTCCATCCTTTAGAGGCCAAAGGTACTGGCTCCAAATTATTGTATCTTGTACCTACATAATGATCCAATTTCGAGTTTTTGCACGATATCAAACAGTGTTTGTATTTTTTATCAAATATCTGATGTTTATAGTGAGTAGAACTGTTCCTGAGCAAATTTTGAAATATTTTAGTAGGCTGCATTTTAGGATGTAAAAATTGAGATGCGAATATCAAAAATTATGTTACCCATATAATTTGAGACGCCTATAAGAAATTGAAGATTATTTAAGTTATTTATTTCTAAATCTAGGATGTTGTATATTTGTAGGTTAGGTCATAGAAAATGTCTTATCTTTTAGAAGAATCAGTGATTGATATTATTTTTCTTCCACATACAGTCACTATCGATGCATTAAATCAATGCCTAATTCCGAACACGAAATTACCTGTGCCCTTTTTATTATTATTATTATTGATAAGGGGTTACGTTGCACCGCGACCTTGAGATCTATTGTGCCCCCCATCAGATCTGTTCTCACCATTACGCCATCTACAGCTCGCCCTCCAGTTCCAGAGTATAAATGAACCTCAATATCTGGGAAGGCTTCAAGGATATTACGTCTTCACTCCTACAAGTTTCCTGTCCAAAGCATTCCTTTCGCTGACTTGCAATGGCGAGGCATTCTGTAACAAGGTGAAGAGGAGTTTCTTCCTCCTCCCCACAGAATCTGCACTCGTCAGTATCTGATAAACCTATTCTCATCAAATGCTTCCTGAGGCGACAGTGTCCTGTGAGGAAGCCAGTGACCAGGTGTAACTTATTCTTACAGAGATCCAGATACCTTTTGGATCTCACTTCTTTAAAGTTCCTAAGGAACTTTTTGGAATGAACCAAACCTGGAAGATTCCGCCAGAGTGTTTCTCTTTTGGTTTCCTCCTTCTCCAGAAACTCTTTCTTGTAGGTGCCCTTATTCTGAGACTGAACTGACAACTGACTGAAGAGTTATATCTTATCACAGATTAATCTGTGATCTTATATCCCAAGCCCACAGCTCCCCAATCAGTTTCATAGCAATCATAGCTGATGAACTCCAGTATATGAGAGTTATGAGACGGCTCCAAGGAGGGTATATCCTTTATGCTTTCATGGCCTAGCACTCTTTTAATTGGCTCCCAAGTCTCAATGGCGAGGCATTCTGTTACCAGATCTTCAGGAGTCTCTTCCTTTTCTATACAGAATCTGCCTTCGTCATTTTCCGCTAATTGTAATCTAACTGTTTTCTGATGCCAAAGTGCTATTTGAAATGAGATATTTCAGTTTAAACTATGGCAACGTTATAAATTGATTGTGAGAATTCCAATTGAGTTGCATAATTTTGGGTCACTATGTAGTATATATGTAGCCTTTTTCACGCACGGAGAGTTTGATATTGTAATGCCGGGTTTAAGCAGAAACAATTTAGCTCTCGGAACTTGACTGTAAGAACGGCGAGCTCTTCTATTGGTTGTAAAGATCTGTACAATCCATAGGAGACCTCATTTTCAGAGTCAAATTACAAGACAGAAGATGTCCTGCTCGAACGTTTCACTCTTTTCCACTTTTTTAACCTGTAGAACACAGAACCCCATTCTATTCTCATATTCATTAAATATTCTAATTCTCATCATATAAATTAACACTATGATATCATTTTAAGATCCAACCACATTATAAACGACAACAAAACAATTATAAACTCTATCAGTCTATGACAGGATTAGGGTTGCCAACCGTCCTTTATTTTAAAACTATGTCCTTTTGAAAGGTGTCAAAGGACTGCAAATGTTTTTTAAAATCCGAAAATATAAATAAAAACATTTGAGTAACCACAAATAAAATTACAGAAAGTCCCATACACCATGATACGCCATCCAACTGCTTTAAAATTTTTCCTACTGCTTTAGATTTTTTCCTACTGCCTTAGAATTTTTCCTACGGCTTTAAAATTTTTCCAACTGCTTTGAAAATTTGCCAACTCCGTTCAACATTGGGGGATCGATCCCATATACATTACTAAGGTAAATTTTCTCAAAAAGTGCTAAGTTAATAAAGTTAATATTAATCAATAACACATCTACAATATTGTGAGAAAGTTGTAGAATCTGCTCTAAATTGTATGGGTATAGATGCCTTCTTTTGCTATTTTAAGATAACTACCTGAGTGACCTACGGAAAATTTTAGCTTGTCAAAAGGTATTTCATAGACAAGAGGGGAAGGGGCTAGGAGGGTCTGGGTCTTACTACCTGTTATTTCGTAGCATTTTCTGAGAAAATTTACCATAGTAATGTATATTTTTTTACACCATCGGAAAGTAGATTTCAACGAACAAAAAGCCCACCCACTTTTTTAAAAAAGATGATGTTTTGACGTGAGAATTTCAAAATAAGCTGAAAAAATAAATATTTTAAATAAAAAAAATTACAGTGTGTTTGGGACATATAAAGCTAAGTTTTCACCAAATTTCGAGAAAAAAAATTTTTTTTTGATAAAACTAAAAAATCAAAAACTTGGTTACTTGAATAGCTGGCCATACACGTACGTTCTTTCGCGCGGTTTATCGTGTTATCTACAAAATCATGTGGAAAATCCCTTGCGTGAGTGGGCATTGCAGCACGCCATGATAGAGCGTCAAGGGATTTTACACGTTATTTCCTCTGGAGTGGCGTTTCATCGCCATACACACACATGATTGAGCGGTCGGGGATTCCCGACAAGCTTTCTGGTGTCTATTCGTTTTTGAGGGTAGTACGTAATAGCTGGTCATATACACGGACGTTTTATCGTTAGTTTAGTTTGGTTTTTTAATATTAGTTGACATGGCCGATATTAGACGTCACTAAAGATGTATTGAGAGAATTCATTGAGATTTATAGGTCTCATCCGGCTTTATGGAAAGGGAAATCAAAGGAGTATTGCAACTTCGTCTCATTGCAGTATCTTTTTTATTGAGATGAAGTTTCACTAAATTTAAGAGCTCATCCGGCGTGTTTGTGTCCATCCTTGAATAATTTTTGAAGTCATCGGGATTATTATCTCTTAATACCCGCAAAAGCGACATGTGGCAATATTTTTCTTTGTCAGCCAGCCAACTCTTCTGCCATATAAGTCGTTTTTGCTTTTTTCCTTCAATTCTCATGGCCATAACCGCACATGCAACAATAGAAATGTTTTTCTTTTTATCCATTTTACGTCTTACACCAGAGAACACGAAAATTTTCAACTAACTGAATTGAACTGGTTGGTGAAACGACGCCTTCGTGTAGCAGAATCGCAAAGAATTCAGTTCATCATCTTGAAAATTCGAAGATGACTGAACGCCGTTCCAAATGACACTTTTTCCGACGTTTTTCGGCCATACACACACGTTTTATCCTTTCAAATGATTCGCTACGAACAATCACGTGCAAAATCATCTGAATAATTCACAACGTGTATGGGCAACGACGGTTTTTTCGACATGCCGTTCTTTTTGGCATGATAACCGCCACGTGACAACGCGCCATGATAAACCGCGCGAAAGGACGTACGTGTATGGCCAGCTATTGTTTAACATCAAATTTGAGGTTATGTGAAAAGAGTGTAAATACAAAAGTTGTAGATCTTTTTATTACCTACAACTTTTTTCCATAGGATTCCATAGTTTTGCCGGAAATCGAGATAAACCGTTTTTTACCCTTAAAACTCCCCGACCTCAGATCACCCGTAAATTATTTGTTCCTTAATTTTTGTTATATTCTGTTCCTTTTCCAATGGGTTTCATCCTACTATTATTTATTTTTCACTTTTTACCATTTTCAAAGGCCTATAGGTATTAAAAGCATATTAAGCTCCTGAGCTCTACAGGCGGCAGCCAATATGTCGGTAATAAAATGCATCTTCAAAAAATGTAATGAATTTATTGTATAGTTGAATTTTTTAACTAAACATTTTTTAGTATTCCAGTAATCTGGTGAATATAGATTTTTAGAACATTTAATGAATATTCTAATTTTTCAACAATTTTATATTAAGGAATTTAGAAATTATAACACATTTTATACATTATACAACCCTTAAACAACTTATCACTATGTCATTGTTTTCATCATCAGAGTCACTGGAATCATCACTATCAGTCTCAATCATAGCTGGTATTCTGTTTGTGTTCATAGGTATTTCATCATCATCGCTTTCCTCCAATTCCCTTTTGTCATTGAAAAAGTCGGGCCATATATTGTCCTGCTTGAAGTACTTGATATGTTCACTGGTTAAAACTCGTACCATTTCACCTTTCACTTTCACACCTTCGTGTATAGGTTCTATTATGATGTAATCACCACGCTTAATCCAAATGTTCTTTCTAAATTTTGTCGGCATTGACACGAGAAATCGCGATTTATCTGCAGCCTCTACTTCGTGAAGGTTGTTACCTCTTCCTGCAACGATTTTCACTATTTGTTGATTATCAGTTGGTGGGGAATAGTCGTCGATTTCCCTCAAAACATGTTTCCTTTTAGTTGCTCGCGACATATCTGAAAAAAAAATTATGAACAGAATTCACCTTTTATTTCAGCGATGCTGATTGCAGGGATAAGAATATATCTTCAGTTTGTGGGTTCACATATGGCAAGTGAAAGATTTTTTATATGGGCTAGTCAGTCACCATTTCACAGTTGGTTTGAAATTCGATAGGTATCTTATGAGCACCGCAATTGGGAATTGTGTACAATTCAACCTAGAAAAGAGCTGTTAGGGCCGTTGTGACAGTCAAGCGGCAATTAAGCACTTAACTCCACCATAGCCATCTTTATTATACAAGCTGGAAACACGAGGCAACATGGTCTCGAGACACACGCTTTACGTTACGACATATAGTCCTCCATTAAACAGTATTTATTTATAAGGAACCCTTACAGGAAATCCCAATTACAAGGGTTCACTATTCACAATATTATTATAAACATTTCAAGTGTGGTAAAGTATCTATGAACATAAACAAAATTCGATTACAAATAAGAGTAGGTACATTCAACTATGAAAATAAAATATAGAGTTAAAAAGAAGAAAATAGGTTATAATATGAACAAACCAGGCATTCTGCACTCAAATGAACAACACTCAAACATTCCGTTTTAGTACGGCTTAATCCATAAAACGAAATCCAAAAATAACGTTAAAGTGAAGAACACCAAAAGAAACCCAACAAAAATTTTTCACAAAAAATAAGAACTAAAACCTTTGATGGCTCCAGATCAGATTCCCAGCAAATAGTTGTGCACAATCTTTCTGAATGCGGTAAGAGAAGTAAGCATAATATCACATATCACCATATCACAGAGGTGCCAATTAAAGAACCGCAGAAAAACCGCTAACACTATTTCGTCCGCTGTGGTCAATATGAGATATAATGAGCCGGGAAATACAAGTCCAAGCAATCATAAAATCCCTATACTGACAAACAATAATAGAATTGATATGATTAGACTTACCAGTAGAAACTCGTGGTGGTATTTTGAGCGACTTATTTAGCTGAGATGAGAAAACGAACTGTGTCAGGTCGTACAAGAGAGGTACCATCACCCCTTGGGATCTGTACTGTAGTTCCGTAGGGGTGGGGGCCTTCGACTTCTTCTTCTTCTAGTCTGGCATAATTGATCTCTATGCGCAGAGCCAGAAATAAACTGTTAGAATATACAGGCTCTAACCGGGAGAACTATTCCACGTATCATAGAATTGCATTGCCGCAAATCAATATAATTATAATTTAAAGAAAAGGAAAAAAAAAATATATATATATATATATATATATATATATTTCGGAGAATTGGTATTTAAGTCGACTATTTGATTTGTTTGGCTAGGTGACACATTATATGTTTGATGCCTGACGTGGCCGGGGAAATACGCTTCGGCTTGAGTGCCTCTTCAGCAAGATTCATCTATGAAGTATAGGATAAGAAATTATTGAAATGAGGAAAGAAAAGGGGGCAGTTAGTTTTGGGAGACGAAAGAAGCGTGATCCACGGATGCGTCGGCGAAACTAACGAATCATTGGTTATTGAAAGTAATTCTTGAAGGTTTCCTAATAAATAATCATGAATAAAAACGTATGATTTGACATATACATATATACAAAATGGGAACAGAAGAACCGCAGAACCGAAAATATTCTAGATCGATGGAGCAGGGCTTCCTAGCCAAGAAAACAAATTTTCAATGAAATCGTACGTCCCGTTCTTCGTAAAAGTCCAGGGTACCATCGACCGTGGCCCACCCTCTATGTACGAAGCGTCAAAATAAGAATATTTCAAAGACAACTGCGATGTTACAATAATTTATAAAGACCCTGTACATCAGGTTTGTTTTAGCTTGAGTTCCGAACCGCCCGACGCATGCTTAGTCGAGTAGTTAAGGTTGGACATCGACTGACCATGCGTCGTCCAGTTCAGGACTCATTCTAAAACAAACCTATTATAAGTTGAATTTAAGCGAGTAACCAAAACAGAGTGGTAAACATCAACCCCTTTCAATCATAACCAATTGGTCACTATAGGAAGGGATTGGCCACTCAGTTTTGGTTACTCTCTTAAATACGGCTATAATCTTCCTCAAATTTCACCAGTTTTGTTCTAATCAAAATTATATCTGTCAACAATGTGACACAGTTTGTTGAATCAAAATTATGAGTGCAGACATATTCTCGAATATCTACAATGGTCCCTTCAAGAGGTACCTACTGCTATCAAAAAACATAGGAGAAGATGTACAGAACCAGAGTCTTATGACAGACTTAGCTTTCCAGGCAGAACTCCGATACATTGAGTACTCAGAAAATTTCAAAAAGCCACCGTTTGCAAACGTCGTTTTGAATCCTATTCTCAATCAGATTGACAAGGCCACGCAGTATGTTTGTGGTGATCCAAGCTTGGGTGACCACATAAACGTCGTGGCCCAATCCATAAAAGCTCTTTTATGGATTGAAGAAAACGATCCTGTGAGTTACTTAGAAGGGGTCATAGCAGATGCTAGAACTCACACAGATACTTTATTGGTTTTTTTCAAAGACAAAGACCTGCATGTTGAATGGGTGGAAGCATGGCTGGAGACTCTGAACGATCTAAACAATTTTGTGAGAAGAAGATACCCAAAAGGTATAACTTGGAAAGGTGACCTCGATGTACCGCATTTCAAGCTTCTACAAGGTTTAACAGAATTCCAAGCACTAAACGATGAAAATCTCTTCAAAGAAATAAGAAAGGGCGAAACGACCCAACAGGCCTTAAGACGGCTTAATTCTCAAAATGAAGTAGAATCCCAAGCAATGTCTGAAGAGACCTCAAACGCAATATTTCTTCGCGAAGGAAAAAAATTGAAAATAGAACACCAAAGAGGTGTACAGAAAAATTTGACAATAAATGATGCTGAACTCGATAATGTACTCTATGTCTACGATTGTGAAAATATTACAATTGTGTTGGAACGTAAAATCAACGTTATAAAACTGGACAACTGTGAAAAGCTTACTGTTATCTTTCGTTCTCTCATATCTGGAATAGAAATGATCGCATGCAAAGATTTGAAATTTCACGCATTTGGAACTCTACCTAGCATCAGCGCAGATACTTGTGACGATGTTAATATCCATTTAACGAAGAAAGGATTGGATACACAGGTAGTTACGTCGCAATGTTCCAAGATTTCATTAAGCTACCCAATGGAGGATGGATATTACAAAACATTTTACATTCCAAGTAGGTTGATGACAACTATTAATCCAGACCATAGCCTGAAAAATCTACCTATTATTGATGAATAAAATGAGTTACAACATCAGACATTTTTTGATTGGTTAGTTGTATAATTATTCAGAGTTATTGTGCACCAATAAATGTCCTTCAATATTGTTAGATTAGCCCTCATTCGGTTTGAATAGCCGTAGATATTATTGGTGCACAATGCGATGCAAACACCTGAATAGGGTATTCCACAGGCTCAGACCAATTTTGTTCAATATCTAAGTTATCACTTGCAAATGATGGGGAAGATATTTGCTTCGCATAAAAAAACTACTTTTCTGCTATCTGGTTATAGTTGGCAGGAACTCCTCATAAAAGCTGAAATGGTATAGAGACCAAACAGTGGTTTTGTTTACGGCTACATAGATTGAATATGTCTAACACAAAATACGTCCTCTTTTGCCTCTACCTACCTGGCGTGGCAACTCATCATTTGAAATATCGGCTGCGGGTAGTATCAGATGCTTACGTGTTATCATTGGCTGATATATGAGATCGAGATAGAATAGTGGGGATACGTCATCACGTGACTAAACTGATATCAGATCCGCCATGTTGGTACGAAATTTCCTTTGATAAAGGAAAATTCATTTTCGGGCACATGTTAGGACATAGCGTGCTATAATTTTGCCCAAATACCTGTATTGCCCAAATTTTTTGCCGAAAATGGTCTCAAACGATTGGCTTCTTCTCACTGAAGAATTCAAGGTCAAAATCGAATCTATTCGACCGGACGTCCGTTGCCACGATAACTTTCGAACGGAAAGAGATAGCGAATTTAAATTTTCAGGGTAGATTGCGCATCCGAATGCGACGGTTAAATTCGGGGCATAATCGGCCAAACAGTTTCGGAGTTATACCCATCTTAAATAATCTTTCCTCAATAAATCAACAAATACATATCCAATCGAATTATTTGTAGAATGCCGACTCGCAAACTTCTGCATTATTTCGTGAGGATCGCATAACTAGGAAAAATATTATATTTCAGAAACTATCTGTCATATTCCGCATAAACCTTCAAGCTGTCATTAAACAATCGAGTACCGAATTTCAGCCCAATCGGCTACGTATTTTATCAATTATTGTAAAAATAAAATTTCGAAATGAAATTTAGTTGTAGAATACCGATTCGCAATTATTCCACAATTTCATGAGGATCGTATCTATAGAAAAAATTGGTTGAAGCACTGACATTAAGTCAGGAGCTTTTGCGCACCCCTGTTCCATTGGGTATACACCTCATAAGTGGAGTCGATCAAGTTTTTGAAATATAAAATTGTTAATGATGTAAAAAAAGAAAATTCAACCTTAAACCGACAAACTTAGGTGTTAATGTTTTACCTCTATTGGACATCGATATAGACCGTTTTCTCAGCTTTTAAAAAACATGAATACATTTCGTACCATTTTAATAACAGACTTGAATAATGAGAGAATCTTCTATGATCACAGCATTTTTAATTTGTGGCATATGTATTCTATCTGAATTGAAATTATTCAAATATCTAATATTCGGAGAAAATTTGCCCGTCGGCATTCGACAATAAAGTAATTACCGGGTTTTAATTGTATCAGATTTGTCCGTTTGGCCGATTATACCCAATAATGAACTCAACTCTCCCATTCAGATGCGCAACCTACCCTGAAAATTGAGATTAGCTATCTCTTTGCGCTCGAAAGTTATCGTGGCAACGGTCACCCGTCCAGCTATTGAACTCACACAAGGCTGCACGGATCTCCAACAATATAGATCCGATCGTGTTCAAACTTGGAACTTTTGCAGTAAAGTTAGATTTTGAAGGCTCTCGCAAATTTTCAGCGATGTCGGATGAATAGTTTCTGATGTATAGAATTAATTTTTTTCCATGATTTTTGTTTAATTTTCTAGTGACACCGATCCTCACGAAATTTCGTAAAAATTTTCGCGGCATTCTATACCTAATTACAATGTTTGAATTGGATTGGTTTAATATTTTTTGAGTTAAGGAGGAAAACAAACAAAATTTCAGATAGATATAACTCCAGAATTGTTTGGCCGATTATGCCTATGAACAAACTCAAATGTTGCATTCGGATGCTCAAACTACCCCGAAAATTGCAAGTCGCTATCTCTTTCCGTTCTTAAGTTATCGTGGGATGAATATTTTTGTTTTAATTCTCTAGTGTTTCGATTCTAACAAAATTGCACATACGTCTTTAAGTATGTATTCTACAACTACTCACCAAGTTTCAATTCGATCGGATCTGTATATTGGTTGAAAACAAAATTATTACTCGGAAACCGTTGGGCCAATAATGCCTATACACAAACTCAAATGTTTTCGTAGCAATATGGCCGAACATAATCAAATTTGACCTCGAATTGTTCATCAAGGAGTCGAACCCAATCGTTTGAGAACATTTTCGGCAAAAAATCGAACATTACATACATACGGCCAAAATAATAGCGCGATGTTCCCAGAACACGCGCGCAAAATCGTGTTATTTCAATAATTTTATATTTCGGAAACTATCTGTCAGATCCCTCTGAAATTCTGCGCAAACCTTCGAGCCGCCATTTTACAATCGAGTACCGGATTTCACCTCGATCGGCTCACTATTTCTGGAATAATTGTGACAATAAAGTTTCGAACTGGTATCTATTTCTTCTGAAATTTCAAATAATGTAAACCTCAGAATTGTAACAACACCACGACGGCTGAGATGATAGCGTGCTCGCTTGTCACGCAGGAGATTCAGGTTCGAATCTGTTCAGCATTGTTTATTTTGAAATTTGTATTAAGTTGATGCCCAATGAATATTATCACGTATTTTTTATTATTATATAATTTTTATTCTTATACAAGCCTTAATAAACAATAATCCAACATAGTGATTGATCTTAAACAGAAAAACTTATTACATAAAATCATCTGAATCATTTCCATCATCGTATTTCGCCATGGTTTCACTGCTCATCAATGCATTGTAACCTCTGAGTTCTGCTTCCTCCTGTCTCTTCTTCTCTTGGTCCTTCTTTTTCTCTTGTTGTTCCCTGAGGAGTTTCTTTTTACCTTCTCTTTCTAATGCATCCCTTTTTTCCCTTTCTGCTCTGAAATCCACTTTTTCCTCCCTTTTTGTTTTATTAAGCCTATTCACAATTTCATTCATTCTTTTGGCAACTTTTATCTTCCTCACTTCCTTTTCTTTATGAAATGCTATCTGTCCAACCTCCATTGCTGGGGTTTTTTTCAAATTGGACCACATCGTGTAAACAATATCGACATCATTCATTTTATTTCCCATAATACTGTTGGCCTTCACCAACTGAGCTGCATCTTCTATAATTGCAGAAGGAATGTCATCGATAGTTTGACCGTTGGGCAAACGCAAGTAGACATGAGCAGAAGAAACTTTATCCACGTGAAACCATACGTCTTCTGGCCATCCCCACTTTATAAGATCTTCGTTTTCATATTTATCCAATCCCATAAAGAGAGTAACAGTCGGCGAAGCAGCCGTACTTTCGAAATAAAATACCATATCTGTTACCTGAGTAGAAAGAAACTTCAAAAAATATTATTATAATTAAGATTTTAAACTTAATTAAATCATACAACTAATTACTGAAGATTTGAAATTATTCTATTCTAGCCTATCTTGAAATTTCCATCACAGAACACTAAAACCCTAAAAGGATGGCTCGAAGGTTCATGCAGTATTTCGTGAGGGTGCCTGAGGCGTGAGTAGACAATAGAACATGCGCGCAATTCCTTGATGTAAATGATTAATTTCAAATACGGAATTTTTCAACTATGCGAATAATAAATTATAGAACTAGTAAATATTTCGTCCTGAAATTTTTAGAATTGTTTTGTGGAAAAGGTTATACCCTCTTTCCAAAATATTTTAATGTCGACAGTGTTGCCACATCTATCAGAAAACCATGTCTACTTTCTTATTTCAAATGGAACACCCTGCATTTATATTTATGCATCGATTTTATATTGAATTCGCAGTACAAATTAATCAAATAATTTTCTCTGCAACGAACTTTCGCCAAGTTATGCACTAATTCTTGGAATTCTTGACATTGGAATATTCCAAGATTTTCAAATGGCAACCATATATTTTTTTCACAGCATTTGGTTCAAAATGAAAAATAAATGGAAATCTTCTTTTACACCAATGCTCTATTTTGAATAGGTTTCGAATGAGATGACAAAAACTGGAATATTATATATGGAGCTCAGTCATAATCTTAGCCATATTATGTTGATAATATAGTTATAGATGAAAGAAATTGCTTCAGGAATAGAAATAGCGCTTACTTATACTATACTATACTTGGCCTAACTTCGATGTTAATCCTAGGACATTAAATGACATTATTAATTTTTCGATGAGATGTAAATATACAGTATTTGATCATTTTTTGTATATTGAAGAAAACAACTAAGAGGATTATCAGTTTAATAAAATAATGGTGATACGATAACATAAATTGAAGTAAATATTCTAAATGTCTTCCATTTACTTCCAAGGATTTCAAAAATCTCCTTTCTACGGAGTTTGTTGTTTTTCGGAAAAGTTCCGGCGATATTCCAAGAAGATCTGCTGTTATTCTGTTTCGCAAAACAGCTTTAGTTGGAATTTGTACATTGTGTTCCTCAGATTTTACATAACCCCATAAAAAATCTAGGGGCGTAAGATCTGGTGATCGTGCAGATCAGTGACATGGTCCCAAAAGACGCATCCTTCAGTACTGGAATAATTCCTCTGAAATGGACGAAATATTTCTTGTACAATGAGGTGGGTGTTCCATCTAAATGAAAACTGTCACTTAAATTGTGGTTGATTATCATAGCCATAAATTCTTCTGACAACCATAATGGATCATTTTTTTAGATCTCTATATAACCATAAAATATACACTTGTTATCACAGAGGCATTCCATTATAAACATGACCATAATATGGACGTCGTTAAGCAGAAAACGTCCAAGCCAAAAATTGTCAAAAATCAGTTTTATATACGGTCTCTTGTGAAATCAACTTTTTGACCATTCGCAGAAAACGGCCAAATGAAATCCCTGCTCAGTGTGAATATATTTGCTGTAGTGCTAAGCCACATATGAGCTAACTAGGATTTTTATTTGTGTAAAAGGTACAAGTGGTTTGAATGGCTCCTATGAAAAATATACGTTAGCTAATAATAAATGGTTGAACAGTCTAAATTGGGTTGGATCAACTGTACTCATAAAATTAGATGCTTAAGTACGTCCCTATTATGACTGCATTTCGGAATATTTCAGTAATTTTCATCTCATTCGAAACCTATCCAAAATAAAACATTTCGAATCGAAAGCAGTGAAAAAATGTTTGTTGCAATTTAAAAATCTTGGAATATTCCAACTTTTTCTAGCAAAATCTTCGAAAGACCTTACGAGATATCAAAATACTAAGCCCACCTTATGAATGACGAGAATGTAGACTATAAGAATGTTTGGTGATACTGAATTTGGTTTCGTTCACATAAATATAAACCAAAACATCGAACTTCAAAACTCCTAATGCAGTTGTCAAAAATGCCAAGACTCAGTGCATAACTTGGCAACAGTTCATGGCAGATAAAATTATTTGATAAATTTGTACTGCGATTTCAATATAGAATCGATGCATAAATAAAAATACAGGGTGTTCCATTTGAAGTAAGAAAGCAGGCATGCATTTCTGATAGATGTGGCAACACTGTTGACTTAAAAATATTTTGGAAAAATATTTCCTCTTTACCCAAAGCTCTACTAAAAATTTCAGGATGAAGTATTCACTAGTTTTCCAAATAATTGCAATAGGCCAGTTAAAAGGAAAACCCTGTAGGTAATTGAATATATTTGAATAAAATAACTAATGACTATTCCAACACTTATATATCAAAAATTCCAAGGCTTAGTCTGGGTATGGTTCAATATAGTAGATTCAAACTTATTTGAATATATGGATAAACTTTTTAATACACTAAAATATAAATGATAAAACTATATTTTTCTCAATTGCTTCATAAAAAACCCAAAAAATAGCATAACATTGGTACAAGGCGTGTCAGGAAAAATTTATTTTTTCAATTCATCATCCTCCTTATACCAAAAAGAATACTGTCCACAGGCTTTCTGAATGGCTTCATAGATATCCAAAGATTCCCCATTTGGAATTTCATACCCTTTCTCCAACCCATGTGGGTTTGAAGGGGTAACACAATCTTGTTTTGCATCCTTTCTTAGTACAGTATCCACCTCAACTGATGAAAAAAATGCTACGGATTGTGGTAAATCATTCAATCCCAATTTTTGTACACAGAAAGATCTAGTTAGGAGATTGGTAACATGCATAGCTAATGCAGCCTGATATTTATGTTTCTCAGGTACTAAATATCGAATTTCATCATGAAAACTCAGACAAAATCTTCCTCTTTCCTTGAGTATCCATCTCATGCAAACAAGCATTAAATGCAAGAAGTCTACTGCTCCACTTTGCACAACCCAGTTAACTCTTGTAGGTAGGTATCGATCATCATTCAAGGACTTAGGTTCAAGTGATCTACTCAATCGGCTATTTAAGAAGGGTGTAACGGGTGATTTCTCATTGGCAATTTCCTCCAATCGGTTGAACATTGCCGATTCTGACCCCCCCACCCAAATTGGTTTTTCAAAAACATCGTTCACATGTTTTCCAAAAGATTTTGCAACTTCAAAAGCTTGCCACTTGGTGTAAGGTTGATCGGGTAGTTCAAACGTAAATTCTTTCTTCAATGTATAATATCTTCTACCTTTAGTCATGCTGAACATTTTGAGAGATTTTGATTTAGCCTCAGCTTCTGAAATGGTTGGATTGTATTGTTTTAGCAGACGTTCTGCAAAGTTTTGACCTGCACCATATATCCTGGCATAATTTATAACTTTTGCTTGGTCCCTGGATATACCAATTGCTTTAGCGGTGACGCTGTGCATGTCTGTACCATCTGCTTTATTTCCGCTTAGAGTCATCCAACCGAAAGGAGTACCTCCTTGAATTTTGCAATATGAAGCGTCTCCTATCAAAGAGGCAATCCATAATTCCTGAGAATCCACATCGGCACCGACTATACTGTAACCCTTGGGTGCTTGAACCATCGCTCTTAATTCAGATCCCACCCTTTCTTGGTCTGCATTTGAAGCTGTCATCCATGTAGACTCAACAGCCCTCCTGGTTAAAGTACCAGAAACAACTACCATTGGAATTATGGCTCCTATTTTCATGTCTTCATTATAAACGTTTTTTGGAAGCTCCTGATAGTTTAACCAAACAACTAGCTGATCCATGATTCGATCTCTATTGTTTCTCCAGTAGGAAAGCATTCGAGCTATTGCTAGAACATGTTCTGCAGATTCTGTATCACCTGCTAAGACATTTTCAGAAAACTTATTCAAGAAATCTCTAGATAGGGGGTTCCCAACATTATAAGAAGGACCGTTTTTATGTGGCAACTTGAACAACCAACAACAATCTTCTATTTCAGTATTACACCAGATACCGGTACCTTTGTAAATATCACCAGTTTTATCCTTTTTCGCCCTGGCATAAAATTCTTTTCGCATCAATTCTTCCTGTACTTTTGAAGATATGGCATATAAATTATCAGTTCCCTTACTTTCTTTTGGTTTATCGGTAAGGACAGGACATTTTTTCAATAACTGTTCCAGTGGTAATTTTCGATCAATGTCTGTATCGCTACTGAAAGGAACTAAGAATCCCCATCCTTTTGTTTTTAAAAAATGCAACGGATATCCTTCCCATGTCAAGTTAAGTAGCTTTGGTGTTATCTGCATTGAGGTGCTTATAAGTTGTGGTCCAGGTACCCAATTTTCAGAAGTGGGTGAAAAAGGTTTTGGACATAATTTCCTATACCAATTTGGATATCCAGCCAGCAGAGGTCTCACTTTACCAAGATTTTCTTGGGTTTTCCATAAATTTTTGAATTTATATTCTAATGGATCATATTCCACATCCTCCTCAGATATTTGTGGCTCACATTCTTCAATTGGTGTTTCCTCTATGCTTTTTGATCTTTTCATATTTTGCTCATTATCAGAATTCTTTTTCACCTTCAAGTACTTTATATTCCAGTCTTGATCCCAAAGCCAAATATCTTCCTTGTATTTTTCATTGTGAAAGAGACTGCAGGCTTGATCTGCTCTACGAATTAACTTAATTTTTCGTTCAATATCTAAGTCATCATATCCTTGTTGGCTACTATCTATATATTTATCCCAGTTGTTGTTTACTGGTAAATATGCAGTACTTAACTCTAACATACCTGCTAAAGTTGCAGGATGTGGAAATCTTTCCAGAAATATGGGAAAAAGTTTTTTCAAAACGTCATAGGTAGCAATAACATCATTGCAACAATAGTTCATTACATTCTGAAAATCCTCCTTGATATCCCTTAATGTGCCTTCCACAAATATGTCCCTAGTTTTCTTCGAAAGCTTTTTGTTGCAATATAATTGATACACATCGGCAAGATTATTCAAGGAACTCACATTCTTCCAAATTTCATCCTCCTCATCAGTTTTATTAGATTTTAACAA
Organism: Halyzia sedecimguttata; assembly: GCA_937662695.2. Taxonomy (NCBI): domain Eukaryota; kingdom Metazoa; phylum Arthropoda; class Insecta; order Coleoptera; family Coccinellidae; genus Halyzia; species Halyzia sedecimguttata. Next base: position 65,101,926 of record OW569415.2, on the reverse strand, counting down.
TATTCTTTGATAACTGGTGATGCCACTAACAGCTATATGTAAGCTCATAGTGTCAATAAATCTTGTCCCAGTACGTTCAATCCAATATTGTTCTTTGATTCTTGCTCTATCATAAGACACATTATGTCCAACAACAACTTTAGGTTTTTTCAAGAATTCATTGAAAATATTCTTTGCTTTTCTCTTTGCAATATTATCTTTGGTACTCTCTAGAGGAATCATATGGTCGGAAGTATAATGTTTAGGAACTACAGGCTCACTAGATCCATCAATCAAGGATTTACTCACCCAGGCATACCAGGCTTTATTACTAACAGCTGTTGCTAATGTTGGTGCTTTGCCACACATCATACAAACTTCAACGTCAAAAACAATAGCTTCTTCTAGAGGATATGGCACTGATTGAGGTTTAGAATTAAGGCTATATCTAGTCCAGCCTTCCTGTAATATCCATTTTTCTGGTATAGGTGGTAAGTTTTTCAATAATTCAAAAATGAGACTTTTATATGGTTGGGACTGTTCTTCAGATATAACACGAAAATGCTCAAGTAAAGTTTCACCTCTCAAAGGTGGTATTTTGAAATGAACATCTGGAGCTATTGTATTTTCTTTCAAACCCAGTTGAAACTTGGTGAGGTTTGCTTTGCATCGTTCTAAAATTAGGGGGTCACAGCTTTCATCAAAGTCTCTCTTGAATAACTGGTCATGAAGTGATTTGGTTAGCATTTGAATACCCAGGTTGTTGATTCGTGGTCCATTAGATATTTCCAACAATCCATCTTTTGATACTTTAGAAATCACAAGTCGCTTTTTGTTTGGATTAGGTAAATAAACTTTCCTTTTAATATTGTTTAAGTTATTAGTTAAGGAAAGAGTTCTCTTGAAAATCTTCTTGTCCATTATTTGCTAGCCTCAACTTAAATAAGCTGGTCAGGAAAATAATTTAACCTAGATAACTAGCTAAAGAAAAAAGTGAAATGTTTCACTCACCTCAATCTGTTCAGAAGCAGTTCGAAACTTATTATTTTCCAAACATAGGCAATTTATATCAGAGTTGAGAATATGCAGGCTTAGTAGACCACGTTATTGAAAAATTTACTGTTTTTAGCATAGATAACCTGTCTACCTGACAGCAGTGACAGCAGAAAAACCGAATTGACAATTGACATTGATAGGAGTTGAGTTGACACACCACACACCACACAAATACTACTCAGTGGTTTTAGTGAGACCATAGAGTGTGAAATACGACCTTTTTCTTTCTACCATTGAACCATAGACTTTTACTTAAGTGAATTGTGAAATGTGAAGTTAGCCCAGAGAAATAGAGGGAATATCCCTCTATGTCTCTGAGTTAGCCAGAGTTTTTCGGCCATACTTATGATCACAGAAAACTTATGATGAGCAGAGCATCGAGGACGGGATAGAGGGAAAGTGTCGAGCTTCGTTGCCAAAACCTCCCTATATTGTTAAATTTGTGTTACCCTTGGAATTTCTGATGTGAGTTGATAAATCGAAGAAAAATGAGAACCTTATATTCAGAATCAAAAATATTGTAATATTCACAAATATTTCACTGGATCCTATTGGGTATTTCATTTATTTGATAAAATCTCAAAAAATACTTATTTTCTTATTTCGAAAAAAATTAACATATTATGTATCTCGCACCCCTAGGGTGCGTTATTATTTTAATCGAAATTTCTAATCGATTAATCGTAAAAGAATTGGTGTGTTTTTATTTTCGTAAAGTGAATGAATACTTGAAAATATAAACACACCGATTCATTTACGATTGATCGATTAAAAATTTTGATTAAAATAAAAAACGCACCCTAGCTAGGTACTTCTAATCTCTCAGAAGAAAATAATAATTTGAAAATATTTCACTGGAATATTCTCATTAAAATGGTTCAAAAACGAATTCGTGATATCGCAAATTCCATTCAATGCATTTCTTCCATCGAAAAATTTGAAAATCGAGAAAATAGTTAAGTACTGCTCATTAATCATTTTCACTGAAATTTACATGTTGAAATGCTTTAAAGTCCCGAGATATTAAAATTTTTCCATAGATGAAATCCATATGGTTGGGTGGTTTTTTCGATATCACGAGTTCCGCGGACGGGAACCTTAATGTCTTGTTTTAAAGCATTTCAATAAGAACATTTAAGTGAAAGAATTAATAATGAGCACTATTATTATTTACCGAGATATGATTTTTATCGAATAAATGAATTACTCAAAAGTGAAATATTTGGGAATATTAGAATATTTTATTATAAACATAAGGATGTTTGGCAACGCCGCTCGACAATTCCCCTCTCTATGGGCCGGTTTCTCAATTGCGAGTTAACTCGAGGTTGCGAGTTGACGCATGTATTTAGCGATATTCATGAATGCGTAACACTCGGGTTACCCGCAACCTCGGGTTAACTCGCAATTGAGAAACCGGCCCTATCCCGTCTACGATGCTCCGAACGTCAACATGGATGGTAATCTGTGGCTAACTTCACAATCACAGAACACAAATAATTCATAATTCAGTAATTCTCATAACATAAGTTTGTCATTTGACTCATTTGTCATTGTCACTCATCATTTGATTAGAATTCATTGATTTTATAAAAAGTAAGTATTACAAATAAATCTATAATCACATATCTTGGATTTTTTCTGGATATTATTCCGTTGGAGGTAATAGTAAGATTTCATCTCGTTTTATGAATTTTACATTGGACTTCCTCGAAAATTGATGGTTATATAATAAGTCACTGAACGTCTACCTCTTATCTGAATTCTAGACTTGAACAGAATCAAATAGGTGAAATTTGTATTGCTTTTTAGGATCTCACAATGGGTCACGGATTCGGAAACCTCGCTAAAATCCGAGGAATTGTTATGTATAGACTGTCCCCTTTTGAGCTTAAATCATTTGGTGGTGTCATATCGCATGGTGTTCCCAATACATTGAGGAGAATAAAAGATGAATTCCTCTATGTAGTTCCGCGTAAGTAATTGGCACATTATATACATATAAATATTTTTAACGACTTGAAACCTTATAGTCCATTATTTCTTCAATCCAAAATCAATTTTGTCTAAGTCTTACTATAGTGAGTAAATCTTTTTGTTACAGCTTTTGTAATTGGATATCTCCTGTATGATAGCCTGAACAAGAAACATGCACAGTTGGCGAGGAAAAACCCTGCAGATTTTGCAGATGATGAATAGATATGTATAAAATTTAAAGTTTAGTGTTAGTAGGTAACGAAATATTGATGAATATAAAATGTAAGTAATGTATGGTTTGATTCTCTAATTGATAAATCTAGCAGTTGATTCTATGCCAAATTAAAATGATTATTGATATTTGAAGACATAAGTATTCAGAAAGTTTTCTTTATATATTATATGTGCTCCCATTGGGTGAAAGATGAAACAAATCTCCCTATGAACATAGAATAAAGTGAACTGTAGCTAATTACAAATAAATAAAAGACACACAGTGAAATATTCATCGATTTTAACCATCAACAAATATTCCCTTGTGATCTGTACTAGCCACCTCATCGCCTAGTATTCTTCCAAAGTGGAAAGCGTCATACAGGGCAGATACGAACCGGTTTAATGGTTATTGCCAATCATTAGTGTAACTTAGCACACTGAATGACAAACAAAGGAGCTCTAGAAAACTTAAGCCCTATTGTTGCGAACTACTGGAGAGAAAAATCTCACCAGCACTGCCTACAGATTGGTAATAACAATGAAACCTGTCCGTATCTGCCCTGAATGAAGCTTTCCTCTTTGGGGGAACTTTGAGGTGACCAGCCTGGATCACGAAGGCATATTTGTTGATGGTTGATGATCAATGAATATTTCACCGTGTGTCTTTTAAATCTTCTTATATTGACGAATACTGTTCAACAGTGTGCTGATATATTAAAAGTTTTTTACTGTGTACAGTATATTTCGAACAGTCCATACAGATGTCCCGCAACAGTCTTTCAAACATATTGTACATAGGATGGTTAGTGCAAACAATATTATACAATGCCTTATCAGACAGTTTCTCAAAATACTTGATAAATTGAAATTCTCAATTTATTTCCACACATGAAGTACCTACGTCCTACGCTATATATTTTATGCCATTTCGAACAAACTACTTAATACAACTGTACTGCTACAACAACAATTTTATACAAAAGATGAACATTCGTCTCTGATTCGAATGTAGAACTTTTTTATATAATTATTTAAAAATCAAGGATCAATAAAAATATCAACAAAAGGAAAAAAGAGAAAAAAATTCGAATATAATTGAATTTCATCATTCAACAAAATTATATTATTGATTCAATTCTATTGATTTGAAACATTCTATTAAAATTCGATTCAACACAAACTTTAATTATTGATGATAAATGAAGTGAAACAATTGAAAAGAACAGACAGAAGAATACTAGTAATCATCATGAAATGGGTAATCCTTGTGGTTCCCAAAATATGGTGCTAAGCAGACACGTACATTTTGATGTGTTGAATTGATGTATTTAATATCGTCCTCATCTAATTCAAAATCAAAAATTGAAATATTTTCGATGATTCTAGACTTGGTAACAGATTTTGGTAGGACTACAACTCCCAATGTAGTTACCTAAAAAAAAGAAAAATTAACGTTGATATAATTCTCTTATTTTTACAAGTATTAATTAAATTGCTATTATGATATACCTACAAGATAATTGAGTACAACTTGGGCTGGTGTTTTATTATATTTCTTCCCAATTTCCTCCACTTTAGGGTCAAAAACTGTAGGTTTAGGTATCCTTGGTTTCCCAAAGGAATCTATTCTCCCTAAAGGGCAATATCCAGCTACAACAATATCTTTTCCTTGGCAGAATTCAATCAACTTTTTATTATTGAAATTTGGATTTACTTCGACTTGGTTGCAGACAGGTTTGATTTTACATTTGTCCAGAATCTTTTCTATTTGAGCTTTATTGAAGTTGGATACGCCAATGCTTTTCACCAGTCCCAATTCATAAGCTTCTTCCATTCCTTCCCAAGTTTCTGTGATGTCTACGTCACTGTAGGCGTCTGGTCTTCCTTCTGTAGGCCATGAACCAGCTTCCTCCTAAACAGAAATACATGATCAAGGATAGTGTTTGTAATGAAAATAGTCGTTTTTGCGCGCATGTTCTGGGGAACAGCGTGCTATCATTTTGCTCAAATGTCTGTAATATTCTAATTTTCTGCCGAAAATGGTCTGAAACGATTAGGTTCGATTCACTGATGAAGAATCCGAGGTGAAATTTGAGTTATTCCAGCCAGCCGTTGCCACGATAACTCTCGAACGGAAAGAGATAGCTATACAGGGTAGGCGCGCCGTCCAAATGCGACGGGCAAGTTAGTTAATGGGCATAATCGGCCCAATGGTTCTCCATTACTAATTTTGTTTTCAACCAATACAAATCCGATCGAATTGGAACTTGGTATCTAGTTGTAGAATACCAACATAAAGAGGTGCCTATGTGAAATTAAAAAAAATATATAAAATATTATTTATCTCACGATAACTTGAGAACGGAAAGAAATAGGCATAATCGGCAAAACAGTTATGGAATTATACCTATCTGGAATTTTGTTGTTATTATCACATCAACTCAAAAAATACGAATCCGAGCAAATTGAAACATGGTAATTGGTTGTAGAGAATACCTACTTGCGAAATTTCGTGAGGATCGTATCATTAGAAAATTTAAAAAAAATTATACATCTCAGAAACTATCGGTGCGATATAGCTGAAATTTTGCGATAGCCTTCGAAACCTAACATTACAGCCAAGTTCCAAATATGAACACGATCGGATCTATATTGTTGGAGATCCGAGCCGCCTTGGGTTAGTTCAGTAGCTGGTTGGGTGATCATTGCAACGACGGAGAGAGACTTTAATTTTTCAGGTAGGCTGCTCATACGAATCCGACATTCAAGTTCGGCATAATCGGCCAAACGGTTTTGGAGTTATACCCATCTGAAATTTTGTCGATATTTCCTCTATAACTCAAAATATACAAATGCGATCCAATTAAAACTCGGTAATTACTTGTAGAATGCCAACGCGCTAATTTTCGCCGAATTTCGTGAATATCGTACCTATTCTCAAATGAGAAGAATGTGAAAATATATCCAAAGGTAAGTAATGATATTACGGAATCGGTTCCCGTAGCCGAAATTGTTGTTTTTCGTTATTTTTTCATTTCTATGGAAATAATAACTTTGATAAATAGTATATCTATTGATTTTAAGTCGATCTTTGAATAAAATTATACATGAGCCGTGAGTTTTATCGTGTATTATTATAGATATTTAACGAAATTCAATTTCGATTGAATACATTTGCCAGAATTAAAATTCTGTGATCTTAGACGATTTTCTCATTACTCACGTCTGTCTTTAAAATGGTACGAATAAATGTATTCATATCTTATAAATGCTGAGAAAACGGTCTGTATCGATAGTAAATTCGATTAAGACTTTCTAATAGAGGTGAAGAAAACATTTTTAACAGAAATTTGATCGGTTAAAGGTAAAATTCGATAAAATTTCAATTATTTTCACTAATCTTTTTAGTATTTTCATAAAATCGCACATAACTTCAAGCCACCATTTTTCAATCGGGTACCGACTAATGGCGTATTCCATTGGCAGCACTGGTGCTGCACTGCACAGAATATACCTTAGGGTATATTCTGTGCTGCACTGAGTGCAAAAAATGTTGCACTGGACGTCAAAATGCTCGACGAAATTCTCCAATGGAATACGATTCATGCACTCAGTGCGCACGAGTTCTACCAATGGAATTCGCTATAAGTATGAGGCGTGAATATGGAACATGCTCACATGCTCCTGACTTCACGTCAGTACTTTTCTCAATTTTTTTTATACAAAATACATGTTATGTGGAAAGTTTCAGAATTCTGTGCAGTTCCGGAAATATTCGGAATAACTAACTATTAACATTTTAAAATCGTTATGTTTTTTCCTGGCTTCATTTGAAAACGAAATTGTAAATAAATAGCACATTTACATTGGTACTTTTTCCGCTCCATCTAATAGCGTCCAATCCAACGTTTCGTCCTCAAATAAGGTGCCATCCTCGGTTAGATTTTCCCAAATGCCGCCCTGTTATTTTTATGACAAAATCTGGAGCAATTGGCTAAATAGATTTTTAACTTGTTTTAGCTATTATAGACTTAAAGTATTTTGCATTCAGCTCTGAGCACTATCTAAATATCTATTTGGGAAAGTAATAACAGTGTAAAAATAGGTAAAGCTCAAAATATCCAATTAACATATTATGTTTTTCAATAAAAAAATTGAAAAAGTTGTAATAAAAAATTATAGAATACTACCGACTTGAAGTCAGTCCATCGAGCTGAATTTCGGTATTCATATCGTAAAATGGCGGCACTAAAGTATTTGAGGAAGTTCGGAAGATTCTGACGGGTAAATACCGAAATTTAAAATTTTTAAGTAAAAAAATTTTAATTTTTTTCTAGTGCGATCCCCCACTATTCGATCAAACAATCAAGACTCATGGGGGAGGGATTGATCCCCTAAATCACCCCCTATCTACGCTAATGGTCTAGATAAATAAAATTAATAAAAAATTATCGAATACATTAAAAACTGTATATGCTCAAAGTTCACATCCATTTGATTCATTGAGTTATCATTATTTAGTTCCTTACCTTGAACCCGAAGGGCCAATGTATCAAGTATAGGTCCAAATAGTCCATCTTCAAATTCTTCAGGGACTCCTTCAACATGGGAACCACCTTCTCCTTTTCGTGGTAATTGCTCCAAAGCTGTTCAAAAGTATGAAGATTAGTTCGTTCTTTTCAGGGATCATTCTAAAAATTTATAAATGACGAATGAAGTCCGTGTCTCAGTTTGAACAAATTCGTTTGATGCAAATATGTCTATGGAAATCGATATTAAAGCGAAAAAGTTCAAATTCTTTTTTGATGATTTTAGAAACATATTTTGCGCGATCGCACCGGATCAAAAACATATCGTACAAATAAATGTCTGAGAATTGAACAATTTCTTACAGTGACAGAGATTTTGTGGTTGCTAGATATATATAGATGGTAGGTAGGTGCACAAGGGAGCCAGAACACAACAATTAAATGTGGACTATAGGGCTCTTAATTTCCGAGGTACAGAGGGTGATTTATTGATACGGGATGAATCTTTGGTTGCCATAACTCCCGAACCGTCGAAGAACTTCTTTTCAAATTAGTCACGTATTATCAGCTCAGGCCATACAGTTTTTGGCGCTCTTGTTCCCAATATGTCTGTCGTTTTTTAATGATCTTAAACGTTTAGTTTAAGACTAGCTGATGAAGAATCCGTAGTCAACTATAATTCTGCCCGTCTGTGAGGACGATAAAGGCGGGTTTATACAGCAAATAAAATAAGAAACATATTAAAATAAAATAAGAAAGTAGAACAAGCACATATCAATGATAGCGTTTATACACGAAATAAGAATAATAACTAAAGCATATTGAAGAATATGTTCACTGTTGGGTAAGCAATCTACAGTGTTGTGCCTAAGATGACGTGAGGACACAGTAACAAAGCTCCTCGCACAAGCTCTTAAGACCTTAGGATAAGGGATCTTCTCGGAAGATCTATAGGAGTGTCAGTGTAATCATATCATATCAACTATTCAGCTTACAATATACCATAGATCAATACATACATAATCAACGAAACTTCATCCTGTATAATACACTGCTCAACAATTGATAGGGATCGCTTACTTTTTCTAAATTTATTTCTGAATTATTCGCTCCAAGATTATAAATTTAGTTTTTTCAGTTGATAATATGGTTCACTTGAGAAAAGAATGAAAAAATGGAAAGTTGGAGAGAAAGAAAGACTTTATTAGGAACACTCAAAATTCTGTGCTTGAATAACATAAAAATTTTATGATGACACCACAAGAAGGCTGAAGTTTCGGTTAAGCTAGTACCTAGTTGGCCCCCCACGAGCTCGTCTCAAGCATTCTACCCTACGAGGCATACTTTCAATCAAACGATTTATAAAATTTTGGGGCAAATTCGTCCAAATATCCCGTAAAGCGTTAGAAAGGTCCTCCAGGTTATTGATCGGTTGTTCTAAGGTTGACAATTGTCTAGACATATCAGACCAGACATGTTCGATGCAATTCATGTCTGGAGAGCGAGCTGGCCAGTCCATCCTATCAATAGCATGAGTTTCTAGCGCTTCATTAACCAGACGACTACGGTGTGGATGGGCATTATCGTCAATTAAAATGAAATTCTCGCCCAAGGCAGCCGCAAACGGAACAATTATGGGTTCAATAATCATATCGTGATATCTCTGGCTGGTCATTGTGGTGTTCTGCAGAACAACCAACTCTGTGCGTTGGTTCAAACAAATGCCTCCCCATACACATATAGAACCTCCGCCAAAAGCTGTTGTGGGTACCATAAACTGTTCTGCATACCTTCGACCTCTTTCCCTCCAAGCAAGAATACGTCCATCGGAGTTGACCAAACGAAATCTAGACTCATCCGTAAATAAACATCGGCTCCAATCTTCAACTGTCCAATTGCGGTGCTCCTCAGCCCATTGCCGTCGATGAACCCGGTGTTCCCTATTCAAACGGGGATGTTGTACCCTCCTACGTGCTCTCAAACCACGAACATGTAGTCGTCGTCTTACAGTCTGGTTCGAAATTAGAACTCCTGTTGCAACTCTCAGTGATCTATTGAGCCGCGAAGCCGGGTAAGTGGGATTTCTCCTAGCATTGAGGACCAAAAGACGATCTTGGGCAGCTGTTGTACTGCGCTGCCGACCTCCCCCATGAACATAAGCTACTGAGTCGTTTTGGATGAACCTATTCCAAGCCCGACTCACGACACTTTGCGAAACATTCAACCGCCGGGACACTTCTCGCTGGGACAAACCTTCCTGTATCCACCGTATGATTTGGTCCAGTTGCACAGGAGCCAAACGTCTTCTCGGCATGACTGATAAGCTAATATTGTTCTCATTTCTTCAATTATTGTCACCTTATGTGTTTGAACGAGAGAAAAAAACAGATTTAATAACAAATACCACATTGCTTTTCACTCCACATGTAACAGCCTACAGATAATAATCGATTTTGTGGATGAAGTGAGGAAAAATTTTATATAATCAACTCAAAACATCTTAATTTTTCCTTAGAGAACATATAATGTACAGATATTCACGAGATAACTTGAAAAAAATACAAATGAAGAGAAGTTCATAAGTGATCCTTAGCAATTGTTGATCAGTGTATAATCAATATACAATATTACACTGATTTGATCAAATTATTCGACCGTGAGACACGGGCTGAAGCTTATTCGTACAGGTTGATTCCAAAATTCAAAGTTAATGCTTCTTTTTTAACTACGCATACAGAACTCTTCAAAATTAACAACATCCACGAGTAACACTAAAATTGGCCACTTACAATATAACAGAATATCTCAGAAAAGCGGACACGTTCCTGTAAACATATTTCGTGGATATATTGCTCATTTTCGGGAAAAGTCGTTGGATATTGCTAACTACAACTTGGTAAATGAATAGTGAACAACGTTGAACAATTTTTAGTAGATATTGTATAGTAGGGGGTAACGTTGCACTGCGACCTTTAGGTCTATTGTGCCCCCCCGTCAGAGCTGTCTATGTTACCACCATCTACAGCTTGCCTTACAGTTCCAGAGTTCTGATGAACTCCCAGTATCTGGGATGGCTCAAAGGAGGCTACGTCTTCGCTTCTGCAGATTTCTTGCCCAAAGCATTCCTTGCTTTGATTTGAGATGACGAGGCATTCCGTAATCAGCAGATCATCAGTTTCATCCTCCTCCCCACAAAATCTGCACTCGTCAGTTTCTGCTAGCTCCAATCTCATCATATGCTTCCAAGGCAAGAACAACAGGATCTCCTTGGTATCTGAGCTGATGGTTTCCTCACAGCTGTGAGGAAACCATAAGTGAGGAAGGTGCAGCGTGTTTTTACTGAGACCCACATACTTCTTCGATCTGACAGTGTCAAAGTTCCGGAGGAACTTTATGGAAATATACATTCCTCAGAGAGATCTCCAGAGTATATATACCTCTTTCAGTTTCTTCTTTCATCTGAAATTCACATTAGTAGGAGTATCTACCTAACCCACAGTAGGGTTCCGGGCCAATAAAAGGGATTTGAACTCCTTTCTTTGCAAGTTTGTTAGCCTCCTCATTTCCTTTAATTTCCGAGTGACCAGGAACCCATACCAAGGAGATCCTGTTGTTCTTGCCTAGTTCTTTAAGTTTTCCTCGTAACTGCCATATTAGCTTAGACTCGATAACATGGGAGCTAAGAGCTTTAATAGCAGCTTGACTGTCAGAATGGATTGCTGTATCACACATCTGATAGTTTCTTTGTAGGTTCATTTCCACGCATCGTTCGATTGCATGTATTTCTGCCTGAAAGGCGCTCGGATAGGAGCCTAGCGATAGTGAACATTTGATGCCTGCCCCATATACTCCAGCGCCATCTTCTATATTGGCGTTTGAACCGTCTATGTACAATGGAATGGAATTTTTTTTAAAGAAATTACGTGGTGGATTCCCTGTCCCAGCCTTTCTTTCTATACCTAGCATCGTAGTGATGTTCTTTTCGAGGCTTACTTTCTTAATCATTTCGTCACTAGTAAGATTGGTTGATGAAATGTACCTGGTAAGAGAGGTCCAGGCTTTCTGGTTTTTAATACTCTTATTACCTGTTCCTTTCCTCGATATTCTGAAAATGGCCATTTTGTCTATCACTAGATGAAGGTGTGAAGGTGTGAGATTTGCGATAATCTCAAGCGGCCTGGTAGGACAGGTTCCCATAGCTCCAGTAATGCAGAAATATGCAATCCTTTCTACTTTGTCGAGGATTTTCCTCGTACTATTCTGGCTTATTTTTGTATATTTTCTAGTAGATAGATAAGACTACTGGGAAAATACCTATAATTATCTGATATGAAGAAGATAGTGTAGTTTTTGCGTTTTACAAAAGTTTATTAAAAGCTATAATTTTGATGAGTTCTGATCTAAACGCAGTTGAAGCATAATCCTAACTTTGCAATCACCCTGTAGCTAGTCTTTGTGCTGAATATTTTTTTCACCTTGCTAGTTATGAATATATCTTCTCTTTTTATAACACCCTCTTCGATTTTTGTTGCTACACCTTCTCCTACTTCGGGCTCATTGCCGTAGTACCAGGCACAATCAATATGTTTATAACCTGCGTCAATGGCATCTTTTACTGCTTGTGTAACTTGACCTGGGGGTGACTGAAATCACAAAATACATATTAATTTACTGAGAGTCTAAACCATATTCGCTTTACTAGATACCTACTAATTAAAGACAGAGACGCGATCAAAATTAACACCGGTTCCGGCCGCGTCTCAGGCCGCGCCAGTTTGTGTACCCTTATGAATATCCATGTGTGTAGAAACATATTTTGGCGACCCTAATTTGAAAAAATATACAAAAAATCGAAAACACAAAAATATGCATGAAGTGTACATATATTGATAAATACTACATAGTTTCTTAATAAAGAATGAATTATAAATTAATATAACTATGAATGAAAATTATTTTACAAACAAGACTGCGTTCTGATTTTGTGTTTTTGAGTGAAAAAAATTATTTGCATTTCTCAAATGATCCAGGATCTAAAAAGAATTATATTTGACAAAAATAAATATATACATCAAGCTTTTGAGATGATAAGAATTATCTGAAGAGTGCTATCTAGAGTGGAATGTTCCAACAATTCTTCGAAAATATCTGCTATTTGGAATATTGAATGAGTTTTTTGTAATTCCTGAATTTTTGTACTCATCACCTTGAAAATGTTTGTAGTATGTATATAGAAAATTAAATCGTCGATGTCACCCAATCGAAAATTTCACGGAAAAAACCAGTCATGTCTAGTTTTATAGTTCAATCTGTCAATGCAGTTGTTGAATGGAGATTCACAAGGTGCTACTTTCCTTAAAAACTATGTGTCAGCAATCGCCAAAACTAACGCTTTTCGCTCTATTTTAAAATAGAGTGCTCTTTTTTGCGCGGATGTTCTGGGTAACATCGCGTTATCATTTTGCCCAAATGTCTGTAATTTTCGAATTTTTTGCCTAAAATGGTCTCAAACAATTTGGTTCGACTCTCTTATGAAGAATTCGAGGTCAAATATTTTTCTGGCCGGCTGGCTGTTGCCACTATAACTTGAGAACAGAAAGAGATAGCGCCTTGAAATTTTCTCAGTAGTTGGCGTGTCCTAATACGATGGACAACTTCCTTAATGGGAATAATCGGCCCAATAGTTTCTGAGTAATAATTTTGTTTTCAACCAATACAAGTCCGATCAAATTGAAACTTGGTGAGTAGTTGTAGAGTACAAACTTATGGACGTTGGTAAAATTTCGTGAGAACCGTATCACTAGAATATTTCATATAAATAATTGAAAAATATTATTTATGTCACGATAATCTGAGAACGGAAAGAGATAGCGATTTTCATGTTAGGTTGTGCATTTTGATGCGCCATTTGAGTTTGTTTATAGGCATAATCAGCCAAACGGTTTTGGAGTCAATTTCAATGATTTTTTAAAAAATTTCTAGCGATACGATCTTCACGCAAGGTTTCGCGTTAACGCGAAACCTTCAAGTAAGTATTCTATAATTGTTTATTCATCTCTCTGTGTCGGTTAATTTAACGAGCACGTAGTTAACGAATACTTCACGGAGAGGTTGAATAAATCAATAATCAACCTTTATCAAGCCATCCATACAGCTGCCCTACAGAGGATCATCAACCTTCGAACGACTGTTCTTCACCTTCAACAAACGAGAATATTACTTGACCTTTTGCGCCGAATCAGTGTTCATCGAGACACCCATTGAATGAACTGACAAGATCAGCAATCAATTTACAATATGTAAATAATTGTTCTTTCGTCATAAATATTATACGAACAAATATTTTTATATTTCTTTCTTTTTTTTCCAGTTATTGTTTATTTTTGAATAGTTGAGTTATTGTTTCATTCCGGATTAATTATTAAAAGTTTCAGAATACTTAAATTATTATATTTCAATTTGGTTTCTTCTTGTAATTATAAGACGCTGGAAGGAAAAACATTGTTCCTAACAAGTGCGCAAAGTGACTTTTCCGCACGACAAAACTTATCCGATCTAACTGTAAATGTGTGCGGAAAAGTATAACTTTGCGCACTTGTTAGGAAAATAACTATACTACTACTCCGAATTATTGAATGACTTGAACATTATGTAATTTTTGAAAAAAATACCTGTACTCTAGTTGAAAATTGGCGAGTTTCAGAAGTCTACTCAAAAATATTCCTGAGTATAAGCCTATATCTCATCACTTGAGTGATGATACAGGCCGTAAACATGATAATTCTAGAACGAATGGGCAAAATCCACGGAGTGGTTTCGGAGTCATGGCCATTTGAAGTTTAACTAAGTCCAGTGCCAAGTTCTAGAATTACGAGCTAAATATGTATGCAAAGTTCTGTATTGATCAACTAGAAACATAAAAAAAAATAGAAATTTTTTTCCCAATAACTACTAATAATAATATAATAAATAAATACTGATGTGCTCATATGAATAAATAAACTATTCAACTATTTTGCTTGAAATTCCGAAATCACCCATCGGGTTGAGTCTAATTTTGGCATTAAGGAGACCAATAATGACATCTTGGAGCATGCACAATTTCATGGAGAATAGACTTCTAGGAGTCTCGAAATAAAATTTCAATGGAACATGCACGCAAAAGCTCCTGACTTCACGTCTATGCTTAACTCAATTTATTTCCAAACTACTTCCAAATTTTCGTTCTCAAACAATGAACAGATTTCTGATAGAATTAGATACTGCAGAATAAATATTCATAAAAAGTATTATTTCAACCGAAATTCAATTATATATCATAAAATAATCATTGGGGCCGCAGCCCCAAAGCCGCCCCCCTCTGGCTGCGCCAGTGCAAGATAATATAGTCAACAATGTTCCAAGTATGCCTACACTTAAATACATAAAAACAACCATAATGATAATAATAATAAGAAAATTATATTTAAATATGCAGTCCTTATCAAGCTTAAATAGTTATTCAAAACCATATTTATGTCGATTACCTATCAGGAATATATTGTGTGGAAATGAGTCGTCAACGATTTTTTTTTATCAACTTGCTTTTGATTTTTAAATGAACAATTCATATTTTTCATGAATATTATGTATGAAATAAACTGCTCCACAAGAGTTAGGGATAATCGTTTCAACTAAAATAACTGACATTCTGAAATCTTTGTTTGCGCTGAATGAAATTCCTCAAGATATATCTTTAGGAATTTCATTCCATAAACGAGGCAGTAGTGCTTTGAGGTCATTCAATGTTTCTGGTGGAGGTTGGTGATCATCTAGTCTTCTTTGTAGCATATCCCATGCATGTTATATGCAGTTTAAGTCTGGCGAATGCGGCGGTATTGGTAAATGTGGAATACCATGCTCGTCTCGCGCATTTTCTACTATGGCAGCATGAAAATTTGGCACTACGTTGCCAATGACATGTTCCCTATAATGTAAAGCAGTCATATTACCAGGACAAATGTGAAGGTCTGTGCGCCCGTTGTACCATATCCCAGCCCATATCATAACAGAGCCTCCTCGAAATGGATGAACCTCTTCCACCTGACTGCGATTTCGGGGTATACGCGGCATAGTCCATACCCTTATTCTTCGAGAATCTGAAAATCGACCGTATCTGGATTCATCTGTGAAAAGTACACTACGCCATTGGACGTTCAGATTAACATGCTGCCTGGCCCATTCTAATCTTTGTCGTTTATGCTCACGTGTTAACGGAACACCCCTCTATGGACGTCTAGAAGCCAGGTTAATCTCCCTCGCCGAAATGGTGACAAAACGGTCTTGTGTGGGTGTTGTTTTTCTTGGTCCACCAACCCTATGTCTTTCCTGCACCGAACCTGTCTCATTGAACCTATTCCAGGGTCGCGATATTACACTTTGCGATACTTGAAATGTTTCTGCCACAGCGACTTGAGTGAGGCCACCCTGTAGCATACCGATAGCCCTATTAGCCTCGGCGTTCTTTAATTTACGTCTTGGCATCTTAAGAAGGTCGTGAAATTTACTAAGTTCGATATCGCTAAGAGACAGACAATAAATTAACTGCATATTGAAATGCTAAATCTTACGAATAATGTGAAAAACTGCCAAACTCAAGAAAAAAGACGACCAGCTGGTGAAAATATGCATTCAAATCGAATTAATAAAATTGTATTGGCAGCTGATCATGTTTTTGATATTGTCTTTAAAATGTTTCGCCCCTCAGAATTAACAACTTAATATGATATCCCTAACTCTTGTGGAGCAGTGTAGTTTGGAAGAGCCGTTCTCCACTTGAATTTGTTTCATTATCAGGATCATTATAAATATATGCAGAATGTCCCGAAAATTAACGTCAAGCGGATTCTGAGCGAGAACCAGGATATATCAATTTTGGCGAAACCAAGAAGAAATGCGTGTTATTTACTATGTGATAAATCAACAAATCCAGAGGGTTCAGCCACTAAGGTCTAGAAATGGCTTCGTATAAATATTATATTTATGCGTAGAGTTCACAAATCAACCCAGGGGTTTAATTGGTTTGCCGAAAAGCAAGAACAGACGCGTTTCAGGATTCTTGGCCTTCATCATTGTTCTGTAGCTCTCGACAAATTCAACCAAGCTGAGTCGTGTTAAGCTTCCCATAGCCGGACAGAGAGGATGTATAAATGCTCACGCCACCTATGAGACAAAACAAGGAACTCAGTTTTCCGTCCCCTATTGAAAATTTGAACCGTGAAAACGTATTTTCAAAGTAATTGTAAAATGGCTGATACACAGTGCTTCCCAGCAACTCCACACCAAGAGAGTCTTTTCGATTTTTTTCTGGTGAATAGACAACATTAGTGTTCGCATCAATATGATTGTACCTAGACATTTTTTTTTTTGGCTTGGTTTTTCGATATTTGTTCGAATTGTCACAAATATGTGATCATAAAGAAAATACTTTACTGTTGTTGAAATTGAACTGATGGATATTCATAACAAAATTCTATTTCAATCAAAAATTCAGCTATAAATTTGAAATTTGCTGAAACATTTGCATTAATGGGATTATCGTATATGAATTGAATGTGAAATTGAAAGAGTTCAATTGTAATAGTACGAATAGGAGGAACTTTGCACCAGAATGAAACGACTTTTGAGGGAAAATTCAAACAAATGTCAAAAAATTGGTTCAAGCACTGACGTGAAGTCAGGAGCTTTTGCCCGTATGTTCTATTGTCCATTCTCCTGTATTGGACACTCTTAATCGAATTTACCATAGTGCAAAAGCTCCTGACTTCACGTCAGTGCTTGAACCATGGTAAATTCGATTGAGAGTGTCCAATACAGGAGAATGGACAATAGAACATACGCGCAAAAGCTCCTGACTTCACGTCAGTGCTTGAACTCGATCGAATTGAAGCTTGCTAACAATAGTTGTAGAATATCGACATAAAGACGTGTGTAAAATTTTGTGAGAACTGTACCGCTAGAAAATTTTAAAAAACTTAGGAAAAAAAAATTGCTTCAAGCACTGACGTGAAGTCAGAAGCTTTTGACCACTAATTTGTCATAAGTATGTGCAATGTAATACATTTTTTGCTAAGAAATCGAAATATACAGACATTTGGACGAATATATAGTGCGCAAAATGATTCTTTGGAATTTTTCATCTCAACCAATGCAATATTTAATAATAATTTCTTTGAGTTAATTCGATATTTATAAGCGGTATAAAGCCATGTTTTGTACTTCTTTGAATAAATGTTCTGGTCTAAAACAAGTTCATTTTATTTTTTTTTTTGACTCGCGCTACTTCTTTCAAATGCTTGGTAACCTTGGCACACAATTTTTTTTTTGCCGTAATTCTTCAGTAGATTACAGTATTTAATAATTCACTGAAAAAATTATATGCAGTCATTTTCTATAACCCCCCAAATATTTTGCCATTTGACAAGAAATCGTCCTTGGAACATTTTAGTACTGTTCTACGCTCAGTATAGGTTTTCCTGAAGATATCAGATTTTTTTGAACATTTGAATGAAATAGAAATACCGAATAAAGTTCAAGTGTAAAATATTAATAACTCACATTGAATGTCCCAAGTCCTATTATTGGTATTTCTAAACCATTGTTGAACTTCAAACTTTTTGATATCATGGTTTAACAAAATTGGGGTAGCTTTTTCACTGAAATTTTCCCACACAATTTATATACTATACGATTACTTCAATATATATAGTTGCATATTGTATTTGAATATGTTAATATCTGAACCAAAAGTAACGTAGTGGGAACATCACATGCGCAAATATCACTGCATCCTCAATCAGTATATCGTTGTTGAGTATAATTAATTAAGTTCTTGACCTAAGGAGATTATATTGGCTACAGTTCAAAAATTTTTGTTTTACGTTGAGAAGCTAATTGATAAAAAAAATTGAGAAAGCGTATCAAAAAGAAGAACAATGATTATTTCAAACTTCTGTGGCACTTGTCAAAGATGCAAGGTTATAAATGAAATTGACATTTTGTGATTTTTGTGATGTGGCCTTTGTAAGATAGGAGTGATAGGTTGGCTAATGTAAACGAAAAGATTTTAAAGCGTTTGTGAAAAATTAAACGCATATTTAAATAATTGTTTGCAACATGAAAGCGTTTACGATATGCCTTATTTCAATTTTATTTATTTACATAGGCTTTGCCGGTGGACAATCCAAAAAACCTGTAAGTTCTGATTTTCGAAACCGCTATCACCATCATGAGCTTTCCCAAACTTGTACGTCATTTAATTCTAGACCCTATCACTGGAGGAAAGATTCGAACAATTGAATTTCGTCTATAAAAATAGACCTGTTGTAAAATTCAATGGAAACCAGTTCCGGACCTTTGTTAAAGGAGCACCTAGAAATTATTCCACAGTGGTGATGTTCACTGCATTGGCTCCTCAAAGGCAGTGCGTCATTTGTAGACATGCCAGTGAAGAATATTATATAGTTTCCAATTCCTTCAAGCATTCACCTAGCAACTCTAAGAAGCTCTATTTTGCTATTGTTGATTTTGATGAGGGATCCGATGTTTTCCAGATGGTATGATGCCATTTCATCCCGCATTGCTTTGAAAATTTTGACAACTATGATTTTAGATGAAATTGAACACAGCTCCGGTCTTCATGCATTTTCCACCCAAAGGTAAGCCTCAGAAGGCTGATACCATGGATATATCAAGGGTTGGTGTATCTGCTGAAGAAATAGCTAGATGGATTGCGGATAGGACTGATGTCCAGGTATACTTATTTGAGATATCGTATTAGGATATTCAATCATTTTGTCTATTTCTTTTAGATTCATGTTATTAGGCCACCAAATTATTTAGGAACTGTTGCTGCAATTATTCTTTGTGGATTAGTGGCTGGCTTCTTATATTTAAGAAGAAATAACTTGGATTTCTTGTACAATAAAACTATGTGGGGAATGTCATCACTATTCTTCTGTTTTACAATGATTTCTGGTCAAATGTGGAATCATATTAGAGGACCACCTTTTCTCCATCAAGGACAAAATGGACAAATTGCCTATATTCATGGATCATCTCAAGGACAATTTGTTGTAGAGACTTATATTATCATGATTCTGAGTATCCTTTATGAAAAATCTTATATGAACCAAACAATAGATAGATATCCACAGATGAGGCAATGCGTAAAAATAAAATTTAGATTAATTTTAAATTATTCTTAGATATTGGCTTTGAATAGAATATTCATGGGAATCTAGTAGTTTCAGAGCTTATTTTCGTGAAGAATAACAATTTTGAAATTCCAGTAATTTTAATTTCTAGGGTCCCTAATAATTATAGAGTGTTCAACTTTTGATATTATGTGAAATCCCTGAAACTGAATACTCAATTCTGCTCTTATTTTGTAATGGAAAAGTGTGGTTACTGGTGTAGTGTCAATGGAATAGTTTGAAAGACATCATAAAACAATCTTGCTGCATGAAACCCAAATATGTCGCTATTCCTGCTGAAATTGTCATATTCGAATTACGATTCATTATAATTGAACCCAAGGGAGTTTTCAGAATTCGGGGCAAAAAACCATTTTTAATTTATCATATAATATTATCAGAAACCCTGATTATACTTTATAGTAATCATCAAAAAGCTTATAGAATGTACCTCTATATATTATCTATTATGTCTTTCTCAAAAAGGCCAATGCCTGAAATAGAACTTGAGTACTACTGTCCATTTATGCCAACATTTAGTCTATGTTCTTTTCCGTGACGCCATCTATTCATATTTAAGTACATTGATATACAAGTTTCATCGTGTATCAATTATCATATCGTATCGTTGTAACCACAAGGTAACTCATACTTGGCAGTCAACATTTTTATGACTAGTCATTCTCTCCATATTTCCGGAACATTCTAATCACAGTAATTTAAGGCAGGTATTGACAGAAATAAATATTAAATATTCCATAAATCTGATGATGTCTGTTAGAATCGCAAGTGAAATTCTGGTGATGTCCTCCAAAAATATCAAAATCAACTCGGGGAACACACCAAGGTTTTAGACATTGTAATATTATAATGCTTCAATTTTCCTTGACTATTTTCAAAGATGCTGCTGTTGTAATTGGTATGATTCTTCTAACAGAAGCAGCAAGGGGTAAAAGAGATCCCAATAAAACAAAAATAATGGCAGTCAGTGGACTTATTTTAGTCTCTATATTCTTCTCCTTGCTGCTCTCTATTTTCAGAACGAAGACACAGGGATATCCTTATAGGTAAGTTTCAGATTTATTCATTGTCGAATTAACCGCCGTATTCACAAAGCATTCAATCTCGGTTAAGTCCTAACTGAGGTCCTCAGTTAAGGATAAATTGGGATAATAAGGGACAATAAGGAATATAGGTGGTAAAACAGACCTGTTTCACCACCGTTAAATACGTTAACTGAGGTTGGGATTCATATTTATCCTTAACTGAGGACCTCAGTTAGGACTTAACGGAGATTCAAACACTTAACAATGCTTTGTGAATACAGCGGTAAATCTGTTTCATTTCCCATTTTTCGTGGATGTTTGCTCTAAAAGCTAAAATTAGTTTTGTTTCTTCTTTGTCTATTTTATATTTAAATGTGCCTTATTTATTTACAGGTTGCTGTTCAATTAAGGAAATATCTATTGAGTTGCTGTGTATTTTTGTTACAGTATGTTAGATTTTTTTATTAAATTTTTTATTAATTTATCTTCTGTACTTTGAGTAGAATCCCTGTTTCTTTTATTATATGTAGATAGTTCTGCATCGCATTCTGCATGCACATTGTCATAATAATCATTACTACAACAGAATTAGTCCGGAGGAACATTCTATTATGATGAATAGTAGGTAATATTTGAGGAAGGCTACTAAATGATGGTATATAGCGCCGTCTGAATGTAAGAACTAGATAACTAAAAATTTCAGGATTTTCAGTTATCTACTATTTCACATGATAGCCCCAAGGAGCTTGTCCGAGTTGATAATCAGTTGTGTTCTTTGTAGGCATTGTTACTGTGTCACCCTAGGCATATAAATGACATCTGAACGATAAGCCAAATTCAGTTTAAAAACTCTCATTACACTCGTAGACGATATCAAGCCGAATTTAATTTAACAACTCTTGTTACAATCTTCTAGCGACCTCTAGTAGATTCCAGATCATTCTTAACAACTGAGAAATAATGATTTTGCCATTTTCTCGGAAAAACATAGATTGAGTAAACCAGTTACATTCAGGCGGTGAAAATGAGGTAGGGTTGATTCATTGGACTGGCCTAAAAATAGTAATGTTTGCTATACAAATATTAGC
The DNA here is from genome assembly GCA_937662695.2 of Halyzia sedecimguttata. NCBI lineage: Eukaryota > Metazoa > Arthropoda > Insecta > Coleoptera > Coccinellidae > Halyzia > Halyzia sedecimguttata. Next base: position 65,079,802 of record OW569415.2, on the reverse strand, counting down.
CGATTTTGCAGAACATTGTATTTAAAAGCTATAGGTTGAGTTGAAAATACATCCTCCATCCAGAATAAAAAAAAAAAAAAAATTCATTTTTATCCTCGTGACATCGAATATCATTCTCTATAAAAATGTACTGGGAAAATTGGATCCCCGATCCTGTTGCAGGATTTCAGAGGTTCGGTTGAGAAAATAGTGAACCGAAACTCGATTCAAATAGTGCAAAATCCATGTAGTAAGTTAGAATTTTCTCAATTGAATATTTTATGATCTGAAATTTGAATCTGTTTTTAGTATTTTGGGTATTTATCAACAATGAATGTTTTCAAAAAAATATAGACAGATCTGCTTAACTCTCCAAGTAGAGGCATTTTAGAATATAATAGACTAAAACTCAATTGAAATTGTGACAAATCCAAGTAGTAAGATATGATTTTTTTCAATTAAGCAATTGAAAAATTATGGCGCATATTTCTTGAACTCAATCACGCTGTATTTCTAAATTAGGACTTTGCGGATATATTTTTATAATATTTACCTAAATTATATTTATAAGACATACTGTTTTATCAAAATCTGTTCCAAGTTTTTTATCCAAAAATTAATCATCTCAAAAAATATACAAAAGTTTTCTTCTTTCCAGATTACTCTTCGAGTAGAAACATGTTTGGCTACATCCAACGACATTATTTTGGTTTTAATTAATTGTTATCAGTCATTGATATATGAATATGAAATTTTGGGTTATGAACTCAAAAATGTATAAGAAGACATGGGAATAAAAACAAGTTAAAAATTAGAATCATTGTATTTTCACTAACAATATTTTCCTTTCCCTAAACACATTGAACATTTCAGTGCTGTCAATTATTCTGCAACTTTATATACAATTCTCTTGCGCTTATTCAAAACAATAAACATTTACATACACATATAGAAATCTTTTCATTTTTCTCTTGATCGATAGGTATTATATTTGTCATAAACATCGTAAACGAATAATTGAACACACCATAAATATTCTTCATATTCTCCTTCCAATTCAATTGTCAACTGATATTTTTTTTTATATATAACCTCATTAAGAGATGATCCTTGGTCCTCATTATCTTCTTTATGAAATGAAAAAATCCTAACTTTCTAGCTAAGGTTGTAGTCTTCATTTTATTGTCAAATAAAGATTACTGTCTTGAGATGCAAAGCATATTGTGAGCCTTCTCGTGAGCTTCTTTGAAACAGTATTGGATGATAAACTTTTCCGAATACCTTTTTGCGCGTATGTTCTGGGGAACATATCGTGTTATAGTTTTGCCCAAATGTCTGTAACTTTCGAATTTTTTGACGAAAATGGTCTCGAACGATTTAGTTCGACTCCCCAATGAAGAATTCGAGGTCAAATTTGATTCTGACCGGCCGGCCGTCCGGCCGTTGCCACGATAACTTGAGAACGAAAAGTGCTAGCGACTTGAAATTTTCAGGGTGGGTGGCGCATCCCAATATGACGGACAAGTTCGTTAATGGGCATAATCGGCCCAGTGGTTTCCGAGTAATAATTTTGTTTTCAACCAATATAAATTCGATCGAATTGAAACTTGGTGAGTAGTTGTAGAATATGAACCTAAGCACGTTTGTGAAATTTTGTGCGAATCGTATGGCTTGAAAATTTTAAAAAAATATTTTTGTTGTCACGATAACTTTGAGAACGGAAAGAGATAGCGGCTTGAAGTTTTCAGGTTAGGATGTGTACCAGAACGCGACATTTCAGTTTGTTTATGAGCATAATCGGCCAAACGGTTTTAGAGTTATAGGCATCTGAAATTTGGTTGTTTTTTGTTCCTCATTAACTCGAAAAATACTAAACTGATTGAATTCAAACATGGTAATTAGTTTTAGAATGCCAACACAAAAATTCTTGCAAAATTTCGTGAGGATAGTATTTGTAAAAAATTTTAAAAAAATCATTGAAAATTGAAAAAAAAATTCTATATATCAGTAACTATTCATTTGAAATTGCTGAAATTTTGCAAGAGCCTTGATAACCTAACTCTACTGCCAAGTTTCAAGTTTTAACACGATCGGTTAAATATTGTTGGAGATTCGAGCATTCTTGTGTGAGTTCAGTAGATGGGTGACCGTTTCCTCGATAACTTTCGAACGAAAGGAGATAGGGACTTGCTTTGAATCAGTGCTTTGAATCAATTTTTTTCAATAATAATTGTGCCATGCATGACTAGTTTTTTTTTGTGGACGAGAAGCAGAATTACGTATATCAGGCAAACGGACGGACATTGTTTAATTGAATGTCCAAAACCGGAAATTTCAAACCATTGAATGTGTAGTACGTTCAAAAAAAATTCGGAAATAGAAATTAAATTCATGAAGTTCCAACAATAATGTGCATATTTTAACTGAACGAAATTATCATTCAATTGAAATATCCATTTAATATGTATTAATAAAGATAATAAACCGTATTCTCAACAATAACCGTTTTTATTGCATAAGATAAAGTGCGCCTCCTCGTCTGAAATTGCGAATTGTTAGTTACATAATAAAAGAAGCAAGTAGGTATTTTAAGTACCTACTGCTAATTCAATTATTTGAAAAATGGACATAGATCTCGCCACATTTTCCGATAACTTTTGTGGATGCTGAATATAATGCCATTTTCCAGCAGTGTAGCAGTTATATTATCTCTCCAGCAGTGAAACCCAACGCTAATATAATAAATAATATAAGGACTTTGATGAAGGTCGAACCAGTCTGCCTGCTTCACTTGAATGCTTAGCCCTCAACCGATTATGCCATAACTTGGCCGAAAGTTAAATATCACTACGCGTATAGACAAGTAACTATGAAAACATAGTTACTTGCAGTGTAACTTGGTACTTCATTTATTAATGCAAGTTTTTGTTGGGATATCAGTCATGATTGTGAAGTTATATACACATATTGCACATTAACAGCTGAGGATAAACAATATGGAATGGAAGCAATAAGTTGAGATACATGTTTTGCTTGTGTGGAACTTTTCCTCGATCCCAGTTGTTTTATATAAATATGGTAAGTGGTTCATAATATTGACGATTGACTAAGACAGGTTACACTGTCAATCTGGTATCAGTCTCGCATCACATCAATCATGGATTGATATCAGATTGACGGGAAACTGATCGATTGATGGAATATTAATGCAAATTAATGTACTTCGTCAGTCCATCAATCCGCATCAGTCTCATCGTGATCAAGGTGACGGACTGAACTGATGCGAGATTGTTGCTAGATTGATCGTGTAACCTCCGTCTTAGTAATTCGTCAAGATTATATGTTATCAGTCTCGCATCACATCAATCATAGATTGAAGTCAGATTTACGAGAAATTGGTTCTATATGCGTAGACTGATCGACTGATGATCCAGATTGATGGTAAGATTGATGTTATATTGATACCAGACTGACCATGTCTAAGACGGAGGTTACACGGTCAATCTTCCATTAATCTAACATCAATCTTACCATCAATCCGGATCATCAGTCTACGCATATAGAACCAATTTCCCGTCAAGCTAACATCAATCCATGATTGATGTGATGCAAGACTGATACCATAATCTCGCAGTTCAGCCCGTGACCTTGATAAATATGAGACTGATACGGATTGATGGACTGACGAAGCACATTATTATTCCATCAATCCATCAGAGACTGATACCAGGTCAATCTCCGTGGAAGGATCGAATCAATCTGTTCAAAACTGTGAATTTAGAAATGCTTTCATTCGGAAATAGTTTGACGTAACGGAGAGATGGTACCTACCTATTTTGTCAGGGTTTCTATGTAACTATCAAATTCCAATAGATATATGCATTATCTCAAGGTTCCAACTTACAACAAAACAAAGATATGGAGGTATGATAAACCGGGTTTGTATGAAGATACACAGGCCGTACCTACTGGCTGGATTCTGGCCTGGCGCACAGATATCTCAAATACTCATATAATACCTTGTGTACTGAGTTCCTTTTTATCTCGTCGGATTTTCTTAATAAATTCATGTCTACTAATATCTTCTCAATATTGTTGCGTTGACTTGTTAGCAATTTGAATATATCGGTCGTATTTGCTGGTATTGTAAGATCCCCCGCAAACTGCAAACTTTTTTATCTGCTGATAGTTTGATCGGGTTGGGCTTTAAGCGCACACACTGGCCCAACAAACAATCTGGAGACTGCTTCAAAATAATGTTCTCTTATTATTTCTTTTATACAAAGGAGGAGAAGGATCAAGAAGAGAAATCGTGAGTACTGGGTGCTTCCTATCTACCTACATCGATAGATGATTACATGGACAATTTAACACGATGCATTCCAAATTGCTAGATTTCCCGGAATAATTTGTTTTATTTTTTCTCCAGCATTTATCTGATTTCAGTCAGGAATAATTGCTTCACAAAATTCCTCCTACAATTTTTTTTCGGATTGACACCAGATAATTCTTTAATTTTTTTTTTATAAATAGTTGTTTGTTTTTCAATTTTCGATATTGAATTCCCGGTAAACGTTTCGACAAGCAGCGATTGAGAAGAACTGGGTGGTACCGCCATCTTGAAAAATACGCATGACTGCATGTATACACTGTACCAAGGCACCACAAGGCACGTAGCGAATGAATCGAGTCGGCGAACTAAACTGTCGGCAGCGTGCGCGATAAGCTTCCGCGCCATAATAATTAAGTAGTTGGCCGATAGATCAGTTTGAAGACAGTCGTGAAGCCCATCCAACTTATTTGTCGGCCGAAACCAAATCGGTGCAAAGGACTCCACAAACTGATGCGGCCGCGGTGGCGATCAGAGAGCGGTAGAGACCGCGATCAAAACAAACACATGGATATTCATGTGGGTGCACAAACTGGCGCGGCCTAAATTCTGGCGTGACTGCGTGAGTGTGTGTTGATTTTGATTGCGTTTCTGGCCGCCGACTTATCGCAAACGTCACCGCGGCCGCAACCGAGCCAGTTTGTGGAGTCCTTGTGTGCGCACTTTCATACATGTTCATGCTTATCAACAGCCCCATCAAACTATCAACCGATAAAAAGTTTGCAGTCTGCGGGGGCTCTATAGGTGAAGCTTGTATATCAGTATAAAATTCGAGTTGAATGCATCGACCACGTTCTTCAAAACTCCTAGGATATCAAGAGAACGATTTGTTGGTTTATTTCTGAGAAACGAGACCCCAGATCCCAAGATGTATTTTTGTAACTTTTGTTATCCAGAATGAGGCAAGATGTATAAATTGATAATATATTGAAAATTTAGAGTCATAGGGTTAGCAAATATCTTAATGTGAAGGACATATTATAAAGAGAATGATAGTTTCTATATACGAGGGTGGTCCGTTAAGTACTTAGCCTCACCGCCTGATGGCGCCAGTATCACAAGAGCAGTTTACTATCGTGTAGTACATTCTTGTAGACGGCTACTGTCGAAATTTCAGCCGGATCGGAGTGATCGGACTCGCAGTTTTGTTTTGGCAGCGTGTGGAATCGAGAGTGTCCGCAGATTTTAGAAGAATGGAAAAAGAGCAATAACGTTCGGTGATTGGAATATTGTTTTTGGAAGGGAAATCGCGCAGCGAAATCAAAGGGTGTTTGGATGCTCTGTACAGGGACTCTTCACCTTCGATGGCGACCGTCAAAAATTGGTTTAAGGAGTTTCAAGGTGGCCGCACGTCGGTTTTTGATGAGCCACGTCCAGGTGCTCCGAAAACGGCTACCACGGAGGATAACGTGAAAAAAATCCACGATCTCGTATTGGCAGACCGCCGATTGAAGGTGCGCGAGATAGCTGAGACAGTAGGCATTTAAAAAAATCGCGTGGGTCATATCCTGCATAAAATTTTGGGTATGAGAAAGGTGTCAGCGCGATGGGTGCCACGTTTGCTAACTCCGGACAACAAGCGCAACCGTGAGACCACTGCAGTGCAGTGATTGACGCTGTTTAAGCGAAATCCGAAGGAGTTTCTTCGTCGTTTCGTGACAGTCGACGAAACTTGGATCCACTGGTACACACCAGAGACCAACGAAACAGTGGACTTCACCGGCGAATGTGCTCCGAAGAAGGCGAAGACTGTTCCATCGGCCGGAAAAGTGAAGGCCACCGTTTTTTGGGATTCATAAGGTGTGATCCACATTGACTACCTGCAGAAAGGCAAATCTGTTACAGGGCTATACTATGCCGAACTATTAGGCCGATTCGACGCCGCATTTACGAAAAACGGCCCCACATGGTGAAGAAAAAGTGCTCTTCCACCATGGAAACGCACCGGCGTACACCTCCGCCCTCGTCATGGCCAAATTGGTCGAATTGGGCTACGAACTGCTGCCCCACCCACCTTATTCACCAGATTTGGCACCGGTCAACTTCTTTTTGTTTCCAAACTTGGAAAAGTCACTCGCCGGGCAGAAATTTCAGCCGAATGAGGAGGTTCTCACCGCCACGGAGCGCTACTTTGCAGACCTCGAGGAAACATATTTTTCAGACGGGTTGAAGAAGTTGGAGCATCGCTGGGTAAGGTGATCGAACTGAAAGGGGACTATGTTGAAAAATAAATCGCCACTTTTCCAAAATTTTTGTTTTTTCTTTTGTAGGCTAAGTACTTATCGGACCACCCTCGTAGGTCTCTATGTAGGATGGTAGTTTCGTTCATAATTAAAAAAAAAAATTCAACAGATTACATCCGTCTTGAATATAAACAATTGTATGTTCGAAATTTAAGTTTCATCCTTGACGCTTTTGTTTTGTCAATTGTTGGAATAATGGTTTTTCTTAATTTATTTGAGATTCTGTCGAAATAATTTGAAGGACGATTAATTCAATTAAAATTAGAGAAACTCGGTGCTCCTGTCTACAGGGTGTTTGCGAATTCGACGTGATCATTCAAAAGGGATATACTACACTTCATTTGCAACGACTTGTGTAGAGTGAACAATGGTCCAAAAATCTATGGTTACGAACTACGAAGATATGGCGATTTTTCAACTTTTTGAAATTTTCTGCTTTGTTATCGAAAATAATTGATTTTGTAAAAACTACTTGAATCTAAATATTCAAGTAATATTTTTTCAAGGCTGAAGAGATGATTATCACTTCATGCGAAAAAGTATTTACTAAAATATTAGACAACCTGAGATATAAAGGGTCATAAATAGCATCAACTGTTTTCCTCATAAAAATCTCCATGAAACAATTGAGATTCACTCGAAAAAAGTATTATGAACATGGTGTACAAATTCAGGTTCTTGTTTCATTAGCTTTTAAAGGTACATAATGTCAATAATTCCTTCTCAAAATCGAGAAATATGGCCGGAAAACCTCTCCAATGATGCGTAATTTATTAGAGACACAAACCATAACACAATGAAATATCAGCAACTATAATTATCCTCAAATTGGAATTCTTTAGAGTTACCCTGAGTTAATTGAGGATTATTTCAATTTTCAGTCGAGAATAACTGCGAATTTTTTTTCTACTCGTAACAAGCAACTAATAATCACTTCAATCACAAATAAAGTAAAGGAGAAGATAAGGCGGATAACCAAGTATCGAAAAAGTCTGTTACTTGCTCGGATTTCCGGCTATAGTTTTTGATATCGTAGGAAAATTTATTACATATGTACCTTTTTGGAAAGTTCATCGACCAAAGAAGTTTTTTCACTTATTAGTTAGCAAAGTTAATTATAATTTTTTCAAGAAATCCGCAATTGTTTAATGAAAATTTAATGAGTAAAACAATTGATGCTACTTGAGACTCTTTATTTTTCAGGTTATTCGAATTTTTGGTGAATCATTTTTTCTGGAAATGATACTCATCTCATCAGCTTTCAAAAGAATATTACTTCTTTCTATATTCAGTGTTGAGTAGTTTCCACAAAATTAATTGTTTTCGATGGTAAGACGACTTTCAAAAAGTCGAAATATCAATATATCTCAGTAACCATAGACTTTTGGACCATGGTTCACTGGACTCAAATAATTGCAAATGATGTCTAATATAACCCCGTTAAAGGATCACGTCCAATTACCAAACACTCTGTATATTCAAGGCAGCGCTACGTAGATCATACAAATGAATATATTGGTCACCACTATAATTCGCAAGCCCTGGGTTTTTAACATTGTATTTTTTTGTTGGATTACTCAGAAAAACTACAGTCAATTTTTGCAACAAAATTACCTCGAAGAAACTTAGGAAGGGGGAAAAACCACAAATATTTTGCAATTTTTATATCAACTTTTTGTGTACCATAGGCATTTCGGAAGCTATATAGCATTGAATTTCTTTCAAATTTTTCTGGTCGAACTTATTATTTGATCCAATAATTTTCGAGCTACAGGTGTTCCAAAAAGTGCCAATTCAAAAAAAAAAATACGAAATACTGCAGAAAATCCAAGTTTTTATCAATTACCCATTTCTTTTTTTTGCAATGAAATTGTAGCTCTCCATTCAATTTACAAAAGTCTGACAACCCTGTGCCACCCTTAATGTCATTCGCCAAGAACGTTTCTTGAGCGAGTTTCATCGATTAATATGAATTTATTCGGATTTAAATTTTTTAATTGATTAAAATCACATCAATTCAATAAGGTTCTCACGAACATTCGGAAAAGCCATTATTTAAATTTGAGCACAAACGCTCCTTACGAACTTGTCAAGTTCCTGAATCGCTTAGTTCTAGACAAGTAACAATACCAATAAAATACATTTATCGTAACAAAAAGGAGCGGGAACACAATTCTGGACGCTTTATCGATCTTAGAAACAGAATTGAACCTAGGAGTCCTCTTTTTCTTTCTTCTTTTCGGGTGTTGATGGTTTATGTTCGACGATAATTTCCTTTCTCTTTCGATTTGGGCTATTGTGATGCTCGCATGAGGCTGTTCAACCTCCTGCCTATTTTTCTTCAAACATGATAGGCGCGACCAGCTTTGGGATGGTCTTCTTGGCATTGGGATGGTACAGGCTGATAAGGGGATGACCTCGATGAAATTCGGATCAGTGTTGGTGTTGACTTGGTTGATTGGTTCTATACGATTGGTCTCCTGAAGCATTATGAAAAGAATATTGATAGCATATTGGAGGATATTCCTAAAATCTGAAACCTAAACTCATCAACTTTTTTACGCTGATATACTGGTAGTATTCTCCACTTCTGGTCGGAAGATTATTTGAATGTCATTTTTATTCATTGGGAATGTAATCAAGTTATGAATAGAACAATTAGACTCTACATTGATAGATTTCCTGACCGACCAAGACCTTCAAGAGATATCATCAATAGAATAATGAACAACATGAAGAATTTTGGTTCCTTTCATAAACGGTCAGAAAACATAGAATTTATGTGGATGACGAAAATAACGAAACCTCCAGTGTTGGCGTATTTTCGTGCGAACCGGCCAAAATCTCTGAATGAATAAGAAGAATTTTTGAAAGAACTAGAGAAGCAATTTAATTAAGGATAATTTCTGATTCGAGGGGGAAGAACTTTTCCGATTTTTTTATCCCCGTAACTTCAATCACTTAACAGAGGTGAGCACAACCTCTTGATTTTGAATAGGGATGAGGGGTGTTGCGATAACTAATTTTGAAGTTCGTATCGAGTACTATCTGACCCTAAAATTTCGCTTCAAAATATCCATCGATAATGAAATAACAGCCAAAATAGTGAAAGAGGCAATGCGGAATTTATCTAGAGCGTATTATTCGTTTCCGACACATTTCAAAGGTATGTAGTAATTATATTGTAATGTTGTCGTCCAAAAAAGCATTAATTTATTGTCCAAAGTGTGTCAAAGCGATTGTAAATATGTAGTAGAATTAAAATGGTGTACCTATTCGGTAGAAGAAAGGGTGGAAATGATACAATTATTTTTTTGGAATATCGACTCTGCGCGAACAACAGCGGCTTTATTTAACGAACGACACCCTGGAAAAATGTATCTGCTGCTTACGTTGTGCAACTGGTTGCCAAATTTGACGCCACTGGTTCATTCGGAAACAGAAAGCATGAAAGAGACGAAGCGAGGGACGTGACTGTCTTAGGTCATGTAGCAATGGATCCGACCTTGAGTACAAGGAAATTGTCCGATGTATCTGGTGTTTCACGCACAATAATCAAGAGAATCCGGAAACAACATAAATTCCATCCTTATAAGATACGATTGGTTCCGCAACTGAATGAGGATGATCCCGATCGCCGACTCCAGTTCTGTGAAGTCTTCAGTGAAATGATTAACGGTAATCAAACTACTTGTTCGATATCAGTTTTTCGGAACATTTGTTCATTTTACATTAACGGAATTGTAAACCGGCATAACTGTCGGTATTGGTCAGATGAAAATACAAGATTATTTGAGGTGCAACTCAGGTCACTCAGCGTCCCCAAAAAATAATTGTTTGGGCGGGTATTTATGGAAATCACATAATCGGCCCTTTTTTATACCAGGTAATCTCACTGGCCAAATTCATTCAGATCTATTGGAGAACGCTATTTATCCAGCCCTCGTGCAAGTATTGGAGAATGCAGAAGGCCATCAAACGATCATTTCCCAACAAGATGGCGCACTACCTCATTTCGTTCAACCGGTGCGTCAGTTCTTAGATGAAAATTTTCCTCACGCCTGGATTGGAAGAAGGGGACATATTGAGTGGCCACCCAGATCACCTGATCTGGCTCCACTGGACTTTGTTCTATGGGGTCACCTGAAATCCAATATTTACGCTACCCAGCCTAAGTCACTAGATTGTTTGAGAACTCGGATCATTAATGAATGCCGCCGAATTACACCAGAAATCTTGAGTAATATACGTGAACGTTTTCAGCAGAACTTATATTACTGCATGGAAGTGAATGGTGCCCATTTCCAGCATTTAATAAACTAATCACAAAATCAAGTACTCCTCCACTATTTTACCTGTCATTTCGTTATCGCTGGAAATATTGAAGCGAAATATCAGGATCAGATAGTATTCAATAAGATCTTCAAAACGAGGTCTCGCAACACCCCTCATCCCTATTAAAAATCAAGGGGTTGTGCTCACCTCCGTCAGGGGGATGCAGTTGCGGGGATGCAAAAAGCGGATAGTTGTTCCTCCTCGAATCAGAAATTGACGGATCCGAGCGATTTTCCACATTTTCATTTTAAAGCCGGAAAATCGAGGTGTTCTAGGGGGTGTTCTAAGGATCATCCATAGCCACTTATCGTATACATCGGTAGATGGCACAATCGTCTACGCCATACCCGGGAGAAAAACAGCATCGTTAATAACCCGAGTCAGATCACTCGGATATCAGATCAAGATATACGGGTCGAAGTCTCTGGTGCCACACGTCTACACAACATTTGGAGGAGATATACTGCCTAGGATGAGCAGTTTGAAAACCGCTCCATGTGATATCTTGGGGATATTACAGGGTTCTCCCCTGTAGCGGAAATTTGGAGGAGATACAAAGCTCTTTGCGATCTGCCAGCGAACTTCTCAAAATATTCTCCAGGGTGAGCAGTTTGAGAACTTTCCAATGTGATATCTCTGAGATGTTACTGGGCTGATTCATGGTGGCGGACATTTGGAGGAGATATAGGGTTCTTAGCCACCTCCCAGCTATTTCGGAATTTCCCCATGTGATATCTCTTAGCTGATTCATTTTTGATCTTTCCTTAGTCCGAGGAGATCTTTGGCAAGTGAGAGATTGCCTTCTCTCAGTATTTATTTTCTGTATCTCAGTGCTAAGAAAAGATCCCAGAACCTGGTCTTGGGTTGTTTACTCATCCACTCATATACTTATCCTCTCGTAGCGGTTTTGGTTATCACAACCGCTCAGGGAGCGATAAAGGGAGTCCTAAAGCCTCGTTTGGTAAGAGCATCCGCCCTCTCGTTGCCAGGAACTCCACAATGTTAATTTGAAAGTTTCTACCGCAAGTGCTCTCTTTCATATTGAATTGTTTAATTATTTTGACTCCTATATTTTAATTTTGTGTCGATGGGAGGGCATAATATTGTACTAAAGAAGCTTGTTATACGTAAATAAAGATAGAAAATCTTATTTACTGCAGCGGAATGTTGTAAAAACTGTGTTTCATGAAGCATACTCGGACAAAAGGAAAAATAGTTTATTACTTCAAGATCTGTTGACGAGATATATACAAATTTATCAAGGCTGGCTTGAGATGTTGGAACGTATTATGAGGAATATTGTTTTCTATATGGAATTAATGAATTCTTATTAATTCATAATAAAAAAAATCACCTTAGCAATATATTCTGTTGTTTCCAAGGATGTCCAGTCTTCATCTTCACTACTAGAATCTGAATTGAAATCTGCACTAAAATAGCATTCTCCGGATCCGTACTTAGTGAAATAATGGACAACTGCAAACTGAAAGGAAATCCGGTTAAAAAACATTACAATTTCGGTTATGGAAAATATGAAATCATATGATAACTATATTGTGTAGGTACTATAGAACAATAGGCTTAAACTTTAAATTGGTAATAATTGCTACAGAAGGTTTTATTGTAGAATGCCTTAATTTGTAGCCCAATATGACCTTCTAGGTTTTCCTCATCGGTGGAGTTCTGCTGAAGTGATGGGGGTGCAAATGTATCCCCAAAAGGTTTAGTTTGGCGGTTTTACGGTATTATATCTCCTAAAGGACAAATTTGAAAATATGGTCATTATAAAAGTTTTAGCACATTAAATTCTGCAATGGTTGAGACTAAACGCAATTTTCCAGGATCACTCGTTTCCATCTTACTGCGCATCAAGCTTGAACCAGTCTTCTATGTTTATGAAAAATTGTTGTATTAACTTCAGGTTTTTGGTGATATCATCTAAACTAGTCCATTTATCCATAGTGTGGTCCATACAAAAGTTAAAGAGAAAGGAATTTTGCGTTGGATGAGGCCACCCATTCCACCACCCATTTGCGCACAGTTCAACTCTAATGTTGGCATCAATTAATGAATACTGTTTGTTTAACTGCAGTTCTTCAATAAGTGATTCAAAAAGTATAATAATAAAAAATGGTTTCATATAGAATGTGATCAGATGTATACAATAGATATAGCTGAAAATGGAGGAGGTAGGATTTAACATAGAATTCTTCTTTTTAATTAATTATTTTATTTTACTGTTAGAAAAATTGTTTGTAAATAAGAATATTAAATGGGAAACAATATGTTGGTAGATGAAAATCACAGAAGTTAACGTTTGATTGTCAATTGCATCTGGTTGGAGGGACTTACAACAACAGTTCCACTTGCAGATGGCACAAATTAATGAACACACAATCCCAGCCTTCTGACACGCACACCCCTTATTGTTGCATTTGCAGGAAACTTTGAAGATAAGAGACTGTGGAGCTGGTTCCTTGGAGGTAGGAAGATGGTCTATATCAGACTTTGAAGCCTCCACTTATGCCGTGGAGAAATATGAGTGGAGTTCTGATATCGTCCTCCACTTTGAAGATACCAAATAGGTACTTTTGAACGAACCGAACCATTTCCAGGCTTTGAGAAATATATGTTTGCTTATGGTGTGGCTAGGGCAGTAATCATAACCAGGAGGTCTCTATCCTCACTAACAGCACAACATTCTCGTGCTCCTGTGATACCTCAGGGACCGCTGCCTTCTCCTTCAAGCCTTTCAGTAAACAATCTAATGAGGCGCACTTTATTTCTGTCGTTGGACAGGAGTTCCTTTTTAACTTTTGTAGGGAACACTTCATTGATAGGAGGGTTAGTTTGGATGATATTACCGAATACTTGAACATTTTCATGAATATGGAAAACTGGTCCAAATTCGAAGTAGTATGTGAACGAGTGGTCCGAAAAATGAGTCTCATTCAACGTAGAATTTAATGTTCTGAAACTTTTATATCGACCACGTTTTCGATAATGTGAGTCCATTAGGAGATATAACCGTAAATCCGTAAACAATCCTTGTTTGGGGTTCCATTTTTACACCCCCCCCAACTTCGCTCAGGAGGCAAATATATGATAGTCATATTGGGCTGCAAAGGAAGCCATTAAAATAATAAAACCATTTATAAGAATTATTATTTCCCATTCACTGATTATTTTTGTTTTACGTTACTGGCCTACTAAAAAATTAATTAATTTATAATATATTATAATATTTATAATTAATTTATACTTTAAGTCTAGTCAACAAGTGCTTTCTAGGTCAAAATTTTTGCGTATTCTCCGAAAATTATGATTGAGGTGTCATTCGTTTCGGAAATTCATGTATATAGTTCTTGAGAAAATGAACTCCGGCTCGCGCAAGCCTCTCCCCCTTCGTACCTTTGATAAATAAATATTATTTAGACTTAAGAAATATGAAAATAAAAAATTTGAAAAATTTCCAAAATGTCCAAAAATTTTTCGCGATTTTTCAATTAGTTATCCATTGTTTGATTAACATTTTTTTGTAGCAGGAACATTATGATTGCAAGTACGATAATTGTTGAACTATTAATCTGGGAATTTTTCCTTTCGTGGAGCTAATTGGTATTGAAATAGATTCCCGAAAATTTGAAAAATTGTTAATTTTCGTTCAATTATTTAAGTGAAACATTATAGAGCTTCAATTATGTTTTGAGAAGAAAATTTCAAATTATTTCATAAACAACTCATTGGTCTATAACAATTTTTTAAACAATAGGCTTTAATTATAATATTACTATTTATCCATTTTCTTTTGATCATAAACTACTTAAAGATGATTTTAAAAAATTATTATCTCCTATTGTTTAAATATTTTTCATAGACCGATGCGTTGTTTATGAAATAATTTAAAATTTTCTTCTCGAAACATAATTGAAGCTCTATAACGTTTCGCTTAGGTAAATTGTTAATAACAAAACGAAAATTTTTCAAATTTTCGGGAATCTATTTCAATAACTTTGAAAAATAGCTCCACGAAAGGAAAAAATTCTCAGATTAATAATTCAACAATTATCGTACTTGCAATGTTAATGTTCGTGCTACAAAAAATGGTTAATTAACTAATGGATAACTAATTGAAAAGTCGCCATATAAAAATTTTTGGACCACGGATTATTGTGCATTGATCTACCCTGCAGGCGCCTGAATTTTTAAAATTTTTTATTCTGATATTAAATAAGTTTAAATAATATTTATTCATGAAAGGTCCGAAGGGGGCGAGGCTTACGCAATCCGGAGTACCCGTTTTCGGAAGTATTTTCAACCCTCTGGGAAAATTATAAATAATAATAGTCCTAATTCCTGCAGTTGTAACTTTTTTTAGGAATTTTCATCTTCTTTTCGAATCTTCTTTCAAATTTAAATTATCTCAGATAATTTTTGAGATATTGACGAAAAACCACCTTCTTTTTTTTTCACTTAATATTTTATAACTATTGCAATTTTTGCGCGCGGCCTTAGCATTTACTCAAAAACTATCTACATGCCATTCCGAATCGAATGGCATCTCAATCATAATTTTCGGAGAATACGCAAAAATTTTGACCTAAAAAGCACTTCTTGACTAGACTATTAGTTAAAGGATTAAACTATTTGGCTTGTAGAAAATATTCATGCAGTCCTTATTAGTATACCATGATCCAGTTTATCGGTGGGTTTCTTTGTTTTTTTGCCAGTCTTACATCGGCATTTGTTTTGTGAAATATTCCACCTCCTGCTCATGGAAAAAGGGTTGATTTTTCTTCACCTTTGAAAACACTCGATATTACATGAACTTTGCCTTGGACACTATCGATGCACCTAGGGATTATGTTTCGGAACGTTGAAGGTAAAAAGAAGGGAATTTCAAATACTCTAAATTACTTGAAAAAAGGGCTCACCTGAATTATTGTTGCAAAGATGAATGTAAAAGAGAGAAAAACGAAGAAATCGAGTGCTGTGGGATATGGCACTTTCGGTAGATCTGTCCTGGCTTCTAACCCCAGGAAAGTCATCGTCAATATGGTTGTGATTCCTATAAAAATAATTATCGAATGATTTAGTTATGATATTTGTCATTTAGTATTGTTAGAAATAAAATTTTCGAGTTAAAATTAAGCTGAATGAATGTACCTAAAGAAACTCGATCTGCAGTTGCTTCTCGGTTTAGCCAGAATGAAACCCAAGAAAGCACCACCAGTAAGACGCAAGGTCCGTATACTTGAATTAGAAAGTTTCCCATATGCCTTTGAAGGTGGAAACTAACTAACAGCATGGAATATTTAGCTGGAACATTAACACGAGCCTATAAATATAATGACGTGTAGTTTTTCACATATATTCTCAATGAAATAATATGATGTGTCCTTGGTAAGATGTAGGTTGAAATTCAACAGATTTATATGCAATTCGAAATGTATAGTCATGATATTTTATTTTGTCCAAAATAGCTTTTTATGTACTAGTGACATAAAACTGTCTATTATAGTCGAGTCTGCACTCCTCGGCTCCGCCTCGGATAGCAAGCACGCGAGACAATAGACAGTTTTTCGCCGAGGTGCATATTACATTTTGTAGCCGACCTCTACATATTTTATATTTCGAACCCCTTAAATAAGTTCACAATTGCAAATGACAGATAACAAGCAAATGACCCATACACTTATGTTTGTATTGAACCGTATCATTCCGTATTTATAGTCTGGTTAACCAAACTTTTAATAGGAGATGGATTGATCAGCGTGGTCAGGTGCCATGGCCTGCGAGATCACCTGATCAGTCGACTTGAATCCTTTGGATTATTTTGTATGCAGCATTCAAAACAACTAGTTTACGCAGAGAACATTAATTATCAAGAACAATTAATGGAATGAATTATTTATGCAGTCGATTCCTTTTGTTATATTGTTTGCGGCCATACCACACTGATTATGCCAGATATCGTCCGAACAATGAAGCCAAGCAGCGTCGGGCGAGTTTAATACTTGGCTGGATGATCACTTGGACCGCGTGCTGTAATCAATTAAATTTGGATTCTTCGCGTTATTTCACAAGAATTTTCGTAATTAATTTCAAAATGTAAGTCTATGAGTCACCTCATGTTGGATTTACATACATCAGCAAATTATAATTGTTTGTGAATAATGTTTTAGTATTTCGTCTTTGTTTTCTTTACGTACATATTTTATTTATACTTATTTGCTAATTTCATGTTTGGCGTTTACCTAAATGATTATAATTTATACTCTTTACATATGCCATACGAATATATATATTATAATTGTTTAAGTGTATTCTATGAAATCATAGAATCAAGAATAATTATTTAAATTTCGAAAAATCATATCTCCGAAAGTATTAGTTTGTTAGTGTTGAGAATGATATCAACGGATTCTTATGGTAGCACTGCAACATGAAAAATTAAATTCAATACGTAGGTCTATGACTCACCTCATATGTTGGATTTACATACATCCGCAAATTACGTACATACATATAAAATTACGATTAATTATTGAAATTTTGAAAAATCATCTCCGGAAGTATTAGTTTGTTAAAGTTGAGAATGATATCAATGGATTACTAAAATGAAACTGAGTAAAAAAAAATTGTGTTTGGAATTTCAATGTAAAAAAAATTTTTTTTTCGTTACTCTGAAACCACCAGGCACCAGGATTTCACCCAATATCGAACTTAGCCGAGATATTCATCTCTCAAACCTACTTTGAAAATTTCAACTGTATAGCTCATTCCATTCAAGAGTTATCATGGTTACGGACAGACAGAATCGATTTTGAACACGGATTCTTGATCAGTGAGTCGAACCAAAACGTTTAAGACTATTTTCAGCCAAAAATTCGAAAATTACAGACATTTGGACAAATTGAAAAGCATTCTGTTTCGAGGATTTTATTTCACATTTTTTCAAAAGTGTATCAGCCTGTAAACGTTCCTTAATTTTTCGCGTCGAGTTTTGAATCACCCTGTATTATGAATAGGAAATGATGAACCTTTGTGTGACATTTGGAGTGATTTTGGAATCCTTGAACTTCAGAATGTCACAACAAATAACAAACATAAATTTTGTAAAATAACATTCTATTTTTATGCTGAAAATATTTAATTTATGTGTAATGAAATGAGAAACAATTTTCAATCATTATTGATTCGTTCTTCTGTGAATGAAGAATCAATAGTCTAACCGAGGTTCTGTAAAGAATTTCGAAATCTCCAGAGGTCAAAGACTCGCTTTCGATATGCCAATGTTCGACTTCTTTGTTTTTATTTTTTATCGCAACTTAACTTCAACGCCCTACTTAATGTTCTGATCTAGAAGTGCACTGAAAAGTTATTCATCCCAAATCTATTTATCATATTTAATTTGTTATTGTCCATGAAAATAAACTTGAACTTTGGAAGTCTATATGAGGTTAATGCATCTTTTTTCCATTTTTTTCATCAACATATTTATTTTTCTAAAATCTATTCGAATGAAACCATCATGATTCATTTGTTGACAATTGTTTTAAACCATGTGACGCAATATTGTTTATCTCATTAGTTAAGGCGACACTGACATTGACCTACGATAGTGTAATACGAAAATATGGGTGAATGAATGAGTATTGAAGTGCGTATAAATTATCGCGCTGCGCGGCGAAAGCACTTGCAAATACATTGTAATCTTCTCATTTAAAAACTTCTTAAAAAGCAATGACGTGAAGTCAGGAGCTTGTGAGCGCATGTTGTTCTGTCTATTCACACCTCACACACCCTCACGAAATACTGCATGAACCTTCAAGCCGTCTTTTTTGCGATGTTCTGGGGAACATCGCGTTATGATTTTGCCCAAATGTTTGTAATTTTCGAATTTTTTGCCGAAAATGATCTTCGAATCCCTGATAAAGAATTTGAGGTCAAATTTGATTATGTCCGGCCATTGCCACGATAACTTGAGAACGGAAAGAGATAGCGACTTGAAATTTTCAGGTTACGGGGCGCGTCCCATAACGACAAGTTTGCTAATGGGCATAATGGGCCCAATGGTTTCCGAGTAGTAATTTTGTTTTTAACCAATACAAAACCTATCGAATTGAATTGGTGGGTAGTTGTAGAATACAATCTAACGAAGTTTGTGAAACACTAGAAAATAAAAAAAAAGTATTAAAAATGTCTTTATATCACGATAACCTGAGAACGGAAAGATAAAGCGACTTGCAATTTTTAAAGTCCGTTAATTGGCATAATCGGCCAAATGGTTTTGGAGTTATACTCATAAGAAATGTTGTTGTTATTTCTTCTATAACTCAAAATATTCAAATCTGATCCAATTAGAACTCGGTGATTACTTGTGGAATGCCAACCCACTAATTTTAGCGAAATTTCGTATCCTGGAAATACTTGAGGCTTAGGTTTTTTCATATTTCAATTCCAATAGAATACATATTCTATTGGATATTCAAAATAATTAAAAATTCTGTGATCATACAAGATTCTCTCGTAACTGAAGTATGTCATTATTCATCAAAATGGCATGAAATCTATTCATATATTATAAAAGCCGAGAAAACAGTATATGTCGATGATAAATTCGATTAAGAGTATTCAATAGAAGTGAGTAGACAATAGAATATGCTCGCAATAGATCCTGACTTCACTTCAGTGCTTGAACCAATTTTTTAGTGATCCTCACAAAAATCCTTAAAATTAGTGCGTCGACATTTTACAAGTATTTACCAAGTTCAAATTGGATCGGATTTGTATTTTCTACATTTCAGCAAAGTAATGAGTTCATTACAGCACTAAAAACAATGCTGTAATGAACTCATTACCGCATTGTTTCTAGTTATATTTTTCATTTTGTGATTGTCAGCACTGACATTAGATCCTATCAAATTTCAACACAAGTCAATTTTCAATATAATATAATCTGGATATAGTGAAATAATTGTTGAGAGGAAAAGTTTTATTTTAATTAAAAATTAAGGTATTATAGATTTCCTACTTTTGAATCATTTATGCTATTAGAAAACTGTTTTAAATCTGATCTCAATGTCCTACGTACGATTCAAATTAAAATTCGGTAATCTGTAAACTTTCGTAACAGTCACACCAACTGCCAAGATACAATACAAAAGTCACTAGAATTTTTCATTAAATTACAATAGTATTTTACAAAACTTGCCTGAAATAGACAAAATACTGAATTACATAAGTATTCTGGTTTGAGTTCTCTCTGGACTAATTACATTAGATTTGTTTCATAAATAAAACTGGCTTTTTCATTCACTCAATTTTTCAGAATGACTCCTGATAGTTTTGAACCACTTGTAGCCAAAATTGGACCGTCATAAAAAGATAATAATATAAGATGCAAAAGGATTTTAATTTCTTTCATGATGTAGTTCTATCCTAATAATCCATTGATATCATTCCCAACTCTGAGAAAGCAATACTTTCGGAGATATGATTTGTCAAAGATTGGAAAAGAGTTTCTATGTATCACTACATAGTATAAAACAAAGTCGCTTCCCACTGTCTGTCTGTCCCTATGTATGCTTAGGTCTTTAAAACTACGCAAAGGATTTTGATGTTTTTTTTTAGTAGACAGAGTGATTCAATAGGAAGGTTTATATGAATAATACATGCATAATATATCAGAGAAAATTTTGTACAGAAATTATAAAGTCATGTCTGAAAGACGTCGTTGTTCGAACTTAGTTCGTAGTACAGTGAATGCCCGAAGAGCATGTTCAGCAAGAGATGAAGAATCGTCAACGGAACATGACGCTCACCTCAGTTAGCTGCGGGATAGATATACAGCTGCGTGAGAAAGATAATCCTCAGTAGAGCGTGAGGCTATTATTTGTGTTCTGTGGTGAGGCTCACCGCAGCCAGGTTCGGGATAGACATAGAGTTCAGAGAGCCAGAGAATCGTATGTACAGCTTGAGGCACAGAATATATCGTTAGGTTAGATATATTCTGTGGCTTGAGGCTCGCCACAGCCAGGATAGGTATAGAAATCGGATACAGAGAGCCAGAGATACATCTGTAGAGCCGCGTAGAGCGTGAGGCTCGCCTCAGCCAGGATAGATGTATTGATTCCCCGAATTCCTCTGATACCATCGGATTTACTGATCTAATTTAAACGCCTACAATTTCCGGTAAAGATATCTTTTGCAATGACCATTAATAAATCGCAGGCTTGTATTTGAGCTGTAGTATATTCAGTATCAGCATTTCAACCGTGCGAAGCCGGGGCGGGCAGCTAGTGTGCAAATAAACGTGTAAAAAAATCACTAGATTTCAGTTTGAAATATAAATTTTTAAATATGTCTGTGTAAGTTTCGGTTTCGGCTTCGGCCGAAACTGAGAGCCTGGCCGAAATCGGTTTCGGTTTCGGCTGATAAACCAGTTTCGGTTGGACACGAACCCATATTGCCACTGAAAAGGTTTCGTTTAAACTTATCGATACGAGTATCCTATCTCGTAATTATCGAATTAGAAATTATTCTCGCTGTAATTCGTAGAAATCGCGGAAATAAACTACGATATATGGGTGTACGGTAGCTGAGCACCGAAATATTTCACGGTGTTCCTTTTATTGCGGAGAATTTTAGTCTGGGAGCGGAATGCTTTTGTGTATGAGCTACGAACTGAGCCGAAAATGTTTCACGAATGCCAAGTTTTAAATCGCTCTCCAAACAGCGAGACCGCAAGAATTAAGAAGTGAGTTATGGTCAACGAAAACATCTAATCGCAAAGTTGAGAACAATGAAGAGGTTTTCGATGAAAGAAAAAAGGCTTTTGTGGAAGCTTTCGCGGAAAAATTGAAAAGATCCATGAGTGAGTTGGCTCGGTTTGTGTGAAAAAGTTAAGAAGTTCAGAATGGTAATGATTGTTGTAAGACTTCATACATGGTTTCTCTAGAGATTTGAATGTTCAGAGCCGGAACTAGGATTCCATAGCCAGTGACAAATAATCAAAATGCGCCCTTGACCCTTGAGGAAATTCATTTTTCGGTAAATATTTGTTTTTGATGTCCGAGAGGTATTGATTATATTTTCCATTCACAGTAGTCTTCCATATTTTTGCGCGTAGGTTCTGGGGAATATCGCGTTATTATTTTGCCTAAGTGTCTGCAATTTTCGAATTTTTTGCCGAAAATGGTCCCAAACGATTGGGTTCAACTCCCTGATGAAGAATTCGAGGTCATATTTTATTCTGTCCGTCCAGCCGAAAACGGAAAGAGATGGCAACTTGAAATTTTCTCAGTAGGTGGCGCATCCCAATACTACGGACTACAGTGACTATATGTGAGAATATAGTCACTGTACTACGGACAAGTTGTAAATCTAACATCAGATGGGTCATAGACCTACGTTTTGAATTTAATTACGAAAATTCTTGGAAATTGACGCATAGAAGGCAAATTGAAAAAGTGGGGAAGCCCTGTGGACAGGGGCTTTGGCGCTCTTGTTCAAATTTTGACAAATAATAACTCCGAAAGTATTGGTTTCTCCGAGTCAGGAATGATATCAATGGACTCCTATATAATTTAATTCATTTTATGATGCAGTTCTATCATAAGGATCCATTGATATCATTCCCAACTATGAGAAACCAATACTTACTCAGATATGATTTGTCAAAGTTTGAACAAGAGCGCCAAAGCTCATGTCCGCAGGACTTGAACTAATATTTTTCATCAATATCATATCCTTTTCTGATCAAAATAACCCAAAATTATAATCAAATTTGGTCAACGTAGAAAAAATTCACAAAAAGGAACTAATGTGAGAAACCTTTAATAATAATGATAATGAAAAATGGCGATACCGTTGTTAAAAAATCAACAAGTCCAGAGCTTTCCTGCTAATGGCTTCGTATATACGAAGCCATTTATGAAGGACCCGATTAGCAGGAACGCTCTGGACTTGTTAAATCTTTAAAAAATTGCAAGAACTCAAATATATCGGACATTGTTGATTTTCGGTTATCAATAAATATTACTCAAGCAACAGCAAATGAGTCGTACCAACACCTCCTCCAATGTTCACGTCTAATTTGGAATCATCCTGTGGGTATCCCAAGTTCGAGTGCCTATTAGACGTTTCTGGAGAACTGGAAATATTTGAAATCTGAAAATTGGGATTATGATATTGCTTGAAATTTTCTACAAAACTAAAATATTTTCGAAGCCCAAGCACTTCCGGTTATACAGGGAGTGAAAATAAATTAGATGAAAAATTTTTTTTTCAAGTTTTGCATTCCTATGATCAAGTATTCAATGCTGAATACATTTCTGTTAAAACCATTGTATTCATTCGAATAGTTTTCAAAATATCGAAATAAAAACCGGAAAAAAGTCAAATATGTTTAGTCAGTATTATGTTCATTATTCGTATTTTAAACATCCTGAACGTAAACCGTTTTTACAACATCGAAGAGGAAGAATGTGGAAAGGTCATGCATCTTTCGAATTTCAGAAATATCATCACAGGGTGTTTCAAATTTTGTGTCGAAAATTGTGATCAAAAATGTTTTTTTATGATTGCGTTGGATTCTGCGGTGAAAAATAATGATAGTTTTCTCACATGATTATGCTCCTAAATTCAATAATTTTTGAGTTTTTTTTTTAATTTAGGAGCATAATCGAAAACTTTCATTATTTTTCACCGCAGAATCCAACGCAATCATGAAAAAATAGGGTTCTAATTTGAAAAACAGAAGCTATGGCCATTTTTTGATCACAATTTTCGACACAAAATTTGAAACACCCTGTGATGATATTTCTGAAATTCAAAAGATGCATAACCTTTCCACGTTCTTTCTTTTCGATGTTGTAAAAATGGTTTACGTTCAGGATGTTTGAAATAAGAATAATGAACATAATACCTACTGACTAAAAATATTTGACTTTTTTCCGGTTTTTTTTCGATATTTTGAAAACTATCCGAATGAATACAATGGTTTTAACATAAATGTATTCAGCATTGAATACTTGATCATACCAGGAATGCGAAACTTGAAAAAAAATTTTCAAATTCAAGCAATATCATAATCCCAATTTTCAGATTTCAAATATGTCCAGCTCTCCAGAAACGTCTGATAGGCACTCGAACTTGGGACACCCTGTATAATTGTACCTTACACCTTGTTGAAAGTTGTTCGAAATTCCTTTATATAAGAAAATTGGACAGAGTATAGAGGATGACAGTTTTATTCTCACTCGGAATATGATCGCAGTTTCATCGAAAGACGACAAAACTCCCGGCTGTCAAGAAAGATACGGGTATATATCTGGTCGACACGATATTATTTAACGCCCAGACCTGGCGCTTGAACCACGCACCACTTAACTCTCGTCAAATCCAGATAGCCGTTATTAACCGGTCGTGAATTTTCGAGCGATATAACATATAATATTATATTTGGTAACAAAGTATATAGACCGTATGCACCATTTCAAATTCCAACAATAAGGGTGTTCGCGTGGAATGAATTGAACGATATCATGCATATTTGAGGTATAGGATTCAATATGATTTGAATATTTTCAGTACCTAGGACTCATTCTCCCATTAGGAATTTAGTTTATTGCCGAATATTCTCGGTTTAGATTTGATACCGTTCTATGATTCTGATTTCAGAATTTATAGAAACAATAGTCTAGTCAACAAGTGCTTTTTAGGTCAAAATTTTTGCCTATAAATTACGATTGAGGCGTCATTCGATTCGGAATGGCATGTAGATAGTGTTTGATAAAATTCCGAGGCCGCTCGCTAATATTGCAATAGTTATAAACAATTAAGTGAAGAAAAAAGAAGGAGGTTTAGTTTTTCACCAATGTCTAAAAAACTATTTCAGATAATCCAAAAATGAAAAAAGATTCAAATAGAGGTGGAAATTTCCTCATTAAAATGTTTCAACTGCTGAAACTGTAGGACCAATATTTATAATTTTCCAAGAGGGTTGAAAATACGCCCGAAAACGGGTACTCCAGCTTGCGCAAGCCTCGCTACCTTCGTACCTTCGATGAATAAATATTATTTAAACTTATTAAATATGAAAATGAAAAATTGAAAAAATTCAGGCGCCTGTAGGATAGATCAATGAACAATAATCCGTGGTCCAAAAATGTTTATCGCAATTTTTCAATTAGTTATCCATTAGTTAATTAACAATTTTTTGTAGCACGAACATGATCATTGCAAGTAGGATAATTGTTAAACTATTGACCTGAGAATTTTTTCCTTTCGTGATTCGTGGAGCTATTTCTCAAAGGTCTTAGAACAAGGGCGTAGCCAGGAATTAATTTCGGGGGGGGTTTTGAAATAGGAATTAATTTCGGGGGGGGTTTTGGGGGTGTAAGGGTCACTTTCTGCAGCAAAAATTTTTTTTTAAGAGAAAAATAACATTTCGGGGGGGAGGGGGGGGGGTTTGAACCCCCAAACCCCCCCCCCCCCCTGGCTACGCCCTTGTCTTAGAATATATTCCTATTGGAAAAATTTAAAAATTGTTAATTTTCGTTTTGTTATGGACAATTTACTTGAGTGAAAAATTATAAAGCTTCAATTTATAATCTTACTATTGATCCGTTTTCTTATGATCAGAAACTACTTAAAAGTGATTTTTAATAATTATTATCTCCTATTGTTTAGAACATTGTTATAAACCAATGAGTTGTTTATGAGATAATTTGAAATTTTCTTTTGAAAACATAATTGAAGCTTTATAATTTTTCACTTGAGTGAATTGTTAATAACAAAACGATAATTAACAATTTTTTAAACTTTCCGCGGGAATCTATTCCAAGACCTTTGAAAAATAGCTATAAAAAATTGTTAATTAACTAACCAATTTTTGGAGCACGGATTATTGTTCATTGATCTATTCTGCAGACGCCTGAATTCATACAATTTTTATTTCCATATTTAATAATATTTATTCATGAAAGGTCCGAAGGGGGCGAGGCTTACGTAAGCCTGAGTACCCGTTTTCGGGAGTGTTTTCAACCTTCTTGGAAAATAATAAATATTGGTCATAGTTCCGGCAGTTGGGACTTTTTTTTTGGAAATTTCCTCCTCTACTTGAATCTTTATTCAAATTTGAATTATCTCTGACAGTTTTTGACATATCGACGAAAAATCAAACCCCCTTCTTTTTTGCGCGTATGTTCTGGGGAACATCGCGTTATAGTTTTGCCCAAAAGTCTGTAACTTTCGAATTTTTTGACGAAAATGGTCTCAAACGATTTAGTTGGACTCCCCAATGAAGAATTCGAGGTCAAATTTGAATCTGTCCGGCCGTCCGTCCGTCCGTCCGTCCGGCCGTTGCCACGATAACTTGAGAACGAAAAAAGCTAGCGACTTGAAATTTTCAGGGTGGGTGGCGCATCCCAATACGACGGACAAGTTCGTTAATGGGCATAATCGGCCCAGTGGTTCCCGAGTAATAATTTTGTTTTCAACCAATATGAATCCGATCGAATTGAAACTTGGTGAGTAGTTGTAGAATATGAACCTAAGCACGTTTGTGAAATTTTATGCGAATCGTATGGCTAGAAAATTTTAAAAAAATTATTAAAAAATATTTTTGTTGTCACGATAACTTGAGAACGGAAAGAGATAGCGGCTTGAAGTTTTCAGGTTAGGATGTGCACCAGAACGAGACATTTCAGTTTGTTTATGAGCATAATCGGCCAAACGGTTTTAGCGTTATAGCCATCTGAAATTTTCTGGAATTTGGTGGTTTTTTGTTCCTCATTAACTCGAAAAATACTGAACCGATTGAATTCAAACATGGTAATTAGTTGTAGAATGCCAACGCAAAAATGGTTGCAAAATTTGGTGCGGATAGCAATTGTAGAAAATTTTTAATAAATCATTGAAAATAAAAAAAAAAATTCTATATATCAGTAGCTATTCGTTTGAAATTGCTGAAATTTTGCAGGAGTCTTCATAACCTAACTCTACTGCTAAGTTTCAAGTTTTAATACGATCGTTAAATATTGTTGCAGATTCGAGCATTCTTGTGTGAGTTCAGTAGATGGGTGACCGTTGCCTCGATAACTTTCGAACGAAAGCAGATAGAGACTTGCAATTTTCAGGGTAGGTTGCGTATCCGAAAGGGAGAGTTGAGTTCGTTTTCGGGCATAATCGGTCTAACGGTTTCCGAGTTATACCCACCTGGAATATTATTTCCTTGATAAATCAAAAATTAAATATTCGATCAAATTGAAGCTTGGTAACTAGTAGTAGAAAATCAACATAAAGACTTGTTTAAAATTTTGTAGGAACCGCACCCCTAGAAAATTTGAAAAAAATGACGAAAAAAAAAATTTTAAGAACCGTAGGTACCCCTAGAAAATTTAAAAAAAATCACGAAAAAAAAAATTGGTTCAAGCACTGACGTGAAGTCAGAAGCTTTTGCGCTTATGTTCTATTGTCCATTCTTCTGTATTGGACACCGTTAATCGAATTCACCATGGTAAATTATGTTGTCCATTCTCCTGTATTGGACACTCTTAATTCGAATTTACCATGGTAAATTCGAATTAATTAAATTATGTAAATTATGTTGTCCATTCTCCTGTATTGGACACTCTTAGTTCGAATTTACCATGGTAAATTCGAATTAATTATATCATATAAATTATGTTGTCCATTCTCCTGTATTGGACACTCTTAATTCGAATTTACCATGGTAGATGGATATCACACAGATAACCAGTAATCGCAAGTAAAACGAGAATAAGACAATCCTATTGTGAGCTCTTCAAGGTATCACGCAGATAACCAGAATAAGATATTCCTATTGCGACCTCCTCAACGCAGATAACTAGAATGAGATATTCCTCTTGCCAGCTCCCCAAGATATCACACAGATAACCAGAATAAGACATTCCTATTGCGAGCTCCTCAAGATATCACACAGATAACCAGAATAAGATATTCCCATTGCGAGCTCCTCAAGTCATCGTAAGTGCAAATTGATATTGCGGAGTTCCTCAAGATATTGCATATGTAACCAGGATTACACATTCCCATTGCGAACTCTAAAATATATCACGCAGATAACTAGATTAAGACATGCCTATTGTGATATCCTCTAGATATCACAAAGTGTAACGAGAATAACGCATTCCTATTGCGAGGTCCTCAAGTCATCGCAAATTCAACAAGAGCAAGAAATTAGGTGGCGTGTTGCAGGGATCTACTCCATTCCTACTCACTTCTCGTTTCCACCGGTAGATGGCGCATTCGTCTACTCTGTACCCGCAAGAACAACCCCATCGTTAATAACGCGAGTGGAATATCGATCTATCGGTACCACACATGTACTGCACTACTGCACATTTGGAGGATATATAGATTATAGATCGATATCGCAGCCATCTTCTCTCAGTACTGACCCAGTTGAGCAGTCTGAGAACTTCCCCATGTGATATCTCTGAGATGTTGCTGGGCTCAACCCCTGTGGGCTGTGACGGACATTTGGAGGTGATAGAGAGGTCTAGGCGACCTCCCTGTGATATCGTAGCGATCCTCTCAAATTATTCCCCAGGTTAAGCAGTTTGAGAACATCCCCATGTGATATCACTGAGATGTTACTGGGCTCATCCCCTGTAGCGGACATTTGGAGGTGATAGGGAGCTCTTGGTGACCTTTCAGCGATATCGCTAAAGGCGTCACAATATCCCGGAAAGAGCTCGCCGAGATATCTCTGGGAGGTACCTGTGTTACCTGGGTAATTATAACTTGAGTAGAACCTAATCGCTTGAGACATTTTCATTAAAATATTGGAAAATTATTAATAGTTGGGCAAAATGATAGCACGCTGTTCCTAGAACATGCGCGTGAAAATGGACCTGTAACCATGAATCTGATGTTAGAAGTTTAATGCCATAATAATTACGTCTTGAATTGACTAATTCCACAAACCTGCATGCGTGTCACTATTGGACAAGGTATCAGTCCGATTGGCAGCAGGAGTAGCTATGAGGTCGAACTGGGACAGCTTCATATCTTCTGCTATTGCCACTTGTCTTATATCATTCCATTTGTAAACGAGATCTAGTGACGTGTAACCAACTGAAATCATAAGGAATTATAGTAAGTTGAGGATTTCGCATTACTGATGGGGATCTGATTTAACAACCTATTCCCTATATTCATGTACTAGTCCAGTCAATTTTGACATTTCGAATACCCAAAACTGCGACAGAGAGTATTATTGAAAAAAAAAATTTATTGAATTGAATGTTCAATAAAAAATTTAATAATTTTTTTTTCTTTGAATGATACATGTTTTTTTTGAATGAAAATGTTTACAATAATCGAACTTTTTTTCAAATATCAAAGGCCAAGATAAATATTGATTTAAATAAAAACATGTTTCCCTAATTTTCATAACAAGTTTTTTAGCAATAATTTTTTTTTAAGAAAAGGTTTTTTTTTAATCATAATTATCATCAAGGATTATGTTATAAAAAAAATTAAATTCTCTCATAAACAACACATTTGCTTATAACAATTTTTTAAACAATAGGAGATACAAATTATTAAAAATCATAAGAAAACGGATAAATAGTAATATTATAAAAAAAATGAAGCTTTATACTTTTTCACTTAAGTAAATTGTAAATAACAAACGAAATTAACATTTTTTAATATTTCCAACGGGAATCTATTCTGAGACCTTTGAAAAATAGCTCCACAAAAGGAAAACATGTTAATAGTTTAACAATTATCGCACTTACAATGTTAATTCGTGCTAAAAAAAATTTTTCATTAACTAATGGATAACTAACTGAAAAAACCAGCGAGGCTTGCGCAAGCTGGAGTGGAGTACCCGTTTCCGTGTTTATTTTCAACCCTCTGCGAAAATTATAAACATTGGTCCTACAGTTCCGGGAGTTGAGACTTTTTTTTAGGAAATTTCTTCCTCTTTTTGAACCTTTTTTCAAATTTGATCTTATTCTAGAAACTTGCTGTATCTAACATAAGATTTTGAAGGCTCATGCCAAATTTCAGCTATATCTGACGATTAATGTCAGAGATACAGAATTTTATAACATTTTTCATACTTTCCTCATAAAATGTCTTCGGGTCGGTATTCTTCAACTAACTACCGAGTTTCAGTTCGATCAGATCATTATTTTTCGAGATTTCGGGAAAATAAAATTTCTGATGGCCATAACTCCGAAACCTTTCAGCGGATTTGCCCATTAACGAACTTAGCCGAAATATTTATGCCACAAACCAACCCTGAAATTATCAACTGTCTAGTTCATTACGTTCGAGAGTTATCGTGCTTACGGCCGGCCAACCTGATGGAAATAAATGGATTTGACTCAGATTATCCATCAGTGAGTCGAACCCAATCGTTTGAGATCATTTTCGGCCAAACATTCCATAAATACTGCCAGGTACAGGGGAATAAGCGCCAAAAAGAGAAAGGGGTGTTATATATCTCAGTTATTTTGTATCTCGTTTAGTCCATAATAACAACGAAAAAAATGGGTTCAAGCCCTGTGGACAGGAGCTTTTGGGCGCATGTTCCTTGTGGCCCGTACTGACCAGTAAAGAAAAAAAGCAGTATCATGTTGAATACCTTAATATTATTCTGGAACACAAATTTTCCATTACAATAATCTTCATCTAGCTTCTATTTAGTATCAATTCCTGTAGAACGTGATCATAATAAGTGTTTTCCATATAATAAAATGTGTTTGAACTTGGTATGTAGGAAATCTGACATCAATTATTGGAATTAATTGATTTGACAAACAGCCGTCAAATGAGGTAAATAGATTTTTGTGACGATTTTCTGTGACCATAAAAAAAATTAAGCATTTCATTATTGCATTTCTTGAAATAGGTACCTTTTCAAGTCGATCAACATCGTCCTTCTTTCGACGTCTAAACTATGACTTGATTCTTTATGTTTATGTCTTTGAATTTGTTTTCGGTGGAATTCAAAGAGTTCATAGAATAATCGATGAAAATACTGAGAGAGACCCAGGAAATTTGACACATTTTGTCTTATATCTCCAGAAATTGAAATCGTATAGAGCCAAAATTTTGCACAATGTTGCAAAATACTACAATTGACGTTAGTACAAGTTTTTGTTGCAATCTGATGAATAGTTCACGAAAAAAAAATTTTTTTTTCGAAAAAATTAAAAGAAATATTTTTTTAAAAATTACCAACATTTTGATCATAACAGAATTTTGCCAAAAGTTGCGCGTTTATATCTTCGAACTGACTACCAAGTTTCGATTCAACATCTTCTTTAGTTCCTGAAATATCAGGGAAATAACCTCAAAATTTTAAATGTCTATAACTCCTAAACCGTCCGGCCGATTTTGCTCGTTAACGAACTTAACCGTCGCATTTTGATCAGAAACCTACCCTGAAAGTTTGAAGTCGATAGGACCTTCGGTGCTCCTGTTATCGTGCCTACGGCCGGCCGGCCATACGGCACCCAAAAATCTGACACCGGATTCGTAATCAGGGAGTCCGAATTAGTCTATTAGCCAATTTTCAGCTCGAAATTCGAAAATTACAGACATTTGGACGAAATGATAGGACGATGTTCCCCTAGAACATACGCCCAAAAAACCACGGTGTACAGTGCTAAGATCTATATTAAACGAGAACATACTTCGAATTCTTGTATATGAAATTATCCATTTTACCTCGGTCTGGAATGTTAGACATAGAAAGCTCCGCAAAGATGTTTGGAATTGTAAATTTGGAAGCTTTACATGGGAGATATAGAGGGGAGGTTCTGTATTATTCTGACTCTATTTCGTATTCTTGACAGGTAACACTCCAAGGATTGATTTCAATTCTCACAGAAAATCTGAGAATCGAGGGTACGTTTCAATGCAAAATATTTCGACGAGATGACAACATCGGAGATACAGATCGGAATGATATTTTTGGCGCTCTTCTTCCTCGGAACAGAGTGCAATTCAATCAATTTGCCCAAATGTCTGTAATTTTCGATTTTTGGGCGTATGTTCTAGGGGAACATCGTCCTATCATTTCGTCCAAATGTCTGTAATTTTCGAATTTCGAGCTGAAAATTGGCTAATAGACTAATTCGGACTCCCTGATTACGAATCCGGTGTCAGATTTTTGGGTGCCGTATGGCCGGCCGGCCGGCCGGCCGTAGGCACGATAACAGGAGCACCGAAGGTCCTATCGACTTCAAACTTTCAGGGTAGGTTTCTGATCAAAATGCGACGGTTAAGTTCGTTAACGGGCAAAATCGGCCGGACGGTTTAGGAGTTATAGACATTTAAAATTTTGAGGTTATTTCCCTGATATTTCAGGAACTAAAGAAGATGTTGAATCGAAACTTGGTAGTCAGTTCGAGGATATAAACGCGCAACTTTTGGCAAAATTCTGTTATGATCAAAATGTTGGTAATTTTTAAAAAAATATTTCTTTTAATTTTTTCGAAAAAAAAATTTTTTTTTCGTGAACTATTCATCAAATTGCAAAAAAAACTTGTACTAACGTCAATTGTTGTATTTTGCAACATTGTGCAAAATTTTGGCTCTATACGATTTCAATTTCTGGAGATATAAGACAAAATGTGTCAAATTTCCTGGGTCTCTCTCAGTATTTTCATCGATTATTCTATGAACTCTTTGAATTCCACCGAAAACAAATTCAAAGACATAAACATAAAGAATCAAGTCATAGTTTAGACGTCGAAAGAAGGACGATGTTGATCGACTTGAAAAGGTACCTATTTCAAGAAATGCAATAATGAAATGCTTAATTTATGGATATAATATTATCTAAGTATTGTTGGGATCGGGCAGTTGGAAAATGAAAAACAATTATTATGATCACATTCTACAGGAATTGATACTAAATAGAAGCTAGATGAAGATTATTGTAATGGAAAATTTGTGTTCCAGAATGAACATGCGCCCGATAGCTCCTGTCCACAGGGCTTGAACCCATTTTTTTTATGAATATGGTTTTAAACGATTTAATTCGACTCACTGATCAAGAATTCGT
The DNA here is from genome assembly GCA_937662695.2 of Halyzia sedecimguttata. NCBI lineage: Eukaryota > Metazoa > Arthropoda > Insecta > Coleoptera > Coccinellidae > Halyzia > Halyzia sedecimguttata. The sequence continues at coordinate 65,046,774 of OW569415.2, read as the reverse complement.
GGCCAAAATAGAGTATGTCCGGCCGGCAGGCCGTTGCAATGATAACTCTCGAACGGAATGAGCATGATAGTTGAAATTTTCACAGTAGGTTTGGGTTATAAATATCTTGGTTAAGTTCGTTATTGGGCAAAATTGGTAGAATGTTTTTGGAGTATAGTAGACTCCCGATTACCCGAAACCCGATTATGCGGAATCCGCAATATCCGAAACTACTTATAAACAGGATTATTATGATTCTTACGATTCCTCCGCATTATCCGAAATTGTAAAATTTTTTTTCAGCATAACACAAAATGCATCTGTTTACCCTTCTGCGAAGCAATAAAAATACATTTGGTGGCGACTAATATTTAAAAATGGGGAAAGCCCTGTTGCCCAGGAGCTTTGGCACTATTGTTCAAACTTTGACAAATCATATCTCCGAAAGTATTGGTTTCTCAGAATAAGGAATGATATCAATGGATTCTTATGATAGAACTACATCACGAAAGAAATTAAATCAAACAAGAGTCAGTGCTTGAACCAATTTTTTTTTAGTTGTCCAGGAAATAATGTTCCAGATGGGTATAACTCCGAAACCGTTGAGCCGATTATGCCAAAAAATGACTTAAATCTCTCATTCGGGTACGCGCAACCTCCCTGAAAATCTTAAGTTCCTATCTCTTTTCGTTCGAAAGTTATCAAGGTAACGGTCATCCATCGGGCTACTGAACACACGCAAGGCTGCCCGGATCTCCAACAATATAAATCCGATCACGTTCAAACTTGGAACTTGGCAGTAGAGCCGGCCATAGACATCGTTATTTTTCATCCGTTTTCCTCGCGTCGGTTCGAACCGCCGAGTCATATCGCAGAACTGTTTTACCCACACACTTCGGTAAATTCTACCAGTTATTTTGCTGTCGTTCGCGAATAGGCACGTCATGAAGAGGACACATCTCTTAGCAGTGGCGGCCGCCACCCAGCAAAACATTGTTGAGTACATTTACTTACCATTTCCTCAAAGACATCATCAGATTCAAGGTTCGAAAAAGACTCGCGGGGTGTTTCTTGATCATCAGGAAAGACAATTCCTCAAAATACCACAAATGTGGTTCATAAACAGCGTCTGCCCCAGCACCACTTCGCTGAGAATCTTTAATTTTTTTCAATTCTTTCCTGTAAGCACCCCTCAAAGAATCAATTTTATTCTTCACTGTTTTAATAACAGCGCCTTTGTCCAATTCATGATATTTTTTCAATAATATTTCATAAGCTTCCCTCCTCTTGTTTCTATCCCTGTATTCTGCTGATTTAATCCGCCATAGACAAGGATGCAACCTGTACAAATAGATAAAATCCATAATAAACTGTTTATTAGCCATTTGTCTTCTGATCCATCCCGGTCAAAAATAGTTCAAGAAACAGCAGAAGTAGACGCACTTGTGGAAAGGACGCGACTTGTACTACGCTAATGCAAAATAACCGCCGATTCTCGACGAAAACCCCACAGACAGTCGGTATGGCACGACAACCGATGAACCGTCGTGACAAAAATCAAGCATCGGCAGATATTTCTACCGACGAGGCGTACCGACGGTTCTTCGCCACACACATCGGTTTTTGGCGCTTTTGGCGCGACGGTTCGTATCGCAGCGGTATGAACGGATGAAAAATAACGATGTCTATGGCCGGCTTTGAAGGCTGTCGAAAAATATCAGCGATGTCGGACAAATGGTTTCCGATATATATCATTTTTTGAAGGATTTTCAATGATTTTTTAAAAATTTTCTAGTAATACGATCCTCACAAAATTTTGCAAGAATTTTCGCGTTGGCATTATACAACTAATAACCATGTTTGAATCTAATCGGATTTGTATTTTTAGAGTTATCGAAGGAATAACAACCAAATTTCAGATGGTTATAACTCCAAAACCGTTTGGCCGATCATGCCTATAAATAAACTCAAATGTCGCATTCAGATGCACAACCTAACCTGAAAATTTCAAGTCGCTAACTTTTTCCGTTCTCAGATGATCGTGACATAAAAAATATTTTTTAATAATTTAAAAAAAATTTTCTTGTCATGTGATTCTCACAAAATTTCACAAACGTGCTTAAGTTCATATTCTACAACTCTTCAACAAGTTTCAATTCGATCGGATTTATATCTCAAGTCGCTATCTCATTCCGTTCTCAAGTTATCTTGGCAACGGACGGCCGGCCGGCCGAACAGAATCGAATTTGTCCTCGAATTCTTCATCAGGTAGTCGAACTCAATCGTTTGAGATCATTTTCGGCAAAAAATTTGAAAATTACAGACATTTCGGCAAAATGATAACGTGATGTTACTCAGAAAATACGCGCAAAAAGGTAATTATCCCACATTTACCATAGGTCTATTTCTATTCGAGGGCCATGAACCTGATTTCGAATCCCGGTATGCTGGATAGTATTTTGTGGTAGTATTAGCATATTACTTCGAAGTAATGGATCACAGGAAAGAACTTATTTCATATTCATAAATTATTTAGTAGGTACACGGACGTATCAGTTGACTCATTCATTATTGTTCAGATAGCACAATCGTTAGACGAGATACTTGAGAATAAATTGCCAAAAAATTGTGAAGGGTTTTACGAATTACCATATGCATACACAGTATGCCGAAATAAACTGTCTTTAACCTTGCACTGAAGGTAATAAAGTATGAAACTTATAGCCAGCAAAAACTTTCGTCGCATTTCCGAATGATATAGAGACATATTTCATCCCCTTTATAAATAAACAGACAACAATCGGAGCGTAAAAGGCGATTTCTAAAACTTATGTCAACCTTTCCGCTTCTTAACTTCCTCATTTCGTTCTCGAAAAGAATGAAATGACTTAGTTGGAGAATGGATTGTTTTCTAAAATCCTCTCTCTATGCCAGAATCGGGATATAATTCAATGGGGGAGTGAATTTGCTCACCTCATGAAAGGTATTTTTTCCTTCGCTTGGAGTAATCATGAGGTGAAAGAAAATTTGAAAGTTTATGACAATACAATACCAAGATCTTTTGATGCTGTGACTCCATACAGCGGTTTCATTTTCAATATTTTTTTTCAGCTGAGTTACAGCAGTCAATTTTATCTTCAATTCATCACTCTGAATTTTCTGTGCTATTCATTCTGATAATATTTCCAAGGATGTATTGAATTGTCTTTGGTTGGACTGTGAACATATTTTGAACACACTAGCAATTATCTGTGGCTGTAAGCGGCTAAAGGCCTGGTTTCGCTAGTGCGTCGGCTGCATGCAGTGACCGCAGAAAGTGGCTGCACCGTCTTTCGAATAGACTGCTACTTCTGAACTACGAAGAAGTGGTTTTGCTTCTGCGTCCGACGCAACAGCACTGCAACAGCCAAACGGCTGACTGCTCTGGATAACAGTCTGTGCGACGTCGCTGCAGCGTAAACAAGAGAAAATGAGTGTCGATAAATTCAAAAGGGACGAGGAGATGAATATCATTGAATTAGTTTCGCAAAATAGATGCATATATGATGAATCTCATGATAATTATAAAACTAATAATGTTAAAGATCTTCTTTTTTTAGTGCCGTGCAGATTCCTGCGTAGGCGTTCATCCTCATATATTCCCATCATATGTTTCTATTGAATGCAGCATTCTGCAATGTTTGGAAGTCCTTCATCCCCGTCCATTGACGGATATTTCTAAGCCATGATAACTTTCTTCTGGCCATTCCTCTTCTTCCTCCCTCAATTTTACCCTGGAGAATGAGGCGTTGAAAGTGGTAGCGTTCTCCGCGCAGTATGTGTCCGAAGTAACCGAGGTATGTTAAAGATAACATAATGGAAAATGATCGCGACAGAAATGGAGGGTAAAACAGGTAAAATGAAGTTATATTTTTAAAAATGTTTATTTCATATAATAATATGAACAGTTTTGTACAATTTTATATCCATAATTTCTTGATTTACGTTCTTGTTGGAATTTTTCTTCATTATCTAGAAGATGTCTCGTTATGAGGTTGTTGAAGATACCTTCCTCATCCCTGTTTTTATACATTGAATGCACAGGTCACCTTTTTAAATTTTTTTGCTTTAGATATTTCAAAATCAATTCATCCTGCACTTCTCCAAAATATGAAGCGCAAGTACATACTCCATTGCTAACGAATTATCACTGACGACTCACAGAACACAAATAATAATGCCCGGCTGCAGTAGTTTCGCTGCACCTAATGAAACCACTCCGACGACGCAGCGGACGCAAGCATTCGCTGCACGCAGTCACTGCATACATCCGACGCACTAGCGAAACCAGGCCTGAAGAGAACCGAGGACATATAAGATTTTATAAGAGGTATGAAAAAACTACAAATGTTCAATAATACAGAGGGGGAACAATAAGGGCACATTTTGGCACTTATAAGTACCTCTATCAATTCCCTACGATCTCACCACTCCAAAACAAGAAATTTAAATGGCAACTGCCTACTTGTGATACATCATTTAAAAGCTTGTGTAGAATGCTTTACAATGATTCTATTAGGATAAGCTACAACAAATGGAAGTATTCATGGTTATTTTAATAAAAATTGAAAAATGAAATCATGGATTTATTTCTTGTCGATGTATAAAAATAGTAACCTCTATAAAAATTGTTCAAAATGATTGCCTTTATGTTCTAGATAATAATATCTGGTCTCAACCTCATTCCGCAAATTTTCGAGTGTCTCGGCAGTAATTTCACTGCAATTTCAAGTGTCCCCACAAAAAAAAAGAAAAATCTGTAGACCTGGGTGGCTATATTAACTTAGAGAAAATGTTCCTATTGGCACTCCAGTTCATCGGAACTGAGTGCTTATCAATTTGCCCAAATGTCTGTAAGTTTCGAATTTTTGGCTAAAAATGGTCTCAAACGATTTGGTTCGACTCACTGATCAAGAATCCGAGGTCGAAATCGATTCTGTCCGGTAGGCACGATTACTCTCGAACGAAAGGAGTTAGAGGATTGAAATTTGCAAGATGGGTTTGGAGCGTAAATATCTCGGTTAAGTTCGTTAATGGGCGAAATCCATCAAGCGGTTTCGGAGTTACGGCCAATTTTAGTAAAACACATTTCTTATGAATATTTCCGAAACTGATCACTCGATCTATCTGAAATTTAGCATCAGATTGTAGAATCATGACCTTTATACGCATGTGAAGTTTTGTATTGACCAGGTTACCGCAAAGAGTAAAAAAAAAAATTCAAAATTAAAAAAAAAATTTTCTACAATAACTCTCGAACGGAATGAGCTAGGCAGTTGAAATTTTTAGAGTAGGTTAGGGAGATGAATATCTCGGTTGAGTTCGTTATTGGTCAAAATAGGCCAGATGGTTTCGGAGTAACGAAAAAAAAAAATTTATTTAAGCAACAAATTTCAAATTCAATTTTTATTTAAGATGCAGTTTCACCATTAAAATCCATCGATATCATTTTCAACTCCAACAAGCTAATACTTTCGGAGATATGAATTTTCCAAATTTCGATAATGAATCGTACTTCTTCTATGTTTTCACAGAATGCTATAATTATTCTATCTAAGCTTTATTATATGATCTGTGTTCATACTCGTACATTTCATCCTATTCTATAAGAGAGAGTCAAATTCAGTTCAGCTATTTTAATTTGATTTCTTCCATGGTGCAGTTCTCAATCTCAGATTGCTCATTTAATCTTGATAAATAAACTATTATTTGAATTGAATTTCCTTTATGATGCAGTTTTATCATAAGAATACATTCATATAATTCCCAACTCTGAGAAACCAATACTTTCGGATATATAATTTGTCTGTTTGAACTAGAGCGCCAGAAAGCTCCTGTCCACAGGGCTTGAAGCCATTTTTTTTTAATATATCGCAGTATAATTCCTGGACATATTGCTTAACATTAATAATATACAATATACAATACAATTGATAGATTGGTATTAGTGGTAAAAGATTCAGGGTGACCGTTATGTTCTTCTTCACATCATTTGATGATGCTTATTTCATTTTAAATACTTTTATTCCTGGATAAAAAATATTCTGCTAAGAACTTAGTTCAAGTATACATTTAAATCAATGAATAAGATTTAGGAACTCACATGACCCAAATTTAAGTGGACATCTTTGTATATCCATAGGAAAATCCTCCAGATTCATGGGGCATCCTGCCTTGATGGTTAATCTGCAATGAAAAATCTTTTGAAAATTAATTTGGTTGTTTCCCTCAACAACATTGTAAATTGAAAATGACAATGCAAGGAATATTATTTCAAAGTCTCTCATATAATAAACATGTTATCCATTTACCATCCACATTTGCAGAATATACTTCTTTCTTTTCTTAGTTCGGTACATAATTGCCGTTAAAATGAAGGTATCTTTGGTTTATTTTATATATACGAGTATATTCTTATGAACTTCGATCATTACAATTTGTTTTTGTGCGTATGTTCTGGGGAACATCGCGTTATCATTTTGCCCAAATGTGACATTTAATTCTGTGGTGCCGTCCGGCCGTCCAGCCGTCCGGTCGTTGCCACGATAACTTGAGAACAGAAAGAGCTAGCGACTTGAAATTTTCAGGGTAGGTGGCGCATCCCAATACGACGGACAAGTTCGTTAATGGGTATAATTGGCCCTACGGTTTCCGAGTAATAATTTTGTTTTCAACCAAAATAAATCCGATCGAATTTAAACTTGGTGAATAGTTGTAGAATATGTTTGTGAAATTTTGTGAGTATCGTGTCACTAGAAAATCTTAAAAAAATTATTAAAAAATATTATTTATGACACGATAACCTGAGAACTGAAGGAGATAACGGCTTGAAATTTTCAGGTTAGGTTGTGCATCTGAATGCGACATTTGAATTTGTCTATAGGTATAATCGGCCAAACGGTTTTGGAACTATACCCATCTGAAATTTGGTTGTTATTTCCTCAATATCTCGAAAAATAAGAAAACGGTATAATTCAAATATGGTTATTAGTTGTAGAAATCCAACGCGAAAATTCTTGCAGAATTTCATGAGGATGGTGTAACTAGACAATTTCATTGAAAATAATTGAAAAAAATTATATTTATTATAAACTATTCGTCCGGAATGGCTGAAATTTTGGAAGAGCCTTCATAACCTAACTCTACTGCAGGGTTCCAAGTTTGAACACGATCGGATCCATATTGTTGGAGAACCGAGCAGCCTTTTGTGAGTTCGGTAGCTGGATGTGAATCGTCGTATTTTTGCGAGAACCTTCAAAAACATGAATGTTATGATGACATATTTCTGCGCGTATGTTCTTGGGAAAATCGTTTTATTTCATTACAAATCTATGGGAGATGATATCCCTACATTAGCGGTCAGACCTGCAGGTCTGACCATGGTTTTGAAAGAGATCCTCCTTAGGAGGAGGCAACTAAATATTGAAGGGATTTCTATGAACAAGAGTGATAATCTTTGAGAAATAGAGAAGGTGATTCTTCTTCAATAGATCCATGTGCCTTCAGAGGAGTATATTTGTGAGAGGGGACTTTTGAAAGGTTATGTATTATTTTTAATATGATATCGCTGAAATTTTGCTGAAGGCTTCAAAACTTAACTTTAAATCAACCACACTTTCTGATCTTGTAAGGTGAGAGGCTCATTTGTCGATATTAAGTCCCAGTAGAGAGGAATCTTAGGCCAGTTTTTCTATCACTGATGAGAATATATCTTTACGTTTCACCTCAACACCTTTAGATCTATCAATGGGCATTTATTGGTTAAGAATAAGTAATTGAATATTACTGGAATTCAATTGAATTTCATTCAATATGTTAGTAACTAAACTTATAATTTTCTATACTTTGATTATTTAAATATGACATCAATTCCAATAATATTTTTCTAGAATAATTATGTATTCTTCTCCTAAAGAAGAATTGAAAGAAGACAATAATGTGTTAATTTTTTCATCATTGCTTTCTATCCTGACTTCACGAAAAAAAAATTGGTTCAAGCACTGACGTGAAGTCAGGAGCTTTTGCCCGTATGTTCTATTGTCCATTCTCCTATACTAGACACTCTTAATCGAATTTACCATGGTAAATTATATTAAATTCGATTAAGGGTATCCAATACAGAAGAATGGACAATATAATTTGCCATGGTAAATTCGTTTAAGAGAGATACAGGAGAATGGACAATATAACATACGCGCAAAAGCTCATGACTTCACGTCAGTACTTGAACCAATTTTTTCAAATTTTCTAGGGGTACGGTTCTTACAATATTTTAAATACTTCTTTATGTTGATTTTCTACTACTAGATACCAAGCTTCAATTCGATCGAATCTTTATTTTTTGATTTATCAAGGAAATAATATTCCAGGTGGGTATAACTCGGAAAACATTAAACCGATTATGCCCAAAAATGAACTTAACTCTCCCATTCGGATACGCAACCTGCCTGAAAAGTCCCTATCTCCTTTCGTTCGAAAGTTATCGAGGCAACAGTCACCCATCTACTGAACTCACACAAGACTGCTCGAATCTCCAACAATATTTAACCGATCGTATTAAAACTTGAAACTTGGCAGTAGAGTTAGGTTCTAAAGGCTCTTGCAAAATTTCAGCAATTTCAGACGAATAGTTACTGATATATATATATTTTTTTTTGCAATTTGCAATGATTTTTTTAAAATTTTCTACAGATACTATCCTCACGAAATTTCGCAAGCATTTTCGCGTTGGCATTCTACAACTAATAACCATGTTTGAATTCAATCGGTTTTGTATTTCTCGAGTTTATGAGGAACAAAACAACTATTAACTAAATGGTCTGTGGTTTCCTCTGCTTCCCCGCATTCACAACTAGGGCTCTCAACTGAGTTCCATCTGAAAAGCATGCTGTTGCAACGACCATGACCGGTTCTTAAACGATTTAGAATGGACCATATTTTCCTTGGAAGATCGAACCCCGGAACTCTATTTGCAGGATCAGAAATTAAATCTTTGTTGAATAAATTGCAAGAAATCCATTCAGACCGCCAAACTTCCTTGTCACTTTTATTCAAATTGAGAAAACGGTTGGACCATAAAGGGTTTCGTGACTTCAATCTGGGAATCTTATTGTTTGGAATGTAGGAGAGAATCAGAAATAAATTCGGAAAAGAATGAAATTTATTCCAAGAATTTGAAACAGCAGTCTGCCTGTGAATGTGTGGCGGGACAGTGTTTGAAAGAACTGGCAACCAATGAATAGGTGTAGATCTAATAGTTCCAGTGATGATCGTCATAGTTTGTTTCAGAACATTTATGTGATCTGGCCCTAATGAGCATACGCTCATTATATACATTAAAAAAAAAATAGTTTGGTTTTGGTCATTAAATATTCGGGGAAAGTCAAAAAGGGAAACATACTATCAAAGAATACCAATCTAATTGGGACAAGTTTGAGTACTTAGGTGAAGTTTTTGAATGACTCATTGATTATTGTATGACCAGTATTTGAACTTGAATACGTGAAAAGATAAAATTTTCGAGCTACACTTCCTACATAAACTATTTTTAAATCATGGAGGATATAGTTTTCAATTCATTTAACCTAAACTGCTTAGCAATTGTATGTGTGTGCGATAAATGCAGATATGATACTTGTGTGACCGGTAAAGAAATCTAAATTTTTTCGAAGGATTGGCTGCGCCACCGCCCATGAAGAAAGAAGTGGGGGATGAAAATTGAGAAATAATGAATCGTAAAAATATAAAATAAACCTTTACTAAACCATTTTCTATTTGATGATTAGTGCGTATTAACCTGGGCGTTTTCGCTCCCCCTTGACTGCATGAGACTCCAAATGAAGTACCTGCGAATCATCACGAAGGGGAAAAGAATGCTAGGTGTCACTTTTGTCTATTTGTACTCGGAAATGATTGCTAGGTATATTCAACTATACTTATATTCTTTCCCGACGTTATTTCTATAGGGAATATTCGAAATTCTAACTTGGTTTATAACATACCCTAAATTCGATTAATTTTAGCTTTAACGATCTCATATATGTTCAGAAATCGATCTAGACTCGGTCGTAGCTCCGTATCCGGTTGTGATTTCAAGATGTTTGATTGGATTAATAAACAACGAGTATTTCATCACCTCCATCAAAGCCATTAATTATTCAAACTCCGAACCGGGTTCTTAGTTCAATTGTGGTAATTGAAATGATATCATCACTTCTCCCCTTCATTTTCCGGCTTCTCGAATCAACAGATGATGGGCGTCGACTTGCTCTCTGCTCCGAGGGCTGAAGAGAATCTTACCTAATTTTATAAGGCTTTCAAGCCCTGGGTCCTTCGTTTGATGAGACAATGTTAGATCTGGAAATCCGATTACCAAAGGCTTGCACATCTACAAACTCGAATTGATGACTACCCTACTCTCCCAATAATTCCCGGGTCCTGAGACTGGGTCAGGATCGGTGAAATTACGAGAAAAATAGTTAAAATTTTTGATTAGGTATCTATAGTATATACTGGTCATTACGTTGGCCGTCTGGGATATATTCAATATATAGGAAAGAGATACCTGTCGTTTAATCAAACATTGCAAAAATCGAAAGATATGCACGTTTTGATAGTGAATAATCCAGTGTCGACATATTGTAGAATTATCCTTCTCTTTCATACAGATCGACGGAGGTGGTTTAGGGTTATTCATTTCAGTCATTTCGTCTTTCGAGTCAGTCACCAGCTTCAGGTCCAGGGGGGTGAAACTCGGGGTTCTATGATCCCAACTTGTAACCGACCAAAAACCAACGAGACAGTCCGACCAAAAATAACCTATGTATACTTCTGATTGACAATGTTGACAATTACTCAGAGACAATTTCTCTATGCATTTACTAAAGCAAGAAACAAGAGACAACTGAGAAGATTGGAAGATTTTTGCTTGAAGCCAGGGGAATATTCAAAATTAAAGAACGACCGAGTGTAGAATATTCCATCTATTTTGAAACTTACTGTGATTGGGTGAGTCCTGCTAAATTTGATCTCGAAATTTTTCATCATCCCTCTTCTATTCAATTTTTAAAATGCCAGAAAATTCAGTAGTATCACTAGTATCTCCTGTTAATATGTCCGAAACCTATTCCAGCAAATTTCCATTTCTCCTATTCTCCTAGTGGTTTTAAACAGAAAAAGTACTTCATATTTTCAAGAAAATTGATAGAGCGGCAGCCTGGAAGGAAGCTTGCTGTATCTGTCCTAGCACTGATGCTATTAATTATCGTTTATACAGTGTTCTCAAATTATTATAATCCAAGAGTGCTTACACGTCTTCATCATGAAGATATCCCTAGATTTTTGCCCTATGTTACTGCCCACGATGATTATTGTTATGCACAAAAATCTTCTTCTCATTTGAATATAAATAGTACCCGTATTTGTCTATACATTCTCTTTCTAAGTTTTGATGCTCCTTTTTGGGCGCATGTTCTAGGGGAACATCGTCCTATCATTTCGTCCAAATGTCTGTAATTTTCGAATTTCGAGCTGAAAATTGGCTAATAGACTAATTCGGACTCCCTGATCACGAATCCGGTGTCAGATTTTTGGGTGCCGTCCGGCCGGCCGGCCGGCAGGCCGGCCGTAGGCACGATAACAGGAGCACCGAAGGTCCTATCGACTTCAAACTTTCAGGGTAGGTTTCTGATCAAAATGCGACGGTTAAGTTCGTTAACGGGCAAAATCGGCCGGACGGTTTAGAAGTTATAGACATTTCAAATTTTGAGGTTATTTCCCTGATATTTCAGGAACTAAAGAAGATGTTGAATCGAAACTTGGTAGTCAGTTCGAGGATATAAACGCGCAACTTTTAGCAAAATTCTGTTATGATCGAAATGTTGGTAATTTTTAAAAAAATATTTCTTTTAATTTTTTCGAAAAAAAAAATTTTTTTTCGTGAACTATTCATCAGATTGCAACAAAAACTTGTACTAACGTCAATTGTAGTATTTTGCAACATTGTGCAAAATTTTGGCTCTATACGATTTCAATTTCTGGAGATATAAGACAAAATGTGTCAAATTTCCTGGGTCTCTCTCAGTATTTTCATCGATTATTATATAATAATCAATAATATTAAGGTATTCAACATGATACTGCTTTTTTTCTTTATTTTTTCAAGAACACAATTCGAGGATGAGACAGCCTAAAGAGAAGATGCCTGCCTGACTGATGAGCACTGCGATATTATGTGATATTGTTGGAAAGTATTTTTTGAAGCTTGTTTCTTTTTATTATCTACATATTTTTGAATGATTTATTCAATTGTATGATTAAATACAATAGACAAATATAAATATTTTCCATTTGTCGAGTATTTACAAACAATAAATAAAATGTTAATTTTCATCATTGTGCTTATTTTCCCTTCTCTCATTCATTTGTTTTCGATGTAAATAATGGCTTTCAATCAATCATAAATTCTGTATGTGAATTGAAAATTCCCGCCGTTCGATCATTTCTTGCAACCAAGCATGGCGACTGTATAAAGGCGCTAGCGCTAGATGTTGCCTGCGATTAGTTAGGAGTTTTCATTTCTTTTAATTAGTGTTGTGTGGATTTCAGTTACACTTCAACCACAGAGCTGAGTACGGGGTGTTTAATTAAATTAGATATGTGCATTGATTCCAGGGGCTGTATTGCTCCGAGAAGATCCTGTTGCACTACACCTTCATCCTGAATGACGCCAATTCAAGAGGATTGGTCGACTTCGGCTAGCCTTGGGACGTTTCATTTCTCTGTCGGGCAAGGGGAACGAAAAAACCTTTGCTTTCGCGATTTCGCCGGTTTTGCGACTATTCGCGATTTTTAGCGCTCTAGTTCCTCGGAACAGAGTGCTTATCAATTTGCCCAAATGTCTGTAATTTTCAAATTTTTGGCTGAAAATGGTCTCAAACGATTTAGTTCGACTCACTGATCCGAGGTCGAAATCGATTCTGTCCGGCCGGCCGGCTGGCCTTAGGCACGATAACTCTCGAACGAAAGGAGTTAGCGGATTGAAATTTGCAAGGTGGGTTTGGAGCGTAAATATCTCGGACGAGTTCGTTAATGGGTGAAATCCATCTAGCGGTTTCGGAGTTATGGCCGATTTTAGTAAAAATATATTTTTTTAATATTTCCGAAACCGATCACTCGATCTATCTGAAATTTAGCATCAAATTGTAGAATCATGACCTTTATACGCATGTGAAGGTTTGTATTGACCAGATTACCGCAAAGTGTCAAAACAAAATTTTGAAAATTTAAAAAAAGTATTTCTACAATAACTCTCGAACGGAATGAGCTAGGTAGTTGAAATTTTCAGAGTAGGTTAGGGAGATGAATGTCTCGGTTAAGTTCGTTATTGGGCAAAATTGGCCAGATTTAATTTGATTTCTTCCATGGTGCAGTTCTCATTCTCAGATTGCTCATTTAATCTTGATAAATAAACTATTATTTGAATTGAATTTCCTTTATGATGCAGTTCTATCATATGAATACATCGATATAATGCCCAACTCTGAGAAACCAATACTTTCGGAGATATAATTTGTCTGTTTGAACTAGAGCGCCAGAAAGCTCCTGTCCACAGGGCTTGTTTCAAAATACTTCTGGCATTCCGATCTGAACGAAAATGGACTTTTGCGGTACGTCCGTCTTCGTCCTTTTTGTTGGGATATTCGCCGTTTACGAATAAAAGTTGAAAATAAAATACCATACGATACGACATTCCCTATTTCATTGCATGTGAAGAAATGATTTGCGAGAATGAATGACAAAGATAATTTGATCTCTGAAAATCAGTACTCGGGTTCCTCTGTATATTTGTACTTGATTACAATGTACTACTCCATAATTGTGTCATGTATGATTACTTTATTTTTATTTTTATTAATTCATGTAAAAATGTGGTATAATTTGTAACTGAGCGAACAGTTCTCCTGGGAATTGGTCCTGTTTGTGTTCCAGTGTAATAAATAAATGAATAAATCTCTGATTAGCTTAAGCATAGTGGATATTTTGGCACAAAGTTGGATTATATTTAAACTGTGGTAAAACAAGAGCGATTCGGTAATAGTACCTGGGTCGAACTGGGTTTGTCATCGCTTGACTCAGACCAGAGATATCTGCAAAGAATTCATGGACTCGATCCTCAACTTTCTAATTCCCGGTATCCTATCAACTTTATCTAGTGACAGAAAAATTCCCGGTATCTGAAACAGGGAGAATAACTTTCGCCCCGTCAGGTAGAAACCTTAGCAGGCGCAGGTCCATGAACCCATTGGGCAAGTAGTATAAAGCGTGGATCACCCGAGAAGGGTGGTTAGTAACAATTTGTTAAGTTACCGTTTGTAACCAAAACAGGTCTCCTCTAAATAAAATTATTTTTTCGTTTTCGTCAATGTTTCAATGTTTCCCGCAAACGTAGTTTGCAGGATTGGTCGGAGTCCAAATGCGCCGAAGTTCGTTAATGGGCTAAATCCGCCCAGTGGTCCGGATTTAATTGAGTTAAGCTAATTAAAAAATTATCGATCTTATTGAATTAAAGCTCGGTAATTAGTTGCGAAATACCGATACGAAGATAGCATCTCAATAATTAATAAGATTTAACATTCATGAAAAAAAAAATAGTAAATTATTGTTTCTAAACACGTAGCCAAATTTTCAGTCTCAAATCGATATCCCACCCAGAAATGCGTTGAGTCCTTATTTGTGTAAACATCCACCATATTTGAATCTCGTGAAGTCTCCGACCTGTTACGGAAAAGGGTTCATTCGATTCAGGGCACGTTTTCTGTTATTTGTCTGTTAATATCAATCGCAAGGGAAAATGGGTTTGTGGCCATGTAGACGTCTTCTTTATTTCAGATTTTTATGAATGCCATTCATGAATCGAACGCATATTGAATTATCTTGTTTCTGGAATTGGTTTATTACTTCCAAATAATATAACTTCGGAATGGGCCAGCAAGAAAAAAAATGTGATATTAAGATTTAAATGAGCCACAATTGATACATATTATATTACATTATATATTATATAACAATTATAAAGGAACAGAAAATCCTGTAAAAACCTTCATCAAAATTTCATTTCAATATCTATACATAACGTTTTCTAACTGAATGTCAATATAAGGAGATTAATCTTTAAATAATTCCAAGTCAAAAGGTACCTATTAGTATATATCCGTTTTTGCTTTATTTTTGAAATACTTGAAGGGTTTTAAAATTTATTTGTATATTTTGTCAACAATATTTATAATTTTAATTAATTTTTTCTTATGTCTGTAAAATATCTAAATTTGTATTCCCAGTATATTTCGGTATAGATACATACGAGTAGCTCCTAATTTTGATCGCTTATTTTTACTGCATAACAGTTTAAAATACGATAATATCGCAATTGTTATTTGCGCGCATGTTCTAGGGATCAGGGTGCTATCCGTTCCCACGATAACTTTCGAACGGAAAGAGATACGGTTAAGTATGTTAACAGTTATGATCGGCTAAATGGTTTCGGAGTTATACAAACAATTTTGTTGTTATTTCCACAATAACTCAAAAAAAAGAGATCCGATGGAATTGAAACTTGGTTGTTAGTTGAAAAATGCCAACGCTCAAATTTTTGCAAAATTTCGTGAGCATCGCTTGTATTATTAAATGGTTTCTTTCTGGGTTTTGTCTCCCAAACTCTGAAAAATATCTGTTAGATATTTATCAGAAGCAATAAATCCAACAATGGTGCTAAAAAACAATAACCACACAACATCAATGATGAAACCACTAAATTTCGTAACGTTTCGGAGTCTGAATCAGACTCCTTCGTCAGACACGAAAATCTTCAGAATTATTTTTTGTTGATGTAGATTTTCTGAAATTCGGGAAATTCAGAATAGCTACATCAACAAAAAATAACGAATTACACAACCTTGAGAATTGCAAGTCGCTATCTATTTCTATTCTCAAGTTATCGTGAGATACATAATAATTTTTCATATTTGTTGTAATCATTTTTTTTTAATTTTTAGTGATACGATCCTCACGAAATTTCACATACGTCTATGTGTTGGTATTCTACAACCAGTACCTACCTAAGTTTCAATTCGATCGGATCTGTATTGTTTGAAAAAAAAAATTAGTAGGTAGATACCCGGAAAACGTTCGGCCGATTATGACAAGTAACAGCCAGCCGACCGGACATAATCAAATTTGACCGCGAATTCTTCATCAGTGAGTCGAACCCCATCATTCGTGACCATTTTCGGCAAAAAATTCTAAAATTACTGACATTTGGGCAAAAGCGGAATAGGTTCTGAACCTTCCCGATCTGACGCTTTAGGTTGGTTTGTCATCTAGGCTTTTTCTTTGGACCATTCGGAACAAGAAACTACATATCAATTATTACCAGAATTTTGAAAGCGCCTAATCTGAATCAGATTTTTGATCAGTTTGAGAGTAATTTGGAAGAAAATCATCAATTTTTGTGCGTATGTTCTGGGGAACATCACGTTATCATTTCGCCCAAATGTCTGTAATTTTCGATTTTTTTGCCGAAAATGGTCTCAAATATTGGGTTCTAGGTCAAATTTGATTATGTGCGGCCGTTGCCACGATAACTTGAAAACGGAAAGAGCTAGCGACTTGAAATTTTCAGGGTAGGTGGCGCATCGCAATACGACGAGTTCGTTAATGGGCATAATTGGCTCAATAGTTTCCGAGAAATAATTTCGGTTTCAACCAATACGAATCTGATCGAATTGAAACTTGGTGAATAGTTGTAGAATAAGCACGTTTGTTAAATTTTGTCAGAATCGTATCACTAGAATTTTTTAAAAATATTATTAAAAAATATTTTTTATGTCAGGTTAACCTGAGAGCGGAAAGAGATAGCGACATTTTAGGGTAAGTTGTGCATCTGAATGCGACATCGGAGTTTGTTTATTTTATAGGCATAATCGGCCAAACGGTTTTGGAGTTGTACCCATCTGAAATTTGTTTTTTATTTCCTCAATAACTCGAAAAATACAACACCGATTAAATTTGAACATGATTATTAGTTGTACAATGCCAACGCAAACATTCTTGCGAAATTGCGTGAGTATCGTATTACAATGATTTTTAAAAAATCATTGAAATTATTGAAAAAAATTTCTAATCGCCCAGCATCGCTGAAATTTTGCGAGAGCCTTCAGAACCTAACTCTACTGCCAAGTTCCAAGTTCGAACACGATCGGATATATTATATTGTTGGTCATTCGAGCAGCCTTGTCTGAGTTCAGTAGATGGATGGGTAACCGTTGCCTCGATACTATCGAACGAAAGGAGATAGGGCAATTTTCAGGGTATGTTGCCTATCCGAATGGGAGAGTTAAGATCGTTTCTGGCATAATCGGTCCAACATCCACCTCGATAACTCACAAAATATAGAGTGGATCGAATTGAACTATGGTAACTAGTTGGAGAATATCGACATAAAGACGTGTTTAAAATTTTGTAAGAACTGTACCTCTAGAAAATTTAAAAAAAATTAGGAAAAAAAATTGGTTCAAGCACTGACGCGAAGTCAGGAGCTTTTGCGCGTATGTTCTATTGTCCATTCTCCTGTATTGGACACTCTTAATCAAATTCGATTAAGAGTGTCCAATACAGGAGAATGGACAATAGAACATACACGCAAAAGCTTCTGACTTCAGGTCCCTCCTCGAACCAATTTTTTAGCCAATTACGATTCATATTTCCGGCTCATCTTTGAACGGGAACATCGTACGTCGTCAAAAATGTATCAATATCTCTTGCAGTTCGGCTTCCGAAACAGTTTCTCATTGAAAAACCTCTTCATTATTCAGGATGCGATAACGCGAAAAAAAGTACGCCCATTCCCTAAGCTCCTCCTGAGCCAGTGCCAAAGAGATTATTTGTGCGTTTACTCAGTAGAATTATTCATCGAGATTGTCTGCCCTCTGGAGGGATCTACAAACCGAAGGGGCATTTAATTCTGCCCCTATTTGAATTTCAAAGACCTGGTACGCGAGATAGCCTCATTAGTGAAAAATTCACTGGAGGTCATACAGTTCTTGGATCGTTTACTGTCTGAAGTAGATACGTGCTATTTTTGGGGTATGTTCTACCAATTCTTTATTATGATTAAGATATATCTATACTTTACTCAGGAATATACCTGCTTATTTTCGACACGGTGTGTCCTAAAGTTACTTACTACTCTTGCAAAAAAGTACCAGGAATTGGTCAATTAAATACTGATTGTTTATTTTACAGCCAAATTTATTTTGTCGCCTTCAAAGTAGGCTCCTTCCGAAACAATAAACTTACGCCAACGAATAACCCAATCATCGAAACATTTTCCAAACTCACTCATCGGAATGGACTTCAGTTGTCTGAATTCTATTTTATGTCTTCTATCGACTCAAAACTGGTACCTTGAAGTGGCAGTTTCAGTTTTAGAAACAGAAAAAAGTCAGTCGGAGCCATATCAGGGGAATACGGAGGTTGTTCGATGGTATCCGTTGCGTTTTTGATCAGAAATTCCTTCACAATGATATCCTTGTGCGCTGGTGCAAAAATTCTCACGTCAAAATATCTGCTTTTTTAAAAAAGTACGTGGGTTTTTTGTTCATTGGAGTCTCTACTTTCTGTTGGTGTAAAAAAATATACATTAGTATGGTAAATTTTCTCGGAAAATGCTAAGTTAATAAAGTTAATATTGAATAAGATATCCACAATATTTTGAGAAAGTTGTACAATCTTCTCTAAATTATATGTGTAGATGCCTATTTGTTGGTCTTTTGAGATAACTCGTATACCTGAGTGACCTACGGATAATTTTAGCCCATCAAAAGTTATTTCATAGAGAAGTGAGGAAGAGGCTATGAGGGTCTGCGCCTTACTGCCTGTTACTTCGTAGCATTTTCTGGGAGAATTTACCATAGTAATGTATGTTTTTTTTAGACTATCAGAAAGTACAGATTTTAACGATAAGAAAGACCACCTACTTTTTTAAAAAAGCAGATATTTTGACGTGAGAATTTTTAATTGAAAATTAGGATGCTTTTTCGATATTAAGTCAAATTAAGGTGAAACAAAAATATTTCAAATCCAAAAAATTACAGTGTATTTGGAACATGAAAAGGTATGTATTTACCAAATTTGGTAAAAAAATATTTTTTTTTGTAAAAGATAAAAATTAAAAACCAAAAACGTGGTTATTTGAATTTTTCACATAAATTTTGAGGTTATGTGAAAAAAGTGTGAAAACAAGAGTTATAGATCTTTTTAATACCTACAACTTTGCCATTCAACTTTTCCCCATAGGACTTGTAGTTTTGCCGGAAATCCAGATAAACCGTTTTTTACCCTTAAAAACTCGCCCTCTTCCCCTTCCCGACCTCAGGTAAATTATTTTTCCTATAATTTTTGTTATATTCTCTTCCTTTTACAATGGGTTCCATTCTACTATAATTTTATTCGGTATCAAAAATTATCGACCCTGGTCTAGGCCTCCTTTACAGCTGATCGAAAACTATACAGAACAATATTTTCTCCATTGAGACTTCATCATATCCAATATCGTGAAAATTAACGTGAGTAAAACCTCCCATCTAGTACCTCAAACCCGGTTAAACTATGCAAATATGGTGTAAAGTTACTAAAGAGGAAATTGGAGATTGGCGTAATTAAAGTTGGAGGAGTGAACGAATAAGAATTTGCAGTTAATCACGTTCTGATTTTCTGCAATTAGGATTTAATGGGAGGTGAAGCAATTGAAAGTTTTAGAATATTTCCTTTGATTCTGTACACAAGTAGCAGGCAAACTTAAAAAAATGTCTACGTCCCAATGGATTATAATTCATCCTTTGTCCAACCCCTGCATAAATACCTACTGTATGTGCTAGGGTGGACATGAAAATAGGGAATTTATCTTTCACATTTTATTAATTTTTGTAAGGTTGTGTTAGAGTGCTTCCATTTGATCCAAATCATTGAATATTTGGGCTGGAAACGTTCTCGAATTATTAGTGGTCAAATTTCTTCCGTTCGTCTGGTTTGTCATTTGGATACAGGTTGATACGACTATTTGATTCAGATATACGAACATTTGAAATTTTGTCTTCTTGTTATTTCGGCAATACTTATTATTATTATCAAATCAATAGAGTTTTGAACTGGGCAGTTTGGTGTAAAATAATTATTTGAATATTTGCGCTCAAAAGTTTTTGGCGCTCTTGTTCGTCGGAACGGAGTGCTTATCAATTTGCCCAAATGTCTTTATTTTCAAATTTTTGGCAGAAAATGGTCTCAAACGTTTTGGTTCAACTCACTGATAAAGAATCCGTGTTCAAAATCGATTCTGTGCCGCCGTCCGTCTGGCCGTTAACACGATAACTCTCGAAGTGAATGAGCTAGACAGTTGAAATTTTCAGAGTAGGTTTGGGAGATAAATATCTCCCAAACTATTGAGTTCGTTATTGGAAGAACCTTGTTGTTTCGGAGCAACAAAAAAAATAGTAATTTACGTAACAAGTCCGGAAAATAGGGTTTTTTTGGACGAATAGACAAAATTCTAGAAGTCTATGAGTCCAAAAAAACCTTTTTCGGGCGTGTTGCGTACAATATTTTTTCGGCAACCGTGTAGAATAACAAATCAATGAGACGACACATTTCTTTTTTATATATTTTGAATCTTATTCAAATTAAACAGAACAGAAAATATCACATGTTGACAACTAATTTTATATGAACTGTCAGCCGTTTTCTCAGTGCTATGGTAACTTCATTTATCAAAAATATACCTGCCAAGATTTTCATATTTACAATGAGCAAAACGGCGTGATTGTTCCGGCCTAGTCCGGGAAGTACGTACTTCCCGGACTAGGCCGGGAAATGCTTCTTTCTCAAAGAAAAAGCGTCCGGGAAGTGGGCACTTCCCGGACGGTTGCCGAAAAAGAATTTTTTTTCATTACAAATCCAAATTAAATTTTTTTATGATGCAGACTAATACTTTATGATTTTTCAAAATTTCCATAACTAATCGTTATTTTATGATTTCATAGATGGAGGTTAGACGTTCAATCTGACATCAGTTCAGTCTGACATCAATCATGGATTGATGCCAGATTGATGGGAAACCGATTCTATACACCTAGAATGATGGATTGGTGGAAGATTGAGGTCAGATTCATGACAGATTATGATGTATGTATATCCAACATATTATGATCTATGTGAATCCAACATAGACCTACGTTTTGAATAAAAAAATTCTATGATGCTGTTCTATCACAAGAATCCATTGATGTCATTCCAAACTCTGAGAAACCAATGCTTTCGGAGATATGATTTGTAAAAGTTTGAATAATTACTCGCTAGTAGTTTGACAAGGGCGCCAAAAACCCTGCCTACAAAACTTTCCCACATTTTATTTCATTAACCATTTTTCCAGATTCGACTCAGGTGAAAAGTTAAAAGTGCTTAAAGATTTCACAATGTGCTAATACAGTAATGCATTTCTTCAACACATAACTGTTCTGATGCTTGAAATTTAATGAAATAGTTTGAGTAAACTTATTCACTCACTGAATTCCTATGATTTGGTTGCAGCATTTGTAGCCGAAATATTTCACTATTCTCGAATATTAAAACACTGAATTCACACGTATATCTAACTTTATCGATCACTTGGCAGGTAGAATGTACCAAGACTACCAACGAAATGATCCGTTTTTTGCGCGTATATTCTGGGGAACATCGCGTTATCATTTTGCCCAAATGTGAAATTTAATTCTGTGGTGCCGTCCGGCCGTTGACACGATTACTTGAGAACGGAAAGAGCTAGCGACTTGAAGTTTTCAGGGTAGGTGGCGCATCCTAATACGACGGACAAGTTTGTTAATGGGTATAATCGGCCCAATGGTTTCCGAGTAATAATTTTGTTTTCAACCAAAATGAATCCGATCGAATTTAAACTTGGTGAATAGTTGTAGAATATAAACCTAAGCACGTTTGTGAAATTCTGTGAGAATCGTGTCACTAGAAAATTTTAAAAAAATTATTAAAAAATATTATTTATGACACGATAACCTGAGAACGGAAGGATCTAGCGGCTTGAAATTTTCAGGTTAGGTTGTGCATCTGAATGCGACATTTGAGTTCGTTTATAAGCATAATCGGCCAAACGGTTTTAGAGTTATAGCCAACCGATTGAATTCAAACATGGTTATTAGTTGTAGAATGCCAACGCGAAAATTCTTGCTGAATTTCGTGAGGATGGTATAACTAAAAAAATTCAAAAAAATTATTGAAAATAATTGAAAAAAATTGTATATATCATAAACTATTCGTCCGGCATGGCTGAAATTTTGGAAGAGCCTTCAGAACCTAACTCTACAGCAGAGTTCCAAGTTTGAGCACGATCGGATCCATATTGTTGGAGAACCGAGCAGCCTTTTGTGAGTTCGGTAGCTGGATGCGAATCGTCGTATGATATGTTGTCTATGGTCGTATTTTTGCTAGAACCTTCAAAAACATGAAACGTCATGATGACATATTTTTGCGCGTATGTTCTTGGGAAAATCGTGTAATTTCATCACAAATGTATGGGAGATGATAGCCCAACATTAGCGGTCAGACCTGGTTTTGAAAGAGATCCTCCTTAGGAGGAGGCAACTAAATATTGACGGGATTTCTATGAAAAAGAGTGAATATCTTTGAGAAATAGAGAAGGCGATTCTTCTTCAAGAGATCCATGTGCCTTCAGAGCAGTATATTTGTGAGAGGGAACTTTTGAAAGGTTAGTATTATTTTTAATATGATATCGTTGAAATTTTGCTGAAGGCTTCAAAACTTAACTTTAAATTAACCACACTTTCTGATCTTGTATGGTGAGAGGCTCATTTGTGGATATTAAATCTCGTGATGGGTAGAGAGGAATTTTAGGCCAGTTTTTCTATCACTAATGAGAATATATCTATATGTTTCACCTCATCACCTTTAGATCTATCAATGGACATTTATTGGTTAAGAATAAGTAATTGAATATTACTGGAATTCAATTGAATTTCATTCAATATGTTACTAACTAAACTCATAATTTTCTATACTTTGATTATTTAAATATGACATTAATTCCAGTAATATTTTCAAGAATAATTATGTATTCTTCTCCTAAAGAAGAATTGAAGGTAGACAATAATGTGTTAATTTTTTCATCATTGCTTTCTATCCTGAGTTCACGAAAAAAAAATTGGTTCAAGCACTGACGTGAAGTCAGGAGCTTTTGCGCGTATGTTCTATTGTCCATTCTCCTGTATTGGACACTTTTAATCGAATTTACCATGGTGAATTCTATTGTCTATTCTCCTGTATTGGACAGCCTTAATCGAATTCACTATGGTAAATTCGATTAAGAGTGTCCAATACAGGAGAGCAGACAATAGAATTCACCATGGTAAATTCGATTAAGAGTGTTCAATACAGGATAATGGGCAATAGAACATACGCGCAAAAGCTCCTGACTTCACGTCAGTGCTTGAACCAATTTTTCAGAAGATTTATTTTTAAATTATAAATAATATCCTGTCTACCAGCTATAGGGTTCACAACTGACGTGACTGATGGCCCGTTTCTCAATTGCGAGTTAACAAAAGGTTGCGAGTTACGCATGTATTTAACGATATCAATGAACGCGTAACACTCAGGTTACCCGCAACCTTGAGTTAACTCGCAATTGAGAAACCAGCCATGAGTGTTGAGATTTTTAATAATATTTTGTTACTCGAACGGTGTAGAATTATTTCAGCTGTTCAGACGAAAACATAATGCAAAGATAAAACTAGGAGCTCAACTTAAACCCTACTGGAAATCCTTACAAAACCACCGTTTCAGTATCATAAATCACACGGCTCAGTGATAACAATGGGTAAATATGATAATTAGAGCTGCTCTTCTATGGAAAATGTTGATATTGGACGCCAGATTGTCAGGGTTTCAACAATCTACTGGCTGAAGACACAAGGTCGTGTTTACTACAGAATATAAAAGAAGGCACTCATCTTATTCTGGCATCCATCCAGATATCATATTGATTGGTTATTACGACAGCAGTTTAGACACGAACATTAAAAATAGGCAATATCAAAATCAGATTTGATCTTTGCTTTCCGTTCGCTTTCCGATGCTGGAAACTGCCACCAATATTGGTACAGGGTAATTTATCACATAATCTTCTTCCGACTTGAATGTGTAAGTAGATTTCAATATAATAAGACATCATTCGGTTTATATTTGAATAATACTGATTCATGTAGATGGCTAAAAGATTCGAACATCATTGATTCATGGCTGCATGGAAAATCGGCATTTTCCGTTTTCAACCTTTTTACGCGCATCTTCTGGGGAAAATCATTTTATCCCAGATGTCTGTAATATTCGAATTTTTTGCCGAAAATGGTCTCAAATGATTAGGTTCGACCCACAGATGAAGAATTAGAGGTCAAAATTGATTCTGTCCGGCCGGCCGGCCGGCCGTTGCCACGATAACTTGAGAATGAAAAGAGATAGCGTCTTAAAATTTTCAGGGTAGATGCAGCGTCCTAATACGACGTACACGTTCTTTAATGGGAATAATCGGCCCAACGTTTTCCGAGTGATAATTATGTCATCAATATAAATCAGATCGAATTGAAACTTGGTAGCTAGTTGTAGAATATTGACACAAAGACGATTGTGAAATTTTGTGAGAATCGTAATACTAGAAAATTTTGAGAAAATCATTAAAAAATATTATTTATCTCACGATAACCTGAGAACGAAAGGAGATTGCGACTTGCAAATTTTAGGTTAGGTTGAGCATCTGAATGCGGCATTTGAGTTTGTTAACAGGCAGCATCGGTCTAACGGTTTAGGAGTTATACCCATCTGAATTTTGGTTGATATTTCCTCAATAACTCAAAATACTAAACCGATCCAATTCAAATATAGTTATTGGTTTTAGAATGTCGCCGCGAATATTCTTGCAAAATTTCGTGAGGATCATATAACTAGAAAATTTGAAAAAAAATCTATATATATCCACCTATTAGTCCGAAATCGCAGAAATTCTTCGAGAGCCTTCAAAACCTAACTCTACTGCCAAGTTTCAAGTTTGAACATGATCGGAGCTATTCTTGGAGATCCGAGCACTGTGAGTTCAGTAGCTGAATGGGTGACCGTTGCCTCGATAACTTTCGAAGGAAAAGAGATCGAGATTGAAATTTTCAGGGAAGGTTGCGCATCTGAATGGGAGTGATAAGTTCATTTTTGGGCATAATCGTCCAAACAGTTCCGGGGTTATACCCATCTGGATTATCATTTTCCCGATAACTCAGAAAATACAAACCCGATCAAATTGAAACTTCGTATCTAGTTGTAGAATTTGAACATAAAGACGTGTCTGAAATTTTGTTTCAAGAACCGTACCACTAAAAAATTTTAAAAAAATTACGAAAAGATATTATGTATCTGATGATAACCTGAGAACGGAAAGAGATAACGACTTGCAATTTTCAGGGTAGGTTGCGCATCCAAATGCGACATGTAAGTCCGTTAATTGGTATAATTGGCCAAATGGTTTTGGGGTTAACCTCATCTAAAATGTTGATGTTATTTCCTTATAAATCAAAGTATACAAATCGGATCAAATTAAAACTCGGTGATTACTTGTGCACAACCTTATAGGTAGCGTGGAAACGTGTGCATATATTATGACGATAACAACTTGTTGAATCGTTATATCTCAGAAACGGTGGCTATTGGTAAAGAAG
Source organism: Halyzia sedecimguttata (assembly GCA_937662695.2). NCBI lineage: Eukaryota > Metazoa > Arthropoda > Insecta > Coleoptera > Coccinellidae > Halyzia > Halyzia sedecimguttata. The sequence goes on along the minus strand of OW569415.2, from coordinate 65,020,918 downwards.
TATTGATACAATTTTTATAGATAATTTTATGATCTACAATTTTTATGATAAAACATTTTGTTGAAAATCGCTGAAAATCGCGAAAAACTAATTTTTTGACCTTTGACATCGAGTAAAATATTTTCCATACGGGAGTGATGGTTAACTTAAATATTGGTTCAAGCACTGACGTGAACTCTGAAGCTTTTGCGCATATGTTCTCATGTCCATTCTCGTTTATTGGACACTGTTAATCGAATTTACCATGGCGAATTCTATTGTCTGTTCTCCAATATTGGACACTCCGAATATACCATGGTAAATTCGATTAGTATTTGTTGTAGACAAAATAATTACTCGGAAACCGTTGGGCCGATTATGCCCATTAACGAACTTGTCCGTCCTATTGGGATGCGCCACCTACCCTGAAAATTTCAAGTCGCTATCTCTTTCCGTTCTCAAGTTATCGTCTTGATCTAGATTGACCGGACTAATAACTGAGTCTTGCGGTACTCGAATGTTGATTTTCTCTTTTCCAGACCATTTATGAAATCAGATTCGCTAACTGGCAACTATCCTTTTCTTATCTTTAGACAATAGTCATCTACATGACCAAATATGTTGTTATTGTTATTGTTTAGATTGTACGAGTGCTACGGCTGGAAAACAACCTAAAATATTCTCACAAGGTATACAATAAGATTAATAATTTAGAAAGTTTTAAATGCATTTTCCACAAATCAAGTTCCCTGGATTCAAAATAAACATACAATTGCAACAATGCTTTCAGTGATTTCTGGGATATGATAAGCCTCTCGAACGTTTAAAATCTTGTTAGAAACCAAAAGGAAACGAAAACTTTCTGTTTCATTCAAAACATACAACTGAGAACAAGGAAATAATATAGAGTGCGCGTCAAAATTATGGAACAAATTCATTTTCACAGAAGAAAAATATTTGGCAACAAAATCCTGAAGCAGGTCAATTTTCGTTTCACATCTACCAAATTTTTATTCATTTTTGAAGGATTTTTGTTGCACCCTGTGCCATCCCCATCAACCCTATAAAATTTTTGAATAGGGAAAGTGGGTCATCTGGTACTTTTTTGGCAAGGTCTTTGTATCTTCTTTACAGGCGTGCAGAAATTTTTTTTTTTTAAATAGTAAGTTCAAAGAGGTTTTCAGTATGTGCACTTTGTCATGGCTCATTTACTTTGAGGTACCTAATGAAATTTGTCACCGAATGAAAGTCGACCATTGCAGTTTTGTTTATGCACAACTTTCAACCCCTACGAACCCTTAAATGGAGAAAAAAAATGGAGTCACATTGGAAATTTATTTCGGCATTGAAGTACTACCCGGAGAATCATTGTGCATTACAAGATAAGTTAAATTAAATGTTCAAACTGACCACTTCAGTAGAAACGTACTAATAACATACCTACTTGAGATCATAAATGAAGCGCAGTGTTTCACACATTCTATTTCTTCACGTGAGGGGGTTGAAAGGGGTTGAAAGTTGTGCATGAACAAAACTGTAATGGTCAACTCTTATTCGGTGACAAATTTCATCAGGTACCATCGTCTCAAAGTAAATGAGCCATGACAAAGTGCACAAACCTCTTTGAACTAACTATTTTTCAAAAAAGACATTTTTTTTCTTGAAAATTTCTGCTCGCCGGTAAAGAAGATACAAAGACCTTGCCAAAAAAGTACCACATGACCCACTTTCCCTATTCAAAAAATTTAAAGGGTTGGTGGGGATGGCACAGGGTGCAACAAGAATTCCTCATAAAAAAATTGGTAAAAGTGAAACAAAAATTGACCTGTTTCAGAATTTTGTTGCCAAATATTTTTCTCCTGAGAAAATGAATTTGTTCCATAATTTTGAATCGCACTGTATACAACTGAGAATAAGGAAATAATATATAGATCAGAAGAGCGCAATAAGTTGCAGGAATATCCCAATGAATCGCGAAATGAAACAGGTTTCTAGAGTTACTTCTGAAGAAAATCAACGAAGTTGAATGATTTAAATCAACCCAATACTTGATTGGAAATTCATGGTTTTGGAAACGGATTGAGCTCTCGCATTCGAAGACTTCTAGATTTAAACTAATTTGTTGGGAAAAGCACTGGGATTAGCTTGACAAATTTCACTATTTCCGGATATAATCTTATCCATCATGTTCCTTATTCCCCTCCAGTAATTCGTCCTTTGATAAGTTCGATGTCATCTGCTGGTTTATGAAGTTGAATGGAGATATACACTTCGGAGTTATTTATTTTTGTCCCATGTTGAGACGTATCGTTCCTAGAAAGGAATACACGCACTTTTCTTTCACATCAAACGATCAGGAAAAAGTATATCTGAAAATATTGTACAAGCTTCAGCAGCTTTATTTTGCTCGTTCGTGTAATGAGAAATATAACAGTGATTTGCACCGTATACTAGTGAATTTCCGTTATATTTAGAAAACAAAATTTCACATTGAACCCTTGAAAATTGGAAAATAGTTATTTTTGTATTAAGTGTGTAAGATTAGTGTTTTTTTAATTGCATATCCCGAATGTGTCATAAAACACGAATTTTATACACGAAATACAAAAAACATTTTTTGTAAAACTGTGAATTTACATCGTCTTTTTCCGAACAAGTTAAAATATCTGATAAAATTGTGGAATCAACTCTTCAAGAAATGTCTAACGTTTCTGATCAGCAGCAACATGGAACATCTTCGGGAATTTATGTAGTATTTATATAGTATTGTTTTATGATGAATGATAAATTAATTGTTGACTCTGTTAAAAACAAATCCTTCAAAAAGTAATAGTTCATGTTTATTTTGCGAGTAATTTTGGCAGTGAAAAAAGTTATTTTTTCCCGGTAAACAAAAGTAAACCTTTACGCATCAATAGAGATGCAGAAATTTTTCGGACAGTTGTACGAAAACGTAATTTTTCACGCTTAATTTCAACCATATCCGGAAGAAAAATATAATGTACAAAAAATATTCTTTCACAAACGAAAACACTTTAAGAATATAACTGTACAAATTGAATCAAAATATAAAAAAATATGATGGGATACGAAGACATCAACCAAATATTGTTCATGAAATAGTCTAATGAAATACCACTCGTGACTGAATTTATCTCATAAGTCTGTCTTTTAATTCATAACTCAACTGAGTTGCTTAGAGAATATACCACTCGTTCCTTGGTGTTTTCAAGCAACTCAGTTTCGTTAAGAAATAAGTCGACAGACTTATCGCAAAAATTCAATAACTGGTTATATAACTAGTGATAAGTTTCCGAGATAATGAATTTTTCTTAGAAACAAGCACTGAGGTGAAGTCAGGAGCTTTGGCGCGTATGTTCCATCGAATTTACCATGGTAAATTCGATTAAGAGTGTCTCAAATACAGGAGAAAGGACTATAGAACATACGTTCAAAAGCGCCAAAAATCAAAGCCATGAAATTATCCACCAGATTATAATAATAAAAAATTGTTGTATTATTATGTTCTCAAGCTCTCAAAAAGACACTCTATATATTGGTGTAGATCCGAGAAGCCTGGGGTGAGTTCAGTATGGGTGATCGTCGTCACGATAACTTTCAGACGTAGATAGCGACTTGCAATTTCCAGGGTAGGTGGATCCAATGGAGAAATTCTGACATTATAATTTTCAGTTGTTAATGTTCGACGATTTTGTAGATGGATAGATAGATAAAAAGAGGTATTCTGCACAATGCCGCATGAATACATAGATGTTTATCTATTTATCTCTCTATATATCTATTTAAACGCCTACAACGGCATAGGGGAAAAACTTGAATATCAATCTTCGGGAAGCATATTCAAACGATGAGATGTGGAATAAAAAGAGAACACTCTATCGAACTAACGTGGAGAGGAGATGACGTGGATCAAAGTATTCTGCAGGTGAATATATTGAATATTTCATATCGAAGTTGGTGAGGTCAACCAGGAAAAGTTTATCAAGTATCCCAGTCGAGACTTTGTTCCAGAATATTCTAGCCGCTATTAGGATATGTTCTAACTTTAACTCAAAGGTGAATTTTTTTTTTATCTTTTATTACATGAGTTATAAACTCGACCATTATGAATTAATTTCTTCACATTGGTCATTTCTGTTTTTTGCACTCGAAACTCCAGAATTTATGACAAACGCAGGCTATAACAGTATCCCCCACGTTTACCGGAAGGACTATACGGAATTACGTAAATCATATCACGCGTGTTTGATAATAGTCTTAACATTTACGAGCACTGACGTGAGGTCAGTCTGCTTTGGTGTGCTTGTTAAAATTCATCGCACAGCGGTCACCCATTCATTCATATTTTCAACAATACAGATCCGATCGAGTTTAAATCAGGAACTTGACTGTAAAATGAGGTCTTGAATGCTTTTGCAAAATTTCAGCGATACCTGAGGAATAAGTCAAAAAATAACAGGAAAATTCTATGAAATATTTCATAAAACTATGTTCTAAGAATTCAACTAATCAGTTATCATATTCTGAAAATATTCTTTCCAATTCATAAGAATACCAGATTTAACAAATTTCGAGTAAGTATTGCCTTTAAATATTGATTTCAAATCAATTCAACAAATTAATAAAACCTTTATTCAGAACAAAAATTTAATTCAGCATCAATGATGTGGAAATACCGATTTAAATTAATTAAAATACGTCCAATATACCATATTTGATTCTTTATGGTCAACAAATGAATCTAAATATCGATATAAATGCATCTAAATAACTGTTTTCCAACCTACCCTGAAAGTGACCTTTCAGCATTCATTTTCTCGTAGTGAATCGGTAAAACTTGTGATAATCTGAAATTTGTTTGCAGATTTTAACTTACTCACGCGTTTTTCATTGTTTGTTGTTTTAAATTCTTTGGAATGTTTCCGATTTTAACTAAATCTCAAATCTTGTGTATTCTATTATATATTTTCATATTTACTCATGATAATTAAGCTATTATGCTTCTATCGTTTTCCTGGAAACGTATCCTTTATAAGGATACTCATTTTTAAAAAGAATTAAGAAAATATTAATTTTAATTTTAAAAGTAGATTTTTTGATTTTTTGGAAAAAAAATGCATTTCAAAAATGTCTTGGCCTGCTAGGTATCACATTTAAAAAATACAAGTTCAGTTCATATTGTTCAAATGAACGAGAGCAGAAATTTTCTGACCACGCCAATGCTACGTAAAAAAGAGCCTGTAGAATGTAGCAATCGTTTTCTAAAATTGATGCGAACAAGCGAGTTATAGTACAGAGTGATTCACTTATCTTGGTAACCCCAATATTCTCGGAAACGGCCGAATATATTTGAACTCTGTAAACGCCGTTTTGTACAAGTCATCGTTAACTCGAGATGCGTGTAGAAGTCGGCGTAAAAAATAAAGATGGCTGGCGTCGCGGCGCCGTCAATTTTTTTTTTCCCAGGAACATACCTTTTTGGCGCTCTAGTTCCTCGGAACTGAGTGCTTATCAATTTGCCCAAATGTCTGTAATTTTCGAATATTTCGATGAAAATGGTCGATTTAGTTCGACTCACTGATCAAGAATCCGTGGTCGAAATTCATTCTGTCCGGCCGGCCGGCCGTCCGGCTGTAGGCACGATAACTCTCGAACGGAATGGGCTAGAGAGTTGAAATTTTCAGAGTAGGTTTGGGGGATGAATATCTCGGCTAAGTTCGTTACTGGGTGAAATCGGACAGAAGGTTTCGGAGTAATAAAAAAAAATTTTTTTTTTTACAAAACAAATTCAAAATTAATTTTTTTTTAATAAGCAGTTTTATCATAAGAATCCATTCATATCATTTTTAACTCTAACAAGCTAATACTTTCGGAGATATGATTTTTCAAAATTTCAATGTAAATCGTATTTCACAGGTTGATATAATTATTCTATGTATATTCTATGTATGAATTGCCATAAAGTCAACTTGACAGAAGGGAATATTGTAACTTCAAGAATATTGGGGTTGAAATACTCGTATTTTAGCGATGCAACGGGGACCTCACCCGAAAATGTTTGAAAATATTACGTAAATTGAAAGAATAATTCCAAAGTTCGAGAGAGGAGAAAATTTTGTGAACGTAGATCAGGAAATTTTTGATCGATTACAAGGTAATTTATTATTTTATACATGTTTTATGGAATACCTACTATTTGTAGGTACTTTAAACCTGTTTTGGGCAATTGTCATACGAAACTTGTTTTTTTGGCGCTCTAGTTCCTCGGAACAGATTGCTTATCAATTTGCCCAAGTGTCTGTAATTTTGGAATTTTTGGCTGAAAATGGTCTCAAATGATTTGGTTCGACTCACTGATCAAGAATCCGAGTGCGAAATCGATTCTGTCCGGCCGGCCGACCGGCCGTAGGCACGATAACTCTCGAACGAAAGGAGTTAGCGGATTGAAAATTGCAAGGTGGTTTTGGAGCGTAAATATCTCGGACAAGTTCGTTAATGGGCGTTAACCATCAAGGGGTTTCGGAGTTATGGTCGATTTTAGTAAAAATATTTTTTATGAATATTTCCGAAACCGATCACTCGATCTATCTGAAATTTAGCACCAGACTGTAGAAGACAGTAGAATCATGACCTTTATACGCATGTGCAGTTTTGTATCGACCAGATTACCGCAAAGTGTAAAAAAAAAAAATTGAAAATGTGGTGCAGTTCTCATTCTCATGATTGCTCATTTAATCTTCATAAATAAACTATTATTTGAATTGAATTTCCTTTTTGATGCAGTTCTTTATCATGTCATTGGAAAGATGATTCAATTCTAAATTATATTTCAAATAGCGTTTTTTCCCATTTTAAACCACGAATGATTTACAGGGTGTTATATGTTAATTATATTCCATTTTTGCGCGTATGTTCTGGGGAACATCGCGTTATCATTTTGCCCAAATGTCTGTAATTTTCGAATTTTTTGACGTAAATGGTCTCAAACGATTGGGTTCGACTGCCCGATGAAGAATTCGAGGTCAAATTTGATTCTTTCCAACCAGCCTGCCGTTGCCACGATAACTTGAGAATGGAAAGAGCTAGCTGAAATTTTCAGGGTAGGTGGCACATCCCAATACGACGGACAAGTTCGTTAATGGGCATAGTCGGCCCAATGGTTTCCGAGTAATAATTTTGTTTTCTACCAATACAAATTCGATCGAATTGATACTTGGTGATTAGTTGTAGAATACAAACCTAAGGACGTTTGTGAAATTTACCATTTTCGGCAAAAAAATTCGAAAATAACAGATATTTGGCAAAATGATAACGCGATGTTCCTCAGACCATCGCACAAAAATGGAATAGAATTAACATAAAACGCCATGTAGATCGCGGTTTAAAAAGGAAAAAAATGGTATTCGGAAATAAAATTTAGAATTGAATCATCATTCGAATGGCAGAACAAAAAAGGTATGTTTCTGGGAAAAAAAAAATTCAACGGCACTGCGACGCCAGCCATCTCTATTTTTTACGCCGACTTCTACACGCAAGTCAACATTGACTTGTACAAAACGGCGTTCACGGAATTAAAATATATTCGGCTGTTTCGGAGAAAATTGGGATGATCAAGATAAGTGAATCACCCTGTACATTATTGAAATTGAATTTTTACTATTTGAAGGGCAAAAATCTGAAATATATCGGTGAAATAAAAGAATTTTTAAATTCTTTTGAAATTGATTCTGCGTCAGACATCAAACCTGTACACTAGATACTTCTCAGAAGCCATTTATAGAACAATGTTGCCCAACAAACAGTAACGAAACGACACCATGAACCTAAATAAGACTCCTCCCATCAGAAGGTAAGCGAAAATCTTCAGAATTATTTGTTGCTGACACGTAATCTGAAATGTGTCAGTGTGACTTATTTCGAAATAATTAAAAAATTCCATAATGTTTTCAGGTCTGGCCATAAAGATCTTCATCTTGTACGATTCCGGAGTACCTAATACTATTGCAATTCAAATTTTGCTGGTTTTAAAAAATTAAATTGAACTTCTTTTTTTCAAAATTGTACTATGAAACTTTTCGAAAAACTTAATGCCCTTCAGTTTGACCTAGCTAAAAACACCTTTTCGGTGATATGGCGAGGAGTTATCTTCAATCATAACAAAAAAGTTCTTTTTGTCGATAATAATCAATAAGTCGAGAAATAATAATCGTACAGCGAAATATTCTATATCAGATTTTGTTCATAGCTTTTGATGAAAACATTATTTTTTTGGCTGAAATGTAGATATTTATAGCATGTAGCTTATTTCAGGATATTTGGATAACGTGGTATATCTTTGGATATAATTCATGAACGAAGGATATCGTAAGTGATTTTCCAACCTCAAATTATCTAAGAAAAACCCTGAAAATTTCAAGTCACTGCGTTTTTTTCTTAGTGCGCCGAAGCTATACATTTATAGTTTCACCAAAAATTCCCGAAATCAGCCATTTTTTGATTCTTGTTCATTTTTCTAGATAAGACTCTTTTCTTCGATCAAAAGGATCAATTATTGAAGAAACCTAAAAAAATATTGAAACAAAAAACTCCAGAAATTTTTTTTTCTTGTCGTCTCAAAAATGCTTCATCATTATTAGCAAAATTACTCGTTTTTTACCGTTGCTTATGCCTTAGTTTGATATGTCAATTTAAAAATTCATCACAAAATCGATATACCTACCCCTAACGGATTCCTGCTTTTCTTCTCACGAAACATGAATTTTCTTGTATTCTTCCAAGACTGAATCCTTTACGCGAGCATTCTTTACAGAGAAAAGCAATTTTTCTCGGAACTAACTTTTTGCCAAATTGAAAAAAAAAATAATTATATTTGATATTTTGATCGGAAAAATGAGGAAATGAGAATCGAAAAATTGCTCATTACGGTGATTTTTAGCGAAAACGATCAATTTAGAGCCTCGGGGCGCTAAGTAAAAAACATCACTGCGCTTTAGAATTTCCAGGATACTTTAAGGTTGAAAAATTTCCAACGATATCCTTCGTTCAAACACTATATGCAAATATCCAGAATTACGCCAAGGTATCCAAATATTCTTGGATCAGCAAATTTTTATATTTTTTTTCAGTCAGAATTATCGCTTCGAAAAAAGATTTTCACCAAAAGCTACTAATAGAGTCTTATAGGGAATATTTTACAGTTTTAAAAATAATACTTCGATTTCCTGTACGATAATTATTTACCTACTGATTGATGATCAAACTCAAAAGGGAATTAAGTTTTCGAAAAAAGCTTTGTGATGGATTTTTCGAAAACTGTTTTTGATGCCCAATACATTTTTTAAGACATGCAAAAATTTGAGAATATTAATTTTCGATGGTTGTCTTAAGATGAGACACTTGGAGATACAATTTGCCTATTTTCTTTTGCTGAAAATTTTCCTCCAAGTTAGAGCCGGTTGAAAATATCCAACTCAATATTATTATAAACATAATTTTTCCTATAGGTATCCTGCTACTTACTATATTTGCTTTCAAGAAATTGTTTAAATAAGTATATTTGACAGTTCACATACTCACCTAGAGGAATAGAGCACCCTGCCATCCTGATATAACCTGACGAATTTATTAGGGGTAGTTATAGTGTGTAGGTAGGACTGTTTACCATTGTAAAAATAAGTGTCGGGTTTCCATATCCTGCCCAACATCGAAATGCTCAACGCCAGAGTATCGCTGGCATTCCCCGGAAACGCAAGTCTGCGATCGACCCATGTCTGCCGGAAATAACAGTCCATCGAGTAAGTCTGGAAGCCCAAGAAATAGCCATTCAATGAAGGTAAAACGGCATATAATTTACGTTAATTCGATATATTCGCATACAGAATTTTTGGCAATATAGATATTCTAAATTTCGTTTATTGGGCTTGTCAGCCGAATAAATGTAAATTTCTGTATAGGAATTCACATACCTTCTATCTTCTAGAGGGGTAAAAAGTTAACATCGTGCATTACGGGGAAAATGCTTCCATAATTTCTGCAGTTGATTCTTTCGCCTATACATTTTATCGCTGTAAAACGAGCGTCGCTATGGGAACTTCCTAACTAAATATATACATAATATTATATCGAACGAGTGGAATAGTCAACAAAGTTTTGCTGGGAAGCATACAGCTTTTGATCCACCCAGAAAAATGTGGAGCTCTGCAATTAGTCATCATGAGGTGACGGGTTGGTAAATAAGGATGTTTAAGTATGGTTGGTGAAATATAAACCCTCATCGCCTAATCTCTCATTCTGTTATTTTAATGATTTTATATGTATCTGGATATAATTTCAATTTGTCATTTATAGAAAGATATTTTCTTGTGGCCTTATACGCAGGATCACAATCTAAAAATGAAACAGAGCCAAGTGCGTTTTAGGAAAAGGGGTAAAGCCCTGTGGACAGGAGCTTCAGAGCGCTGTTGAAATTAAAAGCCAGAGCTGTCACCCATCCAGGTACTGAACTCATCTAAAGCTGCTTAGCTTCAGAAAAAAATATTATATCCTCCCATTATTTCCAGTAATATAGATCCGATTGAGTTTAAATCTAGAACTTCAAATAAGCTGAAATAATAAATATTGAGAGTCATTTTTTTATCTTTAATATTGATTCCTTCTTCAAATTAAATACTCATTGTTTTGAAACTGCAATCATTTATGAATAAAACAAGTCATCCCCATTAAAAACATATTTTTCTCTTTTTGAAAGTTTGAATGATAATTAATATTAAAAAATCTGAGATTTCTGATCCTGCAGGTATGCGTTTTGGATATGATCATGGATCCATCACTCATCCAAAGATGATATTCATCGCAACATGTGAGGTTAACTCAATAGCATATATATGTATGCTGGATCCAAAAAGGTAATAATGCCAATCTGAGATTTCTGATCCACTTGGTACGTTTTTTGGATATGATCATGGATACAATACTCATCTGTGCTAATTATACGGGCTATCTTCCAGCATAATTATTCACGTATCACATGATATTCCGCCATTGGCTCTTCATAAAACAATGAGACAAAGCTAATATATTTTCCGTCCCATGGGCCATGAGTTATGTCAATTTTGAGTGGTTTAAAATAAAACCAGCTATTTTGTAGGGTTACGAGAGTTAAATTGGAATGGAATACTGTGAGAGTTTTGAACGACAGACATGGAGTAAAATATACACAACTTTTAGGTATTCGAACGCAATTTAGTAAATAATACTCTACGGAGTTTATATTCGAACGCAACCAAGATCCAACAAAGTTGGCCCAATCAAAAATCATACCATATCGTTGTGCCAAGTAACAACAACATGAAATATAGAGAAGATTGCAGATTTTCATTTAAGAGGGAGGGTATCTTGACTCTGCTAGGCCTTTTTGTTGAGTGCTTGAAAATCTTCAGACGACAAATGTTGAGTCTGACACGAAAGTAATAAACATTTTCTCTAAGTCACTATACTAATTTATTTGTTAATGCTGAAAAGAAAATATTATATAATCCTCTTCAATGAAATGCAAAACCTGATGACAACTTACTTTTTTTCTTTCATATTTCTGGGTTAAACTATTTTACTGGAATACCATAGTAAATATCTTTTCTTCAAAATATATCCGTTTGAACCATATTTAACCCATTTCGACCCGGGATAGGAATTCAGTTCTGATTTAAATCATTTTTAAACAGAACAGAATGAAATTGGATCTTCTCAGGTTAACTTAACAGATTGTCGGACACATGTCATATTGTCATATGTTTATGTAAAGATCATACCGTAATATGAAATTCATGAAAGACAGATATACATTACGATCTATGGAGAGCACAAAATATAATATGAAATAATTTATAGCCACGTCAAATATAAAAAAAACTGTTGAGAATTTGTTTGGTTGAATGTAAAAAGAATGGACCAGTTGACCCCAATCTTTGGAATAAATTGAAATTTGGGCAATATCTTCACCAATATAGATCCGATCGAGCTCAAATCTTGAACCCCACAGTATAATAAGGTTTTGATGGCTCTCGTAGAATTTCAACGATATCTGACGGATAGTTTCTGAGATACAGAATTTTTTTAAATATTTTTTTTTTAATTTTGCAAACATGCGATCCTGAAAAAATTTTGCATAAGTATTCGTGTCGGTATTTTTCAACTAATGACCGTGCTTTGATTCGATCAGATTATTATTTTTCGAGTTATTGGGAAAACAAAATTTCAAATGGATATATGTAATTCTGAAACCACTCGATGCATTTTGCCCATTAACGAACTTAGCCAGCGCATTTGAACTACAAAGCTACACTGAAAATTTCAATTCTCTACCTCATTGCGTTCGAGAGTAATCATGCTGACGGCCGGACGGAATCAATTCTGACCTCGGAATCTTGATCAGTGAGTCGAAACTAATCGTTTAAGATCATTCTCGGCCAAAAATTCGAAAATTTAAGACATTTGGACGAATTGATAGGCACTCTGTTCATAGAACAGCGCGCCAAAATGCTCCGACTCGTCGATTTTTGATTGAAGGAGGAAATTTTTATCCGGTATTTCCGACCCCGCCAATTTCAACCCCAAGGGAGGGTAAGAACCGTTCCGAAATATTTAACTAGCATTCGGAATCGTTTTTCTTAAAGCTCTTACAATTCTCTTTAAAATAGTTGTTAAAATTTCACACTAACGCCCAATCATTTGAAAAAAAGACTTAAAAAACACTGGTTCGGTACCTTATTGTAAAATGGTGGCTCGAAAGTATGTACAGAATTTCAGCCGATTTTGACGAATAGTTTCTGAAATATAGAATTTTGAAGAAAACAAATTTTTATCTTATTTCTAGAGACACGATTTTCTAGGGACGCGATAATTAGCGTCTAAAAAGTAATTACCAACTTTTAATTGGATTGGATTTGTATATTTAGAGTTATTGAGGAAATAACTACAACATTCGAGATGCGTATAAGTCCGAAATCGTTTGGCAGATTATGCCCAACAGTGAACTTATATGTCTCATTTGGATGCGCAAGCTACTCAGGAAATTGCAAGTCTATTAGCAAACTCAAATGTCACATTTTGATGCGCAGTCTACCCTGAAAATTGCAAGTCGCTATCTCTTTCCGTTCTCAAGTTATCGTGAGTTACATAATATTTTGTAATATTTTTTTAAAATTTTTTTAGTAATTCCACATAGGTACCTTACCTATTTGTATCGATATTCTACAACAAGTTACAAAGTTTCAATTCGATCAAATCTGTATTGATTCCAGAGGGAATTTATGTGTTCAACAGGTAAATAAAGTGCAGGAGAGTGTATAAGCACATTGTGAAGTAAATGAAAAATATTTGGGAAAGCCTTGTGGACAAGAGCTTAGGCGTTCTTGTTCAAACATTGACGAATCATATCTCCGAAAGTGTTGGTCTCTCTGAGTTTGGAAATTATATCAATGGATTCTTGTGATCGAACTGCATCATAAAAGAGCATATATTCAAATATCTATGAAAGTATTGATTTCACAGAGCTGGAAATTATATCACTGGATTCTTATGGTAGAACTGCATAATAAATATAATTGCTGAGATAGAGGAAGAAATATTGTTTGTGGCCATACTACACTGAATATGCTAGATACCATCCGAACACTGAACCCAAGCAGCGTCGAGTGCTGTTAGTACTTGGATGGGTGACCGCTTAGGAACAGCGCGTGCTGTAGTATTTTTTCAATTTGGCTTCTGTGAGTCAATTTTCAAGAATTTTCGTAATTGAATCCAAACCGTAGGTCTATCACTCACTCACCTCATGTTGGATTTACATAAATCAGCAAATTATGGTCAGACGATTCTATGAAATCATAGAATTAAGAGTAATTATTACAATTATCTCCGAAAGTATTAGTTTTTCATAGTGGAGAATGAAATCAGTGGAACTTTTGAGGAGTAGTATATTAGATATTATATTTGTCATAATATGCTCTTTGCGATCGTTTTGGGGATTTGAAGATAATTACTTCAGCCATGATTGCTGTATCGCATTTTTCTTAGTTTTGTATTTCCCCGATTTCCAAAAGGAGGTTAGATCAATTTTCGAAAAGAAATAAGACGAAACCCCCGACGTAACATGTCTTAATTCAAACCTCCCGATGAAGGGGTTCTCAATATATCCTGACGTGAATGCAACCCTCATTTTATCCTATTAAAATAATTCACATACCATATCAACCTCGGATATCGGACCCATACTCCTAACCATGATGTCGACCTCCACTACAGCTGGGGGACCTGAAATACCGCAAACTTGCTTATTACATTAGTTGTGTGTGTTCAACATAGTAGTTCATTTGAATTGCACCAAACTAGAACAAGGAATTCCTGGGGCAAATCGGAAAGGTATTGCATATTCCTCGAAATAGTTTGAAATAATGTTAAACAATGATTTGTTGAAAATGTTGATGATTACTGATGATGTCTCACGGACTTTTTTACGCTTGTATCTCCGCCGCAATAATTTTTATTTGTCGTGAATTGAACGAGTTTTTTTTAACACACTACACTCTTTACCTCGAAAAGAATGAAAAACCCCCGAAAATTGCTTTCGTTCTTTTCATGTATAATAGTTGTAAGACTGATATTCAGATTTTCAGATTGCAAACGTGCGATAAGGTTAGTGCAAGGGCGTAGCCAGGAATTCATTTCGGGGAGGGGTTTTGAAATAGGAATTAACTTGGGGAGGGGGTTTGAAATTTTGGCAATTGACTTTATAAGGGCAGGAGGTGTAAGGGTCACTTTCTGTAGCAAGTATTTTTTTGTATTTAGGAAAAAAATTACATTTCGGGAGGTGTTTCAACCCCCAAACCCTCTCCCCCTGGCTACGCCCTTGGTTTGGTGGGTGATCTAAGAAACAGGGACAGCTGTAATAAGTCATACAGGGTCTTTAGAAATGATTGTAACATTTGTAACATCGTAGCTGGTTCTGAATTCTTCTCACTTTGCCGCTTCATATGCATGCTGAACACATTTGCAATTCCAGCCACATAATTCATCATAGAATATACCTAATTCAGTGGAATTCATAATTTTCGCATAACCTCAATTTCTGCTTTGTTTACAGTGACGAGTTCCAAATAATTGTCATCTTATTATTATTTATTGTTATTACCTATACAAAATAAATTGATTTAATTATTGATATAGTTCGCATTAAGTTTGTATATAAGTGATATTTTGAAATTAATGAAATTTTGGATTTAAGTTTTTATTACACTTGATTTGGGTACATACTGAGCCTAACTCCTTTGGGTTTTATAACACACCTTGTGATGACCAGAGTCTGGAAATTCTGGATAGCCATCGAAAGCAGTATTACCCGAAAAATATCATTATACTCCTTTGGTATTCAAATACGAAGTTCAGAATATTTTCTGATATCAGTACTATACTCAGATCAAAGAATTAAGCCACGACTAAAAAAAATTGGTTCAAGCAATGACGTGAAGTCAGGAGCTTTTGCGCGTATGTTCTATTGTCCATTCTTCTGTATTGGACAGTCTTAATCGAATATACCATGGTGATTTCTAGTGTCCGTTCTCCCACTCGTAATCGAATTTACCATGGTAAATGGAGAAAGGACAATAGAATTCACCATGGTGAATTCGATTAAGACTGTCCAATACATGAGAATGGACAATAGAACACACGTGCAAAAGCTCCTGACTTCACGTCAGTGCTTGAAACAATTTATTTTTCGTAATTTTGAAAGTAGGTGTACGGTTCTCACGAAATTTCACACACTCCTTTATGTCGATTTTCTACAACTACAACTATAGTTACCAAGCTTCGATTCGATCGAGTCTATATTTTTTTGAATTATCGAGGAAATAATATTCCAGGTGGGTATAACTCCGAAACCGCTGGACCGATTATGCCCAAAAACGAACTTATCTCTCCCATTGGGATGTGTGACGTACCCTGAAAATTGCAAGTCCCTATCTCCTTTAGTTCGAAAGTTATCGAGGCAACGGTGACCCATCCAGCTATTGAATTCACACAAGGCTGTTCGGATCTCCAACAATATAGATCCGGTCGAATTCAAACTCGGAACTTGGCAGTACAGTTAGGCTTTGAAGGCTATTGCAAAATTTCAGTGATGTCGGACTAACAGTTTCTGATATATAGAATTTTTTTCAATGATTTTCAATGATTTTTAAAAAAATTTCGAGTTATATGATCCTCATGAAATTTTGCAAGGATTTTCTCGTTGGCGTTCTAAAACTGACAACCAAGTTTGAATTGGATCGGTTTCATATTTTTCGAGTTATCGAGGAAATAACAACCAAATTTCAGATGAGTATAACTCTCAAACTGTTTCGCTGATTATACCTATAAAAAAAGCCAAATGTCCCATTCATATGCACAACCTTACCCCAAAAATTTGATGTCGATATCTTTTTCCGTTCTCAGGTTATGGTGACATAAATAATAATTTTTGATAGTTTTTTTGAAATTTTCTAGTGATACGATTCTCACAAAATTTCACAAGTTTGCTTAGTTTTTCATTCTACAACTAGTCACCAAGTTTAAATTCGATCGGACTTGTATTGGTTGAATAGAAAATTATTACTCGGAAACCGTTTGGCCGATTATGCCCATTAACGAACTTATCCGTCGTATTGGGATGCGCCACCTACCCTGAAAATTTCAAGTCGCTATCTCTTTCCGTTCTAAAGTTATCGTGGCAACGGATGGCCGGCCGGACATAAAGTTTGACCTCGAATTCTTGATCAGGGAGTCGAACCCAATCGTTTGAGACCATTTTCGGCGAAAAATTCGAAAATTACAGACATTTGTGCAAAATTATAATGCTATGTTCCCCGGAACATACGCGCAAAAATGGTACCTAAATGAAAGAAAATAAAATATTTACCTCCGAAATCTGGTCTGATGCTATTATCGTATCCTCTCAACAAGTTATCCAATATGATAGATATGTTTCTGTGGTTGTTTTTTTGAGCCTCGATTGGAGTTTGTTTCAAAGAAATTGGAAGAACTATTCGAAAAGGCAGAAGGAACATAATGGAGAAGCATGGCTGTGTAAACATCTGAAAAAAATGGGATGTATTAATAAAATGACAATATCAAAAATGTTTATCCATATCTTCAAAAAAGAACCTAGTAAATTACAGAAGTTTTAATTTCCTACGAGATAGTTACCTGTGAGTAGTTTTAAATTAACAGTTTATGTGTGCTACTCAATCCACGGATGTGAGAATGAAAGACACATTTTTGGTGTAATAATATTATCAAAATGCCTGAATCAATGGTAAATTCGATTAAGAGTATTCAATAAAGGTGAATAGACAATAGAACATGCGCGCAAACACTTATGACTTTACGTCAGTGCTTGAACCAACATTCAACTTTGATTTTTGGTTCATGCCATGTTTCAGCTTTGTAGTAAACAATTGCTTTATCAGCAAAGTTGAGTATACGTAATCATTAAAGGATACTGTGGGAGGTATATTCATCATTAAATGGTTTCTTTCTGGGTTTTCTCTCCCAAACTCTGAAAAATATCTAGTTTGGTTCTTGCGAAATTTCGTGGGGATCATATCCTATGATCCCTACGAAATTAAAAAAAAAAACATTGAAATAAATTCTTTACATCAGAAACTAGTTGTCCTACATCGCTGAAATTTTGCGAGAGCCTTCAGAACCTAACTCTTCTGCCAAGTTCCAAGTTTAAATACGATCGGATCTATATTGTTGGAGATCCGAGCAGCCTTGTGCGAGTTCAGTAGCTGGATGAGTGATCGTCGGCTTGATAAATTTCGAACGAAAGGAGATAGGGACTTTCAATTCTCAGGGTATAGGTTGCACCTCCGAATGGGAGAGTTGAGTTCGTTTTTGGGCATTATCGGTGCATCGGTTTCGGAGTTATATCCCCCTGGTATATTATTTCCTCGATATCTGAAAAAATATAGACTGGATCGAATTGAAGCTTGGTAACTAGTTGTACTCAAAATATACAAATCTTATCCAATTGAAGCTCGGTAACTAGTTGTAGAATATCGACATAAAGACGTGTGTAAACGTGTGAGAACCGTAACCCTAGAAAATTTTATAAAAATTACGCAAAAAAAATGGTTCAAGCACTGCGTCAAGTCAGGAGCATTTGTGCACATGTTCTATTGTCTATTCTCCTGTATTGGACACTCTTAATCGAATTTACCAATAAAGGAGAATGGGCAATAGAACATGCGCGCAAAAGCTCCGGATTTCACGTCAGTGCTTGAACCAATTTTTTTTGCGTAATTTTTATAAAATTTTCTAGGGGTACGGTTCTCACACGTTTACACACGTCTTTATGTTGATATTCTACAACTAGTTACCAAGGTTTAATTGGATGAAATTTGTATATTTTGAGTACAACTAGTTACGAAGTTTCAATTCGATCCGGTCTATATTTTTTCAGTTATCGAGGAAATACTATTCCAGGTGGGTATAACTCCGAAACCGATGTACCGATAATGCCCAAAAACGAACTTAATTCTCCCATTCGGATGTGCAACCTACCTTGAGAATTGAAAGTCCCTATCTCCTTTCTTTCGAAATTTATCATGGAAACGGTCACCCATCCAGCTACTGAACTCACACAAGGCTGCTCGGATCTCCAACAATATAGATCTGATCGTGTTCAAACTTGGTACTTGGCTGTTGAGTTAGGTTCTGAAGGCTCTCGCAAAATTTCAGCGATGTAGGACGAATAGCTACTGATACGGTTGCGCAAGAATTTTCGGGCTTGCATTCTACAACTGATAACCATGTTTGAATTGGATCGGTTCATTATTTTTCGAGTTATCGAGGAAATATCATCCAATATTCAGATGGGTTTAACTCCAGAACCGTTCGGCCGATTATGCCTATAAACAAACTCAAATGTCACATTCCGATGCACAACCTAACATGAAAATTTCAAGTCGCTATCTCTTTCCGTTTTCAGGTTATCGTGACATAAATAATATTTTTTAATATATTTTTTAAAATTTTCTGGCAATACGATCCTCACAAAATTTTACAAACGTCCTTAGGTTTGTATTCTACAACTCCTCACCGTGTTTCAGTTCGATCGGATCAGTATTGGTTGAAAACAAAATTATTACTTGGAAACCATTGGGCTTATTAAGCCCGTTAACGAACTTGTCCATCGTAAGTAATCGTGGTAAAGGCCGGCCGGACAATATCAAATTTGACATCGAATTCTTAATCAGGGAGTCGAACCCAATCGTTTGGGACCATTTTCAGCAAAAAATTCGAAAATTGCAGACATTTGGGCAAAATGATAACGCGATGTTCCGCAGAACATACGCGCACAAATTCGGATGGGTATAACACCAAAACCGTTCAGCCGGTTATGCCTATTAGCAAACTTAACTGTTGAATTCGAATGAGCAAGCTACCTTGAAAATTGCAAGTCAATATCTCTTTCCGTTCGAAAGTTATAGTGGCAACGGCTGACCGTACGGTCAGATAGAATCGAATTCGATCTCGAATTTTTCATCAGTGAGTCGAACCCAATCGTTTCAGACCATTTTCGGCAAATTACAGACATATGAGCATGTCTAGAACGCAAAAAACTGATTTTTGCTACCTTTGACATTGAATATCACGTGTGAGCGACGTGACATTATGAGACTTTTCGGGCAACATTTATGGTGAGTTTCAAGATTCTTCGATTAACTTTATTCAATTCGATGGTTCCATCAACAATGAACAGGGAATCGACATAGAATCACACTGATTTGGAAATTAAGAGCTGCCAAAGCTTCGTGAACCCACCGTTAGAATGGCAAAATAAATGGTCCTACAAACATTCAGCGTATTCCGTTTCATTCCGAGGTGAAACCGACTGTGTTTATTTTGTAGAAGAGACCACGAGTGGCGAACGCGTCTATGGGATAGTCAACAATTGCGATTAACGAAAATGCCATCAAATATCATTCCAATACTCATAAAAATGAACGGAAATGCGATCGAATTGCTTAAAATCACCAATATATACGATTTCGACCGAATATTTCGGCATACGGATGACCAATTTAAGCATTATGACGCTCAAATTAGCGGATTACCGAAATGGCGGTGAATTTTTGTGTTTTTTTTCGATTCGAAGGGAATTATTCATGTGGGGTTCGTTCCACCTGGTATGAATTTAGGTACAACGTATTTGTCGTATTCGTTCATGAAATCACGAAGAAGGACGCTTGGTGGGTGTTAATGCGCTATATCATCATTCAAATGACCAAAACTCTCATTATAAGCATCAACCACTCGCCGTATTGGACTACTTTGGTACCGTATGACCTATTTGAAAAGATTCATTGGCCGAAGTGCCGATTTGATTGCCGACGTGGAAATAATCTCAAAGCGATGCACCTAAATTTTCAAGAACATAAAGGGTGCGGCAGTAAAGCCTACATTTTTGAAAAGGCTGTGGAAGCCTAGAATTTGGCTTTGTGAGTTGTCAAGGATACCGTTGTGTTCATCATCTCAAAGAGTTTCAGTCGCCATGGAACAGTAATCAAAGCCACAAGGGTCGTTTGGCGTGAAATCCTTTTAGCTTAGCGGTAGCTATGCAGCAGCTCAGCACCGTTTTCGTACTATTTTCAAACTCATTGCAATTAGACCAGGGTCAATAATTTTTGAAACAAAAAAAATAATAGTTGGCTGAAGGTGAAGTCCTATGGAAAGAAGTTAAATGGCCCCTCCCAATGTTGAACGGAGTTGGCAAATTTTCAACACAGTTGGGATAATTTCAATGGAGTTGGAATATTTCCGAAAAAATTGTTATAAAATGTGAAGCAATTTGACCACCTGACCGGATGAATGCAAAGCAGGCAGATAATAGGAACGGGCTAACAAGAAATAACAACATGTAACCTTGTACACATTCCTGTTGCCGTAAATTCAATATTCAATAGTTTTCGGCACAATGTGTGTAGCCGAAAAAAATAGTATTTATCATAATATTGCGTTATCCCAAAGCGGGTAGCTCTCTACATGTTTCAGTTTCGCCGACTGGAGTATGTCATAAAACAAACCATCTAGTACAAATTTAAAAAGCTTTTATTTCTATTGAATTTAGCAACGTAAATATGAGAGAACGCAGTTTGCTCCTTCCTTTAATAATAGAAATAGATACTCCAAATGGGCAGTTCTACGGACGGAATAACTATTACGTATTAATAGGGACGGGCTTAAGGGGGAGGGATCTCAACAATGTTGAGAGTTGGTAAATTTTCAAAGCAGTTGAAAATTTCTTAAAGCAGTTGGACAACCCCCCTTCCCCCACGGCCACCTTCGGTTTTTCTATGTTATTCTTCATAAACAGTTGGAAAATTTCCAGTGCTTGGGTTCGACTCCCTGATGAAGAATTCGAGGTCAAATTTGATTATGTGCGGTCAGCCGGCCGTCCGTTGCCACGATAACTTGAGAACAGAAAGAGATAGCGACTTGGAATTTTCACGGTAGGTGGCGCATCCCAATATGACGGACAAGTTCGTTAATGGGCCTAATCGGCCCAATGGTTTCCGAGTACTAATTTTGTTTTAAACCAATACAAATCCGATCAAATTGAAACTTGGTGAGTAGTTGTAGAATACAAACCTAAGGACGTTTGTGAAATTTTGTGAGATTCGTATCCCTAGACAATATTTAAAAAATTATTAAAAAATATTATTTATGTCACGATAACCTGAGAACGGAAAGAGATAGCTACTTGAAATTTCCAGGGCAGGTTGCACATCTGAATTCGACATTTGGGTTTGTTTATAGGCATAATCGGCCAAACTGTTTTGGAGTTATACCGTACTGAAATTTGGTTATTATTTCCTCAATAACTTTAAAAATACAAAACCGATCCAATTCAAACAGGGTTATCAGTTGTAGAATGCCAACACGAAAATTTTTGGGAAATTCCGTGAGGATCGTATAACTAGAACATTTTCAGAAAATCATTGAAAAAAATTCTATGTATCAGAAGCTATTCGTCTGACATCGCTGATATGTTGCGAGGGCCTTCAGAACATAACTCTACTACTAAGTTCCAAGTTTGAAAACGATCGGATCGATATTGTTAGAGATCCGAGCAGCCTGGTGTGAGTTCAGTAGCTGGATGGGTGACCGTTGGCTCAATAACTTTCGAACGAGCGGAGGTAGGTTACGCATCCGAATGGGAGGATTAAGTTCATTTTTGAGCAAAATCGGTGCAAACGTTTCGGAGTTATACCCACCTGTAAATTTATTTCCTCGATAACTCAAAAAATATAGACTTATCGAAGTGAAGTTCAGTAACTAGTTGGAGAATATCGACATAAAGACGTGTGTGAAATTTTGTATAAGAACCGTATCCCTAGAAAATTTTGAAAAGATTACGAAAAAGTTCAAGCACTGACGTGAAGTCAGGAGGGCATGTTCTATTGTCCACTCTCCTGTATTGGACACTCGAATTTACAATGGTAAATCACGTCAGTTCTTGAACCAATTTTTTTTAAAAAGGTTAGGTTTACTTCGGAAAGAACAATGCATAAGGTTCAGATTCATTTCTATTCTCAATAAATGCTGTTCAACCTTAACAACATTTTATTTGATGGGTGAACTATATAATTTCAGCACTCGTTCATATTCCTCAGAATCCAAAAACGTCAAGTATGCTCAACTGATGGAATGGCTGCCAAATTGGAACGATGCAACGGCTCGAATAACACGAATTCTTCCCCGATATATCAAAAGAAATTCTTGAAATAATGCCAAACGACTGGATCACTTTACTTTCAAATCTGAGATGCAATAAAGAACTTGCTGCCTCAGAAATAAAACTATAAAATCATTCTGAGGCAGAGTTGTATCCACTACGTTGTAACTTATGAATGTAAATGATACCCAGAAGCTTTTATCTAAATAGTTACAGGATTTTCCTTGTTGTTATTCCTCAGACAATTTTCGGCATGAAATTATTATAAAGTTCATGAGCAATACATCAGTTTATCACTGACAATACAAGAGTTTCATTCATTACCAGCTGATTTTGCCTTGTTCTACTGATGAAGACAATTTCCAGTATCTTCAATCGATTAATTATTGAAATTTTGAAAGATTATCCGCCGTATTCACAAAGCATTCAATCTCCGTTAAGTCCTAACTGAGGTCCTCAGTTAAGGATAAATAAGAATCGCAACCTCAGTTAACGTATGTAACGGTGCTGAAACAGGCCTGTTTCACGTTAATTTTCACTTAAACTGAGGTTGCGATTCTTATTTATCCTTAACTGAGGACCTCAGTTAGGACTTAACGGAGATTGAATGCTTTGTGAATACGGCGGAATATCTTCGAAAGTATTAGTTAGTCAGAGTTGAGAATGATATAAATGGGATCTTAGGATAAAACTCCATCTCAAAAAAAATTTAATTTGAAATTTGTAATAATTTTTTTCGTTACTCTGAAACCACCCTACAACGAACTCAGCCGAGATATTTATCTCCCAAACCTACTCTGCCAAACCAAAACGTTTGAAACCATTTTCAACCAAAAACTCAAAAATTGGTTCAAGCACCGACGTGAAGTCAGGAGCTTTTGCGCGTATGTTCTATTGTCCATTCTCCTGTATTGGACACTCTTAATCGAATTTACCATGGTGAATTCTATTGTCTGTTCTTTTGTATTGGACACTCTTAATCGAATTTACCATGGTGCATTCGATTAAGAGTGTCCAATACAGGAGAATAGACAATAGAATTCACCATGGTAAATTCGATTAAAAGTGTCCAATACAGGAGAATGGACAATTGAACATACGCGCAAAAGCTACTGACTTCACGTCAGTGCTTGAAACAATTTTTTTTCGTTAAGTCAGGATAGAAAGCAATGATGAAAAAATTAACACATTATTGTCTACGTTCAATTCTTCTTTAGGAGAAGAATACATAATTATTCTAGAAAAATATTACTGCAATTAATGTCATATTTAAATAATCAAAGAAAAGAAAATTATAAGTTTACTTACTAACATATTGAATGAAATTCAATTGAATTCCAGTAATATTCAATTACTTATTTTTAACCAATAAATGCCCATTGATAGATCTAAAGGTGTTGAGGTGAAACATAAAAATATATTCTCATCAGTGATAGAAAAACTGGCCTAAAACTCCTCTCCACCTATCACGAGATTTAATATCGACAAATGAGCCTCTCACCTTACAAGATCAGAAAGTGTGGTTAATTTAAAGTTATGTTTTGAAGCCTTCAGCAAAATTTCAGCGATATCATATTAAAAATAATACATAACCTTTCAAAAGTCCCCTGTGTCAAATATACTCCTCTGAAGGCACATGGATCTCTTGAAGAAGAATCGCCTTCTCTATTTCCCAAAGATATTCACTCTTGTTTATAGAAATCCCTTCAATATTTCGTTGCCTCCTCCTAAAGAGGATCTCTTCAAAACCAGGTCTGACCGCTAATGTTGGGCTATCATCTCCCATAGATTTGTGATGAAATAACACGATTTTCCCAAGAACATACGCGCAAAAATATGTCATCATGACATTCATGCTTTTGAAGGTTCTCGCAAAAATACGACGATTCGCATCCAGCTACCGAACTCACTAAAGGCTGCTCGGTTCTCCAACAATATGGATCCGATTGTGTTCAAACTTGGAACTCTCCAGTAGACTTGGGTTTTGAAGGCTCTTCCAAAATTTCAGCCATGCCGGACGAATAGTTTATATAGAATTTTTTTCAATTATTTTAAATAATTTTTTTGAAATTTTCTAGTTATATCATCCTGACGAAATTCTGCGAGTATTTTTGTTTAGGCATTCAACAACTAATAACCATGTTTGAATTCAATCGGTTTTGTATTTTTCGAGTTAATGAGGAACAAAGAACAACCAAATTTCAGATGGCTATAACTCTAAAACAGTTTGGCCGATTATGCTTATAAACGAACTCAAATGTCGCAGTCAGATGCACAACATAACCTGAAAATTTCAAGCCGCTATCTCCTCCCGTTCTCAAGTTATCGTGTCATAAATAATATTTTTTAATAATTTTTTTAAAATTTTCTAGTGACACGTTTCTCACAAAATTTCACAAACGTGATTAGGTTTATATTCTACAAGTATTCATCCAGTTTAAATTCGATCAGATTTATTTTGGTTGAAAACAAAATTATTACTCGGAAACCATTGGGCCGATTATACCCATTAACGAACTTGTCGGTCGTATTGGGATGCACCACCTACCTAAAATTTCAAGTCGCTAGCTCTTTCCGTTCTCAAGTTATCGTGGCACCACAGAATTAAATTTCAGATTTGGGCAAAATGATAACGCGATGTTCCCCAGAACATACGCGCAAAAATTACAGACATTTGGGCAAATTGATAAGCACTCTGTTCGGAGGAACAAGAGCACCAAAAACAGTCAATACTTAGAATCTGATTAACTTAACGAAATTAAATTTTGATCTATAGTAGATGGGCAATATATCTATACTAATATTATAAAGAAGTAAAGTTTGTGAGTTTGGATGTTGTGATATACAGTGCGGAAAAGCCAAATTGAATAAATTAATTTTCTTGGTTACTTTAAATGTTTATAGAAAATACCGAAACACATCAAATTTAAATTTTAAATTGTCATTCTTCTTCCTAAAAATGCGAACCCTTCCTTCGACCCCCTTGGAAAGACAGGTACAACCCCCAATTTTTCAAATAGAAAGTATGGCTTGTGATGCATCGTTTGAAAGGTCGCGTCCTTCTCTATTCAGAACTGTTATTCTTGTTTGTTTCAAAACTCAAAATAGAAAAAAATAAAATCAAAAAATAGCGAAATTAATTATTATATTCCCTTGAATATTCCCCAATCTTATTACAATAATACTATACTTATTTGCCTTCAAGAGGTGGCACTTCCATGTTTATTACAAAAATCGAATTAGAAAAAAATAAAATCATGTTATGAGCGAAATTTGGTACAATATCAAAAACTAAAATGCAATACAAAATGTAGCAAAAAAATTATGAATGTTAATGAAGTAGATGTTCAAACTGTTCACAGTGAATGCCTTGGCGATATCCTTACCTCAAATACAAATTTCTTCCAACATTATTCAACATCTCAGGAGTAATCTACCTAATCGCAAGCGTTATTAGATCTTTTAGATAATTCAATCAAGAGGTTTAGTTTTGTAGATAATGCTCTTCACATATCCCCATAAAAATAAATCTAATGGGTTAAGATCTGGGAATCACGCTGGCTATTCGATCGTTCCTCGCCTTCCTATCCACCGATTTGGATATATTGCATCGAGGTACTGCCAGTCAATGCGTTGGTAATGTTTTGGTGCTCCATCCTGTTGGAACCATATCATATTCCGTTTAACTTGAGAATTTCCTTGGTCAGGATATAAATTTGCCAAAGTTGGAACGATATCATTTTGAAGTAGTGCTAAATAATTATCGCCATTCAAATTGCCCTCAATGAAAAAGGGGCCTATGATATGGTTTCGAACATTTCCTGCCCAAACATTAACCTTTTGAGGGAATTGCGTTGTGTTCCTCTCTCATCTAGTGAGGATTTTCGGTAGACCATCAGCATCGTCAATTTTGACGATTAGCATGGCCGTTGAGAGAAAAAGTGCACTCATCAGAAAACAATTTGATAACATTGTTATTCAACATGTCTATCCTTTTTTCACAAAAATATGTTCTCCCATAAAATCGTCTTCCAAGAGTTCCTATAGGTAGGTGTCATTTTATTTTGTTTTACTATGTTTACAATCGATGTATGGCTGATATTTAAATGCTGTGGAGGCACGTCTACTCGATTTATGTTGATTTCTTGAAAGTCAAGCATCCCATCTAAATTCACATTCTCACACAGTGTATTAGCAGCTAAATTTTTAATCGGCCTTACATGCCCAACTCGCGAAACTGCTTCTCTATTCTACTTATTGTCCCTTGGGTTATAGGCGGCAAATTCAGAAATGTCTCATGAAACAAGCGACTTACTTTTTTGTGTTCGGGTGTTATCTCCGTAACCATTCATTTGTAAAATTGTTATTTGTGCATTTCCGTTAATCGAACCATTATTCAAAGTTGAAGATAATGAAATTCAAACTCAAATTAGACAATTTATAAACTACAACTTATCAGCACAAAACAATCTGCGAAGACGTTCTAAAGAAACTAACATTTCCACAGAATATGTTTTACGTAGTTTTCATGGTACCATCAAGAAAACACAATGTATGGTTTTTGACTCTCTTGTTCCTCGGGACAGAGTGCTTATCAATTTGCCCAAATGTCTGTAATTTTCGAATTTTTGGCTGAAAATGGTCTTAAACGATTTGGTTCGACTCACTGATCAAGAATACGTGTTCAAAATGGATTCTGTCCGGCCGTCTGTCCAGCCGGCCGTAACCACGATAACTCTCGAACGGATTGAGCTGGACAAATTTTCAGAATTGGTTTGGGAGTTCGTTATTGGGCAAAATCGGCCGGATGGTTTTCTAAGATGCAGTTTCATCATAATAATCCGATGATATCCTCTTCAACTTTAACAATCAATAGAAATGAATTTTCAAAATTTCAATATTAAATCGTAACTCTAATGATTTCACAGAATGCGAACACGAAAATTAACGTCCCTATCTGTGAATTTCATCTATGTTCATATAACATCATTGTCATCTTATCTCATCATTACTATTTTGATAACTTCTCCTCTTCTAAAGAATCACTGAAAATATTTGAAAAAAATTCTATATCTCAGAAACTATCTATCTGATATCGCTGAAATTTAGCAGAAGGCTTCAAAACCTAACTTTACAGCCAAATTTGAATATTATCGGATCTCTTGTAGGTGATCTGAGCAGCATTGAGTTCAGTTGCTGGATGGGTGACCGTTGCCAAGATAACTGGAATATTGGTTTCTCGATAACTCAAAAAACATAGATCCGATAGATCTGACACTTGATAAGTATTTGTAGAATACCGACGCAAAGAATTTCGTGATATTTCATCAGGATCGTATCACTTGAAAATTAAAAAATGGGTTCAAGCCCTGTGGACAGGAGCTTTCTGGCGCTCTAGTTCAAACAGACAAATTAAATCTCCGAAAGTATTGGTTTCTCAGAGTTGGGAATTATATCAATGTATTCATATAATAGAACTGCATCCTAAAGGAAATTCAATTCAAATAATAGTTTATTTATCAAGATTAAATGTGCAATCATGAGAATGAGAAAAGCACCATGGAAGAAATCAAATTAAATCTGGCCAATTTTGCCCAATAACGAACTTAACCGAGATATTCATCTCCCTAAACTACTCTGAAAATTTCAACTACCTACCTCATTCCGTTCGAGAGTTATATCTATGTCTATGGATGAAAAGCAGTCTCACTACTCTCAGATCTCTTACTTCATGTTCAGTTCCGAAATGTAAGAATTTTCTGAGAAAAACTAATTTCGGAGCAAACAACTGAGATTTTTCTCACTTCGCTCACAATTCTTCGATTGATTAGGTAATGTCTCCGGAACATCATTTGACATTATGACAATTCATATTCATACATAGAATAATATCATTCTGTGACAACGTTGAAATACGATTTATTATTGAAATTTTGAAAAATCATATCTCCGAAAGTATTAGCTTGTTAGAGTTGAAAATGATATGAATGGATTCTTATGATAAAACTGCTTATTAAAAAAAATTTGATTTGGAATTTGTTTCGTAAAAAAAAATTTTTTTTTTTGTTACTCCGAAACCATCTGTCCGATTTTGCCCAATAACGAACTTAGCCGAGATATTCATCCCCCAAACCTACTCTGAAAATTTCAACTCTCTAGCTCATTCCGTTCGAGAGTTATCGTGCTTACGGACGGCCGGCCGGCCGGACCGGCCGGACAGAATGAATTCCGACCACGGATTCTTGATCAGTGAGTCGAACCAAATCGTTTAAGACCATTTTCATCGAAATATTCCAAAATTACAGACATTTGGGCAAATTGATAAGCACTCAGTTCCGAGGAACTAGAGCGCCAAAAAAAATTTTTAAATAATATTATTTACCTCACGATTCCTTGAGAACGGAAAGACATAGCAACTTGCAATTTTCAGGGTAGGTTGTGCATTCTAATGCGACATTTGAGTTCGTTAAAAGGCATAATCGGCCAAACGATTTTGGAGTTATGTCAATCTGAAATTTGCTTATTATTTCGTCAATTACTCAAAAAATAAGATGCTGATTCAATTCAAACATGGTAATTAGTTCTGGAATGCCTACGCAAACATTTTTGATAAATTTCGTGAAGATTGTATTTCTAAAAAATTTAAAAAAAATTGGTTCAAGCCCTGACGTGGAGTCAGGAGCTTTTGCGCGTATGTTCTATTGCCCATTCTCCTGTATTGGTTACTCTTAATCGAATTTACGATTGAGAGTGTCCAATACAGGAGAACGTACAATAGAATTCACAATTGTAAATTCGATTAAGAGTGACCAATACAGGAGAATGTGCAATAGAACATACGCGCAAATGCTCCTGACTTCACGTCAGGGCTTGAACCAATTTTTTTTCGTAATTTTTAAAAATTTTCTAGTGGTACGGTCCTCACAAAATTTTACACACGTCTTCATGTCGATATTCTACAACTAGTTATCAAGCATCGGATCTCCAAAAATATAGATCCGATTATGTTCAAACTTGGAACTTGGTTGTAGAGTTAGGTACTGAAGGCTCTCGCAAAATTTCAGTGATGTCGGACCAATAGTTTCTGATACATGAAATTTTTTTCAATGATTTAAAAAAAAATTGTATTGATACGTTCCTCACGAAATTTTGCAAGAATTTTTGCGTTGGCATTCTACAACTAATAACCCTATTTCAATTGAATCGGTTTCGAATTTTTCGAGTTATTGAGGAAATAACGACCTAATTTCAGATGGGTATAACTCCAAAATCGTTTGGCCGATTATGCCAATGAACAAACTCAAAGGTTGCATTCAGATGCACAACCTAACCTGAAAATATCGAGTCTCTATCTCTTTCCGTTCTCAGGTTATCGTGACATAAATTACATTTTTTTTTAATTTCTAGAGATATGATTTCCATAAAATTTCACAAATATTTTTACGTTTGTATTCTACAACTACTCACCAAGTTTCAATTCGATCAGATCAGTAATGGTTGAAAACAAAATTATTCCTCGGAAACCGTTGGGCCGATTATCCTCATTAACGAACCTGTCCGTTATACTGGGATGCCCTGAAAATTCCAATTCTGTTCTCAAGTTATCGTGGCAACGGCCGACCGGACTGGATCAAATTTGACCTCGAATTCTTCATCAGTAAGTTGAACCTAGTCGTTTGAGACCATTCTCAGCAAAAAATTCGAAAATTACACACTTTTGGGCAAAATTATAACGCGATGTTCCCCAGAACATAGGCGCAAAAACATTGGAAATCATTGAAAGCAATTATATATATATCAGAAATTATTAATCCGACATCGCTGAAATTTTGCGAGAACCTTCAAAACCTCAGAACCTGAGAAAACGGTCTATATCGATGGTAAATTCGATTAAGAGTGTCCAATAGAGGTGAATGGACAATAGAACATGGGCGCAGAAGCTTCTGACTTCATCAGTGCTTGTTGAAAATTCAAACAATACAAATGTTTGAACAAAAGATAAGCAGCTGCATATACACAGAGCAACACACTGTATAGTAGCTCTGAACAGTGTGGGGTACGCTTACACGATCTATTGAAATTATGAATTTCCGCTTTCGGCGAAGTATTGTTTCCAATCATATGCAGAGAAAGTGCTACCCATGAAACATTTTGTATTGAAAATTCGCCAGCCGGACCAAGATTAATAACAATACTTTAATTACCATTCCTCGTCACGAAAACGCGGGCCATTATGTCAGAATCCCAACACTCCCCAACAATGAGCAGATCGTTCATAATGGCCGTTTAGTATGAAAAGAGGGAGATTCGTTGAATGGATCCCCAAAACTTTCGAAAACTGCGAAATAGAAAACCTGTAATGGCAAAATTTGAATTCGCACCATACAAAACTTGTCGAAAGTTGAACTTGTCAATCCTAGTCCGTATTTGGACTGATCCTCGGTTATGTCGAATTTGATTTACTAAAGAATAGTCTAGTCAACAAGTGCTTTTTAGGTCAGAATTTTTGCGTATTCTCCGAAAATTATGATTGTAGTATCATTCGATTCAGAATGGCATGTAGATACTTTTTGAGAAAATGCTAAGGCCAATCGCAAAAATTGCAATAGATTGGAAAAAAAGAAGGAGGTTTAGGTTTTCACCAATATCTCAAAAACGATTTGAGATAATTCAAATTTGAAAAGAGGTTCCAATAGAGGAGGAAATATCCTAAAAAGCTGGGACTGTACCTTTGATGAATAAATATTATTTAAACTTATCAAATATGAAAATAAAAAATTGAAAATCTCAGGCGCCTGCAGAATCGATCAATAAACAATAATCCGTGGTCCAAAAATGTTTATCGCATTTTTTCAATTAGTTATCCATTTGTTAATTAACAATTTTTTGTAGCACGAACATTAGCATTGCAAGTACGATAAGTGTTAAACTATTAATCTGAGAATTTTTTCCTTTCGTGGAGCTATCTTTCAAAGGTCTTAGAATAGATTCCTATTGGAAAATTTGAAATATTTTTAATTTTCGTTTTGCTATGAACAATTTACTTAAGTGAAAAATTATAAAGCTCCAATTTATAATATTACTATTGATCCGTTTTCTTACTACTCAAAAATGATTTTCAATAATTATTATCTCTTACTGTTTAAAAAATTGTTATAACCCAATGCGTAGTTTATGAGATAATTTAAAACTTTCTTTTGAAAACATAATTGAAGCTTTATAATTTTCACTTTAGTAAATTATTAATAACAAAACGAAACAAACTTAACAATTTTTCAAATTTTCCAACTTGAATCTATTCCAAGTCCTTTGAAAAATAGCTCCACGAAAGGAAAAAATTCTCAGATTGATAGTTTAACAATTATCGCACTTGCAATGTTAATGTTCATGCTACAAAAAATAGTTTATTAACTAATGGATAACTACTTAAAAAGTAGCGATAAACATTTTTGGACCACAGATTATTGTTCATTGATCTATCTTGCAGGCGCCTGAAATTTTTAAATTTCTTATTTTCATATTTAATAAGTTTAAATAATATTTATTCATGAAAGGTTCAAAAGCGGCGAGGCTTACGCAAGCCGGAGTACCGGTTTTCGGGAGTATTTTCAACCATCTGGGAAAATTATAACTATAGGTTCTAGTTCCAGGAGTTGGGAATTTTTTTAGGGAATTTCCTCTTCAACATGAATCTTTTTTTCAAATTTGAATTATTTCAGATAGTTTTTGAGATATTGGCAAAAAACTAAAGCCCTCCTTTTTTTCACTTAATTGTTAATAACTGTTGCAATTTTTGCGAGTGGCCTTAGCATTTTCTCAAAAACTATCTACATGCCATTCCGAATCGAATGACCTCATTCATAATTTTCGAAGAATACACAAAAATTTTGACCTTAAAAACACTTGTTGACTAGACTATATGCCAAAATCCCAACATTCCCCAACAATGAGCAGATCGTTCATAATGGCCGTTTAGTATGAAAAGAGGGAGATTCGTTGAATGGATTCCCAAAACTTTCGAAAACTGCGAAATAGAAAACCTGTAATGGCAAAATTTAAATTCGCACCGTACAAAAACTTGTCGAAAGTTGAACGTGTCAATCCTAGTCCGTATTTGGACTGATCCTCGGTTATATCGAATTTGTTTTACTAAAGAAAGCTTTGGAAACATCCTGGCTACCGGCCTTGAGGATGCGATATTTGCACACAAAGTGAATTTATTTTCGGCCCCCATATTTGTTTAGAGAATACTATTTTCGGCGAGCTAGTGGAAGTGAGGAAATTGTTGGGGGAGAGTTTCACAACTCGGTTTAATTTCATATTTTTATAGGAAAATTTGCGGGGTATGCGGAGTCAACATCATCCGCATACTACTTTTATTTGATTTTTTTCCTTAATCCTGAAATTTACCTTCTCTGATCTTTCTAAAAGTTCTTTAAGTGTATATTGCGATGTACTGCTAGCCCTAGGGCATGGTAAAATGAGTATGTTGTGGGTATTATCTAACTGTTATACAGTGTGTCCTTAAAGGTTACTCTATTGTTCAACAGAAATACGACCAATCTCAAAATATCGAAGTGTAGATGTTCTGTAGCAACAGACAGACGAAATAGTATATTCTAAAACAAGTTGCAGAATGGGCTCCCATTCAAACACGAATGCGAAATTAGAGTGTTAGAATTGCCTTCTGCAACGAGTATAGGTATTAGACGATATTATCTCTATTTGAGGTAAGTTTTGTGAAATTCTGTTGAAATTTTATGAAAAATTCGAATTTTACATCCTAGCGACTTTTGTAATGTATCTTGGCAGTTGGTGTTGAATCCTGATTAGTTTATCAGGACTGTTATGGTTTCGAAGGATAATATGTTGAGTCCTGATGCTTTTATCAGGATATAATTATTTTCGAAGGACCAGAATTATACACCCTGATTGTTTTATCAGGGGGATGCTTGAGGGGGTATACTTAACTTTAAGCACCCAGTAGTAATCTCATTGATTACTGCGTAAGTTGTTACTTGTAATAAAGTAACAATTACGAGGATAGGAAGTGGTGAAATATTCGAACGCACTTTTAATAAACAATTAACTGTATTTTGTTGTTACCGTTACTTCGATAACAAGCACGAATTATTGTACAATGCACTATTGATACAATATAAAATCTCCCTTCTATATGAAAAGGGCAGAAGTGACTACTAAGTTGCCAACGAAGACAAGACAATGTTAATGTTTCGCGACAGATCAAGAATAGTAATGTCTCTTGCAGTAAGAGATGTAATAGTTACAGTGGTATTTGTAGTAGTGAGTTGTTTCAGTCTCAAAATGTATATCAAAGCCCAGATAGAAGGAAATATAGGAGGTTCCTTCATCTGTGTAAAAAAGGGGAAATATTAACAATTATTGGGGGTTTCGATCTTAAAACCGCCCCAGATATGTTACAACAATACTCTCATTTGTCAATTGCGAAAAGCAGTAGGAGTGAATACTAAACGCACCAATCAGTGAACTTCTAGCGGGTTAAGTCTTAGGAATTCGAAATCTCGAAATGCCCCCACTATCGGGACTAAAAATTCCCTTGTTTTCTGGATATGATCTATCAGCGAAAGCTAATAAATGACTTTTCATAGACTAGGGGGTTTTCAAACGTCTAGACAAAATGGCAATGTGTTAGTTGTTGTATGCATTTTAGCACTATTTCACAGGAAATAGGCCATAAATCTCTACAAGGGTTGAAGCCTTACAAGATATTTTACTTGCAGTTATCTTTTCGTAGAAAAGATTAATTTCAAGGGTGATGCCACACAGGGTAACATAACCCAGTGAACCTAAAACTTTCAAATTTTGCTAAGCGAGCTGCTTTGTTTGGAAAATTGAATCTGCGTATCCCAACATGTGAAGTCAGGGACGCAACAGTTGGTGTGACTGTTACGAAAGTTGACAGATTACGGAATTTGAATTTGAATCGTACGAAGGGCATGTAGTTCAGATTTAAAACAGTTTCCGAACAGCAAAAATGATTCAAAATTAGCAAGAAGGAAATCTCTAGCACCTTATTTTTTAATGAAAATAGAACTTTTCCTCTCAACAATTATTTCACAATATCCAGATTATATTATATTGACAATTGACGTGTGTTGAAATTTGATAGAATCGAATAAGTGCTGACTACCACAAAACGAAATATATAAATAGAAACAATGCGGGAATGAGTTCATTACAGAACTGTTTTTAGTGCTGTAATGAACTCATTATGATACTGAAATAGAGAAATATATTTTCTTGAGATGCGATTATGGGGTTTCTAACGATTCTATACAATCTCATAAGATGTCCATCCATTGGGGTCCATCCATTGGGATGGACCCCCCATAATCACATCTCATACCTTTCTATATTAGTGTGGATAAAATTACCTTGTAATTGTTGTTGGCTCCTGCTAGACTTTTCCCAGAATTTCTTCCTTAATTTCAGACGTTTTTATTGTCACAAGCATTTCCACATGTTTTCCTCGGTATTCCTCCAAATTTGTTGACACTGCATAACAAGAAATTCATGTATTTTATGTAGATCTTTAATAATCTTAAATCAAAAGAATAGCTGAACTATCGGAATCGTGCTTCAAACAATTGAAGAATTTCAGCGATATTTGAACTGAGATATAGGTAAGTCAAAAAAAAAAAAATAACAAGAAAATTGAACTGAAATCATTTAAATTATGAATGATCTATGAATGATGCAGGTTATTATTTATTTCAACCATATAAAAAGTATCTGAAATTGTTTTTATTTCCTCCTTAACTCAAAAAATATGGAACCATTCTAAAATTAAGAGAAAATCATTTAAAATCTTAATTCAAATTCTATATCTCAGAAACTATCCGCCTTATATTGCTGAAATTTTGCTGATTGCTTCAAAATCTAACTCTTCAGCCAAGTTCTAAATTTGATGGATGACCGTTGCCACGATAATTTTCGAACGGAAAGAGACAGTGAACGGCCAAACGGTTTCAGAGCTATAACAATCAGGAATATTGTTTTCTCGATAACTCAAAAAATATAGATCCGATCGAATTGCAACTTGGTGAGTAGTTGTAAAATATTGACGCAAAGAAGTTTGTGAAATTTTGTGGGAATCGTATCACTAGAAAATTTGTAAAAAATGATATTATTTATCTCACGACTTGGAATTTTCAGGGTAGGTTGTGCACCCTAATGCGACATTTGTGTTCGTTAAAAGGCATGATCAGCCAGGCAGTTTTGGAGTTGTATCAATCTGAAATTTGGTTGTTATTTCACAATAACTCAAAAAATACGATACCGCTTCAATTCAACCATGGTTATCAGTTCTAGAATGCCGACGTAAACATTTTTGCAAAATGTCGTGAAGATGGTATTCCTAGAAAATTAAAAAAAAATCGTTGAAAATCATTGAAAAAATTCAATATATCAGGACGTATTCGTCTATCATCGATGAAATTTTGCGAGAACCTTCAAAACCTAACTCATCAACCAAGTTGCTATTTTGAACACTATCGGATCTCTATTGTTGGAGATTCGAGTAGACTTGGGTGAGTTCCGATATTCTAAAAGGAATTTAAATCTAATACTCAGTTGAATGAATACGGCAAGAGGATTAATGCAGTATTCTTTTTCCGTATATTATTAGATATTTAATGAATTTCAATTCCGATAGAATACGTATGTCAGAATTAAAAATTCTTTGATATTACACGATTCCCTCATTCCTCAAGTCCATAAAATGGTACGAAATGTATTCATATCTTATAAAAGCTGAGAAAACGGTCTATATCGATGGTAAATTCTATTAAGAGTATCCCATAAAGGTGAATGGACAATAGAACATGCGCGTAAAAGGTCCTGACTTGTTGACCTACGAATTGTTTTAAATATCGATATAAATCCATCTAAATAAACATTTTCCAACCTTGGTTGGACTGTTTTACAGTCGACCAATACACTGTAATCATTATAATATTTCTATATTTCATCAATATTTCCAACAATATATATCCGATTGAGTTTAAATGTAGAACTTGGCTGTAAAATTATGTTTTAAAGGCTCACCCAAAATTTCAGCAATATCTGATGGATAGTTTCAGAGATACAAGGTTATTTAAGAATTTTCTAGTCATACGATCCTCACAAAATTCGAAAAAGTGTTTTTGACAGCATTATTCAACCCACAACATAATTTCAGATCAGTATTCTTCGAGTTAATGAGAAAACGAAATTTCAAATGGCTGTAACTTCGAAACCACTAGGCGGTTTTCGATCATCAACGTATTGACCCGGCGCATTTGGAACCTAAACCTACCTTGCAAAATTCAAATCTCTAACTCATTTCGTTTGAGAGTAATCGTGCTCAAAGTCGGCGGGCAAATCAAGTTTGATCTCAGATTCTTCATCAGTGAGACTAAACTAATCGTGACCATTTTTGGCCAGATATTCGCCCAATATGCTATTAACATTTTGAAAGGCAGAAAAGTCAAGGAACAAATTACTTCATATGAAAAATAAATGACCATATCAAGAATGAATAAAGGATATTAAATTCAATAATTCAAATAATAGTTTATTTATCAAGATTAAATGAGCAATCTGCAATGCTTCAATGATTTAATTCTTCGAAAATTAATTATAAAATTGGTTCAAGCACTGACGTGAAGTCAGGAGCTTTTGCGCGTATGTTCTTTTGTCCATTCTCCGGTATTGGACACTCTTAATAGAATTCACCATGTTGAATTCTATTGTATATTCTCCTGTATTGGACACTCTCAATCGAATTTACCATGGGAAATTCACACACGGTTTTATGCCAATATTCTACAACTAGTTACCAAGATTCAGTTCGAACGAGTCTATATTTTTTGAGTTATCGAGGAAATGATATTCCAGGTGGGTATAACTCCAAAACCGTTGGACCGATTGTGCCCAAAAATGAGCTTAGTTCTCCTATTAAAATGCTCAACCTACCCTGAAAATTGCATGCCCGTATCTCCTTTCTTTCGAGAGTTATCGAGTCAACGGTCACTCAGCCAGCCTACTGAACTCACACAAGGCTGCTCGGATCTCCTACAATATGCATTAGATCGTCTTCAAACTTGAAGCTTGGCAGTAGAGTTAGGTTCCGAAAGCTCTCGCAAAATTTCAGTGATGTCAGACGAATAGTTTCTTCTATATAGAATTTTTTTCAATGTTTTTTAAAAAATTTTCTAGTGATAAGATCCGCAGGAAATTTCGCGTTGGTATTTCACAACTAATAACCAAGTTTGAATCAGATCGGTTTCTTATTTTTCGAGTTATTGAGGAAATATCGACCAAATTTCAGATAGGTATAACTCCAAAACCGTTAGGCCGATTATGCCTACAAATGAACTCAGCTGTCGCATTCAGATGATTAACCTA
The DNA here is from genome assembly GCA_937662695.2 of Halyzia sedecimguttata. Taxonomy (NCBI): domain Eukaryota; kingdom Metazoa; phylum Arthropoda; class Insecta; order Coleoptera; family Coccinellidae; genus Halyzia; species Halyzia sedecimguttata. The sequence continues at coordinate 64,982,715 of OW569415.2, read as the reverse complement.
ACCTGAAAACTGCAAATCGCTATCTCTTTCCTTCTCAGGTTATCGTGACATAAATAATAGGTTTTAATAATTTTTTGAAGAATTTCTGGTGGAAAGATCTCACAAAATTTCACAAACATCCTTAGGTTCGTATTCTACAACTACTCACCAAGTTTCAATTTGATTGAATTTGTTTTGGTTCAAAACAAAATTGTCACTCGGAAACCGTTTGGCCGATTATGCCCATTAACAAACTTGTCTGTCGTATTGAGACTTGCCACCTACCCTGAAATTTCAAGTTGCTATCTCTTTCCGTTCTCAAGTTATCGTGGACGGACAGAATCAAATTTGACATCGAATTTCCCTTCAGGGAGTGGAACCCAATCGTTTGAGACCATTTTCGGCAAAAAATTCAAAAATTACAGACATTTGGGCAAAATGATAACGTGATGTCTTGTTAAAGTAAGATTATAATAAATCAACAAGTGTAAGCGTTCCCCAATGTTGATTTATCAACAACGGTATCAACGAACATTAAATATTATGAATACTATAATAATTAATACCTATCTCGATTCTAGAAAGCAACCGCTGTTTCGGTAAGAATAAACAATTGTTAAAAAAACTATATTCGCATATATCCAAAGGATGATCGAAGTGATAATAGTATTCGATTAAAATGGTTCTGGAAACTCGTTCAGAGTTCACACAGCAAACATTTGCCTCACTTTCTGCGCGGAAAACAAGGACGTTGAACAAAATACTAAATTTCAGCAAACGGTAGGACTTTCCACAAGAAAATAGAATAAACAAAGATTCGAATTTAATTTGACATGTCGATAATCTTGTCCATAAAATATCTACTGCCGGCATATATCGGCGGAAACTGAAGTAGAACAAAATCCTTGTATTTTGTTCAAATATTAACTCCGTAGAGTATTATTTACTAAATAACGATCAACAATCGAAAAGTTGTGTATATTTTAGACTGTAATTCGAAAATATATGGGTTATGTTCGAAAATTAACTCCACGGAGTAGAGTTTTTGAAGGTTTGACAGATTTACTCTGGAGTTTACTCTGACACTGACACTGACAGTGACAGAAGGTGCCAATATCGGAAAATAGGTTATATTGGTTTAGAAAGAACCTATTATTATTGTTTTCTTACTTATATGTAACTCTAATCATAAATATATATTGTGAGCAGTATTAAAACTATTAAATTATACCTCACAGAAAATTCATAAAACAGTGAGACAAAGATACTAGATTTTCCGTCCCATGAGTTATGTCAATTTTGACAGGAGTAAAATCAACTCGAAATCGGATACTCTGACTTTCCGAACGACAGTCATGGAGTAAAATTTACCCAACCTTAGTTTTCGAACGCAATGGAGTAAATATTACTCTACGGAGTTAATATTCGAACACAACCCAGAGTATTCGTCTCCGAGTAAACTCTCGTAACTTCACAAAATTGACATAACTCATGGGACGGACAATCTCTTATTCTTGTATCACTGTTTTATGGAGAGTATATTTTATAGTGGGTAATTCCGCAAAAGGAGCAGAGAAGAATCATTCTGCTGGTACCTGCCGACACGTGTTTCTGCTAGTTGGCTTCTTCAGGACAGGGCAACCAAGAAACCAAGGAATAGATGGAAATAAAAGTGAAAATAGGTGACACCACACCAGGAGCGAGCTACCAATTGCGCCTTCAGCTCTAGGACCTCCATTTCGGAGGTAAACTATGGCATCGGCAAGGAGGAAGCATAAGCAAGCTGTGCGATGCGACATCAACCCGAGGATATGAAACATAGAAATATGGATCATGCGGAGTAATACATATAGTGGGAAGGTTTAACGTATCTCGGGTTGAGGTCGCATCGCACAGGTTGCTTATGCTTCCTCCGTGCCGATGCCATAGTTTACCTCCGAAATGGAGGTTGCTCGCTCCTGGTGTGGTGTCACCTATTTTCACTTATATTTCCATCTTTTCCTTGGTTTCTTGGCTGCCCTGTCCCGAAGAAGCCAACCAGCAGAAACACGTGTCGGCAGGTACCAGCAGAATTATTTTTCTCTTCTCCTTTTGCGGAATTACCCGTTAAACCTTTCCACTATACAGGGTGAGTCTTTGACTACTGCATTAATTTTAACCAAAGATTCCTCTCATCAAATGAAACACTTTTTTCATTTAAAATTTTTCCAAATTCAGCTCAGGTAAAAAGATACAGGCTGTTGAAATTTTGAAAAAAAATCAGTTTCTATTTTGTAGCTTTGACATCCTTTTTTCGAATAAAATGAATGTTGGCGTAAAGCTTCCTATAACAATGATACATATTTTCCAAATATTAGTTATTTTCTACTTCTACTGGTTTTCTAGTTATGTACTCGTGGATTCATAAAACTAAACGAAATTAGCATAAAGAAAGCATATAAAATTTCTCTTGAGTCATTTCAAGAATATTCCATCGTTTTAGAACATTATTCTATTCTTCATCATTTCTCCTTAAACGCACCGTTTTCGAGATATTCTTCATTGAATGTTTTAAAATGGAAAACTCCAGAAATTTCACTACTTTTATGGATCCGTCCCTGAGCGTTGGAATCCCGAATCAAGCTGTAAACCACGTTACCATGCCTTATTCTCTTCCGCCAACAATGTCATAGATAATTTATTTGCGGGAGTGTATTAGCACATTGTGAAATCTTTAAACGCTTGTACCTTTTTACCTGAGCCGAATCTGGAAAAATGGTCAATGAAATAAGTGTTTCATTTGATGAGAGGAATCTTTGGTTAAAATTAATGCAGTGGTCAAAGACTCACCCTGTATATATTACTCCGCATGACCCATATTTCTAAGTATATTTTATGTTCTGTGAGTACTCAACATGAGATAATTTTATAGTTTGAATACTGCTCACAATAATATTTATTATATTTGCATATATGTGAAGAAAACAATGATAATAATAATAGGTCCATCCTTAATATCAACATAACCTATTACGATATTAGCACCTTCTGGCACTCGAACTCCAAATGAAAACAGGAACCGTATTAAATGAAGAATAGTCAACTCCAAAGTAATTAAATTAATATTTGAACGCAACCCATGAATATCTACAGAAATATCGAAGATAATATTCTCTAATCTTTTTCGGATCCTATCCTCATGTGAAATTAACATGAGTAGGCATGAATAACCTTTTTTTTCAGTTTCCTAGGAGAATACAATTATATTCTGAAAAATTTGATAGTGGTGTAGAAGTTTTTGTCTCGTCTTTGATTTTTTTATATTATTTCTCTTCAAATCATCGTGTATCATCATAAGACCGGTGAGTATGCTTTTGAATTAATTAATCAATTACAATTAATGTATCAATACCCAGAAACAAAGTACTGAATTCAAATCTCATGTCATTCTGGTAATCATAGTAAATAGATCAGCTTCCAATATTGCGCGATAAGCAGAAATGTTTTCAATACTTGAAGAACTTGCCAATTCAGAAGGATCAGCATCCAAAAGTTTCATCTGTATATTCGATATGATTAAATTGTTTATAATGTCTTCAGTTGATTCAATTTCACGTTTTGGTTAAATCAACAATTTTGCGAAAGAGTTTGTTGTTATCCTTTGGGTTCCTTGAATTAAATTCGGAGGTTCATGTGAATGGATATTCAAAGAATTTTTAATAAATCCACTGTCACCTTGACAAGTCATTGATAAATTATTTTTTAGTTCTATTTCAGTTATATTTTGAGGTAATTCGAATCCAAAACTACACAGAAACAGGAACTGGAAACATTTATTCATATTACTTTTGCCGATGTTGATATTGATCATGTGAAGTGGAAGAGTACTTAAACCGTATATTATTGATATCTGTATTGACAATCATTGAATGGTTTCTTTCTGGGTATTCTCTCCCAAACTCTGAAAAATATCTATAAAATAAAAAATCAAATATTTTGTGATTTGTTTCTGCGTAAGAAACACAAGATATTTGTCAGAAGCAATCAATCGAACAATGTTGCCCAACAAATAACAACAAAACAACATCAACGAAGAAACAACTATATCGTAACGTTTCGGAGTCTATATCAGACTCATTCGTCAGACGCTTAACGAAAAATCTTTAAAATTATTTTGTTGATCGTTATTCTGAAATTCGGGAATTGTCACATTGACCAAAAAAAATTAGAAGAATTATACAAGAAATTGTCACACACAGAAAACAGTCTAACTTTCATGTGCAGATGCAGGGACTGTAGAATGTCCGAAACGTAACGATATAGTTGTTTCTTCGTTGATGTTGTTTCGTTGTTATTTGTTAGGCAACATTGTTCGATTGATTGCTTCTGACAAATATCTTGTGTTTCTTATGCAGAAGCAAATCACAAAATAATTAATTTTTTATTTTATAGATATTTTTCAGAGTTTGGGAGAGAAAACCCAAAAAGAAACCATTTAATGATGAATATACCTCCCACAGTATCCTTTAATGATTACTTGTATTGACAATATTGACAATAATATTGATCGTGTGATTTTAGTAATTCTGATGGTGGAATATCTATAGAAATATCAAATATTTTCTAATCTTTTTCGGATCCTATCCTCATATGGAATTAACATCAGTAGGCATGAAACAATTTTGTTTTCAGTTTCCTAGGAGAATGAAATTACATTCTGAAAAATTTTTATAGTGAGGCTTGTACGAGTTTTTCTCTTTGAATTTTTTTTATATTTCTGTTCAAATCATCGTGTTTCATCATAAAATCGGTGAGTATGCTTTTCAATTAATGTATCAATATCCAAAAACAGAGTGCTGAATACAAATCTCATGCAATTCTGGTAATCATAGTAAAATAGATCAACTTCAAATATTTTGCGATAAGCAGAGCTTCAAATCAAAAATATGTATTTTCTTGTGCTAATTGAGTCTATCAGACTTGGAATATTTTCATCTTGTTTTCCATATACTTGAAGAACTAGCCAATTCGGAAGGATTAGGATCCAAATGTATCATCTATATAATCGACATGAATAAATTTTTATAATTTCTTCAGTTGACTCAATATCACATTTTGATTAAATGAACACTTTTGCGATAGTTTCGTTATCCTTTGGGTCCCTTGAATTTAATTCGGTCGAACATGTGAATGGATATTTTAAGAATTTTTAATAACTATACTGTCACGTTGATAGTTCATTACACTGTCACATTGACAGTTCATTGATAAATTATTTTTCAGTGCTGAAAATATACAGTTATATTTAGAGGCAGAAAACTTCATTATTGTCACCGTATAACGCTTTTATCAGAACTATACCATATGATTCACAAAGACTGTTAGTTGAATATTTCAAAGAAAGGATCGAGATAAACACTTGAAATTTTATAGCTATGCTTTGTTAGGAGAGATGAATTCTCAGAAAAGATTTCAGATTCTGGTTTCGCCGGAAATAATACCAACTATCTTTTTTCAAATGTAATACCCAGCTTTTTCATTAATAATCAGATTACCCATTGAATTATACATTGTTTTAAGGAAGGAGAGGCATTGGTATGGCTTCTGATAAAAGCTAGAAAATTAGGAATTTTCATGCAAAAATCTACAAGTTATCAACATTGGTATGAAGCCCTATTTGAGAAAATTTAGGGTTTTTTCAGATTTCACAGGAATTTTCTTAGAATAATATGTAAGTGATACACGAGGTGATACATTAAAACAATGTAGAATTTAATGGGTAATATGATTATGAATGAAAAAACTGGTTATTACATTCAAAAAACGAAGGTTGTTATCATTTGCCTTGAAACCGAAAGTCGAACGAATGTGAAATTTTTTTCCAAAAATTCATCTCTCCTAGCAAAGCTTAACTATAAAATTCCAAGTGTTTATCTCGGGTCTTTCTTTGAAATATTTTAACGAACGATCTTCGTTAATCAACCTGTATATGAATTTAAGTCTTCGATCAAAAATGGGTTTCTGTTGAGTTAAGGTTTTTTGATCCTTGCTCTATTGCTATTCTGGTGGGTTAATCGACATAAAGAAATCCGATAATTCATATAGGTACTTCTTGTGAAACACCACTTACCCTAGAACGTACCCTGTAATTATGAAATAACCTTCTTTAAATCAATCTCACCTCAAACCAATCGTTAACATTGAGACTAAAGAATCTGTTGACGATTGGTTACAGGTGAGATTGTTTGAAAGAAGGTTATTTTATAATTACAGGGTACGTAGTATTTAAAGTTGAGGCTGTAACAATTAGAATGAACTGTTTCACAAACATTCCAATAGCGAAGTGCAAAATTGATCGTACTTTAGCCTTGTAGCACAATCAATATCGTATAATTAGGCGTAAATATGGCTTGGACTACCAAAAAAAAAAAAATTGTAGAAGTTCAATTGTTCAGGGTGCAATTGAGGATTAACCAATAATTTTTAAATGTATTCTGTGCCTTGTAAAATTTAGAAGCTGTTCCTTTCTCCAGGAAAATTTTTGAAATCTGCTTTTCTTGCTTGGTCTCGAGTTCCAGAAGTCATCTACTACATAGTTCGAAGTTGAAATATTAGCATTAACCATTCCGGTACTGTACAAACAAGATTTGATCTCTACATGGTTGTGGTAATATTTCTCTCTATTTTGCAATACCGTATTCACAAAGCATTCAATCTCCGTTAAGTCCTAACTGTGATCCTCAGTTAACGATAAATATGAATCGCAAACTCAGTTAACGTATTTAACGGTGGTGAAACAGGCTTGTTTTACGTTAATTTTCACATTAAATGAGGTTGCGATTCATATTTATCCTTAACTGAGGATCTCAGTTAGGACTTAACGGAGATTGAATGTTTTGTGAATACGGCGGACAAAGCACTGATAATGTCGCTCATTTGCCTTGAAATACCATGAGGGCACTTCGATAGAACAATGACTTTTTGAAATTACTATCTTTCAATCTGAAATGTTTGAATTCGAGCTTGTAATTTCAACATTCTGTCTAGCCAATTCATGACAAGAATTAGGATTTATAGCTTCGAGTGCCATTGAAATTGGTCTGAAGACCTTTACATATACCTTTACAATAGAATATATGCAATGTATTCAATTCATATTTATTCAATCATTACAGATCTGAAAAATTGGCAATGAAGGCTGCAGGAGGTCCTCGTCGTCTTCCGCACATACTTCAAGCTATTGAGGACTTAGGTGACATCCAAGGCTCTAGCACCAAGCGTATCGTTGATCAAGTGGAAAACACCCATTACAGCAATTCTGGGAGACCAAAAACTCTCGCTCTCGATGTAAAGAAAGCTCTCAAATATGCTGTGGATAATGGTTTAGTCAGGGAAAGAAGTGGAAAGTTTACAGTCGCTAGCTTTTATGGAAGCAAGAGAAGTGCTGACCCTTCCAGGTCCATAATAGAAAGTAGAAGACGAAGGAAGAGGGAGTGTAATAAAAGACGAAGACGACACAGGTAATATCATCACTAGTGGCGATTTCCATTGACCCGCTCGGAGCACTCGAAATCGATCTCATCTGTCATGCATCTGTCCAATTGAACCGAAAATATCTGTCAAATATGTCAGTGTGACAGCTCCGAGTGATCCGAGCGTGTCAATGGAAATCGCCATAGGAAAAATCTGACGCTGAAGATATTTCTATGCGTAGTATGAAGAATAAGCAACTTCTTCGAAATGATATCTGCCACTAGTTTTTATTTTTGGGATGATGAAACTTTGATATTTACACTGGCGAGCAAACAATTGAGGTCGCATAGAAATTATTATTTTTATAGAATATTCTGATCAAGGCTATTATTTTTGCAATCTTAAAGAATACTTTGGGAGGTATTTTCAGTATTAAATGTTTCCTGTCTAGGTTTTCTCCCAAACTCTAAAAATATCTATAAAATAAAAATTTATTATTTTGTGAATGGCTTCTGCGTTAGAAACACAAGATGTTTGTCAGATGCAATGTATCGAACAATGTTGCCTAACAAACAATAATGAAACAACATCAACAATAAAACAACTATTTCGTCAGACACTAAACGAAAATCTTCATAATCATTTTTTATTGATAGCTATTCTAAAATTCGAAAATTATCATAGTATGTTTATAGCGCAGAGGCAATTCACAAAATAATAAATTTTTTATTTTATAGATATTTTTCTGAGTTTGAGACAGAAAACCCAGAAAGGAGGAATATTTGAATTTGAATGTTGAAAAATTTAAAAATCTTTCACCTCAAAAAATGGCCTTGGATGCATATAGGGCGAGTGCCTATTGTCATAAGAATATCTATGCAGTTATTGAGGTTATGATCTCAAAACTCTTTTTTTCTTGTAACTTTAACGCCCTGTAGCTCAAAAGCTAAGAGCTAAGTTTCTTTTTTTGCTAGAACATTCTCGCAAAAATTACACTATTTGCAGTATATTTTATGAAAATCGAGTATTACCCTAGGATAAACCATCGAGCAATTCATTCTAAGGGTTGGGAATTAGAAGTTAAACCTTTTAAAATTAATATTTATCGAGAACGAAACAATATAACATGAAATATGTCATTTCTGTTACTGCGAATTCGAAAATCTTTCCTGTATTCTTCGATTAAAATATCGAGAATGGGGTAAATGTAAAAAACCATCTTACTCTAAAAGTAATCGTAGAGAGATGGAATTACGAATATATATGGAGGTTGTCATGCTGAAACCAAATTTCTTCAAGCGGATAACGCGCTGACCTCTTTCTACTGAAGCAGATTGCATTATGGTATCATAAGTTCGAACTTCGCGACTCCGCTCCATAGTTTCTTCCAGTTTCACTCGAATTCCGTAGCGTTTTTTTTTAAGAAATTGATGAACTCAAAGAAAAACACGTGCTGTTGTTTGCCCTCAGAATTTATTATCGTCTTTACGTCCAGTACTTACAATTCGGCATCATATCCGAATCATATGATGTTAAACGACTTGTAAAATGATGTAAGCAAATCTTTCATTGATAAATGAAACATAAGTATTATAAAAATCAAGGTGTCCCTAAATTAAAGCAACATAATTGGGTCACAGATTCTCGAGACGAAATAATAATTGATTTTTTTCAGGAGCCCCCTCCCCTTTTGGAATTACAGCCCCTTGAATTTCGCCCCTTAACATCGCATTTTCATTTTGGCGCTCTTGTACCTTGGAACAGAGTACTTATCAATTTGCCTAAATGTCTGTAATTTTTGAATTTTTCGCTGAAAATGGTCTCAAACGTTTTAGTTCCACTCACTGATCAAGAATCCGTGGTCAAATTCGATTCTCTCCGGCCGTCTATCCGTTAACACGATAACTCTCGAATTCTTTCAGAGTAGGTTTGGGAGATAAATTTCTCAGTTGAGTTCGTTATTGGGCAAAATCGGAAAGATGATTTCGGATCAACGAAAACAAAAATTTTTTACATTAGAATTTTCAAAATAAGATGCAGTTTCATCATAAGAATCCATTTATATCATTCCACATCTAACAAACTAATGCTTTCGGAGATATGATTTTTCAAAATTTCAATAATTAATCGTAATTTTAGGATTTCATAGAACGCTCTAATTTAATTTGCCGATTGTGTAAATCCAAACTATTAGGGTGAGTCATAGACCTACGTTTTGAATTTAAATTTTTATGATGCAGTTCTATCATACAAATCCATTGATATCATTCACAACTCTGAGAAACCAATACGCTGCAGATATCATTTGAATTTTGAGCAACAGCGCCAAAGCTCGAGTCCACAGGGCTTTCACAAATTTTTTATCTCAGAATCTGGTCATACAAAAATCACTGAATTTGGTACACAGGAGTTGTATGATATGCGATATCTCATAGTGCTTCCTATTTTGACGATGGACCCCCTCAAGACATTGATTACTTGGCTCTAATGTCCTTAGAACCACTAAACATTAATCACGTATTTGAATTCCTTGAAAATTGCTAAAACGTTACAAAGCTCATTCAATTCAAGAACTTTCATGTCTCTTGCAAGTTTTTCATGAAACGCAAAATTTTTGAGAAAAATTTAAAAATGCGATTGACAAGTATAATTCCAGATGAATCTTAAAATGCGAAATCATATTTTTCGATTTTCCTCAAAAAGACAGGAAAGTTTTTCAATTGAATGGGGTTTCTAAAAGTTTAACAATTTTCAAGCAATTCAAATACGCGGTTACTTTTTAGTGGTTTCAAAGACATTGCGGCCCAGTAAAAGGCGTCTTAGGGGATCCATCACCAAAATAGGTATCATTATGAGATTTCGCACATCATCGAGCTCATATGTACCAAATTCTGTGATTTTCGTATGACCGGATTCTAAGATAAAAAGAAAAGACTAAAATTATGAGATTTCGCACATCATAAAATTCCTATGTACCAAATTCAGTGATTTTCGTAGGACCGGATTCTAAGATGAAAACAAAAGACTATTTTAAGGGGTGAAATTCAGAGGTCTGTACTCCAATGGGGCCTCCTGACAAAAATCAAAAATAGGTTTCCCCTAAAAAAGACACACGGTGAAATATTCATTGATTTTAACCATCAACAAATATTCCCCCCGTGAGCCAGGCTAGGTCACCTCTTCGCTAAGTGTTCACCCAAAGAGGAAAGCGTATTTCAGGAGCAGATACGAACCGGTTTCATGGTTATTACCAATCGTCAGCGTAACTTAGCCACACTGAAGGCGTAACATAGACACACTGAGGTGACCTAGCTCGACTCACAAGGAATATTTGTTGATGGTTAAAATCAATGTGTCCTTTTCAGTTATTGGCAATTGGCCTCAGTTAAGGTTTCTCCTAATTTCGTCTCGACAATCTGTGACCAAATTTTGTTGCATTAATTTCGTTGTTGTAAGAGCTGATTGATTATGATTGATCATTGGGCAATCCCATCCTGAGCATTACTTCTGCAGTTATGTTGTTGAATATGTTTGCAGTTTCATTGTATCTATATTATGTATGCTGAATATTGTTACATATTCGGTTGTAGGAGGCATGGAAGTCTAAGCAGCCTTTCGGATTCAGAGGTGTCGCTGTCGGGCGACGACTGGGAGACTGATAGGGAACGTTCTTATTCAAGGAGTCGCAGCAGGTCACCACAGTACACAAGCGCTGGTATCATGAGTCATCGGAGCAGAAGAAAAGGAAAATGTGAAAAAAAGGGAAGAAGGAGGTGTAGGCGGAGAAGGAGGCACTCCCTAAACGCCCGTGATAACCAAGCATCTGTTTCAAAAGGCCAAAGTAAGGGTATGCATGAAGTTGTTCCTAACCATCGATATAAGTTGTTCCTACCATCGATATAATTATCATTATATGGATGTCGTTGTATGAATAATTGAACTGATGACAAAACATTGAGGAATCCGGTATCAGAAATATACTGTTCCACAAAAGTTAAGGAAGTTCAGAAATTTTGAGACTGTTTAGAAGTTCCCATTTTTTTCACAAATTTTTTAAATGAATCGTTTAAATCAAAAGTGGCCTAAGCCAAATTTTTTCTATAATCGAGTAAATAGCAAGAACGACCCACAAATAAATCAAATTTTCTGATGCAATATCGACCCAAGCCTATTTCGACCATTCAGCACAAGATGCCGCACATAAATCCACATTGGCACACATAGTCGTTTCCAATTTGCTGAAGTTAGACTGGCCCAACCCACTTCTATACTGTGCCATGTACAATATTCTAAGAATCACTTGAAACCAAATATATTAAAAAAATTGGTTCAAGTCCTGTGGACAGGAGCTTTCTGGCGCTCTAGTTCAAACATACAAATTATATCTCCAAAGTATTGGTTTCTCAGAGTTGAGAATTATATCAATGTATCCTTATGATAGAACTGCATCATAAAGGATATTCAATTCAAATAATAGTTTATTTATCAAGATTAAATGAGCAATCTGAGAATGAGAACTGCACCATGGAAGAAATCAAATTAAAATAGCTGAAATGAATTTGACTCTCTCTTATAGAACAGGATGAGGATCACATGTACGAGTATGAACACAGATCATATAATAAATCTTAGATAGAACACTTATAGCATTCTGTGAAAACATAAAAGTACGATTCATTATTGAAATTTCGAAAAATCATATCTCCGAAAGTATTGGAGTTAAAAATGATATCAATGGATTTTTATGGTGAAACTGCATCTTGAATGAAAATAGAATTTGAAATTTGTAACTTAAAAAAAAAATTTTTTTTTCGTTACTCCGAAACCATCTGGCCTATTTTGCCTAATAACTAGGGAGATATTCATCTCCCTATCCTACTCTGAAAATTTCAACTGCCTAGCTCATTCCCTTCGAGAGTTATTGGAGAAATTTTTTTTTTTAATTTTCAAAAATTTTTTTTGGCACTTTGCGGTAACCTGGTCAATACAAAACTTCACATGCGTATAAAGGTCATGATTTTACAATTTGATGCTAAATTTCAGATAGATCGAGTGATGGGTTTCGGAAATATTCATAAAAAATGTTTTTACTAAAATCGGCCATAACTCCGAAACTGCCTGATGGATTTTGCCCATTAGGGAACTTGTCCGAGATATTTACGCTCCAAACTCACCTTGCAAAATTCAATCCTCTAACTCCTATCGTTCGAGAGTTATCGTGCCTACGGCCGGCCGGATCGGCCGGACAGAATTGATTTCGACCTCGGATTCTTTTGATCAGTGAGTCGAACCAAATCGTTTGATACCATTTTCAGCCAAAAATTCGAAAATTACAGACATTTGGGCAAATTGATAAGCACTCTGTTCCGAGGAACTAGAGCACCAAAAACTCATAAAATCGCCTCTAATAATTATGCGATCAAGCTTCAAAAATGTGCAAAATTTTCTTTTGCTATTTTATCTATGATGAATATTTTGGGCTTAGGCCACTTTTGCCCTGAGCGCCTCAAATATGAGAAATCTAAATGTTTACTCAATTATCATTCTAACTCATTATTTTGCCCATTTCTTCCAAAGTTTCACAGTTACAGGTAGACATTTATTTTTAGTATTTGTATTGCAAAATCAGTTCAGTCAAAAATTGAAAAAATAAAGTTCAGTAAAGAGTGTGACATCCTCGAACAGCCTGACAATACCTCTGCTAACTTCCGATCAGATTGTTGCGGTAAAAACTGTCTGAGTTCTTAAAGTATAACACATGGATCAATAAGTCCCGAGACTAACAATGAAAACAACATTTTTTTTGCAAATTTTTTTTTTATTCATCCACATAATCACCTTTTAGGGTTATACAATCGTTCCAACGCTTTTCCAATTTTTCAATACCATGTTTATAAAAAAAAATTATCTTTCGCTTCAAAATAAGCTTCAGTTTCATTGATGACCTCCTCATTTGAGCCAAATCTTTTTCCCTGGAGCATTTTTTTAAGATCAGCAAAGAGCCAGTAGTCACTGGGGGCTAAATCTGGCGAGTATGGGGGTGGGGAAGCATATCAAAGCCCAATTCGTTCAATTTCACCATTGTTTTCTTCGACTTGTGGCAGGGTGCATTATCTTGATGGAAAAGGATTTTTTTTCTCTGCATGTGCGGTCGTTTTTTTGCGATTTCCTCCTTCAAACGCACCAGCAAGTCAATATAATAATCACTGTTGATCGATTTACGTTTTTCGAGGTAGTCAATGAAAATCACGCCATGCGTATCCCAAAAAACTGACGCCATGACTTTGCCTGCTGACTGCTGCGTTTTCGGACGCTTCGCACGGCTTTCGCCAGCTGTGCGCCACTCAGATGACTGCCGTTTCGACTCTGGAGTATAGTGATGTATCCATGTTTCGTCCATGGTCACGTAACGACGCAAGAAATCTTTTTTGTTGCGAGTGAATAGCGATAAACAGCTTTCTGAATCATCGACTCGTTGCTGTTTTTGTTCCATTGAAAGCAATCGCGGCACCCACTTGGAAAAAACCTTTTTCATGCTCAATTTTTCATGAAGGATAGTAAATACACTTCCATATGATATCTGTGTCATCTCAGCAATCTCACGGAGCTTCACTTTACGATCTTTCATTATAATTTTTGTCACTTCACTCACATTTTCCGGTGTAACGGCTTCCACAGGTCTACCCAAGCGTTCCGCGTCATTTGTGTCGGTACGACCACGTTTTAACTCGGCAAACCACCGACAAATCCTTGCTTTTGATGGACAAGAGTCCGGGTAACATTTTTCAATCCATTGTTTCGCTTGCACGGTGTTTTTACCCATTAAAAAACAATGTTTTATCAGAACACGAAACTCGGTTTTTTCCATTTTTTAAACAAACTTCAAAACGACTTTACTCCAACCTTGATAACTCAGCTGTTTCTGGTCCGATCGACTTAAAATTTTGACACGTTTCAAGCAAAGGTTAGTTCTCTAGAAAGACCTGGTTACAGGTTTACTACGAGCGCCACCTCTGGGTTAGTCTCGGAACTTATTGATCCATGTAGAATGTGGAGGTGGTTGAGGGGAATCCAAAGCTTTTTGTAGCTGATCCCAGGCGTGTTCAATGGGATTTAGGTCTTTCGACCAAGAGGGCTGGGCCAAATGTGGAATACCATGGATTTCCAGAGTTTCATCGACAATTCTCGATCGATGGGGTGGCGCATTATCGTCCAAAAATAAGAAATTTGGCCCAATAGCAGCATGGAACAAAGGATTAATATTGTCAATGACTTGTTCTATATAAATCTGCTTATTCATGGTAGCATCGAGCACCAAAAATTCTGTACGTCCATTGAAACAAATGCCTCCCCAAACAGGGACTGTGCCACTTCTGAATTGAACTGAAGTTAACGTTCTAAAGAAACTAACATTGCCACAGAAAGTGTTTCACGTAGTTTTCATGGTACCATCTGGAAAACACAATATTATGTTTTTTTCGTCATTTTCTTTATATCACATCTTGAAGGCAAACAAGTTTCAGTATTATCGTAATAAGATTTGGGAATATTATAATGAATTTCGGTAATCACATGATTTTTTTTTCTCTTTTGAGATTTGCAATAAACATGAAAGTGATAACATTTCTGAACAGAGAATGATGTGACCTTTCAAAGGATATATCACAAGCCCATACTTCCTGTTTGAAAAATTGGGGGTTGTACCTGTCTTTCGAAGGGGATTTGAAGGTAGGGTTAGCATTTTTACGAAGAAGAATGAAAATTTAAAATTTTAATTTGACGTGTTTCGGAATTTTATATTAATATGGACAGAACAGGACGCCATCATTGTTAGATATAATCCATTAATCTGTATAAAATCTGAATAAGACAAAAATATTCATAGGAAAATGGAAAAAGAACAAGCAATAGCGTTTCCACCCCAGCTATGGAATTTACATATTTGGGCTTTTGTCTGTAAAAACTTAACTTATCGAAAATATTAATTTCACAACTAACTTAACATCAAAAAATGTCTTTTCCGAAGGCAACTCCATTGGCAAGCCAGTGAAATTGTCTTGTGTGTAAAATATATAAATCAGCACAAAATCAAAAAAATCCAATGAAAGAACATGAAGGTGTACAATAAAAACAAAAGAAAGTTGTCATTTGGTGTACTCGTATAAGCCATGGTTGAATAATTCGATCGTTATTATGTATGGACATACGCATTCTTCAGGTCTATCATTTGGGAAACTTCCCATGTCGGCAGCGAAATGAGCCATTCTTTAATTTTTCTCTTGAAGACATTCATAACAAAAATATTCCTTATTTCAATTGTAAAATGTAATCAAAAAAAATGGCGCTATGGTTGTTAATAAATCAACGAGTACAGAGCGTTCCTGCCAATAGGGTCTACATAATGGCTACTCAAGCCAGCTGTGAGAGGCTTAACACGGTTCAGTTTAGTTGAATTTGTTGGGAAGCTACAGAGTACTGATGAAGGCCACGAAGCCAGAAACGCGTCTGCTCTTGCATATGGCATCGTATATTGATTATACGAAGCCATTATGTAGACCCTATTGGCAGGAACGCTCTGGACTTGTTGATTTATTGTAGAATGCGTTTTTTTCAAACCAGAACAGAGTCGTATCAATATTGTGATTGTGCATAATGTTGTGAGATCCCCACAGTATGTAGTATTATGATAATTATATTAATTCATTTACTTTGTTTTCTTATTATTTTCAAAAAATCTCTTAAACTCTTCTGAGGGTTCCCGAAACTGAATCTTATTTCGTCTGGAATTCTATTAAAATCTCTAAAATCAACTGACAATTCTATATCAATTCATATATTTTTGGCGCCCTTGTTCCTCGGAACAGAGTGCTTATCAATTTGCCCAAATGTTTGCAATTTTACAATTTTTTGATGAAAATGGTCTTAAACGATTTGATTCGACTCACTGATCAAGAATCCGTGGTCAAAATCGATTATGTCCGGCCGGCTGTCCGTTAACACGATAACTCTCGAACGGAATGAGCTAGTCAGTTAAAATTTTCAGAGTAGGTTTAAATATCTCGGTTGAGTTCGTTATTGAGCAAAATAGGTTTAATGGTTTCGGAGTAACGAAAAAAAAAAAATTTCAAATTACAAATTTCGAGATCAATTTTTTTTAAGATGCAATTTCACCATAAGAATCCATCGATATCATTTTTAACACCAACAAGATAATTCTTTCGGGGATATGAATTTTCAAAATTTCAATAATAAATCGTACTCCTATGTTTCCACAGAATCCTGTACTTAATTATTCTATCTATGATTTATTATATTATCTGTGTTCTTACATGTCATATTATTTTCCTATGAGAGATAAATGTCAAAATTATTTCTGGTTCGTTATTCTTGATATAAAATACACCTCCTGATCTAGAAAACAAAGTATGATTGAATGCAAAATGACCAATGGAATAACCTCAGCTGTCTTAGAATTATGAGGATGGTATGATATTATACTTTTAAGGTGATAATATAATGCCCGTGGTAATCCATATGATGATGAAAATATATACTTTGTTAAGATATATAATAATAATAATAAATTGCCTTTATTTATACTGTAAATATTATAATACAAAAATGAGGCGAAGTCCAGCAAGATGCTACTCCACTTAACCTCAACCAAACAAAATTAACATTTCATTCCAAAATGGCTATGTGAAAATATCATTACTCATTTTTAAATTCTTAACGAAATACAAAAGTTCTATAAAACTAGACTGAAAAAAAACTCAAAATTGAAAGCAGCATTGAAACGGAAAACAAACAAAAGCATACACACGCAAATATATATCTAGCTATGCAAGTTACTACAAAGTTAACAACAAAATTCCCAAACACGGGAAAAACTAAATAAAGTAAAACAGTCAACCCTACAACCTCCGCAAATCAAGCCGCAACCTCTCACCATCCAGTTGAAGCAACAGTGACCTGTACTGTCTTTTGAAGTAATATAAACTACGTGTCTTGAAACTGTTTGGGGCGCTATTATAAATTATTGCAGCATTATATGAAAAGCATTTCTGAAACTCAGCTAGGCGATATCTAGGCAACTCCACTATTTACGGATTTCTTATTACACGGCCACGAACATCTCCCCTAAATATTAATTTTTCTCTGAGGTATGGTGGGGTCGAGGTAGAAACTATCAAATTGGGTTCAGAATATCTCCAGTAAAATCAAAACTGCAATATTGTTTAAGTTGTAATTGATATAATATAATTTTCAGAGTAGATTTGAGGAATGAATATCTCGGATAAAATCGTTATTGGGGAGAATCGGTCGGTTTAATTTTTTTCATGATGCAGTTCTATCGTAATAATCCATTTATATCATTCCCAGAAACCAATAATTTCGGAGATATAATTTGTTAAAGTTTGAACAAGAGCGCCTGAGCTCCTGTCCACAGGGCTTGAACCAATAGATACTTTGAAATTATGAAATGCACACTCTAATTCAACTTGGATACATATCATGACTTTATCATGACTTTTTTATGTGTCTCGAATGTTCCGATCAACTTAATGAATGATCCATTGAAATGAAAAGAGACATGATTTAGGAATCAAGGAGCCTGCTTCGGTGTTTGTCCTTTTAAAATCCTCTAATCGAGAGTTAATGGTTTGTAAACGTTTCGATCGAACTGAGGTTTTTCTGTACCTTCCAGAATGGCTCTTCCGAAATTCGTACGATAAAACGAAGGAGTCTCCGGACAAAATGATGCATTGTCTTGTCGGAAGGCACATCTAGAACTGAATTGCATTCTGAACTCCGCGAACTCATTGGACCCGTTACGAAAACCTTCTGAAATAATGATTTAGTAGCTATTTAAAAGTCATAAAAAATGCAGAAATGAATTAGTTTTTACCATTCATTATTTTCTCGTTCCCGACGAAAATGAAAGCGGAAATAGGTTCCATTCTAAACAATGGAACCGATTGGAAAATAGCTATCATTCGGTTATTTTATTTATCTGCTTCTGGTTCACTGGCCATCTCGTAGGTATTCGATCAATAACGATTATTCACTTTGAAACGCACTATTGTAATCAATTTTAGGTCAATTTCGGCAATTCTGGGGCAGGATTTAAATTTGCAGGGTAGGTTTGGAGCGTAAATATCTCGGACAAGTTCGTTATTGGGCGAAATCCATCAAGCGGTTTCGGAGTTATGGCCGATTTTAGTAAAAATATTTTTTATGAATATTTCCGAAACCGATTACTCGATCTATCTGAAATTTAGCATCAAATTATAGAATCATGACCTTTATACGCATGTGAAGTTTTGTAATGAGCAGATTACCGCAAAGTGTCAAAAAAAATTGATAATTAAAAAAAAATGTCTACAATAACTCTCGAACGGAATGAGCTAGGCAGTTGAAATTTTCAGAGTAGGTTAGGGAGATGAATATCTCGGTTAAGTTTGTTATTAGGCAAATAGGCCAGATGGTTTCGGAGGAACGAAAAAAAAAATTTTTTTTAAGTAAAAAATTTCAAATTCAATTTTTATTTAAGATGCAGTTTCACCATAAAAATCCATTGATATCATTTTCAAGTCCAACAAGCTAATACTTTCGGAGATTTGATTTTTCGAAATGTCAATAATGAATCGTACTTCTATGTTTTCACAGAACGCTATAATTATTCTATCTAAGCTTTATTATATGATCTGTGTTCATACTCGTACATGTCATTCTGTTCTATATGAGAGAGTCAATTTAATTTCAGCTATTTTAATTTGATTTCTTCCATGGTGCAGTTCTCATTCTCAGATTGCTCAATTAATCTTGATAAATGGGTAGTTCTCACGAAATGTTCCACTTTGGTGTTCATGACAGTTTTCTGCTACATAAAACTGGTTTAATCGTTTAATTCTCTATATTATATCCTTTTGAAATGTAACAATCACTATAAAGAATAAAAAATTGCAATATTTCAAAAGTTTTAATTTTCAACGCTAGTTTTCTTCCCAGAAAAATTGAAAACCTCACCTCCGTGACTGTTCCTCTTAGTTATCGCATTGTCCTAAACTTAAAATTATAGCATTAATGGAATTCTGGCACAGCGTATTTCTAGTTCATTATCCACAAATAACTAAGTAATGTTGACATGATAAAATCTCAATAAAAAAATTATCGGTGTTCGAATTATACCTATATTAGTCGATGTTCCTGCATTATCTATCACCTCCGTGAAGCGACATTGTAATTTGACTCTTTAATCGCAAGATGACGGTATCGTCATCGTGGACCGCCTGGAATATCGGTTGATGCGCAGGTAATACTGACCACTTGAGATTTGAACTTCAAAGTGTAACTTATTGGTTAAATTCTTACCCAAGTGATAAAGACGTGTATGGGAAATTTGGGATTCTCACCTCCGTGAAGATGAATTGTAAGGTAGGAGATTATTTTATTCAATTATTTGTTATCTGAATATACTTAATTACGAAAGTTATTTAATGAGTTAAAATATTGTTTTGAAGCCTTTTTCTTTAAATGAGATATTCTATAAAAAAGTAAAATTTCTCACCTCCGTGAATCTCACCTCCGTGAATATAGTAATTCACGGAGGTGAGGTAGTCTTCACGGATGTGATAATAATATTCTGTTCCTCCTTTCAGGACATGAATTCTAACATCATTAAAAAAAAAATAAGAAAAAAGTTACTGCATCTCATGAAGAACAGAAGAAAAAACAACGAAAATCTATGAGAAGACTTCATGAAGCCCGAAAAAATGATCCTGAATTATACGAAGAAGAAAAACGTAAAGAACGAGGGCTATTATAAAAGAAAAAAGGAAGGAAAAATTAAAAATATTCTGGATATGTCCGAAAGAGAAAAATTGGTTCAAGCACTGACGTGAAGTCAGGAGCTTTTGCGCGTATGTTCTATTGTCCATCCTCCTGTATTGGACACTCTCTTAATCGAATTTACCATGGTGAATTCTATTGTCTGTTCTCCTGTTTGAGACACTCTTAATCGAATGTACCATGGTGAATTCGATTAAGGCTGTCCAATACAGGAGAATAGACAATAGAATTCACCATGGTAAATTCGATTAAAAGTGTCCAATACAGGAGAATGGACAATAGAACATACGCGCAAAAGCTCCTGACTTCACGTCAGTGCTTGAACCAATTTGTTTATATTAAGGATATATGAATTTTTTTTTTCATTTAAAATTTAACATTATTTCATTTCCGTGAATTTTGTCTCACATCCGTGAATGCCGGTTTCATGAAAATCTCATTATTTCACAAAACACCAACGAAAGTGTGTAACCTTAGGCATAAGATTAATAAGAATTAATTTCTGGTTTAGGATATCTAAAAATAAATTCGATTATTGTTAATTTATTTTTTCTTAAACTAAAATGCGAAAGGGGAACATTTGGTGGGAATTACCCAAATATACTATTATTTGAATTGAATTTCCTTTATGATGCAGTTCTATCATAAGAATACATTGATATAATTCCTAACTCTGAGAAACCAATACTTTCGGAGATAAAATTTGTCTGTTTGAACGAGAGCGCCAGAAAGCTCCTATCCACAGGGAACCAATTTTTCCCTCATGATATTCCTTCTACTGGTTTAAAAATTAGAGCATTATTTATATAGCTAATAAAATTTAATAAAAAACGAATTAAAATAAAATAAGAACTAAGGGCTATAAGGATTGATTTACTTAGATTAGCTAAAATAAAATAAGAAATAAGAATGAACCAATCAAATCGCAACTTTTTGACAATTGAATGCCAGTTCCGTGAATTCCACTCTTTGAGCATGCGCATTGTCAGTTTCCAAACAAATAAAATAAAATAAGAAACGAAGATGAAAGTTGGCTATCTCTAGTTCTTATTCTTATTACTTATTTTATCTTATTTTGTGTATATATGCTATCATTGAAATGTGCATGTTCAACATTCTTATTTTATTTTAATTTGTTTTCTATTTTATTTTATTTGCTGCATAAACCCGCTGTAACTCAATAATTAGAATGAGCGACCTCGGAGTGAAGCGATATCATTATCAATTGCAAAACAGTCGATGATGAATGCCCATACAGGAGCGATATCGATCTGGTTTGGTTATCCTCTCCGTGAATTGAAAATAAAAATCCTGTACTGAAAGGGTAGATAATACATTTGGGTTAATTAGATTTAATCTGACCTCTTTTCACATTTGCCCGGAACTGGGAACAATCCAGAGCAACGAAATCGTATAATCTCTTGGATCTCATAATCTTAACAAATCGAATTATCAATTCGACTCACTCGAGTTGGCTGCGTCCCGATTTCTATCAGTAATTTTTGTATGAAATTTCTGGAGGAGTCTCTGGTTCCTACTCTTTCTTGTATTTACTCATTTCATAAATTAGAAATACAGATAGACGTGAGTCCAGCGAAGTTTTCATTCGACAACATGTGCAGCAATTATACGCATTGCACCCGTTCAGGACAGTATTTCCAGAACTGTTCAAGTTCTTCCGGTCATGGTGGGTTTTTTGCCTCTACTTGTTTTGGTCGAAATAACTTTGAAGGTTCTGCGGTAAAGATGTTGTTAACTTCCATCCATTTTTGCCTCTTGACCAGCTTCTTCCTTGCCACCGCAAGTGATCTTATCTTATCGTCAGCTTTCTGCTTCAGTTGGTTGATGGTGGGCAAATATCGTACGTTGCAACGCACGCAGCTCGCCCATCCTGGCCACAATTTTTTTGCTAGGCTTCAGTTGTCCTTTCATAACAGCTACGATACATTGGTACCAAGATGCTTGCTGCCATACGGTTCTGATCTTCTTGTCTGGCTTATTCAATCTTGACATATTATTGTCTTCCTTTGTTGTTGTACTTCCTAGTGCGCACAGACGTGAAGTAGCAGCTCTCACTGCGGCCTCGACATCTTCTAGTAAACAGTTCTCCTTTAGGTGATTGGCGATTATATTATTCATCACGGCTAGGTCTCAAGCCGGTAGTCTCGATTTCTGCCTTTTGGTCTTCATGCTAGGATTCCTTACTGTAGCTTCAAATGCTTCCCTTCTATGACGACTAGCTCCAGATCTCTCACCTGTTCCGTTCTACGCCCGTTGCAGTATGCAGCATTTTCGGTTCGGAGTGGGGCATCTCTCACCTGCCCCCTCTCCAGTGCTGTGAATTCTTCATATCGCAATCCAGGCATTGGAAGTTGAATATTTACGGAATCTCTCACCTGCTCTTCAGTTAGTTCTTCTATCCCCTCTGACTGTTGAAGCTGCTGTAAGATTCCTCTCTTCTTAAGATGTCTAACCTGGTCTCGTACGTTTTGCTGCATCATAAGTTGAGATCTGGATGATTCTCACACCACACCACATGTTGCTCGGGTGTTCTCTTATGGCGTCCCCTTTGTGCGGCATTGTTCCTGTTGCCGGGTCCGACTAAGGGTTGCTCTTTCGAGCGCCGATTCCCTACGCGACCGAAAATTTTTTCTTTCTCCTCCTCGATGTCCTCGTCGGAAGCTGTAATTTCTTGTATGACAGGCGCCCGTCTGCTCAGCATCCTGTTGTTGGTGGCCCACAATGCCCACATGCTGTCACGTCCAGCTCCAGCACCAACACCAGACGTGCCCTGGTGATTCCCAGGCAGGAGTTGTTCTCCGAGGCTTCGTAATTGTGATGCATCATCGGTTGCATCGGGCTTGTTACACCCGTATGCTACTAAGTAATGCCAGGTTTAGCTAGGGTTCCTCGGGTTTGCTAAGCCCGTACTCTGGTACATAACCCAGAGCCCCTGAGTGGCCGTTAGTATTATTATTATCATTATATTCTTCGTTAGAAAATTCCATGCTTACAAATACTAAACCAACAAAGCAACTTTTATATTGTAAACAAATTTCGTTCTTTCTGTGACCAGGTGACAGTCAACTCACTTATTCATTTCTATGTTTACTGTGATTTATGAAGTTAAATTGGTCACATACAGAAACTTTGATGCTCAATAACTCGGAAACGAATACTCATCGACAAAAAATTTCTTTTACGTTTTATCAAGAATATCAGTCTGTATACGCCCCTTAATTTTTCAACTCGATTTTTGAATCACCCTGTATAGCGGTCAATTTTGAGACTTACCAGTCCAGTTACCAGAGTATTGAAATGGATTTGTCATAGTGTTGTACCTTCAATAGTGTTGATGTTAGTTAATGAAACTATCGAAGACATATCTGATTTCCGAAATTTCTGAGTAGAATATGTTAACGTAAATGATGAGGCCTAATTTTGATTAATATCTTTACAGATGGAAGATGCGAGAAGCATGACAAGCAGGAGTGTGAAAATCCTGGATGCCGGAGCTATATAAATTAATGTGTCTCGTCCTCAGTCTCCCAGTAATTAAAATGTCGTTAAAGTTCTTGTCAGCAATGCAATAAATATATTAACTTTGGGAAATTCTTTGATATTTTTGGAATCGAAATGATAGAAGAAAGTGTGTTGGAAGATTAAAAAAAAATCGTTAAGTATATAGTCCGGGAGTCAGCAACTGATATACATGACCAAGTTCCTCTCAAGCGGTAATTAGTAGAATGCATCAGTGAATAGTAAAATAAAGCCTTGTGAACGTCAGCTGCTGCTCCGTTGGGGGGATGAGCGGTGGCAGCCTCCCACGCACGAAGAAAATAAAAATACATTCAGTTATTTCCTCCCAGCTTAAAATTCGTCAAATTGTAGATAACCCTATATCTCGAAGAAAAAAACAATCAGCTGGCTATAACATAGTGGATTGTACGTCAGCTGATGCCTAGAACATTACTTTCAGTGATTTCCTCTCAAATAAAAATTAACCTGATGATAGCTTATATGCAACTATGGATAAATATATAAGTCAGCTGGCTGTATCTCGGTGGAAAAACCGTCAGCTGATAATTTGAAAGTTATTACGTAAGAGTTAGGGGGAAGCATCTATTGCCTATTTAAATGCATGAGCTGACCAGGCTCCCCTCGACTTACTGCTAGCTGATTTTTTTTATTTATCACAGCCGCATATTAACAATCAGCCTACAAATCTGCATCTGGCAGGAAATGACGTATCTTTAATAATTCTCGTTATTTCTGAAGATCGAAGCAACACAGGGGAAAAGCATCCGAAATTTTCCAACTGTTCATTGAAGGATTAGATAACCGAAGGTAAAGGGGGGGGGGCGTCTCAGTTCATTTAACATTGGGGAGGTCGGTAGCATTACATAGAAAGTAATAAGGTACGCTTGGAGAGGGGGTAGTTGTACGCATGAACGGGGTACTACGGCCCTGGTCTAGAATAGACGAGCAAACGTAGTCACTATTATAGCAAACGTTAAAAATCTGTCAAAATGTCTAACGTAAGGCCTTTTTGTGTTTTTGGGCGTATGTTCTGGGGAACATCGCGTTATCATTTTGCCCTAATGTCTGTAATTTTCGAATTTTTCGCTGAAAATGGTCTCAAACGATTGGGTTCGACTGCCTGATCAAGAATTCGAGGTCAAATTTGATTCCGTCCGGCCAGCCGTCCGTCCGGCCGGCCGGATACGATAACTTCAGAACGGAAAGAGATAGCGACTTGAAATTTTCAGGGTAGGTGGCGCATTCCAATACGACGGACAAGTTCGTTAAGGGGCATAATCGGCCCAATGGTTTCCGAGTAATAATTTTGTCTACAACCAATACTAATCCGATCAAATTGAAACTTGGTGAGTAGTTGTAGAATATAAACATAAGAACGATTGTGAAATTTGGTGGGAATCGTATCGCTAGAAAATAAAAAAAAAATGTATTAAAAAATATGATTTACATCACGATAACCTAAGAACGGAAAGAGAAGAAGAAGAAGAGTGTCCAATACAGGAGAACAGACAATAGAATTCACCATGGTAAATTCGATTAAGAGTGTCCAATACAGGATAATGGACATACGCGCAAAAGCTTCTGACTTCACGTCAGTGCTTGAACCAATTTGTTTTTTCTTTCATGTTCTAGGCATCAGCTGACGTACAATCCACTATGTTATAACCAGCTGATTGTTTTTTTACTTCCTGATATAGGGTTAGCTACAATTTGACGAATTTTTAGCTGGGAGGAAATGACTGAATGTATTTTTATTTTCTTCGTAAGTGGGAGGCTGCCGCCGCTCATCTCCCCACCGAAACCGCAGCTGACGTTCACGAGGCTCTATGTTACTATTCTATACTTTCAAAACTGCGCAAATTCCCTATCTACCTGCAACGTTTTAGAGCCCCCGCAGACTGCAAAATTTTTATTCTGCTGATAGTTTGATCGGGTCGGGCTTTAAGTGCGCACACTGGCCCAACTAAACTGTCGGGTTAGTTGTGGGTGCGCACACCAGACAAACAATCGGCCGACTGCTTCAAAATAACGTTCTGTTATTATTGCTTGTATACAACGGATAAGAAGGATCAAGAAGAGAAATCGGTAGTATTGGGTGCATCCGTGCATCCTATCTAGTGCGATAGAGTATTACATCGACAATTTTAGTGATTACCCGGGATTTTTTTTTGTTTTTCTCCAGAATTTTCCTGATTCCAATCAGGAATAATTGCTTCGCAAAATTCTCCCCCAATTTTTTTTTCAGATTGAGACCAGATAATCCTCTAATTTTTTTTTAAATCATTGGATGTTTTTCAGTTTCCTCTTTTGAATTCTCGGTAGATATTTCGACAAGCAGTGATAGAGAGGAACTGGGTGTTGCCGACATCTTGAAAAATATGCACGACCGCACGTCTACACTGTCCCAAGGCACGTAGCGAATGAACCGAGTCGGCGAACTAAACTGTGGACAGTGTGCGCGCCCAGCTTACGCGCCATACTTATTAAGCAGTTGGCCGATAGTTCAATTTGAAGGCAGTCGTGGAGCCTATCCAACTTATTAGTCGGCCGACAGCAAATGGGTCTAACGTGCGCACTTTCATACGTGTTCATGCTTATCAACTGCCGGATCAAACTATCGGCCGATAAAAAGTTTGCAGTCTGCGGGGGCTCTTACCTGCAACGTGTTAAACTGTGCAGGCAAAAGATTGTGCAAAACGTAACGTATGGACCGGCCTTTAGGACACCTTAAGTTTAAATTGTATATTTAGTGCGCATGTTCTTGGAAACAGCGTACTATCACTTTACCCGAATGCTTGTAATTTTCGAATATTTTGCCGAAAATTGTGAAAGAACTGGTAGGTTCGTTTGATTGATGAAGAATTCGAGGTCAAAATTGACTCGGTCCGGCTGACCAGCAGTCGTTGCCTCTATAAATTTCGAACGGAAAGAGATAGTAACTCGAAATTTTCAGGGTGGATTGGACAACCATATACGAAGGTTGTGTTCGTTAATAAGCATTCTCGTCTGAACGGTTTCGGAGCAATTAAGAGTGTTCAATAAAGGAGAATGGACAAGAGAACATACGCACAAAAGCTTCTGACTTCACGTCAGTGCTTGAACCAATTTTTTTGTAAAAGGGATAATACATCTGCGGGGCGAGAAACCAGGTAAAATAATATGATTGCACTCTTCACTTGAACCACCAATAAAGTTGCAATAGACACAGTTGATGTCGCCGTTTTCGAGAACAACTTACTAAGCATACATTCATTGGTTTTTCTGCGAATGTTTCACCTAAATCAAAATTAATATTGAATCACAGCAAATCTGTAATTTTCTGATGGTACACAACAATGATGATCTGTTACGCTTCGTTTTCATAACTAATGGTATTAATCTTACTTTTCACAACAATAAAAGTTTCCAGATTGAACAAACGAGCCAAAAACTCCTGCAGAAAACCAGATTGATAATTTTTGTAAGCTTGTACAGATTTGTATGCTTTTACTTGCTGTCCAGTGTAGAAACTAGAAATATCGGTTGGATATTAGGTTAGGCTTGATACATTCTGCAGAGCCGTATCTAGGGCGTGGAAAAGGTGGCACTAGCCACGGGCGCAAGGTCCGTAGGGGCGCCAAAAAATATCAAAAAAATTAAAAAATAGAGGCGCCAAGCAAAATAATTCGAAAGACTACGATACAGCGCCGATTAAGATGAATAAATTGACGTTTTTTCTTCATTCCAGTCTTCCTCACTTAGCTTACATATCGTCGGCGACACCGCAAAACCAAGTAACTGATAAAAATTCAATAATGAGATTTCGGCGGTAATTATTTAATTGTATTTGTAAGGACAGGTGTGCAAATTCTTTTCAAAGAGTAAACAGACCAGGAGATAATCAATATCAAGTGGTTTGTAACTATTTTGAATTTAAACTAATTCATCAATCCAAAATCATGAAGTTTTTAGTGGTTTAAAAAATGTTGGTTTTTGCAGTTACTTGGTTTTGCGGTGTCGCCGACGATATTGTATTTAATATTGAGGTTTCAAATAATTACATTGAATGCTATATTATATTGCTAAGTTCGATGAATGTATCACGATATGGTGTAGAGAAAAGTAGATCGTCATTCAGGTGTTAAAGGAGTAAACATTCTGTCCGGCCGGTCCGTACGTCCGTAGGCACGATAACTCTCGAACCGAAAGAGCTAGACAGTTGAAATTTCCAGAGTAGGTTTGGGAGATAAATATCTCGGCTAAGTTCATTATTGGGCAAAATCGGACAGATGGTTTCGGAGTAACAAAAAACATTTTTAATGTTCTAGTGATCCTCACGAAATTTTCGCGTTGGCATTCTACAACTAATAACCATGTTTGATTTTAATCGGTGTTGTATTTTTCGAGTTATTGAGGAAATAACAACCAAATTTCAGATGGGTATAACTCCAAAACCGTTTGGCTGATTATGCCTCATTTGTCGCATTCAGATGCACAACCTAACCTGAAAATTTCAAGTCGCTATCTCTTTCCCTCCTCAGGTTATCGTGACATAACAAATATTTTGTAATAATTTTTTTTTAATTTTCTAGTGATACGATTCTCCCAAAATTCCACAAACGTAGTTAGCTTTATATTCTACAACTATTCACCAAGTCCGAATTCGATCGGAGTTGTATTGGTTGAAACTAAAATTATTACTCGGAAACCATTGGGCCGATTATGCCCATTAACCATCTTGTCCGTCTTATTGGGATGCGCCACCTGCCCTGAAAATCTCTAGTCACTAGCTCTTTCCGTTCTCAAGTTATCGTGGCAACGGCCGGCCGGCCGGACTAATCAAATTTGAACTCAAATACTTCATCAGTGAGTTGAACCTAGTCGTTTGAGACCATTCTCGGCAAAAAAATTCGAAAATTACAGACATTTGGGCCAAATGACGATGTTCCCCAGAACATACGCGCAAAAATACTATAAGAATAAATATAATAGTATAATAGTATAATGGATGAAAATAAATCTACGCAAAAGGAGGGGCGCTGCCTAATATATTGCCACAGGCGCAATAGTACCTATATACGGTTCTGCATTCTGTGGCAATTTGCGGTGCAACGAGATTGTTCATAATCATATTCCGGTGTGTGTGTGTGTTCGCTCCATAGAAATGCATGGAAAGAGGTGCGTTATGAATTCATAATCTTAAAAAATCCGATCCGGAATTCATAACGCTCGTCCGTATCATTCTGAAAAATTAATACTCTTGAAAAATCAGAACGTGTGATGAGTATAGATGAATAGAATGCAATCAAGTGCTCTTAATTAATAATATGATTTAAGAGTATGAATTCAGAGAGACTTTCCGGCTGTATAAGGCCACCCTGATACTCTAAAAAAATCAGAATGTGTGAGGAGAATAGTTAATTAGTATGCAATTCCGTGTTTTCTGAATTAATATTATGAATTAAGAGTGTAAATTCAGCCAGACATTCCGGCTGTATATTGTCAGCTTTACGCTACATTTATTCATGCTCAACTGTAGTATTTCGTGAGGGTTATGCTTTTCAGCCCTCTATAGCGTGCTTAACGTTGATTTAACGTGTCAGGTTCAAACTTCGTGGCGGATATGCTGATGATGACTGCAAAACAATACTGTCCATATTTATAATCTGATTACCTCATATTTACGAACCTGTGCATTTTGAATGATCAGATCAATAATCCCGATGAAATGATGAATTAGTGGTGATGAAATTAGATTATCTCCAATAGGCATGTACAACTGATTCTGTAATTCCATTCCGATCTTCTGTAATTCCATTATTTATGCAGATGAATATGGATTTATGCGAAATAGCATCATGAGAATATAAAAGACAAAAGCATGAATCAGCCCTCCACATTTCACTGATTTGTAACATCTTACGCCACTTATATCTTTGGATATTAGAGATTCACCCCATCAAGTATCAAGAACATAATAACTTAAAGATACGCGTAGGTTTGGGAGATAATTATATCTCTGTTAAGTTCGTTATTGGGCAAAATCGGCCTGATGGTTTCGGAGTAACGGCAAAAAAAAATGTTTTTACATTACAAATTTCAAATTCAATTCTTTTTAAGATGCAGTTTCACCATAAAAATCCACTGATATAATTTTCAACTCTAACAAGCTAATACTTTCGGAGATATGATTGTACAAAATTTCAATAATGAATCGTACTTCTATGTTTTCACAGAATACTGTACTGAATTATTCTAGCTCTGAATTATTATATGATCTGTGTTCTTACACGTCATCTTATTTTCCTATGAGAGATAAATGTCAAAATTATTTCTGGTTCGTTATTTTTGATATAAAATACACCTCCTGTTTTCGAAAACAAAGTAGGATTGAATGCAAAATAACCAATGAAATAACCTCAGCTATCGTAGAATTATGAGGATGACATGATATTATACTTTTAAGGTGATAATATAATGCCCGTGGATAATCCATAATATGATGATGGAAATATACAGGGTGAGTCTTTGACCACTGCATTAATTTTAACCAAAGATTCCTCTCATCAATGAAACACTTTTTTCATTTAACATTTTTCCAAACAGCTCAGGTAAAAAGATACAAGCTGTTGAAATTTTGAAAAAAACTCAGTTTTTATTTTGTAGCTTTGACATCCCTTTTTCGAATAAAATGAATGTTGGCGTAAAGTTTCCTATAACTATGATACATATTTTCCAAATATTAGTTATTTTCTACTTCTACTGGTTTTCTAGTTATGGACTCGTGGATTCATAAAACTAAACGAAATTAGCATAAAGAAAGCATATCAAGTTTTTCTTGAGTCATTTCAAGAATATTCCATCGTTTTAGAACATTATATTATTCGTCATCATTTCTCCTTAAACGCACCGTTTTCGAGATATTCTTCATTGAATGTTTTAAAATAGAAAACTCCAGAAATTTCACTACTTTTATGGATCCGTCCCTGAGCGTTGGAATCCCGAATCAAGCTGTAAACCACGTTACCATGCCTTATTCTGGGCCGCCAACAATGTCATAGATAATTTATTTGCGGGAGTGTATTAGCACATTGTGAAATCTTTAAACGCTTGTAACTTTTTAGCTGAGCCGAATCTGGAAAAATGGTAAATGAAAAAAGTGTTTCATTTGATGAAAGGAATCTTTGGTTAAAATTAATGCAGTGGTCAAAGACTCACCCTGTATACTTTGGTAAGATACATAATCAAATTGGGTTCAGAATATCTCCAGTAAAAACAAAACTGCAATATTGTCTGTGTTTTAACTGATATAATATAATTTTCAGAGTGGATTTGAGGAATGAATATCTCGGATAAGTTCGTTATTAGGGGGAAACATCAGATCAACTACAAGACAGCAGTTTTTGCCAAATCGGGTGTTCAACGTCTGGAGCAATCTGCCAGCGGATGTTGTTGTGGCCCCTTCAGTGAACGCGTTCAAGTCGAGATACGACACATGGTGTTCGCGGCGGCGTTGACTGTGTTGTGTTGTTTTGTGCGATTTACATTTATGTTTTCTAATGTATTAAGCTTATTTTTCTCTATTTGAAATAATTTTCTTAAATATTATTTCTGAGCTTTTATAGGTTTAAAACCTCAACTCTTATTACATGTAATAATAATAATCATAATAAAGATTAACTGTTTCATCATCATGGCGTTATGGAAGTTCGCCGTTCGATCCGAAGGTCGGACCACTTATACTGGATGGGTGAGATACAGGCGAGGCGTAGTTCAAGGAGACTCGCTAAGCCCGTTTTTGTTCTGCATAACTCTTCTTCCGTTAACATCTGAGTTGAGGGCAAGCAGAATAGGGTACAAGGCCGGGCCACCTGACAGAAGAGAACATCTGATCTCACATCTCCTCTACATGGACGACTTAAAACTGCACGCTTCTTCCAAGGCAGCACTACAACAACTACTGAATATCGTTGCCGAATACACCTCAGCAATAGGAATGTCATTCGGTCTGGACAAGTGTGCTGTTTTTCATCTAAGCAGAGGAAGAACTGATGAAACAGGAGAAGACATCGACCTGGAAGGAGGAATAAGCATTCGACACCTCGAAGAGGAAGAAACATACAAATTCCTTGCGATGAAACAACGAGGTGCAATGGAGACAACCCAAATCAAGGATGCCTTAACAGCTAGCTACAAAAAGAAGATCAAAAATATATGGAAATCACAGCTGTCCGGAAAAAATTAAGTATCTGCTACGAACAGGTTGGCAGTACCGATAATCACCTACTCAAACGGGATAGTTAACTGGACAGTGAATGAAATTCTCGAGTTAGATGAATCGTTGCCTGCATCCCAACTGTTCGATTCAAAGGATATACCTTTCACGAAAGCAGGGAGGCAGAGGTTTGCAAAGTTTGGAATACCAACACCATCAACAAACGTTGGAAATGGCAATGAGGATATTGAGAAGCAAAGACCTGCTTCTGAAAATGGTGGCTCAGCATGAAATCAGGAATCAAGGAGCTTTCCTATTTAGGGCTGGTCAGAGAATTTTGGAGAAGCTCTGCATAATCGGCATTTCCATCGATCATGAGCTAGTAGGAACACTTATCTCGCCAACAGACCAAAGAAGAGTTGGCAGAGAGATAAGGCAGGCACAACTGAAGAAACTACTCGAAGATCACATAAGTAAACACCTGCACTCCATATACATCAGGAGTTTGAAAGATCAGGGCCTGTCGGACGAATTATCCTTCGCCTTTTTGAAGTCCGCTGGACTCAAGTCAGAAACGGAAGGATTTGTTATAGCTTGTCAAGATGGGGTTATAAATACCAGATGTTATAAAAAGAACATCATGAAAGTGGACACCCCCACAACGTGCAGAGCATGCCACAGCCAGCAAGAAACTATTATGCACATTCTGTCTGCTTGTAGAGTCCATGCTCCATCAGGATATGTGGAAAGACACAATGCAGCACTCCGAATTCTCTACTTCCATCTAAGAGAGGTTTATGGTATAGACAAGGAACCAGTGCTACCAAATGTGCCTCTGGAGATTGAAGCAGTTGTTGGAAATGGCAGAGCTCGCATTTACTGGAACTATCCGATTCCAACTACTCGGCAGATCCACGCCATAAAGCCAGATATACTTCTGATGGACAAAGAACTGAAGGAATTGTTTGTCGTCGAATTTTCCTCCCCCGCAGAAAATAATGTGGTGATGAAAGAAGAACAGAAGAGGGACAAATACAAGGATTTAATGTTCGAACTGGGAATCCTGTATCCAAGGCATAAGGTTAGGATGGTCGTACTAATCATAGGATGCCTAGGCGGAATGAGAGCAAACTGTGACTGAATTGAAGATTCCGGCCTGCAAATCTCTGGCCGAGCTTTTGCGCACAGAATGCAGAAAGCGGTGTTGCTTGGGTCACTTCGAGTCATCAGGTCCCATCAACTATGAAGGCCGCTTGCAGCTCATCTCTTTTGTTGAGAGACGCTGTAAGGGCAGGACGAAGAACTACTCCAAGGAACGTGCGTGAAGTTTTTTAGTGAGTAACCAATCAACATCTGGAGTCTCACACTCTTGAGAGAAGCGGACCCTCTCAGGGCGGGCCTATAAAAGGTTTTTTCTCTCGAGCGGATTAAAAAAAAATTAATAATCAAGTTTTCATAATCTTCAAATCAAAGTATTTGACACTTGATGTGCATTCTGTTAGCTACCTGCTCCGGTCAAATGAAGCCACTTACGAAACAGTAGCCGGGTGTTATTTTTTTTACCAAAGAGGCTCACGACTCTCGCACTACTAGAAGTTTCAGTATAATCATTATCATGATCACATGTCTCGTTAATGGAATATTCGAGGATAATCATCTACAACATCGATTCGTTGATGGTCGACGTTTCTAACCATTTTGTTGTTTACCTAATTTTCCTATCTTTATCCACGCAGGAAATTACAGCACCGGGTTCCTGCTCCCATGCCACCAGACAACCGCAACCATCTACGATAACAATCCTGAACAAGACATAATATCCTCTAAGCATGCTTTAAAGATGTTCGTTACGAAAAATCGACAGCCATAATCTGCGATTTAAAAAGATTCCCAGAAGATAAAGTTTCAGAGGAACTGCTCCAAATAGATAATAAGTATTATGTTTGAACATCCTTCACTATCCAGCTCTGTAGAAACAGGATATACGAGCCGAAATCTCCACAAATTACATCTTTGACTATGTCATCATGCCCGAATCGTGACTCGTGACAGTAATCAGGGTACATCGCAGCTCATCGCTTGCTTGATACAATTCGGCCATTTTTGATTAAATTGGGTCCCAGAGGAATGCAGATTCGGCTTCCTGGCATCGATTCATTTAATTCGTATCTTGCCACACGTCTTCACGTCGATCGGATGTTGCAATGCTATCCGAAGTGACGTTTCGTGCGTTAGATTCATGATGCGAATCTGACCGCACGGTTTATCTATCAGTCGGCGAATTGATGTGCAATTTGAGACCAGGCACGGGCCTAAGGGGGGATGGGGGGATATTATCCCCCCCCCCCCCCAATGTTGAACGGAGTTGGCAAATTTTCAACACAGTTGGAAAATTTTCGAAGGAGTTGGAAAAAATTTCGAAGGAGTTGGCAAAAATTTCGAAGCAGTCGGAAAAACATTAAAGTTGGAATATTTCCGAAAAAATTGTTATAAAATGTGAAGGAATTTGATCTCCTGACCGGATAAATGCAAAGCAGGCATATAATAGGGACGGGATAACATGGAATAGCACCATGTACCCTTGTACACATTCCTGTTGCGGTAAATTCAATATTCAATAGTTTTCGGCACAATGTGTGAAGCCGGCAAAAAATAATATGGATATGTGAGCTGATTTCTTGAGCGTGTTTTTTCTCTCTCTTTCACCAGGCTGCTATTATTTTGCCCAGAAGTCTTTAATTTCAGAATTTCGCAGCCGAAAATGTTCTCTCATGATTCCACTTGACTAACTCATCGGAGAATCCATAGTCAAATCCACTTGTGTCCGTTCGTCCGTCCGTTCGTAAACACATCGCAGGGTAGGTTTGAAGCCTCGATGCTCTGGTCGAACTCAAAAATGGGCAAAATCTATTTGATGATATAAAATTCCTCCTGTTCTAGAAAACAATGTATTATAGAATGCAAAATGACCAATGAAATCACCTCAGCTAACGTAGAATTATGAGGATTATAGTATATTATAATAATAATTGGATAATCCATATGATGATGGAAATAAATACTTTGGTAAGTTAATCAAATTGCGTTCAGAATATCTACAGTAAAAACAAAACTGCAATATTGTTTTGATTGATTTTTGATCGAATTAAGAGTGTCCAATACAGGAGAATGGACAACATAATTTACCTTGGTAAATTAGATTAAGGGTGTCCAATACAGAAGAATGGACAATATAACATACGCGCAAAAGCTTCTGACTTCACGTCAGTGCTTGAACCAATTTTTTTTTCGTGATTTTTTTGAAATTTTCTAGGGGTACGGTTCTTAAAAAATTTCAAACACGTCTTTATGTTGATTTTCTACTACTAGTTACCAAGCTTCAATTCGATCGAATATTTATTTTCTGAGTTATCAAGGAAATAATATTCCAAGTGGGTATAACTCGGAAACCGTTAGACCGATTATGCCCAAAAACGAACTCAACTCTCCTATTCGGATACGCAACCTACCCTGCAAATTGCAAGTCCCTATCTCCTTTATTTCGAAAGTTATCGAGGCAACGGTCACCCATCTACTGAACTCACACAAGGCTGCTCGAATCTCCAACAATATTTAACCGATCGTGTTAAAACTTGAAACTTGGGAGTAGAGGCTTTACAGGCTCTTGCAAAATTTCAGCAATTTCAAACGAATAGTTACTGATATATTGATTTTTTTTTTTTATTTTCAATGATTTTTTTAAAATTTTCTGCGAATACTATCTTCTCGAAATTTTGCAAGAATTTTTGCGTTGGCATTCTACAACTAATAACCATGTTTGAATTCAATCGGTTTAGTATTTTACGAATTAACGAGGAACAAAAAACAACAAAATTTCAGATGGCTATAACTCTGAAACCGTTTTGCCGATTATGCTCATAAACAAACTGAAATGTCGCATTCTGATGTTCATCCTAACCTGAAAACTTCAAGCCGCTATCTCTTTCCGTTCTCAAGTTATCGTGACAACAAAAATATTTTTTAATAATTTTTTAATAAATTTCTAGCCATACGATTCGCACAAAATTTCACAAACGTGCTTTGGTTCATATTCTACAACTACTCACCAAGTTTCAATTCGATCGAATTCATATTGGTTGAAAACAAAATTATCACTGGGAAACCATTGGGCCGATTATGCCCATTAACGAACTTGTCCGTCGTATTCGGATGCTCCACCTACCCTGAAAATTTCAAGTCGCTAGCTCTTTTCGTTCTCAAGTTATCGCAGCAAAGGCCAGACGGCCAGACGGCCGGCCGGACATAATCAAATTTGACTTCGAATTCTTCATTGGGGAGTCGAACTAAGTCGTTTGAGACCATTTTCGTCAAAAAATTCGAAAGTTACAGACATTTGGGCAAAATGATAACGCGATGTTCCCCAGAACATACGCGCAAAAATCATTGAAAAAAAAAATTGGTTCAAGCACTGACGTGAAGTCAGTAGCTTTTGCGCGTATGATCTCTTGTCCATTTTCCTTTATTGGACACTCTTAATCGAATTTAACATGGTGAATTCTATTGTCTGTTCTCATGTATTGGAGACTCCAAATTTACCATGGTAAATTCGATTAAGGGTGTCCAATACAGAAGAATGGACAAGAGAACATTCGCGCAAAAGCTCCTGACTTCACGTCAGTGCTTGAACCAATTTTTTGGGCGTATGTTCTAGGGGAACATCGTCCTATCATTTCGTCCAAATGTCTGTAATTTTCGAATTTCGAGCTGAAAATTGGCTAATAGACTAATTCGGACTCCCTGATCACGAATCCGGTGTCAGATTTTAGGGTGCCGTCCGGCCGGCCGGCCGGCCGGCCGGCCTTCCGGCCGTAGGCACGATAACAGGAGCACCGAAGGTCCTATCGACTTCAAACTTTCAGGGTAGGTTTCTGATCAAAATGCGACGGTTAAGTTCGTTAACGGGCAAAATCGGCCGGACGGTTTAGGAGTTATAGACATTTCAAATTTTGAGGTTATTTCCCTGATATTTCAGGAACTAAAGAAGATGTTGAATCGAAACTTGGTAGTCAGTTCGAGGATATAAACGCGCAACTTTTGGCAAAATTCTGTTATGATCGAAATGTTGGTAACTTTTAAAAAAATATTTCTTTTAATTTTTTCGAAAAAAAAATTTTTTTTTCGTGAACTATTCATCAGATTGCAACAAAAACTTGTACTAACGTCAATTGTAGTATTTTGCAACATTGTGCAAAATTTTGGCTCTATACGATTTCAATTTCTGGAGATATAAGACAAAATGTGTCAAATTTCCTGGGTCTCTCTCAGTATTTTCATCGATTATTCTATGAACTCTTTGAATTCCACCGAAAACAAATTCAAAGACATAAACATAAAGAATCAAGTCATAGTTTAGACGTCGAAAGAAGGACGATGTTGATCGACTTGAAAAGGTACCTATTTCAAGAAATGCAATAATGAAATGCTTAATTTATGGATATAATATTATCTAAGTATTGTTGGGATCGGGCAGTTGGAAAATGAAAAACAATTATTATGATCACATTCTACAGGAATTGATACTAAATAGAAGCTAGATGAAGATTATTGTAATGGAAAATTTGTGTTCCAGAATGAACATGCGCCCGATAGCTCCTGTCCACAGGGCTTGAACCCATTTTTATTGACATTTCATTCCTTAGATTCATGATGTGAATCTGACCACACGGTTTATCTATCAGTCGGCGAATTGATGTGCAATTTGAGACCCGTACAAATCAACGGTTATTTTAGAAAATATATAAGCTTATTTCTTAAGCGTGTCTTTTCTCCCGCTTCTACCAGGGCGCTATTATTTTGGCCAAAAGTCTATAATTTTCGAATTTCGCAGCCGAAAATGATCTCTCATGATTCCACCTCACTAATTCATCGAAGAATCCATAGTCAAATCCACTATAGTGTCCGTTCGTCCGTCCGTTCGACAACACAGTGTAGAGTTGGTTAGAAGCCTCGATACGCTGGTCGAACTCAAAAATGGGCAAAATCTGTTCAATATTCTTGTGATATAACAAGATTAAGCCATAAAAAGTGGGAAAGCCCTGTAGACAGGAGCTTTGGCGCTCTTGTTCAAACTTTGACAAATTATATCTCCGAAAGTATTGGTTTCTCAGAGTTGGGAATGATATCAATGGAATCTTATGATTATGAACTGCATAATGAAATGAAATATATTAAATAAGAAAGAATCCATTGATATCATTCCCAACTCAGAGAAACCAATACTTTCGGAGTTATGATTTGTCAAAGTTTGAACAAGAGCGCCAAAGCTCCTGTCCACAGGGCTTTCCCACTCTTTCAATTTGGCTTCTGTGCCTCAATGTCGTGATTAAATTCAAAACGTAGGTCTATGACTCATCTCATGTTGGATTTATATACATCAGGAAATTATAACTAGAGTATTCTATGAAATCATATAGAATTGAGAATAATTATTGAAATTTTGAAAAATCATATCTCCGAAAGTATTAGTTTGTTAGAGTTGAGAATGACATCAATGGATTCCTACGATGAAACTGCATCTTAAAAAAATTGAATTTAAAATTTGTAATGTAAACAAAATTATTCTTTTGTTACTCCGAAACCACCTGGCCGATTTTGCCCAATAACGAACTTAATCGAGATATTTATCTCCTAAACCTAATCTGGAAATTTCAACTGTCTAGCTGTCTAGCGAGAGTTATCGTGTTGACGGCCGGACAGAATCGATGTCGACCATGGATTCTTGATCAGTGAGTAGAACCAAATCGTTTACGAGCATTTTCAGCCAAAAATTCCAAAATTACAGACATTTGGGCAAATTGATAAGCACTCTGTTCCGAGGAACAAGAGCGCCAAAAATACTTAAAGTACCTGAAGTACGACACATACAAAGTGGGTAGAGCTGAAATGCGGTACTAGATTGTAATATGGAGGCTCGAAGGTATGTGCGTAATTTTTTTAATTTTCTAATGATACGACCCTCACGAAATTTTGCTAAAATGTGTACATCGGCATTCTATAACTAATTACCATGTTTGAATTAGATCGGTTTCGTATTTTTCGAGTTATTGAAGAAATAATAACCTAATTTCAGATAGGTATAACTCCAAGCCAATTTTTCCGATTATGCCCATTAACAAACTCAAATGTCGCATTCGGATGCATACCCTACTCTAAAAATTGCAAGTCACTATCTGTTTCCGTTCTCAAAGTTAAATTAGATATTTTTAATGATTTTTTTTTTAATATTCTAGTGATACGATCCTCACAAAATTTCACTTACGTC
Source organism: Halyzia sedecimguttata (assembly GCA_937662695.2). NCBI lineage: Eukaryota > Metazoa > Arthropoda > Insecta > Coleoptera > Coccinellidae > Halyzia > Halyzia sedecimguttata. The sequence continues at coordinate 64,943,377 of OW569415.2, read as the reverse complement.
TTCATGATATTATTCTACAAATAATTACCAAATTTCAATTCGATCGGATCTGTATTGGTTGAAAGCAAAATCAATACTCGGAAACCGTTTGACAGAATTTGCTCATTAACGAACTTGAATCGAATTTGACCTCGAATTCGATTTGAACCTAATCGTTTCAGACCACTAAACATTTGTTCAAAATGCTCGCCGTTCCCCAGAACATGCAAGAAAAAAAAAAAGCACTGACGTGTAGTCAGTACTCTTTGGCGCGCGTGTTCACGGTGGCTAATTTGAATTGAATGATGAGTACTTCAAGCTCAGTAGATAGAGCGAGCCGAAGATCTACCCAAAGGATAGTGGACACCATTCACTGTCGGTTCAAAAATTAACAGTGCTGTATCTAAGCTGCCATCAGGATAGATTAACAAAGTTGGAAAAGAACACAAGTGACTCTCCTTAGTCGCACAAGCTCCTAGAAGATTTGGGAGGGTCAGTATAATCCTATTCATGTTAATCGCACGCGCGCCAAAGCAGATTGACTTTTTACACTTTTTCTTTCATTGTTAAGTCAATCTGCTTTTGCGCGCGTGCGATTAACATGAATAGGATTATACTGACCCTCCCAAATCTTCTAGGAGCTTGTGCGACTAAGGAGAGTCACTTGTGTTCTTTTCCAACTTTGTTAATCTATCCTGATGGCAGCTTAGATACAGCACTGTTAATTTTTGAACCGACAGTGAATGGTGTCCACTATCCTTTGGGTAGATCTTCGGCTCGCTCAATCTACTGAGCTTGAAGTACTCATCATTCAATTCAAATTAGCCACCGTGAACACGCGCGCCAAAGAGTACTGACTACACGTCAGTGTTTTTTTTTTTTTTTCAAGTTCCTTTAACAATTATAGCTATCAATACAGTTTGGCTGTTAGCTTTACCGTAGATCGAAAAAAAATGCGGTTGTGGGACCTCCGTTTGGAACGCAATTGCCTCTTCTCCAAATCCGAACGTATTTTAATATAGATCTACCGAATATAGTTATTTATAAATTTGCCTCTGGGCCACCATACAGACATTTCAACTCGGAAACAACGCTATTTCCCCCAAACTGACTTGTGTCCGTGCACTGAATTGACATGAATATTCTTTTAAAACCTCACAATATCGGCTCATTGCTTCCAACATAACCCAAACAACCCAAAACCATTCACTTCTCATCTGCGCAAGCGCAATATACTCGTGCCTGCAAGTCCTCCCAAAATTACACACCTCACAAAAAACTCCGATTCTCCAACACTAGTGGTTCAGGAGATATCGCTTCTTGAATCCACGCATGCGCAGACCCTCACCAGGGGATTCTATAGAGGAATAGCATCCGCCACCCCAAAATCCCAATCCTCTCTGACGAAAGCACCAGCAGTTAAATCACTGATGGTCTGCTCATGCGCATAACGAAAAATGCCCGTAAGGGGTAACATCAATTTCGAAATTAGCCCCAGGGCCACGATACGGACACTTTAACTCGGAAACAACGCTACATCCCCCAATCTGACTTGTCCTTGCACTGAATTGCCATGAATATTCTTTTAAAACCTCACAATATCGGTTCAGCACTCCCAACATAACCCATACAACTCAAAAACAGTCACTTCTCTTCTGCGCATGCGCAATCTACTTGCGGCTGAAAGTCCTCCCAAAATCACACACCATACAGAAAACTCCGATTCTCCAACACTAGTGGTTGAGGAGATATCGCCTCTTGAATCCACGCATGCGCAGACCCTCACCAGGGGATTCTGTAGAGGAATAGCATCCGCCACCCCAAAACCCCAATCCTCTCTGACGAAAACTTCAGCAGTTAAATCACTGATGGTCTGCTCATGCGCATAACGAAAAATGCCCGTAAGGGGTAACATCAATTTAAAAATTGGCCCCAGGGCCACGGTATGCACACTTCAACTCGGAAACAACGGTATTTCCCCCAAACTGACTAGTGTCCGAGCACTGAATTGCTATGAATATTCTTTTAAAACCTCACAATATCGACTCAGCACTCCCAACATAACCCATCCAACCCAAAAACAGTCACTTCTCTTCTGCGCATGCGCAATCTACTCGCGGCTAAAAGTCCTTTCAAAATAACACACCTTACAAAAAACTCCGATTCTCCAACACTAGTGGTTCAGAAGATATCGCATCTTTAATCTACGCATGCGCAGACCCTCATCAGGGTTCTGGATTCTATGGAGGAATAGCATCCGCCACCCCAAAACCCCAATCCTCTCTGACGAAAACTACAGCAGTTAAATCACTTCTCATCTGCGCATGCGCACAACGAAAAATGTCCGGAAAGGGCAGCATGAACCTCAAAAAAATAGGTTTCGGCATTTTAAGCAAAGTATTTCGCAAAATAGTAGTAATTTTTTTATTTTTTTCATGTCACGTGATCTTCACGAAATTTTGCAAAAGTGTTTGCATGGTCTTTTGCATCTAACTACTGAGTTTCAATTTAATCAGATCAGTATTTTTCGAGTTATCCTGAAAACAAAATTTTAAAATTTTTGAATTTTTTTTGTTGCTATTTTAGGGCCGTCCGATCAAAACAAAACTTCGCAGGCATATAAAGGTCATGATTCTACAATTTGCTGCCAAATTTCAGAAAGATCGAGTGATTGGTTCCGGAAATATTCATTAAAAACGTTTTGACTAAAAACGGCCTTAACTCCGAAACCGCTCGGTGGATTTCGCCCGTTAACGAACTTGTCCGAGATATTTACGCTACAAAACTACCCTGCAAATTTCAACGCTCTAAGTCGTTCCGTTCGAGAGTTATCATGCTAACGGCCGGCCGGCCGGCCGGACCGGACGGACAGAATTGAATTTGACCTCGAATTCTTCATCAGGAAGTCGAACCTAATCGTTTGAGACCATTTTCGAAAAAAAATTCGAAAAATACAGACATTGTGACGAAATGATAGCACGCTGTTCCTTGCGGAACACGCGCGCAAAAAAGAAAATCTAATATAAATCCAAAAATATGCAATTGCATACAACAGGAATTGAAGGATATAAAGGATTTCAAGTTATTCTCGAAGAAATTGAAGCAATTTATGATGAAAACTAAGAACTCTTTCCAATATACCAAACTCCTGTTATTCTCTAGCGGAAAAAGGTAAAGATAATATTTATGATGTCTATACATACATAAATCGATACATTGAAATTTTACAGGTGAAACACAATACAACCCCTTCGAGAGTTCAATATTTTAAATAATGTATTAATGAAGTATGTAAATTTTGAAGTTGAAGATGTTCAACAAAATTCTATTCTATTCTAATGAAACCATGAGAAGTCAATTACAAGTATAATTCGTAAATCCAATGAACTTTCATCTCAAGTAAGTAGTTATTTCTCCCCATTCTTAAATTTTATCGCATTCAATCTCTCAATTCCTTGGAGAATCTTATTGTAGAGCTTTGAATAATATATGCGAAGTTCGGTCCTTGTTTCACTTATATAAGGGAGAACATAATACTCTTTTTCACGAATACCGTAAAGAGGGTAATTTCTTGTTGTCTCAAATCTCTGTTCCTGAAGGCGGGCAATATTTCAGTCAGAAGAGTAGGTATAACCACTTACGAAATAGTGATTATTTTTTCGTCTAGAATATCTTTCTTAAGCCCTCTCTCGATTCCACGCTCTTACAGCCACCTTTTATTGTAGCAGAATTCGAAATTTTACTTACTTACACTCTTAGTTCGAATTTACCATGGTAATTTCGATTAAGGGTGTCCAATACAGAAGAATGGACAATAGAGCATACGCGCAAAAGTTTCTGACTTCACGTCAGTGCTTGAACCAATTTTTCTTTTCGTGATATATTTGAAATTTTCTAGGGGTAAGGTTCTTAAAATTTTTTTTTTCGTCATTTTTTTCGAATTTTCTAGGGGTACGGCTCTTAAAAAATTTTAAACACGTCTTTATGTTGATTTTCTACTACTAGTTACCAAGCTTCAATTCGATCGAATCTTTATTTTTTGAGTTATCAAGGAAATCATATTCCAGGTGGGTGTAACTCGGAAACCGTTGGACCGATTATACCCAAAAACGAACTCAACTCTCCCATTCGGATACGCAACCTACCCTGAAAATTGCAAGTCCCTATCTCCTTTCGTTCGAAAGTTATCGAGGCAACGGTCACCCATCTACTGAACTCACACAAGGCTGCTCGAATCTCCAACAATATTTAACCGATCGTGTTAAAACTTGAAACTTGGCAGTAGAGTTAGGTTCTAAAGACTCTTGCAAAATTTCAGCTATTTCAGACGAATAGTTACTGATATATAGATTTTTTTTTCGATTTTCAATGATTTTTTAAAAATTTTCTACAAATACACTATCCTCACGAAATTTTGCAAGAATTTTCGCGTTGGCATTCTACAACTAATAACCATGTTTGAATTCAATCGGTTTCGTATTTTTCGAGTTAATGAGGAACAAAAAACAACCAAATTTCAGATGGCTATAACTCTGAAACCGTTTGGCCGATTATGCTTATAAACAAACTCAAATGTCGCATTCAGATGCACAACCTAACCTGAGATCTTCAAGCCGCTATTAGGGGTCTATTTTGCTAGTTGGGCTCTTTCCGTTCTCAGGTTATCGTGACAACAAAAATATTTTTTAATAATTTTTTAATAATTTTCTAGCGATACGATTCTCACAAAATTTCACAAACGTGCTTAGGTTTATATTCTACAACCATTCACCAAGTTTCAATTCGATCGGATCCATATTGGTTGAGAACAAAATCATTACTCGGAAACCATTGGGCCGATTATACCCATTAACGAACTTGTCTGTCGTATTGGGATGCGCCACCTACCCTGAAAATTTCAAGTCGCTAGCTCTTTACGTTTTCAAGTTATCGTGGCAACGGCCGGACGGCCGGCCGGACAGAATCAAATTTGACCTCGAATTCTTCATTGCGGAGTCAAACCGAATCGTTTGAGACCATTTTCGTAAAAAAATTCGAAAGTTACAGGCATTTGGGCAAAATGATAACGCGATGTTCCCCAGAAAATACTCGCAAAAATGATAATTGGGTAAATTGTCATAGTTATAAGAAGCCTCTTTCTCTTTAGGCCCATTTGGGCTACGTTATTAAGTGAATAAAATATATTAATCCAATTGTTTCTCACATCTTGGAACGTTTTATGATGATCGATCAAAACAGGAACATTATCAGATAATTATACAGGGTGAGTCTTTGACCACTGCATTAATTTTAACCAAAGATTCCTCTCATCAAATGACACACTTTTTTCATTTAACATTTTTCCAAATTGAGCTCAGGTAAAAAGATACAGGCTGTTGAAATTTTGAAAAAAGATCAGTTTTTATTTTGTAGCTTCGACATCCTCTTTTCGAATAAAATGAATGTTGGCGTAAAGTTTCCTATAACTATGATACATATTTTCCAAATATTAGTTATTTTCTACTTCTACTGGTTTTCTAGTTATGGACTCATGGATTCATAAAACTAAACGAAATTAGCATAAAGAAAGCATATAAAGTTTTTCTTGAGTCATTTCAAGAATATTCCATCGTTTTAGAACATTATATTATTCGTCATCATTTCTCCTTAAACGCACCGTTTTCGAGATATTCTTCATTGAATGTTTTCAAATGGAAAACTACAGAAATTTCACTACTTTTATGGATCCGTCCCTGAGCGTTGGAATCCCGAATCAAGCTGTAAACCACGTTACCATGCCTTATTCTCGTCCGCCAACAATGTCATAGATAATTTATATGCGGGAGTGTATTAGCACATTGTGAAATCTTTAAACGCTTGTAACTTTTTACCAGAGCTGAATCTGGAAAAATGGTAAATGAAAAAAGTGTTTCATTTGATGAGAGGAATCTTTGGTTAAAATTAATGCAGTGGTCAAAGACTCACCCTGTATATACATATATATCCAATCTCGTATCAATGAAATCACATCATAATTTATTTGAATTATTTTTGCATTAAATCATCTGCATATTTTCGTTGACCTAAAACTAGATCATAACATCATCTTACTTCCCGAAGCTGACCATAAAACCGAACATCCCTCGCATATCCTCCAGAGGAACTCAATAACTCCCATCGCATGTTATCAGGCGCCAGGCGAAAAATGAAACATTTGCCGAGGACCCTCTAATTGAACATTATTGTTCTGTAGAAAGTGTTGACCCATTTTCAGGGGTTTCGCATTACAAAAACCACTTATTGGAATCCTGTCGAAGGTTCCGATTCCTCAAAATTTGACATCCGGGTCGGCGTAATGGCTGCGAAGTTCAAAGAGCATACGGCATTCGACACATCGGCGAACCCGGTGGAATAACGGCAGCGATTCTGGTACAACACCAGAGGCGGCAGCTTCGAGTACTATTCGGTCATGGGTCTTGGGTGTGTGTGCCTAAACCTGTGCGATTTCACTATGTGCACGTCGTATACAGGGTGAGTCTATGACCACTGCATTAATTTTAACCAACTATTCCTCTCATCAAATGAAACACTTTTTCCATTTACCATGTTTCCAGATTCGGCTCAGGTAAAAAGTTACAAGCGTTTAAAGATTTCACAATGTGCTAATACACTTCCGCCAATAAATTATCTATGATATTGTTGGCGGACGAGAATAAGGCTTGGTAACGTGGTTTACATCTTGATTCGGGATTCCAACGCTCATGGACGGATCCATAAAAGTAGTGAAATTTCTGGAGTTTTCCATTTTAAAACATTCAATGAAGAATATCTCGAAAACGGTGCGTTTAAGGAGAAATGATGAAGAAAAATATAATGTTCTAAAATGATGGAATATTCTTGAAATGACTCAAGAAAAACTTTATATGCTTTCTTCATGCTAATTTCGTTTAGTTTTATGAATCCACGAGTCCATAACTAGAAAACCAGTAGAAGTAGAAAATAACTAATATTTGGAAAATATGTATCATAGTTATAGGAAACTTAACGCCAGCATTCATTTTATTCGAAAAAAGGATGTCAAAGCTACAAAATAAAAAGTGATTTTTTTTCAAAATTTCAACAGCCTGTATCTTTTTACCTGAGCTGAATTTGGAAAAATGTTAAATAAAAAAAGTATTTCATTTGATGAGAGGAATCTTTGGTTAAAATTAATGCAGGGGTCAAAGACTCACCCTGTATACAAGGTGGTCAGCAGTTTTTAAACTCGCAAGACGATTCGTTATCAAAAGAACATCGGAAGCAGCTCAGCGATGGACGGTTTTGTGAAAAAAAGGAGAAAAAAATTGGTTCAAGCACTGACGTAAAGTCAGGAGCTTTTGCGCGTACGTTCTATTGTCCATTCTCTTGTATTGGAGTGTCCAATACAGGACAATGGACAATAGAACATACGCGCAAAAGCTCCCGACTTCACGTCAGTGCTTGAAACAATTTGTTTTCTGTAATTATTTCAAAATTTTCTAGGGGTAGGTACTGTTCTCACAAAATTTAATCTCGTCTTTATGTCGATATCATACAAGCATCACTTCGATCGTCTATATTTTATGAGTTATCGAGGAAATAATATTCCAGGTGGGTATAACTCCGAAACCGTCGAGCCGATTATGACCAAAAACGTACTTAACTCTCCCACTCAGATGCGCAAACTACCCTATCCCCTTTCGTTCGAAAGTTATCAAGGCAACGGTCACCCACTCAGCTACTGAACTCACACAAGGCAGCTCGGATCTCCGACAATATAGATCCGATCGTGTTCAAACTTGGAACTTGGCAGTAGAGTTAGGTTGTGAAGGCTCTCGCAAAATTTCCGCGATGTCGGTCGAATAGTTTCTGATATATATAATTTTTTTCAATAATTTTCAATGATTTTTAAAAAATTTTCTACTGATACGATCCACACGAAATTTTGCATACATTTTTGCGTTGGCATTTTAGAACTATTTACCACGTTTGAATGGAATCAGTTCTCGTATTTTTCGAGTTTTTGCGGAAATATCAACCAAATTTTAGATTCTTTCCAGAACAGTTTGGCCGATTATGCATACTAACAAATTAAAATGTGGCATTCAGATGCACAACCATTGCAAGTCGCTATCTCTTTCCATTCTCAGTTTATCGGGACGCAAATAATACTTTTTAATAATTTTTTTTTAAATTTCTAGTGATACGATTTTCACAAAATAGAAATTGAAAACAAATATATTACTCGGAAAAATTTTTTGTATATATGAAAATAATTTTAAAGTGTGCCTCTGAAGACCCTACACATATCACAAAAAATAACAATTGGGGTTCAAGCCCTGTGGACAGGAGCTTTGGCACTCTTGTTCAAACTTTGACAAATCATATCTCCGAAGTATTGTTTTCTTAGAGTTGGGAATGATATCAATGGATGCTTATGATAGAACTGCATCATAAAGGAAATTCAATTCAAATAATAGTTTATTTATCAAGATTAAATGAGCAATCTTGGATGCTTTAATACTTCGAAATCATCGAAATGTAAAGAGCAAGGCTAGAGATAATCATAGCAGAATGTTCATTTATTCCTGATATTTGAGTAGGCAGAGGCTGACGAACAAATTATTATCTTTTCATAACTTAACAGTTCATACCACTAACACATTAATTCTGTATAATGAACCTTAACTCAAGAAAAAATATTTGATACACAAATGTAGATCCATATTTCAGCATTTTTTTGCTAGCAACATTACGAAAATACTGTATAGGAACATGTCTCACTACTTAAGGAAGTAAAAGGTAATATTTACCTCAGTGGTCAACGAACACTAATTTCTTTTGATGATTCCATTATGGTCTTCTTTCCTATTGCCCTCATGAACTATATCATCAAAATGATCCAATTATAAATCTTCTAAAACATCATCCCAAATTTATACATAAATTATTCAATATGCAACCAGTCAATATTATTTTCGGTTTCAAAACAGTCTTGTATATATTCAAAAATTCAAGAATTGGATAATTCATACATAGAATAATTATAATTCTGTGAAAACGTAAAAATACGATTTTTTATTTAAATTTTGAAAAATCATATCTTCGAAAGTATTAGCTTGTTAGAGTTGAAAATGATATTACTGGATTCTAATGATGAAACTGCATCTTAAAAAAAATTTAATTAAAAAGCTATAATGTAAACAAAATTGTTTTCATTACTCCGAAACCATTAGGCTGATTTTGGCCAACGAACTCAACCAAGATATTTATGTCCCAATCCTACTCTGAAAATTTCAATTGTCTTGCTCATTCCGTTCGAGAGTTATCGTGTTAACGGCCGGCCGGACAGAATCGATTTCGACCACGGATTATTGATCATTGAGTCGAACCACATCGTTTAAAACCATTTTCAGAAAAAAATTTGAAAATTACAAACATTTGGGCAAATTGATAAGCACTCTGTTCCGAGGAACAAGAGCGCCAAAAATTCTCAAAATATCTCCACCGCGTCTGTGGTGGGCCACCCGGTATAGACCCTATGTATTTATTATTGAGTTAGAAGTTTCCCATTGATAAGTCGAGTGCAGTAGCAATAAAAGATCGAGAACTTTTACATTTGAAAACTTACAGGAACATTTTCTAAATGAAATTATATCCAGAATGCACCAATTGACCTACGTCAATCAGGAATTTTTCCTGAAAATTTGGGAGCTGTCAGGGACGAGCAGGGTGAAAGATTCCATCAAGATATTAGGACAATGGAAGTTCGCTATCAAGGGCGATAGGATCCAGCCATGATGGGTTTTTACTGCTGATTTTTGATCAGAGAAGATATGACCCCTCATTAAAGGAAAAAATAGAATTCAATTAGAATTTTAAGTCAATCTTTAAATTTTTGTTAAAGAAAAATTTTAATTTCTTTTGAGAAAAATTTTCAATTACTTTTCTAGTTATGCTATTCTCACAAAATTTGTGCGTCGGCATCTGTAGTTTTTGTCTTATTGGGAAATACCAACAAAATTTCGAATGGGTATAACTCCGGAATCGTTCAGCCGATTATACACATTAACAACATAAACCGTCACATTCGGATGCTCAACCTATCCTGAAAATTGCAAGTCAGTATCTTTTTGCGTTCGAAAGTTATCGTGGCGCGCAATGATACTACTCCGAACCTTATCAACGAGTTTTTCATTCGTTTTTTTTCAATTCTGTATACTTCAAAACATTGTGAAGTTCAGGGACGAGGCCAGGGATTATCCCAATGTACGGTTGAACGAATGGATTTCTACACCAATTAAAGATATCCGGATCGAAAGGAACATATTTGTCCGACAGGGGGCAACTGTTTGACCTATTTTCGAACGCCAGACTAGGGGCGGCTGGTGAGGGAGGGCTGCGGGGCGCCACCCTCCCTAGAAAAATGACGTACTTACATAAACAATTAACTTATATATTTCATATTCATTTTCCTCTTTGAACTGGATTCAATTAAAATTAAAACATTCTAACCAAGCTACCATAATATATATTTCATAATAATTAAATTTGCATTAAGCGTCCGCATACACAAGATATACTATGAGCGTCCGCACTATGCCGGGCTACATCGCGAAATCGCCGGTTACCATGGAAACGACAAACGTCCCGACCCGAAGACCAGCAAGTCCAACGCGATTCTCAGTGATGATTCGGGCGTATTAGTAGCAGCCCAGTGAGGAATTAATAAAAGGTTGCGTTTAGGTGTATAGTATACCTCGTTTATGGTTAATCTAAATGGATAGGTATTGTAGGTGCCAATTGTTTCGTGTTATAAAGTTGCGTTGAGGATTCATGGGCTGACTCTAAGGGTGTGTGATCTAACAAAATTAAACTTCAGTTCTTTGAGTTTAGCGGACGAGATAAATATTAAAAATGGGTTCAAGCCCTGTGGACAGGAGCTTTCTGGCGCTCTAGTTCAAACAGACAAATTATATCTCCGAAAGTATTGGTTTCTCAGAGTTGGGAATTATATCAATGTATTCATATGATAGAACTGCATCATAAAGGAAATTCAATTCAAATAATAGTTTATTTATCAAGATTAAATGAGCAATCATGAGAATGGGAACTGCACCATGGAAGAAATCAAATTAAATCTGGCCAATTTTGCCCAATAACGTACTTAACCGAGATATTCATCTCCCTAACCTACTCTGAAAATTTCAACTACCTAGCTCATTCCGTTCGAGAGTTATATCTATGTCTATGGATGAAAAGCAGTCTCACTACTCTTAGATCTCTTACTTCATGTTCCGTTCCGAAATGTAAGACTTTTCTGAGAAAAACTAGTTTCGGAGCAAACAACTGAGATTTTTCTCACTTCGCTCACAATTCTTCGATTGATTAGATAATGTCATGTCTCAGGAAAATAATATGACATTATGACAATTCATACATAGAATAATTATATCATTCTGTGACAACGTTACAATACGATTTATCATTGAAATTTTGAAAAATCATATCTCCGAAAGTATTAGCTTGTTAGAGTTTGAAATCGATGGATTCTTATGGTAAAACTGCTTATTGAAAAAAATTTAAATTGGAATTTGTTTCGTAAAAAAAAAATTTTTTTTGTTACTCCGAAACCATCTGTCCGATTTTGCCCAATAACGAACTTAGCCGAGATATTTATCTCCCAAATTTTCTGAAAATTTCAACTGTCTAGCTCATTCCGTTCGAGAGTCATCGTGCCCCGGCCGGCCGGCCGGCCGGACAGAATGAATTTCGACCACGGATTCTTGATCAGTGAGTCGAACCAAATCGTTTAAGACCATTTTCATCGAAAAATTCGAAAATTACAGACATTTGGGCAAATTGATAAGCACTCAGTTCCGAGGAACTAGAGCGCCAAAGCAATAAACGGCCTGTGCCAGTATTGAATTTAAGTCAAGTACAATCCGGGTATGACAATCAGGCGGGGTTTACGCCAAAGTTTGGCGGAAATGTTTACGTACAGACTTCATGGTTGTGCGGATGTGAAGAAAATAATGCATTTTGTGTTTTGTTTGCTTACTGTTTGGTGGAGACGATAACTGGACAAAAGAAGGTGTACGTGATTTGGAACATCTGGGTGAAAAGATAAAAACACGAAAAATCGGCCAAACATATGAACAAGATTGTGAGCTCCCAGCTATTGGCCACAATTAATATCGTTTCGGGTTTAAGTAGTGCATATGTCGAAATTATTCGCAAGCACATCGAAATGGTATCAAAAACCGTTACGTCCATTCAAAAATTATCGATAGCCTGAAGTTGTGTGGCAAATGCAATCTTGCGCTATGTGGTCATAATGAGTCCAAAGACTCGATTAATAACACAAGAAAACGAGAACGTGTCCGGTTGCTCACGTACTTCAAATTTAATATAGTATCGTATGGTTTGGTTTCAACGTTTTGTGAAATATGTAACGTTTAGGTTATATCGATACCAATGACAACCGCAGATACTAAAAGATGTTTCTCCACTTTTAAATTGATCAAGAGGTTTCTAATAAATACAATGTCAGAAGAAAAACTGACGGCTTTCGCAATGTTGAAATAAATACTGACTGGCAAAGAAACTGCAACACCCAGAGTGAGATGTTTAAATTTTAATTTTTTTTTGGTGAAACATAGATAGTATAGCAAGTAAATGATTGAAATTTGAAGAAAAAAAACGAAGGGTTTGCAATTTTTTTCAATAAATTTGTTAATAATCTGTTTGTCCACCGTAATAATCTATACACTACCCATGGTCTATTTCTTCTTGAGGGATACTATCCCAAGTTACCTGTAGTTCATGTATCGGAGCCGCCAAAGTCCGTGGGGGCTGGGGTAAATTTCCAAGCCCTCTACCCATGATGTCCCAAACATGCTCTATGGGCGAAGGATCGGGGGATCTGGGCGGCCATGGCAGAAGATTCACATGAGATGCATCAAAAAGGTTTAAACTACATAACTCTGGCAACATGAGGTCGGGCATTATCTTGCTGAAATATTGGATTCTCGAGCCGGTTAAGGTAGGGGAGAACATATGGCTCCACTATTTCTTGAAGGTAACGCAGCGCTGTCATGTTACCTCAAATAAAGACTGAAGGTGACCTACTTGCATGTGCAATAGCACCCCATACCATAACGCTCAATATCAAACTGACATCGTCTAACCCTTCTTCGGCCATCATGTGCACCCAAGGAGAATCGACCTTCATCAGAAAAGACGACCTGATGCCATTACACATTCAAATGTTAACGTTCTCTGCACCACTGTAATCGTTGCCGGTGATGCTCATCCGTCAGAGGTAACACAAGATAGGATCGATAATGCTGCAGTCCAAAAGATCTTATCCGGCGGTAAACCGTTCGGACAGTTGCAGGATGGCCTTGTTCTCCTAACCACTCATCAGCCAAAGATCGAGTTGTCGCAAATCGGTATCTAATGGTCATAAGTCTTAGACGTCGATCTTCGTTTGTGCCCCTACGACGTCCGGTGCCTACTCTTCTTCGATTTTGGGGATTGTCAAACCCCCCTTGACAATATCTCATAACAGTAGTTGGATTTCTTTACGTACGGCTAGCGATTTCTCGAAATGACAATCCCGCCTCCCGTAGACCAAAAATTCGACATCATTCAAATTCACTTAGCTGGCGATTAATTCCACGTACACGTGCTCTAGGCATTTTAACAACAACTAAACATCGACTTTGGATATCCTCGAACAGTTGGTTTGTTGTATAATTTAAAAAATTGCAAAAAACAACTACAATATGTAAGTAACAAAAAATGTTTACATGAAAAAACCTTTACGATTTTTTTCTCCAAATTTTAATCATTTACTCCTTGCTATACTATCTATGTTTTACCAAAAAAAAATTAAAATTTAAAAAGCACCTTCTGGGTGTTTGCAGTTTCTTTGTCAGATAGTACAGTAAGAGGAATTCCTGACTTACCTTTTAAAATATATGTGTGTATATACTTCTTTTGTATTCTTGAATCAGCACACCCTTAACAAAATTATCACCAGCCGCCACTGCCACCAGACAAATTCCTGTGTCCTCCAGACCCATTTCCTTCTCAAGCCAATATATGGTTTGATGGACTCCCGAAAAATAGATACATTCGCAAATGCATCTGAACCGTAAATCCTTAGGATATTTACCGTGGAGCGTGACAAACATTTTATCGCCCCGAGTATCAATAAAGCGTTTAATGTTGCCGACATCCTCCATCTCCACGCGAATAGCCGGTCTCGGGGAAAACGGTATTATTATGGTGCAGCAACATGGGCTCTAAACAATGATATATTTAAGTTTCAAGTTGTTAAGGGTCGCGATTTGATTATAGTCCTTTTATAACTTCCGAGTCAGTTGAAAAACATAACAGTGTGATAAGGTGAAGTGTGATTATATAGGTTACGTTTCTTCAGACTTTCTGCGTTTGTGCGCGCATCACTTAAAACCCACTCATTGGACTAAAAATCGAATTACTGAAAGATTAGAATCATTATTCTGCGTAACAGAAAGAGTTTATTCCATCAGAATAAATCTACAGAATCAAAATATATCAATTAATTAAAATCAATCATAAATGAATTACACATAGCATATCGCGTCTATCAACCAATAAGGCATGTAGTCGAATATCACCCCACTATTCTATGGTGATATGAACAAAGGAAAGGGGAGGAAAGAATAGAACCACCTTTTTCTTAAGCCAAGCAATCCACAATCGTGTATTCCAACTAATCACAACTCAACAAAATGATTGGTTTTCATTTTATCTCGGATTAAATTGATTCAAATTCGTCGATAAGATGATATACTATATTTCAATGTTAATTCTTACAAGAAACGATGGTCCTCTAGTTCAACAGAAAGAATCAGACGTAATAGACTCTGCCCAAAGACCCTGAATCGGTCATTTGGAGATAATCAGTGATCACTCCATTATCCACTCTCGATCGATACGAGATACCGAGCAGAAGCTTCATGTCCATAGATGGTGCTACCAGTATTGAAATCGGTAGTTTCTGCACAAAATAAAAACTGTCATAAAACTAAACGTTGTACTTCACGCATGTGTACAACATGTCGTCGGATGAGGATGCAGTAGGTATAGTTGTATGAAGATTAGATATCCAATAATCTTCATACAACGCTGAAAGTCGGTTTGAAAAAATGTGATCATATTTGTTTTTAATTCATTCTTTCATTCCGGACAAAATTATTATGTATATGTAATTTTTTCAAAATTTAACCAAAATAAAGTTATTTTCTTTCCTTTTTGACTTTTATACAAACCAAGTTTGTCTCTTGTACGAATAATTAATTCAATTCTAAATTAATTTTTTCACATACAGTGTGTAATTTTCGTATAGACCAGAGGTGAATATTTTTATTACGCTACTGATTTATTTCTCCAATACTTAAGGATAAAGGTTGACGTAGTACATCTGTTATTAAATGGTTTCTTTCTGGCTCAAGTTATCGTGGCCACGGCCGGACGTTCAAATTTGACTTTGAATTCTTCATCACGGACTCGAATCCAATCGTTTTTCTCCAAAAAAAATCGAAAATTACAGACATCTGGGCAAAAAGATAACGAGATGTCCCACAGAACAGCGCTAAAAGTGGAAAATTTAGAGAATAAAAACTAAAAAATTGGTTCATTTCCCTAAAGGAATAATGAATCTTTTTGTAAAATATGCCAGGCTTTTTCGAATGAATAATTTTCATAAATCCTCCGGTGATAAATTATTTCATCAGAATAGCTTCGCAGAGATGTAAATAATCCGTGCATAACTGGAAAACTAGAAATGGCGAAAAATTATCAGCACTGCTTACTCAGAGTGTTCGAATAATGAGGCAATTTTCACCACCACTTAGTTAGTAGTTGGAAGTTGGGATCCATGTCAATTACCGCATCAAATGCAAAAGTTTGCCGAAAGTGAGTAGATCATGATTATTCAATGGTCTACGCAGAAATTCATGTAAATTGATGGAACTAATCCACGAAAGTTATGAAGAATATGTTCCGGGAATATTGAGTTTAATATTCCTTACCAACTAGATCCTTCTGCTCCATCGGGAAGTAATTTATAGGAGGTATTTACCGAACAGTTTTGCCGTGATTGAACATTTCAGGATCCTTCTCGTGTTGAGAATAAATTATATTATTTACTTGTCAGGATCCAAAGGATTTCAGTCATGAATGAGTCGAAAACAATGATCCATGTTCAATAAATCTTTCGAAGAACTTTTCTAAGAGAATATAAACTAAGTTATTGGTATCATATGAGTATTTTGATGGAAGTTTGAATGTTTGTTGCTTAGTTAAGTTTCAATCGCTGGAAAATAATATTTGTACCAAAGGAGCGTATGGGCTATACAGTGGTAGTCAAGAGTCCCCTGTCCCATTTCTGAAGTTATGTCAACAAGTTAAGAGCGTTCCTGCTAATCGGGTCCTTCATGAATGGCTTCGTATAATAAATATACTTATGCATATATTTCACAAATCAAATAGACCCCAGGGGGTTCATTGATCTGCCGAGAAAGCAAGAGCAGACGCGTTTCTGGCTTCTTGGCCTTCATCAGTACCCTGTAGCTTTCCCGACAAATTCAACTAAACTGACCCGGGTTAAGCCTTTCAGAGTCGGCTCGGTCGATCATTATAATCGCCCACGCCACCTATGAAACGAAACACGGAAATCAGCCTCTCCCCACTGATTTCCGTGTTTCGTTTCATAGGTGGCGTGGGCGATTATAATGATCGACCGAGCCGACTCTGAAAGGCTTAACCCGGGTCAGTTTAGTTGAATTTGTCGGGAAAGCTACAGGGTACTGATGAAGGCCAAGAAGCCAGAAACGCGTCTGCTCTTGCTTTCTCGGCAGATCAATGAACCCCCTGGGGTCTATTTGATTTGTGAAATATATGCATAAGTATATTTATTATACGAAGCCATTCATGAAGGACCCGATTAGCAGGAACGCTCTTAACTTGTTGATTTTTTTTAACAACGGTATCGCCATTTTTCATTATTATTGAAGTTATGTCAATTATTTTATCATTACTAAATGTTGGTCGAACAGATCGTTTGGCATCTTGAACAATCCCTTGTCGCCATCTACGGGGGGAAGGGGAAGCTTCTGCTCAGCATCTCGTATCGATCGAGAGTCAATAATGGAGCGATCATTGCTTATCTCTAAATGATAGATTTGGTTGTTCGTTGATTTTGTTGAGATCTGATTAGTGGAATACACGAAGTACACATGTCCGACGACATGTTCTACAGATGCGCGAAGTACAAGGTTTATTTTTACTGTCGCAGTTTTTATTTTCTGTAGAAAATATAGAGTTTCAATACTGGTAGCGCCATATATGGACGGGAAGCTTCTGCTCGGTATTAAGTATAGATCGAGAGTTGACAATGGAGCGATCATTTTGTATCCCCAAATGACAGATTCCGGGTCTTTAGGTAGACTCAATTACTGTTGAACTACTGGACCACCATTTCTTGTAAGAATTTATGACAATAACTATCAGTTATTGTCATAACTATTAACAAATTAATTCTAAAGATTTTCATTAAGCGTCTGACGAAGGAGTCTGATATAGACTCCGAAACGTTACGATATATGTAGTTGTTTCTTCGTTGATGTTGTTTCGTTGATGTTTGTTATGCAACATTGTTCAATTGATTACTTCTGACAAATATCTTGTGTTTCTTACGCAGAAGCAAATCACAAAATAATTAATTTTTATTTTATAGATATTTTTCAGACTTTGGGAGAGAAAACCCAGAAAAAAAAACCGTTTAATATTAGGTATCCATAGGCTAACATATACAGGGTCTTTATAAATGATTCTAACATCGCAGTTGGCTTTGGATTTCTTATTGCCACTTCTCACTTAACGTGTTCTGTTTATATTATATAATTGACAGCCAATATGTAATTATTGTCATATCTCAAACCTCAAATGTCCCTGAATGAATTATCTTCACAGTATGGTGTACCCTTGAATACTTGCCACAAAGTATTGAAAAAAAATTGGTGCAAGCACTGAAGTGAAGTCAGAAGCTTTTGCGCGTATGTTCTATTGTCCATTCTCCTTTATTGAACACTCTTAATCGAATTTACCATGGTGAATTCTATTGTCTGTTCTCCTGTATTGGACACTCCGAATTTACCATGGTAAATTCGATTACGAGTGTCAAATATAGGAGAACAGACAATAGAATTCACCATGGTAAATTAAGAGTGTCCAATACAGGAGAATGGACAATAGAACATACGCATATTTTTTAATAATTCTTTTAAAATTTTCTAGCAATACGATGTTCACAAAATTTCAGAAACGTCCTTAGGTTTATATTCTAAAACTACTCACCAAGTTTCAATTCGATCGGATTAGTATTGGTTATAGACAAAATTATTACTAGGAAATCGTTGGGCCGATTATGCCCATTAACGAACTTGTCCGTCATATTAGGATGCGCCACCTACCCTGAAAATCTCTTTCCGTTCTCAAGTTATCGTGGCAACGGCCGGCCGGACATAATCAAATTCTGCCTCGAATTCTTGATCAGGGAGTCGAACTCAATCGTTTGAGACCATTTTCGGCGAAAAATTCGAAAATTACAGACATTTGGGCAAAATGATAAAGCGATGTTCCCCAGAAGGCACGCGCAAAAAACTAAATTTGTACCCTTACAAAATAACGATGGTAAAGCAACTACTACGAATAGATATTCCACGTCGCCTAGAGTGGTTTCTAAATAATTTCAACGTCGACAGATTATCGGACTTTTTTTTAGTGATGAGGCTTCGTTTAACTTGTCGAGTTATGTGTATTCTCAAAACTACAGATTTTGGACATCTGAGAATCCCCAGTTTTATTGAGACGCCATGACATTCGCAAAAATTGGTGTGTGGTTAGCAGTTTCTCGTCGTAGAATATGACAGCTTTCTTTCATGATACCATTAATGGTGAAGTGTACCTAAGAATAATGCTGATGCTGGTGCCATCATAAACTAACTGGATGTCGAAGATATACAGTTGGGATATTATCAACAAGATGGGGCAACTGCGCACACCACTTCTACAAATCTAAGCTATTTGAGGGAGGTCTATGACAACCGTATAATAAGTCGAGAACTCCAGCCTGCCTTTCAAACTCTCCCGACTTGACTTCCCTGGACTTTAACATCTTTGCATATCTGAAACATGAGGTCTTAAAAAGTCAATACGATAATATTGAGGACCTCAATCATCAATAATAATGTGCTGCCAAAATATTGGCCCACAAATGTTAAAAAATATGGAGAAGTATAACGGGTAATTCCTTTTGCGGAATTACCCGTTATACTTCTCCATTTTAATAAACTTATCCGCGTTATCCTATTTTCTTGTTAAAAAATATATTCGACAACAAACGAAAAAGAATTTATAAATGCCTAGAGAATAATGGAGCACATTTTGAATATTTCATATTTTTTCTTTTTTGAGAAATATTTTTCAAAAAAGAAAAAAAATTTCTTGAAAATTTCTGCACGCCAGTAAAGAAGATACAAAGACCTTACTAAAATGGGTTCAAGCCCTGTGGACAGGAGCTTTCTGGCGCTCTAGTTCAAACAGACAAATTATATCTCCGAAAGTATTGGTTTCTCAGAGTTGGGAATTATATCAATGTATTCATATGATAGATCTGCATCATAAAGGAAATTCAATTTAAATAATAGTTTATTTATCAAGATTGAATGAGCAATCATGAGAATGAGAACTGCACCATGGAAGAAATCAAATTAAATCTGGCCAATTTTGCCCAATAACGAACTAACGAACCGAGATATTAATCTCCCTAAACTACTCTGAAAATTTCAACTACCTACCTCATTCCGTTCGAGAGTTATATCTATGTCTATGGATGAAAAGCAGTCTCACTACTCTCAGATCTCTTACTTCATGTTCCGTTCCGAAATGTAAGAATTTTCTGAGAAAACCTAATTTCGGAGCAAACAACTGAGATTTTTCTCACTTTGCTCACAATTCTTCGATTGATTAGATAATGTCATGTCTCAGGAACATCATTTGACATTATGACAATTCATACATAGAATAATATCATTCTGTGACAACGTTGAAATACGATTTATTATTGAAATTTTGAAAAATCATATCTCCGAAAGTATTAGCTTGTTAGAGTTAATAATGATATCATTGGATTCTTATGGTAAAACAGCTTATTGAAAAAAATTTAATTTGGAATTTGCCTTGTAAAATAATTTTTTTTTTGTTACTCCGAAACCATCTGTCCGATTTTGCCCAATAACGAACTTAGCCGAGATATTCATCTCCCAAACCTACTCTGAAAATTTCAACTGTCTAGCTCATTCCGTTCGAGAGTTATCGTGCCTACGGCCGGCCGGACCGGCCGGACGGCCGGACAGAATGAATTTCGACCACGGATTCTTGATCAGTGAGTCTTACCAAATCGTTTAAGACCATTTTCATCGAAAAATTCGAAAATTACAGACATTTGGGCAAATTGATAAGCACTCAGTTCCGAGGAACTAGAGCGCCAAAAAGTACCACAGGACCTACTTTCCCTATTCAAAAAAATTAGAGGGTTGATGGGAATGGCACAGGGTGTAATAAAAATCCTTCAAAAATGCATAAAAATTTGGTAAAAGTGAAACGAAAATTGACCTGTTTCAGGATTTTGTTGCCGAATATTTTCCTTCTGAGAAAATGAATTTGTTCCATGATTTTGACGCGCACTGTATAATAATTCAAAAAAATGTATCACCCTCCCCTTTCATATCATACATGATAGTTTCTAGAATAATTCGAAAACTCTACGTGCTTCGAAAGGAAACTATGTCCTGCAATAGTAAAACTAGATGTCACTGATGCGGTGTGATATCCCCTTCTGATCCAATCTCTGAATTATGGTCGCCAAATGCGTCGTTCTTGGCAGCTAACATCGTCATCATTTTTATCGGTATTCACGGGTGGTTAGTGGTAAAACTTTCGAGAGAATTCTGACATAAGGCATTTCAGTGGAATATTTCAACTTATGATTATCCTACTATGCACAAAAAGAGACTAGAATTATTCTTTTTGGCGCTCTAGTTCCTCGGAACTGAGTGCTCATCAATTTGCCCAAATGTCTGTAATTTTCGAATATTTCGATGAAAATGGTCTTAAACGATTTGGTTCGACTCACTGATCAAGAATCCGTGGTCGAAATACATTATGTTCGGCCGGTCCGGCCGGCCGTAGGCACGAAAACTCTCGAACGGAATGAGCTAGAGAGTTGAAATTTTCAGAGTAGGTTTGGAGGATAAATATCTCGGCTAAGTTCGTTATTGGGCAAAATCGGACAGATGGTTTCGGAGTAACAAAAAAAAAATTTTTTTTTTACAAAACAAATTCCAAATTAATTTTTTTTTAATAAGCAGTTTTATCATAAGAATCCATTCATATCATTTTTAACTCTAACAAGCTAATACTTTCGGAGATATGATTTTTTAAATTTCAATGTAAATCGTATTTCACAGATTATTCTATGTATGAATTGTCATAATGTCAACTTGACAGAAGGGAATATTGTAACTTCAAAAATATTGGGGTTGAAATACTCGTATTTTAGCGATGCAACGGGAACCTCACCCGAAAATGTTTGAAAATATTACGTAAATATTGAAAGCATAATTCTGTAGTTCGAGAGAAAATTTGGTGAACGTAGATCAGGAAATTTTTGATCGATTACAAGGTAATTTTTGGCGCTCTAGTTCCTCGCAACTGAGTGCTTATCAATTTGCCCAAATGTCTGTAATTTTCGAATATTTCGATGAAAATGGTCTTAAACGATTTGGTTCGACTCACTGATCAAGAATTCGTGGTCGAAATTCATTCTGTCCAGCCGGTCCGGCCGGCCGGCCGGCCGGCCGTAGGCACGATTACTCTCGAACGAAAGGAGTTAGCGGATTGAAAATTGCAAGGTGGTTTTGGAGCGTAAATATCTCGGACAAGTTCGTTCGATATATCTGAAATTTAGCATCAAATTGTAGAATCAAGACCTTTATACGCATGTGAAGTTTTGTATTGACCAGATTACCGCAAAGTGTAAAAAAAAATTTTTGAAAATTTAAAAAAAGTTTTTCCACAATAACTCTCGAACGGAATGAGCTAGGTAGTTGAAATTTTCAGAGTAGGTTAGGGAGATGAATATCTCGGTTAAGTTCGTTATTGTGCAAAATTGGCCTGATTTAATTCGATTTCTTCCATGGTGCAGTTCTCATTCTCATGATTGCTCATTTAATCTTGATGAATAAATTATTATTTGAATTGAATTTCCTTTATGATGCACCTCTATCATATGTATACATTGATATAATTCCCAACTCAGAGAAACCAATACTTTCGGAGATATAATTTGTCTGTTTGAACAAGAGCGCCAGAAAGCTCCTGTCCACAGGGCTTGAACCCATTTTTCTTCTTTGTAAAAGTCAAAGATCGCGTCTAGAAAAATCTCGATTCCAGAAACCTGAATTTGTATTAACATTATAAATGGACGACGGGCTTTGCGGGTAAAGCGTGAAAATGTAAGTAGGGCCAAAAATACGAAAATAGGTTCAATATTCTCAGATATTGGAAAGAAAAGTGGGAAAGCCATGTGGAAAGGAGCTACAGCGCTCTTGCTCAAACTGTGACAATTCATCTCCGAAATTATTGGTTCCTCAGAGTTGGGAATGATATCAATGGATTCTTTTAATAGAATAGCATCTTAAGAGAAACTAAATTAGAATTAAATAACGAAATTATCCGAGATATTCATTCCTCAAATTTACTCTGAAAATTATATTATATCAATTGAAACTTAGCCAATATTCGAATTATGCTTTCACTGAAGAAATTCTTAACCCAATTTGATAAAATTACCAAATTATATACATATATCCATCATCATATGGATTATCCAAGGGCATATAGGGTAGGGGTAATTATAATATCCTCCTATAATTGGTCATTTTGATTTCAATCATACTTCACTTGTTAGAACAGAAATACATTTGACATGTCTGTTATAGGTCGATAAGATTACATGTATGAACATTGAACACAGATAGAACACAGACAGATAGAATTCGCATTCTATGAAAACATAGAAGTACCATGTATTATTGAAATTTTGAAAAATCATATCTCCGAAAGTATTAACTTATTAGATTTGAAAATGATATCAATGAATTCTTATGATGAAACTGAATCTTAAAACAAATTTAATCAGAAATTTGTAATGTAAAAGAAAATTTTTATTCGTTATTCCGAATCCGGACGATTTTGCCCAATAACGAACTTAACCGAGATATTTATCTCCCACACCTACTCTGAAAATTTCAACTGTCTAGCTCATTCCGTTCGAGAGTTATCATGTTAACAGCCGGCCGGACGGACGGAGGGGCGGCCGGACAGATTCCATCTCGACCACAGATTCTTGAGCCAAACCAAAGCGTTTAAGACCATTTGTTTGAGAAAAGTTATTTACTCACCCTTATGAAATGATTTTTAATTATCTTAATGCAGCATTTGTAGAAAAAAATGTTCCACTATTCCTGAATATGAAAACACTGAGTTTCAACTTGATTTTCATTCAATATCCGCCATAAGCGTATACACAATTTCATCGTCACCTATTCTGACATTCTCATCATATAAATAATATACAATGATGGATATCATATAATATCTAAACACGTTATGATATCAGCGAACGATACAGTTCGCAATAAGTCATAGGGTTAATATAAAGCGTGCCAAAAAAGTAACGTAACTCGTCAATAATTCGTGTACGAAGAATTATTAAGGAAAATCACACCCGTCGATTTTTAATTTCAAAAGCAGTTTACCGTATGCTTTTTTAAATTTGATATTTCTCACCCCCTACGACCCCCACCCCTCTACTTTATTATTTCAAATGGGAAAATATGGATTGTGGTCAAATGAAAGGTAATTTGATTACCTACTCAATGGTGCGAATGAGAGAAAAATTGGTTGTGCCGTTCTTTGTCGCTCTAATTACTCGGAACTGAGTGCTTATCAATTTGCCCAAATGTCTGTAATATTCGATTTTATTTATAATTTACCATGGTAAATTCGAATTAGGTGTCCAATACAGGAGAATGGACAACATAATTTACCATGGTAAATTCGATTAAGGGTGTCCAATACAGAAGAATGAACAATAGAACATACGCGCAAAACCTTCTGACTTCACGTCAGTGGTTGAACCAATTTTTTCTTTGAGTTATCAAGGAAATATTATTCCATGTGTGTATAACTCGGAAACCATTAGGCCGATTATGCCCAAAATCGAACTCAACTCTCCCTTTCGGATACGAAACCTACCCTGAAAATTGCAAGTCCCTATCTCCTTTCGTTCGAAAGTTATCGAGGCAACGGTCACCCATCTACTGAACTCACACAAGAATGCTCGAATCTCCAACAATATTTAACCGATCGTATTAAAACTTGAAACTGGGCAGTAGAGTTAGGTTATGAAGGCTCTTGCAAAATTTCAGCAATTTCAAACGAATAGTTACTGATACATAGAATTTTTTTTTTTATTTTCAATGATTTATTAAAAATTTTCTACAAATCCTATCCTCACCAAATTTTGCAAACATTTCCGCGTTGGCATTCTACAAATAATATCCATGTTTGAATTCAATCGGATCAGTATTTTTCGAGTTAATGAGCTACAAAAAACCACCAAATTTCAGAAAATTTCAGATGGCTATAACTCTAAAACCGTTTGACTGATTATGCTCATAATCAAACTGAAATGTCGCGTTCTAGTGCACATCCTAACCTGAAAACTTGAAGCCGCTATATCTTTCCGTTCTCAAGTTATCGTGACAACAAAAATATTTTTCAATAATTTTTTAATAATTTTCTAGCCATACGATTCGCAAAAAATTTCACAAACGTTCACAAAGGTTTATATTCTACAACTACTCACCAAGTTTCAATTCGATCAGATTTATATTGGTTGAAAACAAAATTATTACTCGGAAACCACTGGGCCGATTATGCCCATTAACGAACTTGTCCGTCGTATTGAGATGCGCCACCCACCCTGAAAGTTCAAGTCGCTAGCTCTTTTCGTTCTCAAGTTATCGTGGCAACGGCCGGACGGCCGGACGGCCGGACGGCCGGCCGGACAGAATCAAATTAGACATCGAATTCTTCATTGGGGAGTCGAACTTAATTATTTGAGACCATTTTCGTCAAAAAATTCGAAACTTACAGACATTTGGGCAAAATGATAACGCGATGTTCCCCAGAACATACGCGCAAAAAGCCGTGTAACGAATTTCCAGTTTCGCAAAACTTTTCGATAATATCAAGAAGAAATCGTTGTGTCGAAGAAACGCGTCACAAGAATAAATCTTAAATAATGTTTCATATGGGGAAGATTAAATTTAATAGAAAATACCTTTTATCGTAACAAATTACTTATAATCTAAATTATATTCAATTCCTCCCCCCCCCCCCCCCCATCTCTACAACATGAAGTAGTTGAGATATCATTGACGTACCCCTTGAAGGATATTAGATTTTGGTCTTCGCAATTTTCAATTTGTACGTATATTGCTCAGCCTTCACACTTGAAGTATAAATGAAAATTTCCTTCTGGCCATTTCATCAAGTCTGACGTGAAAATGTAAGATAATAACGAGGATAATAATTTTTCATGAGGAAATTCCGCCTCATATCCTCTTATTATATACTTGAATCAGAAAAGAAGCTTGAAGGGAATGCAACATCTGTTGTAACTTGATTTCGGTACACGTGGTCATTTCATTACAATCATGATTGAATAATTTTTCTTTGGTTCGACTCAGTGATCAAGAATCCGAGGTCGAAATCGATTCTGTCCGGCAGGCCGGCCGGCCGTAGGCACGATAACTCTCGAACGAAAGGAGTTAGCGGATTGAAATTTGCAAGGTGGGTTTGGAGCGTAAATATCTCGGACGAGCTCGTTAATGGGCGAAATCCATCAAGCGGTTTCGATTTATGGCCGATTTTAGTAAAAACATTTTTTATGAATATTTCCGAAACCGATCACTCGATCTATCTGAAATTTAGCATCAAATTCAAAATTGTAGAATCATGACCTTTATACGCATGTGAAGTTTTGTATTGACCAGATTACCGCAAAGTGTAAAAAAAAATTTAGAAAATTAAAAAGAAGTTTTTCTACAACAACTCTCGAACGGAATGAGCTAGGTAGTTGAAATTTTCAGAGTAGGTTAGGGAGATGAATATCTCGGTTAAGTTCGTTATTGGGCAAAATTGGCCAGATTTATTTTGATTTCTTCCATGGTGCAGTTCTCATTCTCAGATTGCTCATTTAATCTTGATAAATAAACTATTATTCGAATTGAATTTCCTTTATGATGCAGTTCTATCATAAGAATACATTGATATAATTCCCAACTCTGAGAAACCAATACTTTCGGAGATATAATTTGTCTGTTTGAACTAGAGTGCCAGAAAGCTCCTGTCCACAGGGCTTGAACCCAATTTTCTTGATTAATCTTGGTTTTCAGTTAATTTATCACGATCCGGTACTGAGTACACTGCCTGTCCAAAGATTATTATATTAAACCCCATAAGGTTAGCAGAGCCACTTGCGAAAATTTCAATGAAACCTATTGCATTAATTGTCGAGAACTTGTCGCGAAAGAAAAAAGTTTTGTCACGCACTCAGTTCTTTTTTATATGGGGTGGCTCTGCTAACTTAATATTAAGTTAGCAGAGCAAATTGCAAGGAAACTTATTGCATTAATTGTCGAGAATTTGTCGTGAAAGAAAATAAACTGTCGGGTGCTTAGTTTTTTGGCGCTCTAGTTCCTCGGAACTGAGTGCTTATCAATTTGCCCAAATGTCTGTAATTTTCGAATTTTTCGATGAAAATGGTCTTAAACAATTTGGTTCGACTCATTGATCAAGAATCCGTGGTCGAAATTCATTCTGTCAGGCCGGTCCGGCCGGCCGTAGGCACGATAACTCTCGAACGGAATGAGCTAGACAGTTGACATTTTCAGAGTAGGTTTGGGAGATAAATATCTCAGCTAAATTCGTTATTGGTCAAAATTAGACAGATGGTTTCGGAGTTACAAAAAACTAACTTTTTTTACACAACAAATTCCAAATTAATGTTTTTTCAATAAGCAGTTTTACCATAAGAACTCAATGATATCATTTTTAACTCTAACAAGCTAATACTTTCGGAGATATGATTTTTCAACATTTCAATAATAAATCGTATTTCTACGTTTTCACAGAATGATATAATTATTCTATGTATGAATTGTCATAATATCAACTAATTTTTCTGAGACATGACATTATCTTATCAATCGAAGTATTATGAGAATAAAGTGTAATCCGAAATGTGAGCAAAGTGAGAAAAATCTCAGTTGTTTGCTCCGAAATTAGTTTTTCTCAGAAAAATCTTACATTTCGGAAAGGAACATGAAGTAAGAGATCTGAGAGAAGTGAGACTGCTTTTCATCCATAGACATAAAATGCTCAGTTCTCTCACTTAATGACGGGACTGACGGAAGGGAATATTATAACTTCAAAAATATTATGTTGGTGTTGAAATACTCGTATTTTGGCGATGCAACGGGGACCTCACCCGAAAATGTTTGAAAATATTACGTAAATATTGAAAGCATAATTCTGTAGTTCGAGAGAGGAGAAAATTTGGTGAACGTAGATCAGGAAATTTTTGATCGATTACAAGGTTATTATTACTTCTCTTCTTTCATACATGTTTTATGGAATATCTACTATTTGTAGGTACTTTAAACCTGTTTTGGGCAATTGTCATACGAAACTTGTTTTTTTGGCGCTCTAGTTCCTCGGAACAGAGTGCTTATCAATTTGCCCAAATGTCTGTAATTTTCCAATTTTTGGCTGAAAATGGTCTCAAACGATTTGGTTCGACTCACTGATCAAGAATCCGAGGTCGAAATCGAATCTGTCCAGCCGGCCGGCCGGCCGTAGGCACGATAACTCTCAAACGAAATGAGTTAGAGGATTGAAATTTGCAAAGTGGGTTTGGAGCGTAAATATCTCGGACGAGTTCGTTAATGGGCGGAATCCATTAAGCGGTTTCGGAGTTATGGCCGATTTTAGTAAAAATATTTTTTATGAATATTTCTGAAACCGATCACTCGATCTATCTGAAATTTATTATTGACCAGATTACCGCAAAGAGTCAAAAAAAAATTTTTGAAAATAAAAAAAAAAAATTCTACAATAACTCTCGAACTGAATGAGCTAGGTAGTTGAAATTTTCAGGGTAGGTTAGGGAGATGAATATCTCGGTTAATGTCGTTATTGGGCAAAATTGGCCAGATTTAATTTGATTTCTTCCATGGTGCAGTTCTCATTCTCAGATTGCTCATTTAATCTTGATAAATAAAGTATTATTTGAATTGAATTTCCCTTATGATGCAGTTCTATCATATGAATACATTGATATAATTGCCAACTCTGAGAAACTAATACTTTCGGAGATATAATTTGTCTGTTTGAACTAGAGCGCCAGAAAGCTCCTGTCCACAGGGCTTGAACCCATTTTTTTTTTATATGGACTAACTGCTAACATTAGGTTAGCAGAGCCAAACACAAATCACGTAACTTGGTTAATTATATTTTTTTTGAACCAGAAATTGACTAAATAATTGTCAAATGATAGTCGAGAATTTGTCGTGAAAGAAAAAAGTTCTTCGCGCGCATAGTTTTTTTCATATGGGCTAACTTATAATAGGTTAGCAGAGCTACTCACAAATCACGTAACTTGGTTAATTGTATTTTTTTCAACCAGAAATGGACTAAATAATTGTCGAACGAATAAAGATGAATTTGTCATGAAAAAAAAAAGTTTTTAGCGCGCTTAGTTTTTTTTATATGGGCTAACTTAATATTAGGTTAGCACGTAACTTGGTTAATTGTATTTTTTTTCAACCAGAAATGAACAAAATAATTGTCGAAAGACCAAAACGTGTTTGTCGTGACAGAAAAAAAATTGTCGCGCACTTAGTTTTTTTTATATAAGGTTGCTCTGCTAACTTAATATTAAGTAAGCAGAGCCACCCTATATATAGTGATAACATTTCTGAATATAGAATGAAGAGACCTTTCAAACGATGTATCACAAGCCCATACCTGTCTTTCAAAAGGGGGTTGAAGGTAGGGTTCGCATTTTTACGAAGAAGGAGGACAATTTAAAATTTAAATTTGATGGGTTTCGTGATTTTCCATAATATGTACAGTTACCAAGACAATGAATTTATTCAATTTGGTTTTCCACACTGTATAATATTCCTTGTATTTGTGGTAAATGGTATACAGGAGAAACATTGAGACCAATAAAGGTAATAGAGGTAAGTCATATCATAAGTAACTTACGGAATAGAGACAAACAAAAATAAAAAATTGCAGAAAACGTATGTACAATCCATGGAGATCACATGATGGATTGGATTCAAACAAAGATTCTGATACATCGGAGTTTGATGGCATAAAAAGGAAACTTAAAAGTCGACTTTTATTTTATTGAACAGAGAATGCAATTCGGCAAATTGCTCAATTAGAATTGACATTATTTGGTTGAATTTGTGGAAAAAGCAGCTGGAACTTGTAAATTTCTATGTAAAGTCAAACCCTCTTGCTGTTGCTCTCAAGTGAAAAATTTCGAATTTCAGAATAACTGTCAACAAACACTTATCCGGTGGTGTCTAAAGAAGGAGACCGATTGAGTCTCCGAAACGTTACAAAATAGTTGTTTTATCGTTGCGGTTGTTTCGTTACTGTTTATTAGGCTACATTGTTATATTGCTTATGTAAAAATATCATGTGTTTGTAACGCAGCAGCAGTTTAAAATTTTTTTTTTATTTTATAGATATTGGGGAGAAAACCCAGGAAGGAATCATTTATCGATGAATTCACCTCCCAAAGTATTCTGCAGTGATTACTTAAATCAATAATAATTTCAGTTTTTGTATTGATTGTTACCTCCTATTGAAAGGAGGATTAGAAAGACAATAAGCTGAAGTGAATTGAATTCCTATACTGTAAATTCCTTTATTTCACTTTATCACAAATTGATATCTGATGTAAATCTTGAAATAAAAATAAAATAGCCGATGAATTCTGTAGAAATGAACGATAAATTTCCATTAAACTAAGTAACGAAATATCAGACATCAAATCCTTTTCCAATGCTCAACGCAAGCTTTTCTATAGGAAACATTTTCCATTATACTGTCAAGTGAATGATTTTTCGAGATAAATAAGAAGACATACGATCTGGAAAAGAGAGTCGAGGTTTGTTTACCGCACTTGTCTGGATTCTATTTGATGAAGGGAGAATTATCTTTGGCACAGATGAGAATTGCATCGTGAATAAAAGCTGCATATTCCAAAACGGATATTCTATCCTGGAAATATACGAGTACAAATTACTCCTTCATCTGCTAATTTTAGTTTGAGATCACTGTGAACTGATTACGAACACTATGTAATTACACTCTGGTCCACTAAAATTTGGAATGTCGGGGTAGTATATTCTAAAACAAGTTGCAGAATGGGCTCCTATTCAAACACGAATGCGAAATTCGAAAACGAGCGACGAAGCAGCGAGTTTTCGAACGCATGAGTGTTGGGAATGGCTTCTGCAACGAGGATTAGACGATATTTTATCTATTTCAGGCAAGTTTTGTAAAATACTGTTCAAATTTAATGAAACATTCGGATTATACATCCTAGTGACTTTTGTATTGTATCTTGGCAGCTGGTGTGACTGTTACAAAAGTTGACAGATTATGGAATTTTAATTCAGTTTCCCAATAGCATGAATGATTCAAAATTAGCCAGAAGGAAATCCCTAGTATCTTATTTTTTAATGAAATTGGATAGGATCGAATGGCAGTGCTGACTACCACAAAACGAAAAATATAACCATAAACAATGCGGGAATTACTTCATTGCAACACTGTTTTTAGTACTGCAATGAACTCATTACGATACTGAAATAGAGAAAAGATTTTGATAATCTAATTAAAAAATTGGTTCAAGCACTGACATGAAGTCAGGAGCTTTTGCGCGTATATTCTATTGTCGTCCATTCTCCTGTATTGGACTCTCTTAATCGAATTTACCATGGTGAATTCTATTGTCTGTTCTCCTGTATTGAACAGTGGACACTCTTAATCGAATTTACCATGGTAAATACGATTAAGAGAGTGTCCAATACAGGAGAACGGACAATAGAATTCACCATGGTAAATTCGATTAAGAGTGCCCAATACAGGAGAATGGACAATAGAATATACGCGCAAAAGCTCCTGACTTCACGTCAGTGCTTGTTTTGAAATTTCCTAGTGATACGATTCTCACAAAATTCCACCAACTTGCTAAGGTTTATATTCTACAACTATTCACCAAGTTTCAAATCGATCGGATTTATATTTTTTATTAAAAACAAAATTATTTCTCGGAAACCATTGGGCCAATTATGCCTATTAACGAACTTGTCCGTCGTATTGGGATGCGCCACCTACCCTGAAAATCTCAAGTCGCTAGCTCTTTCCGTTCTCAAGTTATCGTGGCAACGGCCGGCCGGTCTGCCGGCCGGACGGACATAATCACATTTGACCTCGAATTCTTTATCAGGGAGGCGAACCCAATCGTTCGAGACGATTTTCGGCGAAAAATTCGAAAATTACAAACATTTGGACATAATGATAACGCGATGTTGCCCAGAACATACGCGCAAAAATTGGGTATTCATTGAACAAAAATTGATACCTACATCAATAAACTCAAAGAAACTATTAATTTTTATGTATTTAATTTCGTTATTATATTTCGATTCTTCAGTTCAAATCAGTAACGACCTTTGTTTGAAGAATTATGTAAAACAGTGAGAGAGTCCTGCGGACAGGAGCTTTGGCGCTCTTGTTCAAACTTTGACAATTCATCTCCGAAATGATTGGTTTCTCAGAGTTTGGAATGATATCAATGGATTCTTATAATAGAACTGCATCAAAAAAGGAACTAAATTAAAATTAAATAACGAACTTATCCGAGATATTCATTCCTCAATTCTACTCTGTAAACTATATCATATCAATTGAAACTTAGCTAAATACCAGTTTTGATTTCACTGAAGATATTTTGAACCCAATTTGATGAACTTACCAAATTATATATTTCCATCATCATATGGATTATCGAAGGGCATATAGGGTAGGGGTAATTATAATATCCTATAATTGGTCATTTTGCATTCAATCATACTTTGTTTGTTAGAACAGAAATACATTTGACATTTCAGTTATAGGTAGATAAGATTACATGTATGAACAGTGGAACACAGATAGGACCCAGAAAGATCTAATTCGCATTATGTGAAAACACGATATATTATTGAAATTTTGGAACAACTATATCTCCGAAAGTTTGAAATATTAGCTTGTTAAAGTTGGAAATGATATCAATGGATTCGTATGATGAATCTGGATCCTAAAAAAAATCAAAAATTCTTCCATTCAAACACAGGGGAACAGATTATTCATATCTGCTCAATAGCTAATATGATATATCTTGATATTTTTTGAAAGAAAATTCCATAAAACGGAGTAAAATTTCAGTGTTATTCTTTCAATCAAATTACCCTACTGTGGTAATCACACGGTCTGTTGTAAACCCAGAGAACGAGTTAGGCTCAGCAATTATTTTATGTATAAATTCATTTATATTCACTTTCTGCAAACTTAGTGCGAACTATATAAACTATTAAATCAATTTATTTTGTATAATAAAGGTTTTTGGTCCAAACTAGGACTGTAGGAAAAGTAGTTTCCCAGTAACAATCAATCAATATTGGAACTCATGATTTATCATTGCCAGTGTAAACAAAGGAGAAAGTGAGGTTATGCATATAGCATATATTATGAATTCTGTGGCTGGAATTGTAAATGAAAACAGGATGCATATGAAGTGGCAAAATGAGAGGGTCTCAAAACCAACTACGATGTTACAATCATTTATAAAGACCCTACAGGGTCGAACTTTTTGTTTGTTTTTACTTGAACTTATCCCGTTTCCCCTAGGTTTATTAATTAATGAGAAGAATATCAATACCTGAGTGAACGTGAATTATTACTCCGCCTTTCACAAACACCATGAATCCATTAAATTGAATTTTGACTGATGAATTTTCTGAAGAAATATCCTTTCTTATTCCAGCTTCCATGGGAACACGTGCATAACATGCTAACATGTCTCGTTTTATAATATTTTGATTGTTTATATTACTGGAGGATATCATACTTTATCTCCTCATATATCTCATCATTTTCATCAAAGGCAGAATTCAAATGCGGAATTCTTGTTTAAAATATTGGAATTTTCTGATGTTATATAGGTATCGAAATCGGAAATTTCGAAGGGGTTTATCGAGGAAAAATACGAAAGTTTCGTAGAGTTTCGTGTTTTCGGAGTGAAAAGATAGGGGTTTATTAAAAAAAAATCGCGAAAAGACGAATAAACGCCGATTTTGGCAAAAGGAGCAAAATTGTGGAAAGGAATTCGGAGGAACGGTGGTGTACGGAACGACGGTATTGGCGGAAACGCGAAGACGAGATTCGAAATTAGTCCGTAACGGAGCCCGTTTTTCGATCCTCTCTTTCGTTTTCCCGGAAGAACTATAGGAAAATGTGACTTTTCGCGAAAATCTGACGTTTCACCTATTTCTGTGGCTAATTTTAACGCGGCTCCTTCAAGGTCGACGTTTTCGGTCTGAACGAGCGACGAGAAATGTCAAATCAAATTTGAATTTCCAACGGAATTACTCGAAAACCATGGAATCGTCTAGAAAAACTGCAAGAAATATGAACGAGTAACCGATTCCGATCGATCGCTTGACAGGATATACGATATTCTGAAAATCGAAAGACGGAAATCATCCGAGTACTAGAAATCATTATTTGGTACATAATCGGAGTTGATTCACGAAGGCAACGAGGCCGAGTGAGCTGAGGTGTTGGATTGGAAGCTTATAGCTCCCGAGCCTTCCGAGCCTCGCGGGGCGGCGGGACGAATCTCCAAGCGTCCGAAATAGCTTTCTCTAATTTTTTTTTTCATTTTAACCCAATCAAAAACTTAAAGGAGCGTTACTCCAGTAAACGTATCTTGGGATTTGGATCTTTTCGTTATGTTAGGAAATCTCTAATGAATATCCGTTCGATCGAACGGATTTTTGCATTAAAATTACTCAAAATATTCGAATATTAAGCAGAAAATTAACGGTCGAAAAAATAACACCAGCCGTTTGTTTATTCATGCTCAAAATGGAAAAACAAAAAATATTGTTTATCCAAATGTTTTGTTTTTTGTTTGAATAAATGAATTTGATGTTCTAATATTTTTTTTATTATTTTACTTTATACGTGACGAAGCACGTACCGGCCGCTAGTATATTAATAAAATATAATCTTTTCATAATTCAATACTTCATACCACTAACACATTAATTATGTATTATGAACCTTAACTCAAGAAAGAATATTTGATACACAAATGTAGATCAATATTTCAGCGTTCTTTTGTTAGCAACATTATGAAATTACTGTATATAGGAATATGTCTCACTACTTAAGGAAGTAAAAGGAATATTAACCTCGGTGATCAACGAACAGTAATTTCTTTTGATGATTCCATTATGTTGTTCTTTCCTATTGCCTTCATATACTAAATCATTAAAATGATCCAATTCTAAATCTTCTGGAACATCATCCTCAATATTTGAACAAAAATTATTCAATATGCAAAAAGTCAATATTATTTTTGGTATCAAAACAGTCTTATATTTATTCACAAATTAAAGATGCGGAACCTTGTTTTCCGAAACAAAATATTTTCAAAGTACGAATTATGTATATAAACAAACTACAATATAATAAATATGATGTCTCTTATAGGTAGATACGATGACATGAATGAACAGTAAACATAGACAGGTAGAATTCGCATTCTGTGAAAACATAGAAGTACGTTGTATTATTGAAATTTTTAAGAATCATATCTCCGAAAGTATTAGCTTGTTAGAATTGAAAATGACTTCAATAGATTCTTATGATGAAATTGCATCTTAAAAAAAATTTAATCCAAAAGTTGTAATGTCAAAAAAAATGTTTTTTTCGTTACTCCGAAACCATCTGGCCGAGTTCGCCAATAACGAACTTATCCGAGATATTTATCTCCCAAACCTACTCTGAAAATTCTAACTGTCTAGCTCATTCCATTCGAGAGTTATAGTGTCTACGGCTGGACCGGCCGGACAGAATAAATTCTGACCACGGATTCTATATGAGTAAGTCGAACCAAATCGTTTAAGACATTTCAGCCAAAAATTCGAAAATTACAGATATTTGGGCAAATTGATAACCACTCTGTTCCGAGGGACAAGAGCGCCAAAAACCCACTTTTTATTGTTTTAGTATGTTTCAAAAGATCCACGGATTTTGAACCGCCCTGTACGATTAGGGACGCATTTAATTGTACGTAATGACACACGGGATATTGATAATCCATAACCGAAATTTCAGCTTTCTAGGATTCCAAGTACCGAGGTAATGAGTGTTTAATTGACGCTATGTTTAGCACAAAAAAAAGAAGTAAATCAACCAATTACTCAAAAACCGCTACAGATGGGGATGATAACATTGATACCGAAATAATCAGTAGGTTATGGCAAATCAAAAAATGCAATAATATACCTACAGGGTAGTCTCTTCGAAATATCAAAGTTGTGAGAATCGTGGTCCACCCTGTATAGCAGCATCACTTCATTTTAATGCCATTATCACAAACTGCAAGGATGTAAAACGTCAGGATTAATCTCAATAATGAAAGCAGTTATACGATTCAAACGGGATGAGGAAATGGATTTGGAGTTAACCTTGGAGTTGAGTGTTATTGAGTATCATTCTAGATTCTAGATGCTCGTTTATTAAATCCTCTATCAGTTTTTTCGGTATTCCGAAAATCACAACGTATTCGTTCCCTCCAATGATCTTCCCCTATATCAATTTTTCTAAACCTTAGAATATTTAGCCCCTTCTCGGCAAATAGGGTAATCGTGGAGTTGAATATCATCAGACATTATCTTATTATTACAGATAACCGAGAATCTCATTCATTGACCTCATGCCACTCACTCTGAACCTATGCATATTGAATCCTTTTCCATTTTCAACAATGATGCCAAATTTACCTTATTACATTCTATAACCATATCAGATACTAACCACTCGACGATGGAAATAAGGGTAGGTTTTAATGTTCTATTTGAATCTTTGACGTAATAGGAGTTTAAAGCGCGATGTTACTATGTATTCGTCTTAGGGCGAGTGAGATGAACATGGTGTAAATAAATAAAAGGGTTTCTTTCTGGGTTTTCTCTCCCAAACTCTGAAAAATATCTATAAAATAAAAATTGGT
This sequence comes from Halyzia sedecimguttata, assembly GCA_937662695.2. Lineage (NCBI taxonomy): Eukaryota > Metazoa > Arthropoda > Insecta > Coleoptera > Coccinellidae > Halyzia > Halyzia sedecimguttata. The sequence goes on along the minus strand of OW569415.2, from coordinate 64,906,785 downwards.
TCAAGCACTGACGTGAAGTCAGAAGCTTTTGCGCGTATGTTCGATTGTCCAGTATGGACAATAGAGCATACGCGCAAAAGCTTCTGACTTCACGTCAGTGCTTGAACCAATTTTTTTTTCGTGACTTTTTAAAAATTTTCTAGGGGTACGGTTCTTGAAATTTTTTTTTTCGTCATTTTTTTCAAATTTTCTAGGGATACGATTCTTACAAAATTTTAAACAAGTCTTTATGTTGATTTTCTACTACTAGTTACCAAGCACCAATTCGATCGAATATTTATTTTTTGAGTTATCAAGGAAATAATATTCCAGGTGGGTATAACTCGGAAACCGTTAGACCGATTATGCCCAAAAACGAACCCAACACTCTCTTTCGGATACGCAACCTACCCTGAAAATTGCAAGTCCCTATCTCCTTTCGTTCGAAAGTTATCGAGGCAACGGTCACCCATCTACTGAACTCGCACAAGAATGCTCGAATCTCCAACAATATTTAACCGATCATATTAAAACTTGAAACTTGGCAGTAGAGTTAGGTTATGAAGGCTCTTGCAAAATTTCAGCAATTTCAAACGAATAGTTACTGATATATAGAATTTTTTTTTTTTATTTTCAATGATTTATTAAAAATTTTCTACAAATGCTATCCTCACCAAATTTTGCAAACATTTCCGCGTTGGCATTCTACAACTAATAACCATGTTTGAATTCAATCGGTTCAGTACTTTTTGAGTTAATGAGGAACAAAAACCACGAAATTTCAGAAAATTTCAGATGGCTATAACTCTGAAACCGTTTGGCCGATTATGCTCATAAGCAAACTGAAATGTCGCGTTCTGGTGTTCATCCTAACCTGAAAATTTCAAGCCGCTATCTCATTCCGTTCTCAAGTTATCGTGACAACAAAAATATTTTTTAATAATTTTTTCAAAATTTTCTAGCCATACGATTCGCACAAAATTCCACAAACGTGCTTAAGATCATATTCTTCAACTACCCACCAAGTTTCAATTCGATCGGATTTATATTGGTTGAAAACAAAATTATTACTCGGAAACCACTGGGCCGATTATGCCCATTAACGAACTTGTCCGTCGTATTGAGATGCGCCACCTACCCTGAAAATTTCAAGTTGCTAGCTCTTCTCGTTCTCAAGTTATCGTGGCAATGGCCGGACGGCCGGACGGCCGGACGGCCGGACGGACAGAATCAAATTTGACCTCGAATTCTTCATTGGGGAGTCGAACTTAATCGTTTGAGACCATTTTCGTCAAAAAATTCGAAAGTTACAGACATTTGGGCAAAACTATAACGCGATGTTCCCCAGAACATACGCGCAAAAATTAATTATTTTGTGATTTGCTTCTGCGTAAGAAACACAAGATATTTGTCAGAAGCAATCAATTGAACAATTTTGCCTAACAGACAACAACGAAACAACATCAACTAACAAACAACTATATCGTAACGTTTCGGAGTCTATATCAGACTCCTTCGTCAGACGCTTAACGAAAATCTTTAGAATTATTTTGTTGATTATTCTGAAATTCGAGAAAGAAAGCTTTTAATAATGAGTATACTTCCCTCAGTATCCTTTAATGATTATGTAAATAAATAGTTGCGAAAAAATTAAATATATATAATATGTACTTCCTGAATCAGAAATATTAGTCAGAAAAATTGGTTCAAGCACTGACGTGAAGTCAGGAGCTTTTGCGCGTATGTTCTATTGTCCTTACTCCTGTATTGGACACTCTTAATCAAATTTACCATGGTAGTAAATTCGCAAAAGCTCCTGACTTCACGTCAGTGCTTGAACCAATTTTTTTTTCGTAATTTTTTAAAAATTTTCTAGGAGCAGGGTTCTGAAAAAACAATTACACACGTCTTTATGTCGATATATACTACAGCTAGATACCAAGCTTCAATTCTATCGAGTCCATACTTTCTGAGTTATCGAGGAAATAATATTCCTGGTGGGTATAACTCGAACTCCGAAACTGTTGGACCGATGATGCCCAAAAACTAACTTATCTCACACATTCGAATGTGCAACATTCCCTGAAAATTGCCCTAATCTCATTTCGTTCGAATGTTATCGAGGCAACGGTCACCCATCCAGCTACTGAACTCACAGAAGGCTGCTCGGATCTCCAACAATATAGATTCGATCGTGTTCAAACTTGGAGGTTGGCATTATAATTAGGTTTTGAAGGCTCTCGCAGAATTTCAGCGAGGTGGGACAAATACTTTCGGATTTATACCGTTTTTTTCAATGATTTTTTTTAAATTTTCTAGTGATACGATCCTCACAAAATTTTCGCGTTGCCATTCTACAAGTAATGACCATGTTTGACTCGAATCGGTTTTGTATTTTTCGAGTTATTGAGAAAATAACAACCGAAATTCGGATGGGTATAACTCCAAAACCGTTAGGCCGATTATGCCTACAGACAAACTCAATTGTCGCATTCAGATGCACAACCTAACTTGAAAATTCCAAGTCTCTATTTCTTTCCGTTCTCAGGTTATCGTGACGTAAATAATATTTTTTAAATTTTCTGGTGATACGATTCTCACAAACTTCCTAAGGTTTATATTCTACAACTACTCACCAAGTTTCGATTCGATCGGATTTGTATTGGTTGAAAACAAAATTATTACTTGGTAACCATTAGTCCGATTATGCCCATTAACGAACTTGTCCGTCGTATTGGGATGCGCCACCTACCCTGAAAACTTCAAGTCACTATCTCTTTCCGTTCATCGGGCAGTTGTTTGATATCATTTTCGGCAAAAAATTAGAAAATTACAGACATTTGGGAGAAATGACAACGCGATGTTCCCCAGAGCATACGCGCAAAACCCAGCTTGTCTGTGTGTCATTTTGACGAGTTCTATGTTGTGTCCGATGTTGATTTGTACTTTGACGCCTTCAACAATCTGAAAATATACTATATTGATAGAATTGCCCTTTGAAAAATGTTCATTTGGGCAATACTCGGAAGAACTGGTTAACAACCGAAATCCGACAAAGCACAGAGAATCTGAATAATGTGTAGGTATTGGCTCCATTCAAAGTTTTACAGTTCAGTTATTGAAAATTCCACGAATAAAAATAGAACACTGTGGAATATCGTGAAAACATCTACTGGTAGGAAAAAGAGCCATGATCCCATTGTTATTAGAGTAGACGGTGCGAAATATGTAGAGCCCACTGAATTGGTAAACTTATTTGCCAATTATTTCACGACCGTACCCAATCGAAGTTGGTATCTTGTTATGGCAGTAATTTGTCGGCTTCCTGTACTACGTCACCGATAGTCCTTAAGAATTTCTTTTTTTGCCTATCTCTAAGTTTTGAGATCTTTTACTCCATATATAACTTGAAGAATAAAAAGTGCGCTGGATCACATTCCATTTCAACTTAGGTATTGAAAACAATTTATGACATCATGCTCACCTCATCAACCATTCTGTAACTTATATAAATTTCCCAACATTTTGAAAGAATATATTGTGATCCCAGTGCACAAGAAAGGTAAACTTGATGAAATCACAAACTTTCCTCCAATATCAATGCTAAGTGTTCTGTCCAAAAATTTTCTAGAGAATTTTGCTTAACAGAATGACAATATACCTCGATAAATACAGAATTCTCAACCCTGCGCAGCACGGTTCAAGAAGTGGTCGTTCAACTCAGACAGCCATGCTCAATTTCATCGAATCTGTTTATGAATGTCTGGATAACAGTCTGCATGTTTAATTTTTTTTTTTATATTTCCTGCGCGATTGATATTCTTTCTTTTGAGTTCATATCGGTTAAGTGCTATAACTTGACATTCAGGGGTATATTTCTTGAGTGGTTGCGGAGTTATCTATACACGGAAGAACTATATGTGTGAAAGTCGAGGGATACTATACAGAAAGCTTTCATAGGTACTGAGGTACTGGAGTGCCTCAGAGGTCCATGCTGGGACCGCTATTATTCTTATTTTTTATAAATGATTTGCCTAATCTTTTGACCTGCTTTCTGCTGACACTATTTGCCGGTAGTTCTCTTTGCCTGGAGTCGTGAGTAGCTCCAGAATGATATTGTATGAGGATTTGTTGAATGGTCTTTGAAAGATCGAATGTCCTGGTGGTAGTTAATGTCGACAAGACAGAATGCGTTTACTTTGGCCTAAATAATGTGTTGAGGGAAACCTTGAGAATTCGTCATTTAGACAACATCATAACACCCGCTGATTTTTCTAAATTTCTAGGAGTCCATTTTAAGAAAAATCTCAGTTGGTGAGTAAATGTTGATGTCCTCTGCAAGAGGGTCAATAATGCTTTTCTGCCATCACTAGAGTTAAAGATATTTAACCTCTCTGCTCTTTAATTCAGATTTACTATAGCTTCGTGTTTAGTCAGCTTCCTTATAATATCCTACTCTGGGGTAGCTGCGTGGATGTTTTCAGAGCTTTCATTGCTCAAAAGCGGATCATTCGTCAGATTTTCAACCTTAACTCCCGCTCGTCTTGTCGATCAATTTTTATAGAAAATACAATTGTCAAGTTACCATGATCATAAAACTAGGAACTCTCAGATTTTGCTTGTGCCTATGCATATAACTCAAAAGTTTGAACGTTCACCAATGTTTGAAGCCCATAAAGATGTACAACTAGCTACCAAAGTCTGTGAAGTCTCTTGGCTTCCAAGCAAACGATTAAAATTTTACTGTTAAAAACATGTTATTACATATTCTGTTATGGATTATTACTGTGATTATTTCCTACTAACAGAAGATGAGGGCTGCAAAACTTATATTTTAACTCATCCTATACACATTATGTTATTTTAAAGGATCAATAAATCTTTTTTTCCATGTGATAGGAAAATCGTTTAATAGGTTTACCCCGAGAGGGTCTGCTCTGTCAGGGGTGTGAGACTCCAGTTGTTGTTCGGTTACTCACTAAAAAACCTCTCAATAAATCATTATTATTATTATCTTTCAACAGCCCCCTAAAGATGACACTAGAAAAGCAATTTTTATTTTTTTTCTTGAAACCCAAAAACTTATAAGAATGAAATCCAGTAGACATTATACGAGAGCGAGGAGGTACAACATTTTTGGTGGTGCTCTCCTATGTTTGCAAGGCGTTGAAAAAGCCTAAAATTTGTTTCACAAGAAAATTTTTTCCTTATTCATATTATTCTGAACAGATTAAATTTTTCGTAATTTCTTGCTGAATTCACGGTTTTTGAGAACATATATAATTTATTATTATTTGAGGTGAGTGAGGTGGGTCATATAGGCTGGAATTTTTCTTGAATTTAAATTTATCTGGTAGCATTTCAACAAACATACGAGCTTAACATTCTGAATTTATTTTTTTAGTAAAGATTTTGCCTTCATTTTTCAAACAGTAAAATAATAGTTATTTATGTATCAAGGGAGTTATGAGGATGTTAACTACAGAGGGCAACAGATTGCAATCCCGAGGGACGAGAGTCCCGAGGGATTGTTAAGTTGCCGAGGTTGTTAACATCCAATGACTCACGTGATAGATAATTAATTTTATTTCATACTGAATGAAACAAAATTTGACAATTAAAAATTTGATAGTTTGAAAATTTGACAATTGTCGATTTGCTTCTTTAGAGGGAGTAAAGATCTATAACTGCTTAGTATGGGAGTATAACTCCCAAGGGAGTTATAACCAAGTTTATAGTTACGGTAACTAAGGGTTTATTTCTTCATAATGTATCAGTATGGAATAGTATATTCTAAAACAAGTTGCAGAATCGGCTCCTATTGAAACACGAATGCGAAATGAGTGTTGGAATTGCCTTCTGCGACGAGTATTAGACGATATTTTCTCTATTTCAGACAAGTTTTGTGAAATACTGTTGAAATTTAATAAAAAATTGGGATTATACATCCTAGTGACTTTTGTATTGTATCTTGGCAGTTGGTGTAACTGTTACGAAAGTTGACAGATTACGGAATTTGAAGTCGAATCGTATGTAGGGCATGGAGATCAGATTTAAAACTGTTTCCTAATAGCATGAATGATTCAAAATTAGCAAGAAGGAAATCTCTAGTACCTACCTTATTATTTTAATGAAGATAAAACTTTTCCTCTCAACAATTATTTCGCTATAAACAGATTATATTATATATATTGACAATTGACTTGTGTTGAAATTTGATTGGATCGAATGTCAGTGCTGACTACCACAAAACGAAAAATATAACTAGAAACAATGCGGGAATGAGTTCATTCCAGCACTGTTTTTAGTGCTGGAATGGACTCATTACGATACTGAAATAGAGAATAAGTATTTACATAACAGTACTATTGTTTCATTTGGTGATATGTAACCACGCAAAAAATACCAAATGAAAAGTTTCACAATGGGTATCATCATCGAACTCCAATCGATAGGTATTGGATTAAGCCGTAGGGGCCTCTAGCTTGGAAAACAGACTAGCCAACGTGTTCCGATTTCTGATTGATGGGTTTGTTTGACGTTAATCACCAGAAGAGACTGTCGCCTACACGCTGAATTGGACCGACTAAGTATTATTAACGTTCCGATTCGAGAATAAATGCAAAAAGTCTGCACGTAGGAAAATCCTCATTTTCAGCGTACAATCAGCAATCAAATAACTTCACTTAATGAGATATTTTACCACTAAAAAATTGTTAAGTAGGCGGCGAATTAAATACTAAGTTATGGACAAATAAAATAAATGGAAAATTAGCCCAAAAAAACTCTTAAAAGCACTGATCAATAGTCGGGAGCTTTTGCGCGAGTGTTCTTTTGTCTATTCACGCTTCACACACCCTCATGAAGTACTGCATGAACCTTCAAGCCGTATTTTTCAACCGAGTACCGGAGTACTAGATTTCAATTCTATCGGATGTGTGTTCATGACAATATTGAGAAAATAAAATTCATCTTGAGTTTCTGTGAGAAATTTCAGCGAAACCTGAGACAGTTTGTGAAATGTAAAATTTTTGATGAAATGTGAAAAAAATGTATTCATTAAAATTACAGATACATGCGCGCAAAAACTAATACCTTTTCTATTCATCCAAATATGCCAGGGCCTACTGAATTGTTTCAAAAATTTCGATTTTCCTAACATCTTCTTCAGACGCTTAACAAAAAAATCTTCAGTATTATTTTGTTGATTGTTATTCTGAGATTTGAGAATTGTCAGAATATCAATCAACAAAATAATTCTGAAGATTTTTTCGTAAAGCGTCTGAAGAAGGAGTCTGATATAGACTCCGAAACGTTACGATATAGTTGTTTCTTCGTTGATGTTGTTTCGTTGTTATTTGTTAGATATTGTTCGACATTGTTCGAATGATTGCTTCTGACAAATATCTTGTGTTTCTTACGCAGAAGCAAATCACAAAATAATTCCAGTAAAAACAAAACTGAAATATTGGCTAAAGTTTCAATTGATATGATATAATTTTCAGAGTAGATTTGAGAAAAAAATATATCGTTCATCATAGAATTGAGGAACGAATATTTCGGATGAGTTCGTTGTTGGGAGGTATTGGCCTATTGGTTTTGGATTAATAATTTTTGGCACTCTTGTTGAATTTAAATTCTTTTATGATATTTGAATTTAATTTCTGCTATTATGAAGTTCTATCATAAGAATCCATTGATATAATTCCCAACTCTTACCAATTGTACTTTCGAAGATATGATTTGTCAAAGTTTGAACAAGAGCGCCAAAGCTCCTGTTCACAGGGCTTGAACCAATTTTTATTGGATCGGATTAGTATTTTTTGAGGTATTGAGTAAATAACGACAAAATTCCAGATGAGTATAACTTCAAAACCGTTTGGCCTATTATACCTATTAACGAACTTAAATGTTGCATTTGGATGTGTAACCTACCCTGAAAATTGCAAGTCGCTATCTCCTTCCGTTCTCAAGTTATCGTGCAATACATAATATTTTTTAATAATTTTTTTAAAATTTTCACAACCATATATTGAAGTAAATATAAAATTATTTACAATATTATGAATAATTTTCTGTATAGATATACCTCTTAATTCCAACCCACAAGTTTGTATTGAAAATCTATAAATTTGCAAACCAGGCAGGGAATGATATTTTCTGAATTGCTTATAGTTCAATAGATTTGAGTATTTCTCCCAGTACAAAGGAATTTTCGGCATATCCACTCCAATCCGTGAATTTTATGGAGCATTCAATGAACGAGCGCGGTGAAGCTCGGCATGTATTTTTCACTTGAAACTTGCGTATACTTACTATACATCTTCGGATATAACAGGCTTTATCTGGAAACGATGAATAATGGAGGAAATGAATATAGGCCAACTTATTAATTATTATCCTCCGGTAATTAATATACAATTTAACTTCATCTCCACAACTTTATGTCCTACAATCTGGAACTTACTGAGAATTGAATATTACTCGCTTTCGCTGTCACCCTACCCACTTCATTTCGGTTTCCACATGTCGAAATTAGTTGGGAATTAATCAAAAAGGCAAAAGTTAGTATGAGCACAATGAAGAGTAGTTTTAATGAATTGCGTTCTCATATCGTGCTTGTGAAAGGGTGCAGTGCTAAAGAATGACCCAATCTGAACACAAAGAGCTTCCAAGCTGCATTGTACAAAATAAAAAATGCAAAGGAAATAAATATGGAATGTCGAAAACCCCTTCTTTCACGATTATTTAATTTCTTATGGATATCTTGGAGATGGACGATAATTTTTTCAGTTTTATCATGCATTTCTCTGCAATTTTGTTTCGTCCAAAGCTACTTAGCTCCAGGAAAAAAAATAATATTTCCAAGAATATAAATCCGACTGTAAAACAAGCGTCCAAACGAAAACTGGTGGACTTTTTGGTCAGAATGGTCTCAAACGATTAGTTTTGACTCAAATATAATCACTGTTGGGTCAAAAGTAAACAGTGCTATGTCTGCGGTGGTGTTAGGACACAAATCAGTTCAATCAAACAATTGTGCCATGAGATAAAAAACACCCGGAATAGAAATACGTAAACTAACTAATAATATAGGAAATTATGACGTTCCACGCAATTTTATTGAGAGATCGACTTAAATTCAGTCAAAGCTATTATTTCGATAGAAGTGAAAAAAAAAATTTAAGTTAAGGGATAAGTTAAAGTTACCAGCCAGCATAAACCAGCCTTCAGGCTCGCTTCACATCAACACGACACGGTTTTATGTACGGCAACGACACAAACGCTCGAACTTTGTAAACGACACCGCCATCCGATTTTTGGGTGAAGGCTGATCACAGCCGGACTGCCGGACACCCTCGAGTCGTATACGGCAGCCGTGTGTCGTTCAAATGACCACGACTCGGCCGGATAGCTGTGAAAGCTATCATTCAATCCTTCACCCAAGAATGGGATTCCGGTGTCGTTTACACGACTGTGGAGCGAGCCTGTGGGAAAGCTCGAGCGTTTGTGTCGTTGCCGTACATAAAACCGTGTCCTGTTGATGTGAAGCGAGCCTAAAAGATTCGCGCCTAATTTCAAAGGAATCTGACAAATAATTTATGGAATATGAAATTCTCTAATACATTTTTATTTTCTTGTGATACTATCCAAGCTAAATTCTGCAAAAATTTGCTAGTCGGCATTCTAAAACCATTTACCAAGTTTCAATTCGATCGGATCTGTATTTTTTGGGTCATTGAGGAAACAATATTGCAGAGAGGAAGATACCAGTTCAAAATTTTATTTTCACAATAATTGCTAAAATACAAATCCAATCTATCTGAAATACAGTACTCAGCTTGAAGGCTTAAGCTTATGCTTATGCTTATTACGATCCTAACAATCAATTCCGCTAAAATTTACTGGCCAGCAATCTACAACTAATTTCCAATTCTCAATTCGAATGGATATGTACTTATTGAGTTATTGATCAACCAATATTTCAGATCGGCATAACTCTGATACCATTTGGCTGATTATGCCCATTAACGAACTCAGCCGTTGTACCTACTCAGAAAATTGCAAGGCGCAATCTCTTTCCGTACGAAAGTTATCGTAGCGACGGTCCGCCGGCCTGACAGAATTGAATTTGACCTCGAATTCTTCATCAATGGGCCTAATCGTTTCATCCCATTTTTGGCCAAACAAATAGAAAATTACAGAGATTTGGGCAAAATGCGGGCATGCTCTTCCCTAGAGCATACGAGCAGAAAATAGCATATCGATGACTTAGAGTGCATACCGGCTTACTTCATTTTTATGAAAATTTCAATTAAGTATTTACTGTTTAAGGCCATAGTAAATTCCTTAATATCAAAATTTTCATCAACAATTGCAAATATGTCAACTACACTAACACAAATATTTTCCAAAGTTTTGGGCTAGATACGTAGATGACATATTTGCAATTGTTGATGAAAATTTTTATATTAACGAATTGACTATGGCCTTAAACAGTAATACCCATCTATTAAGTTAACCTTCGAAATGGAAAAGGACGGCTACTTACCATTCTTAGATTTAAAAATATCCAGAGATAACTCAAATTTAATTAGTTTTGACATTTTTAGAAAACCCACTAATTCTGATATTTAAATTTCGTCTGATTCGTTAGCTCCCTGGTCACATAAGACAGCCTACTTACATTTCCTCGTTAACCGGTTATTTAATATTCCACTAAGCAATGTAAATTTTAAGAAAGAAAGAAGAATGATTTTCTAAATTGCCGAAAGAAACGGGTACTCATCAACTAGTTCAGAAAATTATCAACAAACATAAACATAAAAATCTCTACAGTAACATAACACTAACGAAAGAAATAAAAACGGTAAAAGGTTTCCACGCGTTCACGTTCCATCCGAAAACAAACAACAAACTCCACGATATTTTCAAAAAGGTTAATATAAAACTGGCTTTCAAAACTTCCACGAAAATTAAACAACAAGTAATACATTCGATAAAACAACAAGAAATACATTCGATAAAACTCCGGACATGTTGAAATCGGGTATATATGAAATTAAATGTTTAGATTGCAACAAGTGTTACGTCGGGCAAACAACCAGAAACATTCTCACACGATATAAAAAACTGGGCCACTCAATTTCAGAAAATTCCGTCTTATTGTTGAAAAATTCCAATAAATAGTACCTAGGAACAATTGAAGGTATCGAAATGTATAATAGAAAGGTTTTTTTCTCAATAATGAACTAACCCCTATTAACAACCCATTATTCTCACTGATTGGTTTATGACTAAGGGTATAATGTCAACCCGTACTGGAATGTAGAAATTGATTGCATGCTTCAGTAACGCTTCGTCTTTGAAGATGGAAACTTTGTTTCCGAAACATACGTCAGACAACAAAAAACTGTAGTGGACAAGAGTGTAGTTACTTATAGTGTTATTAGGTTATATTTTAATTCAACTAGTATTTCTATGTCAAAGCGTCCATTTGGTTATGTTGATATAGTTCCGCAGTAAGTTTCCTTTGAGCTAAGTTCGAATTATAAGAAATGTATCATCAATAACAATTGGGTTGTCTCACAGTACCATTGAATAGGTGGAATAATACTTATAATTGTTATTTAAAGTTGTTTGAATTGCAGGTGAATTTGCGCAATTCACAAGAAAGCTGAAATATGAAACTAATCATTTATCAAGAAATTGAAATTTTATTATAATATAATGTTTAGTTAAACCTTAATTTATCCAGTTTCAAGATGACAATATAACCAATTTTGCGGGATTCAAGTGCATAAAAATCATAATGCGAGATAAGGAGGTTGCTAGCTCCACCTCTTTCTGGAAATGTTCTATTCTATGGACGACCTAGAAGTGTTCAACTTTGAAATAATTACGCAGTCAGACTATATGCCTATGTAATTGAAATGTTTTTTTTTCTGGGTTTTCTCTCCCAAACCCTGAAAAATATCTATAAAATAAAAATAAATTATTTTGTGATTTGCTTCTGCGTAAGAAACACAAGATATTTGTCAGAAGCAATCAATTGAACAATGTTGCCTAACAAACAACAACGAAACAACATCAACGAAGAAACAACTATATCGTAACGTTGTTGTTTGTTAGGCAACATTGTTCAATTGATTGCTTCTGACAAATATCTTGTGTTTCTTACGCAGAAGCAAATCACAAAATAATTAATTTTTATTTTATAGATATTTTTCAGGGTTTGGGAGAGAAAACCCAGAAAAAAAACCTTTCAATAATGAGTATACCTCCCACAGTATCCTTTAATGATTACTTATATGCCTATGTCTATGCCTTCATTCGAGGATTCTCAAATAATCTGTGATTCTAGTACAGGACCGGATTTATGAACGCAGTTAAATTTCTGGAGTTTCTATCAGACTTTACAACCTTCAATGAAGAATATCTTGAAAAATGTGCGTTTTACGAGAAGATATGAAAAATATTTTAATTTTCTTCAACGATTGAAGATTCTTATAATGATTTAAGACAAACTGTATCTGCTTTCTTTAAACTAATTTCTATAACTAGGAATCGAGTGGGAGTAGGAATAAACTGTTAATTGGAGATTTTGTGTCATAATTATAGAAAACTTCACACTAAAATTGATTTTATTCTGAAAACCCCTGTCAAAGTTACAATAGGAAAACTGATTTTTGTTTGCAATTTCAACATCCTATGTTTTTTTAGCTGAACAGAATTGTAATTGAAAAATGTGGGATAGCCCTGTGGACAAGGGCTATGGCGCTCTTGTTCAAACTTAAATGAGATTATCTGAACCCAATTTGATTAACTTACCAAAGAATATATTTCCATCATCATATGGATTATCCAAGGGCATTATATTATCCCCAAAAATTATAATATCCTATAATCCTCATAATTCTACTATAGCTGGAGTTATATCATTGGTCATCTTGCATTCAATCATACTTTGTTTTCTAGAACAGGACATATTTTATATCAGGAGTACATAATGAATTTTGAATAGAACCAGAAATAAATATGACATTTCCCTTATCGCTAGATAAAATGACATGTATGAACACAAATCATGAAATTCATAGATTGTTATTATTATTATTCTTATGAGTTGTGCCAGGCAGATGAAACCCGCCCCTCCACTGCGACCAGTCGGTCGCACCCACAAGTTCAAGTCTCTTGATGAGGGATATGAGTCTGGTGGGTGAGGACTTGTCCAGTTCCCTCAGTCTCAGTTTGTGGACTAATTCCTCAAATCTGATATATGTCCCCAGCAGAGCAGTCACACATGATGTGTTCGATAGACTCGTGTCCCCCAGGCAAAGTCTGCACTCGGAGTCCTCAGTCAACTCCAGCGTATTGAGGTGTGTTCTGAGGCCACAGTGGCCCGTGTATACAGCTGTAACGATTCTCAGGTCTGCCCTAGAGGGGGACAGTTGAACAGAGAATGCAATTTTGCAAATTGCTCAATTGGTATTGACCATATTTGGCTGAATTTATTGAAAAGGGAGTTGGAACTTGGAAATTTATATGCAAAGTAAAACTACGTTAGCTATGATTTTCAAATACTGTCAATGTGACAATTGTCGAATTTCAGAATAACTATCAATAAAATAATTCTGAAGATTTTCGTTCAGCGTCTGACGAAGGAGTCTGATATAGACTCCGAAACGTTACGATTTAGTTGTTTCTTCGTTCATATTGTTTCGTTGTTATTTGTTAGGCAACATTGTTCGATTGATTGCTTCTGACAAATATCTTGTGTTCCTTACGCAGAAGCAAATCACAAAATAATAATTTTTTTATTTTATAGAAATTTTTCCAGAGTTTGGGAGAGAAAACCCAGAAAGAGACCATTTAATGATTAATAATGATATTGTTCTTATTGGCAAAAATTGTATAATAAAGATATTCCACATATTGAATGTCCTCCATGGGCAAATTCAGTGCCATAACGACGTTGTTATATCCACAGATTGGAAACGTTTTTTTTTTCCTCCTTGCGTTTCCAATACGATTACGACCTGAGTAGTGATATATCTAATAAATCCACCCACGCGGTCTCATTTCTAGAGGCACGTGATGTTCTGTAGGAAAGGAACGATAAATCTCTCGAGAAGATAGATACAAAACGATGTCCCACTCTCTTGGCCTTGCACCACTTTGATGTCTCTTCGGCGGAGAACACAAAGCAATGGGAAAATTCGGTGTCAAAGGTGGGAGCGAATTATTTTTCAAAGCACAAAGCAACCGAAGTATCCGTAACATTTCGTTAAATCATTTCTAAATGTTTTAATAATTCATACTTATTGCGCGTATGTTCTGGGGAACATTTTGCCCAAATGTCTGTATCTTTCGAATTTTTTGACGAAAATGGTCTCAAACGATTTGGTTCGACTCCCCAATGAAGAATTCGAGGTCAACTTTGATTATGTCCGTCCGGCCGTCCGGCCGTTGCCACGATAACTTGAGAACGGAAAGAGCTAGCGACTTGACATTTTCTGGATAGGTGGCGCATCCCAATACGATAGACACTCCAAATTTACCATGGTAAATTCGATTAAGAGTGTCCAATACAGGAGAACAGACAATAGAATTCAGCATGGCAAATTCGATTAAGAGTGTCCAATAATGGAGAATGGACAAGAGAACAATGAACTACCCACTGGGAAGGTATTCTTTGAAAATTATACCAAATTGTTCAATTCAATTAAAAAATGTATCGACATCGATAGCCTATTTAAAACATCAACAAAACTTTTGAAATATTGGAAAGCTGAATTAGGCGGGACGAGACGAGACAACTGATAACGAGACGAGAACGAGACTTAAACGAGACTTAATTTTTTGGGAATTGGCGAGAGCGAGACGAGATTTTGTATGCTCTCGCCTACTCTCTTCTCGTGTGATGAAAGAAGAAATAATTGCAAAGCAAGCCCTGGAAATGAATATACTTGCATGAAATATCAATCGAACTATATATAAATTATTCCCAACAAATTGAACCCTTGTCTATAAATAAGATCTGTGTTCACTTCAAAACTTCACCCGAGACTTCTTCAATTAATTTCTGCACGTTGAGAACTGAGGTTTTCACCTGAATCGCAGTATTCCATTCAGCAGGAAATAATTTGATAATTCCCGTTGGGTTTTTCATCATAAAGTAAACTAAATGAAAGCTTCTTATTTCTTGAAAGTTGTGTAGTTTATATCGCCGAGTTCATCAAGAGGATTAAAGGAAGTTGTTCGAAAGTTAGTAACTGTACCTTTATTCGAAATGGTGTCGATGTTTTAGGTGACTTATCATAACAAAGCCGTATAACTCAGAAGATCATAAGGTCGCCGACGAACGGTTAAAATCAATCTCGGTGTAATATATCTCGAAGATTTCACAATTTTCTTACCGAATAGAGTGGACAATATTCCCAAATGCGCCTAAGATCTGACTGTTGAAATTAATTCTCTGAGCTTTTCATGAAAATGATTTTCTTGGATAATATACTGTAATCGTGCAGAGAGAAAGATATTATTATCCCCTCAGGAGTTCTCACAGTTCACGCTATAAAGTTAAGTGAAATTTAAAAAAAAGCACTGACGTGAAGTCAGTACTCTTTGGCGCGCGTGTTCACGGTGGCTAATTTGAAATGAGTGATGAGTACTTCAAGCTCAGTGAATTGAGCGAGCCGGAGATCTACCCAAGGGATAGTGGACACCATTCACAGTCGATTCAAAAATTAACAGTGCTGTATCTAAGCTTCCGCAAGGATAGAGTAACACTGTTGAAAAAAAACACAACTAACTCTCCTTAGTCGCACAAGCTTCTAGAAGATTCTGAGGGATCTCCTTTGAAAAGACTTGGCAGGGTCAGTATAATCATAATCATGTATATAGCACGCGCGCCAAAGCAGATTGACCCCACGTCAATGCTTTCTTACGTTTTTTCTTTCTTTGTTAAGTCAATCTGCATTTGGCGCGCATATCCAGTAAAAATAGAGTAATTTTTTGAATTTTTTCATGTCACGTGTTTTTCACGAAATATTGTAAAAGTGTTTGCTTTGGTCTTTTGCATCTAACTACTGAGTTGCTATTCAATCAGATCAGTACCTAATTTACGAGTTAACGTGGAAACTAAATTTTAAAATTTTTGAAAACTTTTTTTGTCACTTTATGGCCATCCGGTCAGTCACAAAAAACTCCGATTCTCCAACACTAGTGGTTCAGGAGATATCGCATCTTGAATGCACGCATGCGCAGAGCAGCACCGGGGGATTCTATGGAGGAATAGCATCCTCCACCCCAAAACCCTTATCTTCTCAGAAGAAAACTGGAGCAGTTAAATTATTTCTCCTTTGTTTATGCGAATAACAAAAAATGCACAAAAGAGGCAGTTACACTCTAAGAAATTTTACAACACCGGCCAACACCCGCTAACACCGGCCTGATTTCCTTAGAGGTCCTGATCTTTTCAGTGTTATTTCGCACCATCCGAAATAACACCGACTTTCAGGTGTATTTTCTGCCATAATAAGTAATCAGCTTTCACACCAGACCGATTGAGATTTATCATTCGGATGAGTGTGAGGTAGCACTAGATCAATGGGGTTTAGCACTAGTTCGGTGTGAATTTGCACAAGTACCGTAGTGCATTTTAGCACTGGTTTAGTGTGATTTAACTTTAGTTCAGTGTGAATTTGTACTGACCTAGTGCGTGTGCAATATCTTGTTCAGTGTTATTTAACACCGAATCAGATGCGTTTTAAACCCTCGGGGTGTAGGTATTATTTAGTTGAAATTTACACCATTTTCGGTGTTTTATACGATATTGTTCGTTTTATAATTTGAAACTCAATATCATATAAATCACCGAAAGGCTATGAAAAGGGTATAGGTATTGAAAAAAACTTTTTAGTACATACGAATTTATTATTTCAAAGATTATTTAATCGACAGTTTAATTTTTTATATATAATTTGTGAAAATACAATAAACAATAAATTTTTATAGAAATATTTAGTGATTACTGAAGCTTGAAGAGATAATCAAAACTGTCGACAAACCAATCGAACTTTTGAGGCAGCACTTCCTGGTCCAACACGACACAAAATTCTTCCAGATCAGGTGTCAATGATAACGCGCTGGCAGTTTTTTCCAATTTTGCCAATTTTTTCCTGTGATGGTGAGGGTTGCTGAAATTAAAACATTTATATATTAATCATACAATTCGAATTTGTGCCTACAAAATAATGTGAAGCTGGCAGGTCTTTATATAATTGAAAGTTGTAACTTTTCAACGTTCTCAGGACCGATAATTGACTATCAACGTTGGTTTTATTCGATATAGATATCAAGAATTCACTCTTATCTGAAATAAAATATCCAGGAGAATAGGTTTTTGCGACAGTGTGATATACAATTAAGATACGCAATATTCTGAAAAAAATATGTTCCCTTAGACTACCTACTACAAAAAACACTCACCTGAAAGTGCTTCTTAATAAATCCTATTGATAGTTCACAAAAGGTTAGATGAATAAGCCCCATTTGTTTGAAGAACATTACGAAAATAAATTTCAATATAGAAACTGTACTAACATTAATAATACATATGAAATTTCATCTAATTCAGATAATTGCACTTTTCAAATAAAGATAATTGAATGAAATATTTTTCACTGACAAATGTAAAATTTCAAAGTCGGCGATGGACGTATTTGTAAATCCAATCGACCAACCAACACAAATATCTCATCAAAATTTTCGGGAAAAATTGATAGGATACCCAATTACGTAGGTACCCAAAAAAATTAAATTGAACATTCTTATGTACTCACTTGCAATCAGTATTATTTCCAAACTTCCTTCGACGCCAAAACAAATTTCTCATTTTTCTCATAAGTCATAACGAATCTTCTTGATGCACTTCGTTTTTCCAAATTCTCACTTCATAATGCATCATGAACCAACTTATCGTCTCCAAGGCACAAATAATAAAATCAACCCGATACAACACACAGCATTGTAGTCTCCCATGAAATGTACGTGTGTGTTAGAGTTAGAAGTATTTCGATGCGACATAACCAATCCCTGCACATTGTTGCCGGATATAATTATATTCTGATATTTTAAAAACAATCCTTTGGTTTCGCAAATATCCATTTTTCAAAATTGGATGTTTCCAATTTTGTGTACTTGAGACGATTTTTTTATTGAATGGTGCAATGAGTAGGGATTTGTTCAAACCTGCAATGTAAAATTATATCATACTCACTTTGAAGTCATTTTCTATCATACTATTCATGAAATACTTACCACAACAATCCATATGTTTATTTTTCATGACTAAATATATCATTAAATAGCAGGAAATAAATTTGTGAATCATTGAGAGCGTGGAGGAATTGATTCTCATAGTCAAGAAAGGGATACATTGATATTTCCAATATTGATTCGAGTGTTCCGAAATAACATCAATATTGTTTGTGAGAATTCCCCATGGAAGGGCACGATTCTTCCTGTCATCTTGTAATTATTAATTCTTCACAACTATCGGCGATTTCATTATATTTAAAAGACTCCGCAGGGATATCTGTCTTTCGAGAAAGAATACTTGGCAACTATGTTACAATGAATAAGTTGACGAAATAAAGTATAATGTTCTTTTGATATTCCTGGTGCGAATTTGGATAGTTTGTTGGTCGAAAAGCACTTGTTGGTACTTTCGATGATTTCACATGTTTCAAAAGTTATACTTGGATATACATAAGGTTGATAACTGAGTGTAAAGTTTGGTAATCGGATTAAATCTCTGAAATCGTTCTTTCACATTTCACCATGCAGTGCTCATTTTCACCCAAGATATCACCTATCTGACTTTTGTATGAAGAATTGGTATTAAAACTTGATGGGAACTGTGAAATTTCAAATAAATTTTATTAATTCTTGATACTGGATCTGTTTGTGATATTTTCTGTCATAAATTACACTACTGAACACAATATGATCATAATAACGAAAATATTGATAGGAATGTGACATTCTAGTGGTAAACTGCATCGACAATATTCTTGATAGTATGAAATCAACATTCACACTGAGATTTTTTTTAGAGTGTACACCTCCAGTCGTTCACCGTTCAGACAAATTTTGAAAAATCTTGTTGAAAATATCCCAACTACTTTCTTCGTCATCTAGTTTGTTTATGAATGGCTCCAGCATTATTATTTTGTTCCTTTCACCACTAATGGTATCATGAAAGAAAACTGGACCATGTATTCTAGGACGACAAACTGCTAACCACACATCGACTTTTTGCGAATGTAATGGAGTCTCAATAAAACTGTGGGGATTCTCAGATGTCCAAAATCTGTAGTTTTGAGAATTCACATATAAGAGTTGTTGTATCATCGTTATTTTGTAATAGTACCAATTCAGTTTTTTAGACTGTAAATATAATGTATTCAGGGACATTTGAGGACTTTGTTCAACTCGTGTTCTCAGTTCTTCATCAACTTGTTGAGAAACTGGAAGTCATCCGGTCGATTTTCCCTTGTTAACGTATCCTGTCTGCATGAATCTGTTTATATCACCTCTGATGTGGGCTTTCAGAGAAGATTCTATCATCAGGATATTTTGCCAGATATTCATTTTTACAGGCTTCCACAGAGTAAATCCATTCACCATTAATTAATGTACCATTGTGGTAATAGGACATCAAAATATATGTGTTTTATTCAAATCATATGTCATTTAAGATCTAAATGATTTGGAAACTATATTTTCACGAATTTAAAAAAGAATCTTAAGAATTGTCTGTTTAAAAATTCGATGATATAAACTGAAAACAAGAAGTGAGAAGTGGCAAATATAAATCCAAATCCAACTGCGATGTTACAATCATTTATAAAGATCCTTGCATGGTTAATAGTAGTAAGCCACTAAATATTGATACCCAGTTGCAAAATGGTGAAGGTGTCCGTTATATCCTCCAAATCGATAGCGTCGGTCTGTTTCGAAATAACTTCAGGTTTAATATATTATTTTCGCGAATTATGAAGATATAGTATATTCAACTCACCCCTCATATTTTGACACTCCTCATTCTGACTTGTGGGGTATTATTGAGTATTATTTATTAGTAATATTCATTTATGTTTTTTTGTTTAGGTAATCGTGTTCAGTTTTATATTGCACGGGTTGAGTAGGAGTAGCTCAGCTAGACTCCGAGGTTTTTGTTTTCTATACATGTATATAGCATTTAAATGAAAGCAATTTATTACTATTCATTCACCTTTGGCCGGAAGGTATGACTTGCAAAAAGTGCTATGATTTGAAATTACTATTATATCATTTAAAATTTTCAGACAATTTTCTAGATAACTAGAAAGTTTCTGCATACCTTCATCCCATTCTGAATACCATCAAAACTTGGGCTACGAATCCAGACCATTTTATTTGAATTAGTGTCTTGAATTCGTGCCAGGTATCCATTCCCCAAAGTTTTAATATTTCATTTGAGGATTTACATGGACCCTCAACTAAAGGGGTCGACATCATTATTATTCATGGGAAACTGAACGAATCATCAGACAGTAAAATAAGATGATGAAAAGTTGAACGGAAATCCTCAAAATCTAACTAAATAAAACATCCAGCTATAGATCATTTCTAACTCATGCTCGAAAATAAACGCTACAAATTTTACTTACATTCTGATCAAAATTAATCAATTCCTGCCACAGGCTCAATTGGTAACTTTCAATATTTTCATATTTCCACTACCACTTTTTCATAATTCCCAAGCAACCGATCGTAAAATATTTGGAACATATTATGGATTGTACATATTCATATTGGGGTATGTCCCGATATTTACATCGAATCGTTGATTGGTTCTCGAATTTTTTCCACTAAACCATCTATTGAAATTTTAGCCATGACGACTCATCCACTGGTACATTTCTTGAATATCTGTTCAGAATTATACAGGCTGTTAAAAAAGAACTGCGAAGAATTTCAGGTGATGAATTCTTGGCCAAATATAGAACAAGTTTGTTATGTAAAGCTTTGAATTCACATCCCTAGTTGAGTTATATCCCTAGAAAGGATTGATTGAGTTTTCAGTTTTGAATTTTTGCGCCCATGCTCTGAGGAACAGCGTGAAAATAACAAAAAAAATTATTAAAAAATATTATGTATCTTCGGATAACTTGAGAACGGAAAGAGATAACGACTTGCAATTATCAGGGTATACGTTACGCGTACGAATGAGACAGTTGAGTTCATTAATACTTAGTCATAATCGGTCGAACGGTTTTGGAGTTATACGCAACTGAAATTTTATTTTTATTTCCTCAATAACTCTAAAATACAAATCCAGTCCATCCAATTTATACTTGGTAATTAGTTGTATATTGCCGATGCGCAAATTATTCCAAATTTCGTGAGGATCGTATTATACGTGAAAATTTTAACAATTGGTTCAAGCACTGCCGTGAAGTCAGGAGCTTTTGCACGCATGTTCTATTCTCCTGTTTTGGAGACTCTTAATCCAATTTACCATGGTAAATTCGACTGACTTCACGTCAGTGCTTGAAACAATTTTTATTCGGAATTTTTTTTAAATTTTCTTGGGGTACGGTACGAAATTTTACACATGTCTTTATGTCGATATTATACAACTAGTTACCAAGCTTCAATTCGATCGAGTCTTTGTTTTTGAGTTATCTAGTTATCTTTGGGCTGATTATGACCAAGAACGAATTTAACTCTACCATTCGGATTCGCAACCTACTCTGAAAATTGCAAGTCCCTATGTCTTTTCGTTCGAAAGTTTTTGAGGAAACGGTCACTCATCCAGCTACTGAACTCTCACAAGGCTGCTCAGATCTCCAACAATATAGATCTGATTCTGTTCGAACTTGGAACTTGGTAGTAGAGTGACTCAGCGATGTCGGACGAATATTTACTGACATATAGAATTTTTTCGATGATTTTCGATGATTTCTTAAATATTTTCTAGTAATACGATCCTCACGAAATTTGGCAAGAATTTTCGCGCAGGCATTCTATAACTAATAACCATATTTGAATTTATTTTTTATTTCCGAGTATTTCGAGTTATTGGGGAAATAACAATCAAATTATCTATATCTCAAAAACCCTTTAGCCGATTATACCTATAAACAAACTCAGACGTTGTATTAAGATGCTTAACCTAACCTGAAAATTTCAAGTTACCATCTTTTTCCGTTCTTTGGATATCGTAACATAAAAAATATTTTTTAATAATTTTTTTTTAATTTTCTAGAGATACGATTCTCACAAAATTTCACAATCTTCCTTATTTTCATATTCTACAACTACTCACCAAATTTCAATTCGATCGGATTTGTATTGGTTGAGAACAAAATTATTACTCGGAAACCATTGGGCCGATTATGTCCATTAACAAACATGTACGTCGTATTGGGATGCGCCACCTACCCTCAAAATTTCAAGACGCTTTCTCTTTCCGTCTCTTTCCGGCCGGCTGGACAGAATTATATAACAAAATGATAACGTGATCTTCCCCAAGAAGAAGCCAACTAGCAGAAACACGTGTCGGCAGGTACCAGCAGAATGATTATCTCTGCTCCTTTTGCGGAATTACCCGTTATACTTTTCCATTTTAAAAATTAAAAAATTCTTCGAAAAAAAAACAATTTCTCAAAAATTTTATATTTCAGAAACTATTTGTCAGATTCCGCATCAGATTCCAGATCGATTGGCTGAATAGACAATAAAACATGTGCGCAAAACTTCTGTCTTCACGTGAGTGCTTTTCTCGATTTTTTTTCTGTATAGCAATTAACACAGAATTGAGATATCGGAAAATTTATTCCAGGTGTAGACCACATGTAAAATTCAACAATCGAATTCGATCCCATTCGAAAATGTTGTGGAACCCAAGACGAAATACTGTATAGTTTTCGCGACAGAATAATTGGAATGCCCCCCCAATATACTTCTTGCTTCAATTATAGAATTCATCGATGAAGAACGATTTAATTTGATGAAACTGTTAACTGGAATCTCAAGTCATGTGACCCAAGGTGCCAATTAGTAGTTACAAATTTGTGTGATCGAATGTAGCGAAGATTCTCAGAGGATACCTCGATTTCTGAATGGTAGTCTCCACAGTAATAGCTTTGAACAATACAGGGTGAGTCTTTGACCACTGCATTAATTTTAACCAAAGATTCCTCTCATCAAATGAAACACTTTTTTAATTTACCATTTTTCCAGATTCGGCTCAGGTAAAAAGTTACAAGCGTTTGAAGATTTCACAATGTGCTAATACATTCCCGCATATAAATTATCTATGACATTGTTGGCGGACGAGAATAAGGCATGGTAACGTGGTTTACAGCTTGATTCGGGATTCCAACGCTCAGGAACGGATCCATAAAAGTAGTGAAATTTCTGGAGTTTTCCATTTCAAAACATTCAATGAAGAATATCTCGAAAACGGTGCCTTTAAGGAGAAACTATGAAGAATAATATAATGTTCTAAAACGATGGAATATTCTTGAAATGACTCAAGAAAAACTTCATATGCTTTCTTTATGCTAATTTCGTTTAGTAGTATGAATCCAGGAGTCCATAACTAGAAAACCAGTAGAAGTAGAAAATAACTAATATTTGGAAAATATGTATCATAGTTATAGGAAACTTTACGCCAACATTCATTTTATTCGAAAAAAGGATGTCAAAACTACAAAATAAAAACTGATTTTTTTTCAAAATTTCAACAGCATGTATCTTTTTATCTGAGCCGAATTTGGAAAAATGTTAAATGAAAAAAGTGTTTCATTTTATGAGAGGAATCTTTGGTTAAAATTAATGCAGTGGTCAAAGACTCACCCTGTATAGCTTTGTTTTGGTTGGGAAATTCAGAACTAATCCTAGGACAGTTCCAATTCTGCGCAGAACTGATGCGCTGTAGAAGCTCGATTCTGAACTATCCCAGAACAATTCTGAAAGTTGTTGAACCAAAACACTAATTTTTGTAGATCACAGATAATGAGAAATATTTTTTCTGTGTTCAATTCAAAAAGATACGTGCGCGCTTTTTCGGGGTAGGTTTATCATTAGATAAATTTTAAAAACGACTAGAGGAAGAGGAATTCAATTTGATTTTTTAATATGCCTGGCCACCGAGCTTTTGCAACTTGTTTCATTTACTATTTTGGTTACACTGGTTTCGTAGTTACCTATACATACGTGGATTCATAAAACAGAATGAAATTAGCATAAATGAAGCAGATACACAAAAAACATCTTGAGTCATAATATGAGTATTCAATCATTTTAGAAATTTTTATTTTAAACCGGGTTATGCAGGGAGAATTTAGCTCTTAGCTCTAGGAACTTTACTCTAAGAATGAGATCTCCTATTGGTTGTACCGATTGCTGCAACCAATAGGAGAGCTCATTCTTAGAATCAAGTTCCAATAACTAAGTGCTGAGTGCTAAATTTTCTCTGCATAAACCCGGCATTATTCTTCATCATTTCTCCTAAAACGCACCGTTTTCGAGATATTCTTCATTAAATTTTATGGAATCTGATAAAATTTCAGGAATTTCAGTACTTTTATAGATCCCTCCCTGACTTGGAAGAAGAGGCAGGGCTATTATAGGTTATAGGATATTATTGTACATGTTCATTTCTAAATAAGGATATTCCAGAATAGGCGAATATTCAGTGTTTTTATAATGAGGAAAAGCAGAATATTGAATTAAAATCAATATCAATATTGAATTAAGATCTGTGTTTTAATTGGAATGTTGAATTGTGTGAGTGAAAAAGTTTTCAAAAACAATTTTATTGAATTTCAAGCACCAAATGATAAAAATGATCATAGCCTCTATTTAGAGCTGGGGTCACGTGTTGAAGATGGAAACAAAGCGAAGGAGTGTATTAGTACATTATCAAATCATTGAACGCTTGCAACTTTTTACCTGGGCCGAGTCGGCAAAAATAGTAAAGGAAAAAAGTGTTTTATTTGAAGAGAGGAATCTATGGTAAAAATTAATGTACAGCTTAGAGACTCACCCTGTATATTGTATTGATTCGGTCAACTTTCATTTTCAATAAATAACGATTCAGACTTATTTATTCAAGAACGACAATAATTGTTTCCCACATTGATTCAAGCAAAGATCTCAAAGGTAGGGATCGAAGACAAAAAGGCTCTGAAATAATAGAAAGGAATTGGAGATTGTCGCTGGCATTTCCAAACTACTTGAAGATGTCCAATAATGGCGATCGGTCAACATCTGTTTGTTCATTTAAAAGAATTTTCCAGTACTAACATCTATTGATTTCGAGAGATTCCAAGTGTTGGTCTAGAACCTTTGTTCCCGACATGGATGATTTCATAGTTGCTATTGAAATTATGTCCGGATGTTTTGCATATGTATTGGTTATGTGAATATTCTGATGTTCATGTAATCTTTTTCCGAACAATCTACCGTTTTGCCTAATATAAACCATCGGGCGAACATTACAAATTAGCTTGTAAACTCCCAGTTATTAATATCTATAACGTTCTCTTTATTATTCTTAGTGAAATAGCCCATATTTTCAGATGTTCCGAAAGCTGATGTATGATTGGAATTTCTTTCAAAATATTTAGCAATATTTTCAGATACTTTAGAAATCTAGGTTATTCAAATATATTCATTTAAGATTCCGTCAGTTATGATGGGGTATACTTAATTTAATCCTGTTCTTTTTGTTGGGGACTCCAAGTTCGTTAATGGGCACAATCGGCCAAACGGTTTTGGATTTATAGCCAAATGTAGTTTTGTTGTTACTTTCCATATAACTTAAAAAATATATATCCGATCGATTTGAAACTTGGTAGTTAGTTGTAAAATACCAACCCGCAAACTTGTGCGGTTTCATGAGGATTTGATGAATGAAAAAATATTTAAATTATGTTTCAAAAGAAAATGGAAATTTTCCTTAAAAAATTTTATATATCAGATTCCACTGTAATTATTCAAGCAGCCATTTTACAATAGCTTACCAAAATTCAGCGAGATCAGCTATGTAGTTTTGGAATTATTTCAATTTAAAATTTGAATAATTCATGTACCCAATGCATTTCATCAAGTATTAACGCATACTTTATTCATACCCAATTTAATGTAGTATTTAGTGAGGGCGTGTGAGGCGGGGGACAATAGAATATAGGCGCAAAAGCTCCTGACTTCATAACAGCGCTTTTAAAGAATAGGTCTCTTGCATGTATTATTTTCATTATTGGAATCGAATTACGTCAACCATTATAGCAACGATTCTACCAATCAGAGGCGTTTCAACTCATTTTAATTTGCTTCTTGATTTTTCGATTTTCAATACCGAGATATTCAAATTTTATAAATTTTGAAAGTGGATCAGGGCATACATGATTATCTGTTATTGAATTAGATTCAGAAAAACATAAACATATGGTATTTCGTGTTACATGCAAAAGACCTATAGTTTCTGTAGCGGTTGGATTGAAACTATTTTTAGCAGCTATTTGCTTGATTATGTTTGATTCTTTCAAAAAATTCTTGTAGTTAATTGGTATCTTCAGCTCCTAATCTATGAATTAAACTGCATATAGAGTGAATTCCTGCAACTGTATATGTCACAAATGTATCACTAATGGTGTTAATGATTCCTGCTGCAAGTGGTAATAAATGTGGGCTTCTAGATACCCTTAAGGAAGCTCTTCCGAGAATTTCATTCAAATCTACCCATATACAGGCATTCTGCAGAACTAAATATGGGTGTGAGCATCTTTGCTAAACAATATTTTTGAAAAAATACGCATTCGGATTTCGCAGATCATATCATCCGATAGTAATAAAATTTTTGCAGCGTCTAAGAAGTGAATTAAAATTATTTTAAAAATAAAGTTCTGCATTCAAGAGAAGAACTTTTCATTAACACCTGTATATTTCAATATTAACTCCAATGCGATAAGAAATGCATCCTTTCTTCACGTTTAACAAGTCATTTATATTTTTACTGAAGTTTGGTCATTCTTAAATCACTCAAATTAACAGTTACAATCATAAGAAAGAAGATATTCCTTACGAATATAACGATAATGAGTCTGATAGACACTAAATTTGACTAAATAAATCATAATATTTGTCCTAAATTGGATTTCCTTTTTACGAAATTGATCCTACATTTTCCGACATTGAATTTCATTTTTTCGAAATTAGTTTTTACCTTTTCTGAAATTGTTTTTACTTTTTCCGAAATTGGTTTTACTATTTCCGAAATTGGTTCTACTTTTTCTGAAATTGAACTTGAGAAGGTATAGAGGTGAAAATCGGAGATGGAAATATGAGAATTTGGATGAACTCAATCGAGATTGTCCTACCGCAATATCCTACAATCAGTTATATAGATAATTTTTTTATTTAAACTCTCAATTTTCAATAATGGGTTGGATAGGAAAAAATCGGGGACTTGTCTACGGACCTATAGAAAAACGTGTATTTAGGTCGTATTGCTCAATCTGAAATCTTTTACCAACAATAGTTCGCGAAATCTTATATTCGCGCCACACGAGAAGTTGAAGATGCACGTAATAAAATCCTATTTAAATGGTTAGCGTATGAATTAAAGTTTTGATTGAACCACCTATTCGGAATAACGTAAATGAGCCATACAAATTCCATATAAATATTCAAATCAATAATCCACTACTTCTGGATTTAAATTTTGTTTCATCTGCACATTTTGATAGCGCGGGAGAAAAATATGTAAATTCTGATTGTTTCACATCAAAATTGAAAATATAAAATAGTATATTATAATTATTATAAAATATGGGGTTCATATTTGGAATAATCAGCATCCCTATATGCTTTAATAAATTGATTTCGTAATTATCAGGGCAATCATTTTCATAAATGCACATAACATCCTTCTAGGATTATTTTACTTTTCCACTCAGTTCATTTAAAAAATATCAAAATTGGTGCAAGCCCTGTGGACAGGAGCTTTTGGCGCTCTTGTTCAAACAGACAAATTATATCTCCGAAAGTATTCGTTTCTCAGAGTTGGGAATTATATCAATGGATTCCTATGATAGAAATGCATCATGAAAGAAATTAAATTTAAAGAAAGTGTCGTTTGAAAAAAATGCTTCAAAAATTATCTTTAAAAAATTGGTTCAAGCCCTGTGGACAGGAGCTTTCTGGCGCTCTATTTCAAACAGACAAATTATATCTCCGAAAGTATTCGTTTCTCAGAGTTGGGAATTATATCAATGGATTCCTATGATAGAAATGCATCATGAAAGAAATTAAATTTAAAGAAAGTGTCGTTTGAAAAAAATGCTTCAAAAATTATCTTTAAAAAATTGGTTCAAGCCCTGTGGACAGGAGCTTTCTGGCGCTCTTGTTCAAACAGACAAATTATATCTCCGAAAGTATTGGTTTCTCAGAGTTGAGAATTATATCAATGTATTCTTATGAAAGAACTGCATCATAAAGGAAATTCAATTCAAATAATAGTTTATTCATCAATATTAAATGAGCAATCTGAGAATGAAAACTGCACAATGGAAGTAATCAAATTAAAATAGCTAAAATGAATGAATGAATGTACGAGTATGAACATGGATCATATTATAAATCATAGATAGAATAGTTATAGCATTCTGTGAAAACAACAAACAAAGTACGATTCATTATGGAGAAATTGAGAAAAGTTAAAAAAAATATTTGTTCGTTACTCCAAAACCATCTGGTCTATTTTGCCCAATAGCAAAGTTAACCGAGATATTTATCTCTCTAACATACTCTGAAAATTTCAACTGCCTAGCTCATTCCGTTCGAGAGTTATTGTAGAAACAAAATTTAAAAATTTTCAAATTTTTTTTTACACTTCACGGTAACCCGATGGATACAAAACGTCACATGCGTCTAAAGGTTATGATTCTACAATTTTATGCTGAATTTCAGATAGATCGTGTGATCGGTTTCGGAAATATTGATAAAAAATATTTTTACTAAAAATGGCCATAACCCCGAAATCGCTCGATGGATTTTTCTGGTTAACGAACTCGTCCGAGATATTTACGCTTCAAACCTACCCAAATTTCAATCCTCTAACTCCTTTCGTCCGAGAGTTATCGTGTTAACGGCCGGCCGGACAGAATCGATTTCGACCACGGATTCTTGATCAGTGAGTCGAACCAAATCGTTTGATACCATTTTCAGCCAAAAATTCGAAAATTACAGACATTTGGGCAAATTGATAAGCACTCTGTTCCGAGGAACAAGAGCGCCAAAAATAAGAGCAATCTACAATGCTTCAATGCCTTAATGCTTCAAAAATTTTCATTAAATTTATTCATCAAGATTAAATGATTAATAAATCTGCAATGATTCAACCTCGTGGAATGGGTTGTTGCAACTTACACTCGGTGCATAGTTTTCACAACTCGAAATACCTAAGGAAAGTATCATCGAAGTGTCTA
This sequence comes from Halyzia sedecimguttata, assembly GCA_937662695.2. Taxonomy (NCBI): domain Eukaryota; kingdom Metazoa; phylum Arthropoda; class Insecta; order Coleoptera; family Coccinellidae; genus Halyzia; species Halyzia sedecimguttata. Next base: position 64,877,254 of record OW569415.2, on the reverse strand, counting down.
GCTAGAGCAAGGTTGGAGACAATCATAGCAGATTGTCCATTTATTCCTGATATTTGAGTAGGTAGTGGATTACGAACAAATTATTTTAATAGTTCAAAATATATTAATAAAATACTATCCTCTTTTCATAATTTAAAATTTAATAGTCCATACCACTATCACATTATTTTCTGTATTATGAACATTAACTCAAGAAAAAATGATTGATATACAAATGTAGACCCATATTTCAGTATTTTTTTGCTAGCAACATTTTGAAAATACTGTATATATGAACATAGTACTTAAGGAAGTAAAGTGTAATATTAACCTCAGTGGTCAACGAACAGTAATTTCTTTCCTATTGCCTTCATAAACTACATCAAAACAGTCTCATATATATTCACGAATTCAACAATCGAATACTTAATTTCCAAGAAAAATAACAACTACAATTAACAATCTCTAATAGCTAGAAAAGACATTTATGAATAGTGATCACAGACAGATTCTGTGTTCACATTCTGTGAATACATAGAACTTATGATGTATTATTGAAACTTTGAAACATCATATCTCCGAAAGTATTAGCTTGTTAGAGTTGAAAATGATAACAATGGATTCTTGTGATGAAACTGCATCTTGAAAAATTTGAATTCAGAAGTTGTAATGTAAAAAAAATATTTTTTTTCGTTACTCCGACACTATTAGACCGATTTTGTCCAATAACAAACTTAACCGAGATATTCATCCCTCAAACCTACTCTGCAAATTTCAACTGCCTAGCTACTTCCGTTCGAGAGTTATCGTTTCAACGGCCGGCTGAATTTTTGGCTGAAAATGGCCTTGAACGATTTGATTTGACTCACTGATCAAGAATCCGTGGTCGGAATCGATTCTGTCCGGCCGGCTGTCCGTCCGGCCGGCCGCTAACACGATATCTCTCGGACTGAATGAGCAAGACAATTGAAATTTTCAGAGTAGGTTTGGGACATGAACATCTCGGTTATGTTCGTTATTGGGCAAAATCGGCCTAATTGTTTCGGACTAACGAAAAAAAATTCTTTTTTTACATTACAACTTTTGAATTAATTTTTATTAAGATGCCGTTTCATCATAAGAATCCATTGTTATAATTTTCAACTTTAACAAGCTAATACTTTCGCAGATATGATTTTTCGAAATTTCAATAATGCATCGTAGTTCTATGTACCTATTCACAGAATGCGAATTCTAACTGTCTGTGTTCACTGTTCATAAATGTCATCTAGCTATTAGAGACATGTCAATTCGTAGTTTGAAAATATTTTCTGCTGTAAAACAAGTATCCGATTCTTGAATTTGTGAATATATACAAGACTGTTTTGAAACCGAAAATAATATTGACTTGTTGCATATTAGCATATTGAATAATTTATGTATAAATTCGGGATGATGTTTCAGAAGATTATGAATTGGATCATTTTAATGATGTAGTTTATGAAGGCAATAGGAAAGATGAACATAATGGAATCATCAAAAGAAATTATTGTTCTTTTACCACTGAGGTAAATATTACATTTTACTTCCTTAAGTAGTGAGACATTTTCCTATGTACAGCATTTCCATAATGTTGCTAGCAAATAAATACTGAAATATGGATCTACATTTGTGTATCAAATATTTTTTCTTGAGTTAATGTTCATAATACAGAATGAATGCGTTAGTGTTATGAACTATTTAATTATGAAAACATAATAATTTGTTCATCAGCCTCTGCCTACTCAAATATCAGGAATAAATGGGCAATCTGCTATGATTGTCTCCAGCCTTGCTCTGGACATTTCGATCATACTTTCCTCATTATTTTAAATGATAATTTTTGAAGTATTAAAACATTGAAGATTGCTCATTTATTCTTGATAAATAAATTATTATTTGAATTGAATTTCCTTTATGATGCAGTTCTATCATAAGAATCCATTGATATCATTCCCAACTCTGAGAAAGCAATACTTCGGAGATATGATTTGTCAAAGTTTGAACCAGAGCGCCGAAGCTCCTGTCCACAAGGCTTGAACCAATTTTTTTCCAAAGACTGTCACTGTGACAAATTTCGAATTTGAGAATACTATCAACAAAAAAATTATTCTGAAGATTTTCGCTTAGTGTCTGGAGAAGGAGACTGATTTAGTCTCCGAAACGTTTCAAAATAGTTGTTTTATCGTTGATGTTAATTCGTTAATGCTTGTTAGGCAATATTGTTCTATATATTGCTTCTGACAAATATCTTGTGTTTCTAACGCAGAAGCAATTTCAAAATAATATAATCTTTATTTGAAAGATATTTTTCAGAGTTTCAGAGGTAAAACCCAGAAAGGGACTGTTTATTAATATTTATAATATATATTAATATATTGAACAATTTAGAAGATTTTGATTTGGCAGTCAGCTAACGCTAATGAAATGTAATTTTCGGACTAATTTCGAAATTTCATCATGTAGGGTGGAAAAATCAACCCCAATTATATTCTGAATCAGAACTTCTCGATGCTTAAACATTTTTCAAATTAAAAAGAAATATTCGAGAAGGCAAATTCAATATCCAACTTTCTTATATTGTGACGTTCCTCCTAAATATTTTCTTTTGACTACAAAAAAATTAAATAATACTCAACCTCTCTTCACCTAAATTCAGACGTTTTAACTTGTAGAAAAAAATAAGTAGGCTGCTATAAAATGTATTCATATTAATTGATATGTTAAATGAAGTCTCAATGACAAATATTTTAATTGTTCGAATATATATAATATCCGAGGGGCTTCCCCAATTTCAAAGGCCTTGTAGGGCAATGTGCTCGAGAAAAAAATTATATGAATGACTTAATTTTTTCCCGAAAACTTTTGCATCAATTTGCAAACACCCTGTATATGGAAAAATTTTCGATTATATTAACCAATGAAATTATCAATGAAAAGTTTCCAACGCACTTGTCCAAACTCACCTTGACTTTGAACTCCAGAAACTTTATAGGTGACTTTTCGGCTATTCGTTCCAAACTCATAAAACAGAAAGAGGGCCGTTAATGGACACCGAAACTTAGCGAAACATCACGCGAACGATCTCTGGCACTGGGTGCATACGCGGCCGCATCACGGGGGTAGTTGGTTTATATTAAATTGCTACTTCGGCAGCGCGAAACTGAAGAGTTGGGAAGACCAGACGAAATTTATTGAAGGAGTAGCGCAAATGCCACGCGCGAACATTGAGAAAAACGCGTGGAACTGATTTGAGGACTTTGGAGGAAGTTAGGCTGATCATCGTGAATCTTTACACCGCGAATCCTATTAAATTTCAATTGAATATTCCTCCCTTAATTCCCAACGAAAACCTATTACCTAGTTATTTTTTTTGGGGTTTTTACTTAGGCTGCTGTTATTTTCTCCAAATGTCAATAATTTACTATTTATCTAAATAGTTGGAAAAGCACTGAGGTCAAGAGCTTTGGCACGCTTGTTCAAATTTATATCCAGTAACTGAACTCGCAAAATTTCAATAAAACTCTGGCGGGAATCGAACTCGTGATCTTGTGGTAGATATTGGTCTTGAACTAGAAACAAATTGAAATTATTATTCATATTAATTTTCGTTAACAAGCAACAGTAATTCACAGAATTTGACAGTAGGTATATTCGAATTCAACTGAATATCATTTCGCAAGTTTGCTGAAAAGAATTTTATTCTCAATTGTACAAAAATAACGTCGTTTTTCGATTGAGAGGATCATCGAAAAGTTCTATGTCTCCGCCAAGAAGGAGAAGTGTATATATGCAACACTTTTCCGGTCGGCGGCAGAAAAGTGTACTATGCAAAAGATGAATTGGTTAACATTAACAAAAAATTCTCTCATTCGAACATCATTTTTGGCGCTCTTGTTCCTCGGAACAGAGTGCTTATCAATTTGGCCAAATATCTGTAATTTTAGAATTTTTGGATGAAAATGGTCTTAAACGATTTGGTTCGACTCACCGATCAAGAACCCGTGGTCGAAATCAATTCTGTCTGGCCGGCCGTAGGCACGATATCCCTCTAACGAAAGGAGTTAGAGGCTTGAAATTTGAAGGGTAGGTTTGGAGCGTAAATATCTCGGACAAGTTTGTTAACAAGCAAAATCCACCAAGCGGTTTCGGAGTTATTGCCGTTTTTAGTGAACATTTTTTATGAATATTCCCGAAACCAATCACTCGATCTATCTGAAATTTAGCATCAAAATGTAGAATGATGACCTTTATATGCACGCGAAGTTTTGTATTCATCGGGTTGCCGTAAAGTGGCAAAAAAAATTCAGAATGTTCAAATTTTGTTTCTAGAATAACTCTCGAACAGAATCAGCCAGGCACTTGAAATTTTCGGAGTAGGTTTGGGAGATAAATATCTCGGTTAAGTTCGTTAGTGGGCAAAATGGCCTGATGGTTTCGGACTAACGAAAAAAAAATTGTTTACAAAACGAATTTCAAATTCAATTTTTTATATCATGCAGTTTCATTATAATAATCCATTGATATCATTTTCAACTCTAACAAGCTAATACTTTCGGAGATATGATTTTTCAAAATTTCAATAATAAATCGTACTACCATGTTTTTACATAATGCTATAATTATTCTATCTATTAATTATTATATAATCCATGTTCAACAAGTGTTTGAACAAGAGCACCGAAACTCCTGTCCACCGGGCTTTCCCACTTTTTGGCGCTCTTGTTTATTCGTTGAAGTTACATTGAATGTACAATTAGTCAATGTTGTATTTTCAAAATTAAATCCATCTAATAATGAACTGGTAGGATTCTGTCTCGGATTCTGTGCAGAAGCTGGTGCCTCAAAAGAGTACTGAGTTGCTGTTTCCAGGGAATTCGTTGACGCTCAATATCCTACCAGAAATATCATTCTTATTTCGCAGCGACTCATCGATATAGCCTTCTGCTACACTACTTGACTTCCAACCTCCGTGTCGTTTCAAAGACTCATTGTTGACTCCTCCATCTATAAGTAGTGTAGCAGAAGATCGCTTCAATGAATGACCTGTGTATTTGTTTGTATGATTCAATTGCAAAAAAGTGGCAACCTTTCTTGGAACACTTCCTATACTATGTTTTCCCATCACAGCTCTGTAGCATTTTCCAGATTGATATTTCAAAAAAAATTAATTTCAAACGAAATCGTTTGGTCTTAACGCAGTGTATCTCCGATAAATATTTAGATTATTCTCCCTTATAACAGTGAATGTTCGAACTATTCTCGTTTTAATACCAGGAATATTGACTATTATAATATTTCCCTTGTCTTTCATATCTGTAAATTTGATTTTCACCATTTCGTCACATTTGCAGGCACCAGCTACTCCGAATAATAAAACAATCTGAAACAACCAAGTGATCAAAATACAAAATTAAAATTACTTGAAATATGAAAGTTACCTTTAATCCTAAATATGAATCATTCGGTGCTTCCAAGAGAAAACGTTCGAACTCTTCCTTGGAAAACCTCTTGATTTTTTTGCCCTTCATAGATAGAGATGGATTTTTAAAAAAGAAATTGGTTCAAGCACTGACGTGTAGTGAGGAGCATTTGCGCACCTGCTCTATTGCCCACTCACCTCTATTGGACACTCTCAATCGAATTTAGTTTTAGGACTTGAGTAATATATGTATTCTATCGGAATTGGAATTCATTAAATATCTAATAATACACCATAAAAATACTGCATAAATCCTCTTGCCGTGCTCATTCAACAGATTATTAGATTTAAGTAATATTGGGAAGCTGTGTGCACAGTAGATGAATAATTACCAATGAAAAAAAAAAAAAAAAGATATACTATTGAGATATCTGTGCTTAAAACTGACAAGGTGAGCATAACCTCTTAATTGACGTTGAATAAATTTTGTAGGTCCTTGTAAGAATTCAACTTTATTGTTTATGTTGCAATTTGACCGTTTGTATTCTGGTTTGTATTTCGATTGATTGACTGAGGTTGTGCTTCGCTTTTCAGGTAGCACTGAAGATGGCCTAGAGGCCGAAAGCGCTCTGCTTTGATTAAAGACTTTGCACAGAATACAGTTTTTCATTGGTAATTATTAGATTTAAATTCCTCTTAAAATATCGGAATACACACTAGGCTGCTTAGATCTTCAACAATAGAGATCCGATCGTGTTCAAACTTGCAACTTGGTTGAAGATTAGGTTTTGTTTGAAGGCATCGGCATTCTGAGTTATTGATGAATGGATGATGGATATCTCCGAAACCGTTCGGCCGACTATGTCTTTTAACGAACTCGAATGTCGCATTAGGATGCAAAACCTACCCTAAAAATTGCAAGTTCTATATATGTCTTCCCGTTCTCAAGTAATCGTGAGATATATTCTACAACTACTTACCATACATAACAGTTCGATTTGAATGCGCAACCTACCCTGAAAATTGCAAACGCAATCTTTTTCCATTCGAAAGTTATCGTGATATCGATTACATATCCAGCTACTGAACTCCGTCAATGCTGCTCAGATTTCCAACAATATAGATCTGATCGTGTTCAAATTTGGAACATGGCTGTAAAGTTAGGTTTTGAAGCTTTTCGCCTTTTAGATTGGTTTCAAATTTTTTGAGTTAAAGAGGAATTAAAAACAAAATTTCAGATAGGTAAAAAGCCAGAAGTGTTCGGTCGATTATGGCTATTAACGAACTCGAATGTTGCATTCGGATGCTCAACCTACTCTGAAAATTACAAGTCGCTATCTCTTTCCGTTCTGAAGTTATCGTGTGATGAACAATATTTTTTAATCATTTTTTTTTTAATTTTTTAGTTATACGACTCTCACAGATTTGCACGTACGTCTTTAAGTCTGTATTATACAACTACTCACCAAGTTTCAATTCGATCGAATCTGTATTGATTAAAAACCAAATTATTACTCGGAATCCGTTGGGCCGATTGTGCCCATTAACGAATATGTTTTATTGGGACGCGCCACCTACCCTGAAAATTTCAAGTCGCTATCTCTTTCCGTTCTCAAGTTATCATTGCAATGGCCGCACGGCTGGCCGGACATAATCAAGTTTGACCTCAAATTCTTCATCAGTGAGTTGAACCTAATCTTTTGAGACTATTTTCGGCAAACATTACAGACATTTGGGCAAAATGATGATGCAATGTTTCCCAGAACATGCGCGCAAAAATGTCAAGAAATGTCACCAGAAACCTTTATTTCAAAGGTTACACACATCACAGACAACAAGTCTTCGCTGGTTAATTACTTTGTGGCATCCAAAGAGCCCTTCTCCTCTTTGATGTAATTTCCCCTAGTTTTCGAATTGCTTCATATATTAAGCCACATGACCGCTAACAACAGTGCCAGCTTCAAGACAGATTACCCATGTTGTTAATTATTTTTCATTTGATCTTTGTCAATGTATCTCCTAAAAAAAATCAGAAATCAGTAATAAACAATGCTATAAGTATAACTGTTCACCTTTCCAATGACTAAAATATGAGAATTTATCTGCTTCGCACATATATGTTGACCATCTACAACTTGCAAGATTGTAGGCTTACAAGCTCTTGTAAGCTTTCATTTCACTCATATTGAACCATAGACATAAAATAACATGGACTGGTTGTGAGAAAGAGACCATTGGTATCAGCACTGAAAAAGGACAGAACAATTAAAGCAAAACTTTGACACTTACTATCAGTGCCTTGAACAGTTTAGTGGCGATTTGATCTGATTCAGCGTTCAAATTTTATGTTTTTTTTCTGATAATTGCTTAAACTAATGATGCTTGGTAAAATTCATGATAGTATAATGAGATTTGTTTGATTGTTAGAATTCTTCTTTTTTTCTTTCTTCAAACATTAAGTGAATATAAATCTCCGTTACTGTGTCTATAAAAATACAGATATTGACCTAGTAATTGCACTATATCGAATATAAATGTAATTTTATCAATAATATTCTTCAGTCCTTAACGTATTGAAAACTTTGGAAGAGAAGTAACAAAAACTTTTTCATTCAAATAGGACAGGATGGAACTCTCTAGTATTTCAATATTTTACTTATAATATGAAAATATGCAACATAAAATTCAAAATAGTCAATATTTCTCTTAAAACAAGCCCTGTGGACAGGAGCTTTGGCGCTCTTGGAATTATATCAATGGATTATGATAGAACTACCCCACAACGAACTCATCCGAGATATTCGTTGCTACATACTATGATGAACGATATATTTTTTCCTCAAATCCACTCTGAAAATTATATTATAACAATTGAAACTTTAGCCAATATTTCAGTTTTGTTTTTACTGGAGATATTCTGAACTTAATATTATTAACTTACCATTACCATTCCCATCCTCATATGGATTAACCATAGGCATTAAATATCAAAATTTGACATATCATGTCTCAGGAAAATAAGTTGACATATATCAACACAGATCATATTTTAATAATTCCTAGATAGAATAATTATCGCATTCTGTGAGCACACAGAAGTAGGTACGATTTACTATTGAAATTTTGAAAAATCATATCTCCGAAAGTATTAGGTTGTTAGAGTTAAAAATGATATCAATGGATTTCTATGGTGAAACTGCATCTTGAAAAAAATTATTTTGAAATTCGTAAGGTAAAAAAATTTTTTTTTTGTTACTCCGAAACCATCTGACCGATTTTGCCCAATAACGAACTAAGCCGAGATGTTTATGTCCCAAACCTATTCTGAAAATTTCAACTGTCTAGCTCATTCCGTTCGAGAGTTATCGTGTTAACCGCCGGTCGAACCGGACGGCCGGACAGAATCAATTTCGACCACGTATTCTTTATCAGTGAGTCGAACCAAATCGTTTAAGACCATTTTCAGCAAACAATTTGAAAATTACAGAATTATTTGGGCAAATTGATAAGCACTCTGTTCCGAGGAACAACAGCGCTAAAAATCAAAAAACGGAGTTTTCAATGTATCGCAATAGCCATCAATTTGTATATTTTGCCTTTACTTATTCTATCCTTCACAACATCTGTCTCTCTTATGTATTTCGCAACGAACTGTGTGTTAAAGTTACTTGAGGGACAGTCCATGTTATTCTATGTCTATGTATTTAACGGACTCTTCGTGTTTACTGAATAATATACAATGCCTGGATACATCATTTTTGGAAATAGGGAAATCTCTGATGTTAATCCCTCAGGTTTCAAAAGGTGAGGATCGATATCCAATACTGCAGTTTTCTTTTAGTATCGTTTTTGATGGATACCATATAAGGTTGAATAATAGTTAATCAGATACATTTTCAAAAAATTTCTCTCGTAAAACAAATAAATCACTAAAAACTCCAAATAAAAATAAGCCCTTTTTTTTTGTCTATGCATTCTGCCACCGACAAACCTGATGTGATCACGGATTAATCTGCGATTCGGCTCTCTCCCGTTCGTTTATTTCAGATAAATCCATGAAATCTGTGTTCATGTGACGAAAAAATCCGTCGCCTCTCATCTCAATCATAAATATACTTAAAATATTATACAGTGTTACCACTAATACAAATTGTACTATGTATTCAACTAATAAGTTCCATATTCCAAGGGCGTAGCCAGGAATTCATTTCGAGGGGGGTTTTGAAATAGGAATTTATTTCGGGGTGGTTTTGAAACTTTTGTAATTGACTTTATAAGGGCAGGCGCTTTCTGTAGCAAGTATTCTTGTGTTTTTAAGAAAAAAATGACATTTCGGGGGGGTTTGAACCCCCAAACCCAACTACCAAATAAAAATACCAAACTCCAAATAAAAATAAGCCCTTTTTTTTTGTCTATGCATTCTGCCACCGACAAACCTGATGTGATCACGGATTAATCTGCGATTCGGCTCTCTCCCGTTCGTTTATTTCAGATAAATCCATGAAATCTGTGTTCATGTGACGAAAAAATCCGTCGCCTCTCATCTCAATCATAAATATACTTAAAATATTATACAGTGTTACCACTAATACAAATTGTACTATGTATTCAACTAATAAGTTCCATATTCCAAGGGCGTAGCCAGGAATTCATTTCGAGGGGGGTTTTGAAATAGGAATTTATTTCGGGGTGGTTTTGAAACTTTTGTAATTGACTTTATAAGGGCAGGCGCTTTCTGTAGCAAGTATTCTTGTGTTTTTAAGAAAAAAATGACATTTCGGGGGGGTTTGAACCCCCAAACCCAACTACCATTTACAAGAAAATGGCGAAAAATTGAAAATATGGAGATTTTTGAATAGCAATTAATAAAGAAACCAGTAACGCCAGCAATACAGACAGTATTTTTTTGAGTAGACATATTAGCTGCTCCTAAACAGGCAAAAAAAATAACTCTGGAATATACAGAGTGATAATAATCAATTTTCAAACATCAACTACAAATAATGGTTGAAAATTGATGAGAAAACGATCAGGTTTAGGTGTAGGAAAACCTTGTGAAGATAGTTTCAAAATTAATTTGTACTTCAACGTGATATAGAAATACCGGGTGTGTCATTTGAAAAAAGAAAGTTTTTGACCATTATTTGTAGTTGATGTTTGAAAATTAATTATGATTCCAGAGTTAATATTTTTTTCTGTATAGAAGTAGCTAATATGTCTACTCAAAAAAATACTGTGTGTAGCGCTGGTGTAACTGGTTTCTCCATTAATTGCTATTTAAAAAACTCCATATTTTCAATTTTTCGCCATTTTCTCGTAAATGTACTTCCAGGGTATAAGGTGATCTGAAGAAACTCATCATAATTTGAACTTGCCATTCCATTTTTGAGGTCAAATACAGGGTGTTACATTTAAAAAATGTAACTTTGGTCTATATCTTTTTTCGAACACCCTGTATATATGAAAATAATTTTAAATAGTGCTTTGGAATACCCTGCATGCATCACAAAAAAAAAATCCCAAAATATCTTCATTTGCTCCCAAAAAACGAGCTCGGCGTCTATGGTGGGTCACCCGGTATATCCGTTCCAGCTTAAATCTAGAATTTCGCAGTAAAATAAAGATTTGAACTATCTTCAAAATATCGATATCGGACGGATAGTTTTAGGGATACAAAATTTTTTTATATATTTTTTTGTAAATTTTGGCACTCTTGTTCATAAGAACAGAGTGCTTATCAATTTGCCCAAATGTCTGGAATTTTCGAATTTTCGGCTCAAAATGGTCTCCGTTTTGGTTCGACTCACTGATCAAAAATCTGTGGTCGATTCTATCGGGCCGGCCTTTTGTTAACACGATAACTCTCGAACGGAATGAGCTAGATAGTTGTAATTTTCAGAGTAGGTTTGGGAGATAACAATCTCAGTTACGTTCATAATTGGGTAAAATAGGACAGGTTTTTAATCCATTGATCATTAGTCAAAGTACGCATCGCCAAGATGATCGCCAACATTCGTAACGGATAGGCACCACAAGAAGAAGAAGATCATTAATCGTAATTTTATGGTTTCATAGAATGTTCTAATTATAACTTGCTGATGGCCGGCCCCAGTGGTGCAGTGGGAGAAAATCCTGCTGTGGTGCTGGAGGTTGTGGGTTCGAATCCCGCTCTGGGCATGGATGTGGTGTTGGGTGGTGGTGTATGTCTTAAAAATTTGAAAGAGTCTTCGGATAAATAGAGAGAGTCTGCGTGTAAATAGGAAAAATATATATATATATATATTCACCTGATATGTTCGATGTGTAGATGGCCCTGCTGCCAAGCACAATAAAAGAAAAAAAAAAAAAACTTGCTGATGTATGTAAATCCAAAATATGAGGTGAGTCATAGACCTACGTTTTGAATGTAATTTTTGTATGATGCAGTTCTATCACAATAATCCATTGATATTATAACCAACTCTAAGAAACCAATACTTCCGGTGATATGATTTGTTGTTATTTGAACAATTACTCGCTAGTAGTTCGACAAGAGCGCTAAAGCCCCTGTCCATAGAACTTTCACACATTTTTCAACTAACTAACGTGCTTTAATTCAAACGGGTCAGTATATTTTGAGTTATTGGGAAAACATATTTTCAGGTGGCTATTCCGCTATTCCACTATTCCGAAACTACTAGACGGATTTTGTCCATTAATGAACTTAGCCGGCTTAATTGGACTCCCAACCTACTCTGAAAATTTCAACACTCTAACTCATTGCGTTAGAGCGTAATCGTGCTGACGGACGGATGGCCGGACAGAATCAAGTTTGACCTCGGATTCTTCTTCAGTGAGTCGAAACTATCATTTGAGACCATTCTTGGCCAAAAATTAGAAAATTATGGAGAATTGGACGAATCGATAGGCACTGTGCTGACCTGAGCAGGATATGATCTCCAGCTAATTAAATTTCTATTGTCTTTCTATCTAAGTAAACTATTACCAACCCCTTCTGGTCAGGTATATGCCAAGATACATGTACAAGAAAAATGTTGGACTCTAAATCAAATCAGACTTTCAATTACGTAGACTAAGGGTGGAACTTTAGGTTGCTCTATCCAGCAGTTGATTATCAAAATCAAGTTAATTATATATTCAACTAGTTGGCCTGCACCAACTCCGCGAGGATAGACAATTAAGATTCCAGGAGAAGTTAGGAGACTTTTAAATTCACCCTTCTTCTTTCAACCAGATTCTGATCGCGACTTTGTCATCGTAATTCTAAGGAAGCGAAAAATGTTTCGATCCAGCGATTCCAAATATGATGGATATACAAGGAAACGGATTATGTGGGTTATTTTATTTCGATTTCTTCTATTTCACCCTCCATGCTGACGAACCGTGAGGACAAACTTGAAGAAAGAAATCAATTTCAAAGTATGATGAATATCCGACACAATATTATCCATACGCCTGAATCTCTTCTGCTCTGGGATAGGATTTATGGTGAATGTAACAACAACAACCCGATCTGTTGAATGTGATCCCTTGTGTTCGTGGCCTTTCGGAAAAAATCAGGAGAATCGGTTCTAAGTTCAATATAAGAACCGTTTTTAAGATACAAAATGATCTTAGGTCTTTATTAACAAAGACGAAACCCATTAATGAAAAACAAAAATCGTATACAGGAACCACATCGAGACCACTAGAAGTAAGAAAGTCGGAACATAAGAACAACTTAAATAATAGAGGCATACATAATTCAACAAGCACTGACGTGAACTCAGGAGCTTTTGCGGTAAATTCAACAATAGAACATACGCGCAAAAGCTCCTCACTTCACATCAGTGCTTGAACCAATTTTAATTCACTTAAAAACAGTAATAACACAGATGTTTATAATAATCTAACTCGCAGGAATTTGAGAATTCCAGAAACAACTGGTTTCTCAAGACCTTCTCAGATTATATTAGATTAGAGCAAGATGCATAAAATGTATTCTATGCATCTATGATTAGAGCAATAGAAGCAACGCATTAGGTGCATTTGTTACATACATCTGAGCGCTCGGATCGCTCAATCGTGTTTGTTATTTACAAATCGAGTAAACTGAGTGATCAAAATGGTTTATGATTATTACCTCAGCGATTGCTCGGACGTCACGCGAAAAGCTCAGAGCAAATCGGTGGAGCGGATCGAGCTATCAACAATTTTCAATTTCAATGTCAATATAACCATCAAACGTTCAACGAAATAATTACCCAAAAAAATTTGTGAATGATTTATGACTGCGAAATTTGCCAAGGAACAACAGAAAACATTTCTGTTGTATGAAAATACATATGGAAGAACGTATATGATTCAATTCTTGAATTTCACAAAATAACTATCAACAAAATAGTTCTAAAGATTTTCATTGAAAGTCTGATATAGACTCCGAAACGTTACGATATAGTTGTTTCTTAGTTGATGTTGTTTCGTTGTTGTTTGTTAGGCAACATTGTTCAATTGATTGCTTCTGACAAATATCTTGTGTTTCTTACGCAAAAGCAAATCACAAAATAATAAATTTTTATTTTATAAATATTTTTCAGAGTTTGGGAGAGAAAACCCAGAAAAAAACCATTCAATAATGAGTATACCTCCCACAGTATCCTTTAATGATTACTTAGACATCCTATGATTAGTACAACCATCCTAACCTTATGCCTTAGATACCTTATCCCTAGTTCGAACATATCATTTTCAACAACTGCTTCAATCTCCAGAGGTACATATGGTAGCACTGATTCGTTATCTATACCATAAACCTCTCTCAGATGAAAGTAGAGAATTTGGAGTGCTGCATAGTGTCTTTCCACATATCCTAATTGAGCATGAACTGTGCAAGCAGACATGATGTGCATAACATTTTCCTGCTGACTATGGCATGCTCTGCACGTTATTGTGGTGTCCAATCTCATGATTTTCTTTTCATACCATCTTGTATTTATCACCCCATCTTGACAAGCCAATTCTTTCGACAGGCCCTGATCTTTCAAACTCCTGAAATATATGGAGTGCAGGTTTTTCAACCATGTGACCTTCGAGTAGTGTCTTCAGTTGTGCCTGTCTTATCTCTTTACCTACTCTTCCTTAGTCTGTTGACACGATAGGTATTCCTGCTAGCTCATGATCGATGGATATACCAGTTATACTGAGCTTCTTCAAGGTTCTCTGTCCAGTCCTAAATAAGAAAGCTCCTTGAATCCTAATTTCATGATGAGCTACCATTTTCAGAGGCGGGTGTTCACTTCTCAATATTCGTATTGCGATTTCCAACGTTTGTTGATGGTGGTGAAATTATGAATTATTTTTCTTTTCTAATCGAGAGGAAAAACAGTTTATAGGCTCGCCCTGCGAGGGTCCGCTTCTCTCAGGAGTGTGAGACTCCAGTTGTTGATTGGTTACTCACTAAAAAAACTCTTGTATCTTCCTTGGAGTAGTCCTTCTTCCGGCCCGCCTTAATAAAAGTGATGAGCTGCAAACGACCTTCATTGTTGATGGGACCTGATGACTCGAAGTGATCCGAGCAACACCGCTTTCTTCATTATGTGCGCTAAATCCTCAGCCAGGGATTTGCCGGCCGGAATAATCTTCAATTCGGTCACGTAGCTCGCTCACATTCTGCCTAGGCATCCTATGATTAGTACGATGAATTATTATTATTTATTGTTGGGTTTGCATATTTTAAGCAGGAAATAATTCTTTTCCTGCGTTCTCATGTCGAAAACCATTAAAAGACGCAATAACGAACAACATTTCGCTCTGAAATCTGAAACACCTCAAAGGAACTGAATATCTAAATAATTCTACCGGATATAATGAGAAGTTGCCACAACGACTACACACAAATAAAGAATGTATGGGAACGATATATTATTACCGAGTTCTTTACGCGCCATTATTCGACGACGAGAATTTGTCCTTGTGTTCCTATTCCACTTTTTCCACCTCCGGTTCCTGATGAGACAATGCTCTGAAAGGGGAGACCTTACACCTTCAGGTTCAGGTCCTGAACTTACAAGTTCGGGATGCAATCAAGAAAAGAAGATACCGCCAATTAGAGCACGAATTGATATATAACTATGGTTTGTATAATTCGATTTGCGGCTAAACTAGGAGTGATCGATTGGTTTAGGCAGCGGTCACACAGCAATTATATATGTGTATATAAGTGTGGATTCATGCAGCATCAAATAACAATTATCAAGTAGAAAGTATCAAATAACAATTATGAATTTCCAAGTACAAAAATGCAGCATTCATGCTCTCAAATTAACAATTAAGAAATAAAAACCCGCAAGTCAAAGATCCGAGGTATTCATTTTTCAAAATAACCTTTGTTCCCCCTATATTTGAAAACAAGTGTTTGTAATTCAATTTTCCAATGTGATAACACGAAACCCACATAAATACACACCAAATAAATTAAATATTTTACAAAGTGAGGTTATATTTACATCATCGAACTGTCTAATCTGCGTTCAGCTGCGCACGAGTTGAGTACAAGTACAAAATCTCGTTCAATTAAAGTAGAAAGTTAAAAGTTGGCGAACTTCTACTTGTTATTTGTTAATTGATAATTGTTACTTGGCTGCATGAACACTCTTATTGAGATATATGAAGTTCAACTTTTACTCACTATTTGTAATTGTTAATTGTTACTCGATACTCGTTAATTTAGGCTGCATGAATCCACACTTAGTGTGGATTCATGCAGCATGAAATAACAATTATCAAGTAAAAAGTATCAAATAACAATTATGAATAACCAAGTACAAAAATGCAGCATTCATGCACTCAAATTAACAATTAAGAAATAAAAACCCGCAAGTCAAAGATCCGAGGTATTCATTTTTCAAAATAACCTTTGTTCCCCCTATATTTGAAAACAAGTCTTTGTAATTCAATTTTCCAATGTGATAACACGGAACCCACATAAATACACACCAATTAAATTAAATATTTTACAAAGTGAGGTTATATTTACATCATCGAACTGTCTAATCTGCGTTCAGCTGCGCACGAGTTGAGTACAAGTACAAAATCTCGTTCAATTAAAGTAGAAAGTTAAAAGTTGGCGAACTTCTACTTGTTATTTGTTAATTGATAATTGTTACTTGGCTGCATGAACACTCTTATTGAGATATATGAAGTTCAACTTTTACTCACTATTTGTAATTGTTAATTGTTACTCGATACTCGTTAATTTAGGCTGCATGAATCCACACTTAGTGTGGATTCATGCAGCATGAAATAACAATTATCAAGTAAAAAGTATCAAATAACAATTATGAATAACCAAGTACAAAAATGCAGCATTCATGCACTCAAATTAACAATTAAGAAATAAAAACCCGCAAGTCAAAGATCCGAGGTATTCATTTTTCAAAATAACATTTGTTCCCCCTATATTTGAAAACAAGTCTTTGTAATTCAATTTTCCAATGTGATAACACGGAACCCACATAAATACACACCAATTAAATTAAATATTTTACAAAGTGAGGTTATATTTACATCATCGAACTGTCTAATCTGCGTTCAGCTGCGCACGAGTTGAGTACAAGTACAAAATCTCGTTCAATTAAAGTAGAAAGTTAAAAGTTGGCGAACTTCTACTTGTTATTTGTTAATTGATAATTGTTACTTGGCTGCATGAACACTCTTATTGAGATATATGAAGTTCAACTTTTACTCACTATTTGTAATTGTTAATTGTTACTCGATACTCGTTAATTTAGGCTGCATGAATCCACACTTAGTGTGGATTCATGCAGCATGAAATAACAATTATCAAGTAAAAAGTATCAAATAACAATTATGAATAACCAAGTACAAAAATGCAGCATTCATGCACTCAAATTAACAATTAAGAAATAAAAACCCGCAAGTCAAAGATCCGAGGTATTCATTTTTCAAAATAACATTTGTTCCCCCTATATTTGAAAACAAGTCTTTGTAATTCAATTTTCCAATGTGATAACACGGAACCCACATAAATACACACCAATTAAATTAAATATTTTACAAAGTGAGGTTATATTTACATCATCGAACTGTCTAATCTGCGTTCAGCTGCGCACGAGTTGAGTACAAGTACAAAATCTCGTTCAATTAAAGTAGAAAGTTAAAAGTTGGCGAACTTCTACTTGTTATTTGTTAATTGATAATTGTTACTTGGCTGCATGAACACTCTTATTGAGATATATGAAGTTCAACTTTTACTCACTCTTTGTAATTGTTAATTGTTACTCGATACTCGTTAATTTAGGCTGCATGAATCCACACTTAGTGTGGATTCATGCAGCATGAAATAACAATTATCAAGTAAAAAGTATCAAATAACAATTATGAATAACCAAGTACAAAAATGCAGCATTCATGCACTCAAATTAACAATTAAGAAATAAAATCCCACAAGTCAAAGATCCGAGGTATTCATTTTTCAAAATAACCTTTGTTCCCCCTATATTTGAAAACAAGTGTTTGTAATTCAATTTTCCAATGTGATAACACGAAACCCACATAAATACACACCAAATAAATTAAATATTTTACAAAGTGAGGTTATATTTACATCATCGAACTGTCTAATCTGCGTTCAGCTGCGCACGAGTTGAGTACAAGTACAAAATCTCGTTCAATTAAAGTAGAAAGTTAAAAGTTGGCGAACTTCTACTTGTTATTTGTTAATTGATAATTGTTACTTGGCTGCATGAACACTCTTATTGAGATATATGAAGTTCAACTTTTACTCACTATTTGTAATTGTTAATTGTTACTCGATACTCGTTAATTTGGGCTGCATGAATCCACACTTATATATTATACTATATGAATATCGATGACCACCAACTACAGTAAGCCAAAACACTATTAATCATACAGCAACCACTACTTCCCATCAAATTTACACAACAATTTACTTTATAGATTCGCAAAACTTAACATATCAAAGCAGACAACAAAATGAGGTTATTTCATTATTTCCTTACTTATTCTGTACACATAATAAAGAATCTTAATGTGTATTCCGAAATGTGAGCGAAACTCGTCCGAAATTGTTTTCTCTCATCAATTTCTCAGAAGATTCTTATAGTTCGGTACACAACAGGAAGTAAGAGTAATCATTAAAGGATTCTTCGGCAGGTACCTATATATTCATTATTAAATGTTAATTAAATTTCCTTCCTGGGTTTGCTCTACCAAACTCTGAAAAATATCTATAAAATAAAAAATGTATTATTTTGTGAATTGCTTCTGCGTTAGAAACACAAGATATTTGTCAGAAGCAATGTATCGAACAGTATTGCCTAACAAACAATAACGAAATAACATTCACCGTAAAACAACTATTTCGAAACGTTTCGAAGACTATATTAGACTCCTTCTTCAGACACCAAATGAAAATCTTCTTTCATATTCTGAATATTTTCGTTTTTCAGAAGCAATTCAGAAAAATTTTTATTTTATAGATATTTTTCAGAGGTTGCAAGAGAAAATCCAAAAAGAAACTGAGCGAAGTGTGACTGCTTTGCATCAGGCTTACTTGTCTCACTTAATGGCGGCAGGGAATATTATAACCTACAAAATTCAAAATCAGAGCTGTTTTTTTGGCATGCTCATATATTTCATGAGGTTTGAAAAACTCGATGCAATGGTGACGTCACAGATAGAATTATTTGAAAATATTTCTTAAATATTGAAACCAGACTTCGGCATAGTTCGAACCGCAAAATGCTGCCAAAATTCAGCTGGGAAGAACGGAAGGAGGTTATTTTTGTTATATTATTGATAGGAACTATTTTGCTATTATATGTGATATTTTTATATGTGATATTTTTCTGCCAATAATTCATCAGAAGAAGAATTGCATGACAAAAGAATTTCTTGAAAAATATATCACCTTGCATAGACTTTTGACAAAATAATAACATGTAACCTCAAAATGTACTGAGCAGAATGTAAGATGAAGGTGTTCCTTTTTGTGGGGATGTTCTGGGGAACATCGGCTTCTCGATTGGATTCGACTCACTGATGAAGAATTAGAGATCAAATTTGATTATGTCCGGCCAGTCGTTGCCACTATAACTTGAGAACCGAAAAATACAGCCACTTGAAATTTTCAGGGTAGGTGGTGCGACCGAATATGACGGACAAGTTCGTTGATGGGCATAATCAGCCCCATGGTTTCTGAGTAATAATTTTGTTTTCAACCAATACAGATTCGATCGAATTGAAACTCGGTGAGTAGTTGTAGAATACAGATTAATTAAAAGACGTATGTGCAATTTTATAAGAATCGTATCTAGTATCGCTAGAAAATTAAAAAAAAATATTATTCATCTCAAGACAACTTGAGAACGGAAAGATATAGCGGCTTGCAATTTTCAGGGTAGGTTGCACATCCGTATGGGACAGTTTTGTTCATTGTTAGGTATAATCAGCCGAACGGTTTCAGAGTTATATCATATTATTTTCTCGATAACTCAAAAAATATAGATCTGATCAAATTTAAACTTGGTAGTTGAAGAATATCGATGCAAACAAGTTGGTAAAATTTTATCAGGATCATATCACTAGAAAATTTTAAAAAAATTATTAAATATATATCTCATGATTACCCGTTCGGGAATAATCGTCCGAACCTTTTCGGAGATATATCAATTTGGTTGTTATTTCCGAAATACAACATGCTAATTAGTTCTAGAATGCCAACGCAAACATTTTTGTAAAATTTCGTGAAGATCGTAGTACTAGCAAAATTTTAAAAATCATTGAAAAGCATTGAAAAAAATTCTATATGAGAAAGTATTCGTCCGACACCGCTGAAATTTTACGAGAACCTTCAAAACCTAACTCTACAGATAAGTTTGAACCACGTTTGAACACGATCTGATCTACAGGATGAGTCAGTTGTTTGTAGCAGGACTTCAATATTAGATAGAAGGCTAGTTTTCAGCCCTATAAGTTCCCATAAACATATAAACATAGACACCCCATTAATGAGAGACAGGGTGTTACTTCTGGAGAAAATAATTGGTTTTTTTGCAATAACTCCGAAATGGCTGAAGATCTTCTAATAAAAAGCAGAACAACCATAGTTCTCGTCAAAAGTTAACTTTGAATATTTCTAACATGTTTCAAACATTTTAAGTTGCGTATATAGGAGGTCATTCGTTATTACTCCCCCAACTTGACATTTTTGAGAATTTTTTGACAGTTTTGAATTTCTTCAAAAATTATACTGATCGAAAGCTCTAAACCTCACCGTTTTCGAGAAAATCAACTTCAAACATTTGATTTTTCGAGCGATTGTTTCATGGCAAAATTATTGAAAGATTCTTCTTGTAGAACAATCATGCAAAAATGAAATAAAAGAAATTCGAAGGTGTGTTTGACTATGTTGCTTTATTTACCTTATTAACTTCTCCCATATTATCTAGCTGCCTCTATAGAATTTCCGTCATTCTTCCATAGAACAATCCCAACAAAATCTGAGCTTAAAATTCTTGGGGCCGATTTTCTCGAAAATGGTGAAGTTTCCAGCCTTCGACCCTGGGTACAATTTTTAAAGAAAAATGTTCAAGAATTTCAACCCCGTCAAAAAATTTGCGAACATATCAGTGGCGTTCAATTTGGGGAAGCTATAATATCGAATGACCCCCTATCTACGCCACTGAAAAAATATTTCAAATGTTTGAAGCTGATTTTCTCGAAAACGGTGAGTTTTGGAGCATTCGATCAAGAGTATAATTTTTGAAGAAAATTCCTCAAAAAATCCAAACCAGTCAAAAAATTGCAAAAATGTCAAGTTGGGGGAGTTGTGATATCGAATGACCTCCTATCTACGCCATTGAAAATGTTTGAAACATGTGAGAAATATTTAAAGTAAACTTTCACCGAGAACTATGGCTGTCTTCAGCCACTTTGGAGTTATTGCAAAAAAACAAATATTATCTCCAAATTTAACACCCTGTATATCATTGGAGTCTTAGGACATATGTTTATGAGAACTTTGAGGGCTGAAAAATAGCCTTCTATCTGATATTGAAATCCTTCTACAAACAACTGACTCACCCTGTATATTGTTGGAAGCAGACACAGTTGAGTTCCGAAATTAAAAAAAAAAATTGATATATAATATAATACGTTGAACAATATGATATGTTGAATAAATACGATTTATAAAGTATTTTTTGTCGTATGTTATTAGATTTTTAATGAATTTCAATTACGATAGCATACATATGTCAGAAATAAAAATGCTTTGATCTTAGACGATTCTATAATTACTCAAGTCCTTAAAATGGAACGAAATGTAAAGTCCATTCACTTTTATAAAGTCTCCCGGTTGGCCATGAAATTTTGACACATTTAACCGTGTATATTTTGAAAATGTTAGGTTATGCTCATTTTCCTGTCAGATAACTACGCAACATTGTCCTCTCTACATAGAAGTCGTAGTAATTACGTATTTTTCACAATGTGAATTTTCTTGGGAAAAATAATTAATTTGAGAAGATATTTTATCAATTCAACAATTCCAAAGACCTAGTGACTGTTGAAGGAAATTTTTCATCTGCTGTTACTATGGAAAATATTTCACGTATTTAAACTGGTTGGAAGATTCAGTTATACTATTTTCTTGCACGGAAATCAAGAATCAAGTGTTGAAATTTTAATGAAAATATAATAGAACTGCATCCTAAAGGAAATTCAATTCAAATAATAGTTTATTTATCAAGATTAAATGAGCAATCATGAGAATGAGAAAAGCACCATGGAAGAAATCAAATTAAATCTGGCCAATTTTGCCCAATAACGAACTTAACCGAGATATTCATCTCCCTAAACTACTCTGAAAATTTCAACTACCTACCTCATTCCGTTCGAGAGTTATATCCATGTCTATGGATGAAAAGCAGTCTCACTACTCTCAGATCTTACTTCATGTTCAGTTCCGAAATGTAAGAATTTTCTAAGAAAAACTAATATCGGAGCAAACAACTGAGATTTAACTCACTTCGCTCACAATTCTTCGATTGATTAGTCTCAGGAACATCATTTGACATTATGACAATTCATATTCATACATAGAATAATATCATTCTGTGACAACGTTGAAATACGATTTATTATTGAAATTTTGAAAAATCATATCTGAGATTTTTCTCACTTCGCTCACAATTCTTCGATTGATTAGTCTCAGGAACATCATTTGACATTATGACAATTCATATTCATACATAGAATAATATTATTCTGTGACAACGTTGAAATACGATTTATTATTGAAATTTTGAAAAATCATATCTCCGAAAGTATTAGCTTGTTAGAGTTAAAAATGATATGATTGGATTCTCATGATAAAACTTTTTATTAAAAAAAATTTAATTTGGAATTTGTTTCGTAAAATATATAGCCGAGATATTTATCCCCCAAACCTACTCTGAAAATTTCAACTCTCTAGCTCATTCCGTTCGAGAGTTATCGTGCCTACGGCCGGCCGGACCGGCCGGACAGAATGAATTTCGACCACGGATTCTTGATCAGTGAGTCGAACCAAATCGTTTAAGACCATTTTCATCGAAATATTCGAAAATTACAGACATTTGGGCAAATTGATAAGCACTCAGTTCCGAGGAACTAGAGCGCCAAAAATACTGTATACAGTAGTCCGTTACTTTGTCATACTTCAATTGAAAAAAGAATAAAAGTACCTGAATATCCCGGCAGAACTTCTATTCTAAACGAACAGACGTACCTATGGAATTCCCCCCTTTTCGAAATTCTCAAGAAATAAGCCTTACAGAAGACATTTAAATACCTTGTTGCACAACTTGAAATCCACCAGATTTAAAATGTAGTAGTTACTGTTTAACCTTCAAAAAATATAATAATAATATAATAATAATAAATTTATTGATCCTGTTAGACATACAGTATGTATAGGACACGTCAAGTAAAGAGAGAAAAGTTCCAAATCAAAATTGTAAATTCACATCATAGAAATACTCATCAACAGTATAATAAGCCTTAGACAACATTAAATCTTTTACCGTTCTTCTGAAGCCCAGAATATTCAATGATCTCACTGCAACAGGCAAGTGATTAAACAGTTTTATACCTTGATAATGAGGCGAATTTTCAAATTTTGCTGTTTTATGCATCGGAATATTCAAGGTTTCAGAGTTCCTAGTATTGTAGTCATGAAAATCGGAAACCCTGACAAAATCACTTTCATTTTCTTTAACATATAGAAGACATTTATACATATATATATACATGGTAGTGTAAGTAATTTATTTTTGACAAATATGGGTTTGCAGGTTATAAGAGGGCCAAGATTAAACATCATGCGAATGATCCGCCTCTGTGTAATAAAAGCTGAATTCAAATTAATCGAATTACCCCACAATAGAACGCAGTAAGATAAATAACAATAAACCAAACTATAGTATACACTGATTATGGCATTAATGGGCAGCGAATCTCCAATCCGGCAAATAGCATAAAATAAAATAAATTTTTTACATAGATGGTTAATATGTTCACTCCATCTTAGATTTTTGCCGACATGTAGACCAAGAAACCTAACACAGTCACTGGATATTATTTCCGTATCCTTGCAGTTAACAACAAGTCTCATATCCATATTCTTCAAACTGAAATAAATGCATTCAGTTTTACCGCAGTTTAATATGATAGCATTTTGTTGACACCGGTTGGCGAAACTGTTCATTATGAGTTCGCATTTCTCAGAGAGACTCTGATAATCATCCGCTGTGATCACTATAGAAGTATCATCTACATATATAATTATTCCGTCTAGTTTTAGTGAATAAGGCAGGTCATTAATGAATATCAGGAACAGTAGACGTCCCAGCACTCCCTCCTGAGGAACACCCGTTTCAACGTCATATTTAGCTGACGAACGATCGCCAACCCTGACCTGCATAGTTCTGCCAGCAATGTAACTATGCATCCATTCGAGGAATATTCCTCTGAATCCCGAACTATACATTTTGTCCAGAATGAACTTGAACATGATGCAATCAAACGCTCTAGTAAGATCAAAGAAAACACCCGCCACATGAAGACCATCATCTAGGGACTTGTAGACGATGTCAGTGAAGCCCACAGCCGCCGTCTGAGTGGACCGGCCAGCTCTGAATCCATGTTGTTCATTTGCCATTAAATTGAATTTAGACAAGTAATCCGTCATTCTTCCAAGTATAATCTTTTCGATTACCTTCGATAAAGTACTTAGGATGGAAATTGGACGTTGCTATGTTTTGCGGCTCATCCTTTTTGTATATAAGGATGACAGTGGCATGTTTAATGATTGCTGGAAATCTACCCGAGGAGACCGAATCATTTATCAAGTGAGCAAGATGTTCTGATATATGTTGAGATATTGCCTTAAGAATTCTAGCATTTATACATAGTGCGTTCCAAAGTAAACAGGACTTTTTGAATCTAGCGCCCCCTTGTGGCGTCATCTATATGTGGACTGGTGCGTTAGTATCTGCTATCCTTTATCAACTTTCAGTGAAAATTTCATGACAGTTCAGCTATTGAAAGTGAAGTTATTGCGTTGTAAGTGTCAGTATATTTTTGTCATCGGTGCAAAAATGAGCTTCGAACAAAGAGCCAACATTAAATTTTGTTTTAAAATTGGTCAAACTTTTACTGAAACGTTTCAATTGATGAAACAAGTTTATGGCGATGATTGCCTATCCCGTAGCAGAGTGCACGAGTGGTTTCAACGTTTTCAAAGTGGTCGTGAGGATCTGAATGACGATCAACATGTTGGCCAACCAAAATCCGTGATCACCGAAAATTCCATTGAAACTGTGCGTGAATTCATCAAAAAACAGCCGAAATCATCATTGAAATTCATGGAAATGGAATGTAACATCTCCAGAACATCGATTCATCGCATTTTGACCGAAAATTTGGGCTTAAAAAAAGTGTGTGCACGATTTGTTCCGCACAAATTGACTGACGACCAATACGGCTCAGAATTCAACATTCGAAAGACATCATTAAAGAGGCGAAAAAATATCCGAACTTCCTGTACGAGATTGTGACTGGTGACGAAACGTGGTGTTTTCAATATGATCCCGAAACGAAACGCCAGAGTGCTGAATGGAAGGCGCCGGACGAGCCGAAACCCAAAAAATCGCGCATGGAGAAGTCAAAAGTGAAGACAATGCTAATTTGTTTTTATGATTCCAAGGGTATTGTCCACAAAGAATTTGTTCCACCCGGCCAAAACGTTAGTGCGGTATTCTACCTTGGAGTTTTGAAGCGTTTGGTGCGCCGTATTCGACGTGTTAGGCCCGAATATCGCAATGTTGGAAGTTGGCGTTTGTTGCACGATAATGCGCCGTCTCATCGATCGACGCTTGTGACCGATTATTTGACCAAAAATCACATATTAACCATCAACCACTCCCCGTATTCACCTGATATGGCACCGTGCGACTTCTACCTTTTCGGAAAAATGCATTTGCCGATGAAAGGAAAGCGTTATGCAGACGTAGAGGCCATTCAAAAGGCTTGCACCGGCATACTGGCAGCCATACCAGCCAACAAGCTAAAACACTCGTTCGACATGCTTTTGGACCGTGCAAAACGCTGTATTGAAGCTGAAGGAGACTATTTTGAATAAAATAAATTGATTTTGCCGAAAAAACCATTTGTTCTGTTTTTTTTTTACAAGTCCTGTTTACTTTGGAACGCACCTTGTATAATCCAAACCCATGCATTTTTTATTTTTTAATGCTTTTATGGCTACACGCACTTCAAGTGACTGAACTAGAAAAAAATAGAAATTTGAGCTACAAAGACTAGATGTAGTACAAATGTATGAAATTTCACTTCCGTATTTTTCATTCAGTTTTACTTTCCTATAGTGATAGGATAGAAAACTAAGTAATTTCATTCGAGAGTTCAACATGTCCTAGAAGACCAGAATGAAGTTTTCCTATTGCAGACTTCCGTTCCATATAGCACTTCCTGATATGTACTTTGTCCTTGCTTCTTCAAAACTGCTTTCGGCATTTTCAATTTCAAAGCGAAGAGTTCTTCATTATTCGAAGATAGATATGTGATGATATCTTGTCTAAGATGGAACATTATGTTGATTGTTGAGAGTAGAAATTGGCAACGTCACAGAGAATTGTTTCGACATTGACGATATTTCAGGAGTGCCAACCTGCCTTTGTTTTAGTTACAAAAACGTGATAGACCTAAATCATGGCCAACCGGGAGACTTTATAAAAGTGAAGGGAGTATACTCATATCTTATAAAAGCTGAGAAAACGGTCTATCGATGGTAAATTCGATTAAGAGTGTCCAACAGAGGTGAGTGGACAATATAACATGCGTGGAAAAGCTCCCGACTTCACGTCAGTGATTGAAACAATTTTTAATAACATCCGAAGATAGGTGGCAATAGCATTATCCATACTCAAAACGATCTCTCCAGAGCATACTTTTTTTTGCCCGAAAGCACGAAAATTTGAATATTGGCCTAGATGGTTTTCCCAGGGCTGTGGTTTTTCTTTTTGTACAAGGTAAATATGTACGTAGTTACTGTGCATGCAATGGCCGGGATCCGGAATGTGCGCGAAATACGAAATTGGCCAGGAATTATGCAGCGGAACATCGTCATTCATGACCGGTTTTCAATTCATCGGCTCTCCGACGAATCTGGATTTCATGTTCAAGAAATCGCCAAGAATATTCCCGATGCTGGTATATGGCAACACAATTTTCCGACGTATAGATATGACGGAATTGATTTAATTCAATTCTGTGATATCTCCTAAGTGGTTCGAGGATGCGAACATGTTTTCGTCGGGGGGTTCTTCGAAAGGGTGCTTCAGCATGTTTCATTTATCTCTTCTTATATACCATATATGCATATGGGGACACAAAACGATGTATGGATACTGGCAGTTTTGGTTGTAATTTAAATCCAGAATTCCCATACTGGGGAACTGTACTGTGGGTGGAAAAATTATTAAAGACACCACTCAAATTTTCGTATTCTCTGCTTTAGGCTCACTTTTTACGCGCTTGTTCAGCCAGGAACAGCGTGCTATCATTTAACCCAGAGAAGTATAGTCAACAAGTGCTTTTAAGGTCAAAATTTTTGCGGATTCTCTGAAAATTATGATTGAGGTGTCATTCGATTCGGAATGGTATGTAGATAGTTTTTGAGAAAATGCTAAGGCCACTCGCACAAATTGCAATAGTTATAAACAATTAATTGAAAAAAAATGGGGGTTTGGTTCTTTGCAATAGGAGGAAATTTCTTAAAAAAAGTAATTCCTCCCGGAACTGAAGGACCCTTATTCATAATATTCCCAGAGGGTTGAAAATACGCCGGAAAAATCCTACTCTGGCTTGCACAAGCCTTTGGCCCCTTCGGAATAAATATTATTTAAACTTATTAAATATGAAAATAAAGAATTGCAAAAATTCAGGCTCCTGCAATATAGATCAATGAACAATAATCCGTGGTCGATAAATTTTTTTTCGCGATTTTTCAATTAGTTATCCATTAATTAATTAACAATTTTTTGTAGCACGGACATTAACATTGCGAGTGCGATAAATGTTAAACTATCAATCTGAGAATAGATTCCCGTTAGGAAAAAAATTTAAAAAAAATTAATTTTCGTTTTGTTGTTAACAATTTACTCAAGTGAAAAATTATAAAGCTTCAATAAACATTGAAAAAACCTTTTTTTATAATATTACTTACTATTCATCCTTTTTCTTATGATTTTTAATAATTTTCATCTCCAATTGTTTAAAAAATTGTTATAAACAAATTCGTTCTTTATGAGATAATTTGAATTTTTTTTTTGATAACATAATTTTTCATGATAATTATGATTCATAAAAATAAAACAGTGTCTTTAAAAAAAAATTTGTATTGCTTAAAAACGCATTTGTTAAATAACAATTTTTTTGCCACTTGTTATGAAAGATAAGGAACAATTTTTTTTTAATCATGATATATCTTGAAATAAAAAAAATTCGATCAATACTTAAATTTTCATTGTTTATTTAATAAACAATTTGTTATGAACAAATGAATTATTTCATAGTATTTTTTTCTTTTTCTATTCAGAAGAACAAAAACAACCATACGGTGAAAGGTGGATTATGAACCAATTATAATGGCTGACCCTTGATACCTTGTTTTCAAATTTCTATTTTCATTTGTTTTATTTTTCTGTATTTTTCCCATACGTCATAGCGTAGTGGAACATGGGTAACAGCGGGACTCTTATTTTAACGCATCAATACATGTCTATATAGGTAGTTTATAATGGCTTCTGAAATAAAAATTATTATTAATTGAAATTTATTAAAGAAATAATCCACATGTCGTTTGTTTTATTGTTACCCCTGCAGGTGGTATTGTCAGACATCATAACAAATGAACATTTATTGTCCTAAGGCAATCTGCATTAGCTGAGTTCAGTACCTAGATGGGTAACCGCTCTGGCTATAAATTTGAACAAGCGCACCAGAGCTCCCGAACTCAGTGCTTTACTAACTAGTTGATATGTGGTGTCGTTGGCTATCCACCTAACTGTTTATCTTCTTCGACACTAGATGGTGCAGCAACTGTCTGCCTCTTCTGTATCTCTATAAACGACCTTCACTAAACCTTGACCTTTCGGTCTTTCCTTAGACCTAGAGAAGTCAACTCCACCAAACATCTACCCCTACGTTCTCTCTGTAGAGACACCAAGTTATTCTGGAGAAGGTACTGTCCATTGGCATTCATGAGGCCAAGCAGTACCTTAGGAACCCTAGGGAACACCCTAGGTATTCGGTCTAGATTGATACTCACCAAGCCATTATTCAACGGTTTTTGCGCGTATGTTCTGGGGAACATCGCGTTATAGTTTTGCCCAAATGTCTGTAACTTTCGAATTTTTTGACGAAAATGGTCTCAAACGATTAAGTTCGATTCCCCAATGAAGAATTCGATGTCAAATTTGATTCTGTCCGTCCGGCCGTCCGGCCGTCCGGCCGTTGCCACGATAACTTGAGAACGAAAAGAGCTAGCGACTTGAAATTTTCAGGGTGGGTGGCGCATCCCAATACGACGGACAAGTTCGTTAATGGGCATAATCGGCCCAGTGGTTTCCGAGTAATAATTTTGTTTTCAACCAATATGAATCCGATCGAATTGAAACTTGGTGAGTAGTTGTAGAATATGAACCTAAGCACGTTTGTGAAATTTTGTGCGAATCGTATGGCTACAAAATTATTAAAAAATTATTAAAAAATATTTTTGTTGTCACGATAACTTGAGAACTGAGAGAGATAGCGGCCTCAAGTTTTCAGGTTGGGATGTACACCACAACGCGACATTTCAGTTTGATTATGAGCCTAATCGGCCAAACGGTTTCAGAGTTATAGCCATCTGAAATTTTATGAAATTTTGTGGTTTTTGTTCCTCATTTACTCGAAAAATACTAAACCGATTGAATTCAAACATGGTTATTAGTTGTAGAATGCCAATGCGGAAACGTTTGCAAAATTTGGTGAGGATAGCATTTGTAGAAAATTTTAAATAAATCTTTGAAAATAAAAAAAAAAAGTTCTATATATCAGTAACTAATCGTTCGAAATTGCTGAAATTTTGCAAGAACCTTCATTACCTAACTATACTGACAATTTTCAAGTTTTAATACGATCGGTTAAATAATGTTGGAGATTCGAGCATTCTTGTGTGAGTTCAGTAGATGGGTGAACGTTGCCTCGATAACTTTCGAACGAAAGGAGATAGGGACTTGCAATTTTCAGGGAAGGTTGCGTATCCGAAAGGGAGAGTTGAGTTCAATTTTGGGCAAAATCGGTCTAACGGTTTCCGAGTTATACTCATCTGGAATATTGTTTCCTTGATAACTCAAAAAATAAATATTCGATCGAATTGAAGTTTGGTAATTAGTAGTAGAAAATCAACAAAAAGACGTGTTTAAAATTTTGTGAGAACCGTACCCCTAGAAAATTTGAAAAAAACGACGAGAAAAAAAATTTTAAGAACCGTACCCCTAGAAAATTTCAAAAAAATCACGAAAAAAAAATTGGTTCAAGCACTGACGTGAAGTCAGAAGCTTTTGCGCGTATGTTCTATTGTCCATTCTTCTGTATTGGACACCCTTAATCGAATTTACCATGGTAAATTCGATTAAGGGTGTCCAATACAGAAGAATGGACAATAGAACATACGCGCAAAAGCTTCTGACTTCACGTCAGTGCTTGAACCAATTTTTATTTTTTTTGGGTTTTCTCTCCCAAACTCTGAAAAATATCTATAAAATAAAAATTAATTATTTTGTGATTTGCTTCTGCGTAAGAAACACAGGATATTTGTCAGAAGCAATCAATTGAACAATGTTGCCTAACAAACAACAACGAAACAACATCAACGAAGAAACAACTATTCGTAACGTTTCGGAGTCTATATCACACTCCTTCTTCAGACGCTCAATGAAAATCGAGAGAATTATTTTGTTGATAGTTATTTGGTGAAATTCAAGAATTGTCACATTGAAAGCTAACCACTAATCGAAGATGAAAGGACTAGTAGAGACCAAAGTTTTGGAGCAATCCACAGAGTGTGTATGATTTCATCAAAGTTGAATAGCTACATACCGCGGTTTCATCCTTATTAGGAATCATCAGTGGAGCACAATTCAACGCTGATGAAAACAACACTACGAAGTAACCGGTTTAAAGAAAACCAGCAATCCCTTGTGAGTAGAATTTAGACACAAGTGACACCTGGAATTCAATCAACCAAGCTCCTCGCTGTGGCTACCCAAAAACTACAGATCTCTACGTACATTCTTTTCCCCTATGTGGTAATTAGCAAGTACTCCGATTGGAGTCTCATGCAGTTGACCACTGGGGAGCGAAACGTTACGAATAGTTGTTTCTTCGTTGATGTTGTTTCGTTGTTGTTTGTTAGGCAACATTGTTCAATTGATTGCTTCTGACAAATATCCTGTGTTTCTTACGCAGAAGCAAATCACAAAATAATTAATTTTTATTTTATAGATATTTTTCAGAGTTTGGGAGAGAAAACCCAGAAAAAAACCATTGAATAATGAGTATACCTCCCACAGTATCCTTTAATGATTACTCACCAAGCCAGAATAAGAGTAAAATTCGGATGGAACTCTAAACACCTACCTTGATCCTGTGACGGTATAAATCCCACCACACTGAATTATTTTATATAACACCATATTTTAGTTTATTTAATCATATAAATAGAAAATAGATATTCAGAATTCTTATGTGTAACATACCCACATTTAGTTCCAACAGATTTACACAATTTTGCTTTCTTTTCGCAGCTAGACGGGCGTTGAGCTCCCAACTAGTCGAGCAGACATCTTAAAGGGGGTTCAACGTTATAATCCCTAGATGTTTATGGATTCCTTACAACAATATCGGAAAGCTGAAGGTTTCATTTTGTTTTGTTTTCAGTACGAATAGATATACTCCCAACCAAATTCCCAGAATGAAAATAACATCATATATTTATTCAATTCGGAAAGTGTATGCATAATTTTAATCAATCTAATAATGATGCAATCGGGAGCAAAACTCGCATTAACAATGTGGACGAGATGCGAAATCGCTAAGCACTTGACCATAACAAACCAGGGAGAACCAATGGTTTGTTTGAATAATGGGATTGTGGAGAAATGTTTGGAAATTATAATTACTTTTGAACAAGATAGGAACATAGTTATTTGTATTTATCCACAGAGTGAATGAGCAATTACAAATTACGGTTGAAATTATTTGAGATAAAATAACTCTTAATGGTTTGAGGACTTAACTCATTTTTACTTTTGGTTTATTATTTTCCCTGTAATAAACTATTGGGATCGTGGGGGGAAAACATTTTAGAAACCCCTCTGAAATTGTTACAAGTTACATCTTGAAGTATTTAGAGCTCACAACTCAAATAGAAATGTTGGGATATCATTGACGTAAGGTTAGTCTGCTTTGGCGCGCTTGTTCAAATATGTATAGCTGTCACCCATCCAGGTACTGCACTCACCCAAGGTCGCAAAATTTTTTAAATCAAGAACCAGACCTACTCAATGTTCTGGAGATCATCCTTGTACATCTTATTGATTAAACCACCAGGGTCAACTACAGAATTAACATTATTCTATTCGATGCGTTTGTTCAACATTCTTCATGTATTGAAGTAATTGATGTTCGGCGTTTGTCACAGCTAGGAACGGGTAAATTCTTCATGAAATATGTATGATATTTAGTGCAAAATAATAATCATTTCATTCCATTTTTGAAAAGTGAATATCACTAAATATTTCCTTTCTAGGTTTTCTCAACTCAGCTCTGAAAAATATCTATAAAATAAAAACATATTATTCTGTAATTACTTCTGCGTTAGAAATACATGATATTCGTCAGAAGCAATATATAGAACAGTGTTGCCTAACAAACAGTAACCATCAACAATAAAACAACTATTTTGTAACGTTTCGGAGAGTAAATCAGCCTCCTTCTTCAGAATTATTTTTTTGACAGTATTCTGAAATTCGAAATGTGTCACAGTGGCAGTTCTATGAATAAAACAACAACAGGGTTTCAGTTTACATAGAAGATTCCAAGTACCAACTCCTTCTTCAACAAACTCAATCAAATATGGTCAATTCCAATTGAGCAATTTGCAATCCTTCCATCAGACTCTGTCCATCAGAATCTTTGTTTTACTCCAATCTATCATGTGATCTCCATGTTCTCCATGTCGGATGGTTTCGGAGTAACAAAAGAAATATTTTACGTTACAAATATCGAATTCAAATTTGTTTACGATGCAATTTCATCACAAGAATCCATTGATATGGAGCTAATACTTTCGAGGATATGATTTTTCAAAATTTCAATAATACATCGTACTTCTATGTGTTCACAGAATGCGAATTCTATCTGTTTGCGTTAGCTGGCGTTTGGTTGATGTAAGTAAGTAGACAATTTGAAATTTGGATTCGCTAAGTTCATAGGCAGAGTTTTTCGGTGAGTGAGTCAAAAATGAATGATGTAAGGAAGTCGAGCATAATTTACGAGTCATTATCTAAATATGGAAGATTTAGAACGGGATTTCCAACTACTGTACAGGTAGTTATTCCTTAATAACACTATTACACTGATAACATTAGATTTGTTTCATAAATAAAACTGGCTGTTTCATTTCCTCAATTTTTTAGAATGACTCCTGATAGTTTTGAAACACTTGTAGCCAAAATTGGACCGTCATATAAAGATAAGATGCAAAGGAATTTTAATTTCTTTCATGATGTAGTACTATAATAATAATCCATTGATATCATTCCCAACTCTGAGGAACCAATACTTTCGGAGATATGATTTGTCAAAGATTGGACAAGAGTGCCAAAGCTCCTGCCACGGGGCTTTCCCCTTTTTTTATGCAATGATGTATTAATGAAATTTCGAAAATTCTATAGCAGTGAATTTCATATTCATTTGTATAATCTCGTTCAGAACACGAAACTCGAAAGCAAAACTCAATGTAAACGAATAATGTACACAACCGACCATTACTGCAAGGACAAACTTCATTGATTGCATATTTATTCAACTAGTTCCCCCTTATTCCAAAGTTGTCGCGAGAACCATAGCTTTGCAAAGCACATTCGTCTATCTGATTCCGAGTTTCGGCATGGAGAGAAAAATGCTCAATGAATTTAAACTAGCTGTAGTTAAAGAGCGAAACGACGGGAATGAATGATGGTATCTAACAACACGATAATTCTTACGTTACCCAACGTCATGGAAAAAAGGCTCAATGGTCTTTACGTTGTTCAAGTTATACAATATGGATTAGAGTTCAATTCACACTTTTATCTTCATTGAGAGTCTGAAGAGGTGAATTTAATCCACATATAATTGTTTAGTGATAAATCAATGGTACGAAATCGTTTAGCAAAACAAATCAGTGAGGAAAATTCATCTGAACGATGACATTGACACTACACGATGCTTCGGGAACGCTGTGCCCATCTTCAGAGACGAAGCGTTACTAAAGCAAACTATATATTCCTCATGAACTAAGGGCTGACTTCACCCTTAGGCATAAGCATAGTGAAAGCAATGAGTTGTTAATAGGGGTTGTTAGATCAATATTGAGTAAAGTGTAACGTGCCAATTGTCGAGCATAAGGATCTACTTCTAATTTTTCTAGGGGTGGGAGGCTTAACTAGCTTAATTCAGCAACAAAACTCCCTCCCAGGTTTTCACAATATGTATTGATATTGAAAAATTACAATAGCCCATTTTCACTCTACACACTCTCATACTACTTAACTTAACAGAAAACAAGGAATGTCGTGGCTTCCTCGGAGTACGATATTATGATCACCCTGTAGATGGATCTACAACTGTCCCAGTGGGAACTTCTGAACTGCAATTTCCGATTCGATATTCTGAATCCGATGAAAGTATCTCTCGATAATTTTCAAATTCCAAAGAAACTACTTCCTGATGGTGTTCTAATTCCAAGGAAAGTATCATCTGGTTATTTTCCCATCCAAAAGAAGTACCACGTTGATTTCCCAATTCCAAGGGAAGTACATATATCTGGATGATTTTTCGGTACAAATTCAATCCCAGCCAAGGTAAAAATTCCATCCCTGCCAAGGAACAAATTTAATCCCAGCCAAGGTGCTATTGGGGAAAAGAAACCAAGGAATTATAATACGAAAAACTTTTACAACTCCTTCTCGGTTCCCTGAACTTAAATTTACAAATAATCATTCACATAATATATCACAAGTTACACCTGAGAAAAAGCCCGGCTCAGAATATCAAATAACTCTTACGGAATCATTAAAGGATACTGTGGGGGCATACTCATTATCCCAAACTCTGAAAAATATCTATTAAATAAAAATTAATTATTTTGTGATTTGCGTAAGAAACACAAGATATTTGTCGGAAGCAATCAATTGAACAATGTTGCATAACAAACAACAACGAAATAACATCAACGAAGAAACAATTATATCGTAACGTTTCGGAGTCTATATCAGACTCCTTCGTCAGACGCTTAACGAAAACCTTTAGAATTATTTTGTTGATAGTTATTCTGAAATTCGAGGATTTTTATTTTATAGATATTTTCCAGAGTTTGGGAGAGAAAACCCAGAAAGAAACCTTTCAATAACTCCTACGGAATTTAACAAATCTGAGATCGCTTCTACAAAATGGATGACACCGAAAAAACTATGATCTTTAAATTAAATTTTCTTCCCTGGTGATGATTCTGAATTATTATAATATCAAATTAAGCACTTACCGAGAATTTCAGCACAATTCTAGCCGATAATTCAACTCGGAAATTTTACGTTCAAAATGCTATAATATTGAAATCTTCCGGGACGCAAGAAGAAAGAAGTGAAAGAACTCCCAGGATTTAATCAGAAAACGAAGATGCCGACACTCTGTATTACGCGCAGCCTCGCGCTGGTATACGACGCGTTGTAATTCGCGCAAAGGATCAAAACAGAGGCGTATCGTCCCCTTGATTTATCTATAGACGTGCAATATCGTTGCAAAACTTATTATTTCTTTTACATTTTTACATTTCCATACCTCCTAGACTAGGTATAATTGATATGAATTTTCAGAAATTCCGTCTGAAATCTGCAGTAATTTGGTTTATAATTGATACTTATGGTGTCCTCTGAGGAAGATTTATTGTAGTGCGAGGTTTCAACCCAAGGATCTCAATATGGATCGTGCATCGATCTCTCTTTCTCTCACGTCATTCTTTCCTTCTCAATCTCTCCTTTCATGCGCACCAATGTAGAATTTCGGGAGTATCTCAGCTGATAGGGGTCAGCGCATATTTGCTGAAACTTCGTTTCATCGTTTCATAACAATAACCACGCTTTGTTGGAGAAAATTATAAATAGTCTGAATCAATGAGTGAATTAACGGGATTATTATGTTGATCATAGAATTGTTGATTGGTAGTTCCAGTTGATTATAACACTTCAGTGGATTTAGCTTGGCGTGGAAAACTCCTTAGATCTCGAATTCGAAGTCTTGTTTGGGTATTATTACAGTGGCTATTCAAATTGCCCATCTGGAGATTTATGTCTGGGTAGTGAAGTGCTTTCTGGGCTAGGAAGTACACACCTTGAGTTATGGGGAGAACAAGAGAAGATAAAAGTTAACAGCGAGTTGGGGTCGGATAGGACCAGGTATCGGTGTAAGATTCAGTGAGAGGACAGTTCAACCTTTTTTCGCGATCATCATCGTTCTACCGAAAAACTGTTATGTCAAATAAAGCCTGTGCTATTTACTGGGAATATATTAGCGCAAGTTTCAGATCTGAAATATGCAAAATTGTGCACAAAACCTTTAAAGTCAGTTATCGAAACCTATAGTTAACACCCCCTGGGTTATCAGGAGGTATTTTAGTACCTTCATTGAACAATTGGTTATCTTGAATTGTTTGTAGTATAAATAATTAGTTATTAGATTTAGGAGCTCCAATCCACCTATTAGATCAGACTTTTGATAGTGTGATAATTCGATTGTTCTCCCAACTCACCGAACGTTTGATAGAAGTGGTCACATTTTTCAGGAATGATTATTATAGGAGGTAGGCTTGATTCAAATACATACTGTTCCATTCAGTTCGGTTTGTTCTCGGTTTCTATCCAGTCACTGGCTACAAGTGTGAAACGCTGCTTCAGTTTAGATTCGGTACCGAATAGAAACCGTACAGCACCGAATTAGTCCAGTCAACAAGTGACTTTTAGGTCAAAACTTTTTAGACATCTCCGAAAATTATTATGATTGAGGTGTCATTGGATTCGGAATGGCATGTAGATATTTATTGAGAAAATTCAAGGGCCGCTAGCAAAAATTGCAAAAGTAATAAACAATTAAGTGAAAAGGGGGTTTGGTTTTTCACAAATATCTCAAAAACTATTTGAGTTTTTTCAAATTTGAATCGAACCAATGAAAATTTGAATACTAATCATTTTTTTTTATTTCAAAGACCAAGATAAAATATGATCTTAAAAAAATGATTCCTCAATATTAAATACCAGTGGTAGAAAGAAATGTATTAATTAACAAATCCATTTTCAACCTTCTGATCATTAAAAAACGGATCTATAGTGATATTATGAACAAATATTTGTATCAATGTTTAATTAAGCTAAATAATTTTCAACATAATCAAATAATTGTTAATAATTAAGTGAAAATTAACAATTTTTAATTTTTTCGAACGGGAATCTATTATAGGGCCTTTGAAAAATAGCTCAATGCAAGGAAAAAAAATTCAGATCAGATTAATAGTTTAACAATTATCGCACTTGCAATGTTTGTTCTACAAAATATTGTTAATTAACTGATGGATAACTGATTGAAAAATTGCCGTAAAAATTTTGGACCACGGATTATTGTTCATTGATCCATTCTGTGGTAGCCTGAATTTTTTCAGTTCTTAATTTCCATATTTAATAAGTTAAAATAATATATATTCTTTAAAAGTTCGAAGTTTCTTCCTCTTTTTGAATCTTTTTTCAAAACTGAAAAAACTCAAATAGTTTTTGAGATATATGCAAAAACACAAACCCTTTTTTTCACTTAATTGTTTATAACTTTTGCCATTTTTGCGAGGGACCCTTGTATTTTCTCAAAAAATATCTACATGCCATTCCGAATCGAATGAAACCTCAATCATAATTTTCGGAGAACTCTAAAAAGTTTTGACCTAAAAGGCACTTGTTGACTAGACTAAATATTCCCTCGACACGAATAGATTTCGTAAGGTTTCGATGAGGTCTGGATTTGTGTGCAGGAAGCACAGATCAACCGAGACGTTCACATATATCTATATGTTAACATAGATAACTACCTATATGTAAACATAAATACATATTTTCGGGATTCGTTCAGTATTAGTGAGAAAAAGAAACTAAATAAAAATTAAATAACAAACTCATCCGAGATATTCATTCCTCAAATCTACTCTGAAAATTATATTATATCACTTGAAACCTAGCCAATATTCCAGTTTTGTTTTCACTGAAGATATTCGGAACTCAATTCGATAAACTTACCAAATGATATATTTCCATCAGCATATGGATTATCCAAGTGTATAATATCCAATAATTGGTCATTTTGCAATTCAATCATACTTAGTTTGTTAGATCAGAAATACATTTGACATGTCTGTCATAGGTAAATAAGATTACATGTATGAACAGTGAACACAGACAGATAGAATTCGCATTCTGTGAAGACAGAAGAAGTACGATGTATTATTGAAATTTTGAAAAATCTCCGAAAGTATCCTACTCTCTGGAAATTTCAACTGTCTAGCTCATTCCGTTCGAGAGTTATCGTGTTAACGGATGGCCAGACGCAGAAAAGAATAGATTTTGACCACGGATTCTTGATCAGTGACTCGAACCAAATCGTTTAAGAGCATTTTCAGCCGAAAATTCGAAAATTGCAGACATTTGGGCAAATTGAGAAGCACTCTGTTCCGAGGAACAAGAGCGCCAAATTGATCAAATGTTGATCGACTGATTTCTGCAGAACATCTTAACCAGTGCAAAGATATTTAGGTTTAAATTTTGAATGAATTTGGCGTATCGGAAAAATTGGAATTGCGATTGAGCATGTGTTTTGGAAGAACATAAAACCTAATATGAACCATGTGATAAACTTGTATATGTGAAAGGATTTCATTCGTTTTTGGATTGAAACCGAAAACGAACCGAATCGAATGGAACCGTATGCATGTGCATAAAGCCTTATGAGTATTTTGTTTAGTTTCGTTTTCTACTTATTACTAGGTTTATTCGCTCGCTAAAATAAACGGTCCGACACATCGGCACAACGTTCGAAAATTATATGTGGAGTTTCATATAAGTGCTGAGATTTCAAAAGAGAGACTTTTGACACATCGGCACAACGTTCGAAAATTACTTTTTTCGGCAACCGTCCGGGAAGTGCCCACTTCCCGGACGCTTTTTCTTTGAGAAAGAAGCATTTCCCGGCCTAGTCCGGGAAGTACGTACTTCCCGGACTAGGCCGAAAGAATCACGTCGATTTGGTCATTGTAAATATGAAAATCTTGGTAGGTATATTTTTAATAAATGAAGTTACCGTAGCACTGAGAAAACGGCTGACAGTTCATATAAAATTAGTTGTCAACAATTTGCACATGTGATATTTTCTGTTCTCTTTAATTTGAATAAGAATCAAAATATATAAAAAAGAAGTGTGTCGTCTCATTGATTTGTTATTCTACACGGTTGCCGAAAAAATATTGTACGCAACACGCCCGAAAAAGGTTTTTTTGGACTCATAGACTTCTAGGACTCGCTTACGCTCGTCCTAGAATGTTGTCTATTCGTCCAAAAAAACCCTATTTTCCGGACTTGTTACGTAAATTACTATTTCAACATTTTCAAAGTTTGGAACAAACTCACGAAAACTCACCTCATTTTGTGAGTCAAGACATAGAATTCAAAGTTGGCATAAATTATTATCAATCATTCCACAGCCCAGTGAAATTTTCTCTGAAGATCTTATGAATGATTGAATATCCACTTTGATGCGACTAAATTTTAAATATAACTTTAATGCACGATAGAAGTGTGCAATTACATAAAACAATTTTCCAATTAAGATTATTAAATAGTTTTCAGTAATTTTAAATCTCAACGTAGTTCCGGTTCCAACTAGAGACTCACAGTTCATTATTCACAACCGCATGATCGAAATTAATGGGAACATCTCTAATGAGCTCATGTACTCTTCATCCCCGAATGACACAGAAACATACCATGCCAAAACCGCCAGTTTGCTGGTGTTCATAATTAATCGATAGCACACAATGAAAGTTCAATGGTGAAATGAATAATTCAGAACAGAAATATCGCTGATGTACGACATTTCGAGAGCCCTTCGCTTAACTGGAGTCTTTCCTTTCAAGGGGAACAATCTTCCAGCTAACCTAGACCTAAAAACACATAAATCGCTAGATGGGGAGATTTTTACGAGCACTGTTGCCAATCCTTTCGATTTGGAGTATCATACCGCATTGATCCTGAAATCGTTTGGTCTTGAATGATTAATTTTAAATCGAGGGGGAAAATTGGAAAATAATTATTTCACGTGAGACAATAGAAAGACTGAGTGCTAATAAGGATGTTGGAATGTCAATACATAATCCGAAGATTATTTTGCAATATTCAAATTATTTCAAAATACACCTAGTCCATCTTAGAGCTGGGAATCACGAATGAATTCTAATATTTTGGCTTTCCTACAATTTATTCCATTGAATAAATCCTTTTTAGAAACGTTAAGGAACACTCATGGCTTAAGATAGTAACTGATTAAAAATTTTTTTTTGGCGCTCTTGTTCCTCGGAACAGAGTGCTTATCAATTTACCCAAATGTCTGTAATTTTTGAATTTTTGACGGATAATGGTCTTAAACGATTTGGTTCGACTCACTGATCAAGAATCCGTGGTCGAAATCAATGCTGTCCGGCCGGCCAGCCATTATAACGATAACTCTCGAACGGAACGAGCTAGACAGTTGACATTTTCAGAGTAGGTTTGGGAGATAAGTATCCCAGTTGTGCTCGTTATTGAGCAAAATTGGCTGGATGGTTTCGGAGTAACGAAGAAATTTTTTTTTTTTTTTTACATAACAAATTTCGAATTCAATTTTTTTCAAGGTGCAATTTCATCATAAGAATCTATTCATATCAGCTCCAAATCTAATAAGTTAATTCTTTCAGAGATATGATTTTTCAAAATTTCAATAATACAACGTACTTCTATGTATTCACAGAATGCGAATTCTATCTGTCTATGGTCTATCTTTGTTCACTGTTCATACATGTAATCTTATCTACCTATAACATATGTGTCAATTGTATTTCTGTTCTAACAAACAAAGTATGATAGGATGCAAAATGACCAATTATTGGATATTATAATTACCCCTACCCTATATGCCCTTGGATAATCCATAATGATGATGGAAATATATAATTTGGTGAGTTTATCAAATTGGGTTCAGAATATCTTCAGTGAAGCAAAATTGGAATAATGGCTAAGTTTCAATTGACATAATATAATTTTCAGAGAAGATTTGAGAAATCAATATCTCGGATAAGATCGTTATTTAATTTTAATTTAGTTCCTTTTATGATGCAGTTCTATTATAGGAATCCATTGATAAAATTCCCAACTCTGAGAAACCAATAATTTCGTAGATGAATTGTCAAAGTTTGAACAGCGCCAAAGCTCCTTTCCACAGGGCTTTCAAACTTTTTTTGTTAAATATGTTCAGTATGTAGTATAGATTTAAGTTTATTGAATCATGTTTTGAAGTTAAATATTGGAATTATA
The DNA here is from genome assembly GCA_937662695.2 of Halyzia sedecimguttata. NCBI lineage: Eukaryota > Metazoa > Arthropoda > Insecta > Coleoptera > Coccinellidae > Halyzia > Halyzia sedecimguttata. Next base: position 64,835,290 of record OW569415.2, on the reverse strand, counting down.
ATATTTTGGAGAAATCTCCTGTTCGAACAAGCGCACAAAAAGTCAACTGGGAACTTCCTTCCACAGTGAGATTACCCTCGACCGTCGGTCTGGCAGCATTTAAAAAAAATATCATAACGTTTTTATATGCTCGTGAGGTAATAAACTATATCCCCTTGCCGGCATGTTGGATTTGACTGCCACAGTATTGAGTTCTTAATGCGAAAATACAGGTCAGCATTTCATTTCAGTTCACTTGAAATCTGAAGGACCATTTAATATACAGGGTGATTCCAAATTAGACGTGAACCTTGGAGGAGGTGTTAGTATGACTCATTTGATGTCGTTTGAGCCATATTTATTGATAAGTAACCGAAAATCAACAGTGTCCGATACATTTGAGTTCTTGTGATTTTTGAAAGATTTCTCACCTTAGTTCATTTCTCGTCAACCTGACGGAACTTTAACGGAGAAAATTATGAAGAATTTATGAGAACAAAATGGGAGAAGTTTTTTGGATGAGGTTTCCTTGATTACAGGGGTGAAATTATTTTTAATGAGGATGGGTGTCCCGCACACTAAACGTTCCTAGGATTTTGAACGAATTGTTTGCTACTCGGTTGATAGGTAGGGAATGACCCACTCGTGCAGCCAGGAGGAGGGAGGGGGATGCTTTGGGGCTGCCCCAAAAAATACATATATATGATCGAATTGAAACTTGGTGCTTAATTGTAGAATTCTGACGTTCAGATATTTGCAGAATTTCGTGAGGATCGTAGAACTAGAAAGAGATATTTTGTTTCTTCAAAAATTTTATATTTCATAAACTATCTGTCAGATACCTCTGAAATTCTGCACAAACCATCAAGCCACCATTTCGCAATAGCTAGAGTTCCTGATGTTAGCTTTGTATTTTAGCAACTATTTTGAAAATAAAATATCTAACTGGTATCTACCTCTCCTGAATTTTCAAATCATCTCAGAGTTGTAACAACACCTCGATGGTCGAGATGTTAATTCATGATGCCCAACGCATTTTTTCAACGAGTCAACTCTAAAAAGACGCCTTGAAGGTTCGCGCATTATTTCGTGAAGGTGCATGAGGCGTGAATATGTAACAAAACATGCGCGCAAAAACTCTGACTGTAGGTCAGTGCTTTTTACGATGTTTTTGTTAAGAATTCATATAGTTATTTGGTGTGTTATCAATTATTGCATTGCTAATTTATTTTGGTGCGCTGTTCAGGTGAACAGAGTGTATTAATTCGTCCAAATGTCTGTATTTTTCGAATGTTTGGCCCAGAATGAACTCAAACGATTAGTTTTAGACTCACTGATCAAGAATCCGAGGTCAAAATCGATTCTGTACGGCCGTCAGCACGATTATGCTCGAACGTAATGAGTTTTCAATAGGTTTGGTGTCCAAATGCGCCGGCTATGTTCGTTAATGGGCAAAATCCACGGAGTGGTTTCAGAGTTATAGCCATCTGAAATTTTGTTTTGCCTATAACTCGAAAAATACTGATCTGATCGAATCAAAGCGAGAAGTCGGAAGTACGAGTTTCTTTCCCTGATACTTTTTTGGCGCTCTAGTTCCTCGGAACTGAGTGCTTATCAATTTGCCCAAATGTCTGTAATTTTCGAATTTTTCGATGAAAATGTTCTTAAACGATTTGGTTCGACTCACTGATATAGAATCCGTGGTCGAAATTCATTCTGTCCGGCCGTCCGGCCGTAGGCACGATAACTCTCGAACGGAATGAGCTGGAGAATTGAAAGTTTCAGAGTAGGTTTGGGGGATAAATATCTCGGCTAAGTTCGTTATTGGGCAAAATCGGACAGATGGTTTCGGAGAAACAAAAAAAAAATTTTTTTTTTACATAACAAATTCGAAATTAAATTTTTTCTAATACGCAGTTTTATCATAAGAATCCATTCATATCATATTTAACTCTAACAAGCTAATACTTTCGGAGATATGATTTTTCAAAATTTCAATGTAAATCGTATTTCACAGATTGATATAATTATTCTATGTATGAATTGTCATAATGTCAACTTATGACATGACATGACATTATCTAATCAATAGAAGAATTATGAGAATAAAGTGTATTCCGAAATGTGAGCGAAGTGAGAAAAATCTCAGTTGTTTGCTCCGAAATTAGTTTTTCTCAGAAAAGTCTTACATTTCGGAACGGAACATGAAGTAAGAGATCTGAGAGTAGTGAGACTGCTTTTCATCCATAGACGAATGCTCAGTTCTCTGAATTTATGACGGGACTGACAGAAGGGAATATTGTAACTTCAAAAATATTGGGGTTGAAATACTCGTATTTTAGCGATGCAACGGGGACCTCACCCGAAAATGTTAGAAAATATTACGTAAATATTGAAAGCATAATTCTGTAGTTCGAGAGAGGAGAAAATTTGGTGAACGTAGATCAGGAAATTTTTGATCGATTACAAGGTAATTTTTTATTATTACTTATCTTCTTTCATACATGTTTTATGGAATACCTACTATTTGTAGGTACTTTAAACCTGTTTAGGGCAATTGTCATACGAAACTTGTTTTTTTGGCGCTCTAGTTCCTCGGAACAGAGTGCTTATCAATTTGCCCAAGTATCTGTAATTTTGGAATTTTTGGCTGAAAATGGTCTCAAACGATTTGGTTCGACTCAGTGATCAAGAATCCGAGTGCGAAATCGATTCTGTCCGGCCGGCCGACCGGCCGTAGGTACGATAACTCTCGAACGAAAGGAGTTCGCGGATTGAAAATTGCAAGGTGGTTTTGGAGCGTAAATATCTCGGACAAGTTCGTTAATGGGCGAAATCCATCAAGGAGTTTCGGAGTTATGGCCGATTTTAGTAAAAATATTTTTTATGAATATTTCCGAAACCGATCACTCGATCTATCTGATATTTAGCATCAAATTGTAGAATCATGACCTTTATACGCATGTGAAGTTTTGCATTGACCAGATTCCCGCAAAGTGTCAAAAAAAAAAATTTGAAAATGTGGTGCAGTTCTCATTCTCATGATTGCTCATTTAATCTTGATAAATAAACTATTATTTGAATTGAATTTCCTTTATGATGCAGTTCTATCATATGAATACATTGATGTAATTCCCAACTCTGAGAAACCAATACTTTCTGAGATATAATTTGTCTGTTTGAACTAGAGTGCCAGAAAGCTCCTGTCCACAGGGCTTGAACCCATTTTATTTACGGCTTTGTTGAATTCTGAGAATTTAGAGTATATTGCGGTAGTTGACGAACTTTAGTAATTGCATAAGTAAATACTGTCAGAGTTGTAAATATTTCTTCGAGTTGAATTGTAAATAAAGTGTGTAAATAGCAGAACAAGTGTTTTGTAGAAATCAGAGACGTTAAAGACGAATGTTAGGAAAGTAACCCAATCAACCCCTAGGCGATTGATATAAAAATCCTATATGTATATGAGTCGAAACTTGAAAAAGTTCCTGGATGGGTGACTGCTCTGGCTATAAATTCTTCAACTTATTAATTTCGATTTTTATTCTTTAAAATGGGTTCAAGCCCTGTGGACAGGAGCTTTCTGGCGCTCTACAACAAACAGATAAATTATATCTCCGAAAGTATTGGTTTCTCAGAGTTGGGAATTATATCAATGTATTCTTATGATAGAACTGCATCATAAAGGAAATTCAATTCAAATAATAGTTTATTTATCAAGATTAAATGAGCAATCTGAGAATGAGAACTGCACCATGGAAGAAAACAAATTAAATCTGGCCAATTTTGTCCAATAACGAACTTAACCGAGATATTCATCTCCCTATAACCAACTCTGAAAATTTCAACTACCTAGCTCATTCCGTTCGAGAGTTATTGTAGAAAAACTTTTTTTAAAATTTCAAAAATGTTTTTTGACTCTTTGCGGTAATCTGGTCAATACAAAACTTCAAATGCGTATAAAGGTCATGATTCTACAATTTGACACTGAATTTCAGATAGATCGAGTGATCGGTTTCGGAAATATTCATAAAAAATATTTTTACTAAAATCGGCCATAACTCCGAAACCGCTTGATGGATTTCGCCCATTAACGAGCTCGTCCGAGATATTTATGCTCCAAACCCACCTTGCAAATTTCAATCCGCTAACTCCTTTCGTTCGAGAGTTATCGTGCCTACGGCCGGCCGGCTGGACAGAATCGTTTTCGACCTCGGATTCTTGATCAGTGAGTCGAACCAAATCGTATGAGACCATTTTCAGCCAAAAATTCCAAAATTACAGACACTTGGGCAAATTGATAAGCACTCTGTTCCGAGGAACTAGAGCGCCAAAAAAACAAGTTTCGTATGACAATTGCAACAGGTTTAAAGTACCTACAAATAGTAGATATTCCATAAAACATGTATAATATGAAAGAAGAGAAGTAATAATGAAAAATTACCTTTTAATCGATCAAAAATTTCCTGATCTACTTTCACCAAATTTTCTCCTCTCTCGAACTACGGAATTATGCTTTCAATATTTACGTAATATTTTCAAACATTTTTGGGTGAGGTCCCCGTTGCATCGCTAAAATACGAGTATTTAAACCCCAATATTTTTGAAGTTATAATATTCCCTTCCGTCAGTCCCGTCATAAATTGAGAGAACTATGTCTATGGATGAAAAGCAGTCTCTCTACTCTCAGATCTCTTACTTCATGTTCCGTTCCGAAATGTAAGACTTTTCTGAGAAAAACTAATTTCGGAGCAAACAACTGAGATTTTTCTCACTTCGCTCACAATCCTTCGATTGATTAGATAATGTCATGTCTCAGGAAAATAAGTTGACATTATGACAATTCATACATAGAATAATTATATCATTCTGTGACAACGTAGAAATACGATTTAATATTGAAATTTTGAAGAATCATATCTCCGAAAGTATTAGCTTGTCAGAGTTAAAAATGATATCATTGGGTTCTTATGGTAAAACTGCTTATTGAAAAAAAATTAATTTTGAATTTGTTCTGTAAAAAAAAATTTGTTTTTGTTACTCCGAAACCATCTGTCCGATTCCGCCCAATAACGAACTTAGCCGAGATTTTTATCTCTCAAACCTACTCTGAAAATTTCAACTGTCTAGCTCATTCCGTTCGAGAGTTATCGTGCCTACGGCCGGCCGGCCGGACTGGCCGGACAGAATGAATTTCGACCACGGATTATTGATCAGTGAGTTGAACCGAATCGTTTAAGACCATTTTCATCAAAAAATTCGAAAATTACAGACATTTGGGCAAATTGATAAGCACTCAGTTCCGAGGAACTAGAGCGCCAAAATCAATCAAAACATCATATCAAATGTTAAACATGGTGAAAATTTCTTCTGGGCTTGTTGGACATTCAACTGGCACTCCTCCTCTTCCAGTTGCCCACGGTCAACAGGCATGGAAGAAGTTTTCACCACTGGCCGTGAAAGCCTATACACAATAATAGCATCATATCGAATAATTAATTCAAGAATTTTATTCGCTTACCAATCTCATTGCCCTGACTGCGTATTCAGTCTCTGACTACAGGCCTGATGACCAATTGGTAACGACTGGAACTATTTTCATTAATTATTTCAAAAACTATATTATGTTTACAATAGGCTGGCTGGACGGACAAGCAGAATTTAATTTGACCACGAATTGTTCGCATGCAATGTAATCGTTTGGGACTCGTTATAGATTCAGGCGCGTTTTACATGAACAGCGCAGATAAAACATAATATAGGTATCAATTAATTTGAAAATCTAGGAATCTTCCTTCTCGTATTTCGGATTGATCATAATCCACGTTGAATCCTGGCAAATATGTTTTGAGTGATCACTACAACCGCACGCGAGCATTAATAAATATCTCTTGAATTATTCATTGGACGTTGAAGAGTCACTAATCACTCATAACGACCCCGTTTGCCTGAAATATTACTGATTTTTAGGCGCGATAACTTCGATGAATTCAACATAATGAATATACTCTATAATTTGTCTGATAAATTGCTCATCCTGCTCAGGTCAGACATGTGTTTTTGCTCATTAAATGGAATATCGAAAGAGCCAATGAAAAACACCCATTAGGTTTTTTCCAGATTCAAAAATCAAGTCTAACTGGAACTTGATTCAGAATAGAATTCCGAACATGACATACAATATATTTCCGTCATGTTAGGACAAGTTGGGATTTAAGCGTCAATCCTTCTCAAAGGATTCTCAAAAAACATATTCCTTTCTCCGTTGAAAATCTGCGGAATAATGAAAATAACATGAGGATATTTCTGAAACGATATTGCTGTTTATTATTATGTTTCCGAATCAGGACCGGCGCTAGGAGTTCAGTACACATTGTCAATGCAATAATTGAAATTATACCAGAGAATTTTTTACTGATTTCGACGTCTTTAATTATTCATCGTAATTTTTCTTGGAAGACCATAAGGTTTTGGAAAGACATCTAGACAAATTCAGAAAAATTAATGGAACTGCGTTTTTATTCAAGTTTGGAAATCTCAAAAGGTTCTTTGCAATCGTGACATCTTTGAGTATAATTTTATTAATATCAGGTAGAGCACTTTCGTCTATTAACCAATCTTCAGTACCGCTAAAATCAATTTCTATGGTTAAATAAATTAATGTCACAAAGGACAATTACAGAACTTACTTGTCTTAAATAAGTCATGAAACATAAAACACAAAGTACACCAATATAAGTAAAACGGGATCTGGAAATCTGTATATATCTGTTAATATTGAGTAACGCAGAACCATTCCTCCATCCCAAGAATTAATTTATCAAAACAAACAACATAAAATGACCTGAATCTCCAGTTTCGTTTCCTAGGTTAACCACAGAATAAAAAACAATCTCTGGGACTAGATTCTGGTCATGATGAAATGAAAAATTATCAGTAACAACGAAACAGATTATTGTATTCTCTTGAAGAGTGGGGTATAGCTGCAGTTCAAATTAATATTTGTCTGTATATTGGGCATTTCTCGTTGTTTGATATTTCGTGCTCGATGAAGATGTTCTCCAAAAAATCCAATTTTGTAAAGTTTTTTGTATTCGTCTGCAACAAGATTTTTGAGTTCCTCTAGGGCTGAAAGAGTGCTTGTTGAAAGACAGGTGGTGGCCAAAAACAGACTTGTTTGTGTTCTTTAGGTGCTCTTGTATTCTTGTTTTAAGGGGTCTGCAAGTTCTACCGATATATGTGGCATCACAGTAATTGTACCAAAGTTTGTATGCTCCACTCTTGTTATTTCTTTGTTGTTAATTAAAATCTGACCAACAGTGTTGAAAGGTTTTGTTCACTGCTCAATGTTAGGGAAGTGCTGTTTCAGAATCTTTATTGATCTTTCGCAGAGATTTTGTCGATATGGGGGAATGGAAAGTATTTTCTAGTTTCATCGTCAAGGATTCTTGGGTCAGCTTGTTCTGTGAACTCTTTTGCCCGTTTTTTCTGTATTAAGGAGTCAATTCTATTGGGTTCGTATTCGTTGTTAATAGCTATCTGTTTGATTATATTCAGTACTGATCTGTAGTTGTTCGAGGGCAACGAGGTTGAAAGTAGTCTGTTAATGTTGACTGACTCATTGATAAAGAAAAAACGGGCAATAGATTTCACAGAACAAGCTTACCCAAGAATCATTGACCGTGAAACTAGAAAATACTTTTCACTCCCCCATATCGACAAAATCTCTGCGAAAGATCAATAAAGATTCTGAAACAGCACTTCCCTAACGTTGAGGAGTCAACAAAACCTTTCAACACTCTTGGTCAGATTTAAATTAACAACAAAGAAATAAATTGCACATTGGACAAAAGTGGAGCATACAAATTTTGTTGCAATGACTGTGATGCCACATATATCGGGAGAACTTGCAGACCCCTTATAACAAGAATACAAGAACACCTAAAGAACACAAACAAGTCTGAATTTGGCCACCATCTGCCTTTCAACAAGCACTCTTTCAGCCCCAGAGGGACTCAAAATTCTTGTTGCAGACGAATACAAAAAACTTTACAAAATTTGATTTTTTGGAGATCATATTCATCGAGCACGAAATATCAAACAACGAGAAATGCCTCAACAATATACGAACAAATATCAATTTGAACTGCAGCTATACCCCACTCTTAATTAATTTTTCATTTCATCATGACCAGAATCTAGTCCCAGAATGTATTTGTTTTGATAAATTCTTCAGATGGACGACTGGGTCTGCGTTACTCAATATTAACAGACAAATAAATATTTCCAGTTCCCATTTTACTTATGTTTGTGTTCTGTCATTGTCTTTTGTGATTTTAATTTATTTGACCATACAAATTGATTTTAGCGGTACTGAAGATAACTTAATAGCCGAAAGCGCTCTACCTGATATTAAAAAAATTATACTCAAAATTATACGCTCCTTTTAATTAATCATTGATATTAATTTGAGTACACAGCCACCAACCCACTTCTTAATACATCGGAGGTTTTCATTCTCTTGGAAATTAATTGAGCTGAATTTTGTGAAGGAGTTCATTTTTTGGGAGGTATTAGAATGGGCTCATTTCATTTCTAGAATGGGGTCTTTCGGTATTTAAAAATTGACACGTATCCATTTTCTTTATTCCTGTTACACAACATCGAGGAATTTCCATAGACATACCTATTCACCGAATTTGCACTGAATCAAATAATAACACTCAAAAACTGATCACTCTAAAAACTCATATGCACAACACGTGAAAATCGGGCGAAAATTCTTAACCTATAACTTCGTGTTGTTTTCTTTCTATCTGCGGCTTCACTTATAATCAATGAGCCTATAGACTCGCATGTGACATATGTGGTGGAAACCAGCTCCGTCTTGCATATTTTATACAATGTTGGCAGATGATAGCCGCGCTAATTCCAAACTTTTTTTCCCATGAACATAGGTCCAATTCGTTTTCGTCCAGAAGACCAAATATGGTCAATTACAATTGAGCAATTTGCAAAATTGCATTCTTTGTTCGACAAAATACAAGTCGACTTCTTAAGTTTCCTTTTTGGGCGTATGTTCTAGGGGAACATCGTCCTATCATTTCGTCCAAATGTCTGTAATTTTCGAATTTCGAGCTGAAAATTGGCTAATAGACTAATTCGGACTCCCTGATCACGAATCCGGTGTCAGATTTTAGGGTGCCGTCCGGCCGGCCGGCCGGCCTTCCGGCCGTAGGCACGATAACAGGAGCACCGAAGGTCCTATCGACTTCAAACTTTCAGGGTAGGTTTCTGATCAAAATGCGACGGTTAAGTTCGTTAACGGGCAAAATCGGCCGGACGGTTTAGGAGTTATAGACATTTAAAATTTTGAGGTTATGACCTGATATTTCAGGAACTAAAGAAGATGTTGAATCGAAACTTGGTAGTCAGTTCGAGCATATAAACGCGCAACTTTTGGCAAAATTCTGTTATGATCAAAATGTTGGTAATTTTTAAAAAAATATTTCTTTTAATTTTTTCGAAAAAAAAATTTTTTTTTCGTGAACTATTCATCAGATTGCAACAAAAACTTGTATTAACGTCAATTGTAATATTTTGCAACATTGTGCAAAATTTTGGCTCTATACGATTTCAATTTCTGGAGATATAAGACAAAATGTGTCAAATTTCCTGGGTCTCTCTCAGTATTTTCATCGATTATTCTATGAACTCTTTGAATTCCACCGAAAACAAATTCAAAGACATAAACATAAAGAATCAAGTCATAGTTTAGACGTCGAAAGAAGGACGATGTTGATCGACTTGAAAAGGTACCTATTTCAAGAAATGCAATAATGAAATGCTTAATTTTTTTTATGGTCACAGAAAATCGTCACAAAAATCTATTTACCTCATTTGACGGCTGTTTGTCAAATCAATTAATTCCAATGATTGATGTCAGATTTCCTACATACCAAGTTCAAACACATTTTATTATATGGAAAACACTTATTATGATCACGTTCTACAGGAATTGATACTAAATAGAAGCTAGATGAAGATTATTGTAATGGAAAATTTGTGTTCCAGAATAATATTAAGGTATTCAACATGATACTGCTTTTTTTCTTTACTGGTCAGTACGGGCCACAAGGAACATGCGCCCAAAAGCTCCTGTCCACAGGGCTTGTTTTAATGGGGCTCTGACATCAGAATTTCTGTTTTACTCCAATCCATCATGTGATCTTCATGGATTGTACATACATGTTCTGCTATTTTTGATTTATATATGTCTCTATTTCTTAAGTTGTTCTTATGTTCCGACTTCATACTTCTAGTCGATGTTCCTCCTGTATATGATTCACCGCAAATATAAGAAATATTATATACACAGTTTTTGGATTCTTGATTTTCATAATTGGTTTTGTTCTATTCAATAAAGACCTAAGATCATTTAATGTCTTGAAAATGGTTCTTATATATTGAACTTAGAACCGATTCTCCTGATTTTTTCCGAAACGCCATGCAGGAACATAACGGATCACATTCAACAGATTGGGTTGGTACTTGTTGGTTATTCTGTTGTACTTGATTAATTGTTATTTTATTAGAAGCTCTTCTATCTAAATTCATGATTTTATGTATTTATGAGTGGCCTCGGATATCATAAAATAGAGCTGACATATCGAGTTTCACTAACCCTGTACTTTCACAAAGCAAGAAACTATCCTGATGTCGATTTGTAATTAAACACTGAAATTTTTCAACTTAATTATTGAACAAAATAAATACAAGTAGCATACAATCTTGGCCCCAACACACAAGAAAATATTTTTAACCTCTAACATTCATGAGATCTTACAGGACTGGAAATAAATCATCAGGAAATTTGAATAATTAAAGCAATTAAGAAGTGCACTCCAGATCGGCGCAATCAAGCCAAGGATTCCAAGTGTATTTGAAAAGTTTGGGATCTGCCTTTTCAATGTCGAATTCCTGTTCAATTTGCGGCTGGAGGTCCTTGCGATATTCCACCAGAGACCGCTTTATCCTCCGTACCACGCTTGGGAAGAATTTAGCCAGGTCGTTTTCCTCGCATGGGTCACTGGGAATATCGTACAGACAGACTGGATTACCTAAAGAGAATAAGATTTAGTCATCCAGAAGATAATTCTGTTTGTTCGGGATTTCGGGAGAATAACAAATCTGCTCATTAAACTTATCTCAGGATGTTCCTTAAAAACGTGCTAATATTTAGGGGGGAGATTGTTTGACTTACTTCAAGAAAAAAACTTCCTATGAACGTATATCCTAAAATTCTTAACTTTTGAGATGCAGGGTAATACAATTTTGAAGAAAAATCAGTTTTTTATTGATAACTGAGATAATATTTTACAAATCTTCATAAAATTTGGTACATGTCTTTAATGCAACATGGTTCATTTTGTGACGTATACAAATTTTTATTTTCTCTATCAGTGGCGTCGATACGGGTTTTGCATGGAATATTTTCGGAGAAAAAATACTACGCCACTGCTTTCCTCTGAAATAAGAATTAATTTTACCATGGTAAATTCGAATTAAGAGTGTCCAATACAGGAGAATGGACAACATAATTTACCATGGTAAATTCGATTAAGGGTGTCCAATACAGGAGAATGGACAAGAGAACATACCCGCAAAAGCTCCTGTCTTCATGTCAGTGCTTGAACCAATTTTGTTTCGTTATTTTTTTGAAATTTTCTAGGGGTACGGTTCTTACAAAAATTTGTTTTTCGTAATTTTGTTCAATTTTTCTAGGGGTACGGTTCTTACAAAATTTTAAACACGTATTTATGTTGATTTTCTACTACTAGTTACCAAGCTTCAATTCGATCGAAACTTTATTTTTTGAGTTATCGAGGAAATAATATTCCAGGTAGGTATAACTCGGAAACCGTTAAACCGATTATGCCCAAAAAGGAACTTAACTCTTCCATTCGGATACTCAACCTACCCAGAAAATTGCAAATCCCTATCTACTTTCGCTCGAAAGTTATCGAGGCAACAGTCACTCATATACTGAACTCACACAAGGCTGCTCGAATCTCCAACAATATTTAACCGATCGTGTTGAAACTTAAAACTTGGCAGTAGAGTTAGGTTTTAAAGGCTCTTGCAAAATTTCAGCAATTTCAGACGAATAGTTACTGATATATAGATTTTTTTTTTAATTTTCAATGATTTCTTAAAAATTTTCTACATATACTATCCTCACGAAATTTTGCAAGAATTTTCGCGTTGGCATTCTACAACTGATAATCATGTTTCAATTCAATTGGTTTAGTATTTTTCGAGTTAACGAGGAGGAAAAAACAACCAAATTTCAGATGGCTATAACTCTAAGACCGTTTAGCCGATTATGCTTATAAACAAACTCAAATTTCGCGTTCAGATACAAATCCTAACCTGAAAACTTCAAGCCGCTATCTCCTTCCGTTCTCAGGTTATCGTGACAACAAAAATATTTTTTAATAATTTTCTAGCGATACGATTCTCACAAAATTTCACAAACGTGCTTAGGTTCATATTCTACAACTACTCACCAAGTTTCAATTCGATCGGATTCATATTGGTTGAAAACAATATTATTGGGCCGATTATGCCCATTAACCCATTAGCCCATTAACTTGTCCGTGGTATTGGGATGCGCCACCTACCCTGAAAATTTCAAGTCGCTAGCTTATCGTTATCGTGGCAACGGCCGGCTGGACAGAATCAAATTTGACCTCGAATTCTTCATTGGGGAGTCGAACCAAATCGTTTGAGACCATTTTCGTCAAAATATTCGAAAGTTACAGACATTTGGGCAAAATGATAACGCGATGTTCCCCAGAACATACGCGCAAAAAGATTGATCTTTTTAGGATCGACTGTAGAAGATAGAATGGTTTTATTACTAGAACATAATATGCTGTCAGATAGAAGGTTACTTTTTTGCGCGTATGTTCTGGGGAACATCGCGTTATAGTTTTGCCCAAATGTCTGTAACTTTCGAATTTTTTGTCGAAAATGGTCTCAAACGATTTAGTTCGACTCCCCAATGAAGAATTCGAGGTCAAATTTGATTCTGTTAGGCCGGCTGTCCGGCCGTCCTTCAGTCTGGCCGATTCCACGATAACTTGAGTAGGAAAAGAGCTAGCGACTTGAAATTTTCAGGGTGGGTGGCACATCCCAATGCGACCGACAAGTTCGTTAATGGGCATAATCGGCCTAGTGGTTTCCGAGTAATAATTTTGTTTTCAACCAATGTAAATCCGATGGAATTGAAACTGGGTGAGTAGCTGTAAAATATGAACCTTAGCACGTTTGTAAAATTTTGTGCGAATCGTATGGCTAGAAAATTTTTAAAAAAATATTAAACAATATTTTTGTTGTCACGATAACTTGAGAACGGAAAGAGATAGCGGCTTGAAGTTCTCAGGTTAGGATGTGCACCAGAACGCGACATTTCAGTTTGTTTATGAGCATAATCGGCCAAACGGTTTTAGAGTTATAGCCATCTGAAATTTGGTTGTTTTTTGTTCCTCATTAACTCGAAAAATACTTAACTGATTGAATTCAACCATGGTAATTAGTTGTAGAATGCCAACGCTAAAATTCTTGCAAAATTTCGTGAGGATACTATGTGTAAAATGTTTCAAAAAAATCATTGAAAATTGAAAAAAAAAATTCTATAAATCAGTAACTATTCGTTGGAAATTGCTGAAATTTTGCAAGAGCCTAACTCGACTGCCAAGTTTCAAGTTTTAACACGATCGGTTGAATATTGTTGGAGATTCGAGCATTCTTGTGTGAGTTCAGTAGATGGGTGACCGTTGCCTCGATAACTTTCGAACGAAAGGAGATAGGGACTTACATTTTCAGGGTAGGTTGCGTATTCGAAAGGGAGAGTTGAGTTCGTTTTTGGGCATAATCGGTTAAACGGTTTCCGAGTTATACCCACCTTGAATATTATTTCCTTGATAACTCAAAAAATAAATATTCGATCGAATTGAAGCTTGGTAACCAGTAGTAGAAAATCATCATGAAGACGTGTTTAAAATTTTGTAAGAACCGTACCCCTAGAAAATTTGAAAAAAATGGCGAAAAAGAAAATTTTAAGATCCGCACCCATAGAAAATCTCAAAAAAATCGCGAAAAAAAAATTGGTTCTAGTACTGACGTGAAGTCAGAAGCTTTTGCGCGTATGTTCTATTGTCCATTCTTCTGTATTTGACACCCTTAATCGAATTTACCATGGTAAATTATGTTGTCCATTCTCCTGTATTGGACACTTAATTCGAATTTACCATGGTAGATTCGAATTAAGAGTGAAGTCAGAAGCTTTTGCGCGTATGTTCTATTTTCTATTCTTCTGTATTTGACACCCTTAATCGAATTTACCATGGTAAATTATGTTGTCCATTCTCCTGTATTGGACACTTAATTCGAATTTACCATTGTAAATTCGAATTAAGAGTGTCCGATACAGGAGAATGGACAACATAATTTACCATGGTAAATTCGGTTAAGGGTGTCAAATACAGAAGAATAGAAAATAGAACATACGCGCTATTTCCTCTGAGAATTACATATACGATCCTGACACTGCCCTAGCATTTCGTCAGTCTTATTTTCATAGTATATAAAATAAGCTATCTAAAGATTTAGAAATTCTGAAAAATTAATTTTTTGTATGGCGCTTGTACTCTAACCTGAAAAAGACTGAGGTTTCTTGTATCTATTTGAATAATCAACAAAAATATAGATTATTGAGTGTAACCTCCGGTGATTCATTCATGGAACATTATTTCAATCCGAAACACCTAGGAGTTAACCTAGATTCCCCTTTGAACTTCAAAGATCATTTGCTCCTGAAGTTAAAAACAAGGATGAGGGGCTGATGCCACTACTCTTGGTACGGCAGCCTCATAGTAGGGGAGCCCACGTAGCTAATTCGGGATTTACTCGAGCGTCATAGAGAGCTATTGGGTTGTCAAGCTTAGATGATAAGAAGAAAAAAATGTTATATAATATATACCCGTTCATCGGTGGGGTGAGCGGATATAAATTTTCAAAAATGTAAAAAATAACCGTTACGTGGACATACTCGAGTGCGTCAGATATTGATAGCATCTGTGTCCTACGTATTTTAAAAAATGTATAGATGTTAATCTGATCGTTTCCATGATGGAGGTGATCATACGTAAGGGTTGAAAATGAAAAAAATTTTTTTTTTATCGAACTCGTTAGATTTTCTAAGGGGGTGTTAAGTGAACCTTAAAAGATGCTCTTGTATAATAATCTGACGACTGGGATGTAACGCAAACTCGTGGTCATTATTAGAATATGCAAAAAAAATCGCCATTTAGAAATACTCAAGCGCGTCAGACTAAGATATATATGGTTCATCAATATGGCCTAGACGTGCTGTCTCCTAATCTGACGATTGTCTGGAGGGATTCGCTAAATCTGACAATAAATTTTTATTTTTTTATTTTTTTAAATCATTGCACTTAATTAATCGAAAAGCTCAGGAAATAGCGTGCAAATGAAAAAGCTCATGTTGTTTTGAGGAGAATATTTATAAAAATAATAATTATACAAAATTTAATTTTTAAGGGTATTTTTTTTAATCATCTTCATCAGTAGAATCCTCTTCCGGAGTGAGAGAGCAATAGATAGAGAAAGAGTGAGAGGAGAATAGAAACACGGAGAGGGGAATATAGGCATGGCATAGCTGCACGCATTCAACTTTATCAATTAATTTTTATTACTTCGGCTTGTGAAAATCGTCAGATTATATATTTTTCGTAATTCTTGCATTATTCCCTTCAAAATAAAAAAAAATTTTACCACGTTCGAGAATGTCAAGATGTCGTTTTTTTTTACAACTTTGTAACCCTCCCCCTTCTTTACGTCACTCTCAAATTGTCAGATTAATGGAATATACACTTTTTAGCATGTAACTAACTCGCCCTACCTTAATCTGACGCGCTCGAGAATTTCCGATGATCAACTTTTTTTTACTAATCTGATGCTTTATCCTTGACGGGCGGCCATATATATATGGCTCATATTTGGTGGAAAAACTTAACCAGGTACAAGGTATCCCCCCATATATTAATCTGCCGCGCTTCAGTAAATCCCAAAATCCCCGCTTGGGCTCCCCTACTATCAGCCTTGGTTTTTCTGGCGCTGAATATTGCCCCGTCTGGTTCAACAGTGTTCATGCTCAAAAACGTAATACACATCTCAATGTATCTATGGGGATCATCTACTAGATCTACACTTATTGATCGGTAACCAGTTCTTTCAAACATTGTTCCGCCCCACATTCGTAGGCTGTCTGCTCTTTCGAATTCTTGGAATAAAATTCATTATTTTCCAAATTCATTTCCAATTCTCTCCTATATTCCAGACATTAAGATTCCCTGATTGAAGTCACGTATACTTTTATGGTACAATTGTTTTCTCAAATTGAATGTAAGCGACAAGGAAATTTGGCGGTCGATATATTGATATTATTCTTAACTCTAACAAACCAATACTTTCGGATTAATGATTTTTCAATAATTATTCTTAGTTATATGATTTCATAGAATACTCTAATTATAATTCGATGATGTATGTAAATCCAACATGAGGAAAGTCATAGACCTACGTTTTGAATTTAATTACGAATTCTAGAGAATTGACGCACAGAAACCAAATTGAAAAAAGATTACAGCAAGCGGGGTTCCCAAGCGGTCACCCCACCAAGTACTAACCGCGCCCGACGCTGCTTAGTATAGTTGTTCGGACGGTATCTAACATATTCAGTATGGTATGGCTGCAAACAATATTTCTTCCTCTATCTCTGCAATTATATTTACGATGAAGTTCTATCATAAGAATCCATTGATATCATTCCCAACTCCGAGAAATCAATACTTTCAGAGATATGATTTGTCAAAGTTTTTTAATTTAATTTCTTCTATAATGCAGTTCTATCATAAGAATCCATTGATATCATTACCAATTGTCAGAAACCAATACTTTCGAAGATATGATTTGTCAAATTTCGAACAAGAGCGGCAAAGCTCCTGTCCACAGGGTTTTCCCACATTTTTGAAAGAATATTTACAGCTGTTCTGATGATATCTGGGTTGTTTATTGATTTTTTTTTTGTGTACAAAACTTTCTAATTGTCCCTAAATATAAAAAACTAAATAGGTTTGAGATCTGGGGAACGTGGAGGCCAGCCTCTTGGAAGTCTTGAACCACTTCTCCCGATCCAACTTATTGGAACTACAATATTCAGATGTTCGACTACAACACGAGAAAAGTGCGGTGGTGCTCCATTATGTCCAAATGTCATTCCATTCGTGTTAACTTGGGTTTCTATTTATAATAATTCCATGAAAAGATTCAAGTCAATTAATAAAACTTGGCCTATCTCGTTGTGCAACTCGAAATGTTATTGGCACAATTTATTTTACTCTTTAATAATAGATCTTAAAAAAAAAATCACATCCAGTGTGTTATATTCGTGAAAACCACACAGGATTTGTTTATTACGCTACTGACTTAATTATCCAGAATTAATTATCCCTAACGGATAAAGGTTGGCATACTATATTCCTTTGATTAGGGAAGAGAGGGGGTACTGCATAGGCATGCCGTACTATGCAACGCTATCGATCTCAAACCAAAACTTTGACAGACTTTAACAGTTTGGTGGACACCAAACGATGTGGTGGACTTTTGTTTATTGTGTTTATATGAGCGTTTACGGACTGTTTTGTCATAAAACTATGTTACGCATAATGATAGGATGTGCAGCTTACGGATGTAAAAGCCACAACAGGAAAATGACCCTGGTTATGTGGTCATGTGGTGGACATTTAGTTTCAATGTCAGGGAATATGCTATCCGTCCTCTCTCTTCTAAGGTCTAAGCTATATTCCGACCCAAAAAATGTATCAATAAGCTACCGCCGATCGAAAGATAGGAAAACACCCTGTATCTCCAAAACGAAAAATCAACAGAACGTTTCATAGCTTATTTTGAATCAGTATAGAGGTCCCCTAACTACAACTAACGTTTGGACTATGGGTCACCAGTCACCCTGTATAATATTTCAGCTCAGATCTATAATCTGCATCCCCTAAGAAAAGCCGCATCTACGTCGCCTGTAGTGAAAACTATACAACCCATCTGTATGCGCCGCCATGTCTTCTTATAATTTATTGAAATCATTTTTATGTAAAACAAGGAAGCCATGGGGCATCTATATACTCACTGGATGGATCGCATGGGTTTTTCTCACCATTCGGCGCACATTTCACCGTAGCTCTATTCCTGATTCTCGCATACTCATCGATTCCGAGCGGGCTGTAGGACACTTTCCTGATGCTCTGGCCCGCTGGACTGTTGAACACGGCAGTATCATCGTAGACCGGTTCTCGGATGTTCTCCAGCACCGGCTCGCCAAAGTAACCGTTATAGGATCCGTTATTGCTGCTCCCTGGAAATGGATAAAATTATGAGATTACAGCGAATTCGAAGAATAAATATTTTAAAATAGAAGAGTGATATAATTGAAGTACAGATTAATGATAAGATAATTTTTGTCGCACTGTTCACCTGAATATATCGAATATATCTGTAATTCTCTAATATTACGCCGAGAATGGTCTTAAATGATTAGAATCAACTCACTGATGAAGAATCCGAGCTCAAAATTGATTCTGTCAGGCCCTCCGGCCGGCCGTCAGCACGATTACGCTTATGGCTTCACACGAGAGCGAAATTTTTCTCGTCTCGTTCTCGTCTCGGAAAAGCGAGACGAGACGAGACGAGACGTTTCGAAACATATTATAGGCGATACCGAGACCACATACAGCGCAACCCGAGAGTCTCGTTTTTTGGTCTCGTATTTTTTTTTTAATAAATTTGTATTCGAAAAATTAGAAAAGGTCTACATAGAGATCATATCATATCAACTCTTGCGACTATCTGTAATAGTATATTACGCACCGAGGGAGAAAAGTAGGACATTCACGCCCGCGAATGATTGTCACCCGAGCCGAAGGCGAGGGTGACAATCGCGGGCGAGGATGTCCTACTTTTCTCCCTAGGTGCGTATACAATTTTTTTCTTCTCCGTCTAATTCACTTTCATCAGAGTTAATCAAATCCATTTTTTATTATATTTGTCGGTATTCACTGAAATAATTAACCTTTTTTTGACGCAGCTGTCATCAACTTGAGATATAAACACGCGGTTGCTAGGTAACCGGGAGATAAAGTAAAGTACCCGCATGCGCACATTTGCCATCTCACCGGGAGAGAATCGGGTACTTTTGTCCCGTGTGACAGGGTCTAAAAGTGAACTTTTCATCCCGGAGGAGAAAAAAATATTTTATTATAAATTAAAATAATTTTTACACATTTTTATTTCAACTTTCAACTTCTTATGGTAACATATCTCTTATCATAAATATCTATCCTTGCAAATTTTTTAGGTTTGAATGTGTTTCTTTCAAAATCGATTTTTTACTCTCGGTTCAGTATATGTGTCTATAAACTACTGTTTAATAAACGTGTATACTATTGAAAGGGTTTATTTGTCTGGAATATTTCTATCTGGATGATCGTCTTATTTACTACAGTTACATACAGTATACTTTTCTTATATACGACTTGACATTTTTCAATACAATTGAATATGAAGAGTTTCCACTACAACTACCAATATATTTTGTCTATATTATTATACATCGATCGTTCTAGAAATACACGATATTTTAAAAACCTAGCGATAATTGAGATTATTTTTCAAGAATAAATAAAATTCACAACCATAAAAACAAATCCATTATGAATTGAATACTTAACGAACAACTTTTATTGACCCTAAATCCCAATGCTTTTAAATTTGCTCTCTATTTGAACATGTGGAAAAATTTATTGTTTTTGCGCGTATGTTCTGGGGAACATCGCGTTATCATTTTGCCCAAATATCTGTAATTTTCGAATTTTTCGCCGAAATGGTCTCAAACGATTGGGTTCAACTCCCTGATGAAGAATTCGATGTCAAATTTGTTTCTGTCCGGCCGGCTGGCCGTTGCCACGATAAATTGAGAACAAAATGAGATAGCGACTTGAAATTTTCAGGATAGGTGGCGCATCCCAATACGACGGACAAGTTCGTTAATGGGCATAATCGGCCCTATGATTTCCGAGTAATAATTTTGTCTACAACCAATACTAATCCGATCAAATTGAAACTTGGTGAGTAGTTGTAGAATATAAACCTTAGGACGTTGGTGAAATTTTGTGGGAATCGTATCGCTAGAAAATGTAAAAAAATATTATTTATGTCATGATAACCTAAGAACCTAAAGAGATAGTGACTTGAAATTTCCAGGTTAGGCTGAGAATCTGAATGCGCCATTTGAGTTTGTTTATAGGCATAATCGGCTTAACCGTTTTGGAGTTATACACAACTGAAATTTGGATGTTATTTCCTCAATAACTCAAAAAATACAAAACCAATCCAATTCAAACATGGTTATTAGTTGTAGAATGGCAACGCGAAAATTTTGGCAATATTTCATGAGGATCATATCACTAGAAAATTTTTTAAAATCATAGAAAATTATTGTAAAAATCTATATATCAGACACTATTTGTCCGACATTGCTGACATTTTGCGAGAGCCTTCAGAACCTAACTCTCCTACCAAGTTCCAATTTTGAACACGATCAGATCTATATTGTTGGAGATCCAAACACCTTGTGTGAGTTCAGTAGCTGAATGAGTGACTGTTGCCTCGATAACTCTCGAACGAAGGAGATAGGGTGTTGCAATTCTCCGGATAGGTTGCACATCTGAATGGGAGAGTTAAGTTCGCTGTTGGTCATAATCGGTCCAAAGGTTTCGGAGTTATACCCATCTGGAGTATTATTTCCTCGATAACTCATAAAATATCGACTCGATCGAATTTATGCTTGGTAACTAGTAGTAGAATATCAACATGAAGAAGTGTGTAAAATTTTGTGAGGGCCGTACCACTAGAAAATTTTCAAGAAATTACGAAAAAACATTACGTATCTCATGATTCCTCGAGAACGGAAAGAAATAGCGACTTGCAGTTTTCAGGGTAGATTGCGCATCTGAATGCGACATTCAAATTCGTTAATTAGCATAATCGGCCAAACGGTTTTGGAGTTATTCCCATCCGAATTTCGGTTCTTATTTCCTCAATTACTCAAAAAATACAGAACCGATCCAATTCAAACATGGTTATTAGTTTTAGAATGCCAACGTGAAAATTCTTGCAAAATTTCGTGAGGATCGTAGCCCTAGAAAATTTTAAAAAATTCATTGAATAAAAAAATTGGTTCAAGCACTGACGTGAAGTCAGAAGCTTTTGCATGTATGTTCTCTTGTCCATTCTCCTTTATTTGACACTATTATTCGAATTTACCATGGTGAATTCTATTGTCTGTTCTCCTGTATTGGACACTCTTAATCTTGATCGAATTTCCATGGTAAATTCGATTAAGAGTGTCCAATACACTCTTAATCTTAATCGAATTTAACATGGTAAATTCTATTGTCTGTTCTCCTGTATTGGACACTCTTAATCTCAATCGAATTTACCATGGTAAACTCGATTAAGATTGTCCAATACACTTTTAATCTTAATCGAATTTACCATGGTAAATTCGATTAATAGTGTCCAATACAGGAGAATGGACAATATAATTCACCATGGTAAATTCGATTAAGAGTGTCCAACACAGGAGAATGGACAAGAGAACATACGCGCAAAAGCTTCTGACTTCAAGTCAGTGCTTGAACCAATTTTTTTATGGTCCTACTGAAAAATTCGATAGTATACTATATCCCCGTTTCAACCAATTAGGAACGTCCAAGTGTAAGATTCACTCGTCTCACTTCATTCATTTCATTAAGCAGATCAGAAATGCCGCAAAATTTAAAATGAGCCTTAACGACTTCATCTCATGATAAATGCGTTCACACGATGTAATTTCTCAACAAAATATGAAGGGATAAGTGAATAGTGCCTATAATCAGACCTATTCTGTTTGCGTATTGCTATAAACATTGCTATTCAAGTCATATTGCTATCCTCCTAATTTTTAACAATATGGCTATGGTATTACTTATTCTGTTCAGACTGTTATAACAATGTTGGTTATCAATTTTCTCATAGCAATATTGCTATCAAGTAGGTCAAAATTCATTGATTTTAGAGCTGACAACAATGTATTTCATGACTTTTATGTGAATTAGAAGAAGAATTTAGCCTTAATTGATAAACATTTCGTCCGTTTTTCGGTGGTTATTCGAAATTCCTAACCAAAAATGTTAATTGTCACGGAAGCGAAAAACGAACTATTTTATTTCTGAAACTAACAAAATGGAATTATTGATCAATTTTCAGGAAACACATCGAATATGTGTAACCACTACCATGACCGAAAAATTGAAGACTTGCAAACACCCAAACAAATATTAAATTTAAATTTGTTCCTGCCTTCAGTCAGACTTCGAATGCACAAGTTAAACGGAACAGTATGTCTCCTAGTTTTCTCATGAAAAAACTCCCTCAGTTCTTCAACTGAATCAAAAGAAGTCATCTTCGTAGTAAGGCTGAATTAATAGTTTATTTAATTTTTTTCATCCAGTTGGTCAGTCTTCGAATGCATATCTAACTTAAAAGAAGCAGTAAATCTCATAGTTTGCTCATGAACACATAAATAAATGAATAAAATACCCTCGGCTCTTCAATGAAATCAAAGGCAGTCATCTTTTTACTAAGGCTGAATTAATAGTTTATTTAATTTATTTCATCCAGTCGATCAGTCTTCGAATGCCTCTAACTTAAAAGAAACAGTATCTATCCTAGTTTGCTCATGAACTAATAAATATATGAATAAAATTCTCTCAGCCTCTTATTATTGAGGTGGAATAGTTTATGAACTTTTCTGTTTAGGAATAGAAGGGGTTGTTAGTGTTAAACCTAAGTCTTAGAAATTCCCTTGAAATTAAGTATGTTAAACTACCTTTAATAAATATATACGATTATGTATACCTATATTTATCAAAGTACCTACCTATTTTCAATATTTTCGATTTCTTGGAAGAAAAAAGTGGATCTCAGCCATATTCCAAATCTTGTTATGCTCTTAGCAAGTACTATTTTGAGGTTGCTGAGATAGCAATGTGGATAACAATATGTTTATCAAAATGACAGATCATATTGCTCAAAAACGATGATCAGAATAACAATATTTCGGATCTTGCTGTGGTAGCAATTTCTTTTTCTTAGCAATATTGCTATGCGCGAACAGAATAGGCCCAAATATATAATATGATACCTGAATCATGCTGCGCACTAATTAAAATCCCATTGTCCACAAAGGAAAACCGAAGGAGCTGATCGCATGAACGGGACATATTGTTAAAGAAAAGGGAATCTCCCAGTCTACCCATTCAATTTTCCGTTTCCACATGGGTTCAGTTGGTTCCAATCCGACCTCTATCCGACAAATTACAACCAAGGGGCATTATCTAATAAGAACCCATGAGATAATCAATTTAACTTCCCATTCTCGTTCCTCGATCTTTTTCTGAGAATCTCCAGAAAGCGAT
Source organism: Halyzia sedecimguttata (assembly GCA_937662695.2). Lineage (NCBI taxonomy): Eukaryota > Metazoa > Arthropoda > Insecta > Coleoptera > Coccinellidae > Halyzia > Halyzia sedecimguttata. The sequence goes on along the minus strand of OW569415.2, from coordinate 64,811,636 downwards.
TTTAATTAACACAGATGAGGAAGCACGGCGAATCCCGATGCCGATTTTCCAATTTGCCAGTGAATAGCGTGTAAGTGCAGGTTAATTTCCAATACCACAAATAGTAATTTACTGTGAAATGGAAATGGTTATCTGATTTTACGAAAGTTGCTTACGGGGTTCGGAGGCAGTGACATGGGGATAACAAGCCTGATTCGGAGGCTAAATCTTTGTATAAATATTTTTATCGTCATTCACGCATGGGAGGACTTCACGGCGGGAAATATTTCATTCCTCTTCAGGGAAAATCCACTTACATATGCACTTCACAGCACAGGCCAGTTGTTTTTTTTTTCACGTTCAAAACTCACTGAAATTGCAGAGAAAAAGGTAGATCGGAATGATGGATTTTGTCGGAAAAAATTGGTTCAAGCCCTGTGGACAAGAGCTTTCTGGCGCTCTAGTTCAAACGGACAAATTATATCTTTAAAGTATTGGTTTCTCAGAGTTGAGAATTATATCAATGTATTCTTATGATAGAACTGCATCATAAAGGAAATTTATTTCAAATAATAGTTTATTTATCAAGATTAAATGAGCAATCTGAGAATGAGAACTGCACCTTGGAAGAAATCAAATTAAAATAGCTGAAATGAATTTGACTCTTTCTTATAGAACAGGATGAAATGTACGAGTACGAACACAGATCATATAATAAAGCTTAGATAGAATAATTATAGCATTCTGTGAAAACATAGAAGTACGTATGATTCATTATTGAAATTTAGAAAAATCATATTTCCGAAAGTATTAGCTTGTTGGAGTTGAAAATGATATCGATGGATTTTAATGGTGAAACTGCATCTTAAAAAATGGGTTCAAGCCCTGTGGACAGGAGCTTTCTGGCGCTCTAGTTCAAACAGACAAATTATATCTCCGAAAGTATTGGTTTCTCAGAGTTGGGAATTATATCAATGTATTCATATAATAGAACTGCATCCTAAAGGAAATTCAATTCAAATAATAGTTTATTTATCAAGATTAAATGAGCAATCATGAGAATGAGAAAAGCACCATGGAAGAAATCAAATTAAATCTGGCCAATTTTGCCCAATAACGAACTTAACCGAGATATTCATCTCCCTAAACTACTCTGAAAATTTCAACTACCTACCTCATTCCGTTCGAGAGTTATATCTATGTCTATGGATGAAAAGCCGTCTCACTACTCTCAGATCTCTTACTTCATGTTCAGTTCCGAAATGTAAGAATTTTCTGAGAAAAACTAATTTGGGAGCAAACAACTGAGATTTTTCTCACTTCGCTCACAATTCTTCGACTGATTAGATTTGTCTCAGGAACATCATTTGACATTATGAGAATTCATATTCATACATAGAATAATATCATTCTGTGACAACGTTGAAATACGATTTATTATTGAAATTTTGAAAAATCATATCTCCGAAAGTATTAGCTTGTTAGAGTTGAACATGATATGAATGGATTCTTATGATAAAACTGCTTATTAAAAAAAATTTGATTTGGAATTTGTTTCGTAAAAAAAATTTTTTTTTTTTGTTACTCCGAAACCATCTGTCCGATTTTGTCCAATAACGAACTTAGCCGAGATATTCATCCCCCAAACCTACTCTGAAAATTTCAACTCTCTAGCTCATTCCGTTCGAGAGTTATCGTGCCTACGGACGGACCGGCCGGACCGGCCGGCCGGCCGGACGGCCGGACAGAATGAATTCCGACCACGGATTCTTGATCAGTGAGTCGAACCAAATCGTTTAAGACCATTTTCATCGAAATATTCCAAAATTACAGACATTTGGGCAAATTGATAAGCACTCAGTTCCGAGGAACTAGAGCGCCAATAAAAATTACAGACATTTGGGCAAATTGATAAGCACTCAGTTCCGAGGAACTAGAGCGCCAAAAAGTGTAATTCCCTTTCCGGGATTTGAGCCCGCCTTCTCTCGTTCCGAAACCGAAAACCCGACTACACACGCCGGCTATCGGGCTCCTCGTACGATCTTGCCGATCTCCGGTATTAGAATAAAACTTCAGTACTTTCCTGGGATATATATTCTTAATTTTCACTTTTCGACATAAAATAGCCACATGGGGGTTTATTTGACGGTTTTTTACCCTTGTCTCTCTAAGTCGATTTTGACGTTTCTCGAACCAACTATTAGCAAGGAATAAGACAATGTCATGTCTCAGGAAAATAAGTTGACAATATGACAATTCATACATAGAATAATTATATAATTCTGTGAAAACGTAGAAATACGATTTTTTATTGAAATTTTGAAAAATCATATCTCCGAAAGTATTAGCTTCTTAGAGTTAAAAATGATATCATTGGATTCTTATGGTAAAACTGCTTATTGAAAAAATTTAATTTGGAATTTGTTTTGTAAAAAAAAATTGTTTTTTTGTTACTCCGAAACCATATGTCTGATTTTGCCCAATAACGAACTTAGCCGAGATATTTATTTCCCAAACCTACTCTGAAAATTTCAACTGTCTAGCTCATTCCGTTCGAGAGTTATCGTGCCTACGGCCGGCTGGCCGGACAGAATGAATTTCGACCACGGATTCTTGATCAGTGAGACGAACCAAATCGTTTAAGACCATTTTCATCGAAAAATTCGAAAATTACAGACATTTGGGCAAATTGATAAGCACTCAGTTCCGAGGAACTAGAGCGCCAAAAATGAAGGAAATTAATTTTCGCGAATCACTTTGTGAAACAGTTTGAAAAATTATTAGGAAGTAGAGAAAATGAACTTGGCAAGTTTCACAATATATGATCATCTTGGAAAATTTCGGCGTTATCTAAACTATAATATACGTCGAAACCGTGGAGTAATCATTCAATATAGACAAGGGTCGATAATTTTTTAAACCAAAAAAATCTGATCTGAGGTCGAGAAGTGGATGAGGGTGAGTTTTTAAGGGTAAAAAACAGTTTATCTCAATTTCCGGTAAAACTATAAGGCCTATGGAAAGAAATTGAATGGCAAAGTTTCAGTTAACAAAAATTGGTTCAAGCCCTGTGGACAGGAGCTTTGGCACTCTTCAAACTTTGACAATTCATCTCCGAAATGATTGGTTTCTCAGTGTTAGGAATGATATCAATGGATTGGTATAATAGAACTGATTCATAAAACAAACTAATTTAAAATTAAATTACGAACTTATACGAGATTTTCATTCCTCAAATATACTCTGAAAATTATATTATATCAATTGAAACTTAGCCTATATATTCCCATTTTGTTTCCACTAAAGATGATCCGATCTTACCAAATTATATATTTCCATCATAATATGGATTATCCAAGGGCATATAGGGTAGGGGTAATTATAATATCCTATAATTACATTCAATCATACTTTGTTTGTTAGATTATTATACAGGGTGAGTCTTTGATCACTGCATTAATTTTAACCAAAGATTCCTCTCATCAAATGAAACACTTTTTGCGCGTATGTTCTGGGGACGATCGCGTTATAGTTTTGCCCAAATGTCTGTAACTTTCGAATTTTTTGACGAAAATGGTCTCAAACGATTGAGTTCGACTCCCCAATGAAGAATTCGAGGTCAAATTTGATTCTGTCCGTCCGGCCGTCCGGCCATTGCCACGATAACTTGAGAACGAAATGAGCTAGCGACTTGAAATTTTCAGGGTAGGTGGCGCATCCGAATACGACGGACAAGTTCGTTAATGGGCATAATCGGCCCAGTGGTTTCCGAGTAATAATTTTGTTTTCAACCAATATGAATCCGTTCGAATTGAAACTTGGTGTGTAGTTGTAGAATATGAACCTAAGCACGTTTGTGAAATTTTGTGCGAATCGTATGGCTAAAAATTATTAAAAAATTATTAAAAAATATTTTTGTTGTCACGATAACTTGAGAACGGAAAGAGATAGCGGCTTCAAGTTTTCAGGTTAGGATTTGCACCAGAACGCGACATTTCAGTTTGTTTATGAGCATAATCGGCCTAACGGTTTTAGAGTTATAGCCATCTGAAATTTTCTGAAATTTGGTGGTTTTTTGTTTCTCATTAGCTCGAAAAATACTGACCGATTGAATTCAAACATAGTTATTAGTTGTAGAATGCCAACGCGGAAATGTTTGCAAAATTTGGTGAGGATAGCATTTGTAGAAAATTTTTAATAAATCATTGAAAATAAAATTCTATATATCAGTAACTAATCGTTTGAAATTTTGCAAGAGCCTTCATAACCTAACTCTACTGCCAAGTTTCAAGTTTTAATACGATCGGTTAAATATTGTTGGAGATTCGAGCATTCTTGTGTGAGTTCAGTAGATGGGTGACCGTTGCCTCGATAACTTTCGAACGAAAGGAGATAGGGACTTGCAATTTTCAGGGTAGGTTGCGTATCCTAAAGGGAGAGTTGAGTTCGTTTTTGGGCATAATCGGTCTAACGGTTTCCGAGTTATACCCACCTGGAATATTATTTCCTCGATAACTCAAAGAATACATATTCGATCGAATTGAACCTTGGTAACTAGTAGTAGAAAATCAACATAAAGACGTGTTTAAAATTTTGTAAGAACCGTACCCCTAGAAAATTTGAAAAAAATGACGAAAAAAAAAAATTTTAAGAACCGTACGCCTAGAAAAATTCATAAAAATCACGAAAAAAAAAATGGTTCAAGCACTGACGTGAAGTCAGAAGCTTTTGCGCGTATGTTCTATTGCCCATTCATCTGTATTGGACACCCTTAATCGAATTTACAATGGTAAATTATGTTGTCCATTCTCCTGTATTGGACACTTAATTCGAATTTACCATGGTAAATTCGAATTAAGAGTGTCCAATACAGGAGAATGGACAACATAATTTATCATGGTAAATTCGATTAAGGGTGTCCAATACAGATGAATGGACAATAGAACATACGCGCAAAAGCTTCTGACCTCACGTCAGTGCTTGAACCAATTTTTCATTTACCATTTTTCCAGATTCGGCTCAGGTAAAAAGTTACAAGCATTTAAAGATTTCACAATGTGCTAATACACTCCCGCATATAAATTATCTATGACATTGTTGGCGGACGAGAATAAGGCATGGTAACGTGGTTTACAGCTTGATTCGGGATTCCAACGCTCAGGGACGGATCCGTAAAAGTAGTGAAATTTCTGGAGTTTTCCATTTTAAAACATTCAATGAAGAATATCTCGAAAACGGTGCGTTTAAGGAGAAATGATGAAGTATAATATAATGTTCTAAAACGATGGAATATTCTTGAAATGACTCAAGAAAAACTTCATATGCTTTCTTTATGCTAATTTCGTTTAGTTTTATGAATCCATGAGTCCATAACTAGAAAACCAGTAGAAGTATAAAATAACTAATTTTTGGAAAATATGTATCATAGTTATAGGAAACTTTACGCCAACATTCATTTTATTCAAAAAAGGATGTCAAAGCAACAAAATAAAAACTGATTTTTTTTCAAAATTTCAACAGCCTGTATCTTTTTACCTGAGCTGAATTTGGAAAAATGTTAAATGAAAAAAGTGTTTCATTTGATGAGAGGAATCTTTGTTTAAAATTAATGCAGTGGTCAAAGACTCACCCTGTATATAATTGAGAGATACATTTGACATACCTGGTATAGGTAAATAAGATTACATGTATGAACAGTGAACACAGATAGAACACAGACAGATAGTCTGTGAAAACATAGAATTACGATGTATTATTGAAATTTTGAAAAATCATATCTCCGAAAGTATTAGCTTCTTAGAGTTGAAAATGACATCAATGGATTCTTATGATGAATCTGCATCTCAAAAAAAAATAATTCGAAATTTGTGATGTAAAAACAATTTTTTTTTTGTTACTCCGAAACTATCCGGACGATTTTGTCCAATAACGAACTTAACCTAGATATTTATTTACCAAACCTACTCAGTAAATTTCAACTGCCTAGTTCATTCCGTTCGAGAGTTATCGTGTTAACGGCCGGACGGACGGACGGACGGTCAGACAGAATCGATTTTGACCATGGATTCTTGATCAGTGCGTCGAACCAAATCGTTTAAGACCATTTTCATCCAAAAATTCCAAAATTACAGATATTTGGGCAAATTGATAAGCACTCTGTTTCGAGGAACAAGAACGCCAAAAAGATCTACAACGTTTGCATTTACACTTTTTTTCACATAACCTCAAAATTCATGTGAAAAGTTTTTGGTTTTTTATTTTTATCTTTTACAAAAAAAAATTCACTAAATTTGGTGTGAACCTGCCTTTTTATGTCCTAAACGCACTGTAATTTTTTCGATTTAAAATATTTATTTTTTCCCTTTATATTGACTTCATATAGAAAAAATTTTGAAAGAGTTCATAACCTAACTCTACTGCCAAGTTTCAAGTTTTAATACGATCGGTTAAATATTGTTGGAGATTCGAGCATTCTTGTGTGAGTTCAGTAGATGGGTTACCGTTGCCTCGATAACTTTCGAACGAAAGGAGATAGGGACTTGCAATTTTCAGGGTAGGTTGCGTATCCGAAAGGGAGAGATGAGTTCGTTTTTGGGCATAATCGGTCTAACGGTTTCCGAGTTATACCCACCTGGAATATTATTTCCTTGATAACTCAAAAAATAAATATTCGAAATTGATTTCTCGCTCAACACTTGGTGAAACATCCTTAATAAACTGATAATCAGTTTAAATAAATATTCGATTGAATTGGTGCTTGGTAACTAGTAGTAGAAAATCTACATAAAGACGTGTTTAAAATTTTGTAGGAACCGTACCCCTAGAAAATTTTAAAAAAATCATGAAAAAAAAAATTGGTTCAAGCACTGACGTCAGAAGCTTTTGCGCGTATGTTCTATTGTCCATACTTCTGTATTGGACACCCTTAATCGAATTTACCATGGTAAATTATGTTACTTAATTCGAATTAAGAGTCCAATACAGGAGAGTGGACAACATGATTTACCATGGTAAATTCGATTAAGGGTGTCCAATACAGAAGTATGTATAATAGTACATACGCGCAAAAGCTTCTGACTTCACGTCAGTGCTTGAACCAATTTTTTTTTCCTGATTTTTTTTAAATTTTCTAGGGGTACGGTTCTTACAAAATTTAAACACGTCTTTATGTTGATTTTCTACTACTAGTTACCAAGCACCAATTCGATCGAATATTTATTTTTTGAGTTATCAAGGAAATAATATTCCAGGTGGGTATAACTCGGAAACCGTTAGACCGATTATGCCCAAAAACGAACTCAACTGTCCCTTTCGGATAAGCAACCTACCCTAAAAATTGCAAGTCCCTATCTCCTTTCGTTCGAAAGATATCGAGGCGATGGTAACCCATCTACTGAACTCACACAAGAATACTCGAATCACCAACAATATTTAACCGATCGTATTAAAACTTGAAACTTGGCAGTAGAGTTAGGTTATGAAGACTCTTGCAAGATTTCAGCAATTTCAAACGAATAGTTACTGATATTTAGAATTTTTTTTTTTCAATGATTTATTAAAAATTTTCTACAAATGCTATCCTCACCAAATTATGCAAACTTTTTCGCGTTGGCATTTTACAACTAATAACCATGTTTGAATTCAATCGGTTCAGAATCAAATTTGACCTCAAATTCTTCTTTGGGTAGTCGATCCTAATCGTTTGAGACCATTTTCGTCAAAAAATTCGAAAGTTACAGACATTTGGGCAAAATGATAACATCGCGTTATCATTTTGCCAGAACATACGCGCAAAAAGTAACCTAATTTTCAATCGAAAACTGTCCCGTCAAAATATCTGCTTTTTGGAAAAAGTCGGTGGTCTTTTTGTTCGTTGAAATCTCTACTTTCTGATGGTGTAAAAAATTAACATTACTATGGTGATTTTTACAGAAAATGCTAAGTTAATAAAGTTAATATTTAATAATAGGTAGGTACGTACATCTAGAATATTTTGAGAAAGTTGTAGAATCTTCTTTAAATTATATGCTTAGATGCCAATTTATTGCTATTTTAAGATACTTAGATACCTGAATGACCTACGGAAAACGTTAGCTCATCAAAAGGTATTTCATAGAGAATTGAGAGGGGGCCAGGAGGGTCTGGGACTTACTACCAGTTATTTCGTAGCATTTTTTGAGAAAATTTAACATAATTATGTACATTTACACCATCAGAAAGAAGAGCTTTCAAGGAAAAAAAGCCCAGCAATTTTTTTAATGAAGCAGATATTTTGTCTTGAGAATTTTCGATAGAAAATTAGGTTGCTTTTTCGATATTAAGTCAAAATAAGGTGAAAAAAAAAACATCATATCAAAAAAAATTACAGTGTGATTGTTCCATAAAAAGGTAAGTTTTCACAAAATTTTCAGAAAAAAATGTTGTAAAAGATAAAATAAAAACCAAAAACTTGGTTATTTGAATTTTTCACATAAATTTTGATATTATGTCAAAAAAGTGTGAATACTTGTAGATCTTTTCATTACCTACAACATTGCTGTTTAACTTGTAGTTTTCGAGAAAATCGACATGAACCGTTTCTTACCCTTAAAAACTCAACCCCTTCCACTTCCCGACCACAGATCGTCCCTAAATTATTTTCTCTATTTCAGTATTGTAATGAGTTCATTCCAGCACTAAAAACAGTGCTGGAATGAACTCATTCCCGCATTGTTTCTAGTTATATTTTTCGTTTTGTGGTAGTCAGCACTGAGTCACTGACATTCGATCCTATCAAATTTCAACACACGTCAATTATTGTCAATATAAGATAATCTGGATAAGGTGAAATAATTTTTGAGAGGAACGGTTTTATTTTCATCAAAAAATAAGGTAGGTACTAGAGATTTCCTTCTTGCTAATTTTCAATCATTCATGATATTAGGAAACTGTTAAATCTGATTTCCATGCTCTACGTACAATTCAAATTCCGCGATCTGTCAACTTTCGTAACAGTAACACCAACTGCCAAGATACAATACAAAACTCACTAGGATGTATAATCCTAATTTTTCATTAAATTTAAACAGTATTTTACAAAACTTGCCTGAAATAGAGAAAATATCGTCTAATACTCGTTGCAGAAGGCAATTCCAACACCATGAGAACCATGGAAGAAATCAAATTGAAATAGCTGAAATGAATTTGGCTCTCTCTTTTAGAACAGGATGACATGTACAAGTATGAACACAGATCATATAATAATTCATAGATAGAATAATTATAGCATTCTGTGAAAACATAGAAGTACGATTCATTATTGAAATTTTGAAAAATCATATCTTCGAAAGTATTAGCTTGTTAGAGTTGAAAATGATATCAGTGGATTTTTATGGTGAAACTGCATCTTGAATTTGTAAGTTTAAAATAATTATTTTTTTAGTTACTCCCAAACCATCTGGCCTATTTTGCCCAATAACGAACTTAACCGAGATAATTATCTCCCAAATCTACTCTGAAAATTTCATCTGCCTAGCTCATTCTGTTCAAGAGTTATTGTAGAAACAAAATTTAAAAATTTAAAAAATATTTTTTTTACACTTTACGACAACCTGATCAATACAAAACTACGCATACGTATAAAAGTCATTATTCTACAATCCGATGCTAAATTTCAGATAGATCGAGTGATCGGTTTCGGAAATATTCATAAGAAATGTTTTTACTAAAAACGGCCATAACTCCGAAACCGCTTGGTGGATTTCGTCTGTTAACGAAGTTGTCCGAGATATTTAAGCTCCAAACCTACCCTGCGAATTTCAATCCTCTAACTCCTTTCGTTCGAGAGTTATCGTGTTAACGGACGGACGGGTGGCCGGACGGGTGGCCGGACAGAATCGATTTCGACCACGGATTCTTGATCAGTGAGTCGAACCAAATCGTTTGAGACCATTTTCAGCCAAAAATTCGAAAATTACAGACATTAGGGCAAATTGATAAGCACTCTGTTCCGAGGAACAAGAGCGCCAAAAACTCCATATTTTCAATTTTTCGCCATTTCCTCGTAAATGGTGCTTCTAAGGTATAAAGTGATCTGAAGAAACTCATCATAATTTGAGCTTGCCATTCCATTTTTGAGGCAAAAAGAGGGTGTTACGTTTAAAAAAATGTATTAATAAAAAAAAAATTAACATTAACTACCGCGCTGGAGATCAAGGTCCGAATCTCCGCTGAATAAGTTCACTAATTTATTCATTCTAAAAGTTCATGCAGTATTTCTTGAGGGTGAGATTAGACAATAGAACACGCACGCAAAAGCTCCTGACGTCAGTGCTTTCTAAGATTTTTTTTCATCTAATAACTGGCGAATCCATGTTTGAGTGGCTGTGGAAGACAAGGCAGGCTTCAATCTGCCCAACCGATTTGGAAATATAAATGGGGATATTGATCTTTTGAGACGGGAAATGGTTCTCAATCTCTGTAGATTTGGGGCCTCATCACTTGATAAGAATAAGGAGAAGCTAATAATGCTAGTGATATTCAACGAAATTTTTATCATGAACACTTCATTAATTCCTGTGGGTCATTTCATATAAGATTGTAGTGTTTCATAAAAGATTGTTGTGTTTCATAAAAGATTGTTGTGTGTGTATAAGGTATCGATTGTGTGAATCATCCAAATTCTTGGCTATACAGGGTGTTTCACGAATGATTGTACAGTCTTTCAGTGCAGATGCAGGACATTTTGGTGAGTCTAAATCAGTGTTCGAAATATTGAACACCTACATGGATCCTACTGGAAATTCCAGGGAATGAGTATAGGCCTACCTATGCCTAATATTCGCTCATAATGACTCGTTGATAGTGCAGGTCCGGACTGAGAAAGTAATTTTCTTTATTCCACATATTGTAAAACACCCGGTACATCTAATTTTGAAGAAGTGAAATTTGTCTCAGAATCTACAATGAATACTCTTTCAAACAAATCTATTGGCAATAATGGCACACTTCGCAATAATATTTTATGAACCATTGAATATCTGGAATTTTCAATGCATAGTAACCACTGACCTGTTTGCCTCCGAATAATGCCTTAATACATATTGAATGAATTGGATTTCTCAGTATCATGACTTCAGATATGTGATGCATCTTATTTCAACCAAAAGAGTTCTTCAAAAATATACTGCTATGTTCAAAATGATGGTTCAAATGATTCAAGAAATTCTCATTCTCGAATTATTTATCTTTGAAAACTCTTCGTTTGAATAACTGAAATAGATGGTAGCAGAATCAAAGATTTGTTAGAAACAAAAACACAAAATAATATTGAGTTTGAAAATTGATTGACGAGTGAGTTACAAGCTCCGTTACAACTATGACAGGTAAACTAAAAAAACTGTGAGTTATTCGCTCTCTGTGAACAGATGTTACAAATTGATATTCCCATTCTAACTCATTTTTGAAATGGACCTCATGACGACCTGCAAAATCCCCAGATCTTACATGCTTGGATTATTTCCTATGGGGACACTTGAAAGATAAAATTTACTCCGAAGAAATCATGGATATGGAGCAACTGATTAATCGTATTCAAGCTTCATGTCAAGAGATACCAAGTCGTCCAGAAATTATAAAGAAATCTGTAGCACATTGGATTACAAGATCTAGAAAATGATTGAAAGAAAGGGGATATTTTCGAAAACAAAGTTATGATTTTTTTTTCTCATTTATTGTCAATTGTTTTTAGTTTAATGTTTATAAGATACATTTTGCATTATTATTCTTAAGTCCATTTTATAATAGTCCAATCAAATGTTCAATGTTATTTCGAGTCTCAGTTACGAAATATCGGTCTAAGCAACCAAAACACACGCAACGATTCCTTCGCACTTCTATCCATACTTAATTCGAGCTTTCGGTTGTTTGGCATAAAATCTTCATTTATGCTAAAACCTATGTTTAAATTATTCGAAAAACATTTTTTCGAAGATGAATAATTCGAAAATGGGTATTTCAATCATTTCTATTTTCAGGTACATAAGTAATCAAATGAAGAACTACTAAATTCATGTATTGGATGGAATACGATGCAGCACTATAATTAAGTGTTGTTACTGAGAATTTCAATTGATTAAATATGAATTAACGCATTATTCGGAGATTCACAGGTCCGTGTTTAATATAGATTGAAAATTTCAAATATTCAATGGTTCATAAAATATTGATACGGAAGTGTGCCATTATTGCCAAAAGGCTTGTTTGAAAGAGTATTTATTGTAGATTCTGAGAAAAATTTCACTTCTCGAAAATTTGATGAACAGGGTGTTTTACAAGATGTGGAATGAAGAAAATAATTTTCTCAGTCCGGACCTACAATATCGACAAGTCAGTAAGAGCGAATATTAAGCATAGGCTTATACTCAATCCCTTCAGATCCATGCTGGCGTTCAAGAGTTATGCCGATTGAAAGTTTCTGATAAAATACATAAAACATGCTGTGTCTCTTACCGAATATAGTTAGGTCATTTCGAACACTGACTTAGACTCACCAAAATGTCCTGCATCCTCACTGAAAGCCTGTACAATTATTCGTGAAACATTCTGTATAATAGTTTTGGTAGAAGAGAAAATAAACAGTAGGACTCAATTTTCTTAGACGGAGGTTACACGGTCAATCTGCCATCAATATCGCTTCAGTTCAGTCGGTGACGTTGATCACGATGAGACTGATGCGGATTGATGGACTAACGAAGCAGATTAATATGCATTAATATTCCATCAATCCGGACCATCAATCCATCAGTTTCCCATCAATCTTATATCAATCCATGATTGATGTGATGTGAGACCGATACTACTATACTACTGACTACTACTATTATCACCTAGCTACACATCAATTACTAATCTAATTATTCTATATTTTTATTTTTTGTGAACATATTCATCTAGTTATTTTATCATGTCTTTCCACACTGGGTCACGGATCACCACTCCCAACCAACAACTTCATCAACCATTTTAGGGAGAAAAAAAAACAAAAACAAAACAGTTCTCACAGCTACTGTCGATCACCAAGCAGGAATGATTTCAGTTCTTTTTTGAATTTATACATACTATGGTTTTTCAGTTCATAAGGAATCGCGTTATATAATTTGTAAATATTAAATTGAAAACTTCTCTCAAATATAGTGGTTCCGTGTGCAGGACATGAAAGTTCATTTCTATTCCTGATATTGATGTTGTGAATATCGGTTCTATTATTCAATTTCTCATAAAGGTACGGAGGACATTTGTACAATATAATCTTATGAAACAGACACAGAGAGATGTATCTGATACGCTCCTTCATCGGAAGCCACCCCAGCTCCTTCAACTTATGGGAAACATGTTCATATTTTCTGATTCCATATATGAATCTTATGCACGAATTCTGTACACGTTGTACTCTACCAAATGTATCCTGATCAAGGCAGGAACCAAAGACAGGGGAGCAATAATCGAATGGGGACAGCACTAAGGTTTCACATAATATTTTTTTCGTCGCTACAGGTATGTATAATCTATGGGGGTACAATAATCTTAAAGCTCCATATGCCCTCCGAATACTACTCAGGATATGCTCACGAAATCTGAGAGAATCATCCAAAATCAATCCAAGACTCCTAGCACTATCTGAAATATCAATGACGTCATTTTTTACGATAATTAGGAGGCTACTTTTAGTGAACGTTTTATTGAGCACGCTTCCGAAGACCAGGGCTGCAGACTTTCTTGTATTCAACATAAGAGAATGCCCATCAGCGATCTCAGTGATATTTCCCAAATCATTATTTATATTTACTGTCGCCCTATTCAGATCATTTATAGGGAAGTTATAGTATACTTGAATATCGTCAGCACACATATGCATTTTACAATGTCTAATAAATTTCTCGAACTGACTAGTAGTTTCGAAGAAGCTGATACAAAGTATCAGGAAGTGCTTTACAGAACTGAAATCTGCAATAGGAAAACTTCATTCTGTCTTAGGAGTTGTGCAACAAGGTATTTAAATATCTTCTGTAGGCTTATTTCTTGATAATTTCTAAAAGTGGGGAATTTCATAGGTACGTCTGTTTGTTTGGAAGTCTTCCTGCCGGGTTATTCAGTTACTTTTATTTTTTTTTTTCAAATGAGCTATCACAAAGTAATGGACTACTGTATCCATTATTTTTCATTAAAATTTCAACTGTTGATTCTTGATTTCCGTGCGATCAAATAGCATAACTGAATCTTCCAACCAGTTTATATACGTGAAATATTTGCATAGTAACAAAAGATGAAAAATTTTCTTCAGCAGTCGCCAGATCTTTGGAATTGTTGAATTCACATAATATCTTCTTAAATTCATTATTTTTCCGAAGTAAATTCACATTGTGAAAAATACGTAATTGCTACGACTTCTATGTAGAAAGAACAACGTTGCGTAGTTATCTGACAGGAAAGTGAGCATAACCTAACATTTTCAAAATATACACGGTGAAATGTGTCAAACTTTCATGGCCAACCGGGAGACTCTATAAGAATGAATGGAGTATATGTATATTAAAACACTTGTTGTGTAACAATAAATATGTAGCAAATATTTTGATTCAATATTCCATTCACGATTGCGATCAGGAACGCTTAACACCACTTCCACGCTGCCACTGGGAGAGAGTTCTCACTCCTTTCAATTAAACGTCTACATCTACGTTTTATATCCACTGAGATAGAGATGAGATTTTCCTAACGACATGATAATAAACTGATTGAAGCAGTTGTTGCGAGTAGAATTTGACGAAAAAACGACACCAGTGTGATTTTTCCATGTCACACATCAATTTCCAATGCACATTTCGAAGACTGGGTAAATAAATCGGCGAGAATATCCTCCAAATAGATTGAAAAATTGCCCTTTTACTCAGCAAAACGTTGCCATCAATCAACCTTTGATCCGGCCCCAGAACGAGCGATGAGTGGAAACAGGATAAAAAATTCGGTTTCTGTAGATACGAAATGATTAACGGAATTAACGCCCATATCTCGAATCTGGGCGAATATTCCGTATTTAACGGATGATTTCGTCGGCCTGAAAAAATTGCTAGTTTGCCAAGAAATCTTGCCCTCAGTATAATTGAGATGTAATTGGAATCAAATGTATAGATCAGATAGTTTTGCTCAGTAACAGTACATATTAAAATTGGTTCAAGCACTGACGTGAAGTCAGAAGCTTTTGGGCGTATGTTCTATTGTCATAGAATAGAACATACGCGCAAATGCTTCTGACTTCACGTCAGTGCTTGAACCAATTTTTTTTTCGTGATTTTTTTGAAATTTTCTAGGGGTGAGGTTCTTAAAAATTTTTTTTTTTTTTCGTCATCTTTTTCAAATTTTCTAGGGGTACGGTTCTTAAAATATTTTAAACACGTCTTTATGATGATTTTCTACTACTAGTTACCAAGCTTCAATTCGATCGAATATTTATTTTTTGAGTTATCAAGGAAATAATATTCCAGGTGGGTATAACTCGGAAACCATTAGACCGATTATGCCCAAAAACGAACTCAACTCTCCCTTTCGGATACGCAACCTACCCTGAAAATTGCAAGTCCCTATCTCCTTTCGTTCGAAAGTTATCGAGGCAACGGTCACCCAACTCACACAAAAATGCTCGAATCTCCAACAATATTCAACCGATCGTGTTAAAACTTGAAACTTGGCAGTAGAGTTGTGTTATGAAGGCTCTTGCAAAATTTCAGCAATTTCAAACGAATAGTTACTGATATATAGAATTTTTTTTTTCAATTTTCAATGATTTTTTTAAAATTTTTTACAAATACTATCCTCACGAAATTTTGCAAGAATTTTCGCGTTGGCATTCTACAACTAACTACCATGCTTGAATTCAATCGGTTGAGTATTTTTCGAGTTAATGAGGAACAAAAAACAACCAAATTTCATATGGCTATAACTCTAAAACTGTTTGGCCGATTATGCTCATAAATTAACTGAAATGTCGCGTTCTGGTGCACATCCTAACCTGAAATCTTCAAGCCGCTATGTCTTTCCGTTCTCAGGTTATCGTGACAACAAAAATATTTTTTAATAATTTTTTAATAATTTTCTAGCGACACGATTCTCAAAAAATTTCACAAAGGTGCTTAGGTTTATATTCTGCAACTACTCACCAAGTTTCAATTCGATCGGATTCATATTGGTGAAAACAAAATTATTACTCGGAAACCACTGGGCCGATTATGCCCATTAACGAACCTGTCCGTCGTATTGAGATGCGCCACCCACCCTGAAAATTTTAAGTCGCTAGCTCTTTTCGTTCTCAAGTTATCGTGGCAACGGCCGGACGGCCGGACGGACAGAATCAAATTTGACCTGGAATTCTTCATTGGGGAGTCCAACCAAATCGTTTGAGACCATTTTCGTCAAAAAATTCGAAAGTTACAGACATTTGGGCAAAACTATAACGCGATGTTCCCCAGAACATACGCGCAATAATAGATATTAAGTTCTCACGAATCATTTGGGGAAACATTTTGGCAAAAAATAGTTATTTTCCTGAGTCCGCAAAGTCATACTTTTTCGCCTGTTCACAGTTAGACGAACGACGCGAAGTGGAGATAAGATTTTTTGTTCGCGGAAAAGTCACTTTGCGCACGTGTTAGGAACAATGTTTTTCCTTCGAGCCTCTTATAATAACCAGAAGAAACCAAATTGTAATATAATAATTCATTCTGATTCTTTTAATTAATCTGGAAAGAAACAACTCAACTATTCAAAAATTAATAATAACTGAAAAAAGCAAAGTGTCAAATTATTTGTTCGTAATATTATGTATGGTGAAAGAACAATTATTTACATATTGTAAACTGATTGCTAATCCTGTAAGTTCATTCAATAGGTGTCTCGATGAACACTGATTCGGCGCAAAAGCGAAAGTAATGTTCTCGTTCATTGAAGTTGGACAGCCTTTCGAAATAATGATGCTCTGTAGGGCAGCTGTATGGATGGCTTGATAAAGGTTGATTATTTAAAGTAGAGTTATCTGTAGATGATATCTTATTAGACATTTCCTTTTTGCGCGTATGTAATGGGAAGCATCGCGTTATCATTATACCCAAATGTCTGTAATTTTCGATTTTTTTACCGAAAATGGTCTCAAACGATTGGACTCTCCGATGAAGAATTCGAGGTCAATATTGATTATGTCCGGCCGGCCGTCTGACCGTCGCCACGATAACTTGAGAACGGAAAGAGCTACCCCTTCAGGGTAGGTGGCGTATCCTAATGTGACGGACAAGTTCGTTAATGGGCATAATCAGCCCAATGATTACCGAGTAATAATTTTGTTTTCAAGCAATACAAATCCGATCGATTTGAAACTTGGTGAATAGTTGTAGAATATAAGCCTAAGCACCCTTGTGAAATTTTGTGAGAATCGTATCACTAGAAAATTTAAAAAAAATTATTAAAAAATATTGTTTATCCCACGATAACCTGAGAACGGAAAGGGATAGCGACTTGAAATTTTCACGTTCGGTTGTGCATCTGAAAGCAACATTTGAGTTTGTTTATAGGCATAATCAGCCTAACAGTTTTGGAGTTATACCTATCTGTAATTTGGTTGTTATTTCCTCAATAACTCGAAAAATACAGAACTGCTGAAATTCAAACATGGTTATTAGTTGTGAAATGCCAACGCATAAATTTTTGCAAAATTTCGTGACGATGATATCTCCAGAAATTTTTTTAAAAATAATTGAGAATTATTGAAAAAAATTCTATATATCAGTAACTATTTGCCCGACATCGCTGAAATTTTGCGAGATCCTTTAGAATCTAAATCTACTGCAAAGTTCCAAGTTTGAACAGGATCGGATATATATTGTTGGAGATTTGAGCAGCCTTGTGTGAGTTCAGTAGATGGGTGGGTGACCGTTGCCTCGATAACTTTCGAATGAAAAGAGATAGAGACTTGCAATTTTCAGGGTATGTTACGTATACGAATGGGAGAGTTAAGTTCGTTTACGGGCATAATCGGTCTAACGGTTCCGGAGTTATACCCACCTGGAATATTATTTCCTCGATAACTCAAAAAATATAGACTCGATCGAATTGAAGCTTGGTAACTAGTTGTAGAATATCGATATAAGGACGTGTTTAAAATTTTGTAGGAACCGTACCCCTAGAAAATTTCAAAAAACTTAAGAAAAAAAATGTGTTCAAGTACTGACGTGAAGTCAGGAGCTTTTGCGCGTATGTTCTGTTCTCCGTTCTCCTCCACATTGCATAAAATAATCACCCGTTTCTGGAATATTCATGAAAATTTCCCATAACAAAAATAATTTTGATCAGTGTTACTTTGGCAACCGAAGGAAAAATAATGAGTGAAGAAAATCAACTTGAAAAAATTTCACAAGATTAAATGATTTGTAACATTATGTTTCGGGTTTTATCAACGAATATGACAAACGAAAACCATAAACTGAGGTCATCTAGGTAGACTGATATAAAGACATTTTAATCGTCTGAGGTCCTTGGATTTGGACATATAGCGTGATTTTTGGATATTCA
The DNA here is from genome assembly GCA_937662695.2 of Halyzia sedecimguttata. Classification (NCBI taxonomy): domain Eukaryota; kingdom Metazoa; phylum Arthropoda; class Insecta; order Coleoptera; family Coccinellidae; genus Halyzia; species Halyzia sedecimguttata. The sequence continues at coordinate 64,793,063 of OW569415.2, read as the reverse complement.
GACATATTCTGTTTGCTTATTGAAATAAAATCAAATGAAGAATTAAAAATTTTTTTTTGTTACTCCGAAACCATCTGTCCGATTTTGCCCAATAACGAACTTAGCCGAGATATTTATCTCCCAAACCTACTCTGAAAATTTCAACTGTCTAGCTCATTCCGTTCGAGAGTTATCGTGCCTACGGCCGGCCGGCCGGACCGGCCGGACAGAATGAATTTCGACCACGGATTCTTGATCAGTGAGTCGAACCAAATTGTTTGAGACCATTTTCAGCCAAAAATTTGAAAATTACAGACATTTGGGCAAATTGATAAGCACTCAGTTCTCAGTTGCGAGGAACTAGAGCGCCAAAAAGATCGATTATATCGGCCATGGGAATCGACCCCGGTACCTACGTGCTTTACCACTACGCTAGAGAAGCAGTAAATAATTGTGATGACCCTGAAATTGAACTAATTTTATTACTGACCTTTGAAACTTTGTTTTCAAATTTCTAATTTCAGAAAAATATCATCATGTTATATATTAGTCGATCAAATTTGAATCATGAACTTGGCCGTAAAATAGAGTACATATCCAATTCTCACTAGGCATGAACGAATGTTATTAATAAAGGATCAACAATTTCAAATATTACTTCGGCAGATCTTAACACATGATTTATTAAATTCTCTTCAGGAACATCAAAAATCAAAAACTGTTGCCGACTTATTCGGTCAAGTGTAATCCAGTCGACCAGTACATCTCAATCGTTGTAAAATTTCGATATTTCGGCAATATCTTCCCAATATAGATCAGATCGAGTTAAATTCTAAAACTTCGCAGTAAAATAATGTTTTGAAGGCTCTCGCAGAATAAAACGATATCCAACGGATAGTTTCTGAGATACAGAATTTTTTTAAATAAATTTTTTTAATTTTTCAGTTATGTGATCCTTACAACTCATAAGTCTTCGTGTCAGTATATTTCAACTAACAACCGCGCTTTAATTCGATCAGATCAGTATTTTTCGAGTTATTGGGAAAACAAAATTTTAGAGGGCTATAGAACCTCAGAAACCAATCGGTGGATTTTGCCCATTAACGAACTTAGCCGGGTCACTTGGACTCCAAACCTTCTCTGAAAATTTCAACTCTCTAACTCATTGCGTTCGGTCGTAATCGTGCTGACGGCCGGACGGCCAGACAGAATCAAGTATGACCTTGGATTCTTCATCAGTGAATCGCAACTAATCGTTTGAGATCATTCTAGGCCAAAAATAGGTCTCTTGCATGTAACACGAAATATATATATATATATTCTTTTGAACTTGAGCATTACAATACACGAAATACTATAAGTTTATGTTTTTCTGAATCTACTTCAATACCAGATCATCATGTATACCCTCATACACTTTCATAATTTATAAAATTTTAATAATATTTCGGTATTGAAAATCGGTAAATCAACAAGTAATTTCAAATGAGCTGAATCGTTGCTATGACGGATGACGTGATATCAATTTACCATCTAAAAGATACAACCAATGCTGACTACGAGCCCTTTATAAGGAGCTGTGTTACACTGGAATAAAGAGTGAAATGAACACGAGAAGAGAGTGAGAGTAGATGTGACGGGTTACGTCATGGACTGGCACCAAGTTTCGATCGTTTGAACAGGCATTATGTGCAACCAAATTTGAATGATCGTCGTCTCGTTGAAAATTGAAATTTTTGACGGTGGTTGAACTTTTTCAGCATTCTTATGGATATAATAATCCATTCCAATAATAAAAAAAATGCATGCATTTCGAAAATTATAGACATTTGGTTGAATTGATAGTTCTCCTGAATTGAATTTGATCGAATTGATTGTTCACCTGAACAGCGCGCCAAAAATTTTCGATGACGTCATATCTCAAATTTGAGACAAGGTCTATAACATTTTTTACATAAAAAATAGCGCAATTTGAAATACTAGTCGACTTGTCCGAGCATATTTACAACAAAACACTGTCTTGGATTTACTGAATTTTTTCCAAGTTAGAGACTCGCACTGTATATTTGTATTTATATCATATATAAGTCATCCCTCCCATGAATAGGTGAAGCGTAAACAAGGCTTTCGAGGTGCCCCACAGAAAATAATCCATTGAATTCTAATCCAGAGAACACACTGACCATGATAATGGCTCTCCTCTACCAATCATATACTGGAAATTTTCAATTTTTAAGCTACTGGCACCAGTGCTTTCATAATTTTTACATCACAAACGGACTTCACTGGTCGTAAATATGGATGAAATCGCTCCAAAGTATTATATTTTTCAATTTCAAACAATTATATAAGTCCGATGGCCAGTTTCATTGATATAGGGTCTTCAAATCATTCATGGAGGTCCTCTCATTCGGCAATATACTGTTGGAAATTGCTTTTTCAAGGACCTTCGTACATGTATTCATATAATGGATTCGATAGTTACGATATATGAGAAATGCATATTGTGAAAACACATTAGAGGGATATATTATGTTTTTTATAATATTTGTTCAGCATATTCATTATCAATGCGTATTTTTCACTCTTCGATATTAAAATGAAATCTAGAAAAGCACTGGCATGACGTAGGGACCTTCATTCTCGTTCATTCATTGATATATTTCACTGATTTCTAACATATCACGATATATATTCTTTTGATTGAAAGCTGGAGTCAGCAGAGGTTGGTGTAACGGGGTACCATACAATTCGACGTATGATACAAGAGCTTAGGGAAAAACCTCAGTAAAAAAACCCTGTCTCCCTGTGAGTGTTGTGATTTGTAACTATTGTTTACAAAATTTGCTGAAATTTAAAAATGTTGATAGGCATTTCTTTCTTCAATATGGATTCCTTCGTCAAAAAACGGAGAGGTTTCTCCAAGGTACCCAAACTCAACCTGAAAAATGAAAATACAAGAGGAGAAAAACGAACAAATTAAAAATAATACATAACCTGCAAAGATAAATAAGTTGCACTTGATGCTTATCTTTAGGAGATGATAGCTCTACATTATGGTCCTGTAACAGTCTTCGAACATCTGAAGTACTGAATAAACATCGCTTGGTTTGGCTAAACCTCGTTTTGAAAAAAAAACCCTCTTGGCCTTATGAGCAATGACATTTTTCTTTATACATTCAAATATTGAAGGGGTTTCTAAGAAAAAGAGTGAATATCTTTGAAAATTAGCGGAGGTGATTCTTCATCAAGAGATTCATGGGGCTACAGAGGAGTATATTTGTGAGAGGGGACTTTTGAAAGGTTATATATCATTTTTAATTTGTTCGTTTTCTCCTCTTCTCTTTCCATTTTTCAGGTTGGTTTTCGGGTACTTTGGAGAAACCTCTACGTTCTTTGACGAAGGAATCCATATTGGAGAAAGAAATACCCATCAATATTTCAAATTTCAGGTAATTTTGTACACAAATTCAATTTTTGCAAATCACAAAACTCACGAGGAGCTTGCTGAGGTTTTTTCCTAAGCTCTTGTATCATACGTCGAACTGTATGCTACTCTGTTCAACTAAGCTTTGCTAACACTTATAGAGCTCTCAATCAAAAGAATATATAAAGGTTCGGAAAGAATATATCTTCGGTATTGTAATTTAATGAGAGCGTAAAGAATAGCTTGCTAAATATTGAGAGAGCATTACTCCTCGAATTGCGCGAAGGGGGGAAACGTCGTTCGACGTCACCATACAATGTACCGGGGAACCGCCCCTCCTGCGGAGCAAAACAAAAACAAGCCTCGAGCATGGTGTAAGAACACATGGTGTGTTCTTGTGCATATCTGTACCCACATATGCTCCCAGGCTGACGTCACCTTGAGCGACAAGGCTCACTGTGACAGGGGGCATATTTGAATCGTTGGTAACGTTTAAATTCACAACTTTGCTCGCAGAGTGACGCCATGCACCTACAAGGACGAAAATAAGCTGCGTCACCATGTATTCTTCCACCATGGCCTCAAGACCTCGAAGAGTTGAGTGGGGTTACAGGAGGGGAGTACAACATTGCGTCTCCCTTGATTATTTGGTATCATAATATATTTGCGTTCCTTGTTACACTCATAGTTTTTTGTCTATACCACAGATATATTTCTTCCGATACTGTGTATACCTCCAAGTGCTTCCTCAGCTTACAGTGACCGGTAAGGAGAACAACTGCATTTCTGATTGAAGTTCCGCTCAAGTGTATCAAGCTTGACGTGAGCAGTTTGGATGGTCCTTTAGCCATGAAAATTGCCTGAGGCATCGTTCAAGGTTAATAGGTGATGACTATGAATCCATTTTTGGCGCTCTAGTTCCTCGGAACTGAGTGCTTATCAATTTGCCCAAATGTCTGTAATTTTCGAATTTTTCGATGAAAATGGTCTTAAACGATTTGGATCACTCACTGATCAAGAATCCGTGGTCGAAATTCATTCTGTCCGGCCGTAGGCACGATAACTCTCGAACGGAATGAGCTAGACAGTTGAAATTTTTAGAGTAGGTTTGGGAGATAAATATCTCGGCTGAGGTCGTTATTGGGCAAAATCGGACAGATGGTTTCGGAGTAACAAAAAAAAAATTTTTTTTTTACAAAACAAATTCCAAATTGAATTTTTTTCAATAAGCAGTTTTATCATAAGAATCCAAAGATATCATTTTTAACTCTAACAAGCTAATACTTTCGGAGATATGATTTTTCAAAATTTCAATAAAAAATCGTATTTCTACGTTTTCACAGAATTATATAATTATTCTATGTATGAATTGTCATAATGTCAACTTAAATTCCTGACACATGACATTGTCTAATTCCTTGCTAATAGTTGGTTCGAGAAACGTCAAAATCGACTTAGAGAGACAAGGGTAAAAAACCCGTCAAATAAACCCACATGTGGCGATTTTATGTCGAGAAGTGAAAATTAAGAATATATATCCCAGGTAAGTACCAACGTTTTATTCTAATACCGGAGATCGACAAGATCGTACGAGGAGCCCGATAGCCGGTTGGTCTAGGCCGTCGGGTTTTCGGTTTCGGAACGAGAGAAGGCGGGCTCAAATCCCGGAAAGGGAATTATACTTTTTGGCGCTCTAGTTCCTCGGAAATGAGTACTTATCAATTTGCCCAAATGTCTGTAATTTTTATTTAAGATGCAGTATCACCATTAAAATCGATATCATTTTCAACTCCAACAAGCTAATACTTTCGGAGATATGATTTTTCTAAATTTCAATAATGAATCGTACGTACTTCTATGTTTTCACAGAATGCTATAATTATTCTATCTAAGCTTTATTATATGATCTGTGTTCATACTCGTACATTTCATCCTGTTCTATAAGAAAGAGTCAAATTCATTTCTGCTATTTCAATTTGATTTCTTCCATGGTGCAGTTCCCATTCTCAGATTGCTCATTTAATCTTGATAAATAAACTATTATTTGAATTTAATTTCCTTTATGATGTAGTTCTTTCATAAGAATACATTGATTTAATTCCCAACTCCGAGAAACCAATACTTTCGGAGATATAATTTGTCTGTTTGAACAAGAGCGCCAGAAAGCTCCTGTCCACAGGGCTTGACCCATTTTTCAATTTACTGCCGTACTTTCCTGAAGGAGAGTCCACAAGCTGGTTACTCTTCTCGCCTTGGCAGGGATATCTGCCTCCTCATTGCGCCTTATTCCCTGTTCAGCTGGCACGCATGTCACTGTGTTGAGAGCTTATTTTATACGACTGAAAGCTCTTTTGGTGGCCTGGCTTCTGAGAGAATATAGATTGGCAGATTAGAGTTATAATTTCTGCATTAAATACAGTGGCACGTGTAAGTAGACGATCAATTATCATGTTCGTTTCTTGCTGTCGTTTGTGCAACTTTAGGCCACTACGTCGCTACCCCGTAAGTTAGTGGAGGTCTAACGATCCTTAGTTATAAACTGATTAGTGAGAACAATGAGTTGAGGGGTTTGGTTTGGTTTGGTTTCGATTAATTCAAGAGTCCCATTTGCTCCAAATACCTTGTGAGAACGTTTCTGGTTGTTTCCTCGACGTAGCACTTGCTGCAATCTAAACATTGAATTTCGTATAAGTTTACTCGATTTCAATAAATGAAATTCAGTGTTTAGATTAGAACAAGTGCTACGTCGAGCAAACAACCCACCCACAACTCACAAGATGTAAAGGGCATACGGAACACCTTTGGAACTACAACATCGATAAATCTGCTGTGTAAAATCATCTTCCAACAACCACTCAATCAGTTTCCAAAAATTCTGTCAAATTATTGAAAAACTCCAATAAATCGTACCTCGTTCTTACGTATCTATAACTAAAACCTACACACCGTGTAGTCTTTCCCAGTAGAGATGATTGGACCATCTCTGGGACTCCACTGCTTGAGGGTTCCTGTTGGTTCACAGATGGCTCCATTACCACCCAAAAGGTTTCAGCGGGAGTCAGTGGTTGCAATTTTGACGATGCTGAATTCATCAGCCTGGGTAGTATTGCGAATGTCTTTCAAGCAGAAATATTCACCATTGATCACTGCGTGAAGCTCATACTTGAGAAAGGATGGCTTCGCAAATCAATTAAGATTCGACCTGAACGCCTTGATCTCATACAATTGCAAGTCCATGCTTGTACAGGTATTTCAGACCACACTTGCTAAACTGGGGGAGCACTACAGGCTTAAACTCATCCGGGTTACTGACTACTTGAGCATAGAATGTAATGAGGTGGTGAACTCATTGGTGGCATAGGGGCTTCCACGGGGCTCATTGGACCTGAACTGGCCTGTGGCATCTCTCTCAAGGCAGCAGGCTGGATGAACACCAGAGGATTAGACCAAAAGGTCCAGGAAATATGAAGCAGCATACCTGGTCACAGACATGCTAGCTCAACAATTATTGGCCCATCAGATGAAAGATCCTGAAAATGGGTCTAATTCTCCAGGACAGACCAGAGCATTTTATCTCTGGTGTACACGAGTCACTGTGGCATCAGAAAACACCTTAATAAGTTGGGTTTGGTTGAGGACGCTGGGTGCAGACTATGCCTGGAGGATGACGAGTCAATCGAGCACATCATGTGTGGGCAGTCACACTACTGGGGATAGGATCAGATTTGAGGAAGTATGAGTCCACAAACTGAGACTGAGGGAACTGGACAAGTTCTCATCCACCTGACTCATATCCCTTATCAAGAGGCTTGAGCTATGGGGTGAAGTATAGATTTAGGTGTGCCACACGACTCATCGCGGTGGCGGGGCAGGGTTCATGCGCCAGACACAGCACATATACATACAACCTCTATTAACAGCTCATTGTGCTCACTTATTGGTTTATGACTATGGGTTATGTGAACCCATACTTGGGTAAAGTAACGCTTCGTCACAGAAGATAGAATCATCGCTTCCGAAACACATGTCAGACGACAAAATTTGTTGTGGACACGAGTGCAGTTACTCGTGCAATATTTATAATATGTCCACAGATAACTCAAACTAGAATATCGTCACCAGGATTACAATGGTGTGCGAAATTTCACCTCAATCGGAGTCCGCGGTTCAAAATATTTATGTAGGATTTCAATAAGGATTGCAATTCTACTTGTTCATAGTAAGAATTAAGATTATATTTGAAGGGTGGAAACGACGCATTATCAACAAATCAGACTTTCTCTGGACAGTCTGGTTCCCCAAACCTATTAGTATATCGGTAGTGATACATGGTCTTTGGACCATGTATCACCCGACAGGAGATGAAGAATTCAATACCAAACCCCGATTCTCTGGCGTCTCCAAGGAGGTCGTGGTAAACGGAATATCTGTATCTGGAGTTTAAAATACTTGCAGGGCTCTCATAAATTATGGTGCAACGTTAACCACGACTATATATATTAGGTACCGCGAGGATAAAGGGCAGTGAGTTCTCATCAGGGATTCGACGTAGATGGTAGATTTGAGACGGTTAGCAGTATACGAGTAGATTTCATTCCTGAAACTTAGACGATATTTTGTTGAACACGAGAAACTCTTACTTAGACGAAGTATGAGTATATTATGGTAGTTGTCGAACTTCAGTTATGCAAAAGTAAATTATGTCGAAGTTGTATTGTAAATAAATTATGTAAATATCAGAATCAGTATTTGAAAACCAAATACGTGAAAGACGAAATGTTGTAATTCAATCAACCCCCTAGGCGATTGATATAAAAATCCTACACTTATATCTATAAAATTGATAATTTCGTAAAATGAAAACGATTTATTTCACTAACCAACTATCAGCTTCCAGTTGGACAGTCTCAGAGCGGCATTCCTCGTCTTTTCGTCGATATTCAAAAGGATATCGCTCCTCGCCGATGGCAGATCGTAAACAAGGCTGGCCCATTGGTCAATTCCGTCAATGTCCAGATCCAAAAGAGACGAGTCCCCTCCGGCTGCTGTGAAAAGAGTTGGCAACCAGTCCGTAATGTGTATAAGATCCCTGGACACCCTGCCCGATTGTACGAGTAATGGGCTCCAGATGCACGCTACGCTCCTGATTCCCCCTTCGAAAAGGGTATCTTTTGTGCCGCGCAGGGGATGGTTTGAGCCCCAATTGCGAAAGTGTCCCACCGAGGGAGCACCGTTGTCGGAAATGAAGGCCACTATGGTGTTCTGGAGCATTCCTCTGGCATCGAGTGTTTGTATTATCGTTCCGACGCTCTCGTCCAGCTTTGAAACCATCGCTGAAAATATTATTTGTGATCAGAATAGTATATTCTAAAACAAGTTGCAGAATGGGCTCATATTCAAACACGAATACGAAATTCTGAAACAAGCGACGAAGGAGCGAGTTTTCGAACACATGAGTATTGGAATCGCCTTCTGCAACGAGTATTAGACGATATTTTCTCTATTTCAGGCAAGTTTTGTAAAATACTGTTGAAAAATGAAAAACTCGTCCTAGTTACTCTTGTATTGTATATTGGCAGTTGGTGTAACTGTTACGTAGGGCATAGAGATCAGATTTAAAACAATTTCCTAATAGCATGAATGATTCAAAATTAGAAAATCTCTAGTATCTACCTTATTTTTTAATCAAAATAAAACTGTTCCTCTCAACAATTATTTCACTATATCCAGATTATATTATATTGACAATTATTCATGTTTTTTGAAATTTCATAGGATCGAATGTCAGTGCTGACTACCACAAAACGAAAAATATAACTAGAAACAATGCGGGAATGAGTTCATTACAGCACTGTTTTTAGTGCTGTAATGAACTCATTACGATACTGAAATAGAAAAAATTGTATTTCGTATGGAGAAGGAAATCGTATGTGCACATGTGAAAAAATCGAGAAAAATCATTGGCGTGAAGACAGGAGCTTTTGCGCGCATGTTCTATTATGCAGTGTGGAAAAGCCAAATGGTATAAATTCATTATTTTGGTTACTGTACATATTTATGGGAAATACCCTAGACACATCAAATTTAAATTTCAAATTGTCATTCTTCATCGTAAAAATGCGAACCCTATCTTCAACCCCCTTCGAAACACAGGATACAATTTTTCAAATAGGAAGTATGGGCTTGTGATACATCGTTTGAAAGGTCTCGGCATTCTATATCAAAAAATGTTCTCACTTTCATGTTTGTTACAAAAATCAAAGCAGAAAAAAATAAAATCGAGTCATTATTGAAATTTGGTACAATATCAAAAACTAAAATGAAGCAAAAAAATTATGAATATTAATGGAGTAGATGTTCGAAGTGTTCACTGCGAACGCCTTGGCAACATCCTAACCTCAAATAAAAAAAAATGTCTTCCAACATTATTCAACATCTCAGGAGTGATCGACCTAATCGCAAGCGTTATTCGATCTTTTAGGTCATTCAAATCAAAGGGTTTATTTTTGTATGCAATGCTCTTCGTCTTCACATATCCACATAAAAAGAAATCAAATGGGTTAAGATCAGGGAAACGCGCTGGCCATTCGATCGTTTCCTCGTCTTCCTATCTACCGAATTGGAAATCGACATCAATGATATCATTCTAAAGTAGTGCTTTTTTCCAATAGAAAAAAAATTGTCGAGGGTTAGGGGTATAAACCCCCAACTTCAAAACTGCATGCATTTCTCAAACAATATTTATTATTTCAAGAATAAGAACCTGATACCAATCACAAATTGTAAATTTGGACAGGAGCTTTGGCGCTCTTCTTCAAACCTTGACAAATCATATCTCCGCAATTATTGGTCTCTGGGAATGATATAAATGGTTTCTTACGATAGAACTGCATCATGTAATAAATTAAATTTAAACAGACCGATTCTCCCCAATAACCAACTTATCCAGATATTCATTCCTCAAATCTACTCTGAAAATTATATTATATCAATTAAAACATATTATTCACGGGCATTATATTATCACCTTAAAAGTATAATATCATATCATCCACATAATTCTAAGATAGCTGAGGTTATTTAATTGGTCATTTTGCATTAAATCACAATTTGTTTTCTAGAACAGAAGGTGTATTTTATATCAAGAATAACGAACCGGAATTTTTTTTTTACATTTATCTCTCATAGGAAAATAAGATGAGATGTAAGAACACAGATCACATAATAATTCATTCAGCATTCTGTGAAAACATAGAAGTACGATTCACTATTGAAATTTCGAAAAATCATATCTCCGAAAGTATTAGCTTGTTAGAGTTGAAAATGATATCAATGGATTTTTATGGTGAAACTGCATCTTGAAAATAATTGAATTTGAATTTTTTTTTCGTTACTCCGATTCCATAAGGCCGATTTCCTCCAATAACGAAATCAACCTAGATATTTATCTCCCGAACCTACTCTGAAAATTTCAATTGCCTAGCTCATTCTGTCCGAGAGTTATTGTAGAAACAGAATTTTAAAATTTTTAATTTTTTTTTCACACTTTACGGCAACTCGATCACTCGAGATATTTACGCTCTAAATCTATCCTGCAACTTTCAATCCTCTAACTCCTTTTGTTCGAGAGTTATCGTGTTAACGGCCGGACGGACGGTCTCACGGCGGGACAGAATCGATTTCGACCACGGATTCTTGATCAGTGAGTCGAAACAAATCGTTTAAGACCATTTTCAGCCATAATCTCTAAAATTACAGACATTTGGGCAAATTGATATTTTAGATTTTTTTAATAAAAAAACGGCATAACCAATTCTACTTTTAACCACATCGCTGAATAGTTAATCAAATTACCTTCCATTTGATATATCACAATCCATATACTCCCATTTGAAAAAATAAATAGCACAGGATAAATTGCTTTTGAAATTAAAAATCGAAGAGTGCGAATATTCTCTTTAATAATTCTTCGTACACGAATTATTGACGAGTTATGTTACTTTTTTGGCACTCTGTATGTGTCATAGTTATAGAAAACTCAAATTCGTTCAATTCTGAATATACATGTCAAAGCTACATAAGAAAAACTGATATTTTTCTACAATTTCAACAGTCTGTAACTTTTTACCTAACCTAATCTGGAAAAATGGTTGAAAAGATACAGATGATGTATCTTCAATAATGATAATAATAATATTTCATGAATGATATACTATGAAGGCCGCTTGCAGCTCATCTCTTTTGTTAAGGGACGCTGTAAGGGCAGGACGAAGAACTACTCCAAGAAACGTAAGAGAAGCGGCCGTATGTATCCACGATAACTTTCGCAAGGATTAACTTTGGGGCTTAAATTTTCAGAGCATATTTAACGAGCAGAAATATTAAGGTCTTCTACTGACTATTTTCTCGCGAATGAATGGAGTCGGATATAATTTGAAATTGCATTTCATATGTATGATGTTCTCCAAAACAACTTTTCATTGAAAAATCTTGATGACTAATGAATGGATCTTCTTTATTTTTTCTATACCTCAAAAGGCAACGTGTAAAAAATTGGAGTATCCATGACATGCCTAAATTGTTTGGATCTATCATTATAATCGAAAATGTACCAGTCCATTATCACGCAACAAGAATTCAACCCATGTTGTTGCTCAACAACGAAATGTGATACAACATTGAATACTTTTCTTGTTATAATTATAATAATGAGTCAAATTATAGACTCGTCATAGAACCATTAAAAAGAAATATACCTGCATAGGTCCTCCTGTTGGCATCCACAATGTGTTTAAATTTGTTTATGGTCTCTTGCGGAGCTTCAAGTGGTTTTCCCTCATTTCCGCTATGCACTGCCAAATGGGACATCATAATGAACAGGGGCGTGCTGGGTTCGTGGTTCTGAATGGTGCTCACCGCATATTCCGTGAAGACATCACTGGCGTACTTACCGACGTTGTCCCAAGATGGGGAGTTATCATTTCTCAGATCGAAACCTGTGTATTCCTTTCCGTTAAACTAGAACAGCAGAAATATTTTTATTCAATTTTTTAGTGATAAATTCGAAGCACATATTTCGTTTCAAATTTATATCGAGTTAAAAATTATTGAAAATGCTGAAGTAAATCCGATAAGGCCGAAACCTTGTGACGTCAGTGTGCTGGTGATATTGATTGATCGCCATATCATGAATTAGTTCACTGCAAGTTGTAGAATCTGAAATATACGTTAGTCGAATCAAGATCAAGAATTTGAATTGCGCTAATTATTTAGCACTACCGTCAAATGGGGTGAAATATATTTTATGGGGGCACTTTGATAAAGAGTTATATTTCTTTAAATTAATTTGAATTTTCCGCAATTATAAGCCCACAACATCCGCGCGATCGTCAGTCGAAAGATTGAAGTTCCGCCATTATTGTGCCGTGCCAGCTTAGAGGTAAGTAGTTGTTCTTATGTTTTTGTATATATTCTATTAGTATACGTGAAATTGACGTTAAAGTGACACTGTTCACAATTTTGAAGTCTTTCATGCATTTTAATTTTTGTTTACAATATCGATTATTTACGAGGGAGTGATTTATACATAACCTCAGCAAATTTGAAATTCGACAAAAAATACGTTCGGTTGAAACTTATTAAGGGATACATCATGTGGGGCAAGGGCGTAGCCAGGGGGGGGGGTTTGGGGGTTCAAACCCCCCCCCCCCCCCCGAAATGTTATTTTTCTCTTAAAAAAGAATTTTTACTGCAGAAAGTGACCCTTACACTCCCAACCCCCCCCCCCCCCCCCCCCCCCGAAATTAATTTTATTTCAACCCCCCCCCCCCCACCCCCCGAAATTAATTCCTGGCTACGCCCTTGATGTGAGGTCACTTTGATAACACTTTTCCATTGTTTGTTGGTATAGACTAACGAATTTTTTAACGTTAAATTTTGTTCATTATGTTTTATACTTTTTCGGTGCATTTTAGTTGAGTTCGAACATGTCATTTTATCTTGTAACTATAGAAAATGCCAAGTTTGAGTTTTGTTGTTTTTATAGAAATATATTCAATTTTGATATCAATTGAATTTTCATTTTCATTTTTGCGAAGAAAGTTCATTGGAATCCAATTCTTATGGCAAATGATAGTATGGGTGACTTTGATAATCTATGTAAACTTATGGATTATTATCAAAGGAACTCCAAGTACCTACATATAACATTGATAACGTAAAAATATTGAGAATGAAGGAATATGGTTTACATTGATAACTCTTAGATCCGAAGCAATCGTAGTAATGCAAAAGCGCAATGCATATCAAAATCATCCCAATTTGAGTTTAACTTTGATAACGAAGTTTTTATTAATTTGGAGCAGGCAAACGATTATTTAAATTATTTTTTATACCCTAGATGTCTTCATTAGGCATAGTGCGAATTCTTATTTTATTTTCAAAACAATACTATATGTAGTTTGAGTTTAATTCACGATTAATTAAAAATAACTATCAATTTCACCCCATTTGACCGTTACTTCAAAGTGATGTCAATCCAACAGTGGCAAATTTTATATCTTGATCAAAGAAATCCTCAAGTTCCACGGAATAGGATATGGATCCAACAGGATGGAGCACCGCCACAATACCAACGCAATGTCAGGCAGTACCTCGACGCAATATTTCCATATCGGTCGATAGAAAGGCGATGAATGATCGAATGGCCAGCGGGATCTCCTAATCTTAATCCATTCGATTTCTTTTTATGGGGTATATGAAGAGCATTGTGTTCAAAACTAAACCCCTTGATTTGAATGACCTATGTTCCAATTCGATCGGATCTGTACTTTTTGAGTATTTGAGGACACAATATTTCAGAGGGGAAACCGAAAACGTTTGACCGATTATACAGGCAGTCCCACTAGTGCCGCATCGGACGATATTTGCGTAACGGATTCCACAAAAGAGGAATAAAGGGTAACTATCATGTTTCAAATGGGAGACACTATATTCAGAAGTGTTTTTCAATTCTCTGGAAAATCCTGTATGCTCTTTTATACTTTTCACATATTTTTGTTCAACAGTTTTCGAAATATTTGTCATTTTGACAAAAAAATGATACTTGTAGAGGCTATGTTATCTAATTATATTTCACGAACCCTTGCACATGCCAATATCAGCTCTATATGCATTTAAAGACGAGACTTCTAAGTATCATAGCCAGCCATAATAAAGCATCTCCAGCATATGAAGTGTCCACAAAAAGACTATCAACATGACGAATTTCAAATCGATTTATCTTCATTCTTTCAAATGCAATGCATAAAATTTTTTTTTCCTCATTGCAATCACTATTCACTTCACTTCACTTTTTGTGATTACAATGATGAAAAAAAAATACATGCATTGCATTTGAAAAAATGAAGATAAATCGATTTGGAATTCATCATGTTGACAGTCTTTTTGTGGACACTTCATATGCTGGAGATGCTTTATTATAGCTGGCTATGATACTTTGAAGTCTTGTCTTTCAATCGATATAAAGCTGCTATTGTTATGTGCAAGGGTTCGTGAAATATAATTAGATAACATAGCCTCTACAAGTATCATTTTTTGTCAAAATGATAAATATTTCGAAAACTGTTGAACAAAAATATGTGAAAAGTATAAAAGAGCAGGCAGGAAGTTCCAGATAATTGAAAAACACTACTGAATATAGTGTGTCCCATTTGAAAAATCACCTTCTATTCCTCTTTTCTGGGACACCCGATACATTCGAAAATATTTTTAGGTTGTGCTATCCTTGGAGTACTTCAAGTTTGCATCAAAAAATTTTGCCAAACTTTGACCGTTACGCAAATATCGCGGCACTAGTGGGACACCCTGTACGTCCATTAATGAACTCAACCGTTCGGATGCGCAACCTATCTTGAAAATTGCAGGTGATATTTCTTTTCGATCGAACGTTATCGTATAGTAGTTATCGGCCGGAAAGCAACGAATCTGATCGTTTGAGACCATTTTTGGCCAAACATTCGAATATTACAGACATTTGGGTAAAACGTTATCACCCTATTCCGTAGAACATGGGCGCAAAAAGTATCTAATTTGATGAGAGGAATGTATGATTAAAAGCAATGTGCAACTTAAAGACTCACTTATAAAACTTTCCGAATATACTTATTTGAAATTGTGTTTTCTTGACATGACGAATCTCTGATGATCATAGATTCCACTTAGTAAAGATGCAAATTTATTCATCATTTAATTAACGAGCGAATGACTCCACGTCAGTGTTTCCATGTTTTCTTAGTTTTATGTCTGAGTGAGTCAAATAATGAATCACTACAATATATTCATTTCATTAAGTTCAAAACTACTTTTCATTTCGATTGAATTGTACATCAATAACCTTTACAAACTGGAGGTTGCAGGTTCGACTCCTGATTGTTCAGGAGTGATAAGTGGTGTGTATCCGCAAATTCAAGAATATTTTAATATATATTTATGCTAGATAATGCACTGATAAACCAGTGCTGAAGCCTGAAAATTGGTAAAAAGAAAAAAAAATAATAATAGGAAGAAACCCATTAGAAATGGAAGAGAATATAACAAAAATGAAAGGAAAAATAATTTACCGGTGATCTGAGGTCGGGAAGTGGAAGAGGTGAAAAAGTGAGAAAACGGTTTAATTCGATTTCCGGCAAAACTACAAGTTTAATGGCAAAGTTGTAGGTAATGAAAAGATCTGCAACTTTAATATTCACACTTTTTTCACATAACCTCAAAATTTATGTGAAAAATTTGAATCAATCAATTTGGTTTTTTATTTTTATCTTTTACAACAAATTCTCACGAAATTTGGTGAAAACTTACTTTTTTATGTCCCAAAGACACTGTAATTTTTTGATTTGAAATAATTATGTTTTCACCTTATTTTGACTTCATATCGAAAAAGCAACTCAATTTTCAATATATCTGCTTTTTTAAAAAATTCGGTGGCCTATTTTTCGTTAAAATCTCTACTTTCTGATGGTGTAAAAAATATACATTATTATGGTAAATTTTCTCAGTAAATGCTACGAAATAACAGGTAGTAAGGCCCGGACCCTCCTAGCCCCTTCCCCACTTCTCTATGGAATACCTTTTGATTAGCTAAAATTTTCCGTAGGTCACTCAGGTGTATAAGTTATCTTAAAATAGCAATAAATGGTACCTATGCATATAATTTAAAGAACTTTCTCAAAATATTGTAGATGTCTTATCAAATATTAACTTTATTAAATTATTTGGTTGTTAATTATTAATTATTATAGTATCTAGTATATTTCGATTTGCAATTTTTTTGTTTATCAATTTAACATGGAATCTTTTCGAGATTTTCGAGTAGGTAATTAAAGTGTAAATTTCAGCTCAAAATTGTACATAATAATTTTTAAAAAAAATCGGATTCGAGCTTTCGTTGTTTGCATTTTCTGAGGAAATTTACCATAGTATTGTATATTTTTTTACACCATCAGAAAGTAGAGATTTCAAGGATCAAAACGCCTACTGATTTTTTAGAAAAGCAGATATTTTGAAAGGAGAATTTTTGATTGAAAATTAGGGTGCTTTTTCGATGATATAAATATCAAAATAAGGTGAAAAAATAAATATTTAAAATCAAAAGACAACAGTCCGTTTGGGTCATAAAAAGGTAAGTTTTCAACAAATTTCGTAAAAAACAATTTTTGTAAAATAAAAATAAGATTTTTTCACATAAATTTTGAGGTAATGTGAAAAAATGTAAATACAAAAGTTGTAGATCTTTTTATTACCTACAAGCCGGTACTTTTACACCCTGTAGAAATGAAATAAAAAATAGGGAGCCGTTCTCATCCGAAAAATGACAAAAAACGGAAATTGTGGAACTCTTTGACGAACGTTTGATTTAATTAAATTACCTTCCAAGTCGAAAGATAATCGTAGTAGCTGGTGAATTCATTAAAATAGCCAAAGTGATGATCAAAACCTCTCTTAGTTGGAGTAGCATTCCATCTAGAATATCCCAAATCCCATTTCCCGACTAAGTAGGTGGAATAGCCCATCTCCTGAAAGAAAACACAATTATTTTGGGAGCGGATCGTTTTAGTGAAAAGCGTTAGAATAAGTGATCCTTTCGTCTGGTTCGAGGAAATTTTCCAGGCAGATTCGCCAACTGCTTATTGTTAGTCATAGTAACTACTATTCCTTTATCGGGATGCATCTTTCAGAATATCCAATATCTGGAGGGAAATTCACTTCTGAACGGCAACTCAACATTTATTATAATAAATAGTTGATATCGGGACATTTTATTTAGCACTCTTAACAATGCCGACATTTCGGGAAATTGTTTCCCTTCTTCATGCCCTGAGTTTTTGAATATTTGTCACAGTTAATAAGATTCTGTGTTCTGCTTTATAATTGTGTATGCTTGTTGAAAGAAGAGAAATTATGATGCTCTCTCCGACTATGATCTGCATATCCTTGTTCATTCTTATTAGCAGTGAGAAATATTCAAAACCATAGCAGCCCCTATGTTGACTTTCCTTGAATACGGTGGATGAGATAGAACTATCTTCATTTATTATAATCAATATACAGGGTAGTCTTTGACCACTGCATTAATTTTAACCAAAGATTCCTCTCATCAAATGAAACACTTTTTTCATTTAACATTTTTCCAAATTCAGCTCAGGTAAAAATATACAGGCTGTTGAAATTTTGAAAAAAAAATCAGTTTTATTTTGTAGCTTTGACATCCTTTTTTCGAATAAAATGAATGTTGGCGTAAAGTTTCCTATAACTATGATACATATTTTCCAAATATTAGTTATTTTCTACTTCTACTGGTTTTCTAGTTATGGACTCGTGAATTCATAAAACTAAACGAAATTAGCATAAAGAAAGCATATAAAGTTTTTCTTGAGTCATTTCAAGAATATTCCATCGTTTTAGAACATTATCTTATTCTTCATCATTTCTCCTTAAACGCACCGTTTTCGAGATATTCTTCATTGAATGTTTTAAAATGGAAAACTCCAGAAATTTCACTACTTTTATGGATCCGTCCCTGAGCGTTGGAATCCCGAATCAAGCTGTAAACCACGTTACCATGCCATATTCTCGTCCGCCAACAATGTTATAGATAATTTATATGCGGGAGTGTATTAGCACATTGTGAAATCTTTAAACGCTTGTAACTTTTTACCTGAGCCGAATCTGGAAAAAAGGTAAATGAAAAAAGTGTTTCATTTGATGAGAGGAATCTTTGGTTAAAATTAATGCAGTGGTCAAAGACTCACCCTGTATATAAAAATCAATGACACTTTTCTATCCAAACCAAATGTTTAGGCTTTGTTCGGACTATTTAGTAGATGGTTTATGTGAAGTTTGCACAAAATCGGTCGGGCGGTTCTTCATTTATCAAAGGAAACTTTTTGAAAATGTTACTATAAACGTGATGTTTTTTTGGATGTTAGGAGGGGGGTTGGAAGAAATTTCGAAGAGGTTTATCGAGGAAAAATACAGAAGTTTCGTAGAGTTTCGCGTTTTCGGAGCGAAAAGATGGGGGTGTATTTTGAAAAAAAAACGCGAAAAGGCGAAAAAACGCCGATTTTGGTAAAAGGAGCAGAATTGTTGGAAGGAATTCGGAGGAACGGTGGCGTTCGAAACGACGGTATTTGCGGGAACGCGAAGACAAGATTCGAAATTAGTCCGTAACAGAGCCCCCTTTTCGATCCTCTCTTTCGTTTTCCCGGAAGAACGATAGGAAAATGTGACTTTTCGCGAAAATCGACAAAATTCGGACGTTTCACGTTTTTCTGTGGCGAATTTTAACGCGGCTCTTACAAGGTCGACTGTTGCAGTCTGAACGAGCGACGAGAAGTGTCAAATCGAATTTGAATTTCGAACGGAATTACTCGAAAATCTTGAAATCGTCTAGAAAAACTGTGAGAAATATGAACGAGTAACCGATTTCGGTCGATCGCTTGACAGGATTGACGATATTCTGAAAAAAGAAAGACGGAAATCAACAGAGTACTAAAAATCTTTATTTGGTACATAATCGGAGTTGATTCACGTAGGCAACGTGGCCGAGTGATCTGAGGTGTTGGATTAGGAATTTATAGCTCCCGAGCCTTCCGCGCCTCGCGGGGCGGCGGGATCGAATCTCGGAGCGTCCGAAATAGCTTTCTCTTAAATTTTTTTCATTTCCACCCAATGAAAAACTTAAAGGAGCGTTACTCCAGTAAACGTATCTTGGGATTTGGATCTTTTCGTTAAGTTACGACATCTATAATGAATATGTTCGATCGGACGGATTTTTGCATTAAAATTATTCAAAATATTCACACATTAAGCAGAAAATTAAAGGTCTAAAATGAAAAAGCCCCAGAAGTTTGTTTATTCATGCTCAAAACGGAAAATCAAAAAATATTGTTTATCCAAATGTTTTGGATTAGGTTTTAAAATAGCTAGCAATTAATGAAATAAATCAACAAGTCCAGAGCGTTCCTGCCAATAGGGTCCTTCGTATAATTAATATACTTATGCATATATTTCACAAGTCAAATAGACCCCAGGGGGTTCATTGATTTGCCGAGGAAGCAAGAGCAGACGCGTTTCTGGCTTCTTGGCCTTCATCAGTACGCTGTAGCTTCTCAACAAATTCAACTAAACTGACCCAGGTTAAGCCTCTCAGAGCCGGCTTGGTCGATCATACCTAATCGCCCACGCCACCTATGAGACAAAACACGGAAATCAGCCTTTCCCCACCAGTGAATATTTGAAGCGTGAAATCATATGCCACCATTCACTCGATATTAATCGAGAAACGAGACCCGCAGAGCTCAGACAGTATCTTCCCAATGGCCATGAACGCTGTTTTAAGTTTTCAAAAATAATAATGAAAAATGGCGATACCGTTGTTAATAAATCAACAAGTCCAGAGCGTTCCTGCCAATAGGGTCCTTAAGGACCCTATTGGTTATCGGTTGCCTTGACATAAGTTCAACATAGCTATTCAATTAAAAATGTCCCGAATTTTCAAACTAAAAAAAAGTCAATTTATAATACATGAGATAAGAAATATTATAAGATATTAATAATCTCAGATTATGCCTTGTTAGGGATTAAAAAACTCCTCGCTTAACGAATAGAGACGGTAAAACAGGTTAAACTGTTGAACATCCTTATAAAATTTGAACTCGCATAAATATTGGGGAATCAAGTTCAGTTATCCATACGTGTCGTAGCGAAGAAACTCCGGTAAATCTCGTGCCTAAACAAGGCGGAAAACTTTCTGCTCCACATATCTGGAGCAGAATTTGAAGTTTTTTCATCGAATATTCCGAATAAATTTCACGAAATTACCTTCCTATGAGGAGTTAGTTCGTTAACTAGCTTCCGCGAGGTTGCGAGTGAAGTTTTCTTGAGTGAAGGAAAAAAAATCTGAAATTCTACACATTCCAAATAATACCTTTCAGAATTGCGACCAGAAATGCTGTAAATTCTTTTAATTACTTCAACAAGATCTACAAATTTGCTACATATACTTTTTGTCTCCACCAATTTCTTCACCTTTTCATCAGTACTTAGTTCTAAATCAAAAACTAATATCTGTTCACATTGCTTTGTAAATTGTAGGGAATAAGTAAAATATTTGTATTCCAAGACGAAGTAAAACCAAAACGAGCTTATCGGTCCTTCAAAAAGGAAAGCGAATTGGTTTTTGGTTGCCTTGCCCTGAAGAAGTAAGTTAGCGGAAATACATGTCGGCAAGTACTAGCAGCAATTTTTGTGTGTTCCTTTTGCCGAAGTTGCGAATGTTCTTTTGAACTTCAAGCATTTCATTTTGAACATCTAACAAAAACAATCGATAATAGCACTGACGAGAAGTCAGCATCTTTTGCGCGGAAAAATTCAATTCATGCAGGGGAAAATTCAAAGCATTAGGGGTTCTTACATTATATGACCTGTATATGCATGAACGCCTTCTGTACCTTCATGGGAGCCTTCATATTGCCTTAGAAATAACACTAATTTTACAACACAAGATCATCTATAACAGAAAAGAACCCGTCATATATGTGTGTTTAGATCTTAAATATAAATTCTAACGTAAATTTTCCGGCTCATTTTTTCATTCTTTTATACAATAGAAAGTAAAACATGTATCTATGGGAGATGATAGCCCTACATTAGGGTCCTGTAGCGGTCTTCGAACATCTGAAGTTCTGATTAATCATCAGTTGGATTGGCCAGACCTGGGTTTGAAAGAGATCCTCCTGGCCTTATGAGCAACATTTTCTATTTTGAATTCAAAAATCGAAGGGATTTCTAAGAACAAGAGTGAATTCATTTGAAAACTAGAGAAGGCGATTCTTCAAGAGATCCCATGTGGCTGCAGAGAAATATATTTGTGAAAGGAGACTTTTGAAAGTTTATGTATCATTTTTAATTTATTCGTTTTTCTCCTCTTGTATTTTCATTTTTCAGGTTGATATTCGGGTACCTCGGATAAACCTCTACTTTTTTTGACGAAGGAATCCATATTGAATAAAGAAATGCCTATCAATATTTTTAAATTTCAGCTTTCATTCCGAGAAGTAATTCATTCCGAGAAGTAAATAATAATAATCATTTGTGACAAATTTGCAGCATTCTTCGTTTGCACCCATTCCACTAAAATTCTAGTTAGAAACAGTGCTTTCATGAATTGTAAAGGGTTTCCGCATTAATTACGCCACTAATTATTAAATCCATAATGAATGAAAAAAGATGGAAAAGAATAGGGAGCGCTGGTCTTCTCACCTTGAAATATTGCGGTAATATCTTTCCTTCTGGTAGTGTCCGACGCTCGGATACTTCGATGGAGGGGCCTTGCATTCCTGAAAAGAAATCAGAAAAATTACAAATTCAGAAACCTTTTTTTTGAGCGCATAATGATTTTCCCAACCCTGAAGATTGTAAGTTGCTATCTCTTTCCGTTCTCAATTATTTTGAATAATTTTTGCGCGTATCTTCTGGGGAACATCCGAACATCGCGTTATCATTTTGCCCAAATGTCTGTAACTTTCTAATTTTTTGTCGAAAATGGCCTCAAACGATTTGGTTCAACTGGATCACTTCAGCTTCTCCAGTATGTTCGATAGTAGTTATAAAATCGAAAACAGTTTCTTCGATGATACACTTACTGGAATCAGTTTCAAGCATTTCTGAGTGATCTTTTATAGATGTAATACATCTGGTGGTCTAATAAAATTGGAAAAAATGCGGCTGGTTGTTGGGTAGAATTGAATCCTGATATTGTTTGAATCTAATCCATTCACTTTGAGTCTTTCCTGCATCAGTTCAGCTTCTCCAGTATTTTCATTAGTAGTTATAAAATCGAGAAAAGTTTCTTCGATGCTACACTTACTGTAATCAGTTTCAAGCATTTTTGAGTTATCTTTTCCAGGTGTGATACATCTGGTGGTCGAATAAAATCGGAAAATATGTAGCTTTCTGGATGTTGGATATGATACTTCTTAAATTTTTGTGGAAACTGAATGAATTAACTCATCTTGGTTTTTTTGAGAGGATTAAATATCCTTCTCATTTATCTCTAGGTGACTTTTGATTACTGGATCATGAGAGCTTATGAGCTCAATTTTACTCAAAAATTTTCCATCATTTGGATCTCTAGTACCTCTATGAGCATCAATATTTTTAACGCAGGGAAGAATTGGAACCAAGATAACCTTTGAGATATGTATGTATTTCATCAATGATCATTATTCAGGCAACATAGAGACCTCCCAAAGATATATCAGCAAACTCTTTCCAGGATATTGTAACGCATTTTGCAATATCGCTGCGAGTTCACCAAGAGCTCTATATCACCTCCAAATATTTGCCACAGAGGATGAGCTGGGTAACATCTCAGAGATATCACACTGGGAAATTCCAAACAGCTCACTCTTAGGAGTAGTTTGAGGGGTTCACTAGGATATCGCCAGGAAGTCACCCAGAGCTCGAATGTTCTAAAAGTACTCACCCTGGGGGAATATTTCGAGAAATTCACTGTGATATCGCTGGGGGGTCACCAAGAGATCTATATCTCCTTCAAATATTCGCCACAGGGGATGAGCAGAGTAACATCTCGAAGATATCACAATGCTATAGACGTGTGGAGCCGACTTCACTTCAATCCATGAATCTAGAGACGACTCGGGTTTTTAAGCTGTGATTGTTCTTCTGGATACGGCGTAGACGATTTTAGAATTCCTTGAACGAGTGCACTGGAGATCCTGATACCCAATAGTTGCTTTTATACTCGTAAATTTACTTTGATATAGATTCAAATGATTTTGAAGCGATGATCTGTTATTTTGAAAACAGGAACTTTGAAATTTGTATCTTTGACAGCTTATATCGTAGATTAGAAATCTACGTCCACATATCCGCATCGTACGTATCGGACGCATCGCATCAAACGGATTGTATTCTTTCCATAGAAATTCGTGCAAGTGCGTCCACTTAGGCTCGCTTCACATCAACACGACACGGTATTATGTACGACAACGACACAAACGCTCGAGATTTCCCACATAAACGACGGAGGTCCGGCATCGTTGAACGACTTCAGCTGTTCTCAGACATGGTCACTGCACTGCACGACTGCCTTTCACGACTCGGGGGGACTGCCGGACACCCTCGAGTCGTGCACGGCAGCCGTGTGTCGTTCACACAACCATGACTCGTGCCGGATAACTGTGAAAGCCATCATTCATGCTCGCACATCAACAGGCAACGACACAAACGCTCGAACTTTGTGTAAACGACACCGGCATCCGATTCTTGGGTGAAGGCTTGAATGATAGCTTTCACAGCTATCCGGCCGAGTCATGGTCGTGTGAACGACACATGGCTGCCGTGCACGACTCGAGGGTGTCTGGCAGTCCCCTAGAGCCGTGCAAGGCAGCCGTGAATCGTTCACACGACCACGACTCGGCCGGATAGTTGTGAAAGCTATCATTCAAGCCTTTACCCAAGAATCGGATGCCGGTGTCGTTTACACGACTGTGAAGCGAGTCTGTGGGAAAGCCCGAGCGTTTGTGTCGTTGCCGTACATAAAACCGTGTCGTGTTGATGTGAAGCGAGCCTTATACAGATCGCTGGAATCTGCTCGTCGGCACTGTCTGCCATGTCGTAAATGCCGACGCCGACATGTGAACATGTGGACGCTTCCAAGATCAATTATTGTTTTTGCATGCGGTGGAACGCATATAGTTCTGTGATACATTCTTCATCCCAACTTTGTTTGATAGATGGTACGCCTTGACAAATATCAAAACAGACCATCGTAAAATATATCTGCCCTGGGTTAGGAATAATTTATTCTGAACAATCTAAATATATTGTTTACTCATCAATTAATATCTGACTTACCGAGTCTAGTAGGGTATTTCCCAGTAAACAAGGCTGCCCTCGATGGCGTTCCCATCGACTGAACATAATGACTATTCAATATGATACCGTTGTATGCTAGTGCGTCCAAATTAGGAGTAGGTATCTGATTTCCTCCATGAAAGCTAACATCGTTCCAACCCTGAAAAAGGAATAAATATAATAGATCATAAATCATAATAAGTGAACCTTGCGGCATAGAACAGAACGTGTAATAAGTTATTAATGTATTTCTCACTGACGACAAATTTTCATTACGTATTTTTGCACATATCTCGATATGATTCAAACTAGTCTTCAATATTTTCAATTATTATAGAAGATGTTTCATTGGGAGAGGAAAATTCTTCAACTGTGGATAAAGGTCACTGAGGAGATTATTAATATACAATGAGGTGAACTGTGGCTAATTGTCAATAACTAAAAAAAAAAGACACACAGTGAAATATTTATTGATTTTAACCATCAACAAATATTGCCGAGCTAGCTCACCACATCGCTCAGTGTTCCCCCAAAGAGGAAAGCGTCATTCAAGGGCAGACTAGAACCGCGGTTTCATGGTTGTTACTAATTATGAGCGTGACTTAACCACAATGAATGAACAACCGAATGAGCTCTAGGAAACTTAATTCCATCACTTGTGAACTGGTAGGGAGAAAATCCCACCAGCGGCAACTATGGAAATGCTTACGAACTTCGACCCTCTGCGATGAAGAAACCTTGAACGATGTTAAGCGACGTTCATTCTTTTGTCGTACGAGGGTCAGGGACTTCAAGCCCGTCCAGCTATATAAGACCTTTATGGACTGAAAACGCTCGGTTTAGTGTTGTTGGATAAACCACCAACCAGTGAACATACAATTGGTGAACTATGGTTAATTGCCTCACTAAACTGGGTGTTTTCAGTCAGTGAAGGTCTTATATAGGTTGACGGTTGACGGCCTTGGAGTCCCTGACCCTCTTACGGCAAATGAATGAACGTCGCTGAACATCGCTCAAGGTTTCTTCACCGCAGAGGGTCGGAGTACGTAAGCATTTCCATAGATGCCGCTGGTGGTTCCATGGTTGAACTCTGAGCGATGAGATGATCTAGCTCGGCTCAAGCGGAATATTTGTTGATGGACTAAATCAATAAATATTTCACCGTGTGTCTTTTTTAGTTATTGGCAATTACCCACAGTTCACCTCATTGCATGTATACCGGTTGGTGGTTTATATAACCACACTAAACTGGTCATTATAAGTCTTTAAAGGTCTCATACAGGTTGACGGCTTTGCAGTCCCTGATCCTCTTACGGCAAAATAATGAACGTCGCTGAACATCGCTCAAGGTTTATTCATCGCAGAGGGTTGGAGTTCGTAAGGATTTCAATAGATGCCGCTGTTGAGAGTTTTTCCCTACTGGTTCGCAACGGATGGAAGTAAGTCTCCCATTCATTGTGGCTAAGTCACGCTGTTGATCTAGAATGTATATATATGTTGATCTAGAATTTGGCCGTAAAATTGAGTTTTAAAGAGTATCGTAAAATTTCAGTGATATCCTGACCGATAGTTTCTGAGATACATACATTTCTGGGAGAGATGTCCAGAGAATACCTCTTTCAGTTTCTTCTTTTATCCGAACTTCACTTTTGTAGGTGTATCTACCTACCCCACATTAGGTTTCCGGGCCAATAAAAGGGGTTTGTTTTCCTTTCTTGGCAAGGGTGTTGTTCTCCTCATTTCCTTTAATTTCCGAGTGACCAGGAACCCAGACCACGGAGATCCTGTTGCTCTTGCATACTTCATTAAGTTTTCTTCGGCACTGCAATATTATCTTAGAATCGATAACATGGGAGCTCAGAGCTTTTAGGGCAGCTTGAATGTCAGAATGGATTGCTACACCACACCTATGATAGTTTCTTTCTAGGTTCATTTCCACGCATCTTTCAATTGTGAGTATTTCTGCCTGTAAAACGCTCGGCTAGGAGCCTAGCAATAGTGAGCATTTGGTGCCTGCCCCATATACTTCAGCGCCAGCTCCTATGAACCGTCTGTGTACCATTTAAGGGCATATTTTTAGAACTTAGGTGGTGGATTCCCTGTCCCAGTCTTTCTTTCTATCTAGCATCGTAGTAAAGTTCTTTTCGAAGGTTAATTTCTTGATGATTTCGTCACTGTGAAGATGAAATGTATCTGGTAAAAGAGGCCATTTCATCACTAGATGAAATTTTGCATAAGTCTTTGTGTCGGTATTTTCCATCGAACAACCGGGTTTCAAGTCGATCAAGTCAAATTTTTTGAGTTATTGTGAGAACAAAATTTCAGATGGCTATAAGTTTTGTCCATTAACGAACTCAGCAGAGTTCGATTTTGACTCCAAACCTACCCTGCAACGTTCAACTCTTCAACTCCTTTCTCTGGAGAGTAATCGAAAGTTCATCAGTGAATCGACTAGTCGGTTGAGACCATTTTCAGCCAAAAATTCTAAAATAACAGAGATTTGGGAAAATGGATGGGCACTCTGTTCAGGGAAACGAGCGCGCCAAAAATTGATACACAGGCCAACAAAATGAAAAAAAAAATTTGGTGCCAGAAATCTAACATCTGATTTTAGATGTTTTTAATGTGCTGATTCCAAAAATACCACCAGATTTTTTCTATCAGCTCTAGTTTTTGAGATACACGTTACAGGTTAAATGATATATTTTTTTCTGATAAAGGACAACAAATAAAGAGATAAATATGTACTTAATCGTCAAAATAGAAATCTAATTAGCCAAATGGATTCCTGGAATTGTCCCTGACCCAATGTTCCTATACTAGGAACTACTCAATACAATGCTCTTAATTACTTTTATACCTGTAATTGCCTATGACCCGATCCTTCTATACCTGCTTGGCTGTACTTGATTTAGTATATTACTGAGTTTTCCCAAGTAAAGTTGTGCTATCATTTTGTGTAAATTTTGGTCGTTTTGTAGTATCAAGACACTAAACTGAAACAATGGCATCCACAAGCAGACGTACCTGTGTAAATCATCCCGATGTTTTTTGTTATGTGTGTGGTGAATACACTTTGAAAGAGAGCAGAAAAACGATTTCTGACTTTGTGAAAAGAGCTTATCTTGCCTATTTTGGCGTTCATTTAGGAGATCAAGATAAATCTTGGGCCCCACATTTCATATGTAAAACAAGTGTTGAACATTTGCGACAGTGGACAACTGGAAAGAGGAAGTGCCTAAAGTTTGGTGTACCAATGGTTTGGAGAGAACCGCGGAACCATCATGACAACTGCTATTTTTGTCTCGTTAATATTAAAGGCATAAATAGAAACAATAGACACAAATGGACATATCCTGATCTAGATTCTGCAAGAAGGCCTGTAGTGCATTCGGAAGAAATACCCGTTCCATCATTCAGCAGTCTACCCGAACTGACAGAAGATGATACAGAAACATCAACGTCTGACGAAGTTAAAAGAATTCAATCAGAAAAAGACAGCGATTTTGAAGCAGATTTAGCAACTCCGCAGTGTTTCAATCAAGAAGAACTAAACGATCTTATAAGAGACCTGAATCTCTCAAAGGAATCCGCTGAATTACTTGCATCCAGATTAAAAGAAAAAAATCTACTTTGTCGAGGTACTAATATTACATTTTATCGTAAAAGAGATAAGGATCTGCTGCCTTTTTTCACTCAGGAAAATGACTTGGTATTCTGTAACAATATAAAAGGGCTCTTAGAAAAAATGGGTTTGCCTGAATACACTCCAGATGATTGGCGCCTTTTTACTGACAGTTCAAAACGTAGTTTAAAATGTGTTCTTTTACATAACGGTAACAAATATGGCTCAATTCCTATTGGTCATTCTACTACCATGAAGGAAGAATAAGAAACAATAGCATTAGTTTTGAGAAAAATTAAATACGAAGAACATCAGTGGTCAATTTGTGTTGATTTAAAAATGATTAACTTCCTCCTGGGACAGCAGAGTGGTTATACAAAATATCCTTGTTTTTTGTGCCTTTGGGATAGCAGAGCTAAAAATGAGCACTGGGTTAACAAAAATTGGCCTTCAAGATATGTCATGATTCAAGGAATACAAAACGTGATCAACGAACCTTTGGTTTCAAGAGAAAAAATCTTACTTCCGCCCTTGCATATCAAGCTAGGCCTAATGAAGCAATTTGTGAAGGCCTTAAATCGAGATGGAAATTGTTTTGGGTATTTGCACGTAAATTTCCTGGCATTAGCACGGAAAAACTAAAAGCTGGTATATTTGATGGTCCTCAAATAAGGCAACTTGTTAAAGATCCACAATTCACCACATCAATGAACGAGACTGAATCTAACGCTTGGGGTTCATTTGTTCAAGTAGTACAAAATTTTCTTGGCAATCATAAAGCAGAGAATTACGTAGAATTAGTGGAAACTATGCTTTCAAATTTTAATATTCTCGGCAGTAACATGAGTATAAAAGTTCACTACCTCCACAGCCACCTAGATCGTTTTCCAGAAAACTTAGGTGATTGTAGTGAAGAACAGGGGGAAAGATTCCACCAGGATATTAAAACTATGGAAGATCGTTATCAAGGACGATGGGATAGCCACATGATGGCGGACTACTGCTGGAGCCTTCAGCGAGACTGCCCTAGTAAACTCCATTCTAGAAAATCGTATAAAAGAAAATTTTTATGTGATTAGTGACTAATGTAATTATGTAAATTAAGTTTTTGCAATAAATACTTAAATTGATGTGTCTTTGTTTTTTTTAACTGTCAATAGTAATATTATATATTATAACAGTTATAACGTAAATTATATACACAATTTTTTTAAAAATCTCAAAAACTAGATCTGATAGACAAAATCTGAGAACTTTTTTACATTCTGCATCCAAAAATTACTCAGGAACAGTTAAAAAATCGCAGGCACCAAAATGTGTGTTGGCCTGTGTAATTCATTAACTGAAAGTCTAAGAATTCTATTTATCTTGGCTGCAACAGATTTGAGGTACTGACATTTAAATTTTTCGATATAAGTCGCAATTTGGAAGAACTCGAAACAGTAATTTAAGTGAGTTCCTTTCGACGCGACGTTTCAGCGGTTACTTCCGTTATGATCTGCTGAAATTGAAACTCGTAATCCGTGAATCTGCAATTTCAGAGGATAAACCGGAGGCACAGTCAGAATACTCATTACACACAAATTGAGTTAGTCTCCAAGACATACCCTTCGAAAATCGGAATAATAGCTATGCTTCCGTTGTTTGCTTGAGTCTATTCACGTTTAAGCGTGCTTTCATATTGCCATTCGACAGCGAAATAATATTGAATATGTAGAAAAAACAAGTTGGGAAAGCTCTGTGGACAGGGGCTTTGGCGAGATGTTCAAATTTATAGGCAGATTGGTCAACCATCCAGGTACTGAATTCGCCTAAAGCTGCTTAGCTCCAGAAGAATATATAATTTCTTCCCATTATTTCCAGTAATATAGATCAAATCGAGTATAAATCTAGAATTTACCATGGTAAATTCGAATTAAGAGTGTCCAATAAAGGAGAATGGACAACATAATTTACCATGGTAAATTCGATTAAGGGTGTCCAATACAGAAGAATGGACAATAGAACATACGCGCAAAAGCTTCTGACTTCACGTCAGTGCTTGAACCAATTTTTTTTTCGTCATTTTTTTTCAAATTTTCTAGGGGTACGGTTCTTACTGAATTTTAAACACGTCTTTATGATGATTTTCTACTACTAGTTACCAATCTTCAATTCGATCGAATATTTATTTTTTGAGTTATCAAGGAAATAATATTCCAGGTGGGTATAACTCGGAAACAGTTTGACCGATTATGACCAAAAACGAACTCAACTCTCCCTTTCCGATACGCAACCTACCCTGAAAATTGCAAGTCCCTATCTCCTTTCGTTCGAAAGTTATCGAGGCAACGGTCACCCATCTACTGAACTCACACAGTAATGCTCGAATCTCCAAAAATATTTAACCGATCGTATTAAAACTTGAAACTTGGCAGTAGAGTTAGGTTATGAAGGCTCTCGCAAAATTTCAGCAATTTCAAACGAATAGTTACTGATATATAGAATTTTTTTTTCAATTTTCAATGATTTTTTTTAAATTTTTTACGAATACTATCCCCACGAAATTTTACAAGAATTTTCGCGTTGGCATTCTACAACTAATTACTATGTTTGAATTCAATCGGTTTAGTATTTTTCGAGTTAATGAGGAACAAAAAACAACCAAATTTCAGATGGCTATAACTCTAAAACCGTTTGGCCGATTATGCTCATAAACAAACTGAAATGTCGCATTCTGGTGCACATCCTAACCTGAAAACTTCAAGCCGCTATCTCTTGCCGTTATCAAGTTATCATGACAACAAAAATATTTTTTAATAATTTTTTTTAAATTCTCTAGCCATACGATTCGTACAAAATTTCACAAACGTGCTTAGGTTCATAATCTACGACAACTCACCAAGTTTCAATTCGATCAGATTTATATTGGTTGAAAAAAAAATTATTACTCGGAAACCACTAGGCCGATTATGTCCAATAACGAACTTGTCCGTCGTATTGGGATGTGCCACCACCCTGAAAATTTCAAGTCGCTAGCTCTTTTCGTTCTCAAGTTATCGTGGCAACGGCTGGACGGCCGGACGGCCGGCCGGACAGAATCAAAATTGACCTCGAATTCTTCATTGGGGAGTCGAACTGAATCGTTTGAGACCACTTTCGTCAAAAAATACGAAAGTTACAGACATTTGGGCAAAACTATAACGCGATGTTCTCCAGAACATACGCGCAAAAAATCTTCTTTCTTTTTTCTA
Source organism: Halyzia sedecimguttata (assembly GCA_937662695.2). Taxonomy (NCBI): domain Eukaryota; kingdom Metazoa; phylum Arthropoda; class Insecta; order Coleoptera; family Coccinellidae; genus Halyzia; species Halyzia sedecimguttata. The sequence continues at coordinate 64,761,361 of OW569415.2, read as the reverse complement.
GTTTCACCACTTTCTTAACTTCAAAGTGTAATTTTTATTAAAAATGATTAAAACAGGCAATATTTTTGTTTTTCTTTCATCTTTAATGTTGGCAGATTCTTATAAATTCAATTTTAACCAACCTTGCAGTACTAAATTTCGCAAAACACATTCACATTCCGTAAAGGTAGAGTTTCGTCGAAAATTTCCCACTTGATAAAATTATTATGAAATAACTCTTAAAGGTTTTATTTTATAAAAGCAAATTACATACCATTAGGGATGTTTCGCTAGAATTGCTCCTCAATCAATTTTTGTTTTTTTTATGCAAATTGAACTTGGAATTTAAGTATTTTCTACATCTTTCTGTAAGTTTAAGGACTCATAACTTTTTTGTAGCTAACATCTGAATAAAGCAATAATCTTATAAGAATCTGCCAACATTAAAGATTGAAAAAAAATATTGCCTGTTTTACCCATTTTCAATAAAAATTACAATTTAAAGTTGAGAAAGTGGTGAAACTAGAAGAAAGAAAAAAAAATTTTTTCAAAATATCCAGGGGGCCAGGGCCAAATAAATTAAGGCTGAGTGAGTAGCAGATTACCCCCACCTATGCACCATTTTCGCGTTATGCCAAACACTCTGTATATTAAATATTCATTGTTTTGAAACTGCATTTTGTTATGGATAAAACATGTCATCTCCATTAAAAACGTGTTTTTTTTTTTTGAAACTTTTAATAAGTTCAATAATGGTATTAACACCCATATTGTCATCGCTTGAACAGTTTTTGTTGATTCTACCCAAAACATGCCTTATTATTTGTTACGTAAGTAAAGCAAATATTGAACTATATGCCACTATTATTATACTTAGTTGTGTCATTTTGATTATCTGGTAAACAAAGGACTCTTCGTTGTGTAATTAATCTAAGATACTTTTAGTTACCTACATAGAGTATGAGAGATTGTTGGGGAGTTCAGAAGGGAATTAAATGAAACCATAATATAACTTAAAGAGGTTTATCTACGTTCGGCATCATTTACCTAAGATTGAGGAGAAGAACGTTAAAAAAAAACCCTCTGTTTCCGAATATTATATCATTAAAAGTGAATATTCATCCGTACATGTAAAATAGTTAACTCAATAATATTTAGATGTATGCTCGATCAAAATATAGGTATTAATTGCAATCTGAGATTTCTGATCCAGTAGGTACATTTTTGGCGCTCTAGTTCCTCGGAACTGAGTGCTTATCAATTTGCCCAAATGTCTGTAATTTTCGAATTTTTGGCTGAAAATGGTCTCAAACGATTAGGTTCGACTCACTGATCAAGAATCCGAGGTCGAAATCGATTCTGTCCGGCCGGTCCAGCTGGCCGGCCGGCCGTAGGCACGATAACTCTCGAACGAAAAGAGTTAGAGGATTGAAATTTTCAGGGTGAGTTTGGAGCGTAAATATCTCGGACAAGTTCATTAATGGGCGAAATCCATCAAGCGGTTTCTGAGTTATGGCCGATTTTAGTAAAACACATTTTTTCTGAATATATCCGAAACCGATCACTCGATCTATCTGAAATTTAGCATCAAATTGTAGATTCATGACCTTTATACGCATGTGAAGTTTTGTATTGACCAGGTTACCCCAAAGTGTAAAAAAAAATTTTGAAAATTTTAAAATTTTTTTTCTACAATAACTCTCGAACGGAATGAGCTAGGCAGTTGAAATTTTCAGGGTATGTTAGGGAGATGAATATCTCGGCTAAGTTCGTTATTGGTCAAAATAGACCAGGTGGTTTCGGAGTAATGAAAAAAAAAATTTTTTTTTAAGTAACAAATTTCAAATTCAATTTTTATTTAGATGCAATTTTACCATAAAAATCCATTGATATCATTTTCAACTCCAACAAGCTAATACTTTCGGAGATATGATTATTCGAAATTTCAATAATGAATCGTACTTCTATGTTTTTAACGGAATGTTATAATTATTCTATCTAAGCTTTATTATATGATCTGTGTTCATACTCGTACATGTCATCCTGTTCTATAAGAGAGAGTCAAATTCATTGCAGCTTTTTTAATTTGATTTCTTCCATGGTGCAGTTCTCATTCTCAGATTGCTCATTTAATCTTGATAAATGAACTATTATTTGAATTGAATTTCCTTTATGATGCAGTTATATCATAAGAATACATTGATATAATTCCCATCTCTGAGAAACCAATACTTTCGGAGATATAATTTGTCTGTTTGAATTAGAGCGCCAGAAAGCTCCTGTCCACAGGGCTTGAACCCATTTTTTGGATATGATTATGGATCCAACACTAAACTGTGGTAATTACACTCGCTATTTCCCAGCATAATTATTCAGTTGTCTGCATTAATCAAATTAATTTTCATGGCACCTGCTCGTCTGCATTCGAAGTAAACAAAACGCTGCAAAATCAAGTCAGGTATGATGCAGAATATAAGAATTTTGAAAACTGGTCTCACAGTAAAGGGACAATAAGCCTCGAGGATGAAGTATTGTTAGCATACTTTGTACATTTGAAGAAGGAATTTCAGCCAAGTACACTATGGAGCAAATAAACTGATCCACAAGAGTTAGCGATATCATATTAAGTTGTTCTGAGGGGCGTAAAATTTTAAAGACAATATCAAAAACATGATCAACTGCCAATAAAAACTTATTAATTCGATTTGAATGCATATTTTCACCATCTTTTTTCTTGAGTTTTGCAGTTTTTCACATTATTCGTAAGATTTAGCATTTCAATATGCAGTTAATTTATTGTCAGTCTCTTAGCGATATCGAACTTTGTAAATTTCACGAGCTTCAAGATGCGAAGACGTAAATTAACAAACGCCGAGGCAAATAGGGCTATCGGTATGCTGCAGGGTGGCCTCACTCAAGTCGCTGTAGCAGAAACATTTGAAGTATCGCAAAGTGTAATATCGCGACTCTGGAATAGTTTCAATGAGACAGGTTCGGTGCAGGAAAGACATAGGGTTGGTGGACCAAGAAAAACAACACCCGACAAGACCGTTTTGTCACCATTTCGGCGAGGGGATATCCTCTTTCTTCATGTAGGATGCTAAGAAATCGACTTTTAAATGCCGATGGTCCTGAAATTTCCATTGAAACCATCCGACGTCGTTTGGGGGAGAATAACCTGGCTTCTAGACGTCCATTGAGGGGTGTTCCGTTAACACGACAAAGATCAGAATGGGCCAGGCAGCATGTTGATCTGAACGCCCAATGGCGTAGTGTACTTTTCACAGATGAATCCAGATACAGTCGATTTTCAGATTCTCGAAGAATAATGGTATGGACTATGCCGCGTATACCCCGAAATCGCCGTCATGTGCAAGAGGTTCATCCATTTCGAGGAGGCTCTGTTATGGTATGGGCTGGGATATGTTACAACGGGCGCACAGACCTTCACATTTGTCCTGGCAATATGACTGCTTTACATTATAGGACACATGTCATTGGCAATATAGTGCCAAATTTTCATGCTACCATTGGTGAAGCTTTCCAATTTCTTGACGATAACGCAAGACCACATCGTGCAGCAATAGTAGAAAATGCGCGAGACGAGCATGGTATTCCACATTTACCAATTCCTCCGCATTCGCCAGACTTAAACTGCATAGAACATGCATGGGGTATGCTACAAAGAAGACTAGATGATCACCAACCTCCACCAGAAACATTGTATGACCTCAAAGCACTACTGCCTTGTTTATGGAATGAAATTCCTCAAGATATGCTCAACACCCTCGTTGACATTATGCAACGAAGATGTCAGGTGGTCATTGATGCCCGTGGTGGCCATACCTAGTATTGAAGGCATAAAAAGACAAAAAAACAATAACATGTCCGGAAATAAAAGTCGTTAAATGTGACCCTATTCTGTTAATCACCCTGTATATGTTGCAGACCAAAAACCTTATGTGCATTTATAGTTTTGAACCTAAAACTTTATTAAATTACGTTTTCAGCGCAATCAAAGGTTAACGATTATCCCTAACTCTTGTGGAGCAGTTTATTTCATGTTGAAAAGTGTACCTAAAGTGAAGAGAAACTTAGATTTGAGTGAATATTTTGAACTCAATTACTTTTTGAAGAAGCAACATGTTGGGTACCATTTTAGATTTATGGAAGATGCACCTGATGTAATATACCTTCTCATAAAAGGTGCTACCATTTCTGGGTTGGCCGGTGCCTGCAGGCGCGGTGAACTCTGAAAAATAATGATTGATCACATCGAGGACAAGGGAAATTTCATAGTGACCAAAATTCCGGACACCAAAAACAATTCATCGAGAATATTTGTTATTTCCAATTAAACGAATCAAAAGCTGCAAATGATATCCTCATTTGCAGCTCTACCATAAAAAAGTTTGCGAATTTGAGGAAACAAAATACTCCACAAGGCGTTTTGTTGTCCAATATAGACCAGGAGCATGTTGTACCCAATGTTTGGGAATAAATTCGTTCGGAAAAATGCCTTCGGAAATAGTATAAAATTGGAAAATCCTGAGCAATGCACTAGTCATTATTTCAGACGTTCGTCGGCTACTATGTTGACCAATTCTGGGGAAGGAATAACCAGTTTTAAGCACCTGGTAGTCTGGAAATCTACCACTATCACCAAGAGTTACATCAATGAGTCAACTAATCAAAAAAAAAAGGAAATGTCTAATAAGATTTTCCACCGTTTTCACAAAGCATTCAATCTCCGTTAAGTCGTACTAACTGAGGTACTCAGTTAAGGACAAATAATAATCGCAACCTCAGTTTATGTGAAAATTAACGTGAAACCGACCTGTTTCACCACCGTTACATACGTTAGCCGAGGTTGCGATTCTTATTTATCCTTAACTGAGGACCTCAGTTAGGACTTAACGGAGATTGAATGCTTTGTGAATACGGCGGATTATCTACAGATAACCCTACTTTAAATAATCAAACTTTATCAAGCCATCCATACAGCTGCCTCTCTTTGGGACATCATCAACCTTTGAAGGACTGTCCTTCAACGATCGAGAACATTACTTGCCCTTTTGCGCCGAATCAGTGTTCATCGATGCACCCATTGAATGAACTGACAGGATCAGCAATCAATTTACAATATGTAAATAATTCTTCTTTCATCATAAATATTACGAACCAATAGTTTGATATTTCTTCTTCATTTCCAGTTACTGTTTATTTTTGAATTAACTGTTGAATTAATTGTTAAATTTTGATTAAAAGTTTCAGAATAAATTATTATATTACAATGTGGTTTCTTCTGGTTATTATAAGACGCTCGAAGGAAAAACACTGTTCCTAACACGTACGCAAAAACTTATCCGAACTTTGAAAGGCTATTCCACAAATCTCGTAATAACCTTAGAATACCATGGAAAACGATGTCGAATGCCTCGCTGAAGTCTAAACTCACCTTGTTGTCATCGAAGGATTGTAATACAGTCTTGAGAGCATCAATCACGGCTATGACTTTAGATTTGTTTTTCCTAAAACCATGCCGCAACTTATGGAGTAGATATATTCGGTCTATAAATTCGATTAGGTGTTTTTGTTAGACTAGCTCGAAGATATTCGACAACGCTAGCAAGACATATATCAACCCGTAATGGTATAGTAATCCCTCACGCTTTTTATGATTAAAGTTGTTGTTACAATTGCTGATTTGAGATTGTCTGGAAATACACCTCGGGCTATGAAATCATTTATTTTCGAAATATAATGGTTCTTTTATGAAGGGAAAGATCTGTTTCAGTAACATTCGTGCACATAATATTTATTTGGAGATTATTTTTTTAGCCTCAAACTGATTGCTCCATTTCTATCTCAGCAACAGGTGTCATATATACAGAGAATGAACACTATACAAGTAACTTCACTCTTTTCCACTACAGTTTTTGTCGTCTGACATATGTTTCGGAACTCATCGATTATCCGATTTACAGCCTGTTCAATATAATAACCCAAAAATTTGGAATTTTGTTTTATATTCCTTAATTGTTGTGACTAGTTTATATCGTCAGTTCATTTTAGTTTTTAGTGCCATTCAGAGTTAAGTAAATAGGGAATTTTAGCGTACTTTAGTAGGGCCGAAGATTCTTCAGCAGATTCACCTATACTCCATTCACTTTTGAAAAGTCTCCCGGTTGGCCATGATTTAGGTCTATCACTTTTTTGTAACCAAAACTAAGGCAGGTTGGCACCCCTGAAATATCGTCAATGACAAAACAATTCTCTGAGACGTTGCCAATTTCTACTCTCAACAATCAACATAATGTTCCATCTTAGACAAGATATTATCACAGATCATTATCTTCGAATTATAAGGAACTCTTCGCTTTGAAATTGATAAGGCCGAAAGCAGTTTTTAAGAAGCAGAGACGAATTATCAGGAAGTGCTATACAAAACTGAAATCTGCAATAGGAAAACTTCATTATGTCTTAGAACATGTTGAACTCTCGAATGAAATTACTCAGTTTCCTATCCTATCACTATATTTTATTAAGGTTTAACAGTGACTCGGGTTTCGTAGTACTACTACATTTTGAAACTGGTGTACCTATTTCAGGTTGAGCAACAAGGTATTTAAATGTCTGCTTATTTCTTGAGAATTCTGAAAATTGGGGAATTCCATAGGTACGTCTGTTCGTTTAGTTAGCACTTAATTCGAATTTACCATGGTAAATTCGAATTAAGAGTGTCCAATACAGGAGAATGGACAACATAATTTACCATGGTAAATTCGATTAAGGGTGTCCAATACAGAAGAATGGACAATAGAATATAAGCGCAAAAGCTTCTGACTTCACGTCAGTGCTTGAACTAATTTTTTTTTCGTGATTTTTTTTAAATTTTCTAGGGGTACGGTTCTTAAAATTTTTTTTTTCGTCATTTTTTTCAAATTTTCTAGGGGTGCGGTTCTTACAAAATTTTAAACACGTCTTTATGTTGATTTTCTACTACTAGTTACCAAGCTTCAATTCGATCGAATATTTATTTTTTGAGTTATCAAGGAAATAATATTCCAGGTGGGTATAACTCGGAAACCGTTAGACCGATTATGCCCGAAAACGAACTCAACTCTCCCTTTCGGATACGCAACCTATCTGAAAATTGCAAGTCCCTATCTGCTTTTGTTCGAAAGTTATCGAGGCAACGGTCACCCATCTACTGAACTCACACAAGAATGCTCGAATCTCCAACAATATTTAACCGATCGTATTAAAACTTGAAACTTGGCAGTAGAGTTAGGTTATGAAGGCTCTCGCAAAATTTCAGCAATTTCAAACGAATAGTTACTGATATATAGAATTTTTTTTTTTTATATTCAATGATTTATTAAAAATTTTCTACAAATGCTATCCGCACCAAATTTTGCAAACATTTTCGCGTTGGCATTCTACAACCAATTACCATGTTTGAATTCAATCGGTTCAGTATTTTTCGAGTTAATGAGGAACAAAAAACCACCAAATTCCAGAAAATTTCAGATGGCTATAACTCTAAAACCGTTTGGCCGATTATGCTCATAAACAAACTGAACTGCCTCGTTCTGGTGCACATCCTAATCTGAAATCTTCAAGCCGCTATCTCTTTCCGTTCTCAAGTTATCGTGACAACAAAAATATTTTTAGATAATTTTTTTTAGATTTTCTAGCCATACGATTCGCATAAAATTTCACCAACGTGCTTAGGTTCATATTCTTCAACTACTCACCTAGTTTCAATTCGATCGGATTCATATTGGTTGAAAACAAAATTATTACTCGGAAACCACTGGGCCGATTATGCCCATTAACGAACTTGTCCGTCGTATTGGGATGCGCCACCCACCCTGAAAATTTCAAGTCGCTAGCTCTTTTCGTTCTCAAGTTATCGTGGCAACGGACGGCCGGACAGAATCAAATTTGACCTCGAATTCTTCATTGGGGAGTCCAACTAAATCGTTTGAGACCATTTTCGTCAAAAAATTCGAAAGTTACAGACATTTGGGCAAAACTATAACGCGATGTTCCCCAGAACATACGCGCAAAAATGGGTTCAAGCCCTGTGGACAGAAGCTTTCTGGCGCTCTAGTTCAAACAGACAAATTATATCTCCGAAAGTATTGGTTTCTCAGAGTTGGGAATTATATCAATGTATTCATATGATAGAACTGCATTATAAAGGAAATTCAATTCAAATAATAGTTTATTTATCAAGATTAAATGAGCAATCTGAGAATGAGAACTGCACCATGGAAGAAATCAAATTGAAATAGCTGAAATTAATTTGACTCTCTCTTGTAGAACAGGATGACATGTACGAGTATGAACACAGATCATATAATAAAGCTTAGATAGAATAATTATAACATTCTGTGAAAACATAGAAGTACGATTCATTATTGAAATTTTGAAAAATCATATCTCCGAAAGTATTAGCTTGTTGGAGTTAAAAATGATATCAATGGATTTTTATGGTGAAACTGCATCTTAAATAAAAATTGAATTTTAAATTTGTAACTAAAATTGGCCATAACTCCGAAACCGCTTTATGGATTTCGCCCATTAACGAACGTGTCCGAGATATTTACGCTCCAAACCCACCTTGCAAATTTCAATCCTCTAACTCCTTTCGTTCGAGAGTTATCGTGCCTACAGCCGGCTGGACAGAATCGATTTCGACCTCGGATTCTTGATCAGTGAGTCGAACCAAATCGTTTGAGACCATTTACAGCCAAAAATTCGAGAATTACAGAAATTTGGGCAAATTGATAAGCACTCAGTTCCGAGGAACTAGGGCGCCAAAAATAGGAAAATAGTCTATTTTAGAGTACGGGTGGTAACCCTGTTTTTATCTGCAAATAAAGTGAAATATCGAAAATTTGATATTTCTTGACTTAAATTTGTATGTTTCCATAGATGTTCTATGTCAATTATGGGAATAATATAGAGCACAGATGTTCCCCGAACGAGTGCACTTGAAGAAACAGTGGAAATTGTATTTGTTTCGATGTTTCCGAATTTCTTCGTTTCGAACTTTATGTATGTAGTTCTGAATTTATTGGATACTATTGAACTGCGGCTTCGCCCGCGTACTCATGATTGTTAAAGTTGTTACGTTAAGGATTATGAGTATCTGTCGTTATCAAGTTCCATTAAATTAATTGCGATTCACTCATTCCAACAGATTGTCCGCCGTATTCAGAAAGCATTAAATCTCCGTTAAGCCCTAACTGAGGTCCTCAGTTAAGGATAAATAAGGATCGCAATCTCAGTTTAAGTGAAAATTAACATGAAACAGGCCTGTTTCAGCACCGTTACATACGTTAACTGAGGTTGCGATTCTTATTCATCCTTAACTGAGGAGCTCAGTTAGGACTTAACGGAGATTGAATGCTTTGTGAATACGGCGGTATGTAATGAACTGTTATTCAATATTTATTCGAACTCAAAATTCATTCTCTGTATATTCTAGTTTGAGTTAACTGTGGAATTATTATGAACACTCAAAAGTAACTGCACTCTTGTCCACTACAGTTTTTGTCGTCAGACATATGTTTCCGAAACAATGTTTCCATCTTCAAAGACAAAGCGGTACATAAGCATGCTATCAATTTCTACATTCAAGTATGGATTCATACACCAATTAATGAGATTAATGAGTTGTTAATAGGGGTTAGATCATTATTCAGCAAAACATATTTTCTCTTATATACATATTTCGATGCCTTGAAATTGAGTGGTCAGTTGTTAAAACATGATTTGCAACAGCAGAGTTATCGATGTTGTTGATCCGAATGTGTCCCGTATGATCTTTATACCGTGTGAGACTGTTTCTGGTTGTTTGCCCGAAGTAGCACTTGTTGCAATCTAAACAATTAATTCCATATATACCCGATTTCAACATGTCCGAAGTTTAATCGAATGTATTTCCTAGAACTGTTTAATTTTCGTGGAAAGCCAGTTTCATATTCACATTTTCAAAAATATTCTGGAGTTTGCTGTTTGTTTTCGTATGCAACGTGAAAGCGTGGAAACCTTTTACCGTTTTTATTTCTTTTGTTAGAATTATGTCGCTGTAGAGATTTTTTATCTTTATATTTATCGATAATTTTCTGAACTAGTTGATGACTGTACCCGTTTCATTCAGCGATTTGGAATAGTATAGTCTAGAACAAGTTGCAGAATGGGCTCCTATTAAAACACGAATGCGAAATTCGAAAACGAGCGACGAAGGAGCGAGTTTTCGAACGCATGAGGTTGGAATTGCCTTCTGCAACGAGTATTAGACGATATTTTCTCTATTTCAGGCAAGTTCTGTAAAATACTGTTGCAATTTAATGAAAAAATCGGATTATACATCCTAGTGACTTTTGTATTGTATCTTGGTAGTTGGTGTGACTGTTACGAAAGTTGACAGATTACGGAATTTGAATTTGAAACGTACGTATGGCATGGAGATAAGATTAAAAACAATTTTCCTAATAGCATGAATGATTCAAAATTAGCAAGAAGGAAATCTCTAGTACCATATTTTTTAATGAAAATAAAGCTTTTCCTCACAATTATTTCCCTATATGCAGATTATATTGTAATGTCAATAGACGTGTGCTGAAATTTGATAGGATCGAATGTCAGTGCTGACTACCACAAAACGAAAAATATAACTAGAAACATTGCGGGAATTAGTTCGTTCCAGCATTGTTTTCAGTGCTGGAATGGACTCATTACGATACTGAAGTAGAGAAAATCAATTTTCTTTTTTCATTGAATTTTACTAGCTTAGCGGAATATTAAATAACCGGTTGACGAGGAAGTGTAATCTGGCTTTTTTATGTGACCAGGGAGCAACCGAATTAGACGAAATGTAAATATCACAATTGGTAGGTTTTCAAAAAATGTCAAAACTAATTGAATTTGAGTTATCTCTAGATAATTTCAAATAAGAATGGCCATTTCGAAGCTGAATTTAATAGATGGGTATTAACTGGTTTAGATACTGGTAAACTCGTTAATATCAAAATTTTCATGAACAATTGCAAAGATGTCATCGGCGTATCTAGCCCAAAATTTTGGTAAACATTTGTGTTCTTCTTGGCGCTCTTGTTCCTCGGAACAGAATGCTTATCGATTTACCAAAAGTCTGTAATTCTCAAATTTTTGGACGGAAATGGTCTCAGACGATTTGATTCGGCTCACTGATCAATAATCCGTGGTCGAAATCGATTCTGTCCGGCCGTAGGCACGATAACTCTTGAACGGAGTGAGCTAAACAGTTGAAATTTTCAGAGTAGGTTTGGGGGATAAATACCTCGGTTAATTTCGATATTGGGCAAAATCGGCCAGATGGTTTCGCAGTAACGAAAAAAAAAATTTTTTTACATCACAAATTTCAAATTAAATTATTATTATTTTTTTGAGATGCAGTTTCATCATAGAAATCCATTGGTATCATTCTGAACTCTAACAAACTGATACTTTTGGAAATATGATTTTTCAAAATTTCAATAATTAATCGTAATTTCATGATTTCATAGAATACTCTAATTATAATTTGCTAATGTATGTAAATCCAACATATGAGGTGAGTCATAGACCTACGTTTTAAATTTAATTTTTTATGATGCCGTTCTACCATGAGAATCCAACTCTGAGAAACCAATTATTTCGGAGATTTGATTTGTCAAAATTTGAATAATTACTCGCTAGTAGTTTGACAAGAGCTCCAAAGCCTCTGTCCAGATAAATTAGAAAAAATAAATAAGTATATACTCCTTTTTGGCGCTCTTGTTCCTCGGAACAGAGTTCTTATCAATTTGCTCAAATGATGTCTTTAATTTTCGAATTTTTGGCTGAAAATGGTCTTAAACGATTTGGTTCGACTCACTGATCAAGAATCCATGGTCAAAGTCGATTCTGTCCGGCCGTCCGTCTGTCCGTCCGTTCGTTAACACGATAACTCACGAACGGAATGAGCTAGACAGTTGAAAATTGTCAGAGTAGGTTCGAGGGATGAATATCTCGGTTAAGTTCGTTATTGGGCTAAATCGGCCTGATGGTTTCAGAGTAACGCAGCTTTTGAAGTTAAGCTTTGTTAGGAGAGATGAATTCATGGAAAAAAATTCAGATTCGTTCGACTTCCCTTTTCACCGGAAATTATACCAACTTTCGTTTTTGGCGCTCTTGTTCCTCGGAACGGAGTGCTTATCAATTTGCCCAAATGTCTGTAATTTTCGAATTTTTGGCTGAAAATGGTCTTCAACGATTTGGTTCGACTCACTGATCCGTGGTCGAAATCGATTCTGTCCGGCTGTCCGTTAACACGATAACGAGTAGGTTTGAGACATAAATATCTCGTTTAAGTTCGTTATTTGGCAAAATCGGCCGGATGGTTTCAGAGTAACAAAAAAAAATTATATTACAAATTTCGAATTAAATTTTTTTCAAGATGCAGTTTTATCATAAGAATCCAATGATATAAGTTTCAACTCTAACAAGCTTATACTTTCGGAGATATGATTTTTCAAAATTTCAATAATAAATCGTAGTTCTATGTATTCACTGTCTGTGTTGACTGTTCATAAATGTCATCTTATCTAGCTATTAGGGACATGTCAATTCGTAGTTTGAAAATATTTTCTGCTGTAAAAAAATTATCCAATTCTTGAATTTGCGAATATATACAAGACTGTTTTGAAACCGAAAATAATATTGACTGGTTGCATATTGAATAATTTACGTATAAATTCGGGATGATGTTTCAGAAGATTTAGAATTGGATCATTTTAATGATGTAGTTTATGAAGGCAATAGGAAAGAAGAACATAATGGAATCATCAAAAGAAATTACTGTTCGTTGACCACTGAGGTTAATATTACATTTCACTTCTTTGAGTAGTAAGACATGTTCCTGTATACAGTATTTTCATAATGATGCTAGCAAAAAAATGCTGAAATATGGATCTACATTTGTGTATCAGATATTTTTTCTTGAGTTAAGGTCATAATACAGAATGAATGTGTTAGTGGTATGAACTATTAAATTATGAAAAGAGGTTTGTATTTCTTAATATATTTTGAACTACTAAAATAATTTGTCCGTCAACCCCTACCTACTCAAATATCAGGAATAAATGGACAATCTGTTATGATTGTCTCCAGCCTTGCTCTAGACATTTCGATGATACTTTCCTCATTATTTTAAATGATAATTTTTGAAGCATTAAAGCATTGAAGATTGCTCAATCCATTTAATCTTGATAAATAAACTATTTTTTTAATTGAATTTCCTTTATGATGCAGTTCTATGATAAGAATCCATTGATACCATTCCCGACTTTGAGAAAGCATTACTTTCGGAGATATGATTTGTCAAAGTTTGAATAAGAGCGCCAGAGCTCCTGTCCACAGGGCTTGAACCATTTTTTTATGTTGTAGACTTTAATTTGCTCTACCGAAATGAAGAAATACCCTAGTTATCTCAAAAATGGTGTCAACCATAGATACAACCTGAATAGTCTCAAGCTACTTACAAGATCATCTGCAATTATAAAAACAATATGAGGTCTATCCGCACTAACAACAAATCCAAGCCCACACTGGCTTACAAAGAGTACGCACAATAATCTAAAATATTCACACATGTCGCCTGGCACAAAACACAAAAAAAAGCATCACACTAAACCAACGGTAGAAGAATAGCTAATTTATAGGCTGTTATCCGGCAGAGGATGTACTGAGATAGAGCATCCACGGTCAACTTATTTAACATAACCAACTAACGATGAAGTTTCTCCCAAGATTTATACGACTTTACTTTACCTAAACAATAATTAAGAGAATTAAACAAGTTTTTATCCCAGGCGGCTCTTTTGCAGGAACAGTTGATATCTTACGAGGGATTTCCAGTAAATAAAGCAAGTATGTGAACTTGATCGAATATTCCAGAGGCGAAAAATTTTGATGTTATAGAGCATTTTTTGTTGATATGGTACATCTGATGATACTTTACATACTAACTGAGAAAGAAACTGCAACACCCAGAAGGAGCTGTTTAAATTTTTATTTTTTTTTTTGATAAAACATAGATAGATAGCAAGGAGTAAATGATTAAAATTTGGTGAAAAAAATCGTGAAGGTTTTTACATGTGAACATTTTTGGTTACTTAGGGGAAGTCCGGGAGAGTTGAACCGCTTTTTGTTTAAAGTAACGTATTTTCTTAGAAATGAGTCTTAGTGACTCAATTATTATAAAATAAAGTATCCTATTAATTTAGGCTCACTTATACATAATTACTCTTTCGATATTATCGTACTAAAATATGTTATATCTATTTGAACGAAAAATGGGATATGAGTCAACTCTCCCCACCCTTAGGGACACTCGAACCGCAGTTTGGGGAGAGTTGAACATTGCTTTTTAAAGGGAAAAATAAAAACAGTTTGCAGCTTAAATCACTGATATATTAAACAAAACATCACAAAATTAAATTGAATGATGAAGAAACACACTTCTTATAAAAAATACAAAATTCAACATATTCTTCAATATTCCAAAACCATCATAATTATTAAACATTTTGTTAACGAAATTAAACATTTCAGCGTATGCAAAACATTTTCGCCTTTACACTCGGTTTCGCTATCATCATTGACATTTTAATTTTTCTTCCTTTTCTAGCTTTCTTTCTCTGGGCTTTCTGTTTTGAACCTTGTCTAGTTTTCAATGTTTTATTTCCTTTAGTTTTTACTGGAACGATATCTTTTTTGTCATCTTTCAGTTTAGGATTTTGTTTGGTTTTTATTATTTCCTTTCCTTTCTTATCAGTGCCTTCTTGAACCTTCTTATTAGTTTTATTAGTATTATTTCTATTTTCTGATTCAATATCGCTATTCGCAAAAACTCTGTTCGTGATATTCATCTTTTGGTTTTTTATTAAACCATTCTTCGTAACATTGGACCGTAATGCATTTTACTGCAAGATAGTTCGTACCAGGAGTTTTCCTTCAGAAACAGTAAATATCTGTGACGCTCTATACAGACTATTTTTCCTTCAAATTCTTAGTGTACTTCTTTATATCTATTCCATAATCAATAGATGGTTTTCTTAAAGATGCATCCTCTTTTACCTCACATATAGCTTTTTCCAATTCTGTGACGGTATGCTTTTTTATTTTGCGTGTTGTTTCAGAAGGCTTGTATCTAAAAGACATTTTTCATGCAACTAACCTGTGAGAGAAAATAAGATTGAACATTGAAAAAAAAACAAATAAAATGCATATAGAACTTGCGTGATAAAGTTTCCGAATTGTTTTCAAATTTAGTAAAAAAGTTTTAAATTTCAATATATATTAAATGAAACTGCAAATACCATCATACAAACAATATAGAGGGAGACATGAACCACTGAGCATATCTCCCGCATTCGCCAAGGTGCAAGTCTCCCGCATGTACTACTTTGACATTACATTTTACTCACAGAAAAAACGATGAATCTTAGCGAAAAATTACTAAGCACACCTCAAATTACAATAATCAAGCAGTACAATAGTAATAACACGCAATACGTACCTCTATAAACACGGTCGCAATCTCAAAATAACATAAATTAATAAAATTTACTCCACTGTAACAAATACACTTTTTCGAACCTGAGAGCCAAACAAACTGGCCATTGTACAAAATGACAGCTTGGTGGTTATTGGCGTCCCGTGCTGTACCAATGACCGTCTTGAAGTTTCATTCGCACGAAATTTTAATTGAGTTTTGATAGATGGTTCAACTCTCCCACCTGAGCAAGTCTCCCGGACTTCCCCTACATATTGTAGTCGTATTTTGCAATTTGTTTAAATTTTACAACATTCCAGCAGTTCGAGGAGATCCAAAGTCGATGTTTAGTTGTTGTTAAAATGCCTAGAGCACGTGTACGCGGAATCTATCGCCAGCTAAGTGAACTTGAAAAAGGTTGAATTATAGGTCTACGGGAGGCGGGGTTGTCATTTCGAGAAATCGCTAACCGTACGAACAGAAATCTAACTACTGTTATGAGATGTTGTCAAGCGGGGTTTTATAATGCCCAAAATCGAAGAAGAGGAGGCACCGGACGTCGAAGGGGCCCAAATGAAGTTCAAGATCGACATCTAAGACTTATGGCTATTAGAGACCGATTTGCGACAACTCGATCCTTGGCTGATGAGTGGTTAGGAGAACAAGGCCATCCTATAACTGTCCGAACGGTTTACCGCCGGATAAGGTCTTTTGGACTGCAGCCTGCAGCATTATCGACCCCATCTTGTGTTAGGATGTAACAATGAAGTGTCGGGGTCGTTCTGACTACTAGTATCCGAGTTACGTCGCACCAAAGGTACGGTCATGCCGATGTATGTCGTACCGATGGAGCACAGCATTGCTGAGTTGTTGCAGTAGTATGAGCGCTAGTAGACCGCTACATAGTCTACACATAGGAGTCGTGGTATGTGTCGACTTCGCATTCCGGCCGAGGGTGGTGCTTGTCCTGCCGGACATGCGATCACGTGTGCCAGACGGTGTAACTTCGGGGGTGCGCCTCCTAAGGATCGGAAGACTAAACACAAATCGATCGCCGGGTGCCGTGTGCCGGCGATGCTCAACCTGACGGTTGAGCATCGCCGGCAACGATTACAGTGGTGCAAAGAACGTCAACATTGGAATGTGGAATGGCATCAGGTCATATTTTCTGATGAATCTCGATTCTCCTTGGGTGCACATGATGGCCGAAAAAGGGTTAGACGAAGTCGGGGACGTGAACCTCAGTTTGATGTTGAGCGTCAGTTACACCGGACAGTAGGCATTATGGTATGGGGTGCTATTGCACATGCAAGTAGGTCACCTTTAGTCTTTATTCGAGGTAACATGACAGCGCTGCGTTACTTTCAAGAAATAGTGGAGCCATATGTTCTCCCTTGCCTTAACCGGCTCGAGAATCCAATATTTCAGCAAGATAATGCTCGACCTCATGTTGCCAGAGTTAGTTTAAGCTTTTTTGAAGCGACCCAAGTGAATCTTATGCCATGGCCGCCCAGATCCCCCGATCTTTCGCCCATAGAGCATGTTTGGGACTTTATGGGTAGAAGGCTTGGAAATTTACCCCAGCCCCCACGGACTTTGGCGGCTCTGATACATGAACTACAGGTAGCTTGGGATAGTATCCCTCAAGAAGAAATAGCATCTTATTGCATCAATGCCAAGACGTGCTGGGGAGTGTATAGATAATCGCGGTGGACAAACAAATTATCAACAAATTTGTTAAAAAAAATTGTAAACCCTTCGTTTTTTGGCGCTCTTGTTCCTTGGAACAGAGTGCTTATCAATTTGCCCAAATGTCTGTAATTTTCGAATTTTTGGCTGAAAATGGTCTCAAAGGATTTGGTTCGACTCACTGATCAAGAATTTGTGGTCGAAATCGATTCTGTCCGGCCGTCCGTCCATTAACACGATAACTCTGGAACGAAAGGAGTTAGAGGATTGAAATTTGCAGGATAGGTTTGGAACGTAAATATCTCGAACGAGTTCGTTAACGGGCGAATTCCACCAAGCGGTTTCGGATCTATGGCCTTTTTTAGTAAAAACATTTTTTATGAATATTTCCGAAACCGATCACTCGATCTATCTGAAATTTAGCCTCAAATCGTAGAATAATTACCTTTATAAGCATGCGTTTTGTATTGATAGGGTTGCCGTAAAATGTCAAAAAAAAACTCCCGAACAGAATGATCTAGGCAGTTGAAATTTTCAGGGTAGGTTTGGGAGATAAATCTCAGTTAAGTTCGCTACTAGGCAAAATAGGCCAAATGGTTTCGGGGTAACGAAAACAAGCTAATACTTTCGGAGATATGATTTCTGGAAATTTCAATAATGAATCGTACTTCTATGTTTTCACAGAATGCTATAATTATTCTATCTATGAATTATTATATGATCTGTGTTCAAACTCGTACATGTCATCCTGTTCTATAAGAGAGAGTCAAATTCATTTCAGCCATGGTGCAGTGCTTATACTCAGATTGCTCATTAAATGGTGATAAATAAACTATCATTTGAATTGCATTTCCTTTATGATGCAGTTCTTTCATAAGAATACATTGATATCATTCCCAACTCTGAGAAACCAATACTTTCGAAGATATGATGTGTCAAAGTTTAAACAAGAGCGCCAAAGCTCCTGTCCACAGGGCTTGAACCAATTTTTTTCTTCAAATTTCAATCATTTATTCCTAGCTATACTATCTATGTTTGACCAAAAAAAAATTAAAATTTAAACAGCTCCTTCAGGATGCTGCAGTTTCTTTGTCAGTCAGTATATTTCCGGTGAAGAAACTTATCTATTAGGTACCTTGAATTTCTCATTCATATCTATCATTTTTTGACGCGCTTATTCCCCTGACCAAACTGCCTATCAATTTACCCAAATGTCTGAGAATTTCGAATTTTTGGCTGAAAATGGTCTCAAAAATCTAGATTCGACTTACTGATGAAGAACCCGAGGTCAAACTTAATTCTGTCCGGCCGGACGTCCGTAGCCACGATTACTCTCGAACAAAATTAATTTATACAGCAAATAAAATAAAATAAGAAACAAAATAAAATAAGAAATTTGAACATGCACATTTCGATCATAGTGTTTATATACTGTTTATACACGAAATAAGATAATATTAGAATAGGGACTAAAGATGACCAACTTTCATCTTTATTTCTTATTTTATTTCATTTGGTTTGGAACATGACAATGCCCATGCTCAAAGAATGAAATTCACAGATTGCATGAAATGGTCAAAAAGCTGTGATTTGATTGGTCCATTCTTATTTCTTATTTTATTATCATATGTATAAACCAATCCTTTTAACCCTTAATTCTCATTTTATTTTAATTCGTATCACTAGAAAATAATTTGTATCCCAGAAACTATCCGTCAAATATGGCTGCAATTTTGTGAGAGTCTTCAAATCCTGATTTTATATCCAAGTTCTAGATTTAAATTCGATCGGATCAATATTGTTGGAAATATTGGCAAAATGTCGAAATATCGATTACAGTGTACTGGTCCCCTGTTTTGCAGTTGAGCAGCACCATTTTCAAGGGTGATGCATTTTTGACACGCTTGTCGAGGATATACGAAATAGGTCGTTCTGAAAATTCTCAAATATCACTTTCAAAGGAGGTTGTAAAACAGTTATTCACATGTGTTTTTCGATTTGGGAACAACTAAGCATACTTTCAATGGTTTTTCTCCAAGTTTCTGCGAATGTTTTTACCTAAAACAAAATTAATAATAAATCACACCAAATCTGTAATGTAATGGTACAAAACAATGATGATCTGTTACACTTCGTTTTAATAAATAATGGTGTTAATCTTACCTTTCCGCAACAATGAAAGTTGACTTGCTGTCCAGTGTAGAAACTAGAAATATCGGTTAAATATTACGTTAGGTAGGATATATTCGGGGGCAATTAGATTATTCATAATCTTATTCCAGTTTATGTGTTCGCTCTATAGAAATGCATGGATATAGAAGTGCGTTATGAATTTATAATCTTAACATATCCAATCCGGAATTCAAAACGCTCGTCAGTATCATTCTGGAAAATCGATCTGAAAAATTAATACAGAATGTATGAGGAGAATAGATGAATAGTATGCAATTCCGTTCTTAATTAAGAATATGAATTCTGAGAGACATTACCACTGTATTAGGCCTGCCTGAAAGGTCTTTGAAAAAAGTGGGAAAGCCCTGTGGACAGGAGCTTTTAGCCGCTCTTGTTCAAACACACAAATTATATTCTCAGAGTTGGGAATTATATCAATGGATTCTTATAATAGAACTGCATCATGAAAGAAATTAAATTTTAAAAAAATGTCGTTCACAAAAAAATGCTTCACAAATTATCATTTAAAAAAAGGAGCAATCTGCAATGCATGAATGCTTTAATGCTTCAGAAATTGTCATTAAATTTATTTATCAAGACTAAATGAGCAATCGGCAATGATTCAACCTCGTGGAATGGGTTGTTGAAACGTACACTCGGTGTAAGTTCACAACTCGGAATACCCAAGGAAAATATCATCGAAATGTCTAGAGCAAGGCTGGAGACAATCATAGCAGATTGTCCATTTATTCCTGATATTTGAGTAGGTAGAGGCTGACGAACAAATTATTTTAATAGTTCAAAATATATTAATAAAATACTATCTATTTTCTTTTCATAATTTAATATTTAATAGTTCATACCACTTACCCATTCTTTTCTGTATTCTGCACATTAACTCAAGAAAAAATGTTTGATACACAAATGTAGATCATTATTTCAGCATTTTTTTGCTAGCAACATTATGAAGATACTGTATATAGGAACATGTCTCACAACTTAGGAAGTAAAAGTTAATATTAACCTCAGTGGTCAACGAACAATAATTTCTTTTGATTATTCGATTATGTTCTTCTTTCCTATTGCCTCCATAAACTACATCATTAAAATGATCCAATTTTTAAGTCTTCTGAAACATCATCCCCAATATTATACATAAATTATTCAATATGTAATCAGTCAATATTATTTTCGGTTTCAAAACAGTCTGGTATATATTCACAAATTCAAAAATCGGATGCTTGTTTTTCAACAGAAAATATTTTCAAACTACGAATTGATAAGTCTCTAATAGCTAGATAAGATGACATTTATGAACAGTGAACACAGACAGATTCTGTGTTCACATTCTGTGATTACATAGAACTACGATATATTATTGAAATTTTGAAGAATCATATCTCCGAAAGTATTAGCTTGTTAGAGTTGAAAATGATGAAATTGCATCTTAAAAAAATTGAATTCAAAAGCATGTAAAAAAATAAAAATGTTTTCGTTACTCCGAAACTATTAAGCAGATTTTGCCCAGTGACGAACTCAACTGAGATATTTATCCCTCAAACCTACTCTGAAAATTTCGAACTGTCTAGCTCATTTTGTTCGAGAGTTATCGTGTTAACGGAGGGCCAGACCATCCATCCGGACAGAATGGATTTTGACCACGGATTCTTGATCAGTGAGTCGAACCAAATCGTTTAAGACCATTTCCATCAAAAAATTTGGGCAAATTGATAAGCACTCTGCTCCGAGGAACAAGAGCGCCAAAACAGAACAGAACAGAAACAGAGCTTGACTTTACGTAAAAACGTCTAAGTTCTAACTCTTCCTTCAACGAATTTAGCCAAATATGGTCAATTCCAATTAAGCAATTTACAAAATTGTTTTCTCTGTTCCACAAAATACAAGTCGATTCCATGAATTGTCTTTTCATCAGACTCTGTCATCAGAATCTTTGTTTTACTCAAATCTATAATGTGATATCCATGGATTGTATAGTGGTCTCGATGTTTCTCCTGTACACGATATATTACAAATCAAGGAATACTGTGTATGTATACACAGTATTCCAAAGACTGTATACAGTCTTTGGATTTTTCTTTTCATCAATCAGTTTTATCTTAGTTGATAAGGGGGCCTCCATAAATTACGTGAGGTTTCCAGAGGGTGGGAGTATGTTTTCACTGTACGATTGTTAAGTTCTTCCATTTTAGAAATACAACAAATACCAATCACAGCTATGAAACATCCTATACATTTGATATAGAATTTCTCCTAATATTCTCTTGTTCTTTTAATAAAAGCTTGTACCAACTTCATGTTTGCTGAAGGTTTCGCAGGATCTCTGCAGCCCATCCAGCTGTGATACATTGAGGTTTTCTTCACATTCTTCACGTTAACATTATGTAACGTGGTGGAACTCCATCTTATTGGAGCTGAAATTCCCAAACTTCAAAAATGTGTGATAAGATAGATTCCTGCAATAAATTGAGGTAACTAGAACCGCTAACAGTATGCTCGAAAAAAATGGGTCTATTAATCCTATGTCTGATAATCCGAAGTAAACCATCAATCCTGGGAAATTCACATGATATGCCTACATTATGTATGGGTTTTCACGCGACCGGTATAATCAAACATTCGAGCGGTATGTTGTTATGTTAAATTCAAATACATATTGTGTTTACATGCATTCTTCCCATTTACCCATAGACACTAAACGAATTCGTTTTCTGTGGGCGAAAGTGAGTAGTATGTATAGCCACCATTTTTTGTGACAAATAAAGCGTCCTCAAAATTTAAGATGGATATAATGCCAAAACCATTTCGCCGATTATGACCAACTACGAACTCAACTGTCCCATTTGGACGCGCAACCTACCCTGAAAATTGCAAGTCGCTATCTCATTCCTTTCGAAAGTTATCGTGGCAACGATCACCATCCTGGTAGTGAACTCACCAAAGGCTGATCGGATCTCCAACAATATAGATCCGATCGTGTTCAAACTTGGAACTTTGTAGTAGAGTTAGGTTCTGAAGACTCTCGCAAAAGTTCAGCCATGTCGGATGAATAGTTTCTGATATATAGAATTTATTCCAATGATTTTCAAATGCTTTTTAAAAATTTTCTAGTGATATGATCACAAAATTTTTGCAATAATTTTCGCGTTGGCATTCTTCAACTAACAACCATGTTTGAATTGGATCGGTTTTGTATTTTTCGAGTTGAGGAAATAACAACCTGATTTCAGATGGGTATAACTCCAAAACCGTTTGGCTGATTATGCTTATAAACAAACTCAAATGTCACATTCAGATGCACAACCTAACCTGAAAATTTCAAGTCGCTATCCCATTCCTTTCTCGGGTTATCGTGAAATACAAAATATTTTTTGATAATTTTATTAAAATTTTCTAGTGATACGATTCTCACAAAATTTTGCAAACGTGCTTAGGTTTATATTCTACGACTATTCACTAAGTTTCATTTCGATCGGATTTATATTGGTTTAAAACAAAATTATTACTCGGAAACAATTGCGCCGATTATGCCCGTTAACGAACTCGTCCGTCCGATTGGGATGCGCAACCTACCCTGAAAAGTCACTAGCTATTTCCGTTCTCAAGTTATCGTGGCAACGGCCGGACGGACAGAATCAAATGTGACCTCGAATTCTTCATCAGGGAGTCGAACCCAATTGTTTGAGACCATTTTCGGCAAAAAAATCGAAAATTACAGACATTTGGGCAAAATGATAACGCGATGTTCCCCAGAACATAAGCGCAAAAATATTTTTTATGTAACGATAACCTGAGAATGGAATGAGATAGCGACTTGAAATTTTCAGGTTAGGTTGTGCATCTGAACGTGACATTTGAGATTGTTTATAAGCATTATCAGCCAAACTGTTTTGGACTTATACCCATCCGAAATTTAGTTATTATTTCCTCAATAACTCGAAAGATACCAAACCGATCCAATTTAAACATGGTTATTAGTTGAAGAATGCCGAAAATTCTTGCAAAATTTTGTGAGGATCGTTTCGCTAGAAATGTTTTTTTAAAAGTCATTGAAAATCATTGAAAGAAAATCTATATATCAGAAACTATTCATCTGACATGGCTGACATTTTGCGAGAGCCTTCAGAACCTAACTCTACTACCAAGTTCCCAGTTTGAACACGATCGGATCTATATTGTTAAGAGAGTGTCCAATACAGGAGAACGGGCAATAGGATTCACCATGGTAAATTCGATTAACAGTGTCCAATACAGGAGGAGAATTGACAATAGAACATACGCGCAAAAGCTCCTGACTTCACGTCAGTTCTTGAACCAATTTTTTTTTAAACGATTTTGAAACCGTTCGGATCAAATTTTATTCTGTCCGGCCTTTAGAACTTCACAGCCAAGTTCCAAATTTGAACACGATCGGATCTATATTGTTGGAGATCCGAGCATCCTCGAGTGGGTTCAGTAGCTGTATCGGTGACCGTTGCCACGATAACTTTCGAACGAATATAGATACCGACTTGAAATTTTTAGGTTAGGTTGCGCATCCGAATGCTACTTTTAAGTTCTTCAATAGGTATATTCTACCAAACGGTTTTGGAGTTATACCAATCTGAAATGTTTTTCTTATTTTCTCAATAACTCAATAAATATCAATAAGATCCGATTCAAACATGATAATTAGTTGTAGAATGCCGACGCATAAATTTTCGCGAAATTTCGTGGGGATCGTATAACTAGAAAGTTTTAAAAAAATCAACGAAAAAAATTCTTAGAAACTATCCTTTCGATATCGATAACTTTCTAACGGAAAAAGATAGCGACTTGCAATTTTCAAAGAATCCAAAGCATCCAGATAGAACAGTTAAGTTCCTTGTTGGAAATTGAAATTTTCAGGGTAGGTGGCGTGTCCTATACAGTGACTATATACTTGTATAGACTTGTATAGAGTCACTGTAGCGCGTACTCTGTACTGTAACTCCGAAGTGCCAAGTTTGAACACGATCAGCTCTATATTGTTGCCTGTTGGAGATCCGAGCAACCTTGTGTGAGTTCATTAGCTGGATGGGTGACTGTTGCCTCGATAACTTTCGAACGAAAAGAGATAGGGACTGGCAATTTTCAGGGCAGATTGCGCATCCGATAGGGACAGTTTTGTACGTTTCTGCTCATAATCGGCCCGACAGTTTTGGAGTATAGGAATATTATTTCCTTGATAACTTAAAAAATACAGACCTGATACGAAAAAATATTATGTGTCTCACGGAAAGAGCATGCGAATATGACATTTAAGTTTGTTAATTGGTATAATCGGCCAAATTGTTTTGAAGTTATACCCATCTGAAATTTCATTGTTATTTCCTCTATAACTCAAAATATACAAATCTGATCCAATTAGAACTCGGTGGTTACCTACTTGTAGAATGCCGACCCACTATTTTTGCGAAATTTCATGAATATCGTATCCTGGTGTAAATTGGGGCATACTTCTTTTCGCATTTCAATTCCAATAGAATACATATGTCCGAATTAAAAATTTGGACGATTCTATAGTGAAGTCTGCCATTAAAATGGTATGAAATGATTACATACAAAAGCTGCGAAAACGGTATATATGGATGCTAAATTCGTAGTAGAGTGTCCAATAGAGGTGAGTACACAATAGAACATGCGCGCAAAAGCTCCTGACTTCACGTCAGTGCTTGAACCAATTTTTGGTATATCCTTGACTACTTCGGAATATACAGGGTGTCCCAAAAATACCACGCGAAAGTGACACTGGAGATAGATTGGCATTAGGTCTATCAGATAGCATCAACATGACCTCAGTAAAAGTCCGCTGGTGTTCGAGATATCACCACTGTTGCGTCCCATGACTTCACATGTTGGGAAGCGCTCATTTGTATTTCTAAACAAAGCAGCTCGCTTGTAAAACTTAAATGTTTTGGGTTAACTGGTTTATTTTTGCATGGGTGGTCTCACCCTTGAAATTAATATTTTCCACGAAAAGATAATTGCAAGTAAAATATCTTGTAATACTTCAACCCTTGTAGGAGTATTTATGACCTATTTCCTGTGAAATATTGATAAAATGCATACAACAACTAACACATTGCCAGAGCTGTGAGTCCTTTGTCTAGATTCTAACCCATACAAAAATCTAGAATTTTCCGATTAGATCGCCACGGCTTTGGCTATTCACTAAATCGAGGGCGTAGATTCCGAATCTGTAATTAGTATTTCCGTATCTCGATTAATTTTGGTAATATGGCGAAAAATCCGACTGATTAGTCCATTTTCCGGAGGTAGAGCCAGAAATTGCGACTTTTTTCGTCATTGCTCCGAAACTAATCGAGATACGGAAAATCTAATTACAGATTCGTGATCTGCGTGCACGATTTAGTGAATCGCCAAAGCCGCGTCGACCTAATCGGAGAATTGTAGATTTTTGTATGTGTTGGATACTAGAGAAAACTTTTTGGCGTTTGACGGATTCGCTCATTACCTAATATTTTCCGAACGGATAGAGATACAGAAAAAATAGATACATAAATCTAAACGTCGTCCACCGACCAATAATCGGGGAATTTGGTTATTGAGATGTGAAAATCATAGATTTGGAACGGGAAAGAAGAATTTTCCTGCCGACCCAAAAAATTTTTTTCATGGTATATCGATACGGAGCTCGTGTCTAATTAAATCGAGGTCGCTGATCATGAATATGCAATTAGTTTTTCCCTAAGTGGCGTACTTTGGGAAAATTTTCACTTAAAGTGATAAAATTGACGAAAATGGGTCAATTTTCGAACTTTCCACCACCCAAAAAAATCGGAGTAGGGTGTTGCTGATTTTTAACGTCATATTTGGATCCTTTGTCTATCGAATCATCCGAACAATAAATGTCCAGGTCGTACGCTTCGGAAATTATGATTTTTTTCCCGAGGGTTTATTTTTCGGAAAATTCTTTCCACGATATTTTCTCGGAAAATTTTTGTAATAAATATCTGATGGTAGATTCGGAATCTACGGCCCCGAATCTATAAGAATAAGTACCCGTTCCATAGTTTTGCGTCAAAAAATTTTTCTCGAAAAATGGGATTTTTTTAAGGCCAAAATTGCCAAAATTCGACCGGTCTCCGATTTCGATGCAAATTACGTCATTTACTAATTCGGGGCCGTAGATTACGAATATATGATCGGATTTTTCATTAGAGAATTTTCCGCGGAAATACCGCGAAATGAGTTTTCCGAAAAACAGACCCTTGGGAAAAAAATCATAATTTCCGAATAGTACGGCCTGGACATTTTCTGTTTGGATTATTCAGTAGATAAAGGCTCCATATAGGACGGCAAAAATCAACAACACCTTACTCCGATTTTTTTGGGCGGTGTGAACTTCCAAAATTGACCTATTTTCGTCCATTTTTTCACTCTAAGTGAAAATTTTCATAAAGTACGCCACTTAGGGAAAAACTAATTGCATATTCGTGATCAGCGACCTCGATTTAATTAGACACGAGCTCCGTATCGATATACCATGAAAACTGGAGATTTTTAAAAAATACACAAAAGTGGTGATATCTCGAAAACCAGCGGACATTTACTGAGGTCATGTTGATGCTATCTGATAGACCTAATGCCAATCTATCTCCAGTGTCACTTTCGCGTGGTATTTTTGGGACACCCTGTATAAAATCGGAGCACGATCATCACAACTGAACTCAAATTGTTGTAAATAGTTGTAATTAGTGGTGATAAGGAAATGAACATTGTTGAATAATTAAAATATGGATGATTATTTATGCATTGCTGCATTTTTTCATACTATCTTCCGAGAATAATGGACGGACCAATGTCCGAAACCCTCGTATAGAAATATTAATTTGGAATCGAAAATTAAATATTCAGTTATTCGCGTAATTATCGTCGCGGTATTGTTTGTGTATGTGTATCCGAAACAGCTTCCTGGTTCCTGGTAATAACCAGTATTTAGCATCTTCATTATTCACGTAAGGTCAGAGGATAAACCCAAATGAATGGGTCGTTTAACGCCTGAAAAATATATAATTCATTCGGTAATTCACGTGAATTGCTAAGATATCTGCGACTTCAAATTAATAAAATATTCTGAGCTTCATACACCTGTACGGTTTGCCGAAATTTTGAAATGGTATGTTCAAGACAGAATAATTTCAAATCTTGAATTATTATTAATATTGGTACTTCAGGAGTTCAGTTATCAATGTGAGGAATGAAGGAAATGCAAAAGTTCCTTTTTGGCGCTCTAGTTCCTTCGAACTGAGTGCTTATCAATTTGCCCAAATGTCTGTAATTTTCGAATATTTCGATGAAAATGGTCTTAAACGATTTGGTTCGACTCACTGATCAAGAATCCGTGGTCGAAATTCATTCTGTCCGGCCGGTCCGGCCGGCCGTAGGCACGATAACTCTCGAACGGAATGAGCTAGAGAGTTGAAATTTTCAGAGTAGGTTTGGAGGATAAATATCTCGGCTAAGTTCGTTATTGGGCAAAATCGGACAGATGGTTTCGGAGTAACAAAAAAAAAATTTTATTTTACAAAACAAATTCCAAATTAAATTTTTTTTAATGAGCAGTTTTATCATAAGAATCCATTCATATCAGTTTTAACTCTAACAAGCTAATACTTTCGGGAATATGATTTTTCAAAATTTCAATGTAAATCGTATTTCACAGATTGATATAGTTATTCTATGTATGAATTGTCATAATGTCAACTTGACAGAAGGGAATATTGTAACTTCAAAAATATTGGGGTTGAAATACTCGTATTTTAGCGATGCAACGGGGACCTCACCCGAAAATGTTTGAAAATATTACGTAAATATTGAAAGCATAATTCTGTAGTTCGAGAGAGGAGAAAATTTGGTGAAAGTAGATCAGGAAATTTTTGATCGATTACAAGGTAATTTTTTTATTATTACTTATCTTCTTTCATACATGTTTTATGGAATACCTACTATTTGTAGGTACTTTACACCTGTTTTGGGCAATTGTCATACGAAACTTGTTTTTTTGGCGCTCTAGTTCCTCGGAACAGAGTGCTTATCAATTTGCCCAAGTATCTGTAATTTTGGAATTTTTGGCTGAAAATGGTCTCAAACGATTTGGTTCGACTCACTGATCAAGAATCCGAGTGCGAAATCGATTCTGTCCGGCGGGCCGACCGGCCGTAGGCACGATAACTCTCGAACGAAAGGAGTTAGCGGATTGAAAATTGCAAGGTGGTTTTGGAGCGTAAATATCTCGGACAAGTTCGTTAATGGGCGAAATCCATCAAGGGGTTTCGGAGTTATGGCCGATTTCAGTAAAAATATTTTTTATGGATATTTCCGAAACCGATCACTCGATCCATCTGAAATTTAGCATCAAATTGTAGAATCATGACTTTTATACGCATGTGAAGTTTTGTATTGACCAGATTACCGCAAAGTGTCAAAAAAAAATTTGAGAATGTGGTGCAGTTCTCATTCTTATGATTGCTCATTTAATCTTGATAAATAAACTATTATTTGAATTGAATTTCTTTTATAATGCAGTTCTATCATATGAATACATTGATATAATTCCCTCTGAGAAAGCAATACTTTCGGAGATATAATTTGTCTGTTTGAACTAGAGCGCCAGAAAGCTCCTGTCCACAGGGCTTGAACCCATTTTTATCACTCCATTTGATTGGAGGTTTAAGTTTGGCCAGTTGGGTTGTTTGATTTGTACTATACTAGTAACTTCACTCGGAAGAGTTACTGGGGGTAACGCTCCCTCTCGGAAGATGGAAACATCGTTTCCGAAACGTATGTCAGACGACAAAATTTTGTAGTGGACAAGAGTGTAGTTTTAGTTTTGTAAAATATTTATGGATTATTTTTCCGACCCAAATATCGACCAATAGAATTGCACCATTCGACGTCACGTGGTACAACCTACATGGTATTATGCTGATAATTTTTTGATTATTTTCTCTGGTAGTTGCTATATATAAAAAACAGTCAAATTAACCACACGTCAAACTGACAGGTTGAATTCAATTGTGAAAATTGGAGATTTTGCATGAAAATGAGTCGATTTGGAGTTTGTTCTCTGTCCACCATCGATAAAAAAGTCAAAGGAAATGTTCCCATTAATACGGAGAAGGCAAAAAAAACAGTTTGGAACCAATTTACTACTTTTTGTACTGAGAGGGAATACACATTGAGTGCTGAAACGAGTGAAGCGCAATTGGCAAACATTATGAAAGATTACGCTTACAATATGAAGAAAATGGATGGAGAAGACTATAAGGAAGGTACAATTATGAAATTCTTATTTGTTAACTGTTCATTTCATCTCATGGTGCAATTCTATTGGCCGACATTTGGGACGGAAAAATAATCCCCCGAATACCACACGAGCTTCAAAATTATCTGGCATTTCCCTCAAGGTTCCCTGCAAACAAATAAAGTCGTCAAGTTTTTCAGGAAAAATCACTCGCGCTTCGCGCTCGTGATTTTTTAACCTGAAAAACTTGACTCCTTCATTTGTTTGCAACGAACCTATCGGGAAATACCCGATAATTTTGAAGCTCTTGTGGTATTATAAGTGAAAATTTTTAAGAAAAATTTGTGGATACATATTTCTTGAAACCAAAAGCTTGGTAGCGATATATTTGTAATTTGGCAACATGGTAGAGAAGGGTTAGGCACATTTTTCTATTTCATAAATTCAAAGGAACCAACAATATAATTCACTTTGGAAATAGAGAAAAAAATCAGCTTTTTTTTCTAGATGTTTCGATAATAAAGTATTCGAAATATTTCTTGTCTTCAGGAAACAGACACATGTACAAATAGATATCTGAATTTCTATTCGAACCATCAACTTAGTGTGAAAAGAAGTGTTATTGAAACACTTTACGATTGAGCTCACCTAATTCGTTCTACTCTTGAAATTCAAAATAATGAAATTGATTTCATGAGACAATTTCTTGAAGGTGTGAATGGATTTCTGAGGCAATTCATAAATACGTCAAGCATCATTTCAGATAGAAGAGCTCCTAATAAAATAACTAATAATCATGTACAAAAGAATAATTAACAAGAACAACAACCCAATCTATTGAATGTGATCCCTTATTTTCGTGGCCTTTCGACAAAAATCAGGAGAACTGAAGAAGCTGAACACAAGAGATAGAAACAAATGGAAGGAAATTGAAGAAGTTCAAGTCCAGGACTGGGTTATTGAGGGAGTTTGAAGGTAGAAGAAGAAGAATTGTGAAATACTAAGAGAAGTTTTTTAACTCCGCACAAATATAATACATATACCTATAGCTACAGCTTCACCTACATTAGACGGAGATTACACGGTCAGTCTGGTATCAGTCTCGCATCAGTATTACCATCAGTCTGGATCATCAGTCCATCAATCAACGAATATAGAACCAATTTCCGTCAATCTCCAATCAATCCATGATTGATGTGATGCGAGACTGATACCAGACTAATACCAGACTGACCGTGTAACTTCCGTCTTAGAGATCTACACGAAAAAGGGGAAGAGGCAAATATGTATGGCCCTTTGTGTGGTGTCTTCACACTTGAGATGGATGACCTGCTTGGGAGACTGGCAGAACAGCGTAGCAACCCTTTTTTGCAATGCTGATGCCATTTTTTTATCGCATAAGGAAAATATTTGTAGAAAGACTTTATAGTTGACGCAAAAATATCTTTAACCAATAGTACTTTGCGAGGACTTGCTTAGCTTTTTGTAGTTAGATTAGGCAACAAACTGAAGACGCACATGTGCCTAGGTAATATTATAATAAAATCCGAAGATTTTAATCTTAATATAATAGATTTTAGAACAACTCCTAGAATATTCCAACGAATAATTGAACTGATTGAATTGAACTCGTACTTCCAAAAGGTCCTCACAGACCACCTAGGACGATAGTCTCAATAAAAATCCAAATGTTAATGCACTTGATATGATGATAGTCTCTAGCACGGTAGTAGAGCGTTTGACTCGAAATTGAATGCTCCTTACGCTCCTTTCACACTCGATTAATCGTGACGCCATTTAGCATGAGATATTTGTGAGCTCCATTATAGTTAAGAATTGAAAAGAAAGATTAAAATTATAATAATTCTGATATTTTAAGTTTTGTTGTTCGATACCTACTTGTCTGGATTGTGTTTTGCCCTGTTCGATGGACGTTTGTTCTGTGTTTAAAACTGACAAGGTAGCACTGAAGATGGCCTAGAGGCCGAAAGCGCTCTGCTTTGAATAAAGACTTTGCACAGAAGTCAGATTTTCATTGGTAATTATTCATCTACTGTGCACACAGCTCCCCAATATTACTTAATAATTAATAAGTTAACGGATTATTTAGTCTGATTATAAAGCATAACACTAAAAATAAATGTCTATATATATTATATATATATAAATGATTAAGTTTAAGTTACCAGCCAGCATAAACCAGCCTTTACTCGCAAAAGTTTTTGAGAGCTTATGAGAGTCTCCTTGTATGACTTAGGAGTAACCTCGCCTCGGGAGTATAAGTATAATTATCTAGTATAATCATCTAGATATAGTCGTAATTTGTCCGGCGCATTTTTCCATTATTTTATACAATATAAAGTAAAATATATATCTATGGGAGATGATAGCCCTTCTTAAGGGCCCTGTAGCGGGCTTCGAACATCTGAAGTTCTGAATAATCATCGCTTGGACTTGGACCGGTCAGACCTGGTTTTGAAAGAGACCCTCCTGGCCTTACGAGCAACATTTTCATTTTTGAATTCAAAAATTGAAGGGATTTCAGGAGTGAATATCTTCGAAAACTAGCGGAGGCGATTCTTCTCCACGAGATCCCATTCGCCTACAGAGAAGTATTTTTGTGAGAGGAGACTTTTGAAAGGTTATGTATTATTTTTAATTTGTTCGTTTCCTCCTCTTGTCTTTTCATTTTTCAGGTTGAGTTTCGGGTACCTTGGAGAAACATATCCGTTTTTTGACGAGGGAATCCACATTGAAGAAATATATCCCCATCAATATTTTTAAATTACAGCAAATTTTGTAAACAATAGTTACAAATCACCACACTCACGGGGAGAAAGGGTTTTTTGCTGAGGTTTTTCCCTAAGCTCTTGTATCATACGTCGAATTGTATGGTACCCCGTTACACCAACCTCTGCTAACACATATACAGCTCTCAGTCAAAAGAATATATATATATCTAGATATGTTCATTAGGCAGGTAATTTTAGGTTTAATCCAGACCCACTTAATACATAATTGGAACAAGTCTTTCATTGTTCCTGTCAACATCACCAAGTTGCGCAAATGAAGCTCATGGTTGTTAAATGGGATCATCTCATTTTAAATCTATTTGTGGAATTTCCAATAATAATTAAGGTGGAATTGAGCCACCCATGCATAACAGAACGAATCCACATTTATTATATCTTTAATCATCCCATACGCCATTCATTCAACTAAAATCTTCAACGCAGAGCTGGGATAGATGATTATGGTTAAAATATACAAGCAGTTACATCAGGCGCGCTCGTTTAGCGAAATATCAATATATTAGTAACACCACTGTTTATAATATGCCCCAGCAAACGTGGATACATCACTTTTTGATGCTAATTAAGTGAATCTGTCAAAGAAGCGTTATTTATTGATAATTTCATGGACTACCAATGAATCGTTTACCTGAAACCTTGAGAGATTTGGTAAGATGTTCACCTGAACAGTGTGTCTATCAATTCGTCCAAATATCTGTAATTTTCGAATTTTTGGCCGAGAATAGTCTCAAACGATTAGTTTCGACTCACTGATGAAGAACTCGAGGTCAAACTTGATGCTGTCCGGTCTTCAGCATGTTGAAATTTTCAAAGTAGTTTTGGAGTCCAAATGCGATGGCTAAGTTTGTAATTAGACAAGATCCCTATAGGCTTCTAAAGCTTTAAGGCTCCAAGGCTCTGAGGCTCTATGGCTTTAAGGGTCCAACGCTAAGGCTATTGCTCGAAGGCGCTAGGGCCCTGGAGCTCTAAGGCTCTAGGGTTCTAAGGCTCAATGACTCAAAGGCTCTAAGACTCTAAGGCTTCGAGGGGCTAGGGCTCTAAGGATCTAGGGCTCTAATGATCCTAGGCTCTAAGCCTCTATGACTCTAAGGCACTCAGTTTTTAAGGCTGTGAGGCTCTAAAGCTCAAAGGTCCTAAAGCTCTAAGTCTCCAGTGCCTTAGAGTTCTAAGACTCGAAGGCTCTAAGAGTCTGAGACTCTAGGATTGTAAGACTCCAAGGCTGTAGGCCTCTAAGGATTTGAGTTTCTTAGGCTTTAATACTCTAAGGCTTCAAAGTTCTAAGGCTATAAGGTTATAAGGCTCTAAGGCTATAGGAACTAAAGCTTTAAGGCCCTAAGGCCCTAAAGCGCAAAGGTTCTAACGCTCTTAGGCTCCAAGGCTATGGCTCTAAGGCTCTGAGACTATTGGCTCTAAGGCTCTAAGGCACTAAGGCTCTAAGGCTAACTCAGCACAAAAAAACATTTTTTTTAACGCTTGTTTTTACAGTCGGATTTATAATCTTGGAAATACTTTTTTTTTCTGGAGCTAAGCAGCCTTGGGTGAGTTCAGTATCTGGATGGGGGACCGCTCTGGCTATAAATTTGAACAAGCGTGCCAAAGCTCCTGGCTACAATGCTTTTCCAACTATTTTTTTTTCATAATTTTGATCGTCCGAAAAAGGGGAAACCAAGTCCCATCCCAGTCTGTGCTGATTTTAGAATAGAAGAACCTGATCAGTCGAGAAATATTTCTTAGTCTTGAACAAATATATTTGGCGGGCTTGCTAATGACATGATTATGATTATACTGACCATCCTAGGTCTTCCCCACGGAGATCCTTCTGAATCTCCTAGGAGCTTGTGTCTATTAGGATAGTCATTTGTGTTCTGTTTCGACTTTGTCACTGAATCCTTATGCCAGATTAGGCACAGCACTGTTAATTTTTACCCGACAGTGAATGGTGAACACTACCGCCTGACTAGATCTCCGGCTCCCTCTATCCACTAAGCTTGGGGCACTCATAATTCAATTCAAATTTGTTAACATGAACAAGCGCGTCAAAGAGTACTGACTTCACGTCAGTGCTTTTTTATATGTTTCAATGCGGCCGTGCAAAATGTTACTACTTTCTGCACTATCTTTAATGTGCCAAAACATTTTGTGCGCATGTTCTAGGAAACAGCGCGCTATCATTCCAAATATCTATGATTTTTGAATTTTTAGCCGAAAATGGTCTCGAACCATTAGGTTCGATTCACTGACGAATGATTGGCGAAAAACAAAAATACATACAGATTTTGCCCTGTTGGCCAAAATATTTGATCACACACGATCACGATTAATCGAATCGTGAAACACTATCGCATTGCTATAATATTTCTACAGGATGGTCCAGATCTTAACCAAGAAATTTTAACCACGTATTCTACGTCAAAAATAAGCCCTAGTTTGTCTTATTATAACATATGTCGAGATATGCTTCCTCTCCGAGATACAGGGTGTTAAAATTATAAAAAAAATATTTTTTATGAATAATTTTACACTTCTTAAAATATTTCTATGAAATTTGGGACAACAGGTTTTAAGGATCAAGGAGCACTTGTAGCATGAAATAGTTATCTTTTATTCTACCAGTGGCGTCCGTACTACATCGAGACTGAATATTTTTAGACAAAAAAATAATACGCCACATAAAGAAATCGCTAAAATTTGATATGGTACCTACATAATAAGTATATCTTAGTAAACGACGTGTATTTAAAAAAAATAGCGTTAACAGCCACACTCAAATACGAATTTAAAGAAGATGTTCGAAGTAAAGAAAAAAAACCTTTTTTTCTAATGATTTTAACACCCTGTATCTCAAAGAGGAATCATTTCTCGACATATGTTTATATGACAAACTAGGGCTTATTTTCGACGTAGAATACGTGGTTAAAATTTCTTGGTTAAGATCTGGACCATCCTGTATAGTATTCAAAATGAATACTGCTCACCCACAGATTACCGAAATATCTGTGGGTAACTACCTATTTATGGAAGTTGCAACAAACTTTTTAGTTTTCAGAACGGGGAATCTGATTTATATCTCCGGCTATCTCAATGAGGACGGTTGGCAAAACTGTAATTACATATGTTTTATTCGTCTCTTCAGAATATACACCGTCTCAATATAATCAATTCAAATGGTTTCATTACCAATGTCAGCTAACCACAAATTAAAGATAATGAAGCAGTCTCATATATTAGCAGCATTCTTGCATACTTAATGTATTTTTTATTGACTGGCATCAAAACTAATTGGTATCGAGAACGATAACGACGAGCAGGTGGAACAGTTGGGATTTGCACAGTTATTAAACAGCGCAAGAAAAGAAGTGATCTTATTCTAGTGTCTGTTTGAAAGTGCGAGAATCCCAATTGACCTTTATCAAAATTCATTTATATTTATTACACAAAATAAGGTAGTTCAATTGGTCTCCGTCTTAATCGTTCCGAATACTGCATATAGGTTCAACTGGAGACTTCTTCAATAGCGAATAGCGATAGATTAATATCACCCATAGAAAGAATGGATGCATTTTAATGAAATTCTCCATACTGCTCTGTTTCTATTCCTTTCAATTTCGGAAAAAGTAAAACCAATTTCGGAAAAAAGTAAAAGCAATTACGGAAATAGTAAAACCACTTTAGTACAGTTTTATGTCCATAGGACCAAATTTCGTTATTATCGTAATGAATATCTTCTTTCTCGCAATTTTAACTCGTACGTTAAGTGATTTAACAATGACCTAACTGCATGAATAGTTATTTATGTACCAAGAACTGTCTGTTATAGTCGAGTCTGCAAATTGATATCCGAGGCGGAGCCGTGGATAGCAAGCAGGCGAGACAATAGACAGTGTTTTCGCCGTGGTGGATATTACATTTTTTCGTCGACCTCCATCTATTTTTATGAATTTTGGACCTCTAAATAAATTCACAATAGTAAATGACACATACACTCACGTTTATATTGAACCGTATCCGTAGTGACGCAGTTATTCTTACAAACACTTATGTTTTTTTTTATTGAACCGTATCATGCCTTATTCATAGTGACCACAGCAGACGAGAAAGTAATTTTGCGGACGAGAAAGTACTTTCTCTATTTCAGTATCGAAATGAGTTCATTCCAGCACTAAAAATAGTGCTGGAATGAACTCATTCCCGCATTGTTTTTAGTTATATTTTTCGTTTTGTGGTAGTCAGCACTGACATTCGATCCTATCAAATTTCCACACACGTCAATAATTTATTGTCAATATAAGATAATCTGGATAAGGTGAAATCATTGTTGAGAGGAAAGGTTTTATTTTCATCAAAAAATAAGGTACTGATGGAGATTTCCTTCTTGATAATTTTGAATCATTCATGATATTAGGAAACTGTTAAATCTGATCTCCATGCTCTACGTACAATTCGAATTCCGTGATCTGTTAACTTTCGTAACAGTCACACCAACTGCCAAGATACAATACAAAAGTCACTAGGATGTATAATCCTAATTCTTCATCAAATTTCAACAGTATTTTACAAAACTTGCCTGAAATAGAGAAAATATCGTATAATACTCGTTGCAGAAGGCAATTCCAACACTCATGCGTACGAAAACTCGCTCCTTCGTCGCTCGTTTTCGAATTTCGCATTCGTGTTTGAATATCAGCCCATTCTGCAACTCGTTTTAGAATATACTATTCTAATACTTTAATACTTATAATCGATTTTATGGTAATTAATTAGAACGTAAAATGTCACTTCTCATAGAGGTCCACGAAAAAAATATTTATCGACTAACTCCTATCTACTCGGTGGGGTTTGGGCGAAATGACTTGTTAAACATGAAGAATTGGTGCGGATGCATTTCTTATTGTATTGGAGTCAATATTTCAATATACAGACAGAATTTCAGTTCAGAATCGTTCCTGTCTGACCGGTCGTCCGTTGCCACGATAATTTTCGAACGGAAAGAGAGCGATTAAAAATGTTCAGGGCAGGTTGCGCATCCGAATGCGATGGTTTAGTTCGTTAATGGGCATAATTAGCCGAATGGTTTCTGAGTTGAAATTTCGTTTTCCCTATGACTCTAACAATACAGATCCGATCGGATTGAAACTTAGTAACTAGTTGTAGAATGCCAAATCTAAAACTTATACGAAATTTCGTGAGGATCGTATCACTCGAAAATTTTAAGAAATTTATTGAATAATATTCTGTATCTCAGAAACTATCCGTCCGATATCGCTGAAATTTGCGAAAGCCTTCAAAACCTAATTCTACAGCCAATTTTCAAATTTGAAAACGATCGGATCTATAGATGGAGATATTGAAATAGTACCGAGAACCGAGCAGCGTTGGGCGAGTTCAGTATCTGTTGGGGTCACCGTTACCACGATAACTTTCGAAACGAAAAAAATTGGAATTTGAAATTTTCAGGGTAGGTTGCGCATCCGAATAGAACAATAAAACCGTCGCTCAAATTTTTGGGTAATTTCGTGAGGATTTTTGCGAAATTTCTAGGAATAGAAAATTTTTGAAAAATCTTTAAAAAAAAAACAGTACCTCGGAAACTATCCCTCCTATATCGCTGATATTGCGAGAGCCTTCTAAACTTAATTTTAAAGCCAAGTTCCAAATTCCAACAAGATCGGATCCATATTGTTTGAGATATTGAACAAATATTGGAACGCGAGCAGCCTTGAGCGAGTTCAGTAGCTGGATGGGTGACCACTGCCACGATATTTTTCGAACGGAAATAGATAGCAACTTGCAATTTCAAGGGTATGTTGCTCATCGGAATACTACATTTGAGTTCGTCAGTGAGCATAATCGGTCAAACGGTTTCGGAGTCTGAAATTTTGTTGTTATTTCCCCCTCCCAAATAGCACAGGCTCGTGGATATCCGTAGCGGATATTCTGGACGTCCATAGGATATCCTGGGAGGTTATTGGATATCCTATGGATGTCCTAAAGATATCTGGCGGCCACCAAATTGGACATCCATAGGATATTCGTTACCGACGTCCATAAGATATATGTTACAGACATCCATAAGACATCTGTTATGGACATCGATAAGATGTCCGTTACCGATATCCATGAAATATTTTGAGAGAATGTTCATGAGATATCCTTTGTGAATTAAACTAGATTCGATAATCTTCAACTCATAAGATCAAACATTTTTATCCAAAGAAACGCCAAAAATTACTTCCCTTTTGATAACAATATTTGAATCAGTTGAACAATATCAAATCTAGTTTAATCATTAAAGTGACAAGATTGTTTTACTTCAATCGTTACTATAATATTCAAATTGAAAGTGCAATGAAAACCATTTGAAATTGAAGAAATATACTTCTTTATCGAGAGATATGCAAATACGTTTTTTCTTTTGATAACAAGATCTAAATCTTGAAAATGGAACATATATGTCTTAGAATTCTTAGAAAGAATTTGTTAAAGAATCAAAACAAATTTAGTTTTATTCACAGAAGAATTCCTTGAATATCAGTACTTGGAAAGAAAACAAAGTAGGTACGTGTACTTGAAAATAATTTATAACTCAAAAATAACATTCTAACCAATAAACACAACACAAAAAAGTATACTTATTTGAAAATATTAAAGAATCCACTTCAGAGTTCTGCGCTCTATTCGCTGGACAAGGCCCTTCTGAGCCAATTCTATATTGCCACTTAAGTTGCCTTCCTTTCCGAAGATGGGTGGTTTTTATCTGCGGTCACTAAAGAATACAAAAAAAATCAGGAAACTTTGAGATCATTTTTGAGTAAAATTTGCGAAAAATTATTACAAGAATGGTCAGAAGAATGGAGCGTTTGGCTTTCTTTTGCATTGTTTGTGTAATACTCTGGTATAAATTATATACTGCACACCTCTTATAACTCCAAAAATAAAATCCGATCCAATTTAAACTTGATAGCTAATTACTCGTAGAATGCCAACAAATGCCGCAATTTTTACATCATCACATCATATCACTAGAAAAAATAATTTTTTTTCTAGACACTATCCAAAATGAAGTTAGTCGCTTACCGCCGGTATTTATAGTGTTATGGAAGAGAAAACTTTTGCTGCCGAAGAAATAAGTATTTTGAATAGATATGATGTCTGATAATTTTATACGTTTTCTTGAATTTTTCGAAAGTGTTCCGTCGCAAAAAAAGTTTGTAAACACAGGACTAACTAATGCTAAGTGTTACTAGACTACGTGCCTAATTCCGGTCCTGATTTTACTACTGATACTTTCAACTTCTATTTTGACAAATTTTCTAAGGTAGACAACACACAATACAGACTATCAAAAATTGGCTAGTATGCATATCTGACAGAGTATGGTTATATTTTCATTCGCAAATCGCAGCTGACATAAATTGAAGATTGTTTATAGTACCTTGTAGTATTATTTGAGAATTTCAGTTTTTAAAAGATACGCGTAAATGTTACAATGGCTAAGTATTCGACATCTTGGTATATTCTCGCCATGGGGTTACTTAATTTAATAACTAAGACACATCTAACTACACAAGACAACAGCCACGGTAATATAGGATATTTTTAAGGGCCATTGCAGCCTTATTTTTTATAATTTTTTTTCAGGATACATCACTAGCAGCGAAAAGTATTTCGATGACTTTTCCTTCATTCAGAGGGTAAGATATAGTGATCATTTAAATGTTCATTGATTTCACATGTGCTTTTTGGTTTCAGGAAATATCATCAGGTTTAAGGTAAGCTATCATATTTCATTTCAGAAAATGCTAAGTGAGCATTTACAGAATTGCATTCAACAGATGTGATAAAAACCTGATAAGCAATTCTCTCAGGTTATTTATATCTCATGTTTTTCTCACCATATGTCAGATTTATTGGTGCCCATTCACAGAATTCAAAGATTTCAAGGACTGTTTATTTCTTTCAGATCTGATTATGTTGGGGATAACTTGAAGTTTCAAATCAAATTTGATCCAGCCACACTGGATTTCAGGAATAGGTATGCTTGTTACCCATATTTTGCTACTATCCTACTAATAACCTTTCATCCATAGGCCATTGGGGGTACCTCATATTAAGAAAGTTCATTTGTTCAATTATGATACAAATAAAACTATAGACATGACTTCTATATCTGGAAGTACCGTACATTTTCACAGCTCATTTTTCCATGACAAGGTATAGTTACTTGGTTTTCAATATGATACATTTAATACATTTCTTTTAATTTTAGAAAATCCCGCCAATGGGAAATACAAGCTTCAATGTTGTATTTCTTGGTAGAGAAGAAGGGTATATTGAGAGTTGCCTATTTATTCACACTACCAATGGCCACTTCAAATATAATGTATGTGTATTGTTATGCTTTTACGATGACCATAGTTGAATGTAAGCGAGTAACCAGAACAGAGTGGTTAAGACCAATTCCTTGTTATTATAACCGATCGGTTTTGTTTAGCAAGAGATTGGTCTTAACCGCTCTGCTCCGGTTACTCGCTTGAATTCGACTAATATATAATGTTACCTTTGGGACACTAAGTTCATGTTATAAATTAAATTGGAATTTAGATTTGTACAGTTTTAAGGTGAAAGTTCTGTTTAGAATTGATATATAATCTTCATTTCAGGTTAAGGGAGTGAGTATTTACAGTCCATACTTTCTCCGTCCAATAGTGGACATCAAGTTACCTGTAAATGCAACGTTTGGGCCTTTGATTTACTTACACAACCCACATTCGGAGCCTATACAGGTACAATAATTTCATAGTTTATATTTAGATAACAGGATAACAGCATTTAAAATATGCATTGGAATAAAGGACCCAATTGATTGAGCTATGAAAAACTTCACTTTTCGAGGGAATTCAAGTTCAGTTTAGTAACATCGTTTTATGATATTTTTCACAGAACCAAGATAATAGGACAAGATAAATTATCGCCTTCATCTTCGGACAATGAAGGACCTTCTTTCATCCTTGGTTGTTAATCCATTTCAGATAAAAAATAATCGCAACACTATTGACAAAACTAAAAAAAAAAATCAATAAACATAACAAATACCTGCGGATAAATCGAAAGTAGCGAAGTAGAATTTGTTGCATCCTTAGACTATAGAAAGACTAATTGCAAAGTACTCATATGAGGCTTTGGTGCCCCCTCTCAAGCTCTCACCTGTCAAAAGGAGAAGCTTGGAGCAAACTCGGGAGGCGCTCCCGCGATTGTTGGAACATGAAGTTGTCTACTTCAAAATCTTGTTGGAGCAGGACTCGAGCTCCAAGACCTCAGTGCGCATGAGTGTGATGCTTCGAGCTCCTCCAAACTGCTTCTAGGAAGATCTAATCTTTCCTAATGAGACGGTAGCCAAGGTCATACCGATCTATAAAAGTGGATATAAAGAAGATGTCACAAACTGTAGGCCAATATCAGTGCTGCTGAAGAAGCCCAAAAAAAGTTTCTCAAAAGATCAGATTAGTGGTTTAAGATAAACTGAATGGAGTTTAAATACAGCAAGACGCAATCCTTGGTTTTTAGTCGGAGAGAGCAACCTAGCTTGAGTTTTGGGGTATTCTCTTCTGTGCTGGATCCACCTGGGAGGAACATATCTGAAGCATCAAGAGGAAGCTAAATGCTTCCTTATATTCTATTTGAACCGTGTGTGTATCATCTGCAATAATAACCTATTTTGTTATTGCTGGGCTTCATTCTGCAGAATTCAAAAGAGTATTCTCCACAAACTTTTTATGCCTGTCATATAGGCTTTGTTGAGAGGATTCAGAGGAAGTTCTTGCGTTGTCTTGATTGTCAGCGTGGAGGTGCATTTAATGGTAACATTGAACGCATCCGGGCCTGTTTCGGCGGGGATATGGTTGGCAGACTTTTGTCTCTTGTGTTGAGAAATAAATATTTTGATTCGGTACTTTTCTATGGGACTATACACTTAAGTGCATCCGCATTGCACATGGATGCATGTAGGGTGTTGTCAAACGAACACCCTCAATATCGCAAAACATGGCAAGTAGTGTCTGCTACTTGGATAGGGTGTCCTCCTATCAAATGAAGACGTGTGTGAATTTCCGTGTTTATACGATCATGTGTATTTTAGTTTATGAAATGTGGATTTCAGCTGCATTGACTAAACATGTCATCTAATACATATCATAAATTATTTAAGATTCTGGAAGTATATACAAGTGGGGGCAACTTTCATTTAGAGCTCCCCTCGGGAGATAGAGAAGGCCCGAAAAATATCTGGGAACTTGCACCATTTGAAACAAAAGCAGTCATCAGAGTGAAGTTTTCAGCAAAGGTTGAACAAAATCACACTGCATTTGTAAGGTTAGTAATGTCACAATTTTTGTAAAACATACTGATTAAGGTTTTATAACACTATTCCACCAGATTTAGTAACCATAATGACCTATGTAGCTTGCTTATTATGTGATCAATATTCAATTAATTAAATATTCCGAGTGCGATTTGGAAGTCAAAGCTTGGGATCATATTCTCTATAGCTTTATTCTGTTGTTATAATACGATGTTAAAAATATAGAAATATGATTTATATATATATATAAAATGAAAATTGATTTAAAAAAAAGGACTAAAAAAATAATTATAACATAAGCATAGTAATACATATATAATAAACATAACCGCGTCACTTATAATATCTGCAGGTGGGTTATGAGATAGTAACTAATAATAATATTATATTATTAATGGTTTGCTTATGAATCAAAGAACCTCAGTTGGATCTGCACTAATTAATATTCATTTGTAGAATAAAATTGAATATTACAGAGGAGATACTTGTTGTTCCATTGGAAGTGGAAGTTGGATCACGAGGAGGAATATTTTCCCCACAAGGTTATGTCGATTTTGGAATTGGTGGAACTATGGATGAATCCAGAACGATCAAGCTGTGCTTGTATAATCCTTTCACAAAGCCTGTGAAAATACAGAGTATAAATGTCAAATCCAAAGCTATCAATGTTGAGTACGAACCATCGGTTTTAATTCCTACAGGAAAAGCCAAAGGTGGTTGTGCAAATATAGCCAATCTGACTCTAGACTGTGAGTACTTGTCAAATCTATTCGCCATTTCATAAAACTTTGAGAAATTACCATAAAG
This sequence comes from Halyzia sedecimguttata, assembly GCA_937662695.2. Lineage (NCBI taxonomy): Eukaryota > Metazoa > Arthropoda > Insecta > Coleoptera > Coccinellidae > Halyzia > Halyzia sedecimguttata. Next base: position 64,717,664 of record OW569415.2, on the reverse strand, counting down.
AAAGCAGATAATGTTTGTCTTAAGATTTTATAAGAAACTACAATCATATTAGAAAATTAAATTATTCTTCATCGTTTCTCCTAAAACGAACCGTTTTCGAGATATTCCTCATTGAATTCCAGAAATTGCACTACATTTATAAATTCGGCCCTGAATCAGAATCCTTGAATAACGGTGTAAGCCATGTTGCCATCGTTCATAGATAATTTATTTTCACAACACTGACACAGGAAAACGTCGAACCTCCATAGACATAAAGGCATAATAATGATTCACAAAGTTTGACATCCTCTGAGGTCCTCAGAATACGGCGGATTATCTTGTAATTTCTTGATGAATTTTTAGTTCCAAATTTCAGCTTATTTTCGAATTGTGCGAATTCGCCTGCAATTCAAACATTCTGAATTGCAGGTTATTTATCTATTGAGAAGGAATAGGATTCCATATCTATGGAGTTCGATCATAGAATTTATTGTTGCGATTAGAACGATATCATTGTATTAATTTATAAATCCTAAGATTATATGAATATTTAAGGATTTTTTTTTTAATGTGAGAAGCGATGATGAAATTACGTATAATATTATAGCGGAAACAATTGAATATTGAATGAATGGGTATCAAGTTGAAGTTCAGTGTTTTAATATTCAAGAATTTCGAAAAATTCTTGTTGCAAATACTTCATTGAGGGCGGAATCCTAATAATCGAGAGAGTAAATAGGTTTTCTTGAACAAATTCATTGAGTTTCAACCATCAGATGATACAGATTTGGTCAATATGCAATAAACGCTACATTAACAATTATCTGTGTTCAACAGGTATAGAAAGTGCAGGAGTATATCAGCACATTCTGAAATCTTTAAAGGCTTGTAACTTTTTACCTGAGCCGAATCTGGAAAAATGACAGAAGTAAAAAGTGTTTCATTTGATGAGAGGAATCTATTATTAAAATTAATGAACAACTCAAAGAATCACCCTGTATATAAGAGTATTAACTTGAACACCCTCTATTTTCTAGAAGTTAGTTTTTTTTTTTCATTAAAATTCATGATGCTCTCTCCATTCCTAGGGAAAAAGGCATACCAATTTCAGGATTTCACTGGAAAAATTGTAGTCAAGTACAGGAATGGAAAAAGTACTGCTGAGATTCCCTATTATCTCACTGCTCTTGAAGGTGGTTTAGTATTTGATAGTCATGCAACAAAGTACTTCACCAATGAAAAGTCTAAAAATTCATTGCGGCATATCAAAATCAGAAACGAATTCAAATCTCCCATAAAAATCTTGAATCTCACCATGGGAGAGGAAGTTAAAAAATATTTCAGGGTAAGATAAAATTATTTTTTTTCTTCTAAGGTTATAATGTGTCAAAAATTCTTTTCGCATTTGTAATATTTGTGTTATAAAAACTCATTTTGAAAATGTAGGCATCTGTATTTTAATTGTTTTTGTGTTGTTAGTCTACATCTAAAGTAATTGCAATTTTGTTTTCTTGTTTCGTACATATTTTCGACATATATGTATTCATTGAAAAGATAAGCGTTCATGTGGAAAAACCGCAAATTTTTTTTATCATGATGGTATTAATTTATTTCTTGTGTAAGTAGTACAGCACTGTTTACAGTTTTAAGATTTTTGAAGAAAGCCTTGAATTGAGAATAGCAATTTTATGTTTGTAAACCTATCCTTTCTAACAGATACAGAACTTCAAACCTCTCACGTTGAAGTCGCAAGAAGAAGCTGTAATTTTCTCCTCTGACCTCAGGCCAGGTATAAAGCTGGAAAATTTGCAAGTGAATTCTCATATCCAACTGGTCTCCAATATCTCAACTGTTACTGTACCATTCTTGAGTTACGGAGGAACTCTCAAATTGGTAATTAGATAATTAATATTTTCTACGTATTCACATTTTTAGCGAATTCACGATCCTGAGATTAAGAGTCACATGCTCTACCGACTGAGCTGGCTTGGCGTTGGGCGACAATTATTATGGATAGCTATATAGAATTACAAAGAATTGTTTTCTAATTACAATTTAATTGAAACTCTTAACTCGTTCGAGGATTCTGAATACGAATTCCAAATCTTATTCTCTTGAATTATATTAAAATCTCTTCTAAACAATCTGAAAATCTGTTTTTATGTTTCCATGGTTCTTTTAAATTCTAAACACAGACATTCCAGTTTATAACCCCATTTCAGGTCTAAACTATAACTTTGATTTGAGGAAGAATGAATGTAACTCAATCAATGTGAACAATTGATTTTAATAAAAAATTATCTTATTTTTTTACAGTATTTACCATTCAAGAGTAAAGATTATTCGCTTGATGTGGGTCTAATTAGTTTCAATACAAAAAAAGAAGTCAACTTTTTAGTCCTTAATGACAATCCTGTAAATATTCAAGTGAGAGCTATCAAAACCTCGATTCCACTCACCAGTACCACGATTGTTGGCTGTGGCAGAGAAAATCCCAAGACTGCACTTTTTCAACACTCTTTCGAGAATCTACATGCTTGTGTAAGTGTTTCATGAGATTTATTGAATGTTAATGTATACTCAGTGACATTAGAAGTGAAAGGATTAATTTTCTCAACATGACACGACATAATATATCATTATTATTATTATAGGGCAGTTTGGAGCTGAGGCAAAGCCTATAACTAGCTCTAAAATTTGAAAATATTAACTAGGTAATTAGTTGACAGCGCAGAAAACAAAGTGAAAATACAGCAGATATAACAAAGAAAGGAAGAGAGAACAACAAGAACAATAGAAGTAAGGCATAAGCATGAGTGAATCACAAAATCGCCGGCACCGTGATTCGTTTCAAATAGTCGTCATATTTGTTTTTGAAGGTGTTCACTGTCGATGCACCAACGATCTCCGCGGGCAAACGGTTCCAGGCATCGAAAACTTTATCATTTGCATGAAATTTTATCAATATTTATTCCAGAAGTAAATTAATAATGTGATTGGCGATCCTGTCGCTGAGTACACTCCTGTATACACCTAGTGCTACGTCTCATGACGTCACATTTTGGGAAGCGCTGATTTGTTTTTCTAAACAAAGGAGCTCGCGTGAATATTTATCTATTGGATTAACTGGGTTTTAGTTAGTGTCCGACCGAAACTGGTTTTTCAGCCGAAACCGAAACCGAAACCGAACTTTCGGCCAGGGTCTCAGTTTCGGCCGAAACCGAAACCGAAACCGAAACTTTATATCTCATACTGAAATCTACTTTATTTTTTACAATTTTATTTGCATATACATAAAAATAGTTAAGCAGTGTTAAATAAAATAAAATAACAACTATTTTGATATCTTTATTTATTATTTTGGTATTACCAAGTTATAAAAATAATCAGTCGAACTGTACAGGGTAATTCCAAATCAGACGTCAACCTTGGAGGAGGTGTTAGTATGGATAATTTGCTGTGGTTTGAGCCATTTTTATCGATGACTAAAAATCAACAGTTTCCGAGATATTTGAGTTCTGGTTCTGATGAAAAAGAATTAGTATGATTTGAAAGGGGATGTGAGAAGCAAATAGAGAAAAATAACGAATTCAATATTTTTTGTTGCAAATGAGCTCGAAATTTCATTAGAAAATGTATTCATAAATTATGTTCCACCATTCCATATAGGCAAGCACATGCCGTCTTTCTGATATCTTCAGTTGTTATTTTCCGCCTGAAATTTACTCATGCTGTCTTTTGATACACATTCACTATTTTATATGCCGGACATTCAGAAGGTTACTTATAAAAAATCTGCTGAAACGAAACTAGTTATGCAATCTAACGAAATCTTTTATAGAATGAAGAAGGAAATTGGCAAGTTTTTAAAATAATTTTGGCATACAAAATTGTGAAATTCGAAAGTTGCAGACAAATTGATATTAGAAATTGATTTTTCATTTATTCATATACCACATTTCAAATCATACTAATTCTTTTTCAACCTCTTATACAGCATAGTTTCGATTTTTTCGTCCATATCATATCCTTTTCTGATGAAAATAAACCAAAATTATCATCAAATTTGGTCAACGTAGAAAAAATTGACGAAATATGAACTAAGTTCAGAAATCTTTTAAAAATCACCTGAACTCCAAAAACTGATGATTTTCGGCTATTAATAAATATGGATTAAACAACAGCTAATGAGACATACTAACTCCTCCTCCAAGTTTCACGTCTTATTCGGAATCACTCTATGTAGTCTAATTAATAATCATTAAAGTGAATTCTCATGAATTCTCAGTCTTAACAAAGATAGATTGCAATAACTTGTACGACAATTATGTATACCTACTTTTAACTCCTGGCCAAACGACCAGGATAATTCACGAACAGTCAAGTTTCGGCCCGGCCGAAAGTTTCGGCCATTTTGGGCCGAAACCGAAACTAAGGCCGAAACTAGATTTCTGGGCCGAAACTGGCCGAAACCGAAACCGAACTTTCGGTCGGTCACTAGTTTTAGTTTACCATGTGTTGTCTCACCCTTGAAATTAATATTTTTACGAAAAGATAACTGCAAGTAGAATATCTTGTAAAGCTTCTACCCTTGTACTTTTCTATGGGACTATACCCTTAAGTGCATCCGCATTGCACATGGATGCATGTAGGGTGTTGTCAAACGAACACCCTCAATATCGCAAAACATGGCAAGTAGTGTCTGCTACTTGAAGGGTGTCCTCCTATCAAATGAAGACGTGTGTGAATTTCCGTGTTTATACGATTATGTGTATTTTAGTTTATGAAATGTGGATTTCAGCTGCATTGACTAAACATGTCATCTAATACATATCATAAATTATTTTTTTTCTAAACAAAGGAGCTCGCGTGTATATTTGTCTATAGACCACATTAGTTAGGTTAGAATCATTCGCTTAGCGGGAGATCCATATTCAAATTTTTTAACAAGGAATTTCACCTTTGAGATGAAACCACCCTATTTAAAAGAGGCTGTTAGTACAGAGACAACAAGTATTGGATACCTTCATCATTAGTGCATGTTTTCATGTTATTTCCACATTAAAATCTACCTCTATTTATTCTTAAATCAAAATTGAAACCATTCTAGTTCGAAAGATTTCCGTATGTCGTAGATGACTTCTGTTGTGCGTCATTACAAGGCCGATTTAGGGTTATGTTATTATTTTTGACTGATTTCGAGTGAGCTAAGACATACGTCAATCGAATTTGGTGAACACTTTTATATTTATCAATTATTTTGGAAATATACAATTTTGTTATGAAAACTTGATTCTAGATGGTTGAGAAAGGTTCACAGAATCTATTTCAACCAAAATAAACCTTAAGAAATTAGCCAAAGTATCTAAAAACAGGCGAGAAATTCGCGTAAATTTTAGGTCCATACTAAATGCATGGGGAATTCAGTGCTCGGATCCACGGATGGATCGTAATTCAAATTTCCCGCCTAACCTAACTAATGTGGTCTATTGGGTTAACTGGGTTTTAGTTTACCATGTGTGACCTCACCCTTGCAATTAATATTTTTACGAAAAGATAACTGCAAGTAGAATATCTTGTAAAGCTTCTACCCTTGTAGAGATTTAATGCCTATTTCCTGTGAAAGAATTCTAAAATGAATTTAACAACTGAAGTGCTAAGAAAGTTATCATTTTTCTAACACCTGTCCGGTATTCTTCTTATCTAGACGCTTGGAAATCCCTAATCTGTGAAACCTTATCTATCATCTTTGGTTGATAGATTATATGCAGAAAGCGAGTGAAAATTAGTCCTAATAGTGGGAGAAATTCAAGATTTCAAATTCCTAAGATTAAACAACCTAGAAAAGTTCACTGATTGGTGCTGGCATCGGAAATCTAGTAGGCATTCCCACTATTTTTCGTAAACGACAAATGAGAGTATTGTTGTCACATATTATAGGGCGGTTTTACGATTTAAACCCCAATCATTGTTAATATTACCCCCGTTTCTACCCAGAAGAAGGAACCTCCTGTTTTCCTTCTATCTGGGCTTTTCTATACATTTTACACTGAAATAACTCACTACTACTAAAAATACCATTGTAACTACTACTACAAATACCATTGTAACTACTACATCTCTTAGTGCAAGAGACAATACTATTCTTGATCTGTTGCGAAACAATACCATTGCCTTGTCTTCGTAGCAACTTAGTAGTCACTTCTTCCTTGCTAAATTTTCATATAGAAGGGAGACTTTAAATTGTATCAATATTGCATTGTACAATACTTCGTGCTTGTTATCACATTGTCGGTAACAAGAAAATACATTTTGTTGTTGTGTTTAAAGTGCGTTCGAATATTTCACCGCTTCCTATCCTCGTAATTGTTATCTTATTGCAAGTAACAACTTTCGCAGTAATCAACGAGATTACTACTGGGTGCTTAAAGTTAAGTATACCCCTTTATTCATCCACCTGATAAAACAATCAGTTTGTATAATTCTGGTCCTTCGAAAATACATTATCTCCTGATAAAAGCATCAGGACTCAACATTTGATCCTTCGAAACCATAACATCCTGATAAACCAATCAGGAACCAACACCTAGGCATCATCAAAATGAGATGTTTGATATCTGCTGATATCAACTTGAACTTTGTGGATTATCTGTGCCACATTCAGTTCATATTATGACTTATGGAACATATTATTTCCTTGTATCTAACAGACTTCTTAATGACGAACCATCGAAGATGCCTAGCAAATCAGCATGGGTTCCTGCCAGGTAGATCAGTAAGTTCAAACCTGATATCTAACCTTGAACTATGGTCGCTATGGCAATGAAAAGTACTCCAAGTGCTGCTATGGAGGTTCTCGCGGGACTCCCTCCCCTTCACCTTCTGGTGAGGGTCAAAACGAGGCTGGGAGCCTATAGCCTGCAGCTAAACGGTGTCTGGAGGCAAAGGTCATACGGACACGCTGGGATTCGGCGACCTATTAGGCACCCGATCCTGAACATTGTGAGCGACTGGAGTCCAGTAACTCACAAATTTGATCCTTCCTTCAAGCTGGGGCTAAAGCCCTCCGCGGAGGGGGAGAAAAGACCACACAGTGAACTAATATGGTTCATTGATGTCGGATGCTCTGGAGCTGGAGTGTATGGGGCAGCACCCCATGTGAGCATTTCGATGTCGCTTGGGCAATGCACCACTATATTCCACGCGGAAGTGGTAGTCATTACGACATGTGTCGTGGAGAATATTCACATGAGCTATTCCAATAGGAACTTACGAATTCTCTCGGACAGTCAGGCAGCACCTAAGGCAATAGCCAGTTGGAGAATTAACTCCAGGCTTGTGCTGGAATGCCGACAGCACCTGGAAACCTTGGCTGCCAGAAAACGAGTTGAGCTAGGGTGGGTGCCGGGACCCACGGGGACTGAAGGGAAGGAAAGAGCTGACGCACTCGCTAGAGAGGGCTCGGTTATCCCCCTCTTCGGGCCAGAGCCGTGGAAAGGGGTGACAAAATAGACTGTGAAAGGCAACATTGAAAAATGGATCCTTGCACAGCACACTCAGCACAGGAACTAAACTTCGTGCCAGCGGGATAGTAAGTTAATGATGGTGCAGCCCTGTCCCTCACTAACTAAAGAAGTCCTACTACTGAGTAGGAGTAGGCTCAGGGCAGTAACTGGCCTACTAACTGGACACTGTACCCTGGGACCTGCACAACTTCACTATGGGGACGTCCACACGACCCTGAGTGCCAGAAACCGTGCGAGAAATCTAGTCAAGGGCCTAATCCTACTTGCTAGGAAAATGGACCTTATGTAGATAATACAATGACAAGGCAGTCAGTGCAGGACTTAGCTCGGTTAAGTAAACATGAGCTGCAGCGGATCAACTAAGAGACCCTATGGAAACTGGTAACCCGAGCTGAGGGGGATAAGCAATGAGACCCTGTCATCCGTCTAACACAAAACAAAACATGGTCAATCTGGACTCAAAGTCAGGAAGCTGGCTATCCAATAGACCACATTAGTTAGGTTAGGCGGGAAATTTGAATTACGATCCATCCGTGGATCCGAGCACTGAATTCCCCATGCATTTCTTATGGACCTAAAATTTACGCGAATATCTCGCCTGTTTCCAGATACTTCGGCTAATTTCTTATGGTTTATTTCGGTTGAAATAAATTCTGTGAACCTTTATCAACAATCTAGAATCAAGTTTTCATAACAAAATTGTATATTTCCAGAATAATTAATAAATATAAAAGTGTTCACCAAATTCGATTGACGTTTGTCTTAGCTCACTCGCAATCAGTCAAAAATAATAACATAACCCTAAATCGGCCTTGTAATGACGCACAACAGAAGTCATCTACGACATACGGAAATCTTTCGAACTACACTTGTTTCAATTTTGATTTAAGGATTAATAGAAGTAGATTTTAATGTGGAAATAACATGAAAACATGCACTAATGATGGAGCTATCCAATACTTGATGTCTCTGTACTAACATTCTCCTTTAAATAGGGTGGTTTCATCTCAAAGTTGAAATTCCATGTTAAAAAATTTGAAAATGGATCTCCCGCCAAGAGAATGATTCTAACCTAACTAATGCGGTCTATAGACTATATCTTGACTTCGAAAAAGCATTCAACACAGTTCCATATTATGCAAGACTGATTTTTCAGCACTATGGTGTAATCATGGAAAACTATTGAGATGAATTGAAGAATATCTGACTGTTTGCACGACTCCGGTTAGAGTGAATGGTTGTCTTTGTTCAGGTTATAATGTGCTGAATGGTGTCCCATAAGGCTCGGTACTTGGAACTCTATTATTTGTCATATAGGTTTCGGATCTCTCTGAAAACATGATGCGCAGGGTGTGCATGTATGCTGATGAAACCAACATTTACTGTGACCCAAACATACAGCATGGCTATCTTGCTGAAGATCTGGCTACATTGGAAAGATGAACGTCTAAATTTGAGCAAAAGCACGGTCTTACATATGGGCTACAATAATCCTAGACTTGCTAAGTCGCTAAGTATATTTAAAGAGGTATCTAGAATATGCTAACAAACCTGATGGAACAATATGTTGAACAGTCCTCCCTATACTCATTTTTCAGTATTGAGTTAATGGTCTTTAATTCACACAAAATTGTTATTACAGAAATTCCACTATTTCCAAACAAGAAAAATCTTCATTTAAGATAATTATAATTAAAAGGTTTCTTTGTGGGTTTTCTCTCGCAAACTCTGAAAAATATCTATAAAATAAAAAATAATTACTTTGTGATTTGCTTCTGCGTAAGAAGCATAATATACCTGTCAGAAGCAATCAATCGAACAATGTTGCCAACAAACAACAACTACATCGTAACATTTCGGAGTCTATATCAGACTCCCTCGTCAGACACTGAACGAAAATCTTCAGAACTGTTTTGTTGATAGTTATTTTGAAATTCTCGAATTTCAGAGTATCCTTTAATGATTACTTAAGATAATTACTTACTTCGTTGGATTTTTGGCTATTCCATAATTATTGTTTTCACCATTTCAGAATACTCTGAAACCAAGTGAGTATGCAATCTTAAAACTAGTGGTTCAAACTGCTAACAATGAAGGTCATGTTTGGGGTGAAATCCAGATTGAAACAGATTATGAGAATCTTTCCATTCCTGTTCAATTCAAAGTGGCAGCTGGAAAGTTGGAAATTGGTCCAGATCGCTTGGTTTTTGATCAATGTTTTCCAGTGAGTAGCAAATATTTATAGAATCATTTAAACTTTAGTTTATAATGATGATTTTTTAAGACGATAGGAGCCAGGGTTTAAATTGAAAACCAATTCTTCAAATTATCATTTGAATTTAGTCCATTCATTTTTTTGTAAAAGACCTAGACAGATCATGGGAACAGGAACACCTGTTCCAGGACGTACAACATTAGGTTTCTACACAGATAACCATTGCTAATTTGTATGCGACCTTGGGATTACGTGTTTACAATGGTCGAGAGTGTTAGGAGACAGAGCCGTACTTGAAAATTCGTGAAATATCATGCAACTTAGGGGGTGGATAGCAACACTATTATGCATATTTTATATATGCAATTTGTGGTGAAATTATTTATTTTGATGAGTTCTACCTTCTGTTAAAAAAAGACTCACATTTGAAAACACCCTGTATACAGATTTTATTTTTTTATTTTGGAAAATTTGTCCAACAACCCATATATTTTGGGAATATCTGCCATTTCGTAAGCCGAATAGTTTGTAAACCAAAGTGATATTCTTCCAGGGAAAAATATGTTCGCATCCTCTCAAAGTGTATTCCACTTTCAACGAACCTATGATGATAAAGGATATTATAAGCTTACCTCCCGACCCACGTCTGCACAGTAGAAACTCTGGTCATATTTTACCACATACAACCAAAATCGTTGGTCATCTTTACTTGAATCCCAATATTGGTTGCGGTAATGAATGTTACACAGGATTACATCAAGACCTATATAGTAAGTTTTAAATTAACTACGCTAATGGATATATGGTGGAAGTCCCAGAATTACCACGCCCATAATAAAGAAGTTGGAATAGAATGTCCTCATTTCTCTGCATAACTTGAAACACTTTATTTCCAGCAATCTTCAATACTTTAGATATGCAGGTTATGGTAAGAATAGTTGAGCTCCTCGACCTAGATGGTGTGTAAGTAATTCAAACTTGAATTCATTAATGAACTAATGGATTGCTTGACGAAACATTTGGCCGAGTGCGGATGTTTTTTTCAATAATTAATTATTTACGCTGCAATAATTTTTCCCAAGTTTTTGCGATTATTACATTCAACAGCATATGGGTGATTCCATTCTAACTGTGATTTTTATGTCCTATACTATTTGCTCTTACTGCCCATATATTATCAATCTATTATTCGATTTTTCATATCAATACAACCCCCTTGAACACTATTCAGCACTTCTTCAATTGAGAGAGCCAAAAATAATAAGTAGATTTGCACAAAAATAATTCCGATGATTATAGTATTAGAGAGAGAAGTAAAGATTACCTCTCTTTCTGAGGTGGCAACACCAAATATGTGTGTCAGGTACTTCTGGAATTATCCCCTATATCGATAGAAGTAACTAAAATATATAATATAAATTATAACAGATATGTAAGATATTCATTAATGATATTTATTTATTGTAGATCAATGGTTAAAGACTCTCATGCTTCCAAAATCTGTAGTTAACTTCGACCTTAATTTGTTCAATACCTTCTACAACAGATTTCTGAATATAACCTCGAATGGAATGAGAAAATGGCAAAATCTTACCCTTCGTTTGGATACATCAGAAGTGAGAAGCCACATGTTCAAAACCAGAGTCAAAATGAGTTGGCCCAGCTTAATTCATGGCAATCCTGATAATAAATCAATTATTTCATTCCCCCTTACTCAAATCGGAAATGTGTCATACAGGCATATAACTATAAAAAATCCATCAAGTAATACGTTGATCATACAGATTCTTTTGGACAGGGTGTATCCTAACATTGAGCTTCTATATGAGGGACTGCCTTCCGCAAGTTTGCCGGCATATTTCCCTCCTTCAAATTCTGACAACTTTTTCTTTGTGAAAAATGATGTCGATCGTAGCAACTTTTTGAAAAAAATTAATATGAAGTTGCATTCTTCTACACTACCATTAATCTTAAAACCAGGTGAAAATTACACCCTTTCAATAGGGTTTCGTGGTGAGAAAGTGGGAGAATTCTCTACACTACTTTTCTTCAGAAATAATTTAACTGTTATGGAAGTATTAAGACTAAAAGGGAGAAGTACTGAACCCATTTTTAGATTTGGAAATAGAAGACCAGGGGCGATACAACCCCTGATGTTTGAATTCACCGAAAAACATGTCAGGGAATGTGAAAGAGATAAACATTTCAGATATCATGACCCCAACATAGCAATAAAAAGATCGTTCACTGCAAGAAATACTGGTGAAATTCCTATAGTTGTAAGAAACTTTTATATAAATGACGCAGTTTGTGAAGGATATGGTTTTAAAGTTTTGAACTGCATACCCTTTATTCTGCCAGCAAATGGAACAAAAAAGATAGACATAGAATTTACACCAGATTTTACCTTAGCAAAAGTTGTCCGTTCTTTGATTTTAGAATCAAGCTGTAATGGTAATATAAATTATACTCTTCAAGCCACTATCCCATCATATTATATATCCTTATGTTCCAGTAAGGTACCCAGGCCGTTCTGGGAATGGTATTTGGGCTATATCACAGCCATTCTGATGTCTGTTACATTAATTTTTATATTATTTATAGCTATATTTGATGCTGAAAAAATCAAAAGGCAAATGATTGATGTAATTCTTGCTAATAGCCCAACTGTTCAACCAGTTTTAGATTTGAGGTTAGTTGGACAACAAGTACGAGAAGAAGTGAAAAATATAAAGACAGAAACAACTGATGATATTGCTAAAAATGATTCAAAAATCAATAATAAAAATGAAGCTTGTAAAATCAAAACGGAAATGGAACAAAATCCTGCTGTAGTACCTGCAGTTCTGAAAGGAAAAAAGAAACCGGGTAGAAAAAATATTAATGAATGTTCAGAATTTATAGAGGTTCCCAAAAAAGTTGTAGAAAGTATTAAACAAAAGACAATTAACATGGTAGATAAGAAAGATAAAGAAGAAGAAAAGAAATCTAGTCATAACAAGGAGAATAAGAAAATAATTGGCTATAAGAAAACAAATAAATTGCCAGCTGAAGAAGAATCGTTATCTTCAACAACAGAATCTAGTTGTAATGCAGATGATATTCCTGAAGCTAGAGACAGCAGTCAGAAATGTTCAAAATTAAATTTGAAGAAAATTAATAAATCTGAAAACATATCTAATAAAAAATTATTAGAAGAAAGTCTCAAAGAACAGTCACCTGCTCAAACTAGAATAGACAAAAAAAAGTGTCCTAAAAATACACTCAAATCCAAAGAACATATTGATAACAGCAAAAATCAAACAAATGGTAATAAAAATGAAGGTAGAAAGAGATATCCCAAGGATTACAGAGATAAAAACACTCCATCTAAAAAAGTAATAGAAAAACCAGGTACAAAAACTTCTGAAAATCCAAACCTTCCTGCTACTTTGACGACACCCACCACAACTAGAGTATGGACAGAAAATCGTGCTACATTCAGTGATGTTGTTGCTAGGAGTGATGGCATTTCTAACAGTCGTCTTGGAAATATTATGAATCAAACATCGTTATATGTTGATACACATATACCAACTACGACACCACTAGGTCCTATTGGTTCAAAACCGACTGAGAGCTGGCCTAACGGTGGCAGCATTCACCATCAGTCTTGGCAGGAACATCATAATGAGTCAGTTAACAGTTTTTTCTCAATTGGCTCCAATCATGAATCTCAAAATATTGCATCAAATTTATTGAATAACATGTCGACCAGTACATGGAGGAACCCATTGGAAAATCAGCAAACAAACCAGTATGACTCATTAAGAGGAAGTAGTACAAATTTGATGCCATCTATACAAGGTTTGTGAAATCCTCTTTTAAATGTTAAAAAATAAATGAACGTTTCGAATAAATCATATACAGTATGGTGCAATTGAAAGGAATAAATTCGTTATTTCGTAAACCGGCGAATTTAAGGAAAAATCTCGAAACCCATCGATTTTTATTCTTAAACAGGCTATTCGTAAGGAAACCATTTTATTTTTGACGTCATTTTATTTTTGACGTCATATTAAATAATAATAATAAAATTTTATTAATTTTTTAAACAAATACAAAAATCAATTTTTGTACATTATTGATATGGCTGAATAGGTATTCAAAAGACCTTTCAAATAATGTATTACAACACCCACCTTTCCATCTGAAAATTTTAGCGATGACGTCATCACGCTCACATAGATAACGTCAAAAATAAAAAGGTATCCTTACGAATAGCCCGTTTAAAAATAAAAATCGACGGGTTTCAGGATTTTTCCTTAAAGTCGCCGGTTTACGAAATAACGAATTTATTCCTTTCATTTGCACCATACTTTATATGTAGTGCTCCACAAAAGTTAAGGAAGTTCGGAAATTTTGAGTCTGTTTCAAAAGTTTCACAGTTTCAGTTGAAAATTTATTTTAGTATTTGTAGTTCAAAATCAGTTCACTCAAAAAATCGAAAATAAAGTTCAGTAAAGAGTATGGCCTCCTCGAACATCAACCACAGCCTGACGATGCCTTTGCATACTTTCTATCAGATTGTTCAAGTAGCCTTGATCAATCTCTCTCCAGAATTGTGGTAAAAGCAGTCTGAGTTCTTGGTATGTGGAGGTGGTTGAAGAGATTCCAAAGCTCTATGTAGCTAATCCCAAGCGTGTTCAATAGGATTGAAGTCTCGCGACAGAGGGGACAGAGCCAAATGTGGAATACCATGGATTTCGAGAGCTTCATCGGCAATTCTCGAACGTTAGGGTGGCGCTTAATCGTCCAACAATAAGAAATTTGGCCCAATAGGAGCATGAAGCAAACGAATAATATTGTCAATGACTGGCTCTATGTAAATCTGCGCATTCATGTTCACGCCCACTATCTGAAAACCGTCCATATCTCCATTCATTAACAACACAGACCTCCATTGATCGTTCCAATTCACGTGCTCATTGGCCTATTCCAATCGAAGTAGTATATGATTTTGAGTTAGTGGAATCCTTCGCAAAAGTCGAGAATGTAGATTAACGTCTCGAAGTCTTCGATGAACAGTTTCAATCGAAACCAAAACAGCAGTATCGTCCAAAAGGCGCTGTTGCATGATTCGACAAGTACTCAAAGGCTCTCTACGGGTAGATTGTCAGAAACCGATCTTGTTCAGGAGTAGTAGATCTTGAGCGTCCACTTCTCGGTCTTTCGGTTACGTTTCCAGTTTCTCGATATCGATGGACGAGCCAAGAAACTACGCTTTAACTAACTTGAGAGCAATTCTTAATTTCTCTCTGATTACTATTCCTATTGGCTTCATCTGCACTAAGTCTACGTCTAGGCCATAGACAAGATATACTATAGATGGGCCACTCTAACGTTATTTCTGTCCTTGCAACACTAGCGGTGCGGCACTGGGATTATTTGAAGCTCGAACGAGCGGGAAATTCAAATATATCTCCCATATATCCTATATTCTATTATATTGTTTTCCAAAACACTGCCAAACACCAAGTTGACGATAATTCGTCAAAATCCTGGCATTTGACAATGTTTTTGGAACAATGGTTTTCGCTGTAATCAGATTCATGAATTTAAGTTCAACATTTCATGTGAACTACATGTACATATATATTAGAAAAAGAAAGAATATCTAAATTAAAAAATACATTTGGAATGATAATAAAATTTAGTGTGACATCAAAATTAATTATACAGCATATGAGGTAAAAACTTTCTTCAATAAAATTATCCTTATATACCTTCAAATTTGAAGGAGCAGTTAAATGAATGGCTGCCTTAATTCCAATATTCATTTACAAGGACAAAATCAAATGTGAAATATCGTACAAAAAATGGTTATCATTATGCGAGTACAACACAATGTGGAAGTATATTCTACTCCAATATACATTTAGAAGGACAGAATCAAATGAGAAATATAATACAAAAAATGGATATCATTATGCACAACATACTGTGAAAAACATTTTGTACGTGAAAATCACCCAGTGGTTTCTCTATATAGCCTATTTATAGCAAGTACATTTGCAAAACCTTGATCACAAAGAAGTGCCACGACATGAGGCCCACGATCTAACAATATCTTCAAGTAATTTGGAAAGATCATCACGTTTCATTCCACCATGATTGAAGAAATAAGCTAAGGTTGTTTGTTTCTATTTATGAAAAACTCCCCTAGCCATGAAGACCATAACGCCTATAAGGCGTATTCTTTTTACCAATTTCAGCTGAGATTCTCAGTTCTGACTCAGTAGTTAGAAGGCAAAATGCAAGATTCTATGCATCTATTGAGATGAAACAAGGTAAAAAGAATACGGCTCTTGTCTGCAATATTAGGAGAACACTTAATCACTTTACTTGTATTCTTATTACAGTTTTTTACCGAACATCAAACAGTGATATTCGAAAAAGTTTATTTCACAACACTCAGATTTCACCAAAACTATGTAAAATGTAAAAATAAATAAAAACAAGCACGCCGGTAGCGGACAGCTGATCTGTGACAGCTGATAAAGCATCACGTGATCCACAAATCGAGCGAAGGCAGAGACATCCTCAAATTTGTGTGGGATTATTCGAACTATTCTAACGGACCAGACTTTAGTGAGAGAGTTTCCACCCCATGGTCTAGGCATTATTGCAAAACAAATTTTCAGATGTTGAATGTAAGAACGTAAAAGAATAACTGATCCAATTTTCTCAGAAAAGCAAACGACAAGAACTTGCCTGAAACTGACAAAGTTATCAAACGAGGAGCAAAAAAAACATTCAGATATAAGAGAGTAAACATTTGGATACTCATAAATGAACATTTGGTGACAAGAATCAACAACTTTTGAAAAGGTTACAAAATTTCTGAATTTCCTTAACTTTTGGAGCAGTATATATAAAGAGTCTAAATAAACTCTAAGAAATTCTGCATAAACAAGCAAATCGATTCTTGATTTAAACTTGATTGGATTTGGATTTTTCGGAATACTAAGAAACGAATATTAAAAATCATTGACGTGAATTTGATACTCTTAGGCGAGCTTGCTTATGAGATTATTATGATTATACTGACCCTCCTAGGTCCAGGTTCACCAGAAACTCTCAGCAGCTTTTGTGAGTTGGAAGAATCAGTTGTGTTCGAATTGATCAACGTGAGCAAGCGCGCCAAAGAGTACTGACTCTTTTTGTCAGTGCTTTTTAATATTTTCAAACTCTATTATAGAAGAATTTTTCTACTTGAAGAAAAGTATAATATGAAAAATTTAGATTATATGCCCTACTACTGTGAATATAATATCAGATGTAATATTACATTTCAATCATTAGATGAAATTTTCAGTAGCTGCCAACATTCAGTACTAATACTCCATTATAGGTACTTCTAAGGGCTCTACGACCCAAGGAACCGCGACTGTCCAACCCCTAACATACCAAATTTGGCTCTAGGGTGTGGACAGTCAATCAAAAAACACAATTTGCACCAGAACAACACACGCAGAATGGCCATGAGGTGGCAGTTAGGCCTTCCAGTTTCTACTGTCCTACTGTCTTGAAAATTTCATCCACCGTTAGTCGACTCATCCAATCGCCCCTGTACTTGCTTGCATTAATCCGATTGCCCCTTTATATGCGCAAATTCCATTCTGTTCATGTAGTCAAAGCTTGACAGTAATATCCGAACTACGCCGGACGCAATTGACCCTAACGTTACGGACGATTTCTTTATGTTGAGCGCCTTTTCTTTGAATACAAATGTGATTCAATACCAGATCCATGACCACTAGACGTAATCCATTCTCAGTCCAACCCAAACTACGATTCATTAGCCCAAGTGGTTCAGTCCCAATAGATTCGATATAAAAAATTGGAAAATCACTGACGTGAGGTCATTCTGCTTTAGCGCACTTGTTCAAAATCATAGCCAGAGCGGTCACCCATCAAGGTTCTGAACTCGCCCAACGTTGCTTGGCTTCTAGAAAAAAATTATATTTTTCCAATATTTCCTACAACATAAATCCGATCGAGTTTAAATCTAGAACTTGACTCTAAAATGATGTTATCATCAAACTCTATTCATCTATTATGAAATCGGAAGAAATGAAAACTTCATATAGATTCCTAAAAATGTTCCTATCGCTTTTAAACTTACTTTTGGTGCTGGTTTTGAAAGGTAGGTATTTTGGTAAATTAGAGAGAAAAATTCGCCGTTTTAATAATAAATATGTTCAATCTGGCAAGAAATGTATATACCTTGCTTTAGGTATTAGATCGAAGTCCTCAAAATGTTCCTCTCAAACTGCTCTATAAAGAGGTAGAAGAAATATGTTGCCGTAACTTATAAATTCGTCAGCTCTCTTGAACATGCATAATAATTTTTCAATTGCTGTTACCATAGACATAATATAATATTGCATTAGGACTATTAGGTCAATGGCTGTCACAGGAAGAAACACATTTTCGTTCTCATTAATATCAGCCTATAGAGTGTAAAGTTACTCACTCCAAATAGAAAATAATCCACAGAAAAATTCATTACGCACTATTTAATTCACAAAGACTAGGTATTAAATCACAGAATAGATATCGCTTATATTCTTGTATTGCTCTAACTCAAGTATACTACACACTGATTTCTCAAAAATATAATGACTCATGCGGTACATGTAAACAAACCGGTCAGCATGGCGGACTATCGACACAGATTAACAGTAATCTGTGCTATCGAATAGCGTACTATGTTGCCATTTAATCACCTTCCAGGCCAGTATATACAGAAGGTAATGGTTATGGCTGACCAAAGTTTCAGCCAATATCAATAAATCACCCTCTATCTTAGAAAAGATATTTAATTGTTGTTTTCTGGCTCCCCTAGGTACCATCTCTTCAACAAAAACTATGTACAGTTTTTCACAGACCATCCTGTATGATTAACGTGTGTAATTAAATGGTGTGCGTTCCTGTATGTTTATGAAGTATTATTTTTTTGAATTCTTCTTTCAAATATTTCGTATAAGACAATCCTTACCACAAATATGGAATTAAAAAGGGTGTGATAAATAAGCAGTAATATTTTAATTACAAGCCCTCTTCATATTACTCTTATGAATATAAAATAATTTGGTTTTCCAGATTATAGTTTGAATTCATGGACTAGTAGTCATCTTTTACACCCTAATGCATACTCGAACAGCACAAATGGTTCAAGTTTGTTAGGAGGGTTGTCTACAATTAGTCATCTTACTACGTCGTCTACATCCTCTTCAGTACAAAACAGACCAAATGAATATTCATCCAATTCCTCCACACTGTGGCAACAATGGACGCCATTCAATATACCAATAAGAAGAACTCCTCCTGGTTTTCAAAATATCCATCAAAATATTGTGGTAAGATTTCGATAAACTTTAGCAGAGAAATCTGCTTTTTCTCATTTAGTCATATACATGTTGTTTCATAAAGAGTGTTTAGCCTTGTACCTGCGGACAAGGGCAGGCATAACCTATCAGATAAACACAATTTATGTTTAATTAAAGTTTCATGGTTTTCGAGTTTTTGGACGTTTTGTTCGATTCTAGTTGTTATGAATCATCAAAACTTCCTTCAACCTAATCATGTCCAATTGCTCAGCAATCATAAGCAAACATAACATAAAATAATATAAATTTTATATTGTAATTGTAGTATGAATATGTTTTATATATTTTTCAGGAGAACAATGAAAATCCAGTAACTACAGACAGTTATAATCCATTCTCAAGTAATATGTGGACAAGCAATAACATTTGGAGATATTCTGAGGATTCTTAAAAGTCCAGCATTATTTGCCATACATTTCTATGGGCCATTTGCACTTATCTTAAGTAAAAACTTGGCTTATTTTCAAGACTGTTAAAATACTCATTTGTTGTGGTTTTCGTCACAACTTTACTAGAAGTGTGAACATGTTCTACTTTCCTATTACATTGTTTTATTTCTTCTCAAATTGAATTTAAAAACTGTTTTGAAGAATGATTGTGGGCTTTTTTTCTTCAAATAACCTGATCATATTCAATGGCTTTTTTTGCTCTGGTGGAAGAAAAAGCAGGCAGGAATAATATCACATATTCTTGTTTAACTGCTTGTGTAATATCTAACAAGTTTTCGACAGTTCAAGGTATAAACGAGACCATAATAAGAAAGATGCTGAGCTTTGCTAAAAGCCAGTTTATTTAAAATAGACTTGATTTCAGACCATTCCGCAGTACAACAGTGGGCATTCCATTTAACCTGTGATTAAGATTACCTATATGCTACATTTCTACTGTATACAGAGTGTCCCAACGAAAATTTGAACCCCCAGAACTCAGAAACAAAGAACAGGTCAACTTCTGTTTTGAGGAGGATGAATTTCCATCATGAGTTTGTTCCGAAAAAACCACCCCCATGAAGGTAACATGAACCCCCAACATTTTCTGAATAGAGAAGAGATGTCGAGTGTCAAGAAATCAATTTATGTTCTGTACACAACCCAGTTAATATTTTCAAAATCGGTTCATTATTCACAAAATAATGTAAGAATTGAACTTACCATCAAAAGGTGATGTTGAACCGCCAAACTCAAAGTCAAAATTATGAAGTTGAAAAACCTTACGGAGTAGTTGAATTACTTCATTCACCATGACTTCCACTAAACTTTGAATAATCTATAGAGTTCTAGATTATCAACTCCTTGTTAATATTTAATTTTTGGTTCAACCGTAAAATTTAAAATCAGGTATAATCAAGGCATATTTTAGTGAAACTATGTTGCTCAGTTTATTGGTACACAATTATTATTTATATTATATCATGAATCATTAACTTCATTGCAGGGAATGGAGAATATATAAACTATGATCATAATATTTTATATCAAATTACACCATTTAACAGTACCAACCCTCCAATGTTTTTATGAGTAAGACTAGATGATTAATTTTTTCTATTGAAAATAAGCATTTCTATAATGACATATAAATATCTCATAGTAATACTGTTCAATTCCTCATGTAACTAATGTAATGTTATGAATCAGATAATTCTTCTTCGTCACCTCCTATTGCTTTCCAAAATGCGGTTACCATTTGTTCCGCACATTGTTTTCTTTGGGTGGAAGGCAATGAATTCAGACTTACCCTCATTGTTTGTAACTGAGAGAATAACTCTGTAAAGTCATCAAAGTTATCATCTGAAATATTATCAGTTTCATCTTCACTTCCTTTATTAGTATATTCTTTTTCCAATTTATTTGAAGTACCTTTCTTGTTCTGTGATTTCATTTTCAAGTTTGACCAAGTGTGTGAATGTAAAGCCTCTATTATTCTCTCAACCCCAAACTTCTCCTCGAAGTCAGAGGCTGTATCTTCTTCATTTGAATCATTTGCATTCTTAGGATAGAGTTCTATAAATTCATATCTTTTCTTAAGACACCATTCAATAGCTTCTGATCGTGTGACTTTCGTTCCTTCATCACAATAATTTGCAACTACGATTTTTACATCTGGATCACAGTCTTGTGTGATTTTTTCCCAGGATTCTAAATCTTTGAGACCAGTACTCTTATTTGTATCCACATGTATGATTAGAGCTTCAACACTATCATTAAAATCCTCAGATCTTTCAAAATCTGTCTCTGTTCCTACTAAACAAACTTCTGCATTGTAATACTTAGAGTCTATACACCAGTTACATTTTACTATTCCTGTAGAACCATCATTGTCAACAGAAGTTGATTTGGATATCAATTTGATAAGAGATTGGGGTTTTGTATTTGTATTACTTAAGACTAATACACATGGTTTCACTTCCATTTTGTGAGATTCCGCTAATTTATGGGGCTGGTATTAAATTTCTAAAGTTGTGCCTTGATTTAAAATTCAATCTTGTTTGATTTCTTCATTATATCAAAATCTTGTCTGTTTTTAAGTTGCGAACATAGAGTATAACCAAAATTTGAATCTAGGTTATTTTATAACCACAGAAGCATATTAATCTGTTCTTTTTTATCGTTTTTGTGCTAGGCACACAAACCAACGGCACAACCTAGCCCTTAGCAGGATTCAATATTCAATCCTGAGACCTCCGCTACCGCAGCAGATGTCACTCCCACTAGTCCCACTGCACCACCGTGCCTGGCATAATTTGATTATGGGTCATTATGAGACCTACTACTACAAGTAAAAAAATTATACTGATCAAATCTTCAGCGTTCAGACAGAAAAAGCAATTGAACAGAATATATGGACATAGTGTAATGAATATTACTCTATGGATATAGAAATTATAACCTAAAAGTTTTAAAATAATATTCAATTTTTAATTACAAGGAACAATGTTGGGAATATATAGAAATTTAGTATTACGCTCTGTTTATAAATGTCCTGGTAACCCAAATCTTTTCAGTACTCTAACAGAAGCAGCTAAACTAGTCGAAACTCCTCAAGAATTCGACAAGTTGTTCAAGACGGTTGAAGTGGAACTTCGAGGAAACGACCCTGCTGTACTGAATAGTTTTGTTAAATTTGCTAAAACAGCAGGAAATCACTTAAACATACAATCACAATCGTAAGATAATTCTTTGTGTAATGTGCAGCTCCAATTGAAAACTAATTTTCAGGTGGCAATTGCGTAAACCTACCCATACAAGATATACAGTTCTGAAATCAGTACATATTCATAAGAAACACAGGGTTCAATATGAGTTTAGAACTTACTATAGTTTTATTAACTACAAACATTTGACTGAATCTACTGCATCTACTTTATTGGAATATATTGAAAGAAATCTGCCTGAAGGTGTAGCATTAAAAACTACCATGGTGAGGAAATACTTTCAATAAGTTCTAATTAATCTGCACTTTTGCAATAATTTGTTCACTTTCCAGATAGAGCTACAAAAATTACCAGAACATCTAATAAATGATAACCAAGGACAAATTGAATCATCAATTAATTCTTAAAATATAATTATCAATTGTATACTTAATATAATGTAAAAAGAAAATTGGGTAATTCCTTTGAACATATGAATAACCTAATGAATAGTGCAAAGCCAAAGATGCAGGCCATATTATTTTTATTCTAGAAAATTATGAATCCTAATTGAATCAATAAATAATTCAAAAATTGTTTCTTTGTGTAAAAATTGGTCAAGCCCTGTGGACAGGAGCTTTTGCGCTCTTGTTCTTGTTCACTCCGAAATCATTGGCCTCTGGGAATGATATAAATGGATTCTTACGATAGAACTGCATCATGAAAGAAATAATTGAATTCAAACAGACCGATTCTCCCCAAATAACGAACTCATCCGAGATATTCATTCCTCAAATCTACTCTGAAATTTATATAATATCAATTAAAACTTAGACAATATTGCAGTTTTGTTTTCACTGGAGATATTCTGAACCCAATTTAATTATGTATCTTATCAAAGAATATATTTCCATCATAATATGGATTATCCACTGTTATTATATTATCACCTTAAAAGTGTAATATCATATCATCCTCATAATTCTAGGATAGCTGAGGTTATTTAATTGGTCATTTTGCATTCAATCATAATTTGTTTTTGGGCGCATGTTCTAGGGGAACATCGTCCTATCATTTCGTCCAAATGTCTGTAATTTTCGAATTTCGAGCTGAAAATTGGCTAATAGACTAATTCGGACTCCCTGATCACGAATCCGGTGTCAGAATTTTGGGTGCCGTATGGCCGGCCGGCCGTAGGCACGATAACAGGAGCACCGAAGGTCCTATCGACTTCAAACTTTCTGGGTAGGCTTCTGATCAAAATGCGACGGTTAAGTTCGTTAACGGGCAAAATCGGCCGGACGGTTTAGGAGTTATAGACATTTAAAATTTTGAGGTTATTTCCCTGATATTTCAGGAACTAAAGAAGATGTTGAATCGAAACTTGGTAGTCAGTTCGAGGATATAAACGCGCAACTTTTGGCATAATTCTGTTATGATCGAAATGTTGGTAATTTTTAAAAAAATATTTCTTTTAATTTTTTCGAAAAAAAATTTTTTTTTTCGTGAACTATTCATCAGATTGCAACAAAAACTTGTACTAACGTCAATTGTAGTATTTTGCAACATTGTGCAAAATTTTGGCTCTATACGATTTCAATTTCTGGAGATATAAGACAAAATGTGTCAAATTTCCTGGGTCTCTCTCAGTATTTTCATCGATTATTCTATGAATTCTTTGAATTCCACCGAAAACAAATTCAAAGACATAAACATAAAGAATCAAGTCATAGTTTAGACGTCGAAAGAAGGACGATGTTGATCGACTTGAAAAGGTACCTATTTCAAGAAATGCAATAATGAAGTGCTTAATTTATGGATATAATATTATCTAAGTATTGTTGGGATCGGGCAGTTGGAAAATTTTTTAATAAAAAAATTTGTACCGACGTTAAATCAAGCATTCTACACGAGTGTGCAAAATTTCAGTTCGATTCGATCTCAATTCCAGAAGATATTGCTTAAAATTCACATTCCAGCGTGTTTTGACGTTCTATGGTCACAGAAAATCGTCACAAAAATCTATTTACCTCATTTGACGGCTGTTTGTCAAATCAATTAATTCCAATAATTGATGTCAGATTTCCTACATACCAAGTTCAAACACATTTTATTATATGGAAAACACTTATTATGATCACGTTCTACAGGAATTGATACTAAATAGAAGCTAGATGAAGATTATTGTAATGGAAAATTTGTGTTCCAAAATAATATTAAGGTATTCAACATGATACTGCTTTTTTTCTTTACTGGTCAGTACGGGCCACAAGGAAGATGAACATGCGCCCAATAGCTCCTGTCCCCAGGGCTTGAACCAATTTTTAGAAAAGAAGGTGTATTTTATATCAAGAATAACGAACCATAAATAATTTTGACATTTATCTCTCATAGGAAAATAAGATTACATGTAAGAATACAGATCATATAATAATTCATAGATAGAATGATTAAGTAGGTACAGCATTCTGTGAAAACATAGAAGTACGATTCATTATTGAAATTGTGAAAAATCATATCTCCGAAAGTATTAGCTTGTAAGAGTTGAAAATGATACCAATGGATTTCTATGGTGAAACTGCATCTCAAAAAAAATTAAATTTGTAATGTAAAAAAAATTTTTTTTTTCGTTACCTACTCCGAAACCATCATGCCTATTTTGCCCAATAACGAACTTCACCGAGATATTTATCTCCCAAACCTACTCTGACAATTTCAACTGCCTGGCTCATTCTGTTCAAGGGTTATTGTAGAAACAAAATTTCCAAAAATTTTTTTTGACACTTTACAGCAACCCGATCAATACAAAACTTCGCATGCATATAAAGGTCATTATTCAACAATTTGATGCTAAATTTCAGACAGATCGAGTTATCGGTTTCGGAAAAATATTCATAAAACATGTTTTTACTAAAAACCGCCATAACTCCGGAACCGCTTGGTGGATTTCGCCCGTTAACGAACTCGTCCGAAATATAACGCTCCAAACCTGCCCTGCATATTTCAATCCTCTAACTCCTTTCGTTCGAGAGTTATCATGTAAACGGCCGGCCAGACAGAATCGATTTCGACCACGGATTCTGGATCAGTGAGTCGAACCTAATCGTTTAAGACCATTTTCAGCCAAAAATTCGAAAATTACAGACATTTGGGTAAAATGATGAGCACTATGTTCCAAGGAACAAGAGCGCTAAAAATGGATAATAATAAGAAATGTATGAATTTCTAAATGTGGATTATACAGGATCCTTATTAACTACTAGCTGACCCACGCAACTTCGCCTGCGCCAAATCGTTTATTGCGGTTGCAATTTTATTTCCAAATGCGAAAAATCTTAAAAAAAAACCTAGAACCCGAGTGCAGCGCCTCCTACCGGGACAATTGAATTTCCAAGTTATCCAGGGACCCACTCAAACACGTAATTCTAAAAATAACCTAGAACCCGATTGCGGCGCCACCTACCGGGTTCAATTGCGAATACGAACTACCCAGTACCCACTCAAACGTATCTGGTTAATCCCTACCACAGAATAACACAAATAATCCCTACTCCGTGCTGTTTACTTGGTACGAGACACCGGTATAGTCTGAAAAATGAGTGTTGTTCCAGAAAGACGAGTAAATTTTGAAAAATCTAGCACTAAGTATAGCAGGAATAAACTGCCTTGATACTAATAAAAATAAATATTTTTTTTGTACAAAAATTTTAGCTTTGCCATAAGCTCAGGGAAATTTTAATCGAAGTAGAGTGAAAAACATTCACAAAAAAAAGTACTGACGTGTGGTCAGTACTCTTTGTCGCGCGTGTTCACGGTGGCTAATTTTAATTGAATGATGAGTACTTCAAGCTCAGTGGATAGAACGAGTTGGAAAATAACACAACTGACTCTCCTTAGTCGCACAAGCTCCTAGAAGATTTGGGAGAGTCAGTATAATCCTAATCATGTTTATAGCACGCGCGCCAAAGCAGATTGCTTTTTTACACTTTTTCTTTCATTGTTAAGTCAATCTGCTTTGGCGCGCGTGGTATAATTATGATTTGGATTATACTGACCCTCCCAAATCTTCTAGGAGCTTGTGCGACTAAGGAGAGTCAGTTGTGTTATTTTTCAATTTTATTACTCTATCCTGATGGCAGCTTAGATACAGCACTGTTAATTTTTGAACCGACAGTGAATGGTGTCCACTATCCTTTGGGTAGATCTTCGGGTCGCTCTATCGACTGAGCTTGAAGTACTCATCATTCAATTCAAATTAGCCACCGTGAACACGCGCGCCAAAGAGTACTGACTTCACGTCAGTGCTTTTTTTTTTTCAAGTTCCTTTAACAAATATAGCTATCAATACAGTTTGTCTGCGCATGCGCAATCTACTCGTGGCTGCAAGTCCTCCCAAAATTACACACCTAACAAAAAACTCCAATTCTCCATCATTAGTGGTTCAGGAGATATCGCTTCTTGAATCCACGCATGCGCAGGGATTCTATGGAGGAATAGCATCCGCCACCCCAAAACCCCAATCCTCTTTGATGAAAACACCAGCAGTTAAATCACTGATGGTCTGCTCATGCGCATAACGAAAAATGCCCGTAAGGGCTAACATCGATTTCAAAATTAGCCCCAGGCCACGTATGGACACTTCAACTCGGACACAACGCTACATCCCCCAAACTGATGACTTATCCGTGCACTAAGGTGCCATGAATATCCTTTTAAAACCTCACAATATTGGCTCAGCACTTCCGACATAACCCGTACAACCCAAAAACAGTCACTTCTCTCCTGCGCATGTGCAATTCACTTGCGGCTGAAAGTCCTCCCAAAATCACACACCTTACAAAAAACTCCGATTCTCCAACACTAGTGGTTCAGGAGATATTGCATCATGAATCCACGCATGCGCAGACCCTCATCAGGGATCTGAATTCTATGGAGGAATAGCATCCGCCACCCCAAAACCCCAATCCTCTCTGACGAAAACACCAGCAGTTAAATCACTGATGGTCTGCTCATGCGCATAACGAAAAATGCCCGTAAGGGGTAACATCGATTTCAAAATTAGCCCCAGGGCCACGGTACGGACACTTCAATTCAGAAACAAAGCTACATTCCCCAAACTGACTTGTCCGTGCACTGAATTGCTATGAATATTCTTTTAAAACCTCACAATATTGACTCAGCACTCCCGACATAACCCGTACAACTCAAAAACAGTCACTTCTCTTCTGCGCATGCGCAATCTACTCGCGGCTGAATGTCCTTTCAAAATCACACACCTTACAAAAAACTGCGATTATCCAACATCAGTGGTTCAGGAGATATCGCATCTTTAATACACGCATTCGCAGACCCATACCAGGGGTTCTATGGAGGAATAGCATCCACCACCCCAAAACCCCAATCCTCTCTGACGAAAACAACAGCAGTTAAATCATTAATGGTCTGCTCATGCGCATAACGAAAAATGCCCGTAAGGGGTAACATAAATTTCAAAATTAGCCCCAGAGCCACTGTAAACACTTCAACTCGGAAACAACGCTACATCCCCCAAACTGATTTGTCCTTGCACTGAATTGCCATGAATATTCTTTTAAAACCTCACAATATCGGCTCAGCACTCCCAACATAAACCCATACAACCCAAAAACAGTCACTTTTCTTCTGCGCATGCGCCATCTACTCGCGGCTAAAAGTCCTCTCAAAATCACACACCTTCAAAAAAATCCGATTCTCCAACACTAGTGGTTCAGGAGATATCGTATCTTTAATCCACGCATGCGCAGACCCTCACCAGGGGATTCAATGGACGAATAGCATCCGCCACCCCAAAACCCCAATCCTCTCTGACGGAAACACCACCAGTTAAATCACTGATGGTCTGCTCATGCGCATAACGAAAAATGCCTGTGAGGGGTAACATCAAATTCAAAATTAGCCCCAGGGCCACGGTACGGAAACTTCAACTCGGAAACAACGCTGCATCCGCCAAACTGACTTGTCCTTGCACTTAATTGGCATGAATATTCTTTTAAAACCTCACAATATCGACTCAGCACTCCTAACATAACCCATCCAACCCAAAAACAGTCACTTCTCTTCTGCGCATGCGCAATCTACTCGCGGCTAAAAGTCCTCTCAAAATCACACACCTTACAAAAATCTTCGATTCTCCAACACTAGTGGTTCGGGAGATATCGCATCTTCAATCCACGCATGCGCAGACCCTCATCAGGGATCTAGATTATATGGTGGAATAGCATCCACCACCCCAAAACCCCAATCCTCGAATCCTCTCTGACGAAAACTACAGCAGTTAAATGACTTCTCATCTGCGCATGCGCATAACGAAAAATGCCCGGAAAGGGCAGCATGAACCTCAAAAAAATAGGTTTCGGCATTTTAAAAAAGTATTCCGCAAAATAGTAGTAATATTTTGATTTTTTTCATGCCACGTGATCTTCACGAAATTTTGCAAAAGTGATTGCATTGGTCTTTTGCATCTAACTACTGAGTTTCAATTTAATCAGAACAGTATTTTTCGAGTTATCGTGAAAACAAAATTTAAAAATCTTTGACATTTTTTTTTGCCACTTTAGGGCCGTCTGGTCAGAACAAAACTTCGCAGGCATATAAAGGTCATGATTCTACAATTTGATGCCAAATTTCAGAAAGATCGAGTGATCGGTTCCGGAAACATTGATAAAAAACGTTTTGACTAAAAACGGCCTTAACTACTAAACCGCTTGGTGGATTTCGCCCGTTAACGAACTTGTCCGAGATATTTACGCTACAAACTACCCTGGAAATTTCAACGCTCTAAGTCATTCCGTTCGAGAGTTATCGTGCTAACGGCCGGCCGGCCGGACCGGACGGACAGAATTGAGTTTGACGTCAGAATCTTCATCAGGGAGTCGAACCCAATCGTTTGAGACCATTTTCGAAAAAAAATTCGAATGTCTGCTGGCAAACAAATTTTAATTCAGATGATATAATACTGCGAACGAAGCATTCAATATGACGAAAGTATGTTCCTTAGTTTGTTATTATGAGGTAGAATGATTCCACACGATCGTCAGAACTTATTTAATAAACATATTTTATATCCTCGTCCAGAAATTATTCCGAAAAACCAAATAAAATAATTAATTTATAAACACCGTATCTTTGGAACAAAGGCGTTTCGGACTTAAGGTTTTATCTCTATCGCGAACGGCTATGTAATGTAGTTTTTCAATGACACCCTGTATATTAGCTAGGGCTTCTGTGCCCTGGTTAGACGAAGAAAATATTGAACTCTGTGCTTCTATAAATCTTGTTTACAAATTATTGTTAACCTTTGTATTTTAAATGTCACTGCTAAGCTAACTATTCAATTTTACTTATTCAAAAACAGAATTATAATGTCTTCGCTTACTGGTAAAGGAATGCAGAGGAAATTCAGTAAATATTTCGTAGTTGAATATGGCCGTACTTTTAAACATTCATTAGAGGAAACCTTTAAAATACAACGAATCAAGGTAACATTCGTTTTCTGGAGCTATACCTATATTGCAACTCTTGCCTTTTGATGATCTTATGTAGACCAACCACATTGTTTACCATTGATCGAAATTATATTAACATGCCTACTGAAAAAGAATAAACTAAACTTTTTTTTAAATAGAAAAGTATAACGGGTGATTCCGCATTATCCTTTTTTCTTTTTTTTTAAGTGCGATTGTCAGCACAGTCAAAATTCGATTACAGGTTACATACAGAACAATTTTATATTTGATAAGTATTTGTGTGATGTGCAATCACCTAATAAGTATATCGCTATTATTCTTTATCATATTCTCATACGATCTTGTTATTTCAGTTTACATCTTACAATGCCAGTAAACATTATATAGTGTTTGGAGCCAATATTGGAAGCTTATATGTATATAATTTAGAAAATATTACCAAGTGCGTTAAAGTCCTTCCAAACAGTGTGAGTACAATATTAGGTAACTTAGAACTTAGAATATTATAAATCATCAATATGGATAATACTTATCAAAACTTTTTTGTTTCAGTATGTTCAACCTGTCATTCTAATTTCAATTTCGCCAAATGAAGGCAATATATTATTTGTAGACGAAACTGGGTTGATAGTTATATTTGAAAAATGTTTCTCCGAAAAACCATATGATATTCATATATTCAATCAACAGAAAGGTAAAAAAATCACAGCAGTGCAATGGGAAGGTAACAATAAAGCTTATATAGGTAATAGTGAAGGGACAATAGCCGTCGTATCCATTAAAAGTAAATTGGTAAGAATGAAATATTTTATTATGTTACTTTTATACATGGTCTTCAAAGATGATGATATATTTTTTTAAACAGAGATAGTACTTATCAAATACAAATCTGGATTCTCTCCTTGAGTCCTAATTGCGCTGACTCCTAAACCAAAATGTGTCAAGTCAGCCATTTAAACTCTTGAATAATTCCCTACATAATTATTATGTAGGGAATGTTAATGAATTTGGTGGAATATTGTGTCCAGAAGATTGAGTCATACCGAGGGCAACATGTGAGAATGCCTGATAAAAACAAATTTGCTGAAATTGAGGTCAACAAGTTCCAGGAAAAAATATAATTTCACAATATAAATCCGATCGCGTTTAAATGTAGAACTTTACTGTAAAATAAGGGTTTAAAGGCTCTTGCAAAGTTTCAGCGATTATTATTTTTTTTTCAGATATTTTCATTACTCCACACACCATATGTGTCGCTTATGGACTTACATTCCCGGGTGATACAAATTGACGTTATGACCCCATTATTGTTAGTTACAACAGATAAAAAAACATTTATATGCCATACCGAACAAGAAAGATTCAAACAAGTAGGTACTCAAGAAACAGCTAGAGGTTTTGGTGCATGTTTTGTCTATAATGCAAGAGGAATTACTTTATATTGTAGCCGCCCAGGTTTGAGGCTATGGCAAGCTAATACTGAGGGAGATGTTTTCTCTACCCAAAAGTATAAAGGTGTAAATCCTATCATTGGTGAAATATTAAAGTTTGGAGAAGGATCTGACGTTTGTCTAAAAGTTGAGAAAATGAATGCCCCTGATAAAGAAAAGGCTAATTTTGGGAAAGTACACCTTTTTGGTGAAAAATTTTTATGCATCATAAATTCTGAAAATATTTACATTGTAGATCCAGAAGAAAAACACATTATATTCCACTATTACAGTGCTCAATCTATGGATGTGAGATTGATTGGACAGAAAATATTCATCAGATTTTCTTCGGGAAAATTTTTAATACTAAATTTCTATAAGTTTGAGGAGTTGATGAATGAAATATATTTCAAAAAACAATTCAATGAGGGAATTCGATTTCTTCTTAGATACCGTGAATATGCCTTAGAATGGCTGAAACATTCTCCAAACGTTAAATTAATTACAAATTTAGAATTAAAGCTATCAGATGTTGACAAAGCGATAGGACAGCAATTCAG
Organism: Halyzia sedecimguttata; assembly: GCA_937662695.2. Classification (NCBI taxonomy): domain Eukaryota; kingdom Metazoa; phylum Arthropoda; class Insecta; order Coleoptera; family Coccinellidae; genus Halyzia; species Halyzia sedecimguttata. Next base: position 64,685,879 of record OW569415.2, on the reverse strand, counting down.
TGATATGCTAAATGAATTCAGGGAACATGAGAAAAAGAGGTTGCAACAATATTTGCAGGAAGATGACCCAAAGATAAAAAACTATGAAGAACTAAAAGTCGAACAAACCATAAAAGAACAACTTAGTGATGACATGGAACTAATGTGTAAAAAATATGATTTATTTAAAACTTGTAATATAATCTATATGCCACAATTCTCAAAAATGTTATTGAGCATGAATGAAGACGAAATGGCGAAACTGTTTTTTGATTTTGTTCAGTATAAGAAATCGAAGCTTGTTGATATAGAAATGTATTGGTGCTACAAAGAGTACATTCATCATTTTGATCTGAAGAAAGGTCACAAAAAATTGCATCAACTCAAACAAGAAACTCTTGATTTTCTTAAAGAAAGTTTTATTAATGTAGAAGCCGGTATAGATCTCGAGTCCTGTTCCAACCCTTCTTGTATATACCCACTACCTAGTTCGAAGAAAGGATTACCGAAGTATGACAAAGTTGGGAAAGCTCTAGTCAAATATTGTGAGGACGATATCTTATTTGTAAAAAAGCCATATATGTGGCTCCATCGACTGAACAAAATAGCCACCAAAAAATGCTTGAAATATTATTTACCGGTGATTCTACAGTTTGGTTATATTAGTATCTTACAAAAATTTCAGGAACATATAACTTACAATTTCTGCCATGACTTGGTCAAATTATTTATAGAGCTGAAGAAAGGTAAATGTTTGAATTGTGGCACGCCATTTTCTGAGAAATATTCCAAACATATTCCGGAGTGGGACAATCTAGGTTTTGCACTCATTCCACTCATCGGATCTGACAACGTCCTGAGGATATTCTCAGATTTCCAACAACATATGCCAACTAAAGACACATTATCTGGAAAATTCTATCTAACATGTGTGTTTTCTGAGATTCAAACTCGGGATCCTTCTGCAAAAAATTCCATTGAAATGGTTATTAATTTTCTCAGTAACACCAATACACGAACAGAGGTAAGAAAATGTTAAATAATTTATGATGAAGCATTTCAAGTAAAAATTGTTCATAATTTGAATTGGCCAGACATAGAAAAAACTCTCAAAGACCTCTAGGAGTTTCAAAAATTGTTCATAATTTGGATTGGCCAGGCATAAAAACAACTCTCAAAGACCTCTTTTTACTTTCATGCAAATTTTCATAAAACAATAAATATGTAATTCATTTTGTGAAGCGAACATTTTTTTGTATTAAAGCAAACAGGATAATGCGGATAAGTATATTTAAATGGAAAAGTATAACGGGTGATTCCGCAAAAGAAGCAGAGAAAATAATTCTGCTGCATCGCACAGGTAGCTTATGCTTCCTTCGTGCCGATGCCATAGTTTACCTCCGAATTGGAGGTCCTAGAGCTGAAGGCACAAATTGGTTGCTCGCTCCTGATGTGATGCCACCTGTTTTCAGTTATCTTTTCACCTTTTTTTGGTTTCTTGGTTGCCCTGTCCTGAAGAAGCCAACTAGCAGAAACACGTGTCGGCAGGTACCAGCAGAATTATTTTCTCTGCTTCTTTTGCGGAATCACCCGTTATACTTTTCCATTTTTTTGTATCTTTGAGTATCCTCACTTGTTGTATGATGAAACAGATTTTTTTTATTGATTGGTGTTGCAGATTTATAGTACTATAAAACATTGATTTCTTTTCTTCCTCTCCTTAGTATATTTTTCTTAAACTGAAATATTAGGCAAACTCCAAACTCTATATTGGTTATCCAGACATAAAAGAAATCAATAAATTCAAATTTTTCATTTAGCAAAGTCACAATGCTGCAAATCCAATAGAAAAATGATGTGTTATGCGAGTGTTATGCCACTACAATATTCGATGTCATTAGGTCAACCCTCAAAAGGTGAATTCTTTCAGTATTTTTTATTTATTGCAGTTCAGAGATTGCTTGAGTGCATTCCTAATGGGTAAAATTGATAAAACATACAATGCTGAAAATACTATTATTAAAAAGGAACTTACCTGCTGTATCTGTAGTCACTGTAAAGGTACTTTACAACATCCTGTTTTTAAACAGGTGATGCAGCTAGAATGTGGTCATGCTTTTCATGCAATATGTTTAGAACTGGACAATAATATTTGTACTATTTGTACTCCAAATCAATAAAATATTTTTTCTAAAAATTTCCATATTTTATTTTCCCGAACTTCCGTCATTTAAATGAAAATTTTAATATTGATGATGTAAAAATATATTTATATAAATATACAAAGTGAAAATACTGAACGGAATATTCAGAAGTGGAAACACAGCCAAAATTATCACTGAATTCAGTCTTTGATGTTGTACATGTACTTTTTAAAATTTCCTAATTGACTAAGGCTCTTAATGATGGACATCTACAAAAATGATGAAATGATCCAGAATATACAATGAAATTGGACATCAAATAGGCCAAGAAACTATACCTGTTCCATGGAAATCGTTGATTTTACATTAATAAATCAACAAAAATTACACATCTCGAAAGTTAACTCAACTGAATGAATTGAGGAACTCCAATCCCTAGATCAATAATGATCTTCACCTGCGGTACTTAATTTAAACATTGGAAATAAAATATCAATTTGCCATTTAAACGTTTGCACAGTGATGCATTATTGCTAATATGTATTATAATTGCTAACGAACATTTGAATTTGTCTATTTACATTCATCACTTGGTTCCAGTAAAATTTACAAACCAATTATATCACCCTAGCTTTCAATATCTTATTTGTAATCCGTACAATCATTTTTGATTGGCATAAAACTCTTACCTTACTATGTAACAATGCATCCGGAGATAATTTCAAAAATACAAAAACTACACAAAAGAATTGTCAACAAGATTGAGTAAATAAAAGGGGGTTAATTTCAAAGTATGATAAGATACCTAGAATCCTAGTTCCAAATTTTACAGAATCCATCATAATTCAAATCTTTGAACATTACCAGTTTAATAGATAATAAGTAGTTAACAACCCCATAAATTGAATAGAATTTGAAGGAAAATATTCAATTTTAACACCAGTTAAGTGAATAAACAAAACCTAGAGTAAGCAACTATGATTTAAAATACGAATACTTAAATTTTCAGAATTACCGTTAGTTGAATTTTCAAGTGATATAAACGATACTTTATATGAAGAAATTGAAAAGATTTATTCTACCTGAATGTACACTTCCAAATAGAAGTATGAGATATGCTAACGAATTTTTTCGATTACCTACCAATTGATCCATTTTAAATTATGTAGTGATTAGGAAAATGTAAAATAAATTCTACCAAAAAATATCAGCAGTACTCATTTACAGAGAATTGATTATTTGAATATTTAAATTCATCCAAGTGCATATGTATAAAAGAAATGCCTGATATAAATGTAATTCCATAAAAATAGGATTATATATCTAAACACATCATAGCTTATAAATGAAACTATTTGCTTCATTAGATTGAACTTTTGAAATATCAGAACAGTCATTTACAAAAGAAATATTTGCAAATAAAGCCAGTGAAATTTTCAAACAAAGGAAGAGGGCAAAGAAATCAAATTGTTAAAATACACAATAACTGAGACAACATGAAATTATTCAATTCAAAATAACAAATGTAAAAAATAATCAACTCCAATAAATATACTTACTTTGTTTTGAACATAGACGATTATGTAGTACAATATCAGTAGAGAAATATTATACTGATACAAGAAATTCTGGTTGAACCAATAGCATCCTAGGATTTGTAACATTCAAGCTCAACAATAGTCTTCAGAAACTCTCTGATTTGATTTTAGAAAGTTAATTATAATTATTTAATTTGAACATTGCAATCATTTCTTAAGACTTTGTTAAAAATTTTTTTTTATACCTCAATGTACCTTATAAAATATCTGAATTATGTTTTCTGCAAATTTTATTGAGTTGTTATTCAACCTCAAAAATTATATAAATCTGTCATGAAGTTGACAAAAAATTATTTCATCAATTACAAATATGTATATTCGATTCACATTGGTCAATATTGTTACGCTTTATCACGAATTGAAAATGATTAGAAATTAATTACAAAATTGAATCATTTGTTATAAAATAAGAACTTTTAATGTTATCACATAATACTTTATAACCCAGATTCACCTATAACAGATAGTTATAAAGAATAAAGTATGCAGAACAATCAACTTTACCTTTCTTTAATGAAAATGTGTCTCATTTTTATATTTGGGTTTAAAATCAAAATAATAAAAGATATTTTCGTCATAAAAAACAATTTCATTAATACAGCCGCAGGAACTTTTCTATCTAAATATATATGATAATCAAAAATCGATGATCTTTAAAATTAATGTACAAATTCTGAAATAACATTTCAAAAGGTGAGCTCAGCAATATAAAATCATAAATCTACTCATTTTTCCCTGTGTACTATTTGACAAATCAATAACTTGAATCCATAATTTAAAAAAAAAATCAGGGATAAATGGTGGATGAGGCAATAACAAATTGAATAATTTTTTTTATTTTCCTCAAGAAGGAATATTCAACTTAGATTGGTCTTACAGTAAAACAACAAATCGAAGTTCTGAATCATATTTTCATTATCTAAAAACCATACAATCTTGAACCAGCTATCTTCTTTCTTCCATTCCAGCTTTCCTTTAGTAAATTAACTATTTTGACTTACTTAAATTCACAAACATCAAGAGTAAACGTAAAATCTATACCTTCTAAAATGTAAGACAATAATATATTTTTTTTAAATCAAATTAGCATTTTACTTCCATGAATCGAGCTGTCAAGTTAGTGACGTGAACGATGAGGCTCATCTCTTCTATCTCTTTCTCTCTCTCGTTCCGATTCCCTGCTTCGTCCAGTGTCCCGTTCTCTTTCTCTGTAGCGCTCTTCATAATATCGTGACTTACTACTAGGTGGTTCACCACTTGCTTCCACTACGTCTGATGGAGACTTATTTCTTGTTCTTGGAACTCTTGCTCTAAGAAATGGGAAAATACAAACTACTTAGTTATAAACAATATGTGTAAGATACATTAATTTCAATATACAACCTTCAAAATGCATTCAACTGAACAACATTCAAAAACAGTAGGGGTTCCCGCAAAAATAACAATAGTGAAAAATCAAAAATTATCGTAAAACCTCAAAGATATAACAACCTTTTTTGGAACTCGACAACACCATATTATGTTGCTTTAAATAGAGCTTCTGTATTTCAGACAATTTTTCGTAGATGGCGCCGTTCAAAATTTCTGCTATCCAGGCTGACAACGGCATTATTATTATATTCTCTGTGTATTTTAGTTTGTAACATTCATTGGGGAGCATGATATGTACAAAAAATTTCTGCAAATTTGGATTTCACAACTGATTATCATACACCTTTTTACAAACCAAAACACGCAGATTATTTGAATTTAACAATGTTGAAATGCTTGCTCTTACATTATAAACACTTGGAACTCTAGTAATTAATCTCCCACCATAAGGTTTGCAGATGTTGGCCATTTTGTTCCGAACTTTTTCAGGTATGAGTGAAACACCAGGTATCTAGCTCACCTCTACTGTATTGCTTAATGTATAATAAACTAACATTCCTATGTCTATTGAATTGAGAATGCATTTGGAAGGGAAGTTGATATACCATTAGTGAACGGTGAATTTGAAAATAAATCTAAACTCCTTAACTACTCTTGATGTCAAACATCGTCAGGATAATCATCGACTTTTACTTTGAATAAATATACCGGGAGGTCCAGATCTTAACCAAGAAATTTTAATCACGTATTCTATGTCAAAAATAAGCCCTAGTTTTTCATATAGACATATGTCAAGAAATGCTTCCTCTCCGAGATACAGGGTGTTAAAATTATAGAAAAACAAATGTTATTTATTAATAACTTTTACACTTCTTAAAATATTTCTATGAAATTTGGTACATAGGTTTTAAGGATCAAGGAGCACTTTTCATAAAATTATTTTATTTTTATTCTACCAGTGGCATCCGTACTGCATCGAGACTGAATATTTTTGGACAAAAAAATGATACGCCACTGGTTTTTCCAACCATAAAAATTAATCTTGAAATTCTTATTTAATTCAAAGCAAATTCGGCCTTTTGATTTTTTTGACGTACAAGGCACCATTCTCATGCATGCATAAATCGCTAAAATTTTATATGGTGCATATAATAATCAAATCAAATCAAATCAAATAATAAGTGAACGAAACGTGTAATAAAAAAAAAAAATCGTTAAGAGCCACTCTCATACCCAAATTTCATAGAAATATTTAAAGCAGCGTAAAAGTTACTAATAAAAACATTTTTTTTTCTAATAATTTTAACACCCTGTATCTCAAAGAGGAAGCATTTATCGACATATGTTTATATGACAAATTAGGGCTTATTTTTGACGTATAATATGTGGTTAAAGTTTCTTGGTTAAAATCTGAAGCATCCTGTATGTTATTTTATCAACATGCTTTCAGAAAATAATAATCTTGTATAGTTTAATTAGTTAACCAACAACCAAAATTTACAGTAAGAACAATGCAGATAACTTAAATTTTAAAAATCACTTGATCAAAGTGACTCCAAAGAAATACATTTAGTAAATTTTCATGGTTGACATAGCAAAATCCTAGAACTGATAACATAATGGTTCAGAAAAATTAATTTTCAGCATTGGGACTTCTTTTAAAAATCCATAAGAATGTATTTTAAGATTGCATATACATTATCTTTCTGTTACTATAAATGTAAAATGGTCCTTGGCAAAATCCTTGAACCGATAACATAATGATCCAAAAAAATTAATTTTCAGAGTTCGAACTTCGTTTAAAACTCAATAAAAATGTATTTCAAGATTGCATATACATTATTTTTCTGTTACTATAAATATAAACTGGTCCTTGGCGCCAGTTCTCGAACTGATTTAAGGTCTGTAATAATATATAAGTGTCCCAGAATTCGATGTCTAGCCGGAAGCGGGAGATAGGCTATATCATAATAGTTATAAGGAAAATATAGAAAAAAATCAGTTTACACTAACTCAACTTCATCAAAACCTCTTACTGTCTTACCGGACTATATAATAGATGGCGTTGTGGATAGAATAAGTTACAGTACTGAAACTTCTACAGTGACTAACAAGATGTTGGTATAATACAATTTTTTTATTTAATTATTTGATTAAAAGTTTGATTATCACAAGATTTTTGGTTTATAATTCCATTTCCATGTGTATTATTTATTGGTCCACTGACAATAAAGAAAAACTGTACCTGAGCTACGGCAAAAAAATATTCAGTACCCTTTTTTTCAGTACAGACAGTTGAAATTGGGCAAAGTATTAATTTTAAATACTTAGTTGGGTGAAAGGACATTTTCTTTCAAACTGAGGCATCTTAAAATATTAAGCACCAAAATATAGAGAAGCAATATTCAGGATACATTAAAATATAGATTTGTAGTAGCTGGAGTCAAAATACCATAACAGGGTGAAGATTTTCTCGATTTTTTGAGAAGCCCATAATTTTGAGAATACCTTACTTAGATTTTTTTATATTATGACTTGACATATCACCCGCTTCCGGCTTGGCGTCTATTTCTAGGACAGCCTGTATATTAAAAAAAATATTGAAAGAACATATAACATGACTTTTCGGAATAAGTGAAATAAAAAAAATAAAATCCGTTTTAGAGGTTATTACTTGATAATTGATTGAATTTCTCCAATAGTTGAGTAACCAATTACATATTTCTGCAGTTTCAGACTGCATAATCTGACAGAACTGAAAGCTAAATATTTAGGACAAGGTGATACAGCACACTCCATTGGTATGATAACCGGATGGAAGAAGAGTTCCCTGTCATATTTTGGAAACATCAGTGGAGAAGTTGCCGAAAGTTATTTAAAATTTGAAGGAAAATTTTGTTAAATCCCTGGCCTATATTATCTCCGGCATTATATTTTGCCTATACAACAATGCTGTTTACAGCAACCAACGACGTACCACTCAGAAAGCGCGAAAATTCAAACCATCATCGTGACGTGAAATACCAGCGCATGCAGGGGAATCCCAGATTGTAGTTACACTATGAAGGCATGAGCAAATTAGTAGTCTTTAAGCGTAAATGATCAATAATTGTTAAACAGTATCTCTAACATTAACTTGAACACGTTTTTACCTAGGAACACGAATTTTTGAATTGATATATATATATCTAGTGAACAATATTAAAATATAGTAGATACATAGATATTCACGGCCCGTTCAATAATATCCAAACTGGATTCTACTGTACCTCGTACATATTATTTATATTTCAGTTCTGCCTGAAGATGAACCAAAGTTTGTAACTGCAATTAGATGGAATTGTAAAGCTATAATATTTGTGTGAGGAAAAATAAGTCATACACCTTTGATACTGATTTCAATATGAATGTTCCACGTAATATTTTTTCCCCAAAAACAAGAATCAGTTTGACTAAGATATCAAAAGGTTTTAGGTTAATGTACTGCAAAAAGTTCATCAGATTCAGGAATAGTACCGCAAAAACTTTTCAATTGGGAATATTGTTTGATTTAAATTTCATGACCAGATCTTGAATGATATCTAGAAAATTACTATCTAAAAAGTTGGGTTCCTACGGACATTTTTGCTTCGAGATAAGTAAAAGTTGTTAGACTTGTGGCGTAAGGTATTCATAAGGCTATTAGTGGATTTCCCAGAGATTCAATCAACTTGATTATAGATTAAATTTGATGGTTGCATTAAAATGAACTGAGAATAGACATAGGACTAATTTGGCAATTAGGAACTGCCAGAATTTCGTTTTCGTTTTCTTAGAACCCACCATAGATATTCCTAAGTGAATCACAGAACAATGTGAAAAGGATTCTACCCATCTAGTTCTGGAGAAATTCCTTGATTCTGTAGAAATTTAGGACTGTTAGATGGACCATTTTGATAGATTGGTTGTATGTAACGTAAACCCATGGTCAATTGAAGTGTTGAATTATTTATACCTTGTCGTTATTATAGAAAATGAGAAACCAATTGAACATTTTTGTGGAATATCTAATGTCTTGATATCAGGAGCTTATGGTTGAACATGATCAAAGGTATACCGAGTTCTTTGGAAAATTATTATTTTCAACTTAATGAAAATTTTGAATGATAGTCTGAGAACAAAAATGTTTCATTATGAACAGACAAAATAATGTCATTCAAATACACACAATAACAATAAAAAGTAGACGATTTTGTTTATTCTTTCTGCTCATTAGTTAAGATGACAAGCTTTGTTAAGATGGCATTTCGAAATTCTAAATGAAATTGCAGCAATTTTTATGGCAGAACTTCACATTGATCATTTCTTGCTCTTTATAGATATCTGAATATTAATAATAAGAAAATGGTCAATATACGACTTTTTTATTGAACAAAAATGGAAAGGAAATGATTAATTTGATGGAATATATCAATGGAAAGACGCATTAAATAAAAACAAAAATGGCTGCAATTCCTTCCAACAAAATTTAACTGCAATCAATAAGCCATATTGTGAAAAATACAGCTATAAATAATCTAATAATTATGTTATAAAATGTTGATATTTTTAATATATTATTGAGATCTTAATTAATGTTATACTTCGAAGGGAATGAGTGAAAAAAATTGTTAATTTATCAAGGGAAACAGAAATATTAACTTAGGAATAATATAAAATGGTTCAATGAATAGTAATTGCAATATTCTTTTCTCGGTGCAAATTATGGAACTTCTATTTTCACATTTGAAGAAATTGAAATATTGGTAAGGGTCCAAACGAAATTCAATATATGTAACATACAATATTTATAAAAAAAAATAAAAATACCAAAAATAATTGTAAGGCCTCAGGTTCGATGCAAGAAGAGAGAATGGGATTGAGGTGGAAAAACAAATGATAATCGCTCATCGTCAATAAACTTTTTTCACTAGTAATGGACAGCACAACTTTCTTATGATCTGATACAGCACTTCAATTGTATTGACGTCCTATCTTTATCAGGAATTAATGAGCAAACTGCAATTATTGAATCTTGTAGATTGGGTTGTTGCAAGTTACACTCGGTGCATACTTTTCACATATCGAAATAGCTACAGAAAGTAGGTAGGGTAAGATACCAGAGCCCCCAGACGCAACTTATTTTTTAAAAGTTAAATTGTGAGGTATTTCGATGAACTTTGAACTCATACAATCCTGCTAAGTTGGGTAGACAGCCAATTTACAGGTAGCTGGTGAGAACCGTTAGTAAAAATATGACTCACTTCACTTAAATTCTAATGGTTGATTTTTATGTTTCGTAGAATATAGCTTCCAAAAAAATTATTGAACTAGCTTATATTCTAACGTTTGATTTTTATATGTTTCTTAGGAGGGCTATTTCCAAACAATATGTGATCAGCCAGAAAAATCGTAGGGTCCTCCCCAGACGCAAATTCGCGATGATACTAACCACTAACGGGTCTTTCAATGGGAACGCCCCATTTTCAAATTGACAGTACTCACGGACGGCATCCATTTTTTATTTGTGACATTGACAGTTGTATTTGTCAATGTCTACCATTTAATCATGGAAAGGTACACGCTTCCTGTTATTCTAACTTTAGTGCTTTAACTTCAATGTTTTGTTGTTATAATCGCCCTGATGAAAGAACAATTGAACGTTTTATGATGTTACAGGGCCAGTGAGACAAAGAAATGCAAGAAGTGAAAAGAATATTGCTGCCGAACGTGCAAGTGTTCGTGAAGACCAAAATTTATCGATTTCCCTTCGGTCGTAAGAACTAATCAATGTTGACTGATTTTTTATGGACGGAATTGGTTCGTCTTGATTCGTAGCATATGTGGTGTCAACAGGACGGTGCCACTGGTCATACTGCCAATGACACAATGACTTTATTGAAAACAAAATTCGGTGATTCGATTATTTCAAGAAATGGACCGATAAATTATCCGCATGGTTCCTGCGATTAAACTCCCATTGGACATCTTTCTTTGGGGTTACATAAATTCATTGGTTTACAGCAATCATACAGCAAATTTAGACGATTTAAATATCAATATTGAACGAGTATTCGCTAACATTCAACCTGATTTGTGTGAGTCATGGAAAATTGGGTTCAACAACTTAATTCCTGAAAGCATTTCCGTGGTGGACGTTTAAATGATGGTATCCATTGTACTTTATACTGAAATACAAATTTCAATAATTTTCAAATAAATAATGTGTTTTATTTACAAAACAAAATGGGGCGCTCTCAATGAAAGACCCTTTATATGCGTTCCGCAGCAAGCTATGAAAATATTCAATAATAATTATTGAAAATTTATAAAGGTAACCATAAGCCGAATTAAAATTATCAGCAAGTATATTTTGAAAACTTACAGATTTCAATTTAATAGTTTCCATCTTCATTCGAATACGATAAAACTTGTAATCAAAATTCGAACTTGCAATTATTGATTTAGGGACTAAAGTTTAAACATTATACAGAGTAAAATGGAGAAGTATAACGGGTAATTCCGCAAAAGGAGCAGAGAAAATCATCTATTTTCTTATTATACAGAGTATTAAAGAAAATAGGATAATGCGGATAAGTATATTTAAATAGAAAAGTATAACGGGTGATTCTTTTGCGGAATCACCCGTTATACTTTTCTATTTAATTATACAGAGTGTCTCGGAAAGAATGCGACAAACGAAAACCATAAACTGTGGTCAACTAGGTGGACCCAGAGACTTTAATCGGCTTGGTTTTGAATATACATGGTGATTAGGGAATCCAATCCCGCAAATGCTGTATCCCCCAAACGCGGGATCCTGCTGGAATTCTGCTGGATCAACATTGCGGGATTTTCCGTTCGGGACTAAATATTAAAATTCCGTATTCGATAATGAAAGCGCAAAAGCCCCAGAAAAAGAATAAGTACTTTTTTCGTCGACCTCTATGAAAAGTGATATTTTACGTACTAATTTGCGGCCGTAAAATCGACTATCATTGAAGGCAAGTACTTTGCGGACGAAAAAGTATATTTTCGTCCGCAAAATTACTTCCCCGTCCGCTGTGGTCACTATGGATACGGCATGATACGGTCCAATACACACATAAGTGTCTGTAAGAATAACTGTCAGTGTTGTGGTCACTATGGGTACGGCATGATACGGTTCAATACAAACATAAGTGTATGTGATAATAACTGTCATTTGATATTGTGAAATTATTTAAGTGGTCCGAAATTCATAAAACTATGTAGAGGTGGACGAAATAATGTAATATGAAATTCAACGAAAAACCGTCTCTTGTATAGCCTGCTTGCTATCCCTCGGCTGCGCCTAGGATAGCAATTTGCAGGCACGACAATGATAGACAGTTTTTCGTCCTTCGTACATAAATAACTATTATGCTACTACTATACTATGTTTTTAATTGCATAAGACCTTTTTATTAACATTTTTATCAGGTTTAGTACAAAGAGTATATATATTTTTAACAATCCCGAATTCTTGCGGATCCGCCGGATTGATGGCGTTTATCCCGCGTGTTTGCGGGATTGTTGTTTTGGTGCGGAATTGGATTCCCTAATGGTGATTTTCGGATACTGAGTGAAATTTCAATACCTTTGTAAATATAAATTCAGTCAGCATACTTATTGAAGTCTGCAATTTCACTCAATATCCGGCAATCATCATGTATGTTCAAAACCATTTCGTTCAGACAATTAAAATATCTCTATCCACCTAGGCGACCCAAGTTTTTTGTTTCCGTTTGTCACATTTACCCCTGGACACCCTGTTATGGTATAAACTATCATCCCTAAATAAATAATTGTAAGCAAGAAATTTATTTGAATGAAGATGGAAAGCTATTAAATAGAAAGTATTCAAAATATACTTACTGAAAATTTTAATATGGCTAATTGTTACCCACCTTTATACATTTTCGATTATATTTTGATATAATAATAGTTATTATTGACGATTTGATGTGCAATGAATGGGGAGGCTTTAGGTTGGAGTTTTTTAATTTATTTCGCATCTCACAGAGAGAATACACAGTTTAGTAGTCTATCATTTATACTGCGATCCTTTTGTAGTAAATCTCAAAGCCAGTCTTCTGTACTGTTACGGCACCACACTTGCACTCTTTATTTTTCGCACCTAAGGCCTTACAAATGTAGGAATTGCGATTTTCTTCAAAATAAAAACTCACATATTTCTAATATATCCCAGTTTAACATTTCATTTCAAATGTGCTTTTTTCAATACGAAATTTCAAAACAAAAAGAAACTTAAATTTATAATAATCAGTATTTTGTACGAATTATCACAGATCGGAGGCGGCAATGATTTTAAAACTTACGTATTTATCACTTTGAATATTAAAACTTTGTCGCAAAATTAATTACATCATACAACATCATCCATTGAAATAAGACTAGATATCCTAGGAAATTATTTTTTAGATCACACCTATTCTGGTTATTAATAGATATCAAATGATTCATTATAACAGTAGTAATCTTACTTGTATTGTCATTAGTTCTTAATTTCATAAATAATTCTTTTTACATATTTCCGGAAAATCATTATATACATTTGAATTTTATATTCCATATACAAAGAATAAATGTTATTATAATGTGGCGTTTTTGCAATTGGAGAAAAATTAGAATAGTTTCAAAAATACTGCTAAGATCATGAGTCAGAAATATTTCGATACGATATGTTTATTGTTGAAATATTGAATTATTGAATTAAACATCATAGTTGATACCATAACGACTGCCTGTACATGTTCCAGAAAAATCACTTAAACAAATATGTATGTTATATGTTATGTACTGCCTGAGATAAAAACAAATGCTGCACCCTAAGTCAACACAGTTATATAGTTCACAAATCATCTCTTTTAGAAACAGCAGCAGGTATCGTTTCCATATTCATTATTTAATAATAAATTGTCAATCATTTGAGCCGTCAAACTACAGAATTTCACAGAGTATAGTACTCAAATATGGTGAGGCTGCAAGCCTCACATTTTGTAGAATCTTGTTGGCAACAGAATATCAGCTGACAAAATGAAGGTGGTTTCGGTTTAATTTCAAATTCAAGAAGATAAATTCAACAACCAATCGACTAACACAAAATTATTGTGACATTACTCACGTATTGTTAACATTACTATAAAATATTCCTTACGGAATCATTACGATCTATGAAAATTTTGTCTTTCATATTTTTTGATACAGTTGAACTGTCATTTCATATCTTCATATTTACTTCTGGCTTCTGTTAAGATACATGTACTCAGTAAAATTCTGGAGTTTGACAGCTCCAAAAGTTGTCTGGCAATTTAGATTTTCCTTCAAATTGAATTTTTGATATTTCTCGGAGGAATCACTCAAAATCGTTGTGTGTAGGTTCAAACACGATTTTTCCTCGGGAGATTAAATTAAATGATATCTATGGGTGACTATGGTATCGTTTACCAAAATAATGAATTATATTCGTTTTGAATAAGCAGTATCAAAATAAAAATTATGTTGATATTTTATGTTCGATTCGGAGATGTTATCATAGCGAAATTGACCAAACTTGTGAAGCTTGATCTTGAAGTCAGTCAAAACTTACGTATTTGAATTCTAATTAAACTTACTTTGTATCTAGAAACCCCGATGTTTCCTTTAGCTGTAAGTGAACAGCAAATTTACTATTATTGGTCACATGACTATATTTGTCGAGTAATCAAGATGTAAACAATGTTTTTCTCAATTTTCATATTTAAAGAATTAAAATCAGTGTATCTTTGGTTTCAATTATCCAATTAGAATTTTTGGACAGATCTTTCTGAAGGTGTGAAGTGTAAAAATACTTACCCTTCTTCTGGGTCTCTCTCCCTATATTCCCTCTCTCTGTCCCTATCGCCACGACTTCTTGATCGATCTCGTTCCCTATCCCTCTCCCTATAACTCTCAGCATAATATCTATCACGTTCACGATCTCTGTCACGGTCCCTTTCTCTACTCCGCTCACGATATCTAGAAGTCGATCTATCCCTCCTTGGTCTCCTATGAGATCTTTCTCTTGATCGAGACCTCTCACGTCTTGCAGAACTATAACTTTTGTCTTCAACACCTCTCAGTGTATCTTGCAAAGAACTAATAAGAATTTTGCAACGGTCATCGTTGGCCACTTTGGACTGTTTAATCAATGAAATAGCTGTCACCAAAGTTTCGATGGCACTTGCATATTCACCCGCTGCAGCATCCGACACTGCCCTAGATATAGCAGAGGAAGAGACTGTTCGATTTCTGGACATAATATCCTCGAATTCTTGTTCACTGATGGCTGGAATATCAGGGCGATGATCTGGAGGAGGTCCACCATACGGAGGCTGAGGCATACTTGCTGGTGGACCATAATGAGATGGACCATGAGGTGGTACATTAGTAGGACCCATGGGTGGATGATGAGGTGGACCTTGAGGTGGAACTTGTGGGGGCATTCCAGGAGCATTCTGCATTCCCGGATGTGGCATTTGAGGTGGAGGACCATTCTGTGGAAAGAAAGCAGGGTTGACATGCGGTGCTGGGCCCTGAGGCGGACCTTGCGGTGGAGCCCCTGGGGGTCCACCCATTGGAGGAGGCCCTCGGGGACCCATATTAGGTCCTTGCATGTGCGGGGGGCCCTGATGAGGCGGGAATCCCTGTTGCATGGGAGGCCGGTTCCAGTCAGGTCGCATAGGACCTGGCTGTGGACCCTGTTGTGGCATACCACGAGGTGGCATTTGACCTTGGGGTGGTCCTTGAAACTGCAATAAAAAATAAATATTCCTTGTATTTGTGGTACATCGTTTACATTGAGACAACGAGAGGCGATAAATTAGAAACATAAGAACAATTTTAGGAATAGACTGTATTAGTTAGGTTAGAATAATTCTCTTGGCAGGAGATTCATATTCAGATTTGGTAACATTGGAGTCACCGTTTGGCCGATTGTGCCTTATAACGAAATTAACTGACGTATTCGGGCGCACAACCTACCCTGAAAATTGCAAGTCGCTATCTCTTTCTTTTCGAAAGTTTTTTTTAAATATTTGCAAGCGGCGTGAAAATAGAGATTGTTAGCTGTGTTTATGACATTTTTTCCTATTTCACTGTATTTTCTGTATATGGTTATTCTGGAAATATAATAAATATCTATCGCGGTAACGGTCACCTATCCAGATACTGAACTCGTCTAACACTTCACGGTTTCCAATATTTCTTCAATGTCTTCAACAGTGTAGATTCGATTGTGTTAAAATTTGGAGCTTGGCTGTAGAATTTTGAAGGCTCTCGCAAAATTTCAGCGATATAGGACAGTTAAATTCTGAGATACAGAATATTTTTTAATAATTTTTACAAAATATTCTATTCTTCTAAAGGGAGTCACCAAGTTTCAATTCGATCATATCTGTATCGTTTAAGTTATTGGGAAAACAAAATTTCAACTCCGAAACAGTTTTGCCGATTATGCCCATTTACGAACCGTAGCAGTCGGATGCGCAACCTAGCCTGAAAATTTCAAGTAGCTATCTTGACCTCGAATTCTTCATCAGTCAGTCGAACCTAATCATTCGAGACCATTTTTGGCAAAAAATTACAGACATTTAGGCAAAATGATAGCACGCTGTGTTCCCTAGAACATGCGCGCAAAAAGTGATTTCAATACATGTGGATTCAACACTCCTCAGGGCTATTATTTTTGATTCGTTGAAATTTATTATAACATGAACAGTGACCTTGCTAGAATTCACTGAAATCTTTGTATGTACATACCTATACTCCATTCACTTTTATAAAGTCTCCCGGTTGGCCATGAAAATTTGACTCATTTCACCATTCTTGTGTTCCGAAATTGCTGGCACTACTGGCCGCAGTAAGTAATTTCGGAACGCTCTTAAGTAACAGTAAGCATCGCCAGTGAATTTCAGTAATGTCTGACGTTTCAATTTACTGCTCAGTACTGTTCAGGAATATCGGAACACGGCACATGTATATTTTGAAAATGTTAGGTTATAGTCATTTACCTGTCAGAAACCTACGCAACGTTGTCCTCTAAATAGAAGTAGTAGTAATTACGTATTTGCACAATGTGAATTTGCTTCGGAAAAAAATTTGAGAAGTACAGGGTGTCCCAAGTTCGAGTGCCTATTAGACGTTTCTGGAGAACCGGACATATTTGAAATCTGAAAATTGGGATTATAATATTGCTTGAAATTCTCTACAGAGCTAAAATATTTTCGAAGCCCAATTACTTCCGGTTATACAGGGAGTGAAAATAAATTTGATGAAAATTTTTTTTTCAAGTTTTGAATTCCTGGTATGATCAAGTATATAATGCTGAATACATTTCTGTTAAAACCATTGTATTCATTCGAGTAGTTTTCAAAATATCGAAAAAAAAACGGAGAAAAAAAGTCAAATATGTTTAGTCAGTATTATGTTAATTATTCTTGTTTTAAACATCCTGAGCGTGAACCGGTTTTAGAACATCGAAGAGGAAGAATGTGGAAAGGTCATGCATCTTTTGAATTTCTGAAATATCATCACAGGTAGTTTCAAATTTTGTGTCGAAAATTGTGAACAAAAATTGGCCATAACTTCTGTTTTTCAAATTAGAACACTATTTTTTTATGATTGCGTTGGATTCTGCGGTGAAAAATAATGATAGTTTTCTAACATGATTATGCAACTAAAAAAAAAAAAACTCGGAAATTATTTAATTTAGGAGCATAATCATGTAAGAAAACAATCATTATTTTTCACCGCAGAATCCAACGAAATCATAAGAAAATAGGGTTCTAATTTGAAAAACAGAAGTTATGGTCAATTTTTGATCACAATTTTCGACACAAAATTTGAAACACCCTGTGATGATATTCCTGAAATTCAAAAGATGCATGACCTTTCCACATTCTTCCTCTTCGATGTTCTAAAAACGGTTCACGCACGGGATGTTTAAACCAAGAATAATGAACATAATACCGACTAAACATATTCGACTTTTTTCCGGTTTTTTTTCGATATTTTGAAAACTATTCTAATGACTACAATGGTTTTAACATAAATGTATTCAGGATTGAATACTTGATCATATCAGGAATGCAAAACTTGAAAACAAATTTTTTTCATCAAATTTATTTTCACTCCTTGTATAACCGGAAGTGATTGGGCTTCAAAAATATTTTAGCTCTGTAGAGAAATTCAAGCAATATCATAATCCCAATTTTCAGATTTCAAGTATGTCCAGTTCTCCAGAAACGTCTAAAAGGCACTCGAACTTGGGACACCCTGTATATTATTATTATACTGATCCTCCTAGGTCTTCCTCAAGGAGACACCTCATAAGCTCTCGAAGAGCTTGATCGAGTAAGGAGAATCAGTCGTGTTCTGTGTAGGCTTCGTTACTGTGTCCTTACGCCATCTTAGGCACAGCACTGTTAATTTTTGACCTGACTGTGAATGGTGGCGATTACCGTGACTAGAAAATTTATTTCCTAGCCTCGCGATTAAACTTGGGGCTTCCGCTCCCAAGTCAAACACTCTACCCCTCAGCCAACCGCACTAAATGTGAATTCAATAATTCCAGTCCTGGCAACTGTAGAAGAAAATTTTTCCTGTTGTTACTGGAAAAATTGCACGTAAACTAAACTGGTTGGAAGAATCAATTATGCTATTTTCTTGTATGGAGATCAATAATCAAGTGTTGGAATTTTATTGAAAAATAATGGATAGAGTAGTCCGTTACTTTGTGATAGTTTATTTGAAAAAAGAATAAAAGTACATGAATATCCCGGCAGGAAAACTTCTAAACGAACAGAAGTACCTATGGAATTCCCCACTTTTCGAAATTCTCAAGAAATAAGCCTACAGAAGACATTTAAATACCATGTTGCACAACCCGAGTCATTCTTATACCAAAATATAATAATCTGAAACTTAGTAATTTCATTCAGGAGTTCAACATGTCAGAATGAAGTTTTCCTATTGCAGATTTCGGTTCTGTGTAGCACTTGTCTCTGCTTCTTCAAAACTACTTTCGGCATTTTCAATTTCAAAGCGAAGAGTTCTTTATTATATTCGAAGATAATGATCTGTGATAATATCTTTTCTAAGATTGAAGATTATGTTGAGAGTAGAAATTGGCAAAGTCTCGGCGAATTGTTTTGACCTTGACGATTTTTCAGCAGTCCAACCAGACTCTGCTTTACTTACAAAAACGTGACAGACCTAAATCATGGCCAACCGGTAGACTTTATAAAAGTGAATGGAGTTTACCTAGAAGGTAACGATAAAATCATTCATCTCAAAAATCAGTCGGGTGTTCCGACATAAAGTTACTCAAAGGAATGTACAAATTTCCACTCACATTCCAGTGTCCACCAACAGTTTCGGAAATAATAAATATAAACTTTCATAAGGGAATTCACATAAACAGACTTTCTAGATATAGGTTTATATGAAGTTTTTGTCATATTTTTGATGTATAATATTATCATAAAATTTTCTCAACTTGATTTTGGGACATCCTGTATAGTTAATAATAACAGAAATAAAGTTTTTCTGCAAACTAAACAACAAAATAATGAAAAAGTGGCGTTCTTTGAATGACAGTAAACGTCCATTTGAAATTTTGTATTCTTGATTATAATAACAGATTTCTTATAACTGAAAACTGTAAATTGCAGTAGTAAAGTGTTCCAAATCACTAAAATATATTGATTACTAAATGGACGAGCACGCTAGAGCTCCTAACGCCACGTCAGTGCTCAATTTGTGGTTCTTTAGTTTCAATTCAAGTTAGATAAATTGAAGGAGAAAGAAATACTTACCATCGGTGGTCTGGGAGGTCCCTGACCCGGAGGTGGAGCACCAGGTCTCATATTTGGCCCCATATTAGGCGACATATTATGTGGGGGGCCATTAAATCTCGGTCCATTCCACTGTGGCTGTGGCTGGAAACGAGGTGGTTGACCTTGAGGGGGGCCGTTGTATCCAGGAGGAGGACCCTGCATCCTAGGGCCCCCTGGGTTCATAGGAGCGCGCATGGGAGCATTCATTGGCATTCTGCCTCCGAAATTTTGGTGAGGACCTGGGGGAAGGTTATTATTAGAATGACTAGGATGTTGGGACCTTGGGTTGTTATTGGCAGGTGTAGGTCGGGTTTTAGACTGACTTTCAAAATTACTCAGGGCCATTTTGGTGGGAAGGGTTACGACAGGATTTTGGCCATGTATTTCTTTTTTCGGTAGTTGATCCATACAAATGCGCATGCTTGCTTCTGAACCAAGGGAAATCACACAAAACCCTTTGGATTGGCCATTGGCCCGATGTTCGAAGAACTTCACCTCGTTAAAATCATTCACTCCGACATTTCTGACAGCAAGGGCAATATCTTGATCAGTAGTCCACTGTAATAATTAAAACGTGAGAAAACAAATTTAAATAAACAAAAGCATATTGTATCAATTTTATTGACAAGTGACCAATAATACTTATAACTGGTTCAGGTACAATACAACAATTTATACAAAAACAACTGTATTGAAAATCGTAAAGTTTATTCTTATAACTGTAGTTATTTTATAAATATCATGAGCCTTTCACTGCACAAATTGATTAATTCCGCTAGTAAAATTAAAATTGTTACATTTACGGATATCTTTTTTAAGCTATTCTTTGTTATAAATTTCATATACAATTAGATCAAAGAAGCATCTGTATTTATGCATTATACAATATTATATTTGAATTAAAACAAGGAGTTTTAAAATTCATTATACAATATTTCATCGCATTTATAAATTTTGTTATGGAGTTGATAAATTTGTTCAACGAACGGCTCATATGAATAGCAGAATTTAAAAAAATATGTAGAGGAAAAAAATTCCCCAGACATCTCTAAAAAGTTGTATTTAGATGATAGGTATCTCTCAAAATCTAAAATCGTTTATAAATCCAGGTTGCATATACATATGAATCACTCACAATGGAACCTTAGTCACTTTAAAACAACATTTGTAGATCAGTTTTTAAAACAGAACTTTTCTGATCAGATTTTGCAAGTTAAAATGTCATGGAAGCAATGGATTACAACCCCATCCTTCTTACAATGCAATTCTTCCTAGTTACTAATACAATTATTTCAAGAGATGGCAGAATCATTAATTGTTACTAGGTCTCTGCTAAACTTCAGGAACAATTGCTATAAAGACTTAATTTATAACTGGTTACATCAAATTCATTTTGGTTTATTTGAAAAGGTACAGATAAATCCAGTATACCTCAAATCAGATACTAGAATAGGTCGTACAAAACAAAAATTAGACAGCATTCACAATATTTACAATGAACATCCAACAAGTTTTTAATTTGAAAAATGATTTTGCATGAATACAAGGTTCTGTAAGTGAATATTAGTTTCAATACTATTGTATACATGACTTACAAATGAATGCAGCTAATAGAGGGCGAGTTTTTTTACTTGCTACGGTTGATAAGATCGACCAGATCACTGATCTCAACTGTTCTTTTACTTCGATGTTGACATGAGTGACGTCATACGTTCCACCGTATGAGTTTTTTTACTGAACATTCAAGTGATCGTATTGATCGTCAAATTTGGAGATTCATACGGTTTGTTTACTTGTTGTTCGTGTCAGCTGATAATTTATAGGGTTATGAAATCAGTTTTAGGTGAAATGTTTAGACATCTTAGTTTCAACCAAAGATGTTTTAACCAAATAAGATATTTCACAATCAATATTCGTGCTCTATCTGTGATTATAACAAAAATACCTATGATTTTAACAAATTTTCCGTCTGAGAATGGAAGTTTTCCCTGTCTTTTGTTCGGTTCTGTCTGGATTTAGTTTAAAGAAGGGGTTCTCATTGCCCAAGAATCTCCTTAACCGTCCTTATAGTCAATCAAGTAACAGCAAAATTAAATTTACCGAGTAGAATTATGTGACGTCACCGCTCAAAATCGTCGTGGGATTTCTGGGATTGATACGATCGATCGTATCAGAGTAAAAAAACTCACCCACTGTTTATCAAAAGTTGTGAATTTTCCAGCTCCCCACTATGTATTTTCCTGAAACCTGACTAGATTGACATATTTGGAGTATTGGAAATCTGCTGTATTTAATGAATGGATATGGCTGACTTTCCTGAATTAAAAAAATGTCATCTATACATCGTATACTATATTACCATAAAACTGTAAAGCAACCCCTTCTATTTCATTTAGCATATGGGTATTAAACATATAACATATCTTTAGAATTCACAACAGTTACTTACCCAGGTCAAATTTCCCACATACAGTTGATGTCTGCGCCCCATTGTATTGGGTGTAATATTGTTACCCTGTGTGGAGTATGCAGATCCATTGGTATCTTCGTTTGAATTTCCAGAGACATTACCACCTGTTTTATCACCACTGTTCGGAGTTCCAGATGTGGCTAATACATCATCATAAAGGTCAACATTATCAGCGCCAAATTCCTCCTGAGATATCGACAAAATTAATGAAAATTAGATAATGCTCTGTGTAATGAAATGTAAGAAATTCAAATTTTTGAATAGATAGCACGTAAATGAATACCATTGGAAGAACATAATATTTAAAAAGAAGTGTATATATCGTACATTTATAAGCATGAACATTCATTTACCTTTACCTGCACAAATTCCTGATCTATATCATCTGCATATAAATCGATATCGTTTTCAGCCATTGCTCTAGCCTAAGCTTTTGCCGGTCACACTCTTATTACTTTTACACACATATAGTCAAAATTCTAGGATTGTTCAATTCCATATACCTAAATTGAAACTAGGTACAGCTCAGTGAATTCAATATATGATAGGTATTTTTCACAATATATATTCTCCCCACGCTACGCCATTAAAATTGTTTTTCTTTTCACAAATAGGCTTGTCTTGTCTGCGTCTATCAAATCGAAACGAAACGGAAAAGCAGAATGACATATGAGAAATGTTTGTGCGCGTACGCATAGGAAGAAGGATATTTCTCTTAATGATAAATGGCGGTAACTTCAAAAAATGATGCATAGAATTTAATAGAATCTAATAATATAAATAGTTGTTACTATCTCAATCTGTATTCAATTAAAATCTTATCTCAAATGAAACATTAAATATGATTTACGCTTATTTGTTTAATATTGTAACAAGTTTGTACGACACATCAACTTCTTCAGACTCCATTCTAAATTGTTAACTTATTCATCACAATTCACAATCGATGAGCTGGGTATGGAGTTTTTTGTTCTGCTTCTTACGGCTTACGGCCTACTTAAAACTCTATGTCTAGGTCATGGATTGTGCGGTCCTTGCACCAATTGGTGTATTTCTCTTGGATTGGAATTGCTGTTCTTGGTCTGCACGCTGGAGATTAATCATAGAGGCTACTAGCTCTGGCAAACACATCTATATATATACTGTGACAGTCAGGAAATACTAAAATCCCTCACAGATTTCAAAATCAACTCCTATCAAGTGGAAGGATGCAGGGAAGCTCTGCGCCGTTTGGTCTCTGATAATGCTGTGAAAATAAAATTATCTGTTCACAGGTGCCCTGCGCACATTTAACGTGCAAGCACCTGCATTGGCTAAGCAAGGGGCTGGTACCACAGAACATTACTTAGACTCATGGTGGAAGAATACATGGTGTGCTACAAACGAAGCTTATCAATGTGACGTCAGGCTGGGAGCGTATGTGGGTATCATAGACATAGAATAACGCTGTTATTTTATGTCTTTGGTGGGTATAGAGATGCGCAAGAACTCACCTTGTATTCTTGCACCATGCTTAGACTATAGTCTAAGGCTTGGTACCGGTACTCTAGTACATCTGTAAAGTTTTCTTTGATAAATGGCTTGACAGGAAAGTATGGTGCCTTAACAGGCCATCTATTCAATAAACATTTAAGGAGTGTGTCGTTGGAGGAGGAACATAGACGAAACTGCCGAAAATATTCTGTTCAACTGCAGCAACCTATCCGAACTATGGACGGTACACCTAGGAAGCTCAACACCCACTATTTCTATTGTGAGAGGGACCTCTCCCTCGAGTGCCGACCTGCGGCATTTTTGTGAGCATATCATCGGATCTGAGTCTCTCCAACTTCACGCGGAGGAAAAATGGGCCACAGCGCCTTAGTTCAGCCCTAGGCACCGCAGATGAACCCTGAGACCGAAACGTTCCGAATAAAAACTTTATTAGATCTTCCTTAAGGGTCCGTTATTTGAGACTACTCCACTAAACATCGTGTGTATTTTTGAGTGGGTCCCTTGATGGTTTAGAGTCGCAATCGGACACAGAGTGGGTTTATTTGTTTTGGGTTTTTGTACTAAATGGCGAATGCGCTGATCCAGTCAGCACTAGCCAGAAATAACATCGGCTCTTCTACGGGCCGGTTTCTCAATTGCGAGTTAACTCTAGGTTGCGAGTAACCCGAGTGTTACTCGTTCATGAATATCACTAAATACATGCGTAACTCGCAACCTCGAGTTAACTCGCAATTAAGAAACCGGCTCTAAGAGAGCTGGAGTTGTCTGTTTGCTTGTTTGTGTTAGACCGATGCCGATTGAGCGAGTAGCCCATGCTGCAGCCAGGAGAGGTTTATTGCACCTCGTTCGGTCTCCCTTAGATGACATGGTCTCATGGATGATCCCCTTGAGCTCGGGTTGCTAGCTGCCATAGACTACATTAGTAGTAGGTAAGGCGGGAATTTTGAATTACGATCCTTCCGTGGATCCGAGCACTGAATTCCCCATGCATTTCTTATGGAGCTAAATTTTACGCGAATCTCTCGCCTGTTTTTAGATATAAATCAGAGGTGTCAAACTCAATGCGTGGCTTGTGTCAAAAACTTCTAAATAACACTAATTATAATAATTAATTAATATTGTATTATAGTATATTATAGTCCTTCTAGAAAGTATCCGGAAAAAGCAAAGCTCAATTGTAATTATTTAGTATATTTTTTTAATTCTTGAATTAGAAAATTATAACAAATTATTCATCTTATTTACTCATACATCCTCCATTTGAGTGTAATCACTTGACTAAAAGTCGGGGGTACACCCGAAACTACATAGATCACCTCCATCATTTTCGGTAATTGTAGTCCAGGACTATAAAACTGATCGAATTAAATAATCTTTATTTCGGGGCGCTGCCCGTTCAACTTCAATCTTCATTTAGTCCCCATATCTTTTTGATGGGACAAAGATCTGGTGGAGCTGTTGGCCATGGAATGGTTGTCACTTGGTGTTCTTGCACCCACACTTAAGTATAGGCCGAAGTATGGCATCTTGCATTATCCTGCTGAAAACGACACCCCTCTGGATATAAAGCTTACGCCGTTTCAAGGAGAAAATCGTTTAGAATGCCATAATTCATAATACTTTTCACTATTAATGGTACCATCAACTATACAGAGAGGCGTAGCACCACGCTGAGATATTGCTCCCCAAACCATTATTTTGGTGGGAAATTTGAATGGTAACAGGTTGTTTTGATAGGATTTTTGAGTGATTTCCACCAAGTAGGACACAACTTTCATCAGACATCATTAAAATTGTTTTCTTGAAAACGTTGACAAAATTATATCCTTCGTTCCTTCTCTATTTTTGTGTCATTATAGGGATTTTTTTGTTTCCTTGATATGTACCCTTGTCTTTTTAGTGACATACATGGTTTCTGGACATAGGTACTTTTATATTTCGTTGATTTCCAAACCTGTTTAGCCGATTTGCGAAACCCTAGGAGCGGATTGTGTTGTTCTAAGGCCAATAAAGCGTTCTTCCTGAAACTGGTCTATGCCTCGTTTCTATGCCATTAGGTATCCTCTTTATTGTCTCATATACTGCACTTTTTCCGAGTTCAGTCTATTGCACTATTTTTTTAACGTTTTGAAAACCTTTTCTAAACAAATTTGCTACCTGCATTCTTTTTTCTAGTTGCGACAATATTTCATAAATTGTAAACCTGTTGACAATCAACAATATTTGACAAATAGTGTTGCCATGCAAATTTGGCCATAGCCGACTATCCGCACAACCTATTTTAAACATTACTCTGGTTTTAGCTAGAATGTTAAGCCGGGTCAAGACGGGTGTAATGTAACGCCTAATGCAATGCGTAATGTAAGGCGAATTCTCCGTGTGGACGGTACAACAACCATTGCATGTAACGCTCGTCTACCGTCCACACGGAGAATTCGCCTTACATTACGCGTTACATTTCGCCCGTCTGGACCCGGCATTACAAAAAAGAAATATATGAAAATTATGAAAAATAATAAATTCCGGATACTTTCTAGACGGTAGACGGACTATAGTATTGCCAAACAAGCATTGACGTGAAGTCAGAAGCTTTTGCGCGTATGTTCTATTGTCCATTCTTCTGTATTGGACACCCTTAATCGAATTTACCATGGTAAATTATGTTGTCCATTCTCCTGTATTGGACACTCTTACTTCGAATTTACCACGGTAAATTCGAATTAAGTGTCCAATACAGGAGAATGGACGACATAATTAACCATGGTAAATTCGATTAAGGGTGTCCAATACAGAAGAATGGACAATAGAACATACGCGCAAAAGCTTCTGACTTCACGTCAATGCTTGAACCAATTTTTTTTTTCGTGATTTTTTTTTAATTTTCTGGAGGCGCGGTTCCTAAAATTTTTTTTTTCGTCATTTTCTTCAAATTTTCTAGGAGTACGGTTCTTACAGAATTTTAAACACGTCTTTGTGTTGATTTTCTACTACTAGTTACCAAGCTTCAATTCAATCGAATATTTATTTTTTGAGTTATCAAGGAAACAATATTCCAGGTGAATATAACTCGGAAACCGTTAAACCGATTATGCCCAAAAACGAACTCAACTCTCCCTTTCGGATACGCAACCTACCCTGAAAATTGCAAGTCCCTATCTCCTTTGGTTCGAAAGTTATCGAGGCAACGGTCACCCATCTACTGAACTCACACAAGAATGCTCGAATCTCCAACAATATTCAACCGATCGTATTAAAACTTGAAACTTGGCAGTAGAGTTAGGTAATGAACGCTCTTGCAAAATTTCAGCAATTTCAAACGTATAGTTACTGATATATAGAATTTTTTTTTTTTATTTTCAATGATTTATTAAAAATTTTCTACAGATGCTATCCTCACCAAATTTCGCAAACATTTTCGCGTTGGCATTCTACATCTAATAACCATGTTTGAATTCAATCGGTTCAGTATTTTTCGAGTAAATGAGGAACAAAAAACCACCAAATTTCAGAAAATTTCAGATGGCTATAACTCTGAAACCGTTTGGTCGATTATGCTCATAAACAAACTCAAATGTGTCATTCATATGCACAACATAACCTGAAATTTTCAAGCCGCTATCTCTTTCCGTTCTCAGGTTATCGTGACGAAAAAAATATTTTTTAATAATTTTTTTAAAATTTTCTAGCCATACGATTCGCCCAAAATTTCACAAACGTGCTTAGGTTCATATTCTACAACTACTCACCAAGTTTCAATTCGATCGGATTTATATTGGTTGAAAACAAAATTATTACTCGGAAACCACTGGGCCGATTATGCCCATTAACGAACTTGTCCGTCGTATTGCGATGCGCCACCCACCCTGAAAATTTCAAGTCGCTAGCTCTTTTCGTTCTCAAATTATCGTGGCAACGGACGGCCGGACGGCCGGACGGACAGAATCAAATTTGACCTCGGATTCTTCATCGGGGAGTCAAACTTGATCGTTTGAGACCAATTTCGACAAAAAATTCGTAAGTTACAGACATTTGGGCAAAACTATAACGCGATGTTCCCCAGAACATACGCGCAAAAATTGACGATGCGGCTGAATGTTTGACATGCTTGCTTCAGATGGTAAAAGAGACCTGGCTATGGGCAGGACAACACTAAAATCTAACCTCGAACAGATTGGTGGAATAAAAAATCTATAATATCACAATGAAATTACCATTAACAATAATATATATTATACTTACATCAATATATGGTCGTCACAGAAGAAAACAAATAAATTATCGATATACCTAATTATCATGGGTTCTGCGAGGTGTAATTGTAACCACTAAGTACTTGCGCGTTTTTACATTTTGTAGAATCATTTTTGACTTGTTCGTGTACGCCAACACTAAACACTATTTGTAACTCTTCTTAAAAAATACCTCAAATAGCAGAACTCAACGCATCTTGCATTCATTTTGTTTTGTTTTATTTACTAAGATGTGGCGTCACTGAATACAATGCAACTCTTCTGCTCGAGCTGGCGTTTTTGCGGCATATTACCTATAACTAATGCATTTTCAACTTAAGTTGGATAATGTGCCTGCCTAGGTACAATAATAAGCTAGAGTTCTGGTGTAAATGTCACTAAAATGATAATTGATCACGTGAATGCACTGAACATGTTTTCCTATTATTCCGGCCAATCTTTCAGCGGAGATACGAGCTGAGCCGCCACTGAGTTCTAAAGCTATTTTTAGAATATCAAAACTGATAAGTTTTAACGAGTTGATTCATTCCCAAATTATGTAGGTAGGAAGTAATCTATAGAAATAGGTATACCTAATTGACATAAGGTGAATATCAAAACCGGAAAAGTAGCTTGTCAGGTGATGAATAGTAAATGCTGATAGACATATCATCAATAAATAAATGTTACAAGGAACTGCGCTTATTAGACAAGTTTGGCGACTGGGACACTGGGAGATAAATGGTAATTTTGTGACTTTCATTTCTAAACCTTGACCCCAAGTGTCTATATTTAGTTTTCGAAAATATACTCGTAGCAAGCTATTTTTGAATTATTATTATTTGATTTGCCAAATAAAAGGCAACAAATCTAAACATTTTTTTGGAAATTATACAAAGGTTAAATATGATACAAAACAAAATTCTCGGGATCACTCAGATCAAGGGCGTAGCCAGGGGGGGGGGGTTTTGGGGGTTCAAACACCCCCGAAATGTTATTTTTTGCTGCAGAAAGTGACCTTTACACCCCCAAAACCCGCCCCCGAAATTAATTCCTATTTCAAAACCCCCCCGAAATGAATTCCTGGCTACGCCCTTGACTCAGATACGAAAACTTATTTTCCCTATGGCAATGGTGGAGAACCTATATGATACTCGTGATTGACTTCGACTTTATAGAATATAATCTAATGTGCCAGAGAAAATTTCATTGACACGTGAAAGATTCATATTATTGAATTGGATTTAATTAAGATGTCTGAAACATATTGGTGTATGAACTACTCGATGTTTGACAGATAAATAAAAAAATGTTTAAAAATCACTGAAGTGAAGCCAGGAGCTCTTACGCGCATATTTTTGCGTGTATGTTCTGGGGAACATCGCGATATAATTTTGCCCAAATGTCGGTTTTCGATTTTCGATTTTTTGCCGAAAATGGTCTCAAACGATTGAGTTCGACTCACTGACTTGAAATTTTCAGGGTAGGTGGCGCACCGCAATACGACGGACAAGTTCGATAATGGGCATAATCGGCCCAATGGTTTCCGAGTAACAATTTTGTTTTCAACCTATACAAGTCCGATCGAATTGAAACTTGGTGAGTAGTATGTAAAATGCAAAACTGAGGACGTTTGAGAAATTTTGTGAGAACCGTATAAGTAGAAAAATAAAAAAAATATATCAAAAAATATTATTTATTTCAACAAGAACAAGAGCGCACAAAAAAATGTAGCCCCAAATCATAAGAATTTGGCCCTCTCTTATAGACCAGGATGACATGTACAAGTATGAACACAGATCATATAATAATTCATAGATAGAATAATTATAGGATTCTGTGAAAACATAGAAGTAACCGAGATATTTATCTCCCGAACCTACTCTGGAAATTTCAACTGCCTAGCTTATTCTGTTCGAGAGTTATTGTAGAAACAATATTTAAAAATAAAAAAATTTTACACTTCACTTTACGGCAACCCGATCAATACAAAACTTCGCACGCGTATAAGGGTCATTATTCTACAATATGATGCTAAATTTCAGATGGATCGAGTGATCAGTTTCGGAAATAATCATTAAAAATGTTTTTAATAAAAATGGCCATAACTCCGAAACCGCTTGGTGGATTTCGCCCGTTAACGAACTCGTCCGAGATATTTATGCTCCAAACATACCCTGCAAATTTCAATCCTCTAACTCCTTTCGTTCGAGAGTTATCGTGTTAACGGACGCCGGACAGAATCGATTTCGACCACGGATTCTTGATCAGTGAGTCGAACCAAATCGTTTGAGAACATTTTCAGCCAAAAATTCGAAAATTACAGACATTTGGGCAAATTGATAGGCACTCTGTTCCGAGGAATAAGAGCGCCAAAAAGATTATTTTGGTTTGTGTTTTTCTTTGAGATTTGAGATTCAGAGTAACAGCTTTTTCTTCTTCGTCATTCAGAATTTTAATTCTTTTCATTTTCATAGCGCATATAGTAGATTATGCGACTTTTTACTTCTTTGAAAGAGCAGTGGCATTCATACCATTAGAAAACTCCACTAGAATCTTCGATTCGATTTCTCGTAAAGAGATAAGAATTTATTTATTCGAACTATTTCAGTGGACAGATTCTTATCGACTGACGAGTCTCTGCAACTGCAAGTCTGAACTGGAATTTTCCGATTGAATTTCTTATGATTCACGCTATCGCGAGTCCTATTGTTCACACTGCAGAATACCAATGTAAATATTTTTTGGTTCACACTACCGGGCCGTTCATAGAATCGCATGTTCACACTACCGCTCGTCTACTGTATTTAATTTACAAACACTAGGTATTTAATCATAAAATAGATATCACTTTTATTCTTGTATTGTACTAATTCACTAATACTACACACTAATTTCTGAATAAATATTATTATTCAAGCGGTACTAGTAACAATCCGACAAACATGGCGGACTATACCGTATAGCGTACTTCACTAGATAATGTTGCCATCACGTTCTAGGCGATTGTACAGAATGCCATGGTATAAATTACTCTCCGTGTGTCGTCCAACACACTGCCACTTTGTTTAATATTCCTAATAATATTAATATAAGTAGTTGTCATAATTGTGTAATAATTATACATAATAATTAATGTATTCATAAGAAGTTCTGTTATATTTAATTGTCTGAATAAAGTTCATACGTTATTATAGATTGATATCCTTTTTGGCGCTCTTGTTAACATACAAAACGGTTACAAAAAAAAAATTTTACGTAAGACGATCCAAAAGTGATTTTACCGTACTCGCAGGGTTCCAGGACGAGACGTAGACGAGTTCTGGAATGTCCTACGCATCCCGTAAAATATCACTTTCGGAAATTGTTACGTAAATTACTATTTTATGTGTATGTACCTATTACAATTTAGATACCGTCAGGCACAGAATGTACCCATCAAGTATCAGATCGTATCCTCGACACCGCAGAGAAATTTCCCTATCCGCATTGAATAAAGAAATTCAATGTCTTTCCGCACATTACTGCATATAGTTAAGAACTAGCAATAGCTAGCACTCAAGGTTTATAGAAAGTCTTTCTATAAACCATGGCTAGGAGTGCTAGGTGGTGCTAGCAAAGACTCACGTCGGCACAGATGATATATGCCGTGTTCCGATATTCCTGAACAGTACTGAGCAGTAAATTGAAATGTCAGATATTACTGAAATTCACTGGCGATGTTTACTCTTACTTAAGAGCGTTCCGAAATTACTTACTGTGGCCAGTAATGCCAGTAATTTCGGAACACAAGGATATAATATATTCTATGCATCTTGCATTTGACATATATAGATGCATAGAATCAATGAACAACGAACGAATTGTTCTATAACTTCTATATTCTAAGCATAGAATACATGTGACGATTGTGATGATCTATGATGCATATCATAGATGCATAGAATACATGGTGAAGACACTCTTTGACATATTTTCGGCCGATTTGCGGTCCAAATACTGTCAAAATACTAGGATTTTGTTTTACTTCAATTTTCGCCGATAGATGCCGGCAGTAGAAATTTTATGGACAAAATTACCGACATGTCAAATTAAATTTGAATCTTTGCTTATTCCAGTTTCTTGTGGAAAGTCGTTTGCCGCGCCGAAAGTAAGTCAAATGTTTGCTGTGTGAACTCTGAACGAGTATCCAGAACCATTTTAATCAAATACTATTTTCATTTCGAAGATACTTCGTTTTTATGCGAATATATTTTTTTAACAATTGTATATTCTTACCGGATCAGGGGCAGATTTCTAGTATCAAGATAGTTATTAATTTTAATATTAATAATATTGAAAGATCGCTGATACCGTTAATTGTTAATAAATCAATATAGGAGAACGTAAGACTTGTTGAATAATCTTGCCGGTTGATGAACATAAACTGTTTTAACAGTTGAAATTAAGATATTACTCTATTGATTAATAATTATATTCATTATACAATTCAGTTATATATTGAGAAGGAATGAAATGCCATGTTATGAAAACTAACAATATTATTTGTGAACGATGAAAGGACTAGCAGAGAACAAAGTTCAGAGCAACCACACAGTGTGATTTCATCAATTTGAAAAGCTTTCCTAAGGCGTCATTCTTTTTGGCGCTCTTATACTATAATATTATTTGTTTCAAGGATATTGTTAAACGACAAGAATGGCAACTGGCTTGTGCTAGAGGTAGGGTATCGAAAATTAGAACTTTTGTTTGTTCAAAATATTTTTCTAGCGATTATATGTATATTGAATAAAAGATTGAAACGTAGTACACTACCCTCTATTTGGTTAGTTTATCAATTTAATGAATCATTTTTCGATATTTCATCAGTATATACTTAGTTCTGAATAATAGCTATCGAATTAAATATCTATATTCAGCAATCTAATTGCTGAGAACATGAAAAGTTGTCAAGGGGTATTGGGTGACTGAAAAAATGCTGTATACATGAGAATGTTTTGATGAAATTTCAAATTATACATATAATATAATAAGTAAAATGCTCAATTTAAAAGAGCCTTACATGATAAGAAATTACTACATTTGAATAATAATATGATATCGAAAGATATTGTATGTAGAGGTATTACAGAAAATTCTGTATCATTCAATGTATTTCAAAATACATAAATTAAATGCTTGTACTCTAATGACGTTGGATGTGATCTTTCGTAATGGAAAAATAATGATTTCACAGATTTCTTCATTTACAGTTCCTGAGTTCCATTCAAAATGTTCCAAAGAAACTCCTTTACTGATAAATCCCTTATTTGACCTCATTATGTCTTGGCAAGATGAAATTTCTGTTCCAAACCAATGTGGTTTACATATTATCTCCGAACAGATATCTGATTAATCAAAAAATGGATTGATTTTTCAATAAACTGCTTCATTATATTCTTTTAATTTGAATTTACGAACTAGCAACGGTGAAAAGTGAACTTTGTCGCTTGTCAGTTTTCATTTATTCGCTTGTCAGAATCTTCGAAATCGACCCTAGCGGCACCATCGTTAATAAAGTGAAGTAGTACATAAAGTACGTGATTTGACAGTTCTTGGTCCGTTTTTCGGCCGAAAATTTTGGCAGGAATTAGTAGGGAGTGTCCACACCTTGTTATTCTATGCATCTTGTGCATATCTTACAAAATCCAAATTATTTGCACCTTCTTTTCATATCTGACCCTGACCTTGCATTTTATGACGATTAATTAATTTTATAATTGATGGATATTTCCTATCATTGTCCATGATCGGTATTCGAGCAATGATTTTATTATTTATTGCCATCCACAATAGCCAAATTATGGCGGAACGATTTCGTGAAAAGCTTGAAGGATTTCTCTTGGCAAATTCGATTTTTATTCTAAGGTTCCATATTTCATCTCCTGTAGGTACCTTGAATCACAAAATTACGTGAAGAATAATAAGATGTATTCCGGCACCATGCAGGGTGGGAGTTGTTCAACTACCGATTTTACTACGTTAATCTTCCATCCAATTTTATGGGCAATATTCTTCCCTCTCACACCTAGGTATATCACGAATTCAAATCAGTCAGTAAAAGTCCTTTAATCTTGTTTCCAATTGAAATTCCCAAAAATGGAAGACAAACTGAAATCGTTGCTTGTAGTAATTCTGTTCTCTAAAATATCTTAATTATGTAAAAAAATTTTATACCTATATTGAGTTCGCGGTTTATTTCAGCGAATTATAATGAAATCGAGTTTTCTGATGAATACATTTTGTTTAAACTTAAGGCAATTACGTATTTCTTTTAATTTCGATATACCTATTCACTGAATTACATTTGGCATTTAAGTAAAGAAGAATATATTTTTTTCAAAAAGCACACTTTATTTTAGCTCATATACTTAATTATATAATGCACAACATTAGAACTTCTGTTTTAATAACCACATGTGAGTCTGATCAGGAATATAAATCTTCTAACCTTCTGAGTTTTTGGAAAAAATACAATATTATTTTAACAAAATCAGTATATTACATGGAATGTTGGATCACTATTACCTATTATGAAAAAAATATACTTATAATGAAACAACTTAAAAATATCTACTAATAGTTAAAAAACTTTTGATTACTCTCAACTACCATAATAAATGGGTAGGTATGTCCTATATCAATATTCTTTTCTAATTCAGTCCAAAATAAATTTGACCATCTAACAATCAAAAAGATGTATCAAAACATTTTCGATAAATTGGTCTCCCTAATTTTCTTATTAGCCTCCTCCCATCTTAAATTTATAGATACGTAGTTTCGACATAACAAGCAATATAGTACTAACAGTATTAAACTCCATATTACCTCCTTACAGTCTTTTGTTTATCAAGTATAAAGCAAGCTACCAAATCACAAACCTATTGCAATAAAAGGGCCCTGTAATGATATCACTATTTTGAAATGTATGAGAACGATAATGATCGGATTGAGTCTTAATTTTTTGAATAAACCTACGAGGGGTTCTAATATGAACGATTCAGAACAAAAATAATACTGTTAACTCATAGTGAATAGTATAAAGTATCTGTCTAGGTCATGGAAATTTTTTATAATATATTTTCAGTGTCATATTTTAATCATGTGTCATATGAATATAACCATAATTACTTTTAATATCATTAAGAAAATATTGTCCCCTCTGATATATCAAAAATATTCGAGTACACAAATATGGTTGCACTTTAAAGACCAAATAAAATTGTTGGCACCATACCAGTAAACATTGTGCAAGCACGACAATATAAATCAACAAATTTATAGCTATTCTATTAATAAACTACATATCACAGGGCAATGAAAATTGCTGAAAACATACGTAGTCGTTGCTTAGCTATAAATCCACATCATACTTAGTGGAGATGGAGTTTCTTCTGCAGAAAATTCACTTCATGAACTGGATTTCTCACTGTCACTATCCTTATTTTTCAAAGACTTCTTCAGTTTGTCTAGCAGCCTGCAGTGAAAGTTGTTCAAACTTGTACTCGAATCACTTTTTGGTGGACTTGAGGCAGTCGATTTCACTGGACTTTGCAGGCTAGCCTCTGAAGTTCTAGAGCTGGCCCGAGAATAACTATTCTGCTTGGACATATTTGATGAACTCTTGTAAGTTGAAGGTGCTGGTGGCTGGAAATCATTACCAGGCGATGTTGAAAGGCTTGGTCCTTCCGATTTGGTTTCAGAAACTTTTCTTGAACGACCGCAATTCTGCGGATTAGAACATTCAGAAACCCTTCTAGCTCTTTTCGTATTGTAAATATCCCAATCGTTTTTCACAACGGGCATCATAAAAGCCATGATTACTTAGATGCGTAGCACTCGTTAACGGACTGATATAATAAAATAATTATTATTTAGGAAGAATAACGGTGAAGGCACAAACAGTCGCCACTAGAAGCACGTACACAAGCCAAATTGCCTAACGTCAACGATCAACGAATCAAACGACTGAAAATATGTAATGTTATCAGAGACTTGTCTCTGATGTTATAATCGAAATCCTGTACATCTCCCTCTCTGTCATGTTGCCTTCCAATTGGAGGATATGCAATGTGATCGTGACGGAGTTCTGGAAATAGGTGTGGAAAAGAGAGAACTGAAAACACCGTCGGCGCCAATTTCGAGTTCAATTTTCATTTATCAATTTTTATTTGTGTGCCAAAAACGGAATAGATTGAAAAACATTACGATAACATATACATGCAACTATTGGCTCCTACGCTTCAATTAAGAAATAGTATTGTACGATCATATCTCATTTACGTGCACGATTAAAGATTCATATTTATTCACGTGAATATTCACTTACAGACTTACACACCTTCCTCCATTTATTTCACATCATCTTTAATCATTAACAGATTACGCTTGTGGTAGGTTTATTGTAAAATATTACGACACTTTGAAAAATGTGCTAAATGAGCAAATAATTGTTCTCAATCAATTGACGTTCAAGTACAAACTCAAATATATTATTTTTTAATAAGTGACGCACTCTAGAAACTTCTGGTTGCAATAATTAATAAATGGTTTCATTCGAAGATGACATATTCTGATATAGTGGTCTGCTCTCTCATTACATTCTAGATCTAGGATCTTGGGTCTAGACGAACTAGATCAGATTGAATCAATGATGTTATATATTGAATATGTTAAAACTTTTTAGAATCAGAAATTCTGAATTATGCGCATAATTGCATAATATGGGCGGAGTTAATAAGAAGCGGCTTTTCAATGTTATTGTTAGCTCATAAAATAATCTTAAAAAGCACTGACCTGAGGTTGTACGTATTATTTGGATACCTATAATTCCGAGACCTAACTGGAACGTTCTCAGATAACACAAGAACATCCATAGGACGTCCGACATGAATTGTATAGATGTCCGATGGTCAATGTTAATGGACATCTAATATAATATCCAAAGATAACTTATGGACGTCGCAGGATGTCAAAATGGCACAACCTGTACATCCATAAAATATTCATCAAGGATATCCCCCAAGTATGTCCATAAGACATCCGATGATCATCCATGAGATATCCATTCAGGGATTTGAAATGGATATTCTTCAATGTTAATATCCTATGCATTATATGTCCTATGGGTATCCATAGAATATCCGATTCAAATCATCCGATGGACATCCATGAGATGTCCATTGAATTATTTGAAACTGAAGGATGTCCATTCCCAATCGCTCGATAGACATCTTGTGGATGTCCATTTCATATCCGTGGATATCCTGACTTGAATTAGACAAAAATGGACGTCTATAGGATACCCTGTGTTATCTGGGTTGAAGATTGGTGTAAAATAAACCACCGCTTTGCTTTGTTTGCGACTACTAAACCACAGAATATATCTAACGATATATTCTGTGTAGTAAACTTCGCAGGACAAATTTGACTGATAATAATATGAAAAACTGGTTCCAGCCCTGACGTGAAGTCAGGAGCTTTTGCGCGCATGTTCCATTGTCTATTCACGCCTCATACGAAGTCGATCGAGTATAGTTTCTGAAATATTAAATTTGTGAAGCTGAAAAAATAAAAATCTAACCTTAAACCGACAAAATTACTGTTAATAATGCTTTATTCACCTCTATTAGATATTCTCAATCGAATTTACCATCGATATATACCGGTTTCTTAGCTTTTATATGATATGAATGCATTTCGTACCATTTTAAAGACATACTTGAGTAATGGGATGATCGTCTATGATCGCAGAATATATATTCTATCGGAATTGAAATATCTTTAAGTAGGTATCCAATAATTTACGGAAAAACTTACTTCTCAAGTAATTTCAGGATGCGAGATATTCACGAAATTCTGAGAAAATTTGCGCGTCGGCGTTCTACAAGTAATTACCGAGTTTTAAATGGGTCAGATTTTATATTTTGAGTTATAGAGGAAATAACAACAAAAATTCTGATGTGTATAACTCCAAACCATTTAGCCGATTATGACTATTATGAACTCAAATGTCGCATTCGAATGCGCCACCTACCATGAAAATTGCAAGTCGCTATTTCCTTCCGTTCTCAAGTTATCGTTAGATACATAATATTTTTTCATCATTTTTTTCAAATTTTCTAATGATACGTTCCTCACACAATTTCACATACGTCTTTATGTAGATATTCCACAACTAGTTACAAAGTTTCAATTCCATCGGATCTGTATCTAGAAAATATTATTCCAGTGGGTATAACTCCAAAACCATTGGGCTGATTATGCCCAACAATGAACTTAACTGTCCCACTAGGATGCTCAATCTACCCTGAAAATTTCAAGTCACTATATCCGTACCCGTTCAAAAGTTATCGCCACAACGGTCACCCATCCAGCTACTGAAGTCAACCATGCAAGGCTGCTCGGATCTCCAAAAATATCGATCCCATCGTGTTCAAATTTGGAAATCAACTGTAAAGTTTGGTTTTGAAGGCTCTCGCAAAATGTCGCCGATGTCGGACGAATAGTTTCTGATATATAAAATTTTTTTCAATGATTTTCAGTGATTTTTTAGAATTGTCAAGGGATACGATCCTCACGATATTTCGCAAAAAATTGCACGTCAGCATTTTACAACTAACTATGTTTAAATTGGATCGGTTTCCTATTTTTTGAGTATATAACAAGAACATTTCAGATAGGTGTATAACTCCAAAATCGTTTGGCCGATTATGCTTATTAACAAACTCAAATGTCGCATTCGGATGCAAGTCACTATCTCTTTCCGTTCACAAGTTATCATGAGATAAATAATATTTCTTAATCATTTTTTTAAAATTTTTTAGTGATACGATTCTCATAAAAATTCTCAAACGTCTTTGTGTCTATAATAAGCTACCAAGTTTCAATTCGATCGGTTGCTATATATTTCCGTTCTCAAGTAATCGTGGCAACGGCCGACCGGACAGAATCAAATTTGACCTCCAATTCTTCATCAGTATGAGGAAGCTAATCGTTTGAGACCATTTTCGGCAAAAAATTAGAAAGTTACAGAAATTTGTGCAAAATGATAGCTCGTTGTTTCCCCGAACATACGCGCATAAATTATACATATATAAGGGTAACTTTCTGCAGCAAAAATTTGTTTTTTAAGAGAAAAAATAACATTTCGGGGGGGTTTGAACCCCCAAAACCCCCCCCCTGGCTACGCCCTTGACTCACCGATGAAGAATTCGAGGTCAAAATCGATTCTGTCCGACCGGCCGTTGCCACGGTAACTTCTCAACGGAAACAGATAGCGACCATAGACATAAAATAACATGGACTGGTTGTGAGAAAGAGACCATTGAAATCAGCATTGAAAAAAGACAGAATACTTAAAGGCAAACCACGGTATATGAATATTTTCATTTAATTTGGCGTTTGGCAAAACCACAGAATACAAAACTTTGGTTTCCTTTATCCTCTGACCTTTCTTGTATAATGTATTGTTTGGTTTCATGTATTGTGTATGTGTTTTGGTGATTTGTGGACAGAATAGTTAAAGGCAAAACATTTTCATTTATATCCGAGACTCGTCTCTGAATATTCTGATACTTATAAAATATAACACAATTTACTGTGCATCATTATTTTTATACCATTATTTGCCTTTAATTATTCTATCCTTCATAACATCTCTCTCTCTAATGTATTCCGCAACGAACTGTGTGATAAAATTACGTGAGGGCCAGTCCATGTTATTCTATGTCTATGATAGCGACTTGAATTTTTCAGGGTAGGTTGCGCATCGGAATGCGATGGTTAAGTTCGTTAATGGGCATAATCGACCAAACGGTTTCGGAGTTGAAATTTTGTTTACAAAAAATACAGATCCGATCGAATTGAACCTTGGTAACTATTTGTTAAATGCTGACACAAAGACATATGCAAAATATCTCGAGGATCGTATTGTAAAATTTGAATATCTCTCGCCAAGACAATGATTCTAACCTAACTAATGTGGTCTATAGTCTATCTATAGGCTTCTACAGGGCAAGGCAACCAAGAAAGCCAAGGAAAAGGTGGAAAGGAACTGAAAGGACAAGCAGCACCACGACCTCCCCGTATTATCACAGATTACATTATTATCACAGTACATTATTATCACAGTTAATCTGTGGTATTATCCTGACCTGATTTCTGTATTTTAATATTTTTCCTCCGATGTGGAGGACTTAGAGGTGAATGCACAAATTGGTTGCTCCCAATATGTATAATGTATAATGTAATAGATAACACAATACATTCAAGAATAAGAAGTTGGAATCGAACATTATTGTCTATGACCTGAAGATTGACAGAACTGACAGAGGACTGTCAATTGTCACGTGTCAAAGCAAAGTACACGTGCTAATTGAGGTTAAGTAAATTACTTTTACTTTGTAATTTGTATTGCATTTGTAATAATTTGTATATTATCCATAGGATATTATCTTACCTTGTCTATTTACTAGACAGTTTTAATTCATGTTGGACAGTTTGTCTGTTCGATTATTGACAAAAAAATGGAAGGCGAAGGTAGAATAAATTTTATATCTTGCGTGAAATGGGTGGAAAAAGGAAAAGCCCGTACAGATCCAGTGAAAATTAAAATTTCCCGGCAGGAATTAGTGGAGATGATCAAAAATACCCATGAAGAACTCAAGTAAGTAAAGAATTATGCTCATTCTTCGTTTGATTAATTTTATTTTAATTTAGTATAAGAGGTCACGAAGAAGAAGGAGAAAATCCACAAAACAGTGATATCAATATGGACCCGAACGAAGAAGGTATCTATCAAAAGAGAATTGGTTTTATTATCCTGGAATTTTCGATTGAAATGAAACAACACGAATTAATTTCAATAAGAATTAGTCAAAATTCTTGTTGGCGGCCAAAACTAGATTGTTCCTAATGTATATTTCAATACATTGCTCTGTTTTTGTCTGAAGTTTTTCCATTTTATTTTAGAAGATGAGCATGATGTACTACCTAGTATTGCCTCCCTTAGGGAATTATCCACAGATCCTCAAGATTATCTAAGCGATACAGATGATTCTGAAAAAGAAGATGATTTAATAAAACAAAATGATAATTTGGTACTTATTGGTCGTTTTGATGGAGATGCATGCATATTGGAGGTACATGGTAGGAGAAGAGCTATTCCTATTTCTGAATTATGTACACTCAAAAATTTGTTTATATTCTAGTCTATAATGAAGATGAAGTTTCGCTTTACTGTCACCATGATTTCTTGTTACCAAGTTTTCCTGTTTGTTTCGAATGGCTCAACTATGAACCGAATTGCCCCCAAGGAAACTATTGTGCTGTTGGCACCATGGAGCCAATCATTGAAATTTATAATTTGGACATAATCAATACAATCAAACCTGCTTTCAAGTTGGGACAAAAAGCTCACCGTAAAAAGGGACGACCACAAGTAGGACATAAAAGCTCTGTACTTTCTCTAGCTTGGAACAGAACTTATGATCATGTCATGGCTAGTGGTTCTGATGACAAGAGTATTATATTGTGGGATTTGGAAAAGAAACAGCCTAGTACTACTATTAATGAATTTGAAGGTGGTGTACAGTGTCTTGATTGGCATAAAGTAGAAACACAGTCCCTATTGGCAGGTAAGATATATCTATTTTGTTGAAGATCACAATACCATATTTTCTGTTTTTGGAATATACAAAACACAGTCTATCCAATATATCAAAAAAAAAAAGAGTAGAGATGAGGCATACTTTTGAGGCATGATTTTCACTTGACTCACTACTACTCTATTTCTTCACGATATTGATATAATAGGGATATTCTTTCGAACTGATCCAACTGATTTTAGTAACATAAAATCACTTCGTTCAGTACTAATAATTCCACTGATTTTAGTTACATAAATCAGTAGGATCAGTTCGAATGAATATCCTTAATCTCTGTTCATTGAACCAAAATTAGTCATAAACATAACCTAGGACTAGATGTAAACACAAATAATGATGAATTTAAATTCTTTAAATATAAGTCAAGTAAGCTGAAAAAGGCCAACTTGGGAACTGGAGAGATAAATAATATGACTTTCACATCTATAAAATCTGATAACAAAGAAAAAAAACTATGGTTGTTTATTTTTTGAGTGTACCAAGGTGTTTCCGAAGATTATGTAATTAAATAGTGCGGTTGGTTTAGTGGTAGAGCTTTTGGCTTGGGAGCAGAAGCCCCAAGTTCAATCCCGAGGGTAGGAAAGAAATTTTCTAGTCACGGTTATCGCCACCATTCCCTGTTGTGTCAAAAATTAACAGTGCTGTGTCTAAGGTGGCGTAAGGATACAGTAACAAAGCCTACACAGAACACAACTGGTTCTCCTTACTCGCTCAAGCTCTTCGAGAGTTTATGAGGGGTCTCCTTGTGGAAGACCCAGGAGGATCAGTATAATAATATACAATACAATTAACAATACAATATACAATACAATACAATATATATCCAATAAAGGCAACTTCACAACTGACACCTACTCTAGAGAAAGTAACAAAAGATGATTTCCAAAAAATGTTACTAACATTATAAATATGATGAAGAATTCTAGAAGAGAACAGGTTTGGGTAAATTTCCTAAGAACATTGATATCATTAAGACCATCTATGACCCAAGTCACAACCAAAACTTCCACATGTATTGATGGCATTAAGGTAAAGGTAGACTATCCTGTCCATCAACTGATCAAGTACTAATCCAGTACTCCAGTAGGTATAGAAAAACACCTGACATCTTGCCCATTCTCAGTCAAAAAGACATAAGCCCTTGAACAGTATGACAACTAAATAAAAAAAAATTGGTTCAAGCACTGACGTGAAGTCAGAAGCTTTTGCGCGTATGTTCTATTGTCCATTCTTCTGTATTGGACAAATTCGAATTAAGTGTCCAATACAGGAGAATGGACAACATAATTTACCATGGTAAATTCGATTAAGGGTGTCCAATACAGAAGAATGGACAATAGAACATACGGGCAAAAGCTTCTGACTTCACGTCAGTGCTTGAACCATTTTTTTTTCGTGATTTTTTTGAAATTTTCTAGGAGTGCGGTTCTTAAAATTTTTTTTTCGTCATTTTTTTCAAAATTCCTAGGGATACGGTTCTTACAAAATTTCAAACACGTCTTTATGATGATTTTTTCTACTACTAGTTACCAAGCTTCAATTCGATCGAATATTTATTTTTTGAGTTATCAAGGAAATAATATTCTAGGTGGCTATAACTCGGAAACCGTTTAATCGATTATGCCCAAAAACGAACTCAACTCTCCCTTTCTGATACGCAACCTACCCTGAAAATTGCTAGTCCCTATCTCCTTTCGTTCGAAAGTTATCGAGGCAACTGTCACCCATCTACTGAACGCACACAAGAATGCTCGAATCTCCAACAATATTCAACCGATCGTGTTGAAACTTGGCAGTAGAGTTAGGTTATGAAGGCTCTTGCAAAATTTCAGCAATTTCCAACGAATAGTTACTGATACATAGAATTTTTGTTTTCAATTTTCCATGATTTTTTTTAAATTTTTCACAAATACTATCCTCACGACATTTTGTAAGAATTTTCGCGTTGGCATTCTACAACTAATTACCATGTTTGAATTCAATCGGTTTAGTATTTTTCGAGTTAATGAGGAACAAAAAACAACCAAATTTCAGATGGCTATAACTCTAAAACCATTTTGCCGATTATGCTCATAAATAAACTGAAATGTCGCGTTCTGGTGCAAATCATAACCTGAAAACTTAATAATTTTTTTTAAATTTTCTAGCCATACGATTCGCACAAAATTCCACAAA
The DNA here is from genome assembly GCA_937662695.2 of Halyzia sedecimguttata. Lineage (NCBI taxonomy): Eukaryota > Metazoa > Arthropoda > Insecta > Coleoptera > Coccinellidae > Halyzia > Halyzia sedecimguttata. The sequence continues at coordinate 64,641,798 of OW569415.2, read as the reverse complement.
CGTGCTTAGGTTCACATTCTACAACTACTCACCAAGTTTAAATTCGATCGGAATCATATTGGTTGAAAACAATATTATTACTCGGAAACCACTGGGCCGATTATGCCCATTAACGAACTTGTCCGTCGTATTGGGATGCGCCACCCACCCTGAAAATTTCAAGTCGCTAGCTCTTTTCGTTCTCAAGTTATCGAGGCAACGGCCGGACAGAATCAAATTTGACCTCGAATTCTTCATTGGGGAGTCGAACTAAATCGTTTGAGACCATTTTCGTCAAAAAATTCGAAGGTTACAGACATTTGGGCAAAACTATAACGCTATGTTCCCCAGAACATACGCGCAAAAAAACACTTTGACAAATTAATTGTAAATTCAGACAATAGATATAAAATTCAATCCGCCTTATTCACAAAGCATTCAATCCGCCGTATTCACAAAGCATTAAATCTCCGTTAAGTCCTAACTGAGGTCCTCAGTTAAGGATAAATAAGAATCGCAACCGTTACATACGTTAACTGAGTTTGCGATTCTTGTTTATCCTTAACTGAGGACCTTAGTTAGGACTTTTCGGAGATTGAATGCTTTGTGAATACGGCGGAATATCCGTTAAGTCCTATCTGAGGTCCTCAGTTAAGGATAAATTTGAATTGGAACCTCCGTTAAAGTGAAAATGAACGTGAAACAGGCCAGTTTCACCACTGTTGAATACTTTAATTGCGATTCAAATTCATCCTTAACTGAGGACCTCAGTAAGGACTTAACAGAGATTTAATGCTTTGTGAATACGGCGAAATAAAAGCAAAACCATGTGGTCTATAGTAAACTCTTTATACAACAGAAACCATGATAATCTTTTACCACAAACCAAGACGATGAAGGAAATGGCACATAAATTTAATGATTATTTTATAAATGCAGCTACAAATTTAACTTCTCAGCGGAATCAGAGGAAAAAACTATGACACTACCCCCATCACCAGAAAATTTCATGATTGACACAATATATACGGAAACAACTAAAAGAAATAGCTAGACAACTGAAGAATGAAAGCTCAAGTTGTATAGATGGAGTATCTAATTGAATTATAAAATATATTATCGACTAAATAATAGAACCACTCACTTAAATCATTAATAATAATAATAATTCCCTGGAATCGGGGGTGTTTCTGATGAAACTGAAGATAGCAGAGGTAATACTGACATACAAGACTAGAGATTCTGATAATTATGGAAACTGTAGACCTATAAGAATATTACCATCCTTTTCAAAATTATTCAAGCTGGCATATTGCAAACAAATATGTAATGCAGTTTTTTGATCATGAAATTTAAAAAAATTAGAGCGCTATAGAATACCAGGTATTGCACTTGATTAGATTTAATTGGTGAAACTGTCGATGTTGCCAGCTGCATTATTCGATTAAATAATGAACATTTTTGAGAGGAAACTTTAAATGGCCATGTAAAGGTTCGGACATGATTTGTTATCTATAAAATATTTCGGTTGATACCTTGGTGATCAGTATGGTAAAATAAGTACACCATTTTTTGTACTATTCCAGGTGGATGTGACAGTCAAGTAAAACTATTTGACTGCAACAGTCCAGACAGTCATTTGACTTGGAAACTGGATGGAGAGTGTGAAACACTGTCTTGGCACCCTCTTCAACCTTTCACATTCATGGCAGGCACCAGTGTAGGATCACTTCAATGTTTCGATTGCAGAAAGGGTAAAATATTCTTAGATATATAGAAAAAAGCATGTGTTGTTTTCAGATAAAAGAAGGATAACATCAGAAAGGAGTATTCAATACTCAACAGTACTGCCTATGGTTTAGAAGATATTGACCCTCAAAGTTTCATAAATCACTGTTCAGTTCCTTGCTGAACTGCCTTCGATTCAAAATATTCTTGAACGCCTCAAAACTCAATCAAACTTTATTCATAATCTAAACTTTCTTAACCTTCCAGCAGGCGCTCTGTTTGATGAACCTTGAGTGGGTGAGCGTGGTAAATTTTACGTCATCAAATTTTCTCCATGTAAATTATGTTTCATAACCATATTATATACTGAAATTACTGTGACGATAGGAATAATGATATTGTCATCTCTGTTGAATTGAATTTCATAAAACCCCTTGAAAAACATTTATTTCACAAATGTCTTATCGATTAATTGGTTAGATTCAGCATTCTCATCCTAATTCGTTCTATTATTTTGAATGATTGTTTCAGGTCCGTTGTGGTCATTGTCAGCACATGAAAAAGAGGTAAGTGGTATTTTCATCAGCGGGGAATGCCCTGGGTTATTGATAACAGGATCGCATGATGGTATGGTTAAAATATGGGACTATAGCGAGGAAAATGTTCCAGAATTGGTACATGTGAAGGACTTCAACATGGGTACAATTCTTTCCCTGGAAGGTTCTCCAAATAGCCCATTTGTTATCGCTGCTGGTGGTGATAATAAGGAGAACAATTTCACACTATATGATCTACGAAATATTGATGTTGGTGAGTAATTTTCATGTGAAACTTTTTGATTTGATTTGATGAAGTAGTAAAGGCAATAGTGTGTATTTCAGGACTAATTACTTTTTGATTGCAGTGAAATATAGGTTTGGAGATAGGGGGATGAAAAAAGTGGAAACTTCTACACCATCTGAGCAGACCTAATCAAACTGTAATTAGTGTGACTAATTGAAGGCGCCTAATATAAGAGTTTGTTTGACACTGTGATTATATCTTCTTTGTTGAAGAAGGTGGAGTAATAAAGAGCTGGTTGTATATTATATGTTTATTTATAAATATATATAAATAATTTGTTATTCATTTATCCTGGTGTAATATGAGATTTGTGAAGGGTGAGTTGCGTTGTTTGAACTCATGTAAATCGATAATTAAGTAATTTCTTTTATTTCTGTAGGTATATTCACGAATATCCTGAAAGGCAATTTAATTTCCTTTGAAATGATGCATCGTGTTCTTTTACCTTAATAGTTAGGTTTCCAGAATATAATAAGCAAGTGTCTATAAAAATCGGATTATTTTGCCATATTTTGTATAGGGTAGTTATAAAATGTCATGGACCATGTCATAATAAAATTAGAATGAGGTGAACTGTAACCAATTGCCAATATCTAAAAAAGACATGGTAAAATATTCATTGATTTTAAACATCAACAAATATTCCCCGTGAACCGGGCTAGGTCACCTCATCGCTCAGTATTCCCCCAAAGAGGAAAGCGTCATTCAGGGGCAGATAAGTACCGGTTTCATTGTTATTACCAATCGTCAGCGTAACTTAGCCACACTGAATGGCAACGAAGGAGTTCTAGGAAACTTGAACCCATTTGTTGCGAACTGGTAGGGAGAAAATCTCAGCAGCGGAACCTAGGGAAATCCTTACGAACTCCGACCCTATGCGGTGAAGAAACCTTGAGCGATATTGAGTGACGTTCATTCTTTTGCCGTAAGAGAGTCATGTAGACCTAGACGGCCTTGCGTCTACCTATATAAGACCATTACGAACTGAAAACGCCCGGTTTAGCGTGGTTAGATGAACCACAAACCAGTGAACATAGAAAAGGTGAAATATTCATTGATTTTAACCATCCACAAATATTTAACGTGAGCCGTGCTAGGTCACCTCGTCCTCATCGCTCAGTGTTTCCCCAAAGAGGAAAGCGTCATTCAGGGGCAGATACGAACAGTAAGGATTTCCCTAAGTGCCGCTGGTGGGATTTTCTCCCTATTAGTTCGCAAAAAATGGGTTCAAGTTTCCTAGAACTCCTTCGTTGTCATTCAGTGTGGCTAAGTTACGCTGACGATTGGTAATAACAATGAAACCGGTACGTATCTGCCCCTGAATGACGCTTTCCTCTTTGGGGAAATACTGAGCGACGAGGTGACCTAGCCCGGTTCACGGGGAATATTTGTTGATGGTTAATATCAATGAGTATTTCAGTCTTTTTTGCGGTCTTGTTCCTCGGAACAGAGTGCTTATCCATTTGCCCAAATGCTATAATTTTCGAATTTTGTGATGAAAATGGTCTTAAATGATTTGGTTCGACTCACTGATTAAGAATCCGTGCGGTCGAAATCAATTCTGTCCGGCCGGCCGTAGGCACGATAACTCTCGAACGAAAGGAGTTAAGTGCATAAATATCCAGAGTTATGGCCGTTTTTAGTAAAAACATTTTTTATGAATATTTCCGGAACCGATCACTCCATCTATTGAAAATTTGGCATACAATTGTAGAATCATGACTAATTTTTATGCATGCGAAGTTTTATTTCGATCGGATGGCCGTAAAGTGGCAAAACATTTTTAAATTTTGTTTCTATAATAACTCTCGAACATAATGGAGCTAGACAGTTGAAATTTTCAGAGTATGTATGGGAGATAAATATCTCGGTCGAGTTCGTTATTGGGTAGAATCGGTCTGTTTGAATTTAATTTCACAAGATCACATTTGTATCATTCGCAGACACCAATACTTTCGGAGATATGATTTGTTTAAATTTGAACAAGAGCGCCATAGCTCCTTGAAACCTCTCGAGATGTTCTGAAAGATGTGAGCGAATTCATTCAAATGGATTTTCTGTCCTTTATCAATGTGACACTGAGAGGATATAACGCGACTCGAAATACGAGAATGACGAGATATCTTCGTCTACGCTTTGCATGGTCTGATATTTCGATTGCCGGTAATTCAGACTCGAGCGCGAGATATGAGAGACTCTTTTAAAATCCATATTGCTAGCATTTGGTGCTATAGTCAGCTAGTGAATGATTTCATTCCATTAAATTGCGATTTTCATTATATTTCATGACGCGGAGCTAGGTTGGTCCACATTTTTAGAATACCCTTTCCGATGGAACTGATGATATTGCCGGGTTTCGAACAGCTGGAAATAAATATGGTACCAAAATAGCATAACCTTCAAGCGGTGAAATATAATAAAATGAATACTGTTGTAGCAAGCCAAGAACCCATATACATATATATCGATTATTGAATTCATTCGATTATGCTCTAAACTCTAATTAATAATATCTTCTGCAATATTACTTTACTTATATCTAATAAACAAATTATGGGGAGGTTGCCGCCCCACATCCTTGCATTTAATTAAAAATTATTTTATTTATTTATTTCTGATAACTGCTGTTGATTATGCAATTAATAATAAAGAAAATATCACAAACTCAAGAGTGAAAAATTTAAATAAAGTACTAGATTGCATCTTCCAGGTCATAATATATATGAAGTTTCCCATCTGCCATGTGTAAACAACTATAAATGTGTATGAACCGCGTATGAACATTTTAAAAATTTTCTAGTCATACGATTCTCACAAAATTTGTCAAATGTCCTTAGGTTTATATTCTGCAACTACTCACCAAGTTTCAATTCGATCGGATTAGTATTGGTTGTAGAAAAAATTATTACTTGGAAACCATTGGGCCGATTATGCCCATTAACGAACTTGTCCGTCGTATTGGGATGCACCACCTACCCTGAAAAGTCGCTATCTCTTTCCGTTCTCAAGTTATCGTGGCAACGGACGGCCAGCCGGACAGAATCAAATTTGACCTCGAATTCTTAATCAGGGAGTCGAACCCAATCGTGAGAGACCATTTTCGGCGAAAAAATCGAAAATTACAGAAATTTGTGCAAAATAATAACGCGATGTTCCCCAGAACATTATTCGCGCAAATATACACTATTTTTTAACGTAGATTCCAGCTGCCCAATAAAAAAAAATGGGTTCTCCTTTGAAAAATATGAGTTTTGAGGTTTTTGTCATGACTGACTTTGGCACTGAAATATAAACACCCTGTATATTCAATTGAATTTTGTATTATCGAAGGAGAAGCATTGGTATGTCTAGTGATAGAATCTAGAAAATTAGGAAATTTAATGCAAAAATCTATATAATAAGTGACACATTAAAACAATGTAGAATTCAATGGGTAATCTGATTATCAATTAAAAAACTGGGTATTACATTTAAAAAAAACGAAAGTTGGTATCATTTCCGTTGAAACCGGAGGTCGAACGAATCTGAATTTTTTTCCAAGCATTCATCTCTCCCTAACAAAGTTTAACTATTAAATTACAAGTGCTTATCTCGAGTCTTTCTTTGAAATATTCTTCGAGAATCACCCTGTATATAGAAATAGTGGAAATCAGTGTATATTTTGATTGGGAAATGATCTGCTTACATTGTGTAACATTTGCAGCGTTTTTCAGGAAAGACCCTTCTCCGGAGATGTAAGAGCCTAATAAAAAAATACTGCGAAACTACTAGTCTTCATGGTTTCCACTATATAACCGATTTACACTCAAACATAATACAGACTATTCTGTGGGTCATATTATGTTTTGCAGCAACTGCTTTCACAGTTTTTCTGATTTCTATGCAGTGGGATCGATACCAAACTCATAGGATCAGTACTTCTATTGGAAGCATTATGTATCCATTGGAAAATGTTCCATTTCCAGGAGTTACCTTATGCAGCTCCAATATCGTTTTTGGCACTATGTATAAAAAGTTCGAGAATATGTTGTGAGTATGTTAATTATCAATTTCTTTGCATGGGTACATAAATACGATAAAACAAAATATAAAAGAGATAATATACAGTGTTGTCCAACGAAAATTTAACACCTCGATTTTCCGGCTCTAAAATGAAAATGTGGAAAATCGCTTGGACCCATCAATTTCTGATTCGAGGGGGCACAACTTCTCAGCTCTTTGCATCTCCGTAACTGCAACCCCCTAACTGGGGAAAGCACAACCCCTTGATTTCGAATAGGGATGAGGGATGTTGCGATACCTCATTCTGAAGATCTTATCGAGTACTACTTGATCCTGAAATTTCGCTTCAAAATTTCTATCGATAACGAAATGACAGGTAAAATAGTGGAGGAGTACTTACTTTCGTGATTAGTTTATTGAATGCTGGAAATGGGCACCATCCAGTGCCATTCACTTCCATACATTACTCAAGATTTCTGGTGTAATTTGACGGCAGTCATTAATGATCCGAGGTCGCAAACAATCCAGTGACTCAGGCCGGGTAGCGTAAATCTTGGATTTCAGGTGACCTTATAGAAAAAAGTCCAGTGGAGCCAGATCAGGTGATCTGGGTGGCCACTCAATATGTCCCCTTCTTCCAATCCAGGCGTGATAAAAATTTTCATCTAAGAGGTGGTGCGCGAGCTTGTTGGAATATGATCGTTTGATGGTCTTCTGCATTATCCAATTTTGGCCAGTGAGATTACCGGGTATAAGAAAGGGCCGATTATGTGATTTCCATAAATACCCGCCCATTCCGCCCAAACATTTAATTTTTGGGGACGCTGGAGTATGCACCTCATGAAATAATCTTGGATTTTCATCTGACCAATACCGACAGTTATGCCGGTTTACAATGCTGCTAAGGTAAAATGAACACTCGTCCGAAATCTCTCAAAATCATTTCACAGACCACTTCACAGAACTGGAGTCGGTATTCGGGATCGTCCTCATTCAGTTCCTGAACCAATCGTATCTTATAAGGCTGGAATTTATGTTGTTTCAAGATTCCCATGATTGTTGTGCTTGAAACACCAGATACATCGGACAATTTCCTAATACTCAAGGTCAGATCTATTGCTACATGACCTAAGACAGCCACGTCCCTAGCTTCGTTTCTTTCATGCACCCACTTTTTGTTTCCGACTGAACCAGTAGCGTCAAATTTTTGCCAGGATGTCGTTCGTTAAATGAAGCCGCTGTTGTTCGTGCGGAGTCATTATTCTTAAAAAATAATTTTGTCATTTCCACCCTTTCTACGGAATACACCATTTTAATTGTACTACAAATTTACAATCGCTCTGTAACACTTTCAACGTTCTTAAAAATTCACAATACACTAAAGGTAAATGAAAAATATGATCCGTCTACTATTTTGGACAAGAAATTAATACTTTTTTGGACAAATACTTAACAACATAACTACTATATACCTTTGAAATGTGACGGATACGAATAATACGCTCGAGATAAATTCCACATTGCCTCTTTCACTATTTTCGCTGTTATTTCATTATCGATGGATATTTTGAAGCCAAATTTTAGGGTCGGATAGTACTCGACACGATCTTCAAAATTAGTTATCGCAACATCCCTTATCCCTATTCAAAATCAAGGGGTGGTGCTTACCCCCGTTAGAGGGTTGAAGTTACGGGGATGAAAAAAACTGAAAAGTTCTTCCTCTTCAAATCAAAAATTGATGGGTCCGAGCGATTTTCCACATTTTCATTTACAAGTCGGAAAATCAAGGTGTTAAGTTTTCGTTGGATCCCTTTATATATCACTCTACGGTTACGATTATTATTGTTGGAAATTATGGTCATTTATTACACAGTAGGATGCAATGACTGCTATGTATATCGTATATCGATGCTACAGAGCCTTCCATCCAGATCCACAGTAATAATAATCAGCTTGAGTAGCTGATGATATGGTTTCAAGGAACCAATTAATATGTCTCCATGTGTTATAATTTCATGGCCAATCTTTATTGATATTTCTTCATGCAGAATATTTTATGAGACAGCTGGGTTAGGAATCACCTTCATCCAGCCATTTGCGTTCAATGCCGAACATAGGCCTTCCCATCGCTACCCAGCTTTTCCTATCTTGAGCCTCCCTTATCAAATATCCAGCTATCCTCTTGACGACGTTGGTACATCGCCTAGGGGGCCTTTCCCTACTGCGTTTATCGGATCTTGGTATCCATTAAAGCAGTCTACTGGTCCATCTTTCATCTGAAAATCTGGCTGTGTATCCTGTCCAGTTCCAGTTAAGCCTCACAATATGCTCAACCACATCAGTTAGCGCCTGTCGAGCATGTATCTCTCCATCTTCCTCTGGTGATTCTGAGGTTCTTTACGGATGTTACCGTACCTATAATGTTGTCGTTTCATCACCAGACGTCATCACCGGCAGGACACATTGATTGAATACCCCTCGTACATCGGAAAATCCCCCTTGAGCATGTGTCTCAGCTATCCAATAGCTCAAGCCAGAGTTTGTCTTCTCACCAGTTAACATGTTTGGTTATCACTTGAAACACGGAGTTCATGACTCCAATATTGAAAGTATCCACGGTCGATGGTACCCTGGACTTTTACGGAGAACGGGACGTACGATTTTATTGAAAATTTGGTTCCTTAGCTAGGAACCACTGCTCTATCGATCTAGAATATTTTCACCTGCGGTGTTGCCGCTTATATCAAAAAGTACTAACAACATTGATATTACAATTGGTACACTCTACATATTATTGCCTTCTTCGATCCACCGTAGCCTCCTGATTAATTCAGTATCAATTTCATCATCCCCATCTCCAGCGGTTTTCGAGTAATTAATTGATTTACTTCCTTTTTTGTCCAAAACATAGCTTCTATTCAACATTCATTACTTTGTTACTTTGAATCCTAGAATGCTGAAATTTCGGATATGGATAAACAATATCCCGTGTATCATCCCGTGTATGAGTACGTTCGTACTCATATACAGGGTTGTTCAAAATCCGAGGCTTTTCCGAGACATACTTAAACGATAAAAAGTGCGTTTTTTCAAATGGAATGACCTGTATATGCTCATCATTCAAATGGAATGCAAGAATTTTATACAAATGATGTTTTGGTGATTTGTGGATTCTTCACGGTCAATGTAAATGCGATCAAATTGTAGCAAGATCATGCAGATTGTTCCGGTTAAGCCTGAATCTTATTTTGCACTTCTGGTGAAAGCATGAGGATTCGCTTCGGAATTGTTCGCTATTGTATTTCTCGGAAAAGCGGATTTTGAACAATCCTGTATGATTAGAAACGTAAGGGTCACTTTTTGCAGCAAAAAAAATTTTTTTTAAGAGAAAAATTACATTTCGGGGGGGGGGGGGGGGTTTGAACCCCCAAAACCCCCCCCCTGGCTACGCCCTTGGGTTTAATCGCCAAGATTATCAGCCAGTATGACTACGTCATCCGCGAACCGTAAGTTCGTGAGATTTTGGCCATCATTTAGTTGCTTCAAAGCAGAACCGTATTAAACAGTTTAGGCGATATCGTATTGCCTTGTCGTATACCCCCGTAGATTGATACTGCTTTGGTGTTTTTGTGGAGTTTCACTGTCCTGGCAGCTTTCCTATAGATCAGGGGTCACCAATTAGTTTCATTGGAGGTCCGTTCACAAAATCTGTATATCTGTCGCGGTCCGTTTGATAGCATTATGATGGCATAAGAATTTGACTAGCAGTTAATCTAAATCCAATATCAATAATTAGTAAATAAAACGGAAAGTTATCTGAATTTTTTTTATTAAGATAACATGTTTTCTGGAAAAAGGCTCCGCAAAAAAAAGGCTCGTGGTCCGCATCCGGACCGCGGTCCGCCATTTGGTGACCCCTGCTATGTTATGAACTAATCTGGTGTAGCGATAGTCGACACGGTATTCTGGTAGGACCTCCAGAACGGAGTCGAGTTCGATCGTGTCGAAGGCTTTCTGGAAGCCTATGAAGGCTATAGCAAGTGGTTTGTTGTACTTAATACTCTTCTCGATGAGTGCCTTTAAACATTGGATTAGGAATATAAGGCCCAAAATACAAGGAATGCAGACTTCAGGGGATCCCTATACAACATCTGTTGGTCTTGACAGTATAGGGGCAAAAGAATCTGCACTGCCATAGATAGCCAAATGGGTTTGAAAAACCTTGAGGCTACCAACTGCAAGTTGAAGTTGGACAGGAACAGCAAAAAATCTCTCGAACAACTGGCTATAAGAGTAACAAACTCTTTCTAGTTTGGGTACCATTCTCCTTTTCTCTAGTAAAGTAGACGGGCCTTGGAGCGGAAGCAGATCTGTATTCTTCATTGAATTGAATCAACGCCGACTTTGACGGATCATAACTTCTTCAGATAGGGTATATTTCGATGATATTTACTTTCTGTTGAAAATAAACTAGAGGATGGGAATCAATCTCTCCCGAAATAATTCGAATTCTAACGAATTTATTTTAATTAATAATCAATTATTATATTTCAGACTCGCAGACGGCCTTTCAAAAGCACAGATAGTCGATTATTTCGAAAATTTATCCAGTTTAGTTATTCATGATGATCTTGCACCAAATGCGGATTGGAAAACGTACGGTAGAATAATCCAGGCATTGGATTTGAGTGACTATAATGTAGAACGAGTGATGAGTGAGGTAATTATAGAAAAAATATCTCAGATATAATTTTACTAAACGTCTATGCATATTCGAATACTGTTTGATGAATGACATGATGCATACGCTAGCATGAGTATCTCAGTGATATGTTGTCTATGTCTCAGTGCCTGTTATATTGTCCAACCGAAAATATCAGTTGAATGGAAGGCAATTTCTGAATACGATATACGATAGGGAATATATAGAATAGCAAATAATTTATGTGTAAGACAGGTATAATCGGTAAATACCATAGCCTCAAATAAGCTTTCTTCCGATGATATGCGTGATCATCAAATTTCAAGAAAGCGTCATTCGTCGGTGCACAAAAGCGTTCCAAGAACATCAAATTATGAACCAGTCCTTCGTACCGTACATAACACTGACCTGCGCAAAAACACGATTCAAACCGTCCCTTGTACGGTACACTGAACGGTCCAAATTTGGTCTTGGAACAAACCTATAAGGTTTGTTGATGATGATGATGATCATATCCCTATGCTGGGGTTAAAACAGTGAAATTCACCCTAAATGTAATTTTTCTTATTTATAGGATTATTATCGTATTGTCTGTAGGAAAAGATGACTAGTGGAACAAATCTGCGTTTACAATAGCTATCAAATGAACCCGGTTTCATTTCCTTACGCTAGGGTTAAGAGGGTGAAATTCACCCCAAAAATGATTTTCCTTATTTATAGGGTTGTTGTCTGAAGAAAAAAAAACCAGCTGAAAAAATCTGAGTTGATAATAGCTATCAAATGAACTCATTTCCTTACGCAGGGGTTAAGAGGGTGAAATTCACCCCAATGTAAGGTAATGAGACCGGGGTTCATAGCTATGATCAACGCATACATTTTCCGCTATTTTTTTTCTGCAGACAATACGATTAACAACCCTATAAATAAGAAAAATCACTCTTTGGGTGAATGTAACCCTCTTACCCAGCGTAAGGAAATGAGACCGGGTTAATTTGATAGCTATGGTCAACGCAGAGTTTTTCCGCTATTTTTTTTTCTGCTGACAATACGATAACAACTCTATAAAAGAAAAATCACTTTTGGGGTAAATTTAACCCCTTTTAACCCCAGCGTAAGGAAATGAGAACGGGTCCATTTGATAGCTATTATCAACGAAGATTTTTGCCGCTGGTTTTTTCTGTAGAATATACGATAGCAACCCTATAAATAACAAAAAACACTTTTGGGGTGAATTTAACTCCAGCTTGAAGAAATGAGACCGGGTTCATTTGATAGCTATTGTCAACGCAGATTTGTTCCACTAGTTATCTTTTTCTGCAGACAATAGGATAATAATCCTATAAATAAGAAAAATCACTTTTAAGGTGAATTTCACTGTTTGAACCCCAGCGTACGGATACGATTAACATTTTCAGCACAAAATGATAAAAGCCGAATCGATCATAAAAATCACCTTTGGGGATTAATTTCACCCATCCCCAGCGTTCGTAGATGAGAATAGGGTCATTCGATAGCTTTAGTCAACGCAGATTTTCTTGTAATACGCAGTTGTGTTTATATCTTTCTCTCTCAGGAATAGTTAACGATATCTGATGAGGTGTTGAAGTTGAATACAATTTCCTCAAGTCGACAAAAGCAGTTCTTGGACGGGCGCCTATGGCGGTTCAGCTGTTTCCGGAAGCTTTACATGCCAACTTTACAGGCAAACTTCACGCGGGTTAAACTTGGAGTTGCAAATTATCGAGGAAATCGTCCCATGCTTTAGTTTTTCAGCGCACGAATGTTACCTCCTTCTCTTTTTCCCTCCTGGTATCCGATGTGGTGGAAAACCACCAGGAGCCAATTCCAACAATAGAGTGTTTTGAATCCCGACAAGAGACCATGCCCAGCGACAGAATGTAGTTGAGACAGCATGTTTAGCCAATGCAGCATTCATTCACAGATTAATCTGTGTAATCTGTGATTCATTGCACCAAACCAAACGCAGTTTGGGTTACATCCAAAACTACCAGCCAATGAGGTTTCTTTGAATTGCAATCCATCCTCAATACCTTAAACTTTCCTGCTTTTCACTCAGTTGAGTCGTTGAGTGAAAAGCAGATACCAGTGGCGTAGATAGTTTTTTGTGGTGGGGAGGGGATATTTTGGTCATGGGGGGATTAGACCTGCGAAATATCTATGAAATAAAAGAGATTATTATTTTGAAATTGCTTCTGCGTTATAAACACTAGATACAGTACCGAAACAACATACAACTAGAACGTTTCGGAGACTAAAAATCAGACTCCTTCATCAGACACCAAGCGAATATCTTTAGAATTATTTTTAGTTATTCTGAAATTTGTCAGTCTTACAATTAATGCACTCGATCTCCAAAATCTCTATCTAAGCCAGTGGTAGATTCTGTATAATAAATTATACAGTTCCTGAGTGGAATGTTCTGTATAATATTGGTTCAAGCACTGACGTGAAGTCAGAAGCTTTTGCGCGTATGTTCTATTGTCCATTCTTCTGTATTGGACATCCTTAATCGAATTTACCATGGTAAATTATGTTGTCCATTCTCCTGTATTGGACACATAATTCGAATTTTCCATGGTAAATTCGAATTAAGGAGAGAATACAGGAGAATGGACAACATAATTTACCATGGTGAATTCGATTAAGGGTGTCCAATACAGAAGAATGGACAATAGAACATACGCGCAAAAGCTTCTGACTTCACGTTAGTGCTTGAACCATTTTTTTTTTCGCGATTTTTTTGAAATTTTCTAGGGGTACGGTTCTTAAAATTTTTTTTTTCGTCATTTTTTTCAAATTTTCTAGGGGTACGGTTCTTACAAAATTTTAAACACGTCTTTATGTTGATTTTCTACTACTAGTTACCAAGCTTCAATTCGATCGAATATTTATTTTTTGAGTTATCAAGGAAATAATATTCCAGGTGGGTATAACTCGGAAACCGTTAGACCGATTATGCCCAAAAACGAACTCCACTCTCCCATTCGGATACGCAACCTACCCTGAAAATTGCAAGTCCCTATCTCCTTTCATTCGAAAGTTATCGAGGCAACGGTCACCCATCTACTGAACTCACACAAGGCTACTCGAATCTCCAACAATATTTAACCGATCGTGTTAAAACTTGAAACATGGCAGAAGAGTTAGGTTCTAAAGGCTTTTGCAAAATTTCAGCAATTTCAGACGAATAGTTACTGATATATAGAATTTTTTTTTCAATTTTCAATGATTTTTTAAAAATTTTCTACAAATACTATCCTCACGACATTTTGCAAGAATTTTCGCGTTGGCATTCTACAACTAATAACCGTTTGAATTCAATCAGTTTAGTATTTTTCGAGTTAACAAAAAACAACCAAATTTCAGATGGCTATAACCCTAAAATCGTTTGGCCGATTATACTCATAAACAAACTCAAATGTCGCAATCAGATGCACAACCTAACCTGAAATCTCCAAGCCGCTATCTCTTTCCGTTCTCAGGTTATCGTGACAACAAAAATATTTTTTAATAATTTTCTAGTGATACGATTCTCACAAAATTTCACAAATGTGCTCAGGTTTATATTCTACAACTATTCACCAAGTTTCAATTCAATCGGATCTATATTGGTTGAAAACAAAATCGTTACTCGGAAACCATTGGGCCGATTATGCCCATTAACGAACTTGTCCGTCGTATTGAGATGCGCCACCTACCCCGAACATTTCAAGTCGCTAGCTCTTTCCGTTCTCAAGTTATCGTGGCAACGGCCGGACAGAATATAATTTGACCTCGAATTCTTCATTGGGGAGTCGAACCAAATCGTTTGAGACCATTTTCGTAAAAAAATTCGAAAGTTACAGACATTTGGGCAAAATGATAACGCGATGATCCCCAGAAACTAACGCGCAAAAATACACAACATCGAACGGTCTACACGGTGAACCAATATCTTTACGCAAAATTCGCCACAACGTGGTTTGAGGGATTCCCAAATCCATTTTGAACAGAATCCCCTACAACCTACAACAGTAATATTTTCGGAACGTAATATTTTCAAACATCTTATAGTGAATATTTTGACACCAATTTATCTATAGCCTGTCTGGTGGGTCAATAATCGAAAAAATCTTTATTATTATTTTCACAATAATTTCCAAATGTTCACCACGAGATCCTTCCGCTGAATTTTTGATCTTGACAGAACATGTTCGTATTCAAATACAAAATTGTTATGTGCCTAATGAAATACCCGATATAACTCTGTTTATTCCAAATATTTCCCATATTTTCAGGTAGCCGAACCTTGTGAATTACTCATAACGAATTGTTATTGGAAAAGCAGAAATAAGAATTGCACAACAATTTTCACCAAAACAAAAACACAGTCAGGATTCTGTTGTTCATTGGATTTGAAGTGAGTTCTCGTTAGAATTGCAGGATAATTATTGCTTTAACTCTAACATTAGTCTTTCAAGTTACAATGCCCGCCTGGGAGCTCATAAAGTAGCAAATTCTCATAGTTAACTTGCATTAAAATATTTCTTCCAATTGTTAATAATTTCGATTTTATTGGACGTGGTTATAACTTCATGTTTCACATTTTTTTTTGTCCATTATTGATAGTGATCATTGAAGGACACTGTGGGATGTATATTCATTATTAAATGTTTTCTTTCTAAAATAAAAAATATATTATTTTGTGAATTACTCCTGTGTTAGAAACACAAGATATTTGTCAGGTCAGAAGCAATCTATCGAACAATGTTGCCTAAAGTTGGTTTTACACGGCGAAGAAATTCATGAATGTCTTCGCGAAGTTCTTCATGAATTTATTCGCGAATTTCTTCATGAAGTGTGTCGTTTTACACAGGCGAAGAAATTCATGAAGATAAATGTCAAATAACACTAATACCAACTATAAACTTCTAACCTAGCAAAAATCCAGACGACAACAAAAGCAGCTGAGGCTCGATTCTAAGCTTCACTCGTTTTCTACCACAAAGCACAACTAGAACTTCCAAACAACAACCTCAACGACCACTGGTTCATGTTTTAAAGCTTTTCCGATAATTTATGGGATGAAACAAAAGTTGGTACCCCTGAATTCACGCGAAACTAGTTGATAAAATAGAACAAGTTCTAATTTCGTGAAGTTCTTCATGAAGTTTTACGTGAAGTAACTTCACGTCCAGTTGTTTTACACGGACAAGTAACTTCATGAAGAACTTCGCGAAGAAATTCATGAATTTCTTCGCCGTGTAAAACTAAGTTAACAAACAATAACGAAACAACATCGACGATGAAACAACTATTTCTTAAAGAAAACTTAACGACAATCTTCAGATATAGACTCCGAACCGATACGAAATTTTTCATCGTTGATAAAGTTTCGTTATTGTTTGTTAGGCAACATTGTTCGATAGATTGCTTCTGACAAATATCTTGTATTTCTTACGCAGATGCAATTCACAAAATAAAAAAATTTTTATTTTATAAATATTTTTAAGAGTTTGGCAGAGAAAATCCAGAAAGTAACCATTTAATAATCATTATTGATAGGTACTCTGAGCTACATGCATTTCCATAACTATAAATTTCATTCAGATAATTACTGCGGACTCAACCAATGAAAATGCCATTAACATTGTTTTAGGAATGACTCAATTTCGGGCGTAGGTCCTAAATTTGGTTTACAAATAGATGTTGATGTTGTCGAAGAAGAATATGTTTCGGCCATTAAGCCATATTATGGACTCGATGTAAGAAAGTCGTATACTAGAAATCCCTGGAAATCGACTGATTACATATTTTTAGGTTACTTTGCACCAAAAAGATGTCTATCCTGAAACAAAGTATTTTGGTACTGCTGTGGCTATGGGTGTGGATGTCCAAATTTCAGTTATTCCAGAAGTAGTTCGTGCTACCGATGCACTCAAGCATATGGATATAAGTCTACGAGAATGTCTATTCGAAGATGAGGTAGGTACATATATTTATTAAAAAGTGAAGTATATGTAATAGATCGACAATTTTTGGATTAAAAAAAATAGTAGGATGGAACCCATTGGAAAAGGAAAAGAATATAAAAAAAATTAAAGCAAAAATAATTTACGGGTGATCTGACTGAGGTCGCGAAGGGAAGGGGGTTTTCACATAACCTGAAAATTTATGTTAAAAATAAAAATAACCAATTTTTTAGTTTTTTTATTTAAAAAAAAATTCCACAAAATTTGGACAAACTCACCTTTTTAGTCCCAAACACACCTTAATTTTTTTGATATGAAATATTTGTTGTTTCACCTTATTTTGACTTAATATCGAAAAAGCAGCCTAATTTCCAAAAGAAAATTCTCACATCAAAATATCAGGATTATCTACTTGCTGATGGTGTAAAAAAATTTACATTACTATGGTAAATTTTCTTAGAAATCGCTAAGTTAATATTTAATAACAAAATATTTGTTGTAAAATCTTCTCTGAATTATATGCGTAGATGCCTATTTATTGATATTTAGAGATAACTTATTTATCTGAGGGACCTACGGAAAATTTTAGCCCATCCAAAGGTATAGAGAATTGGTGAAGGGGCTAGAAGGGTCTGGGCCTTACTGGTACTACCTGTTATTTAGTAGCATTTTCTGAGAAAATTTACCGTAATAATGTATATTTTTTTCACGCCATCAGAAAGTAGAGATTTCATCGAACAATAACCTTTACTTTTTCGAAATTCAGTTAAAATAAGGTGAAAAAATTAATATTTTAAATCAAAAAAATTATAGTGTGTTCGGGACATAAAAAGGTAAGTTTTAACAAAATTTCGTGAAATTTTTTTTTGTAAAACATAACAATAATAAAAGAGAAACCTTGTCATTTGAATTTTTCCCATAAATTTTCAGGTTATGTAAAAAAGTTTAAATACAAGAGTTGTAGATCTTTTTGGCGCTCTTGTTCCTCGGAACAGAGTGCTTATCAATTTTCCCAAATGTCTTGTAATTTTCGAATTTTTGGCTGAAAATGGTCTTAAACGATTTGGCTCGTCCACCGATCAAGAATCCGTGCTCGAAATCAATTCTGTCCGGCCGGCTGGCCGGCCGTAGGCGCGATAACTCTATAGAACGAAAGGAGTTAGAGGATTGAAGTTTGCAGGTTAGATTTGTAGCGTAAATATCTCGGACGAGTTCGATAACGGACGAAATCAACCAAGCGGTTTCGGAGTTATGGCCCTTTTTAGTAAAAACATTTTTTATGAATATTTCCGAAACCGATGACTCGATCTATCTGAAATTTAGCATCAAATTGTAGAATAATGACTTCTATAGCATGCGAAGTTTTGTTTTGATCGGGTTGCAATAAGGTATCAAAAAAAAAATTCTACAATAACTCTCAAACACAATGAGCTAGGCAGTTGAAATTTTCAGAGTAGGTTTGAGAGATAATTATCTCGGTTAAGTTCGTTACTAGGCAAAATGGTTTCGGAGAAACGAAAAAACAATTTTTTTTTTACAACACAAATTTCAAATTCAATTCCTTTTAAGATGCAGTTTCACCATAAAAATCCATTGTTATCATTTTCAACTCTAACAAGCTAATACTTTCGGAGATATGATTTTTCGAAATTTCAATAATAAATCGTACTTCTGTACTTCTTATGTTTTCATAGAATGCTGTACTTAATTATTGTTTTTATGAATTATTATATGAGCTGTGTTCTTACATGTCATCTTATTTTCCATTGAGAGATAAATATCAAAATTATTTCTGGTACACCTCTTGTTCTAGTTTTTTATAAGATAATTTTTGAAGCATTTTTTTAAACGACACTTTTTTAAATTTAATTTCTTTCATGATTCATTACTATCATAGGAATCCATTGATATAATTCCCAACTCTGAGAAACCAATACTTTCGGAGATTTAATTCGTCTGTTTGAACAAGAGCGCCAAAAAGCTCCTGTCCACAGGGCTTGAACCAATTTTTATTACCTACAATTGTGCCAAGCGACGCATAAGGAATTGTGTTCAGAGAACCGGATGGATTGGCAATATTGTTTCGTTTTGAAGTTCTGAAATTTTGTCAGATTCGGCGTCGGTGAGATAAGATCGTCCATTTTTGTGGAAGTTCAGCGGAGGAAGCATTTGGTTATACGCATTTTCGAAACTTTGTAGGAATTATTGGAATCTTCTTAGTTGGATATGGTTTCGAAAATCGAATTAAGTTAGTGAGGGTTATATTGGTTTTCTTTGGAAAGATAACAGGTAACCTCCACTTATCTCGAAAGAGGATTTAAAGACCTTTTGCAAATCCAAGTTGACCACGTGAATGTTCTTTGCGACTTTGACAGAACATTGCTGTGTATTTGAGGAATTATTTGGTGGAGGCATGGCCAGGTTTAATTTTGAGGCAAACTTATTCAGGATAACCCCGACTATCAGGGGTTTTTATGTTAGGATGTTAGGAAGAGTAGAACTGGGGCATTGGATTATATACAAAAGGTGGTCAATACGTAACGCTGTGAGACAGCCAACGCAGGGTTGCAGATCCCGAGTACATACAAGGTGATCAGTAAACAATGCTGTAGGACATCCAATCCAGGGTTGCAGATTACGAGCACCAAGGGAAAGAGGACAGAATTGCGAGACCATCGATCTTATACTACGTTCAGGAATAGGCATAGAGGAGGATACCAGGATACCTGGGTGAATAGAAATAGCCAGCACGCAAGTTATTGGAAATAAATCTCGAAATATATCTCATACCTGCTATATACGACCTGAACATAATAACATCAAATTATATAAATTATTATTGTTGTAAAGCGGAAATTGGGGAAAGATTTGTGTTAATCGTATATGATCATAGATAAAAACGTGGATGCGCCTGAGCTCAAGCGACGCGTATTTGAATCAAGGCTGAATATCTACGTACAATTTCCGCCGCACCCTATTCAGGGTTTCACAGTGGTTTTTTTGTTGAATCTAAACACCTAGGTTGTAAGCTGCTGGAATAAATTGTTTGTCTTTAGCGTGGATATTCTTTTGGAAAATTTAGGAATTATTACATTACGCTTTGGTGTCTGGGAGAATTAAATTTGCCAGGCGCCCATTTACTAGGTTCCCTTTTGGAATCCACTCCCATCTCCACTGAAGCTAGACCGCAGATCCCAGAGTTCTAGTAGCTCCGAATTCAACTGCTGCGACTTGCGAACAGTCGTAGAGGTTATAAATTGGTGCTAAACGCGGGGCTAATTCAGTGTTTAATAAATTGGCTGTACCCTATTCAGAGTTTTATAAACTTTTTTCCATAGGACTTGTAGTTTTGCGGGAAATCGAGATCGACCGTTTTTTACCCTTAAAAACTCACCCTCTTCCACTTTCCGACTTCAGATCGCCCGTAAATTATTTTTTCTTCAATTTTTATTATTTTCTCTTCCTCTTCCAATGGGTTTCATCCTACTATATTTTTTTTTGCTTTTTACCATTTTCAAAGGCTATAAGTACATATATTTTGGCTATGGCCTTATTTTGCCAATGAATAAACCCGAACAATGAGCTTCAAAGTTAGAAAGTAAAAAATACGACCATAGACTACATATTATCATACGACGATTCCCATCCGCTACACGCTACACTTGGCCACCACTACGCTACCGAACTCACAAAAGGCTGCCCGGTTCTCCAACAATATAGATCCGATCATGTTCAAACTTGGAATTCTGCAGTAGAGTTAGGTTCTGAAGGCTGTTCCAAAATTTCAGCCATGCCGGACGAATAGTTTATGATATATAGATTTGTTTTCAATAATTTTCAACTATTTTTTTTTAAATTTTCTACTTATACCATCCTCACGAAATTCTGCGAGAATTTTCGCGTTGGCATTCTTCAACTAATAGCAATGTTTGAATTCAATCGGTTTTGTATTCTTCGAGTTAATGAGGAACAAAAAACTACCAAATTTCAGAAAATTTTAGATGGCTATAACTCTAAAACCGTTTGGACGATTATGCTCATAAACAAACTCAAATGTCGCATTCAGATGCACAACCTAACCTAAAATTTTCAAGCCGCTATCTCCTTCCGTTCTCAGGTTATCGTGACAACAAAAATATTTTTTAATAATTTTTTAATAATTTTCTAGCAATACGATTCTCACAAAATTTCACGAACGTGCTTAGGTCTATATTCTACAACTATTCACCAAGTTTAAATTCGATCGGATTTATTTTGGTTGAAAACAAAATTATTACTCGGAAACCATTGGGCCGATTATACCCATTAACGAACTTGTCCGTCGTATTGGGATGCGCAACCCACCCTGAAAATTTCAAGTCGCTGGCTCTTTTCGTTCTCAAGTTATCGTGGCAACGGCCGGACGGCCGGACGGCCGGACGGCACCACAGAATTAAATTTCACATTTGGGCAAAACTATAACGCGTATGTTCCCCAGAACATACGCGCAATAAGTATATGACCACATTGAATGATGAAATACTCGAGGAAAATTGTATCCAGTTATTTAAATGAGTTAAGATGAAAATTAATTTTTTAAGTCAGTAAAGGTATCACCCAGTCATTATTTTTTACGTGGAGTGTCGTTCTATTGAATCGAAAGTACAAACAATGAGGGAAAGTCTCACAATTCTACTTAATATTAATTTACATTTACCACAACGGACATAATTGAATATTTATCACGGATTTTTCATTATAGTTTGAGACCCTCGTTATTTGAGACGATTTTTGTTTAAAAATTGGCAAAAGGCAGATTTTCAGCAAAAATATGCGCGACAAGTAAATTAAAGCATCCACCATATTTTTACGAATATTTAAGAAAATCGATGCGCTGTGTGCTAACTAGATGGGAGTTTTTAACTTGGTTTATTTCATAAAAAAAATTGGTTCAAGCACTGACGTGAAGTCAGGAGCTTTTGCGCGTATGTTCTATTGTCCATTCTCCTGTATTGAACAATCTTAATCGAATTTACCATGGAATGGACAATAGAACAAAAGTGCAAAAGCTCCTGAAATCACATCAGTGCTGAACCAATTTTTTCTGCAAGACTTTTAGTGTTAGCATTCTAAACTAATAACCATGTTTGAATTGGATCGGTTTTTTATTTTTCGAGTTATCTGAAACCAAATTTCAGATGTGTATAACTCCAAAACCGTTTGGCCGATTATACCTATAAACAAAGTCAAATGTTGCATTCAGATACACAATGTATCCTGAAATTTCAAGTCGCTATCTCTTTCCGTTCTCAAGTTATCGTGGCAACGACCGACCGGTCGGGCAGAATCAAATTTGACCTCGAATTCTTCATGAGGGAGTCAAACCCAATCGTTGGAGAAAAATTTCGACAAAAAATTCGATAATTACAGACATTTGGGCAAAATGATAACGCGATATTCCCCAGAACGTACGCGCAAAAATACCATCAAAGGTTCCGCCTACTTTTCTGACCCTAATTAGGGGCTGTCTGCCTGCAATAAAGTCCGGGTACGTTGGCTACCGAGTACCGGATTCCCAATGTTTACAAATTCGTCAAATCTCTTTTTAATCGAATTTACTGTGGTATATTCGATTAAGAGTGTCCAATACAGGAGAATAGACAATAGAATTCACCACGATAAATTCGATTAAGAGTGTCCAATACAGGAGAATCGACAATAGAACATACGCGCAAAAGCTTCTGACTTCACGTCAGCTGGATATTTTGCTCTAGGTTTTTGTTTGTCATTCAATAGCGTTCTGTGTGACTGTGTCTCTTGCATGTATTTTTTTATTATCGGAATCGATTATTATATCCGTATAAGTATAATGAAAAAGTTCAACCACCGCCAAAAATTTCAATTTTCAACGAGAAAACGATCATTCAAATTCGACGATCGAAACTTGGCGCCTCTCCGTGACGTAACTCGTCATATCTACTCTCTCTCTCTTCTCGTGTCCGTTTCACTCTTTGTTTCGCTGTAAAAAGCAGATGGACTCGCCGAGAGTAGATAACGTGCGTTAAAAAAAAATTCATGGTCAAGTACCTACCTAGGCTATGGAATTTCAAAACTTGCAATGTCGCAGAATATTGACGTTCAAAATTCCATAGCCTACTTGACCACGAATTTTTTTGAACGCACGTTATATGCCGTGTTCTAATATTCCTGAACAGTACTGAGCAGTAAATTGAAACGTCAGAAAACTGAAATTCACTGGTGATGCTTACTATCACAAAAGAGCGTTCCGAAATTACTTACTGCGGCTGGTAGTGCCAGCAATATCGGAACACAAGGTTTGATTAAGTCAGCCGTCATAGCAACAATTCGACCTATCAGAAGCGTTTCACCTCATTTGAGTTTGCTTCCTGATATTCCGATTTTCAATACCTAAATATTCAAATTTTATGAATTTTGATTGTGGATGAGGGCATACACGATGATCTGATATTGAAGTAGATTCAGAAAAACATAAACATATGGTATTTCGTGTTACATGCAAGAGACCTATTCACATGTTATCGCTGTTTATAAAATATAGAAGTCTCAGGAGGCAAAGAGGATTTTTTCTTAAATTTCACTTACAAGCCGATTTTCTATTCTGAAAAATATTGACAACATCGGATCGGGGGCCCCTGTAGGTCTCGGGGCTCTACGCTTAGGCGTATCGGTTAATTATTCGCCACTGCACAAAGTAGATGCAGTTAACAGCAAGTAACTGCATCCAACAACAACTTATTACCTCATACATACAGGGTGCCTCATCGGTAAACGAACATACGTTAACCTGTGATAGATTTACTCCAGACGAGACCAAAAAACTATCTATATGTGATAGGTCTAATCAGCTCCCTGCAAAGATGCAGGGTGATTTATATATTCACCAATATTTTCAATTGCTTATAACTTTTGAAGCACCCTGTAGAATCAGTTGATATTTGGAACCTAAAATACACTTTCATGGGTCGATTTTGATTAATCTTTAAACTTATCAAAAAATCCATGCCCGGATTAGAAAAATTTAGAACTTTTCGCAAGCTGAGATTCAACACCCTGTGTGAATAATGGAATTTGAGTAGAATTTTCGGAAAAAGTAGAAAAATTTCGATGGGAAACAGTAGATTCAGTGTCCCGCACGACATTTGAGTACTCAAAATTTTTGTCGAATGAGTTAATTCGATAGCGAAATTCTTAAATATGTCGTACATTAACATTGAATTTGAAAACTTGTCAATTGCATAGATCAAAAATTTGTATTTTTTGATATTCTAACAAATTATTTCTAGCATTCCTCAAAGAATATGGAATTTCAATGATTAATAAACAAATAAATGAACAAGTGAAACAGTTGAAAGAAATCATAAAAGTTGCTCCAAAGTGCCACCGTTTTCTGGATTCACATTCTTGCTCTTTTAAATTATGACTTATAACCTTTTTTATCACCTCTGTATCATTACGGATCGGTTGCAGGTTGCAGGCAACTTCAATACGTTGCAAGAAAATATCCTCACTCATAATCTCAGACGCATAGACTAAAGATTTCAAATATCCCCAAACGAAATAATCGACAGGTTTGAAATCTGGAGATCTAGGGGACCTTGCATGCGGTCCACCACTTCCTATCCGCATATTTGGAAAATGCAAGAAGTTCCTGATGCATTATTATAATAAATTATGATCGATTTTCAAATAATAAGAGATCAGACCACAATACTGTCGATGCCAGTTTTCAAAATTTTTGTCATAGATATTGTTGTAGCAAGTAGCCTACTTGAATAAACACTAGTGGGATACAACACAAATTAATATGCTGATATGTTGTTCATGTATTTTTTCTGTGATAAACAAAAATGTTTACGAGGGATGGAATCTTTAATCTGAGGAATTCGCATGGATTGGCTGAATAACTCCACATGCAGTATTGTTTACTCATTTGTTTATTTAGTTTTCCACTGTTCATCATTGAAAAAAGAATTCAAAATCCATATTTTTTGAAAAATAATTTGTAAGAATATCGAGAACGGCAGATTTTCAATCAGATGAACGAACAATTTCTCGAATTAAATCTTAATGTACAACATTTTTGAGAATAAGGTGGAATTTCACTTACGAATTAAATCTTTCGAAGATAATTTTGATGAGTCAAATATCGTGCGGGACACTGAGATCTACTGATCCCCATCGATAATTTTTCGCTTTTTCCGAAAATCTTATCAAATTCCAATATTCCTTCATAAAGGGTGTTGTATCTCAGCTTGCGAAAAGTTCTAAATTTTCTAATACGGACTTGGATTTTTTAATCAGTTTAAAGATTAATCGATCGACCCATGGAATTGTATTTTACGTTCCAACTATCAACTGATTCTACTGGGTGGTTCGAAAGTTATAAGCAATATCCCGGCTATGGAGCTGATACAGTTTTTTTGGACTCGTCTAGTGTAGCTCTACCTCAGATTAACGTATGTTAATTTACCAATGAAACACCCTGTATAATATGCAAATTTACGATTCTGCGATTAAGTTGTAACATGAAGAGTTAAATCATTATTCTCAAACATGACTTTATTTAGAGTTTATTACCGATAGAAAGTAATTAGCTTTTCTCTTCTCATTACTTTCAGAGCACTTTGAGATGGAATTATATTTATAGTTTATCTGGTTGCAAAAGTCAATGTGAAGCAGATATGATAAGGAAATTTTGCAGATGCATTCCTTACTATTATCCAGTAGAAGGTAAGAATATTATCTCCATTTAAATATCCATGCTATTATAGTTTGCGTTCTAGAGTTAGTTTCACACGGCGAAGAAATTCATGAATTTCTTCGCAAAGTTCTTCATGAAGAAATTCTCCATGTAAAACATAAACTTGACGTGAACTTTCTTCATGTAAAACTTCACGAAATTAGAACTTGTTCTATTTTATCAACAAGTTTTCGTGAAGTCGGGGGTACCAACATCTGTTTCATGCCATAAATTATCGGAAAAGCTGTAAAACATAAACTGGTGGTCGTTGAAGTTGTTGTTTAGAAGTTCTCGTTGTGTTTTGAGGTAGAAAACAAGTCAAGTTCAGAATCCAGCCACAGCAGCTTTTGTTGTCGTCTGGATATTTGCTAGTTTTGAAGTTTACAGTTGGTATTACTTTTATTTTACATTTATCTGAATTTCTTCATCCGTGTGAAACGACATACTTCATGAAGAACTTCGTTAATTAATTAATGAAGAACTTCGCGAAGAAATTCATGAATTTCTTCATCGTGTAAAAACTAGCTTAAGGTAAACCACCGTTTCACTTCACACTTTTCGCCAGCTACTGAAACGGAACCGAAAACGAACCGAACCGTATGCATGTGAAACAAGCCTATAACGGGCTGATCAATTGCGAGTGAACTGAAGGTTGCGGGTAACCTAAGGGTTACGCGTTATGAAGATAGCTATATACTTGCTTAACTCGCAACTTTGGTTCTTGAGTTGCATATTGTATATTGTTGTAGAGGGTAATGTTGCACTGCGACCTTAAGGTCTATTGTGTCCCCCTGCCATCAGGACTGTCGATGTCACCACCATATACAGCTCACCTTCCAGTTCCAGATTTCTGGTGAACTCCAGTATCTGGGATGGCTTCAAAAATCTACGTCTTCGCTCCTGCAGATTTCTTGCCCAAAGCATTCCTTGCGTTGGTTTGAGATGGCGAGGCATTCCGTAATCAGGAGTTTCAACCTCCGCCCCACAGAATCTGCACTCGTCAGTTTCTGCTAGCCCTAATCTCATCATATGCTTCCTAAGACAGCAGTGCCCTGTGAGGAAACCAGTGAGGAGGTGCAGCGTGTTTTACTGCAATCCATAACTTCTGGGATCTGACAGAGTCAAAGTTCAGGGTAAATTTTTGGAGTGATACATTCCTGGGAAGAGATCTCCGGAGTCCATCTCTTTCAATTTTTTCTTTCGTCCGAAATTCACTTTTGTAGGTGGATCTACCTACTCCACAGTAGCGTTCTGGGCCAATAAAAGGAGTTTGTGCTCCTTTCTTGGCAAATGCGTTGGCCTCCTCATTTCCTTTAATTCCCGAGTGTCCAGGAATCCAGACCAAGGAGGCCCTGTTGTTCTTGCCTACTTCATTAAGTTTTCTTCGGCACTCCCATATTAGCTTGTACTCGATAACATGGGAGCTCTATGAATTGATAGCAGCTTGACTGTCAAAATAGATTGCTATATCACACATCTGATAGTTTCTGTCTATAGGTTCATTTCCACGCATCTTTAGATTGTAAGGAATTCTGCCTGAAAGACGCTCGGATAGGAGCTCCTAGCGATAGTGAGCATTTGGTGCCTGCTCCATACACTCCAGTGCCAGCTCCTATATTGGTTTTTGAACCGTCTGTGTACCATTTAATGGCAGGTTTTTATCATTTGGGTGGTTGATTATTTAAGAATTTGGGTGGTTGATTACCCCGATTCCAGTCCTTGAGTCAACTCGCATTTGTCAATATAGGAGGTGATACTAGAATGTGCTTTTTGGCGCTCTTGTTCCTCGGAACAGAGTGCTTATCAATTTGCCCAAATGTCTGTAATTTTCGAATTTTTGGCTGAAAATGGTCTTGAACGATTTGGTTTGACTCACTGATCAAGAATCCGTGGTCGAAATCAATTATTTCCGGCCGGCCGTCCGTCCGTCCGTCCGGCCGTTAACACGATAACTCTCGAACGGAATGAGCTAGAAAGTTGAAATTTTCAGAGTAGGTTTGAGGCATAAATATCTCGGTTAATTTCGTTATTAGGAAAAATTGGTCTAATAGTTTCGGAGTAACGAAAAAAATTTTTTTTTACATTACAACTTTTGAATTCAAATTCTTTCAAGATGCACTTTCATCATAAGAATCCACTGTTATCATTTTCAACTCTAACAAGCTAATACTTTCGGAGATATGATGTTTCAAAATTTCAATAATACATCGTAAGATCTATGTATTCACAGAATGTGAACACAGAATCTGTCTGTGATCAGTATTCAAAAATGTCATCTTTTCTAGCTATTAGAGATTGTGAATTCATAGTTGTTATTTTCTCTTGGAAAGCAAGTATTCGATTCTTGAATTTGTGAATATATACAAGACTGTTTTGATGTAGTTTATGGAGGCAATAGGAAGGAAGGACATAATGGAATCATCAAAAGAAATTACTGTTCGTTGACCACTGAGGTTAATATTACCTTTTGCTTCCTTAAGTAGTGAGACATGTTCCTATATACAGTATTTTCATAATGTTGCTAGCAAAGAAATACTGAAATATGGATCTACATTTGTGTATCAATCATTTTTTCTTGAGTTAAGGTTCATAATACAGAAAAGAATGTGTTAGTGGTATGAACTATTCAATTTTAAATTATGAAAAGAGGTTAGTATTTTATTAATATATTTTGAACTATTAAGATAATTTTTTCGTAATCCACTACCTACTCAAATATCAGGAATAAATGGACAATCTGCTATGATTGTCTCCAGCCTTGCTCTAGACATTTCGATGATACTTTCCTTAGATATTTCGAGCTGTGAAAACTATGCACCGAGTGTAAGTTGCAACAACCCATTCCACGATGTTGAATCATTGCAGATTGCTCATTCAATCTTGATAAATAAATTTAATGACAATTTTTGAAGCATTAAGGCATTGAAGCATTGTAGATTGTTCTTTTTTTTATAAGATAATTTTTGAAGCATTTTTTTTAAACGACACTCTTTTTAAATTTAATTTCTTTCATGATGCATTTCTATCCTAGGAATCCATTGATATAATTCCCAACTCTGAGAAACCAATACTTTCGGAGATATAATTTGTCTGTTTGAACAAGAGCGCCAAAAAGCTCCTGTCCACAGGGCTTGTTTGGAAATAAACTTGTAGGTAACATATAAATGAAATGTTGACGTTTTCAGAGAATGAGAGGATTTGTACTTTACTAGACTTGAGATGTATGAGAGGTAGGTACCTAATGATCATTAAAACATAACAAGTCTGTTTTTGGCGCGCTTGTTCCCCTGCATAGAGTGTCTATCAATTTGCTCAAATGTCTGTAACTTTTGAATTTTTTGCCGAAAATAATCTTAAATGTTTAGTTTCGTCTCACTGATGGAGAATTCGGAGGTAAAACTTAATTCTGCCGTCCGAAGGCACGATTAATGCCGAACGAAACGAGTTAGAGAGTTGAAATTTGCAGGGTAGATTTGGAGTCCAAATGCGCTGGTTAAATTCGTTAATCGGAAATATTCGCATACTATTTTTGGAGATATAGCTATTTAAATAATAACATGCAGTCTTGAGTTGAGTACCTGGATGAGCGACCACCATGAATTTGAACAAGCGCGCCAAATCAATATTTCAATTTATTACTCTTTTTTCTTCATCAATAGATGAAAGGTATTATTTACTCAAAAGGTTTTTTTTTCAGAAGTTTTGTACACCAAAATGGCCGATGAGAGTTGCGATTGCCTTCCTCCATGTAATAAGTTATCTTATAAATATAACGTCAACGCAAGGGAAGTAAAGACAATGTAAGGCTTTGGTGGAAATTTAATTACAAATTTACTTTGAAGTTTCTCAAACTTTCAGATTATATAGGAAAATTAGTAGATTTTGAGTTATAAAGGAAAAATTCTACGTCTAACGTCTGTGCTTTCTGGTTAAACTAATCGCGCGAAATTCGTTATACTTGGTTCCAGCGTCGGATTGGGCCAGAAGGGCCCGACAGGCAAAGGCCAAATCAACTATACTCCATTCACTTTTATAAAGGCTTCCGGTTGGCCATGATTTAGGTCTATCACGTTTTTGTAACTAAAACTAAGGCAGGTTGGCACACCTGAAATATCGTACATGTCAAAATAATTCTCTGATACGTTGCCAATTTCTACTCTCAACAATCAACATAATGATCCATCTTAAACAAGATAATATCACAGACCATTATATTCTAATAATAAAGAACTCTTCGCTTTGAAATGGAAAATGCCGAAAGCAGTTTTGAAGAAGCAGAGGCAGAGTGATATACAGAACTGAAATCATCTGCAATAGGAAAACATCATTCTGTCTTAGGACATGTTGAACTCTCGAATGAAATTACTTAGTTTCCTATCCTATCACCATATTTTATTAAGGTTTAATAGTTCCTAGGGTTTCGTAGTACTTCTACAGTTTGAAACTGGTGTATTTCAAGTTGTGCAACAAGGTATTTAAATGTCTTCTGTAGGCTTATTTCTTGAGAATTTCGAAAAGTGGGGAATTCCATAGGTACGTCTGTTCATTTAGAGGTTTTCCTGCCGGGTTATTCAGGTACTTTTATTCTTTTTTCAAATGAACTATCACGAAGTAACGGACTACTGTATCCATTATCTTTCATTAAGATTTCAACACTTGATTCTTGATTTCCGTACAAGAAAATAGCATAACTGAATCTTCCAACCAATTTATATACGTGAAATATTTCCATAGTAACAACAGATGAAAAATTTTCTTCAACAGTCGCCAGGTCTTTGGAATTGTTGTTTCGCATAATATCTTCTGAAATTCATTATTTACCCCAAGAAAATTCACATTGTGAAAAATACGTAATTACTACGACATTTTCAAAATATACACGGTGAAATGTGTCAAAATTTCTGAATTTCATGGCCAACCGGGAGACTTTATAAAAGTGAATGGAGTATGGCCAGCTTGGTACAAAAGTGAGTATTACCGCAGACTGACTGTGGGATTATACTCAGGCGATTTTCAAAATGGCATATAACCCAAAACATATATTATACTGTGGAAGTTATAGTTTTCTTCACCTAAATGCATACTCATATAGTTTTGGTGTATACCCATCTGAAATTTGGTTGTTATTTCCTCCATAACTGGAAAATACAAAACCGATCCATTTCGAACATGGTTATCGGTTATAGCACAGATTAATCTGTGGTTATAGAATCTGTGGTTATAGAATCTGTGGTTATAGAATGCAAACTCGAAAATTCTTGCGAAATTTCCTGAGAATCGTCTTACTAGAAAATTTTTAAAAAATCATTGAAAAAAAATCTTTATATCAGAAACTATTCGTCCGACATAGCTGAAATTGTGCGAGATTCTACAAAGCCTAACTTTACTGCCAATTTCCAAGTTTGAACACGATCCGATCTATATTGTGGGAGATTCCAACAGCCTTGTGTGAGATTCAGTTGCTGGATGGGTGACATGCAAAAATTTCAGGGTAGGTCTCCGAATGGGAGAGTTATGTTCGTTTTTGGGCATAATCGGTCCATCGGTTTTGGAGTTATACCCACCTGGAATATTATTTCCTCGATAACTCAAAAAATATAGACTCGATCGAATTGAAGCTTGGTAACTATTTCTAGAATATCGACATAAAGACGTTCTGTGTTTAAATTTTGTGAGAACCGTAAGCCTAGAAAATTAGGAAAAAAAAATTGGTGCAAGCACTGACGTGAAGTGAGGAGCTTTTGCGTGTATGTTTTTATTGTCCATTCTCCCGTATTGGACACTCTTGCGCTCCAGTGCTTGAACCAAATTTTTTTATCGTAGATAATAGTGACTGATTTATTTTACAGACATGCTAATTACTACAATGCTTTTGCGTACGTTTAATAGAAAACTCGGAGCTGTCAAGAGTGGTATTTTAAACTTAACCGGAAAAAGATATTTTCTTATGATATATTTTTCTTTTCTAGAATTGGTTACGATGATTCAATACAGGGAAGCCGTATAACTATATATTTTGGCGACGACCAATGCGTTATGCTAGAAAGATCTGCGAATTTAACATGGGATGCTCTTTTAGGTGAGAAAATTGTGTTTTACATGCCTTCTTTTCAATAATACAAGAAATTCCAGCATCGATAGGAGGCGTTATCGGACTATGTCTAGGAGGATCTGTGCTCAGCATAATAGAGTTCATCTATTTCTTCATGAAATCTCTTCTATGCAAATTCCATGGAAGGGACAAGAAAACGAAGAAAACAGAACTCGTGAATGCTTCTTGGAATCCCAAGTTATATATTACAGATTTCAAACCTAGAAACTAATTAAGTTGATATTTTTGAAATATACAGGGTGTCCTACTAGTGGCGCAGCGGACGATATAAGCGTAACGGTTAAAGTTTGGCAAAATTTTCTGTTACAAACTTGTATTACTCCAAGAATAGCACAACCTAAAAATATTTTCGAATATATCGGGTGTCCCACAAAAGAGGAATAGAGGGTGACTTTGATTATTCAAATGGGACACACTATTTTCAGTAGTGATTTTCAATTCTCTGGAACTTCCTTCTTGCTCTTGTATACTTTTCACATATTTTGTTCAACAGTTTTCGAAATTTATATGGATTGAAAGACAAGACTTAAAAATATCATGGCCAGCTATAATAAATCTCCAGCATATGAAGTGTGCACAAAAAGACTATCAACATGACGAAATTTAAAATCGATTTATCTTCATTTTTTCAAAAGCAAAGCATATAATTTTTTGTCATCATTGTAATCACAAAAAGTGAATTAAAGTGAATAGTGATGGAAAAAAATGATATGCATTGCATTTGGAAAAATGAAGATAAATTGATTTGAAATTCGTCATGTTGATAGTCTTTTTGTAGACACTTCATATGCTGGAGATGCTTTATTATAGCTGGATACGATACTCTGAAGGCTTGTCTTTCCATCCATATAA
Organism: Halyzia sedecimguttata; assembly: GCA_937662695.2. Taxonomy (NCBI): domain Eukaryota; kingdom Metazoa; phylum Arthropoda; class Insecta; order Coleoptera; family Coccinellidae; genus Halyzia; species Halyzia sedecimguttata. The sequence goes on along the minus strand of OW569415.2, from coordinate 64,608,847 downwards.
AGCTGTTATTGGTATATGAAAGGGTTCGTGCAATTTAATTAGATAACATAGCCTCTACAAGTATCATTTTTTTGTCAAAATAACAAATATTTCGAAAACTGTTGAACAAAAATATGTGAAAAGTATACAAGAGCATGCAGGAAGTTCCAGAGAAATGAAAAACACTACTGAATATAGTGTGTGCCATTTGTGAAATCAACGTCACCCTCTATTCCTCTATTATGGGACACCCGATATATTTGAAAATATTTTTAGGTTGTGCTATTCTTGGAGTAATACGCTTATATCGTCCGCTGCGGCTTTAGTGGGACACCCTGTATACGGGTATATATGAGAATCCAAACAGTCAATCGATCATAATACAGGGTTTTCCTTTTAACTGGCCTATTACAATTATTTGGAGAACTATAGACTATTTCATTCTGAAATTTTTAGTAGTGCGATTGGAACACCTTTTCCAAAATATTTTCGGGTCGACAGTGTTGCCACAGCTATCAGAAATGCTTGTCTGCTTTCTTATTCCAAACGGATCTCCCTGTATTTTTATGTATGCATCGATTCTATATTGAATTCGCAGTATAAATGAATCAAATAATTCCTAAGCCACGAACTGTTCCCAAGTTATGCATTAATTCTTGGAATTCTTGGTATCTGCATTAGCAGTTTTGGAGTTCGATATCTTAGTTATTATTTATGGGAACGAAAACAAATTCAGCAATCTTATGGTTAACAATCCTGCCGTTCATGAGACAGATTCAGTATTTTATATCCCGTAGGTCTTTCGAAAATTTTGCTCTAAAAATAGGGGATTTGAAGTTGGAATATTCCAAGATTTTCAAATGACAACCATATATTTTTTACGGCATCCCGTTCAAAATGAAAAATAAATGGAAGTCTTCTTTGACACCACTGATCTGTTTATATTATGTTGATAATTGAGATGAAAGAAATCGCTTCATGAGTAGGAATAGTTATGACAGATACCTCTCATCAGTTATACAGTTATGTTTATATTTTATTTCATGCCTAACATCGTCATCGCAGTCATGCGAAGCCCTTACTTACGCTTTACCTAGCTCAGAGGTTAAAGGTTAGTCATAGGACGTTGTATGAAAAAATTAATTTTTCAGTATTTGATCATTTTTGGCGCTCTAGTTGCTCGGAACTGAGTGCTTATCAATTTGCCCAAATGTCTGTAATTTTCGAATTTTTCGATGAAAATGGTCTTAAACGATTTGGTTCGACTCACTGATCAAGAATCCGTGGTCGAAATTCATTCTGTCCGGCCGGCCGTAGGCACGATAACTCTCGAACGGAATGAGCTAGACAGTTGAAATTATCAGAGTAGGTTTGTGAGATAAATATCTCGGCTAAGTTCGTTATTGGGCAAAATCGGACAGATGGTTTCGGAGTAACAAAAAAAAAAATTTTTTTTACGAAACAAATTCCAAATTAAATTTTTTTCAATAAGCAGTTTTACTATAAGAATCCAATGATATCATTTTTAACTCTAACAAGCTAATACTTTCAGAGATAGTATTTTTCAAAATTTCAATAATAAATCGTATTTCTACGTTTTCACAGAATGATATAATTATTCTATGTATGAATTGTCATAATGTCAACTTATTTTCCTGAGATATGACATTATCTAATCAATCGAAGAATTATGAGAATAAAGTGTATTCCGAAATGTGAGCGAAGTGAGAAAAATCTCAGTTGTTTGCTCCGAAATTAATTTTTTTCAGAAAAGTCTTATATTTCGGAACGGAACATGAAGTAAGAGATCTGAGAGTAGTGAGACTGGTTTTCATCCATAGACATAGAATGCTCAGTTCTCTCAATTTATGACGGGACTGACGGAAGGGAATATTATAACTCCAAAAATATTGGGGTTGAAATACTCGTATTTTAGCGATGCAACGGGGACCTCACCCAAAAATGTATGAAAATATTACGTAAATATTGAAAGCATAATTCTGTAGTTCGAGAGAGGGGAAAATTTGGTGAACGTAGATCAGGAAATTTTTGATCGATTACAAGGTAATTTTTCATTATTACTTCTCTTCTTTCATACATGTTTTATGGAATATCTACTATTTGTAGGTACTTTAAACCTGTTTTGGGCAATTGTCATACGAAACTTGTTTTTTGGCGCTCTAGTTCCTCGGAACAGAGTGCTTATCAATTTGCCCAAATGTCTGTAATTTTGGAATTTTTGGCTGAAAATGGTCTCAAACGATTTGGTTCGACTCACTGATCAAGAATCCGAGGTCGAAATCGATTCTGTAGGCACGATAACTCTCGAACGAAAGGAGTTAGCGGATTGAAATTTGCAAAGTGTGTTTGGAGCGTAAATATCTCGGACGAGTTCGTTAATGGGCGAAATCCATCAAGCGGTTTCGGAGTTATGGCCGATTTTAGTAAAAATATTTTTTATGAATATTTCCGAAACCGATCACTTGATCTATCTGAAATTTAGCATCAAATTGTAGAATCATGTCCTTTATTCGCATGTGAAGTTTTGAATTGACCAGATTACTGCAAAGTGTCAAAAAAAAAATTGAAAATTTAAAAAAAGTTTTTCTACAATAACTCTCGAACGGAATGAGCTAGGTAGTTGAAATTTTCAGAGTAGGTCAGGGAGATGAATATCTCGGTTAAGTTCGTTATTGGGCAAAATTTGCCAGATTTAATTTGATTTCTTCCATGGTCAGTTCTCATTCTCAGATTGCTCATTTAATCTTGATAAATAAACTATTATTTGAATTGAATTTCCTTTATGATGCAGTTCTATCATATGAATACATTGATATAATTCCCAATTCTGAGAAACCAATACTTTCGGAGATATAATTTGTCTGTTTGAACCATATATATCCCTTGTCTATGGTTTGAACTAGAGCGCCAGAAAGCTCCTGTCCACAGGGCTGAACCCATTTTTTGGCGCTCTAGTTCCTCGGAACTGAGTGCTTATCAATTTGCCCAAATGTCTGTAATTTTCGAATATTTCGATGAAAATGGTCTTAAACGATTTGGTTCGACTCACTGATCAAGAATCCGTGGTCGAAATTCATTCTTCCGGCCGTAGGCACGATAACTCTCGAACGGAATGAGCTAGAGAGTTGAAATTTTCAGAGTAGGTTTGGGGGATGAATATCTCGGCTAAGTTCGTTACTGGGCAATATCGGACAGAAGGTTTCGGAGAAATAAAAAAAAATTTTTTTTTTTACAAAACAAATTCCAAATTAAATTTTTTTGTATAAGCAGTTTTATCATAAGAATCCATTCATATCATTTTCAACTCTAAAAAGCTAATACTTTCGGAGATATGATTTTTAAAAATTTCAATGTAAATCGTATTTCACAGATTGATATAATTATTCTATGTATATTCTATGTATGAATTGTCATGAAGTCAACTTGACAGAAGGGAATATTGTAACTTTAAGAATATTGGGGTTGAAATACTCGTATTTTAGCGATGTAACGGGGACCTCACCCGAAAATGTTTGAAAATATTACGTAAATATTGAAAGCATAATTCTGTAGTTCGAGAGAGGAGAAAATTTTGTGAACGTAGATCAGGAAATTTTTGATCGATTACAAGGTAATTTATTATTACTTATCTTCTTTTATACATGTTTTATGGAATACCTACTATTTGTAGGTACTTTAAACCTGTTTTGGGCAATTGTCATACGAAACTTGTTTTTTTGGCGCTCTAGTTCCTCGGAACAGAGTGCTTATCAATTTGCCCAAGTGTTAATAATTTTGGAATTTTGGCTGAAAATGGTCTCAAATGATTTGGTTCGACTCACTGATCAAGAATCCGAGTGCGAAATCGATTCTGTCCGGCCGGCCGACCGGCCGTAGGCACGATAACTCTCGAACGAAAGGAGTTAGCGGATTGAAAATTGCAAGGTGGTTTTGGAGCGTAAATATCTCGGACAAGTTCGTTAATGGGCGAAAACCATCAAGGGGTTTCGGAGTTATGGCCGATTTTAGTAAAAATATTTTTTATGAATATTTCCGAAACCGATCACTCGATCTATCTGAAATTTAGCACCAAATTGTAGAATCATGACCTTTATACGCATGTGAAGTTTTGTATTGACCAGATTACCGCAAAGAGTCAAAAAAAAAAAATTGAAAATGTGGTGCAGTTCTCATTCTCATGATTGCTCATTTAATCTTGATAAATAAACTATTATTTGAATTGAATTTCCTTTATGATGCAGTTCTATCATATGAATACATTGATATAATTCCCAACTCTGAGAAACCAATACCAGATATAATTTGTCTGTTTGAACTAGAGCGCCAGAAAGCTCCTGTCCACAGGGCTTGAACCCATTTTTATTGAAAAAAATAACTGAAAGGATTTTCAGTTGAATAAAATAAGGGTGATATGATAAAATAATGTTCGAAATGGCTTCTGTTTACATCCAAGCATTTCAAATATCTCCTTTCTGCGGAGCTTGTTGTTTTTCGGAGAAGTTTCGGCAATATTTCACGAATAACTGCTGTAATTCTGCAGTATCACAAAACAGCTTTAATTGGAATTTGAACCTTGTACACCTCAGATTTGACATAACCCCATAAAAATATCTAGAGTTGTAAAGGCGGGTTTATACAGCAAATAAGATAAAATAAGTAACAAATTAAAATAAAATAAGAATTAAGGGTTAAACGGATCGGTTTATACAGATAATCTAAAACAAAATAAGAAATAAGAATGAACCAATCAAATCGCAGCTTTTTGACAATTTTATGCAAGTTCTATGAATTTTACTCTTTGAGCATGCGCATTGTCATTTTCCATACAAAATAACATAAAATAAGAAATAAAGATGAGAGTTGGCCAACTTTAATTCTTATTCTTATTTCTTATTTTATCTTATTTCGTGTATAAACGCTCTCATAGAAATGTACATGTTTAACTTTCTTATTTTATTTCTTATTTTATTTTATCTAATCTTATTTGCTGTATAAACCCGCCTTAAGATCGGGTGACTGTGCAGACTATTGTCATCGTCCTAAACGACATATTCATCGGTACTTCAATAATTCCTCTAAAATATACGAAACATTTCTTATACAATGGGGTGGGGGCTCCATCTAAATGGAACTGAAAAATGTAAACTGCAACTTAAAACGTGGTTGATTATCATAGCTATACATTCTACTAAGTTTATTTCTATAAAGACACTTGTTATCACAGAAACATTCCCTTATAAACATGACCATAGATTATGCTTGCATTTCGGAATATTGCAGTTTTCTACATCTCATTCGAAACGTATCCAAAATAAAGCATTAGTGTAAAAGAAGACTTCGAATATTCGAACTTCAAGGGCCGGTTTCTCAATTGCGAGTTAACTCGAGGTTGAAGGTAACCCGAGTGTTACGCGTTCATGAATATCGCTAAATACATGCGCAACTCGCAACCTCGAGTTTACTCGCAATTGAGAAACCGGCCCTAAGTTCCATATTTTTGGAGCAAAATCTTCGAAATACCTTACGGGATATCAGAATACTGAATCTGTCTTATGAACGGCGGGATTGTTTACTATAAGATTGCTGAATTTGGTTTCGTTCCCATTAATAATAACTGAGATATCGAACTTCAAAACTTCTAATGTAGATGTGAAGAATTCCAAGAATTAGTGTATAACTTTGCAACAGTCCGCGACAGAGAAAATTATTCGATTAATTTATACTGCGAATTCAATATAGAATCGATGCATACAGTGTGTTCCAATTGAAATAAGAAAGTAGACATGTGTTTCTGATAGATGTGGGGATACTGTCGAAAATATTTAGGAAAGAGAGTTCTCTTTTGCCCACAGAAATAATAAAAATTTCAGATCGAAAAAAATTCACTAGTTCTCCAAATAATTGTAATAGGCTGAGCTACGAAAACCTCGTATGCGACACGCATGTCTAAATTGGATTTAGTTGTTTGTAGGTACTTACTGGTAGTCAATCAGAAACCATAGAAATATTATACTAACTAGATGGCGAACCTGTCAAATTTAATGAGGCAAACTGCCAGACCGGTCGCCATTTGTAGTTTGGGATCGAAACCGTTTTATTAATTTAAAGTAGTGAGAAACTGCGAGAAATTCATATGATATTATAGTAATAAATATAGTACCAGCATCATTTTTTTAATGCTCTTTTTGCGGAATATCTCGAAAATCCTTCTCCATTAAATCTTTATTTCCACGTTTTCCAATTTTTATTACAAATATAGTGTTTTAAGGAACTCTAGTGTATAGGTGACGATAATTGTTCATTATTCTACAGCATTTGGTTCTTAAAAGGGAACAATTCATCTAAATCATTCAATTCAGTTATACCCAAAAAATGTCTACGCTCTTCAAGTATTTACTGTAATTTAAAACTTTTATTAGATTTAAATTTGTTGAGTTCTTGTGAATTTTCAAAATTATTTGATCAAATAGATGAATTATATTGTACAGTGTGAATCCTTAGGTTGTACATTAATTTCAACCATAGATCCTCTCACCAAATAAAACACTATTTTCCTATTCCATTTTTCCAGATTCGGCTCAGGTAAAAAGTTATAAGCGTTCAAAGATTTTACAATGTGTTAAACCACCTCTTCTCTGTTGAACACAGAAACACTTGCTGGATTCAATATCGTATATATAAAAGCTTAATTATCTAATGCTCCAAATTCAATAAAATTGTTTAAAAAAACTTATTTACTCAATCAAGTCTTATGAAATAGTTTTTAATAATCTTTACGCCGCATTTGTGAAGAAAATATACCACTTTTCCTGAGTATTAAAACACCGAGTTCAACTTGATTTTCATTCAATATCCACAATAATCCAATTTCATCATGGCCTATTCTCACTCGAGGAAGACAATCTCACAACCTCGCATTTACACTAATTTAACGGAGGCAGAATATAACAATATTCTTATAGTGTGACAGAGGTAGGCATAGGAATGTAATAATTATTAGAGTATTAAGTTATATTATATTTATCTAGTATTTCCATCTCGAAGCGTATTTATGTTCAAGTTCCGTAGTTATAAGAAATTTCTCGTCGACAATAATAGGTATCTTGCTCTTGCCTGTCTTTTTTTATTGGAATCAATTATTATATCCATAAGAATACTGAAAATTTCAACCGCCGTCAAAATTTTCAATTTTTAACGAGAAAACGATCATTCAAATTTCGTTGCACACAATGGCTATTGAAACGATCGAAACTTGACGCCTATCCGTGACGTAACTCGTCATATCTACCCTCTCTATCTTCTCGTGTCCGTTTCGTTCTTTGTTTCGCTGCAACAAGCAAATGGAATCACCGAGGGTATAGTTTGATTACGTCAGCCGTTATAGGAACGATTCTACCAATCATACGCGTTTCACCTCATTTGATTTTGCTTCATGATTTTCCGATTGTCAATATACCGAAATATTCGAATTTTATAAATTTTGAAAGTGGACGAGGGCATACATGATGATCTGATATTGAAGTAGATTCAGAAAATTGGTTCAAGCCCTGTGGACAGGAGCTCTCTGGTGCTCTTGTTCAAACAGACAAATTATATCTCCGAAAGTATTGGTTTCTCAGAGTTGGGAATTATATCAATGTATTCTTATGATAGAACTGTATCATAAAGGAAATTCAATTCAAATAATAGTTTATTTATCAAGATTGAATGAGCAATCTGAGAATGAGAACTGCACCATGGAAGAAATCAAATTAAAATAGCTGAAATGAATTTGACTCTCTCTTATAGGACAGGATGACATGTATGAGTATGAACACAGATCATATAATAAATCATAGATATAATAATTATAGCATTCTGTGAAAACATAGAAGTACGATTCATTTTTGAAATTTCGAAAAATCATATCTCCAAAAGTATTAGCTTGTTGGAGTTTAGATTGATATCAATGGATTTTTCTGGTGAAACTGCATCTGAAAAAAAAATATTTTGAAAATTGTAAGTTAAAAACAATTTTTTTTTGTTACTCCGAAAGCATCTGGCCTATTTTGCCCAATAGCGAACTTAACCGAGATATTTATCTCCCTAACCCACTCTGAAAATTTCAACTGCCTAGCTCATTCCGTTCGAGAGTATTGTAAACACAAAATTTAAAAATTTTCAATTTGTTTTTGCACTTTACGGTAACCCCATCAATACAAAACTTCACATGCGTCTAAAGGTCATGATTCTACAATTTGATGCTAAATTTCAGATACATCGAGTGATCAGTTTCGGAAATACTCATGAAAAATGTTTTTACTAAAAACGGCCAAAACTCCGAAACCGCTTGATGGATTTCGCCTGTTGACGAACTAGTCCGAGATATTTACGCTCCAAATCTACCCTGCAAATTTCAATCCTCTAACTCATTTCGTTCGATAATTATCGTGTTAACGGACGGACGGCCGGCCGGCCAGACAGAATCGATTTTGACTACGGATTCTTGATCAGTGAGTCGAACCAGATCGATACCATTTTCAGCCAAAAATTCGAAAATTACAGACATTTGGGCAAATTGATAAGCACTCTGTTCCGAGGAATAAGAGCGCCAAAAACGTAAGCCTATGGTATTTTGTGTTACATGCAAGAGACGTATTGGGTTGAATAGCTGAAATGATACTTAAAATGGAAATTTCACTATGAAGTGTATTTATCGTTTGATGAGAACACTGAAAATTCCTCTTATGCACACATACTAAAAACATATGGATTCAACTAGTTGGAATGAAATATTTGGAAGTGACATATTATATTATCTTATATCTGTAGAAAATTATTAATTGAATGTGTGTTACAAGATGAAATTATATATCATAATGAGATAAATCCTCAGAATGATTATGCAGAAGCAGAACAGTATGATGTAGGTATTGTATGTATAACAGATAATTTAAAAGTTTTATATTCACTGTTGGAGATAAATAGAAGAGAAAAATTCATAGACTAATACAGATCATGAGCCTATCAATCTATTTCCCAATAGGTAACTAACCTGCAATTCCAGTTGTTTGAATAATGATTTCCTATGTCTATTCTTTTATTTTCGGATTCTACCACGATTATCTGTGATTCTAATTTCTAGTTCAGGGCTGGATTCATATAAGCAGTTAAATGTCTGGAATTTTCATCAGATTTTTTAACATCCAGTGAGAATATCTCGAAAACGGTGCATTCCACGAGATATGATGAAGAATAATATAATAATCCTAAATGATAGAAGATTCTTAAGATAAGCTTTAACTGCATTGTTTATACTAATTTCTCATAGATTAACGTTTTAACGGCCGGACAGAATCGATTTCTACCACGGATTCTTAATCAGTTAGTCGAACCAAATCGTTTAAGACCAATTTCGGCCAAAAATTCGAAAATTACTGACAGTTGTGCAAATTGATAAGCACCCTGTTCAGAGGACAAAGAGCGCCAAAAATACTAGATAAATAGAATATAACCTAATATTCTTATAATTATTACATTTCTGTGCCTGCTGCCTCTGACACAGTACAGTATAAGAATATTGTTATACTCTGCCTCGGTTAAATTAGAGTAAATAAGAGGTTGTCAGATTGTTTTCCTCGATTGAGTAATCGACGGTTTTGATCATGGTTTTTCTTATCTAAGAACCTTGGGTTTGGATATCATCGAAAAGAATTGTGAATCCCGAACTCCGTTAATCGGGTTGCTAAATTTGACAGAGGAATTGGTTAATTGTGAATTGAACAATCTGACTGATAGAGTTTATAATTATTGTTCATAATGAAGTTGGAATTATATGATACTTATCATTGTATTAATTTCTGATGATGCGAATATTTAAGGAATGTGAGAATAAGCGATGATGAAATTGTGTATAATCTTCCAGTGGATATGAATGAAAATCAAGTTGAAGTCAGTGTTTTAATATTCAGGAATAGTGGAACATATTTTTCATAAATGCTGCATAAATATTATTGGATTGCTGGAATTACATTCGGGGAAACAGTTGGTGACACTGGCTAAGGAGGTAGATATTATATATGGTACTCATGGAACGATTGCACGATTCTTGAGGGTTTCGATTATAAAATAATTAATTTTTACGTAAAGAACATGAAAGCCACAACATTACATTGATAGACCCACAGAGGTTGCCGACCCTCGACCTAGGTACCAATATCAACATTTTTGGTCTAGGAACCAATATGAATGGATGCATCCTGGATTTCTCTAATCGACATAGGAAGCCGAGATTAGGAACATTCTGCTAAATAAATGAAGAAACGGGCGGAAGTGCAATATCATCAACTAATTAATGTGATGAGTGATACTCACGGAATTACGTAAATCCGTAAGATTACTAAGACCATAATTAATTGGACTCCAATAATCTTAGAAACCTACAGAAATCATTGAGCTGTTCCTAAATATTTCTTATCAGAGCCTATAAGCGAAAATGAAATTTCGCTATTCCGGACCCAATTATTATCAATGCCGCTCTATATAAATAACCAACTGCACGGTACGTTCACTTTTGACAACGCCGCAAGTTAACGGACACAGACAAAGACCATCGAATACGCGAAAGTGAGACGCACAGTCTCATCTACGGAACAAACGGGAGACGAATTTACTTTTGCCGAGGATCGAGGAGTTGAGCACGGGTCGTGTCAGTGGGGTAAAGTGCGCGTCCGGTCGTGTGCTTTAGCACGACGTTATACTTACATCTGTCGAACGAAAAACGAAATATTAGCGTAGAATAACCGTGCGTATCTGTTGAAAATGATATCCACAGATTACAACAGCGTCGAGTTTAACGACGGCTACATGGAGCAAGAAGAGGAATGGGAACGAGAGGGCCTTCTGGACCCAGCTTGGGAAAAACAACAGAAAAAGGTAGGTCATAATGACGACACCACGATACGAAAGGTCAAAATATGACATAGAATCACTTCTGTCAAAATAACACATCCTCACGATGCACCCTCGGCCCACTCGATTTTGTAAACAAATTCAACTGTCAACCTAACCTATAAAATTCCAGTTTCCAACTTTTAGGTTGATCCTCCGTAGAAATGCGTTTTATTTCGGTGTTGGTTCCAGATATATTTCCTATATTCAACCTATTTTTTTTTGCAATATTCCGTAGTTATATTAATACTACGTAACTTTATCTGCTGTACCTATTTTTGGTATCTCTCCTGGTATTTGTGATGTAATGCTTAACACTTGCAAAATGGGTTGAATTTAATCGAATGATTCCTTGAAAATCTTTATAGTGGATGATAATTGTACTGTCCGTTTATAAATGAAGTTTGAGGGTAATTGCTTTGATTCAGACCAACATTTTGGACGGAAATTGTTTAGCGAGCGAAATGGCAAATAACTGTTTAATAAAGTCAATATTCCATTAGTATCGTTTCTACGAATTAGATCGATAGCTGACTAAATAGAAAATTGTTGATAGTTTGAATTCCAAGTGAATCATATTGTCTGACTTTGTTAACTAGGTTTACATTCTGCCGTGCATAGTGCATATTAGCAAATCTTGAACTTTTCTTTGTTGTAGTGGAGTTATGATCTGTATTATCTTTCAACTGCAAATATCTAGCATTGATCAATTCTTAAAGGTTATATCATACGAGTTTCTCGTAAATAAGAGAACATAATTTTAGGCGTAACAAATCATTTTGTTAATTTCTTAGAATTTGAAATCCGTATCTACCTTATGGAATCTAGCTTCACTTGATTTTTTTTAATATATCTGCAATTATTTGTTTCCACATTTAGATTAAAGAGGAAGAATTCGAATTGCCATGAAAAATATCAATTTTCGTGACCTGCCTACATGATTAATATCCTCTTCATAAATCTTACACATAAATTTTGGGATTTCTAATGAAGTTTCACACAAAAACCCAATGACAGTTCTAAGAATTTTCTCCAAAAAAATAGTGAATTATTTAGGTTCAGTAACTTGGCAACTGAACTGCTAAAATTGAGAAACTGTTTTGTTGATATTTCTTAATTTAGGAATCAAACTATTATTATGAAAAGCCCTCAATGTCCTCCAAAATTATATTCTTGTTATCAAGTTGGTGCAGATATGTAGGAATTTCGGAAACGAATTTTTTAGCATCGATGTCTATTATCGAATGAATTTATTCTAGATTAAATGGAAATCCTGATCAACATATTATATGCCTACTTATTTAAATGAGTGATAAATCAGCAATATGAAACAAAAATTATTAGATAGGTACCACCTGTCAGGCTAGATTTATTATATTCAATTCTATTGAATTTTATTCAGAGTTGTGTAGATTCCCATTTTTTTGTTAATTTCCTTGTGGTTTATGGTGACAAGGTTGAAATTGATTGAATTGATTTTTGATAAAACATTGATATCTTTTTTTGCTGGTCATTTGCTGTTATTTTTGAAACATTGTAGCATTTCTAAATTGTATAACTATGTTATTCAAAAATACGGAAATTCAGGGTTCTCTTGGTCCGCTTTCGAAAATGGGTTAAATTTTCGTAATGTAGGTTGTTAGCAGGAATCACCCCCCCACATTTCGCAGATTCCGCTGATATCTGATCATTACAAATTTTTAGAACTTACCCACGTAGTGTGTGTCAGAAAATATACAAATAAATTTAATGTGAAGTCAAAGCTAAGAGTGTATATTTAACTTTGAACTAGTTCAATCGAATCTCTCGACCATTATTCGGGCAAAGTCGACGCACATCGTCTTGTTGGACCGACAGCGTCTTGCGTGGGTGTTAGGAAGACGAAACAGGCTTTTCGAGGAGTCGAATTACAGGCGGCGTTACCAAAAATGGATTCGGCATATAAAAATTGGAGGTTCATTCTGTAAACAGCGAAAATTCGAAAGGGAAAGTGTTATTTTGCTATGTCAAATTTTGGGATAGATTTTATACTTTATTTAATATTATATATATATGTAATAAAAATAGGAATTAACTAATTGAAATCTGACATATTTTTCTCATGCTATTGAATAAGGTATTGTCCAATATTCCTAGAACTCTTAGAAGTATGAAATCACTATTCTAACTCATAAAATCCTATGAAACAATTATCTCAACAAAGTTTCATGAACCTAAATATATATATATACATATATATGCAGGAAGTTCCACAGGGCAAAATTCTTGGACTCTTAATGTACGTTCAGTACCTTAGACCTCGCCTTAGACTGTCTGAGTTCAGTACACGTTAGAATCATGCTTATGATACAGCCATCTCGCTCGTTATTCTGGTCCTCCACCTACATCATCTATCTATATCCAAAATAATATAAATCTCCTCAACAGTGTATGTTGATATGGTGGAAGATCAAAGTAACAATGACTTTTCGAATAGAAATAAATATTGAATTTTTTATACAATATATGCAAATACAACAATTCCTATAACTGGTGAATACCTAGGATTAAATTCCGATGCTGAAATTAGCTCAGAAAACAAAAAAAAAAATATAGCCAGGTACTTGAGCAAAATAATTTCATCCATGATTGTGGGGATAAAGTATGGAACAAAGTAAATATCTTTAAAACGAAAAGGATGATATTTATGAAATTTTGCAGGCAAGTAGAATACCGTATAGCGCATCTAATGCCATATTTTTTGTTAGTACTGTACTTCCGGTATCACCGGAAACACCCAAATTTTTATAGTTTTTAATGAGACACCCTGTATATTGTTGCAGATTTTTAAAGATCTTGTTATTCTGAATCCGAAAATGCTAAGTTTAGTTGAAATAATTTGTAAAAACGGGAAATAAATCACTTTGAAGGTAAAGAATAAGTCAATTTATTTACTCTGAGAATAATAATTTAAATAAAATCTCTTTCAATATTCAAAATGCTTGCCGTTCACCTAACAATATCCAATTAATGAATTATTTCAAATCAATTCATATTCATCAATAATTCTTGTTCTCAATTCCTGCAATCATTACATGTAACGTCAACACGTGATTTTAGATAACCCCAAAGAAAAAATCTTACTGGTTAAGGTCCGGAGAACGAGCAGGCAACTCTATGAATCATCTACGTCCAATCCATCGATTTTGCTAATTCGCATGAAAAAAATCCTTAACCTGTCGATCATAGGGGCGAAGGCGCTCCATCTTGTTGAAACCAAAAATTTTGTGTTATCTGCTCAGTCTGTTGAAGTGCAGGAATAATTTGGTTATTCAGAAAATCTAAATATTTGTCACCATTCAAGTTTCCTTCTATAAAAAGGGCTACATTCAACTTATGTGAATTTTGTGAACTTTTGCAAAAGACTACATCAGCTGCAAAATGTTTGTCGTCATAACAAATGTCCTTCAGTGGTTCACAAAACTTCATGCGTCGGTCAAAATCATCGTCTTATAATTCTTGAATCAATTGTATCTTATACGGGTGATACTTTCTAATTTTCAATATTTTCCCTACATAACGTCGACTAATACCATGATTTAGTGCCAAATTTGTTGTAGGAGTTTGGGGTAATTCTTCTAAATCAGTTGTTTTGTCTAGCATCTTAAATGATTCATTCTTAATCGTACAATTTAAATCTGTATCTATATCTACTAGATAGTAATCGTTTATTTTTCACTATATTATAACAAATAATTTCTAAAAACACGTGAGTACCTTTTATTCTCATTAGTCTAAATTAATAAGCTTGCATTGTATTGTCAGGAGGTGAAGGGCGAGCATTTTCAACATTTGAAGTGATTTTGTTTGAATTATTATTATTGTCGTTAGTCTAGAGTAAATAAATTTAGTTAATCTGTAACTGTGAAGTGATTTAATTTGTTTCCCATTTTTCCAAATTATTTCCACTAAACTGAGTATGTACGAATTCGAAATAACAAGGTCTTTTAAAATCTGCAAACATAGACAGGATCCATTTGAATCAAAAAGTGCTGAGGTTATTTCCGGTTAAACCGGAAGTACACTAGTAGCAAAATTATGGCATCAGATGCTTTATGTGTCATTGTACTTGCCTGCAAAGTTCCATAAGTATCATCATTTTCGTTTTAAAAATATTCAATTGGTTCCGTACGTATCCCAACCAAATATTAATAATTTATAATAATATTAACGGTGTGCGTGAGATTAAAGAAATGTGGTAACCCCAACAGATCATAATAACGCTGCCAATCAATGTCTATTGTAAGAACATAATTCAATTTATTGTCTACAGCATTTCCTTGTTAAAATTATTGAAATTAAGTAGTAGGTACTTATACCAATTGGGTATTTTAGTATATCTGATTGATGTTTAACTTATTCCAGTGTCATGCTTAATAATCATATTTCGGTTAAATGTATGTGGAAGGAAACGAACCAAACAAATAAGACATTCAAACATAAAAAGAATTGTTTTTTGTCCTAATTCGTTTTCATCGCACATTTGAAATATTCGAGTCAAGCTGAAAACCGCCTATATTGTGATGATAAGCGGTCTAGCTAAAACATGGGTTAAACTTATAATTTTGTATAAGTATTGTTGAAAAATGGCGAACCCATTTGGAATACCTTATTGGAAGAAGGCTCTGGACTTTTTGGCGCTCTTGTTTCTCGGAACAGAGTGCTTATCAATTTGCCCAAATGTCTGTAATTTTCGAATTTTTGGATGAAAATGGTCTGAAACGATTTGGTTCGAATCACTGATCAAGAATCCGTGATCAGAATCGATTATGTCCTGCCGGCCGGCCATAGACACGATAACTCTCGAAAGGAATGAGCCAGACAGTTGAAATTTTCAGAGTAGGTTTGGGAGATAAATATCTCGGTTAAGTTCGTTATTGGGTAAAATCGGCCTGATGGTTTCGGAGTAACGAAAGAAAATATTTTTTTCACATTACAAATTTCAAATTCAGATGCAGTTCCATCATAAGAATCCATGTATGTCAATTACAACTCTTACAAGCTAATACTTCCGGAGATATGATTTTTCAAAATTTCAATAATACATCGTACTTCTATGGTTACACAGAATGCGTATTCTAGCCGGGAAACCGGCCGGCCGGCCGGTTTCCCGGCCGTAAGCACGATAACAGGAGCACCGAAGGTCCTATCGACTTCAAACTTTCAGGGTAGGTTTCTGATCAAAATGCGACGGTTAAGTTCGTTAACGGGCAAAATCGGCCGTATGGTTTAGGAGTTATAGACATTTAAAATTTTGAGGTTATTTCCCTGATATTTCAGGAACTAAAGAAGATGTTGAATCAAAACTTGGTAGTCAGTTCGAGGATATAAACGCGCAACTTTTGGCAAAATTCTGTTATGATCGAAATGTTGGTAATTTTTAAAAAAATATTTCTTTTAATTTTTTCGAAAAAAAAATTTTTTTTTCGTGAACTATTCATCAGATTGCAACAAAAACTTGTACTAACGTCAATTGTAGTATTTTGCAACATTGTGCAAAATTTTGGCTCTATACGATTTCAAGTTCTGGAGATATAAGACAAAATGTGTCAAATTTCCTGGGTCTCTCTCAGTATTTTCATCGATTATTATATAATAATCAATAATATTAAGGTATTCAACATGATACTGCTTTTTTTCTTTACTGGTCAGTACGGGCCACAAGGAAGATGAACATGCGCCCAAAAGCTCCTGTCCACAGGGCTTGAACCAATTTTTTGACCAACAAATGGTTTAAAATATCGATATAAATGCATCTAAATAACTGTTTTCCAACCCCAATTGAAGTTTTTCGTATTGAATCGTAAAAAAATCTGATAATCGGGAGCTTACGCTATTTCATTGTTATTGTTGTTATTTTATATTCCGCCGTATTCACAAAGCATTCAATCTCCGTTAAGCCCTTACTGAGGTCCTCAGTTAAGGATAAATAATATGAATCGCAACCTCAGTTAACGTGAAAATTAAAGTGAAACAGGCCTGTTTCATCACCGTTAAATGCGATAACTGAGATTGCAATTCATATTTATCCTTAACTGAGGACCTCCTCAGTTAGGACTTAACGGAGGGTGAATGCTTTGTGAATACGGCGGATTATGTATTAAGAATATTTAGGATTTCGGCTAATCCTTGAATCCCTATTATATCTGGATAAAAATATCGTTTAACTCTCATTCAAAATTGAATATATGTGTCTCAATTCTTCGAAATAAGTTCATAAGTGCCATATTTATCTCGCCTCAAACCGAGATGAGTTAAGATAAGATTAATTAATAATAATCGATTTAAAAGTATCTTTCAAACAAATTGCTCCGCCCTTCTAAAAATTACATTTCTAATCCTATCAATTCATAAAGCATCCTGAAATTCCTTCGCGTCAAAAATTAAAAGCCGTTGACTTTGTTGTTCAAGTGTAACACACTGGACTAGTACACTGTAATCGTTTAATATTTCGATCTTTTGCCAATATCTCCAACAATATAGATCTGATCGAGTTCAAACCTAGAACTCTGCTTCAAAATAGGTATTGAAGTATTTTGCAAAATTGCAGGGTTATCTTACGTTTAGGTTCTGATATACGGTGTTTTTTTAAATATATATTTTTTTAATTTTCCCTCCATACGATTCTCACGAAATTTGTCTTCGTGTCGGTATATTTCAACTAACTATCGAGCAACTCGAACATATCAGTATTTTTCGAGTTATTTGGAAAACAATTTTTCAGATTGCTATAACTCCGAAACAACTAGGCGGATTTTGGCCATTAACGAACTTAGCGGCGTTTTTGAAAGCCAAACATACCCTGCAAATTCCAACTCTCTAACTCATCGCGTTTGCTGACGGCGGGATGGACGGACCGCCGGAAATATTTATGTTTCCAGTTTCGGTAGAATTTCGAAAATTACAGACATTTGGGCAAATTGAAAGGCACTATGTTCAGAGGAACAAGCGCGCCAACAATTCAATAGTCGGAATATATTTTGCTGTTGTAATGAATAACTTATCCAAAATATTTTCTATGGCAATGTTTTACGATAATTAGTTCGCAGGTTACAAAAGACAGGAGATTCGGTGCGCTCGTTAATTAAGTCAAAAAGATATTTCACTTATCTGTGAAACCACTGAATGGTTCGTTGAAATACATACAGTGAGCGTCAAAAGTATGGAACAATTCCCATTACTAAGCAGTGACGTCATCGATATATTTTTTGCGCGTATCTTCTGGGGAACATCGCGTTATAGTTTTGCCCAAATGTGAAATTTGATTCTGTGGTGCCGTCCGGCCGTTGCCTCGATAACTTGAGAACGGAATGAGCTAGCGACTTGAAATTTTCAGGGTAGGTGGCGCATCCCAATACAACGGACAAGTTCGTTAATGGGTTTAATCGGCCCAATGGTTTCCGAGTAATAATTTTGTTTTCAACCAAAATTAATCCGATCGGATTCAAACTTGCTGAATAGTTGTAGAATATAAACCTAAGCACGTTTGTGAAATTTTGTGAGAATCGTGTCACTAGAAAATTATTAAAAAATATTATTTATGACACGATAACCTGAGAACGGAAAGAGATAGCGGCTTGAAATTTTCAGGTTAGGTGGTGCATCTGAATGCGACATTTGAGTTCGTTTATAAGCATAATCGGCCAAACGGTTTTAGAGTTATAGCCATCTGAAATTTTCTAAAATTTGGTTGGTTTTTGTTCCTCAACTCGAAGGATACAAAACCGATTGAATTCAAACAAGGTTATTAGTTGTAGAATGCCAACGCGAAAATTCTTGCTGAATTTCGTGAGGATGGTATAACTAGAAAATTAAAAAAAAAATAATTAAAAATAATTGAAAATAATTCTATATATCATAAACTATTCGTCCGGCATGGCTGAAATTTTGGAAGAGCTTTCAGAACCTAATTCTACTGCAGAGTTCCAAGTTTGAACACGATCGGATCTATATTGTTGGAGACCCGAGCAGCTTTGTGAGTTCGGTAGCTGGATGCGAATCGTCGTATGATATGTTGTCTATGGTCGTATTTTTGCGAGAATCTTCAAAATATGAATGTCATGATGACATATTTTTGCGCGTATGTTATGGGAAAATCGTGTTATTTCATCACAAATATATGGGAGCTGATAGCCATTGATACATTAGCGGTCAAACCTGGTTTTGAAAGAGATCCTCCTTAGGAGGAGGCAACTTAATATTGAAGGCATTTCTATGAACAAGAGTGAATATCTTTTAGAAATAGAGAAGGCGATTCTTCTTCAAGAGATCCATGTGCCTTCAGAGGAGTATATTTGCCAGAGGGGACTTTTGAAAGGTTATGTATTATTTTTAATATGATATCGCTGAAATTTTGCTGAAGGCTTCTGATCTTGTAAGGTGAGAGACATTTGTGGATATTAAATCTCGTGATGGGTAGAGAGGAATTTTAGGCCAGTTTTTCTATCACTAATGAGAATATATCTTTATGTTTCACCTCATCACCTTTAGATCTATCAATGGACATTTATTGGTTAAGAATAAGTAATTGAATATTACTGGAATTCAATTGAATTTCATTCAATATGTTAGTAACTAAACTTATAATTTTCTTTACTTTGATTATTTAAATATGACATTAATTCCAGTAATATTTTTCAAGAATAATTATGTATTTTTCTCCTAAAGAAGAATTGAAGGAAGACAATAATGTGTTAATTTTTTCATCATTGCTTTCTATCCTGACATCACGAAAAAAAAATTGGATCAAGCACTGACCTGAAGTCAGGAGCTTTTGCGCGTATGTTCTATTGTCCTTTCTCCTGTATTGGACACTTTTAATCGAATTTACCATGGTGAATTCTATTGTCTATTCTCCTGTATTGGACAGCCTTAATCGAATTCACCATGGTAAATTCGATTAAGAGTGTCTCATACAGGAGAACAGACAATAGAATTCATGCA
Source organism: Halyzia sedecimguttata (assembly GCA_937662695.2). Taxonomy (NCBI): domain Eukaryota; kingdom Metazoa; phylum Arthropoda; class Insecta; order Coleoptera; family Coccinellidae; genus Halyzia; species Halyzia sedecimguttata. The sequence goes on along the minus strand of OW569415.2, from coordinate 64,588,936 downwards.
CCATGGTAAATTTGATTAAAAGTGTCCAATACAGCAGAATGGACAATAGAACATACGCGCAAAAGCTCCTGACTTCACGTCAGTGCTTGAACCAATTTTTTTAAATTGCATGCCCCTATTTTTTTCTTGCCTTGCATGGATCATAAAATTCTAAATTCAGTAATAAATCTAGTCAACAAGTGCTTTTTTGGTCAAAATTTTTCGTATTCTCCGAAAAATATGATTGAGGTGTCATTCGATTCGGAATGGCATGTAGATAGTTTTTGAGAAAATGCTATGGCCGCTCGCAAAAATTGCAATAGTTATAAACAATTAAGTGAAAAAAAAGAAGGAGGTTTAAGTTTTCGCCAATATCCCAAAAACTATTTGAGATAATTCAAACTTGAAAAAAAATTGAAATAGAGGGGAATTTTCCTACAAAAAAGTCTGCCGGAACTGTAGGACCAATATTAATAATTTTTTTGGAGGGTTGAAAATACGCCCGAAATTGGGTACTCCGACTTGCGCAAGCCTCGCCCCTTCGTACTTTTGATGAATACAACAACAATTAAGTGGAAAAAAGGGGGTTTGGTTTTTCGCCAATATCTCAAAAACTATCTGAGATAATTCAAATTTGAAAAAAGATTCGAGAAGAGGAGGAAATTTCCTAAAGGTATCAACTCCCGGAACAAAATCAATATTTATAATTTTCCCAGAGGGTTGTGGGTACTCCCGAAAACGGGTACTCCGGCTTGCTTAAGCCTCGCCCCATTCGGAACTTTCATGAATAAATATTATTTAAACTTATTAAATTTGAAAATAAAAAATAGAAAAAATCAGGCGCATGTGCAAACATGTTTATCGCGACTTTTCCATTAGTTATCCATTAGTTAATTAACAATTTTTTGTAGCACGAACATTAACATTTCAAATGCGCTAATTGTTAAAGTATTAATCTGATAATTTTTTCATTTCGTGGAGCTATTTTTCAAAGGTCTTGGAATAGATTCCTGTTGGAAAATATGAAAAATTATTAATTTTCGATTTGTTATTAACAATTCACTTAAGTGAAAAATTATAAAGATTCAATTATGTGTTCAAAAGAAAATTTTAAGTTATCTCATAAACAACGCATTGTTTTACAATAATTTTTTAATCAATAGGGATAATAATTATTAAAAATCATTTTTAAGTAGTTTCTGATCAAAAGACAACGTATCAATATTAATATTATAAATTGAAGCTTTATAATTTTTCTCTTTTGTAAATTGTTCATAACAAAACGAAAATTAACAATTTTTAAAATTTTCCAATAGGAATCTATTCTAAGTCCTTTGAATAATAGCTCCACTAAAGGAAAAAATTCTCAGAATAATAGTTTAACGATTATCGTACTTGCAATGTTAATGTTCGTGCTACAAAAAATTGTTAATTAACTAATGGACAACTAATTGATAAAATCGTGTTAAACATTTTTGGACCACGGATTATTGTTCATAGATCTATCCTGCATGCGCCTGAATTTTTAAAATTTTTTATTTTCATATTTAATGAGTTTAAATAATATTTATTCATCAAGCGCAAGTCGGAGTACCCGATTTCGGGCGTATTTTCAACCCTCCAGAAAAATTATTAATATTGGTCCTAAGGTTCCGGCAGACTTTTTTGTAGGAAAATTCCTCCTTTATTTGAATTTTTTTTCAAATTTGAATTATCTCAAATAATTTTTGGGATATTGGAGAAAACTTAAACCTCCTTCACTTAATTGTTTATAACTATTGCAATTTTTGCGAGCGGCCATAGCATTTTCTCAAAAACTATCTACATGCCATTCCGAATCGAATGACACCTCAATCATAATTTTCGGAAAATACGCAAAAATTTTGACCTAAAAAGCACTTGTTGACTAGACTAAATGCACATGTAACGTCATTTGGGTCAATAATTCTCGAGATATTAATTTTGTAAATATGAGATGTTGTTTGGCCAATTGTGGTAAACTTTGCTTTTAATATAACCCCGTAAGAAAAAGTCTAACGGGGTCAGATCTGGAGATCGAACTTGCCATTCAATAAAACCCCACCGAACAATCCACCTGTTCGGAAACAATTCTTTCAGGTTATCATGTGCATCTTGAAAATAATGGAGCTCCATCCTGTTGAAAACATATCGTTTCAACGATCCGGATCTGCAATTTTCGGTAAAAGAACCTCCAATCCAAGAAACAGGTCATCTCGTAATAAATCTAAATATTTTGCATCTGTTAACGGTTCTTCAATAAAGACAGGCCCAACAACCCTGTTCCTAACAGTTCCAGCCCATACATTCCCTTTTTAAGGAAATGGTGTATGTGCCTCCATCATCCAGTTTGGATTGTGATCTGACTGACCAATAGAGACAGTTTTGTCTGTTGACAGTTCCATTCAGATAAAATGTTGCTTCGTCACTAAACTAAATTCGAGCTGGAAACTCCTCATCGGCGTTGCAAAGGTCCATAATTTGTTCGCAATTCGTGGACCTCTACATATTTTCATGAATTTCGGACCTATTAAATAATAGCACAATATATATATATACATCGTATGGCTGCACATGATATAAATACATAAAAGTGTATTAAAATATGTTTCGCTGGCAGATCTTGAGTATTGTTCCAAGATTTCCTGTCGGTAGGCCCTGAGAAGGCCCGACTAGGTTCAGTGTCACGCCAGGTATCATGTACTTTAGCCGGGAGATCAAAAGATTGTCCGGCTGCCAAATTTGTTTGTTAGCTCTTTAGCGTTACCCAGGGTGCACCAACGAGGAGGCGAGCTAACTTTGCACCCCAATAGCAAAGATGAAAGGACTAGTAGAGACCAAAGTTTTGGAGCAATCCACAGAGTGTGTATGATTTCATCAAAGTTGAATAGCTACATACCGCGGTTTCATCCTTATTAGGAATCATCAGTGGAGCACAATTCAACGCTGATGAAAACAACACTACGAAGTAACCGGTTTAAAGAAAACCAGCAATCCCTTGTGAGTAGAATTTAGACACAAGTGACACCTGGAATTCAATCAACCAAGCTACTCGCTGTGGCTACCCAAAAACTACAGATCTCTACGTACATTCTTTTCCCCTATGTGGTAATTAGCAAGTACTCGGATTGGAGTCTCATGCAGTTGACCACTGGGGAGCGAATACGCCCAGATTAATACGCAATGCGCAATACGGAGCCATAAGAAAAGAATAACGCTTTAGGAAAGCTAACCACTAATCAAAGATGAAAGGACATTTGCTATTGTGAATAGCACAATAATTCACAATAGCAAATGACAGATACAAAGCAAATGACACATACACTTATGTTTGTATCGAACCGTATCATGCCGTATGCATAGTGACCACAGCACTGATATTTATTCTTACAGACACTTATGTTTGTATTGAACCGTATCATGCAGTATTCATAGTGACCACAGCGGACGAGAAATTAATTGTAGTACTTTTTCGTTTGCAAAATTACTTTCTTCAATGATAGTCGATTTTATGGCCGCAAATTATTACGTAAAATGACATTTTTCATAGAGGTCGACGAAAAAAGTGTTTATTTAATGAAATATTAATTTTAAAATTTCCACATGCTTTCTGAAATTTCAGACGAATTGGGTGGCTAGTTACTGAGATACAGACTTTTTCGAATATTCTGATCCTTCCAGTATTCATTATTAAATGGTTCTTTTCTGGGCTTTCCCCGCCAAACTATGAAAAATATGTATAAATTAAAAAAAATATATTATTTTGCGAATTGCTTCTTCTTTAGAAACACAGGACATTCCGCCGTATTCACAAAGCATTCAATCTCCGTTAAGTCCTAACTGAGATCCTCAGTTAAGGATAAACTTGAATCGCAACCTCAGTTAACGTGAAAATTAACGTGAAACAGGCCTGTTTCACCACCGTTAAATACGTTTACTGAAGTAGCGATTCCAATTTATCCTTAACTGATAACCTCAGTTAGGACCTAACGGAGATTGAATGCTTTGTGAATACGGTGGATTATGTCAGAAGCAATGTATAGAACAATGTTGCCAAACAAAAAATTCTCGAATTTCAGAATAGCTATAAAAAAAAATTATTCTGAATCTTTTCGTTTTCAACGTTGATGTTGTTTGGTTATTCTTAGTTATTTCTTAGGCAACATTGTTCTATACATTGGTTCTGACAAATAACTTGCGTTTCTAACGCAGAAGCAATTCACAAAATAATATTTTTTTATTTTATAGATATTTGTCAGAGTTTGGGAGAGAAAACCCATAAAGGAGCCATTTAATAATGAATGTACCTCCCAAAGTATCCTTTAATGATTATTCGACTATTTGACTATTTGTATACTCCATTATTCGAATATTGGACTATTCAAATATTTGACCAATAAATTCCATTTAATTGATTATTGGAATATATTACTCTTCGAACTCTTAAATTTTAAAAATTCTGACTATAATATTACTCTCCTCATCTCATCTTCAAATAATCCTTCGTTTCTACTTCAAATGCAGCCAAATTCCCACAAAAATTCGATTCTGTCCATTACAAGCGATGACCTCCTTACGGTTGCTCATCTTCACTTTCCGTCTTTACAACCAACTGCCGGAGAGATTAAGCACGTTCAGAAATTGAGGAATCGTAAAATTCGAAAGGAGGATTTATGAGTAACGGTATATTTCGAGTGAAAATTAGCTAGGATTGGATAAAAATTGATCGATCTGATCCCTGTCGCATTCCTCATATTCTAAATCAGTGGTTCTCAACCAGGTATACACGATAAATTTCAAAACAAGCAACTTCGACACTTGAAATTTGCAGGGTAGGTTCGATGCTGAAGACGCTGGTCAGGTTCGGGAATGGGCGATATCCGAGCAATGATTTTGGGGAAATAACCAAATATTTCTGAAACTGCAGATACGATCTAGTTGAAATTTGAGTGTGGACTAACAACTTCAACTCTAATGCGAAATTTCATTAGAAAATTAATTAATTAATACACCTTTTAAATTGGGGAAAACCCCCTGGACATTATAGAAATTTGTATAATAAAAATATTTATCATTAAGCCAATATTTGACACTAGCCTTCTTGATATAAATTAATATTAGTAGATACATTTGACAGCAGTCTACTTAAATTTTTCGAATTTTAACGTCTGTGAATTTATGAGAGGAGAGACTGAGTAATATTTCATTTTTTTTGTCAAATTGACAGTTTTAGGAGAAAATGTTGCACATTTGATTAGTCTTCTTGAGTCGATTTTTCAATTCAAAAAATGTTGATGAATCAAAAAAGTTCTGATACATAATATGGTAGGGGATGATTTTTCCACCCCTTCATGATGAAATTTCGGAATTGAAAATACTGTCGAACAGTGACCTTTAACTAGGGTTAGCTGACTGCCAAATTTCATTCTTCTAGATTGTTCCATATTGAAGTTATTTAATAAAAACAAAAATTTTACCCCCAATGCCAAAGGGCAGTAACTTGACGGGGAAGGCTCTTAGAACGAACAAGTATGTTCTCTTGTCCATTCTCCTATATTGGACAGTCTTAATCGAATTTACCATGGTAAATTCGATTAAAGGTAGACGCTCACTTAGGCGAAGCGTCGCGAACGGAAGCGCGGCGAGGAGAAGAGTCATTTCGCCGAGGACCGCGCATTGGGCGCATTGGGTCAGGTCGCGTATCGGAAGGAATTGAGAGACCCTTGAATCTTTTCAGTATCATTTGAATATTTCTTATCGTGCGGTCAAGATGAGCAGCTCTTTCTCTGAAGACGACCTGTTCTTTTTCGGTTTAATTTCCAGTATGAAATACGAAGAAGATGCCAATCAAAAATGCGGGTCAGAACCATAAATCAAAGAAGGGAAACGTACGGTGAATTTCATCACTTGTTTTCCGACTTCAGGCAAAAGAAAAAGAAATATTTTAAATACTACAACAAGCATTTCCTTTGAATACTACCACTGACTGACTATAGAACACGGATCAAGAATGCAATTTTGACTCTTCTCTTCGCCTGAGACCGCGCACTTGGGCGAAGCGTAAGGAGAAACGACTCCTAGTTGCTTCGAAGATCATTCCGACTCGCCTCTTCTTTTCGCTTCGTCTTAGTGAGCGTCTCTCCATTGAATTCAATGTAAACTTCTTGGGCGAAAAACGACGCGCCTCTTCGGTTCGCGACGCTACGCCTAAGTGACCGTCGGCCTTAAGAGTGTCCAATACAGGAGAACGGACAATAGAATTCACACTGTTAAATTCGATTAAGACTGTCCAATACAGGAGAATGGACAATAGAACAATAGAACATACGCGCAAAAGCTCCTGACTTCACGTCAGTGCTTGAACCAATTTATTTTTTCGTATTTTGAAAAATTTTCTAGGTGTACGGTTCTCACAAATTTTTTTTTCGTAATTTTGAAAAATATTCTTGGGGTACGGTTCTCACAAAATTTTACACACTCCTTTATGCCGATATTCTACAACTAGTTACCAAGCTTCAATTCGATCGAGCCTATATTTTTTCATTAGCGAGGAAATAATATTCCAGGTGGGTATAACTCCGAAACCGATGGACCGATTATGCTCAAAAACTTATCTCTCCCATTGGGATGTGCAACCTGCCCTGAAAATTGCAAGTCCCTATCTCCTTTCGTTCGAAATTTATCGAGGCAACAGTCACCCAGTGTGAGCTACTGAACTCACACCAGGCTTCTCGGATCCCCAACAATATAGATCCTATCGTGTTCAATCTTGGAACTCGGCAGTAGAGTTAGGTTTTGAAGGCTCTCGCAAAATTTCAGCGATGTCGGACGAATAGTTTTTGATATATAGAACTTTTTTCAATGATTTCTTTAAAATTTTCGAGTTATACGATCCTCATGAAATTTCGCAAGAATTTTCGCGTTGGCATTCTACAACTGACAAGCATGTTTGAATTGGATCGGTTTTATATTTTTTGAGTTATTGAGGAAATAACAACCAAATTTCAGACGGGTATAACTCCAACACTGTTAGGCCGATCATACCTTTAAACAAACTCAAATGTCCCATTCAGATGCAGAACCTTACCCGAAAATTTCAAGTCGCTATCTCTTTCCGTTCTCATGTTATGGTGACATAAATAATATTCTTTGATAATTTTTTTAAAATATTCTAGTGATACGATTCTCACAAGCGTGATTAGTTTTCCATTCTACAACTACTCACCAAGTTTCAAGTTGGTCGGACTTGTATTGGTTCAAAACAAAATTATTACTCTGAAACCGTTGGGCTGATTATGCCGAGGATTATGCCCATTAACGAACTTGTCCGTCGTATTGGGATGCGCCACCTACCCTGAAAATTTCAAGTCGCTATCTCTTTCCGTTCTTAAGTTATCGTGGCAACGGACGGCCGGCCGGACAGAATGAAATTTGACCTCGAATTCTTGATCAGCGACTCGAACCCAATCGTTTGAGACCATTTTCGGCGAAAAAGTCGAAAATTTAACCCATTGGGCAAAATGATAACGCGATGTTCCCCTTCTTAATTTTCGCCGAACAATCGCATAACATGACATCTTGAAATCTTATACATCAATTAAGAAACACCCTGTATATTTATCTATTTGGAGGAGGGATTTGAATGTTTTAAGTATGAAAACTTCAATTTGAAAAACCTTATTTTGATATTATGCGGTTGATGTTTTTCCTATTTTTTCTTATTTTTTCTGTAGTTTGTAGTATAGTGTGAATGCGTTCACAGTTCTAATTTTATATCCTAATAATATTGTGATATTATTAATACTTTTAATTTCTGATCGAGGTGATATAAAAACACATACAAATATAATACAACTTCTTGTTGATGGGATCTTCTAAAAGAACTTTATTGGAATATAAATAGATTGTATTTATAAACTTCCACCTGTTCTATATACATCTTAGATATTTGAAAATAGTTTCCTTTTGATCTTCGAAAAATCTATTCACAAGTCAGACCGGAGCTCTTCATATCTCATGAAATTAATTCTATCTATTTCCTTGACAATTAATTGCTTCGAGAAATTATTAAAAATGTTTTGTTCATTATATCCAGGATATGAAGATCACTTCTTCAATCTGTATTTTAATACTGGGTGATATAAGCGGTAGATTTTGATTGAGTACAGAATAATGAATTTCGTGCAAAATTGCTATCGTTTGATGATCTGAATCTTACTACGATCGAAGGAAATTAAATAATCTGATTAAATGATTCCAATTACTTTTAATTATTGAACCAGTGACTGTGTAAACGCAGAACATTCTGTTCGACGAATGTTATTCTAATTTCCAGTCATTAATTAATCATTAATCATGATCAGACAATTCGAGTCTACCAAATATTAATTTAATGTGTACATTAAAAATTCTCTTTTCGCACCTCTTGAAACTTGGATGATGGGATGATCCTCTACACTTTTCGGTCGGATTGATTTGAGAATAAAAAAAATCTTGAGAAGCAGTGGCGTGAAGTCAGGAAATACTGCACGAACCTTCAAGTCTCTTTTTCAACCGAGTACCTGATTTCAATTCGGTGGTGGGTTTCACGAAGCTTCGATTAGCTTAATTGCGGATTTAATTCGGTAGTCGCATCAAAAATTACCTGGAAATTGACATGAAGAGCTGTCAAAGCTTTGTTGAAACCACCGTAAGAGTTGGGAATGATATCAATGGATTCTTATGATAGAACTGCATCATAAAAAATTAAATTCCAAATGAAGGTCTATGACTCCCTCATATGATGGATTTACATACATCAGCAAATTATAATTAGAGCATTCTATGAAATCATGAAATTACGATTAATTTTTGAAATTTTTAAAAATCATATCTCCGAAAGTATTAGTTTGGTAGAGTTGAGAATGATATCAATGGATTCTTACAAAATAAAAATATAAAAATACAAAATATAATTTGAAATTTGTAATTTAAAAAAAAATTTTTTTCGTTAAACCACCTGGCTGATTTTGCCCAATAACGAATTTAACCGAGATGTTCATCTCCCAAACCTACTCTGAAAATTTCAACTGTCTAGCTCATTCCATTCGAGGGTTATCGTGTTCACGGACGGCCGGACAGAATAGATTTTGACCACGGATTCTCGATCAGTGAGTCGAACCAAAACGTTGAAGCCAAAAATTCGAAATTTACAGACATTTGGGCAAATTGATATATGGGTGATTCCGTTCTAACTGTGATATTCAATGTCCTGTATTGTTTGTTCTCATTGGTCATTAATTAATAATCAATTTAAGAAATTTTTGTGCTTATTGGAAAATTATGACATATTTCAACATTACTTTCGTATAATATTACTTGCCACTTACAGAAAACTTACAATATATCACTTAAATGTCAGTACCGTGTCATGTCCATTTCTAGAATTTATTTATAAATTGTTAGTTTTTTTGTCGTAATAAATGATTTAAACTAATTACCTCATAAATTCTAATGATTATGATCAAACTGAACAAAATTGACACATTTTTTGTTTAATGTATTAAGTTAACATTGAATTCCGGTTCAATAACTTTTGTCTTTAAATCTTAACGAATTTTTGAATTTGAACTTGTGCGACTCGAGCGCCATCTACATTGAGATTTATGAAACGTCTAGTGAACCACCTTGAAAGTACGCCACCTGAGTAATATTTACAAACAATGAGCTGAAGAAATAGTGCCAAGAGTTTGTGTCAAACAATTTCTACCGAATTTATTTTATGTCAGTACCATGGATAAATGAGTCAGTACCGTGGAACGTAAAATTTGAAATTTGTTTCTCGTTCTTGATGCTTCGAAGTTGTAGTAAAATCCTCTCAGATTTTTATTTTGACAGTGAAATAGATAAATAATATGCATAAAAAAATTTAAAAAGTATAATTCCAAATTCTTAAAATTTTTAATCAAAAAAAATCATAGTTAGAACAGAATCACCCATATGTACTCTGTTCCGAGGAACAAGAGCGTCAGAAATTATTTCGGTATGCTCTACGACCAGTAGTTGAAGATAAAATGCTGTAAAAAGCAGAGATCTGAAAAACCCAGTATGTATTATAAAAAATTGGTTCAAGCACTGACGTGAAGTCAGAAGCTTTTGCGCGTATGTTCTATTGTCCATTCTTCTGTATTGGACACCCTTAATCGAATTTACCATGGTTAATTATGTTGTCCATTCTCCTGTATTGGACACTCTTAATTCGAATTTACCATGGTAAATTCGAATTAAGTGTCCAATACAGGAGAATGGACAACATAATTAACCATGGTAAATTCGATTAAGGGTGTCCAATACAGAAGAATGGACAATAGAACATACGCGCAAGAGCTTCTGACTTCACGTCACGAATTTACCATGGTAAATTCGAATTAAGTGTCCAATACAGGAGAATGGACAACATAATTAACCATGGTAAATTCGATTAAGGGTGTCCAATACAGAAGAATGGACAATAGAACATACGCGCAAAAGCTTCTGACTTCACGTCAGTGCTTGAACCAATTTTTTTTTTATTTATAATATCATTTAAATTAATATTGTAGGACGTTACTTTAAAATTTCTAAGCTATACTGACTTACAGCTAAAATATTATAAAGAAAAGAAGCAATTGGATAGTCTAACTATCATTTTAATAAAATGATGCATTTTTATTGTTCAAATAAAGATATTTTGTTAACTTACAAGAATTTCTTCATTCAATGGTATTTCAAAGATCTAATTACAGTTTTAAATATAAAATAAGTGTCCAATACAGGAGAATGGACAACATAATTTACCATGGTAAATTCGATTAAGGGTGTCCAATACAGAAGAATGGAAAATAGAACATACGCGCAAAAGCTATCTATCATTTTCTTCAAGTTTCACGCCCCAAAAAGGCCTAAATCGTCAGTTTCGCTTTCGAAAATTTCCGGCCCCGTCTCTCGAATTAATTCTGACGTTTCTCGGATTGACTTTTTGAATGGAAAATCGTCGGACTCAAAACCTCCGAAACTTGTATCGAATTAGTATATTTATGCTCAACCTAGAAGAACGAAATTTGGGAAAAACACAAATCGATTCGTCTTCTTCGACTCGACGGCAAAAGTCCGGGTCGAGCGATCGTTTCTTCGGAGCCTTACGCTACACCAAATCGGTACTACTGAACTCGCACAAGAATGCTCGAATCTCCAACAATATTTAACCGATCATATTAAAACTTGAAACTTGGCAGTAGAGTTAGGTTATGAAGGCTCTTGCAAAATTTCATGAATTTCAAACGAATAGTTACTGATATATAGAATTTTTTTTTTTTATTTTTAATGATTTATTAAAAATTTTCTACAAATGCTATCCTCACCAAATTTTGCAAACATTTTCGCGTTGCTATTCTACAACTAATAACAATGTTTGAATTCCATCGGTTCAGTATTTTTCGAGTTAACGAGGAACAAAAAACCACCAAATTTCAGAAAATTTCAGATTGCTATAACTCTATAACCGTTTGGTCGATTATGCTCACAAACAAACTGAAATGTCGCGTTCTGGTGCACATCCTAACCTGAAAATTTCAAGCCGCTACCTCATTCCGTTCGCAAGTTATCGTGACAACAAAAATATTTTTTAATAATTTTTTTAAAATTTTCTAGCCATACGATTCGCACAAAATTTCACAAACGTGCTTAGGGTCATATTCTACAACTACCCACCAAGTTTCAATTTGATCGGATTCATATTGGTTGAAAACAAAATTATTACTCGTAAACCACTGGGCCGAATATGCCCATTAACGAACTTGTCCGTCGTATTGGGATGCGCCACCTACCCTGAAAATTTAAAGTCGCTAGCTCTTTTCGTTCTCAAGTTATCGTGGCAACGGCCGGCCGGCCGGCCGGACGGCCGGCCGGACAGAATCAAATTTGACCTCGAATTCTTCATTGGGGAGTCGAACTTAATCGTTTGAGACCATTTTTTTCAAAAAATTCGAAAGTTACAGACATTTGGGCAAAACTATAACGCGATGTTCCCCAGAACATACGCGCAAAAAAACACTATTATTTAACGTAGATTCCAGCTGACCAATAAAAAAAATGGGTTCTCATTTGAAAAAAATGAGTTTTGAGGTTTTTATCATGACTGACTTTCACATTGAAATATAAATTCCCTGTATGTTCAATTGAAGTTTTTAATTAACGAAGGAGAAGCATTGGTATGTCTTCTGATAGAAGCTAGAAAATTAGGAATTTTTATGCAAAAATCTACAAGTTATTAAAATTGGAATGAAGCCCTATGTGAGAAAATTTGAAGGGTTTTTTCAGATTTCACACGAATTTTCGGAGAATTATATGTGAGTGACTCATGAAAACAATATAAAATTCAATGGGTAAGCTGATTATCAATGAAAAAACTGGGTATTACGTTTAAAAAGGAAAGTTGGTATCATTTATGGCGAAACCGGAAGTCGAACGAATCTGACACGATCTTCGTGAATCACCCTGTATAACCTGAAATTAAATAATTCAAATGAATTATACTTCAGATAGTTATATGGTTTTAATTAGTAATCATTTGAGAAAACATTTATCAGTATAGACGTTCATTCGAAATATTTACTCATTTACTCAGCTGATCATTTAAACATACGGTGTGTGGATACTGTAAGGAACAAAATTCATAATAATTGCGTTATTGAATTTTTTCAGTCGAAGCGCTCGGGCAGGTCAATTTTAGTTTTTAATTGACCACCTTATAGCATAAAAGTTTGTCTTATGACGTCATTAATCTTTACAAAGTTATGTCATAATTTTTTTAAAGACCACCCCAATTTTTTTTCTGCTTTATTAGACTTACTTAAATTAGTACCAAATGGTTAACGGGGCACTTCAATTTGCGTTAAATTTCGTTCGTTTTTTTGGGTTGGATGAAGATTTTGTTCCATGAAAGTTTCATTTTTATTTCTTACAGTACCTAAATGTGTTATTTCCCTCAAAAAATTGTTATCTGCGGTAGCAACTCTTCACACCGTCATTTAGGTTAGTTGCACCGTGTAATCAAGCAGCAGAAAATGGGGTTAGTAGTCATTTGAAAAAAAAAAAATACGATGTAACTCTGTAAAAATGAATTACATCATAATGAATAATTTTATGCCATACGGTGGTTAATTAAAAACAAAAATTGACCTGTCCGAGTGATTTGCTTGAAAACATTTAATAACGCAGTTATGAATTTTGTTCCTTACTTTATCGATACACTGTATATTCGTAACTATTTTTATTCAAGATATACTGCGATTCTAATTATTTAATGAATATTCGAATACATTGCTGAATATTCATGACTAGCCATGAATATAATCATTCATGAATATTTGTTTGAAGGAATAATTTTCATTTAAGTAAGAATGAATATTTGAACACAAAAAGGAAACTCAAATTAGGTACTAGCTGAACTGAGATAAGTGTGAGTAAATCAGAAAAAGAAATTACTTGTATATCTATAGTAGGAAATAATATTACGTTGAGTATAATAAGTAGGAAGTAACTACATTATTTCCAATTATAAATGTTCAGTTAATCTACATGAACACTTGTTAACCGGGAAGCATTTTGGAAGAGTTTTATGTCTTAATTCGCTATCATTACAACTATCTCTGAAGCCAGAAAACCGCGAAAAATATGAATAGTTTCCCAACTTTAAACCTAAAATTAGAAACATCGATTCAGTACATGCAGATATCTATTTTAATTTAATAGCAGTTCATTGATCTGTATCTGTCTGCTTTTTCTCGGCTGATTTGAACAATAGAAAGGGGAGTGAGAAATGTAGATGATTTTGTTATATAATAAGCAACTCCACTATCCATTTTCAGTGACCTATAGAAGTTCCGACGGTATTATTAGCATTCAAGCACGAAATATATAGTTTTTCCGTAGATGTAAACTTCATCAACGTCAGGTTATGCTGTTAGCGTTCGATTTCATAAAGACAGGTGCTTGCCCATGGCATATCCTAGGACGCTATATTTTGTCCAATTTTACGTTTTTTGAAACGTAAATAATGAAAAGTCAACTAGATATAAACTTTATCCCTTCCTTAAGTAGTGAGACATGTTCCTATGTACAGTATTTTCATAATGTTGCTGGCAAAAAAATGCTGAAATTTTGATCTACATTTGTGTTTTATATATTCCTTCTTGAGTTAAAGTTCATAATACAGAATGAATGTGTTAGCGGTATGAACTATCAAATTATGAAAAGAGGATTGTATTCTATTAATATATTTTGAACTATTAAAATAATTTGTTCGTCAGCCTATAGAGCACATTAGTTAGGTTAGAATCATTCTCTTGGCGGGAGATCCATATTCAAATTTTTTAACAAGGAATTTCAACTTTGAGGTGAAACCACCCTATTTAAAAGAGAATGTTAGTACAGAGACATCAAGTATTGGGTACCTTCATCATTAGTGCATGTTTTCTTGTTATTTCCACATTAAAATCTACTTCAATTTATTCTTAAATCAAAATTGAAACCAGTGTAGTTCAAAAGATTATCGTATGTCGTAGATGACTTCTGTTGTGCGTCATTACAAGGCCGATTTATAGGGTTATGTTATTATTTTTGACAGATTTCGAGTGAGCTAAGACATACGTCAATCGAATTTGGTGAACACTTTTATATTTATTAATTATTTTGGGAATATACAATTTTGTTATAAAAACTTGATTCTAGATGCTTGAGAAAGGTTCACAGAATCTATTTCAACCGAAATAAACCTTAAGAAATTAGCCAAAGTATCTAAAAACAGGCGAGAAATTCGCGTAAATTTTAGGTCCATAAGAAATGCATGGGGAATTCAGTGCTCGGATCCACGGATGGATCTTAATTCAAATTTCCCGCCTAACCTAACTAATGTGGTCTATACCTATTCAAATATCAGGAATAAATGGACAATCTGCTATGATTCTCTCTAGACTCTCCAGCCTTGCTCTAGACATTTCTATGATACTTTCCTTAGGTATTTCTAGTTTTGAAAACTATGCACCGAGTGTAAGTTGCAACAACCCATTCCACGGGGTTAAACCATTGCAGATTGCTCATCTAAACTATTATTTGAATTCAATTACCTTTATGATGCAGTTCTATCATAAGAATACATTGATATAATTCCTAACTCTGTGAAACCAACACTTTCGGAGATATGATTTGTCAAAGTTTGAACAAGAGCGCCAAAGCTCCTGCCGCGGAGCTTTACCTCCTTTTTGTCTTATTTTCAATTGTAGAATACTCATTATCTGAGTTCTGGGGAGTGAATTTTGAGACACCCTGTATTTTCCATGTTTCATTTATGGAGATTAAACTGTTATTTTTAATCTTTTTTCACCTTCTAGATCTTCTTCATGACACAAGGTATATCCTTTTCGCATTTGTATAAACCGTCCACATACAGCGAAAAGCTAAATAGTTAATGCCTATTCTTGATTTTATTTCAAGTCGGGTACAATTTTACGTTGTTGCTGCCCTCGCATTCAGTTTCGTGTCTACTCCTTTATTTATGAGGCTTCACGTGAACATCTGCGGCCTTGTAAATTGTGGGATCAGATATTTGAATTCCCCCCTTGCAATTCCCTGTTTGCAATATGGGGTGGATTCAGTCCAATTGATCCATTTACGTTCAAAACATACTGTCCACGGGGTTTGGTTTAAGTACTCTGGGGCGATGTGGGGCATATTTAATTCTGTATCCGAATGACAATAATCAGTTGGAATGGTCCGCAAATAATCAATTATTTGTTTGAAGGAATCCTGAAGCGGACAACGTGGTGAACGTTTAATTCGGAATACAAGAGTTTCGGCACGTTCCAATCCTATCTATATTAATTTGTGTGAAAAAATTGAATAGAATCTTTTTTTTGCACTTAATGAAATAACAAAAATTGGTTCAAGCCCTGTGGACAAGAGCTTTTTGGCGCTCTAGTTCAAACAGACAAATTATATCTCCGAAAGTATTGGTTTCTCAGAGTTTGGAATTATATCAATGGATTCTTATGATAGAACTGTATCATGAAAGAAATTAAATTTAAAAAGAGTGTCGTTTAAAAAAAATGCTTCAAAAATTATCTTATAAAAAAAAGAACAATCTACAATGCTTCAATGCCTTAATGCTTCAAAAATTGTCATTACATTTATTTATCAAGATTGAATGAGCAATCTGCAATGATTCAACATCGTGGAATGGGTTGTTGCAACTTACACTCGGTGCATAGTTTTCCAACTCGAAAGTATCATCGAAATGTCTAGAGCAAGGCTGGAGACAACCATAGCAGATTGTCCATTTATTCCTGATATTTGAGTAGGTAGAGGATTACGAACAAATTATTTTAATAGTTCAAAATATATTAATAATAATAATAATAATAATTTATTCAGCCAGGAGATCAAGTTGACATTGGCCACGTTACAAAATAGAAATAAAAATACAATTTTCAGAGACAGAGTTAAAAAATCTTAGTTACAATAAAAACATAATGTATATTCTAACAATTAAAGGATCAAGGTCCCTCCACCAAAAATTCATTTACTGAATATGGACACTGGTCCACTAGATAGCTTTTCAGCCTCGTTTTAAAAATCTCAATTGATTTTGCCTCATGATCCTTTTCTGAGCTATCAGCACTCTTTCAACACCAGTTGCCATTCCCCAGTATACCACATTGTGAGCCATTATAGAATATGCCAAAGTACACATTCAAAAGAGGTTGCACATCAAGGCATTTTTTCAACTGAAAAATAGCGAAATATGAAGAGCTGAGCTTTCCCGATACATAAAAACCGATAAAATACTATCATCCTCTTTTCATGATTTAAAATTTAATAGTTCATACCACTAACACATTCTTTTCTGTATTATGAACCTTAACTCAAGAAAAAATGTTTGATACACAAATGTAGATCCATATTTCAGTATTTTTTTGATAGCAACATTATGAAAATACTGTATATAAGAACATGTCTCACTACTTAAGGAAGTAAAAGGTAATATTAACTTCAGTGGTCAACGAACAGTAATTTCTTTTGATGATTCCATTATGTTCTTCTTTCCTATTGACTTCATAAACTACATCATTCAAATGATCCAATTCTTAATCTTCTGGAACATAATCCCCAATATTTATACATCAATTATTCAATATCTAATCAGTCAATATTATTTTCGTTATCAAGACAGTCTTGTATATATTCACAAATTCAAGAATCGGATACTTGTTTTCCAAGAGAAAATATTTTCAAACTACGAATTGACAATCTCTAATAGCTAGAAAAGATGACATTTATGAATAGTGAACAACTGAACACAGACAGATTCTGTGTTCACGTTCTGTGAATACATAGAACTTACGATGTATTATTGAAATTTTCAAACATCATATCTCCGAAAGTATTAGCTTGTTAGAGTTGAAAATGATAACAATGGAATCTTATGACGAAACTGCATCTTAAAAAAAATTCAATTCAAAAGTTGTAATGTAAAAAAAAATATTTTATTTTCGTTACTCCGAAACTATTAGACCGATTTTGTCCAATAACGAACTTAACCGAGATATTTATCCTTCAAACCTACTCTGAAAATTTCAACTGTCTAGCTCATTCCGTTCGTGAGTTATCGTGTTAACGGCCGGCCGGACAGAATCGATTTCGACCACGGGTTCTTGATCAGTGAGTCAAACCAAATCGTTCAAGACCATTTTCAGCCAAAAATTTGAAAATTACAACATTTGGTCAAATTGATGAGCACTCTGTTCCAAGAGCGCCAAAAATGGTTTCTTAATTGATTAACCAACCAAATAGAGGGTAATGCTCTACTTTTCCATGTTTTCTTTAATATAAATTCAGTAGTGAAATGTTTTGCACAAATGAATGTTCCAATTTTCAAAACCCTACCACAAGCAATTTGCCGTTCTTGTCGATATAAACCAAGAACGAAACAAAAAGAATACTAATTCCAAGGAAAAATCAAACTGAACAATTACAATAATCAAAATACGAAATTTCAGCCAATTGTACTACTCTCAACTAAAGACATGAATAAACAAAGCTTTGAATTTAATTTGAAATGTCAGTACATTTTCTAGTGACGGCATCTACCGGCGCAAACTGAACTAGGACATAATACTCGTATTTCGTCATTATTTGGACCGCGTTTCGGCCGAAAATGTGTCATAGAGTATCCGCACCATGTATTCTAGGCATCTATGCTAATACAATCATGCAAGTAATGTGCATTACTTAGATTTAGCATATACTCCAGAAAATCTTAATTATTTCAAACACACACCACCAATGACCGGAACAGAACTCGAACCTACAACCTCCGGTGTTGAAAGGACTGTCTGACCGAGCTGGTCCTTCGAGAGAATTCCCATTCAATGTAAAGGAATTCTTAGCTTCCGAATTACTCGGTTAATTATAGAAACCAAGCCTTAAAACATTCGAACTCCGTTCATCATAGTGTTGATCGAAGCCAGACGTTGTCCCAAATAAAATTGGATATCGAAGAAAATTCAACAGAATAACGCTGCTTCATATTTTCGAGAACGTATCTGTTGGAATGGATGTCAGTTTCAAAGATCTCGCTGGACAAAGAAAAAAGTGGGTTACGGTATACTAATGTCGAAGTTGTACCGGGACAGCAGATGCTTCAAAAAATGTGTGTGTATGTAAGACACTATAGAAGAGAGACAGGTTTGGACTGGATTGATTTGTTGTGTTTGAGGAGATATTAGCTGAATGAAAAAAAAATGGGTTCAAGCCCTGTGGACAGGAGCTTTCTGGCGCTCTAGTTCAAACAGACAAATTATATCTCCGAAAGTATTGGTTTCTCAGAGTTGGGAATTATATCAATGTATTCTTATGATAGAATTGCATCATAAAGGAAATTCAATTCAAATAATAGTTTATTTATCAAGATTAAATGAGCAATCTGAGAATGAGAACTGCACCATGGAAGAAATCAAATTAAAATAGCTGAAATGAATTTGACTCCTTCTTATAGAACAGGATGAAATGTACGAGTATGAACACAGATCATATAATAAAGCTTAGATAGAATAATTATAGCATTCTGTGAAAACATAGAAGTACGATTCATTATTGAAATTTAGAAAAATCATATCTCCGAAAGTATTAGCTTATTGGAGTTGAAAATGATATCGATGGATTTTAATGGTGAAACTGCATCTCGAATAAAAAATGAATTTGAAATTTGTTGCTCAAAAAAAATGTTTTTTCGTTACTCCGAAACCATCTGGCCTATTTTGCCCAATAACGAACTTAGCCGAGTTATTCATCTCCCTAACCTACTCTGAAAATTTCACCTGCCTAGCTCATTCCGTTCGAGAGTTATTGTAGACATTTTTTTTTAATTTTGAAAATTTTTTTTGACACTTTGCGGTAACCTGGTCAATACAAAACTTGACATGCGTATAAAGGTCATGATTCTACAATTTGATGCTAAATTTCAGATAGATCGAGTGATCAGTTTCGGAAATATTCATAAAATCGGCCATAACTCCGAAACCGCCTGATGGATTTCGCCCATTAACGAACTTAACCGAGATATTTACGATCCAAACCCACCTTGCAAATTTCAATCCTCTAACTCCTTTCGTTAGAGAGTTATCGTGCCTACGGCCGGCCGGACCGGACAGACAGAATTGATTTAGACCTCGGATTCTTGATCAGTGAGTCGAACCAAATCGTTTGAGACCATTTTCAGCCAAAAATTCGAAAATTACAGACATTTGGGCAAATTGATAAGAACTCGGTTCCGAGGAACTAGAGCGCCAAAAATGAAAAATTATTTGTGTGTGAGGTCAGTCAGCTTTAAAGTTTGATTATGAACTCACTCAATGAAGATTTTTCAACATTCATAAGCGCGCCAAAGCGGGCTGACTTCACTTCACGTCAGTGCTTTTTAAATTTTTATTTTTTGTGAATATAAGTTTCAGTTCTTAAGTTATTTATCATTTCGTCGACATTCCCATTTCAATATTTATAGCATGCAAAAAACGGCAATATTGCAATTTCTCAATCCATACGGAAGCCTAGTGTTAATAAAAAAAATTGTGGGCGATCAAATTATTAGAGCGAAAGTTGAATTTTATTTCATTCTCGTTCTTATTATTTAATGACACAAAATAGACTCCTAATATGTTCATGGCTATATTTTTTTAATTAAAACAATTTTTTTCTTTATATAGCAGGTACGATAAAAAATATTTATCATTAATACATTACTTTGACAGATTTTTTGGAACTTGATATTAAAAATTTAATTGCAGATAAAATATCTATCAAAATAATGTATTTAGGGCCGGTCTTTTCATCTCCTAATGAAGTGATCAATAGTTATTTGTTGAAATAATCGTCTTTCCAATTTCCAATAGCGAATCATTTTCTTTCTATCACATTTTGAAGGCAAATAAGTTTAGTATTATGTATTGTAACAAGATTGGGGAATATTCGAGAGAATTTTATAATGATCACTCCTGAGATATTGAATAATGTTGGAAGAAATTTTTATTTGAGGTTCAGATTTTACCAAGGCGTTCGCGGTGAACACTTTGAACATCTACTTCATTAATATTCATAATCTTTTTGCTACATTTGAGTTTTTGCTATTGTAACAAATATCGCTAATAGCATGATTTTATTTGATTCTATTTTGATGTTTGCAATAAACATGAAAGTGATAATATTTCTGAATAGAGAATGACGAGACCTCTGGAACGATGTAACGCAAGCCCATACTTCCTATTTGAAAAATTGGGTGTTTTACCTGTTTTTCGAAGGGTGTTGTAGGTAGGGTTCGCCTTTTTTACGAAGAAGAATATCAATTTAAAATTTGAATTGGGCGTGTTTCGGGATTTTCCATAAAAATGTACTTGTACAGTAACCAAGATAATAATTTATTCTATTTGGCTTTTCAACACTATATAAATAAATAAATATTTCAACTTCTCTGTAATAACTTAGCTGATTATATTTTTCTTCAACCAGAAATTAACTAAACAATTGTCAAACGACCAAAACGTGTTTCTAGTGAATGAAAAAATATTATCGCGCCCTTAGTTTTTTATATTGGGGCTCTGCAACTTAATATTATGGATTTTTTGCGTTTCTTTCACGTCAGATGGACTTCGAAAAATAGTCGACAATTATTTATAATCATTATGATAACGTTCGATGTTCATTTGTGAGTTGATCTGCTAACTTAATATTAACTTAGTAAAACCACCTCATATAAAAAAAATAGCGCCCGACAAATTATTTGACAATTAATGCAATGTAGTCTAGTGACCTAGTCAACAAGTGCCTTTTAGGTTAAAACTTTTTAGAAATCCCCGAAAATTATGATTGAGGTGTCATTCGATTTGGAATGGCATGTAGATACATTTTTGAAAAAAGTTATAAACGATTGAGTGAAAAAAAAGTTGGTTTGGATTTTTGCATATATCTTGAAAACTATTTGAGATTTTTCAAATTTGAAAAAAAAATCAAAAATAGGAGGAAATTTCTCAACTCCCGGAACTGTAGGATCAATATTTATAATTATCCCAGAGGATTGAAAATACGCCCGAAAGGGGTACTCCGGCTACCGCAAGTCACGTCCACTTGGGATCTTCAATGAATAAATATTATTTAAAACTTATTAAATATGAAAATTAAGTACTGAACATATTCGAGCGCCTGCAGGATAGATCAATGAACAATAATCCATGGTCCAAAAATTTTTATAGCGGTTTTTCAATTAGTTATCCATTAGTTAATTAACAATTTTTTGTAGCACGAACATTAACATTGAAAGTGCGATAATTGTTAAATTAGTAATCTGAAAATTGTTTCCTTTCATGGAGCTATTTTTCAAAGGCCATAAGATAGATGCCCGTTGGAAAAATTAGAAAATTGTTAATTTTCGCTTTGTTATTAACAACTAACTTAGGTTAAAAATTATAAAAGGCTTAATTAAATATTGAAAAAAACCTCTATTTATAATATTACTATTGATACGTTTTCACATGATCAGAAGCTACTTAAAAATGATTTTGAATAATTTGTATCTATTATTGTTCAAGAGATTGTTATAAACAAATGCGTTGTTTATAAGATAATTACATTTTTTCGAGCATTTTTTTTGTAAACATAATCTTTGATAAAAATTATGACTACAATTTTTTTTTATTACGCCGTATTTTACGGGCGTATATTCAACCCTCTGGGAAAATTAAAAATATTGATGCTACAGTACCGGGAGTATGGAATTTTTTTTTGGATATTTCCTCCTCTTTTTGAATCTCTTCAAATAGTTTTTGAGATATATGCAAAAAACCAAACCCCCTTTTTTTCACTTAATTGTTTATAACTTTCGCAGTTTTTGCGAGCGGCCATAGAATTTTCTCAAAAAATATCTACATGCCATTCCGAATCGAATGACACCTCAATCATAATTTTCGGTGATCTCTAAGAAGTTTTGACCTAAAAGGCACTTGCTGACTAATAGGTTTCATTGAAATTCTTGCAAGTGTATCTGTTAACTTTATGACTAATCCGAAGAAATCTGAAATCCAGCGACCCAACTCTGTTCGAATCTTTGGAAGTTTAGCTAGTCGATGGAATACCATCACACGAGATTAACAGTAAATCGAGAATAATAAAGATAGGATGTGAACAAGTTTTATCTTGAAATGGCGCACTAATGAGCGATCTGTCGCATCCCATGATGATTATTTCGAAAAACAGTAAACATACAGGGATTCCTTCCATTCATCGTATGCTTCTCTCATGTCGTGTTGATAAACGATGGCGAATGAGGCGATCTATTTCTTCGTGAAAATTGATTCTTATCGATAATTGAGCGCGTGGGATTTTACGGTATCGACATCCGAGGTATCGGTGCTCGTAAAATATGAATTATTGATATTACCTGAAATACATTTTTAACAATAACAATTCGAGAAAAGCACTGAACGTGTAGTCTGGAGCTTTTGCGGGTGTGTTCCATTCTCTATTTCTCTATTCACGCTTCATAAAAAGTCGATCGAGCTTAAATTTGGTAATCGATTGTAAAATGTCGATTCGAAGATATGTGCGGAATTTCTGCGGATTCGGACACATAGTTTTTGGAGCTCTAGTTCCTCGGAACTGAGTGCTTATCAATTTGCCCAAATGTCTGTAATTTTGGAATATTTCGATGAAAATGGTCTTAAACGATTTGGTTCGACTCACTGATCAAGAATCCGTGGTCGAAATTCATTCTGTCCGGCCGGCCGATCCGGCCGGCCGGCCGTAAGCACGATAACTCTCGAACGGAATGAGCTAGAGAGTTGAAATTTTCAGAGTAGGTTTGGGAGATGAATATCTCGGCTAAGTTCGTTATTGGGCAAAATCGGACAGATGGTTTCGGAGTAACAAAAAAAAAATTTTTTTTACGAAACAAATTCCAAAGCAAATTTTTTTTAATAAGCAGTTTTATCATAAGAATCCATTCATATCATTTTCAACTCTAACAAGCTAATACTTTCGGAGATATGATTTTTTAAAATTTCAATGTAAATCGTATTTCACAGATTGATATAATTATTATTCTATGTATGAATTCTCATAATGTCAACTTGACAGAAGGGAATATTGTAATTTCAAAAATATTGGGGTTGAAATACTCGTATTTTAGCGATGCAACGGGGACCTCACCCGAAAATGTTTGTAAATATTACGTAAATATTGAAAGCATAATTCTGTAGTTTGGTGAACGTAGATCAGGAAATTTTTGATCGATTACAAGGTAATTTTTTATTATTACTTATCTTCTTTCATATTTGTTTTATAGAATACCTACTATTTGTAGGTACTTTAAACCTGTTTTGGGCAATTGTCATACGAAACTTGTTTTTTTGGCGCTCTAGTTCCTCGGAACAGTGTGCTTATCAATTTGCCCAAGTGTCTGTAATTTTGAAATTTTTGGCTGAAAATGGTCTCAAACGATTTGGTTCGACTCACTGATCAAGAATCCGAGTGCGAAATCGATTCTGTCCGGCCGTAGGCACGATAACTCTCGAACGAAAGGAGTTAGCGGATTGAAAATTGCAAGGTGGTTTTGGAGCGTAAGTATCTCGGACAAGTTCGTTCGATCTATCTGAAATTTAGCATCAAATTGTAGAATCATGACCTTTATACGCATGTGAAGTTTTGTATTGACCAGATTACCGCAAAGTGTAAAAAAAAAAATTGAAAATTTAAAAAAAGTTGTCCACAATAACTCTCGAACGGAATGAGCTAGGTAGTTGAAATTTTCAGAGTAGGTTAGGGAGATGAATATCTCGGTTAAGTTCGTTATTGGGCAAAATTGGCCAGATTTAATTCGATTTCTTCCATGGTGCAGTTCTCATTCTCATGATTGCTCATTTAATCTTGATAAATAAACTATTATTTGAATTGAATTTCCTTTATGATGCAGCTCTATCATATGTATACATTGATATAATTCCCAACTCAGAGAAACCAATACTTTCGGAGATATAATTTGTCTGTTTGAACTAGAAAATATAATTGAAATATAAAATTTTTTAAGAAATTTTTTTTTATTTGTTTTCTAGTGAAAAATTTGTGCGTTGGCATTCTTCAAGTAATTAATAAGTTTAAATTGTATATCGGATTTGTATTTTTGGCGCTCTTGTTCCTCGGACCAGAGTGCTCATCAATTTGCCCAAATGTCTGTAATTTTCGAATTTGTGGCTGAAAATGGTCTTGAACGTTTTGGTTCGAGGCACTGATCGAGAATCAGTGGTTGAAATCGATTTTGTCCGGTCGACCGTAACCACGATAACTCTCGAACGGAATGAGTTAGACAGTGGAAATTTTCAGAATAGGTTTGGGAGATGAATATCTCGGTTAAGTTCATTATTAGGAAACATTTCGGTGGTTTTGGAGTAACGAAAAAAAAAAATTTTTTTACATTACAAATTTCAAATTCAATTCTTTTAAGATGCATTTTCATCATAGGAATCCATTGATATTATTTTTAACTCCAACAAGCTGATACTTTCGGAGATATGATTTTTTTCGAAATATCAATAACACATCGTACTTCTATGTTTTCACAGAATGCGAATTCTATCTGTCTGTGTTCTATCTGTGTTTACTGTTCATAAATGTCATCTTATCTAGCTATTAGAGACATGCCAAATTAATTTCTGTCCTAGTTTGTTTATAATTCGTACTTTGAAGGTATTTTCTGTTGGAAAACAAGTATCTGAATCTTGAATTTGTGAATATATACAGGACTGTTTTGATACCGAAAATAATATTGACTTGTTGCATATTGAATAATAATTTATGTATAGATATTGGAGATGATGTTCAGAACATTTAGAATTGGATCATTTTAATGATGTAGTTTATGAAGGCAATAGGAAAGAACAACATAATGGAATCATCAAAAGAAATTACTGTTCGTTGACCACTGAGGTTAATATTACCTTTTACTTCCTTAAGTAGCGAAACATGTTCCTATATACAGTATTTTCATAGTGTTGCTAGCAAAAAAATGTTGAAATATGGATCTGCATTTGTGTATCAAATATTTTTTCTTGAGTAGGGTTTATAATACAGAATGAATGTGTTAGTGGTATGAACTATTAAATTATGAAAAGAGGATTGTATTTTATCAATATATTTTGTCATATAATGAGATAAGTTTTCAAATAAAGAAAAACAAGCATATAAAATACATATTTAATCTTTCAAAAAAATGAAATGAATTATTAAAATTATCTGTTCGTCAGCCTATACCTATTCAAATGTCAAGAATAAATGTGCAATCTGCTATGATTATCTCCAGCCTTGCTCTAGACATTCGGATGATACTTGCCTTAGGTATTTCGAGTTGGGAAAACTATGCACCGAGTGTAAGTTGCAACAACCCATTCCACGAGATTGAATCATTGCAGATTGATCATTTAATCTTGATAAATAAACTATTATTGAATTTAATTTTTTTCATGATGCAGTTCTATCATAAGGATCCATTGATATCATTCCCAACTCAGAGAAACCAATACTTTCGGAGATATGATTTATCAAAGTTTGAACAAGAGTGCCAAAGCTCCTGTCCAGAGGGCTTCCCCACTTTTTTCATGTACATATGAGGAGTAACTTTTCAAAACGCATTATGTCCAATTTGGGCGAAATTGAGATTGCAGCGGATTCAGAAATAATTGATATTGCTCTATAGCCCTATGTAAACAAAATCTTCCAAATGGCATTATGTCCCTGTGTAATTCAAATTCAAAGTATGTAAGCCGCATCGCAATATATTATGTTTACGTTTGTATTTTTGAAACAAATAAAATATAACCAATTTTTTTATCGATTTGCTCATGTTAATCAGGTTACAGGCCAAGACTTACTGTGCAGACTGTTTTCTCTAATTTTATAATAAATCGCAACAAACAGCATTATGTTCAATTTCAACCACAACAAAACGCATTAGGTATATATAATGGGATGAATCAAAAAGCATTATTCACATTTTCTGTGTATATCTGATCAATATTGATTTAAATGAGATTAGTTATTACCTTTAGATGTGAATTCCCATTAAAAATTGAATTGTTTAAATTATTTGAGCAATATGATTTAAATCATATATATAAATGAATATTCCAACACCCAGGTAACCTGGAGGATTATATTTTTTTTCAACTAGAAATGAACTAAATCGAAATTGGTCGAACGACCAAAACGTATTTTTCATTTCGCGCTCTTAGTTTTTTTTTATATGGGGTGGCTCTGCTTACTTAATATTAAATTAGTAGAGCCACCTACAAATAATCATCAAATGCCATCGTAATGGATATAAATAATTCATTCATTTAGTTATCTGGGTGTATTACTGAATAGTTGGAATATTTATTAATATATACAGGGTGTCCCAAGTTCGAGTGCCTATTAGACGTTTCTGGAGAACTGGACATATTTGAAACCTGAAGATTGGGATTATGATATTGCTCGAAATTCTCTATAGAGCTAAAACATTTAAGGGCCCAAGCACTTCCGGTTATACAGGGAGTGGAAATAAATTTGATGAATTTTTTTTTCAAGTTTTGCATTCCTGGTATGATCAAGTATTCAATGCTGAATACATTTCTGTTAAAACCATTGTATTCATTCGAAAAGTTTTGAAAAAAAGTAAAATATGTTTAGTCAGTATTATGTTTATTATTCTTATTTTAATCATCCTGGACGTAAACCGTTTTTACAACACCGAAGAGGAAGAATGTGGAATGGTCATGCTTCTTTTGAATTCCAGGAGTATCATCACAGGGTGTTTCAAATTTTGTGTCGAAAATTTTGATAAAAAATTTGCCATAACTTCTGTTTTTCAAATTAGAACCCTCTTTTTTTATGATTGCATTGGATTCTGCGGTGAAAAATAATGATAGTTTTCTAACATGATTATGCTCCTAAATTCAATAATTTTTGAGTTTTTTTTTGTAATTTACGAGCATAATCATGTTAGAAAAGTATAATTATTTTTCACCGCAGAATCCAACGCAATCATAAACTAGAGCGCCAAAAAATAGGGTTCTAATTTGAAAAACAGAAGTTATGGCCAATTTTTTATCACAATTTTCGACACAAAATTTGAAACACCCTGGAATGATATTTCTGGAATTCAAAAGAAGCATGACCTTTCCACATTCTTCCTCTTCGATGTTGTAAAAACGGTTTACGTCCAGGATGTTTAAAATAAGAATAATGAACATAATACTGACTAAACATATTTGACTTTTTTCCTATTTTTTCTCGATATTTTGAAAACTATTCGGATGAATAAAATGCTTTTAACAGAAATGTATTCAGCATTGAATACTTGATCATACCAAGAAAGCAAATCTTAAAAAAAAAAGTTTTCATCAAATTTATTTTCACTCCCTGTATAACCGGAAGTGCTTGGGCTTCGAAAATATTTTAGCTCTGTAGAGAATTTCAAGCAATATCATAATCCCAATTTTCAGGTTTCAAATATGTACACTTATCCAGGAACGTCTAATAGGCACTCGAACTTGGGACACCCTCTATATATAAGCTATAAGGAATGGAATTTTTGCATTGATTTCACGTCAGATGAAATTCCACAAATACTCGATAATTATTCATAACCTTTATGATCATATTGAATGTTTATTTGTGGGTGGCTCTGCTAACCTAATATTAAGCAGAGCACCTCATACAACTTTATGGAGGTAATAATCAAATCAAAGAAATACTTCCAAAGTCACTGAGTATAGTTCTGCATTCAGAAGACAAGACCCAAGAATGATAATACATTTTGCTTGCCTGCCTGCTATGCACTACCATAATATTCTTAGCAATGGCAATAAATAATTCCAGAGTCGACTAACTGCAATTCCACTGGAAATAATTCATGGTTTATGGTCAAGAGGCCTCTCGATTATTTGCTCGAATATCAGTTAATCGAAAAAGATCACTTAAAAAGCTTACAGCTTTCATCAGAAATAAACTTTTTCAGATCTGTAATGTAATGACTTTTTAGAATAGGCTTTTTTCCATTTTATCCATCTAGCAACTAATTTGGTATACAACATCGAGTTGAATATGTATTCGAATGAATCAGACACATTCATACTCATGTATGTGAATAATGCAGCATGATCCAATAGCTGTTGAACGGTAGTAAGTACAGCTCACAGACGGGATATTTATAAAATCTGAAGCAACGGTTAAATTAGCACGAGAAAACAAACGTTTTCCGAGAGAATGACCTATTTTAGATGGCGATCCAAAATAAAATACCCACAGTTCAATCGAATACGTATCATATGATTTGATATTCTTCAACTCGTGAAATCTAGTTCCTCATACTAATATTTAACTCAATTATAAGAATTTTCTCGTAATGGCGCGCATGTTCTGGGGAACAGCTTGCTATCATTTTGTCCGGATGTCTGAAATGTTCGAATTTTTTGCCAAAAATGGCCTCAAACCATTGAATCTGAATGCGACATTTGAGTTTGTTAATAGGCATAATCGGCCAAACGGTTTTGGAGTTTTACCCATCTGAAATTTAGTTGTTATTTCCTAAATAGCTTGAAAAATAAGACTCTGATCCAATTCAAACATGGTAATTAGTTGTATCGATCACTGAAAAATTAAAAAAAATCATCGAAACCAAGCCACTCGGAAATTTAAAAAAATATGGGTTCAAGCCCTGTGGACAGGAGCTTTCTGGCGCTCTAGTTCAAACAGAATTATATCTCCGAAAGTATTGGTTTCTCAGAGTTGGGAATTATATCAATGTATTCATATGATAGAACTGCATCATAAAGGAAATTCAATTCAAATAATAGTTTATTTATCAAGATTAAATGAGCAATCATGAGAATGAGAACTGCACCATGGAAGTAATCAAATTAAATCTGGCCAATTTTGCCCAATAACGAACTTAACCGAGATATTCATCTCCCTAACCTACTCTGAAAATTTCAACTACCTACCTCATTCCGTTCGAGAGTTATATCTATGTCTATGGATGAAAAGCAGTCTTACTACTCTCAGATCTCTTACTTCATGTTCCGTTCCGAAATGTAAGACTTTTCTGAGAAAAACTAATTTCGGAGCAAACAACTGAGATTTTTCTCACTTCGCTCACAATTCTTCGATTGATTAGATAATGTCATGTCTCAGGAAAATAAGTTGACATTATGACAATTCATACATAGAATAATTATATCATTATGTGACAACGTTGAAATATCTACTATTTATTATTGAAATTTTGAAAAATCATATCTCCGAAAGTATTAGCTTGTTAGAGTTAAAAATGATATCATTGGATTCTTATGGTAAAACTGCTTATTGAAAAAAAATTAATTTGGAATTTGCTTTTGTAAAAAAAAATTTTTTTTTTGTTACTCCGAAACCATCTGTCCGATTTTGCCCAATAACGAACTTAGCCGAGATATTTATCTCCCAAACCTACTCTGAAAATTTCAACTGTCTAGCTCATTCCGTTCGAGAGTTATCGTGCCTACGGCCGGCCGGATCGGCCTGCCGGACCGGCCGGACAGAATGAATTTCGTCCACGTATTCTTGATCAGTGAGTCGAACCAAATCGTTTAAGACCATTTTCATCGAAAAATTCGAAAATTACAGACATTTGGGCAAATTGATAAGCACTCAGTTCCGAGGAACTAGAGCGCCAAAAATTGGTTCAAGCCCTGTGGACAGGAGCTTTCTTGCGCTCTTGTTCGAACAGACAAATTATATCTCCGAAAGTATTGGTTTCTCAGAGTTGGGAATTATATCAATGGATTCTTATGATAGAACTGCACCATAAGGGAAATTAAATTTAAAAAACTGTTGTTTACAAAAAGAAGCTTCAAAAATTACCATTTAAAAAAAAGAGCAATCTGCAATGCTTCAAAAAATGTTCATTGAATTTATTTATCAAGATTAAATGAGCAATCTGCAATGATTCTACCTCGTGGAATGGGTTGTTGCAACTTAAACTCGGTGCATAGTTTTCACAACTCGAAATATGAAATCATCGAAATGTCTAGAGCGAGGCTGGAGACAATCATAACAGATTGTCCATTTATTCATGATATTTGAGTAGGTAGAAGCTGACGAACAAATTATTTTAATAGTTCAAAATATATTAATAAAATACTTTCTATCCTCTTTTTATAATTTAAAATTTAATAGTTCATACCAATGACACATACTTTTCTGTATTATGGACCTTAACTCAAGAAAAAATGTTTGATACACAAATGTCGATCCATATTTCAGCATTTTTTTGCTAGCAACATTATGAAAATACTGTATATAGGAACATGACTCACAACTGAAGGAAGTAAAAGTTAATATTAACCTCAGTGGTCAACGAACAGTAATTTCTTTTGATGATTCCATTATGTTCTCCTTTCCTATTGCCTTCATAAACTACATCGTTAAAATGATCCAATTCTAAATCTTCTGAACATCATCCCCAATATATTTATACATAAATTCTTCAATATGTAATCAGTCATAATAATTTTCGGTTTCAAAACAGTCTTGTATATATTCACAAATTCAAGAATCGTATACTGTTTCCCAACAGACATTTATGACATTTATGAACAGTGAACACAGACAGATTCTGTGTGCACATTCTGTAAATACATAGAACTACGATGTATTATTGAAATTTTGAAACATCACATCTCCGAAAGTATTTGCTTGTTAAGAGTTGAATGATATCGATGGATTCTTATGATAAAACTGCATCTCGAAAAATAATTATTTCCGAATTTGTAATGTAAAAAAAAAATTTAAATTTTTTTTCGTTGCTCCTAAACCATCAGACCGATTCTGCCCAATAACTTAACCGAGACATTTATCCCCTTAACCTACTCTGAAAATTTCAACTGCCTAGCTCATTCCGTTCGAGAGTTGTCGTGTTAACGGAGGGCCGGACAATCGATTTTGACCACGGATTCTTGATCAGTGAGTCGAACCAAATCGTTCAAGACCATTTTCATCAAAAGATTCGAAAATTACAGACATTTGGCCAAATTGATAAGCACTCTGTTCCGAGGAACAAGAGCGCCAAAAATATGTATCTCACGATAACTTGAGAATGGGAAGAGATAGCGACTTGCAATTTTCGAGGTAGGTTGCGCGTCCGAATGCGAAATTTAAGTTCGTTAATTGTTATAATCGGCCAAATTGTTTTGGAGTTATACTCTTCTGAAATTTTGTTGTTATTTCCTCTATAACTCAAAATATACAAATCCGATCTAATTAAAACTCGGTGATTACTTGTAGAATGCTGACTAATTTTCGCGGAATTTCGTGAATATCGTATACTGGAGTTATTTGGGGCTTAATTTTTTTTTGTATTTCAATTCCAATAGAAATCGTATGTAAGAATTAAAAATTCTGTGATCATAGACGATTCCCTCCTTACTGAAGTCTGTAATTAAAATGGTATGAAATGTATTCATAATGTATTATAATAGCTGATAAAACGGTATATATTGATGCTAAATCGTAGTAGAGTGTTCAATAAAGGTGAGCAGACTATAGAACATGCGCGCGAAAGCTCTTGATTTCACGTCGGTGCTTGAACCAATTTTTTGGTTCTGTTATTCGATCTTTTCACAAATCTACTGTAGCAACACCTCAATATCGTTCGTATCTGTGTAGAAAGAAGTCTGTGTTCATATTTATTTGTTTCACAAAATAATAAACATCTAAAGTAACACACCTGTGACGTGTCTTTGAATCAAGATAATCGAAAGTTATGAATTGTATATTGATATGCAATAATGTAAACTACCGAAAATTGCATGGATGTTTATATGTGATTCAGATAAGACTTTGAATATGAATTTGATGTAGTAGTTGGGTAGAAAAGTCCCTGCAAGTATTTAGTTCAACAAGCAACATAAATAATATGTACTGATTTTTTTCGCATTTTTACTTCTAATATATGTATATACGGGGGGATTCAAAACTCGAAGTGATCAATTAAGGGACGGATGCAGACTGATATTCTTGATAAAACGTAAAATAATGTTTTTCCGATGAGGCTTCGTTTCCGAGTTAACTTAAAGTTTCTGTATGCAACCAATTTAGTTTCATAAATTACTGTAAGCCTAGAACTAAATTCAATAAGTGAGTTGACTGTCCTCTGGTGACAGAACAAAATTTGTTCTCCAATTTGAAAGTTGCTTTAGTTTTTTTCAAACATTTTTCTAACGAAGGGTGTTTTCCGACGCTTATCCAAGGGTGCGACAGTTGGGAATTGGCAATTTCCGTACTGCTGCTACCCGAAATAATTATTATAATGCTACGAGGGAAGAAGTGTAAGTGGAAATTAGTACTAGACGCATGGCCATCTCTTCACCATCAAACTATTTACAGTTATTCGTTTACCAGCCTGTAAAACTCAATAAAAACGAATAATATTCGAACAATGTGACTCAAAAATTGCCGTTGGTACGCTGTCAGCCGTCTTTGGAGGGATTAATGTTACTTGGTAAAATAATCACGTTTAACCTGACTTAACCATCGCATTAGGATGCGTAACCTACCCTAATACATTAAACATAAAAAACTAGGTGAGAATAATGAAATGAAAGAGAACAGAAAATTAATAGTTCAATAATTTTTCTTTAATATCAAAGACCAATATAAATAATTATTGAACGAAAAATTATTCCTTGGTATCAATTACAAGTGGAAGAAAAAAAATTGTTAATTAACAAATCCATTTTTAAGCAATAAAAATTAATTTTTTAGGAAATTAGGTTTTTTTTTAATCATAATTTTCATCAAAGATTATGTTTCCGAAAACAATTTTTAAATTATTTTATAAACAACGCATTGGTTTATAACAATTTCTTAAACAAAAGAGATAAAATTATTATAAATCTTTTTTAAGTAGCTTCAGATCATGAGAAAACGGATCAGTAGTAATATTATAAAAAAAAATGTATTTCAATATTTAATGTTTATGATTTTTAACCTAAGTAAATAGTTAATTACAGAGCTAAAATCAGCAAATTTTTTATCTTTCCAACAGGCATCTATTTAGGGTCTTTGAAAAATAGCTCCACGAAATGAAAAAATTCTCAGATTGATAGTTTAACAATTATCGCACTTGCAATAATAATGGCTGTGCTACAAAAAATGTTTAATTAACTAATGGATAACTTTGAAAAATCGCGATAAAAAATTTTGGACCTCGGATTAATAACTTTAAAATAATATTTATTCACTAAAGCTCCGGCCTTTAGCTTTACCCGTTTCGGGCGTATTTTCAACCCTCTGGAAAAATTATAAATATTGTTCCGGGAATTGAATCTTATTTTAAATTTGAAAGACCTCAAATAGTTTTTGAGATACATGCAGAAAACTTAACCCCTTTTTTTTCACTTAATTGTTTATAACTTGCTATTTTTGCGGGTGGCTCTGGAATTTTCTTCAAAAATATCTACATGCGATTCCTAATCGAATGACATCTCAATCATGATTTTCGACGAACTCTAAAAAGTTTTGACCTAAAAAGCACTTGTTGGCCAGACTATCATACCATTCTGTCTGGCTGATCGTCCTATTGTAGATAATCAGCGACATCCCAACAATATTCGTGGATGTTATGTGTTAATACATAGATCAGGGAAGTGATGCAATGTAGTGATTCACTCGCAAATTCTGTTGATAATTCACTGACATCCGATATCCTGAATTCCTCGAAAAATAAATAAATTTCTGATTTTTAGCAAATATCTCCTACTAAGCCTATTATCTTTTCTAATTTTAGTTTCGAAAATTTTCGGGCTATTCTTATGTATATAGTGATTCACAGTAAATAATAATACTTCAGATTTGTAGAATTGCAATGGTTTTTGAATTATTTGAATAAGGGGGATTGTCACGAACATCTCGACAACAAACCCATCATAAAGATATTGGAAGTGAACAAGATAGCTAGCTTGTTTACCAATCTGTCAGATGTTTCAATATCTTTATGTTATTTATGATTCGAAATTTTTGCGCGCATATTCTAGGGGACAGCGTCATCATTTTGCCGAAATGTCTATAATTTTTAATTTTCGATTTTTTGCCGAAGATGGTCTCAAACGATTAGGTTCGACTGACCAATGAAGAATTCCAGGTTAAATTCGATTCTGTCCGGCTGTCCGTTGCAACGATTACTTTCGAACGAAAAGAGATAGCGACTTGCAATTTTCAGGGTAGGCTGCACATCCGAATACGACAGTTAAATTCGTTAAAAGGCAGAATCAGCCATAAGGTTGTGGAATTATACCCATCCGAAATTTTGTTGTTATTTCGTCAATAACTCTCCGGAATTATCCGCCTGGTATCTATATCCGATTGAATTGAAACTTGGAACTAGTTGTAGAATATCGTCACTAAGACTTATGCGAAATTTCGTGAGGATCACTAGAATATAAAAATTTTTTTTTTTGAAATTTGGAGCAAAACTTGATTTTAGTTTTTGATTGAGATGTGAGATCAAGTGGTAGGTTAGTCTTGTTATCCATGTTTACGACATTAATTGTCAACAGTTTAATAGGTGTTAATGTGAATCAATCATTATCGAGAAGTTGTTCCATATACCTAAAGTTTTTCTACTTGAGATTTCATTTTGGTTTCTTCCACTACAAATCAGAATATTTTAACTGGTTATGGACCCAAAAACTTACATAAGAAATTGAAGTGAAACACCCGAAAATCCAGACAAGACATACAGTTATTTGAAGAATTAAATTTGCAAAATTAGTATATTTAAAGTTTAAACATAATTATAAGAATTTCAAATGATCGTTACTCGAACTCACTTAGAAGAGTGGAACCATCGAATAAGGATAATTATGATACATGTAGAATGCAAATGAAAGTCATTCTGATAAAAAACAATTACTGGAAATATGTTAGTGGTGAATTGGAACAAATCAAACATTGTGAAAATTCCTAAAATATCTGAAAAAAAAAAACTGCAGGAAATCTATCAGTCCTTAGGACCAGCGCGAAAAGCACTGCCCCTGAAACAATTGGTACTTCATCAAATGAGAGATGCTAGATGCTGGAAACATTAGAGAACATCTAATGAAATTTCATGATACGGTTGATAAGTTAAGCGGCATGGAAGTTGAAATCAATTATAATCTACTAGCAATCATGATGTTGTATCACTAGAAAAAAAAGTGGGAAAAGCCCTGTCGACAGGAGCTTTGGCGCTCTTGTTCAAACTTTGACAAATGATATCTCCGAAAATATAGATAAGAGTTGGGAATTATATAAATGGATTCTTATGATAGAATATATAATCATAACAGAAATCAAATTCAAACATCATAAAAGAATTTAAATTCAATAAGAGTGCCAAAAATTATGAATCCAAAGACAATAGACCAATTCTACCCAAGAACGAACTCATCCGAGATATTCATTCCTCAAATCTATCATGAACGATATATTCTTTCCTCAAATCCACTCTGAAAATTATATTATATCAATTGAAATTCAAGCCAGTAAGTAAGTTTTGTTTTTACTGGAGTAATTTCAAATCCTGTCAATCTCGGAGCAGTAATGAGTCTTCTATTATTATTATTATTATTCGATGAAAAGAGTTGAGACACAGGCCTATAAACTCACAATAACAAAATTCAACAAAACAAGTATTTCAAGACATTAAATTACATTGAAAAAAAAACGAAATAACAGAAAATATCTAAGTGGTGAAGAAAGATAATAAGAGTCGAAAATTAGTGATCACGGAGCCAGTTATCATATGAGTTCTTAAATGCATTCACAGAAACCGAACTCACAACACCTGCAGGCAATCCATTCCACAAATCAAACACCCGGTTTGCAAGAAAATGCTGGGATATTAGCGTATTTGCCTGCCAAGCAGCAGATCCGGGTTCGAATCCCTGCTGACTAAGTTCGATATTTTATTTTTCTAAAAGTTCATGCAGTATTTTGTGGAAGTGTGTGAGGTGTAAACATACAATAGAACATGCGCGCAAACGCTCCTGACTTCACGTGGGTGCTTTTCTCAAATTCTTTCAAAAAGGAATGATAAATTACCATTGTATTTTGTCAATTTCTCGTAAGCTAAAGAGAAAAGAGCTACGTCACAATTATGCAATGTTGAGGTTATTCTTCCAGATTTTCCAATCATTCAATAACACACCTTTGTCATCGATGTCAAGTTCGCACGTAACATCCTACATGTCTCATCGTTGGAAAGCCGGCAAACAATTTGTAATTCAAAACGCGATCAATTTCACTTTCTGGTCATTTGGTATTTACGGTAATTGAGTCGAAACCGAAAGTGAATTTCGTCAAAATTAATATTATTAACATTCTAGGAAGCTATTTTACCTACCGGTAACGGGAGTTTTGTGTTTTAATCATCCTCTGGTTGCTCTATAAGGAAATTCTAGGCTCGAGTCTGTCCGTCTTTGGTTGAAGGTTATCCCAGCTAGGTTGTCCGCAGATTTCACATCAAAGAGGAATGTTGGTTTTCCGTGTTGGTGCGCTTCTTACTCTGAACATCGCCTATCTTTTAATCGAAATGTCTCCTGTCCTAAATACTTATTTATGTATCAAGGGAGTTATGAGGATGTTAACAACTGAGGGCAACAGATTTCAATCCCGAGGGACGTAAGTCCCGAGGGATTGTTAAATTGCCCGAGGTTGTTAACATTCAATAACTCACGTGCTAGATAATTAATTTTTTCGGCAACCGTCCGGGAAGTGCCCACTTCCCGGACGCTTTTTCTTTGAGAAAGAAGCATTTCCCGGCCTAGTCCGGGAAGTACGTACTTCCCGGACTAGGCCGGAAGAATCACGTCGTTTTGGTCATTGTAAATATGAAAATCTTGGTAGGTATATTTTTGATAAATGAAGTTACCATAGCACTGAGAAAACGGCTGACAGTTCATATAAAATTAGTTGTCAACATGTGATATTTTCTGTTCTGTTTAATTTGACTAAGAATCAAAATATATAAAAAAGAAATGTGTCGTCTCATTGATTTGTTATTCTACACGGTTGCCGAAAAAATATTGTACGCAACACGCCCGAAAAAGGTTATTTTGGACTCATAGACTTCTAGGACTCGCTTACGCTCGTCCTAAAATTTTGTCTATTCGTCCAAAAAAACCCTATTTTCCGGACTTGTTACGTAAATTACTATTATATCATACTGAATGAAAAAAAAAATTGACAATTGAAAATTCGACAATTTAAAAAGTTGACAATAGTCGATTTGTTTTTGTAAATACATTCGAGGGAGTTGAAGATCTATAACTGCTTAGTATAATCCTAAGGGAGTTATAACCATGTTTGTAGATACTGTAACTAAGGGTTTATTTCTTCATAATGTATCAGTATGAAAATTGGTTCAAGCCCTGTGGACAGGATCTTTCTGGCACTGTTGTTCAAATAGACAAATTATATCTCAGAAAGTATTGGTTTCTCAGAGTTGGGAATTATATCAATGGATTCTTATGAAAGAACTTCATCTTAGCGGAAATTGAATTCAAACATCATAGAAGAATTTTTATTCAACAAGAGTGCCAAAAATTATAAATCCAAAACTAATAGATGAATTCTACCCAACAACGAACTCATCCGAGATATTCATTGCTCAATTCTATGATGAACGATAATATATATTCTTTCTTCAAATCCAATCCAATACTCCAATTCACCAATATTCCAGCTTTGTTTTTAGTGGAGATATTCTGAACTCAATATTATTAACTTACCATTACCATTCCCATCATCATATGGATTGACCATCGGCATGAAAATATCAACAAAAGTATATTATATTATAATTCTCATAATTCTACGATTGCTGGAATGAATTAGATAACGTCATGTCTCAGGAAAATAAGTTGACAGTATAACAATTCATAGATAGAATAATTATATCATTCTGTGAAAACATAGAAATGCGATTTATTATGGAAATCTTGAAAAATCATATCTCCGAAAGTATTAGCTTGTTAGAGTTAAAAATGATATCAATGGATTCTTATGGTGAAACTGCATATTGTTATGTAAAAAAAAATGGTTTTTGTTACTCCGAAACCATCTGTCCGATTTTGCCCAATAACGAACTAAGCCGAGATATTTATCCTCCAAACCTACTCTGAAAATTTCAACTGTCTAGCTCATTCCGTTCGAGAGTTATCGTGCCTACGGCCGGCCGGCCGGACAGAATAAATTTCGACCACGGATTATTGATCAGTGAGTGGAACCAAACCGTTTAAGACCATTTTCATAGAAAAATTCTAAAATTACAGACATTTGGGCAAATTGATAAGCTCTCTGTTCCGAGGAACAAGAGCGCCAAAAAAGGCTAAAAAAGCATTGACGTGGGGTCAATCTGCTTTGGCGCGCGAGCTGTAAACATGATTATGATTATACTGACCCTCCCAAGTCTTCCCCACGTAGATCCCTTAGAAGCTCCTAGGAGCTTGTGTGACTAAGGAGAGTCAGTTGTGTTCTTTGGCAACTTTGTTACCTCGGCAGGAAAATTTCTAAACGAACAGACGTATCTATGGAATTCCCCACTTTTCGAAATTATCAAGAAATACAGCCTATACAGAAGACATATGAATACCTCGTTGCACAACTTGAAATACCCCAGTTTCAAAATGTAGTAGTACTACGAAACCCGAGTCACTGTTAAACCTTTATAAAATATAGTGATAGGATATCAAACTAAGTAATTTCAGTTCTTATAGCACGTCCTGATACTTTATCTCTGCTTCTTCAAAACTGATTTCAGCATTTTCAATTTCAAAGCGAAGAGTTCTTTATTATTCGAAGATAATGGTCTGTGATAATATTTTGTCCAAGATGGAACATTATGTTGTGGGTAGAAATTGGCAACTCAGTCTCAGTGAATTGTTTTGACATTGACGATATTTCAGGACTGTCAACCTGCCTCAGCTTCAGTTACAAAAACGTGATAAACCTAAATAATGGCCAACCGGGAGAGTGTATAAAAGTGAATGGAGTATAAAAGTATAGGTTGACGTTATGCCCTTAATCATACACCGATTAGTGAGAATAATGAGTTGTTAATAGGGGTTACATCATTATTGAGTAAAATATCTTTTCTCTCATAATATATTTCGATCCCTTCAAGTGTTCCTAAGTACAATTTATTGGAATTTATCAACATTTTGACGGAATTTCCTGAAATTCGGTGGACAGTTGTTAAAAAGTGATTTGCAACAGCAGATTAATCGATATTGTTGTTCCGAATGTGTTCCGTATTCTCTTTATACCGTGTGGGAATGTTTCTGGTTGTTTGTCCGACATAGCACTTGTTGCAATCTAAACATTTAATTTCATATACAGGGTGAGTCTTTGACCACTGCATTAATTTTAACCAAAGATTCCTCTCATCAAATGAAACACTTTTTTCATTTACCATTTTTCCAGATTTACTCAGGTAAAAAGTTACAAGCGTTTAAAGATTTCACAATGTGCTAATACACTCCTGCATATAAATTATCTATGACATTGTTGGCGGACGAGAATAAGGCATGGTAACGTGGTTTACAGCTTGATTCGGGATTCCAACGCTCAGGGACGGATCCATAAAAGTAGTGAAATTTCTGGAGTTTTCCATTTTAAAACATTCAATGAAGAATATCTCGAAAACGGTGCGTTTAAGGAGAAATGATGAAGAATAATATAATATTCTAAAACGATGGAATATTCTTGAAATGACTCAAGAAAAACTTTATATGCTTTCTTTATGCTAATTTCGTTTTGTTTTATGAATCCACGAGTCCATAACTAGAAAACCAGTAGAAGTAGAAAATAACTAATATTTGGAAAATATGTATCATAGTTATAGGAAACTTTACGCCAACATTAATTCTATTCGAAAAAAGGATGTCAAAGCTACAAAATAAAAACTGATTTTTTTTCAAAATTTCAACAGCCTGTATCTTTTTATCTGAGCTGAATTTGGAAAAATGTTAAATGGAAAAAGTGTTTCATTTGATGAGAGGAATCTTTGGTTAAAATTAATGCAGTGGTCAAAGACTCACCCTGTATACCCGATTCTAACATATCCGGAGTTTTACCGAATGTATTTCCTATAAGTTGTTTAATTTTTGTTGAAGTTTCGGAAGAAACGGGTATGGTCATCAACTAGTTAAGAGAATTATCAACAAACAAGAAGATAAAAATCCCTTCACTAACATATAACCCTAACGAAAGAAATGAAAACGGTAAAAGGTTCCCAAGCTTTCACGTTTCATCCGAAAACAAACAACAAACTCCAGAATATTTTTGAAAAGTTTAATATAAAACTGGCTTTCAAAACTTCCACGAAAATTAAACAACCTCTAGGAAATACATTCGATAAAACTCCTTACGTTAAAATCGGGTATATATGAAATTAAATGTTTAGATTGCTACAAATGTTACGTCGGGCAAACAACCAGGAATATTCTCAGAAGGTATAAAAAACAACATCGATAAATCTGCTGTTGCAAATCACTGTTAAAAAATTCCAATAAATTGTACTTGAACACTT
This sequence comes from Halyzia sedecimguttata, assembly GCA_937662695.2. NCBI lineage: Eukaryota > Metazoa > Arthropoda > Insecta > Coleoptera > Coccinellidae > Halyzia > Halyzia sedecimguttata. The sequence goes on along the minus strand of OW569415.2, from coordinate 64,547,745 downwards.
GAAGGGCTCGAAGTGTATAAGGGAAAAGATATTTTACTCAATAATGATCTAACCCCTATTATCAGTGTATGACTAAGGGTATAATGTCAACCCATACTTGAGTGTAGAAATTGATAGCATGCTTTAGTAATGCTTGGTCTTTGAAGATGGAAACATTGTTTCCGAAAAATATGTCAGACTAAAAAACCTGGAGTGGAGAAGGGTGTAGTTACTTCTGTAGTGGTCATAGTGTGTCCACAGTGAACTCAAACTAGAATATGATATGATCCCACAAAATTTTTCTGTTGTAATTAATCCGGTCTATTTACACATTCAAGGTTACATAAATTCCCAACAAGCTGAAAATTGGCATAGTTGTTCTAAATATCATTATAAAGAAAACCTCAAAAGTCCTCATCGTTCCGAGGTGTGCTAAAAATTTGGCACGGGGTCAAAGGTCAAAAAATGAGTTTTTTGCGATTTTTAGCGAAACGGTGAGTATGTACCAATAATTTTTTTCCCAAAAGCCACCATTTTGGAGATATAACGCTTTGAAAAGTTGGATCAGTCGTAATCCCCTTATTTTGCACACGTTTCCACGCCACCTGTGAGGTAGTGTACTTAGCGCGTTTTTTTAACGTGGTTTCCCCAGTAGGCCTATTCCACGGGTCTGCTGAGATTTTGTATGTTTTAAAACTATTGGAAAATAATATTGTACATAATAGTTGGTAAAAATAACGGCGGTGTAATAAAAAATAGAATAGTTAAAATAAAAAGCTACTCGTTGGATTCATAATTTTCTAAGATTACTGTTTCTTCTTCTTCTCGTTCTTCTTCCTGTTCGTCCTCTTGTTCTTCTTCTTCTTCTTCCCTTTCACACGTAAACTGTCCCGATAGCGATTCCTGATCGGTAACAAATTAATCTTCGAGAGTTGATGACTCAACATTCGAGCATGATCGGCCTTGACAGTGTGTGCATGCCAGGGAACAAAACAGTCCAACTTTTTTGCAACCACATTTCGCACTACATCCTTTTTTGCAGTTGCAAAATATTGTGTTGAGAAGTTTCTCAGGTGCTGGTGGAAGTAAAGTTTGAACTGGCTCTAGTGTATTGTCGACCAACTTCCAACCCCACCCGTTAGGGTCCAGCTGATTACCAAGCCACACTTGAACTTGATAATATAATATACCCGAAACAGATGTTGGTGAGCAGCTACAGAGGTTGGAGGAAGAGAAGTTAAGTTGACTTGTTTTTTGTTACGCGTATTTTTAACGAAAGATGCGTATCGCAACTTATCTAAACAAGTCGTTTTTTTAGGAGCTCCGTACATAGCAAGAAGAAATTGAACTCCATTGGTGATCACGTGTTGTTGAGTTGAATTACAATTTTTAAAAACTTCAGCACATTGTAGTAAATCTTTTTTTCAAACATTTTGAAAACCGTAGTTTTTCCTCTCCTGTAAAAAGCAGATGTCGTATCGCAGCCAGTTATTGCGTGTAGAAATAATATATGATCCTGACATTTAGGAAAAGTATATAAACTTTTTGATGAGTATATTTCCGATTGATTTTGGGCTTTTCCGGGTTATACTGACGTACAAATTTACGAACAGGGTTTCATTATACCTGAGATTCTCATAGTTTAACTTATATTTTACATAGGCAAGTTACAATCACTAATAGCAAACTTATTTTGGTTCTATAACACCTTTAGTGACGTTCATATGTGGCGTACGTGTGCAAAATAAGGGAATTACGACTGATCCAACTTTTCAAGGCGTTATATCTCCAAAATGGCGGCTTTTGGGAAAAAAAATTATTGGTACATTTTTTGTAGAGAATTTCGTGATCTACAATTTTGTACTGGGGTAATTTTGCGAAAAAACTCACCGTTTCGCTAAAAATCGCAAAAACTCTCATTTTTTTTGACCTTTGACCCCGTGCCAAATTTTTAGCACACCTCGGAACGATGAGGACTTTTGAGGTTTTCTTTATAATGATATTTAGAACAACTATGCCAATTTTCAGCTTGTTGGGAATTTATGTAACCTTCCTGCTTATTTTAGGCGAATTTAGAATAGTTGAATATTCCAATCATTCGAATATAATTCCGTTCCGTAGTATATAACCCAACGCGTTTGTGGCAGACTTCAAACATGATGACACATATACCTTAAATCATCTGTGTAGGGGACACACTTCTATATCAAACTTATCTATACAAACAATTTACCGTTTAGGTTCAATTCCAACGGGTATACAGTATTCAATGCTGCTAAGAATAATCGACATGAATCGCTTATGATCATTATTATTATGTCTTTTTTTTGTGTCCATTAATGAAATTTTTGGGTCGAGTCGTGCTCCGATCTTCGAGTAAAATACTCTTGCATATCTAGTCGCTGCATTGATTTTATAATCCGTGTCTCTACCTACTTTATTAAGTAGTCCTAGACCTAATAGCGATAAACGAGATGGATTTAATGGTCTACTGCTTCGATTAAGTCGAAGCATGGTTACTTTCACTTGTAGACGGAGAGCTATTTTATCATGAGTGTAGGATATCCCGAATTTTGAAGACTAACAGAATTTCATTGAATTAATACTAAAGGATACTTTGGAAGGTACATTCATTATTAAATGGTTCTTTTATGGGTTTTCTTGCCATAACTCTGAAAAATATCTATAAAATAAAAAATGTATTATTTTGTGGATTACTTCTGTGTTAGAAACACATGATATTTGTCAGAAGCAATGTATAGAACAGTGTTGCCTAACAAACAATAACGAAACAACAACGATAAAACAACTATTTCGTAACGTCTCGGAGACTAGATCATCAGACTCCTTCGTCAGACGCCAAGTGAAATCTTCAGAATTACTTTTTGTTGATAGATATTCCATAGACATAAAATAACATGGACTGGTTGTGAGAAAGAGACCATTGATATCAGCATTGAAAAAAGACAGAATAGTTAAAGGCAAACCATACTATAAGAATATATTCATATAATTTGGCAATTAGCAAAATCACAGAATAAGAAACATTGGTTTCCTTTATCTTTTGACATTTCTTGTATACTGTATTGTTTGGTTTCATGTATTGTGTATAATAGTTAAAGGCAAAATATTATCATTTAAATCCGAGACTCGTATCTGAATATTCTGATACTTATAATCTGAAAATATTTCTCATAGATTTCCTTACTGTAATTCATTCAGCTTTTTCGATACTCAATCAAAATAATCAATATTCCTCTTAAAAAAAATCGGGATTTTCCAATATACGTCAATTTCCAATTTGTGTATTTGCCCATGGTATAAAAAGACCATTGTTTTTATACCATTATTTGCCTTTACTTATTCTATCCTTCATAACATCTCTCTTTCTAATGTATTCCGCAACGAACTGTGATAAAGTTACGTGACGGCCAGTCCATGTTATTCTATGTCTATGAGATATTCTGAAATTCGAAAATCGTCACATTGACAGTCTTTGAAGATCATAGCAACATAGTTTCTATGATTCTATTTTCATAGAGATTTCCAACTCCATTTTGAACAAATTCACCCAATTATGATCAATTCCAATTGAGCAATTTGCAAAATTGCATTCTCTGTTCAATAAAATACAAGTCGACTCCTTAAGTTTCCTTTTAATGTAATCAGACTATGTTATCAGAATCTTTGTTATACTCCAATCCATCATGTGATCTCCATGGATTTTACATACATGTTCTTCTATTTTTGATTTGTGTATGTCTCTATTCCTTAAGTTGTTCTGATGCTCCGAATTCCTCACTTCTAGTAGTCTCGATGTTTCTCCTGTATACGATGTACCACAAATAGGAATATTACATACACAGTTGTTGGGTTTTTGTTTTCCATTAATGGGTTTTGTCCTTGTTAATAAATACTTAAGATCATTTTGTGTCTTGACAACGGTTCTTATATTGAACTGATTCTCCTGAGGCCACGAATATAAGGATCACATTCAACAGATTGATTTTTTGTTGTTCTTGTTGGGTATTCTGTGATCCCTTATGTTCGTGGCATTTCGGAAATAATCAAGAGAATCAGTTCAATATAAGAACCGTTTTCAAGACACAAAATGATCTTGGGTCTTTATTAACAAAGACAAAAACCATTAATGAAAAATAAAAATCCAAAAACTGTGTAATATTCCCTGTATTTGTGGTGATTCGTATACAGGAGAAACATGAAGACCACTCGATGTAAGAAAATCCGAGCAATGTCAATTTATGTGTACAAACAACAGATGCACATATCTGCACTGTTGGAGAAGTAAAATCCTCAACCAAACTCGTTGTTAGCCTTCGAACAAAAATTGACGGATCCTAAGAATGATGTGGCTAACTATAAAAAAATGGTGTGTAATAGCTGGGACACCCTGTCTGTTTCCCTACCTTTTATCATTGAGATTCCTGGGAACACAGAAATTCTAATTGCTGGCCTTGCATACGTGAAGAAATTATGTAAAAAACTCGAATCACGATAGAATGGATTGCTATATTACTCTGGAAAAGTAAGGTGAAGGAACTCTTACGAAATGACATGGAAAATTGTTTGCATCTAGTGGAGTAACTGCTGTTTATTCTGGCTCATAACAATAATACAGACTAACTGGATGGAACATTAGCATGGACATATCATAACTACGAGTTGAGTAACAGATACCATAAATTAAGATGATGAAATCGAAATTGAGCATCTCAGGTAGTAATGAGATAAGAGAGTAATTGAATAAGAATCTTCCGGTATTTTTTCTGAACTTTATTTCGTTGAAAATTGATGATTATCTTTGCAAAGTTCGGTGATACGTTTTCAATATACAATCGTTTCAAATAGACAGTGTCTAAATTTCGATGTCCTTGAATGCAAACGCCGCCATCTTAAGAGATATGAGGGGCTTTAACATTCTCGTCCTAATTTTGCCTGAAACAGAAACTACTAGCTCGTAATTATTCAAACTTCGGAAAATCATATCTCCGAAAGTATTGGTTTATCATGGTGGGTTTCACGAAGCTTCGATTAGCTTAATTGTGGATTCAATTCGGTGGTTGCATCAAGAATGAACTGGAAATTGCCATAGAACCACACTGGTTTGGCAATTAAGAGTCGTCAAAGCTTTGTGAAACCACAGCCCACTATAGAGATAGCCTGGAACACAGTCTGACAACGCCGCAATTAATCGTCTCTTAGAGGCATACTCCTTCAATGCGGTAGCGCTGGATTTTGATGAAATTTCGACTATTTCATCATTTTTCAAATGATTTATTTTCGAAAAATGATGAGGACTACAATAAGATCTTATTTATGATGAATATTTACCGATAAAACAGTTTAAAACAATGTAATAACGAGATGAAGTGTTGTGATTTTGGACACTTTGGGATTAAACAAAAAAAAAACTAGAAGAGAGCACGGATTTTCAACTTCAGATTCGTTATCTACAACCCAAAATTAGCAAGTGAGTAAATTCTCAGGACGATTAGACAGTTATGGGATCAATTACCAAAAAATTATAAATGTGAATGAAATTCTCAAAATAAAAATATATTCCCAAACATAACTATTATATAAGACTATAATATGGTAGGCTAATGAATATTGTGATAATCATCTTAGAGTTTGTCTTGTTTTGGTTCTTACTATAATGGTAAGTTTCTGCTATCTACAAATGTTTCTGTTTATTTTCCATTCGGTGGACAATAACATTGTAATTCGTATTTTCTACAAAATTTTTCAAAAGTTAATTTGCGAAAACAGAACAAGGTGAATTTAGAATGATTTATGAATGTAAACCACAACTACAAGTCTATGTGAATTCAGAAAATCAATTCAATGCTACAAAGAGTAAATTCACATAAAATTATTTTTTGATCTGAACTGTGTAAAAATGATGATAAAACAAATTGATTAATTCCGAATCTGAATCCCCATCAATTATATTTCTGTAGCGGGAAATGTTTACTTATTGATCTGAGGTTGAGACCATCATCTGCTCGGGTAAAGGTAAGATCGAAAGGAAAAATCCATTTCAAATCACTGCAGAAAATCTGAACATTTTTAATGAATATAATTTAAGATGAATAATAAGGTCCTTATTGATTTCAACTGAAGCATCTACAGATGCAGACTTTTGGAAATTGAATACGTATATAAAAATAAATAGATTCTTTGAGCTTCTTGATCTCCTATTCAGATATCAATTTTTGTTGAAAAATTATTAGAAAGGTCATAAAAATGTTTTATAAAATCGGAAGAAATGAAAGTTCTATTTCACTCATATTTCTATTCCATCTGGTTGTCTATAGTCTCAACTGAAATGTACTCATCTCAAAGTAGAAATAATCCAAAGGAAATTTTACTATTTACACACTGCAGTTTAATCACAGAACATACAAATATCCGACCATATTTATCACTGCATTGCATTCATTCACATTTGACACCGTTATACAAAAAAAATACCACGAAATGCCCGCGAAAAACAATAATGGTAAACTCCAGAATCAGAAGTAATCGTCTATTTTTACAATAACAAACGAACAAACGTTCGACTGACGTACGTCTCTGAGCGGTGTTGCCATTTTATCATCTTCCAGGCTAGTAGATATAGTGGGTTGTGGTGAAACCCACCGTAAGAGTTGGGAATGATATCAATGGATTCTTATGATGAACTGCATCCTAATAAATAAAATTCAAAACGTAAGTCTATAACTCACCTCATATGTTGGATTTACATACATCATTGATTTATAATTAGAGAATTCAATAAAATCATGAAATTGCGATTTATTATTGAAATTTCGAAAAATCATATATCCGAAAGTATTAGTTAGAGTTCGTCCCTACCTATACAGGGTTTCACCGGAAATGATGCCAACTTTCGTTTTTTAAATGTAATACTCAGTTTTTTCATTGATAATCAGATAACCCATTGAATTCTACGTTGTTTTAATGTGACACTTACATAATGACATTATCAGAAAATTCGTGTGAAATCTGAAAAAACCCTTTAAATTATCTCAAATAGGGCATCATTCCAATGCCAATAACTTGTAGATTTTTTCATGAAAATTCCTAATTTCTAGCTTCTATCAGACGAAACTAACGATGCTTCTCACTCGTTAATTAAAATTCAATTGAACATACAGGGTGTTTATATTTCAATGTCAAAGTCAGTATGACAAAAACCTCAAAACTCATTTTTTTCAAATGAGAACCCATTTTTTATTGGTCAGCTGGAATAATCCTGGAACATACTACTGCTTTACTTACCGAATATCTAGGGAAATAAGCATAAGCAATATAGAGCAGTAGTACGCATTATAAAAATTGGTTCAAGTCCTGTGGACAGGAGCTTTCTGGCGCTCTTGTTCAAACAGACAAAGTATATCTCCGAAAGTATTGATTTCTCCGAGTTGGGAATAATATAAATGGGTTCTCATTTAATTTATTTCATTTTATGATGCAGTTCTATCATAAGATTCCATTGATATCATTCCCAACTCTGAGAACAATACTTTCGGAGATAATTTGTCAAAGTTTGAACAAGAGCGCTGAAGCTCCTGTCCACAGAGTCTGAACCTATTTTTTAACGTAGATTCCAGCTGGCCAATAAAAAAATGGGTTCTCATTTGAAAAAAAATCTATCGCAAATGAACAGAACTTTTGCGGACATCGTAATTTTTGACAAAGAATTTGATTTTGGCATAAAAATTTCCATTTAATTATTATCCAAGAAAACTTTATAGTATACAGGGTGTTCCTAAATTGAACGTACAAATGAAAAGGGGAGATTCCTTAAGTGAGTTTAAGAAAAAAAAGTCCCATAAACATGGGGTCGCAAACGTTTCGTTTTCGAGATACAGAGTGTTGAAGTTTGAATTTTTTTCAAGTTTTTTTCTCATAGTATCTACACTTCACAAGATATTCAACTGAAATTTGGCATAGATATTACATTTGAGAGTTCTCACCACGTGACATGGCAATTTCGATAGAAGATCTACAGGGTGATATTTTTTCTGGAACACTGGCACCTGTTCTTCTGCAGAACTTTTTTTTGGTGATCAACTGTTAATTTGAAAAAATGTAAAAAGAAGCTTTGTTCTTATACTAAACTTTTCGGTCTCTTGTAGTTTTGTCTTATCTACCAACGATTTCGAGAAAAAAAATTTTGAACGATTCTCTCGAAATCCTCGTGAAAATCCAAATTATGATGGGAAGGCCACTTTGTAAGCTGTGGTGAATGAATTCAGTGTCAATTTTTATGAAAATTTTCCTGTTCTGTAGCGATGATTCATAAAGATTCGATAAACTCGTATAATCAACACAAAAAATGTATTACAACAAGAAACGTAAAACTAAAAATAAATTAAAACAAGAAAACTAAGTTACGAGAATTTCGAGAGAATCGTTCAAAATTTTTTTTCTCGAAATCGTTGGTAGATAAGACAAAACTACAAGAGACCGAAAAGTTTAGTATAAGAACAAAGCTTCTTTTTACATTTTTTTAAATTAACAGTTGCTCACCAAAAAAAAGTTCTGCAGAAGAACAGGTGGCAGTGTTCCAGAAAAAATATCACCCTGTAGATCTTCTATCGAAATTGCCATGCCACGTGGTGAGAACTCTCAAATGTAATATCTATGCCAAATTTCAGTTGAATATCTTGTGAAGTGTAGATACTATGAGAAAAAAACTTGAAAAAAATTCAAACTTCAACACTCTGTATCTCTAAAACGAAACGTTTGCGACCCCATGTTTATGGGACTTTTTTTTCTTAAACTCACTTAAGGAATCTCCCCTTTTCGTTTGTACGTTCAATTTAGGAACACCCTGTATACGTGAAATACTAGATTTTCAAAACTTTAGATTGATATACCTAAAATACTAATACAGTGTTTTAATATTCCAAAAAAAAATCACCAGTATCATGAATAGGATTTCATTGGACAAGCATAACCCCTCCACCTATCTAGTACCTTGTATCAGCCTTTCAAATAAATCCAGGGCTTTTACAGAAGCGCAAACTGGAATAATTAGTGGAGATATTCCAACCCTCGTTGAAGAATCCAACTAATTTGAACTAATGAAACCAAAAATGCAACCGTGACAAATCTAATAATATCAGTTCGATGTGAATTAGTAAATTCTTCCAAACCCACAATCGGAGCTTTAGACCGTTATAAATAGCATCTTCTATGTGGAGATTCTAAAATTGAAATATGTGAGTGAATGATTATGAATTTAACGCGACAGCTGGTTCGTCAATGAAATTAATCGTTAGTTCTATCCTCACTATAAATTTGTGACGAATTTGTCCCGCTTTCTAGTTAAACAATGTTAAGCCTGATTCACATTGACAGAGCACTTCTCATGTTGATTTTGTTTGAAGTCATTCAATTTTCATTCTTGTTAAAGAACAGCACACATTTCCACAGGCTTCTTAGATAAGGTAAGATTAGAGGTAATCTTTTGGCCTTGAGGAAGTCTTTTGGCACTGCTACCAATCAGATCTTTCGTGGGTCACCATCCTCTTATCAATTGTCAACAAATGATCTCGCAAAGCCGATTATTTCTTTGGGAGAGTTTTCTCTAACGTTTGCAAAGGTCTCGCACAAAGGTCTGCTTTGTGCTGATGACCTACGTTGGCCAAGTATGTATACCGTGGTTTCAACAAATAGGCCTGTCATATTTGGCGGTCAGTTAGAAGTAAACTTATTAAATTCTTAGATAAATTCAGTGTGTGGATAAAGTAAGGAGCAAAATTCATAATTGCGTTATTGAATATTTTGAAGCAAACCGCTCGGACAATTTTAGTTTTTAATTAACCACCTTATGACATAAACATTTTACACATGCGGTAGTTCATTTTCAGAGTGACGTTATATTTTTTTTTCAAATGAATAGCCCAATTTTTTTTCTGCTTTAGCAGACTGTGAAACTTACCTAAATGATGGTGTAGATAACATTTTTTCCAGAAAATAATTTATTTACTGTAAGAAATAAAAATGAAATTTTCATGGAAGAAAATATTTATTCAACACAAAAAACACTAACGAAATTAAGCGCAAATGTTCAAGCATGTGAATTACAGACAGACTGCCTATTGCAAGATCCACAGTAACTATTTAGTTACTGATAAATTTATTCAAACGGTATCCATGATTTGTCTATGCAAGGTTGACCTCGGCTAAACGAACAAACCAGATGAAGTGCGTTAGATGAAGCTGAAAAAAATCCTAACCTTTCTAAAAGACAGCTCAGCCGTAAATCATTACGTGGACACTCTTTTGTCGCGAAGTTGTTGAATAAAGAGAACTTTCATCCTGATTACACTGATTCACTAATTAAACGAAGATGATCCAGACTGCGGTTTCCAGTTTTGCGAAGCAGCAAAAAAAATATTAGGGTATACATTAAAAATAAATATCACTCTGTCAAAATGAATTACGTCATAAGTAAAATTTTTGGCGCTCTAGTTCCTCGGAACTGAGTGCTTATCAATTTGCCCAAATGTCTGTAATTTTCGAATATTTCGATGAAAATGGTCTTAAACGATTTGGTTCGACTCACTGATCAAGAATCCGTGGTCGAAATTCATTCTGTCCGGCCGGTCCGGCCGGCCGTAGGCACGATAACTCTCGAACGGAATGAGCTAGAGAGTTGAAATTTTCAGAGTAGGTTTGGGGGATAAATATCTCGGCTAAGTTCGTTATTGGGCAAAATCGGACAGATGGTTTCGGAGTAACAAAAAAAAAAATTTTTTTTACGAAACAAATTCCTAATTAAATTTTTTTTAATAAGAAGTTTTATCATAAGAATCCATTCATATCATTTTTAACTCTAACAAGCTTATACTTTCGGAGATATGATTTTTCAAAATTTCAATAATAAATCGTATTTGAACGTTGTCACAGAATGAAATTATTCTATGAATTGTCATAATGTCAAATGATGTTCCTGAGACATTATCTAATCAATCGAAGAATTGTGAGCGAAGTGAGAAAAATCTCAGTTGTTTGCTCCGAAATTAGTTTTTCTCAGAAAATTCTTACATTTCGGAACTGAACATGAAGTAAGAGATCTGAGAGTAGTGAGACTGCTTTTCATCCATAGACATAGATATAACTCTCGAACGGAATGAGGTAGGTAGTTGAAATTTTCAGAGTAGTTTAGGGAGATGAATATCTCGGTTAAGTTCGTTATTAGGTAAAATTGGCCAGATTTAATTTGATTTCTTCCATGGTGCAGTTCTCATTCTCATGATTGCTCATTTAATCTTGATAAATAAACTATTATTTGAATACATTGATATAATTCCCAACTCTGAGAAACCAATACTTTCGGAGATATAATTTGTTATGTCATAAGGTGGTTACAAAACTAAAATTGACCTGTCCGAACATTTGGTTGAAAACATTCAATAATGCGATTGGCTCAGTGGTAGAGTAATTGACTTGGGAGCGGAAGCCCCAAGTTCAATTCCGAGGCTAGGAAAGAAATTTTCTAGTCACGGTAATCGCCACCATTCGCTGTTGGGTCAAAAATTAACAGTGCTGTGCCTAAGGTGGCGTAAGGACACAGTAACAAAGCCTACACAGAACACAACTGGTTCTCCTAACTCAGGGCAAGCTCTTAGAGCTTATGAGGGGTCTCCTTGTGGAAGACCCAGGAGGATCAGTATAATAATAATAATAATAATAATAATAATGCAGTTGTGAATTATGTTCCTTACTTTATCCACAGAATGTATTATATGCATTGGAAATCAGTATGATGGAAGCCAAGGACGATGTCATCAGCGTATATGAATTTCTCAGATGAATAGCAGGGATATCACACATAATACATAAATTGAAAATAAAAGAGTCTAAATCTGATCCTTGTGGGAGACCTTCATCCAAATTTCCGAATTTACTACTATTATCATAAACAAAAACACGAAACCTTCTATCTGACACCTTATTTTCTAGTAATCGAACCATTTTTCCAAACTTCAAATGGGTATACAGGGTGGTCCATGAGTAACTGTGCATAGTTTGTGAATAGATGGTATCCAGGGGAGTCAGAAAACAGCAATTAAATATGGTCTAAGGCTCTTTGTTTCCGAGATACAGGGTGATTTATCGATTCGAGCAGAATTGTTGGTTAGCTATAACTCCTGAACCGTTGAACGAATTATTTTCATATTTGGCAGTTATTGTCGTCTCAGGCCAACCAACTCTGCATATGAACCATACGAAGAAAGTGCAGACCAGGAATCAGATTGCCCTTGATTTATGGTCTAATAAACACCCTGTACATGAAATATAAATTAGTTAAATTAGTTGTCAACATCTCCCGATGCTTCATAGATTTGTCCTTCGAAATATTTTTTTTTCTTGAAAAGTAATTAACGCTTCATATTTTTGAGTGTCATTTCTGCCCCGAATATTGTTATGAGACCCTCCTGAAATAGAATTAACCAAGAGTAATTAACGTTTTCTATTTTTACTACTAAAAAATCCCAAAATTGCAAAAAAATATTTAAAAACATTTCAAAAATTTGAATATTCTTATGGACAAAAAAAATTGAGTTAGATTTTATTTTCAAAGATCCCGCTTCTTTCCTCAATACATTTTCTTGCTCTGAGTCGTAATTGATTGACAGCTTTTCTGATAATATGTATTGTGATCATTCCTTATCTCATCACATCTCTGTTCTATTTTCAATCAAAATATTGTTTACTGTGTTTTTTCTCCGCACAGACTTTCTGTTTCTAGCAGCCCCAAAAAAATAATCCATACATGTTGAGTCAGGCGAACGTGGCGGCCAATTAAGAGGGAATAAACCTGTTTCTCTCAAAGAACGGGCGATATTCTCAAATATCTGATGGCTGGGAACTGTTCTATCAGGATACCTCACCTGATATTCTCTCACCGCCGTACGTCCATTCGAATTGCAAAAACCATCAATAAATATCATATCATAATACTCAAGGTTCGAAAAACGAGGCATATTTCAGAAGAAAAATTTCTAGAATGTAACAACCAGCCGAATCAAATTGTAATGAATAGGAAAACTGTCAAATAAAATATTTATGGGGTCTCTGTGAAACAAACATGAAAAAATTATTAATAAGACTATGAATAGAGTAACTCAATTTGAATTTTTTCAATTTTGAAACCGTCAGAGCAATAAATTCGACAACTTTGAATTCAATTTTTTTTAAGATGCAGTTTCATCATAAGAATGCAGTGATATCATTTTCAACACTATAAATTAAATAATTTCGGAGATATGATATTTCAAAATTTCAATAATACATCGTAGTTCTATGTATTCACAGAATGCGAATTCTATCTGTCTGTGTTGACTGTTCATAAATGTCATCTTATCTAGCTATTAGAGACATGTCAATTCGTAGTTTGAAAATATTTTCTGTTGGAAATCAAGTATTCGATTCTTGAATTTGTGAATATATACAAGACTGTTTTGAACAATATTGACTGGTTGCATATAGAATAATTCATGTATAAATATTGGAGATGATGTTTCAGTAGATTTAGAATTGGATCATTTCAATGATATGGTTTATGAAGGAAACAGGAAATAACAACATAATGGAATCATCAAAAGAAATTACTGTTCGTTGACCACTGAGGTTAATATTACCTTTTGCTTCCTTAAGTAGTGAGACATGTTCCTATAAACAGTATTTTCATAATGTTGCTAGCAAAAAATGCTGAAATATGCATCTACATTTGTGTATCAAATATTTTTTCTTGAAATAAGGTTCATAATACAGAATGAATGTGTTAGTGGTATGAACTATTAAATTATGAAAAGAGGATTGTATTTTATTAATTTGTTTTGAACTATTAAAATAATTTGTTCGTCAGCCTCTACCTACTCAAATATCAGGAATAAATGGACAATCTGCTATGGTTGTCTCCAGCCTTGCTTTAGACATTTCGATGATACTTTCCCTAGGTATTTCGAGTTGTGAAAACTATACACCGAGTGTAAGTTGCAACAACCCATTCAACGAGGTTGAATCATTGTAGATTACTCATTTAATCTTGATAAATGAACTATTATTTGAATGTTCTTTTATGATGGATGCAGTTCTATCATAAGAATCCGTTGATATCATCCCCAACTCTGAGAAAGAAAAACTATCGGAGATATGGTTTGTCAAAAATTGAACAAGAGCGCCAAAGCTCCTGCCACAGGGCTTTGGCCCTTTTTTAATTGTTGTTTTCTGGCTCCCCTGGGTATTATCTATTCACCATGAAACTATGTACGGAATGACCGAATTTAAATCGGTCCCAAATCTAACCCAAACAACTAACGTTGTAATTATCAAGGACGATCCAACTTATTCGGCCAACCAGAACCGTGCGTCTATCCTAGCCTTAATGATCGGAACGATACGAGTCGGTAGTAAATTGCTCCATTATTCTATTATAATCAGAGTTTATATTACGTAGCCCAAAATAACCTGGTCCACCACAGCACAATGATAAATGTTTGGAACTGCTTGGAAGCATGATTCATAGATCTGTACACTGCACTCTCATCGAGAGAAATATCCGTTCTCGGATTTCGCAACTCTCAAAGATGCATTTTTGAAGGATTATTCATTTTCGGAATTCCGGTGAGGATCAGGTCATTTCTCCTTCGAGATTGTGGTTTCTGTCTGCATTTCAATATACTCACAGCATAGTTAGTAATCGTGGCAATTAAAAATCATTCGAAACATCCATGTTGTTTTGGTTAATTATGGTTTCGAAAGAGTTGGGAAAGCACTGACGTGAAGTCAGTTGCTTTGGGGCGCTTGTTCAGATTCATATTGGTCACCCATAGAGACACTGAACACGCCCAAGGCAGTTTGCAGGAAAAAAAATATATTTCCAAGATTTACGTTGAATTAAGGTTATATGCTAGCTATGATGATGTATAATATAGATCTGATCGAGCTTAAATTTAGAACTTGGCTGTTAAATAAGCTTTTGTAATTTTTTGCAAAATTTCAGTGAAATTTGAAATGTGATAAAAGTAGAATGTTCCATTGTCTATTCACGCCTCATGCGAAGTCGATCGACCTGAAATTCGGTACTCGATTGTAAAATGGTGGCTTGGAAGTACGTATGTCTGGAATTTCAGTTGATTCTGACGAATAGTTTCTTAATAT
This sequence comes from Halyzia sedecimguttata, assembly GCA_937662695.2. NCBI lineage: Eukaryota > Metazoa > Arthropoda > Insecta > Coleoptera > Coccinellidae > Halyzia > Halyzia sedecimguttata. The sequence continues at coordinate 64,532,559 of OW569415.2, read as the reverse complement.
TTTTTTCTAGTGATGCGATATTTCGCGTATATAGCTCCGAAATCGTTTGGTCGATTATACCCAACAACGAACATAATTGTCCCATTTGGATGTGAAACCTACCCTGAAAATTGCAAATCGCCATCTCTTTCCGTTCGAAAATTATCGTGGTACCGATCACCCTTCCACCCTTATCGGACGGATAATTTATGAGATACAGAATATTTTCAATGATTTTTTTGAAATTTTCTACGATCCTCACGAAATTTCGCAAAAATGTGCGCGTTGGCATTGTACAACTACAATGAATCCTACCAAGAGCGGACACCGTTTGTTCGGACGTGGGAGGTGTGCGCTTGTGGGAAGGTTCAAAATAAATACAAAGAGAAATTAAATCAAATTAGTTACTGAAATATATGTATAAACTTATTGAAGAAAAACCCAAATATGAACCTATTACGACTGTTAACAATATAAAATATATTTAGAAAAAAATAGATATTTTGGGTATTTTATTTATTATTATTTGTTTTCATTTATTTTTTTTTCTCTTTAAGTTAGTAGATGTTTTTGAAAGCCGTACTCTAGATTTTGAAGGAGTCGAAAAGCCACATAATCTTCTTCGATTTTCTGCTATGATTCCATTAACATACTTTTCACTGTTGGCGGCACTGTGTACTGAAAACTAGGAACGTATTTATCACGATTACAAACTAAATGAAGGGAATTCTCTGGAGTTGATTTCTGAATGGTTCCGCGAGAAGTAATACTACGAGATCTTCTATGAACATCTAGGTACCTACATATTAATTTTTTGCCGGTCTTCAGAATTCCGTGTCCGTTTCTGGGAGCTTTTTAGGCACCGCTATGAATATTGTAGTGTCCGTGTCCGCCCGATAGAGGTGTCCGCTCATGAAAATTCGTTTAACAAGGAATTTATCTCGAATTTCTCGGTTCCAGGGAAATTGTCCCTTTGGGGGAAGTGTCAATTTATGAGGAGTGTCCGCAATAGTAGGGGAGCCCACGTAGCTAATTCGGGATATACTCGAGCGTCATAGAGAGCTATTGGGTTGTCAAGCTTAGATGATAAGAAGAAAAAAATGTTATATAATATATACCTGTTCATCGGTGGGGTGAGCAGATATCAATTTTTAAAAATGTAAAAAAAAAAACCGTTACGTGGACATACTCGAGCGCGTCAGATATTGATAGCATCTGTGTCCTACGTAATTTAAAAAATGTACAGATGTTAATCTGATCGTTTCCATGATGGGGGTGATCATACAATTTTTTTTTATCGAGCTCGTCAGATTTTCTAAGGGGGTGTTAAGTGAACCTTTAAAGATGCTCTTGTATAATAATCTGACGATTGGGATGTAACGCAAACTCGTGGTCATTATTAGAATATGCAAAAAAAAATCGCCATTTAGAAATACTCAAGCGCGTCAGATTAAGATATATGTGGTTCATTAATATGGCCTAGACGTGCTGTCTCCTAATCTGACGATTGTCTGGAGGGATTCGCTAAATCTGACAATAAAATTAATTTATTTTTTATTTTTTCAAATCATTGAACTTAATTAATCGAAAAGCTCAGGAAATAGCGTGCGAATGAAAAAGCTTATGTTGTTTTGAGGAGAATATTTATACAAATAATAATTATACAAAATTTAATTTTTAATTTTTTCGTGATTTTCGAAGAATCGATATTCTAAAGTAATGATACATTTTTGTGAAGTTTCTAATGAAAATTTGATTGTGTTTTGTAAAGTACTTTCACCACAAAATACACAATTCATATTAATATCACTCAATCACTCATAGTAATTATTTATTAACTTTAATTCACATAACTTTTATTAAAATCGCAAAATAACCTAATACGTTGGAAATACGTTGTAAACAAGATCATACCCCGAACGATTCTGCGTGACCAGCTGTTACGGAGTCATGGCAACAGAAACCGGAGTGGGACGGAGTGAGACAGCAATAGATAGAGAAAGAGTGAGAGGAGAATAGAAACACGTAGAGGGGAATATAGGCATGGCATAGCTGCACGCATTCAACTTTATCAATTAATTTTTATTACTTCGGCTTGTGAAAATCGTCAGATTATATATTTTTCGTAATTCTTGCATTATTCCCTTCAAAATAAAAAAAAAATTTACCACGCTCGAGAATGTCAAGATGTCGTTTTTTTTACAACTTTGTAACCCTCCCCCTTCTTTACGTCACTCTCAAATTGTCAGATTAATGGAATATACACTTTTTAGCATGTAACTAACTCACCCTACCTTAATCTGACGCGCTCGAGAATTTCCGATGATCAACTTTTTTTTACTAATCTGATGCTTTATCCTTGACGGGCGGCCATATATATATGGCTCATGTTTCGTGGAAAAACTTAACCAGGTACAAGGTATCCCCCTATATATTAATCTGCCGCGCTGTAGTAAATCCCAAAATCCCCGCTTGGGCTCCCCTACTACAAAGAGAGGTTCTACTGTAATTACTATGTTTGAATTGTATCGGATCTATATTTTCTGAGTTATTGAGGTAATAACAACATTTCAGGTGGGTATAACTCCAGAACCGTTTAGCCGATTATGTTAATTCAAATGTCGCATTAAGATTCGCAACCTACCCTAAAAATTGCTAGCTAAAAGTCGCTATCTCTTTCCGTTTCCAAGTTATTGTGAGATACATAATATTTTGTAATGATTTTAAATAAATTTTAGTGATACCATCCTTACTAAATTTTGCTCACGTCTTTGTGTTGGTATTCTACAACTAGTTACCTAGTTTCAATTAGATCGGATCTGTATTGTTCGAAATCAAAATGAGTACTCGGAAACCGTTGGGCCGATTATGCCCATTAACGAACTTAACCGTCGCATTCGGACGGTATCGCGGCAACGACCAACCGGACAAATTTAACCTCAAATTCTTCATCAGTGAGTCGAACCAAATCGTTTGAGACCATTTTCGGCGAAAAATTCGAAAATTACAGAAATTTGAGCAAAATACCACCAGAACATGCCCGCAAAAAGTGTAGGAAAATTCTATGAAATCATTGGAATGGTGAATCTTCTATGAATGGTGCAGGTTCTTGTTTAATTCAACCATAGAACTCAGAATTAGTTACTAATTTATATTACATATTCTGCATTTTAAATATATATTCTTTCCAATTGATTAGAATACGCCCAATATACTATATTTTACTCATTTCGAGCCAGTATTGGCATTTAATTATTTAAATATCGAGTTAAAATCAAGTTTACAAATAAAACCTTCATTCAGTAGAGAAGAGAAATCTACTTCAGAATCTCTGATATTCGTGTCAATTCGTCAAAATGCGCACAATATACCATATTTGATTGTTTTTGACAACGAATGTTTTTAAACATCGAAATAAATGCATCCAAATAACTTTTTTCTAACCTTCTCTGAAACGGCCATTGAGAATTCTCAGAACTCTTTCTTAGTGAATCAATACAAGAATAGTAACAAGCTGAAAAATTCTCAAAGATTAATAAATCAACAAGTTCATAGCGTTGTGCCAAAAGGGTCTCGAATAATTGTTATACTTATGCATAGTTCATAAATCAATTTAACACCCAGGGGATTTCATTGATTTGGCTATTGTCCGTTCTGCTGAATATTGGACAGGATTAAGTGTCCAATACAGCCGAACGGACAATAGAATTCACCATGGTAAATTCGATTGAGAGTGTCCAATACAGGAGAATGTACAATAGAACATACGCGCAAAAGCTCCTGACTTCACGTCAGTGCTTGAACCAATTTTTTTTTTAATAAATTTTTTAATAATGTGTTTGTCCACCGCAATTATCTATATACTCCCCAACACGTCTTGGCATTGATGCAATAAAATGGTCTATTTCTTCTTGAGGGATACTATCCCAAGCTACCTGTAGTTCATGTATCAGAGCCGTCGGGGTTGGGGTAGATTTCCAAGCCTTCTACCCATGATGTCCTAAACATGCTCTATCGGCCAAAGATCGGGGGATCTGGGCGGCCATGGCAAAAAATTCACATGGGTCGCTTCAAAAATGTAAATATGTGAATAACAACAAATGTTTACATGAAAAAACCTTCACGATTTTTTTCTCCAAATTTTGATCATTTACTCCTTGCTATACTATCTATGTTTTATTAAAAAAAAAAAAAAAATTTAAACAGCTCTTTCTGGGTATTGCAGTTTCTCTGTCAGTTAGTATTTAATGGAAAATAAAATGTAAATACCTTCATTTGTTGTTAATTATGTCATGTATGAAATTTAACGAATAAATGTTCTTTCCTTTTTTCGGTTCCTCGGCATCCTGGGCTGGTCCAGATGACTATTTTGAGCCTTCCTATGGTATAATTTTATTAATCTGATTCTCCTTACTCACTCAAGCTCTCAAGAGCTTTTGAGGAGTCTCTATGGTCTATAGTTCTATTTTTGCCCAAGAAATCACCGCCTGAAACGTTTCGCAGTTATTTTTCAACACCCTGTATATTTAACTAGAGTAGAGCTCTTATTTTATTCCTCAGTTCCTGACTTATTTTGATCTACAGCATTAGGACTCTATTCACAAGGATAAAATTGTGTAGATTTTGCGTGTTTTATCATAGGATTCAGAATTTCTACTAAAATCATTCAACCTTTTATTAATTGTCTGAATTCTACCACCGAATATCCTTCCTCTATTACCAATACTTAAATTCCGTATCTTTCCACTCGAATTTCATGCGGTGATGCAAGTTTCTATCAAATCGAAGCAAGTTGCTGGTGCATCAAAATTACCTTGACGTATTTTGCCCAATCGATATCTCCATTTATGAAACATCCTGTGTATTTGGCGTCCGTAAAATATCCAGGATAATTATTACATTTCCATCATTAACCTTATCGTTTCTTGATTCATCCGCAGTATTTGTTCTGTCTATCGCGACAATGGAATTCAGACCAATTCTTATTCCTTTCTTTGATTCAAGTCCGGGATTGTGATAATTGCGTATTCGGGATGTCTGTGACTGCCCTCGGAGGTTTTAGGTGTACCTTTCTGTGAACTTTATGCATCTTGTGATATTTCTGTGATTACAGTATGACAGTATGACGTGTGAGGTTTCAAACGATCTGTCTGCCTATGGGGCTCTTTTTCGATATAGTTTGAATAATGTTCTTCATTCTCCGGACAGGGATGATGTTAATATCAAGGTAATTTGCTATTATTTATTAATGGGAACTTAGAATATTGAATACGATTTCTCGTATTCAGGTCGCTATTTATGAATGACTCCAGTAAACAAATCAAATTTGGAACTCAACTCTGTTAACAACAAATTGTTCTCGAAATCCAGCGCGAAGACGACTAGTGTTAATGTAAATGTTCAGTTATTTAATGACATTTTCACATGTTTATGAACGAAGTGTGCAGAGTGATCATGTGCTTTAATGCGTATAATAATAATAAAACCTTATTGACTCCAATTGAAATCCCCACTGTAAAATCGTTAGATCGTGCGATACTAATATTTAAGTTTCCATACAGCCGTTGATAATAATTATATAGAGGTAAGAGCAAAATTTGCTGAAATTCACAACTTTCAACACTGTGTTGTTCATAACAAAAAAATTTGAGCAGTATTTAATTTCAGAGAATAAAATCGTTTCATTATTACACGCATGTTCCCACACAGCACAGACTCATTTCTGAAATATTGCTGGAATATGTTTCGGAAATATTTGAGATATTTCGGCTATATTGCGAAAGATATATGAAATATTTCAGGAATATTGCAGAAACATTCGAATGTCCGCCCCATAACCTAACATAGCAATATTGCAGAAATATTTCTCGATATATTTGTGCAATATTGTAGAATTATTCTGTAATGTTTATGCAGTTTTTTATTATATTGGAAAATATATATGAAATATTTCAGGATTGTTGCAGAAATATTCAAATATATGCTCTCTATCCTATAACGTCACAATATTGCAGACTTATTTTTTGAAATATTCCTGCAATATTGTAGAATTATTTTGTAATATTTATGGAATATTTTTGTTATATTGCAAAATATACCTATATGCAATATTTCAGGATTCTCGCAGAAATATTTCTGTTATTTCATGAGATGTGGTATAGGTTTAACTCACATAAGAAAATAGTAGGCCCAATTAATATCTTTATTCTACTGGACATTCAACATTTCTTTTTTTCAACTTTTTCCACTTCCCTGGAGGCTCGCAATTTGGCTTGGGCTAACCATTTCGATATGGGTTCAATAATCAAACATAGATAATCAAATCATTAGATCTGTTCAACTCTACCTTTGTACGTATATAAAAAGCACGTCAATATAACGTCTCAATAATCAGACCGATGAGATCACAACCTACTCTTTATAGGGCTGTGATAAGATGTTGGTATAACCTAAAAATATAAAATTTTGTATCAATGATATCTATAAACTTTTAGCTATTATACCTTAGATAATCAAATCAGCTTATCACTGCATTTATATTATTTAGAGCCAATTAGTCTTTAATAAACATTAAACTCACAACTAAATGAACTAACAAAGTAAAGTAACAACAGACTGCTTCACCACATGATACAACAACACTGGTAAACAGAAAAAATGGCGGCCTGACTAAAAGAAAAGAGAGGATGCGTAAAGCCTCGAACTAGAGAAAGAAAGCACACAAACATATTATATATTGCATGTAATGTTGAATTATTTCTGTCGTGATTTGTAATAAATATGTCTATGCATATATTCATAGGAATATACGCAAAACTATAAATTTTAACTTTGTAGAAAACTGTTATAGTTTGAAACATTTCTGTAATATTTCTGAATATGTCAACTGTAATATTGAAATACAATATTCCAGCAATATTTCTCAATATTGCAACTGTAATATTGAAACACAATATTCCAGCAATATTTCTGGAATATTGCAGCTGCAATTGCAATATTGCAATATTGTGGCAATATTTCCGGAATATTGTGTGCTGTGTGGGTTCTGTAGAACATCGCGCTATCATTTTGTCCAAATGTCTGTAATTTTCGATTTTTTTACTGAAAATGGTCTAAAACACTGGGGTTCGACTTCCTGATGAAGAATTCTAGGTCAAATTTGATTCTGTCCAGCCGGCCGTTGTCACGACAACTTCAGAACGGAAAGACATAGCGATTTTCAGGGTAGGGGTCGCGTCTGATCGAATTTAAACTTGGTGAGTAGTTGTATGATACGAACTCAAAGACGTTTGTGAAATTTTGTGACAATTGTATCACTAGAAGATTAGAAAAGGAATATTAAAAAATATTATTTGTGACGGTAACCTGAGAACGGAAAGAGATTGCGACTCGAAATGTTCAGGTTAGGTTGTGCATCTGAATGCGACATTCGAGTTTGTTTATAGGCATAATCGGCCAAATGGTTTTGGAGTTATACCCATCAGAAATTTGGTTGTTATTTCCTCAATAACTCGAAAAATAAAAAAACGATCCAATTCAAACATGGTAATTAGTTGTAGAATGCCAACGCGAAAATTCTTTCCAAATTTCGTGATGATCGTGTCACTAGAAATTTAAAAAAATATCATTGAAAATTATTGAAAAAATTATCTATATCAGAAACTATCCGTCCGACATCGCCGAAATTTTTCGAGAGCCTTCAAAAACAAACTCCACTGCCAAGTCCCAAGTTCGAACACGATCGGATCTATATTGTTGGAGATCCGAGCAGCCTTGGGTGAGTTCAACATAGCTAGATGGGTGATTGTTGCCTCGATAACTTTCGAACGAAAAGAGATATGAACTTGCAAGTTTCAGGGTAGGTTTCACATCCCAATGGAATCGTTAAGTTCGCTGTTGGGCTTATTCGGCCCAAGTGTTTCGGAGTTATACTCACCTGGAATATTATTTCCTCGATAACTTAAAAAATGGAGACCCGATGGAATTGAATCTTGGTAACTAGTTGTAGAATATCGACATAAAGACTAGTGTGAAATTTTGTGGGGACCGTACCATTAGAAAATGAAAAAGGATTACGAAAAAATATGATGTATCTCACGATAACTTGGGAACGGAAAGAGATAGCGACTTGCAATTTTCAGGGTAGGTTGCGCATCCGAATGCGATATTTAAGTTCGTTAATTGGCATAATCGGACAAATGGTTTTGGAGTTTTATACTCATCTGAAATTTATTTTTTATTCCTCTATAACTCAAAATTTACTAATCTGATCCAATCAAAACTCGGTGATTACTTATAGAATGTCGAAAACGCAAGAATTTTCGCGTTGGCATTCATACTCTAATGTCGCATTCAGATGCGCTACCTAAGCTGACAATTTCGAGTCGCTATCTCTTTCCGTTCTCAGGTTATCGTGACATAAATAATATTTTAAAATAATTTTTTTTAAATTTTCTAGTGATAAATTCACACAAAATTTCACAAACGTTCTCAGACTTGTATTCTACAACTACTCATCAAGTTTCAATTTGGTCGTTTTTGTATTAGTTTAAAACCAAATTATAACTCGGAAACCATTGGGCCGATTATGTAGAATCAAATTTGACCTCGAATTCTTCATTAGAGTGGAACCAAATCATTTTCGACGAAAATTTGAAAATTACAGACATTTGGGCAAAATGATAACGCGATGTTCCCCAGAACATGCGCACAAAAATCGTCGAATTGTTTTTCGCTATACATATTTACTTGGATTTCGTGACAACCGCAGCTCCGGAAAATGTTTGCTAAAAGATTTGAAAACTAGAATCTTCAAGCTTTAAAATGCTATTTTCCTATCTTTGTTACAACAATTTTGGCTTTTTTGTTTTTCTGAAATCCAGCCCATCAAAAATGACAGAAAAATAGAAACAAATTTTTCACTCCCATAATTTATGTTTATGCGATGAGCATATTTTACCGAGGACATGATAAACCTTTGTTTGAAATTTGCGGCGTTTCTCAACATGGAGTTTGTCAATTTTTCCTGCTTTGCATTGTATATTTTTTTATCGATCAGGAAGCTCGATATAGCAGGATAAATGTGGGATTTCTACGATGTAATCGAGTTTAATTGAATTGAATTGGACGCATTCAAGGTAAATTTCAACGAAAATAAACCACTTCTTACTCCTTGACATATATGCTTTAACTGATACTATTCGCCAATTATAAATTGTGATATTTATTTCATTGAAGGAGTCATAATTCGTCCAAACTCGTACGATCCAAGACCTGTGCCAGAGTCATGCTTGGTTTGATTTGTTTATTATTAAGAACGGACATTCAAAAAATTCGCGTGTAATGATCGAGTTTCAAGATCGTTACTCTTATATGAAAATATTTGCCATTGGAAATTAGAACTCCAGTTGTATAAATTAAACTCGATTTGCCTTTCAACGGATCGATTAATTTACAACTTGAAATTATTTATAGTTTTCATGATAGCAAATTGTAAGGTTGAGAGCATCACTAAGAATGCTTGAAATTGTTTGTTTGTTTATAAAGGCTTAGCGTAAATAGTTCGTATGTTCTTAAATTGGAATCAGACAAGCCTGAAATTTACCTACCCATTATTATTCATCATATAGTGGAATCGTAGACAAGACAAATCAACACCGATTTGAATAATTTTAATTCGTTCGAAATCATTTATTATTGCAGGGGTATTATTTGACGCATAGTTCTGAATGATTCATAATACAGGATGTTTTCAAACCAAAATCGCATATATACATAATATGCATGATAGGGCTGCTATCCACCCCCGAAGTCGCATGCTATTCCACGAATTTTCGAGTACAGCTCTGTCTGATGCATTGTATCTCTGTAACTGTTAGACGTCAAATAATAAAACTGGCCGTCTGTTAACACGATAACTCTCGAAAGGAATGAACTAGACGGTTGAAATTTTCAGAGTACCTAGGTTTGGGAGATAAATATCTCGGTTAAGTTCGTTATTAGGCAAAATCGGCGGTTTCGGAGTAACAAAAAAAATATTTTTCTACATTGCAAATTTCAAGCTCAATTTTTTTAGGATGCAGTTTCATCACAAGAAACCATTGATATCATTCTCAACTCAACTTTCGGAGATATGATTTTCAAAATTTCGATAATTAATCGAAATTTCATGATTTTTGTATTTTAATTTCTTTTATGATGCAGTTCCATCATAACAATCCATCGATATCATTCCCAACTCTGGGAGAACAGTCCTTTCGGAGATATGATTTGTCAAAGTTTGAACAAGAGTGCCAAAGCTCCTGTCCACAGGACTTTCCCACATTTTTTTTATTTCAGGTAGTAATTCTAGACAAAATTTCCTTTCGATTGACACGTTATTGAACTATGTAAAAAATGTAAATAATAATAATAATAATAATAATAATAATGGTTCTTTATTTCAAATCCTATCCAAAATAACAAGTTATGTGGAGACGAAGTGAAATAGTGTCAACAACAAATACAAATATAGGTAAATCTAATAGGTGCAATCACAATCAACTGAGAAAATCCTCCAGACTGTAAGGCTCCAGTTCTAATAGAAATTTATATAATCTCCTCTTGAAACATTTTTCATCTCTTATAGTTTTGATATTGATTGGTAGTGAGTTATATATCTTAAGGCATCTAAATTCAACCTGTCTCTGAGATGTTGTTAAATTCAACCTGGGATAGAGATAGTCCACATTTCTTGTCTCATAAAAATATTTCCGGTTCTCGTATTTTTCAAATAATTTTTTATTGTCTCTAATAAATAGGGCACACTCTTGTATATCGGGTGTCCCAAGGTGAGTGGCCTATTAGATTATTATGGAAACTATTAATGGTAAAGATTTTAAATTTTGTGGATCGATATTTGGCCATGTATGGTACATTTTCAAAATAATTTCACAATTCCAGTGTTGCCGGATGTACGACAATTTGGCAACAACTTTGTTATTTTAAATGGGACATCCGGTATTTCTATTTTTTTTATGATACTCCATAAAATACTGAATCTATTCATTCTGACTTTTTCATACCTATCTTTAACGGTTTCTTAGTTATTAATTATTTTTCGAAGTTTTAGATCAAATTGGCGTGTTACGAAAATGACTCTAGTTCGCTCAATATTTGAGATTTGAGTCAGAAAATTTAGCAAATCATTAGATATTGATCTGGTTTATGTCACTGCTTTTGAATTATAGTTGTCAGTTATAATAAATAGTTTCCATAATAATCTAATAGGCCACTCACCTTGGGACACCCGATATATATGGCATAGATAGTTAAAATTCCCGTCTTCTTGAATTCGTTTCTGCAGGATTGGTCATAATTCAAATTATTCATTATTCTGACCGCCTTCTTTTGTGCAATAAAAAGTGAATTCATATTTCCTTTTAATATGTAACTTGAAAACTATTAATTTTAGGTATGGTTCCATGTCATGTCAATCGAAAGGAAATCTTGTCTAGAATTACAAATCTGAAATACAAACAGGGCATTCCATTAGAAAAAACCGAGTTTTTCTGAAAAAACTAAAAAAAAAACTACATTCATCATTTGTGAAGAACTAGTGGATTGTTATTGAAACCATTTAATAATTAATGTACCTCCCACAGTGTCCTTTAATGATTATTACTTAAATAAACAGCATTTTTAATAGGTATAAAGTTTTATTGTTTAGCGTCTAATAGTCACTGAGATACAAGGCGTAAAAGTACCAATCTTAGGTGTCATAATTTTTCTTAAAATGCAAATACATATCTCCAAAACGATCAAAGATAGCCATATATATATATTATTATTATTATTATTATTATTATTATACTGATCCTCCTGGGTCTTCCACAAGGAGACCCCTCATAAGCTCTAAGAGCTTGCCCTGAGTTAAGAGAACCAGTTGTGTTCTGTGTAGGTATATATATTATATATATATTATATATATATTCTGTGTAGGTATATATATGGTTGATTAAATAGACCTTATTTTTCGAAGAGGAATCTAGATTTGGAATGAAAAAATTAAATTCAAAACGTAGGTCTATGACTCACCTCATATGTTGGATTTACATACATCAGTAAATTATAATTAGAGCATTATATGTAATCATAAAATTACGATAAATTATTGAAAAATCATATCTCCGAAGGTATTAGTTTGTTAGAGTGGAGAATGATATCAATGGATTCTTATGATGAAATTGATTCTTAAAATAATTTGAATTTGAAATTTGTAATGTAAAAAGATATTTTTTCTTGTTACTCCGAAACCACCTGGCTGATTTTGTCCCATAACGAACTTAGCCAAGATATTTATCTCCCAAACCTACTCTGATAATTTCAACTGTTTAGCTCATTCCGTACGACAGTTATCGTGTCAACGGCCGGTGGGAGAGAATATATTTTGACCACTTATTATTTATCAGTGAGTCTAACCAAAACGTTCGAGACCATTTTCAGCCAAAAATTCGAAAACTACAGATATTTGGGCAAATTGATACGCACTCTGTTCCGAGGAACAAGAGCGCCAAAAATGAGGGTTGCCATTTAAAATAAGGAAGTTGATAGCTACTTCCGGTATAACCGAAAGTGGTAGAAACTGCCAGTATTTTAAAAATGTAGTTCAAGGTCGAGAACCTTTATATGTGAATTTTTATGAGCTTATCATTTTTACTTTCCCATATAAGGCTAATCAATTGCCCCTTTAACATAATGGCCCTGTATTCTAAAGACCGCACAGTCAGTGCTTCACAAGAGGTGGTTCCAAAAACCTATGCAACATTCTAAGAATTAGGAAAACAAAAAAAAAAGGTTTATTTTTCGTTTTTAGCTTAAATAAATAGAAGAAATCTAATGGTTTACTTCAAAAGCAATTTCTACAAGCGGCGTGAATAAGCGTATCAGTGGAAACGATTAGAAAACGTCGTGCCAGATAATTGTTTGGTAGGAGACAATTAAGAATTACACAGCTATGCAAGCACAACAAAAGCAATCGATGAGTTTGTTGTTTGAAGCAACAAAACTGGTCGATAGAGAATAGAGAAAAATGTCATACTTTCGGACTAAACCAGGATTCGTTTATCATCTGATGACGGCGAGTCCGTGATTTCAGGTGCCGTGGAAGGTAAACAGGTGATCCGAGAAGGGATCTACCGGGCGGACTTCCTCGCCAGACAGGTAGTTTTGAATGATAAGAAGAGGTAAATTTCAATTATGTACGGCCGGCCGTCCGTTGTAACGATAACTTTTGAAGGGAAAGAGACAGTGACTTGCTATTTTCAGTATAGGTTACGCAGCCCAATGCGACGATTGAGTTCGTTAATGGGCATAATTGGACGAACGGATTCGGAGTTATACCGAATCGAAATTTGGTTGCTATTTCCCCTATACTCCAGAAAATACTGATCCGATCGAATAGAAACCTAGTAATTAGTTGTAGAAGGCTGAATCACAAATTTGAGCAAAATTTCGTGAGGATCGTATCACTAGAGAAAAAAATAAAAAAATTCCTCATTAAAGAAATGAAAATTTCAGAAACTTCTTGTTAGATTCCGCTGAAAATCCGCACAAACCTTCAAGCCGCCATTTTACAATGGATTACCGGATTATAGCTCGATCGACTTAGAATTTTTGGAATTATTTTATTGTAATGCCCAATGCATTCTTGGTGTGCCATGAATTCTTTCACGTTTCAACACTGGCTTTCTCCATACTCAACTTCATGCAGTATTTCGTGAGGGTGTGTGAGGCGTGATGGATTGTAAAAACGTGAAACAGTAACTGATCCAAAATTCTCAGAAACGCGAACGACAAGAATTAGCCTGAAATTGAAAAAGTTATCAAACGAGGAGGAAAAGAACCATTCAGAGTAAACATTTAACTTTCCATAAATGAACATTTGGTGGACAAGAATCGGAAACTGTTGAAACGGACACAAAATTTCTGAACTTCCTTAACTTTTGTGGAGCGGTATATTTTCAACATATTCTCACTTCCGGTTATGCGGGAAGTTACCATCAATTTTGAAATTTAAAATGGAATACCTACGTTTTTCATCACCTTTAGATTGCTTGCTTAATTTGCTTCATTTTATATACGCATCATATTTACTTAGTTGCCATGGTTATGGGGATATACCTACTTTCACGAATAAATGACTTCGGTCCGCCAGTAAAATCATAACATCAGAACTATTCTTAAAAGAGAAATACGTGAAATACCCGACAATAACTCTTAACGAGATTAACAAGATTCAAGAAGTTCACATCCATAATTTATAAAATAGATTTTTTTATACTTAAACATCTTATTTTCCATAATCTATAAGAAATTTCTTTTTATTCTTGTCAAATTTTGCACTACAATAATATGGTGAAATGTGCAATATATTAATATCCAATGACATATCCATCATAAATACTTTCAAGTAATCATTAATGGTTATTTTGGTAGTTAAATTCACTATAAAATGGTTCCTTTCTGAGTTTTTTTCCCCTAACTCGGAAAAATATCCATAAAATAAAAAAAAATATTATTTTGTCAATTGCTTCTGCGTTAGAAATACAAGATATTTGTCAGGAGCAATGTATCAAACAATGTTGCCTAATAAACAATAACGAAACAGCATCAACGATAAAACAACTATTTCGTAAGGAAAATCTTTAAAATTATTTTTTGTTGATACCTATTCTGAAATTCGAAAATTGTGACATTGACAATCTTTGAAGATCATAGTAACATAGTTTATTTTCGCATAGAAATTTCCAAGTTCCCACTCCTTTTTCAACAAATTCAAGCAAATATGGGCAATTCCAATTGAGCAATTTGCAAAATTGCATTCTTTGTTAAACAACATACAAGTCGACTACTTAAGTTTCGTTTTATTGTAATCAGACTCTTGCATCAGAATCTTTGTTTTACTCCAATAACCCAGGATCCCAGTTAGTACTAAGAAGGGGTCTAACCCTTAAAAATTGCTCCAGAGCAGGAAATCGTTTTAACACCTTTTGGGGGTCCTGAATAATAAGTATCTGAGTTTGCGATGGTTTCTAGGTTGTGCTTCAGATTTGAGGGCCTGAAAACCAAGAAATTTTCGCAGTTTTTTTTAGTATTTCGCTTATAACTCGAGGAAATTTTATTTTCTTCCTTTTTGAATAACGTTGCATTTAGCGTCTAATGGCCGAAACATAGAAATCGGTTTAGCAGTTCAGCAGCAATCGCCCGTCAAAGATGTGCAATTTTTACAAGCTTAACTCAAAAGATAAAACCCTCAACTTCAAACGCTTTTAGATCGAAAAAGAATGCACCGATTGAAAAATGTCATAGCACTAAACATAGAAATGCAATTGTAAATCAGATGCATTTTGAAATTATCTCACTTCTGTGCTGAGATATGAATTTTGAGCCGAAAGAGTCGTAACGCCAAATTTCCGCTAAGGCAGTCTTTGCGATTGCAGCAGAACTCCTGAACCGATTTCGATGTTTTGAACGCCATTAGACGCTAAATGTAATGTTCTTCATCTGTAGGATGCGTACTTTTCGAGTTCTAAGCATAATACTGAAACTATTAGGCTATTAGGGTTTTTAGGCTCTAAAATCTGAAGCACAACCTGGAAACCGTCGCAAAAGCTGATACTTATTATTTAGGACCCCCAAAAGGAGTTGAAACGATTTCCAGCCCTGGAGCAATTTTTAGGGGCTAGAGCACTAATATGCCTGGGCTACAATCCATCATGTGATCTCCATGGATTGTACATTGCTATCTATCATAAATACTTTCATTCTGTAAAATACTGGGTTTATTTGTGTGTATATTTATTCCATATGAGAAATAAATATCAGGTGTAGAATTGATCCTGACCGATATACTTTCTTATTTTGCCCTTCTAACCTAAGAAAACTAACGTCATTTCGTCTTCACAATTGAAAATATATGATAATGCAGCCCACTCTAATCAAGATTAAAAGCTGATAAACATGCAGAAGATTCTCGTTATTTGAGTCATGACATCGAGTGAACGAACACGTCCGTTGCAGAAATATATCAATCTCGACATGATTTAGGTCTCTGGCAAATTGTCAAAAGACACATTCTGCAAAAATATTCAACAACATTGATATTCTTGGATAAAATAAGTGGGTCAAAACAGACAATTTTATATAGGTTGTTAGTGCCACGGTTTCGTTCAAAACTTCATTAGACATTGTGGAAAATATTTAAATGGGAGTAGAATTAGACGGAATTGGAATGAATTTGCTACACCCTTTGTGTAACGATGCTGTGTTTGTGGTGGCGTAAAGACCCATTCGAATACATACATTTATTTTTGGTCGAAAATAAACAGTTCTTTATTTGTGGCGGCGTAATGTATAGCAGTGGTTTTATTTTCAATAATTTATTCCGAGTATTATTCCTATGATACAAATCAATCCAATCGTACGGTTGTGCCATGAGGGCCTAGGAATTGACATTTATTCGAAAACGCCCTGTATAGCAGTAATTTTTTTTAATATCTAATACTATACGAAATTACTCACGTAATTTTATGAAAATATCGACTTAATTCCGTCCATAACCCTTTTCACAAAGTTAGAATTCCGATAGAATTGGAAACAAAAATGAAATAGATCAATAAGTTCGGCTACGGGATCGATCCCGGTACCGTACCTACTTATCAAGAAGACGAATCCCTATCACTGGGCCACTGAAGCACTAAACAATTAATGTATATTCCGTAATTTGAACTTATGTTATTACTGACCTTTGAAACTTTGTTTTCTAATTTCAGAAATATATTATCATGTTACATATTATTCGATCAAGTTTAAATCGAGAGCTTGGCTGTAAAATAATTCACATATAATAGACTAGATATACTAATTCTCACTAGGTATTGAACGAATGTTATTAATGACGTATCGACTTCTCAAATTTGACAATTCATTAAATTGCCTCCATAACTTCAAAAATAAAAACTGTTGACATCTTCGCTGGCCGAGTGTAAAACCAGTGGACCAGTACATCTCGATCGTTAGAATATTTCAATATTTCGGCAATGTCTTCACACCAGTATGGATCCGATCGAGTTCAAATCTAGTTTAATGAAGTTTAATGAAAAATAAGGTTTTGAAGGCTCTGCAGAATTTCAACGATATCTGACGGATAGTTTCTAAGATACAGAATTGTTTTTAAATATATTTTTTTTTAATTTTCCAGTCATGCGATCCTCACAAAATTTTGAATAAGTCTTCGTGTCAGTATTTTTCAAATAAATACCGCGCTTTGAACCCATCAGATCAGTATTTTTCGCGTTATAAGGAAAACAAAATTTCGGACGAACGAATTGATAGGCACTCCGTTCAAATTGGACAATTGGACCAATATGATGAAAATAATAAACTTTCACTCAAAATATGTACCGTTTCTGATGGTCGTCAGTGGTGAGCAAAATAGAACACATTATACATTGAGTTGTCAACTTCTCGTCAATCTTGTCAAGTTAAAAAAAAAATTTTTTTTAATTATTAGTAGAATTCTCTATTACTGCCAGAAATATCTGTGTCCATGCCAAATTTTGTTGTTATGCTCTGTAAATGTTTTGTATTATATTTGAAGAAATAACTTTCCTATGTGAAGGTGCATCGAAAAGCAAACAGTAAAAAGTTGTGAAATTCCCAACATACATAGATAAGGGATTTAATTTTATCCTCGTTTTTAGTTGATAAGGAGACTGCAGCTGATGCATTAGCTGTGCGTGCATATATGTACATATAGGAATACGAAAATGCAATAGTGCAAATGAATATAAGCATAAATGTAATTTGTGTTATACAGTGTGGAAAAGCCAAATAGAATAAATGCATTATCTTGATAACTGTACATATTAATGGAAAATCCCGAAACACGTCAAATTCAAATTTTAAATTGTCATTCTTCTTCGTAAAAATGGGAATCCTACCTTCGACTCCCTTGTACAACCCCCAACTTTTCAAATAGGTAGTATGGGCTTGTGATACATCTTTTGAATGGTCCGTCATTCTCTATTCAGAAATGTTATCACTTTCATGTTTATTGCAAAACTCTTAATAGAAAAAAAAAGAATCATTTTAATATTCATTATAATATTCCCTCGAATATTCCCAAATCTTATTACAATAATTCTGAACTCATTTCCTTCAAGATGAGAAATAAATTGTGCGTGAAGTCCCTCCGGGCGGAAGAAGTGAAACTTCGTAACACAGAACACAAATAATGTAGCTTCGTAATGTAGAAATGAAAATAGGAAGAGGTAGAAAACTTCGCGCATGCGTTCGAGTGCCACGCATTCACTCTAGCTCTGTCTCTTTCTATTCCCCCTCCCCAGGAGCTTTGAACGTACAACTCAACAGTGCTTTCATACCCCCTCCATGTTAGCGTTAAACGTTCAACGCAACCTTCTTGGAAGTCGCATTAGAAGTTTCACTTAAAAAAAACATTACATTGTCTAGATAGTACTATGAAAACTACGAAAACACAATTCTTGAATTTCACAAAATAACTATCAACAAAATAATTCTAAAGATTTTCATTAAGCGTCTGACGAAGGAGTCTGATATAGACTCCGAAACGTTATGATATAGTTGTTTCTTCGTTGATGTTGTTTCGTTGTTGTTTATTAGGCAACATTGTTCAATTGATTGCTTCTTGTGTTTCTTACGCAGAAACAAATCACAAAATAATTAATTTTTATTTTATAGATATATTTCAGAGTTTGGGAGAGAAAACCCAGAAAAAAACCTTTCAATAATGAGTATACCTCCCACAGTATCCTTTAATGATTACTTTCTGTGGCAATCTTAGTTTCTTTAGAACACCTTCGCAAATTGTTTTGTGCTGAAAAGTTGTAGTTTATTTGCCACCTATAACCCAAGGGACAATAAGTAAAATAGAAGAGCAGTTTTGCGATTTTGGCAATGTAAGACAGATTAGATGTGAGCTTTACTCTGAAGAAAATCCACATAAATCGAGTAGAGATGCCTCCACAACATTCAATGTCAGCCATACATGGATTCTTAACATATTAAAACAAAATAAAATGCATCCCTATAAAATGATACCTACCCAGGAGCTCTTGGAATATTATCCAATTAGTAGACGTTTTGTTTTCTGATGGGTGCCCTTTTTCTCTCAACGGATAAGCAAATCGTCAAAATTGCCGCTACTGGTCTTCCGAAAATCCTCACTGGATGAGAGAGGAACAGACGCAATTTCCTCAAAAGGTTAATGTTTGGGCAGGAAATGTTCGAAACCATATCATAGGCCCCTTTTTCATTGAAGGTAATTTTATTGGCGATAATTATTTAGCACTACTTCAAAATGATGTCTTTCCAACTTTGTCAAATTTATATCCTGATCAAGGAAATCTTCAAGTAATACCTTGACGCAATATTTCCAAATCGGTGGATAGGAAGGCGGCGAACGATCGAATGGCCAGCACAATCCCCTGACCTTAACCCATTAGATTTCTTTTTATAAGGTTATATTATGTGAACTGCATTGTGTACAAAACTAAACCCCTTGATTTGAATGGCGTAAAGATCGAATATTTCTTGCCTTTAGGTCGATCACTCCTGATATGTTGAATAATGTTGGAAGAAATTTTGAATTGATGTTAGGATGTTGCCAAGGCGTTCGCGCTGAACACTTTGCACAACACTTCATTAACATTCATAATTTTGATACTACTTTTTTTATTACTTTTTAGTTTTTGATATTCTAGGTATATTGTATTACTAACAAGTCCATACTTCCTATTTGAAAAATTGGGGGTTGTATCTATCTTTCGAAGGGGGTTGAACTTAGGGTTCGCATTTTTTCGAAGAAGAATGACAATTTGAAATTTGAATTTGACATTTTTCGGGATTTTCCATACATATGTACCAGGTTTCCCACTATGATTTGACCCCACCTTCAACTTTGTTACGAATGGAGATACAAAAAAATATTCTGTACAAAAGTTGTGGGAAATCAACTGAATTCTTTCAGGATGTTTTCACGAATTAAAATATATTCAGGCTGGACAAGATATTGAGGGCTACTTCATTTTTTTTTTTAATGAACACTCTATATATTTTTTTTATATTTGGCTAGCTCTTTCTCAACTGATTTCGAATATACAATATGCATATGTTAGTTTATCTCTCATATTTTGAGAACTACAAAGTCTTAAATTCTGGGAACCACCTGGCAAACTAAGTAGTTAGTGGGAGGCTGTGATTAATCAACTAACTGCATTGGTAACGATATCACACGCTCCATTGGTAACAATATTTTCACTTTATGTGAAGAACAATAAAAACAAAGCATTACCAATACAGTTAGTTGATTTATCACAGCCTACCACTTGACAACTGACTACTGAGTTTCCATGTTGTTCCCAGAATTTAAAACTCTGTAGTTCTCAAAATAAGAGAGATAAATCAACATATGCATATATATTCGAAACCAGGAGAGAAATACCTAGCCAAATATAAAAAAAATCATGGAGTGTTTCATTTAAAAAAATGAAGTCGCACCCAATATCTTGTCCACCCTGTATATATTTCAATTCTTGAAAACATCCTGAAAAAATTCAGTTGATTTCGTACAACTTTTTGGCGCTCTAGTTCCTCGGAACTGAGTGCTTATCAATTTGCCCAAATGTCTGTAATTTTCGAATATTTCGATGAAAATGGTCTTAAACGATTTGGTTCGACTCACTGATCAAGAATCCGTGGTCGAAATTCATTCTGTCCGGCCGGCCGGTCCGATAACTCTCGAACGGAATGAGCTAGAGAGTTGAAATTTTCAGAGTGGGTTTGGGGGATAAATATCTCGGCTAAGTTCGTTATTGGGCAAAATCGGACAAATGGTTTCGGAGTAACAAAAAAATTTTTTTTTTTTATAAAACAAATTCCAAATTAAATTTTTTTTAATAAGCAGTTTTATCATAAGAATCCATTCATATCATTTTTAACTCTAACACTTTCTCTAATACTTTCGGAGATATGATTTTTCAAAATTTCAATGTATATCGTATTTCTACGTTTTCACAGAATGATAGAATTATTATGTGGGTATTCTATGAATTGTTATAATGTCAACTTATACTCTTGAGAGATGACGTTGTTTCATTCGAGCAATCGTATAAATATGAGAATGATAATATAATATCATACTTTTTGTTGGTTGATATTTTCATGCCGATGGTCAATCCATATGATGATGGGAATGGTAATGGTAAGTTAATAATATTGAGTTCAGAATATCTCCAAACTGGAATATTGTAGATTTGAGGAAAGATATATATTATCGTTCATCATATAATTGAGGAATGAATATCTCGGATGAGTTCGTTGTTGGGTAGAATTCGTCTATTGGTTTTGGATTGATAATTTTTGGCACTCTTGTTGAATTTAAATTCTTCTATGATGTTTGAATTCAATATTTCTGCTAAGATGAAGTTCTAAATTTCAATAATGAATCGTACTTTTATGTTTTCACTGAATGCTATAATTATTCTATCTAAGCTTTATTTATTATATGATCTGTGTACTCGTACATTTCATCCTGTTTTATATGAGAGAGTCAAATTCATTTCAGCTATTTTAATTTGGTTTCTTCCATGGTGCAGATCTCATTCTCAGATTGCTCATTTAATCTAGATAAATGAACTATTATTTGAATTTAATTTCCTTTATGATGCAGTTCTATCATAAGAATAAATTGATATAATTCTCAACTCTGAGAAACCAATACTTTCGGAGATATAATTTGTCTGTTTGAACTAGAGCGCCAGAAAGCTCCTGTCCACAGGGCTTGAACCAATTTTTACAGAACATTTTATTTTATCTCCATTCTTAACGAAGTTGAAGGGGGGGTCAAATTATAGTGGGAAACCCGGTACAGTAACCAAGATAATGAATTTATTACATTTAGCTTTTCCACGCTCTATGTCTGTATTGACATTAATGAATGCAAGTTTTACCATTAGGAGTTTAAGCTTTTCAATCGAAGAATTGACAGTGATGTTATGATATATCTTTTCCAAATAATGAAGATAACTCATGATATTATCTTCTACGAATCAAGAAAATCCGAATAGCCTCTTCATGACCAAACATTCCGCAAATCGAAAATTATTTGCTGATCCCTGCCCCTTAGTAGTTCCGTCCCTGGAAAAAGGTGTGCAGTGAACCATTACGATTTATTTTTGTCACAGGGACTTCCTGAATAATCGATCACTAAAGATAAAATAGAATCCACGTATTTTTTACGTAACAAGGAAATGCAAAACTAATTCAATTGATAATCATTTATGCTATTAGCAAAGCGGGTACGTTCACTGGGCGAATTTCGAAATTGTGTATGTATTATGAAATAAGTTCGATCGATATTCCTGTAACCACATATTAGAATATGGGTGTGGGCGTTTTAATTTGAAAAGTGTTTAATAAAGGATGTATCAATATGACAGATCGACAGTTAAACGATAATTAAAAATTGGGGCAAGCACTGACGTGAAGTCAGGAGCCTTTGCGCGCATGTTCTATTATCTATTCACCTCTATTTGACACTCTTAATCGAAAATAGCATCGATATATACCGTTTTCTCAGCTTTTATAAGATATGAATACTTTTCATACCATTTAAACGACATACTTGAGTAATGAGAGCATCGTCTATGATCACAGAATATTTAATTCGGACATATCGATGGCTAAATTTGTAAACCTGCTAACTCCAAAAATGAAAAAACTTTTCAGGAAATCGAAATATCTATTTTGATTTCATTTAATTCATATTTCAGAATTTTGTTGTACTTGTTCTACATGGATGGAAATATAACACTGTCTCATCAGGAAAAACACCTCATTCAACACCTAATTATGGATATATAAGCAAACAATCGAGGGGGAAACCGCTAACGAAAATTTATACACCAGAATTCCAACTCAACCGGAATTTCATTGGAATTCAATAGGAATTCTCTTGAAATTCTATTGGAATTCTATATTCTTGTACCCCAGAATTCCTAGCGGTTTACCCCTCGGTTAAAACCAACTATTTGGAGCTGTATACATGATTGTCCGATAGGTGTCGCACTCTTACATCAATAGGAATTCTCAATAATTCAATAGGAATTCCATGGAATTCAATAAGAATTCCAGGAATTCCATGGAATTCAATAGGAATTCCAGGAATTCAATAGGAATTCCAGGAATTCAATAAGAGTTCCGGGAATTCAATAGGAATTCCATGGAATTCTACTTTCTTGTACACTAGAATTCCTAGCGGTTTACCCCTCGCTAACGATGACTTAAAAATTTAAATTTTCATAAAATGTAGTTATATCAGCCGGTATACTCTAAGCCAACGATATGTATTCTATTGGAATTGGAATTCGTTGAACATCTAATAATATCCGGAAAAACTCACGCCAAAATAACTTCAGGATACGATATTCACGAAATTCCGCGAAAATTGGCGCGTTGGTATTCTACAAGTAATTAACGGGTTTTAATTGGATCGGATTTTTATATTTTGACTTATAGAGGAAATAACAACAAAATTCTAGACGAGTATAACTCCAAAACCGTTTGACCGATTAGGCCAATTAACGAACTTAAATGTCGCATTCCGATGGGCATGACCCTGAAAATTGCAAATCGCCATCTTTGTGGAAGTATTCTACGACTAGCTACCAAATTTCAATTCGATCGGATCTGTATTGGTTGATGACAAAATTATTACTCGGAAGCCGTTTAGCCGATTATGCCAATTACCAAACTTGTCCGTCGTATTTGGTCGCGCCACCTACCCTGAAAATTTAAAGTTGCAATCTCATTCCGTTCTCAAGGTATCGTGAGATACATAATATTTTTTCGTAATTTTTTTTTTATTTTCTAGTGGTCTGTATGTCGATATTCTACAACTAGTTACCAAGCTTCAATTCGATCGAGTCTATATGTTTTGAGTTATCGAGGAAATCATATTCCAGATGGGTATAACTCCGAAACCGTTCGGCCGATTATGCCCAACAACGAACATAACTCTCCCATTCGGAAGCGTAACCTACACTGAAAATTACAAGTCCCTATCCCCTTTCGTTCGAAAGTTGTCGAGGCGAAGGTCACCCAACCAGCTACTGAACTCACCCAAGGCTACTCGGATCTCCAACAATATAGATCCGATCGTGTTCAAACTTGGAACTTAGCAGTAGAGTTAGGTTTTAAGGCTCTCGCAAAATTTCAGCTATGTCGGACGAAGAGTTTCTGATATACAGGGTGTCCCAATGAAAATTTTCAAAGATTTAAAAAAACAGGTCAACTTCTGTTTTGAGGGGGATGAACTTCCATAATTAGTTTGTTCCGGAAAAACCACCCCCATGAAGGTGACATCAACCCCTAACATTTTTGGAATAGGGAAGAGATGTCGAGTATTGGTTAGTTTGGAAGTTATTTATGTTTTGCACACAACAAAGTTAAAATTGGTTCATTATTTACGAAATAATGTAATCATTGAACTAACCGTTAAAAGGTGATGTTGAACAGACAGTTGAGCCCTCCCAAACTCAAGAACCAAAGAGTTTTGACTTTATTCCTCAAATGAATTGGTGACTTATATTTCTTTCTGGATGATTGTTATTAAAATACCTTGCAGTAAATCTAGCATTTTCGTCATTCCGATAGTATGAATTGAGAATTTCTATTCTTTCTTCTATAGAATAGTCTATTTTCGCCCATGTAAGTTAGTCTCAAACCGAATTAGAATGCAGAAGCGAAAGACTGGAACACATTTGAGAAGGAATCTTCAAAAAAATAATATAATGTAATGAATTTTCACAAATTCAAAATGTTCCACGATTAAATACAAAAATTTGAAAATTTCAACTGCGATGTTTAGGTAACAGAAAAAACTTCCTTACTAAAACACATCCATCATCCTCTCCCTATTCGAAAAATGTTGGGGGTTGTTGCGAGCCTCAGGTGGTTTTTTCGGAACATTGTTGTCATGGGAAGTCTTTCTCACTAATACATACAAAACTTGAAAAATATTTTTAGATTCTTCAAAACTGTTAGGTTCTTGAGTTTGGTGGTTCAACTGTCTGTTCAACATCACCTTTTGACGGTAAGTTCAATTATTGCAATATTTCGTGTATACTTAACTGATTTTGAAAATTTTAACTGGGTTGTGTACAGAACATAAATAATTTTGAAGGGATTTATCGAGGAAAAATACGGAAGTTTCGTAGAGTTTTGCGTCTTTGGAGCGAAAAGATGGGAGTGTATTAAAAAAAAATTTTGAAAAGTCGAAAAAACGCCGATTTTGGCAAAAGGAGCAAAATTCTGGAAAGGAATCCGGAGGAACGGTGGCGTTCGGAACAACGGTATTTGCGGGAACGCGAAGACGAGATTCGAAATTAGTCCGTAACAGAGCCCTGTTTTCGACCCTCTCTTTCGTTTTCCCGGAAGAACGATAGGATAATGTGACTTTTCGCAAAAATCGTCAAAATTCTGACGTTTCACGTATTTCTCTGGCGAATTTTAATGCAGCTCCTTCAAGGTCCACGTTTTCGGTCTGAACGAGCGGCGAGAAATGTCAAATCGAATTTGAATTTCGAACGGAATTACTAGAAAATCTTGGAATCGTCTAGGAAATCTGCGAGAAATATGAACGAGTAACCGATTTCGATCGATTGCTTGACAGGATTGACGATATTCTGAAAATCGAAAGACGAAAATCATCCGAGTACTAAAAAATCTTTATTTGGTACATAATCGAAGCTGATTCACGTAGGCAACGTGGCCATGTGAGCTGAGGCGTTGGATTGGGAATTTATAGCTCCCGAGCCTCGCGGGGCGGCGAGATCGAATCTGAGCATTCGAAAAGCTTTCTCTTAATTTTTTTTCATTTTTATTCAATGAAAAACTTGAAGGAGCGTTACTCCGGTAAACGTATCTTGGGATTTGGATCTTTTCCTTAAGTTACGAAATCTATAATGAATATCCGTTCGATTGGTCGGATTTTTGCATTAAAATTACTCAAAATATTCAAACACTAAGCAGAAAATTAACGGTAGAAAATGAAAAACCCTCAGCCGTTTGTTTATTCATGCGCAAAATGTAAAAACAAAAAATATTGGTTATCCAAATGTTTTGGATTAAGTTTTAAAAAAGCTAGCAATTAATACAATATTTTTTTGTTTGAGTAAATGAATTTGATGTTCCAGTTAAATTTTTTTATTATTTCTAGACGTAGCGAAGCACGTACCGGGCCGCTAGTTTTTTTTTAATTATCTTTCTAATATCCTTCCTTCAATTATTATTAATTGTCAAGAATGAACATAATATACAATTTAGAAAGTGTCACCTACACCTACGATGTCTAAAACCTATCTCAATAATTAATTTGATTTATGGTTCACTATCCCACGAAAGGAGAAAATTGATTTTGCTCACAAATATAATTTATGGTGTGGTAGGACTTGTATAAGCAATGGGAAATGCGCATGTGAATCTGCTATTCAAGAAGTAACAGTCTTAATCGTGAGTTTCGATAATTCCAGACCATGTGGTGAAAGTACCCAGAAGTGGATTCGAAAACAATATTATCATATTTGTTAAAAATTCATATTTATTGATAATATGCGGATTTCATACGATCGTCTCTCTCTAATCTCACATATGGCAGATACGAACTATCAATTCCCCGGACACAATTTTCGGCTATTATTCAATTTCCTTTTCACTCGTGAGTCAATGTTTGTTTCGTTAACTTCGTCCTGGCCATGAAAATAGTGGAGAATATCGCGTGCGAAGGCGCGTGCTGCCTTTTTGACTTCGACAGTGTGGAGGCGAAGAGAACCAAATTCGAGGAGAGAAAGACGCCGGTAAAAAAAAGGAACGGGAAGAATTGCGGGAAAGAGGTTCGTAATAAATGCGAAAACTGGACTTGTGACAGGTGGAAGCTGGGTAAATCGAATTTTACCGGAAGATTTTCTCTACCGATCGCAGTAAGTTTATTTTTCAATCGATAACAAAACAATGTTCTATTTGTGTCTCTAGTTTGTTCAAACTTTGTTGGAATAATGATTTGGTGCCTTCAGAGAGGTGACCGTCTTATCGATGTCCAAACAAGTTCTGTGAATAAGAAACTCGAAATCATCCTCTAATAAATTTTTAATGTTTTCTGTTGATTACTGTGTCCACTAATAAATCGACCAGCGAAAAATGTTTGACACTCCTGAAATTTCCACTCTTCACTATTTAAAATACGTAAAATTCAGGAGCATTTGCGTGTATGTTCTATTGTCCATTCTCGCAAAGTTTCAGCGATGTCGGATGAATAGTTACTGATATATAGAATTTTTTTCCGTAATTTTCTATGATTTTTGGCGCTCTTGTTCCTCGGAACAGAGTGCTTATCAATTTGCCCAAATGTCTGTAACTTTCGAATTTTTGGCTGAAAATGGTCCTAAACGATTTGGTTCGACTCACTGATCAAGAATACGTGGTCGAAATCGATTCTGTCCGGCCGGTCGTTAACACGATAACTCTCGAACGGAATGAGCTAGACAGTTGGAATTTTCAGAATAGGTTTGGGAGATAAATATCTCGGCTAAGTAACGTTATTGGGCAAAATCGGTAAGATGGTTTCGGAGTAACATAAAAAAAAAATACATTACAAATTTCAAAATTAGTTTTTCTCAAGATGCAGTTTTACCATAGGAATCCATTGATGTCATTTTTAACTCTTACAAGCTAATTCTTTCGGAGAAATGATTTTTCAAAATTTCAATAATGAAGAGTACTTCGTATGATCTGTGTTGATACATGTCAACTTATTTTCCTGAGACATGATATGTCAAATTTTGATATTTAATGCCCATGGTTAATTCATATGATGATGGGAATATTAATGGTAAGTTAATGATATTGAGTTCAGAATATCTCCAGTAAAAACAAAACTGAAATATTGGCTAAAGTTTGAATTGATATAATACAATTTTTAGAGTGGATTTGAGGAAACATTTATCATTCATGATAGAATTGAGGAACGAATATCTCGGATGAGTTCGTTGTTTTGGCACTCTTGTTGAATTTGAATTCTTTTATGATGTTTGAATTTAATTTCTGCTATTATGACGTTCTATCATAAGAATCCATTGATATAATTCCCAACTCTTACCAATACTTTCGGAGATATGATTTGCCAAAGTTTGAACAAGAGCGCCAAAACTCTTGTCCACAGGGCTTGAACCAATTTTTTAAAAAAAATTCTATTAATACGATCCTCACGAAATTTTGCAAGAATTTTTCGCGTTGGCATACAACTAATAACCATGTTTGAATTTAATCGGTTCTGTATTTTTCGAGTTATTGAGGAAATGACAACCAAATTTCAGATGGGTATAACTCCAAAACTGTTTGGCCGATTATGCCTATAAACAAACTCAAATGTCGCATGCAGATGCACAAACTAACCTGAAAATTTCAAATCGCAATCTCTTTGTTCTCAGGTTATCGTGACATAAAAAATATTTTTCAATAATTTTTTCAAATTTTCCAGTGATTCCCACAAAATTTCACAAACGTGCTAAGGTTGATATTCCACAACTATTCACCAAGTTTCAATTCGATCGGATTTATATTGGTTGAAAATAAAATTATTACTCGGAAACCATTGGACCTATTATGCCCATTAACGAACTTGTCCGTAGTATTGGGATCTCGTTCCGTTCTCAAGTTATCGTGGCAACGGACGGCCGGACCGAATCATATTTGTCCCCGAATTCTCTATCAGGTAGTCGAACTCAATCGTTTGAGACCATTCTCAGCTTAAAACTCGAAAATTACAGATTTTTGGGCAAAATGATAACGCGATGTTCCCCAGAACATACGCGCAAAAATTGGTTGAAGCAGTGACGTGAAGTCAGGCCATAAAAAATCAGTAGTTCCTGTGAACGACGAGAAATCGATAAATTTTGGTCTTCACGAACACTTTCACGTACGGCACCAATATTCTCTTCACTTCTTGCATTTTTTTTTGTCTCACTGGCACTGTAACATCATCAAGTGCAAAATGTGCAGCTTCTTCGCCAAACGTCCAATTGTTCTTTTATCCGGAAGATTATAACGACCAAAAATTAAAGTTAAATCACGTAAATTTTAAATGATAGATCACGATTTTTCATAATAAATTTGGATTATTTGTAAATGTTGTTGAAGCGCATACCTTTCCATGAATAAATGGTAGATATTTACAAATACAACTGTCAATATCACAAATAAAAAATGGTTGACGTGCGTGAGTAATGTCAATTTTGAAATGGGGCGTTCCCATTGGTAGACCCTTTAGTTACCAAGTTTCAATTCGATCGGATCTGAAACTGTTTGGCCGATTATGCTCATTAACGAACTCAACGAAGTGCCGTTGTAATTCATTCTTCCCATTTTGGATGGTTGCAATTATTTTCTCTGAAAGTTTTACGTACTATTCTTGCCATGGGGGACTCTCTTGTCACATTGTTCATCACATGGCTGCGAAGTACACTGACAATTAATTACTTCTATTCAGCACTATCGGATAATTTCCTCAACTCCACCTCTTACTATTCAAATCAAAAAAGGAAATTAGATTTTATTATAGAGGGAAAGCAGTGTAAAAATACGTTCTTACATGACTATCTGTTACCATTGTTCATTATGTATATCGGTTTTCAGGAAGCTTGGCAGAAGTGAAATGAGAATGGTATTATTCATCACCAAGTAGGTCTAGATCAAATTTCATGATGCTCTTTAAATGGTCAATAATTATATCCGGTTACCAGTCGCGAAAGAAGCTCATAAAAATTTTCTATATACGGTCAAATTATAGAGTAACTGGTTCGACAATTGGGAATGTACTTTCTTCGTTAGATAAAAGCGTCAATAATTTGAATAGGTCGTTAGGCGTTGAGCTCTACTTTGGCATTATCTATTTGTTATTTTAATCATACTCATGCGTGGATAGTTGACGAATTATTCATAGTTAGCGTTGAATGACAAATGCAATATCAAGCAAAAACTTATTGTTTAACATTAGTGTATACCAATTAGCATTAGCGTATCAGTTCTGTATGTTAAATTACAACGTTAAAACTCCCTTTATACGTCTGCCCGACTAGCTGGGAGGTCATAGATACACTTATGCTTCCTGGAATTAGGCGTGATAATTGATAAATCTGGTTTTTAATAAAATAAATTCCTTTGATTAAAAAGAAAGAAAAACTTAGCTCAGATAATCTTCCACGGGTAATTCGTCCAGAGACAATTAAGGTACTCTTCCTAATGACTACTCAGGTAATTCTTCCTGATGAATGCTCAGGATACTTCCAGGTGAAGTATATGGATTCTTCAAAGTGGACCTCAGGATCGCTCCAGATTCAATATAGATAATGTAGGGATCAATACCAGGTTTACAGTAAACAAACTATATTGATAGCGTTAGTTTTCGCTAAGAAATTATTGACATTGACGCCTATGTGTTTTGGGCAACCTTAGTCGTTGAATTTGTGATATGTTATGTTGGTACTGACGAGATCTTACAAATTGAAAAATACATACCTGCATGTATCTGGAATAGCCTCGATTAAATCTATATTTCTATGTTACTTATGGGCAAAGACAGCAAAAAATAAAATGTTCCTTTTTTTACAGACATTCACTGCATGGTGCAACAGTCATTTAAGAAAAGCAGGCACTGCCATAGACAATATAGAAGAAGACTTCAGAAATGGTCTCAAACTCATGCTTCTACTCGAGGTTATTTCCGGAGAAACACTACCAAAGCCAGACAGGGGCAAAATGCGTTTCCACAAAATCGCTAATGTCAACAAAGCTCTGGACTTCATTGCCAGCAAAGGAGTCAAGTTGGTCTCAATTGGTGCTGAAGGTAAGATCTCTCAATTAAACTCTGGTAAGATCTCATTGGTGCGATTTTTTTCCCTGGAGCATCCTTTTCAGGTCTGCGAAAAGCCAGTATTCGCTTGGACTCAATCTGGCGAATTCGAAGTGAAATTCATGCAATTTGACGATCGCAGCCATTGTCTTGTGATATGATGCATTGTCTTGCTGGAACAGTGTTTTTTTTTTGTTCCCTCAATCGGTCCAATAACACTGTGTAGTATTCAGAATTTATCCTTTTTTCTTTCTCAAGATAGTCAATAAACAAAATACCATGCGCATTCCAGAATACTGACGCCATAACCTCGCCCGCCGACTGTTGTGTCTTTGGTCGCTTTGGAATGCTTCCGACCGCCTCAACCCACTCAGCTGACAACCGCTTTGACTCTGAAGTGTAATGGTGTTTCGAGGTTTTATCCATGGTCGCATAACGACGCAAAAAATCCGCTTCATTATGGTTAAAAAGCTTCATACAAACCTCCGAATCGTCGACATGTTGTTGATTTTGATCCGGACTGAACATACGCGGCACCCACATGCCGCTAATATTTTTCATCCCCAAATTGTCTTTAAAATAGTAAGCACTCTGCCATATGATAACTTTGAAATCTCAGCTAGCTCACTTCCATTTGGAGGTCAGTAAAAACAGTTTTCTTGATTTTTTTGACGTTTTCTTCGGTAACAGCCGTATTTTGACGACCACTGCGTTGAGCATCGTTGACGTCGCTATGGCCACGTTTAAATGCATTATACCATTCGCTGACAGTTGATTTCCCTGGAGCAGAGTCCGAATAATGCTGATCAACCCACTCATTCGCCCCTTTCGCATTTTTTCCGATCAAAAATCAATGCTATATCCTAAGAAATTCTTTCTTATCCATTTTTCCACAAAAACACCTAAGTTGATTGTGTTTGTGTTAGACCGATGCCGATTGAGCTAGTAGCCCGTGCTAAAGCCTAGAGAGGCTCATTGCACGTCGGTCGGTCTCCTATTAACTGACAGGGACTCATGGTTGATTCCTTTGAGCTCGGGTTGCTATTTGCCATGGGATCGACTATTATATGTACTGTATGTATACTATATATATTTTATGGGTCTCATGTAGCATCCCCACTGCCTTGTCGGTGTACTACCTACATAAGGTCCATTTTCTTAGCAAGTAGGATTAGGATTAGGCCCTTGACTAGGTTCTTCGCACGGTTTCTGGCACTCAGGGTCGTGTCATCGGCCCTATAGTGAAGATTCCATCTTGTGTGGGCTGGACAGCCAAATATGTCATGTGAGGCAGTTTTGTCTGCCTCTCCAAATTTCCTACAAACAGGGACTTCTCGGAGAATCCCCATGTTGTGCAGGTGCTTTCTCGGGGTACAGTGTCCGGTTAGTAGGCCAGTTACTGCCCTGAGCTTACTCCTACACAGCAGCAGGACTTCTTCAGTTAGTGAAGGGCATGGCTGCCCCATCATCAACTTACGATGTCGCAGACCCGAAGTTTCGTTCCAGTCCATTTTTCAATGACGCCTTGCACCGCCGATTTGGTCACCCCTACTCCCGGCTCTGGCCCGAAGAGGGGAATAGCCGAGCCCTCTCTAGCGATTGTGTCAGCTCTTCCCTTCAACTCAACTCGGTTTCTAGCAGCCAAGGTTTCCAGGTGCTATCGGCATTCTAGCACAAGTCTGGAGTTAATTCTCCAGCTGGCTATTGCCTCAAGGGCTGCTTAAATGCAATTCGTTTGTTCCTATAGGAATAGCACATGCGAATATTCGCCACGACACATGTCATAATGGCTACCACTTCCGCCTAGAATATAGTGGTGTATTGTCCAAGCGACATCGAAATACTCACGTTGGGTGCAGCCCCGTACGCTCCAGCTCCAGAGCGTCCGCTCATCGCTGAACCGTCCGTGAGCCATGTTAGTTCACCGTACGGTCTTTTCTTACCTCCGCAGATGGCTTTAGCCCCAGTTTGAAGGAAGGATCAAATTTGTGAGTTGATGGACTCCAGTTACTCACATCGTTCAGGATCGGGTGCCTCTTAAGTCCCCCAATCCCAGCTTGTCCGTATGACCTTTTTCTCCAGACACCGTTTAGCTGCAGCCTGTAGGCCCCCAGGCTCGTTTCGGCCCTCACGAGAAGGTGAAGGGGAAGGAGTCCCCCGAGAACCTTCATAGCGGCAGTTGGAGTACTTTTAATTGCTCCAGTAACACAAGGCAGTCTCTGAACTTTCTCCAGCTCTTTGACGGCTGTGCTCTGGTTAATTTTTGTCCACTACACTGCACTAGCATATGTGAGGGAGTGCCTCACTATAGCAGTGTACATCCACCTAGTGATTCCCAGGCTCAAGCCACTTTTTTTGCAATTGCCCTTCCAGCAATGCTGAGGGTTTTCTTTCCCTTGGATACTGTTATTGAGAAATGTGCGTTCCAGTAGTAGGGGAGCCCAAGCGGGGATTTTGGGATTTACTGAAGCGCGGCAGATTAATATATGGGGGGATACCTTGTACCTGGTTAAGTTTTTCCACCAAATATGAGCCATATATATATGGCCGCCCGTCAAGGATAAAGCATCAGATTAGTAAAAAAAAAAGTTGATCATCGGAAATTCTCGAGCGCGTCAGATTAAGGTAGGGCGAGTTAGTTACATGCTAAAAAGTGTATATTCCATTAATCTGACAATTTGAGAGTGACGTAAAGAAGGGGGAGGGTTACAAAGTTGTAAAAAAAACGACATCTTGACATTCTCGAGCGTGGTAAAATTTTTTTTTATTTTGAAGGGAATAATGCAAGAATTACGAAAAATATATAATCTGAGGATTTTCACAAGCCGAAGTAATAAAAATTAATTGATAAAGTTGAATGCGTGCAGCTATGCCATGCCTATATTCTCCTCTCACTCTTTCTCTATCTATTGCTCTCTCACTCCGTCCCACTCCGGAAGAGGATTCTACTGATGAAGATGATTAAAAAAAAATAGGTACCCTTAAAAATTAAGTTTTGTATAATTATTATTTTTATAAATATTCTCCTCAAAACAACATAAGCTTATTCATTTCCACGCTATTTCCTGAGCTTTTCGAATAATTAAGTGCAATGATTTAAAAAAATAAAAAAAATAAAAAATTTTATTGTCAGATTTAGCGAATCCCTCCAGACAATCGTCAGATTAGGAGACAGCACGTCTAGGCCATATTGATGAACCATATATATCTTAATCTGACGCGCTTGAGTATTTCTAAATGGCGATTTTTTTTGCATATTCTAATAATGACCACGAGTTTGCGTTACATCCCAATCGTCAGATTATTATACAAGAGCATCTTTTAAGGTTCACTTAACACCCCCTTGGAAAATCTAACGAGTTCGATAAAAAAAAATTTTTTTCATTTTCAACCCTTACGTATGATCACCTCCATCATGGAAACGATCAGATTAACATCTATACATTTTTTAAAATACGTAGGACACAGATGCTATCAATATCTGACGCGCTCGAGTATGTCCACGTAACGGTTTTTTTTTTACATTTTTGAAATTTTATATCCGCTCACCCCACCGATGAACAGGTATATATTATATAACATTTTTTTCTTCTTATCATCTAAGCTTGACAACCCAATAGCTCTCTATGACGCTCGAGTAAATCCCGAATTAGCTACGTGGGCTCCCCTACTACAGGTTAGCTTGGTATCAAGCATAACTCCCAGGTAGCCAGCCTGGTTTAGCTGCACACCCATGAGTTTGTGGGCTTGAATTACCTCCAAATTCCTATTGAGTATGAACGGTATAATAACTGTGTTTGAGGGGTTAACATTGAGGCTGAACCTCTCGCACCAACTTTCTACCACTTTCATTGCCGGAAGAGACTACTTTGGAATCTTTCCCCCTGATAGCTTGACTCAAACAGCTATAACTTGAGAACGCGTGGTCCGATTGTCATGAAATTTTGACACATAACCTTCTAAACTCTAAAGGATAACGCCATATTGATTTTGAATTCGTGGCGCCATCTATATGCTACTCCGGAAACTTTGTGATCAATGTAAATCATCTTCCAGAAATCGTGGACGGTAACCTGAAGATGACACTCGGTATGATTTGGACGATAATTCTGCGATTCGCCATCCAGGACATCTCTGTGGAGGAAATGACCGCCAAGGAAGGTCTTCTGTTGTGGTGTCAAAGGAAAACGGCTCCATACAAGAACGTAAACGTGCAAAACTTCCATCTCTCGTTCAAGGATGGTCTAGCATTCTGCGCCCTTATCCACCGTCACAGGCCTGATCTGATCGACTACAACAAGCTCAGCAAGGACAACCCACTGGAGAACTTGAACACCGCGTTCGACGTTGCTGAGAAGTATCTTGACATTCCTAGGATGTTGGACCCCGATGGTAAGAATATTTTATTGATATATGTCGATTCGGTATCAGAAATTTACGTTTTTTTGCTAGAGTTAGGGCTCTTGATAATGACTCGGATTTGTCTTGTTGAAATGTACTGTAATTTGCCACGTTAAGATGTCTAAAACAATGGTGTAGGAACTCCTCGTTTATTGACAGATAAAAATTGGAAAAAATTGACCGGCTTGGTAGATGGTTCATGGCAGCACCACCATTCAGTTGCGTCGTTCTCATTCGTCGATCAACCTAAAATAATGCCAATTATTTGTTATAAATACAAAATATGCAAAATACCTAATTCTAACCTAAAAAGTTAAGTAAAACTGTCATCGTCTGATGAACAAACTTTTGAAAGAAATCTATTCGGAATGACCATAAATCCATTGTAACTTCTGTATATCGCTTCCTACGTGCCTATCAATTCGTCAAAATGCCTGTAATTTTCGAATATTTGGCCGAGAATGGTCCCAAACGATTAGTTTCTACTCACTGATGAAGAATCCTACTTCAAAATTAATTTTTTCTGGCCGTCTGCACAATTGCGCTTGACCCCAATCGTTAATGGGCAAAATCCACCGAGTGGTTCCAGAGTTATAGCCATTTGACGCATGACACGAAAAATTTGAAAAAAATTCTGTATCTCAGAAACTATCTGTCAAGTATCGTTGAAATTCTGCGAGAGCCTTCAAAACCTTATTTTACAGTAAGGTTCTAGATTTGAACTCGATCGGATCTATATTGGTGAAGATATTAAAAATAGACACGCGGTGAAATATTTATTGATTTTAATCATCAACAAATATTCCGCGTTGCCGGGCTAGATCACCTCATCGCGTGTTCCTCAAAGAGGAAAGCGTCATTCAAGGGTAGACACAAAGCCAGGGTTTCATGGTTATTACCAATCATCAGTGTGACTTAGCCAACACTGAAGGACACCGAAGGCGTTCTAGGAAACTTAAATCCATCGGTCGCGAATTGGTAGGGAAAGAATCCCACCAGCGGCACCTATGGAAATCCTTACGAACTCCGACCCTCTGCGATGAAGAAACCTTGAGCGATATTCAGCAAAGTTCATTGTTTTGCCGTAAGGATTTCCATAGGTGCTGCTGGTGGGATTCTTTCCCTGCCAGTTCGCAACCGAAGGATTTAAGTTTCCTAGAACGCCTTCGGTGTCATTCAGTGTTGGCTAAGTCACACTGATGATTGGTAATAACCATGAAACCCTGGCTTTGTGTCTGCCTTGAATGACGTTTTCCTCTTTGAGGAACACTGAGCAATGAGGTGATCTAGCCCGTCCACGCGGAATATTTGTTGATGGTTAAAATCGGTAAATATTTAATCGTGTTTCTTTTTTTTTCAGTTATTAGCACAGTTCACCTCATTGAATGGTAAAGGTTGTGCCAAAATATCGAAATATTCCAACGTTCGATATGTACTGGTCCACCGGTTTTATACTGGACCAGCAAAGTTGTCAACAGTTTTTAATTTATGACGTTATGATCTCTAGAATTCAATGAATTAGATTGGCCAAAGTCAAATTTGACAAGTCGATATATCAGTAATAACATTTGTTCAATACCTAGTGAGAACGTTTTCGAACGAGAAGCAGGGCAAAAAGTGAAGATGATGAATAAAAACCTCGAATAATATGTAACATTATGAAATTAGATAATTGTGAAACCTTATCGAAAATAAGTAATGATAATTATTGTTCAACACCGTGCTTTTACATTAGGTATATATCTATCTGTACTCTCACAGCCTGGCCTGATCGACTAGCGACCTGCTTAAACACGTGGTAGCGGGATCGATTCCTGTAGCCGAAATTGTTTCTTTTTCGTTTTTTTTTTTCATTTCTATCCGAATAATAACTTCGATGAATGGTATATTTACTGAATTTAACCCCCGGTTTCTGAGAGGCTGATCAACACAAATGTTAACTAATCAGTGATCAATCTCTTGTTAAACCTCATCTGAGTTGCGCAAAGCGCAAAAACTCGGACCGATTTGACATTAACAGTTCTGTTAACTTTGACCAGCCTTTCAGAAACCGGGGGTAAGTCGATCTTTCAATAAAACGAAATGAGACGTGGATAATTTCGTATATTATTAGTTATTTGAGTCGAAACTAATCGTTTGAGACCATTCTCGACCAAGAAGTGGACCAGTCTTTTGGACGCTTGTTTTTTACAGTCGGATCCATAATCTTGGAAATATTGAGAATATATTTTTTTTCCTGGTGCTAAGCAGCCTAGCGAGTTCAGTACCTGAATGGGTGACAATTCTGGCTATAAATTTAAACAGCGCGCTGGCAATAGTGCTTTTCCAACTTGATTTTATTGACAATTACTCCTCAGCGAATAGTCGTACACGCTTTTCAGTTGAAGCAAATTAAAGAGCATTAAATTTCCGAAAAAAGCTTTGTGATGGAATTTTGAAAATTAGATTTTGAAGCTCATAGAATGCTTTTGACAAGCAAAAATTAGGCTTTTTTAGGATTCTAGGTTCCTTAGGATTGCTCAGGAACCGTTAATAACAGAAAATTTCATGGCCAGATCTGAAAATTAGACGCTTGGGGCTACAATGAAGCAACTTTTTTTTTGCTTTATCTCTCAATGTAATAAAATTCTTAACACCTTATCGCGACGAGGGTTCAATTTCATTAATGTGAAGCATAATAATATTATAAAAAAAATGTGTCAAACTTAGAAAAATATGTTAATTTACTTTATTTATATATATAGATTTAATCAACACCCCCAAACCCGATGAGCGTGCTATCATGACATACGTGTCATGTTACTACCATGCCTTCCAAGGGGCCCAGCAGGTATAGATTGCGTGGACACTGCATACTAATATTTTGACTGTTTTTTTTTTCATAATTCATATGATTGCTGCCTCCATTGACCCAATGAAGTTATTAATCATGTATCGATGTTTTTTGCACTAATTGTTTGTATTTTGATTTTTGAAAGACTAATGTTTTATTGCATGCAGACTTACAGAATACAGCAATGCCAGATGAGAGAGCTGTGATGACTTATGTGTCCTCGTATTACCATTGCTTCTCTGGTGCTCAAAAGGTGATTTTTTATTCAGATTTCTTTCAATTCGTATGTTCGCGTAGTTATACAGTGTGGAAAAGCCAAATAGAATAAATTCATTATCTTCGTTACTGAACTACTGAACATATTTATGGAGAATTCCGAAATACGTCAAATTTAAATTTTAAATTGTCATTCTTCTTCGTAAAAATACTACCTTCAACCTCCTTCGAAAGACAGGTATAACCACCAATGTTTCAAATAGGAGGTATGGGCTTGTTATACATCGTTTGAAAGGTCTCGTCATCCTCTATTCAGAAATTTTATCACTTCCATGTTTATTGTTAAAATCAAATTAGAAAAAAATAAAATTAAGTGATAGCGAAATTTGGTAAAACATTAAAAACTAAAATGTAACATTATTCATAATCTCAGGGGTGATCATTTTCTTTCTATCACATCTTGAAGGCAAATAAGTTTAGTATTATTGTAATAAGATTTGGGAATATTATAATGAATTTCGGTAATCACATGATTTTATTTTTCCTCTAATTTGATTTTTGCAATAAACATGAAAGTGATAACATTTCTAAATAGAGAATGACGAGACCTTTCAAACGAAGTATCACAAGCCCATACTTCCTATTTGAAAAATTGGAGGTTGTACCTGTCTTTCGAAGGGGGTTAAAGGAAGGGTTAGCATTTTTACGAAGAAGAATTACAATTTGAAATTTGAATTTGACCTATTTCGGGATTTTCCATAAATATGTACAGTAACCAAGATAATGAATTTATTCCATTTGGCTTTTCCACACGGTATAGGTTTCTTATAACATTTGATTTTCACCGGAAATGATACCAATTTTCGTTTTTTAAATG
Source organism: Halyzia sedecimguttata (assembly GCA_937662695.2). Taxonomy (NCBI): domain Eukaryota; kingdom Metazoa; phylum Arthropoda; class Insecta; order Coleoptera; family Coccinellidae; genus Halyzia; species Halyzia sedecimguttata. The sequence goes on along the minus strand of OW569415.2, from coordinate 64,493,271 downwards.
TAATACCCAGTATTTTCATGGATAAAAAGATTACCCATTGAATTCTACATCATTTTAATGTGTCACTTACATATTACTCTCAGAAAATTCGTGTGAAATCTGAAAAAACCCTTTAAATTTTCTCAAATAGGGTTTCACTCCAATGTTAATAACTTGTAGACTGTAGAAGTGTTTTGCACTCTACAGTCTACACCCCTCTCGACTCCACATCCATTCGGCGGTACCTAGACTTCAAGGGTAATGCCTACAGACTTTTTGTATTATGACGAATTTGTAAATATGGGGTATCCCGGCTCAGTGGGCTTCGGGGCTCTTCGCTTATACCCTTATTACACCATGCCTTTTTCGTGCCTATTTGTCAGCCTAACTGACTGCGCCTGAAATTTTGAAGAAATACGCATGCACCCGGGACTATTTCGTAGACTGTTTCAGGCTTGAAAATAAATAGAACTGGTTCTATTTGTTCCCCCTGAATCGTGGGGATTTCAAGCCTTTTTGTTGAAATGTCATGGCTACCAAACAAAATATTTATCTGTCTGAATTGTCGTCTTAACATAACCTAGTTTATTCTATCCTTTGAATCGCAGCCTTCGTAAATTCAATAATAAATTTATGTTTATTACTCTGAGGACGTAATTATTAATTTCGTTTTTGGAGAAATGCTTGCTGGAATTACAGAGTCTTTTTTCTGTATGTGAATTTGCGCTCTATGTAGTAGCGTATTAAACGTTTCTTCAAACATTCTTAAAATACTATGATATTGTTTTAAAAATATACGAACAAAACAAGAACTTGAGGTAAATATGTCAATTTCTTCAATGTTTGCAGCTCTGAAATTAATGCTTGAAACAAGCTCGAAAAAAGCGTGGTGTAATAGTGCAACTCATTTGGGGGAAAATTCAACCAACAAATAGCCATGAAAATAGGCGCAAATATAGACATGAAAAAGACATAGTGTAAGGCTGGTTTTCCTGTCACGCTGACTGTCGGCGCTGACGGTCAGCGCTGATCGGTCAGCTCGGTACGTTTTAGTATCGCGCTGATCAAATAGAGAAATAGAAGGATGCTATTGTCTCTAGCTCACTGAATGTGGAGGCTTGTCGGCGCCAGCTAGTCTGCGGCGCCGACGCGCCGGCGCGTACGTGCACGTATATAGCTCAGCGCTGACGGCCGTCAGCGCTGCGTGACTCGAAAACGCTACCTATAGCTACATACATATTGACCCATCAGCGCCGACCGTCAGCGTGACAGGAAAACCAGCCTAATAGGGGTATTAAGCGTATTAAGCGTACCGGTTAATCCGCGACTGCATACCAGGTTCAAATTTCTGGGTGGAAATATTCTTGTCGGATGGTACTTAACGGCCGCCCTGTACTGTTGGAGTAGTAAATGGGTCATATCACCATTTTGTAGTAGCAACAAGGAGTAGGAAATGTTTAGCCAAACTGCAACTGAAGAAATTAATTTTGGAGATTTGATGATTTTATTTGCATTAATTTCGTTTAATTGAATATAATGATAACAGATGCGAAATTATTTTCTCTCGAAGATTTCATATCTCCACTTTTTCTTAACAAAGAATCGTTATTCGAATAAAGTAACTGATTAGCTCTTGAAAAAAAGTATTAAATTGCTATATGTACGAATATTTCATGAAAAATTCTATTTGTTGCCTAAACTATTTACATTACATAACATGTGTATGATATATTCAGCTAGGAGTGGGTTTGTATTGGAATTGTTCCAGAAAAAATGGAGGTGTGGTAGAAGGCGCAACTTCAAGGTTGTCGATTAAAAATACGAGAGAATGAATGAAAAATGATCAATTTGAACTTAAATATGTTTCAGCTTTGAACAGAATTTCCATTATACTGTTTGTTACGTTTTCCACTAATATAACTAACCTAGTGTGTTCATTTTCTTAGTAAATTTATTTATAGAATATTAATGGTGGGTTTCACAAAACTTTGATTCTCCTTGTTCATAAATCGATGCTTCAACCAAAATTGAACTGGGATCCAACATATGGTTGATTTGAATTTGAAAATCTGAAGTTTTGGGATTCCCTACATTAGATTAATAAATGAACATATACCTATTTTTTCTTATCAACAACAATCTAGAATAGAAAGATTCTATTTTTTTTCTGATTGAATTAGTTGTCGCTATGTGACAAGAGTATTTACCTTCGATTGAAGTAATATTAATAATATTATTACAATAAATTCATAAGATTTACTTTTCAATAAAGCATCACTATTTTTTAAGAGTAGCATATAGTCCAATAAATGTAGTAACCCATGCATACATTATTAGGTGGATATGTAAAATATACTACATTGATCCAAAAGTTTCCGGATAACGCCCAACGCCCAAATACGGCTGTTAACGAAAGAAAATTGGGATAATTGCTCTTACCGACAATTAAATTGAGAGAAATAGCTGACATTTCAAAGTTGTCATATGGCAGTGTGCTTACCATTTTACACGGCAATTTGTGTATGAAAAAGCTCAACGCAAAGTGGCCTCTGGAGCTTTTTAACCGTACTAAAGCGAATTTTTTGCGTCGTTATGTGACCATGGATGAAACCTGGATACATCATTACACTCCTGAGTCAAAGCGGTTGATAGTGGGTTGAGGTGGGTGGGGAGCATTCCAAAGCGACCAAAGACACAACAGTGGACTGGCAAGGTTATGGCGTCGGTATTCTGGGATGGGCATGGTATTTTGTTTATTGACTATCTTGAGAAAGGAAAAAAGGATCAATTCGGAATAATACACAGCGTTATTTGACCGATTGAGGGAAGAAATTAAGAAAAAACCACTGATTCAGCAAGACAATGTACCATGTCATAAGTCAATGGTTGCTTTCGTCAAATTGCATGAATTGCACTTAGAATTGCTTCAATTTTTTTTGACAACTCGGTTAATATACAGGATGATTCCAAATTAGACGTGAACCTTGTAGGAGGTGTTAGTATGACTCATTTGCCGTCGTTTGGGCCATATTTATTGATGACCGAAAATCAACAGTTTCCGAGATATTTAAGTTCTTGTGATCATTTTTTGTATAATTTTGAATTATTTTTATCAAAAAAGAATATGATATGTATGAAAAAAGCAAAGCTATGCTGTATTAGATGTTGAAAAAAAAATAGTATGATTTGAAAGGGGATATTTTTTGAAGCAAAGAAAGAAAAATAACGAATAAATATTTTTTTATTGCGACTAAACTCTAAATTTCATTAGGAAATGTGTTCATAAATTATGTTCGAAATGACAAGTTTTAAAATACTTTTATCATACATAAATTATGGAATTCGAAAGCTGCAGGCAAATTTATAATAGAAATTGATTTTTCTTTTCTTCAAATCATACTAATGCATTTTCAATATCTAATACAGCATAGTTTTGCCTTTTTCATACATATCATATCCATTTCTGATGAAAATAACCCAGAAATATAATCAAATTTGGTCAACGTAAAAAAAATTGATGAAAAATGAACTAAGGTGAGAAATCTTCTAAAAATCACCAGAACTAAAATATCTCGGAAACTGTTAATTTTCGGTTATCAATAAATATGGCTCGAACGAAAGCAAATGAGTCATACGAAAACCTACCCCAAGGTTCACGTCTACTTTGGAACCACCCTGTATATATTCATTTCTATGAAAACTAATTGATAAAGTGACATTCAAGGAATATTTTGTGAAATTTTCATCAATAAATTTTAAGAAATGGTCCAATGCCAGCTAATTTTCGCAGACGTATGGAAAAAAGTTTGATTGCGGTGCCCGTCAACTCATCACTGGATCATCTGAAATCAAAAAACAAAAATTATTTCATTATTATATAAGTTTCTGCAGGTAACTCGGGGATTTTTTTCCCTAAACATTTTTTTACAATACTTTGTAGTTAAAGAACCGCTTTTTCATAAAAAAAGTCGGAAAATTTGTTATTATATAATATTTTCAAATCAAAAAGAAGGAAAAACTAGACAGAGTTACCTCGTCATTTATGTAAAGAAAGAGTGTGCAAAATTTCAAAACGATCAGTGCAGTAGGTTTTGAGCTAGAGAGGACACAGACTCTGAAAGAGCTAAGTGTGAGAAAAACTTAAAAGTTTCAGATTTTTACTGTACAAAATGAATGTTTTTATTATATACTTACTTTGAATCAGTTATACCAACTTCATAAAGCGACGCATGTTGTACATTAATATAAGAATAAGAAAAAAAATTAATAAAAAGATAAAATACCTTACCAGGTGCGAGGTCTGCCCAAAAATATAATCCAAAGATAGATACTACAAATTCCCATGGGAACCAATGAAATGCAATCCCTTAGATTGAATCAATTACTGAGGTTTAATATTGAATATAATAAGAATGAATAAACAAATATTATAGTTACTTATCAAAAAAAGTCTGAGATAAAAAATACAGAAAATATTTTCTTGGTCTATACAAACAATGTACCACTGTTATTATTTTTACATTGTGTCTTTGTCACTTAATATACTCAATCTTACTGAACGATATACGAATTGCTCTATATTTCAAGTATACTTTAAAATGAAAAATATTAATATTGTTTTATTTAAGCATGAATCCATAACATGAATAGAATCTAATCATCTGCCCTTCTAATTCGAAAGTATTAATTATTAATATTTTCTAAAATTTTAGGCCGAAACTGCCGCCAACCGTATTTGCAAAGTTCTTAAGGTTAACCAGGAGAATGAACGTCTCATGGAGGAATACGAACGATTAGCCAGTGATGTAAGCCCTATCATCAGCACCCCGAACATCACTATTTAACACGCATTTATTTCAGCTTTTGGAATGGATACGAAGAACCATGCCATGGCTGAACTCCAGACAAACGGACAATTCTCTTGCCGGAGTCCAGAAAAAACTGGAGGAATACCGTACTTACAGGCGTAAACATAAGCCTCCACGTGTTGAACAAAAGGCTAAGTTGGAGACCAACTTCAACACCCTACAAACCAAGTTACGTTTGTCAAACAGACCAGCTTATATGCCAACCGAAGGAAAAATGGTTTCTGTAAGTAAAGTAACCTATTAATAATATTTGCGTGTATTTCTTCACTTCGTAACTTGATTAGATCATTCTGGCACTCTTCTAAGTAACATTGAACTAGCGAACATTTGTTGTTCGGAATCCAACTTTAAGGATAATGATTAATTAAACTGTCAGAATTTTTGAGATTAGATCAATATTTGCATTTCAAATTACAGAATATAGTCTTTGGTATTGAACCTACATATATTGTATCAATCAACTTCAAAATACAGAGTGAGTCAAAGTATATCTACAAGTAAATGTGTTTATTTTCTGCCTCAGGATATCGCCAATTCATGGAAAGGTCTCGAGACAGCCGAGAAGTCCTTTGAAGAATGGTTGCTATCTGAAATGATGAGATTAGAAAGGTTAGAACATCTCGCCCAGAAGTTCAAACATAAGGCAGACGCTCACGAGGAATGGACCAGAGGTAAAGAAGAAATGTTGCAGAGCCAAGATTTCAGACAATGCCGTCTTAATGAATTGAAGGCTCTGAAGAAGAAACATGAAGCCTTCGAATCTGACTTGGCAGCCCATCAGGATCGCGTGGAACAGATTGCCGCCATTGCTCAAGAATTGAAGTAAGCGTTTAGCACTTATCTTGGTTTATTTACCATCTATAAAATAAAAAAAGGCTCACCTTTCAAAACACCCTGTATACAAACTAGCCAGATCATGGAAATTAAACTAATTCTTGTGTTGTGTTTGCAGTACTCTAGATTATCATGACAGTATCAGCGTGAATGCCCGTTGTCAACGCATTTGTGACCAATGGGACAGGCTTGGTGCTTTGACTCAACGTAGACGTCAAGCATTAGATGACGCTGAAAGGATATTAGAGAAGATCGATATACTGCACTTGGAATTTGCCAAGAGGGCAGCCCCTTTCAACAACTGGTTGGATGGGACAAGGGAGGATTTGGTCGATATCTTTATTGTGCATACTGTTGAAGAAATCCAGGGTCTTATCGATGCTCATGCTCATTTCAAAGTAAGTAATTTTCATACATGGAACCACCAACCAAAATTCTCAAGTCCTGATATATGAATTCAGCATAGTTGTATTACGATATAATAGGTCTCCTGCATGAATTTTTTTCATTATTGAAATCGATTATTATATCCATAAGAATCCTGAAAAAGTTCAACCGCCGTCAAAAATTTCAATTTTCAATGAGAAAACGATCATTCAAATTTGGTTGCACTTAATGCCTGTTCAAACGATCGAAACTTGGCGCCAGTCCGTGACGTAACCCGTCATATCTACTCTCACTCTCTTCTCGTGTCCGTTTCACTCTTTATTCCAGTGTAACACAGCTCCCTATAAAGGGCTCGTAATCAGCATTGGCTGTAACAAGTAGATGGTAAATTTTGATTACTTCATCCGTCATAGCAACGATTCAGAAGCGTTTCACCTCATTTGAAATTGCTTCTTGATTTACCGATTTTCAATACCGAAATATTAAAATTTTATAAATTATGAAAGTGTATGACGGCATACATGATGATCTGGTATTGAAGTAGATTCAGAAAAACATAAACATATGGTATTTCGTGTTACATGCAAGAGACTTATTGGGATAGAGGGAAATTTCTGCGTTTTAGTCATCGAGAAAAATATAAGATATAGTTTGACGTCGTTAAGCAGAAAATCCAACCCACAAATTGTCAAAAATAAGTTTTATATACGGTCTCTTGTGAAATCAACTTTTTGACCATTTGCAGAAAATGGCCAAATGAATTCCCTGCTCAGTGTGAATATATTTGCTGTAGTGGTAAGCCACATATGAGCTAACTAAGATTTATATTCGTGTAAAACGTTCAAGTAGTTTGAATGGCTCCTATGAAAAATTTATGTTGGATAAAAATAAATGGTTGAACAGTCTAAATTGGGTTGGATCAATTATACTAATAAAATTAGATGAAAAATTGTATACCTACTCATATACTTCAAGTTGAAAGTCCTCAAAACTACAGTTTTCGGGTTGTATTGTTTCTGCTTAACTATGTCCAGATAATATTATAGTTTCTTGGCTCGAGTTTTCTTGAAGTCTTTTTCGATATTTTCAATTATCCTAAGTTCTAATCTAGATACTAAAATATCGAATTTCAACAATTATCCTTCATTCCAGGCAACTTTAGGAGAAGCTGATAAAGAGTATCAGAGCATTGTTGGACTCGTTAGAGAAGTTGAATCTATCGTTAAGCAACACCAAGTACCCGGAGGACTCGAGAACCCCTACACCACACTAACTGCTCATGTAAGTCTTCTTTAACATAGTTTCTATTTTCGCCGGTTTTTTTGTTCTTTCCATCCTTCATGAATTCAAATCCATTTCATTCCATCATCTATTTCTTTACTTTTCTGGTTGAATCGATTAAAATGCTCAAAAACTAAAATTCAATATGGAATTTTTTTTCTTCGCTTTACTTTAAGGAAGGATTTGGTGGCGACCTAGAGGTAAAAAAGTCGGTTAGTGGAACTTTTTCTTCAGAATCCATATTCATTATTATGTTTACAGGATCTTACCAGGAAATGGGGAGAAGTTAGGCAATTGGTACCACAAAGAGATGCCACACTACAGGCTGAATTGAGAAAACAACAAAGTATCCTTTTGAAAATTTTTTCAACAATGACACTACAGGTGTTTCAAAGGGCCGGTATTTGTCAGTGGCGGTGAATTTTTAAAGAAGAAGGATTTTGAAAATCCCGCTTATACAGGGAGTTCCTAAATTGATTCAAAAGGTTTTAGGAGGTGATACTAGGCGAAAATTAAAGTCTTTCATATAATTTTTTTTCTAAGACCTGTCAACAAGGACAAGACAAATAAGCAACTTTGCGTAAACAGTTTAGAGAACTTTGGTAACAATTTCAATAATTCTGTCACATTGTTATACTGTTAGATGTTTCATTTTACTTGAAAATCCTGAAGCACTTATTGTATCACCATTTATTAGTTCAATAGTCAGAGAACACATATATCTTTCGGAGTGAAATTTTTCTTAACAAGATTTAAGATAATGAAATGTTGAGACGCCAATTTGCTGAAAAAGCGAACGCTGTAGGACCCTGGATTGAACGTCAATTAGATGCAGTGACTGCCATTGGAATGGGTCTGCATGGTACCCTGGAGGACCAACTACATCGTCTCAAAGAATACGAACAAGGAGTTTATGCGTATAAGCCACATATTGAGGAATTGGAAAAGATCCATCAAGCTGTTCAAGAAAGCATGATATTTGAGAACAGGTACGACATTTATATTTTGTGGTAAATTATATAAGATACAACGGTTAAATTAAAAAATTCACTTTACTATGAGAACTCGCGATTTGTGGAAAAATGGAGGGATGAACACAAAGAATATAGAGTTGGGACATATGGATAATTAACCATAATGAAAAATTGGCAGCGTTATTTATTTGTTTCTTTTCAATTCCGTAGTGAAACGACAAGTTTAGCCAAAATTTCAGCCTCAAAATAATGGAGGTCCCCTCTGCATGTTGCCATATGTAGATAAATAGTAGTGCTGTACAATTTGGCCGTTTAAACCGGCCATAAAGTTTAACCAGGTTAATTAGCTCAGCAGCCAGCTAATCAATTAAAGTTAACCGGTTAAATTAAATTAACCGGTTAAATTAATTAAACGGTTAACTGATTAACCGGTTAAATTAATTAAACGGTTAACTGATTAACCAGTTAAATGGTTAATCGGTTAAAAAAATACGAATTTTCTCACTAATATATTGAAAATTGTTGCACTGATAGAATGATTTATTTGCAAAAGATTTGTGAATAAATCATTTATTAGAGACCATTTTTAAATAGAACAAACAAATATTTGTTACCATTTTGAATGATTTGTATTTTTTTTAACCGATTAACCATTTAACCGGTTAATCAGTTAACCGGTTAATTTAATTTAACAGGTTAACTTTAATTAATTAGCTGGCTGCTGAGCTAATTAACCTGGTTAAACTTTATGGCCGGTTTAAACGGCCAAATTGTACAGCACTAATAAATAGAATATGATATGCTAGATTCTCATATCTTGGTTCTAATAAAATGAATCAATAACTTACAGATACACCCAATATACAATGGAAACACTACGAGTTGGCTGGGAACAACTTCTAACCTCAATCAACAGGAACATAAACGAGGTCGAGAACCAGATACTCACAAGAGACTCTAAAGGAATCACCCAAGAACAACTCAACGAATTCAGATCATCCTTCAACCATTTCGATAAGAACAGGACCGGACGTTTGACCCCAGAGGAATTCAAATCTTGCTTGGTATCTCTTGGATATTCGATTGGTAAAGACAGACAGGGTGACATAGACTTCCAGAGGATTTTGGCCGTTGTAGATCCCAACAGTACTGGATACGTACATTTCGACGCGTTCCTTGATTTCATGACTAGAGAGAGCACTGACACTGACACTGCTGAACAGGTTATCGACAGTTTCCGTATCTTGGCCGCTGATAAGGTAAGCTGGATGGAAATTACACTGAATTTGGTACCAATTGGTCTAGTCAAATGCTAGTCAGAAAGGGTATAAAAGGGGTAAAAGTTTTGGATTTATTACTTTTAGGTTTTGGGATAATTTTGGAGGCGCTAAACATGTTTTGGGCAGAAACAATAATAACTATAAATAAATCAAATGAAACACTTTTTTCATTTGCCATTTTTACAGATTCCGCTCAGGTAAAAAGTTATAAGCATTTGAAGATTTCACAATGTGCTAATGCACTTCTGCACTTTCTTTACTTGTTGAACACGGAATATCTTACTGACATCTTCATCGCATAATTCTTGAAAACCTTTATCATCTGATGCTCGAAGTTCAATGAAATTGTTTGAGAAATCATATTTACTTACTCAAGTGTTATGAAATGCTTCTTAATAATCTTTATGCAGTATTAGTAAAAATAATGTCACTATTCCTGAATATTAAAACACTGAACTTGATATTCATTCAATATCCAATATGCTATAAGATTCTACACAATTTCATCATCGCCTATTCTCACAATAGTATAAATGAACACAATTAATGAAATTAATTAAACTCTATGATCTAATTCCATAGAATCATAAACATAATATCTATGGTTTAAAGCACAGATATTGTATGTCCACTTTTTGATATCTGTCTTCCTACATTCAAAATATCACGTCACCCTAACATAGCAACAAATATTGTATGTCCCGAATAACGATAAGTAAGACTTTACTTCTCGTTATAATATTGGCACAGACTCTATCCGCCGTATTCACAAAGCATTGTTAAGTGTTTGAATCTCCGTTAAGTCCTAACTGAGGTCCTCAGTTAAGGATAAATAAGAATCGCAACCTCAGTTTACTTATTTAACGGTGGTGAAACAGGCCTGTTTCACTACCCCTATCTCTTATTGTTGCTTATTATCCCCAATTTATCCTTAACTGAGGACCTCAGTTAGTACTTAACAGAGATTGAATGCTTTGTGAATACGGCGGTATATCTGTCATTCTATGTTCAAAATATCACTTTACCCTAACATTGGCAAAAATGGACATACAATATCTTTGCTTTAAACTATCGATATATTAGCGGTAGTTTTAACGGAGATATGTTTAATCCACATTTAATCAATATCTCTGTCAAATTTAACAAGACGATTAACGGAATTCAGGTTTCACAAAGCATTTTGATTATATCAAAACCCAAGGTTCTTAGATACGAAAAACCTTGAAAACCGACCTCCTTTATGGTTATTAAATTGTTTCTGACTGATTTCAGGCTAGCTTAGACAAACATCCATTGAATTTGACAACCAATTTTATAATTATCAATTCTTGTGAAAATATACACTGAATCTGTTTCAAAGATGTTTTTCAACATCGTAGCACAAACAGGAAGGAAGACAATGTTTGAAAGCGTCCAAATTTCAATTTTAACTTATAACTCGAAAACAAAAAAATATCAAGGAATGCATTATTAGTTTCTCAAAAAAAGGATAACCTCAAAGTACCATTAATTTCATCAATTTTACAAAATTTTAACGATATCTGGCCACAAGCTTCCAGGATACAAAATATTTCTTTAAAAAAAATAGTTCTGCTTGTAGTGACACGATTCTCGTGAAATTCCGAAAGTTATCATCGTGTTCACGGACGAACAGACTTGAATTTGACTTCGTAGTCTTTATCAGTAAAGTGCCCAAAAAGGCACAAACTAAAATCAACTTCATCAAAGGTATCCATGATTAGGCGATTGCACATTTCTCCAGCTGAGACGTTCAAATAAATCACTGTGCAAGGTATTGAAGCATGAAATATTAATATTGCTCTATTATTTTTTAGCCATATATTCTGCCAGATGAACTCAGAAGAGAATTACCACCCGATCAAGCAGAATACTGCATTCAGCGCATGCCTCCATTCAAAGGCCCAGGAGCAGTGCCTGGAGCCTTGGACTACATGTCGTTCTCCACAGCTCTTTATGGAGAATCAGACCTATAATCCCCTTCCTCGTAGTAATTCATATCTCTACATGTTATTTTTGCTCCATATCTATTTATTTATCAAATTTTCAAGAACGAAAATATCACCAAGAATCTTCCATTTATCGAACGAACATATGTATAGATACGAACTGAAAATTTTATTTTCTGAGAATTTTCTAATCTTGGAGGTATGTTAGTCTTTTTATGTACTATTATTTCTTTTATGAAGAATTTATTTAATTTATATGTGCCCATATTCATTTAATTAAGTTTTGTGTACATAAGAGAAGGTAAACATTAGGGTTCTTTGTTTGTTATCCAGGTAACAACGAATAACCTTTACTGTTTTCATACAACATAAAGGTTCTTTGTTATAATGTTGCTCTTTCAATGTGTATCGAAGAACCTCTATGATTTTGTTTTGGTTGGAGTTTTATGATATTTATTTAAAAAATGATTTATTTGCCCCAAAGTATACTAACTTTATAATGTAAGTTTCAAAATATCGAATTGTATTATTTGTATTTAAAATCATTTTATTCCCATTATTTTTCTGATATTTTTCAGTTTTAAAAGGTGGTTTCTGACCAAAAGATGAATTGTAGTGCTATATTTTATGTTCAAATTTAGATTTCCTAAGATGAAACTATGTGAATAAATTAATTAATTTTGAATGTTATGGTTTCCATTTTTTTCTGGTGGTTGGTACATCGATTTGAGGTGCTATGAACGGCAGTTCTCTTTTCCCCACATTAGCTATTCATATAGAGTTGAGTTATTTAACTCTAGCCCTTTTCACTGAAATCTAGATGATTTTAGGGAAGGATAGTTGATGTACATCAGGAAAGGGCCATTAACCTGGCAACTGCTTGGTTTATTCCTAACGTTTTGATAACAATCTCTACAATTCCCTTTCGCGGAAATCTTAATATCAACAATGACTCATCATTAACTATGGCAAGGCTCACGGCTGTCACTTTCACTGTAAAATTTTTACTGCTGCGATATCCACCTTCGAAAAAAAAATGTTCATGGTCTAGACAGGAAGCACTCCCAATTACAAGACATATGTAATAAATGTTCAAAGTTGATGAATAGCAAACAAAAAATATAGGTACCCAAGAAAACAAAAATATTGTATATAAATGAAAATAATACTAGAGACTTCTAATGAGGGATCTGCTGGAGATACGATGATTCTCTGAGCCTTAGGTTAAAAGTTCTAAAAGAATCCTCCAGAGACGTCGTCAAGCTGTCTTTTTAGCGTTTATACGCGAAATAATGCATTGGGCACTAAATTCAAATTTTAAAATTTAATAATTAAAATAGTGAACTTATTAATAATAATTAAAATAGTGAACTTACTAAAAGGTTACTATAAAATAAAAATTAATTATTTTGTAATAATAATAATAATAATAATAATTCTTACACAGAAGCAAATCACAAAATAATTAATTTTTATTTTATAGATATTTTTCAGAGTTTGGGAGAGAAAACCCAGAAAGAAACTTTTTAATAACTAGTATACCTCCCTCAGTATTCTGTAATAATTACTTAAGTGAACTTACTACTAATGAGATTTATACAATTGGAAATTACAGAAGATACCATTTTGAAATTTCATTTCAACAATAATTGCTAAAATTTAGAACCCATAGAGTTAAAATCCATTACTCGATAGTAAAATAGCGGTCGGAATTTGATAGTTTCAGTAATAAATTTGTTTTCTTGATTTCTCTAATTACCAAGTTTCACTTCGATCGGATATGTATGTTTTGAGTTATTGACCATCGTATTCAGATAGGCGACCTACCCCTAGTATTTCAAGCCGCTATCACTTTTTGTTCGGCCGGACAGAATCGAATTTGTCCTCGAATTCCTCATGAGTTACTTGAATTGTAGTAGCTAATTGTTCGAGACCATTTTCGTCTAAAAAATTCGATAATTACAGATATTTGGGCAAAATGATAGCACTCTGTTCACTAGAACATGAACATGCGCGCAAAAATGGGGTGATTGGATTACACTCTTAATCGAATTTACCATGGTAAATTCGATTAAGTGTCCAATACAGGAGAATGGACAATCGAACATTCGCGCAAAAACTCCTGACTTCACTTCAGGGCTTGAACCAATGGTTTTTTTTTTTTAATTTTCTAGAAGTACGGTTCTCTCAATTTTACACACGGTTTTATGTAAATATTCTACAAGTACAGTCGGGTCCGGTTATAACGAGCTCAGCGGTTCCAGAAAAAAATGCTTGTTATAAAAGCGAACGCTCGTATTAAACGAGTTATATATTGCATTGCAGCAGTCCGTACCTTCAGAATTTTCTCGTTAAAACCGAAATCTCGTTATAAGTGGTGCTCGTTATAAACGGACCCGACTGTAGTTACCAAGCTTCAATTCGATACACTCCAAACTTTAAGAGTTATTCAGGAAATAATATTCCAGGTGGGTATAACTGCGAAACCGTTGGACCGATTATGCCCAAAAACGAACTAAACTCTCCTATTTGGATGCGCAAGTTACCCTGAAAATTGCAAGTCCCTATCTCTTTTCCCTCGAATGTTATCGAGTCAACGGTCACCCATCCAGCCTACTGAACTCACACAAGGCTGCTCAGATCTCCTACAATATGGAATCGATCGTGTTCAAACTTCGAATTTGACAGTTGAGTTAGGTTCGGAAGGCTTTCGCAAAATTTTAGCGATGTCAGACGAGTAGTTTCTTATATATAGAATTTCTTTAAATTAATCTCTGAAAATTTTCTAGATACGATCTCAGGAGTTTTCGCGTTGGCATTCTACAACTAATAACCAAGTTTGAATTAGAAGGAATTTGTATTTCTCGAGTTATTGAGGAAATATCAACTAAATTTCAGATGGGTATAACTCCAAAACCGTTTTGCCGATTATGCCCATAAACAAACTCAAATGGCGCATTCAGATGCACAACCTACCTAACTTGAAAATTTCAAGTCGCTATCTCTTTCCGTTCTCAGGTTATCGTGACAAATAAAATTTTTAAAATTTTCTAGTGATACGATTCCTACAAAATTTCACGAGCGTCCTTAGGTTTATATTCTACAACTACTCATCAAGTTTCAATTTGATCGGATTTGTATTGGTTCAAAACAAAATTATCACTCGGAAACCGTTGGGCCGATTATGCCCATTAACGAAGTTGTCCATCGTATGGGCACGCGCCACGTACCCTGAAAATTCCAAGTCGCTATCTCTTTCCGTTCTCAAGTTATTGTGGCAACGGCTGGACAGAATCAGATTTGACCCAGGATGCTTCATCAGTGAGTCGAAGCCAATCGTTTGAGACCATTTCCGGCAAAAAATTCGAAAAATTTGGGCAAAATGATAACGCGATGGTCCCCAGAACATACGCGCAAAAATGGCCCAACCATTTCTACTTTTAGCCACATCGCTGAATAGGTAATCATTCATTTGATGTATCACAATCTATATACATATTCCCATTCGAAAAAATAAAGTATTGTGGTGCGGGGCGTAGGGGGTGAGAAATATCAAATTCATAAAAGCACAGCATAAATTTCTTTTGAAATTAAAATGGTGGCGAGCGCATTATGCGTAATTAGTTAGTAAAGGGGTTCGCCATCACCTGGAAACTTAACAGGGGTTCGTGGAGGCAAAAGTTTGTGAAACCCTGCTGTAAAGGGTAACCTAAACAGAATTCAAGTGCCTTAAATCCGACTTATTTCAATTGACAGGTAAAGAAAGAAGGTTTATCAAACTTATATTATTCTTTATTCTTGGCTAGCATCAACATTTTCGGTTTGTAGCTTTTTGAATGTTGCAACTGGGACATAAGTTGCTAGAGTATAAAGCTTATTTACAGAATCTTCGTCTTCATTCCTCCTTCTTGACAAACGTACACGAATTCTGAAAGGTACATTCCTGCAAACAACAGAAAACAATATAAGGTTTGACAATAGTTAATTTAATAGACAATAATTGTCTCACATTGAAAAATCTTCTAATTCAAATAACATATTTAGATAAAGAAAAAATTAATCATTCATACTGTGGTTCATCATAAGAGTTGAAATGAGAACTGAATAAGTCAAAAGTATATTTGAATGGGAATACGATAAGTCAAGAGAGTAGAAAAAGGAATCGCTTTGTTATTCCTATTGAGTAAGGAAAGTATTTCAAATGAATCCATTATATCTCTTTCCCAGCTATCTGTATTCATCTGTTAGACTTCATACTTGCTCCCCAACATTAATTTTGTTTTGCTGCTCCTTACTTTGGAATCGTGAAATGAATAGATACTATGACTCAGAGTATATCGCATAGTTCAATCAGTTGAATTAATTGTTTTAGGACTGATTTCTCTATTGAGAGTTAGCTCAAGGTTGTGATCAATCTGAGTGTTGCGTGTTCATGAAGATCGCTAAATACTTGTCTAACTCGCAATTAAGAAACCCGAAGTAAGAAAGTGAAAATTCCAATGGATGCGATTTGGTTAGACTTCTGCAACAATAATATCCAAATTACTTGTTTTGAAATCAAATGGTCGAAACTGCACCTTTAGCCATGTTTATATCCAGCACAATCACATGAAGCAACTAGAATATCAACGAAGCCGTAACCAATCCAATTAGTTTGGAACTTAACAATAAACTTCAGCTTCCACAGGCCTACTAACAAGAATTTACCCATGTAAATCATACACAAATCAAATGTAAAAGAAAAAGTTGATTTTATGTACTAATGCTTTGGAACTGATTAAAGTATGTACTCCAGATGAGGTTTTTATATATGGCAAACTTTAACTTAATCCTATATATATAATATATATAGACATAGATTTTTAGTGTTATAGCTTATAATCAGACTAAAGAATCTGTTAACTCATTAATTATTATTATTACCTATTAATAAGTAAACAGATTCTTCAGTCTCAGTATAAACAATATTCCTAGAAATCTATGTTTCAATTTTTAAGTTAAGGGATAAGTTAAAGTTACCAGCCAGCATAAACCAGCCTTAACACACAGAAATGCATGTGTTAAAACATAACAAAACACCTCTTGCATCAAAACAATAACGTAATCTCACAACTACATTAAATTTCGTTACGATCTTGAATTCCTGATCGAGTACGAGTACTGACCTTATTCCTTTGGACCAAATTTGCTTGTTTAATCTGGTTTCTATCCTAACATCAGGAGTTCCCATTTGCAAAACAGCGAATTTTCGGATTTCCTTAATGGCTCTTGGGGCCCTCTTTTTGAAACCGATTCCATGTAGCCTTTTGTGAAGGTTTATGGTATATTCCCTGGTCACTACCTCATTGATGGCAGATTTGCCTTTTTTCTCTCCTTTAAGTTTAGCCATAACTCTAACCTAAAATAGAATCATTTTAAAAACCGTGGAGGAACTACGAATTGAAAGAAAATATACGGCTCTACATCAGCATTATAATTCAATACATACGTTGAATAGTAATACAGATTAATTATAAAAGGGATGGATAAGAAAATGTTAGAATAAAATTGATACGTACCTTGTCCGATTTCAATAACTATCTGAAAGAGAAAATATCACAGAAATAAAATATAACCTAACCTCTATGGCATATTTCTATGTTCTATTAGACATTTTTCTTCGAAATAACCCTGCAAACCAGGTTAACTTTTTTATGACGTCATGGTATACTTCGGTTAACTTTTGGTTCGGTTGACAGTTGCTCGTTGAGGAGTTTAAACATTTTAATATTGCCCTTATTAACTTCTCTTTACCTATTTGTCTTCTGGTAGTTCTGGATCTTGAGCATACAGTGAGAATGGATGTGTCAAATTCATTAGTTCTAGAATGTATGGAGGATATTCAGATTTGACCACAACCTTCTTTAGCGGCCATCAATGCATGGAAAACGTTCGAAAAACATATTCAACGGATGTTCCAATAACGCTAGAATATGGGTTTTTTTAAATGATTGTTACATCTTGATGTTGTTGTTCTCGGAAATATAAACATAGATATATAACACTAACTAGATGACGAGCCTTTGAAATAAAGTTAGGTAATGTCTATGATACCCACCATTTGCAGTTTGGTTTATTTGAAGAAGTTAGCAATAAACAGCGTTAAACGCGCAGAAATCGTATTGTCTTAAGGAACTCTAGTGTATAATTGAATGGTTCATTTATTGAACAGCTTTTGGTTGTTCAAATAAATGCAAAAAAAGAGGACCACTTCAATTTTTCAGGAAAGTCCTTGTCTACATTCGAGATTTAACAATTCCAATTTTTGGCGCTCTAGTTTATTATGTTATAATATTAAGAATTTCAGTAATGGTTTCCTACGGAATGAAATTCCAGAATTTGTTTTTCCCTAGATACTCTGGTTTTTAAACTATCCAAATTTAAAAGGTCAAGTTTTAGCATTGACGTTAAGCACGGTGGAATTAAGCAAGTGGAAATCGCACATTTACCCCAAACTACAAATGGCGGCCGGATGACTCTTCAGGTCTAAAACTTGATTAAGATATCTTACTGTAATCTAAATTTGTTGATACCTTGAAGTAGTTGGTAAAAGCTGAATATTTCGATGGAGTAGGTATGTTATGATTTCGAGTTGAATCCAGACCGGCAAAAAACATCGATTTTTATAGTAAAATAACTAGCAGAGATAGTCTCCGTTGTATTGTGTTGTGATGGTATGTATTGTTACCTCTATTCTTTTCCGTTCATTCTCAATTGGAATGAAATGCCATATTTGTAATTTATTCCTGGTAATTTTAAAAATCGCATCCACCATATAAATTTCAATATATGAAATTATCATAGATGGCGCTGCAAGCTGAATGAACAGAAAATAATGAATAATGCATCCTCTCATATTATTATTATAAATTAATATGTATAATAATATATTACAGTCCATGAATTGAGTCGAAGGTGAAGGCAAATTGATTTATATTTATGAATATTTGAAGGTAGAAATTTTGCCTTCATAATTCTGTTCATTGGTGCGATTTTCAACACAAATTATCATTAAAGCTATATTTTGTTTGAGATATATCCGAGTGGTTCAATCTATAAAAATATTCAACAGTAGAAAAAATTTTAGTGATGTTCGTCATTACTCCATTCTTCCTCTTTATATTTTCCAATTTCCAGTTAGGAATTTACATTCGCAACTAACTAACTTTTACGTTATGAATATCTCGTGAATCATGGTGGTAGAAGTGTGATATATTGATATTTATTCAGTGCCATTGATCTGTATCTTTATGCTGTGCTGAGGATATAGGATGTACTGATGTACCTATATCTCATACATCATAGTATACTTTAGTCCTAGTCGAAACTATTAGGTCTATTACCGTAGGGATTATGTAATCT
Source organism: Halyzia sedecimguttata (assembly GCA_937662695.2). NCBI lineage: Eukaryota > Metazoa > Arthropoda > Insecta > Coleoptera > Coccinellidae > Halyzia > Halyzia sedecimguttata. The sequence continues at coordinate 64,474,300 of OW569415.2, read as the reverse complement.
GATTGTTAGGTACATGCGGCATTTGTCTTATGTTATCACTTCCTAAAACAAAAAAATACAAAAAATAAATAAAAATCAATAACAAATTGAAAAATATTTCAACAAGAGTAAATCAGGTACAAAATAAAACGAAAAATTCGTTCTACAAAGAAAAAAACTCAATGAGGATAAAATAACATACCTATTATAAAGCTTTTAAAAAATCAGACCAGAATACAGAAAAACTGAATAAGGAGAGAAAAAATTTCTCTCTCATTTTCTTGTCTGCAAATTATTTTATTGCTGCATTATAATTCAGACTGTTCGTTATATCACTTTCGATTGAAAGTATTCCTAACAACTGCACAATAATATTATCTAGCTAGGGTGTCTTAAACAGAAAATGGATTTGTCCAGTCTGTCGTATCATCGCTGAAATTGTAGTCGGATGTCGGAATGTTTGAAGAATGTTATAATATGGAACTGAGACTGTAAAGCTACCTTTTATCGTTGAATGATAATATTATGTCAGATTAGCAGTCAAATACGAATATGAATAGAATAAGTTCAATTACACCAACACTTTTGAGTTTCCACAATAATATCTGCAAGTAGAATTTAATAAACTGTACTCGTCCGTTACTATCAACAGAATCAACACTTGCAATATTTCTTTTGGTTAAGAAATATGAATACGAAATATATGTGAACAAGTGTTTTGCACTTTACATCCCTCTCGACGCAACATCCTTTCGGTGGTACCTAGACTTCAAAGGGAATACCTACAGATTTATTATATTATGAAGAATTTGTAAACATTGGGAATCCCAATTCGGTACTCGGTAGCCAACGTTGCCGGAATTTATTGCAGACAGACTGCCCTTAATTAGGGTAAGAAAAGTATGCGGAACCTTTGATGATTCTATTGTCTTACTACTAACAGATAATTTTGCTCTAGGTCTTTTGTGTGTCATTCAATTGCGTTTCGTGTGACTGTGACAATTTAATGTTATCGCTGCTTATAAAATATTGTAGTCCAAGGAGGCATAAATATTTTTTTTTATTTTCACTTACAGGCTGAATTTTTGTTCTGAAAAATATTGACAAGTACGGATCGGGCGCCCCTGTGGGCCTCGGGACTAAGCGTACCAGTTAATCCGCCACTGGTGTGAGGCGTGAATAGACAAGAGAACATGAAGATATTTTTTCAGAATTTGGGAGAGAAAAACCAGCCAAAACCATTAAATGATATTCATTTGTGCTTATTAGCTTATAATGAAATTCTCATGATTGAAAAGTATGATCTATCTCTTGCGATAAATTGAATGCATAATTCCAGGCGCGTTTCATTTCACCAAGGCGTAGATATCGCTACACAAAATCATACCTATACCAGGACCGCAGACGAGCCAACCCAAATAACATGACCAAGCAGACAAGCCCAATTCGATCCGAAGGCAACGTTCTGCGCGACTGTTGAGTGTTGAAGGACAAAGGTCCAAAAATCCAATGACCTAGCAGCAGTGGAGGACCATTAGAGGGCAAACGCATCCACGCAACGCGTATGCAGCCGGACCGGTGGGGTTGGAGGGGTTCGCAGCCTGGTGCTGCCTTCCCTTCCTCCGTTCCTCCACCATTCGGACGGCGAATGGTACTAGCACGGTACTATCCGTAATCCGTATACGAAATTACGAAATACGAATATTATCAGCAAGTCGTTCCGCCAGACGGTCACAGTCATCGTCACTCGCATTTTCTTAAAGCCGTCACGGATGGTCGGATTTGGCCCGTTGATGAGGTCTGATGAACAGTACAACCCTAGCAGTAGACGATCCGACCATTCTAGTGTAAAAATAATGGCAATTTTGAACACAAATTGCGCAATTTTAGGTTTAAAAATTTAAAAAAAACTCACATGCAGATAGAAGTTTTAGCACGAGGTTAAATTAATGATCTATACAGACAGTGCGCGTCAAAATTATGGAACAAATTCATGAAAAATATTTGGCAACAAAATCCTGAAACAGGTCAATTTTTGTTTCACTTTTATCAAATTTTTATGCATTTTTGAAGGATTTTTGTTGCACCCTGTGCCATCCCCATCAACCCTCTAAATTTTTTGAATAGGGAAAGTGGGCCCTGTGGTACTTTTTTGGCAAGGTCTTTGTATTGTATCTTTTTTATAGGCGTGCTGAAATTTTCAAGAAAACATTGTTCTTTTTTCAAAAATAGTTAGTTCAGTATGTGCACTTTGTCATGGCTCATTTAGTTTGAGACGATGGTACCTGATGAAATTTGTCACCCAATGAAAGTCGACCATTACAGTTTTGTTCTTGCACAACTTTCAATCCCCTCACGTGAAAAAATAGAATGTGTGAAACACTGCGCTTCAGTTATGATCTTAAGTAGGTATGTTATTAGTACGTTTCTACTGAAGTTGAAACTTTTCGATAAAATGTTTCAATTCAAATGACAAAGTACACATACTGAAAACCTCTTTGAACTACCTATTTTTCAAAAAAGAAAAACGTTTTCTTGAAAATTTCTGAACGCCTGTAAAGAAGATACGAAGACCTTGCCAAAAAAGTACCACAGGACCCACTTTCCCTATTCAAAACATTTAGAGGGTTGATGGGGATGGCACAGGGTGCAACAAAAGTCCTTCAAAAATGCATAAAAATTTGGTAAAAGTGAAACAAAAATTGACCTGTTTCAGGATTTTGTTGCCAAATATTTTTCTTCTGAGAGAATGAATTTGTTCTATAATTTTAACACGCACTGTATATCAATGGTTTGTCACGCCGTACACTACTGATTGCAGATCCTCCTAAGATAGAAATTAATGACATTGGGTTTCACAAAGCTTTGACAGCTCTTAATTGCCGAATTAGTGCGATTCTATGTCGATTTTCAGTTCTTTTTTCATACAACCATCGAATCAAATCCACGATTAAGCTAATCGAAGCTTCGCGAAACCCAACATGAGTGTTTTTAATTTTCTAAATCTGTCATAGTATTATGTATTATATCAGAATTGAAATTCATTGAATATCTAATACTAAACGAAAAAACTTACGTCGCAAGTAATTTCAGGATACGATATTCACGAAAATCCGAGAAAATTAGCGCGTTGACATTCTACAAGTAATCACCTAGTTTTAAATGAATCGGATTTGTATATTTTGAGTTATAGAGGAAATAACAACAAAGTTTCAGATGTGTATAACTACAAATACGATAGGCCGATTATATGCCTATTAACGAACTTAAATGTCGCATTCGGATGTGCAACCTATCCTGAAAATTTCAAGTCGCTATCTCTTTCCGTTCGAAAGTTATCGTGGCAACGCTCACCCATCCAGCTACCGAACTCACCTAAGGTTGCTCGGATCTCCAACACTTAGGATCCGATCGTGTTCAAATTAGTAACTTGACCGTAAAGATTGGTTTTGAAGGCTCCCGCAAAATTTCAGTAATGTCGGAAGAATAGTTTCTGATATGTAGAATTTTTTCCTATGATTTTCAATGATTTTTTAAAAATTTTCTAGAGATACGATCCTCACGAACTTTCGCAAAAATCTGCACATCGGCATGCTACAACTAATTACCATGTTTGAATTGGATCGGTTTCGTATTTTTTGAGTTATTGAGGACACAACAACAAAATTTCAGATAGGTATAACTCCAAAATGATTTGACCGATTAGGCCTATCAACATAATATGCAGTTTAATTTTAGATACAAGAAACAATATATTTTATGTTATAAAGCAGATATTTCGAAAATCTTATTTAAGCGTTACCCTTTAACCTCATACAAAATATCAGCAAATTACGCACGAACCTCAAAGTTATTATTCTACACCGAACCTACATATAATTTACCTCTTGTGAATCTTAACTAAATTATCCCAACATAAACTAATGTAACCAAGCCTAACCTACATACATAAATTCAACTCAATCGGATCTGTACATTTGGAAAAATAAAATTTCAAATGGGTGTATCTCCGAAACTTGGGCGTTTTTGTTTTTCACGGACTCGATCGGTATCAAAGCTACCCTACAGTAGCTGGATAGATGACCGTTGCCACGATAACTTTCGAACGGAAAGAGATAGCGACTAGAAATTCAGGTTGGGTTGAGCATCTGAATGCGACTTCTGAGTTTGTTTATAGGCATAATAGGCCGAACGGTTTTGGAGTTATTTCCATCTGAAATTTGGTTGCTATTTCTCCAATAACTCGAAAATATAAAACCAAACCAATTCAAACATGGTTATTATTTGTTGAATGCCAACGCGAAAATTCTAGCGGAATTTCGTGAGGATCGTATCACTAGAAAATTTTTGAAAAATCATTGAAAAAAATTCTATGTATAAGAAACTATTCGTCAGACATCGCTGAAATTTTTTGAGAGGCTTCAGATCCTAACTCTACTGCCAAGTTCCAAGCTTGAACACGATCGGATCCATATTGTTGGAGATCCGAGCAGTCATGTGCGTTCAGTAGCTGGAAGGTTGACCGTTGCCTCGATAACTTTCGAACGAAAGGAGATAGGGAGAGTTTGCTTTTGGGCATAATCGGTCCAACGGTTTCGGAGTTATACCCACTGGAATATTATTTCCTCGATAACTCCAAAAATATGGACTCGATCGAACTGAAGCTTGGTAACTAGTTGTAGAATATCGACAAAGAGACGTCTGTAAATTTAAAAAAATCACGAAAAGAACAATTGGTTCAAGCACTGACGTGAAGTCAGGAGCTTTTGCGCGTATGTTCTATTATCCATTCTCCTGTATTGGAGACAATAGAACATACAATACAATAGAAAATACGCGCAAAAGCTCCTGACTTCACGTAAGTGCTTGAACCAATTCTTTTAGGCGTGTTGTCCGATCTGTCTTGATCGTTGGTCAAAATGTTCTATGCATCAATTACGTTTATTTTCCACAAACCTTTTACATAGAACCTTCAAATAATTTCGAAAGATAGATGTTTATGGGTCAATGACATCTGGCCAATCTATATCAATATCCGAAATGCCATTGAAGAGCCGTAGCATTTGAATAAATGCTGCAAAAACACGACCATCAACTTTGATTTTCATTGAGCGATTGTTGTTATCCTCGAGTACGTTGAAAGATTTTTAATTATGACTATCAAATAATCGATTAATCAATCCCAATTTAGGGTAACATTAAAACGCAAAAAATGTAAGGTTCCAGTCGCCTTGAGTTATGCGAATTTGTCCGGAATTTAAATGTAATTTATTCCATGCGGCAGGTATTCCTATCGAGATTAGAAGGGAAAGGATAGAAAGCTGTCAATTACCTACAAAAGGGGATATCGTTTGATTATGTGGGTTTGATTTCGAGATAGCTGTTTGGCCCGAAGTTATTTATTTCGGTTAAATCTTCAGGTAAACATGAGACAGTTTTTTTGAAGTGGTTATGCATGTCGATGATTTTGGCCTGGGCAGTTTCAGAATCTTTAAAAAAAATGTCTGTTTCTGTATGTGTATGTGTATGTAAGTCTATTTGTTTTGATTGCAGGTTGCAGGTCCCAATTTCGAAGATATCAAGTTCAAATTTGGCACAAATAGTAGGATACGCGATTCCCAAATGCCGATTGGAATTAGTGGAAATCGAAGTAAAGGTTCCTCAAATTATAATGATTTGTTTTGCTCCAATAGAAATTAACACGTTAAAATTCACAATTATAGAAGAATCATTTTGGAATTTGAAGAACCCCCCATGAGTCTTAGTAAACCTTTTTAATGATCTTATAAGAGATTAAAAAAAATTGATAGGATTTGATATGGAGTCCCCATCACAAAAAGCTATCTACCCCCCTGATAAAGCGGAAAATGGTCGAATGTTTTCGATTTTTCTAAATTTAGGCTTTCTGTTCAGAATTATTTATATACTTGCGTCATTACCACATATATGGGAACTTCGGAAAATGGAGTTGGTTTTCGGAAAATGGAGTTCATTTTTCCCAAATGCTAAAAAATATCGAATTTTGAGCAGGAAATGGTCTCCAACGAATCAATTAAATATATCTTATTCTCCGTTTCATAAACTAGCCAATTACCAATTTCTAATTCATTATAGAATAATCATTCAACAATTGATTGAAATATTTAATATTATCTGAAGCCAGGAAATAAGTCGATAATATATTATGGAAATCCATATGATTTTGACACCTTTCAACTGAAAATTTTCTTGGAGGAACAAATGGTTTGGAAAGGTATCTATGCAAATTTGGGAAAATTGTTGGACCTGTCTTTTTATTCAATTTTGGAAATCTCAGAAGGTTTTTTAAAAGCGTACCATCTTCAAGTGTAAATACATCATCTCTGACGATTTCATTCTCTTGGAAATTAATTGAACAAACAGAAGAATTTTGTGGAAAAGTTTAGTTTTTAAGAAGTGAAGAAGATACCCATATCATTTATAACTTTCGGAAATTTAAAAATTGACACATAATTATTTTATGAGTCGTCATTAAACTCCTGTTATACAACATCGACGAGGCATTGTGAAGGATAGGAAGATACACTTGTTCACCGAATTTGTACTGAATCAATAAAAATACTCTAAAACTGATCACTTTCACACTGCAAGAACTTGTATACACTCGTTTAACATAATATTTTACACAATAAACCGTAAACATATGAAAACCTACGTTTTGAATTTAATTAGGAAAATTCTTGAGAACTGACGCACCTAAGCCAAATTGAAATTGTGGGAAAACCCTGTGGACAAGAGCTTTGGCACTCTGTTTAAACTTTGACAAATCACCGAATCTCCGAAAGTATTGGTTTCTCCGAGTTGGGAATGATATCAATGGATTCTTATTTAATTTATTTTATTTTATGATGCAGTTCTCTCATAAGATTCCTTCAATATCATTCCCAACTCTGAGAAACCAATACTTTCGGAGATATCATTTGTCAAATTTTAACAAGAGCGCCAAAGCTCCTGTCCACAGGGCTTGAACCAATTTAAAATAATTTTAACGCCATTGATACACAATAATTGTCAGTGTCAAGATAAAAACTATGCACAAAACCAACTCAAGCCATGGCCACCTAATGTCCAAGAAAAGATTTTTAAATTTGGACTGCTTACAATGCGAAATAACTTGAAAACAAGATTATAACATGAATTTTGTCTTTAAATAAAACAAGACCGTCATATGTTAGTGGAGTAGAAATTATATTACAAAAATTCTAACAGCATTACATACATTTTCACAAATAATGGGAACATTTTCAGTTCATTTCGATCGGCCAATTTTCAGATATTCCAAACATATTAAATCTAAATACTGTAACCCCTGTATCCTGTATCCCAAAAAAATTCAACGTTCTAATATGTCTTCAGGAAATTTCCCATCTATTTTTGCATTTCCTACATGCCCCATAAATTTGTGACAGGTATTCATCAACACCCTTTATAATTTCATATAGGTAAATTTAATGCTAAAAAAAATTCTTACCCCCAGATACATACAGTATTTCCGCTTTTAAAGGTTTAAGGAGTAGGTAATAGTTGACACTAAATAATTCCCTGTGGTAATAAACTATCTCAGCGTTTCAGAAGAAGGCGGCTTCGTTGTGCAAATGTGCAATAACCCTTTGCTGTAACAAATTTGCTGAAATTGTATAAAATGCTCGTTTTCGGCGAATTTCTGAAAAAACCCTTGAAAAAATATACAATAGAGAGCAATATTTAACCTGCGAATACCAGAATTTACTGCTCTATTTCCTGTTTTATGACATTTACCCAACTGAGAATTGTCAAAGGGTTCCAACGTAATGATGGTCAGTTCGTCAACCCATTTCTTTAGTGAATATTTTTTTATTACCTTTTTGTAGTCAAGAGTTTCTGGAAGATATTTGCACAATCACTTTCTAGCTCTTTGAGTCGTCAATTTTACTGGTATATTTTCTTCGAGACGAGAAGAAATATTGTGATGAAATACATCTTTGAGAAATTATTTCATGATTTCGAATGTCCATGAAATTGTTTCGATTCAGAAGTATTATTATATGTCCATATATCAATACCAGAATTTGAAAATCTAAAATTAAATGAAATAAGTGTCGAACTGACCTAGCTATACATATATAATCCTTCGAAAAGCCAAATAAAATAAATTCATTATCTTGATGGTTACTGTACATATTTATGGAAAATCCCGAAACACGGCAAATTAAAATTTTAAATTCTCATTCTTCCTCGTAAAATTGTGAACCCTAACTTCAACCCCTTCGAAAGACAGGTTCTACCATTAACACCTAAATAATGGCTCAACCCCGAATTTCTCAAATATGAAGTATGGGATTGTGATACATCGTTTGAAAGGTCTCGTCATTCTCTATTCAGAAATGTTATCACTTTCATGTTTCTTTTGCAGAACTCCAAATAGAAAAAAAAGAAATCATGTGATTACCGGAATTCATCATAATATTCCCTCGAATATTACCAAATCTTATTACAATAATACTAAATTTATTTGCCTTCAACATGTGATAGAAAAAAAATGAAAAAAAAAAAAACATAACATTGTGTTTTACAGATGGTACCATGAAAAATACGTAAAACACTTTCTTAAATGTTAGTTTCTCTAGTACGCCTTCGCAAATTGTCTTGTGTTGATAAGTTGTAGTTTATAAATTGTCTAATTTGTGTTTGAATTTTATTAACTTCAATTTTGAATAATTAATACTACTAGAATGCTGACGCACTAGTTTTTGAGATTTGAATTTCATGCAGATCGTTTCACTAGTGAATAAATAGAAATATTCCTTCTTAAAAAAAATGCAAATGTTTCTTTGAAAAATTTATATTTCAATTACTATTTGTCACAGACGAATTTTATTTTCCCAATATTTTCAAGAATGCAGATCCGATCGGATTGAAATCTAGTAGGCATTCAGTGCTTTTTAAGAATTTTTTAAAATTTCAAAGCAATATTACGAGAGGTCAAAGAACACTAAGGTAAGAAGAGCAGTGTGTATAAAACCCTTCGTTCTAATTTATAAGAATAGCCGAATTGTATCTTTCTCGGGAAATTTCTTCGAAAACTACTTCGCAAACGACCACAATAAAACACACAATTTTGCCTTCTCGGATGCCAAACTTTATTGCTTCGTTTTTTAGGTTTATATGGCCAATTCCCAAAATTGCCAAAGGGTTGCAAGGTATCCTGATGGCCAACCCATCCCTATTGTGGTTTAATAGGCATCTAAATTGCGAAGATGACTATAGACAAATAATTCCCCGTCCCATCTAACGGGACCTGACACAAGAAAGGTAAATTGCGTCCCTTAAAAAAGGGTTCGCATTTTTGTACCGTTTTATTGGCCCATCGCCAAATCGTAGGTCGTGGGAATCGAAGAATATACTGTTACATTATTCTACCTGCTGCAGATTTTTCGGATATGGTGGGCTCGCTCTTTCACGATTTTAATGATACAGGTGTTGGTATTGAATGTTTGGATTCGTTATCTATAGTGACGACTCTATTCATTCGGGATTTCCAGGAGTTTACCATTGTTTGGTCGATTATAATCCTCTTTGGGAGGACGATTCCAAACCAAAATTTTTCGATAACCATGTTATCCATTCAAAAATAAAATTTATAAGATTACTTCTTCATAATCATACATCTCCATAATAATTCTGTATACATGAGGTAAACATAAATAAAATAGATAAACATTGGTTCAAGCCCTGTGGACAGGAGCTTTGGCGCTCTTGTTCAAACTTTGACAAATTATATTTCCGAAAGTATTGGTTTCTCAGAGTTGGGAATTATATCAATGGATTCTTATGATAGAACTGCATCATGAAAGAAAATAAATTTCAAAAAAGTGTCATTCAAAAAAAAATGTTTCAAAAATGATCATTTAAACAAGAGCGCCAGAAAATGAGCAATCTACAATGCTTCAAAAATTGTCATTCAATTTATTTATCAAGATTAAATGAGGAATCTGCAATTATTCAACCTCGTGGAATGGGTTGTTGCAACTTACACTCGGTGCATAGTTTTCACAACTCGAAATACCTTAGGAAAGTATCATCGAAATGTCTAGAGCAAGGATGGAGACAATCATAGCAGATTGTCCATTTATTCCTGATATTTTAGTAGGTAGAGGCTTACGAACAAATTATTTTAATAGTTCAAAATATACATATTAACTAGTAACATTATGAAAATACTGTATATAGGAACATATCTTACTACTTAAGGAAGTAAAATGTAATACTAACCTCAGTGGTCAACGAACAGTAATTTGTTTTGATGATTCCATTATGTTCTTCTTTCCTATTGCCTTCATAAACTACATCATTAAAATGATCCAATTCTAAATCTTCTGAAACATCATCCCGAATTTATACGTAAATTATTCAATATGCAACCAGTCCATATTATTTTCTATTTCAAAACAGTCTTGTATATATTCACAAATTCAAGAATCGGATACTTGTTTTCAAACTACGAATTGACATGACTCTAATAGCTAGATAAGATGACATTTATGAACAGTGAACACAGACAGTGAATACATAGAACTACGATGTATTATTGAAATTTTGAAATATCATATCTCCGAAAGTATTAGCTTGTTAGAATTCACAATAATATCATTGGATTCTTATGATGAAATTGCATCTTAAAAAAAATTGAATTCAAGAGTTGTAATGTAAAAAAAATATTTTTTTTCGTTACTCCGAAACCATCATTTTGCCCAATAACGAAATTAATCGAGGTATTTATCCCTCGAACATACTCTGAAAATTTCAATTATCTAGCTCATTCCGTTCGAGAGTTATTGTGTTAACGGCCGGACGGACGGCCGGACAGCCGGACAGAATCGATTTTGAACATGGATTCTTGATCAGTGAGCCGAACCAAGATGTGCAAATTGATAAGCACTCTGTTCCGAGGAGCAGCGCCAAAAAGAGTTTTTACGTTAAACGGATTTATTGATGAACAAAGTGGTAAAGCCCTGTGGACTGGAGCTTTGGCACTCTTGTTCAAAATTTGACAATTCATCTCCGAAATTATTGGTTTCTCAGAGTTGGCAATGATATCAATGGATTCTTATAATAGAACTGCATCATAAAAGAAACTCAATTAAATAACGAATATATCCGAGATATTCATTCCTCTCCTCTGAAAATTATATTATATCAATTGAAACTTAGCTAATATTCCAGTTTTGTTTTCACTGGAGATATTCCGAACCCAATTTGATAAACTTACCAAATTATATACCTATGTATTTCCATCATCATATGGATTATCCAAGGGCATATAGGGTAGGGGTAATTATAATATACTATAATTGGTCGTTTTGCATTCAATCATACTTTGTTTGTTAGAACAGAAATACATTTGACATGAACACAGACAGATAGAATTCACATTCTGTGAAAACATAGAAGTACGATGCATTATCAAAATTAAAAAAAATCATATCTACGAAAGTATTAGCTTGTTAGAGTTCAAGATAATATCAATAGATTCTTATGATGAAACTGCATCTTAAAAAAAAATCGATTTCGAAATTTGTAATGAAAAAAAAAAATGGTTTTCGTTACACCGAAACTATCCGACCGATTTTGCCCAATAACGAACTTAACTGAGATATTTATCTACCAAACCTACTCTGAAAATTTCAACTGTCTAGCACATTCCGCCGGGAGTTATCGTGTTAACGAGCGGCCGGGCGGACGGTTGACAATAATCGATTTTGACCACGGATTCTTGATCAGTGAGTCGAACCAAATCGTTTAAGACCATTTTCATCCAAAAATTCGAAAATTCAGACAATTGGGCAAATTGATAAGCACTCTGTTCCGAGGAACAAGAGCTCCAAAAATTCTTAAAAAGTACTGATGTGAAGTTTTTGCATGCATGTTTTTCTGTCTATTGATGCCTCACACACTCTCACGAAATACTGCATGAACCTTCAAGCCCTCTTTCTTCAACCGTGTACTAGATTTCATTTCATTTTTTAAATATTGGGAAAATTAAATTCGGATTGAAGGTTTGTGGGTAATTTCAGCGGAATCTGACGAATAGATTCTCAATTATAAAATTATTGAAAAAAAATTTTTTATTTGTTTTTAATAAATAGTTCTATTTTATTAAGAAATATTTCTATTATTTTGAGTTATACGATTCTGACGAAATTTCTCAAAAATTAATGCGTTGGCATTCTGCAAGTATTAACCAAGTTTGAATTGGATTGTATCATGTATTTTTTGAGATATTGAGTGAATAGCAACAACATTTCAGATGCATATAACTCCCAAACCTTTTGGCCGATTAAGCACATTAACGAACTCAACTGTCACATTCGGATACGCCAACTACCTTGAAATATGCAAGTCGCTATCTATTTCCGTTCGAAAGTAATCGTGGTAACGGTATGCTACTGAACTCGCCGAAGGCTGCTCAGCTTCCACAATTTTTTCAATATCTCCATTAATATAGATTCGATCGTGTTCAACTTTGGAACTAGGTTCTGAAGCGATACCCGACGGATAGTTTTTGAGATACAGAATATTTTTTAATAATTTTTTCAAAATAGGTTTGTAATACGATCAGATTCGTATTGTTTGAACCTCACCTGAAAATTGAAAAAGTCACTATCCATTTCCGTTCAGAAGTTATCGTGGCATTATCCAGCCGGACAGAATCGAATTCAATCCTTCATCAGTGAGTGGAACCTAACCGTTTGAGGTGATTTTTGGCAAAAAATTCGGAAATTACAGAGGTTTGGGCAAACTGATAGCTCGCTGTTTATTATAGAACAAGCGCGCAAAAAGGAAACTATTTTGAATAAATAGGTCTTGCCATAAAATATCATCATTTTTTGTTTTCATTTAATTTTTGGAATCTACCAAAATTCAAACATGAATATTACTTACAACTCTTTCTACTTGCAGTTTGAGAATTTCAATTTCAGCTGATAATTTCGGTAAACAGATTCAAATTGTAGATATCAAAATCTTGAATGCTCATATTTCATAGATAAATGGGTGGATGGCGCCCATTCACGAAGTTGTTCTTTACACTCGAACTTCAAGCCTACCCTGTGAATATCAAGTCTCTAACTTATGTTTTCCGAAAGCCATTCATGCTTACAAACGGAGGGTGGAACAGAATTGTTTTTGTCCACGATTTCTTCATCAGTGAATTCTTTCATTTGCGGGTCAAAATTTGTAGAACACATTAATTTGGAAGAAATGATATCTCCCTGGTACGAGGACACAAACAGCAATCAGAACAAACAAATAATAATCAGTCCAACTAATTAACATTTTCAAAAATGGGTTCAAGCCCTGTGGACAGGAGCTTTTGGGCGCATGTTCCTTGTGGCCCGTACTGACCAGTAAAGAAAAAAAGCAGTATCATGTTGAATACCTTAATATTATTCTGGAACACAAATTTTCCATTACAATAATCTTCATCTAGCTTCTATTTAGTATCAATTCCTGTAGAACGTGATCATAATAAGTGTTTTCCATATAATAAAATGTGTTTGAACTTGGTATGTAGGAAATCTGACATCAATTATTGGAATTAATTGATTTGACAAACAGCCGTCAAATGAGGTAAATAGATTTTTGTGACGATTTTCTGTGACCATAAAAAAAATTAAGCATTTCATTATTGCATTTCTTGAAATAGGTACCTTTTCAAGTCGATCAACATCGTCCTTCTTTCGACGTCTAAACTATGACTTGATTCTTTATGTTTATGTCTTTGAATTTGTTTTCGGTGGAATTCAAAGAGTTCATAGAATAATCGATGAAAATACTGAGAGAGACCCAGGAAATTTGACACATTTTGTCTTATATCTCCAGAAATTGAAATCGTATAGAGCCAAAATTTTGCACAATGTTGCAAAATACTACAATTGACGTTAGTACAAGTTTTTGTTGCAATCTGATGAATAGTTCACGAAAAAAAAATTTTTTTTTCGAAAAAATTAAAAGAAATATTTTTTTAAAAATTACCAACATTTTGATCATAACAGAATTTTGCCAAAAGTTGCGCGTTTATATCCTCGAACTGACTACCAAGTTTCGATTCAACATCTTCTTTAGTTCCTGAAATATCAGGGAAATAACCTCAAAATTTTAAATGTCTATAACTCCTAAACCGTCCGGCCGATTTTGCCCGTTAACGAACTTAACCGTCGCATTTTGATCAGAAACCTACCCTGAAAGTTTGAAGTCGATAGGACCTTCGATGCTCCTGTTATCGTGCCTACGGCCGGCCGGCCGGCCTGCCGGCCGGCCATACGGCACCCAAAAATCTGACACCGGATTCGTAATCAGGGAGTCCGAATTAGTCTATTAGCCAATTTTCAGCTCGAAATTCGAAAATTACAGACATTTGGACGAAATGATAGGACGATGTTCCCCTAGAACATACGCCCAAAAAATGAAATCAGGTACAAGTATGCTTATTGATGCTACCGGAATATGGTAGCTATTCCAGCTAAGTTTCGAATTTAAATTCGTTTATTATTGCCTAGAACGTGACTTCAATAGGCGCAGATAAAATTAAACCATTTGGGACGATAATAATTCTGCATGTGCTCGTAAACGGCAACTAATCGGGCATTGCACCCAAAAATAATCGCTATCTAGTCTTTGATAAATTGGCCAAGTGGCGCCATCGTAACAAACTCATATGTTCCTACATTTCAAACTTTGAGAAAAGTCTGATCGAAAAATAAACCGAATAAATTTGATCTCACATTTGATAATGTTTGAGCGATTATACTAAAGGCTGTCCCAAAATTAACGAGAAGATTTAAATTTGTCGCCATTTGCGCAGTAATGAGCAGCCTTGGGTGAGTTCAGTAGCTGGATGGGTGTCCATTGCCAAGATAACTTTTGAACAGGAAGGTATAGCGACTTGCAATTTTCAGTGGTGGTTGCGCATCCGAATGGGACACTAGAGTTCGTTGTTGGGCATAATCGACCAAACGGTTCAATTACGTTTAAGTATACCTGATAACTCAAAAAATACAGATCCGATTGAATTGAAACTTCGTAAGTTTTGTAACTAGTTATGGAATACCAACATAAAGATGTTATGTGAAATTTTGTGTAGATCGTATACAAATCCGATCCAATTAACACTCGGTAATTATTCAATGAGGTGAACTGTGCTAATTGCCAACAAATTAAAAAAATGGCACAGGGTGAAATAATTATTGATTTTAATCATCAACAAATATTCCGCGTGGACGGGCTAGATCACCTCATCGCTCAGTGTTCCCCAAAGAGGAGAGCGTCATTCAAGAGCAGACACACACCCAGGGTTTCATGGTTATTACCAATCATCAGTGTGACTCAGCCAAAACTGAATGACACCGAAAGCGTTCTAGGAAACTTAAATTCATCGGTCGCTTACTGATAGGAAAAGAATCCCACCAGCGGCACCTATGGAGATCCTTACGAACTCCAACCCTCTGCGATGAAGAAACCTTGAACGATGTTCAGCGACGTTCATCTACCTATATAAGACCTTTACGGACTCAAAACGACCGGTTCAGTGTGGTTAGATAAACTACCAACCAGTGAACATTCAATGAGGTAAGCTAATTGCCAATAACTAAAAATTTTTTTGTTGAATTTAAGTTTCCTAGAACGCCTTCGGTGTCCTTCAGTGTTGGCTAAGTCACACTGATGATTGGTAATAGCCATGAAACCCTGGGTTTGTGTCTGCCCTTGAATGACGCTTTCCACTTTGGGGAACACTGAGCGACGAGGTGACCTAGCCCGGCCACGCGGAATATTTGTTGATGGTTAAAATCAATAAATATTTCACCGTGTGTCATTTTTTAACTCGGTAATTACTTGCCGATGCGCTAATTTTCGCGGAATTTCGTGAATATCGTATTATTACTCAAGTCTGTCATTAAAATGGTACGAAAAGTAATCCTATCTTATAAAAGCTGAGAAAACGGTCTACATCGATGATAAATTCGATTAAGAGCGTCCAATAGAGGTAAAGAGCTTGTTCCAATTTTCTCAGTATTACTTTGAATTATCCATCACAGTTTCTTTTCGAAACTCATTTCATAGTGTCAACTTTTTCGCTACACGGGAGAAAGACCCATTATCTTTGAAATCTATGTTTAGAAGATATTTGATAAGGTAGTCATGTTGCTTTAAAGAATTCTGAAAATTAATAGTAAAACATGTATGATCTGTATTATTAAGTTATTGCAGTAATTTTTGTCCAGTTTCAATTATTCCTTGTCATGAAAGAGTGTCCCCAATCACTCGAGTGCTATGTTAAATACCCAAAAAAGTTGAATAATTGAATGCATGTAATTGGCTTACCAAAATTTCAATCGAGTAATAAGTATATCATTACAAAATTTCGTAGGGGTGTAATTTAAATTAAACTACCACCGAAATGGGATCTGCTTTATTCAAATGATGGACCCGTACCAATTAACTACTTAATTTTATGTGTTTTCTGGATTTTAAAATTATAGGGAGAAATTCGTAAATACCATTTTCGAGTGGAAGTATTCGATACTTATCTATCGCAATAAATTATTCGATCGAATAACTTTTTTCGAAGTTTTCACACAAAACTTGGGGGACACTGATCGACCTCATTAATTTTTTATGAAACGCTATTTACATAAAAAAAATGAATCGATGAGAAGTTTTCAGGGTCGGCTTTGTCGATCTTATACATTTGCGTACCAATTCCATTCAAATTGTTCAGGTGGGGATTTTAAGTCATTTGATTTTATAACAAAGAGAAATGGTTTTGCGCGATAGCGAAGTTTAAGAGATAGAGGTATTGGGAGAGTTAAGTCCCTCAAATATATACGTAAAGAAGAAACTACATTAAAATTAAATAACAAACTTATCCGAGATATTCATTATTCAAATCTAGTATGAATTTTATATTATATCAATTGAAACTTAGCCAATATTCCAGTTTTGTTTTCACTAAAGATATTCTGGGCCCAATTTGATAAACTTACCAAATTATATATTTCGATCATCGTAATGGATTATCCAAGGGCATATAAGGAAGGGATAATTATAATATACTATAATTGGTCATTTTGTATTCAATCATACTTTGTTAGAACAGAAATACTTTCAACATGTCAGTTATAGGTAGATAAGACGACAATATGCATGAACAGTTAACACAGATAGAACAGAGACAGATATAATTCGCATTCTGTGAAAACATGGAAGTACGATGTATTATTGAGATTTTGAAAAATCATATGTCCGAAAGTATTAGCTTGCTAGAGTGGAAATTCTATTAATGTATTCTCATGATGGAACTGCATTTAAAAAAAATTGATTTTGAAATCTGTAATGTGAAACACATTTTTTTATTTCGTTACTGCGAAACCACAAAGCCGATTTTGCCCAATATCGAACTTAACCGATATATTTATCTCCTAAACCTACTCTGAAAATTTCAACTGTCTAGCTCATTCCGTTCGAGACTTATCGTGGTTACGGCCGGCTGGACGGACTGGCCGGGCGGACGGACGGCCGGACAGAATCGATTTTGACTACAGATTCTTGATCAGTGGATCGAACCAAAACGTTTAAGACCATTTAGAGCCAAAAATTACAGACATTTGGGCAGATTGATAAGCACTCAGTTCCGATGAACAAGAGCGCCAAAAATAAGTAAAATTCTTGGGAAGCTTTGACGTTAATTCAGGGGCTTTTGCCAATACGTTCTTCTGTCTATTCCCGCCTCACACACCACGAAATACTGCATGAACCTTCATGACGTCTTTTTGGCGCTCTTGTTCCTCGGAACAGGGTGTTTATCAATTTGTCCAAATGTCTGCAATTTTCGAATTTTTGGCTGAAAATGGTCTGAAACATTCTAGTTCGACTAACCAGAACCTGTGCTCAAAATCGATTCTGTCCGGCCGTAGCCGCGATAACTCTCGAACGGAATGAGATGTAAGTTGAAATTTTCACGGAAAGGTAAATCTCGGTTAAGTTCGTTATTGGGTAAAATTGGCTTGCTGGTTTCGGAGTAACGAAAACAATTTTTTTTCAATTACATATTTCAAATTCAATATTCTTTGAAGATGCACTATATCCATTGATATAATTTTCAACTCTAACAAACTATTACTTTCGGAGATACGATTTTTCAAAATTTCAATAATACATCGTAGGTACCTACTTCTATGATTTCTCAGAATGCGAATTCTCTCTGTCTGTGTTATATCTGTGTTCACTGTTCATAAATGTCATCTTATCTCCTATAAAAGACATATAAAATGTATTTCTGTTCTAACAAACAAAGTATGATTGAATGTAGTTATAGGATATTATAATTACCCCTACCCTATATGCCCTTGGATAATCCATATGATGATGGAAATATATAATTTGGTAAGTTTATCAAATTGGATTCATAATATCTTCAGTGAAAACAAAACTGGAATATTGGTTAAGTTTCAATTAATATAATATAATTTTCAGAGTAGATTTTAGGAAGGAATATCTCGGATAAGTTCATTATTTAATTTTAATTTAGTTTCTTTTATGATGCAGTTCTATTATGAGGATCCATTGATATCATTTCCAACTCTGAGAAACCAATAATTTCGGAGATGATTTGTCAAAATTTGAACAAGAGCTCCAAAGCTCCTGTCCACAGTACTTTCCCACTGTTCTATCCGAATACTAGCTTTCCTTTCATTCGATAGGACTTGTAGTTTTAGAAATATTAGGAAAATAAAATTCGGCTTGAACGTTTGTGCGGAATTTCGGCGGAATCTGACAAATAGTTTGTGAAAAAAACAATTTTTGAAGAAATATTTTTATTTTTTTTTTCTAGTGATACGATCCTCAAGAAATTCCTCCTAAATGAGTGCATAGGCATTCTACAAGAATTTGGCAAGCTTAAATTGGATCGGATTTGTATTTTTTGCGTTATTGCAAAATTTCAGATGGGTATAACTCCGAAACCGTTTGGTCGAGTTAAGTTCGTTAATGGATATTAACGAACTTAACTGTCGCATTCAGATGCGCAGCCTACCCTGAATATTTCAAGTCACTATCTCTTTCCGTTCACAAGTTATCATGGCAAAGGTCACCCATCCAGCTACTGAACTAGCCCAAGTCTGCTTAGCTTCAATATCTCCAACAATATAGATCTGATCGTGTTCAAATTCAGGTAAAATTAGGTTCTGAAGGCCTTGCGATATCGGACCAATAAGTTTTGAGATACAGAATATTTTTTAAAAATTCTTTTTAATTGCCGGCATTGTACAACTAATTACCAAGCTTAAATAAGATCGGATTAGTATTTTTTGAGTTATTGAAGAAATAACAATAAAATTTTAGATGGCGGCTATAACTCCTAAATCGTTTGGAAAAAGTGATTCATGAATTTATTAACAGGCTTGCATATTGTCAGGAGGTGTACGGCGAGCATTTAACGTGATTTTGTTCAAATTATTGTTCTCATTAGACTAGAGTAAATAAATTTACCAATTCTTCAAACTTGAAGAAATTTATTTCTCGCTTTTACACATTATTTCCGCTAAACTTAGTATGTACGAATTTGAAATAACAAGATCTTTTAAAATCTGCAGGAAGATACAGGGTGTCTTATTTAAATCAAAAAAGCTGTGGATATTTCCGAGCAAACAGGAAGTACACTAGTAAAAAAATATATGGCATAAGATGCGTTATACGTTTCATAAATATTGCCCTTTTCGTTTGAAGGATATTCACTTGATTCCATACTCTACTACTAATAATTTTATAAATTTCTTCAATAGGGGTACATATCTACTGATCAGTTCAAATGGTTTGTTTTCTGTCACAAAATATGTAGAGTATGCATTAATTAATTTTCTCTATTTCAGTATCGTAATGAGTCCATTCCAGCACTGAAAACAGTGCTGGAATGAAATCATTCCCGCATTGATTCTAGTTATATTTTTCGTTTTGTGGTAGTCAGCACTGACATTCGATCCTATCAAATTTCAACACACGTCAATTGACAGTACAATATAATCTGGATATAGTGAAAAAATTGTCGAGGGAAAGCTTTATTTTCATTAAAAAATATGGTACCTACTAGAGATTTCCTTCTTGCTAATTTTGAATCATTCATGCTATATGGAAACTGTTTTAAATCTGATCTCCATGCCCTACGTACGTTTCAAATTCAAATTCCGTAATCTGTCAACTTTCGTAACAGTCACACCAACTACCAAGATACAATACAAAAGTTACTAGGATGTATAATCCGAAATTTTCATTAAATTTCAACAGTATTTTACAAAACTTGCCTGAAATAGAGAAAATATCGTCTAATACTCGTTGCAGAAGGCAATTCCAACACTCATGCGTACGAAAACTCGCTCCTTCGTCGCTCGTTTTCGAATTTCGCATTCGTGTTTTTATAGGAGCCCATATTGCAACTTGTTTTAGAATATACTATTCCCTAGTTCAGTATCGTAACGACTCCATTACAGGACTAAAAATAGTGCAGTAATGAAATCATTCCCGCATTGTTTCTAGTTATATTTTTCGTTTTGTGGCAGTCAGCACTGACATTCGATCCTATCAAATTTCAACAAACTTCAATTTTGAATAATTCATGCTATTCGGAAACTGTTTCAAATCTGATCTCGATGCCCTAGGTACGATTCAAATTCAAATTTCGTAATATGTCAACTTTCGTAACAGTCACACCAACTGCCAAGATACAATACAAAAGTCACTAGGATGTATAATCCGAATTTCAACAGTATTTTACACAACTTGCCTGAAATAGAGAAAATATCGTCTAATACTTGTTGCGGAAGGCAATTCCAACTCATGCTTTCGAAAACTCGCTCTTTCGTCGCTCGTTTTCGAATTTCGCATTCGTGTTTGAATAGGACTAATAGGAGCCCATTCTGCAACTTGATTTAGAATATACTATTCTCAATTTGTTTCATGTTGTATTGTCTTTCCACATGAATCTTGAGTCTTATTCAATCATTACAAGTTGGTACATTCCACATAGCTGATCTATAAAAATTTCGATCTGACGAAATTATTCTTGATGGTATGCTTAGATCAACTTTTTTGCTATTTCCGACCATTTGAGGTACTTGTTTTGGTTGTTTTTCCACCATTCTAGTGATTGAAATACTTGGGTAATGGATAATCTAAGGTGTAAATATCTATTGCATTTTTATTTTCGTGGAGCGGAAAAACCTCTTATAGGCTTACCCTGAGAAGGTTAGCACTCTAAGGGCCGGTTTCTCAATTGCGATTTAACTCAAGGTTGCGGGTAACCCGAGTGTTACACGTTCATGAATATCGCTAAATACATGCGTAACTCGGAACCTCGAGTTAACTCCCAATTGAGAAACCGGCCCTAAGGAATGTGAGATTCCAGTTATTGTTTGGTTACTCACTAAAACACCTTTCGCACATTCCTTGGAGTAGTTATTCGTTCTGCCCTTACAGCGTCCTTTAACAAAAGAATATATATAACTGCAAGTGACCTTCATAGTTGATGGGACCCGATGACTCGAAGTGATCCGACAACACTGCTTTCTGCATTCTGTCCACCAAAACGTCGGACAG
Source organism: Halyzia sedecimguttata (assembly GCA_937662695.2). Taxonomy (NCBI): domain Eukaryota; kingdom Metazoa; phylum Arthropoda; class Insecta; order Coleoptera; family Coccinellidae; genus Halyzia; species Halyzia sedecimguttata. The sequence goes on along the minus strand of OW569415.2, from coordinate 64,452,658 downwards.
GGATTTCCAACAGACCAGAATAATTCAGTCACATAGTTCGCTCTCATTCCGCCTAGACATCCTATGATTAGTATGACCATCCTAACTTTATGCCTTGGATACAGGATCCCCTGTTCGAACATTAAGTCCTTGTGTTTCTCACTATTCTGTACTTCTTTCATCACCACATTATATTTGGCGGGTAAGGAAAATTCGACAATAAACAATTCCTTGAGCTCTTTGTCCAGCAGGACTATATCTGGCTTTATGGGGTTGATCTACCGCGTTGTTGGAATATCATAGTTCCAGTAGATGAGAGCTCTGTCATTTTCAACAATTGGCTCAATCTCCAGAGGTACATTTGGTAACACTGGTTCTTTATCAATACCAGAAACCTCCCACAGATGGAAGTAGAGAATTCTGAGTACCGAATTGTGTCCTTACACATATCCTGTTGAAGCATGGACTCTGCATGCAGACATGATGTGCATAACAGTTTCCTGCTGGCTGTGGAATGCTCTGCATATTGTTGGGGTGCCCACTTTCATGATGTTCTTTTTATGCCATCTTGTATTTATCACCCCATTTTGACAAGCCATAACAAATCCCTACGTTTCCGACTCGAGCCCAGCTGACTCCAGAAAGGCGAAGGATAACTCTTCCCACAGGCCCTGATCTGGCTCCTGAAATATGTGGAGTGCAGGTTTTTACTCATATGGTCTTTGAGTAGCGTCTTCAGTTGTGCCTGTCTTATTTCTCTGCCTATTCTTCTTTGGTGTGTTGGTGCGATAGGTGTTCCTGGTAGTTACTGATCGATGGATATGCCAGTTATACTTAACTTTTTCAAGGCTCTCTGTCCAGCCCTAGATAGGAAAGCTCCTTGGTTCATGATTTCACGATGAGCAACCACTTTTAAAAGCGAGTCTTCACTTCTCAGTATCCTTATTGCCATTTCCAACGTTTGTTGATGGTGTTGGTATTCCAAACTTTGCAAGCCCCTGCCTCCCTGCGTTCGTGGAAGGTATATTCTTTGTAGCGAGCAGTTGGGATGCAGGCTACGAATCATTTTCATCACTTTACGAGTGGATCTGTCTAGCTCGAGAATTTCATTCACTGTCTAGTTAACTACCCTGAAAGAGTAGGTAACTATTGGGACTGCCAAGCTGTTCGTAGCAGACACTTTGTTTTTACCGGACAGCTGCAATTTGCATATATCTCGAATCTTCTTGTTGCATTCTTCAGTCAGTGCGCCTCTTTGTGCACTTGTTCATAATATTACTTTTATTATTTGTACTGATACTCCTATTCATGGATAATCCTGAAAAGATTTGATATGAATAATATTCACCAATTTATGAATACTTCTAAATACATGAATATTCATGAATAATGCATACCCAAAATATTTGAATGAACATTCAATGAATATTCAATGAGAATGCAATCAATTTTCGAATATTCGAATGAATAGTTGATTATTCATGACTAGTCGTCAATAAAACATTCATGAATAATTGTTTGAATGGATTATTCGAATAACCGCATAAATTTAAGAATGAATATTCGAATACAAAGTGGATAAAAGTTCCAGGCCTAGTTTGTATGTATCGATACCCCCGTTTGAATTAATGTAAAAAACACAGGAACTGCGATCCAAAAGCTGTTACAAAATTATTAATGATCGAACTATGTCAAATCAGCCGAAGCTCATTGAGCGAACCTGAATAAAATCCATTAATTTTGTGTGAAATCATCTCCAGTAGGTCACCCCGCCGTTTGTTTACCTAGCTAAAAATGGAAATTTAAATTTCAAATTCAGAACCCGAATCTGTTATCTGTCAGGTGGTCAGTCGGAGCTAGAAAGGCACTTTAAGGATGATTGATGCGTCCGCAAAGAACCGTATAACGTCGCTCTTAGCGGGGTTCTATAGATTTTTCTACCCTGTTCAGATAATCAACCACTAATTCACGATCCAATGGGTACCGTTAGATCTTGGGGTTTTTATCCAATTTCGTAAGGTAGCGATGAAGCGAGTTTCGCACGATCGACCCTTTGTTCGCTTTCTAGATCCTCCACATCATTCCGAGACGTCGCTTTAGCGTTGTTAAGAATTTTTCATCCACAATTGATTTGTTTGACGGAAGATAGGCTTGAGAAATTTGGGATTTATATAAAAAAGGTGTGTGACTGCATAAGGTCTGAATGTATGAGACTTGACTCGATGTGTATGAATGGAAGATTTCAAAATGTTTTGAATTATGTTTTGGGCAAATTTCACACAATGGCGTATTATTTCTTTTATTATTTCCACAGCCAGATCTAAGTATGTATTCGTTCTCTGGACTCTTCACCCACATCTACTCGTTTCTGTAATTTTCGAATTTTTGCCAAAAATGGTCTCCACTTGACTGATTTAGAAAAAACCTAGGCTAGGATTTTAAAATGTGTAAGGGAGATTGGGGTAATGGCGGTCCCTTAGTGAAATTTGGATATTAAAGTTAAAATATAAAATATAAACATAATTTTAAAAAATATTTGTTTTCTCAATTTAAATGATTTATTTTAATTTTAGAACAGCATGCACTTTAAGCCAGGAAGACATACAGTGTGGAAAAACCAAATTGAATAAATTCATTATCTTGATTACTGTACTTATTTATGGAAAATCCCGAAACAAGTCAATTTTAAATTGTCATTCTTCTTCGCGAAAATGCGAACCCTACCTTCAACCCGCTTCGAAAGATAGGTACAACCCCCAATTTTGTTTTAGGAATTATGGTCTTGTGATACATTGTTTGAAAGGTCTTATCATTCTCTATTCAGAAATGTTATCACTTTCACGTTTATTGCAGAAAACAAATTAAAAAAAAAATTAAATCAAGTGATCAGCGAAATTTTATCAATATCAAAAACTAAAATGTAATACAAAATGTAGCATGAATGTTAATGAAATAGATGTTCAACGTATTCATCGCGAATGCCTTGGCAACATCCTTACCTCAAATAAAAATTTCTTCCAAGATTATTCAGCATCTCAGAAGTGATCGACCTGATCGCAAGCGTTGTTCGACGTTTTAGGTCATTCCAATCGAGGGGTTTAGTTTTGTACACAGTGCTTTTCCCATATCCCCATGAAAAAAAATCTAATGGGTTAAGATCAGGGGATCGCGATGGCCATTCGATCGTTCCTCGTTTTCCTAACCACCGATTTGGAAAAAAACCTTCGAGGTACTGCCGTTGGTAATGTGGTGGTGCTCCATCCTGTTGGAACCATATCGTATTCCGTGGAAGTTGAGGATTTCCTTGATCAGGTTATATATTTCCGAAGTTGGAACGACATAATTCCGAAGTAGTGCTAAATATTTATCGCTATTCAAATTGCGATCAATTAAAAAGGGCCTATGATATGGTTTCGAATATTTCCTCCTCAAAAATTAACCTTTCGTGTGAATTTCGTGTGTTCCTCTCTCATACAGTGATGATTTTCGGTAGACCAGTAGCGGCAATTTTGATGATTAGCATGGCCGAATAGCATAATATTGTTATCCAACATGTCCATCATTTGTTCACAAAAATAAGTTCTCCTATCAAAATCGCCTTCCAAGAGCTTCTGGGTAGGTATCATTTTATAGACATTGAATGTTGTGGAGGCATCTTCACTCGATTTATGTGGATTTACTTCAAAATTTCACACCCTCACACAGTGTATTAGCAGCTGCTTTTTTAATCTGCCTTTTATGACCAAACTTGCGAAACTGCTTTTTTCTCTATATTACTTACTGTCCCTTGGGTTGTAGGCGGAAAATTCGGAAATTTCTCATGAAACAAGCGATTTACTTCTTCTTGTGCTCGGTTGTTATCTCCGTAACCAATCATTTGTGAAATTGTTATTTTATGCATTTCCGTTAATTGAAACATTATTCAAAATTGAAGTTAATGAAATTCGAACACAAATTAGACAATTTATAACCTACAACTTATCAGCTCAAAACAATTTGCGAAGGCGTTCTGAATAAACTAACATTGCCACAGAAAGTGTTTTACGTACATCTTGAAGCCAAATACGTTTATTATTATTGTAATAAGATTTGGGAAAATTCGAGGGAATATTATAATGAATTTCGGTGATCACATGATTTTATTTTTTTCTATTTTGAGTTTTGCAATAAACATGAAAGTGATAGTATTTCTGAATAGAGAATGATGCGACCTTTTAAACGATGTATCAAAAGCCCATACTTCATTTTACGAAGAAGAATGACAATTTTAAATTTGAAAAATTAAATATGTACATTAACCAAGATAATGAATTTATTCCATTCGGCTTTTCCACACTGTATAGTAAGTAGGTATACGTTTTTAAAAATAAAATTGGACATCGCGTAATTCTTATTTTTCTACCATTTCCCGTTACCAAGCAGTGGCGTCATCGATATTTTTTTTCAATCGCAAGACCCTATTTTTTTGCCTTGGCCAGATCATTAAATTCTGAATTCAGTAATGCATTTCTAACGCCATTGGGGTCAATAATTCATAAGATATTAATTTTTAAAATTTGAAAAACATGTACGTCTTCAGCAAATAAACACATTTTTGTTACATGTTACATATTGTTATTACCCTGCATGTCTAATAAATTGTTCAATTCTACCTCCTCTGGAATGGCCGGTCAGCACATTTTGGATGATACTTCAAGTATCCAAGCTCCTCATACTTCCTGATCCTTTTACTCACAGCACCTTGAGTTACAGATTCAGCATTACGATATTTTTAATAGAAATAATCAAAAACTTCTTGGTGGGTACATGTTCTGTCTCCACAACCCCTAATTATCAGTATTTATATTCTGTCTGATGCCGATAAACGTTCAACTATTTTAAGTTTAGTTTTTGACAGTTGGCCCATAAAAACAAACAAACTATTTCGAATTAAATTCAGATACGATTACCAATCCCAACGATTTGCAATAGTCACTGTAGGCAAATAGGTATCTACTAGGCGAATAAACAAGACATCCAGATCGTCTAAAATATTTTTTATGAATTTCAGTATAAATACTTTTATGGTTTTTGTAATAAAATGTGTTTTTCTGATGAAGACTTAATTTGAATTTTCACATGTTTTTCGAATTTAAAGAAATTAATATCTCCAGAACTATCGATCCAAATGGCGTAATATTTTAGGAACCGATTTTTGCTGCTGACCATTTGTAGATGTGATACTTATCGATTTCTGAAATGGTATCCGTAAAAAATGACCTAATATGTTTTGTAACGACGAAAACTATTCTCTAATACTCCCTAATAATTTCTAATAGGAGGGATTTCAATTAAGGCTAAAATGGAAGTCTGAATGATATAGCTCTGACGCCTGAAATACAATAATTATTTTCTAGAATAAACGGACTGCAGTGGGCAAACATGAAACATGTCAAATGGTTTCGTATAGAAACTCGCGTAAAAAGAGCAAATTCGATCGAATTTCGATACAAACATTTCGCTATCAGGTAGCATGTCCATTTTGACAGGGCTGGATTAAAACAATTTCGGTAGATAAGTAGGTACATTCTTCCAATTTTGATTATATATGAAGTAAATTGTGGAATTTGGAAAGGAATTGAATACTAAAATTTGTTGAATTGTATTTATCATCTAATGAATCCATGTTCAGTCCATAATTCCAACTGAAGATACCTTTTTGGTGTTATAGAATACATTTTAAGTTTCTTTACTTATTATTATTTTACTTCGTAGGTATATTGTATGGAATATATTTTATTTTCAATTATTGATTAAAATATTTCGATATTTAATCGTATTTGTCTGAGTATATACAGTGTGACCCAACGAAAACTTTTTCGCTCTGTGCATCCCCATAACTACAACCCCCTAATGGGGGTGAGCACAACCCATTGATTTCGAATAGTCATGAGGGGTGTTGTGATACTTCATTTTGAAGATCTTATAGAGCCCTGTATGATCCTGAAATTTCGCCTCAAAATTACCTTTGATAACGAAATGACAGGTAAAATAGTGGAGGAGTATACTTACTTTTGTGATTAGTTCATTAAATGCTGGAAATGGGCACCATTCACTTCCATGCAGTAATACAAGTCTTGCTGAAAACGTTTACGTACATTACAAGATTTTTGGTGTAATTTGACGGCATTCATTAATGATCCGAGTTCGCAAAAAATCCAGTGACTCAGGCTGGGTATCGTAAATCTTGGATTTCTAGTGACCCCATAGAAAAAAGTCTAGTGGAGCCAGATCACTGGATCAACTCCATGTCCGACTCCCCTCGCCCTCAGACATATACTCCTGCAGTCTATCACTTATCGTCTGCTCATGCGCGAACGATTCTCAGAAAATATTGCTTGTCGTTGTGTCGGCATTTTTCAACCAACCACCGAGTTTTAATTAGAGTTATTGTGAACACAAAAATTCAGATGACTATAACTCCTAAACCACTCAGCGGATTTTGCCCATTAAAGAACATAACCGAAATATTTATTGCCCAAACACACCCCTCAAATTTCAACTCTCCAACTCATTTCATTCGAGAGTTGCTTAAGGGTGGACTGACGGACGGAATTGCATTTGACCCCGGATTATTTGTGAGTAAGTCGAACCCAGTCGTTTGGGGCCATTTTCGGCCAAAAATTCCAAAAATACAGACATATGGCCAATCCATAGCACGCTGATCCTGGTGGGGCAAGCGCGAAAAACATAAATTTCACGCTTATTACATTCAAACGCATCAGGTGCTGAGTGATAATGATTTTCAAATCAGTCATACGTTTTGTAACTGGGCAAGTTTGCAAGTACAAAAGGAACTTACATTTTCCGATTTTGATAGATATTATGTAGGTATTGTTTTTGCTATTTTTTTATTATGTTTGTTTCCAGAAGATAGCTATTCTACTTGAGCATATGCTATATTAAACCCCAAGGGAACAGCCTCAAAATGGATGAAATCTGTGACCACATCATTTTCTATAATATCGGCATTTTTGTTGTCAAGTATCGTTTTTCCGTCTTCTCCAGAGTACGACCCTGTCTTCGGTTTAGGCAAGGAAGGACATAACTTATTGAAAAATGAATCGTACGTAATATTGCCAACAGAATACTAAATGAATAGCAAACACGTCAAAGTAAGGCAATGTGGGGAAAAGTTTCAGCATTATCGATCGGAAATTACAGTAATTTGCCAGAAAGGCCAGCGCGCATTTGGAATCAATTATGCATTAGACTGTAGATACAAACATGGGACTATGGCAGAATATTTAGGCATATCAACGGTAATGAATGAATTGCATAACATTTATCCACAGAATATTACAGGAAGGCGATTTGTGGTTTGTTGGAGTGGATTTTATGGTCTTGAAATCACCTGAATAAACTATGTGATGGATCTTGATGGGAGAGTGAAAACATATCAGGAAATAGGACATTTTTAGGGAATAATTTATCGGTACAAATAGTTTCTGCACGCTTGTTCCACTAGGAACAGCGTTCTATCGTTTTCCCAGTGTCTGTATTTTTCACCGAAAATGTCTCGAACGATTGGGTTCTATCCGTCCGGCCGGCCCTTCGTAACCACGATAACTCTAGAACGAAATGAGTTAGAGAATTTAAATTTGCCGGGTAGGTTTGGGGTATAAATATCTCGGTAAACTTGAGAAAGGATGGGTTCGCAGATTAATAAAGATCCTATTGGATAGCCAAGCTGTCTTGAAGGCCCTGACTTTATAAACTGCAAGTCCCTGCTTGTGCAGGACTGTCGGACCACAGAACACTAATAATAAGAAGTGAAAACTCCTAACTAATCGTTAAACGTTAATAAAACATGGAATATTCCATGTTTTATTAAATAGATTTGAAATTCGCTACCCATTCTAAAAAATATTCAGAAACATTATGAATAGTCCTGAAACCATCCTGGAATACATATATGGGACAATTATTAACTAAATGATCTATGGTTTCCTCTGCAACGACCATGACCGGTTCTTAAACGATTCAGAATAGTCCATCATTTCCCGGAACTCTATTTGAAGGATCAGAAATTAAATCTTTGTTGAATAAATCGCAAGAAATCCATTCAGACCGCCAAACTTAATTGTGACTTTTATTCAAATTGAGAAAACGTTTGGACCATAAAGGGTTGCGCGACTTCAATCTGGGAATCCTATTGCCTGGAATATAGGAAAGAATCGGAAAATAATGAAATTTATTCCAAGAATTTGATCAGCAGTCTGCAGGCGAATGTGGGGCGGGACAATGTTTGAAAGAACCAATGAATAGGTGTAGATCTAATGGTTCCAGTGATGATCCTCATAGATGAAATCAGCTGTGCATCAATTTTTTGAGTATGAGCATTATTAAACCAGAACAATATTTAGCGGCAGAAAAAAAACAAGGCTAAGGCTGCCGTTTGAAGAGTAGCTGCATCAGCACCCCATTAACTACCAGGTAATTCCTGGAAAATATTATTTCTTGTTTTCAACTTCAAACGCAAGTCATCCAAATGGGCTTTGAAATTCAAAGAGGAATCTAGTTTCACCCCTAGATATTTAGGATTAAAATTATGTCTCAAGAAAGAATCAACGAAAGTTACACTCAATGTTGTATATTTTTGATGATTATTCAAATGGAAGCAAGAAACCTCAGTTTTATTTGGATTCGGACATAAACGCCACTGAAATAGGTAATTTTTCAGGATTTCTAAATCTGCAGATAGATTATTTTCTTCACTTTGGAAATCAGAATGACGAAATGCAAGGGTAAAATCGTCGGCGTGTATGAATTTCTCAGAGGAAGTAGCAGGAATATCACAAAGATATAAATTGAAAAGAAGAGGTGCTAAAAATGAACCTTGTGTCAGAACATTATTAAATTTTTGAAATTACTACTATAAATAAATATATGACAAGGATCGCGAAATTTAATGTTGTTGTTCTCACCTGGACTGGTGTATACTTCAATGAGCTGATTGATACTGCTGATGATTTCGGTGACGTTTGGTACGGACTTCATTATAAGGATTAATTGGAGAGGATTAAGATATATTGATTTCCTGCAGATGATGATGATGGTTTTCCCTTGAGAACTCATTCACAAAAATAGCGATTTCGTGATTTGTGATTATTTCCTAACAAAATTGTTAGAGACGACTTGATGCACTTGAATACGATTTGGGATGGAAATTATATCAAAGATGATTGATTCGATGATTATAGCGAGCTTCCGGAGAGTTTTCAGAAGAATGAAAACTATGCATATACATATCATGCAACATCAGTTACTTGGCGCAAAAGGGTGGCTGGGTCAAGAAATCTATTAAGCACTAATAAATCCGCCCACCCTGAAGCACTAACATGATCTCAATCTTGTGAAAATCGCTATATCAGTTGCCAACGAGAAAGGCCTTTGATAGAAGCAGATGTGACATCGATGTATGGGGGAGAAGTGAAGACGGAAGATCAAGGAGTGACCGGGAATAATAGCTTGGATGTCAGATAGATTGGAATGTGGAGCTTCCTAATCCGACAATATTAAGGTTCTGAAATTCAACTGTTTCCTCCCAGAAATTTTGAGGTTGGAGTAGACAAATGAGGAGAGTTTTGGGAAGAGGATAAGCGTTGCATACCTCCAAGCGTGTTAGAGGAATATGCTCGGAAGGGGCGATTTAGGATCCGATTAATTTTGCATCTCATTTTTGGTAAAATTTTCACCAACAAAATACTTCAAGTTTAAGTTTGAAAACATAAAATTGATAATATAAATAATAATTTTGGGGCAGCTGAAGCAATGGTACTGAAGGCAATTATTTACGCGATATTAGATGTGTGAAATTGTGCACTGTCTTGATTCCCATTTTTTTTTACTACAATAATTTACCGTAATACTTGCCGTCGATTAATTTCCCTTCAGAACATAATCAATGGAAGATTTTCCCACACGCATCACAAAGAACTGACGCTTGACTCTGCTGGCAGGTGGAACTCATTTTGCTTTCTTTGGAGCCGATACTTCCCTTCGTTCAGGTGTGAAGTGATTGACCCACGTTTCATTCGTGGTTACGAATCAACGCGAAAACTACGATTTATTGCTGTGAGACTCGATTCATAACTCAAAAGGCTGTTTTCTCTCCATTGTAAGTAATTGCTGCCATTTGGAGTACAGTTTTCTCATGTCCAGATTTTCTGTGAATATGTCCTTATCTAAGTAATCATTAAAGGTATATTCATTATTAGATGGTTCCTTTCTGGGTGTTTTCTCCCAAATATTTACAGTTTTATCAAATATCTTGAGTTTCTATTTTACAGAAATTTTTCAGAGTATGGGAGAGAAAACCCAGCAAGGAACCATTTTGATGTCCCTATTTCTTAAATGTCTGCATGTACCTTTGGAATGAAATGTCAAGCAATTTAACTATTGAAGTGAGTGACCCAGGTTTCATTCATGGTAATGGATAAACGCAAAAACTATAATTCATTTCAGTGAAACCCGATTGATACCTCAAAATGCTGTTTTCCTTCAATGCAAGTACTCGCGGCAATCTGGTTTACAATTTTCTCATATCCAGATTTTCAGTGAATATGTCCCTATTTCTTAAATATGAATCTGAGTGAACCTATATATTGAAATGTCAAGCAATTTAAATATTGAAGTGGTTGACCCAGATTTCATTCATTGTTATGGATTAACGTAAAAACGACAATTCTTTGCTGTGAAATTCGATCAATACCTCATAATGCTGTTTTCCTTCAATGCAAGTACTCGCGGCATCTAGCTTACAATTTTCTCATGTCCAGATTTTTAGCGAATATGCCCCTATTTCTTGAATTCATTAATTTTTATGGATCGAAGCAAAAACTACAATTTATTGCTGTGAAACTCGATCAATACCTTAAGATGCTGTTTTCTTTCAATTAAAGTACTCGCGGCCATCAGGCTTACAATTTTCTCATGTCCAGATTTTTAGTGAATATGTCCTTATTTCATAAATTCATTAATTTTTATGGATCAAAATAAAAACTACAATTTATTGCTGTGAAACTCGATCAATACCTCAAAATGCTGTTTTCCTTCAATGTAAGTACTCGCGGCCATACGGCTTACAATTGTCTCTTGTCCAGATTTTCAGTGAATATGTCCCCATTTCCTAAATATCTGCATGAACCTATGGATAGAAATGTCAATCAAACTAGCTATTAAAGTGATTGGCCCAGGTCCTTATTTCTTAAAAATCTGCGTGTAGCTTTGGATTGAAATGTCAAGCAATCACTATTGAAGTGATTTGCCCAGGTTTCATACATGATAATGAACCAATGTAAAAACTATGATTTATTGCCGATTAATACCTCGAAACGCAGTTTTTTTTTCCAGTGCAAATAATCGCGGCCATCTGTTGTAAAGTTTTCTCATTTCCAGATTTTCAGTGAATATTCTTAAATAACTGCATGTACCTTTGGATTAAAATGTCAACCAGGTCTACATATCACTTTTCCAAATTATTAGCTAGGAATGACCATCCCTTCGGCTCTAAGGAAACGTTTCTTCCACACCCAACTAATTGGCAATTTGTAAAAAAACTGTCGCAGATATGAATCGAAATAAATATTTTTCCTCGAGAAAACGAGGACACGAAAGTCAAACAAACGGGACTGGCCAGCAATATTTCAAATAAAATGCCAGGTATATGTCAAATTCCACATCGTGATATAGATCAAATATATACGGAAACAGGTACGAGGGCGATGTATTCGGAACGTTGCAGAGCCACCGTGTATCTGAAATAGACCCCGAAAAATATATCACTTACTGCCTGACGCCGAATGTTTATTTTCGCAGACAATGAGCGAGGGGAGTAAGGCTCTTGAACTTGGCACGAAATCGAGAGAGCAGACGAAAAAATCGAAATAATGCATTTCCCGAAAGTTTGTTTGCCATTTATTTTTATACTTGTTTCCGGTGCGAGGTTATTTCAGTTCAGAAGACGGCGGAATCAAGTCTGTGATGGAATTTGGTGCTGTAACTGTTTCAGTAACGAATTTAGTCACTTTAATTCTGCCTATGCAGATTCCATCTCAGATCTTTGATTAAGCGTGCCTCTTCTAGAGATCTTTTTGCCAAAATGTCGTTTATTCTCGACTATTGTTCCGAAAGGGAACAAGTTAATATTTAAATATTTATATAATATTCTTTGGATAATCATAACTTTTCGAAATATTCCTTCTCTTATTTATTTCAACCTACCCTTTTTAATCGCTTATAGATAATCGATCTGACCAACGATTAAATGAGCTTCTCAGAAAATCACTCAAAAGCGTGAGAAGAAACTGAAGTTTTCCTGATTCTTCATGGAAATCAGATACGCCTCTAAACCACTAAGGGACATCAAGAAACATTTCGGAGATGGGGAGGTTGATTTTGGGGTTTAGGTAAAATATGGAATTTTTGTGGTAACATGCGTCTATTTTAAAAATTTTCGTATATTTTACACAAAACATAATCCGATCCGATGGCTGTACAATTGGGTTTTGAAGGCTCTCGCAAAATTTCAGCGATATCGGACGGATAGTTTATGAGATGCAGAATTTTATTTAGTGAATATTTTTAATTTTCTAGTAAGTAATAGGATTCAGACAGCTTTTCGCAAAAATTTGCGTGTCGGCATTCTACAGCCACTTTTCAAAAAATATTCCCTCTCTTCGGAAAAAATGGTATTGTGAAGAATCCCGAGTTTCTTCGATATTTCACGACATTCTACAAAGATCCGTTCATTTCAAGATCGAAGGAAACTGGAAGAAATCTCGTTATAAGTGTCTGAATCATAAGGTTGTAATTTTAGATAAATCTCGAGAACGGTTGGTGGTAGCCATTTGTAACATTTGAGAGAGAATTGTTCAAATTGAATTTTCTATTGATATGTTTTACGGACCACTAGCATTTTATATAAGTATTATATAGGAATTTATATCTTTTCCATAACCATGGCAATTTCGTTAACGTGTAGCTTATGGAAATTGTAAGAAATTTAGCAAGCAATTTGATGTGGGTAAAAAAAATATTTTGTTGCATTGGACATTCCAAAGTTAATTAACACTTCGGGAATAACTGATATTGATGAAAATATTCTTCAAAGGCAGATGGATGGAAAAACAGCTGTGTGCCATATTTCGAAACTCCACTTCTTTTACAAGACGGGAAACGCCTAATGAACCCATTCTTTGAATGACCCTGTATATGTTTATGACGATAATGAGTAAGTATTATGACAATTCTTTGAATTGTCAACCGGCACCTATTCACATTTATTCAAATGTTATTGCAAATTATTCAGGTCGCTGCTAGCGTCAAATTTTTGGGAGGGATGTTCGCTTTTTCACCAGGGCCCGTAAAGACATATTGAATAATACTGATTGTTGATTTACCAGGGAATTTCTTGACATAGAGCAGTTCTACTTATGTTCTAGGGTTGAATTAAATAATAACCTGCATCATTCATGGAAGAATCACGATTTTAATGATTTCATAGAATTTTCTGGATATTTTTTAACTATATCATCGTTCAGATATCGCTGAAACTTTGCAACAGCCTTCAAAACCTTAATTTAGTGCCAAGTCTCAGATTTGAACTCGATCGGATCTATATTGTTGGAAGTATTTTATTTCCTGGAAGCCAAGCCGCCTTGGGCGAGTTCAGTAGGCACTCTGGCTATAAATTTGAACAAGCGTGTCAAAGCTCCTGACCTCCTGCATATCATAGGACTCTTTTTCATTGAGGGCAATCTGAATGGCGATAAATATTTAGCACTACTTCAAAATGATATCGTTCCAATTTTGGCACATTTATATCATGATCAAGGAAATCCTCAAGTCCCACGGAATACGATATGGTTTCAACAGGATGGAGCACCACCATTACCAACGCAGCCGGCAGTACTTCGACACAATATTAATCCATTAGATTTCTTTTTATAGGGATATTTGAGGAGCATTGTGTACAAAACTAGACCTTTTGATTGAACGACCTAAAAGATTGAATAACGCTTGCGATTAGGTTGATCACTCCTGAGATGTTCTGAATAATATTGGAAGACATTTTGATTTGAGGTGGCCAAGGCGTTACATTTCGTATAACATTTCAGTTTTTGATATTGTACCAAATTTCTCTACTAACTTGATTTTATTTTTTTTTTAATTTGTTTTTTGTAATAAACATAAAAGTGATAACATTTCTGAATAGAGAATGACGCTTCCTTTCAAACGATTTATCACAAGCCCATACTTCTTGTTTGAAAAATTGGGGGCTGTACTTATCTTTCGAAGGAGGTTGAAGGTAGGGTTCGCATTTTTACGAAGAAGAATGACAATTTAAGTTTGAATTTGATGTATTTCTGGGTTTTACATAAATATGTACAGTAACCAAGAAAATGAATTAATTTGGCTTTTTCACAAAGTATGTACAGGAACCGTCATGCAATTTTATATTATTTTCTTCTATTTGTTCTCTGCATATTATTAAATATTTATTGTTGTTATATGTATTTAAACCTTGTCTTCTACATTCATGTATCATAGGTAGTTATTAATTTACTTCAAATAATCGTCAATTAGTCATTATTTTCATAGTGGATATGTCGGTTTCAGAAGAATCAGATACAAACATTAAAACTGTCATCAAATAGTTCAATTGTTCAGCGAATACTTTTTAGGTAGAGCAGCTCAAGATGGCATATCCTGCGAACCCCTCATTAGTACCAGACTAACAATTTTCTATCTTTAATGACCTTGTTGAAAATCGACGAAAATACCAAGTTAACGCCCTGAAGACACAAATTTATCTTGGGCTGAGGTAATAATGAAGAGAAATTCCGTAAAAAATTATCAAGTTTCCTTTCGGTATCCAAACCGTAACCTTTGGCGTTGAAGAATGCATCCTACGCTTCTTAATCGTCTTTTCTCTCTTTTTTTATGCGGCCATTCGAGGCGCAACAGAGCCAGTCTGAAATATAAAATGTAGGGATTTGTGACAAAGCTCTCATGCGGGCTATACATATACGCGTACGATGCAGGGATGGGGTAAAAAGTTTCACTTGCCAGTTCATATTAGAAATTTTATAGAGAAATTTCTTTCACTATGTTTTGATATTCCGAACGAATTGTGGAATACATATAGTTTTTTTTTGTTGACCCTCAACGAATTATGAATCGACCAAACTATAGAGCTTAAAGAATCATCATATAATGATGTATTTCTGGCGCTCTCGTTCCTCGGAGCAGAGTGCTTATCGATTTGCCCAAATGTAATTTTCGAATTTTTTGCTGAAAATGTTATCACTGATCAAGAATACGTGCTCAAAATTGATTCTGCCCAGCCATCCGTTAGCAAGATAACTCTCGAACGGAATGAGCTAGACAGTTAAAATTTTCAGAGCAGGTTTGGGAGATAAATATCTCGGTAAAGTTCGATATTGGGCAAAACCGACCTGGTGCTATCGGAGTAACGAAAAATAAATATTTAAGATACCAGTTCATCATGAGAATCCATTGATATCATTCTCAACTCTAACAAACTAATACCTTCGGAGATATGATTTTTCAAAATTTCAATAATAATTAATCGTAATTTTATGATTTCATAGAATGCTCTAATTATAATCTGCTGATGTATGCAAATCCGACATATGAGATGAGTCATAGACCTACGTTTAGAGTGATTTTTGTATGATGCAGTTCTATCATAAGAATCTATTTTTTATCATTCCCAATACTTTACGGTGAGTTTCACAAAGCTTTGACAGCTCTTAATTGCCAAATCTGTGTGATTCTATGTCAATTTCCGGTTCATTTTTGATGCAACTACCGAATTAAATCCACAATTAAGCTAATCGAAGCTTCGTGAAACCTACCATTATAAACCAATACTTTCGGAGATATGATTTGTTGAAGTTTGAATAATTACTCGCTAGTAGTTTGACAAGAGCGAGAGCCAAAGCCCCTATCCACAGAGCGTTATTGAAAATTCAATGAAAAATAAAGTAGAAACTGCTGACAAATTCCAGTTTCGCCAGCCGCACACATTTCTTAACGATATTAATGTCAATTATTCAGAATGTCACATATCTAACATTCCATCTGAGAATTTTTCCAATTATTTCATCGGCTGCATAAATATAAATATATCGAAATGAACATAGAAATTTCTCATTCAAATTTTTCTATAATGGAAAATAAATATTTTTTTCAATCCAGAATTCTTTCATTTCGAAACGAGGCCCACGAAAAAATCTTGTAATCAACTCTTTGATAAATGTAGCGATTAATGGTCTCGATCGTTAATGGCTGTCATTAATCAACCACTTGATTAAATAACTATTTCCCCATTTACGTTTCACTTTATTCCTTGAATATCTCTGTCTGGGGCGAAGGGGTTATTATACCCCTTTCCCTAAATCAGCTTATGATATTAATTCCTTATGAGAAATAATATTTTCCATGGAATGGATCCCTACTACTTAAAGCTCTCTGAATTTCGATACTCTTGATCCGACTCTGTCAGTTCTGATATCTTCTTTAGATGTTTAGGAGGGGTGAGAGGGGGATCATGCAGATAGATGCGGGAATGCGGAATGCGAGAGATTGGGCGGGGAGTTAAGAGCGAAGGGGGAAAAATCGTCTGCTACATCCTGACCTGACCCTGACTGCGAGACAAGTGCCGACCCTGACGAAAGGGTGAAATTGTGTCTCAACAAAATAGGAGATGTGGGTAATGGGGGTTCTGTTGCTGATATCGGCGATGTGAAATAATTAAATACTTGAAGGAAATGGAGGAAAGGAATTAAAAACTGCATATTGAATGAATATACTATAAATAAAAATAAGGTCAATTACTACAAAGACAAAAAACAATGATAAATAAAGACAAGATACAAATGTAATGTATCTGTTGTAGAACCGGAAAATACAGGATGTCCGGATTTAACGATAATATATTTCAGGAGGTGGTTCTAGAGATCAACATCTTCATATCAAAATCAACTTTTCCTGATAAATGGACTGGATGCAGGTATAAATCTATAAAAATAGACCATAAAATATCGAAGGGAGGATAAGGCATGACATTTCCACAATTTCTGCCTACATGATTTTTGTGGTACTACAACATTTTTTTCAGCGAATCCATTACTGTCAGGAGGTAAATGGTAAACACATTGAGTATCTTATTGAATATATTAAATTCCAAAGAAAATTTCCAAAAGAAAATATTTGTTGTTTATTAGCTCTTGTGTTCTCTCTTTTTTTTCTGGCATAACTATGGTTTTCATACATTTTTATCAACTCTGAACAATTATCCTTTTTTATTTCATAAAAAAAAACATTTTAAATCATTGAAAATTAATCATACAGGGTGTCCCGAGTTCGAGTGCCTATTAGACGTTTCTGGTGAACTGTACATATTTGAAATCTGAAAATTGGGATTATGATATTGCTCGAAATTCTCAAATTCTCTACAGAGCTAAAATATTTTCGAAGCCCAAGCACTACTACTATACAGGGAGCGAAAATAAATTTAAAGAAAACATTTTTTTTCAAGTTTTGCATTCCTAGTATGATCAAGTATTCAATGCTGAATACATTTCTGCTAAAACCATTGTATTCATTCAAATAGTTTTCAAAATATCGAAAAAAAACCGGTAAAAATGTCAAATATGTTTGGTCAGTATTATGCTCATTATTCTTATTTTGAACATCCTGAACGTAAACCGTTTTTACAACATCGAAGAGGAAGAATGTGAAAAGGTCATGCATCTTTTGAATTTCAGAAATATCATCACAAGGTGCTTCAAATTTTGTGTCGAAAATTGTGATCAAGAATTACCCATAACTTCTGTTTTCCTAATCAGAACCCTATCTTTTTATGATTGCGTTGGATTCTGCGGTGAAAAATAATGATAGTTTTCTAACAAGATTATGCTCCTAAATAAAAAAAAATCAAAAATTATTGAATTTAGGAGCATAATCATGTTAGAAAACTATCATTATTTTTTACCGCAGAATCCAAAGCAATCATAAAAAATAGGGTTCTAATTTGAAAAACAGAAGTTATAGCCAATTTTTGATCACAATTTTCGACACAAAATTTGAAACATTCTGTGATGATATTTCTGAAAGTCTTATACAAAATTTTGTGAGGATCGCATTACTGGAAAATTAGAAAAAAATATTTAAAAAAATTCTGTATCTCAGAAACTATCCGTCAGATATCGTTGAAATTTTACGAGAAACTTCAAAAGCTTATTATACAGTAAAGATCTAGATTCGAACTTGATCTATATATTGGTGAAGATATTACCGAAATATCGAAATATTCCAACGATAGGCGTGTACTGGTCCACTGTTTTTATGTTCGACCGGACAAATTGTCAACAGTTTCTGATTTTTGACGTGGCTCTAAATTATTTCATCCTTTATTATGATATATTTCAAAATTCCCTAAAATTATTTAATCTTGACATATTTCGCTACCTATCTTACTTTAGGAGATAATGGAGCGTTTCCATACATAACAGCGACCCTATATGCTAATTTCAATTACTCCAATAATTAGTGGAGCCAACTTAGTATTCCACAAATTTTAGCATTTAAAATTCCACATCTAGCAGCAGAATTCTCTTACAACCCCCGTATCTCCTAAGGCTGTGTAGGACACGCAGACACAACGCATATCAGGGGTGGGTGGCTTCCTCTAGATTCGCTCTTTCTCACAGACATTCAAGGTCAGATACACCCCTAACCTGCTGCAGCATCAACCCTTTCGCCGCTTTTTGTCTACCGCCGACGGCTGATGGTTACTCGTAAAAAAGGTTGTTTATCGCGGACCAGACTTTCGTGTACAAAAAAATTGAACGCCGCGAGTCTGAAGGAACGAAATTAGATAACCCAGCCCTCTGGGACGTGAATCGTAAAAAATATTCATGAGAATTCGGTCCGTGTGGGTATTCGATTGAGAGGAATGGAGTGGGGGGAATGCAATCTATTTCACCGACCAGAAACAGTGTTATTCAGAGATGTGACATTTTAAAAATTGGTTCAAGCACTGACGTGAAGTCAGAAGCTTTTGCGCGTATGTTCTATTCTCCATTCTTCTGTATTGGACACCCTTAATCGAATTTACCATGGTAAATTATGTTGTCTATTCTCCTGTATTGGACACTCTTAATTCGAATTTACCATGGTAAATTCGAATTAAGTGTCCAATACAGGAGAATGGACAATAGAACATACGCGCAAAAGCTTCTGACTTCACGTCAGTGCTTGAACCAATTTTATTTTCGTGATTTTTTTAAAATTTTCTAGGGGTACGGTTCTTAAAATTCCAGGTGGGTATAACTCGGAAACCGTTAGACCGATTATGCCCAAAAACGAACTCAACTCTCCCTTTCGGATACGCAACCTACCCTGAAAATTGCAAGTCCTTATCTCCTTTCGTTCGAAAGTTATCGAGGCAACGGTCACCCATCTACTGAACTCACACAAGAATGCTCGAATCTCCAACAATATTTAACCGATCGTATTAAAACTTGAAACTTGGCAGTAGAGTTAGGTTATGAAGGCTCTTGCAAAATTTCAGCAATTTCAAACGAACAGTTACTGATATATAGAATTTTCTTTTTTTATTTTCAATGATTTATTAAAAATTTTCTACAAATGCTTTCCTCACCAAATTTTGCAAACATTTTCGCGTTGGCATTCTACAACTAATAAGCATGTTTGAATTCAATCGGTTCAGTATTTTTCGAGTTAATGAGGAACAAAAAACCACCAAATTTCAGATAATTTCAAATGGCTATAACTCTGAAACCGTTTGGCCGATTATGCTCATAAACAAACTCAAATGTCGCATTCAGATGCACAACCTAACAGGAAATTTTCAAGCCGCTATCTCTTTCCGTTCCCAGGTTATCGTGATAACAAAAATATTTTCAATAATTTTTTAATAATTTTCTAGCGATACGATTCTCACAAAATTTCACAAACGTGCTTAGGTTTATATTCTACAACTATTCACCAAGTTTCAATTCGATCGGATCTATATTCTTTGAAAACAAAATTATTACTCGGACACCACTAGGCCGATTATGCCCATTAACGAACTCGTCCGTCGTATTGAGATGCGCCACCTACCCTGAAAATTTCAAGTCGCTAGCTCGTTCCGTTTTCAAGTTATCGTGCCAACGGCCGGACGGCCGGACAGAATCAAATTTGACCTCGATTTCTTCATTGGGGAGTCGAACCAAATCGTTTGAGACCATTTTCGTAAAAAAAGTCGAAAGTTACAGACGTTTGGGCAAAATAATAACGTGATGTTCCCCAGAACATACGCGCAAAAAGTACTAGCAGAGATTTGAAATGCAAAATAGAAAATACCTATTTGTATTATGTAGGTATTCAAAAACTTTTTTTAGAAAAGTATTTTGTATTTTATCCGAAAAACATTTCAGGATATTCTTGCATTTGAAGACTACACGGGAAAATCGAGTCCAAAACTAGTTGGAAAAGCTACTGTGGCCAGGAGCTTTGGCGCGCTCGTTCAAATTTTTAGCCATTTAAATCCGACTGTAAAAACAAGTCTCCAAAAAATACTGGTCCACTTTTTTTGTATGATTTTTCTTTATTTCCCTAATATCTTCTACAATTTAGATCCGATCGAGTTCAAATCTAAAACTTTACTGTAAAATAAGATTTTGAAGGCTCTTCTATTTTCTTTTTTTTTTATTTTCTTGTCATGCAATCCTCACAAGATTTTGTATAAGTCTTCGTAGACTACCCTGCTTTAATTCAATCAGATGAGTATTTTTCGAGTTACTGGGAAAATACAATTTCAGATGGCTCTAATTCCGAAACTTCTCGACGGATTAAATCCATTAATGAACTTTTCCGGAGGATTTGGACTCCAAACCTACCCTGAAAATTCAACTCTCTAACTCATTGCGTTCGAGCTTAATCGTGCTGACGGCCGGCCGGATGGAATCAGATTCTTCATCAGTGAGTCGAAACTAATCGTTTGAGGCCATTCTCGGCCAAAAATTCAAATATTATATATGTTAGGATGAATTGATAGGCACTATGTTTACCAGAAAAGGGCACCAAAAATGAATATTGAGATAAACCTGCCATTTTGTTCTAATTAAGTGTCCCTTCAAAAATATTTATTATGTACCACTGAAATAACGAAGTTCACTAATATAAGCCATTAAATTTTTCATACACTGGAAGAACGATCTAAGTCCACCTGAATCCATTTGATTAGGCTTCGTGAATGAATCTCTGCCAGATGACTACACCAATTTGCCTTGTGCGTCAAACAATTACCATTTAGACGATGCAGATGTGATGAGGAATAATAATTTAATAACATTGCTCTTATTCCCGCCTTAAAAACTATTCAAATTTGATTGGAAATAATTTATTCAAATTGCTCGCTCCCAAAAATATTGGAAAAGAGTTAAGAGTAAATTTATCCATCTAAACCACTGTTTACCCCCATTACCAACCTCCACCACAAAAATTCGAATTTCATATTATTCACATGTGACTTGATGTACGAATCAGGAAGGGTTTTTAGGACTAAGGAAAAAACCATGAAACTGGGAGAAAATTTGGGAACGAAAATTATGTTTCACATTTCAACCCACTTCTCACCCTTTCCCGTCCTTCCATAACTTCTAATTTCAATAATACTAAAATAATGTTACAAATTAGGTCATTGTTTTAATTTTTTTCAGCGCAAGTAACCCCCGGAGTAACCACACGCGGAATTCTTTTCATGGACTTGGGATCACTTTTCCAACAAAGAGAATACGAGTGTTTTTGATTAACAAAACTTAATTTAATTTTTTTATTAAAATATTGATAGGTAATATTATCACGTACCTAATTTAGACGCCATTTATTTATAATAATGAAAATTAAATGCACTGCCGAGCACTATTATATTTCAATTGAAATCATGAATGCTCTGGCTAGCTTTACTGACATTCAGCATAACATGAAAACTAACTAGCTTATAAACACTGGCGAAAACTTGTTACCCCATTGTGGTGGACATCCCTTTGCCTTCATCCTTATTTTTGGATAAGCTAGCAATACCTGTACCTGAGGTCCTATCAGGATCAATTTTATTAATGAGTGTTCGCAGTTCGTTAATTAACTACGGTTTCATACGAAACTACGGGTGTTTTTGAGTTCGGTTCATTTTTCAACATAAGATAGAACTAATTAAAGTAAACGCTTTCAGAAATTCACATGATGAAGGTTGCAAGATGAGAAATATGCAGGTACCCTAAGTCGATATTAATTGTTAGTTCAAAATAAAAACTGAATTTATTCTATGCCGTATGTATCGAAATAGCTGAGAGGTGGGGAAGCTTGTTGAAACAGGTTTGTAGTTACTCTCTGGTCTCTGAACTTCTTTTAAAGTAGTTTGCAAAATCTGTCGTTGACTTAATCTTGTACCTAATTCTCATTATGCTCTTAGATCGCCTGGTGGGATAACAGTGACGATATCGGCGACATTCGCAAGTTGGAGTCCTGCTCAGTCATGGGGGATATGATATGAATGTCGGAAGAGAGTATGATAATATACACAGAACCAAACTTATATGAAATCACCAAGTAATTTCGAGAATCATAATTTCATTTAAAAAAAGATATTGAGGAGTTGAGAGCAGTTTTCCAAACCACGTTTATTACAAAAATAGAATAAAAATTATTACAAATTTTATTAATAATGGAACAAATAACAAAAAGTGTAGATTTCTATAAAAGTAATTTTTTCAAAACGACAATTTAACTAGAAAAAACGCTATTTGAATAATTAATCAATCAGTATTGCCACCTCCACCATCGATACAAGCACGAAATCGACGAGGCATGCTATCTATGAAGTTGTTAATTTCTTCTAGGGGAAGATTTACCTGTTCCCATAAAACTGATCAACATAAGTTGATCTGTGTAACCAGGGTTGTTTTGATAAGCTCTAATCTTTCTGTTGATCGTATCTCGTAAGTGCTCTACAAGATTCAGATCCGGTGAGCCAGAAGGCCACCCTAAAACTCCAAGACCTTCCTTTTCTAAGAAAAATTTTGAAACTCCGCTGATATGTGGACGTGCTTTATCTTGCATAAATAAAAAAAATCGTTGAAACCACCTCGGCAGATCCTGACTACAGGTTGCCATACTAAATCAACATACCTTTGACCTGTTAGGGTTTGTCGAATGGGAACTAAAGGAATTCTTCCACTAACCATAATTCACTCCAAAATATCACAGTACCTCCTTTGTATTTCGAGATTAGGCAGCACGGAGTCTAGATTGTCTACCTCTTAAAATGCGAATTCGCCGGTCATTGGATCCTAGGCCGATTCTGGGTTCATCCGAAAATAAGATATTTTTCCAATTTTCAATAGTCCAATTTTCATGCTCCAAACGCCAATTTAAACGATCAGCTTTATTTTGCCTTGAAAGTTCTGGAACCCTTAACTGTCTTCTGCTAAATAACTCCCGAGCGCAAAGTCTTCTTCTGGTAGTTTCGACAGAAACACTGAGCTGTAGCTTGGAAAAGTTGCTTTTGAAGCTCTGGATTATATGTTGTGGGATTTCTTCTTGCTATTTGAGCTACAAAGCGATCCTGCACTTCTGTAGTTACTCTTCCACGACTTCTCCTCGGTCTTTAGGATTCCTCGGTTCTTTAGGATTCCAATTTTCAGAAGCCTTGAATAGGTGTTTGAAACAACCCCTTGTGTAACCCCCACCTTTCTTGCAATCTACCTTTGTGACATGCCTTGTTCTGTCCGAGCAATATTTCTTCCCCTCTGGACTTCCGATAGCCCTACGTACGGTTTTTTTTTTAAATGTGCCAAAAGGAATAAATTATAAACACAGTAAAATCGAAACTGCCAGGGCAAATTTTATCAAGTTTGTTTATCTACCTGATCTTGTTGTAATCATATGTACTTTCTCATCGTGTGTATGAAAAAAAAACTAATATTTAATTTTAATACTGGGTGATTGTTTGGTTGTGTGTATATTATGTAATGATTTTCCAAGCGGTTTTAAATCGAAACACATTTATTCTG
Source organism: Halyzia sedecimguttata (assembly GCA_937662695.2). Lineage (NCBI taxonomy): Eukaryota > Metazoa > Arthropoda > Insecta > Coleoptera > Coccinellidae > Halyzia > Halyzia sedecimguttata. The sequence continues at coordinate 64,428,527 of OW569415.2, read as the reverse complement.
TCAATAGAATTTGTGAATCATAAACGAGAGATTTACCTTTCCTTTTAATCATTGAAAAGTGGGAAAGCCCTGAGTGCTCTTGATCAAACGTTGACAATTCATTTCCGAAATTACAGGTTTCTCTGAGTTGGGAATGATATCAATGGATTCTTATAATAGAACTGATTCATAAAAGAAACTAAATTATAATTGAATTACGAACTTATACGAGATATTTATTCCTGAAATCTACTCTGAAAATTATATTATATCAATTGAAACTTAGCCAATATTTCCCTTTTGTTTCCACTGAAGATATTCTGAACTTCTGAACCAAATTATATATTTCCATCATCATATGGATTATCCAAGGGCATACAGGGTACAGGTAATTATAATATCCTATAGTTGGTCATTTTGCATTCAATCATACTATGTTTGTTAGATTATTATTGATTATTGAGATACATTTGACATGTCTGGTATAGGAAAATAAGATTACATGCATGAACAATGAACACAGACAGATATAATTCATATTCTGTGAAAGCATAGATTTGCGATGTATTATTGAAATTTTGAAAAATCATATCTACGAAAGTATTAGCTTGTAAGAGTTGAAAATGATATCAATGGATTCTTATGATGAAACTGCATCTTAAAAACAAATTTTATTCGAAATTTGCAATGTAAACAAAAAATTTTGTTTTTCGTTACTCCGAAACCATCCGGCCGATTTTGCCCTATAACGATCTTAGCCGATATATTTATCTCCCAAATCTACTCTGAAAATTTCAACTGTCTAGCTCATTCCGAGAGTTATCGTGTTAACCGGCGGTCGACCGGGTGAACAGAATCGATTTCGACCACGGATTATTGATCAGTGAGTCGAACCAAATCGTTCAAGACCTTTTTCATCAAAAAATTCGAAAATTACAGACATTTGGGCAAATTGATAAGCACTCTGTTCCGCAGGATAACAGCGCCAAAAATGTATCATTTGCGGGAAATCTGTGTCTGAAAGAGTCTCCCCACCAAATTTTGTAGCGTAAGGAACTAAGGTAAATGTCCCAATTATCGACAGTGTCCCAATTATCGACAACTTCCGTTTATTTTCCATAAAACAAGACGAAGAAAATTTCCTTACAAATTTTAATTCAAAAATTATCTAGTTTATAGTTTCTGGAATGAATTTGTTCACACCATTTATTTCTCTGAAGCATTCTCAGCGAAAAATCAGCTGTTAATCGGCCGAATGTCGGTCTTCATCGAGTGAGCAATGTTTTCCTTGCTATTCTGATAAGTCCACACTCTTCATTTATGTCTCCCCAGATTCAACGAATGCAGGTGAAATTTAATTTTTTGAAGAATAATTAACTTGAGACGATTAACTGTATTCAGTTCTATTAAAAAAAAAATAATGTGTATCATATTTTATGAGAAATTTGTGTGTCGATAAATGGTACTTCTGAAACATATTGTGTCCCAGATATCGACATCTATGTCGATATTTGGGTCGCTGAGGATGATTTTTGATTAACTTTCAGAAACGTTAACTCCATTTTCCTAGATACGATTGTTTCGTTATCCTACCCAAAAGATCCACAATTTTCAGTGTACCAATTATCGACACACTGTTTTCCATCGAATTACATGATAAAAGTACAACAAATTTTGATGTCGATACTACGTTCAACACAATGTCGATAAAAGGTGCAATATTCTGTCGACGGCTGAGACTCATACCATAAGTAAAAATAATCAATTATATGGAGAACTCATTAAACTATTTTTGTTATCTTTTGATAATCAGCTGATAGAATATTCAAAATTGCTCTCAGTACTGATCGACATTCGATTGTGGTCCATTTATATGATTTAATCATCCATTTTTTCATGACTGTCGATCATACGCACAATTATGTGGGGATAATTGGTCATATTTAGTTTCCAGTTATCTCATGATTACAATATGTCTAGAAGACTGCAATGCACACATGAAAAATACGGTGTCCCGTCGGAAGCAACTTCTGACGCAAATAATAATTTTGAATCCAGTAGAATAGAAATCGCTAACTTTTCCCTGAATTCGTCTCTCTTGGATGTAAGGGAAGATAATTTGGGTGTAGATTTTCTACTGGATTGTTATGACCGTGATTACTCCGACACTGATATAAATGTTTGTGGGCTACATCAAGATATGAATGGTAAGAATGGGGGGATTACAGATTATCTTTTTGAAGCCCAAGTTCTTGGTGAAGCAAGCATACAAAATGCAAAAAATAGTGAATCAAATGAGAGAGCCCTTGAAAATGACACAAAAGAAAATTGATTTAGGACAGAGGAGAAACACGTAGAATTACCGAGCCTAAAAAGTTGAATGAACGTGGCTTATAGGAAGTATCTGAAGTGAAAACGTTAATTTCTAAGTATTAACCAAAGATCATCAAATATTTTTCATACTAAGCAGAGAATTTATATATCTCATGTTTTTTTAATTTTTGTGAACATTTTCAAACTGTTATTTTCACTAAATATATCTATATTTCTTTAAATACAAACATATTATTGATGCCAAAATCTGGATTTCCCAAAGTGTCGATATTTGGTGCACATGTATGTCGATGATTGGTAATTCATATTTTTCCGGTGTCGATAATGGGTACATCTGCTTTGAGACACCATTCATTTTTTTTATAATATTTACCCCTTTCAATATGTTCGTTTTTTGTACGTTTATCAAAATAGGGGGTTCAGAGAAGTAGAAGCAGAATATTTCATTCATATAAAATTATTCTTTGAAGTCGAAATGTATTAGACACTTTGAGGGACACGCTATTGTGTCGATAATTGGGACATTTACCTTATTAGTTGTAAAAATGTATTTGATAAGCTTAGCGAAAATTTGCAGGTTGACCACAAACTCATAACTACCCCTTTGGTAATCCTATATTTTTTGGCAGTTGGGCCATCCTGGAACTAGCGGACGTCAGTACCACCGTTCTGTGTGGTTTTTGTTTCAACAGCAATTAGCAGCAGCATAATAGCTCAACAAGAATTTGTATGGGTGAGGCAAGTAATGGCGGAGCTGCGTTTCAAGTTCCTAGGTCCAAAACAAAGCTCGGTTTTTTAGGAAGGGGTAGTCTACAGCCGAAAATCGTTCGTCCGGTAAATGTTTTCGAGAAGATTAGTATTCATTTGAATCTGGTGGCCCCGAAAGTACACTGACCTCATCGGCGCAAGTAAAAACACATTGTGGTTCGCGCCCCTCTCGCTGTTGCAACTACTCCTACGGCAAACGACTTAGCGAGATTCACGCGTCTGAAGGGGGACAGGGGCCGCAGGGGGGCGCGTCGCTAAGCGGCGGATGAGGCTGAACGTGGCTGTAAAACTGCCACATGAAATTCTAGAGGAGCTTTTCTATCGGAATTTCGTCTGGCTGCCTGTTGTGGCCCTTCGGTTTGACTCAAGGTCTTCCGCTGGACTTTCGAGTAATTCTATCTGAATTTGATTCGTATTCCTTGAAGAAGGTGCGAAGCCTTCGATTGAATGGGTTGGTTATCGTGATGATTGAATTGCTAAAGCTACGGATGTTTTGAAATCGCCATACTATTTCGAAAGAAATAAACTGATTATTTTAGGAAATATACTTACTCATTTAAAATGTAGAAGAAAATTGGTTCAAGCCCTGTGGACAGGAGCTTTTTGTTCAAACAGACAAATTATATCTCCGAAAGTATTGGTTTCTCAGAGTTGGGAATTATATCAATGTATTCTTATGAATGAACTGCATCATAAAGGAAATTAAATTCCTTCATAATAGTTTATTTATCAAAATCAAATGAGCAATCTGAGAATGAGAACTGCACTATGGAAGAAATCAAATTAGAAATAGCTGAAATGAATTTGACTCTGTCTTATAGAACAGGATGACATGTACAAGTATAGACACAGATCATATGATAATTCATAGATAGAATAATTATAGCATTCTGTGTGAGAACATAGAAGTACGATTCATCATTGAAATTTCGAAAAATCATATCTCCGAAAGTATTAGCTTGAAAATAGAGTTGAAAATGATATCAATGGATTTTAAAGGTGACAATGCTTCTTAAAAAAAATTGAATTTGAAATTTGTAAGTTAAAAACAATTTTATTTTTCTTTACTCCGAAACCATCTGGCCTATTTTGCGCAATAACGAATTTAACCGAAATATTTATCTCCCAAACCTACTCTGAAAATTTCAACTGTCTAGCTCATTCTGTTCGAGAGTTATTGAAGAAACAAAATTTAAAAATAATGTTTTTTTTACACTTTACGGCAACCCGATCTATACAAAACTTCGCATGCGTATAAACGTCATTATTCTGCAATTTGAAGCAAAATTTCAGATAGATCGAGTGATCGGTTTCGGATATATTCATAAAAAATGTTTTTACTAAAAACGGTCATAACTCCGAAACCGCTTGGTGGATTTTGCCCGTTAACGAACCCGTCCGAGATATTTACGTTCCAAACCTATCTTGCAAATGTCAAATTCCTAATTCCTTTCGTTCGAGAGTTATCATGCTAACGGACGGACGGCCGGACGGACAGAATCGATTTCGCCCACGGATTCTTGATCAGTGAGTTGAACCAAATCGTTCGAGACCATTTTCAGCCAAAAATTCAAAAATTACAGACATTTGGTAAATTGATAAGCACTCTGTTCCGAGGAACAAGAGCGCCAAAAAGTGACTTATAAAATTCATGTTAGTTAATGATTTGCCAAGGTCAGGGAATGGGTTACCACCCGGTACTCTAAAATAGAGTAAAAAACTACAAAATTGGTTCAAGCACTGACGTGAGGTCAGGAGCTATTAACACTCTTACATTGGGTTTCACGAAGCTTCGATTAGCTTAATTGTGGATTTAATTCGATGGTTGTATCAAAAATGAACTGAAAATCGACATAGAATCGCACTAATTCGGCAATTAAGAGCTGTCAAAGCTTCGTGAAACCCACCGATAATCTAATTTACCATCGATATAGAACGTCTTCTCATCTTTTATAAGATATGAATACATTTCGTACCATTATAATAACATACTTGAGTAAAATAAGAGAACCGTCTAAGATCACAGAATTTTTAATTCTGACATTTGAAGTTCCTTGAGTATCCAATTATGAACGCAAAAATGAAAAAACTTAGGTCTCGAGTAATGTCCGGACACAATATTCACGAAATTCTGCGAAATTAGCGCGTCGGCATTGTACAATTACAGAGTTTTATTGGATCGCAATTGTATATTTTGAGTTATAGCGGAAATGACAACGAAATATCAGATGTGTGTGATCCAGAACCATTTGGCTCATTATACCAATAAACAAAATAAAATAAATAAATAAATAAATGAACGAACTCAACTGTCGCATTCGGTTGTGCAAGTCGCTATCTGTTTCGTTTCTCAAGTTATCGTGAGATACATATTATTTTTTCGTGACTTTTTAAAAATTTACTGGTAATACGATCTTGACTAAATTTCACATACATCTTTATGTTGGTATTCCACAACTAGTTACCAAGTTTCAACTCAATCGGACCTTTATTTTTTGAGTTATCTAGTTTCAATTTGATCGAATCTGTATTGGTTGAAAACAAAATTAGTAAGAGAAAACCGTTGGGCCGATTATGCCCATTAGCGAACTTGTTCGTCGCATTTGGGCTCGCAATATACCCTGAAAATTTCAAGTCGCTATCGCGTTCGAATATTATCCCAGGCCGGACAGAATCAATTTTTCAACCTAATCGTTTGAGACTATTTTCGGCAAAAAATTCGAACATTACAGACATTTGGGCTAAATGATAGCAAGTGGTTCCCCAGAACATGCGCGCAAAAATAGCTGAACCTTTATTTCAATTTGGAATCTGATTGTAAAAAGCTCTAACTCTAACATAGTTAGGGATATACCTTGAATTTATATTAATTTTCAAAATACTGAACAGGTTATCAGCAGGAAGATGACCATATAGCAAAAAAAGAATCAAATTGTTGAGTTTCTAGTTTTCAAATATGGTCATAGAATTGTTTTATCATGTATGGTTTCGGGGTAAGCCTTCAAAGAACACTAACGAAAACGAATTTTTTGAAATTTTTGCTTGGGTTAAAAAAGGTCTAGGTGCTCAAAACATTTTTTTTTCAATTTCCCCATAAATCTTTTTTTGGGAATTTAATGCCTTTCAATTTGAAGTAAATTAAAAGGCTATACTATGATGATGAGTTATCGTCAATCAAAGCAAAAAAGTTCTTTTTGAACTTGATAATCAATAATCATTCATTATCATTATTATATTGATCATTCGAAGTGCCGAAATTTTTCCGATTGAGCTCAGTTAAAGTTTAAGAGAATCCTGAATTCAATGGAGAAATCATCTTCGGCGGTGATAATTTTTAGCTTAATAGCTTTCTCAATAAACAACAAGCACACATGTGCTTCAAGATACTCCATTAAAACTACAAAAAGGATCCGTGTTGTGTGTATTTCAAGACGGATGAGTGATTGAACTTTATTTTCTCGTCGATTAAAATGATCCCTAAGATACGGTCAATGGAGTTCCCTATCTGCCGTGTTGGAAATCTATTTTCAGCCAGAATTGGCAGTACATATCTGCAATCAGTGATATGTGGTTCCAACAAGGTGGGGCTACACCGGCTACATGCCATATAAATTAAAAAAAATTTATCTATTGAAGGGAAAGTACGGTAACCGGGTAATATCGAGAAATATGATTTGACGCTGTGGAATTTTATTTTATGGGTACATATTGAGTCGTTGGTTTCTGCCAACAAGCCAGCCAGGGACAATATCGGGTGCGAAATTGGCAATATGTGTGAAACAGTAGTGGAAAATTGCATCCAAGAAATCAAAAACTGCAAACGTGCTCGCGTTTGTCATATGAACGAGATCGAACATGTTCGGGTATTTGGGTCTGGTGGTTCGGTTTAAATTTTTGGCGCTCTTGTTCCTGGGAACACAGTGCTTATCAATTTGCCCAAATGTCAGCAATTTTCGAAATTTTGGCTGAAAATGGTCTTGAACGATTTGGTTCGACTCACTGATCAAGAATCCGTGGTCAAAATCGATTCTGTCTGGCCGACCAGCCGTTAACAAGATAACTCTCGAACGGAATGAGTTAGACAGTTGATATTTTCCGTCTAGGTTTGGCAGATAAATATCTCGGTTGAGTTCGTTATTAGACAAAATCGGCCTGATGCTAACGGAGTAACGATTCTCCGATAACAAATTTCAAATTCAATTTTTTTTAAGATGCAGACTCACCATAAGAATCTATTGATGTTATTTTCAACTCCAGCAAGCTAATATTTTCGGAGATATGATTTTTCAAAATTTCACTAATAAACCGCACTAGGTTTTCACAGAATGCTGTATATATTCTATCTATGAATTATATGATCTGTATTCATACATGTCATCTTATTTTACAACAAGAGACATGTCAAATTTATTTCTGGTTCGTTACTCATGATATAAAATACCCCTCCTCTTTCAGAAAACAAAGTATGATTGAATGCAGAATGACCAATGAAATAACCTCAGAATTCTGAGGATTATATGATATTATACTTTTTGGGTGATAATTTAATACCCGTGGATAATCCATATAATGATGGAAATATATAGGTACTTTCTTAAATTAATCAAATTGGGCTCAGAATATCTCCAGTAAAACAAGACTGGAATATTGGCTAAGTTTCAATTGATATAACTTTCAGAGTAGATTTGAGTAATAAATATCTCGGATAAGTTCGTTATTAGGTAGAATCGGTCTGGTGGTTACGGATTAATAACTTTTGGCACTCTTGTTTTTTTTTTTAATTCCACTTTTTTTAATTTAATTTATTAAATGATGTAGTTCTATCATAAGAGTCCATTGATATCATTGCCAGCTCTGAGAAACCAATACTTTCCGAGATATGATTTGTCAAAGTTTTTGAGTCAGTGTTTCATAAAATTTCGGTGTATTTTCAAGCGAATTGACTTATTTAACGTAAATAAATAGCGTGGATGCATTTCTTATGATTTTGGAGTCAATATTGCTGTATACATGTTTTCTTCCATGAATGCTGAACTAGATTTTCACAATTATTTGAATTTATAACTTAGACTCAAAATAAAGCCCTGCGAAAATTTCTTTATCATCGGATGATATGATTCTGATTAATATCGTACTGCTGAGAATATCTCTCTTGAGAGCTTGTATGCGTTAGGATAATCAGTTGTGTTCTATGTAGGCTTTGTAACTGTGTCCTTACGCCACGCATAACACTGTTAATTTCTGTCCAACAGTGAATGGTGGGTTCTACCCACTGAGTAGGAAATTTCTTTCCTATCCTCGGTACTATATTATTTCTTAGATGATACGAATCATATCCTGTTGAATTGGAAAATTTGCATTCTCAAGGTCTCCACAAAGATAATCGAGGAAGAAATGATGCAGCTCTATACATTTTCAAGTCCAATTTCGGAAAAAGTAAGACCAGCTTCGGATGCGATAGAGCAGGTGCTTTCAAGGAACCATTACCCAAATGATTTCACCTTTTCCCATATTCTAATCAGCTATAGTAGCAGCAAGTCGTCTAAATGCCTGCTACTATCAGTGAAATTATTGTTATGGTGGATTGAACAGTCGAAGCAGCCGTTTAGATACCCACATTTTCTGTAGAACGGGGAAGTTTCGGCAGCTGTATGTAATTGATGAATATCTGAATCTAAATTCCCGCTGACGTAATTGCGCCATCCCATGAATGCAGGTGCACACGCATTTTTTCCATCATTTTTTCCTCCTCTACCATCGAATACCAAATGAAGCAGGAAATATGCATGTGTAAATGCATTGTTTAAGTCCGAAACTAACGTCTCGTTAACTTTGAACGTAGATATTATCTTAAGGAAACGGAAGTATTCCAACGAGTGTAGAAATAGTTTCGCAAGTGTAAATAACAGGATGTACGAAAAAGTTTTCTCTCTTCGTTCTGGATTCGGGAGTGATAAAAAATTCGTGGGAATTGGGAATAATATTGGCCAATATGTTTACGAGATTTTGACTGAATTATAATTGGAAGGGTTTTCGAACTTAAGGAGATATTGAACCGAAAATAGATCAACAACTCACTTAAAACATCTCGAAGTGCAGCAGAATCGAATTTTACAATCTTAGGACAAAATAAGAATTTTACCCATGTGTTTTGAAATTGCTTCAGCATCAGAAACACAATATATTTTTCAGAAGCGATATATATAACAATGCTGTCTAATAAACAGTATCAAAATAACACCAACGATAAACATTTCTATAACGTTTCAGAGCCAAATCAGATTCCTTCATTGTCTGATAAGATAAAAGACTTCAGAATTATTTCTTGGAGAATATTATTCTGAAATTTGCCATCAACTAATTCTGAAGATTTTCGATTAAGTATCTGATGAAAGAGTCTGATTTTCACTTAAAACAATCAGACTCCTTCATCAGATACTAAGGGAAAATCTTCAGAATTATTCGTTGAAAAAATTTGAGAATAATATTCAACAACAAATGATTCTGAAGATTTTCGCAGAAGTATTTGTCGAGAAATTTCTGAATGATATTTAACACAAAATAATTCTTAAGATTTTAGCTTAGTATCTGATGAAGGAGTCTTATATTTTTATCAAGCGAAAATCTTCAGAACTATTTGATGACAAATTTCAGAATAATATTCCTGATTCTGAAGATTTTCGTTTAGTATCTGATTTTATTATGCGAAAATCTCCAGAATTATTTGATGACAAATTTCAGAATATTATATATCAAAAAATATCATTGAAATAATAACAAACTTCTTGATTAGCACGTTGTTCTATCTCCGCAAACCCTAATAATCAGAATTTCTATTATATCGATGCCGATAAACGCCAAACTATCTTTAGTTTAGTTATTGACATTAGGTGAATAAAAAATGGGTTCAAGCCCTGTGGACAGGAGCTTTGGTGCTCTTGTTCAAACTTTAACAAATCATATCTCCGAAATTATTGGTCTCTGAGAATGATATAGGTAAATGGATTCTTACGATAGAACTGAATCATGAAAGAAATTAAATTCAAACAGACCGACTCTCCCCAATAACGAACATATCCGAGATATTCATTTCTCAAATATACTCTGAAAATTATATTATATCAATTTTAACTTAGATAATATTGCAGTTTTGTTTTTACTGGAGATATTCTGAAACCAATTCGATTTTGTATCTTACCAAAGTAAATATTTCCATCATCATATGGATTATCCACGGCATTATATTATCACCTTAAAAGTATAATATCATACCATCCTCATAATTCTAAGACAGCTGAGGTTATTCCATTGGTCATTTTGCATTCAATCATACTTTGTTTTCTAGATCAGGAGGTGTATTTTATATCAAGAATAACGGACCATGAATAATTTTGACATTTATCTCCCATAGGAAAATAAGATGACATGTAAGAACACTTATCATATAATAATTCATAGATATAATAATTAAGTAGGTATAGCATTCTGTGGAAACATATATAGGAGTACGATTTATTATTGAAATTTTGAAAAATCATATCTCCGAAAGTGTTACCTTGTTAGAGTTGGAAATTATATCAATGGATTCTTATGGTGAAATGCATTTTGAAAAAAATTGAATTTGTTTTGTAAAAAAGAATTTTTTTTCGTTACTCCGAAACCATTTAGGCGATTATGCCCAATAACGAATTTAACCGAAATATCTATCTCCTAAACCTACTCTGAAAATTTCAACTGTCTAGCTCATTCTGTTCGAGAGATATCGTGTTAACGGGGGACCGGCCGGACAGCCGGACAGAATCGATTTCGATCACGGATTCTTGATCAGTGAGTCGAACCAAATCGTTCAAGACCATTTTCAGCTAAAAATTCGATAATTACAGACATTTGAGCAAATTAATAAACGCTCTGTTCCGAGGGACAAGAGCACCAAAAATTAACAAACTTCAAATTCAAATTAAATTCAATAATACTACCAATTCCAACGATTTGTAATATTCGCTGTAGGCAAGTTAGTACCTACTTGCCTACAGCGAATATACAGGAGAACACACAAGACATATTAAGTCTTGTTTTTTTTTAGTTTCAATACTAGTATCAATACTGGTATTGTTTTTGTAATGAAAAGTGTTTATTTGATGCAGACTCAATTCAAAAATTGTCACAAGTTTTACAAATTTAAAAAAAAATATCACGAGATTTATTGAACCGAATGGTGTTACATATGCATTACTGAATTCAGATTTTTTTAATCTATTCATATCAAGAAAAAAATAGGGACGTGAAATAAAAAAAATATATCAATGACGTCACTGCTTGGTAACAGGAAATGGTAGAAAAATAGGAATTAAGGAAAATGTTCGTTAAAAAATAAATTACTTTGAGCTATCAAACCATTTTCCATATTCCTGAAAGGTGAGAAAATAAATCAATTTTCCATACTCTTGACTCTGTATGATCAACCAAGAAGTATGGAAAAGATTAATTGTATGCCATGAATCATCACAACATGAATTATTGGTAACTATAAATATTCCTTTGCCTCAGGATATCCGTTATTCTAAAATTCACCAAAACCTGAATTTTCATATTCTGAATGAAAATGCTAATAATATGCTATTTTTAGGAGATGCTAATTAAACATTTTATTCTGAGAACTGGTTTGTTTTCGATACTCGTTGCCTAATCGTGAAAAATATTCATGGTTATTTTCTAACAACTATACAACCTGCCGTTCAATCTTTGGACCCCGAAATTTTTAGACCGCTCAAAACAGTTATTATAGGTATCTATAGAATAATTTTCGCTTCTCCTGATTGCGTATTTTCGATTTAATTAGCTAGGTGTCGACGAACTTGGCTATGCTTTCATTTACATATATCGAAAATCTAACAGGTTCTTGGAAATTCTCTTACTCCTTGCCGCATCGTCAATAACATTTACATAATCTGATTAAGAATAATCCCAGTATATACTATACAAGGATTTTGAAAAGTTTCCATAATACAATAAATTATTGTTGTACGAATCATTTTCTCTTTACACAGAAATTCGAAATGGCTCAGGAGTATACAAAATTCAGATTGGAATTTAAATACACTCACAGATAAGATCTCAATGTTTCCTTTTGAAGGTATCCGTTGATATTAATTCCTCGAATATTGAAGAGTATAATATTAGACAATCATTCTGAATATATTCATTTTTAATTATAAAAAAATTTATTTAACCTCCTCCGCAATTTTCAAGATACGTGAAATTTGAGTTCGAATGAACTAAAAAATTTGAGAGTCCTCACGCGATGTCTGGAGCTTTAGCGCACTCGTTCATTTAGGTAATGATCGATATAAATGATTGATTTCCAACAACAAATAGACTGAAATGTATTGATCCGTTTAGGGTTGCCTGTACTCTAAAATGGAGTATTTCCTCTTTTTTGAGTAGGTGTACTACTCTATAATCTACGACCCCAATAGAGTACGCTCAAATACTCTATTTACGTGAGTCTGACTGCTCTTAAAAACTAGGACGAGATGATGATATATTCAAATTTGAATTTTGATTGCGAATAAGCTATAACTATCTTCAAGAAAGATAAATAAAATGCTCCAAGAAATTAAGGGATATACCTTGAATTTATTTTAATTCAGCATATCAGCATATTTATTTAACAGGTTTTTAACTCAGAGAAAAATGATACAGCAAAAAATAGGTTCAAATTATAGAAAAGAGGCTAGTTTTCAGACCTGGCTATAATAGAATTCTTTTATCATATACGGTTTCGGAGTAATCCTAAAATGAGAAAAAACAAATTTTTGCTCAGCTTCAAAAAGGTCTACGTACTTCAATATTCTTCTTTCAAAATTGCATCATATAGCTTTTTTGTGAAATATAATGTGATGACGTAATCAAAAAGGCAAATTTTTGATTCTTATTCACTTTTCTAAAAAAAAAATTTTTCATCAAGAGTTGATTATAATGTCTTATAGTGAATTTTTTGCAGTTTTCAAAACCCTACTCCGATTTCCTGTGCGAAATTTTCTCGATTTATTGATTATCAAAGTCAAAAAAGACTTTTCTCCTTTGATTGACGATAACCCCGCAGCAAATCATCCTACAGGCTTTTTAATCAAGTAAAATTGAAGGCATTCAATTCCCTAAAAAATCTTTATGGTAAAATTTAAAGAAAAAATTGAGCCTGTAGGCCATTCCAAGACAAGCAAAAATTTGGAAAGATTTGTTTTCGGTGGTTTTCTTAGGGTTAGTCCCTTATGACCAGATCGGAAAATAATAAGACACTTGTAGCTATAATTTGCGTTTTTTTTTGTGTACGAGTATGATCATTTCGTTTCGAGTTAAAGCATGTTGAAAATTAAAATAAATTCAAGGTACGCATCCCTAACTTTCTTGGAGCAGATTATTTATTAAATGTTACGAAAAGTTATAAAAAATGTATTAAGATTATTATTTATTATTATTATTATAGATAAATTAGCAAAAAATAAACATGTAGGTACTCCTTTTTTTGCTGTGTAGGTGATCCATTTTTGTTCCACTGAAATGAAAAACTACTTTATTTTTCCCAATAAAAGATGTCAAGTATTCAACTTCCTTATTTTGAAAGTATTCGTGCGTATTTCCTTTATTGCGCGCATGTTCAGCGTGCTATCATTTTGTCCAAATGACTGTGATTTTCCAATTTTTTGCCGAAAATGGTCTCAAACGATTAGGTTCGACTCACTGATAACTTTCGAACGGCACATATACAGGGTCTTTCACGAGGAACCTCACCCATATTTATACGGGAAACTACTGAACTTATTTTCATGAAATTCAGCACTTATAAGTATTTCACGATGCTGATGAAATCTAAAATATTTTCAAGGCATGAGCACCTCCGGTTTTTCCGGAAATGACGTCAACTTCCGTTTTTCAAATTAGAACACCTTTTTTTTATTGCAGAAATAGATTCCTTAGAAAATTTCAAGTTATTTTGATGTAACATTTTTCAGTTTTGGTTGGAAAATTCTCTCTGAGCGGGAAAATTCGAAAAAAAAATCGAAAATAGAGCTCCGCTGAAACAAGAATAACTTCGAGGTTTTTGGATGGAAAATTTTCATTTTTGGGATTTTTCAAGATGTAAGATTGATGTATCCACTTTAAAAATCGAAATCACGATTCATGATACAGGGGGTGAAAAACTCGCTTTCAAAGTTAGGGATGACAAAATCGTGAAAAATCAATTTTTTCAAATTAGAACCCCATTTTTTCATGGCAGATATTGAATCTAAGTTAAAAAATAATGTGAGTGTTTGCATCACACCCTTGCCCTAGGATATTTTCTGAGTTATTCACAAAAAACTGTTTTTCGTCTTGAATTTTCAGCTATTTCTTTTCCCCTCACGCCAAAAAGATGAAATTTTCAGGAACTGTTATTTGAACCATGCGGTAGATTTTTCACCCCTTCTTGAAACCGACTTCAAGTTACTATTAGGAGAACCATGGCAAACTCTCGCAGTTATAACTAGAGAAGATGCTGAAAGTTTTGACCGTTAATTTCTAGACATTAATTTATACGTCTCAGGAATGCTTCGTGCGTTGCTCTTCTTATTTCATCGGGAGGAAGAGATCTGCAAAAGTGTTTAAAAACCAAATTGAGTTTCAAAACTATGAATCTAAAAATCTAAACAAACCTGAACGCATTTCTGACTCGTTCTATGCAGTCCTCTTTATCAGTCAGGGGAGTTGAGTAGACAATATATTTTATCCTACCCCAAACATAATAGTCTAAAGGAGTTAAATCGGGAGAACGTGGTGGCCAAAGATGTGGACCATTGTTCGCCAAACCATCGATCTTCAAATAGCCTGTAGAGGATATTTGACACATTGAGTGAATTGTGTGGAGGCGCGCCATCTTGTTGTACCATAAGTCATTATGGTTCTGTACTAGCGGCTCAATTATTTGAATCAATATGTCAGAATATCTATCTCCTAAGGGAGAACATTCTTTAAATAATGCAAACATGTGTAGTGTTCTATCTTACCAGTTAAAGTCCCATCATAAATGTCAACATCGAGAATTGCATTATTTTTGATGGCGCAAAAAACATTGAAACTCCAGGTCTCTTGAAAGTTCCATTGTCTGAAGTGGTGGTTGTTCTCTCCATCCCAATAATGACTGTTATGCCTATTGAAAGAACCATTCTTTGTGAATTTAGATTCATCTGTCCAAATTATACAGTCCAAAAAGTTTTCATTCTCTTGAAATCGAATCATCATAGCTTCGCAAAACTCTGTTCTCCTGACGAAATCAGTTTCCTTCAAATGTTGTACCCTATTGAATTTATATGGGTGCATTTTATGTTTTTAATATTCTCCAAACACTCGATTGAGATAATCCCAGATCAATCTCGGCATCTTTGAGAGAATTTTGAGGATTCACACGAAAATATGCAAGAACTGTAATTTCGTTGTTCTCATCTTCTACTACACTTTTTTCTCTGTGTATAGTTTTCTTAACGAAAGATCCGACATTTCTCAAGTTTGTCATGGTTCTGTTAATGGTATCTCTCGTTGGTCTGGGTCGGTCAGGAAACCTCTCAATGAACAGTCGAATCGTTCTATCTACAACTTTATTACATTCTCCATGAAGTAGAATGAGATTTAAATAATCTTCATTGGTAAAATTAGGCATAGTGATCGATTTTATAACTTAATACGAATTATCACCAAATTAATAGTAAACACAAAATGCTACTGAATAAAGAGGAATTTGGCAGATGTAATTAATGATATCTATCATTAAAAGAAAAGAATGTAAAACATGGTAAGTTTTTGCATATGGTTCATAAGTAACTATTTATTTATCACTGGAGAGAAAACCGATGGCCGATTAGTTGAAATAAAGAGGTTTCCGATACAAATTCGAATCAAAATTCGCCATCTATTTAGGAACAACCTGTAACTTTTTTCTCATGCATATTAGGGTAGTAAAATCTAAAACATGGTTTAAGTAACAGTTCCTGAAAATTTCATCTTTTTGGCGTGAAGGGAAAAGAAATAGCTGAAAATTCAAGACGAAAAACAGTTTTTTGTGAATAACTCAGAAAATATCCACTTTAGGGCAAGGGTGTGATGCATACACTCACATTATTTTTTAACGTAGATTCAATATCTTCCATAAAAAAATGGGGTTCTAATTTGAAAAAATTGATTTTTCACGATTTTGTCATCCCTAACTTTGAAAGCGATTTTTTCACCCCCTGTATCATGAATCGCGATTTCGATTTTTAAAGTGGATATATCAATCTTACATCTTGAAAAATCCCAAAAATGAAAATTTTCCATCCAAAAACCTCGAAGTTATTCTTGTTTCAGCGGAGCTCTATTTTCGATTTTTTTTTCGAATTTTCCCGCTCAGAGAGAATTTTCCAACCAAAACTGAAGAATGTTACATCAAAATAACTTGAAATTTTCTAAGGAATCTATTTCTGCAATGAAAAAATGGTGTTCTAATTTGAAAAACGGAAGTTGACGTCATTTCCGGAAAAACCGGAGGTGCTCATGCCTTGAAAATATTTTAGATTTCATCAGCATCGTGAAGTACTTATAAGTGCTGAATTTCATGAAAATACGTTCAGTAGTTTCCCGTATAAATATGGGTGAGGTTCCTCGTGAAAGACCCTGTATAGCGATTTGAAAATTTCAAGGTCAGTGGCACTTCCAAATGCGACGGATAAGTTCGTTAATGGGCATAATTGGTCTAATGGTTTCCGAGTACTATTTTTTTTTCAAACAATACAGATCCGATCGAATTGGTCTAGGTAACTAGTTGTAGAATACCGACATATGAGTAGAAAAATAAATTATTGAAAATACTATATGTAGGTACACACGAGAAAGGAAAGATATAGCGAATTGCAATTTTCATGGCAGGAGCACATCCGAATGCGTCATTTATGTTTGTTACTAGGCACAATCGGCCTAACGATTTTGTAGTTGGATCGTATCTCAGAAACTATCCGTCCGATATCGCTGAAATTTTGGGAGAGCCTTCAAAACCTAACTAGTTTTAGTTCCAAATTTGAAAACTATCGGATCTATATTGTTGGAGATCCAAGCAGCCTTGGGTAAGTTCAATAGCTGGATGCTGGATGGATAACCGTTGCCACGATAACTTGAGAACGGAAAGAGATAGCGACTTGCAATTTTCAGGGTAGGTTACGCATCCAAATGGGACTGTTTTGGAGTTATACCCATCTTAAATTTTGATGGCATTTCCTCAATAACTCAAAATATACAAATCCTATCCAATTAAAACTTGATATGTACTTACTTGAAGGATACAGACGTGCTAATTTTCGCGGAATATGGTCAAACTAGAAAAAAAAAATAACAAAATTGTTTGCTTCGAAAATGTTATATTTTAGTAACTGTGATCGTCGTCGTATTAGGCGTGAATAGACAATGGAACATGCGCGCAATAGCTCTCCTGACTTCACGTCAGTGCTTCTTAAAAATTGTATTATCGACAACTTTCGATGCAATCGTTGTCGATGCAATCGACAATATTATTCATATTCTCAAGTTCCCTATTCTTCATATTTTTTTCAGATGTCTGTTTTGCAATAGGGAGGTCATTCATCCGCCTTGAGGAAAGAACAAATAGTTTTGCCACAACCTTCCTAGCTTGCCGCTAAACAAACATTAATATTCACTAAACGTTGTTTACGCCAATCAACGATCGAAAAATTCAAGATAACGCGTCGGGAGTCGTTGACCTCGATATACTTTGCATTGCCGAATGCGTAAAGTCTGCGCGGCACGTTGTTTGTTTTGACATAGTTTTGGACTGTTGCAACACGTGGCAATTTTGCCTTTCATCACAATGACCCAAATTTGCGGAGGAATCCGATTGGTGCAAACGACCAAAGCATGTCAGGTCCACGTGTGTGTACTGCCAAAAACGAGATAACATCGACCCGTGAGGGGATAAGGATTATTTTATATCGTTGCGTTATGCTTTGGGTAGTCGAAAAACGCGAACACTCTGATTTCTGGTGGCTGCGGGGTCCGATATTGGCACTCCTCTTATTTTCGAACGGTTGTTTATTATGCTACCAATTTTTTACAGTTAGAGACCGAGACTCATTAAAATTTTGTTTATAAGTGTATAGGTTTTCCCATTATGAATTGTATAGTTCCCATTTATCGCTGCAATTAATTTCACCTTGCGGAAATCCGCCTCGAGTAGTTTTGATGGGGTAATCAATAGGTTATCGAAAAATAACTGCACCCATATTTTCATCTAAATTATATAGACTGCAATCATTAAGTATATATAACCTTTGCATTTAACCTTTAACAAGGCTGCACTCAGCGAAAATAAATAAAACTTTTTTATTCCATTTTTTCCTCCATTTGAATCTTAATCGTTCACTATTGGCTCCCTTAATATCAATCATTTCCTTGTGTGATTATGAGTTTTTTCCCATTTACACCATCACTCTATTCGTAATTGGCGGACCAGTTATCGCAAATCGAGCAATGATATACAGTGTGGAAAAGCCCAATGGAATAAATTCATTATCTTGGTTACTGTACAGATATATGGAAAATCCCACGTCAAATTCAGATTCTAAATTGCCATTCTTCTTCGTAAAAATGCGAAATGCGAACCCTACCTTCAACCCCCTTCGAAAGACAGGTACAACCCCCAATTTTTCAAATAGGAAGTATGGGCTTTTGTTTGAAAGGTCTCGTCATTCTCTATTCAGGAATGTTATCACTTTCATGTTTATTGCAAAAATCGAATTAGAAAAAAAATTAAATCAAGTGATTAGCGAAATTTGGTACAATATCAACAACTAAAGAACCAAAATGTAGCAAAAAAATTATGAATTTTATTGAAGTAGATTTGCACCGCGAATGCCTTGGCCACATCCTAATCTTAAATAAAAATTTCTTCCAACATTATTCAACATCTAAGGAGTGATCATTTTCTTTATATCACATCTTGAAGGCAAATAAGTTTAGTATTATTGTAATAAGATTTGGGAATATTATAATGAATTTCGGTAATCACATGATTTTATTTTTTTCTAATTTGATTTTTGCAATAAACATGAAAGTGATAACATTTCTGAGTAGAAAATGATGATACCTTTCAAACGATGTATATATATAAATTGGGGGTTGAAGATAGGGTTCGCATTTTTACGTAGAAGAATGAAAATTTAAAATTTGAATTTGATGTGTTTCGGGATTTTCCCTAAATATGTACAGTAAACAAGATAATGAATTTAATTAATGAAATTTTGAAGAATCATATCTCCGAAAACATTAGTTTGTTAGAGTTGAGAATAATATCAATGGATTCTTATGATGAAACTGCATCTTAAAAAAATCTTAAAACTTCAACTATCTAGCTCATTCCGTTCGAGAGTTATCGTGTTAACGGCCGACAGAATCGATTTTGACCATGGATTCTTGATCAGTGAGTCGAACCAAATAGTTTAAGACCATATTCAGCCAAAAATTCGTAAGTTACAGACATTTGGGCAAATTGATAAGCACTGTTCCGAGGAACAAGAGCGCCAAAAAAATGCATTGGGCATCAACTGAATTAAAATTTCAATATGAAATAATTCCAGAAATACAAAGAAATCCAGTAATTTGTGAAAAATTTCTTTTTTGAAATTTATTTTTCTTCTAGTTATGAGATCCTCAAAAAATTACCCATGAATATGTGGGTCAGCAATCTAAAACTAATTACCAAGTTTCAATTCGATGACATAATTATGTATATTTGAGATATTGAGGAAATAACAACAAAACTCCAAATGGTATAACTCCGAAACAGTTCGGTCGATTATGTCCATTGAGGAATTTAACCATCGCATTTGTGGGTACAAGCTACCCTGAAAATTTCAAGTCGCGGACGGCAATGGCCGGCCGGACGGCTACGCAGAATCGAATTTGATCTCGGATTTTTCATCAGTGAGTTGAACATGATCGTTTGAGACCATGCTTGGTGAAAAACTCCAAAATTACAGACATTTGTCAGAATAACAGCACGCTGTTCCTTAGATCATGCACGCAAAAATATAAAACTACTGACGTGGTGTTCAGGAACATTAGCGTTCATTGAATGATAAATGAGTGAGTTGATTTCATTGATTCGTAATACATTACATCACTGAATTAAATCTATGGTTAGGAGATATCCGTCATATAATAATGATAATATGAGCATGACAATAAATAACATTGCACACATGTACAAACCTCGCTTAAATAATTTTATAATTGAGGAACAACAGCAATTTGGAGACTTGAATCAAGATACTACGTCACGTTTCCAAGTGGGTTACATCGCAGATAGCAAGTACCTCTTGAGGTCTCATTTGAATGATTTGCATTTTCTCTGCCAAATATGCTGCGGAATAGATTAATATAAACTACTTAGGAGAATCATTTTTCGAAAATGGTGTATCGTTGTTTTGGAATCATTACTATCAAGAATACAAAGTTTATTACTTGCATTCATGAACGATTTTAGAGATTACCTATATATTTGCCACGATAACTTTCGAAAGAAAGGGATAACGACTTGTAATTTTCAGGGTAGGTATACGCATCCGACTGTGACAGTTAAGTCCGTTAATGGGGATAATCAACCAAACGGTTTCGGAGTTATTCCCTTCTGAAATATCCAATAACTCAAAAATCCATCCGATCGAATTGAAACTTAGTTATTAGTTGTAGAATGCCAACGCAGAAATTTCTGGGGAAAGTCGCGAGGATCGTATCACTAAAAGCCTTCGGGCAGTCGGATAAAAAGTCATCACCTCATGAAATATTGATCGTTGAGCATTGTGGTAAATACGTTTGTTTATTTTGAATTTGATCGCTATCTAAATTAGAATAAGCATAATTCAATGCTCTGGGGAACAGCGTCATTTTGCCCAAATGTCAGTAATTTTCTAATTTTAAGCTGAAAATGTTCTCAAACGATTAGGTTCCAATCACTGATGAATAATTCGAGGTCAAATTTGTTTGTGTCCGGTCGGCCGTTGCAATGATAACTTTCCAACGGAAAGAGATAGCAGGGTAGGTTGCGAATCTGAATGGGACGGTTAAAGTCGTTAATGGGCATAATCGATCAAACGGTTGAGGAGTACTAATTTTGTTTTCAAACAATACTGATCCGAACGAATTCAAACACCGTAAATAGTTGTAGAATACCGATACAAAGACGAATGTGAAATTTCGTAAGGGTCACTAGAAAATTTAAAAAAATATATAAAAAATGTTATACATATATCTCTTAAACTATCCGGCCGATATTGCTAAAATATTGCGAGAGCATTCAAAACCTTATTCTAACCAAATTCGATAGGATCTGTATTGTATATTTCGGCAATATCTTCACCAATATAAGTCCGATCGAGTTCAAATCTAGAACTTGACTGTTTTGTATGCTCTTGTAAAATTTCAACGATATCTGTCGGATAGTTTCTGAGATACAGAATTTTTTTAAATGTTTTTTTTTAAATCCTGACAATATTTCGCATAATTTGACGTGCTTTGATTCGATCAGATTAATATTTTTCGAGTTATTGGAAAAATTTCGAATGGCTATAACTCTGAAACCACTTGTTGGATTTTACCGATTAACGAAATTAGCAGGCGCATTTGGACTTCAAACCTACCCTGAAAATTCCAGCTTTCTAACTCAATGCGTTCGAGCTAAATCGTGCTGACGGCCGGCCGGACAGAATTAATTCTGACCTCGGATGTTTGATCAGTGAGTCGAAACTAATCGTTTAAGACCATTCTCGGTCGAATATTAGAAAATTACAGACATTGGGACGAATTGATAGGAACTCTGTTCATAGAACAGCGTGCCAAAAAATTATGAAAAGATATTATTTATCTCACGATAACTTGAGACTGGAAAGAGATAGCGACTTGCAATTTTCAGGGTAGGTTTGCGAATCCGAATGCGACATTCAAGTTAGTTAATTGGCACAATCGGCTAAATGGTTTTGGCATTACAACCATCTGAGATGTTGTATGATATTTGATGGTTGTTAGATGTAGAATGCCGACGCGCAATTTTTTACGAAATTTCGTGAAGATTGTATCTATAGAAAATTTTTAAAAAATCATTGAAAAAAAATCTGTATCTCAGAAACTATCAGTCCGATATCGCTGAAATTTGGCTAGAGTTTTCGAAACCTAACTTTACAGCGATTTTCCAAATTTGAACACGATCAAATCTATATTATTGGAAATGAATATTCGAAGCCGAGCAGCCGGTTTCGGAGTTATATGTACCCATCTTAATTCTTGTTGTTATGTCCTCAATAACCCAAAATATATAAAAATCCGATCCAATTAAAATATGTTAATTACCGTGTGTAATTAGAAAAAAAATGAGTACCGAATTTCAGCTTGATCAACTTCGTATGAGGAGTGAATAGACAATGGAACATGCGCATAAAAGCTCCTTTATGTCAGTGCTTTTTAAGAATTTTTTATATTTACGCAATTTCCAGATATTTTTCCTGCTCGATTAATATTACAAAATGATTAACCAAAATTACTAAATACAAATATTTTTCGACCCCCGGGAAACTTACTATCATATTATTTGACGTTAGTATTTCACGAGTTTTAGAAAAAAATTGAAAGATTATTTTTATACAGGTAATTGGAATATTTTTCCGAGGGATTACTAAACCTTTATGTAAATTTGTAGCGTATTTTTACTTATTTGGTATTCATTGTGTTTACCTTCATTGCGCTATAATATTTTCAGTTGCTTCGTCTTTCATTAGAGGAATTCTATGAAATTTCATGGAATCTTTCGGTCAAAACGAGAAAATCTTTGCAGGTGAAGACGCCCAACGTTTTAAACCCCAGACGTATGACATCGAGAAGAAACTTTAATTATACAATATCAAACCGGTCGGTGGCTTAGGAACCTATTTTATCCGTTTTTCTACACAGGTGGACTTGGCTAGAAACTACCAATGGAGCAGGTTTACCATTTACACTGGTATCGGAAGGGTTTCAACGTAGCATGCACCTGCAACTTCTCACAATCCGTCCCCCCCAATTCGAATTTCGGCCAGAAAAGTGCATGTCTGTGAAGATTTCCTCGGGGTTGATCATTAGATAGCGAAAAGATTACCGATGGCTTATTCAGATTTAAAATTCAGCGGTCAAGACAATCAGGACTAATTTTAAGGATGGAAAATCTAATTAACTGTTGCACCTGATGCTCCACTGAAGAAAAAAGGTTTACTAATTGTTCAATGAGGTAGGTTCAGGTAAAAGAATATGATATAGAAAATATCTTTCTTAAGTTAGGTGGTATGTACTACTATATTTTTGAGCGCTCGTACCATGGACATTTTGTGTCCAAATGTTAAAGTAGTATTTCTATTCTGCTGGTTTATTATTTGGGAATATAAAACCGATGTGAGATATACCAGTTTCTCAAACGGTAGAAATGACCAATAATGTCTCATTCATTGGTTGAAACTTGACCATCAAAAGTTCAAAATGTAAAATTTTTTGGATTTTTTTGCAACGAATTTTTTTCAAAAGGACAGAACAATTTTCAATTTAAATATAAAACATATAGGACAAGTGCTTTGTTTATTACAGAGCAACATTTTATGTTTATCTATTTTGAACCCTTATGGAGCAATCATCAAATTAATCCAATGTTATAATAGTATATTCTAAAACAAGTTGCAGAATGGGCTCCTATTAAAACACGAATGCGAAATTCGAAAACGAGCGACGAAGGAGCGAGTTTTCGTACGCATGAGTGTTGGAATTGCCTTCTGAGTATTAGACGATATTTTCTCTATTTCAGGCAAGTTTTGTAAAATACTGTTGAGATTTAATGAAAAATTCGGATTATACATCCTAGTGACTTTTGTATTGAATCTTGGCAGTTGGTGTGTCTGTTACGAAAGTTGACAGATTACGGAATTTGAATTTAAAACGTACCTAGGGCATGAAGATTAGATTTAAAACAGTAATATACATATTTTTAATGAAAATAAAGCTTTTCCTCAACAATTATTTCACTATATCCAGATTATATTGTATTGTCAATTGACGTGTGTTTAAATTTGATAGGATCGAATGTCAGTGCTGACTACCACAAAACGAAAAATATAACTAGAAACAATGCGGGAATGAGTTCATTCCAGTATTGTTTTCAGTGCTGGAATGGACTCATTACGATACTGAAATAGAGAAACTATATTCCTGTTTATGATCAACTATTTGAATTAAAAAAAAAATGTGGTAGCTGGAGGTGGAAAATCGAATGTCTCAATTAAAACCTCAATCGGTACATTTAATGATAGAATATCCACCTTACCAGTTGGAGACCAAGTTGACAAAAATCATAAATTCATTGCAGCAACCTTTCCAAAAGTGAAAATAGCATAAACATTTTTTTAAAAAGCATTTGGGTGCATGTTCCATTGTCTATTCGCGCGTCATATGAATTCGATCGAAATGAAATTCGGTACTCGCTTATAAAGTAGCACGAAGGTAGGTGTACAATTTCAGCGGATTCTGACGAATAGTTCCTGAAATATAAAATTTTTGAAGAAAAAAAATTATACCTTGAGAACGGAAAGAGATAGCCACTCGCAATGTTTAAGGTAGGTTGCGCATCCGAATGCGACATTTAATTTCTTCAATAGGCATAATCGGCCAAACGATTTTGGAGTTATCTCATCTGAAATGTTGTTCTTATTTCCTCTATAATTCAAAATAAACAAATCTGATGCAATCAAAAACATGGTAATCAGTTGTAGATGCCGACGCGAAAATTTCTAATTTCTGATAATCGTATCAATAGAAAATTCCAAAAAAATCATTCAAAAATTTCTTTTTATCAGAATCTATTCATCCGAAATTGCTGAAATTCTGCGAGAGCCTTCAAAACCTAACTCTATAGCCAAGTTTCAAGATTGAATACGATCGGATCTATATTGTTGGACATCCAAGCAGCCTTAGGTGAGTTGAGTAGCTGGATGGGTGACCGTTGCCTCGATATCTTTCGAACGGAAAGCGTTAGGAACGTTGTGCATCCGAATAGGAGAGTTCGTTGTTGGGCATAATCGGCCCAACGGTTTCGGAGTTATACCCATCTGGAATAGTATTTTCTCAAAAATCTAAAAACTACAGATCCGATCAACATAAAAACGTATGTGAAATTTTGTGATTATCGTACTACTAGAAAATTTCAAAATAATTATGAAAAAATATTATGTATCTCACGATATCTTCAGAATGGAAAGAGAGAGCGACTTGTAATTTTCAGGATAGGTTGCGCATCCGAATGCGACATTTAATTTCTTCAATAGGCATAATCGGCCAATGGAGTTATACTCATCTGAATTTTTTGTTGTTATTTCCTCTATAATTCAAAATACAAAAATGCGATCCAATTGAAACTCGGTAATTACTTATAGAATGCCAACGAGCTAATTTTTGCGGCATTTCATGGATACCGCATCCTAAAAGTTTTTTCGTATATTTTTAGATATTTAACGAATTTCAATTCCGATAGAATATATATTTCAGAATTAAAAATTCTATGATCCTAGACGATTCTCCCATTACTCAAGTCTGTCATTGAAATGGTACGAAATTTATTCATATCTTATAAAAGCTGAGAAAATGGTCCATATCGATGATAAATTCAATTAAGAGTGTCCAATAGAGGTGAATATACAATAGAACATGCGCGCAAAAGCTTATGACTCCACGTAATTGGTTGAACCAATTTTTAATTCCATACTTCGAAATATTAATTGCGTAAATTTCAGGGTAGGTGACAAAATTATTTTGGCTGCACTATGACAAAGTTTTATTATTTCAGATAATTATTTACAAAAAGCCTTCCAGAAATGGAGATTTAATTCCATACACACCTCATTAGAATGTTGAACAAGGATTTCGTCGAAAGAAATTCAATTAATTATCTTAATTAACCAAAATACCCATATGAACCGGTATAAATGAATTCCTGTGCCATGAGCATATAGCTATTCCTGAGAATGGTAAAAAATTAACAAACGGAATCATTAAAATATGGATGAATATTATAATTATTAAGTGCGGTTATATACTTTGCATATTATGCTTATTTTTATTATTTTCAAGGAGGGATAACCTATGTTCATAAAAGCACTGACGTAAGATCTGTACGCTTTGGCGCGTTTGTCCAAATTCATATCCAGATCGGTCACCCATCCAGGTACAGAATTCTCCCAAGGATATTCGACTTCCATGAAAAAAATTCTATTTTCGAAATATTTCGAACAATATAGATCCAATCGAGTCTAAATCCAGACTGTAAAATAAAGTTTTGATGGCTCTTGCAAAATTTTGAGCGAAATCTGAACTGAGAGAGAGAGAAATAAACTTTATTCATCATAATTACAATCAAACGGCCATCGACCTAAGTCTTCCTGCCAATTAAAAATTTCATTAACATAAATATCCATTATTTTCTCAAAGTGTTACAAGGTTATTAAGTATTCGAAGATTGGGAGTGGTGGTAATTTTGCTTTCGGTGGTGTTGTTCTTTGATAGTTGTGAATCAGAGGGTCCATAATATTTATGTTTTTCTGGTTGGTGATGAATTTTCTGCTAATATTTTCAAGTCTTCCTATTATTGGTTCCACTTTTGTAGTCTCATATAAAAGTTGGTTAGAAGGATCATGGAGTGGATTGTTTGGGTGTCTCAGTTTTGTGACTTTTCTAAGGCAGGTTCTTTCTGCAACTTCTATGTTTTTCAGTGTTGTCTTCGGGGTGTTCAAGAATACTGTGTGTCCATACTCCAACAAAGGCCTGCATATCATCTTGTATATTGTGCTGGCTGTTTTGGTACTGATTCCTAGATTCTCATATGTGAGCGATCTAGAATGTCCAGCTCGGGTAATAGCCGCTTTCTTTTGTGTTATTATGTGGGCTTTGAAAGTGAGCTTATGATCCACTTTGATGCCAAGATATTTACACATATTTGTTGGTGTAATTGTGCAGTTTCCAAACAAAATCGTTTTGGGGTTAGGTTTGAATTTGTGATGAAAGATCAAAAGTCTTGATTTCGAAGGGTTTGCTTGAATTCTCCAGCGTCTCATCCATGCTACAGTGACGTCTGTTAATTTTTGTAGTCTTTCCATAGAGTTGTTAATTGTGGTACCAGCAAATTGCAGCATATATGCTTGTTTGTTAATATGGTGTTCTGATTCTTGGCTGTGGTTGTATATATCATGACAGTATAAATTATATAATATCGGAGATAGTGGCGAACCTTGTGGAAGACCTTGTAAAATCTGAACTGTGATATACATAATTCAAAAATAACAATAAAATTGTATGAAATCATTTAAATCGTGAATCTTCTGTGAGCAGGTTTTTATATGATTCAACCTTAGAACATTTTAAACAAATTGCTCCTCCCCTATAAAAATGGCATAACCATAGACATGACATTTATAATTCTATCGATTCAAGCTGTATCATGAAATTCGTTCGACTTGACGTCAAAAATCAAAAACCGTTGATAACTTTCTTGTTCGAGTGCAAAACAGTGGACCAGTACACTGTACACTGTAATCGTTATAATATTTCGATATTTTGATAATATCTCCTATAATATGGATCCGTTCTAGTTTCAATCTAGAACTTCTCTGTACAATTAGGTATTGTAGGCTTTTGCAAAAAACAGTATCAGAATTCATAAAAAATGAAATAGTGGAATGTGTTGTTCTACTATTCCTAATTCTACGATAGGAATGGCATAATTTAACTCGTTCTGCATTATCAATTATATCAGGAAAAAAGTGATATCTTCACCTACAATTTCGTCATTGGTGAATGCAAATTTTTTAATTGCCCAATACCAAAGTCTTGCCTTGATAGAGCAAATTTGCTTCCAAGCAGCTGCTTGAGAAGTATTCCTTTGGAAATCGAAAAAAATTCTTCTGTTTGAAACCTGCAGGAAAATGGGAATATTAAGTGTTCTCACATGAGGGAAACTTACCAGAATAGGCTATAATCCTAAAGAACAGTACCTACTACTGTTGATGTTTCTGACACTTTAAATGAAAAATAGAATGAAAAAATAACAATGACCAATAATGGCATCTCACCCAGTCAAATGAAACAATAGAAATATTATATATTCTTCTTCTAGGGGACTCTCATGGCACCTTAAAACTGAATTGAAAATCATTTCACTAATTAAAGATAAAATTGTAATTCATTAAAAACAAGCAATTAAAAAAATGGCAAGGAATATCAGAAATCTAATGAATAGAATATATATAAACAAACCCAACTTTACATGCAGATTTTTTTTCGAAATCTTACCTTGATTATTGTACCTATATGTATTTGTTTTTGAGTTGATGTTTATTCTTATTGTTAAGCTCCATCACAGTTTAATCGGATTCAATTAGCTTATTCGTCAATGCCGCCATCTTTTTGCCTTGTTAGGACCACAGAGGAGGAAGAAGCATCAAAAACCAAAATTTTAAAATTTCCATATGGATCAGGGACAATAAATCCTGAGTAGATAATTTAAAAAAAATACAATTCTCAAAATGAATTCGCCCCAATTTTAATGAATTAGAAATTAGGATTGAAGAACATATATAACCGTTTTTGGGCAAGAAAGAAGAATCCACTTTTTTGAAAATTTATATATAATGTTAAAAACAGAACAAAAATTTAATTTCCTAAAAGCTGTAGAAATCTTCTTCATGATCAATAAATTATACTTAAACCATTGACACCTCCAGAATTTCATTAATTAGTTTCTAATATTTACCTCCACTCTTTCTTCTCCTACCCATGATAATGATACCATGTTTGCATCCAAATCTGGTTGATTCAGAAATTTTTCGATTTATTTGGTCTTTACTTCAAATTAATCCTTACACAATAATGATTAACATTTCCAATTTCCACAAACTTCTTCATTTGAGAACAACAATAGCTGTTTCGCTATATGTTTTTGCGCGCATCGTGCTATCATTTGCCCAAATGTCTTTAATTTTCGGATTTTTTGTCGAAAAGGGTCTCAAAGAATTAGGTTCGACTCACTGCTGAAGAATTCGAGGTTTAATTCGACTCTGCCCGGCCGTTGCTACGATAACTATCGAACGGAAACAGATAGCGACTTGAAATTTTCAGGGTAAGTTGCGCATCCGAATGCGACCGTTAAGTTTGGGCATAATCGACCAAACGGCTTCGGAGTTACACCCATCTGAAATATTATTTTCTGAATAACTCAAGAAAAAAACATATCCGATTGAAATGAAACTTGGTAATTAGTGTCTGACGCGAAAACTCTTGCAGAATTTCGTTAGGAACGAATACATAACTAGAACACAAAATTTTCTTAAAAAATATCATATTTCAGAAACTATAGGTCGGATTCCGCTGAAATTCTGCACAAACCTACAAGGAGCCATTTTACAATCGGGTACCGGATTTTAGCTCGATCGGCTCTGTATTTTAGCAAATATTGTGAAGATGAAATTTCGAACTGGTATCTATACTTCTTCTGAAATTTCAAGTGATGTAAATCTCTGAATTGTAACAACACCTCGATGACCGAGTTGTTGTCTGTGCTGAGTAAGTTCACTGTTTCATTTATTTTCAAATTTGAATTCAGTTGATGCTAACGGCATGGAGGTTCATGCAGTATTTCGTGAGGGTGTGTGAGGCGTGACTATACAATAGAACATGCGCGCATAAGCTCCAGACATCACGTCAGTGCTTTTCTCGAATTTTTCTCATGGAAATCTAAAATATTATTAAGTGAATTTGTGAAAGTATCCTCTCAACAAAAAGACCACCGACTTTTTTAAAACTGCAGATATTTTGACGTGAGCATTTTCGATTGAATATTACTGCTTTTTCGATATTTAGTCAACATGAGATGGAAAATGAATATTTTAAATCAAATAAACATCAGTGAGTTTGGTAAGTTTTCACCAAATTTCGAGAAAAATTTTTTTTTCTGTAAAAGATAAAAAAACGAAAACTTGATTTTTTGAAATTTTCACATAAATTTTGAGGTTATGTGAAAAAAGTGTGGAAACAAAAGTTGTAGTTCTTTTTATTACCCACAACTTTGCCATTTAACTTTTTCAATAGGATTTGTAGTTTTGCCGGAAATCGACATAACCCGTTTATTACCCTTAAAAACCCACCCCCTTCCACTTGCCGACGTCAGATCTCACGTAAATTATTTTTCCTTCCATTTTGGTCACATGGTCACATTCTCTTCCTTTTCCAATTAAATGGTATCCTACTATTATTTTTTTTTTGTTTCAAACTTTTTGCGCGTATGTTCTGGGGAACATCGCGTTATCATTTTGCCCAAATGACTGTAACTTTCGAATTTTTTGACGAAAATGGTCTCAAACGATTAAGTTCGACTCCCCAAAGAAGAATTCGAGGTCAAATTTGATTCTGTCCGGCCGGCCGTCCGTCCGGCCGTTGCCACGACAACTTGAGAACGAAAAGAGCTAGCGACTTGAAATTTTCAGGGTGGGTGGCGCATCCCAATACGACGGACAAGTTCGTTAATGGGCATAATCGGCCCAGTGGTTTCCGAGTAATAATTTTGTTTTCAACCAATATGAATCCGATCGAATTGAAACTTGGTGAGTAGTTGTAGAATATGAACCTAAGCACATTTGTGAAATTTTGTGCGAATCGTATGGCTAGAAAATTATTAAAAAATTATTAAAAAATATTTTTGTTGTCACGATAACTTGAGAACGGAAAGAGATAGCGGCTTCAAGTTTTCAGGTTAGGATGTGCACCAGAACGCGACATTTTAGTTCATTTATGAGCATAATCGGCCAAACGGTTTGAGAGTTATAGCCATCTGAAATTTTCTGAAATTTGGTGGTTTTTTGTTCCTCATTAACTCGAAAAATACTGAACCGATTGAATTCAAACATCATTATTAGTTGTAGAATGCCAACGCGGAAATGTTTGCAAAATTTGGTGAGGATAGCATTTGTAGAAAATTTTTAATAAACTATTGAAAATAAAAAAAAAATTCTATATATCAGTAACTAATCGTTTGAAATTGCTGAAATTTTGCAAGAGCCGTCATAACCTAACTTTACTGCCAAGTTTCAAGTTTTAATACGATCGGTTAAATATTGTTGGAGATCGAGCATTCTTGTGTGAGTTCGGTAGATGGGTGACCGTTGCCTCGATAACTTTCGAACGAAAGGAGATACGGACTTGCAATTTTCAGGGTAGGTTGTGTATCTGAAAGGGAGAGTTGAGTTCGTTTTTGGGCATAATCGGTCTAACTTTTTCCGAGTTATACCCACCTAGAATATTATTTCCTTGATAACTCAAAAAATAAATATTCGATCGAATTGAAGCTTGGTAACTAGTAGTAGAAAATAAACATAAAGACGTGTTTAAAATTTTGTAAGAACCGTACCCCTAGAAATTTTGAAAAAAAAATGACGAAAAAAAATTTTTTAAGAACCGTACCCCTAGAAAATTTCAAAAAAATCACGAAAAAAAAAATTTGATTCAAGCACTGACGTGAAGTCAGAAGCTTTTGCGCGTATGTTCTATTGTCCATTCTTCTGTATTGGACACCCTTAATCGAATTTACCATGGTAAATTCGAATTAAGTGTCCAATACAGGAGAATGGACAACATAATTTACCATGGTAAATTCGATTAAGGGTGTCCAATACAGAAGAATGGACAATAGAACATACGCGCAAAAGCTTCTGACTTCACGTCAGTGCTTGAACCAATTTTTTGGTCTATTATCATCATACGCCAATTCAATTAAAGGAATTTGATTAACTTCCCATCACATTAAGACTTGGTACAACCCAATAAAACTTGAAATATGAGAACCGTGGAAATTGGCTACGATGCAAGAACAATACTATAGACGGTTTTCAACAGTTGTGTAACTATAAGATCGCTACGCGATCGGTAATTTGATGTCAAAAGCATCAGTCACCTGTATGCAGACATCTGCTAATAAAGCAGAAGGATAGTCATCAAACAAAATGACGATAGATATTTACATTACCCCATAAACTAGGTCAAACCTTCAGCGATGATGAGCCTGGCAGAATGGAAAAATAGATTGGATTCAGGCCAGATTTCAATTAATCTGCAGGATGGTGCCTTGATCGATCTACCTGCTTCCTCAACCCTTTTGTGTTTGATGAGTCTACCTCTACGCGAATAGAAGGGTTGAAAAAGGTCTGAATTCGATTTGACCTGATTGGGGAGAATTTTAGAGGTGAATCGGTTGAAGAATTTCAGACTCGTTAGCTAGATTTGATATAGCATCCATCATTCATAATAAAATTCCTAAAAAGGACTGGCGTGAAGTCAGGAGTTTTTTCACGCATGTTCCATTGTCTATTCACGCCTCATACATAAGTGATCTAGCCGAAATTCGATACTCCACTTTATGTGCGGAATTCTGACCGATAATTTCTGAAATATAACTTTTTTTTTTCTGGTGATACGATTATCACGAAGTTTCGCAAAATTGTCGGCTTCGGCATTCTACATGCAATTATCATGTTTAATTTGGATCGGATTTGTGTTATGAGGAAATAACAACAAAATTTCAGATGGGTATGACTACGAAACTGTTTGGCCGATTATGCCATATAAAGAACTTATCTGTCGTATTCGGATGCGCAACCTACCCTGAAAATTGCAAATCGCTATCTCTTCCCGTTTGAAAGTTATCGCAGCAGGGGTCAACCATCCATCTACTAAACTCGCCCCAGGCTGCTCGGCTTCGAATATTTTTTTAAAACTCAAACAAAATAAACACGAGGGTAAAGCTACCACCGCGGTATGTAGCTATTCAACTTCGATGAAATCACACTATGTGTATTGCTCCGAACTATGGTCTCTACTAGTCCGTTCATCTCTCATTTAAAATAAATACGTTTTGGAGTTTTACCCACCTGAAATTTGTTGTTATTGCCTCAATAACTCAATAAATACGAAACCGATCCAATTCAGTCGTGGTAATTAGTAATATAATGCCGAAGCGAAAATTTGTGAGGATCGTATGACTAGAAAATTTTAAAAAAATCATTGAAAAAAATTATATACAGGGTGAGTCTTTGACCACTGCATTAATTTTAACCAAAGATTCCTCTCATCAAATGAAACACTTCTTTCATTTACCATTTTTCCAGATTCGGCTCAGGTAAAAAGTTACAACCGTTTAGAGATTTCACAATGTGCTAATACACTCCCGCATATAAATTATCTATGACATTGTTGGCGGACGAGAATAAGGCATGGTAACGTGGTTTACAGCTTGATTCGGGATTCCAACGCTCAGGGACGGATCCATAAAAGTAGTGAAATTTCTGGAGTTTTCCATTTTAAAACATTCAATGAAGAATATCTCGAAAACGGTGCGTTTAAGGAGAAATGATGAAGAATAATATAATGTTCTAAAACGATGGAATATTCTTGAAATGACTCAAGAAAAACTTTATATGTTTCCTTTATGCTAATTTCGTTTAGTTTTATGAATCCACGAGTCCATAACTAGAAAACCAGTAGAAGTAGAAATTAACTAATATTTGGAAAATATGTATCATAGTTATAGGAAACTTTACGCCAACATTCATTTTATTCGAAAAAATGATGTCAAAGCTACAAAATAAAAACTGATTTTTTTTCAAAATTTCAACAGCCTGTATCTTTTTACCTGAGCTGAATTTGGAAAAATGTTAAATGAAAAAAGTGTTTCATTTGATGAGAGGAATCTTAGGTTAAAATTAATGCAGTGGTCAAAGACTCACCCTGTATATCAGAAACTATTAGTCCGACATCACTGAAATACTGCTAGAACCTTCAGAACCTAACTTTACAGCCAAGTTACAAATTTGGAGATCTGAGCAGCCGTTGGTGAGTTCAGTAGCTGGATGGGTGACCGTTGCCACGATAACTTTTGAACGGACAGAGATAGCGACTTGCATTTTTCAGGGTACGCTGCGCATCCGTATGGTACAGTTAAGTTGTTGTTCATAATCGACCCAACGGTTTCGGAGTTATACCCATCTGGAATATTATATTCTCCATAATTCGAAAAACACAGATCTGATCGAAATGAAACTTGGTAACTAGTTGTAAAATACCGACATGAAGACGTATGTTTAATTTTTTGAGGATCGTACCACTAGAAAATTCTAGAAAAATTATGAAAAAATATTATGTATCTCACAATAACTTGAGAGCGGAAAGAGAAATTGACTTGCAATTTTCAGAGTAAGTTGCGCATCCGAATGCGACAATTAAGTTCGATAATAGGAATAATCGGTCAAACGGTTATGGAGTTATACTCATCTGAAATTTTGCTTTTTTTCCTCTATAACTCAAAATATACAAATCCGATCCAATTAAAACTCGACAATTACTTATAGAATGCCGACGCGCTAACTTTTGCGGAATTTCGTGAATATCGTATCCTAAAATCACTTTTAGACGTAAGTTATTTCGTATATTATTAGATATTTAACGAATTTCAATTCCGATAGAATTCATATATCAGAATTAAAATGGTACGAAATGTATTCATATCTTATAAAAGCTGAGAAAACGGTTTATATCGATGGCTCTATAGGACACTGTTAATCCAATTTACCATCGATATAAACCGTTTTCTCAGCTTTTATAAGATATGAATACACAATGTCCTATAGAGGTGTAAAGACAATAGAACATGCCTGCAATAGCTCCTGATTTCAAGTCAGTACTTGAACCAATTTTTTTTTCAAAAAATTTGGGAAAGCCCAGTGGGCAAGAGCTTTGGCGCTCTTGTTCAAACTTTGGTAAATCATATTTCCGAAAGTATTGGTTTCTCAGAGTTGGGAATGATATCAATGGATTCTTATGATAGAACTTCATCATGAAGAAATGAAATTCAAACATCATAAAATAATTTTAATTCAACAAGAGTGCCAAAAATTATTAATCCAAAATCAACAGACCAATTTCTACCCAATAACGAACTTAGCCAAGATATTCATTCCTCAAATCTACAATGAAAATTAGTTCATATCAATTGAAACTTAGCCAATATTCCAGTTTTGTTTTCACTGGAGATATTCTGAACCCAATTTGATTAACTTGCCAAAGCTTATAGCTATTTCCATCATCATCATCATGACATGGATTATCATCATGATATGGATTATTCAAAAGCTTCAATCATACTTGTCCTTTATCTGTAGATGAGATGACAATGATGAAATGTATGAGCACAGATGAAATTCATAGAAACGGACGTTAATTTTCGATAGAGCATTCTGTGAAATCATAGAGTTACGATTCAATATTGAAATTTTCTCCGAGTGTTAATTTGTTAGAGTTGAAAATGATATCAATGAAGTCTTATGAAGAAACTGCATCAAATTGAATTCGAAAATTATAATGTAAAGAAAAAAATTTTTTTTGGTTACTCCATCTGGATGATTTTGCCAAATAACGAACTTAACAAAGATATAAATCTTATTCTATGAATTTTTTTTCTTTATTCGATGTTGTAAATTGTGAAGAGTGTGAATAAGATGTACTGATTAATTTTCAACGGTTTATCCAATAATAAATCATGAAGTTTTATTTTGGATCAAACTCAGGAGTCCGATTTCACAGCGACGTTCCCCAAATTAGCCTTCTCCAAATACCATATGGGAGTTATCGCAGAGACAGAAGGTTAGAGTGGCACTGAATGTTTGAAACATGTCAAATCCGTGAAAAAAACTGACGTAAAAACTCATCTAAACATATGGTGAATCTGAAGTGGTAGGAAGGCGTTCTGCAGGTGCCCTTAGTTCCCATAACCCTTTAGCGACCCAGTTTTATACCTAATGAATCCCACCAGGAAGGGATGATGGGGTTGAGATGCAGTTCGCATAGATTGCCTCACATTTAATATCTGATTGCAGGGGGAGGAATCGGCCAGGTAGGTCGAATAAGGAAATAAAAGAATAGGGATGTATAATTCAATTATAAGACGAACTTTGTTATATTCGGTAGGAATGACCTACATTTTTATTAGATTGAAATTGATTAATTTCTGCACATGGCTATTTATTTATTTTTCTGTTTCCGGTGAATATTGACAAATGAAGAAAAGGAGGAAATCCATAATTGATTTCATCCTACATAATATTTCCCAGCGTTTCAATAATATTTGAAACGCTTATTTCAGAAACCCACATGTCCAAAAATCAATATCTTGAGAAAAGCTCAAAAAACTTTTATTTAAAAACAAATTGAACATCTATCAAAACATGTACCTCAATATAAATTATATTGAAGTTCTTCTTTTGATAGATGTTTAATTCGTTTTAGGGGTCGTCCATAAATTACGTGGAGTATTCAGGGGGAGGAAGGGATCGAGCTAAATCTCTCCAAATCTCACTTGAGAGGAGGGTGGGTTTTGGCAAATATCGCGTAATTTTATTCTAGCAGAAAATAGTTGCAAAATCGCGTGAAAATATTATTGGAATAAATCTTTTAATTTTCGTTAAAGTATTTATAATTTAATTTTATCACTGTGATTATCAATTACGATAATATTCTCAGCTAATAGTCCTTGCTAGTCTTAAATAAAATTATGTTTCGTTTTTTTAACGATCCAACACGTTTACACCCAAACCACAAATTTTGAAAAATCTCACGGGAGGGAAGATGGAGTAGTGGAAAATCTTACGACATCTCACCAGGAATGAAGGGGGAGTCAAAAAGTTAAGTGATTTATGGACGGCCCCTTAAATAAAATAGTTTTTTGAGCTTTTCTCAAGATATTGATTTTTGGAAATGTGGGGTTACTGAAATTAGTGATTCATTTGAAGTTAGGCATTATCATCACGAAAAATAAATTGCTAACCAGAAAAAATGAGAGACACTCTGGGACGATCCTACGAGAAATTCATTAAGACCTATTAACCGTAGGGGACGAAAATCAGGGGTTAAAATTGAGAATAATATTTCCAACAATCTCGGAATTGTATAAAGGATGACGAGTCTTTAAGTTCGTACAGCCCAATACCTCGAAAAATAATGATCACGTTAGTTAGTTGAAAAATATCGGCACGAAGACTTATGCAAAATTTTGTGAGGATTTCAAGTGTAGACAATTAAAAAAATATATTTAAAAAAATTCTGTATCTCAGAAACTGTCCGTCCGATTTTGTTGAAATTTTGCAAGAGCCTTCAAAACCTTATTTTATAGAAACATTCTAGATTTGAACTGGATCAGATATATTTTGTAGAATTTATATTCTTGGGAATACTTTTTTTCCTGGAGCTAAGCTTCTTTCGGCGAGTTCAGTAGCTGGATGGGTGGCCATTCTGTGGCTATAAATTGGAACAAGCACGTCAAAGCTCCTGGCAACAGTGCTTTTCCAGCTAGTTCAGTTTCCAATTTTCCGAATTCGGCAAAAAGGCAAAAAGATTCTTGCTATTGAAATTTTAAAAAAATCAATAGTTATGTTGTAGCTTTGACATGGTTTTCCCGAATGATTATTATCATTTTCTTTCTACTTCCCCTGTTTTCCCAGTTATATAGACTCCTGGATTCATGAACCTAAATTAAATTAGCACAAAGAAAGCAGATGAATTTGATCTTGGTCAGGAATATTCAATGATTTTAGAAAATTAAATTCTTCATCATTTCTCCTCAAAGGAATCGTTTTCGAGATGGTCTTCAAAGAATGTTACAAAATCTGAAATTACAGAAATTTCACTACTTTGATGGATCCGTGCCTGATCTTTGAAATGGTCGAATGAAGCTGTACCTAAGCCACGTTGCCGTACCTTTTTCTCGTTCATCATCAAAGTCATAGATACTGTATATGGAGGAGTGTGTTAGCACATTGAGAAATCTTCAAATGCTTGTAACTTTTGACCTTAGCCGAATCTGGAAAAATGGCAAATGAAAAAATTGGTTCAAGCCCTGTGGACAGGAGCTTTCTGGCGCTCTAGTTCAAACAGACAAATTATATCTCCAGAAGTATTGGTTTCTCAGAGTTGGGAATTATATTAATGTATTCTTATGATGGAACTGCATCATAAAGGAAATTCAAATAATAGTTTATTTATCAAGATTAAATGAGCAATCTGAGAATGAGAACTGCACCATGGAAGAAATCAAATTAAAATAGCTGAAATGAATTTGACTCTCTCTTATAGAACAGGATGACATGTACGAGTATGAACACAGATCATATAATAAAGCTTAGATAGAATAATGATAACATTCTGTGAAAACGTAGAAGTACGATTCATTATTGAAATTTCGAAAAATCACATCTCCGAAAGTATTAGCTTGTTGGAGTTGAAAATGATATCAATGAATTTTAATGGTGAAACTGCATCTTGAATAAAAATTGAATTTGAAATCTGTTACTTAAAAAAAAATTTTTTTTTTCTTTACTCCGAAACCATCTGGCCTATTTTGCCCTATAGCGAACTCAACCGAGATATTCATCTCCCTAACCTACTCTGAAAATTTCAACTGCTAAGCTCATTCCATTCGAGAGTTATTGTAAAAAATTTTTTTTTGATTTTCAATTTTTTTTTTACATTTTGCGGTAACCTGGTCAATACAAAACTTCACATACGTATGAAGGTCATGATTCTACAATTTGGTGCTAAATTTCAGATAGATCTAGTGATCGGTTTCGGAAATATTCATAAAAAATGTTTTTACTAAAATTGGCCATAACTCCGAAACCGCTTGATGGATGTTGCCCATTAACGAACTTTCCGAGATATTTACGCTCCAAACACACCTTGCAAATTTCAATCCTCTTACTCCTTTCGTTCGAGAGTAATCGTGCCTACGGCCAACTGGCCGGCCGGACCGGCCGGACAGAATCGATTTCGACCTCGGATTCTTGATCAGTGAGTCGAACCAAATCGTTTGAGACCATTTTCAGCCAAATACGAAAATTACAGACATTTGGGCAAATTGATAAGCACTCAGTTCCGAGGAACTAGAGCGCCAAAAAATGATATATTTTGTAAGAGTAATCTACGTTTAAAATTGATGAACAACTTAAAGACTCCCCATTCATATACAGGGTGATATTTAATTGAATGTCGATATTTAACGAGATCATTTCAACCTAGACATTTTCGCCCTTTTATGAAATGTAATCCGATTTTTTCCGGATAACTTCCGAATTATATTTGATAAGTATTTCTATAAAGCTTGGCAGGCGTAATATATGTGAAAATTAATAGTAAGTTTTAATCATTGGCACCCCAGTTACACGATAATGAATCAATTATTCAAACAAAAAATGGCTAAAAAAAATTAGAAAATTTGCTACATTCAAATAAAACCTGAACAACCAATGCTGCATTGGCAATGACTTGTTTTTTATTCAATGACATTATGTCTTTATTATATATTATTTATGGCATTAGTTATTCAGGTTTAATTTTAGTATAGAAAATTTTCTACGCTGAAGAAGCTCATGTTTTTTTTCTTATGAATTTAAAACCCATAACAGTTTTGAAAAGAGAATGATGTCCAAAGTATCACTTATTACTTGACATTTAATAAATTGGGGTTTGCAGCTGTCGTCTGAAGATAGTTTAGGAAATCACATTTTTACGTCAAAATGTCATTTCTAAAAAAAACATATTAATAGAGCTACTGAATTCATTCCATTTGGCTGTTCCACACTGTATAATATATTTTACCATTTTAATTATACTCAATATTTTAATTATGCCTCAATGTTTCAATTTTTCACACTTTTCCTTTTGTTTATTTTCACATATTTTTGTATGAAAATCAGGTAGTGGATGTCCAAAATCTGAATACTCAAGTAACTTTGCTGTTAACATTCAAATCAAAACTATATAATCATTCATTGTTGAAGGAAATATCTTAAAAAATAACTGGGGTGCAGTAATATTAATTCTAAAGCTACTACCTTAATCATTCGCATCGAACACCCGCATGTTGCATGACCAACTGCATTTTATTAGGTGAAACACTGCCAAAAATTCTGAATTATTCATACCTATCGATCCATTTCAACACCCCACAGCGAAACGAAGAATAACCCACATCTAGTAGTGAATTCCTAATAAAAATGGCATTATTTACAGCATGGGGGAATAAAAAATGACATCGGATACCGGCCCCTAGATAAGCGCAGACTGTTTCGTTTCATTTTCGTTTAATTTGTCCTAGGCGGGTTTTTTTCTCACGATTAAATGAATGACTGCGCCCAATAATGCCCGCCTGGATATTTAATTGACAGTTGTCGAATAAATGTTGGTGAATCTAAAGAAGTTATGGATAGTTTTGTTGCTTTCATTGCTATTCTGCGCTAGATTCACATTACTGAAACATTATTTAAGTAAAGAAAACATTTTGTCCGTTTTCATAATCAACCCGTTAAAGTTACTTCTACTAAAGTTACTTTAGGAATTTAAATTCAATTTATAGTTGCTATAATATAGAAGAAGATCGAGTAACTTGGAAGTGAAGTGGACTTTTACTAAAGTACTAAAGTGCTAAAGTACTAAAGTTACTCGTAAGGTACTCCGTACGAGTAGACTCACTATGGTTATGTCATTTCTGCCCTCATCATAACCTCACTCCTCAGGAGGAACTATCAGTTTTACTCACGAAATACTGCCAGCTTTTTTCAACCGAGTGGAATTTGATTCGATCGGATCTGCAATTTTGAAAATAATTGGAAAACAAAATTCGACTTGAAGATTTCTGAAATATAAAATTTCTAAAACAATTTTTATTCTTCTAGAGATATTTTTAATTTTTTTTTAGTCCTCACGAAATTTTGCAATAATTGCGCGTCGGGTTACAACTAATTACCAAGTTTAAATTGGATCGTACCTGTGTTTTTTGAGTTATTGACGAAATAGCAACAAAATTTCAGATGCAAATAACTCCAAAACGATTATGTATATTAACGAACTTAACTGTTGCATCCGAATGTGCAACCTACCCTGGTGATTGCAAGTCGCTATCTCCTTCCGTTCGAAAGTTATCGTGTTATTCTTCACCCATCCAGATACTGAACTCGGCCAACGGTTTCCAATATTTTTTTAATATCTCCAACATTATAAATCCGATCCTGTTCAAATTTGCAACTTGCTGTTGGTTTTGAAGGCTCTCGCAAAATATCAGCGATATCGGACAGTTTCTGAGATACAGAATATTCTTTA
Organism: Halyzia sedecimguttata; assembly: GCA_937662695.2. NCBI lineage: Eukaryota > Metazoa > Arthropoda > Insecta > Coleoptera > Coccinellidae > Halyzia > Halyzia sedecimguttata. Next base: position 64,387,127 of record OW569415.2, on the reverse strand, counting down.
ATGATTTTTGTTTAATTTTCTACTGATATGATCCTCACAAAATTACGCATAAGTCTTTGAGTCGGCATTCTGTAACTAGTTACCATTCTATCAGTTCTATATTGTTTGAGTTATTGGAAATCAACTCCGAATTCATTTGGCCAGTTAAACCCATTGACAAACCTAACTGTCGCAATCGGATACGCAACCTTCCCTGAAAATTTCAAGTCTCTATCTCTTTCCGTTCGAAAGTTATCGTGACAACGGCCGGCCGGACAGAATAGAGTTTGCCCAAATGTCTGCAATTTTCAAATTTTTTTCCGAAAATGGTTTCAAATGGTTAGGTTCGACTCACTGATGAAGAATTCGAGGACAAAATCGATTCAGTCCGGCTGGCCGTTGTCACGATAACTTTCGAACGAAAAGAGATAGAGACTTGACATTTTCAGGGTTAGTTGCGCATCCGAATGCAAAACCTCCTGACTCCATGTCAGTGCTTTTTAAGATTTTTTTTTATTGTACTTCTGAAAATGTTTCTTGTGTTGTTAATGTTAATTTATTTCCAACAAAATAATACACGCGATAAAAGTTAGGGGTGAGAGGGTTAATTTGGAACTTCACTATATATCGCCGAGGGCGACGGGGGGGTAAAAAAAGTGACCTAAAAACCTCACGTGATTAATAAACGCCCCCTAACCTACACATGCATGTGATTCAGATTTGCGTTTTCCTCATTGTCTGGATACTTTTCACTTTGTTAATCTTTCCGAGGAATCCAGAAATTGCTGGTTTCTAAGCTATATTCCAGAATTTCGTGTAGATTTTTATCATTATATTATAAAAAGGGAACGTTAAGTTCCAAATTTGCTTCGATTAATTTTCTGTTGCCTCGAGGCTGATGATTTCAAAAGTCTATAATTTTGAAGCAAACAAGGGGTTTCAACGTGGCTTCCCTGCCAGAAGCCTTCCCTGGTAATAGATAGATAGACATCGGTAGGCAGTGTTTCGCGGCGGAGCTGTATATCAGTAGAAAGAAGAGGGCAAATTCGGTGTAATGAACGGAAGTGGAGGCTATAACAGGCCTCACTTCCGCTGCGTTGTGTAAGTCTATTATATAAATCGTCTGCAATATTGAAGACTTACCCACGTTTCGGTTTTTTGACGATGCAAATTTCTTTATCCCCCTCTTCGTCGGCTGTGACGGTTGAAAAACTCAAAGCGTTAGGAGAATTGTTGGTGTTAGAAGTTTGTCAATCTTTTATTGCTTAATGCTACAAAATTTTCAAAAAGTTATTATTTTCGATTCGAAAAGAACAGATTAATTCCGTTTGTATTCTCAAATTTTGCTTTTCTAAATTTCATCAGTCGCGAAGAAGTGATCCTAGAACATTGCGGTAGAAAACAATGAATCAAGCTTAAGGATGAGACCATTGGTGTATATTATATACATAGAAAATATACAGGGTAATTCCAAATTATTTGTGAACCTTGGAGGAGTATGACTAATTTGCGGTTGTTTTAACCATATTTATTGATAGCCGAAAATCAACAGTTTCCAAGATATTTGAGTTCTGGTGATTTTTAAAAGATTTCTCACCTTAGTTCATTTTTCGTAAATTTTTTCTACGTTGACCAAATTTGATTACAATTGTAGGTTATTTTCATCAGAAAAGGATATGATATGTATGAAAAAAGCAAAACTATGCAGTATTTGATGTTGAGAAGGAATTAGTATGATTTGTAAGGTGGAATATGAAGAAAAGAAAAATCAATTTCTGATATCAATTTGCCTGCAACTTTAGAATTCCAGAATTTATGTATGTAAAAATTATTTCAAAAACTTGCCAAATTCCTTCTTTATACCCAAAAGAAGATTTTGTTAGAATGCATCCACTTTGTTTATAAACAACCTTTTGAATGTCCGGCATAAAAAATAGTGTAAATCAAAAGGCAGCGAGAGTAAATTTCAGGCGGAAAGCGGAAAGTAACAACTGAAGAAATTAGAAAGAGGGCACGTGCTTGTATAAGGAATGATGGAGGTCATTTCGAACATAATTTATGAATACATTTTCTAATGCAATTTCGATCTCAGTTGTGAAAAAAATATTTAAAGCGTTATTTTTCTTTCCTTCATAAATATCCCCTTTCAAATCATACTAATTCTTTTTTAACATCTAATACAGCATAGCTTTTTCCGTACATATCATTTCCTTTTCAGATAAAAAATAATCCAAAATTATAATCATTTGTTCAACGTGAGAAATCTTTTAAAAATTACAAGAATCAATAAACATGGCTCAAACGTCAGCAAATGAGTCATACTAACACCTCCTCCAAGGTTCACGTCTAATATGGAATCACCCTGTATAATACTCGATTTTTGTTCTGATTCATTCATTCAATTTTCTTCAATAACCTCGGTAACCTGCCTCCATTATTTTTTGCTGTAATATAAGAAAAAATAGGAAAGGAATTATAAACAAAAAATCATGTAATAATCAAACTTTTGATCATATCCGTGAAATAAAAAAAATATTACACATAACAGAGAATTACAGACATCTCGCGGGTAATTTTTGTAGAAAATATTATTTTATTTTTTTTCTAGTGATACGATATTCACAAAGTTTCGCGAAAATTAGTGCGTCGGCATTCTATAAGTTATAATCATTGTACCCAAATTTCTGTAAATTTCGAATTTTTTGCCAAAAATCGTTTTCTAACGACCAGGTTCGAGCCACTGATGAAGAATTCGAGGTTAAAATTGATTCTGTCCGGACGCCCGTCCGTCCGTTGTCACGATAATTTTCGAACGGAAAGAGATAGGGACTTGAAATTTTCAAGGTACATTGCGCATCCGAATGCAACAATTAAGTTCATTAATGTGGCATAATCGGTCAAACGGTTTCGGATTTATTGTTACTTGAAATGTTGTTGTTATTTCCTCAATTACTCAAAAAATACAAATCCGATCCAATTCAAACTTGGTAATCACTTGTAGAATGCCGACGCACTAATTTCTGTGAAATTTCATGAATATATTATCACTATAAAAAAATTAAAATTATTTTTTCTTAAAAAATTTTATATTTCACAAATAATTTTTTCAGAATCCACTGAAATTCTGCACGTAACATCGAGCCACCATTCTACAATCGAGTACGTAATATCAGCTCGATCTACTTTGTATGAGGCGTGAATAGACAACAGAACATGGGCACAAAAGCACCTGACTTCACGTCAGTGCTTTTCTCGATTTTTTTTCTCCCATCGAGCCTGAAATTATTAATTTCGAAGGTACTAAGTATGTATATCGTAAATAGTCACTGTTAAGAAGTCAGAGTTGAATTTTTGTAAATTTTCATAGTTTCATTTTATCTCCGCTACGTGCAATATTTTAATTGTTTATCTTTCGGTATATACTCTTGTCGTACCTTCTAATAGATTACTTATGACAGAGGAAACATCCTTGTTCCGTCAGCAAGTGTGAATTTTCCTTGGTCATAATTATTTTGTGCAAAGAATCAAACAAAGATTGATATTCTAAAATTTCTGTGAACTATCATAGATCTTTAGCAAGGAAATTATGACGTGAAGAATGATTTTCCGTCAAATAGTAAACGCTGAGAGATTCAAATCATTCAATTTGCGAAACTTTTCTTCAGAGTTCGGGAACAAATCTCAAGAACGCATAGCCTTTGCTAGCTACGAATCAACAGACTCAAAAGAGAAAGCTCCTCCACTAATAATACTTCATGGATTACTAGGTTCCAAGTCTAACTGGTCAACACTTTGCACAATATACCAATCAAAGACAAATCCTAACAGAAAAATCATAGCTCTAGATGCCAGAAACCACGGGGAGAGCTTTCATCACCCTCGACACACTTACGAGGTATTGAGTGAGGATTTGAAGACCTTCCTCGAACATTTCGGAATTGGGAAGGCTTCTCTTTTAGGTCATTCTATGGGTGGAGGTACAGCAATGTTGTTCTCGCTGAAATATCCGGAACTAGTGGAAAAACTGTTAGTATGTGATTTTTCCCCAACGACCAACAACTTGACAGATTTAAAAAGCTATCTGAAGGCCATGGAGAAGGTCCAAATACCTCCAGGGGTATCGATGTCTGCAGGTAGAGCTGCAGCCGAGTTCCAACTCCAAAAATATGGAATAAGACACAGATCAAGAAGAAAATTCCTCACCACCAATTTAGTACGAAATTTGGATGGGTCATTTCGATGGAGGATTAATTTACCTGCATTGATGGCTAGTGTGAATGATCTCACGAAAATAACTCCTAAAGAAGGTCAAATCTACGAAGGACCAACGCTCTTTATCGGAGGCACCAATTCGGGATATTTGAAACCTGGAGAATTCCCTAAAATCAGGAATTTATTCCCTAATTCTAGATTCACGTTTATTGAAGGGGCAGGACATTGGGTTCATTTTGATAGGAGAACAGAATTTGCTCTAGTCACTCTGAAGTTCCTCAATAAAATCCCTTGAAAGTTAATTCAAATTTTCTTTTTTTTTGGTTTTTCTTCATAATGTTCCTCCTCGACGAACATGTAGAAGCTAGGAGGCAGATCAGTCAGAAATCAAGCAAGTGTGTACAAGAAAATTCCGACTCCTAGGTAGAACATTAACTCTAGCCAGAAACAGCTCATCCAATTCAAACAAGGTAATTAGTTGTAAAATGCCGACGCGAAATTTTTTTAAAAATTTAGTGAGAATCGTAGGACTAGAACATTTTAAAAAAATCTTTGAAAAAAATTCTATATATCAGAAACAATTCGTCCGACATCGCTGAAATTTCGCGAGAGGCTTCAAAATCAAACTGTACAGCCAAGAATCAAGTTTGAACATGATCGGATCTATATTATTGGAGATCCGAACAGCCTTGGGTGAGTTCAGTAGCAGGATGGGTGACCGAACCTCGATAACTTTCGATTTTTTATGAGGATCGTACCACTAGAAAAAAAAAACAAAATTAAGAAAATATATCAAGTATCTCAGATAACTTGAGAACGGAAAGAGATAGCGACTTGCAATTTTCAGGGTAGTATGCGCATCCGAATTCGACATTCAAGTTCGTTAATAGGCATATTCGGCAAAACAGTTTTGGAGGTATCTCATCTGAAATTTTTTATTTATTTCCTCTATAACTCAAAATATACAAATCTGTTCCAATCAAAACTCGGTAATTCGTTGTACAATGCCGACGCGCTGTTTTTAGCAAATTTTCGTGAATATCGAATCCTAAAAATTACCGTTTTCTGTATATTATTAGATATTTACGAATTTCAATTCCGATGGAATACGTCAGAAATAAAAATTCTGTGAAATGAAATGGTACGAAATTTCTCTTATAATCTTATCTTATAATAGCTGAGGAAATGGTCTATATCATTGGTATATTCAATTAAGAGTGTCCAATATAGGTGAATGGACAATAGAACATGCGCACAAAAGCTCCGGACTTCACGTCAGTGCATGAACCAATTTTTACTCTTTGTCGGAGTACTTTTCTCAGTGATTTTTTGCGGTCGTGTTCCGCAAGGAACAGCGTGCTACATATCATTTTGCTAGCGTGCTATCATTTTTATAAGATTTTGTCTATATTGTTCGAATTTTCTTTCAAATATGGGTTCAAGCCCTGTGGACAGGAGCTTTTTGGCGCTCTAGTTCAAACAGACAAATTATATCTCCAAAAGTATTGGTTTCTCAGAGTTGAGAATTATATCAATTTATTCTTATGATAGAACTGCATCATAAAGGAAATTCAATTCAAATAATAGTTTATTTATCAAGATTAAATGAGCAATCTGAGAATGAGAACTGCACTATGGAAGAAACCAAATTAAAATAGCTGAAATGAATTTGACTCTCTCTTATAGAACAGGATGAAATGTACGAGTATGAACACAGATCATATAATAAAGCTTAGATAGAATATTTATAGCATTCTGTGAAAACGTACGATTCATTATTGAAATTTAGAACTTCATCTTAGCAGAAATTGAATTCAAACATCAAAGAAGAATTTAAATTCAACAAGAGTACCAAAAATTATCAATCCAAAACCAATAAACGAATTCTACCCAACAATGAACTCATCCGAGATATTCATTCCTCAATTCTATGATGAACGATAATATATATCTTTCCTCAAATCTACTCCAATACACCAATATTCCAGTTTTGTTTTTAGTGGAGATATTCTGAACTCAATATTATTAACTTACCATTACCATTCCCATCATCATATGGATTGACCATCGGGATGAAAATATCAACCAACAAAAAGTATGATATTAAATTAGAATTCTCATATTTATAGGATTGCTGGAATGAATGACAATGAGACAACGTCATGTCTCAGGAAAATAATTTGACATTATAACAATTCATAGAATACCCACAGAATAATTCTATCATTGTGTGAAAACGTATAGAAATACGATTTACATTGAAATTTTGAAAAATCATATCTCCAAAAGTATTAGCTTGTTAAAGTTAAAAATAATATGAATGGATTCTTATGGTAAAACTGCTTATTGAAAAAAATTCAATTTGGAATTTGTTTCGTAAAAAAAAAATTTTTTTTTTTTACTCCGAAACCATCTGTCCGATTTTGCCCAATAACGAACTCAGCCGAGATATTTATCCCCCAAACCTACTCTGAAAATTTCATTTGTCTAGCTCATTCCGTTCGAGATTTATCGTGCCTACGGCCGGCCGGACAGAATGAATTTCGACCACGGATTCTTGATCAGTGAGTCGAACCAAATCGTTTAAGACCATTTTCATCGAAAAATTCGAAAATTACAGACATTTTGGCAAATTGATAAGCACTCAGTTCCGAGGAACTAGAGCGCCAAAAATGGTCTCAAACGATTGGGTTCGACTCCCTGATGAAGAATTCGAGGTCAAATTCAATTCTGACAGTCCGGTCTGGCAGGCCATTAGCACGATAACTCTCGAACGGAAGGAGTTAGAGCCTTGACATTTGCAGGGTAGGTTTGGAACGTAAATATCTCGGACAAGTTCGTTAATGGGCAAAATTCACTAAGCGGTTTCGAAGTTATGGCCGTTTTCAGTAAAAACGTTTTTATGAATATTTCCGTAACCAGTCACTCGATCTACCTGAAATTTAGCATCAAACTGTAGAATCATGACCTTTATATGCATACAAAGTTTTGCATTAATCGGATTGCCATAAAGTAGCAACAATTTTAAAATTTTGTTTCCACCATAACTCGAAAAATACTGCTCCGATTGAATTTAAACTCAGTAGTTAGATGCAAAAGACCGACGCAAACACTTTTGCAAAATTTCGTGAGGATCACCTGTCATGAAAAAATACTTATGATTATGATTATACTGACCCTTCCAAGTCTTACTCATGGCGATCCCTCAGAAGCTCCAAGGAGCTTGTGTGACTAAGGAGAGTCAGTTATGTTCTTTGTCAACTTTGTTACTCTATCCTTTCGCCACCTTAGACACAGCACTGTTAATTTATGACCCGACAGTGACTGGTGTCCACAACTCTCTGGGTAGATCTCCAGCTCGCTCTATCCGCAGAGCTTGAAACCCTCATCATTCAATTCAAATTAGCCGACGGGAACACGCGCGCCAAAGAGTTTTATTGTTGACTATTACTATATAACTAATAATGTAGTCATTCGGCAAAATAATGTATATTTATCTATTCACATCCAACTCACAACTGTAAATACATAACTATATATACATTAAGATTCATGAAGGAAAATCGAGTTATTGAATAATAATTCCGTTAAAAATTATTTCAGTTAGTGTCTAGTTCAAATTTGTTGGAATATTAAAAGTTTTACCCTTCTTATACCTATGTAAATCTAATATTTATTTGAGCTTAAAATTTTGGCCGTTCATATTGATTTGATTCCTATGAATATATCAGTTTTTATGGAAGAAAGTATAAGCGGACTCTTTGTTTCCATTGTTTTGGACAGAAGATCGTAACTTTTGCATTTAAATAGGGTCTTTCAAGCCAATAAAATACTTCAAAGCTACAAAAGTCCTTCAGATACTTACCAAATAAATAAAAAAGATTGGAGTTATGGGTTTTTTATTTCTTTTCGGCAACGGCCACTAAGTTTTCGGCGTTATTTACGGTGATGAAATATACGCCTTTCAGGTCTTTCTGCTATAAAACCCAAATTGCAACCCCTATACGGACAAACCCCTATAAAAACGATTAGTGAAAGCGGTCGACCAAATAATTACATGACGTTGAGAATAGGTCCGAAAATTTTATAAGGGAGTTAATAGTAAGAATTAATACAGTCTGTCGGCAGATTAGAGGGATGTGAACTAAAGAGTAAGAGTATTCTAAAATTCTGAATATATTGAATATTTTTATTCTCTTGGAGAAGGGATTTTAATATTGGCTTGAAAGGAAGGAAAATAATTCGCGAATGTATTTGAATGCATATTTTTAACAATTTCTGAAATAAGTGCATCTGAAATTCCGTTTTCTTGATATATCGGATCTCTGTCAGTCGTGGATGGTGTTGAAAATCAGTGATCTATATTGATCATTGAATGAACGAGCGCGCTAAAGCTGCTGACATCGTGTGAGTGTCTATAAATTTTTGCGCGTATGTTGCGTGCTTTAATTTTGCCAAAAGGTTTGTATTTACGTTTCCGAATACGACGGCTAAGTTCGTTAATGGGCATAATCGGCTAAATGGTGTCAGAGTTATATTTTTTCCTTAATGACTCAAAAATACATATCTGATCGGATTGAAACTTGATAATTAGTTGCTGAATGACGACGCGCAAAGATTTGCAGAATATCGTGAAAATCATATCAATAGAAAAAAAAATGTGTATAAGAAAATTTCGTATTTCAGAAAATATCAGTCAGATTCCGCTGAAATTCCACATAAACCTCCAAGCCACCATTTTACAATCGAGTAACAAATTTCGGCTTGATCTGCTCCGTATTTTAGCCATTATTGCAAAAATAAAATTTCGAACTGAAATATTGTTTCTTCATTAATTCAAAAAATATTGATACGATCGAATTGAAACTTGGTATGTAGTTTCAAAATGCCGATGCGCAAATTATTGCAGAATTTCGTGAAGATCGTATCACTAGAAAAAAAACTTTCTTTCCCTCAAAATTTTTATATTCCAGAAAAACTCTGTCAGAATCCGCTGATATTATGCGCAAACAATCAAGCCATTTTACAATAGAGTACCGGTATTCTGCTCGATCGGACTATTTGAAGAATTGTTAAGAAAATATGATTTCGAACTGGTAGGTACCTATCTACTTGTGAAATTCAAAATCGCCAAAAAAACGGCTTGAAGGTAGATGCAGTATTTCGTGAGGGTGCCTGAGGTGTGCATTGGCATTGATAGAACATGCACGCAAAAGCTCCTGACTTTCGAATATTTGGACGAGAATCCTCTCTAACGATTAGTTGAGAGATTACGCTCGAACGCAATGAGATAGAGAGTTGAAATTTTCAGAGTAGGTTTGGAGTCCAAATGCACCGGCTAAGTTCGTTAATGGCCAAAATCCACGAAGTGCTTTCAGAGTTATAGCCACCTGAAATTTTGTTTTCCCAATAACTTAAAATACTGATCTGATCGAACTAAAGCGCGGTAGTTAGTTGAAAAATGCCGACACGAAGACAAATCTTGTAAGGATCGCAAAATGAAAAATATTTAAAAAAATTCTGAAAAATCTCAGAAACTGCCCTTCAGATATCGTTGAAATTATGCTGCCTTCAAATCCTTATTTTACATATCGAAATATTCCAACGATCGAGATGTACTGATCCACTGGTTTTACACTCGACTAACGAAGTTTTTAATTTTTGACGTGATGAAGAGAATTCAATAAAATACATCGACCGAAAACAAATTTGAAAAGTCGATACATTAGTAATAACATTCGTTCAATACCTAATGAGATTGGTATATCTTGCCTATGATATGTAACTGATATTACAGCCAAGTTCTCAATTTCAACTTGATCGAATAAGATGTAACATGATAATATCGTTCTGAAATCAGAAATTTGAAAATAAGTTATCAAAGGTCAGTAATAACATAAGTTCAAGTTAGGGAATTCACATTAATTTTTTGGTGCTTCTGTCGCCCATTGATAGACATTCGTCTTCTTGGCTACTTGCCAAGAAGACGGGATCGATTCCCGTAGCCAAAATTATTCATCTTTCTCATTTTTGTGTCCAATTCTATCGGAACTCTATGAACGGTTATGGACGGAATTAAGTCAATATTTTCATAAAATTACGTATATTACACATACAGTTTTTGATAAAATGTCAATTCATAGATCCTAATGGCACAACCGTAAGATTCGACTGATTTGTATCATAGGAATAACTCTCGGAATAAATGATTGAATATAAAACTACTGCTATACATTACGCCGCCACAAACAAAGCACTGTTTATTTTCAACCCAAACGTAAATGTGTGTATGCGAATGGGTCCTTACGCCACCACAAATACAGCACTTTTTATTTTTGACCCAAAAGTGAATGTATGTATTTGAGTGGGTCCTTGTGCCACCACAGACATAGCACTGCTTAATTTGGGCCCAACAGTGAACGGTATGTATTTGAGTCGAAACTGATCGTTTGATACCATTCTCAACCAACCAGTGAACCAGTTTTTTTGGATCTATATTCTTGGAAACATTATTTTTTCCTGGAACTAAGCAGCTTTGGGCGAGTTCAGTAACTGGAGGGGTGACCGCTTTGGCTATTAATTTGAACGGTACGCTCAAGCTCCTGGCCATAATGCTTTTCCAACTTGTTAAGATTTTTATTTCCTTTTCGGTGTGTGTGTGTGTCTTTCGGCATGTTTCCAAATCAGAGCTAACTAGAGTTTGGACGCCTTTGCACAGGTGGCATGCAAATAGATTGAATCTCTTTGTGCCAAGAAATTGAATCATAATAATAATATGGAAATCAGGATAATGCTGATAGGTATATTTCAATTTTAATATTCATAATAGAAATCCACAAACAGTTTTACTTGGAAATGTTAAGAATATAATGTGAAAAAAGCAGATAGTTTTATTATCTATGACACAATCCGCCGTATTCACAAAGCATTCAATCTCCGTTAAGTCCTAACTGAGGTCCTCAGTTAAGGATAAATGAGAATCGCAACCTCAGTTAACGTGAAAATTAAAGTGAAACAGGCTTGTTTCACCACCGTTACATACGTAAACTGAGGTTGCGATTCATATTTATCCTTAACTGAGAACCTCAGTTAGGACTTAACGGAGATTGATTGCTTTGTGACTACGGCGGAATATGAATTATAGAACCGGTCTAATCTGATTGTAAGGATCCTGGTATGGCTGATCCGTGGTAATGCAATTTTCCTTGGGACCATTTTCTTTATCTGCATCTAAATCAGCTTCCTTAGAAAGAAAAATGTATATTCTATTTCTCTATTTGAACCATGTCCACATCCTACAACTGCACAATTCTTAACCATGTTGGCTGAATTTTATCTGAAAAGTAAATCCTATCATGTGAGTGTACGATAGTATTTAAACTGGAAATCTTATATTCACAAAAACTCTGCAAATTATTCACTTACTTCACAGTATTCTCAATGAACCAATACCCACATTTCATCCAAAAAACTAGTCTTAAAATGCTAATTTCAGTTAATAATCGATCTCGAAGATACACCAAAATGCAGGTAACCTCTTTATAAAATTGTTTATTTGCCCCCTGCAGTTGATTTCTTCGTTGACCATAGAGTGCTGACAATGCTCTATTTCGGTTCTCGAATTCCATGTTCTGTGGAACCATAGTTTGCATATAGATGCATAGAATACCTATAGATACATAGAATACATATAGATGCATAGAATATTATTCTATGCATCTTGGTTTACATCTTTGATTAGGGAAGATTCTCTCTATAGTCTAAGGTTTACATTATTTTTCTTCGAAGTACAAGTTCTTGACAGGAGGAGAGTATTTGTCGATATTCATAGATTATGAAATGGTAATGTACAATACAGAAAGGAAATATTCGATGGAAAATTTTTAAATAAGTCAAAATTTGCGAGATACAATGATTTTGTAGAGCAAAATTGTCAAGAAAATATGAAAAAAAAATTAATAAGAAAGGTGCAATCTGTTTGGACGCATCAATTCCCTTATTTGAGGAGACTAGGTGCCCAATAGGCAATAAAGTTTTGTGAAACTAACTTTGGTGTAATGAAAAACTCGTAAGATATAATAATGTGTAAATTGCTATTAAATTCCTTTGAATATCGGCGAAATAATTATCTCATTCAAACACACATCAAACATTAATTTATATTCACAGATCGAAGTACATATCCTATGTATTCAAGATATCCGAGATAAAGCTTTAATCGTTGGTGGATTTTGATCGAAAATTTTCACAATAATGGTGCGATACAAAAGAACCAGCGAATAAAATTACACAAGATTAAAAATGTTTATACATCAGAAGTATAAATAAACTTCAAGAGGATTCAACACATCCAAGATTAGGAAGGGTCGTTAACCTGAACTCTGAGTCGGGTTTCTAGACGTATTTTTGTTCATTTCCCTTCATTAGCAGTGCCACGTACGGGGGATATCTACGACAAGATTGGGCCAGTCATAGGTAATGGAGTAATCTTCTGCAGTTCATGGTATATTTCAATGACTGCAAAATGGAGAGGCGAGTAGCATACTTTTCCATAATTGAGAATCTGATGGAATAATATTAAACGGTATAATTGAATGGCACCCACTAACGCATGTCCAACACAATGAATAATGATTGATTAGTAGGTTAGGAACGATTAATATTTGAGGAGATGAAATTGGTGTCATTCTGTGAACTGCGATATTTTGTTCACAGTTGTAGATAATAGTTCTCATTATGAAATGGTCAAAAGATTCAGTTGGTTTTATGAGAACAATGTTAAAATTCGAGAAAAGCCATTTTCAATTCGTTCGGATCTGTATTTAGGCTATTGAGGAAACAATCTTTCAGATACGGGTATAACTTCAAAACAGTTTAGTCGATTATGCCCATTAACGAAATTAAACATCGCATTCGGATGCGCAACCTACCCCGAAAATTGCAAGTTTTCATATCTTTCCGTTCGAAAATTATCGTGGCTAACGGACGGCTGGGTAAAATTGAAGTTGACTTCATTTGAGACCATTTTCATCAAAAAATACGAAAATTACAGAGATTTGGGCAAAATGATAGCAGGCTGTTCCGTTCTTCCGTTGAACATGCGCCCAAAATATACTGAGCTGGGATTACGAGTGCTCGTTATTTGAATTATAATTGTATTTCCCTGATTTTAACACACTACATAAATCTCTAGCATCTTATCTTCTTTCAAACTCTTTCTACTCAATTTTTTAAACTGCATTACATGTTGGAGGATCTTCCACCTTGGTAAAAACATCTTAATTCACTAAAATAACCCTATATCGACCCATTTTTTCGCATTTCCGCCACCATACTATCTTAAAACTATTTCATTTATTGCTGGAAATATACAGAGTGGAAAAACCAAATGGAATAAATTCATTACCTTGGTTACTGTACATATTCATGGAAAATCCTGAAACAATTCAAATTTTAAATTTCCATTCTTCTTCTTAATAATTCGAACCCTACCTTCAACCCCCTTCGAAAGACAGGCACAAACCCCAATTATTCAAATAGGAATTATGGGCTTGTGATACATCGTTTGAAAGGTCTCATCATTCTCTACTCAAAAATGTTATCTCTTTCATGTTTATTGCAAAAATCAAATTAAAAAAGAATAAAATCATGTGATTTACCGAAACTTATTACAATATTCCATCGACTATTCCTTATCTTATTAAATAATATTAAACTTATTAGCCTTCAAGATGAGATAGAAAGAAAATGATTCCTTCTGAGATGTTGAATAATATTGGAAGAAAATTGTATTTGAGGTTAGGATATTGCCAAGGCGTTCGTGGTGAAGAATTTAAACATCTACTTCATTCACGCTCATAATTCTTTGCTATTTTTTAGTTTTTGATATTGTACCAAATTTCGCTAATCACTTGATTTTATTTTATTCTAATTTGATTTCTGCAATAAACATGAAAGTGATATAATTTCTGAATAGAGAATGACGAGACCTTTCAAACGACATCACAAGCCCATACTTCCTATTTGAAAAATTGGGGGTTATGCCTGTCTTTCCAAGGGAGTTGAAGGCAGGGTTCGCATTTTTACGAAGAACAATGACAATTTCAAATTTTAATTGGACAGTAACCAAGATAATAAATTTATTCCATTAGGCTTTTCCACATTGTATGTATATGTTTCCAACTCTGATCTCTGTTCAAACTGGTTTATCCTAAGCCAAACTGGTTTATCCTGAGTGTCAGGTTAAACTAGTTCAGCCTAGGCCGAACTGATTTTGAGTTATAATTGAATTATTAATGATATTGGAAGGCTATGAATTAGTAGGCAACATTTATTCAGATATTTGGTCAGGTTAGGTTAGGTTAGGTTAGGTAATTATTTGTATTTATTTTTTTTTCAAATCAATATTGCTCAGCCAATTTATTGCCTTCCAATTACATGTATAATTTAATTGAATAATAAATAAATGTCGATGATGTAGGTACATATACTCCATTCACTTTTATGAAGTCTCCCGGTTGGCCATGATTTAGGTCTATCACGTTTTTGTAACTAATACTAAGGCAGGTTGGCACTCCTGAAATATCATCAATCTCAAAACAATTCTCTGAGACGTTGCCAATTTCTACTCTCAACGTCTCAACATAATGTTCCATCTTAGAAAAGATATTATCACACACCATTATCTTCGAATAATAAAGAACTCTTCGCTTTGAAAATGCTGAAAGTAGTTTTGAAGAAGCAGAGACAAAGTATCAGGAAGTGCTATACAGAACTGAAATCTGCAATAGGAAAACTTAATTCTGTCTTTGTTGAACTCTCGAATGAAATTACTATTTTCCATCCTATCAGTAAGGTTTAACAGTGACTCGGGATTCGTAGTACTACTACATTTTGAAACTGGTGTATTTCAAGCTGTGCAACAAGGTATTTAAATGTCTTCTGTAGACTTATATCTTGAGAATTTCGAAAATTGCGGAATTCCATAGATACGACTGTTCGTTTAGAAGTTTTCCTGCCGTGTTATTCAGGTACCTATTTTTATTATTTTTCAAATGAACTATCGCAAAGTAACGAACTATCCTATTCATTATTTTTCATTAGATTTTTAATACTTGATTCTTAATTTCCGTACAAGAAAATAGCATAACTGAATCTTCCAACCAGTTTATACACGAGAAATATTTCCAGTAACAACAGAGGAAACATGTTCTTCAACAGTCGCCAGGTCTTTGGAGTTGTTGAATTCACATGATATCTTCTCAAATTCATTATTTTTCCCAAGTAAATTCACATTGTGAAAAATACGTAATTACTACGACCTCTATGTAGAGAGGACAACGTTGCGTTGTAATATAAAAAATTACTATAACCTAACATTTTCAAAATATACATGGTGAGATGTGTCAAACTTTCATGGCCAATCGGGAGACTTTATAAAAGTGAATGGAGTATACATACGCGTTATGCAAATTTGTTCAATTATATTTTTGGCGCTCTTGTTCCTCGGAACAGAGTGCTTATCAATTTGCCCAAATGTCTGTAATTTTCGAATTTTTGGCTGAAAATGGTCTCAAATGATTCGGTTCGACTCACTGATCAAGAATCCAAGGTCGAAATCGACTCTGTCCGGCCGGTCCGGCTGATCCGGCCAGTCCGGCCGGCCGTAGGTACGATAACTCTCGAACGAAAGGAGTTAGAGGATTGAAATTTGCAAGGTGGATTTGGAGCGTAAATATCTCAGACGAATTTGTTAATGGGTGAAATCCATCAAGCGGTTTCGGAGTTATGGTTGTTTTTAGTAAAAACATTTCTTATGAATATTTCCGAAACCGATGACTCGATCTATCTGAAATTTTTATCAAATTGTAGAATCATAACCTTTATACGCATGTGAAGTTTTGTATTGATCAGATTACCCCAAAGAGTAAAAAAAAATTTAAGATTAAAAAAAAAAAAATTCTACAATAACTCTCGACGGAATGAGTTAGGCAGTTGAAATTTTCAGAGTAGGTTATGGAGATGAATATCTCGGTTAAGTTCGTTATTGGGCAAAATAGGCCAGATGATTTCGGAGTAATGAAAAAAAAAAATATTTTTTAAGTGACAAATTTCAAATTCTATTTTTATTTAAGATGCAGTTTCACCATAAAAATCCATTGATATCATTTTCAACTCCAACAAGCTAATACTTTCGGAGATATGATTTTTCGAAATTTCAATAATGAATCGTACTTCTATGTTTTCACAGAATGTAATCATTATTCTATCTATGCTTTATTATATGATCTGTGTTCATACTCGTACATGTCATCCTGTTCTATAAGAGAGAGTCAAATTCATTTCAGCTATTTTAATTTGATGTCTTCCATGGTATAGTTCTCATTCTCAGATTGCTCATTTAATCTTGATGAATAAACTATTATTTGACTTTAATTTCCTTTATGATGCAGTTCTATCATAAGAATACATTGATATAATTCCCAACTCTGAGAAACCAATACTTTCGGAGATATAATTTGTCTGTTCGAACAAGAGCGCCAGAAAGCTCCTGTCCACAGGGCTTTAACCATTTTTTTTTATGGAAATCAATAGATTTAGGAACCAGTTTTGTGGATCTGTTAAAGTAACTTCTATGGATATTTTTCAGAGAACAATTTAATATTAATTTTTCTATGCTCTATGAAGAAAAATCGAACAAGATCTGAATTTCAATCAGGCAGTTTCACGAGTTTGGAAGAGCCTCGAAGAATGTCAGAATTTCTTTGACATTTCACGACGTTGCTGCGGTTATCATCATTTAAAATTCAAAAGAAACATGAAGAAATTCCGTGCAATACTTTCCAATTGCAAAAAAAAAATTGAGCGTTGGAGTATCTTATAATTGTACTTATTAATCATAAATTTTAGTAGTATACGGTATTACAAATCAGTGGAGTACCTATATTGATCATTGAATGAACGAGCGTTCTAAAGCTACCGACCCCACGTCAGTGATTTCGTTTAAACGTCTACTAAAAGTAACCCGAAAAAGATAATGAACATACTCAGTGTACGAATTTGAAATTTTCGGATATCCCTCGTAGATAATCTATGGGTCATGCGACCATGCAAATGTGATGCCGCCTACATTATACAGTTTTAGGGTGTAGATTTTTTGGGTGTGCTATACTAGAGAAGGATCATTGCCTTCATGCACCAGTGACTCACGTTGAAAACATAAAAGTTAAGCTAAATATTAGGGACAAACTCAAGTCGACGAGGTTTGCTTTGTGGGGGACTCGTGAAATTGATCTCCAGATATGTTTTTGACGGTTTTCGCCGAGAAAAGGCTAGATTTACATATACACAGGATAATGTGGTCCGCACAAGTCACATCATTCTGTTTGATTCATTACTTTCTGTAATAATAAATATTTGCTATGGTTTTTTTCAACCCTCGATGAAATTTTCGCAGTTTACGTTAAATCAAATGTACTAATTATCGGAATAATCCCGTACATCCGAGTTTTTCCTCCTAAATTTTTGTTATGAGATATTTTCTTAAATTATCTTGTTTTACCATGAGATAATTTTAATCCGGATAGCTACACTCAGGGTGTAAAATTGGGGTGTTTAATTTGACAAAATCAAATGAAGTTCGGGATTAGCATTACTGATTTATAAACCTAAAACTTATCACCGAAATGTTCTACGATCAGTAGTGCTCAAATAATACATCTTCTGTTAAAAGTGTCCAGCAATTTTTCCTCGAATTCTATACAAGAATTGAAGTTAAGTATCAGTGCTGAAATTGTAACAAAAGCATGCGCGGTAGTAATTCATTTTTAGATAAGATTAAATTATCATACATTTGTCAAAATAAGCTGGAAAATGATTTTTCTTGTACCTACTGGCCGCGGGCGGTGTCTGGGTTTAAACAGCAGATAGTACAAATTGAAATAAAATAAGAAAGTTGAACATGCACATTTCGATTTAAAATAAAATGACAAATAAGAATAAGAACTAAAGATGGCCAACTTTATTTTTTATTTTATTTTGTTTGGAGAAAGAGAATGCGCACAGAAGTTGCACAAAACACAGAAGTCATTGTCAAAAGAGCTGCGATTTTATTGGTTCATTTTCATTTCTTATTTGGTTTTAAGTCATCTGTATAAACCAATCTATTTTGCCCTTAATTTTTTTTTATTTTCGTTTTTTTCTAATTTCCTTTTAATTTGTCGTATTTGCTGTTTAAACCCGCCTTAAGGCCACAGTAACTCGGATATACTGTGGAAAGAGCTTCGATGAATTGTAATTATTATACCAATCACAAATTACTAATAATATCCACGTCCACGTATTTACTTACAATGCTTACATGTTTCTTTGTTTACGGGCCTTTACGCCTCAACTTCTTGAAATTTCGTACAAGGATTTCTGACAGTACTAGGAGCTCATTTTACCGCAATTGAAATACATTGGATAAATTAATATATTGTTGATGTACGAGTACATTAGAAAATATTCTCATATTTAACATGATTAAGTACATACTGTTCAAGGAAATAAAATGAATGATTTAGATTCCAGTTATTAAGTTTCTACAACGATTCTTAAACGATTTGGTTCGACTCACTGATCTCTTGATCAGTGATTCTTATCCGTGGTCGAAATTCATTCTGTCCGGCCGGTCCGGCCGTCCGGCCGATCCGGCCGGCCGTATGCACGATAACTCTCTAACAGAATGAGCTAGACAGTTGAAATTTTCAGAGAAGGTTTGGGAGATAAATATCTCGGCTAAGTTCGTTATTGGGCAAAATCGAACAACAACAACAAAAAAAAAAATTATTTTACAAAGCAAATTCCAAATTAAATTTTTTTTCAATAAGCAGTTTTACCATAATAATCCAATGATATAATTTTTAACTCTAACAAGCTAATACTTTCGGAGATATGATTTTTCAAAATTTCAATAATAAATCGTATTTCAACGTTGTCACAGAATGATATAATTATTCTATGTATGAATTGTCATAATGTCAACTTATTTTCCTGAGACATGACATTATCTAATCAATCGAAGAATTGTGAGCGAAGTGAGAAAAATCTCAGTTGTTTGCTCCGAAATTAGTTTTTCTCAGAAAAGTCTTACATGTCGGAACGGAACATAAAGTAAGAATCTGAGAGTAGTGAGACTGCTTTTCATTCATAGACATAGATATAACTCTCGAACGGAATGAGGTAGGTAGTTGAAATTTTCAAAGTAGGTTAGGGAGATGAATATCTCGGTTAAGTTCGTTATTGGGCAAAATTGGCCAGATTTAATTTGATTTCTTCCATGGTGCAGTTATGATTCTCATGATTGCGCATTTAATCTTGATACTTAAATAAACTATTATTTGAATTGAATTTCCTTTATGATGCAGTTCTATCATATGAATACATTGATATAATTCCCAACTCTGAGAAACCAATACTTTCGGAGATATAATTTGTCTGTCTGGGCTTGAACCAATTTTTATAATTCCTTCGCAATCTGCGTGAATTGTAGGATTTATTTATTCAATTCGTCAAATAATATAGGATGGAACCATCAAGGTTGTCATTATAGAAATGTTTTCTTCATAGAGACTATACTTTTTTCTCTCAGGTCGATATTTAACATCTCATAACGAAGTGAAATTCAAAACTTAATGAAAATTTTCATTCAAATATACATTCTTAAATAATAAGGCAATTATTGTATTTGATGGAGTACAGTTTTCTGCTGCGCAATTCAAGGAGGCTTGAAGTCATAATATAAGCAAACAAATCGCAAGAACAAACTGTAAAGTAATGAATAAGACATAATTGATAAGTAAAATTCAACAAAAACTAAGCGGCTGTCATAGTATGTTCGAAGTGAAGACTTTACATTTAAATACATTGTTCAGCTCTGTTTTAGGTATAATTGATTGCTTTCCTTATCTATACCATTCCGAATTTCATCACACACAGTTTGTATTTTTTGTTGAAGGAACGTTGTTCTTCATGAAGCCACATAAGAAAATATCTACAGGAGTCAAGTCTGGCAGGTCAAGCAATTGGATCCCCTCTGCCGATACACCCATTTCCAAAAGCTCTATTTAAGAAATTTCGAACAGCTACCCAAACATGTGGAATCGCTATCAATTTGATTTACTATTAATTTCATTTTGCGACAATGAAATAGTTGGGAAAGCAGTGAGGTCAGTCTGCTTTGGCGCGCTTGCTAGTTGTCACTAGCAAGCGCGTCATGTCTTATGATTATGCTGACCATCTTAGATCTACCCCAAGGAGACTCCTAGGAGCAGGTGCAAGTTAGGAGAATCAGTTGTGTTCTGGTAGGCTTGGTAACTGTGCCCTTACGCCACAGCGATGCAAATTTTTTATCCTAGCCACGGGATTGAAGCCAGGACCTCCGTTTCCGAGTCCAACACCCTATTCACAAAGTTAGAAGCACATTATTCAATTCAAATTGGTCTTCGTGAGCAAGTGCGCTGAAGACTACTGACTTTACGTCAGGGCTTTTTTGCGCCGTGTTCTGGGGTACACCGTGCTATCATTTTGCCGAAATGTCTGTAATTTTTTAATTTTTTGCCGAAAATGGTTGCAAACAATTAGGTTCGATTCACTGATCAAGAATTTACGGTAAAATTTGATTCTGTCCGGCCATTGCCACGATAACTTTCGAACATGAAATTTTCAGAGCGCATCCAAATGTGACCGGCAAGTTCGTTAATGGGTATAATCGGCCAAACGGTTTACTAATTTTGTTTTCAAGAAATGCATATCCGATTGAATTGATACTTAGTAACTAATTGTACAATACCGCCACAAAGATTTATGTAAAATTTTGTAAGAATTGCATTACTAGAAAATTTTTAAATATTATTAAAAAATATTATATATCACGATGAATTGAGAACGGAAAGAGATAATCCGCCGTATTCACAAAGCATTCAATCTCCGTTAAGTCCTAACTTAAGGTCCTTAACTGAGTTTGCGATTCACATTTATCCTTAACTGAGAACCTCAGATAGGACTTAACGGAGATTGAATGCTTTGTGAATACGGCGGTATGACTTGCAATTTTGAGGGTAGGTTGCGCATTAGAATGTCACATTTAAGTTTGTTAATAGGCATAATCGGCCAAACGGTTTTGGAGTTATACCCATCTGAAATTTTGTAGTTATTTCCTGAATAACCCAAAAATACTAATCTGATCTAATTCATACATGTTGAGTAGTTGTAGAATGCCAACACGCATTCTAATTTTGTTCCAATTTTGAACACGATTGCAAGAGCCTTGAGAACTCAACTGTACCGCAAAGTTTCAAATTTGAATATGATAGGATCTATTTTGTTGGAGATCCGAGCAGCCTTGGGTGAGCTCAGTAGCTGGATGGGCAACCGTTACTACGATAACTTTCGAACGAAAAGAAATAGGGACTTGCAATTATCAGGGTAGGTTGCGCATCCAACAATTAAGTTTGTTGGTGGACATAATCGGCCAAACGTCTTCGCGGTTGTACCCATCATAATTTTGTTGTAATCTACCCAATAACTCAAAATATTCAAATCCAATCCATTTAATACATGGTAATTACTTGTGGAATGCGAAGTATCGTATCACTAGATAAAGAATAAAAAAAACTTTTTTCAAAAATGTTATGTTGTAAACTATTCGTCAGAACCTGCTGAAATTCCGTACATACCTTCGAGACACCATTTTACAATCGAGTACAGAATTCCAGCTCGATCGACTCGTATGAGACGTGAACAGAAATTGGGACATACGCGCAAAAGCTCCTCACGTCAGTGATTTTTAATAATTTAATTATATTTTTAATTCTACGTACAAACCGTAATCTGCGAGTATTACGAAAATGTTTCTCTGCGCGATTCTTCACTTTGAAATGCCACTGGAGGTGGAATTCGCCATCGCATGTCTAGAAAACAATATAAATGCCGATGCTACTTCGATCACATGCATAATTGATTGGATACGTACAGTATTTTGGTTATATATGTATGGTAAGTGGAAAACTAGTGGGTAGAACGTAGAAATAAAATTGGCCAAACATAATGAACGTGATCTAAAATTTGACCCACACTTCTTGGAAATAACTTTCACACACATCTGTGTCTACGCCGTTACTTCATATTCGATCACGGGCTGAATCTAAATAGCAAAAAATACATTCGCGAAAGGAATAATTCCGGTCCAACCAGTTCTGGGTCATGGAAATTTCAAATATGAAGGGTTGGCCCGCATGGGAATGGCACAGCTTTCACGAATAAATAATTGTGAACGTGAAATTTCTACCGAGTTATATCGCTTATATGGTGTCTTGTTGAATTTTTATATTTCGTGGAGGAATCATGAGGTAGATTGATCTTGAAGTTAGCCACAATTCATTCAAGAATTACTTGATCGGAATACACAGCACTATATTAAGGCTAAAATGCAGTATCTTTTTATTCACGAAACTTTACATGTATTTATAAAATCGCTTTAAATGTTACACAACAGTTTGATATTTTATCAAGAAAATTTAACAATTCTGTAGCTACATCTTTCAGTTTTTTTAACGGTTTTATTTAGCTTGCCCTGATCGTTTTTGGCGCTCTTGTTCCTCGGAACAGTGCTTATCAATTTCCCCAAATGTCTGTAATTTTCGAATTTTTTTATGAAAATGGTCTTAAACGATTTGGTTCGACTCACTGATCAAGAATCTGTGGTCAAAATCAATTCTATCCAGCCGGCTAGTCTGGCCAGCCGATAACACGATTAACATGATAACTCTGGAACGAAAGGAGTTAGATGATTGAAATTTGCAGGGTAGGTTTGGAGCGTAAATATCTCGGACGATTTCGTTAATGGGCGACATCCACCAAGCGGTTTCAGAGTTATGGCTGTTTTTAGTAAAAATATATCTTATGAATATTTCCGAAACCTATCACTCGATCTATCTGAAATTAAGCATTAAATGTTAGAATAATGACCTTTATATGCATGCGAAGTCTTTTATTGACCGGGTTGACTTAAAGTGTAAAAAAAAATTAAAAAATTTTCAAATTTTGATAAGTCTCGAACAGATAGAGCTTGGCAGTTGAAATTTTCAGAGTAAGTTTGGGTGATAAATATCTCGGTTAATTTCGTTATTGGGTAGAATCGGCATGATGGTTTTGGAGTAATGGAAAAAAAAATTTTTTTTCAATTAATACTATTCAATTATGTGAAAACCCTGAGCAAAAGCGGTGAGCTCATTTCGCATTCTAACCCAAGACAATTTGTTCATCATTCAAATTATTCTAAAACAATAGCACCAACAAACGCCGACGCGTGGTACCACTGTACATGTCCAACCAATATTCAACGCAAATCTTATGGAATAATAATTCACATAATCACAGTCGGAATACAAATTTTTATCCAGGTTTATCGATTGTCGATTACACGAAAGTAGAAACTGAATAAAAAAGCAGGTAAAGCCTACATACGAAGAAATCGATAGATGGGGCAAATGAGTCTCATGTAAAATGTAGGATAATAGCATGTGTGGATATTAATTCGTTCCAGCGAACGCTGTCCAATCGGAGTTGCAATTAGTGCAAAAATCGATTCGATATACTGGGAACGAGGTATACTAATGGTTTGTGCACAAATGGAAGTAGAAAAGTTCACTTCATTGATGTGAATCTAATGACCCGACTGGTGTGACAAGACAAGTCACGAAATAGCTACAATAATAGAGTTCGATCATTTTTACGATCGAATGTGGGCGTATAAATCGTACATGAGGAATCGTAATCATTATTGGTGTCTTTTTTTTGCTGAAAGGGAAATTTTCTTGAAAGTATTGTTGGTACCTGATATATCTACTATGGCTCGGAATTTTTAAATTATAAATATTCCAATAGCTAAGAGACATATATTACAGTGTGTGTATAAACTAAGGAACAAAATTGACAACTGCGTTATTCAATGTTTGCAAGCAGAACGTTCGGAGAGCTCAATTTTAGTTTTTAGTGCGCTGTTCAGGTGAATAGAGTGCATATCAATTCGTACAAATGTCTGTATTTTTCGAATATTTGGTCAAGAATGGTCTCAAACGATTAGTTTCGACTCTGATGAAGAATCCGAGGTCAAAATTGATTCTGTGCAACCGGCTGACCGTCAGCACGATTATGCTCGAAAATCATATTCAGAATACAAAGTAGCTTTGGAGTCCAAATGCGCCGGCTAAGTTCGTTAATGGGAAAAATCCACCGTGTGGTTTCAGAGTTATAGCCATCTGAAATTTTGTTTTCCCAAGAACACGAAAAATACTGATCTGATCGAAACAAAGTGAGGTAGTTAGTTAAAAAATACCGATACAAGATTTATGCAAAATTTTGTGAGGATCACATGACTGGAAAAGTTTTAAAAAAATTCTGTATCTCAGTAACCATCGGTCAGATATCGTTGAAATTCTGCGAGGGCCTTCAAAATGGTTTTGAAATTGAGGTTCTAAATTTGTACTCGATCGGATCTATATTGGAGAAGATATTGCCGAAATATCGATATATTTCAGCGATCGAGATGTACTGTTCTATAATTTTACACTCGACAAACGAATTAGTCAACAGTTTTGGATTTTGGACGTCAGAGACTTTAAAGAAGCTTAACGTGTTTGCATAGATCGCGAAATATGCCGATTCGGACCGTTTTCGAACTGGAAACATGGTAAAAAGTGAAGATGAGGGATAAAATATGGGAAAGCCGTGTAGACAGGAGATTTGGCGCTCTTGTTCAAACTTTGACAAATTATATCTCCGAAAGTATTGGTTTCTCATAGTTGGGAATGGTATCAATGGAATCTTATGATAGAACTGCATCATAAAAGAAATTGAATTCAAACATCATAAAAGAAATTAAATTCAACAAGACTGCAAAAAATATTAGTCCAAAACCACCAGACCGATTCTACCCAATAACGAACTTATCCGAGTTATTCATTCCTCAAATCTACTATGAAAATTATATTATATCAATTGCCAATATTCCAGTTTTGTTTTTACTGGAGATATTCTGAACCCAATTTGATTAACTTACCAAAGTAAATATTTCCATCATCATATTGATTATCCTACAGCTATCTATGATAGCTGAGGTTATTTCATTGAACATTATGCATGCAATCATACTTTGTTTGACATGTCTCTTATCTCTAGATGAGATGACAATGATGACATGTATGAACACAGATCATGAAATTCATAGATAATTTTCGATTGCAGCATTCTGTGAAATAATTGAGATTTAATATTGAATTTTTGAAAAATCACATCCCCGAAAGTATTGATTTGTCGAGTTGAATATGATATAAATGTAGTATTATGATTAAATTGCATCTTAAAAAAAAATAATTTTGAAATTTGTAATGTGGGTCAATTTTTTTTGTTACTCCGAAACCATCTGGCCGATTTCGAATAATAATGAACCCAACCGAGATATTTATCTCCTAAGCCTACTCTGAAAATTTCAACTGTCTAACTCATTTCATTCGAGAGTTATCGTCTCTACGGCCGGCCGGGCAGAATCGATTTAGACCACGGATTCTTAACCAATGAGTCGAACCAAATAGTTTAAGACTATTTTCATCTAAAAATATTTTGAAAAAATGTCAAGATCTTGATTTGGGTCTTTTAGAATATAGAACAACTCCAGTTATAGGGATAAAATTAAGTCCATCCGAATTATTAATGAACAGAAAACTGAAAACTAAGGTAACTATAACTGAAAATAGCTTGAAACCTAAATTGACTAATCACGAAATTGTGAAATAACTGATCGAAGACAAAAAGGGTAGAGACAAGTACTTTAATAAGAAATAAGTAAGAAATGATGATGACAAATTTAACAATTTCAAAACAAGAATAGAAATTAATTAATGAAAATATATATATAATAATGATAATAAAGCTAGAGCTCATAGAGTAAGTACGCTAACTAAGTAGTAGGTTTGGGGACTATGACATGTATTTATGTATTGAGTTAATTTTATGAAAAGGGAACGTTGTGAGAGTAAGTTAGCTTTTAGATTTATTATAAAATATGATATGGTTATGTTGATACCTAATAATTCGTCTACATGACGGAGGGTTTCACAAAGCTTTGACAGCTTTTAATCGCCAAATTAGTGCGATTCTATGTCGATTTTCAGTTCATTTTTGATACCACCATCGAATTAAATCCACAATCAAGCTAATCGAAGATTCGTGAAACCTACCATGAGTGTGTCAAATATTAGTTTATATATTAATGGCGACTGGAACTGTCTGATGTACACTCCAAGTATAAAACAAAAAATTACATTGAAAAATAAAATAAAGATTCCATCAATTTTTTGAATTTTTATTTCAGATTCGTAATCAAGCTCTCAAGCTCTTAAAATACACCTTTACATTGATATTTCTGATTTAACGTCTATGCGTGCGATTGCTGCTCCATCGTGGATTTGAGACTGTAGAGTTATACAGGGTGTCCCTAAATTGAAGGTACAAACGAAGAGGGTGAGAGAAATATAGAATACAGAGAATTTAAATAGCATATCGTGTTATTTCGGAATCATTTATAATACTCAACTCAGTAGAATAGTGATAGTCAATAATTTTCATCATCCTACGCTTTTATTTGGATTCATATCCAGGAATAAATGGTTTCAATAGGGATTGTATACGAAAATGCTTTGTTTTACATCGCACCGAGTTTCGCTCATCCTTTATGAAATCTCCAGTTGTCTCTTGTTTGGTTAAAACACTGAATGATTCACACCTACTCTTCTCCAATGAAAAGTAAATATTTAATCAAACTGCATTTCAAACTGAAATAATTGTCAAAAATTCAAAGATATATATTTATCAGCACTTGTATTTATTTCGATAATTTTTGTCATTAAAAAAAAAGATGTCTCAATCAGTTGTCGAATTTCGTTTTGTTTACCACTTCGTTTCATAGTTGAACATAGATATAAAACCGGGAGCACGAAGCAGATAATTTCACTGGATCCATATTTTGCTGATATCCTTCCTCGTCAAACCATGGAAAAAACCAGCCTATCGTTCACTTAAATTATAACTTATTAATTACTGCATCCGACAAGCTCAGTCCTACCATATTTAAACATACTTAATGTAAGTTAGCGATAAGTAAGGTTGAAGTTGAAAACGCAAAATTGTTTTATCGATTTCACTGTCGTTCGGAAATCATTTATCGTGGCGTAAACACATATTTCTCGAATCAAAATAGCCTTGTTCTCGAAAATTTCAGACTTTCTCAGTGAACTTTGCTTCTTATCGATAACAGAATACAGTCTACATCTACAAGATCATTCTTTCAGATCAGCTCATTCGTTAATCTATCTTCGAAATATGTTTGGTCGTATTAACATCTCAAATTGAATTTTCGTTATTAAATTAAACGCTTTGCCAGAAAGAACCGATCGTTCAAATTGTGACAATAAGGAGAAAATTTCAACTTCCACATTTCCACACATACTATTGTTGACCTAAACCGCATTTTATCGGATGGTAAATGAGAAATATTTTGTATATTAACAAATAATATGGAGGCTAGGTCATGTAAAATGGCTTTTGATTAACGCATATCGAATAATGGTTCCTTTGCATTCACATGCTATCTATTTTTATACTTATCGCTGAAATTTAGACCTAGACAGCCTTGAAGGAATGATAAACATTGGTTATTTTACTCCAGTGTTGAAATTTGGGACCGCTTGTCGAATTATTGGAATGCTCCACAAATAATAATGATGCCAAAAAGTTTAATTCGGGATGAACAATAATTCTCAGAGCATTGTTGAAAAAATCTCACTACATCAATTTTCAGAAAAAAATTCTGTATCTCAGGCACTATCCATCCGATATTTCTGAAATTTTAGGAGAGTCTTCAAAACCTAACTTTACAGCCAAGTTCCAATGAACACGATCGGATTTATTTTGCTGGAGATCCAGGCAGTCTCGGATGAGTTCAGTGCTGGATGGGTGACCATTTTTCGTAATTCGTTTTCACAATAATGTTATCAGACGCAATCCAATTTGTTTTTGAGAAACTTTTTTAACTGACGATGAAAAATACGGTCAGCAAATTGTTGAGTGCTCTAGGCGATAAAGGATATGGATTATCAGAAGAGTCTGTATGCTAGTTAATTGAAGCAAATTTACAAAGACCAACTGATAGGTCTGCATAGTATCTATTTTAATATCTATTGTGAATTTATAATTATTTTTAGAAATGATCCTCTATCGTACTCAGATTTTATGCAACAGGTTCTTTCTTGGGTAGCTGCTGGTGATTTTGCTGCTATTCAAAAGTCAACCACTAGCAGTATCATTCGATATGTCACACAGGAAATTACATTGATATCGCTTATTTACATGAAAATGCCAGTGATTGATGAAGAAAGCAATCAAAAAGGATTTTCATGAAATTGCAAGATATGTTATAGGTGCTATTGACTGCACTCAGAGAAGGATTCTATCTCCTGCTAAGTTTATCACAGTTCTAATAATTATAACAAACGTATCTGTTTTACTCTCCGTCTCGCTATTGAAACATGTTGAAGAAACAGAAGTGCGACATTATTGTGTGTATTCAATTATTTCTTAATATTGGCTGAAAAATTGTAGATTGCAAGGCATATTGAAGCAAAGTAATTTATAAAATTGTGTACCTAACTTTTAGATGAAGGTGAAAATTATTGTAACAGAAAAGGACACTCTCCATATAATGTCCAAACCGTTGCTGATATTCATTTACGAATTAAATATACCGGGGCTCGGTAGACGGTATTCCAAGAGCCACAATATACACCATATTTCCCCCTTCAAGACTTAAGGCACGGTTTAAAGGAGGCACCTTCGGTAGTAATTTTTTGGTGGTTGATTAAGGATATTTACATTGTCCGAGTATATGATGATTCCTCTGGAAAACCCACAAAATCAACCCCAACTACCAGAGTCTACAGTGAATCTCAATTGAGATCCAGAAATATTGTAGAAAGTACGGTGTATGGAAAAGAAGATTTCCCATACTGCAACTGACTTCGCTTAAACAGAGAGACTACCATAGCAATTTGGTGAGACAAGAATTGATTGAGAATTACTTCCTAAATTTATGAATTGGTTTTAATATAATTTATGATTTCACTGCACTCCCTATGACCGAAACTTTTCTTCTCTAGATCTGAGGAGCATATCCAATACTTATCTGTCTGCGCATTGTAGGACACATCTTAACTTTTGAAAGCTACTGAAAGGGATGAATATTGCTCAATTATTTTCTTTTAATTTTTACTTTTTCTGGCGAGTAGCCATAATATTGTAATTGTAATTATAACGCACATTTTTCGGCTCATTTTTTCGTTCTTTCATACAATAGAAATTGAAGCATATATCTATTGGAGATGATAGCCCTACATTATGGTCCTGTAGCGGTCTTCGAACATCTGAAGTTCTGAATAATAATCGCTTGGATTGGCCAATTCTGTTTTTGAAAAAAGCCCCCTGGCCTGACGAGAAACGACTTTTTCCTTTCTAAAATCAAATATTGAAGGGATTTCTAAGAAGTGAATATCTTTGAAAATTTGTTGCGGGGGCGATTCTTCTTCAAGAGATCCATGCTGCTTCATATGAGTATAGTTATGAGAGGGGACTTTTGAAAGGTTATGTATTATTTATAACTTGTTCGTTTTTCTCCTCTTGCCTTTTCATTTTTCAGGTTGAGTTTCAGGTACCTTGGATAAACCTCTTCGTTTTTGGACGAATTATCCATATTGGAGAAAGAAATGCCCATCAATATTTTAAATTTCAGCTAATTTTGTGAAAAAATCACAAGGAGGTAGGGTTTTTTTTGCTGAGGTTTTTCCCTAAGCTCTTTTATCATACGTCGAATTGTATGGTACCCCGTTACACTCGCCGTTACACTAACCTCTGCTAAAACACATAAAGCTCTCAATCAAATGGTAATATCTCTATATATAAATATATTACCATCATATGCGAATTTTCTTTGCATTCTTAAATTTCAAGACATTTATACTATTGTTGTACGAAAAACGGCATTACTGACAATAAATAATTAAAATATTATTTGGTATACCTGATTTTACTTAATAAGAAATTCATTTAGTTAAACGTCATGGTTTATAAGAGTACAAATTAATTGAAGAATATGTAAAGAAATTACACGATACTACCTATATTCAACGAAAATGAGACGATGATTTATACAGAAACATAATGATGTATTACTAATCACAATGTATTCTAAGGAAAGGCAAATTTTTATATAATGAAGTGTCCTTCATGATCAAAGTTGAAACCCGTTTTCAATCCAATATTTCCAGCTCAATTTTGTGCTTCTTCATCTTATTTTGATGTAATTTTTTTGCGTGCTCGTCTATCCATATTTGATTCAACACGAAGTCTCTGATACTCATTAATAAGCAAAGAAAATTTCGAAAAATACAATACACTGGTAATAACCGTCACAATAAAAGAGCGCATAAAACTGAAATCTGTGTATAAACATCTGGACACTGAACACATGAATGGGACTTTTATAAAACAAACATTTTAAGGCTGAAGTTAAATTGACCGTTGACATTAAAGTTAACTTCGACACATGGACCGGCCATTTGGAGTAATTATTAAAATTTCACAATCACTAGGTATCAGGTCGTCACCACCGAAAAAATACAATATATTGTAAAGGTTGCGCATCCAGATGTAGAGAACTAGGATAACAATTCAGAGTGAATCCTTTGGGTCTTTTCTGCAAATAAAAACAGATCCTTGAAATTTTCCCAACTAAACGCATTTGAAACTAAGTGAATCACTCCACATCACATTTTTCCTTCAAGTATTCTCCGGAACAACTGGGACCGAGAACAGACAGGACGCCAATAAGATAGGGAACAACCTCGCCGAGTTCGCGAATCCTAGAGCTGCGACCGCAGCAACGGCCCCCATCTAAATTGGCAAGGAGTTCGCAAAGCACTGGCGGCACTCTCCCAGACTGCTCTACGCACAAACAAGCCAACGGATTGCGCCCTCCAATGCCTACTCCATCTCTCCGTTTTTGCACACGTCGCGAACTGGTTCCAGGGTACATGGCCTGGCATACGATTCGCAATGTTGTGGTTGGTCAAGATCCAGAAGCTTGACGTGACGTAGGACCCACTGTCAATGTCCTTAGCGTAGGTCGGTGTACAATCTGGATATAGCGGTATTATGAGTTTGATCGCGTGCAAAACAGGTTTCAAGGACGTATGCGGATTATTCGCATTGCTGTGGTACGCAAGGGAATTCACTCTCGCTTTTCATGGGGGTTTTATGGCGGCCGTCTCCACGGCAGGAACTGCTTCCTGTAGATGGAGATTTCAGGGGTCGTTGAACCCGTGTTGTGATTATAGTGCCATATTTTTGTGTGTCCAGAGGGTGAGTTGAACAGTACTGTTTGTTGGAATGTAGTTAGTCGATATCAGGAAGAATAGGAAAATACATTATACTTAAGCAAAAAAGGATGGTCCCGGGTTGTATATATCACAGGGCACTAGATAAACTCAGTTTGATGAGCTGGAAATGTGAACTTTTGTTTTACCATACTAAATAAAGTCATTATTTTGTCAGAAATTAATTACTACACCAAATTATCTATTTATACTGCTCCACAAAAGTTCAGGAAGTCAGAAATTTTGTGACCGTTTCAAAAGTTGTCGATTCTTGTCCACCAATTGTTCATTTATGAGAAATCAAATGTTTACTCTCTTATATCTGAATGGTTTTTTCGATACTTATTTGATAACTTTGTCAGTTTCAGGCAAGTTCTTGTCGTTTGAGATTCTGAGAATTTTGGATCAGTTATTATTTTACGTTCTTACAATCAACTTTGATTCAAAATCTGAAAATTTGTTTTGCAATAATGCCTAGATCTAAAGTTGGTGCGGATGAAGCTAATAGATCGAGGCGGGAGTTTATTAGAGAGATGTCGCGAATTTCTTTCAAGTTAGTGAAATCGTATTTTTCCGGCTTGTTCATCGAAATCGAGAAACTGGAAACGTGACCGAAACAGCGAGAAGTGGACGCCCAAGATCACTCCTGCACAAGATCGATTTCTGACTCTCTTCCCGGAGAGCAACAGTGCCTTTTGGACGCTACTGGTGTTTTGGTTTCAATTGAAACAGTTCCTCGAAGACTTCGAGACGTAAATCAACATTCTCGACTCCACATACTCAAAATCATATGCGACTTCGATTGGAATGGGTCAATGAGCACATGAATTGGAACGATCATTGGAGGTCTGCATTGTTGACCATGGGGTGGAAACTTCCTTACTAAAGACTGGTCCGTGGAATAGTTCGAATAATCCCACACAAATTTGAGGATGTCTCTGCCTTCGCGATTTGTGGATCACATGATGATACCACGTGATGCTTTATCAGCTGTTTGCTACCGGCTTGCTTGTATTTACTTTTACATTTTTCATAGTTTTGGTGAAATCTGTGTGTTGTAAAATGAACTTTTCCGAATATCACTGTTTGATGTTCGGTAAAAAACTTTAAAAATACAAGTAAAGTGATTAAGTGTTCTCCTAATATTGTAGACAAGGTTATGGTCTTCATGGCTAGGGGAGTTTTTCATAAATAGAAACAAACAACCTTAGCTTATTTCTTCAATCATGGTGGAATGAAACGTGATGATCTTTCCAAATTACTTGAAGATATTGTTAGATCATGGGCCTCATGTCGTGGCACTTGTTTTGTGATCAAGGTTTTGCAAATGTAGCTGCTATAAATAGGCTATATAGAGAAACCACTGGGTGATTTTCACGTACAAAATGTTTTTCACATTATGTTGTGCATAATGATATCCATTTTTTGTATTATATTTCGCATTTGATTCTGTCCTTCTAAATGTATATTGGAGTAGAATAGACTTCCACATTGTGTTGTACTCGCATAATGATATCCTTTTTTTGTACGATATTTCACATTGTATTTTGTCCTTGTAAATGAATATTGGAATTAAGGCTGCCATTCATTCAACTGATCCTTCAAATTTGAAGGTATATAAGGATAATTTTATTGAAGAAAGTTTTTACCGCATATGCTGTATAATTATTATTTTGAAGATGTCACACTAAAGTTCATTTTCATTCCAAATGTATTTTTTAATTTTGATATTACTTCTTTTTCTAATATACATGTACATTAGTTCACATGAAATGTTGAACTTAAATTCATGAATCTGGTATAATTTTATTAAAGAGAGTTTTGGGATTTCATTTGTTTTCTTTCGATTACAGCGAAAACCATTGTTCCAAAAACATTGTCAAATGCTAGGTTTTTGACGAATTATCGTCATCTTGGTGTTTGGCAGTGTTTTGGAAAACAATATAATAGAATATAGGATATACGGGAGATATATTTGAATTTCTCGCTCGTTCGAGCTTCAAATAATCCCAGTGCCGCACCGCTAGTGTTGCAAGGAACAGAAATAACGTTAGAGTGGCCCATCTATAGTATATCTAGTCTATGATTGTTGACAGATGGGCCGAGATATTGATGGTTTTCGGATAGTCTGCGTGTTCGAGTATGGACCCCTCTGGTGCCCAGAAATCGCAGGTTCAGAGTTGGTACAGTTGCTTTTTGGGGAGGCACTTGTTTCAATGGGCATACAGAATTGTTAGAGCTTGATGCTACCATGAATGCACAGTTTTACATAGAGCAAGTCATTGATAATATTTGTATTCATAATTTCATCCATGTTGTTTATAACTTGAAAATATTTATCAGGTATTTGGATTTATTTCGACACTCCTTATTACATCATTTCACCGACGTTTCGGTCACAAATTTTTTAGCCTTGATAAAGGTCCGATTTGTGACCGAAACGACGGTGAAATGATGTGATAAGGAGTGTCGAAATAAATCCAAATACCTGATAAATATTTTCAAATTGATAATATTATTCCCTTCTTTCGTGCTGCTATTGGGTCGAATTTCTTATTTTTGGACGATTATGCGCCACCCCATCGTTCGAGAATTGTCGATGAAGCTCTGGAAACCTATGGTATTCCACATTTGGCCCTATCACATTGTCTCTGAAAAGTTTTATGTCACGTGTCCTTTCAACTATAACGCAAATTTCTATATCAACCGAATCGTCCTTCTTGCTAATGGTTTAGGTAGTTATCGTGAAAGTTTTTTTGATATATTGCAAACATATTTCAAAGATTGATAACTGTAATGCATGATGCGAATTAAATAAATATATAAATAAATTTGTGGTTTCTATGTTTTGGCACCAGAAGAACATGTGAGTTTCCGGTTTTATATTTATGAAACCTCAAAGGTGTTTCCCATCGGGTTTCATTTTCCTTAACATTCAAAAGAAATTTGAACATATATATAAACAAGGCAATGAGAACAATCTATTCCGCAATAAAAACTGGCCTACCTGAAGAACGAGGAAAATCAAACGAATGATTCTCTTCTGTGCAAAGAAAACTCGGGAAACCGTGACGCAGTCTCCCCAGAGTTAGATGTTACAACCTAGGTGGCTGTGGGTAAGGCCATAATAGATGTCGATTAGCGAACTACCAGGCAAAGAGTCCTTGAGTCTATTCTATAGTACATCAATGGGCTGAGCAGCTCAGAATTCTGTGTACATCAATACAAAGATATTTGGTACATTCAGTTGAAGTCATTTGTTCATCTAGATAACACGTTCTCAAGGAATCCCTCTCATAATTTCTCAGACCGAAATACAGACATACCGTTGACCATCAGATTATTTAAACGACATCACCATCTTACGAATTCCGTGACGACAATTTCACAAGCTCACTGCAGTTTCTCAAAACTCCATGCCGAAACAACCACCGAAGTTTGATCAGCAAACAATGTTAACAGAAGCATGCTAGATAATTGGGCAAATCATTTATGAAAAAAAGTAGCGGTTCTAACACGGAGCTTTAAGGAACACCCCGACCGATATCATACTCCTTGGAATGGCATTTCTCAACCTGAACTGATATAGTCCTATGGCTGAGAAAGCTGCACAATCATTCCATAAATACGCCCCTAAAACCCAAATTGTAGCATTTATCGAGAATAAAGTTGAAGGAGATATCAAAAGCACAAGAAAAGTAAAAGAATATTCCAACCACGCGAAAATTGTCATCTAAACATTTTTAGCACAAAGCTGAGTGCAGATATCTGGGTTTAGGGTTGAGAATATTGAATTTATTGGGATAGTTTGTCATTCTCGCAAAAACAACTCCCTCGAAAACTTTAGAAATACCTAAGGCTCAAAATTGATTTTGGACGATAGATAGTTATTTCATGAATATTGCCGTTATTATATATTGCGATAACAATGGAGAATATTCGGGAGCTTACCCGAGGCAATTGATAAATTGATAAGATGAGCGAGATGTTCACTGACAACTACAGTAATTTTCTTAAGAATCATAACTGAGACCGCCATCAGCCATTAGCATGATTACGCTCGAAGGAAATGAGTTGGAGGGTCGAAATTTTCAGAGTAGGTTTGGAGTCCAAATGCGCCGGCTATGTTCGTTAACGGGTAAAATTTATTTAGTTTCAGATTTATAGCCATCTGAAATGTTGTTTTCCAATAACTCACAAAGTACTGATCTGATCGAATTAAAGAGCGGTGAGAGTGATGTTTACATTGCGAAGTCCGTTGCGCGAAGAGGAAAAACCTTTTATGGGCTGACTCTCAGAGGGTCCGCTCTCTTAGGAGTATGACACTCCAGTTGTTGTTGGGTTACTCACTAATAAACCTCTCGCACATTCCTTACAGCGTCCCTTAACAAAAGAGATGAGCTAAAAGTGGTCTTCATGTTGATGGGACCTGATGACTCGAAGTGATCCGAGTAACACTGTTTTCTGCATTCTGAGCGCCAATACCTCGGCCAGGGATTTACAGGCCGGAATAATCTTCAATTCTGTCACCTAGTTCGCTCTCATTCCGCCTAGACGTCCTACGATTAGTATGACCATCCTAACTTTATGCCTCGGACACAGGATACCCAATTCGAACATTAAATCCCTGTATTTTTCCCACTTCTGTTCTTCTTTGATCACCACATTATTTTCAGTTATTATTATTATTACATAATGTATAATAGAGGAGGCCTAAACCTATGAATTCTCAGAACATAGAGTGATAGCAGTATATGATTTGTGTTAAGAAATATGGTTGCCCCTAAATGAAGTTTAACAAAGAAAAAAAGAACAGATCAAAAGAAAATGAGCACTAAACAACAAATGAAAGATAAATAAGTCCTAAGCAGAAGAACGCTTGTCAAGGCCATTCTTGAAGGAGTTTTCAATCGAAAACTCTCACGTCAAAATATCTGCTTTCTTAAAAAAGACGATGGGCTTTTTGT
This sequence comes from Halyzia sedecimguttata, assembly GCA_937662695.2. Lineage (NCBI taxonomy): Eukaryota > Metazoa > Arthropoda > Insecta > Coleoptera > Coccinellidae > Halyzia > Halyzia sedecimguttata. The sequence goes on along the minus strand of OW569415.2, from coordinate 64,350,448 downwards.
TTGTTTAAATCTCTGCTTTCTGATGGTGTAAAAAAATGTACATTACTATGGTAAATTTTCTCAGAAAATGTTACGAAATAACAGGTAGTGAGGCCTAGACTTTCATAGCGCCATCCCCACTTCTCTATGAAATACCTTTTGATGGGCTAACATTTTCTTTAGGTCTCAGGTATATAAGTTATTTTAAAATATCAATAAATACGCATATAATTTAGAGAAGATTTACAGGCTGGAATAATCTTCAATTGTGCGTCAGCTAGTTCGCTCTCATTCCGCCTAGACATCCTATGATTAGTACGACTATCCTAACTTTCTCAAAATATTGTAGATGTCTTATTAAATATTAACTTTGCAAAATTCACCATACTAATGTATATTTTTTTACACCATCAGGAAGTAGAGATTTCAACGAACAAAAGGCCTACCGACTTTTTAAAAGAGCAGATATTTTGACGGGAGAATTTTCAATTGAATATTAGGCTGCTTTTTTGATATTGAGTCCGTATTATGTTTGGGACATAAAAGGGTAAGTTTTACCAAATTTCGTGAAGAAAAAACTTTTTTGTAAAAGAGAAAAATAAAAAACCAAAAACTGTGTTATTTGAATTTAACATATAAATTTTGAGGTTATGTGAAAAAGTGTAAATACAAAAGTTGTAGATCTTTTTACGCGTATGTTCTGGGCAACATCGCGTTTTCATTTTGCCCAAATGTCTGTAACTTTCGAATTTCTTTACGAAAATGTCTCAAGCGATTCGGTGCGACTCCCCAATAAAGAATTCGAGGTCGAATTTGATGCTTTCCGATTGATTTCAAACATGGTTATTAGTTGTAGAATGCCAACGCGAAAATTCTTGCAAAATTTCGTGAGGATAGTATTTGTAGAAAATTTTTAAGAAATCATTGGAAATTGAAAAAAAATCTATATATCAGTAACTATTCGTCTGAAATTGCTGAAATTTTGCAAGAGCCTTTAGAACCTAACTCTACTGCCAAGTTTCAAGTTTTAACACGATCGGTTAAATATTGTTGGAGATTCCAGCAGACTTGTGTGAGTTCAGTAGATGGGTGACCGTTGCCTCGAAAACTTTCGAACGAAAGGAGATATGGACTTGCAATTTTCAGGGTAGGTTGCGTATCCGAATGGGATAGTTAAGTTCGCTTTTGCGCATAATCGGTCTAACGGTTTCCGAGTTATACCCACCTGGAATATTATTTCCTCGATAACTCAAAAAATAAAGATTCGATCGAATGAAGCTTGGTGGCTAGTAGTAGAAAATCAACAAAAAGACGTCTTTAAAATTTTGTAAGAACCTTACCCCTAGAAAATCTGAAAAAAATGACGAAAAAAAATTTTTTGTAAGAACCGTACCCCTTGGAATTTTCAAAAAAATTACGAAAAAAAAATTGCTTCAAGCACTGACGTGAAGTCAGGAGCTTTTCTGTTGTCCATTCTTCTGTATTGGACACCCTTAATCGAAATTACCATGTTAAATTATGTTGTCCATTCTCCTGTATTGGACACTTAATTCGAATTTACCATGATAAATTCGTAATTGGTAAGCACGTCAGTGCTTGAACCATTTTATTACCTAGAGCTTTGCTATTTAACTTTTTTCCATAGGACTTGCCGGGAATCGAGATAAATCGTTTTTTACCCTTAAAAACTAAACCGCTTCCACCCGACCTCAGATCGCGCATCTGAATGCAACATTTTAGTTCGTTAACTAGCATAATCGGCCAAATGGTTTTGGAGTTATATCAATCTGAAATTTGGTTGTTATTTCCTCAATAACTCAAAATATACAATTCCGATCCAATTCAATCACGTTTATTAGATTGTAGAATGCCAACGCGAAAATTCTTGCAAAAATTCGTGAGGATCATAGCTCTAGAACATTTTTAAAAAATCATTAAAAAAGAAAATTTACCACGGCAATTCGATGAAAAAAAATTGCTTTTGCGCGTATGTTCTTTTGTCCATTCTTCTGTATTGGACGCTCTTAATCGAATTTACGATGGTAAATTCGATTAAGAGTGTCCAATACAGGAGAACAGACAATAGAATTCACCATGGTAAATTCGATTAAGAGTGTCCAATACAGGAGAATGGACAAGATAACATACGCGCAAAAGCTTCTGACTTCACGTCAGTGCTTGAACCAATTTTTTTTTTCCAAAATTATCGACCCTGGTCTACTCAGCACCCGGGCATTCGTTGCCCGGTTTCAAAAAGAAATTCTCATTTTCAGCATTTTCATTTACAGAATCCTTCAATCCGTTGAGAATAAACTGCAAATAGCTCCAGTTTACTTTTCAGATTTTCATATATATTGTTGATAAGAAAATATAAATATTGTTACAAAAGGAATTCCTGGTTGTTGTGTTCTCCGTTCGGTACACAAGCACAAGGCCCCACTTGATCAACACAATTTTTGCAAATTGATATCAAGGATTCCGAGACGCTTTTATGCAAAACTGCATAAACAATAAACAGGAAAAGCATTTTTATAGCTGATAACGGTCTGCATTGTTTTTGCCCACATTCAGTAGTCAATGCGTTCGGTTAAGCTAGTGAAGTTGAGTTCATTAAATTGCTAGATATTCCTACGACTGCAACCAAAGTTCTCGTCAGTATTTGGGAGATGGTGAAGATTTCTTGGGTTGTTAGTTCAGACTCACAATAATCGTATTCCATAAATCTTGAGGAAGTTTTTTATTCATTTCATACGAAATGGTCTCAATAAAAGATCGAGTTTTATGTCTTTCCTCAGTTTTATGACATGTATCTCCACCAGTATTCTGGATACCCCGAACAAGAGAATTTGTCAAGGTAAGTCAAGAGCGACACGAATTATAAAGGATAATACTGATACCACCACTTTGTGTGTTATAGTCATGTCCAAACGTAGAACTCATCAAAAGAAAACTATTACAAAAGTTGCAAATTAACATAATTTTTTTTTTCGAAGTTGACATTATTTCTATAATAAGACAAACACGTGTCTGGACCTGGTCCTTGAATAGGGAAAGATATATTATGGTCAAAGTCGATCAGTGGTCCATAAAGTACAAGGTATTTTTATCCCTATCATTATCGACTGTCATCTTCCTGCATGACTTCATCTGTATGCTCCGTAGAACTATTATAGAAAAAAACCAACTGTCAAAACCTTATTGTGAAAATTGGTTCAAGCCCTGTGGACAGGAGCTTTTTGGCGCTCTTGTTCAAACAGACAAATTTTATCTCCGAGAGTATTGGTTCCTTAGAGTTGGGAATTTATCAATGGATTACTATCATAGAAATGCATCATGAAAGAAATTAAATTTAAATAAAGCGTCGTTTAAAAAAATGCTTCAAAAATTATCTTTAAAAAAAAGAGCAATCTACAATGCTTCAAGGCCTTAATGGTTCAAAAATTGTCATTGAATTTATTTATCAAGATTAAATTAGCAACCTGCAATGATTCAACCTCGTGGAATGGGTTGTTGCAAGTTGCAACTTACACTCGGTGCATAGTTTTCACAACTCGCAATACCTAAGGAAAGTGTCGAAATGTCTAGAGCAAGGCTGTTGTAATCATAGCAGATTGTCCATTTATTCCTGATATTTGAATAGGTAGTAGATTACGAACAAATTATTTTAATAGTACAAAATAAATTAATAAAATACTATTCTCTTTTCATAATTTAAAATTTAATAGTTCATACCACTAACACATTATTTTCTGTATTATGAACCTTACACAAATGTAGATAATCATTAAAGGATACTGTGGGAGGTATACTCATTATTATATTAAAAGGAAACTTAAGGAGTCAACTTGTATTTTATTGAACAGAGAATGCAATTTTGCAAATTGCTCAATTGGTATTGACCATATTTGGCTAAATTTATTGAAAAAGGAGTTGGAACTTGGAAATTTCTATGCGAAGTAAAACTATCTTAGCTATGATTTTTAAATACTTTCAATGTGACAATTCTTGAATTTCACAAAATAACTATCAACAAAATAATTCTAAAGAATTTGATTAAGCGTCTGACGAAGGAGTCTGATATACACTCCGAAACGTTACGATATAGTTGTTTCTTCGTTGATGTTGTTTCGTTGTTGTTTGTTAGGCAACATTGTTCAATTGATTGCTTCTGACAAATATCTTGTGTTTCTTACGCTGAAGCAAATCACAAAATAATTAATTTTATTTTATAGATATTTTTCAGAGTTTGGGAGAGAAAACCCAGAAAAAAACCTTTTAACACAAATGTAGATCCATATTTCAGTATTTTTTTGCTAGCAAGATTATGAAAATACTGTACATAGGAACATGTCTCACTACTTAACGAACTAAAAGGTAATATTAACCTCAGTGGTCAACGAACAGTAATTTCTTTTGATGATTCCATTATGTTCTTCTTTCCTATTGCCTCCATAAACTACATCAAAACAGTCTATATATTCACAAATTCAAGAATCGAATACTTGCTATCCAAGAGAAAATAACAACTACGAATTGACAATCTGTGATAGCTAGAAAAGATGATATTTATGAATAGTGATCACAGACAGATTCTGTGTTCACATTATGTGAATATGTACATCGAACTTACTATGTATTATTGAAACTTTGAAATATCATATCTCCGAAAGTATTAGCTTGTTATAGTTGAAAATGATAACAATGGATTCTTATGATAAAACTGCATCTTAAAAACATTTGAATTCAAAAGTTGAAATTAAAAAAAAAAAATTTTTTTCGTTACTCCGAAACTATTTGACCGATTTCGCCCAATAACGAACTTAACTGAGATATTTATCCCACAAACCTACTCTGAAAATTTCAACTTTCTATCTCATTCCGCTCGAGAGTTATCGTGGTAGCGGCAGGCCGGACGGCCGGACAGAATCGATTTCGACCACGGATTCTGGATCAGTGAGTCAAACCAAATCGTTCAAGACCATTTTCAGCCAAAAATTCGAAAATTACAGACATTTGGGCAAATTGATAAGCACTTTGTTCCGAGGAGCAAGCGCCAAAAATGTGGGAAAGCTCTGTGGATATGGGCTTTGGCGCTCTTGTAAAACTACTAGCGAGTATAATTATTAAAACTTTACAAATCATATCTCAGAAAGTATTGGTTTCTGAGAGTAGAAAATTTTAAAAATTTATTAAAGAGATAGCAAGTTTCAATTTTTAGGGCAGGTGTTGCATCCGAATGTGACATTTGAGCTTGTTAAAAAGCATAATCAGCCTAACGGTTTTGGAGTTATAACCATATGAAATTTGGTTTTTATTTCCTCAATAACTCGAAAAATACGAATCCAATCCAATTCAAACATGCTTATTATTTGTAGAATGCCGACGCGAAAATTCGTGAAAATTTCGTGAGGATTGTATCACTAGAAAATTTTCAAAAAATCATTGAAAAAATTCTATATATCAGAAACTATTCGTCTGACATCGGAGAAATTTTGCAACAGCCTTCAAAACCAAACTCTAATGCCAGGTTCCAAGTCTGAACACGATCGGATCTATATTGTTGGAGATCCGAGCAGCCTTAGGTGAGTTCAGTAGCTGGATGGGTGACCGTTGCCTCGATAACTTTCGATTGAAAGGAGATAGGGACTTGCAATGCTCAGGGTAGGTTACGCATCCCAATGGGAGAGTTAAGTTTGCTGTTTGGAATAGTCGGCCAACAGTTTTGGAGTTATACCCTTCTGGAATAGTATTTACTCGATAACTCAAAAAATACATACCCGATCGAATTGAAACTTGATAACTTGTTGTAGAATATCGACATAAAGGCATGTATGAAATTTTGTGAGGACCGTACCTGTAGAAAATTTTAAAAAAATTTCGAAAAAATATATATCTCGATAACTTGAGAACGGAAAGAGATACCGACTTGCAATTTTCAGGTTAGGTTGTGCATCCGAATGCGACATTTGAGTTGAATTTTTTTTTATTTTTCTCTATACTCAAAATAGACAAATCTAATTTTCACTAATTTTGCGGAATTTCGTGCATAACGTATCGTGGAGTCGCTTGAGGCGTAAGTTTTTTCGTATTTCAATTCCAATAGAATACATATGTCAGAATTAAAAATTCTGTGATCATAGACGATTCTCTTGTTACTGAAGTCTGTCATTAAAATGGTATGAAATGTATTCATTTATTATAAAAGCTGAGAAAACGGTATATATCGATGCTAAATTCGATTAAGAGTGTCCAATAGAGGTGAGTAGACAATAGAACGTGCCTCAAAAGCTCCTGACTTCACGTCAGTGCTTGTTTAGAATTTTTCAACTCCACTGGTGAAATGCTCAATAGCCCATTGTAAATACAATAGTCCGCTGTTTTATTTCCGAACCTGTATTTCTACCATAACTTACATTGAACGATTCTAGAGAAATATTTTTGTTTATCGTGTCTGCATCTAATCTTTGTCAAATGACCTAAAGAGGGTGCGAAATCTGAAGATTAATACGGGATTTATAAAGGTTGCAAGGTATAATGTGGAATAAGCTTGTAAATAACGATTGCTGTATGCTGTATCCATGTCAACAAGACTTGGCATCAGATGTCAATTACCTACATACTTGATTAGATGTATTAAAATATAAGAAATATTATCCTCATCAACACCTCCTACATTAAAGGCCAGTCATCAAAACTAATATTGCCGCCAAAGTGGATGGGGAAAAGGCGGTAAATTCAAAAGTTGGATTATAGGATTTTTCTCATTTTCAAACAAATTATACATGCTACGCATAATGGGATGATTTTATTTTAGAGCACCTATATTTTCCATTGGTCCCCCATTGGATGATTTTGAATCTTAACAAAAATAGCATAATCTTCATGATACTCAAATGATGCCTAGGACCAAGTCACATAAGTGCTACCACTGTGGGTTGATTAAACATTTTTAGCACTAGTTTCACATTCTGCTTTTCAATTGATGTTGAATATAAGGATATGGTAGGTCTACCAGTTATTTCTTATATTTTTCAAAAGATGAACGGAGTCGACAGCATACAACAGGGGTCTTTTATTATCAGAAGGATCTTTATACAAAATAATGTCCTTTCTCGCATCTCAGTCGCCATAGACTTCTATTCTGCCAATCTCGGTCTTGCAAACCTCTCCTGTCCATCGCTTCCTGAACTCCTTCCCTCCACGTTCTTCTAGGACTTCCTCTTCTTCTTTGCGGAGGAACCCAATTGAGGACTTTAAATGGCCATCTCTCGTCACTCATTCTTGACACGTGCCCAAACTATTGCAGCGTATTTGCTTCAATTGTGTCTCTAATATCTGCAGCAACACCTACTCTAGCTCTTATCTCCTCATTCCTGACTCGATCGCGTAGCGTTATATTAGTCTAGAGCAGCGTCTCCAATATCCCATCTACATCGCTTTCATTTTATTCTCAAGTTGCGTCTTCATTTCCCATACCTCGACTCCATATTAGATACTCCATATTCTCTATTAAGGTTGTACATATTTTTCTTTTCATATAATTTCTTACTGGTGAACTCCAAAGTAAGCCATTCAGTTGTTTCGTAATTGATCTTCCTTGGGCAATCCTTTCCTTTATTTCCCTATCCACTTGATCCGACTGCTGTGAGGGTCACTCCGAGATAGCCATATTCATCAACTCCCTGTATTATTTCATCTCGCAGGATAAGATCACTCCTGCCATTATTCACAACAATATATGTTGATTTTGAGGTGTTTATAATAAATATCTTCCTCATCTTTGGCCTTGATGATCAGGTCGTTAGCAAAGTGTAGAGTGAAAAGTTTATATTATTTTCCTATTGGATTTTCAATATTTCGTCATTTTCTTCGTCAATGTTTCAGAGTAGAGGCAAGATAGACCTTAAACAGAGTCGGTGCTAACGGACAGTCCTGTAGGAGACTTTTTTGAATAAATTAATTCAGCTGATCCCGCCGAAATTCGGTAGTCAATTGTAACTTGTGTACTTTTTTTTTAAGACAAATTTTTTATTTTTTCTTCTAGTTATACGAGCCCCACGAAATTTTGTATATATTTGCGTTCTATATCTAATTTCCAAACTTCAATTTGATACGATCTAACTGTATTTGTTTAATTGTTGAGGAAATAACAAACAAATTTCATATGGGTAAACTTAAAAACCGTCCGACCGATTATCCCCATTAACGAACTTAACCGTCGCAATTTGACCTCGAATTATTCATCACGGAATCGAATCTAATCGTTTGATACCATTTCCGACAAAAAGAATCGAAAATTACAGACATTTGGACAAAATGATACTAACACGTTGTTCCCTATAGAACAACCGCGCAAAAAAAAAATTGATGCAATGATCTATGATGAGCGACTGGTGAATAAAGTTATGGTGAAAATTAGTAGATATACAGGGTCTTTCACGAGGAACCTCACCCATATTTATACGGGAAACTACTGGACGTATTTTCATGAAATTCAGCACTTATAAGTATTTCACGATGCTGATGAAATCTAAAATATTTTCAAGGCATGAGCACCTCCGGTTTTTCCGGAAATGACGTCAACTTCCGTTTTTCAAATTAGAACACCATTTTTTTATTGCAGAAATAGATTCCTTAGAAAATTTCAAGTTATTTTGTTGTAACATTTTTCAGTTTTGGTTGGAAAATTCTCTCTGAGCGGGAAAATTCGAAAAAAAAATCGAAAATAGAGCTCCGCTGAAACAAGAATAACTTCGAGGTTTTTGGATGGAAAATTTTCATTTTTGGGATTTTTCAAGATGTAAGATTGATGTATCCACTTTAAAAATCGAAATCGCGATTCATGATACAGGGGGTGAAAAAATCGCTCTCAAAGTTAGGGATGACAAAATCGTGAAAAATCAATTTATTCAAATTAGAACCCCATTTTTTTATGGCAGATATTGAATCTACGTTAAAAAATAATGTGAGTGTATGCATCACACCCTTGCCCTAAAATGGATATTTTCTGAGTTATTCACAAAAAACTGTTTTTCGTCTTGAATTTTCAGCTATTTCTTTTCCCTTCACGCCAAAAAGATGAAATTTTCAGGAACTGTTATTTGAACCATGCTGTAGATTTTTCACCCCTTCTTGAAACCGACTTCAAGTTACTATTAGGAGAACCATGGCAAACTCTCGCAGTTATAACTAGAGAAGATGCTCAAAGTTTTGACCGTTAATTTCTAGACATTTATTTATACGTCTCAGGAATGCTTCGTGCGTTGCTCTTCTTATTTCATCGGGAGGAAGAGATCTGCAAAAGTGTTTAAAAACCAAATTGAGTTTCAAAACTATGAATCTAAAAATCTAAACAAACCTGTACGCATTTCTGACTCGTTCTATGCAGTCCTCTTTATCAGTCAGGGGAGTTGAGTAGACAATATTTTTTATCCTACCCCAAACATAATAGTCTAAAGGAGTTAAATCGGGAGAACGTGGTGGCCAAAGATGTGGACCATTGTTCGCCAACCATCGATCTTCAAATAGCCTGTAGAGGATATTTGACACATTGAGTGAATTGTGTGGAGGCGCGCCATCTTGTTGATACCATAAGTCATTATGGTTCTGTACTAGCGGCTCAATTATTTGAGTCAATATGTCAGAATATCTATCTCCTAAGGGAGAACATTCTTTAAATAATGCAAACATGTGTAGTGTTCTATCTTACCAGTTAAAGTCCCATCATAAATGTGAACATCGAGAATTGCATTATTTTTGATGGCGCAAAAAACATTGAAACTCCAGGTCTCTTGAAAGTTCCATTGTCTGAAGTGGTGGTTGTTCTCTTCATCCCAATAATGACTGTTATGCCTATTGAAAGAACCATTCTTTGTGAATTTAGATTCATCTGTCCAAATTATACAGTCCAAAAAGTTTTCATTCTCTTGAAATCGAATCATCATAGCTTCGCAAAACTCTGTTCTCCTGACGAAATCAGTTTCCTTCAAATGCTGTAGGCTGTACCCTATTGAATTTATATGGGTGCATTTTATGTTTTTTTAATATTCTCCAAACACTCGATTGAGATAATCCCAGATCAATCTCGGCATCTTTGAGAGAATTTTGAGGATTCACACGAAAATATGCAAGAACTGTAATTTCGTTGTTCTCATCTTCTACTACAATTTTTTCTCTGTGTATAGTTTTCTTAACGAAAGATCCGACATTTCTCAAGTTTGTCATGGTTCTGTTAATGGTATCTTTCGTTGGTCTGGGTCGGTCAGGAAACCTCTCAATGAACAGTCGAATCGTTCTATCTACAACTTTATTACATTCTCCATGAAGTAGAATGAGATTTAAATAATCTTCATTGGTAAAATTAGGCATAGTGATCGATTTTATAACTTAATACGAATTATCACCAAATTAATAGTAAACACAAAATGCTACTGAATAAAGAGGAATTTGGCAGATGTAATTAATGATATCTATCATTAAAAAAAAAGAATGTAAAACATGGTAAGTTTTTGCATATGGTTCATAAGGAATTATTTATTTATCACTGGAGAGAAAACCGATGGCCGATTAGTTGAAATAAAGAGGTTTCCGATACAAATTCGAATCAAAATTCGCCATCTATTTAGGAACAACCTGTAACTTTTTTCTCTTGCATATTAGGGTAGTAAAATCTAAAACATGGTTCAAGTAACAGTTCCTGAAAATTTCATCTTTTTGGCGTGAAGGGAAAAGAAATAGCTGAAAATTCAAGACGAAAAAGAGTTTTTTGTGAATACTCAGAAAATATCCACTTTAGGGCAAGGGTGTAATGCATACACTCACATTATTTTTTAACGTAGATTCAATATCTCCCATAAAAAAATGGGGTTCTAATTTGAAAAAATTGATTTTTCACGATTTTGTCATGCCTAACTTTGAAAGCGATTTTTTCACCCCATGTATCATGAATCGTGATTTCGATTTTTAAAGTGGATACATCAATTTTACATCTTAAAAAATCCCAAAAATGAAAATTTTCCATCCAAAAACCTCGAAGTTATTCTTGTTTCAGCGGAGCTCTATTTTCGATTTTTTTTTCGAATTTTCCCGCTCAGAGAGAATTTTCCAACCAAAACTGAAAAATGTTACATCAAAATAACTTGAAATTTTCTAAGGAATCTATTTCTGCAATGAAAAAATGGTGTTCTAATTTGAAAAACGGAAGTTGACGTCATTTCCGGAAAAACCGGAGGTGCTCATGCCTTGAAAATATTTTAGATTTCATCAGCATCGTGAAGTACTTATAAGTGATGTAGACATAAGACCAGAGGATTGATAAATTTTGAAGAGGAATTAAATAAATTACTATATTATTATTATTATTAAATAAGTGTAATAATTCGAGACGGGATGACCGTCACATATCTGACAGATTTGTTGTTCTGCTAACATGATAAAGGTTCGAAACCGTGTGAAATTGCGTTTTCTTTGTCCGCCACAGACAACTGTCGATTTAATTTCAGTGCTGAAGTTTCAAGGGGCGTGTTATCTGTGGGTAAAGTCGGGAAGTCGGGCCTCTTATCAGGGCCTTATCTGTTGCCGATTTCGAAGTAGAAAAAACATACGCATGAATTTCGAAAAATAAATATTGTCATTTCATATGTTGTGTGGTGTTTACCGAGCTTTATTTAGAGGCAACAGATAATCTGAAGTATTTGTTATAGTTTCACTGCGTGATCGATCTACTGACAATTCAATTTATTGTCTGCAATTGTTGAAAATTTGTATAATACTGAAAAGATCTCGACGACTCTTATGCAATATGACGATGATTTGTGCATTAATATACTTCTTCAGTACCACTATTCAGCGATTAATTATTTCGTCGTTTTATACCTCATGAAATACTGGTCATAGAGCGGTAAAAAAATTCAGGTACAGTAGACCAAAGTACATAGAAATGGAATTTTTCATTTCTCTAAGTTAATCAGTTTTGTTTTTCCATATTTTCCTCATAACTTATCCTCAAAACATCAACATGATATTAATATTGGGATAAAAAAATTCCTTTCATCAAAGAGGTTTCTTCCTTGGAAAATATTTAGTTTCATAATTTCACCCCTTAAATTGAATCGATCCAAATATCGATCAATCCAGGGTGATATCCAGTATTTGTTTAAAATTTCATGAATTTCACCCAGTTTTTTCCTTAACTAAGCTGAGGACGAACAAAAAACTAATAACACCCGTTTAAATTTTCGCAGATTTATGGGGTGAGATGCAGTCGCACACAGCTTTTATATTATGTTCAAACTTGATTTATACAAAAATAAATTGATAATTTATGAAAATATTGCCATCTTTGTTTGACCTTCTTCCTCAAGCAGTGTACATCAGAATATCTTACTGGATCATCGAAAATTTAAAAAAATCGAGAAAAGCAGGGACCTGAAGTCAGGAGCTTTTACGCACATGTTCTATTGTCTATTCACGGCTAAGGCGAAATACTGCATGAACCTTCAAGCACTGTTATTGGGGTTAACACGTGAAAAAAATGCATTGGACATGCAACTGAATAGAAATTTTAAAAATAATGAATAATGAATGAACTTACTCAGCGCAGATTCGAACCCGAATATTTCGCGCAGCAGGCGAGCACGCTAACATCTCGGCCATCGAAATGTTGTTACAATTCTGAGATTTACATGCTCGACATTTTATTTTCGAAATAATTCCTAAAATACAAAGCCGATCGAGCTGAAATCCGGTACTCGATTGTAAAATGGCGACTTGAAGGTTTGTGCAAAATTTTAGCAGAATCTGACAGATAGTTTCTAAAACATATTTAAAATTTTTGAAAACAAAAATATTGTTTTTTCTAGTGATACGATCCTCACTGATTTCTGCATTTCAATTTTTGACGCTCTTTATCCTCGGAACAACTGATCAACTCACTGATCAATAATCGGTGGTCAGAACTCAGAATCGATTCTGTCCGGCCGGCCGGCTCTCCGTTAACACGATTACTCTCGAACGGAATGAGCTAGAAGGAATTTTCAGAGTAGTTTTGGGAGATAAATATCCTGGTTAATTTCATTATTGGGAACGAAAAAAAAAAATGTTAAATTACAAATTTCAAATTCAATTTTTCTTAAGATGCAGTTTTTTCATAAGAATCGATTGATATAATTTTCAACTCTAAGAAGCTAATACTTTTGGAGATATGATTTTTCAAAATTTCAATAATACATCGTACTTCTATGTTTTCACAGAATGCGAATTCTATCTGTCTCTGTTTTATATGTGTTCACTGTTCATACATGTCATCTTATCTACCTATAAGAAAGAGGTCAAACTTATTTCTGTTCTAGAAAACAAAGTATGATTGAATACAAAATGACCAATTATAGAATATTATAATTTTCGGTCTTGTCTTTAATCGAAGGGTTTTCTTTTTGGCGCTCTTGTTCCTCGGAACAGAGTACTTATCAATTTGCCCAAATATCTGTAATTTTCGAAATTTTGGCTGATAATGGTCTCAAACGATTTGGTTTGACTCACTGATCAAGAATACGGGGTCAAAATCGATTTTGCCCGGCCGTCCGGCCAGCCATCCGTTAACACGATGACTCTCGAACGAAAGAACTTAGAGGATTGAAATTTGCAGGGTAGGTACGGAGCGTAAATATCTCGGATTACTTCGTTAACGGGCGAAATCCACCGAGCGGTTTCGGAGTTATGGCTGTTTTTAATACAAACATTTTTTATGAATATTTCCAAAACCGATCACTCAATCTATCTGAAATTCAGCATCGTAGAGTAATGACCTTTATACGCATGCTAGGTTTTGTATTGATCGGGTCGCCGTAAAGAGTCAAAAAGAAAATGTTTATATTGTTAAATTTCGTTCCTACAATAACTCCCGAACAGAATGAGCTAGGCAGTTGAAATTTCCAGAGTAGGTGTGGGAGATAAATATCTCGGTTGAGTTTGTTATTTGGCAGAATAGGACCGCGATGGTTTCGGAGTAATGAAAAAAAAATTTTTGTTCAACTGACAAATTACAAATTAAATTTATGTTCAAGTTGCAGTTTCACCATAAAAATCCATTGATATCATTTTCAACTCCAACAAGGTCATACTTTCGGAGATATGATTTTTCGAAATTTCAAAGAATGCAAAAAAATTATTCTATCTATGAATTATTATATGATGTGTGTTCATACTCGTACATGTCATCCTGTTCTATAGGGGAAGGTCAAATTCATTTCAGCTATTTTAATTTGATTTTTTCCATGGTGCACTTCTCATTCTCAGATTGATCATTAATCTTGATGTATAAACTATTATTTGAATTGAATTTCCTTTATGATGCAGTTCTATCATAAGAATACATTGATATCATTCCCAACTCTGAGAAACCAATTCGGAGATAGGATGTGTCGAAGTTTGAACAAGAGCGCCAAAGCTCCTGCCACAGGGCTTCAACCAATTTTTTTTGTGTACCTGTGAGAATTGGGGCCGGAATAATTAATCCCAAATGTATTCATTGTTAATAATATCTCGGCAACTATTCATGGGATTTACTTGAAATTTTCAGCGAATATTTTCGGAGGCTTTAAACAAGAAAATGCAAAAAAGTGAACATCGATTTCTTGAAAATTCTGACTTAGTGAACTAAAAAAATTAAATTAAAGCTTTCTAAAATTTCAGCTATGTTTGTATTTCATATTTGAAATCTACATACTTGAAACTGTGAAAATTTCAAGGTAGTATAAATCTTTTTTCCATCAATAACAGGAATTGGAATTAAAAATTGGTTCAAGCCCTGTGGTCAGGAGCTTTCTGGCGCTCTTGTTCAAACAGACAAATTATGTATTGAATGTATTGGTTTCTCAGAATTGAGAATTATATCAATGTATTCTTATGATAGAACTGCATCATAAAGGAAATTCAATTCAAATAATAGTTTATTTATCAAGATTAAATGAGCAATCTGAGAATGAGAACTGCACCATGGAAGAAATCAAATTAAAATACCTGAAATGAATTTGACTCTCTTATAGAACAGGATGTCATATACGAGTATGAACACAGATTATATAATAAATCATAGATAGAATAATTATAGCATTCTGTGAAAACATGATATCAATGGATTTTTAGGGTGAAACTAAATCTTAAAAAAAAATTATTATGAAAGTTGTAATTTAAAAAAAAAAAATTTTTCCTTACTCCGGAACCATCGCGCCTATTTTGGCCAATAGCGAACTCAACCGAGATATTTATCTCCCTTACCTACTCTGGAAATTTCAACTGCCTAGCTCATTTCGTTCGAGAGTTATTGTAGAAACAAAATTTCAAAATTTTCAATTTTTTTTTTGACAATTTACGGTAACCCGATCAATACAAAACTTCACATGCGTCTAAAGGTCATGATTCTAAAATTTGATGCTAAATTTCAGATGGATCGAGTGATCGGTTTCGGAAATATTCTTAAAAAACTTTTTAGTAAAAACGGCCATAACTCCAAAACCGCTCGATGGATTTTGCCCGTTAACGAACTCTTCCGAGATATTTACGCTCCATACCTACCCTGCAAATTTCAATCCACGGATTCTTGATCAGTAAGTCGAACCAAATCGTTTGATACCATTTTCAGCCAAAAATTCGAAAATTACAGACATTTGTGCAAATTGATAAGCACTCTGTTCCGAGGAACAAAAGCGCCAAAAACGAAGATGTCCACTAATTTGAGATTTTCATTTTTCTTCTCATAGTATTTTCCTTGTTTGTACAGAAGTTATTTGTATGACACATTCAGATTTCCTATTGGGTTCTTATGTGTTGAAAGATAAATCAAACATACTTACTCGTCTGCCGTTGTTTTGAAATAAAGAGAATTCTCGATAGTGCATTGTTTACTCTTTCGACACCATGATGAGATTACAAAAAACGATAAAATTTTAAAATATTTCGATGGGTATTGACGCTGAAATACAAATAAAAAACACTCATATCAAACTTAAGGTGCATTGCATACGGAATATTTGGATTTAATTTGCCGGTGGGGTGAGAAACTCAACAGACACTATATTCGAGAACTAAATTTCACTTGAGAGGGTGAAAAAGGAGACGACCTTCAATTGGGACCAAATGTCACAGCGCCTTAGGTCCAATTTTGCTAATATATTTATACTGGTATGATGGTACCATTTATCATTTCGTGTTTTATTAATTTCGATTGTCATGCGATTATTGAGTATTGATATATTTTATCTACGCCTGTTTTTTGCTCAATTAGGGAAATATTGGACCTCATACATTTTATATGATGTTTTATATGCAGTTTGTATGTATTTCCTGTGTGGAATCCACACGCAACCCTGCGTCATTTTCGCTCATAAATGGGATCAATATGAGTATAGCATAATTTCTCAGCGTATGACAGCTATATGTCTAACGTGTATCTCCTTTGTAATCAAATGGAACAATACTGAAACACAGATATTAGTTATTTTGATGGGTTTTGTCCCTTTGTTGCGAGTATGTTCTGGGGAACATCGCGTTATAGTTTTGCCCAAATGTCTGTAACTTTCGAATTTTTTGAAAAAAATGGTCTCAAACGATTAAGTTCGACTCCCCAATGAAGAATTCGAGGTCAAATTTCATTCTGTCCGGCCGGCCGTCCGGCCGTCCGGCCGTTGCCACGATAACTTGAGAACGAAAAGAGCTAGCGACTTGAAATTTTCAGGGTAGGTGGCGCATCCCAATACGACGGACAAGTTCGTTAATGGGCATAATCGGCCCAGCGGTTTCCGAGTAATAATTTTGTTTTAAACCAATATAAATCCGATCGAATTGAAACTTGGTGAGTAGTTGTAGAATATGAGCCTAAGCACGCTTGTGAAATTTTGTGCGAATCATATGGCTTGAAAATTAAAAAAAAATCATTAAAAAATATTTTTGTTGTCACGATAACTTGATAACGGAATGAGATAGCGGCTTGAAATTTTCAGGTTAGGATGAGCACCAGAACGCGACATTTCAGTTTGTTTATGAGCATAATCGGCTAAACGGTTTTAGAGTTATAGCCATCTGAAATTTTCTGAAATTTCGTGGTTTTTGTTCCTCATTAACTCAAAAAGTACTGAACCGATTGAATTCAAACATGGTTGTTAGTTGTAGAATGCCAACGCGAAAATGTTTGCAAAATTTGGTGAGGATAGCATTTGTAGAAAATTTTTAATAAATCATTGAAAATAAAAAAAAAAAATTCTATATATCAGTAACTAATCGTTAGAAATTGATGAAATTTTGCAAGAGCCTTCATAACCTAACTCTACCGCTAAGTTTCAAGTTTTAATACGATCGGTTAAATATTGTTGGAGATTGGAGCATTCTTGTGTGAATTCAGTAGATGGGTGACCGTTGCCTCGATAACTTTCGAACGAAAGGAGATAGGGACTTGCAATTTTCAGGGTAGGTTGCGTATCCGAAAGGGAGAGTTGAGTTCGTTTTTAGGCATAATCGGTCTAACGGTTTTCGAGTTATACCCACCTGGAATATTATTTTCTTGATAACTGAAAAAATAAATATTCGATCGAATTGAAGCTTGGTAACTAGTAGTAGAAAATCAACATAAAGACGTGTTCAAAATTTTGTAAGAACCGTACCACTAGAAAATTCGAAAAAAATGACGAACAAAAAAATTTTAATAACCGTACCCCTAGAAAATTTCAAAAAAAATCACGAAAAAAAAAATTGGTTCAAGCACTGACGTGAAGTCAGAAGCTTTTGCGCGTATGTTCTATTGTCCATTCTTCTGTATTGGACACCCTTAATCGAATTTACCATGGTAAATTATGTTGTCCATTCTCCCGTATTGGACACTTAATTCGAATTTACCATGGTAAATTCGAATTAAGTAAGAATGTTCTATTGTCCATTCTTCTGTATTGGACACCCTTAATCGAATTTACCATGGTAAATTATGTTGTCCATTCTCCCGTATTGGACACTTAATTCGAATTTACCATGGTAAATTCGAATTAAGTGTCCAATACAGGAGAATGGACAACATAATTTACCATGGTAAATTCGATTAAGGGTGTCCAATACAGAAGAATGGACAATAGAACATACGCGCAAAAGCTTCTGACTTCACGTCAGTGCTTGAACCAATTTTTTGATATAGGTCTTATGCGCCTCACAGACTTCGTTTTGGGCGCCTGTTCCGCCAGGAACAGCGTGCTATCATTTTGCGCAGATGTCTGTATTTTTGGAATTTTTGGCCTCAAGGAGTCATTATTGGTTACCTATATGCCAAAAATGCCGGAATTTCAAGCAAAATACTCTGCAAAATAGTTGAACATTTTTTCTATTAATACAATACTAACAAAATTTCTCGTAGATCTCCGGATCTGCATTTTGCCGCGCAAGTTCTAAGGAACAGCGTGCTATCATATCACCAAAATGTCTGGAATTATCGAATTTTTTGCCGAAAATGATCTCAAACGATTGGGTTCGACTCGAATAATCGAATTATCAGGGGTCAAATCCAATAATTTCCGTCCGGCCGTATGCTGTAAGCCGTGACTCCCGAACGAAATAAGATAGAGAGTTGCAATTTGTAGGGTAGGTTTGAGGTATAAATATCTCGGTTAAGTACGTTAAGGGGCAATATCCGCATAGTAGTTTTGGAGTTATGGCCATTTTGAGTTGAAGCTTTTTTTCTTAATATTTCCGAAACACTCATTCGATCTATCTGAAATTATGATCAAATATTATAGACCTTTATATGCATGCAAAGTTTTGTATTGATCGGATGACTGCGAACAGAAAGAAAAAAATAAAAATTAGAAAATGTTGTTTTCCCAATGACTCGGAAAAGTACTGATTTTATCCTATTGAAAATCGGTGGTTGTATATTGTTGTAGGGGGAAACGTTGCTCTGCGACCTTAAGGTCTATTGTGGCTCCCCGTCAGAGCTATCCATATTATCACCATCTACAGCTTGCCTTCCAGTTCCAGAGTTCTGATGAACTCCAGTATCTGGGAGGGCTTCAAGGAGGCTACGTCTTCGCTCCTGCAGATTTCTTTCCAAAGCATTCCTGGCGAGATGGCGAGGAATTCCGTTATCAGGTGATCAGGAATTTCATCCTCCTACCAACAGAATCTGCACTGGTCAGAGTCTGCTAGCCCTAATGTCATCATATGCTTCCTAAGGCCGCAGTGCCCTGTAAGGAAACCAGTGAGAAGGTGCAGCGTATTCTTACTGCGGTCCAAGTATTTCTTGGATCTGACAGTATCAAATATCCCGGCTGAATTTCCTTAAGCGATACACTCCGGGGAGAGATCTCCAGAAAATAACTCTTTCAGTTTCTACTTTAATCCTGAATTCACTTTCGTAGGTGTATCTGCCAACCCCACAGTAGGGTTCCGGGCCAATAAAGGGGGTTTGTGCTCCTCTTTTGGCAAGTGTGTTGGTCTCTTATTTTCCTGTGATTCCCGAGTGACCAGGAACCCAGACCAAGGAGACTCTGTTGTTCTTGCCTACTTCATTGAGTTTTCTTCGGCACTCCCATATTAGCTTGGACTCGATAACATGGGAGCTCTCAGCTCAGAGCTTCAATAGCAGCTTGACGGTCAGAGTGCTACATCACATCTCTGATAGTTTCTTTCTAGGTTCATTTCCACACATATTACTATTGCAAGTACTTCTACCTGAAAGATGGTCGGTTAGGAGCCTAGCGATAGTGAGCGTTTGGTGCCTGGCCCATACCCCAGCGTCAGCCTGTAGTGGTTTTTGAACCGTCTGTGTACCATTTAATGACTTTTCTTTTAAGAACTTGGGTGGTGGATTCCCTGTCCCAGTCTCTTGAAATCGGTGGTTAGTTGAAAAATTCTTGAAAAGCACTGACGAGAAGTCAGGAGATTTTGTGCGCTTGTTTCATTGTCTATTTACGCCTCATACAATGCAATATATTTTTTTCAATTTTGTGGTGATACGATCATCATGAAATTTCGCAAGTATTTGTGTCGGAATTTAACAACAAATTAAAATACTAATCTGTGTTGTTTGAAAACAAAATTTGTACTCGGAAACCGTTTGGCCGATTAACGAATTTGTCCATCGCATTTGGATGCCCTGCAACCTACCCTGAAAATTTCGAGTCCTTATCTGGATATCGTAGCAACGGTCACCCATCCAGCTACTGAACTCACCTAAGGCTGCTCGGATCTCCAACAATATAACGTGCGTTCAAAAAAAAATCGTGGTCAAGTAGGTTATGGAATGTTGAACGTCAATATTCTGCATCTGAACGTAGTTCAGACATTGCAAGTTTAAATTTCCATAGCCTAGATACTTGACCACGAATTTTTTTGAACGCACGTTATAAATCCGATCGTGTTCAAATTTAAAACTTGACTGTACAGTTAGGTTTTGAAGGATCTCGCAAAATTTCAGCGATTTCGGACGGATAGTTTCTGAGATACCGAATTTTTTTCAATGATTTTTTCAGCATTTTCTAGTGATACGAACAGCATGATATTTCTCAAAAAATTGTGAGTTGGAATTCTAAAACTAATTACTATGTTTGAATTGGATCGAATTTGTATTTTTCGAGTGATTGAGGAAACAACAACAAAATTTCAGATGGATATAACTTCAAAACCGTTTGGTCGATTACGCCTATTAAAGAATTCAAATGTCCCATTCGGATGCGCAACCTACAAGTCGTTTTCCGTTCTCAAGTTATCGTGAGATATATAATATTTTTTAATATTTTTTTAAAATTTTCTAATGATACGATATTTTACATACGTCTTTGTGTCGGTAATCTACTAGTTATCAAGTGTCAATTCGATCGGATCTGTATTTTTCCAGAATAAAATCAGTACCGTAAAACAACGCAACTAAGTCAATTCAAACTAAATCGCATTTATTTCGACCTGTAGTTCCATATATACTAATTGAAATTGAGGCCATTGAGGGAAAGCTGTGTAAACACGGGCGGTATCTGGCTGGCTAAACCCTCCTATATAACCGCTATATTACAACAGGAGGGGAAAGGGGAAAGATTTCTACACAACATAGGCTATCGAGATGATTTTTCGGAGGGGTCCTTATGCGTTACAAAAATTCGAGAAATCGACGAAATTTTTGCGATTTTTCCTAAGTAAATCGGGAATTTTGGTAATTGTTTTAAAAATCTAGAGGACGGATCGAGGTTCGAAGGGGGTGGATATCGAATCTTAGGAAGGGGGAAAGGGTAAATCCGAAAACCCCAGTCGATATCTATCGCGGTTTTCCCGTAACGAACGAAAATGTATTTTTTATCCTTCGCCCGGCGAAAAAGCGAGACCAACTTTATTTCGCATAAGGCTTCGAAAATACGACTGCTCTGGCTCCGAATTCTTCGTCGAGACGAAGACGAAGTATCGGTGCGTCAGGAACCAGTTCAACTTTTACCTACGATAAGTCTAAATATACTAAATTGATACAAGTTCTGGAAGTTTCGCTTCCGGGAATCTTCCTTGCTAGAAGACATTCCGAGAAACGTCAAAATTGACATGAGAGACGGACTAACGGCCCTTCTAGGTCGTTTTCGGGCCTGAAAGTTGACGAAAAGCGAAGATAAGGGTGAAAAACCCCATAATAAACCGCCATGTGACGATTTTATTTCGAAAAGTGAAAATTAAGAATGTCTATCCCCGGTAAGTACCGACTATTTATTTGAATACCGGAGATCGGTCAAAATTTACGTTGGAGCCGGTGGCGCATGCGTCTGGCGAGCGAACTCTCGGTGTCAGACCGAGAGAAGGCGGGGTCGAATCCCGGAGAGGGAATCACACTTTTTCGTGTTTTTTAGACCCTGTAGGTGGCGCTACAATCGATGTATAGGAACACGAAAATGCCCTGACCGATTTTGATGAAACTTTGTGACTTTGTATCGGCGTATCTCTGATTCACAATAGCATCCTGTAGGGGGCGCCTCGATTGATCTATAGAAGCTCGAAAAGGGCTCCACCGATTTCGATGAAACTTTGTGTGCGTACTTGAGTGGGTCTCAGAGTCACAATAGGAACCCGGTAGATGGCGCCGTGTTCGGCTTTTATTAACTCAAGAACGACCAGAGTGCTTTCGATTAAACTTTATGTGTGTCTGAGGAGGTCTCAGATCCACGATATACCCTCCATAGGTGGCGCTATGATCGGTTCACAGGAACTCGAAAATGGCTATACCGATTTTCATGAAACTTTGTGATCGTGTTTCGGAAGGCCTAAGGTTCACGATACGATATGGTAGGTGGCGCTACATTCGGCTTCTAGGAACTCAAAAACGCCTCGACATATTTCGATAGGACTTTCACACAACAGGACACGTTAGATGGCGTTGAACTACGGGTTCGATTGATCTACCGTTATATTGATCTACCATTGAAAATGCAGATCTACCGGAAAAATGTAGATCTACCGGAAAAATGAAGATCTACTGGAAAAATGTAGATCTACCGAAAAAATGTAGATCTACTGGAAAAATGTAGATCTACCGGAAAATGTAGATCTACCGGAAAAATGTAGATCTACTGGCTAGGTAGATCTGCGGGCCCACTAGTGATATCTAATTGATATTTAATTCCAGTATTCTTTGTAGGTAAACCTAGGGGCCTGCTAATTTCATGAAATAATGTGAGATTGCGCCATAGATTGAAACATTTTAATATAGAAATACTTATTTGAATGTGTATGGTGAACTCTGCAAACATTTATTTCAAAAGACGGTTGAACTGAGAAGTAAGCCTCATGTTTAGTCCAGATCATCCATAGGTATAACATAATATAAATTCATAATATTGTGGCCAAAGCACAAAGCTGAAATATGCAAGATGTGGACCAAAGTTCGTCGCATTTGGACCCGCCACCTACCTGAAAATCTCAAGTCGCTATCTCTTTCCGTTCGAAAGTTATCGTGGCAACGGCTTTACGGCTAGACAGAATCAAATTTGGCCTCAAATTCCTCATCAGTGAACCTAATCGTTTGGGATCATTTTCGGCAAAAAATTCGAAACTTACAGATATTCAAGCAAAATGACAGGACATTTCCCAGAACATGCGCGCAAAAATTAATAGATAGAGAATACAAGGAATTGGTGAGTGTAAATTAGATTAATAAGTACGCCAAAAATAAATAAAACTTTTTGTGATATTTGTAGATTTCATTTAATACTACGTACCAATTCCGATACATTATCTGGAATAATTCAGACGGGTTAGAATAGTATATTCTAAAACAAGTTGCAGAATGGGCTCCTATTAAAACACGAATGCGAAATTCGAAAACGAGCGACGAAGGAGTGAGTTTTCGAACGCATGAGTGTTGGAATTGCCTTCTGCAACGAGTATTAGACGATATTTTCTCTATTTCAGGCAAGTTTTGTAAAATACTGTTGAAATTTAATCAAAAATTGGGATTATACATCCTAGTGACTTTTGTATTCTATCTTGGTAGTTGGTGTGACTGTTACGAAAGTTGACAGATTACGGAATTTGAATTTGAAACGTATGTAGGGCATGGAGATCAGATTTAAAACAGTTTCCTAATAGCATGAATGATTCAAAATTAGCAAGAAGGAAATCTCTAGTACTATATTTTTGAAAATAAAGCTTTTCCCCAACAATTATTTCACTATATCCAGTTTATATTGTATTGTCAATTGACGTGTGTTGAAATTTGATAGGATCGAATGTCAGTGCTGACTACCACAAAACGCAAAATATAACTAGAAACAGTGCGGGAATGAGTTCATTCCAGCACTGTTTTCAGTGCTGGAATGGACTCATTACGATACTGAAATAGAGAAATTCTTTTTTCTGCACAATTTCAAACACTTATTGCTGAGGAATTAATGAAGGAATAACCGGTTGCAATAATCAATAATTTCCTTATACAACGTTCATTTAATTTAGAATCTTCCAGTTCAGATATGAAGACCTTTCGTTCTACCTTCGCCATTAAATACGGCTTGTGCGCAATGACCGACTTAGGTAATTACGTCTTTCCTTTTTGCATTATTAAGACGTGAACTGCGGGAAATGGGATTAGGAAAATTGCTTACTTGTAAGATAACCTCGAGAATAGTCGATGAGATAGCTCATTGAATTATTGAAAGATGGCAGAAAATCAGATCAGTGCGTGATTGCTCCGATTGAATGAAAAACCATGGGAAATCCGACGGAAAATAAAATCTATCACGCATCAGTAGAAGAAAAATGGGTTCAAGCCCTGTGGACAGGAGCTTTCTGGCGCTCTAGTTCAAACAGACAAATTATATCTCCGAAAGTATTGGTTTCTCTGTGTTGGGAATTATATCAATGTATACATATGATAGAGCTGCATCATAAAGGAAATTCAATTCAAATAATAGTTTATTTATCAAGATTAAATGAGCAATCATGAGAATGAGATCTGAACCATGGAAGAAATCGAATTAAATCTGGCCAATTTTGCCCAATAACGAACTTAACCGAGATATTCATCTCCCTAACCTACTCTGAAAATTTCAACTACCTAGCTCATTCCGTTCGAGAGTTATTGTGGAAAAACTTTTTTTAAATTTTCAAATTTTTTTTTTACACTTTGCGGTAATCTGGTCAATACAAATTTCACATGCGTATAAAGGTCATGATTCTACAATTTGATGCTAAATTTCAGATAGATCGAACGAACTTGTCCGAGATATTTACGCTCCAAAACCACCTTGCAATTTTCAATCCGCTAACTCCTTTCGTTCGAGAGTTATCGTGCATACGGCCGGTCGGCCGGCCGGACAGAATCGATTTCGCACTTGGATTCTTGATCAGTGAGTCGAACCAAATCGTTTGAGACCATTTTCAGCCAAAAATTTCAAAATTACAGACACTTGGGCAAATTGATAAGCACACTGTTCCGAGGAACTAGAGCGCCAAAAAAACAAGTTTCGTATGACAATTGCCCAAAACAGGTTTAAAGTACCTACAAATAGTAGGTATTCCATAAAACAAATATGAAAGAAGATAAGTAATAATAAAAAATTACCTTGTAATCGATCAAAAATTTCCTGATCTACGTTCACCAAACTACAGAATTATGCTTTCAATATTTACGTAATATTTTCAAACATTTTCGGGTGAGGTCCCCGTTGCATCGCTAAAATACGAGTATTTCAACCCCAATATTTTTGAAGTTACAATATTCCCTTCTGTCAAGTTGACATTATCAGAATTCATACATAGAATAATAATTATATCAATCTGTGAAATACGATTTACATTGAAATTTTAAAAAATCATATCTCCGAAAGTATTAGCTTGTTAGAATTGAAAATGATATGAATGGATTCTTATGATAAAACTGCTTATTAAAAAAAAATTGATTTGGAATTTGTTTCGTAAAAAAAAATTCTTTTTTTTTGTTACTCCGAAACCATCTGTCCGATTTTGCCCAATAACGAACTCAGCCGAGATATTCATCCCCAAACCTACTCTGAAAATTTCAACTCTCTAGCTCATTCCGTTCGAGAGTTATCGTGCTTACGGCCGGCCGGCCGGACAGAATGAATTTCGACCACGGATTCTTGATCAGTGAGTCGAACCAAATCGTTTAAGACCATTTTCATCGAAATATTCCAAAATTACAGACATTTGGGCAAATTGATAAGCACTCAGTTCCGAGGAACTAGAGCGCCAAAAATATCAATTATACATGGCATCACTTTCTGTCTTCTTACGGTAGATATTTGTGGAAGTGGAGTTAAAAGCCCGGAAAATTCTACCCAAAAGAATATTCTTTTGATCAGAATGCATCAATTCTCCCTATTGTTTTTCTACCTACTTCTATACTAATTTTCCTCTACTTTTACTACCATTGGCGCGCTATTCAGGTGAACGAAGTGCCTATCAATTCGTCCAAATGTCTGTATTATTCGAATATTTGGCCGAGAATTGTCTCAAACGTGAGTTTCGACTCACTGATGAAGAATCCGAGGTCAAATTTGATTTTGTCCGTCCGTCAGCATGATTACGCTCGTACACAATGAGTTAGAGAATTAAAATTTTCAGAGTAGGTTTGGAGTCCAAATGCGCTGGCTAAGTTCGCTAACGGGCAAAATCCACGAGTGATTTCAGAGTTATAGCCATCTGAAATGTGAGGATCGCATGACTGGAAAATTGAAAAAATATATTTAAAAAAATTCGGTTTCTCAGAAATTATCCGTCAGATATGGTTGAAATTCTGCGAGAGTCTTCAAAACCTTATTTTACAGTGAAGTCGAACTCGATCGGACCTATATTGGTGAAGATATTGCCGAAATATTTGAAAATTACAACGATCGAGATGTACTGGTCCATATTTTTACACCACAAACACGGCACTTTTTATTTTTGATCTAACACCCAACAGTTAATGTATGTATTTGAACTGAGACCTTACGCCACCACAAACAGAGAAATGTTTATTTTTGAACCAACAGTGAATGTATCCATTCGAACGGGACCTTGCGCCACCGCAGACTCAACACAGTCCATGTTCGAACCAACAGTCAATGTATTTATTTGAATGGGTTCTTATGCCACCACAGATACAGCACTGTTTATTTCCGACCCAACAGTGAATGTATGTATATGTATTTGAGTCGACACCAATCGTTTGACACCATTCTCGGTCAAAAAGTGGACCAGTTATTTTTGAACGCTTTTTTTGGCGCTCTAGTTCCTCGGAACTGAGTCCTTATCAATTTGCCCAAATGTCTGTAATTTTCGAATTTTTCGATGAAAATGGTCTTAAACGATTTGGTTCGACTCACTGATCAAGAATCCGTGGTCGAAATTCATTCTGTCCGGCCGGTCCAGCCGGCCAGCGTTAGGCACGATAACTCTCGAACGGAATGAGCTAGACAGTTGAAATTTTCAGAGTAGGTTTGGGAGATAAATATCTCGGCTAAGTTCGTTATTGGGCAAAATCGGACAAATGGTTTCGGAGTAACAAGGTAAATTCCAAATTAAATTTTTTTCAATAAGCTGTTTTACCATAAGAATCCAATGATATCATTTTTAACTCTAACAAGCTAATACTTTCGGAGATATGATTTTTCAAAATTTCAATAATAAATCGTATTTCAACGTTGTCACAGAATGATATTATTCTATGTATCAATTGTCATAATGTCAAATGATGTTCCTGAGACATGACATTATCTAATAAATCGAAGAATTGTGAGCGAAGTGAGAAAAATCTCAGTTGTTTGCTCCGAAATTAGGTTTTCTCAGAAAATTCTTACATTTCGGAACGGAACATGAAGTAAGAGATCTGAGAGTAGTGAGACTGCTTTTCATCCATAGACATAGATATAACTCTCGAACGGAATGAGGTAGGTAGTTGAAATTTTCAGAGTAGTTTAGGGAGATTAATATCTCGGTTAAGTTCGTTATTGGGCAAAATTGGCCAGATTTAATTTGATTTCTTCCATGGTGCAGATCTCATTCTCATGACTGCCCATTTAATCTTGATAAATAAACTATTATTTAAATTGAATTTCCTTTATGATGCAGTTCTATCATATGAATACATTGATATAATTCCCAACTCTGAGAAACCAATACTTTCGGAGATATAATTTGTCTGTTTGAACTAGAGCGCCAGAAAGCTCCTGTCCACAGGGCTTGAACCCATTTTTTTTTATTATCGGATTTATATTCTTGGAAATATTGGAAATAGAATTTTTCTTCCTGGAGCTAAGCAGCTATGGGTGAATTCAATGCCTGGATGGATGAAAGCTCTAGCTATGAATTTGAACAGCTCACCAAAGGTCCTGGCCATATGAGAAGTAATATTTCAGGTTGATTAATTCTCGAGAAAATATATTTTTTTAATTATATTGCAAGGTCGAATAGAGTGTTTAGAGGACCATGTTGAAGGTTACCACCATTTTTCACTTTTTGCGCGTATGTTCTGGGGAACATCGCGTTATAGTTTTGCCCAAATGTCTGTAACTTTCGAATTTTTTGAAAAAAATGGTCTCAAACGATTAAGTTCGACTCCCCAATGAAGAATTCGAGGTCAAATTTGATTCTGTCCGGCCGGCCGTCCGGCCGGCCGGCCGGCCGTTGCCACGATAACTTGAGAACGAAAAGAGCTAGCGACTTGAAATTTTCAGGGTAGGTGGCGCATCCCAATACGACGGACAAGTTCGTTAATGGGCATAATCGGCCCAGTGGTTTCCGAGTAATAATTTTGTTTTCAACCAATATGAATCCGATCAAATTGAAACTTGGTGGGTAGTTGTAGAATATGACCCTAAGCACGTTTGTGAAATTTTGTGCGAATCGTATGGCTAGAAAATTTTAAAAAAATTATTAAAAAATATTTTTGTTGTCACGATAACTTGCGAACGGAATGAGATAGCGGCTTGAAATTTTCAGGTTAGGATGTGCACCAGAACGCGACATTTCAGTTTGTTTATGAGCATAATCGACCAAACGGTTATAGAGTTATAGCAATCTGAAATTTTCTGAAATTTGGTGGTTTTTTGTTCCTCATTAACTCGAAAAATACTAAACCGATGGAATTCAAACATTGTTATTAGTTGTAGAATGGCAACGCGAAAATGTTTGCAAAATTTGGTGAGGATAGCATTTGTAGAAAATTTTCAATAAATCATTGAAAATAAAAAAAAAAAATTCTATATATCAGTAACTATTCGTTTGAAATTGCTGAAATTTTGCAAGAGCCTTCATAACCTGACTCTACTGCCAAGTTTCAAGTTTTAATACGATCGGTTAAATATTGTTGGAGATTCGAGCATTCTTGTGTGAGTTCACTAGATGGGTGACGGTTGCCTCGATAACTTTCGAACGAAAGGAGATAGGGACTTGCAATTTTCAGGGTAGATTGCATATCCGAAAGGGAGAGTTGAGTTCGTTTTTGGGCATGATCGGTCTAACGTTTTCCGAGTTATGCCCACCTGGAATATTATTTCCAAAATAACTCAGATAATAAATATTCGATCGAATTGGTGCATGGTAACTAGTAGTAGAAAATCAACATAAAGACGTGTTTAAAATTTTGTAAGAACCGTACCCCTAGCAAATTTGAAAAAAATGACGAAAAAAAAAATTTTAAGAACCGTACCCCTAGAAAATTTAAAAAAAATCACGAAAAAAAAAATTGGTTCAAGCACTGACGTGAAGTCAGAAGCTTTTGCGCGTATGTTCTATTGTCCATTCTTCTGTATTGGACACCCTTAATCGAATTTACCATGGTAAATTATGTTGTCCATTCTCCTGTATTGGACACTTGTCCAATACAGGAGAATGGACACCATAAGCTTCTGACTTCACGTCAGTGCTTGAACCAATTTTTTAGAATTTGATTTGCTGCTCTGAAAATTTCAGTTCAACTTTGTTCAAGATCGTCCAAGAAATATTCAAACGTATCGCCTTATTATAAAGATTATTCTATTCGAAAAAAACATGCCTAATTGCATGCATGATCATCCATGCGTGCCTTTCATGTATTTGAAAATTTTCTCGAAAGATGCTCTTCATTAAATAAAAATTGACCTGTTTCAATATTTCTTAGAAATATATTGAATAACGCCAGAAATTATTTCATTCCATACCTAAGTGGTTTCAACACATTCTATTTTTTTTGCGTTGGTTCGAAGATATTCTGAATGATGCATTCGTATACATATTATCGCACCTTCAGCATGTTTCCCGGATTTATCAGGTCTCACTGCTCCATAGAACAAAGGGGTTCGTTGTCCTTATTCCATATATCTCTATATAGGTTATCGACTATGACATTCCATTAAAACGAAGAACGGTACATCTGAAAGTTGTCTATCGAAACTACCATTTCTTGACAATCTTTCACCTTTTTCTATTTTGAACATTGCCGGTTATCGGTTCTCAAAAGGGCATGAATCATATAAATGCGGTTGGTTGGATTTGTAGGCATCGAATAGAAAATATATCGGGGAGAATGCAACGATAATTTGTCTGTGTCATAGCATAGGCGACAATCTTTGTCGAGTAGAACTTCAGACCTAAAGGTTGTGGACGGTATTCGAGAAAGAAATATTGTTCACATTACACTGTTTTCGATTACAATTGTAAAACATTTTTTGCGCGGATGTTCTAGGGAACAGCGTGGTTTCGCTTTGCCCAAATGTCAGTAGTTTTCGAATTTTTTGCTGAAAATATTCTCAAACGATTAGGTTCTACTCACTGGTGAAGAATTCGGAGTCAAATTCGATTCTACCCGGCCGGCCGTCCGTCGCCACGATAACTTTCAAACGGAAGGAGATAGTAACTTGTCATATTCAGGGTAGGCTGCGCATCCGAATCCGACAGTTAAGTTTGTTAATGAACAAAATCGGCTAAAGGTTTTGGAGTTGTACCCATCCAAAATATTGTCTTCTCAATAACTCAAAAAATACAGATCCGATTCGATTCAAACATGGTAATTAGTTGTAGAATACCTATTCACAATTTTTTGCAGATTTCGTGAGGATCGTATCCTTAGAAAAAAAAATGTCTTTAAAAATTTTATATTTCAGAAACTACTACAGATTCCGCTGAAATTCCGCATAAAACTTTAAGCTGCCATTTTACAATCGAATGCCGGATTTCAGTTCGATCGGCTAAGTATTTTAGCAAATATTGTGAAAATAAAATTTTCAATTGGTATCTACTTGTCTGAATTATTGTTTCCTTAATAACTCATGTCACCACCATCTACAGCTCGCCTTCCAGTTCCAGAGTTCTGACGAAATCCAGTATCTGGTATGGCTGAAGGGGGCTACGTCTTCGCTCTGCAGATTTCTTGTCCAAATCATTACTTGCGTTGGTTTGAGATGGTGAGGCATTCCGTAATCAGCTGATCAGGAGTTTCATCCTCCTCCTCAAAGAATCGATACTCGTCTGTTTCTGCTAGCTCTAATCTCATAATATGCTTCCTAAGATAGCAGTGCCATGTATGAGGAAACCGGTGATAAGGTGCAGCGTGTTTTTACTGAGATCCACATACTTCTTCGATCTGACAGTGTCAAAGTTCCGGAGGAACTTTTTGGAGTGATACATTCCTGGGAGTATACCCAGAGTATACCCAGTATATCCAGAGTATACCTCTTTCAGTTTCTTCTTTCATCGGAAATTCACTTTTTAAGATATCTATCTACCCCACAGTATGGCACCGGGCCAATAAAAGGGGTTCGTGCTCCTTTCTTGGGAAGTGTGTTGGCCTCTTCATTTCCTTTAATTCCCGAGTGACCAGGAATCCAGACCAAGGAGACCTTGTTGTTCTTGCCAACTTCATTAAGTTTTCTTCGGCACTTTCTCTAGCAGCTTGACTGTCAGAATGGACTGCTATAACACACCCCTGATAGTTTCTTTCTCGGTTCATTTCCACGCATCTTTTGATTGCAAGTATTTCTGCCTGAAAGATGCTCGGATAGGAGCCTAGCGATAGTGAGCATTTGGTGCCTGGCCCATATACTCCACCTTAAGCTCCTATATTGGACCAGGCCTTCTGGTTTTAATATTCTCATTACCTCTTCCTTCCCTAGATATTCTGAGAATGGCTTCATGGGCCATTTTGTCTATCACTAGATGAAGGGGTGTGAGCTTTATGATAATCTCAAGTAGGACAGGTTCCCAAAGCTCCAGTGATGCAGACAAGGCTCTGTATTTGTTGGGGGATTTCCTAGTACTATTCTGGCTCATTTTTGCATACCAGACTACTGCTCCATACGTGATTATGGGTCTCACAATACAATCATGACGTGCATTCATCACAGTATCTTGGGGTTGCAGCCCCAATATTGATGGTTAAAATCGACGAATATTTCACCGTGTGTATTTTAGTTTTTGGCGCTCTTATTCTCCGGAACACAGTGCCCAAATGTCTGTAATTTTCGAATTTTTGGATGAAAATGGTCTTAAACGATTTGGTTCGACTCACCGATCAAGAACCCGTGGTCAAAATTGATTCTGTCCGGCCGGCTGTAGGCACGATAACTCTTGAATGGAATGAGCTAGACAGTTGAAATTTTCAGAGTAGGTTTGGGAGATATATATCTCGGTTAAATTCGTTATTGGGTTAAATCGGCCTAATGGTTTCGGAGTAACGAAAAAAACAATATTTTTTTTATCTGCAATTCCATTGATGTCACTCCACAACTCTGTTACTATACGTCGCGTAGGCCTCCGCTCTGCTATACGTCCAATATACGGCGTACTATTCAATTGCATTTGTTACAAACTCTTCTACTAGGCTGGGCTATGCTGTACTGTGCTGGGCTGTCCTCAATGAGCGGCTAGCCTAACAGTGCTTTTATAAATTATTTTAAATATGTTGAATGAATTAATTAGTCCTATCTGGGTTCGTATATATGATTGCCGATGTGCGGTATTTGATATGCTACTATGTATGCATAGACCGATTACTTTTCTCAGTGATTTCCAAGAAACTATCACATTATGATATTAATTGCCCAGTCATATCATCCTGAACGATACCTGCGAATGTATGTCCATTGTCCAATTTTAGTCACCTCGCATTAACTATCAATATGATAATTGTGAAAAAACAAACCAATGTCATGAAAGGTCGGCCGCTAATAAGGTCTGGTTATTCACCACCCAAATGGGATATTAATGGCCATGCGGATTATTTTGAGATGGTTTTCCAGAATTTCACGATATTGTGGAAGTAGGTAGCTATCGATTACTGAATTCTGTCGAATCACTCGAATGCTCTGACAAGTGGGGCAATCGAAATGACTGTAGCATCAACATCATTAGAAACAAAGAATCCAGAATATTCTTCCATCACGAAAGTGGTCAAGGTTCAAAGAAATATTTGTTTCAATTTTATTCCACAGATCTTTCATGTTTGGGATTCATTATTTTTGAGAAATTGAATTTGAGGAATGTATATCTCGTTCGTTATTTGGTAGAATCGGTCTGGTGGTTTCGGATTAGTAATTTTTGGCATTCTTGTTTTTTTTCAACATACACTTTTTTTAATTTGATTTCTTTTATAATGCAGTTCTGTTATAAGATTCCATTTCCAACTCTGAGGAACCATTTATACCAATACTTTAGGAAATATGATTTGTCAAAGTTTGAACAAGAGCACCAAAGCCCCTCTCCTGAGGGCTTTCCCACATTTTTCTTTGTTGTAACCTTAAGATTTTTTCCAATACAGCCTTATCTTTCGAACTCGAAAAACTTCAAAGATATTAATTTTTGCGCTTAGGTCCTAGAGAAATGTGTGCTATAATTTTCGAATATTTTGCCGAAAATGGTCTCATGGTCCTCAAATTTCAGCGATATCGGACAAATAGTTTCTGATATATAGAATCTTTTTCAATGATTTCTTAATAAATGTCTAGTGATACTATCCTCACGAAATTTCGCAGTAATTTTCGCGTTGGCATTCTACAACTAATAAACATGTTTGAATTTGATTGGTTTTGTATTTTTCGAGTTTGGCCGATTATGCCTATAAGCAAACTCAAATGTCGCATACAGATGCATAACGTAACCTGAAAATTTCAAGTCGCTATATCTTTCCGTCTCAGGTTATGACATAAATAATATTTTTTAATAATTTTCGTTTAATTTTCTAGTGATACGATCTCATAAAATTTCACAAACATCCTAAGCTTTGCATTTTGCAACCACTCACCAAGTTTCAATTCGATCGGAATTGTATTGGTTGAAAACAAAATTATTACTCAGAAACCATTGGGCTCATTAACGAACTTGTCCGTCCTATTGGGATGCGCCACGTACCCTGAAAATTTCAAGTCGCTATCTCTTTCCGTTCTCAAGTTATCGTGGCAACGGCCGGCCGGACGTCTGGCCGGACAGAATCAAATTTGACCTTGAATTCTTCACCAGGGAGTCGAACCCAATCGTTGGAGATCATTTCCGGCAAAAATTTCGAAAATTACAGAAATTCGGGCAAAATGATAACGCGATGTTCCCCAGAACATTCGCGCAAAAAGAATATAATCATGTATTTATATAGGTAAGTACCTACATACTCGAATTTCAGATAATTCGAGAAGATTATCTAACTAGTTCTCAAAGATATTATGGAAAATCCAATTTTTTTCAAAATTTCCATATGGTTTGTTGGAATTAATTTGTTATCTCAGATTTATATGTTACCTATTATCCTCAAATATAGGCATAGAATTATGAATTATGAATAAATGAGGAAATGAAAATATGTATTTCTATAAGAACAATTACCAAAAAAGGTCATCGTAATAGAATTAAATATTGTACCAGGCATCACAATCCACAAGCACACATTTATTGCAACATGATATATGTAGAGTGTAAAATAAAGGTGTGTTTTCTACAGGCTGATTTATCACCGGTTAAGCGTAGCCACCCGGTAAATGCATCCGCATAGGTGCGTACGCAGTACTCCATCCATGCACTGATATCAGTCAGTCAATCATACTTATCTACAGACTGATAGACCGTTCTTGGAACGAGGAACATCACTGAATTGCAATACCGAGTATTCAGAGGCTTGTTCTCTGGATTTTTAAAACCAATTACAGGACTAACTGGACTATGTATTTTTGTCGATGTTTTTGTCACAGTTTTTGTATCTCTTACAAGCTTCAGAAAACATACATACATCAAATTTATTGGTGTTTAGAAGAAGAAATATTCAAGGTATATTTACAAATTTAGTTTTTCAATATGAGTATCAATTTTTCCCTTATTCTCTGAAATATGAGATAGTAGTACAGTGGACTGCAACTATGTACTTCAAAGCATAATCTTCTTTCTGTTTAATCTACATATTTCCTTGTTTACTTATCAACAATATTTCCACTTTTACTGTTAGGTTAGGTGAGAATGGACTTATTGAACTGTGGTATAATTAAAGCTTAACTACCATTTCAAGCTCCTTTGTTACATAAACTTCAATCTTACAAATTTACACATTTCTCTTTGTGAATAAATGGTCAATATCTTTCATTTGAGGAATTATTTATGACTAAGTATTGAAATCTAGAATATTCTCAGAGATAGGATAAAGATAAAAGGTTTGAGCATGAAAGAGATCTAAGAGGAAAAACGTTATGTGGTAACAAATTTCAACAAACCATTATAAATCAATCGAAATAAGCGCATGTTCTATTGTCTATTCACGCCTCACGAAATACTGCATGAACCTTCATGCCTTTTTATCGTAAAAACGTAATAAATTGCATTGGACATAAACTGAATTCAAATTTTAAAATTAATAAAATAGTGAACGTACTCAGCGGGGATTCGAACCAGTATCTTCTGCGCGGCGGACGAGCACGATAACCTCTCGACCATCGAGGTTATTCTGAGATTTACATGAGATGAAATTTCGAAATAAATAGAAACCAGTTCGAAATTTCATTTTCAAAATAATTCCTAAAATACAAAGCCGATCGAGATGAATTCCGGTATTCGATTGTAAAAAGGCGGCTTGAAGGTTTGTACAAGATTTTAGCGGAATCTGACGGATAGATTCTGAAATTTAACATTTTTGTTGGGAAAAAAATATTTTTCGCCCATATTTTTGCGCGTATGTTCTGGGGAACATCGCGTTATAGTTTTGCCCAAATGTCTGTAACTTTCGAATTTTTTGACGAAATTGGTCTCAAACGATTTAGTTCGACTCCCCGATGAAGAATTCGAGGTCAAATTTGATTCTGTCCGTCCGGCCGTCTGGCCGTCCGTTGCCACGATAATTTGAGAACGAAAAGAGCTAGCGACTTGAAATTTTCAGGGTGGGTGGCGCATCGCAATACGACGGACAAGTTCCTTAATGGGCATAATCGGCCCAGTGGTTTCCGAGTAATAATTTTGTTTTCAACCAATATAAATCCGATCGAATTGAAACTTGGTGAGTAGTTGTAGAATATGAACCTAAGCACGTGTGCGAAATTTTGGGCGAATCGTATGGCTAGAAAATTTTATAAAATTAATGAAAAATATTTTTTTTGTCACGATAACCTGAGAACGGAAAGAGATAGCGGCTTGAAAATTTCAGGTTATGTTGTGCATATGAATGCCACATTTGAGTTTGTTTATGAGCATAATCGACCAAACGGTTTCAGAGTTATAGCCATCTGAAATTTGGTGGTTTTTTGTTCCTCATTAACTCGAAAATACTGAACCGATTGAATTCAAACATGGTTATTAGTTGTAGAATGCCAACGCGAAAATGTTTGCGAAATTTGGTGAGGATAGCATTTGTAGAAAATTTTTAATAAATCATTGAAAATAAAAAAAAAAATCTATATATCAGTAACTATACGTTTGAAATTGCTGAAATTTTGCAAGAGCGTTCATTACCTAACTCTACAGCCAAGTTTCAAGTTTTAACACGATCGGTTGAATATTGTTGGAGATTCGAGCATTCTTGTGTGAGTTCAGTAGATGGGTGACCGTTGCCTCGATAACTTTCGAACCAGAGGAGATAGAGACTTGCAATTTTCAGGGTAGGTTGCGTATCCGAAAGGGAGAGTTGAGTTCGTTTTTGGGCATAATCGGTTTAACGGTTTCCGAGTTATATCCACCTGGACTATTATTTCCTTGATACCTCAAAAAATAAATATTCGATTGAAATGAAGCTTGGTAACTAGTAGTAGAAAATCAACACAAAGACGTGTTTGAAATTCTGTAAGAACCGTACTCCTAGAAAATTTGAAAAAAATTACGAAAAAAAAAATTTTAAGAACCGCGCCTCCAGAAAATAAAAAAAAAATCACGAAAAAAAAATTGGTTCAAGCACTGACGTGAAGCCAGAAGCTTTTGCGCGTATGTTCTATTGTCCATTCTTCTGTATTGGACACCCTTAATCGAATTTACCATGGTTAATTATGTAGTCCATTCTCCTGTATTGGACAGTTAATTCGAATTTACCATGGTAAATTTGAATTAAGAGTGTCCAATACCGGAGAATGGACAACATAATTTTCCATGGTAAATTCGATTAAGCGTGTCCAATACAAAAGAATGGACAATATAACATACGCGCAAAAGCTTCTGACTTCACGTCAGTGCTTGAACCAATTTTTTTGCTTTATGATAATTTTCGTCTGAGTTAGAGCCTGTTGAAAAATCACCCAAAATTTGGTAGTTTGTTTCATATCCTTTAATTGTTGTGACTAGTTTCGTTGTTGGGTCTAGTTTCATTGTAAATTTATTCTTACAGTAGTTAGGTCCAATAGTATGAAACCTGCCCTTCACTTTGCGCTCTAAAATACTAATTGCATCGCACCTATTGGCATCTGATAACGCTGTCAGAGATTTCAATAGCCGTACAAGACGCCTACATTCTTTGGGCATTGTGCATGAAAGTTCTCTCAAAGCGAGGGAGGTTCCTTACCTGCGCAATTGCACTTGCAAAATACAAGTCCCACCCTCTCTGTACGGCATTGGCAGCATCAATCAGCAGAGAGGATACTTTGGCGCAGACGTAATGTATTTTCTAAATATTTTATGTAATTTCGTTTTTCGGTTACGGCAACAGGGTGAAAAGTGGATCGCGAACCTGAAAAACAAGGGGTTGGAAGGGGGTTGAGGTCAGCCGGTGTGGGGTCAGAAAGACGTATAGTTTCGAATTAATGGCTATTTGGTTTATTAATTTGCTTAAATAATGAACTTTTGGAATCAGCGATCAAAGTGATCGTAGTACGTAAAATTAAGACCATGAAACATCAGAATCCCCTAAAATGTTTGAACCAATTGATTCATTTTAATGGATGAAAATCAGAGACCGAAAAATTGTTGAAAATAGTATTAGTCTTTCGAGAGACTAGTAGAGATTTAAAAAGGTGATCTCATTTTCTGGTCCTGGAATTGATTGTTGTTCCGCACAGAGGATACATTTAGAGGTTTCATATCCAGATTTATGAAACTTCATACATACAAATTTTCACCGTAATATTCCACAATCTGTTTTGTACGCGAGTAAAAAGTTGTTGTGGTAAGGTGAAAAAATTCTTAAAATCCCCAATTTTCTGTAGTTAATCATTCTGAATGAAATCATCTGGCGGCAATATGCAATTTTTGTATAAAATTATTAATTTCCCTTTGATATTATTATTTTTTTTAAATTATATTTTTTATAATTTTTAAATATTATTGTATAACGCTCTCCGAAATTTACAGTTATATCCTGAGTGAGACTGGGGCCCAGTTAAAAAATCTAAAGAACG
This sequence comes from Halyzia sedecimguttata, assembly GCA_937662695.2. Taxonomy (NCBI): domain Eukaryota; kingdom Metazoa; phylum Arthropoda; class Insecta; order Coleoptera; family Coccinellidae; genus Halyzia; species Halyzia sedecimguttata. The sequence goes on along the minus strand of OW569415.2, from coordinate 64,312,211 downwards.
GATTTATATGTAATTGGTAAGGTTTGTATTTTGTAATGTTCAATCTGAATATTTAGCGCAATATCCTGCGTCCAGTGGTTCCAAAGTTATTCAGAGCGAAATTCAAAAAAGGGCGTCACATATGGACACAAACTTTTATATTTTTAATTTGAAATAATATACATACTTTTGTATAAAATTCAAGGGATAAAGTTCCCACTATACAAATCATTTGTTTCGAATACTGTTAATTTTCATGTAGTAACAATATTTATAGATAACAACAAAGGGAATCTTATCTGCTCTCGTGAGTCATATTTTAAAATTTGAGCTTTGATCTCAATAAATATATGTGAATAAAGTCGTACCGTAAATAGTAAATATTATGCAAAATAGAAGATAAGGTATGAAATTCGCAAAGACATTTTTCTGAACTAACTTAATTATCTTGTTTGAAGTTTGTATAGTAGATATTCAGTACATTTTTCAATACCACTGTGATGCAGATAAAATGACATTCATTTCCGCTTGAAGTCAATTAATTATAACTGCAAATTTATCACTTCTGTTTTACTCTTACATTCCTTTTTTTACGCAAATAATAACTAGCTGCCCGCCCCGGCTTCGCACCGTTGAAATGCTGATACTAAATATACTACAGAAATTCTTTGTATACAACGTTCACAGCATTTTTGTCGTTAGACAATACAAACATGTTTTCTTTAGAGGTTTCTCTTGAAAGAGCGACATATAATTGGCCATGTGAAAAACACTCAACGCTCAAATATTAGCCTGTAGCGTTGAAAGTTGGACCCTGCGACTTATAAATGGTCATTGCAAAATAAATCTTTACTGGAAATTGTAGGCGTTTAAATTGGATCAGTAAATCCGATGGTATCAGAGGAATTTGGGGAATCAATATCCTGGCGAGCCTCACGCTCTACAGATGATTATCTGGCTCTCGGTATTCGATTTATATCCCTATCCTGGCTGTGCCGGCCACCCGGTCAGTACCACTGCAACCGCTATGTACCTGCATTTTAAATCTGCAATATCTTCGAAAATATTCATTTAAATTATATGCTGTAAAGGGCCATATTGATCAATATTAAATGCACAATGCATTTAAGGTACTTAATTCGATCAGGATCAATGCTGTATTGCTTAAAATAGCTTCGTAATCAAGCCATTATTTCTCGTAGAATGTGAAGGATAAAAAATGGTTATTGTGGGTTATCCTAAAGAGACATATACCATCGCGGACTTTTTTGTAGACCTTTTTAAGGTGTACCATACTGCACTATTTTGATCTATCTCGTAGGGTTCAGCCAGCGTTTGCAATGTAAGCGCAAAAAAATGTGTTTATTTACGACATCACATTAGAAACCTCTAAAGTGTTTCTCTAATATATGCATGTATTATACATATAAACCTTCCTATTGCATACATAGGGACAGACAGACAGCGGGAAGCAACTTTGTTTTATACTATGTAAGGTAACGTGCATAAAAATTAAATCTTCACACAAGGAAATAGGATTTGCCCAAAGCTTTCTGCCACTGTTCTGAAAAATTGACATGCATTTTTGACATTTGTCAACATATATTTACAAATCAACTAAAATTATGGTTAGTGAATACCAAAACTATGTACATGTTGATATTTGTTGATATTTCTTGACTTCGTCTTGACTTGAAGTCAACAATTGATATGATTTCAACTGATACAGAATAGGAAAAGTTGACTTTAGGTTGATTCATATGAAATTTGACAATCTAATGTCAAATAATCAACGTTAACTTCCAAGTCAACCTTTAGCGAATAGGCCTGATTCAGGCCTATTCGCTAATATTCGTAATATTCGCAATATGTTTCTTCAATAAATGCTCAAAATATTGTCAATTAACTAACTGACTATGACCTAAACGGAACTCGTTTTGGACATTTCTAATTACTTTGGCGGAAATTAGCCTACACTCCTGTGTTATTCGTTCTTGTAACTGCTCAATGTTTCCCGGCTTGGTCTTGAAAACTTTGCTTTTCAAGTACCCCCCATGAGAAGTAGTGTTAAATAGTGTTAAATAGTGTTAAATAGTGTTAAATAGTGTTAAATCTAGAGACCTGGGAGGCCATTCAAAAGGTCCTCTTCTACCAATCCATCGGCCTGGAAATACATCACCCAGATACTCACGGACAGGTATTCTAAAGTACTAATACTTCCTGCTACAGATTTCCTTGTAAGAAAATGGGTCTTGTTACTGGATCAATAAGCCAAACACTGACTTTTTCTTGATATTGAGTGTGACCTTCCCTCATCCAGTGTGGGTTGTTGTCTACCCAATAACGATAATTTCGACGATTTACCCCACAATTTAATGTAAATGTTGATTTTTCAGAAAAAAGAACGTTGTCTATGTTTACAATATTTCTGTCTAGTAGATCCATAATTTGTTCGCCAAACTGGAGTTTTCTATCTGGATCATCTATAAGGGTGATATTTCTGTGTCTTAAGAATTCTCGTCACTGAAGACTGGCTAATTTCGAGTTCCCTAGCTATCTGCCTAGTGGGAACATAAGGATTTTCTTGGACAGAGAGGAGTACATTCATGTTGACATCCTCAGTGAGGGCACTCTGACGATGATTATTTGTTTTCTTTAAATGTCCATTCTCTCTGAATAAATGAAGAACCTTGCTAACCTTCGCTCGATACAATGCTATACTTATTATTATTTCATTGACTTGAATGAGATTCCTTAATTTTGGAATTAGTTGATGTTTGTTAAATATCTTTTTAAGAAGGAATAAGAAATTGATATTTGGTATGCATGTGTAACTTGATATACCATTTAAGAATAGTCATACAAAATTAGAATTGCCATTTAAAGAAATTATCGATGATGACATATTAAATTTGGGACACGCTATAATCTTTAAGAATTTTCGAGAATATCACAATTTTTTACCGATTCACTACGAAAAAATCATTTTGCAAATTCTCAAATGTCAGTTTCAGAGGACGTTGGAAAAAGTTATTTGGACGCATTTATATATCGATATTTAAAACCATTCGTTGGCCAAAAAGAATCGAATATCCTATATTGGACGTATTTTGATGAACTGAGAAAAAAATTTGCAGATAAGAGATGCTGAAGTAGATATTTTTGTTCCCTTCTGAATGAAGGATATATTTGTGAAATTAATTTCTAAACGCAATACTGACTCGAAATATACCTACCGGTATATTGGACGCATTCCAATGAATAGGAAAGAATATTTTCGGAAATCATTATATGGAATATGAATTTCTAGAACACGATTTCAATGATTTCATAGAATTTTCTTGTTATTTTTCTCCTATACCACAGTTCAGAAATAGCTGAAATTTTGCAAGAGCGTTCAAAATCATAATTTACAGTCAAGTTCTAGATTTAATTTATTGTTTATTGTGAAAATATATTTTTTTCCTGGAAGCCAAGAAGATTTAGGCGAGTTCAGTACCTAGATGGGTGACCGGGTGAACAAACGCGCCAAAACTTCTGGCCTCAGTGCTTTTGCAACTGGTTCACCATTCAGTTGCTATAAACTGATTCAGTCTGTAATTTCGCCGCTATATTTGTTACGGAACTCTTTCATTCTGCGACGTCTCGGACCCATAATCAAAAACCTATTTCCGCCTTCGGTCGTGAAGTTGCTAGCCCAGAATCAGAATTCATCTGAATCCTAATATCGGAACGAAATCCCGACGTGAATTTAGTCGTTCCATCCGAACCACCGTGCATGAAAAGCGTGGGTTTTTTCGATGGCCAAGGCCAACAAGTACACGCACCGGTTCCTGTGCGTTTTATGGCGCTTTTGAGATGCGTCTCCTACCTTGACGTAATAGGCAGAGCTAGCCCTCTGTTTACATCCGCAATAGATCTGTTATTTGGGCGAGCTTCGTGCCTCACATGAGAGCCATGAACTTCACTTGCATGTCTGCTTACTCATTTCGTATTTTAAGTAGGCTTATATGCATCCTATTTTATTTTCGTCTTTCTGCTTTGGGCGCTTTCGCTGTCCTTATCTGCTGGAACCGCACCTATAGGGCGTAGGTTCCTTTGTTTCATCCATATGATTTTTTCGCTTCTTGTTCGTGGATCTTCTTGTATTAATTAAAAAAAAAATGAACACAACTTCAAATAGGAAAATTGATCATTATTGGTGTCATTTTGATGTTTGATAATAATATTTTTAATGAATATCTATCATTCCATTTAATGAAATATTAGAGGCTTGTCTGAGAATTTGAATCTTAAAGTTTTGCACTTCGCCGTTAATGTATGACTGTACTTATTTGTGAACAGCTGGTGGAGAAATGGATAAAACAAGCACTGTTCTATTGTCTACTCACCTCTATTGTGCACTCTACTACGAATTTAGCATCGATATACAGAGTGAATCCAGAAGACCCTTCGTTAGAATATTTCAAGGAAAGACTCGAGATAAACACTTGAAATTTCATAGTCAAGCTTCGTTAGGAGAGATGACAATTGCAGATTCGTTCGACTTCCGGTTTCACCGGAAATGATATCAACTTTCATTTTTTAAATCTAATACACTTTTTTTTCATTGATAAGCAGATTACCCATTGAATTCTTCATTGTTTTAATGTGTCACTTACATATTATTTTCAGAAAATTCGTGTGAAATCTGAAAAACCCTTTAAATTTTCTGAAATAGGGCTTCATTCCAATGTTAATAACTTGTAGATTTTTGCATAAAAAATCCTAATGTTCTAGCTTCTATCAGAAGACATATGCCAATGCTTTTCCTTCGTGTGTATTGAAATACGAAAAAACTTACGCCTCAAGCAACTCCAGGATACGATATTCAGGAAATTCCGCGAAAATTAGTGGGCCGGTATTGTACAGAGTTTTCATTTCATCAGATTTGTATATTTTGAGTTATAGAGAAAACAAAATATCGGATCAGTTTTATTCCAAAACAATTTGGCCGATTCTGCCAATTAACGAACTCAAATTTCGCATTCGGATGCGCACCCTACCCTGAAAATTTCAAGTCGCTATATCTTTCCGTTTTCAAGTTATCGTGAGATACATAATATTTTTTCGTATTTTTTTTTAATTTTCTAGTGATACGATCATCACAAAATTTCACTTATGTCTTTACGTATGTATTCCACAACTAGTTACCAAGTTTGACTCCAATCTGATATGTATTTTTCGAATTATTGAGATATTAATATTCCAGATGGGTATTACTCCGAAACCGTTGGGCCGATTATGCCAACAACGATTTTAACTGTCCCATTCGGAGTTTGGAGAATCATTTGTGTTCCGTGTAGGTTTTCTTACTGCGACCTTTGTTGTCCATACGCCACCTTAGACACAGCACTGATCATTTTTGACCCTACAGTGTATGGTGGCCGCTGGCCGCTACCGTCTAACCAGGAAATATCTTCGCTAGCCCGGGATTGAACCAGTGACCTTCCGGTTCCAAATCCGATGCTCTACTACTGAGCTAGCAAACTACTGAATCGATACAACTCCAGAAGAAGTTGTTATTTATGATGAAGATATCTCTGTTTAGCATTATGAGTCCATGTACCAGCTGCTAACAAATCATCCAAAATCAAAATAGTGTTCTCATCAGAAATTACGTTTTCATTCATTTTTCCATTAATAGTATATTGTACACTACTTTTGCATTATTTTAAGCGCCACCTATTGCTATGCATTTTAGTAATAGTAGAGGAATAGTGGGTTAACAGTGGGATCAGCTTTACAAAAATAAGGTTAAATGGATGATGGGATATCCGAAAAACCTATAACAATTTTAAACTCTTTTACGCCTTTTATTATCAGAGTAGTGATATTTATGATTTTTGTTTCGAAAAATAAATGTTCATAATATATCAGAATTAAGACTACAATTCTGAGTATATTTTTCATAACTCTTTGAGGAATACACTTTTCGGATAGGCTTGCATGCTATATTAATTTGTCAGCATTATATACAGATATAATGCTAATATCCTAAGACAGACAATAGGAAGTATCAACGGTACATAATGAACTAAATTATTAATATCGAGAGAAACTGCAAAAACGTATTCAGAGCTCTAGCTGTTGATTAGTTCTTAAGTGAGGGATTTTTTGCAACAGATTTTTGAATAATTCCCGAAATCTTGTTCGCGATATAGAATGTACCTACTTAAATCCGCAATACTCAATTTTGGCACGAGGTTTCATGACTGAGGGTATCGTTTAGTGTAGATGTTTTAATAACGACTGAACAGTTTTTAGGATGAATTAATTCGTGGTTTTTAAATCTTTTCAATGTTTTCGTTCTATCCATTGCATTATATCAAATTTTGTTTCGTACCTACCTTATTTCTTAAGAGTCTAGCTGGTGTTAGGGAATCTGAAAATTTCATTATAATAAAGTAAATTCCAACAAAAGAGTTGACAATTTTTTTGCCAAGAACTTCATTCTCGTGGATAGTTTTTCGGTCTTTTCTTCTATTCGCAGCCGACAAAAGCGATAACTTCATCAGATACCCGCAAATACTCAGATCATTTCGAAGATCCGAACCTCCAGGTAGGTCCTTATCATGGACATAGAATTCGGAAAGGTCCAACGTCGTAAAAAGTTAATAAAGTAAGGCTAAAAAGGGTTTTTGGGAAAACATCCACGTATCATAGGATTGTCGGCATCGTCGTAGCAGAAAAGAACAATCACATTCAAGTCCGTACGCACCGGGTCGGTGCTAGAGTCAAGTGCATTTCTGTCTCCCATAAAAATGTGGCTAAACTTCCACACTCGCAACGACTCAAGTTCCTGTCCTAGGCCAGCAAAACCAGACAGACTTTCCTAGACGATGCAGTCGAAAATTGTGAGACGGAAAGAGGGCAAAAAAGGATGGGGATATAGCATATTTATCTATTTTACGATTATTGAACTAGTGGGCTAGTACTTCGATTGTTCTTCGGATGAATGCAGGATAATTCGCTTAGTTGTCAGCAGATGTCTGTAAAAAAAATGTTTAAGCAAGTTGAATTCGAAAAATTGAAACGTCCTCATTTCAATACAAAATAACGTATTTGAATTAAATGCTGCGAATTTTACACAAATCTAAATTATTTCCTATTCAAAATATAATGATTTTTTTCTCCATAAGTTTGGAACCACTACACAGCACATTCCAGTGAACAATTGTAATTGAGAATTACAACACTAATAATATACCTTCCAACTGACATATAAATCCATTGATAAGTTGTTGACATTTTTTTTCAACCCCTAATTTTGAATACTAAACATAAATCTATCCCAATGAAAAGGGTCGTCTCTCAATTTTTACGCCAAGTTTCATAATGTTCTTCCAACAATGAACTTTCTGTTCTTATTTTGTGCGTAATGGGAATTATTACTTAAATTTTATTTTTGTTGGGTAGCAAAGGTTTAGTATCTGGGAAAATAATAAAACAAAATCAGTGCATAGGGACACAAAGAGAGAGAATCAGTGTATTTTTAATATGAAAAAATTAACCCTCGTGTGAAATTTGCAATGTTTTTCCAATCGAATCGAGTAGCTTCTTCATTGAAATTATTCATATGATTTGCAAGCTGTTTACGTATATTAGTAATAATATTATACATCTTTGCAATAAACTGCATGAAATTTGTAAGAAAGCGAATAAAGTTGGCAAATCGCCAATGAAACATTCGAAATTACAAAGAAATAATGAATCTCGAAAAAAAATTATATTATTTAAAAAGAGTTTGAAATACTTGCAATTATTTCAATTCATTAATATACAAAAGTCTTTGGTGAATATGCTACAAGGAGAATATGAATTTTGAAGCCTGCTATATAATGTACATCATTTCGATTCTGGATCATTATTTGTATATTTTTGCGCTCGCACCTGGGCACTATCAGTTTGACAATATTCAGCCAAAAATGATCTTTAACAATTACATTGGACTCACGATATTGAATTAATGGTCAAAATTGATTCTCTTCGTCCGGCCATTTGTAGACAAAATAAGTTTCGAAAGAATAAACTTAGAAAATGCACATCCAAAAAAATTCAAATCGAGGAATCTTGGAGGCCGCATTACTAGAAGTAAAGATAGTCTTTTTTAAAAACTGTTTGATATCTCAAATCTCAAGAACAATTCACTAGATTTATATACAGTGTGGAAAAGCCAAATGGAATAAATTCATTATCTTGGTTACTGTAAATATTTATGGAAAATCCCGAAATACATCAAATTTAAATTTCCAATTGTCATTATTCTTCCTACCTTCAACCCCCTTCGAAAGACAGGTACAACCCCCAATTTTTTTAATAGAAAGTATGGGCTTGTGATACATTATTTGAAAGGTCTCGTCATTCTCTATTCAGAAATATTATCACTTCCATGTTTATTACACAATCAAATCAGAAAAAAAATCAAATCATGTGATTAACAAAATTCATTATAATATTCGCTCGAATATTCCCATATCTTATAATAAAATAATACTAAACTACTACATCTACTTCATCAACATTCATAATTTTTTTGATACATCATCACTTGAATTTATTATTTTCCAATTTGGTTTTTGCAATAGACATGAAAGTGATAACATTTGTGAATAGGGAATCACGAGGCCTTTCAAACGATTTATTACAAGCCCATACTTTCTATTTGAAAAATTGTTGGTTGTACCTGTCTTTTGAAGGGGATTGAAGGTAGGGTTCGCATTTGTAAGAAGGAGAAAGACAATTTAAAATTTAAATTTGACGTGTTTTCCACACTGTATGCATACAAATACAAAGTAAAAGGCGATTTAAAAACAAACAAACATCTATCTAATAGATAATAATATTAATAAATATTTTCTTGGATCTCAGATAAATACCAATATAACTATGACAATAAATTTTAACGTTTGTTGGATTGGCTTATTCATCTAAATGCAAATTAGTGACAATTCCCTGTATGTACCCATTTCAATTTTTTTCAGTGACCGTAGATTTTAGTAACTAGTCTAGTGGTGTTACAAATCATTGGAATCTATTGATCATTCAATAAACAAGCTCGCCAAATATAGTTACTCCATGTCAGTGTTTTAATTTTTTTATTAATGTTATTTTTATTATATTTTTAAGTTAAAATTTCTTAGTCAATTATGACATTTTCTATTGTGTCTAGGATCCTAGATACCATACTCATTCTTTAACCAATGCATATCCCTAGAATAGTGCGATCATCTAGCATCCACTCCCCACCCCCCTCGCACCGAACGCAACTTTCCCCACTCCCAAACCGCGACACCCACCCCTCTACACCCGCCCCCGCTTGTTGCGTGTGTCTACGGTCCAAAATACACTAGCTACGCTACACAACCCCCACTGTCTACGTCTTGGGGTGGCCGATAACCATTTTCAGAATTCGTGCGAGCGTTTTGACGAAAAGTCGTACATTGCGTAAAAAAGTGCGCACAGTGTGCGTGTGTGTGCATTCCGAGCAGATCGCATTCTACATCGATGCTATCATTTCACTATAAGTTTGGCCTACTGCAACGTCATAACATGCTTAAAAGCTGATGGACCTATATTTTGTTTGTTTTCATCTAAAACGATTTTAGTTTTTTTGGTACGCTTTTAGCTGTGCCACCCACTACATAGGACATAAACATTTCGTAAGTATTTTTAGATTTTCCACTATTTGTATTTTTAGGTCAATGCCGTCAACTTCTGCAATTTTTTCAAATTCATCCATTCGTAAATTCTTATAATTATTTTTTATTTTTTTTAATTCCCCTTTTCCTCAAATTTTGCGCTCTTGTTCAACACCCTCATAAGACCATTCACAGCCATCTGTCAACTTGCACCCAAATTTCTGTTCAGCTTTCCTGAATTTAATTTATTTTAGTTGGGGCCTCCTGGAGCTTGACTCGCATTGCATGAATTGTGGCATTTTATTATCTATTCGATTTCCTGCCCTGCCAATTGCTCTGTAATAATTAGATTTATATTGTACTGTATGACTATCAATGTTGTGAATAAGTTTCTCCAATGTTTGTTCTGGACGTGCGATGTTTGTATTTTTAAAATTTTTCGAGGTGTTGTTCTGATATATTTTGTATATTTTCAAACACGTTGAATATAAATCTCGAATTGTTTATAACTAAAGGTTGGAAATAGAGGGGTTGCTTCATCATTATTATTATTAATTCCAGTTTTTGAAAGATTTGTATTGAAAATTCTTCAATGTAAAAAATTTGATGAAATTCTTATAAGAAAGGGGAGGAGTTCCGATTTTATTGTTGGTATGATAAATTTCCACATGATAATGGGGACCCCACATTTTGTGAACTATTTCCAGCTAAACCCTCTCTGATGATTTTTGTATTCTTTATGTGTTCACTATTGCAGAAGGTTTGGCGCAGTGCCAAGCTATACCTTTTTATTGTTTTTTATTCGCGCACCAGAAACTCTTCTATAATTAAAATTACATCGAATAATTTAATACAAACAGTATGACTGGGTTAACACACTCGAAACTCAGTTTTCGGTTCATAAACATCTATTATCAAATTCGAAAACTCGAACTTCAAAGTCATACAGATAGATTTCATTATCTAAAAACACAAACAAGTCTTCAGTTGCATAATGTTAATGACTCTTGAAATCGATAGTGCTAATAACAATGCTGAAACTGGCTTGTATCATTGCGTTAAAAGAATTTACAGGTCCTTCCACCAATTCATGGGTATTCGTATAATCAATGCATCAATATTGAATTGATTCATTTACAATTGTTTTATTTGGGATGAAATGGTGTTATGGTTCTCCAAAATTTTTTGGGCATTCATCTGATTCAAATACATTCTGCGAATTCCCAGACAAAAATCGAAGAATTACTCTGAACTCTCATTGAAATGTTTTATTATTTCATTTTAATTTATTTTATTTGCTGTATAAACTGTATTTTCCGCTCGCAGTTTAAATATTATTATTATTATATTATTATAGCTCTGTGGTCGATAACGAAATGTCAATTTTTGGAATTCATGAAAGCCATATGATATGTTGTCTATGATGAAAGCTTTCAGGTTTAAATGTAGGTCTTGTCTGATTCATATTTTCTGAAGGTATGAGGATAAATTACATATATTGTCCCCACGGTATTAATAATACCATCAACAGCATAAGCTAAATATTTACGCCATGAAATCTACTATTATAGGGGCGTTAATATATCTTCAATACCTGAATTTTGAGCAAAACCGATATGAATGAGTTGGGGAAGGCATGAGGTCTTATGTAGGGCGCGAAGTTCCGCGAAAATTAATGGGTCGGCATTCTACAAGTAATCGCCGAGTTTTAATTGGATCAGATTTGTATAATATGAGTTATAGTGGAAATATCAACAAAATTTCAGTATAACTCCAAAACCATTTGGCCGATTATCCCAATTAACGAACTTAGATGTCGCATTCAGATGCGCAACCTACCCTGAAAATTGCAAGTCGCTATCTCTCTCCGTTATCAAGTTATCGTGAGATACATTTTTTCGTAATTTTTTTTTATTTTCTATTGGTACGGTCCTCACAAAACTTCTTCATGTCGTTATTCTACAACTAGTTACCAAGTTTCCGTTCGATCGGGTCTGTATTTTTTGAGTTATCGAGAAAATAATATTCCAAATGGGTATAACTTCAAAACCATTGCGCCGATTATACCCAACAACGAACTTAACACTACCATTCGGATGCGCAGCCTACCCTGAAATTTGGAAGTGCCTATCTCAATTCGTTCGAAAGTTATCGAGGCAACGGTCTCCCATCCTGCTACTGAACTCACCCAAGGCTGTTCGGATTTCCAACAATATAGAACCGATCGTGTTCAAACTTGGATCTTGGCAGTAGATTTAGGTTTTCAAGGCTCTCGCAAAATTTCAGCTATGTCGGACGAATAGTTTCTGATATATATAATTTTTTTCAATAATTTTGCAAGAATTCTACAACTAATTACAGATTTTGAATTGGATCGGATTCGTATTTTTCGAGTTATTATGGAAATAACAACCAAATTTCAGATGGGTATAACTACAAAACTGTGCGGCTGATTATGCCTATTAACAAACTCAAATGTCGCATTCAGATGCACAACCTACCCTAAAAATTGTAAGTTGCTATCTCTGTCCGTTCTCAGGTTATCGTGACATAAATATTTTATTTTAAATATTTCGATATTTTGCCAATATCTTTAACAATATAGATCCGATCGGGTTTAAGTCTAAAACTTGGGTGTAAAATTAGATTTTGAAGGCTCTGGCGGAATTTGGGCGATATCTGATGGATAGTTCCTGAGATACAGATTTTCTAGTTATACGATCATCACGAAATTGTGCGTAAGTCTTTGTGTCGGGATTTTAAATCTTACTACCGAGGTAACATTTCAGATGGTTATAACTCCGAAACTACTAGGCGGATTTTGTCCTTTAATGAACTTAACCTACGCATTTGGCTCTTAACCTACCCTGTGAAATTCAACTCTCTTACTCATTTCGTTCGCGCTTACAATGAAATCTAACCTCGGATTCTTCATCAGTGATTCTTTTAAGATCATTTTCGGCTGAAAATTCGAAAATTACTGAGATTTTACAATTTGATAGGCACACTGTTCAGGAGAATAAGCGTGCCAAAAATTATGTTCATGTCAATTTGACATTGAATGTAACTTTGAAGGAAACAATGATTCCGTTCATCAGGAATTCCATTATTTTTCAACTTGTCTGCATACAATGCTGCCTCAAGAATTTATCAAAACAGGCCATTCATTTCCCATAGGGTGAGACAGGGTGTCGTCACTTCCTGCCCCTCGCACTAAACTGCATTATTTAAACGTAACTATCGGTCCAAACAATGACTGCTCTATTTCGCATTCACCCGTATCGAACATTTCACTAATATCAAATCTGAAATTCGTCACAAATCATCATTTACCATCAAGGAAGTCCGCTCTATTTTACGATTGCAATTTTTGTAACCAGTTACCGTATTTTCGAAAGTCATCTAATACTTATCGACTGTTTTATGGAATAATCGGATTCTAATATATTTTTAATACAAAAAACAGCGTTTTTATTCGAGACAATCTGGAAATAGGCATTTTCGAGAACGACCGTGCGATGTGACTCTTATAAAATTTCAAATTAACCTGTTTTATGCGCTACTAGTTTTATTTTTTCTATCAAATTCAAAGTTCGTATCAAGTATCTATTGGTTTGGTGAGTTCTACATATTACCCAACATTTGTTGGAAAAAATATTTTAAAAGCATTCAAGTGAAGTCAGTAGCTTCAACGCGCTCATTCTTTTGATGATCACCGTGAGCGTTAAAATGTATGGAATAATGGAATTTACTTTCTCTATTTCAGTATCGTAATCGTTCATTCCAGCACTAAAAACAGTGCTAGAATGAACTCATTCCCGCATTGTTTCTAGTTATATTTTTCGTTTTGTGGTAGTCAGCACTGACATTCGATCTTATCAAATTTCAACACACGTCAATTATTGTCAATATAAGACAATCTGGATAAGGTGGAATAATTGTTGAGAGGAAAGGTTTTATTTTCATAAAAAAATAAGGTACTAGAGATTTCCTTCTTGCTAATTTTGAATCATTCATGATATTAGGGAACTGTTAAATCTGATCTCCATGCTCTACGTACTATTCGAATTCCGTGATCTGTCAACTTTCGTAACAGTCACACCAACTGCCAAGATACAATACAAAACTCACTAGGATGTATAATCCTAATTTTTCATTAAACTTCAACAGTATTTTACAAAACTTGCCTGAAATAGAGAAAATATCGTCTAATACTCGTTGCAGAAGGCAATTCCAACTCATGCGTACGAAAACTCGCTCCTTCGTCGCTCGTTTTCGAATTTCGCATTCGTGTTTGAATATCAGCCCATTCTGCAACTTGTTTTAGAATATACTATTCTCCCCTTTCAGGAATACCGAAAAATGGTTTGATACTTTGATAGGTCAAAGTAATTTATTTTTTAAGGAACATTTTCCCGTTAATTTTTGCTAGTCATGACACCTTCAAGTATCGTTTTCACAATGAAAATGAGTATATTTGGTGAAGACTACATTTCAAAATTTTGACGTTATATCATGTTTATCAAATTTAAAAAGTTAATTATCTCTAGAATTATCGACCCAAATGGCGTTACATAATCTGCATTACTGAATTCCGAATTGGATGATCTATCCAGAGCATGAAAAAAATAGGAGCTTACAATTTTAAAAAAATATCGATTTCGTCACTGCTTGTTTTCGGGAAATGGTAGAACAATAAGAATTACAAGAATAATGGAAATCCATTATTCTATACTTTGGACGCTCACTGTATTTCACAGATCACCGTTAACTACTGAAATTTTTTGATATTAGAAATCCATTATATCAAAAAAACAAGATTTCAAATGGGCATATACCGGAAACTTTTTGAAGTAGGTATACAGCGTGTCCCAAGTTCGAGTGCCTATTAGACGTTTCTGGAGAACTGTACAAGTGTACATATTTGAAATCTGAAAATTGGGATTATGATATTGCTTCAAATTCTCTACAGAGCTGAAATATTTTCGAAGCCCAAGCACTTCCGGTTATCCAGGGAGTGAAAAAATATTAAATAAAAAAACTCAGAAATTATTGAATTTAGGAGCATAATCATGTTAGAAAACTATCATTATTTTTCACCGCAGAATCCAACGCAATCATAAAAAAATTAGGGTTCTAATTTGAAAAACAGAAGTTATAGCCAATTTTTGATCACAATTTTCGACACAAAATTTGAAACACCCAGAGATGTTATTTCTGTAATTCAAAAGATGCATGACCTTTCCACATTCTTCCTCTTCGATGTTGTAAAAACGGTTCACGCTCAGGATTTTTAAAATAAGAATAATGAACATAATACTGACTAAACATATTTGACCTTTTTCCTGTTTTTTTTCGATATTTTGAAAACTAATCGATTGAATACAATGGTTTTAACAGTAATGTATTCAATATTGAATAATCGATCATACCAGGAATGCAAAACTTGAAAAAAAAAAATTATCAAATTTATTTTGACTCCCTGTATAACCGGAAGTGCTTGGGCTTTGAAAATATTTTAGCCAGGAATCAAAACATAAATTTGTTTTGTATTATTGTACCTGGTATCGTTTTTTAGAATTGGCAACACGGATAGTTTGCGTCTTATTATGAATATATGCATGTTTATTCCTATTTCAATCTTTTCTCCCCTCAATTCTTATCCTTTTTTAATTTGATTATTATTTTATTTTTATTTGTTATATTTGGTGTATAAACCCGCCTTTATTCTTTTTAAGAGTGAATGGACAGAGTTGAATTTTATCAACAATTCTTCATCAGTTAGTTACAATACAATACAATAGTTTGAGTCTATTTTCGTCTCATTGTAAATTGTAAAAGTACGGACATTTGGTTAAAGTGATAGCAACAGCAGGTACCTACGAGCGCGCGAAAATTATCGATTCTCCGGACTGTTTTCTTTCAGTGCGCAATTCCTTCCTAAATTGAAAATGTTCTTTGCAGAAAGGAAATTGCTAATCTTCAGCTGGCCACTATAATGGCACGTTTCATATCCTGACTAATATGCTGGACATGCGAAGAAAGTGAGATATTCGTAGGAAAGTTTAAGACTCAATTATTCATACTTGGCGTTTTAATCAATATTTGCCAATTTTCTTCAGATGTTAGGTTCCCACAACTCCTATCAAGTAATACTCATTCTATAGAGAATTGCACAGTAGATGGAAGGGAATTCCAAAAATTGGAATAAGGAAAAACGAAGAAGGGATGCTTTCAGGGGTCAGAAATGTTTCTCACGCCTTTTCTTCATATCCGAATGTAACTAATACATAGTTTAAATCGTTTTTCCACCATAGTTAGTTGTCGCAAACTCCACAAGTATGAACAAATGTATTAATTCAGATTTGGTTATGGAATTCTAAATGAGCATGACTTTGTTTATTAGAACGGGATTCGCTTGCATCGTTGCTCTCTATTTGCTTCGAAACCACGATCCTTTTACACCGCCGGTTCAGGAGATATTGAACTTTTTGTCCGCCCGTGCGTGGACCCTCCTGACAGCATTTTGTGGCAGGAAAGCATTCCTACACACAAAAGCTCACTGCTCGCAGATTAAAACTACAAGAGTAATAAAATACTAACGAGTAATTGCGCTCCATTCCGAATATAAAAATATTTATGAAGAACACCCATGAAAGAATTTTAGCTCCTAAAAGGCTTACGTCCCATAGCAATCAACATCGGTTTTTTGTGTTCCAAGCATTTCGGTCTGATTGACAGATTTTCAAGCGCAAAAATTCATTGTCATTGTCGAACTGGTTGGGTCAGGCGTACTTAAGGGGGGGAGTCTTAGTATTGTCTATAAAAAGAATGGATAGGATTCGGATTTTGAGTCATATTCCTCCCCATTACAAACAGCTATCTACGCCACTGCTGGTTGATATTAGGCTGGTTTTCCTGTCACGCTGACGGTCGGCGCTGACGGTCAGCGCTGATCGGTCAGCTCGGATCCTTTTAGTATCGCGCTGATCACAAAAAGAAATAGAAGGATGCTATTGTCTCTGGCTCACTGAATGTGGAGGCTTGTCGGCGCCAGCTAGTCAGCGGCGCCGACGCGCCGGCGCGTACGTGCGCGTATTTAGCTCAGCGCTGACGGCCGTCAGCGCTGCGTGACTCGAAAACGCTACCTATAGCTACATACATATTGACTCATCAGCGCCGACCGTCAGCGTGACAGGAAAACCAGCCTTACTCTGATTTCGATACATCTTTGAAAGTCGGCTGGTATCATGTGCTATCGCATTGACACAATAAGGAACAGTTTCCTTAGTTGTAATATCACTGTTTTTGTCCACCATAAAAAAAAAACATTTTGACGAGTTAAACATTACTATTTCTACTGCCACAAATTTTATAAAACAAATCTAAAGTTGGGCATTTCGCTCGATATTTTCCTAAAATTACTTGAGTACTTTCGTATATTATTAGATATTAAAAAAATAGCTACTATACAGGGCGTTTTTGATAAAATGTCAATTCATAGGTCCTTATATTTGACTGATTTAATTCATAGGTTAATTCTCGGAATAAATTATTCAAAGTAAAACCAATGCTATACATTACTCCGCCACAAACAATGAACTGTTTATTTTCGAACCAAAAGTTAAAATATGTATTTGAATGGGTCCTTACGCCACTACAAACACAACACTTTTTATTTTTGACCCAACAATGAATGTATGTATTTGAGTGGGTCTTTGCACCACCACAGACACAGCACTGTTTATTTTCGACCCAACAGTGAATGCTATGTATTTGAGTCGAAACTAATCGTTTGAGACCATTCTCGGTCAAAAAGTGGAAAGTTTTTTTTTGGAAGTTTGTGTTTACATTCAGATTTATATTCTTGGAAATATTATTTTTCTCCTGGAGCTAAGCAGCTTTGGGTGAGATCATGGTGAAGGTTGACCGCTCTGACTATAAAATTGAACTGCGCGCCAAAGCTTTTGGCCACTGTGCGTTTCTTACTTGTCTTAAAAAACGGAATAACTCTTACTCAAGATAGCTATATAGAATGCTGCACAAAATAAACTTATTATTCGTAAATGTAATAATATACAGGGGGTTCCATTTGTAATAAGCGAGCTGATATCCATTTCCGGTATAACCGGGAGTAATAAATCATTGCAAATATTTTAAAAAAGAAGATTCGTTTGCGTTATGTATTATTATTAAATTTCAAACAGATCCACCGTATAATAGTGATACAGTTGAATTTATTAAAGTTAGTTTTAATATGCTTAGTGGTATGATTCTCATGAAATTCAGCATAAATATTTAGTAGTAGCCAATTGATCTTGTATCAATAAAGTTTATTATTATTATTATTATTATTTAGTATATTAAAGTGTTGTTTTCCATTTTTGAATTCATAATTTCTGTGATATTAAGAAAACAGAATTCTAAACAATATTTCTGGACCCAATGGGTGGGATCATGCTCATTCGCGAACTTTGTCTTTCTATTTTGGCAAATACCTACCCTGCAAAAATCAAGTATCAAGAAACGTGCTGTGTAATCGCTCAAGACCATTTTCATCTGTGTAAATTCGTAAAATATGGGCAACATGATAGAGACTTGGTACAAGCGCTCAAAAAGCAGGTATAACACGGTGTTTACACAAGCTTCCAATTAATAAAAAAAAATACATTCGATATATGAAAACAAAAATACTAAACAAAGAATTTCATCGTCCGCAAAACAGTCCGAACAGTTATGCTGAAATAAATTCACATCCAACTGAAATCCGAAAAAAAAGTTGCAGTTATCCAAAGGGGTGGAAAACAGAGGAATGATATCATTCGCAAAAGTGTCCTTTGTTCTTCGGAACCCATCCTTCTGGTCGGGGGTTATATCGCAATGCAAGTTTTTATAAGGGTGCTATCATCCAATAAAAACCCCTATCCGTCTACGGGACGAACGGGTTGTAGCATTCATAAAGCATATTCAAACTAGTATCTAATTTCGGTTGAGTCCAAGCAGTTAAAATTTCTTCTAAGCTTGGATTGTCCCGTTGGAGAATCTTTGGGTTCCAGTGGAATTTTGCCGAATTATAAATATTCAAATAGTGTAAATGGCTATTAGTAAGTGTTTCAATATTTTTATTTAATAATATTGCATAGATTGTAGTTTTATATTTTCAAACTGTAGATCTCAGTATCCGAAAAAACAAATTTCAACCCCTTCGAAGCTTTTACAGTTTATGTTTATTCCTAATGACATTCAATTGCGAATTTTATCGAATTAAGTATATTCAAATAGTTTAAATGGCTATTAGAAAGTGTTTAAATATTTTTTCTATATTAATATTGCATAAATTATAGTTTTATATCTTCAGACTTTAGATTTCAACCCCTTCGAAACTTTTACAGTTTAGGTTTATTCCTATAATGACATCCAATTATTGCGAAGCGTATTAATCAGATGTAATTGTCGCTAAAATTCACTTCGTGTGTTGAAAACTGCATGAGAGTATATTTTTGAATTTATTTACTTCGGCCTATAATTCTCGATAATAATAATTTCACAAGAAAGTAAGAAATTACAAAGCTTTTATCTTGAAATTTATATAATACCTTATTTTGCGAATTCTGTAAAAAAATTATCGAATTGAACGCCAACATTTGTGATTAAATAAAATCTTCGAATAACCTTTTTGCGCACATGTTGTGCGCAAACAGCGTGCTATCATTTTGCCCAAATGTCTTTAATTTTCGATTTTTTTGCCGAGATGATCTCAAATGATTATGTTCGAATCACTGATGAAGAATTCGGGGTCAAATTCGATACTATCCGGCCGGCCGTCGGTTGTCACGATAATTTTCGAATGAAAATAGATAGGGATTTGAAAATTTCAGGGTAGGTTGCACATCCAAATGCGACGATTGAGTTCGTTAATCGGCATAATCAGCCAAAAGGTCCTCAATGTCCCAAAAAATACAGCAGAATATCAGCGGAAGAAAAAAAGATTTCTTCAAAAATTGTATAGGTATTTGCGAAACTATCTGTCAGATGCCGCTGAAATTTCGCACAAAACTTCAAATCGCCTTTTTAAAATCGAGTATAGAATTTCTACTCAAACGGCTTCTTATTTCCGCAATAATTGTGAAAATAAAATTTCGAACTGGAATCTACTTCTTCTGAAATTTCAAATCAAGTAAATCTTAAAATTGTTACAACACCTCGATAGCCGAGATCTTAGCGTTCACTATTTATTTTATTATTTTAATTCAGTTGATACCCAATGAATTTTTTTGCATATTAACGTTGAAAAGACGGCGTGGAGGTTCATGCAGTATTGCGTGAGGGTATGTGAGGCGTGAATAGACAATAGAACATGCGTGCAAAAGTTCCTGACTTGATGTCAGTGTTACCCTCGATTTTTTTCAACAATTCTGAACAAATTTGCGTAATACCCTGCATGCATAAAAATTACTTAGCCCACCCTAATCGTGAAACTTTCTCATCTGATCAAGTCAATTTATCAAATCGGAAAAACATCAACGAAGCATTATCATTGCTTGCAGGAAATCCACATTGAGGAAGTGCGTCCAATTTAGGTGGTGCATTTACCAAATTCACCAGAATAATGGTGAAAATCCATTATCGCGAGGGATAGGCTAGTGTAGTACAAACACACAATATGATAATTCACATTTTTTCCTACGATTCCGTGTTCACGAGGATATTGAAAAATAACACATTCAAATTATGGGTCATATCTCCTTCTATATATCATTACATTAGATAAGCCATCGTATTAAAGCAGAGATGAATATTTTTAAACAGAATTCCATATTTTCAGGCACCATTTTTACAGATGAGTGAAAGGTCGAATGAAACAATTCTTTAAAAATACTGACGTGGAGCAAAATAGCTGCTTGAAGGTTTGTGCGGAAGTTCAGCGAAATCTTACAGATAATTTCAAAAATATGACATTTTTGAAGAAAATTTCAATTTTTTATTTAGTTATCAGATACTCATAAAATTCCGCACAAAGTTGCGAGTCAGTATTCTACAACCAATCACTAAATTTAAATTCAATCGGATATGTGTTTTTTGAGTTATTGGGGAAATCACAACAAAACTTCAGATAAGTTTATCTTCGAAACCATTTGGCAGATTATGCTCATTAACAGACTTGAGCGTCCTATTTGGAGGCGAAATTTACCCTGAAAATTGCAAGTCTCGATCACTTTCCGTTCGAAAGTTATTTTGAAAACTCTTGATTGTCGCGACGACGGACTTTTGTTTAGCATCCTATTGCAATCGGTTTTCCCTTACAACGGACGGCCCGTCGGACAGAATGGAACTTGACCTCGAATTCTTCATTAGTGAGTCGATTGATTACCATTTGCGGCGAAAAATTCGAATATTACAGACATTCGGGCAAAATGATAGCACGCTGTTCCCTAGAATATGCACACATAGGTCAATTTTCGTACAATTTGTGTAAAATTTGCCGCGATTTTTATTTTTGATTCGAAAAACCATGATATTTTCTTATCACGTCTTACAGATACCTAGTACCTTTATTATATTAAAAAGATTAAGCATCAATACTTAACCATCGTTCAACAATGTATCATGGTGAGAATTGCTTTCCGATTATTCTCATTGTTTCTTTTTATTTTCAGTCAAAATGGAACAGCTGCAAAATTATTGCTTGCGATGGAATAATTATCAAACGAATTTGGTTAAAGTTTTCGACGAAATGCTCAAAAATGAGAATTTCACGGATGTAACCATCGTTACCGAGAATGGCGCCAAGTTCAAGTGCCACAAAATGATTTTGGCCGCTTGCTCAAAGTTTTTCCAAGACATTTTCATCAACGTTCCTTGCGAGCAACACCTCGTTGTGCTCTTGAAAGATGTCAAATCCAACGACATGAGTCACATCTTGGAATACATGTACACAGGTCAAGTTAATGTAGAACAGAGTCGATTAACATCAATAATCAGGACAGCTGAAGAACTGCAAATCAAAGGCTTGACCGGAGACGAAAAGCTGACGAAAGCGGAAGATGAACCAATGGATGAAGTTCATCCCAGAAGAACGCCCTCGAGCCACGGCCAAACCGTTGTAAACAGCAGCAGCAATATGCATTCCCCTCCCCACTCGACGAATTCCATGTACAAAAATCCCTATGCGAATATGTATTCGAAAGTACACCCCAGTGATAGAGCGAATATGAATTTACCCATGTGGCATGTTCCGGGTCTACCTTTGGCACCCCCGCCACCATCATCAGAAAATCCTTTATCTAATCATTTCTCTGGACCTTCACCACCGACAATGATGTCTGCCTATGAGCAACCTACATCCGAAGTATATCATCACAGAAGGAAGAAGTTCTCCAGTGTGATGATGCCTAAGGACACCCCCATCTTGAGAACGGTTTTGGGACAAGGCCAGGATTTGTCACAGCCTGTCAGCCTCGTTGTCAATCATGGTGATATCAAGGAAGAAAACGTTGACCACGAGTCTTTGAAAAAGGTGAGCCTCATATCCATGTGTATCTACAGTGCGCGAAGCTCGCAAAGAACTGAAGATTTACTTTCATGCACTTTTTAACTGCAAAAGCTTTTGCAATGCATCATTCTTACACCAAGTTTATTGGTATTTGAATCTGACGTTTCAGCGAGCTTCACACTGCAATATAAACATTATGAACAAGATTATAAACACTACAAATATAGGAAGAGCTTTTGTCTCAAATGGAAATTATTCAAATAAATATCCATTTCGATAAAAAAGAAATAATCTGCATAGTAGATGTACAGAAAGATGCTTACGGTTCTGGTCGCGACTGTATTTCTCATTAGATCAATGTATGAAAAAGCAATTGGCCTATTCTTTGACCTCCTTTATTTCAGCACATGGGGACCGAAGAACCACCAGAAGACCAATCTTCAAACGACTGCCATACCGAGGAAGACGTCAAACCTAGAATAATCGTGCCGTCATCTTCGCCCCTATCGTTTACACACGACATGAGGCTAGTATCACCTAGCATAGCTAACTACGTACCTATTCGAAAACCAGAAAGTAATAAACGATATAAGCAATATTCAAACCATGATTTAAACGGAGCTCTAGATGATGTGAGATCTGGTATGTCAGCCCTAATGGCCGCCAAAAAACATAAAGTTCCATCTAGGACGCTTTACGATAAAGTGAAGAAATTGGGCATCAAAAATGAAAATGGCACCGGAAATGGAAGACCGGTAAAGCGTGGCTCGACTTGCAGTCCACCCGACTACATCATACCAGATGACCAGTTGGGTTCACCTCGAGGACCTTCGGAAAGTGAAGAATTTTCGTTGAACAATAATGCGTCTGTAACGAAAGCCTTTCTGCAGCACGCTGGAGAAGATGCTTTGAAAGCCATGGCATTAGCAGCCGCCGCGCAGGCTTTACAGAAATCAAACCAAGGATATACGTCGAACTCATCTTTAAGTCCTCAATTGAGATTTATGGCTTATAATCGAATGTCATCTCGTTGCTCTGCTGACAGCGATAACCATAGCGAATCCCCACAAAGAGAAAGAGAACATGACGAGGATCAAGTTGAAGACTTATCAATGAATAGAAGGCAAGAAGGGGTAATTGTAACTCCTATGAATCAAGTATCTGCAATAATAAATGATGAGACCCAAAGAGATAGAAATGACGATTCTAGAAGAAATGTAAACTTCGAAAATACAACGTAAGTTAATGACCCAATATACGAACTGCTGCGTTTGTTCAAGCAAGTGATCTTTCTCTATAAATGTGTTTCTGTGATTCTTTAGCAGTGTGTGCAGCTAAGGCATGCGAACAATAATTTCTCCATGAATAATGGAGTATCTAGCTCTTAGCTAAGGTGCTTCAGAAATCCCTTCTTCATTGTGCCCCAGATTTATACCCACAGTTGCGAGTGTAGGATAAGTGAGGGTAATATCCAGAACCTATTCCCATCTTCGCGAATAAAATTCATCGTTGATTTTCTGGATGAACCATAAAGGAGAAACCTGTCAAGAGGATTAGCTCATGGAAATTTTACATAAAAGAACTTGGGTCAATTGAATAATTTAATGAATGAACTGAATTCATTTATAAGTTTCTAATTTGAATAATAATTTATGCAAAAATTTTGAGAGATATTCTCTTTAATATTGTTCATTTCATTTGTGCTAAAATATTTGATTGACTCAGTTTTTAACTATTAATTATAAGGCGAACCGTTTTCTCCCTGAAATTAATTTAATTAATCATCTTTTTCATTAATATATTAACTTGATACTTCCTACTCTATTTCGTTTATAACTTTTACTGTCATTTTTTTCAATGTTTTTTATATCTGTTAAGAGATGTCATATTATCATGAAATTATTTGTTAAAAGCAAAATACGTTCATTCAAAGTTCTCAAATAAGATTCACAGTTATTATTTTTATCATGACTGTAAATTCGCTTCTTATGAAACAATCAATAAGAGTTTTAAAAAATGGCATATCCTCTAACGTAATTTTTTTTCAGCACATGAAAGAGGAACTCTTAGATGACGCCTCATCGCCATATTCTGATCATCATTCAACTAATGGAGAAGATGTTAAACCCAACATCGCTATATCAGCTCCACTATCCCATTCATATCCTAACGACATGAGAGTAATTTCTTCCGGCATAGCAAACTACGTCCCAGCTCAGAAACCAGAATGGAAAAGGTACAAACAATACTCCCGAGAAAATTTAAATTGCGCTATCAAAGCTGTGGCAGAAGGAATCATGTCGGCCTTACAAGCAGCGAAAAAGTACAATGTACCTTCTAGGACACTTTATGACAAAGTTAAAAAGTTGGGTATCGCTACAAGCAGAGCTATTAAAAGAGGTGCGAATGGTAATTACCGATATATGATGAACAGACGAACAGATTCCCCATATCATACATCAGAAAACGAAGATACCCCAATAAACAACAATTCTACGCATTTTTTGCAACAAGCCATCGACAATCAAGGTGAAGATGCTTTGAAAGCAATGGCCATGGTAGCTGCTTATCACGTCGCTACGACTCAGAACGGATCACAACCAATAAATCACAGGTTTGATCATGCTCCAAGCCCAGCGTTATTGCGTTACATTCAACAACGAGTTCAACCACGATCTCCATCTATTGATGACGATCAGCTCTCCATCGATGCCAATGGTAGATCAGATAAAGAAAGAGACCACGATGAAGACCAAGTTGAAGATTTATCTTTGAACAGAAGGCAAGAAGGCGTAATTGTTTCACCTATGCATCAGGTATCTGCCATAGTAAAAACTGAGGATGTCACTAGAGAAACTAATGAAGAGTCAAGGCGAGAAATGTGCGTTAGAGAAACTGAATGAAGTTTGAGCTGCAAGACTGCTGACATAGTTTTAACAAACCAGTGTTAAGTTTTATTCTATATAGTTTATGTTTTTGTACTATACCTGCAAGACGACTAAGTGATTGGTTTCTGTAGGGTCCCACACTTGGCTGAATTTGAAGCTTCGTTACAGACCGTATTCAGTGCAATATGTTTGATCATCGTACTCATTTTAGCTCATAAGTTTTTAGAATAAGTTATGTTCTCGGAGTGCCTATAAAGCTTTGTACTAGACCAGCTCAAGAATATAGCTGATGAGTTCCTGTTCAGGATGCAACTAATAAGACTGATAGATTTTAATCAATTCATTCAAGACTGATCGATAAAAGCATATATTTAATGGTCTTAGTACTTTGCAATATGAAGAGGTGTAAATTCATTGGTTTTAATGATCTTTCAAGATTGAGTTGTACATAATTTGCTGAAAGGCATTAAGACTTGCTGAGAGGTGCTTTATAATTCTGAGAAGGTTGCCACTTGACCAATGAAAAATACGCTAAAAATCATTTTCTTGTAAAAGTATTCAGAATTTTGAGATAAACTTATAAGAATTCACCTAGGTTTATGTTGTTAATAGTTAATACGTTCAAATCCTAAACTGTTACAGAGCAAATAGAATTTCGCACCGCTAAAGAATCTATCGTTTGGCATAAATAAATTTATATTACAATATATAAATATTACCATGTATAGGTTTAATATAGTTTTGAATTTCTCACTGGTCGAAAGTGCATTAAATCGTAACGTTGAACAAGAAAAATCGAATAACCCGATTTTTTCTCAAGTAATATGTCGCTATCCCCATAATGTCGACGTTACAAACCTTCCATAAAGAGTTCAACTCTCTTTTGATGTACATTATTTTGTGATTAAATTTCTATTATTTAAGGATTGGTTTTGGGTAAGAAGTGTATTTACATAATTTTCGCAGAGTTAAATACTTCATCGATTCAACCTCGAATTTTGAATGAACGTTTTGAACTGTAGCTTGAGAAGGGTACATATTTCTGTTTTTTGGAAGACTGAAGTAAAATGATATTACAGTTGCTTTAACATGTTTTTGGTTGATTGAGGACCAATGTGTATATGATGAACTAATGTTTCAATTAAATGTGCCTAGGTAGTATCTTACGAACAATGTCGAACAACTCGAATAAATGAGCACCTGCTTCAAATATTCCCCTAGTGAAATGTATAAAAAGTTGACATTATCGGAACACAAATATTAGTATATAGTGAAAAGCTCCTGCTTATCAGGATGAAAGATTGTCAAAATCAAATATCAATAATAGTTTTACTGTGTAAAATATGTAAAGAAACTTGGATAGTTGTTTGATATTGCACTTTAAATGGTTATAGCACACTGTCTTCAGGTTTGTTATGGATGTATTGAATTTGTACCACTTCTGAAAAGTTTGAATTTCAGCAATAGTTACAAATGATAGAATTGGCCATTTTAAGAAGCCATAGCTGTGATTTTATAGACTGACACTCAGATTCACTTTTATAGTTTTTGAGAATAGACTGGTTTGGTCTAGTCACATGTTAATTCATTGTATCACAAATCCACGTGCAATTTCACAGAAAAAATAGATACCATGTTTATCCATATGTTTTCAATTATTTATAAACTTTTTCTCATTTTGAAAGACTGATTGGATTTCTGAAAATCATATTGTGCCTTTTGAAATTTTATACGAGAGTGGTTACATTCCATCCATTTTTTAATTGTTTCGGCAATATCTCAATAAGTTAATATTGAAGGCTTTTCGTATATTTTTGAAAATACATGTTCTAATATCATTATTTTGTAAGACTGATATAATTGTTACCTTATTTGTTAAATTTTCGTTGTGAAATCTTGAACTGTTTTAAAATATTCATAATTTGTCTGCAGTTTACAATGTTCACCCCTGATAGAAGAACTATGTATACTTACTTTACATAAATCAACTACCTCAAATGTTAAGTTATCTTAATTGAAATGTTGTACATAATCATATCATTTATATTTCATATGGAACTGCTATTTTATTACAAGGTACCGTGTGGTCATTTACATTTATGTTATTTAGACTGTGTATTGTTGAATATTATTTTTTAAATATAAGTACACATTATTTTAATGTTATTGTTAGATATATATAGCACTGCACGTATGTATTGCATTCATAATGAATTGAGTGAAAATCTAAATAGATATATTATATATTCGAAATTAATCAAGGATTTTAATTAAAACCTGAAGGTGAAGTTAGGATTTTGGCGCGCAGTTCAAGTGAATAGAGTGCCTATCAATTCGTCCAAATGTCTGTAATTTTCGAATGTTTGGCTGAGCAAGGTATAAAACAATTAGTTTCAACTCACTGATAAATAATCTGAGGTCAAACTTTATTCTATCCGGCCATCTGCAAGATTACGGTCGAACGCAAGATACTTCAAAACCTCATTATACAGTAACAGATTTGAACTCGATCGGATCTAGAAAATTAAAAAAAATATATTCAGAAAAGTTCTGTATCTCAGGAACTATCCGTCCGCCAATATCGTTGAAATTTTGCAAGATACTTCAAAACCTCATTATACAGTAACGTTCTAGGTTTTAACTCGATCGGATTCTAGAAGATATCAGGGAAATAAAAAAAAGCCAACCAGGTTTTTTAGACGCTTGTGTTTACAGTCGGATTTATATTCTCGGAAATATTTTTTTTTCCTGTAGCGTAGCAGCCTTGGATGAGAGTGACCGTTCTGGCTATACATTCGATTTCGAACAAACGTGCCAAAGCTCCTGCCTGGCCACAGTGCTTTTCCAACTAGTTTATTTAACACTTGAAGGTTAGGTAATATTTAACCCCATTTTATATGTTTTTGCATGGCGCTCTTGTTCCTCGGAACAGATGAGTGCTTATCAATTTGTCCAAGTGTCTGTAATTTTCGAATTTTTGGATGAAAATGGTCTCAAACGTTTTGGTTCAATTAATTGGTCAAGAACCTGTGGTCAAAATCGATTCTATTCGGCCTTCCGTTAATACGATAACTCTCGAACGGAATGAGCTAGACAGTTGAAATTTTCAGAGTAGGTTTGGGAGATGAATATCTCGGTTAAGTTCGTTATTGTGCAAAATCGGCCTGTTTGTTTCGGAGTAAAGAAACAAAAAATTAAATTACAAATTTCAAATTCAATTATTTTTAAGATGCATCAGTTTCATCATATAATTTTCAACTCTAACAAACTACATAATACTTTCGGAGATAAGATGTTTCAAAATTTCAATATTATGTTTTCACAGAATGCGATGCGCATTCTATCTGTCTGTGCTCACTGTTCATACTTTCCGCCGTATTCTCAAAGCATTCAATCTCCGTTAAGTCCTAACTGAGGTCCTCAGTAAAGGATAAATTTGAATCGCAACCTAGCTCAGTTAACGTGAAAATTAATGTGAAACAGGCCTGTTTCACCACCGAAATACGTTAACTGAGGTTGCAATTCAAATTTATCCTTAACTGAGGACCTCAGTTAGGATTTAACGGAGATTGAATGCTTTGTGAATACGGCGGTGTATCATCTTATCTAAGTATTATTGAATTCAAAATGACCTATTATAATTACCCCTACCCTATATGCCTTTAGATAATCCATATGATGATGGAAATAATATATAAATGGTAAGTTTATATACTTGCAAAAATCTCACATTGCATAAAATAATAAACCGTTTCTGAAATATTCATGAAAATTTCCCCTAACAATAACAATTTTGGTCGGAAAAGTGTTAATTTAGCAACCCAAATGCGTACGTAAAAGTATTACTTTGCGCTCCCTCGTAGGAAAAACATTTTTCACGTGCTGTGAGGCCTTGATTATATCACAGCCCCCTATATCTCTATAGTGGGCTGTGATTATATCATTGTATATAGACTAGTCTTTATACAATGATTATATACTGGGAAACTGGGATACAGATTTAAAAGAACGAAGTATTTTCTATTTTGCTATCAAGACTAGGCAAGAGCCCTTTTTGGCCTGACATCTATTGGTTTCTATCAGAACCTTTTTCTGTAGAAGGACATTTTAGAATTCAGAGTAAGAAGTTTACTTCTTTCGATGAGAATCAAACAAGCGAAGTATAGGTTTCTTTTTTCAACCGTCAGCCATTTACGTCATACATCACCCGATGTAGGATGCATTTGATTGGTTGGAAAATATTGGATGATCCTAATTTGTTTAGTATTTTTATTTTTGCCATCAAATTAATTAAATAGTGGCGTGTTTTTTGAAATATAAAGGCGGATGGAAAACGAGTGTGTGAAATGGATGATAACAATATCAGTTTTTCTGCGAACGAATTTGACTTTCATGATCTATCTGAAATAGATGGTAATTTAAATAAATTGATTTAGATTAGAAGTTTTTATGTGAAATTTTCTGTTTTAGATCTTCTAAATCAATGTGAGAGCGAATTGCTTACAGGCAATGACCTTTTCTCCGATGCTGCTCTCTCAGAGTTGGATGAATTGCCTCTGGATGATTTTAAGTTTGAACAGAAACCTTATATTGCGAATTTTGCAAATGTAACAAGTGCATCACAATCGAATAATATATTTATCCCTCAAGCAGTTCAAACATCCAACCAGCAGATAATTACGAATCCATCAAATTTCATACCTACCCCAGATATTCTGAATTCGCAAGGTATACAGTTCTCATCCACAGTACCGAATTCTAATACAGTCTTTATTAAGTCTGAGGCCTCTAGTACTGAAAATCGTAATTCCTTTGTTTATTCTAATATATCTGTGCAAACTAATTCTCCTGTGCTGGTACAGAAGAACATCAAAAAGCCCACTAAGCCTAGAGCACAATCTCAACCACTTATAATTCATAACCTCAGACAAATTCCGGCTGAAAATGTTCAACAGCTTCTGCTTCAAACCAAACTCATTAAATCTACTTCAAAGCCTTCTCCACCTTCACCAAATACTGTTGTTTATACAACTGTTCCCCATCACTCATCACCCACCATTCATACTATAGTACCTACTCAAACACAAATATTGACTACTGGTATTCCCTTGGTACTCGACTCTTCCGATAATAAGGTCCCGATTAATCGTATTCCAACAAAAATGCCTGTTTTCAAAGAAGTAAAAAGGAGTGCTCATAATGCCATTGAAAGGAAATATAGAACAAGTATCAATGATAAAATTGTAGAATTAAAAAATATTATAGTTGGTGTTGATGCAAAGGTGAGTTGATATTTACAATCCTAAGCATAGACATATACATGAATAAACGGTTTCAGCTCAATAAATCTGCAATTCTGAAAAAAACTATAGAATATATCCGATTTCTTCAAAATTCTAACACTAAACTTAAGCAAGAAAATATGATGTTGAAGATGAAAGCAAAGCAGAACAGTCTCAAGGATCTACTCACTTCTGGCCAAGAATCTCCGATTTTCTATCAGCCGGAAGATACACCACCACACTCTGATGTATCTACATTATCGCCAGAACATTCAATACCTTCAAGTCCAGAGTATTCCACACTTATAAAAGACGAGAGTGATGATGAGTCAATGCCATTAGCAAAAGGAATGTTAGATCACTCAAAAATAACCCTCTGCATGTTCATGTTTGTTCTACTTGCCTTTAATCCGTTTGGATTTGCTGTTAATCGTTTTTCAGGAGGTTATACTGAGGCCAAGTATGATTCTAGAAGATTTCTGAGTTTTGGTAAGAATTTATATGGTTAATTCATGTTTGGAGGAACTAAATACGTTAGATTGAAAATTTTCTGTTTTTCAGATTTCAATTACCCTTCCACCTTTGATTTCGGTAGCTTGTTATTGTGGATCTTTAACACTGTAATTTTGGGCTATTGTATGGTAAAAATGTTTGTCTATGGAGATCCCATAATACCGAGTAAATCTAAAGAATCCCAAACTTTTTGGAGACATAGGAGACAGGCAGATATGTACTTATCTAAGGTACAAATATAACAAAATTTATTCAAGTAGAAAAATATTATTTCCTCCATAGGGTGATAAGATGGCGGCAAAACAGGAATTACTCAAATGTTTAAATATTTATGGGGTAAATTTACCTACCAGTCGAATTGAGTTGTTTCTATCTTTATGTTGGCAACTGTTCCGGCAAATTCTTCATAGATTGTGGATTGGTCGCTGGCTGTCAAGACATGCTGGAGGTTTCCTTGTTGATGGGTGAGAGATTTCAATCCTATATTCTATTTACCATTTTGAAAGAAGTGAAGTGAAGTCAGCTTTTGCACACTTGTCTATGTTTGGGTGCTTGAAACTGGATATTTTTTATAGATCTACCAAATTTTTAAAACTTTTCACCGATCTACTGATTTAGATTAATTTTCTAACGAATATTTAAGAAACCATGAATGATTTTAATATCAAACGATTTTTATATTTAATGCATCGGATAATATGATAATCGAAGATTCAATAGTAGTACTTTATTTATTAATGGAAAATAGATTTCCATTCTTCAAGGTGTCACGGTAAACATCTGTAGCTAAGATCAAACGAGCGCCGATAATATTACTCCCTACACAGATAGATGACACTAGTAGTATCAACTTCTTTGCAATCCTAGCGTACATATTTTCATTCGTTTGGGGAACCACAAAATCATAATTCGGGTACTTGTAAAGACGTAGACCAAGACAACTTTTGTTTTTCGATATTTCGATATAAATAATCAATATGAGTGACAGCCAGTTGAGTTGTAGCATTGAGTATATAAATAGATAGAGGTGTAACCCGGTTCAAGATCCCGAAGCCAGTTTTCGGACTCGGAATTTTACATGGAATATAGATGGCGTATATATATGCCAGCACTTTTGGTTCATTCTCCGAAAAATACTTCAGACATCTAGCGGTGAATAGCATAACTTTTGAGTTTGTCAATATTATGGAATTATTGGGAACTGTGAAGCATGGAACGTATTCAGAATAATTCAGTTGAATCATTTCTCTACAAATAGAATGGAACTCCCAGATTCCTATCAACAAGTTCTCGAAGATTGCAATTTTTATTACCTACCCTTCTGGCATACATTTGGACTAGAGCAAAGCGTTTGTTGTTAGGGTAGTCATAAAACATTTGTTCGAGTCAAGTTCTTGGTCACATTCTTGCATTATTGTATCTTTGGGTGGAGTAGGTACAAAAGGAGGTACTAATATGTATTTAAGAACCCTACGCATTTTTTTATTTTCACTGAGTATATAAATCTATTTATATACTCAATGATTCTGCTTAAAGTTGCGCGTTCCTATGCTTGTGCTTACTGCCAAGTTTCAATTACAGACATTTTGACCAAATAATAGGGACTATTTTCCCCAGAACGTGCACCCAAAAATATAACTGACGTAATATTTTATCTATATCTTCAAAACCATAATGTAGATCCGCCATCGAAATTTTTTATGGTTTATGCACAAATTTAATTGTACCATTGAGTTTATAAATAGATATTTATAAACTCAATTATTGTGCCTATACCATTGAGTTTATAAATATCTATTTATAAACTCAAAGCCTATAAATAAAATTCCGAAATGAATTTCACATCAATGATTGAGAAACAAAATTCAGTTGTTTATATTATGATAATGCGACAATAACCGTAGGAAACTTACCGAAAAAGACTCTTCAAAATGTATCGGGACTGCATTTTTTTTTAATCTATTCCCTGTCGTATTAATGAACGCTGTTTCTTCAAAATGGTCTTGACAAATTCTTCTATTTTCCAATTGCTTCTTGTCTAAATCTGAAAATTATTAAAAACTGTAACAATTTTTCACTAATTGCCAATTCTTTTGAACAGCAGTATGTAAAATAGAATGAATTAATATTATAATATATTTACCTAGAAGTTTGGTATTTCCTGAATGTAATATCCATATTTGACACCGCCTGTCATCTTTCACTGGAAATCTGAAGAACTTTGTAGATGTTTCGTTCGATATTCTTCTGGAACATCCATTATAAACGCAGCTAACTGTAGACATATTCGAAGGATTTCACTTTTCACAGTATTATCACTTAGTAAGTTGCTTGACCGATGGAAGTACCTCAATCTTAATGATTGGAATGAATTTCGGTTTCTGCTTTAAATATCGGAACCAAGCTCTATTTCTAATTATTTCTAAGAATAATTTAAATTAATAGGTAGTAGAAATTCATTTTTACAATTACACTCTTTTCTGTAATGGAACATTTATTTACGATGACCTCTTATTTTGAGAAAGGGATTTGTATTAATACCAGGTAAACACAACTTATTGATGACTATTTCGAAGACCCATCAATTAAATCATTTGTCGGTGTTAAATCTTCCGAAATTACCATTAAATAGAGTTTAAAATACAGTTTTAGGGGGCTGAGATTTCTTATCGTTTAATATTTCCTTCAATTTATTTTTATTTTCAAGGGTGTCTAAATTCTTGAAAATCTGAATAATTAGCTTAAGATTTATTTACATTTACAATCGTTATAGTTGCGAGAACAATGAAAATAGAATTATTCGATGATCCTGCCAGTCGAAATATGACGTTATTGTTAAACGTTTGAAATTAAAGTATTTCCACTGACACAATCATTGAAAATTTCTATTTCTCAGCCGCTGCAGGAAAAGTAGTTACTATGCCAACGATGACTTACTATTCCGTCCGCGGGAAGGAGAAGTACGAGCGCTCTGTCATTTCATCACGATGTCAGCATTTTTGGGAGTTTGAACCGTGTTCCAGATTTGAACTCGATAAAATTCATATTTTTGCAAATATTGGGTAACTAAATATCATTCTTTTTCCTGGCAATCAACAAATGAACTCAGTTAACTTCCTTGTGAGTGGGCGAGTGACCTAAAGCACCTGACTCCACATCCGTTCTTTTAAAGACTAGTTGCCATTGAGTTAAAATATGCCAGAAGCACAGTCTTCTAGAAAACGGTTTCTCACCAGCTAGCAATAATTAATGATATCAATCAATTAATTCCCTTCATCTCTGCATAACAATCGACAACCGCAAAAAATACTAATTTCTTCAATACAATCTTGACATCATCTGTTAGTGAATATGAAAAGTCTTAAATAAATGAAGTATTATACCCACTACATAATACCATTGAGTATAAAGATTTATTTATGTAAAAAATGATATTACACAAAAATAAGTTCTTTCTGTCATTTATATTTATAAACTCAATGATTCAGTAACGAGTTCTATTTTGTATATTCTGTAATTATTTTTCAGTCCGGCTCTGAGCTCCAGAAACTCTTTCAAAATGCATTTCTTGACGAAATGAGTCGCCTTATACAGATGCCTGTTAAAGTTTGGCAAGTTTCGGGTGGTTGATTCACCCGATGTTCAGTGGTGCGCCACGTGTCGGACAAACAAACTGGCTTCGGGATCTTGAACCGGGTTATACCTCTATCTATTTATATACTCAATGGTTGTAGTGAAGGTAATAGTGGAGGAGTAACTTAAAAAATGAAACACGATCAACAATTCAAGAAAGAATGGAAAAACGTAGAAAGCTTCCAGGGATGGTTATTACCTAATGACGAAGGAATTAAATATGGAAAGTGCAAAGCATGCAATAAGGAGATTAATCTATGAAGTGGAAAAGATGTGCTAATTGAACATAGTTTGGGTCAATTGCATGTAAAAAAGGGTATGACTGTTGCTAAACAACCGGCAATTACCCCTCCTTTGTATGACATACGATGACTACTCGGATGAAATTGGAAAAAGACATTAAACAAGGTACGTTTTAATGAAATACTTATCTTGGATAGTTAATTTCATAAGTTTTTTCTTTTCTAGGTGAAATAGAATGGAGCGCAAAGATTGCGGAGCACAATTTACCACAATTCCACAATTTATAGAAGATTCCACGATTTATAGAAGATGTAACCCGTGATATTCACAATTATTTTTCATCTAGCCCAAAAAGAGTTGCTGAATTATCTCTTCCAAAATGTTTGCAATGTCAAAATTCACAAGATATTGCACACTTGCCAAACAAGATGGTTATTTGTTCATCCAGATATAGTACGCATTTTAGAACAATATAGTGCACTGTAATTATGTGTTCGCTTCTGAGAACATACTTCTGAGGTTGATGAACCTACAACAAAATAAATTTATTATTTTTAGATCTTGCGTTGCCATTTTTCACAAAATTAAATACATAAATGCATTCGGAAAGTCCAAAACTTCATTTGATGTACAAAAACATCTCGAATTTGGTGAGAACAATTTTCGATTGTTTTATTCAAAGGATATCTCCTCAGTCAATCTGTCAATTGAAGATGTGGAGTACAAAAATTCCCGCAATTACTCAAACATTCATTGCATTTATTTTGGAGTAACAAAATTCATTATGGAGAATGTTTTATCATCAAAACAATTAGAATTTTTCAGACTATGATGTTTGAAGTTTTACATTGAAGCTTGTTCCCAAAAAATTAATAGATTTCCACTAAAAAACAATCCATTGAAGAATTTCGAATTTTTGGATCCTATCATAGTAAAATCTGGGAATATTCCTTCTATTTTAAATGTAGCACTAACATTTCCAAACTTGATAAGGCAAGCTCATTTACAGATTTTAGATAATGAGTGGCGATTACTTCGCAATACAGATGAAATTAAATCTTTCCCTGATGAAATGCTCTGTTTTTGAAGTCCACAAAATGGAATCAGGCGATGGCATATTGATGTTTGATATACTTACTGGCTGCATTTATGACCTGCTTTGCCTTCCTCATTCATCAGAAAGAATATTTTCGGCTATTAACTTGATGAAGACAAAGCAGAGGAATAAATTAAGTACCAGGGACCATATCCGGTCTATTACATACTATAAGTTATGAGGTTAAACAACACAATTTCTATGATATTACAGAACCAGAACAGCATTTAGCAAAAGAGGATTAATTTTTAAGCCAATCTGTATATTCAGCAAAATTTTTATTCTGTTTGATATTTTATTAATATCTTATTCATTATGTGTGATTATGTTTAATAATATATTTTCTCTATTTCAGTATCGTGATGAGTCCATTCCAGCACTAAAAACAGTGCTGGAATGAACTCATTCCCGCATTGTTTCTAGTTGTATTTTTCGTTTTGTGGTAGTTAGCACTGACATTCGATCCTATCAAATTTCAACACACGTCAATTGACAATACAATATAATTAGGATATAGTGAAATAATTGTTGAGGAAAAGTTTTATTTTCATTAAAGAATATGGTACCACAGATTTCCTTCTTGCTAATTTTGAATCATTCATGCTATTAGGAAACTGTTTTAAATCTGATCTCCATGCCCTACATACGATTCAAATTCCGTAACCTGTCAACTTTCGTAACAGTCACACCAACTGCCAAGGTACAATACAAAAGTCACCAGGATGTATAATCCGAATTTTTCATTAAATTTCAACAGTATTTTACAAAACTTGCCTGAAATAGAGAAAATATCGTCTAATACTCGTTGCAGAAGGCAATTCCAACACTCATGCGTTCAAAAACTCGCTCCTTCGTCGCTCGTTTTCGAATTTCGCATTCGTGTTTTAATAGGAGCCCATTCTGCAACTTGTTTTAGAATATACTATTCCGCTAACCTGGTCTAACAAGCGTGAGCTAAGCAAAAATTTTTTTTTTTGGTTCAGTTTGATAATTTTTAGTCCAATATTTTATGAATGTGTTTTTTATTATTTTATTTTGTGACTATTTGTAATAATAAACCTACCACTTACAAGTTAGTATTTTTATGAAATCAGGGTATTTGCAACATTTATTTCAGACATTGAAATAGTAGTGACAATTTCACTTCTAATTGTTACGATGTAGCATGATGATTTGAAATGAAGAGTATTATTATGTAATTATCTATCCATAAACAAGCACTGACGTGAAGTCAGAAGCTTTTGCGCGTATGTTCTATTGTCCATTCTCCTGTATTGGACACTCTTCTTAATCGAATTTACCATGATGAATTCTATTGTCTATTCTCCTGTATTGGACACTCTTCTCAATCGAATTCACCATGATGAATTCTATTGTCTATTCTCCTGTATTGGAGACTCTTCTTAATCGAATTTGCCATGATGAATTCTATTGTCTATTCTCCTGTATTGGAGACTCTTCTTAATCGAATTTGCCATGATGAATTCTATTGTCCAGAATGGACAATATAATTCATCATGGCAAATTCGATTAAGAAGAGTCTCCAATACAGGAGAATAGACAATAGAATTCATCATGGCAAATTCGATTAAGAAGAGTCTCCAATACAGGAGAATAGACAATAGAATTCATCATGGTGAATTCGATTGAGAAGAGTGTCCAATACAGGAGAATAGACAATAGAATTCATCATGGTAAATTCGATTAAGAAGAGTGTCCAATACAGGAGAATGGACAATAGAACATACGCGCAAAAGCTTCTGACTTCACGTCAGTGCTTGAACCAATTTTTTTTTCGTGATTTTTTTGAAATTTTCTAGGGGTACGGTTCTTAAAATTTTTTTTCTCGTCGTTTTTTTCAAAT
Organism: Halyzia sedecimguttata; assembly: GCA_937662695.2. Taxonomy (NCBI): domain Eukaryota; kingdom Metazoa; phylum Arthropoda; class Insecta; order Coleoptera; family Coccinellidae; genus Halyzia; species Halyzia sedecimguttata. The sequence continues at coordinate 64,274,540 of OW569415.2, read as the reverse complement.
TTTCTAGGGGTACGGTTCTCACAAAATTTTAAACACGTCTTTATGTTGATTTTCTACTACTAATTACCAAACTTCAATTCGATCGAATATTTATTTTTTGAGTTATCAAGGAAACAATATTCCAGATGGGTATAACTCGGAAACCGTTAGACCGATTTTGCCCAAAATTGAACTCAACTCTCCCTTTCGGATACGCAACCTTCCCTGAAAATTGCAAGTCCCTATCTCCTTTCGTTCGAAAGTTATCGAGGCAACGTTCACCCATCTACTGAACTCACACAAGAATGCTCGAATCTCCAACATTATTTAACCGATCGTATTAAAACTTGAAAATTGTCAGTATAGTTAGGTTATGAAGGTTCTTGCAAAATTTCAGCAATTTCGAACGATTAGTTACGGATATATAGAACTTTTTTTTTTTATTTTCAAAGATTAATTTAAAATTTTCTACAAATGCTATCCTCACCAAATTTTGCAAACGTTTCCACATTGGCATTCTACAACTAATAACCATGTTTGAATTCAATCGGTTTAGTATTTTTTGAGTAAATGAGGAACAAAAACCACAAAATTTCATAAAATTTCAGATGGCTATAACTCTGAAACCGTTTGGCCGATTAGGCTCATAATCAAACTGAAATGTCGCGTTGTGGTGTACATCCCAACCTGAAAACTTGAGGCCGCTATCTCTCTCAGTTCACAAGTTATCGTGACAACAAAAATATTTTTTAATAATTTTTTAATAATTTTGTAGCCATACGATTCGCACAAAATTTCACAAACGTGCTTAGGTTCATATTCTACAACTACTCACCAAGTTTCAATTCGATCGGATTCATATTGGTTGAAAACAAAATTATTACTCGGAAACCACTGGGCCGATTATGCCCATTAACGAACTTGTCCGTCGTATTGGGATGCGCCACCCACCCTGAAAATTTCAAGTCGCTAGCTCTTTTCGTTCTCAAGTTATCGTGGCAACGGCCGGACGGCCGGACGGCCGGACGGACAGAATCAAATTTGACATCGAATTCTTCATTGGGGAGTCGAACTTAATCGTTCGAGACCATTTTCGTCAAAAAATTCGAAAGTTACAGACATTTGGGCAAAACTATAACGCGATGTTCCCCAGAACATACGCGCAAAAACGCAGTCCATTCGACGCCTATTGACAAAATAAATAACGTTATTTCAAATCTACCGAAATTTTATGAATTCTATCGAATTTATTCGATCAAATCTACCGAAACTTTGCTAAATGTCTGTGGCAACACAGAAAGAGCCATCCAAAGATCATCTTTGGATGGCTCATGTACACCTTTTTGACAAATTCTTTCATACCTCCATCGAGGGAGAAGACTGTTAAAGAGATTCCGAGGCTGAGTGGGGGCCAACTCTCGTTTACAGACGGCTCTGTGTCAGCTGCGGTTGGAACATATGGGGTGAGACCTAGGATAGCCTTGAAGCTAAGCCTGGGGTTGCACCCCAAAGTATTTCAGGCAGAAATTATAGCTATTGCGGCAGTTGCGACGAAGAATATTATGAGGCTTACCTCTAATCTGGCAATCTATATTCTCTCAGATACCCAGGCCTATAAAATAAGCTCTAAACACAATCAGGTAACAGTGATGCGGGTGCCAGCTTACAAGGGAATAGGGGGCCATGAGAAGGCAGATAACCTTGCCAAGGGGAACGGCATCTACTCTAGGCCTGAACCAGTTCGTGGACTCTCCTTCAGGAAAGTCTGGCAAGATATTGGAGAACGGATTCAGAGCCATCACTTCTCAACCTAGAACGATTCCAAGAGGACAGGATGCTGGCAGGATCTTCTAAACTACTTGTGACAAGCTTGCTACGCTTAGGCAACACTTCACTCAGAAATGTGGCCTTGGCCTTAGGGGCACTGATTTTAGTCGGGGATATGATGACCTTAGTCAGTCAAACAAGTTTCAGTCTCTGTTCTGAAAATAGCTCTTGAGGTTAACTTTTTACTTCGCATATAGCTTTTTTTAGTTCGCATATAGCTTTTCTGCAGTTTGTTTCTTGTTTCTTAGGTCACAATCATGAAAGTCCATATTTTGCTTCAACTCCATGTTTGATTTTATTGGTTTATTTTTAATTTTAAAGATAATTTTTAGTTTAATTCTTAGAAATGGATATTTGCAGAATTTCACTATCAATTTAGTAGTTTAGCGACCTAACTAATTTGGACATCAAACATTCCTGACAAATTTCATTTTCGTGTTTGCAGCCGGATAGAAAGAATATGAATTCTTCATCACTGAATTTAGTGACTCGAATGTCAACGTTTGAGACCCTTTTTGGCTTAAAATTCGAAAACTGACTAAATAATAGCAGCCTGGAACAAGCGTGCAAAAGTGACATAAACATTTATGAACGCAGTACGTAGCAGTATATTACTGTTGTTTTTCTAGGGTGACTAGATTTGAAGCGCAAACCTCATGTCGAGAATTAGCGATGGTGTATCACGATCTTCATCAAATTCAGCTGATTGAGGGACCAGAGCAGACATGTCACATGATAGGATTCACTATAGCTCTAAATGCTTTGAATTTAGCAGAGGCAGCAAAATTTAAGCTGCGGACATCTCAGTATGTTGATGTTTTCATCGGAATGTCTTTGAGGATTAAAATGTCATGTCCAACGATATTACAGGGCATACAAAGGTATAGTTATATTACTTATATTGCTTTCATAATGTCCAGATGTCATAATGTCCAGATGGAATAAAATTGAAGTAGTGTCGGGAGCTTTAGCCCTGTCGTTCAGTCAATATTTCAATGATTGTTAACACCGTACACTACTCACTACCGAAATTTATGGTTTATAAAGATCTGATTTACCAAGAACAGAAAATTTTGAATGGGCATATTCTGGATATTGTTCGAAATATCCAGTCAGATGAATACGCAAATCCATTGAACATTTATAGGACGCCAGAGTTGGGAATGATATCAATCGATTCTTATGATGGAACTGCATCATAAAAAACTAAATTCAAAACGTAGTTCTATTACTCATCTCATATGTTGGATTTACATACACCAGCAAATTATAATTAGGCGGAAGTTAAACGGTCAATCTGGTATCAATCTGACATGAATCTTGCCATGAATCCGGACCATCAGTCTACGCGTATACAATCAGTTTCCCGCCAGATTGACCGTGTAACCTCTGTTACAGAGCATTCTATGATCATAACATTATAATTAATTATTGAAATTTTGAAAAATCATATCTCAGAAAGTATTAGTTTGCTAGAGTTGAGAATGATATCAATGGATTCTTATGATGAAACTGTATCTCAAAAAAAAATAGAATTTGAAATTTGTAATGTAAAAAAAAAATTTTGCCCATTAACGAACTTAACCGAGATATTTATCTCCCAAACCTACTCTGAAAATTCAAACTGTATAGCTCATTCCGTTCGAGAGTTATCGTGTTAACGGCCGGAGGCCGGACATAATCGATTTTGACCTACATATTCTTGATCAGCGAGTCCAAAAATTACAGTAATTTGGGCAAATATATTGATAAGCTTATCAACAAGAGCGCAAAAAACTGAATTTTTTTAAAATTTTAACAGCCAGTACATTTTGTACCTGGGCTGAATTTGGAAAAATGGTAAATGAACAACTTAAAGACTAATCTGTATACATTCAGCTTTCTTCTTCAATATCTCACCGAAAATTAAAATGATGGTTGATAGTTTGAATGTCAATTTGTTGAACACTCAACAACTCATCAACAAAAATGTATCACTGATATTGCACTCAAATTGCCAAAATTGAATGTATATTGTATTGTACCCCGCAAAGAATCATTGAAAGTAAAACTGGTAGTCAAAATTTGGACGCCAACGATTCATTGAGCACCCAATGATCAATAACTGCAGGTCTTCTATTTAATTTATTCTCTTTTATTTTCAGATATTATTTGGGTCTGGCAAAACTGGCTGCATCAAACTCATGTGACTCTGTTCCCTCAAGACAACAATGGCTTTTAACCCCTGAAGGATATAGATTTTTCTTGACACAACAGTTTTCATTTGAGAACAAGCATAATGATCTGTCATTTTCTAGTGTAACTAATTGCATGGATCCATTGGCATATATTGTTAAGGTAATTTATATAGATCAGATTAAACTCCGCCTATCTTCGAGCCACCATTTGACAATCGATTTCCGACTTTCAGATCAGTGCTTTTTAATAATTTGTGTGCCTTTTTTTTAAATGTAACATTAACTTTCACGGAAAATAGCGAGAATATCATATGCAAAACCATAATACAAACATACTAAATTTTAATTATTCCGTAGACATTTCAAGAATACTTATTGGAGAAATCTTTGGAAATTCTGATATCGCCTGGAAGTGAAAATGAATTTTCTAAAGAAGGGGGTTCCGAAGTGGGAGATGTTGAACATTATGTCCAAATTTTATTTGATAATTCCGCTATGGACGCCCAGACATTATTCAGCTCTAATACACTGAACAGTAAGTTCCGCCATTCGACCAATCAGAATTGAATAAAAAATATTTAATTCGCTTGTTTCCTTTTCAGATTATCAAGACGAAATTGCCATATGGTGGACTTCGCTTGTTGCAATCGCTTGCAATTGGCTCCTCGGGGAGGAGAAAAATTCCCAAAAGTTGTATCAAAAGATTGAGTACATTCCTGATGTTCTTGCCCTTTCTGAAAATCCACTACCTAAGGCTGTACTTGCAGCTTATACTGCCAGAAAATCGTACTTGACAAAAAGAGATACTTGTTCCAAACAAGTATTGAAACATTGCGATCTGGCGACCCTTCTTCTAGAAGACAGCATAAGATATTCAAGTTGTTATAATCAGAATGAGTTAGTTCTGGTGAGTTTGAATTTATTCTTGGATATAATAAGCGTAAGATTTTGTTTATATATAGCGTAGTATATCATGAAACAAGTTAAACTGATCATATCTTATGAAAAAATGGGTTCAAGCCCTGTGGACAGGAGCTATCGGGCGCATGTTCATTCTGGAACACAAATTTTCCATTACAATAATCTTCATCTAGCTTCTATTTAGTATCAATTCCTGTAGAATGTGATCATAATAATTGTTTTTCATTTTCCAACTGCCCGATCCCAACAATACTTAGATAATATTATATCCATAAATTAAGCATTTCATTATTGCATTTCTTGAAATAGGTACCTTTTCAAGTCGATCAACATCGTCCTTCTTTCGACGTCTAAACTATGACTTGATTCTTTATGTTTATGTCTTTGAATTTGTTTTCGGTGGAATTCAAAGAGTTCATAGAATAATCGATGAAAATACTGAGAGAGACCCAGGAAATTTGACATATTTGGTCTTATATCTCCAGAAATTGAAATTGTATAGAGCCAAAATTTTGCACAATGTTGCAAAATACTACAATTGACGTTAGTACAAGTTTTTGTTGCAATCTGATGAATAGTTCACGAAAAAAAAATTTTTTTTTCGAAAAAATTAAAAGAAATATTTATTTAAAAATTACCAACTTTTCGATCATAACAGAATTTTGCCAAAAGTTGCGCGTTTATATCCTCGAACTGACTACCAAGTTTCGATTCAACATCTTCTTTAGTTCCTGAAATATCAGGGAAATAACCTCAAAATTTTAAATGTCTATAACTCCTAAACCGTCCGGCCGATTTTGCCCGTTAACGAACTTAACCGTCGCATTTTGATCAGAAGCCTACCCTGAAAGTTTGAAGTCGATAGGACCTTCGGTGCTCCTGTTATCGTGCCTACGGCCGGCCGGCCGGCCTGCCGGCCGGCCATACGGCACCCAAAAATCTGACACCGGATTCGTGATCAGGGAGTCCGAATTAGTCTATTAGCCAATTTTCAGCTCGAAATTCGAAAATTACAGACATTTGGACGAAATGATAGGACGATGTTCCCCTAGAACATGCGCCCAAAAATCACGAAGAGCCCATAATGCACCATTTTCATAATAGGCTCAATTACTTCAACATGTAAAATGCTCAACTTTTCCATGATTCAATTTGCAGATGACTGAAGACGTCAAAACAAAACAATAACCTCAAATAACGATTGACGTTTAAGCACCTTCAAAACTATTGTAAAACCCTTCATTCATGAATTGCAAGCCCTTATAACGTTAAATCCCCAGCGAATGCATGCCCGGCTAGCCAGGGATTCGCACGCTATAACTTATCTCTCCCTAAGTATGGTGATGAAAATCGGTAAAAAATTACATGTTTATTTTATTCCTCTGATTACAAATAAAAATTAAACAGAACACTATGAAGTTACGGAAAACAGTCCGGTTTTATTCTCCTTGGAATTTCCTATTGTAGGGGAATTTCTCAGGAACTTTTCAGGTTCAGGATACTATCATCAAACCATTCATTCTATCTTGGGTATCTTTCAAACCATCATAGAAATCAATCCAAAATCATTTGTGAGTAGATAGATCTTCTGAATCTTGATCTCAAACTCTATTCAGAGATTTCTGTCTGATCTAAACATGAAAGATTCCGATATAGGATTTAGCCCAAAACTGGAAGGAAAAAAATAATCTTTACAATTGTTAACACACAGGTCAACTGAACTTGTTGAGAGAAGTTATATCAGTTCACCGGATCAATTTTCTATCCTCGAAAATTCTTTGGAGATAAAACATGTCAGGAACTGCTTGATTCACCTCACGGATTTTAGTTGAAACAGAAATGGTCTATTGTCTGGAACAAATAAGTGCTAGTGGCACTAATTCCACCGATTTGGAATTCTGATATACAGGAGTGCATTGATGATGCATTGCATGTCTTTTATCACTGCAGTGTCTCTTCAGTGCAACCCTGTGGTCAGATTCTCATCAATATTTAAATTCAACATGTGCTATCTGCTGAGAAGGAATGCACCAATACTAAACCGAAAATAAAAATTTCATGCAGACTATGCCTATGTTCACTCCTACCTGATCTACCTTGTTACCATCTGGGGACAATGTACTGCAATACAGAGAGATGCAAGAAAAAATACTATTTTCTCTACCAAGTAGAAAGAACACTGACAGCTTGATATATGAAAAGAATGAATTCTAAAGGTTAAAGAAGTCATAAAATTTGACAGTCTCAAATTTATATATGAGATCATCAACAATCCAGCCTAGATTTAAGGCCCAATAACAAGTACTACCATATGAATACATGGATGCAGCAACATTTTCACCTTTTACCATCTGCAGGAAATTTTGGATGTAAAAGAACAGCTAGTCAAGAAGTTAGTGATATAATGAACTCCCAAATGAAATAAAAGGATCCAGGAATATCTGATCATTTACAAAAAAGACTAAGGAATATCTCAAGAAGCAAAAGAACAGTGATAAATGGAAACAATTATAACTGCTAAACTAATACTTTATTCATCATTTGAGAATCGAAATTTTAGCTAAGTTAACAGATGCAATGGGAATTTCTAATATCAAATGTATGGTCAATTATCATAATCATCATTATTCATACCATAAATCCTGTTGATGACCCTACGTGGTTTAATTTAGGTTTTAAGATAAATAAAACATTTTGCATATACTGTAGATTGTGTAGCACTATATGAAAATATTGACCATTTCAAATTAATTTTGGTGTAGTAAACTCTGACCGTCTCTGAATTTTTTTTATTTATGACCGTGCTGACTTAATCCACACACTTTCCAACATGATATAATCTTTATGCAGTACTTCTAATACCCCAGTAATAATAGGTAAACAAAATTTCCTGATACGAGGAACAACCTGACACATGGAACAACTTACATAGGATTTAACGATTTATATCAAATATGCGCTGTTTTGTCCATTTCCATGGCAATTTATAATTCTGTGATTGAAGAAGTTCTCGTCCTTATTTGTGAACATTTTGATCACCACATTTTCACAAGCCTCCCTTGAGACCAGATAAAAGGTGACCCAAAACGCATTGCTATCGTTACATTTCAGCAAACAATCGCAGACATAGATGGATTGTCTAATTGATAATTTGTGACGTATGTGTCATAAAATATCTTGTGATTCAATATGTTAATATCAATTCAAATTCGAGTCTTGAGTCTCTTATTTCAATCGTTTTGGATATTTGGTTTAGTTAGATTTCAATACTTGTTTCCATCGACATGCATTTATATGAATGGCGAGCTACGACAATCAATCCCAGAGGGCACCTGATTTTTTAAACGAAATTGGATTTCTTCCATTATTAATGGACAAACATTTTTTTCTTCTAGTATGTGCAACTCCTCATTTGTGATTGGCTGTTAGAAACTAGAACCTCATTATGGGAAGACACTCTAGATAATGATACAACACTAATGAGAGTGCCAACTGCTGTGCTTACAGCATTTCAAAAAGATTTTTCATCACTCAGAGTCTTGGCCCAACATGTTCCTGTAAGTAATCTGTTAATTTTTTTGAATACACAGAATATGCGAAACTTGCTAGTCTAGTGTGTATGTATAATGATGATTTAGAGTCGGGAGAAATGACCTAACTGCTAGTTATGAAATGAGTTTTTTTTTATAGACAATTAAAATTATCTTCATTATTATTATTAAAACTTATTGTTTACATACTTATCGTATTCAATAATTTATACATTGAATTATTTATTTGTTCATATATTCCTAAAAATGTATATCGGATTTTACAAGTTGGTAACTGCCATGAAGTCAGACCTATTCTGTTTGCGTATTGCTATAAACATTGCTATTCAAGTCATATTGTTATCCTCCTAATTTTTCACAATATGCCTATGGTATTAAGTATTCTGTTCGTATGTTATAGCAATGTTGGTTATCAATTTTCCCCCAGCAATATTGCCATCAAATAGTTCAAAGTTCATTGATTTGAGAGCTGACAACACTGTATTTTATGACTTTTATGTGAAATAGAAGAAGAATTACACCTTACTTGATAAACATTTCGTCTGTTTTTCGGAGGCTATTCGTATTTCCTAACAAAATATATAAAATTTCACGAAGGCTAAAATCTATGTTATTTATGAAACTAACAAGATGGAGTTATTAATCAATTTTCAGGAAACACCCTGAAAATTGGTAACCGCCACCATGACCGAAAAATTGAAGACTTGCAAATACCTAAACAAATATTAAATTTTAATTCTTTGCTGTCTTCAGTCAGACTTCAAATGCGCACTTAATAATAATAATAATAATAATAATAATAAGGTCTTTATTTCACAAGAAATCTCAAGGGGAAGTTCACCCGAACAGTATGTCTCCTAGTTTGCTCCTGAACAAATTCCCTCAGTTCTTCAATTAAATCAAAAGAAGTCAACTTTGTATTAAGGCAGAATTAATATTTTATATAATTTTTTCTCATCCAGTCAGTCAGTCTTACATATCTCTTACTTAAAAGGAGTTAAGTAGATTCCATTTGAACAAATAAATAAATGAATAAAATTTCCTCGGCTCTTCAATAAAATCAAAAGCAGTAATCACTTCGTTAAGGCTGAATTAATAGTTTATTCAATTTTTTTCATCCAGTCGGTCAGTCTTGGAATGAATATCTCTAACTTAAAAGAAACAGTATCTATCCTAATTGACTCATGAACAAAGAAATAAATGAATAAAATTCCCTCAGCTCTTCAATTAAATCAAAAGCAGGCTTCTTATTATCAAGGTTGAATAGTTTGTCAACTTTTCTGTTTACAAATACAAGGGATTGTTAGTCAGATCTAAGTCTTAGAAATTCCCTTAAAATTAAATATTTTAAAGTACCTTTAACAAATAGATACAATTATGTACCTATACCTACATTTATCAAAGGACCTACCTATTTTCGAATTCTTGGAAGAATAAAGTGGTTCTCTGCCACATTCCAAATCTTGTTATGCTCTTAGCAAGTACTAATATGAGGTTGCTGAGATAGCAATATGGATAGCAATATGTTTATAAAAATGACAGATCATATTGCTCTGAATCAATGATGAGAATAGCAATATTTTGAATCTTGCTATGGAAGCATTATCTTTTTCTTAGCAATATTGCTATGGGCAAACAGAATAGGTGTGAATATAAGGCAAAAAATTATTCTTTGTCGACCGTTGGCATCTATTGACATATTCATTTTGCAAGTCCCCACATCCGTTAATAATATGAATTTTGAGCTTATTATAAAGGAGTATTCTTTTTGGTTTTGTGGTCACTTTTGGTCAGTAATTCTGATTTTTCTTGACTATTCCTTATACAATTGCCTCTTTATTATTCTTATGTGTATGCGTATTATTATGCATATGACTATTGAATATTTCGTGTGTATCCCCTATTCTTTATATATAATGGATATTTATTTCTAAAATTTCGATATTTTTAAAGGCTGCTCTGCCTAGAGTTTACCTTTATGAAGCAACTACTAGGCTGATGGCTGGAGCTTCTCCTGGAAGAACACAACAGTTGCTTGACAGAAGTTTGAAGCATAGACAATCAAAATCTAAAATCATATGTGGAAAAGGTAAGAAATCTCATGAAAAAAATTGTCCCCCCCTAACCTCACCCTAAGGCCCGTCCCTGGCCTCACTATACCTATAGGGAAGCAATCTACTGTCATACAGACAGATACTGGCGGTGTGCATATGCGATCGGGAGTGTTGAAAAATTGGTTCAAGCTCCTGTCCACAGGGCTTGAACCAATTTTTTTTTTCTTAAACTACGAAATGGCAATCTCTACAAGCTAGATTTCATTTATGAATACATACATATAACAATGTATTATTGAAATTTAGAAAAATTATATCTCCGAAAGTATTAGTTTGTTAGAGTTGAAAATGATAACAATGGATTCTTATGATGAAACTGCATCTTAAAAAAATCGAATTTGAAATTTGTAAGTCAAAAAAAATTTTTTTTTTCGCTACTCCAAAACCGTCCTATTTTGCCCAATAAAGAATTTCAGCGAGATATTTATCTCCCAAACCTACTTTGAAAATTTCAACTGCCTAGCGCATTCGGTTCGAGAGTTATTGTAGAAACAAAATTTAAAAATGAAAAAAAAATTTTTTTTACACTTTGCGGCAACGCGATCAATACAAAACTACGCATGCGTGTAAAGGTCATTATTCTACAATTTGATGCTAAATTTCAGAAAGATCGAGTGATCGATTTCGGAAATATTAATGAAAAACGTTTTTACTAAAAACGGCCATAACTCCGAAACCGCTTGGTGGATTTCGCCCGTTACGAACTCGTCTGAGATATTTACGCTCCAGACCTTCCCTGCAAATTTCAATCCTCTAACTCCTTTCGTTCGAGAGTTATCGTGTTAACGGACGGCCGGACAGAATCAATTTCGACCACGGATTCTTGATCAGTGAGTTGTACCAAATCGTTTGATACCATTTTCAGCCAAAAATTCGAAAATTACAGACATTTGGGCAAATTGATAAACACTCTGTTCTGAGGAACAAGAGCGCCAAAAAAGAAACCTCATGAGAAACATTTTTTTTGATAAATTTATTTTACCATCTGGAAGTTGTGTTCGAATTAAAAATAAAATGTTTTCAGTCAAATTCTTAAAAAATCGAGCTAATTCATGAAACGCAATACAAATTGGCAACCGCAAAAAAAATTACTAACTGCAGGTTTTCGCCATTTTGAAATACTTTTTTACAATTTTATACCATTTCTGAATTGAACACAAACAAATACTGAGATGTGACCAGAAACCGTTATGTCAAAGGTTACATATTACTGACCGCACTCAATAGAATATTGCTCAAAAATTACATTACATATCTCGCATATGCTTCGAAAACGGGGTATATGTCATAAGGATCTATGATTCTCCCGATTTCATCTACACGCTATATTCGTTTGTCCAGTTTATGATGACACACACTGTATATTTAAATCCTAATTAAAATTAAATACTTTTATTTCATAGTTATTGACATTTTAGGTGATAAAACCTGCCATGAATCAAAAGGAGAAAGGGAACATGCAACCGCTCTTTATATGGCATGCAAACATCTTCCTGGTCTCTTGTCTTCACCTGGTGAGAGAGCTGGCATGTTGGTGGAAGCAGCGAAAACTCTCGAAAGGATAGGTGATAAGAAAAAATTACAAGATTGTTATAAACTGATGAAAACGTTAGGTACTAACGCTGTAACAAACTGAAAAATTCGATATTATTTTCATATAGTTTTAGTTCATTTTATTTATGTGATATAAGTAGTTATAATTATTTATTATATTTTTATATAGCTGAAATCTAATAACAGTTTTCCAATAAAAGTTCAAAAATATACTTGATGAGTTTTCTTCCTGCATCTATTTATTTCTCCATATTTACCATAGTAGTGAATTCAAATGATGCAAACAAGGATCTTCTGGAACTAACTTCAAAATTGAGTTGAAGAATTACAGTGAAGTCACTTGGAGTAACCTTCCTTATGGATTATAACATATTTGTACCCTGTAGTGCATAGAGAGACAAAATAGCTATACTTAAACAGGAAAAAAGAGAGTAACAGCCTCAGTATTTTTGGCCTTTATACAGCATCCAATTATTTATGATTATATGAGTTGAAGAATCCTCAACACAAAGATATCAGTTGGCATTATTATCCAGGTAGGAAATAGATTATAATTCAGGTGAGAAATAGACCAGTGTAATCCTTCAATTCGAATCTCTCTATAACATCCTTTTTTGTGGTAACTACTATAACTTGAATAATAACAAAATTCTGAAAAGTGCAAGGGGACAAATCGATTTAATCAATTTGTAACACCGTACCCTACTATCTATGGTATCAAGAAAACATCAGTATTTTAAACGCTGTGACTAGAGTCCCGACTCGGGATCCATGTCCAGTCCCGAATAACGACATCAAATGACGTCATTAGAAGTCTTGTCGGGACTGGTGGTTCGTCCCGACTCGGGACCCGCTTACGGTCCCGAAATTATAATGCTGGGGCCACACTAGCGCGATTGTGCGAATATTGGCGTTTTCGCGATATGTATAGCCGGGTACTTCGTCGAATCACGGTGTATTCTTAGAATATACTTCGCCGGGCTGTCGGTAAACTGGCACGCATCAAAGGGTTTTTTAAGATGCAATATTTCACTTCAGAGTTCAGTTCAGTAGCGCTCCAGATTTTGAGTGCAAGTTTGATTTCGGAGGAAACTTCCGACTTGTAGTAGATAAATATTCAACGACATATAATAGAACGCCACTGCTTCCTCAATTCAAATTCCCACTAATAATCTTCACGTCACGTTGACTGCTGATGTAGACAAGAACATCGCGATAAAGCCATAAAAATATTCGCCCGCTAGTGTGGCACCAGCATAAGAAGAACCATACCTCCATTAGTGACCAGCGTGATATCCTTTAATTCAAATAAATGTTACAATATTATATTTTTGAAAAATGTTATTTCAAAGTCACTAATGTTGTTTACAGAAAATAAAGTAATTTGCATCCTAAATTTAAATATTCTAACGCGAGCAGTTTAAACAGGACCTCTGATTCTTTGGAATTTTCTTAATGCTTATGCATTTTAAATGGAAATACTGAAGGCATGCTTTACTTTTTATTGAGGCGATGCAACAATCTAACATTCTGTCGCAAGTTCGTTAATGGGCATAATCGGCCCAATGGTTTTCGAGTAATAATTTTGTCTACAACCAATAATAATCCGATCAAATTGAAACTTGGTGAGTAGTTGTAGAATATAAACATAAGAACGATTGTGAAATTTGGTGGGAAGATCGTATCGCAAGAAAGTTTTAAAAAAATTATTGAAAAATATTATTTACGTCACGATAACCTAAGAACGGAAAGAGATAGCGACTTCAAATTTTCAGGTTTAGTTGAGAATCTGAATGCGACATTTGAAATTGTTCATAGGCATAATCGGCAAAACGGTTTTGGAGTTATGCCCATCTGAAATTTTGTTGTTATTTCCTCAATAACTCAAAAAGTACAAAACCGATCCAATTCAAACATGGTTATTAGTTTTAGAATGGCAACGCGAAAATTCTCGCAAAATTTCGTGAGGATCGTAGCACTAGAAAATAAAAAAAAAATAATAGAATATTATTGAAAAAAGTTCTATATATCAGAAACTATTGCTCTGACATCGCTCAAATTTTGCGAGAGCTGTCAGAACCTAAGTCTTCTACCAAGTTTTAAGTTTGAACATGATCGGATCTATATTGTTGGAGATCCGAGCAGCCTTGTGTGAGTTCAGTTGCTGGACGGGTGACCGTTGCCTCGACAACTCTCGAACCAAAAGAGATAAGGACTTGCAATTTTCAGGATATGTTGCACATATGAATGGGTGAGTTAAGTTCGCTGTTGGCCATAATCAGCCCAACGGTTTCGGAGTTATACCCATCTGGAATATTATTTCCCCGATAACTCAAAAAATATATACTCCATCGAATTGAAGCTTGGTTGCTAGTTGTAGAATATCGACATGAAGACGTGTCTAAAATTTTGTGAGGACCGCACCACTAGAACATTTTTAAAAAATTACGAAAAAATATTATGTATCTCATGATTCCTTGAGAACGGAAAGAAATAGCGACTTGCAATTTTCAGGGTAGATTGCGCATCTGAATGCAACATTTGAGTTCGTTAACTAGCATAATCGGCCGAATCGTTTTGGAGTTATATCAATCTGAAATTTGGTTGTTATTTCCTCAATAACTAAAAAAATTCAAAGCCGATCCGATTCAATCATGGTTATTAGTTTGTAGAATACCAACGCGAAAATTCTTGCAAAAATTCGTCAGGATCGTAGCACTAGAAAATTTTTAAAAAATCATTGAAAAAAAAAATTGGTTCAAGCACTGACGTGAAGTCAGAAGCTTTTGCGTGTATGTTCTCTTGTCCATTCTCCTGTATTGGACACCCTTAATGGAATTTATTTTTAATAATAACAGGCATTTTTATGGACCCAATATCCCCATAACTGGACATATTTTCATTATTATTTTCAGCTTGGCAAATTCCATCCGGTCAGAATTTTGGTATTAATCGATAAATATTCACAATGTTAGATTCTTGCATCGCATCAATAAAATGTATAACCCGTCTTGAGTATTTCCATTTGAAATGCATAAACGTTAAGAAAATTCCAAAGAAGCAGTGGTACTGTGGCACACGTTAGAATGTTTGAATTTTGGATGCAAATTACTTTATTTTCTGTAAACAACATTAGTGACTTTGGAATAAAATTTTTCAAAATATAATATTGTAACATTCATTTGAATTAAATAATATCACGTTTGTGCCTAATGGAGGTATAATTCTTCGTATAATTTCGGAACCGTTTACCGTATGCGGGACGGACCACCAGTCCCGACAAGACTTCTAATGACGTCATTTGATGTTGTTATTCGAGACTATGTAGGTACCGAATATCAGTCCCGAATTCAATGACGTCATTCGGGACTGGACACGGATCCCGAGTCGGGACTCTAGTCACAGCGTATTTTAAATGAGAATATTCAGAAATTTGGATATCTTTATAAGATTTAATTCTACGACGTGACCATGGTCACGTCGTGCAATATTGATGAACTATTTATCATTAGCATTATCTAAGCAGCATTCACATGTATACTTACAACATATTTCACGGATAGTACCGCCTATTTCGGCAAATGTGCCAATGACACATTTGCCATTTCTTACTAGATATCGTCCGGCTATGAGACGAGAAGCGTGCTATCATTTTGCCAAAAATATGTCTTTAATTTTCGAAATTTTTGCCGAAAATGATCTCAAACGATTAGTTTCGTCTCACTGATGAAGAGGTCAAATTCAATTCTGTCCGGCTGTTGCCACGATAACTTTCGAACAGAAACAGACAGCGACTTTCAATTTTCAGGGTAGGTTGCGCATCTAAATGCGACATTTGAGTTCGTTAATGGGCATAATCGGTAAAATGGTCTTGGTGATATATACTTACATCTGAAATTGTGCAGTTATTTCATCTATAACTCAAAATATACATATCCGATCCAATCAAAACTCGGTAATTTCTTGTAGAATGTCGACGCGAATTTCGTGAATATCGTATCCATCCTTAAACTACTTCAGACTTGTTTTTTCGCAAAATAATCAATGGATATTTAACTAAATTCAATTCCGATAGAATAAATATCTCAGAATTAACAATTCTGTGATCTAACACAAATCACTCATCACTCAAGTCTGATATTAAAGTGGTGCGAAATGTATTCATCTTATAAAAGCTGAGAAAACGGTCTACTCTTATATTGATGGTAAATTCGATTAAGAGTGTCCAACAACAGCGAATAGACAATAGAACATGCCCGCAAAAGCTCCTGAGTTTACCTCAGGGCTTAAAATATTTTTTTTTAGTGCGC
The DNA here is from genome assembly GCA_937662695.2 of Halyzia sedecimguttata. Classification (NCBI taxonomy): domain Eukaryota; kingdom Metazoa; phylum Arthropoda; class Insecta; order Coleoptera; family Coccinellidae; genus Halyzia; species Halyzia sedecimguttata. The sequence continues at coordinate 64,258,107 of OW569415.2, read as the reverse complement.
CGAAGCTTTAAATTCATAAAAAAAAATTGTTTTCTGGCGAGAGTCCCCATTTCTCCGTACAAAAAAAATAATTATTGAAAAAATTTGAAAAAGATTTTTTTTTTCAATTTGGCAGGTCAACAAGCATGTAAAAAACAGGAGCTTTCTGGGCTCTTGTTCAAACAGAGGAATTATATCTCCGAAAGTATTGGTTTCTCAGAGTTGAAAATTATATCAAAGTATTCTTATGAGAGAACTGCATCATAAAGGAAATTCAATTCAAATAATAGTTTATTTATCAAGATTAAATGAGCAATCTGAGAATGAGAAGTGCACCATGGAAGAATTCAAATTAAAATAGCTGAAATGAATTTGACTCTCTCTTATAGAACAGGATGACATGTACGCGTATGAACACAGATCATATAATAAATCATAGATAGAATAATTATAGCATTCTGTGAAAACATAGAAGTACGATTCATTATTGAAATTTCGAAAAATCATATCTCCGAAAGTATTAGCTTGTTGGAGTTGAGAATAATATCAATGGATTTTTATGTGGAAACTGCATCTTAAAAAAAATTGTTGAGAAATTTGTAAGTTTAAAAAAAATTGTTTTCGTTGCTGCGAAACAATAGCGAACTCAACCGAGATATTTATCTCCCTGCCTAGCTCATTCCGTTCGAGAGTTATTGTAGAAACAAAATTTCAAATTTTTTTTTTTACACTTTAAGGTAACACCATCAATACAAAACTTCACATGCGTCTAAAGGTCATGATTCTACAATTTGATGCTAAATTTCAGATAGATCGAGTGATCGGTTTTCGGAAATATTCATAAAAAATGTTTTTACTAAAAACGGCCATAACTCTGAAACCGCTTGATGGATTTCGCCCGTTAACGAACTCGTCCGATATATTTACGCTCCAAACCTACCCTGCAAATTTCAATCCTCTAACTCGTTTCGTTCGAGAGTTATCGTGTTAACGAACGGACGGCCGGACATAATGGATTTCGACTACGGATTCTTGATAGGCCAGATAACTTCGGAGTAACGAAAACAAATTTTTTTTTAATTACAAATTTCAAAATAAATTTTTTTTAAGATGCAGTTTCACCATAAAAATCCATTGATATCATTTTCAACTCCAACAAGCTAATACTTTCGGAGATATGATTTTTCGAAATTTCAATAATGAATCGTACTTCTATGTTTTCACAGAATGCTATAATTATTCTATCTATGATTTATTAAATGACCTGTGTTCATACTCCTACGTGTCATCCAGTTCTATAAGAGAGAGTCAAATTCATTTTAGCTATTTCAATTTGATTTCTTCCATGGTGCAGTTCTCATTCTCAGATAGCTCATTTAATCTTGATAAATAAACTATTATTTGAATTGAATTTCCTTTATGATCCACTTCTATCATAAGAATACTTTGATATAATTCTCAACTCTGAGAAACCAATACCTTCGGAGATATAATTTGTCTGTTTGAACAAGAGCTCCAGGTTCTCCAGGTTCGACTCACCGATCAAGAATCCTTCATCGAAATCGATTCTCATATTTATTTCTGTTCTAGTTTGTTTATATAATTAGTACTTTTAAAATATTTGGTTAGTGAGTCGAAAAGCAATAACACAAGGAAGTCGAGCATAATTTACGAGTAATTCTCTAATTATGGAAGATTAAGAACGGGATTTCCAACTAATGTACAGGTAGTTATTCCTTAGTAACACTATTTAAGATTTCCTACATAAGTATTCTGGTTCTCTCTGGACTGATTACATTAGATTCGTTTCATAAATAAAACTGGCTATTTCATTTACTCAATTTTTCAGAATGACTCCTGATAGTTTTGAAACACCAACATTGGGCCGTCATATAGCGATAAGAAATGATGATGATGCAGTTCTATCATAATAATCCATTGGTATCATTCCCAAGTCTGAGAAACCAATACTTTCGGAGATATGATTTGTCAAAGTTTGAACAAGAGCGCCAAAGCTCCTTTCCACAAGGGTTTCCCACATTTTCTTTATGGAATGGATATAAAACTTCGGTTTGTAAGGTTCTCCAAGCAAAACTTTGGGGAACATTAAGATGGACAGCAAGGCGTCTAGTATTAATTTCCGGATTATCGAGCACACAATCTATCACTTCTTCTTCCCTCATAGCATCAAAACAATTATTCCGGGTCGTACCACCAGCACCATAGTACGGGAGTTGCCAATTCCAAACGGTCGCAGTCCCTATCTCCTTTCGTTCGAAAGTTATCGAGGCAACGGTCATCCATCCAGATCCAAATTTGACCTCGAACTCGAATTCTTCATCAGCTCGAACCCAATCGTTTGTGACCATTTTCGGCGAAAAATTCAAAATTACAGACCTTTGGGCAAAATGAACATATGCGCAAAAAACTAAACCAACAAAGCAACTTTTAAATTGGCAAACAAATGTTGTTCTGTGAGCAGGTGTCAGTCAACTCTCTTATTTATTTCTAGGCTTACTGTAATTTATTAAATTAAATTAAAGAAACTTTAAACACCAATAACTCAGAAACAAAGCCTCATCAGCAAAACATTTCTTTTACGTTTTATAAAGAATATCAGTCTGCATACATCCCTTAATTTTTCGTCTCGAGTTTTGAATCACCCTCTATGTATATTAATTCTCCACATCCAGTATATCAACGCTGTTTAAAAGGGGTAGTTCAATTTTGGTCTTGTCATTCCGCTTTGCCAGGAAAAGGACAAAGCCTGCCTTTTTCGTACGTCGGTACTCACTGATTCTCCATGTTTATTCATTTCCACGTTTTGAATTCCACTTGCATCCGCAACGGAAATAGATTCTGATAGTACGTCACTGGAGGTGGCACGTTTATTGGAGTTTGCACAGAACCTACCTCCTCGTTAATTGGTTTCACCAAATCGAATGGCAATAATTCACTAGGCAATAATTAATTCTCAGAATGACAGCTCCATTAAACAAAACACGCCAGGCTTCCAGTCGTCGAAATTCACCCAGAAAGTACAATATCAAGTGGAATATCTTGAGATCTTGCGAACAGCGATATCAGCAACTTTTGCCAATAATTCTCGAATCGTGTGTTAATTGAAATTATCGAAGGTATGTGGAGTGTATTCTTGAACTTATACTCCATTCACTTTTATAAAGTTCCCGGCTGGTCTTGATTTAGGTCTATCAAGTTTTTGTAACTAAAACTGAGGCAGGTTGGCACTCCTGAAATATCGTCAATGTCAAAATAATTCTGCGAGACGTTGCCAATGCCAATTTCTACTCTTCGCTTTGAAATTGTTTTGAAAGTTTCCTACCATTAAGTGCTAGGGTCAGTCTGTCCCTGGAGGTCTTGAAGACTTATGGGGAAGTTGTTGGAAACAAATCAATACTGATATTCTAATTGATTCAAATTCGAAAAATTACCAGAATCGGTTGAATCGTTCGGAAGTTATCACATAAAAAAATGGATTATGGAAGTACCATTAGGAGGCACATATCTTCCCAGGGGCGCGAAGTAGAAAAGAAATTAAAGCATTGGTGACTCGTCTTTGCATACTTTATTTACACCTCAGAAAGAGTAACGTAGTACCTGGACACCCTGTATAGGAATGGTTTACCTGCCCAGCTTTCATATAAAAGACGATTTTTGGGTGAAATCTCCCTAAAACTGAATTTTATTACGTTTTCGAAGAGTTATATTCTGTTTTTTCCCGCAAATTCTCATGCAGTCCAATAACCTGGAGATATTGCGAACAATGTTATTTGTCTGCCTGACATAAAAATGTAGCAGACCAAGAATATAGAACTGGAGACATAAAAGATTTAAGAATATCTATACAGAAGATGATATAGTCGGAACGAACTTATTAGATTCCAGCGAGATTCCCGATTTAGCCTGTATTACCATCTCAATATAAATTGGGAGAAATGGAAACATCACAATAAAAGCAATGTAGTTCGTGTGATTGTAAGAAATACTCCTTGAAAATATTACCGAAGGAATGTTGAAGTCAACACATTTATTGGTTTCTCGCAACCGATATATGAGACTTCCTTCTTCAGTTTGATATGAAAAATAAACTTTAGAAGGAAAATATTCAGATGGATGGTTTCTACTTGAGCACTGTGAGTTTCTTGTCTTCCGCATCAGAATGGCGTTGTATATTCCAAAGACAATATTCTAGCAAGGAATTTAGGGTAAACGTGAACTGAATTGAAATTTACATAGGGTAGTGGGTACAGTTATCGGCCATTTAAGGATGTACCCTTGTATTTTCTAGTATAGCTCATCAAGAATATTATATAATTGCGTGGGGTAATTTTTTTCTGATAGAAGAGACCTTCTGTTTTTCAAACCATATATTTATGAGGAGTAAATAAGTCAATAATATATATTTTTTTAGAGAATATGCAAGCTCACGAAAATTGATAGTTATTGGCCAGTAAACATAGTTATTGGCCTACCTCAAGGGCGTAGCCAGGGGGGGGGGGTTTGGGGGTTCAAACCCCCCCCCGAAATGTTATTTTTCTCTTAAAAAAAACATTTTTTGCTGCAGAAAGTGACCCTTACACCCCCAAAACCCCCCCGAAATTAATTCCTATTTCAAAACCCCCACCCGAAATAAATTCGTATTTCAAAACCCCCCCCGAAATTAATTCCTGGCTATGCCCTTGGCCTACCTATTAATATAGTTATTGGCCCGTAAACATAGTTATTGGCCTACCCATTCATATGGTTATTGGCCATGTCGGGCAATATTTGCTTAGCATATTAAGACAAATATTGTTGAGCTCAAAAGCACAGGAATAATAATACAAAATGTCATTTGATTCTATTTATTCATCGAAATGTTCCAAATTTTATTTGACATGTAGAACATGAAAATGTAGTTTTTTCTCTGATCCTTTTGGGGCACATACAACATGATAGCTCGTCGAACTGCCAGGTCGATTATTAGTAAAAGGATTTCGTCGGGGAGGTTCTTCCAAAAATGCTTTACCGAGTCTTGCACAGCTTCTATCCTTACGGGGAAGCCTTATCTTTGACAGGCAGAAATCCATTTTTCGATGCGACTCTTTTCAGCCAAAGAGAGAACAGGGTTGGGGCCATGGGTGATTTTGTCTTTGAATTTATCACTCACACAAAATTGTAGGGTACTTCTTGGTACCCCAAACTTCTGCATTGCTTTCCTCTGACTCATGCCATTCTTTATTGCCTCTAGAGCTCTGAGTACATCGTCTTCAGAATAACGCTTTTCATATGGTAGATCTGTTCTAACCTTCGGCATAGTGTTTCTGAAACAAGAGCAAAACTGAAGAACGTCTTACCTTTTCTGAGAAAAATAGGGATAGGGATCTTATGCCATATTTTGTCGTGCGCACAGTGATTGGCCACCCAAATCTATAATTAACTGTTCATTATACAATATCCAAATGAAATATCCTGTAGAATTTGAAAATATGTATAAAAAGAGTTTGAATTCATTGGAAAAACAACTTCCGAAAAAAATATTACATTATATAGTTATTGGCCAATCGGCCAATAACTAGATTGGTTGATAAAATGTGTTATAGTTGTCGGCCACGTAAAAATACCGCCAAAATTAATTAATTGAGTAGCCTAACCTCTGTGAATATATTAAAAAATCATATTAGTATACGCCAAAACAAACAAAAATGGGGTTTACAGAAATACATTTGAATACTTACTTACCTTATGTACACAAATTCTTGATGAATCCTTTATATTTGATTAGCAAACTTGCGTAGCACACACTAACAACTGATTTATGCAGCAATGGTGACATCTGGTATATTAACACTTGAAGCTTTAGTTGGAGGGATGTTGTCAGATCATAATATAGTTATAGGATTTAGGAGTACCTATTCGTTTCAAATTCTTATAATTCTGCTTTTAAATGAATATGGCCAATAACCGGTGCCTGGCCGAATACTGTACCCTTTACCCTATTATAGAGCGTATACCTAAGAGTCCATTGGAGGGGCTCTCATAAGTGTTTCTTCAAGAGATAATTTTATGGCCAATTTGAAACAGTCAAGTCAACATGAACATGTTCTCCAATATGCTACCTTGATATTCAAACATGTCACTCAAAATGTAACCATCTAAGAAGTTGGACGAAAATTGACAACAGTGGGAAAGCCCTGTGGACAGGAGCTTTGGCGCTCTTGTTCAAACTTTGACAAATCATATCTCCGAAAGTATTGGTTTCTCAGAGTTGGGAATAATATCGATGGATTATTATGATAGAACTGCATCATGAAAGAAATGAAATTGCCTCTGCCTCTTATCTTTATATGACGGTCCAATTTTGGCTACAAGTGTTTCAAAACTATCAGCAGTCATTCTGAAGAATTGAGTAAATGATATAGCCAGTTTTATTAATGAAACAAATATAATGTAATGAGTTCAGAGAAGACTTAAACCAGAATATGTATGTAGGAAATCTTAAATAGTGTTACTAGGGAATAACTACCTGTACATTAGTTGGAAATCCCATTACGTTAACTGAGGTTGCGATTCAAATTTATCCTTAACTGAGGACCTCAGTTAGGACTTAACGGAGATCATACACTTAACAATGCTCTACGAATACGGCGGCTACCGCCATATTTTCAGCCAAAAATTTGAAAATATCAGACATTTGGCAAATTGATAAGCACTATGCTCCGAAGAACAAGAGCGCCAAAAAATAGAGATTCGATAGAATTGAAACCTGGTAACTAGTTTTTGAATGTCGTCATATTATGCGAAATTTCGTGAGGATTATAGCACCCGAACCCTTTTTTGTTATATTTTTTTCTATTGATTACAATATTGACAAAATTTCGAAAAAATTAGCGGGTCGGCATTCTACGAATAACTACCAATACAAGTTTTGATTGGATCGGAGTCGTATATTTTTAGTTATTGAGGAAATAACAACAAACTTTAAGATGGGTATAACTCCGAAACTTTTTAGCCGATTATTCCCACCAACGAAAATATCTGACCCATTCGAATGCGCAACCTACCATGAAAATTGCAAATCGCTATCTCTTTCGGTTCGAAAGTTATGGTGGCAAAGGTCACCCATCGTGCTACTGAACTCGAACAAGGACGGAACTTGGCTGTAAAGTTAGGTTTTGGAGGTTCTTGAAAATTTTTAGCGATATCGGACAGATGGTTTCTAAGATACGACATTTTCTTCAATGATTTCTTGCGCGCATGTTCATGGAACAGCATGTTATCATTTTTTCCAAATATCTGTAATTTTCGAATGTTTTGCTGAAAATGGTCTTAAACGATTAGGTTCGACTCCCTGATGAATAGTTCGAGGTTTAATTTGATTCTGTTCGGTTAGCCGGCCGTTACCACGATAAATTTTAACGGATACAGATGGCGCATCCGAATGTGACGGACAAGTTCGTTAATGGACAATGGACATAATCAGCCCGACGGTTTCCTAGTACTAATTTTGTTTTCAACCAATACAGATCTGATCGAACTGTAACTTGGTATCTAATTGTAGAAAATAAAAAATAAGGATTAAAAAATTGTTTCAAGCACTGACGTGAAGTCAGAAGCTTTATTGGACACTCTTAATCGAATTTACCATGGTGAATTCTAATGTCTGTTCTACTGTATTAGACACTCCGAATTTACCATGGTAAATTCGATTAAGAGTGTCCAATACAGGAGAACAGACAATAGAATTCACCATGGTAAATTCGATTCAGAGTGTCCAATACAGGAGAATGGACAATATAACATACGTGCAAAAGTTTGACTTCACGTCAGTGCTTGAACCAAATTTTTTTTCGTGAAGTCAGGAGCTTAGGCGCGTATGTTCTATTGTCCATTCTTCTGTATTGGATACTCTTAATCGAATTTACCATGGTGAATTCTATTATCTGTTCTCCTGTATTGGACACTCTTAATCGAATTCACCGTGGTAAATTCGGAGTGTCTAATACAGGAGAACAGACAATAGAATTCACCATGGTAAATTTGATTAAGAGTGTTCAATAAAGGAGAATGGACAAGGGAACATACGCGCAAAAGCTTCTGACTTCACGTCAGTGCTTGAACCAATTTTTTTTTCAATGATTTTTTCAAAATTTTCTAGTGCTACGATACTCACGAAATTTTGCAAGAATTTTCGCGTTGGTATTCTACAACTAATATGCATATTTGAATTGGATCGGATTTGTATTTTTTCAGTTATTGAGGAAATAACAATCAAATTGCAGATTTATATAACTCCAGAACGATTTGGCCGATTATGGTAGTTAACGAACTTAAATGTCGTATTCAGATGCGTAATCTACCCTGAAAACTGCAAGTCGCTATTTCTCTCCGTTCTCAAGGAATCATGAGAAACATAATATTTTTTCGTAATTTTTTGAACATTTTCTAGTGGTACGGTCCCCACAAAATTTTACACACGTCTTCATGTCGATATTCTACAACTAGTTACCAAGCTTCAATTCGATCGAGTCTATATTTTTTGAGTTATCGAGGAAATAATATTCCAGAAGGGTATAACTCCGAAACCGATTGGCCGATTATGGCCAACAGCGAACTTAACTCTTACATTCAGATGTGCAACCTATCCTGAAAAGCACAAGCTCCTATCTCCTTTCGTTCGAGAGCTGTCAAGGCAACGCTCACCTATCCAGCTACTGAACTCACACAAGGCTGCTCGGATCTCCAATAATATGGATCCGATCGCGTTCAAACTTGGAACTTGGTAGTAGAGTTAAGTTCTGAAGGCTCTTGCAAAATTTCAGCGATGTCGGACTAATAGTTTCTGATATATAGAATTTTTTTCAATGATTTCTAGGCATACGATCCCCACGAAATTTCGCAAGAATTTTCACGTTGGCATTCTACAACTAAAACCATGTTTTTTTATTAAACTTTTAAAAACCAGTGGTATCAATTATCACCCTACATCCCAGGGAGCATAAGTGTATCGTTGACCTCCCAGCTAGTCGGGCAGACATCTAAGGGAGGGGTCAGCGTTACAGCCTCCTTGCAAAAAACAAAAATAGGGGTCTCCTAATTTCCTCTCGAGAATCTGCCGCCGCCTCTGAAAAATTGCCGCTCTAGCCTGCAGCCTACTTAGCCTATATAGAAATACGGGCCTGCTCATACCACCAGATATCAAGTACACCATTGAGATTATTGCCATCTGCCTATGTTCTCCTGTTCGAACGGAATTGCTCAAGTCTTGGAACTCAAACGGGGACAGACCCATTCTGATATACAGAGCGTAGTAATCACAAAGTAATTAAGTAGTACGAGCCGTTATAAAGTGTATAAAGGAGCGGTAATATCGACTAGAGGTTTCAGAATGGAAATTCTTAGAGATAAACAACCCCATCAGCAAATGAGATGGCATGTATTTTGCGCAGATTTCTCCGCTATCTAGCGGGCGGAAATTACCTTATTTATGGGAAAGCGACAATTCATACCGTATTACCGAATCCTCCTACGTCCTGATTCCTGTTATTCCCTCCATTTAATCTCCGACATCTCAGATTTCAGACGTGCGGAAATGAAGCGATAAGAATTGCATTAGATTTTCGTAAATAGGCGATTCTTCGATTTTCTTCAGGCAGCCGACGAGGTGTGTTACACGGAAATTCGTGAAAATGACTTCGTGTTACTGAGAATTATCCTGCGAGCAGAAGGAGATTTTATCCAGCTGCATCTGATGACTTGGAGTCGGAATTACCAACCCCCAACACGTGCTATTATCGGAGTGCTAGACACTCTGAATTCTTTTGTTTCCCAGTTGAATCTGACATTTTAGTTTCTCTATACACAAACTTGCTCTGAAGCCAATTACATTAAATGTTTTGGCTTGGTGCAATCTGTCCACAGACAAGCACCACTTTTGTGCTCGTGTTCTGAGGAAGAGCGAGCTATAATTTTGCCCAAATGTTTTTAATATTTTTTTACAAAAATAGTCTCAAACAATTAGGTTCGACTGATGAAGAATTCGAGCTCAAATTTGATTCCATCCGGCCAGCCGTTACCATGATAACTTTCGAACGGAAGGAGATAGCGATTTCAAATATTCAGGGTATGTGGCGCGTCCAAATGCGACTGACAAGTTAGTTAATGGACATAATAGACCCAACAGTTTCCGAGTACTAAGTTTGTTTTCAACCAATACAGATCCGATCGAATTGAAACCTGTATTGGACATTCTTTTTTGAATTTACCATGGTGAATTCTATTGTCCATTCTGCTGTATTGGACACTCTCAACCGAATTTACCGTTATCCAGGAGAACGGACAATAGAATTCACCATGGTAAATTCGATTAAGAATGTCCAATACAGGAGAATGGACAATAGAACATACGTGCAAAAGCTCCTGACTTCACGTCAGTGCTTGAACCATTTTTTTTTTAATTTTTTTAAAATTTTCTAGGCGTGCGGTTCTCACAAAATTTCACACACTGTCTTATGTCAATATTGTACAACTAGTTTCCAAGCTTAAATTCGATCGACTCTATACTTTTTGAGTTATCGAGGAAATAATATTCCAGGTGGATAAAACTCCGAAACCGTTGGACCGATTATGACAAAAAACGAACTTATCTCTCTTATTTGGATGCGCAACCTGAAAATTGCAAGTCCCAATTTCAGCGATGTCCGACGAATAGTTTCTTATATATAGAATTTTTTCAATGATTTTTTAAACATTTTTGGCGCTCTAGTTCCTCGGAACTGAGTGCTTATCAATTTGCCCAAATGTCTGTAATTTTCGAATTTTTCGATGAAAATGGTCTTAAACGATTTGGTTCGACTCACTGATCAAGAATCCGTGGTCGAGATTCATTCTGTCTCGCCGGCGAGATAACTCTCGAACGGAAAGAGCTAGACAGTTGAAATTTTCAGGGTAGGATTGGGAGATAAATATCTCGGCTGAGTTCGTTATTGGGCAAAATCGGACAGATAGTTTCGGAGTAACAAAAAAAAAATTTTTTTTTACAAAACAAATTCCAAATTAAATTTTTTTCAATAAGCAGTTTTATCATAAGAATCCAATGATATCATTTTTAACTCTAACAAGCTTATACTTTCGGAGATATGATTTTTCAAAATTTCAATAAAAAATCGTATTTTTACGTTTTCACAGAATTATATAATTATTCTATGTATGAATTGTCATAATGTCAACTTATTTTCCTGAGACATGACATTGTCTAATTCCTTGCTAATAGTTGGTTCGAGAAACGTCAAAATCGACTTAGAGAGACAAGGGTAAAAAACCGTCAAATAAACCCCCATGTGGCGATTTTATGTCGAAACTTGAAAATTAAGAATATATATCCCAGGTAAGTACCGACGTTTTATTCTAATACCGGAGATTGACAAGATCGTACGAGGAGCCCGATAGCCGGTCGGTCTACGCTTTGGGTTTCGAAACGAAAGAAGGCGGGCTCAAATCCCGGAAAGGGAATTACACTTTTTGGCGCTCTAGTTCCTCTGAACTGAGTGCTTATTTATTAAGATGCAGTTTCACCATTAAAATCCATCGATATCATTTTCAACTCCAACAAGCTAATACTTTCGGAAATATGATTTTTCTAAATTTCAATAATGAATGGTACGTACTTCTATGTTTTCACATCAGAATGCTATAATTATTCTATCTAAGCTTTATTATATGATCTGTGTTCATACTCGTACATTTCATCCTGTTCTATAAGAAAGAGTCAAATTCATTTCAGCTATTTTAATTTGATTTCTTCCATGGTGCAGTTCTCATTCTCAGATTGCTCATTTAATCTTGATAAATAAACTATTATTTGAATTGAATTTCCTTTATGATGCAGTTCTTTCATAATAATACATTGATTTAATTCCCAACTCTGAGAAACCAATACTTTCGGAGATATAATTTGTCTGTTTGAACTAGAGCGCCAGAAAGCTCCTGTCCACAGGGCTTGAACCCATTTTTTAGTGATACGATCTTCACAAAAGAGTTTTGGCGTTGGCATTCTACAAATAATAACCAAGTTTTAATTGGATAGGTCTTGTATTTTTCGAGTTATTGAGGAAATATCAACCAAATTTCAGAATTCCAAAACCGTTTGGCCGATTCTGCCTATAAACAAACTCAAATGTCGCTATCTTCACGGTCTGAGAAGGTTTCCCTACGTTCATCATACTCTAGTACAACTTCCACATAGTCTCCGTCTTCTGATGAGCTAGATTAGGTAGCAGAACACTGTGGTATTGTGGGAAATGAGGAAAAGACCACTACATGGAGCTAAATAACAGAATACCTCTTTGTAGAAATATTCCAGGACTTAAATAATCAAAAATATTCATGAATTTGTCACCATCCTATAGCAGGGCGCTCCTGCAGCAGCCACGAGCAGATCTGCAGTAATGGTGGGACTGCTGAAAGAGCACTGTCGGTACAAATACCAATTGTACCACATGGGCAAGTCAGCAGATGAAACATGCAGGCTCTGTGGATCGGAAAAGGAAACTGCCGAACACATAGTTTGCAAATGCCCAGAGCTGGCCAGCGTAAGAATTTTACATAAGGGTGAGCCAGTTCTAAATCTCCTCACGACGTGATAACAAGACCCCTAAGGATTTCATCAGGTATGTTAACACCACTGACAATATCCTTAGGATGGAACAAGTAGGGTAATATAATAGAATATCGTATCCATCGTAGTTCTGAAGGGACGAACCTAGCCATAAGACCCCGTCCTAATAATGATAATAACGTTCCTAATTGTTGCTATTCAAGGCTGGACGGAGAACTTAGGAGCTCAGTATAATGGGCACATCCATCGATCATGAGCTAGCAGGAACACCTATCACGACAACAGACCAAAGAAGAGTAGGCAGACAGATATGACAGGCACAACTGAAGACACTACTCGAAGATCACCTGAGTAAAAATCTGTACACCATATAATTCAGGGGTTCAAAAGAGCAGGGTCTGTTGGAAGAATTATTATCCTTAGCCTTTTTGAAATGTACTAGGTTCAAGGCAGAAACGGAGGAATTGGTTATAGCTTGTCAGGAGGGAGTGATAAATACAAAATGATAATAAAAAATGGGTTCAAGCCCTGTGGACAGGAGCTTTCTGGCGCTCTAGTTCAAACAGACAAATTATATCTCCGAAAGTATCGGTTTCTCAGAGTTGGGAATTATATCAATGTATTCATATGATAGAACTGCATCCTAAAGGAAATTCAATTCAAATAATAGTTTATTTATCAAGATTAAATGAGCAATCATGAGAATGAGAAAAGCACCATGGAAGAAATCAAATTAAATCTGGCCAATTTTGCCCAATAACGAACTTAACCGAGATATTCATCTCCCTAAACTACTCTGAAAATTTCAACTACCTACCTCATTCCGTTCGAGAGTTATATCTATGTCTATGGATGAAAAGCAGTCTCACTACTCTCAGATCTCTTACTTCATGTTCAGTTCCGAAATGTAAGAATTTTCTGAGAAAAACTAATTTCGGAGCAAACAACTGAGATTTTTCTCACTTCGCTCACAATTCTTCGATTGATTAGATAATCTGTCAGGAACATCATTTGACATTATGACAATTCATATTCATACATAGAATAATATCATTCTGTGACAACGTTGAAATACGATTTATTATTGAAATTTTGAAAAATCATATCTCCGAAAGTATTAGCTTGTTAGAGTTAAAAATGATATGAATGGATTCTTATGATAAATCCTCTCATTAAAAAAAATTTAATTTGGAATTTGTTTCGTAAAAAAAAAAATTTTTTTTTGTTACTCCGAAACCATCTGTCCGATTTTGCCCAATAACGAACTTAGCCGAGATATTTATCCCCCAAACCTACTCTGAAAATTTCAACTCTCTAGCTCATTCCGTTCGAGAGTTATCGTGCCTACGGCCGGCCGGACCGGCCGGCCGGACCGGCCGGACAGAATGAATTTCGACCACGAATTCTTGATCAGTGAGTCGAACCAAATCGTTTAAGACCATTTTCATCGAAATATTCGAAAATTACAGACATTTGGGCAAATTGATAAGCACTCAGTTCCGAGGAACTAGAGCGCCAAAAATGGGTTCAAGCTCTGTGGACAGGAGCTTTCTGGCGCTCTAGTTCAAACAGACAAATTATATCTCCGAAAGTATTGGTTTCTCAGAGTTGGGAATTAAATCAATGTATTCATATGATAGAACTAGTTCATAAAGGAAATTCAATTCAAATAATAGTTTATTTATCAAGATTAAATGAGCAATCATGAGAATGAGAACTGCACCACATTTTCAAATTTTTTTTTTGACACTTTGCGGTAATCTGGTCAATACAAAACTTCACATGCGTATAAAGGTCATGATTCTACAATTTGATGCTAAATCTCAGATAGATCGAGTGATCGGTTTCGGAAATATTCATAAAAAATATTTTTACTAAAATCAGCCATAACTCCGAAACCCCTTGATGGATTTCGCCCATTAACGAACTTGTCCGAGATATTTACACTCCAAAACCACCTTGCAATTTTCAATCCGCTAACTCTTTTCGTTCGAGAGTTATCGTGCCTACCGCCGGTCGGCCGGCCGGACAGAATCGATTTCGCACTCGGATTCTTGATCAGTGAGTCGAACCAAATCGTTTGAGACCATTTTCAGCTAAAAATTACAAAATTACAGACACTTGGGCAAATTGATAGGCACTCTGTTCCGAGGAACTAGAGCGCCAAAAAAACAAGTTTCGTATGACAATTGCCCAAAACAGGTTCAAAGTACCTACAAATAGTAGGTATTCCATAAAACATGTATGAAAGAAGATAAGTAATAATAAAAAATTACCTTGTAATCGATCAAAAATTTCCTGATCTACGTTCACCCAATTTAATTTGGAATTTGTTTCGTAGTTACTCCGAAACCATTTGTCCGATTTTGCCCAATAAGGAACTTAGCTGAGATATTTATCTCCCAAACCTGCTCTGAAAATTTCAACTGTCTAGTTCATTCCGTTCGAGAGTTATCGTGCCTACGGCAGGCCGGACGGCCGGACCAGCCGACAGAATGAATTTCGACCACGGATTCTTGATCAGGGCAAATTGATAAGCACTCAGTTCCGAGGAACTAGAGCGCCAAAAAAAACATTACGAAAGTGGATACCCCAAAAACTTGCAGATCATCCTACAGCTAGCAGGAAACTGTTATGCACATCCTGTCTGCTTGCAGAGTCCATGCTCCATCGGGATGTATAGAAAGACATAATGCGACACTCTGAATTCTTTACTTCCACCTGAGAAAAGCTCTGGGTATAGACAACGAACCAGTGCTACCATATGCACCTCTGGAAATTGAAGCAGTTATTGGAAATGGAAGAGCTCGCATCTACTGGAACTATGCTATTCCAACAACTCGGCAGATCCACGCCATAAAGACAGATATAGTCCTGCTGGAAAAAGAGCTCAAGGAATTGCTTGTTGTCGAATTTTCCTCCCCAGCCGAAAATAATGTGGTGAGGAAAGAAGAACAGATCGTACTAATCTGAGCTACGTGACACAATTGAAGATTATTCCGGATTTGACACACATAATGTAGAAAACAGTATTGCTTGGATCACTATGAAGGCCGTTTGCAGCTCATCTCTTTTGTTAAGGGACGCTGTAAGGAAAGATCTACTCGGAATGTGTGAGAGGTTTTTAAATGAGTAACCAAATCACAACAAGAGTCGAACACTACTGAGAGGCTGAACCCTCTCAGCGTAAGCCTATAGTGGTATTCTTTTTACCTTGTTGCATCTCAATAGATGCATAGAATCTTGCGTCTTGCCTTCTAACTACTGAGTCAGAACTGAGAATCTCAGTTAATCTCAGCTGAAATTGGTGAAAAGAATACCACTTATAAAAGCGTTTTGATCTCACATTGTTTGAGACCATTTTGCGCCAAAAATTCCAAAAATACAGACATTTAGGCAAAACAATAGCACTCTATTCCTAGTGGTACAAACGCGTAAAAAGTATTGAATATGTTGTATTCAAAGTTTTATTCTGCTTCGGAGTTGCCCCACGTATATATTGAGATGTTTCCTTATAGTCCGGGAGGTAGCGTTGCAAATACAAAAGTCATAGTAAGCCGACTGATATTAACATAGGGGGGATTAGGCGTCAGCTGCTCGCATGAACTTGTACGAAAAAAATACGTAAAATAAAGTCATATTACGCCACATGAAATTGAACTACGTGATTCTTCAAATAATTAAGAGCTTGAAAACAATGATCATCTGCTTGTCTAGCGGTGGAAAGACCGTCAGCTGACGCAGTCAAGATTTAAAATTTTGGAGCATTGCTATTATGCTGCTCCCTTTTAAACACATATTTCGAGATAGATTCTGGCGTTGCTTGAACCCAGTTATACCAGATGAAGCCGACCAAATATCGTAAGACAGGTCGGTACAAATCGTGAGATGTCAGATGACGTCACCAGTAGAGGGAATATTTTGAATTTGAATCGATTATTATAACGAAAATTAATGAAAGAGTTTATGCGTACCATGAGTAGGTACTTGAAATATGAAAAGTAAATCAGAAAATTGTATCTTAAAAAAGCCTAGTTAATAATAATAAATCAACAAGTCCAGAGCATTCCTGCCATTAGGATCTTCATAATGGCTTCGTATAATTCATATACTTATGCATATATTTCACAAGTCAAATAAAACCCAGGGGATCACATTGATTTGTCGAGAAGCAAGACCAGACGCGTTTCTGGCTTCTTGGCCTTCATCAGTACTCTGTAGCTTCCCAACAAATTCAACTAAACTGAACCTTGTTAAGCCTTTCACAGCCGGCTCGAGCAGCTATTATATTATACATAAATGCCCACGCCACCTTTGAGGAGACAAAACAAGGAATTCAGCCTATCCCCACCAGTAAAAATTTGAAGCGTGAAATCATATGCCACTACATTCGCTCGATTTTAATCGAGAAACGAGTCCCGCAGAGCTCAGACATGAGCGCTATGGCCATGAATGCTGTTTAGCGTTTTCAAAAATAATAATGAGAAAATTGGTTCAAGCCCTGTGGACAGGAGCTTTTTCGCGCTCTTGTTCAAACAGACAAATTATATCTCCGAAAGTATTGGTTTCTCAGAGCTGGGAATTATATCAATGGATTCTTATGATAGAACTGCATCATGGAAGAAATTAAATTTAAAAAAAGTGTCGTTTGAAAAAATGCTTCAAAAATTATCTTTCAAAAAAATAAGAGTTGAGAATTATATCAATGGATTCTTATGAAAGAACTTCATCTTAGCCGAAATTGAATTCAAACCTCATAGAAGAATTTAAATTCAAAAAGACTGCCAAAAATTATCAATCCAAAACCAATAGACAAATTCTACCCAACAACGAACTCATCCAAGATATTCATTGCTCAATTCTATGATGAACGATAATATATATTCTTTCCTCAAATCCACTCCTATACTCCAATACACCCATATGCCAGTTTTGTTTTGTGTGGAGATATTCTGAACTCAATATTATTAACTCACCATTACCATTCCCATCATCATATGGATTGACCATCGGCATGAAAATATCAACCAAGGAAAAGTATGATATCATATTATAATTCTACGATTGCTGAAATTAATTAGACAATGTCATGTCTCAGGAAAATAAGTTGACATTATAACAATTCATACATAGAATAATTATATCATTCTGTGAAAACGTAGAAATACGATTTATTGTTGAAATTTTGAAAAAACATATCTTCGAAAATATTAGCTTGTTAGAGTTAAAAATGATATCACTGTATTCTTATGGTAAAACTGCTTATTGAAAAAAAATTAATTTGGAATTTGTTATGTAAAACATTTTCTTTTTGTTACTCCGAAACCATCAGTCCGATTTTGCCCAATAACAAACTTAGCCGAGATATTTATCTCCCAAATCTACTCTGAAAATTTCAACTGTCTAGCTCATTCCGTTCGAGAGTTATCGTGCCTACGGCCGGCCGGACTGAATGAATTTCGACCACGGATTCTTGATCAGTGAGACGAACCAAATCGCTTACGACCATTTTCATCGAAAAATTTGAAAATTACAGACAGTTGTGCAAATTGATAAGCACTCTGTTCCGAGGAACAAGAGCGCTGAAAATGGCGATACCGTTGTTAATAAATCAACAAGTCCAGAGCGTTCCTGCCGATAAGTATATGGATTATACGAAGCCATTAGGAAGACCCTTTTGGCAGGAACGCTCTGGACTTGTTGATTTATTAACAACGGTATCGCCATTTTTCATTATTATTTTTGAAAACGTTCATGGCCATAGCGTTCATGTCTGAGCTCTGCGGGACTCGTTTCTCGATTAAATTCGAGTGAATGGTGGCATATGATTTCACGCTTCAAATTTTCACTGGTGGGGAGAGGCTGAATTCCTTGTTTTGTCTCAAAGGTGGGGTGGACATTTATGTATAACTGGTCGAGCCGGCTGTGAAAGTCTCAACAAGGTTGCTTTTTTGGGAAGCTACAGAGTACTGATGAAGGCCAAGAAGCCGGAAACGCGTCTGCTCTTGCTTCTCGACAAATCAATGTGATCCCCTGAGGTTAATTTGTCTTGTGAAATATATGCATAAGTATATGAATTATACGAAGCCATTATGTAGACCCTATTGGCAGGAACGCTCTGGACTTGTTGATTTATTATTATTAATTAGGCTTTTTAAATATACATTTTTTTAATTTAATTTTCATATTTCAAGTACCTACTCATGGTAGTACGCATAAACTCTTTTACTAATTTTCGTTAAAATAATCGAATCAAATTCAAAATATTCCCTCTACTGGTGACGTCATCTGGCATCTCACGATATCTCACGATTTGTACCGACCTATCTTGCGATATTTGGTCGGCTTCATCTGGCATCACTGGGCTCAAGGCCGGCCAGAATCTATCTCGAAATATGTGTTTAAAAGGAAGCAGCATAATATCAATTCTCCAAAATTTTAAATCTTGACTGCGTCAGCTGACGGTCTTTCTACCGCTACACAAGCAGCTGATTGTTGTTTTCAAGTTCTAAATTATTCGAAGAATCACGTAGTTCAATTTCATTCGGCGTAATATGACTTTATTTTACGTTTTTTTTGTACAAGTTCATGCGAGCAGCTGACGCATAATCCCCCCTCCACGGTGCAGCTCACGATATTCTTCCAGCTCAGTTTGACGTCAAATTATTTATAAAAAAAGTTTCAGCGGGCGTACTATTAGTTAATTTTTTTGTTTTTTTACCATTTTCGCAACCCCGCGATTCCACACCCACCGCGGGTGCGCCAGCTGACGCTTGGTGCAATTATAAGTCATTCGAGGTCTATACTAAAAGATGGCATACAATCGGCGTAAAATCACTACCGAAAATGCAACGCTACCTCCCGGACTATTAAGGCGAACCTAGAACAATTCACCCGACATCGTGTCATACGAATCCCCCAAAATAATCTCTCTGTATACCCAACGATCCAGGAACAAGACTAACAAATCTACATGATTGAAAACTGAGCGTACATCTTCAGAGACAATGAATATATTTATGAGGCCAAGAGTAAACACTGGAAGAAACGGGATCGGAGAGGCAGAATCACCAAGAATCTCTTTATCGACTCGAAGAAATAAATAGATTCTAGAAGAGGTGATTATTTCCTTTGTTCTCCTTTTTAATATTCGCATCTGTAACTAACATCGAGTGGCCCTGATCTTTTAAAGATCAGCAGCTATCCGAGGGCTGTTATTAAGAGTTTCCTTCGCGGTTTGCCGACTTGGAAACTAATAAAATACTCTATCGCTGGAGTGTGAAAGAGACGACGTGCTCTTATTTCTTACAGCTGCAAGGAAACGGTAAATTACCGATGAGGCGGAATATTTCCCAGATTTATACACTACTTGACTCCGGGTTGCCTGCTCTGGTTTCATTTCTTGCCCACATTTACATTGTAATATGATCCCCGTCTATAAGCAGACACGAAAAGCAGCTTTTTCTCTCATTCAATCGAAATCGTACATTACTTTCCGATTTCTTCCTTTTTCCACCCTTTTCTCTCCAAGTTTTCATTCCCGTTTCATTGCTACTTTATGCCAGCGCCAACTGTATAGAAAACTCTATTTGACTAGTGTGGGCACAAAAAGGAAAAGAAAAACTAAGGATAAATTATTGGATGCAGTTATTCAGTTGCGGATCTAGACCATAGTGGTTTTTCTGAAAATTACATATTGGTGGAGGTCATTGTCTTGTTATTTTAAGAGGTTTCCCTTTTTCTACCCCAATTGATATACAGGCTGTAAAATGAGGTAAGTACATATCATCGACAAGCTAAACCAATTCTCATTAGGAATTGAACGAATGTTATTAGTGTTATTACTGACGTATCGACTTGCCAAATTTAACTTCAGCTGATCTATGTACATGATTATTCATTAAATTCTCTCCAGGCACGTCAAAAACCAAAAACTGTTGACAACTTCGTTGGTCGAGTGTAAAACCAATATAGTTCCGAACGAGTTCGAATCTTGAACTCTACTGTAAAATACGGTTTTGAAGGCTCTCGAAATTTCAACGATATCTGATGGATAGTTTTTGAGATATATTTTTAATTTTCCAATCATTTAATGCTCACAAAATTTTGCAGTCTTCGTGTTTTTGCGCGTATGTTCTGGGGAACATCGCGTTATAGTTTTGCCCAAATGTCTGTAACTTTCGAATTTTTTGACGAAAATGGTCTCAAACGATTAAGTTCGACTCCCCAATGAAGAATTCGATGTCAAATTTGATTCTGTCCGTCCGGCCGTCCGGCCGTCCGGCCGTCCGGCCGTCCGGCCGTCCGGCCGTTGCCACGATAACTTGAGAACGAAAAGAGCTAGCGACTTGAAATTTTCAGGGTGGGTGGCGCATCCCAATACGACGGACAAGTTCGTTAATGGGCATAATCGGCCCAGTGGTTTCCGAGTAATAATTTTGTTTTCAACCAATATGAATCCGATCGAATTGAAACTTGGTGAGTAGTTGTAGAATATGAACCTAAGCACGTTTGTGAAATTTTGTGCGAATCGTATGGCTACAAAATTATTAAAAAATTATTAAAAAATATTTTTGTTGTCACGATAACTTGAGAACTGAGAGAGATAGCGGCCTCAAGTTTTCAGGTTAGGATGTACACCACAACGCGACATTTCAGTTTGATTATGAGCCTAATCGGCCAAACGGTTTCGGAGTTATAGCCATCTGAAATTTTATGAAATTTTGTGGTTTTTGTTCCTCATTAACTCGAAAAATACTAAACCGATTGAATTCAAACATGGTTATTAGTTGTAGAATGCCAATGCGGAAACGTTTGCAAAATTTGGTGAGGATAGCATTTGTAGAAAATTTTAAATAAATCTTTGAAAATAAAAAAAAAAAGTTCTATATATCAGTAACTAATCGTTCGAAATTGCTGAAATTTTGCAAGAACCTTCATAACCTAACTGTACTGACAATTTTCAAGTTTTAATACGATCGGTTAAATATTGTTGGAGATTCGAGCATTCTTGTGTGAGTTCAGTAGATGGGTGACCGTTGCCTCGATAACTTTCGAACGAAAGGAGATAGGGACTTGCAATTTTCAGGGAAGGTTGCGTATCCGAAAGGGAGAGTTGAGTTCAATTTTGGGCATAATCAGTCTAACGGTTTCCGAGTTATACCCATCTGGAATATTGTTTCCTTGATAACTCAAAAAATTAATATCCGATCGAATTGAAGTTTGGTAACTAGTAGTAGAAAATCAACATAAAGACGTGTTTAAAGTTTTGTGAGAACCGTACCCCTAGAAAATTTGAAAAAAACGACGAGAAAAAAAATTTTAAGAACCGTACCCCTAGAAAATTTCAAAAAAATCACGAAAAAAAAATTGGTTCAAGCACTGACGTGAAGTCAGAAGCTTTTGCGCGTATGTTCTATTGTCCATTCTTCTGTATTGGACACCCTTAATCGAATTTACCATGGTAAATTCGATTAAGGGTGTCCAATACAGAAGAATGGACAATAGAACATACGCGCAAAAGCTTCTGACTTCACGTCAGTGCTTGAACCAATTTTTTTTTTTAATCAACTAGCATGCTTTGTTTCGATTAGATCAGTATTTTTCGAGTTATTGGGGAAATAAAATTTCAGATGGCTATAACTCTGAAACTTCTAGGTGAATTTTGCCCATTAACGAACTCAGACGGTGAATTTGGACTCCAAACCTACTCTGAAAATTTGAACTCTATAACTCATGGCAGCCGATCGGACAAAATTGAATTTGACTTCAAATTCTCCATCAGAGAGTCGAATCTAATCGTTTGAAACCATTTTAGACAAGAACTTTGAAAATTACAGACTTTTGGGCAAAATGATAAAGATATTTGGGCATACTCAATAAAAGGAATTAGGAACATAAAACATTTTTTGCGATCTTGTTCCTCGGAACAGAGTGCTTATCAATTTGCCCAAATATCTGTAATTTTCGAATTTTTGGATGAAAACGGTCTTAAAGGATTTGGTTCGACTCACTGATCAAGAATCCGTGATCAAAATCTATTCTGTCCGGCCGGCCGTTAACACGATAACTCTTGAACGGAACGAGCTAGAAAGTTGAAATATTCAGAGTAGGTTTGGGAGATAAATATCTCAGTTGAGTAGGTTATTGCAAAGGTGGCCTGATGGATTCTGAGTAATGTTTTTCATTTCAAATTTCGAATTCAATTTTTTTTGAGATGCAATTTCATCATAAGAATCTATTGATGTGATATTCAACCTTAACAAGCTAATACTTTCGGAGATATGATTTTTCAAAGTTCAATAGTAAATCGTAATTCTGTATTTTCAGATTTCAAACAATGCTGTAATCATCTATGAATCTATTAATTACATGATCTGTGTTCATGCATGTCATCTAATCTGCAAGAGATATCTCATATTTATTTCTGGTTCGTTACTCATGGTATAAAATACCCCTCCTGTTCTAGAAAAAAGTATGATTGAATGCAAAATGACCCTTGAAATAACCTCAGCTATCGTAGAATTATGAGGATTATAAGATAGACCACCGTATTCACAAAGCATTAAATCTCCTAACTGAGGTCCTTAGTTAAGGATAAATAAGAATGGCAACCTCAGTTAACGTATGTAACGGTGCTGAAACAGGCCTGTTTCACGTTAATTTTCACTTAAACTGAGGTTTAGATTCCTATTTATCCTTAATTCAGGACCTCAGTTGGGACTTAACGGAGATTGAATGCTTTGTGAATACGGCGGATTATAATTTTTGGTTGATAATATAATACTCTTGGATAATCCATATGATGATTGCAATATATACTTTGGTAAGTTAATCAAATTGGTTTCAGAATATCTCCAGCAAAAACAAAACTGGAATATTGGCTAAGTGTATAATATTGATATAATATTATTTGATTTATTCAATTAGATATGAGGAATGAATATCTCGGATAAGATTATTATTGGTTTCGGATTAATAATTTTTGGTGCTCTTGTTTCTTTTAAATGGCACTTTTTGGCGCTCTTGTTCCTTGGAACAGAGTGCTTATCAATTTAAATGTCTGTAATTTTCGAATTTTTGGCTAAAATGGTCTCAAACGATTTGGTTCGACTCACTGATCAAGAATTTGTGGTCGAAATTGATTCTGCCCGGCCGTCTGGCCGTCCGTTAACACGATAACTCTCGAAAAAAAGGAGTTAGAGGATTGAAATTTGCAGGGTAGGTTTGGAACCTGAATATCTCGGACGAATTCGTTAACGAGCAAAATCCACCAAGCGCTTTCGGAGTTATGGCCGTTTGTATTAAAAACATTTCTTATGAATATTTCCAAAACCGATCACTCCATCTATCTGAAACTTAGCATCAAACTGTAGAATAATGACCTTTATAAGCATGCGAACTTTTGTATTGATCGGGTTGCCGTAAAGTGTCGGATTTTTTTTTATTTTTGAATTTTGTTTCTACAATAACGCCCGAACAGAATGAGCTAGGCAGTTGGGGTAGTTCAGGGTAGGTTTGGGAGATAAATATATTGGTTCAGCTCGTTATTGGGCAGAATAGGCCCAATGGATTCAGAGTAACGAAAAAAAAATATATTTTTTCACTTATAAATTTCAATTTCAAATCAATTTTTCAAGATGCAGTTTCACCATGAAAATCCATTGATTGATCCAACTCTAACAAGCTAATACTTTCGGAGATATGATTTTTCGAAATTTCAATAATGAATCGTACTTTTACGCTTGCACAGAATGCTATAATTATTCTATCTATGAATTATTATATGATCTGTGTTCATACTAGTACATGTCATCCTGTTCTATAAGAGAGAGTCAAATTCATTTCAGCTATTTTAATTTGATTTCTTCCATGGTGCAGTTCTCATTCTCAGATTGCTCACTTAATGTTGATAAATAAACCATTATTTGAATTGAATTTCCTTTATGATGCAGTTCTATCATGAGAATACACTGATATCATTCCGAACTCTGAGAAACCAATACTTTCGGAGATATGATGTGTCAAAGTTTGAACAAGAGCGCCAAAGCTGTCCACAGAGCTTTCCCACTTTTTCACTTATCTGTTCACAATATTGTGGACGATCAGAATCATCCCCATCCATTTCTTGGACAAGGTGATTCTTATAGGGATGGAAATATGTTTGGAAAAGATCCTTTGAATACTTGTTCATACGATTCCTGGAGTTTCTGCTAACTTTCTGGTACTTGACGAAGGATCCAATTCGATACGACTAAGAAATGCAACTCCTGTGGCTTCTTAAGTAACACTTTGATGCCTTTCACGTTTTTGTTAGCAACGTTCCAAGTGTTCATGAATTTGGAAATTAAATTACTCATCACTGAATGACTGATATTCTTGCCTTTCGCTCGTTGGAAATTCACCTTGTTTGACATTTTTATCATTTTTTAAAAAGTGTGCAGCCGTGTGAACCATGCTGGCTTAAATTGTTCGAAAAGAACAGAAAATCGCAAATGAACGATTGAGAATACTCATGTGATGAGTATTGAATAAGAGTGAAGAAAACATCTCAAGAATATGGACCTTATCAAGAATTCGATCATGAAAAATACTTCTTGATAGGTTTATTTTGTTATAGTTTGAAAGATATAGATCTGATCGAATTAAAACTCGCTACTTAGTTGAAAAATACCGATATAAAGACTTTTGAGAAATTTCGGAAGGATCGAATGACTAGAAATAAAAAAATCTCAAAAAGCACTGACGTGAAGTTAGGAGCTTTTGCACGCAAGTTCCCTTGACTATTCACGCCTCGTATAAAGTTGATCCAGCTGAAATTCGCTACTGGACTGTGAAATGGTGGCTCGAAGGGCGTGCGGAATTTCAGCGAATTCTGACGGATAGTTTCTGAAATATAACATTTTTGCAGAAAGAATGTTTTAATTTTTTTTTCTAGTGATATGATATTCACAAAATTTCGCAAAAATTAGTGCTTCGGCATTCCACATTCCACAAGTAATTTCCAAGTTTTAATTGGATCAGATTTGTATATTTTGAGTTATGGGGGAAATAACAAAGTTTCAGATGGCTATAACTCCAAAACCGTTTGGCTGATTATGCCTATTGATGAAATCAAATGTCGCTTTCAGATGCGTTAACCACCCTGACAATGGCTATCTCTTTCGGGTCTCAAATCATCGTCAGATACATAATATATTTTCATATTTTTTTAAAAATTTTCTAGTGATATGATCCTTACAAAATTTCTCATACGTCTTTATGTTTGTATTCCATAACTAGCCACCAAGTTTCAATTCTATCGGATCTGTATTTCTTGAGTCATCCAAAAAATAATATTGCAGATCGGTCTAACTCGGAAACCGTTGGGCGGAGTATGCCCAACAACAAACCCAACTGTCCCATGCAGATGCGCAACCACCCTGTAAATTTCAAGTTGACATCTTTTTCCGTTCGAAAGTTATCGTGGCAACCACCACCCATCCATCCACTGAACTCACCCAAGGCTGCTCGAATCTACAACAATATAGATCTGATCATGTTCTAACTTGGAACTTGGCTGTAAATTAGGGTCTGAAGGCTGTCAGTTAGTTTCTGACTGATATAATTTTTTCAATGATTTTTTTAAAATTTGTGTGTCGGCATTCTACAACTAATTACCATGTTTGAATTGGATCGGATTCGTTTCTTTGGCACTCTTGTTCCTAAGAACGGAGTGCTTATCAATTTGCCCAAATGTCTGTAATTTTTGGATGAGAATGGTCTGAAACGATTTGGTTCAACTGACTGATCGAGAATCCGGGGTCAAAATCGATTCTGTCCGGCCGGTCCGGCAGTAGACACGATAACTCTCGAACGGAATGTGCTAGTGACAGTTGAAATTTTCAGAGTAGGTTTGGGAGATAAATATCTCGGCTAAGGTCGTTATTGGGCAAAATCGGTCAGATGGTTTCGGAGTAACGAAAAAATTTTTTTTTTACATTACAAATTGCAAATGCAATATTTTTCAAAATGCAGTTTAACCATGAGAATCAATTGATATGATTTTTAACTCTTACAATTGCTAATACTTTCGGAGATATAATTCTATGTTTTCACACAATGCTGTCATCGTAAATATGATCCGTGTTGATACATGTCATATATTAGTGTTCTCTGATTGTCATCTCATAGATAAATAGAAGGTATTTTCTCTGTAAACAGATACGAGATATTTCAAACTGAGTGTGATGTCATATTTATTTCTAGTTCTATTAAAAATTCTTGTCATAAAATACCTCCTGTTCTAGAAGACAAAGTATGATTGAATGCAAAATGAACAATAATTAAACAACCTCAGCTTTCGTAGATAGCTCTTGGGTAATCCATATGATTATGGAAATACAGGGTGAGACTTTGACCACTGCATTAATTTCAACCAAAGATTCCTCTCATTAAATGAAACACTTTTTTCATTTACCATTTTTCCAGATTCGGACCAGGTAAAAAGTTACAAGCGTTTAAAGATTTCACAATGTGCTAATACACTCCCGCATATAAATTATCTATGACATTGTTGGCGGACTAGAATAAGGCATGGTAACGTGGTTTACAGCTTGATTCGGGATTCCAACGCTCAGGGACGGATCCATAAAAGTAGTGAAATTTCTGGAGTTTTCTATTTTAAAACATTCAATGAAGAATATCTCGAAAACGGTGCGTTTAGAGAGAAATGATGAAGAATAATATAATGTTCTAAAACGATGGAAATTCCTTGAAATGACTGAAGAAAAACTTTATATTCTTTCTTTATGCTAATTTAGTTTAGTTTTATGCATCCACGAGTCCATAACTAGAAAACCAGTAGAAGTAAAAAATAACTAATATTTGGAAAATATGTATCATAGTTATAGGAAACTTTATGCCAACATTCATTTTATTCGAAAGAAGGATGTCAAAGCTACAAAATAAAAACTGATTTCTTTTCTAAATTTCAACAGCCTGTCTCTTTTTACCTGAGCTGAATTTGGAAAAATGTTAAATGAAAAAAGTGTTTCATTTGATGAGAGGAATCATTGGTTAAAATTAATGCAGTGTTCAAAGACTCACCCTGTATATTCTTTGTAAGTTAATAAAATTGGGCTCGTAATATTATCTCCAGTAAAAGATTTCAGATTGGTAAAACTCCAAAAACGTTAGGCCGTTTCTGCCTATTAACAAACTCAAATGTTTCATTCGGATGCACCCTATAAATTGCGAGGCGCTATCTCTTTCGTTCATCGTGAGATAAATAAATTTTCACATATTATGTCTTTGTGTCGCTATTCTAGTTACCAAGTTTCAATTCGATTCGATCTGTATTCCTTAAACAAAATTCGTATCTACTCGGAAACCGTTGGACCTGTTCTACCCATTAACGTCAGTCGCATTTGGACGTGCCACCTACTCTGAAAATTTCAAGTCGTTAACACTTTCCGTCCGAAAGTTATCGTGGCAACGGCTTGCCGGACATAATAAAATTTTTCTTCGAATTCTTCATCAGTGAGACACCGTTTGAGACAAATTTCGGAAACAAATTCGAGCATTATAGATATTTGGGCAAAATGATATAACGGTGTTTTCTAGAACATGTGCGCAAAAAGTGTTTTATTTGATGATAGGAGGGTTAAAATTAATGTAAAACATGAAGACTCACATTGTATATTACCCATTCATCCCACCCTTAATGATAAAAATTAATTACGTCCCTAATATAGTCGTTTTCAGAGTATACAAAGTGTTACTTTTCCACACGCCAATACATTTTTGGCGCTCTTGTTCCTCGGAACCGAGTGCTTATCAATTTGCCCAAATGTCTGTAATTTTAGAATTTTTAGCTGAAAATGGTCTCAAACGATTTGGTTCGACTCACTGATCAAGAATCCGTGTTAGAAATCGATTCTGTCCGGCCATCCAGCCGGCCGTCCGTTAACTAGATAACTCTCGAACGAAAGGAGTTAGAGGATTGAAATTTGCAGAGAAGGTCTGGAGCGTAAATATCTCGGACGAGGTCGTTAACGGGCAAAATCCACCAAGAGGTTTCGGAGTTATGGCCGTTTTTAGTAGAAAGGTTTTTTAGGAATATTTCCGAAACCGATTACTCGATCTATCTGAAATAGAGCATCAAATTGTAGAATAATGACCTTTAGACGCATGTGAAGTTTTGTATTGATCGGATTGCCTCAAAGCGTCAAACATTTTTTTTTAATTTTAAAATTTTGTTTCTACAATAACTCTCGAACAGAATGCGCTAGGCAGTTGAAATTTTCAAAGTAGGTTTGGGAGATAAATATCTCGCTCAAGTTCGTTATTGGGCAAAATAAACCAGATGGTTTTGGAGTAACGAAAAAAAATATTTTTTTTTAACTTACAAATTTCGAATTCAATTTGTTTTACGATGTAGTTTCATCATAAGAATCCATTGTTATTATTTTAAACTCTAACAAGCTAATACTTTCGGAGATATGATTTTTCAACATTTTAAATAATACATCGTTCTATGTTTCACAGAATGTGAACACAGAATCTGTCTGTGTTCACTGTTCATAAATGTCATCTAGCTTTTAGAGATGGACAATTCGTAGGTTGAGAATAAAAAATTGGTTCAAGCCCTTTGGATAGGAGCTTTTTGGCGCTTTTGTTTGTAGATATCTTTTGAAGCATTTTTTTTAAACGACACTTTTTTAAAATTTAATTTCTTTCATGATGCATTTCTATCATAGGAACCCACTGATATAATTCCCAACTTTGAGAAACCAATACTTTCGGAGATATAATTTGTCAGTTTGAATACGAGCGCCAAAAAGCTCCTGTCCACAAGGCTTGAAACAATTTTTTTACCAGTTTTCAATTCAGGTATAATTAAGAATGAAAGATAATTGTAATCAATGTAAATATCTTTGTTTAAGCAGTAAAATCAGCTGAACGCCAGAGCTGCTCATTTCAAAAGCATGTGGAAAAGTGTAACTTTGTGAACGGAATTGCATGCGGCAAAGTACTCCATTGCGTACGCACGTTGAAAAACCCTTATATGGTTCATATCTGTTATTCATGTGGATTCTTCTCTAGCGAAAGCCAGCAGAAATCAGACCTGATTCCTATTGTTCTAGCCATCATCTGCAATATATACGCCAGTCTCCTCAAAAATGCAAAACCTCTGAGGCATATGATACAACTGGATTCCCTCTGACATTGACAGGACAAAAACATAGAGGGCGATAGATACACATTCTCGATTCATTGTACTACGTGGGGGCGAATTCATTTATTCAAAATCTGTCTGGAATTTACGAAACAAGGGTAGGCGGTTTCCTTTGTCTTCAGATCTTGAGGCACATGACTTGCAGTTTGGTTACGGAATTCATAAGCAAGGACTGACGGTCTCTGCGGCAGGGACAGGGAACTGCTCAATCTTCGGCTTTTCAGGGTAAGGAAGGTAACTCCCGAGTGAAGCGATTTCGGAATTCCAGCTTATATCCCATAATGAGGACGCAGGGGCGTCTTCATAACTTATTCTTGGGTGTAAGAAACTTGAGTACACTGGGGACCAGGGTACTTTACTAAACATTGATTAACTACACTCTGGACCACTACGGAAACAATGTTTCCTTCGTCACGATAAATGACAGTAAGAAATACGTAAGTGATTATATTCATAATATTTGTCTGACATCGTATTTGATTATTTTATGAAGTACATTGAGGGCCTGTTTCACCACTTGCTGATAAAGTCCCGGATATGAATCCAGCGAATAAAATATCTGCTGGATAAATCTGTCGGATAATTATTTTCTTGTTCACCACGCGGGTCCCGGATAAAATATCCACTAGATAGCTATCTGACAATTTAATGGGAGGAGTGTTTGGCAACGTCGCATTTATGCTTGCTGCTGGCTAAAGAAACCTAAGGTGGGGCCTTGTAAGTTGTGTATTTATGTCTCTGTGATGACTGATGAGTATTGCATAGAATCAGAATGTTTTGTAAATAATTTAGGAGGTTAGGTTAGACATTGTTAAGTTGTTGTTTTTATGTCGTCTTCTATAAAAGATAGTACATAGTCAACTGCTAACTTCGATAGTCGAAACCTGAACCTACACTCTTCCTCGTCGTATTCAGCAAAATGATCAACTCTGATTCTAATTTCACCACGTTTTCGTGGATGTGAGATACGTGCAAGGAAATCGTCAAACTCGTCCTCTAAAACTCGAAAAGATCCATGTTCACACAAATAAGCAAAGGCAGTTCAAGAAAACATGACATCTTCGGCTGTCAAAATACACTAGATAACATGTCATTGCGCATATGAATGACGCCTGTTATGATAAAAGTTGGGTTATCCAACGAATAAAAATATAATGGTCGCTTCATCTGGGTGTTAAATTATCCG
Source organism: Halyzia sedecimguttata (assembly GCA_937662695.2). Lineage (NCBI taxonomy): Eukaryota > Metazoa > Arthropoda > Insecta > Coleoptera > Coccinellidae > Halyzia > Halyzia sedecimguttata. The sequence continues at coordinate 64,227,108 of OW569415.2, read as the reverse complement.
GGAGTTTATCATCTAGCTTAAACTATCCGACACCTGTGAAACACAATTTTCAGGGTTATCCGTTGGATAAGTTATGAATAGCTTATCCGGGGCTTATCAGCGAGTGGTGAAACAGGCCCTAAGAGTTCTCGACATAGTTATTTTCCTAGCAAGTGCGCAAAGTGATAATTTTTCGCAGGCACTTACAGTTAGACGAACGACGCGAAGATGAGTTCTGATACGTTTTTGCCTGCGGAAAAGACACTTTGCGCACTCGTAAGGAACAATGTTTTCCTTCGAGCGTCTTATAATAACAAGAAGAAACCAAATTGCCGTGATTTGACGTTGTTCTGAAGACCATATTCATGGGCTTCCGAAGAAAATTTCGAACACCCAGAAATGCATAGTAAACAAAAGAATAACCATTAAAATTTTGAATATATAATACATACGAATACATATGAATAAATGAATAGCAAAAATAAATTTAGAAATTAGATATAAAATATGTACCTAGATACAAACAAACATCGATAAATTGATTCAATTAAAGGATACTTTGGTAGGTGTATTCAACATTCAATGTTCTTTTTCTGGGTAACAGAAAAGTTATTTTATCGTTGGCTTCCTTTCGTTACTGTTTGTGACACATTGTGCAATAAATTGGTTCTGACGAGTATCTAGTGTACAAGATTGATTTTTTTTTTAAAAAGAATTGAAAAATCTTTTATTTTATAGTTATTTTTGGAGTGTTTGGGGGAGAAGCCACGAAAAATCATTGATTCGATAAATTAAATGAATATGATACCTAAAATTTTATTGAAGAGATTAATACATTAACTATGAAATTGATTGAATATACTATCATGGCATATTTTATTTCTTTCAAGAGGTTGCTATATTTTAAGAATTTTATTTTTTGACTGCTTACCAATTTGAATATAGACGAATTCATGAGAAGATTGATGAGATTCGGATACGTTTCACTTATAATTAAAAATATCATAAAACACACCCTGTATATCGGTCGTATAAACGTATATCTACCGAATATCATTTGTATGTGTGAAGCATGTTAACTTAACTGGGAGTCTTCTGGCTGCCTGATTTCCGCACTATTTGTGTTTAAGTTTGAACGAGCCCGCTGTTTGTAATAGGTTTAGTGTACAACTTCCTCGAAATAATGCATCTACTCCTAATTCCAGTTCTATAGTTGTTTCAGATTTACCCTACTTCAGTAATGTTTCATATATAGTCAAACATACATTTGCTTTTGATTATTTCCCACGTGAAACACGGCAGGCAGTTTTAATTAAAAAATAACAGGTAGGATGTTAGTTGATGTTAATTAACGAATTTCGGTCCAGCCCCTTCATAATTGCTGATTTTTAGCATGTTGATATTTCACAGGACACAGGATATTCTCGATTTTTCACTGATCATTCTCTTCTCCGTTGAACCTTTTTTGAATGTTTTCCATTTTGTCATTATTACAAATCTGAAGGGATAATTTTGTATTATATCCATCGTATTATGTATGTTTGATGATTGACACAAGTCATGGAAAGAAGCCATATATTCGTTTTCTCAAATTCTACAAATTATTCAGCCCGAGCTAGATATCAGGTAAGCATTCGTTACGTGTATTTTTGAACGAGATTATCATTCACCACTGAATTTTGGCACCTTTTAGATATTAAACCATATGAATGAAACTATTGAAAGGAACATTTTTAGAATATACAAAAACATTTCAAGAATTATGATACCTGTTAACAGGAGGTAGATTTCATTAATGTTGAACATTTCACAAAAGAAAACGTTCATACGAAGGCTGTCCAATAACGGAGAATTATCAGTTCGATGCTGACATAATTTCAATAATAAAATGAATACTTCTATTATCAGAGCTCAGCCGAAGCATTGTGCTTAGTACTTGTGAATGTGCTTGAAGCCTTTTAGTGCTCCCGAGCACTTTTTGAAATCAGTGCTTACTGCTTAGTATTTCAAGCACTTCATGAAAAGGCTTAGTGCTTAGTAATCCCTTGAGTACTCCTGAGCACTTCCGAGGATTACTAAGCACTAAGCCTATCCGAAATCTTGTCGTAACACGAATAGACGCTGACACGCTGTGGTCGGAGGAGCTAATCCGCCGTATTCACAAAGCATTGTTAAGTGTTCAAATCACCGTTAAGTCCTAACTGAGGTCCTCAGTTAAGGATAAATTTGCATCGCAACCTCACTTAACGTATTTAACGGTGGTGAAACAGGCCTGTTTTACCACCTTTATCCCTTCTTGTCCCTTATTATCCCCAATTTATCCTTAACTGAGGATCTCAGTTAGGACTTAACGGAGGTCGAATGCTTTGTGAATACGGCGGAATGAGTACCAGATTTATTCGATATATGCATTTAAATTTATATCTTATTTAAAATGCCTAAATTGCTTATGATTACAATCACAATAGAATATAATGATATCCGATTTCTGCGGATTATATTTTGACATTTTGAGAAATAAAAAAAACTGACTTCATGTTGATTCGTTCATTCAATTCGAATTACATTATGTATTAATGAAAAAATGCCCCAAAGAGTACTGAATTCACGTCCGTGCTTTTTTTATTATTAAAGGAATGAAAATACTTGGTCTAAGTTTCATAATATAATACTATGATGTTGTTGTCATATATGTTTCGGTTTTTGTCCCATTTTTAAATTGGGAAATACATTTTACATGTGCAGAAAAAGACCTTTTCAATATGTCTGAGAATAGAATTACTTTTATAAAGTGCTTAGTAATCGCAAGCCTTTTGTGAAAACGGGGTGCTTTGTGCTCGAGGCTCGGGATCATTTTCATTGAGTGCTTAGTGCATAGGACTCGAAGCACTTTTCTTCAGTGCTCGACACAGCTCTGTCTATTATCTAATTTACGAAAACGGTAATCCATTTTTGCGCGTATATTCTGGGGACCATCGCGTTATCATTTTGCCCAAATTTTGCCGTGCGGCCGGCAGTTGCCTCGATAACTTGAGAACGAAAAGAGATAGCGACTTGAAATTTTCAGGGTAGGTGGCGCATCCAAATACGACGGACAAGTTCGTTAATGGGCACAATCGGCCCAACGGTTTCCGACTAATAATTTTGTCATCAAACAATACAGATCCGATCGAATTGAAACTTGGTAGCAAGTTGTAGAATACAAATACAAAGACGTTTCAGAAATTTTGTGAGAATCGTGTCGCTAGAAAATTAAAAAACATATATAAAAAAAATATTATTTACGTCACGATAACCTGAGAAAGGAAAGAGAAAGCGACTTGCAATTTTCAGGGTAGGTTGTGCATCTGAATGTAACATTTGTGTTCATTAATAGGCATAATCGGCTTAACGATTTTGGAGTTATACCCATCTGAAATTTGTATTGTATTTCCTCATTAACACGACAAATACAAAACCGATCCAACTGAAACTAGGTTACTAGTTGTAAAATGCCGGCTCGGACATTCTTGCAAAATTCCGCGAGAATCGTATCAATAGAAAATTAAAGAAAAATAATTGAAAATCATCGAATAAAATGTTATATATCGTAAACTGTTCACCCGACATCACGCCTTCAAAACCTAACTCTACTACCAAATCCAAGTTTGAACATGATCGGATGCATATTTTCGAAGATCCGAGTAGCATTGGATAAGTTCAGTAGTTGGATGAGTGACCGTTGCCTCTATAATTTTCGAACGAAAAGAGGTAGGGAGTTGAAATTTTCAGGCTTGGTTGCGCATCCGAATGAGAGAGTTAAGTTCGTTGTTTGGCATAATCGGCCAAACGGTTTCGGAGTTACGACCATCTGGAACATTATTTTCTCGATAACTCAAATAATACACACCTGATCGAATCGAAACTTGGTATCTACTTGGAGAATATCGACATAAAGACGTGTGTGGAATAATTTGAGGATCATACCACTAGAAAATTTTAAAAAAATTACGAAAAAATATTATACAGGGTGTCCCAGAAATCAACGATAAGCCGATAACGGGCGATAGGCCAAGTCATAACAGTTATCAGAAAAATATAAAAAAAAATCTTTGTCGTGTACTTTTCAAATTATAGGTATTAGAAAAAAAAAGGAAAAACTGACATCCTGTGATGATCTTTCAAGTCCTGTGTCTACAAATATTAATATTTCGTCAGTCTTTTTTCTGTAATGTAATAATGAATAACCCTTCTGTAAATTACAGTTTAAAATTAAAACATAACTGCCTCAGTTTTAAATAAAATGTTGGATTTTTGCCCAACATAAAATTCAAAATAATTACATCATCCAACTTTAACCGACTGTACTGTAAAAAAAATGTACTACACTATTTTGGCAAGTAACATCAAAAGATGGCGCACTTAGTCTGGATTCCAAAATGGTATGATACTTGCTAGATTACGTCTTAGTTGAGGAAAATAATAATTTTTTTTTAAATGGAACCGGATTTCAGGCCAATTCTGTTTAATTATTGGAAATGGAGCCTAGGCATCTTTAGGTCCACAATTTAGAAGTAAAGTTTGATTTAAACGGTAGACGGAGAGTAACGTTATTTTGCCTAGTAAGAGTGAGACAGATGGTGACGCTAAGTGTGAGCGAGATAGATAGTGACGCTACTTTTATGCGAGATTGAGACGAAATAAAAGGTGCAAGTTTGAAATAAAATTTAGACATTGGATTTTTTCAGTTGACTTCAATTTAATTAGATTTACAAGAAATTAAGGTAAATGTTCAAATTGTTGGCCTTCAGCTGCAATGCAAGCTCTACATCTTCTTAAAAATGATCGCGTAATAAGACGGGTGTAACTTCTTGAGTTAATGTATTCAGTGGCTTCTGAAGGCCAACAATTTGAACATTTGCCTTAATTTCTTGTAAATCTAATTAAATTAAAGTCAACTGAAAAAATCCAATGTCTAAATTTTATTTCAAACTTGCACCTTTTATTTCGTCTCACTCTCGCATAAAAGTAGCGTCACTATCTATCTCGCTCATACTTAGCGTCACCATCTGTCTCACTCTTACTAGGCAAAATAACGTCACTCTCCGTCTACCGTTTAAATCAAACTTTACTTGTAAATTGTGGACCTAAAGATGCCTAGGCTCCATTTCCAATAATTAAACAGAATTGGCCTGAAATCCGGTTCCATTCAAAAACACATTATTATTTTCCTCAACTAAGAAGTAATCTAGCAAGTATCATACCATTTTGGAATCCAGACTAAATGCGCCATCATTTGATGTTACTTGCCAAAATAGTGTAGTACATTTTTTTTTACAGTACAGTCGGTTAAAGTTGGATGATGTAATTATTTTGAATTTTATGTTGGGCAAAAATCCAACATTTTATTTAAAACTCAGGCAGTTATGTTTTAATCTTAAAATGTAGTTTACAGAAGGGTTATTCATGATTACAGTACAGAAAAAAGACTGACGAAAAATTAATATTTGTAGACACAGGACTTGAAAGATCATCACAGGATGTCAGTTTTTCCTTTTTTTTTCTAATACCTATAATTTGAAAAGTACATGACAAAGATTTTTTTTAATATTTTTCTGATAACTGTTATGACTTGGCCTATCGCCCATTACCGGCTTATCGTTGATTTCTGGGACACCCTGTATATCTCAAGATAACTGGCGGACAAAGAGAGATAGCGATTTGTCATTTTCAGGGTTGGTTGCGCAGCCGAATGTGAAATTTGAGTTCATTTTTAGTCATAATCAACCCAACGGTTTTGGAGTTATACCTATCTGAAATTTGGTTGTTATTTCCTCAATAACTCGAAAAATACGGAACCGATCTAATTCAAACATGGTTACTAGTTGAAGAATGTCAACGCGAAAATTACTGCAGAATTTCGTGAGGATCGTATGATTAGAAAATTTTTTGAAAATCATTGAAAAAAATTCTATATATCAGAAATTATTCCTCCGACATCGCAGAAATTTTGCGAGAGCCTTCAGAATCTAACTTTACTGCCAAGTTTCAAGTTTGAACACGATCGGATCTATATTGTTGGAGATTGGAGCAGCCTCCTGTGAGTTCAGTAGCTGGATGGGTGACCGTTGCCTCGATAACTTTTGAACGAAAGGAGATAGGGGCTTACAATTCTCAGTGTAGGTTGCGCTTCCGAATGGGAGGGTCAAGTTCGATTTTGGGCATCATCGGTCCATCGGTTTCGGAGTTATACCCACCTGGAATATTATTTCCTTGATATAGACCCGATTTAATTGAAGCTTGGTAACTAGTTGTAGAATACCGACATAAAGATGTGTGTAAAACTTTGCAAGAATCGTACCCCTAGGAAATTTTAGAAAAATTACGAAAAAAAAATTGGTTCAAGCACTGATGTGAAGTCAGCAGCTTTTGCGAGTATGTTCTATTGTCCATTCTTCTGAATTGGACAGTCTTAATCGAATTTACCATGGTCAATTCTATTTTCCGTTCTCCTGTATTGGACACTCCATGATAAATTCGATTAAGAGTGTCCAATACAGGAGAATGGACGTCAGTGCTTGAACCAATTTTGTAACTTTGAAATAAGATTGAATGTGATTTGTTTGTGATACAAACAAGTATTATGAAATGAACATCAATTTTGAATTGGACTTGGAGATAGCAGAAAAATAAACTCTTAAAAAGCACTTACTTGAAGTTGGGAGCTTTCGAGTGGATGTTCCCTTATCTATTCACGCCTGATACAATTCTACGACTAACTACCATGTTTGGAATAACAAAAAAAAAATTATATAGAGTGTGTTCCAACGAAAACTTAACACCTCGATTTTCCGGCTTTAAAATGAAAATGTGGAAAATCACTCGGACCGGTCAATTTCTCATTCATGGGGTAACAACTTTTCCGCTCTTTGCATCCCCGTAACTGCAAACCCCAAATGGGGGTGAGCACAACTCCTTGACTTTGAATAGGGATGACGGATGAGGTGTGTTGCGATATTTCATTTTGAAGATCTTATCGAGTACTATCTGATCCTGAAAGTTCGCTTCAAACTTTCCATTGATAATGAAATGACAGGTAAAATTGGAGGAGTACTTATTTTTGTGATTAGTTTGTTAAATGCGTACATTACTCAAGATTTCTGGTGTAATTTGACGGCATTCATTAATGATCCGAGTTCGCAAACAATCCAATGACTCAGGCTGGGTAGCGTAAATCTTGGATTTCAGGTGACCCCATTGAAAAAAGTCCAGTGGAGCCAGATCAGGTGATCTGGGTGGCCACTAAATATGTTCCCTTCTTCCAATCCAGGCGTGAGGAATCATCTAAGAACTACGCACCGTTGAAATGTGTCGGATACGAATAATATGCTCGAGATAAATTCCACATTGCCTCTTTCACTATTTCAAGGGGTTGTGCTCACCCCCGTTAGTGGGTTGAAGTTACTGGGGTGAGAAAAACGGAAGAGTTCTTCCCCCTCGAATCAGAAATTGACGGGTCCGAGCGATTTTCCACATTTTCATTTTAAAGTCGGAAAATCGAGGTGTTAAGTTTTCGTTGGATCATCCTGTATGTTTAACTCCAAAACTGTTTGGCCGATTATGCCTATTAACCATTATTGTCCATCGACTTAAATTCATTGGATATACCTTTCATCAAAGTTATTATTTCTATAAAAATGAAAAAAAAGCAAAAGAGCAATTTCGACCTCGGAAATCGATCCCGGTACCTTCAGCTTATGAGCCCGACTATCTAACATCTGAGCTATAATCAGTATGTACAAATTTTCAGTGAAAGGTGAATATGAACGATATTTATTACTTACCTTCGATATCCATTTTCAGCTTTCTAATTTCAGGAAATTATCAACATGTTACATAGTATTGCCCTTAACTCTTTACTTTTTGTCAAGTTACCAGTACGAAAATGGTCCATTCTAATCATCCAATTTTTTTGATTGGTCGAAAGATATGAAATTTCTTCCCCAAATTTCACATTTTCTTAAAGGCACCTCACACTGTCAAACATTTCGCACCGAAATTTGTTAATGTAGTTTTTGTTCAAAAATATTGATAGTGCGAGGACAAATTTTGTGCAAAAAATTATCCGCAACCCGTCATTATTTTGTACAAAAATAATATCAATATTTGTACTTAAAATTTTGAGCGAAATTTTTACCGGTGTGAGGTGCCTTTTACGTCGCTTACGTGGATTTCAACTATAAAGGTTTCGAAACGGAAAACCTGGGTCTGATCAAATCCATATCACGTCTATGTTTTTACCATAGATTTTGTCGCGATTGGGGGCCCGGACGGGAAAAAATGTCTTTCTTAAAACCTTCGAAACCCGTAATAGATATCGAAATTTCGTCTTCAGATTTCGCTTTTTGCCATCCCAAAGTTTTGGTCGTGTGCTGTGTATACCATCGAAAAGTACCGTAAATTTTTAAAAAAATTCCCAGAATTCCCGATTTACTTAGGAAAAATACGTCACTTTCGTTAATTCTTTAAAATATATGAAATTTTTGCAAAAGTCGCCACTATAACCCAAGCGACATTTTCAACCACTGCCTTTCCCCCGTAACCACAAAATCTCCCCTTTTTCCACCATTTTCCCTCGAGATTTCCCCCCAATTAAAATTTTACCTAAGTAAAATTCTAAACGTCTGATGATGTGCTTCATCAATTTGGCACTCTTCTTCGACTTACCTTCAGAGTAAAATCTTATTGAGTTTCTATGGACGGAAACTGAGATCTGAAGAACTACATTGTTTTTATTGCATTTTCATGAAAAGGAAAATACGGGAATTAGGGGAACATAAGTGGAAAGATTTGTATAAAACATATTTATTAAGAATTTCTGTTATAATTCTCATCCCACAATTTGGCAATATACTTACATTTTGTGCTACTTGAAGCATATTAAAGTTAGGACTAAATGTTCGTTAATATACTCGTTGCACGAGCGAGAAGTCTGAAAAATTGATTCGTTTGAATATCCAATCTCTATATTAACCTCTGCTACTAAAAAAACTAACCAAATCACAGTATTTGGATCTTCATATTGTGTTGAATTTATCCACTTCATTTGGTGATGGGATTGAACATTCAGAATGAAGTAAAAATTTAGTTGGTGAGTTGTATGAACTCATATGAATAAATTACTTATTGTCCATACTCAATAAATTAATATCTACAAATATAAGATTTGTTTCAATAAATTGGTTCTTTCTCTTAGAGAATAAATTGGTTGATTGATTCAGCTAATCAAGGAAATCAAGATTCACTTTGCAATATTAAAGTTTCTACCCATGGAATGAACTTCAGTTGGAAATATTACAAATATGCAAAACCGATATTGGAATTCACATAGGTGTATCTAGATTCTAGTGGCTCTTTGAACGCATGAGTTTAAAAGTCATTATAAACTTAAATTGGATTATTATTCTATCCCTGAATTTATCCAAATCTCAGAACTTTCTCCAGCTAATTTCACACGGATATTAAGAATCAAAAATCGTCCAGTTACCTCCACTGAAAATCCCATATAACTTGGCCAATTTATTCTATATCTCCCAGCTAGCTGTCAGCCTTTGATCCGAACCGCTTTGGAATTGCAGCAAAAAATCGGACATTTTAATTTAGAAAGAAGTCGCTGGGAGATTATCTTCAAGTTTTCCAGTTTGTCACAGTCCAAATGAATCAGTAACCGGCAGAGAGGTGGGCATTACTTTAATTAAGTGCCAGCTGATGCCACGATTATTCTCAGACTTTGGGCTTCATTTCGTCTAAGCTGACATACGGACATGATTGAAATGAATATAAGTGTTCGCCGCTCTCGGACCTTCTGCAGCGAATCCAACTCGAATTATCTTTGAAAGATGTTTCAGAAGGGGGATACAGCTGAACTTTTCGGTTTAAGTATTTGGAGTAACTGTGGCGTTCCAGGATTTAGCCGAGTTTCTGAAGTATTTAACTGGCCAGAAAAATTGAATCATTATCAGGCGGTAGAGTTTTCGGGATGGAATTTATAAGCGAGGCTGAGGCCATAACTGACAAAGGAGATATAGAGCATAGAAACAGCTATGAGAGTTGGTCCAGTTATGAGCAGAGCCGATGAGGGGGAGACCTCGTGGCAGGTTATAGATATTAGTTAGTTGAGGTAATTGAAAACAATGTATAGCTTCTGTCGATAAACACAGCACGAACAGTATTTACCCAATGGAAGTTATATCTGAAAAATCAAAATAAAATTTGACTGTTCTGAAATATGCCACAAATACAGAATTCATATTTTCTTTAAAAAGTAATAACCTTCGAAAGGTACCTGTCAAAATTTTATAACTATCTGAGGTTTGGTTGAAAAGTAGTTTCAGAGAAATAACTTTCGTGTGTATTACTTCCTGCGGGAAAGAACAGCATTGTAACGAATAACTAGATGGCTCAAATTTTGAGGTATGGTAATTTAAAAAACATGGTGTCACCGATGACAAGGAGCACCATAGTGAAAGTGGGTTTATACAGCAAATAAAAAAAAATGAAATAAGAAATTAGTCAAAATAATATAATAAACAATTTAAAATGAAATAGCAGAGTTGAACATACACATTTCAATGAGTTTTTTTATATACAATATAAGATAAAATAAGAAATAAAGATGGCCAACTTTTATTTTCTTTGAAAAATGAAAATACACATGTTCAAACAGTGAAAATCACAGAACTTGCATAAAACACAGAACTTATCGTCAAAAAGCTGCTATTTGATCGATTCATTCTTATTTCGTATTTTGTTTTAGGTCATCTGTATATACCAATCGTTTTAGTCCGTAATTCTTATGTTATTTTATTTCATTTGTTATTTTATTTGAATTTGTTTTATTTGCGTATAAATCCACCTTTAGTATGCAATGTTATCCAGGCTGTTCGGTATGTAATGTTACAAATTGAGTCTCAGGAGGATTTCCAATTGATAGTTTTGAAACGATACAAAAATAGTATATTCTAAAACAAATGGCAGAATGGGGTCCTATTCATACACGAATGCGGAATGAGTGTTGGAATTGCCTTCTGCAACGAGAATTAGACGACATTTTCTCTATTTCAGGCAAGTTTTTTAAAATACTGTTGAAATTTGATGAAAAATTCGTATTATACATTCTAGTGACTTTTGTATTGTATCTTGGCAGTTGGTGTGACTATTATGAAATTTGACAGATTACAGAATTTGAATTTAAATCGTACGCAAGGCATGGATATCAGATTTAAAACAGTTTCCTAATAGCATCAATGATTCAAAATTAGGAAATCTTTAGTATCTTATTTTTAATGAAAATAAAACTTTTCCTCTCGAAAATTATTTCATTATATCCAGATTATATTATATTGATAATTGACGTATGTTGAAATTCGATAGGATCGAATGTCAGTGCTGACTACCACAAAACGAAAATATAACTAGAAACAATGCGGGAATGAGTTCGTTACAGCACTGTTTTTAGTGCTATAATGACCTCATTACGATACCGGAAAGAGAGAGAAATTCTCCATATCTACTAGAGTATTTATGTGCAATATGAAGTCATCAGTTTTTCCGAAATTTCATCATCATGGTATCAAAAAAAACACCCCAACTGTTTATACAACAAAATGCAACTTATTCGAGTAAATTGAATTTGAAAATTATTGAATATTCCTCAAGTTTTGAAAAAATAAAATTAACTAAATAATTCAAGTCCAAAGATTTTGGTTGCATTGACAGTTCCCTTAAGTTGATGTGCAACATTTGATTTCTGTCGATAATTTTCATAGAAAACCATTCTAATAGATAAAATTTGAACGCCATGTATGTCGCTTATGAATTGATTGCTGGACCAAATTAATAGGAACTTTGTTCCTTTAAATCGATTGGTCTGAAAACTTTTTTAATGTGTAAAATTTCCTACAGTACACACTGTGTATATGATAGTGGATCCGAGTACTGCCTGCAACTATTCAAAAGCTATTTATATTCCGTTCCTAAGATAGCAGTGTCAAAGAATGGAAATTATATATACAGTGTGTTTTCTAATTGAAAGTCACTATTTATGGTGATTAATCTATGGATGATTTCAGGTAAAAAATGTATATGAAATTAGTTTCGTTTTTGCTTGATTATTGATATAATATAGGGAGTGAAAAATCGTTTTTTCGAATAACTTCTATCTGTACCAGATATTTCTATAAATCTCCGCAGATGTGAAATATGTGTTGAGACACACCCATCGCGAAGAGAATCAATTTTTAGTTTTAAGTAGTGGCACTCCGGGTAACACAATAATGAATTTTTTTCAAATAAAAAATGATACCAACGACACTGATCTTTTTCGGAAGAAATGTTTTCTTGATGATTCTTTATTTCACAATGAAAAAATCTCTTGAGGTATTTTCGTATTCTGAATTATCCTCAATTAAAAAAATACGGAGTTACTCGTATGTTTATACTCTTTAACTTACTAATAAATCAAATTATGTAGTTTTACAGTTTTTTCAATGAAATAAAATTCTATGCATGGTGTTTTCAAAGGTAAGTTTCAACCAACTGTTGAATGATTATTCCAATAAATTAGAAATTGGTAAATGGATATTTTATAAAACGGAGAATATGATACACAGTGTATGGATAAAGTATGGAACAAAATTCATAACTGCATTATTCGTACAGGTCAATTTTAGTTTTTAATAAACCACCTTATGGCATAAAATGTCACTCATTTTTACAGAGTGACGTTATAATTTTTTTGACCATCCCAAATTTTTATTAAAGGTGCAACTTACTTAAATGACTTTGTGCCTATACTGTCGATTTTAGGTGACGCGCTGGGTCGTGTTCGAATATTAACTCCGTAGAGTAATATTTACTCCATTGCGTTCGAAAACTGAAAGGTTGAGTAAATTTTACTCTGTGACAGTCGTCCGAAAAGTCGGAGTATTCGACTCGGAGTTCATTTTACTCCTGTCAAAATTGACATAACTCATGGGAAGGAAAATCTAGTATCTTTGTCTAACTGTTTTATGAATGTTTTGTGAGGTAATTTAATAGTTTTTATACTGCTCACAATATATATTTATGATTAGAGTAACATATATGTGAAGAAAACAATAATAGGATCTTTCTCAAACCAACATAACCTATTTTCCGACGTTGGCACCTTCTGTCACTGTCAGTGTCAGTGTCAGAGTAACTCTGTCAAACCTTCAAAAACTCTACTCTACTCCGTGGAGTTAATTTTCGAACACAACTCTGGAATGAAAAGAACATACGATCCAGGATCGCATTAGGATCTATTTTATCGATTATTTTTTCAATTTCTTCAGTTTGCATATTTCATATGAGCGATTTCTGGTGATATGGTTCATTTTGATGAGTTCTGCCACCTGCTAAAAAAGACTTTTGGAAACATCCTATATAATAAATATAGCCAATATAGTTCAGAAGTTATTAGAAAAACTAATAATTTGAAATAAGTTTCAACAGCCTGTAAGTATAACAAAAATAAAGCAAAAACAGACCTATGTGTATATGAATTTTTAGAATGATGTCCCATCAAATATTGACATACAATCAGAAAATTCTCTGTGAAATTGAAATACTGTACTATATCTTCCTGATATTATGTCGTGAAGTGAATGAATGATAGAATTCTCACCTCAATCAATTCTCCAGACTTCCCATTCAGGGAATAAGCGGGACATGGACAATAATCATAAATTAACATCATTATTTATTCCTTCCAATAGACAAAATCGATTTGGAATCAGCAGCAATAATTTATTCATTCTACTCAAATCAATATAGGTAGGTATAGTTATGGGCATTTTTACTTTATTGTAATTCGTTCCCCTTTGGATACCACTAATATACATTATTGTATCCATGTCACAAATTTCTCTCTTGGGGCTATATATATTTCTCATGTTGTCCAATGAATAGAGTATGGTGGAGTCGATTACAAAACACGATAGCCTTCCATTTTTTGATAGGAATCGAATTATTGTGCTTATTGTGGTTTCATTTTAGGTTATGTGAAATCAATCGTTTAGTCCAAACTTGAATTGACATTGAGTTTCCTTCATCTAATCACCAATGATACAGCAATTTGAATGTGGAATTTGATGAATCTCAGATCCGGGAAATGATTATTAAATATAAATTAATTGGGTTCAAAATTTACTTTTAGTGGCCATGGCTTCGGTGTACTAATTCTATCGTTTTAATGAAATTCCAAGATTGATATATAGACCAGTACTGAATCCTTTGAAAATGATGAAAGAAAATAATATTAGGATGAAATCCATTGAACAAGGAAGAGAATATAACAAAAATTAAAGGAAAAACAATTATTTTATGAGTTTTTAAGGGTAAGTTTTCCAGCAAAACTACAAGTTCCTTGAAAAAAATTAAATGGCAAAGTTGTAGGTATTGAAAGATCTACAACTATTGTGTATATACATTTTTCATATAATCTCAAAATGTATGTGAAGAATGCAAATAACCAAGTTTTTTGGTTTTTTATTCTTATCCTTTAGGTACAAACATTTTTTTTTACACGAAATTTCTTGAAAACTTACCTTTTTATGTCCCAAATACACTGTAATTTTCTTGATTTGAAATGATCATTTTTTCACCTTATTTTGAGTTTATATCGTAAAAGCACCCTAATTTTCAATCGATAACTCTCACGTCAAAATATCTGTTTTTTAAAAAACTCGATGGGCTTTTTATTCGTTTAAATCTTTACTTTCTGATGATTCAAAAAAATATAAATTGCAATGGTAAATTTTCTCAGAAAATGCTACGATATAACAGGTGGTAGTAAGGCCCTACCCTCCTATCCCTTTCCGCACTTCCCTATGAAAATATAATAAAATACAGTGTATTTGGGACATAAAAAGGTAAGCTTTCTCCAAATTTCGCAAAATTATTTTTTGAATATAAAAAACCCAAAACTTTGAATGTCATTTAAATTTTGAAGCTATGGGAAAAAAGTGTAAAAACAAAAGTTGTAGATCTTTCTATTACCTACACCTTTTTTCCATAGGACTTGTAAATTTGCCGGACATCGGGATAACCCGTTGTTACCCTTAAAAACTACCCCCTTCCACTTACCGATTTCAGATCACCCGTAAATTATTTTTTCTTTCATATTTGTTATATTATCTTCCTTTTCCAATGAATGTCATCCCACTATTCTTTTTTTTTGTTTCAAAAATTATCGACCCTGGTCTACTAATAAGATCAAATAAGGTCAAATATATCATTCAGGTCTCTTATTTATTAGGAGTTAAAGCATTTTTTGAACATATAAGTTTGGAAACAATTTATTGCCGGAAATAAATTCTGAAGGAAGTCTGCCGACAAGTGTTTTTAATTTATTCATTAAAATCAAGAAACCAACTTAGCCTACCAAAATTTGAAACGTAATGCAATGAAATTTTTTCATGGAAATATTTCTGTTTTCTAATCGAATCCATCTAAATATAAAGGAATTGACTATACAAGTTCTTTGGAATTGTCTCGAAGCTCACCACATTGAAGTCCTTCATCACGGCACTATAGTTCCAATCTTTCATTATTATTATTGCGTTGTATCACAAAACTAAAATTCATCACTATTTACACAGTTTATATTCCACACATACTCACGAAGTCTGGACCTTTGCACGGAGGATTGCGTAATTTCTTGATGATCGTCTAAAAAACACCTACAGTAATGTCAGTCGTTGAAAAACTATTTCAATTTTCGCAACATTTAGGGAAGAACTCGAAGGACTATAATTCAGTCTATTGAATAATAATGTTTCATATACAAAAAAACTCTTGGAAATAATCCTCAGTATTCTGGTATTATAATGAAAAACAGAATTGAAGATTATAAGCATTTGACTTGATATACCCAAATGGAAATTATACTCAATTCTAGTACAATAGCGGACCGGACAGAAGTTGTCCTGCTCGAACGTTGGATTTTCGGCGGTATCAGCCAAACCAAAGTGTTTTCAATATTTACGTTAATTTTCACTAGTAAAATCACAAGTGATTGAATTTTGGCGATAAGTCTGCCCACTTATTTCTCAACGAAACTGAGTCGCTTGAAAACACCACGAGTCTGAAGGACTAGTTGTGTTTTCTCTAAGCAACTCAGTTGAATTAAGAAATACAAGATAGATGAGATAAATTCAGTCACAAATAGTATTTCATTGAATGATTTCACGAACAAAGTGACTAATGTTGACGTTTGTAATTTATATTTATCATTTGTCATACAGTCAGTATCCATGGTTGAGTTGTAAGACCAATTTTAATTCAAAGACAGTTGGTGTTTTCGCGATAATACGAGCTGTCTTTGGCCTGTGGTTGTTCAAATAGAAATAGTCAAATTGAAATAGTCAATATAATATATTCTAAGTGGCATTTCACATAAGAGTGAAATTTCAATATTTTTGTTTCGACATTATCATTTTGCGATTTGTTGTTGCCCGAAGCAAATTAAAAAACAGACTTCCGTTTCTTCGTATCCTAAGCCGACCAATTCTAGTGTCATGTCCGGATGATATTTGGTGCTCGGAATTGGCCCATTTGGCAGAAGAGTCAGTATTTTTTGTATGATTGGTGGTAAATATAATAATATGGTTGCAGATCTCAAAAATATAAATTACTTCTTTATGTTAATAACTATGTGAAATATTCACTTCAATACTTCAGCTAACGAATCATCCTTCAAACGACTAAATTCAACACTTTATAGTGAAATATTAATCATAAACATTATTTCACCTATTTATTCTTACTGTAAGACAACCCAATTATTGTTGAGGAGAAATTTTTTATAATGGATAATTATTATTTCGGCAGAATGTAACCTATGCATTATTTGAGTATGGACTGCCATTACCTTTTCTGTGTCTGTGTCATAGAATAGTGGTTGCAAAACATTTTCACAAGTACTTCTTACAAACGATCTGCCGATGAAGACTTCATTATTTTGTTCTCTATAAGTGCCCAAGGATGTCATGATATTCCGAATTTTTATTTTTAGTTTTATAAAATTTGTGATTTCTCCTATAACATTCATACTTCCATGAATTACGTCACGCAACGTTTATCTGATCCGGGCTCCATATCTATGAATTTCGATCATACAATTAATTTTTGTGGTTGGAACGATATCATCGTATTAATTTATAAATTCGGAGATGATTATTATATTTCAGATTTTTTTTTAATGTGATGAAAGGCGTTGATGAAATTTTGTTATAGTTGAAATAATTGAATATTGAGTGAATAGGTACCAAGTTGAAGTTCAGTATTTTAATACTCAAGAATTGTGAAAGAATTTGATTGCAAATACTGTATTAAGGGCGAAAACATAATAATTGAGTCAGTAAATAAGTTTTCTCACTCAAATTCATTGAATTTCCAGCATCAGATGATACAGATTTGGTCAATGTACAATACAGGTAACATTGAGAGTCATCTGTGCTCAACAAGTAAAGAAAGAGTAGGAGTGTATAAGCACATTCTGAAATCTTTAAACGCTTTTTACCTGAGCCGAATCTGTTAAAAATATAGATAAAAAGTGTTTCATTTGACGAGAGGAATCTGTGATTAAAATTAATGTACAACTTATGGACTCATCCTGTATATATCAAAACTTGAATAACGAAAAAACATGTTTTACAATCGATATCCAAAGTAGGCATTTGCGCTCGTATTTTATAACGCAAACATCATCTTTTTCGAGGAATGTCACTTTGTCGACATGTTTTACATTTGACATAAAAATAGTTCATCTAAACAAACGTCTTATGTCAGGTGTAAAAAATGTGGACTTTTCGAACTTAGCATAAATAAAAAACGCTCGCTCTCACAATTATTAACTATCAATCAAATATGCATTGCTCACAGTATCAAATGACGACGAGTAAATGATATTAAAAAAATGGCAGCAAAAATGGAAGAGGAAAATGATTGTAGTGATTTTTCATATACACCACCTGAAATTGCAAGCGCTGCTAAAGTCGCGACATTAAACCTATTTCCAGAAAAGTCGCGGGGGAAGTATGAAAAGTGGTACGAATTCTTCATCACATGGCTAACTTTAGTGAAAAAGCTAAAACTATGAACTCTGCTACACTTTGGTCGATGTACTCAATGGTACGATCTGTGTTATCTGTTAGAAACAATATAGACATCAGCCAATATATACTCAATTCACTTTTATAAAGTCTCCCGGTTGGCCATGAAAGTTTGACATGTTAAATGTTAGGTTATGGTAATGTTCCTGTCAGATAACTACTCAACGTTGTCCCCTCTACATAGAGGTCGTAGTAATTATGTATTTTTCACAATGTGAATTTACTTCGGAAAAATAATGAATTTGAGAAGATATTATGTGAATTCAATAATTCTAAACACCTGGCGACTGTTGAAGAAAATTTCCTCTGTTGTTACTGGAAATATTTCACGTATATAAACCGGTTGTAAGATTCAGTTATGCTATGTTCTTGTAAGGAAATCAAGAATCAAGTGTTGAAATTTTAATGAAAAATAATGGATAGAGTATTCCATTACTTTGTGATAGTTCATTTGAAAAAATAATAAAACTACCTGAATAACCCGGCAGGAAAACTTCTAAACGCACAGACATATCTATGGAATTCTCCACTTTTCGAAATCCTCAATAAATAAGCCTACAGAAGAAATTTAAATACCTTGTTGCACAACTTGAAATACAGTTTCAAAATGTATAGTAATACTGCGAAGCCCAAGACACTATTAAACCGTAATAAAATATAGTTATAGGATAGGAAGCTAATATGATTTCATTCGAGAGTTCAACATGTCCTGAGATCAGAATTAAGTTTTTCTATTGCAGATTTCAGTTCTGTATAGCACTTCCTGATACTTTGTCTCTGCTTCTTCAAAACCGCTTTCGGCATTTTCAATTTCAAAGCGAAGAGTTCTTTATTATTCGAAGATAATGGTCTGTGATAATATCTCGTCTAAGATGGAAAATTATGTTGAGACCGTTCAGAGTAGAAATTGGCAACGTCTCAGATAATTGTTTTGACATTGACGATATTTCAGAAGTGCCAACCTGCCTCAGTTTAGTTACAAAACGTGATAGACCTAAATCATGGCCAAACGGGAGTTTTTATAAAAGTGAATGGAGTATAAGAAGTTGATCGCATACCTAAACTGCTAGATTGTAGAAAAAAATCTAGTGTGTAATTCGAGCGCAAATTCATTGTCGATTTCAAGAGATTGTCTGTCTCTTTAAATCGACACTATATAATTTTGTACTCTTAATACACAAATAAGTATTACATTTGCTGATCTCGCTATAGAAGCAGGCGAGCAACGTTCGAGCAGGACAACCTCTGTCCGTTCCGCTAGTTACGTATATTATTTCCCAGAGAACTTTGTAAATGATAGATTTTTATTATTTAAAAAAAAGAGTTGGAAATTTCTGTAGTTTTTCAACAGTTACACTGGTTCACTTGTATCATATGCTTCATCCTCCATACCTAAATCTTTTTCTACCTGCTCTGCTCTCCCTAAGAGTATGGTTGAGAGTAGCCGGGGAGAACTTCTCTTCCAGTCCGGGGGATGGATGGCTCAGTGTAGTGCATGTAAACCGTGGAGATCTTTCACATTCGAGGACCATTTATTAGCTGTAACAACACGAATCCATTAGTATTCGCCTCACGTGCCTGCCTAACTCGCCTCATCTCCTATGGACTTCCCGTTAAGATGTAAAGCTTTTTAAACTTCATCTAGTTCTCCCGAAAGTCGAATAAAGGCGTTATCTGGCCCTAAGGGGTATAGTATCTGGAATGAATCTTATTTGGACAAAAGGAGAAAATTTGTGGCCGAACTAGGATGGAGTTGAAATACTGTGCTGATTAGGAGGAATTTATTTAGGATCCTGCGGAATTGGAAATAAGGAATGGGCGCTTCTAGGCTTCACGTGCTGATTTCTAATGAATTTGTCTTTGAATTCCTTCAAACTTTTCATCTTACTTTTGTTTCAACTCCTTTTTAACAGAATGAAATCCCAAGAGCTGAGTTTGCAAAAGGTGAAAGAAAAGTGTGCCATGAAAGTAGTCTTTGAATATACAGGGTTGCCGATATGTATCGAAACGGTCGATCATCTCCTATAGCAGGGTTTCCCAACCTTGAAATTAAATGAAAAATATTGTTCATTACACGTCCAGAATAGTATATTCTAAAACAAGTTGCAGAATGGGCTTCCTATTCAAACACGAAAGCGAAATTCGAAAACGAGCGACGAAGGACCGAGTTTTCGAATGCTTGAGTGTTGGAATTGCCTTCTGCAACGAGTATTAGACGATATTTTCTCTATTTCAGGCCAGTTTTGTAAAATACTGTTGAAATTTAATGAAAAATTCGGATTATACATCCTGTTACTGTGACTGTTACGAAAGTTGATAGATTACGGAATTTGAATTTGAATCGTACGTAGGACATGGAAATCAGATTTAAAACAGTTTCCTAATAGCATGAATGATTCAAAATTAGCAAGAATGATATCTCTAGTACCTTATTGGCGCTCTTGTTCCTCGGAACAGAATGCTTATAAATTTGCCCAAATGTCTGTAATTTTCGAATTTTTCGATGAAAATGGTCTTAAACGATTTGGTTTGACTCACTCATCAAGAATCCGTGGTCGAAATTCATTCTGTGCGGCCGGCTGGCCGTAGGCACGATAACTCTCGAACGGAATGAGCTAGACAGTTGAAATTTTCAGAGTAGGTTTGGGAGATAGATATCTCAGCTAAGTTCGTTATTGGGCGAAATTGGACAGATGGTTTCGGAGTAACAAAACAAAATTTTTTTTTACATAACAAATTCCAAATTCAATTTTTTTCAATATGCAGTTTTACCATGAGAATCCATTGATATCATTTTTAACTCTTATAAGCTAATGCTTTCGGAATTCGGAGATATGATTTTTCAAAATGTCAATATAAATCGTATTTCTTTGTTTTCACAGAATGATATAATTATTCAGTGTGTATTCTATGAATTGTTATAATGTCAACTTATTTTCCTGAGACATGACGTTGTCTAATTAATTCCAGCAATCGTAGAATTATGAGAATTATAATATAATATCATACTTTCTGTTGGTTGAAATTTTCATGGCGATGGTCAATCCATATGATGATGGGAATGGTAATGGTAAGTTGATAATATTGAGTTCAGAATATCTCCACTAAAAACAAAACTGGAATATTGGTGTATTGGAAAATTGGAGTAGATTTGAGGAAAGATATATACTATCGTTCATCATAGAATTGAGGAATGAATATCTCGGATGAGTTCGTTGTTGGGTAGAATTCGTCTATTGGTATTGGATTGATAATTTTTGGCACTCTTGTTGAATTTAAATTCTTCTATGATGTTTGAATTCAATTTCTGCTAAGATGAAGTTCTTCTATAAGAATCCATTGATATAATTCCCAACTCTGAGAAACCAATACTGTCGGAGATATAATTTGTCTGTTTGAACAAGAGCGCCTTAAAGCTCCTGTCCACAGGGCTTGAACCCATTTTTTTAACGGAAATAAAGCTTTTCCTCTCAATAATTATTTCTCTATGACTATGTCCAGATTATTTTATCTTTACAATTGACATGTGTTGAAATTTTATAGGATCGAATGTCAGTGCTGACTACCACAAAACGAAAAATATAACTAGTCACTTTAATGACTGTTTCTTGGATGAGTAATCCACATATAAAGCAACGATACCCAGTATATTTCTTAATGGAAAATCAATTTCATGGTAATATGAAAATATATCCCAGAATCATTACGCGATTTTGTCGCTGGTCGTGCAACTCACCTCTATAATGCGTATTTTGTTCCATCGTTGGACACCCTTTGTGCTGGAAAAAGAAATGCTGTGTTACTTCAATTTTTATCAATTATTCAATGCCTGTGTTATAATTCACATAAAATTCCCAGCAAATATTTTATAAATGTATTGACCAACAGATAATTTCAATCAATAATGCTTATCCTGAAGAGAAGTGTCATAGCTATAGCTTGGAACGGATGTTTGGTGTGAGACACCCACATTCAATGAATTCTATGATAGAGCGCTTTTCTCGGAAATTCGATTATCGACTTTATTATGATATTTTTACTGATAATACACATTTCAATGATGGAAGGTTACAGAATAGATTAGATAAATGGTAGTCGTTTGGGCTTAACTGTACAACTAACAATTGCACAGAAGAATTATATGCTTCGCATAGCTGGTAGATTTTTCTCTAATGTCTATGGGTCACAGGGTAACGTTTCTCAGTAGGGAACAGTGAGTCATACGGACTCGGAATATTAGTTTCAGGTGAATTCGAATATAATTACAGATTATGAAAAAGCTGCTGTTCATTGGGAAATTATGTCATAGTAAAGTAACTTAATGTATTTTCTTCATTGGATTCATAGAATTATTTTTTTTTTGCGCGCATGTTCTAGGGAACGGCTTGCTATTATTTTGCGCCGAAAATGGTCCCAAACTTTTAGGTTCGACTCACTGATGGAGAATTCGAGGTCAAATTTGATTTTGAGTGGTCGGTTGGCCGTTGTCACGATAACTTTCGAAAGGAAAGAGATAGCGGCTTGAAATTTTCAGGGTAGGTTGCGTATCCAAATGTTTCCGAGTACAAAGTTTGTTTTCGAAAAATACAAAACCGTTCGAATTTAAACTTGGTAGTTAGTTGTAGAATGCCAACAAAAATATTTGTGCGGAATTCCGGGCGGATCGTATCTCTAGAAAATTCAAAAAAAATTAATTAATATGCGTGTAACAACCTTCAAATCTTAATTCATAAGGCAAGTTTCAAATTTGACTACGATCGAATCTATATTGTAGGAGTTATAGAAGAAATACTGGATACCGAGAATCATTGGGCGAGTTCAGTTTCTGACAAACGACGTTTAGAATTTTAATCAATTTAATGAATTTGTGTAAATGAGGGGACGCCTCGATGGAAAAAGGTGGAAAAAGAGGGGATTTTGAAGTTATGGCGGGAAAGGGAATGGTTGAAATTGCTGATAAGGCTATAGTGGCGATCTTTGGAAAAATTCCATATAATTTAAAACAATTTCCGAAAGTGACGTATTTTTCCTGAGTAAATCGGGAATTTTTGGGATTTATTTTAAAATTTAAGGGTCCGAAACTTTGGAACGGTATGAAGCGGAAGCTAAAGACGAAATTTCGATATCTATTATCGTTCACGTCCGGACCTCCAATCGCGACAAATTGTATAGTCGAGAAGTAGAGTGATATGGATGTACGCTCCAAAGTAGGACCTGCTCGCGAGTTTATGTAGAAAGATCGATCCGCTCAATAAAATATGTGGGGTTTTCCGTTTCGAAACGTTTATATTCCAAATCGACTTAAGGAAAGTTGTTATTTTAATGAAGAATTTCAATTTCTTTCTACCAATCAAAAAATTCGACATTATGTCAGGTTGAATTAGAATGGGCAAGTTTTTGAATTTTTGACGCAAAATATCCGATAAGGACCAGTTTTGAACTGGAAACTAGGCAAATGGTGAAGATTAGGGATAAAAACCGACGAATAATATGCATCATGATGATATTTTCAGAAATTAGACAACTGAAAAATTGGACCCCTTTAATTGCAGATTCTGCATACAGCTATTATAGCGCATCACTTCCCGTAGCCGTAACTTTTCTTTTTCGTTTTTCTGCGCGCAAGTTCTGGGAAACATCGTGCTATCATTTTGCCCAGATCTGTGTAAAGTTTGAAAATGGTCGATTAGGTTCGACTCTCTGATGAAGAATTCGAAGTCAAATTTGATTCTCTCCAACCGGCCGTTGCCACGATAACTCGAGAACGGAAAGAGATTGTGACTTGAAATTTTCAGGGAAGGTGGCGCATATTAATACCACGGAAGTACTAACTTTGTCTCCAACCAATAAACATCCTTAAATCCAAACTACAACTTGGTAACAAGTTGTAGAATACCATTATAAAGACGTATGTGAAATTTAATAAGGATCGTATCACTAGAAGAACTAGAAGAACTTTAAAAAAATATTATTTATCTCACGATAACTTGAGACTTGTAACTTTTAGGGTAGGTTGCGAATCGGAATGCGTCATTTGACTTTGTTAATAGGCATGATCGGCCAATCGGTTTAGGACTTATATTTATCTAAAATTTTGTTCTTATTTCCTCAATTACTCAAAAAATGCTGAACCGATCCTAATAGAAAGTGGTAATTAGTTGAAGAATGCCGACGCGCAAATTCCTGCGAAATTCCATGAAGATCGTATCACTAGAAAATTTTAAGAGTCATTGAAATTTATTGAAAAAAATTCTATATATAAAAAAATTGGTTCAAGCAATGACGTGAAGACAGGAGCTTTCGCGTCCATATTGTATTGCGCACTCTTAATCGAATTTACCATGTTAAATTCGATTAAGATTGCCCAATACAGGAGTATGAGCTTTTGCACGCATGTTCTATTGTCCATATTCCTGTATTGGGCAATCTTAATCGAACTTACCAAGGTAAATTCGAGTGTCCAATACAGGAGTATGGACAATAGAACATGCGCGCAAAAGCTCCTTCACATCAGTGCTTGAACCAATTTTTGTTAGTGTGAAAAAGGTTTTTAGCTACCAGGGCCTAAGAAGAGGCCGTGGACAATCTTATTCTAGGGATTATCTGAATAGGGTAATAGAACAAAAGATCGCAATGGTCACAGTTCTGAAAGGCGCCAACCCCGTTTTACAATCTTATCTAATAGAATCCAGCCTTATATGAGATAGCTTGTTGTATAAATCGGTATTCATGGCAATTACTTGTTGTTTATTCCAAACACACCAAGAACCTCGTATATTGAGATCAAGCGACCCAATGAACTTCTGCGGCGCAGAATTTATCATGCCACATTCAAAAGAGGATGAAAGCTACCTCATGTAAGGGCAACTCGACTTGAAAAATCGTTGACAATCCCGAAATAAGAGAGAACAAAATAAGAAGTTTGTTCAATGGTGAAATCCCGAATCTTTTCGTCTGGCCTAATGTGCACTTTGCATGCTCCATGTCGGGTTCATTTGATAGATGACTCCTAGTCTCGGAGAAAAGCTTAGGTAATGGAAAACCCCTCCGAGGTTCCTCCAGTCCGTAGCTATTCTACGTTGCTGCGCTGGAATCATTAATTGAATCTGAGACACGGGACTTCTATTATGATGCATTTACCGCTGCCTAGGCTCCATCCCTTGTATGTTACGTTTCCAGCAAACTTGTAAACATTAATTATGCCCCAGGCGAAGGGATGCCATCAACAACTTCTATTATGGCCAACCATATTTTCTCATTTTCCGGTTTTTTGCAGGTCCCGATTTGATTTTTCCGACGTATTCGCAAGGTCCAGGTGAAAATTCTTTCCTGTAGAATTTAGTACAGGGTGGCCCAGTTTGATGGGCGAAAAAACCAGAAGACGATAGATAATCGAAACATAATATGAATAAGCTTAATGAATTATATTTGGTGAATGCTTCGTTTATAAAGTGCAGGTCGTTCAAGTTTAGTTGGAAATATCCAATTTATTAATTTTTGCCACCCAGATACAGATATTTGGATGAAATTTTCTATTTTATATTTTACTAGCTGCCCGCCCCGGCTTCGCACGGTTGAAATGCTGATACTAAATACTCTACAGAATTTCTTTATGTACAACGTTCACAGCATTTTTGTCGTTAGATAATACAAACATGTTTTCTTCAGAGGTTACTCTTGAAAGAGCGACATATAATTGGCCATGTGTTGTGTAGCGTTGAAAGTTAGACCCTGCGATTTATTATGGTCATTGCAAAATATATCTTTACCGGAAATTGTAGGCGTTTAAATTGGATCGGTAAATCCGATGGTATCAGAGGAATTCGGGGAATCAATACATCTATCCTGGCTGAGGCGAGCCTCCTGCTCTACAGATGATTTTCTGGCTCTCTGTATTCGTTTTCTATCCCTATCCTGGCTGTGCCGACCCCCCGGTCGGTACCACCGCAACCACTATGTCCTTGCATTTTAAATCTCAATATCTTCGAAAATATTCATTTAAATTACATGCTGTGAGGGGCCATGTTGATCAATATTAAATGCACAATGCATTTAAGGTACTTAATTGGATAAGGAGCAATGCTGTATTGCTTAAAATCGCTTCGTTATCAAGCCATTATTTCTCGTAGAATGTAAAGGATAAAAAATGGTTATTGTGGGTTATCCTTAAGAGATAGACATATACCATCGCGGACTTTTTTGTAGACCTTTTTAAGGTGTATCATACTGTACTACATTATTTTGATATATCTCGTAGGGTTCAGCCAGGGTTTGCAATGTAAGCGCAAAAAAATGTGTTTATTTACGACATCACATTAGAAACCTCTAAAATTATCAGTGTTTCTCTAATATATTATGCATGTATTATACAATATAAACCTTCCTATTGAATCACTATATCTATTAAAACCGCATCAAAATCCTTCATGTAGTTTTAAAGATCTAAGCATACATAGGAACAGGCAGACAGCGGGAAGCGACTTTGTTTTATACTATGTAAGGATTATTCAATTTACAGCATGATAGCAAGTTTTGTTATGGAAACTATCTTTTGTTGTCCCTACCAGTGGCGTCCATACTAGCACGTATCAGGAAATTTTTGAAGAAAAAATTTTTACGCCGCTGCTTCTCTTGAAACTAAATATAAATTTTGAATAATTTTTTTTTCAACTAAGCATTTTTCTTCAGTAAAGGGTGAAAACTCGAAATGATCAATGATTTAAAGAACCCCGGGTTTCATGGTTTTTACCAATCATCAGTGTGACTTAGCCGACAATGAATGACAGCCGAAGGAGTTCTAGGAAAATTAATTCCATAAGTTGCGAACTGGTAGGGGAAGAATCCCACCAGCGGCACCTATGGAAATCCCTAAGAACTCCGACCCTCTGCGATGAGGTGATCTAGCCCAGCCACTCGGAATATTTGTTGAAATCAATAAATATTTCACTGTGTGTCTTTTTTTAGTTATTAGCAAAAATCACAATTAACCTCATTGAATGTTCACTGGCTTTGCCGTCTCTGACCCTCTTACGGCAAAGAATGAACGTCGCCGAACATCGCTCAAAGTTTCTTCAATTTCAGCAACAATTCGAACATTACAGACATTTGGGCAAACTGCTAGCACGCTTATTCTCAGAACATGCGCGCAAAATTAATTAATTTATTTATTTGATCAATCAAATACACTGTTACAGAAATATTCACCTAGGTCCGAGGACCTGTATGTGTACTGTTAAAAATAGGAAAACAAGAAAGAAAGAGAAAGCAAACCCCAATCATGGGGTACAAAAAAGAAAAACACAATATGAGTAAAAAAAGTGGGAAAGCCCTGTGGACAGGAGCTTTGGCGCTCTTGTTCAAACTTTGACAATTCAAATCTTCGAAAGTAGGTATTGTTAAGAGTTGGGAATTATATCGATGGATTCTTACGGTAGAACTTCATAATAGCAGTAATTAAATTCAAATATTATAAAAGAATTTAAATTTAACAAGAGTGCTAAAAATGATTAATCCAAAACCAATAGACCAATTCTACCCAACAACGAACTGCTCCGAGATATTCGTTCCTCAATTCTATGATGAACGATATATTTTCTCCTCAAATCCACTCTGAAAATTATATTATATCAATTGAAACTTTAGCCAATATTTCAATAGTTTTGTTTTTACTGGAGATATTCTGAACTCAATATTATTAACTAACCATTACCATTCCTTAATCATATGGATTAACTATGGGTATTAAGTGTCAAAATTTGACATATTATGTCTCAGGAAAATAAGTTGACATGTATCAATACATATCATATTTTAATAATTCTTAGATAGAATAATTATCGCATTCCGAAAGTATTAGCTTGTTAGAGTTAAAAATGACATCAATGGATTCGTATGGTGAAACTGCATCTTGAGAAAAACTTATTTTGAAATTTGTAATGTAACATTTTTTTTTGTTGCTCCGAAACCATCTGACCGATTTCGCCCAATAACGAAATTAGCCGAGATATTCATCTCCCAAACCTATTCTGAAAATTTCAACTGTCTAGCTCATTCCGTTCGAGAGTTATCGTGTTAACGGCCGGCCGGACCGCCGAACAGAATCGATTTCGACCACGTATTCTTGATCAGTGAGTCGAACCAAATCGTTTAAGACCATTTTCAGCCAAGAATTCGAAAATTACAGACATTTGGGCAAATTGATAAGCACTCTGTTCCGAGGAACAAGAGCGCCAAAAAGTGAGTTACCGAAGAAAAATAAAAAAGATGAAAGGACAACAACAACCCAGTGCAACATATCAATGATAAATGAATGCACCCAGTGTAGGAACTAAAGTACGAATTCACATATTTGCTGTGGTTATTGCCTATGCACTGCTTCGATTTTCTTCGGAAATTTTTTATATTTTTCAGTTCTCTTATAATTGTTGGTAATGAATTCATGGTAATTAGGTATCAACTTAATTTGAAAACGTCGAAATTGTTCAGGTGCATGACAGAAGCAGAGAACCACCTTGATTTTCGAATGGTAAATAATTCCAATAATAGTAGTGAGTTATAGTAGTGAGTTATTATAACTAACATTGTTTGTTTATAGATACTATTAATTGAACGAAAGCAATTGAATAATGAATATAATTTAATTTAATAAGAGTAGATAAATGAATGTTGAAAGTATTGGAATACCATTACCTCGGTAACGGTGCGTTTCGGGACATAGGTTTATAATCAAAAGTCGTTCCATTTTGGCTCCTCTATAATACATTGAAGTCTGTAATGGGTACTCTGAATCACCCTGCAAAACCATAGTACTGTTTTATCAATTATGACGCCGATTCGAAATAAAAGTATAGTCTCGTAAGCCTTGCATTCCTCACCTTATCTTAATTGAATCTCACATTGCATGTGGGACAAACGTTGCACACATAAAATGGCGACCCAATCTTTAGTATTGTCTGGTTTTCAATTTCCGCCCTTGAAATAGCCTTCCTGCGCACATGAATACAAGGTGTCATCATCATATTTTCCTTTGTGATAGCTTGACATACGTAAGATCGAGTATTCCATTTCCTACGCTGCTAATAGAAAATCTTCAACTTTCACTTACTGCACTTGCATCGTACAATATCGGTTCAGTTTTGAATCGGTAAAGACGGAAATGACCCGTTTAAAAAAAATTGTGACGACATGGAAAAAAGCTTGTTTGATATCCGATCAGAAAGGGGGAAATGTTGCAGTTTACGGATTCAATTTCCCCTTTTCTGAACACGCCCAGAGTAGTGAGTAGGATTTATCGACTCCGATTTCCATACAAGTAATAGATATTGAATTTTCATTGGGGAAGACTCTGAGGAAAATCGCTGCCAATTTCACAGGAAGGTTCATCATTTACTCATCAAAGTTTTTCAATTGCCTTTATTCTTCATCTGAATCTCTTATTGTTACGTCTCATGACGTCACATTTTGGGAAACGTAGATTTGTTTTTTACACAAAGGAGCTCGCGTGAATATTTGTCTATTGAGTTAACTGGGTTTTAGTTTACCATGTGTGGTCTCAACCTCGAAAATAATACTTTCATAAAAAGATAACTGCGAGTAGAATTTCTTGTTAGGCTTTGACCTTTTCTACAGAGATTTATGGCCTATTTCCTGTGAAAGAATGCTAAAATGTATTCGACAACTGAAGTGGTAAGAAAACTCTAATATATTGCCCAATGCTGGTATTCTTTTTGTCTAGACGCTATGGCCCTAATCTGTGAAGGTTATCTATCACCTGTTGTTGATAGATTATATGCAGAAAGCAAGTAGAGTTATTGCCCATAGTGGGAGGAATTCGGGATTTCGAATTCCTAAGATTAAACACCATAGAAGTTCACTCATTGGTGCTTGCATCGGAAATTTAGCATGCATTCCCACTCTATTTCATAAACGATAAATGAGAGTATTGTTGTAACATATCAGGGGCGGTTTTAAGATCGAAACCCCAATCATTATTAATGTTTCCCCCGATTTACCCAGATGAAGGAACCTCCTATTTTTCTTCTATCTGGTCTTTTATATACATCTCACACTGAAATAATTCGCTACTACCAAAAATACTACTGCAACAATTACTACATCTTTTAGTGCAAGAGACATTACGAAAAGGGATATCGACTTGAAATTTTCAGGGCAGGTTGCACATCCGAATGCGACAGCTAAGTTCGGTCATTGGCATAATCGGGGTTACGGAGTTATACCCATCTGAATTTCTATTATTATTTCCTCGATATCTGAAAAATACAAATTCGGTCCAATTCAAAATTGGTCATTACTTGTAGAATGCCGACGTAGTAGTTTTTGCAGTATCTCGTGACAATCGTATCACTAGAAAAAAAATGTTTTTCCTCAAAAATTTTATATTTCAGAAACAATGTGTCAAATTCTGCTGAAATTGCACACAAACCTCCAAGCCGTATTTTATTCCCAATATTTCCAAGAATATACCTAAATCCGACTGTAAACACAAACGTCCAAAAATCTGGTCCATTTTTTAGCCGAGAATGGTCTCAAACGATTAGTTTCGACTTAAATACATAGCATTCACTGTTGGGTCGAAAATAAACAGTGCTGTGTCTGCAGTAGCGCAAGGACCAACTCGAATACATACATCCACCGTTGGATCGAAAATAAAAAGTGCTGTGTTTGTGGCGGTGTAAGGAACCATTTGAATACATATATTTACTGTTGGGTAAAAATAAACAGTGCTTTGTTTGTGGCGGCATAAGGACACAAATCAGTTCAATCGTACAATTGTGCCATGAGACTAAAAAAGCACCTGTAAAGCAGATGTTGTTTTTCAATAGTTTATTACGAGAATTATTCCTATATCACAAATCAGTCGAATCGTACGGTTGTGCCAGGAGGAACTATGAATTGACATTCCATAAAAAACGCTCTGTAGGGCAGTAATTTTTTTAATATCTCACGAACAGCCACGAACACAAAAAACATAAATAGCTAAGAAAAAATCAATCTTAACAATTACAATAGTACTCAAAATACGGAATTGCAGCAAATTGTACGACTTTCAACAAGAAACATGAATACACAAATTTTCGAATTTAATTTGAAATGTCAGTAAAATTTCTAATGCTGGCATCTATCGGTGAAAACTGAAGTAGAACAATAACCTTGTATTTTGACAGCCCAAGAGTGTTCGCAACATGTATTATATGCATCTATTGCTGTGCCTACTGTAAGAAGAACCTTGAAGGACGAATAAAGCTGATCTTCGCGGAATCCACAGAAATAAGAGCTCTCTTTAGAATTTTCGGGAAACATCAAAAATGTACAAATTTGATCGTACTGTACTTTTTGGCGCTTTCGTTCCTCCGAACAGAGTGCTCACCAATTTGTCCCAATGTCTGTTTCGAATTTTTGGCTGAAAATGGTCCTGAACGACTTGGTTTGACTAACTGATCAAGAATCCGTGGGTAAAATCGGCCAGATGGTTTCGGAGGGAAAAAATATTTTTTCTTTACATTACAAATTTGGATTTTTTTTTGAAGATGCAGTTTAATCATAGGAATCTATTGATATCATTTTCAACTCAAATAAGCTAATACTTTCGGAGATATGATTTTTCAAAATTTCAATATTACATCGTACTTCTATGTTTATACAGAATGCGAATTCTATCTGTCTGTGTTCTATCGGTGTTCACTGTTCATATATGTAATCTTATCTACCTATAACAGACATGTCAAATGTATTTCTTCTCTAACAAACAAGGTATGATTGAATGCAAAATGACCAATTATAGAATATTATAATTACCCCTACCCTATATGCCCTTGGATAATCCATATGATGATGCAGATGTATTAGTTTATCGATAATCCACAGAAATAAGAGCTCTCTTTAGAATTTTCGGGAAACATCAAAAATGTACAAATTTGATCGTACTGTACTTTTTGGCGCTTTCGTTCCTCCGAACAGAGTGCTCACCAATTTGTCCCAATGTCTGTTTCGAATTTTTGGCTGAAAATGGTCCTGAACGACTTGGTTTGACTAACTGATCAAGAATCCGTGGGTAAAATCGGCCAGATGGTTTCGGAGGGAAAAAATATTTTTTCTTTACATTACAAATTTGGATTTTTTTTTGAAGATGCAGTTTAATCATAAGAATCTATTGATATCATTTTCAACTCAAATAAGCTAATACTTTCGGAGATATGATTTTTCAAAATTTCAATATTACATCGTACTTCTATGTTTATACAGAATGCGAATTCTATCTGTCTGTGTTCTATCGGTGTTCACTGTTCATATATGTAATCTTATCTACCTATAACAGACATGTCAAATGTATTTCTTCTCTAACAAACAAGGTATGATTGAATGCAAAATGACCAATTATAGAATATTATAATTACCCCTACCCTATATGCCCTTGGATAATCCATATGATGATGCAGATGTATTAGTTTATCGAATTGGGTTCAAAATATTTTCAGTGAATAATAAACTGGAATATCGGATAAGTTTCGATTGATATAATATAATTTTCACAGTAGATTTGAAGAATAAATATCTGGGATAAGTTGATCATTTGAAAGTTTCTTTTAAGATGCAGTTCTATTATAAGAATCCATTGATATGTAATGCTGATATATCATTCCCAACTCTAAGAAACCAATAATTTCGGAGATGAATTGTCGAAGTTTGAATAAGAACGCCAAAGCTCCTGTCCAAAGGGTTTTCCCACATTTTTCTTATATTCCCGTCTCGTGAAAAATAATATCTTGTTTGCACCCGTAGCGTTACTAGATCCTAACGACCTTGTGATGAATATCACCCTCCGTGCGTCAGCATCTACGTATATAACGCACTTGGTGCTCAAATAACTAAAACGCCTGCTTTATTTCAAAATATTTAGAAATATCGTGATAACGTCACAGTTACAAACTTCTGATTTGTGTAGGCATTGTGTGACAGTTAGGCATTCAGTTGTATTATTAAAATCTATGGAAATGGATAGATGGTGTGTTGGCATACCAAACAGATTCGATCGAATTGTTTGACCGTAAAACACAGGCTTCACAGTCCACTTCTTCCATTATAACCATCACAATACTGACCGAATATGCATATTACATTAATCGATTCAGTCAAGAGCGCTATTCTTTCATGAATTTCCAGGAATATGTTTGAATTTAGCGTAGTATGGTACGAAAATACATAGTCATCCCAACTATCATATTAATCTACTAAATATGTATTCCGAAATGTGAGCGAAGTGAGAAAAATCTCAGTTGTTGACTGAGAAACTGAGATTTTTCTCACTTCGCTCACATTTCGGAATACACATTTAATCAATTGGGCGAAAATAATCATGATGATATGATATGACTGAAATTCGTGGGTATAACTCAAAGAAGATTCTAGAGCTGTAAAATCAGTTGTGTTCTAATTAAGCGATGCAGTTGACCTCGGATTCATCATCAGTGAGTCGGAACTAAACGTCAGCGAACCAAAATTTCAAAAATACAGACATATTGCCAACATGTTCAAGGGAACAAATGAGCCAAATAAACTGTTTCCTTAGGACGAAATAAAATTCGACATCGAAGTGACTCAGTATTCGCCAATGTCTCCATAAGTTTCATTTAAATATTGTTGGAGAATTCATACTTCATTTGATGGATTTCTCTCTTGTTGGATATAAAGAAATTAAAGAAGCACTGGACATTGTTACGTACACAGTGTAGAAAAGCCAATTGGAATAAATTCATTATGTTGATTACTGTAGATATTTATGGAAAATACCGAAACAGTCGAATTTATATCTTAAATTGTTATTCTCCCTCGTAAAAATGCGAACCCTACTTTCAACCCTCTTCGAAAGACAAGAACAACCCCCAATTTTTCTAATAGGAAGTATAGGCTTATGATACATCGTTTGAAAGGTCTCGTCATTCTCTATTCGGGAATGTTATCACTTTCATATTTATTGCAAAAATCAAATTAGAAAAAAGTAAAATCAAGTGATTAGCAAAATTTGGTACAATATCAAATGCTGAAATGTAATACAAAATGTACCGAAAAAAAAATGAATGTTAATGAAGTAGATGTTCAAAGTGTTCACCGCGAGCGCCTTGGCAACATCCTAATCTCAAATAAAAATTTCTTCCAACATTATTCTACATCTCAGGAGTGATCAACCTAATCGCAAGCCTCATTCGATCCTTAAGGTCATTCGAATCAAGGGATTCAGTTTTGTCTACAATACTCTCCACATATCTCCATAAAAAGAAATCTAATGGATTAAGATCGGGGCACCGCGCTGACCATTCGATCGTTCCTCGCCTTCCTATCTACCGATTTGGAAATATTGCGTCGAGTTACTGCAGGACATTGCGTTGGCTAGGTGGTGGTGCTCCATCCTGTTGGAACCATATCGTATACCATGGAACTTGAGGATTTTTTTGATCAGGATATAAATTTGCCAAACGTGGAACGAAATCATTTTGAAGTAGTGGTAAATATTTATCGCCATTAAAATTCCCCTCAAAGAAAAAGGGGCCTATGATATGGTTTCGAACATTTCCTGCCCATACATTAAGCATTTGAGGGAATTGCGTATGTTCCTCTCTCATCCAGTGAGGATTTTCGACCAGTAGCGGCAATTTTGATTTTGGATGATATTTTTATTCAACATGTATATCATTTGTTCACAAAAATAAGTTCACCTATCAAAATCATCTTCCAAAAGCTCTTGGATAGCTATCATTTTATAGGAATACATTTTATTTTGTTTTAATATCTTTAGAATCGATGTATGGCTGACATTGAATGTTGTGAAGGCATATCTACTCGATTTATGTGGATTTTCCTCACATCACATCTAATTTCACATCCTCACAGTATATTAGCAGCTGGTTTTTAATCTGCCTTACATGCCGAAACTGTTGAATCTGCTTCTCTATTTTACTTATTGTCCCTTGGGTTGCAGGCAGCAAATTCGGTGTTATCTCCTTAATCAATCATTTGTAAAATTGTTATTTTGTGCATTTCCGTTAGGTAATCGAAACAATATTGAAATTGGAAGTTGATGAAATTCAAAAACGAATTAGACAATTTATAAACTACAACTTATCAGTACAAAACAATTTGCAAAGCCGTTCTAAAGAAACTAACATTGCAACATAAAGTGTTTTACGTAGTTTTCATGGTACCAACTGGAAAACATAATGTTATGTTCATTTCATTTTCTCTCTATCACATCTAGAAGGCAAATAAGTTTTGTATTATTGTAATAGATTTGGGAATATTTTCGAGGGAATATTAGGTATAATTTTGGCAATCACAGAATTTAATTTTATTCAACTTTGAGTTTTGCAATGAACATGAAAGTGATAAAATTTCTGAATAGAGAATAATGCAACCTTTCAAACGATGTATCACAAGCCCTATTTGAAAAATTCGAGGTTGTACCTGTCTTCCGAAGGGGGTTGAAGGTAGGGTTCGCATCTTGACTTGGGCGGGTCAAGAAATCAATCGCGCACTAACATAGTATGATTTAATTCACATGAAAGGTAAATCTGTATAATTTTGGCCATCCGTTCAAAATCCAAAATATAATTTCTATCATTTCAATAGCACATTTTCGTGAAAATAAATATAAGTGTTCAAGGCACCTTTGAGTAATACCTCGTTACGCCGGAGTCTGTTCCTGACTACCTAATCCCAAAGAAAATGGGCGAGAATAGGAAGCCATAAAATGAATATATAACTGCTCTTTCCATCATTGTGCCGAAAGTTAATTCGGTTTATACGAGATCATTAACATTTATTGGGGCGTAAGCGGAAAATTAAAACGATTTATCCAGGTTTGAATAACAGGCCGTTTAAAAAGTCAATTGGCTGTTTCCCGTCTTCGACGGAGATGGCTGCATGACCTAATGTTCGAACGACATTAACAGACCGTGTTTTCCCGCCCGAGGCGATCCGGGAAAACTCTTTAGTCGAAGTTGGGAAGCGCCGCGACGTCGACTTTCGGAACCAGCCGAGAGCTGTGTTAAATGTTCCCGACTCGTTGTCGCATAATTACCGCAACTTAAGAGTATTCCCAAATATGCGCCGATGTTAATTTTATTGTGTTTTACGGCGAACAAGATTTCGCGAAGTAATTGGGTTTATTAAAATTTATAACGATCCGTCTTGCCGAATTTGGAGATTCCCGTTGCGCGTGGTGCGCTAGAAAGGATTTTCTTTAATGACGTGTTGTGGTGTTACATCAAAGAATAGAACTTTTTTGGGGGATTTCATGGGGATGATTCGGATTATTTTAAATGAGAAGGAATTTCCCTTATATCGATTTTAAATACTTACGAATAGGATAAATGTGGAGTAGTTGCCCACCTTTAGGAAATGGGCGATTAAAATATAGATAATTATGCATTTAATAATGTTCTAATTTAGTGTTAGTTTGAATACTTATTAAATGGCTTTTTTTCTGGGTTTTCTCTCCCAAACTCTGAAAAATTTCTATCAAATAAAATTTTTATTATTTTGTGAATTGCTTCTGCGTAAGAAACACAAGACATTTGTCAGAAGCAATCAATCAAACAATGTTGCCTAACAAACAATACCGAAAATAACATAAACGATGAAACAACTATTTCGCAACAGGCCTGTTTCACCACTGTTAAATACGTTAACTGAGGTTGCGACTCAAATTTATCCTTAACTGAGGACCTCAGTTTGGACTTAACGGAGATTCAAACACTTAACAGTGCTTTGTGAATACGGCGGTATATCAGTCTCCTTCATCAGAAGGACGAATGCCCAAAGGTTTCCGAGTACAAATTTTGTTTTCAACCAATACAAATCCGATCAAATTGAAACTTGGTAGCTAGTATTAGAATACTGACAAAAGACGTATGTGGAAATTTGTGGGGATCGTATCACCAGAAAATAAAAAAAAAAATTGTTAAAAATAGTAATTTACGTAACAAGTCCGGAAAATAGGGTTTTTTTGGACGAATAGACAAAATTCCAGGACGAGCGTAAGCGAGTCCTAGAAGTCTATGAGTCCAAAAAAACCTTTTTCGGGCGTGTTGCGTACAATATTTTTTCGGCAACCGTGTAGAATAACAAATCAATGAGACGACACACTTCTTTTTTATATATTTTGATTCTTATTCAAATTAAACAGAACAGAAAATATCACATGTGCAAATTGTTGACAACTAATTTTATATGAACTGTCAGCCGTTTTCTCAGTGCTATGGTAACTTCATTTATTAAAAATATACATACCAAGGTTTTCATATTTACAATGACCAAATCGACGTGAATCATTTCCCGGCCTAGTCCGGGATGTACGTACTTCCCGGACTAGGCCGGGAAATGCTTCACGTCGATTTGGTCATTTTAAATATGAAAACCTTGGTATGTATATTTTTAATAAATGAAGTTACCATAGCACTGAGAAAACGGCTGACAGTTCATATAAAATTAGTTGTCAACAATTTGCACATGTGATATTTTCTGTTCTGTTTAATTTGAATAAGAATCAAAATATATAAAAAAGAAGTGTGTCGTCTCATTGATTTGTTATTCTACACGGTTGCCGAAAAAATATTGTACGCAACACGCCCGAAAAAGGTTATTGCTTCTTTTCAAAGAAAAAGCGTCCGGGAAGTGGGCACTTCCCGGACGGTTGCCGAAAAATATTATTTAATAATGATAATGAAAAATGGCGATACCGTTGTTAATAAATCAACAAGTCCAGAGCGTTCTTGCCAATCGGGTCCTTCATAAATGGCTTCGTATAATAAATATACTTATGCATATATTTCACAAATCAAATAGACCCCAGGGGGTTAATCGATTTGCCGAGAAAGCAAGAGCAGACGCGTTTCTGGCTTCTTGGCCTTCATCAGTACTCTGTAGCTTTTCAACAAATTTAACTAAACTGACCCGGGTTAAGCCTCTCAGAGCCGGCTTGGTCGATCATACCTAATCGCCCACGCCACCTATGAGACAAAACACGGAAATCAGCCTTTCCCCACCAGTGAATATTTGAAGCGTGAAATCATATGCCACCATTCACTCGATATTAATCGAGAAACGAGTCCCGCAGAGCTCAGACAGTATCTTCCCAATGGCCATGAACGCTGTTTAGCGTTTTCAAATATTATTTGTCGTCGACCTCTTTGGAAAGTGACATTTTACGTACTAATTTGCAGCTATAACATCGACTATTATTGAAGGCAAGTACTTTCTCGTCCGCCGTGGTCATTATGAATACGGTATGATACGGTTCAATACAAAAATAAGT
The DNA here is from genome assembly GCA_937662695.2 of Halyzia sedecimguttata. Lineage (NCBI taxonomy): Eukaryota > Metazoa > Arthropoda > Insecta > Coleoptera > Coccinellidae > Halyzia > Halyzia sedecimguttata. The sequence goes on along the minus strand of OW569415.2, from coordinate 64,188,630 downwards.
GTCTGTAAGACTTAGGCCGGACTCATACTTCCGGAATGTCACTCTGAATTCATATTATTAATTCAGAAAGAGTAGTATGCGGTTGGCCTAACTGTCAGTGCTGTTGTCACTATGGATACGGTTCAATACAATCATAAGTGTATGTGTCATTTGCTAATGGTCGCGTTCAGCAGAAACAACAGTTGCGGAACAGTTGTCACATTTCGATGATTTTTCTGCCGAACGACGCTCACTTTGGAACATGTTGAGTAGCGGTTGTCATTTTAAGGAGCGTAGATTTTTTCCGCTCAGTATCGGTAACATGTTGTAAGTTTGACAGTTCTACATTTATTTTAAAAATAAGGAGCGAAAAAATGGTTACTGGACATATATTTTCGACGGAAAGAATTACCTGACTTCGGGACATTCTAAAATGGTCTTTGAATAAATCAGCCATATATTGAGGAATTGTCTCTTCATAAAAATTCTGATTCCTGGGAACAATTTCTCTGTTTTCATCTTCTAATGAAGGCAGAGGTTGATCCAATAATTCAACAAGTTCACTTCTTATGTTGGCCGTAATATTATCATCTTCGAAGAGTAATGAAATGATATTTGGATTCAAAGGTAATTCGAATCACCTAACCTGAACTTCAAACATCTGTGATTTCCTGACAAAAGGAGCTGTCCGTTCGGCAGAACACGATACCGCTACCTATCGGTAGCGTAGCGGTTCATGCTACCGATCTTTCTGCTGAACGCGACCATTGTGAAATTATTTAAGAGGTCCTAAATTCATAAAACTAATATGTAGAGGTCGACGAAAAAATGTAATATGCACCTCGGCGAAAAACTGTCTATTGCCTCGCCTGCTTGCTTTCCTCGAATACACCTCGGATTGCTAATTTCCTTGTTACATAAATAACTATTATCTCACGATAACTTAAGAACGGAATGAGTTAGCGACCTGCAATTTTTAGGGTAGGTTGCTCATCCAAATGCGACATTACAGTTTGTTAGTAGGCATAATCGGCAAAACGGTTTTGGATTTATACGTATCTGAATTTTTTTTCTTATTTCCTCAATAACTCAAAAAATACGAAACCAATCCAATTCAAACATGTTAACTAGTTGTCGAATGCCAACGCACAAGTTTATACGAAATATCGTGAGGATTGTGTCACTAGAAAATAAAAAAATAATCATTCGAAAAATTCTATATATCAAAAACTATTCTTCCGAAATCGCAAAAATTTTGCGAGATCCTTCAAAACCTAACTTTACAGCCAAGTTCCAAATTTGAACACGAATAAATAGCGACTTGCCATTTTCAGGGTAGGTTGCGCATTCGAATGGGATAGTTGAGTTTGTTGTTGGGTATAATCGGCCCAATGGTTTCGGAGTTACACCCATTTGGAATATTGTATTCTCAATAACTCAAAAAATACAGATTCAATCGTATTGAAGCTTGACAACTAGTTGTGGAATACCGACATAAGGACGTATGTGAAATTTCGTGTGTTTTGGAGTTATAGGTACACATTTGATATTTTGTTGTAATTTCCTCTAACTCTCTAACTAAATATACAAATTCGATCCAATGAAAACTCGGTACTAATTATTTGTAGAATGCCGACGCGCTAATTTTTGCGGAATTTCGTGAATATCGTATCCTGAAATTACTTGAGACGTAAGTTTTTCTGTATATCATTGGATATTTAATGAATTTCAATTAAGATATGTCAGAATTAAAAACTCTGTGATTTTGGAGGATTATCTCATTACTCAAGTCTGTGATTAAAATAGTACGAAATGTATTCATATCTTATAAAAGCTGAGAAAATGGTCTATATCGATGGTAAATTCGATTAGTTTCCAATAGAGGGAATAGACAATATAACATAACCGCAAAAGCTCCTGATTTCACTTCTGTGTTGGAACCAATTTTTGGCGCTCTAGTTCCTCGGAACTGAGTGCTTATCAATTTGCCCAAATGTCTGTAATTTTCGAATATTTCGATGAAAATGGAACGATTTGGTTCGACTCACTGATCAAGAATCCGTGGTCGAAATTCATTCTGTCCGGCCGTAGGCACGATAACTCTCGAACGGAATGAGCTAGAGAGTTGAAATTTTCAGAGTAGGTTTGGGGGATGAATATCTCGGCTAAGTTCGTTACTGGGCAAAATCGGACAGATGGTTTCGGAGTAATAAAAAAAAATTTTTTTTTACAAAACAAATTCCAAATTAAATTTTTTTTAATAAGCAGTTTTATCATAAGAATCCATTCATATCATTTTTAACTCTAACAAGCTAATACTTTCGGAGATATGATTTTTCAAAATTTCAATGTAAATCGTATTTCACAGATTGATATAATTATTCTATGTATATTCTATGTATGAATTGCCATAAAGTCAACTTGACAGAAGGGAATATTGTAACTTCAAGAATATTGGGGTTGAAATACTCGTATTTTAGCGATGCAACGGGGACCTCACCCGAAAATGTTTGAAAATATTACGTAAATATTGAAAGCATAATTCCAAAGTTCGAGAGAGGAGGAAATTTTGTGAACGTAGATCAGGAAATTTTTGATCGATTACAAGGTAATTTATTATTTTATACATGTTTTATGGAATACCTACTATTTGTAGGTACTTTAAACCTGTTTTGGGCAATTGTCATACGAAACTTGTTTTTTTGGCGCTCTAGTTCCTCGGAACAGATTGCTTATCAATTTGCCCAAGTGTCTGTAATTTTCGAATTTTTGGCTGAAAATGGTCTCAAATGATTTGGTTCGACTCACTGATCAAGAATCCGAGTGCGAAATCGATTCTGTCCGGCCAGCCGACCGGCCGTAGGCACGATAACTCTCGAACGAAAGGAGTTAGCGGATTGAAAATTGCAAGGTGGTTTTGGAGCGTAAATATCTCGGACAAGTTCGTTAATGGGCGAAAACCATCAAGGGGTTTCGGAGTTATGGCCGATATTAGTAAAAATATTTTTTATGAATATTTCCGAAACCGATCACTCGATCTATCTGAAATTTAGCACCAAATTGTAGAATCATGACCTTTATACGCATGTGAAGTTTTGTATTGACCGGATTACCGCAAAGTGTCAAAAAAAAATTGAAAATGTGGTGCAGTTCTCATTCTCATGATTGCTCATTTAATCTTCATAAATAAACTAGTATTTGAATTGAATTTCCTTTATGATGCAGTTCTATCATATGAATACATTGATATAATTCCCAACTCTGAGAAACCAATACCAGATATAATTTGTCTGCTTGAACTAGCGCGCCAGAAAGCTCCTGTCCACAGGGCTTGAACCCATTTTTTTAAAAATTTCAGTACGTCTTACTCTCTTATACTTTATTGCATATAAATTCATAAAACTTGGTACACACATTACTCCGATCTTATCATATAATTATTACTGGCGACAATTTCCACGTCAGCTTATACTTTCTCTGGCAAGCGCGGTCAACCATCATAAACTTTACATACTCAATACAATTCAAGTATTTAATTATACAGCATTTAACACTTTTAATGTTTTCAATATAATTTTTTTAAGTCACTCACTTAATCCCAATTTAATTTGAAATGCTACTCCTGCATGCCAGTATATTCCATGTCTAATTATAAGATATTGCTACATATTCGACATCGAGAACCCATGTTCCGGAAGCTCTTAACTGTAAGGAACAATCCTCTTCCGACTACAGATTTAATTTGTTCGAAATTAAATTCATGGAGCCCATTTAATAAATTAATCTGATATCCTAGCAATCCCCACTAAAATATTCCGTTTCAGAGTGGCGCGGCCGCTACCTGCGAACGCAAACTGTTACACATCCAATATTTAACTTGGTGAACGCCAAACTGGAGCTTCAATTGTTCCGAAGATTATGAATTTCCTTATGGTTAAAGTGTAAACAACTTATAATGCATTAGTTGGCGCCCTTCCGAGGGCTTATGAAGAAGATTAACTGACAAAGTTCGGTGCTCATCTTGTTCTGGGGTCGGGATTATCCCGGTTAGATCATAGGAGGCCTAGTTGAATAGGATTGCATAAAATTCAGTCATAACTGAATTATAAATGGCTTCATGGTGTTCAGATTGAAATTTTAAGGATGCAAGTATGACTAGGTACCTATACTCCATTCACTTTTATAAATTCTCCCGGTTGTCCATGATTTAGGTCTTTCACGTTTTTGTAACTAAAACAAAGACAGGTTGGCACTTCTGAAATATCGTCGATGTCAAAACAATTCTCTGAGACGTTGCCAATTTCTACACTCCACAATCAACATAATGTTCCATCTTAGATATTCCATCAAGATATTATCACATATCATTATTTTCGAATAATAAAGAAATCTTCGCTTTGAAATTGAAAATGCCAAAAGCAGTTTTAATTTTTGAAGAAGCAGACACAAAGTATCAGGAAGTGCTATACAGAACTGAAATATGCAATAGGAAAACTTCATTCTGTCTTAGGACATGCTGACCTCTCGAATGAAATTACATACTTACTCTCCTATCATATCACTATATTTCATGAAGGTTTAACAGTGACTACTACATTTTGAAACTGGTGTATATCAAGTTGTGCAACAAGGTATTTAAATGTATTCTGTAGGCTTAGGTACGTCTTTTCGTTTAGAAGTTCTTCCTGGATATTCAGGTACTTTTTATTCTTTTTTCAAATCAACTATTACAGAGTAACGGACTACTGTATCCATTATTTTTCATTAAAATTGATTCCCGTGCAAGAAAATAGCATTTAACTGAATCTTCCAACCAGTTTATATACGTGAAATATTTTCCATAGTAACAACAGATGAAAAATTTTCTTGAAAAGCCGTCAGGTCGTTGGAATTGTTGAATTCAGATAATATATCTTATCAAATTCATTATTTTTCCCAAGAAAATTCACATCGTGAAAAATACGTAATTACTACGACTTCTATGTAGAGAGGACAAAATGTGCATAACCTAACATTTTTATAATATACACAGTGAAATGTGTCAAAATCTCATGGCCAACCGGGAGACTTCATAAAAGTGAATGGAGTATATAATAATCGGTGATTTTCTTATTCATTTTCATAAAGCACAGGATTAATCAATTTCAATGCTCTCAACTTTAATGCAAGATCAGTTTCTGTGTGCAAAATAAATGTGAACAAATATACTGCTCCACAAAAGTTGGGGAAGTTCAAAAATTTATGACCGTTTCAAAAATTGCCGATTCTTCTCATATATTGTTTTACGTTCTGACAATAAACTTCGATTCAAAATCTGAAAACTTGTTTTGCAATAATGCCTAGACGTAAACTTAGTGCCGATGAAGCCAATAGGGCTATTGGTATGATCGAGGCGGGACGTAATCAGGGAGATGTTGCGACTTTCTTTCAAGTTAGTGAAAGCGTAGTTTCCTGCTTCGTCCATCGATATCGAGAAACTGGAAACGTCACCCAAAGACCGAGAAGTGGAAGCCTAAGATCTACCACTCCTGCACAAGATTGGTTTCTGACTGTCTATCTCTAGAGAGCCTTTGAGTACTTGTTGTTGTATGGAGCCATCCTCTGGTGCCCAGAAATCGCAGATCGGTTGAGGAAGTTCATCCCTTCAGAGGTGGTACAGTTGCTGTTTGGGGAGGCATTTGTTTTAATGGACATACAAAATTGTTGGTGCTTGATGCTACCATGAATGCGCATATTTATATAGAGCAAGTCATTGACAATATTATTCCTAAGTTTCATGCTGACGATAATGCGCCATATCGTGCTACAATTGTCGATGAAGCTCTGGACATCCATGGTATTCCACATTTGGTTCTGCCCTCTCGGTCACCAGACCTCAATTCCATTGAACACACTTGAGATCAGCTACAAAGAGCTTTGGATTCTCTTCAACCACCTCCACATACACTTCAAGAACTCAGAGGGCTTTTACCACAACTCTGGAGAAAAATTGATCAAGGCTACTTCAACAATCCGATCAAAAGTATGCAAAGGCGTTGTCAGGCTATGGTTGATGTTCAAGGAGACCATATTCTTAACGGTTTTTCGCAAGTACTCCGTTTGCCCTAATGTTTGTAATTTTCGAATTTTGGACGAAAATTGTCTCAAATGTAACACTCAATCAAACACTGATGAAGAATACGAGGTCAAACTTAATTCTGTCTGACCTGCCGGCCGTCCGGATGTAGGAAAGATTACCCTCGAACGAAATGAGCAGAGAAGATTTGGAGTCCAAAAGCTCCGGCTAAGTTCTTTAATGGTCCAAATACGCTTAGTGGCTTCCGAGTTATAGACATTTGAAATATTTTTTTTCCAATTACAGAAAAAAAATAGAATAGAAAAAGAAAAAAAAATTCTGTATCTTAGGAACTATCCGTCAGATATAGCTGAAATTTACCAAAAGCCTTCAAAACCTTATTTTACATTCTTAAGTAAATTTCAGTTTCTAGTGAATAACTCCTAAAATATTTCTATAGCTCACCGATGTCAAATTTGAGAAGTTCAGATGACATTTATATATAATCAAACCTTTAAATTTGCAATTCGTTCACAATAATCACATGTATTATGATTTTTATATCAATCACTTAGGGGTTGATTGAATTAAGCTCCTAACATTTCGTCTTTCGCGTCTTTGGTTTTCAAAACACTGGTTCTGATATTTACAGACTTTATTTACAATATTATAAATCGATGAAACTATTTACAACTTCGACAGAATTTACTTTTGCAATTACTGAAGTTCGACAAATACAGCAAAATGCTCTAACTTCATCAAAGTCAGAGTTTCTCGTGTTCAACAAAATCCTCTAAGTACATGGGATAAAAACTCCGCTAAACGTCTAAGGCCTCTCGTATACCAGCACGACGAGATCGCAACACGTCCGCGACGATAATTTTTAACGAGGGATTTGCGTCGCATCGCAATATCTTTGGTGTGGACGCTTCTATGGCTAACCACGTAACGCGACTTCTAAGCGACACGAAATCGAGGTCGCGTTGCGGTCCCGTCGTGCTGGTATACGAGCGGCCTAAATTCTACCTAGGTCCGTCTTCCTTGTAAACCTCAAAAAAACTTGTTTCTACCCCGAATCCTGGTATCCTCGATGACCTTAAGGTATCTAATTTCCCCCCTCCCCCGCTATTCAGCTTTCACTCGATCTCATAGGGTAGTACGCCCAAGATAGTATGCAACGATTGGTGATTCTCTAGCTGAAAATACCCCGTCTTAGAACAATAGGATTCCACGGGAAGAATCTGACGGTTTGAGGCAATTCCAGGAATATAGCCATTGTTAAAGTTGCACCAAAATGTATGAAATTGCTGTCGTTTTTATCTTCGAGTATTATAAACTCCAGACACTGATATTCGGTAAACCCCGACCTTCTTGGAGACGTTAGAGGGTCGGGGTTTGGAATTAACTACTTTACCTCCTGTCGGGTGGAACATGTTCTTTGAGATCTGTCTAGAATCACTAACGATATACTAATGGGTTTGGGGCCCCCAAGAATCCATAGAACGTCTGATGTGTCGATAATGCATAGTTCGCATCCTTCAAATATAATCTTAAATCTAACTATATACATTTAGAATTGTAATCCTTGTTGAAATTCTACATATATTTCTACAAAAAATGCTCTTGTCAACCTCCCAGGTAAGTAACAAAATTCCTCACTTTTTCCTGGCAAGAGGTCGCTGAGATATTTGAAGGAGCTATCTATATTGCCTGGGACTGGCATTCACAACAATAATAAGTTATTTCCTGACATACATGTTTAAACGTTTACAATTTCAGAAATTCTAGACAGTCTACCACATCAAGAAATATAAGAAATCACCAACATAACATAAAAGACTCCTAGAATATAGATTATTCTCAGCGGAAATTAATTTCAATAACCGTACCGAACTATATAGTTGAATTTGAAATACAGAATATTGAAATATCTGATTAGTTCAATCTCCCTCATTGAGGTTGAATAATCTCTAGTAGGTGGACTATTTTCCCTCCCTATGAAAGTTAAGTGCTACTTCCCACCCGGAAACGGAGAAAGAAAGTTTCTTTATCCAACTAATAGGCACTAAAGAAGATACTGCACCTACCTTTGAATTCCCGAAATTTATATTTGTACGGATGGTTCGCTGATAAAGTGGCTGGATTGGACGTGCATTGTTTCCTAATGGTGCTTTAGGTGATCCTTTGGAGCCCTGCATTAATAGTCTGAGCTGATATAGCTGAAAAAAAGAAAAAAAATTGACGTTCTTCATTGTCCGAAATATCAGTTTCACAACCTCAATTCATAAAGCTCGAACTTCGCACTAGTGCTTTGAGTGAATGTAATATACATTGCCAATAAAAAATTCCTACGAATTAGATGATAAATTGAAAACTTTCAAAATCAATGATAAAGACGTGGTAAATGTTAAAATCCCAATGGAAAATTTGAAAGATTGGCTTTCTAGTTTAGGTCTCCCCCAAATAGAAATAAATAATTACGTGATGTTAACCTTGCTTTGCATGCAGTAGAATAGCGCTTCTTTTGACGATATGATGACCAGATCTCTGTGATCTGCGAAGAGTCGATGTTCTTTCAAACCGGTAATAATTGGGCCTACCATTCACCATTTCGTACTAAAAACAAAAGAAATTTTCCTCCTCCTACTGTGTCCAAGTGCGAATCTAAACCATCCAGGGACCCACACAAACACACACAGAGAAATTTCATCAAAATCTCTTTTTTTTATGCTTGTGGCTTTTACTTGATGCAAATCCATATTAACTCAATGCAAAATTATATAGGATTTACACTTATTTATTCAATATTGTGACGCGTTTCGTCGACACAGCGACTTCATCAGACTTCATCAAAACCGGTCACGTTGATTAGTGAACTACACACGTACATACAGCTGCACATTCAGTGAAATACACAATTACAAAAGAATTATATATCAAGATTTGAAGGTTATAATCTAGAACAATATTTTAAATTTTGTACTAATTTTGTATAAGTGTTTAACCTGTTTAATTTTTGTTACTTTGTAACGCTAACCCCCGTTTAGAGGTCTGCTCGACTAGCCAGGAGATTAACGATACACTTATTCTTCCTGGGATATAGGATGATAATTGATACAACTGGCTTTTAAAGGTTTAATAATAAAAAAAAAACCTTTGATCACAAAGAAAACACTTAACTTGGATTTCCAGGGAAAATTTAAGGTATTCCCTGATGGATGATCAGGATTCTTCCAGGTGACGAGTAAGGGTTTTACCAACTGGAACTCACGGATAAAAATATTCACAGAATTCTGTAAGGTTTACTTTTAGCTCAATACAGCAATAGCTTCTACTTGACATGTGTTATGCATGCAGCCCCACAAAAAAAGTTACAGCGAGTTTCTCACCCTACCCAAAAACTACAAACAATGAAACCAGTGTTACACATACTACTTTGCAAAATACAATATTTCTCTTTACGAATCTGAGGATATAAATTAACAGTACCCAAAATTTTATTCATCGGAATTCATTATAGCCTAGAAAAAAATTTAATTCAAAGTTGTAATGTAAAAAAAAAATGTTTTTTTCGTTACTCCGAATCCATCAGGCCGATTTTGTCCAATAATGAACTTAAATGAGATATTTATCTCCCAAACCTACTCTGGAAATTTCAACTGCCTAGCTCTATCTGTTCGAGAGTTATTGTATAAACAAAATTTAAAAACAAGAACCACTCAATCCCTCGAAAATTGAAGGAACTATCCCCAGTTCGTTCAGAACAACATCAATATCAAATTCACATATACCAGAAAAATTAGTAGGGATCGAAATAATCAAACACGAAGTCTTCCACATTCTTTTCTAGTAAAAATGGTGCGCCAAACTATATTAATTAATTTCAACCTGAAATCATAACGTTAGTTAATTTACCAAAACCAATTTCAACATCACAAAAACATATTCAAGTATTACTCACCGTCAACTTGACGTATATCTTCAGAAATAATCACACAAACTGTTGAGAGATATTCAGATCTTTTCATCTCAACTATTGATATCTTACGACAAACGTTAGAAGAAGTGACTCGCTTGATAGCTTCAAACGTAAAGGAACGAGAAATCCCCGAGAGCTTGCTATATCCATGAATCGTATGACCGCAGAAAATTCTGGTCGCACATAATTGAAACGATAAATTCACGATAAATTTCTAATTTATACTGCAAATAAGTTGATATTAATAAACTGAACATACTATCAGGTGATAAATAAAGTATACCTATGTGTTTTATGGGTAGAGATAATGAATGAATGCCGAATGCCCTACATATCGAGATAACTGCAAACATTCCTGAATATCTAGAGTGCTTATATTTTACCGATCGAATATACCTACTCACTTCTGCCGAAATCTCTGCAAGATATTCATGACAGTTCCGATAGTTCGACTCCGCTTTTATACGACGAAGGAATGGAATCTCGACATATGGCACACATTTATGAATTTCGAGTTTGTCTGTGAAAAATTGGCGTGGAATTGTGGGGGATGGTGCATTTAATATCCTCGCAGTCGGAAGGGAGTTTTCCACGACAGGTTTTTATCTAGAGTGAAATGTTTCACCTGGAAATAGGGCCCCTGGTGGGAGCAAGAACTTCAATCAATAAATTAACATCATGAAACGGGAAGATTTCATTTTCAGAAGTATGGAATTATAATTCACAGGGTGTTTCCAAAGATGAAGCATTTTTAATAGTTCCTTTCTGGGTTTTCTCTCCCAAACTCTGAAAACTAACTCAGCTCACAACAGAAAGTAATTCTGAAGATTTTCACATAGTGTCTGACGAAGGACTCTGATTTAGTCTTCAAAACGTTAGAGAATAGTTGTTTGAGAATGATACTGACGAGCGTTATGGATTCCGGATCGGAAATTTTAAGATTATGAATTCATAACGCACCTCTTTCCATGCAATTCTATAGAGCGAAACACACGCACCAGAATGAGATATGAGTAATCTCGTTGCACCTCAGATTGCCACAGAATATATCAAACCTAACCTAATATCTCACTAGTTTCTAACAAAGCACGTAAGCACGTTTGTGGAATTTTGTGAGAATCGTATCGCTAGAATATTTAAAAAAAATTATTAAAAAATATTTTTCATGTCTCGATAACCTGAGAATGGAAAGAGAAAGCGATTTGAAATTTTCATGTTAGGTTGTACGTCTGAATGCGACATTTTAGTTTGTTTATAAGCACAATCGGCCAAACGGTTTTGGATTTATACCCATCTGAAATTTGGTTGTTATTTCCTCAATAACTCGAAAAATATAGAATCGATCCAATTCAAACATGGTTGTTAGATGTAGAATGCCAACGCAAAAGTTCTTGCAAAATATCGAGTTGATCGTATCACAAAAAAATTTTTAAAAAATCATTGAAAATTATTGAAAAAAGTTCTATATATCAAAAACTATTCATTCGATATCGTTGATTTCCGAGAGCCTTCAGAACCTAACTCGACTACCAAGATCTAAGTTTGAACACGATCGGATATATATTGTTGGAGATTCGAGCATACTTGTGTGAGTTCAGTAGATGGATGGGTGACCGTTGCCTCGATAACTTTCGAAAGAAAGGAGGTAGGGACTTGGAATTTTCAGGGTGTGTTGCGTATCCGAATGGGAGAGTTAGGTTCGTTTACGGGCATAATCGGTCCAACGGTTCCGGAGTTATACCCACCTGGACTATTATTTCCTCGATAACTCAAAAAATATAAACCCGATCGAATTGAAGCTAGGTAAGTAGTTGTAGAATATCGATATAAAGACGTGTTTAAAATTTTGTAAGAACCGTACCCCTTGAAATTTTCTAAAAAATTACGAAAAAAATATTTTTGTGTGAAACGTCTAGAAAATTAAAAAAAAAAGACGGAAAAAAAATTGGTTCAAGCACTGATGTGAAGTCGGGAGCTTTTGCGCGTATGTTCTATCGTCCATTCTCCTGTATGGGACCCACATAATCGAATTTACAATGGTGAATTCTATTGTCCGTTCTCCTGTATTGGACACTCTTAATCGAATTTATTTTATTTCATACGGTTCTCAAAATATTCCACAAAATGTATGAAATGGGCCAGCCCAGCACATTTAGTGGGTTTTAGCGGCTGAAATAGATTGTGTTTTCCTTGCCGTCCGAATTTTACCAAATGTCCCGGAAAATAAAGAACTATGAGAGAAATTGACAAAAATGGCGATACCGTTGTTAATACGTCAACAAGTTCAGAGCGTTCCTGCCAATAGGGTCTTCATAATGGCTTCGTATAATTAATATACTTATGCATATATTTCACAAGTCAGACAAACCCCAGGGGATTCATTGATTTGCCGAGGAAGCAAGAGCAGACGCGTTTCTGGCTTCTTTACCCGAGTACTGATGAAGGCCAAGAGGCCAGAAACGCGTCTGCTCTTGCTTTCTCGGCAGATCAATGAATCCCCTGGGGTTTGTTTGACTTGTGAAATATATGCATAAGTATATTAATTATACGAAGCCATTATGAAGACCCTATTGGCAGGAACGCTCTGGACTTGTTGATCAGACAAGTTGGACTAGAATAGATGAGGTTTTAAATTTTTCACACAAAATATGCCGATACAGTCGAACGGGAAATTAGGCAAAAGGTGAAGATTAGGAATAGAAATCGTCGAATAATTTGTAACATGATGATATTTTCCAGAAATTAGAAATCTGCAAAAAGTGGAAAAGTAGTCAAATTCATTCATATACCCCTTTCATCTCACAATCTACACACAGCTATTATAGCGCATAGTTTGATTTGTTGGACTCATAAGCTGAATGTACCGGGATCACTTCCCGTAGCCGTAAATTTTCTTTTTCGTCTTTTTGCGCTCATGTTCAATTTATCTTACCATAACAGTCTATTGTGATACAAATAAGTGATCGTCGACAATTGCGCTAAACTCATGACGTCTTCTGAATGCTTTTATTTTTTTAAATTCAATCCTCCCTAAAATACTCCTTTCTTTTCATTTCACTTTCTATCTAGCTTCTATCGAAAGCTCCAACAACACAAAAGAGTCGTGGTTTAATCGCTGAAGGGTTCCACTAATTGGATTTCCCATTAGAGCCTTGTAATTTTATTATATTTTTACAGTTATATGGACCGCGGATACAAATTAATAGAGATAAATTGCGATACAGAAGATCCATTAATTCTCGGTGGTTGCTTTGTTAAACCGAATTTACACACGGACAGATAGCCGCCGGAAACATTTTATATACCGCGAAATACCATATATCACGATATCAATACAGGGGGATTTTCATTACCATTTCGGATTCATCAATTTAATTCTTGGCAAAGTCGAAAAACTGGATGTGGCCAGACTGGACGCCCTGATTCATGTATGTATTCAATTGCGAACTTATGAATTGGTTGGTAACACGGTGGAAAATGTAGCCTTTGAAGTGAACGGAATACACCTCATATGAAAGAATGGATTTCATTATTTTCTTATTGATGAATGGAACTTTAAGTAATCATTATAAGATATTATGGTAGTTGATTCATCATTAATTTTTTTTTCTGGGTTTTTTGACGTTGAAATTAAAGAAACTGGGTCCCTAGAAAGCATAGGCTGAAGATGGGGATGAGTTTGTTCGGTGAATAGAAAGGGCGCAAGGTAGAGATATGCCGACCTATTTCCAAGAAGGAATTGCTGACTCCTCTACCAGATAACTAAATCGGTATCACACAAAGCTCAACATCATATATTGAGTTAAGTCAAAATTTCAAACGCAGTGGTTTAACAAAAAAGAATAAAATAGATCACAACTGCTCCCTATCTATTCAACTCCTAGGCATGTAAAATCTGAACACTAAATATCCCAAATAAATGCCAGAAGGGCCAAACTATAATATCCCAAATAAGCCAGAAGGGCCAATCAATAATATTCCAAATATATGCAAGAATGCCCAAGCAATATAACCACACAAAATACCCTGTACAACATCTCAAAGAACAGTATTCGTTTCAGCTATACAGGGTGAGTCTTTGACCACTGCATTCATTTTAACCAAAGATTCCTCTCATCAAATGAAACACTTTTTTCATTTAACATTTTTCCAAATTCAGCTCAGGTAAAAAGATACAGGCTGTTGAAATTTTGAAAAAAAAGTAAGTTTTCATTTTGTAGCTTTGACATCCTTTTTTCGAATAAAGTGAGTGTTGGCGTAAAGTTTCCTATAACTATGATACTTATTTTCCAAATATTAGTTATTTTCTACTTCTACTGGTTTTCTAGTTATGTATTCGTGGATTCATAAAACTAAACGAAATTAGCATAAAGAAAGCATATACAGTTTTTCTTGAGTCATTTCAAGCATATTCCATCGTTTTAGAACATTATATTATTCTTCATCATTTCTTCTTAAACGCACCGTTTTCGAGATATTCTTCATTGAATGTTTTAAAATGGAAATCCAGAAATTTCACTACTTTTATGGATCCGTCCCTGTGCGTTGGAATCCCGAATCAAGCTGTAAGCCACGTTACCATGCCTTTATCTCGTCCGCCAACAATGTCATAGATAATTTATATGCGTGTGAGTGTATTAGCACATTGTGAAATCTTTGAACGCTTGTAACTTTTTACCTCTGCCGAATCTGGAAAAATGGTAAATTAAAAAAGTGTTTCATTTGATGAGTGTAATCTTTGGTTAAAATTAATGCAGTGGTCAAAGACTCACCCTGTATAAGCTGAAATAATCGAAACTGAATTAAATAACAGATTGCCTAATAGATACGATAGTATACAGGGTCTTTCACGAGGAACCTCACCCATATTTATACGGGGAACTACTGAACGTATTTTCATGAAATTCAGCACTTATAAGTATTTCACGATGCTGATGAAATCTAAAATATTTTCAAGGCATGAGCACCTCCGGTTTTTCCGGAAATGACGTCAACTTCCGTTTTTCAAATTAGAACACCATTTTTTCATTGCAGAAATAGATTCCTTAGAAAATTTCAAGTTATTTTGATGTAACATTTTTCAGTTTTGGTTGGAAAATTCTCTCTGAGCGGGAAAATTCGAAAAAAAAATCGAAAATAGAGCTCCGCTGAAACAAGAATAACTTCGAGGTTTTTGGATGGAAAATTTTCATTTTTGGGATTTTTCAAGATGTAAGATTGATATATCCACTTTGAAAATCGAAATCGCGATTCATGATACAGGGGGTGAAAAAATAGCTTTCAAAGTTAGGGATGACAAAATCGTGAAAAATCAATTTTTTCATATTAGAACCCCATTTTTTTATGGTAGATATTGAATCTATGTTAAAAAATAATGTGAGTGTATGCATCACACCCTTGCCCTAAAGTGGATATTTTCTGAGTTATTCACAAAAAACTGTTTTTCGTCTTGAATTTTCAGCTATTTCTTTTCCCTTCACGCCAAAAAGATGAAATTTTCAGGAATTGTTACTTAAACCATGTTTTAGATTTTACTACCCTAATATGCAAGAGAAAAAAGTTACAGGTTGTTCCTAAATAGATGGCGAATTTTGATTCGAATTTGTATCGGAAACCTCTTTATTTCAACTAATCAGCCATCGGTTTTCTCTCCAGTGATAAATAAATAATTCCTTATTAACCATATGCAAAAACTTACCATGTTTTACATTCTTTTTTTTTAATGATAGATATCATTAATTACATCTGCCAAATTCCTCTTTATTCAGTAGCATTTTGTGTTTACTATTAATTAGGTGATAATTCGTATTAAGTTATAAAATCGATCACTGTGCCTAATTTTACCAATGAAGATTATTTAAATCTCATTCTACTTCATGGAGAATGTAATAAAGTTGTAGATATAACGATTCGACTGTTCATTGAGAGGTTTCCTGACCGACCCAGACCAACGAGAGATACCATTAACAGAACCATGACAAACTTGAGAAATGTCGGATCTTTCGTTAAGAAAACTATACACAGAGAAAAAAGTGTAGTAGAAGATGAGAACAACGAAATTACAGTTCTTGCATATTTTCGTGTGAATCCTCAAAATTCTCTCAAAGATGCCGAGATTGATCTGGGATTATCTCAATCGAGTGTTTGGAGAATATTAAAAAAACATAAAATGCACCCATATAAATTCAATAGGGTACAGCATTTGAAGGAAACTGATTTCGTCAGGAGAACAGAGTTTTGCGAAGCTATGATGATTCGATTTCAAGAGAATGAAAACTTTTTGAACTGTATAATTTGGACAGATGAATCTAAATTCACAAAGAATGGTTCTTTCAATAGGCATAACAGTCATTATTGGGATGAAGAGAACAACCACCACTTCAGACAATGGAACTTTCAAGAGACCTGGAGTTTCAATGTTTTTTGCGCAATCAAAAATAATGCAATTCTCGATGTTCACATTTATGATGGGACTTTAACTGGTAAGGTAGAACACTACACATGTTTGCATTATTTAAAGAATGTTCTCCCTTAGGAGATAGATATTCTGACATATTGACTCAAATAATTGAGCCGCTAGTACAGAACCATAATGACTTATGGTATCAACAAGATGGCGCGCCTCCACACAATTCACTCAATGTGTCAAATATCCTCTACAGGCTATTTGAAGATCGATGGTTGGCGAACAATGGTCCACATCTTTGGCCACCACGTTCGCCCGATTTAACTCCTTTAGATTATTATGTTTGGGGTAGGATAAAAAATATTGTCTACTCAACTCCCCTGACTGATAAAGAGGACTGCATAGAACGAGTCAGAAATGCGTTCAGGTTTGTTTAGATTTTTAGATTCATAGTTTTGAAACTCAATTTGGTTTTTAAACACTTTTGCAGATCTCTTCCTCCCGATGAAATAAGAAGAGCAACGCACGAAGCATTCCTGAGACGTATAAATAAATGTCTAGAAATTAACGGTCAAAACTTTGAGCATCTTCTCTAGTTATAACTGCGAGAGTTTGCCATGGTTCTCCTAATAGTAACTTGAAGTCGGTTTCAAGAAGGGGTGAAAAATCTACAGCATGGTACAATAACAGTTCGTGAAAATTTCATCTTTTTGGCGTGAAGGGAAAAGAAATAGCTGAAAATTCAAGACGAAAAACAGTTTTTTGTGAATAACTCAGAAAATATCCATTTTAGGGCAAGGGTGTGATGCATACAGTCACATTATTTTTTAACGTAGATTCAATATCTGCCATAAAAAAATGGGGTTCTAATTTGAAAAAATTGATTTTTCACGATTTTGTCATCCCTAACTTTGAAAGCGATTTTTTCACCCCCTGTATCATGAATCGCGATTTCGATTTTTAAAGTGGATACATCAATCTTACATCTTGAAAAATCCCTAAAATGAAAATTTTCCATCCAAAAACCTCGAAGTTATTCTTGTTTCAGCGGAGCTCTATTTTCGATTTTTTTTTCGAATTTTCCCGCTCAGAGAGAATAATCCAACCAAAACTGAAAAATGTTACATCAAAATAACTTGAAATTTTCTAAGGAATCTATTTCTGCAATAAAAAAATGGTGTTCTAATTTGAAAAACGGAAGTTGACGTCATTTCCGGAAAAACCGGAGGTGCTCATGTCTCGAAAATATTTTAGATTTCATCAGCATCGTGAAATACTTATAAGTGCTGAATTTCATGAAAATACGTTCAGTAGTTTCCCGTATAAAAATGGGTGAGGTTCCTCGTGAAAGACCCTGTATAGGCATATATAATTACGAGAAATCACTGATTTCGCGAGAGCAACAGCCTTTCTTACTTACGCTGTATTGTTTGTTATCTTACTTTCAAGTTACTGAAGATCTCTGAATAATATAACTTGAAACTACACAGGATGTGCAAGTGCAACAGTCCCATTTCTTTTCGCTTTATCACACTTTTCATGACGAACATGTACTTAGTTGTATTTTACATGAGATGAAGCTGCGCCATCAAAAACGAATGATATAACACTTTGGATTTTCTAATAGCTCTAGAGAGAGTCAGTTTTGTACGAGAGTCTTTACAAGTCACTTCAAATAAACCAATTGATTTTCAAAGTGTTTCAATTGCTTGAGAACGAAATTGTATGTTGAAGAAAACTATACAACACTTAAATACGATGGGTGAGTATAATTCATTCTGTTTTATGAACCTTAACTCAAGAAAAGTTACTTGATACTTATGTAGATCAATATCTTAGCATATTTTTTCTAGCAACATTATAAAAAATCTGTACCTATATAGGAATATGCCTCACAACTTAAGGAAGTAAAAGGTAATATTAACCTCGGTGGTCAACGAACAGTAAGTTCTTTTGATGATTCCATTATGTTGTTGTTTCCTGTTGCCTTCATGAACTACATCATTAAAATGATCCAATTTTATATGTCCTGAAACATGATCCCGTAAATTTATACATAAGTTATTCAATATGCAACAAGTCAATATTATTTTCGGTATCAAAACTTGTATATATCCACAAATTCAAGATTCGGAACCTTGATTTCCAACACAAAATATTTCAAAGTACAAATTATAAACAAATAAAAAATAAACCTATTCATGTGAAACAATCATAATGTTTACGCAAGGGCGTGAACCTATTGACTTCATAATAAATAAGGTTATGTAAATTCTACCTCGGCACTGAGCACTGACTGCCGTGTTCGGAAACGGTGATCGAGAACACGATTCTTTGCAAGAACCTGCAAACTGCTGATGATGATGTAGGTACTCGATCCAGGGTTACACCATATAAAATAGAAAGTCTGTTATGTATATGGGTTACACTTTCCGGAAAGCCCTAACATGACATGTATGAAGACAGATCATTCATATTCATATATTCATACAGCATTCTGTGAAATAGTGGAATCACGATTTAATATTGAAATTTTGAAAAATTAAATGATGAAACTGCATCTTAAAATGAATTGAAGTTAAATTTCAGTTGTTTCATAATTGATCTTCCTTGGGTGATCCTTTTCTTTATTACCCTTTCGTTGAATCCGTTTGCTGTGAGAGTCGCTCACAAATAGACATATTCATCTACTCCCTGTTTTATTTCATCTCGCAGGATAAGATCTTGTCATTATTCACAACAATATATTATGCTTTTGAGGTGTTTATCGTCATACCCCACTCTTTATGTGCCTCAACTAATTTCCTCAACATATAATAAATATCTTCGGCCATGATGACGTGGTCATCAGCAAAGTGTAGAGCGAAAAGTATATCTTTTCCTATTGGAATGATCATATTTCGACATTTTCTTCGCCAATGTTTCAGAGTCAAGGCATGCTAGACAGAGACAGGTTTACCGGATAGCCCTGTCTGAGACCTTTCGAGACACGAAACTCCTAAGACAGTTTGGTTCTCACCCTCACCCTTGCTGAAATATCCATATATGGCTTACGCCATTTTCTTCCAAGATCTTCCACAATTTAGTGGTACACTATCATAAGCCTTTTGCAAGTCTACAAAAATCAAGTTTCTCTCTGTTCTTTTTTCCACAAGCTGCTTCAGGCAAAAAATGTTGTCAACGCATGATCTTCCTGCCTTGAACCCATTCTGCTCTTCTATGAAATGTATTTCATCTTCTGTTCTACCTTTTATTATTTCACCATGATATGGTATTATATTATAATCTAGACAATGATTTGGTAACACCGACTCCTCGGTAATTTGGAAATACTTTACGATTACCCTCCTAATGTATGTTAAAAATATAAGGAAGTCCATACTCATTAGTAAATTGAGGGCATTGGACAAAAGCAGATATTGCTTTTTCTTTAATGATTATTTAACCCTATATGGTTATCTTTTTCAGCTACCAATTCCTCAAAACCTCAATCTTCCAGTCCGAAGAAACCTTTTTTTTTAAATGTATGCAAGTCAGGTGCATTTGGAGGTTTCACTGGTGCAACGTGAAACACATTCTTATATGGAGATGTTAGGCTTTTTATATCATTTTTATTATGTACACACGCACTGGTAGCTCGTTCCGCAGAATTATATATCGAAAAAATAATTAAACCGTAGAAACGTTATTCACTAAAAATAGTACGAATCTCCACTTGAAATCAAAATTTCAACGGGGATTTAAGCACTCACTATTGACAAAGTTTGTCAATAGTGAGAGCTGTCAATTGAACTTTCATCCACCTTCGCCACCATATTGTAAAAGGAGATGGAGAGTTGATTGGCCTTACTTTTAGGAGGTGTTGCCTAGGGATATTACTACTGATAATAGAATTTTTGTTTTCAAAGTCCAAAGATATTATCCTGAGAATTAACAGCTCTCATCGATCTTAGCTTCTTAAATATGCAAGTAGTGCTTGCATATATTTAATAAAATTAACTACCGCTAATTCACAAAGTAACACTAAATCAAAGTGCATTCCTTACCTCGCTCTTCGTCATATAAATCGGCTTATTAAGGAGGATCCACACAGTCGTCTCCCAGCAGCCAGGGTGGGTGGTAGATCCCTCGTACGTCATGAAGCGTTCTGTGTCTGGCAGCATGGTTCTTACGGATAGATGTTTTATAGGCATCGAGTCCCCTAGAATCAGTCGGAAAAACAAATATTTCAGTATGTGTACGCTGCAACTGTCAGAATTATCTGTGCTCATGAAAAATGCATTATGCGTTCAGGGGAAAACATTCAGGGAAGATTCAGACAGCGAAATGTGGCGTTGTCACGTTTCCTAAGTCGACCCCGTCGACCAGTTGGGGCGATTCGTAAATTGAAATCTTGGCCGTGATGTGCGTCCATTTTTTTGGTTGCACGACGGACTCGCATCTGACCTAGATTAAGCAGTATATAATGATCCCATAGGTCGGGAAAATAGTATCAAAGCTCTGAAGTGGCTTCAGGAATATCTGGGAGCTCGTACATTGAATATATACTAACAAATGATGTTTATTTTTCAGAGACCAGGAACTTTGAGTTGGCAACCTCGATTTCTTACAAAGGATCACTGAATTCGCTCAAGAGGCACATACTTCATTATCCCTCTGCAAAGTATTGAAAGTGCTTGTGAAAGTTGTGATTTGGAGGTTTTGATGATTTTTTTCTAGAAGGGAATTAAGTCAGGCACGGGCCTAAAGGGGAGGATCGGAGTTAGCAAATTTTCAACACAGTTGGAAAATTTTCGAAGAAGTTGGAAACATTTTGAAGGAGTTGGACACAATTTCGAAGCAGTTGGAAAAATTTCAATGGAGTTGGAATATTTCCGAACAAACTGTTATAAAATGTGACGGAATTTGACCGTTTGACCGGATAAATGCAAAGCAGGCAGATAAAAGGGACGGGATAACATGGAATAACACCATGTACCCTTGTATACATTCCTGTTGCCGTAAATTCAGTACTAATTAGTTTTCGGCACAATGTGTGTAGCCAGCAAAAAATAATGTGTATCATAATATTGCGTTATCCCAAAGCGGGTAGCTCTATAGATGTTTCAGTTTCGCCGAGTAGTCCTAAAACAAACCATCTGGTACCAATTTGAGCTGCTTCTCACTGTCGAGCGGCATTTTGAAAATCTTTTATTTCTATTGGCAACGTGAATAAATGTGTGAATACGCATACGTAGTTTGCTCCTTTTTTTTTAATAATTGAAATAGATAAGTTTGAATTTCGGAAAACTAGTTTTGATGTTCTGGGTTTCTTTCAAGTGGGCAATTCTACGGATGGAATAACCATTACGCATTACCAGTGATCTCCCCTATGTTGAACGGAATTGGTAAATTTACAAAACAGTTGGACTCATAGAATATATCGGTCGCGAAATATTTGTCGATTTCACTTAATGCTACCATTGCTGTCGACGTATACCTCAGTTATTGTTAAAAATTGTTTTTTTTTAAGTTTTATCACCCCGTATTTCAAAACTTGAGACTTTCAGGACAACATACGTTCGTAAGACGGGAGCTTTTGGGCGTATGTTCTGTTGTTCTATTGTCCAGTGTCCAATACAGGCGAATGGACAATAGAACATACGCGCAAAAGCTTCTGACTTCACGTCAGTGCTTAAATGAATTTTGTACCACAGTCCAAGCTTTCTAGTGTACCTAAAGGTTACACTTGCCATACTTTAACAAATTACTGAATGTATTTTTATTGTAGAATTTGCAAATATTCGGTGGTGCTACCGTGTTGCCACCTTCTCCGGCCATGTTCGCGCATGCCATGTGATGCGAATGTGATGGACTATGTACGAACAAGAATACGTTAACTGCTCTCAACCTGCAGAAACATAAAATTGAAATTCTATGAATAATTCATTACAGGGACGGGCCGAAGCCAAATTTTGGGAGGAGGGGAAAGCATCAAAAATTTTCCAACTGTGCATTGAAGGATTAGATCAAACCGAGGGGGGGTCCCAATTGCTTCGAAATTTTTCCAACTGCTTTGAATGCTTTGAAAACTTCGTTCAACATTTGGGGCGTCAGAAGCAAAAGCATCAGAACTTGTTTTCCGAAATTCAAAATGATCTATTTCTATTGTTAAAAGAAAATAGCAAACTGCGTACTGATACTGGGTGGCCCGCCACAGACGGGGAGCTCGTTTTGAGGGAGTGAATGAAGATATTTTGAGAATATTTTTTTGTTATATATGTAGCGTGTTCAAAAGCACCATTTAAAGTTATTTTCATATATACAGGCTGTTAGAAAACAAAGATATAGACCAAAGTTAAATTTTTTTAAATGTAACATCCTGTATTTGACCTAAATAATGGAATGGCAATCTCAAATTATGATGAGTTTCTTCAGATTACTTTATACCTTAGAAGCACCATTTACGAGAAAATGGCGAAAATATGCAGTGTTTTAAAATAGCAATTAATGAAGAAACCAGTTACGCCAGCAATATAGACAGTATTTTTTCGAGTAGACATATTGGCTAATCCTATACAGAAAAAACATTAACTCTGGAATATACAGAGTCATCATAATTCATTTTCAAACTACAACTACAAATAATGGTCCAAAATTGCTGAGAAACTATTAGGTTTGGATGTGGGAAAACCTTATGAAGATAGCTTCGCAATTAATTTTTACGTTCAACGAGTTATAGAAATACCAGTTGTGCCATTTAAAATAAGAAAGTTTTTGACCATTATTTGAAGTTGATGTTTCTGCAAAATTACTTATGATCACTCTGTATATTCCAGAGGTAATTTTATTTTTCTGTATAGGAGTAGCCAATATGTCTACTCGAAAAAATACTGTCTGTAACCGCTGGCGTAACCAGTTTCTTCATTAATTGCTATTTAAAAAAATTCCATATTTTCAATTTTTCGCCAGTTTCTCGTAAATGGTGCTTCTAAGGTATAAAGTGATCTGAATAAACTCATCATAATTTGAGATAGCCATTCCATTTTTGAGGTCAAATATAGGGTGTTACATTTAAAAAATGAAACTTTGACCTATATATTTGTTTTAGAACACCCTGTATATAGGAAAATAATTTTAAATTGTGCTATGAACACCCTACACACATCGCAAAAAATGTCCTCAAAATATCTCCATTTACTCCCTCAAAACGAGCTCCGCGCCTGTGGTGGGCCAACCGGTATATTTACGTTGCTAAATTTAATAGAAATAAAGGCTTTTAAAAATGCCGCTCGACAGTGAGAAACAGCTCGAATTGGTACCAGATGGTTTGTTGTATGACATACTCCAGTCACGCATTGGAATAACGAAAAAGAGAATAAATATTTTATGTGTTTAAATACTACTAATGCCATACAATGATAAATATTATTTTTTGCCGGCTACACACATTGTGCCGAAAACTATTGAATATTGAATTTACGGCAACAGGAATGTGTACAAGGCTACATGGTGTTATTCCATTTTATCCCGTCACTGTTTATCTTCGTGCTTTGAATTCATCCGGACAGGCGGTAAAATTCCTTTACTTTTTATCACAATTCTTTCGGAAATATTTCAACTCCATTGAAATTTTTCCCACTGCTTCAAAATTCTTTCCAACTCCTTCAAAATGTTTCCAACTGTGTTGAAAATTTTCCAACTCCTTCGAAATTTTTCGAACTGTGTTGAAAATTTGCCAACTACTTCGAAATGTTTCCAACTGTTATGAAAATTTGCCAACTACGTTCAACATTGGGGGGGATCATCCCTCCTCATCACCCCCCTTAGGCCCGTGCCAGATTCATCACAGAGGTAGAACACATATCTAAGTTCGACCAGAATTTCAAGTCAGCATAATATAACTGACGGAAGAGAACAATACTTTAGGTACTGAAGCACCCTACTTTCGGTTGGAATAAAATACCCCCATGTAGAAAAAAAACTGAAATATTCAACGACGCAAACAATGCTAGTAAAACTCCAACAGAGTGCCAGCCTGTATAACTACGGAAAATTCCAGCACCAAAAAAATATGTAGAAACCCTAAAACCGCAATGGACTCCCCTCATTAATTTAGATTCACGTCGTCGGCATATCACGTGAACTACCGAGTACTGGTCGTGGCCGAAATGCACCCAAACAGCGTTAAATATTCCATTACCATTCTCCCAATTGTTTTACACCCCACATTCGACCAATTTCCTGACTGTGCAGTTGGCCCGGTCGTCATGTATCCGTTATCTTGCTCGAAAATCTACACAACGTTGGCGAATTCGCTAATTCTGCTCCCTTACTCGATTACGGGGCCTCCAACATACAAATGTGGATATCTGGATGCGTTATTGCGACTGAATTATGATCTGTGTACAGGGTGATTGATTAAAAATTGGTTCAAGCACTGACGTGAAGTCAGAAGCTCTTGCGCGTATGTTCTCTTGTCCAATCTCCCTTATTGGACAATAGAATTCACCATGGTAAATTCGATTAAGGGTGTCCAATACAGGAGAATGGACAATAGAACATATAAGCAAAACTTCCTGACTTATCGTCAGTGCTTGGACCAATTTTTTTTTCGTGAAGTCAGGAGCTTTTGCGCGTATGTTCTATTGTCCATTCTCCTGTATTGGACACACTTCATCGAATTTACCATGTTGAATTCTATTGTCTGTTCTCCTGTATTGGACACTCTTAATCGAATTTCCCATGGTAAATTCAGAGTGTCCAATACAGGAGAATAGTCAATATTCGAATTCACCATGGTGAATTCGATTAAGAGCGTCCAATAAAGGAGATTGGACAAGACAACATACGCGCAAAAGCTTCTGAACTCACGTCAGTGCTAGAAACAATTTTTTTTTTCAATGATTTTTTAAAAATTTTCTAGTGCTACGATCTCACGAAATTTTGCAAGAATTTTTGCGTTGGCATTCTACAACTAATAACCATGATTGAATTGGATCGGATTTGTATTTTTTGAGTTATTGAGGAAATAACAAGCGAATTTTAGATTGATATAACTCTAAAACCATTTGGCCGATTATGCTAGTTAACGAACTGGAATGTCGTATTCAGATGCGTAATCTACCCTGAAAACCGTAAGTCGCTATTTCTTTCTGTTCTCAAGGAATCAAGAGATACATAATATTTTTTCTTGATTTTTTTAAAATTTTCTAGTGGTACGGTCCTCACAAAATTTTACACATGTCTTCATGTCGATATTCTACACCTAGTTACCAAGCTTCAATTCGATCGAGTCTATATTTTTTGAGTTATCGAGGAATAGTATATTCTAAAACAAGTTGGAGAATCGGCTCCTATTAAAACACGAATGCGAAATTAAAAAACGAGCGACGAAGGAGCGAGTTTTCGAAGGCATGAGTGTTGGAATTGCCTTCTGCGACGAGTATTAGACGATATTTTCTCTATTTCAGACAACTTTTGTGAAATACTGTTGAAATTTAATAAAAAATTGGGATTATACATCCTAATAACTTTTGTATTGTATCTTAGCAGTTGGTGTAACTGTTACGAAAGTTGACAGATTACGGAATTTGAAGTTGAATCGTAGGTAGGGCATGGAGATCAGATTTAATACAGTTTCGTAATAGCATGAATGATTCAAAATTAGCAAGAAGGAAATCTCTAGTACCTACCATATCATTTTAATGAAGATAAAACTTTTCCTCTCAACAATTATTTCGCTATAAACAGATTATATTATATATATTGACAATTGACGTGTGTTGAAATTTGATAGGATCGAATGTCAGTGGTGACTACCACAAAACAAAAAATATAACTAGAAACAATGCGGGAATGAGTTCATTCCAGCACTGTTTTAGGTGCTGCAATCGACTCATTACGATACTGAAATAGAGAAATAATATTCCAGATGGGTATAACTCCGAAACCGTTGGGCCGATTATGGCCAACAGCGAACTTAACTCTCCCATTCAGATGTGCAACCTATCCTGAAAAGTGCAAGTCCCTATCTCCTTTTATTCGAGAGTTGTTGACGCAACGCTCACCCATCCAACTACTGGACTCATACAAGGCTGCTCAGATCTCCAACAATATAGATCCGATCATGTTGAAAAGGGAACTTGGTAGTAGAATTAAGGTCTGAAGGCTTTTGCAAAATTTCAGCGATATCGGCCGAATAGTTTCTGATATATAAAATGTTTTTCAATAATTTTCTATGATTTTTTTAAAATTTTCTAGTTATAAGATCTTCACAAAATTTCGCAAGAATTTTTGCGTTGCCATTCTACAGCTAATAACCATGTTTGAATTGGATCGGTTTTGTATTTTTCGAGTTATTGAGGAAATAATAACCAAATTTCAGATGGGTATAACTCCAAAACCGTTTTGCCGATTATGCCTGTAAACAAACTCAAACGGCGCATCGAGATTCTCAACCTTACCTGAAAATTTCAAGTCGCAATTTCTTCCCGTTCTTAGGTTATCGTGACGTAAACAATATTTTTTAATAATTTTTCAAAAATTTTCTATTGACACGATGTTCACAAAATTCCACAAACGTCCGTGTATATTCTACAACTACTCACCAAGCTTCATTTCGATCAGATTAGTATTGGTTGTAGACAAAATTATTACTAGGAAACCATTGGGCCGATTATGCCCATTAACGAACTATTGGGATGCGCCACCTACCCTGAAAATTTCAAGTCACTATCTCTTTCCGTTCTCGAGTTATCGTGGCAACGGCTGACCGGACAGAATCAAATTTGACTTCGAATTATTGATCAGGGAGTCGAACCCAATCGTTTGAGACCATTTTCGGCGAAAAATTCGAAAATTACAAACATTTGGGCAAAATGATAACGCGATGTTCCCCAGAACATACGCCCAAAAATGCCCCTCTCCGTCTAACTTTTTTGTGACACCGCGTGAAAAGAAGTTTCATTAAAAAGCTTTGGAAATTTAAATAAATGGTTAATTTGCAGTTTAACGCCCCCTCACCGATTTTCAAAATATTCTGTATATAGTATCTGCATGATGTTGATATACCACAGTTTCAATTTTAGCACTGGCAAATGAGTATTTTTCGAGAAAATTCAAAATGAAAATTGAAAATCAGAATTGTAAAATATCTAGGAACAGCTTAGAAATATCAAAATTATAATTGTCATGTTGATAGATTTATTGAAAATATAAAATTATGAAGTAGTTTATGGGAGAGAAACCGAGGTAACGGAAAAATAAATGAAATTATCTTGTCTATGATTATCGAGTTTGAAAGAAGTCAAAGTGCCCAAGAGAAGAATATTAAAGGCTCCTAAAGAAATATAGAGTTGAAATTGGTATCAAGTTGAAGAGGATATTATTCCAGACAAAACAATACAAGAAGAAACAAGTTATATAGAGATATCTCAGTTTTTTGAAAGGGAGAAGATTTTAAGACAGAAATCGAAGGAGGATACAAGGATTTCATTAGATTAAAGGGAGATAATAAGAGAGAAAACGCAAGGAAGAAATTGAAGGTGGAGTCATGGATTATTTTAGGTTAGTTAAAGATACTAGAATCATATTAGGTTCAATATATATATATATATGCATGCTAAATCTATCCAAATGTGTTTTTGTGGCAACCGGTTTTGTCCATTCATCTATATTATGATAGACACTCAGAAACGTAAGCCCAAACTGGCAGCCATGTTAGTTTTAACTGTTTCCGGGCCCGGCTTTAGAGACGCATTTCGCTTTTCATTATTTCGAAAAAAAATTGTATCGTGAAGTGAATTTTGATGATTTTAAATAGTGGCAAAATAGTCCATTTGATGGAATCTAAACGGGAGGGGAAATGAACGAGAGTGCTGGGAGGGGTAATATATTCAATACGATGAATTTTTTATTTCAAAAATTTACTCCAAATTTCAATTTTCGTCATAAATTTTACCATTTTTCTCATTTTATTAGCCAAAAATTTGAAAATTCTAAGCTATCCTATTGAATTTATTACCCCACCCAGTAACCCAATTCACTCCCCATACCGTTAGATTGCTCCAAAATAACTGATTTGCCACTATTGAAAATGATCAAAAATCACTGTACAATGCATATTTTCTTCGAAAAACACGAAAAAGACGAAATTTACGAGGGGGCGGTAAACTGCAAAATTTTTTGAAAAAACCTATTTTCATCTATACAGTGTCTTTCAGAAAGGCTGTGCGTGATCCTACTTCCTCAAAAAATCAACTTAAATTCGTTTGAAAACCGTGTCTTGGAGTTATTAGTTCAATAGAAATGAAAACTACCTTTACCGGAACTGATACTGTCTTTTCGACTGGAAATGGAAGAGTCGGGGTAAAGATCTTGGAAACTCGTGGATATATTAACAACATCATCGCAAATATATATTGACTGTATGGTTTGCCCAAAATAAATAAGCCAGTTACTTACTTTTGTTCCTCCATATTTCTGGGTTCAATCATTTTACTGGAATACAATCAAAGTAAATATATAGGCCTATTCTTTAAAATATGCCCATTTGTGCCGTATTTAACTCATCTCGACCCGCGATAGGCATTAAATATCGATTAAAATCATATTTTAAACCAGATTGAAATGACAGATTGCCACAGACAACATCATAGACTTGTCCAATGTGTAAAGAAGATGATAGAGGAACATGAAACATAGAAAGAGTTGAATGACATTACCAAAACCTCCTAAAAGGAAGGCCAATCAACTCTCCATCACTTTTTTTTACAATATGGCGGCGAAGGTGGATGAAAGTTCAATTGATAGCTGTTTTGTTTGTCAATAGCATAGACATATTATAATAACATGGACTGGTTGTGAGAAAGAGACCATTGAAATCAGCATTGAAAAAATTGGTTCAAGCACTGACGTGAAGTCAGAAGCTTTTGCGCGTATGTTCTACTGTCCATTCTTCTGTATTGGACACCCTTAATCGAATTTACCATGGTAAATTATGTTGTCCATTCTCTTGTATTGGCCACTAAAAACGAATTTACCATGGTAAATTCGAATTAAGTGGCCAATACAAGAGAATGGACAACATAATTTACCATGGTAAATTCGATTAAGGGTGTCCAATACAGAAGAATGGACAATAGAACATACGCGCAAAAGCTTCTGACTTCACATCAGTGCTTGAACCAATTTTTTTTTTCGTGATTTTTTTTTAATTTTTAGGGGTACGGTTCTTAAAATTTTTTTTTTCGTCATTTTTTTCAAATTTTCTAGGGGTACGGTTCTTACAAAATTTTAAACACGTCTTTATGTTAATTTTCTACTACTAGTTACCAAGCACCAATGCGATCGAATATTTATTTTTTGAGTTATTAAGGATATCATATTCCAGGTGGGTATAACTCGGAAACCGTTAGACCGATTATGCCCAAAAACGAACTCAACTCTCCCTTTCGGATACGCAACCTACCCTGAAAATTGCAAGTCCCTATCTCCTTTCGTTCGAAAGTTATCGAGGCAACGGTCACCCATCTACTGAACTCGCACAAGAATGCTCGAATCTCCAACAATATTTAACCGATCGTATTAAAACTTGAAAGTTGGCAGTAGAGTTAGGTTATGAAGGCTCTTGCAAAATTTCAGCAATTTCAAACGAATAGTTACTGATATATAGAATTTTTTTTTTATTTTCAATGATTTATTAAAAATTTTCTGCAAATGCTATCCTCACCAAATTTTGCAAACATTTTCGCGTTGGCATTCTACAACTAATAACCATGTTTGAATTCAATCGGTTCAGTATTTATCGAGTTAATGAGGAACAAAAAACCACCAAATTTCAGATGGCCATAACTCTAAAACCGTTTGGCCGATTATGCTCATAAACAAACTAAAATGTCGCGTTCTGGTGCAAATCCTAACCTGAAAATTTCAAGCCGCTATCTCATTCAGTTCTCAAGTTATCGTGACCAAAAATATTTTTTAATAATTTTTTTAAAATTTTCTAGCCATACGATTCGCACAAAATTTCACAAACGTGCTTAGGTTCATATTCTACAACTACCCACCAAGTTTCAATTCGATCGGATTTATATTGGTTGAAAACAAAATTATTACTCGGAAACCGCTGGGCCGATTATACCCATTAACAAACTTGTCCCTCGTATTGGGATGCGCCACCTACCCTGAAAATTTCAAGTCGCTAGCTCTTTTCGTTCTCAAGTTATCGTGGCAACGGCCGGACGGCCGGACGGCCGGCCGGACAGAATCAAATTTGACCTCGAATTCTTCATTGGGGAGTCGAACTTAATCGTTTGAGACCATTTTTTTCAAAAAATTCGAAAGTTACAGACATTTGGGCAAAACTATAACGCGATGTTCCCCAGAACATACGCGCAAAAAGACAGAATAGTTAAAGGCAAACCACGGTATATGAATATTGTCATTTAATTTGGCGTTTGGCAAAACCACAGAATACAAAACATTGGTTTCCTTTATCCTCTGATCTTTCTTGTATAATGTATTGTTTGGTTTCATGTATTGTGTATGTGTTTTGGTGAATTGTAGACAGAATAGTTAAAGGCAAAACATTTTCATTTATATCCGAGACTCGTTTCTGAATATTCTGATACTCATAACATAATTTACTGTGCATCATTATTTTTATACCATTATTTGCCTTTAATTATTCTATCCTTCATAACATCTCTCTCTCTAATGTATTCCGCAACGAACTGTGTGATAAGATTACGTGAGGGCCAGTCCATGTTATTCTATGTCTATGGTCAATAGTGAATGCTTAAATCTCTGAAAATTTGATTTCAAGTGGAGATTCGTACTATTTTTATGTCCAAATTACCGAGGATTCAGTGTTACCGTTTCATTGACCAGGGTTCAATGCAGGAAGATCCTTGTGCAAAAAGCTTGTGGAAAAAAAAACAGAGAGAAACTTGGTTTTTGCTTTATTGCGTAAGCCAGATGTATATTAGGGCAGTGAAGGAGCTCTACACGGATATTTCAGCAAGGGTGAAGATGGGAGTTTCGTATCTCAAAAGGACTCCGGCAGGGCTGTCCGGTAGCACCGATGTTTGAGGTCTACCTTGCCTCGACTCTGAAACATTGGCGAAGAAAATGTCGAAATATGGGCAAGTGTCAAGAATGAGTGACGAGAGGGGAACACCCAGAAGAACGTGGAGGGAAGGAGTTCAGGAAGCGATGGACAGGAGAGGTTTGCAAGACCCAGATTGGCAGAATAGGAGTCTATGGCGATTGAGATGCGAGAAATGACATTATTTCAGATAAAAATCCTTCTTATTGTATATAAACATCTTTCTGATAATAAAAGACCCCTTTTTAATGCTGTCGACTAGGTTCATCTTTTGAAAAATATAAGAAATAACTGGTAGACCTACCATATCCTTATATCCAACATCAATTGAAAAGCAGAATGTGAAACTGGTGCTAAAAATTCAATCAAACCACAGTGGTAGCACTTATGGAACTTAGTCCTAGGACATCACTTGAGTATCATGAAAAATATAGGTGCACTATTAAATTTAATCATCTCATTATTGCCTGGCATGTATAATTCAGCAATTTGTTCGACTATGAGAAAAATCCAATAATTGAACTTTTGAATTCACCGCCGTTTCCCCATCTACTTTGGCGGCCATATTGGTTTTGATGAATGGCCTTAAATGTAGGAGGTGTTGACATTACTAATACGATCTAAGGAAAGCACAAAATATAATCCATGAAATAATTCATAGCCACGTCAAAAATCAAAAACTGTTGAGAAGTGACAACTTGGTTTGTCGGGTGTTATCAAGTGCATCCCGACAAAATTTTCCATAAGTCTTCGTGTCAGTATTTTTCATATAACTACCGCACCTTAATTCGATCAGATCAGTATTTTTCGAAGTTTTAGGAAAATAAAATTTCAGATGGCTATAACTCTGAAACCATTGGTTGAATATTTCCAATCAACGAACTTTGCCGGTGTATTTAGACTCCAAAACTACTCTGAAAATTTCAACTCTTGAATTCATTGCGTTCGAGCGTAATCGTGCTGACGGCGGGCCGGCCGGACAGAATCAATTTTGACCTAGGATTCTTCATGAATGAGCCCAAACTAATCGTTTCGGACCATTCTCGGCCAAAAATTGGAAAATTGCAGACATTGAATTGAATTCATAGAGCGCAAAAAACGCACTACTTCAAAACGGGAACGGTGGATATTTCAGTGGTAGTGAAAATGTCTATTCCGCTGCATGATTAATATTCCAGCAAATAGCAAACCAAAAAGTCATTCGTGTCATTGTATGAATGTAGAACTGCAATTTCTAGGCGTTATCTGTAAAAAGTACATTCCAAATTATATCTGCTGGTCTCGGCAACATAAACGATTCGGGCGAAGTGCCATGCAAAATCGTCTTTCTTATCATAACATTTTTGCATTCGAGAGAACACGTGGTCGGCAGAGCGTACTATTAACGGTAGACAATTATTTCGCGGCAAAATTTCCGCTGATATTTCCGCAGGGCCTCGAGAGATTGATGTGGCTGAATACATTAACAGGCGTGTGGAATTTCAAGGGCCCAAAAATTGTTACCTGCAAAATTGCCGACGGAATAAATGTTGCATGGGGAATATTATCTGGGAGTGAAATGCGAATACTGAAATAATCATGAATTTGTAGACGGACTCTTTCGGACGAACTGTTCCGGGAATGCTGAATACGCTCCACAGCGGGAACCATAAGTAACTGTTTCCTGATGTATTTCTGCCCGCAATGGTATGTAAGTAAGAACATAGAATGAGGTGGACTGTAGCTAATTGCTACTGAATGACACACGGTGAAATATTCATTGATTTTAAACATCAACAACTATTCCCTCGTGATCCGCACTAGCAACCTCATCGCCCAGTGTTCCCCAAACAGGAAAGTGTCAGTCAGGGCAGATACGTACCAGTTTCTTAGTTGTTACCAATCATCTACGTAACTTAGCCATGCACTGAATGACAAACGAAGGAGCTCTAGGATACTAAGCCCTATTATTGCGAACTACTGGAAAAAAAATCTAACCAGCACCACCTAGGGAAATCCTTACAAACTCCAACCTACTGTGATGAGGAAACCTCGCAAGAGGGAGTTAAGGGCTAAATGCAGTCTACCCATATGACAACATTGCGACATGAAAACGCTTGGCTTAGTGTGGTTAGAGAAAATCACAAACCAGAGGACATAGAATAAGGTGAACTGTAGTTCGGCACTACACCGAAATTTTGTCTTCAAATCCAAATTGTAAAACCAATTTGAATACGATCGGATCTATATTGAAGGAGTTATTGAAAAAATGCTGAAAATCGAGCAGCATTGGGCGTTGGGTTATCGTTACCACGATAACTTTCGAACTGATTAAGAATCAGTTGTCGAAATCGATTCTGTCCGGCCGTCCGTCCGTCCGGCCGGCACTCCGGCTGGCCTTAATCACGATAACTCTCCTACGGAATGAGCTAGACAGTTGAAATTTTCTGAATAGGTTTGAGACACAAATATCTCGGTTAAGTTAGTTATTTGCCAATGTAGTGGTTTCGGAGTAACGAAAACAATTATATTTTTCATTACAAATTTCAAATTCAAATATTTTTGGCGCTCTAGTTCCTCGGAACTGAGTGCTTATCAATTTGCTCAAATGTCTGTACTTTTCGATGAAAATGGTCTTAAACGATTTGGTTCGACTCACTGATCAATAATCCGTGGTCGAAATTCATTCTGTCCGGCCGGTCCGGCCGGCCGTAGGCACGATAACTCTCGAACGGAATGAGCTAGACAGTTGAAATTTTCAGAGTAGGTTTGGGAGGTAAATACCTCGGCTAAGTTCGTTACTGGGCAAAATCGGAAAGATGGTTTCGGTGTAACAAAAAAAAAATTTTTTTTATAGAACAAATTCCAATTTAAATTTTTTTCAATAAGCACTTTTATCATAAAAATCCAATGATATCATTTTCAACTCTAACAAGCTAATATTTTCGGGGATATGATTTCTCAAAATTTCAATAATAAATCGTAAGGTGGGTGGACCATGGAAGGCCATGCTCCTTTGAAGGCCAACTATAAAAAAGTCATATTTATAGTCAGGTGATGACAAATTCTTTCCGCTCACAATAAGCTCCAACAAACTCAAGGATACAGACGCGGCAGCGAGTCGCTCGCGTTGCTATTTTGTCAGTGTAGTCCCTCGCTTCGTAGACTTCGTTCGGCGACGTTCAAATTGTAATTCACGCGCTCCCCTAAAGGTAAGTTTTTATGTGAATAACCTATTATTATTGTATTCTTTTTACTGTAAATTGTTATGTAAAGATTTTTTGTGGTACTAAAGAAAAAATATAATGATTTTGCCTCGATTGTGGTTGAAATATTGACAGTGTTCCTATGAAAGCCGGTGGTTCTTTATAAGGCCAATAAAAAATTGAACGGTTGGCCTTGCTAGGGTACATGGGCCTTGCTAGGAACATTTACTAATGAAAATGGGAACTTAGTTTTTAATTTGACGAGCCGTTTGGTTCTTAAACCAATGTTCAATGATTATAATTGTATTATTCATAAGGATTATTCAACTTTTGA
This sequence comes from Halyzia sedecimguttata, assembly GCA_937662695.2. NCBI lineage: Eukaryota > Metazoa > Arthropoda > Insecta > Coleoptera > Coccinellidae > Halyzia > Halyzia sedecimguttata. Next base: position 64,153,604 of record OW569415.2, on the reverse strand, counting down.
AGTTAGACTTTTTAGGAGCATTTTGGCCTTACAAAGAACGGACCCGTAAGAAGGGAATAGGTAAAAAATACTATTTATAATTACATTGTAAAACGCATTTAAAACTTATTTGTTATCGATGTAATACTCGTCACTATAATTTTTATATAATTTCCATTAATAAATCCTTAGTTATATGATGTTGTTCAAGAAATGTTCGTTGAGTTTTTTGAAGAAGAATATAATGTGTTTGGCATTTAATTTTTTATTTAAATGAAAGAGCTTTTTCTGTGGTTTTAGTAAAAGCGGATATTTTGATTATTACAATTCTAGTTGTAAGTTGAACGACTGATTTATAATATTGGCCTTGTTTGGAGCCTTGTTCCTTACAAGGCCGTTTAGAAGAGCTTTATAAAAGTTTAGTTCCAGAAATAGTGATTACATCTAGAATATAAAAAGTAATTAATATGATACACAATAAAACAAAGTGTTTATAAATGATTCGTTTCTTTTATTTATCTAGTAAATGAACAAATAAAAACTGTTTATTCGTTATAGTGGCCTTCCATGGTCCACCCACCTTATTTCTACGTTTTCACAGAATTATATAATTATTCTATGTATGAATTGTCATAATGTCAACTTATTTTCCTGAGACATGACATTGTCTAATTCCTTGATAATAGTTGGTTCGAGAAACGTCAAAATCGACTTATAGAGACATGGGTAAAAAACCGTCAAATAAACCCCCATGTGGCGATTTGATGTAGAAAAGTGAAAATTAAGAATATATATCCCAGGTAAGTACCGACGTCTTATTCTAATAACGGAGATCGACAAGATCGTACGAGGAGCCCGATAGCCGGTTGGTCTAGGCCGTCGGGTTTTCGGTTTCGGAACGAGAGAAGGCGGGCTCAAATCCCGGAAAGAAAATTACACTTTTTGGCGCTCTAGTTCCTCGGAACTGAGTGCTTATCAATTTGCCAAAATGTCTGTAATTTTTATTTCATATGCAGTTTCACCATTAAAATCCATCGATATCATTTTCAACTCCAACACGCTAATACTTTCGGAGATATGATTTTTCTAAATTTCAATAATGAATCGTACGTACTTCTATGTTTTCACAGAATGCTATAATTATTCTATCTAAGCTTTACTATTTGATCTGTGTTCATACTCGTACATTTCATCCTGTTCTATAAGAAAGAGTTGAATTCATTTCAGCTATTTTAATTTGATTTCTTCCATGGTGCAGTTCTCATTCTCAGATTGCTCATTTAATCTTGATAAATAAACTATTATTTGAATTTAATTTCTTTTATGATACAGTTCTTTCATAAGAATACATTGCTTTAATTCCCAACTCTGAGAAACCAATACTTTCGGAGATATAATTTGTCTGTTTGAACTAGAGCGCCAGATAGCTCCTGTCCACAGGGCTTGAACCCATTTTTTTAAGATGCAGTTTCATGATAAGAATCCATTGATATCATTCTCAACTCTAACAAACTTTCGGATATATGATATTTCAAAATTTCAATAATTATTCTTAATACTATGAATTCATAGAATACTCGAATTATAATTTGCTGATGTTTGTAAATCCAACATGAGGTAAGACCTACGTTTTGAATTTAATTAGGAAAACTCTTGAAAACGACACACAGAAGCCAAATTGAAGAATTGTTACTGCAAGCGGTGTTCCCAAGCGGTCAGCCATCCAAATATTAACTGCGCCCGACTCTGCTTCGCTTCAGGATTCGGAAGATATCTAGCATGTTCACTGTGGTATGGCCGAGAACTATATTTCTTCCTGTAACTCTGCAATTATATTTATGATGCAGTTCTATTAATGCAAGATTGCGAAATGTTCCTATGTTATCCGAAAATATCAAACAAAATTATTCAAGAATTCAAAAGAATATCGCAATTATTCCCAAAATTAGTATCCCACAATTTAAAATTAATTTCTAGGACATGTACATGCAATCTCAAGATTCGTAATAATAAAAGTTTTGGCGCTCTTGTTCCCCGGAACAGAATTTTTGGTTGAAGATGGTCTCAAATGTTTTGGTTCGACTCACTGATCCAGTCCTGGAAGACCTACTACCTGGATGGGCAATTGGTCAGTCAGTACTTTTGCAACGCTTTGAAATTTTGATTGCAAAATGATGCTGCAATATTTTTGGCTACAGAGTAAGACATTTTTGCGCGTATGTTCTGGGGAATATCACGTTATTATTTTGCCCAAATGTCTGTAATTTTCGAATTTTTTGCCGAAAATGGCCTCAAACGATTGGGTTCTACTCCTTGATTCGACTAATCGAATTTACCAAGGTAGATTCGATTAAGAATGTCCAATAAAGGAGAATGGACAATAGAACATGCGCGCAAAAGGTCCTGACATCACATCAGTGCTTGAACCAATATTTTGTCTATTACAACTTTCAAGCTAATAGGTACATTGTTTTCTTTTCGAGATCTATTTAAGTCTGAATATTTACTGTAATTCACATCCTTAGAGTGAATCAATCTAGAAGAAGACTCGGTAGATTGTCCCAGTAAGGGCGATGCTCGAGTCTTGCAGGCTTCATGTAGATTAGAAGAAATAGCGGATGTGAGGGCTCTTTTCTATTCGATATTCTTATTAGACGTATGTACTTCGTAATCAATAAAGGATACTGTGGGAGGTATATTCATTATTGAATGGTTTCTTTCTGGGTTTCCTCTCCCAAACTATCTAAAATATCTATAAAATAAAAAAAAATTATTTTGTGATTTGCTTTTGCGTAAGGAACACAACACAAGATATTTGTCAGAAGTAATAAATCGAACAATGTTGGCTAACAAACAACAACGAAACAACATCAACGATGAAACAACTCTATCGTAACGTTTCGGAGTCTATATCAGACTCCTGCATCAGACACTTAAAGAAAATCTTCAGAATTATTTTGTTGATAGTTATTCTGAAATTCGAGAATTGTCACAAAATTATTTCTGAAAATTTTCGTTAAGTGTCTAACGAAGGAGTCTTGTATAGACTCCTAAACGTTACGATATAGTTGTTTCATCGTTGATGTTGTTTCGTTGTTGTTTGTTAGCCAACATTGTTCGATTTATTGCTTCTGACAAATATCTTGTGTTTCTTAAACAGAAACAAATCACAAAATAATAATGTTTTTATTTTATAGATATATTTCAGAGTTTGGCAGAGAAAACCCAGAAAGAAACCATTTAAGTATGTACTTCGTTTTTATATCTTCAATCATTAGACGACAAGAAGATATACGATAGTAGTCAATTGTATACTTCTTCCTCGAATTGGATAATCTTCGCAGAAATTAATAAAAAATAATCACACACCAAGTATTCCAATTACTTTGAAACTATTGATTCAGGATTCAGGAAGTAATGTTTATGCGGTGTTGAATCAATTATATTAATTGTGGACTCCAAGGTAAATACAGGCGCATAACATCTCCCCAATCAACGCTCTTCCTTAACTGCTAAACATGATGCCTCTTCCCACCTGCTCTTGTGAATTATTATCTCCCCATGCCATCAATCACATAAAGGAATATGGCATGGTACAATACGCAATTTTGAGGAAATCAGAGCCTGACAGCTAGAAAAATGGAGTTTTTCATTGTATATATCATGATCTTATGAACATAACCCAGGAAAAAATCCACGTAGGCGAGCAAGCCCCTATGAGGCGAGCGAGCAGCTAACCCTTTGCATCAGTCAAATATGTCTAGTAGATAATGGGTGTCATTTTTATAAAGGGCGGAATTCCGAATACAGCGATCATTTGTGAAAACTGACGTGTTGTTATTCATCCCCTTCGTGGCCCAGTTGAAATTCCGTCCTCTCCATGTATCTCAGCTATTCGCAGGGATTGTAGGGCTAATGCGATGTTTTTGGAAAAAGCGACATCTTCATCCACCGATTAAACAATCAATGCTATTTATTTTCCCATCTACATACCCATTGGCACATTCAGAACTGGGCAGGAATGGGCCAAATTTCAGGTGTTAAGAATACTAGGGTAAATAATTCTTATGCTCTTTTCCGATTCATATTTGTTTATTGACATGATTCATAATTATTATTAAAAAGTTGGGAAAGCACTGAGATAATGCGTTGAGGTGCTTGTTAGATTCTATATCCAGAGCGGTCACCCATCCAGTTGCTGAACTGACCCAAGGCTGTTTGGCTATTTCCAGAATATTTCCAACAATATACAATATAACCTTAAATACATGCTAATATTTAAAGGGGTGCTTTTTTACTTTTTTCAAGGAAGAAACTTCCTATGAACGTATGTCCTAAAAGTCTCAACTATTGAGATACGTGGTGATAACATTTTGAAAAAAAATCAGTTTTTTAATAATAACTGAGATAATATTGTAGACATCTCTATGAAATTTGGTACATGTCTTCTATGCATCAAGGTATATTTTGTGATGCACACATTTTCATTTTCTCTACCAGTGGGTTTTGCATTGAATCATTTTGGAGATAAAAATACGCCACTGCTCTCTTTTGAAATGAAAATTACTTTTGAGATCCTCATTAATTTTTGACCAAATTTGATCTCATGGGTTTTCTTTGTCCGACGCACGGTTTCCACTTGAAAAATAAAAATCATTTTACTTCAGGATCGATTCCTCTAAAATCTGATTGCATGCGGAAATGTTTGTGCATCGACTGAAAGCAAATTAAGAGATCAGATTTTTTCTTAATGAATGAGAATCCAAAAAATATGTTTTCTTCTCAGATGCTCTGATATCGATTAAAAAATAAAAAATTGATTCATATCGAAGTACCGATATTTTATCACCCTGTATCTCAAAAGTTAAGACTTCCTATGATCGTATGTTTTCATGACATACGTTCATAGGAAGTTTTATTTTCAAAATGAGTCAAAGAATTACACCCTTAAATGTTAGCATGTCTTAAAGGAACACCCTGTATTTCCCATCAAGTTCAAATCTGGGCTGTGAAATATGGTTTTGGAGGCTCTTGCACAATTTCAGCGATAACCGAACTTCGATATAAGTCAGAAGACAACAAGTAAATTCTATGAAATCATTAGAATCGTGAATCTTCTATGAATGGTGCAGGTTATTATTGAATTCAACCTTAGAACATAGAAATATTTTAAAAATTCAATGATCAGTTATCCTATGCCATATTCTAAATTCTGATAATATTCTTTCCAATTCATCAGAATACCTCCAATATACAGGGTTGGGCAGGTAAGTATACCGTTATTGGAAGAATCATAACTCTCATTTAATTTCTTATTAGGTCGGTGTGGATTTGCCATTTTTTGATCGAACGGTGAGCTTAGTTTTCCACAGCGCCATGATGTTTTCCATAGTGCCATCAATGGACGATGTTAGAGTGGATTTTGAGCATCTCTAACAGCCGTATTATCAAACTGTGTGCCGATGTGTCAAATGCTTTCGCATAATCCAACCAAGATGCATGTAGGTCGCGCTTGTAGTGTCTTGCATCTCTATAAGAAGGTTGTCCTTTCATCCCTGTACTCATTAATTTCCTTGCTCCTCTTTGTTCATCGATTTGATTCAACACTGGTCAATGAACTCTAGAATCCAATGTTGAAGAACACTTGAGAATCTTATACAGCTTGTTGAGACACGTGATTGGGCAGTAGTTATTTGGCTGTCCTAGATCATCTGATTTCAGTATTTCGGTACAATTCTTCCCTCTACCAACCACGAAGGAATTGGCTCACGGAAAATTATTATCTCACTGAATAATCTAGCTAGGTGTTGGTGGGTAGCTGTAAAGTTCTTCCACCAATAGTTCTGAACGCCATCCAGTCCAGGTGCCGTGAAATCATGCTTGTTATTCAGGGCATGTCTAATCTCCTCAGTTGTTATTTAAGTCAGTTCTTCGGTCTGTTGCAGGTTTTGATCGCATAATATCTGAAATTTGTGAAGTGCTGGATTATCCCTGGTTTTCGCTGGTCGCTCGTACAATTTTATTTTCACAACTGTTTTTCAGAACCTCAACTCCGTTGAGGTTGGGATTTCTGCCTCTGCTTGTTTGGATCGAAACAAGTTTGGAGGTTCTGCGGTGAAGGTGTTGTTATCTTCTATCCACTTTTGCTTCTTGATCAGCTTTTTTCTTGCCGCCGCAAGTGATCTTATGTTATTGACAGCTTTTTGCTCCAATAGATTCATGGTGGGCAGACTCATCGCAAGAAGAGTGTTGTTGTTGCAACGCACGCAGCTCACCCATCATGACCTCTATTTTCTTGCTCACCCTCAGTTGTCCTTTCATAACATCTATGATACATTGGTACCAAGAAGCTTGCTGCCTTACGGTTCTTATCTTCTTATCTAGCTTATTCAATCTTGACCTATGTTTGTGCTCCTTTGTTGTTGTTCTTCCTGGTGAGCACATAAGTGAAGTAGCAGCTCTCACTGCAGCTATGACATCCTCTAGCGAACAGTCCTCCTTCAGGTGATCGTCGATTATTATATTCATCACGGCTAGATCTTCAGCCAAGAGTCTCGATTTCAGCTTTGTTACTCTTAAGTTAGGATTCCCTACTGCAGCCTCACATGCTTCCCTTCCATTGAAGACTAGCTCTGGAATATTTCTCACCTGTTCCGTTTTTCGTCCGTTGCAGTATGCAGAATTTTCGGCTCGGTGTAGGGCAGCTCTCACCTGCTCCATGTTCGGTGCTGCGACTTCTTCACATCGCAATTCAGGTATAAGATGTTTTGCGGCATTTCTCACTTGCCTCTCATCCTGTTCTTCTCTCCTTTGATTCTTCAAGTGTTGCTGTTTGTTTGGAGCATCCCTCATATACCCTTCAGCTTGTTCTTCTACCCCCTCTGACTTTTGATGCAGCTGCAATGTTCCCCTCTTCTTGAGATGGCTCACGTAGGTTTTGCTGCGTCATGAAGTTGAGATCTGGTAGATTCTCACACCACAGAGCATGTAGTTTACCCATATATCCCCTTCTTTCTGGTCTCGATATTCGGTATAACACAAATAGTTGTTTGTGTTGCTCGTGTGTCCACTTGTGGCGTCCCCTTTGTGTGGCATTTTTTCTGTTACTGGGTCAGACTACGGGTTGTTCTTGTGAGCGCTGATTCCCTATGTAAAGGACAACTTGTTCTCTCGCCTCCCCGATGTCCTCAGCGGAAGCTGTAATTTCTTGTATGTAAGTACAACGGTCAGTAACCTGTTGGTGGTCCGCATGCTGTCACGTCCAGCACCGACTCCAGACGTGCCCTGGTGATCTCCAGGCAGCAGCTGTTCTCCGAGGCTCTTTAGATTGTAATTCATCATCGGTTGAGAGTTATCGGGGTCCGCGGGCTTGTCACACCTGTATGCTACTAAGTAGAGCCCCCGTGCGGTTTTGCATTTAATACCTACTGCCAGATTTAGCTAGGATATTTCGGGTTTGCTAAACCATTAACACCTAAAGAACAAAATGTTCTTTAGGTGTTAATGGCTAAACTCGTAATCTGAGACACATCCCATAGCCCTCTAAGGGGTAACTTATTAGGTATTATTTTTACTATTATAGAGTAAAAGCTTTATGTGAGGACATTATTTCGTGGAATGCCAATTGAGTAATCAATAAAGGATACTGTGGGAGGTATATTCATTAACTCGAGAAATAGAGACATACAGAAATAAAAAATAGCAGAACATGTATGTATAATCCGAGGAGATCACATGATGGATTGGAGTAAACAAAGATTCTGATGACATTGAAAGGAAATTTAAGTAGTCAACTGTTATTTTGTTGAACATAGAATGGAATTTTGCAAATTGCTCAATTGGTATTGACCATATTTGGCTGAATTTATTAAAAATGGAGTTAGAACTTGGAAATTTCCATGCGAAGTAAAACTATGTTACTATGATTTTCAAATACTGTCAATGTCACAATTCTCGAATTTCAGAATAGCAATCAACAAAAATAATTCAGAATATTTTCGTTAAGTATCTGACGAAGGAGTCTGATATAGACTCCAAAATGTTACGATATGGTTGTTTCATCGTTGATGTTGTTTCGTTATTGTTTGTTAGGCAACATTGTTCGATTGATTGCTTCTGACAAATCTCTTGTTCCTCGGAACAGAGTGCTTATCAATTTGACCAAATGTCTGTAATTTTCGATTTTTTTGAGGAAAATGGTATTAAACTATTTGGTTCGACTCATACATCAAGAATCCGTGGTCAGAATCGATTCTGTCAGGCCGGTCTGGCCGGCCCTCCGTTAACACGATAACTCTTGAACGGAATGAGCTAGACGGTTGAAATTTTCCGAGTAGGTTTGAAGGCTAAATATCTCGGTTAAGTTCGTTATTGGGCAAATGGTTGGCCCGATGGTTTTGGAGTAACGAAAAACATTTTTTTTACATTACTACCTTTGAATTCAATTTTTTTAAGATGGTGTTTTATAATAAGAATCAACTGATATCATTTTCAACTCTAATAATAATACATCGTAGTTCTATGTATTCACACAATGCGAATTATATCTGTCTGTGTTCACTGTTCATGAATGTCAACTTATTTAGCTATTAGAGACATTTCAATTCGTAGTTTGGAAATATTTTCTGCTGGAAAACAAGTATCCGATTCTTGAATTTGTGAATATATACAAGACTGTTTTGAAACCGAAAATGATATTGACTAGTTGCATATTGATAATTAATGTTTAAATTCAGGATGATGTTTCAGAAGATTTAGAATTGGATCATTTTAATGATGTCGTTTATGAAGGCAATAGGAAAGAAGAACATAATGGAATCATCAGAACAACTGTTCGTTCACCACTGAGGTTAATAATACCTTTTACTTCCTTAAGGACCACATTCCAGGTTAAAATAAACGAAGACTTGAAAACGGATAAGATCAAAATTGGTAGGGAGTACGTCAGGGCGACACTATATCACCGAAGCTGTTCACGATGGCGCTGGAAAAAATCTTTAAACCATTGGAGTGGGAAACTAAAGGCATAAATGTGAACGGATCCTACTCAAGCCATCTTCGTTTTGCCGGTGACATCGTTTTGATAAGTAGCAACATGCAAGAATTAAGCGACATGTTGAAACAACTTAATGATTCTTCGAAAAGGGTCGGCTTGAAAATGAATATTTCAAAGACCAAAATCATCCACAACACCACAGAGCACTTATACATTGACGGCATTCAGCTGGAAAATGTAGAAGAATATATATATTTAGGACACTCAATAAGAATCGGCAAAGAAAATCAAACAGCCGAAATAAAAAGAAGAATTAGGCTAACTTGGATGGCTTTTGGAAAAATGAAATATATATTCAGAAACAACGACATACCCATCAACCTTAAACGCAAAGTTTTCGATGCCTGCATATTACCCGTAGCGACATATGGCCTGGAAACTATGGCAATAACAATGAAAACCGCGAACCAACTGAGGGTGATGCAGAGAGCGATGGAACGAACTATGCTAAATGTTAGTCTCAGAGATCGAAAAACAAATGAAGAAATCCGACAAAGAACCAGAGTCGTAGATATTATAGCCCGTATTGCAGAATTGAAGTGGCAGTGGGTAGGACACGTGGCTCGACAAGACAAATCGAGATGGACATATAAGGTAACACACTGGCGACCAAGAATGACAAAACGCAGTGTAGGTAGACCACAGAGAAGATGGCTTGATGATGTGAGACAGTATGCGGGAAATAAATGGTTTCAGATAGCTCAGGACAGAACAGCATGGAGGAACAGGAAAGAGGCCTACGTCCAGGAGTGGACAAGAGAGGGCTGACGAAGAAGAAGAAGAAGACTTCCTTAAGTATCAAGACATGTTTCTATATACAGTATTTTCATGATGTTGCTACCAAAAGAATCTGAAATATGGATCTACATTTGTGTATCAAATAATTTTTCTTCAGTTAAGGTTCATAATACAAAATGAATTTGTTATTGGTATGAACTATTAAAATATGAAAAGAGGATTGTATTTTATTAATATACTTTGAACTATTAAAATAATTTGTTCGTCAGCCTCTACCTACTCAAATATCAGGAATACTCAGCCTAGCTCTAGACATTTCGATGGTACTTTCCTTATTATTTTAAATGATGCTTTTTGAAGCAAAAGCATTGAAGATTGCTCATTTAATCTTGATAAATAAACTATTATTTGTATTGAATTTCTTTTATGATGCAGTTCTATCATAAGAATCCATTTATATAATTACCAACTCTGAGAAAGCAATACTTTCGGAGATATGATTCGTCAAAGTTTGAACAAGAGCGCCAAAGCTCCTGTTCACAGGGCTTGAACCAATTTTTTCATTTTATGGATATTTTTCAGAGTTTGGCAGATAAAACCCAGAAGGAAACCATTTAAGAATGCCAATTGATTCCCAATTCTTCGAAAGCTGGTTGTTGCATCAGCTGTTTTATATTTATATCATTCGTAAGTCCTTGTTTATCTTCGAAACTTTCCACCGCCATCGAAATCAGCCGCAGAACGAATCCCCGGTAATTCCTGGCAATTTAACGGGAAGGGTGTATGCTAATACCCTTCGGAAATAGAAACCAATGCTCGTTCACACATATGGATCTCCCCCCTCTAATACCCCGCACGACGCGAATTAGTCGAACGTAAATTGTTCGGTTTCCTGCCAGATCTGCGAAGGTAAAGGTGTCGCAGTCTAAATCGGATTGTCTCAGAAAAGAGGCTTTCGACGGTTTCCGGCGGACCCCAATCCCGTACTCCGACGAACCGCGGGCGAAATACACGGACGAACTTGTTTCTGCTTTTATGGCTGAATAGAGTCGACATGAAGACGCATTTTGAGGGAGAATGGGAGAAGCAGCAGGGTAATTACCAATACCGGAGTGATTTTCCATGATTTCCTCTGTCGGCTCAAAGCGAGTCACCGCGATTTGGAGAGAGAATAGATATTTGTTATTTCTACACACGCCAAATTTTAGTACACCATTATGTTTGTCAAAATGGAAAGATAATATTTTAAGTAAATAATAATAATAACAATAATAACATATGCAACACCCAGAAGGAGCTCTTTAAATTTCAATTTTTTTTTGGTAAAACATATGTAGATAGTATAGCAAGGGGTAAATTGTTGAAATTTGAAAAAAAAAACCAAGGGTTTATAATTTATTTTTAATAAATTTGTTAGTAATGTGTTTGTCCACCGCGATTATCTATACACTCACCAACAAGTCTTGGCATTGATGCAATAAGATGGTCTATTTCTTCTTGAGGGATACTATCCCAAGCTACCTGTAGTTCATGGGCTGGGGTAAATTTCCAAGCCTTCTACCCATGATGTCCCAAACATGGTCTATGGGTGAAAGATCGGGGGATCTGGGCGGCCATGGCAAAAGATTCACATGGGTCGCTTCAAAAAAGTTTAAACTATCTCTGGCAACATGAGGTCGAGCATTATCTTGCTGAAATATTGGGTTCTCCAGCCGGTTAAGGTAAGGGAGAACATTTGGCTCCACTATTTCTTGAAGATAACGCAGCGCTGTCATGTTACCTCGAATAAAGACTAAAGGTGACTTACTTGTATGTGCAATAGCACCCCATACCATAATGCCCACTGTTCGGTGTACATGACGCTGAATATTAAACTGAGGTTGACGTCTTTCTCCCCGATGTCGTAAAACCCTTCTTCGGTCATCATGTGCACCCAAAGAGAATCGAGATTCATCAGAAAAGACGACCTGATGCCATTCCACATTCCAATATTGACGTTCTCTGTACCACTGTAATCGTTGCCGGCAATGCTCAACCGTTGGAGGTAACACAAGATGGTGTCGATAATGCTTCAGTCCAAAAGACCTTATCCGGCGGTAAACCGTTCGGTCAGTTACAGGATGGCCTTGTTCTCCTAACCACTCATCAGCCAGATATCGAGTTGTCGCAAATCGGTCTCTAATAGCCATAAGTCTTAGACGTCGATCTTGAACTCCATTTGTGCCCCTTCGACGTCCGGTGCCTACTTTTCTTGGATTTTGGAGATTATCAAACCACGCTTGACAACATCTCATAACAGTAGTTGGATTTCTGTTCGTACGGTTAGCGATTTCTCGAAATGACAACCCCGCCTCCCGTAGACCAATTATTCGATCTCTTTCAAATTTACTTAGCTGGTGATAAATTCCGCGTACACGTGCTCTAGGCATCAACCTTGAATCTCCTCGAACAGCTGGTTTGTTGTAAAATTTAAAAAATTTGCAATAAACGACTACAATATGTAAAAAACAGAAAATGTTCACATCTTCATGATTTTTTCTCCAAATTTCAATAATTGACTATCTATGTTTTACAAAAAAAAAAAATAAAATTTAAACAGCTCCTTCTGGGTGTTGCAGTTTCTTTGTAAGTTAGTATATTTGATTTGCTAATATAGTGGGTCTTTAAGTTCAACATTAATTTTAACCATAGCTTCATTTCTTCAAATTAAACATTTTTCCTATACCATTTTTCCAGATTTGGCTCAGGTAAAAAGTTATAAGCGTTCAAAGATTTTTCAATGTGCTGGTAAACCCCTACACTTTCTTTACTTCACTTGAACACAGAAACCTTTACTGGATTCATTATTGTATAATTATCTGAAAACTTCATCACATGATGCTCGAAATTCAATGAACTTGTTTGAGAAAACTTACATTTCCGCTCAAGTTTTCTGAACAGTTTTTTAATAATCTTACTGCAGCATTTGTAAAAAAAGTTGTCCACTATTCCTGACTATTAAAACTCCAAAGTTCAACTTGAGTTGCAGTCAATAGCCAGTTCAAGATTAAATACAATTTTATCATCGCCTTTTCTCACATTCCTTAAATATTCTAACTTTCATTATGTACTATCCATCCACATTATAAACAATAAAAACAATTATTAAAAACCCTATCAGTCTATGACCGAACTCTATAGACAGCATAGAGTCGAAGACATAATATATTATACAGGGTGAGTCCTTAAGTTGTAGGTACATTAATTATTGTAGCCATAGATTCCTCTCATCAAGTGAAACACTTTTTGACTCTCTTGTTCCTCGGAACAGAGTGCTTATCAATTTGCCCAGTCTGTAATTTTCGAATTTTTGGATGAAAATGGTCTTAAACGATTTGGTTTGATTCACCGATCAAGAATCCGTGGTCGAAATCAATATAAAATTAAAATTGTGTTTCTACAATAATTCTCGAACAGAATCAGCTAGCTAGTTGAAATTTTGGGAGTAGGTTTAGGAGAGAAATATCTCGGTTAAGTTCGTTATTGGGCAAATTCGGCTTGATGGTTTCGTAACAAAAAAAAAATTATTTTACATGACATCAAATTTCAAATTTCAAATGGCAAAATAGGACAGATAGTTTCGGAGTAACGAAAAAAAAATTTTTTTTGAACTAATAAATTCCAAATTCAATTTTTTTTAAGATGCAGTTTCACCATAAAAATCCATTGATGTAATTTTCAACTCTAACAAGCTAATACTTTCGGAGATATGATTTTTCAAAATTTCAATAATAAATCGTACTTGTATGTTTTCACAGAATGCTATAATTATTCTATCTATGAATTATGATCTGTGTTTATAGGGTACATATCATCTTGTGATGGAAGTTTATACTTTGGTAGGTTCATCAGAATGGGTTCAGAACAGCTCCAGTAAAAACGAAACTCAAATATTGACCGAGTTTCAATTGATATAATATAATTTTCAGAGTGGATTTGAGGAATGAATATCTCGAGTAAGTTCGTGATTTTTGGCACTCTTGTTTGAATTTAATTTCTTTCATTATGCAGTTGTATGATATTTGTTTATCATGCAGTTCTATTATAAGAATCCATTGATATCATTCCCAACTCTGAGAAACCAATAATTTCGAAGATGATTTGTCAAAGTTTGAACAAGAGCGGCAAAGCTCCTGTCCACAGGGCTTTGCAACTTTTTTTTATTTACCAATTTTCCAAATTCGTCTCAGGTAAAAAGTTACGAGCGTATAAAAATTCTATGATGTGCTAATCCACTCCTGCACTTTTTTTTTAACTGTTGGACATAGAAGCACTTACTGGATTCAATAATATATAATTATCTGAAAGCTTCATCATCTGATGCTCGAAATTAAATGAAATAGTTTTAGAGAACTTATTTACTCACTCACAAGTCTTATAAAATGGTTTTTAATGATCTTTATGCAGCATTTGTGAAGAAATGTTGTCACTTTTCCGGAATAAACACCGACTTCAACTTGATTCTCATTCAATATCCACATTTCTCAAACAGTCTAATTCGCATCATATAAATAAATACAATGATATCACACATTTGCAACCTAATTATAAATATGAACAACAACAATACTAAACTCTATCAGTCTAGACCGGACTTATTATTAATCAAGAAAAACAATCTGACAACCTCGCATATACTCCAATTCAACTGAGGCACAGTATAATGCAGCAGTATAATTATATTCTTATTAGCGATTCAAGTTAATCTCCAAGCCACCTGGTGGCGAAATCTAAAGCTTCAGGAGTAGACTAAGTTTGTTTTGTTTAGAGATCCTACATTAATTAACACTTCTCTTATGCATACTAACTTATGATTCAACTATGGATTTGGAATAAAATAATTACAAGTGAAGTAAGTTATATCTGTAGAAAATCATTAATTGAAAGATGTGTTGAAAGATGAAATTATGTTCCATGTATGAATTTTCATCATATTTTATGACATCCATTGAAGAATATCTCGAAAACTGTGCGTTTCAGGAGATATTATAAACAATAATTTAATTTCCTCAAATTATTTAGTATTCTTAAAACGATTCAAGATAACCTTCATCTGCTTTCTTTATGCTTATTTATAGTTTTATGAATTCGCGAGTCTATAACGGGGAAACTAATGGATGTAGGAAAAACTATTATTTGGAGATTATGTGTATAGTTAGAAGAAAACTTCACATCAAAATTATTTACATTCTGAATAACCATGTTTTTTTAATAATAATGAAGAATATATTTACTCTGGGTTTCATGAAGATACTTTTATTCAGAATTAACCATTTCTATGTCAAATTTAACATGCCGATTAACGGAATTCGGATTTCACATAACTTTTCGATGATATCAAAATCCAAGGCTCTTAGATAGGAAAAAACCTTGATCAAAACTGTCGATTAAGGTAAACAATCTGACAACCAAGGCTGTATGATTGTATGCATAACTTCGGTTGAACATTTAGAAGGTACCTAACCTAAGTCGTTTGTTTCGACGACTGGACGCATTGCAGATAATTAAAATCGGTCAACATAATGAAACAATAGAGTGTAGAAATTAAATTCGGAAGCTGTTTTGTTGGAAACCTTTATGGGTACACTGCTATAAAAATTCCTGTTTTCTCCGCACAGTCCATATGTAAATATAGGGGCTCTTTCATGCGAAATTACAAAATACTCTGGGTTGCCCAAAAGTGTTTACTCAGGTCCGCCGTAATTATGTATGCTGAAATCGAGGTTTCTATATAGGTGTGTAGATGAATGTTTTTCCTCGACATTTCAAACCCGATTTGTATGTATACATATCAAAGCACGAAGTTGAGCACTGACATAAAATGGCCTTATATTTTACGGAAATTATTATATTTATTCTGAATAAAAAATACATCTGATATGCAGCTATATATGTAGCCAATTTATCGTTGTCTAGGGGATAATGATTCTACATGTACACTTTTGGATAGGACACTGTATGCTAATATATACAGGTTTATTTACATAACTCTACAATCTTTAACTTCGCCATCGTAATAAAATATGCGTCAAATTTCGTCGATTACTGAGGTTTCTAACAGTCTCAATACTATATAGTTATACGTTGTACGTCGCTAACGTCCAACAGTCTTCTTTTAATACATCCAATAAGGTTTTACGACACTCGCACTTCCAATTCTACCTCCGATCTACCCTTAGTACGTCCAATCCCTCTCCCTGAGTTAGGGCTCTACTACCAAGGTAGTGGTCAAAGCTGGTTGGTAGATCCTTTACCTTGCGATACTTCGCTAGAAGCGATGGAGTCCCATGAGAATGATATCTGGAACGTTATTGAGTTCCAAGAACTTGCTTACCCACGAAGGCACTTCCAAAATTGAGGATACAACTAAACATGAATATGGTATTAGGCAATTCCTGTTCAGAGAAAAGTATTCGGAGACTCTAGACGGCTTAATTGGATTCGAGGCGCCTCCAGAGTTAATATTCAATGTCATGGGGGTGTTTTACGTTATCTTCAGACAGTGATATAATCCAGGAATACGTATGAATTATAAGCACGAACATTGTTCAACGTCGTCTGCACCAGTTAAACTAATCTACTAAGTCTACTATTTACAAAGGTGAAAGGGTGCTATTATTAAAATGTTCAGGAAGTATAAGGAGTTCAGATGCCAGGAGGATCATACAAAAAGTGGTTGACAGGTAATTACAGAGGGGGTAGAATTGAGCATTTTAGTAGAGTTAGAGCAAAATCCTCATTTGTCTTCGAGAACTCTAGGATAAAATAACAATAGATCGCATAAATCAGTTTTAAGAAAATATAAATGCCATAAATGACATCCATTCAAGATTAACTTAGTGCACGATCCGAATGGAGATGATTTTGACCGCAGAGCTCATTTTTTCGAATAAATGATGGACCTTTGCAATGCCGTTGAGGTGTTTTCAGCTCGAATTCTATATTTAGTGACAAAGCAAAATTTTATTTAAATGGAACTGCCAACAGACAAAACTATCGCTATTGTATAGTCCAAACTGGATGACGGAGGCACATACACCACAATTTCCTGAAAAACTGAATCTATGACCTATCTTCAATGAAGGACCAGTGTCTGTCACTTTATAAATTCTATGATATAAACAGAACACAAGAAGTAAGAAGTGACAAATAAAAATCCAAAGCCAACTGCGATATTTCAAGAATTTATAAAGACCCTGCATATCGAAATTTGGATTTCGAAAAGAATTTCTTGTTCACGTTTTGGATTCTAAAAAGTTCGAAAGTTGATCAGTCGTCCAGATCATGTGTCAAGATTACCAATGAACATCCCAGTATACTATACGTATCCCCACTTAAGTTTATTTTAGCTGTCTGTAAAAACCTTGTCGTGTATGGCAACCTTTAGTTCTGTCTATAAATTTGAACAAGCGCATCAAAGCTCCTGGCCACAGTGCTTTTCCAACTTGTTTAACTTCTGAATTATTCACGAATTAATAGCGTACACCTCAGATTTCATATAAATCCACACGGAGACAATTCTTGCTGTATAATTTACGGGGCCATTTCTCGAAATAACTTTCTCACTAAACCACACCTGCAATTACGCCATGGTTTCGTTGGCGGTATGGCATGAAGCGCCATCCTTTCGAAAACAAAATTCCTCCAGTTTGGTTTTTAATGATAATTGAGGAGAAATATTCGTTTAACATTGCCGGAGAG
Organism: Halyzia sedecimguttata; assembly: GCA_937662695.2. Taxonomy (NCBI): domain Eukaryota; kingdom Metazoa; phylum Arthropoda; class Insecta; order Coleoptera; family Coccinellidae; genus Halyzia; species Halyzia sedecimguttata. The sequence goes on along the minus strand of OW569415.2, from coordinate 64,136,092 downwards.
CATACGGATACGGTGTCACGATCTTCATGATCATTCTCAAAGAAATAAGGTCTAATGATGCTACGGGAATAGATGGTACTTTTTCCGGATGCAACGGTGTTTCGTAAAATGAATGGGGGAAATTTATATCGGTGCAAATCTAAAGCTTTCTTCAGAATTCTCCAGGTTGATTTATGTGTCAGCTTAAATTGCTAAGAACGACGTCTAACGGACACAGTCAAGACGAGTCAAAGATTATACCTTTTCTCGAAGCGTTTCAAGGTATATTCAATCCCTCATAGTTTCGGCCTGGAATACACTATAGGGCACAAGTTCTGAGGATAATTTGAAGCTAGTAAACTCATCTTGAAACAAAGTATGTTTTATATGCCTATCTATTAAATGCACCTTACACGGTCAATATTTTTGAAGCAATATTATTGAATCAAAATTTGGCGAAAAGCGGTAACTTTCACACGAGTCAATAAAATTGCTTCAATATTATTCAGTAAGGAACAACGTTCGAGCGAAGATGCATCAACCGGAGTATTTTCTCCATGATTGCGAGTGACATCGTAAAAGCATTGATCTTCAATGGTATGAATTGAATCATTAGGTGTTTGTTGGTCCACAAGGATAGTCATTGCATCAAAATACTATAAATCGAGCTAGAGATTTTTTCTGGAATCTTTAATTTTTGGCGCTCTCGTTCCTCGAAACTGAGTGCTTATCAATTTGTCCAAATGTCTGTAATTTTCGAATTTTTAGATGAAAATGGGCTTAAACGATTCGGTTCGACTTCTATGTTTTCACATAATGCGAATTCTATCTGTCTGTGTTCTAACTGTTTGCGATAGCTGGCGTTTCGTCCAGTTTGAAAGATAAACGTCCTTAATGTCAAAAGAAACTGAAAGTGTATTTCTGGAGAGTTTGGTTGATGTAAGCATGTGGACAATTTTAAATTTGGATTCGCTATGTTCATAGGCAGGGTTTTTTGGTTAGTGAGTCGAAAATGAATTATGCAAGGAAGTCGAGCATAATTTACGAGTAATTCTCTAATTATGGAAGATTTAGAACGGGATTTCCAACTGATGTACATCAGGTAGTTATTCCTTGGAACCTAACACTATTTAAGATTTCCTACATAAGTATTCTGGTTTGAGTTCTTTCTGGACTGATTACATTAGATTTGTTCATAAATAGAACTGGCTATTTCATTTACCTACACAATTTTTCAGAATGACTCCTAATAGTTTTGAAACACTTGCAGCCAAAATTGGACCGTCATGTAATGATAAGATCATAATAAAAACCCCAATCCTCTCAGACGAAAACTCTAGCAGTTAAATTACTTTTCGTCTGCTAATTTAAAATTCTGATTTTTTTCCCGGTTTATAGCCATGCAATCAATACAAAACTTTGCATGCATATAAAGGTCATAATTCAACAAGTTGATTATAAATTTGAGATAATCAAGTGATCGTTTTTGGAAATACTAATAAGGAATATTTAAACTAAAAAGGGCCATAAATCCGAAACCGCTTGGAAGATTTCACCCATTAACGAACTCAACCGAGATATTTACGCTCCAAAATAAATCTGCAAATTTCAACTCTCTAAACTCATTTCGTCCGGGAGATATCGTGCTAACGGCCGGCCGGACCGGTCAGCCGGACGGACGGACAGAATCGGATTTGATCCCGAATTATTCATCAGTGAGTCGAACTCAATCAGCGCACCAAAGAGATCTGCTGGTGTGCAGGATAAAACTATTTTATCCAACCATTATAGAATAGATGGAAGGCACATACAGAAAGTCGGTGATGAAGAAAACAATAGCTGTAGAAAGGAAATCTCAACAAAAACATTTCATGTAAAATTGATCGCCGAGACTCACAAGAAGCTTTCATAGGTCAACAGCTATTTGATGTCATAAAGATCGGAGCCCTTAATTGTACAAATACTATAGATCTTGGTCAAAAAGTATGGCTTGGTTATTTCACAGCCGTCTCTCATGGTGAGAAATAAGGTACCTAGTCTTTGATGTTGTGTCATGTGGTATGAATGTTCCCTGAACCATATTTTTTGACACAGATGTAGTGTTTGTAGAATTCGGGCTAGTAGAGAAAGTTCTTGTATAGTTAGGGGCTTGGATCTTTACGAGATCTGATAACTTAACTGTAAAAGCCTCTTGTGGGTCTTTTTTGGTGGGATTTGGATTATATCGAACACTTTGGGGATCATGCACCTTATCCGCACCAGTTTGCCTTCATTGAGCTCTCACAACGTTGTTGTGGTGTTAAATGCTCTATCTTGTGCTGCTTATTTATGAACAACAAGTTACATAACAGTACAATAATTCATTCGTGACATGTTACAGTTTTGCCATTATTTCCCTTCAAGATCCTATAGCACCAATTGGATCATACTTTATATACCGCCATTTCTGAAGCCAATAATAGTTCCGATTGGATCAGGCCATGTGTAACTGTCACGGTGTTACGTTCACATCCGGCCCTCTTTCGCATCTTGATCTATTTGGCTAACACTTCGGAATGCATCACTCGCCTAACTGTATTCACGGACAGTACAAAACCCAACGTCGCATAAAGCGTCGAATGGCGCGACATGTATTCTATGATTTCCAGGATGGCACATTATTAAACAAACCGTGAATCGGGCAATTCTAGCGCACATGATTCAAATTTGCATTGTATCCATTTCCGTATTATGACCGGAGCCGTTTTAAATCGAATTCAATAGTGCAAAACGCCGCACCGAATTTCTGGTCCATTCGTCAAAGCGTGAAAACCAGTCGGGCTCCTAATCAAGTCTTATAATGCATGTATATCTGATTAGCTGTTATCTGAATAGTTCGATTATTTTGGGTGGCGAGAATATGCATCTACCGATCCAGGTGAACCACTAAAATGGTACCCTAGACATTCACGGAAAGAATATTCAATGGTTTTATTTCCGGGTTTTCTCTCCCCAAAAAAAAGTGGGAAAGCCCTGTGGACAGGCGCTTTGGTGCGCTGTTCAAATTCATAGCCAGAGCGGTCACTCATCCAAGTACTGAATTCGCCCAAAGCTGCTTAGCTCCAGAAAAAAAATATTTTACTCTATTTCAGTATCGTAATGAGTCCATTCCAGCACTGAAAACAGTGCTGGAATGAACTCATTCCCGCACTGTTTCTAGTTATATTTTTCGTTTTGTGGTAGTCAGCACTGACATTCGATCCTATCAAATTTCAACACACGTCAATTGACGATACAATATAATCTGGATATAGTGAAATAATTGTTGAGGAAAAGCTTTATTTTCAAAAATTTGGTACTAGAGATTTCCTTCTTGCTAATTTTGAATCATTCATGCTATTAGGAAACTGTTTTAAATCTGATCTCCATGCCCTATGTAAGTTTCAAATTCAAATTCCGTAATCTGTCAACTTTCGTAACAGTCACACCAACTACCAAGATAGAATACAAAAGTCACTAGGATGTATAATCCGAATTTCTCATTAAATTTCAACAGTGTTTTACAAAACTTGCCTGAAATAGAGAAAATTTCGTCTTATACTCGTTGCAGAAGGCAATTCCAACACTCATGGATTCGAAAACTCGCTCCTTCGTCGCTCGTTTTCGAATTTCGCATTCGTGTTTTAATAGGAGGCCATTCTGCAACTTGTTTTAGAATATACTATTCCCAATATTTTCAAGAATATAAATCCCACTCTAAAAACAAACTTTGAAAAAGTGATCGTCTTTGTGGCCGAGAATGGTCTCAACTCAAACGAATAGTTTTGACCCAAATACATACCTTCACTGTTGGTTCGAAAATAAACAGGACCGTGTCTGTGGAAATTCAAAATATTGATGGGCATTTCTTTCTTGAATATGGAGTCCTACAACAAAAAAACAGAGACGATTCCCCAAAGTACCCGAAATTCACTTGAAAAACGGAAAGACAAGAGGCCAAAAACGAACAAATAAAATTATTTCAAGCCCTGTGGACAGGAGCTTTCTGGCACTCTTGTTCAAACAGACAAATTAAATCTCCGAAAGTATTGGTTTCTAAGAGTTGAGAATTATATCAATGTATTCTTATGATAGAACCGCATCATAAAGGAAATTCAATTCAAAAAATAGTTTATTTATCAAGATTAAATGAGCAATCTAAGAATGAGAACTGCACCATGGAAGAAATCAAATTAAAATACCTGAAATGAATTTGATTCCCTCTTATAGAACAGGATTACATGTACGAGTATGAACACAGATTATTATATAATAAATCATAGATAGAATAATTATAGCATTCTCCGAAAGTATTAGCTTGTAAGTTAAAAAAAAAAAAATTTGTTCGTTACTCCGAAACCATCTCGCCTATTTTGCCCAATAGCGAACTTAACCGAGATATTTATCTCCCTAACCTACTCTGAAAATTTCAACTGCCTAGCTCATTCCGTTCGAGAGTTATTGTAGAAACAAAATTTAAAAACTTTAATTTTTTTTTGACACTTTACGGTAACCTGATCAACACAAAACTCCACATGCGTCTAAAGGTCATGATTCTACAATTTGATGCTAAATTTCAGATAGATCGAGTGATCGGTTTCGGAAATATTCATAAAAAATGTTGTTACTAAAAACGGCCATAACTCCGAAACCGCTCAATGGATTTCGCCCGTTAACGAACTCCTCCGAGATATTTATGCTCCAAACCTACCCTGCAAATTTCAATCCTCTAACTCCTTTCGTTCGAGAGTTATCGTGTTAACGGACGGCCAGACGCCCGGACAGAATCGATTTCGACCACGGATTCTTGATCAGTGAGTCGAACCAAATCGTTTGGTACCATTTTCAGCCAAAAATTCGAAAATTACAGACATTTGGGCAAATTGATAAGCACTCTTTTCCGAGGAACAAGAGCGCCAAAAATAATACACCTTTTAAAAGTCCCCTCTCACAAATATACTCCTCTGTAGCCGAACGGATCTCTTGAAGAAGAATCATCTACGCTAATTTAAGAATATATTCATTCTCAGAAATCCCTTCAATATTTGAATTAAACAAGGAAAATGTCGTTGCTCAAAAGGCCAGTTGGGTTTTTTCAAAACCAGTTGAACCAAGCGGTGATTATTCAGAACTTCAGATGTTCAAAGACCGCTACAGGAGCCTAATGTAGGGCTATAATCTGCCATAGATATATGATGCTTTTCTCAGAGTTAATATTCCAATAGAAATGAAAATAAGATTGAGTGGAACTGGTATTGTCTTTACGAATGGATATGGAACTTTATTATCATTTACAAAATGACAGATAGTCACAGGCGATAGGTCCCAGACAAGTGTAATATCAAGATCATAGAGGAACATGAAATTTCATGGAATAATTTAGAGTGAAAATTCCGAAACTGCTGACAACTTGTTTGGTCGAATCTAAATACAGTGGACCAGTTCACCCCGATCGTTGGAATATTTGCATTTTTCGGCATTATCTTCACCAATATAGATCCGATCGAGTTCAAATCAAACACTTTACTGTAAAATATGGTTTTGTAGGCTCTCGCAGAATGTCGACGATATCTGACGGATAGTTTCTGAGATACAGAATTTTTTTAAATATTTTTGGCGCTCTTGTTTTATCAAATTTTCCAGTCATGCGATCGTCGCAAAATTTTGCATAAGACACCGAGTCGGTATTTTTCAAATTAAAACCGTGATTTGATCGATCAGATTAGTAGTTTTCGAGTTATTGGGAAAACAAAATTTCAAATGGCTATAATTCTGAAACCACTCGGTGAATTTTGCCCATTAACGAACGCCAACGCATTTGAACTCCGTTTCATCTCTCTAAGTCATTGCGTTCGAGCGTAAACGGCTGGCCGCACATAATCAATTCTGACCTCGCATTCTTGATCAGTAAGTCGAATCTAAGCGTTTAAGACTAGTCTCGGCTAAATATTCGAAAATTATAGACAGCGCGCCAAAAATTAAATTCAAAACGTAGGTCTATGAGTCACTCCATATGTTGAATTTGCATATATCAGCAAATTAGAATTAGAGCATTCTATGAAATCATAAAATTATTGAAATTTTGAAAAATCATATTTCCGAAAGTATGAGTTTTTTGGGATTGAAAATGATATCAATGGATTTTTATAATGAAACTGCATCTTAAAAAAAATTCAATTTGAAATTTGTAATGTAAAAAAAAATTGTTTTCGATTCTGCTCAGTGACGAACTCAACCACTCTCAAATCTACTCTGAAAATTTTAGCTGTCTGGCTCATTCCGTTCGAGAGTTATCGTGTTGACGGACGGCCGGACAGAATCGATTTTGACCACGGATTCTTGATCAGTGAGTCGAACCAAAACGATAATTTTCAGAGATTTTATGAGATTTTAAGTACAAGAGCGGCAAGAAGGAACTCAGCCGTAATGTACCAGAACTAGATATCAGTTCAATTATTACTAAAATACAAAGCCGATCGAGCTGAAATCCGGTACTCGATTGTAAAATGGCGGCTTGAAGATTATTGCGGAGTTTCAGCGGAATCTGACAAATAGTTTCTCAAATGATTTTTAGTGGATTTTTTTCTAGTGATACGACCCGCACAACATTTTGCAATAATTTGCACCTCGGTATTCTCCAACTCACTACTAAGTTTCAATTGGATCGGATATGTATTTTTTGAGTTATTGAGGAAACAATATTTCAGCTGTGTATACCGAAACTGTTTGGCTAATTATGCCCATTAACAAACTTGGCCGTCGCATTTGGATGCGAAACCTACCCTGAGAATTGCAAGTTGCTATTTCTATCCATTCGATAGTTCTCGTGGCAATGGCCAGCTGGCCTGACATAATGGAATTTTTAATCGAATTCATCATTAGTGATTCGAACATAATCGTTTGATACCATTTTCGGCAAAACATATGAAAATTACAGACATTGGGGCAAAATGATAGTTGGTGATGTTTCCTAGGACATGCGTATAAAAAGTTAACTTCGTTCTGAGCATTCCATATCTGATAATGCACAATCCTTAACTCATTGAAAGAAATATCGTTAGAAGTTAGTTGCTAAGTAAATTTCTATTGTGAGAACACAAGTTCACGAAACGTCACAATTTGAGACTTTTCATTTCGCATTCTGTTTCATTAATCCGAATTCAGGAGAAGATTTTCCCCTCAGGGCAGAGGTATTCATTAAATTGTCCCATGTTGAAGAGGTGTTAGAGCATTTCTCGGAAGTTTTTATTAGAAAACTTTTGTTGCCTTCCGAAACGTCAAACATTTGATGCCTCGAGAGTGTATTAATATGCATTTGGGAGACATTTAGGGTCCGAAGTATGTGTCGCTATTTAGAAGAAGTTTGCGTGAAGGTTTCGAAGATGAAGGATGGAATGTCAATCAATTACATGACAATTGAAAAGTATGAATTTAAATTGTTAGTGATTGATCCTCTATTCGCTCAGATTTCATTTATGCAAATTACTTGAACAAGAATAATTATTTTCAAAAGTAGGACATTATACCGCTTTTGCGCACTCGTAACAGGTCGCTTAAATTTCGTTCAACTATCGGTATTTGGCGATTTTCTGCACGTTGTACAGGTCGTAGTTATTCGCGCTTCATCGCCATAGCCAGTACTAACAGATATTTGAGTTTTTTCTTCTGTAGACATTTAATGAACGTTCACTAACACATTCTAGAATTATTTTCGCTTATACAGGGTGTTCCATTTGAGAGGAATATATCAAACTGAAAATGTTTTTTCTTTCATAACACCTTATACATTTTTGCGCGTATGTTCTGGGGAACATCGTGGTATCATTTTGCCCAAATGTCTGTAATTTTCAAATTTTTTGCCGAAAATGGTCTCAAACGATTGGGTTCGACTCCCTGATGAAGAATTTGAGGTTAAATTTGATTCTGTCCTTCCGGCCGGCCGTTGTCACGATAACTTAAGAACGGAGAGAGATAACTTGAAATTTTCAGGTTAGGTGGCTCTTCCCAATACGAAGAACAAGTTCGTTAACGGGCCCAATGGTTTCCGAGTGATAATGTTGTTTTCAACCAATACAAATTCGATCAAATTGAAACTTGGTGAATAGTTGTGGAATACAAACCTGAAGATGTTTGTGAAATTTTGTGAGAATCGTAGTACTATAAAATATTAAAAATTTATTAAAAAATATTATATATTTCACGATAACCTGAGAAAGGAAAGAGATAGCGAATTGAAATTTTCAGGTTAGGTTGTGCATCTGAATAAGACATTTGAGTTTGTTTATAGGCATAATCGGCCAAACGGTTTTGGAGTTATACCCATCTGAAACTTGGTTGTTATTTCCTCAATAACTCGAAAACTCCTGCGGAATTTCATGAGGATCGTATCTATAGAAAATTTAAAAAAAAATCATTTAAAAAAATTTTATATATAAGAAACTATTCGTCCGACATAGCTGACATTTTGCGAGAGCCTTCAAAACCTATAACTCTACTGCCAAGTTCCAAGATTAAACACGATCGGATCCATATTGTTGGAGATCCGAGCAGCCTTATGTGAGTTCAGTAGCTGGATGGGTGACCGTTGCCTCGATAACTTTCGAACAGAAGGAGATAGGGACTTGCAATTTTCAGGGTAGTTTGCGCATCCGAATGAGAGAAGTTAAGTTCGTTTTCGGGCATAACCGGCCCAACGATTTCGGAGTTATACCCACTTAGAATATTATTTCCTCGAGAACTCAAAAAATATAGACTCGATCAAATCGAAGCTTGGTAACTAGTTGTAAAATATCGACATGAAGACGTGTGTAAAATTTTGTGAGAACCCTTGGAAATTCTAAAAAAATTACGAAAACAAAATGATTCAAGCACTGACGTGAAGTCAGGAGCTTTTGCACGCATGTTCTATTGTCCATTCTTCCGAATTGGACACTTGAATTCACCATGGTAAATTTGATTAAGAGTGTCCAATACAGGAGAATGGACAATAGAACATGCGCGCAAAAGCTCCTGACTTCACGTCAGTGCTTGAACCAATTTTTTTTAAATATTTCGATTAACTACTAACAAGAATTGAGTAAACTTCCTTATGAACCCATTTTGAAAATTTTCAGTATTTTTCAGATTATTTGGAAAAAAAATCTCACGGACTGAGTAAACATTAGGATAAATGAAGAGGAATCATAGAAACATTCAATAATACTGATGAAGAATTCCAGGTTAAATTCGATTTTGTCCGTCCGTTGCCATGATAACTTTGGAACGGAAAGAAATAGCGACTTGAAATTTATGGGGTAGGTTGCGCATCTGAATACGACGACTGAGTTCGTTAATAGGCATAATCGGCCAAATTATTTAGGAGTTACACATTTTGTCTTCGAACAATCTAGAGCCAGTCAAATTGAAACTTGGTAGATACCAAGTACGATCCATACGAAATATGAGGATTGTATCACTAGACAGTTGAAGAAAATGATCCATTCGCAAACGTTGAAATTTTGCGAGAGCCAGCTCTAAGTTCAGTAATAGACGGCGAAACGGTTTTGGAGTTATACCCATGTGAAATTTTGGTGTTATTTCCTCAAGAACTTGAAAAATACAGTTCTGATCCAATTTAAACTTGGTAATTAACGACTTAGAAGAGTTTTGTTCTGTGTCCAGTTTGTTTCTATCGCCTTTCACCAGCTTAGGCACAGCATTGCTCATTGTTGACCCGACAGTGGATGGTTGCCACTAACGTATGACTAGAGCTCTGGCTCGCTCTATCCACTAAGCTCGAAGCACTCATAATTCAATTCAAATTTGTCCATGTGAACAAGCGTGCCAGAGAGTACTGACTTCACGTTAGTGCTGCCTAGCTCATTCCGTTCGAGAGTTATCGCGTTAAAGGTCAGACGGCCAGAATCGATTTTTACCACGGATTCTTGATCTGTCTGTCGAAACAAAACGTTTAAGACCATTTTCATCCAAAAATTCGAAAATTACAAACATTTGGGCAAAATGATAACACGCTGTTCCTGGCAGAACAAGCGCGTAATGAGCCTCATAGTTGTTGATACATAGTCTACAGAGAACTCAAACCAATTCATTGCATTGTGTTGATAAATAGCTCTTATTCAAACAAAGGCACCAAGGTGTCGCTAGATATATTCGAAAGCCTCAATTTCATTTTCTAGAAAGGTTACCAAACTCGTATCGAACTTCACAAATTGATATTGATGGCAAAGAGAGCACGCTATAGTCCACGGGAAACCCGATCCTGCTCTGTAGACAATATCGAAAGTTGAGTCGAGTTGATATCAATGCCATCTTTGTAGCATTGTTTGTTATTAATTACGGTATCGGTTTATAGAATGGGGAGAGAAACTCGGCCAACATCGGGCTAAATGGCCTCAGCATTTAGCGTTGCAGGAAGTAACTGACGACAGGCTATATCATTTTGATAAATGTATGCTTGGAAAGCCATTATGCTGAAAAATTCCGATTGGAATTCTATTATACCTTAACATTCATTTGTAACGACTCAGTCTGTGGTTATGTTCATAAGCTTAATGTTTCATATGTCGATATTAATAATTATGGAACTTGATCCTGTTTATAGATTCATATTTTCATCAGAAAATTTTCATTATATCATAAAAACTAAAAAAAAAAAAGCACTGACGTGAAGTCAGTACTCTTTGGCGCGCGTGTTCACGGTGGCTAATTTGAATTGAATGATTCAAAAATTAACAGTGCTGTATCTAAGCTGCCATCAGGATAGAGTAACAAAGTTGGAAAAGAACACAAGTGACTCTCCTTAGTCGCACAAGCTCCTAGAAGATTTGGGAGGGTCAGTATAATCCTAATCATGTTTATAGCACGCGCGCCAAAGCAGATTGACTTTTTACACTTTTTCTTTCATTGTAAAGTCAATCTGCTTTTGCGCGCGTGCTATAAACATGATTAGGATTATACTGACCCTCCCAAATCTTCTAGGAGCTTGTGCGACTAAGGAGAGTCACTTGTGTTCTTTTCCAACTTTGTTACTCTATCCTGATGGCAGCTTAGATACAGCACTGTTAATTTTTGAATCATTCAATTCAAATTAGCCACCGTGAACACGCGCGCCAAAGAGTACTGACTTCACGTCAGTGCTTTTTTTTTTTTTTTCAAGTTCCTTTAACAAATATAGCTATCAATACAGTTTGGCTGTTAGTTTTACCGTAGATCAGAAAAATCACTGAATTGCTATGAATATTCTTTCAAAACCTCATAATATCGACTCAGCACTCCCAACATAACCCATCCAACCCAAAAACAGTCACTTCTCTTCTGCGCATGCGCAATCTACTCGCGGCTAAAAGTCCTTTCAAAATAACACACCTTACAAAAAACTCCGATTCTCCAACACTAGTGGTTCAGGAGATATCACATCTTTAATCCACGCATGTGCAGACCCTCAACAGGGGATTCTATGGAGGAATAGCATCCGCCACCCTAAAACCCTAATCCTCTCAGACGAAAACACCACCAGTTAAATCACTGATGATCTGCTCATGCGCATAACGAAAAATGCCTGTAAGCGGTAACATCAATTTCAAAATTAGCCCCAGGGCCACGGTACGGACACTTTAACCCGGAAACAACGCTACATCCCCCAAACTGACTTGTCCTTGCACTGAATTGCTATGAATATTCTTTTAAAACCTCATAATATCGACTCAGCCCTCCCAACATAACCCATCCAACCCAATAATAGTCACTTCTCTTCTGCGCATGCGCAATCTACTGGCGGCTAAAAGTCCTCTCAAAATAACACACCTTACAAAAAACTCCGATTCTCCAACACTAGTGGTTCGGAAAATATCGCATCTTTAATCTACGCATGCGCAGACCCTCATCAGGGATCTGAATTCTATGGAGGAATAGCATCCGCCACCCCAAAACCCCAATCCTCTCTGACGAAAACTACAGCAGATAAAGGACTTCTCATCTGCGCATGCGCAATACGGAAAATGCCCGGAAAGGGCAGCATGAACCTCAAAAACATATGTTTCGGCATTAAAAGCAAAGTATTCCGCAAAATAGTAGTAATTTTTTTATTTTTTTCATGTCACGTGATCTTCACGAAATTTTGCAAAACTGTTTGCTTTGGTCTTTTGCATCTATTTACTGAGTTTCAATTTAATCAGATCAGTATTTTTCGAGTTATCGTGAAAACAAAATTTTCAAATTTTCAAAATTTTTTTTTGCCACTTTAGGGCCGTCCGTTCAACACAAAACTTCGCAGGCATATAAAGGTCATGATTCTTCAATCTGATGCCAAATTTCAAAAAGATCGAGTGATCGGTTCCGGAAATATTCATAAAAAACGTTTTTATTAAAAACGGCCTTAACTCCGAAACCGCTCGGTCGATTTCGCCCGTTAACGAACTTGTCCGAGATATTTACGCTACGAAACTACCCTGCAAATTTCAACGCTCTAAGTCGTTCCGTTCGAGAGTTATCGTGCTAACGGCCGGACCGGCCGGCCGGACGGACAGAATTGAATTTGACCTCGAATTCTTCATCAGGGAGTCGAACCCAATCGTTTGAGACCATTTTCGAAAAAAAATTCGAAAAATACAGACATTGTGACGAAATGATAGCACGCTGTTCCTTGCGAAACACGCGCGCAAAAAGAAGTTCTTTCATTGTTTAACCATACAGGGTGTTTCTAAATAAGTGTATCAACGGTCAACTGTAGATTTCTCATGAAAAAATAATTTTTTTTTCTTTTTCTATTTTTTCCTCCGGGTCTTATAAATTTATATTTTTTTTCAGTTTTTTGCTTATATCTCAGGAACCGTTTGAATTTCAAAATTTAATTTTTTGTACACACATTGCCACTAATAATAGCCATATTCTTCGTGCATAGTGCATCGTGCGAGAATTATTGATGAACCTCTGGAAATCTATGGTATTTCACATTTGGCCCTACCCCCTCGGTTGTCAGGCCTCAATCCCATTGAACACGTTTTTAAGATCACCTACAATCACCACCAATTTTTTGAGTGAGCTGATTTTGTATTACAAATAGTAAAAATAAATTTTGCCTTAAAACTGTGAAACTTATGAAGAAATGGGCTAATGATTGAGTTATATAAGTAAGTAAACATTTAGATTCCTCACATTTAAAAAATTGGTGAAAAAAAAAACAGTCTCAAGATTTCTTAACTTCCTTAACTTTTGTGGAACAGTATACATCCATCCATCAGCCGAGTATGCGCAAAATAGTTATTTTTGTATTAAGGGCGTAAAATGAGTGTTTTTTTCATGGCACATGAAAGTGTCAATTCACTCGAATGTGCAATGAAAACACGAATTTTATATTCACGAAATACAAACAACATTTTTTGTACAACTGTGAATGTGAATTTAAATCGTCTGAAATATTACTATTAAAGGTAATCCTTCCAATACAATATTTCTATGCATCCAGTGATCTTTCTGTGTCGTTACTATAGAAACGGTTTGTTGACACGCCGCGTGTTTGACTTTATTTACTCGTATTTGCTTCAATTTCGAATTATCTTAAAGAAGATGGATGTTGATCATGATAGTGGTAGTGATACGCCATCAGATATGGCTGAAGAAGCAAATAAAATTGTATCCATTATGTTACCGGCCAAATCAAAGCTAATATATGAGAAAACAAATGACCTATTCCGTGAATGGTGGAACAAGTACCATGTAAATAAGGTTTCTGAAAATGTGCTCATATGCTATTTTGAGGAAAAATAAAAAATTTTAAAACCTTTTTCAAAGTTGGTACCGCTATTTAAGAACAAAATCGTTGGATACTGAGGAAAGAAATCTAAAGTGTTATCAAGGGATGATATCAATAAACTCATTCAAGATGCTGATGACGAAACTAATTTACTTCATAAGGTACAGATATAATCATAATTTCGTGAGATTAGTTGTGACAAGTGTTTCTTGTGTGAATTATTCTCGCAGTGAAAAAAAGTCTTTTTTTAACGGTGAAAAAAAGACTTTTTTTCACGATGAAAAAAAAGTAATCATTTACGCATCCATAGGGATGAAGCAAAGACTAGTTTTTTTGGCAGTTGTACAAAAACATAATTATGTCAAATCTCAGTTGTCGTCAAATTAATCTGTGAAACTTTGACCAATATCAAACAATCCACTTCAAGCCACTCTCTATTTTAAATTTGAGGAATATTTTAACTTTTCATGGGATGTAATGGCTCATAGTATTGCAATAACCAGGAAACCTCCAGAAACAATAAACGTCGATATGAGGCGAGCCGTTGATTTAAAGCCATTTCCTAGTTAATTGAACCCAGTCCCAGCAACATGACATATACAGGGTGTTGCTAAATAAGTGTATCGACTGTCAATTGAAGATTTCTCATGAAAAAATAAAAAAAATTTCCTCCTCCATTTTTTCCTCAGGATTTCCGTTTCAGAGATACAGGGTGTCAAAAATTTATATTTTTTTCAGTTTGTTGCTAATATTTCAGGAACCGTTTAAATTACAGAATTGAGTTTTTGTATACACATTGTCTACTAGCTACTTTCTTGCACTTTACTCGGTTTTATTAGACGTGCCATTGGCGGAGATGTCGAATTTGCACAAAGATTTAACCCCCCAAGTTTAACATCACTGACAAATTTGCATTTGCAGAGCAAATTCTGATGCGCCAATGCGTTTTACATAAAGAAGGTACCCTTGGTTCATTGCTCTAAATTGAACCGTTTCCGATAAAACTGGCGTTTTATGATCAAAAACAATTTGCTAACGCATTGTAAATTTCTTGTAATTGGAAAAATGAGTAATGATAATATACAAGTTTATTAATTTCTACAAAATTTTGTCTACTAGGTGTTTAAGTTTAAATTGCAAAGTTATTCTTCATTATTTTTAGCGACCATAGTTAATTATCGCTACTCATTTTTCCAATTACAAGAAATTTACAATGCGTTAGCAAATTGTTTTTGATCATAAAACGCCAGTTTTATCGGAAACGGTTCACTTTAGAACAACGAACCAGTACTTTTGTTATGTAAAAGTCATTGGCGCATTAGAATTTGCTGCGCAAATGCAAATTTGTCCAGTGGTGTAAGAGTTGGGGGGTAAAACCTGTTTGCGAATTCAATATCTCTGCCACTGGCACGCCTAATAAAACCGAGTAAAGTGCAAGAAAGTGGCTATTATTAATGAAAATGTGTGTACAAAATCTCAATTCTGTAATTTAAACGGTTCCTGAAATATTAGCAAAAAACTGAAAAAATATAAATTTTTGACACCCTGTATCTCTGAAACGGAAATCCTGAGGAAAAAATGGAGGAGGAAATTTTTTTTATATTTTCATGAGAAATCTTCAGTTGACAGTTGATACACTTCTTTAGGAACACCCTGTATATGTCATGTTGCTGGGACTGGGTTCAATTAACTAGGAAATGGCTTTAAATCAACGGCTCCCCTCATATCGACGGTTATTGTTTCTGCAGGTTTCATGGTTATTGCAATACTATGAGCCATTACATCTCTTGAAAAGTGAAAATATTCCTCAAATTTAAATTAGAGAGTGGCTTGAAGTGGATTGTTTGATATTGGTCAAAGTTTCACAAATTAATTTGACGACAACTGTGATTTGACATAATTATGTTTTTGTACAATTGTCAAAAAAACTTGACTTTGCTTCATCCCTATGGACGCGTAAATGATTACTTTTTTTCACCGTGAAAAAAGTCTTTTTTTCACCGTTAAAAAAAGACTTTTTTTCACTGCGAGAATAATTCACACAAGAAACACTTGTCACAACTAATCCCTTGATAACACTTTAGATTTCTTTCCTCGGTATCCAACGATTTTGTTCTTAAATAGCGGTACCATTTTTGAAAAAGGCTTTAAAATTTTTGATTTTTGCACAAAATAGCATATGAGCTCATTTTCAGAAACCTTATTTACATGGTTCTTGTTCCACCATTCACGGAATAGGTCATTTGTTTTCTCATACATTAGCTTTGATTTGGCCGGTAACATAATGGATACAATTGTATTTGCTTCTTCAGCCATATCTGATGGGGTATCACTACCACTATCATGATCAACATCCATCTTCTTTAAAATAATTCGAAATTGAATCAAATACGAGTAAATTAAGTCAAACACGTGGCGTGTCAACAAACCGTTTCTATAGTAACGACACAGAAAGATCACTGGATGCATAGAAATATTGTATTGGAAGCATTACCTTTAATAATTATATTTCAGACGATTTAAATTCACATTCACAGTTGTACAAAAAATGTTGTTTGTATTTCGTGCGTATAAAATTCGTATTTTCATTGCACATTCGAGTGAATTGACACTTTCATGTACCATGAAAAAAACACTCATTTTACGCACTTAATACAAAAATAACTATTTTGCGCATACTCGGCAGATGGATGGATGTATACTGTTCCACAAAAGTTAAGGAAGTTAAGAAATTTTGAGACTGTTTTTTTTTTCACCAATTTTTTAAATGTGAGGAATCTAAATGTTTACTCACTTATATAACTCAATCATTAGCCCATTTCTTCATAAGTTCCACAGATTTAAGGCAAAATTTATTTTTACTATTTGTAATACAAAATCAGTTCACTCAAAAAATTGTTGGTTGATGAGAATCCAAAGCTCTTTGTAGGTGATCTCAAAAACATGTTCAATGGGATTGACTTCTGACAACCGAGGGGGTAGGGCCAAATGTGAAATACCATAGATTTCCAGAGGTTCATCAATAATTCTCGCACGTTGGGGTGGCGTATTGTCATCCAAAAATAATAAATATGGACCACTAGCAGCATAAAGCAAAGAAATAATATTGTCAATGGCTTCCTCTATGTAAATCTGATCATTCATGGTAGCATCAAGTGCCAACAATTCTGCACGTCCATTACGATGGAGCGAAGATGTGAGATGAGCGGAGGAATAAGAATTTTTTTTTCTATATGTATTAGTTTGAGGGTCGCGGTGGTAATTAGTAAGGGATGACGGAGTTGTGGGAGGGGGGAATAGTGATGCGGGGAGGAACAGGGACAGAGAAGGGAAGAACTCAATTGTATGTTTATTCAATAGTTAAGATTGTACTTCATTGCTCTAAATTTTTGAAAGATTTGTAGGAAAGCGCACACACCACGTACAAGCGATATTCCAACTAGAGCTTCTGTGTGCGATTTGTTTGTTCTACTTGGAATGGGTCTGATATGTATATGTATACATATATCTTTTTTTTTGTACTTTACTTTTGAGAGGAGACTTTTGAAAGGTTATGTATTATTTTTAATTTGTTCGTTTCCTCCTCTTGTATTTTCATTTTTCAGGTTGAGTTTTCGGGTACCTTTGGAGAAACCTATCCGTTTTTTGACGAGGGAATCTACATTGAAGAAAAATATCCCCATCAATATTTTTATCCCATTTTGACGTTTAAAGACGACAATATTCAACCCATGGTAACAAGGGTAAGTTGACGTTTATCCACTGAGTGAATTAAAATTTTTTTAATTCACTAGTGAAATAAAATGTTCACCACTCACTTTCTGGAAATTATTATTTCCACACACAATGCACCTAAAACTCATTTTAATGTACGTTTATTAAAATTTATCAAAAATTCTACATTAACAGTCATTTCTATCATTAAAGTAAAAATTATAATTATTAAGATTTTGAAAATGGAACTGGAAACCTGCTCCTCCTCCAAAGGAAACACGTTCAGTCGTTATAGCACATGTGTTTGAGGACTTCTCAGGCCCTGCTGGAATATCCATTTCTGCATCAGGAACTCCGGTTTTTGTGACCCCACTAAAAAGTATTCAAACTCCTCTCTTGTGAATACCTTCGACTTCTTTACTACTTATCCCCTGGAATGTTGCTTCAAAAAGGCGGTGACTTGGTGAAATCTGCCGATGTCTATTTTTTCTTTCAGAGCCAACATTTTCTTAAGTTGCGAATAGTAGGACCATAAAGACGACGACTTAACTTTCTTGGATTGTTCGGAAATATACGCCAAAATTATTTTTTCGTTGACACCTTTGGCTTTTTCATTATTTCTCCAGGAACAAAATGACGTATATTGCTTTTCGTACAATATTTTTGATTTTAATGGAATTACTGCTTCTGCTGCCTCATTTGCTTCTTGTATAATGCACTCAGGAACTACAACCTCGTCGTCACCGCTCAACATTTTTTCGAAATGAAAATTCTTTGACGGTTCTATAATTTTCATTGACACTTGCAAACAATTAATTACATAGTGCCCTAGCAACCATCGATCGAAGGGAAATCTCGTTATGAATTAGAATTACCTATACCTAATATTTCCTCTAAAAAGTATTCATTATTTAAAATTTCATCAAAATGGGATAAAATTTTGTATACGACACGTGAGTTAAAAATGTTTATTCACTCGAAGAAATTAACCCACTCGCCCTACGGGCTCGTGGGTTAAACTTTCTTCTCATGAATAAACATTCATTTAACTCACTTGTTGTATAAATAACTATTAAATTTCAGCAAATTTTGTGAACAATAGTTACAAATCACCACACTCACGAGGAGAAAGGGTTTTTTGCTGAGGTTTTTCCCTAAGCTCTTGTATCATACGTCGAATTGTATGGTACCCCGTTACACCAACCTCTGCTAAAACATATACAGCTCTCAGTCAAAAGAATATATATATATTATGGTGGAATAAACTTATTTATTATTCATTATTATTATTATTGAAACCCCTCATATAGTAATCATTAAAGGATACTGTGGGAGGTATACTCATTATTGAAAGGTTTTTTTCTGGGTTTTCTCTCCCAAACTCTAAAAAATATCTATAAAAATAAAAATTAACTATTTTGTGATTTGCTTCTGCGTAAGAAACACAAGATATTTGTCCGAAGCAATCAATTGAACAATGTTGCCTAACAAACAACAACGAAACAACATCAACGAAGAAACAACTATATCGTAACGTTTCGGAGTCTATCTCCTTCGTCAGACGCTTAACGAAAATCTTTAGAATTATTTTGTTGATAGTTATTTTTGTGAAATTCAAGAATGAACGTCCTGAACCGAACTGCGATTTCTGGGCACCAGAGGATGAGTCCATACCCGAGCACGCCGGCTATCCGAAAACCGTCCATATGTCGACTCATCTATGAGAATGCAGATCTCTAATCTTTCCAATTCACGTGCTCAATGGTCCATTCAAATCGGAGTCGCATTTGATTTTGAGTTAGTGGAATCCATCACAAAAGTCGTCAAAAATGCGTTCAAAAAGCGTTGTTGCATGACTCCACAAGTACTCAAAGGCTCTCTGCGGGAAGACAAAGTCAGAAACCGATCTTGCGCAGAAGTGGTACACCATGGTCGTGCACTTCTTGGTTTTTCGGTCACGTTTCCAGTTTCTCGACATCCTACGAGCCGGAAAACTAGCTTTTACTAACTTGAAAGAAATTCACAACATCTCTCTAGTTACGTCCCGCCTTGATCATATCAATAGCCGTATTGGCTTCATCTGAACTAAGTTGACGTCTAGGCGTTATTGCAAAACAAAATTTCAGATTTTGAATCAAAGTTGATTGTAAGAACGTGAAACAATAACTGATCCAAAATTCTCAGAAATGCAATCGACAAGAACTTGCCTGAAATTGAAAGAATGTTATCAAACGAGGAGCAAAAAAACTATTCCGAGAGTAAACATTTGATTTCTCATAAATGAACATTTGGTGGACAAGAACCGGCAACTTTTGAAACCGTCACAAAATTTCAGAACTTCCTTAACTTTTGTGGAGCAACCACTGTTTGAATTTTACATACAATTATCAGAATTCAAAGAAAGCCCCTTAGATAGAGTTTTTTGGCGCTCTAGTTCCTCGGAACTGAGTGCTTATCAATTTGCCGAAATGTCTGTAATTTTCGAATATTTCGATGAAAATGGTCTTAAACGATTTGGTTCGACTCACTGATCAAGAATCCGTGGTCGAATTTATTCTGTCCGGCCGTAGGCACGATAACTCTCGAACGGAATGAGCTAGACAGTTGAAATTTTCAGAGTAGGTTTGGAAGATAAATATCTCGGCTAAGTTCGTTACTGGTCAAAATCGGACAGATGGTTTCGGAGTAACAAAAAAAAAATTTTTTTTTACAGAACAAATTCCAAATTAAATTTTTTTCAATAAGCAGTTTTACCATAAGAATCCAATGATATCATTTTTAACTCTAACAAGCTAATACTTTCGGTGATATGATTATTCAAAATTTCAATGATAAATCGTATTTCACAGAGTGATATAATTATTCTATATATGAATTGTAATAATGACAACTTATTTTCCTGAGACATGACATTATCTAATCAATCGAAGAATTATGAGAATAAAGTGTATTCCGAAATGTGAGCGAAGTGAGAAAAATCTCAGTTGTTTGCTCCGAAATGAGTTTTTCTCAGAAAAGTCTTACATTTCGGAACGAAACATGAAGTAAGAGATCTGAGAGTAGTGAGACTGCTTTTCATCCATAGACATAGAATGCAAATAGAATGTAAATATTGAAAGCATAATTCTGCAGTTCGAGAGAGGAGAAAATTTGGTGAACGTAGATCAGGAAATTTTTGATCGATTACAAGGTAATTTTTCATTATTACTCTTCTTTGATACATGTTTTATGAAAATTCTACTATTTGTAGGTACTTTAAACCTGTTAATTTTTTGATGAAAATGGTCTTAAAAACGATTTGGTTCGACTCACTGATCAAGAATCCGAGGTCGAAATCGATTCTGTCCGGCCGGCCGTAGGCACGATAACTCTCGAACGAAAGGAGTTAGCGGATTGAAATTTAAAAGGTGGGTTTGGAGCGTGAATATCTCAGACGAGCTCGTTAATGGGAGAATTCCATCAAGCGGTTTCGGAGTTATGGCCGATTTTAGTAAAAATATTTTTTATGAATTTCCGAAACTGATCACTCGATCTATCTAAAATTTAGCATCAAATTGTAGAATCATGACCTTTATACGCATGTGAAGTTTTCCATTTACCAGATTACCGCAAAGTGTAAAAAAAAAATTTGAAAATTAAAAAAAAATTTTTCTACAATAACTCTCGAACGGAATGAGCTAGGTACTTGAAATTTTCAGAGTAGTTTAGGGAGATGAATATCTCGGTTATGTTCGTTATTGGGCAAAATTGGCCAGATTTAATTCGATTTCTTCCATGGTGCATTTCTCATTCTCAGATTGCTCATTCAATCTTGATAAATAAACTATTATTTGAATTGAATTTCCAATTTGATGCAGTTCTATCATAAGAGAATATTGATATAATTCCCAACTCTGAGAAACCAATACTTTTGGAGATATAATTTGTCTGTTTGAACTAGAGCGCCAGAAAGCTCCTGTCCACAGGGCTTGAACCCATTTTTTTAGTAATCAGAGGTTTACGATTTGAGAAAAGAATAATTCAAAATATGTGGTGCATATTGAAAGGAATTCAAATTCCATTTGTTAAATGTATTCAATTTATCACTTCAAACTTCGTTTTCATGTCAACGAATTCACGCATTCATTATTCATTCGGAATATTGTCGTGATACTTGCAAGTATAAAGTAACAAAAAACATGAAAATTCAATTCCATTCCTGAATGAACTACGTTTCTGTGAAACATGTATTCGAAAATGATTCGCTCCAAGTTCTTGGTGTCCAATGCGAACGCTAAGTTCCTTGTTATTATGTAAATAAATGCACAATCTGGATATGCGAACAACATTTCAGGCTTAAATATTTGCATTCGTATGTTATTTCGTTTTCGCAACTATCATAAATACCGCCTTGAGAGGAAACTTGTAGGTATGTAGAATTGCGTCGGAGGATTATGTTTGTATAAGCTAAGAGTAGTTTTACGAAGTTATCGTGATATTAGGTTGGTTCTGTCAATATACCAGATACTTCGTGATTGCATCTTAATGTAAGAGACGTTGGTGTATGTTGCCATTAATGAAGTGATTTCTGACATTGAGAAAGCATATTTTCACGTGTTCTTGTTCTAGGGTACAGCGCGCTATCATTTTGCCAAATGTCTGTAATTTTCGAATTTTTTGCCGAAAATGGTCTGAAACGATTAGGTTCGACACACTGATGAAGAATTCGAAGTAAAAATCGATTCTGTCCGGCCGTCCGTTGCCACGATAACTTATGGTCGTAATCGGTCAAAACATTTCAGAGTTATACCTACCTATCTGAAAAATTGTTTCCTCAATAACTCAAAAAATTAATATCCGATCGTGCAACTTTTTGCAAAATTTCGTGAGGGTCGTATCATCAGAAAATAAACATTTCCAAATTTTGAAGGAACGACCCCAATTTTATTCATGACTGGTGGAATTTGGAATTTGTTTTAATACCAAACGATTTAATTCATCCAAAAAAAAAGTAAATTTTATTTTAATCTGCCAAATTTTGACGCAGAATTATTGGGTTTTAGGAGTTCATGTTGATGGGAGCTCTAGCGCCCCTGGGGTGCATTTCAGGACCTAAGTTGATATGAAGATATATTTTGATGTCTAGAATCACCTCCATGAATATAACATTAAATCCGGACAACCTGCAGTTATCATAAGTGTTATTTATATGGAACGTAAGGTAAGATTAGGAGCATGGTTTCAGTTAGATTATTATCATACTATAACTATAAATATGGTCTTCAAATATGTGATTTTTTTAGTATCTTACATAGGATGAAAACCCTTGACTTTCAGTCTCCAATAATCTAAGAGTGAGGTAATTAGCAATTACTTCATTAATTTATGTATACATATTATTTATACAGGCTGTATCTGAAAAACACCAAAAAATGTAAGCGGTAATTCTGTGATGAAAATTAAGGTGAGTAGTTCCTATAACATTTTTTGGAAAATCTCCCCCCGGAAAAGTTACACCCCTCCGAAGATTAACAAAAAAAATGTCTCTCTTTTATATTTTCCTTGTTTTTGAGGCTGAAAACATGAAAATTGGTAAATGTTATTTGTCAACAAAACTACACCTTTTGGAGAATTTTCAACCCTGAAGTATGTTTAGAAGGGGTTGAAATAGTCAACCTCTAAGATATTTTTTCTTACAAACTTTTTCTTGGATAAACATTTTTCTGACGAGGCCGAAAAGCTCAATTAATTTACTAACTTTTTTATCTCTACAAGTTTTTTTGAAAACGTAAGCATTTAGGTGAAAAACATAAACGTATAGTGAGGTCATGTTAAATAGCATTTTATTGAACAACAGCCAACCAAATTTTGATTCTTCTAGGCTCACTACTAAAAAAAATAGTGAACAAACAATGAAGTTTCGTATCTCTACCTCAATATATAGGAAAAATAAAAAAGGGAAACAAATTTCTTTGTTAATATTCGGAGGGGTTTGACTTTTCAGGGGAGGGGGAGGTTTTTCAAAAATTATTATAACAAATAAACACCTTGATTTTCATAACAAAATCACCCCTTACATGTTTTTGGAGTTATTCAGATACACCCTGTATATGTTAAGTATTTGTTTTTTAAAAAGTTTCTTCGGTTTGCAAAATGGCGAACGCGCATATATCCTCAAATTAATTTCTGTCAATCGGTCCTACGTAACACCACAATAACATTTCAAAGCAGGAACTTGAAGACAGTATTTTTTGAAATATTCATGTTTTCAAATTAATAAGCGACAAAAGATTGAAATAATTTGATTTTATTCTTCCACTTTAGAATAATTATTGCAAATTCATCGTATGATAACTGAAAATGAGCTATATCATTGGGTAAACATAAAGGTCTAAAGGGCAGCTTTTGCGTTAATGTCGGATATTTTGCTTATTTCTTCATTATGCACCTATATTTCCGATGTTATAATTTCTCTGACAGACCGCTGCAAGTAGCAAATTTTGCGTGCATGTTCTATGGAACAGCGTGCTATCATTTTCCCTAAATATCTCTAATTTTAGAAGTGTTTGGTAGTTAGTCATAGAATGCCAACATAAATACTTATGCATTATTTCGTGAGGTTCGTATCACTAAATATTTTTTAAAAAATTATTGAAAAATATTATGTACCTATATCTCAGAAACTATCCGTCCGATATTGCTGATATCTGGCGATACATTGTAAAATGGCGGCCTGAAGGTTTGTGCCAGGGAGCTTGTGCATTTTTTTCAGGTGAGATGATCATCAAGAAATGATTAATGAAAATTGTTTTATGAAGGTTGAGATATTAACTGCATAATTGAACGGTTTTTTTCTGGGTTTTCTCTCCCAAACTCTGAAAAATATCTATAAAATACAAATTAATCATTTTGTGAGTTGCTTCTGCCATCTTACAGTAAACCACCACATTTATATGGTCTTCCAAAAATACACAAACCTCTAATTCCACTGAGACCAATAGTAAGTTCTATTGGATCTCCATGTCAAAATTTAGCGAAATATCTACTTCAAGTTTTAAACCCATTAACAGGAAAGAAAGAAAGTTTTTTGAAGAACAGCAAACACTTTCTTGAAAAACTACAAAATTCAAATTTAAACCAAAATGACATTCTAGTGAGCTTTGATGTTGTCAGTTTGTTCCCCAATGTTCCTGTCGATAAATCGCTTCAAATAGTTCGAACGAAATTAGAAAATGATGACTCGATAATTAAAGATTCAAAATTTAATACCAATGATATTATGGAAATGCTTGATGTTTGTTTGAATACTACCTATTTCCAACTAGGAGATGTTTTTTATCGACAAAATTTTAGAATGGCAATGGGTTCGCCTTTATCACCTGTCATGAGTAATATATTCATGGAAAATTTTGTGGATACATATTTGTTGAAACCAAAAGCTTGGTGGCGATATGTTGACGATATGTTTGTAATTTGGCAACATGGTAGAGAAGAGTTAGGCAAATTTTTTGATTTCATAAATTCAAAGGAACCTACAATAAAATTCACTTTGGAAATAGAAAAAAATAATCAGCTTTCTTTTCTGGATGTTTCGATAATTAAGTATCCGAACCATTTCGAAACGAGTGTCTTCAGGAAGCAGACACATACAAATAGATATTCAAATTTCTAGTAAAAAGAGGTGTTATTAAAACACTTTATGATAGAGCGAACCTAATTTGTTCTACTCTTGAAATTCGAAATAATGAAATTGATTTCATCAAAAAATTTCTTGAGGAAAATGGATATCCGAGGCAATTCATAAATACATGTATCATGAATTTAGATAGAAAAACAAATAAACAAGAACAACAAAATAATCAACAAGTACAACAGAATAATCAACAAGAACAGCAACCCAATCTGTTAAATGTGATCCCTTATGTTCGTGGCGTTTCTGAAAAAATTAGAAGAATCGGTTATAAGTTCAATATAAGAACCGTCTTCAAAACACAGAATGATCTTAGGTCTTTATTAACGAAAACAAAACCCATAAATGAAAAACAAAAATCAAAAAACTGTGTAGGTATATAATATTCCTTGTATTTGTGGTAAATCATACACAGGAGAAACATCAAGACCACTAGAAGTAAGAAAGTCAGAGCATAAGAATAACTTGAGAAATAGAGACATACAGAAATCAAAAATAGCATAACATGTATGTACAATCCAAGGAGATCACATTATGGATTGGAGTAATACAAAGATTCTAATGACAGAACCTGATTTTATGAAAAGGAAACTTAAGGAGTCAACTTGTATTTTATTGAACAGAGAATGCAATTTTGCAAATTGCTCAATTGGTATTGACCATATTTGGCTAGATTTATTGAAAAAGGAGTTGGAACCTGGAAATTTCTATGCGAAGTAAAACTATGTTAGCTATGATTTTTAAATACTGTCAATGTGACAAATCTTGAATTTCACAAAATAACTATCAACAAAATAATTCTAACGATTTTCATTGAGCGTCTGACGAAGGAGTCTGATATAGACTCCGAAACGTTACGATATAGTTGTTTCTTCGTTGATGTTGTTTCGTTGTTGTTTGTTAGCCAACATTGTTCAATTGATTGCTTCTGACCAATATCCTGTGTTTCTTACGCAGAAGCAAATCACAAAATAATTAATTTTTATTTTATAGATATTTTTCAGAGTTTGGGAGAGAAAACCCAGAAAAAAACCGTTCAATAATGAGTATACCTCCCACAGGATCCTTTAATGATTACATATTAACTGCATTCCTGGGGTTGCAAAATGGCGAACGCAACATTATAGTCCTCAATCGCATTCAGATGCACAACCAACCCTGAAAATTGTAAGTAACCATTTTCTCTTTCAGTTCGAAAGTTATCATGTCAACATAATTGGGAAAAATGATAACACGCTTTTCCCTAGAATATGCGCGCAAAAATGTTACAAATGGAATAAAAAATCCATTCAAAGTTCTTAATTTGATGTCCACTTCAAGTATATCCGGAATGCGATATGGATCATTAAATAACAAGCGCTCTAAAGCGCACGAGCTCATTTAAAATTTTTTGTGCAAATTATGCTATCTTATCATGTTATTATGTTATCTTATCATTTCCGACAATGGTCTCAAACGAATTAGAAGTCAAATTCACGATAACTTACAAACGGAAAGCTACTGGCAATTTTAAGGAAAGGTTGCGACGGTTAAGTTCGCTGATGTGTTAAATCTACCAAAGTGTTTAAGAGTTGTACCTACTCATCTTTTTGTTGTTACTTCCTCTATAACTCGATAAATATATATCCGATCAAATTGAATCGTAGCAATTTCTTGTGGATCTCATGACTAGAAAAAAATAAACTTTTGATAAAAATTTCATATGTCAGAAATTATGTGTCAGGCTTACTAGACTGCAGATTTTTTGGCAAGCTCTGGTGTACCCCAAGGTTCACATCTAGGCCACTTTTTTATAATCTATATCAACAATATTTGTGCTTGCCTAAAATAACCTTAGGTTTCTATATATGCGGATTTTATTAAGTCAGAAATGAATTGGACTCCAACAGGACTTGAATAGTTTTTTTGAATTTTGTGAAGTTAATCAGTTATCTTTCAAGTATTCTAAATGTAGAAAAATAACATTCACAACAAAAACTGATTTGCCTGGAGGGCAAATTATCATTTTTGGCGCTCTAGTTCCTAGGAACTGAGTGCTTATCTATTTGCCCAAATGTCTGTAATTTTCGAATTTTTCGATGAAAATGGTCTTAAACGATTTGTTTCGACTCACTGATCAAGAATCCGTGGTCGAAATTCATTCTGTCCGGCCGGCCGTAGGCACGATAATTCTCGAACGGAATGAACTAGAGAGTTAAAATTTTCAGAGTAGGTTTGGGGGATAAATATCTCGGCTGAGTTCGTTATTGGGCAAAATCGGACAGATGGTTTAGTAGTAAAAAAAAAATTTTTTTTTACAAAACAAATTCCAAATTAAATTTATTTTAATGAGCGGTTTTATCATAAGAATCCATTCATATCATTTTTAACTCTAACAAGCTAATACTTTCGGAGATATGATTTTTCAAAATTTTAATAATAAATCGTATTTCAACGTTGTCACAGAATGATATAATTCTATGTATGAATTGTCCTAATGTCAACTTATGTTCCTGTGACATTACATTATCTAATCAATCGAAGAATTGTGAGCGAAGTGAGAAAAATCTCAGTTGTTTGCTCCGAAATTAGTTTTTCTCAGAAAAGTCTTACATTTCGGAACGGAACATGAAGTTAGTAAGAGATCTGAGAGTAGTGAGACTGCTTTTCATCCATAGACATAGATATAACTGTCGAACGGAATGAGGTAGGTAGTTGAAATTTTCAGAGTAGATTAGGGAGATGAATATCTCGGTTAAGTTCGTTATTGGGCAAAATTGGCCAGATTTAATTTGATTTCTTCCATGGTGCAGTTCTCATTCTCATGATTGCTCATTTAATCTTGATAAATAAACTATTATTTGAATTGAATTTCCTTTATGATGCGGTTATATCATATGAATCCATTGATATTATTCCCAACTCTGAGAAACCAATACTTTCGGAGATATAATTTGTCTGTTTGAACTAGAGCGCCAGAAAGCTCCTGTCCACAGGGCTTGAACCCATTTTTTGTGGACTGCGTTTTACATTTGGGAGTGACCTATTATTTTAAATTATTATTTGTTACGCGTGTGCATGATTTATTCAGAGCTTCTCGCTTTCCTTAAGCGAAAACGTAAGACTGTTTTCACAATATTTAATGCTATAGTCGCAGGTCGCAGCAGTTATTTGGGCACAACGATATAATGTTTGCACAACGATACAATGTTTACATTCATAGATTGGAATGCATACAAACAAATTTCTTAAAATATATAGTGTGGAAGTTCAATATAATATTATAATATTGCTCGGCTTGCCGGCTGCAGTGCATCAGATTTATACAGATTTTTTGTCTCACCCTAAGAGAACAGACCGGTACTTTGTGAAGTATGCTCCCTACACAAAATATTGCACCAAGTATAAGTATCTCCTGAAATTGATGGAAGCCTTGAATTCACAGTTCGCTCAAGGGACGGCATCAGATACCCTACTCTTTTCTACGATCCATTCCGGAGAACAAATTACACGCATTATCCATTATGTAGAATTTTGAATGCCCATGATCGGTGTTACTCTGGGGTTAATATTTTTGCTTTGAGCTTGCAGCAATTCAGGGACAGGGCAAGGTTCTTATTATTGAATACTTAATTTTGTTTTTTTTCCTCATATGGCTGTTGAGGATTCATTTTTGCTCGTATGTTCCGGGGGAACATCGCATTATCATTTTCACCCTAAAAGTAACTACACTCTTGTCCACTACAGTTTTTTGTCGTCTGGCCTATGTTTCGGAAACAAAGTTTCCATCTTCAAAGACGAAGCGTTACTGACGTTAGTTACGCTTCGTCAAGAGTATAGTTCCTTTTTATGTGTTCATAATAAGTCCACAGTGAACTCAAAATAGAATATGCGTTATCATTTTGCCCAAATTTCTGTAATTTTCGAATTTTTTGCCGAAAATGGTCTCAAACGATTGGGTTCAACTACCTGATGAAGAATTCGAGGTCAAATTTGATTATGTCCGTGCGGCCGTTGTCACGATAACTTGAGAACGGAAAGAGATAGCGACTTGAAATTTTCAGGATAGGTGGCGCGTCCCAATACGACGAACAAGTTCGTTAATGGGCATAAGACCAACGGTTTCCGAGTGATAATTTTGTTTTCAACCAATACGAATCCGATCGAATTGAAACTTGGTGAGTAGTTGTAGAATACAAACATAAGGACGTTTGTGAAATTTTGTAAGAATCGTATCACTAGAAAATTAAAGAAAAATGATTAAAAAATATTATTTATGTCACGATAACCTGAAAAAGAAAAGCGATAGCGACTTGAAATTTTCAGGTTAGGTTGTGCATCTGAATGCGACGTTTGGGATTGTCTATACACGTAGAATCGGCCAAACGGTTTCGGAGTTATACCCATTTGAAATTTGGTTGTTATTTCCTCAATAACTCGTAAAACACCAAACCGATTTGATTCAAACATGGTAATTAGTTGCAGAATGCCAACGCGAAAATTCTTGCGAAATTTCGCTAGAAAATTTTAAAAAAATCATTGAAAACAATTCTATATATCAGTAAGTATTCGTCCGACATCACTGAAATTGCAAGATCCTTCAAAACCTAACTCTTCTGCCAAGTTCCAAGTTTGAACACGATCGGATATATATTATTGAAGATCCGAGCAGCCTTGTCTGAGTGCAGTAGCTGGATGAGTGACCGTTGCCTCGATAACTTTCGAACGAAAGGAGATAGGGACTTTTTTTTCAGGGAAGGTTGCGCATCCGAATGGGAGAGTAACGTTCGTTTTTGGGCATAATCGGTTCAACAGTTTCGGAGTAATAACCACCTGGAATATTATTTTCTCAATAACTCAAAAAATATAGACGAATTGAAGCTAATTAGTTGTAGAATATCGACATAAAGACGTGTATAAAATTTTGTGAGAACCGTACCCCTAAAAAATTTTAAAAAAATTACGAAAGAAAAATTGGTTCAAGCACTGACGTGAAGTCAGGAGCTTTTCGCGTATGTTCTATTGTCAATTCTCCTGTATTGGACACTCTTAATCGAATTTACCATGATAAATTCTATTGTTCGTTATCCTGTATTGGACACTTTCGAATTTACCATGGTTAATTCGATTAAGATTGTCCAATAGAGGAGAACGGACAATAGAATTTGGTTTTGGAGTAACAAAAACATGTTTTTCTTACATTACAAATTCCAAATTCCAATTTTTTTAAGATGCAGGTTCATCATAACAATCCACTGATATCATTTTCAACAAGCTGATACTTTTGGATATGTTTTTTCAAAATTTCAATAATAAATCGAATCTACTTCTATGTTTCCACAGAATGCTGGAATTGTCACATTTATTTCTAGTTCTTTACTCATGATATAAAATATCCCTCCAGTTCTAGAAACCAAAGTGAAATTTTTGGGTGATAATATTATAATGCCCTTGAATAATCCATATGATGATGGAAACATATACTTTGGTAAGTTTATTGATTTGGGTTCAGAATATCTCCAGTAAAAACAGAACTGAAGTATTGGCCAAGTTTTAATCGATATAATATAATTTTCAGAGTAGATTTGAGGAATGCATATCTCGGATAAGTTCATTATTGGGTAGAATCGGTCTGGTGCTTTCGGAATAATAATTGTAGGCACTCTTGTTTTTCCTTTGAAATGACACTATTTGAATTTAATTTCTTTCATGATGCAGTTCTATCATAAGAATCCATTGATATTATTCCCCACTCTGAGAAACCAATACTCTTGAAAATATGAATTGTCAAAGTTTGAACAAGAGCGCCAAAGCTCCTGTCCACAGGGCTTTCTCACTTTTCATTTAAAAAAATTATCATGATTGTGATGTGTCGATATTAATTAGTGGTTTGAGTTTTTCCTGTTTGTATCCAAAGTGTAGAAATAAATAAAAATAAATAAAAAAATAATGTATGTACTACGTAAAGAAAACTGTGAAAATGTCACGAGTTATATATTTTCGATATACAACGCTGAAGCTCTACATTTGGGCATAATAAACCGAAATCAACCATTTAGGTCATCTCTTAATTAAATTCTCAAGATGAGCGAACGGCATTTCGGAAAGCCCTCGATATCAAAAGAAACCTTGCAGGATATCTCGTAGTGGAAATTCGACGATGAAAACGGGCCAGCTCTCGGCTTCCGGTGTAACCGCAGCGCTTCCCCAATTGAAATCAACAGGATACGGATGGAAGTGGCAATGAATCAAGGCTTACTGCGGGTTTCTGGCAGCAGCGGTGGCACTTTTCACTTTCAGGAGATGAGCGTCCAGATAAGGCGATATATGCTTTTACATACGTATATATTGGTGCCACAGTTGAGGCCGTTAGCGAGCATGCTTTGGTAAACACCCAAGGTCGACTTTTTCTACGATATTTACGCATGCTGTCAAGGGTAGATAAAGGATGGTTTCGGATTGGAAATGATGGAAATTGTAGAGATGTAGGTATACATAAATATCTGGGGTATTTCTTCCCCGCAGTTTGTATTTAAAGAATGTACAGGATAGTTCTGAATCGGTTAGCAAACCAGCATTCCCAGATTTGTCTTCGGACAAAACAGTCTTTGAAACTTTTTGAGTAAAAAAAGGGGAATTTTTCCTGAGAAAGTAGGAAGTACTAAAAAAATTCTTAAAAACATTGAGGTGGAGTTAGGAGCTTTTGCGCGTATGTTCCATTGTCTATTCACGCCTCATAAAAAGTCGATCGAGCTAAAATTCAGTACCCGATTGTAAAATGGCATCTCAAAGGTATGTGCGGAATTTGAACGGATAATTTCTGAAATATAACATTTTGGAAGGAAACATTTTTAAGCACGTTAGCATTCTACAAATAATTACCAAGTTTTAATTTGATCGGATTCGTATAATTATTTTGAGTTATTGAGGAAATAACAACGTTTAAGATGGGTATAACTCTGAAACCGTTTGGTCGATTATCCCCAATAACGAAATCAACTTCTTGGTTGAGTTAGATATTTGGCAAAATCGGCTTAGTGGTTTCGGAATAACGAAAAAAAAATTTTTTTTTTAGATTTCAAATTAATTTTTTTCATTTTAATTTTTCATCATAAGAATCCATTGATATCATTATCAACTCTAACCAACCACATCTTTCGAAGATATGATTTTTAAAAGTTTTAATAATTAATCGTAATTTTAAGATTTCATAGAATGTTCTAATTATAATTTGTTGATGTATATAAATCCGACCAATGAGGTGAGACATAGGCCTACGTTTCGAATTTAATTTTTGGTGATCTTGTTCCTCCGAACAGAATGCTTATTAATTTGTTTTCACAAGAATGAGATAATCCATACTCCTCGATTGAATAATATAACAATGCCTGGGAAACAGTTTGACAATGCCTCATGCGAATAGCGAACGGAGACAGATATAAAGTCTATGATCCCATTGACTTTCTGTGAACGTTACCTACGGATAATTATTATGATTATTCTGTCAGTTGTACTCACATATAAACTATTCGACTTGAGATTTTCATGGAAACGAATGGATTAATGGATATTTATAGAATTTTCAATTATAATAATATTTCAATAAATCCCATATGTGTGAAATGTGAGTATCAAACAAATACACCATCTTTAGTAAATTGAGCTTCATCACTGAAGATTGTCCTATAGAAAGTAATTATATGATTGGCGATCCAATATGAGAAATTTAAACTTAAAATTTTATCGCCAGGTTCTAACGGTTGTACATGTACAGGGTGGATAAATCATTCCTAACTCTTACGGTGGGTTTCACAAGGCTATGACAGCTCTTAATTGACAAATCACTGTGATTCTATGTCAATTTACAGTTAATTTTTGATGCAACCACCGAATTAAATCCACAATTAAGTTAATCGAAGCTTCCATATATATGATTAGTCAAAGTTTGAATAATTACTGGCTATAGTAGTTTGCCAAGAGCGCCAAAGCCCCTGACCACAGAGATTTCCCACTTTATTTCGAAAAATTTACCCTTAGGCGTTCTACAATTATTATCAGGTTAAAATTGGATCGGATCTGTATTTCTTTAGTTACTGAGGAAATAACAGCAATATTTCTGATGACTATAATTCCAAAACTGTCTGGCCGATTAGACCTATTGAAGAACTTAATTGTCATACAAGTATTCGCATCCTAACCTGGAAATTTGCAAGTCACTATCTCTTTTCGAAAGTTGTCGCAATAACGATCACCCATCCAGATACTGAACTCGCCCAACGCTACACGGTTTCCAATTCAATATCCACAACACTACAGATCCGATCGTCTTCAAATTTGGAATTAGGCTGTAGAATTAGGTTTTGAAGGCTGTCGCAGAATTTTAGTGAAGAGAGATGTATAGTTTTTGAAATATAGAATATTGTTCAATATTCTCTTTTGATTTTCTAGTTATTCGATCTTCATTTAATTCCGCACAAGTCTTTGTGCTGGCTTACTACGACTGGTTACCAAGTTTCAATTCGATCTGATCTATATATTGTTATTATGAGTTATTTGGAATATAACATTTCAACTCCCAAACAGTTTGGCTTATTAACGGTGGGTTCCATGAAAGTTTGACTGTCCCTAATTGCCACAATAGCGTGATTCTATGTCGATTTCCAGTTAATTTTTAATGAAACCATCGAATTTGATCTATACAGGGTGAGTCTTTGACCACTGCATTAATTTTAACCAAAGATTCCTCTCATCAAATGAAACACTTTTTTCATTTACCATTTTGCCAGATTCGGCTCAGGTAAAAAGTTAAGAGCGTTTAAAAATTTCACAATGTGCTAATACACTCCCGCATAAAAATTATCTATGAAATTGTTGGCGGACGAGAATAAGGCATGGTAACGTGGTTTACAGCTTGATTCGGGATTCCAACGCTCAGGGACGGATCCATAAAAGTAGTGAAATTTCTGGAGTTTTCCATTTTAAAACATTCAATGAAGAATATCTCGAAAACGGTGCGTTTAAGGAGAAATGATGAAGAATAATATAATGTTCTAAAATGATGTAATACTCATGAAATGACTCAAGAAAAACTTTATATGCTTTCTTTATGCTAATTTCGTTTAGTTTTATGAATCCACGAGTTCATAACTAGAAAACCAGTAGAAGTAGAAAATAACTAATATTTGGAAAATATGTATCATAGTTATAGGAAACTTATAGGAAACACGCCAACATTCATTTTATTCGAAAAAAGGATGTCAAAGCTACAAAATAAAAACTGATTTTTTTTCAAAATTTCAACAGCCTGTATGTTTTTACCTGAGCTGAATTTGGAAAAATGTTAAATGAAGAAAGTATTTCATTTGATGAGAGGAATCTTTGGTTAAAATTAATGCAGTGGTCAAAGACTCACCCTGTATAATTAAGCTAATGGAGCTTTATGCAACCCAGTGTCAGCCTAGTACCTAACTGCTGTCAGTTTTCCCAAATGTCCCAAATGAATAGGTTTCGAATATTTCACTGAAAATAGTCTCAAACGATTAGGTTCAACTTACTGATGAAGAATTAGAGGTCAAATTTGATTCTGTCTGGCCGGCTGTTACCACGATATTATTCGACTTGAGAACGGAAAGAGATAGCGACTTGAAATTTTCAGGGTATTCGACGAATCGAAATGCGACGGTTAGGTTTGTTAATGGGCATAATCGGCCGAACGGTTTTCAAGTCACTAAATTTATTTTCAAACAATACATATCAAATTGAAACTTGTAATTAGTTGTAGAATACCAACCCAAAGAACCCAAAGACGTATGTGAAATTTCGTGAGGATCGTATCACTAGAAAATTAAAAAATATATATTATTACAGTGGACCTCCGGTAATCCGGCCCCCGTCTTATCCGGCGCCCCTTGTAATCCGACATGCGTATCACTACTGAAATATGTATTTTGATCGGTAATTTGTCAGATTACAAGGTACTTTTTTTCAAAGAATTCCGGACTGTAGGGGATCTTAGGTGGTACTCTAAAATCTGACAAATTCAATAGTCCGACACTTCCTTGCAAAACGTTTGTCTTTTTGGACCCCCTACCGTGGGTCCATTGTATTATATGTATCTCACGATAACTTGAGAATGGAAGGAGATAGCGCAATTTTCAGGGCAGGTTGGCATCCGAATGTAATATATATATAAGTTCTTTAAAAGCATAATCGGTCAGAGGGTTTTGGAGTTATACCTATCTGAAATTTGGTTGTCATTTCCTTACTAACTCAAAAATACGAATCTGATCCAATTCAAGCATTGTAATTAGTTCTACAATGCTGACACGCAAATTTGTGCGAAATTTCAAGATTAAATTCAATAGAAAATTTAAAAACTAATCTATATCTTATAAACTATCCCTCCGATATCACTAGAATTTTGCGAGAGTCTTGAGAACGAAATATGCAGCCAAGTTCCAAATTTGGACACGATCGGGTCTATATCGTTTTGAGATCCGATCAGCCTTGGTTGAGTTCGGTAGCTGATTGGGTGACCTCTGCCACGATAACTTACGAATTGAAAGAGATAGCAACTTGAAATTTTCAGGGTAGGTTGCGCATTCAAATGGGACAGTAAGGTTCGTTGTTGGGCATAATCGACTTCGGTGTTATACCCATCTTAAATGTTGTTGATATTTCCTCAATAACTCTAAATATGCAAATCCGATCCAATAAAAACTTGGTTATTACTTGGAAAATACTGAAACACTACTTTTCGTGAATATCGCATCACTAGAATAAAAATAAGAAAAAAATTCTCAAAAATGTTTGCATTTCAGAAACTGATCGTCAGAATCCGCTGAAATTTCGCACATACCTTCTAGCCCCCATTTTACAAAAGAGTACCGAATATCAGATCGATTGACGCCGAACGAGACGTCAATAGATAATGAAAATCCAAGCAAGAGATCCTGACTACCCGATAGTCGTTTTTCAGAAACTTTCACTCAGTGAGTACTCAGAGAGATTGAGTGAAGAATCAAAATCCATGCAGGCGATACTTCCAGCGAAATTAAAGCGTCGAAAAAATTACACGTTAACTTCGTCGAAAGCGCGAACAATAATCGAGGAAGCTGCTCTAATCGTATTCCCAAGCCTCCGGAACTTTTTCGCTTAATGCCCCCCAGATAACCACAATTTCCTGGTGCTCGGCACAACCCTACATCACCTAGCTGCGTCGTTGACATCGAGATTGTTTATTGGCGAAGGCCAAGAGAGCTCGCTACTATCTACATTCAGCAATAACATGATTTACTGGCCGATATAGAGACGCTGCAGCGTCGCCAGTTGCGGCGCGCCGTCGGATAACGCTCTCGACGTCGCGATTTATGGATCCGTTTGCTGAAATACGATGCCCGATTTTAATTATCGCCACCATTCAAATTAAATAAAACATCGTAATTCAGTTGAAGCGGCACCGCTGGCGCTGGTTAAAAAGGGGAGGGAATGGGGCGAGGAGTACGTTGGTGCTGATAATCTGCGAGCGTCGCTCTTTTTGCAGTTCCGTTTTTGTTGCGATTATTGTTTAATATATTGTTCGACCATGATTACTTTTGGTGGATGCAGTTTGCGAGAGTTAGGAATTAATCCACCTTCTATTAGGTTAGGTTAAATGCGGTTTGTGATTGAAGAAATTAAATATGAGTTGATAGGTATCTGAAGATATCACGCGAAAAGGGTCACATTTCTTACTTTTGACAGAAAATTAATATGAAACTTTGAAGATTAAGGCAGCAAAGATTTCATTATAAGTAAGAAGTATAGACAGTGACTCTTCAACATAAATAATTGGTTAAAGCCCTGTGGACAGGAGCTTTTTGGCGCTCTTGTTCAAACAGACAAATTATATCTCCGAAAGTATTGGTTCCTCAGAGTTGGGAATTATATCAATGGATTCCTATGATAGAAATGCAACATGAAAGAAATTGAATTTAAAAAAAGTGTCGTTTAAAAAAAATGCTTCAAAAATTATCTTATAAAAAAAAGAGCAATCTACAATGCTTCAATGCCATAATGCTTCAAAAATTGTCATTAAATTTATTTATCAAGATTAAATGAGCAATCTGCAATGATTCGAGGAATGGGTTGTTGCAACCTCGATGCATAGTTTTCACAACTCGAAATACCATCGAAATGTCTAGAGCAAGGCTGGAGACAATCGTAGCAGATTGTCCATTTATTCCTGATATTTGAGTAGGTAGAGGATAAAGAACAAATTATTTATTTTGATAGTTCAAAATATATTAATAAAATACTATCCTCTTTTCATAATTTTAAATTTAAGTTCATACCACTAACACATTATTTTCTTTATTATGAACCTTAACTCAAGAAAAAATGATTGATACACAAATGTAGAACCATATTTCAGTATTTTTTGCTAGCAACATTATGAAAATACTGTATATAGGAGCATGTCTCAGTACTTAAGGGAGTAAAAGGTAATATTAACCTCAGTGGTCAACGAACAGTAATTTCTTCTGATGATTCCATTATGTTCTTCTTTCCTATTGCCTCCATAAACTACATCAAAACAGTCTTGTATATATTCACAAATTCAAGAATCGAATACTTGCTTTCCAAGAGAAAATAACAACTCCGAATTTACAATCTCTAATAGCTAGAAAAGATGACATTTATGAATAGTGATCACAGACAGATTCTGTGTTTACATTCTGTGAATACATAGAACTTACGATGTATTATTGAAACTTTGAAACATCACATCTCCGAAAGCATATTAAAAAGATTTAATTCAAAAGTTGTAATGTAAAAAACAATATTTTTTTTTGTTACTCCGAAACTATTGGAGCGATTTTGCTCAGTAACGAACTCAACCGAGATATTTATCACTCAAACCTACTCTGAAAATTTCAACTGTCTAGCTCATTCCGTTCGAGAGTTATCGTGTTAACGGCCGGACAGATCAGTGAGTCAAACCAAATCGTTCAAAACCATTTTCAGCCAAAAATTCGAAAATTACAGACATTTGGACAAATTCATAAGCACTCTGTCCGAGGAACAAGAGCGCCAAAAAGGGGAATTCAATTTTTGACAATCCATATCCCCGAATGTATTGGTTTCTCAGGGTTGAAAATCATATCAATGGATTGTTATAATAGAACTGCACCATAAAAGAAATTGAATTGAAATAATAAGTTATTTATTAAGATTAAATGAGCAATCTGCAATGATTAAACCTCGTGGAATGGGTTGTTGCAACCTCGGTGCATAAGTTTTCACACCTCGAAATACCTAAGGAAAGTATCATCGATATGTCTAGAGCAAGGCTGGAGACAATCATAGCACACTATCTATTTATTCCTGATATTTGAATAGGTATAGGCTGACGAACAAATACAATCCTCTTTTCATAATTTAATAGTTACCACTAACACATTCATTCTGTATTAAGAGCGTTAACTTAAGAAATAATATTTGACTACAAATGCAGATCAATATTTCAGCATTTTTTTTGCTAGCAACATTATGAAAATACTGTATATTATAGGAACATGTCTCACTAATTAAGGAAGTAAAAGGTAATATTGACCTCGGTGATCAACAAACAGTCATTTCTTTTGATGATTCCATTATGTTGTTCTTTCCTATTGCCTTCATAAACTACATCATTAAAAGGATCAAATTTTGAATTTTGTATTTGTAAATATTAACAAATTCAAGATGCGGAACTGATTGTTTTCCCTCACAAAATATTTCCAAAGTACGAATTATATAAACAAATAAAATTACATGAATGAACAGTGAACACAGATAGAACACAGACAGATAGAACTCGCATTCTATGAAAACATAGAAGTACGATGTATTATTGAAATTTTGAAAAATCATATCTCCGAAAGGATTAGCTTGATGGAGTTGAGAATAACATCAATGGATTCTTATGAAGGAACTGCATCTTAAAAAATTTTTATTTGAAATTTGTAATGTAAAAAAAAATGTCTCGTTACTCTGAAACTATTGGGTCGATTAAGCCCAAGATCGGACTTAACTGACATATTTATCTCTCAAACCTAATCTGAAAATTTAAACTGTGTAGCTCATTCCGTTCGAGAGTTATCGTGCCTACGGCCAGCCGTAGTTTTTTGCCACTTTACGGCAATCCGATCAATACAAAACTTCGCATAAATATGAACTTCATGATTCTACAATTTGTTGCTAAATTTCAGATAGATCGCGTGATCGGTTCCGGAAATATTCATAAAAAATATTATGACTAAAAATGTGCACTCCGAAACCACTTGGAGGATTTCGCCTGTTCACGAAATTGTCCGAGATATTTACGCTTTGAACCCTCCCTGCAAAATTCAATCATCTTACTCCTTTCGTTCGGGAGTCATCGTGCCTACGGCCGGCAGGAATGGCCTGACAGAATTGATTTTATCCACGGATTCTTGATCGGTGTGTCGAACCAAATCGTTTAAGACCATTTGCAATCAAAAATTCGAATATTACAGACATTAGGGCCAATTGAGAAGCACTCTAATCCGAGGAACAAAAGCGCTAATAAAAAAATTACTGACGTGAATTCAGTGCTCTTTGGTGCAGTTTTCCATTATTACATAATTTAATTCGAATTGATCAACATGACGTCAGTGCTTTTTAGAATTTTTCAAAACGTCAAAAATATAATTTGCAGAAATCGGGTAGGATTATTTTTTATTGTGATTGTATTCATAAGCACTTTAGCATTGTAAATCAGATGGAAATTTAAATATGAATAAATCAAATAAATCTTTGAATTAACATGAAAATTTTCGTAAAAATTCCACTTACATCTTCTTGATAGATGATCCACATAACAATGCTTTGATACTGAATTATTTCCATATCCACGCCCCATTACATGAATCAATAACCAACAACTGATAAATAAACGTTCAAAACGTACGTTCATGCCTCAATGGATCACCAAGGTATGCATTAACCATCCAACCACAGTGCGTCAGCGTCTATTTGTGTTACGACAAGATTTCGCAAAGGCTTAGGCTGGTTTTCCTGTCACGCTGACGGTCGGCGCTGACGGTCAGCGCTGATCGGTCAGCTCGGATCCTTTTAGCATCACGCTGATCACATTGAGAAATAGAAGGATGCTATTGTCTCTGGCTCACTGAATGTGGAGGCTTGTCGGCGCCAGCTAGTCAGCGGCGCCGACGCGCCGGTGCGTACGTGCGCGTATATAGCTCAGCGCTGACGGCCGTCAGCGCTGCGTGACTCGAAAACGCTACCTATAGCTACATACATATTGACCCATCAGCGCCGACCATCAGCGTGACAGGAAAACCAGCCTTAGTGCTTAGTATTCCTTGGAAGTGCTCGGGAGCACTTAAGGAATTACTAAGCACTGAGCCTTTTTATGAAGTTCCTGAATTACAAAGCACTAAGCACTGGTTTTAAAAAGTGACCAGGAGCATAAAAATGCTTCAAGCACTAAGCACAATGCTTTGACTCAGCTCTGATCTCAAGGTTATTCTTCCCCTGTTGAATTAATCATTGACATATGCATGAGTTTACCAGTTGAATAGTGGTGATTGCTGAATTGTGACGTATAGGTGGAAGTGGTGCAACTTCCCAAAAAAGGACCGGATAATTTTTTATCGGTGAAATACTTATATAGGGATTGCAATCTGGCGTGATTTTCAATCCGGCCGGATTTTATCGGATTTTCAAGAAGCCGTCCAGATTTTACCGGATTTTCAAGAATCCGGCCGGATTTATCAAATCAAGACTGTTTTCTCTTTCCTGTCCAGAATGAATAAGTGAGAAAATCAAACATGATTTCACTTCGTAAGGTAGTTGATTGAAAAACATATAAACAAAATAAACTTTATTTCTAATGTAATGATGAACAAATAAAATTCAAATTACATAATGTGTTTCTCTGGCCTACATTTCTAGATTTCACATTAACAAAATATTGAAGGAATATTCAAATTTTAATAACAAATGGAGTTTCTCAGTCTTACACTTTTTCACAGCTTTCGCAGTATCAAAATATCAAATGAATAAAGTGCTATGAAATTGAGATCATGGTTTTGTGAATCTGTCTCTTGTATTGCACAAGGAGCAAATATCAATTTTGCAGACACATATCAATCAGCAAACTTCTACCTTTCCTGCCTAGGCAGCAAAGTAACGACTTTCCTGTCTGAGCAGTAAAATGATTATTCTCAATGGGAATAAAACATTTGATATTTTTTGACAAAAAAAATAACAAATTTATCTCAATATGCTTTGCCACTTCCCTTATTTCCGGATGAGTAAGTACTTCTAAGTCGCTATCACCGCCCATAATATAAATATACATTTTTCCACAAAACTGTCAGAAATTTCATAAGTTGTCAAACTATAATTATTATGGACATATACATTTCCATAGCAACCAATCATTCCAACAATTACGATTTCTATCAAATTTTGTTTCAATTTATCACTACAGGAAAAATAAAAAGATTTTTGAAATTGTGATAATTTGCAAATACAATATCCTACATGTATAATAATCAACAATCGGAGGAAAAAATATAGGTTCAACTCGGCAGCAAAGTAGATTGACTGCCTAAGCTGAATTCCTATCCTATATATATATGAACTATCAGCCGCAGTAGTCTACTACTTTGCTGCCTAGTAAAACAAATAAGTATATGCCAATGAACATTACTACTTTTGATTTTGGAAAAAGGATCTTAAAAACAAATGGTGTTTATTGAGTCATCTGTCTGTAGACTTCTTATGCTACAAATATAGCCAGCTCTTTCAGCTTTCGACCTTGACAAAAATATTAATGAAGAACGAGCCGAATTAGACACAAAACAAGGGCAGAAATGCAGTGGAGTTGGTGAGGCCGGGAAGAACTTCAAGTTCCAGAAGAATCAGCATTAATTTCTTGGCTAAAATGACAAAAATTACTATGACAGGTTCCGGTACCGGATTCGGTATATTGGTACTGGATCCGGTATATTGGTACCGGATCCGGTATAGGCTAAATGATGCCGGACCCACCGGATTTCCGGTCCAGATTGTAATCCCTATACTTATATCAACTAACCGAACATAATATTTTCGATCATATTATTTAGATATTTCAAAAATGCGAAACAGCTGTATGTTCAAAACAAAATGTGGAAAGTTGAATGATTAATTTTACTTATCTGCAAAGTTGATTATTTATAAAATTTACTTTTTCTATGAAATTGCGCATTTTTGTAATGACGTACTCCATATCACTCAAAATGGAGATAAAGCACTAAATATTTTTGAGCCTTTTACAGCGTTATCACTTTAATAATTCAAATAACAGAAAAAAACCATTTGACTGATAAAACTTCCCTATATAAGTAGCATACGATAGTTTTAAATGGATTTGTTAAGGTTTTACTTTTTCAGATAAAATATTTTTCATGGAGGTGATACACATATTTTTTATTTTTCTTGCGATATCACAAGGACCACATTTGACTTATTCTCTGAACTGCAAATACTGCAACAGCTCAGTTGATAAGTCTGGTTGCCGTTCTGGTACCGAAACTACCAAGTTATGTCCACCAGATGAAGATGCTTGTTATGAGGAGTATTTGTTGGGCCCGAGACATACTGATGTTCCACTATATAGAAGAGGGTGTGCTACAATCGACTGGTGCGATCAACAGAGAAAAACACATTATGAATCCCTGAGGAATTGCAGAACATGCGTAGAGGATAACTGCAACACTGGTGCACTTTCACCTGATGACAGTAAGTGCAGGAAAAACTTCATTTCATATCCATTCTTCAAAATAAGTCTTATGCTTACTGATTTTTACGTTACTGTTGACTTTATATTTTATCGTCCATTTTTTCTTCGATACGGTTATATTTCAGAAGATATTAATTTTTGAAATTTCCAATTTTGGCGCTCTTGTTCCTCGGAACAGAGCGCTTATCAATTTGCCCAAATGTCTGAAATTTTACAATTTTTTGATGGAAATGGTCTTAAACGATTTGGTTGGACTCACTGATCAAGAATTGTAGTAAGTTCGTTATTGGGCAAAAACAATTTTTTTTACAAATTTGAAATTCATTTTTTTCAAATGCAGTTTCCCTATGAGAATCCATTGATATAATTTTCAACTCTAAAAAAATAATACTTTCGGAGAAATGATATTTGCAAAATTTCTATAATACATCGTACTTCTATGTTTTCACAGACTGCGAATTATATCTGTCTGTGTTCACTGTTCATATGTCATCTTGTCATACCTATAAGGCCCTCTTGCATGAATAAGGGTTATCCTAATTGACTTCGAGTTAAATCTAATCCTAGGGTTAAATTGATGATTTGTCTTGAACCTTCAAGAGTTAGAGCCTAGCTCTGAGTTAAAATTATAGAAATTTAACCCCGCAAATTGGCAGGGCTAAATCGCTAACTCCGGGTTAGCGATGTCAAAATTGACATTTTAAATTTAAATAGACTCGATTTGTGATGAACTTCTGGTTATTTATATGTACTTAATTTCTGATCTTTACCTTAGTGTCGCTCTCAGGTTTTTTGAACAATTTTTTCTTGGATAGAATTTTGCAAGACATACCAATCTCCACTCAAGAAAACTGTACAGGGTTGGGCGAAGTCTCGAAGGAAATTCATGTTTTTGCGCAAATATTCTGGGGAACATCGCGTTATCACTTTACCCGAATATTTTGCCGAAAATGATCTCAAACGATTGGGTGTAATGGTATAATCGGTCCAATGGTTTCCGAGTAATAATTTTGTTTTCAACCAATACAAATACGATCGAATTGAAACTTGGTGAGTAGTAGTAGAATACAAGCGAAAAACGTTTTTAAAATTTTGTGGGAGTCGTACTACTAAATAATAAAAAAAAAATATTTATGTCACAATAACCTGCGAACGGAAAGAGGAAAGGACTTCAAATTGTAGAATGCCAACGCAAATTTTTTTGCGAAATTTTGTGAGGATCGTATAACTAGAATATTTTAAAAAATCATTGAAAAAAATTCTATTTATGAGGAAGTATTCGTCCGACATCGCTGAAATTTTGCGAGAGCTTCCAAACTCAACTCTACTGCCTAGTTCCAAGTTTGAACACGATGAGAACTATATTGTTGGAGATGCGAGCAGCCTTGTGTGAGTTCAGTAGCTGGATGGGTTACCGTTGCCTCGAAAGAAAAGAGATAGGGACTTTCAGTTTGCAGGGTAGGTTGCGCATCCGAATGAGAGAGTTAAGTTCGTTGTTGGATTT
Organism: Halyzia sedecimguttata; assembly: GCA_937662695.2. Lineage (NCBI taxonomy): Eukaryota > Metazoa > Arthropoda > Insecta > Coleoptera > Coccinellidae > Halyzia > Halyzia sedecimguttata. The sequence continues at coordinate 64,091,682 of OW569415.2, read as the reverse complement.
AATTTGTCCAACGGTTTCGGCGTTATACCCAACTGGAATATTATTTCCTCGATAACTCGATCGGATTGAAGCTTGAAACTAGTTGTAGAGTATCGACATAACGACGTGTATAAAATTTTGTGAGGACCGTATCACTAGAAAATTTAAAAATAATTTCGAAAAAATATTATGTATCTCACGATACCTTGAGAACGGAAAGAGATAGTGACTTGCTATTTTCAGGGTAGGTTGCACATCCGAATGCGACATTTAAGTTCGTTAATTGGTATAATCGACAAAACTGTTTTGCAGTTAGACTCATCTGAAATTTTGTTGTTATTTCCTCTTTAACTCAATTCCGATAGAATTAAAAATTCTTTGATCTGTGAATTCTGTTATTAAAATGATATGAAGTATATTAATAAAAGCTGAGAAAACGGTATATATCGATGCTAAATTCATAGTAGAGTGTTCAATAGAGCTGAGTAGAAAATAGAATATGTGCGCAAAAGCTGCTGACTTCACGTCAGTGCTTGAACCAATGTTTCACTGATTGTACCTTATCGAATAATTTCAAGAACTGGTATTATTGAGCACCCCACGCTTTTCTCTGAAAAATACTTACATTTTACGTCCATCATTTTGTCATAAATGCTCAAAAATTATTTTATGCTTTCTAGTTCGATTTATTATTAAAGCGTGTTTTTTAGTTCATTTAAATTATTATTTATTTTCTCGTTTTCAGTTCGATTTATCGCATGCGCATATGTGCTAGCTTTTACTAGCTTAATCTCATGCAGATAATCCTTAACGAAATTTATTAATCCTGGCGATCCTAGTCGGAATAATGGGATACTTTCATCAAACTATTGTAATGTCATCGGCTCCTAAAAAGTCAGCGAAGTTCAAATAAAACCTGATCGTCTAAAGTGGGTCACAATCGCGTTCAAAGAAGTCGGATACAAACAAGCAAGCAAACATACAGGTGCAGGATTTTAAAGCGTTTTGAAAATGTTTGCCGGAAACAGATTTGGCTGGAATGAATGTAACAATTAATGAACAAACTTCTAACTTGAGGCCAAAGATACATCGTTCTTCAACAAAATTCTCTAAACGTAAGACTAATGCTTCGAATGGAATTTGATCAGAACGGTTATATCTTTTTCATTAGACCGGGAACTTACCAGCCGATGTGTTATGCCGTCCTAACTCCTAACACTCCATAGTAATGTCAAGGGACCTGTGCGACAGAAGAGATTCACATCAGTGAATACGGATAGAGGAATTGATTACTTCGGAGATTAATATCGATATTTCCCCTTGGTGGAATTGAATAACGGTAGTTTTATCACCGAATCTATTGAGTTCCGAACCCTCTTGGCCGAAATCTGCTCGGATATTGGGATACATACGATCGAATTAACATTCAACCAATTTCTATGAATAGCAATTCCGTAGGACTATATGCATACCAATCATGAGGAGGAATTGGAGCAGGTATATTGGATTTTGCTTGTTTGTGAATAGAAGCGGCTGACATAGGGACAATATAGTATATTTTTGCGCACTTGTTCCGCCAAAAACAGCATTTTGCCCTGTTTGCTGTATTTTTGGAATTTTTGGACGAAAATGTTCTCAAACGATTAGGTTCGACACCCTGATTAATATTCCAGGACTGTTAAAACTTTGACGAATCATATCTCCGAAACTATCGGTTTCTCAGTGTTGAGAATGATATCAATGGATTCTTAGGACAGAACTGCATCATAAAAAAAAGGGTCATTTAAAAAAAACAAGAGTACTAAACATTATTAATCCGAAACCACCCAATAACGAACTCATCCGAGATATTAACTCCTCGAATCTACTCTGAAAATTATATTATGTCAATTGAAACTTAGCCAATATTCCAATTTTGTTTTCACTGAAGATATTCTGAACCCAATTTGATTAACTTACCAAAGTATAAATTTCCATCATCATATATAGACAGAATCTCGAATATTCAACTTGGATGAATTAAAAGCAGCACTTAAATGCACTAAATCTCGAAAAGCAGCAGGATTTGATGTAATTTATCCGGAATTCATCAAGCACTTAGGCAAAAGTGCCTTGTCCTAGATATTATCATTCTATAATAATATTCTGAATACTGGAAATATTCCAAAAGAATTCCGAAAGCGAAAGTCATAGGAATTTCAAAACGTGGAAAGGATTCTTCTGATCCTAGCAGATATCGACCCACTAGTCTGTTGACTGTTCCTTTTAACATTTTAGAAAGATTGATTCTTTTTAGGATTGAATCGTCTGTAGGAGACGTTCTACAGAATTGCCAGGGGGGCTTCAGGAAAAATAGAAATTTTTTTGATCAGGTTCTTAGTCTATCTACTTATATCGAAACAGGTTTCAATAGTAAATTGGTTCAAGCACTGACGTGAAGTCAGGAGCTTTTGCGCGTATGTTCTATTGTCCATTCTCCTGTATTGGACACTTTTAATCGAATTTACCATGGTGAATCCTATTGTCTATTCTCGTGTAATGGACAGCCTTAATCGAATTCACCATTGTAAATTCGATTAAAGTTCAGAGTTCAAACTTGGAACTCTGCATTAGAGTTAGGTTCTGAAGGCTCTCCCAAAATTTCAGACATGCCGGACGAATAGTTTATGATATATAGAATTTTTTTCAATTATGTTCAATAATTTTTTTGAAATATTCTAGTTATACCATCCTCACGAAATTCTGCAAGAATTTTCGCGTTGGCATTCTACAACTAATAACCATGTTTGAATTCAATCGGTTTTGTATTTTTCGAGTTAATGAGGAACAAAAAACAACCAAATTTCAGATGGCTATAACTCTAAAACCGTTTGGCCGATTATGCTTATAAACGAACTCAAATGTCGCATTCAGATGCACAACCTAACCTGAAAATTTTTATAAAATTTTCTAGCGACACGATTCTCACAAAATCTCACAAACGTGCTTAGGTTTATATTCTACAACTATTCACCAAGTTTAAATTCGATCGGATTTATTTTGGTTGGAAACAAAATTATTACTCGGAAACCATTGCGCCGATTATACCCATTAACGAACTTGTCCGTCGTATTGAGATGCGCCACCTACCCTGAAAATTTCAAGTCGCTAGCTCTTTCCGTTCTCAAGTTATCGTGGCAACGGCCGGACGACCGGACGGCACCACAGAATTAAATTTCACATTTGGGCAAAATGATAACGCGATGTTCCCCAGAACATACGCGCAAAAATGAAAACAGGAACAGCATTTGTGGATTTGTCGGCAGCATATGACACGGTATGGAAAGATGGTTTGATTTTTAAACTTTATACTCATATAAAGTGTGGCAAAATGGTTCGTTTACTCGAAAATATGCTGACGGATAGAAGGTTTAATGTTTTTATTGATAATAATAGTAGTAAATTCAAAAATTTGAATAATTGTCTCCCACAAGATTCAGTTTTAGCACCTCTTCTTCTCAATTTATATCTGCGTGATATTCCTGCTACTTCTTCTGAGAAATTCATATACGCTGATGACATTACCCTTGCATTTCGTCATTCTGATTTCCAAAGTATAGAAAATATTCTATCTGCAGATTTAGATATTCTGAAAAGTACCTATTTCAGTGGCGTTTGTGTCCGAATCCGAATAAAACTGAGGTTTCTTGATTTCATTCGAACAATAACCAAAAATATAGAACATTGAGTGTAACTTTCGGTGATTCTTTCTTGAGACATAATTGACCCTCTCTTATAGAACAGGATGACATGTACGAGTATGAACACAGATCATATAATAATTCATAGATAGAATAATTATAGCATTCTGTGAAAACATAGAAGTACGATTCATTAATGAAATTTCGAAAAATCATATCTCCGAAAGTATTAGCTTGTTAGAGTTGAAAATGATATCAATGGATTTTTATGGTGAAACTGCATCTTGAAAACAATTGAATTTGAAATTTGTAAGTTAAAAAAAATTTTTTTCGTTACTCCGAAACCATCTGGCCTATTTTGCCCAATAACGAACTTAGCCGAGATATTTATCTCCCAAATATATCTGAAAATTCCAACTGCCTAGCTCATTCTGCTCGAGAGTTATAGTAGAAACGAAATTTAAAAATAAAAAAAAATTTTCGACCCTTTTCGATAACACGATCTATACAAAACTTCGCACGCGTATGAAGGTTAATATTCTACAGTTTGACGCTTAATTTCAGATATATCGAGAGATCGGTTTCAGAAATATTCATAAAAAATGTTTTTACTAAAAACGGCGAAACCGCTTGGTGGATTTCGCCCGTTAACGAACTCGACCGAGATAATTACGTTTCAAACCTACTCTGCAAATTTCAATTCTCTAACTCCTTTCGTTCGAGAGTTATCGTGTTAACGGACAGAGGGCCGGACAGAATCGATTTCGACCACGGATTCTAGATCAGTGAGTCGAACCAAATCATTTGAGATCATTTTCAGACAAAAATTCAAAAATTACAGACATTTGGGCAAATTGATAAGTACTCTGTTCTGAGGAACAAGAGCGACAAAAATAAAAATATATAGTCATATTTGAAATAGGGGAGTGTGTGTTGACTTCCTGTAGTTCCGTAAGTGACGCCATCTTGAAAATATTTTCAATACTAAGATCAAAATTTCAGAACCATACGATTTTTTTATATTGTCTTTATATTCAATGTACGGTTTCAAACAGTCACCCTGTATAAAGAAGGCTTATCGTGAAATATTCATTGATTTTAACCATCAACAAATATTTGGCGTGAACTGAGCTAGGTCACCCCATCGCTCAGTGTTCCCCCAAAGAGGAAAGCGTCATTCAAGGGCAGACACGAACCGCTGTTTCATGGTTGTTACCAATCATCAGCGTGACTTAGCATCCTGAATGAACAACCGAAGTAGTTCTAGGAAACTTGATTTCATCAGTTGCGAACTGGTAGGGAAAGAATCCCACCAGTAGCACCTATGGAAATCCTTACGAACTCCGACCCTCTGCGATGAAGGAACCCTGAGCGATGTTCAGCGACGTTCTTTTTTTTGCCGTAAGAGGGTCAGGGACTGCAAAGTGGTCAAGCTATATAAGACCTTTATGGACTGAAGACGCGTTTTAGTGTGGTTAGATGAACGACCAACCAGTGAACAATAAATGAGGTGAACTGTGGCTAATTGCCAATAACTAAAGAAGACACACGGAGAAATATTCATTGATTTTAACCATCAACAAATATTTTGCGTGAGCCGAGCTAGGTCACCCCATCGCTCAGTTCTCCTCCAAAGAGGAAAGCGTCAGACAAGGCAGACACGAAGCGCGCTTTCATGGTTGTAACCAATCATCAGCTTGACTCAGCAACCCGAATGAACAACCGCAGGAGTTCTAGGAAACTTTATTCCATCAGTTGCGAACTGATAGGGAAAGAATCCCACCTGCAGCACCTATGGAAATCCTTACGAACTTAGACCCTCTGCGATGAAGAAACCTTGAGCGATGTTCAGCAACGTTTACTTTTTTGCCTAAGCGTGACTTAGTTAAGATCAATGACTATTTCACCGTGTGTCTTCTTCTTCTTAGCCACAGTTCACTTCATTGAATAATCACGATGTGTAATGATGAATTTTTAATTATGCTGTAATGCTCAACTTGGAAGTTTGAAGAATAATTATAGTTATAGGTTAAGTTGAAAGTATTACAGCATTTTGCGAAATTTGCTTTATTTTGATATGGAATTCCTGTGAACAGATCAGTTTATCCTCTATTGTAGTGAACTGACGATTTAATTGTATGAATTTTAGCAATTGCATAATTTGAATGCCGTTATTGAATATAATTCTTAACGAATTATCAAATATTACTAAAGAAACATATATTATCATGCTTTATTAATTTATATTGATTCAAATTGTTATATCAGTTTAATGAAATACTTGTACGTTTTTAGAATTGGCAGAATTTCTAAGGAAGACATAAGATGGCTAACCCCCTTCTGCGTGGGATAATTCGAATGAAATCCAAGTAAGAGAACAAAATATTATGTGTTTTAACCACAGCGGCAATTTAGCGGGAGAGGTTCCGTCTAGGACATGGAGGCTGCAGTTTCGAGTCCCACAGGGTCATGGGAATTACTATTACAATACTTGAACCTACCCAGGGTGATTCACGAAGAAAGTTCGTTAGAATAATATTTCAAAGAAAGACTCGAGATAAACACTTGAAATTTTATAGTTGAGCTTTGATAGGACAGATGAATTATTGGAAAAAATTTCAGATCCGCTCGACTTCGGTTTCACCAGAAATGATACCTACTTTCGTTTTTGCGCGCGTGTTCCGCAAGGAATAGCGTGCTATCATTTTGCCACAATGTCTGTATTTTTCGAATTTTTTTTCGAAAATGGTCTCAAACGATTGGGTTCGACTCCCTGATGAAGAATTCGAGGTCAAATTCAATTCTGTCCGGCCGGTCCGGCCGGCCGTTAGTACGATAACTCTCGAAAGGAACGAGTTAGAGCGTTGAAATTTGCAGGGTGGTTTTGTAGCGTAAATATCTCGGACAAGTTCGTTAACGGGCGAAACCCACCAAACGGTTTCGGAGTTAAGGCCGTTTTTAGTGAAAACGTTTTTTATGAATATTTCCGGAACCGATCACTTGATCTATCTGAAATTTGGCATCAAATTTTATAATCATGACCTTTATATGCCTGCGAAGTTTTGTACTAACTGGATGACCATAAAGTGGCAAAAAAAAATTTCAAAAATTTTAAAATTTTGTTTCCACGATAACTCGAAAAATACTGATCTGATTGAATTGAAACTCAGTAGTTCGATGCAAAAGACCAAAGCAAAAGCTTTTGCGAAATTTCGAGAAGATCACGTGACATGAAAATTTCAAAAAATTACTACTATTTTGCGGAATATTTTGCTTGAAATTCCAAAACCTATTTTGGAAGTTTTGAAGTTCATGCTGCCCTTTTTCGTTGTGTGCATGCGTAGATGAGGAGTTTTAACTGTTTAGTTTAGTCAGAGAGGATTGGGGCTTTGGGGTGGCGGATGCTATTTCTCCATAGAATCCCCTGGTGAGGGTATGCGCATGCGTGGATTAAAGATTCGATATCTCCTGAACCAATAGTGTTGGAGAATCGGAGTTTTTTGTAACGTGGGTGATTTTGAGAGTACTTTCAGCCACTAGTAATTGCGCATGCGCAGAAGAGAAGTGACTGTTTTTGGGTTGTATGGGTTATGTTGGGAGTGCTGAGCCATTATTGTGAGGTTTTAAAAGAATATTCATGGCAATTCGGTGCACGGACAAGTCAGTTTGGGGGATGTAGCGTTGTTTCCGAGTTGAACTGTCCGTACCGTGGCCCTGGGGCTAATTTTGAACCCCTTACGGGCATTTTTCGTTATGCGCATGAGCAGACCATCCGTTATTTAACTGGTGGTGTTTTCGTCAGAGAGGATTGGGGTTTTGGGGTGGCGGATGCTATTCCCCCATAGAATTCCCTGGTTAGTGTCTGCGCATACGTAGATTAAAGATGCGATATCTCCTGAACCACTAGTGTTGGAGAATCGGAGTTTTTTGTAAGGTGTGTGATTTTGGGAGGACTTTCAGCCGCGGGTAGATTGCGTATGCGCAGAAGAGAAGTGATTGTTTTTGGGTTATATGGGTTATGTTGGGAGTGCTGAGCCGATATTGTGAGGTTTCAAAAGAATATTCTTGGCAATTCAGTGCACGGGCACAAGTCAGTTTGGGGGAAATAGCGTTGTTTCCGAGTTGAAGTGTGCGTACCGTGGCCCTGGTGCTAATTTTTAAATTGATGTTACCCCTTACGGTCATTTTTCGTTATGCGCATGAGCAGACCATTAGTGATTTAACTGCTGGTGTTTTCGTCAGCAGGATTGGGGTTTTGGGGTGGAGGATGCTATTCCCCCATAAAATCCCCTGGTGATGGTATGCGCATGCGTGGATTAAACATGCGATATCTCCTGAACCTCTAGTGTTGGAGAATCGGAGTTTTTTGTAAGGTGTGTGATTTTGGGAGGACTTTCGGCCGCGAGTAGATTGCGCATGCGCAGAAGAGAAGTGACAGTTTCTGGGTTATATGGGTTATGTTGGCAGTGCTGAGCCGATATTGTGAGGTTTTAAAAGAATATTCTTGGCAATTCAGTGCACAAACACAAGTCAGTTTGGGAGAAATAGCGTTGTTTCCGAGTTGAAGTGTGCGTACCGTGGCCCTGAGGCTAATTTTTTAATTGATGTTACCCCTTACGGTCATTTTTCGTTATGCGCATGAGCAGACCATTAGTGATTTAACTGCTGGTGTTGTCGCCGGAGAGCCATTATGGAAATACAACGTATGGTTTCTGAAGTGATATTACAGGGGTTCGGCAATTGCCATCCACCCAGATTCGAAGTATTGTTTTAATATTCGCATTCAGCATCAATTCCCTAAGCATGAATAGAACCACTGTGGTTGTAGCACGCTTTGCTACCCACTACAACACGGTGTTCTGCTTCTGAAGCTAAAATAAGATACATTCATAAGTAACAAATTATCTTTTTCTTCCTTTCAGCAGAAATGTGTTATGTGGAAGCAGTAGTAATACAGCCGAATATTCACAAATTTGCTATCTGGTTATTGCATTATATTATTTCCCAGGACCCGTTTCAAATGTATTTCTGCAGTGGTTATCATCAATAAATATTGTTTCTCATCAGTTTATTTTTAATCTTCACCCTGTTAGTTTCACGACCAGTAGGGCTTCGTTGCAGAAGATATTATTCCCTGAACATATGTGATACTAAATAATTTGTATTTAAATGTATTTTTGCAGTGATTATCAATAATAAATATTGTCTCTCATGAGTTTATTCTATTCTTCACTATGTCGGTTTCAAGGCCAGTAAAGTTTCGTCTCAGAAGATTAGAACATCGTTCCCCGAACATATAAATATATCAGACATTATTTGTATTGTATAAGGGTGTAGTAATTTATTGACATCAATGTCTAGATATGGTTTTTAAAATGAGCAATCGAGGGAGCATTCGGTGCTGTATGGTTTCTGTTCGGTACCGAATCTAAACCGGAGCACTGTTTCACACTTGTCGTCAGCGACAGAATGGAAACAGATAAACGGATCAAACCTAACGAAAACGTATACATATGAAACAAACCTTAACGCCTTAATGTCATCATATTTGTTTATCACTTCTAAAGTGAATTCTGTATCAGCTGACTGAAGTCATCCAGAGAACTCTGGACAATAAAGAAATCGCAATGTGTGTATTCCTGGATATAGCTGGGGCCTTCGACAACACAACAAACGTTTTGTTAAAGAAGCACTTGAAAGGCGAGGAGTAAATAAAACCATTTAAAATGGATGTATGAGCTGTTGTCGACGAGGATAGCCGAGGAACAGGTGGGCAATGAGCCCACTTCTGTCAAAGCTACTCGTGAAACACATCAAGGAGGAGTAACGTCTTCTCACGAGTTTGGCAAGCGGGAGAACAATGGGCCTGAAGGCCTCAGTTCAGCCTGGGATGGCACCGCGGTAGAAGAAGAGAGAAGAACGTCTTCCCTTCTTTGAACGAGCTCCTCCATAGGCTAACGGAGCTCAGATTCGGGTGTATAGCCTATGCCGATGACAAAATCCTAATGATCAGAGGTATATTCGAGGGCACCTTGTGTGACTTACTACAGGAGGGCCTTAGAATTATCGAGCAGTGGTGCTTGCCAGTGGGGCTGAGCATAAACCTGAACGAGACCAGAGTGATTCTGTTCACTTGGAGAAGGAAACAGCTGTGAGATTCCTCTTTTTGAACGGAGATATTATAGAATGGAAGTGTGAAGTTAAATATCTAGGGGTAACACTAGAAAGTAAACTCACACCACTTCATCTAGTGATAGACAATATGGCCCATGAAGCCATTCTCAGAATATCTAGGAAAGGAACAGGTGTTGAGAGTATTAAAAACCAGAAAGCCTGGTTCTCTCTTACCAGGCACATTTCAACACCCAATACCGTAAGGTCGCCCCATATACGTTAAGGTCACAGTGCAACGTTACCCCCTACAACAATATAAAGGGTGTCTCAGCAAGAACTTTTTCTACACATGTATGGAGGTAGTGATGACATTTACACGTGAAACAAAATATCGGTTAAATGGCCACCGTTGCTCCGTTGGCAGGTATGCACACTTTTGATGAAATTTTACAGTAAGTACTGCTGGATTTGATGAATTTGACGTGTAATTTCTTCTTTGAGTTCCTTAGTTGGATCGCATAGACCTTACTTATCAAACAACCCCAGAGAAAATAGTCCAAACAAGTTAAATCACAACTTCTTGGCGGCCAGTTTTGGTCTCCGAAACGAGAAATTACTCATCCTGAAAACTTGGTTTGTAATAAAGTCATTGTTTCCCTTGGGGTGTGACAAGTATCGCCATCCTGTAGAAACCACACTTCATTTAGGTCCATTCCGGCCAAAAAAAGTCTGTCAACATGGCCCGTTAACGATGACCGTCGACAGTCACGGCGGCACCTTTCACTATTAATACCCCTATTACACTATGCCTTTTTTCATGTCTATATTTGCGACTATTTTCATGGCTATTTGTTGGCTGAATTTCCCTCAATTGAGTGGCGCTATTACACCACGCTTTTTGCGAGCTTCTTTCAGGCAGTAATTTCAGAGCTGCAAGCATTGAAAAAATTTACATATTTACCTCAAGTTCTTGTTTCGTTCGTATATTGTTAAAATAATACTATAGTGTTTTAAAAATGTCTGAAGAAACGTTTAATATGCTACTACATAGAGTGCAAATTGACACATAGAAAGAAGACACTGTAATTCCAGAAAGCATTTCTCCATAAACGGAATTAATAATGACTTTGCGATACTAGGCTACTGGTGAAAACTTCATATCACTCGGAGATAGCCATCACAGATTATCTGGCCTTCGGAAGTTTAGTTAACGTCTTAGACTATAGAAAGATAGTCTAAGGTTAACGTCCTCGGAGTAATAAACAGAAATTTATTATTGAATTTACGAAAGCTGCGATTCAAACGATAGAATGAATTAGGTTATGTTAAGACGTCAAGTCAGACAGATAAATAATAGCCTTACTTTCGTTCAACTAACTGGTTACTGTTTGCATTTGCTGTCGTTTGGTCAAGTTTGAAAGATAAACGTCATTAATGTCAAATGGAATTGAAAGTGTATTCTGAACAGTTTGGTACGTAAACAGTTTGAAATTTCGATTCGCTAAGTTCAAGGGCAGAGTTTTTTGGTCACTGAGTCGAAAATTAATAGTGCAAGGAAGTCGATCATAATTTACGAGTCATTCTCTAATTGATGAACTTATATAATTAAGTAATATTTTGGACATAATTATGAACCTCCAGTGAAAAAAAGATGTTCACTTCTGATGTGGAGCGGAGAAAGATTGACATACCTTAGGACTCCCCATTCGTGGAAGAATGGTTATCCAATTATTAAGAACGGGATTTTCAACTAATGTACAGGTACTTAATCCTGAGTAACGCCATTTAAGATTTCCTACATAAGTATTCTGGTTAAAGTTCACTCTGGACTGATTACATTAGATTTGTTTCATAAATAAAACTGGCTATTTCATTTTTGGCGCTCTAGTTCCTCGGAACTGAGTGCTTATCAATTTGCCCAAATGTCTGTAATTTTCGAATTTTTCGATGAAAATGGTCTTAAACGATTTGGTTCGACTCACTGATGAAGAATCCATGGTGGAAATTCATTCTGTCCGGCCGTCCGGCCGGCCGGTCCGGCCGGCCGGTCCGGCCGGCCGGTCCGGCCGTAGGCACGATAACTCTCGAACGGAATGAGCTAGAGTGTTGAAATTTTCAGAGTAGGTTTGGGGGATAAATATCTCGGCTAAGTTCGTTACTGGGCAAAATCGGACAGAAGGTTTCGGAGTAATAAAAAAAAAATTTTTTTTCACATTAACAAATTCCAAATTAAATAATTTTTAATAAGCAGTTTTATCATAAGAATCCATTCATATCATTTTTAACTCTAACAAGCTAATACTTTCGGAGATATGATTTTTCAAAATTTCAATGTAAATCGTATTTCACAGATTGATATAATTATTCCTTGTATCCTTGAATTTTCATAATGTCAACTTGACAGAAGGGAAAATTGTAACTTCAAAAATATTGGGGTTGAAATACTCGTGAAGTTTATATCGACCAGATTACCGCAAAGTGTAAAAAAAAAAATTGAAAATTTAAAATATGTTTTTCCACAATAACTCTCGAACGGATTGAGCTAGATAGTTGAAATTTTCAGAGTAGGTTAGAGAGATGAATATCTCGGTTAAGTTCGTTATTGGGCAAAATTGGCCAGATTTAATTCGATTTCTTCCATGGTGCAGTTCTCATTCTCATGATTGCTCATTTAATCTTGATAAATAAACTGTTATTTGAATTGAATTTCCTTCATGATGCAGCTCTATCATATGTATACATTGATATAATTCCCAACTCAGAGAAACCAATACTTTCGGAGATATAATTTTTCAGAATGATTTCTGATTGGGCAATCATTTGAAGAGAAGATGCAAAGGGGTGACAATTCGCTCGTTAGTGTGAAAAATCGGCTAGAAATAAATAAACTAAAGAAAATTAATAAATTAGTAACATAACCCAATTCCCTCACAAGTCACAATGTACCTACAAATGACAGCAAACATATATCCGAAAATGTTTGCTTGTTTGACGTAAACAGATCGCAACCAGGTTGTTTCAGGTAGCAAACAACCACAAATGAAAGTAATTCAAAATGCTAACAGACGTAAACAGTTAGCTAGTGTTTGCAATCGAAAGTGAGGCTATTGTGTTGGTAGACATGACATTTCGACAAAAAGGCTTCAAATCTCCACGATTCAGGTGGAACAAATAGAACCAGTTCTATTTATTTTCGAGCCTGAAACAGTCAACAAAATAGTCCCGGGCGCATGCGCATTTCTTAAAAATTTCAGGCGCAGTCAGTCAGACTGACTAATAGGCACGAAAAAGGCATACCGCCGTATTCACAAGGCAACTCCGATAAGTCCTAACTGAGGTCCTCAGTTAAGGATAAATAAGAATCGCAACCTCAGTTAACGTATGTAACGGTGGTGAAACAGGTCTGTTTCACGATAATTTCCACGTTAACTGAGGTTGCGATTTTTATTTATCCTTAACTGAGGACCTCAATTAGGACTTAACGGAGATTGAATGCTTTGTGAATACGGCGGATAGTGTAATGAGGGTATAACAAACGTTAATCCAAGCTATAACGCACCCTTTTCGTAAATGTCTATGTTTTGATTAAACAAACAACAAATATGGCTGACTCAACAATTGACACTCAAAAATGGCGCGCAATTCGAAATTTAAGTTCTTGCTGAGACACCCGTTACAATATACAATATCTTGGAAATGAGTAATTTCACGGCGCAACGTCGAAAAAGAGAGAAACAGAACCTGTATTACATGAAGTAATTACCGAAGAAACCCCTCCCGCACAGTATCCGTTGAATTATTCCGGTCGATGATGACAGGACGCGAAAACCGTATCCTTCCACACAAATTTCAACCAGATTTTCCGTCTAGTTAATGTCCTTTTCGTCGGCGAACCACGTGTTGACTCGCGGGCGGAAACCGAATAAGTAATTTACTTTTAATAAGAGTGACATTCCCTGGATTTCGACGACACGCACGCAGGGATCCGGTTAAAGGAACCCCTAGATATGTTTCTCATTATGACGATGTGTCACACCACGAACGTCGTCACGAAACGAGAAAGGGCACGCGACACGACGTGGTCTCCGACAGAGAAGGACCGAGGTGACAAGAAGTTAAAATTAACTCGCCCAAAACTCTTTAGCTCCAAGAAAAAAAAATTCCCACAATTTCCAAGAATATACAGGGTGTTTGGCAGAACGTTGAACATACGAAAATGGTGGATAGGTGGACTACTCACTCAGCCCTAATTTATTTGGCCCTGGCCCCCTGGATATTTGAAAGAATTTGTTTTTTGCTTTCTTCTTGTTTCACCACTTTCTTGACTTTGAAGTTCAATTTTTATTAAAAGTGGTAAAACAGGCAATATTTTTGTTTTTTTCTTTAATGTTGGCAGATTCTTATAAAATTATTGCTTTATTCAGATGTTACTTAAGCCTGAACTTCAACTTGCATTAAAAATTATATCTCCGAAGGTATTGGTTTCTCAGAGTTGGGAATTATATAAACGTATTGGTTTGATAGAACTGAATCATAAAGGAAATTCAATTCAAATAATAGTTTATTTATCAAGATTAAATGAGCAATCTGAGAATGAGAACTGCACCATGGAAGAAATCAAATTAAAATAGCTGATATGAATTTGACTCTCTCTTATAGAACAGGATGACATGTAGGAGTATGAACACAGATCATATAATAAATCATAGACAGAATAATTATAGCATTCTCTGAAAACATAGAAGTACGATTCATTATTGAAATTTCGAAAAATTATATATCCGAAAGTATTGCCTTGTTGGTGTTGAGAATGATATAAATGGACTTTTATGGTGAAACTGCATCTTAAAAAAAATTGAATTTGAAATTTGTTAAAAAAAATTTTTTTTTCGTTACTCCTAAACCATCTGGCCTATTTTGCCCAATAACGAACTCAACTGAGATATTTATCTCCCTAACCTACTCTGGAAATTTCAACTGCCTAGCTCATTCCGTTCGAGACTTATTGTAGAAACAAAATTTAAAAATTTTCAAAATTTTTTTTTTACACTTTGCGGTAACCCGATCAATACAAAACTTCACATGCGTAAAAAGGTCATGATTTTACAATTTGATGCTGAATTTCAGATAGATCGAGTGATCGGTTTCGGAAATATTCATAAAAATAATTTTTACTAAAAAACGGCCATAACTCCGAAACCGTTTGATGGATTTCGCCCGTTAACGAACTCGTCCGAGATATTTACGTTCCAAACCTACGCTGCAAATTTCAATCCTCTTGCTCCTTTCGTTTGAGAGTTATCGTGTTAACGGACGAATGGCCGGTACGGACGGCCGGACAGAATCGATTTCGACCACTGATTCTTGATCAGTGAGTCGAACCAAATCGTTTGATACCATTTTCAGCCAAAAATTATAAAATTACAGACATTTGGGCAAATTGATAAGCACTCTGTTCCGAGGAACAAGAGCGCCAAAAAAAAACTAGAAGTGATTGAGGAGTTCTAATTCTAGCAAAACATCACTAGTGTGTTACCTTTCTAATGGTATGTAATTTGCTTTCATAAAAAAACTTTTTAGACTTTTTTCATAATTTTATGATTAAGTAGTAAATTTTTGACGAAACTCTACATTTACGGAAAGTGAAATGTTTTGCGAAATTTAATACTGAAAGGTTGGTAAAAATTCAATGATCTACGGCTTGCCAGTAGCAGTGGTGCAAATTGACATTCCCCTTGGGATGGTTACACAAAGCAGGTAGAAATTATTAATTAAATAAATTATTTAAAATTATTAAATTGTTTCACTAACGCACCTAACTGGTACAGCTATTTCCTTTGTACTTAATTCAAGAACTTACATAATTTCAATCGATCATTTAATTTGTATTAAATTTCGCAAAACATTTCACTTTCCGTAAAGGTAGAGTTTCTTCGAAAATTTCCTACTTGATAAAATGATGAAATAACTGTTGAAGGTTTTTTTTATAAATGCAAATTACATACCATTAGAAAGGTCACACACTAGGGATGTATTGCTAGAATTGGAACTGCTCCATCAATTTTTGCATATTTTTTAATGCAAGTTGAAGTTAAGATTTAAGTATTTTTTACATCTTTCAGTAAGTTTGAGGACTCATAACTTTTTTTGAGGCTAACATCTGAATAAAGCAATAATTTTATAAGAGTCTGCCAACATTAAAGATTGAAGAAAAACAAATATATTGTCTGTTTTACCCATTTTTAATAAAAATTACACTTTAAAGTTAAGAAAATGGTGAAACTAGAAGAAAGAAAAACATTTTAATGCTCTTGTTCCTCGGAACAGAGTGCTCATCAATTTGCCCAAATGTCTGTAATTTTCGAATTTTTGGCTGAAAATGGTATCAAACGATTTGGTTCGACTCAATGATCAAGAATCCGTGGTCGAAATCAATTCTGTCCGGCCGGCCGTCCGTCCGTCCGTTAACACGATAACTCTCGAACGAAAAGAGTTAGAGGATTGAAATTTGCAGGGTAGGTTTGGACCATAAATATCTCGGACGAGTTCGTTAACGGGCGAAATCCATCAAGCGGTTTTGGAGTTATGGCCGTTTTTAGTAAAAATATTTTTTATGAATATTTATGAAACCGATAACTCGATCCCTCTGAATTTAGCATCAAATTGTAGAATCATGACCTTTAGACGCATGTGAAGTTTTGAATTGACCGGCTTACCGTAAAGTGTAAAAAAAAATTTTTTAAATTTTTAATTTTGTTTCTACAATTTAGCTCTCGAACGGAATGAGCTAGGCGGTTGAAATTTTCAGAGTAGCTTAGGAAGATAAATATCTCGGCTGAGTTCGCTATTGGGTAAAATAGGCCAGATGGTTTCGGAGTAACGAAACCAAATTTTTTTTTAACCTACAAATTTCAAAATAATTTTTTTTTAAGATGCAGTTTCACCATAAAAATCCATTGATATCATTTTCAACTCCAACAAGCTAATACGTATGTTCGAAGTTCTACCAAACACCCTGTAAATCTGACTCTAAAAACATAGGTCCAAAATAACTAGTCCTCTTTTTGGCCGAGAATGGTCTCCTACGATTAGCTTCGACCCATATACATACATTCAATTTTCGTTTGAAAATAAACAGGACTGTGTCTGTCGTGGCGTAAGGACCCAATCTAATACATACATTTACTGTTGGGTCGAAAATAAACAGGGCTCTCCGTAATCATTTGAGGATACTTTGGGGGGTACATTCATTATCAAATTATTCATTTAAGGGTTTTCTCTCCCAAAAATATCTATAAAATAAACTATTAATTATCTCATGGATTGCTTCTGCGTTAGAAACACAAGATATTTATCAGAAGCAATGTATCGAGCAATTATGCCTAGCAAAAATAACAATACAATATTAAATGGTTTCTTTCTGTGTTTTCTCTCCCAAACTCTCAAAAATATCTATAAAAAACAACGCGATGTTCCCCAGAACATACGCGCAAAAATTAAAAATTTATTATTTTGTGATTTGCTTCTGCTTAAGAAACACAAGATATTTGTCAGAAGAAATCAATCGAACAATGTTTCCTAACAAACAACAATGAAACAAAATCCACGAAGAAACAACTATATCGTAAGGTTTCGGAGTCTATCAGACTCCTTCGTCAGACACTTAACGAAAATCTTCAGAATTATTTTGTTGATGCTTGTTCTGAAATTCGAGAATTGTCACATTGACAATATTTGAAAATCATAGTAACATGATGTTTCTCCTGTGTACAATGTACTACAAATACAAGAAATATTATACACACTGTTTTTAGATTTTTGTTTTTCATTAATGGGTTTTGTCTTTGTTAATAAAGACCTAAGATCATTTTGTGTTTTGAAGACGGTTCATATATTGAACTTAGAACCGATATTTCTCATTTTTTCAGGAAAGCCCACGAACATAAGGGATCATATTCAACAGATTGGGTTGCTGTTCTTGTGGATTATTCTGTTGTACTTGATTATGTGATCTTCTATCTGAATTCATGATTGATGTATTTATGAATTGCCTCAGATATCCAGTATCTTCAAGAAATTTTTTCATGAAATCAATTTAATGATTAATTAAAACGAAACAATATCAACGATAAAACAACTATATTTCGGAGACTATATCAAACTCTTTCGTCAGACACCAAACGAAAGTCTTCAGAATTATTTTTTGTTGATAGCTATCAATTGTGAAATTAATAATAATATAATATACTATATAAAGGGGGTTTCACGAATGAATGTACAAGCTTTCAGTGCAGATGCAGGATAAATTGGTGAGTCTAAATCAGTGTTCGAAATATGTACTAACTGTATTCGTTTAAGAGTTACAGGATGTTTTATTAATATTATCAAAAACTTTCAGAATTACTCTTGAACGCCTGCATGGATCTTCATGAACATTTCAGGGAATGAGTATAGGCCTATCCCTAATATTCGCTCATAATGACTTGTTGATAGCGCAGTTACGGAAAGAGAAAATTATTTTCTGTATTCCACATCTTGTAAATTGTACATCGAATTGTCGAGAACTGAATCTACAATGAATACCCTTTCAAACAAACCTATTGGCAATAATGGCACACTTTGCAACAATATTTTATGAACCATTGAATATCTGGAATTTTCAGTTCATACTAAATACGGACCTGTGTGCCTCCGAATGATGCGTTAATACATATTGAATGAATAATGAATTTCTCAGTATCATGACTTCAGGAATCTGGTGCATCTTATTTCACCCAATACACGAATTCAGGGTTTCGACTTCAGATTACCCAAAAGAGTTCTTCAAAAAAATAATAAGAAAAAGTTCAAAAATATGGTTCAAATGAAATTCTCATTCTCAAATTATTTATCTTTGAAAACTGTTTGTTTTGAATTACTGAAACAGATGGTAGCAGAGTTAAAGATTTCATAGAAACAAAAACAGAACAAAATATTGAACTTCTTAGTGAAGATTAAAGAGAATTAAAGGAATGAGAATGTGATTTGTTCTCGAAAATTGACCTAAACCTTTTTGATACTTGCTAGCTCTTATATTGAATGTGCTGCAACTTTCATTATTATTAGCTTTTCTGGTTGATCATTTATCTCCTTACATGCAGATTGAATCGATCTGTAGCTTCCATTTCATAATAGTCTAATTAAATTTTCAATGTAATTACGAGTCTCAGTTGGGAAATATCGGTCTAAGCAACCAAAACACACGAAAATATTCCTTCACACTTCTATCCATACTTCATTGGAGGTTTCGGTTTTTTGGCATAAAATTAATTATGCTATCTGTGTTACAATTATTCGAAAACACAATTTTCAAAGATGAATAAGTTTTTTTATTTTCAGCTATAGGTGATCGAATGTGGAACTCCTAAAATATTCGGAGATTCACAGGTCCGTATTTATTATAAATTGAAAATTCCAAATACTCAATGGTTCATAAAATATTGATACGAAGTGTGCCGTTATGGCCAATAGGCTTGTTTGAAAGAGTATTTATTGTAGATTCTGAGAAAGCACTTCTTGAAAATTTGATGTACAGGGTGTTTTACAAGATGTGGAATAAAAAAAATAATTTTCTCAGTCTGGACCTGCGCTATCAACAGGTTATTATGAGTGACGAATCTTAGGCATAGGCATATACTCATTCTCTGAAATTTTCATGAATATCCATGCAGGCGTTCAAGAGTGATGCCCATTAACGAACTTAGCTGGCGCATATGGACTCCTTACCTACTCAACTGTCTAGCTTATTGCGTTCAAGCGTAATCGTGCTGCTGGTCGGACAGAATCAATTTTGACTTCTGATTCTTCATAAGTGAGTCGAAACTAATCGTCTGAGCCATTCTTGGCCAAAAATTCGAAAATTACAGACATTTGGACGAATTGATAGACACTCTGTTCACCTGAACAGCGTCGGCATTCTTCAACTAATTACCAAGATTCAGTTCGATCAGATCTGTATTCTTTCAGTTATTGAGAAAATAACAACAGAATTTCAGATAGGGATAACTCCGAAATAAGATTAAATATCGAAAAAAAAAGATATCACCAGAACTGAAAATTAGTTTTTCTAGAAACTAGGGCTAACTTGGCCTCTTAGGTAAGTGCATTTCAAGGGGGGTATATCTATATGCGCTCCTAACTATATGTTATGAATAATATCCATTTTGTGACTATGCACGATAGGGCACCTTCATAAGGGCGGTTCTATTTTGCGAAGTGGTTATGATGGCGTGACTGAACTAATAGATTTTCCTCCTAAGTGCAAATAAATTTAACGATATATGTGTGCCGCTAATGACGCATTCAAAATCACTTTCATTCTTTCGCCGTAAATGGATTTACTGGTTGATGGTGGGTGATTTACAGGGTTGGGATGAAGTTTAGAACCCGGTAAATATCTTTAAAACAAAAACTACGATATTTCTGAAAAATCGCAGGATAGTACAATGACGTATAAAGCATCTGATTTCATATTTTTCGTTACTATTGTACTTCCGGTTCAACCGGAAATACCCTGAACTTTCATTTAGCGGCGATAATTTGTGAAAGCGAGAAATAAATCACTTCAAAGTTAGAGAATGGGTTGATTTTTATATCAATCGCCTGGGGTTTATTGAATTGCGATCCTAACATTTCGTCTTTCACGTCTTAGGTTCTAAATATCACAGGTTCTGATATTGACACACTTTATTCACAAAACAACTCGATGATATTTTTACATATTTACAACTATGACATAATTTACCTTTGCAATTATTACTGAAGTTCGATAACTACCGCAATATGCTCCTACGTCTAAGGGATCAAAACTCGTATTAGCTAGCCGTCTCAATTGTACGGTCTTCGTCGTATGCCTGGTCAGAACTCACTCCTTTTACCCCGATTGCCTGATACCCTCGATAGCTTCGAGGTACATACCCTCATTATCCCCCCCCCCACTCCCGCACTTCGGCTTCCTCTCGATCTCACACGTTAGTGCAACGATTGGTGATTCTCTGGCTAAAAATAACCCGACCAATAGGATTCCACGGGAACGATCTCACGGTTTAAGGCAATTCCAGGAATATATTAGTTGTTAATGTTGCACCACAAGAGCCCTTCGAATATTATAAACTCCAGATACAGATATCCCGTTAACCCTCACCCCCTTGGAGACGCCAAAGATTCTGAGTTTTGTTTTAAATTCTTCTTCTCCTGTCGGGTGGTACATGGTCTTTGGGATCTGCCTAAGATCGCTAACGGTATACGAATGGGGTGTGCCAAAAACTGGAAGACCACGGACCGCAACAAACGAAGCTATTAGAAAAACATTGCAAGTGATTTAAACGAATCACCTCATACTTCTACAACAAATTTGGCACTGAAACATGGTATAAGACGACGTTCTGAAGGTAAAATCCGTATAAGATACAATTTATTCAAGAATTGCCAGACGATGACTTTGAACGACGGATAGAGTTTTGCTAAGGGCTGATGAACATTTGAAATGACGACGAACATTTTGCAGCTAATGTAGCTCTTGACTTCACGTCAGTGCTTATTAGGACTTTTTTACAATAGACTCCTGCATATAAATGCGGAAAAAAATCAAACTACCCGAAAATTCATTTCTTCCAGAATGTTCTCCTATTTTACATCCTTACTTCAGAAATATGAGTAATTCTGCTGTATATAACCCGTTTTATGAAGAAAACAAAATTCTAGAACAAAAATACAAACAAAGAACAAGAACCATCATAATACATTTTCTGCATACCCACATATCCTAATAACTCTCAAATGAAAGTTTTCTGTTAATGTTTGTTCCTATGTATCTGGGAAAATCATAACCTGAACAATATCTGCTTGTTGTTATTGTTATTCAACATTGTGAAATACACAAACACAAACTTCAAATCGATAATAAAAATATCTAATTTTATTCTTGGAGAATATTACCAAATGAGATTTTAAAACAAAAGCGAATTCAGCGATGCGAGTGGCTGCAATGGAAGTGAGCAAACCTTACTTCATACCTAAACACGAAAAAAACAAAACGTGTAAAAATTTAATCAAAAATGTCAATTTCTGGCGCGAATTGCAGTCATTCACCGCACAAAAACAGATAATTGTTATAATTTTTGGACACTAAAATATATGACGGAGTGAAAATAAGTTATTTTAGGGAACTGCATTCCTCTCCCCGACCCTTCTGCCTCTTCGCCGTTCCCGCCAGTAGATGTCACTTCTGTCTTTACGAACACCTGTCCACCTGTGCGTGATGTATTAATACCGAAGTGCCACACTGGATATAATACTTCAGCACTTTCGTGCTGAAGTCAAATGCGTTTACGACAGGCTCTCGCTGAACGCATCGAAATCCACAGTATTAACAAAAGAATATACAGGGTGAGTCTTTGACCACTGCATTAATTTTAACCAAAGATTCCTCTCATCAAATGAAACACTTTTTTCATTTAACATTTTTCCAAATTCAGCTCAGGTAAACAGATACAGGCTGTTGAAATTTTGAAAAAAAATCAGTTTTTATCTTGTAGCTTTGACATCCTTTTTTCGAATAAAATGAATGTTGGCGTGAAGTTTCCCATAACTATGATACATATTTTCCAAATATTAGTTATTTTCTACTTCTACTGGTTTTCTAGTTATGGACTCGTGGATTCATAAAACTAAACGAAATTAGCATAAAGAAAGCATATAAAGTTTTTCTTGAGTCATTTCAAAAATATTCCATCGTTTTAGAACATTATATTATTCTTCATCATTTCTCCTTAAACGCACCGTTTTCGAGATATTCTTCATTGAATGTTTTAAAATGGAAAACTCCAGAAATTTCACTACTTTTATGGATCCGTCCCTGAGCGTTGGAATCCCGATTCAAGGTGTAAACCACGTTACCATGCCTTATTCTCGTCCGCCAACAATGTCATAGATAATTTATATGCGGGAGTGTATTAGCACATTGTGAAATATTTAAACGCTTGTAACTTTTTACCTGAGCCGAATCTGAAAAAATGGTAAATGAAAAAAGTGTTTCATTTGATGAGAGGAATCTTTGGTTAAAATTAATGCAGTGGTCAAAGACTCACCCTGTATAAGGAACAAGCACAAGCAACATCGCAGAAAGAAACTGGCACATCGAAGCAACCTAAATACATAATAACGGTGGTAAAGAGGGAGGAAATAAATATGACAAAATGAAAAAGAGTGCATCCTGTATTACATCGCACACTCGCTGGTGACTGGTCCGGTCCGTGACGGTCCATACAGGTATAGTATGCACGTTCTTTTATACACTCGCTTTGAATAGTGAAACATGTGAGGATTCTTGAATAAAATGAATTTATAGTGTTCATACAGACCTGAGCTATTGATACTGTTCTGTTTAAAATCTACTCACCTTTGTACTTTACTTTGGTGAATACACTGGTGAGAATCCTAAATTCATCATCTGGAGTGTCGCCAATCTGAAATCAAGGAAGCACGTATATATTGGATCAAATAAGTATTGCCAAATAACATTTACATTCAGTCAATATGGTACTCCTGACACGGATTTATAAACGATTCTAACAACGTAGTTGGTACTGAAATCCTCTCATTTTGCTGCTTCATATACATGTTGTTCACATTTGTAATTTCAGCCACAGAATTGATAATAAACCCATAATCTCACTTCCTCCTTTGTTTACATTGGTAATGATAAATTATGAGTTCCAAAATGATTGTCACTGTGAGATTACTTTACTCCCGCCCCAGTTTGGACCAAACATTTTTATTATACAAATAAATTGATTTAATAGTCGATATAGTTCGCATTAAGTTTGTAGAAAGTGAAAATTTCAAATAAATCAATTTTTGGATTTAAGATTTTATTACACGTGATTTTGGGTACATGGCATAATTGCTGAGCTTAAATCCTTCTCTGGGTTCACAACAGACTTTGTGATGAGTAGCGTAAGTTGCTTGGAATAATGATGAATGATAAATGAATCGACCCAACAGTTTCTGAGTACAAATTTTGTTTTCAATCAATAAAGATCAAATTTAAAGACAAATAGCTGTAGAACGTACATAGGGACGTGTGTAAAATTTTTTGAGGATCGTAGGTGGCGCTTCTGAATGCGAAATTTGAGTTTGTTGAAAGGCATAATAGGCCGAACGGTTTTGGATATATTATCCGAATGGGACAGTTAAGTTAGTTGTTGGGCATAATCTGCCCAATGGTTTCGGAGTTATACACATCTGGAGTATTATTTTATCGATAACAGAAAAAATACAGATCCGACCTAATTGAATCTAAGGAACTAGTTGTGGAATACCGACATAAAGACGTGTGTGAAATGTCGTGAGGATCGTAGCGCAATAGAAAATTTTAAAAAAATTGGGAAAAATATTATGTATCTCACGATAACTTGAGAACGGAAAGAGATAGCGAGTTCCAATTTTCAGGGTAGGTTGGGCATCCGAATGCAACATTTGAGTTTGTTAATAGGTATAATCGGCCAAATGGTTTTGGGGTTTTACACATATGAAACTATGTTATAATTTCCTCCATAAGCCAAAATATCCAAATCCGATTCTATTAAAACTAGGCAATTACTTGCAGAATGCCGACGCGCTAATTCTCGCAGAATTTCGTAAATATTGTATCCTGAAAATACTGCAGACGTAAGTTTTTTCGCCTATTATTGAATATAGTTAATTTCAATTGCGATAGAATACATATTTAGAATTAAAAGTTAAGTGATCTTACACGATTCCGTCAATACTCAAGCATGTCATTAAAATGGTTCGGAATGTATTCATACCTTATGCTGAGAAAACGGTCTATATCGATGGTTAATTCGATTAAGAGTGTCCAGTAGAAGTGAATAGGCGGAACATGCGCGCAAAAGCTCCCGACTGCACGTCAGTGCTTCAACCATTTTTCGCGTATGTTCTGGAGAACATCGCGTTATCATTTTGTAGGTAATATGAAGATTAGATTAATATATCAAGTTTGCTTATAGACTCCATATTTATAATCTGTATTTAATTTATTTTTCATAGTTTTTATGGAATTATTCCATAAATCAGATGTATTGAAGCAGCTATACAGGGTGAGTCTTTGACCACTGCATTAATGTTAACCAAAGATTCCTTTCATCAAATGAAACACTTTTTTCATTCACCACTTTTCCAGATTCGGCTCAGGTAAAAAGTTACAAGCGTTTAAAGATTTCACAATGTGCTAATACACTCCCGCATATAAATTATCTATGACATTGTTGGCGGACGAGAATAAGGCATGGTAACGTGGTTTACAGCTTGATTCGGGATTCCAACGCTCAGGGACGGATCCATAAAAGTAGTGAAATTTCCGGAGTTTTGCATTTTGAATCATTCAATGAAGAATATCTCGAAAACGGTGCGTTTAAGGAGAAATGATGAAGAATAATATAATGTTCTAAAACGATGGAATATTCTTGAAATGACTCAAGAAAAACTTTATATGCTTTCTTTATGCTAATTTCGTTTAGTTTTATGAATCCACGAGTCCATAACTAGAAAACCAGTAGAAGTAGAAAATAAATAATATTTGGAAAATATGTATCATAGTTATAGGAATTTTTACACCAACATTCATTTTATTCGAAAAAAGGATGTCAAAGCTACAAAATAAAAACTGATTTTTTTTCAAAATTTCAACAGCCTGTATCTTTTTACCTGAGCTGAATTTGGAAAAATGTTAAATGAAAAAAGTGTTTCATTTGATGAGAGGAATCTTTGGTTAAAATTAATGCAGTGGTCAAAGACTCACCCTGTATAATTAACATTTCTTTCAAAGTATTCGGCATTATCATTAATACTCTATCAATGTAGGTGATCCGAAACAATTGTTAAATGAAGAAGTTTATAGAAATTTGAATTATTATTTATTGGTGAATGTGGAATAACCAATGTGTTTTGGCCCTTTCCATTATGCTTATCTGAATCATATCATTATACAAGTAGTGTCAATGCAGTTGAATTATTATATTTCGGTTGTAAAGTGAAAAATTATTCCTGAGAAACATTTTCTTCGATTGTCAGCGTTTTTCTTGTTGGTTGGGGTAAAACGACGTACGATATATCATGACATAAGCTTCGCAATTTATTTGAGCTTCAAATGATGAGTTCCAGACGTTGGCAACTAATCATATATGATATGATGTCTTTGCCTCAATAAGTCATGATACAACCCCTTGAAGTAATAGCTTTTCCCATTTCATTTGATATGACATTTCACTTTATGGCTGGGAAGGCTCTGCGGGTAAGTTCATTACCCACTGCACCACATATCTCATTGAAATGTCCCATGAAAACGAAAGCAGTCAGTAGCATCTCTTGGGAATTGCGTTTCTGAAGGAAATATTTCTATTTCCGTAGGGGTCAGCGTTGTTATTCGTAAGGGACTCAGCATTGTAAATGCTGGAAATTCGGATTCGTCAAGTGTTGCGGTAAAAAATTGGTTCAAGCCCTGTGAACAGGAGCTTTCTGGCGCTCTTGTTCAAACAGACAAATTAAATCTCCGAAAGTATAGGTTTCTCAGAGTTGAGAATTATATCAATGTATTCTTATGATAGAACTGCATCATAAAGGAAATTCAATTCAAATAATAGTTCATTTATCAAGATTAAATGAGCAATCTGAGAATGAGATCTGCACAATGGAAGAAATCAAATTAAGAAAGCTAAAATGAATTTGACTCTCGCTTATAAAACAGGATGACATGTATGAGTATGAACACAGATCATATAATAAATCATAGATAGAATAGTTATAGCATTCTGTGAAAACATAGAAGTACGATTCATTATTTAGAAAAATCATATCTCCGAAAGTTTTAGCTTGTTGGAGTTGAAAATGATATCAATGGATTTTTATGGTGAAATTGCATCTTAAAAATAATTATTTTGAAATTTGTAAGTTAAAAAAAAATTTTTTTTCGTTACTCCGAAACCATCTGGCCTATTTTGCCCAATAGCGAACTTAACCGAGATATTCAACTCCCTAACCTACTCTGAAAATCTCAACTGCCTTGCTCATTTCGCTCCAGAGTTATTGTAGAAACAAAATTTAAAAATTTTCAAATTTTTTTTTGACACTTTACAGTAACCCGATCAATACAAAACTTCACATGCGTCTAAAGGTCATGATTCTACAATTTCATGCTATATTTCAGATATATCAAGCGATCGGTTTCGGAAACATTCATAAAACATGTTTTTACTAAAAATGGCCATAACCCCGAAACTGCTCTATGCATTTTGCTGGTTAATGAACTCGTCCAAGATATTTACGCTCCAAACCTACCCTGCAAATTTCAATCCTCTTACTTTATCAGTGGGTCGAACCAAATAATTTTCGAAATTTTTCGCCAAAAATGGTCTCTATAACGATTATATCTTCGACTCACTGATGAAAAGCTAGAGGTTAAATTCGATTCTGGCCAGCCGTTGCCACGATATCACTATCGGATCTATATTGTTCCGAGCATCCTTGGGTGAGTTCAGTAGCTGGATGGTTGACCGTTGTCACGATTACTTTCGATCGTAAAGGGATAGCAATTTTAAGGGTAGCTTCCGCATTTGAATGCGGTGGTTGAGTTCGTTGATGGGCGTATCGGCCAAATGGTTTCGGAGTTGAACCCATCTGAAATATTATTTTCTCGATAACTCAAAAAATATAGATCCGATCATATTGAAACTAGGTAGTTAGTTGTAGAATGGCGACGTACAAATTTCTGCGAAATTTCGTAGGGATCGTATCACTAAAAAAAATAATTTCCTTCTCTTCAAAAATGTTATATCTCAGAATTTATATGTCATTTTCTTCTGAAAGTCCGCACAATCCTTCACGCCGCCATTTTAATCGTGTACCGGATCTCAGCCCGATCGATTTCGTATTTTAGCAATTATTGCCGAGACGGTAGCGTCGTTGCCTGCCACGCAGGAGATCCATGTTCAAATCCCCGCTGAGTAAGTTCACGATTTTATTTATTCTAATATTTGTGTGAGGTGTTAATAGGCAATAAAATATATGCGCAAGAGCTCCTTGCTTTTTAAGAATTTTTTGATTAAAAATTCTTTTGATTTCTCATATTATGTTTCTTTGCGTCAACTTTCTTTCATTGTTTGTCCATTGTAGATAATAAACGTCGCTTGTTAACAAAAAAATAAAATGTTTTTCAAATTAATCATTTTTATTAGTGCGTGAAATTTTTGTTACATTTCAATACTCTCAAAACAGTCTTGGTCAAGTTAATCTCGATAGACTTAGATACTTATTTCCATATACTTTACCTATTCAGACAATGAATTTTTTCTAAGCCCATGTCAGTAAACGTCAAAAATCGCACTGTCGACATTCCTTGTAAGTGACGTCTTACAATAACATGCACGTAATGAAAACTCATAACATACACGTGCGTTCTGATGAGAAAAGTTAATTTTCTTGGTTTAATTAAATTGCAATCAAATTTTTATCTAAGTTCGACTTTATTTGATCTATTTACATAAATGTTGTCGATTGAAAAACATAAAAACTTTAAGCAATTAATAGTAAGACACATTTTGGATTAAAATAGTGATGGCCCCAAATGTCGGCAACATATTATACAGTTCTCATACAGTTTTCTTAGTATTCTATAAAAATAAACGTAATGTCATTTATGTTGTCAATTTTAGGCGCTCTTGTTACTGGTAAGAGACTGCTTATCGATTTGCCCAAATGTATGTAATTTTCTAATTTTTGGCTGAAAATGGTCTCTAACGATTTGGTTCTACTCACTGATCGAGAATCCGTGGTCGAAATCGATTCTGTCTAGCCGTCCGTCCGTCCGTCCGTTAACACGATAACTCTCGAACGGAATGAGCTCGACAGTTGCAATTTTCAGAGTAGGTTTGGGAGATAAATTTCTCGGCTAAGTTCGTTATTGGGCAAAATCGGCCTGATGGTTTCGGAGTAACGAACAAAACAATTTTTTTACATTACAAATTTCAAATTCAATTATTTTTCAGATGCAGTTTCATCATAAGAATTCATCGATATCATTTTCAACTCTAACAAGCTAATACTTTCAGAGATATGATTTTTCGAAATTTCTATAATACATCGTACTTCTATGTTATCACAAAATGCGAATTCTATCTGTCTGTGTTCTATCTGTGTTTACCGTTGATACATATAATCTTATCTACCTATGGCAGATATGTCAAATATATTGATTTCTGTTCTAACAAAATGTGTATTCCGAAATGTGAGCGAAGTGAGAAAAATCTCAGTTTGTCAGTCAACAACTGAGATTTTTCTCACTTCTCTCACATTTCGGAACACATAATATATAAAGTATGATTGAATGCAAAATGAACAATTATAGGAAATTATAATTACCCCTTCCCGTATATGCCCTTGGATAATCCATATGAGGATGAAAATATATTCAGAATATCTTCAGTGAAAACAAAACCGGAAAATTGGCTTAGTATCAATTGATATGATATAATTTTCAGAGAAGATTTGAGGAATGAATATCCCAGATAAGTTTGTTATTTAGTTTTAATTTCAGCTCTATTATGAAAATCCATTGATATCATTCACAACTCTGATAAACCAATCATTTCGGAGATGAATTGTCATAGTTTGAACAAGAGCGTCAAAACTCCTGTCCACAGGGCTTTCCAAGTATCCCAACATTTTCTCAAACTATAGTACGATACACGAGTTGTGAACCCATTACGCACTCGTGAAATTTACGCACTTGCCGCTGGGCGGCTACGTGCGTAAACTTGTTCACTTCGTGCGTAATGGGCTACTTATACAACTCTTGTTACGTAATATACTATTACACAATATTAATTTCACATTACATGATTAAGTTCTCAAATATTATATCTCCTGATAAACAATACGATAATTATTTACAATGTACAGATATGAATAAAATTAACGAAAAATTTTAACACTAACAAAAATAATGTGAGAAATCGAACTAATTTTTAGTCAAGAAATTTTCTCGGAGCTATGTCATTCTTTGTCTGAATAATTATGCCATGTAAGAATATATATATCATTACCATACAGGGTAAATGATATGCCAAGTCATATTTCTGGATATATTCTTGGCGCTCTTGTTCCTCGGAACAGAGTGCTTATGAATTTGCCCAAATGTCTGTAATTTTCGATTTTTTTTGATGAAAATGGTCTTAAACGATTTGGTTCGACTCTCTAATCAAGAATCCGTAGTCGAAATTGATTCTGTCCGGCCGGTCCGGCCGGCCGAAGGCACGATAACTGTCGAAAGGAATGAGCTAGACAGTTGTAATTTTCAGAGTAGGTTTGGAAGAAAAATATCTCAGCTATGTTTGTTATTGGGCAAAATGAGCCAGATGAGTAAAAAAAAAAAATAAAATTTTTACATTACGAATTTCAAATTCTATTCCATTCGAGATGCACTTTCACCACAGAATCGATTGGTATAATTTTTAACTCCAGCAAGCTAATACCTACTTTCGGAGATATGATTTTTCAAAATTTCAATAATAAATCGTAATTTTATGTTTTCACAGAAGTCTATAATTATTATATCTATGAATTATTACATGATCTGTGTTCATACATCTAAAACAATCTACAATCTGAATTAGAAATGTTTTGCCTCATGAATTCCTATCGATAATCTATAGTTAATTTTTCAATATATAGAGATTATTTCAGTATGGTGAATTTATTGTTCTGATTCTGTAAGCCAACGGATTTAAAGTTTTCTGTGGTCATACTGTGTTAAGTTAAGCGTCGTAAAATGAAGATTGACGGGCTGTTTCCGGTATGAACCTCGGAAGGATATACTTGTATGAAAGTTTTTTCTTTTGCTATTTACTTTGTAGCAATAGTTGAGAGAAAAGATGTTCTATAAAAATCTTACAAAGCAGTTCATGTGCAAAAATATATGATAAAGATCGTCGGTGAGTTTCTTTTGAAATATGATTTTTGCTATCTTTTGTCAATGGATTTACGTGATTGCTTCAGATTAATATTTGATGATATGGTTTGCACGACATATTTCTGAAGAAATTATATAGTATTTGATATTTGATTATTTCATTTACGTACTATTTTTTTTTGGTAGATGTGAATCTAATATACATGTTGGGAATTTTTGGGCTTTGATGAATTCGGATGAAAAAGTTTGTATGCTGTTAACTTATATCCCCAAATTCGTACAGAGAAACAACACTGCTTTCCTTATTCATAGTTTTTGGCTGGGAGCGAAGCTGTACCTTATAAATTTTTGGCTTGGACCTATTTTTTTGGCTAGGAGCTATTTTGGGCTGGGAGCTATTTTTGTGCTTGGGCTCAAGCTAAACCCTATAATAGTATTTGGCTTGAAGTAAAATTGAACATTTCGACGTTTTAGACTGGGACAGATCCAGAGCATCTGTTTGGAGTATTCATAGATCCTATCTGGAGAGATCCTGAGTATCTATTTGGAGAATACATATACCCTCATCTGGATTTGGAAGAATTGCCTGTGCCTGGTATAATCAGAGGAGTACCTTAATTTTCCCTGGACGAGTTCTCCGAGGAAGATTAATTTTCAGAGCTGAGTGTTTTTACTTGTGCTCGAAGGAATTTTATATTAAACCTTTAAAAATCAGTTTTATAAGCTATTATCCTACATACCAGAGAGTATAAATATATTGTTGACCTCTAAGCTGGTCGGGTAGACAACATTTGAAAGGGGAACATTATAAGATGAGTGTGAGAATTCGTATCCATGATTTAGTTTGAGGCAATTACGCACTTCTAATTTATGTGCGGATTTATTCCTGATTTAAGTCTGGACAATAATTGTAAAGGCTGGAGGACAATAACAAAGAGTAGGCGAAACTGCTCTCAGGAAAACTTCCATTCTACCTATATTTGTCATCCATACATACAAATAAAATATGTCCTTCAATTGAATTACCGATATTCCCATGACAGTGGAATGCATCTATAGATGCATCTGCTTATAAGCAGATTTATCATTGAAAGACCTGTATACTTTCACAGTGAACATTTTCCACGAAATCTGATAGAAATTGCGACGCTTGTTTTTCCAGGAAACCAGAAATCTTTCAGCTACAGAGCTATTTCCAGGTTATATTTGATGTGGAAATTCACGACTGCATGAATTCCAAGAAAACAGGATTGGTATTCCCAATGATAGTAGAGATTACAATAGAAAACAAGGAGATTAACTGAAATGATACCGTTCATTATTTAATCAAATATTAGACCTTTGGAATCATACAGCGAATTCTAGCTACACTCAGAGTATAAGTCAACGCATTCATGTATAAAGAATTAAATAGAATAAAAAACGCTGTACCTCTTACATTCGAGTGCATGATATTCTGAAATATTGTTTCTTCAATAACTCAATAAATACATATGTGATCAAATTTGAACTTGATGATTAGTTTTAGAATACCGAAACGCAAATTTTTTAAGAATTTCGTGAGCATCATAATCACCAGAAAAAAAAATTTGCCGAAAATGTTATATTTCAGAAACTATGTGTCAGATTCAAGCCGCCCTTTACAATTAGGTACGAGTCATTCCATTTGAAATCGTCTAATTGACAAAGCCGACCCATTTTAGAATTTTGTTTAACTTTGAGGAACTCTTCCTTAGGGTCCCAAAGAACAAAATTTACACGAGTTTGATTTTTACTAGCGCTTGTTTCCGCCTATTTAAATAAAAACTTCCCAAAATCGATATTTTTAAGCTTTATCAACTTTTGCTTTAAAATTTTTCTGTTTGAAGATATCTATATAATCAAAGCGGAATTCTTCGGGGAAAAGATAGTAGTTTAAGTGTAGGTAACGATAATTGGCTCAATCAATACCTTTGAATAATGGCAGCGTGCTAAAAATGAGTATTTTTAACTCATTTTTCGTAAATTTCAATCGACTCTGGTGTCTTAACTATTGAGAATTAAAAACTTATGCTGCGGGGGAATTAAGTATACATATCATAGATAAAGTTCAGCCACGGGTCGACCTGAGCAGCCCACTCTTAATAGAAGAAAACTTTGCTTGAAATTTTGAAATTTAAAAAAATCCCATTATTAAGGTTA
Source organism: Halyzia sedecimguttata (assembly GCA_937662695.2). Lineage (NCBI taxonomy): Eukaryota > Metazoa > Arthropoda > Insecta > Coleoptera > Coccinellidae > Halyzia > Halyzia sedecimguttata. Next base: position 64,058,724 of record OW569415.2, on the reverse strand, counting down.
TAAAACGAACGTGTTGACTGTGAAATAAAATTCTAAAACTCACAGAATCTACTGTTCTTACCTCCAACTTTGAATGACTACATCATTTGTTTTGTAATTTTTATGTTTAGTGCATGTACGAGCTGTTTTTTTACAGCAAAAATCAACTCAATTTTTTATTTTTTTCCAATTGACTCCTAGTTTTTATCTCAGAAAAACATTCGGATTTATATATAGAATTTTCATATATTTTCATGTATGCTTGTAGCGGTAAGCTCATTCGTATAATTCTTTTTGATGAAAAGTAGTTTTTATCCATTACTAAAATCATCCAAATTTTCGCTGTAAAAAAACAGCTCATACATGCACTAAACATAAAAATAACAAAACAAATGATGTAGTCATTCAAAGTTGGAGGTAAGAACAGTAGATTCTGTGAGTTTTAGATTTTTATTACACTGTCAACACGTTCGTTTTATAACCTCAATAATGGGATTTTTTTAAATTTCAAAATTTCAAGCAAAGTTTTCTTCTATTAAGAGTGGGCTGCTCAGGTCGACCCGTGGCTGAATTTTATCTATGATATGTATACCTAATTCCCCCGCAGCATAATTTTTTAATTCTCAATAGTTAAGACACCAGAGTCGATTGAAATTTACGAAAAATGAGTAAAAAACACTCATTTTTAGCACGCTGCCATTATTCAAAGGTATTGATTGATCCAATTATCGTTACCTACACTTAAACTACTATCTTTTCCCCGAAGAATTCCTTTTTGATTATATATCTTCAAACAGAAAAATTTTAAAGCAAAAGTTGATAAAGCTTAAAAATATCGATTATGGGAAGTTTTTATTTAAATAGGCAGAAACAAGCGCTAGTAAAAATCAAACTCGTGTAAATTTTGTTCTTTGGGACCCTAAGGAAGAGTTCCTCAAAGTTAAACAAAATTCTAAAATGGGTCGGCAACAATTTTTTTTATTTTTAGACGATTTTATATGGAATTACTCGTACCAGATTTAAACTCGATCGGCGTAGAATTTTAGGAATTATTGTGAAATCAAATTCCGAACTGGTAGATATCTACTTATCAGAAATTTCATATCATGTGAATCTCAGAATAGTAACAACACCTCGATGGCCTTGATGTGAAGTCTCAATCGATTAGTTTCGACTCACTGATGAAAAATTCTAGGTCAAACAGTCCGGCAGACTGTCCGTCAGGACGATTAATCTCGAACGGAATGAGTTAGGGAGATGAAATTTGCAGGATAGTTGTGGGTCCAAGCGCCGGTTGAGTTCGTTAATGGGCAAAATTCATTGAGTGGTTTCGAAGTTTTGCGATTTAAAATTTGGTTTTCCCAATAACTCGAAAAATACTGATTTGAACGATCTAAAGTTAGGTAGTTGAAAAAAACTTACATGAAGACTTATTCTAAATTTCGTGAGGATCATGTGCCTAGAAAATTTCAAATATCTAGTATATTGAAATGAAAAAAACGTCTGTAGCCGTCCGAAATTGCTGATATTTGGTGAGAGTATCATATTACAGCCAAGTTCTAGAATTGAATTCGATCGGATCTATATTCTTGGAGGTATTGGGGGAATATAGAAAATTTACAACCAATATAGTCAACCAGTTTGGCGCGCTTGTTTACACTCATAAAAGTAAATATTCAGATGAGGCAGTCATAGGAATAGGTTACTGTGTTCTACCGGCAAGTTTCAGTAACTTCCATTCAGTTCAGATTACTAACGTATCAAGTAAAGTGTGTCCATTCTTGCTCTCGACAATTACATGATACGAGTACAAAATTTGTACTTAATTTCTGGTACTGTAACACTACACCAAACAAACAAATAAGCTATAAACCATTTTGATTAAGCAAAAATTTTGTACAATTAATTATTACATGTTATTTTCTTTATTGCCAAAAATATAAAAAAATTGACGGTGTTTGCATTTTCTGGGTTCATAGGAGTAGTATGTTATGAAGAATGTAACTGTAGTAGTTTGGCTCTCCTGACCTTAATCCATTCAAATACTTTAAGAAAAGGCATTCATAACTGAAAGTACCGCATGAAAATAGTATATTCTAAAACAAGTTGCAGAATGGGCTCCTATTAAAACACGAATGCGAAATTCGAAAACGAGCGACGAAGGAGCGAGTTTTCGAACGTAGGAGTGTTGGAATTGCCTTCTGCAACGAGTATTAGACAATATTTTCTCTATTTCTGGCAAGTTTTGTAAAATACTGTTGAAATTTAATGAAAAATTCGGATTATACATCCTAGTGACTTTTGTATTGTATCTTGGTAGTTGGTGTGACTGTTACGAAAGTTGACAGATTACGGAATTTGAATTTGAAACGTACGTAGGGCATGGAGATCAGATTTAAAACAGTTTCCTAATAGCACGAATTATTCTAAATTAGCAAGAAGGGAATCTCTACTACCATATTTTTTAATGAAAATAGAGCTTTTCCTCCACAATTATTTCACTATATCCAGATTATATTGTATTGTCAATTGACGTGTGTTGAAATTTGATAGGATCGAATGCCAGTGCTGACTACCACAAAACGAAAAATATAACTAGAAACAATGCGGGAATGAGTTCATTCCAGTACTGTTTTCAGTACTGGAATGGACTCATTACTATACTGAAATAGAGAAAGTGTATTCTAAAACAAGAATGGGCTCCTATTCAAACACGAATGCGAAATTCGAAAACGAGCGAGTTTTCGTACGCAGAAACGTAGAGAAAATACTTTTCGTATCCTTATTCTGTAACAAATGAAAGTTCCGTGCGATATTCTCATGAATATTAAGAAAATCCGAATAAACTATGAAGTAACTAATGAAAGGAGAAATTACAGCTTCTCTTTGTCCTCTTCAATTCAAACAACGAACAAAAGAATAACGATACCGTGTTGTTTTCATCCGGTCTGTTAACGTGAGCTAGGTTATTAAAATTCTGAATTCATTCGTTGAGCGGAGTACTGCTAGGTGAATTTTCTTTCACTTAACATTCGTTCAATTCCGAAAAATGTGGATTTTGACATGGTAAATATTTTCAATATCATCAAGTCCAAGTTCGTTTTTGAATCTCGATCAATTAAATTTGTTTGATAGTAAAACTCAGAATTAAAATAAAAAAATGGTTCAAGCCCTGTGGAAAGGAGCTTTGGCGCTCTTGTTCAAACTTTGACAAATCATATCTCCGAAATAATTGGTTTCTGGGAACGATATAAATGGATTCTTACGATAGAACTGTATCATGATAGAAATTAAATTCAAACAGACCGATTCTCCCCAATAACGAACTTATCCGAGATATTCATTCCTCAAATCTACTCTGAAAATTATATTATATCAATTAAAACTTAGAGAACATTGCAGTTTTGTTTTTACTGGAGATATTCTGAACCCAATTTGATTATGCATCTTACCAAAGAATATATTTGCATCATCATATGGATTATCCACGGGCATTATATTATCTCCTCGAAATTACGATAGCTGAGGTTATTTCATTGGTCATTTTGCATTCAATCATACTTTGTTTTATAGAAAAGGAAGGGTATTTTATACCAAGAATAACGAACCAGAAATAATTTTGACATTTATCTCTCATAGGAAAATAAGATGACATGTAAGAACCCAGATCATATAATAATTCATAGATAGAGAAATTAAGTACAGCATTCTGTGAAAACATAGAAGTACGATTCATTATTGAAATTTCGGAAGTATTAGCTTGTTGGAGTTGAAAAAGATATCAATGGATTTTTATGGTGAAACCGGATCTTAAACAAAAATATTTTGAAATTTGTAATTTAAAAAAAAAATGTTTTCGTTACTCCGAAACCATCTGGCCCATTTTGCCCAGTAGCGAACTTAACCGAGATATTTATGTCTCTAACCTACTACAAAATTTAAAAATTTTTTAATTTTTTTTTATATTTTACGGTAACCCTATCAATACAAAACTTCACATGCGTCTAAAGGTTATGATTCTACAATTTGATGCTAAATTTCAGATAGATTTAGTGATCTGTTTCGGAAATATTCATAAAAAATGTTTTTACTAAAAACGGCCATAACCCCGAAACCACTCGATGGATTTTGCTGGTTAACGAACTCGTCCGAGATATTTACGCTCCAAACCTACTCTGCAAATTTCAATCCTCAAACTTCTTTCGTTCGAGAATTATCGTGTTAACGGATGGACGGCTGACCGGACGGCCGGACAGAATCGAATTCGACCACGGATTCTTGATCAGTGAGTCGAACCAAATCGTTAGATACCATTTTCAGCCAAAAATTCGAAAATTACAGACATTTGGGCAAATTGATAAACACTCTGTTCCGAGGAACAAGAGCATCAAAAATTGAACTTGAAATTTGTAATTTGAAAAAAATATTTTTTGGCGTATGTTCTGGGTAACATCGCGTTATCATTTTGCCCAAATGTCTGTAACTTTCGAATTTTTGGACGAAAATGGTCTCAAACGATTAAGTTCGACTCCCCAATGAAGAATTCGAGGTCGAATTTGATTCTGTCCGGCCGGCCGTCCGGCCGTTGCCACGATAACTTGAGAACGAAAAAAGCTTGCTACTTGAAATTTTCAGGGTGGGTGGGGCATCCCAATACGACGGACAAGTTCGTTAATGGGCATAATCGGACCAGTGGTTTCCGAGTAATAATTTTGTTTTCAACCAATATAAATCCGATCAAATTGAAACTGGGTGAGTAGTTGTAGAATATGAACCTTAGCACGTTTGTGAAATTTTGTGCGAATCGTATGGCTAGAAAATTTAAAAAAAATTATTAAAAAATATTTTTGTTGTCACGATAACTTGAGAGCGGAAAGAGATAGCGGCTTCAAGTTTTCAGGTTAGGATGTGCACCGGAACGCGACATTTCAGTTCATTTATGACCATAATGGCCAAACGGTTTTAGAGTTATAGCCATCTGAAATTTTCTGAAATTTGGTGGTTTTTTGTTCCTCATTAACTCGAAAAATACTGAACCGATTGAATTCAAACATGGTTATTAGTTGTAGAATGCCAACGCAAAAATGGTTGCAAAATTTGGTGAGGATAGCATTTGTAGAAAATTTTTAATAAAACATTGAAAAAAAAAATTCTATATATCAGTAACTATTCGTTTGAAATTGCTAAAATTTTGCAAGAGCCTTCATAACCTAACTCTACTGCCAAGTTTCAAGTTTTAATACGATCAGTTAAATATTGTTGGAGATTCGAGCATTCTTGTGTGAGTTCAGTAGATGGGTTACCGTTGCCTCGATAACTTCCGAACTAAAGGAGATAGGGATTTGCAATTTTCAGGGTAGGTTGCGCATCCGAAAGGGAGAGTTGAGTTCGTTTTTGGGCATAATCGGTCTAACGGTTTCCGAGCTATACCCACCTGGAATATTATTTCCTTGATAACTCAAAAAATAAATATTCGATCGAATTGATGCTTGGTAACTAGTAGTAGAAAATCAACATAAAGACGTGTTTAAAATTTTGTAAGAACCGTACCCCTAGAAAATTTGAAAAAAATGACGAAAAAAAAAATTTTAAGAACCGTACCCCTAGAAAATTTAAAAAAAATTACGAAAAAAAAAATTGGTTCAAGCACTGACGTGAAGTCAGAAGCTTTTGCGCGTATGTTCTATTGTCCATTCTTCTGTATTGGACACCCTTTATCGAATTTACCATGGTAAATTATTTTGTCCATTCTCCTGTATTGGACACTTAATTCGAATTTACCATGGTAAATTCGAATTAAGAGTGTCCAATACAGGAGAATGGACAACATATTTTATGAAGTCAGAAGCGTATATGACCTATTGTCCATTCTCCTGTATTGGACACCCTTAATCGAATTTACCATGGTAAATTATGTCGTCCATTCTCCTGTATTGGACACTTAATTCGAATTTACCATGGTAAATTCGATTAAGGGTGTCCAATACAGAAGAATGGACAATAGAACATACGCGCAAAAGCTTCTGACTTCACGTCAGTGCTTGAACCAATTTTTTTTTCCTTACTCTGAAACCATCAGGCCGATTGTGACCAATAACAAACTCAACCAAGATACTTATGTAAACATTCAAGGATACTGTGGGAGGTATATTCATCATTGAATGGTTTCTTTCTGGGTTTTCTCTCCCAAACTCTGAAAAATATCTATAAAATAAAAAATTAATTATTTTGTGATTTGCTTCTGCGTAAGAAACACAAGATATTCGTCAGAAGCAATCAATTGAACAATGTTGCCTAACAAATAACAACGAAACAACATCAACGAAGAAACAACTATATCGTAACGTTTCGGAGTCTATATCAGACTCCTTCTTCAGACACTTAACGAAAAAATCTACAGAGCTATTTTGTTGATGGTTATTCTGAGATTCGAGAATTGTCACATTGTTTCTTCGTTGATGTTGTTTCGTTGTTATTTGTTAGGAAACATTGTTCAATTGATTGCTTCTGACGAATATCTTGTGTTTCTTACGCAGAAGCAAATCACAAAATAATTAATTTTTTATTTTATAGATATTTTTCAGAGTTTGGGAGAGAAAACCCAGAAAGAAACCATTCAAGATATTTATCTCCCAAACCTACTCTGAAGGTTTCAACTGCCTAGCTCATTATGTTCCATAGTTATTCTATAAACAAAATTTGAAAATTTTCAAATTTTTTTTTACACTTTACGGCAACCCGATCAATACAAAACTTCAAAGGCATATAAAGGTCAATATTCTACAATTTGATGCTAAATTTCAGATAGATCGAGTGATCGGTTTCGGAAATATTCATAAAAAATGTTTTTCCTAAAAACGGCCATACCTCCAAACCGCTTGAAGGATTTTGCCCGTTAATGAACTCGTCCGAGTAATTTACGCTCCAAACCTACCCTGCAAACTGCAATCCTCTATCTCCTTTCGTTCGAGAGTTATCGTGTTAACGGCCGGACGGGCGGCCGGCCGGACAGAATCGATTTCGACCACGGGTTCTTGTCGAACCAAATCGTTTGAGACCATTTTCAGCCAAAAATTCGAAAATTACAGACATTTGGGCCAATTCATAGGCACTCTGTTCCGAGGAACAAGAGCGCCAAGAAGTGGCCCACATTCTTCAATAGAGATATTCGGACATCTATGTAGTATACAGGGTGTTTGCAAAGGTGAGTCTTTTTTGGATCTCTTGTTCCTCGGAACAGAGTGCTTATCAATTTTCCTAAATGTCTGTAATTTTCGAATTTTTGGCTTAAAATGGTCTTAAACGATTTGGTTCGATTCACTGATCAAGAATCCGTGGTCGGAATTGATTCTGTCCGGTCATCCGGGTGTTAACACGATAACTCTCGAACGGAATAAGCTAGACAGTTGAAATTATCAGAGTAGGTTTGGAAGATATACATATATCTCGTTATTGGGCAAAATCGGCCAGATGATTTCGGAGTAACGAAAAATAATAATTTTTTACTTAACAAATTTCGAACTCATTTTTTTTTTAAGATTTAGTATCATCATAAGAATCCATTGATATCATCTTCAACTCTAACAAGCTGATACTTTCGGAGATATGGTGAACCAAATTTATCGATCATATCCCACTCTCGAGAAAACGAAAATAATAATGAATCATCTGATGAATCTCCATCGTAGATCCGATGAACCAGCCGTAAATCATTCGAAAAATAGTGTTGGCCGCTAGATTGCGGAACGATGGCAGTTTATTCTCAACATTCCGTTTTTATGAGAGACATTAGAGGCAGGCATGGCGTTTATTCGGTCCTTGTTCTATTTTATGTAGTGGCAAACATGTCCACTTACCCAACAATATTAAAACCGGCATGTGCTATCCGAGATACCTTTTCCGTTTGTTTGTTTACCAGAAAGAGGAATTCGGATAAATGAATCGCTTTCCTGGTATTCTGCCGGAGAAATTGTTTGTTGCCCCATACCAGTTTCGGAGAATTTTCCTGTGTGTTTTCCCCGATCTATATATTACGGTATTTTCAATTCCATGAAGATATTCATCAGATTTCGCAAATATTCTGTAGGATTTCCACAATATCGGATTGTTTAAATGTCGATACGAAGGGCTAATGACACAGTGAAATCGATTTCCACGATTTTTAGTACCCCATTAAATACAGGAAAGGACCCCTATAGATCATCTCTTTGTTCTGTACTTTGTTGCAGTCGTTTTTCCCAGAAAACGGGGTGATATCTTTGTTAGTAAGATAACACGCACAATTTAATACAAATTCTCGCTATCATTTTATACTTTTTTCAATTAATTTAGTACATTATAATATCTGAAAAACCTAAAAAAAGAAATGTGTATGAAAAAAGTGTTAGCAGAGGTTAGTGTAACGGGGTACCATATAATTTGATATATGATACTAGAGCTTAGGGAAAAAACCTCAGCAAAAAACCCTATCTGCCCGTTAGTGTTGTGATTTATGAAAATAGAAATTGTTAACAAAATATGCTGAAATATTAAATATTGAAGGGCATCTTTTTCTTCATTATCGCTTCTTCCTTCAACAAGCAGAGAAGTTTCTCCAAGGTACCCGAAACCCAATCTGGAAAAGGAAAAGACAAAGGGAGATAACGAACAAATTAAAAATGGAATATTCTATATTTTATCAAATAGATTTGAAACTCGCAACCCATTCTAAAAAGATTCAGAAACATTATGAATAGCCCTAAAACCATCTTTGAATCTATATATGCGACAATTATTAACTAAATGATCTATGGTTTCCTCTGCTTCCCCGCATTCACAACTAGGGCTCTCAACTGAGTTCCACCTGAAAAGCATGCTGTTGCAACGACCATGACCGGTTCTTAGACGATTCAGAATAGAACATATTCTCCTTGGAAGATCAAACCCCGGAACTCTATTTGAAGGATCAGAAATTAAATCTTTGTTGAATAAATTGCAAGAAATCCATTCAGACCGCCAAACTTCCTTGTCACTTTTATTCGAATTAAGAAAACAGTTGGACCATAAAGGGTTTCGTGACTTCAGTCTGGGAATCTTATTGTCTGGAATGTAGGAGATAATCGGAAATTAATTCGGAAAAGAATGAAATTTATTCCAAGAATTTGAAAGAGCAGTCTGCCTGCGAATGTGGGGCGGGACAATGTTTGAAAGAACTGGCAACCAATGAATAGGTGTAGATCTAATAGTTCCAGTGATGATTCGCATAGATGAATTCAACTGTGCATCAATTTTTTGAGTATGAGCACTATTAAACCAGACGGGGCAACAATATTCAGCGGCAGAAAAAACCAAGGCTAAGGCAGCCGTTCGAAGAGTAGCTGCATCAGCACCCCATGAAGTACCAGCTAATTTCAGCAAAATATTATTTCTCGTTTTCAACTTCAGACGCAAATCATCCAAATGAGCTTTGAAATTCAAAGATGAATCTAGTTTCTCTCCTAGATATTTAGGATAAAAATTATGTCTCAAGAAAGAATCACCGAAAGTTACACTCAATGTTCTATATTTTTGGTGATTGTTCAAATGAAAGCAAGAAACCTCAGTTTTATTCGGATTCGGACACAAACGCCACTGAAATAGGTACTTTTTCAGAATATCTAAATCTGCAGATAGATTATTTTCTATACTTTGGAAATCAGAATGACGAAATGCAAGGGCAATGTCATCAGCGTATATGAATTTCTCAGACGAAGTAGCAGGAATATCACTCAGATATAAATTGAAAAGAAGAGGTGCTAAAACTGAACCTGGTGGAACACCATTATTCAAATTCTTGAATTTACTACTATTATTATCAATAAAAACACGAAACCTTATATCCGAGAGCATATTTTCGAGTAAACGAACCATTTTTCCACACTTTAATTGAGTATAAAGTTTGAAAATCAAACCATCTTTCCATACCGTGTCATATGCTGCCGACAAATCCACAAATGCTGTTCCTGTTTTCATTTTACTCTTGAAACCTGTTTCGATATAAGTAATTAGACTAAGAACCTGATCACAACAATTTCTATATTTCCTGAAGCCCCCCTGGCAATTCTGTAGAACGTCTTCTACAGATGATTCAATCCTAAAAAGAATCAATATTTCTAAAATTTTAAAAGGAACACTCAACAGACTAATGGGTCAATAACTGCTAGGATCAGAAGAATCCTTTCCACGTTTTAAAATTCCTATGACTTTCGCTTTGCGGAATTCTTTTGGAATATTTCCAGTTTTCAGAATATTATTATAGAATGATAATAACCAGCACAAGGCTTTTTTTGCCCAAGGGTGTGGTGATGCTCCATCCTGTTGGAACCATATCGTTTTCCGTGGAACTTGAGGATTTCCTTGATCAGGATATAAATTTGCCAAAGTTGGAACGACATCATTTTGAAGTAGTGCTAAATATTTATCGCCATTCAAATTGCCCTCAATGAAAAAGGGGCCTATGATATATTTTCGAACATTTCCTGTCCAAAAATTAATCTTTTGATGGAATTGCGTGTGTCTTTCTCTCATCCAGTGATAATTTTCGATAGACCAGTAGCGGCAATTTGGACGAAGAGCAAGGCCGTTGAGAGATCAGAAAACAAGATGTCTACTAATTGGATAATTTTGTTATCCAACATGTCCATCATAGGTTTGCATTTTATTTTCTTCTAATATGTTTAGAATCGATGTATGGCTGACATTGAATGTTGTGAAGGCATCTCTACTCGATTCATGTGGATTTTCTTCAAAGTCAAGCATCACATCCTCACACAGTGTATTAGCAGCTGAACACTGCTAAAGTAACTACACTCTTGACTTGACCACTACAACTGTAGTGGACAAGAGTGTAGTTACTTTTGTAGTGTTCATAATAAGTCCACAGTGAACTCAAAATAGAATATATTAGCAGCTGCTTTTATAATCTGCCTCACATGACCAAACTCTCGAAACTGCTTCTCTATTTCACTTATTGTCTCTTGGGTTGTAGGCGGCAAATTCTCATGAAATAAGTGACTTACTTATTTTTGTGTTCTGGTGTTATCTCTATGACCAATCATTTGTAAAATTGAAAATTTGTGCATTTCCATTAATCGAACCATTTTTCAAAATTGAAGTTAATGAAATTCAAATACAAATAAGATCATTTATAAACTACAACTTATCAGCACAGAAGAATTTGCGAAGGCGTTCTAAAGAAATTAACATTGCCACAGAAAGTGTTTTACGTAGTTTTCATGTTACCATCTGGAATATACAATGTTATATATTTTTTTAATTTTCTTTCTATCACATCTTGAAGGCAAATAAGTTTAGTATTGTCGTAATAAGATTTGGGAATATACCAGGGAATATTATAATGAATTTCGGTAATTACATAATTTATTTTTTTCTATTCTGATTTTTGCAATAAACATGAATGTGATAACATTTCTGAAAAGAGAATGAGGCGACCTTTGAAACGATGTATCACAAGACCACACTTCCTTTTCAAAAAATTGGGGGTTGTATCTGTCTTTCGAAGGGGGTTGAAGGTAAGGTTCGCATTTTTACGAAGAAGAATGACAATTTTAAATTTAAATTTGACTTGTTTCGGGATTTTTCATAAATATGTACAGTAACCAAGATAATTAATATATTCCATTTGGCTTATCCACACTGTTTAGTCATTCTCATGCCATAAGATCAAGATTGAAAAATTACTTGTTCTAGGTATATCAGTACTAAAGTAACTGAATATAATCTTGAATACTAGAGAGCCGAAGAGCATATTGCACCACCAGAAGCAGCTGTTTAAATTTTATTTTTTTTTGGTAAAACATAGATAGTATAGCAAGGAGTAAATGATTAAAATTTAGAGAAAAAAATCGTGAAGGTTTTTTCATGAAAAAATGCTTAGTTACTTACATATTATAGTCTTTTTGTGTAATTTTTTTAAATTTTTCAACGAACCAGCTGTTCGAGGAGAACCAAAGTCGATGTTTAGCTGTTGTTAAAATGCCTAGAGCACGTGTACGTGGAATTTATCGCCAGCTAAGTGAATTTGAAAGAGGTCGAATTAGGCGGGAGGCGGGGTTGTCATTTCAAGAAATCGCTAACCGTACGAACGGAAATCTAACAACTGTTATGAGATGTTGTCAAGCGTGGTTTGATAATTCCCAAAATCGGGGAAGAGTAGGCACCGGACATCGAAGGGGCACAAATGGAGTTCAAGTCGACGTCTAAGACTTATGGCTATTAGAGACCGATTTGCGATAACTCGATATTTGGCTGATGAGTGGTTAGGAGAACAAGGCCATCCTGTAACTGTCCGAACGGTTTACCGCCAGACGAGGTCCTTTAGAATGAGCATTATCGACCCCATCTTGTGTTACCTCTGACGGTTGATCATCGTCGGCAACGATTACAGTGGTACAGAGAACGCCAAGATTGGAATGTGGAAAGGCATCAGGTCGTCTTTTCTGATGAATCTCGATTCTCCTTGGGTGCACATGATGGCCGAAGAAGGGTTAGACGACGTCGGGGAGAAAGACGTGAACCTCAGTTTGATATTGAGCGTCATGTAAACCGGACAGTAGGCGTTATGGTATTGGGTACTATTGCCCATGCAAGTAGATCACCTTTTAGTCTTTATTCGAGGTAACATGACAGCGCTGCGTTGCCTTCAAGGAATAGTGGAGCCATATGTTCTCCCTTACTTTAACCGGCTCGAGCATCCAATATGTCAGTAAGATAATGCTCGACCTCATGTTGCCAGAGTTAGTTTAAACTTTTTTGAAGCGACCCATGTGAATCTTCTGCCATGGCCGCCCAGATACCCCGATATTTCGCACATAGAGCATGTTTGGGACATCATGGGTAGAAGACTTGGAAATTTACCCCAGCCCCCACGGACTTTGGCGGCTTTGATACATGAACTACAGGTAGCTTGGGATAGTATCCCCCAAGAAGAAATAGACCATCGTATTGCATCAATGCCAAGATGTGTTGGGCAGTGTATAGATAATCTCGGTGGAGAAACACATTATTAACACATTTTTTGAAAAAAATTGTGAACCCTTCGTTTATTTTCTTCAAATTTCAATCATTTGCTCCTTGCTATACTATCTATGTTTTATAAAAAAAAAAAAAATTAATTTAAACAGCTCCTTCTAGGTGCTGCAGTTTTTTTGTCAGTCAGTATTTGTAACAGGAGCATAGCTTGGTAAAGCATGAAAGGCCTGATTGGTCGCAGAGTAAAAAAGCTTCCTCAAATCCAAACAACCACTTCTAATCTAATTGAAACAATACAACAGAATACTGAAAGAAATTGATTGAGGCAGATCGCCCAGAATTCTACAAATTCAGAAACTTCGAAAGACTGATCAATATGTCGAGGTTACATATCTCATTTAGGATAATGTCCATGATTAATCCCTCGTGATATTTTTTGAACCTCATGAAATCCCAACATTATTATGATAGTGGTCAATATATTCCACCTAATAGGATTATAAATGTATATGCTATCAGTAATATTAAATACCCAACTGGGAAATAGGAATACTGTGTCCATTTCCTGATATTTCCAATGAAATATCGATCATTATGGTCATGTTAATGAACTGAAAGAGAACGAAACATGAAATAAATTGTCGGACATGAAGTCGTAGCGAGCTACCTGAAAATCATTTGAGAGCACTTTCGATTTAAAATTATATTTATACTTTATTGATTGATTCTTGATCCATTAACAACGGTATGAGCCATTTTTCAATATTTTACTTGATATCTTTTTATGGATTATGTATTTGTAATTCTCTATACAGTGTCTCACTGAACTCCTCCTAAACGATTTTGATGAAATTTTGTACGTGTGTTAAAGTGTATCCTTGGATTGTCCATATTTACAATTGGACCCATTATATGTCGCTGCAGGCGATTTAAATTATATTTTAATTTATATCTTAAAAATTATTCATTTTCATTCTTGGAAAACCATAACGCCAACAGTATCCGTTTATATTAACATCATTCCCCTAGAGCTTTTTGGGGCTCATGTTTCTTGGAACAGAGTGCTTATCAATTTGCCCAAATTTCTGTAATTTTCGAATTTTTTTATGAAAATGGTTTTAAACAATTTGGTTCAACTCACTGATCGATAATTCGTGGACAAAATCGATTCTGTCCAGCCAGTCCAGCCGTTAACACGATAACTCTCGAACGGAATAAGCTAGACAGCTGAAATTTTCACAATAAGTTTGGGACATAAATATCTCAGTTAAGTACGTTATTGGGCAAAATCGGCCTAATGCTTTCGCAGCAAGGAAAAAAATTTCTAAACACCACAAATTTCAAATTGAATTTTTTTTCAGATGAAGTTTCACTATAAGAATTCATTGATATAATTTTCAACTCTAATAAGCTAATACTTTCGGAGATATGATTTATCGAAATTTCAATAATACGTCTTATTCTATGTTTTCAAAGAATGCGAATTCTATCTGTCTGTGTTCTATCTGTGTTCACTGTTCTTACAAGTCAACTGATCTACCTATAACAGACATGTCAAGTTTTTTGGTTAGTAAGTCGAAAATTAATAGCGCAAGGAAGTCGAGCATAATTTACGAGTCATTGTCTAATTATGGAAGATTTAGAACGGGATTTCCAAATAATGTACAGGTAGTTATTCCTTAGTAACACTATTTAAGATTTCCTACATAAGTATTCTGGTTTGAGTCCTCTCTGGACTGATTAAATTAGATTCGTTCCGTAAATAAAACTGTCATATAAAGATACGATTCAAAGGGAATTCAATTCCTTTGATGATGTAGTTCTATCATAATAATCCATTGATATCATTCCCAAGTCTGAGAAAACAATACTTACGGAGAAATGATTTGTCAAAGTTTGAACAAGAGCGCCAAACCTCCTGTCCCACTTTTTATAGTGAATGACTAGTTTCCAAATGAAAACTGAAAGTTTCTGAGGTAGTTTTTTTTTTTGCTACAAGATTCTAGAGGATCATTTTTTGGAAATAATGATGTAGACATTCTCATAATAGTTTAGTCAACAAGTGCTTTTTAGGTCATAGCTGCCATAGTTATAAACAATTAAGTGTGGGAAAAAAGAAGGGGGTTTGGTTTTTCACCAATATCTCAAAAACTGTGAGAGATAATTCAAATTTGAAAAAGATTCAAGAAGAGGAGGAAATTTCCTAAAAAATAAAAGTTCCAACTGCCGGAACTAGGACCAAAATTCATAATTTCCCCGACGGTTGAAAATACTCCTGAAAACGGGTTCTCCGGCTTGCGTAAGCCTCGACCCCTTCGGACCTTTCATGAATAAATATTATTTAAAATTATTAAATATGAAAATAAAAATTTAAAGAATTCAGGCATCTCCAGGATAAATCAATTAATGAAATCCGTGATAAACAAATGTTTCTCTATTTCAGTATCGTAATAAGTCCCTTCCAGCACTAAAAACTGTGCTGGAATGAACTCATTCCCGCATTGTTTCTAGTTATATTTTTCGTTTTGTGGTAGTCAGCACTGACATTCGATCCTATCAAATTTCAACACACGTCAATTGTCAATATAATAAAATCTGGCTGTAGTGAAATAATTGTTGAGAGAAAAAGTTTTATTTTCATTAAAAAATAAGGTACTAGATATTTCCTTCTTGCTAATTTTGAATCATTCCTGTTATTAGGAAACTGTTTTAAATCTGATCTCCACGCTCTACGTACGATTCAAATTCCGTAATCTGTCAACTTTCGTAACAGTCACACCAACTGCCAAGATACAATACAAACGTCACTAGGATGTATAGTCCGAATTTTTCATTGAATTTCAACAGTATTTTACAAAACTTGACTGAAATAGAGAAAATATCGTCTAATACTCGTTGCAGAAGGCTATTCCAACACTCATGCCTTCGAAAACTCGCTCCTTCGTCGCTCGTTTTCGATTTCGCATTCGTGTTTGAATAGGAGCCCATTCTGCAACTTGTTTTAGAATATACGATTCTCTATTTCAGTATCGTAATGAGTTCATTCCAGCACTAAAAACAGTGCTGGAATGAACTCATTCCCGCATTGTTTTTAGTTATATTTTTCTTTTTGTGGTAGTCAGCACTGACATTCGATCCTATCAAATTTTAACACACGTCAATTACTGTCAATATAAGATAATCTGGATAAGGTGAAATAATTGTTGAGAGGAAAAGTTTTATTTTCATCAAAAAATAAGGTAGGGGAAGTCCGGGAGACTTGCTCAGGTGGGAGAGATGAACCACCTATCAAAACTCAATTTAAATTTCGCGCTAATGAAACGTCAAGACGGTCATTGGTACAGCACGGGACGCCAATAACCAGCAAGCTGTCATTTTGTACAATGGCCAGTTTGTTTGGCTCTCAGGTTCAAAAAAGTGTATTTGTTACAGCGGAGTAAATTTTATTAATGTATGTTATTTTGAGATTGCGACCGTGTTTATAGAGGTACGTATTGTGTGTTATTACTATTGTACTGCCTGATCATTGTAATTTGAGGTGTGCTAAGTACTTTTTCGCTAAGATTTATCGTTTTTTCTGTGAGTAGAATGTAATGTCAAAGTAGTACATGCGGGAGACTTGCACCATGGCGAGTGCGGGAGATATGCTCAGTGGTTCATGTCTCCCTCTATATTGTTTATATGATGATATTTGCAGTTTCATTTAATAGATATTGAAATTAAAAACTTTTTTACTAAATTTGCAAACAATTCGGAAACCTTAACACGCAAGTTCTATATGCATTTTATTTGTTTTTATTTCAATGTTCAATATTATTTCCTCTCACAGGTTAATTGCATGAAAAATGCCTTTTCGATACAAGCCTTCTGAAGCAAAACGCAAAAGAAAATAGCATAGCGTCACAGAATTGGAAAAAGCTATATGTGAGGTAAAAGAGGATACATCTTCAAGAAAAACATCTATTGATTATGGAATAGATAGAAGTAGGTACACTAAGAATTTGAAGAAATAGTCAGTATAAAGAGTCACAAATAATTACTGTTTCTGAAGAAAATCTCATGGTAGATACGAACTATCTTGCAGTAAAATGCATTACGGTCCAATGTTACGAAGAATGATTTAATAAAAACCGAAAGATGAATATTAAGAAAAGAGTTTTTGAGAATAGCGATATTGATTCAGAAAATAAAAATAATACTAAAAAAACTAATAAGAAGGTTTAAGAAGGCACTGATAAGAAAGGAAAGAAAATAATAAAAACCAAACAAAATCCTAAACTGAAAGATGACAAAAAAGATAACGTTCCAGTAGAAAGTAAAGGAAAGAAAACATTGAAAACTAGACGAGGTTCAAAACAGAAAGCCCAGAGGAAGAAAGCTAGAAAGGGAAAAAAAATTAAAATGTCAATGATGAAAGTGAAGCCGAGTGTAAAGACGAAGATGTTTTGCATACGCTGATATGTTTAATTTTGTTAACAAAATGTTTAATAATTATGTTAATTTTGAAATATTAAAGAATATGTTGAGTTTTGTTTTTTTTTATAAGAAGTGTCTTTCTTCATCATTCAATTTAATTTTGTGATGTTTTGTTCAATATATCAGTGATTGAAGCTGCAAAATGTTTTTATGTTTCCCTTTAAAAAGCAATGTTCAACTCTCCCCAAACTGCGGTTCGAGTGTCCCTAAGGGTGGGGAGAGTTGACTCATATCCCATTTTTCATTCAAATATATATAACATATTTTAGTACTATAATATCGAAAAAGTAGTCACGCATAAGGGAGCCTAAATTAATGAGATACTTCATTTTATACTAATTGAGTCACTAAGACTCATTTCTAAGAAAATACGTTACTTTAAACAAAAAGCGGTTCAACTCTCCCGGACTTCCCCTACTACAGATTTCTTTCTTGCTAATTTTGAATCATTCATGATATTAGGAAACTGTTAAATCTGATCTCCATGCTCTACGTCAACTTTCGTAACAGTCACACCAACTGACAAGATACAATATAAAAGTCACAAGGATGTATAATCCTAATTTTTCATTAAATTTCAACAGTATTTTACAAAACTTGTGTTGCGTCCCTGACTTCACATGTTGGGATACGCAGATTTAATTTTCTAAACAAAGCAGCTCGCTAGCAAAATTTAATTTGTTTTAGGTTCACTGCTTTAGATTACCCTGGTTGGCTCACCCTTGAAATTAATATTTTCTACGAAAAGATAACTGCAAGTAAAATATCTTGTAAGGCTTCAACCCTTGTAGAGATTTATGGCCTATTTCCTGTGAAATAGTGCTAAAATTCATTTAACAACTGAAGTGCTGAGAAACGTATCAGTTGCATTGCCCAGTGCGTTATTTTTTGTCTAGACTATTCGAAGATCCCTAGTCTGGGAAGGTCATTATTCAGCTTTCGCTGATAGATCATATCCAGAAAACAAGGGAATTTTTAGTCCCGATAGTGGGGGCATTTCGAGATTTCGAATTCCTAAGACTTAACCCGCTAGAAGTTCACTGATTGGTGCGTTTAGTATTCATTCCTACTACTTTTCGCAATCGACAAATGAGAGTATTGTTGTAACATATCTGGGGCGGTTTTAAGATCGAAACCCCCAATAATTGTTAATATTTTCCCTTTTTTACCCAGATGAAGGAACCTCCTATATTTCCTTCTATCTGGGCTTTGATATACATTTGAGACTGAAACAACTCACTACTACAAATACCACTGTAACTATTACATCTCTTAGGGCCGGTTTCTCAATTGCGAGTTAACCCGATGTTGCGGGTAACCCGAGTGTTGCGCATTCATGAATATCGCTAAATAGATGCGTCAACTCGCAACCTCGAGTTAACTCGCAATTGAGAAACCGGCCCTTAGTGCAAGAGACTATTACTATTTCTTGATCTGTCGCGAAACAATAACATTGTCTTGTCTTCGTTGGCAACTTAGTAGTCACTTCTGCCCTTTTCATATAGAAGGGAGATTTTATATTGTATCAATAGTGCATTGTACAATACTTCGTGCTTGTTATCACATTGTCGGTAATAAGAAAATACATTTTGTTGTTGTGTTAAAAGTGCGTTCGAATCAGTCACCACTTCCTATCCTCGTAATTGTTATTTTATTACAAGTAACAACTTACGCAGTAATCAACGAGATTACTACTGGGTGCTTAAAGTTAAGTATACCCCCTCAAGCATCCCCCTGATAAAACAATCAGGGTGTATAATTCTGGTCCTTCGAAAATTAATTATATCCTGATAAAAGCATCAGGACTCAACATATTATCCTTCGAAACCATAACATCCTGGTAAACTAATCAACAACTTGCCTGAAATAGAGAAAATATCGTCTAATACTCGTTGTAGAAGGCAATTCCAACACTCATGCGTACGAAAACTTGCTGCTTTGTAGCTCGTTTTCGAATTTCGCATTCGTGTTTGAATATCAGCCCATTCTGCTACTTGTTTTAGAATATACTATTATCGCGACTTTTGAATTAATTATCCACTTAGTTAATTAATAATTTTTTGTAGCACGAACATTAACATTGCAAGTACGATAATTGTTGAACTATTAATCTGAGAATTTTTTCCTTTCGTAAAGCTATTTTTCAAAGGTCTTTTAAAAAAAAATTTTAAATTATCTCATAAACAACGCATTCGTTTATAACAATTTTTTAAAAAATAGGAGATAATAATTATTAAAAATCATTTTAAAGTAGTTTCTGATCATAATAAAATAGATCAATATTATTGTTATAAATTGAAGCTTTATAATTTTTCACTTGAGTAAAATGTTCACAACGAAACGAAAATTGATAATTTTTAAAATTTTCCAATAGGAATCGGTCCTAAGCACTTTGAAAAATAACTTCACGAAAGGAAAAAAATCTAAGATTAATAGTTGAACAATTATCCTACTTGCAATTTTAATGTTCGTGCTACAAAAAATTGTTAATTAACTAATGGATAACCAAAAAACGCGATAAATATTTTTGGACCACGGATTATTGTTCATTGATTTGTCCTGCAGGCGCCTGAATTTTTTCAAGTTTTTATTTTCATATTTAATAAGTTTAAATAATATTTATTCATCAAAGGTGCGAATGGGGCGAGGCTTGTGCAAGCCGGAGTACCCGTTTTCGGGCGTATTTTCAACCCTCTAGAAAAATTATAAATATTGGTACTACAGTTCCGAAAGCTTGGACTTTTTTCCAGGAAATTTCCTCCTCTATTCGAATATTTTTTAGAATTTGAATAATCTCGAATAGTTTTTGAGATATTGGCGAAAACCTAAACCTCCTTCTTTTTTTAACTTAATTGTTTATAACTATCTACATGCCATTCCGAATCGAACGACACCTCAATCATAATTTTCGGAGAATATTACAAAAAATCGACCTCCAACTCGGTCTCCAACCTTTTTCTCAGCGCCGTGAGCGTGGCGACCTTATTGTGGCTTACAGGGCGTTACACCGTTTGTTTGGTTGTGATCTTCAACATCTTTTCACACTTAACACTAACAACCTCCGAGGCCATCGGCTCAAGTTGTATCATGAAAATTATCGGACATCTCAGAGACAACACTTCCTCAGCAATAGGATTTTCGACAGGTGGAACTCTTTACCAAGCAATGTTGTTTGTGCTCCGAGTGTGAATTCCTTCAAGAACCAGCTTGACGCACTAAACTAGTGGTTTTTTGGTTTTCTTTTTTGGACTGTGATTATAAAGTACATTGGATGTTAAGATGTTATATTTTTGTTTGAGAGTTTATAGGCTTTAGCCTCCTCTCTTCTTACCTTGTAATAATAATAATAATAATAAAAAGCACTTGATGACTAGACTATAAATGCATATTCAATTAACAATAGTGTATGATTTAGAATCTCAGTTATAATTTAATTTTCATTGGGTTAGACAAGTATCCTTGTTTCAGGATAATGGAATAAAAACCTGTAAAATGGAAATGATTCAGAATGAGTAATAAACAATTCGCGATTATACACTTCAAATTCCGTTAAGGACAGACTACATTCAAACACAAAACACCCTTTAAACGGTACCGTACAGAGAATGAGAATGCCGTGTAATATATTAAGGAAATAACGACCCATTAAATCATATTATCACCGCAATATCAAGATTGTTGTGACCTCATAAAAACCGGGAGAAGGGACAGACGCCAAAATTGTGTATCAACACATGGAATGAGCATATTTATATAATATGCGAAGAATAAAACGTACGTGACAGAAAGGGAGGATCATCAAAAAGCGGAAAATCTCGAAATGAATAGGCGAAGTACGGGAGCTCTAACTGGTCCATTATTATGCGTGAAATTATGTGAGTGAAATGTTGGAAAGACCTGTGGAGAGGAGCTTTGGCGCTCTTGTTCAAACCATAACAAATCATATTTCAGAAAGTATAGGTTCCTCAGAGTTGGGAATGACATCAATGGATTCTTATGAAATTCATATAAGAAAATAAATTCGAAAATTGAGCCCTGTGGGCAGGTGCTTTGTCGCTCTTGTTCAAACTTTGACAAATTATATCTCCGAGAGTATTGGTTTCTCAGAGTTGGGAATGATATCAATGGAATCTCATGATTTAAATGCATCATAAAATAGAATAAATTAAATAAGTATTAATTGATATCATTCCCAACTCGGAGAAACCAATACTTTCGGAGTTATGAGTCGTCAAAGTTTGAACAAGAGCGCCAAAACTCCTGTCGTTAGAGCTATCCAAATTTCTCAATTTGGCATCTGTGCGTCAATTATCAAGAATTTTCGTGATTAAATTCAAAATGTAGGTCTATGACTCATCTCAGGAGATTATAATTAGAGTATTCTATGAAATCATATATAGAATTGAAAATAATTATTGAAATTTTGAAAAATCATATCTCCGAAAGTATTAGTTCGTTAGAGTTGAGAATGACATCAATGGATTCTTATGATGAAACTGCATCTTAAGGAAAATGAATTTAAAATTTGTAATTAAAAAAAAATTTTTTTGTTACGCCGAAACCACCTAGCCGATTCAGCCCAATAATGAACATAACCGAGATATTTATCCCCTTTTGACCATGGATTCCTGATCAGTGAGTCGAACCAAATCGTTTAGGACCATTTTCAGCCAGAAATTCCAAAATTACAGACATTTGGGCAAATTGATAAGCACTCTGTTCCGAGGAACAAGAGCCAAAATGTGTAATTTAAAAAAAAACAAGAGTGCCAAAAATTATTAATCTGAAAACACCAGACCGATTCTACCCAATAACGAACTTATCCGAGATATTCATTCCTCAAATATACTGTGAAAATTATATTATATCAATTTCAATCAAGTTTTGTTTTTACTGGAGATATTCTGAACCCAATTTGATTAACCTAACTCTGCAGTCAAGTTCCAAGTTTGAACACGATCGGACTTGCATGAGTTCAGTAGCTGGAAGGATGGGTAACCGTGTCCTCGAAAACTTTCGAACGGTAAGAGATTTGGACTTGTAATTTTCAGGGTAGTTTGCGCATCCGAATGGGAGAGTTGAGTTCGTTGTTGGGCATAATCAGTCCAACGGTTCCGGAGATATACCCATCTGGAATATTATTTTCTCGATTACTCAAAAAATACAGACCCGATCGAATTAAAACTTGGTAGCTATAGCTGTAGAATATCAACACAAATACGTATCTGAACGTTCAACTAGAAAATAAAAAAAAAATTATGAAAAAATATTATGTATCTCACGATGACTTGAGAACGGAAAGAAATAGCAACTTGCAATTTTCAGGGTAGGTTGCACATCCGAATCTTCTTGACATTCAAGTTTGTTAATTGGCATAATCGGTCAAACAGTTTTGGAGTTATACACATTTAAAATTTTGTGGTTAATTCCTCTATAACTCAAAATATATAAATTTGATCCAATTGAAACTTTACATTTATAATTTCTACCCTCTTATTTTCGCGGAATTTCATGAACACCGTATCTTGCAGTTACTTGAAGCGGAAGTATTTTCGAATATTATTAGATATTCGAGGAATTTCAAATCCAATGTCCATATCCATTTGTCAGAATTAAAAATTCTGTGATCATAGTCGATTCTTCCATTACTTGAAGTCTGTCATTAAATTGGAATGAAATATATTCATATCTTATAAGGCTGAGAAAACGGTAAGTATATAGGGTGAGATTTGAGCTTTCTTAGGAGAGTTGAATTGTTGGAAAAAATTTCAGATTCGTTCGACTTCCGGTTTCAGCGGAAATGATACAAATTTTAGTTTTTGGCGCTCTAGTTCCTCGGAACTGAGTGCTTATCAATTTGCCCAAAAGTCTGTAATTTTCGAATTTTTCGATGAAAATGGTCTTAAACGATTTGGTTCGACGCACTGATCAAGAATCCGTGGTCGAAATTCGTTCTGTCCAGCCGGTCCGGCCGGCCGGCCGTAGGCACGATAACTCTCGAACGGAATGAGCTAGACAGTTGAAATTTTCAGAGTAGATTTGGGAGATAAATATCTCGGCTAAGTTCATTATTGGGCAAAATCGGACAGATGGTTTCGGAGTAACAAAAAAAAAATTTTTTTTTACATTACAAATTCCAAATTAAATTTTGTTCAATAAGCAGTTTTACCATAAGAATCCAATGATATCATTTTTAACTCTAAGAAGCTAATACTTTCAGAGATATGATTTTTCAAAATTTCAATAATAAATCGTATTTCAACGTTTTCACAGAATTATATTTATTATTCTATGTATGAATTGTCATAATGTCAACTTATTTTCCTGAGACATGACATTGTCTAATTCCTTGCTAATAGTTGGTTCGAGAAACGTCAAAATCGACTTAGAGAGACAAGGGGCCCATGTGGCACTTTTTGGCGCTCTAGTTCCTCGGAACTGAGTGCTTATCAATTTGCCCAAATGTCCGTAATTTTTATTTAAGATGCAGTTTCACCATTAAAATCCATCGATATCATTTTAAACTCCAACAAGCTAATACTTTCGGAGATATGATTTTTCTAAATTTCAATAATGAATCGTACGTACTTCTATGTTTTCAAAGAATGCTATAATTATTCTATCTAAGCTTTATTATATGATCTGTGTTCATACTCGTACATTTCATCCTGTTTTATAAGAAAGAGTCAAATTCATTTCAGCTATTTTAATTTGATTTCTTCCATGGTGCAGTTCTCATTCTCAGATTGCTCATTTAATCTTGATAAATAAACTATTATTTGAATTCAATTTCCTTTATGATGTAGTTATTTCATAAGAATACATTGATATAATTCCTAACTCTGAGAAACCAATACTTTCGGAGATATAATTTGTCTGTTTGAACTAGAGCGCCAGAAAGCTCCTGTCCACAGGGCTTGAACCCATTTTTTAAATGTAATACCCAGTTTTTTCATTGATAATCAGATAACCTATTGAATTCTACATTGTTTTAATGTGTCACTTACACATTATTCACAGAAAATTCGTTTGAAATAAAAAAAAAACCTTTAAATTTTCTCAAATAGAGCTTCATTCCAATCTTAACAACTTGTAGATTTTTGCATGACAATTCCTTATTTTCTAGTTTCTATCAGAAGACATTACAATGCTTCTACTTCATTAATTAAAAATTCAATTGAGCATACAGGGTGTTTCTATTTCAATATCAAAGTCAGTCATGACAAAAACCTTAAAACGCATTTTCTTTATTGGTCAGCTGGAATCTACGTTGAAAAATAGTGTATTTTTTATAATAAATACTTCTGCCCTAAAACGATCATTTACGAGACATTTGGTAAGTAGTCGTAAGTCGTAAGTAAATCGAACGAATCTGAAATTTTTTCCAAGAATTAATATCTCCAAACAAAGATTAACTACAACATTTCAAGTTTTTATCTCGAGTCTTTCTTTGAAATATTCTAATAAACGGTCTTCGTGAATCACCTTGTTTATCAATGCTGAATTCGATTACAAGTGAATAGAGAGGTGAATAGATAATAGATCATGCGCACAAAAGCTCCTGACTTCACGTCAGTGCTTGAACCAATTTTTTGTATTCGAAAATTCTGTCTTTATTCGATTATTTGAATAATTTATTCAAACAAATATTCATGTGTCTTTCTAGTGTCATCTAGACCGAAACTAATATAGTTCAAAATGCTTCGAGAAAAGGTATGTAGTGGCCTGCACTTTTTGGTTCCTCTTTAGCAGATTTGATGTTATTCTTTTTCGTTTTTTGGCTACCATTTTTAGGCGTGCTGTTCGCCTGAACACAGTACCTATCAATTCGTTAAAATGTCTGTAATTTTCGAATTTTTGGCCGGAAATGGTCGCAAATGATTAGCTCCGACTCATTGTTGAAAAATCCGAAGTTAAAATCAATTATGTCCGGCCGGCCGGCTCTCGAAGACAATGGGTTATAGAGGTTTGATATTTCAATTGTATGTTTGGAGTGCAAATGCGCCGGTTAAGTTCGTTAATGGACAAAGTCTAACGAGTGGTTTCAGAGTTATAGCCATCTCAAATTTGATATTCCAAATAACTCGAAACATCCTGACCTGTTCGAATTGAAGCTCGGTAGTAAGTTGAAAAACAACAACACGAAGACTTATGGAACATTTCGTGATGAATAGTATGAGTAAAAACTTTTGAAAAAATTATTTAAAAAAAAATTCTTCCGTCAGACATCGCTGAAAATTTGCAGGAAGGTTCCTGCAGATGTAAAATTGATTTGGTATCGTTCTCTGAACGCAATACTGGCTCGAAATGAGTGAAATAGGTTACCTATATTAGATGTATTCTAGTGAATATGATAACCTATAAGTTAAATATCTAGAACAGTTGGTATTAGTAGTAACACTGCATTATTTATTAAGTCTATGATTCAGACAATCATAGACGAGAGGCTACGGATTTTTTCGTCACGTGAACATAGATCTCATGGATTTATCTGAAATAATAACGTGCGTTCAAAAAAATTAATGGTCAAGTAGGCTATGGAATTTTAAAACTTGCAATGTCTGAACTACGTGCAGACGCAGAATATTGACGTTCAAAATTCCATAGCCTACTTGACCACGATTTTTTTTGAACGCACGTTATAACGGGACAGAACAGAATCACAGGTTAGTCTGTGGCAGAATGCTGTTCATAGACAAAAAAGGACTGACGTTTATTTGGAGTTTTTAGTGATTTTAATTGTTAGGAGTGAAATTTCGTTATAATGATTAATGAATCTAATAACTAGTAGGTATTTATCAAAAACGATGTGAAGAGAAAATTGCAGTATTGGTCATCAATCCTTATCTTTTGAAGCCTGAGGAATTGAGATCAGAGATTACTCTGTATCCAAAAAAATATGCATCCAGGCATTGTTTATTATTTAATTAACACGAAAAGAGCTTTCACAATAAGTGAAATTAAAACGTACAAGAGCTTGGAAGCCTATAATCTAAGTTCTCATGTGCCTCCATAGATGACTAGAAGTAATAAACCTGCGAAGCCTTGTAGATCTATCAAATCCCAAGCAATTGGATGTAGTTCAGGATGCCTCAGATTCTGCCTACTGAGATAAAGCTGTAAGCCAAAGGATTTATTCTTCCAAGTAATCTTTCCTGAAGTCATGGGCCAATATTTCAGAAAATCAAATCCAGGACACAGTACATCTACCCCTGTTCTGTGTTGTCTATGTTAACAGGTAGATGATAAAATAACTCTGTGAGTCCCGTCATTGTACAATTGGGGCGTATCAATTCAGATGAGTAAGGTTATAGATGATGCCAGATTCCAAAATACCTAGTGAGAATTGTATATGTACCTCATTCTGTATCCAAGTTCTAGATTTAAACTCAATCGGATTACCTATATTGTTGGAAGTATTGAGAAAATTAAATTTTTTTTCCTGAAAGCCAAATCTGTCTTGGGCGAGTTCAGTACATGGAAGGGCGACCACTCTGGCTATAAATATAAACAAGCGCCCCAAAGCTCCTGTGCACAGTGCTTTTCCAACTTGTTCTAGGAGGGTTGGATTGAGACCAATTTAAATGGCTATTAGCTTGATTATGTTCAATTCTTTCAAAAAACTCTTGGGGTTAATGGGTACTTTTAGTAATCCATAAATTAAACAATTATAAGCCGACATTTTTTGATTCAAGTTGGAGGTTTTATCTATGGTCATATCTGTGTGGGTAGGTTTATGAAATATGTTAAAGTCATATGAATAATTTAATCTTGATATAGTGATATCAAGAAAATTATTACTACGGTTCTTTTCTTCTTCGAAAGTAATTCGGATATATTGTAATCGAAGGCTGAAATTTTCAGAAGGTATGTTACGAATCAGATGTATGTCTCATTCAAGGAATAATCGCGCTCAAGATTCTAATACCACTAGGTCTTCACACGAGAAGAGAGTAGGCGAGAGTATAAAAAATCTCGTCTCGCTCTCGCCAATTCCCAAAAAATTAAGTCTCGTTTAAGTCTCGTTCTCGTCTCGTTATCAGTTGTCTCGTCTCGTCTCGTTTAATTCTGAATAATGATAATAAATATGAGGGGCGATGAAAGACTGGCCAAAATTGCTCGGAATGGAAAGCCAGCTAATAGAAGACCACCGGGACGCCCTCCAAAAAGATGGAAAGATAGCTGGTCATCAGCATCTCAAGAGGTCACGTGAGGGGTGAAACAAGCCTTTGGCTTTCGAAAAGATGAAGAAGAAGAAGAAGAAGATAATAAATATTATAATATATAAACGAAATGGTATACAAAAATGAATAATTTTGTAAAGCTATATTTATTACGCTCTCATACAAAAATATTTGTACATGTAAATATTATTTTTTATTTTAAACACTGATAATTTCAACTTTTAAATTACTCGATGACCAAGAATTCAAACATAATCGCTTCCATTACATCATTTTTCGATGATGTACGTGTTTTTGCTATGATCATGCCTGCTGTGGAAAATAATCTGGTAACAGGTACGGATGTAGCCATTAATAAATCATCGGCCATCTTGGAAAGTGTATGAAGAACATTTTCATCACTCTACACCACTGTAAAATATTTTGATTCCTATTTGCTCTTTCTAACAGCAAATATTCGTCAAACTCAGCTTTCTAATATTTCGAAAGTTTTGTTCATGTTTTAAATAGGCTATCGATGTCGATACATCTTTTTAATACAATTGAACAAGTTGGTATAGTTTTCAAAGAATACCTTCCCAGTGGGTAGATCATTGAGGGTATTGTTCTTGGCGTATTCCTCATAACACTTTTCGAAGCATTGAATAGCTTCATTTCTTTACCAGTTTTATTATTCGTTGTTCCACATATGTATACAATAATTGTTCACATCTTCACTACAAGGAGCACAAGAGAATAAATTTCTCCAGATGTTCAGATAGAGACGAAATTTTCAAAGCATTGGGATTTAGGGGCAATAAAAGTTGTCCTTTAGGTATTGAATTCATAATGGCATCCGTTTTTATGGTTGTGAATTCTATTTTTTCTTGAAAAATGATATCAGTTATCGCAAGGTCATAACGAATTAATAATCTTCTAAAAAATCGATCGTGTATTTCTAGAACGATCGATGTATAATATATACAAAATATATTGAAATTATAGTGAAAACTCGTATTTCAATTGTTTTCTGTGGGTGTTTGAAAAAAGTCGAGTCGTATATAAAACTTAATACAAAAAAATTTACGAGAACAAAAACGAGACTCTCGTGTTGCGCTGTATGTGGTCTCGGTATCGCCTATAATATTTTCGACAACGTCTCGTCTCGTCTCGTCTCGCTTTTACGAGACGAGAACCAGACGAGAAGAGAAAAATCTCGCTCTCGCGTAAAGCCCTAAATACCACGTCAGTGATTTTATGTACAAAAATTTCATTGTCAATCAATGTTGTTAGTTATACGATAGCAACAGAGATTTATGTCATTCAAATATAAAATATTCGAAAAAATATGTATATCAAGAGATTATGTCCGGCTGTCCCAAACTGATCGACTCTACAGATTGAAGTGAATCCTTTCACAATGACACTGCAGCAGAGGGCTGCGAAAGACAAAATGAACAACCCGTACGTTTACAATATGCTAATCTCGTCCAACATTATTTCCCACTGCCTTGCCCCGTTCGTACCGTTAAAATTGTTAATTCTCCTTTAATGTCCGACTATCCACTGTAATGGATTAAATATACATGAGACCTCAGAAGAATTTGTACCACTGCAAATGCAAATTTTTGTAATCTACCTCCACCTAGTTCCTACTGAAATTGAATCTTCACTGTTTTACTTGCATTCGCTTATCGCCGACGTATATTTTATGATGCGAGGAGAATATGCATTCGTTTCTTTTGAAATATATGAATGGACTTGCCGGAACGATTTTAATTTAGGTGAGTTTTTAGGTCTTCCATTCTGTGATGTGAACTGTCCAGGGTTCCAAGCGTATATTATTCTACCCGCCCCTTTGTTACTTAGAGTCTGGCGTATATTTGGAGGCTTGGGATGGGAAAGAACTCTATATGCATAAATCTGGATATTTTTGAGGCATATAATCTATTTTAAATTAAATTCTAAGAAGTAAGACACAACCGATTAATGAAAAGGAAAATTCCAAAAACAGTGTATACAATATCACTTCTATTCGTGGTGAATCGTGTACAGGAGAAACATCAACACTTCTAGAAGTAACAACTTAAGGAATAAAGACATACATAAATAAAAAAAAATGCAGAACATATATGTACTATCAATAGAGATCACAAGATAGATCAGAGTGGAACACAGATTCTGTTGAGAGAATCTGATGACACAACAAGTTGGAAAACTTAGTAGACAGGGGCTTTGGCGCGCTGTTCAATATTAGAGCCAGAGCGGTGACCCATCCAGGTACTGAACTCGCCTAAAGCTGCTTAGCTACAGAAAAAAATATAATATTTCCAGTAATATAGATTCGGTCGAGTTTAAATCTAGAACTTGGCTGTAAAATAAGCTGAAATATAGAGGAGCATTTCTATCTCCAATTTCGATTATTTCTTCAAATGAGAAACAATGAGTTGACAATTCACAAAGAACATTCTGTAAAGCAGTAATTTTCATATCTAGTAATAAACGAAAATACTCACATAATTTTAAGAAGAAGTGGGAAAGCCCTGTGACAGGAGCTTCGGCGCTCTTGTTCAATTTTTGACAAACCATATCTTCGAAAGTATTGGTTTCACAGAGTTGGGAATGATATCGATGGATTCTTATAATAGAACTGCACCATAAAATGAATAAAATGGAAATAATAGTTCATTTATCAAGATTAAATGAGCAATCTGCAATGATTTAACCTCGTGGAATGGGTTGTTGCAACTTACACTAAGAAAAGATACTAAGAAAAGATACCTAAGAAGAGCATCTTCGAAATTTCTAGAGCAAGGCTGGAGACAATCATAGTAGATTGTCCATATATTCCTGATATTTGAACAGGTATAAGATGACGAACAAATCATTTTAATAGTTCAAAATATATTACTAAGATACAAACCTCTTTTCATAATTCAATAGTTCATACCACTAACACATTCATTCTGTATTATCAACCTTAACTCAAAAGAAAGAATATTTGATACACAAATGTAGATCAATATTCCAGCATATTTTTGCTAGCAACATTATGCAAATACTGTATATAGGAACATGTCTCACTACTAAAGGAACTAAAAGGTAATATTAACCTCAGTGGTCAACGAACAGTAATTTCTTTTGATGATTCCATTATATTGTTCTTTCATATTGCCTTCATAAACTACATCATTAGAATGATCCAATTCTAAATCTTCTGAAACATCATCCCCAATATTTGCACATAAATTATTCAATATGCAACAAGTCAATTTTTTTTTGACACTTTACGACAACCCGATCAATACAAAACTTCGCATGTATATAAAGGTCATGATTCTACAATTTGATGCTAAATTTCAGATAGATCGAGTAATTGGTTCCGGAAATATTCATAAAAAATATTTTTACTAAAAACGGCCATAACTCCGAAACCACTTGGTGGATTTTGCCCGTTAATGAAGTCTTCCGAGATATTTACGTTCCAAACCAACCCTACAAATTTCAATCCTTCAACTCCTTTCGTTCGGGAGTTATCGTGCCTACGACCGGCGGGACCGGCCGGACAGAATTGATTTCGACCAAGGATTCTTGATCGGTGAGTCGAACCAAATCGTTTAAGACAATTTTCAACAAAAAAATCGAACTTTTGGCATTTGGGCAAATTGATTAACACTCTGTTCCGAGGAACAAGAGACAGAACTTTTTTAAATATTTTTTTTTAATTTTCCAGTCATGTCGACAAAATTTGGCATAAGTCTTCAGGTATTTTTGGCGCACTTGTTCCTCGGCACAGAGTGCTTATTAATTTGCCCAAATGTCTGTAATTTTAAAATTTTCGGCTGAAAATGGTGACGATTTGGTTCGATTCACTGATCAAGAATCAGTGGTCGAAATTGATTCTGTCCGACGGTCCGGCCGGCCGTCCGTTGACACGATAACTCTCGAACGAAATAACGAGAATAAGAAGAATATTTCCGAAACCGATCACTCGATCTATATGAAATTTAGCATCAAATTCTATAATAATGATCTTTATATGCAAGCGAAGTTTTGTATAGATCGGGTTGCCATAAAGTGTAAAAAAATTGGTTCAAGCACTGACGTGAAGTCAGGAGCTTTTGCGCGTATGTTCTATTGTCCATTCTCCTGTATTGGACACTCTTAATCGAATTCACCATGGTAAATTCGATTAAGAGTGTTCAATACAGGAGAATGGACAATTCAACATACGCGCAAAAGCTCCTGACTTCACGTCAGTGCTTGAACCAATTTTTTTCGTGAATTCAGGAGCTTTTGCGCGTATGTTGAATTGTCCATTCTCCTGTATTGACCACTCTTAATCGAATTTACCATGGTGAATTCGATTAAGAGTGTCCAATACAGGAGAATGGACAATAGAACATACGCGCAAAAGCTCCTGACTTTACGTCAGTGCTTGAACCAATTTTTTTTTTCGTGAAGTCAGGATAGAAAGCAATGATGAAAAAATTAACACATTATTGTCTACCTTCAATTCTTCTTCAGGAGAAGAATACATAATTATTCTTGAAAAATATTACTGGAATTAATGTCATATTTAAATAATCAAAGTAAAGACAATTATAAGTTTAGTTACTAACATATTGAATGAAATTCAATTCAAAGTAATATTCAATTACTTATTCTTAACCAATAAATGTGCATTGATAGATCTAAAGGTGATGAGGTGAAACATAAAGATATATTCTCATTAGTGATAGAAAAACTGGCCTAAAATTCCTCTCTACCCATCACGAGATTTAATATCCACAAATGAGCCTCTCACCTTATAAGATGAGAAGCCTTCAACAAAATTTCAGCGATATCATATTAAAAATAATACATAACCTTTCAAAAGTCCCCTCTCACAAATATACTCCTCTGAAGGCACATGGATCTCTTGAAGAAGAATCGTCTTCTTTATTTCTCAAAGATATTCACTCTTGTTCATAGAAATCCCTTCAATATTTAGTTGCCTCCTCCTAAGGAGGATCTCTTTCAAAACCAGGTCTGACCACTAATGTAGGGCTATCATCTCCCATAGATTTGTGATGAAATAACACGATTTTCCCATAACATACGCGTAAAA
Organism: Halyzia sedecimguttata; assembly: GCA_937662695.2. Lineage (NCBI taxonomy): Eukaryota > Metazoa > Arthropoda > Insecta > Coleoptera > Coccinellidae > Halyzia > Halyzia sedecimguttata. The sequence goes on along the minus strand of OW569415.2, from coordinate 64,025,988 downwards.
GATATGTCATTATGACATTCATATTTTTATTTTTGAAGGTTCTCGCAAAAATACGACCATAGACAACATATCATACGATGATTCGCATCCGCTACCGGCGCTACCGCTTCGCTACCGAACTCACAAAAGGCTGCGCGGTTCTCCAACAATATAGATCCGATCGTGTTCAAACTTGGAATTCTGCAATAGAGTTAGGTTCTGAAGGCTCTTCCAAAATTTCAGCCATGCCGGACGAATAGTTTATGATATATAGATTTTTTTTCAATAATTTTTAATTATTTTTTTTTTATTTTTCTAGTTATACCATCCTCACGAAATTCTGCAAGAATTTTCGCGTTGGCATTCTACAACTAATAACCATGTTTGAATTCAATCGGTTTTGTATTCTTCGAGTTAATGAGGAACAAAAACCAACCAAATTTCAGAAAATTTCAGATGGTTATAACTCGAAAACCGTTTGGACGATTATGCTCATAAACAAACTCAAATGTCGCATTCAGGTGCACAACCTAACCTGAAATTTTCAAGCCGCTATCTCTTTCCATTCTCAGGTTATGGTGACAACAAAAGTATTTTTTAATAATTTTTTAATAATTTTCTAGCGATACGATTGTCACAAAATTTCACAAACGTGCTCCTGTCTATATTCTACAACTATTCACCAAGTTTAAATTCGATCGGATTTATTTTGGTCGAAAACAAAATTATTACTCGGAAACCATTATACGCCATTAACGACCATTAACGAACTTGTCCGTCGTATTGGGATGCGCCACCTACCCTGAAAATTTCAAGCTCTTTCCGTTCTCAAGTTATCGTGGCAACGGACGGCACCACAGAATTAAATTTCACATTTGGGCAAAACTATAACGCGATGTTCCCCAGAACATACGCGCAAAAAAAAATTGAATTTTGTTTCTACAATAACTCTCGAACGGAATGAACTAGGCAGTTGAAATTTTGAGAGTAGCTTAAGGAGATAAATATCTCGGCTAGTTCGTTATTGGGCAAAATCGCCCAGATGGTTTCGGAGAAACGAAAAAAAAATTTTTTTTCACATTACAAATTTCAAATTCAATTTTTTTTAAGATGCAATTTCACCATGAAAATCCATTGATATCATTTTCAACTCTAACAAGCTAATACTTTCGGATATAGGATTATCCGAAATTTCAATAATAAATCGTACTTCTATATTTTCACAGAATGCTATAATTATTCTATCTATGAATTATTATATGTTCTGTGTTCACACTCGTACATGTCATCTTGTTATTCTATAAGAGGGAGTCAAACTCATTTCAGCTATCGTAGAATTATGAGGATCATAATATGACATTATACTTTTTTTAATTTGATTTATTCCATGGTGCAGTTCTATCGTAAGAATACATTGATATCATTCCTAACTCTGAGAAAACAATACTTTCGGAGATATGATGTGTCAAAGTTTGAACAAGAGCGTCAAAGCTCCTGTCCACAGGGTTTTCCCACTTTTCAACTAATTACCGTGCCTTGATTCGATCAGATTAGTATTTTTCGAGTTATTAAACTTAGCCGAGGCATTTAGACTCCAAACCTACCCTGATAATTTCAACACTCTAACTCATTCCGTTCGAGCGTAATCGTGCTGACGGACGGCCGGACATAACCAATTTTGAACTCGAATTCTTCATCAGTGAGCCGATCTTTTATCTTTTAAGAGTATTCTCGACCAAAAATTCGAAAATTACAGACATTTGGACGAATTGATAGGCACTCTGTTCAGGTTGCCACGATAACTTGAGAACGAAAAGATATAGCGACTTGAAATTTTCAGGGTAGGTGGCGCATCCCAATAGGACGGACAAGTTCGTTAATGGGCATAATCGGCCCAACGTTTTCTGAGTAATAATTTTGTCTACAACCAATACTAATCTGATCGAATTGAAACTTGGTGAATAGTTGTAGAATATAAACCTAAGAACATTTGTGAAATTTTGTGAACATCGTATCGTTAGAAAATAAAAAAAAATATTATTTAAGTCACGATAACCTAAGAACGGAAAGAGATAGCGACTTGAAATTTTCAGGTAAGGTTGAGAATCTTAATGCGCCATTTGAGTTTTGGAGTTATACCCATCTGAAATTTGGTTGTTATTTCCTCAATAACTCGAAAAATACAGAACCGAACCAATTCAAACATTATTAGTTAGTTATTATGGCAACGCGAAAATTCTCGCAGAATTTTGAGAGGATCGAATAGCTAGAAATTTTTTAAAAAATCTGAAAATTATTGAAAAAATTTCTACATATAACTATTCGTCCGATATCGCTGAAATTTTGCAAGGTATTTCAGAACCTAACTCTACTACCAAGTTTCAAGTATGAACATGATCGGATCTATATTGTTGGAGATCCGAGCAGCCTTGTGTGAGTTCAGTAGCTGCATGGGTGAGCGTTGCCTCGACAACTCTCGAACGGAAGGAGATAGGAACTTGAAATTTTCAGGATAGGTTGCACATCTGAATGGAAGAGTTAAGTTCGCTGGTGGCCATAATCGGCCCAACGGTTTCGGAGTTATACCCATCTGGAATATTATTTCCTCGATAACTCAAAGAATGTTAGAGACTTGATCGAACTACTCGATAACTAGTTTTAGAATATCAACATGAAAACGTGTGTAAAATTTTGTGGGGACCGTAGCACTAGAACATTTTTAGAAAATTATGAAAAAATATTTTGTATCTCATGATTCCTTCAGAACGGAAAGAAAAAACGACTTGCACTTTACAGGGTAGATTACGCATCTGAATACGACATTTAAGTTCGTTAACTAGCAAAATCGGCCAAATGGTTTTGGAGTTATATCATTCTGAAATTTGGTTGTTATTTTCTCAATAACTCAAAAAATACAAAACCGATCCAATTCAAATATGGTTATTAGTTGTAGAATGCTCACGCGAAAATTATTTCAGAATTTCGTGAGAATCGAAGCACTAGAAAATTTTTCATTATTCATTGAAAAAAAAATGGTTCAATCACTGACGTGAATTCAGAAGCTTTTGCGCGTATGTTCTCTTGTCCATTCTCCTTTATTGGACACTCTTAATCGAATTTACCATGGTGAATTCTATTGTCTGTTCTCCTGTATTGGACACTTCAAATTTACCATGGTAAATTCGATTAAGAGTGTCCAATACAGAAGAACAGACAATAGAATTCACCATGGTAAATTCGATTAAGAGTGTCCAATACAGGAGAATGGACAATAGAACATACGCGCAACAGCTCCTTACTTCACGAAGAAAAATTGGTTCAAGCGCTGACGTGAAGTCAGGAGCTTTTGCGCGTATGTTCTATTGTCCATTCTTCTGTATTGGACACTCTTAATCGAATTTACCATGTTGAATTCTATTGTCTGTTCTCCTGTATTGGACACTCTTAATCGAATTAACCATGGTAAATTCAGAGTGTCCAATACAGGAGATCAGACAATAGAATTCACCATGGCAAATTTGATTAAGAGTGTCCAATGAAGGAGAATGGACAAGATAACATACGCGCAATAGCTTCTGACTTCACGTCAGTGCTTGAACCAATAGTATTTGCATCTTCGCAATATACACTGCTCAACAATTGATAGGGATCACTTACTTTTTCTAAATTTATTTCTGAATTATACGCTCCAAGATTATAAATTTAGTCAGATATCAGAGTATTTTCAGTTGATAATATGGTTCACTTGAGAAAAGAATGAAAAAATGGAAAGTTGGAGAGAAAAAAAGACTTTATTAGGAACACTCAAAATTCTGTGTTTGAATAACATAAAAATTTTATGATGACACCACAAGAAGGCTGAAGTTTCGGTTAAGCTAGTACCTAGTTGGCCCCCCACGAGCTCGTCTCAAGCATTCTACCCTACGAGGCACACTTTCCATCAAACGATTTATAAAATTTTGGGGCAAATTCGTCCAAATATCCCGTAAAGCGTTAGAAAGGTCCTCCAGGTTATTGATCGGTTGTTCTAAGGTTGACAATTGTCTAGACATCTCAGACCAGACATGTTCGATGCAATTCATGTCTGGAGAGCGAGCTGGCCAGTCCATCCTATCAATAGCATGAGTTTCTAGCGCTTCATTAACCAGACGACTACGGTGTGGACGGGCATTATCGTCAATTAAAATGAAATTCTCGCCCAAGGCAGCCGCAAACGGAACAATTATGGGTTCAATAATCATATCGTGATATCTCTGGCTGGTCATTGTGGTGTTCTGCAGAACAACCAACACTGTGCGTTGGTTCAAACAAATGCCTCCCCATACACATATAGAACCTCCGCCAAAAGCTGTTGTGGGTACCATAAACTGTTCTGCATACCTTCGACCTCTTTCCCTCCAAGCAAGAATACGTCCATCGGAGTTGACCAAACGAAATCTAGACTCATCCGTAAATAAACATCGGCTCCAATCTTCAACTGTCCAATTGCGGTGCTCCTCCAGCCCATTGCCGTCGATGAACCCGGTGTTCCCTATTCAAACGGGGATGTTGTACCCTCCTACGTGCTCTCAAACCACGAACATGTAGTCGTCGTCTTACAGTCTGGTTCGAAATTAGAACTCCTGTTGCAACTCTCAGTGATCTATTCAGCCGCGACGCCGGGTAAGTGGGATTTCTCCTAGCATTGAGGACCAAAAGACGATCTTGGGCAGCTGTTGTACTGCGCTGCCGACCTCCCCCATGAACATAAGCTACTGAGTCGTTTTGGATGAACCTATTCCAAGCCCGACTCACGACACTTTGCGAAACATTCAACCGCCGGGACACTTCTCGCTGGGACAAACCTTCCTGTATCCACCGTATGATTTGGTCCAGTTGCACAGGAGCCAAACGTCTTCTCGGCATGACTGATAAGCTAATATTGTTCTCATTTCTTCAATTATTGTCACCTTATGTGTTTGAACGAGAGAAAAAAACAGATTTAATAACAAATACCACATTGCTTTTCAGTCCACATGTAACAGCCTACAGATAATAATCGATTTTGTGAACAAGAGCCGATGAAGTGAGGAAAAATTTGATATAATCAACTCAAAACATCTTAATTTTTCCTTAGAGAACATATAATGTACAGATATTCACGAGATAACTTGAAAACAATACAAATGAAGAGAAGTTCATAAGTGATCCCTAGCAATTGTTGATCAGTGTATTTCCTTGTTTGCTTGTCAGGTTTCTCTTGTTTATGTTCTTCAGAGTATCTGATATAGGTTAATTATTCAAAAAGTTATTCCGTATGCCTGCAAAAATATTTTCCGACTTGCACGCATCTTAATAATTTTTGCATATTTGCGTTCCACTCTCACCGAAAATCTCTTGGGGCAGGGCTCCATTTATTATATACGATAGATTTTTGGATCACGACGTTCCATGTATGAAATATCGGAAACTTCTGTTTTCTCAAACTTCTAAGTTTGAGGCTGTTGTCTATTTCCTCGAGGCAACATTATCGATTACGTGGTTCACATACCTGGACCATTAGGGATATTCCAACGATCCCCTGCGGTTTATGTTGTGCTTCTGACATATTATGATAGAGTTCCTTATTGAATCCGTAGAGTTGTATCTGGAACAAGAATAATTTATCAGAACATCGCTCAAACAATACGCTTAAAATTCATTGAATGTTGTGGTACTTGGTTGGTTACGATGAATGGATCAATAACAATTGTCGGTATCCTGATAAGTGAAGTGGGTCTTTAATTATATTTTTGACGCTCTTGTTCCTCGGAACTGGGTGCTTATCAATTTGCCCAGATGTCTGTAATTTTAGAATTTTTGGCTCAAAATGGTCCTAAACGATTTGGTTCGACTCACTGATCAAGAATCCGTGGTCGAAATCGATTCTGTCCGGCCGTTAACACGATAACTCTCGAACGAAAGGAGTTAGAGGATTTAAATTTGCAGGGTAGGTTGGGAGCGTTAATATCTCGTAATAAGTTCGTTAACGGGTCAAATCGACCAAGCGGTTTAGAAATTATGGCCGTTTTTAGCAAAAACATTTTTTATGAGTATTCCCGAAACAGATCACTAGCCCTATCTGAAATTTAGCATCAAATTGTAGAATAATGTCCTTTATATGCATGCGAAGTTTCGAAAAGTTGATCGTTTGATTTTTTGATTGTCGTTAATTAAAATGTTTTCAAATTTTGTTTCCACGATAACTCTCGAGCAGAATGAGCTAGGCAGTTGAAATTTCATGAGTAGGTTTGGGAGATAAGTATCTTGGTTAAGTTATTGGGCAAAATCGGTCTAGTGATTTCAGAGTAAGGGAAAAAAATTTTTTTTACATTTCAAATTTCAAATTCCATTTTTTTAAGATGCAGTTTCATCATAAAAATCAACTGATATGATTTTCAACTCTAACAAGCTAATACTTTCGGAGATATGATTTTTAGAAATTAAATAATGAATCGTACCTCTATGTTTTCACAGAGTGCTATACTTAATTTTTCTATCTATGAATTATTATATGATCTGTGTTTTTATATGTCATCTGATTTTCCTATGAGAGATAAATGTCAAAATAATTTCTGGTTCGTTATTCTTCATATGAAATAAACCTCCTGTTCTATAAAACAAAGTATGATTGAATGCAAAATGACCAATGAAATAACCTCAGCTATAGTAGAATTATGAGGATGATATGATATTATACTTTTAAGAGGATAATATAATGCCCGTGGATAATCCATATGATGATGGAAATATATTCTTCGGTAAGATACACAATCAAATTAGGTTCAGAAAATTTCCAGTAAGAAAAAAACTGCAATATTGTCTGAGTTTTAATTGATATAATATTCTTTTCAGAGCAGATTTGAGGAATGAATATCTCGGATAAGTTCGTTATTGGGTAGAGTCAGTCTGTTTGAATTTATTTTCTTACATGATGCAGTTCTATCGTAAGAATCCATTTATATTATATCCAGAGACCAATACTTTCGGAGATATGATTTGTCAAAGATTGAACAAGAGCGCCAAAGCTCATGTCCAGAGGGGTTCAAGCCCTCTGGACATGAGCTTTGGCTTTTATTTTTTGTTAGGTTCGGTTTAAAGTTAACACAATGTTTTCATTTTTTGCGACAATTCAGAGTTATCTACAAAATTTGTTGACGCAAGCTTCCATTAGATATTTCAGATTGCTCACCATTCCATGACACATAACTGAAACATAAAAACTCTCAGAAACCCTCCTTTGATCTGATACCTTGATTGTAAGATTCCCTCTTTCAGGCAACGAATCCAGTTCTTGCCTAATTGAAACCGCCAAAACCTAAAAAAATAGGTACGTAAAAACAAGAAAATTTAATTCGTGTAACCAACGTCGCTCAGTAAACTCTGAAAATTGAATCGGATGCTCTTTTCAGCCAGAGTACAAAAGAACCCGAGACCAGAATTTTCCATCAGTCGATACAAATAGCAGATCAACAATCGTGGCAGGATTGCGTTGTGCCTGTAATCATCGTCATTGTGAGCCATGAAACTTTTCTTTATGCAGATATTCTGATATTTATCCGGAACTTTTTCACCTGATCGATTGGGCGTATCGGCGCTGCGTTGGTTTGAATTTCAATCAGGGAAAAAAAGGAGAGGGATTTGTTTACACTCTGTAACGGGTATGTTCCTATTATTCCGAATGATTGGTGCCCAGTGGCAGAATTATAATTTCGGAATTAAATAATATCGAAAGTATAAAACGATTGAATTTATTGGAAACTGTAGAATAATGGATTTTACAATAATTACTCTTTGAATTGATTTGTCGTGTATGTTTGAATGTTATGGAATTTTGTATCTTGATGTTCATACTGTCTCGGATATAATGATTTGAAATTGGGAAAACTTATGGGAATATTATAAGGATATGATATACCAGTGCATTAAGCCATGTTGCAATTAAGGGTACTTTAAAATACAGGGTGGTCGAAATTTTAAAGCATGTATAGCAATTTAAAAATTGTTTCAAGCACTGAAGTGAGGAGCTTTTGCGCATATGTTCTATCGAATTTACCATGGTAAATTCGATTTGATTGAGAATGTCCAATACAGGAGAATGGACAAATGGACGCACAAAAGCTCCTGACTTCACGTCAGTGCGTGAACCAATATTTTTTTTCATAATTTTTTAAAAATTTTCTAGGGGTACGGTTCATACAAAATTTTAGACACGTCTTTATGTCATAATTCTACAACTAGTTAGTTACCTAGCTTCAATTCTATCGACTCTATATTTTTTGAGTTATCGAGGAAATAATATTCCAGGTGGGTAAAACTACGAAACTGTTGGACCGCTTATGCCCAAAATCAAACTTAATCCACCTATTCGGATGTGCAACCTACCCTGAACATTGCAAGTCCCTATCTCATTCCGTTCTCAGGTTATCGTGACGTAAACAATATTTTTTAATAATTTTTTTAAATTTTCCAACGATATGATTCTCACAAAATTTCACGAACGTCTTTGTATTTGTATTCTGCAACTTGCTACCAAGTTTCAATTCGAGCGGAACTGTATTGGTTGATGACAAAGCTATTACTCGGAAAATGTTGGGCCGATTATGCCCATTAACGAACTTGTCCGTCGTATAGGAATGCGCCACCAACCCTGAAAATTTCAAGTCGCTTTCTCTTTCCTTCTCAAGTTATCGTGGCAACTGCCGGACGGCCGGTCGGACATAATGAAATTTGACCCCGAATTCTTCATCAGAGAGTTGAAACTAGTCGTTTGAGGCCATTCTCGCAAAAATATCCAAAATTACAGACATTTGGGCAAAATGATAACTCGATGTTCCCCAGAACATACGCGCAAAAATATTACGAAAATCTCAATAGAATCTATCTCCGAAGTGAGCCCCAAGAAAGAGTCCCCAACGAAGGCTCTCAAAGAATACTTTTGATCTGTTATCCTCAATACCTTTAGTAATAAAAATCTGAAAAGTACATATCCTAATTATTTCATAGATGAAATTAAATTGAAATCACCCCTATATTAAAGTCTGGGGTGCATAAAATAGGGTTGTGTTGGTGAAAAATAACCCAAACTTTTTGGTACATCAAAAATTTACTCCTTCGACATGAAATAATGAAAATTCTGTATTCTTTACATGAAAAATTGGCACCCGTGGACAGCAGCTTTGGCGCTCTTGTTCAAACTTCGACAAATTATATCTCCGGAAGTATTGGCTTCTCAGAGTTGGGAATGATATCAAAAGAATCTTATGATAGAACTATATCATAAAATAAAATCTATTAAATAAGAATCCATCGATATCATTCCCAACTCGGAGAAACCAATACTTTCGGAGTTATGATTTGTTCAAAGTTTGAACAAGAGCGCCAAAGCTCTTGCCCACAGGTCCTTCCCACTTTTTCAATTTGGCTTCTGTGCGTCAATTCTCAAAAATGTTCGTAATTAAATTCAAAACGTAGGTCTATGACTCATCAAAAAATTTTTTTTGTTACTCTGAAACCACCTGGCCGATTTTGCCCAATAAAGAACTTAGCCGAGATATCCCCCAAACCTACTCTGAAAATTTCAACTGTCTAGCTCATTTCGTTCGAGAGTTATCGTGTTAACGGACGGACGGCCCGCCGGACAGAATCAATTTTGACCATGGAATCTTGATCAGTGAGTCAACCCAAATCGTTTAAGGCCATTTTCAGATAAAAATTTTAAAATTACAGACATTTGGGTAAGCACTCTGTTCCGAGGAACAAGAGCGCCAAAAATTGGTAAAGCCCTGTGGACAGGAGCTTTGACGCTCTTCTTTAAACTTTGACCATTCATCTCCGAAATTATTATTTCTCAGAGTTGGGAATGATATCAATGGATTCTCATAATAGAACTGCATCATGAAAGAAACTAAATTAAAATTGAATAACGAACTTATCCGAGATAGTCATTCCTCAAATCTACTCTGAAAATTATATTATATCATTTGAAACTCCACAGAAGATATTCTGACCCCAATTTGATAAACTTACCAAATTATATATTTCCATCATCATTTGGATTATCCAACGGCATATGGAGTAGGGGTGATTATAATATCCTATAACACGGGTCGAAACAAAATTTTACCTTAACCTTTAAGTATTAAATTTTTTTAGTTCGTAATTGGACGAAAAAAAAAATTATAGCATGAAAAAGTTTGCTTTTGTATTTAGGAGACTGATTGAACGATATTTTTCAAAATTTGTGGTTTTAATTATCAATTAAAGATAAAACCATTTAAGTTAACATTTTTACTATTTTTATTAAGTTTTAATATCGAAATAAGTTAAAAAAAAGTTGAAAATAATTTAAAAGTGCACGCTTTCCCATTTTCTTTTATGTTCGTAAGTACTTTCTCTCAATAAACCCCAAATATAGTCTCCCATCATGTTTTAATTGTATTGGCGTTGTTTGAAGCACAAAATGTCCTGATGAAAACGTTTTCCTTGCTCTTCTGAATACGCTCCCATGTAAATTTTTGGCGCTCTAGTTCCTCGGAACTGAGTTCTTATCAATTTGTCCAAATGTCTGTAATTTTCGAATATTTCGATGAAAATGGTCTTAAACGATTTGGTTCGACTCACTGATCAAGAATCCGTGGTCGAAATTCATTCTGTCCGGCCGGTCCGGCCGGCCGCCCGAATCTCGATAACTCTCGAACGGAATGAGCTAGACAGTTGAAATTTTCAGAGTAGGTTTGGGAGATAAATATCTCGGCTAAGTTCGTTACTGGGCAAAATCAGACAGATGGTTTCGGAGTAACAAAAAAAAAATTTTTTTTTACAGAACAAATTCCAAATTAAATTTTTTTCAATAAGCAGTATAAGACCCATCACTTCGGCAATTGGATCACCCACTCATAAGATTTCCAAATTCCTAAATAGGTTGATTAACAGAATTTTTAAGATGAAATCCCAATTTTCTATTAAAAACTCATTGGAACTCATAAAAGATTTGAGTTCTCTCAACCTGAACCCTCAAAAACAATATTTTCTGATTTCATTTGACATAGTCAATTTATATAATAATATACCAGTTGAGGATATACTTTTATTGCTAAATAAACTCCTAAACGAATATCTTGAGACCAACAATGAATATAATTTGGATACAACAGATATAGAAAATATTATGTCCCTTGCCAGAATCGCTACTGAGCAAATTTTTTTTATCTTTGATAATATAATATATATGATGAGAGAAGGTGTACCAATTGGTTCTCCATTTAGTGGTCCAATGTCAGAAATTTATCTTGACTATGTTAAAGAATTGATTATGCTTCTGCCTTTAGCTCAACATATAGTGCTTTGGGATAGATACGTAGATGATATTTTTTGTATTTGGGCTGGAACTGTGAAGAGGAATTGAGAGCTTTCTTCAACACTTTAAATATGAAATTTAAGATAAAATTTACTTTGGAGAAGGCACATAATAATTCATTAAATTTCTTAGATCTAAAAATTGCCCTAAATGAACGTAATGCTTTCACATATGATATTTACCGAAAACCCACTCAGACAGACGTTATCATCCCTTACAGATCATATCACTCAGCCCCAATTAAAAATTCCGCTTTTATGTTTTTATTTTACAGACTTCTAAATATTCCTTTATCTACAATAGATTTTGACAAAGAATTAAGAACAATTTATAAATTCGCTGAGTCTAATGACTATCCTAGAAATTATATTGACAATATCTTAAGATCGATAAAAAAGAAAATGCTCCTTAAGAAAATTTACCCCCACATTTATTGTAGGCAAAATTACATCGCCATCACATTTTTTGAAGATTTTAATGATGGAATGAGTTCCATTTTAAGGAAACATGATTATCTTATGGTCAATAAGCGACATCTAACCTTAGAAAACTTCTTAGTCAACAATTAATCTAAACTTAGCAATGAATGTTGCAGCGGTATTTACAAGATAACATGTGAAGAATGTCCAGCCTTTTATATAGGCATGACAACTCTTGCTGCCAAAGTGAGATTTAAGGAACATATGAAGAATAGACCTAAATATGCGTTAGGTAGTCATTTAATTGAATGTAAACATAAGACCACAATTGAAAATCTATCTCTAATACAAAAAGAAAATAACTATAAAAAATTGGTTCTTCTAGAGAAATATGAGATACTTAAAAACAAAGATAATATCCACCTTTTAAATAATATTTCAGAATTCACGGGGAGACATTTATTTAAAAGCTTGTAAGAATTGTTCCATCATTGAAAGATCGTCCTATACCGCATACTATGACAATTACACCGTTGACAGCATATCTCGTCGTCCCTGTAGTCTGTACCTAACTCTATGTCCTATGCTGTCATTTAACTTAACCTTACATCGCAGATCACAGGTTCTAACAGAGGAAATTTTGATACGTTTGCCTTAAAATATAGTTTAATATCCAACAAAAAACTATTAGAGATTCTAGACAAGTGATGAATTTTATATCCAATGGTTTTTTCATGAATTGACGGTAAGTCTGCGTTCGAGGTCACTCACGTTTTCCTTGATATTTCAGCTTACTACTCAAGTTACCTGTGTGAACATCCTTTTGTTCAATATTGTATGTTTATATAAACAATTATGTGTTTCAGCTGGCCTGATGATGGCTAACATGCCGAAATCGATCGCCAAAAGTATAGAATAAAACTTCTGATTATTAGTGTGTTTTCCATTACCCATCTAAAGCAGTTTCACTATAAGAATCCAACGATAGCATTTTTAACTCTAACAAGCTAATACTTTCGGAGATATGATTTTTCAAAATTTCAATAATAAATCGTATTTCACAGAATGATATAATTATTCTATGTATGAATTGTCATAATGTCAACTTATTTTCCTGAGACATGACATTATCTAATCAATCGAAGAATTATGAGAATAAAGTGTATTCTGAAATGTGAGCGAAGTGAGAAAAACCTCAGTTGTTTGCTCCGAAATTAGTTTTTCTCAGAAAAGTCTTACATTTCGGAACGGAACATGAAGTAAGAGATCTGAGAGTAGTGAGACTGCTTTTCATCCATAGACATAGAATGCAAATAGACTGTAAATATTGAAAGCATAATTCTGTAGTTCGAGAGAGGAGAAAATTTGGTGAACGTAGATCAGGAAATTTTTGATCGATTACAAGGTAATTTTTAATTATTACTCTTCTTTCATACATGTTTTATGAAAAATCTACTATTTGTAGGTACTTTAAACCTGTTTTGGGCAATTGTCATACGAAACTTGTTGGCGCTCTAGTTCCTCGGAACTGAGTGCTTATCAATTTGCCCAAATGTCTGTAATTTTCCAATTTTTCGATGAAAATGGTCTTAAACGATTTGGTTCGACTCACTGATCAAGAATCCGAGGTCGAAATCGATTCTGTCCGGCCGGCCGGCCGTAGGCACGATAACTCTCGAACTAAAGGTGTTAGCGGATTGAAATTTGCAAGGTGAGTTTGGAGCGTAAATATCTCGGAAGAGTTCGTTAATGGGTGAAATCTATTAAGCGGTTTCGGAGTTATGGCCGATTTTAGTAAAAATATTTTTTATGAATATTTCCGAAACCGATCCTTCGATCTATCTAAAATTTAGCATCAAATTGTAGAATCATGACCTTTATACGCATGTGAAGTTTTGTATTGACCAGATCACTGCAAAGTGTCAAAAAAAATTTTAAAAATTAAAAAAAGTTTTTCTACAAAAACTCTCGAACGGAATGAACTAGGTAGTTGAAATTTTCTGAGTAGGTTAGGGAGATGAACATCTTGGTTAAGTTCGGTATTGGGCAAAATTGGCCAGATTTAATTCGATTTCTTCCATGGTGCAGTTCTCATTCTCAGATTGCTCATTTAATTTTTATAAATAAACTATTATTTGAATTGAATTTCCTTTATGATGCAGTTCTATCATAAGAATACATTGATATAATTCCCAACTCTGAGAAACCAATACTTTTGGAGATACAATTTGTCTGTTTGAACTAGAGCGCCAGAAAGCTCCTGTCCACTGGGCTTGAACCCATTTTTAATTTATCTAACTGAGCATGCAGCATATCTACTTTTAATGACATCCTGCAGCCCATGCCCTTAAATTTTTTTAGCATATCCTCAACTAGCTTTTCGTAGTTTTCTGCTTTGTTATTTCCCAAAAATCCAGAAACGACTGCTTTGAAATTGTACCAGCTTGTTTTTTGAGTACGATTCAGCAACGTTGGAAATTTTTCATCAGCGAAAATCTGTCTGATTTGCGAACCAACAAAAATCCCAGCTTTAAGCTTCGCTTCTGCAAAATGCGTCAGCATCATATTTACACTCTCGCGACGACATTTTCAGTTATTCTGGACTTCTACAAGACACCTGATCGTTGTTTATCACTCGAGTGCCATCTAGAAGCACTGCCTGAACGTTAAAATTAATACAAAACTTTAAAATGAGTAATAATAAAATACCTTGTAATCGATCAAAAATTTCCTGATCTACGTTCACAAAATTTTCTCCTCTCTCGAACTTTGGAATTATGCTTTCAATATTTACGTAATATTTTCAAACATTTTCGGGTGAGGTCCCCGTTGCATCGCTAAAATAAGAGTATTTCAACCCCAAAATTCTTGAAGTTACAATATTCCCTTCTGTCAAGTTGACTTTATGGCAATTCATACATAGAATATACATAGAATAATTATATCAACCTGTGAAATACGATTTACATTGAAATTTTGAAAAATCATATCTCCGAAAGTATTAGCTTGTTAGAGTTAAAAATGATATGAATGGATTCTCATGATAAAACTGCTTATTGAAAAAAATTTAATTTGGAATTTGTTTTGTAAAAAAAAAATTTTTTTTTTATTACTCCGAAACCTTCTGTCCGATTTTGCCCCGTAACGAACCTAGCCGAGATATTCATCCCCCAAACCTACTCTGAAAATTTCAAATCTCTAGCTCATTCCGTTCGAGAGTTATCGTGCCTACGGCCGGACCGGCCGGACAGAATGAATTTCAACCACGGATTCTTGATCAGTGAGTCGAACCAAATCGTTTAAGACCATTTTCATCGAAATATTCGAAAATTACAGACATTTGGGCAAATTGATAAGCACTCAGTTCCGAGGAACTAGAGCGCCAAAAAGAGGTATTTTCTTTTCGTTTTCGTTTATAATAAACCAGAAAATCATAAAATAAACTTTAGGACGAAGAACAAACATTTTTTCGAAGAACCGTGATAATTGGTCATTTCGCATTCAATTGTTTTTCTACTGGACTACACTGTTTTTTCCCCCATGTTCAATTCTGAAGTACATAACGGCCAATGATTCACCCCTGCAAAAGTCAAAATCCACATATTCTATGGAAAACTAATCTAAAGTATCCCTGACATAAAAAGTCTTCGATTCGAACGCCACATCAATATGGAACTACTTCCCTGGTCTTGTGAAATGAGAAACGATATCCAAAATATAAATTACTCCGATCAAGTTTCCGAGAGCTTCTACCCATATTTTTCCGAGTCGAAAGGTGTTTTATCACTGTCTGAAGGTACCTCCAGCGCAGCAGGAATACGGAATTCATATTAGGCAATATCGAAAATACCTTCTCGTAATTCTATACTTCAAATAACTCCGGTGGACCACGTTTATTGAAATTTTATTATTCGACACCCAGCATCTCATTTTTCTGCGCGAATATTGAACGCATTGTAGAGTTTTCGACAGGAGTAATCACTGCAGATTTAACACATACACTGATCAACAATTGCTAGGGATCACTTATGAACTTCTCTTCATTTGTATTTTTATCAAGTTATCTCGTGAATATCTGTACATTATATGTTCTCTAAGGAAAAATTAAGATGTTTTGAGTTGATTATATCAAATTTTTCCTCACTTCATCGGCTCTTGTTCACAAAATCGATTATTATCTGTAGGCTGTTACATGTGGAGTGAAAAGCAATGTGGTATTTGTTATTAAATCTGTTTTTTTCTCTCGTTCAAACACATAAGGTGACAATAATTGAAGAAATGAGAACAATATTAGCTTATCAGTCATGCCGAGAAGACGTTTGGCTCCTGTGCAACTGGACCAAATCATACGGTGGATACAGGAAGGTTTGTCCCAGCGAGAAGTGTCCCGGCGGTTGAATGTTTCGCAAAGTGTCGTGAGTCGGGCTTGGAATAGGTTCATCCAAAACGACTCAGTAGCTTATGTTCATGGGGGAGGTCGGCAGCGCAGTACAACAGCTGCCCAAGATCGTCTTTTGGTCCTCAATGCTAGGAGAAATCCCATTACCCGGCGTCGCGGCTCAATAGATCACTGAGAGTTGCAACAGGAGTTCTAATTTCGAACCAGACTGTAAGACGACGACTACATGTTCGTGGTTTGAGAGCACGAAGGAGGGTACAACATCCCCGTTTGAATAGGGAACACCGGGTTCATCGACGGCAATGGGCTGAGGAGCACCGCAATTGGACAGTTGAAGATTGGAGCCGATGTTTATTTACGGATGAGTCTAGATTTCGTTTGGTCAACTCCGATGGACGTATTCTTGCTTGGAGGGAAAGAGGTCGAAGGTATGCAGAACAGTTTATGGTACCCACAACAGCTTTTGGCGGAGGTTCTATATGTGTATGGGGAGGCATTTGTTTGAACCAACGCACAGAGTTGGTTGTTCTGCAGAACACCACAATGACCAGCCAGAGATATCACGATATGATTATTGAACCCATAATTGTTCCGTTTGCGGCTGCCTTGGGCGAGAATTACATTTTAATTGACGATAATGCCCGTCCACACCGTAGTCGTCTGGTTAATGAAGCGCTAGAAACTCATGCTATTGATAGGATGGACTGGCCAGCTCGCTCTCCAGACATGAATTGCATCGAACATGTCTGGTCTGAGATGTCTAGACAATTGTCAACCTTAGAACAATAACCTGGAGGACCTTTCTAACGCTTTACGGGATATTTGGACGAATTTGCCCCAAAATTTTATAAATCGTTTGATTGAAAGTATGCCTCGTAGGGTAGAATGCTTGAGACGAGCTCGTGGGGGGCCAACTAGGTACCAGCTTAACCGAAACTTCAGCCTTCTTGTGGTGTCATCATAAAATTTTTATGTTATTCAAACACAGAATTTTGAGTGTTCCTAATAAAGTCTTTTTTTCTCTCCAACTTTCCATTTTTTCATTCTTTTCTCAAGTGAACCATATTATCAACTGAAAATACTCTGATATCTGACTAAATTTATAATCTTGGAGCGAATAATTCAGAAATAAATTTAGAAAAAGTGATCCCTATCAATTGTTGAGCAGTGTAGATTCACTTTTCCGCTCGGATTAAAGTTCATATACCGTTTCACCATGTTGATTAAAAATGCTATAATGTGAGCTGCCTGTCAAATTTACAGCATATTTTCAATAACCAAACCAGTATTCGTGGGGAGTTCTGATTAATATCTCTGAAGCCCGCGAAACTATAACAATATAATTTACAACAATGAGTATTTTTATGGCGTGCTGTTCAGGTGAACATATTGCCTATAATTCGTCTGAATATCTGTAATTCTCGAATTTTTGGCAGGGAATCTTTTCAAACCATTAGTTTTGACTCACTGATGAAGAATCTGAGGTCAAAATTGATGCTGTCCGGCCGTCAGTATGGTTCCCCTCGAATGCAATGAGTTAGAGAGGTAAAATTTTCAGAGAAGGTTTGGAGTACACATGCGCCGGCTAAGTTCGTCAATGGGCAAAATCCACCGAGTGGTTTCAGAGTTATACCCACCTGAAATTTTGTTTTCTAAATAATTCGTGGTAGTTAGTTGAAAATTACTGACACAAAGACTTATGCAAATTTTTTCTTGCATTTTTTTGCTCTTAATCGAATTTAACCTGGTAAATTCGATTGAGAGTGTCCAATACAGGAGAATGGACAATAGAACATGCGCGCCTGACTTCACGTCAATGTCTATAATTTTCGAATTTTCGGTTGAAAATGGTTTGAACGATTTGGTTCGACTCACTGATCAAGAATCCATGGTCAAGATCGATTCTGTCCGGCCGTCTCTCCGTTAACACGATAACTCTCAAACGGAATGACCTAGACAGCTGAAAATTTCAGAGTAGGTTTGGGAGATAAAAATCTCGGCTAAGTTCGTTATTGGGCTAAATCGGAGTAACAAAAAAAAAATTTTTACATTAGAAATTTCAAATTCAATTTTTTTTTGAGATGCAGTTTTATCATAAGAATACATTTATGTCATTCTCAACTCTAACAAACTAATACTTTCGGAGATATGATTTTTCAAAATACCAATAATTATTCTCAATAATTCTATAATTATGATGTCATAGAACACTCTAATTATAATTTGCTGATGTATGTAAATCCAACATAAGATGATTCACAGAACTACGTTTTGAATTTAATTACGAAAACTCTTGAAAACTGACGCACAGAAGCCAAATTGAAAAAGTGGGAAAGCCCTGTGGACAGGAGCTTTGGCACTCCGAAAGTATTGGTTTTTCAGAGTTGGGAATGAAATCAATGGACTCCTATTTAATTTATTCTATTTTATGATGCAGTTCTATCATAAGAATCCATTGAAATAATTTCCAACTCTGAG
Organism: Halyzia sedecimguttata; assembly: GCA_937662695.2. NCBI lineage: Eukaryota > Metazoa > Arthropoda > Insecta > Coleoptera > Coccinellidae > Halyzia > Halyzia sedecimguttata. The sequence goes on along the minus strand of OW569415.2, from coordinate 64,007,336 downwards.
AAACCACTTTCGGAGATATGATTTGTCAAAGTTTGAACAAGAGCGCCAAAGCTCCTGTCCACAGGGCTTGATCCAATTTTTTTTAATGGCAATTTGCGCTCAGATCGGAACTCTCAGTAAGCCGACTGTTATACCATTTCTTATCATTTTTTATGCATCAGCTTTTGGTAAGAAATCAAATTCGGAAATATTAATAGAAAATAACTTTCTGTTGGTGCGGAGTTGTTGGGAAGCACTGTACAATTACATTTTTGAAACAAGAAGTTGATCTGTAAAGCTTGAAAGTATTGAATTTTTCTAATTTCCATTCATTGATACTGTATGGAATTATGTTCTGGGGTTGTAGCTCTGAAGCGGAAGCAAATTGTTTTGCTTCGAAAAATAGCACACAGAGCGATACTGAACTTGAAATATAGAGACAGTGTTGCAGAGGTCTTTTCAGAAGACTTGAAATTCTGGCCTTTCTTGGAATCTCTTGTAATATATAAAATTTCTATGTCACAATGTTAGTTACCGTACTCCTCCGAAACGGCTTTACCGATTTTTACCAAATTTCATATGCGTATTCAGTAGGTCTGAGAATCAACTATTATCTATTTTTAATACCCCTAAGCGAAAAGGGTTGTCCACCCCTAACATTTATTTTTTATTTTTCGGACAATTTTATTTTTTTTTATTTTGTTATAATGAGGCATTACAAAATACATACAACCTTAAATTTTCACCCTTCTATCACCAACCGCTATTTTTTAATAGTCATTTTATTAATTAATCATTTTTCATCCCGCTCGATAACTGATCAATTATCACTTGGTAAGTTATCCCAGAGAAAGACCTAATTAAAACCAAGTCGTCGTCTTTTTTGTGAATGTTTTTCACTCTATTTCGATTAAAATTTCCCTGAGCTTATGGCAAAGCTAAAATGTTTCTACAAGAAAAATATTATTTTTATTAAAGTATCAAGGCAGTTTATTCCTACTATACTTAGCGCTAGATTTTTTAAATTTTTCGCGTCTTTCCGGATCAACACTCATTTTCCAGACTATACCGGTGTCACATCCCAGTAAACAGCACGGAGTAGGGATGAGAACGAAGCCGGTCTCCTGTCTTTCTCACCTTTTCTCACTTTTCTTAACCAGATATGTGTTTGAGTGGGTAGTTCGTATTCGCAATTGAACCCAGTAGGTAGCACCGCTATCGGGTTCTAGGTATTTTTTAGAATTACGTGTTTGAGTGGGTCCCTGGATAACTTGGAAATTCAATAGTCCCGGTAGGAGGCGCTGCAATCGGGTTCTAGGTTTTTTTTTAAGATTTTTCGCATTTAGAACCAAAATTGCAACCGCAATAACCGATTTGGCGCAGGCGAAGTTGCATGGGTTCGCTAGTACATCTTTAAAATTATGTTCTTCTTTCACACCCATCAGCGAACTAGTCAATCAATGCACGAGCAATAATTCTACTAGACAGAATAACCAATATCTTTATCCGATACACGTCTTGAGTCTTTATAGAAAAACTCCCCTGATAATAAATGGGTCTACGGTTGCTTAATGTCCTCCCTATAAATTGCATGAATACAGTCTAAAGGTTTTCAAGCAAGTTGTGTTCAATGATGACTTGTGAACCGTATTCTTATCAAGAGTTCTATGTCTTATGCAAAGCATTGAAAAATTTTTCATGACCGGTTCAATTTTTGGCGCTCTAGTTCCTCGGAACAGAGTGCTTATCAATTTGCCCAAATGTCTGTAATTTTCGAATTTTTGGCTGAAAATGGTCTCAAACGATTTGGTTCGACTCACTGATCAAGAATCCGAGGTCGAAATCGATTCTGTCCGGCCGGCCGTAGGCACGATAACTCTCGAACGAAAGGAGTTAGAGGATTGAAATTTGCAAGGTGGGTTTGGAGCATAAATATCTCGGACAAGTTCGTTAATGGGTGACATTAATAAAGCGGTTTCGGAGTTATGGCCGATTTTAGTAGAAATATTTTTTATGAATATTTCCGAAACCGATCACTCGATCTATGTGAAATTTAGCATCAAATTGTAGAATTATGACCTTTATACGCATGTGAAGTTTTGTGTTGACCAGGTTACCGCAAAGTGTCAAAATAAAAATTTCAAAATTAAAATAAATGTTTCTACAATAACTCTCGAACGGAATGAGCCAGGCAGTTGAAATTTTCAGAGTAGGTTAGGGAGAGGAATATCTCGGCAAAGTTCGTTATTGGGAAAAATAGGCCAGATGGTTTCGGAGTAACGAAAAAAAAATTTTTTTTTAAGTAACAAATTTCAAATTCAATTTTTATTTAAGATGCAGTTACATCATAAAAATCCATTGATATTATTTTCAACTCCAACAAGCTAATACTTTCGGAGATATGATTTTTCGAAATTATATTGAATTCACAGAATGTTATAATTATTCCTTCTGAGCTTTATTATATGATCTGTGTTCATACTCGTACATTTCATCATGTTCTATAAGAGAGAGTCAAATTCATTTCAGAATACATTGATATAATTCCCAACGCTGAGAAACCAATACTTTCGGAGATATAATTTGTCTGTTTGAACTAGAGCGCCACAAAGCTCCTGTCCACAGGGATTGAACCAATTTTTATTGTACATGCCATTTGTATGGAATGGTCGTTTGAGTTAAATGAATGAATTTTGTGCAATCGTGCAATGTTTATTTTGTGTTGTATTTGAAGAAATTTGCTAAGTTCTTGTGAAATTTTGCTAGGAAAACGTGTTCTATGGAATTCTGTGATTGATGAATTCCACTGAAACAATTCGCTGTAGCATAAAAAAATTAGTTCGTATCCTCAGATTCTCCCACCGAAAAGTTTTGTGTAATGTTAGTTTTGTTTCTGTAATGGGGAAACTCACTTTTACTAGAAGAAGGAAGTGTTGGAGAGGAAACAATCAGGACCCCGATGTTTAGTTAAATTTAAGATTTTTTTGTATCACATCTTCCAAATTTTTGAGAGCTCTAACTTTTATCTTCATTAATAGTGATTTTTTGATCATAATTCTAATCAGAGAAGTTCATTAAACACCTCATTTTCAATTTACTTCCAACTACTCTCTTTGGGAGAGAAAAGTTATAGCGTGTGAATCCCTTATTGGCCGGACATAGATCAAGTGGTTTTTCACCGTATAAACCCTGTTATCTCATTTGACTACCTAGAAATCATCTTCAAGATGTTAGAATAAATTGAACTTGGGACAGACTCATTTAAAAAATGGCAAACGCTTCCACAGATAAGTCTGCACAAGCTGGATGAGACAAGATACCCTGATAGCCAAAACAACCCTTAACCTATTTTATACCTCATTTGGAAAGATCGTTTACTCACCTCGGCTGGAAACGTATATCCGTATATTTGATGTTCCGATCCTTGTCGGTTTTCTGTTCCGTAGTGTATGTATATCTCCTCGAATTGATATCTGTAAGCCAGGGGTCCTCCAGAAATGTTTACCAGATGTTTGGTGTCCTTATCAACTCGAAACACTAAAGATTGTCCAGTGTTATACATCACGCCATTCACCTGAAATATTCATTACTGGTTATTAATATTGATGGGGTATTACTTCTTAAGTCGTGCAAGAATTCTGGTACTCATACGACGTGCGCAATGGTTCAGACAATGTCGGATCATAAGACCATCTTAAGATATTCGACACACAGGCATCCAAAATGGCAGAATATGTATGTACATTCCATGGAGATCATATGATGGATTGGAGTAAAACACAGATTCCTATGACAAAGTCTGATTACATTAAAAGGAAAGGAAAGGAAGTAGTAGTAGTAGTACTTTTCTCTATTTCAGTATCGAAATGAGTCCATTCCAGCACTAAAAACAGTGCTGGAATGAACTCATTCCTGCATTGTTTCTAGTTATATTTTTCATTTTGTGGTAGTCAGCACTGACATTCGATCCTATCAAATTTCAACACACGTCAATTGACAATACAATATAATTAGGATATATTGAAATAATAGTTGAGGAGAAGTCTCATTACATTGAAAGGAAACTTGAGGAGTCTACTTCTATTGTATTGTATCTATAATTGGAGTTGACCATAATTGGTTCAATTTGTTGAAAAAAGAGTTGGAAGTTTTTTTGTCGGTGTCTGACGAAGGAGTCTGATCTAGTCTCCGAAACGTTACCAAATAGTTGTTTTATCGTTAATGTTGTTTTGTTATTGTTAATTTAACAACATTGTTCTATATATTACTTTTTCGCAAAGTAGTAGTAGTAGTACTTTTCTCTATTTCAGTATCGAAATGAGTCCATTCCAGCACTAAAAACAGTGCTGGAATGAACCCATTCCTGCATTGTTTCTAGTTATATTTTTCATTTTGTGGTAGTCAGCACTGACATTCGATCCTATCAAATTTCAACACACGTCAATTGACAATACAATATAATAATAATAATACTGATCTTTATTGATAACAAGTTATCAACGGGCAATCGACCGGATATAAATATGAATATAATTAGGATATATTGAAATAATAGTTGAGGAGAAGTATTATTTCCATTAAAGAATATGGTACTACAGATTTCCTTCTTGCTAATTTTGAATCATTCATGCTATTTGGAAACTGTTTTAAATCTGATCTCCATGCCCTACGTACGTTTCAAATTCAAATTCCGTAATCTGTCAACTTTTGTAACAGTCACACCAACTACCAAGATACAATACAAAAGTCACTAGGATGTATAATCCGAATTTTTCATTAAATTTCAACAGTATTTTGCAAACCTTGCCTGAAATAGAGAAAATATCGTCTAATACTCGTTGCAGAAGGCAATTCCAACACTCATGCGTTAGAAAACTCGCTCCTTCGTCGCTCGTTTTCGAATTTCGCATTCGTGTTTCAATAGGAGCCCATTCTGCAACTTGTTTTAGAATATACCATAACGCATCGTGCTTAAAAAATATTTTTCGGCACGGAAATGTCATGCTGATCAAAATCTTTGTTGTTAGGGGAAATTTTCATGAATATATCAGAAATGGGTGATTATTTTATGCAATGTGAAACTCTTGCAAGTGTATAAATCTCCACTTTTCAATTAATATTCCCGATATTTGTATTACAGCTTGAACAAATCGATAATCTCAGGAAAATTCTTATAAACCAACGAGACTCGTAGATTTTGACGCATGACTATGTCAGAATTTTTCTCAGATTGTTTAACACCTCAAGCATGCCTCTCCTACACAAACGTTGTAAATATTGTTGAAATGAACAGTTCTTGTATTGATCTTCCACATTCCTTATTATTGCAGGCGGCAAATGAAGCCAGTTTGAATGTATTATCTGCAAAATCTTAAGTCAAGTATGAAGCAGAATATCAGAATTTTGAAAACTCACAGTAAAAGGACAACAAGCCTCGAGGAGGAAGCATTGTTAGCATACTTTTCACATTTGAAGACATTTCAGCCCAGTACACTATGGAGCAAATATTCCATTTTTAAAAGTGTACTTAAAGTGAAGAGAAACCTAGTTTTGAGTGAATATTTTGAACTCGCTTCGTTTTTAAAGAAGCAATATATTGGGTACCGTAGCCACAATATTTGACAAAAGCGAAGTTTTTAGATTTATGGAAGATACACCTGATGAAATTTACCTTCTCATCAAAGTTGCTACCATTTTTGGGTTGGCCGGTGCCTACAAAACCCAATGAATCTGCAAAATAATGATTGATCATATCGAAGACAAGGCAAATTTTATAGTGGTTAAAATCCAGGGCACCAAAACAATTCACGAGATTATTTGTTATTTCCAATGAAACGAATCATGGATATCATTTGCAGCTCTACCATAAATATGTGAATTTGAGGAAACATAATACTCCACCCAGGCGTTTTTTTTGTCCAATATAGACAAGGAGCATGTAGTTCCCAATGTGTGGGAATAAATTCGTTGGGAAAAATGCCTTCGGCAATAACAGAATATTTAAAATTGTAAAATCCTGAGCAGTACACTAGTCATAGTTTCAAATGTTCGTTGGGAAGGAATAACCAATGTTAAGCACCTGGGAGGCTGAAAATCTACCACTTCAGCCGAGAGTTACATCGACTAATCAACTAATAAAAAATAAGATATTGTCTACAGATAACTCTAGTTTATCAAGCCATCCATACAGCTGAACGAACGAGAACATTACTTGCCCTTTTGCGCCGAATCAGTGTCGATCGAGACGCCAATTGAATTAACTGACAGGATCAGCAAATCAATTTTGAATATGTAAATAATTGTTCTTTAGTCATAAATATTACGAACAAATTCGATATTTCTTTTTTTTTGTGCGTATGTTCTGGGGAACATCGCGTTTTCATTTTGCCCAAATGTCTGTAATTTTCGAATTTTTCGCCGGAAATGGTCTCAAACGATTGAGTTCGGCAGAATCCAATTTGACCTCGAATTCTTGATCAAGGAGATCAAGAATTCGAGGTCAAATTTGATTCTGTCCGGCCGGCCGTTGCCATGATAACTTGAGAATGGAAAGAGATAGCGACTTGAAATTTTTTAGGGTAGGTGGCTCATCCCAATAGGATGCGGACAAGCTCGTTAATAGACATAATTGGCCAACGGTATCCGAGTAATAATTTTGTCTACAACCAATACTAATCCGATCGAATTGAAACTTGGTGAGTAGTAGAATATAAACCTAAGGACGTTTGTGAAATTTTGTGATTATCGTGTTGCTAGAAAATAAAAAAATATTATTTACGTCACGATAACCTAAGAACGGAAATAGATAGCGACTTGGAATTTTCAGATAAGGTTGGGAATCTTAATGCGCCATTTGAGTTCGTTTATAGGCATAATCGGCAAAACGGTTTTGGAGTTATACCCATATGAAATTTGGTTGTTATTTCCTCAATAACTCGAAAAATACAAAACCGATCCAATTCATACATGGTTATTATTTGTAGAATGGCAACGCAAAAATTCTTGCAAATATTGTGAGGATCGTATATGGAGAAAAAAAAATCATAGAAAATTATTGAAAACAATTCTATATATCAGAAACTATTCATCCGATATCGCTGAAATTTCACGAGAGCCTTCAGAACCTAACTCTACTACCAAGTTCCAAGTTCGAACATGATCAGATCTATATTGTAGGAGATCCGAGCAGCCTTGTGTGAGTTCAGTAGCTGGAAGGGTGAGCGTTGCCTCGACAACTCTCGAGAGAAAGGAGATAGGGACTTGCAATTTACAGGAGAGGTTGCACATCTGAATGGAAGAGTTATGTTCGCTGTCGGCCATAATCGGCCCAACGGTTTCAGAGATATACCCATCTAGAATATTATTTCCTCGATAACTCAAAAAATATAGACTCGATCGAATTGAAGCTTGGTAACTAGTTGTAAAATATCGGCATGAAGACGTATGTACATTTTTTTGAGGACCTTAACACTAGAAAATTTTTGAAAAATTACGAAAAACTATTATGTATCTCATGATTCCTTGAGAACTGAAAGAAATAGCGACTTGCAGTTTTCAGGGTAGATTACGCATCTGAATAAGACAGTTAAGTTCGTGAACTAGCATAATCGGCCAAATGGTTTTGGAGTTATATCAATCTGAAATTTGGTTGTTATTTCCTCAATAACTCAAAAAATACAAAACCGATCCAATTCAAATATGGTTATTAGTTGTAGAATGCCAACGCGAAAATTCTTGCAAAATTCCGTGAGGATCGTAGCAATAGAAAATCTTTAAAAAATCATTGAAAAAAATTGGTTCAAGCACTGACGTGAAGTCAGAAGCTTTTGTGCGTATGTTCTCTTGTCCATTCTTCTTTATTGAACACTCTTAATCGAATTTACCATGGTGAATTCTATTTTCTGTTCTCCTGTATTGGACACTCCGAATTTAACATGGTATATTCGATTAAGAGTGTCCAATACAGGAGAACAGACAATAGAATTCACCATGGTAAATTCAATTAAGAGTGTCCAATACAGGAGAATGGACAATAGAACATACGCGCAAAAGCTCCTGACTTCACGAAAATAAAATTGGTTCAAGCACTGACGTGAAGTCAGGAGGTTTTGAGCGTATGTTCTCTATAGTGGCCTATACAGGAGAACAGACAATAGAATTCACCATGGTAAATTCGATTAAGAGTGTCCAATAAAGGAGAATGGACAAGAGAACATATGCACAAAAGTTTCTGACTTCACCTCAGTGCTTGAACCAATTATTTCTGAAAAGTTGAGCTATTTTATTCCGGGATAATTAAAAGTTTCAGAATACATTATTATATTTCAATTTGGTTTTTGTTCTTAACGTGTGCGCATAGTGACTTTTCCGCACTTGTTAGGAAAATAACTATTATAGTTATTTTTAAAGAGTTTGGTAGAGTAAACCCAGAAAGGAACCATTCAGTTGGCGATTTTGATTCTGAAAAAAATAAATTGATTGTATCTAGCATTAGGTAATTCATTAGTTCGATTTTCGATCAGTTACTTATCATGAGATGAACTGTTCATCTCTAAATTGAATTAATCCAGTGCAATCGGTGTCCTGAAAACATACAGGTAATTTACAGGTCCTGATATTAATGTAAATGCCCTCAAAATTGGCAGTAAGTACATGAATTTTAATTCTGTTATACACGTGTTCCGAATGAAATGACGATGGCTGAAAATCAGTCTTTCTTTCATCTACAGATGTAAAAATTGACTCAATTATATTTCGAGCATAACACGTGTTTCTGTATCGCGATGGAATTATTCGATATTTTTCATACATTACAACTCCTGTATAATTTATGCTATAACGCAGCTGTTAAATTAATTCAACCAACTTTAATATCTAGATAGGTCAATGGTTTATTCAGTATAAAATATCACAAAGTCTGCTCTTTTCATAGATTTTTATATGAATTTTAACTATACCTTTTCAACTTCAAATTGGGAATTAACATATTCAAATTGGGAATAATCAAAATCAAATTGGGAATAAACACATTCAAATTGGGAATAATCAATTTCAAATTGGGACAGCATTCGCGGCTATGTAAATCAAGATCATATATAATCGGAAGATATTTTTTATTGATGAAACTGGAAAATAAAAACTAATATCCACATTCTAAACAAACATTTTAATTATTGAAAGACGTGAAAGAAGTATTAAAAAAATGTCTTGTTTCTTATCAAACTCTCATATCCAATAAATTCAAAATATCAGGTATGAACCTCTGGATATGAGCCACATATCTTGTACAGGTACTGACTGTTATAGTGGATACATTTCTTCAAATTTTGTTCTCCATTCTTTGAAGACGAAATTCTGCCTGTGATATGTTTGCTCTCTCTTCACCCAATGAAATTGTATACTTATCCTCCGTTACTTACTTTTGACTCAAAACAAATTTGACAATGAATTACACATATATCTGATACAAATAGAAACGGATGTCGTTCCAATTTGAAATTGATTATTCCCAATTTGAATGTGTTTATTCCCAATTTGATTTTGATTATTCCCAATTTGAATATGTTAATTCCCAATTTGATTTTGATAGTTCCCAATTTGAAGTTGAAAAGGTATAGTTTTCACCACTTTGGATGTCACTTCCGGTTGCACTAGAGCTTGTGTATGTATGTAAATAAGTTGGTTTTAACAACTTTTCCGACTCAATCCTCTGTTACATACGCGCAAAAGCTCCTGACTTAACGAAAAAAATTGGTTCAAGCACTGACGTGAAGTCAGGAGCTTTTGCGCGCATGTTCTATTGTCCATACACCTGTATTGGACACTCTTAATCGAATTTACCGTGGTAAAATTGAGAGTGTCCAATACAGGAGTATGGACAATAGAAAATGCACGCAAAAGCTCCTGAATTCAGCTTCTGCGAGCATGTTCTATTGTCGTCTTTATAGTGGAATTATACTAGTTACCAAGTTTCAATTCGATCGGATCTGTATTGGTTGAAGACAAAATTAGAACTCAGAAACCGTTAGGCCAATTATGCACATTGACGAACTTTTCCGTGGTATGGGTACGCACCACCTACCCTGAAAATTTCAAGCCGCAATCTCTTTCCGTTCTCAAGTTATCGTGGCCAAGGCCGGCTGGAGAGAATCAAATTTGACCTCGAATTCTTCATCAGAGGGTCGAACCTAATCGTTTCAGACCTATTCAAACGTTACAGACATCTAGGCAAAATGATAGAACGTTGTTTCCCAGAAAATGCGTGCAAATAATGAAAAAGAAAAGTTACGGCTGTGGGAAGTGAGCCCGGTACCTTCAGCAATATTAGTCATGTTAGCCCATGCGCTATAATAGATGTATGTAGAATCTACGATTGAAGGGGTATATGAATGAGTTTTATTACTTTCACCAGATTCCTAATTTCTGGAAAATATTATCATGTTACATATTATTCGACGATCTTTTAACCCTAATGTTCACCTTTTGCGTAATTTTCCGTTCGAAAACAGTCTGTATCGGCACATTTTGCTTGAAAAAATCAAAACCTCGCCCATTCTAATCCAACCTGAAAGGTGTCGAATTTTTTTATTGGTCGAAAGAAATTGAAATTCTTCCAAAAAATACCAGCTTTACTAACGTCGATTTCGTACATAAGAGTTCCGAAAAGGAAAACCCCACATATTTTATTGAGCGGATCGATCTTCCGACATAAACTCACGATCAAGTCCTAATTTGGAGCGTGCATCCATATTACTCAACTTCTCGACTACCTATCGATTTTGTCGCGATTTGTGGTCCGGACGTGAACAAAATTTCTTTCGTAAATCATCCGAAAATTGTAATAGATATTGAAATTTCGTCTTCACCTTTCGCTTCTTACCGTTCCAAAGTTTTGGATGCGTGCTTTGATCGCCCTCGCAACGACCTATATATTTTAAAATAAATTGCCGAAATTCCCGATATACTTTCATTCAAATTATATAGAATTTTTCCAAAGATCGCCACTATAGCCCTGGCGGCAATTTCAACCATCCCCTTTTGCGACGTAACCTCGAAATCCTCTCTATTTCCACCTTTTTCCCTCGAGACATCCTCTCATTTACACAAATTTTCCCTAAGTAAAATTCTAAACGTCTTTTGCTAGAAACTGAACTCGCCCAACGATACTCGGTTTCCAGTATTTCTTCTATAACTCCTACAATATGAATTCTATCGTGTTCAAATTTGAGAATAGGATTCAAAATTAGAATTTGAAGGCTGTTGCAGAATTTCAGCAATATCAGACGGACAGTTTCTGAGATACGTAATATTTTTACACGCACATTCAATAATTTTTTTAAAATTTTCTAGATATACGATCCGCACGATATTCAGCACAAATACCACCAAGTTTCAATCGGAACGGTTTTGTATTGTTCGAAAACAAACTTTGTACTCGGAAACCGTTAGGCCGATTACGGCCATTAACGAACTTGTCCGTCAAATTTGGATGCGCAACATACTCTGAAAATTTCAAGTCGCTATCTCTTACCGTTCGAAAGTTATCGTGGCAACGGCCGGCCAGCTGGCCTTTGCGCAAAATGATAGCACGCCGTTCCCTAGAACATGCGCGCAAAAATTATGACAAAATCTGACCTCCCCGATTTTGAAGAGTTTCCGATATCCGTTATAATACGGATTGAGAATCACAGAATTCGTAGATTTTCTGGTTCTCAAGTATATATATATGATACTTCTGGATAGTGGAGAAGATATATCCCATCTACAAATACGTAGAAACATACATATTTTACGACTTATCCCGGAAGATCCCCTGGCACCACGAAATACTTCCAAAGTATAAAATCGTATCAATAAAAGTTCCAAGGCGAATGTTCAACTGAAATCGCCGATGTTTATCAAATAAATATCGGACAGACTCGAGACAGTAGAAGAGAAGAAAGTCACGGATGGCAATCGATGAGACGAGGATATATATAACGAACCGTTTATATTGGATAAACCGGAGTCGTTCTCGAAGGCGGTTCATCAATTTTTTTATTCAATTGGAGGAAAGAAGGGAGTCTTTGGAATCTGAAAGCATTTTTGTCCCGAAATATTATACTGTATGGAACACAATGTATAAGAATAATGAATCAAAATTTGGAAGGTGCAAGAATAAAATTGAATTTTCAAGAGAATGCGTTCTCATGTAGAGAAAATCATACAAACTTTCCTAAATTCTCTTGGAGAGCACTCAGACTAGAATACCCTGTAATAGTTATTTTCCAAACAAGTGCGCAAAGTGATATTTTCCCGCACACATTTAAAGTTGGACGAACGACGCGAAGCGGAGTTCGCGTATGTTTTTGCGTGCGGAAAAGTAACTTTGAGCAATGTTTTCCTTAGAGCGTCTTGTAATAACAAGAAGAAACCGAATTGAAATGTAATAATTTGTTCTGAAACTTTTGAATAATCCGGAATGAAACACTCAACCATTAAAAATAAACAATAACTGGAAAAAATAAGAAATATCAAATTATTTGTTCGTAATATTTATGACGAAACAACAATTATTTACATTTTGTAGATTGATTGCTGATCCTGTCAGATCTTACAATGGGTGTCTCGAGGAACACTGATTCGGAACAAAAGGGCAAGTAATATTCTCGTTCGTTTAAGTTGGACATTCGTTCGAAGGTTGATGATTCTCTGTAGGGCAGCTTTATGGATGGCTTGATTATTTGTAGTAAGAGTTATCTGTTGACAATATCTCATTAGACCTTTCCATTTTTTTGATTAGTTGACTCGTCGATATAACTCTCGGCGACAGTGGTAGATTTCCAGCCTCCCAGGCGCTTAACATTGGTTATTCCTTCCCCAGAATTGGCCAACATAGTAGCCGACGAACGTCTGAAACTATATGACCAATGTACTGCTCAGGATTTTCGAATTTTAAATATACTTCTATTTCCGAAGGAATTTTCCCGAACGAATTTATTGCCGTCTTATCTTTATTGGACAAAAAACGCCTGTGAGGAGTATTTTGTTTACTCAAATAACTCGCATATTTATGGTATAGCTGCAAACGGTATCCATGATTCGCATATCAAATGTTCTCAATGAATTCTTGTTGGTGTCCGAAATTTTGCCAACTATCAAATTTTCCTTGTATTTGATGTCACCAATCATTATTTTGCTGAGTTCATCGCGCCTGCAGGCACCTGCAAACCCATAAATGGTAGCAACTTTGATGAGAAGATAGATTTCATGAGGTGCATCTTCCATAAATCTAAAAACTTCGATTTTTTCAAATATTTTGGCTTTTTTTGGAAGGTACCCAACATATTGCCTATTTAAAAACGAGGTGATTTTAAAATATTCACTCAAATATAAGTTCCTCTTCACTTCAAGTACACTTTTCAAAATGGAATATTTGCGCCATAGTGTACTGGGCTGAAATTTCTTCTTCAAATGTAAAAAGTATGTACTTCCTCCTCGAGGCTTGTTGTCCCTTTACTGTGAGACCGGTTTTCAACATTCTGATATTCTGCTTCATACTACACTTTAGATTTTGCAGATAATAAACTCAAACTCACTCCATTAGCCGCCTGCAATATGGAATCTGCAGGATCACTACAAGACCTCTTCATTTCAACAGTGTTTACAACGTTTGTGTAGGAGAAAAAGCCTGAGGTACTAAACAATCCGAGAAAAATTCCGACATAATCATTTGCCAAAATCTACAAGTCTTGTAACTTGATAATAATAATTCTTCCTCAGAATTTATCATGAATCAAGCTGTAATACAAATATCGGGAATAATAATTGAAAAGTGGAGTTTTATACACTAAGCAAGAGTCTCACATTGCATAAAATAATCATCTGTTTCTGGAATATTCATTAAAATTTCCCAACAATTTTGATCAGTTTGACATTTCCGTAGCGCAATAGTATATTCTAAAACAAGTTGCAGAATGGGCTCCTATTCAAACACGAATGCAAAATTCGAAAACGAGCGACGAAGCAGCGAGTTTTCGAACGCATGAGTGTTGGAATTGCCTTCTGCAACGAGTATTAGACGATATTTTCTATATTTCAGGCGGTTTTGTAAAATACTGTTGAAATTTAATGAAAAATTCAGATTATACATCCTAGTGACTTTTGGATTCTATCTTGGTAGTTGGTGTGACTGTTACGAAAGTTGACAGATTAAGGAATTTGAATTTAAAACGTACGTAGGGCATGGAGATGAGATTTAAAACAGTTTCCTAATAGCATGAATGATTCGAAATTAGCAAGAAAGAAATCTCTAGTACCATATTTTTGAAAATAAAGCTTTTCCTCAACAATTATTTCACTATATCCAGACTATATTGTATTGTCAATTGACGTGTGTTGAAATTTGAAAGCATCGAATGTCAGTGCTGACTACCACAAAACTAAAAATATAACTAGAAACAGTGCGAGAATGAGTTCATTCCAGCATTGTTTTCAGTGCTGGAATGGACTCATTACGATACTGAAATAGCGAAAATATTTTTACCGCACGATGCGGAAAAGTTTTACTTTGTCAACCCAAATGCGCGATCAGCAAATGTTTTTTGTCAATATTCGACTTGGCGATATACTATATTCTAAATGACATTTCAATCTTTTAGTTTCGACATCAGCATTGTGCGATATGCTGTTGCTCAAAGTACATTCAAAAAATGACCCCCATTTCTTGATATCCTAAGCCGATCAATTCTATTGTCTGAAAGATATTTGGTGCTTGAAATTGGCTCATGCAGAAGAGCCTGAATTTCCGTGTGATTGGTGGTGAGTATACTATTGTTGCAGATCACATAACTATAAGTAACATAAGTAATCATTAAAGGATACTGTGGGAGGTATACTCATTATTAAAAAGTTTTTTTTCTGGGTTTTCTCTCCCAAACTCTGAAAAATATCTATAAAGTAAAAATTTATTATTTTGTGATTTGCTTCTGCGTAAGAAACACAAGATTTTTGTCAGAAGCAATCAATTGAACACTGTTGCCTAACAAACAACAACGAAACAACATCAACGAAGAAACAACTATATCTTACCGTTTCGGAGTCTATATCAGACTCCTTCGTCAGACGCTTAATGAAAATCTTTAGAATTATTTTATTGATAGGTATTGTGAAATTCAAGAATTGTCACATTGACAGTATTTGAAAATCATAGCTAACATAGTTTTACTTTGCATAGAAATTTTCAAGTTCCAACTCCTTTTTCAATAAATTTAGCCAAATATGGTCAATACCCATTGAGCAATTTGCAAAATTGCATTCTCTGTTCAATAAAATACAAGTTGAATTCTTAAGTTTCCTTTTAGTATAATCAGGTTCTATCATTAAAATCTTTGTATTTCTCCAATCCATCATGTGATATCCTTGGATTATACATAAATGTTCTGCTATTTTTGATTTCTGTACGTGTCTATTTCTCAAGTTATTCTTATGCTCTGACTTTCTTACTTCTAATGGTCTTGATGTTTCTCCTGTGTATGATTTACCACAAATACAAGGAATATTATATACACAGTATTTTGATTTTTGTTTTTCATTTATGGGTTTTGTTTTCGTTAATAATCACCTAAGATCATTTTGTGTTTTGAAGACGGTTCTTATATTGAACTTAGAACCGATTCTTCTAATTTTTTTCAGAAAGGCCACGAACTAAGGGATCACATTCAACAGATTGGGTTGCTGTTCTTGTTGATTATTCTGTTGTACTTGTTGATTATTTTGTTGTTCTTGATTTTTTGCTCTTCTATCTAAATTCATGATACATGTATTTATGAATTGCCTCGGATATCCATTTTCTTCAAGAAATTTTTTTATGAAATGAATTTCATTATTTCGAATTTCAACAGTAGAACAAATTAGGTTAGCTCTATCATAAAGTGTTTTAATAACACCTCTTTTCACACTAAGCTGATGGTTTGAATAGAAATTTAAATATCTATTTGTATGTGTCTGCTTTCTGAAGACACTCGTTTCGAAATGGTTCGGATACTTAATTATCGAAACATCCAGAAAAGAAAGCTGATTATTTTTCTGAGAGAAAACCCAGAACAAAACCTTTTAATATAAGTAACATAGTTTATAACTATGTGAAATAGTTCAATACTGCACGTAGTATATCTCACAATGTAGTGGAATAGTTTTCAATGACATTTCAAAAACTGACACACATTAATTACACCTTAATATAATATGTCTTAAACTTCATTTTTACAAGCAGAGTGAAACTGACTGAACTTAATATTATAACGAATATCAAATTGACGTCTCCAGGTCTCTGAGATCTGAGAAGATTCAATATTCTTTGAGACTTGTAATAACTGGGTCAGCGCATCCAACAATTCGTACTGAAAAACAAAACCAACGTTCTATAACTTAATAGTGCGCCTTCTACTAGGTCCGATTGCGAATCTGAACCATTCAGGGGCACATTCTAATACACACACAAAATTTCATCAAAATTGGTCTCGCCGTTTAGGAGGAGTTCAGTCACATACACACTCATGAAAAAATTATAAAATATTAAGATAATGAAATGATCATTGTTCGATGAGTAGATCCAGTTTAATGATAAACTCGACTATATTGCTTAAGGGAGGTCTTCCAATGCCCTCAGATACGACAAGTTATACAAAGGAGGTCACAACGACCCGGCGTTATGTGAGCAATTGAAAGGACGACTCCGTATTTTTGGAGCCAGATGCATAAACTGGCCCAGAAAATGTGGACCTCTATTGGACACAAACACCATTCATTATACAACTCGAACGTTCGAGATGGCTCCGAATAAATCACGTCAGCCAACCCCTCTATTGAATTTTCAACAGCCCTAGAATACTCTGGAATAAAACAAGGAGATAAACCCCAGTAAAGCGAATGTAATCTTCCTTTCAACTTGAGGAATCACCACCCGACTCCTATATCTCACAATCTCTATCGGGATGCTGCATTTTAAATCCGGCAAATTTCTGAGTTAACAAACCTTAAATAATGTCGTATGACAAATGATGTCGGGACCGAAAATGGGGCGCGTAGAATCTGAAAACCACCGAGGGAGGTCATCCATCATTCAATCACTGGCGTACGCCATCCAACGTTTGCGGGTGCCCCCTAATGATCTGAACCATTATACTCAATTCAAATCACATGTTGTTTTTACAACAAGTTGCTACTCGAGTCTACCCTTACTTATAGAGGTTCAACTTTAATGGATATGGTGAATGTCTTCAATTTCTCATTCTCATTATTTTTTGTTATTGCCTTCTCGGGTACCGCACCGTTTGTGGAAAGGTAGGAATGATTTCCATGTGGGAACAATGATGGAAATCGTTATTTTTTCTGTTGTTCCTATTCATTTCAATAATGATCGTCACGCGTATCGAATAGGGAATCGATTTCATGAATGATTGATGGAAATAAGACGTATTTCAGGATAGGCGAATCAAGCATATCATTATCAAGAGTATGGTATGGGAATGATCGCATACAAATTTAAATTACCCGTGAAAATAATTAATTATTTATAGCATTTGGGTCAACATGCTGAGTGGTCGTGATTAGGACTACGTTCTTTGATCAGGGGACCAAACCAACATTTTGAAGGAGTCCATTTCTCTAGTCCCGTGTCATGAGCCTTGGTTTCCCCAATCACTTATTTCATTGCCGCAATCAAAAGTCTATAAACGAATTTAAATAGAAAACGAATGATAAATTATTCAAACTTATAATTGTTCATTGGTGATCAATAGTTTTAACAAAAAGTTTTTGAAATCTGATTTTAACATCTATGTAGAAATCAAATTTCTACCCTTGCAAATAGTAGGATTAAGATTAGAGAATGGGGGTGTATGCCAATTTCATCTCCAGAACATGTATTACTCGAAGGAAGGTCGAGAGACGACTTCCAAAAGTTGAATTCGGAGACGTCTGGAAGCCGATGAATCGGTCTGAAGGAAGCTGATCTCCTTCAGTAGAACTTCGTGGGAGGGCCGAGTTCCAGGAATTAGTATGAGGCTCACTTATTGTTCCGTGGAACGCCATTAAAGTACCTAAGCCAAGGAATTTACCTATATGCGTCGAATACTACCTTAGCAGTACAACATACCAGAGAGGTGAAAAGCCAGGTAGTGGGGTGCACAGAGTCCCCCAGGTCACAACGAGTGTAAGAGAGTTAGTATAAGTCAGTTTCAGAATGTTATCTCTTTCAGAGTTTTCTAGGCAGAATTAGTTCGGTAGCATCTTTTTGGCGATCTGAGACCAAATGTGTTCGGGAACTTGGCTCATTTTTCAGAAGAAGGATCCTTCCAAAACGGCTATAGACGTGGGAGACCATTGGTTTAAGACGTATGACGTACGACCCCATAAGACCAATAGGTCCAGGAACTCTGTTCCTTCTTAGAAGAAAAATCCTTTAAAGATGGTTATAGACGTGAGAATGAGTTCAATTATTTCAAGACGTTCGACGTAGAAGTTGAACTTTCAAGACGCGAGAAAACTCAGTAATCGGCTGCACCTTCTGTATTTTTGATGACGAATATATAGTTCTGTAAATTAACCCTGTATACATTATCATACAGAGTTCTATTTAGTTACCCAAGAACGTATTTCATTTTAATTTCAAAAATAGTTGATCAGTTTTTCTACTCATGCGATCCCCACGAAATTTTGCATAAGTCTTCATACCAGCATTCTCTAACTAACCATAGAGTTTACCAGAGATCATTATTTTTAGAGTTATTGAGAAAACAATCTAATGCAATCAATACAAAACATTGCATACATATAAGGGACGTAATTCTACATTTTGAAGCTACATTTCAGTAAGATCAAATCAAAATCAAAGTCGAAATATTCCGTAAAAACGCTTAAACTTAAAAAGGGCCATAACTGCGGAACCATTTGGAGGATTTTGCCGATTAACGAATTTAACCGAGATATTCATGCAACAAACACACCGTGTAAACTTCAACTCTTCTTTCGGGAGTTATGGTGCTTACGGCCGGCCGGACAGATGGACAGAATTGGATTTGACCCCGGATTATTCTAAAAAAGACACGCGGTAATATATTCATTGATTTTAACCATTACCAAATATTCCGTGAGCCGGATAGGTTTGTTGATGGTGAATATTTCACCGTGTGTCTTCTTTTACTTATTGGCAATTGGTTACAGTTAACCTCATTCAATGATCACTAGTTTGTGGTTTATCTAACCACACTAAACCAGGCGTTTTCAGTTCGTAATGGTCTTATATAGGTAGGCGGCCTTGCAGTTCCCTCTTACGGCAAAATAATGAACGTCACTGAACATCGCTCAAGGTTTCTTCATCGCAGAGGTTCGGATTTCGTAAGGATATCCATAGGTACCGCTGGTGGAATTTTTTCCCTACCAGTTCGCAACGAACTCAATTAGGTCTTCTATAACTTCTTCTGGTGTCATTGAGTGTGGCTAATTTACACCGACGATTGGTAATAACCATGAAACCGGTTCGTACCTGCTCCTCAATTACGCTTTACTCTTCGGGGGAACACTGAACGATGAGGTGACCTAGCCCGGCTCACGGGGAATCTTTTTTGGCGCTCTAGTTCCTCGGAACTGAGTGCTTATCAATTTGCCCAAATGTCTGTAATTTTCGAATTTTTTGATGAAAATGTTCTTAAACGATTTGGTTCGACTCACTGATCAAGAATCCGTGGTCGAAAATCATTCTGTCCGGCCGTCCGGCCGGCCGTAGGCACGATAACTCTCGAACGGAATGAGCTAGACAGTTGAAATTTTCAGAGTAGGTTTGGGGGATAAATATCTCGGCTAAGTTCGTTATTGGGCAAAATCGGACAAAAGGTTTCGGAGTAACAAAAAAAAAATTTTTTTTTTACAAAACAAATTCCAAATTAAATTTTTTTCAATGAGCAGTTTTACCATAAGAATCCATTCATATTATTTTTAACTCTAACAAGCTAATACTTTCGGAGATATGATTTTTCAAAATTTCAATGTAAATCGTATTTCTACGTTTTCACACAATGATGAATTGTTATAATTTCAAATTAGTTTCGTAAGACATGACGTTGTCTCATTGTAATTCATTCCAGCAATCCTATAAATATGATAATTCTAATTTAATATCATACTTCAATCCATATGATGATGGGAATGGTAATGGTATGTTAATAAGAATACATTGATATAATTCTCAACTCTGAGAAACCAATACTTTTGGATATATAATTTGTCTGTTTGAACTAGAGCGCCAGAAAGCTCCTGTCCACAGGGCTTGAACCCATTTTTTCATGGTTAAAATCAATGAATATTTCACCGTGTTTCTTTTTCAGTTATTGGCAATTGCCTATAGTTCGCCTCTTTCAATATTCCCGGATTATTCATCAGTGAGTCGAACCCAATTGCTTGAGGACATTTTCGTCCAAAAATTCCAAAAATACAGACATGATAGCACGCTGTTCCTGGAGGAACAAACGGCAGATATTGTTGTTGTTGTATAGTATTTTACAGTGAAGTTCGAGATGTGAAATCGATCGGATCTATATTGGTGATGATATTGCCGAAATATCACAATATTTCAACGATCGAGATGTATTGCTCCATTATTCCACATTCGACCAAACAAGTTGTCAACAGTTTTTAATATTTGGAGTGCTGTAGAGTAGCCTGTAGAGGATGGCATCTAATGATAGGATCAAGGCGTGACGTAAACAGAGAGATGTTGCAAATTTCTACAAAGTTAATGAAAGTGCAGTTTCTTGGCTCGTCCATCGATATCGAGAAACTGGAAACGTGACTGAAATACCCAGAAGTGGACGCTCAAGATCTGCCACTCCTGCACAAGATCGGTTTCTGACTTTGTCTACCCGTAGAGAGCCTTTGAGAACCTGTTGAATCATGCAACAGCGTCTTTTGAATGCTTCTGGTGTTTTGGTTTCGATTGAAACATTTCGTCAAAGACTTCGAGACGTTAATCTACATTCTCGATGATTTTTGATAAGGATTCCACTTGGTCAAAATCATCTGCGACTTCGATTGGAATGGGCCAATGAGCACGTATTTTGAACGACCGCCAGAGCTCAAACCCATTTAAAACGCTTGGGATCAGCTACAAAGAGCTTTGGATTCTCATCCTGTACACACACTTCAAGAACTCAGACGGCTGTTAAAGCTCTCTGGAGAGAAATTGATCAAGGCTACTTCACCAATCTGATCGAAAGAATGCAAAGGCGTTGTCAGGCTGTGGTTGATGTTCAAGGAAGCCACACTCTTTACTGAACTTTATTTTGTCAATGTTTTGAGTGAACTGATTTTGCACTACAAATACTAAAAATAAATGTTCACCTGCAACTGTGAAGCTCATAAAAGAATTTGCAAAAGAACGAGTCAGATAAGTGAGTAAACATTTAGATTTCTAATATTCAAAAAATTGGTGAAAAAAATGGAAGCTTCTGAAACAGTCTCGAAATTTCTGAATTTTAATTTTGTGGAGCAGTATACAGGGTGAGTCTTTGACCACTGCATTAATTTTAACCAAAGATTCCCCTCATCAAATGAAACACTTTTTTCATTTACCATTTTTCCAGATTCGGCTCAGGTAAAAACTTACAAGCGTTTAAAGATTTCATAATGTGCTAATACACTCCCGCATATAAATTATCTATGACATTGTTGGCGGACGAGAATAAGGCATGGTAACGTGGTTTACAGCTTGATTCGGGATTCCAACGCTCACGGACGGATCCATAAAAGTAGTGAAATTTCTGGAGTTTTCCATTTTAAAACATTCAATGAAGAATATCTCGAAAACGGTGCGTTTAAGAAGAAATGATGAAGAATAATATAATGTTCTAAAACGATGGAATGTTCTTGAAATGACTCAAGAAAAACTTTATATGCTTTCTTTATGCTAATTTCGTTTAGTTTTATGAATCCACGAGTCCATAACTAGAAAACCATTAGAAGCAGAAAATACCTAATATTCGGAAAATATGTATCATAGTTATAGGAAACTTTACGCGAACATTCATTTTATTCGAAAAAAGGATGTCAAAGCTACAAAATAAAAACTGATTTTTTTTCAAAATTTCTACAGCCTGTATCTTTTTACCTGAGCTGAATTTGGAAAAATGTTAAATGAAAAAAGTGTTTCATTTGATGAGAGGAATCTTTGGTTAAAATTAATGCAGTGGTCAAAGACTCACCCTGTATATGAACAAAAAATCTATTCACACTTTCTGATTGAAAAACTATGTTCTATTGGTGAATAATGTTAATAATTTTTCGAAATAAATTTTACATCCTTCATACCATAAACAATACGGAAAGGACCTCTTTATCTTGAAATCATGCAGAAATTGACATTACATTATAAAAGATCCTGTATAAAAAGTGTCATGAGATTTCTGAATCACTTTTTTGAAAAAATTTGTAATTTTCAATATTTCAGACTTAACTGTAATGCGGATGTAAGTTTAAACAATTACTTCCAGAAAATAGGTTCAAGCGCTGACGTGAAGTCAGGAGCTATTGCGCGTATGTTCTATTGTCAATTCTCCTGTATTGGACACTCTTAATCGAATTTACCATGGTGAATTCTATTGTCAGTTCTCCTGTATTGGACACTTTTAATCGAATTTACCATGGTAAATTGGGTACTCTGACAGTGACAGAAGGTGGCAATATTGGAATATAGGTCATGTTGGTTTGAGAAAGAACCTATTATTATTGTTTTCTTCACATATATGTAACTCTAATCATAAATATATATTGTGTGCAGTATTAAAACTATTAAATTACCTCACAGAACATTAAAAAGTGAGACAAAGATACGAGATTTTCCGTCCAATGAGTTATGTCAATTTTGACAGGAGAACAAGGAGCTCTGAGTTAAATACTCAGACATTTCGAATAAAAGTTATGGAGTAAAATTTACCACACCTTTCAGTTTTGGAACGCAATTCAGTAAATATTACTCTACGGAGTTAATATTCGAACACAACCCAGAACATATGTGAAAAAACTTATTTCTGACTACTTAATAACAGAAATGTCATAATTTATTATTATAAGAGGCATACTAATTGATAACTCTAAGTATGTAATTATTCAAAAATGGCATATGAATATACCAGAGATAGGATGATTCAAATGTGCCAACCCTGGACATATTGAATTATCTCTAAGAATATTTCAGGGGATGAGTTAAATCGTGTCAGAATTAGCTACCTAACCATGTTGACACAACTTGTGTGATCAATCATCCTAATCGGATTATACCTTAATCGATTCCTAAACGGGAGTCAACTGAGATGTAAACTTACTTTGTGTTTGTCGATGTTAATGCTGCTCAAGTATGGATCGAACAATAATTTGTCCGGCTCAATGTTAATCGGCGATTGTCTTCGTCCTTTAGAACACATGTTCCACTGTGGATTCATGAGACCCCAGTATCCAGGCCCTGAAACAACAACAAATTTTTCAATGCGTAATACGTGCTGGATAACGGCTGTTTGTATAACGTCGATTACATCGTATTGATTTAAGATCGGTCGGTGGGATTATTCTATGACAATCGGATATCACCAAACAGTCGGTTTCCATCGACTGTATTTTTAGGTTAATATTTTTGCAATATTATACATAGATGGGCGATCAGAGAAAATGTACTTTCATTATTCATTTCTTCCTTGAACGGGCAACCCAATTATACAATAATCCCAATAAAAGGACCAAGCAAACATAACATTATGCAAAACTCAGAAAAAATATATCACAGTTTTCTTACCGATGGAATCTTAGGATGGAAAAAAAATACCTAACTACTCAGGTTTATTGTTGAAAGTATTTGCTGATTTCTTAAGTATATAAAGAGGCTCATCTTAGCCGTGATTTGTTTTACAAAATAAATTCAAAAAAGGGGAAAGCCCTGTGGCAGGAGCTTTGGCGCACTCCGAAAAGTAATGATTTTTAAGGGTTGGGAATGATATCAATGGATTCTTATGTTAGAACTGCACCATAAAAGAAATTAAATTCAAATAATAGTTTATTTATCAAGATTAAATAAGCAATCTGCAATTATTTAACCTCGTGGAATGGGTTGTTGCAATTTACACTCGGTGCATAGTATTCACAACTCGAAATACCTCATATATCATCGAAATGTCTAGAGCAAGGCTGGAGACAATCATAGCAGATTGTCCATTTAATCCTGATTTTTCAATATATATAGGTAATACAATAGGTATAGGCTCATGAACAAATTATTTTAATATTTCAAAATATATTTATAAAATACAATCCTCTTTTCATAATTTGATAGTTCTTACCACTAACACATTCATTCTGGATTATGAACCTTAACTCAAGAAAGAATATTTGATACACAAACGTAGATCGATATTTCAGCATTTTTGTGCTAGCATCATTATGAAAATACTATATATAAGAACATGTCTCACTACTCAAGGAAGCAAAAGGTAATAAAAACCTCGGTGGTCAACAAACAGTAATTTCTTTTGATGATTCCATGATGTTGTTCTTTGCTATTGCCTTCATGAACTACCTCATTGAAATGATCCAATTCTAAATCTTCCGAAACAACATCCTCAATATTTGCACATAAATTATTCAATAATCAATATTCACAAATTCTAGTCGCGGAACCTTGTTTTCCAACCCGAATTATATTCAAAGTACGAATTATATAAATAAACTAGTACAAAAATAAATATGACTTCTCTTATAGGTAGATAAGATGACATGAATGAATAGTGAACACAGATAGAATTCCATTCTGTGAAACATAGAAGTACGATGTATTATTGAAATTTTGAAAAATCATATCTCCGAAAGTATTACCTTGTTGGAGTTGAAAATGACAACAATCAATTCTTAGGATGGAACTGCATATTAAAAAAAAAATGAATTTGAAACTTCATTTTGCACTTTACGGCAATCTGATCAATACAAAACTTCGCATGCATATAAAGGCCATGATTCTACAATTCGATGCTAAATTTCAGATATATCAATTGACCGGTTCCGGAAATATTCATATGAAATGTTTTTTACTGGAAACAGCCATAACTCCGAAACCTCTTGTGGACTTTGCCCATTAACGAACTCGTCCGAGATATTTACGTTCCAAACCTACCCTGCAAATTTCAATTCTCTTACTCCTTTCGTTCGCGAATTTTCGTGCCTACGGCCGGCCGGACAGAATTTATTTCAACCATGGATTCTTGATCGGTGAGTCGAACCAAATCGATACAAAAATTCGAAAATTACAAACATTTGGTCAAATCGATAAGCACTCTGTTCCTCAAAGAGAACACAGACAGATAGAATTCGCATTCTGTGAATATGTACATAGAAGTACGATGTATTATTGAAATTTTTAAAAATCACATCTCCGAAAGTGTTAGCTTGTAAGAGTGGAAAAGGATATCAACGGATTCTTATGATGAAACTGAATCTTAAAAAAATTGAATCCGAAATTTGTTATGTACAAAAAACTTTTTTTTTTCGTTACGGCCGATTTGCCCAATGACGAACTTAACCGAGATATTTATCTCCCAAACCAACTCTGAAAAATTCAACTCTCTTGCTCATTCCGTTCGATAGTTATGGTGTTAACGGAGGGCCGGCCGGTTTCGATTTCGACCACGGATTCTTGATCAGTGAGTCGAACCAAATTGTTTAAGACCATTTTCAGCCAAAAACACTAAATTTCAGACATTTGGGCGAATTAATAAGCACTCTGTTCCAAGGAACAAGAGCACCAAAAATGAATTTTTCTATGCTAGCCTACGAACTTTTCAGTCTAACTGTTATATGGGAAACAAATAAACCAAAATATCATGACGATAAGAGCCAGTGGACGAAGTCACACGAGGTGAAGAAACACGAGTCACACGAGGTGAAGAAACAAAAAGCCATTTGAATCTGCAGCAGGTATACAAAAAAAATTGGTTCAAGCCCTGTGGACAGGAGCTTTTTGGCGCTCTTGTTCAAACAGACAAATTATATCTTCGAAAGTATTGGTTTCCCAGAGTTGGGAATCATATCAATGGATTCCTATGATAGAACTGCATCATGAAAGAAATTAAATTTAAAACAAAGTGTCGTTAATAAAAATGCTTCAAAAATTATCTTTGAAAAAAGAGCAATCTACAATGCTTCAATGCTTTAATGCTTAAAAAATGGTCATTCAATGTTTTTATCAAGCTTAAATGAGCAATCTGCAATGATTCAACCTCGTGGAATGGGTTGTTGCAACTTACACTCGGTGCATAGTATTCACAACTCGAAATACCCAAGGAAAGTATCATCGAAATGTCTAGAGCAAAGCTGGAGACAATCATAGCAGATTGTCCATTTATTCCTTATATTTGAGTAGGTAGTGGATTACGAACAAATTATCTTAATAGTTCAAAATATATTAATAAAATACTATCCTCTTTTCATTTCATAATTTAAAATTTAATAGTGTATACCACTAACACATTCTTCTCTGTATTATGAAGCTCAACTCAAGAAAAAATGTTTTATACACAATTGTGGATCCATATTTCAGTATTTTTTTGCTAGCAACATTATGAAAATACTGTATATAAGAATATGTCTCACTACTTACGGAAGTAAAAGGTAATATTAACCTAAGTGGTCAACGAACAGTAATTTCTTTTGATGATTCTATTATGTTCTTCTTTCCTATTGCCTCCATAAACTACAGCATTAAAATGATCCAATTCTAAATCTTCTGAAACATCATCCCCAATATTTATACATATATTATTCAATATGTAATCAGTCAATATTATTTTCGATTTCAAATTAAAAAATCGGATACTTATTTTCCAAGAGAAAGTATTTTCAACCTACGAATTGACAATTTCTAATAGCTAGAAAAGTTGACATCTATGAACAGTGAACACAGACAGATTACGTGTTCACATTCTGTGAATACATAGAACTTACGATGTATTATTGAAACTTTGAAACTTCATATCTCGGAAAGTATTAGCTTGTTAGACTTGAAAATGATAACGATGGATTCTTATGATGAAACTGCATCTTAAAATAATTTGAATTCAAAAGTTGTAATGTAAAAAAAAATATTTTTTTTCGTTACTCCGAAACTATTTGACTGATTTTGCCCAATAACGAACTTAACCGAGATATTTATCCCTCAAACCTACTCTGAAAATTTCAACTGTCAAGCTCATTCTGTTCGAGAGTTATCGTGTTAACGGCCAGACGGACGGCCGGACAGAATCGATTTCGACCACGGATTCTTGATCAGTGAGTCAAACCAAATCGTTCAAGACCATTTTCAGCCAAAAATTCGAAAATTACAGACATTTGGGCAAGTTGATTAGCACTCTGTTCCGAGGAACAAGAGCGCCAAAAATAACCATTCCTAAGAAGTCGACAAACGAAGTCTTCAATTGCACAGTGAATTCCCGCAAGGGTACTCTCACTCAAATTAGTTCGTGCTGACTGGCCAAGCACAGGTCATCATGTATTCCACACGGAGTTGGTCAATAATGCCTTAATATTCTGGCTGCCATTCAAACACGAGACTTCCTCAACGAGAGAACGAATTGTTGTGTAAGTTTGACACGTGTTTGTGTAATTCGTTTTCTCTTGTGACCGCATGAAAAATTTATGATGATTCTTGTTATATTTCCTCACACGGAATAGTTCCACAATTTCAAGCTGCTACGAACGTTGATGGCGAATTCTTAAAATTATGTCATGGTAAAACTTTTTATGCGAATGTCAAAAATATTCAGGAATCCCTATTTTATCGCGTCGTATAAGGGCGCAATCGTATAATCCAGATGTCTGTGATTGGAAAGATTTTAGCGAGAAATGGTCTTCATGTGATATACTTTGGATTAATTCCTCAACATAACCCCGTTCGTTTCTGAGGTCATTGAGAGAAAATCCCATGCTGATCTCTTCAATCTTTTCAGATCCTACTTGTTCAACCGAGGAGTTCAACGGTGGTGTTTTTGAGGACTTCCAGAGTCCCGCAGGGAAGTAACCTTGGGCCATTTCTTTTCATAATTTTTGGGCTTATTTTCTGGGGAACATCGCGTTACCATTTAGCCCAAATGTCTGTAATTTTCAATTTTTTTGCCGAGAATGGTCTCAAACGACTAGGTTCAACTCACTGATGAAGAATTCGAGGTCAAATTTGATTCTGTCCGGCCGTCCGGCCAGCCGTTGCCACGACAACTTGAGAACGAAAAGGGATAGTGACTTGAAATTTTCAGGGTAGGTGGCGGGTCCCAATACGACGGACAAGTTCGTTAATGGACATAATCGGCCAAACGCTTTCCGAGTACTCAATAATTTTGTTTTCAACCATTTCTAATCTGATCAAATTGAAACTTGGTGAGTAGTTGCAGAATATAAACCACAGTACGTTTGTGAGATTTTGTGAGAATCATTTCGCTAGAAATATTTAAAAAAATTATTAAACATATTATTTATGTCACGATAACCTGAGAACGCAAAAAGGTAGAGACTTGAAATATTCAGGTTAGGTTGCGAATCTGAGTGCGACATTTGAATTTGTTGAAAGTGGTGGTGATGTTTATTGAACAGTCGACTGAATTTTTAATTATTTTTTCAAACTCGTATATGAACTATTATAGCATAACACCTCGTCGGGCGCTATGTCTCACAATCGACTCTTCAATTGCGACTGCGACTGCGTCGTCATAAATGCCGTGACTTCTTGGCTTGGAACATTCTAGAAGCCCATAGTTGCTGCTTCTCCAGAAAGGCATAATCTGCCGAACGGTTTTGGAGTTATACCCTTCTGAAATTGGGTTGTTATGTTCTCAATAACTAGGAAAATTCAAAACCGATTCAATTCAAACATAGTTATTAGTTGTAGAATGCCTACGCAAAAATTCTTACAGAATTTCTTGAGGATCGTATCACTAGAAAATTTTTAAAAAATCATTGAACAAAATTATATATATCAGAAACTATTCCTCCGACATGGCTAAAATTTTGCGAGATAATTCAGAAACTAACTATACTACCAAGTTCTAAGGTTGAACACGATCGGATCTATATTGTTGGAGATCCGAGCAGCCTTATGTGAGTTCAGTAGCTGGATGGGTGACCGTTGCCTCGATAACTCTCGAACGAAAGGAGATAGGGACTTGCAATTTTCAGGGTAAGTTGCGCATCTGAATGGGACAGTTAAGTTCGCTGTTGGCCTTAATCGGCCCAACGGTTCCAGAGTTATACCCATCTGCAATATTATTTCCTGGACAACTCGATCGAATTGAAGCTTGTTAACTAGTTGTAGAATATCGGCATGAAGATGTGTGTAAAATTTTGTGAGGACCATGGTGAATTCTATTGTCTATTTTTCTGTATTGGCTACTATTAATCGAATTTACCTTGGTAAATTCGATTGAGAGTGTCCAATACAGGACAATGGACAATAGAACATATGCGCAAAAGCTTCTGACTTCACGTCAGTGCTTGAACCAATTTTTATTAATGATTTGGCTGAAGTGGTAGACGTAGACGTACACTGCCTGCTATTAGCGGATGATTTCAAGATATACATTGAAGTGAAAAATGCATTAGATTGCTTGTGCTTTCCTCCAACTTGCAGCGCGTTGTTTAGTGGTGTGAAATTAACCGATTGCCTCTTAACGCTAAGAAGTGTAATGTAGTCTTTTACGCATAACATGAATACCATCCTTTTCGATTACACAGTGGACGGTGGCTTGCTTGAACGTTTAGTGGCTTTGACGGATTTGGGAGTAATTTTTGATACGAGACTATCTTTTGTACCACATATTGATGCTACTGTGTCTGCTGCAGGTGGGATGTAGGGGTTCCTTGCACGCGTTTCTCGTGATTTTTCGTATACAGCCACATTAAAGATCTTATATTGTGCATATGTTAGGTCAAAGTTAGAATATGAGCTGTAGTATGGTCCCCTCACCACTGAGTCCATATTTATGGAGTTGAGCCTGTGCAGCGAAGTTTTCTTAAACTCTTGTCGTATAGAGAAGATAATCTTTATTCACCCATGGGTTTTCCTCAAGATTTACTTTACTTGAATGTGTCTGTCCATCGACATAATTGTCGCTTCTGGTCCACAGCAAGTCCTCACTGGGTGCAGACAGTTCACACCCAATATCCCGAAAATTAAATGTGTGGTTGGGCCGAGTTCTTTCACTGGCCGTTTTTGTAGACTAAAATTCCACTTTTATAATTAATTCCGTTCAATTCCACAAAATTCCATTCAACTCCTCACAATTCCATTCAATTCCGCACAATTCCATTCAATTCCGCACAATTCCATTCAATTCATGATGATTCCGTTCAATTCCTAAAATTCCGTTCAATTCTTCGCAGTTTTGTGAAGTACACTACGTCGTTGCGCCTTCAAAACGCGACATGTGACTTTTGATAAATTGTGCATTCATACACTTCGAGTGTTTAGCAGGAGCATATTTTCGATTTCGTACTTGTCGCTTTTCGATCAAATCCAACTGGAACCGAATCTAGTGTGATTATCACATGGCAGCTTTTAACAAAATATCCAGCTTGCGCAGCTCTTAATCGAAATATACACTTAACGCATTTTGCACAATATATGCACATGTCGCGTTTTGAAGGCGCAACGACGACTATAGCCTATGAAATATTGATATAAGTACTTGTTCATATGTAATACCTGCTAAGCAAAAATCACCAGGACTTCAGTTTATATAGTTGTTCCAAATTTGAGCACGTTCGGACCTCTAATGGTGGAGATATTGAAGAAATAATGAAAACCGAGCAGTGTTGGGCGAGTTCAGCTTTTGGAGGGTTGACCGTTACCATGATAACTTTTGAACGGAAATAGATAACGACATGCAATTTTCGGGGTGGGTTGTGCATCCGAATTCTACAGTTGAGTTCATTAATGGGCGTAATACGATAAACGGTTTGGGGTTTATACCCATCTGAAATTTTGTTGTTAATTCCTAAATAAGTAGAAAAATTCTGGTCCGATCCAATTCAAACTCTGTAAATACTTGTAGAAAACATTCAAACATCATAGAAGAATTTAAATTCAACAAGACTGCCAAAAATTATCAATCCAAAACCAATAGACAAATTCTACCCAACAACGAACTCATCCGAGATATTCATTCCTCAATTCTATGATGAACGATAATATATATCTTTCCTCCAATCCACTCCAATACACCAATATTCCAGTTTTGTTTTTAGTGGAGATATTCTGAACTCAATATTATTAACTTACCATTACCATTCCCATCATCATATGGATTGACCATCGGCATGAAAATATCAACCAACAAAAAGTATGATATTATTTTATAATTCTCATATTTCATTTTTTTATTGCTGGAATGAATTAGACAACGTCATGTCTCAGGAAAATAAGTTGACATTCATAGAATACCCATGGAATAATTATATAATTCTGTGAAAACATAGAAATACCATTTATATTGAAATTTTGAAAAACCATATCTCCGAAAGTATTAGCTTGTTAGAGTTGAAAATGATATCAGTGGATTCCTATGGTAAAACTGCATATTGAAAAAAATTTACTTTCGAATTTGTTATGTAAAAAAATTACTCCGAAACCTTGACTCTCTGAAACTTTGAAACTCTGGAAATTTCAACTGTCTTGCTCATTCCGTTCGACAGTTATCGTGCCTACGGCCACCGGCCGGCCGGACCGGCCGGACAGACTGAATTTCAACCACGGATTCTTGATCAGTGAGTGGAACCAAATCGTTTAAGACCATTTTCATCGAAAAATTCGAAAATTACAGACATTTGGGCGAATTGATAAGCACTCAGTTCCGAGGAACTAGAGCGCCAAAAAAGCATATGATAAATTGCTTTTGAAATAAAAATTGACCGATGCGAGGGTTTTCCTGAATAATTATTCGTACAAGAATTATTGACGAGTCACGTTACTTTTTTGGGACGCTGTATAAAACTAATACTATTCTTTTAGAATCCTTCGATATCGCATACGAAGATGTTCTTGAAACATCTATCTAATTGTAAATCGACAATCCACCGTATATATCGGACAGAAATGACAGAAGTAGATATAATATTTTCAAATAGCCATCCACTGAATAGATATTCGAGTTTCTATACATCCAATGTTCAGCCATTGAATCTATTCAACACTGATAACCTTTTAGCTTGATTAGCGTCATTATCCGATCGCTTTCTACTACTTCGACCCTCGAAACTAGCAACAATGTTCGTTTATATCCTAAATTGCAATCAATTTACCTCTTGCTGTCAAAGTAACAAATGAAGCTTTTCGTTTCAGCTTTTGTTGGTCATAGTACACGGACATCTATTTGACAAAGCAATGCTCAACAATGACCACAACAAAGTAAATAGAGTCCCCATGTAAAGTCGGAGGAAGTTTCATATTATAGTCAAGTTGTCGAGCTTTTATGTACGAGGAGTTAGCATGGCGATGTTCTGAGGAGTAGGCAGTCACAGATTCAAAACTATCCTAATTCTGGATTAAGTGAATTAAGCGGTATTGGACACTCTTAATTCTAATTTACCATGGTAAATTCGATAAAGGGTGTCGAATGCAGGAGAATGGACAATATAACATATGCGCAAAAGCTCCTGACTTCACGTCAGTGCTTGAACCATTTTTTTTCGTAATTTTTTTCAAATTTTCTAGGGGTAGATACGGTCCTTACAAAAATTTTTTTTCGTCATTTTTTTAAAATTTTCTAGGGTTACGGTCCTTACAAGATTTCAAACACGTCTTTATGTTGATTTTATACTACTAGTTACCAAGCTTCAATTCGATCGAATCTTTATTCTTTGAGTTATCGATAACCTGGAATAATATTCCAGGTGGATATAACTCGGAAACCATTAGACCGATTGTGCCCAAAAACGAACTGAACTCTCCCATTCGGATACGCAACCTACCTTGAAAATTGCAAGTCCCTATCTCCTCTCATTCGAAAGTTATCGAGGCAACGGTCACCTTTCTACTGAACTCGCACAAGGCCGCTCGAATATCCCACAATATTTAACCGATTGTGTTAAAACTTGAAACTTGTCGGTATAGTTAGGTTCTAAAGGTTCTTTCAAAATTTCACCAATTTCAGACGAATAGTTACTGATATATAGAATTTTTTTTTTAATTTTCAATGATTTCTTGAAAATTTTCTACTTATACTATCCTCACGAAATTTTGCAAGATTTTTCGCGTTGGCATTCTACAACTAATAATCATGTTGGAATTGAATCGGTTTTGTATTTTTCGAGTTAATGAGGAACAAAAAAAAACAACCAAATTTCAGATGGCTATAACTCTAAAACCGTTTGGCTGATTATGCTTATAAACAAACCCAAATGTCGCATTCACATGCACAACCTAACTTGAAAATTTCAAGCCGCTATCTCTTTCCGTTCTCAGGTTATCGTGACAGCAAAAATATTTTTTAATAATTTTCTAGCGATACGATTCTCACGAAATATCACAAACGTGCTCAAGTTTATATTCTACAACTATTCACCAAGTTTCAATTCGATCGGATTTATATTGGTTGAAAACAAAATTATTACTCGGAAACCATTGGGCCGATTATGCCCATTAACGAACTCGTCCGTCGTATTGGGATGCGCCACGTACCCTGAAAATTTCAAGTCGCTAGCTCTTTCCGTTCTCAAGTTTTCGTGGCAACGGCCGGACGGCCGGACTGCCGGACGGCCGGCCTGACAGAATCAAATTTGACATCGAATTCTTCATTGGGGAGTCGAACCAAATCGTTTGAGACCATTTTCGTCAAAAAATTCGAATGTTACAGACATTTGGGCAAAATGATAACGCGATGTTCCCCAGAACATACGCGCAAAAATGCCGATCCGATCGAATTGAAAACAGATAGTTAATTGAATAATGCCAGCGCGCAAATTTTTGCAGAATTTCTTGAGAATCGTATCACTAGAAAAAAATAAAAAATTTTCTTAAAAAATATTATACAGGGTGAGTCTTAGACCACTGCATTAATTTTAACCAAAGATTCCTCTCATCAATGATCAATGATCAATGAAACACTTTTTTCATTTAACATTTTTCCAAATTCAACTCAGGTAAAAAGATACAGGCTGTTGAAGTTTTGAAAAAAAATCAGTTCTTATTTTGTAGCTTTGACATCCTTTTTTCGAATAAAATGAATGTTGGCGTAAAGTTTCCTATAACTATGATACATATTTTCCAAATATTAGTTATTTTCTACTTCTACTGGTTTTCTAGTTATGGACTCGTGGATTCATAAAACTAAACGAAATTAGCATAAAGAAAGCATATAAAGTTTTTCTTGAGACATTTCAAGAATATTCCATCGTTTTAGAACATTATATTATTCTTCATCATTTCTCCTTAAACGCACCGTTTTCGAGATATTCTTCATTGAATGTTTTAAAATGGAAAACTCCAGAAATATCACTACATTTATGGATCCGTCCCTGAGCGTTGGAATCCCGAATCAAGCTGTAAACCACGTTACCATGCCTTATTCTCGTCCGCCAACAATGTCATAGATAATTTATATGCGGGAGTGTATTAGCACATTGTGAAATCTTTAAACGCTTGTAACTTTTTACCTGAGCCGAATCTGGAAAAATGGTAAATGAAAAAAGTGTTTCATTGGATGAGAGGAATCTTTGGTTAAAATTAATGCAGTGGTCAAAGACTCACTCTGTATTTCAGAAACTAGCCGTCAGATTCACCTGAAATTCCCCATAAACCTTCAAGCCACTATTGGTATTCGAGTACTGGATTTCAGCATGGTAGGATTTTAAATTTTGGAAATATGGTCCAACAATAGGAGCTAAATAGCAGAACAGCTGCTTGGAAAAATACTCCAGGCAAAAAGATTCGTGGATTTCTCACCATCCTATACCAGGAAGCTCCTGCAGTTGCCACGAGCTGAGCTTCGGGCAATGGTGGGACTGCTGACAGGGCACTGTCTGTGGGGTAGGTAGATACACCTACAAAACTGAATTTCAAATGAAGGAAGAAACTGAAAGAGGTATACTCTGGAGATCTCTCCCAGGAATGTATCACTTCAAAAAGTTCATCCGGAACTTTGACACTGTCAGATCCAAGAGGTATACAGGGTCTTTCACGAGGAACCTCACCCATATTTATACGGGAAACTACTGAACGTATTTTCATGAAATTCAGCACTTATAAGTATTTCACGATGCTGATGAAATCTAAAATATTTTCAAGGCATGAGCACCTCCGGTTTTTCCGGAAATGACGTCAACTTCCGTTTTTCAAATTAGAACACCATTTTTTTATTGCAGAAATAGATTCCTTAGAAAATTTCGAGTTATTTTGATGTAACATTTTTCAGTTTTGGTTGTAAAATTCTCTCTGAGCGGGAAAATTCGAAAAAAAAATCGAAAATAGAGCTCTGCTGAAACAAGAATAACTTCGAGGTTTTTGGATGGAAAATTTTCATTTTTGGGTTTTCTCAAGATGTAAGATTGATGTATCCACTTTAGAAATCGAAATCGCGATTCATGATACAGGGGGTGAAAATCGCTTTCAAAGTTAGGGATGACAAAATCGTGAAAAATCAATTTTTTCAAATTAGAACCCCATTTTTTTATGGCAGATATTGAATCTACGTTAAAAAATAATGTGAGTGTATACATCACACCCTTGCCCTAAAGTGGATATTTTCTGAGTTATTCACAAAAAAGTGTTTTTCGTCTTGAATTTTCAGCTATTTCTTTTCCCTTCAGGCCAAAAAGATGAAATTTTCAGGAACTGTTACTTAAACCATGTTTGAGATTTTACTACCCTAATATGCAAGAGAAGAAAGTTACAGGTTGTTCCTAAATAGATGGCGAATTTTGATTCGAATTTGTATCGGAAACCTCTTTATTTCAACTAATCGGCCATCGGTTTTCTCTCCAGTGATAAATAAATAATTCCTTATGAAACATATGCAAAAACTTACCATGTTTTACATTCTTATTTTTTAATGATAGATATCATTAATTACATCTGCCAAATTCCTCTTTATTCAGTAGCATTTTGTGTTTACTATTAATTTGGTGATAATTCGTATTAAGTTATAAAATCGATCACTATGCCTAATTTTACCAATGAAGATTATTTAAATCTCATTCTACTTCATGGAGAATGTAAAAAGTTGTAGATAGAACGATTCGACTGTTCATTGAGAGGTTTCCTGACCGACCCAGACCAACGAGAGATACCATTAACAGAACCATGACAAACTTGAGAAATGTCGGATTTTTCGTTAAGAAAACTATACACAGAGAAAAAAGTGTAGTAGAAGATGAGAACAACGAAATTACAGTTCTTGCATATTTTCGTGTGAATCCTCAAAATTCTCTCAAAGATGCCGAGATTGATCTGGGATTATCTCAATCGAGTGTTTGGAGAATATTAAAAAAACATAAAATGCACCCATATAAATTCAATAGGGTACAGCATTTGAAGGAAACTGATTTCGTCAGGAGAACAGAGTTTTGCGAAGCTATGATGATTCGATTTCAAGAGAATGAAAACTTTTTGGACTGTATAATTTGGACAGATGAATCTAAATTCACAAAGAATAGGCATAACAGTCATTATTGGGATGAAGAGAACAACCACCACTTCAGACAATGGAACTTTCAAGAGACCTGGAGTTTCAATGTTTTTTGCGCCATAAAAAATAATGCAATTCTCGATGTTCACATTTATGATGGGACTTTAACTGGTAAGATAGAACACTACACATGTTTGCATTATTTAAAGAATGTTCTCCCTTAGGAGATAGATATTCTGACATATTGACTCAAATAATTGAGCCGCTAGTACAGAAGCATAATGACTTATGGTATCAACAAGATGGCGCGCCTCCACACAATTCACTCAATGTGTCAAATATCCTCTACAGGCTATTTGAAGATCGATGGTTGGCGAACAATGGTCCACATCTTTGGCCACCACGTTCTCCCGATTTAACTCCTTTAGACTATTATGTTTGGGGTAGGATAAAAAATATTGTCTACTCAACTCCCCTGACTGATAAAGAGGACTGCATAGAACGAGTCAGAAATGCGTTCAGGTTTGTTTAGATTTTTAGATTCATAGTTTTGAAACTCAATTTGGTTTTTAAACACTTTTGCAGATCTCTTCCTCCCGATGAAATAAGAAGAGCAACGCACGAAGCATTCCTGAGACGTATAAATAAATGTCTAGAAATTAACGGTCAAAACTTTGAGCATCTTCTCTAGTTATAACTGCGAGAGTTTGCCATGGTTTTCCTAATAGTAACTTGAAGTCGGTTTCAAGAAGGGGTGAAAAATCTACAGCATGGTTCAAATAACAGTTCCTGAAAATTTCATCTTTTTGGCATGAAGGGAAAAGAAATAGCTGAAAATTCAAGACGAAAAACAGTTTTTTGTGAATAACTCAGAAAATATCCATTTTAGGGCAAGGGTGTGATGCATACACTCACATTATTTTTTAACGTAGATTCAATATCTGCCATAAAAAAATGGGGTTCTAATTTGAAAAAATTGATTTTTCACGATTTTGTCATCCCCAACTTTGAAAGCGATTTTTTCACCCCCTGTATCATGAATCCTGATTTCGATTTTTAAAGTGGATACATCAATCTTACATCTTGAAAAATCCCAAAAATGAAAATTTTCCATCCAAAAACCTCGAAGTTATTCTTGTTTCAGCTGAGCTCTATTTTCGATTTTTTTTTCGAATTTTCCCGCTCAGAGAGAATTTTCCAACCAAAACTGAAAAATGTTACGTCAAAATAACTCGAAATTTTCTAAGGAATCTATTTCTGCAATAAAAAAATGGTGTTCTAATTTGAAAAACGGAAGTTGACGTCATTTCCGGAAAAACCGGAGGTGCTCATGCCTTGAAAATATTTTAGATTTCATCAGCATCGTGAAATACTTATAAGTGCTGAATTTCATGAAAATACGTTCAG
This sequence comes from Halyzia sedecimguttata, assembly GCA_937662695.2. Taxonomy (NCBI): domain Eukaryota; kingdom Metazoa; phylum Arthropoda; class Insecta; order Coleoptera; family Coccinellidae; genus Halyzia; species Halyzia sedecimguttata. The sequence goes on along the minus strand of OW569415.2, from coordinate 63,969,276 downwards.
TAGTTTCCCGTATAAATATGGGTGAGGTTCCTCGTGAAAGAACCTGTATAGAACTAGAAGCATATGATGAGATTAGGGCTAGCAGAAACTGACGAATGTAGATTCTGTGGGGAGGAAGATGAAACTCCTGATCACCAGATTATGGAATGCCTCGCCATCTCAAACTAACGCAAGGAATGCTTAGGGCAAGAAATCTGCAGGAAAGATGACGTAGCTTCCTTGAAGCCATTCCAGATATTGGTGTTATCATTTTCAACAATATACAAAGCTCTTCGAGTTGCTAGCTGAGTTAAGCTATATTACAATTCATTCTCTTCAATTTCTAAAAAAAAACTAAATATAGGTAGATGTGAAATGCCATGCAACACATTTACATTTTCGTTATTAAGTAATTATTAAAGGATACTGTGGGAGGCATTCATTATTAAATAGTTTCTTCCTGGGTTTTCTCTCCCAAACTCGGAATAGCAACCAACAAAAAATAAGTGTCTGACGAAGGAGTCTGATATAAACTCCGAAACATTATGAAATAGATGTTTCATCGTTGATGTTGTTTCGTTATTGTTTGTTAGGCAACATTAGTCTCCTTCCAACCGCTTGCAAAGTCTTAGAGAGAATAATCAGTGAACAGCTCCTCAAATTTGCTCTATCTAACCACTTAATACCCGAGGAACAACATGGTTTCGTCCCAGGCCGCTCCACTATTACCAATTTACTTTCATGCCTTTCCGACTGGACAAAAGCGTGGGATTCTGGACTGCCTATTGACGTGATCTACCTGGACTTCGCTAAAGCTTTCGACAGAGTACCTCTTGGGCGTCTAATAGTTAAGCTGGAACACTTGGGACTCCGGGGTAAGCTTCTTGGTTGGGTTAAGGCCTTCTTATCCAACCGCTTGTATCGTGTACGTGTCGGTAGCGTGTTCTCATCTTCCGCTGGCCAGTCTTGTCCGGTGTTCCTCGGGGATCCGTTCTGGGTCCACTTCTGTTTCTTTTGTACACCTCTGACCTGCCACCTCTAATTAAATCTTCAATTTCTATGTTTGCTGACGATATAAAATTGTACGCCTGTCCACTACTACACCCTGCTGCAATTCAAGACGACTTAGATAGCATACAGAATTGGTGCAATACCTGGATGCTCCCCCTTAACATCAGCAAGTGCTCTATACTTCACATAGGAAGAAACAACCCTGGTCAATCTTACAACATCAACGGACAAAACCTTTCTTCTGCTACACAGATAAGTGACCTCGGAATCATAGTTTCAAATGATCTCAGCTGGCGCGGCCACATCGAACGTGTCTCGAGCAAGGCAAGGCAATTAACATACTGGATGTACAAATCCTTCAGAGGCTGTGACAACAGAACTTTCGGAGTTTTGTACAAAACGTTCATTCGACCCACATTGGAATATGGTGGGCCCGTCTGGTGGTGTTCCACGAAAGCCGAGTCTGATATGCTTGAAAGCACGCAGAGATGGGCTACTCGCATCGGATATGGCCACACTCGTCCTTCATACGATCAGCGATTATCATCTATGAACCTGACACTCTTCGAGGATAGACGTCTGCGCGGTGACCTGATCTTCTCATACCGAGCAATCCACGGCCACTTCGTTCCACTTCGACAAGATTCGTTCCATGTTCACCATTAACACCAATAATCTGAGAGGTCACCCCTTGAAACTTAGACGCGAAAATTTCAGGTAATCACAACGTTAGAACTTCTTACCTAACAGGATATTCCACAACTGGAATCACCTTCCTGCTGCAGTCGTCCAGTCACCGTCCGTCAACGCATTCAAGAATAGTTACGACGAAACGATCCATTCATGTCCTACTTTTCAGTGAATCTTGTTTTCAACTACTTTGGACTGTTCTCGTTATACCTGAGCAAATTATGTATTCTCATTTGAACTTTTCTTTTGTATTTTGAGTTTATAGGTTTTTCACCTCAACTCTTACTCTTTGTATAATAATAATAATAATAATAATAATTGTTCGATAGATTGCTTCTGACAAATATCTTGTGTTTCTTACGCAGAAGCAATTCACAAAATAATAATTTTTTATTTTATGGATATTTTTCAGAGTATGGGAGAGAAATTCAGAAAGAAACCATTCAATAGTTTCGATATTGTTCAATTTCTCATTATTCCAACAATTCCGATGAAAGAATAACGGAATATCTCAAATCGGTTGCTAGACGATTTTATAATGATCGTTTCACAAAGAATGGGAAACTTAATTCGAGATGCTCAGAAAGTCAATCTTCACGCTAAGGAGATTTTCTTATCATAATTTTCCACGAAGGAGAATACGAGAAGCTTAGGAACGCACATTGTCCCTGATTGAATGAGGAATCGAAGAGACAGAATGAAAATCAGAACGGGAGTCTAATAAGATAAGCAAACTAAATCGAGTACGATTTAAAAGAAGGTCCATTTTTGCATTTTCTCTGGCTGTGCTGATAAATTATTCAATGAATGGTTATTTAAACGAATAAGTTCAAGAGTAAGGACTAGAAACGAAATTATTACTGTTGATGAAACAAGAAGAAAATAGCAAACTGCAATGATGGAACCACTAAGATTGGGTTGTTGCAACTTGTGTTAGCCATAGAAGTTATCATCGAATCGAACTGTCATTAACAAGGATGACTATTTTCAGAGTAGGTATGGTGTCCAAATGCACCGGCTAAGTTCGTTAATGGGCAAAATCCACCGTGTGGTTTAAGAGTTTTAGCCATCTGAAATGTTGTTTTCCCAATATCGAAAAATACTGATCTGATCGAATTAAGGCGCATTGTTTAGTTGAAAAATACCGACACGAAGACTCAGGTAAAATTTTGTGAGGATCGAATGACAAATAAAAGAAAATGTTTTGAACAAAATCTGTATCTCAGAAACTATCCGATAGATATAGTTGAAATTCTTCCAGAGCCTTCAAAACCTTATTTTACAGTGAATTTCTAGATTTGATCTCGAACTTGATCGGATCTGTAGTGGTGAAGATATTGCTGAAATATCGAAATATTCCAACGATCGAGATGTACTGATCAACTGTATTACACTTGACAAAATAAGATTTTAACAGTTTTTGATTTTTGACGTGGCTGCAAATCATTTCATGAATTATATTTTGTGCTATCCATGTCTTTCATATCATTTCCTATAAATTGGACATATCTATGACATCTGTCATTTTAATCTGAGAAGACCCAATTTCATTCCGTTTGAAAACTGATATTGAGGAAATCCTCAAGTTCCACGGAATGCGATATGGTTTCAACAGGATGGAGCACCACCACATTACCAAGGCAATGTCCGGCAGTACCTCGACGCAATATTTCCAAATCGGAAGATAGGTGCATAGCAAGGCGAGGAACGATCCTCTCATCATAAATCATTATATTTTTTGTTATTAGGATATGTGAAGAGAATTCTGTAGAAAACTAAACCCCTTGATTCGAATGACCTAATAGATCGAATAACGCTTGCGATTAGGTCGATCACTGCTGAGATGTTGAATAATGTTGGAAGAACACTTTTAACATTTATAATTTTTGGCGCTCTTGTTACTGGTAGCAGAGTGCTTATCAATTCGCCTAAATGTCTAATTTTCAAATTTTTGGCTGAAAATGGTCTCAAACGATTTGGTTGGACTCACTCATCAAGAATCCGTGGTCGAAATCGATTCTGTCCGGCCGTCCGTTAACACGATAAATCTCGAATGAAATGAGCTATACAGTTGAAATTTTGAGAGTAGGTGTGGGAGATATCTCTGCTAAATTCGTTATTGGGCAAACGAGTAAAATATTTTATTTACATTACAAATTTCAAATTTTAAAGATGCAGTTTCATCATAATAATCCACTGATATAATTTACAACTCTAACAAGCTGATACTTTCGGAGATATGATTTTTCGAAATTTCAATAATACATCGTACTTCTATGTTATCACAGAATGCGAATTCTATCTGTCTGTGTTCTATCTGTGTTCACTGTTAATGCATATAATAATCTTATCTATGTTCTAACAGAGTATGATTTAATGCCAAATTAACAATCATAGGATATTATAATTACCCCTACCCTATAAGCCTACCCCTATTAATCCATTGATATCATTCCCAACTCTGAGAAACCAATAATTTCGAAGATGAATTGTCAAAGTTTGAACAAGAGCGCCAAAGCTCCTGTTCACAGGGCTTTCCCCTATTTTTGTGCTACAATTTGTATTACATTTTAGTTTTTTATATTGTACCAAATTTCGCTAATCATTTGATTTTACTTTTTGTAATTTGATTTCCAATAAACATGAAATTGATAACATTTCTGGATAGAGAATGACGTGACCTTTCAAACATGTATCACAAGCTCATACCCTATCTGAAAAATTGGGGGTTGTATCAGTCTTTCGAAAGGGATTGAAGGTAGGGTTCGCATTTTTACGAAGAAGAATGACAATTTAAATTTGATGTAATACGGGTTTTTCCGTAAATATGTACAGTAACCAAGATAATGTATTTATTCCATTTGGCCTTTTCACACTGTATGTTAATTCTTAAGTTCATTATTCTGGGAACTATTATTTTTTTCTTGCGTAATCCATGAACTACGGTCCTGTTCCAACGAGTGCAGGGGAAACACCGCAGTCTGAACAACTGCTTCGAATGACAACAGACCTTTGTCTCGTAGAGGGACGATTCGCCTTTTTATGCGCGCCGGAACAAAGAAAATTACTGAAGTGGTTGCTTACTCCTCTTCATTAGTATTGTTTAATGACCGCCCGTTTCAACTTCGAAAACTTTTGAATTTCATTCGTTATTAACTGCGATATGAAGTTCGGGAGCAATTTTCAACCCACTTTTTGTGGAATTGTTGTTTTGCCCCGGTTATCCTGGAACTTTCATCCATTCATTTTATTTCAGAGAGAGGATGTTCGAACAATCGAGATCATTTCATATTTTCGATCCGTTTGTGAATCATTGCAGGTCTACTATTTTGGGTTATTATACAGTGCACGTCAAAATTATGGAACAAATTCCTTTTTTTTCTCAGAGGAAACATTTTTGGCAACGAAATCCTGAAACAGGTCAATTTTTGTTTCAACCTCTATTTTTTTCATCTGGAGAGCGTGTTGGAAAGGAAGGCTGGAGTCGTTAACTTATTAGACGGTTGTCATAGAACTCCTGCTAATAGCTTAGATTTACAGAAGTAGTGTGGGCAGTTGCCACATCTTGTTGAAAATATCCCAACTGCATTTATTCGTCATCTAGTTGGTTTGCGAATGGCTCGATCATCATTCTTTTGTATCTTTCTCCACTAATGGTATCATGAAAGAAAATCGGGCCATATATTCTACGACGAGATACTTCTAACCACACACCAACTTTTTGCTAATGTAAATAAAACTGTGGGGATTCTCAGAAGTCCATAATATGTAATTTTGACAATTCACATAACCCTACGAGTAAAATCAAGTCTCACCACTAAAAAAAGTTAAGTCCAATAATCTGTCGACGTTAAGATTATTTAGAAACTAATAGCAGTAATCTAGGTGACGTGGAATATCTATTGGTAGCAGTCACCCTCTATTTTTTTTAATAGGGAAAGTGGGTAATGTGGTACTTGTTTGGCATGGTCTTTGTATCTTCTTTACAGGCTTGCAGAAAATTTCAAGAAAAAATTTTTCTTTTTTGAAAAATAGTTAGTTCAAAGAGGTTTTTAGTATGTGCACTTTGTCATGGCTCATTTATTTTGAGACGATGGTACCTGATGAAATTTATCACCGAATGAAAGTCGACCATTACAGTATTGTTCATGCACAACTTTCAACCCCTTTAAACCCCCTCACGTGAAAAATTAGAATGTGTGAAACACTGCGCTTCAGTTATGATCCTAAGTAGGTATGTTATTAGTACGTTTCCAATGTCACTCCATTTTTTTCTCCATTAAAGGGTTCGTAGGGGTTGAAAGTTGTGCATGAACAAAACTGTAATGGTCGACTTTCATTCGGTGACAAATGTCATGTACCATCGTCTCGAAGTAAATGAGCCATGAAAAAGCGCACATACTGAAAACCTCTTTGAACTAACTATTTTTTTCAAAAAAGAAACATTTTTTCTTGAAAATTTCTGCACGCCTGTAAAGAAGATACAAAGACCTTGCCAAAAAAGAACCACATGACCCACTTTCCCTATTCGAAAAAATTTAGAGGGTTAATGGGGATGGCACAGGGTGCAACAAAAATCCTTCAAAAATGCATAAAAAATTGGTAAAAGTGAATCAAAAATTGACCTGTTTCAGGATTTTGTTGCCAAATATGTTTCTTCTGAGAAAATGAATTTGTTCCACAATTTTAACGGGCAATGTAGGTATTTTTCTCCTGAAACTGTAATGATTTACGTTCTGCCGTGCGTAAAATTATAATAAGTTCTGATATCTAGGGTAAATTTTCGGTCTGAAAGTATTTAAAAAATTGTGGAAAAGTACTTGCAAAGTAGTAACATTTTGCGCATTGAAGAATGAACCTTCAAACTGCCCTTTTAGCGTTAACACGTGGAAAAATGTATTGGGAATCAACTGAATTCAAATATAAAATGGGTTCAAGCCCTGTGGACAGGAGCTTTCTGGCGCTCTAGTTCAAACAGACAAATTATATCTCCGAAAGTATTGGTTTCTCAGAGTTGGGAATTAAATCAATGTATTCTTATGAAAGAACTGCATCATAAAGGAAATTAAATTAAAATAATAGTTCTTTTTTTTTTACCTTGTAATCGATCAAAAATTTCCTGATCTACGTTCACCAAATTTTCTCCTCTCCCGAAGTACAGAATTATGCTTTCAATATTTACGTAATATTTTCGAACATTTTCAGGTGAGGTCCCCGTTGCATCGCTAAAATACGAGTATTTCAACCCCAATATTCTTGAAGTTACAATATTCCCTTTTGTCAAGTTGACTTTATGACAATTCATACATAGAATATACATAGAATAATTATATCAATGTGTGAAATACGATTTACATTGAAATTTTGAAGAATCATATCTCCGAAAGTATTAGCTTGTTAGAGTTAAAAATGATATGAATGGATTCTTATGATAAAACTTCTTATTAAAAAAAAATTTAATTTGGAATTTGTTTCGTAAAAAAAAAATTTTTTTTTTGTATCTCCGAAACCATCTGTCCGATTTTGCCATATAACGAACTTAGCCGAGATATTTATCCCCCAAACCTACTCTGAAAATTTCAACTCTCTAGCTCATTCCGTTCGAGAGTTATCGTGCCTACGGCCGGCCGGACTTGCCGGCCGGACAGAATGAATTTCGACCACGGATTCTTGATCAGTGAGTCGAACCAAATCGTTTAAGACCATTTTCATCGAAATATTCGAAAATTACAGACATTTGGGCAAATTGATAAGCACTCAGTTCCGAGGAACTAGAGCGCCAAAAAATGGTTCAAGTCCTGTGGACCGGAGCTTTTTGGCGCTCATGTTCAAACAGACAAATTATATCTTCGAAAGTATTGGTTTCTCAGAATTATATTAATGAATTCCTATGATAGAAATCCATCATGAAAGAAATTAAATTAAAAAAGGTTTCGTTTAAAAAAATGCTTCAAAAATTATCTTTAAAAAAAAAGAGCAATCTACAATGCTTCAGTGCTTTAAAAATTGTCATTAAATTTAATTATCAAGATTAAAAGAGCAATCTGCAATGATTCAACCTCGTGGAATAGGTTGTTGCAACTCACACTCGGTGCATAGTTTTCACAACTCGAAATACCAGGAAAGTATCATCGAAATGTCTAGAGCAAGGCTGGAGACAATCATAGCAGATTGTCCATTTATTCCTGATATTTGAGTAGGTAGTGGATTACGAACAAATTATTTTAATAGTTCAAAATATATTAATAAAATGCTATCCTCTTTTCATAATTTGAAATTTAATAGTTCATACCACTAACACATTCTTTTCTGTATCATGAACCTTAACTCAAGGAAAAATGATTGATACACAAATGTAGATCCATATTGCAGCATTTTTTTGCTAGCAACATTATGAAAATACTGTATATAGGAGCATGTCTCACAACTTAAGGAAGTAAAAGGTAATTTTAACCTCAGTGGTCAACGAACAGTAATTTCTTTTGATGATTCCATTATGTTCTTCTTTCCTATTTCCTCCATAAACTACATCAAAACAGTCTTGTATATATTCACAAATTCAAGAATCGAATACTTTGCTTTTCAAGGGAAAATATACGTATTGACAATCTCTAATAGCTAGAAAAGATGACATTTATGAATAGTAACACAGACAGATTCTGTGTTCACATTCTGAATACATAGAACTTACGATGTATTATTGAAATTTTGAAACATCATATCTCCGAAAGTATTAGCTTGCTAGAGTTGAAAATGATAACAATGGATTCTTATGATGAAACTGCATCTTAAAAAAAATTGAATTCAAAAGTTGTTTTGTAAAAAAAAAATTTTTTTTTTCGTTACACCGAAACTATCAAACCGATTCTGCCCAATAACGAACATAACCGAGATATTCATCCCTCAAACCTACTCTGAAAAATTCAACTGTCTAGCTCATTCTGTTCGAGAGTTATCGTGTTAACGGCCAGCTGGACGGCCAGAATCGATTCCGACCACGGAATCTTGATCAGTGAGTCTAACCAAATCTTTCAACACCATTTTCAGCCGAAAATTCGAAAATTACAGACATTTCCGAGGAACAAGAGCGCCAAAAAAGTGGGAAATCTCTATGGACAGGGTCTTTGGCGCGTTCAAACTTTGAAAAATCATATCTCCGTAAGAATTGGTTTCTCAGAGTTGGGAATGATATCAATTGTATCTTATGATAGAATTCATCATGAAAGAAATTAAATTAAAGAAAAAATTTCATTAAAAAAAAATCAAGACTGCCAAAAATTATTAATCCAAAACCACCAGACCAATTCTGCCCAATAACGCACTTATCGGAGATATTCATACCTCAAATCTACTCTGAAAATTATATTATATCAATTGAAACTAAGCCAATATTCCAGTTTTTACTGGAGATATTCTGAACCCTATTTCATCAACTTACCAAAGTATATATTTCCATAATCATATGGATTATGCGAGAGCATTAAATTATCACCTAAAAATTATAATATCCTATAATACTCATAATTCTACGATAGCTGAGGTTACTTAATAGGTCACTTTGCATACTTTGTTGTCTAGAACAGGAGGTATTTTATACCATGCGTAACGAATTTTGAATAGGACCAGAAATAAATGTAGGGATTATAATATTTTCAACCTTGTAAATAGTAGACTTAAAATTTGTTTTACTGGTGCAGATGAAGTCGAACGAAGTTCATACCGATAATTCAGATGTATTTCTGGATTATATCCCTGTTTGAAGAAAACCTAAAACATCCCCAAGATATTGAATATTGACTCTGAAGGCACCTCGAAGTCAGTTAAGCATTCTGGGTCTCCAAGTACCTTTCTCTGAAGAGGAAGTATCGCAAGTTAGAAGATCTACCAATTAGCTTTGACCACTACCATGGTAGTACAGCCCTAGCACAAGGAGAGGCGTAAGAACGTAATAGGGATTGGACCGAGGGAGAATCGAAGGAAGGTCGAAATGCGAGTGTTGCAAAAGCTTATTAGACATGCGAGAAAAGTCTATTAAACGCACAACGTAGAAGTTTATAGTATCGAGACTGTTAGGAACCTCAGTAATCGACGGTATTTGAGGTGACGGCGAAGCTGAGCTTATAGAGTTGTGTAAATAAACCTGTACATATAAGCATACAGTGTTCTATGTATTCCATAGAAATGGTGTGTGAATGTAGAATCATTATCTCCTAGACAACGATAAAAATCCAACATAAATATGACATGTCTCTTATCGGTTTTGGAGTTATACCAATTTTAAATTGGATGTTATTTCCTCAATAGCTCGAAAAATACGAAACCAATCTAATTCAAACATGGTGATCAGTTGTAGAATGCCAACGCGAAGATTCTTGCGAAATTTTGTGAGGATCGTAGAAAATTTCAAAAAATTATTGAAAAGAATTCTATATATCAGAAACTATTCGTACGACATTCGTACTGCCAAGTTCCAAGTTTGAACATGATCGGATCTATATTGTTGGAGATCCAAGCAGCCTAGTGTGAGTTCAGTAGCTGGTTGTGTGACGGTTGCCTCGATAAGAAAGGGATTTGCAATTTTCAGGGTAGGTTTCGCATCCGAGTGAGAGAGTTGAGTTCGTTGTTGGGCATAATCAGCCCAACGGTTTCGGAGTTATACCCATTTGGAATATTATTTCCTCGATAACTCGAAAAATATAGACTCGATCAAATACAAGCCTGGTAACTAGTTGTAGAATATTGACATAGAGACGTATTAAAATTTTGTGAGGAGGTAAAATATTATGTGTCTCACGATACCTTGAGAACGGAAAGATATAGCTACTTGCAATTTTCAGGGTAGGTTGCACATCCGAAATTTAAGTTCGTTAATTGGCATAATCGACCGAACTGGTTTGAAGTTATACCCATCTGAAATTTCTTTGTTATTTCCTCTATAACTCAAAACATAGAAATATAATAATAATAAAAATAATAATAATATGGTTTATTCCGTGAAGCTCCAGGAATTTCGTGAATATCGTATCCTGCAGTTACTTGAGGCGTAAGTTTTTTTGTATTTCAACACCAATATAATTAAAAATTCTGTGATCATAGACATCACTGAAGTCTGTCATTAAAATGGTATGAAATGTATTCATTTATTATAAAAGCTAAGAAAACTTCTGACTTCACGTCAGTGCTTGAACCAATTTTTTTTTCTTACAGTAAATGTGTTATTTTCTGAATAAAATGTTTTTCTACCGTTCCAATTTTTACAGCATCATTTAGTTAAGAGCTAATAAAGCAGGCAAAATAATTTGGGGTGGTCATTTAAAAAAAAATTATGACGTCATAAGTAATAATTGCGCGTATGTTCTGGGAACATCGCGTTATCATTATGCCCAAATGTCTGTAACTTTCGAATTTTTTTGACGAAAATGGTCTCAAACGATTCAGTTCGACTCCCCAATGAAGAATTCGAGGTCAAATTTGATTCTGTCCAGCCGGCCGTCCGGCCGTTGCCACGATAACTTGAGAACGAAAAGAGCTAGCGACTTGAAATTTTCAGGGTGGGTGGCGCATCCCAATACGACGGACAAGTTCGTTAATGGGCATAATCGGCCCAGTGGTTTCCGAGTAATACTTTGGTTTTTGACCAATATAAATCCGATCGAATTGAAACTTGGTGAGTAGCTGTAGAATATGAACCTAAGCACGTTTGTGAAGTTTTGTGCGAATAGAAAATTATTAAAAAATTATTAAAAAATATTTTTGTTGTCACGATAACTTGAGAACGGAAAGAGATAGCGACTTGAAGTTTTCAGGTTACGATGTGCATAATTTCAGTGCGACATTTCAGTTTGTTTATGAGCATAATCGGCCAAACGGTTTCAGAGTTATAGCCATCTGAAATTTGGTTGTTTTTTGTTCCTGATTAACTCGAAAAATACTAAACCGATTGAATCCAAAAATGGTTATTAGTTGTAGAATTACAACGCGAAAATTCTTGCAAAATTTCGTGAGGATAGTATTTGTAGAAAATTTTTAAAAAATCATTGAAAATTGAAAAAAAAAATTCTATATATCAGTAACTATTCGTCTGAAATTGCTGAAATTTTGCAAGAGCCTTCATAACCTAACTCTACTGCCAAGTTTCAAGTTTTAACACAATCGGTTAAATATTGTTGGAGATTCGAGCGGCCTTGTGTGAGTTCAGTAGATGGGTGACCGTTGCCTCGATAACTTTCGAACGAAAGGAGATAGGGACTTGCAATTTTCAGGGTAGGTTGCGTATCTGAAAGGGAGAGTTGAGTTCGTTTTTGGGCATAATCGGTCTAACGGATTCCGAGTTATACCCACCTGGAATATTATTTCCTTGATATATACATATATAAATAAATATTCGATCGAATTGAAGCTTGGTAACTAGTAGTAGAAAATCAACACAAAGACGTGTTTAAAATTTTGTAAGAACCGTAACCCTAGAAAATTTGAAAAAAATGACCCTTAATCGAATGTACCATGGTAAATTCGATTAAGGGTGTCCAATACAGAAGAATGGACAATAGAACATACGCGCAAAAGCTTCTGACTTCACGTCAGTGCTTGAACCAATTTTTTTTTTCGTAATTTTTTTGAAATTTTCTAGGGGTACGGTTCTTTTTTTTTATGCCATAAGGTGGTTAATTAAAAACTAAATTCGACCTGTCCGAGCATTTTGCTTGAAAATATTCAATAACGCAGTTATTGAATTTGTTCCTTACTTTATCCACACACTGTATATCCTGAGTCAGAATTTGTTTTTGCCACGAAACAAACAGGATATTCAAAAATGTGCTGATGACAATGATTTTCTCCATGCTATAATAATTATAGCATGGAGAAAATTCATTTATAGCATGGAGAATTTCAGATAGACCACAGTTAGGAGTCAAATGACGTGCAATCGTCCGACTAATTCATTATCCAAATATTGATCATCAAACAAACCAGAGAAGTCTAATGAACACTCCCGTAATACCGTACCTTATTTTCACTACCTATTGCGTGTTGAAATTTCGTGATTCATCCAGCAATTTCGGTCGCGGTTTCTATTATTGCCATCTCGTCCTTATGAATGATTGAAACATTCAGTAACACTGGTAGATTGGAGGTATCGCTTTCATAGCAATCTTGTGGTTGCACGCTTTCCGAATATGGGTTTTATTTGTACTATTTCATTCTGAAACTAGGCAATCTTTTTGCGCGTATGTTCTGGGGAACATCGCGTTATAGTTTTGCCCAAATGTCTGTAACTTTCGAATTTTTTGACGAAATTGGTCTCAAACGATCAAGTTTGACTCCCCGATGAAGATTCCGAGGTCAAATTTGATTCTGTCCGTCCGGCCGGCCGTCCGGCCGTCCGTTGCCACGATAATTTGAGAACGAAAAGAGCTAGCGACTTGAAATTTTCAGGGTGGGTGGCGCATCGCAATACGACGGACAAGTTCGTTAATGGGCATAATCGGCCCAGTGGTTTCCGAGTAATAATTTTGTTTTCAACCAATATAAATCCGATCGAATTGAAACTTGGTGAGTAGTTGTAGAATATGAACCTAAGCACGTTTGTGAAATTTTGGGCGAATCGTATGGCTAGAAAATTTAAAAAAAATTATTAAAAAATATTTTTTTCGTCACGATAACCTGAGAACGGAAAGAGATAGCGGCTTGAAAATTTCAGGTTATGTTGTGCATATGAATGCCAAATTTGAGTTTGTTTATGAGCATAATCGACCAAACGGTTTCAGAGTTATAGCCATCTGAAATTTTCTGAAATTTGGTGGTTTTTTGTTCCTCATTTACTCGAAAAATACTGAACCGATTGAATTCAAACATGGTTATTAGATGTAGAATGCCAACGCGAAAATGTTTGCGAAATTTGGTGAGGATAGCATCTGTAGAAAATTTTTAATAAATCATTGAAAATAAAAAAAAAAAATTCTATATATCAGTAACTATACGTTTGAAATTGCTGAAATTTTGCAAGAGCGTTCATTACCTAACTCTACTGCCAAGTTTCAAGTTTTAATACGATCGGTTGAATATTGTTGGAGATTCGAGCATTCTTGTGTGAGTTCAGTAGATGGGTGACCGTTGCCTCGATAACTTTCGAACCAAAGGAGATAGGGACTTGCAATTTTCAGGGTAGGTTGCGTATCCGAAAGGGAGAGTTGAGTTCGTTTTTGGGCATAATCGGTTTAACGGTTTCCGAGTTATATTCACCTGGAATATTGTTTCCTTGATAACTCAAAAAATAAATATTCGATTGAATTGAAGCTTGGTAACTAGTAGTAGAAAATCAACACAAAGACGTGTTTAAAATTCTGTAAGAACCGTACTCCTAGAAAATTTGAAGAAAATGACGAAAAAAAAAATTTTAGGAACCGTGCCTCCAGAAAATTAAAAAAAAATCACGAAAAAATAAATTGGTTCAAGCATTGACGTGAAGTCAGAAGCTTTTGCGCGTATGTTCTATTGTCCATTCTTCTGTATTGGACACCCTTAATCGAATTTACCATGGTTAATTATGTCGTCCATTCTCCTGTATTGGACACTCTTACTTCGAATTTACCACGGTAAATTCGAATTAAGTGTCCAATACAGGAGAATGGACGACATAATTAACCATGGTAAATTCGATTAAGGGTGTCCAATACAGAAGAATGGACAATAGAACATACGCGCAAAAGCTTCTGACTTCACGTCAATGCTTGAACCAATTTTTTATAATTCGTGTGAATAGTAGATTTATAAAGTGTGTCTCAGCAAGAACTTGAATTTTAAAAATTAAAAAATATATAGTGTTAGTCTTTGACCACTGCATTAATTTTAACCAAAGATTCCTCTCATCAAATGAAACACTTTTTTCATTCAACATTTTTCCAAATTCAGCTCAGGTAAAAAGATACAGACTGTTGAAATTTTGAAAAAAAATCAGTTTTTATTTTGTAGCTTTGACATCCTTTTTTCGAATAAAATGAATGTTGGCGTAAAGTTTCCTATAACTATAATGCATATTTTCCAAATATTAGTTATTTTCTACTTCTACTGGTTTTCTAGTTATGTACTCGTGGATTCATAAAACTAAACGAAATTAGCATAAAGAAAGCATATAATGTTTTTCTTGAGACATTTCAAGAATATTCCATCGTTTTAGAACATTATATTATTCTTCATCATTTCTCCTTAAACGTACCGTTTTCGAGATATTCTTCATTGAATGTTTTATAATGGAAAACTCCAGAAATTTCACTACTTTTATGGATCCGTCGTGGAGCGTTGGAATCCCGAATCAAGCTGTAAACCACGTTACCCTGCCTTATTCCTGTCCGCCAACAATGTCATAGATAATTTATATGCGGGAGTGTATTAGCACATTGTGAAATCTTTAAACGCTTCTAACTTTTTACCTGAGCCGAATCTGGAAAAATGGTAAATGAAAAAAGTGTTTCATTGGATGAGAGGAATCTTTGGTTAAAATTAATGCAGTGGTCAAAGACTCACCCTGTATATTTATTTAATATTTTATCAACATTTATTCTTATATATGTATGTAAGGAGATAGTGATGACATTTACACATTACACAAAATATCGGTTAAATGACCACCGTTGCTCTGTTGGCAGGTATGCACTCTTTTGAAGAAATTTTGAAGTACATTTTGCAGTAAGGGCTGCTGGATTTGACGAATTTGACGTGCACTTTCTTCTTCGAGTTCCTCAGTTGTCTCTGGATGGTTCGCATATACCTTACTTTTCAAAAAACCCCAGAGAAAATAGTCCAAACAAGTTGAATCACAACTTTTTGGCAGCCAGTTTTAGTCTCCGAAACGAGAAATTACTCGACCTGAAAACTTGGTTTGTAACAAAGTCATTGTTTCCCTTGCGGTGTGACCGGTAGTGCCATCCTGTTGAAACCACATCTCATCTAAGTCCATTCCATCTAATTCTTGCCAAAAAAGTCTGTCAACATGGCCCAGTAACGATGACCGTTGACAGTCACGGCGGCATCATCATTATTTTGAAAAAAGTACAGTCCAATTATCCCTCCTGCGCACATGGCACACCAAACTGTCACCTTTTGAGGATACTGTTAACAAAGCCGTTGAGGTGAAAATGAGCTTTGTCACTAAAGATGATTTTGTTGTGAAATTCATCGTCAGTTTGCAGTTGTTCCAAGATCCTGCTGGTAAAGTTTCGGCGCTGTCTATGATCGTTAGGTTGCAACTGTTGAGTCAACTTGATTTTGTAAGCAAGAAGGTGCAAATCTTTTTTCAAAATCCGTTGAATAGTGCTGCGATGAATGTTTAGTTCCTGGCTATGATGTCGAATGGAGGTGCTCGGTCGTGCTGCCACACTGTCCCTCACAGCTTGTTTTCAGCCAATCTTTTCGGCCGATGACGGGTAAGGTCTCTGTCATCTTTAAATGAAAACATCCGCTCAATTTTTTTTATCAAATTCTCAATAGCAGGCCGCGCCAGTCGATTATGCACGCCGAGATGATCACGTCACTTGCAAATCGTCACAGTAAAATTTTCTCTATTTTTATAATGGGTTTTCTCTATTAACGAACGTTTTTCTAAGCTATAACGCACCATTTTCGTGAATGTCTATGTTTTAGTTAAACAAAGAACAAATATGGATGACTCAACAATTGACTCTCCAAATGGAGCAATATTTTTTGGCGTACTTGTTTCCCTGAACAGATCACCCGTCTATTTATCTGTAATCTTTTCTAAGAGGAAATGGTCTCAAACGTTTAGTTTCGACTCATTGATGAAAAATTGGTTCAAGCACTGACTTGAAGTCTGGAGCTTTTGCGCCCATGGTATATTCACGCCTCATATGAAGTCCATCGAGCATGGTTTCCGAAATATCAAATATTTCAAGATTGCTGAAAAAACGAAAATTTAACTTCAACCGACAAAATTAATGTTAATAATGTTTTATTCACCTCTATTGGATCGAATTTACCATCGATATAGACCGTTTTCTCAGCTCTTATAAGATATGAATATATTTCATACCATTTTAATGACAGACTTGAGTAATGAGAGAATCGTCTATGATCACAGTATATCTGATTCAGACATATGTATTCTGTTGGAATTGAAATTCTTCAAATATTTACTAATATACGAAAACACTTATTTTCTTACTCAAGTAATTTCAGGATAAGATTTTTACGATGTCGGCATTATACAATTAGTTACCGAGTTTTATATTTTGAGTTTCCGAATTTGTATATTTTGAGTTATAGAGTAAATGACAACAAAAATTCAGATGTGTTTAACTCCAAAACCATTTGGCTGATTGTGCCTATTAACGAACTCAAATTTCGTATTCAGATGCGCATCCTACCCTGGAAATTGCTACATTATTCCGTTCTCAAGTTATCGTGAAATACATAATATTTTTTCATAATTTTTTTTTATTTTCTCGTTATACGATTCTCACAAAATTTCACAAACGTCTTCACATAGGTATTCCACAACTAGCTGCTAAGTTTCAATTCGATCGCACTTGTATTTTTTGAGTAAACCAGAAAATAATATGCCTCTCGAACTGAAAGAGATAGCGACTTGCAATTTTCAGGGTAGTTTGCGCATATGAGTGAGAAAGTTAGTTTTATTGTTGGGTATAATCGGCCTTACGGTTTTGGAGTTAAACCCACGTTTAACTCCAAAACGGTAAGGCCGATTATACCCAACAATAAAACTAACTTTCTCACTCATATGCGCAACCTACCCTGAAAATTGCAAGTCGCTATATCTTTCCGTTCGAGAGTTATAGTGGCAACGGTCACCAATCCAGATACTGTCATTTAAGATTCTGTGTACGTATACCTCTCGAAAATTCCAAAAATGAATTACACTTACGCAACTGAACCCTGGAGTTCGATAAATTTCACTATTTCATAAAACTGATCGGAATTCATAAGATTGATCGAAACAAGTATTCAGAGGGAGCACCGTCTGGGGAATCAGGCGGGTGGGATAAGACCCCTTTTGCACGTTTCCAAGTATGTCTGGAACACTTTCCTCACCTAAGTTCAGGCATTATCGCGCTGCAAACTTTGTCATGTCGCTAGTAGTTCTGTGGCGGTTTGACCTTTGGTGCTTGGTCCCAACGCATTAATTTCGTTTGAAAGAACGTCCAGTCTGACCAATGCGAATTCTGTTGCAATCTGAACAATTTAACCCATGAACTCCCGAATGGTATACAGGGTGAGTCTTTGACCACTGCATTAATTTTAACCAAAGATTCCTCTCATCAAATGAAACACTTTTTTCATTTACCATTCTTCCAGATTCGGCTCAGGTCGGCTGGCCGGACGGCTGGCCGGACAGAATCAAATATGACCTCGAATTCTTCATTGGGGAGTCGAACTGAATCGTTTGAGACCATTTTAGTCAAAAAATTCGAAAGTTACAGAGATTGGGGGAAAATGATAACGCGATGTTCCCCAGAACATACGCGCAAAAATCGAAATTTTCAATGATTTTTCATGGTCAGTATCTGAAAAATGATAGTGTTGAGGCTTTGGAAGAAAGAATTCCAACTCAAAACTCTTATTTGTGAACAATAGGCAAACAAATTTTCCCAGCTAAGGTTTTCACGCATATTCTAGTTTGATTTCACTGTGGACTTATTATCAACACTACAAAAGTAACGAAACGTATGTCAGACGAAAAAAACTGTAGTGTACAAGAGTGCAGTTACTTTTGTAGTGTTCATAATAAGTCCACAGTGAACTCAAACTAGAATAAAAACTGTAGTGGACAAGGGTGTAGTTACTTTTGTAGGGTTTTCAAGAAATCAAACAAGGTCACTTTTGCCTTACACAATCGGTATCTCAGCAACCATTAAACGTACAGGAAATTGAGCGACAGTTTTGGAAAACGGAATAAACACCCTATCGAATTCAATCAAGATATTTGAAAAAAATTGGTGACGTCAATTCGCAATCGAATATTTTGCGAGAGTATCACAGTATTTCATTTTTCTTTAAAATAAAAAAACAAACATATTATATTTTTTTCAATTTCACCAAGTGACAGATGCAAAATGGTGAAAAAGGTCGAGAAAATTGCTTATTTAATTTTTATGAAGATTAGAATGTTAAAAACACAAATTTATTGTCCCAATTGGTCTGGCAAAACCGCTGAATGGATCAGTCTGCAGATTTAGGGGATTATTAGAGGTACATTGAGGAGTGAAATTCCTGAAAGCCTCAACCTTCCCATCAGTATTCGCTACAATGCAGTAAATTTACCAAATCAAAGAAAAAAGTAGATTGTTTTCCTTTCTTTAAATTGCAGTTATAGATGAAAGAAAAATTAGACAATTCAGTCTGACCAAGTCATCAGGACAATATTCACCAAAATCCATCATATTTCCCATCAAAATCATCTTCATCTTCATCATCGGAGCCTACAACAATGGTCCTCGATCTTCTTGAAATAAAAGGATTAATTCTGGTAAACCACGAACTAGAACACCACGAATCAAAGAAGCAGGTTGAACGAAATAGCAGATTATACAGAAACTAGTAAAAGAAATATTAGTGTTAAGATCTGTTGTTTGGCGTATCTTGCGTGAATGAATGGGCGGGAACTGTTAGGAACAGGGTTATAGGGCCTGTCGTAATTGAAGGATCCTCCAAAATATTTGGATTTCTTAGTTGGCGGTTCTTTTTACGAACGATGCAGATCCAGATATGCCAAATAAAACGCTATGGTTTCAACCATAACCAATGGAGATCCACCCCATTATTTGGTCAATATTTTCACGTTATCGAGCATTATTCACCCATACATTATGAATTACGGGAAAATAAATTACTTTGAACTGTCAAACCATATTTCGGTATTCCTGGAAGGGAAGAAAATAAATCCATACTTTTGAAGCTCACTTTATAATAATATCATCGTTGAATTCGTAGTATGCACACGATAATACCACACACCTGTATTCTTCCTCAGTTTTTGCGCGTATGTTCTGGGGAACATCGCGTTATCATTTTGCCCAAATGTCTGTAATTTTCGATTTTTTTGCCGAAAATGGTCTCAAACGATTGGGGTCTCGACTCCTTGATGAAGAATTCAAGGCCAAATTTGATTATGTCCGGCCGTCCGTTGCCACGATAACTTGGGAAAGATATAGCGACTTGAAGAATAGGTGGCGCGTCCCAATACGACGGACTAGTTCGTTAATGGGCATAAACTGCCAAACGGTTTCCGAGTAATAATTTTTAATTTCAACCAATATAAGTCCGATCGAACTGAAACTTGCTATGTAGTTGTAGAATTCAAATCCAAGGACGCTTGTGGAATTTTTTGAGAATCGTATGACTAGAAAATTTTAAAAAAATCACAATTTTTTTTAATTTATGTCTCGATAACCTGAGAACGAAAAGAGATAGTGACTTACAGGTTAGGTTGTGAATCTGAATGCGACATTTGAGTTTGTTGTTTATAGGCATAATCACCCAAACGGTTTTGGAGTTATACCCATCTGAAATTTGGATGTTATTTCCTCAATAACTCGAAAAATACAACACCGATCCAATTCAAACATGGTTATCAGATGTAGAATACCAACGCGAAAATTCTTGAGAAATTTCGTCAGGATCGTATCACTAGAAAATTTTTAAAAAATCATCGAAAATCATTCATAAAATACTATATATCAGAAACTATTAGACCGATATCGCTGAAATTTTGGGAAAGCCTTCAGAACCTAACTCTACTACCAAGTTCCAAGTTTGAATACGATCGGATCTATATTGTTGGAGATCCGAGCAGCCTTGTCCGAGTTCAGTAGCTGGATAGGTGACCGTTGCCTCGATAGCTCTCGAACGAAAGGAGATAGGAACTTACAGTTTTCAGGGTAGGTTGTGCATCTAAATGGGAGAGTTAAGTTTGCTGTTGGCCATAATCGGTCCA
Organism: Halyzia sedecimguttata; assembly: GCA_937662695.2. Taxonomy (NCBI): domain Eukaryota; kingdom Metazoa; phylum Arthropoda; class Insecta; order Coleoptera; family Coccinellidae; genus Halyzia; species Halyzia sedecimguttata. The sequence goes on along the minus strand of OW569415.2, from coordinate 63,948,629 downwards.
ACGGTTCCGGGGTTATACCCATCTGGACAATTATTTCCTCGATAACTCAAAAAATATAGACTCAAACGAATTGAAGCTTGCTAACTAGATGTAGAATATCGACATGAAGACGTGTGTGAAATTTTGTGAGGACCGTAATCGAATTTACCATGATAGATTCGATTAAGAGTGCCAATACAGGAAAATGGACAATAGAACATACGCGCAAAAGCTCCAGATTTAACGTCAGTGCTTAAACCAATTTTATTTTTGATGTCATCTAACGATTTTAGTGGCCAGCGTACAATCAATGGCTTTGTAACGCAACCTAAAATTCTCTTCCTATAGGTACGGTGTCTCACAAAATCATTAGTTTCGCATTTCGGGAGAAAAATCCTTCGGAATCATGTTATCTCCAGTTGATGTGATGAAAAAGCCAATAGAAGTTAAGCGAGTCAGTCACCATCGTCTGTCTTGGAGGTTTTAGGAGAATCCAGATCCGTATCAGATTGTGCAACTCTTTATAATTCCAGTAAATTTCAGAGACTATAAAGGATTGGAACACTATCTATATGCTTGATGCTTAATTTTATATTACGCAAATATTATTGGAACATTTACTTCTACATTCTACTTCGATAGTCTTCGTATTTCTTTTCTCAAAAAATGTATTTTACCCGTTGGCACATCTCTGTTAGATATTAAATATTTAAGGTTTATTGCTTATGGATGATTTTACAGATATCAATCGAACTCATAGAAGCACTCAATTTGTTTATTCAATTAACATTCGGAGTTTAGTTTGTATCATTTTGAGAACAACGTGTTATTTTTTTTATGGAATAAGGATTCGAAATATCCTCGAAAGTATCTTCGGAATTAATCCTATGATAAGTCATGATCAATTACTCCAGCTCAGGTACTAAGCTGAACATGTTACATCACCCGCTGAACCGAAATACACTGCTCAACAATTGATAGGGATCACTTACTTTTTCTAAATTTATTTCTGAATTATTCGCTCCAAGATTATAAATTTAGTCAGATATCAGAGTATTTTCAGTTGATAATATGGTTCACTTGAGAAAAGAATGAAAAAATGGAAAGTTTGAGAGAAAAAAAGACTTTATTAGGAACACTCAAAATTCTGTGTTTGAATAACATAAAAATTTTATGATGACACCACAAGAAGGCTGAAGTTTCGGTTAAGCTAGTACCTAGTTGGCCCCCCACGAGCTCGTCTCAAGCATTCTACCCTACGAGGCATACTTTCAATCAAACGATTTATAAAATTTTGGGGCAAATTCGTCCAAATATCCCGTAAAGCGTTAGAAAGGTCCTCCAGGTTATTGATCGGTTGTTCTAAGGTTGACAATTGTCTACCATCTCAGACCAGACATGTTCGATGCAATTCATGTCTGGAGAGCGAGCTGGCCAGTCCATCCTATCAATAGCATGAGTTTCTAGCGCTTCATTAACCAGACGACTACGGTGTGGACGGGCATTATCGTCAATTAAAATGAAATTCTCGCCCAAGGCAGCCGCAAACGGAACAATTATGGGTTCAATAATCATATCGTGATATCTCTGGCTGGTCATTGTGGTGTTCTGCAGAACAACCAACTCTGTGCGTTTGTTCAAACAAATGCCTCCACATACACATATAGAACCTCCGCCAAAAGCTGTTGTGGGTACCATAAACTGTTCTGCATACCTTCGACCTCTTTCCCTCCAAGCAAGAATACGTCCATCGGAGTTGACCAAACGAAATCTAGACTCATCCGTAAATAAACATCGGCTCCAATCTTCAACTGTCCAATTGCGGTGCTCCTCAGCCCATTGCCGTCGATGAACCCGGTGTTCCCTATTCAAACGGGGATGTTGTACCCTCCTACGCGCTCTCAAACCACGAACATGTAGTCGTCGTCTTACAGTCTGGTTCGAAATTAGAACTCCTGTTGCAACTCTCAGTGATCTATTGAGCCGCGACGCCGGGTAAGTGGGATTTCTCCTAGCATTGAGGACCAAAAGACGATCTTGGGCAGCTGTTGTACTGCGCTGCCGACCTCCCCCATGAACATAAGCTACTGAGTCGTTTTGGATGAACCTATTCCAAGCCCGACTCACGACACTTTGCGAAACATTCATCCGCCGGGACACTTCTCGCTGGGACAAACCTTCCTGTATCCACCGTATGATTTGGTCCAGTTGCACAGGAGCCAAACGTCTTCTCGGCATGACTGATAAGCTAATATTGTTCTCATTTCTTCAATTATTGTCACCTTATGTGTTTGAACGAGAGAAAAAAACAGATTTAATAACAAATACCACATTGCTTTTCACTCCACATGTATCAGACTACAGATAATAATCGATTTTGTGAACAAGAGCCGATGAAGTGAGGAAAAATTTGATATAATCAACTCAAAACATCTTAATTTTTCCTTAGAGAACATATAATGTACAGATATTCACGAGATAACTTGAAAAAAATACAAATGAAGAGAAGTTCATAAGTGATCCCTAGCAATTGTTGATCAGTGTAATTATAGGTGGATCAGAGAAACAAAAAATATTTTAAATAATCATTAAAGGATACTGTGGAAGGTGTATTCATTATTAAATGGTTTTCCTTCTGGGTTTTCTCTCCCAAACTCTGAAAAATATCTATTGAATAAAACATTTTTATTTTGTGAATTGCTTCTGTCTAAGAAACACAAGATATTTGTCAGAAGCAATAAATCCAACAATGTTTGCCTAACAAACAATAACGAAACAACTATTTCGTAACCTTTCGTAGTCTAAATCCGACTCCTTCGTCAGACACTTAACGAAAATCTTCGAAATTATGTTTTGTTGTTATAGCTATTCTGAACTAGAAAGGAACCATTTAATGATATATATTTAGAGTTCTGGAGAATAACTTTGTGTGTAGAATCAGTAAATTTCAAACGCAGACGAGATATCCCGGCATTCTCGAATATCGAATCGCATTATCTCTTCCTGGCCCCGTATACTCGACGTTTGTAGAGATGAGTATTCTCATGCGAGAACTCCTACAAGAAATCTCATCTCACTTCTCTCTCACTACTTAGTAGTAGAGAATAGTATATTCTAAAACAAGTTGCAGAATGGGCTCCTATTCAAACACGAATGCGAAATTCGAAAACGAGCGACGAAGGAGCGAGTTTTCGAACGCATGAGTGTTGGAATTGCCTTCTGCAACCAGTATTAGACGATATTTTCTCTATTTCAGGCAATTTTAGTAAAAAACTGTTGAAATTTAATGAAAAATTCGGATTATACATCCTAGTGACTTTTGTATTGTATCTTGGTAGTTGGTGTGACTGTTACGAAAGTTGACAGATTACGGAATTTGAATTTGAAACGTACGTAGGGCATGGATATCAGATTTAAAACAGTTTCCTAATAGCATGAATGATTCAAAATTAGCAAGAAGGAAATCTCTAGTACCATATTTTTTAATGAGAATAAAGCTTTTCCTCAACAATTATTTCACTATATCCAGATTATATTGTATTGTCAATTGACGTGTGTTGAAATTTGATAGGATCGAATGTCAGTGCTGACTACCACAAAACGAAAAATATAACTAGAAACAATGCGGGAATGATTTCTATCCAGCACTGTTTTCAGTGCTGGAATGGACTCATTACGATACTGAAATAGAGAAACACATTTCAACCGACAATTCACATACATACGTGATAAATCTCGTAGGAGAGATCTCTATCAACATTTCGTGAATAGGGGCCCTCTGGTGCCACATGAATACACGATAGACGAGAGAACATCATTCGAATGAATTCGCTCGCATTTTTCTCACGATATCTCGAGAGGATTCAATAATCGAAAGGATTGATTATTTTCACAAATTTTATTCTAGAGGTATTTTTCTACTGTAAACTGCATGATTTCATTTTCATGTGGGGAGAAAGAGAGACTCCTAAGGCGGACGGCAAAATATGAAAATGAACAAATGCATTTTATCTAAGACAACACTCAGGAATTCAAAAATATTTAGTAATATTGAGGCGCTTGAGTATAATTCATTGAAATGATTCCCGAGTAAGCATCACCAGATGCATAGAATACATGGTGCGAACACTCTTTGACCTAATTTCAGCCGAAATGCTATTCAAATAATGTATAATATAAGTATATTGTTCTACTTCAGTTTTCGCCGATGGATACCGGCACTAGAAAATTTACCGACCTGTTAAATTGAATTCGAACTTTGTTTATTCATGCTTATTGTTGAAATACTTACAATGTATGAAGATTCGTATTTTGAGTATGTTAATTGTTTAGTTGGAATTTTTCTTAGATATTAGTATTCTTTTTGGTTTGTTCTTAGTTTGTGTCGACCAGAATGGCAACTTAATTTTGCTAGGGTATTGAAAATTGGGACAATTTTTTTGTGTAAAACAATTTTCTACTGAATATATTGAAGAAAAGATTGAAAAGTGTAGCACTACCCTATATTTGGTTAGTGTATCAATTTAATGAATAATTTTTGCTATTTCATCAATATACTTCGTTCTGAATGATAAAATATATTAAGAAATCTATCCTCATCTACTTAATCATTGCGAAGATAACTAGTTTTTAACCAGAATTGTGTATGTTTGAGAAAATGCTGTATACATGAGAATGTTTTGATGAAGTTTCAAATTATACACCAATAATAATAAATTGAATACTCAATTTAAAAGAGCTTTACATGATGAAGGTAATTGAATCATTTGAATAATAATATAATACCGAACGATAATATGTATACAGGTATTACAGAAAATTCAGTATTATGCAATGTATTGAAAAAAATTAATTGAATGCTTCTATTCTTCTGACATTGTATGTGATATTCTGTTAAATAGAAAAATAATTATTTCACAGGTTTTTTAATTTACAGTTCCCCTCCCATTCCAATGCAACTCTTTTACCGATGAATCCCTTATTTGACCTCATAATGGCTGGACAAGTTAAAATTGAGGATCCTAACAAATTGGGTTTACATGTAACTGACTAAAGAGATTCCGCTCTCAAAAATTATTTATGATGCTGCAGGAAATTTCATCATAGCTCTTTTGTTTTTGAGCGGAAAATAAATCATTATAATCTTTAATTATGATATATTCATTAATGGTGGTAGCAGTGGAATGACACTGAACTATATCGCTTGTCAGAATCTGTCAAATCGACTCTAGCGCCACGATCGTTCACAGAGTGAAGTAGAAAAAGATTTTAGAATTCTGTATTCCGGCCAAAAATTTTAACGGGTATTAGTAGGAAGTCTCGACTTGTTATTTTATGCTTATTCTTGTTCACCAATAAGATGAGTTTCTTCTAATATAGTCACGACTTTCGCTCGGCTGTTTTCGATCTCACCGCTGTAATTAATCGAAAAGTGCCCTGCTCTTTGGAGAATTGTACATGAGGGAAATAATTATCGACATTTCTCATACCTTTTTCCTGTACATCGAATTTTCTTCAAAAAATTACCCGGTTGAATTTCAGTCCCGAGATAATAATGAAAAATTGTTTTGCGGGCTAGATGGGACCCTGTGCCCCAAAGAAAATCAAAGGGAGAAGATATCTCGGAACTCACCATACTGGACTGAACGTCTCGGTTGTCACGCCTGTTCCTTGTTTTCAAACTCATTACGGTGTTCCTTAACTTACTGACAAATGACGTGGATCGTGAAAAATGAAGTGGAAATGTAGACAACTTGATAAAAGACCACATTGACGTCAATAAAAAGTTGGGCTTCTGGGATGGAAAAACGCTTGGAATACATTCATTTATAGTTCGGGATGAGAAGCAGTAAATCCCACGGAGAGATGTGTTCAGAACTTTATAGGCGCTCTTGTTCCTCCGGACAGAGTGCTTATCAATTTGCCCAAATGTCTGTAATTTTCTAATTTTTGGCTGAAAATGATGACGATTTGGTTCTACTCACTGATCAAGAATCCATGGTCAAAATCGATTCTGTCCGTCCGCTGTTAACACGACAATTCTCGAAAGGACTGAGCTAGACAGTTGACATTTTCAGAGTAGGTTTGGCAGATAAATATCTCGGTTAAGTTCGTTATTAGGCAAACTCGGCCAAATGGTTTCTGAGTAACGAAAAAAAAATTTTTTTTTACAGTACAAATTTCAATTTCAATTCTTTCCAAGATGTAGTTTCATTATGACAATCCATTGATATAATTTTCGGCTGTAAGAAGGCACACTTTCGGAGATATGAATTTTCCAAATTTCAATAATACATCGTACTTCTATGTTTTCACTGAATGCGAATTCTATCTGTGTGTGTTCTATCTGTGTTCACTGTTCATATATATAATCTACCTATGATAGATATGTCAAATGTATTTAAGTTCTAACGAAGTATGATTGAATGCAAAATGACCAATTATAGGATATTATAATTACCCCTATCCTTAATGCCCTTGGATAATCCATATGATGTTGGAAATATATAATTTCGTAAGTTTATCAAATTGAGTTCAGAATATTTTCAGTGAAAATAAAACTGGAATATTGGTATTGAATAATTGATATTATATAATTGTCAGAGGAGATTTGAGAAATGAATATCTCGGATAAGTTCGTTATTTTATTTTAATTAATTTTTTTTAATTATGCAGTTCTATTATAACAATCCATTGATATCATTTCCAACTCTCAGAAACCAATAATTTCGGAAATGATTTGTCAAAGTTTGAACAAGAGCGCTAAAGCTCCTGTCCACAGGCTTTCCCACATTTTTTTGTGTCATAATGACATAGTGAATTACTTATTAAATGGTTTCTTTCTGGGATTTTCTCTCCTCAACTCTGAAAAATATCTATAAAATGAAAAAATTATTATTTTGTTAATTGTTTCTGCGTTATACACAAGATATTTGTCAGAAGTAATGTATATAGAACAATAACGAAACAATATCAACTATAAAACTACTATCTCGTAACGTTTTGACTAGATCAGAGTCTTTCGTCAGACACCAAGAGAAAATCCAAGCGTGTTATCACTTTGCACAAATGTCTGTAATGTTCGATTTTTTTGCCGAAAACGTTCTCTTACGATTAGGTTCGACTGACCATTTTTGAATTTGGATTATGCCTAATGAGTTATGTCGCATTTGGATGCGCAACCTTCTCTGAAAATTGCTCTTTCTGTTCTTAAGTTATCGTGAGATACATAATATTTTTTAATAATTTTTGCACGTACGTTCTGGGGAACATCGTGTTATCATTTTGCCAGAATGTGGAATTTAATTCTGTGGTACCGTCCGGCAGTTGCCACGATAACTTGAGAACATTTCAGGGTAGGTGGCGCGTCCCAATACGACGGACAAGTTCGTTAATGGGTATAATTGGCCCAATGGTTTCCGAGTAATAATTTTGTTTTCAACCAAAATAAATCCGATCGAATTTAAACTTGGTGAATAGTTGTAGAATATAAACCAAAGCACGTTTGTGAAATTTTGTGAGAATCGTGTCACTAGAAAATTAAAAAAAAATTATTAAAAAATATTATTTATGACACGAGAACGGAAGGAGATAGCGGCTTGAAATTTTCAGGTTAGGTTGTGCAGCTGAATGCGACATTTGAGTTCGTTTATAAGAATAATCGGCCAAACGGTTTTAGAGTTATAGCAATCTGAAATTTGGTTGTTTTTTGTTCCTCATTAACTCAATATAAATAAATATAAAATAGAAAACCCATTGAATTCAAACATGGTTATTAGTTGTAGAATGCCAATGTGAAAATTCTTGCAGAACTTCATTAGGATGGTATAACTAGAAAACTTCAAAAAAATTGTTGTAAATAATTGAAAAAAATTCTATATATCATAAACTATTCGTCTGGCATGGCTGAAATTTTGGAAGAGCCTTCAGAATCTAACTCTACTGCAGAGTTCCAAGTTTGAACATGATTGTTGGAGAACCGAGCAGCCTTTTGTGAGTTCGGTAGCTGGATGCGAATCGTCGTATGATATGTTGTCTATGGTCGTATTTTTGCGAGAACCTTAAAAAACATGAATGTCATGATGACATATTTTTGCGCGTATGTTCTTGGGAAAATCGTGTTATTTCATCACAAATCTATGGTAGATGATAGCCCTACATTAGCGGTCAGACCTTGTTTTGAAAGAGATCCTCCTTAGGAGGAGGCAACTGAATATTGAAGGGATTCCTATGAAAAAGAGTAAATATTTTTGGGAAATAGAGAAGGCGATTCTTCTTCAAGAGATCCATGTGCCTCCAGAGGAGTATATTTGTGAGAGGGGACTTTTGAAAGGTTATGTATTATTTTTAATATGATATCGCTGAAATTTTGCTGAAGGCTTCAATACTTAAATTTAAATTAACCACACTTTCTGATCTTGTAAGGTGGGAGGCTCATTTGTGGATATTAAATCTCGTGATGGGTAGAGAGGAATTTTAGGCCAGTTTTTCTATCACTAATGAGAATATATCTTTATATTTCACCTCATCACCTTTAAATCTATCAATGGACATTTATTGGTTAAGAATAAGTAATTGAATATTACTGGAATTCAATTGAATTTCATTCAATATGTTTCTTTACTTTGATTATTTAAATATGACATTAATTCCAGTAATATTTTTCAAGAATAATTATGTATTCTTCTCCTAAAGAAGAATTGAAGGTAGACAATAATGTGTTAATTTTTTCATCATTGCTTTCTATCCTGACTTCACGAAAAAAAAAATTGGTTCAAGCACTGACGTGAAGTCAGGAGCTTTTGCGCGTATGTTCTATTGTCCATTCTCCTGTATTGGACACTTTTAATCGAATTTACCATGGTGAATTCTATTGTCTATTCTCCTGTATTGGACAGCCTTAATCAATGTGACAATTCTTGAATTTCACAATAACTATCAACAAAATAATTCTAAAGATTTTCATTAAGCGTCTGACGAAGGAGTCTGATATAGACTCCGAAACGTTACGATATAGTTGTTTCTTCGTTGATGTTGTTTCGTTGTTCTTTGCTAGGCAACATTGTTCAATTGATTGCTTCTGACAAATATCTTGTGTTTCTTACGCAGAAGCAAATCACAATATTATTAATTTTTATTTTGCAGAAATTTTTCAGAGTTTGGGAGAGAAAATCCAGAAAAAAACCTTTCAATAATGAGTATACCTCCCACAGTATCCTTTAATGATCACGTGAATTCTATTTTCTGTTCTCCTGTATTGGACACTCTTAATCGCATTTACCATGGTGAATTCGATTAAGGCTGTCCAATACAGGAGAATAGACAATAGAATTCACCATGGTAAATTCGATTAAAAGTGTCCAATACAGGAGAATGGACAATAGAACATACGCGTAAAAGCTCCTTACTTCACGTCAGTGCTTGTTTTAAGCTTTTCTAGTAATACGAGCATCGCAAAATTTCACATACGCCTTTGAGTAGGTATTCTAAAACTAGTTAACAAGTTTCAATACTGATCTGCATTTTTTGAGTTTTCGAGAAAACAATATTCCAGATGGGTATAACTCCGAAACCGTTTGCCCGATTATGCTCAACAGTGAACTCAAGTGACCATTAGGATGAGCAAACTACCCTGAAAATTTCAAGTCAACTCTTTCCATTCAAAGGTTATCCAGCTACTGAATCCACCAAAAGCTGCTCTGAGCTCCAACAACATAAATCCGATAGTGATCAAATTTTGATTGGTTGTAGAGTTAGGTTTTGAAGGTTTTCGCAAAATTTCAGCGATATCGGAAGGATAGTTTCTGAGAAAAGGAATTTTTTTCAATGATTTTTTTTTAAATATGATACGATCCTCATGAAATTTCGAAAAAATTTGCGCGTCGGCTTCTACAACTAATCACCTACCATCTTTCAATTGGATCAGATTCGTATGTTTTGGGTTATAAATAACAACAAATTTCAGATGGGTATAACTCCAAAACTGTTTGGCCGATTATGCCTATTAACAAACCCAAATATCGCATTCGGATGCGCAACCTACCCTAAAAATTTCAACAAACGCTATCTCCAACGAAGTCCATCGATTGGAAACAAAACTATATGTGGTGTCGTCCATGCGACTTTCGAAATCTTTAAAATGCTCTCAATTCTCATAATGGCTGTCTGCAACTGGAAATTGACACTCTTATTCTGGCCCACAGTCCGTAAAACAACACCGGGTATTCGTTCCAGGATCGTTCCCTACCCTATTTGAAATTCAAATTAATTTTGTATCCTTGTCACGGAGCGTACTACGTCGTTGGAACAAATAGCCAGTTCATATTTTTTGCGCTGTCAAGAGTCTTATTGCGATGGTCGGGAAGTTTGGCTAGATAGTCTATTGTTTTGGCTGAGTGCTTGCTCCGAATTCTACCCAGGAAAATTCTGTATTTATGGCTGACTATATTATATCCTTTAGGTTGGAACTCGCTGTAAGTTATGTGAAGATTCTTACTCAGCCATGAATGTACTCATGTTTTCTAAACAATCATTTGTGTGGAATTGTATTAGACATCTAAGGAGTGAGTTAGGAAAGTAGATTCAAACATGGACTTCTAATATACTACTGTCCGCTGAAAAGTTACCTATAATGATAAACTGCAAGTTCAATGAAATTTTGCTGCCACTGAAATAATAGCAAGAAATGTAATTGATCAAATGCCATGTCAGAAAAATAGAATGAATTGAAATCCGAGGAATTCAAAGAAAATGATGATAAATAATAATAATATAAATGAATTACTATTCAAGGCGAAGCCAAGGATATCAAGCAGGCGACACAATAGACATATTTTCGTCAACCTCTCCTTAATTTTTTCGTCGACCTCTATTTAAATTGACATTTAGCGTTCTAATTTGCGGCCGTAGAATCGACTATTATTGAAGGCAAGTTGTTCAAATTCAGGGTCGTTAAATTTTGTCATAATACAGACTGTATATTTTTACCTCAGCTGAATTTGGAAGAATGCTAAATGAAAAAAGTGTTCCATTTGATGGTAACAATCTATGGTTAAAATTAATGTACAACTTAATAACTCACCCGACATTTATTTTTTCATTTTCTGGTCTTACGAACCTCATAAAATTCTGCAAATGTCTTCGTGTCACTATTTTTTAACGAACTACCGTGCTTTGGTTCCATCAGATCAGCATTTTACGAGTTATCGGAAAAACATTCAGTTGGTTATAATTCCGAAACTTCTAGACGCATTTTGTCCATTGACAAACTCAGCTGACGCATTTGGACTCCAAACCTACTCTGAAATTCCAACTCTCTAACTGATTGCGTTCAGGCGTAATCGTGCTGACGGCCGAATTCTTCAGTGAGTCAAAACAAATCATCTGAGACCATTCTCTGCCAAAAATTTTAAAATCACAGACATTTGAATGAATTGATAGGCACTCTACTCACCTGAACAGCGCGCCAGAAAATAAACCGAAAAAATTAATTATTTTGAGTACTGTGTGTTAACCTAGGCATTTTCGCATCCCAGTGGTGGAATGTATGAGACACCAGACGGATTACTTGCGAATCACCACAAAGGAAAAAATAATATACTTATAGTTTTGAGTAACCGCAGTGAGGAGCTTGGTAGATTGAACACAAGATGACACTTCTGTCTACTTTGTACTCGGATGTGTTTGCGGGAATTTGATGAAACCGGTTTCTTCGTAGTGATTTTTCATCATCGTTGAATTATGCTTCACTGATGATTCCTAATAAGGACAAAACTGGTATGTAGCTATAATATCGCTTTAGGAAAGCTAACCACTTGTATTCCGAATGAATGGACTAGCAGAGACCAAAGTTTACAGCAATCCACAGAGTGTGATTTCATCAAAGTTGAATAGCTACATACCGGTTTCATCCTTGTTAGGAATAATCATTGAAGTATAATTCAACTAGGATGAAAAAACACTACAAATTCCAGCAATCACTTCCGAGTACGAAGTAAATAGAAGTGACACCTGGTGTTCAATCAACCAAGCTCCTCGCTGCGGCTACTCAGAACTATAGATCCCTACGTTTATTCTTTTTCTCTTTTTAGAATGGGACAATTTTTGAATTTCAGAATAGCTAATAACAAAAAATAATTAAGAAGATTTTCGTTTAGTGTAATAATAACAGATAGTGGGACAATTTCCAGATTTCGAATTACTAAGATTGAACACCCTAGAAGCGTACTCATTGGTGCTTGCAACCGAAATTTTGGAGATATTCCCACTCTATTTCAAAAATGACAAATGAGAGCATTGTTTTAACATATCAGGTCGGTTTTAAGATCGAAACCCCAATCATTGTTCATATTTCCCCCGTTTTTACCCAGATGAAGGAACCTCCCATTTTTATCTGGTCTTTTATATACATTTTACACTGAAATGATTCACTACTACTACCATTTCTCCTAGTGCAGGAGACATTTTACTTCTATTTTGATCGGTCGCGAAACTAATTACCCTTTAGTTCTCGTACCAGCTATGTACTCACTTCTTCCTTGCTATACATTTTCATATCGAAGGAAGATTTAAGATTGTATTGATATTGTATTGTCCAATTACTTCTTGTTTGTTATCACATTAACGGTAACCAGAAAGTACAGTTTGTTATTTTGTTTAAAGTGCGTTCGTATCTTTCAAGTAACAACTTACGCCAAAATCAACGAGAATACTGCTGGGTGCTTAAAGTTAAGTATACCCCTCTACTCATCTTCCTTTTAAAAAAACAGGGTGTAAAATTCTGGTTCTTCGAATTAAAATTATCCTGATAAAAGAATCATTTGATCCTTCGATCCATAGTATCCTGATAAATCAATCAGGTTTCAACATAATATTTTGTAGATATTTTTAAGAGTTTGGGAGAAAAAAGCCAGAAAAAAAAACACTTAAACATAGTCACGAGATATTTTCTTGCGTTAAATATTCATGATTTTCCATGGTGAATAATTTCTCTTGATCAGCTGTTCACCTCTATAATTGAATAAGTATTTTAGATAGCCTATAAACAGGGGAACAGCTGTTTTGGTGTCAAGGTTTTTTGAGCGATTCTATATAAATTTGATGTCCTGAATTCAAATAATGTATTCGTTTTTACCTATAGGAGCTCAAATTTTTTGATATACAATTTTAGAGAAATATAAGTCACATTATTTTAACTCAAATTCGTAAGTGTAGTAAAAACAAAAGTATATACGAAATTTATATTTTAGTTATATAAAATACAATATTATGCCGTACTCACAAACAAAAGAAAACATTGAAGAAATCAAATAGTCACACAACACTTCGGAAGCTTCTTTTCGCGACATTCTTGAATGGTTTTTTTAAACAGTCCCTTTTTAATCTCCAGCAGTAATCTGCCATCATGTGCATGTCCCATCTTCCTTGGTAGTGGTCCTCCATAACTTTAATATCTTGTTCCCCACTCATGTCTCCTAAATTTTCTGGAAAACGGTCTGTGTAAATAGTGTATTTTAAAACTCTTATTGCACCCTAGGGATTTGAAACTACTTAGCATCTTGTTAACCATTTCAACATAGTTTTGAGCTTTATGTTTGCCTAGAAATTTTTCTACAACTGCATCAAATGATTTCCAAGCTTCTCGTTCAGAATTGATTGATTGAATTTATGAAGGCAGGATCCTTAATAAATTGTCTCATTTGTGGGCCGTCAAATATCCCTGATTTGAGTTTTTCTGTGCTCAACTGATGCATTTTTATCTCTATATGCAAAGCAAAGCTAATTCTTATCAAGAGCCTTCACAAACTGCTTCATTAAGCCCAAATTTATATGTAACGGAGGAAGTATGATTTTTTCTATTTCAACCAGAGTGTTGTTAATGACATTCATTTCACCAACGTCCTTGTTTTCTCTTTGAGGCCAATCTTTTCTAACCCAGTGGTGTGTTTTGTCCCTACTTTCCCAGAGGCACAAGGAACACGGATATTTAGGAGTTAGTGGTTTTGAACCATCTTTATTACCATTATGTAGAAGGATATACCTTTTTAAATTCGCTTTGAACTGTCAATAAATATATGATCATCTGGAATATATTAAGAAAATCCCATATCTTTCATGAGTCCTCTAATTTCGTGACAAAATACAAGATTGTCTTCTTGAGAATAGAATGGTCGCAGATATTTTTCTCTTGTACGGTAAAAGATAATTTTGGTTCCTTGTTCCATTAATTTTTTGTCGTTTAACCTAGAAGCCAGTTCTTCAGAAGCTTCTTTCGATAAATTGAGATCCCTGGTGAGATCATTTAATTCATTTTGATAGAAGCGTTGAGGAATTGATGACGTCCCATCATAGACACTGTCAGATTCATTAGCATCAGAACTTTTATTAGCATCACAAGAGCGATCAGAGGGAAAAAAATATTCGTCATCAGACATATCTGGTAGCTGATGAAATGTTGGAATCGGTATTTCATCTATCTGAGTGCGGGGGTTAGGTCGTATTGCCGAGTCTATAAACATTGGGATAAGTCTTACTGCGGTTATTTCGACTGATCTCATTAGTATTTACTAAACAGAAATAACAATCATTGAAGTGGTTCTTTGGTTCTCACGAAACCATTGGTACGCCGAATTCTAGACATTTTGTTTTCCCGGTAGTAAATGCTCTGTACAAGTTTTACATACGAGATGCGCGCGGGACCCATGTTTTGTCCTGATCACCAAGCTCCACTCCAAAGTATCCAAGATCGCTCGCTTTACAAAGTCAGAAATTGTTTGTCTGTTTTGTTGAAACATGTATTCTCCACATATATAATAAAACACATCAGGTTGATTTATACTCCTTCTTGAACTGGAACCTGAACTAATTTTAATTCTGTTCGATAACACAAAAACAGTATTTTCTTAACATAAAATGACACGCCGAATTCGATCTACTCTCGTTAGTAAGAACGCACAAACTGACTAGACTTACCCGAGTTTGAGGACTAAAAGGGTCAGTTCAGGTACCTGATAGGCAATAGTTCCACTATTTATAGATTTACCTGGAATTCACTCAATTACAGACAATAAAACCATTGTACCTACATTATTGAATATATAATAATTTTAGAACTATCATAAATGAATATACTAAACGAAAGCCACATTGGTAGATAAGTTGATGTTTCTAAGAAAGTAGAGCTGATAGAGAAAAACTCATTGGATGTACAGATTAAGCGTCCCAAATATAGATAAAATCAGCTCTAAAATCCCAGGCACCAAATTCAATTTTTGGCGCTCTAGTTCCTCGGAACTGAATGCTTATCAATTTGCCCAGATGTCTGTAATTTTCGAATTTTTCGATGAAAATGGTCTTAAACGATTTGGTTCGACTCACTGATCAAGAATCCGTGGTCGAAAGTCATTCTGTCCGGCCGTCCGGCCAGCCGTAGGCACGATAACTCTCGAACGGAATGAGCTAGACAGTTGAAATTTTCAGAGTAGTTTCGGGAGATAAATATCTCGGCTAAGTTTGTTATTGGGCAAAATCGGACAGATGGTTTCGGAGTAACAAGAAAAAAAATTTTTTTTACCAAACAAATTCCAAATTATTTTTTTTTCAATAAGCAGTTTTATCAGAAGAATCCAATGATATCATTTTCAACTCTAACAAGCTAATACTATCGGAGATATGATTTTTCAAAATTTTAATAAACAATCGCGTTTTTACGTTTTCACAGAATTATATAATTATTGTATGTATGAATTGTCATAATGTCAACTTATTTTCCTAAGAGATGACATTGTCTAGTTCCTTGCTAATAGTTGGTTCGAGAAACGTCAAAATCAACTTAGAGAGACAAGGGTAAAAAACCGTCAAATAAACCCCCATGTGGCGATTTTATGTCGAAAAGAGAAAATTAAGAATATATATATCCCAAGTAAGTACCGACGTTTTATTCTAATACCGAAGATCGACAAGATCGTACGAGGAGCCCGATAGCCGGTGTGTCTACACAGTTGGGGTTTCGGAACGAGAGAAGGCGGGCTCAAATCCCGGAAAGGGAATTACACTTTTTGGCGCTCTAGTTCCTCGGAACTGAGTGCTTATCAATTTTTATTTAAGATGTAGTTTCACCATTAAATTCGGAAATATGATTTTTCTAAATTTCAATAATGAATCGTACGTACTTCTATGTTTTCACAGAATGCTATAATTATTCTATCTAAGCTTTATTATATGATCTGTGTTCATAATCGTACATTTCATCCTGTTCTATAAGAAAGAGTCAAATTCATTTCAGCTATTTTAATTTGATTTCTTCCATGGTGCAGTTCTCATTCTCAGATTGCTCATTTAATCTTGATAAATAAACTATTATTTGAATTTAATTTCCTTTATGATGCAGTTCTTTCATAATAATACATTGATTTAATTCCCAACTCTGAGAAACCAATACTTTCGGAGATATAATTTGTCTGTTTGAACTAGAGCGCCAGAAAGCTCCTGTCCACAGGGCTTGAACCCATTTTTTTTTCTTGCACTGTGATTATTTATGATTTTCCATGGTGGATAATTTCTATTGCTCGATTTTTTCTCTTTGTAATTGAATGGGTATTTCAGATAGCCTCTTGATTAGTTACCATCATTGTCGATATCAAATAACTCCTCCAAATGTAATGACTGAAAATCTGTAGTGGCACTCGACGATTTTTCCACCTCGTGAACGACCTTAATCTCTCAAAACCAATTCGCTTTCAACACAACAGTGAAAGGCCTGATATTCAAAAGAAAACCGGTCACGGCAGGCTATTCGCAGTCGGCCAACAGACCATCCACCATGAAATGATGTTCCACGGCTTACAAACGAGCATCTCAGTACATTACCTCCCAACAAAGCTTCCAAAGCAGATTTCCAACACGTAACGCAGTTCGACCCACGCCGACCCTCACTCGACCTCTGCCAGATTTCGTTTCCGGTCCTCGTTCGCTGACACCTATCACTATATATTACAAACATTTCCCTCGCTATTCCCTTTCAATTAAATGACACCGAAACGTAGGTTATATTATGCAGGTTCGGGTCATGCAGGGAATCATCTCGGACAACTTCCCTTCAGATTGTTCCTTCGCGAATCATATTCCTTTGTCAGGGACGGGCCGAAGCCAAATTTATGGAGGGTGGGTAAAGAGCATCCAAAATTGTCCAACTGTGGATTGAAGTATTAGACAACTGAAGATGAAGAGGGGTATGAATTATCCGACTGCTTCGAAATTTTTCCGACTACTTTGAATTTTATCCAACTGCTTCGAAATTTTTCCAACAGCTTTGAAATGTTTCCTACTACTTTGAAATTTTTCCAATTGCTTTCATAATTTGCCAACTCCGGTCAACATGGGAAAGGGGCCAACCCTATCCCCCCTTAGGCCCGTTTATGACCCCATCCTCCCCCTTAGACGCGTTCCTGAACATCTAAACTCGTTTTCCGAAATTCAAACGTATCTTTTTTTCGCGTATGTTCTGAGGAACATCGCGCTATCATTCTGCCCAAATGCCTGTAATTTTCGAATTTTTGCCCGAAAATAGTCTCAAACGATTAGGTTCAACTCAGTGATGAATAATTGGAGGTCAAATTTGATTATTTCCGGTCGGCCGTCCGGCCGTTGCCATGATAACATGAGAACGAAATGAGATAGCAACTTAGAATTTTCAGGGTAGGTGGCGCGTCCAAATAAGACGGACAAGTTCGTAAATGGGCATAATCTGACCAACGGTTTCCGAGTAATAATTTTGTTTTCATCCAATACAAAACCGATCGAATTGAAACTTGGTGTGTAGTTGCATAATACAAACATAAGGAAGTTTGTGAAATTTTGTGAGAATCGTATGACTAGAAAATTTTAAAAAAATCATTAAAAAATATTATTTATGTCACGATAACCTTAAAATGGAAAGAGATAGCGATTTGCAATTTTTAGGTTAGGATGTGCATCGGAATGCTACATTTGAGATATAATAGGTATAATAGGCCAAACGGTTTTGGAGTTATACCCATCTGAAATTCGGTTATTATTTCCTCAATAACTCGAAATATACAAAACCGATCCAGTTAAAACCACGGTATTAGTATGAAAAATACCGACACAAAGATTCTACCAAAATTTTGTGAACATCGTATCACGAAATTTTTTTTTAAAAATCATTGAAAAAAATTCTCTATATCAGATTAACTATTCGTCCGATATCGCTGAAATTTTGCTTAATCTTCTGCCAAGTTTCAAGTTCGAACACGATCGGATCTATATTGTTGGTGATCCGAGCAGCCTTGTGTGTGAGTTCAGCCGCTGGATGGGTGACCGTTAACGATAACTTTCGAACGAAAGGAGATAGTGACTTGCAATTTTCAGGGTCGGTTGCGCATCCGAATGGAAGAGTTGAGTTCGTTGTTGGGCATTATCAGCCCAACGGTTTCGGAGTTATACCCATCTGAAACATTATTACCTTGAAAACTCCAAAAATATAGACTTCATTGAATTGAAGCTTAGTAACTAGTACAATATCGACATAAAGACATGTGTAAATTTTTTTAAAGAATTAGGAAAAAAAATTGGTTCAAGCACTTACGTGAAGTCAGGAGCTTTTGCGCGTACGTTCTATTGTCCATTCTCCTGTATTGGACACTCTCAATCGAGTTTACTATGGTAAATTCGATTAAAAGTGTCCAATACAGGAGAATGGACAAGAAAACATACCCGCAAAACTCCAAAAATCAAAAACAAGTAACAAATCCAAGATAACAAAAATGCTGTTCCCCAGTGTTATTGAATTCTACGTACTACGAGGCATATACGGTACTAAAATTTTCATTTTTGGCGCTCTAGTTCCTCGGAACTGAGTGCTTATCAATTTGCCCAAATGTCTGTAATTTTCGAATTTTTCGATGGAAATGGTCTTAAATAATTTGGTTCGACTCACTGATCAAGAATCCGTGGTCGAAATTCATACTGTTCGGCCGGTCCGTCCGTCCGGCCGGCCGTAGGCACGATAACTCTCGAACGGAATGAGCTAGACAGTTGAAATTTTCAGAGTAGGTTTGAGAGATAAATATCTCGGCTAAGTTCGTTACTGGGCAAAATCGGACAGATGGTTTCGGAGTAACAAAAAAAAATTTTTTTTTTACTGAACAAATTCCAAATTATATTTTTTTCAATAAGCAGTTTTACCATAAGAATCCAATAATATCATTTTTAACTCTAACAAGCTAATACTTTCGGAGATATGATTTTTCAAAATTTCAATAATAAATCGTATTTCACAGAATGATATAATTATTCTATGTATGAATTGTCATAATGTCAACTTATTTTCCTGAGACCTGACATTATCTAATCAATCGAAGAATTATGAGAATAAAGTGTATTCCGAAATGTGAGCGAAGTGAGAAAAAACTCAGTTGTTTGCTCCGAAATTAGTTTTTGCGCGCGTGTTCCGCAAGGAACAGCGTGCTATCATTTCGTCACAATGTCTGTATTTTTCGATTTTTTTTTCGAAAATGGTCTCAAACGATTGGGTTCGACTCCCTGATGAAGAATTCGAGGTCAAATTCAATTCTGTCCGTCCGGTCCGGCCGGCCGGCCGGTCCGGCAGTTAGCTAGATAACTCTCTAACGGAACGACTTAGAGCGTTGAAATTTGCAGGGTAGCTTCGTAGCGTAAATATCTCGGACAAGTTCGTTAACGGGCGAAATCGACCGAGCGGTTTCGGAGTTAAGGCCGTTCTTAGTAAAAACGTTTTTTATGAATATTTCCGGAACCGATCACTCGATCTTTTTGATATTTGGCACCAGATTGTAGAATCATGACCTTTATATGCCTGCGAAGTTTGTGTTGAACGGACGGCCCTAAAGTGGCAAAAAAAAATTTTGAAAATTTGAATATTTTGTTTTCACGATAACTCGAAAAATACTGATCTGATTAAATTGAAACTCAGTAGTTAGATGCAAAAGACCAAAGCAAACACTAGTGCAAAATTTCGTGAAGATCACGTGACATGAAAAAAAAAAAAAAAAGCACTGACGTGAAGTCAGTACTCTTTGGCGCGCGTGTTCACGGTGGCTAATTTGAATTGAATGATGAGTACTTCAAGCTCAGTGGATAGAGCGAGCCGAAGATCTACCCAAAGGATAGTGGACACCATTCACTGTCGGTTAAAAAATTAACAGTGCTGTATCTAAGCTGCCATCAGGATAGAGTAACAAAGTTGGAAAAGAACACAAGTGTCTCTCCTTAGTCGCACAAGCTCCTAGAAGATTTGGGAGGGTCAGTATAATCCTAATCATGTTTATAGCACGCGCGCCAAAGCAGATTGACTTTTTACACTTTTTCTTTCATTGTTAAGTCAATCTGCTTTTGCGCGCGTGCTATAAATATGATTAGGATTATACTGACCCTCCCAAATCTACTAGGAGCTTGTGCGACTAAGGAGAGTCCCTTGTGTTCTTTTCCAACTTTGTTACTCTATCCTGATGGCAGCTTAGATACAGCACTGTTAATTTTTGAACCGACAGTGAATGGTGTCCACTATCCTTTGGGTAGATCTTCGGCTCGCTCTATCCACTGAGCTTGAAGTACTCATCATTCAATTCAAATTAGCAACCGTGAACACGCGCGCCAAAGAGTACTGACTTCACGTCAGTGCTTTTTTTTTTCTCAGAAAAGTCTTACATTTCGGAACGGAACATGAAGTAAGAGATCTGAGAGTAGTGAGACTGCTTTTCATCCATAGACATAGAATGCAAATAGAATGTAAATATTGAAAGCATAATTCTGTAGTTCGAGAGAGGACCATATTTGGTGAGCGTAGATCAGGAAATTTTTGATCGATTACAAGTTAATTTTTCATTATTACTTGTCTTTCATACATGTTTTATGAAATATCTACTATTTGTAGGTACTTTAAACCTATTTTGGGCAATTGTCATACGAAACTTGTTGGCGCTCTAGTTCCCCGGAACTGGAGTGCTTATCAATTTGCCCAAATGTCTGTAATTTTCGAATTTTTCGATGAAAATGGTCTTGAACGATTTGGTTCGACTCACTGATCAAGAATCCGAGGTCGAAATCGATTGTGTCCGGCCAGCCGACCGGCCGGCCGTAGGCACGATAACTCTCGAACGAAAGGAGTTAGCGAATTGAAATTTGCAAGGTGAGTTTGGAGCGTAAATATCTCGGACGAGATGGGCGAAATCCATCGAGCGGTTTCGGACTTATGGCCGATTAGAGTAAAAATATTTTTTATCAATATTTCCGAAACCGATCACTCGATTTATCTAAAATTTAGCATCAAATTGTAGAATCATGACCTTTATACGCTTGTGAAGTTTTGTATTGACCAGATTACCGCAAAGTGTCAAAAAAAAATTTTGAAAATTTAAAAAAAAGTTTTTCTACAATAACTCTCGAACGGAATGAGCTAGGTAGTTGAAATTTTCAGAGTAGGTTAGGGAGATGAATATCTCGGTTAATTTCGTTATTGGGCAAAATTGCCAGATTTATTCGATTTCTTCCATGGTGCAGTTCTCATTCTCAGATTGCTCATTTAATCTTGATAAATAAACTAGTATTTGAATTGAATTTCCTTTATGATGCAGTTCTATCATATGAATACATTGATATAATTCTCAACTCTGAGAAACCAATACTTTCGGAGATATAATTTGTCTGTTTGAACTAGAGCGCCAGAAAGCTCCTGTCCACAGGGCTTGAACCCATTTTTATTGAAAATAATTTCTCAACGATAAACCAGGCTTGCTCGAATCAGATGTTTCATGAAACTGGTACTAGCCCCCAGGCTTCAATAGTTGACTCTGTATCACATCAAGCAACTGACATCGAAATTCAACGGATATCATTTTGGGAGAATCATCCCAGACGGGGCCCTTCCAAAGTGTTCACTTCTGAATCCGCTTCCGTCGTTAAATGGAAAATAAATTGTTTCGCTATGTTAAATGGGGGTAGAGGATAGGAATTGGTTGTCAGAACCAGGAGTTTGTTCAAGTAAGTTTCTAATTGGAATGATGAGAAAATATTGCACTATTCAAATAGGGAATATATACAGCTATTCTCAAGGTTTCCTGTCGAAAACAAACTCACCTCTATGAAAAGGCATCTGTGTGATGATAACTGGGAGTGGCTTACACCCTTCCCTTTCAATTACCAATAAAATGTTTTGACTGTATGCTCTTCATGCGGAATGATCGCACAAGATGCACTACTAATATGTATCTTAGCGTTATTAAAAGGGAACTATTATTTCTACCAAATGCGATATTTTGGCGACATCTGGAGATCTCTAAAACAGCTGAACATTTTTGCGCGCATGTTCTGGGGAGCAGCGTGCTATCATTTAGCCAAAATATCTGTAACTTTCGAATATTTGGCCGAAAATGGTCTCAAACGATTAGGTGCCACTCATTGATGAAGAACCCGAGGTCAAACTTGGCAACGGAAAGAGATAGCGACTTGAAATTTTCAGGGTCGGTGGTTCGTTAATGACCCCAAAGATTTCCGAGTACAATTTATTTTTCAACCAATACAGATCCGATAAAATAGAAACTTGTTGACTGGTTGTAAAATACCGACATAAAAACGTATTGTAAGGAACGTATCGCAAACAAATTATTAAGAAATATTATTTATTTCACGATAACTTGAGAACGGAAAGAGATAGCAACTAGCGATTTTAAGGGTAGGTTGCGCATTCGAATGCAACATTTGAGTCTGTCAATATTTTTTGCGTATGAACACTATTAAACCAGACGGGGCAACAATATTCAGCAGCAGAAAAAATCAAGGCTAAGGCTGCCGTTCGAAGAGCAGCTGCATCAGCACCCCATGAAGTACCAGCTAATTTCTGCAGAATATTATTTCTTGTTTTCAACTTCAGACGCTTGTCATCTAAATGGGCTTTGAAGAGGTTTCCAGTTCCACTCCTAGGTATTTAGGATTTAAATTATTTCTCAACAAAGAATCACCGAAGGTTTCACTCAATGTTCTATATTGTTGAGGATTTTTCAGATGAAAGCAAGAAACCTCAGTTTTGGATTCGGACATAAACGCCACTCAAATTGTAAATTTTTCAGGATTTCTAAATCAGCAGATAGATTATTTTCTATACTTTGGAAATCAGCATGACGAAATACAAGCGCAATGTCATCAGCGTATATGAATTTCTCAGAGGAAGTAGCAGAAATAGTACGCAGATATAAATTGAAAAGGAGAGATGCTAAAAATGAATTTTGTGGGAGACCATTATTTAATATTCTGAAGTTACTACTATTATTATCAGCAAAAACACGAAACCTTCTATCTGTGAGCATATTTCCGAGTAAACGAATTTTTCCACAAATCAAATGGGTATAGTTTTAAAATCAAACCATCTTCCATACCATGTCATATGCTGCCGACAAATCCACAAATGCTGTTCCTGTTTTTATTTTATTATTGAACCCTGTTTCGATAAAAGTAATAAGACAAAGAACCTGATCACAACAATTCCTATTATTCTAAAAAGTCTTTTATAGGCGATTCTATCAGAACTGCATCATAAAAAAAAATTAAATTCAGAAACTGCATCATAATAGAAATTAAATTGTAAAAAGTATCATTTACAAAAAAACAAGAGATCCAAAAATTAATAATCCGAAACCACCAGATCGATTCTACCCAATAACGAACTTATCCGAGATATTCCTCAAATTCAGTCTCAAAATTATATGATATCAATTGAAACTTAGCCAATATTCCAGTTTTGGTTTTACTGGAGATATTCTGAACCCAATTTGATTTACTATATATATTTATATATAGTATAATAGTAAAATAGTAATATATGTCCATCATGGATTATATCCTATAATCTTCATAATTATACGATAGCTGAGGCTATTTCATGGGTCATTTTGCATTCAGTCATACTTTGTTTTCTAGAACAGGGAACAGGAGGGGTATTTTATGTCATGAGTAACGAACCAGAAATAAATATGACATGTCTGTTTTAGGTAGATAATATGACATGCATGATCACAGATCATGTAATTCATAGATTCATAGAATTACAGCATTCTGTGAAAAAATAGAATTACAATTTATTATTGAAATTTTGAAAAATCATTTCTCCGCAAGTATTAGCTTGTTAGAGTTGAGAATGATATCAATAGATTGTTATGATTAAACGGCATCTTAAAAGAATTGAATTGGAAATTTGTATTGTGAAATTTTTTTTTCCGTTAGTCCGAAACCAATTCTGCCCAATAACGAACTTACCTGAGATATTCATCTCCTAAACCTATTTTTATGACAAATCATATCTCCGAAAGTATTGGTTTATCAGAGTTGAGAATAATATCAATGGATTCTTATGATAGGACTTCATCATGAAATAAATTGAATTCAAATAGGATGTCACTTCATCATGAAAGAAATTAAATTCGAACAAGAGCGCCAAAAACGACGAACTTACTCGTGATATTCATTCCTCAAATCCACTCTGAAAATTGTATTACATATATCAATTGAAACTTAGCCAATATTTGAGTTTTGTTTTTACTTGAGCTATTCTGGACACATTCTGATAAACCTACCAAAGTTAATATTTCCTTCATCATATGGATTATCCACGGGCATTAAAATATCACTAAAAACTAAATTATCATATTATAATCCTCATAATTCTTCGATAGCTGAAATGAATTTGAGTCTCTTATATAGGAAAACAAGATGACATGTACTAGTATGAACACAGATCATATAATAATTAATACATAAAATAATTATAGCATTCTGTGAAAACATTGAAGTACGATTTATTATTGAAATTTTGAAAAATCGTATCTCCGGAAGTATTAGCTTGCTAGAGTTCAAAATTATATCAGAGGATTTTTATGGTAAAACTGCATCTTAAAAAAATTGAGTTTGAAATTAGTAATGTAAAAAAAATTGTATTCGTTACTCCGACACCCTCAGGCCGATTAAGCCCAATAACGAATTGAAAGGAGATATTTATCTTCCAAACCTATTCTGAATATTTCAACTGTCTCATTCCGTTCGAGAATCATTTTGTTAATGGCCGGCCGGACAGAATCGATTTTGACCTCGGATTATTGATCAGTCAGTCGAACCAAATCTTTTTAAGACCATTTTAATCCAAAAATTCGAAAATTACAGAGAATCGGACAAATTGATAAGCACTCTGTCCCGACGAACAGGAGCGCCAAAAATTTGAAGTCGTGGAAGAGTTCGGTACCTATATGTATCCACTCCAACTATGGACAAGCGCGCCAAAGCAGCCTGACCCACGTCAGTGCTTTACCAAATTTTGATTCTAATCTACCACCTTCCTCAGCAGTTTAATGGATTAATTCCTATTTCTTGAGTTTCAAACGTTCTCAAACCGATAAAACAATTTGCAGGAGTAACAATTTATCGGTGGTCTTGCTGATCTTCCCCAACTTCAAAGTCATTAGGCATTCCCTACCTAGCGGGAATCCTATAAAAAACCAATCTCGCGTAGAAGTAGGCTTGGGGTTCACCGAGATCAATAAAAAGCACGGAAGATCAGATTAACCATTCGAGATGTATGGAGTAAGTGAATGTGTGGGTAATGTATTCGACCGGGGAAGAGGAAGAGATTTGTTTCGATGGTGCGGATTCGGCTGCGAGCGTATCGGATATCGCTACACGGAGACGTCTTCCCGGTCGCTCTCGTACCAGGAAAACGATCCGGATTGAATTGGAAAATAGAAAGCCGTGTGCGAATTGCCCATAAGAAATTTACAAGTCCAATTCAACTTCCCCTCCAGAGCTATGGGGGTCCGGATGTAGTTGTTTTTCGCTGCATGGAAAAATTGGAGATTCCATGCATTTTTCACTATCTAAATTGAGCTCATGAGAGAGGAACACAGAATGAGATGATTAAGCTGGTTCGCTTTTCAGGGAACAATATTTTCGATAGTTTCGGTTTAAAATTCCAGCTTGATGGTACGGATAAAATCTCCAACAACGAACACTCTCGGGGAATATATTGGTTGTTAAAAGCCCTGTGACGGGACCTTTGGCGGTCTCGTTCAAACTATGACAAATCATATCTCCGAAAGGATTGGTTTCTCACAGTTGGGAAAGATATCAATGGATTCCAATGATAGAACTGCATCAAAAAAGAAATTGAATTAAAACATCATAAAAGAATTTTATTCAACAAGAGTGCCAAAAATTATTAATCTAAAACCAACAGACCAATTCTACCCAATAAGGAACTTATCCGAGATATTCATTCCCCAAATCTACTATGAAAATTATATTATATCAATTGAAATATTCTGAACCCAAATTGGTTTAACTTACAAAAGTATATATTTCCATTATCATCATATGAAGTATACAAGATATATCGACGATCACTGAGGTTATTACGTTGGTCATTTTGCATTCAATCATACTTTGTTTAACATGTCTGTTATCCACAGAACACTAATAGCTCTTATCTGTAGATGACATGACAATGACAAAATCGATGACTTAATTTGTAAACCTGCTAACTCCAAAAATGAAAATACCTTTCCGGAAATCGAAATAACTTTTTTGATTTGATTCAATTTCTATTTCAGAATTTTGTTGCTACCTATTCTACATAGATGGAAATATAGCACTGTCTGATCAAGAAAAGTACTTCATTTAACACATAATCATGGATTTCTAGCCTACACTGACTTAGAAACTTAAATTTTCGTAGAATAGAGTTAGCTAGTATGCACTCTAAGCCATCGAAATGTATTAACACAGATGACATTCATAGATACGGACGTTAATTTTCGATGCAGCATTCTGCGAAATCATAGAGTTGCGATTTAATATTGAAATTAATTTTTCACCGAAAGTATTAATTTTTTCGAGTTGAGAATGATATCAATGGATTCTTATGATGAAACTGCATCTTAAAAAAATTATATTCGAAAGTTGTAATGTAAAGAAAAATGTTTTCTTCGTTACTCCGAAGCCATCTGGCCGATTTTATACAGTAACGAACTTAATCAAGATATTTATCTCCCTAACCTACTCTGCAAATATCAACTGTCTAGCTCATTTCGTTCGAGAGTTATCGTGTCTATGGCCGGACCGGCTGGACAGAATCGATTTTGACAAGGATTCTTGATCAGTGAGTCGAACCAAATCGTTTGATACCATTTTCAGCAAAAAATTACATACATTTGGGCAATTTTGGCACTCTGTTCCGAGGAGCAAGAGCGCCAAATAGGTATCTTGAGACAACTAATGATGACATGAACAGGATAGCCAATGTATATTGGTTAGCGCATCATAGGATTACAGTGCTCTGAACAATACTTTCCAACACCTTAAGGAAATTATCACCACGATGGATGATAATGGGACGTTGAACCCTTAACCGGTGACGTGGAGTCACTCAGACTTCTTGTGATTTAAATATATCAAAATCTCTTGAAACTTTTAAGCGATAGTTACGCGCCATCTAGTACCTAAGTTATCATTAAAGGATACTGTGGGAGGTATACTCATTATTGAAAGGTTTTTTTTCTGGGTTTTCTCTCCCAAACTCTGAAAAATATCTATAAAATAAAAATTTATTATTTTGTGATTTGCTTCTGCGTAAGAAACACAATATATTTGTCCAAAGCAATCAATTGAACAATGTTGCCGAAACAACATCAACGAAGAAACAACTATATCGTAACGTTTCGGAGTCTATATCAGATTCCTTCGTGAGACGCTTAATGAAAATCTTTAGAATTATTTTTTTGATAGTTATTTTGTGAAATCAAATAGCAAAATAATTCTAAAGATTTTCATTAAGCGTCTGACGAAGGCGTCTGATATAGACTCCGAAACGTTACGATATATTCTTCGATGATGTTGTTTCGTTGTTGTTTGTTAGGCAACATTGTTCAATTGATTGCTTCTGACAAATATATTGTGTTTCTTACGCAGAAGCAAATCATAAAATAATTAATTTTTATTTTATAGATATTTTTCAGAGTTTGGGAGAGAAAACCCAAAAAAAACCTTTCAATAATCATCTAGTACCTTCCTAGAAATGGGGAAAGTCCATTTTCACTGCTTTATCGTCAATATTCAATCAACCATCTTCGTGTAAACAAACCCTCGGAGTCAGAGAGACTCCACATAACCGTTAATGTATTATTTTGCGACGGAAAAGCATACCATAGATAACCATCCAGAAACTGGAAAACTTGAAATGATTAACTTTTATAATATGACAAAGGGAGGTGGAGATGCCCTTGACGAAAAATGAACCATTTATAACTCATCCAGGAGAACACAGCGTTGTTTCATAAAATACTTGATATCAGGCACAGCCAACACATACAGAATGTACGGGTGTTACAAAAATAATCAACCATTACGGAGAAAAGATTTTATGAAGACTTTAGCAAAGAGTTTAGTTCGTCCCCACATGAGAAGACGCTATGAACACATTTTAGTTCCGGTGGTGAAAAAAATTAAGACAATTTTTTTCAATTATCTTTTCCGATTTCTATGTATTGTTGTTTTTTATGTTTGATAATTACTTTTGATTTCCCAAAAAATATGATGTTCCTTTATCGTTCTATTGAATATCAAAATTTAGTTCTGTTATATATTTAGATGTTCGAAATATACGTACATATTTCACTTATTGTTATTTTTTAAACTCAACGATGTTTTTTTCGAATATTTTATGTGTCAAATGCAGTATTTTCCAAAGTTGAAAACGAATTCAGGTACAAATATCTTCTTAAACAGGTAAATGAGATATAAGTAATAGCTGTTTTTACTAACGAAGTCCAGTTTTGACACTAGTCAAAATTTAGTTAAGGAATCTGTGAGAGTCCATGTCACTCTCCGCGTAACTAAAATGGCACGTCACCCGTTACGGGTTAAGCAGAAAGAATCCAACCCACAAATTCTAGTTTTGAGGTATTTCAACTTGAAGTAAGTAAAACACTATTTTTTACGCGGATGTTCCGGGGATCATCGCGTTATCATTTTGCCCAAATGTCTGTATTGTTCGAATTTTTTGCCGAAAATGTTCTCAAACGATTAGGTTCGACTCACTGATGAAGAATTCGAGTTCAAATTTGATTCTGTGCGGGCGGCCGTTGCCACGATAACTTGAGAACGGAAAAATATAGTGGCTTGAAATTTTCAGGGTGATGCGTCCAAATATGACGGACAAGTTCGTTAATGGGCATAACCGATCTAACGGTTTTCGACTGATAATTATGTCATCAACCAATACAGATCCGATTGAATTGAAACTTGGTAGCTAATTGTAGAATACTGCGACATAGACGATTGTGAAATTTTGTGAGAATCGTAACACTAGAAAATAAATTTTTTTTTTTTAAATATTATGATTTGTGTCATGATAACCTGAGAACCGAAAGAAAAAGCGACTTGCAATTGTGACTTGCATCTGAATTCAGAATTTGGGTTTTTTAATGGGCATTAGCGGCAAAACGGTTTTGTTATACATATCTGAAATTTGGTTGTTATTTCCTCAATAATATGAATGGTAATTAATTAGTTTGTAGAATGCCGGCACGAAAATTCAAGCAAAACTTCGTGAGGGTTGCATAACTGAATTTTTTTTTAAAAATCATTGAAAATCGTTGAAATAAATTTTATATATCAGAAACTATTCCGACATTGCCGAAATTTTGCTAGAGCCTTCAAAACCTAACTTCACTTCGAAGTTCGAACACGATCGGATCTATATTGTTGGAGATCCGATTGTGTTAGTTAAGTAGCTGGTTGGGTGATCGTTGCCTCGATAATTTTCGAAGGAAAATAGATAGGGACTTGAAATATTCAGCGTAGGTTGCGCATCTGATATGGAGAGTTAAGTTTGTTGTTGGCATAATCGGCCAAACGGTTTCGGAGTTATGCCCATCTGGAATATTATTTTCTCGATAACTCAAAAAATACAGACCTGATCGAATTGAAACTTGCTACTCAACTGTAGAATATCGACGTAAAGACGTATGTGAAATTTTGTGAGAATCGTACCACTAAACATTTCTAAAAAAATTACGAACAAATATTATGCATCTCACGATAACTTGACAACGGAAAGAGATAGTGACTTTCGGGGTAAGTTGCGCATCCGAATGCGACATTTAAGTTCGGCATTGGCATAATCGGCCAAATAGTTTTGGAGTTATACTGAAATCTGAAATTTTGTTTTTATTTCCTCTATAACTCAAAATATATAAATCTAATCCAATTAAAACTCCCAGATTACTTGTAGAATGCCAACCCCCTAGTTACTTGAGGCGTGAGTTTTTCGTATTTCAATTCCCATAGAATACATATGTCAGAATTAAAAATTATGGGATCTTAGACGATGCTAATTTCCATTAAGAGTGTCCAATAGAGATGTATAGACAATAAAAAATAGAACATGCGCGCGAAATCTCCTAAGTTTTCGTCAGTGCTTGAACCAATTTTATAAATACAGATCCGATCGAATTTAAATCTAGTACGGCTTAAAGATTCATACAGTATTTCGTGAGGGATGTGTGAGGCGTGAATAGACAGAAGAACATGCGCGCAAAAGCTGCTGACTTAACGTCAGTGCTAGAACCAATTTTTTCTTCGTGATTTTTTTTTAAATTTTCTAGGGGTACGTTTCTCACAAAATTTTACACAAGTCTTTATAATGCATATCCAACAACTAGTTATCAAGCTTCAATTCGACCGAGTCTATATTTTTTGAATGATCGCAGAAGTGATATTCCAGGTGGGCCTATTATTACCAAAAACGAACTCAACTATCCCATTCGGATGCGCAACCTTCCCTGAAAATTGTCCCTATCTCCTTTCGTTCGAAAGTTATCGAGGCAACGGTCACCCATCCAGATACTGAACTCACACAAGGCTGCTCGGATCTCCAACAATATAGATCTGGTCGGGTCCAAACTTAGAACGTGTTAGCAGAGTGAGGTTCTGCAGGCTCTCGCAAAATTTCAGCG
Source organism: Halyzia sedecimguttata (assembly GCA_937662695.2). Lineage (NCBI taxonomy): Eukaryota > Metazoa > Arthropoda > Insecta > Coleoptera > Coccinellidae > Halyzia > Halyzia sedecimguttata. The sequence continues at coordinate 63,917,604 of OW569415.2, read as the reverse complement.
ATGTCGGACGAACAGTTTCTGATATATAGAAATTTTTTCAATGATTTGCTATGATTTTTTAAAAATTGTTTTGTGATGCGAACCTCAAAAAATTTCACAAGAATTTTCGCGTAGGCATTCTACAACTAATAACCATATTTGAATTGGATCGGTCTTGTATTTTTCGGGTTATTGAGGAAATAATAACAAAATTTCAGATGGGTATAACTCCAAGTCGCTATCTCTTTCCGTTCTCAGGATATTGTGACACGAATAATATTTTTTAATAATTTTCTTAACATTTTCTAGTGACACGACTCTCACAAAAGCCCTTAGGTTTGTATTCTACAACTACTCACCAAGTTTCAATTCGATCGGATGTGTATTGGTTGATAACAAAATCATTACTCGATAACCATTACGTCGATTATGCCCATTAAAGAACGTGTCAGTCGTATTGAGATGCGCCACCTACCCTGAAAATTTCGCCATCTCTTTCCACTTTCAAGTTATCGTGGCAACGGCTGGATGACCGGTCGGACAGAATCAAATTTGACCTCGAATTCTTTAGGGAGTCGAACCCAAACGTTTGAGACCATTTTCGGCAAAAAATTCTAAAATTACAGAAATTTGGACAAAATGATAACGCGATGTTCCTCAGAACATACGAGCAAAAATGAACGTTCATGAGAATAGAGGATAGTACACCGGCGCGTTGGAGTAGGAAACATGGAAAATAAACGAAACTACATCATAATAATGGACTACCGCCCGAATATAGACCAATCTCGACAGAAATTCTTTCACGCCTTCCCTGAGAACGTTCAATCACACATCCAGGAAACCTGTATTCTTTTCCTAATTTCACGAAATTACTCTATGAAATATTCATAACACTCCAAGAATGGAGCAAATGAAAACCTGACAACGCCAAAGCCCAAAAATATTTCATTTCTGTAGAGGTAACGAGTAATGCGCCAGGCTCTCGCGCAATGAATTGTTCAGTGCATCTTCTTGTAACAGATCAGAAATTCAGGCTGTAAAAATTTCATTCCATAAGAAGGAATTCCAAGATAGAATCGCTGCTTCTTTGACGCGTTTTCTTTCGATTCACTTGGAGGTATACAGAGTGGAACTAATGAAGGATGGATTTGAGATGTGCATGTTTATTCTGTTGGAAAAACAGAGCTCCTTAACGTGAAATGGATGAAATTTTATCCATTTGATTCACTTCAGTTTATTTTGTATTTTCTCTACCCATATTTAACCGACAAACATAATTAGTATTTGTGCTTCTGAGATATCGATATTCATCAGGATTTAGATTAAATGTACGCATTATTAAAATGTTTCTTTCTGGGTTTTCTCTCACAAACTCTGAAAAATATCTATAAAATAAAAATTGATTATTTTGTGATTTGCTTCTGCGTAAGAATTACAAGATACTTGTCAGAAGCAATCAATTGAACAAAGTTGCCTAACAAACATCAACGAAACAACATCAACGAAGAAACAACTATATCGTAACGTTTCGGAGTCTATATCAGACTCCTTCGTCAGACGCTTAACGAAAATCTTTAGAATTATTTTGTTGATAGTTATTGTGAAATTCGAGAATTGTGACATTAACTATCAACAAACTAATCCTAAAGATTTTCGTTAAGCGTCTGTCGAAGGAGTCCGATATAGACTTCGAAGGTTACGATATAGTTATTTCTTCGTTGATGTTTGTTAGGCAACATTGTTCAATTGATTGCTTCTGACAAGTATCTTGTATTTTTTACGCAGAAGCAAATCACAAAATAATTAATTTTTATTTTATAGATATTTTTCAGAGTTTGGGAGAGAAAACCCAGAAAGAGACCTTTTAATAATGAGTATACCTCCCACAGTATCCTTTAATGATTACTTAAATGTACGCAATTGAGTTAAGACAAGGGTCGATAATTTTTGAAACAAAAAAAAATTATAGTATGATGAAACCCGTTGTAAAAGGGAATGAATATAACAAAAATGGAAGGGAAAATATTTACGGGTGATCTGAGGTCGGAAAGTTTTCAAGGGTAAAAAACGGTTTTTCTCGATTTTCGGCAAAACTATGGAGTCCTATGGAAAGAAGTTTAACTGCAAAGTTGTAGATAATAACAAGATCTAAAACTATTAAATTCATACTTCACATAACCTCAAAATTCAAAAGTTTTTAGTTTTAGGCGCTATTGTTCCTCGGAACAGAGTGCTTATCAATTTGCCCAAATGTCTGTAATTTTTCAATTTTTGGATGAAAATGGTTGAAACGATTTGGTTCTACTCACCGATCAAGAATCCGTAGTCGAAATCAATTCTGTCCGGCCAGACGGCCGGCCGTAGGCACGAAAACTCTTGAACGAAAGAGTTAGAGGATTGAAATTTGCAGAGTAGGTTTGGAGAGTAAATATCTCGGACGAGTTCGTTAACGGACGAAACCTACCGAGCGGTTTAGGAGTTATGGCCGTTTTTAGTAACAACATTTTTTATGAAAATTCACGGAACCGATCACTCGATCTATCTGAAATTTAGCATCAAATTTTAGAATCATGACCTTCATACGCATGCGTCTTGTATCGATCCGATTACCGCAAAATGGAAAAAAAAATCGAAATTTGTTAAATTTTGTTTCTACAATAACTCTCGAACAGAATGAGCTAGGCAGTTGAAATTTTCCCAATAGATATGGGAGATAAATATCCCAATTGAGTTCCTTATTTGGCTTAATCTGCCTGATGGATTCGGAGTAATGAAAAAAACTCTAACAAACTAATACTTTCGGAGATACGATTTTTCAAATTTTCAATGATAAATCGTACTTCTATGTTTTCAAAGAACGCTATAATTATTCTATCTATGAATTATTATATGATCTGTGTTCATACTCGTTCAAGTCATCTTATTTTCCTATACAAGAGAGTCAAATTCATTCTAGCTATCGTAGAATGATGAGGATTAAAATATGATAATTTAGTTTTTGGTGATAATTTAATGCCCGTGGATAATCCATATGATGATGGAAATATCTACTTTGGTAATTTTATCATAATGGATTCGGGATAGCTCCCGTAGAAACAAAACTCAAATATTGCCTAATTTTCAATAGATATAATACAATTTTCAGAGAGGATTTGAGGAATGAATATCTCGGGTAAATTCAGCGTTTTTGGCACTCTTGTTCGAATTTAATTTCTTTCATGATGCAGTTATATCATAAGAATCCATTGATATCATTCCCAACTCTGAGAAACCAATACTTTCGGAGATATGATTTGTCAAATAATGAACAAGAGCACCAAAGCTCCTGCCACAGGGCTTTCACTCTTTTTGTATTTTTATCATTTAAAAAAAATGTTTTCACGAAATTTTTTGAAAACTTACCTTTTTTAGTCCAAAAAAAATCCCAAATCTTTCATCACATATGTCCTTGGCAAAGTCAAAGCTCATTTTTGACCATCATATCAATTATATAAGGATGCTAGGTTTCATACCCAGAACATGTAGTAATTTTCAGTAGTAGTAGATATCATCAATCTATCAGAGCGTAGTATATGGTCTACGTGAACAGTATTTTGAGTTTTGGATCCCTTATGGAACCCCTGTTACAATATTTTTATCAATAGGTTACTAGTTCAGAACAAACTTATTAGGCACGTCACTCGAAAATACTACCATAATACAACTACACGATGACTTGGATAATTTCTTCCTGTATTGCCATGAAAATAATTCATATTATCCAAGTCATCCTGTAGTAAAATTGATTAAAGCAGACCAGAGATGGAAAAAAATATCTTCAAATCATCAGTGTACATCAGAAACTTGGCGAATTTAAAACATTTAGAAATATTATTGACATATGATAGGAAAAGCAAAGTTCCCAACTGTGAACCTTGGGGAACTCCAGAACTGATGTTTCTATATGATGAACAAAAATCTCCCACAACCACCGACTGATGTCGTTTAGAAATATACGAGCTAAACCACCTAAGCAGACTGCTTCAAGTTCAGTGGATAGAGCATACCGGAGATCCAATCAGACGGTAAAGTAGCCGCCATTTAATATTGAGTCAAAACTCAACAGTGTTGCACCTAAGCTGGCGTAAGGAAACAGTAACAAACCATACACAGAACACAACTGACTCTCCTAACTTACACGAGCTCCTAGGAGCTTCTGAGGTGTCTCCTCAGGGAAGACCTTAGAGGGTCAGTTTAATCATAATCATGGCATTAGCAAGTGTGCCAAAGCAAATTCACGTCATGTCGGTGCTTTATTAGTTTTTGTAACGATTTTCGTCTATTTATCCATTGATTCAGGAAAAAAAGCTTGAACGTACAGCTGAAAATAGAAGACATACATCGTACCCGAATGATTTTTCTTTCGGCGATCATTGAGGAATTTCTTGGTCCATGTGAAGACGAAAAATTCAGGCGATCATATACCATAATTGTATTGTATGTAACATCCCCTGGGTCGACGTTTCATACACGTAATTTCTCCCCCACATTCCTCCAATTTCGAAAGAGATAGACCTGCATTCCTTATAGACTTATACGTCCAAACGTTGTTTCCGAAGCAACGAATCATCCACCCTCCATTCATCGATTTCCGATGGGCACAAGAAACGAAGTAGGAATTGGAATTCAATTCATCATTCGCCGATATAAAGGAGATATGGAGAAATTAAGAAAAGAGAGAAAAAGATATGAGATCGGTATTTCATTAGAGAAGTTGAGTTAAATTTATCAAGTAATGCCCCGGCTAGGATCATTTGGTATTCATAGCACACCGAGGCTATCCCCCAGTTTGTCTACCTTCCCTTCCTCTGATGGAACTTCTTTAGTTGGGTTATCGTTCAAAATTCTCCACCCGAACGTTACTAATTCAAGTTCGAGTTCGGGACCATTGTTTTCTGCTCTCTCTCCATCTATGAGGCGACGGAATTGCGCCAGTAGAATCGGTAACTTTCTTGGCCGGTCGCACTGTGGATAAAGCAATTTCCAGGCCAACTTTGACACGTCGACAATATGTTTACACAAACAATTTATTCGATAATTTAATTTCCATTAGTTATCGACCCTCGAAAATATAGAGTTCAGAAGAGTCCTCAGAGAAGTTCGCGATAGTGCAGAAGTTGAACATTGAGGAAAGGAAGTTGATCAATATCAATACAGGTTCATGGGTGGGTAGTGGTCGAAGAGGTCATCCAACGTGGCAGTCAATATAGGCATATTCTAAATATAAATAGTTAAAAAAAGGTGGAAAGCCCTATGGACAGGAGCTTTGGCGCGCTGTTGAAATTTATTGGCAGAGCTGTCATCCATCCAGGTACTGAACTCGCCCATAGCTGCTTAGCTCCAGGAAAAAAATAATATTTCCAAGAATTTAAATCCGACAGTAAAAACAAGCGTGCAAAAATACTGGTACACTTTTTGACCGACAATAGTATCAAACGATTAGTTTCAACTCACGTATATACATTCACTGATTGTTCGTTAATGAACGGTGCTGTGTTTGCGGTGGAATAAGGTCCCATTCAAATACATTCATCCATCATTGGTTCGAAAATGAACAGTGCTGTGTGACGTGTCTATTCAAATACATAATTTAACTGTTGTTTACACTGCCATGTGACATAGGAGAATTAATTTTTTAGTAGTAAAATGTGAGCCGTATGACGTACAAGAATATTTTGAATTTTATAAAGCTGAAAGAACTTGTTATATTTTATATAAGTATTGTTGACATTTTTTCCTGTACAGATCTCTGTGCTTTGAATTAAATAACCTATCTATGTATCTATACAGGGCGAGTCTTTGACCACTGCATTAATTTTAACCACAGATTCCTCTCATCAAATGAAACACTTTTTTCATTTACCATTTTTCCAGATTCGGCTCAGGTAAAAAGTTACAAGCGTTTAAAGATTTCACAATGTGCTAATACACTCCCGCATATAAATTATCTATGATATTGTTGGCGGACGAGAATAAGGCATGGTAACGTGGTTTACAGCTTGATTCGGGTTTCCAACGCTCAGGGACGGAGCATAAAAGTAGTGAAATTTCTGGAGAATTCCATTTTAAAACATTCAATGAAGAATATCCCGAAAACGGTGCGTTTAAGGAGAAATGATGAAGAATAATATAATGTTCTAAAACGATGAAATATTCTTGAAATGACTCGAGAATAACTTTATATGCTTTCTTTATGCTAATTTCGTTTAGTTTTATGAATCCACGAGTCCATAACTAGAAAACCAGTAGAAGTAGAGAATATCTAATATTTGGAAAATATGTATCATAGTTATAGGAAACTTTACGCCAACATTCATTTTATTCGAAAAAAGGATGTCAAAGCTACAAAATAAAAACAATTTTTTTTTTAAATTTCAACAGCCTGTATCTTTTTACCTGAGCTGAATTTGGAAAAATGTTAAATGAAAAAAGTGTTTCATTTTATGAGAGGAATCTTTGGTTAAAATTAATGCAGTGATCAAAGACTCACCCTGTATATCTATTGTTGTAAAGGGTGAAGTTTCACTACGACCTTAAGGTCTATTGTCCAAGACTAAGAATAATCATAATGCAAACACGTCATGATTACTTATATTCTTACAAAAATCAAGAACTGTTTATAATTTGTTTGGTTGAATATAAAACCAGTGGACCAGTTCACCCTGATCTTTGGAACATATCGAAGTTTTGGAAATATCTTCACCAATATAGATCTGGTCAAGCTCAAATCTAGAACTTCACTGTATAATAAGGTTTTGAGGGCTCTCGTAGAATTTCAACGATATCTGGCGGATAGTTTCTGAGATACGGTATTGTTCAACTAACTATAGGTACCGTGCTTTGATTAGATCAGATTAGTATTTTTCGAGTTATAGGGAAAACAAAATTTCAAATGCATAAAATTCTGAAACCACTTGGTGAATTTTGCCAATTAACGAACATATCCGGCGCATTTGAACTCTAAACCTACCCTGAAAATTTCAACTGTCTAACTCATTGCGTTCGAGCGTAATCGTGCTGAAAGCCGACCGGCTTGCCGGACATTATCAATTCTGACCTCGGATTCTTGATCAGTGAGTAGAAAGTAATCGTTTAAGACCCTTCTCGTCCAAATAATCGAAAATTACAGACATTTGGACGAATTGATAGGCACTCTGTTCATAGAACAGCGCGCCAAAAACATTAAACTCAGATTATTTAGTTTTTACTTCCAGGAAGTGGTCAATTTATGATTGGGAAACAGAATCATTCTCACTGTATTAATACTCTAGGACTAAGGTTAGCCGAAGAGCTTAATATCGCCTTCAAGAAGAAAGATGTAACTCGTCCCATCGTTGTCGAGGAATTATCAAAGACTGCTCACTGGGGTTGTTATTCCTAGCAATTGCAGGAATCACCAGGCAGTATAAAGGGCCGTGTTCCTTAAAGACATGCTAATATTTAAGGGGGTGATTCTTTGACTTATTTTAAGAAAAAACTTCCTGTGAATGTATACCCTAAAAGTCTTAAGTTTTGAGATACCTATGGGGTGATAAAATTTTGGAAAAAAATCAGTTTTTTTATAATAATTGAGATACTATTGTCGACATCTTTATAGAATTCGGTACATGTATTCTATGCATCAAGGTGCATTTTGTGATGTGCAAAAAATTCAGTGGCGTCCATACGGGGTTTGCATTGAATATTTTTGAAGATTTTTGAGATCCTCATTCATTTTTGAGCAAATTTGAACTCATGAGTTTTTTCGTCCGACGCACGGTTTCTGTTTAAAATAAAAATCGTTTAACTTCAGGATAAATTCCTCAAAAATCTGATGTGGTGTGGAAATTAAGAGATCAGATTTATTCCAAAATGAATGAGAATCCGAAAAATATGATTTCTTGTCAGATGCTCTGTTCTTGATTGAAATAATTAAATTAAAATTGCTTCACATTGCAAAATTTTATCACCTTGTATCTCAAAAGTTAAGACTTTTGGGACATACTCGTACGTTCATAGGAAGGATTTTTCCTAAAGCGAGTTAAAGAATCACCCCCTTAAATATTAACATGTCTTCAAGGAACACCCTGTATATCCAGGATACACCACATTTCAGTCCAGGGAATAAATTATAGATTTCATATTGATTGGGATCGAATACGAAGTTTGTTTCATTTTTGGCACGCTTGTACCACTCACCAATTTGCCTGAACGTCTGTAATTTTCGAATTTTTGGCAGCAAATGATCTCAAACTTTTAGTTTCGACTCACTTATGAAGAATCCGATATCAGATTTCATTCTGTCCGCCCGGCAGCAGGCACGAATACTCTCGAATGCAATGAGTTAGAGAGTTCAAATTTGCAAGGTAGGTATGGATTCCAAATGCACTAGCAATAACCCGAAAAATACTCATCTGTTCGAATTATAGCTCGGAGGTTAGTTGAAAAATACCGCCAAGACAAGACTCATGCAATTTTTTTTACGTTTAAATTTTTTTAAGTTGCAGTTTCATCATTATAATCCATTGATGCCATTCTCAACTCTAATAAGCTAATACTTTCGGAGATATGATTTTTTTTCTGTTTGCGGTAGGTCCAGATTGAAAGGTAAACGTCATTGATGTCAAACGAAACTGAAAATGTATTTCTGAAGAGTTTGGTTGATGTAAGCATGTAAGCACAATTTGAAATTTGGATTCGCTAAGTTCATAGGCAGAGTATTTTGGGTGGTGCGTTGAAAATGATTTATGCAAGGTTGTCGAGCATAATTTTCGAGTTATTCTCTAATTATGGAAGTTTTGGAACGAGATTTCCAACAAATGTACAGGTAGTTATTCCTTTTTAAGATTTCCTACATAAGTATTCTGATTCTCTCTGGACTGATTACATTAGGTTTGTGTCAAAAATAAAACTGGCTACTTCATTTACCCAATGTTTAAGAATGACTCCTGATAGTTTTGAAACACTTATTGTCAAAATTATACCGTCATATAAAGATAAGATGCAAAGCGATTTTAATTTATTTTATGATTTAGTTGTTGCTGGACGTGACAACATGAGAACCACCAACGGCAGGATGCTGAGGAGGCTGGCGCCTGTCATACAAGAAATTACAGCTTCCGACGAGGACATCGAGGAGGAGAGGAGAACAGGATGAGAGGCTAGTGAGAGATGCCGCACACATCCAATATCTTATGCCTGGATTGCGACGTGAAGATATGGAGATATGATTTTTCAAAGATTGGACAAGAGTGCCAAAGCTCCTGACAAAGGATTTTCCCCCTTTTTTATACCATAAATAGTCAAGGTTGGATGACGAAATCTTAAAATATTAAAGAGTGGGAATAATTATGAGCACAGCATAGTTACCTTGGGACTATCTTTGATACTATTTGATAGGCTGATCCGTCTGTAATATTGGGCCGAAAAGAGAGTAACAAAATAGCAATATTTATAGCCATGTACCTCAAAATAGTCACTAAGGTCAAGATTTTCACTAATTTCATAAAACGGTCGGTATCTCCAAAAATAAAACACTTTTACCATAATCAAATTTTGATATTCTAGTTAGACATGAACTAACCTATCAACATGCGCCAGGTTGAAGTCGGTTTACGGGACAACCTGTAATTAGAAAAAATGTGGAGCGGTTTTAGCCCTCATGAAACGTAAATCTTTTCGGCTCATTTTATCATTCTTTTACACAATACAAAGTAAAACATGCATCTATGGGAGATGATAGCCCTACATATAAGGGCCCTGTTGCGGTCTTCGAACATCTGTAGTTCTGAATAATCATCGCTTGGACTGGTCAAACCTGGTTTTGAAGGGATTTCTAAGAAAAATATCTTTTGAGAACTAGCGGAGGCGATTCTTCTCCAAGAGATCCCATGCGCCTACAGAGAAGTATATTATTTTTAAATTGTTCTTTCTTCTCCTCTTGTTTTTTCATTTTTCAAGTTGAGTTTCGGGTAGCTTTGAGAAACCTATCTGTTTTTTTTTGACGAAGGAGTCCATATTGAAGAGAGAAATGCCTATCAATATTTTTAAATTTCAGCAAATTTTGTGAACAATAGTTACAAATCACAACACTCACGGGGGAGAGGTTTTTACCTAAGCTCTTGTATCATACGTCGAATTATGGTATATATATATGGTACATATGGTACATATGGTATATATGGTACCCCGTTACACCACCCTCTGCTAACACATATAAAGCTCTCAGTCAAAAGAATATATATATATATATATCTACCGCATTCCTGGTGAAATAATATTAGAGGCCTCTATTGAATAATAGCCCATAGAGGATTTTCGGTAAAATATCCCTAAATACGTCTGAAATATGAGCAATAACAATTAAATTCGTCAACTTTTATGAAATATCCTTAGAAACTTCTGATGTGAGTAATGTGAGTATATTAATTCAATTACTTCGGAATAAAATCCTCCAACCTGTCTCTGAAATTTTCGAGATATCTTATTTATCTGTGTTTTTGCGCGTATGTTCTGGGGAACATCGCGTTATCATTTTGCCCAAATGTCTGTAACTTTCGAATTTTTTTACGAAAATGGTCTCAAACGATTTTGTTCGACTCGCCAATGAAGAATTCGAGGTCAAATTTGATTCTGTCCGGCCGGCCGTCCGGCCGTTGCCACGATAACTTGAGAACGGAAAGAGCTAGCGACTTGAAATTTTCAGGGTAGGTGGCGCATCCCAATACGACGGACAAGTTTGTTAATGGGCATAATCGGCCCAATGGTTTCCGAGTAATAATTTTGATTTCAACCAATATAAATCCGATCGAATTGAAACCTGGTGGGTAATTGTAGAATATGAAGCTGAGCACATTTGTGAAATTTTGTGAGAATCGTATCGCTAGAAAATTATTAAAAAATATTTTTGATGTCACGATAGAATGAGAACGGAAAGAGATAGCGGCTTGAAGTTTTCAGGTTAGGTTGTGCATGTGAACGCGACATTTGAGTTTGTTTATACGCATAATCGTCCGAACGGTTCCAGAGTTATAGCCATCTGAAATTTGGTTGTTTTTTTCTCCTCATTAACTCGAAAAATACTAAACCGATAGAATTGAAACATGGTTATTAGTTGTAGAACGCCAACGCAAAAATTCTTGCAAAATTTCATGAGGATAGTATTTATAGAAAATTTTTGAGAAATCATTGAAAATTAAAAAAAAAATTCTATATATCAGTAAATATTTGTCTGAAATTGCTGAAATTTTGCAAGAGCCTTTAGAACCTAACGCTACTGCCAAGTTTTAAGTTTTAACACGATCGGTTAAATATTGTTGGAGATTCGAGCAGCCCTGTGTGAGTTCAGTAGATGGGTGACCGTTGCCTCGATAACATTCGAACGAAAGGAGATGGATACTTGCAATTTTCAGGGTAGGTTGCGTATCCGAATGGGAGAGTTAAGTTCGTTTTTGGGCATAATTGGTTTAACGGTTTCCGAGTTATACCCACCTGAAATTTCATTTCCGCGATAACTCAAAAAATACAGATTCGATCGAATTGAAGCTTGGTAACTAGTAGTAGACAATACAGGAGAATGGACAATAGAACATACGCGCAAAAGCTCCTGACTTCACGTCAGTGCTTGAACCAATTTTTTTCATTGTACTCAATGAAATGAAGGGAATATGAGAAGCAAAAGAATTGTCCTTGTAATATTCCCCACTATCCGCCACTGTGTTTTTTTCTCTCTCCCTAGCGCACGGAAGTACATTTCACATTCAATCTTGTTATCTTAACGAGCACGCGCGTTGCGAAAAAAAAGTACGTTGCTGTTCCTCGGGCCAAGGCGGGCTTATCGCCTAACATTTGCGAATAAACACCCAAAGATATGCTGACATTTTCTGGTACTTATCGAATTCGACATAAACCTAGATTTTATCCTGTGGGGATCGACGAGGAAGGATTCTGTATAAAATGCATGTATGCTCATTTTGCGCGACAATCTCCTGGCAATATTTTTTTTTTCGTTTCAATGTTTTCCGGTTTCCTGAAACGTCATATTCGTCTGCAAAAACGTCACAACTTCAATATCAATTTTATCAGCTCATGCATTTTTACCAAAATGGCAAAAGTGATTAAAAGTGAAAAAAAGATAACACGATGAAACCCATTGAAAAAAGAAGGAAAAATATCAAAAATTAAAGGAAAAATAATTTACGTGCGTCTCAAACGATTGGGTTCGACTCCATGATGAAGTATTCCGTCCATTGCCACGATACCTTGAGAACGGAAAGAGATAGCGACTTGAAATTTTCAGGGTAGGTTGTGCATCCCATAATGACGGAAGGGTTCGTTAATGGACCCAATGGTTTCCGTGTAGGTAATAATTTTATTTTCAACCAATACGGATCCGATCGAATTGAAACTTGGTGAATAGTTGTAGAATATAAACCTAAGTACGTTTGTGAAATTTTGTGAGGATCGTGTCTCTAGAAAATTTCAATAGAATTATTGAAAAAAATTTTATGTCACGATAACCTGAGAACGGAAAGGGATAGCGACTTAAAATGTTCTGGTTAGGTTGTGTATTCGAATGCAACATTCGAGTTTATTTATAGGGATAATCGGCCAAACTGTTTCGGAGTTATACGCATCTGAAATTTGGTTGTTATTTCCTCGATAACTCGGAAAATACATAATCGATTAAATTCAAACATTGCTCCATTCAAACATTCCTGCAAAATTTCGTGAGTATCGTATTACTGGAAATTTTTTGAAACATCATTGAAAATTATTGAAAAAAAATTTATATATCACTAACTATTCTTCCGACATCGTTGAAATTTTGTGACAGCCTTGAGAACCTAACTCTACTGCCAAGTTCTAAGTTTGAACATGATCAGATATATATTGTTGGAGATTCGAGTAGCCTTGTGTGAGTTCAGTAGATGGATGGGTGACCGTTGCCTCGATAACTTTCGAACGAAAGGAGATAGGGACTTGCAATTTTAAGGGTATGTTGCGTATCCGAATCGGAGAATTAAGTTCGTTTGCGGGCATAATCGGTCCAACGGTTCCAGAGTTATACCCACCTAGAATATTATTTCCTCGATAACTCAAGAAATATAGACTCTGTCAAATTGACGCTTGGTAACTAGTGGTAGAATATTGACATAAAGACGTGTTTAAAATTTTATGAGAACCGTACCTCTAGTAAATTTCAAAAAAATTACGAATAAAAAATTGGTTCATGCACTGACGTGAAGTCAGGGGCTCTCAATCGAATTAACCATGGTAAATTCTATTGAGAGTGTACAATACAGGAGAATGGACAATAGAGCATAAGCGCAAAGCCTCCTAACTTCACATCAGTGCTTGAACCATTTTTTTTTAATTTGAATTATAAATATTTTAACCTTATTTTGACTCAATATCGAAATACCACCCTAATTTTCAATCGTTAATATTCAAAATATCTGCTCTTTTAAAAAAGTCGGCGGCCTTGTGTTCGTTAAAATCTCTACTTTTTGATTGTTTAAAAAAATCTACATCACTATAGTAAATGTTCTCAGAAGGTTGGTGAAAACGCTGTGCTTTGTGTTCGAAGCTCGGGAGCATTTTTATTCATTGCTTAGTGCTTAGGTCTCGAAGCACTTTTCTCTATTGCTCTGCACAGCTCTGATCTCGATCCGTATCGTATCATGACTCAATCACTAGTAGGGGATTGTTGTAGGGATCTTCATCCCTAACCATTTTTCGTTCCTCCTGGTACATGGCGCAATCGTGTATTGAAAAGTTCAAAGATAGGGACTAGAACGAAACGTGGAGCGCCAAAAATCAATAGGTAATATGGTACCTCCAGACCACGAATCGAAAACCCACATTGAAAATCAGTGAAATATGTTGATCCTTCAATGAACCTCTTGAAATCACGTCAGTGCTTCTATAATTTCTTCAACTTAATTGAATTTCCAATCCAACATTTTCGTTCGGCTGGAATTCAAAGTCTCGGACGCCACTGTTCCGAGGGGTTACAGGACGTTATCTTCGGCATCGGGCTACACCACGACACGAGATGAAATGTTGATGTTATCCAAAGCGAATATATCCCCCACACTTCGTTTCCTTTCAGTTCTGTAATATAAAGTTTTTATTGAACCGATACCCCATCCCACGGCGCTATATTATATGAAACCATGGTTTCTCCTATTTACCAATATCGGAAGCCCTTGAATAAGTCTTATTGTATTCACAATTTTTCATCAAGAACATCGGGTTGACCTTGAACGTGGATAACGAATATTGCCAGCTTTGACAAGAATGAATAGCTTGTTATCGTATAGAATATAGACTATAAAGCGTCTCCCACCGGGGGTGCATTTTAAGAGTTTACGGAGAAATATCTATTGACTGGATCTGTTTGGAACTTAGTACGAAGTAATATACTCCATTCACTTTTATATAGTCTCCCTTTTGGCCATGAATGTTTGATACGTTTCACCGTGTATATTTTGAAAATGTTAGGTTATAGAAATTTTCCTGTCAGATAACTACGCAACGTTGTCCTCTCTTCATAGAAGTCGTAGTAATTACGTATTTTCCACAATGTGAATTTACTTGAAAAACAATGAATTTGAGAAGATATTATGTGAATTCAACAATTCCAAAGACCTGGCGACAGTTGAAGACATTTTTTTCCTTTATTGTTACTGGTAATATTTGACGCATATAAACTGGTTGGAAGATTCAGTTATGCTATTTTCTTGTACGGAAATCCAGAATCAAATGTTGAAATTTTAATGAAAAATGGGTTCAAGCCCTGTGGACAGGAGCTTTCTGGCGCTCTAGTTCAAACAGACAAATTATATCTCCGAAAGTATTGGTTTCTCAGAGTTGAGAATTATATCCATGTATTCTTATGATAGAACTGCATCATGAAGGAAATTCAATTCAAATAATAGTTTATTTATCAAGATTGAATGAGCAATCTGAGAATGAGAACTGCACCAAGGAAGAAACCAAATTAAAATAGCTAAAATGAATTTGACTCTCTCTTATAAAACAGGATGAAATGTACGAGTATGAACACAGATCATATAATAAAGCTTAGATAGAAGCATATATAGCATTCTGTGAAAACATAGTACGATTCATTATTGAAATTTAGAACTTCATCTTAGCAGAAATTGAATTCAAACATCATAGAAGAATTTAAATTCAATAAGAGTGCCAAAAATTATCAATCCAAAACCAATAGACGAATTCTACCCAACAACGAACTCATCCGAGATATTCATTCCTCAATTCTATGATGAACGATAATATATATATATCTTTCCTCAAATCTACTCCAACACACCAATATTCCAGTTATATTTCTCATATTTATACGATTGCTGGAATGAATGACAATGAGACAACGTCATGTCTCAGGAAAATAAGTTGACATTATAACAATTCATAGAATACCCACAGAATAATTCTATCATTCTGTGAAAACGTAGAAATACGATTTACATTTTTTGAATATGATTTTGAAAAATCATATCTCCGAAAGTATTAGC
The DNA here is from genome assembly GCA_937662695.2 of Halyzia sedecimguttata. Taxonomy (NCBI): domain Eukaryota; kingdom Metazoa; phylum Arthropoda; class Insecta; order Coleoptera; family Coccinellidae; genus Halyzia; species Halyzia sedecimguttata. The sequence continues at coordinate 63,902,059 of OW569415.2, read as the reverse complement.
TTGTTGGAGTTAAAAACAATATGAATGGATTCTTATGGTAAAACTGCTTATTGAACAAAATTTAATTTGGAAGTTGTTTTGTAAAAAAAAAATTTTTTTTTGTTACTCCGAAACCATCAGTCCGATTTTGCCCAATAACGAACTTAGCGGAGATATTTATCCCCCAAACCTACTCTGAAAATTTCAACTGTCTAGCTCATTCCGTTCGAGAGTTATCGTGCCTACGGCCAGCCGGCCGGCCGGAATAAATTTCGACCACGGATTCTTGATCAGTGAGTCGAACCAAATCGTTTAAGACCATTTCCATCGAAAAATTAGAAAATTACAGACATTTGGGTAAATTGATAAGCACTCAGTTCCGAGGAACTAGAGCGCCAAAAATAATGGTTAGAGTAGTCCGTTACTATGTGATAGATTGTAGAAACAATAAAAGTACCTTAATAACCGGACAGAAAAACTTCTGAACGAACAGACGCACTTTTCGAAATTCTCAAGGAATGAGCCCACAGAAGACAGTTAAATACCTTGTTGCACAACTTGAAATTCACCAGTTTCAAAATGTATATAGTTGTAGGTACTACGAATCCCGAGTCACGGTTGAACCTTGATAAATATAGTGATAGGATAGAAAACTAAGTAATGCCCTGAGACAGAATGATGTATTCCTATTGCAGATTTCAGTTCTGTATAGCACTTTCTGATACTTTGTATATGCTCCTTCAAAACTACTTCCGGCATTTTCAATGAAAATGGCGAAGCGAAGAGTTCTTTCTTATTCAAAGATAACGGTCTGCGATAAAATCTTGTCTTAGATGGAACATTATGTTGAAAGCCCAGAACACTAATAATAGGTTGAAAGTAGAAATTGGCAACGTCTCATTGTTTTGACATTGACGATATTTCAGGAATGCCAACCTGCCTCAGTTTTTCTTACAAAAACGTGACAGAGCTAAATCATGGCCAACCGGGAGACTTTTTAAAAGTGAATGGAGTATATGGCAAGTGAACCTTCATTTTTGCGAGCTTATTCTAGGTTACATTTTGCCCAAATTTCTGTAATTTTTTGCCGAAAAAGGTCTCAAACGATTAGGTGCGACTCACTGATGAAGAATTCAAGGTCAAATATGAACTTTTGTATTCTCTGCAAAATGCCATTTTGCACAGAAAACAAAAGTTTTCATCAATGTTTGGCGCTCTTGTTTATTTACCTACAGTGCACACAGCTTCTCAATATTAGATATGATTCGCCGGCCACCATCCGAAATATATAGCAACTTGTAATTTTCAAGGTTACGCATCCAACTGCAACAGTTAATTTCTTAAATGGACATAACCGACCAAACGGTTTCGGAGCTACACCCTACTAAAATGTTGTTGTTATTTCCTCAATTACTCAAAATATACGAATTCGATCCTATTAAAACTTGGTATTACTCGTAGCTTTTCCTTGTCGCTTTCGTTCGAATTGAGAAAAGAGTTGGACTTGGACGTTTACGCGACTTCAATCTGGGAACCTTATTCTCTGGAATATAGGAAACAATTGGAAATTAATTCGGAAAAGAATGAAATTTATTCCAAAAATTAAAATCAGCCATCTGCCTGTGAATATAGGGCGGGACAATGTTTGAAAGGACTGGTATCCAATGAATAGGTGTAAATCGAATGAGAGTTGGGTATAATCGAATTATTTCAATAATCGATATAGGTTTTTGTGAGGTTTCAATAATAATCGAATGATCACTAGAGTTTGTTTGCTTTAGCTCGCTTCAACAGTATTCAGCATCACTTAATTACATTTTATCACTGAAAGATTATGCCAGGCTCGATACCATATTCATTTCCACCTGCTCGAAATGAAGTATGAAAGTATGAACCTAAAATTCCGAAGAATAAATTCGGTAATGACAACAATACGCACCAGAGGTCACCCATAAATTCTATGGATCCTTAAATGAACCTCTCATATCTCGCCCTCAAGCCTGAAATGCCATCAATGGTAATTTGATATATCAAATTATTCGAAACTCAAGCCAAATGATAGACTACCGAAAATCTTTGGAATGAATCGCTCGTGCTTTTCAAAACATCTCGAGATATCTTGAGAACATTCAGCATGGACTCTGTTGAACCAGAACATTGGAAATCAAAATGACGAAAAGCAAGGGTCATGTCATCAGTTTACACTGTGTGGATAAAATAAGGAACAAAATTCATAACTGAATTTTATCAAGCAAAACGTTCAGACTGGACAATTTTAGGTGTAATTAACCACCTTATGGAATAAAAAGTTTACTCATGACGTCATTCATTTTTCCAGAGTTACGTTTAGACATTTAGGATAATTTAATTGATGACTCAAGTTGAATGGATTAGAGATCTCGTCTATAAGCAAAGCTGATGTCCTAAATTTATGCAAATTAAATTTCATCTTTTTGAAATCACATTCCAACAAACATAGATTCCAAGGCACAAAAAACTTCAATTACTTTCTCAATCGTTTTCTGTAGTAGGTTCCAGAACTGGCCGAAATATCAGCGGAAAATAAACATTTCCATTTATGTCCGATTTTTACGGTTTGTTCCGTAAATATTGAGCTGAAATATTTGCAGCCTGTTGGCCCAACTCATTTGGTGTCCAAATTACAGCGGTTCTCCACCGAAATAAACATGTTTTGAAACCACGAAATGGCTGATTCGGAAGTTAGGACCATTGAACAAACGAAAAAACCTGTATCAGGCACGTATGCCACAAAAAGTGATGTTGATGCCTTGTTGACGTAAGCAAATACATCCACATATCTCGTTTACGCCAAGGACGCATGCAAACATGGGGGTTGGGCGAACTCAGCAATATTTCTTTATTTATTTTGTCGCTATTTTGTTCGTTTGTCTTTGCGTGCGAAATCATAAAGGAGTCCTGAAACTGGAGAAAATTCCATGTAGACTTTCTGATTTCGTTTATTATTATGAACGTAGGTGGAAATGCTCCATTTCTGGCGCTCTTGTTCACCTGAGCAGAGGGCCAATTAATTCACCCAAATATCCGTAATTTTCGACCTTTTGGCCGAGAATGGTCTCAAACGATTAGTTTTGACTCACTGAACTTGAACTAGATCGGATCAATATTGTGAAAGATATCAAGGATATACTGTAAAATCACAAAAATAAAAGTGGACCAGATTTTTTGGATGCCTGTTTTTACAGTCACCAAACTGAGTATTCAGATAAAACGATGATAGAAATACCTTTCTGTGATAAATCTATCGAATTCCTTGAATATATTGGTATTTCTGCATAGCTTATATGAATCTGTGGTTTAAAAATTAGTTATATTTTTAAATGACATGACTATCAAAACCAGAACAGCCAAAGAGTGTTGAGTATATCGACAACAGAAGAAAAGAACTTAAACTTACAGTTCTAGAAAAATTTCATAAGTTGACTATAGCCACTCTGTGATCTCCTTAATCTTAAAAAATCGAATTTAACATGGTAAATTCGATTAAGGGTGTCCAATACAGGAGAATGGACAATAGAACATAAGAGCAACTGACTTCACGTCAGTGCTTGAACCAATTTTTGTTCTCCTAATTTTTTTTGGAGATTTTCTAGGGGTACTTTTCTTATACAATTTTAAACACGTCTTTATGTCGATATTCTACAACTAATTACCAAGCTTCAATTCGATCGAGTGTATATTTTTCGAGTTATCGAGGAAATAATATTCCAGGTGGGTTTAACTCTGAAACTGTTGGACCGGTTATGTCCGCAAAATAACCTGAAAATTGCAAGTCCTTATCTCCTTTCGTTCGAGAGTTACCAAGGCAACGGTCACCCATCTATCTACTGAACTCACACAAGGCTGCTCGAATCTCCAACAATACATATTCGATCGATTCTTAAAACTTGGCAGTAGAGTTAGCTTCTAAAGGCTCTTGCAAAATTTCAGCGATGTCGGACGATTAGTTACCGATATATATGTAATTTTTTTCAAAAATTTAAAATCATTTTTTAAAAAGTTTCTAGTAATACGATCCTCACGAAATTTTGCCCGAATTTGCGCGTTGGCATTATACACCTAATAACCATGTTTGAATTAAATCGGTTTTGTATTTTTCGAGTTGCGAAAATAAAAGCCAAATTTCAGATGGATATAACTCCAAAACCTTGGCCGATTATGCCTATGAACAAACTCAAATGTCGCATTCAGAAGCACAACCTAACGTGAAAATTTCAAGTCGCTATCTCTTTCCGTTCTCAGGTTATCGTGACATAAATAATATTTTGTAATACACTTTTTTTTTTATTTTCTACTGATACGATTCTCACAAACTTGCTAAGGTTCATATTCTACAACCATTAACCAACTTTCAATTCGATCGGATTCATATTGGTTGAACATAAAATTATTACTCGGAAACCATTGAGTCGATTAGGACCACTAACGAACTCATCGGTCGTATCGCGATCCGCCACATACCTTGACAATTTAAAGTCGTTATCTCATTCCGTTCTCAAGTTATAGTGGCCACGAGCGGCCGGCCGGACAGAATCGAATTGGTCCTTTAATTCTTCATCAGGTAGTCGAACTCAATCGTTTGAGACCATTTTCGGCAAACATTCGAAAATTACAGTCATTTGGTCAAAATGATAACGCGATGTTCCCCAGAAAATACGCGCAAAAAAGTGAGGAAGCCCTGTGGACAGGAGCCTGGAGCTCTTGTTCAAACTTTGACAAATCATATATCCGAAAGTATTGGTAAGAGTTGGGAAATATATCAATGGATTCTTATAATAGAACTTCATCATAACAGAAATTAAATTCAACAAGAGTGCCAAAATTTATTAATCCAAAACCAACAAATCAATTCTAGGTGACAACTTACTTATCCGAGATATTCATTCCTCAAATCTATGATGAACGAGATATTCATTCCTCAAATCCTCTCTGAAAATTATATTATATCGATTGAAATATAACCAATAATCTAGTTTTGTTTTTACTGGAGATATTCTGAACTCGATATTATTAACTTACCATTACCATTCCCATCATCATACGGATTAACCATGGGGATTAAAATATTACCCAAAAAGTATGATATTATGGGGATTATAAATCCCCATAATTCTACGATAGCTGAAATGAATTTGACATTTGTGAACACAGGTCAAATAATAATTCATAGATAGAATAATTATGGCATTCTAGGAGAACGATTTTTTATTGAAATTTTTAATATAACATATCTCCGGAAGTATTAGCTTGTTAGAGTTAAAAATGATATTAATGTATTCTTATGGTGAAACTGTATCTTGAAAAAAATTGAATTTCGAAATTTATGATGCACAAATTTTTTTTTTACGTAACTCCAAAACCATGTGGCCGATTTTGCCTCATAACTAACTTAGCCAACTTATTTATCTCCCAAATCTACTCTGAAAATTTCAACTGTCTAGCTCATTCCGTACAAGAGTCATCGTGCCTACGTCCGGCCGGACAGAATCAATTTCGACCACGGATTCTTGATCAGTGAGTCGAATCAAATCGTTTGACCGTTTTCATCAAAAAATTCGAAAATTAAAGATATTTGGGCAAATTGATGAGCACTCAGTTCCGAGGAACAAGAGCACCAAAAAATGGTGAAGATGCTACTTCTTTTCCTTGTCTTGTGTGAATGAATGTCACTGTTCAATCTCCAATTTCCATCGTTCGATATACATAATGCACTCAAGCACAAGGAGTCCTGGTAGAGCCAAGATACCCTGCCTCTAAAATAGCAATCTACAATTGTCTCTATATTTCAAGTGACTAGGACATTTTGAATAGATTTAAAAAAATCTGTATCTTATAAACTATTCGTCACATATCGTTGTACAGCCAAATTCTAAATTTGAACTATATATATTATTATGTATATATATATATTATATTCTTGGAAATATTGAGAATATCAATTTTTCCTGGATTCTTGGTTAGTTCAGTACCTGTATAGGTGATCGCCCTGGCTCCTGAATACAGTGCTTCTCCAACTATTCCAACTTGTTTATATTTGTAGAAATACCTAATTAACATCGAGCTTCTGCTCCATGTGTGAATAAAGTAAAGAATATTATTGAACGTTATTAAATATTATTTGATTTTAACCATCAACAAATATTCCGCACGGCCGGGCTAGATCACCTCATCGCTCAGTGTTCCCCAAAGAGGAAAGCGTCTTTCAACAAGGAGAGATACAAACCTAGGGTTTCATGATTATTACCAATCATCAGTGTGACTTAGCCAACACTGAATGACCCGGAAGGCGTTTTAGGAAACTTAAATCCATCGGTCACGAACTGGTAGGGAAAGAATCCCACCAGCGGCACCTATGGAAATCGTTACGAACTCTGACCCTCTGCGATGAAGAAACCTTGAGCGATGTTCGGCGACGTTCATTCTTTTGCCGTAAGAGGGTCAGTGATGGCAATGCCATCTACCTATATACGATCTTTACGGACTGACAACGTCCGGTTTAGTGTGGTTAGATAATCCACCAAGCAGTTTCACCGTGTGCCTTTTTTTAGTTATTGGCAATTAGCATAGTTCAACTCATTGTATGTTGACTGTTTGGTGGTTTATCTAACCACACTAAACCGAGGGTTTTCAGTCCGTAAAGGTCGTGTATAGGTAGATGGCATTGCCATCCCTGACCCTCTTACCGCAAAAAGAATGAACATCGCTCAAGGTTTCTTCATCGTAGAGGGTCGGAGTTCGTAAGGATTTTCATAGGTGCCGCAGGTGGGATTCTTTCCCTACCAATTCGCGACCGATGTATTTAACCCAGATATCCCTAACGTCCTAATGGAAGGACACCACATTATTTAATTTTTAGCTACGCCCCTGGATCATATTGCGGCTGCGCGTTACGTCATTGTTATTCTACATACTTACTGCTGTTGTTATATTTGACCAGGCTGCTTATAGCTGTGTTGAAGTTAGTTATATTTAGTGACAAATTCTCGTAAAAATGAGTGATATAGGCATTAGATTTTCAAGGTGAGTGAAAAAATCGAAACATTATGTTATATATTATATTATGTTATCCCTCATTTTCATATGTAGAATGTTGAACAATAGCTCAGTTCATTACTAATTTATCGCAAGCTTGAAAAATGCATGGAATTATCTCTAAAAATGAGGTTAAGTATTACCGTCCTATATGTAGTACGTCAGGAGTATCTAATATTATAATTAATTTATATCACAGTTTTTCCATGGTTGTGTTAATCATTTGTTTCTTGTAATTTCAGAGGTTTTACGTTGCACGAGGCACTGGCAATGATAGAGGATCTTGATTTTCCCCATCCTTCTGCAGATATTATCATGCTTCCACCAGATGACGGAGCTGAGACTGAGGAAGATTCCGGAAAGGAAGATGTGATGTCACCTGATAACTTACCTCCCTCACAATTACGTACTCAAGCTGAGGTACAGGTACCTTTTCGAATAGAGGATTCAGACTCAGACGATGATAATATTCCTCTAGCGAGGTTAGTTACTAAGCCTAAATGTTCGATTTTGAAATCGGCTAAAGTGTTCAATTGGAGGGATTCTCATTTGCCTACTTCTCATCAATCTGATCCATTCGAGGAAAACGAACCAGAAAATATCGATGATGAGAAATCTGCAATTTCGTTATTCTACAGCCTTTTTGATGAAAATATATTCGATATGTTGACGAATGAATCAAATGCGTATGCGGCAATGAAGAATATAAACTGTAAGCCAATAAATGTAGAAGAAATGAAGAGTTTTGTGGGAATACTTATTCTGAGTGGATATGTACCGTACCCCAGGAGGAAGATGTTTTGGGAGAAAGACAAAGATGTGCATAACCAACTAGTATCTGAGGCTCTTTCTAGAGATAGGTTCGACTACATAATGAAAGTTCTTCATATTGCAGATAATAATAACCTAGATCCTGATGATAAATTTTCCAAATTACGGCCTCTTTTCACATCCCTCAACAATAATTTCTTGAAGTTTGCACCACATAAGGAACATCACAGTGTAGATGAAGCAATGGTTCCCTATTTTGGGCGGCATGGTGCCAAACAATTCATTCGAGGTAAACCTATACGATGGGGATACAAGCTTTGGGTAGGCTGTACAAGGAATGGTTATATAAATTGGTTTGAACCATATCAGGGAGCTTCGACTCATGTGTCGACAGAATACAAAGAACTGGGAGTCGGTGCTGGAGTAGTGCTCACTTATGCAAATTTCCTCAGAAGTCGGTGGCCCAATAGTAAATTCCATATATTCTTTGACAACTTCTTCTTAAGTATGGCACTGTTTGAAAAATTGTCAGAAATTGGTATTTGCGGAACTGGTACAATATGGAGCAATAGAATTTCAAAAAATCCTTTGAAATCCACTGCTGAAATGAAAAAGTCTGCAAGAGGAACACATGACTACAAGACAGACCTTGATAGAAATCTGACAGTCCTATGTTGGAATGACAACAGTGTGGTCTCCTTAGCATCGAATGCAGTTGGAGTCAATCCTATCCGTATGGTAAAAAGGTATTCCCGACAGGAAAAAAAACCAATACAAGTACCACAGCCGTTCATGATAAAACTGTACAACGAGAACATGGGCGGCGTTGACAGAAGTGATCAGAACATATCACTATACCGCACTGGAATTAGAGGCAAAAAATGGTATTTTTGCATGTTTGCCCATAGTATTGATATGGCAATACAAAATGCGTGGCAACTTAGTCGCCTCAGTAATCAAGATAAACATTTGGATCATTTAGCATTTCGCAGAAGCTACAAACTTATAAGAAAATCAGCACATGTTCAGTTGGTCGCCCTAGTCAACGGGAAAATATTGATTCGCGGTATGATGGTATCAATCATTTTGTAATACCACAGGATAAACAAACTAGATGCCGTCACTGTCATCTCAAAACCACCACGAGGTGTTTGAAATGTGCCATCGGACTCCACGTCAAATGTTTTTTAGATTTTCATACAAAATTATAAATATAGTCATAAATCTTCCTGACGTCCTATATAGAGGACAGTCGTTTTTGTATGGATCTTTTTTGATTTTTTTATTGTGACTGTCAAATTCCATTTCCAAGATTGAAATAAAGTTGTACACAAAAAATCTTTCAATTTAATTGAATTTCTCATGGTTCAGGAATAAGTGGGTTAAGTATCCTAGAACGCCTTCGGTGTCATTCAGTGTTGGCTAAGTCACACTGATGATTGGTAATAACCATGAAACCCTGATTTGTGTCTGCCTTTGTTGAGTGACGCTTTCCTCTTTGGGGAACACTGAGCGATGAGGTGATCTAGCCCGGCCACATGGAATATTTGTTGATGGTTAAAATCAATAAATATTTAACCATGTGCCTTTTTTTAGTTAATGGCAATTAGCCCAGTTCACCTCATTGTATGTGCGTTATTGGATGTTTTCGAACAAAACGCAAAGTCATAAGTAAAATTTGTATGCCATAAGGTGGTTGATTAAAAACTAAAATAAACCTGTCCGAGCGTGTGACTTAAAAACATTCAATAACGCAGTTATTAATTTTGTTCCTCACTTTATCCACACACTGTATATATATGTATCTGAATGCCGAGTCTGGCAGTTTAGGCTGCCTGGTCAGCAAAATCCGATGGAGAAATTCCAGCCGAACTAATAATGGAAATCAGAAATAGCTGAGCTCTAACCCAATTTTCAATGTGTATTTGGTAGGCTAGAAATGATATCTGATTTCAACCGAATCTGAACCCTACGGATCATTTGCTAATCCGAAGCTTAAATACCTACGTTCAAAATTATCTCATCTTCCACCGCCTTTCGAATATGTATGCATAAATAGAATACTCCTCAGTATTCTGTTTATCCAAAGGACAAGCTTTAGCGAGAAATAAAAAAAATAATTTGATAGACAGCTATATATTATCATGATTTACCAATACATATTGAAAAGGCAGCTTTTGTGGAATATTTGATTGGAATTCAGAAACCAAATATAGCCTACTGTCCGAATTAGGAATACTTTTGTTCTGGACATTCAAGGGATGTAGTAATGAAGTGTGAAACCTGTGAGAAATTTAGACCAGCTAATAAGCCTGAGAGTTTGTTGTCAGTAGTAATAACCCAAGGACATTGATAATTGTTCGAAAAAATTTTATGTTAGATTTCGAAAGCTTGTTGCTTGGAAACAGATCGACGCCGTAGGCGGAGATCTGTTGCCTACAAGCAACAAGCTTGAGAAAGTTGTCATAAAATTTTTGAGCAATTATCAATGTCCGAGGGTTATTCGGATAGAAAATTTTTTGCTAGTTATAGAAAAAATGCGGAGCCAAAACAATTTATTTAAACGTGCAATTAACAAAGGAGCAATTAGAAAAGTTGAATGAAGATCCAGACGTGTTAGTTTCTATAACTGATGAAGATGTATTTCCACTACGCATGCTGTTAATAATTTGATTATGATGTTCTTCGTCAATATTCAAGTAGGGTTTTATTGAGTTGGCATTGTTGTGACCCGTAATTTTTATAAGCTGTTGTTCTTGTACACCACTTTTGGCCAATCGACTAACCGCGGTCGATCTATTGGAATGATTAGTAATACTTTTTTCCTTTGTATTCAAGCCAATCGCTTCGGCAGACGATCTTGTCCAATTTTGAATCGTATTTTTTCCAATGGGCATATTATCATACCAGTGATCATTTTCGGATTTCCATTGACGATTTGGTCTAAGGAATAATCTGTTGGTTTTAATATTTGGGCCCCTTTTCGACATCAATATTTTGAATAATCGGACAGGACAAACGTTGCTGTCGTTGTTTTTTATTAAAAATTTGCTTCCAGTACACATTCTTGAACCACCCTGGCAGGTCTTGCTGAATACAGGGTTATATTCAACTCGATTTGTTACAGAACCATCGTTGTTTGATTCGATAGAAAAAAAATCAGTCAAGCAAGCAACAGCTTCCCCACCTCGCCAAGCTAATTCTACCGCGGCTATGTGATAGAATTTCCGTTGAAGCCCTTCGGGAGAATTTTCATTCCATAAATTTACCATTTTCGTTATTTCTACAGAACTTAATGCTGCCGAACTTTGTTTCCTTTTACAAGGATCTGATTGCAGATTTCGTCGTACAGAATCGCGGGCAGCTCGCGCTTGTTGAAATACAACACTTTTGAATGGGTCAATAATAACTTTCATTTCTTTATAATATTTTTCTTGTAACAGCTTACTTGTTATATTCCACATGGTTTTGACCGTACTTTCTTTGAACTCTGTACCATCTTTTTACCTCATGTTCACAGCCCAATCCTTCAAAATCAACGTCAATTCTTCCGCCGTCCGATTTCCATCTAATTGATACTTTCTATCGTTGCAGAAGTCCATAAATGCTTTCCATACAAATTTCTTACTGTAAACGGTGTTTTTGGGTATATTCGATTCAATAATTTCATTAATATTCTCGTCAGTATTACAACCAAATCGTGACATTTCGAAATATTAAATATTTAAAACTTCATAATCGAAATAAATCAATATATATTCATAGCAACGTGAAAACAGCCCATGGTCTGTTATCGATTTAATGATTGGGTGAAATTGTTCATATGATACAAAATGAGGAAATTTGATTGGTTGTTGGAACAATCAAAAAATTTTCACATAAATTATCCAATGCTAGGGTATCCTAGATTTTGGTGGAAAATACTATTTTTGATATTAGTGGAGTATTTTTCTAACTGGTTGGAGATTTTACACCTGATAGATGAAACATCAATACCTGTAATAAATTCCTTCCAAGAGGTTTTCATAAGATTTGGGTAACCAGAGGAAATTGTTGCTGATAATAATCTGCCATATGCATTATGTCATAGATATTTTCAAAATAAACACATTATTTCAATAACACGTAGTGCACACTATCCTAAAAGTAATTGCATGCCTGAAAAAGCAGTCCACATTTCTAAATGTATAATGAGCAAGGCCAAAGAGGATAATGTGGATTAATTATATTATTAATAATACTCCTCTGTCAACTGCAACCTCAAATTGTAAACTGTCAAAGAGTAGGAACTCTAATTCCAACAGATTCTGAAAAAGAAAAAGATAAATACTGGAAGAGAGGAGTTGTTGGAGATAAATGTAGAGAACCTAGATCGTATTAGATAAGAAAGAAGGGATATGAGCCAATAGTAAGAAGAAATATTTAGTAGTAATGAAGAAGCCAGAGTTATTATTATTAAGAATGTATAATCATTAAGAAAGGAATAGAAACAGGTTATACTCATATACAGTACTCACTTAATTAGATATGTATACTTTGTGAAAACATGTAGAAGAGAAAAAGAAATCAACCATTTTGAAAGGAAAAGAATAATCACCATGAAGCAACACAAATTTGATTTTAAAAGAACTCTCATTCCTTTTTGTCTGACATAAATGTAATGTAGATGGGATCGTATTTGTTAAGGTCTTTCACTAAGAGATCTGATATCAAGACCGACCACAAAAAGTGGTAGGTCATAAGATCTAAACAGATTTTGGACTTCTTCCAATTCGACCTCCGGTCCACCCTAAGTACGTTCTCCCCCTCTCCCTAAGCTAGGGCTGTACTACCGAGGTAGTTACTACTGATTAGTAGATCCCTTGCCTTGCGATACTTCGTTCGGACCCATGGGGTTCCATGAGAACGATATCTGGAGCGTTATAGTTATTCTAAGTTGCATCATACATGTAGAAGAATACGTTCTGCTTCAAATGTTATGAGACAGCTAACATCAATATGGTATTAGCGATTTTCTGTTCAGGGAAAAGTATTCTGCGGCTCTAGACGGCTTAATGGGTATCAAGGCACCTCCAGTGTTAATATATACATTTCATGGGGATGGTTTGAGTTTTCTTCCCATATAGAAATACGTCCGAATTATCTGTACGAACGTTGTTAAACGTTGTTTGCACCAGAAGAACTAATCCTAAACTGTATTATTTACAAGGATGAAACTAGTTATAATTCCTACAGATGTATTAAGAAGGTTGAGGAAGAATCAAACTGAAGAATAAATTAAATTAGTTAATTCTACAAATTTATCATTCATCAAATATTGAAATATATTATAAAACAATTATTAATGCAAAACACTAAATGAGAGAGTCTCCATCTGAGTAACTATTTATTACCCACGGAACATTCGATAAACTTATCTTGGTTACATCCTTTATTCATCCTAAACCATTTCCCATCCCATATTGGATAAACTCGAGGCAACTCCCAATCCAGATGCGAACCCATATCACGAAACATCAATCCTCACTCGCTGAATAAGCCCGAAAGTTATATTTCCAATTTCTTGGAACGCCATCCGTATTGCGAATGATAAACATCCCAACTTCAAGGCCTCAAAATACACAAGAAATGCGATCTCGACATCCGCTAATTTATGGCGTTTTTTTCTGGTGCTCGAAGGTCCGGGAGGTGAGGGTTTAAGGACTCAATTTAAATTAGGCTATTTGTATATGGGGTAAGGAGTACGAAAACGGCCCGAATCCTTCAGCCCCGCTACAGTTCCACTTGATTTAAGCTGCTTTCAGGCAGATTACTTTCAGGAACGGACCACCCGAAAAGATGATCTCACCATAATTTAGGGCGTGCCGAAGCGGGGGTGTTTATTCCGCAAATGGTGTCTCACTTTGTGGCTTTGCAACCCCAATTCCGCGTTAGACGTTGCGGGGAAGACATTGACGGAGAGAAGTGCCAAATTGATTCTTGAACTTTCAACCACAATGATATTTATGTTTTTGTATGCGTCTGTTGAATGACAATGAAGCTCCGGCTGTCTTTGCCGGTTTTGTTTTGTGAGCAGAGAACGTATTCTGTTTCGTTATTCTTTGAAATTGTCGATGGATGGAATTGGGCGATCTGGTGACGGCTTATTTCAATGAGGAATTCAGAAGCACTGAATTGTAGCATTGGTCAACGAATAATTATAGTCCGGTCAAATTAGACCAAATAATAAGGGTAAGGTTATATAAATTCCCACCAAGCTGAAAATCAGTGAGATTGTTTAAACTATCATTAAAAATAAAATTTGAAAGTTCCCCATCTTTCCCCTGTAAGGAAAAAATTTTATTCAAGGTCAAAGGTCAAAAAAATTCGTTTTTCGCGATTTTCAGCAAAACGGTAGGTTTTATCATAAAAATATATCAGTCAAAAATTGTAGACCATAAAGTTATCTACAAAAAATTTATCAATACTTTTTTCTCTATGAGCCACCGTTTTTGAGATATAATGATTCAAAAAGTTGTAATCGTCATAATATGATAGTTCCAACCAGCCAACAAAAAATTCTTTCTCTACTTCAGTATCGTAATGAGTTCATTCCAGCACTAAAAACAGTGCTGGAATGAACTCATTCCCACATTGTTTCTAGATATATTTTTCGTTTTGTGGTAGTCAGCTTCGATCCTATCAAATTTCAACATACGTCAATTATTGTCAATATAAGATAATCTGGATAAGGTGGAATAATTGTTGAGAGGAAAGGTTTTATTTCAATCAAAAAATGAGGTACTAGAGATTTCCTTCTTGCTAATTTTGAATCATTCATGATATTAGGAAACTGTTAAATCTGATTTCCATGCTCTACGTACAATTCAAATTCGGTGATCTGTCAACTTTCGTAACAGTCACACCAACTGCCAACTGCCAACTGCTAAGATACAATACAAAAGTCACTAGGATGTATAATCCCAATTTTTCATTGAATTTCAACTGTATTTCACAAAACTTGCCTGAAATAGAGAAACTATCGTCTAATACTCGTTGCAGAAGACAATTCCAACACCCATGCGTACGAAAACTCGCTCGTTTTGGAATTTCGCATTCGTGTTTGAATATCAGCTCATTCTGCAACTTGTTTTAGAATATACTATTCTAATACTCCCAACAAGTCTCGGTTCATTTCAATGTTGAAAGAAAGATTTACTACGGAAAATATTTTGGTAAGACAACCTAATAATGATGCTGATGTATTGATAATTGAAACTGCAATTGAGCAATTCAATTTGACAAATACAATTATTGTTGTTGGTGAAGATAGAAACTTACTCGTATTACTGACTGCTCGAACTCCAACTGAAAAAACTATTTTCTTCTTAAAACCAGGAAAAGCTCAACATCAATCGGAAATGTATTCATCAAAAAGTTCATTCATCTACTTTTGCAAAGTGTCAAAATCTTGTACTATTTTTACACGCAATAACTGGCTGTGATACGACATCTGCATTTTACAGGAGGGGTAAATAACAGTTTTCAAACTATTTGAGAAACAAAATTTAATTTAAAGTGCAGAAGTTTTTAAAAATAGTAATTCTACTCGACAAGAAATTATTACTAACGGCATTCGCTTTCTGCTTTCTATGTACGGAGCTCCTAAAAAAACTACCTGCTTAGATAAGTATAGATATGCATGTTTCGTTAGAAACACACAACAAAAGTAAAAAACAAGTACAATTAGCTTGTCTTCCTCCAACCTCAGTTGCTGCTCATCAACACCTTCTTAGGGTATATTACCAAGTTCAAGTGTGGCTTGGTTATCAGCTAGACCCTTCAGACTGGGGTTGGAAGTTGGTCAAGAATTCACTAGAACCAGTGCACACTTTATTTCAACCTGCGCCGGAAAAACTACTGAACTCAATTTTCTGCAACTGCAAAAAGGGATGCAGTGCTAAATGTGGTTGCAAAAAAGTCGGACAGTTCTGTTCTCTGGCATGTACACATTGTCAAGGCCTGTTGTGCTCTAATATTGAATCACCAACAGTAGAGGTTCCGTTTGATTCCAACGAGGCAACATGCGATACATCGCTATTAACGCAGTTTACATGCACTCAGGATGAAGATGAAGAAGAACAAGAACAAGAAGAACAAGAACAAGAAAATCAAGAAGAAGAACAAGAAGAAGATTTTGAGAGTTACGACTCGGACGATTAAATTTCACAACTTTTTTTAACTTAAATTGCTTTTATCTTTTCAATCTCTGCTAATATCCATCATTTTTCAATAGTTTCAAATTAAACAGGATCAAAACTGACCCGTGGAATCGGCCTACTGGGGAAACCACTTAAAAAAAAACGCGCTAAGTACACTACCTCATAGGTGGCGAGGAAACGTGTGCATATTATGACGATTACAACTTTTACAACTTTTTGAATCGTTATATCTCAAAAACGTGGCTCGTAGAGAAAAAGTATAAATAAATTTTTTGTAGATAATTTTATGATCTACAATTTTTGTCTGAGGTATTTTTATGACAAAATTACCATTTTGCTGAAAATCGCGAATACTAATTTTTTTGACCTTTGACCTTGAATACAATTTTTTCCTTACAGGGGAAAGATGGGGAACTTCCAAATTTTGTTTTTAATGATATTTTAAACAATATTACCGATTTTCAGCTTGGTGGGAATTTATGTAACCTCGAATGTATAAATTGACCGGACTATTAGAGAATGGTCATTTATGTATCAAGGACGAAAAACTGTCTATTATAGTCGAGTCTGCAAATTGCTGTCCGAGGCAGATCCGAGGATTGCAAGCAGTCGTGACAATAGACAGTTTTTCACCGAGATGCTTATTACATTTTAACGTCGACCTCAACATATTTTAATGAATTTCTGACCTCTTAAATAATTTCACAATAGCAAATGACACATACACTGATGTTTGTATTGAACTGTATCCATAGTGACCTCAGCATTGACAGTTATTGCTACAGACACTTATGTTTGTAATGAACCGTATCATGCCGTATTCATTAACTAAATTTCAGATTGATATAACTCCGAAACAATTTGGCCGATTATGCTAATTAACAAACTTAAATGTCGCATTCTGACGCGCAATCTTCTCTGAAAACCTGCAATTCCCTATTTCTTTCCGTTCTCAAGGTATAAAAAATATATATTCGTAATTTTTTAAAATTTTTCTACTGGTACGGTCCTCACAAAATTTCACACTCGTCTTTTATGTTGATATTCTACAACTAGTTAGCAAGCTTCAATTCGATCGAGTCTATATTTTTTGAGTTATCGAGAAAATAATGTTCCAGATGGATATAACTCCGAAACCGTTGGGCCGATTATGGCCAACAGCAAACTTAACTCTCCCATTCAGATGCGCAACCTACCCTGAAAATTACAAGTCCCTATCTCCTTTCATTCGAGAGTTATCGAGACAACGGTCAACCATCCAGCTACTGAACTCACACAAGGCTGCTCGGATCTCCAACAATATAGATCCGATCTTGTTCAAACTAGGAACTTGGTAGCAGAGTTAGGTTCTGTAGGCTCTCGCAAATTTTTCAGCCATGTCGGATGAATGGTTTCGGATTATAGAACTTTTTTCAATGATTTCTGTTTAATCTTCTAGTGATATGATCCTCACGAAATTTTGCAAGAAGTTTCGCGTTGGCATTCTACAACTAATAACCATGTTTGAATTGGATCGGTTAGAATATTTCGAGTTAATGAGGAAATAACAACCAAATTTCAGATGGGTATAACTTCAAAACCGTTTGGCCGATTATGCCTATATACAATCTCAAATGTCGCATTCGGATGCACAACCTAACCTGAAAATTTCAAGTCGCTATCTCTTTCCGTTCTCAAGTTATCGTGGCAACGGTCGGACAGAATCAAATTTGACCTCGAATTCATAGTAGAGTTAGGATCCGAATACTCTCGCGCAATTTCAGAGATGTCGGATTCCGATATGTAGAATTTTTTTCAATGATTTTTTAAAAATTTTCTATCCTCAAAAAATTTTGCAGGAATTTTCGATTTGGCAATCAACAACTAATAAGCATATTTGAATTGGATCGGTTTTGTAATTTTCGAGTTATCGAGGAAATAACAACCGGATTTCAGATGGGTATAACCTAATCTGAAAATTTCAAGTCGCTATCTTTCTCCGTTCTCAGGTTAATTTTTTAAAAATTTTCTAGTAATACGATTGGGTTCTAGTCGAACCCAATCCATTTGAGACCATTTTCGGCAATAAATTCGAAAGTTACAACATCTGGGCAAAATGATAACGCGATGTTCCCAAGAAAATACGCTCAAAAAGTGTTTTATTTTATGAGGAATCTATGATTCAAATCAATGTGCAACCCAAAAACTCACCCTGTATATTAAGATTGGGTGGAATTATTTCACCAGAAAATAATGAACCTTCGTGTCCAGCGTCATTTGAACTGAAACATATAATATCAGTTCAAACTCAAGCCAGACCCGATAATCCACATTTTATTCCACATCAATTTCCAGCTCTGTTGAAGTCCAAAGTCAGCCATCTCCGAGATTCAATTCGTCCTTGAGAGCAAAACGAAGGCGTTTCAATAAATCATACCGAAGTAACGAACAGGATCTCCGACATAATCCCCTCGAGAGAATGAAAAATTTCGACAGTTTCATAATCAAAGACTGAATTAAAAATTTCAAATTGAATACAACGTCAGAAGGACTTATAAAATGTTCTAGAATGAGGACATATTTTAAATCTCGGCTGTCAGACGCCAAGACTGAATCAGGCTTGCGAGTTAACTACTGAATTTACAGTCTCCCCTTGACAGCGGGGGTGTCTAAATAGCTCGTTAAGACGCTGCCTTACCTACTTTCTGCTGAAATGTAGTGCTCCAGCCTTCTCCCTTTTATATACTTTACGATATTGCGGTCGTCTATCTTTATTTTCGAGAAATATTCGCATGAGTCCATCGATTTTCGACTTTCGCGAAAGTCTAGGCTCTGTTTATGAGAATCTGGGAAATGTAATGACTTCCTTATGTAGGGGTGAAGTACTTGATATCAGTCTGTCAATTGGGAAGTATTTTTATGACAACAAAAGATATTAATAATTCCCTTATTCTGTTTATAATTATATTCTAATGAGTCTCTTTACTCTTTTGAGGGTTCTGGAAACACAACATAACACTTATTTTATTGAATTATATTCAAACAAACTTCCAATATTAACTGACAGTTCTATATCAATTCATATATTTTCATTATTTTTTCAATTGTCTCATTTTGCCATGGGTCCTTTCAATTTTGAAATACACACTCTAACTTTAAATACAATACATATCATGACAATTCCCCAAATTTAAAATTTAGCAAATTTTTTTGCAACAAAATTTTGATATATTAATATTGCTCAATTTAATTTGTCAATAATGAATACTTCTTTATGTTTTACAGAACTCTAGCATATAATTCACTTCATTTCTACTTCCACTTTTCCTTTTTAGTTCAAACTGAATCTCTCAGTTTAAATTTAACTGTTCACCATCGTATTTTCTTCTTAATTTTAGTAAAATAATTCTCTCCCCACATACTTTTTAGTTTACATTTCATTTCTTTGATAATAGGGTAATAAATAGGATTTGGATAAAATAATTCCTAACTTTTCCCTTCTGTGTGATAATTATTATTATTATTATTATAAAGATTACGGAGTAAAGTAAAACTATAAACTCTTTGAAAACTACAACAAAAAAAAAACCTTAATGAAACAGTATGAGTTTTAAATTTCCTAAAGCACAGACACAAACACGTCACAGCAACGCACCAGCTCTCCAAGTGTCCAGCCGGTGTTTGAAGGTGTTCACTGACGGAGCTCTAACTACATCAGGTGACAATCGATTCCAATAGCCACAAACCCGATTAGACAGAAAATATTCTCGACTTCTCATGTGGAACCTCTCACTAGCAAGCTTACCACTATGACCTCTAAGGTGGTTCGTATTTAGCCTGAACACATTTGATAGATCGGTGCCAAAAAATCCACCCAATGCCCGGAACGTGACTATCATATCTCCACGAAGTTTACGATCTGCAAATGTATCCAAGGACATCATCCTCAAACGTTCCTGATAACTGGATCTCTGGACTCCGAAAGCTAAACGCGTAACTCGTCGTTGAAGTTCTTTCAGCATCTGCGCATCCATACACAAGTAGAAATTCAATCAAGAATTGGTATCATAGCAAAACTTTTTCCTCCGGCGGATGTAAAAGGAAAAGTAAACCTGCGGCGGAGAAGAAATGGAACTGTCCTCTCATCTTGTCAATCGAAATATGATATTGTACGTTTAAGAAAAAGGGTCTTTATCGGAATAAAGTATTCCTGGATATCTTTTCAGCCTTACAATCCTTAATGAACATTATAATGAAGATTTAGAGCAATAACTACCTTATCAATGCCTCATTCTCACCACCATTTCGAAAACTAGAATTGCAAATTTGCGCCCATGACCGATTACCGCTCCAATTTTCCATATCAGATACAACATTTCTTACTGATTATTCTCCGTTTTTCCGCATAAATCCCGAAGAAAGTCACAAGGACCAGACTGCGATCGCACCATCTGCAAAACTTTTTCCCCAATGCAAATGAAAACGGGACACGAATCGAATAATTTCTTCGCGGTGTGGTCAGTTTGCCGTTGGCAATGTTGAGAAGTGGGAAATGGAATTTGAATACAAACTTCCCGCGAAAATAACATCCTCGTAACATGTGGCTAACATATGTAAAATAGATGTAGGGGCTACATGTTCGGACAGCTGCATCCCTTGTTCGAACTTACTGTGGAAATTATGCCATAGTATATTGCAGAAAAGAGAACCGTTAGATGGGGCATGGTATTTCCAACGAAATCTTTATGGATTGTGAATAGAAGTTTATGTTGTGAAATTGTTATATTCATTTATTACAATTATTGCTTGTTCCAGAGCTCATTTTGGAAGTTTAAACCGAAAATGTTCTCAGAGGAATTCCTACCTTAAGGTACGTCATAGCCTAACATTGGACTTGTAAACAGACGTGATTTTCGAGAAACAGCTTGTTATCAAAAATAAATATTAACTGTGTTGGCGCGCATATACTGAGTAATCATTAAAGGATACTGTGGGAGGTATACTCATTATTGAAAGTTTTTTTTCTGGGTTTTCTCTCCCAAACTCTGAAAAATATCTATAAAATAAAAATTAATTATTTTGTGATTTGCTTCTGCGTAAGAAACACAGAATATTTGTCAGAAGCAACCAATTGAACAATGTTGCCTAACAAACAACAACGAAACAACATCAACGAAGAAACAACTATATCGTAACGTTTCGGAGTCTATATTAGACTCCTTCGTCAGGTGCTTAATGAAAATCGTTAGAATTATTTTGTTGATAGTTATTTTGTGATATTCATTAAGTTTCCTTTTCATAAAATCAGGTTCTTTCATTAGAATCTTTGTATTACTCCAATCCATCATGTGATCAAAGGAGATCAAGGAGATCACATGATGGATTGGAGTAATACAAAGATTCTAATGACAGAACCTGATTTTATGAAATGGAAACTTAAGGAATCAACTTGTATTTTATTGAACAGAGAATGCAATTTTGCAAATTGCTCAATTGGTATTGACCATATTTGGCTAAATTTATTGAAAAAGGAGTTGGAACTTGGAAATTTCTATGCGAAGTAAAACTATGTTAGCTATGATTTTTAAATACTGTCAATGTGACAATTCTTGAATTTCACAAAATAACTATCAACAAAATAATTCTAACGATTTTCATTAAGCGTCTGACGAAGGAGTCTGATATAGACTCCGAAACGTTACGATATAATTGTTTCTTCGTTGATGTTGTTTCGTTGTTGTTTGTTAGGCAACATTGTTCAATTGATTGCTTCTGACAAAAATCCTGTGTTTCTTACGCAGTAGCAAATCACAAAATAATTAATTTTCATTTTATAGATATTTTTCAGAGTTTGGGAGAGAATACCCAAAAAAAAACCTTTCAATAGTGCATATATTGCTTTAAAAACATGGAACTACAACCTTATATTATATATTCTATTTTGTGTTCACTGTGGACTTATTATGAACACTATAAAAGTGTCTTGTCCACTACAGTTTTTCGTCTGACATTTGTTTCGGAAACAAAGTTTCCATATTCAAAGACGAAGCGTTACTAAAGCATGCAATCAATTTCTACATTCCAGTACGGGTTGACATTGTACCCTTAGTCATAAACCAACCCAATATTCTCACTAATTGGTTTATTACTAAGGGTATAATATCAACCCGTACTGGAATGTAGAAACTGATTGCATGCTTTAGTAACGCTTCGTCTTTGAAGATGGAAACTTTGTTTTCGAAACATATGTCAGACGACAAAAACTGTAGTGGACAAGAGTGTAGTTACTTTAATAGTATACAACCTTATACTTGAAATGATAATTTTCAAAGGATTGAACATTTTTTATAACTTACAAATTTGAATCTTCTTAGGGTATTATTTGTTCGATATCTAGCCTCTGGGGACTCTAGAAGGACTACAATGGTAATTTGTTGTGCCTTTAATATTTTCCCATCAAAATCAAAGGGAGATCTGTTGGTTCTACAGATTTCCCAAAGATCCAAACATTCGAAGAACTGTTTGTTTTGATAGAATGCCATGAAAATGCCTTGACCTAGGATAACTAGAATGGTGAAATGATGATAGCACTAATAAAACGTATTATCCCTAAATATTTTGTTACGGCCGTTCTATATATTGTTCAACTTCCAGAATTGACTTCTTCAACATATACAGGCTGGAGTAACCTCAAATAATCTAGGGCAGAAGATAATACATTTCTGTCCCCACCGAACACAATCAGTATCATCAGCATATGATATTACTCTGCCCTGCACGACGAGATGACCCCCATCACTTACATGAATTGAAATTAATAGAGAACCCATTACGGTGCCCTTGTGAACCCCTATCTTCACAGGAAGAGGATCACCAAAGCAGTACTTTATTCGCACTATATAGATTGCTTGTCCACGAGATGAAATTCGAATTCTCGAAATAACTTTTAGTTATTTCGGGTAATTCCGAAAAGTTTCGTTAGGGACCATATTAACAAGATATTGAGAAGAATACATGGTGTTCCAAAAAAGGCTTGTCATCTCACAACTGCCAAATTTTCAATGTGATACCCTGTATACTTTGTCATTTTTGAATTCTACAACAAATTTTAACGCAAGTTTGTGAGGAGATCTTTTTTGGCGCTCTTGTTCTTCGGAACAGAGTGCTCATCAATATGCCCAAATGTCTGTAATTTCCGAATTTTTGGCTGAAAATGGTCTCGAACGATTTGGTTCGACTCACTGATCAAGAATCCGTGGTCTAAATCGATTCTGTCCGGCCGTGCGGCCGGCCCTCCGTTCGTTAACACGACAACTCTCGAACAAAAGGAGTTAGAGGATTGAAATTTGCAGAGGAGGTTTGGAGCGTAAATACCTCGGACGAGCTAATGGGCGAAATCCAACAAGCTTGTTCGGAGTTATGGCCGTTCTTAGTAAAAACATTTTTTATGAATATTTCCGAAACCGATCACTCGATCTATCTGATATTCAGCATCAAATTGTAAAATAATGACCTTTATACGCATGCGGAATTTTGTATTGATTGGGCTGCTGTATAAAAAAAATTTTTAATTTTTAAATTTTGTTTCTACAATAACTCTCGAACAGAATGAGGTAGGCAGTTGAAAATTTCAGAGTAGGTTTGGGATATAAATATCTCGGTTGAGTTTGTTATTGGACAAAATAGACGGGATGGTTTCGGAGTAACGAAAAAAAAGAATTTTTTTTTAACCTACAAATTTCAAATTATTTTTTTTAAGATGCAGTTTCACCATAAAAATCCATTGATATCATTTTCAACTCTAACAAACTAATACTTTCGGAGATATGATTTTTCGAAATTTCAATAATGAATCGTACCTCTTTGTTTTCACAGAATACTATAATTATTCTATCTATGAATTAGTATATGATTTGTGTTCACACTCGTACATGTCATCCTGTTCTATAGGAGAGAGTCAAATTCCTTTCAGCTATTTTAATTTGATTTCTTCCATGGTGCAGTTCTCATTCTCAGATTGTTCCTTTAATCTTGATAAATGAACTATTATTTGAATTGAATTTTCTTTATGATGCAATTCTATTACAAGAATACATTGATATCATTCCCAACTCTGAGAAACCAGTACTTTAGGAAATATGATGTGTCAAAGTTTGAACAAGAGCGCCAAAGCTCCTGTCCACAGGGCTTGAACCAATTTTTTATTTAAGCAGCCGTTTCTGATTTATTTTTCAAAAATTACAAAGTATACAGTGTATCACATTGGAAATTTGCAAGTTTTGAGATGAATACCCTTTTTTGGAACGCCATGTATACTTCTTTTTATCTTGAAAATATGGTCCCTAACGACAGTCGCAAGAGAAAAAATTTCAATATGTTAATGGGAAGCTGGAAAACGTCGATCAGTATGTAGTGCTTCACCCCGTCATTGAAAATGTTGTGCGTTCGTGACATTCTTTTGATAACATCTTTGTAACCGCTTGAGCCCCAAGTGCCAACGATACACCAAATGAAAGGTGAAATATCTCAGTTTTGGAATCTGATGTATCATTAGTACGTTACCGTGGAAAAAAATCATTAATTTCAAAAAGTACCCTCACCCCCTACCATCTGTTTTGGTGGGGGTTATAAAAACTTATTTCACTAGGGTTTCAAAGTACTCGATCTGCTTACTCAAACTGTCAAATTACATTACTCTATCTCAACTGGTCTCTAAAATATTTCCAAAATAAGGAAACTCGCCCCTGGCTCAAATCATCCCTAACTTCCATCAGAATACCCGGAGGACAGTGTGACACCCTAATGGTACTCCATCACCTCCTTGCTCGTGTCGGTGTGGCGGCCTCGGACCCTGTATAATACTCTAAAATACTCGTATTATAGACGATTTCGATTGCACTTCAAATATCCATATGCCGAGCAGCAAGAAATCAGCAAAACTAATTACAAATGATCAAAATACGCTAGACCTCGTATCTGTTCCACCTAAACGACTGTTCGATTGAGGCTAGAACAAATATTGTGGAATATTAATGTCACCCGTAGTCGGTGTCAACCACACAATTGATTGATAATCCCTTCGACGCCCCGAAGTGCGAAGAGGGAGGCTGGGTAACGCTAAATGTACATTTGTGTGTCGGTGTACAAGATGAGCCGGAAACGTTTAGCGTGAAATTTAGGGCGGTTCAACAGCTCTAGTTATTGGGAAAGTAGGTTTATGGTTGGGAAATTTCACCCCTTCAAATAGGTTGAATTATTCAGCCCCATTTGATAGTTTAAATATGCGCTGCGGCGCCACCGTTTAGTGGACGCAATTAACAAATCTCTGGGAAAGCGCCACTAACTGCATGAGTGAATTCACGATGATCGATAAATATCTACAAATGAAAAAAATTGGAATGATATCTATTTTGAGTTCAACCAAATAAACAATAATTTTTTCGCATTCGCTATTTCGACTTTAGACAATATGAATATTGAGAAATAATGAGCCGGGAAGTTGAAGCAATCATAAAATCACTACTGACAAACACTATGAGAATCGATATGATAATACTTACCAGTAGAAACTCGTGGTGGTATTTTGAGCGACTTATTTCGCTGAGATTAGAAACGAACTGGTCAGGTCGTACCAAGAAAGGTACTGTCACCCCTTGGACTCTGTGGTTCCGTAAGGGTTGGGACCTTCGACTTCTTCTTCCTACTAGTCTGGCATAATCGATCTCTATGCGCAGAGTCAGCAAGATAATGTCAGAATATATAGGCCCTATAGGGGAGAGCTATTCCACGTATCAAACAATTGCATTGTCGCAAATCAATATAATTATAATTCAAAGAAAAGGAAAAGATATATACACATATAAACAAAATGGGAACAGAACAATATAAGCATAAGAGACATCAAATTTAAACAGAAGTGATTTCAGCACGATTAATTTTCGATTATTAGTAATTAATGATGTGATCAACACTCACATCAATAATTACTGATGTGATGTTTTATTTTCTGAGTCAAAAAGTTTGTGGAATAAGCGGAGTGAATTGAACAATTTCACGATCAAAATAAAATCACTTTTAACACAAATATCATACAACTTTTTTTTTATAACTGCCCTATTTTAATAATAAAATAGGCGAATTTGAAATGACATTGAACTTCAAAATGCATTTTAATACTCAAATAATCACAAGGTTGTTGTGGATGGCAAACGTTGCCAACGTTATGGTTACTAACAAATGCTTGTTTACAAATAAAAAAAGACGCTGCGTCATTTAGATTGCCTTCTTGTCCAATCTCTGTCTTTGGTTCTTGACTGCTTAATATGTTTGTCGGTAGTGGAATAATTAATATAAGTGTCGACTTGGTTGTTCCTGAGGATATTGAAGAGTCTGAACAACTTTGAAATTCCTACCTTTGAAATCAGTAGGGCTTTACACGAGACGAGGGTAGGCGAGAGTATAAAAAATCTCGTCCCGATCTCGCCAATTCCCAAAAAATTAAGTCTCGTTTAAGTCTCGTTCTCGTCTCGTCTCGCTTAATTCTGAATAACGATAATAAATATTATAATATATAAATGGTATACATACAATAATGAATCATTTTGTAGAGGTATGTTTATTACGCTCTTATACAAAAATATTTGTTCCTGTACATTTTTTTTTAATTTTCAACACTGATAATTTCATCTTTTAAATTACTCGATGATCAAGAATTCAAACATAATCACACTTGCATCACATAATTTTTCAATGATGTACGTGTTTTTGCCATGATCATACCTGCTGTAGAAAATAATCTTTCAACAGGTACGGATGTAGCCATTAATAAATCATCGGCCATCTTGGAAAGTGTAGGAGAAACTTTTTCTTCACTCTCCACTGTAAAATATTTTTATTTCTATTTGCTCTTTCTAGCAGCAAATATTCTTCAAACTCATCTTTCCAATATTTCGGAAGTTTTGTTGATGTTTTAAATAGGCTATCGATGTCGATACATTTTTTAATAGAATTGAACAATTTTGTATAGTTTTCAAAGATTACCTTCGCAGTGGGTAGACCATTGAGGTCGTTCTTGGCGTATTCCTCATAACACTTTTCGAAACATTGGATAGCTTCATTTCTTTACCAGTTTTATTATACGTAGTTCCACAGTTGTTCTTCAATAATTGTTCACATCTTCACTACAAGGAGCACAAGAGAATAAATTTCTCCAGATGTTCAGATAGAGACGAAGTTTTCAAAGCATTGGGATTTAGGGGCAATGAAAGTTGTCCATTAATTATTGAATTCATAATGGCATCCGTTTTTATGGTTGTGAATTCTATTTTTTATTGAAAAATGATTTCAATTATCGCAAGGTCATAACGAATTAATAATCTTCTGAAAAATCGTGTATTTCTAGAACGATCGATGCATAATATAGAAAAAATATATTGGTAATTATAGTGGAAACTCTTCATATTCAATTGATTTCTGTGGGTGTTGAAAAAAGTCTAGTTGTATATAAAACTTCATGCAAAAAATTTAATGAGACCAAAAACGAGACTCTCGTGTTGCGCTGTATGTGGTCTCGGTATCGTCTTTAATATTTTTGAAAACGTCTCGTCTCGTCTCGTCTCGCTTTTACGAGACGAGACGAGAAAAATCTCGCTCTCGCGTGAAGCCCTAGAAATCAGCTCAGCAGTACGAAATTGCAAATACCAATTTCCTGGCCTGGTGTAAATTGAAAAATGTGGAGGGGTATTTCAGTGAACCTGTTTTCTTAGCATACTTACAACAAAAATATGGAGCTCATCAACTTTGTGGAGCAAATTTTCAATGATCAAGTCAAGCGCCTTTGTTAAAAATAGTGTTCATGTTAGTAAATATTTGAAGGTAATGGCATATTTAAAACGGAAAAGTGAAGGATATCATCCCAAATCATCCAAAATTCACACACATGAACAAGTTGAAAAGTTTATAAACGAGGAACCAGATGAGAAATACTTGATGGTTAAGGTTGCAACAATTTTCGGATAATTTGGAGTTTGTCCGCGTGAAGAATTGTGTCATTTATTAGTAGAAAATACAGAAATAACATATAAATCATTGCTCATACAACTTCCAAACACAAAAACGAAAGTCGTTCTCTCTGCATTATTGGAAAGTATGTTGACTATTTCCGTAAGTACATTGCATTGCGACCTTCTGTTCTCAAACATCGTGGTTTCTTCCTAAGATACATGAATAATAAATGCACTGCCAATCCAGTTGGTATGAACACATTTGGGAAAATGCCCTCTATTGTTGCCGAATTTCTCAAACTGCCAGAAACAAAACAATATGCAGATCACTGTTTTCGTAGATCCGCTTCTCTGCTAGGAGAATCAGGAGCAGATGTTGCGGAGATAAAAAAAACATGGTGGATGGAAGTCTACGACGGTTGCCGAGGGCTATATTGCTCATTCCATTGCTTATAGAAATGCCATTGCGGAAAAAATTCTCCCAACCTCTAACAACTCATTTTGGAACGTCATCATCCAATATTGTACTTCCGGTTTCTACTGGTTATGATGGTACTGGGGACTCTAGTAATGTGGCATTAATGGTAGCAATTGTTCTAGATGTACGATTAATATTAATGTTCATAAGTAATAATTGTTCAATATTGGTAATAAAAATTTGCAATTCCTTACTATGTCTGAATTGCCATACGATAAATAAATAAATAATGCAATAATTCCTAAAATTATTATTATAATTTTATCTGATTTCATCATAGGAAAATGTAGTGTTAAAAATATTTTTAAAAGGCTTTTACGTAAAGATTCACTTTTAACACTGTTGTTCAAAAATAACTATTCTGTAAGCTGAACAGGATCGAGGATATTTCGGAATCGAATCTTATATATGAAAGTTGATATACTGTAAGCAATTGTTCTAGTTCTACGATTAATATTATTGTTCATAAGTAATGATTGTTAAATATTGATAATACAAATTTGCAATTCCTAAAATTATTTTCATAATTTTATCTGATTTCATCATAAGAATGTAGTGTTAAAAATATTTTGAACACAGTGTAAGATCGTAAAATATTGTGGTTTGAAAAATATTTTTAATTCGAATCATTAAGTGTGAATTTGATACTAACAAATTAATTGGTCCCTAAATTTTGTTATTGGAACACTTTACGATAGAGCTAATAATAATAATAGATCATCATACGTATATACTGCTCTACAATGTAATTATGCAAATGCGCTGTTGCCAAATATGCGAAATTTACACAGAAATCAGGATATTCCATGAAATTGTTATATACAGGGTGAGTCTTTGACCACTGCATTAATTTTAACCAAAGATTTCTCACATCAAATAAAACAGTTTTTTCATTCACCATTTTTACAGATTCGGCTCAGGTAAAAAGTTACAAGCGTTTAAAGATTTCACAATGTGCTAATACACTCCTGCATATAAATTATCTATGACATTGTTGGCGGACGAGAAAAAGGCATGGTAACGTGGTTTACAGCTTGATTCGGGATTCCAACACTCAGGGACGGATCCATAAAAGTAGTGAAATTTCTGGAGTTTTCCATTTTAAAACATTCAATGAAGAATATCTCGAAAACGGTGCCTTTAAGGAGAAATGATGAAGAATAATATAATGTTCTAAAACGATGGAATATTCTTGAAATTACCCAAGAAAAACTTTATCTGCTTTCTTTATGGTAATTTCGTTTAGTTTTATGAATCCACGAGTCCATAATTAGAAAACCAGTAGAAGTAGAAAATAACTAATTATTTGGAAAATATGTCTCATAGTTATAGGAAACTTTACACCAATATTCATTTTATTCGAAAAAAGGATGTCAAAGCTACAAAATATGATTTTTTTTCGAAATTTCAACAGCCTGTATCTTTTTACCTGAGACGAATCTGGAAAAATGGTGAAGGAAAAAACTGTTTTATTTGATGAGAGGAATCTTTGGTTGAAATTAATTCAGTGGTCAAAGACTCACCCTCTATAATATAGCTTATCGGAATGGATTTTTTGCGTTTCTTTCACGTCAGATGGACTTTGAGAAATACTCAACAATTACTTACAACCATTATAACGATATTTTATGCTTTTCAGTAGAGCCACCCCATATAAAAAACTAGGAGTGCGACAAATTTTTTTCTTTCACGGCAAACTCTCGACAATTATTCGACAATGAATGCAATATGTTTTATTAGTAGTTCTGAGGACACAAACATGAACAAACTCGCAAAAGCAGTAAGTATTTTTCCGATGATTTTCATTCAAGTCGCTTTCGAAATCGAGGTTGCTTTTGAGGACGTTAAAAAATAAATATCCACTGCAATCTCTAACATAATTTTACTCTATCGATTCTAACAATAAGTAATATTCAGAGCACTTTAAATGATTGATAATCAATTTCGTCGGAAAAATCATTTTTCGGGACGGTGCATACACATGAGTACATGTAGTCTGAAAAATAAACAATTCTCAAAACGTTTTGCGAAGCGGTAATCAATTCTAGCGAACACGAGTCTTATCTGGTATTCAGCTTTAGCGCAGATGCAATGAGTTTTCAGCCCATATATTTCAGACGTAATCTTGGGGCCATAGAAATGATTTGTGGAGCATTAACGCTGAAAGAAATGTAGGTTCATGATTGAATTAGGTAAGGTTATTGTGATTAGTGAATTTAATATATCGAGCGAGACTGTTGTCATTTTGTAGTTCTATATTTTGTTGTCCATTGATTTCTTGCATATTATTAGTTAATAGCGTATTTGGTATTTCAATCGTAATGGGGGTAGGCGTCAAGGTAACACATTTTTTTATCTATAATATTTGATAAAATGGAATCTATAATTGGATCTTTGGTTAATTAAATAAGAAAATGGATATTGAAGAGCTCTACTTCATATAATCATGGCCTTCTCTATAATGACCTGTAACGTGATTAAATGGCAACATGTTCTAGGGGTTTACGCTATACGATAGTCCGCCACATTTTTCGGTTTGTTTACTAGTACTGCTTGAATATTTATATTTTTTAGTGAATTAATGCAATACAAGGATACCAGTGATATCTCTTCTGTGAATCAATACGTAGTGTTTGGGAATTAAATAGTGTGTAGTGAATACTGCTTAGGATTATTTTCTACTCGAGGTGAGTACCTACACTCTACAGTCATAGATCGAATAGAATATTATATTAGGTCTATGGTAACAGCAATTGAGCAATTATAATCAATCTTCAAGAAATGAAAATTATGTTGGCTGCTTCATTTTCCAAAAAATTAAGAGCTGAATAATTTATAACTACTGAATATTATTGCCGAATACACCTCAGCAATTGGATGACATTCAGTTTGGACAAATGTGCTGTTTATCTTCTAAACAAAGGAACAACTGAAGAAACAGGAGAAGACATCGAACTAGAAGGGGGAATAAGCATTCGACACCTCGAAGGGGAGGAAACTTATAAATTTCTTGGAATCAAAAACAGAGAGGCGCGCTAGAGACAACCCAAATCAAGGATGCCTTAACAGCTAGCTACAAAAAAAAAGATCTGACATATATGGAAACAACATCTGTCCAGGAAAAATAAAGGGTCTGCTACGAACAGCTTGGCAGTCCCGATAGTCACCTACTCTTTCGGGGTAGTTAACTGGAAAGTGAATAAAATTCTCGATCTCGACAGATCGACACCTAAAGTGATGAAAATGAACCGTAGCTTGCATTCCAACTGCTCAATACGAAGAATAAACCTTCCACGAACGCAGGTAGGAAGGGGTTCGCAAAGTTTGGAATACCAAAATCAACAACAAACGTTGGAATTGGCAATAAGGATATTGAGAAGTGATCCAATTCTGAAATTGATGGCTCTGAAAATGATGGCTCATGAAATTAGGATCCAAGGAGTTTTCCTATTCAGGGTTGGGGAGGGAGCCTTGGAGAAGCTCAGTGCTCAGTATAACTGGCACATCCATCGATCATGAGCTAGCAGGAATACCTTTCAGGCCAACAGAACAAAGAAGATTTGGCAGAGAAATAAGGCAGGCACAATTAAATGCACTACTCGAAGAGCGCATGGATAAAAACCTGCACTCCATTTATTTCAAGAGTTTGAAATATCAAGGCCTACCGGAAGAATTATCCTCCGCCTTTTTGAAGTCAGCTGGGCTCGATTCGGAAGAAGAGACATTTGTTTTGGCTAGTGAAGATGGGGTGATAAATACAAGATAGTAAAAAAGGAACATCATGAAAGTGGACACCCCAACAACGTGCAAAGCATTCCACATCCGGTCTGTAGAGTCTGCATATTCCATACTCCATAAGGATATGTGGAAAGACACAATGAACCACTTCAAATTTTCTATTTGCATCTGAGGGAGGTTTATGGTATCGACAACGAACCAGTGCTTCCATATGTACCTCTGGAGATTGAAGCAGTTTCTGAGAATGGCAAAGCTCGCATCTACTGGAACTATGCTATTCGAATAACCTGGTATATCCAGGCCATGAAGCCAGATAGCCATAAAACCAGATCCTGCTGGACAAAGAGCTCAAGGAATTGTTTGTTGTCGAATTTTCCTCCCCCGTCGAAAATGAGGAAGTGATGAAAGGAGAATAGAGGGAAAAATACAAGGATGAAATGTTCAAACTAGGGATCCTGTATCCAAGGCATAAAGTTAGGATGGTCGTTCAAATCATAGAATGTCTAGGCGGAATGAAAGAGAACTACGTGACCGAAATGAAGATTATTCCAGCCTGTGAATCCCTGGCCGAGAATTTTACGTACAGAATGCAGAAAGCAGTGTTGCTCGAATCACTTCGACTCATCAGCTCCCATCAACTTTGAAGGCCGCTTGCAGCTCATCTCTTTTGTTAAAGGACGCTGTAAGGGCCGGACGAAGAACTACTCCAAGGAATGTGAGTAACCAAACAATAACTGGAGTCCCACACTCCTGAGAGAGCGGATCCTCTCAGAGTAAGCCTATAAAAGGTTTTGGCTCTCAAGCGAAAAATAAAAAACGTAGAGGCTACATTTTTCTTCTCTTCTACTCTTTATAGCGCAGTTTATGAGAAACATTTTGATGTAATATCCAAAACAAATTATACATTTACAGCCAGGGTGAACATATTTATCATCTCAAAGACGAAAGGACTGGCAGAGAAGATAGTTCAGAACAATCCACAGGGTGTGATGTCATCAAAGTTGAATAGCTCCATACTGGTTTCATTCTTATTAGGAATCATCAGTGAAGCATAATTCAATGATGATGAAAAAACACTACGAATAAACCGGCTTGATCAAAATCCAGCAATCACTTCTGTGTACAAAGTAAACACTCTGTGGATGGCTCTGAACTATGGTCTCTGCTAGTACTTTCATCTGTGAAATACTAGTGGTAAGCTTCTCCTAAAGCATTATTCTCTTTGTAGTTATACTATAATTGCGCACTGCGTATTAACATGGGCGTTTTCGCTTCGCTTCGTGATAGACTGCATGATAATACAAATTAGTACTTGCGAATAACCACGTAGAGAAATAAGAATATACGCAGGGATCTATAGCTTTGAGAAGCCGCAGCGTGGAGCTAGGTTGATTGAACACCAGTTGTCACTTCTGTCTACTTGGTCAAGAGGTGATTGCTGGATTTCGACTAAGCCGTTTTTTTCGTGGTGTTTTTTATCATCGTTGAAATATGCTTCACTGATAATTCCTAGTAAAGATGAAACTGGTATGTAGCTAGTCAACTTAGATGGAATCACACTCTGTGGATTGCTCTGCACTATGGCCTCTGCAAGTCTTTCTTCTGTGAAATACTTGTGATAAGCTCCTCCTGAAGCATTATTCTCTTTGTACTTATATTTGTTATCGTTGAGTTTCATAAAAACCATTTATTTTTATATATTAAATTTCGAAAAGTCATTATTTTCAGATTCCTCAGTTCAAATCAATTATGCAAAAAACAGGAATAACAATGTTGATGCTCAGGAAATGGAAAAGAAAGGAAATCATTCGGGGGATAGAAGAAACGAAAATGAGAAACTTTATACGATTTACTGCAATCTTAATTAGCCTACCCTATTTTGATATATGTTGTGTTTGAGAACATACTTTTTTCAAGAATTGTATTAGTTTTTAATTTGTATGGCAAGAGTTGACTGTACACCGTGGTTTTCGCTGAACAATGAATTGAATAACAATCAGTTCAATTTGATTGTAAGATTTTGGTGGAGAGGAAATGCAGTTATTCAATTCATAGACCAAGTATAGGGTCTGATTCGTTTATCCTTCCAGGGATTGTGAATTTTAGTTTAATTATAAACTTGCTTTGAGAAGTACTCTACCAGAGGTTGCAGAAAAAACATATACATAAGTAATCATTGAAGGATACTGTGGGAGGCATATTCATTATTAACAGATTTCTTTCTGGGTTTTCTCTCCCAAACTCTGAAAAATATCTATAGAATAAAAAAATTATTATTTTGTGATTTGCTTCTGCGTAAGGAACACAAGATATTTGTCAGAAGCAATTAATCGAATAATGTTGCCTAACAAATCTTCAGAATTATTTGTTGATGGTTATTCATTGAATAACTATCAACGAATATTTCTAAAGATTTTCGTTAAGTGTCTGACGATGGAGACTGATATAGATTATAGACTCCGAAACGTTACGATATAGTTGTTTCATCGTTGACGTTGTTTCGTTGTTATTTGCTAGGCAACATTGTTCAATTGATTGCTTCTGACAAATATCTTGTGTTTCTTACGCAGAAGCGAATCACAAAATACTTAATTTTTTATTTTATTGATATTTCTCATAGTTTGGGAGAGAAAACCCAGAAAGAAACCTGTTAATAATAAAACATATACATATGTGGATGGACAAGAGCAGCCATTGCTGTGACAGAATAATGTTGCAGAAGATCTACCTAACCTATATAGATTTTGTCCACGTAAAAATTTGATTTTGATTATTTGATGAAAATAATCATAGTTTCCACAGAACGACTAACACCCGGTTTCTGGAAGGCTGGTCAAAGTTAACAGAACTGTTAATGTCAAATCAGTCCGAGTTTTTGAGCTTTGCGCAACTCAGATGAGGGTGAACAAGAGATTGATGTCTGATTTGTTAATATTTGTGTTGACCAGCCTTTCAGAAACCGGGGGTAAATGTAGTAGCACGTGAAAATCATTTTGTGAAAACAGTGAAACGCGAAATTATTCTCATCAGAAAACCTCGCTCTATATCAAATATAATTATGAATACACCGAACAGACAATGCGCCTTCTCAGATCGATCCACAAATAGAAACAGTCCATTCATGAATTCTATTATATTTTATTTAAGCACCTTATTATAAATAGCTTGAAGCTCCCATTCTGCGGAAGTCCACGTCTGGTATATTCAACGTGAAAATCACAATGAGGTTACTACGAAGCCCAAACTCCTAAAGAATGCAGAAACTTCGCAATGTATTTCCAACATCTTAACTTTGTCCACTTTTCATGCTGATTAAGTAACTACCCTTTCTCGAATATACATCATCTCGACTCCATTGGAACTTCTTAGAATAATGATAATAATATATATCTGAAAATAGTACTATATAAATCAGCAGTGTTCACGTCCATGTTCGAATAATGAGTAAATTATCTTTACTATTTATCGGAGACGACCTGAAAAGTTTTGAAAAATTGACCACAAAATGATAGAAAGATATCTAACATAAGAGTTCACTAGATCTTCAAGGAAGGTACTGAAAATATATCTTAACAGCAGCCATATGAGCATAGCCATAAATACCTACACATGACGGCCGTCCGGTCAGAAGTGAATTTGACCTCGAATTTTTCAGTGATTCGAAACTAATCATTTGAGACCATTTTCGGCAAAAAATTAAAAAATTACAGATATTTGGCAAAGCGTTACCTAGAACATGCGGGTAAAAATAAGTTAGCGGAAGTGGCTCGAAATACATTAAGCCATTATAGGTTCACAGAGTCTATAATTTTTTTTTGAATAGGAAGTCGCTAAGAATATATTAGTGTTAGTTGTCTCATACATTTTGATGTAACACGTATCTTCGTGGGAGATTAATTTCGTGGAACTATAGTACCGCTCTAGGGATCATGCCCGTGGAAATTCATTGGTTTCAGCGAAGTATCCCGGACCAAGTAGTGGTCAACACCACCTTGGCAGTACAACCCCTCGGTGCCACGGTCGAACGGCAGTGAGTCGGGTAGTCGAATTTGATCGGGGAGTCGAGTTGGTGGAGTCGAGCGTTATTGAGGTTAGTACGAGGGTTCGGACTTCGGAGAATCCATTAGACGCTGCGGAAGTTGATTCCTTTTCAGACGTGTGAAAAGTTGTTAGACTGGAGAGACTAAGTGCAAGTGTCGCAAAATGGGCGAAGTAGAAGTTTAATTATCAAGACGTTAGGAGCCTCAGTAATCGAGATATTTCATTTACCTATTTGTGATTAACTGTATGCAGCATACTATTTATTAATCCAAAAGTGTAAATGTTGAATCATTATCCCCTAGACAACGATAAAAATCCTACATAACTATATATTTTTTGCGCGTACGTTCTGGGGAATATCGTGCTATCATTTTGCCCAAATGTCTGTAATTTTCGATTTTTTCGCCGAAAATGGTCTCAAACGATTGGGTTCGACTCCCTGATCAAGAATGAAAGGTCAAATTCAATTCTGTCCGGCCGCCCATCCGTTGCCACGATAACTTTAGAACAGAAAGAGATAGCGACTTGAAATTTTCAAGGTAGGTGGCGCATCCCAAAACGACGGACAAGTTCGTTAATGGGCATAATAGGCCCAACGGTTTCCGAGTTATAATTTTGTATTCAACTGATACGAGTCCGATCAAATTGAAACTTGGTGATTAGTTTTATAATGCAAAAGTAAGCACGCTTGAAGAATTTTGTTTGAATCGGATCAATAGAAAATTAAAAAAAATATATCAAAAAATATTATTTATGTCACCATAAGCTGAGAACGGAAAGAGATAGCTACTTGAAATTTTCGGGTAAGGTTATGCATCTGAATGGGATATTTGAGTTTGTTTATAGGTATAATCGGCCAAACGGTGTTGGAGTTATACCCATTTGAAATTTGGTTGTTATTTCCTCAATAACTCGAAAAATATAAAACCAATCCAATTCAAACATGGTTGTCAGTTGTAGAATGCCACCGCAAAAATTCCTGCAAGATTTCATGAGGATGGTATAACTCATCATTGAAAATCTTTGAAAAAAATTCTATATATCAGAAACTATTCCTCCGAAAACGCTGCGAGAGCCTTCAAAAACTAACTCTACTGCCAAGATCCAAGTTTGAACACGATCGGATCTATATTGTTGGAGTTCCGAGCAGCCTTGTGTGAGTTCAGTAGCTGGATGGGTGACCGTTGGCGTGATAAATTTCGAACGAAAGGAGATAGGGACTTGCAATTTTCAGGGTAGGTTGCACATCCCAATGGGAGAGATAAGTTCGTTTTTGGGCATAATCGGTCCATCGGTTTCGGAGTTATACCCACCTGGAATATTATTTCCTCGATAATTCAAAAAATGAAGACTTGATCGAATTCAAGCTTGGTAACTAGTTGTAGAATATCGACAAAAAAATTGTGATGCAAATTTACGAAAAAAAAATTGGTTCAAGCACTGACCTGAAGTCAGGAGCTTTTGCGCGTATGTTCTATTGTCCATTCTCCTGTATTGGACACTCTTAATCGAATTTACCATGGTGAATTCTATTGTCTGTACAGGAGAACAGACAATAGAATTCAACATGGTAAATTCGATTAAGAGTGTCAAATACAGGAGAATGGACAATAGAATATACGCGTAAAAGCTCCTGACTTCACGTCAGTGCTTGTTTCCCAGCTGAAGGTAATGAAACAACCACAAAAATATTCCTAGAATCGTTTAACTCCCAGGCTGGAAACCTTACGCCGAAGTGAAAAATATCATGTTACGACAGTGGCGACCTTCGAGCATGTCCCCAGAGGGAACGGTGTCCTATCTAATCCCTACATATACAGAATAGAGAAGGAGAAATCAAATAAAAAGAACTCCCAATTCAATAATTCGATGAGAGGCCTATAAAAGATATCGGTGACATTGCCTAAGCGGCAGCTAACAAGAAGAAGTCTCAGGACTGTGTCACCGAGGTCTGGTGCGATAAATAATCATAAATTTTACGATGTGCCAATATCTGGAGGGCGAGGGAAAATCTGGATTGTTATATCTGAATACTTGGAAGGGAAGGGTCCTTTCCGAAAGTATAGATATTTTGACATACTAAAGAATCGATATTGTTTCATATAATATCTAGAATTCGACCACGATTAAAGCGTCTTTAACATATTTTTTTTTATGTTAAATTGTCATAACGCGTTACCATTAATGAAAAACTGACCCAAATATCTTCATTATTCTGTTTGCGCTTTTATTATTTTCCAGCTCTTTGACTAAAAATTGTCTATTGACGTTTCATCAGAGCTACTGATGAAGACTAGCTTAAAGGATGCAGACATCGTGAACCGATATTTCAGATGTATATCTGGCTGCTATTCCTACCTGAAAAAAACCCAAACCATCCCTATGACATGTAAAGATTCACTCTGGAGGTGCCTTAAAGCCGATTAATCCGTCCACATACACCTTATACCATTACCTGAACAGGAAATGCGACAACATAATAATGTCACGTGTCTCCTAAATTTTGGAGCTTATCTCACTTCGTTGGAGACATAAGTACTCGGAATTTGTTCTAGACAAGCGGATCGTTCCCGTATGCCAAAGTGTCTCAGCTAGGGGATTCACTAATAACCGTTGAACTTTGGAAGTACAACCATTTGAGACAGGTGGAAAGCTCAGGTGAAGGGGTGGTAGGTACTCCGGGTTGAGAGGAGCGCATCAGAAGTCGAATTGCTCAAGTCGGGTGGGGTTGATGTGAGTACGGAGTTTGGAGGAATCATTGAAACGCTCTAAGGAAGTTAACTCGGGACTTTGATCCTTTTTAGACATGTGAAAGACGATTACAGATATGACAGATTAAGTGCTAGTGTTTCAAAGCTTGCGACGTAAAGAAGTTGAATTATCAAGCTGTCCATTAACACGATAACTTTCGAACGGAATGAACTAGACAGATTAAATTAAATTCTCAGAGTAGGTTTGAGAGATAAATATACCGTTTTAGTTCGTTATTGGGCAAAATAGGCCTGGTGGTTTTTGGCGCTCTTGTTCCTCGGAACAGAGTGCTTATCAATTTGCCCAAATGTCTGTAAGTTTCGAATTTTTGGCTGAAAATGGTCTTAAACGATTTGCTTCGACTCACTGATTAAGAATCCGTGGTCGAAATTCATTCTGTCCGGCCGGCCGTAGGCACGATAACTCTCGAACGGAATGAGCTACACAGTTGAAATTTTCAGAGTAGGTTTGGGAGATAAATATGTCGGCTAAGTTCGTTATTGGGCAAAATCGGACAGATGGTTTCGGAGTAACAAAACAAATTCCAAATTAAATTTTTTTCAATATGCAGTTTTACCATAAGAATACATTGACATCATTTTCATCTCTAACAAGGTGATAATTTCAGAGATATGATTTTTCAAAATTTCTATAATAAGTCGTTTTTCTATGTTTTCACAGAATGATATAATTATTCTATCTATGAATTGTTATAATGTCAACTTATTTTCCTGAGACATGACATTGTCTAATTCATTTCAGCAGTCGTATAATTATGAGAATTTTAATATGATATCATAGTTTTTGTTGGTTGATATTTTCATGCCGATGGTCAATCCATATGATGATGGAATGGTAAGTTAATAATATTGAGTTCAGAATATCTCCAGTAAAAATAAAACTGGAATATTGGAGTATTGAAGTAGAGGAGTAGAGTTGAGGAAAGAATATATATTATCGGTCATCATAGAATTGAGGAATGAATATCTCGGATGAGTTCGTTGTTGGATAGAATTCGTCTATTGGTTTTGGATTGATAATTGTTGGTACTCTTGTTGAATTTAAATTCTTCTATGATGTTTGAATTCAATTTCTGCTAAGATGAAGGTCTTTCATAAGAATCCATTGATATAATTCCTAACTCATCTTACGAATACCTTCGAAGATATGATTTGTCAAAGTTTGAAAAAGAGCGCCAAAGCTCCTGTCGACAGAGCTTGATCCAATTTTTTTACATTACAAATTTCAAATTAAATATTTTGTATGATTTAGGACCAGAATTAAAGAACACGTTGTTGATTGCCGGTATCTCAAACAAAATAGTGGACTTTCGAAGCATGTTTATGAGAGTCAACATGATATGTATTTTGAAAATGCTGTTGTTCTGGCAACGGAAAAGAACCTAACGAAAAGATGGTTTCTTGAGTCGTTGGAGGTTCAATGCCATGATAATAACTTAAATCTGATCACAGATTTCCATGGCATTAGTACGATGTTTTGCTATATAGTTCAGTTAATTAAAGAACAAGCAGATAGAAGCAGGAATGTCGGTGTCAATGATGTTAATGACGTCATGTGATGCAGTGTGATAGTTCCTTTTCCTGCGCTCTGTTATGTCTAAGTGTTTTTCGATCTTTAACGTTTTCTCTTCTGTTGGGTTGGGTATGTTTGCCCTTTTTTCCAAATAGTGACTAGATTTAATAAAGATTAATTATTTATCTATTTAAGTGAATGTTTAAATGTGATCTCGAGGTTAACCTCACATTGTCGTAAGTTGTTTTGTTTTTCAATTTTCTTTTATATTCATGACCCCAATTTCTAGTACTCTGAAGAGGGGCGAGTTCTTGCTCGAAAGTTTTCTTGTAACAATGAAGATGGTTAATTGATTAGATCCTGTTATTTGTGACTGCTGTTCCCGATAATTTCCAAGCATCTAAGTTCAATTACATTTTGTTCCCAATCTCACAGACCAGTAGTGTTCTGAAATTCAACGTTACTAGTTTGGGTTAAAAATTGGTTCAAGCACTGATGTGAAGTCAGAAGCTTTTGCGCGTATGTTATCTTGTCCATTCTCCTTTATTGGACACTCTTAATCGAATTTACCATGGTGAATTCTATTGTCTGTTCTCCTGTATTGGACAATCTTAATCGAATTTACCATGGTAAATTCTATTGTCTGTTCTCCTGCATTGGACACTCTCAATCGAATTTACCGTGGTAAATTCGGAGTGTCCAATACAGGAGAACAGACAAAACAGACAAAATCTTCTAGTGCCTCGATCCTAACGAAGTTTTGAAAGAATTTTCGCGTTGGCATTCTACAACTAATAACCATATTTGAATTGGATCGGTTTTGTATTTTTTGAGTTATTGAGAAAATAACAACCAAATTTAAGATTGGTATAACTCCAAAACCATTTGGCCGATTATGCTAGTTAACGAACTTAAATGTCGTATTCAGATGCGTAATCTACCCTGTAAACTGCAAGTCGCTATTTCTTTCCGTTCTCAAGAAATCATGAGATACATAATATTTTTTCGTAATTTTCTGAAAATTTTCTAGTGCTACGGTCCCCACAAAATTTTACACACTTCTTCATGTCGATACCCTACAACGAGTTATCAAGCTTCAATTCGATCGAGTCTATATTTTTTGAGTTGTCGAGGAAATCATATTCCAGACGGGTATAACTCCGAAACCGTTGGGCCGATTATGGCCAACAGCGAACTTAACTCTTCCATTCAGATGTGCAACCTATCCTGAAAATTGCAAGTCCCTATCTCCTTTCATTTGAGAGTTGTCGAAGCAACACTCACCCATCCAGCTACTGAACTCACACAAGGCTGCTCGGATCTCCAACAATATAGATCCGATCATGTTCAAACTTGAAACTTGGTAGTGGAGTTAGGTCCTGAAGGCTCTCGTAAAATTTCAGCGATATCGAACGAATAGTTTCTGATATATAGAATTTTTTTCAATAATTTTCTATGATTTTTTTAAAAGTTTCTAGATATACGATCCTCTCAATATTCTGCAAGAATTTTCGCGTTGCTATTCTACAACTAATAACCATGCTTGAATTGGATGGGTTTTGTATTTTTCGAGTTATTGAGGAAATAACAACCAAATTTCAAATGGGTATAAC
This sequence comes from Halyzia sedecimguttata, assembly GCA_937662695.2. NCBI lineage: Eukaryota > Metazoa > Arthropoda > Insecta > Coleoptera > Coccinellidae > Halyzia > Halyzia sedecimguttata. The sequence continues at coordinate 63,859,902 of OW569415.2, read as the reverse complement.
TCCATAACCGTTTGGCCGATTATGCCTACAAACGAACTCAAATGGCGCATTAAGATTCTCAACCTTAGCTCAAAAATTTCAAGTCGCTATCTCTTTCCGTTCTTAGGTTATCGTGACGTAAATAATATTTTTTAATAATTTTTTTTTAATTTTCTAACTATACGATGATCACAAAATTTCACAAACGTTCTTAGGTTTATATTCTACAACTACTCACAAAGTTTCAATTTGATCGGATTAGTATTGGTGGTAGACAAAATTATTACTCGGAATTAGTACCCGGCCGATTATGCCCATTAACGAACTTGTCCGTCCTATTGGGATTCGCCACCTACCCTGAAAATTTCAAGTCGCTATCTCTTTTCGTTCTCAAGTTATCGTGGCAACGGCCAGACGGAATCAAATTTGACCTCAAATTATTGATCAGGAAGTCGAACTCAATCGTTTTAGACCATTTTCGGCGAAAAATTCGAATATTACAGACATTTGGGCAAAATGATAACGCGATGTTCCCCAGAACATACGCGCATAAATGTTCTCCATACGTGATTTCAGATGTTCACTTTTTGAGAAAATCATTAATCATAATGAGCCTAGACTTTCCAATGTACCCGATAGGAGTAGACTGATGAAAGAAGCATGTCCTCACCATTACCATAGTAATCGATAAGTTGTTTCAATGAAGTCCATTAGATGTCATGTAAACTCCAGAATATGACGCATTGTTATGGACTAAATCGTATGCGATATTACTGACATTATAGACAATATTGATTTACGAATCTATTCAGCGGAGCGTATAGTGACAGTTATTGTTAGTTACAATTCCGTTGGTTGTTCAACGCAGTAGAATAGTCACGAAGAACGAGAAACTACATTGGAAATATTGAATTTAATGAGTCTGAATATATTTGTCCACTTCACCTGTTACGAAAAATATTCGATCGAGAAAATTGGAAATTACTGAGTCCAACCAGATTACACCTTTTCTCCAAAGTTTTTCAATGCATTGAATGAGATTTCGGAAGAACCTCAGCGCAGTATCTGATTAAATCAATATCTATTTTTATAGCCCGCAATTCTGGATCTTGAATTTTTGGCGCTCTAGTTCCTCGGAACTGAGTGCTTATCAATTTGCCCAAATGTCTGTAATTTTCGAATATTTCGATGAAAATGGTCTTAAACGATTTGGTTCGACTCACTGATCAAGAATCCGTGGTCGAAATTCATTCTGTCCGGCCGGTCCGGCCGGTCCGGCCGGCCGGCCGTAGGCACGATAACTCTCGAACGGAATGAGCTAGAGAGTTGAAATTTTCAGAGTAGGTTTGGGGGATGAATATCTCGGCTAAGTTCGTTACTGGGCAAAATCGGACAGAAGGTTTCGGAGTAATAAAAAAAAAATTTTTTTTTACAAAACAAATTCCAAATTAATTTTTTTTCAATAAGCAATTTTATCATAAGAATCCATTCATATCATTTTCAACTCTAACAAGCTAATACTTTCGGAGATATGATTTTTCAAAATTTCAATGTAAATCGTATTTCACAGGTTGATATAATTATTCTATGTATATTCTATGTATGAATTGCCATAAAGTCAACTTGACAGAAGGGAATATTGTAACTTCAAGAATATTGGGGTTGAAATACTCGTATTTTAGCGATGCAACGGGGACCTCACCCGAAAATGTTTGAAAATATTACGTAAATATTGAAAGCATAATTCCAAAGTTCGAGAGAGGAGAAAATTTTGTGAACGTAGATCAGGAAATTATTGATCGAATACAAGGTAATTTATTATTACATGTTTTATGGAATACCTACTATTTGTAGGTACTTTAAACCTGTTTTGGGCAATTGTCATACGAAACTTGTTTTTTTGGCGCTCTAGTTCCTCGGAACAGATTGCTTATCAATTTGCCCAAGTGTCTGTAATTTTGGAACTTTTGGCTGATAATGGTCTCAAATGATTTGGTTCGACTCACTGATCAAGAATCCGAGTGCGAAATCGAGTCTGTCCGGCCGGCCGACCGGCCGTAGGCACGATAACTCTCGAACGGAAGGAGTTAGCGGATTGAAAATTGCAAGGTGGTTTTGGAGCGTAAATATCTCGGACAAGTTCGTTAATGGGCGTTAACCATCAAGAGGTTTCGGAGTTATGGCCGATTTTAGTAAAAATATTTTTTATGAATATTTCCGAAACCGATCACTCGATCTATCTGAAATTTAGTACCAGACTGTAGAAGACAGTAGAATCATGACCTTTATACGCATGTGAAGTTTTGTATTGACCAGATTACCGCAAAGTGTCAAAAAAAAAATTTGAAAATGTGGTGCAGTTCTCATTCTCATGATTGCTCATTTAATCTTCATAAATAAACTATTATTTGAATTGAATTTCCTTTTTGATGCAGTTTTATCATATTAATACATTGTTCCAATTAGAATTCATTGTTGCATGAAATATGTTTAATGGACCTTGAGCGCAGTTCAGATGAGAATAAATTAAATTTGAATTCCATATTTATTATATCCTGAAGGAAAAGAGAATGTGGAAAGGTTGGTCTGATTATAAGGTATATACATAGGTTCATTCCAAAAAAAGTGCACACGAAAGATGAGTATTTCTCAAATGAAATCTTTGAGAAAAGTGAAACGCAAAATAAAATGACGGACGAAAAATGTGGGGAAGCCCTGTGGACAGAAGCGTTGACTCTCTTCAAACTTTGACAAATCATCTCCGAAATTATTGGTTTAACTCAGAGTTGGAAATGATAACAATGGATTCTTATAAAAGAACTGCAACATAAGAGGAAATTAATTAGAATAAAATAACGAACTTATCCGAGATATTCATTCCTCAAATCTACTCTGAAAATTATATTATATCAATTGAGACTTAGCTAATATTCCAGTTTCGTTTTCACTGAAGATATTCCGAACTCAATTTGACAAACTTACCAAATTATATATTTCCATCACATATATCCATCATTTGGATTATCCAAGGGCATATAAGGTAGGGGTAATTATAATATCCTATAATTGGTCATTTTTAATTCAATAATTCTTTGTTTGTTAGAACAGAAATACATGTGACATGTCTGGATCATATGGATAGTCCATATGATGATAGAAATATATACTTTGGTAATTTAATCAAATTGGCTTCAGTAAAAACAAAACTGGAATATTGGCCAAGTTCCAATTGATATAATATAATTTTCAGATTATATAGAGAGGTTAGTGTAATGGGATACCATACAATTCGACGTATGATTCAAGATTTGAGGAATTAATATCTCGGATAAATTCGTTATTGGGTAGAATCCTTCTGGTGATTTCGGATTAATAATTTTTGGCACTCTCGTTTTTTTATATGACGGATTTTTGAATTTAATTTCTTTTATAATGCAGTTCTATCACAAGAATCCATTGATATCATTCCCAACTCTGAGCAACCTATACTATCATAACATTTCTCGAAGTTTGAACAAGAGCGCCAAAGCTCCTATCCACAGGGCTTTCCCACATTTTCATCTCATAGCACAAATGTAGGATTGAACTGATTTGTGTCCTTACGCCGCCACAAACAAAGCAGTATTTATTTTCGACCCAAAAAACACCACTTATGCCGGGTTTATGCAGAGAGAATTTAGCGCTAAGCACTTAGCTCTTAGAACTTGACCCAAATAGTCTTATTACACTATCCGCCGTATTCACAAAGCATTCAATCTCCGTTAACTCTTAACTGAGGTCCTCAGTTAAGGATAAATAAGAATCGCAACCTCAGTTAACATATGTAACGATGGTGAAACAGGCCTGTTACACGCTAATTTTCAAGTTAAGTGAGGTTGCGATTCTTATTTACCCTTAAATGAGGACCTCAGTTAGGACTTAACGGAGATTTAATGCTTTGTGAATACGGCAGTATGCCTTTTTCTTGTCTATATTTGCGCCTATTTTCATGGCTATTTGTTGGTTGAATTATCTCCCAAATGAGTGGCACTATTGCACCACGCTTTTTTGAGCTTGTTTCAGGCATTAATTTCAGAGCTGCAAACATTGAAGAAATTGACATGTTTACCTCAAGTTCTTGACTTCTTCACATACAGAAAAAAGACACTGTAATTCCAGCAAGCATTTCTCCAAAAACGAAATTAATAATTACTTTGCGATACTAGGCTACTGGTGAAAACTTCATATCACTCGGGGGTAGCCATCACAGATTATCTGGCCTTCGTAAGTATAGTTAGTTTACGTCCTCAGAAAACATAAATTTATTATTGAATTCACGAAGGCTGCGATTCAAAGGATAGAATACACTAGGTTATGTTAAGACGTCAAGTCAGACAGATAAATATTGTGTTGGTAGCCATGACATTTCAACAAGGAGGCTTGAAATCCCCACGATTGAGGGGGAAGAAATAGAATTCAAGCCTGAAACAGTCTACGAAATAGTCCCGAGCGCATGCGTATCTCTCCAAAATTTCAGGCGCTGTCAGTCAGGCTGACAAATAGGCACGAAAAAGGCATGGTGTAATAAGGGTATAAGAACGAGCTCTCCTATTGGCTGTACATCGGTACAGAGTCCTTTTAGTCAAGTTCCAAGAGCTACGAGCTAAATTCTCCATGTATAAACCCGGCATTAGTGAAGTTTCCTGGCCAAAATGAACTCAAGTTTCACACAGATCTTCCATGTGATACCGTATAATATGATAGGAATAAGTAGCTATTCGGTGGATAGGTTTCGTCCTGAGGATGGTAAGATCGAATTATATGGGGCGATATAATTTACAGCTTGCCTTTCAAAATATGGTCATATCTCAGATGGCAACGCCCTCATTCTTGAACAAATCCACACGTCCACGGTATTAAACAAAATTTGATGCAGAAGTGGCTTGTTGAACATGCGACGTGTCCCATCTTTATGAGAGTACTACGAAATTTTATGTGTTCCTTGAAATATGGGACGATTGATGGTGCGGCAAATTACCTAACGTTTCCTGTATACTTCAGTATTTCCTTTTTAGGACCTCTAGAAATAAACTTTATTCGTGTAGGTTGGCTAATAACTTCTACTTCATATTTTTATAGTTGGCGATTTACATATTTCTGCCTTGTTGGCGGATTTAGCTGCAACATTTTATTGCCTTATCGTAAGATTGATTGGTCTCACATATGACACAAAGTACCAGGAAATGTTTGTTAACTATATTTTCCATTTGGAATTATCTTATACTATAAGATTATCAAATTGGTATAAGACCAACGGATGATTTTACGAATAAATGAAATATGATTGAAACATTCGAGATAAGCACTGACGTGAAGTCAGGAGCTTTTGCGCGCATGTTCTTTTGTCTATTCGCGCCATTCACACCCTCACGAAATACTGCATGAACCTTCAAGCCGTCTGTTTGCACGCATGTTCTGGGGAACAGCGTGCTATTATTTAGCGCAAATGTCTGTAACTTCCGAATGTTTTGCTGAAAATGATTTCAAACAATTAGATTTGAGTATGTGAGAATTGTATCACTAGAAACTTAAAAAAATATTGAAAAATATTATTTATCTCACGATAACCTGAGAACGAAAAGATATAGCGACTTACAATTTTTATGTTTGTGTTGCGCATTCGAATGCGAACTTTGGTTTTGTTAATAGACATAATCATCCAAACGATTTTGAATTTATACCCATCAAAAATTTGGTTGTTATTTCTCCAATAACTCGAAAAATATTGATATGATCCAATTCGAACATGGTAATTAGTTGTAGAGTGCCAACGCGACAATTCTCGCAAAATGTCTTGGGGATCGTATCTCTAGAAAATTTTTGAAAAATCATTGAAAAAAATTCTATGTGAAATTCTGTGAGGGCTGGACCACTAGAAAATGTTCTGAGAATTATGAAAAATATTATGTACCTCACGATAAATGAGAATGGAAAGAGACAGCGAGTTAAAATTTTCAGGGTAGGTTGCGCATCCGAATGCGACATTTGAGTTCGTTAATAGGCATAATCGGCCAAACAGTTTTGGAGTTAGACTCAAAATATACAAATCTAATCCAATTAAAACTAGGTAGTTACTTGTAGAATGCCAAAGCACTAATTTTTATCGCAATTTCGTGAATATTGTATTTTGAAATTACTTGAGACGTAAGTTTTTTTGTTTACTATTAGATACTCAACGAATTTCAATTCCGATAGAATACATATGTCAAAAATTAAAAATTCTGTGATCAGACCAGACCAGACGATTCTCTGGTTACTCAAGTATGTCATTAAAATGGTACGAAATGTATTCATATCTTATAAAAGCTGAGAAAACGGTATTTATCGATGGTAAATTTGATTAAGTGTGTCCAATAGAGGTGAGTAGACAAAATAATATGAGCGCAAAAGCTCCTGACTTCACGTCAGTGCTTGAACCAATTTTTATTTCAACCGAGTACTAGATTTCAATTCCATTAGATCTGTATTTTTGAAGATATTGAGAAAATATAGGGCTTAAAGTTCGTGATGAATTTTAAGAGAATCTGACTGCTGAATCTCCGGCTAACCACTTTCGAACACAGACGATTAAGAGGAGATGTCATTTCGACATACAAAATCCTATATGGGTTTTCCGGAGTGGATCTGCCACATTTATACCGCATGAACACCATTGCTGGACTCCGAGGCCACCCCTATAAACTACACAGGGAAGCATTCCGTTCGGTTTCGCGGGAACACTTTTTGTCGAACAGAGTTTTCCATGTTTGGAACAAACTTCCAAGTGATGTTGTGTGTGCACCGAACGTGAATCAATTCAAATAAATAAATAAATAAATGAATAAATTAATGAATGAATGAATGAATGAATGTATGAATGAATGAATGAATGAATGAATGAATGAATGAATGAATGAATGAATGAATGAAAAAATGAATGAATGAATGAATGAATGAATGAATGAATGAATGAATGAAAGAATGAATGAATGAATGAAAGAATGAATGAATGAATGAATGAATGAAAGAATGAATGAATGAATCTGTGAATGAATAAATGAATGAATGAACGAATGGATAAATAAATAAATAAATACATAAATAAATAAATTGATTAATAAATATATAAATAAATAAATTGATTAATAAATGAATAAATAAATAAAGAGTGAAATATTTTTTAAGAAAAATTTTTATTCACTCTTTTAAATATGTATATATTTTGTTCTAGTGAAACGATGCTCACGAAATTCAGCAAAAATTTACGCGTGTGTATTGTACAACTAATTACCAAGTTTAAAATCAATCGGATCTGTATTTTTTGAGTTATTGAGGAGATAACAACAAAATTTGAGTATTTGGAGGCAACCTCCCTAAAAGTCTTTTCGGTGCGAAAGTTATCGAGGCAACCGACGGCGGACTGTCAGCTGGACGGAATTGAATTTGATCACGAACTCTTCATCAGTGAGTAGAATGTACTCGTAATTCGAAAATTACACACATTTGGCAAAATGATAGCACCCTATTGCCTAGAACATGCATGTAATTTCATCAAAGTTGAATAGCTACATACCATGGAATCATCAGTGAAGCACACTGCTGATGAAATGAGAAAGGTATTTTATTAGATCTACACCTATTCATTGGTTGCCAGCTCTTTCAAACATTGTCCCGCCCCACATTCGCAGGCAGACTATGCTGTTTCAAAATCTTGGAATAAATTTCATTATTTTCCGAATTCATTTCAGATTATCTCCTACATTCCAAACAATATGATTCCCAGATTGAAGTCACGAAATCCTTTTTTCTTTATTCGAATAAAAGTGACAAGGAAGTTTGGCGGTCGGAGTGGATTTCTTGCGATTTATTCAACAAAGATTTAATTTCTGATCCTTCAAATAGAGTGCAGGGGTTTGATCTTCCAAGGAAAATATAGTATATTCTGAATCTTCTAAGAACCGGTCATGGTCGATGCAACAGCATGCTTTTCAGGTGGAATCCAGTTGAGAGCCCTAGTTGTGAATGCGGGGAAGCAGAGGAAACCATAGATCATTTAGTTGATAATTGTCGCATATATAGATTCAAGGATGGTTTGAGGGCTATTCATAAATTTCCGAATCCATTTTAGAATGGGTAGCCAGTTTCAAATCTATTTGATAAAATATAGAATATTCCATTTTTAATTTGTTCGTTTACTCCTTTTGTCCATTCCTTTTCCAGATTGAGTTTCGGGTACCTTGGAGAAACTTCTCTGCTTGTTGAAGGAAGAAGCGATAGTAATGAAAAAGATGCCCTCCAATATTTATTATTTCAGCATATTTTGTTAACAATTTCCCTTTTTCATGAATCTCCACACTAACGGAGAGATAGGGTTTTTGGCGCTCTAGTTCCTCGGAACTGAGTGCTTATCAATTTGCCCAAATGTCTGTAATTTTCGAATATTTCGATGAAAATGGTCTTAAACGATTTGGTTCGACTCACTGATCAAGAATCCGTGGTCGAAATTCATTCTGTCCGGCCGGTCCGGCCGGCCGTAGGCACGATAACTCTCGAACGGAATGAGCTAGAGAGTTGAAATTTTCAGAGTAGGTTTGGGGGATAAATATCTCGGCTAAGTTCGTTATTGGGCAAAATCGGACAAACGGTTTCGGAGTAACAAAAAAAAAATTTTTTTTTTACGAAACAAATTCCAAATTAAATTTTTTTTAATAAAAAGTTTTATCATGAGAATCCAATCATATCATTTTTAACTCTAACAAGCTAATACTTTCGGAGATATGATTTTTCAAAATGTCAATAATAAATCGTATTTCAACGTTGTCACAGAATAATATTATTCTATGTATGAATATGAATTGTCATAATGTCAAATGATGTTCCTGAGACTAATCAATCGAAGAATTGTGAGCGAAGTGAGAAAAATCTCAGATATGATTTTTCAAAATTTCAATAATAAATCGTATTTCAACGTTGTCACCATAGATTAAAGACCTTTAATCTATGGTTGTCACAGAATGATATTATTCTATGTATGAATATGAATTGTCATAATGTCAAATGATGTTCCTGAAGTAATCAATCGAAGAATTGTGAGCGAAGTGAGTTAAATCTCAGTTGTTTGCTCCGATATTAGTTTTTCTCAAAAATTCTTACATTTCGGAACTGAACATGAAGTAAGAGATCTGAGAGTAGTGAGACTGCTTTTCATCCATAGACATAGATATAACTCTCGAACGGAATGAGGTAGGTACTTGAAATTTTCAGAGTAGTTTAGGGAGATGAATATCTCGGTTATGTTCGTTATTGGGCAAAATTGGCCAGATTTAATTTGATTTCTTCCATGGTGCTTTTCTCATTCTCATGATTGCTCATTTAATCTTGATTAATAAACTATTATCTGAATTGAATTTCCTTTAGGATGCAGTTCTATTATATGAATACATTGATATAATTCCCAACTCTGAGAAACCAATACTTTCGGAGATATAATTTGTCTGTTTGAACTAGAGCGCCAGAAAGCTCCTGTCCACAGGGCTTGAACCCATTTTTTTGCTGAGGTTTTTCTCTAAGCTCTAGTATCATATATCAAATTATATGGTACCCCGTTACACTTACCTCTGCTAACACTTTTTTCATACACATGCTTTATTTTGTGATAAAAAACAAATGTGATGCTCGAAGTTCAAAAGAATATATATATATATTTGATGAGAGGGATCTAGGGTTAAAATTAAAGTACAACTTAAAGACTCACCCTGTATAAGTATTTCGAACTAAAACTCGTACCTTCAAGTGCCTTCAAGTTCTGTTTTTGGCGCTCTAGTTCCTTGGAACTGAGTGCTTATCAATTTGCCCAAATGTCTGTAATTTTCGAATATTTCGATGAAAATGGTCTTAAACGATTTGGTTCGACTCACTGATCAAGAATCCGTGGTCGAAATTCATTCTGTCCGGCCGGTCCGGCCGGCCGTAGGCACGATAACTCTCGAACGGAATGAGCTAGAGAGTTGAAATTTTCAGAGTAGGTTTGGGGGATAAATATCTCGGCTAAGTTCGTTATTGGGCAAAATCAGACAGATGGTTTCGGAGTAACAAAAAAAAATTTTTTTTTTACGAAACAAATTCCAAATTAAATTTTTTTTAATAAGAAGTTTTATCATAAGAATCCATTCGTATCATTTTTAACTCTAACAAGCTAATACTTTCGGAGATATGATTTTTCAAAATTTCAATAATAAATCGTATTTCAACGTTGTCACAGAATGATATTATTCTATGTATGAATATGAATTGTCATAATGTCAAATGATGTTCCTGAGACATTATCTAATCAATCGAAGAATTGTGAGCGAAGTGATAAAAATCTCAGTTGTTTGCTCCGAAATTAGTTTTTCTCAGAAAATTCTTACATTTCGGAACTGAACATGAAGTAAGAGATCTGAGAGTAGTGAGACTGCTTTTCATCCATAGACATAGATATAACTCTCGAACGGAATGAGGTAGGTAGTTGAAATTTTCAGAGTAGTTTAGGGAGATGAATATCTCGGTTAAGTTCGTTATTGGGCAAAATTGGCCAGATTTAATTTGATTTCTTCCATGGTGCTTTTCTCATTCTCATGATTGCTCATTTAATCTTGATAAATAAACTATTATTTGAATTGAATTTCCTTTAGGATGCAGTTCTATCATATGAATACATTGATATAATTCCCAACTCTGAGAAACTAATACTTTCGGAGATGTAATTTGTCTGTTTGAACTAGAGCGCCAGAAAGCTCCTGTCCACAGGGCTTGAACCCATTTTTCTAGTCTAATTTTACGACCAAATCATTTAGTCACAGTAGTTACCAAATAATTCCAATTTGATTATTTTCACCTGATATCGATCATAATGATGTCCTCATTTCACGCAATGTCCACTTATTTGAGGGTTTCCCGGACGTATATTGTTTTTAATCAATATTACTTACAGGTAGAATTGGTATCAATTTGTTTCCTATATTCGATTCAGTTTTATCTATGTAAATGATGTTTTTATCAATATATTTGAAAAGCTGAAAGGAATTGCCCATCTTCAACAGTAGTTGTCAAAAATCGCCATTGCTACATATGAAAACAAAATTCTCACCTGATATTCCGTCGTATGTCCACCATTCTTGCCAGTTATCACATCCAACTGAAAAAAGAAACAAAAAAATTATCATTGATGTTTGTATTTCTCTAATTTCCAACTGAAAACGATTTAATTGGAATGAATGAATTGCACATTCTGAGGTTGGAATGAGAAGATCAAGATCATAAATGGGCTTAACCACCAACACACAGAAATACCAGCAATAGAAATTTTTGATGTTTGGCACCAATTGAATGAAATTAATGTGGGGGGAGTGTGGTTTCAAGAAAATTATGCCAATTGTCACAAGGCGTGAGAGTTAGAGCCACAAAGTTTTTCGGTCGAAAAAATAATTTTTTCATCGACCTCTATGAAAAGTGACGTTTTACGTACTAATTTGCGGCCGTAAAATCGACCATTATTGAAGGCAGGTACTTTACGTCCTCGTCCGCAGAATTACTTTCTCATCCTCAAAATTACTTTTTCGTCCGCTGTGGTCACTATGAATACGGCATGATACGGTTCATTACAAACATAATTGTCTGTGAGAATAACGGTCAGTGCTGTGGTCACTATGGATACGGTTCAATACAAACATACAAGTCCATGTGTCATTTGTTGTGAAATTATTTAAGAGGTCAGAAATTCATTAAAATATGTGGAGGTTGACGAAAAAATGTAACATGCACCTCGGCGAAAAACTGTCTATTGTCTCGCCTGCTTGCTATCCTGGGCTCCGCCTCGGATAGAAATTTGCAGACTCGACCATAATAGACAGTTTTTCGTCCTTGATACATAAATAACTATTATGTAATTGACTCTTCATAGCATTGAAATGGACTTCTATTACTCAGAATTCACAGAAACTTGTAGTTGTGATTTAAATTCGAAATTCATTCTAAATTCACCTTGTTCTGATTTCGAAAATTACCTTCTGAACAATTCTGTAAAAAATACGAAAAACAATGTTAATGTCAACTAGATGGAGAAGATACGGAAACATTTGTACTATTAGTACGAATCAAAAAATTACAAACTGTAATATGATTTTATCACAATTTTAATTAGCCTACCCTAGTCTTATAATTGTTATGTTTGAGAATAAATATTTATTTTGAGAATTATATTTGAGTTTATAATTTTTGGCGCTGTTGTTCCTCGGAACAGAGAAATTTTAGATGAAAATGGTCTTGAACGATTAAGTTCGACTCACTGATCAAGAATGCATGGACAAAATCGAAACTGTCCGGCCGTTAACACGATAACTCGCGAACTGAATGAGCTGGACAGTTGAAATTTTCAGAGTAGGTTTGGAGGATAAATATCTCGGCTAAGTTCGTCATTGGGCAAAATCGATGGTTTCGGAGTAACGGAAAAAAATTTTTTTACATTACATATTTCAAATTCCATTTTTTAAAGATGCAGTTTCACCACAAGAATCCATTGATATCATTTTCAACTCTAACAAACATCTTAAAAAAAGTTGAATTTGAAATTTGTAATGTAAAAAAACATATGATGAAAACATATATGTTTTCACAGAATGATAATTATTCTATATATGAATTATCATATGATCTGTGTTCATACATGTTATTTTCCTATAAGAGACATGTCAAATTTATTTCTGGTGACTCATTATATAAAATACCCCTCCCCTTCTAGAAAGCAACGTATGATTGAATGCAAAATAACCAACGAATTAACCTCATATATCGTGGAATTATGAGGATTATATTATTTTATACGTTTTGGGTGCTAATATAATGCCCATGGATGATCCATATGATGATGGAAATATATACTTTTGCAAGATGATCAAATTGGGTTCAGAGTATCTCCAGTAAAAACAAAACTGGAATATTGGCTACCCTTCAATTTACATAATAAAATTTTCAGAGTGGATTTGAGGAATGAATATCTCGGATAAGTTCGTTATCGGGTAGAATCAATATGGTGGTTGCGGATTCATAATTTTCGGCATTCTTGTTTTTTTTTAAAGGCACTTGTTTGAATTAAATTATTTTCATGATGCAGTTCTATCATATCCATTGATATCATTCTTAACCCTGAGAAACCAATACTTTCGGAGATATGATTTGTCAAAGTTTGAACAAGAGCGCCAAAGCTCCTGTCCACAGGTCTTCCCCACTTTTTTGGCAAGAGTTAACCCTACACCTTCTTGTTGTTCTTGCTGAACATTGAATTGAATGACAACTTCAGGGTGTCCCAAGTTCGAGTGCCTATTAGACTTTTCTGGAGAACTTGACATATTTGAAATCTAAAAATTGTTTGAAATTATCTACAGAGCTAAAATATTTTCGAACCGCAAGCACTTCCGGTTATACAGGGAGGGAGAATAAAATTGATGGAAACATTTTTTTTTCGAGTTTTGCATTCCTGGTATGATCAAGTATTCAATGTTGAATACATTTCTGTTAAAACCATTGATTTCATTCGAATAGTTTTCAAAATATCGAAAAAAACCGGAATAAAAGGCAAATATATTTATTCAGTATTATGTTCATTAGGCTTGTTTCACATGCATACGGTTCCATTCGGTTCGGTTGGTTTTCGATTTTAACCGAAAACGAATGAAGCCCTTTCAAACATATACGTTTTATATTAGGTTTTATGTTATGTCTTCCGAAACACAGGCTCAATCACAATTCCAATTTTTCGCGACCTCAGATTCATCAAACTTAAACAAAATTTTAACACAAACATCTTTACATGCTTCCTGCGTCTTTAATTTAGCTTTATATTTTTCGTTTTTGTCCCACAGCACTGGTTTAGATTTACAGCAGAAATTAGTCGATCCACATTTGGTAAACCCTCATTTTCTCATGAATACTGAGATAGCAACAACTTCCCGAAAATATTTATTTATGTTTATGTATCTATATTTGAACAATTCGGGAAATATTGAAAGATATCTCCTCGATTTGAGGTTAAAACCACAGAACGAGGCAGAAAACATATGTAAATATTTATTACTTTATGGTTAAAACCGAAACTAAACCGTGTTTGTGTGAACGCTCCGGTTGATCTGGATTCCCTACGCACCAATCCAAACCTGATTGAAACCTATTCGTGTCGAGGGAGTATTCGGTGCTGTACGGTTTCTATTCGGTATCGAATCTGAACCGAAGCACCGTTTCACACTTGTCGCCAGCGAACGAATGGAAACTGAAAGCGAACCGAACCGAATGGAACCATATGCATGTGAAACAAGCCTAATCCTTATTTTAAATACCCTGAGCGTGAACCGTTTTTACAACATGGAAGAGGAAGAATGTGGAAAGTTCATGCATATTTTGATTTTCAGAAATATCATCACAGGGTATTTCAAATTTTGTGTCGAAAATTGGCCATAACTTCTGTTTTTCAAATTAGAACCCTATTTTTTTATGATTGCGTTGGATTCTACGGTGAAAAATAATGAAAGTTTTCTAACATGATTATGCTCCTAAATTCAATATTTATTCACTTCATTATTTTTCACCACAGAATCGGACACAATCATAAAAAAAATAGGGTTCTAATTTGAAAAACAGAAGTTATGGCTAATTTTTTATCACAATTGTGGACACAAAATTTGAAACACCCTGTGATGATATTTCTGAAATTCAAAAGATGCATGACCTTTCCACATTCTTCCTCTTCGATGTTCTAAAAAATGTTTAAAATAAGATGTTTAAAATAAGAATAATGAACATAATACTGACTAAACATATTTGACTTTTTTCTCGGTATTATTTCGATATTTTGAAAACTTTTCGAATGAATACAATGGTTTAAACAGAAATGTATTCAGCATTGAATACTTGATCATACTTGAAAAAATTATTTTTTCATAAAATTTGTTTTCACTTCCTGTATAACCGGTGCTTGGGCTTCGAAAATATTTTAGCTATGTAGAGAATTTCAAGCAATATCATAATTAAATTTTCAGATTTCAAATATGTCCAGTTCTCCAGAAACGTCTAATAGGCACTCGAACATGGGACACCCTGTATATAGGTACCAAACTAATCTCACTAATTAAATATTCTGCTGAATGAAATGTATTTATTCAATGTATTGACCAAGTATGGTCTCATATCGTTTTTCCTTCCAGGGATTCCAACAAAAAAACCTATTCAATATACGATACCCCGCGCTACCGCATTGAAGAAATAAGCCTCCAAGATACGATAAATTGCGGCATTGCCAGACTGTGTTCCAGGCTCTCTATAGAGGGCTGTGGTATAACAGTATCACTGATATTGATGTTCATTGTATTTCTAAAGCTACTGACTACTTGGCCAGGGGCCAGAAGCAACAAAAACCATATCATTCGAGATAATATTAAACCAACACCACTGCTGCCTAATTTCCGCACTATTAACACAAACATATTCCAACACCCTTAACATAACTCAAGCAAAAAGTTTCGTTTCAGAAGAGGACACATTCTCCCGACTGAAAGTGGGGAGTTTAAACTCGAATACCAACTCTCCTCTCGGTATTATCATTGAAATTCCTACTTCAATTAGTTTCCACTTTCGGCCGTACTGGTTCTTGTTAGACGAAAGCAAACCCCAGAATGAATCCAGTCCCAAATTTAACAGTGGAGTGGTGCATTGAAGATATGTCGCCACTCGAATGAGTGGCAGGACCAAGGGAGTGCTGCCTTGGAGTGCTAATGGCCCTTTCACCTCATGATGGATGATGATCCGGCACGCGAGGAGTCACATATTACAGATCGAAGAATTTCGCTCTTGTGCTCTGGAAGAGGTTTGTCTTTTCCGCTGGAGGGTCGTGGAGAGTGATACGGGGGTGGTCGATTGAAAAAATGATTGAGTAGTGGGGTGTTTTGCGGGATTAGGCAGTATTCCGTAAATTTATGGATCCTTGAGGACATTCGGGTAATGTAAAGGGTGGGATATTCGAGAATCTGTAATTTATATTTGCTAACAAACACAAGTCAGTCCTCATCATAATGAAAATGCCCATTGATTAGGGCTTGACACGAGACGAGAATAGGCGAGAGTATAAAAAATATCGTCTCACTCTCGCCAATTCCCAATAAATTAAGTCTCGTTTAAGTCTCGTTCTCGTCTAGTTTTCAGTTGTCTCGTCTCGTCTCGCTTAATTCTGAGTAACGATAATAAATATAAACGAAATGGTATACAATAATGAGTAATTTTGTTAAGCTATATTTATTACACTCTTATACAAAAATATTTGTACATTATAATTGTACATATTATTATTAATTTTAAACACTGATAATTTTAAATTACTCGATGACCAAGAATTCAAACATAACACGCTTGCATCACATAATTTTGGAATGATGCAAATGTTTTTGCCATGATCATACCTGCTGTGGAAAATAATCTTTCAACAGGTACGGATGTAGCCATTAATAATTCATCGGCCATTTTAGAAAGTGTAGGATGAACTTTTTCATCACTCTCCACCACTGTAAAATATTTTGATTCCAATTTGCTCTTTCTAACACCAAATATTCTTCAAACTCAGCTTTCCAATATTTTGAAAGTATTGTTGATCTTTTAAATATGGTATCGATATCGATACATTTATTAAGAAATGTATGAATTGAACAATTTGGTATAGTTTTCAAAGAATACCTTCCCAGTGGGTAAATCATTGGGGGTGTTCTTGGCGTATTCCTCATAACACTTTTCGAAACATTGAATACCTTCATTTCTTCACCAGTTTTATTATTCGAAGTTCCACAGATGTATGCAATAAGTGTTCACATCTTCACTACAAGGAACACAAGAGAATAAATTTCTCCAGATGTTCAGATAGAGACGAAATTTTCAAAGCATTGGGATTTAGGGGCAATAAAAGTTGTCCTTTAGGTATTGAATTCATAATGGCATCCGTTTTTATGGTTGTGAATTCTATTTTTTCTTGAAAAATGATCTCAGTTATCGCAAGGTGATAACGAATTAATAATCTTCTAAAGAATCGTGCATTTCTAGAACGATTGATGCATAATATAGAGAAAATATATTGGTAATTATAGTGGAAACTCTTCATATTCAATTGTTTTCTGTGGGTGATGAAAAAAGTCGAGTCGTATATAAAACTTCATACAGAAAATTTAACGAGACCAAAAACGAGGCTCTCGTGTTGCGCTGTATGTGGTCTCGTTATCGCCTATAATATTTTTGAAAACGTCTCGTCTCGTCTCGCTTTTACGAGACGAGAACGAGACGAGACGAGAAAAATCTCGCTCTCGCGTGAAGCCCTTTCATTGATTCACTCAAATTATGGTTACACCACAGAAATTGTAAAATTATCTCAGACGACGCAGTGAAGACACCATCTATGCGTTGTGTAAGAGCTATACATACCATTGGAGAACATAAAATTGTAGTATAATATTTTCGAATATATCCTATTACCATTCGGACAAAAAATGACATATTTCTGAGCAATTTTCGCGGGCATATTTTGGGAAAGAGCGAGCTCTCATTTTGCCCACATGTCAGTAATTTTCGAATTTTTGGCCGAAAATCGTTTAAAACGTTGAGGTTCAACTCTCTGATAAAGAATTCGAGATCAAATTCGGTTCTGTCCTGCCGGCCGACTGGCTGTTACTACTATAACTTTCGAACGAAAAGAGATAGCGACTTGAAATTTTCAGGGTAGGTTGTGCAATCAAATATGTTCAAATATTCAATAGGCATAATCGGCCATATAGTTTCCAAGTACAAATATTGTTTTCAAACAAAACAGTACCTCGTTTTGCGAGGATCTTATTTATAAAAAAATTTTAAAAATAAATGATCTCACAAACTATGCGTCAGATATTGTTGAAATTTAGCGAGACCTTCAAATCCTATTTCAAAAGCAGCCAAGTCCCAAATTTGAATACGATCGCATCTTTATTGTAGGAGTTATTGAAGAAATACTGTAAACCAATCAGCGTTAGGCGAGTTCAGTATCTGGATGGGTGACTGCTACCATGATAACTTGTGAACGGAAAAAGATAGTGCCTTGCAATTTTCAGGGTAGGTTGCGTATCCGAATGCCCCATTTAATTTTTTCAATAGGCATAATCTGCCAAACGGTTTCGGAGTTATACCCATCTGAAACTTTGTTGTTATTTACTCAATAGATCAAAAAATACGGATCTGATGCAATTCGAACATGTTAATTAGTTGAAGAATGCCGACGCGAAAATTTTTCTGAAATCTCCTGAGCATCGTGTTACTGGAAAAATTTAAATACTGATCCGATCGAGTTTGACTCTAGAACAAGCAAATTTTCAGCAATATCTGACGGATTATTAAAAATTTTTTTTTAACTAATTTTCTCTTGATGTTTTCTAGTCAAGAAATGTTGCATAAGTGTTCATATTGTTGTTTTTCAACTAACAACCTAAATTGTCATTTGTCATTTGGAAAACGAAATTTCCGAAGAATATAACTGCGAAACCACTCGGCGCATTTTGCCCTAAAACGAATTCAACCTTGGCTTTTGTACTCCAAACCTACACTGCAATTTTCAACTATCTAACTCAATTCGTTCGAGAGTAATTGTGCTTACAGTTTGACGCAAAGAATGATTCTTAATCAATGAGTCAAAACTGAACGTTTGGGACCATTTTCAGCCGAAATAAAAAAAATTGTTCAAGACCTGTGGAGCTTTCTGACGCGCTTGTTCAAACAGACAAATTATATCTTTGAAAGTATTGGTTTCTTAGAGTTGAGAATTATATCAATGTATTCTTATGATAGAACTGCATCATAAAGGAAATTCAATTCAAATAATAGTTTATTTAACAAGATTAAATGAGCAATCTGAGAATGAGAACTGCACCATGGAAGAAATCAAATTAAAATAGCTGAAATGAATTTGACTCTCTCATAGAACAGGATGACATGTAAGAGTATGAATGCGGATCATATAATAAATCGTAGATAGAATAATTATGGCATTCTGTGAAAACATTGAAGTACGATTCATTATTGAAATTTCGAAAAATCATTATTTTGAAATTTTGTAAGTTAAAAAAAATTTGTTTTTCGTTACTCCGAAACCATCTGGCCTATTTTGCCCAATAGCGAACCTAACCGAGATATTTATATGCCTAACCTACTCTGAAGATTTCAACAGCCTAGCTCATTCCGTTCGAGAGTTATTGTAGAAAAAAAATTTAAAAATTTTCAAAAGTCTAAAGGTCATGACTCTACAATTTGATGCACTAAACTTCAGATAGATCGAGTGATTGGTTTCGGAAATATTCATAAAAAATTGGTTCAAGCTCTGTGGACAGGAGCTTTCTAGCGCTCTAGTTCAAACAGACAAATTATATCTCCGAAAGTATTGGTTTCTCAGAATTGGGAATTATATCAATGTATTCTCATGATAGAAATGCATCATAAAGGAAATTCAATTCAAATAAAAGTTTATTTATCAAGATTAAATGAGCAATCTGAGGATGAGAACTGCACCATGGAAGAAATCGAATTAAAATAGCTGAAATGAATTTGAGTCTCTCTTATAGAACAGGATGACATGTGCGAGTATGAACACAGATCATATAATAAAGCATATATAGAATAATTATAGCATTCTGTGAAAACATACAAGTACGATTAATTATTGAAATTTCGAAAAATCCGATCTCCGAAAGTATTAGCTTGTTGAAAATGATATCAATGGATTTTTATGGTGGAACTGCATCTTGAATAAAAATTGAATTTGAAATTTGTTGCCTAAAAAAAAATTTTTTTTTCGTTACTCCGACACTATCTGGCCTATTTTACCCAATAACAAACTTAACCGAGATATTCACCTCTCTAACCTAGTCTGAAAATTTCAACTGCCTAGCTCATTCCGATCGAGAGTTATTGTAGAAATTTTTTTTTTAATTTTCAAAACTTTGCAGTAACCTGATCAATACAAAACTCTACATGCGTATAAATGTCATGATTCTACAATTTGATGCTTAATTTCAGATAGATCGAATGATCGGTTTCGGAAATATTCATAAAAAAAGTTTTTACTGAAAAGGGCCATAACTCCGAAACCGCCTGATGGTTTTTGCCTATTAACGAAATCGTCTGAGATATTTACGCTCCAAACCAACCTTGCAAATTTCAATCCTCTAACTCCTTTCGTTCGAGAGTTATCGTGCCTACGGCCGGCCGGCCGGCCGGGCAGCATCGATTTCGGCCTCGGATTCTCGATCAGTGAGTCGAACCAAATCGTTTGAGACCATTTTCAGCCAAAAATTCGAAAATCACAGACATTTGGGCAAATTGATAAGCACTCTGTTCCGAGGAACAAGAGCGCCAAAAATGTTTTTACTAAAAACGGCCATAACTCCGAAACCGCTTGATGGATTTCGCCCGTTAACGAACTCGTCCGAGATATTTACGCTCCAAAACTATCCTACAAATTTCAATCCTCTAACTCCTTTCGTTCGAGAGTTATCGTGTTAACGGACGGACGGCCGGACAGCCAGCCGGCCAGCTCGCCTGACAGAATCGATTTCGACCACGGATTCTTGATCAGTGAGTCGAACCAAATCGTTTGAGACCATTTTCAGCCGAAAATTCGAAAATTACAGACATTTGGGCAAATTGATAAGCACTCCGTTCCGAGAAGCAAGAGCGCCAAAAATTACAGAATTTTTACAAATTGAGAGGCACTCTGTTCAGAGGAATCAGCAAGCCAAAAAATTGCAAAACGATTGATGAAGTAAAATAAATTGAAATCAAATATTTTCCGTTTAACTGTCGAGAATCATTTCGAGTAGATTCCTTTGAATGTTGTTTATTTACCGATAGAATATCACGCTCTCCAAGAATTCCATCTGATTTTTCTCATCTCCATCGTCCTTTCATGTTCCTCGGAATCCAATAGTAATAAAGTGGATGTTTAATCTGGAATATTCCGTTGAATGCGTGTTTCCAGGTCCTGTTACAGTTTAAATATTGCGAAATGAATCGGTTATCCGAGATATGTGAATAGTGCTGCTAGCAGGCTATATTCGGTTAGCTCTCCCTCCGAATTGGATTGCGCTTCTTAAACAAGGGATTTCGGAGTCAGCGATCCTGCCTTCCGCACTCCATTCACACAGCCAGGGAGAACTTAATACGACCCCCCAAGATTCAATCTCGACTATACCGTGAAATTCACGACGAGAGCGAAACAACGAGGATCGCAATGTTATCGGGAATGGTCACTTGTGCTTCGAAATTCATGTTGTATTAGGTAAAGTTTATTTTTTCGCGCTCATTCTAGGGAAGAGCATGTTAGTGTCTATAATATTCGAATTTTTTACCAAAAATGGTCTCAAACGATCAGGTTCCACTCACTGATGGAAAATTCGAAATTAAAATCGATTATATCGACTGGCCGTCCCTTGCCACGAATTTGGAATTTGGAAAGATGGAAGATGAACCATTCATTGATTTAATTAGCAATTATGAAGTTATTTATAACATTAAATCCGCGGAATATCGCGATGTAACACTAAGAAACGCAGCATGGGAAGAAATAGCCAAGCAAATTGGCAAACCTGGCTAGTACCTACCTGCTGCTATAATTTTCTATAACATATTTGTACTGTATGAATTGGTTAGGTTATGTAAGTATTTATACACAATATAGGTACGTTTTATACTGAATAAATGAATATGTGTGGGTATTTCTGTAGCAAGTACCTACCGGCTGCTATATTTGTACTGTATGAATTGGGTAGGTTATGTAAGTATATATACACAATATAGGTAGGTTAGACATGCGCTAGTACATAAAAAATCGGTCTTCGTCAGATTCTAGTTTCCGCATTAATGTATGAAATTCCCCAAATTTCTGTCTTTATTTATAGTGTGTGTCCAACATCTTCTCTTCTTAATTCTTTTTTTTTTCCTGAGGCACGGACATATTCATGTAAAAACAACAAACTCAATAAATCGTCCTCAAGTTCACTGTCTGAATCAGAAAACATAATACCTACACTGACAAATGACAACATCTGATGTCAAAATGCGTTGCATACGTGGGACAAGTGTGCACACAAGCTCTCCCACGTTGCGTCGCGTACGTGGGCATAGTCTGTTTCTACCAACTGTCGCACAGAAAACGATAGCGACTTGAAATTTACAGAGTAGGATGCGCTCTCGAATACGACGGTTAATTTCGATAATGGATATAATCGTCCAAACAGAGCCGGAGTTATAGCCATTTGAAATAGTGTTTCCTCAATAACTTGAGAAATATATATTCGATGAATTTGAAACTTGATAATTAGTTATACAGTGCGGTAAAGCCAAATGGAAATGCGAACCCTATCTTCAACCCCCTTCGAAAGACATGTACAACCCACAATTTTTCAAATAGGGAAGTATGGACTTGTGGTACATCGTTTGAAAGGTCTCGTCATTCTCTATTCAGAAATGTTATTACTTTCATGTTTATTGCAAAATTCAAATTAAAAAAAATAAAATCAAGTGATTAGAGAAATTTGATACATAAGTAATCATTAAAGGATACTGTGGGAGGTATACTCATTATTGAAAGGTTTTTTTCTGGGTTTTCTCTCCCAAACTCTGAAAAATATCTATAAAATAAAAATTAATTATTTTGTGATTTGCTTCTGCGTAAGAAACACAGGATATTTGTCAAAAGCAATCAATTGAACAATGTTGCCTAACAAACAACAACGAAACAACATCAACGAAGAAACAACTATATCGTAACGTTTCGGAGTCTATATCATACTCCTTCGTCAGACGCTCAATGAAAAAAAGTTAGAATTGTTGATAGTTATTTTGTGAAATTCAAGAATTGTCACATTGACAGTATTTAAAAATCATAGCTAACATAGTTTTACTTCGCATAGAATTTTCCAAGTTCCAACTCCTTTTTCAATAAATTTAGCCAAATATGGTAAATACCAATTGAGCAATTTGCAAAATTGCATTCTCTGTTCAATAAAATACAAGTTGACTCCTTAAGTTTCCTTTTCATAAGGTCAGGTTCTGTCATTAGAATCTTTGTATTACTCCAATCCACCATGTGATCTCCTTGGATTCTACATACATGTTCTGCTATTTTTGATTTCTGTATGTCTCTATTTATCAAGTTATTCTTATGCTCTGACTTTCTTACTTCTAGTGGTCTTGATGTTTCTCCTGTGTATGATTTACCACAAATACAAGGAATATTATATACACAGTTTTTTGATTTTTGTTTTTCATTCATGGGTTATTGTTCAATTGATTGCTTCTGACAAATATCCTGTGTTTCTTACGCAGAAGCAAATCACAAAATAATTAATTTTTATTTTATAGATATTTTTCAGAGTTTGGGAGAGAAAGCCCAGAAAAAAACCTTTCAATAAATTTGATACAATATCAAAAAGTGAATTGTAATACAAAATGTAGCAAAATATTATGATTTTAAATGAAGAAGATGTTCAAAATGTTCACCGTGAACGCTTTGGCAACATCCTAAAATCAAATAAAAATTTGTTTCAACATTATTCAAAATCTTAGGAGTGATCGACCTAGTCGTAAGCGTGGTTCGATCTTTTAGGTCATTCAAATCAAGGGGTTAAGTTTGTACACAATCTAATGGGTTAGGATCAGGGGATCCCTCTGGCCACTCGATCGTTCCTCGCCTTCCTATCCACTGATTTGGAAATATTGCGTCAGGTACTGCCGGAGACTGCGTTGGTAATGTGGTGGTGCTCCATCCTGTGGGAACCATATCGTAGCTGCAACTTTGACGATTAGGTTGGCCGTTGAGAGAAAAAGCGCACTCTTCAGAAAACAAAACGTCTACTAAATGGATAATATTGTTCTCTAACAATGTCCATCGTTTCTTCACAAAAATTAGTTTTCCTATCAAAATCGTCTTCCAAGAGCTCCTGGGTATGTATCATTTTATGAGGATGCATTTTATTTTGTTTTAACGTGTTTAGAATCGATGTATGGCTGCCATTGAATGTTGTGGAGGTATCTCTATTCGAATTAAGTGGATTTTCTTCAAAGTCCAGCGTCACATTTACTTCCACATCCGCACACAGTGTATTAGCAGCTGTTTTATACCTGACTTACAAGCCCAAACTCGCGAAACTGCTTCTCTATTTTACTTATTGTCCCTTGCGTTATAGACGGCAAATTCGGGAATTTCTCATAAAACAAGCATTTTCGTTAATTGAACCATTATTAAAAATTGATGTTTATGAAATTCAAACAAAAATAAGACAATTTATATACTACAACTTATCAGCATAAAATAATTTGCGAAGGCGTTCTAAAGAAAATAACATTGCCACAAAAAGTGTTCTGCGTAGTTTTCATGGTACCAACTGGAAAACACAATGTTATATTTTTTTCAAGGGGTTCACATTTTTACAAAGAAGCATAACAATTTAAAATTTGAATTTGACATATTTCGGGATTTTTAATAAATATGTAGAGTAACCAAGATAATTAATTTATTCCATTTGGCTCCAATTCTTCATCAGTTTTTCCCGTGAAATATGATCCAAAAATGTACCTCAAAGAAAATACGAGTTGAAGTTTAAAAAAATATTGAACATGTGTACAAGTTTTGAAAACCTTCATGTAGTAAAATTACTTTTTTTGTTAACCTCTTTTAAAAGTGACATTTTACGTACTAATTTGCTGCTGTAAAATAGACTATTATTGAAGTCAAGTAATTTGCAAACGAAAAAGTTCTTTTTCGTCCGCAAAATCTTCTTTTCGTCCGCTGTGGTCATTATGAATACGGCATTATACGTTTCAATACAAACATATGTGTATGTCATTTGCTATTGTGAAATTATTTAAGAGGACCGAAATTCATAAAAGTATGTAGAGATCGAAGAAAAATGTAATATCCACCTCGGTGAAAAACTGTCTATTGTCTCGACTGCTTGATATCCTCGCCTCCTCGGATAGCTATTTACAGACTCGATTATAATAGACAGTTTTTCATTCTTGGTACATAAATAACTCTAATGAGTTCAGTATATCTGCTAAATTTTATTGAATCTTGGCGGAAATTAGAATTGTTGTTATTTTTTTTTAATGAAAAACAGTCCCATACGAAAGACTCATAAGACCTATTCTGTTTTAAATTGAACGAGCAGTTCAGAATTTTTTTTGTTAAAAAAAATCTTACGCGTAATATTTTATTTTTGCTTGGTATGTAGGTTAGCCAGTACCCGTACGCATGCTTATCGAATAGATTTCATCTCTGTTGATCTACCGTGTAGCACTGGATTATTTCAAGGAGGAATTTTGCAGAAATACACTATATTTCTTCAAACTTCTACACCCTGTATTTTTCTTCACGGTAAATTTTTGGACCATAATTTATATACATAAACTATAAATAATTTTGGCGGTCTTGTTCCTCGGAACATAGTGCTTATCAATTTGCCCAAATGTTTTGCCCAAATGTCTGTAATTTTGGAATTTTGGTATTGAAAATAGTCTTAAAGGATTCGGTTCGACTCACTGATCACGAATCCATCGTCAAAATCGATAACTCTCGAACGGAACGAGCAAGACAGTTGAACTTTTCAGAGTAGGTTAAGGAGATAAATATCTCGGTTGAGTTAGTTATTGGGTAAAATCGGCCAGGTGGTTTCGGAGACAAAAACAATTTTTTTTTACACTACAAATTTTAAATTCAATTTTTTCAAGATGCAGTTTCATCATAAGAATCCATTGATGTCATTCTCAACTCTAACAAACTAATACTTCCGGAGATATGATTTTTCAAAATTTCAATTATTATTCTCAATTCTATGATTTCATAGAATACTCTAATTATAATTTCCTGATGTATATAAATCCAACATGAGATGAGTCATAGATCTACGTCTTGAATTTAATTACGAAAATTCTTGATAATTGACCCAATGAAAACAAATTGAAAAAGTGGGAAAGTCCTATGGACAGGAGCTTTGGCGCTCTAGTTCAAACTTTGACAAATCATAACTCCGAAAGTATCGGTTTTTCAGAGTTGGGAATAATATCAATGGATTCTTATTTAATTTATTTTATTTTATGATGCAGCTCTATCATAAGCATCCATTGATGTCATTCCCAACTCTGAGAAACCAATACTTTCGAAGATATAATTTGGCAAAGTTTGAACAAGAGCGCTAAGCTCCTGTCCACAGGGCTTGAATAACATTATTAAGGTAGAATCACCAATTGAAGTCCGGACATATCATTAAGGAACACCTTGCTAATTTCCAACGAATCCAAAATTTTGAATTGAAACGTGTGTTATTCAAAAATTATTATCATTTCGTTGAGTATAATATTCTATTGAATATGAAATACTCGTTATGTATATTACGTTTTAGCACTATATCATAAAAAAAATGTAACCTCTTTCACTCATTCGTTCCCAGTTTCCATTTTCATCCCATTCCCATTCAAACCAATGTTCTTTTGATGGATGAAGGGCTTCGTGGTCAGGCGAGGAAACTAGATATTCATTCGCGACCTGAAAAACATTGTTATCCGAGGGGACGTTTCCCGAAATAACATATTTTATTCCAACATGTGCCATTTATACACTTCATGCGGTCTTTTGTTGGAACTTTGCGTTATTTGACAACGAAAAATGGACAGAAATCCGAATAGATAGGGTTGCCTATGGATGTACAAACTCACTAAAACCTGCTTCAAAACCTGTGGCAGAAATGATTGTTGTACCAAGTAATGATGAAATATTATGAATAACTATGAGCATATGCCATCAATTAATCCACTTGAAGTGGAAAACTTTCGCGATCATGTCCTGGGGAACAGCGTGCTATCATTTTCCCAAATGTCTGTAATATTTGATTTTTTTTCCGAAAATGGTATCAAACGATTAGGTTCGACTCACTGATGAAGAATTCGAGGTCAAATTTAATTCGGAATTTCAAACGGAAAGAAAAAAATTTCATGGTAGGTGGCGAATCTACATGCGCACGAGTTCGTTAATGGGCATAATGGGTATCAGAGTACTAATATTGTTTTTAACGAATACAGATTCGATCGAATTGGAACTTGGAACCTAGTTTAATAATAACGAGATAAAGACGTACCTATGTGAAATTTTGTTAAACTAGAAAATTGAAAAAAACTTTAATTTACGTAACAAGTCCGGAAAATAGGGTTTTTTGGACGAATAGTCAAAATTATAGGTCGAGCCGTAGAAGAGTCCTGGAAGTTTGCGAGTCCAAAAACACTATTTCTCTATTTCAGTATAGTAATGAGTTCATTCCAGCACTAAAAACAGTGCTGGAATGAACTCATTCCCGCATTGTTTCTAGTTATATTTTTTGTTTTGTGATAGTCAGTACTGACATTCGATCATATCAAATTTCAACATACGTCAATTATTGTCAATATAAGATAATCTGGATAAGGTGAAATAATTGTTGAAAGGAAAGGTTTTATTTTCATCAAAAAATAAGGTACTAGAGATTTCTCTCTTGCTAATTTTGAATCATTCATAATATTAGGAAACTGCTAAATCTAATCTCCCTGCTTTACGTACAATTCAAATTCCGTGATCTGTCAACTTTCGTAACAGTCACACCAACTGCCAAGATACAATACAAAAGTCACTATAGGATATATAATCCTAATTTTTCATTAAATTTCAACAGTATTTTACAAAACTTGCCTGAAATAGAGAAAATATCGTCTAATACTCGTTGCAGAAGGCAATTCCAACACTCATGCTCACGAAAACTCGCTCCTTCGTCGCTCGTTTTCGAATTTCGCATTCGTGTTTGAATATCAGCCCATTCTGCAACTTGTTTTAGAATGTACTATTTCGGGCGTGTTGCGTATAATATTTTTTCGGCAACCGTGAAGAATAACAAATCAATGAGACACATTTCTTTATTATATGTTTTAATTTTATTTGAATTAGACATAACAGAAAATACTTCATATAAACAGAAACATTATAATTCTTGTTTATATTAATATTTATATTAAAATTCGAGCAATTGCTTATATATTGAAGCGATTCAATTCGTTTGAAATGCTTGATATATTTAAATTCCTTTCGTTGAAGCCAGAACAAGAAGCCAAAGTTTCCGTTTCACATTGATTGTTTTCTTCTGATGATTTTTGAATGGTCTTGGCAATATTAATTTTGTTTATAAGTGAATTATCTAACAACAACGACGTGATTCTTACCAGCCTAGTCTACAAAGTATGTACTTCCCGGACTAGGCCGGAAAATTCTACCTTCTCAAAGAAAAAGCGTCCGGGAAGTGGGTACATCCCGGACGGTTGCTGAAAAAATATATCAAAAAATAATATTCATCTCACGATAACTTGAAAACGGAAAGAGACACCGCCTTGTAATTTTTAGGTTTTGTTGCAAACCAAAATGCCACATTTGAGTTTGTTAATAGGCATAATCGGCGTAAACAGTTTCGGAGTTATCCCCATCTAAAATTCGGTTATTATTACCTCAATAACTCGAAAAATATTAATCTGATCTAAATCAAACATGATAATTAGTTGTGGAATGCTGAAGCACAAATTTTTGCGAAATTTCATATAACTAGTATAACTAAATAATTTCGAGATACCATTTCACAATCGAGTACCGAATTCCAGCCCGATTAATTTCGTATGAGGCGTGAATAGAAAATCGAACTAAAAGTGTAGGGTGCTTAATATCAATATCTATATATTCGTGAGGAGCTAAGTCATGAAAATGCAAGTATAATACACCCTACGCCATTTAAATAATGATTTGATCAATAATTCGGAATTATTATTTGTTTTCTCACAATGGTGATTCTTCAGTCTCATCAAATCATTATATTGTAGATATTCATCAGGATTAGAGGTAAACAAATGCAATTTGTTGCCAAATGGCGAATGCGCCGGTGCCATTTTAAAGGCTAGGCCAGACCTTCGCGTTCATCTGTGAATCATGTGAACGATGTGGATTCTACTGTACCACTAGAGTTCGTGATGAACTATGCGGATGATAAGTCCGTTGTTGTTTCGGGAAGGTCGCAAGAGGAGACTAAAGAACGATTGTCGACAGCATTGGATAATTTGCATTCTTATTGGTTTAGCCAGTATTCACTTAATCTCAATAAAGAAAACACTTATTTCATTCAGTTCCATAATCCTCAGAGAAAGTTTGACATTTTAAATGCATCTTTGCGACTAAGTTGAATATACCAAATTTTTGGGTATGTTTATAAATAAAAATCTACATTGGAAGTATCATTGCGAAATGTTGGTTTCAAAATTACATAATCTTGCGTATATAAGTTCAGGAATTTGCGATACACTCTGACGGCAGAGCACTTATTATGGTTTAGGTACTACGCAGAAGTAGAATCTCGCTTAAGATATGGTTTTTGTTCCTGGGGTTGGTCTAGTAACGTAAATGAGGTGTCCCTAGCTCAAGAGCGAGTGATAGGGAGTAATGCCGGAATAAGCAGCATAACATCGTGCAATGAATATTTCTCTCAGTATAATATACTAACATTGTACGGTGGAGATGTGTGTTCATATTCATAAGAACTTACATATATTTACACAGGTGGATAATTACCATGATGTCAATACCAGACGAAAAAATTTGTTCAAGCACTGACGTGAAGTCAGGAGATTTTGCGTGTATGTTCTATTGTCCATTCTCCTGTATTGGACACTCGAATTTACCATGGTAAATTCGAATTAAGAGTGTCCAATACAGGAGAATGGACAACATAATTTACCATGGTAAATTCGATTAAGGGTGTCCAATACAGGAGAATGGACAATAGAACATACGCTCAAAAGCTCCTGACTCCACGTCAGTACTTGAACCAATTTTTTTTTCGTAATTTTTTTGAAATTTTCTAGGGGTACGGTTCTTACAAAAAAATTTTTTTCGTCATTTTTTTCAAATTTTCTAGGGGTACGGTTCTTACAAAATTTCAAACACATCTTTATGTTGATTTTCTACTACTAGTTACAAAACTTCAATTCGATCGAATCTCTAGTTTTTGAGTTATCGAGGAAATAATATTCCAGGTGGGTATAACTCGGAAACCATTAAACCAATTATGCCCAAAAACGAATGTAACTCTCCCACTCAGATACGCAACCTACCCTGAAAATTTGAAGTCCCTATCTACTTTCGATCGAAAGTTATCGAGGCAACGGTCACCCATATACGGAACTCACACAAGGCTGCTCGAATGTCCAACAATATTTAACCGATCGTGTTAAAACTTAAAACTTTGCAGTAGTGTAAGGTTCTAAAGGCTATTGCAAAATTTCAGCAATTTCAGAGGAATAAGTAGTTACTGATAAATAGAATTTTTTTTTATTTTCAATAATTTCTTAAAAATTTTCTACAAATACTATCCTCACGAAATTTCGCAAGAATTTTCGCGCAGGCATTCTACAACTAATAACCATGTTTCAATCCAATCGGTTTAGTATTTGTCGAGTTAGTGAGGAGAAAAACAACCAAATTTCAGATGGCTATAACTCTAAAACCGTTTGGCCGATTATGCTTATAAATAAACTCAAATGTCGCTTACGCAGATGCAAATCCTAACCTGAAAACTTCGAGCCGCTATCTCTTTCCGTTCTCAGGTTATCGTGACAACAAAAATATTTTTTAATAATTTTCAAGCGATACGATTCTCACAAAATTTCACAAACGTGCTTACGTTCATATTTTACAACTACTGACCAAGTTTCAATTCGATCGGATTCATATTGGTTGAAAACAAAATTATTACTCGGAAACCATTGGGCCGATTATGCCCATTAACGAACTTGTCCGTCGTATTGGGATGGGCCACCTACCCTGAAAATTTCAAGTCGCTAGCTCTTTCCGCTTTTCGTTCTCAAGTTATCGTGGTAACGGCCGGACGGAATCAAATTTGCCATCGAATTCTTCATTGGGGAGTCGAACCAAATATTTTGAGGCAATTTTCGTCAAAAAATTCGAAAGTTACAGACATTTGGGCAAAATGATAACGCGATGTTCCCCAGAACATACGCGCAAACACAAGGATTTTCTGCATTTTCCCTTCGCTAGGCAAGTTCCAGCATACAGATCACCAAGTTTCGCAGGTCCCCGAATTTACAATCTGCTCCCAAATTAATTTAATGTTCTTCACTTGCCTCGGTTCAAGATAAGACTTAAGAAATACTTAGTTGATAGGTGCCCATATATTATTATGAACGATTTTATGGATGATTAAAAACCTTTTGTATTGATCTTGACTATTACTTATACAATTGTAGCATTAAATGTCTCATAAATACATTTATTTTTATTATTATTATTATCACGCGTCCGCGGTGGCGTGCACGGTGGAGATCACTGCGCGTACAAAAGTTGTGCACACCGCGGCGTCTGTTCAGGCGTTCACCTCTGGTGTCACTAAAATGTTGTCTGGTACTGATGATTAAATTGAAGATGTTTTATTCATTTCTGCAACATGAAAACTATATATTTCAAACTGAAAACCATGACAATACAGTATTCCTCAACAAATAATAGCGTGCACAAATAATAGCTGCGCGATCTGGGGGTCTATTCTCGACCATTCTTAATTTGCACGATCGTGCGCATCTCTATAGCAATATATAGCATATGCGACCGATCGTTTAAATTGCGAATGGTCGAGAATAGATCCCCTGGTCGCCTCCGCCGCGTGCGGACGCTGCACTGGACGCCGCGGCCAATCGCAGGACGCATCGGTGTGAACGCGTCGCGTTCATAGATAACAACTGATCGCCACCGTGCACTCCACTGCGGACGCGAGCTGAACGCGTTGATCTGGCCTGGCCTAAAGGTCTGTTGTCATAACACATTGAATCATTGTTTGGCGCTATTTATTGTCTGTAATTTTCGAATGTTTGGATGGAAATGGTCTCAAACGATTTGGTTCGACATACTGATCAAGAATCCGTGGTCGGAATCGATTAGGCCGGCCGGTCCAGCCGTAGACACGATAACTCTCGAATGACAGTTGAAATTTCAGAGTAGGTTTGGGAGATAAATATCTCGGTTATGTTCTTTATTGGGCAAAATCGGCCAGATGGTTTCGCAGTAACGGAAAGAAAAATTTTTTTTTTACATAACAACTTTTGAATAAAATTTTTTTAAGCTGCAGTTTCACCATAGGATTCCATTGATATCATTTTCAACTCTAGCAAACTAATAGTTTCAGAGATATAATTTTTCAAAATTTCAATAATAAATCGTACTTCTGTTTTCACAGAATGCGAATTCTATCTGTCTGTGCTCACTGTTCATAAATGTCATATTTTCTAGCTATTAGAGACATGCCGAATTTATTTCTTTTCTAGTTTGTTTATAATTCGTACTTTGAATATATTTTGTGTTGGAAAACAACTAATCGAATCTTGAACTTGTGAATACATACAAGACTGTTTTGAAACCGAAAATAATATTGACTTGTTGCATATTGAATAATTTAGGTATAAATATTGGAGATGATGTTTCAGAAGATTAAGAAATGGATCATTTTAATGATGATATTTATGAAGGCAATAGGAAAGAACAACATAATGGAATCATCAAAAGAAAATACTGTTCATTTACCACTGAGGTTAATATTACCTTTTACTTCCTTAAGTAGTGAGACATGTTCCTAATATACAGTGTTGTATTGTATTGTATTGTATTGTATTGTATTGTATATTGATTATTGTTGCTAGCAAAAATAAATGGTGAAATATGGATCTACCTTTGTGTATCAC
The DNA here is from genome assembly GCA_937662695.2 of Halyzia sedecimguttata. Classification (NCBI taxonomy): domain Eukaryota; kingdom Metazoa; phylum Arthropoda; class Insecta; order Coleoptera; family Coccinellidae; genus Halyzia; species Halyzia sedecimguttata. Next base: position 63,827,016 of record OW569415.2, on the reverse strand, counting down.
ATATTTTTTCTTGAGTTAGAGTTCATAATACAGAATGAGTTTGTTAGTGGTATGAACTATAAAATTATGAAAAGAGGATTGTATTTCGTTAATATATTTTGTCATATAATGAGATAAGTTTTCAAATGATGAAACACAAGGATATAAAATACATATTTAATAACACTAAAACTATTTAAATAATATGTTCGTCGGCCTATACCTATTCAAATATCAAGAATAAATAAGCAATTTGCTATGATTGTCTCCAGCCTTGCTCTAGACATTCGGATGATACTTTCCTTAGGTATTCCGAGTTGTGAAAACTATGCACCGAGTGTAAGTTGCAACAACCCATTCCACGAAGTTAAATCATTGATATTCGAAAATAACAGACATGTGGACGAGTTGATAGGCACTCTGTTCATAAACAGCGCGCCAAAAAACTATTTCAGCATCGTATAGCTAGTAACCAATGCCCATTATCCAATTCCATTATCCAATATCCAATGCATTATACTCCAGACTGAATAAAATATGTGGTCTATACTGATGACGACAGAAGGGCGACGGTACGGCTGAAAGCCCGCGAATGGAATGAAACTGATTTTCAATTAACAACATGACGTGTTTCGTTACATGATGCCTTCATCAGACTTGTAGGTATATAACAAACATGACGTGTATATGCCACGAATGATTGATAATTTTCAGATTTGTAAATATATCTCTAATATCTGCGCATATATTCAATTGCGCGGGAATCCAAGATTTTTACATCAATCCTGCCCCCCTCTCGGGCTACAGTGTTCCAGATTAGGTGTCCAGGCCACGGTACAAAGGTATTTAGGCATTCGAGATTTTGAAGTTGATGCCGCTGAAATGTGTGAAAGAGTTTGGAGAGGGCGAAATAAATTCATCCATCAAGAGTGCATGGACAGTGATTAATTGAGCGTGGCCTGGCGGGGACAGGTGGGACAATGCCTCCGGTGGACGGCTCGATATGAATAACCACACCGCCTCCGTGAAAGCCCTTTTCTCTGCCCCCCATCATTCCCATTACATGAATTCACAGGCTTGAATTATGGTAATTGATTCTGCTTCATCAGAGGGATCTTTTTTTCAGGATGCGCTTGAACATGGCCAATTGCGGAGGATGCTAAAGCGATTATAAGCGGATTCTGGTGGTCAATAGGCATTATCGTTGGTCCTTTGCGGGGTTCCTAATTGACCATAAGCGTTCATGAGACCAAATATCATTGAACCACATATTATTGTTTTACCTAACGTATTATTTTTTTACGCATATTCTGGGGAACATCGCGTTATCATTTAGCACAAATGTCTGTAATGTTCGAATTTTTGCCCGAAATTGGTCTCAAATGATTAGGTTCGACTCACTGATGAAGAATTCAATGTCTAATTTGATTCTGTCCGTCCGACCGTTGCCACGATAACTTGAGAACGGAAAAAGATAGCGACTTGAAATATTCGGGGTATGTTGCCATTCCAAATACGACGGACAAGTTGGTTAATGGGCATGATCGGCACAACGGTTTCCGAGTGATAATTTTGTCATCAACCAATACAGATCCGATGGAATTGAAATTTGGTAACTAGTTGTAGAATACCGATCAAGGGCGTAGCCAGGAATTAATTTCGGGGGGGTTTGAACATCCAACAAAAAAGTACAAAAAACGAACATATTGAAAGGGGTAAATATTATAAAAAAAATTAATGGTGTCTCAAAGCAGATGTACCCATTATCGACACCGGAAAAATATGAATTACCAATCATCGACATACATGTGCACCAAATATCGACACTTTGGGAAATCCAGATTTTGGCATCAATAATATGTTTGTATTTAAATAAATATTGATATATTTAGTGAAAATAACAGTTTAAAAATGTTCACAAAAATTAAAAAAACATGAGATATATAAATTCTCTGCTTAATATGAAAAATATTTGATATCTTTGGTTAATCCTTAGAAATTAACGTTTTCACTTCAGATACTTCCTATAAGCCACGTTCATTCGACTTTTTAGGCTCGGTAATTCTACGTGTTTCTCCTCTGTCCTAACTCAATTTTCTTTTGTGTAATTTTCAAGGGCTCTCTCATTTGATTCACTATTTTTTGCATTTTGTATGCTTGCTTCACCAAGAACTTGGGCTTCAAAAAGATAATCTGTAATCCCCCCATTCTTACCATTCATATCTTGATGTAGCCCACAAACATTTATATCAGTGTCGGAGTAATCACGGTCATAACAATCCAGTAATAAATCTACACCTAAATTCTCTTCCCTTACATCCAAGAGAGACGAATTCAGGGAAAAGTTAGCGATTTCTATTCAACTCGATTCAAAATTATTATTTGCGTCAGAAGTTGCTTCCGACGGGACACAGCATTTTTCATGTGTGCATTGCAGTCTTCTAGACATTTTGTAATCATGAGATAACTGGAAACTAAATATGACCAATTATCCCCACATATATGTGCGTATGATCGACAGTCATGAAAAAATGGATGATTAAATCATATAAATGGACCACAATCGAATGTCGATCAGTACTGAGAGCAATTTTGAATATTCTATGAGCTGATTATCAAAAGATAACAAAAATAGTTTAATGAGTTCTCCATATAATTGATTATTTTTACTTATGGTATGAGTCTCAGCCGTCGACAGAATATTGCACCTTTTATCGACATAGTGTTGAATGTAGTATCGACATCAAAATTTGTTGTACTTTTATCATGTAATTCGATGGAAAACAGTGTGTCGATAATTGGTACACTGAAAATTGTGGATCTTTTGGGTAGGATAACGAAACAATCGTATCCAGGAAAATGGAGTTAACGTTTCTGAAAGTTAATCAAAAATCATCCTCAGCGACTCAAATATCGACATAGATGTCGATATCTGGGACACAATATGTTTCAGAAGTACCATTTATCGACACACAAATTTCTCATAAAATATGATACACATTAAATTTTTTTCAATAGAACTGAATACAGTTAATCGTCTCAAGTTAATTATTCTTCAAGAAATTAAATTTCACCTGCATTCGTTGAATCTGGGGAGACATAAATGAAGAGTGTGGACTTATCAGAATAGCAAGGAAAACATTGCTCACTCGATGAAGACCGACATTCAGCCAATTAACAGCTGATTTTTCGCTGAGGATGCTTAAGAGAAATAAATGGTGTGAACAAATTCATTCAAGAAACTATAAACTAGATAATTGTTGAATTAAAATTTGTAAGGAAATTTTCTTCGTCTTGTTTTATGGAAAATAAACGGAAGTTGTCGATAATTGGAACACTGTCGATAATTGGGACATTTACCTTACCATATAATATATGCATTTCAGTGATGTCGGACGAATAGTTTCTGATATGACATTTTTTCAAGGATTTTCAATGATTTTTTTAAATTTTCTTGTTATACGATCCTCGTCGGAATACTACAACTAATTACCATGTTTGAATTAGATCCGCTTCGTATTCTTTATATTATTGAGGAAGTAACAACAAAATTTCAGATAGGTGTAACTCCAAAATCGTTTAGCAGATAACGCATTTAAATAATAATTTTTAATAATTTTCTGCTAAACGGTTTTGGAGTTATACCTATGTGAAAATTTGTTATTACTTGTTATCATTTAAAAACATTTTTGATATTTTTTTTAATATTCCATAATATGCATAATCTGCTAAACGGTTTTGAAGTTATACCTATGTGAAAATTTGTTGTTACTTCCTCAATAACACAAAAAATACGAAACGGATCCAATTAAATCATGGTAATCAGTTGTAGTATACCGACGCGCAAATTGTGCGAGGATCGCACAGAAAATTAACTAGAAATTTTTTAAAAAATCATTGAAAATCCTTGAAAAAATATCATATCAGAAACTATTCGTCCGACATCACTAAAATTCATCGAGAGTCTTCAAAACGTAACTTTAAAGCCAAGATCCAAATTTGAACCCCATCAGATCTATATTGTTGGAGATCCGAGCAGCCTTGGGTAAGTTCAGTCGCTGGATGAGTGACCGTTGCCACAATAACTTGAGATGGTGACTTGAAATTTTCAGGATAGGTTGCGCATCTGAATGTGAGTTAAGGTGCGCTGTTCGCCATAACCGGTCCAACGGTTTTATAACTCAAAAAATGAGGCTCTTATCAAATTGAGACTTGGTAAATAGTTGTGGAATATCGACATAAATACTTGTATGAAATTTTGTGGGGATCGTATCACTTGAAAATTAAAAAAAAAATATGAAAAAATATTATGTATCTCACGATAACTTCAGAACATAAAGAGATAGTGACTTGCAATTTAACGGGGAGGTTGCGCACACGAATGCAACATTTGAGTTCCTTAATAGGCATAATGGTTTTGAAGTTATACACACACATCTGAAATTTTTTTGTTATGTTCTATATAACTCTATTACTATAACTTATTATTTCCTCTTTAACTTGTAGAATGCCGAGGCGCTAATTTTCGCAGAATTTCGTGTGAATCGTATCCTGGAACTACGTAAGTTTTTTCGTATATTATTGGATATTCAAATGAAATCGATTCCCATAGAATACATATGTCAATCAAAAATTGTGTGATCTCAGACGATATTCTAAGTACTCAATTAAAATAGTACCTACGAAATGTATTCACATCTTATAAAAGCTGAGAGAACGGTGTACATCAATACTAAATTCCATCAAGATTGTCCAATAGGGGTGAGTAGACAATAGAACTTGCGCACAAAAGCTCCTGACTTCACGTCAGTGCTTGTTAAGAATTATTTTTATATGTACAATTGATAGTAGAAAGGTTAATTTTATTCTATATATTTATCTTCGTCATCAGCAATATATTATCAGGGGCATTCGCTATGAAATCTTGTATGTGAATGGATAATTGAACAAATTGAACACGCATCAGTGGGTGAACCAATAATTTTTGTGCGTGGGATGTGCTATCAATATATTTCAACCTTATTTAGGAGCATTTAGTATTTATAAAATAGATACAACATAAAATAGGAGGAAGTATATTCCAATAACGAATAAAACAATTATACAGGCTTGCTTTCATATTGCAAGCTCCGTATTCTACAACTGAGCTGAAGATCTGTTGAAATAGGAATTCCCTAATTGGACTATTCAATGGACTATTGTTTTCCTGTGCCCACTATTGAAAACAATTATTAATTGGAGGACTATATTCTATATTTCTATACCAAGTTTCCTGAATTCATCTTCAATAATTCGAATCGGACGGCTAACTAATAATTGTTGACCTCTGATTGAATTGATCCGATCCAACTTGAAAGTACTCGATATTTGAACCGAGTTTCATCCCTTCAAAATTCTTGCACTTTCTAAGAATTGCTTATATTTTTCACAATTTTTCACCCCCAATTTTCGTTCAGAATGAATACACAATACAAAACATTACGCAAATATGAAGGTCGTAATTCTACAATCATCAGTCAATCGAAATTGCAGACAGATCGAAACAGTAGTTTCGGAAATATGCATGAAAAATGTAGGAAAGCCCTGTAGACAGGAGCTCTGGCACTCCTGTTCAAAGTTTGACAAATCATATCTCCGAAAGTATTTGTTTCTCAGAATTGGGAATTATATCGATGGATTATTGTGATAGATCTGCATCATAAAATAAATTGAAATAAAAAAAATCATGAAATAACGATTAATTATTGAAATTTCGAAAAATCATATCTCCGAAAGTATCAGTTTGTTATAGTTGAGAACGATATCAAAGGGTTCTTATGATGAAATTGCATCCCAAAAAAAAACTAATTTGAAATTTGTGATTTGAAGAATTTTTTTTTTTCGTTACCCTGAAACCATCATGCCGATTTTGCCCAATAACGAATTCAACCGAGATATTTATCTCCCAAACTTACTAAGAAAATTTCAATTGTCTAGTTCATTCCGTTCGAGATTTATCGTGGTTAGGTCTGGACGGACGGCCGGACAGAATCGATTTTGACCACAGATTCTTGATCAGTGAGTCGAACCGAAACATTTTAGACCATTTTCAGCCAAAGATTCGAAAATTACAATCATTTGGGCCAATTGATAAGCAGTTTTGAGGAATAGGAGCGCCAAAACTTTAATTCTACCCTGTAGCTACGAAACTAGGAGAGATAAGAAATTTCTGTTTCCGGCATTATTCGTTTCAAGCAAAGTTAACACAGGGCTGTCAAAACCACTTCATCATATCTATTAAGAATCTTAAGATAGCATCTACATCACCTAAAAATTGATTTTAAATTGTTGGATACTAATTTCGGATATAATTACGATATTCTTTTGGATTCTCGAATAATTTTGTTCGAAATTTTCGGATGTGATAGAAACATTTCGCAATCTTGCATAAATAGAACTGAATCATAAATATAATTGCAGACTTAGAGGAAGAAATATTATTCGCGGCCATACTATACTGGATATGCTAAGATATTGTCCGAACACTGAACCAAGCAGCGTCGGGCGCGGTTATTATTTGTATGGGTGACCGCTTGGAAACACCGCGTGCTGTAACCTTTGGTGCTCTTGTTTCTCAGAACAGAGTGCTTATCAATTTGCCCAAATGTCTGTAATTTTCAAATTTTTGTCTGAAAATGGTCTTAAACGTTTTGGCTCGACCCACTGATCAAGAATCCGTGGTCAAAATCGATTCAGTCCGGCCGTCCGTCCAGCTCTAACCACGATAACTCTCGAACGGAATGAGCTGGACAGTTGGAATTTTCAGGGCAGGTTTGGGAGATAAATATCTCGGTTAGGCTCATTATTGGGCTAAATCGGCGATGGTTTCGGAGTAACGAAAAAAAATTTTTTTTTGCATTACAAATTTAAAATATAATTTTTTTGTATGATGCAGTTTCATCATAAGAATCCATTGCTATCATTTTTAATTCTAACAAGCTAATACTTTCGGAGATATGATTCTTCAAAATTTCCATCATTTCGTCGAAATTCTATGTTTTCGCAGAATGCGATTTCTATCTGTGTTTCTGTGTGTTCATTGAGGTCATTTTATCTACCTTTGAGAGAGGTCAGATTTATTTCTGTTCTAGTTTGTTTATATAATTCGTACTTTGAAAATATTTTGTGTTGGAGAACAAGGTTTCGCATCTTCAATTTGTGAATACATACAAGACTGTTTTGATATCAAAAATTATATTGACTTGTTGCATATTGAATAAATTATGTACACATATTGGGGATTATGTTTCAGGAGATTTAGAATTGGATCATTTTAATGATGTAGCTTATGAAGACAATAGGAGAGAACAACATAATGGAATCATCAAAAGAAATTACTGTTCGTTGACCACCCAGGTTAATATTACCGTCTACTTTCTTAAGTAGTGAGACATGGTCCTACATATATACAGTATTTTCATAATGTTGCTAGTAAAAAAATGCTGAAATATTGATCTACATTTGTATATCAATTATTCTTTCTTGAGTTAAGGTTCATAGATAATCCGCCGTATTCACAAAGCATTCAATCTCCGTTAAGTCCTTACTGAGGTCCTCAGTTAAGGATAAATAAAAATCGCAACCTCAGATAACGTATGTAACGGTGCTGCAACAGGCCTGTTTCACGTTAATTTTCACTTAAACTGAGGTTGCGATTCTTATTTATCCTTAACTGAGGATCTCAGTTAGGACTATAATGATGATAAATAAAGTATCATTTGAATTTATGGTGCAGTTCTATCATAGCAATCCATTGATATCATTCCTAACTAAGAGAAACCAATACATTCGGAGATGTGGTTTGCCAAAAATTGAACAAGGGTGCCAAAACTCCTGCCACAGGGCTTTCCCCTTTTTTTTCAATCTGGCTTCTGTGCGTCAATTTTCAAGAATTTTAATAATTGAATTGAAAACGTAGGTCTATGATTCACCTCAAGTTGGATTAACATACATCAACAAATCATAATTAGAGTATTCTATGAATTAACAGCTAGGCTTATTTTTCTCATCAACGAACTTAACCCGACGCATTTAGATTCCAAACATACCTTGCAAATTTAATCGGCTGAATTAAGTTAGACCTCGGATTGTTCATCAATAAGTCGAGAATAATGGCTTCTCGGACAAAAATTGATAGGTACTCTGCTCAGATGATCAAGCGGCCGAAAAACCACGTGGAATAAATATAGAGATGCACCAACTGAATTATATCTTAACTTTCATGTCTGTTAATGTTCTCCAGTAATGCTTTTATTTTTTCCCCTTGGAAAGAAGGAGTTGGAAAGGAAAGTCAGCAGAAATAAATGCGAACTGATATTCAAGAATATCCACTTGTTAAGACTCAAGTTTCGCTGCTGAATATATTTTCGCTGAAGGGTTGAGCGTATAACGCAATTTTTCTTGCCGATCCCTCAGTCAATCTCTTTATGTCTGCCGTAGAGAAAAAATGTTTCTCCTAAAGTGCATGAAGTATACAACATTAGGTATCCGCATCAGCCTCAAGGCTGAAGGGCCCAAATGGGCTCGCAAATGTATTCCCCGCGCATGCTATACCCAAATAAAAGCCCCATACCGCATTTCAGGCAAGTTTTAAATATAATTTCCATAAAAGACAGGTTTTACTGCGTTACCCGACGCCGAAGGAAGAGCGTCTCTCCCAGGAGAAGCCAAAAATTCGCTAGTTCGATACTGTTTGGAGTTTTATTTAACTGTATAACTTTTCAATTTCCCATCGCGCCGATGGTATTGTGTATAGGTAGTACACATTTTGTCACAAGTCGAACCGTCGAATTTGAATTTCAAATCGGCATTAAATATTCAGAAGGCGTACACGTCTGGTTGACATTGCTGTTAAAACATTTCACAGCTTTCAGTGTCCACAATTTGGCGTCGCGAAGGGCGTAATAATAAAATTCGACGTCTGTCGGTTTTTGCGCCATGCCGTTCTACCAGCGCCGCCAGTTGCGTGTGTCCGTTTTATTGTTTCGGGCAGATTTCCGAGATCTGAACGTGGTATTAACGATCTCCGGAGAATTCCCCGCTTAGGAATGAAATTTCAGGCTATTAAGGCAATGATAGGGCTCGTAACTTCGTGTACGCAGCGTATAACCGGGATTTTCTGATATCCCAAGATGATGTAGTTAACGTGGCTATCAGATTCTGGATAATTCGAACAATGAGACTGAGACTACCATATTGTTACAATCTTGTCACGCAGATAAAATGAATATGGATTGTGGAAATGGATGAGGGAGACTCTTTGATCATAAATAGACAGAGAGCAAACAACGCGGTAACACGCTCTTTTCGGTCAGAAAGTTCTTAAAAAATTGGTTCAAGCCCTGCGGACAGGAGCTATTTGACGTTCTTGTTGAAACAGACAAATTATATCTCCGAAAGTATTGGTTTCTCAGTGTTGGGAATTATATCAATGGAATCTTATGATAGAACTGCATCATGAAAGAAATAAAATTTAAAAAAAAGTGTCGTTAAAAAAAATGCTTCAAAAATTGTCATTTAATTTATTTATCAAAATTAAATGAGCAATCTGCAATGATTCAACCTCGTGGAATGGGTGGTTGCAACTTACACTCGGTGCATAGTTTTCACAACTCGAAATACCTAAGGAAAGTATCATCGAAATGTCTACAGCAAGGCTGAAGACAATCATAGCAGATTGTCCATTTATTCCTGATATTTGAGTAGGTAGTGGATTACGAGCATTTAATAGTTCAAAATACATATATTAATAAAATACTATCCTCTTTTCATTTCATAATTTAAAATTTAATAGTTCATACCATCACTAACACATTCTTTTCTGTATTATGAACCTTAACTCAAGAAAAAGTTTGAAACACAAATGTGGATCCATATTTCAGTATTTTTTTGCTAGCAACATTATGAAAATGCTGTATAGAGGAACATGTCTCACTACTTAAGGAAGTAAAAGGTAATATGAACCTCAGTGGTCAACGAAAAGTAATTTCTTTTGATGATTCCATTATGTTCTTCTTTCCTAATGCCTCCATAAACTACATCATTAGAATGATCCAATTCTAAATTTTCGGAAACATCATCCCCAATATTTATACATAAATTATTTCATATGTAATCAGTCAATATTATTTTCGGTTTCAAAACAGTCTTGTATATATTCACAAGTTCAAGAATCGGATACTTATTTTCCAGGAGAAAGTATTTTCAACCTACAAATTGACAATCTATATATATAAAAGAAAGTCGTGTTAGTTACTCCACTTATAACTCAAGAACGGCTATACTGATTTGGCTCAAAATTGGTGGGGAGGTAGCTTAGAACCAGGAGACGGACATAGGATACTTTTTTGTGTTATACAGGGTGTTTTTCTTTTAACGTCAATTAAAACTTGCTGTTTTTCCTGCCATAATCGTACAATTTTAGTCATGTGTGTTTAAAAATAAACTTTCGAGGCATACACAATTGAAAATAATGCATTACTATACAGGGTGTCCTTTTTCTCATGGCACAATTGTACGTGATTGAAGTGATTTGTGTCACAAATAAAGCATTAACTAAATAGGTACCTTGGATGGATTCTCATAATGTATTCGTCCGAAATCTCCATACAGGGTGTTCTTCTTTTAACGTCAATTGCAACTTGCTGTTTTCCATGCCACAATCGTACAATTTCATTCATTTGTGTTAAAAAATAAACTTTAGAGGGATACATCATTGAAAATAAATAATTACTGTACAGGGTGTTTTTTTTCTAATTGCACAATTGTACGCGATTGAAGTGATTTGTACCACAAACAAAACATTAACTTAATAGGTACCTCAGATAGATTCTCGTATTTGAATAGGGACCTTATGCGGCCGCAGAAGCGGCGTCGATTATCTTCGAATGTTGCAAATTGATATATGATTAATTGGACGCAGTTAAGCAGAAATATATGATTATATATGATCGGTTGTAAAATCAACTCTTTGACCATTTGCAGCAAACGTCCTAATGAAATCCCTGCCCAATTTGAATTATATTTGCTATAATGCTATGTCACATATGAGCTAACTTGGATTTGTATTTGTGTAAAACATTAAAGTAATTTGTATGACTTCTATGCAATATATACTTTGGCTAATAATAAATGGTTGAACCGTCTCTTGATGGTTGGATATATTGTACCAATAAAATTAGATAAAAATATAGTGTATTTAGTCATATACTTCAAATTGAAATTCCTAAACAACGATTTGTGGGTTGGATCCTTTATGCTTAACTACATCCAAATAACTTCCAATTATTGAGACATAAAGGGATTGTATAGAAACGGTGAATATAAACTATCTCTATTTTATGACAAACGTGTATAATAAAATCTAAAATCTGCTTATTTATTGCCTCTAAGGCGGAACAGAGTTCGCAGGGTCAGCTAGTTTCTAATAAGTAGAAAAGTTGACATTTATGAACTGTGAACATAGACAGATTCTGTGAATACATTGAACTTACGATATATTATTGAAACTTTGAAACTTCATATCTCGGAAAGTATTAGCTTGTTAGAGTTGAAAATGATAACAATGGATTCTTATGATGAAACTTCATCTTAAAATAATTTGAATTCGAAAGTTGTAATGTAAAAAAAATTTTTTTTTTCGTTACTCCGAAACTATTAGACAGATTTTGCCTAATAACGAACCTGACCGAGATATTTATATCTCAAACTTACTTTGAAAATTTCAACTGTCTAGCTCATTTCGTTCGAGAGTTATCGTGTTAATGGCCGGACATAATCCATTTCGAGCACGGATTCTTGATCAGTGAGTCAAACCAAATCGTTCAAGACCATTTTCAACCAAAAATTCGAAAATTACAGACATTTGGGCAAATTGATAAGTACTCTGTACCGAGGAACAAGAGCGTCAAAAACACTGACGTTAATACTATTAATGTAAACTTTTTTGACTAAATATTACTATTATTTATTTTTGGTCGCATGAGAGGAAATAGTATATTGTATAATTAGTAGGAAAAACAATAATATTCCCAAACGACTGTGATAATTACCAGACGAGGAGCGTAGCGACGAGTCTGGTAACACAGGAGTTTGGGAATATGCTTTTCCCACGAATTAAACATACTATTTTTTCTTCAATCGTTGATTTACAATTAAAAAATTAATTAAAAAATTAATTAAAAAATATTTCATTCAAGATGTAATCAAGTAAGTTTAAATAAGTTTCTCTATGTTTATATTGACATATATAGAAGTGTTAACCATGGAAATTACTTTGTTATGGCAAAAGGTGTGATTCATTAAATTGTAATAATCCATTTGTGACATTACCACACGCTACAGCAGTGCGGTAAGAATATTACCGCACTGTTATTTTCTAATTGCTTAGCAACTGCCCACTATTATGGAATGTTGAGCTTTGCGCATAGAAAACAGGTCGAAATAGTGTCAATTTTCCCACGATCGAACAAAAAACCATTTTCCTACGAGCGTCCGCAAAGTAGTACTTTTCCGCACGCATTTGGGTTGCCAAAGCAACACTTTTCCGCATCATGAGGAAAAAATATTTCGCGGCACAGAAATGTCAAACTGGTCAAAAATTTGCTGTTAGGAGAAATTTTCATGAATATTTCAGAAACGGGTGATTATTTTATGCAATATGTGACTCTTGCAGGTGTATAAAACTCATAAAACACTTTTCAAATATTATTCCCGTTGTGTTACAGCTTGAACAAAGAAATGTTCATGGTGAATTCTGAGTAGTAGTACCCCTAGGGCCTTGATAATACCGAGATAATTTTGTCATAGAGAATGCTGAAAGTATATTGCTTGATAATAGGCCGAGGCCGCAGGCCGACGGCTATTATCTTCGTGCAACAAGCTTGGAGGATTCTCTATGACAAAATCTTAAGTATTAATCAAGGCCCGAGGGGTATTCAATAAGATAATTTTTCACTATCTAGATTGCAAAAAATTGATTGTCAATCTGACGTTTAATAAATTTCAATACAACAATTGATTGTCAATCTGAAAACACCCCATTTAGGGTATTATCGCTGTAATCCAGAGGTGATTGTATGAAATTTGTCACATGACTCAAAATTAAGTGATTTCTTACTTTATTTGTGAAAAGTTTCAGAACAAATAATTATATTTCAATTTGGTTTCTTTTTCTTATCATAAGACGCTCGAAGGAAAAACATTGTTCCTAACACGTGCAGAAAGTGACTTTTCCGCACGCAAAAACTTATCCGAACTCCGCTTCGCGTCGTTCGTCCAACTGTAAATGCGTGCGGAAAAGTATCTTTCTAAGAACTAGTTAGGAAAATACCTATTGTAGTTTTACCCTGAGAGGGTCTGCTCTCAGCAGTGTAAGACTCCAGTTATTGTTTGGTTACTCACTAAAAAACCTCTCACACAGTTCTTCGTCCTGTCCTTACAGCATCCCTTTACAGAAGGGATGAGCTTCGAGAAGCCTTCAAAGTTGATGGGACATGATGACTCGAAGTGATCCGAGCCACACTGCTTTCTGCATTCTGCGTGCCAAAACCTCGGTTAGGGATGTACCCGCCAGAATAACCTGTAATTCTGTCTCATTCTGCCTAGAGATCCTATGATGAGTACGACCACCTTAACTTTATGCCTTGGATATAGGTTCCCCAGTTCGAATATTAAATCTTTGTATTCTTCTCTCTTCCGTTCTTCTTTCATCCCCACATTCTTTTCGGCGTGGAGGAAAATTCGACGACAAATAATTCCTTAGTTTTTTGTCCAGCGGCACTATATCTGGCTTTATGGCGTGTATCTGTCGGGTTGTTGGAATAGCATAGTTCCAGGAAATGCGAGCTCTGTCATTTTCCACAACTGCTTCAATCTACAGAGGTACATATGGTAGCACTGGTCCATTGTCTATCTATACCATAAACTTCTCTCCGATGAAAGTAGAGAATTTGGAGCGACGCATTGTATATTTCTACATATTCTGATGGATCATGGACTCTGCAAGCAGGCAGGATGTGCATAAATATTTACTGCTGGCTGTGGCATGCTTTGCACGTTGTTAGGGTATCGACTCTCATGATGTTCTTTTTATACCATCTTGGATTAATTACCCCTTCTTGACACATGCCCTGATATTTCAAACTCCTGAAATATATGGAGTGCAGGTTTTTACCCATGTGATCTTCGAGTAGTGTCTTCAGTTGTGCCTGTCTGATCTCTCTGCCTACTCTTCTTTAGTCTGTTAGCGAGATAGGTGTTCCTACTAGCTCATGATCTATGGATTTACCAGTTATACTGAGTATCTCCAAAGTTCTCCGTCCAGCCCTAAATAGAAAGATCCTTGGTTCCTAATTTCAAGATGTGGTACTATTTTCAGAAGCGTGTCTTCACTTCTCAATATTCATTTCCAACGTTTGTTGATGGTGTTGGATTCCAAAGTATGCCTTTTAACAAAAAAAAAGGCGCATTCAGATACGCAACCTGTCCTAAAAATTGCAAGTAGCTACCTCTTTCCGTTCTCAAGCTATCGTGAAATAAATAATATTTTTCGGCAACCGTCCGGGAAGTGCCCACTTCGCGGACGCTTTTTCTTTGAGAAAGAAGCATTTCCCGGCCTAGTCCGGGAAGTACGTACTTCCCGGACTAGGAACAATCACGCCGTTTTGGTCATTGTAAATATGAAAATCTTGGTAGGTATATTTTTGATAAATGAAGTTACCATAGCACTGAGAAAACGGCTGACAGTTCATATAAAATTAGTTGTCAACAATGATATTTTCTGTTCTGTTTAATTTGAATAAGATTCAAAATATATAAAAAAGAAATGTGTCGTCTCATTGATTTGTTATTAAACACGGTTGCCGAAAAAATATTGTACGCAACACGCCCGAAAAAGGTTTTTTTGGACTCATAGACTTCCAGGACTCGCTTACGCTCGTCCTAGAATTTTGTCTATTCGTCCAAAAAAACCCTATTTTCCGGACTTGTTACGTAAATTACTATTTTTAATAATTTTTTTTTTAATTTTCTAGTGTTACGATCCCCGATTAGATAATTACGATATTTCGGTAATCTACAACTAGTTACCAAGTTTCAATTCGATCGGATCTGTAGTGGTTGAGAATAAAATCAGTACAGACGCCACCGAAAATTTAATGTAGCTATCTCCTTACGTTACGCTCGAAAGTTATCGTAGCAACGGCCGGTCAGACAGAATCCAATTTGACCTCGAATTCTTGACCAGTGAGTCCTAATCATTTGAGAATATTTTCAGCCAAAAATTCGAGAATTACAGACATTTGTGCAAAATGATAGCACGCTGTGTCTCAGAATATGCTCGTAAAAATCAGTAGGGATAAATTTCGACGGCTTAGGCCAGAAAAGTAATTTTTCCGGAACGAAAATAGTCCGGGAGAGTTAGCTGCATGGCGAAGGATCAGAATTATGCATTAGCGTATTTTGTGGTCTGAATTTGCTTCGAAAAAGTAGTCATTATTGGACAGTTTACGAAAAACCGAACTCAAATATTTATTGCATTATCAACCCAAGAACTATACAATGAAATCCAACTGTTATACTGTAGGGGAATATTTCCAATTATCATCCATTCCTCTCAACGAGGATGCAGCGAAGTTTTTCCCTACGATAAACCATTATCGGGGATGATTCATCTCCGGGTTTATGTCGGGTTTTCAGCTGCCATAATAGCAGAACTGGGGCGAGTTGTTTTCCTTGAGGAAAAACTAGCGGAACAACTAACAGAAAATTTATTCGATAGTGACGACGCGGCTGGCGCCAGCCAGTCCGTCTGTGTGTTTTTATCAGAGCAATCGTTGAACTGATGCTGCGAGGGTGTAACGTTTACATTCATGCCTTGTGCAACTATTCCATAAATGGGATAGTCTGGCGGAAATTCTTGGAATTGGTAGTTAAATGTTTATGGGAGCTTTGACAATGAAAGATAGTAGATTTCTGGATAAAGAAAACGTAAATATGATCAAAGAATACTCAGGCGAAATACCTCATAGTGTGACGTTTTCAAAAAAAATCCGAAAGTGTCATATTTTTCGTTATTCGTTATTTATTGTTAGGCAACATTGTTCCATTTATTGCTTCTGACAAATATCTTGTATTCATGACGCAGAAGCAATTCACAAAATAATAGTTTCTTAATCAACTAGTTTATTAATGACACCGATTAATGGTCGAGATATATCGCCCAAGCGGAGCGAGCGCGTTAATAGTTTGAGCCCATTAATGGCCAGATTAATAAACGAGTTGATTACAAGATTTTTACGTCAACCTTATTATGAATTGAGAATCAATAATCGATTAAAATAATTTTTATTTTGCATAATAGATAAATTTATCATAATATAAATTTCTATGTTCCATTTCGATATATTTATATTTATGCTCCCGATAGAACAATTCGAGAAATTCATAGAGGGAATATTAGACATATGACACTCACAATAGTTCATATTGATACCATTACCTGCAATATATGTTCAGTTTCCCATGACAATCATACATTAAAATGGGAGAAATTATACATTAGAATGGGTAATTATTGATCAATTTCGTGTACGTTAAAGAGAGCTTTTATTTAGAGGTCGACGGAAATAAAATTTTAATTTAACAGATATGTATTTATCCTATCAGAGTTTTGATATGAGAGATAAAATCCAGAAAGAAACTGTTTAGTAATGAATGTACTTCCCACAGTAACCTTTAATGTTTATTTGAAATTCATCTTGCCCACATTAAGTTTGTGTGTTGAGCCGCCACAGTTAAGCGAGATATCTATGTCCCAAACCTACTCTGAAAATTTCAAATGTCTAGCTAATTCCGATCGAGAGTTATCGTGTTAACGGCCGGCCGGCCGGACAGAATCGATTTGGACCATGGATTCTTGATCAGTTTGTCGAACCAAACCGTTTGAGACGATTTTCATCCAAAAATTCGAAAATTACAGACATTTTGGCAAATTTATGAGTACTCTGTTCCGAGGAACAAGAGCGCCAATAATTTAATCAAATTATCCAGTCATTCAATGTATATCATCCAAACTGTGAGAACTTTTATTCACATAAAACTCTTAAATCAATTCCGCAAGCCCCCAAGAGAAAACGGTGAATTGATTCCTGAAGGAGGCCAAACTGTGGCAGCACAGAGAACCGAGTCCGACGTTAAATAAAATATTAATGAATAAATTGATTTGCTTTCAGACAGTTCCCGTGCCGTGGTGGTCGACTGTGGTCACTCTGGTCAAATTAGATTCTAATCCAATTAAAAGTTTCCGTGAGGCCGTGCCGCGGCAGCCGATTTCCCTCGTTTGCTTTCGCCTTTTTCCCAAGATTGGAAAGACAAAGACGAAGTGGCCAACATCTCAGATCCGTCGTGATTTTTTGAGAATTCTCCCGTGGGTAACGGCGGTAGACGCAATTTCATGGAAGATGAATTCAATTAGTTGAATTGCTGTTCAATCTTCATTTAGATCATTAACCACTTCTTCTGATAAGAACTAATCAAAGTTTTCAAGGTGATGACGTTGTGAAAGTGGAAAGGGAAAATCGAAACCATCCTATCGTTTTGATGCGATGTTTTATATCGGAATATACAAAATTGGTTCAAGTACTATTTTTGCGTGATTTTTTTAAAATTTTCTCACAAAATTTTTTACACGTCTCTGTGTCGATATTCTAGAACTGGTTACCAAGCTTCAATTCGATCGAGTCTATATTTTTTGAGTTATCGAGGAAATAATATTCTAGGTGATTATAACTCCG
Organism: Halyzia sedecimguttata; assembly: GCA_937662695.2. NCBI lineage: Eukaryota > Metazoa > Arthropoda > Insecta > Coleoptera > Coccinellidae > Halyzia > Halyzia sedecimguttata. Next base: position 63,809,206 of record OW569415.2, on the reverse strand, counting down.
AAACCGTTAGACCAATTATGCCCAAAAACGAACTCAACTCTCCCATTCGTATGCACAACCTACCTTGAAAATTGGAAGTCTCTATCTCCTTTCCTTCGAAAGTTATCGAGGCAACGGTCACCCACCCAGCTACTCAACTCACACAAGGCTGCTCGGATCTCCGACAATATAGATCCGATCGTGTTCAAACTTGGAACTTGGCAGTAGAGCATATCCTCTTATATATAAAATTTCCTGTCACAATGTTAGTTACCGTACTCCTCCGAAACGGCTTTACCGATTTTTACCAAATTTTATATTCGTATTCAGTAGGTCTGAGAATCGGCTACTATCTATTTTTCATACCCCTAAGTGATAAAGGTTGTTCACCCTTAATTTTTGTTTTAATTTTTCGACGAAATTTTTTGTTTTTATTTTTTTATAATGTGGCACTACAAAATACATACAACCCTAAATTTTCACCCTTCTATCACCAACCCCTAATTTTTAATAGTCATTTTAGTAATTAATCATTTTTCATCCCGCTCGATAACTGATCAATTATCACTTGGTAAGTTATCCCAGAGAAAGACCTAATTAAAACCAAGTCACCGTATTTTTTGTGAATGTTTTCCACTCTATTTCGATTAAAATTTCCCTGACCTTATGGCAAAGCTAAAATTTTTGTACAAAAAATATATTTATTTTTATTAAAGTATCAAGCCAGTTTATTCCTGCTATACTTAGTGCTAGATTTTTTAAAATTTCCGCGTCTTTCTGGATCAACACTCATTTGCCAGACTATACCGGTGTCACGTCCTAGTAAACAGCACGGAGTAGGGATGAGAACGAAGCCGCTCTCCTATCTTTCTCACCTTTTCTCACTTTTCTTAACCAGATACGTTTGGGTGGGTAGTTCGTATTCGCAATTGAACCCGGTAGGTGGCGCCGCAATCGGGATGTAGGTATTTTTTAGAATTACGTGTTTTAGTGGGTCCCTGGATAACTTTGAAATTCAATTGTCCCGGTAGGAGGCGCTGCAATCGGGTTCTAGGTTTTTTTTTCAAGATTTTTCGCATTTGGAAATAAAATTGCAACCGCAATAATCGATTTGGCACAGGCTAAGTTGCGTAGGTCAGCTAGTGAATGTATATAAATAACTGTTTTCCAACCTCCTCTGAAACTAAAAATGATTCTTTTGTATTGAAATTGGGATGATATAGAAAATTCTTGTAGATTATAAATTACAAACGTTTTTTCATTGTTTGTTGTTTTATAACTTTTATCTCATATAGGTATTAAATATCTATTTAAAATCATCTTTCGAACAAATTGCACTGACCTGGTAAAAATGACATGACCACAGAAAAACATGACATTTCTATTCATATCATCATGAAATTTATTCGACTTTACATCACATATCAAAAACCGTCGACAACTTTGTTGTTCGAGTGTGATAAAGTGGACCTGTACACTCCAACCGCTGTTAGGTATATTCCGCGATTTTGCCAATACCTCCAACAATATAGATACGTTTGAGTCCAAATCTAGAACGTTGCTGTAATTTTGGGATTTAAAGACTCTTGTACAATTTCAGCGATATTTGACGGATAGTTTCTGAGGATTTTTGAATAATTTTTCAAAATTTTCTGGTATTTTTGGCGCTCTTATTCCTCGGAACAGAGTGCTTATCAATTTGCGCAAATGTCTGTTATTTTCGAATTTTTGGCTGAACAGTGTCTTAAACGTTCTGGTTCGACTCACCGATCAATAACCCGTGGTCAAAATCGATTTTGTTCGGCAGTCAATCCGATAGGCCGTTAACAGGATAACACTCGAACGGAATGAACTAGACAGTTGAAACTTTGAAAGTTTCTCTCGGTTAAGTTCTTTATTGGGCAAAATTGGCCCAGTAGTTTTAGAGTAAAGAAGACAAATTTTTTTTACATTACAAATTTTAAATCCAATTTTTTTTAAGATGCAGTTTCATCATAAGAAAGGTTATGTATTATTTTTAGTTTGTTCGTTCTTCTCCTCTTGTCTTTTCATTTTTCAGGTTGAGTTTTTGGGTACCTTGGAGAAACCTCTCCGTTTTTTGACGAAGGAGTCGATATTGAAGAAATAAATGCCTATCAATATTTCTAAATTTCAGCAAATTTTGTGAACAATAGTTACAAATCACAACACTTACGGGGAGACAGGGTTTTTTGCTGAGGTTTTTCCCTAAGCTCTTGTATCATACGCAGAATTGTATTGTACCCCGTTGCACCAACCTCTGCTAACATATAAAACTCTCAGTCAAAAGAATATATATATCATAAGAATTCATTAATATAATTCACAGCTCTAACAAACTAATATTTTTTGGAGATATGCTTTTCAAAATTTCAATAATCATTCTTAATTCTATGGTTTCATAGAATACTCTAATTATAATTTGCTGATGTATGTGAATCCAACATGAGGTGAGAAAAATTGATGAAAGATTACAGCACGCGCGTGTTCACACGGTATCTAGCATATTCAGTGTGGTATGGCCACAAATAATGTTTCTTCGTCTATCTCTGCAATTATATTTGTGATTCAGTTTTATCATAAGAATCCATTGGTATCATTCTTAACTCTGAGAAATCAATATTTTCAGAGAGATTTGAATTTAATTTATCTTATGATGCAATTCTATCATTCCCAACTCTGAGAAATCGATACTTTCGGAGATATGATTTGTCAAAGTTTGAACAAGAGCGCCAAAGCTCTTGTCTACAGGGCTTTCCTACATTTTTCAACCAACTACCTTACTATAGCTTGAATTCGATTAGATCAGTACCTTTTCGATCGCAAAAATTACTTTTTCTACAAACGTCAAAAAATGACAAGGTTCGCGCATTGACAACAATATGCGAAGTGACCCTTTTTTTCATTCTCCTTCGTTACCAAGACACCGTGCGCGAAGTAGTGTGCGAAGTACTTACTTCGCACACTGCATGTAAACTATATGGAGTTTTTATATTTTAACCTTTATGTTCCTCAATCAAACAAACAAATGCCATTTTATTTTCATAGTTACAGTATTTACTTGATTTGGAAAAACATTTTAAGCCAGTTCAATACTATTTTTCATATTAAGCTATGCATGTTACTTATTTTAGAACAATATTTTTGGCGTTTATAGAAAAAATTTTGTTTGCATCTCATGCGCGAAATACTTTGGTGATCTCGATTATTTTTTTAACTCGGCTGCGCCTCGTTAAAAAAATCAGTTCTCGATCACCAAAGTAGCATTTCGCGCACTAGATACAAAAATAACTATTTTCCACCGCAAATGACTTTCCTGTCCGCTGTGGTCACTATTAATGATACGGTTTAATACAAACATAAGTGTCTGTGAATAACTGTCGGTGCTGTAGTCACTATGGATGCGGCATAATACTGTTCAATACAAACATACGTGTATGTGTCATTTCCTTTGTATCTGGAATTTGCAATTGTGAAATTATTAAAGAGATCCGAAATATGTAGAGGTCGACAAAAAAATTTAATATGCACCTTGACGAAATACTGTCTATTATAGTCAAGACTAAAAATTGCTATCCGAGGCGGCGCCGAAGATAGCAAGCAGGCGCAAGCAGACTCCTATTCTTGAGTTTGAAGTCCCCCATCATGAAGAACTTGTTTGTGTTTGTTCGTTACCTATTGTATTATATTGAAGAATAGATCTCGCTTTTCTCTCGGTTTAGGTATATCTGGTGAGTAAACACTAATGAAGTGATGATTTTCATTGTCTATTACATTACATAAAATTTTTTCTACATACTCAATGTCTACTACAATTCAAAAACAAAAAATTATGTAACAACCTTCACAATAATGAGATGTGTTGTGCCCCTGAAATTTAGTTTGTATGTACGACAAATTATGAATACCTATATCAACTGATAATCAGGGCGAGTCATGAGGAGATTTATGAACCTCTTGCACCTAGAGCATGAATATATTTATCCTCCTACGAGTCTAGTCAACAAAGTGCTTTTTAGGTTTTTGGGTTTTAGGTTAAAATTTTTGCGTATTCTCTGAAGAAAATTATGATTGAATTGTCATTCGATTCGGAATGGCATGTAGATAGTTTTCGAGAAAATGCTAAGGCAGCTCGCAAAAATTGCAATAATTATAAACAATTAAGTGAAAAAAAAGAAAAGGGTTTGGTTTTTCACCAATATCTCAAAAACTATCTGAGATAAGTCAAATTTGAAAAAAAGATTTAAGAATAGATGGAAATTTCCTAATAAAGTCCCAACTTCCGGAACTAGGATCAATATTTAAGAGGGTTGAAAATACTCCCGAAAACGGGTACTCCGGCTTGTGTAAGCCTCGCCTCCTTCGGACCTTTCATGAATAAATATTATTTGAACTTATTAAATATGAAAATGAAAAATTGCAACAATTGAAAAAAATCAGGCGTCTGCAGAATAGATCAATGAACAATAATCCGTGGTCCAAAAATGTTTATCGCGACTTTTCAATTAGTTATCCATTAGTTAATTGACAATTTTTTGTAGCACGAACATTAACATGGCAAGTACGATAATTGTTAAACTATTAATCTGGGAATTTTTCCTGTCGTGGAGTTATTTTTGAACGGCTGGCCGGACAGAATCAAATTTGACCTCGAATTCTTCATTGGGGAGTCGAACTAAATCGTTTGAGACCATTTTCGTCAAAAAATTCGAAAGTTACAGACATTTGGGCAAAATGATAACGCGATGTTCCCCAGAACAGCGCAAAAATTACAAAAAATATATAGGGTGCCATTTGTGTCAGTGTCACTTCCGGTCAAATGGAAAGTGACTTTCAATTTTTGTTTTTCTCAGTTGAAGACTCCTTGAACGAACTGAAAATAATCAAATTTTCAAATTTGTATCTTTCAAAATGGCTGAGGAAATCCATTGTAACATGTATACTGGGCCACCCGGTATACGCTCCAATACTACCATGCAAATTTCAACTCTCTAACTCATTTCATTCGAGATTTATCATGCTAACGGCCGGCTGGACAGACGGACACATAATTGAATTTGACATCCTAGCGGAACAAGCGCGCAAAAACCAATCAACAGATTATGAAAGATATATCCTTATTTATGCAATTTATGAATTTATTGCGTTGAAGCCTAGAGGAAAGATGAAATTAGTTGGTTTCACTCTAACTTTCCAATGCTTTGCTCTACCTCGGTTGAATCGGTTTCGCCGCTAGCATGCTTCCAGAATTGAGGTTGTTAATTATTCACGTAGCGTATAAATATCTTGTTGCACAAATTAATATTGGCTTCTCCCACCGAGTGAAATTTGCTGAAGGAATTCGGACTGAAATGCAACCTGCTAGGTACCGAGATGAATTGACTGAGGTTGTTTGGGATGATGTTATTAGACCTTATGCGGTTTTGATTCACGAAATTTTGGTTTCCAGTAATATGCCATTATATTAAAGATGGGGGATGATCACTAAATTACTGAGGGGGGCGGGATCATTCAAATATATTCTCCTGTCAAAATGTAATTTTCGAATTTTTGGCTGAAAATTATTTTAAACGATATGGTTCGACTCACTGATTAAGTATCCGTGGTTGAAATCGATTCTGTCCAGCTATCAATTGTCAGAGTAGGGTTGGGAGATAAATATGTCGGTTGAGTTCGTTATTGGGCAGAATCGGCCAGATGGTTTCAGAGTACCGAGAAAAAATATTCTTTTTTCACGTTACAAATTTCGGAATTAATTTTTTTTAAGATAAGTTTTATCATAAGAATCCATTTATATCATTTTTTCAACTCTAACAAGCTTTCGGAGATATTATTTTTAAAAATAATACATCGTACTTCTATGTTTTCACAGAATGGGAAATATTCTATCTGTATTCACTGTTCATACATGTAATCTTATCTACCTTTAACAGACATGTCAAACATGTCATTTCTGTTATAACAAACAAAGTATGATTGAATGCAAAATGACCAATATTGGGATATTATAATTACCCCTACCCTATATGCCCTTGGATAATCCATATGATGAATAAAATATATAATTTGGTCAGTTTATCAAATTGTGTTCAGAATATCTTCAGTGAAAACAAAACAATATTGATGTTGTTGTTATTTCCTCAACAACTCAAAAAATACGAATCCAATCCAATGGTAACTTATTAATTACTACCTGAATGTCGACGCACTAATTTTCTTGAATTTCGTGTCATTAGAAAAACATTTTATATTGCAGAAACAGTCAAAATCCGCTGAATACTACGCACCTTCAGCTCGATCGACTCTGTATGAGGCGTGAATAGACAATAGAACCTCCCAACTTCACGTCACTGCTTTTCTAAAAATGTTTTCTTTCGACAGAGCTACAAATCTTGATGGATTATGAGTGAAATTCATCCAATAGCATTCCAACATTATGCCAGACCTATATATACTGAGAGATATCATCTCTGTATAATAGATTGGGTTATTGTTCAGCACATAGCGCATAGAATCGCGCTAATTAAGCACTGTCAAAGCTTTGTGAAACCCCAATTTAATTTGTTATACGTATATTATTTTTCTACAGTGCATTTTCTTAGTTAATTTGTCTGAAGTTAAATTTATTCTTTTAAATTCTTAGAATATATTGTCAAAGCCTTTATGTAAAAATTAACGACAGTTCTTTTTTGCAGATTAGAAAGTATTTGATACATTCATTACAAAGAATGATGTTAGGTTAGGAAATATAGATCCGATACAATTCAAACCTGGTGAATACTCTTAGAATACCAACGCATTAATTTTTGAGTGATTCTGTGAGGATCGTATGATAACAACAAAAATTTTTGATATATCTTAAATAATAAATTTAATTTTTCTTAAAAAATTTTATATTTCAGAAACTATTAGTCAGATTCTGCTGTAATTCCGCACAAACCTTCAAATCGAATTTAGTTTACCCAATATTTTCAAAAAAACAGATCCGATCAAATTGAAATCTCGTACTCTATAGTACGATTCAAGCCATGGTTTTTCAAGCATGGCTTGTAGGTTCGTGCAGAATTTCGTGAGGGTGTATGATGCGTGAATAGACAGAAGAACATGCCCGCAAAAGCTCCTGACTTCACGTCAGTACTTTTCAAGAATTTTTCCCCATCAGTATCCGACCGCTCCTTTCAGATTTCTACATCATAATGTGTATTCCGAGTTCATGGGGAAAGCAGAGTACTTGGAAAAACGATCTAACAAAAATACCTCATATCGGGGATTCTTGTCGTTTTGGTTCTCTTTCTATACTGGTTAAAGCTATACTATAGGATATGCATCAAAGGGCTCAGGGGCTGAGGGTCTGATTCCTTGTCATACGCGAATCACATAATCAATTTTCCTCTGATGTTTCACGATATTTTTTGCTGGAATTTCAAGTATTCGACGATGAAATATTCCAGGAATTGCACCGTGTCATTTTCATAACGTTCATAATTCTATTTGGAGACACAAACTCCACCGAAGAATGATGAAATTCTGATTTCCAATATTGGCCATCACGTGAAATGTAAACGGGGATTCTCATGTATCATGATTCTACATGTATCATGAATTTAGATAGAAGAGCAAATAATCAAGAACAACAAAGTAATCAACAAGAACAACGGAATGATTAACAGTAACAGCAACCCAATCTGTTGAATGTGATCCCTTATGTTCGTGGCGTTTCTGAAAAAATCAGAAGAATCGGTTCTGGGTTCAATATAAGAACCGTCTTCAAAACACAAAATTATCTTAGGTCTTTATTAACGAAGACAAAACCCATTAATGAAAAACAAAAATCAAAAAACTGTGTATATAATATTCCTTGTATTTGTGGTAAATCATACACAGGATAAACATCGAGACCACTAGAAATAAGAAAGTCAGAGCATAATAACTTGAGAAATAGAGACATACAGAAATCAAAACTAGCAGAAGATGTATGAACAATCCAAGGAGATCACATGATGGATTAGAGTAATACAAAGATTCTAATGACAGAACCTGATTACATTAAAAGGAAACTTAAGGAGTCAACTTGTATTTTATTGAACAGAGAATGCAAATTGCTCAATTGGTATTGACCATATTTGGCTGAATTCATTGAAAAAATGGATTCAAGCCCTGTGGACAGGAGCTTTCTGGGGCTCTAGTTCAAACAGACAAATTATATCTCCGAAAGTATTGGTTTCTCAGAGTTGGGAATTATATCAATGTATTCTTATGATAGAACTGCATCATAAAGGAAATTCAATTCAAATAATAGTTTATTTATCAAGATTAAATGAGCAATCTGAGAATGAGAACTGCACCATGGAAGAAATCAGATTAAAGTAGCTGAAATGAATTTGACTTCTCTTATAGAATAGGATGAAATTTACGAGTATGAACACAGATCATATAATAAAGCTTAGATAGAATAATTATAGCATTCTGTGAAAACATAGAAGTACGATTCATTATTGAAATTTAGAAAAATCATATCTCCGAAAGTATTAGTTTGTTGGTTTTGAAAATGATATCGATGGATTTAAATGGTGAAACTGCATCTTAAATAAAATTGAATTTGAAATTTGTTGCTCAAAAAAAAATGTTTTGTTTCGCTACTCCGAAACCATCTGACCTATTTTGCCCAATAACGAACTTAACCGAGATATTCATCTCCATAACCTACTCTGAAAATTTCAACTGCCTAGCTCATTCCGTCCGAGAGTAATTGTAGGAAAAAAATTTAAAAATTTTGAATTTTTTTTTAGATACTTTGCGGTAACCTGGTCAATACAAAACTTCACATGCATATAAAGGTCATGATTCTACAATTTGATGCAAAATTTCAGATCGATCAAGTGATCAGTTTCGGAAATATTCATAAAAAATGTGTTTTACTAAAGTCGGCCATAACTCCGAAACCGCTTGATGGATTTCGCCCATTAACGAACTTGTCCGAGATATTTACGCTCCAAACCCACCTTGCAAATTTCAATCCTCTTACTCCTTTCGTTCCTTTCTTTCGTTATCGTGCCTACGGCCGTATCGGCATATCCTTTGCTGATTATTGGAATTCTACATTCAAAATATCCGTGAATGTATTCATGTATTGTCCTTCTGCTATTAGTCTAGTCAGCGATAATTGTTAAAATTTTTATTAACAATTTAATTAAGTGAATAATTATAAAGCTTCATTAAACATGTTTTTTTGAATCTTTTAAATGATAATTATCATCGAAGAATAGGTTACCAAAAAAAATTTAATTATCTCATAAACAACGCAATTGTTTATAACAATTTTTTAAACAATAGGAGATGAAAATCATTTTTAAGTACCCTCTGATCATAAGATAACCGATCAATAGTAGATAATATTATAAGAAAAAAAAATTTTTTTCAATGTTTAATGAAGCTTTATAATTTTTTACTTAATCATATTGTTGATAACGAGACGAGAATTAACAATTTTTTTAATTTTTTCAACGGGAATCTATTCTAAGACCTTTGAAAAATAGATCTACGAAAGGAAGAATTTGTTAGTTTAACAATTATCGAACTTGCAATGTTAATGTTCGTGCTACAAAAAATTGTTAATTAACTAATGTATAACTAATTGAAAAATTACCAAAAAATGCTTCGACCACGGATTATTGTTCATTCATCTATGCTGCAGGCGCCAGAATTTTTTGAATTTTTTATTTTCATATTTAATAAGTTTAAATAATATTTATTCATTAAAGGTTCAAAGGGGGCGAGGCTTGCGCAAGCCGGAGTATCCGATTTCGGGCGTATTTTTAATCCTCTCGGAAAATTATAAATATTGGTCCTACAGTTCAGGGAGTTCGAACTTTTTTTCAGGGAATTTCCTCCTCTTTTTAATTTTTTTTTTTACAATTTGAATCATCTCAAATATTTTTTGAGATATTAGCGAAAAACCAATCCCCCTTGTTTTTTCACTTAATTGTTCATAACTATTGTAATTTTGCGAGCAGCCTTAGTATTTTCTCAAAAACTATCTACATGCCATTCCGAATCGCATGACACCTCAATTATAATTTCAGAAGAATACGCAAAATTTTGACCTAAAAAGCACTTGTTGACTGGACTACATACGGATATTCATCATTATTTACTTCATATTCAACAAGTTTTGTAACGTGTGACCAGAAAAGTTTTGTCCTCATGTCGTTTGTGATATGATCTACCAAAAAATTCTGTAGACACGATTCAGTGCTTCGATTCCAATAATTCTGTGGAAATATCAGCAGTTTTTTTGCCTAAATAAATCAACAGAAGTGATTTTTGCGCTCATGTTCTAGGTAATAATATGGAATCAGATTGTGGAAGCTTGCTGCACTTCGTGAGCTTATGTGAGGTCTGAATAGAACATGCGCGCAAAAGCTTTTCTTGATTTCATTCTGCGGAATATCCCAATAATACTTTTTCATTGAGTATAGTAAAGGGAGAAATTTCTGCTGCTTCTGCTAATTTCTAGTCAATTTTATTCGTAAAACTGCTATGAAAATTCTCCAGAGTAAATCCTTCAACTACGAGAGTCGAAGAAACTTAATCAGGATCTCGAGACCATCGTATACTACCCAAGCCATTTCTATCGGAAAAAAGCAGGAGTGAATTACTGTCAACAGTTCGCAGAGCTCCGAAAGAAATATTATTTTTAATATTCCTTTCTACGGAAGAGATGGTCATGTTTGACTGAGGATCCTTATTATTGCCAAGTTTCGCAGACTCTTCTCAATTCATACCCGTTTCGAGGAGTTTCCTTCGTTTAAGGTAAGATGAGAAAACTTTGCCACTAAAATTCTAAGGAAAATGGCGGAGCAGTCCGGATGACTTTTCTATTATATAGGCTATTGAAACATATCTGGAAAATTAGGTTCAAACTTCCTACTTCGAACCTCTCACGAAGTTTCGATTCAACCTAATTAAACTCTGAAAATTTCGACCCTTCGCAGGTTAAATTGAATATGACGCTTTCATGACTTACGTACCGAGGTAAAAAATTGATATATCACTTAACGGCAGTAATGATAGTGTGCGGAGTTGCGAATTTTGATTTATTGGTTACTGTAATAATATCTCTTTCAATAATTGGAATGAAAAATAATTTTTCTTCGACCTTTCGATGAAAAGTGACATTTTGCGTACTAATTTGCGGCCATCAAATTGACTATTATTGAAGGCAAGTACTTTGCGGAGGAAATAGTACTTTTTCGTCCGCAAATAGTCATTTATGTACCAAGGACGAAAACTGTCTATTATAGTCGAGTCTGCTAATTGCTATGCGAGGCGTAGCCGAGGATAGCAAGCATTACCATTTTTCGTCGACCTCTACCTATTTTAATGAATTTCGAAACTCTTAAATAATTCACAATTGCAAATGACAGATACAAAGCTAATGACACTTATGTTTATATTGAACCGTATCATGCCGAATTCATTGTGACCGCAGCAGACGAGAAAGTTATTTTAAGGACGAAAAAGTATTTTTTCGTCCTTGGTACATAGACAACTATTATTACTTCCACCTAAATTTCCAGTTTACGTCAAAAAGAACAAAGAATTCAAAAATCGAGTAAAATTCAGAACAGAGAAAGGGGGATGCAAAATTAGGTTCAAATATTCGTTGAAAACCCAATAACTGAATAAACAGAAATTGTTTCAGACTGTGATACTGTCTACATGTTTTTGTCGGGCTTGTTTCCATGAACGGAGTACCTATCAATTTGCCCAAAGGTCTCTAATTTTCAAATTTTTGGCCGAAAAGGGTCCGAAACGTGTCGATTCAGGAGAATCAGGAGTTTAAACTTAATTCTTTTCGGCCGACCGTAGGCACGATTACTTCCGAACGAAATGAGTAAGACAGTTGAAATTTACAGGGTATGTTTGGATTCCAAATGTGCCGGTTAAGTTCGCAAATGGCTGAAATCCACGTTGTGGTTTCGGAGTTATAGCCATCTGAAATTTTGTTTTCCCAATAACCCGAAAAATACTGATCTGATCGAAATGAAACTCGGTAGTTAGTTGGAAAATAACAACACGAAGGACAGTGTAGAATTTCGTGAGGATCTTTTGACTAAAATACTTTTGAAGAATTGTTGAATAAAATTCTGTATTTTGGAAATTTTGCGATAACCTTCAAAATCTAATTCTGTTGGAAATTTTGGGAAAATATTGTCCATATCGATATTTTAACGAATATTATTATCGATATTTGAAAGCATTCGCAAGTTGAGATAAATATATGATTTTTTTATTGAACTCCCAATGAGTTTTCTAGTCTTCTGCAGATCACTTTACAGGTGGTCCGGAAGACACTGCGATTTTTCGAAAATGACCATTACAAATTGTCCATAAGTCCATTTATCCAAATGTCATATGGGTAGTCGTTTTTTCTGAAGACATGCTGTGACTAAAATGAATAGTTTTTAAAATGCTCCGCATTCCATATTTTGTATGAAGCCTGGCGGTTCCACACATAGGTACAGTGTCAAATGAATAAGATTACTCAACTCTGCATCATACCTACTAATTATATCAATTCTAGAAAAGGAATATCAAAGAAAACATCAAAATATTTGGAAACATTAATTTTTATGAAATGAAATGGAGGATAACTTGAAAAAACAGAAATATTCTCAATTCTCTTAAGTAGTTCGAAATGACTGCATGTTTTTCAAATGAAAAAAGTCTTATCAATATTTATCGATCGTATGATCTACCAAGATTTCTGCAAACTTTTCTTATAATTACAATATCATTGATATCATTTTAATGGCTAACCTTCAAACTAGCCAAACAAAATACACTTCAACAAAAATCGAATTTACTAATCTCTGCAGAAGTTAACTTGGTTATGGAAACGCGGATAAGATAGTGAAATGTGTTAGTGTTGGTGTAGTGGTAGTGTAAACTGTGTTCAGTATAAAGTATCATCAATTTGGATGTTGGAGTGTGAAACAGTGGACCAGTAGGTACACTGTTATTTTTATAATATTTTGATATTTTGCCAATATCTCCAACAATATAGATCCGAACGAGCTTAAATCTAGATCTTAGTTACACGATCTTCGCACGTCTTTGTGTCAGCATTTTTGGCGCTCTTGTTCCTCGGAACAGAGTGCTTATCAATTTGCCCAAATGTCTGTAATTTTCGAATTTTTGGATGAAGATGGTCTTAAACGATTTGATTCGACTCACTGATCAAGAATCCGTGGTCGAAATCGATTCTGTACGGCTCTCCGGCCGTCCGTTAACATGATAACTCTCGAACGAGAGGAGTTAGAGGATTGAAATTTGCATGGTAGGTTTGGACTGTAAATATCTCGGACGAATTCGTTAACTGGCGAAATCCATCAAGCGGTTTCGGAGTTATGGCCGTTTTTAGTAAAAATATTTTTATGAATATTTCCGAAACCGATTACTCGATCTATCTGAAATTTAGCATCAAATTGTAGAATCATAACCTTTAGATGGATGTGAAGTTTTGCATTGATCGGGTTACTGTAAAGTGTGCAAAAAAAAATTGAGATTTTTTAAATTTTGTTTCTACAATAACTCTCGAACGGAATGAGCTAGGCAGTTGAAATTTTCAGAGTAGGTTAGGGAGATAAATATCTCGGTCAAGTTCGCTATTGGGCAAAATAAGCCAGATGGTTTCGGAGTAACGAAAATAAATTATTTTTTGGCGCTCTAGTTCCTCGGAACTGAGTGCTTATCAATTTGCCCAAATGTCTGTAATTTTCAAATTTTTCGATGAAAATGGTCTTAAATGATTTGGTTCGACTCAGTGGTCGGTCCGGCCGTAGGCACGATAACTCTCGAACGGAATAAGCTAGACAGTTGAAACTTTCAGAGTAGGTTTGGGAGATAAATATCTCGGATAAGTTCGTTATTGGGCAAAATCGGAGAGATGGTTTCGGAGTAACAAAAAAAAAATTTTTTTACAAAACAAATTGCAAATTAAATTTTTTTCAATAAGCAGTTTTATCATAAGAATCCAATGATATAATTTCTAACTCTAACAAGCTAATACTTTCGGAGATATGATTTTTCGAAATTTCAATAATAAATCGTATTTCTACGTTTTCACAGAATTATATAATTATTCTATGTATGAATTGTCATAATGTCAACTTATTTTCCTGAGACATGACATTGTCTAATTCCTTGCTAATAGTTGGTTCGAGAAACGTCAAAACCGACTTAGAGAGACAAGGGTAAAAAACCGTCTAATAAACCCCCATGTGGCGATTTTATGTCGAAAAGTGAAAATTAAGAATATATATCCCAGGTAAGTACCGACGTTTTATTCTAATACCGGAGATCGACAAGATCGTACGAGGAGCCCGATAGCCAGTTGGTCTAGGCCGTCGGGTTTTCGGTTTCGGAACGAGAGAAGGCGGGCTCAAATCCCGGAAAGGGAATTACACTTTTTGGCGCTCTACTTCCTCGGAACTGAGTTCTTATCAATTTGCCCAAATGTCTGTAATTTTTATTTAAGATGCAGTTTTTCCATTAAAATCCATCGATATCATTTTCAACTCCAACAAGCTAATACTTTCGGAGATATGATTTTTCTAAATTTCACTAATGAATCGTACTTACTTCTATGTTTTCACAGAATGCTATAATTATTCTTCTAAGGTTTATTATATGATCTGTGTTCATACTCGTACCTTTTATCCTGTTCTATAAGAAAGAGTCAAATTGATTTCAGCTATTTTAATTGGATTTCTTCCATGGTGCATTTCTCATTCTCAGATTGCTCATTTAATCTTGATAAATAAACTATTATTTGAATTGAATTTCCTTTATGATGCAGTTCTAACATAAGAATACATTGATATAATTCTCTACTCTGAGAAACCAATACTTTCGGAGATATAATATGTCTGTTCGTACAAGAGCGCCAGAAAGCTCCTGTCCACAGGGCTTGAACCAATTTTTCAGTTAACTACCGAGTTTGAATTTGATCAAATCAGTATTCTTCGAGTTATTGGGAAAATTTCGGATGGCTTTAACTCCGAAACTACTAGAAGGATTTCATCCACCTCATCCACGAACTCGGCCTAACTCATTCCATTCGACAGTAATCGGTGCTGGCGGCCGGCCAGACAAAATCAAATTTGACCTCGGATTCTTCATGAGTAAGTCGAAACAAAACGTTTTAGACCTTTTTTTGGCCAAATATTCGAATATTACTGACATTTGGGCAAATTAATGTGTTGAGGGGAAATAGCACGCCAAAAATAGGTCACTAATAAATTGGCATAATATGAAAGGTCTTTATAAGTGATTATGAATTCTGTGGCTAAAATTGTGAACAAATGTGAACATCATGCATATGAAGCGGCAAAATGAGAGCTTGTATAAGTGAGTTTTTTCAATTCTCTTTCAGCCCACTGGGACCAAGATATCGATTAAAATTTGAATATTTTCGAGTTCAATCGGAAACCGAGTACTCATCTTTAAACTTTGAGTCTCATTCGACATTCGACCCATCCCGCACATCCTGCCGACAGTTTCATTCGGAATCCTCGAATATTCAATATTTCGGACCACGACCGAGCTACGTGTCTGATGAAATATTTCTCGAAACCTTTTTTTAGAGCGGCAATAAAAATCCTTGAAAGTTTTCTCGCCATTCACTGCGGACATAAACCTTGTCCCAATCGATGCGACGAGAGAAGTAAACGAAATGTGAAAGAGTTTCAAACTTGAGGTGCGAATCTCCCCCCTGTTACTGGTTTCTAGGACAGGAAATACCCTCTAGACCTCTTTATATTTCCCTATCCTCCGTTGTCTGTTATAGGGGTGTGGGTTAAGAAATACGTTTCGCGCTACTCACAGGGGATTTTTTGCGGAAGTATATCATGCGACGTCATGTGGGTAGTTTGTGATTTATCGAAGAAAAATTTCGTGTTTGTGTTTCGATTTTGGAGATGGGAGCGAACAGCTATAAATTGTTATAACTAGGTAGTGAAACGGTTACCGACTATTCCGAGTACAGAACTTGTTGAATATGTAATGATCTTATTTTTAAGAGCACAACACCTTTGGAGTTGAATCTGGGAGTTATTAATATGGCTAATTCGTTCACATGTCTATATTTCTTTCATTTTTTAACAGAAAATATTCTCCATCAGCAATCACATTCTACCTACTGATGGAAAATAGAAGACAACCTACCGATTAAATTAATTCAAAATTGCACAATGCCTCCTCTGTTTTTCATCTAAGCAGAGGAAGAACTTTAGAAATAGGAGGAGACATCGACCTAGAAGGGGAATTAAGCATTCGACACCTCGTAGAGGAAGAAACATACAAATTCCTTGGGATGAAACAACGAGGTACACTGGAGACAATCCAAATCAATGATGTCTCAACAGCTAGATACAAAAAGAAGATTCGAGATATATGGAAATCACAGCTGTCCGGGAAAAATGAAGTATCTGCTACGAAGAGCTTGGTAGTTCCGATAATCACCTACTCATTCGGGATAGTTAACTGGACTGTCAATAAAATTCTCGAGCTAGACAGAACCACTCGTGAAGTGATGAACATGAATCGTAGCCTGCACCACAACTGCTCGATCCAAAGGACATACCTTCCACGAACGCAGGGAGATAGAGGTTTGCAAAGTTTGGAATACCAACACCATCAACAAAAGTTGTAAATGGCAATAAGGATATTGGGAAGCGAATACCCGCTCCAGCAAATGGTGACTCAGCATGAAATCAGGAACCAAGGAGCTTTCCTATTTAGGGCTGGTCAGAGAGCTTTGGAGAAGCTCAGTATAACTGGCATATCCATCGATCATGAGCTAGCAGGAACACCTATCTCACCAACAGACCAAGGAAGAGTTGGCAGAGAGATGAGACAGGTACAAATGAAGACACTACTCGAAGATCACAGGAGTAAACACCTTCAGGAGTTTGTTAGTGCAGGGTCTGTCGGAAGAACTATCCTTCACCTTTTTGAATTCAGCGGGGCTTAAGTCGGAAACAGAGGGATTCATTATGGCCTGTCAAGATGGGGTGATAAATACCAGATGGTATAAAAGGAACATCATGAAAGTGGACACCCCAACAACTTGCAGAGCATCCCACAGTCATCAGCAGGAAACTATTATGCACAATCCGTCTGCTTGCAGTGTCCATGGTCCCTCAGGATATGTGGAAAGACACAATGCGGCACTTCGTATTCTCTACTTCCATCTGAGAGAGGTTTATGGTATAGACAACGAACCAGTGCTACCATATGTACCTCTGGAGATAGAAGCAGTTGTTGAAAATGACAGAGCTCACATCTACTGGAACTATGCGATTCCAGCAACTCGGCAGATCCACGTCATAAAGCCAGACATACTCCTGCGCTGGACAAAGAACTAAGAAATAGTTTGTCGTCGAATTTTCCATCCCCGCCGAAAATAATGTGGTGATGAAAGAAGAATGGACGCCTAGGCGGAATGAGAACGAACTCCATGACCGAATCAAAGACTAGTCCGGCCTGCAAATCTCTGGCCGAGAATTTAGCACACAGAATGCAGAAGGCAATGTTACTCGGATCACTTCGAGTCATCAGGTCCCATCAACTATGAAGATCGTTTGCAGCTCATCTCTTTTGTTGAGGGACGCTGTAAGGGCAGGACGAAGAACTACTCCAAGGAACGTGCGATATGTATTTTAGTGAGTAACCAAACAACATCTGGAGTCTCACACTCCTAAGAGAAGCGGATCATCTCAGGGCGGGCCTATAAAAGGTTTTTCCTCTCGAGCGGAAAGAAAACATTAAATAAATTGGTTTGAGAATGCCCTTTTACTCAGTCAAGTCTTATGAAATGATTTTTAATAATCTTTATGCAGCATTAGGAGAAACATATATTCCACTATTCCTGAATATTGAAACACTGACTTCAACTTGATTGTCATTTAATTTCAATTATAAGGGATTTTAATAAGGATTACTATACTATTCGCATATAGTTGCGAGAAATCCATAGAAGGACTGAGCAGAATCAAATCAGTACCTACCTATATGGATATGGACAACAGATAATTGTAGGTGTAAATGGAGAAAAGCTCATAGAATAATATATGATTGCCTAAGTCTATGCCCTTACTCGAGGATTGTACCACGATTATCTGTGATTCTAGTTCAGGTCCAGATTCATTCAAAAATTTGTCCAACTAAATCTTGAAAAATACAAGATCTCGCGTTCAGTGCTGTTCGGTATTTTCATTCGTGCGTTTTAAAAGTTGGCCAGTTAGATCAGGATCTAATAACTAAGGATTTTCTAGTGTGTCCGGATTATCACAAAAATGCACATGCGGCCTTGAGTCTGTATTCTACAACTACTCGCCAAGTTTCAATTCGATCAAACCTGTATTGGTTGAAAATAAAGTTATTACTCGGCACATGTTGGCCTATTATGCCCTTTAACGAACTTGACCGTCATATTGTGACGCACCACCTACCCTGGAAATTTCTCAAGTTATCGTGGCAACGCCCGGACAGAATCAAATTTGCCTTGAATTCTTCATCAGGGAGTTGGACCGAATCGTTTGAGACCATTTTCGGCAAAAGGTTCGATAATTACAGACATTTCGGCAAAATGATAACGCAATATTCCCCAGAACAAAATCGCGCAAAAAATCGTATATTTATATTTAATCTAAAACCCTGAAAATAACACGAGCACTAGATCCCATGCTAGATTCGTGATATATCTTATTCTCGGTACCCTCTGATTATAGCTCGGCCTGCTGAATATGACGCTGGTCATTATCTCCTTGTTTCTGGGTTAGGTAAGCTATTTTGGCGCCTCATATTATATCGGATTGGCTACTACAGAAGAAATACGGACGGCATTGTCTATTCGGAAAGATTCCCATAAATTTAACTCTCCTATGTTTGCGCGCTCCAACCAGGGCCGTTGATTGAAGTATTAGTTGTTAATACTTCAATCAACGCCAGGGCGCCATCTAGCATTTTGTGCCAATGTCCAGTGGCGGATCATCTCATAACCACACGGAGCGAGCGCTTGGGACCCCGAACAATAGGGGGGGTGCCAAAAATCTCGGTTTCCGTCCAACCCGAAAAAATCTCTCACCCGTTGCTCCATAAGATTTGTGCCACTCGATCGTGCTTTCTTATCTATTTTGATAATGATATTGCCCCTCAGGAATGTCATTCTGTTTGGAAAAACTCCTTCTGTTTGTAAAAGTGTGCTGCTTTTCATCCAAGCATATGAAGAACTGAAGAAACAGGAGAAGGGGGAATAATCATTCGACACCTCGAAGAATAAGAAACTTACAATTTTCTTGGAATGAAACAAACAGGCGCACTGGAGACAACCCAAATCAAGAATGTAGCTAGCCACATAAAAAGCTACGAGATATATGGAAATCACAGCTCTCCCAAAAAATCAAGTGTCGGCTACGAACAGCTTGGCAGCTCCGATAGTCACCTTCTCTTTCGCGGTAGTTAACCGGGCAGTGAATGAAATTCTCGAGCTCGACAGATCCACGCGTAAAGTGATTAACATTAACAGTAGCCTGCATCCCAACTCCTCAATTCAAAGAATATCCGCCGTATTCACAAAGCATTCAATCTCCGTTAAGTCCTAACGAAGGTCCTCAGTTAAGGATAAATAAGAATCGCAACCTCAGTTAACGTATGCAATGGTGGTGAAACAGGCCTGTTTCACGTTAATTTTCACTTAAACTGAGATTGCGATTCTTATTTATCCTTAACTGAGGACCTCAGTTAGGACTTAACGGAGATTGAATGCTTTGTGAATACGGCGGTATACTTTCCACAAATACAGGGAGGATGGGCTTTGAAAAATTTGTAATAACAGCATCATAAGCAAACGTTGGAAATGTCAATAAGGATATTGAGGAGTGAAGACCCGCTTCTGAAAATGGTGGCTCATGATGAAATTAGGAACCAAGGAGCTTTCCTATTTAGGGTTGCACAGAGAGTCTTGGAGAAGCTCAGTATACCTGCTATATCCATCGATCATGAGCTAGCAAGAACACCTATCACGCCAACAGACCAAAGAAGAGTAGGTAGACAGATAAGAAAGGCACAGCTGGAGTTACTACTCGAAGATTAAATGACTAAAAACCTGCACTCCATTCATTTCAGGAATTTGAAAGATCAGGTCCTGTCGAAAGAATTATCCTTCGCCTTTTTGAAGTCAGATACCGAGGGATTTATCATGGTTAGTTAAGATGGTATGATACATACAAGATGGTATAAAAACAACGTCATGCGAGTGGACAGATCAAAAACGTGAAGAGCATGTGTCAGCCAGCAGGAAATTGTTATGCACATTCTGTCATCTACGGAGTGACATGTGTCACTCCGAATTCTCTACTTTCACCTAAGGGAGGTTAATGATATAGACAACGAACCAGTGCTACCATATATACCACTGGAGATTGAAGCAGTTGTGGAAAATGACAGTGCTGACATATTGGAACTATTTTATTCTAACAACTCGGCAGATCTATGCTATAAAGCCAGATATATTCCTGCTGATCTCAAGGAATTGTTTGTTGTAAAATTTTTCTCCTCTGCCGAAAATAATGTGGTGATGGAAGACGAACAGAAGTGGGAAAATTACAAGAATTTGATGCTCGAATTGGGCCTTATGTATCCAAGGCATAAAGTTAGGATGGTCGTACTAATCATAGAAAGTCTAGGCGGAATGAGAGCAAACTACGTGACAGAATGGAAGATTATTTCGGCCTGTAAATACCTGGCCGAGTTTTTGGCACACATAATGCAGAAAGCAGTGTTGCTGGGATCACTTCGAGTCATCAGGTTCCATCAACTGTAAAGCCCGCTTGCAGCTCATCTCTTTTGTTAAGGGACGCTGTAAGGGCAGGATGAAGAACTACTCCAAAGAATATGCAAGAGGCTTTTTGGTGAGCAACCAAATAAAAACTGGAGACTCATACTTCTGAGACAGTGGACCCTTTTTTCCTCTCATGCGGACTAAAAAAATATTGCCTTCAAGATGGTACCATAGATATTTCAGTACAATGTTGAAAGAAGGGGTGAAGTTTAGCCTAAGCTACTGAACTCAACTCTACAACATACAAGATTTGAGGAAATCTGAAAATTTTACAACTTAGGTGCCCTAAGAAAGAGGGTCTAGAGCACTTTGATGTCGCTTGGGCAATGCATCACTATATTCCAGGCGAAAGTTTTAGCCATCACGAAATGTGTCGTGGACAATATTCGTGTGGGCTATTCCAAAAGGAATATACAAATTCTGTCAGGTAGCACTTAAGGCAATAGCCAGCTGGAGAATCAGCTCCAGGCTTGTGCTGAAATGCCAACAGCACCTGGAAACCTTAAGTGGCAGAAATTGAGTTGAGCTCGGGTGGGTGCCGGGGCAAAAGAGGTTGAAGGGAATGAAAGAGCTATCCCCTCTTCGGGCCAGAGTCGGGAGTAGGGGTGACCAAATCAGCTATGACAGGCGTCATGGAAAAATAGATCCTCGCAGAGCACATTCGGCACTGGAACAAAACTTTGGACCAGCCCCAATGATGGGGTAGCCCTGTCCCTCATTAACTAAAGAAGTCTTACTACTGAGTAGGAGTAAGCTCAGGACAGTAACTGGCCTACCTACTGGACACTGTACCCTGAGAAAGCATCTGATCAACATGGGGATTCTCCGAGAAAACCCTGTTTATAGGAAATGTGAGGGGGCAGACGAATCTGCCTCACATGTCATATTTGACTGTCCAGTCCATACACAATGGAGACTTTACTATGTGGGCGATGACACGACCTTGAGTGCCAGAAACCGTGCGAGGAACCTAGTCAAGGGCCTTATCCTACTTGCTGAGAGAATGGACCTTATGTAGGTAATACACCAACAAGGTAGTGAGGATGTTACATGAGACCCATATAATGTCAGTGGTGCAGGACTTAGCTCGGTTAAGTAAACCTGAGCTGCAGGGCTGCAGAGCCCTATGGAGGCTAGCAATCCGAGCTGAGGGGGATCAACCATGAGACCCTGTCAGCTAATAGGAGACTGACGAGGCGCAATAAGCCTCTCTAGGCTGCAGCACGGGTTACTCGCTCAATCGGTATCTGTCTAACACAAACAAACACTAAGCAAAGTAACAATTAACCAGATATTACAACTTTCAAAATTTACGGATCTGTTGACAAGTCTGGAAATTCTTACGATTCGTTTGCCTTCTTATAT
Organism: Halyzia sedecimguttata; assembly: GCA_937662695.2. Taxonomy (NCBI): domain Eukaryota; kingdom Metazoa; phylum Arthropoda; class Insecta; order Coleoptera; family Coccinellidae; genus Halyzia; species Halyzia sedecimguttata. The sequence continues at coordinate 63,786,936 of OW569415.2, read as the reverse complement.
TTCGAGTCCCACTGATAATTATCGCAGATAGATGTGTGACCTTCATTTCCCACCGATCGTCATCTAGCCAGTAACCAAATTAGAATATATTGTAGCAGATGATGAAGTTGATGAACAATAAAGAAAGGAACCCAATCAAACCTTCGGCGGTCGGCGTGAACTCCACCAAAATCAAAAAACTATAATCGTAGGAAGAAACAGCGAAACCGAAGAAACCACCCCTGTGTCTAGGAAACTCGCCCCTCGGCACGTGATACCACGTTATTCCGGACTAGTCTACGATCTCATGTAAAACACGGGTAGATGGTTATCGGAATCGTGTGGCGTGGTGCCGTGATAAAGGCATTTTCCTTCTATGGATTCATTAAATCTTTCCGACGCAAACGTTATACACGTTACACAATCCGATGCGTTAATAAAAGATAACACTTCCTTATCTGTAACGTTCCTCTTTCCGGAGGACGTAAACGCTGGTCGGAATTACTCTCGGGGGGTTCGACTCCCCATGTATTAATTAATTTATGAGGGATCTGCATTTGTATTTATCGAATTTGATACCTTTCTCAATTTCTTTGTAGCATCTGCGCCGTAGGAAGTTTGGTTTTCAATATAACACATGGATTTAAAAGTTTGCGGCTATATAAGTAGGAAAAACAAAATCTTTTTGCAAATTCGTTTTTATTCAACGACATAATTTCCATCCAAGGCGATGCAATCGGTCCAAAATCTCACCAACTTTTCGATACCATGTTTATAGAATGCTTGATCTTTTCTCGCAAATTAGGACACAATTTCGGCAATAACTTCCTCGTTGGTGCAACATATTTTTTCCTGGAGCATCCTTTTCAAGTCTGCGAATACCCAGTAGTCGCTGGGGACCAAATCTGGTGAATATGGAAGGTGATGCAGCAATTCAAAATGTAATGCATGCAATTTGACGCTATGTGGGGTCGTTTACTCTTTATATCTTCGCTCAATAGGTCCAATAATTCTGTGTAGTATTAGTTGATTATTTTTCCTTTCTCAAGGTAGTCAGCCAAATACCATGCGCATCCCAGAATACTAACGCCAAAACCTTGCCAGCTGACTGATGTGCCTTTGGTCGCTTTGGAATGCTTCTACTCGCCTCAACCCACTCAGCTGACGACCGATTTGATTTTGGAGTGTTATGGTGTATCCAAATTTCAACCATGGTTACATACCGAAGCATAAATATTTCTTTTTTGCGCGTATGTTCTGGGCAACATCGCGTTATTTAAGGTTAAAAGGCTCCAGGCAAGCCTCCAGATCGTCGATTAAGGCTAGCCGTATATTGAGGGCCACACAGCACAGCATAGCCTAGCCTAGTAGAAGAGTTTGTAACTAATGCAATTGAACAGTACGCCGTATATTGAACGTTACTAAATATTCCTTCACTTTGGCAGAACAACTTCTGTCGGGTCAGCTAGTGAAAAATAAAAACTTAAAATGTTTGAGGCCGATTTTCTATAAAGCGGTGAGTTTTATAGCTACCGAATAGTGCCGTTTTTGAAGAATAATCTTCTTCTTCCAATTACATCGAAAAATTTCAAAAATGGAATTAAGGCGATGTATTCTCGAATAACTTCTTTATCTATACTAAAAATGTTTCGAACACGGTAGAAATAGCTGTGTGGCTGAAAATTGTTCTTATTTTCACTAGGACTGTCTACCCTATGAGTTTATTACACGTTCCCTGAGATACGTTGCATAAAGCTGGGGCTTGCCAGTTCCCAAAATAATAATTCCCGTTTAAGTCTCGGTCTCGTCTCGTAATCAGTTGTCTCGTCTCGTTTCGCTTAACGAAAGTAGCTATATTTATTACGCTCTCATACAACTTATTTTTTTTTATTTTAAACGCTGTCAATTTCATCTTTTAAATTACTCGATGACCAAGTCACTTTTTATGGTTGTGAATTCTATTCTTTCTTGAAGAATAATCTGAATTATCGCAAGGTCTTTAAAAAATCGTGTATTCCTAGAACGATCGATTTATAATAAGACAAAATATATTGGTATTTATAGTGGAAACTCTTCATATTCAATTGTTTTCTATGGGTGTTGAAAAAGGTCGAGTCGTATATCACAGAAGTTTACTGTATGTATCTGTAGTAAAAAGACGATCTTCCAGGTAGATATTTATGATAAGAGATACGTTACTGTAAGAAGTTATAAGAACAATTAACGAGTTGAAATAAAATTGTGAAAAAATTATTATAACTCACAATAAAATATTCCACAGATAGTCACAAGAGTTGATATTTTGTAAAATATATTGATCTCTATGTAGACCTTTTCTAATTTTTCGAATAAAAATTTCATAAAAATAATTTAACGAGACCAAAAACGAGACTGTCGGGTTGCGCTATAGGTGATCTCGGCATCGCCTATAATATTTTTCAAAACGTCTCGTCTCGTCTCGCTTTTCCGAGACGAGAACGAGACGAGACGAGAAAAATCTCGATCTCGTGTGAAACCCTACATAAAGCCTATGAGATTAGCATTCCGAATCTATCGTACCCACATAAAGACGTCCGAACCGAATTGAATTTAACAGCGAATTATATTTCTACCTAGGAGCCAGTATCGATTGAAAATTCGCATTATACATACATTTGGAAGAAATTATAGCACCCTGATACGAACGAGCGAAGAAGAATCGCCGACAATGATGAAGATAAGCGACCGGGTAAAGCCGCGGATAAAAGCTAGTCCTTCTGTATATTCTGCAGACTAACTGGATACACAGCCGTATACTGAGAATTCACATCATGCAGGGTCCGATTCGTATAGAGTCATAAGCTGAAAATTGAACCAATTTTCAGCTTGTCGCTGAATTCATATTAGGACGCACTCGACATGAATACAACTAGGATTTTCGGATCAGCGGAAAAGGCAGATCATAAGAACTCGACACGGTGCATGCAAGGGAGTCTTTCTGTGGCGCAAAATGGCGACGCAATTGGGTCAAAAGATTCGTTCATTGGTTTTGAGAATACCACACGTACTATTACAGGAATCGAACTTTTGCTCCATCAAGTTAAAGCAACTTTAATGGAATGAGAATTTGAAAGCGTTGGAAGCGATGCATGCTTCAGCATGCATTCATTCATTGGAAGCTCAGAAATTTTGTGAAGAGATGCCCATACTTGTCCACCAAATGTTCATTTATGGGAAATCAATTGTTTACTCTTTTATATCTGAATAGTTTTGTTGCTCCTCGTTTGAAAACTTTTTCAGTTTCAGGGAATGTTGCCCGACATTCGCAGATCGGCTCTGGAAGTTTATCCGTTCAGAGGTGGTACAGTTACTGTTTGGGGAGGCATTTGTTTCAATGGATGTACAGAATTATTGTTGCTACAAAATAAAACTGATTTTTTTTCAAAATTTCAACAGCCTGTATCTTTTTACCTGAGCTGAATTTGGAAAAATGTTAAATGAAAAAAGTCTTTCATTTGATGAGAGGAATCTTTACATAAAATTAATGCAGTGGTCAAAGACTCACCCTGTATATATTATTTTGATTGAGAGCCTCAGATGTGTTAGCAGAGGTTAGGGAAAAACCTCAGCAAAAAACCCTGTCTCCTCGTGTGTGTTGTGATTTGTAAAAATTGAATTTGTTTACAAATGTAGCTGAAATTAGAATCTTAATGGGTATTTCTTTCTTCAATATGGACTCCTCAAATAATGTAGAGGTTACCCCGAGGTAATGTCGTTGCCAGGAGGGTTCATTTCAAAACCAGGTTTGGCCAATTAAAGCGATGATTATTCAGAACTTCATATGTTCGAAAACCGCCACAGGACCCTAATGTATATCCCATAGATATATGCCACACTTTCTATTGTATAAAAGAACGAAAAAATGAGCCGGAAAATTTACGTTATACTAAACCTGTCATCAACCTACTTCACTTAACACATCATGCAGACGATATAATATTTCGCTGCAGGAATCAAAATGTTTACTATTTTAGGAAATAATGAAACAAAGATATGGCGTAATACCGTGGTGGTGAATGAATTACCAAAATTGAAATAATAATGCATTTTGTGTAATTTGTTGTTTTTTTAGCCGGAATTCTATTAAATTGAAAAACAGCATAACGACCAAGAATTAATTATCCGCAAAATCACTGTGCCATAATTAGTTCTCGCACGGGGCTATTCTGATAGTATCCTGCCGGAATTATCACATAACATTGAGGCTATAATTACGGCGAGAACAAGAGCGATTAAGAATAGCGCCGTAACTGCACCCCAGGGCTGTCCTAATTGCAAAACAGGTCGAATATCCTCTTTACGTGTTTCAACACGTGACCTACCTGTACTTACGACGTTTCTGCCGTCATTCTCCAAGAATGATGCAACTTGGTCGGGTCGACAAGTTTTAAGGGCTCTGATTAGGGTTTTGTTTCCGTTTATACGACTTTTCTGGGCGAGTTGGAGGACGAAGTGGAGCCATGGGGCACATTACGACTGTGCATTACGGGAGACCTTGGATTTGATGTTATAAATAGTGCATGGAGAAAGTTGGGGGCGTGCTCGTGTGATATTCGGGCGTAAATATTCAAGTGTATTTGGAGAAAATTGAAAAGTTTTACAGCGTGACAACCTAATAGGAATTCCGGCCGATGGTATGACCGAAATGTTTAGTCCAGAGAATCCAATCCCGCACCAAAAACACAATCCCGCAAATGAGCTGGTTTAAAGTTATCAATCCCGCGGATCCGCAAAAATGCGGGATTGTTAACAATATATATACTCTTTGTACTAAAACTATTAACATGCTAATAAATTGGTTCAAGAACTGACGTGAAGTCAGGAGCTTTTGCGCGTATGTCCATTCTGCTGTATTGTATAATTACTGTATAATACAGGAATTCTACAACTAGTTCCCCTCCCCCTCCCCCTCAGCCATTCTTCATCCACTCCTGGATGTAGGCCTCCTTCAAATGACTCCATTCCGACCTGTTCTGTGCCACCCGATGCCATCCATTTCCCGCCCGAGCCTTAATGTCGTCTAACCATCTCCGTTGCGGTCTTCCCACACTGCGTTTTGTTTGTCTTGGTCGCCAGTGTGTAAGTTTATTTGTCCACCTGTTAGAATCTTGAAGAGCCACGTGTCCAACCCATTGCCATTTCAGATCTGCCACGCGCTGTATTATATCCACAACCTTTGTTCTTTGTCGTATTTCTTCGTTTCTCACTTTATCTCTCAAACTCAATCCAAGCATCGCGCGTTCCATAGCTCTCTGCATTACCCTTAATTTACTTGTAGATTTTTTTGTCAGTGCCATTGTTTCAAGGCCGTATGTCGCCACTGGCAGTATACAGGCATCAAAAACTCTTTTTTTCAGGTTTATGGGGATGTTGTTGTTCCTGAATATATATTTCAGTTTTCCAAAAGCCATCCATGTCAGTCTTATTCGCCTGCTCAATTCCGCTGTCTGATTCTCTTTACCCAATCTTATTGCATGTCCAAGATAGATATATTCTGTTACATTTTCCAGCTTTGTAGAATGTAAGTAGATGTCCTCCTCGATGTTACTCATTATCTTGGTCTTCGAGATGTTCATTCTTAAGCCAACCCTTTCCGCAGCGTCCGCCAGTTCTTATAGCACAACTAGTACTTTTAGTACATCTAGTTACCAAGCTTCAATTCGATCGAGTCTATATTTTTGGAGTCATCGAGGAAATGATATTCCAGGTGGATATAACTCCGAAACAGTTGGACCGATTATGGTCGTGAACGAACTTAACTCTCCCATTCACATACCCAACATACCCTGAAAATTGCAAGTCCCTATCTCCTTTCGTTCGAAAGTAATCGAGGCAATGGTCACCCATCTACTGAACTCACACAAGGCTGCTCGAATCTCCAACAATATATATCCGATCGTCTCCAAACTTGAAACTTGGCAATAGAGATAGATCCTGAAGGCTCTCGCAAAATTCCAGCGATGTCGGACGAATAGTAACTGATATATAAATTTTTTTCAATTCTTTTCAATGATTTCTTAAAAATTTTCTAGTGATACGATTCTCACGAAATTTTGCTAAATTTTTGCGCTGGCATTGTACAACTAATAACCATGTTTGAATTTAATCGGTTTTGTATTTTTCGAGTTATTGAGGAAATAACAACCAAATTTCAGATGGGTATAACTCCAAAACCGTTTGGCTGATCTCTTCCCATTCTCAGGTTATCGTGACATATAACATACTTCTTAATAATTTGTTCTAAATTTTCTACTAATACGATTCCCATGAAATTTCACCAACGAGCTTAGGTTTATATTCTACAACTATTCACCAAGTTTCAATTCGATCGGATTTGTATTGGATGAAAACAAAATTATTACTCGGAAACCATTGGACTGATTTTGCCCATTAAAGAAAATCACAATTCGCTAGCTCTTTCCGTTTTCAAGTTATCGTGGCAACGGCCGGCCGGACAGAATCAAATTTGACCGCGAATTCGTCATCGAGGAGTCGACCCCAATCGTTTGAGACCATTTAAGGCAAAACATCGAAAATTACAGATATTTGGGCAAAATGTTAACGCGATGTTCCCCAGAACATACGCGCAAAAAGGTTTTATGCAATTAAAAACATGCTTTAGTAATAGCATATGAGGGTTTTTATGAAACAATGACCAATAACTCTCTATTATTGTCGGTCCTGGAAATTGCTATCCGAGAAGGAGCCGAGGATAGCAAGCAGGCGAGGCAATAGCCAGTTTTTTGCCGATGTGCATATTTCATTTTTTCGTCAACCTCTACATACTTTTATGAATTTCGGACCCCTTAAATAATTTCACAATAGTTAATGACAGTTATTCTCATATAGTTACACTTATGTTTTTATTGAACAGTATCATGCCATATTCATAGTGACAGCAGCTGACGAAAAAGTACTTTTTTCTTTTTCTGGAACGTTTGTGCTTTCATTGGAATTTTAATATTGAGTCCCGCAGATCCCGCACGGAAAATCCCGCAATGTTGATCCCGAGAATTTCAGCGGGATCCAGCATTTGCGGGATTGGATTCCCTAGTTTAGTTATCCGACAAATCAATTAAAATTTTACTCTATCGGTCATTACTTTTATCATTCAAATGAACGGACCATCCATGTTGAAAGTAAACAACAGAGTGTGTCAACATTAAAGTTGAGTAACGGTGGACCGGTTTCGTCCTTGTTTACCACATCAGTTCAACGTATAACTCTGCGTTGATGAACAACACGACGAGGAATATCGCCTTTATTAGAAGCCAGCAACCATTTCTGAGAACTAAGTATACGGAAGTGACACCTGGCGTTCCAACCAAGCTCACTCGAATGTGGTCCTTCAAAACTTAAGATCCCTGCATTTATTCAATTTCCACAGTACAGTGATTCGCAAGTACTCATTTGGGTATCATGCTGTCCAACTGGGGAGTGGGGGAACACCCAGGGATCGATAGTTTCGAGGAACCACTGTCGAGTGAGCTTGGTTTGTTGAACACCAGGTGTCACTTATATTTACATTGTACTTGGAAGTGGTGAGTGGATTCAAATAAAGGCCCTCTTCCCCGTCATGTGTTGATCGCATGACTATGACTAGAAAATAAAAAAATATCTAAAACAATTCTGTAACTCAGAAACTATCCGTCAGGCGTCAGGTATCGTTGAAATTTCGCGAGAGCTTTCAAAACCTTATATTACAGCGAAATTTTAGATTTGAACTCAATCTATATAGGTGAAGATATTGCCGAAATATGGAAACATGATGATTGAAGTGTACCGGTCTACTTTTTTACAATTGACAAACAGAGTTATCAACATTTTTCATTTTTGGCGTGCCTGGAAAGAATTGATGTGTTTTGCATAGATCGAATCAGAAATTTCAATACGTAACATGTCATTCATGTCTGTCTATGCTCATGTTTACTGCCAAATCAGCCAAACCAGTTTGAAAAAGAGAAAAATATCCAGATATAGCGGATCTTGGTGAACATGATGATGTGAGTCTTGCAAGTTACAAACAATGAAAGGAAAAGAGTTAGCTATCCAACAAAAGTGAATGAAATAAATTTCAATTCCAGCCTTTCCTGAAGTAACATGCGAAAGAATCGATGTCAAATTTCCGAACAGATAGGTAAAACAAGTGAAAATATCTGAAAAAACAAAGCTGCGATGAATCGAAGTATTTGGACACAGGGAGCTTATAAATAAGCAGGTTTTATCCAATACGAATCGTTGTCAGTTTCGAAGGAGGTTGGGAAAACAGTTATTCAGATGAATTTGTATGTTTAAAACCATTCGTTGGTCAAGGAGAATCAAATATGGTATATTGGACGTATTTTGATAAATTGAAACAGATATTTTCAGATCAGAGATCCTTAAGTAGTCCTCTCAGAAGAGAGAACGTAAACCTCACTCAGAAATGAGGGGTTATAATTTTATTTCGTGAAATTGATTTGAAATCGATATATAAATGCTATGATGGCTCAAAATGCGTAAAATAGCGTAAATTCGACGTATTCTAACTGAATTGAACTCGATCGAATCTATATTGTAGCAGATATTAGGGAAATACCAAATGATCACAAAAACTGAAATTCAAAATTCAAAATTCGTTCATAATCCACCTTTCACCGCAGATCCATACAAACCTAGCATAGCTCTGTTGGTTGAAGCATCAGGTTGATATAGAACTCACAGATAGGACACGCAACCTCAGTCACAGCACTGTTTATTTTCGATCCAGCAGTGAATGTTAGTATTTGAAACGAAACAAATCGTTTGAGACCATTCGCGGCCGAAAAGTGGACCAGTTTTTGGCGCTCTAGTTCCTCGGAACTGAGTGCTTATCAATTTGCCCAAATGTCTGTAATTTTGGAATATTTCGATGAATATGGTCTTAAACGATTTGGTTCGACTCACTGATCAAGAATCCGTGGTCGGAATTCATTCTGTCCGGCCGGCCGGCCGGCCGTAAGCACGATAACTCTCGAACGGAATGAGCTAGAGAGTTGAAATTTTCAGAGTAGGTTTGGGGGATGAATATCTCGGCTAAGTTCGTTATTGGGCAAAATCGGACAGATGGTTTCGGAGTAACAAAAAAAATATTTTTTTTTACGGAACAAATTCCAAATCAAATTTTTTTTAATAAGCAGTTTTATCATAAGAATCCATTCATATCATTTTCAACTCTAACAAGCTAATACTTTCGGATATATGATTTTTTTAAATTTCAATGTAAATCGTATTTCACAGATTGATATAATTATTATTCTATGTATGAATTCTCATAATGTCAACTTGACAGAAGGGAATATTGTAACTTCAAAAATATTGGGGTTGAAATACTCGTATTTTAGCGATGCAACGGGGACCTCACCCGAAAATGTTTGAAAATATTACGTAAAAAATTGAAAGCATAATTCTGTGATTTGGTGAACGTAGATCAGGAAATTTTTGATCGATTACAAGGTAATTTATTATTACTTATCTAATAAACTATTATTTGAATTGAATTTCCTTTATGATGCAGTGATATCATATGAATACATTGATATAATTCCCAACTCTGAGAAACCAATACCAGATATAATTTGTCTGTTTGAACTAGAGCGCCAGAAAGCTCCTGTCCACAGGGCTTGAACCCATTTTTTGAAAATGCAATAGAAAAAAGCTACTGAATATTTTCTCAAATTTCTTTTTTTATTTGAAAGAACAATCCTTCCGGTTAATAATGGAAAATAATTTCATTCAAATGGCTGCCTCGGCTGGCAATGCAGTAGCCTACACGATCGGTCCAATTTTTAAGCACATTATAGATTGTGTGCAGCTGTATTTCACCAATGGCTTCACGAATATTGTCCTTTAAAGCGTCAATTGTCTCTGGCGTAACACTTATCTTTGACGGCACCCCACAAATAATAGTCCAACGGTGTCAAATCGAAGCTCCGAGGTGGCCAAACGACATCAGCTCTGCGGCTGAGAATGCGATCTTCAAAAACAGGGCAACTCCTGAACCAATTGACTTTGTATGGCGTCATACCAAGGCCTTTATGCAAAATTCGTCTCAATGATGTCTCCGAAATGTTCAATTCTTGAGAACGACGGTGAATTGATGTTGAAGGCGCTTGACGCACACTTTCTGCCCCAGTAGTAATATTCTCGGGTGTACGCACTGTTTTTGGCTTTTCACGCTTTGGTTTATCGATGAGGATGCCAGTTTCTTTCACGTATTTCACAAGGTAACGAACATACGGAGCTGACGGTGCTTCTCTTCTTCCAAAATCCGTACGCAATTTTTGCACACATTCTGCAACATTACCATGATTTTCAAAGTAATGTCGCAATATTTTCCAGCGTTGTTCAAGCGTATACACAACCATATTCGTTCAGCGGAAGGATAAAACTAATTATCTGTCAAATCAGACATGAGCTAAGTGTTACCATTCACGAAATATGCACTAGTTGAAAAAAACCGTTAGATGGCGGACCCTTCAGATGAAATATGGGGTGAAAAATGAATAAAAAATGAAAAAACAAGAGCACCAAAAATAATGCTTATAATTCTAATTGGCATTAGTAAAAACATAAATTTATCTTGTTGTGAGTACGAGAACAAACTGTTCGACAGAAAAAAAGTAGTATGGTGAATCAACGGACTCCTTTGATATTCGGATTGCGGATATCAAAAGTGTCAATATGTCGCATCCAGTGGATTTTCAACGAACGAAGAAAAACCAGGAAATTCAAACCCATAGGAACCAAATATCCGATGTCATTAATCGACGAAAGCTGAAATTCATTAAAGGCGTCGGAACTGCCGATGATGGAAAAAATTCGAACCTATGTTCAAAGAGGTGTTAATCCCATTTCCCCAAAAAATCGCGATACATTAAATCGAGACCGATGTTGGATTGATTGAAATGCAAATTAAAGTTTACCAGCACGGTATTAACATTTATTGGTATTCGATATTTTTCGAGGTGGAAGAGCTCGCTAGTCACGAGGCGGGGACGGAAGCTGTAACGGTTGCGAGGTTCTACCATAGGGACAGTGGCGTACGCCGATGCTAGCTTTGGTTTGTGATTTAGGTATTCAAATGGAAAAATTGCTGAGAATTTTACACAAATGTTAAAAAGTCTTCCTTGAAAATTGCCTATTGTGAATTATTTTTAGGAAAAAGTTTTTATCTGGAAAAATCTGTAATGAAATCTTAGCGTGAAATGAAAGCAGACTGGATGCTGAATATAAAATTTGGATTAAACCTGGTTCGATACTCATGACTTGAATAAATATGCCCTCTTAATGCTTCGTGTTCCAGAGATACAAGACTAATTATTTCACATGCTGGAGGTGATCAAAGATTTGTTCCAGAAGTAATGCTTTTATCTTCCAAAAATATAAAAAAAAATCGTGTGCGGATTAACATGATGATATAACAGTCGAGATCTACGAAATGTGGTTTTTGCAACAACTCCTTCCCAATATTTCCACAAATTTGTTTTTTTTTTCGCTCGAGAGGAAAAATCTTTTACAGGTCCACCCTGAGAGGGTCCGCTCCTCTCAGAAGTGTGAGACTCCAGTTGTTGATTGGTTACTCACTAAAAAACCTCTCGCACGTTCCTTGGAGTAGTTCTTCGTCCTGCCCTTACAGCGCCCCTTAACAAAAGAGATAAGCTGCAAGCGGCTGTCACAGTTGATGGGACCTGATGACTTTAAGTGATCCAAGCAACACTGGGTTTAGCATTTTGTGCGCTAAATCCTCGGTCAGGGATTTGCCGGGCGGAATAGTCTTCAGTTCGGTCACGCAGTTCACTCTCATTCCGCCTAGGCATCCTATGATTAGCACGACTATCCTAACTTTATCCCTTGGATACAGGATCCCCAGTTCAAACATTATATCCTCGTGTTTTTCCGTCTTCTGTTCTTCTTTCATCACCACATTATTTTCTGCGGAGGAGGAAAATTCGACGACAAAGAATTCCTCGAGTTCTTTGTCCAGCAGTACTATATCTGGCTTTATGGAGTGGATCTGCCGAGTTGTTGGAATCGCATAATTCCAGTGGACGCGAACTCTGCCATCTTCAACAATTGCTTCAATCTCCAGAGGCACATATGGTAGCACTGGCTCGTTGTTTATACCATTAACCTCTCTCAGATGGAAGAATTTGAAGTGCCGCATTGTGTCTTTCCACATATCCTGATAGAGCATGGACACTGCAAGCAGTTATAATATGCATAACAGTTTCCTGCTGAATGTGGCATGATCTGCAAGTTGTTGGGGTGTCCACTTTCATGATTTTCTTTTTATATCATGTGGTATTTATCACCCCGTCTTGATAGGCCATAATAAATCCTTCTGTTTCCGACTTAAGCCCAGCTGACTTCAAAAAGGCGAAGAATAGTTCCTCTGACATGCCCTGATTTTTCAAACTCCTGAAATATATGGAGTGCAGGTGTTTACTCATGTGATCTTCGAATAGTATCTTCAGTTGTGCCCAGTGGCGTAACGTACACCAGCCATCCGGGAGAAATTCCAAAATTATATACTTAATTTCTGACCAGGGACGCAGGTGGCTCAGCATACACGTTGAAACCTTGCAAATCCTATTGCAACTGGCACCCGAGCGAGTAGAAAACCAGGTTGTCCAGCCCAGAAAAAGGTCGCTACAATACGTAACTGGATTAGACAATGGAAAATGAAAACGTCATCTGAATCCAATGAATAAATACCATTTCATTCCATTTTCACTTCCTGGAAGGTCTGAGTTGCAAGTAGTGGTGAAATAATTTCAATATTTTTTTTTGTAATTGTGTCAATTTGAGTAAAGATATTGAATATGTGGAAAATATTCTCGACAAATATCTGAAATCGAGAATATTTGTAGGTTGATGAGAAAAAGACTGAATGATTTCTTTAGGCATTATAAGAATTAAATCACCTACAAAATATATATCTGGTACCCTCAAATTAGTGGTATCTAGATATTTTTTTTTTCGTTTTCGAAACGCATACCCTCTTATTCTATTTATTAGTCTATTAGTCATCCAACTACAGAATTTTAACCTCCTACGTTAATTTTATCCCGTGCCGACTTAACTTCAAAGTTTTCGAAAATAGCTGGTAAACCCATTTTCTAACTCTGCCGTAGACCATCACTAAAATACATTCTATTAGATAAATTATGATGAAAATACAAATTTATATTATAAACTTTCTGCAACTAATAAAAATAGTACAATATATCTAATTATTAATTCGGAATTTTCCATTTTACTGTTCTTCATCTGCAGTAATCAAACAATGAAACTCCAACATTAATTTAGCATCTCGTTCAGCTGTGTCATTAACTGTTTTTGATCTAAAAAATTTCTTTTCAGCTTCAATATACATACTCGTACTTCTCGGCGTTTTCATTCCACAATAACACACCCTCTTGCATCAAACTACTGTCAAGTTTCAGTCACGGGAATAAATCTTTGCTCGTCACTGAAACGAACTCAATCAAAGATTTCCCTGAAAAAAGTTAAACTAATTGGAGTAGTATGAATGAAAGAGTGAGTTTCAATGAACTGATTAAACGCTACTTTTTACCAAATGTGAAGAGAGCCAGACATTTCTTTCTTGGATGGGACATATCTCTTTCCAGAAGCTTCAAAGCCTTTGCTCTAAATTATCTACAATGTTCGTTTTCGTCCGCTCATCAACCTCATCATCAAAATTTTAAATAACGACTATTTCCTCTGATAAGTACTACAAGTGTTGACAGATGTCGTTTAGAGTCTCTTTAAAAATTCATTTCAAACTGAGATTGTAAATGGGTTTGCCACCCAAAGAGCTTGAAGCTTTGCGCCAGAATATTTGATTTTTAACTCATTATCATTATCTTTATTCAGAAAAAGAACAGCGAGCTTGATTGATTCACGATAATGATCTCATATTATCGATTTTACCAGTTCATTGTCGTCAACGTCACAAATTCATCAATATTTATTTGTTCCACAGAGGTGTTGTTGAACAAAATCGATACATGGTTTGATGGCACTAGGATCAATATCCATCCAGTTGTCCCTAAACTTTTTGAACAACGTAATATCAGGATTACTATTAACTAACTGGATCTTGGATCAAACGCAGTTTTGAGAACCCGGCAAAGGCCGGGGTGATAAATGCACTTAAAGAAGTGCATTTATCACTGCTTTCGCTTGATGCTTAGTTGACATCTGTCTAAAGTTGCAACTAATTTTGAGGTCACAAAACCTTGTCAACATATATATGACAGCCTGAGGTTCTTCCAGACTTTCTTCAGATATTGTAGATTGTTCCTCTATTTCTCCATGTGTTTCAAAACTGTGTGAAGAATCAATGAACTCTCGAAAATCATTTGCCTTAATTTCTTTTTCTCTTCTGCAAGTTTACTCAGCGCTGCCCTTTGTTTAATTTCAGCCAACTTTTTGTCAACACCTGCTAAGTACCTATCCTGGATGTCCTGGCTCGCTTTGTTTTTGCAAGAATATTTTGTCTTCTGCAATTTGTATTGAGTATCAGCATGTGCGATATCGAATAAATTATCTACATAATTCAAATTGAAAGTTTTCCTTGTGGTGCCTATAAACATCCTGAATCTTCTTACTGTTCTTTGGAGCTCACGCCAAACTTGATCCACTAACTTCTTAACATCATTACGAACAGCTTTGGTAGGTATTCAAGCCTTTTCACAGAATATAATACACTCCCGAAGATTTGCTCTGTCATTAACAGTCAACTTAACTACGCGTATATTAAAAAATAAATACATAAGAATTTGACGCATAGACGGTTATTTGCGACTTACCTCACCAATTAAAAAAAAAAATCTTTATTGCTTCGTAATTCTTTGACATCCTCAGAAATCAAAATAATACCGAATCGTTACTCGACAAGCCGAAATAAACTGACAATAACAGAAGGCATGCGCCGCTTCTGTGACTGAACTTGTATGAACAACTTTACGCGCAAGTCGGCACGGTTAGTTCTCTTCCAAATGAGGTAAAAAATGGTTTTCGAGTTTTTTTTGGGTCCAAATGAACAAAACAAGAGGCTATGCGTTGTGAAACTAAAACTTTGAATAATAAGGGACAGCCTACTAGATATATATGACAAAGGAGTTATGAGAGAAAATAATATACCAAAGCCGTCCTGTGGATTTTCTCCTAAGCTACCAAGCGGAAGTTTATAAAACATTCAAATGGAATAAAAATATCTAATTTTACACAAAGATTAAATACCTCCCTCCAGAAAAATTCCTACTTTGAAGTACTTTTGAAGAAAAGTTTTCACATCGAGTAATATGCACCATGGACTAATATAATGAATCCGAATGTGTGCTTCTTTTTAGACCTAAACCCCACAACCGATCGAATATCCTGGAAAAGGCGGAAAAAAATTACAAAAACAGTGAAGTGAGGTTAGTCTGCTTTAGCGCACCTGTTCAAATTCATACCCTTAGCGGTCGTATATCCAGGTACGGAACTCATCCAAGGCTGCTTGACTTTCAGGAAAAACAATAAACTTTTCCCGATATTCCCCGAGGCTTAGATCTGATCAAATGAAGATTTAATGTTTGTCTGTAAAATAACGGTTTGAATCATTTTGCAAAATTTCAGCGATATCTATCAGATAGTTTATGGGATACAAAATATTTTTAAGATTGTTTGTAAAATTTGATCAGATCAGTATTTTTAGACCAATTGGAAAAATATGCATATCTCTCCGAAACCAACTCTCTAACTCGATATTTCGCTCGAGATTTGCCTACAGCAGGACGAACTTAGAATTGAGTTTAACTTCCGATTCTTTATCAGCGAGTCGAAGATAAACGTTTTAGACCATTTTCGGCAAAACATTCGAAAATTGCAGAAATTTGGTCAAAATAATAGGCGCTCAGGGTACAACCAACCTCTCCAAAAATACAAAAATCTCATATGACCATAAATAAATGGATTCCACGGATCGCAGAAATTATATTCACTGATTTCAATCACGTTCAAATCCGAATATACTTAAATTTTTCATTCCAAACATAAGGTGTAGAAAAAAGGAATCCATTATTTTTACAATAGAGGGCTTTAGTCATATGTATCTCGCGTTGTACAAGTCTCATCGGGTTCCACTGGATGGCGTTAGAAAGATGAGATTTCGTACTACAAAAACTTTCTGGACAGTTTTATGATCAGTTGACCCAGTTTAGTTACACCGTGCGTCAAAAATGGCCACTAGCAAAGAGAAAATTTGCAATATTTTACAGTTTTTCCTCGATAAGGGTGAAAATGCAAACCAGGTGGCTGAAAATGTAAATAGTGTTTATGGTCCTAATACTGTAACAACCAACCACGAAATATTTTGGTTTCGTCAATTCCGTTTCGGTAATTTCGATGTCAAAGATGCACCACGCACTGTAAGGCCAATTGTCGAAAATGTCGATAAAATCATGGACATTGTCGAGTCCGACCTTCATATAAGCAATGTTTCCAATGCCCAAGAGCTAAAGATTGCACAAAAAACTGTTTGGAACCATTTGAATAAGGCTGGACTCAAGAAGAAGCTCGATTTATGGGTGCCACACGAGTTATCGCAAAAAAACATCATTGACTGAATTTCCATCTGCGAAACGCCGCTGAATCGCAACAAAATTGACCCATTTTTGATACGGTTGGTGACTGGTGATGAAAAGTGGACCACTAACGACAACGTCAAGCAAAAACGGTCATATGGTAGAAACGTGGTGAACCGGCGGAACCGGTGGCCAAGCTAGGATTGACGGTCAAGAAGGTTATGCTGTGTGTTTGGTGGGATTGGCAGGCAATTATCTACTATGAGTTGCCCCCATACGGCACAACTGTTAACTCGGAACTGTACTGTCAACAATTGGACCGTCTGAAGGAAGCAATCGCCCAGAATCGGTCTGCTTTGGCCAATATAGGAGAGGAATTGTATTCTATCAGGACAACGCCAGGCCACATACATCGATAGTGACTAGCCAATAGCTCTGGGAGCTTGGTTGGGAGGTTCTTATGCATCCACCTTATAGTCCAGACATGGCACCTATTGTGAAAATTGACTGTCTCTTTTTTTTGCCAATAAGGACGAGGTCTTCTATACGACAGAGGCACAATAATGATATTACCTCCAAAAAGACAACAAGTTATAGAACAAAACGGCGCATCTTTGATATAAATCAAATCATTCTAACTACGGTAATTAAGGCCATCAATTTCATGTAAAAATAATGGATCTTTTTACTACATCTTAGGGATCGTCCATTTATCACGTGAGGCTCGAAAGGGGGAGGGAGGGTGTTGGCAAAAATCACGAAACATCAAGAGGGGGGTGGGGATGTGTATTGAGATATCACGTGTATTTATTTTTTGCGCGTATGTTCTGGGGAACATCGCGATATCATTTTGCCCAAATATATATAATTTTCGAATTGTTTGCCGAAAACGGTCACAAACGATTGGGTTCGACTCCCTAATGAAGAATTCGAGGTCAAATTCGATTCTGTCCTTCCGGCCGTAGCCACGATAACTTCAGAACGTAAAGAAATAGCGACTTGAAATTTTCAGGTTAGATTGTGCATCTGAATGCGACATTTGATTTTTTTATAGGCATAATCGGCTTAACGTTTTTGGAGTTATACCCATCTGAAATTTGGTTGTTTTTTCCTCAATAACTCGAAAAATACAAAACCGATTGAATTCAAACATGGTTATTCGTTGCATAATGCAAATGCAAATTCTTGCAAAATTTCGTGACGATCGTATCACTAGAAAATTTTTCAAAAAATCATTGAAAATTATTGAAAAAATTCTATATATCCGTAACTATTCGTCCGACGTAACTGATATTTTTCGAGAGTCTTCAGAACCTAACTCTACTGCCAAGTTCCAAGTTTGAACACGATCGGATCTATATTGTTGTAGATTGTGTGAGTTCGGTAGATGGGTGGGTGACCGTTGCCTCGATAACTTTCAAACGAAAGGAGATAGTGACTTGCAATTTTCAGGGTGAGTTGCGTATCCGAATGGGAGAGTCAAGTTCGTTTACGGGCATAATCGGTCCAACGGATTCACAGTTATACCCACCTGGAATATTATTTCCTCGATAACTCAAACAATATAGACACGATCAATATGAAGCTTGGTAACTAGTTGTAGAATATCGAAATACGGCATGTTTAAAATTTTGTAAGAACAGTACCCCTAGAAAATTAAAAAAAAATGGCGAAAAAAATTTTTTTTCCGATATTGCAGGCAATACTGGCTGCAATAAATAATTCCGGAACGCTCTCTAGTGACAGTAGGCATCACCAGTGAAAATCAGTAATATTCTTAGAATATAGAACAAATGTTCTTTATTCATTGGTAATATTAAGGCTCGTTTATGCTGGCTGGTAACTTTAACTTAACCCTTAACTTAAAAATTGAAACATAGATTTCTAGAAATATTGTTTATACTGAGACTAAAGAATCCGTTTACTTATTATTGATAATCATAATTAATAAGTTAACGGATTCTTTAGTCTGATTATAAGCGATAACACTAAAAATCTATGTCTATATATATTATATATATAAGTGGAAAAGTTTAACGGGTAATTCCGCAAAAGAAGCAGATTAAAAATAATTCTGCTGGTCCCTGCCGACACTGCTATGTTTCATATCCTCGGGTTGAGGTCGCATCGCACAGGTAGCTTATGCTTCCTCCGTGCCGATGCCATAGTTTACCTCCGAAATGGAGGTCCTAGAGCTGAAGGCACAAGGGGTTGCTCGCTCCTGGTGTGGTGTCACCTATTTTCACTATTATTTCCATCTTTCTTAGTTTCTTGGTTGCCCTGTCCTGAAGAAGCCAACTAGCAGAAACACGTGTCGGCAGGTACCAGCAGAATTATTTTTAATCTGCTTCTTTTGCGGAATTACCCGTTAAACTTTTCCACTTATTCATATTACTCCGTATATATATATATATATATATATATATATATATATATATAGGATTAAGTTGAAGTTACCAGCCAGCATAAACCAACCTTTAGATGATATTCTAAAAATTTTAATATTCTTTGTTGAATCTAAAAAATACACGTGTTTTGGGTGGGGGAGGGGGTGCTGAGCTTAAACCTCACCAAGTATCACCAAGGAGGAGGGGGGGTTAATAAATACTGAAAAAACATCACGTGATTAATGGACGGCCCCTTATATATACTAATCTGTACATTCTCTAGCATCCAAATGTTACAATGAAGTAGAAACCGGTCAAATTCACAAGAAAATATTCGGTACCCTAACAACAGCAAAACAATAAAAGGCACAATAGATTCCATCCGAATAAACAGCCTGCAAATATTCCGACATGAATTCAGATCGTATTTTTCATTTCATCGACGAGTTCCGCGATCACCCCAAGGCAACCGTTTTATTGCCTTCTCTTCTACGTCTATGGGGTAGTTTTCGTTATCTCTGCACCCTCCATATATCGGTGGAAGAAACAGTGATATATAATGGAGGTTCGATGGCTGGCAATAATTTATTCGGAGCCTCCAGGCCGATTCAATTAAATCGGCTGGTTTGATGTCTCCGATACTGGACCATTACTGAAATGAGATATATTTGAGTACGCGACTGACGCTTTTCTCGCGATCCTAGACCATAGAATGCGGACATTATTCGTATCCGAGGATAATCGAACTAACCCGTGTAGTTCTGACAGATGTCGTCGTTCTGAATATTCATAACAAAGAAATATGTTCTATTGTCGGCGCTAACAAGGACCAAGTGGACGATGGGTCCTTGCGGCTACCGCCTGAATGAATCGAATTTTCGAGACAGATCGATCTGAACACAGATGTATAGAGACTATAGAGTATGGTGTCATATGTGGTTCCAGTACATGTTTATCATTTTGACGTATGGCCAATTGCACTTGATTTATTCTAATATCATTTTCTTGACATAATGAGCATGTTTTCAGTTGAATATAGGAGTATGTTAGTATGGCTCTGCTCTTATTCTGGATCATCAATGATCCAGCCTCATATCAATGATGAAAGCTAAGAACATAGACATACAGATGAAAAATATGCATGATAACATAGGAAAGAGATTACTTAAATAGTTGGTATCATCTGAGTAAATTTTTAGCACAAATGAGAATATAAAATTGGTTCAAGCCCTGTGGACAGGAGCTTTGGCGCTCTTGTTCAAACTTTGACAAATCATATCTCCGAAAGTATTGGTGTCTCAGAGTTGGGAATGATATCAATGGATTCTCATTTAATTTATTTTATTTTATAATGCAGTTCTATCATGAGAATCCATTGATAGCATTCCCAACTCTGAGAAACCAATACTTTCGGAGATATGATTCGTCAATGTTTGAACAAGACCGCCAAAGATCCTGTCTGTAGGGCTTTCCCACCTTTTGTAACATTTTCCACCATTTTCCGATTTTCGTGGCATTCTCCACCTTGCAATGAAAATTCAAAGTTACCCAATATACCAAATTCAAATGGCGGGTAACATTGAACGATACAAAGTCACCTTATATCCATACGTTTCCCAAGTAGTTCGGAAATTAAGAATTTTAGCAAATATTCAATGTTTACGAATGAATATTTTAAAATTAAACTGGAGACGAGCACATAAATAAAGGCAAGGAAAATCAATAACTAACCTGCTCAAAACCGCCTTGGTATATTTAATTTTGAATTATTAGGAAGCAACCAACACCCGCTGAAGAACGCACTCAGAAATGGCGCGTTAGTAGTAACATAATATTTGACAGATGAGTAGTTCTCTTTAATGTGACAAAGTTCATTTTGGTTTGTTCCGTTTTAAACAGTATCTTGGACTTGCGTCCAACTCATACGTAAAAGTTGGACGCAAGTCCAAGATGACATGTATGAACACAAATCATATGATAATTCATATATAAATTAATTAGAGCATTCTGTGAAAACATAGAAGAACGATTTATTATTGAAATTTTGAAAAATCAAATCTCCGAAAGTATTAGCTTGTTAGTGTTGAAAATGATATCGATGGATTCTTATGATAAAACTGCATTTAAAAAAAAATTGATTTGAAATTTGCAATGTAAAAAAAAAATTTTTTTTCGTTACTCCGAAACCATCAAACTAATTCTGCCCAATAATCAACTTAGCCGAGATATTTATCTCCTCAACCTGATAATTTCAACTGCCTAGCTAATTCCGTTCGAGAGTTATCGTGTTAACGGACGACCGGACAGAATCGATTATGACCACGGATTCTTGATACGTGAGTCGAAGCAAATCGTTCGCGACCATTTTCATAAAAAAATTCGAAAATTACATACATTCGGGCAAACTGATAAGCACTCTGTTCCGAGGAACAAAAGCGCCAAAAAGTGGGAAAGCCCTGTGGACAGGAGCTTCGGTGCTCTTGTCCAATCTTTGACAAATCATATCTCCGAAACCATTAGTCTCTCAGAGTTGGGAATGATATCAATGGATTATTATGATAAAGCTGCATCATAAAAGAAATTAAAATTCCTTTGCACCTTATCTTTATATGACGGTCCAATTTTGGCTACAAGTGTTACAAAACTATCAGGAGTCATTCTTGAAAATTGAGTGAATGAAATAGCCAGTTTTATTCACGGAACAAATCTAATGTAATCAGTCCAGACAGAACTCAAACCAGAATACTTATGAAGGAAATCATAAATAGTGTTACTAAGGAATAACTACCTGTACATTAGATGGAAATCCCGTTCTAAATCTTATGCTTGACTTCCTTGCATCATTCATTTTCGACTCACTAACCAAAAAACTACGTTGGATGTTGAAGAAAAAGCTCAAGGAAATGATCTGATCTTTGTGTCCAAACCGCACTATTTTGATCTCGATATCTTAATTTTACGTTCTTCATAACTGTGAATATTTCAGGGGTGGTTAGATCCAATCCCCTGCTCGTTGATTGGAAAGGTTTATTATTTCTAAAAATATTACACTCACCCGCAAAAACAACAAGTAACATATGTTATTATGTTTATTATCATTGTTTCATATGTAAATATCCAACCCTGGAAACTGCCCCAAATACACAAACTCTGATTCCCATATCATTACCATAAAGTCGGTTTGCATATAATTTAACTAATATCCCTTCATCCGTCAGACCGTTTGAACCTATGAGCACCTAATACTGTGCATTATAGAATAATAATTGTTACCTCAATCGTGAACTCGGATCTGTATACAGATAGATAAGTGTGGAATTCACGAATGAAGAAGCCATGGCCGGCCTTCCCAGGCAATACAGAGAGCTCCTAGATATAATATCTCAGCGACTTCTTGCCAGGAAGATGTGAGCACTTTTGTTACCACTCTGAGAGGTTGAAGAGAGCTCTATTTCTCGTCCAAATGTTCGCCTCCTGGGATGAACTCAGCGAGGTCTATCCAATATCCCATGTCTGGGGAAGTATTTGAATTGAATATTTCGTGAGAATGCACTAATCATCGAACAAAACGTGATCAGGTTTTGAATGAAAATACAAGTGGAAAGACCCTATGGACAGAAGCTTTGGCGCTCTTGTTCAAACTTCAACAAATCATATTTCCGAAAGTGTTGGTTTCTCAGAGTTGGGACTTATATCAATGGATTGTCATGATAGAACTGCATCTTAAAGTAAATTAAAATCAAATAATAGTTGATTTGTCATGATTGAGTGAGCAATCTGCAATGCTGTAATGCTTCAAAAATTTTAATTAAAAAAAAACAGTCCCAAAAATTATTAATCCGAAACCACCAGACCGTTCCTACACAATAACGAACTCATCCGAGATATTCATTCCTTAAATCTACTCTAGAAATTATATTATATCAATTAAAATTTAGTCAATATTCCAGTGATGTTTTTACTGGAGATATTCTGAACCTAATTTTTTTAATTTACAAAGTATATATTTCCATCATAATATGGATTATCCAAGAGCTATCCATGATAGCTGATATTGTATCCTGGTTCATTTTGCATTCAATCATACTTTGTTTTCTAGAACAGGAGGTATTTTATGTCAAGAATTTTGAATAGAACTAGAAATAAATATGACATCATATACACTGTTTGAAATCTCGTATCTGTAGACAGATACAGTACCTTCTATTTCTCTATGAGATGACAATCACAGAGCATCAATATATGACAATGACGACACATAGAATATATCTATGTTACCTAGGGTATATTCTGTGTGATATGTATGAACAGGCATCATCAAATTCATATTTACGATGACATCATTCTGTGATATCACAGAATTACGATTTGAGGTTGAAATTTAGAAAACTCATATCTCCGAAAGTATTAACTTTTTAGAGTTGAAATTGATATCATTGGATTCCTATGATGAAATTGCATCTTAAAAAAATTAAACTTGAAATTTGTAATGTAAAAAAAAATTTATTTTCGTTACTCCGAAACCATCTGGCCGATGTTGTCCGATAACGAATATAACGATAACGATATTTATCTCCCAAACCTACTCTGAAAATTTCAACTATCTAGCTCATTCCGTTCGAAAGTTATCACGTCTACGGCCGGACAGAATAAATTCTGACCACGGATTCTTGATCAGTGAGTCGAACCAAATCGTTTAAGACCATTTTCAGCCAAAAATTCGAAAATTACAGACATTTGAACAAATTTGGGCACTCTGTTCCGAGGAACAAGAGCGCCGACAAGTGGGAAAGCCCTGTGGACAGGAGCTTTGGAGCTCTTGTTCAAACTTTGACTTATGATAGTACCGCATCATGAAGGAAATTGAATTCAAAAAGCGTCTTTAAAAAAAAAACAAGAGTGCCAAAAGTATTAATCAGAAACCACCAGACCGATTCTACCCAATAACGAACATATCCGGGATATTCATCCCTCAAATATACTCTGGAAATTATATTATATCAATTAGAACTTAGCCAATATTCCAGTTTTGTTTTTACGGGGGATAGATCCCAATTTGATTAACTTACCAAAGTATATATATTTCCATCATCATATGGATTATCCAAGGACATTATATTATCACCCAAAAATTATACTATCCTATAGTCATCATAATTCTACGATAGCTGAGGTTATTTCATTGGTCATTTTGCATTCAATCATACTTCGTTTTAAAACAGGAGAGGTATTTTATGTCATGAACCAGGAATAAATTAGACATATCTTTTATAGGTAGATAAGATGACATGTATGAACACAGATCATATAATAATTGACATCCAATTTATAAGCAGTTTGTTTTCAATGAAATGGAGAAAATGTTTCAATTTTGAAAAAAGTGTATTTTTTATTGGAATGAAATCGAAGATTTAAATCAAATAAAATTATTTCATCAAAATCATATTTCAATATAAATGTAGTATTTTTAAATCGATTTTTACACCAATAAAAATACAGGAGAAATTAGTCTTTTCTGTTAATTGGAGTACAAATATACAATAATCAATAAGTCATTTAAAAGTTTCACTTCCTTGGACATGCCAGAATTAGATTGTTATAATCCTTATCCCATATGTTTCCTCTGTTATCTTTCCACGAACAATTAATGCGCAAACTGTTTTTTTTTCTAACTGTACAGCCATGATGATCAAGATCCATCAATGGTAGTCACGTATACTTTTTGAAAAATATTGACATTAAAGAAATTATATGATCAGAATATAATATCATCGATGGAGATTAAATTCAATGGGATAACGACTCAAACAGACGAAGAGTTTAAAATTATAAAATCAGATTCATTTAAATATTAATACAGGAATGAACTAACCTGTAGTACAAAGGATTACTGACAAATTATCAGTAGAGAACACCTCTGAAATGCTTCGGTAAAACGCCAAATATGAAATGAACTAATTTATCGTGCGCACAAAAACGCAACGTCCCCATATTTTGTTGGAAATGTTGGAATGGACCTTTCGTTCGTCATAAAATAATGGTTTTTCTACAGTAAAGTGGAGCTTTCTAAATTGAAAAACCATTGGAAAGCGATATATCATTTCTTCAGTAGCTTACAATAAAGAACCGAAGTCATAAAAGACAGATGCGATCCAAGATAGTCACCGATTCTTATCTACACAAACGAATCGAATTGAAGTAAAAACTCTCACTATTCACACTATTTCGGATGAATTAGATATATATACAGGCTGAACTGAAATATACACGCCGAAGTTAAAATTACAAATGAACTATTAATTTCCAGATTATACGTATCCAATTCAATACAGAAGAGGTAAATACTAGGGAATCCAATCCCGCACCAAAACTTCAATCCCACAAACGCGCGGGATTAAAGACATCAATTCCGCGGATCTGCAAGATTGCGGGATTGTTAACTATATACAGGGTCTCCCGTATAAGATGGGAAACATTTTAATGGGAGACAGAAAATACCTAGAGGATCCCGAAAATTCCCCATTTGAAGTATCTAGGAGTTCTAGATTCTAATTTACAGGGTGTTTTTCAAATTTGAATGGAAATTGAAACTGAACGGAATCACCGATTTTTCCGAAATTTGGAATGAAGATAGCTTTCATGAGGTTCCAGAAATATGCCATCAAATATCATTCGATTTGCTGGACCGTATCACATAAATTTGGACAGTTCTAAAAAGTTTGCGAAATCACCCTGTACAAGGAATTTCATGATTTCTTCGATATCTGCGTAAACGGTAACATTCATTTATTCAATTCGCCGAATAATATTGTATGGCACCATCCAGGTTGCCGAGGACTGATTTGTTTCTTGATATATATAATAATATATAATTTTTTCTCCCGTATCGATATTTAACATTCTATTCATCTCGTAACGAAGGGAATTTTGAATCTTTATGAATTGAATTAATTGAATATACATTATTGAATGTTAATTTCAGTTTTCATTTGATGGAATACAGTTTTTTGAAGCGTAATTCAAGGATGGGTCTTTAACAATTATTTATTATTCTGACAATTACTCACTAGATCATTATAGTTTATTCTTTCTGAATAAATGACTTAAAAATAAATAATTGTTAAAGAACCATCCTTGAATTATGCTTTGAAAAATTGTAGTATTCCATCAAATGAAAACTGAAATTACCATTCAATAATGTATATTCAATTGATTAAATTCATAAAGTTTCGAAATTCACTTCGTTCTCAGATGAATAGTATGTTAAATATTGAGACGAGAGAAAACATTATTATCACTATAAAAAAAATCAGTCCTCATGGTGCCATACAATATTATTCGGTGAAATATTAACGAATTAATGTTGGAGTTTACACAGATATCGAAGAAACCATGAAACTCATTGTACAGGGTGATTTCACGCACTTTTAAGATCTGTCCAAATTTATGAAATACGGTCCTGCAAATCGAATGATATTTGATTGTAGTTTTCTGGAACCTCATGAAAGCTATCTTCATTCCAAATATCGGATAAATCGGTGATTCCGGTCGGGAGATACAGTGGTTAATTTCCATTTAAATTAAAAAAAAACACCCTGTAAATCAGAATCTAGAACTCCTAGATATTACAAATGGGGGTTCTTCGGGATCCTATAAGTGTTTTCTGTCTCCCATATTATCCGGGTCACCCTGTATATATTCATTGTACTCAACTTATTAAACATGCTAATAAAAAGGTCCTATGCAATTAAAAATATACTATAGTAGTAGCATAATAGTTATTTATGTACCAAGGACGAAAAACTGTAAGTATATGACCTCTTAAATCATTTCCCAATAGCAAATGACAGTTATTCTCACATACATCATACACTTATCTTTGTATTGAACCGTATGATGCCGTATTCATAGTGACCACCACAGCGGACGAAAAAGTGCTTTTTCTTGTTCTGCGACATTCCGTATTCGACAGTGAGAGCGCAAATCTCACTGTCGAATAAGGAATTTCAGTATTGAGTCGCGCAGATCTCGCACGGAAAATCCCTCAATGTTGATCCCGCAGAATTTCAGCGGGATCCCGCATTTGCGAGATGCAGCATTTGCGGGATTGGATTCCCTATAGTAGATACCAGTTAGAAATTTTATTTTAACAATTTTTCCAAAAATACAAAGATCGATCGAGCTGAAATCCGGTACTCGATTGTAAAATGGCAGCGGAATTTCAACGGAATCTGACAGATAGTTTCTGAGATATAAAAATGTTTGAAGAATGATATTCCGCTGAAATTCCGCACCAACCTACAAGCCACCATTCTACAATATAGTACCGGATTTCAGCTCGATCGGTTTTGTAGCTTAGCAGTTATTATGAAAATCAAGTTCTGAACTGGAATCTACTGCTGAAATTTCAAATGATATAAAGTCGTGTTCTCGAAAAGAGCGTTTTGCATTTTTCAGGGTCTTATGCATCCGAATGCGACGGTTTAGTACCTTGATGGCTATAATCGGCCAAATGCTTTCCGAGTATAACTCATCTTAAATTTGATATGATTTGAAAATATTGGTATAAGCCCTGTGGACAGGAGCTTTCTGGCGCTCTAGTTCAAACAGACAAATTATATCTCCGAAAGTATTGGTTTCTCAGACTTGGGAATTATATCAATGTATTCTTATGATAGAACTGCATCATAAAGGAAATTCAATTCAAATAATAGTTTATTTATCAAGATTAAATGAGCAATCTGAGAATGAGAACTGCACCATGGAAGAAATCAAATTAAAATAGCTGAACTGATTTACATCGCTCTTATAGAACAGGATGGCATGTACGAGTATAAACACATTTCATATAATAAAGCTTAGATAGAATAATTATAGCATTCTGTGAAAACAAAGAAGTACAATTCTTATTATTGAAATTTAGAAAAATCATATCTCCGAAAGTATTAGCTTGTTGGAGTTGAAAATGATATCGATGGATTTTAATGGTGAAACTGCATCTTAAATAAAAATTGAATTTGAAATTTGTTGCTCAAAAAAAATTTTTTTTTTTCGTTACTCCGAAACCATCTGGCGTATTTTGCCCAATAACGAACTTAACCGAGATATTCATCTACCTACTCTGAAAATTTCAACTGCCTAGCACATTCCGTTCGAGAGTTATTGTAGAAAATTTTTTTTTAATTTTGAAATTTTTTTTTTGACACTTTGCGAGAACCTGGTCAATACAAAACTTCACACGCGTATAAAGGTCATGATTTTTCAATTTGATGCTAAATTTCAGATAGATCGAGTGATCGGTTTCGGAAATATTCATAAAAAATGTGGTTTACTAAAATCGAGAGTTATCGTGCCTACGGCCGGCCGGCCGGACCGGCCGGACATAATCGATTTCGACCTCGGATTCTTGATCGGTGAGTCAAACCAAATCGTTTGAGACCATTTTCAGCCAAAAATTCAAAAAAACAGACATTTGGGCAAATTGATAAGCACTCAGTTCAGAGGAACTAGAGGGCCAAAAATACAGATCAGATTTCATCATAAGAATCCATTGATATAAGTCTCAACTCTGGGAAACCAATACTTTCGGAGATATGATTTGTCAAAGTTTCAATAATTACTCGCTAGTAGTTTGACAAGAGCGCCAAAGCCCCTGTCCACAGAGCTCTCCCATTTATTTCTAGTAAAACGATCCTCACGTAATTGTGCAAATTCGGCATTTCACAACTAATTACTAAATTTCAATTTGATCGTATCAGCATTTTTTGAGTTAGAGAGAAGCAATATTCCAGATGGGGATAACTCTGAAATCATTTGGCTGATTATTCCCATTAACGAACTCAACTTTCGTATCCGGATGCGCAACGCTGAAAATACTAGGTCGTTATCTCTTTCCGTTGAAAAACTAGCGGACGGCCTGACAGAATTGAGTTTGATCTCGAATTCTTCATCTGTGAGTCAGACCTAATAGTTTGATTCCATTTTCGGCTAAAACAATCGAATATTAAAGACATTTGGGCAAAATGATAGCATGTTCTGTTCCCTAGAACATGAGCACATGGTTGATGGCGTTGTTAATAAATGAACAAGTTCAAATCCTTTCGCCAAATTGAAATCACATGAACCCTAGAACTTCAGTCTTGAACGGTTTACCTATAATATTCATAAATCGAACATTGCCACCAGTAGGTACTGTCGTTCTATCGTTCTACCAATAGAGTCTCAAGATATATTCTATTTAGAGTTCACTGTGGACTTATTATGAACACTACAAAAGTAATTGCACTCTGGTCCCTACAGTTTTGGTTGTCTGACGTATGTTTCGGAATCAAAGTTTTCATCTTCAGAGACGAAGAGTAACTAAAGCATGCAATCAATTTCTACATTCCAGTATGGGTTGACATTATACCCTTAGTCATAAATAAATTAGTGAGAATAATGGGTTGTTAATAGGGGTTAGGTCAAAATATGTTCGTATAATTTTTACGCTTATTCACAAATCAAATTAACACCCAGGACATTTCTTTGATTTGCCGAGAACAATATTGAAATTCTTCTTTATATATGTCATCTATTTATTTCATCCAAATAATTATCATTTAAAGTAATTTTAAATGGGTTGTTCCGCAAAAGGAGCAGAGTAAAATCTTCTGCTGCTACCTGCCTATCAAGCTGTCTTTTGCGGAATTACCCACTAAACGAAACCATTTGAATATACTCCTCCGCACTATCCATTATTCTATATTTAGAGCAATGTTTCCTTAATAGGTTTACACGGGAGTTCAACTGTAAGATTTGATTTCATGGTACGCCAATGACTTCAGCCGTATTAAATTCCCCCTAGAAATATACCTCCAACGTCCCAACCGCTTCAGCGTATAATCTCCCAACTGCTTGAGCCATGAGGATCATCTGATATAAGTAGGTAAAGACTTGGATCATATCACTGATACAGAATTATTTTTAATTGGAAATGAGAACCCGATATTAAATCACGTCTTTTCCAAATCCTACATGTTATCCCGCTGTCAGCACTCCATTGTGCAGTGTTTTCAAATTGGTTATTTAAACCGACAATATCCCACATAATCCAGATGAGTAGGCATCACAACCTTCGGTATTTTTGCGTAACCAGTTAATCAAACAAACATTAAATACCTCATAAATAAGGGTGTCGATTCATATAAACACCCGCATGTAAATGGTGCGGATTCATGGACACGTTATTGATTTGCAGCTCTCGTATTAAACACCCTTCTTTCGTGTCAACCATCATCAGATTGTGTGTGATGAATTTTTCAATTTATCATCGGTCCAAAAATGTGGTGCCATGTTTCAAACAATATATCGACGTTGAATATTGATGACTTATTGATACGACTTCTTGTTAATAATAAGGGGTCCTTAAAATTTTTTAACGAATTGTTAAATGAAAATGTTGCAAATTTCACATTTATTATGGTAGTAAAAATTAAAATTTTGTTGATACTTTTTCACTACCAATCGACAAATCTGGCAGAATGTGATCTTTCTATGTTCATTTCAATATATTTATATTTATGGTACATGAATGAATTTTCAATATAGCCCTCAGCGAAAGAAATGGACTCCTAACTTCTGAGTCCTCTGATCCACTGTCACAAAGAATAGACGCAGTAAAACGCCGAAAACAATGACCGAAATAAAGATGTGGTTCCTGTAATTTGAGGAATTTTGCAATAACTGACAGTAGTTTAGAAAGTGTGTTAATTCCTATTTGCTGTACATATACAGCATACAATCTTGTTTCTATAATAAACAAAAATCTTCTCGTGATAATTGTGAGCTTGTCTTAAACTCATATATCTCTTGATTAAATTCTAGATTATATAGAAATATGGATCATGCGGAGTAATATATATATATGGAAAGGTTTAACAGGTAATTCCGCAAAAGGAGCAGATTAAAAATAATTCTGCTGGTACCTGCCGACACGTGTTTAAGCTAGTTGGCTTCTTCAGGACAGGGCAACCAAGAAACCAAGGAAAAGATGGAAATCAAAGTCAAAATAGGGGACACCACACCAAGAGCAAGCAACCAATTGTGCCTTCAGCTCTAGGACCTCCATTCCTCCGTGCCGATGCCATAGTTTACCTACGAAATGGAGGTCCAAGAGCTGAAGGCACAATTGGTTGCTTGCTCCTGGTGTGGTGTCACCTATTTTCACTTTGATTTCCATCTTTTCCTTGGTTTCTTGGTTGCCCTGTCCTGAAGAAGCCAACTAGCAGAAACACGTGTCAGCAGGTACCAGCAGAATTAATTTTAATCTGCTCCTTTTGCGGAATTACCTGTTAAACCTTTCTACATCTAGATTATATGTTCATCTTTTTCGAACACATTAAATATCCTATTCGAATGTGTTGTCGTTTAATTCACTGATATCAAAAATTTCGATCCCATATCTTGGACATCAATTTTTTGCAATCTATACAACTCATCTTTCCTTCATGCACGCGCAACTACAAAAAATGGGTTCAAGCCCTGTGGACAGGAGCTTTCTGGCGCTCTAGTTCAAACAGACAAATTATATCTCCGAAAGTATTGGTTCCTCAGAGTTGAGAATTATATCAATGTATTCTTATGATAGAACTGCATCATAAAAAAAATTCAATTCAAATAATAGTTTATTTATCAAGATTAAATGGGCAATCTGAGAATGAGAACTGCACCATGGAAGAAATCAAATTGAAATGGTTGAAATGAATCTGACTCTCTCTTATAGAACAGGATGACATGTACGAGTATGAACACAGATCATATAATAAAGCTTAGATACAATGATTATAGCATTCTGTGAAAACATACAAGTACGATTCATTATTGAAATTTCGAAAAACAGACAAATTATATCTCCGACAGTATTGGTTTCTCAGAGTTGGGAATTATATCAATGGATTCTTATGAAAGAACTTCGTCTTAGCAGAAATTGAATTCAAACATCATACAAGAATTTAAATTCAACAAGAGTGCCAAAAATTATTATCAATCCAAAACCAATAGACGAATTCTACCCAACAACGAACTCATCCGAGATATTCATTCCTCAATTCTAGGATGAACGATAATATATATATCTTTCCTCAAATCCACTCCTATACACCAATATTCCAGTTTTGTTTTTAGTGGAGAATTCTGAACTCAATATTAATAACTTACCATTTCCATTCCCATCATCATATGGATTGACCATCGGCATGAAAATATCAACCAACAAAAAAGTATGATATTATATTATAATTCTCATATTTCTAGGATTGCTGGAATGAATGAATTAGACAACGTTATGTCTCAGGAAAATAAGTTGACATTATAACAATTCATAGAATACCCACACATTAATTATATCATTCTGTGAAAACATATAGAAATACGATTTATATTGAAATTTTGAAAAATCATATCTCCGAAAGTATTAGCTTGTTAGAGTTAAAAATGATATCAATGGAAACTTATGGTAAAACTGCATATTGAAAAAAATTTAATTTGGAATTTGTTATGTAAAAAAAAATTATTTGTTACTCCGAAACCATCTGTCCGATTTCACCCAATAACGAAATTGGGAGATATTTATCTCCCAAACCTACTCGAGAGTAATCATACCTACGGCCGGCCAGCCGGCCGGACCGGCCGGACGGAATGAGTTTGACCACGGATTCTTGATCAGTGAGTCGAACCAAATCGTTTGAGAGCATTTTCATGGAAAAATTCGAAAATTACAGACATTTGGGCAAATTGATATGCACTCAGTTCCGAGGAACTAGATCGCCAAAATCAATGTGACCTACAAATCGAATAATGGTAGTTATTATTTATATTTTTATGTACTATTGATAGTATAAATATCAATTTCATTCTATATTCACCTTCGTTATCATAATTCAGATTGCTTGTGAATAACTTCTATGTGCGGTTGCCCATGACGTGCGTTAATTGGATAGAAATTGAGACCACACTGACAGACTTGGTTCCCTGCAGTCCTGGGAATAACGGAATACCTTAAAACAACTGGCTGGGGGCGATAAGGTAAGGGAAAAAAATCGTGCTGGCAAGTGAGAAGTGAAGACCCGTTTCTAAAAATGGTGACTCATCATGAAAATAGGAACCAAGGAGCTTTCCTATTTAGGTCTGAGCTTTGGGGAAGCACAGTATAACTGGCATATCCATCGATCATGAGAAACACCAATCACACCAAGAGACCAAAGAAGAATTGGCAGAAAGATTAGACAGGCACAACTGAAGATACTTCTCGGAGATCACATGAGTAAACACCTGCACTCCATATATTTCAGGAGTTTGAAAGATCAGGGCCTGGCGTAAGAATTATCCTTCGCCTTTTTGTAGTCAGCTGGGCTTAACTCGAAAATCTAGGGATTTCTTATGGTTTGTCAATATGGGGTGATAAATGCAAGACGGTATAAAAATAACATCATGAAAGTGGACACCCCAACAACGTGCACAACATGCCACAGCCAGCAGAAAACTGTTATGCACACTCTGAGTGTTTGCATAGTCCATGCTCCATCAGGACATATGGAAAGACACAATGCGGCACTACGAATTATCTACTTCCATCTGAGAGAACTTTATGGTATAGACAACGAACCAATGCTGCCATATGTAACTCTGGAGATTGAAGCAGTTGTTGAAAATGACAGATCTTGCATCCACTGGAATTGTGCTATTCCAAAAACTTGGCAGATCCACGCCATAAAGGTACATATAGTGCTGCTGGAAAAATAAATCGAGAAATTATTTGTCGTCGAATTTTCCTCCTCCGCCGAAAAAAACCGTGGTCATGAAAGAAGAACAGTAGCTGGAAATATGCAAGGATTTAATGTTCGAACTGGTGATTTTGTATCCAAGGCATAAAGTTAGGATGGTCGTTCTAAACATAGGATGTCTAGGCGGAATGAGAGCGAACTACGTGACAGAATTGAAGATTATTCCGGCCTGTAAATCACTGGCTGAAGTTTTGGCACACATAATGCAGAAAGCAGTATTGCTTGGAACACTTCGAGTCATCAGGTCCCATTAACTTTGAAGGCCGCTTGCAGCTCATCTCTTTTGTTAAGGGACACTGTAAGGGCAGGACGAAGAACTACTCCAAGGAATGTGCGAGAGGTTTTTTTGTGAGTAGCCAAACAACAACTGTAGTGACACACTCCTGAGAGAGCGGAACCTCTCGAGGTAAGCCTATAAAAGGTTTTTCCTCTGACGTAGAAAAAGAATCCTGCTGGCCACTGGCAGGACGAACGGACTAAATTAAGTTTGACCGCGGATTCTTCATCGGTCAGTCGAAACTAAACGAGACCTTTTTAGGCTTGTTCAGGGGAACAAGCGCGCCAAATACCGAACTGAGTATATCATAAGTGATACATTTTCAGAAAATTTTTCCGAATGCGTAAAGGTGGAACTACTGACTTTGGTAACTGGAGGAAGGAAGCAAATCCAATTTCTGGTGAAACTGGGATAATTCCTCCATGTTGGAGGTAGCGAATGAAAAATGCAATCTCAAGCGGTACGTGTATTCATAAATAAGAATAATCCTACGAGATACCTGTCTAATCTGCGTGGAAAATGCGATTTTCTTCCCGCCAAAGAACTCTGTAAGCATGATGGCAGAATCTAATAACCACGTACATGCTCATCTCGATTCCGTATAAATCTTTCATATGACAAGGGATTATTAGAATTTATTATGATAAAGAGGTTCAGGAGGTATTAGAAGATATTTCTTGGATTATCCGAATGAAAGGGTTGTGGGGAATATGGTTTGAAAAGCCTTGAAATATTTGCTATGATATACAAAATGTTCAGTTTCGGGCTGTTTGGCATTGGCTTGAGGAATTTCGATAAAGACTAGGACTAACGACTCGATTTTTTACTTTTGTTGAATTTTCGATAATTACTGATTACTAATTACTTGAAATTTAGTGCAGATTATTCGAGATAATTTTTCGAAGCAATATTTACAAGTTTGAAAAGAACAAATTAATTTTAATTTCCATGATGTACAAACTGAAGAATTGGTTCAAGCACTGAAGTGAAGTAAGGAGCTTTTGCGCGCATGTTCTATTGTTTATTCACGTCTGATACGAAGTGTTGATCTATCGTAGTTTCTTAAATATATTATTTATTAAGATAGCTGAAAAAAAAGAAAATTTAACCATAAACCGATAAACTTACTATTAATAATGTTTTATTCACCTCTATTGGACACTATTATTCGAATTTACCTTCGCTATGGGTCGTTTTCTCTGCTTTTATAATATATGAAACATTCATACCATTTCAATGACAAGACATGAATAATGAGAAACGCCTATGATCGCAGAATTTTTAATTCTGACATATGAATTCTATCTGAATTGAAATCTAGTGTTATAGCTAAAAACTTACTTATGAAGTAATATCAGGATACTATATTCACAAAAATTGGAGAAAATTTGCGCGTCGGCATTCCACAAGTAATTACCAAGTTTTAATTGGACCGGATTTGTATATTATGAGTTATAGAGGAAATAAATACAAAATGTGTATAACTCCAGAACCACTTGGCCGATTATACCTATTAACGAACACAAATATCGGCTTAGGATGCGCATCCTACTCTGAAGGTCCATTCTCAAGTTATCGCAAGATACATAATATTTTTTCTAAATTTTTTTTTAAATTTTCTAGTGATAGGATCCTCAAAAAATACCATACACGTCTTTATGTCGGTATTCCACAACTAGTTAGCAAATTTTAATTCGATTGCATTTGTATTTTTTGAAGTATCGAGAAAATAATATTCCAGATGGGTATAAGTCCGGAACCGCTAGGCCGATTATGTCCATCACTTTCGGATGTGCAATCTACCCTGAAAATTGCAAGTCGCAATCTCTTTCCGTTCGAAAGTTATCGTGGCAACGGTTACCCATCCAGCTACAGAACTCACTCAAGGCTGCTCTTATCTCCAACAAAATAAAGCCGATCGTGTTCAAACTTGAAATTTGGCGTACAGAAATTTTGATTGTACAGAACAAAATTTCAGCGATTCAAGACCGATAGTTTTTCAATGATTTTTAATAATTTTTGCAAAAGTTTTTAGAGATAAGATCCTCACGAAATTTCTCTTTTGTGCGAACTTTCGGCAGAATCTGACTCATAATTTCTGAGATATAATATTCGTGAAGAAAAATATTTTTTCAAGAATTTTTGTTTTAAGAAATATTATTTTTTTTTTTGGTGATACGATTCTCATGAAATTCCTCGAAATGAGTTCGTTGACAATCTGCAAGTACTTTTCAAGTTAAAATTGTATCAGATTTGTATTTTTTCGAGTTATTAAGGATAACATCAACATTTCAGATGGCTATAACTCCGAAATCGTTATCTATATTTTTTATATATATCAATATTTGCACATCTACTGGATACTACATTCAATGAATACATGAATTGCAAAGACGAACGATTGATTCCATTTATAGCATATTTCTCTCGATTATTGCAAAACGGCGAATGTCAATGTATCTAGTTGTGTACCTTCTCGAAAAAAATGCAGTTTTACAACGGAGAAAAATTTAAGATTATACACAATTCCATCATCGCCTATTCTCACATTGATTATTCCATAAATTAATATCTGAATTCTCATCAAATGTTATAAATGAATAAAAAGAAAACAGAAAGACTGCCAGATGTATTGACCAATCACGGGGCAAGATTTTGGAATTTCATCGATAATGGCGGATTCTGGAACTACTTCGTGTTTACGAATCCAGGATTCATCAATTGTCGCCCAGGAATGTATTTTTAAAACTAGGGAAATTTCTCGATTTTTTATTGGATTAATAAAGAATATCTCAAAGTACTAGGAGAAAGGATGAAGAATAATATAAGTTTATAAAATGTAAATGTATTATTATTATTATTAATGCATATTGTTATAATGATTTGAGATAAACTGCATCAACTTTCCTTATGCTTATGACAGTCTATAACTAGGGAACCAGCGGAAGTAAACTTTCTACTGTATGTTCATACCAGAGGGAAAATGTTAAAAGCAAGAAGTATTTTATTCGACGAGAGGAAAATATGCTTAAAATTAATGTACAAGTCACCCTGTATATCAATTTGTAGGTAATACTAAGAATAAAATTTTTGATCGCAATTCTATGTGATCATAATATTTCAGAACTTATTAGAAGGGTGAAATGTAGTTCTCCTTGTAATAGTAATCCTAGTTTAGGATTTCTTGACCTGTAGATACGTTATATCTTCATTCTTTCCAGGTAGAGACCAGCAGCCTGTTTTATATACAAGATGATGTATAAAAATCTCGGATTATATGTAGATAAATCCTTAATCAAGTTGACAGTATTTCTTAATAATAAATTTAAGAATTTAAGTGATTCAAAAAATATAATTGTGATCTTGCTAGGAACTTCCATTTCAGGTGCGTTGATTTCAATGATCAGATACAAAAAAAATCAATCCTTCTGCCATTGACTGGATTTTTACCGATTTAAAGTAATATCTTTGATATTCGAATTGACTTGACGAAAAAAGTGATCACTCACACTAGAAGAAATAAAAAACAATCATTTAGTCAACTGGATTAAAGTGTATTATGTACAGTTAGTTATGCAATGAAATATCAACCAACAAATCACAAGAAAAGTTTATTTGAAAGAAGTGCTTCCCAAGTGATACTCGAAAATTTTGCATATTTCCATATTAGTTCAGAATTATAGCGAATCGCAATCTAAGCCAACTAAACCCGCAAGCATATTCCTGCTTATTGTCATAAGTCTCAACCCCATACGCACAATATATCTCAGATCTTCCTCTATTTGTTCCGTAATTAATACGCAACGTACAACTTTGCGCCAGAAATATCTGTGACATTTTAATAACAATAATATATTGCAGATTTTCTATTACAAATAATCTCGCGGAGGTTATCCAAATAATTGCCGGCATGGTAAGCTGGCGGCAACGAGCAAAATGGGGTGTTTGTAATCAGCGCCCTTGTTCCTCTGCAATTTGTGGCCAACCGAACTCGTAACAGTTTAACCGTGGAATTAAACAGTATCGAGCTATGGAACTCATCCTTTTTCACTTGGGTAGGTATAAACTCATTTTCATGTGTGATAAGATAACGAGGAATGTTTGACCTTTTCTTTCTGACGAATCACGTACTAATTTTTGCGCATTCGTACCAGGAAGCTATCATTTTGCTTAATGATTCTATTTGGCTTAAGGCCGGTTTCTGAGGAATATCACATGTAACCCTGTAAATACAGAGTGTTTCAGAATTCAGCCTACATAGTTTCGGGTACGCTTCACATGAACATGTCTCGAATTTTGAAATAAAGACCGGTTCAGTTTTCGAAAAATCATCTTTGACATCCTCTGAGATTTTCCTTTTAAATTTGGTGCAAAGCTGATATCTTTCTATCTTCTTCTATTTTGCTTCGAACGTATGCCTGTTGTTGAATATAATATCTAAAGTGTTACAATAAATATTATCAGAAAAATAATCTTTTCAAAAATTTGCCACTCTGTTTTTGACTGAAATATTTGAAAGGGGACCTACGTTCATATCAAGTATTTTGCACAAAACGAACCCATGAAACACCCCCTTAAAGTTTTCACCTTACTTTCTAAATATCCTCTTTATGACTCAACGAATTTATTTGAAATTCGGCTATTTATGACTGTTTCAATGGTGATAAACAATTACCACAATATTCTATGATTCTAGTGGTTCGCGAGTTATGAACGAAAATGTGGTGATGGTGTATAAGGTACAAATTAAAAAAGGAGTGAGTTCTGGGGACTAAATTTCCAAAAGGAGCAGTGTGTATCTTGAATTTGGCGCTGATACCGCAGTCTGGACAGTTCAATCATCCAATTGCCCCTGTACTTATACTCATCCTATCACCCCTGTTCATACGCAAATTCCATTCAATTCGAATGAAAGCTTGACAATAATATTCGAACTACGCCGGACAGAGCCAACCGTAAAGTTACTAGTGATAATGTAATGAACCCTAGTGTGAAATTTAGAGCGTTGTGTATGCGAGTACACACATCTAGATCATTGTCTGAGAATACAAAAGGTTTATTATTGGCAGTATAAAACCCACCAATTTATTCGTCTATAACTAATCAATTACTCCCTATCTTTACAACCTTCGGAAATCCAACAATCCGCTGGTTCCCCTCCACTCTATTTATCTCCCTATTTCTCCTTCCGTTGCCTCACATATATCCCCTTCTTCCTGCCACTTGACTGAAAATTTCCATGCATAGTGGGGCCTTCGTGTCTATCCACTCCACAATTGTTTAAGCTACTTGTCAATGCAAGTTCAGACTGATGGTTTCCCCACAATAGATCTTTTGTCTATTTGTGGTCGGACAGCAGATTGGATTGGACCTGGGAAACTAGGAATACATGTGATTTCAACATGTTTAGATATAGATTGGCCTTAACCCCAGATGATGTTATCGGGGATTTATGTCTGGAAATCTCAAATCTGGAAATGGTAATTCTCAAGAAAGCGTATCACACTCTGTGTCCTTGTCGAACTCTGGTTTCGGTCTTACTTCTTCTTGTGCTGTGTTTATATTATAGAATTTCTAAACTGACACCAATATTGAATATTTGTCAATTCTTACAAATTATTCAAATCTGCAATGCCTTAAGATTTAGTATAAAACAAATTTATTTTGATGTCCTATCACTTCTATTATCAATGGTGAATGGATTTACTCTGTGGAGGCCTGTAAAAATGAAAATCTGGTGAAATATCCTGATGTTCAGGTTCTAGAATCTTCTCTGAAAGCCCACATCAGAGGTGTTATAAACAGATGCATGCAGACTCTAAACGTTAACAACGAGAAGAACTGAGAACACGAGTTGAACAAAATCCTCAAATGTCCTTGAATAAATTTTCTTTACAGTCTGGTGTTCCCTTGAGTACTTGCCAAAAAGTATTGCGAAAAATTCTGAAAAGTACAGACAAAGAAATACAGTTGGAATATTTTCAACCAGTTGGGGCAACTGCCCATACTACTTCTGCAAATCTATGCTATTTGCAGGAGTTCTATGACTACCGTATAAATTAGTGTAAATCGTATATAATTTTTAGTGACCGTATAATAAGTCGAGGACTCCAACCTTTCTTTCCAACACGCTCTCCAGACTTTACTCCCCTGGACTTCAACATCTTTGCATATCTGAAAGATGGGGTTTTCAAAAGACAATACGATAATATGGGGGACCTGCAATCATCAAAATGCTGCCAAAATATTGGCGCACAAATGTTAAAAATATATTTGACAACAAACGATATATAAATTTATATATATATATTTATAATATAAATTTATAAATTTATAAATGCCTTGAGAATTATGGGACACATTTTGAACATTTGATGAAAATTACCCGGTTAGAATTATCATAAATGGCCAAACTCCCAAACTGTGAGTTATCTTACAGTTATTGCATGTATTCTGTCCTTTTGTATCGGTTTGTTACCTGCATTCGAACATTAAAATTAGTGCAACAGTATGCATTCAGTTATCAGTACTTACATCTCGAAAATTCTATATAGGATATTGAAAATTCTTCCATTCAAACACAAGGGAACATATTATTCATATCTCTTCAATAGTATCCCTTGAAAATGAGATAGGAGATACCAATTAATGAACAATTTACTTTCGATTCCATCAGCTTGAGAATTTCTGAAAGAAAACTCCATAAAACGAAGTTAAATTCCAATATCATTAATCATTCATTTACCTACTCTGGGCATCACAAGGTCTGTTTTAAACCCAGAGAAAGAGTCAGGCTCAGCAATTATGCTATCAACCCAAAATCACTTGTAATAAGAACTTAAATCCAAAAATTCGTTTCTTTGAAAATTTTACTTTCTAAAAAACTTAATACGAACTATATCAACTATTAAATCAATTTATTTTGTACAAACCCACAGAATCGACAAGGACCACTGTTCATTTGGTGATTTAATAACCATATGATGACTCTTCTAAGTATATCGTTCCAGAACTCTTCAAAACAAATTTGAACGGAGAGTTATCACGTATAGAATGCCGATCTATTGGGATTTAAACATTTCAGACCTAAAGTTTTTTCAATCCAATTTGCCCAATCTGTCAAATTGACGTTATCCATGGAGATATTTTTACGGGGAACAATATTTGTATTCTTTCTTCAGAAATATGAAGGAAACTAATCAGCAAGACATTACCATTTTGCTGATAGGGTCCCGTGAATTAGGTTCGCAAACCTATGTAGGTACTCTTAGGCTTGTGTTTCTGACTCTTTGATCCTGGTCATTGTTATGCGGCTGCGATAAATTCAACTGTGTTCATGTCAACCTCCACATAGCCAACGTTTCACGTTTATGTAAACTCTTGTGCCAACTATGCGAGAAAAGATGGAAATCAGCCTTCACCTGCTGAAATTCGAAGCGTGAAAACATGGCCCAATCCCACGATTGTAATAATCGAGTTGAGAGGTCTACATTGTAGACCTACAGTGCTCAAACAGTATCTTCCTATAGCCATGTCTAGCGTCTTCAAAATAATATCAAAAAAAATTGAGAAAAGCACTGAAGTGAAGTCAGGAGCTTTTGGGTGCATGTTCTTCTGTTTATTCACGCTGAAGAAACATCCACATTTCAGACTTTTCAGTTTCAAAATAGAATATCTGTTTTTGCACGTATGTTCTGGGGAACATCGCGTTATCAATTTGCCCAAATGTATATAATTTTCGAATTATTTGCCGATAATGATCTTAAGCGACTCACTGATGAAGAATTCGTGGTAAAATTTGATTCGGTGCGGCTGTTGCCACGATATCTTGAGAACGGAAAAAGAAAGCGACTTGAAATGTTCATGGTAGGCCCAATAAGACAGAGAAGTTCGTTAATGGGCATAATTGGCCCAACGGTTTTCGACTAATAAGTAGTTTTGTTTTCAACCATTACTATTCCGATCCAATTTAAAGTTGGTGGGTAGTTGTAGAATACAAACTTGAGGATGTTTCTGAAATTTTGTGGGAATCGGATTGCTAAAAAATTATTAAAAAATATTATTTATGTCATGATAACCTGAGAACGGAAAGAGATAGCAACTTGAAATATTCAGGTTGGGTTGAGTATCTGAATGCGACATTTAAGTTCGTTTATAGCCATAATCGGCCAAACCGTTTTGGAATTGAAAGTTGATTGTTATTTCCTCAATAACTCCAAAAATACAAAACCGAGCCAATTCAAATATGGTTATCATTTGTAGATAGTTTCATGACAATCGTATGGGTAGAAATTTTTTAAAAAGTCATTAAAAATAATTGAAAGACATTCTATATATCAGAATCTGTTCGTCCGACATCGCTGAAATTTTACGCGAGCCTTCAGAACCTAACTCTACTACCAAGTTCCACGTTTCAACACGATCGGATCTATATTGTTGGAGATCCGAGCAGCCTTGTGTGAGTTCAGAAGCTGGATGGGTGACCGTTTCCTTGATAACTCTCGAACGACAGGAGATAGGGACTTGCAGTTTTTTGGGTAGGTTGCGCATCTGAATGGGAGAGTTTAGTTCGCTGTTGGACATAATAGACCCAACGGTTTCGGAGTTATACCCATCTGGAATATTATTTCCTTGATAATTCAAAAAATATGGACTCGATCGAATTGACTATTTCAGGGTAGATTGCGCATCTGAATGCGACAGTTAAGTTTGTTGATTAGCTTAATCGGCCAAATGGTTTTGGAGTTATATCAATCTGAAATTTGGTTATTATTTCCTCAATAACCGAAAAAATACGATGCCGATTCAAATCAAACATGGTAATTAGTTATCGAAAGGTTTTGTTTCTGGGTTTTCTCTCCCAAACTCTGAAAAATATATATAAAATAAAAATTAATTATTAATTATTGAATTTCACAAAATAACTATCAACAAAATAATTCTAAAGATTTTCATTAAGCGTCTGACGAAGGAGTAACATAAATTTTTCGGGCCGATTCACAATTGAAAATGAATCATGTTAAATATGATAAATGATAGCCCTAAATAAGAGTCCTGTAGCGGTCTTCGATCACCTGGCCTTATGAGCTACGACACCTTTTTGAAATCAAATATTGAAGGGATTTCTAAGAACAAGAGTGAATATCTTTGAAAACTAGCGGAAGTGATTCTTCTTCTAAAGATCCATGCGGCTACAGAGGAGTATATTTGTGTGAGGGGAATTTTGAAAGGTTATATATTATTTTTAATTTATTCGTTTTTCTCCTCTTGCCTTTTTGGAGTTATACCCAACTGGAATATTATTTCCTCGATAACTCAAACAAAATAGACTCGATGGAATTGAAGCTTGGTAACTAGTTGTAGAATATCGACATAAAGACGTTTATACAATTTTGTGAGAGCCGTACCCCTGGAAAGTTTTAAAAATTACGAAAAAAAAATTGGTTCAAGCATTGACGTGAAGTTAGGAGGCAATTTTTGTTAAGTTAAAAATCATCTTTTATCTCTACGCTCGCTCTTCGCCTGCTGCTGGTTTTTCTGCTAGGTTACTGAAGGAATGTGCTTATTCTATCGAGCTGCCCCTTTCTATGATTTTTGGCGCTCTTGTTCCTCGGAGCAGAGTGCTTATCAATTTGCCCAAAGGTCCGTAATTTTCGAATTTTTGGCTGAAAATGGTATCAAACGATTTGGTTCGACTCACTGATCAAGAATCCGTGGTCGGAATCGATTCTGTCCGGCCGGCAGGCCGTTAATACGATAACTCTCGAACGAAAGGAGATAGAGGATTGAAATTTGCAGGGTAGGTTTGGAGTTTGAATATCTCGGACGAGTTCGTTAACGGGCGAAATCCATCAAGCGGTTTCGGAGTTATGGTCGTTTTTAGTAAAAAAGTTTTTTATGAATATTTCCGAAAATGATCACTCGATCTGTCTGAAATTTAGCATCCAATAATAGAATCATGACCTTCAGACGCATGTGAAGTGTTGTACGGGTTACCGTAAAGTGTCGAAAAAATTTTTGAAAATTTCTAA
The DNA here is from genome assembly GCA_937662695.2 of Halyzia sedecimguttata. NCBI lineage: Eukaryota > Metazoa > Arthropoda > Insecta > Coleoptera > Coccinellidae > Halyzia > Halyzia sedecimguttata. Next base: position 63,742,809 of record OW569415.2, on the reverse strand, counting down.
ATTTTGTTTCTACAATAACTCTCGAACGGAATGAGCTAGGCAGTTGAAATTTTCAGAGTAGGTTAGGGAGATAAATATCTCGGTTAGGTTCGCTAGTGGGCAAAATAGGCGAGATGGTTCCGGAGTAACGAAAAATATATTTTTCTCAACTTACAAATTTCAAAATAATTTTTTTTTAATGCAGTTTCACCCTTAAAATCCATTGATATCATTTTCAACTCCAACAAGCTAATACTTTCGGAGATATGATTTTTCGAAATTTCAAGAATGAATCGTACTTCTATGTTTTCACAGAATGCTATAATTATTCTATCTATGATTCATTATATGATCTGTGTTCATACTCGTATATGTCATCCTGTTCTTTAAGAGAGAGTCAAATTCATTTCAGGTATTTTAATTTGATTTTTTCCATGGTGCAGTTCTCATTCTCAGATTGCTCATTTAATCTTGATAAATAGACTATTATTTGAATTGAATTTCCTTCATGACGACACTAAGATTTTTGGGAACCCTACTAGTGGTAATACCCTGCAAGGAGGCCTCAACTCTATCGCACGGTGGTGTCAAAACTGGCAGTTACCTCTCAACAGTGATAAGTGCGTTGTTCTTCATATGGGAGCCCACAGTCCAAGTCGACCGTACTGCCTTAACGGAAGTCCCATTCCAGTTTCAGGTAGCCACTGTGATCCAGGGGTGATCATAGCGGACAACCTGAGTTGGTCGGATCATATTATCCAGACTGTCAATAAAGCCAAGAGGTCCTTATTTTTGGTCCAGAAGGCCTTTCGAAGGTGTGACACTTCAACATGCGCTGCTATCTATGGAATGTATGACAACCCCCTCCTTGAGTTCGCCGGTACCGTTTGAAGCCCGGTTCTAGCCCGTGATTTGTCGCTACTCGAGGGTCCACAGCGTCGATGAGAGACTCTCTCAATAATGAACTTACATACGTTTGCGGAACCAAGGACTCGTGGCGTCCTCACCTTCTCCTTTCGCGCACTACATGACTTTTTCGGTGTTGGTCTGCGTGACTTGTTCACGATCAATTTGGACGACCGTTTGCGTGGCCATTCCTTCAAACTTAAAAAATTACAGACATTTGGGCAAATTGATAAGCACTCAGTTCCGAGGAACTAGAGCGCCAAAAAAGAAAACTTTAGGACAGTGCAGAGACAATAATTTTTGTCGAATCGTGTGTTTGGTGCGTGGAACGCTTTACCTTCGGCCGTAGTGGATTCAGTGTCGGTAAATTCTTTCAAGAATAGCTACGACAACTGGCTTCGCCGTGGATGACAGGATATAATGGTTGATGGCTGGGAATATTTATTTTTTAGTTAATATCTGCTCTTCAAGAGCTCTTTCTTTTTTTCTTCTTCATCTTTATTGATTGTATTTTATGGAGATTACAGGTACTGCCTAAACTTTCATCAATTTATAATATATAATATATACATATCATATATACATAATATAATAATAAAAACTATCATCGTGCACCGTGGCTAAAAACTAATAAGAAATATTATAACGAAAGGAACAATTGGCTTGGTTAACATAATATTTATTGCACAGCGGATTTACAGCATTCTTATTTTGCACAGGGTGAAATAAAGCAGAGAGATCAAGTAGTAAAAACGTCACTGTAACCCTCATGTGCTTGACGTCTCCACTGCACTGAATGCCTCCGACACACGAGCTGCTACAATCTCGATAAAAACGATTTTATTAGACGATAAATTTTTAAAAAATTATACGACCGTTCCGTACGATGTGTGTTTTATTCTTCCATTTCTGTTCCGCGCCCATTCAAGACCAGATATATGTCCTTGGGTGGGAGGTTTGTCGCAGATTGATGAAATGGAGGAGAAATAAAAAATGGATTGCTGCTCGAATTGATGGTGAGAAGTTTGGGGGGAATATTTTTTCGGCCCTTTCTCGTATAAAGAGCGAAGGGTGCAGATTTGTTTCAACGTTTTATTATATGACAAATGAGACTTCGTCGCTTTTATTTCATTGTTATTCTGCCTCATGACGATTTTCTTTCCGAAAAAGGATCAGGAGAAATTTCTGGACTTGGGTATTCCCATATACAGGGTGAGTTTTTAAGTTGTAAATTAATTTTAGGGCTCGTCTCGTTATCAGTTGTCTCGTCTGGTATCGTTTAATTCTGAATAACGATAATAAATATTATAATATATAAACGAGATGGTAGATAACAATGAATAATTTTGTAAAGCTAGATTTATTACGACTTATTACGACTTAGTTTTATATTCTACAACTATTCACCAAGTTTCAATTCGATCGGATTTGTAATGGTTGAAATTATTACTCGGAAACCATTGGGCCAATTATGCCCATTAACGAACTTTTCCGTCGTATTGGGATACGCCACCTACCCTGAAAATTTCAAGTCGTTAGCTCTTTCTGTTCTCAAGTTATCGCAGCAACGGCCGGCCGGCCGGACAGAATCAACATTTAGGACATTTAAGAAAAACAATAACGCGATGTTCTACAGAACATACGCGCCGCAAAAAGTGTTTTATTTGATAAGAGTAATCTATGGTTAAAACTAATATACAACTTAAAGGCTCACCCCCGTGTACAATCCGTCTAGAGGCACTGAATACCTTTTCCCGAACATGAAGTCCTAAGAATAGACTAATGTTAGGTGTCTCATACATTTTGGAGCATTGGTCTAAAGCGAAGTATCTCAGCCAGAAGATTTACCAACCAGCGTTAAACACCACCTTGGTAGTACAACCCTCTGAGAGCGATGAAAAGCTCTGAGAGAGGGGGTGGAGGGTTGCAATAAGTGGATCGAGAAATCCAATTCGATCGAGTAGTCGATTTGCTCGAGTCGAGCGGGATTAGAGTCAGTACAGGAGTTCGATGTTATCCTTTAAACGCGCAGAAAGTTTATTCGGGACTTTGCTCCTTTTTAGACGTGTGAACCTCGAAGTCTTCGTCAGCGAAACGAACCCATCGTTTGAGATCATTTGCGGCAAAAAATTCGACTATTACAGACATTTGGGCAAAATGATAGCACGCTGTTCCCAGAACATGCACGCAAAAATCAATAACACAAATGTCTATCGAGAATGGATAATTCGAACGAATTGACAAAACCTTTCCGCATGTGGACAGAATCCATACGATAGGTACGAGAACGATCGAATCGAAAATGATAGCTGAACTCATTGACATCACTTCGGATATACTGAGGCCATTAATCCTCACGATCGAAATTGTTATTTTCAATAGGAAATAGTTATATTCCTGGGCTAAATAGAAACCGAAATGATAATAATAACGTGGCAAGGCTGATTATATATTTCCAATTTATATTGTGTAACCATTCCGGATTATTTGATCGGCGGATTTTCCACTATAATTTCAGATTGGATCAAACCACGTAGAATAGAGTTTTCAATTCTGTCGTATTTATTTTTTGACAATGCGTGATACTCAGCTGTAGATTTCTGGCTATATCCATGAGAAATCGAAATATGTTTAATTTGTTTTGTATTTGAAAATCAGTGTTTCGCATTTCAGTATTAAGTATCAATTCTGTTATGTACATATACAAAAATTGATGAGTGTGATATGTTGATACTATCGGGTTTTCCAATAACAATCACAAAAACTCTTTATATCGTGAGCGTCAAAAGTATGGAATAATGGATTTATTTTTTCCCTATCGAGGAATATCGAAAAAGGATTTGATATGTCAAAGCAATCTATTTTTTAAGAAGTAATCTTATTATTAATTAAAAAATCATGTGAAAATATTTGAATTAAGTTTTTATCGAGAAAAGTGAGAAAGCCCTGTGGACAGTAGCTTTGGCGCTCTTGTCCAATCTTTGACAAATCATATCTCCAAAAGTATTGGTTTATCAGAGTTGGGAATGATATCAATGGATTATTATGCCACAACTAAATTTAAAATCGCTTTGCATCTTATCTTTATATGACGGTCCAATTTTGGCCACAAGTATTTCAAATCTATCAGGAGTCATTCTGAAAAATTGAGTAAATGAAATAGCCAGTTTTATTTATGAAACAAATCTAATGTAATCAGTCGAGAGGGAACTCAAACCAGAATACTTATGTAGTAAATCTTAAATAGTGTTACTAAGAAATAACTACCTGTACATTAGTTGGAAATCGCGTTTTAAATCTTCCTTAATTAGAGAATTATGCTAGACTTCCTTGCATCATTCATTTTCGACTCACTAAACAAAAAACAATTCCAAATTGTTTACATGCTTACACCAACCAAACTCTCCAGAAGAACAATTTTAGTTTCGTTTGATATTAATGACGTTTATCTTTCAAACTGGACCAAACCATAGCTACCACAAACAGATTGAACACGGGCTGGTAGTATTCGCATTCTGTGAAGACATAGAAGTACGATGTATTATTGAAATTTAAAAAATCATATGTCTGAAAGTACTAGCTTGTTAGAGTTGAGAATAATATCAATGGATTCTTATCATGAAACTGCACATTAAAAAAAATGAATTCGAAATTTGTGATGTAAAAAAATTTTTTTTTTGTTACTCCGAAACCATCTGGCTGATTTTGCCCAATAACGAACTCGGCCGAGATATTCATGTCCAAAACCTACTCTGAAAATTTGAACGGTCTAGCTCATTCCATTCAAGAGTTATCGTGTTAACGGATAGCCGGACAGAATCGATTTCGACCACGGTTTCTTGATCAGAGAGTCGAATCAAATCGTTTAAAACCATTTTCAGCCAGAAATTCGAAAATTACAGACATTTGGCAAATTGATAAGCACTCTGTTCCGAAGAACAAAAACGCCAATGAAAACAACAATAGATATATATTTATCTATGAACTAGAGTAAAAACCAGAAAAACGCCGCACTTGTAATAGTTGATGTGAAATAAATAGGATTATTCCGTGATTTATAAAGCAGTAATTATTATTTTAATGAAAATAGCTATAATGTTGTACGGGTGACCAGTTCACCTGGAAACTTCATGTAATATTTTTGGTGAATAAATAAAATAAACAACTAAATTGAGGTTTTCATGGATAGGATGTCAATATCTGAAGTTTTCGGCGTCGCTTGGGTTTTGAAATGAATAAGATAAAACATTGAATATCGAGTGCCGTTTGGGTGTGCAAGCAACAAAAAAAACGTCCCACAGGTTGATCAATTCTCTGAATTGTAGTTGTATGTTTGACGAACCACTCTCAAGTCTTTTGTATTGATAATGAATATTAACCCTGCTTTTATGTCTGTTTACTAGTTCTTTATACTTCCTTGCATACATTTGGTACTCCTTGGAGCCCACTTCATTGTTTTTTACATTATCTTTGATTCAGTGTACAATCTTGTTCGTAAATCAGAGTTTGTATATTGTTTGTTGTTATAGAAGTAACGGAGCACTGCGACCTTAAGGTCTATTGTGCCCTCCCATCAATATCACCACCAACTATAGCTCGCCTTCCAGTTCCAGAGTTCTGATGAACTCCATTATCTGGAATGGATTCAAGGAGGCTACGTCTTCGCTCCTGTAAATTTCTTATCCAAAGTATTTCTTGTGTTGGTTTGAGTTGGCGAGGCATTTCGTAATCTGCAGATTCTGTTGGGATGAGGATGGAACTTCTGATCAACTGATTACGAAATGCATGCATTCATCAATTTCTGCTAGCCCTAATCTCATCATATGCTTCCTAAGACAGCAGTGCCCTGTGAGGAAACCAATGAGGAGGTGCAGCATGTTTCTACTGAGATCCATATACTTCTTGGATCTGACAGTGTCAAAGTTCCCGGGGAACTTTTTGAAGTGATAAATTCCTGGGAGGATATACCTCTTTCAGTTTCCTCTTTCATATAAAAATCGCTTTTGTAGGCGTATCTACCTATCCCACAGTAGGGTTCCGTTCCGGACCAATAAAAGGGGTCCGTGCTCCTTTCTTGGCAAGTGTGTTGGCTTCCTCATTTCCTTCAATTCCTGAGTGACCAGGAACCTAGACCAAGGAGACACTGTTATTCTTGACTACTTCATTAAGTTTTCTTCGGCACTCCAATATTAGCTTAGACTCGATAGCATGGGAGCTCAGAGCTTTAATAGCAGCTTGACTGTCCGAATGCATCGATAAATCATAAATCTGATAGTTTCTTTCTAGGTTCATTTCCACGCTTTGCAAGTATTTCTGCCTGAAAGATGCTCGGATAGGAGCCTAGTGATAGTGACCATATAGTGCCTGCCCAAATCAGAGTTTAGTTACTACAAGAACTGAATAATTCTCCTATATGTTCCATATCACTGATGAAATTGAATGCTGAGCTAGTTTATCGGTTTCTTTGTGTGGCTAAAGGGATTCTGTCCACATCTGGTGTGTATGAGTTCAGTATATGTGTCCAAGGCAACATTTTCTCCGGTTAAGTCTAAAGTCTGGGGTTGGGCACTATCGTTTTGATATTATTCGGGTGTTCCGTAATCTTGCATATTTCTTTTATTATTATTATTATTAATACCACTGCTACACTTGATATTAGCATGGCCTTTGATGTACACCGAAGAACATTGTCTGAAACACGAACTTTGGTATCTGGAGTTGTATAATTCGGCCCTCGTATCCACACTGTTAGCTACCTAAGAATGAGTGTCGAAATGAAAGGGGAGATGTGCGACGTTACACCTAAGCTACCGGAACCCTATAAAAACCTTTGCAAGCTTCTTGTGTGTGTAATTTGTATGATATCCATACACAGGAATGTCATTGCACTTACTATGTACCTGTTGTTATGTACCATGTAATTATTTCGTTCTACTACGTATCTATTGCTATTGACCATGCACATATTGATCTTCACCTATGGCAACTCACCATGTACCTATAGCTATTTACTATGTACCTATTGCAATTGACCATGTACCTATGTCTATGCATTATTACCTATTTTGGTCATGTATACCTCTTTATACCGTTGAGTTAACCATTTTACATGTATCAATGAATATCTATTTGAAATTATCTAATATTTGTAAAAAGGGGGGTTTTTCTTCTACGTTGTTTTCCCCAATCTTAGGTAACTTGCACCGAACGTAAATTAAACTCATCAAGTTTATATCATAAGGTTTTTATTTCATTCCCTCCTGACCTTCCCAACAATATCTCTTACTCTGGGTATCTAAAGTTATCCTTCTCTGATCAAAATCACACAGCCAAGGATAAGAATCACGCCATAAAGTTCAATAGCACAATTGCTTCACTCGAGTAACAGTTATAGAAGCATTTTTGGGCCGTATCAGTACATCACCTATTGCTATTTACCATACACCTATTACTATCTACCATGTACCTACTGCTATTGACCATGTAGGTACCTTTGTCTCTGCATTGTTACCTATTTTTCTGCAGCAGACATCTATATAAGTACTACTAAGTTAATTATGTTGCCTGTACTAAGGAAAATCTTCTTGAAATGATTGAATATTTGGAAACAGAGGCAGTTCTCTTCTTCCTTCTTTTCCCCGATCTTAGGTAACTTGCACCTAACTTAGATTGAACTTATCAAGTTTATATTATCATTATAGCAAAATTGCATTCCTCCAGTAACAGTTATAGGAGCATTTTTGCGCAGGATCCGTACAAACTCTATTATTATCTTTTTTGCAAGAGTTTGCATCGTGCTATTGCTCCCTTTAAATCGATATAGTCCGCCCCAAATGTGTTCAACGTCTGAAGAGGGTTCAGTTCTCCACTGACCCCGCCGCAAGATGAATGAAGACCACTATTTATACTATCTGATTAAAAGAGGTTGGCTTTAGTTATGGCTATGTTTCTCGACTGTTAATAGTCCATCAGCGTCACGGACGGTCCGCGATGGAAACTAGGGTGGGGAGACTAGAAATAGCAATTAAGCATGCACAAAGATATCCGTCTTCCGCTACATTTGCCTTTCAAGACTATCGTGTTTAAGGCAGTATTACAACTGATAAAGCTCGCCGCACAATAACTCTCGTCTAACACGAACACGGTTTTCCATTCTAATTTATTTCAGTGTTCGTTAAGCTATTCTTATTGGTTAATTTGAATTTCTAGTTTCACGTCGGTTTAGTACTCCGGTGACAACGCGGAGATGAGTATCTGGGTAAATTTACACCTGGCGCGGCACCGTCGCCGGAAAGCGAGACCTGAGACGTCTGCTTGCTGTTGCATCAGACGGAAGCGCTGAATTGCATACTTTGATATACGGCATAAAACATACATACAGATTAACCTCCAAAAAGCTATCAACTTGTGCAAATTTATATTCGTCCCTATAAAGGACTGGTCGATTGAAGGAGAACTCGAAAATAAAGATTGTTTGAGAATTTTGTTGAATGTTCTCGACGCCTCCTAAAGGGTCTTAATAAATGATTGTAACATCGCAGTTGGCTTTGGATTATCACTTGCCACTACTTACTCACTTCTTGTGTTCTGTTTATATCATAGAATTTCTAAACTGACAACCAATATTGAATTATTTTCGATTCTTAAGATTCTTTTTAAAATTCGTGAAAATTCAGTTTCTAAATTTATTTGAAGCTGCAATGACTTATGATTTAGAACAAAACATAGTTATTGTGATGTCCTATTATTGCAATGGTACATTAATCAATAGTGAATGGATTAACTCTGTAGAGGCATGTAAAAATGAATATCCTGCGAAATATCCCGATGTTCAGATTCTAGAAAATTCTCTGAAATCCCATATCAGAGGTGTTATAAACAAATTCATGCATCGTTGGAAACAATGGAAAATCGACCGGAACACCTCAAATTTCTCAAGAAGTTGTTGAAGAAATGATAACACGAGTTGAACAATATCCTTGAGTCCCCTTGAGTACTTGCCAAAAACCATTGAAAAAACAAATGAATTTGTACCCTCACAAAATATCGGTGGTATAGCAACTCCTACCAATAGATATTCCACGTCACCTAGAGCACTACTATTGCTTTCTAAATAATCTAAACGTCGACAGGTTATTGGCCATTTTTGGCGCTCTTGCTCCTCGGAACAGAGTGCCTATCAATTTGCCCAAATGGTTGTAATTTTCGAATTTTTGGCTGAAAACGGTCTTAAATGTCTTGGTTCGACTCACTGATCAAGAATCCATGGCAAAATTGGCTAAATCGAATCTGTCCGGCCGGCCGTCCGTTAACACGATAACTCTCGAACGGAAGCTAGAGAGTTGAAATTTTCAGAGTAGATTTGGGAGATAAATATCTCGGTTAAGTTCGTTAATGGGCAAAATTGGCAAGGTGGTTTCGAAGTAAGAAAAAATTTTTTTTTTACATTGCAAATTTCAAATTCAATTTTTTTTAAGATGCAGTTTCATCACTAGAATCCATTGATGTCATTCTCAACTCTAACAAACTAAAACTTTCGGAGATATGCTTTTTTTAAATTTCAATGATTATTCTCAATTCTACATGATTTCATAGAATACTCCAATTATAATTTCTTGATGTATATAAATCCAACATGAGATGACTCGTAGACCTACGTTTTGAATTTAATTTCAAAAATTCTTGAGAATTGCCGCACAGAAGCCAAATTGAAAAAGTGGGGAAGCCCTGTGGACAGGAGCTTGTTGGCGCTAATGTTCAAACATTGACAAATCATAACTAGAGTTTAGGTTTCTTAATCTAATTCATCATGGTGAATTCAAGAGTGTCCACTGTCCAATACAGGAGAACAGACAATAGAATTCACCATGGTAAATTCGATTAAGGGTGTCCAATACAGGAGATTGGACAAGAGAACATACGAGCAAAAGCTTCTGACTTCACGTCGGTGCTTGAACCAATTTTTTTTTTCAATGATTTTTTTAAAATTTTTTGGTTCTTCGATCCTTACGAAATTTTGCAAGAATTTTCGCGTTTGCATTCTACAACTAATAACCATGTTTAAATTGGATCGGATTTGTATTTTTTGAGTTATTGAGGAAATAACAACCAAATTCCAGATCGATATAAATACAAAACCATCTGGCCGATTATTTATTTATTTATTTATTTATTTATACATAATACATCCAACAGGCCGACGCCAAATCACAGGAGTATTATAATAATAAATGTGTGAGTGATCAGATTAATACAGTACATTCAAAAGCAAAATGGAAATCATCGAGGAAAGAAAAACAATACATTGTACATAGAAGGCTAATTTGGTATGTGAGTGTACAGTTGCTTTTCAAAATGATTCAAACTTGAAAAAAGTGGTTCAAGCACTGACGTGAAGTCCGGAACTTTTGCGCGTATGTTCTATTGTCCATTCTCCTGCATTGAACACCCTTTATCGAATTTACCATAGTAAATTATATTGTCCATTCTTCTGTATTGGACACTTAGTTCGAATTTACCATGGTAAATTCGAATTAATAGTGTCCAATACAGGAGAATGGACAATAGAACATACGCGCAAAAGCTCCGGACTTCACGTCAGTGCTTGAACCAATTTTTTTTTCGCAATTTTTTTGAAATTTACTTGGGGTACGGTTCTTACAAAATTTTTTTTTCGTCATTATTTTCAAATTTTCTAGGGGTACGGTTCTTACAAAATTTTGAACACGTCTTTATGTTGATTTTCTATTACAAGTTACCAAGCTTCAATTCGATCGAATATTTATTTTTTGAGTTATCGAGGAAATAATATTCCAGGTGGGTATAACTCGGAAACCGTTAGACCGATTATGCCCAAAAACGAGCTTAACTCTCCCATTCGGATACGCAAACTACCCTGAAAATTGTATGTCCCTGTCTCCTTTCGTTCGAAAGTTATCGAGGCAACGGTCACCCATCTACTGAAATCGCACAAGGCTGCTCGAATCTCCAATAATATTTAAGCGATCGTGTCAACTCTTAAAACTTGGCAGTAGAGTTAGATTCTAAAGGCTTCTCACAAAATTTCACAAACGTGCTTAGGTTCATATTCTACAACTACTCACCAAGTTTCAATTCGATCGGATTATATTGGTTGAAAACAAAATTATTTCTCGGAAACCCACCCAAAAATTTCAAGTCGCTATCTCTTTCCGCTCTCAAGTTATCGTGACAACGGCGTCAACGGCCTGCCGGCTGGACACAATCAAATTTGACCTCGAATTCTTCATCAGGGAGTCGAACCCAATCGTTTGAGACCATGTTCGGCGAAAAATTCGAAGGATACATTTGGGCAAAATGATAACCCGATGTTCCCCAGAACATACGCGCAAAAAATAATGCTGAAGATTTTTGCTTGGTGTCTGAAGAAGGAGTTCAGCAACATTTTTCTATATATTGCTTTTGACAATTATCTTATGTTTCTAACGCACAAACAATTTCAAAATAATAACTTCTTTATTTTATATATTTTTGAAAATTTGGGAGATAAAACCCAGAAGGTTACCATGATTTCACCTCCCAAAGAATCCTTTAATGATTTCCTGTATATGTCTTTCGAAATGTGTACTTTAATGTAATGTGTAAAAAAAATTATCCCAGTGTCTGGGAATTCAGATTTGGTCCCACAGAAGATTTTATATCATGTCGTTTTCCAACAAGATGAATCGATTTTACTGCTGAAGTGTGAAAATAAATCGACATCATCAATTTCATATCGGTCCCTCATTTTTCATTCCTCCTCAAACAATAAATAGCATTTTCGAAGAAAATACCTATATATACTTTTATCTACTCGAGCTCCTGATATCTCATCTTTTTCCGAACTAATGCAACGTTTTTGGCGCGCATGTTCTCCTGCACGGAGAAACAGTCATTTACAATTTTCGAATTTTTGGCCAAAAATTGTCTTGAACGTGTAGTGTCGACCCACTGATGAAGATGATAAAGCATCTCGTAGGAAAATTTACTACATATGTGGCTTTTTGGAAAAAATGAATCAAGTAAATTTTTTCACATATTTGTACGTATATTTGTAGATATTTAGTTTTTCGAGAAATACGCAAAAGTATCATGACAATTTAATGAGAAAAACAAATGATACCACTTCAGACTATTTATTTTTCAGGTTATTCGAATTTTTGGTGAATGATTTTTTCAGGAAATGATCATCATCTCAACATAAAAAAAAAATCTAACTTCTATATTCAGTGTTGAGTAGTTTCCACAAGACTAATTATGTTCGATGGTAAGTCGAAAAACTTTCAAAAAGTTGGAATATCAATACAATATCTCAGTAACCATATACTTTTGGCCATGGTTGACTGTACTCAAATCATTGCACATGATGTCTAGTATAACCCCGTTAAAGGATCACGTCTAATTACCAAACAACCTGTATAATCAGACATATTATTTTTAAATAGCATTTTTGCGCGTATATGTTCTGGGGAACATTGTGCTATCATTTTGACCAAATGTTTTAATTTGTGTAATTGCTGATTTAATATCAGCTTTTTCAGTCTAAAACCTTCAGGAATCTTGGAAAATGATGGCGAGTAATTGTTATCAATGAATATCGCTCCTAAGCCTTCCAAGGCTATTAGAATTATCATTGTTTCGAACCACGTTTTTAATTATTTGAGCAAACTTTCAGGAAAACAAACATCTTTATTAATCGGATTATTCAATTAGGTATCTTGTGTTCAAGAGATTCACGATCTGGCTTCGAAAAGAACTTGAGCACAATGCTTAATTTGTATAATTGTGGATTTAATCTCTGTTTATTTCAATTATGGATCTCCGAAAATGATAGGTTAATTGATATGAATGAATATTGTGAAGCTCCTAGATCCTTTGGGGCATCTAGGACCTATCTGAATATTTCCGCAACTACTCCTTTTATCTAACTGAAATTTACCAACAAGTTATACCGCCGTATTCACAAAGCATTCAATCTCCGTTAAGTCCTAACTGAGGTCCTCAGTTTTAAGGATAAAATAAGAATCGCAACCTCAGTTAACGTATGTGACGGTGCTGAAACAGGACTGTTTCACGTTAATTTTCACTTAATCTGAGGTTGCGATTCTTATTTATTCTTAACTGAGGACCTCAGTTAGGACTTAACGGAGATTGAATGCTTTGTGAATACGGCGGATTGTTATTCGACTTGAATACGTACGCAGGCAAAGTTTTATATAGATCAAAAATTTCAAATATTTTCTGATGAAGTTGAAATTTGTCGTCGAGATGTAGAATAAAGGCCTTCAGAACTGTCCAAAATGACGCGGTTATCCGAAAGATAGGAACAGAAGAACGGTAAATACGCTTTCCAATTACAAATGAAATAATATTCTAGTTTATATAATGTTGATATATATATTAGCAGAAATGAGCTGAGGAAGTTATGATGAAAGAAAATTCCGGAATTGGGTTGTACAAAAATGAAAAAAGCACTGAGATAAGATCAGTATGCTTTGGCACCCTTGTTCTTTGTCCAATCTGAATTAAATGATATCATGAACAAGCGCGCGAAGCACAAGTTGACCTCACGTCAGTGCTTTTTGCGCGCGTGTTCCGCAAGGAACAGCGTGCTACCATTTCGTCACAATGTCTGTATTTTTCGAATTTTTTTTCGAAAATGGTCTCAAACGATTGGGTTCGACTCCCTGATGAAGAATTCGAGGTCAAATTCAATTCTGTCCGTCCGGTCCGGCCGGCCGTTGGCACGATAACTCTCGAACGGAACGACTTAGAGCGTTGAAATTTGCAGGGTAGTTTTGTAGCGTAAATATCTCAGACAAGTTCGTTAACGGGCGAAATCCACCGAGCGGTTTCGGAGTTAAGGCCGTTTTTAGTAAAACGTTTTTTATGAATATTTCCGGAACCGATCACTCGATCTTTCTGAAATTTGGCATCAAATTGTAGAATTATGACCTTTATATGCCTGCGAAGTTTTGTTATGACCGGACGGCCCTAAAGTGGCAAAAAAAAATTTCAAAAATTTTAAAATTTTGTTTTCACGATAACTCGAAAAATACTGATCTGATTAAATTGAAACTCAGTAGTTAGATGCAAAAGACCAATGCAAACAGTTTTGCAGAATTTCGTGAAGATCACGTGACATGAAAAAAATCAAAAAATTACTACTATTTTGCGGAATACTTTGCTTAAAATGCCGAAACCTATTTCTTTGAGGTTCATGCTTCCTTTTCCGGGCATTTTTCGTTGATGAGAAGTCATTTAACTGCTGTAGTTTTCGTCAGAGAGGATTGGGGTTTTGGGGTGGCGGAATCCCCTGGTGAGGGTCTGCGCATGCGTGGATTCAAGAAGCGATATCTCCTGAACCACTAGTGTTGGAGAATTGGAGTTTTTTGTGAGGTGTGTAATTTTGGGAGGACTTGCAGCCACGAGTATATTGCACATGCGCAGACGAAAAGTGAATGGTTTTGGGTTGTTTGGGTTATGTTGGGAGTAATGAGCCGATATTGTGAGGTTTTAAAAGAATATTCATGTCAATTCAGTGCACGGACAGAAGTCAGTTTGGGGGAAATAGCGTTGTTTCCGAGTTGAAATGTCTGTATGGTAGCCCTGAGGCAAATTTACAAATAACTATATTCGGTAGATCTATATTAAAATACGTTCGGATTTGGAGAAGAGGCAATTGCTTTCCTAACGGAGGTCCCACAACCACAATTTTTTTTGATCTACAGTAAAGCTAACAGCCAAACTGTATTGATAGCTATATTTGTTAAAGGAACTTGAAAAAAAAAAAGCACTGACGTGAAGTCAGTACTCTTTGGCGCGCGTGTTCACGGTGGCTAATTTGAATTGAATGATGAGTACTTCAAGCTCAGTGGATAGAGCGAGCCGAAGATCTACCCAAAGGATAGTGGACACCATTCACTGTCGGTTCAAAAATTAACAGTGCTGTATCTAAGCTGCCATCAGGATGGAGTAACAAAGTTGGAAAAGAACACAACTGACTCTCCTTAGTCGCACAAGCTCCTAGAAGATTTGGGAGGGTCAGTATAATCCTAATCATCGCGCGCAAAAGCAGAGTGACTTAACAATGAAAGAAAAAGTGTAAAAAGTCAAACTGCTTTGGCGCGCGTGCTATAAACATGATTAGGATTATACTGACCCTCCCAAATCTTCTAGGAGCTTGTGCGACTAAGGAGAGTCACTTGTGTTCTTTTCCAACTTTGTTACTCTATCCTGATGGCAGCTTAGATACAGCACTGTTAATTTTTGAACCGACAGTGAATGGTGTCCACTATCCTTTGGGTAGATCTTCGGCTCGCTCTATCCACTGAGCTTGAAGTACTCATCATTCAATTCAAATTAGCCACCGTGAACACGCGCGCCAAAGAGTACTGACTTCACGTCAGTGCTTTTTTTTCTATTTTTGTTTTACTTTAGTACACTTACTTGTATTATGTGGACATTATAATGTGTTTTTCAATTTTCCCTACATCCACTAAGAGGGTTAATGGGTCACGACGGGGAAACATTGAAATGACTGGGCCAGGGCATAGTAAACGGCCGTTGCCACGATAACTTAAGAACGAAAAGAGCTAGCGACGTTAATGGGCATAATCGGCCCAGTGGTTTCCGAGTAATAATTTTGTTTTCAACCAATATAAATCCGATCGAATTGAAACTTGGTGAGTAGTTGTAAAATATGAACCTAAGCACGTTCGTGAAATTTTAAGCGAATCGTATGGCTAGAAAATTTAAAAAAAATTATTAAAAAATATTTTTGTTGTCACGATAACTTGAGAACGGAAAGAGATAGCGGCTTCAAGTTTTCAGGTTAAGATGTGCACCAAAACGCGACATTTCAGTTCGTTTATGAGCATAATCGGCCAAACGGTTTTAGAGTTATAGCCATCTGAAATTTTCTGAAATTTGGTGGTTTTTTGTTCCTCATTAACTCGAAAAATACTGAACCGATTGAATTCAAACATGGTGATTAGTTCTAGAATGCCAACGCGGCAATGTTTGCAAAATTTGGTGAGGATAGCATTCGTAGAAAATTTTTAATAAATCATTGAAAATAAAAAAAAAATTCTATATATCAGTAACTATTCGTTTGAAATTGCTGAAATTTTGCAAGAGCCTTCATAACCTAACTCTACTGCCAAGTTTCTAGTTTTAATACGATCGGTTAAATATTGTTGGAGATTCGAGCATTCTTGTGTGAGTTCAGTAGATGGGTGACCGTTGCCTCGATAACTTTCGAACGAAAGGAGATAGGGACTTGCAATTTTCAGGGTAGGTTTCGTATCCGAAAGGGAGAGTTGAGTTCGATTTTGGGCATAATCGGCCTAATGGTTTCCGAGTTATACCCACCTGGAATATTATTTCCTTGATAACTCAAAAAAAAATTGGTTCAAGCACTGACGTGAAGTCAGAAGCTTTTGCGCGTATGTTCTATTGTTCATTCTTCTGTATTGGACACCCTTAATCGAATTTACCATGGTAAATTATGTTGTCCATTCTCCTGTATTGGACACTTAATTCGAATTTTTCTATTTTTGTTTTACTTTAGTAGACTTACTTGTATTATGTGGACATTATAATGTGTTTTTCAATTTTCCCTACATCCACTAAGAGGGTTAATGGGTCACGACGGGGAAACATTGAAATGACTGGGCCAGGGCATAGTAAAGTTTCGAAAACACTGCTCTATTCCAGGCCGAAATTCACGCAATTGTAATTGTTGTGTAGAATCTAATATATGTAGAACAGCGATAAGCTCCAACGTCATCAGTTCGAAAATGGTATGTGAGTGCCTGGGTAAACTCAACAAACTAGGTAAGCATAACATGGTCTGCCTGGTCTGGATTCCCGAAGATTTGGGAATCACGAGGATTCCAATACACTAGCTAGAAAAGGGGCTCGAACTTCCTTTGTAGCAGCAGAACTATTGGCTGGAAACACACGACCGAAGGAAAGTTCGGGAATAAACGAATATTAACCTAAACGCACTGATACTATTTCACCCCAGAAATAACTGGAATTAGGTTTAGCCAGAAAAGACGATTGTTAATTCTATGGAGAAAAGGCAAAATTTCCTGAACACGTAGTAATATAATGTCTAATGCGATGTCATTATTGTAATTGCAGGTATTTCAGTAATTCTTCAATATTCATGAGTCATTTCCATTGCCTCATTCGAAGCAAGTTCGAGTATGGCAGCATAATTTGGTATACTATTTATTTTTGTCATCAATACTAATTTGAGGCCTTTCAGAGAAGATTCTTGAAGTTGTTAGTTTGGAGGGACGATAAGGTTTATCCAGCGAGAGGATTCGACCATGGCACGTTATTAAGAAGATTCAATGTAACCTCACTGCGGGATAGGAGAGAAATTTTATCTCTCAAATTTCTATACAGACTACTGCACAACAGTATAGACTGCCCTCCTCTCCTATCCATATTTATGTATTTTATATTGCGATAGAGTTTTTGTT
This sequence comes from Halyzia sedecimguttata, assembly GCA_937662695.2. Taxonomy (NCBI): domain Eukaryota; kingdom Metazoa; phylum Arthropoda; class Insecta; order Coleoptera; family Coccinellidae; genus Halyzia; species Halyzia sedecimguttata. The sequence goes on along the minus strand of OW569415.2, from coordinate 63,725,410 downwards.
AACTTTTTGTTCTTGTGATGGAGGTTGAAATTATATATTATAATATGTCAATTTATTATTATGATGTCTACATCTTATTTTTCTTTTGAACATCTAGTGATGTGGCTTGTTTTATTATTATTTAGCTTGATGTCCTTAACTATTTTCTATAATTAGGTATTTTAACTGTTGAAAATAAAAAACTTATTATTATTATGTCTTGCTATTGGAAGTCGAATGGATCGAAAATGATTATGGCCATGAAATCATAAAGCAAGGAGACATATCCTCCTTGATACCGTCTCAACTGCTGGAGTTCATTAGAACTATGGAAGTAGATGGGAAGCTGTAGCTGTCTATACACTTCAGTCAGCTATAGAATACAGGGACATTATAGAACTATTAGGTCGCGTAAGGAAAGTTCAATTTTTGCGCGTATGTTCTGGGGAACATCGCGTTATAGTTTTGCCCAAATGTCTGTAACTTTCGAATTTTTTGACGAAAATGGTCTCAAACGATTCAGTTCGACTCCCCAATGAAGAATTCGAGGTCAAATTTGATTCTGTCCGTCCGGCCGTCCGGCCGGCCGTTGCCACGATAACTTGAGAAAGAAAAGAGCTAGCGACTTGAAATTTTCAGGGTGGGTGGCGCATCCCAATACGACGTTAATGGGCATAATCGGCCCAGTGGTTTCCGAGTAATAATTTTGTTTTCAACCAATATAAATCCGATCAAATTGAAACTTGGTGAGTAGTTGTAAAATATGAACCTAAGCACGTTCGTGAAATTTTATGCGAATCGTATGGCTAGAAAATTTAAAAAAAATTATTAAAAAATATTTTTGTTGTCACGATAACTTGAGAACGGAAAGAGATAGCGGCTTGAAGTTTTCAGGTTAAGATGTGCACCAAAACGCAACATTTCAGTTCGTTTATGAGCATAATCGGCCAAACGGTTTTAGAGTTATAGCCATCTGAAATTTTCTGAAATTTGGTGGTTTTTTGTTCCTCATTAACTCGAAAAATACTGAACCGATTGAATTCAAACATGGTGATTAGTTCTAGAATGCCAACGCGGCAATGTTTGCAAAATTTGGTGAGGATAGCATTCGTAGAAAATTTTTAATAAATCATTGAAAATAAAAAAAAAATTCTATATATCAGTAACTATTCGTTTGAAATTGCTGAAATTTTGCAAGAGCCTTCATAACCTAACTCTACTGCCAAGTTTCTAGTTTTAATACGATCGGTTAAATATTGTTGGAGATTCGAGCATTCTTGTGTGAGTTCAGTAGATGGGTGACCGTTGCCTCGATAACTTTCGAACGAAAGCAGATATGGACTTGCAGTTTTCAGGGTAGGTTGCGTATCCGAAAGGGGCAGTTGAGTTCGTTTTTGGGCATAATCGGTCTAACGGTTTCCGAGTTATACCCACCTGGAATATTATTTCCTTGATAACACAAAAAATAAATATTCGATCGAATTGAAGCTTGGTCACTAGTAGTAGAAAATCAACATAAAGACGTGTTTAAAATTTTGTAGGAACCATACCCCTAGAAAATTTGAAAAAAATTACGAAAAAAAAAATTTTAAGAGCCGTACTATTAGAAAATTTAAAAAATCATGAAAAAAAAATTGGTTCAAGCACTGACGTGAAGTCAGAAGCTTTTGCGCGTATGTTCTATTGTCCATTCCTCTGTATTGGACACCCTTAATCGAATTTACCATGGTAAATTATGTTATCGATTCTTCTGTATTGGACACTTAATTCGAATTTACCATGGTAAATTCGAATTAAGGGTGTCCAATACAGGAGAATGGACAACATAATTTACCATGGTACTATATGTTCTATTGTCAATTCTTCTTTATTGGACACCCTTAATCGAATTTACCATGGTAAATTATGTTGTCCATTCTCCTGTATTGGAATTCGAATTTACCATGGTAAATTCGAATTAAGAGTGTCCAATACAGGAGAAAGGACAACATAATTTACCATGGTAAATTCGATTAAGGGTGTCCAATAAAGAAGAATTGACAATAGAACATACGCGCAAAAGCTTCTGACTTCACGTCAGTGCTTGAACCAATTTTTGTTGTAATTTACTATGTGTACTATTTGGTCACTGCAAAATCTTATGGTTTATGAGTGAATGATTCCAGTTCTTATTTATAATAATTAATATAATAGTAATTCTTTGCAATAGTCTGAGAAATGTATATTATGTAATGGTCTTTGAACTTCTCTACAAATAGATGAGCAAACGAAGAAGAAAAAAAACCACTAAGAAATACTTTTTTACTAAAATATATTTTTTGGCACGCTTGTTCTTTGAACAGGTACAGAGTGCCTATCAATTGTCGCAAATGTCTGTAATTTTCGAATTTTTGGCCAGGAAATGATTAGTTTCGACTCATTAATGAAGAATCCTAGGTCGAAATTAATTACGCCCTTTAGCACGGTTACTCTCGAACGCAATGGGTTAGAGAGTTGAAATTTGGAGTGCATGTTGGGAGCCCAAATGCGCCGGTTGAGTTAATTAATGGGTAACATTCACTGATTGGTTTTGGAGTTATAGCCAACTGAAATTTTGTTATCCAGATAACTCGAAACATCCTGAGATGACCGAATTAATGCTTGGTAGTTAGTTGAAAAATATCGATGCGAAGACTTATTCAACATTTCATGCGGATCATATGGCTGGAAACTTTCGAAAAAATTATCTAAAAAATTTATTTGTCACAGAAACTACCTCTCAGATATTCCTGAAATTCTGCAAGGGCCTTCAAATCCTAATTTTACAGCAAAGTTCTAGACTAAAACTCGAACGCTTCTATTTTGTTGGAGTTATTGGCAAAATATAGAAATATCACAACGTTTGAAACTCACTGGTTTACTTTATTACACTGGAACAACATATTCGTCGACGGTTTTTGATATATGAGGTGAAGTCGAATGAATTTCGACGAATGACGATATAATAATTGGGAATGTCATGTCTGTCTGTGGTCATGACATTTTAAGACCGGCCAGAATTTCTCTCTGAAACCACATTCTTAATTCATAACCTGAATTCTGGAAGCTTGCAAAATCTAGAAATTAATACTCTGGAAAAATGAGAATGTGTGAGGAGAAAAGTAAATTAGTATGCAGTTCCGTGTTTTCTGAATTAATAAAATGAAATGAAAAAGAATATGAATTCAGAGAGACATTCCAGCTGTATAAGGCCGGCCTAATAAGGCCAGTTCAATGAAAAGGTGTTGGTAACTTATAATCTATAAGAATTTTCCAGATTTTCACAATTTATTTCTATACAAAAAAAATCATTGTCAGTTTCAGAGGAAAACAGTTATTTAGAGGCATTTATATCGATATTTGATCCCATTCATTGGCCGAAAAGTATCAAATATAAATAAAGTATTTAGCAAGTATTTTGATGCATTGAAATAGATACCTACTCTCAGATCAGATATGCTGAAATTTTTTTGTTCTTGAATGTTTTATTCGTGAAGTTAATTTGGAATCGATATCTAAACGCACTACTGGCCTGAAATGAGTAAAATAGGTTATTTTGGACGTATTCTTATGAATTGGAACTAATATTTTCGGAATTGAATATATGGAATATGCTAATTTATTACTTGAATATCTAGAACAGTTTGTATTTGTGGTAACACTGCAAAATATATTAAGTCTATGATTGACACATAAGGCACTTTCGACAATCCCATCCGAGAGACGACGGATTTTTTCGTCACGTGACCACAGATCACATGGATTTATCTGAAATATACGAACAGGACACAGCAGAAAGCTGATTAATGGGACTGACAACAAAAGTACGATTAAAATTTCAATGAGGTAAAACATTTGTTTTGTTTACATTCTCGAAGAACGTTTATTTGGAGTTTTTAGTGATTTTATTTGTTTTTCACTGGGGATATTTCATAGTAATGGATCTGATTTACTATTATTCAACCTTAGGTGGTATTCATCAAAAACGATATGAAGAGAAAATTGCAGTATTAGGCAGCGACCTCATCTTTTGAAGCCTGAAGAATTGACAACAGAGATTTCTCTATTTCCAAAAATGATGAACCATACATTGTTAATTATTTAGTGAACACGAAGAATTCTTTCAAAATGAGAGTAGAAAGCCTATATTCGTGCAAGTTGTGGATGGGTTGAGCATATATGCATTTATTCATTTATTATTATACTGGTCGTTCCCAAGGAGACCCCTCGTAAACTCTCGAAGAGCTTGAGCCAATAAGGCGAATCAGTTGTGTTCTGTGCAGGCTTTGTTACTGTATCCTTACGCCACCTTAGGCACATCACTATTAATTTTTTTGACCCAACAGTGACTGGTGGCGATTACCGTGACTAGAAAATTTCTTTCCTAGCCTCGGAATTGAACTTAGGGCTTCCACTCCCAAAGTCAAATGCTCTCCCACTAAGCCAACCGCACATAAATTGTCATATTTTAGTCATTGGAAAGGTGAACAATCATAAATATAAAGGGTGAGTCTTTAAGTTGTAAATTAATTTTAACCATGGGTTCCTCTCATCAAATGGAACAACTATTTCATTTACCATTTTTCCAGATTCGGTTCAGGTAAAAAGTTATAAGCGTTTAAATATTTTATAATGTGCAAAGCCAGCCCTGAATTGTCTTCATGTGTTGAACACAGAAACACTTAAAATTCAATATCGCATTTTTATATGAAATTATCTGATGCTCGAAATTGTCGGAGAAATCTTTTTACTCACTGAACTCTGTTAAAATGGTTTCAAATTATCTATATGCTGCATTTTCGAAGAAAACTCTTCCTGGATATCAGAACTGACTCCAACTTGATTTTCATTGAATATCCACTATAAGATTATCCACATTATATTCTTCGCCTATTTTCACATCCCTTACATATCTCGATTGAATATAAGTATAATATCAATATCCAACTTACAACATTTATTATAATCTCTCTCAGAATCGAAAAAAACAATCTGAGATTCCGTGATTATTATTGTGTTCTCTATAGGCTTGTTTTGGTTGGCAATAGGGACGGTCCTAGAACCGTTCACACAGTCATTAATTGTAATTGCACCTAGGCGGCCTGGGCGAAATCTTTCACATGCTACGTTTTTCCCACTCTTTAGAACCGATTCGAAACTGTTCCTACTGCGAACCAAAACAGGCCTTATGCAAGTGACGACCTCGAATAGACACAGTTTAATAATATTTTATTACACTGTCACAGAAGCAGGCACAGAAATGTAATAATATAAGGTTAGCCACAGAATATATCGTTGGTCTAACCTTATAATATTACGCCGGTGGTAATTTATTTATTTGTTTACTCAATTCCGTATATCCAGATTAAGAATTTCTCTTCAAGAATAATTGGAATGAATAGGTCAAATGATACTTATAATTAATATTTCCCTTGTGCATACCAATATAATACAAACTTATAAGATTCAACTATGTAGTTCGAATAGAATAGTAGCGACGAGAGTTATATCTGTTGAAAATTAAGTTGATGAAATTTTGTTCCATATATTAGAGAAATCCTTAGAATGATTGTGCTGAATCGATGCAGTATGAAAATAAATATTTAGGTGACATGGATCACAGATAATTTAAAAGTTTCATATTCACTATTGGGGATACATAGATAAATACATATCATGGTAAACCTATTCTATTTCCCAAAAAAAACTACACTACGAACTGTTTGAATGAGTTGTAATTAAGTTATCCCGTTTTAAGAAGGTAATTATAACAATTTGGAAACAAGCGGGATTGAATTGAATTTCCACAAGTATCGACTTTTAAATCAGTACTCAGTCTATGCCTTTATTCGAGCATATCATCTGTGTATTCCAGGTTCAGATCGATAAAAGCAGGTGAATTTCTGTAATTTTTTTCATATTTTATGACATTCAATGAGGAATATCTTGAAAATGAGGAGAAATGATGAAGATTAATTTCATTTTCCAAAAGGATCGAGTTTTTCAAAAATGACTCAAAATAACCCTCATCTGCTTCCATTATGCTAATTTCTCAAAGTTTTTGGATTCCACCAGTCTATAACGAGTAAAAGTAGGGAACAACTGTTAAATGGAGATTATGTGCCGTAGTTATAGAAAACTTCAAACCAAAACTCATTGCTGAATAACCATGTCAAAGCTACAAAAGAAAAACAATTTTTTTTTTCAAATTTCAACAGCCTGTATCTTTTTTCTTGTGCCGAGTCTGGAAAAATGGTAAATGAAAAAAGTGCTTTAATAAATGAGAGTAATCCATCGTTAAATTTAATGAACAACTTAAAAAGTCACCCTGTATATTATATGGCATTGTTGATTAATGACTTCTGATTTGTTTAGATTATGTATTCACAAAGACTAAACATGGGCCATCAGTCTTGAAGATGGCACTGTTGTTAACGCTCTCTGCGATTGCATAGCAGGTTTAGGGGGGTTTGCTTTGCTCTCATGTGGCTGCAGTTTTATTCTCAATGGATAATACCATCCAAAAGATGGGGAATTTACATCGACGGAAAGAAGAGCTTTTCGTATGCCACAAAGTAATAAACTGCGGAGCCTTGAAGAGTTTTAGATTTAAATCTATCAAATCCCAAGCAATTGAATATATATATAGATTTTGGCTAATGTTTGGTTCCTTTCAAAGAAAGGTTGTGGAAGAGGCAGTATGCTTATTCATATGTCAAAGTAATCTTTCCTGAAGATCTGGACAAATATTTCACATAATAAAATCGAGAACCCAGTACATCTACCCCAGTTCTGTATTTTCTATGCTTACAGGAAGATGATAAAATGAATCCCATGACAGCCTGTGAGTCCGGCCATTGTCAAATTGAGTCGTATAACTTCATCTGTGTAGAATTATCGGAAATGCCAGATTCCCAGAATACATAGTGGGAACTGGATATGTACCCAATTTTACAGCCAAGCTCTAAATTTATATATTGTTGGAAGTATTGTTTTTTTTTCTGGAAGTCAAGCTGCGTTGGACAGGTCCAGTACGTGTATGGGTGACCTCTCTGGCTAAAAATTTGCTTTTCCAACTAGTTGTAATATCCAATTATACAACAAACTACGCAGTTGCAAAGGGTTTTGATGGTAGAATAGATAATACATTTTTTAAAGTAATCCAAAGTTTTCGAGAAAATTGATTTGGTATCATAGTGGGAATAGAAACTCTCAGGAAATTTTCATTCCCCTCTGAATGATAATATTAACCTTCTATCGATTCAGAGTAAATTTGAACACATTCGAAAAAAAATGTTGTCAATCAACACTACCGACAATATTGCGAAAACTGGATCCTGTAATTTATTTTTGTAATTTTTTTCCGTTAAATCAAAATTAATTCATTTTTTGGCTTAGCATAAGTCTCCAGTTTCACAAACTTCGAGTTGGCATAAACATTTTCCGGACACATCTTCAAGCTTTTCTCATATTTTATTAATCAAACTTACCGTGGAGGAACAAAGTCACAAAAATGAGATGGAAACTGATCATATTCATCCTGGAAATTAAAGTCAATACACCATCATATCGAGAAAAATTCAGTGTCCGTGCTTCTCGAACCGGGCGAGCGAAAAAGCAAGCGCGTGTTTTGTCGGAAAACCTTTCTGGAGAGGTGGCGTAACCTTCCACCCTGGATGAAGCCGCAGACTGTCGAGTGGAGAAGTCTCCACAAGAATTTCGAACATCAATTCGCTAACGAGGGTTACGGATGCAGCAATTGTGCTTCCCAACAACGTTGAGAAATGTGAACATTTGTGTAATCTTGAATATTTACAATAGTCCAGTCATATTGTGTTTTCGTTAGGAATGTTTTGGGGTAGTTTTGATTTCTTCCATTCTATACGTTTCTTGGGTACCTGCATGCGAATCTGGGATTTGCCAACATAATTTCGAAATCATTAAAGGATACTTTGTGAGGTGAGGTCATCACTAAATGGTCCTTTTCTGTATTTTCTCTCCCAAACTCTGAAAAATGGCTATAAAATAAAAAAAAATATTACTTATTTTGAAATTGCTCCTGCGTGAGTAACACGAGATATTTGTCAGAAGCAATAAATTGAACAATGTTGCCTTACAAGCAGTAACGAAACAACATCAACGATAACGCAACTATTTTGCAACGTTTCGAAATCTAAATCAGTCTCCTTCTGCAGACACCAATCGGAAATCTTCAGAATTATTTTTCCTCCTTCAGACACCAATCCAAATCTTCCGAATTATTTTTTTTTTGGTGATTTTTGATTGATGTCTGAAAGGGGAAAAATAATTCCGATTGGTGACCAAGAAGGAGACTTATTTAGTCTCCGAAACATTGCAAAATAGTTGTTTTATCGTTGATGTTGTATCGTTACTGCTTGTTAGGCAACATTGTTCTATATATTGCTTCTGACAAATATCTTGTGTTACGCAGCAGCAATTTCAAAATAATATTTTTTTTATAGCTATTTTTCAGAGTTTGGTAGATAAATCCCAGAAGAGACCGTTTAGTACATACATTCGTGATACAAAATTCACAAAATGGTCAAATAGCAATTTTTGGAAACTATCATCTTTTTGTACATACACTCCCTATTCAAAACTAAACTGCATGAATTCTCTGTCTATATTTTTGCGCGTATGTTCTAGGGAAAAGCGTGCATTCATCCCAAATGTCTGTAATTTTCGAATTTAATTAATCGACTTAACGGTTTCGGAGTTAACCTTTTGCTTTCAAACAGTACAGTTCTGATCGAATTGAAACTTGGCAACTAGTTGTGGAATGCCGTCACTAAATCTTGCAAAATTGCAAAATTTCGTATCGTATTACATAATTGAAAATTTGTGAAAAATTATTAAAAAATATTCTGTATCTGTCCGAAATCGCTGAACTATTCACCTAATTCTAAAGTCAAGTTTCAATTTTGAACACCATCGGTTTCATATTGATGGAGTTATTGAAAAAATATTGGAAACCGAGCAGTGTTGGGCGAGCCCAGGATCTGGACTGGTGATCGTTACCACGAAAGCTTTCGAACGGAAAGATATAGTGTCTTGCACTAATTTAATGAAATTTCGTGAGGATCATATGACTATTAAAAAAATAAGATATTCCTTATATAAAAATTGAATCAAGCACTGACGTGAAGTCAAGAGCTTTTGCGCGTATGTTCTATTGTCCATTCTCCTGTATTGGACACCCTTAATCGAATTTACCATGGTAAATTCGATTAAGGGTGTCCAATACAGGAGAATGGACATTAGGACATACGCGCAAAAGCTCCCGACTTCACTTCAGTGCTTGAACCAATTTTTTTTTCGTAATTTTTTTTAAATTTTCTAGGGGTACGGTTCTTAAAAAATTTTTTTTTTGTCATTTTTTTTTCAAATTTTCTAGGGCTACGGTTCTTTAACAAATTTAAACACGTCTTTATGTTGATTTTCTAATAATAAATACCAAACTTCAATTCGATCGAATCTTCATTTTTTGAGTTATCGAGGAAATAATATTCCAGGTGGGTATAACTCGGAAACCGTTAAACCGATTATGCCCAAAAAACTTAACTCTCCCATTCGGATACGAAACCTACCCGGAAAATTGCAAGTCCCTATCTCCTTTTGTTTGAAAGTTATCGAGGCAACGGTCTACCCATCTACTAAACTCACACAAGGCTGCTCGAATCTCCAACCTCCAACAATATTTAACCGATCGTGTTAAAACTTAAAACTTGGCAGTAGAGTTGGGTTCTAAAGGCTCTTGCAAAATTTCAGCAATTTCAGACGAATAGTTACTGATATATTGAATTTTTTTTTATTTTCAGTGATTTATTAAAAATTTTCCATAAATACTATCCTCACCAAATTTTGCAAGAATTTTCGCGTTGGCATTTTACAACTAATAACCATGTTTCAATTCAATCGGTTCAGTATTTTTCGAGTTAATGAGGAGATAAAACAACCACATTTCAGAAGCTTTTGCCGTATGTTCTATTGTACATTCTTCTGTGTTGGACACCCTTAATCGAATTTACCATGGTAAATTATGTTGTCCATTCTCCTGTATTGGACACTTAATTTGAATTTACCATGGTAACTTCGAATTAAGAGTGTCCGATATAGGAGAATGGACAACATAATTTACCATGGTAAATTCAATTAAGGGTGTCCAATACAGAATAATGGACAATAGAACATACGCGCAAAAGCTTCTGACTTCACGTCAGTGCTTGAACCAATTTTTTTTTTCGTGATTTTTTTGAAATAATATATGGGTGCGGTTCTTAAAAATTTTTTCTTCCACACTTTGGAAAATTTCAGTTTTCCCTGATTGAACATAGCAGAAGTGTTGTCACAACCAATCATCGCGTGCATGAACAATATATGGTCTGAAAGGGTTTTATCAATCGCAAGAGGATTGTATATAGTTTGAGACAGCTTTCTATATCCAGTATTCAGAACAAAAGATATTCATTATATCAGAACTACACGAGCTAATCTAAATCACCAAAAGTTCGATAAGTATATTCTCAATCTGCTTGAAAACACCGATCTTGATTATTCCAATATGAAAGAATCTTTACAATTACTTCAAGATCGAAGGTGTTTGTAATATTGGAGACTTCATGGGTAACATTAATAGCCCATTTTCTCCAAAGACGAACTGACTGATTTCCCGAAAACGTCTTATGTCTCAGTCAGAAAGTACCAATTCTCTGTCTGATTCGCACATCGAAATTTGCTTTATATCAACCCGTATTTTAGAGTTTGGCAAATCATTCCACAATGAAAAGTTGTTACAGCGCGCCCTACAATTTTCCGTCGTATTTTCCGATTGGTGCGGAAAATCTTGTTCGGCCAATAGAATAACAAACAATGCGCACATTGAAGGTTTCTTGGCACTTCAACAATACTTTTTTTGTGCTTCTACGAAGGAGTTCATGGACGGAGACATTGTTGTGAAGGATAGTCTTCCTTTTCCCAGCTTTCCTGGAAAGTTCCGGTCGGAATACACTAGATATTTTGTGATAATTTAATTGTTCCATATACAGGGTGAGTCTTTGACCACTGCATTAATTTCAACCAAAGATTCGTCTCATCAAATGAAACACTTTTTTCATTAACATTTTTCCAAATTCAGCTCAGGTAAAAAGATACAGGCTGTTGAAATTTTGAAAAAAAATCAGTTTTCATTTTGTAGCTTTGACATCCTTTCTTCGAATAAAATGAATGTTGGTGTAAAGTTTCCTATAACTATGATACATATTTTCCAAATATTAGATATTTTCTACTTCTACTGGTTTTCTAGTTATGGACTCGTGGATTCATAAAACTAAATGAAATTAGCATAAAGATAGCATATAAAGTTTTTCTTGAGTCATTTCGAGAATAATCCATCGATTTAGAACATTATATTTTTCTTCATCATTTCTCCTTAAACGCACCGTTTTCGAGATATTCTTCATTGAATGTTTTAAAATGGAAAACTCCAGAAATTTCACTACTTTTATGGATCCGTCCCTGAGCGTTGTAATCCCGAATCCAGCTGTAAACCACGTTACCATGCCTTATTCTCGTACGCCAACAATGTCATAGATAATTTATATGCGGGAGTGTATTAGCACATTGTGAAATCTTTAAACGCTTGTAACTTTTTACCTGAGCCGAATCTGGAAAAATGGAAAATGAAAAAAGTGTTTCATTTGATGAGAGGAATCTTTGGTTAAAATTAATGCAGTGGTCAAAGACTCACCCTGTATATCTATATTAATATGATGTTATTCCGAATTTGTCAGTTGCACTTGTAGTTAGAATTATATATTGTTGGCTATGGAATTTGAATGAGAAATAGTATCGTGTTATGCTATCCGATCTGGTACTACATTTGTCAGACTTTCTGTGAAAATTGAAGGCGAAATAGGATATAGGAAACATACCACCATATTTCATTTCTCCATTACAATTGTTGAATTTCAAATCCAACGAATTCTTTCAATTTTTCAACAAAACGAAATATCGAAAAATTCTGAACTGTAGTTATAAAACGAAAGACAAGTATTTGGCTTAGATTTCACAATATATTACTATGTTTTTGACATAGAATTGTGAAACCTAAGCTAAATATTTAACGATATTATGCGTTTAGTACAAAATAGTTAGTAACACGTTAATTGCAACATATATTTTAACAACGTATCATTATATTGTGAATTTAAGCCAATTATTTTCTTTCCTTCTATAATTTTTCAGAATGTTTCACCAAGAGATCAGCGGAAATTCAAAATCTTTGATACTGTAGTGTTCTGATTGGAATGAGCCCACGATACACGTATTCCCTGATCCATTACTATAAAGAAGCTGAAAAATATGCCTGTATATGTTCAAATAATTTCTCGAATATTAATTCATTTGAATAGTTCACCGAAAAGCAGTTTTTTATCCCTCCATAAAAATTTTACAGTTTACACTTCGAATTTTGTTTTCAAAATTCAAATGGCAATTGTTAACCAAATGATCTATTGTTTACTATACTTTCCCGCAGTCATAACTAGGGCTACCAACTGAGTTCGAACTGAAAAGCATGAAGTTGCAACGACCATGAACTGATATAGAACGATTCAGAATAGACTTTCCTGAGAAGATTCAAAATGAGATAATAGTTGAACCATAGAGGATTACATGAATCTGGGAATCTTATTGTGAATATTGGAGAAAATCGCAAATGGATTCGGAAAAGGTTTAAATTTATTTCAAAAATTCAAAACAACAGTTTGCCTATTAGATGAATTCAGCTGTGCATCAATTTTGTATGCAAGAACACTGTTATTCCAGACGGGGCAATAGTATACAGTGGCAGAAAAAAAACAAGGCTAAGGCTGCCATGCGAAGAGTTTCTAGACCAGCTCCTCATGAACATGTGGCTAACACTGTGAAGTCCGCAGAGATAAGCTAGGATATTGGTTCAAGGCAAGGGAATATTTTTCTTGGCTGATTTACTCTATAAGGCTCAAATCAGACCAGGAATTGAATACTTCTCTCACGTTTGGAGCTTAGCACACAAACATTATTTGCAACTTTTGGATTCCATAAAAAAACAGTATAGCTTATTGACTGCCTAACTATAAAAGTCAGCTGTTGGAATATCGAGGAAGGGCTGCCAAACCCTGCTTGTTTTAAAGGTATTATCACAGTTGATCTCTGTGCAGCTACAAGATAAATGCCAGCTGCTTCCAGATTCGCATGCAGTACTAGAGCTGCACAATTTACACATCCCTGACCATTGCAAACAACAACTCCTTGAATTTCCGTTAATCTTCCACCGTCATTCTCCCACCGTCATTCTTCCACCGAATTGGCAAGTTGTGGAACACGCTTCCATCTGATGTGTTTCCTTCGGAGTATAATCTTCAACAGTCCAAGATAAAAATAAACAGAACACAATCTTACGTTTGAGGCACCAACTAGAAGACATAGGTTACCCTTTCATTGGGGCTTCCAGCATATTACTAAAAAACTAATAACAGTTCCCACGGAATCAGACCTATCGGCTTGAAGTCCTAACAGATGTTGGGAGAAGGTTGTAGTGGCCACCCTAACTTCCTGCTATTTCGCCAATCGGGTACATTTAGGACGTTATGAGGAGAAAACTGGCGAAGTTGCTACATCATCCACACAGGCTGTAAGTTCTACAGCACTAGCTAATTAGAGGTTGCTGGAAACAATATCTCAAGATAATCTCTATGATCACTAGAAAATAAACAAGTGTAAGAGCCCATTATCAATTAAAATTTGATTTATACTTTATTTATGTACTTATCTTTTAGCTAAACCGTCGGATACAATTCCTTCTGTATTCCATTCTGAGACATCCTATGCAATAGGCATTCATGACCGTCAAAGTGCTGTTGACTTCATTAATAATCTGCACAAAAAACCGTCAGTGTGGTATAAGGATGGGGCCAAGTCTGACAGAGGCGTGTGGATTGAGATTTGTGGAATAGAACTACAACGCTCTATAACTATAAGGAGGCAACCCTCTGCCATACAAAGACAGATAGTGGCGGTGATGATAGGCTCATGAGTCTTCGAAAAGAAACTTCAAAGGAATGGATATTCATGGTTCACAGCCGAAGTTCCCTTATCCTGGGAATGCTGTAACACCATTGACCTGAGCAAAGACTACTCTATAGAGTTTTATATAGGGTGTTCAAGAATGGGATCTACCTCTCAATATATAAATTCCTACAGACTACTTCTTATCTTAACTGATATAGAAGGATATAATTTCCTCTATGAGCCACACAAGACTCCTTGTCGATTCCTGGGGAATGTATAGAACTCCAGACTGTTGATTCCAATGGAATCTTCAAATCCAATATTTCAGTCACCTACGATTAGGTATCGATAATGTCTCTGCCCTCAAGGTACAGCTACGGTGAAGTATCTCACTCCAAATCATGGATTCAGACTTTTCCAGTTCCAGATAGTTTTTCAGCAGAATGTCTCATTCGTAGGGAATCCTAGTGATTTTCTTCAGTCCAAAGAATTAGTCAATGAAGTTTGTCAATTCCAAGTGGGGGTTAAAAAAATAATTGCAATATATTTCTATCCTGGTGAGGTTTCTCAGCCAGATACGTGAAAGAACCAAAGTAACAGATGTTATAGAAAAAGTAGCAAGCCTAAAATGGCAATGGATCGGCCATGTGGCGAGACAGGAGCCAGACAGATGGACCCAGAAAGTGATACTATGGAGACCAAGAGGGACAACAAGAAGTGTGGGCCGACCTAAAAAGAGATGGATCGATGACGTCAGAACAGTGGTAGGAGGACAGTGGATGAGATTGGCAACAGATCGTATGGCATGGAGGAACCTGGAAGAGTCCTATATCCGACAATGGATGGGCACTGGCTGAAGAAGAAGAAGAAGAGAAAAAGACGTTTCTATGTTGAAAACAAGAAGCAAGTAAAAATTTTAGAAACCTCGCTTCGGGTGTATGGGCTACGCTGATCTGATAGTCCTAATAGTCAGAGGTAAATTCGCTGGCACCTTGTATGACTTACTACAGGAGGGCCTTCCAATTATCGAGCAGTGGTACTTGTCATTGGAGCTGAACAAGACCACAGTGATTCCGTTTACTCGGACAAGGAAACTTCCAGCTGTGAGATCCCTCTTTTCGAACCTAGATATTATAGAATGGAAGTCTGAAGTTAAATATCTAGGAGTAACACTAGATAGCAAAATTATATGGAATAAGCATGTTGAAATCACTGCTAGTGAAGCAATAATGGCTTTAATAGCGTGCAGAAATCTAGCCAATATGACTTGGAGCTGCAACCTCAAGAGACTGCGATGAATGTACGTCATGATTGTGAGACCCAAAATCACGTATGGGGCAGTGGTCTGGTATACAAAAATAAGCCAGAATAGTAACAGGAAAACTCTCGACAAAATACAAAGGTTTGCCGGTGTGTATATCACTGGAGCTATGGGAATCTGTCCTACCAAGGCACTTGCGAATATCACAAATCTCATACCTCTTTATCTCGTGATAGACAAAATGGCCCATGAAGCCATTCTCAAAATATCTAGGTAAAAACAGGTATTGAGAGTATTAATAACTAGAAATCCAGTTCCACTCTTACCAGGTACATTTCATCAGCCAATCTTCCTAGTGACTAAATGATTGAGAAAGTATGCATCGAAAAGAAATTCATTACGATGCTAAGTAGGAAGAAAGACTGGGACAGGGAATCCACCACCCCAGTTCTTAAAAAAATGCCAATAAATGGTACACAGACGGTTCAAAACCCAACATAGGAGCTGGCACTGAAGTATATGGGGCAGGCACTAAATACTCAGTATCCCATCCGGTCGACTTTCAGAAATCAGAGTTGTGATATAACAACCGATTCTGATAGTCAAGCTACTATTAAAGCTCTGAGCTCCCATTTTATCGAGTCTAAGCTAATATGGGAATGCCGAAGAATACTTGAAGTAGACAAGAATAATACGGTCACCTTGGTCTGGGTTCCTGATCTCTCGGGAATTAAAGAAAATGAGGAAGCCAATACACTTGCCAAGAAAGGAGCACGAACTCCTTTTATTGGCCTGGATGGAACTGTACTGTGGGGTAGGTAGATACACATACAAAAGAGAATTTCGGGTGAAGAAAGAAACTGAAAGAGGTATACTCTGGAAATTTCTCCCAGGAATGTATCACTCCAAAAAATTACTACGGGCTTGCAAAAACTGACGAGTGCAGATTCTGTGGGGTGGAGGATGAAACTCCTGATCACCTGATCACGGAATGCTTCACCACCTCGAACGAATCTCCTTGATGCCATCCCAGATACTTGAGTTCATCAGAAGGTTAGCTGTAGATGGTGGTGACATCGACAGCTCTCATGTGGGAGCATATTTACTTTTTGAAGTCACAGTGCAACGTTACCCACTACAACAATATACAATATAGTTGGAATCTCGCAGCGGCATATAATACCAAAATTTCCAACAACACTATCGAATATAATTCGGTAACGAATCCAACAAATTTTCGTGTTTCATTCACGGCGTTGGAATCGGAAAAGAAAATAATTATCTCCGAGATTCAACATATACAAATATTGGAAACGCGATGATGTACTCAATTCAGAAATGAATTGGTAGTTAAGTTTGGCGCATCGAAAAGTCACTAGATCTAATTGAACGCCTACAAATCTTCTTGATGCGATAATCTTCCTTCCTTCCTTTTCTCGAGTTTTTCAAAGAATCATTCATTCAACCAAATGATAACTTCCTCTTTATCACTTCGGGGGAAACGAGAAATTCCCGTGAACCTGGCGCGTCGCTTTTAATCCATCAAGTACGAAACGAGTTGAGGAAAATCGGACAGAAAAGAAACAGAACTCGCGAAATTCAGTATTAATATTCAGATGTGCCATCGTGTGAAACTCAAAACTAATTAAGAAAAGTATCCGTTTAATTGCCTTCTGCTCCTGCAATAATATCTTGTCAGTGGGAATTTCATAGCCGCCTGGATGCGTTAAATTAATGAAACGTCAACGCCTTCTCAGGCGGAACTCTCGACGAGCCTTATCGGACCGAGGTTGCGATAGCTGGATGAACCGATAATATCGCAGTTTTCCACGCTCATTATATTTTCCCTTTATTCGTTTTCTTATCGGGAGCTATCGATAAATAATAACCGTCGGGATGAATTACCACAACCTACTCTATAGAAAGCCTGCAACTTGATTAAATGGCAACATAGTCTAAAAAAGTACACTAAACGATAGTCCGCCATGTTTGTCAGCTTGTTTACTTCAATACCGCTTGAATAATTATATTTGAGCGTTACAATTTGTTGTATCCTGATTGTTTTATCAGGATGTTATGGTTCGAAGGATCAAATGTTAAGTCCTGATTTTTTTATCAGGATATAATCTTATTTTGAAGGACCAGAATTATACACCCTGATTGTTTTATCAGAGGGGTGAGTAGAGGGGTATACTTAACTTTAAACACCCAGTAGTAATCTCGTTGATTACTCCGTAAGTTGTTACTTGCAATGAGGTAACAATTACTACGATAAGAAGTGGTGAATCATTCGAACGCACTCTGAATAAAGAATTAACTGTATTTCCTTGTTACCGATACAAGCACGAAGTAATTATACAAATGTAATATTTATACAATTCAAAGTCTTCCTTCTATATGAAAATGTCGAGCAAGGAAGAAGTGACTACTAAGTTGCTACGACAACAAGGCAATGGTATTGTTGCGCGACAGATCAAGAATAGTAATGAATTCTTACAGTGTAATTGTATATAAACGACCAGATAGAAGGAAAATAGGAGGTTCCTCTATCTGGGTAAAAAACTGATGTGTTACAACAATACTCTCATTTGTCGTTTACGAAAGGGAGAAGAAATGCATACTATATGCACCAATGAGTGAACTTCTAGGATGTTTTAATCTTAGGAATTCAAAATCTCGAATTTCTCCCAATATCTGGAAACCTAACTTGCTTTCTGCATGTAATCTATCAGCGAAAGATGATAGATAAGTTTTCACAGATTCGGGGTCTCGAAGCGTCTAGATAAGAAGAATACCAGCACTGGGCAATGTGTTACCACTTCAGTAAAATAATGCATTTTAGCAATCTTTTACAGCAAATAGGCAATAAATCGCTCAACAAAGGTCGAAGCTTAACAAGGAATTATACTCGTAGCTATCTTTTCGTGAAAGTTTTATTTTCCAGGGTGAGACCACACATGGTTAACTCAAACCCAGTTTACCCAATAGACAAATATTCAAGTTTTACCCGCGAACTCCTTTGTTGAGAAAAACAAATTTGCGTTTCCCAAAATGTGACGTCATGGGACGTAATAGTATTGGTGAATAAGTGCAATACATGAATACAAGTGATTTATTGTCTGTGATTAAATAACCAGTGTGTAGTGAATTTTCTTGTGCATTATTTCTACTTAGGAGGAGTAGGTAATCTTGCATCAGGCTGATCTTAATGGGGACAAAAATATGTTATTATTCATCTACAACAATTGAAAATTATTTTAGCTGTTTCGGTATTCTAAAAAATGAATAGTTAAACAACTCAAAAAATATACTCGATCAAATTGAAGCTTGGTAACTAGTTGTAGAATACCGACATGAAGACGTATTTAAAATTTTATAAGAACCGTACCCCTAGGAAATTTCAAAAAAATTACGAAAAAAATATTGGTTCAAGCACTGACGTGAAGTCAGGAGTATTTGCGCGTATTTTCTCTTGTCTATTCTCCTGTAGTGGACACTCTTAATCGAGTGTCTAATACAGGAGAATGGACAATATAACATACGCACAGAAAGATATGTCAAGTGTTTAAAGACATGTGTGATTATTAATCATTATTAATTAAATTAAGGCTATCTACAATTGGATTGAATCAGGTTTGTTAATTAATTATAAAATTAGAATAAGCTAATATGTTCCGTTTATTACAGAGACTTCACTTCCAGTTGTTTCCAATTTTTATGGCAAGAGTTGACCCTACACTTTCACGTGGTTCTTGCTGAAAAATGAATTGAATGACAATAATTTCAATTTTTTTGTAAGTTTATTTTGTAGAAGAAATGCAGTTATTCAATTCATTAACCAAGTATAGGGTCTCATTTAGAATATCATTCCAGTGTTTCGAACATTTGAGAAAGAATCTTCAAAAAACTGTTTGATGTAATGAATTGTCTCACACATTTTCCGATCATGAACTTAATAGAATCGAATGTTTTTGAATTAAAAACTTTCAAAAATTCAAATTGTTGCACGCTTAAATAAAAAAATTTGAAAATTTCAACTGCGATGTTCAGGGAACAGAAAAAACTTAACTTAACTAAATCACATCCTCCCTATTCAAAAATGTTGAGGGTTGTTGCCACCCTTAGGTGTTTTTTTCAGAACAATGTTGTGATAGGAGTTCTTTCTCCCTAATACATAACTTGAAAATTATTTTTGGATTCCTCAAAACTCTTAGGTTCTTGAGTGTGGCGGTTCAATTGTCTGTTCAACATCACCTTTAAATGGTAAGTTCAATTATTACATTATTTCGTGAATAATGAACCGATTCTGAAAATTTTAACTGCGTTGTGTACAGGAGATAAATAACTTTCAAGCTAAACAACACTCGACATCTCTTCCCTATTCAAAAAATGTTGGGGGTTGATGCAACCTTCTTGGGGTGGGGATTTTTTCGGAACAAACTCATGATGGAAATTCGTCCCCCTCAAAACAGAAGTTGACCTGTTTTTTTTTAAATCT
The DNA here is from genome assembly GCA_937662695.2 of Halyzia sedecimguttata. Lineage (NCBI taxonomy): Eukaryota > Metazoa > Arthropoda > Insecta > Coleoptera > Coccinellidae > Halyzia > Halyzia sedecimguttata. The sequence continues at coordinate 63,705,584 of OW569415.2, read as the reverse complement.
TCCAAAATTCAAAAATTCTTCCTTTCTGAGTTCTGGGGGGGTTAAATTTTCGTTGGGACACCCTGTATAGGTACATTTACAAGAAATGTAGAAATGGTTAGTTAATGGTGAATGGAATCAGTGTTTTCACTATAAAACATCGTTCTCAAACCTTAGTTATAAAATCAGACATCTTGAACATTTCTTAACTTTCTTGTATTGAATGTTCTAGCGTATACCTTGAATCATCAACCATATGAATGAATTCTATCTATACGACCCCGCAAAACTCGAATACATAAGAATATCTCCGCTAAACCCTCCCTTCTCGTCTTTCGCCCTCGGATCCACGTTGAAAGCATCACTGAAACTAGCAAGATATAATCTCCATGCATTCTCTGCGAGTGAAAATGTCCGTCCGCTCAAAACCGCAAAATTGCTTTTTTCATTCAATTTGGTAAGTGCACTTTTTTGTTGCTTGACTAATTTCGGGTCGCTTAATCTCCAGAAGATACGGAGGGGATTCTAAGGGTGTTGGATCCCGAGGAAATCTATAATCGAGCACAGCAATCACCTTATCTTAAGTAATCCAGTCTTCGTCTTTCTTTTCGTTCGAATGCTGGGCCATTTGTGGGATCTACTGTTATTTCGGTTCATTTCTTTTCAATTTAAACGCTTCATCTCACCGGAGTTTCCTGGGTTCCGCCTCATCCTTGTAGATGATATTCATGTTTTTGTTTATGATTTCAGATGTTGACAAAATAAAATAAATTGTAAAAGAGCTGACGTAGGGCGTCAGAAGCTGAAGCGTAAACCTATCGAACTGATGTATATCATATCCCAAGAACTGATGAAGAATTGAGGAATAACTATTTGTGCAACCATTTGGGAAAAGCAATATTTTTCGTATCGAGCGTATTTCTGCGCAACAGGCGAAGCGAGCATTTGTTTTTGTGTAGGTTCTCATTAAAGCTCTACTTATTGGAGGTTGGAGGATATGGCTAAATGTGTAACAGTATTGTTCTATTGTGAATTTAAATTATTTGTTTTTTTCAGCCTCTTTCAATATTTATCGAAAAATTTAAATTATTTTTTTTTAGTGTTGATGAAAATTTATGCTATGTTTTTAATTTCATTTGGTGAATTTTGGATCATAAAATGAGATCGTGAAAGCACTCTCCATTTTTTTGGATCTTTTACGGTTATCGAGATACCCCATACAAACATCGAAATTTGCCAACCTGTACTGCTCAATTTCAGAGCCCTGAGGATGGTCTGAATATAGATCGAAACTGTCGGCATTTCATTAATGTAGTTTTCTTCAAACAAGGACCTTTAATTCCATTATGTCTTCCACTTAAACTTATAAGGTCGAAAATTTCTACAATAATCATATAGATACTGCTATGTCCGATTTAGAGATATAGATCCAATCGACTTCAAATCTAGAACATTACTGTAAAATAAGGTTTTGAAGGCTCTTGAAGAATTTTAACGTTATCGGACGGCTACTTAGTTTCTGAGGTACAGAACTTTTTTAAATATTTGTTTTTAATTTTCCAGTTATGGGATCCTCACAAAATTTTGAATAAGTCTTCGTGTCGGTATTTTTGAACTAACTACCACGTTATAATCCGATCCGATTTTTTTCGAGCTATTTGGCAAAAAAAATTTCAGATGGCTATAACTCTGAAACGACTCGGTGGATTTTGCCCATTAAGGAACTTAGCAGGCGCATTTGGATGCATTGGCGCATTTTCAACTATTCTAACTCATTGCGTTCGAGCGTAATCGTGTTGAGGGCCAGATATACCTTATCAATACAAAACTTCCCATGCAAATAAAGGTCTTTCAATAGGTACTAATACCCTCATTTGATGAGAATAGGTTTATCAGATACTGACGAGTGCAGATTCTGTGGGGAGGAGGAAGAAACTCCTCTTCACCTTGTTACAGAATGCCTCGCCATTGCAAGTCAGCGAAAGGAATGCTTTGGACAGGAAACTTGTAGGAGTGAAGACGTAATATCCTTGAAGCCTTCCCAGATATTGAGGTTCATTTATACTCTGGAACTGGAGGGCGAGCTGTAGATGGCGGGATGGTGAGAACAGCTCTGATGGGGGGCACAATAGATCTCAAGGTCGCGGTGCAACGTAACCCCTTATCAATAATAAATAATAAAATAAATAATTCCCTCATTACACTATGCCTTTTTCGTGCCTATTTGTCAGCCTACAGACTGCGCCTGAAATTTTGAAGAAATACGCATGCGCCTGGGACTATTTTGTAGACTGTTTCAGGCTTGAAAATAAATAGAACTGGTTCTATATGTTCTCCCTGAATCGTGGGGATTTCAAGCCTTTTTGTCGAAATTTCATGTCTACCAACGCTATATTTATCTGTCTGACTTGACGTCTCAACATATCCTAGTTTATTATATCCTTTGAAACGATCGTTCATACATTCAATAATAAATTCATGTTTATTACTCTGAGGACGTAAACTAACTAAACTCACGAAGGCCAGATAATCTGTGATAGCTATCCCCCGAGTGATATGAAGTTTTCACTAGTAGCCTAGTATCGCAGAGTACTTATTAATTTCGTTTTTGGAGAAATCGTTCCTGGAATTATAGTGTCTTTTTTCTGTATGTGAATTTGCACTCTATGTAGTAGCATATTAAACGATTCTTCAGACATTCCTAAAACACTATGGTATTGTTTTAAGAAGATACGAACAAAACAAGAACTTAAGGTAAATATGTCAATTTCTTCAATGTTTGCAGCTCTGGAATTACTGCTTGAAACAAGCGCGAAAAAAGAGCGGTGTAATAGTGCCATTCATTTGGGAGGAAATTCACCCAACAAATAGCCATGAAAATAGGCGCAAATATAGACGTGAAAAAGGCATAGTGTAATACGTAATAGTGTAAATTTATTATTTCGTGAATTGCTTCTGCGTTAAATCCACAAGATATTTATAGGAAGCAATATATTCAGAATTATTTTTGGTGGATAGCTATTCTGAAAACCGAACACAATATAGGTCACAATTTTCGAACTTTGGACCCATTTAGGTTTAATTGAATGGTGAAGGATATTTCTTCCACATTACAAATTTCAAATCCATTTTTTTTAAGGAGCAGTTTCATCATTAATTAATATCATTCTCAACTCTAACAATCTATTACTTTCGGAGATTTGATTTTTCAAAATTTCAATAATAATTCGTAATTTTATGATTGCAAGGTATGCTCTGATTGAAATTTCTTGATGTATGTAAATCCAACTCATGAGGTGAGTCATATACCTACGCTTGGAATTTAATTCTTTATGATGCAGTTCTATCAAACCCACTTACGGTGGGTTTCACAAAGCTTCGACAGCTCTTAATTGCCAAATCAGTGTGATTCTATGTCAATTTCCAGTTCATTTTTAATGCAACCACCGAATTAAATCTACAATTAAGCTAATGAAACATGAAAAATTAAGCTTCGTGAAACCCACCATGAAAAACCAATACAATGATTTGTTTTTTATATTTTTGCGCGTATGTTCTGAGGAACATCTCGTTATCATTATGCCAAAATGTCTGTAATTTTCGAATTTTTCGCCGAAAATGATCTCAAACGATTGAGTTCGACTTCCTGATCAAGAATTCGATGTCAAATTTCATTCTGTCCGGCCGGCCGGCCGTTGCCACGATAACTTGAGAACGGAAAGAGACAGCGACTTTCAGAAATTTTCAGGGTAGGTGGCGCATCCCAATAGAACGGACAAGTTCGTTAATGGGCATAATTTGCCCATCGGTTTCCGAGTAATAATTTTGTCTACAACCAATACTGATCCGATCGAATTAAAATTTGGTAAGTAGTTGTAGAATATAAACCTAAGAACTTTTGTGAAATTTTGTGAACATCGTATCGCCAGAAAATTCTAAAAAAATTATTAAAAATATTATTTACGTCACCATAACCTAAGAACGGAAAAAGACAACGACTTGAAATTATCAGGAAAGGTTGAGAATCTTGATGCGCCATTTGAGTTCGTTTATAGGCATAATCGGCAAAACGGTTTTGGAGTTATACCCATCTGAAATTTGGTTGTTATTTCCTCAAAAACTCGAAAAATACAAAACCGAACTAATTCAAACAGGTTATTAGTTCGACTTCCTGATCAAGAATTCGATGTCAAATTTCATTCTGTCCGGCCGGCCGGCCGTTGCCACGATAACTTGAGAACGGAAAGAGACAGCGACTTTCAGAAATTTTCAGGGTAGGTGGCAAAATTTTGTGAGGATAGTAACACTAGAAAATTCTCAAGAAAGCATAGAAAATTATTGAAAAAATTCAATATATCACAAACCATTCCTTTGATATCCCTGAAATTTTGCGAGAGCCTTCATAACCTAACTCTACTACCAAGTTCCAAGTTTGAACATGATCGGATCTATATTAATTGTAGGAGATCCGATCAGCCTTGTGCGAATTCAGTAGCTGAAAGGGTGAGCGTTGCCTCGACAACTCTCGAGAGAAAGGAGATAGGGACTTGCAATTTTCAGGATAGGTAGCACATCTGAATGGAAGAATTGAGTTCGCTGTTGACCATAATAGGCCCAACGGTTTCGGTGTTCTACCCATCTGGAATATTATTTCCTCGATAACTCAAAAAATATAGACTCGATCGAATTGAAGCTTGATAACTAGTTGTAGAATATCGACATGAAGACGTATGTAAAATTTTGCGGAGACCGTACCACTAGAAAATGTTTTGAAAATTACGAAAGAATATTAGCTATCTCATGATTCCTTGAGAACGGAAAGAAATAGCGACTTGCATTTTTCAGGGTAGATTACGCATCTGAATTCGACATTTAAGTTCGTTAACTAGCATAATCGGCCAAATGGTTTTGGAGTTATATCAATCTGAAATTTGGTTGTTATTTCCTAAATAACACAAAAAATACAAATCCGATCCAATTCAAATATGGTTATTAGTAGTAGGATGCCAACGCGAAAATGCTTGCAAAATTTCGTAAGGATCATAGCACTAGAAATTTTTAAAAAATCATTGAAAAAAAATTGATTCAAGCACTGACGTGAAGTCAGAAGTTTTTGCGCGTATGTTCTTTTGTCCAGTCTCCTTTATTGGACACTCTTAATCGAATTCACTATGGTGAATTCTATTGTCTGTTCTCCTGTATTGGACACTCCGAATATACCATGGTAAATTCGAGTAAGACTGTCCAATACAGTAGAACAGACAATAGAATTCACCATGGTAAATTCGATTAAGAGTGTCTAATAAAGGAGAATGGACAAGAGAACATACGCGCAAAAGCTTCTGACTTCACGTCAGTGCTTGAACAATTTTTTTTTTATTTGTGTAATTTGCAGTCGATATTGTCGTATGGATAATCAGAAACGAAGCTCTCAATATTTTGATCCCCATATTTATTTTTCGTTTTTAAGTACTTATAATTTGCTTTAGGAGAAAGGTTGAAGTTTAAAATGTTTTAAAGATATTTCATAAAAATAATGTTCATTTAAAGAAGAAGTCCCCATTCCTCCAAAAACACAATTCTGTAAAAATCCCGAATCATGTTTTCTCTAGGAGTATTCAATGATTGCGACAAAAGATAAAAATTGGGAAAGCTCTGTGGACAGGAGCTTTTTGGCGCTCTTGTTCAAAGAGACAAATTATATCTCCGAAAGTATTGGTTTCTCAGAGTTGGGAATCATAGCAATGGATTCTTATGATAGAACTGCATCATATGAAGCATTCATGAAGAAATTAAATTAAAAAAAGTGTCGTTTACAAAAATATGCTTAAAAAATTATCATTATAAAAAAGAACAATCTGCAGTACTTCAAAAATTGTCTTTAAAAAAAACTTTGATCAATCGTATCTCCCAAAAGTATTGGTTTTCAGAGTTAGGAATTATATCAATGGTTTCTAAAGATAGAACTTCATCATGAAATATATTAAATTCAAACATCATAAAAGAATTTAAATTCAACAAGAGTGCCAAAAATCATTAAGGCAAAACCATATAACCAATAACGAACTTATCCGAGATATTCATTCCTCAAATCTACTATGAAAACTATATTACATCAATTGAAACTTAGCCAATATTCCAGTTTTATTCATACTGGAAATATTCTGAACCCAATTTACCTGCCAAAGTATATATTTCCATCATCATATGGATTATCCACGGGCATTATACAGGGTGTCCCAAAAATACCACGCGAAAGTGACACTGGAGATAGATTGGCATTAGGTCTATCAGATAGCATCAACATGACCTCAGTAAAAGTCCGCTGGTTTTCGAGATATCACCACTGTTGCGTCCCATGACTTCACATGTTGGGAAGCGCTCATTTGTATTTCTAAACAAAGCAGCTCGCTTGTAAAACTTAAATGTTTTGGGTTAACTGGTTTATTTTTGCATGGGTGGTCTCACCCTTGAAATTAATATTTTCCACGAAAAGATAATTGCAAGTAAAATATCTTGTAATACTTCAACCCTTGTAGAAGTATTTATGACCTATTACCTGTGAAATATTGATAAAATGCATACAACAACTAACACATTGCCAGAGCTGTGAGTCCTTTGTCTAGATTCTAACCCATACAAAAATCTAGAATTTTCTGATTAGATCGCCACGGCTTTGGCTATTCACTAAATCGAGGGCGTAGATTCCGAATCTGTAATTAGTTTTTCCGTATCTCGATTAATTTTTGTAATATGGCGAAAAATCCGACTGATTAGTCCATTTTCCGGAGGCAGAGCCAGAAATTGCGGCTTTTTTCGTCATTGCTCCGAAACTAATCGAGATACGGAAAATCTAATTACAGATTCGTGATCTGCGTGCCCGATTTAGTGAATAACCAATTCCGCGTCGACCTAATCGGAAAATTGTAGATTTTTGTATGTGTTGGATACTAGAGAAAACTTTTTGGCGTTTGACGGATTCGCTCATTACCTAATATTTTCCGAACGGATAGAGATACAGAAAAAATTGATACATAAATCTAAACGTCGTCCACCGACCAATAATCGGGGAAAATTTGGTTATTGAGATGTGAAAATCATAGATTTGGGACGGGAAAGAAGAATTATCCTCCGATTCCGGGTCAAAAATATTTCTAAGTGCCGACCCAAAAAAATCGAGGTCGCTGATCACGAATATGCAATTAGTTTTTCCCTAAGTGGCGTACTTTGGGAAAATTTTCACTTAAAGTGATAAAATTGACGAAAATAGGTCAATTTTCGAACTTTCCGCCACCCAAAAAAATCGGAGTAGGGTGTTGCTGATTTTTTACCTCATATTTGGATCCTTTATCTATCGAATCATCCGAACAATAAATATCCAGGTCGTACGCTTCGGAAATTATGATTTTTTTCCCGAGGGTCTATTTTTCGGAAAATTCTTTCCGCGATATTTTCTCGGAAAATTTTTGTAATAAATATCTGATGGTAGATTCAGAATCTACGGCCCCGAATCTATAAGAATAAGTACCCGTTTCATAGTTTTGCGTCAAAAAATTTTTCTCGAAAAATGGGATTTTTTTAAGGCTAATGTATTAAAAAATTCGATTAAGAAGAGCAAAAGCTCCTGATTCACGTCAGTGCTTGAACCAATGTTCTATTGTCCATTCTTCTGTATTGGACACCCTACCATGGTAAACTCGATTAAGGGTGTCCAATACAGAAGAATGGACAATAGAACATACGCGCAAAAGCTCCTGACTTCACGTCAGTGCTTGAACAAATTTTTATATTAGCCATCAAACCTTTTTAATTCTTCATAATCATTACAAGAATGTCTGTCGATATGGAATATGGTAATAATTTGACATTTGAACACATCGTTTAATGCATAATCAATTTCAATACTTTTGTCACTCGTTGATGAGATGAGATATCTGAAATTATAGATAAACTCTAAATATTCCATTCAATATTGAAATATTAAAATTAAATTTCCACTTATTCATTTGTATTTCAAGATAATGAACGTTTGAAGCTAATGATTCATGTAAATTGTCTGTGAAAATTTGTTTTCATGGGTTAGGGGAAAAGAGTTATTGTGAAAATAAGATTCATTTATTTAGATACCAATCTATAAATTGTTTTATACTATCTACTAAGGGCCGATTTATTCAACCTCTCCGTAAAGTATTCGTCAACTATGTGCTCGTTGAATTTACTGATCCCCTTTAAAGTGAACATTTACAGATTACTTTCCTTTCGGTAAGGCTACTTGACAGTTTACAGGTCGTAAAATATATCAGCCCTCAGTGAACAAAAAATTTGTATACCTCACTGAAGCCGTAATACAAACAAAGGAAATAATTTCGAATAAAACTCTATTAACATATTCGATTATTTACTTCAAGAGAGATCAAGAATAACATTCATTTTGAAAATTCAATACTACATCAAGCAGCATGCAATACATTTTTTCGAGTTTGGACCACTGCTGCCCACATAATCATGGAGGATTCGTGAAACACTGCAGGGAGGATAAATACTTGTATATAGATTATTATTAAAATATGATAACTGACTTTCTCCGTTTCCTTATATACTACTTCTCGTTGTAAAATATACTTGGATTTTCCTCCGCAACACTAGGATACATCATTTTCAAAGTTAGCGTTGAATTATCAAGCCATTCTATTATAATATTAGTAAAATCTGTTCTTCAGAGGTATTCATTGTTAAGCATGCTAAGCAACAAGCATTTAAGAAACATACACCTGAAGTTCCACGGGAAAACAATATACATAATATATACCTACACACATGTTATATTGCATCGCCTTCTACTCCTATATTTTAAAATATTCTGCAATTAGAAAAATTAAAATGTTTCGTTAAAAATGCCTATTATATAGGTACACGCTGGCATCCAAACACCCTGATGATGGATCGTAAGAGACCCATGATATCAGGAAAACAGATTTGTTTGAATAGAAACACTAGATTTTCTTCTTGGCTATTCCACTTTTGAACTTTAAAAATTTTAGTGTTCATGTCATCTTGGTTGCCTCTTATCAATATTAAATTTTCTCATGAGATATACTTAAGCTTCACAAATATTCAATCGACTAAGTTCCATATACCTTGTTTTTAAGAATTCTATCTGCAGTAACTCCAAGAGTAACTCATGCATTCTATTTGTCGAAAAGCATTACTTTTTTGCTCTACGTCAACTGGACCTTAATTCATTCCAACCTGAAAGGAAATATTAAGACTTGGATTTCTCTGAGTAAAGTAATTCATTCAATTCACTTCTATTACTTACTGCTGATTTTTAGCCAGAAATCCTGAAGGACATATACCAGATATCTTCTTTCTGAACAACTTTTCCACAGTTCTCCATAATTTGGAATTTCTTTCACATACGTAAACAATATTTCTAGATTCCTCCAATCTTCAAATACAAGGTAATCTCGATTATTTTCAACGGAAGGAATACTCGTTCGTACTTCGTGGATTGAGAATATTTTGTTTACGTTTCAGATTTCAGATTCGATGTTGAGCAAAGATTATTCTCTTTAATCTTTGATGTTGAGGTTAAAACGGGGCGCATGCGTAGATCAGAATGTAGTTTGTAGTATATCCATTAATCATGAATCATTCTCAAAAATACCACACAAGCAATTTACCGATCACTGCTAATATTTATTATTTACCAGAAATTCATCACAAATCGAAACTATTCAAATTAGAAATGTCAATTTTTACATGACTAACCCGGACTTAGCCATTTAACCCTGCTATTTTGCCGGGTTAGATTTTTATAGTTTTAACCCAGGGTTAGGCTCTAACTCTTGAAGGTGCAAGACCTATTATCAATTTAACCCTAGGTTTAGAGTTAATCCGGATTTAATTAGATAACCCGCATTCGTGCAAGTGGGCCTTAGTGGCCTACATGGCCTAAAATTCCTCTCTACCCATCACAGGATTTAATATCCACAAATGAGCCTCTCACCTTACAAGATCAGAAGCCTTCAGCAAAATTTCAGCCGATATCATATTAAAAATAATACATAACCTTTCAAAAGTCCCCTCTCGCAAATATACTCCTCTGAAGGCACATGGATCTCTTGAAGAAGAATCGCCTTCTCTATTTCTCAAAGATATTCACTCTTGTTCATAGAAATCCCTTCAATATTTAGTTGCCTCCTCCTAAGGAGGATCTCTTTCAAAACCAGGTCTGACCACTAATGTAGGGCTATCATCTCCCATAGATTTGTGATGAAATAAGACGATTATCCCATAATATACGAGCGAAAATATGTCATCATGACATTCATATATTTATTTTTGAAGCTTCTCGCAAAAATACGACCATAGACTACATATTATCATACGACGATTCCCATCCGCTACACGCTACACTTGGCTACCACTACGCAACCAAACTCACAAAAGGCTGCCCGGTTCTCCAACAATATAGATCCGATCATGTTCAAACTTGGAATTCTGCAGTAGAGTTAGGTTCTGAAGGCTGTTCCAAAATTTCAGCCATGCCGGACGAATAGTTTATGATATATAGATTTGTTTTCAATAATTTTCAACTATTTTTTTTTTTAATTTTCTAGTTATACCATCCTCACGAAATTCTGCGAGAATTTTCGCGTTGGCATTCTTCAACTAATAGCAATGTTTGAATTCAATCGGTTTTGTATTCTTCGAGTTAATGAGGAACAAAAAACTACCAAATTTCAGAAAATTTTAGATGGCTATAACTCTAAAACCGTTTGGACGATTATGCTCATAAACAAACTCAAATGTCGCATTCAGATGCACAACCTAACCTGAAATTTTCAAGCCGCTATCTCCTTCCGTTCTCAGGTTATCGTGACAACAAAAATATTTTTTAATAATTTTTTTATAATTTTCTAGCAATACGATTCTCACAAAATTTCACGAACGTGCTTAGGTCTATATTCTACAACTATTCACCAAGTTTAAATTCGATCGGATTTATTTTGGTTGAAATCAAAATTATTACTCGGAAACCATTGGGCCGATTATACCCATTAACCAACTTGTCCGTCGTATTGGGATGCGCAACCCACCCTGAAAATTTCAAGTCGCTGGCTCTTTTCGTTCTCAAGTTATCGTGGCAACGGCCGGACGGCCGGACGGCCGGACGGCACCACAGAATTAAATTTCACATTTGGGCAAAACTATAACGCGTATGTTCCCCAGAACATACGCGCAAAAATTGCCAAAATTCGACCAGTCTCCGATTTCGATGCAAATTACGTCATTTACTAATTCGGGGCCGTAGATTACGAATATATGATCGGATTTTTCATTAGAGAATTTTCCGCGGAAATACCGCGAAATGAGTTTTCCGAAAAACAGACCCTTGGGAAAAAAATCATAATTTCCGAATAGTACGGCCTGGACATTTTCTGTTTGTATTATTCAGTAGATAAAGGATCCATATATGACGGCAAAAATCAACAACACCTTACTCCGATTTTTTTGGGCGGTGTGAACCACCAAAATTGACCTATTTTCGTCCATTTTTTCACTCTAAGTGAAAATTTTCATAAAGTACGCCACTTAGGGAAAAACTAATTGCATATTCGTGATCAGTGACCTCGATTTAATTAGACACGAGCTCCGTATCGATATACCATGAAAACTGGAGATTTTTAAAAAATACACTAAAGTGGTGATATCTCGAAAACCAGCGGACTTTTACTGAGGTCATGTTGATGCTATCTGATAGACCTAATCCCAATCAATCTCCAGTGTCACTTTCGCGTGGTATTTTTGGGACACCCTGTATAATCATTTTAAAAGTATAATATCATTCATCCCCTTAATTCTACTATAGCTGAGGTTATTTCATTGGTCATTTTGCATTCAATTTTACTTTGTTCGCTATAACAGGAAGGGTATTTTATATCAAGAATAACGAACCAGATAGAAAATTTGAAATGTCACTTAAAGCAAATAAGAGGCCATGAATGAACACAGATCATATAATAATTCATAAATAATTAAGTACAGCCAATGAACTCTATCCTAACGTAGTATAGTTATATGAGTACAGCATTCTGTGAAAACATAGAGGCTCGCCGGACCGGCCGGACAGAATCGATTTGGACCACGGATTCTTGATCAGTGAGTCGAACCAAATCGTTTAAGACCATTTTCAGCCAAAAATTCAAAAATTACAGACATTTGGGCAAATTGATAAGCACTCTGTTCCGAGGAACAACAGCGCCAAAAATGCAAAATGCAGTGCAGTCTAGTCGATGGGAAGAAATCTGGACTCTTCGCGGTTCCAGGACCTCATATTGAAAATAATAGGCCAAAAAATAGGACTGTCAGGCATAAGTTAGTACTATTAAGATCGGTTTTAGCCTCGATCTACACCTGTTTGCTACTCATACCGTGGCCTGTGATATTAAATTTCCAAAATATAAAGAAATCCATGAAACAGAACCAAATTATAATGAAGATGCTGAAATGAAGCCTCCCAGTATCAACTTTCTAACCTTCTAATAGAATCCATGTCAGGAAAAGAATCGGGTTCATCTCGAAGATCCCCATACTGGGCTAGATTAAAACCGAAGCGCAGTATTATACTATAACTTAACGCCATCTCGCGTCCGTCTCATAACCCAAGAAGTAAATTCATACGGCTGCGAAATTAAATTTTAGAAAAAGAATAGCGTGGAGATTTAGTACTCGACGAGATTAAAGAAAAACTCATCAGGCTAAAGGATATTATAATACCTGTTTCATGCATTTGCGGATTACAGGGCACCGGTTAGGATGATGTAAGAGAGCGTAAATGTTTTCCTTAATTGTGTTCTTGCTGTACCTTTCACCCGCACTAGTTTGCATAAATGGATATAAAGTTAGATATATATTACATTTGGATCGCTTCGTGGTTCGGAGTTATTACGGGAAATTTGTCTTTCGGGAATTGCCTGATGAATACATTTTGGTAGATTTTGACAGCTTTTGCTTCAAGTTGGTGGGAAGTTTGTTAAACATTATGTTGGCTGACTTAGCAGGGGAGATACATGGAATAAGTTATCATGAGTGGATGGAGGAAATTTATTATGAGTCTTGACTTTTAAACCGACAGGAAAAACGTTCCCAATTTCACAGGAAAGTTTATTATTTATTATTCAAAATGTATTGTTTCTAATACTTTCGAAGTTATGATTATTCAAAATTTCAATAATGAATCAATCGTACTTCTAAGGTTTCACAGAACGTTATAATTATTCTATGTATAAATTAATATATGATCTGTGTTTATACTCGTACATGGCATCTTAATTTCCTATATGAGACGTCATGTCAAATTCATTTCAGCCATCGTAAAATTATTAGGATTATGATATGATATTATACTTTTTGGTGGTATTTTAATTGCCGTGGATAATCCATATGATAGAAATATATATTTTGGTAAGTTAATCAGATTGGGTTCAGAATATCTCCAGTTAAAACAAAACTGGAATATTGGCCATGTTTTAATTGATATAATATAATTTTCGTACTTCCGGGCCTAAAGTGACAACTTCACTCCCTTGTGACAGGTACTAAAGTGTCACATTTAATCCCTCCGGGATTAAATATTGACGAAACTCCCGGAACGATTAAATCACAAACAAACGAATTTAAGGGATATTTTATTGAAAATATAATTAATTAGAATGGTAATAAACGTTAATATTCAAATTAATATTGTGACAGTTCGTCATATTGACCAGTCTTTCCTGGGTTAATGCAGCAGGTAACTGACTAGTAACAGATAGGTCCTTTTCATATTGAACTGGTGTTTGTTTCGAAGATCCTGCGGAAACAGGAAGCGAGAATGAGGACTGTGGCATAACGATAGTGGACGAATCGGCGACTTGACCAAATATTTTATCTGAAATTTTTTGTTTATTTTTAATAGACGATTCAATATGTCCCTCGGCCACGTTGGAGGATTTCCATCCTCCATGTCTCTTCAGCACGTCTATTGTTGCTCCCGAATCAGCTAACAAAGACGCAGATGTGCGTCTAAAACAATGTCCCGTATAAGACGTCGCATTTTTAATTTCAAGAAAGCTGCTATTTGCCGTGGAAATGTACCAAACATGTTTTTCCTAATACTCGCGTAGTACATTCTTTGTTGATGTATTGAACAAAAAATTTTGAATGAGGTGTCCCTGTCTTTCGCAATTCCACATATTTTCGAAATATCGCCACAAAACTGATGGCACTGTTTTCTGAATTTTTGATCACAAAATTTCGGTCAATTTTATTTTTGGTGTTTCTAATCGCAATTAGGAAGGAATCGCCCAAATCTCTCACATCGTCGATTTCTAAATCAACCAACTCTTTTCCACGACAAGCTCCCGCAACGCCCAAAATAAGTGCAACCTACAAAAAAATTGATTTCTTAAAATTTCTGAATATAAACACATTTCCAAATTTACCTTAAGCATTAAATATTTATCATCCGGAGCCTCCCGTAAGAACTGATCTACCTGCTCAGACGTGAGAATTCTTGACTTCTTTGGCTTAAATCCCTCATTTCTTCTCTTCAAAAAAGCTAATAATTTTGGAAATTTACTTATATCAATATCTTCTCTAATGTTAATAACCGATATCAGCATTGAGTAATGTGCCCAGAGAGTTGAGGCACAAACCGCTTTTGATTTATCATTGAAGTAGACTAATAGCGCATTTTCAGTAGGTTGTCTCACATTTTTTAAGCGGCACCACTTTTTAAAAGCATCTTACTGCTGCTCGTATAGTTATCTAGATTTCGGTGGTAACAATTCTTCACCTACTTCGGCTGCTCTTTTATCAATATCAGATACACCTTCTTCACTCATGATACCAATAATTATCAATAACAATGTTTCTTTACAATGACACTAGTAATGACAATGTTTCTAAATTATAATTGTCACAACACAATGTTACTATGGTAACTTATTTTAAAGACAGTTTATTAAATGAGTTGAAGAGAGAAAAAACTGATTGAAATTATTGAAATAATTAATAAAATCATACCGGAAGTACGAAAAGTATCGTATATACCTTGCGACTGAAGTACATTTAATCCTTCAGGTAAATTATGGCCCTCCCTGCGGTCGGGCCATAAACTCTACCTTCAGGATTAAATGTACTACTTCAGTCCCGCGGTATATAATATACTATTTCGTACTTCCGAGCCTAAAGTGACAACTTCACTCCCTTGTGACAGGTACTGAAGTGTCACATTTAATCCCTCCGGGATTAAATATTGACGAAACTCCCGGAACGATTAAATCACAAACAAACGAATTTAAGGGATATTTTATTGAAAAATATAATTAATTAGAATGGTAATTAACGTTAATATTCAAATTAATATTGTGACAGTTCGTCATATTGACCAGTCTTTCCTGGGTTAATGCAGCAGGTAACTGACGAGTAACAGATAGGTCCTTTTCATATTGAACTGGTGTTTGTTTCGAAGATCCTGCGGAAACAGGAAGCGAGAATGAGGACTGTGGCATAACTATAGTAGACGAATCGGCGACTTGACCAAATATTTTATCTGAAATTTTTTGTTTATTTTCAATAGACGATTCAATATATCCCTCGGTCACGTTGGAGGATTTCCATCCTCCATGTCTCTTCAGCACGTCTATTGTTGCTCCCGAATCAGCTAACAAAGACGCAGATGTGCGTCTAAAACAATGTCCCGTATAAGACGTCGCATTTTCTAATTTCAAGAAAGCTGCTATTTGCCGTGGAAATGTACCAAACATGTTTTTTCCTACTACTCGCGTAGTACATTCTTTGATGATGTATTGAACAAAAAATTTTGAATGAGGTGTCCCTGTCTTTCGCAATGCCAGATATTTTCGAAATATCGCCACAAAACTGATGGCACTGTTTTCTGAATTTTTGATCACAAAATTTCGGTCAATTTTATTTTTGGTGATTCTAATCGCAATTAGGAAGGAATCGCCCAAATCTCTCACATCGTCGATTTCTAAATCAACCAACTCTTTTCCACGACAAGCTCCCGCAACGCCCAAAATAAGTGCAACCTACAAAAAAATTGATTTCTTAAAATTTCTGAATATAAACACATTTCCAAATTTACCTTAAGCATTAAATATTTATCATCCGGAGCCTCCCGTAAGAACTGATCTACCTGCTCAGACGTGAGAATTCTTGACTTCTTTGGCTTAAATCCCTCATCTTTTGTCAAAGATTGAACAATAGCACCAAAGCTTATGCCACGGGGCTATACCACTTCTTAAATATGCGTACTATTTTTCTTCAATCCTCTCGAAATTTGACAACTGACATCGACAGTATTGTGGTCTGATATTTTATTATTTGTAAATCGATCATTATTTTTTATAACAATGCCTCAGGAACTTCTTGGATCAGTATTTTCCAAATATGTGGATAGGTAGAGGTGGACCACATGTATGGCCCCCTAGATCTCCGGGATTTCAATCCTGTCGATTATTTTGTTTGGGGATATTTGAAATCTGTAGTTTATGCTTCTGAGATTAGAAGTGAGGATATTTTCTTGCAACGTATTGAAGTTGCCTGCAATAAGATCCGTAATGATCCAGAAGTGATAAAAAGGCTACAAGACATAATTTGAATAGAGCAAGAATGTGCATCGAGAAAACGGTGGTACTTATGAGTAACTTTCATGATTTCTTTCAACTGTTTCACTTATTCATTTATTTGTTTATTAATTTTCTCACCGTTGATCATTTTGAACAAATTATTCAAAATCCATATTTTTTGGGGAATGCTACAAATAATTTATTAAAATATCAACAAACACAAATTTTCGATCTATGCAATTGACAATTTTTCGAATCCAATATTAATGTAAGATATTTTTGAGAATTTAACTATCGAATTATATCATTCGACAAGAATTTTGAAGAGACAAATGTCGTGCGGACACTGAAATCTACTGGTCCCCATGGAAAAGTCTCTGCTTTTTCCGAAAATTATGATCAAATTTCAATATTCCTTCATAGCTCAGCTTGCGAAAAGTTCTAAATTTTTCTAGTTCAAAGCTTAATCGATCCACCCATGGAGGTGTATTTTACGTTCCAAATATCAACTTATGCTACTTGGTGGTTCAAGAGTTATAAGCAATTGAAAATATTGGCGAATACATAAATCACCCTGTATCTCGGCTATGGACATGGAGCTGATTAGAGCTATCATATATAAGTTTTTCGTACTCGTCTAGAGTAGATCTACCTCGGGTTAACGTATGTTCATTTTCCAATGAAACACCCTGTATATGAAGCGGCAACATAAGAATATTTCAAAGCCAAGTTCATATCTAGCCACATTTGAAAAAACGGTTTTATTTTGATTTTAATATTTCACAAGCTTTTCAGTTCATCGGACAAGCATGTTCCATTATTCACGCCTCACAGTTGAGTATGAATAAAGAAAGCCTTAACAAATGGACAAATGCATTGAGCATCAAATGCATTCAAAATTTAAGATGAAATAATTCCAAACTACAGAGCTGACCGAGCAGAAATCCTGTAGTCTATCAAAATTACTGCAGCACGCCCTTCACTCAGAACATGCGCGCAATAATAATTTTTCAATTCTCTTGAAATTATTTCTGTGTCAGATTTCAAACCAAAGATACTTGTCAGAAATAATTTATTGGACAATGTTGCCTATACCAAAGAATAAAGAAACGACACCAACGATAAAACAACTTTTCTGTAACGTTTCAGATACAGTAAGCGAAATTATTCAGAATGATGTGTCGTTGAACACTCATTCTGAAATTTATTGTACTGGCAGTCTTTGAAAAAACATAGAAATAGAGTTTCACTTCACAAAGAAATTTCAAAATTCTAACTCTTCCTTCAAAAAATTCATCCAAATATGGTTAATTTCAACTGAGAAATTTGCAAGCCTTTTTGGCGCTCTTGTTCCTCGGAACAGAGTGCTTATCGATTTGCCCAAATGTCTGTAATTTTCGAATTTTTCGATGAAAGTGGTCTACTCACTGATCAAGAATACGCAGTCGAAATTCATTCAGTCCGGCCGGCCGTAGGCACGATAACTCTCGAGCGGAATGAGCTAGACAGTTGAAATTTTCAGAGTAGATTTGGGAGATAATTATCTCGGACAAGTTCGTTATTGGGAAAAATCGGACAGATGGTTTCAGAGTAAAAAAAAAAATTTTTTTTTCACATAACAAATTCCAAATTAAACTTTTTTCAATATGCAGTTTTACCATAAGAATCCATTGATACCATTTTTAACTCTAACAAGCTAATACTTTCGGAGATATGATTTTTCAAAATTTCAGTATTTCTATGTTTTCACAGAATGATATAATTATTATATCTATGAATTGTTATAATGTCAACTCATTTTCCTGAGACATGACATTGTCTTATTCATTTCAGCAATCGTAGAATTATGAGAAGTATAATATGATATCATAATATTTGTTGGTTGATATTTTCATGCCGATGGTAATCCATATGATGATAGGAATGGTAATGGTATGTTTATAATATTGAGTTCAGAATATCTCCAGTAAAAACAAAACTGGAGTATTGGTGTATAGGAGTATCGGAGTGGATTTGAGGAAAGAATATATATTATCGTTCATCATAGAATTGAGGAATGAATATCTCGGATGAGTTCGTTGTTGGGTAGAATTCGTCTATTAGTTTTGGATTGATAATTTTTGGCACTCTTGTTGAATTAAAATTCTTCTATGATGTTTGAATTCAATTTCTGCTAAGATGAAGTTCTAAATTTCAATAATGAATCGTACTTCTATGTTTTCACTGAATGATATAATTATTCTATCTAAGCTTTATTATATGATGTGTGTACTCGTACATTTGATCCTGTTTTATATGAGAGAGTCAAATTCATTTCAGCTATTTTAATTTGGTTTCTTCCATGGTGCAGTTCTCATTCTCAGATTGCTCATTTAATCTAGATAAATGAACTATTATTTGAATTGAATTTCCTTTATGATGCAGTTCTATCATAAGAATAAATCGATATAATTCTCAACTCTGAGAAACCAATACTTTCGGAGATATAATTTGTCTGTTTGAACTAGAGCGCCATCAAGCTCCTGTCCACAGGGCTTGAACCAATTTTTTGTAAAAGTAATATTTTCTAGGGCCAATTAACTCAATAGACAAATATTCACGTTTTACAAGCGAGCTCCTTTGTTGAGAAAAACAAATCTACGTTTCCCGAAATTTGACGTTATGAGACGTAACAAATGTTTTCTAATTATTTTATTTTTTACCCTTTTGCTCAGAATCATTTCATAAATCAGAAAAAATGTTTTTAAATCTATGAGAAAAATATTATTCAACATAATTTTTGCGCGTATGTTCTGGGGAACATACGCGTTATAGTTTTGCCCAAATGTGAAATTTAATTCTGTGGTGCCGTCCGGCCGGCCGTCCGGCCGTCCGTTGCCACGATAACTTGAGAACGGAAAGAGCTAGCGACTTGAAATTTTCAGGGTAGGTGGCGCATCCCAATACGACGGACAAGTTCGTTAATGGGTATAATCGGCCCAATGGTTTCCGAGTAATAATTTTGTTTTCAACCAAAATAAATCCGATCGAATTTTAAACTTGGTGAATAGTTGTAGAATATAGACCTAAGCACGTTTATGAAATTTTGTGAGAATCGTATCGCTAGAAAATTATTAAAAAATTATTAAAAAATATTTTTGTTGTCACGATAACCTGAGAACGGAAAGAGATAGCGGCTTAAAAATTTCAGGTTAGGTTGTGCATCTGAATGCGACATTTGAGTTTGTTTATGAGCATAATCGTCCAAACGGTTTTAGAGTTATAGCCATCTGAAATTTTCTGAAATTTGGATGTTTTTTGTTCCTCATTAACTCGAAGAATACAAAACCGATTGGATTCAAACATGGTGAATAGTTGTAGAATATAGACCTAAGCACGTTTCTGAAATTTTGTGAGCATCGAATCGCTAGAAAATTATTAAGAAATTATTAAAAAATATTTTTGTTGTCACGATAAACTGAGAACGGAAAGAGATAGCGGCTTGAAAATTTCAGGTTAGGTTGTGCATCTGAATGCGACATTTGAGTATGCTTATGAGCATAATCGTCCAAACGGTTTTAGAGTTATAGCCATCTGAAATTTTCTGAAATTTGGATGTTTTTTGTTCCTCGTTAACTCGAAGAATACAAAACCGATTGGATTCAAACATGGTTATTAGTTGTAGAATGCCAACGCGAAAATTTTTGCAGAATTTCGTGAGGATGGTATAACTAGAAAATTCAAAAAAAAATAATTAAAAATAATTGAAAAAAATTCTATATATCATAAACTATTCGTCCGGCATGGCTGAAATTTTGGGAGAGCCTGCAGAACCTAACTCTACTGCAGAATTCCAAGTTTGAACACGATCGGATCTATATTGTTGGAGAACCGAGCAGCCTTTTGTGAGTTCGGTAGGTGGATGTGAATCGTCGTATGATATGTTGTCTATGGTCGTATTTTTGCGAGAACCTCCAAAAATAAAATATGAATGTCATGATGACATATTATTATACATATATATTCATGGTAAAATCGTGTTATTTCATCACAAATCTATAGGAGATTAGATGATAGCCCTACATTAGTGGTCAGACCTGGTTTTGAAAGAGATCCTCCTTAGGAGGAGGCAACTAAATATTGAAGGGATTTCTATGAACAAGAGTGAATATCTTTGAGGAATAGAGAGGCGATTCTTCTTCAAGAGATCCATGTGCCTTCAGAGGAGTATATTTGCGAGAGGGGACCTTTGAATTTTGCAGAAGGCTTCTGATCTTGTAAGGTGAGAGGCTCATTTGTGGATATTAAATCTCGTGATGGGTAGAAAGGAATTCTAGGCCAGTTTTTCTATCACTAATGAGAATATATCTTTATGTAATAACGGGTGATTTTCTGAGAGCTTTTGGATTTGATTTGAAAAAAATTGGTTCAAGCACTGACGTGAAGTCAGAAGCTTTTGCGCGTATGTTCTATTGTCCATTCTTCTGTATTGGACACTTAATCGAATTTACCATGGTAAATTCGATTAAGGGTGTCCAATACAGAAGAATGGACAATATTTATTAAATATTTAAAACTGTAATTAGTTCTTTGAAATACCATTTTATGAAGAAATTCTTGTAAGTTGACAAAATATCTTTATTTGAACAATAAAAAATGCATCATTTTATTAAAATTATGGTTTGACTATCCAATCGCTTCTTTCCTTTATAATATTTTTACTGTAAGTCAGTATAGCTTAACTTTCAAAGTAACGTCCTACAATATTAATTTAAATGATATTATAAATAAAAAAACAATATACTTCAACAAGGTTTCATGAATTATAGACTTTACAGAATAAAATAGGTAGGTATACTTCTAATTATTCCATTGGTGGAGAAGTCAGGCTAGATGTCTGCATACAGAAGCTTTTTATATTTGTGAATTATTTCTCTATATCACATAATAAAACGTGTTCTGCCTTGAAAACTGCTTCACCTTCCTTGAGTAGTCGACTTCTATTATCGATATATCCCAATATATCGGCAAGGGAAACCTCCAAATTTTGCCATTTCTTTTGTAAGGATGGATACCAAATATTATACTCAATAATCATTGGACGGATACTTTTAAAATAACTCAATTTAAAAAACAAACAGAATAAAATAGGTAGGTGTACTTCTAATTATTAACATTTTCGTTGAGACAAATGAATTTTTCCATTGGTGGAGAAGTCAGGCTAGATGTCTGCATACAGAAGCTTTTTATATTTGTGAATTATTTCTCTATATCACATAATAAAACGTGTTCTGCCTTGAAAACTGCTTCACCTTCCTTGAGTGGTCGACTTCTATTATCGATATATCCCAATATATCGGCAAGGGAAACCTCAAAATTTTGCCATTTCTTTTGTAAGGATGGATACCAAATATTATACTCAATAATCATTGGACGGATACTTTTAAAATAACTCAATTTAAAAAACAAAGTAGTTATTCACAATACTTAAAAGCTGAGATTTCATTTCAAACAGAAGCTGTTAACGTTTGTTGTTTACCTTTACTACGGCAGTAGTTCTGTGGTCGTGCGCGATCGTTGTGGGTGGGACCGTAGTGGAACGCGCCTCTAATAATGTATAATTAGTGTTCTGTGGTTCAAATCATAGAAACAAAATATGTTTTCACTGCATCTTGTTCACATAAATATCTAATATAATCAAAGAAGGTTTTGAGGAACCAGTTGTTTCTGGAATTCTTAAATTCCTGTATCAGATTATTAAAATATTGTGTCATAACTTTATAAAAGTGAATAAGATAAAATTATAGTTAGTGTTAAGTGTATTTCATTGCAAGTAAGTAATAGATTGTAAATTGTAAACCAAATCTCTTAGGGCCGGTTTCTCAATTGCGAGTTAACCCGAGGTTGCGGGTAACCCGAGTGTTACGCATTCATGAATATCGCTAAATACATGCGTCAACTCGCAACCTCGAGTTAACTCGCAATTGAGAAACAGTCACTTAAGACTACAACTGCTTGCTTATTGATGAGGCTAATTTTGAATCTCTTTTAAGAAAACTAAGGAAATAGATTCAATATTACCTATAGCTAATGAAGCTATCCTAATAACACAGGAATCCTAATAAAGAATCCTTATGAATTCGTAGAGAAATTCCGCTCGTGTAAGGCCGGCTTAAGGTTGACTTTAATATATCGATTAAATTCTGTTGAAAATGAAACAGAGTGGTTATCAAAATCAATCGGTTATGTATAACAAGAGATTGGTCTTAACCAATCTGTTCCGGTTATTCGCTTAAATTCCTTCCTTCATGAAATTCATTGATTTTCACTTGTTAAAAACCATAGACATAGAATAACAATAGAATAATAATAGAATGTTATTTTATGTCTATGTTAAAAACTGACCGATTCATTTACGATTGATCGATTATTTCAATTGAAAAAAAATTGGTTCAAGCACTGACGTGAAGTCAGAAGCTTTTGCGCGTATGTTCTATTGTCCATTCTCCTGTATTGGACACTCTTCTTAATCGAATTTACCATGATGAATTCTATTGTCTATTCTCCTGTATTGGACACTCTCTTCTTAATCGAATTCACCATGATGAATTCTATTGTCCATTCTCCTGTATTGGAGACTCTTCTTAATCGAATTTGCCATGATGAATTCTATTGTCCAGAATGGACAATAGAATTCATCATGGCAAATTCGATTAAGAAGAGTCTCCAATACAGGAGAATGGACAATAGAATTCATCATGGTGAATTCGATTGAGAAGAGTGTCCAATACAGGAGAATAGACAATAGAATTCATCATGGTAAATTCGATTAAGAAGAGTGTCCAATACAGGAGAATGGACAATAGAACATACGCGCAAAAGCTTCTGACTTCACGTCAGTGCTTGAACCAATTTTTTAATAAAATATTCCCACATTATTTTATTGCTTGAAATTGAGTTGGTCTCTATCACTCTGCATACCACAAATTTCAATCTATAACCGCCTCGACTGGAAGCGCCCCAGATGCCCTTTACGTCGCATGTTATGATTTATCGATTCAATCTAATTAAGAACCCATTCCAGACCCCCGTAGTCATCGATAGCGACACTTATAGACTTTCGATTTTTCATTAGGGTTTACCCCGTCCGGGAAAGGTTTTTCACTTCACACTCTATCACAGCCACCTCGGCCCATTTTAATAGAGTCAAACAGAGTTCCGTACATTTACATATTTTCGTGTTTTTCTTCATCAATCAGAATTACGTTGATATTGGGAAATCTGCTGCCTGGATCGCTTCACTCGGAGGGGTGATTTTTCGGTCGTACATCGTGGTTATTATCTCCTATATTTGGGTTTTATTCATGATTTTTTGCCTAATCATAGCCCTGCGAAAGTTATTGATAGAATGAGTTTATGGAAGGGTAATCAATCAGGCGCCAATCTGACTGTATCCATTCTGAACACAAATGAAATCGCTGCAAATTTTGCACAGGTATATTATTTCTGGCTAAGCACCTGAAAATAAACCAATATTTTCCTCTAAACCTCTCATTTTCAGTTCAGTGTATTCATAATAATACCAAAAGAGTTTAACGCTTTTATGGAAAGCTTACCACTAGTACATAACTATGAATAGGGCTAGCAAAAGGATTTTGATAAACCGGCTTTCTCGAAGTGTATTTTTCATCAGAGTTGTGCTTCACTGACGATTCCTAATAAGGATGAAATAGCGGTATGTTACTATTCAGCGTTGATAGAATTACACTTTGTGGATTACTCTCAACTCCAATCCTTGCTAGTCCTATTCATATTTGTGTGCAGATGACGCTTACCGAAGTTCATTTAACTGAACCTTAGACGTTTCCGGGGTAGAAGCCAATTTCTGGATCCTCTACCTATCTAAAGAAATTGATATCGTCCCCCAAAGAACATGTACCACTCCATCGAGTGACGAGTTCCAAGGTCACCTCGAAGGCGCCTCGAATTCTTAATATCACTGAAGGATCCTAATCACTTTTGGAAGAACGAGATGTGCTTGAATTGGCGAATGTCACAAGTCTCAAAATCATGGAAAATACTTATCTTACTTCGTGGTATATCCGAGTTCCAGGAATTCGACTTAGGCACGCGGATTCTTCTCGTGAAAAGCCATTGGTCCGAGCAAAAAGTCTAAGCGAAGGGATTTAACAATAAGCGTTGAATACCACCTTCGGAGTACAACATCTTCAGAGTGGTTGAAAGCCGAGGGGGTGGGAGGGTTGCACAGTGTACACCTGGTAGCAACGAGTGGAGTGAGTGGAAGTCAGTTCCAGGTTGAACTCCTTTGAGACGTTGAAACGTTGATAGACGGAGTTTTTCGGTAGAATCCTTGGGACTCCCTAGACGAAGTGGTTTCGGGAAATTTGTTACTTTTTAAAACGAAGAATGCTTCAAAAGACGGGTATATGCGTGACATAGTAATCATGAGTCTTTTAAGAAGTACGACTTTTTACTGAATTTTCAAGTTGTTAGGAATCTATGGAATCGAGTATATCTTAAGTATTTTTGATTACGACGGCGATAAGTTGACGAATGTACAGAGCTGCAAATATACCCTGTGCATGTACCTATACAGCGTTATATTAAGTTGTCCAATAGTGTTGGCAAAAATCATTATACTGCTAGACAACGATAAAAATGTTACCACATTTTATATTAGGCAAACTTTCGATCGCAAACACTAATACTAATCCGATCGAATTGAAACTTGGTGAGTAGTTGTGGAATATGAACCTTAGCACGTTTGTGAAATTTTGTGAGAATCGTAGCACTAAAAAATTTTGAAAAAAATTGTTAAAAAATATTTTTTATGAATCGATAACCTGAAAACGGAAAGAGATAGCGAGTTGAAATATTCAGGTTAGGTTGTGCATATGAGTGACATTTGAGTTTGTTTATAAGCATAATTGGCCAAACGGTTTTAGAGTTATGGCCATCTGGAATTTGGTTATTTTTTTCTCCTCATTAACTCGAAAAATAATTAACCGATTGAATTGAAACATGGTTATTAGTTGTAGAATGCCAACGCGAAAATTCTTGCGAAATTTCGTGAGGATAGTCTTTGTAGACAATTTTTGAGAAATGATTGAAAATTAAGAAAAAAAATTGTATATATCAGTAACTATTCGTCTGAAATTACTGAAATTTTGCGAGAGCCTTCAGAACCTAACTCTACTGCCAAGTTTTATGTTTCAACACGATCGGTTAAATATTGTTGGAGATTCGAGCAGCCTTGTGTGAGTTCAGTAGATGGGTGACCGTTGCCTCGATAACTTTCGAACGAAAGGAGATAGGGACTTGCAATTTTCAGGGTAGGTTGCGTATCCGAATAGGAGAGTTAAGTTCGTTTTTGGGCATAATCGGTTTCCGGGCTATACCCACCTGAAATATTATTTCCTCGTTAACTCAGAAAATAAATATTCGATCGAATTGAAGCTTGGTAACTAGTAGTAGAAAATCAACATAAAGACGTGTTTAAAATTTTGTAAGAACCGTACCCTAGAAAATTTGAAAAAAATGACGAAAAAAATCATTTTGGAAGAACCGTAGGTACCCGTAGAAAATTTCAAAAAAATTACGGAAAAAAATTGGTTCAAGCACTGACGTGAAGTCAGGAGCTTTTGCGCGTATGTTCTTCTCAATTCGAATTTAGCATGGTAAATTCGAATTGAGAGTATCCAATACAGGAGAATGGACAACATAATTTACCATGGTAAATTCGATTAAGGGTGTCCAATACAGGAGAATGGACAATAGAACATACGCGCAAAAGCTCCTGACTTCACGTCAGTGCTTGAACCAATTTTTTTTATTTATCATTCACAAAAGCGAAATTTCCTCTCATTTACAGGAGATACAAATTCCAAAGTTATTACACAATTTCGTGTTCTTTCGAAGTATTCCGATTAATAATTCAAAAATCTGTTTCAAATTCATCCATATTTCTTCAACATTGGTATACTCTATCAGGGTTTATGATAACACCTCCACTGATACGCATCCTAAATGCGAAAAATACCCCAAAAAGCCATGTATTTAGAGATAAAGATCGGTACCATTAACAAGGAAACCCTAACACAGTATTCCTGTTGCCGTTTAAGCGATAGGACTAATTGAAAATTTTCCAATCAATGCCAGGAATTTCCCGAATACCTATTAATCCCTGCAACACCCCACATCAACCATTCAGAATCAGACGAATCGATCAGATCGGTCTGAATGACCGACCAAACACGACAAGCACATTACAAAACACTCTAAATAATTAAACGTGATGCTATTGAAAAGGTGCCAGAAGAACCTTTGTCACATGATATGATTTATCGATCGATTCAATTACTCCGGCGAAAGGATGGTGCGATACGAAAAAGCGCTTTAACTCTTTGAACCCTCAGGCCAGATAAGCCATCTGAAGTTATATGGAGTGAAGTACCAAAGTCACAGCATACGCTTTAGGAGTTGTAGCACATTTTGCTTCCATATTGCTGGAAGGGTGGTCGCCATTTATAATTAGTGGAAAGAATCAATACTTACATAATTAAATATAGAAGTATTTATATACAGTGAGTGTCAAAATTATGGAATAAAGAATTCATTTTTTCTTCGATCGTGGGGAAGTGACATTATTTTGACCTGTTTTCTATGCGCAAAGCTCAACATTCCAGAAAATTGCTAAGCAACTAGAAAATAACAGTGCGGTAATATTCTTACCGCACTGCTGTAGCGTGCGGTAATGTTACAAATGGATTATTGCAATAAAATGAAACATTACTTTTGTCATAACAAAGTAATTTACATGGTTACCACTTCTATATTTCAATATGAACATAGGAAACCCATTTAAACATATTTGATTACATCTTGAATGATATATTTTTCAATTGATTTTTTAAATATAAATCAATGATCGAAGAAAAAATAGTATGTATAATTCGTGGGAAAAGCATATTCCCAAACTCCTATGTTACCAGACTCGTCACAATTATCACAGTCCTTTGGGAATATTATGCTTTTCCCACTAATTATACAATATACTATTCTCTATTTCAGCGCTGAAAACAGTGCTGTAATGATTAATGAACTCATTCCCGCATTGTTTCTAGTTATATTTTTGTTTTGTAGTGGTCAGCACTCACATTCGATCCTATCATATTTCAACACACGTCAATTGTAAATACTCGTATAATATAATCTGGATATAGTGGATTAATTGTTGAGAGGAAAAGTTTTATTTTCAATAAAAAATAAGGTACTAGAGATTTCCTTCTTGCTAATTTTGAATCATTCATGTTATTAGGAAACTGTTTTAAAGCTCTCCATGCCCTACGTACGATTCAAATTCAAATTCCGTAATCTGTAACTTTCATAACAGTCACACCAACTGCCAATATACAGTACAAAAGTCACTAGGATGTATATAATCCAAATTTTTCATTAAATTTCAACAGTATTTTACAAAACTTGCCTGAAATAGAGAAAATATCGTCTAATACTCGTTCCAGAAGACAATTCCAACACTGTTGCGTTCGAAAACTCGCTCCTTCCTTTCGCATTCGTGTTTGAATAGGAGCCCATTTTGCAACTTGTTTCAGAATTCACTATTCTCCATTTTCAGGGATATCGAAAAATGGTTTGATAAGTCGAAGTTAATTTGATATTCAATATCAAATATTTCTTAAGGAACATTTTACCCCAATTCTTATTGGCGCTCCTGTTCCTCAGAACAGAGTGCTTATCAATTTGAAATATTTCTCTAATTTTCGAATTTTTGGCTGAAAATGGCTCAAGTGTTTTGGTTCCACTCACTGATCAAGAATCCGTGATCAAAATCGATTCTGTCCGGCCTGACATGTTCTTTGTTATCTTGATAAAAGACATGTCGAACAAAGTGTGATTGAATGCAAAATGAACAATGAAATAATCTCAGCTATCGTATATAGCTCTTGGATAATCCGTATTATGATGAAACTATATACTTAGTTAAGTAAATCATATTGGGTTCAGAATATCTCCAGTAAAAACAAAACTGGAAAATTGGCTAAATGTCAATTGATATAATATAATTATTTTCATAGTAGATTGAAGTAATGAATATCTCGCATTATATTATCAACCAAAAATTATAATATCCTATAATCCTCATAATTTTACTATAGCTGATGTTATTTCATTGTCATTCTGCATTCAATCGTTCTTTGTTTTCTAGAACAGGAGCTTTTTTATATAATGAGTAGCGAATTTTGAATAAAACCGGAAATAAATATGACATATCTCTTATCGGTAGATAAGATAACGTATATGGACACAGATCATTCATATATATAATCATAGATACAAATACGGACGTTAATTTTCGATGTGAAATCTTAGAATTACGATTTAATATTGAAATTTTTAAAAATCATACCTCTGAAAGTATTAGCTTGTTAGAGTTCAAAATGATATCAATGGATTCTTATGATGAAACTGCATCTTAAAAATATTGAATTTGAAATTTGTAATTCAAAACATTTTCTTTGTTACTCCGAAAACATCCATTTTCTCTAAGAATGAACTTAACCGAGATATTTATTTCCCAAACCTACTCTGAAAATTTCAACTGTCTAGCTCCTTCCGTTCGAGAGCTATTGTGTTAACGACAGAATCGATGTTGACCACGGATTGTGGATCAGTGAGTCACACCAAATCGTTTAAGACCAGTTTCATCTGAAAATTCGAAAATTACGGACATTTGGGCAAATTGATAGAGGATGTAGAATTGAACATTTTATTAGCGTAGAGAAATATCATCATTTGTCTTCGACAACTAAAAAAGAAAATTGAAATGCCATAAATGGCAACTCTTAAAGATTAAATTAATTAATTAATCTTGAATTGGTGCATGAACTGAATGGAGGTGATTTTCACAGCAGAACTCAATTCTGCTAATGAATAATGGATATTTGCAATACCGATGAGAGGTATCCAGCTCGAAATTTATTTAGTGACGCAGCAACATTTTATTTAAATGGAACTGTCAACAGACAAAACTTATGCAAATGTTCACAATTTCCTTAAAAAGTGAATGTGAGGGCTGGAACTGCTAGGAACAGGTTCAAAGGGCATATCTTCATTGAAGGACCGTTAACAGGTCCAAAATATTGGGATTTATTACGGGATGACCACCCAGGCATGGGCGGTTCTTTTTCCGAACGATGCAGATCCAGATCTCCCAAATGAAACGCTATGGTATAACA
The DNA here is from genome assembly GCA_937662695.2 of Halyzia sedecimguttata. NCBI lineage: Eukaryota > Metazoa > Arthropoda > Insecta > Coleoptera > Coccinellidae > Halyzia > Halyzia sedecimguttata. The sequence goes on along the minus strand of OW569415.2, from coordinate 63,675,709 downwards.
GGATGGAACTCCTACCCATTTTTTCAAGATGTACGTGATAACCTGAACGAAGTGTTCCCGAGGTGGACTCATATGTATACATATGTATATACAGGGTGAGTCTTTGACCACTGCATTAAGTTCAACCAAAGATTCCTCTCATTAAATGAAACACTTTTTTCATTTAAAATTTTTCCAAATTCAGCTCAGGTAAAAAGATACAGGCTGTTGAAATTTTGAAAAAAAATCAGTTTTTATTTTGTAGCTTTGACATCCATTTTTCGAATAAAATGAATGTTGGCGTAAGTTTCCTATAACTATGATACATATTTTCCAACTATTAGTTATTTTCTACTTCTACTGGTTTTCTTGTTATGAACTCGTGGATTCATAAAACTGAACGTTTTTAGCATAAAGAAAGCATATAAAGTTTTTCTTGAGTCATTTCAAGAATATTCCATCGTTTAAGAACATTTTATTATTCTTCATCATTTCTCCTTAAACGCACCGTTTTCAAGATATTCTCCATTGAATGTTTTAAAATGGAAAACTCCAGAAATTTCACTACTTTAATGGATAATTTATTTAAATACAGAATACTTTTATAAAAGCGATTGAGTTTTAATAATTGTTCACAACGTACGAGAAGTTTAAGATTGTCCAACTAGTTTCAAATAAGTAAGAAGAAGAAGAAAGACTAAAAAGAAGAACTAGTGTGAATTTGTATCGAAGTCATAATATCAACTAATAAATAAGTGTAGGTAAATCAGATATGATTTTTTATTTGAGCATATGTGATCAGTTTATGTTCACCTTTCTTGCCTTTTCATTTGAAATCTTTCTGTTCGAAATATTTTAATAATTGGAATTATTCTCCATAAACAATGTTGTTTTAATTGTTTTAATTCATTAAAATTGTACAACTATGGGCGAATAAAATTGTTAATATCCCTTGTAAATAATTATAGGTGCATTCTCCAATATATCTATCGAGAATGACACCTTAAACTTAATTGTCCCCACCTCCATGAATTCTCATTAACTCAGAGATCGATATAACTCAACACATAATGAATAATTGACTGTCACCAAGCCTAACTTTAATCGCCTCCCTCAATTTATGAATTGAAAATTCAGGCATCTGGACTTTTTCTCATGCGATTAAACTGACTTATGTATATTACTGTTGAATTTCTTAATAATTTCGACGGTAATCCTATTTCACCGCGAGGCTCCGCAAACTTCACTCATTCCTGAAGAGAGGGAAAAGGGTAAGAATGAATTTCGACAAGCTTTTAAGCCTCCCAGCATGTCATCTCTTGAAGCTGGAAATTAGTTTACTACTTAATTGTTTCAGGGCTACGAGGTTTATTTAAATTGTGCCTCTTGTCGTTCACTATGGCTATCTTTCTTTCGGTAAATGTTTTCTGAGCGTAATCAAGATTCATTCGACAGCCGAGCCAAATGATATTTTACGTCATACCAGTTTATTATTTTGATTTTATTGTTTAGTTACGAAGAGTGCATTACACCCTTGGGCATAATTTAAATACTGTATAGTTCTTCGGCATAATGTAAACAAAGAATAGTATATTGTATATTTAGTGGGAAAAGCATAATATTCCCAAACGACTGTGATAATTACACAATAACACAGGAGTTTGGGAATATGCTCTTCTCTGTTTCAGTATCGTAATGAGTTCATTCCAGCACTAAAAACAGTGCTGGAATATATTATTATATTATATTATTATTATTATACTGATCCTCCTGGGTCTTCCACAAGGAGTCCCCTCAAAAGCTCTAAAAGCTTGACCGAGTAAGGAGAACCATTCCCGCATTTTTTCTAGTTATATTTTTCGTTTTGTGGTAGTCAGCACTGACATTCGATCCTATCAAATTTCAACACACGTCAATTATTGTCATAAGTAATCATTAAAGGATACTGTGGGAGGTTTACTCATTATTCAACGGTTTTTTTGGGTTTTCTCTCCCAACTCTGAAAAATATCTATAAAGTAAAAATTAATTATTTTGTGATTTGCTTCTGCGTAAGAAACACAGGATATTTGTCAGAAGCAATCAATTGAACAATGTTGCCTAACAAACAACAACGAAACAACATCAACGAAGAAACAACTATATCGTAACGTTTCGGAGTCTATATCAGACTCCTTCTTCAGACGCTCAATGAAAATCGAGAAAATTATTTTGTTGATAGTTATTTGGTGAAATTCAAGAATTGTCACATTCATTGTGACAGGTCAGTGCTTGAACCATTTTTTTGCAATTTTTTTTACATTTTCTAGGAGTACGATTCTCCCAAAAAGCCAGTTTTTACAGTTACAGACAAACTTTGCGACAGAGTAAATCCTTCAGAAATAATTCGACAATACGCCAACTTAAGGCCGAAACATTGTAATCATAATACATTTTTCTCATACATTTGTACACTTTCTTGATTTATAAATCAAGAAAGTGTACAGTGCAAGTGGTTGGTGTGCATACATTTGCAAAGATACCTAGCACAGTATACTGAGCACTGTTATCGGCGCACATATTCTGTCATCAAAAGAGCACGAAGGATGGATTCCTCAACAGTCACCGAATGATACATTGAGGATTCCGTTAAAAATAAAAAAAATGTATCAAAAAGCATTCTAACAGGAAAAGCACTCCAAAAGATACATATTGCTGATGGAGCACCTGCATCCAAAGTTGCATCAGCAAGTAACCAAAATCGAAACTGGTCTCATGCATCCTCTTCGACAGCAGGAATTAATATCAATAATTGCACTGTTCGTTCAATATTCATTGATTGATTGATTTAATTTTGGAATGATTGACATTTTTTCGTCCTTGGTACCTAAATCTCTATTTTCGTCGACCTCTATGAAAAGTGACATTTTACGTAGTAATTAGCGGCCTTAAAATCGACTATCATTGAAGGCAGGTACAAGTTACTTTCTCGTCCGCTGTGGTCACTATGAATACGGCATGATACGGTACAATACAAACATAAGTGTCTGTAAGAATAACTATAAGTGCTGTGGTCACTATGGATACGGTTCAATACAAACATAAATGTATGTGTCATTTGCTATTGTGAAATTATTTAAGAGGTCTGAAACTCATAAAAATATTCAGAGGTCGACGAAAAAATATGCACCTCGGCGAAAAACTGTCTATTGTCTCGCCTGCTTGCAGACTCGATAATATAGACAGTTTTTCATCATTGGTACATAAATAACTATCTAATTTTCTAGTATTACGATTCGCACGAAATTTCACATACGTCTTTCTGTCGGTATTCTACAAGTAAATACCAAGTTTCAATTCGGCCGGATCAATATTGTCTGAAAATAAAATTAGTACTCGAAAACCGACCTGGACAAAATGATAGCACGTTGTTCTCCAGAACATGCGTGCGAAAATGATATGAAATAAAAAAAAATGGGTTCAAGCCCTGTGGACAGGAGCTTTCTGGCGCTCTAGTTCAAACAGACAAATTATATCTCCGAAAGTATTGGTTTCTCAGAGTTGGGAATTATATCAATGTATTCATATGATAGAACTGTATCATAAAGAAAATTCAATTGAAATAATAGTTTATTTATCAAGATTAAATGAGCAATCATGAGAATGAGAACTGCACCATGGAAGAAATCAAATTAAATCTGGCCAATTTTGCCCAATAACGAACTTAACCGAGATATTCATCTCCCTAACCTACTCTGAAAATTTCAACTACCTAGCTCATTCCGTTCGAGAGTTATTGTAGAAAAACTTTTTTTAAATTTACAAAATTTTTTTTTTGACACTTTGCGGTAATCTGGTCAATACAAAACTTCACATGCGTATAAAGGTCATGATTCTACAATTTGATGCTAAATGTCAGATAGATCGAGTGATTGGTTTCGGAAATATTCATAAAAAATATTTTTTACTAAAATCGGCCATAACTCCGAAACCGCTTGATGGATTTCGCCCATTAACGAGCTAGTCCGAGATATTTACGCTCCAAACCCACCTTGCAAATTTCAATCCGCTAACTCCTTTCGTTCGAGAGTTATCGTGCCTACGGCCGGCCAGCTGGCCGGACAGAATCGATTTCGACCTAGGATTCTTGATCAGTGAGTCAAACCAAATCGTTTGAGACCATTTTCAGCCAAAAATTCCAAAAAACAGACACTTGGGCAAATTGATAAGCACTCTGTTCCGAGGAACTAGAGCGCCAAAAAAACAAGTTTTGTATGACAATTGCCCAAAACAGATTTAAAGTACCTACAAATAGTAGATATTCCATAAAACATGAATGAAAGAAGAGAAGTAATAATGAAAAATTATCTTGTAATCGATCAAAAATTTCCTGATCTACGGTCACCAAATTTTCTGCTCTCTCGAACTACATAATTATGCTTTCAATATTTACGTAATATTTTCAAACATTTTTGGTTGAGGTCCCCGTTGCATCGCTAAAATACGAGTATTTCAACCCCAATATTTTTGAAGTTATAATATTCCCTTCCGTCAGTCCCGTCATAAATTGAGAGAACTGAGCATTTTCTGTCTATGGATGAAAAGCAGTCTCAACTCTCGGATCTCTTACTTCATGTTCCGTTCCGAAATGTAAGACATTTCTGAGAAAAACTAATTTCGGAGCAAACAACTAAGATTTTTCTCACTTCGCTCACAATTCTCCGATTGATTAGATAATGTCATGTCTCAGGAAAATAAGTTGACATTATGACAATTCATAGATAGAATAATTATATCATTCTGTGACCACGTAGAAATACGATTTATTATTGAAATTTTGAAAAATCATATCTCCGAAAGTGTTAGCTTGTTAGAGTTAAAAATGATATCATTGGATTCTTATAGTGAAACTGCTTATTTAAAAAAATTCAATTTGGAATTTGTTTTGAAAAAAAAAAATTTTTTTTGTTACTCCGAAACCATCTGTCCGATTTTGCCCAATAACGAACTTAGCCGACATATTTATCTCCCAAACCTACTCTGAAAATTTCAACTGCTTAGCTCATTCCGTTCTAGAGTTATCGTGCCTACGGCCGGCCGGACCGGCCGGACAGAATAAATTTCGACCACGGATTCTTGATCAGTGAGTCGACAAAAATTGTTTAAGACCATTTTCATCGAAAAATTCGAAAATTACAGACATTTGAGCAAATTGATAAGCACTCAGTTCCGAGGAACTAGAGCGCCAATAATATACGGAGATAGGAGTTGAAGGAAAAGCATAAGCTTAGTTCCTGTCCGAGGTCACTGTTATAGGAATACAAACCTAGTAGGTGAACAAAGGGCTTCTTTTTCGCATTTGTTACAGGCCCTACCGTATCTTAATCCGATGCTGAATATACCGAAACTAGGAACAAAATCATGACGTCTTCAGTTTTTCCTCTTCACATGCCAAAAATGTCCGCCGAAAATGGGCGAAAACTCTCCATCCAGTCCAATTTGCCTTCAGTAGATATATTTAACATCAGGGATAATTCGCAGGTTGAATAACAAGAAGGAATAATGATGATCATCTCAAAGAGAAGGAACCGGGAAGAAAGAAGTTTGCACGAAACGCAGACAGGACGAGTGTGTTCGGAATATATTCTTCCTCTTCTCATCCGCATGGAGTTGTCAGTCCGGGAGATGACTAACAAACAATAACGAAACATCAACATGAAGACCTAAGATCATTTTGCGTCTTGAAAACGGTTCTTAATTTGAACCCATGCTCCTGATTTTATGCGAAAGGCCACCAAGATAGTGGATCACATTCAACAGATTGGATTCTTATTCTTGTTGGTTATTATGTTTTACTTGATTAATTGTTATGTTATTAGAAGCTCTTCTATATAAATTCTTTACAGATGTATTTATGAATTGCCTCAGATATACATTATCTTCAAGACATTTCATCTTTATTATCCGAATTCGATGATAATGGATATCTGAGGCAATTCATAGATACATCTGTCATGAATGTATATAGAAGTGCTAAAATAGATAAAAAGGGATAAAATAACAATTAATTAAGTAAAAGAGAATAACCAACAAGAACAACAACCCAATCTGTTGAATGTGATTCCTTATTTTCGTGGCCTTTCGGAAAAAATCAGGAGAATCGGTTCAATATAAGAATCGTTTTCAAAACACAGAATGAACATAATATTACTTGTATTTGTGTCAAATCGTATACAGGAGAAACATCGAGGCCATTAGAAGTAAGAAAGTCGGAACATAAGAACAACTTAAGAAATAGAGACATACAAAAATCAAAAATTGGTTCAAGCCCTGTGGACAGGAGCTTTCTGGCGCTCTTGTTCAAACAGACAAATTATATCTCCAAAAGTATTGGTTTCCAGAGTTTGGAATTATATCAATGGATTCTTATGATAGAAAAAATGCTTCAAAAATTATCATTTAAAGAAAAGAGCAATCTGAAATGCTTTAAAAATTTTCATTAAATGTATTTATCAAGATTAAATGAGCAATCTGCAATGATTCAACCTCGTGGAATGGGTTGTTGCAACTTACACTCGGTGCATAGTTTTCACAACTCGAAATACCTAAGGAAAATATCATCGAAATGTCTAGAGCAAGGTAGGAGACAATCATAGCAGATTGTCCATTAGTCCATTTATTCCTGATATTTGAGAAGGTAGAAGCTGACGAACAAATTATTTTAATAGTTCATAATATAGATATTAATGAAATACTATCCTCTTTTCATAATTTGAAATTCAATAGTTCATACCACTTAGGTACCTACACATGCTTTTCTGTAATATGGACCTTGACTCAAGAAAAAATGTTTGATACTCAAATGTCGATCCATATTTCAGCATTTTTCTGTTAGCAACAATATGAAAATACTGTATATAGGAACATGTCTCACAGCTTAAGGAAGTAAAAGGTAATATTAACCTCAGTAGTCAAGGAACAGTAATTTCTTTTGATGATCCCATTATGTTCTTCTTTCCTATTGTCTACATAAATTCTAAATCTTCTGAAACATCATCACCAATATTTATACATAAATTATTATTATATATTATACATATATTATATATGTAATCAGTCATAATGATTTTCGGTTTCAAAAGAGTCTTGTATATATTCACAAATTCAAGAATTGTATACTTGTTTTCCAACAGACATTTATGAACAGTGAACACAGACAGATTCTGTGTTCACATTCTGTGAATACATAGAACTACGATGTACTATTGAAATTTTGAAACATCATATCTCCGTAAGTATTTGCTTGTTAGAGTTGAAAATGATATCGATGGATTCTTATGATAAAACTGCATCTTGAAAAAAAATTATTTCGAAATTTGTAATGTAAAAAAATTTTTTTTTTCGTTTCTCCGAAACCATTCAACCGATTGTGCCCAATAACGAACTCAGCCGAGATATTTATCCCCTACACCTATTCTGGAAATTTCAACTGCCTAGCTCATTTCGTTCGAGAGTTATCGTGTTAACGGAGGGCCGGCCGGACAGAATTTTGACCACGGATTCTTGATCAGTGAGTCGAACCAAATCGTTCAAGACCATTTTCATAAAAAAATTCGAAAATTACAGACATTTCGGCAAACTGATAAGCACTATGTTCCGAGGAACAAGAGCGCAAAAAATAGCAGAATATGTGTGTACAATCCATGAAGATCACATGATGGATTGGAGTAAAACAAAGATTCTGATGACAGTCTGATTACATCAAAAGGAAACTTGAGGAGTCGACTTGTATTTTGTTGAACAGAGAGTGCAATTTTGTAAATTACTCAATTGGCATTTACCATATTTGATTTAATTTGTTGAAAACGGACAACTATGTTGCTTTGACCTTCAAAAACTATGAATCTGTTTCAAATTTCGGAATACGTATTAACAAAAAATAATCTATCTGACGAAGGAGTCTGATTTAGTCTCCGAGACGTTACGAAGTAGTTGTTTTATCTTTGATGTTGTTTGGCTATTTTTTGTTAGGCAACATTGTTCTATACATTTCTTCTGACAAATATATTATGTTTCTAACGCAGAAGCACTTCAAAAAATAATGAATTTTTTAAATTATTGATATTTTTCAGAGGGGAGAGAAAACAGTTAAGGGAATCATTTAATAATGAATATACCTTCCAAAGCATATTTCAATGATTACCAACTTGATCCATTTTTGTCCAGACAGAACCAGTTCCTGTCAATTCCACCCCATAAATCAGAATTCCCAATAATATCACGGGGGTCCCGTGACCGCTGTCTTTTTGGCGTCCTTGTTCCCCGGAACAGAGTGCTTATCAATTTGCCCAAATGTCTGTCATTTTTGAATTTTTGGCTGAAAATGGTCTTAAACGATTTGGTTCGACTCACTGATCAAGAATCCATGGTCAAAATCGATTCTGTCCGGCCTACCGTCCAAAATTTCAATAATTATTCTCAATTCTATATGATTTCATAGAATACCCTAATTATAATTTCCTGATGTATATAAATTCAACATGAGGTGAGTCATAGACGTACGTTTTGATTTTAATTACAAAAATTCTTGAGAATTGATGCATATAATCCAAATTGAAAAAGTAGGAAAGCCCTGTGGACAGGAGCTTAGGCGCTCTTGTTCAAACTTTAATAAATCATAACCCCGAAAGTACTGGTTGCTACGAGTTGGAAATTATATCAATGGATTCTTATTTAATTTATGATGCAGTTCTATCATAAGATTCCAGTGATATCAATCCCAACTCTGAGAAACCAATACTTTCGGAGATATAATTTGTTACAAGAACGCCAAAGCTCCTGTCCACAGGGGTTTCCCACTTTTTTTTATTTCAAGCTACGGTAGGACTAATAGGTGTTAACCAGACTGTAGTAATGAACAGAATTGTCAAAGTAAAAGTGGGAAAGCCCTGTGGACAGGAACTTCGGCGCTCTTGTTCAAACTTTGACAAATCATATCTCCGAAAGTATTGGTTTCTCCGAATAGGGAATAATATCAATGGATTCTTATGATAGAGTTTTGTATCATAGAATAAATTAAATTTCAAAAAATGTCATTTAAAAAAAAACGGCTGCCAAAAAATATCAATCCGAAACCTCCAGACCGGTTCAATCCAATAACGAACTTATCCGAGATTCACTCCTCAAATCTACTCTGAGAATTATTTTATATTTATATCAAGTGAAACTTAGCCAATATTTCAGTTTTGTTTTTACTGGATATATTCTGAACCCAATTTGATTAACTTACCAAAGTATATATTTCCATCATCATATGGATTATCAAAGGGCATTATATTATCACCCAAAAATTATAATATCCTGAGGTAGCTGAGGTTATTTAATTGGTCATTTTTCATTCAATCATACTTTGTTTTCTAGAACAGGAGGTATTTTACTACATGAGGAGTTGAACTAGAAATAAATATGACATGTCTCTTAACTGTAGATAAGATGACATATATGAATACAGATCATCAAATTCATAGATACAAATACGGACGTTGATTTCAGATTACAGCATTCTGTGAATTCATAGAATAAGATTTATTATTGAAATTTTGAAAAATCATATCTCCGAAATGAATAGCTTGTTGGAGTTGAGAATGATATTAATGGATTCGTATGATGAATATGCATCTTGAAAAAAATTGGATTTGAAATTTGTAATGTAAAAAAAAAGTGCGTGTAGTCCCTCCGCGCGGAAGAAGTGAAACTTCGTAATGTGGAAATGAACATAGGAGGGGTAGAAAACTACGTACATGCGTTCGAGTGCCATGCATTCACTCTCGCTCTGTCTCTTTCTATTCCCCCTCCCCAGGAGCGTTGAACGTTTAATGCAACAGTGCTTCCATACCCCCTCCATGGTAGTGTTAAACGTTAAACGCAACCTTGTTGGAAGTCGCATTAGAAGTTTCACTTCAAAAATATTTGTTTTTTTCGTTACTCCGAAACCATCCGGCTAATTTTGCCCTATAACGAACTTAAGGTTATTAGGGTGAAAACGCCCAGGTTGATACGCAATGCGCGCAGAAATAGGTATAACAAAAGAGTTTAACGCTATTGTTTTGAGTGGTCCGCAACGGGGAGCTTGGTTGGTTGAACGCCAGGTGTCGCTTCTGTCTACTTCGTACTCGGAAGTGATTGCTGGATTTTGATTAACCAGCTTCTTCGAAGTGTATTTTTCATCAGTTTTGAGTTGTATTTCACTAACGATTCCTAATAAGGATGAAACCGCGGTATGTTGCTCTTCAACGTTGATTGAATTAGACTTTGAGGATTACTCTCAACTTTGGTCCTTGCTAGTCCTATTCTCAAATATGGATAACGTCAACAATATACTGAAAATCGACTCCCGTACCTCGGTAACTCTCAGTTCAAGTTTGTTTACTTTTCCGACTGGAAAGACGGCGCGGCGTCGCCCTTGATCATATATGTCTCTATGTTTGTCTGTCATAGTTCGGTTCGTTACACAAGTCAAAGCGGACTGTCTCACATTTTTATTTTCTCCGATATATCTCCTACCATATAGCTCAAGGAAACTAAACCAAATTAATAAAAATCTTCGAGGGAGCAGCGCAACTGTGCAAAAGGAGTCGTCTCTGTCCGCTGTGGATTGCATGAACAAGATAGGTCTTTGAATATAATATGAGCAGCAGAACTTACAATCCTGAAATAATTTCGGACCAAATATTTATACACATACAGTGTCTCTTTCCAATCCTTCTATTCCTACAATAAATTAATAAATAAATTCGTTATTTCTTATTGCAATGTACAATCAATCAAAATTGAAAAAAAATGGTTCAGGCACTGACGTGAAGTCATGAGCTTTAGCACGCATGTTCTGTACTCACCTCTATTGGACATTCTTAATCGAATTTAGCATCGATTTATACAGCTTTTATAATATATGAATACAGTTCACACCATTTTAATGACAGACTTCATTAACGAGAGAATCGTCTAAGATCGCAGAATTTTTAATTATAACACCACTGTAGAATACATCACACGAAATTTCGCGAAATTAGTGGGTCAACATTCTACAAATAATCACCGAGTTTTAATTGGATCAGATTCGTATTTTTTGAGTTATAGAGGAAATAACAACAAAATTTCAGATATATATAACTCAAACACTAAGTATGGAGCACTACGGCCGCCCCATACAAGAAGTAATAGACTATTTTTTAAATATTTGAGAGGAAAATGTGTCAATCAACATGTGGGGATAAACAAAATAGGATAAATTCCAAGCTTGATTGCAAAATTACTTGTATAAGAGCTACACAGGTCAGTGTTTCAAGAGAAGCTCTGTAACTCTTCTGGCCAATGCAGGGGGCAACATTACATCAATTAAACGACACGGTGGCTGGATATCTGCCTCCGTAGCAGAAGCAGATATAGAAGATAGTTTGAATAATAAAATTGAGATTGCAAACAGAATATTGAATTGTTCATCAACTCCCAAAAAAAAAATTGATAACACTGTGGGATCAACTCTTCACAAAATATCTAACGTTGCTGATCAGCAGCAACCTGGAACATCTTCGGGAATTTATATTGGAAGTAATTGTTCACACTTCACTATCAATTATTGTTCCAATAAATGCAAATGTTCATTGTAGTAACAATTGATAGGGAAGTTCAAACAATTGCTTCTAAAACATATACCTATTTCTGAAGATGTTCCGTGTTGTTTCTGATTAAAAACGTTAACTATTACTTGAAGAGTTGATTCGAGAATTATTGATCATCATAATTGACTCTGTAAGAGATAAATCTATTAAAAAGTAATATTTCATGTTTATTGAGTGAATTATTCTGGAGATTACAAAAAGTATTTTTTTAACGGTGAGAAAAAAGACTATTTCTCACAAAAAGTAATGATTTACGCATCCATAGTGATGAAGAAAAGTCAAGTTTTTTTGACATTTGTACAAAAAAACAATCTATGCGATCACATTTCGAATTTTATTCTTTTCAGAAAGAAAATATTATTGACGATTTAAATTATTCACTTCCACTAATAACATTCAATCAATGATATTTCTATTTTTTTATTTCATTCCGACAAATGTTCCACACGCCCAGATATTATGTACATCTTGAATTATCTCAGATAATATTAATTCGTGTTTAATTGATACTGGTGTTTGCCTGTAATTATTGCTAATTTTTCAAAATGAAAAACTAACCGAATACTGTAATTTGTGATCTTTTCTTTATTTATGGTGAAAGTGGAAGAATTGTTGACAGAATAGTAAATATCCCGAATAGCCTAGGATGACGAAAAGTAAATTCCTCCGTATTCGGAGAAATTTTAAAAAATATGGGAGAATAGTTCAGCCATACAGTAGAAATAAAATAATTACAAAGTTGATAAGCCTCCTACACAGAGCATATTCAAATACTTTTGAAACACTAGATAATATACTAATTGGTCTGTATACTTTACAAATTATTCTTCATTTCCCTTTTTATGAATTGGGTGAAAAAGCACTGTCAATCTTTCAGGAAATGTTCCTTATCTGAATGAATTGTTTATGTACGAAATAATGCCCTTCAGTTAATTCTTACAGGGCTTGATAACACTGACTGGAATTTCATCTTCCCCACATGAATGCTTATTCTTCAGCAGTTGTATAAAATTTTGAATCTCTTCTTCTGTTGTTGGTTCCCAATATTTTCAACAATATAGTTCCGATCGACTTTAACTCTAGAATTTGGCTGTAAAATCATATTTTGAAGTGTATGCAGAATTTCTTTCAATATTTTTATAAAATTTTCTAGTCCTTACGAAATCTTGCATCAGTCTTTGCATCGGCATTTATCAAATAACCATCGAATTTAATGCGATAAGTTCAGCATTTCGAATTATAAGGAAAACAATATAGATAGATAAATAGATATCAGAATCAATTCCAAAACCACTCCATAGATTTCGCCTATTAACGAACTTCGCCTAGATATTCATCCCACAAAACTACACTGAAGGTGTTATCTCTCTAACTCCTGTCGTTTGAGAGTTACTGCTTACGGTCGACCGGCCGAACGGACAGAATTGGATTTTACCCCAGATTAGTCAACAGTGACGTAAAATTTCCGAAATATAGAAATTTGGGCAAAGTCATAAGTGTTCCGTTTAAAGGAACAGGCGTGCCCGAAATTAATGAACGTAGTTGAATAATGTTATTGAATTTTGCTGAGAAAATAGGCAACTTTAGTGTTTAACCTGCAGAATGCTTATGACGTATTTTGCCCTCTCATATACGAATATAATTTTTTTTTGGCAGTATTGAATCCACAACTATTATCTAAAAATTGGTTCAAGCACTGACGTGAAGTCAGAAGCTTTTGCGCGTATGTTCTATTGTCCATTCTTCTGTATTGGACAGAAGAATACAGAAGAATGGACAATAGAACATACGCGCAAAAGCTTCTGACTTCACGTCAGTGCTTGAACCAATTTTTTTTTTCGTGATTTTTTTTTAATTTTCTAGGGGTACGGTTCTTAAAATCTTTTTTTCGTCATTTTTTCCAAATTTTCTAGGGGTACGGTTATACAACATTTTGAACACGTCTTTATGTTGATTTTCTACTTCTAGTTAACAAGCACCAATTCGATCGAATATTTATTTTTTGAGTTATTAAGGAAATAATATTCCAGGTGGGTATAACTCGGAAACCGTTAGACCGATTATGCCCAAAAACGAACTCAACTCTCCTTTCGTTCGAAAGTTATCGAGGCAACGGTCACCCATCTACTGAACTCTCACAAGAATGCTCGAATCTCCAACAATATTTAACCGATCGTATTAAAACTTTAAACTTGACATTAGAGTTAGGTTATGAAGCCTCTTGCAAAATTTCAGCAATTTCAAACGAACAGTTACTGATATATTGAATTTTTTTTTTTTATTTTCAATGATTTATTAAAAATTTTCTACAAATGCTATCCTCACCAAATTTTGCAAACATTTTTGCGTTGGCATTCTACAACTAACTACCATATTTGAATTCAATCGGTTCAGTATTTTTCGAGTTAATGAGGAACAAAAAACAACCACATTTCATATGGCTATAACTCTAAAACCGTTTGGCCGATTATGCTCATAAACAAACTGAAATGTTGCGTTCTGGTGCAAATCCTAACCTGAAAACGTCAAGCCGCTATCTCATTCCGTTCTCAAGTTATCGTGACAACAAAAATATTTTTTTATATTTTTTTTTTTATTTTCTAGCCATACGATTCGCATAAAATTTCATAAACGTATTTAAGTTCATATTCTACAACTACTCACCAAGTTTTAATTCGATCGGATTTATATTGGTTGAAAACAAAATGATTACTCGGAAACCACTAGGCCGATTATGCCCATTAACGAACTTGTCCGTCGTATTGGGATGCGCCACCTACCCTGAAAATTTCAAGTAGCTAGCTCTTTTCGTTCTCAAGTTATCGTGGCAACGGCCGGACGGCCGGCCGGACGGCCGGCCGGACGGCCGGCCGGACAGAATCAAATTTGACCTCGAATTCTTCATTGGGGAGTCGAACTTAATCGTTTGAGACTATTTTTGTCAAAAAATTCGAAAGTTACAGACATTTGGGCAAAACTATAACGCGATGTTCCCCAGAACATACGCGCAAAAAGAAATAACCAGTGGTTGACAATAGTTAATGGCACCGAAAGATCTCTGATGTATTCAAATTGTTGATACCATGTATTATAATCCAAGAATACTCACTTGGAAATAGTCTAACATCAAATATTGAATATTGACCCCACAGTAATTACAATAAACGCAACGCCAAGCAATTAACCAAGGAAAAAAATTAATTACAACGCAAGACGAGCTTCCCGTTCGCACTAATACTATTTCATGCATTTTAATTGCGAATTGCCGAAACTCCGAGGGATGTGTGAAACCCAACCGAACTTAGAATTCTGGTGTGAAGCTTCTAGATAGGCATCACGGCCTCTTTGTCAGTTGGTGTTATGAAAATACCCTTTAACTTCAAAGCGACGCAGGTCCTTAGCGATCTGCAGATCAAGTTGGCCTCGCATAGCAATTTGCTCATGCAGATTTTCTTCAGATGTCCAAAGTAGAAAGTCATCCCAGACGTGTGGAAGTGCATGCCTGAACGCTTCCTGAATAAGAAAGTGTAGGTAGATACCTACTATTTAAGAAATTTCAAGGTTCTCCGAAAGCTTGACTGTGTTTTCATATTTACCAGAATAGATATTTTTGTACAGTAAAGTTTCTCAGTATGTTTCTTTTTTCACCAATTCGCTCCATCCTCTAAAAACGTTTATTTATTCATTTTTTATTTATTTATTTAGAACTACATCAGTCAAACAACCTTAGCCAATTATAGCGTGGGAAAAATGCAATAAAATATGCGAAGGATATAAAAATGAACATTAAGCAAAATATGAAAAGATATTTCAGAGCATAGAAAACGATGCAACTCTGTGAGCAATCAAAAACAAAAAACTCGTAGGAGAGAAAAAAGAAGCTCACTCACAAAGCCACACTCAAAGCCTATATCCACACAGCAGTCAGTGAATTTTTTTTATGTGAAGAAGGTTCTACAAAGGAGTAGAAATAATCAATACTTCAAGGCAAGGAGTTCCTCAAGGACATGGGGCGTGATGGGCGTGCTTAGACATAGATAACAGCAATTTACGTTGTGTAATACCAATGATGAATTATGAATCAAAAATCAGAGAAGTGGTTTTGTTTTGTTAGTTTCTAACACTAACAAACAAAAGTTAATTAAGCATTAAGTATTAAAATAAAAGCTTAATACTACTTTTGCTGTAAATCTCATCCCAGGTTCTTAAGGAACTCCTTGTGCTGAAGTATTTATTTTTTCCAGTCCATGGTGGAACCTTCTTTACATGAACTCTTTTAAAGAATGGATAACCAGTGTATTGGTGAAAAATAAGAAACACATGCTTCTTTACCCCCTTGTACCCCATATCCCGATAATGAAGAGAACTTTTATAAATAATCTTGGCGTAAAAATTGAATGTGTGGACACTACTGAACAATTCGAAGATGAAAGATGAAGATGAAATTGGAAATGGGCTATAACCGCGTGGTTCATATACCATCCTCGTCTCCACTTATAAAGTCTCTTAGTATGAAGCAGGTTTCAATAATACTTCCTACTTATACTTTATTTATATTTATAGCTCGGTGTCTCTTCCTACGCATCGGAGCATCTAACATCCCCAACTGTATCAAATACATTACATGTACCTTTTGCGATAAGTGTATGTTTCATTTAAATGTTAACGGCAAAGTTATTTGATTATTTAGATCTCGGATATCAATTGGCTGATTTGTATACACAAATATCTCAAAATGAGAAAAATTTAAAAACGGGTTCAATTCTATCATGGAAAAAATGTTTGTGCAACATGTGGCACTCAGGCATTTTTTGCGAGCTGTAAACTTCATGCATCCTTCAACAAATACACTCATTATTTAGATTTCAGACAAGCATTGTCTGATTTTTATCCACAAATATCTATCTCCGAATGTATTGGTTTCTCAGAGTTGGGAATGATATCAATGGATTATCATGATAGAACTGCATCATGAAAAATTAAATTCAAAACGTAGGTCTATGACTCAGCTCATATGCTGGATTTACATACATCAGCAAATTATAATTAGAGCATTCTATGAAATCAAAAAACTACGATTAATAATTGGAATTTTGAAAAATCATTTCTCCGAAAATATTAGTTTGTTAGAGTTGAGAATGATATCAATCGAATATTAATTATGATGAAACTGCATCTTAAATCTCAAAATTGAATTCGTTAACGGATGGCCAGACAGAATCGATTTCAGAACAGGGATTCTTGATCAGTGAGTAGAACCAAAACGGTGGAGACCATTCTTAGCAAAAAATTCTAAAATTACAGACATTTGGACAAATGGATAAGCACTATGTTCAGTTCGGACGAACAAGAGCGCCAAAAAGTGTTCGATTTGATGACAGGAATCTATGGTTACAAAAAATAGAAATCAATAGATTCTTATGATAGAACTGCATCACAAAAAATTGAATTCAAAACTTAGGTCTATGACTCACCTCATATATTGGATTTATATACATCGGCAAATTATAATTAGAGCATTCTATGAAATCATAAAATTACGATTAATTATTGAAATTTTAAAAAATCATATCTCCGAAACTAATAGTTTGTACTCTGAAAATTTCAACTGTCTAGCTCGCTCCGTTCGAGAGTTATCATTTCAACGGCCGGACAGTATCCATTTTGACCACGGATTCTTGATCAGTGAGTCGAACCGAAATGTTCCATTTTCAGCCAAAAATTAGAAAATTACAGACATTTGGGCAAATTGCACTCTGTCCCGAGGAACAAGAGCGCCAAAAAAAAGAAAAATGTAAAAATTTTATTCTGATACAGAAACAATTATTAACGATTGAATCTGAGACCAGAAATAATGAGGAGAATTCAAAATGGTAAAATATAAGTGATTACTGTGATAAAAATTGTCAAACGATCAAAATAATAACAATAATATAGGTAATAATAAATATTTTATACTGCCCGACGTTCCGGTCAGTTAAGTGTTAGTATGTAGGTATCAGTAATGCTGTATTATTTTTTCTAACAATGAGCATTTGGAAATTGGAAACAAAAAATGTTGTAATCCTTTCAGAAATGTTTTTGTAGACTTTTTTTTAGGATTTTACGTACGTATAAACACCAAACACAGAATTAAATTATTCCGTATTATAAATTATGTTAATAAAATTTCTTGAAATTTTAATCATTTCATTCTTTATGTAAGAGTACCACATTTCCAAGAAATCAAATTGAAGTAATTATAACTTCTGGGCATTACACTTCTATTATCACCGAGTATATTTCTTCTTCGTATCTTTGTAGTTCAAACAAAGCTGTAAATATGATTTCAGGAATGAAACATCAAATTCATTGCTATCCGGTTCAAATGGAATTGGAATTAGTACATTCGTTCAAAGGGATTTTATTAAAAAGTGAAACCAACCGGAGCTGAGTTTTCAGAACGCAGAGTTATGTACCGTGGCAGAAATTTATTAATATTCTTCAATTGAAATCCAAGATGATTTTACGCAACTCCTTTAAAAATATTCCATTATTAATCCTCCGCATTCCCATTTTTCTCGAGAACTATAGTATAGCACCATTTCTGGTTCTACATATTACCATATACCTTAACTTCATTTTCTGATTAAGTAATATGTTCTCCATATTAAAACAAGTTAGATTTGTGCATTCAATAGTATTATTCATCGAGGTGGTATAATTGCCATTCAAAGTGATCAATGAAGGAATATCAATTTGAATGTATATAATTACATGGTATCATTTAAGGTGGACCTTTTTTGTGAAGAGATGTAGAACATTATTAAACGGTTTCTGGGTTTTATCCCCCAAACGCTGAAAAATATCTATAAAATAAACAAAATACTATTTTCTGATTTGCTTCTGCGTAAAATACGAAGATTTGTCAGAAGCAATCAATCGAACATTTAATAATGAATATACCTCCCACAGTATCCTTTTTGGCGCTCTTGTTCCTCGGAACAGAGTGCTTATCAATTTACACAAATGTCTGTAATTTTCGAATTTTTGGCTGAAAATGGTCTTGAACGATTTGGTTCAACTCACTGATCAAGAATCCATGGTCAAAATCGATTCTTTCCGGCCGTCCGTCCGGCCGTTAACACGATAACTCTCGAACGGAATGAGCTATACAATCGAAATTTTCAGAGTAGGTTCAATGGACAAATATCTCGGTTAAGTTCGTTATTGGGCAAAATCGGCCTGACGGTTTCGGAGTAACGAAAACAAATTTTTTTTACAGTACAACTTTTGAATTAATTTTTTTTTAAGATGAAATTTTATCATAAGGATCCAATGATACCATTTTCAACTCTAACAAGCTGATACTTTCGGAGATATGATAATACATCGTAGTTCTATGTATTCACTGTCTGTGTTCACTGTTCATAAACGTCATCTTATCTAGCTATTAGAGTCATATGTCAATTCGTAGATTGAAAAACAAGTATCAGATTCTTGAATTTGTGAATATATACAAGACTGTTTTGAAACCGAAAATAATATTGACTGGTTGCATATTGACTAATTTACGTATGAATTCGGGATGATGTTTCAGAAGATTTAGAATTAGATCACTTTAAAGATGTAGTTTATGAAGGCAATAGGAAAGAAGAACATAATGGAATCATCAAAACAAATTACTGTTCGTTGACCACTGAGGTTAATATTACATTTTACTTCCTTAAATAGTGAGACATGTTCCTATATACAGTATTTTCATAATGTTGCTAGTTAATTTATTTTGAACTATTAAAATCATTTGTTCGAAAGCCTCTACCTACGCAAATATCAGGAATAAATGGACAATCTGCTATGATTTTCTCCGGCCTTGCTCTAGACATTTCGATGATACTTTCCTTAGGTATTTCGAGTTGTGAAAACTATGCACTGAGTGTAAGTTGCAACAACCCATTCCACGAGGTTGAATCATTGCAGATTGCTCATTCAATCTTGATAAATAAATTTAATGACAATTTTTGAAGCATTGCAGATTGCTCTTTTTTTTGGCGCTCTTGTTTAAATGATAATTTTTAAAACATCTTTTTTAAACGACACTTTTTTAAATTTAATTTCTTTCATGATGCAGTTCTATTATAAGAATCCATGGATATAATTCCAAACTCTGAGAAACCAATACTTTCGGAGATATAATTTGTCTGTTTGAACAAAAGCGCCCAAAAGCTCCTGTTCACAGAGCTTGAACCAATTTTTAGATGTAGAACAGTCAAACTAAACCGTGTCTCGGAAATTCGTTTATACAGGGGGAGTCATTTGTTCGTAGCAGGACTTCGCCATAAGAATGAAGGCTTTTTTTTCATCACCGAAAGTTCCTATAAATATACGAGTATATCGTAAGACCCCATTCAAAACATTCAGGAACTTGAATTATAAAAGATTGATTATGATTTGATTGTAATGAATGCGTAGGTCTTCCAAGGAGACCCCTCATGAGCTCTCAAGAGCTTGTGCGATTTAGGAAAATGAGTTTTGTTTTGTGTATGCTTTGTAACTTCGACAAATCATATCTCCGAAAGTATTGGTTTCTCAGAGTTGGGAATTATATCGATGGATTTTTATGATAGAACTGCATCATAAAAAACTAAAAAAACTAAACTCAAAAGGTAGGCCTATGACTCACCTCATAATTTGGACATACATACATCTGAAAATTATAATTAGAGCATAGTGCGGTTGGCTCAGGGGGTAGAGCGTTTGACTTGGAAGCGGAAGCCCCAAGTACAATCCCGATGCTAGGAGAGAAATTTTCTAGTAACGGTAATCGCCACCATTCACTGTTGGGTCAAAAATTAACAGTGCTGTGCCTAAGGTGGCGTAGGGACACATAACACAACTGGTTCTCCTTACTCGCTGAAGCTCTTCGAGAGCTTATGAGGGGTCTCCTTGGGGAAGACCTAGGAGGATCAGTATAATAATATACAATTCTATGGCGGAGATTACACGGTCAATCTGGTATCAATCTGCCATCAATCTGACATCAATCTTGCCATCAATACGGACCATCAATGCATCGGTCTACGCGTATAGAATCGGTCTCCTGTTAATCTGATATCAATCCATGATTGATGTCAGACTGAACTGATGCCAGATTGGCCGTATAACTTCCGCTTGTAAAATCATAAAATTACGAATAATTATTGAAATTTAGAAAAATCATACTTCCGAAAGTATTAGTTTGATAGAGTTGAAAATGACATCAATGGATTCTTATAATGAGACAGCATCTTAGAAAAAATTTATTTTGAAATTTTTATTGTTACTCCGAAACCACCAGGCCGATTTTGCCCAATTACCAACCTAACCGAGATATTTATCTCTGAAACCTACTTTGAAAATTTCAATTCTCTAGGTAATTCCGTTCGAGAGTTATCGTGTTAACAGCCGGGCAGAATCGATTTTGACTACGGATTCTTGATCTGTGAGTCGAACCAAAACATTTGAGATCATTTTCAGCCAAAAATTCTAAAATTACAGACATTTGGGCAAATTGATAAGCATGGATGGAACAAGAGCGCCAAAAATATGATGAATAATTATTCAAACTTTGACAAATCATATCATCGAAAGAATGAGTTCGTCAGAGTTGGGAATTATATTAGTGGATTCTTATGATAGAACTGCATCATAAAAAAAATGAATTCAAAACGTAAGTCTGTGACTCACCTCATATGTTGGATTTACATATAACAGCAAATTATAATTACAGCATCCTCTCGAATTATAAAATAGGTAACGATTAATTATTGGAATTTTGAAAAATTATATCTCCGAAAGTATTAATTTGTAAGAGTTAAAATAATATCAATGAATTCTTATGATGAAATTGCATCTTAAATAAAATTGAATTTAAAATTTTTTATGTAAAAAATTTTTTTTTTCTCGTTACTTCGATTTTACCTGGCCGATTTTACCCAATAGCGAATTTAACCGAGATATTTATGTCCCAAATCTACTCTGAGAATTGAAACTGTCTAACTCATTCCGTTCGAGAGTTAACGTGCTAACGGACGAACGGCCGGACAGAATCGATTTTGACCACGGATTGTTGAGCAGTGAGTCGAACCAAAACGTTTGAGACAATCTTCAGTCAAAAATTCGAAAATTACAGACATTTGGACAAATTGATAAGAGCGCCAAAAACTGCTTGTAGAACTAGCTGAAACTAGAGAGAATAATCCAATGTCCACGTCTGCACAAAGTCATCAAAATGTTATTATATTATTTATATTACCTTTCCAAAAAAGTAGACGGACCATGTTTTCATTTACCTTAGTCTATCGTGAATTTTTAAGAACGTTACATATGTGTCAAAGCGATTGTAGAATTTTAGTAGAATTAAAATGGTGTATTCTGTAGAAGAAAGTGGGGAAATCATTAAATTATTTTTTAGGAATAACGACTATGCCTGAACAACAGCGGCTTTATTTAACGAACGACATCCTAGAAAAAATATATTCGCTGCTTACGTTGTGCAACTGGTTGCCAAATTTGACGCTACTGCTTCAGTCGGAAACAAAAAGAGGGTGCATGAATGAGACGAAGCGAGGGACGTGGCTATCTTAGGTCATGTAGCAATGGATCCGACCTTAAGTACTAGGAAATTGTCCGATGTATCGGGTGTTTCACGCACAACAACCATGTGAATCCTGAAACAACATGAATTCCATCCTTATAAGATACGATTGGTTCAGGAACTGAATGAGGATGATCCCGATCGCCGACTCCAGTTCTGTGAAGTGGTCAGTGAAAGGATTAACGGTTATCAACACTACTTGTTCGATATCTGTTTTTCGGACGAGTGTTCATTTTACCTTATCGGCATTATAAATTGGCAACACTGTCGGTATCAGTCAGATGAAAATCCAAGATTATTCCGTAAGGTGCAAAAATTAGATGTTTGGGCTGGTATTTATGGAAATCACATAATCCGCCCTTTTTTATACCCGGTAATCTCACTGGCCAAATTTATTCAGATCTATTGGAGAACGCTATTTATCCAGCCCTCGTGCAGAATGCAGAAGGCCATCAAACGATCATTTTCCATCAAGTTGGCGCACCACCTTATTTCGTTCAACCGGTGCGTCAGTTCTTTGATGAAAATTTTACTCACGCCTGGATTGGAAGAAGGGAACCATCCAGATCACCTGATTTGGCTCCACTGGACTTTTTTATATGGGGTCTGAGTCATTGGATTGTTTGCGAACTCGGATCATTAATGAATGCTGTCAAATTACTCCAGACATCTTGAGTATTATACGTGAATGTGTTCAGCAAAACTTATGTTACTGCATGGAAGTAAAGGTGCCCATTTCCAGCATTTAATAAACTAATCACAAAAGTAAATACTCCTCCACTATTTTACCTGTCATTTCGTTATCGATGGAAATTTTGAAGAGAAATTTCAGGATCAGATAGCACTTGATAAGATCTTCAAAATGAGGTATCTAAACATCCCTCATCCCTTTTTCAAAATCAATGGGCTGTGCTCACCCCCGCTAGGGGGTAGCAGTTACCGAGATGCAAAGACCGGAAAAGTTGTTCCTCCTCGAATCAGAAATTGACGGATCCCAGCGATTTTCCACATTTTCATTTTAAAGCCGGAAAATCGGGGTGTTTTCATTGGACCACACCGTATGTAAACTTCCACAATTACATGCTCCATAGATTCTTAACACAATAAACTGTCTATCAAAATTCATTTTGCAAACTCATAAATTTTTTTCTCTTCAATCTTGATCAAACTTGATCCTATGATAAACATCAGGACTTGAGCTGTGGGTTGGAGTTCTGGTCGGTTTAAATGAAAACTGAGTGCTTTTATCACGAAATCCTGGAGAGATATACTGCTATGAATAACACACCTTGTAACAGACTTCAGCTACTTAATCAGAGTCCCGGTCAGAGGGATGGGCTGGTTAATTTCCGCCGATAGATGTGGGTATACGAAGTAAAGCGGTCGAATATCCCGAATGGATCAAGCGAACAGGATATCGTGAGTTTATGTGGACTGCACTGATTTGAGGAGGATAATAGGTGGGCATTTCGATGACGGCTGAAAAATGATCACAACTCATTCTCGAAAAATTGGTTCAAGCCCTGTGGACAGGAGCTTTTTGGCGCTCTTCTTCAAACAGACTAATTATATCTCCGAAAGTATTGGTTTCTCACAGTAGGGAATTATATCATTGGATTCTTATGATAGAACTGCATCATGATAGAAATTAAATTTAAAAAAATTGACGTTTGGAGAAAAATGCTTCAAAAATTACCATTTAAAGAGAGAGCGATCTACAATGCTTTAATGCCTTAATGGTTCAAAAATTCTCTTTAAATTCATTTATCAAGATTAAGTGAGCAATCTGCTATGATTCAACCTCGTGGAATGGGTTGTTGCAACTTACACTCGGTGCATAGTTTTCACAACTCGAAATACCCAAGGAAAGCATCATCGAAATGTCTAGAGCAAGTCTGGAGACAATCATAGCAGATTGTCCATTTATTACTGATATTTGAGTAGGTAGAGGCTTACGAACAAATTATTTTAATAGTTCAAAATATATTAATAAGATAATATCCTCTTTTCATAATTTAAAATTTAATAGTTCATACCACTTACACATTATTTTCTGTATTATGGACCTTAACTAAAGAAAATATGTTTGATACACAAATGTAAATCCAGATTTCAGCATTTTGTTGCTAGCAACATTATGAAAATATTGTATATAGGAACATGTCTCACAACTTACGAAGTAAAAGGTAATATTAACCTCAGTGGTCAATGAACAGTAATTTCTTTTGATCATTCCATTTCTTTCCTATTGCCTTCATAAACTACATGATTAAAATGATCCAATTCTAAATCTTCTGAAACATCATCCCCAATATGTATACATAAATTATTCAATATGTAATCAGTCAATATGATTGTCGGTTTCAGAACAGTCTTGTATATATTCACAAATTCAGGAAACGGATACTTGTTTTCCAACAGAAAATATTCTCAAACTGCGAATTGACAAGTCTCTAATAGCTAGATGACATTTATGAACAGTTAACATAGACATATTCTGTGTTCACATTCTGTGAATACATAGAACGATGTATTATTGAAATTTTGAAAAATCATATCTCCAAAAGCAAAGGCATAGCAAAGGGGGCGGGGGTTTATGGGGTTCAAACACCCCCCAAAATGTTATTTTTCTCTTAAAAAAAAATCTTTTGCTGCAGGAAGTGACCCTTACACCCCCAAAACTCCCTCCGAAATTCATTCCTATTTCAAAACCCCCTCGAAATTAATTTCTGGCTACACCTTTGTCCGGAAGTATTAGCTTGCTAGAGTTGAAAATGATAACAATCGATTTTCATAATGAAACTGCATCTTAAAAAAAATTGAAATTTGTAATGCAAAAAAAAATTTTTTTTCGTTACTCCGAAAACATCATGCCGATTGTACCCAAAACCGAACTTAACCAAGATATTTATCCCTCAAAACTACCCTGAAAATTTGAACTATCTACCTCATTTCGTTCGAGAGTTATCGTGTCTACGACCGGACAGAACCGATTCTGACCACGGATTCTTGATCAGAGAATCGAGCCAAATCGTTTGAGACCATTTTTATCAAAAAATTCGAAAAATACATATATTTGGACAAATTGATAAGCACTCTGTTCCGAGGAACAAGAGCGCCAAAAAGTGGGGAAAGCACTGACGTGAGGTCAGTCTACTTCAGTGCGCTTGTTCAAATTCATAGCCAGAGTGATCAGACATCCAGGTACTGAACTCACCAAAGGCTGCATGTTTTCGTTTTATTAAAAGCAATGAAAAAATAGATTCAAGCGAAAGTCCAGAGAGCACCACTAGGGGTACCCGAATCACCCTCATGTACTCGAATGTAATAAGATTTTTCCTTGTTTCCGAGTTATGAATTTTTTTCTGAATTTACGAGAACTTTCTACATCAACAACTTGAAAACATCCTAAGAAAAAATTGTAAACTTTTTGGATTTTTTTTTGCAACTGTATCTTCATGAGCTGTACATCTATGCATAAAATATTAGCTCCGTAGCTTTGATGAAATTAAGTAAGATATTGGCTTAAAGTGGTAATTTTTTCGTGATGGATTATGACTTAAATTTTCAACTTTTAATTAATAAAAAATTGGTTCAAGTACTGACGTGAAGTCAGAAGCTTTTGCGCGTATGTTCTATTGTCAATTCTTCTGTATTGGACACCCTTAATCGAATTTACCATGGTAAATTATGTTGTCCATTCTCCTGTATTGGACACTTAATTCGAATTAAGGGTGTCCAATACAGAAGAATATAAAATAGAACATACGCGCAAAAGCTTCTGACTTCACGTCAGTGCTTGAACCAATTTTTTTTTTGTTATTTTTTTGAAATTTTCTAGGGGTGCGGTTCTTAAAATTTTTTTTTTCGTCATTTTTCTCGAATTTTCTAGGGGTACGGTTCTTACAAAATTTTAAACAAGTCTTTAGGATGATTTTCTACTACTAGTTACCAAGCTTCAATTCGATCGAATATTTATTTTTTGAGTTATCAAGGAAATAATATTCCAGGTGGGTATAACTCGGAAACCGTTCGACCGATTATGCCCAAAAACGAACTCAACTCTCCTTTTCGGATACGCAACCTACCCTGAAAATTGCAAGTCCCTATCTCCTTTCGTTCGAAAGTTATCGAGGCAACGGTCACCCATCTACTGAACTCACACAAGAATGCTCGAATCTCCAACAATATTCAACCGATCGTGTTAAAACTTGAAACTTGGCAGTAGAGTTAGGTCATGAAGGCACTTGCAAAATTTCAGCAATTTCAAACGAGTAGTTACTGATATATAGAATTTTTTTTTCAATTTTCAATGATTTTTTTAAAATTTTTTACAAATACTATCCTCACGAAATATTGCAAGAATTTTTGCGTTGGTGCACATCCTAACCTGGAAACTTCAAGTCGCTATCTATTTCCGTTCTCAAGTTATCGTGACAACAAAAATATTTTTTAATAATTTTTTTAAAATTTTCTAGCCGCACGATTCGCAAAAAATTCATATTCTACAACTACTCACTAAGTTTCAATTCGATCGGATTTATATTGGTTAAAAACAAAATTATTACTCGGAAACCACTGGGCCGATTATGCCCATCAACGAACTTGTCCGTCGTATTGAGATGCGCCAACCACCCTGAAAATTTCAATTCGCTAGCTCTTTTCGTTCTCAAGTTATCGTGGCAACGGCCGGACGGCCGGCCGGACAGAATCAAATTTGACCTCGAATTCTTCATTGGGGAGTCGAACTAAATCGTTTGAGGCCATTTTCGTCAAAAAATTCGAAAGTTACAGACATTTGGGCAAAACTATAACGCGATGTTCCCCAGAACATACGCGCAAAATCTAAACAGGTGACTTCATGGTTCCTAAGTGGGTCTAAAGAATTTTCAGGCTCTTAGCATTAAGAATCATTGAAAAAAGATGATACTTAATGGGCTACTTTGGCCTAAGGGCCGGTATTATAAACATTTGTCGAAGTTAACTTTAACTTTATCGGTCGAGATAACTTTAGCCTTAAAATGACTGTTTTATAAAAGTCCCATTTCTGTGGTCTGTGCGAATGTTCTGTGCTAATTTGAATAACTCTACATTTGAAATTTTTTCACGGTCCCTTGAAAATTACTTGATAAATTGAAGAATATCAGTCAAAATTGGTCGGCTCGTTAATTTGGAGGAATTATACCTTGTTCTTGCACGTTAACATTCAATATTTTGAAGTCTGGGCTCCTCCACTCGCTTATCATGCTCAGACAAGTCGTTTGTTTACATAAATGAAATACATATGAGTGAATGTATTAAAATGAATGCAAGAAAGAACAAGTGTCTTACTACCCTTTGCTTCTACTCCCTCAAAGTAATAAAAGTGTCGATTTTTCGCAGCTCTCACCATTATCGAAAATTCATTGGACTATTATACACTGAACTCGCTCACTCAGAAAATTACTGACTTTTTTCAAAATGAAAATTGAAATAATACATATATCGGAACTTTTGATCAAACTCTGTATTATTTGAGCACGTATTACGTGAGCACTTATTAATGTCAAAAGTTAAATAATATTCATTCGTTTCAGTAGCTTTATTTTTAAATGAGCAAAAAAAAAGTGTTGGTTATGCTCATAAGATCTATAAAAGAAAAATTTCGGGCATAGGAATTGAAATGAAATGATTACATTTTTTATATATAATGTATTTATAAAATTTGGAAGTATTCTTCAATCAATTCTTGTCGCACCAAATTACGATTCTGATTGTGTGGCATATGTTGATTGAAATTTTCCAATTCTACAGCCACATTTTGATCAGGTTCTTCTTCCCTCATATTAACTGCGATATTATGAAGCACTGCAGTTGCTACGATAACAGTCATGTTGTTTCTCTCTTTAATCGAATTGTCAATTGCAGTATGGGAAATCTTCTTATCCATACACCGTACTGCCTTTCTACAACATTTCTAGTTCTTATTTGAGATTCATTGTAGAGTCTCTGGGGTTGATTTTGTGGGTTTTCCAGAGGAATCACCATATACTCGGGCAATGCATATCCTGAATCGCTCACCAAAAAACTATTACCAAAGGTGCCTTCTTCAAATCGTGCCTTGAGTCTAGAATGCGTAAATATTATATTGTCATGTGTGCCTCCCGGCCACCGTGCTACGTTATCTCTAATGCGTAAATGACTATCAGCAACGGTTTGGACATTATATGAGAAGTATCCTCTTCTGTTCTGATAATTTTCAGCATCATTTCCCCCTAAAAGTTATATAATTGTATAAATCACTTGAGTACAGTCTAAAAATAATTATAATTTACACTAGATATTCAAATAGATGCTAGAAATACAAACCTATTAGGTAGTTGGTCTTTGTAAATTTGCTTCAATGTGACCCATTAACACTAGTACAGACCCTTTTGATGATCCAAATCTGCTTTTAAATTCCGTTTCGTTCCATGGTGAAATGGTCTGAACGATTTCTAAATACCCTTTCATACATAAAAAACAAAAGTTCCTCAAAAATAAATTGGATGTCGCTGCGGAAAATCAAATAATAAAATTAGGGTTATATCAAATACTTAGGTTATATTTACATATGAACTGTCGAAAATCACCATTTTCTACAAAGTTAACTTTAACTTTAACTTTAACCCATACCCCATCCACCCAATAAAGTTAACTCGTAAAATGGGAAGATAACTTTGACGGTGACGTCATTCCACAAGTTAACTTCTAGATATCTGTCAAAATAGTTTTATAATACCGGCCCTAAATCGGCCATCTGATAACGGCATTTTTCTAAGTTAGTTTATCATTCCTGAATTTTTTTCTTCTGTTCTTGTTTAAACTCTCTGAAGTAATCTCTGAAAGTAATGGTTTCTCAGATCTCAGATTGTTATGATATTTATTTATTTATTTAAATTTAAGTGTCTCGGCTACTAGGCCATTGACACAGGATACAATGTTGATTTTCCTATGTATTACAGATGTAGTTGTACTAAATTGATCACAAGATATGTAACGAAATAATGAATGTTGAATTCATGCTATGTTTTGCACAAAAATGGAAGTAAATCAATGAGTTACTCAAAAACTGCTAGAGATAGGGATGATGAAGTTGATATTAATTATTCAGGAGGCTACGGAGGATCTAAAAAAGCAATAATATATAGGGTGTTCCATTTGAAATATTAGAGTTGTTAATGCTTTTTGATGAAAGTGGCAACACCGCAGCGCTGAAAATATTATACATCGATGGTTCCTAGCCAAAGAACCAAAGTTTCAATAAAATCATACGTTCTTCGTAAAAGTCTCTCGTATTACACCTGGAATAAATTTCAGATAAATATCTCAAATATTTTGTATTTGTTTTCAATACAAAATGATTTCCTCATTGAAAAGCCCGATTAAATACTAATCCAAGGGTGACATATTAATAAAACATTCGAGTTGATCCGATCTTCGATTCCAACCCGAATTAGAGCTAGATTCGTACACATTCGCGGACACCGCATAGTCCATGTCTTTCCACGAGTTTTTCTCCATCGATCAGCACCGAATTTGATTCACCTTAACCAGCTCCTGCTGATTTCCAGGTCGTTTTTCCATTCTAACAACGTAAACTCCAAACTTCCAAACCGAATAACAGAACCACTCCAACAGAATTCAACTCGAGAAAGTGATACCTTATCTCGTTCCTCCTCTTTCCGAACGAGTAAGGACAGCATCCCATTTTCGATTCCTGATCACACGAAGGGCTCATCTTGAGATTTTTCAATTCAGAGTAAATGACCAAAGTTATTCAAGACAGCCAAAGTTGCGGACAGGAAGGGACGGTTTCCCTTTTTACCAGGTTGCCACATTTATCAAATTATCCCTTACGAGAATCGGTTATTTTCCCAATAACTGGAAAACTACAAATCTGATCGAATTGAAACTGGGCAATTAGTTGAAAAGAAACTCGAAGATCTATGAAAATTTCGTAAGCATCGTCGTATGATTAGAAAAAATGTTCAACTAGTTTGCAGAGTATTTTTCTTGAAATTCCAAAAGAACATATCAGATTGAGTCTAATTATGGCATTTAGGCGACCAATAATGTCTCCTCAGAGCGTGCAAAATTACATAGAAAAGAGGGTCCTAGGAGCCTCAAAAAAAAATTACAATGTAACATTCTGAATACCTATTGGTCAAATTATTAATGATCAGATCTCAACCTCGTGAATCATGAAAATATCTGTTTATGTTTATAGCAATCGGTTTTTTGGAACAGAATATGTGGATGAAATGAGTGAAGGCATTTTTCGTATATACAGGGGTGGTTGAGAAAGTGGATGAATCGTGTGTTGAATCTTCAAAATCTATGGGAGATGATAGCCCTACATTAGGCTCCTGCAGCGGTCTTAGAACATCTGAAGTTCTGAATAATCATCGCTTGGTTCACCTGGTTTTTAAAAAACCTTCCTGACCTTATGATCAACGGCATTTTCCTTATTTAATTCAAATATTGAAGGGATTTCAGAGAATGAATAAATTCGAAAGTTAGCGGTGGTGATTCTTCTTCAAGAGATCCATGCGGCTACAGAGGATATATTTGTGAGAGGGTACTATTGAAAGGTTACGTATTATTTTTATTTGTTCGTTTTTCCCCTCTTATCTTTTCGTTTTTCAAATGATTTTCGGGTACTTTGGAGAAACCTCTCTGTTCTTTGATAAAGGAATCCATATTCAAGAAAGAAATGCCCATCAATAGTTTGAATTTCCACAGACACGGTCCGGTTTATTTTCGGACCAACAGTGAATGTAATGTATTTGGATCGAAACTATTCATTTGAGACCATTCTCGGCCAAAAAGACGAATAGTTTTTTTGGATGTTTGTTTTTTGAGTCGGATTTATATTCTTTGAAATATTCGGGAAATATTTTATTTTCGTACCTAAGTAACTTTGAGAGTGATTTCAGTACCTGGATGGGTGAACACTGACCACTATAGCTATAAATTTGAACAGTGCACCAAAGCTTCTATAGAATACTCTAATTATAATTTACTGATGTCATTAAATCCAACATGAGAAGAGTCATAGACCTACTTTTTGAATCTAATTACGATAATTCTTGAAAATTGACGCACAGAAGCCAAATTGAAAATGTTGGAAAACCCTGTGGACAGGAGTTTGGTGCTCTTGTTCAAACTTAAACAAATCATAACTCCGAAAGTATTGGTTTCTCCGAGTTGGGAATGATATCAATGTATTCTTATTTAATTTATTTCATTTTATGATGCAGTTCTATGATAAGATTCCATTAATATCATTCCCAACTCTGAGAAACCAATACTTTCGGAGATATAATTTGTCAAAGTTTGACAAGAGCTCCAAAGCTCCTGTCCACAGGGCTTGAACCAATTTTTATTAGTATCACAGTACCACTAGTTCTAATATTTGAAAATAATCAAGCGAAAGACTTTCTCACGAAAAAAAACCGAGAGACTACAAAATTACATTTGGCAACAATGGTCCAAGTTCCGGACGTAGAGAGACAGTGCCTTCCGTCTGAAATCATCTCCTTATCTGGCTGCGGGTTGCTCTGAGGCAATTCCCACGTGGGTAAATGGCGATCCCATTATTGGAATTTCTACCCGATCGTGCACTATGGGCCAGACATCGTCGAACTCTTGGAGTCAATTAGACGTAAATGATAGATCTGCTGTCGGCCTAAATTAACGGATTAGAACGAATGTGGTGCGGATTTTCTGGTTTTTGCATATTGTAATTAAAAGTTCATCAACTCCTGATACGGATTTCGGAAATGTGAATGTATCACCGTCATAAATTATGTTTTAGCAAAAAATGGGGTTCACTGCAAGGTGTATATTTAGGAAGAGGTAAACGAGCCCCACAGTTTTGTGATATTGGGATAAATTTGTATTTCACATGAAATGGAGTGTTGAAATAGTATATTATGTAGCAAGCACAAAATGATGCACATTTTGCACGAGTTTGAAAGTTTGCGAGACGAGCCAAAGGCAAGTGTGAGCAACGAAAAAAAATTATTTTTTACATTGCAAATTTAAAATTAATCATTTAATTTATTTTTTTTAAGATGCAGTTCCATCATAAGAATCCATTGATGTCAATTTCAACTCTTACAAGTTAATACTTTCGGAGATATGATTTTACAAAACTTCAATAATACATCGTACTTCTATGTTTTTAAAGAATGCGAATTATATATGTCTGTGTTCTATCTGTGTTCACTGTTCATTCATGTCATGTTATCTACCTATAACAGACATCATATTTAATTCTGTTCTAGTTTGTTTGTATAATTCGAAAATATTTTGTGTTGGAAAACCTAGTTCCGCATCATGAATTTGTGAATATATACAAGACGGTTTTGATACCAAAAATAATATTGACTTTTTGCATATTGAATAATTTATGTGCAAAATATTGGGGATGATGTTTCAGAAGATTTATAATTTGATCATTTCAATGATGTAATTTATGAAGGCAATAGGAAAGAAGAACATAATGGAATCATCAAAAGAAATAACTGTTCGTTGACAACCGAGGTTAATATTAATTTTTATTCCCTTAAGTACTTAGTGAGACATGTTCCTATATATAGTATTTTCTTAATGATTCTAGCAAACTCTATCTGATAGAGCAGAGGGTTCAATCCCACCTGAACTCCGCCCTGTGATTGAGCTGTAGTATGATTTATTCTCTTTTGTAATCTTTATGTAGTTGATCAATAAAGACCCATTATAATTATTATTATTAAAAAATTGCTGAAATATTGATCTACATTTGTGTTTCGAATATTCTTTCTTGAGTTATTAATACTGAGTTAATGTGTTAGTGGTATGAACTATTGAATTATGGAAAGAGAATTGTATTTTAATAATATATTTTGAACTACTCAACTCATTTTTTCGTGAGCCTATACCTATTCAAATACCATAATAATTTGACAATCTGCTATGATTGTCTGCAGCCTTGCTATCGAGCTTGCTATAGACATTTCGATGATACTTTCCTTAGGTATTTCGAGTTATGAAAACTATGCATCGAGTGTAAGTTGCAACACCCCATTCCACGAGGTTAAATCATTGCAGATTGCTCATTTAATCTCGATAAATAAACTATTATGTGAATTTAATTTCTTTTATGGTGAGAAACCAATACTTTCGGAGATAAGGTTTGTCAAAAATTGAACAAGAGCACCAAAGCTCTGCCACAGGGCTTTCCCCCTTTTTTAGGTTAACCAAAATAAGGCAAATACTAACATTTTTATCAGATTTTGTTACAACTAACGTTGAATTTCTCAAAAACGATGTGTGTTAGGACTTAGGACTCATTTTTGGCGCTCTAGTTCCTCGGAACTGAGTGCTTATCAATTTGCCCAAATGTCTGTAATTTTCGAAGTTTTGGCTGAAACTGGTCTCAAACGATTTGGTTCGACTCACTGATCAAGAATCCGAGGTCGAAATCGATTCTGTCCGGCCGGTCCGGCCGGCCGGCCCTAGGCACGATAACTCTCGAACGAAAGAAGTTAGAGGATTGAAATTTGCAAGGTGGGTTTGGAGCGTAAATATCTCGGTTGAGTTCGTTAATGGGCGAAATCCATCAGGCGGTTTTGGAGTTATGGCCGATTTTAGTAAAGCACATTTTTTACGAATATTTCCGAAACTGATCACTCCATCTGAAATTTAGCATCAAATTGTAGAATCATGACCCTTATACGCATGTAAAGTTTTGTATTGACTAGGTTACCGCAGTGTCAAAAATAAATTTTCAAAATTAAAAAAAAAATTCTACAATAACTCTCGAACGGAATGAGCTAGGCAGTTGAAATTTTCAGAGTAGGTTAGGGAGATGAATATCTCGGTTAAGTTCGTTATTGGGCAAAATAGGCCAGATGGTTTCGGAGTAACAAAAAATTTTTTTTTTTAAGCAACAAATTTCTAATTCAATTTTTATTTAGGATGCAGTTTCGCCATTAAAATCCATCGATATCATTTTCAACTCCAACAAGCTAATACTTTCGGAGATATGATTTTTCTAAATCTCAATAATGAATCGTACTTCTATGTTTTCACAGAATGCTATAATTATTCTATCTAAGCTTTATTACATGATCTGTGTTCATACTCGTACATTTCATCCTGTTCTATAAGAGAGAGTCAAATTCAATTCAGCTATTTCAATTTGATTTCTTCCATGGTTCAGTTCTCATTCTCAGATTGCTCAGATTGCTCATTTGAATTGAATTTCCTTTATGATGCAGTTCTATCATATGAATACATTGATTTAATTCCCAACTCTGACAAACCAAACTTTCGGAGATATAATTTGTGTGTTTGAATTTGAACTAGAGCGCCAGAAAGCTCCTGTCCACAAGGCTTGAACCCATTCTCTGATCCAGAATCTGATGAAATACAAATTATATTTGTTTATATTATAAAGATCCTTCTTCTCAGAGCTCCGTTCCTCAAAGAAACACAAATGTCCAAAGAAATCATCGCAAAACTACTCTACTACAATATTGAGAACTGTAAATATATTAGGTCTTAAATTCAACGAAGTAAGAAGCCGATCGAACTTTTGGGAAGCACCGCTAAATTTGAAAGTAAAATATAATAAATCCTCTATATATTCCTCGATAATATGGAATCCTATGACGGTTTCCAATAATAACGATAACCATTAAAACTGAAACGAAATTTTACTCCCGAACATCCCCCATACCTTCAACTTTTCGAATATAATTGCAGCGTATCGTTTGGGAATATTTTTCCTCAACAGCCGAATCCTAATGATTACTTGAAAGCTCGGTTTTCCGTTGTCAAGTCCTTTTACTCCACTATAGTCTCGCATTGTCTCACGCCATTAACAGGATTACATTCACGGTAATTGGAAAGAAGACGGTAACTTTATGTCTGTCTCTTTGTTTTACTTCTGTTGTTGCTACCAATTCCTTTTGACGGACTCGGCAGCGAATTGATTCTGTAACATATTTCCTCGCTGGATCGGGAGCGCATACATTTATCTTCTTTACAGATTGGATCCATCAATGTAATACAGGGTCTTTATAAATGATTGTCGCAGCTGGTTTTGGATTTTTGGCGCTCTTGTTCACCGCAACAACTTGCCCAAATGTCTGTATTTTTCGAATTTTGGATGAAAATGGTCTTAAACGATTTGGTTTGACTCACCGATCAAGAATCCGTGGTCGAAATGAATTATGTCCGGCGGCCATAGGCACGATAACTCTCGAACGAAAGTAGTAAGAGGATTGAAAGTTGCAGGGTAGGTTTGGGGCGTAAATATCTCGGACGAGTTCGACAACGGGCGAAATCCACCAAGCGGTTTGAGAGTTAGTAGTAAAAACATTTTTTATTAATATTTCTGGAACTGATCACTTGATCTATCTGAAATTTAGCATCAACTTGTAGAATCATGACCTTTATATGCACGCGAAGTTTTTTATTGATCGGATTGCCCAAAAGTGGCAAAAAAAATTCAATGCAGTTCAGATCATAAGAATCCATTGATGTCATTTTCAATTCTAACAAGGTAATACTTTCGGTTTTTCATCATTTCAATAATACATCGCACTTCTATATTTTGACGGAATGGAATTCTATCTGTCTGTGTTCTATCAGTGTTCACTATTCATTCATGTCATCTTATCTACCTATAAGAGACGACATATTTAATTTTGTTCTAGTATATTTATATAATTCGTACTTTGATAATATTTTGTGTTGTTTTGATACCAAAAATAATATTGACTTGTTGCATATTGAATAATTTATGTGCAAATATTGGGAATGATGTTTCAGAAGATTTAGAATTGGATCATTTTAACGATGTAATTTATGAAGGCAATAGGAAAGAACAACATAATGGAATCATCAAAAGAAATTACTGTTCGTTCACCACCGAGTTTAATATTACCTTTTATTGCGCGTATGTTCTGTGGAACATCGTCTTATCATTTTGCCCAAATGTGTGTAATTTTCGAATTTTCCGCCGAAAATGGTCTCAAACGTTGGGTTCCACGTCCTGATCAAGAATTCGAGGTCAAATTTGATTATGTCCGGCCACGATAACTTGAGAACGGAAAGAGATAGAGACTTGAAATTTTCAGGGTAGGTGACGCATCCCAATAGGACGGACAAGTTCGTTAATGGGCATAATCGGCCCAATGGTTTCCGAGGAATTATCTTGTCTACAACCAATACTAATTCGAACTGATGAGAAGTTGTAGAATATAAGGACGTTTGTGGAATTTTGTGAACATCATATGGCTAGAAAAAATTCACCATGGTAAATTCAATTGAGAGGAGAATGGATAAGAGTACAAACGCGCAAAAGCTTCTGACTTCACGTCAGTGCTTGAACCAATTTTTCCTTAAGTAGTGAAACATGATCTTATACATAGTATTTTCATGATGTTTCTAGCAAAAATTGCTGAAATATTGATCTACATTATTGTATATCAAATATTCTTTCTTCAGTTAAGGTTCATAACACAGAATGAATGTGTTAGTGGTAAGAACCATCAAATTATGAAAAGAGGATTGTATTTCATTAATTTATTTGGAACTATGAAAATAATTTGCTTGGTTGCCTATACCTATTCAAATATCAGGAATAAATGGACAATCTGCAATGATTGTCTCCAGCCGTGCTCTAGACATTTCGATGATACTTTCCTTAGCTATTTCGAGTTGTGAAAACTATGCACAGTGTGTAAGTTTCAACAACCCATTACACGAACTTTTTTTAATGACAATATTAGAAGCATTAAAGCATTATGTTGCAGTTGTATTATAAGAATCCATTGATATCATTCCCAACTCTGAGAAACTAATACTTTTGGAGATATGGTTTGTCCCCCTTTTTAGTTGCCACTTCTCACTTCAATGTGTTCTGTTTATATCATGGAATTTCTATACTGACAGCCAATATGGAATTAGTGTCAATTCTAAAGATTCTTTTTAAATTCGTCGAAATTAATTTTCCAAATGATAAAAATCTGCGATGACTTAAGATTTAGAACAAAACACATTTATTGTGATGTCCTATTACCGCAATGGTACATTAATCGATGGGGAATGGATTTACTCTGTAGAGGCCTGTAAAAAAGAATATCTGACGAAATATCCTCATTTTCAGATTCTAGAATCTTCTCTGAAAGCCTACATCAGGGGTGTTATAAACAGATTCATTGAGACTGGAAACGTTAACAAGGGAAAATCTATAGGAAGACCTCAAGGGTCTCAAGAAGTTGTCAAGAAGAACTGAGAGCACGAGTTGAACAAAATACTCAAATGTCCCTGAATAAATTATCTGATGTCCCCTCAAGAACTTTTCAGAAAGTATTGAAAAAATCAACTGAATTTGTACCCTTACAAAATAACGATGGTACAGTAACTCCTACCAATAGATATTCCACGTACTGCTATTGGTTTCTAAATAATCTTAACGTCGACAGATAATAATAATAATAAAAATAATAATCACTTTATTTCCATTGAATGTCTACATACATTGTGGAAAAAGTCATACATTTAAAAAAAACAACAATACAAATATATTCTGAGGAAGTTACCTCAGTGTAAAAATTCATCGAGACTATAGAAACATCCCTCAATAAGAAAAAATTTCAATCCTTTTTTAAAATAATATTATATTATTTGAGTGCTCTATTTCACTACTCAATTTATTATAGACCTTCATTCCCAAATACATAGGTGATTGTCTTCCTATTCTTATTCTGATTATTGGACTTGACTTTTTTTATTGATGAGGCTTGGTTTCCCTCATCGGGATATGTGAATTCCCAAAAGCACAGATTTTGGACATTTGAGAATCCCTACAGTTTTATTGAGGCTCCATTACATTCGCAAAAAGTTGGTGTGTGGTAAGCAGTTTCTCGTCGTAATAAAAAAGGGCCGAGTTTTCTTTCATGATATCATTAATGGTGAATGGTAAAAAAGAATAACCAACCATTCTTAATAAACTAGATGACGAAGAAATACAGTTGGGATATTTTCAACCAGATGGGGCAACTGCCAAAACGACTTCTGAAAATCTACAGCCTACCTTCCCAACACGCTCTCCAGACTTGACTCCCCTGGACTTTAGCATCTTTTTCATAACTGAAAGATGAGGTCTTCAAAGGAAAATACGATAATATTGAGGACCTCCAATCATCAGTAACCATGTGCTGCCAAAATATTGGCCAACAAATGTTGAAAATAAATTTGGAAACAAAAAAAAATTATAAATGCCTTGTGAATAATGGAGCACATTTTGAACATTTGATGTGAATTTATTTTTAGAATTCTCACAAATGGCCAAACTCCCAAATTCGGAGTTATCTTACAGGTATTTGTAGGGATTTATAACCTGCATTCGAACATTAAAATTAGTTCAACAGTATGCATTCAGTTATCAGTACTTACATCCCAAAAATTCTAATTAGGATTTCAGAAATTATTCCACTCAAACACAAGGGAACAGATTATTCATATCTGTTCAATAGCGAATATGATATCTCTTGAAAATGACTTAGGAGAATAGAATCCCAACTAATGAATAATTCAGTCTCGATTCCATCAGCTCCATATTTTCTGAAAGAAAACTTCTTAACTTGGAATAAATTTTCAGTATTATTTATCATGCATCCTTCTTTCAATCAAATTAACCTACTCTGGTCATCACAAGGCCTGTTGTAAACCAAGAGATTGAGTTAGGCTTAGCAATTATGCCATGTACCCAAAATCACGTGTAAAAAAAAGTTAAATCCAAAAATTAATTTCTTTGACAATTTCACATTCTACCAACTTAATGCGAAGTATGTAAACTATTAAATCACGGACGGGGGTAAGAGTAATCTCCCAGTGACATCATTTTGGGACTCAACATTTATCATTGCCAATGTAAACAAAGGATATAGTGAGGTTATGCGTATATTATTAGTTCTGTGGCTAGAATTAGAACTGTGAACAGCATACTATGAGGAGGTAAAATGAGAGGGTTTCAGAACCAACCACGATGTTACAATCATTTATAATAATTATTATGACTGTCGTAATTTACGGGGATGAAGTTTCTCGAATAAATAATAAAAATTGGTTGAAGCCCTGTGGACAGGAGCTTTTTGGCGCTCTTGTTCAAACAGACAAATTATATCTCCAAAAGTATTGATTTCTCAGAGTTGGGAATTATATCAATGGATTCTTACGATAGAACTGCATCATGAAAGAAATTAAATTTAAATAAAGTTTCATTTAAAAAAAAGCTTCAAAAATTATCATTTAAAAAAAAACATAGAAGTACGATTCATTATTGAAATTTCGAAGAGTCATATCTCCGAAAGTATTAGCTTCTTAGAGTTGAAAATTATATAAATGGATTTTTATGGTGAAACTGCATCTTAAGAATAATTGAATTTGGAATTTGTAAGTTAAAAAAAAAATTTTTTTTTTTCGTTACTCCGAAACCATCTGGCCCATTTTTTCCCAATGACGAACTTAACTGAGATATTTATCTCCGTAACCTACTCTGGAAATTTCAACTGCTCACCTTATTCGGTTCGAGAGTTATTGTAGAAACAAAATTCAAATATGAAAAAAAAATTTTTTTACACTATATGATAACCCGATCAATACAAAACTACGCATGCGTATAAAGGTTATCATTCTACAATTTGATGCTAAATTTCAGATAGGTCGAGTGATCAGTTTCGAAAATATTCATAAGAAATATTTTTACTAAAAATGGCCATAACTCCAAAACCACTTGGTGGATTCCACCCGTTAACGAACTCGTTCGAGATATTTACGCTCCAAAATTACCTTGCAAATTTCAATCCTCTAACTCCTTTCGTTCGAGAGTTATCGTGTTAACGGACGGCCGGCCGGCCAGAAGGAATCGATTTCTTGATCAGTGAGTCGAACCAAATCGTTTCAGACCATTTTCAGCCAAAAATTCGAATATTACAGACATTTGGCAAATTGATAAGAACTCTGTTCCGAGGAACAAGAGCGCCAAAAAGTCATAATAAGCGAATATTATACTTTGCTTTGTCCACGACGATTAATTGTTTCTTAAATTATCTTAATTTTTTTAAACCTAATGCATGTTTCTCATAGATATTATTTCATATGGATTACCACTACAGAATGATTTCACATTGGTGATTCATGAAATCAATTATAATCGAGGAAACACAAGTATAATGAACACTTTATACAACAGTCGTATACGAAAACTTTTATTGTGCATGGATTCAATATTACTAATTCCTACTGGCCCTTATCGACCCCTGCCAAGAATCGAACTGTCGTAATTGTCGACCTGCCAGATCATGTCAAACAAAATGGCGTACAATTCAAATGTTAACATTCACTGCTAGACTATTTAGAATCCCCTACCTACTTCATTGAAGAACTGAATCATCTTCATTCAGAGGCAACTCGACTAAATTCTTTGATCTCCCAACAACAGCGGTATAGTCATTGTCTCAAATCATTCCGAAATCTTCTCCCTCGAAAATTGAACCACCAATTCAACTCCTGAACATTCAATTAACGTCAACTCCAGAGTATAATGAAACCAGAAAAATTTGCTTCTAATTTGGACTTGAAATATAATGAGACGAAAGTTGAACTGTTAGTGCCCGTTTTCCTGATCTCATTCTTTGTTCCCGTTTCTCACTCTGGAGTTACCTACTACCTTGCAATTGTGGAATTTTTCAATTTATTCCGGGTATTTTGTTTTTACTCGAAAACTACGAATCACGGAGAAAAATTATGCAGACAAAAGTTTGAAATACCCACCCTCTGTTGACGAAGTAGGGGGTAATTTTTGAATCTTAAATGGTAACTCCTTTTGTTATGGCAAAATCGAATTTTATATGAATAGATACGTATGATAAGTCTGTAGTATATTTAGAATCAGCATTTCAACCGTGCGAAGCCGGGGCGGGCAGCTAGTAAATAATAAAGTTCAAAATAAGGCGTTTGGGTTTTTGCATATATCTCAAAAACTGTTTGAGATTTTCCAAATTTGTAAAAAGAATCAAAAAGTGAGGAAATTTCCCAGAAAAATGTTCCGACTCCCGAGATTGTACGACCAATATTTATAATTTTCCCAGAGGGATGAAAATACGCCTGAAAAAGGGTACTCCGCCTGCGCAAGACACGCTCACTTCAGGCCTTTAATGAATAATTATTATTGAAACTTATTAAAAATGAAATTCAAGATCTGAAAAAATTCAGGCACCTACAGAATAGATCAATAAACAATAATCCGTGGTGCAATATTTTTTATCGCAATTTCCCAATTAGTTCTCCATTAGGTAATAAATAATTTTTGGTAGTCCGAATATTGATATTGCAGGTGCGATAATTGTTAAACTATTATCTGACAATTTTTTCGTTTCCTGGAACTATTTTTCAAAGGCCAAGATTCCCATTGGAAA
The DNA here is from genome assembly GCA_937662695.2 of Halyzia sedecimguttata. Lineage (NCBI taxonomy): Eukaryota > Metazoa > Arthropoda > Insecta > Coleoptera > Coccinellidae > Halyzia > Halyzia sedecimguttata. Next base: position 63,633,957 of record OW569415.2, on the reverse strand, counting down.
AATTGTTAATTTTCGCTTTGTCATGAACAATTCACTTAGGTTCAAAATTATAAAGCTTAATTATTTACATTGAAAAAACATTTTTTTATGATATTACTATCGATCCGTTTTCTCATGATCAGAAGCTGGAGATACAATTCCATTAGTTTAAAAGTTATAGTAAAATGAAACAAAAAAAACAGGTGAGAATAATGAACTGAAAGAAAATAAAATTGAAAGTTTAATAAAAAATATAATTTTTTTTTTCAAAATAATACATGATTGTTTTTGTTGTTTTAAGTAGAAATAGAAAAAAAAATACAGAGACAATTAATTTGTTTATAAGATTTTTTTTATGAAATGAGCAACGAAAATTTGAATTATAATAATTTTTTTTAGTATCAAAGACCATGATAAATAATGATTTAAAAAAAATGATTCCTCAATATTAATTACATGTGGCAGAAAATAATTGTTAATTAACTAATTCATTTTTAAGCAATAAAAACTTTTTTTTTTAATGATAGTTTCCATCAAAGAGTAGGTTTCCAAAAAAAATAATTATCTTATAAACAACGCATTTGTTTATAACAATTTTTCAAACAATAAGAGATAAAAATTATTAAAAATCATTTGTGATTAGCTTCTGATCGTGAGAAAATGTATCAATAGTGAGATTATAAAAAAAACGTTTTCTTCAATGTTCAATTTAATTAAGCTTTATAATATTGAACCCAAGTAAATTGTTAATAGCAAAGCGAAAATTAACAATTTTTTAATTTTTGCAACGGGAATCTATTCAAAGTCGTTTGGAAAATAGCCCCACGAAAGGAAAAAAATTCTAATAATTATAGTTTAACAATTATAGCACTTGCAATGTTAATCTTGGTATTAGAAAAAAAATTGTTAATTAATTTACTAATTGAAAAATCGCGATAAAAATATTTGGCAATAGATTATTTTCATTGATCTATCCTGTAGGCACCTGAATTTTTTCAGTTCTTAATTTTTATATTTAATAAGCTTAAATAATATTTATTCATTAAAGGTCCGAAGCGGCTTGCGCAAGCCGGAGTACCTGTTTCCGTTTGTATTTTCAACCCTCTGGGAAAATTATAAATATTTGTCCTACAAGTGAGGATTTTTTTGGAAAACTTCCTCCTTTTTTCGAAACTTTTTTCAAATTTGAAAAATCTCCAATATATATGCAAAAAACCAAACCCCTTTTTTTCACTTCATTCTTTATAACTTTTACAATTTTTGAGGGAGACCATTGAATTTTCTCAAAAAATATCAACATGCCATTCCGAATTGAATGACATCTCAATCATAATTTTCGTTGACTAGATGTGCCAATTGTTTTGAAGATACAGGGTGAATAATCTGTTTCTACTGAGAAAACACTTGTCGATAACTTCTGATTGGACTTTTATTTTTGGATGAAATTTTGGACAACTGTTCAACACTAAAAACTTACATAATTGTGTGTAGATTGGAAGGTATTAAGAAAAAATGTATTTTCTGGTTGCGTTGAAAATGTTCACCCTGTATACGCATTTCTGAAAACAAATTTGTTGGGTTGAAGCCTGCATAGATAGTTTTTAACATAACAATAATTTTAAAATACGGCACACCTAAGCGAAAAGGGTTGTGATAGATATGTTCAGGCGAATTTAGAATAAATCAACCTCATACGACTCTGTTGATACTGAGGAAAAATACATTTTTCTGAATGAATTTTATGGAGAATTACCATAGTACGGACATCTCATTTGATGTTCTGAATAGACTTCATCATAAATGCAGACATGAATATTACGTAATTACGACTGAAATGTGGTGAATTGATTCCCCATCAATAATTCAAAATGTTCACATCAATATTCTCTGTGGTTTTATGTGATAATCATAGCAGAAAGTGATATTTATTATGGCCGTAACAATGAATACCTTTCAAACAAATTATTAATAGAGCCATAATAATAAGTAATCATTAAATACTTAGGGAAGTATATTCATTATTAAATGGTTCCTTTCTGGGTTTCTCTTCCAAACTTTGAAAAATATTCAATCTGTATAAAGATTAACATAATTTTGGGTCACTGAAAAATGTCTATGGAAGATGTAATGTGGACAGATTCACTAAACTATTCCATTCATCGATTTGCATCGAAAAGTGACATTTCCGAACGCTCAGAGTTGTGTTCGAAAATTAACTCCACGGAGTAGAGTAGAGTTTTTGAAGGTTTGACAGATTTACCCTAAAGTTACTCTGACACTGACACTGACAGTGACAGAAGGTGTCAATATCGGAAAATAGGTTATGTTGGTTTAAGAAAGATCCTATTATTGTTGTTTTCTTCACATATATGTAACTCTAATCATAAATATATATTATGAGCAGTATAAAAACTATTAAATTACATCACAAAACATTCATAAAACAGTTAGACAAAGATACTAGATTTTCCTCCCCATGAGTTATGTCAATTTTGACACGAGTAAAATGAACTCCGAGTCGAATACTCCGACTTTTCGGACGACAGTCACAGAGTAAAATTTACTCAACCTTTTAATTTTCGAACGTAATGGAGTAAATATTACTCTACGGAGTTAATTTTCGAACAGAACCCAGTGAATCTGCATAATATGTATTCGAATGCTTATTCTAAACGACTTGCAGAATAAACCCATAGGAACTTTTTATATTTTTGGCGCTCTTGTTCCTCGGGACGCCTATCAATTTGCCAAAATGTCTGTAATTTTCGAATTTTTTCATTGAAATTTGTCTTAAACGATTTGGTTCGACTCACTGATCACTAATTCGTGGTCAAAGTCGATTCTGTCTGGTCGGTCTTGCCGGTTGGTCCAGCCGTTAACACGATTACTTTCGAACGGAATCAGCTAGATAGTTGAAATTTTCAGAGTAGGTTTGAGACATAAATATCTTGGTTTTTCGTTATTGGTTTCGGAGTAACGCGAACATTTTTTTTACGTAACAAATTCTAAATTCATTTTTGGCGCTCTAGTTCCTCGGAACTGAGTGCTTATCAATTTGCCCAAATGTCTGTAATTTTCGAATTTTTCGATGAAAATGGTCTTAAACGATTTGGTTCGACTCACTGATCAAGAATCCGTGGTGGAAATTCATTCTGTCCGGCCGTCCGGCCGGCCGGCCGTAGGCATGATAACTCTCGAACGGAATGAGCTAGAGAGTTGAAATTTTCAGAGTAGGTTTGGGGGATAAATATCTCGGCTAAGTTCGTTACTGGGCAAAATCGGACAGAAGGTTTCGGAGTAATAAAAAAAAATTTTTTTTTCACAAAAATAATTTCAAATTAAATTTTTTCTAATAGGCAGTTTTATCATAAGAATCCGTTCATATCATTTTCAACTCTAACAAGCTAATACTTTCGGAGATATGATTTTTCAAAATTTCAATGTAAATCGTATTTCACACATTGATATAATTATTCTATGTATGAATTTTCATATTGTCAACTTGACAGAAGGGAATATTGTAACTTCAAAAATATTGGGGTTGAAATACTCGTATTTTAGCGATGCAACGGGGACCTCACCCGAAAATGTTTGAAAATATTAGGTAAATATTGAAAGCATAATTCTGTAGTTTGAAAGAGAAGGAGAAAATTTGGTGAACGTAGATGAGGAACTTTTTGATCGATTACAAGGTAATTTTTTCATTATTTCTTCTCTTCTTTAATACATGTTTTATGGAATATCTACTATTTGTAGGTACTTTAAACCTGTTTTGGGCAATTGTCATACGAAACTTGTTTTTTTGGCGCTCTAGTTCCTCGGAACAGAGTGCTTATCAATTTGCCCAAGTGTCTGTAATTTTGGAATTTTTGGCTGAAAATGGTCTCGAACGATTTGGTTCGACTCACTGATCAAGAATCCGAGTGCGAAATCGATTCTGTCTGGCCGGCCGACCGGCCGTAGGCACGATAACTCTCGAACGAAAGGAGTAAGCGGATTGAAAATTGCAAGGTGGTTTTGGAGCGTAAATATCTCGGACAAGTTCCTTCGATCTATCTGAAATTTAGCATCAAATTGTAGAATCATGACCTTTATACGCATGTGAAGTTTCGTATTGACCAGATTACCGCAAAGTGTAAAAAAAAAAATTTTGAAAATTTAAAATATGTTTTTCCACAATAACTCTCGAACGGAATGAGCTAGGTAGTTGAAATTTTCAGAGTAGGTTAGGGAGATGAATATCTCGGTTGAGTTCGTTATTGGGCAAAATTGGCCAGATTTAATTCGATTTCCTCCATGGTGCAGTTCTCATTCTCGTGATTGCTCATTTAATCTTGATAAATAAACTATTATTTGAATTGAATTTCCTTTATGATGCAGCTCTATCATATGTATACATTGATATAATTCCCAACTCAGAGAAACCAATACTTTCGGAGATATAATTTGTCTGTTTGAACTAGAGCGCCAGAAAGCTCCTGTCCACAGGGCTTGAACCCATTATTTTTTAAGATTCAGTTTCAACATGAGTATCCATTGATATTAGTTTAAATTCTTACAAGCTAATTCTTTCGGAGATATGATTTTTTTAAATTTCAACATTAAATCATATGGATTTGATGATCTTTGTTCATATATATATCATCACACATAGAATATACCTTAGGTAAGGTATATTCTGTGTCATCATTGTCATATATTAGTATTATGTGATTGCCATATCATAGAGAAATATAAGATATTGTCTCTGTCTACAGATAAGAGACCTGTCAAACTAAGTATGATGTTATATTTATTTCTAGTTCTATTCAAAATTTTTGATATAAAATACCTCCTGTTCTGAAAATTAAAGTATGATAGAATGACAATTGACCAATGAAACAACCTCAGCTATCGTAGGTAGCTCTTGGATAATCCATTTGATGATCGAAGTAAATACTTTGGTAAGTTGATAAACCAGTGAAAACAAATCTGGAAAACAATTGAAATAATATAATTTTCAGAGTAGATTTGAGGAATAAATATCTCGGATAATTTCGTTATCGGGTAGAAACGGTCTGGTAGTTTTGGATTAATAATTGTTGGCCTTGTTGTTTTTTTTTAAGGAATTTTTCGAAGCATTTAAGCATCGAAGCATTGCAGATTGCTCATTTAATCTTGATAACTGAACTCTTATTTGGATTTAATTTCCTTTATGATGCAGTTCTATCATAAGAATCTATTGATATCATTCCCAACTCTGAGAAACCGATACTTTCGAAGATATGATTTCTCAAAGTGCCAAAGCTCCTGTACACAGGGCTTTCCCACTTTTTGCGCGTATGTTCTGGGGAACATCGCGTTATCATTTTGCCCAAATGTCTGTAACTTTCGAATTTTTTGACGAAAATGGTCTCAAACGATTTAGTTCGACTCCCCAATGAAGAATTCGAGGTCAAATTTGATTCTGTCCGGCCGACCGTCCGGCCAAAATTCTTGCAAAATTTTCGTGTAGTATTTGTAGAAAATTTTTAAGAAATCATTGAAAATTAAAAAAAAATTCTATATCAGTAACTATTCGTGTGAAATTGCTGAAATTTTTAAAGAGCCTTTAGAACCCAACTCTACTGCCAATTTTTAAGTTTTAACACGAACGGTTAAATATTGTTGGAGATTCCAGCAGCTTTGTGTGAGTTCAGTAGATGGGTGACCGTTGCATCGATAACTTTCGAACAAAAGGAGATAGGGACTTGCAATTTTCAGGGAAGGTTGCGTATCCGAATGGGAGAGTTAAGTTCGTTTTTGGGCATAATCGGTTCAACGGAATCTGAGTTATACCCATCTGGAATAACTCAAAAAATTAAGATTCGATCGAATTGAAGCTTGGTAACTATTAATAGAAAATCAACATAAAGACGTGTTCAAAATTTTTTAAGAACCGTACCCCTAGAAAATTTGAAAAAAATGACGAAAAAAAATATTTTGTAAGAACCGTACCCCTAGAAAATTTCAAAAAAATTACGAAAAAAAAAATTGGTTCAAGCACTGACGTGAATTCAGCAGCTTTTGCGCGTATGTTCTATTGTCCATTATCCTGTGTTGGACACCCTTAATCGAATTTACCATGGTAAATTATGTTGTCCATTCTTCTGTATTGGACACTTAATTTGAATTTACCATGGTAAATTCGAATTGAGAGTGTCCAATACAGGAGAATTGACAACATTATTTACCATGCTTTATTCGAATTTACCATGGTAAATTCTATTAAGGGTGTCCAATACAGGAGAATGGACAATAGAACATACGCGCAAAGGCTCCTGACTTCACGTCAGTGCTTGAAGCAATTTTTTTGATATAACGAATATCTAGTGACCATAAATTTCGATAGTGAATGACGTCAAAAATCATTGAATAAAATCGAACATTCAATGAATGCGTGTGTTCAAACTTCCGTACAACCATCCTTTTTCCTATTACTAGATATTTGTTGTATCAATTTCAGGTTTCAGCTCAACTTAGCGACAGTGTATCAATCTTCTTTTTTAAACCATGTAGCGACGCGACTCAACGATTTTCTCAAGTGAGAATTGGAGCACGAAAAAATATAACAGATAAGTTTTTCCACAGAAAATATTCTTTCCACTTTTCAGAACCCCTCAACATAAATCTCCCGTAAATGTATCGATTATGGGAAAAACATTACTGAGAGATATTCCTCATGACGGCACCAGAAGCTGTGTAAAACAGGAAACTGCCACGAGCCAGCACAGATGTCATTAGGTCATCACAGGAAAAAGGCGAACAGGCACATCTTCCCCCTCTCGCGGTCACATTCCATTAAGTGACTTCGGAAGCAGTTCCTCCTGAATATTGATAAAGGTTTTAGACACTGAATTCACGCCTTGAATACTGAATTTTCAGACAATGCTTCCTTTCGTTCAATTTCTTAATTTTCCAACCAAAAACTAGAGGTAATTCCGTTTCCCTGTGATCTCTTCGGGTTTCCCAAAACTAATAAAATTATTCAAATTGGGTTGGTGCGTTCAATTGGACGAATGGTGGAGTTGCTCTTCGCGAATAAGTCTTGGGATTTCGAAGGTTATTCTTATCAGAATTGGGAATGAAGTGTAGCTTGTGGAAGGACTGTCAAGTGGTAATCGTGAGGTTCTTCTCGGGAACATATCAGCTGAAGGAATAATAAACACATATATTTTTGCGCGCTTGTTCCGCCGTAAACAGCATGTTATTATTTTGCCCAGATGTCTGTACTTTTGGAATTTTTTGCCGAAATTAGTCTCAAACGATTGGCTTTGACTCACTGAAGAATAATCAGTGGGCAAATCAAATTATGTCCGCCCGTCCATCCATAATCACTATAAATCTCGAACGAAATGAGTTAGTGTTAGAGAGTTGAAATTTGCATGTTCGAATCGTAAATATCTCGGTTATGTTCGTTAATGGGTGAAATCCACCGAGTTATTTTGGAGTTTATGTGAATATTTCCGAAACTAATCATTCCATCTATCTGAAATTCAGCATAAACATATAGAATCATGATCTTTATATGCATGCAAAGTTTTGGATTGATCGGATGGCTACAAGCTGGAAAAAAAAATTGAAAATATAGTTTTCACAATTACTCGATAAATACTGATGCAACGTACCGACGCAAACACTTGTGCGAAATTTTGTGAGGATCGCATGACTAGAAAAAATTCAAACAATATTCATCTATTTTGCGGAATATTTTGCTTGATATTACGAAACCAAATATAGGATTGAGTCTAATTTTGAAGAAACAACTATATCGTAACGTTTCGGAGTCTATATCAGACTCCTTCCACAGACGCATAATGAAAATCGTTAGAATTATTTTGTTGATAGTTATTTTGTGAAATTCAAGAATTGTCACAATGTGACAATTGTTGTCAATGTGACAATTCTTGAATTTCACAAAATAAGTATCAACAAAATAATTCTAACGATTTTCATTAAGCGTCTGACGAAGGAGTCTGATATAGACTCCGAAACGTTACGATATAGTTGTTTCTTCGTTGATGTTGTTTCGTTGTTGTTTGATAGGCAACATTGTTCAATTGATTGCTTCTGACAAATATCCTGTGTTTCTTACGCAGAAGCAAATCACAAAATAATTCATTTTTATTTTATAGATATTTTTCAGAGTTTGGGAGAGAAAACCCAGAAAAAAACCTTTCAATAATGAGTATACCTCCCACAGGATCCTTTAATGATTATACAGGGTCATATTTCATGTTATGGAATATGGTGATGAAACATATTTTGAATGTCATCCATTTGGAGTGAGAATATATCTTAAAATGAATTACACAAGTCAGGTACTAGATGAGCTAAGATATTAAGTACCGTTTAAAAATCACAATCGAAAATAGAATTTCAGAGGAAATTCAGAAATTCTCTACAAATTTACGGATTGGGTTGATTCTCAATACGCTCAAAATGACCAGCGACATAGGTAACCTTTCACGATGTGCACTTCATCAAACTCTACCAGCATACAACGCCATGTTAATATTTGTCGGAGCTTTGCATCTATCGGTCATCAGTATACGTCATGTATACATGATTTATACTTACGGTTTGAGTTTTCTTCATGCATTTTTTTGCTGAATATTTACGATATTTCAATAGTTATTCTGCTATTCGAGACCTATATGATTCCAAAACATGAAGCATCATTGGAATCGGTCCAGCCGTTCTTGAGTTATGAATTGTACTAACCCGAGTTTTTTTGCGAGCATTTTCTGGGGAACAGCGTGCTATCATTTTGACCAAATCTCTATAACTTTCGAGTTTTTTGCTGAAAATGGTCTCACTGATAAATAATTCAAGGTCAAATTTGATTCTGTCCGGCCGGCCGGCCGTTGCCACGATCACTTGAGAACGGTGAGAAATTTTCAGTGTGGCGCGTCCAAATGCCACGGACAAGTTCGTTAATGGGCATAATTTCAATAGTTTCTGAGTAATAATTTTGTTTTCAACCAATACAAATCCGATCGAATTGAAACTTGGTGAGTAGTTGCAGAATACAAATTTAAAGATGCTTGTAAAATTTTGTAAGGATTTCGTCACCCAAAAATTATAAAAAAATATTAAAATATTATTGATCACACGATAACTTGAGAAAGGAAAGAAATAGTGAAATCTGTGTCCGTTAATTGCTATAATCGCCCAAATGGTTTTGGAGTTATACCTATATGAAATGTTTTTGGTATTTACTCAATAACTCAAAAAATTCGAAACAATCCAATTGAAACATGGTAGTTAGTTCCAGAATGCCGACGATCAAATTTTTTCAAAATTTTGAGTGGATCGTATCTCTAGAAACTTTCAAAAGAATCATAGAAAATCATTGCAAAAATTCTACATTTCGGACACTTTTCGTCCGACAACGCTGAAATTTTGCGAGAGCCTTCAAATCTCTCAAAACTCTACAGCCAACTTCCAGATTTGAACACGATCAGATCTATACTTATTGTTGGAGATCCGAGCAGCCTAGGGAAAGTTCAGCAGCTGGAGGGGTGACCGTTGGTACGATAACTTTAGAACGGAAAAAGACAGTGGTGGATGGTATATTGCGCATGTGAGTAGGACAGTTAAGTTCGTTGTTAGGCATAATCAGCCCAATGGTTTCGGAGTTATACCCATCTGCAATATTATTTTCTCGATAATTCAGAAAATACAGATCCCACCGAATTGAAACTTGATAAGTGGTTGTGGAATTCCGACATAAGGACGTATGTGAAATTTTGTGAGGGTATCACTAGAAAATTTTAAAAAAATTAGGAAAAAATATTTTGTATCTCACTATAACCTTCGAACGGAAAGAGATAGCGATAGCAGTTTTCAGAATAGGTTGCGTCTAATAGTGGTGAATAGACAATAGAACATGCGTGACAAATCTGCTGACTTCACGTCAGTGCTTGAACCAATGTATATGAATATGAAAATAACATGACAGGCTATCGTGGAACTATTAATTTCAAAACCAATAGCAGACGTATAGTAATAATCTCGTTCAGAAAAGAAAATCTGAAACCATTACCTAAAATCCCCTCCGCTTTAAACTTTTCTCGTAATTAACATCATTTCAGATCAGATACTGTTAAAATTTGATTCCAATCCTTTCTCTAGATGAGTTTCCAACGGGATTACTCGCAATACAAAGAGTTCTCGAACTTGAACCGATTAATGAACGAGAAATGACGCAAATTGAGCCCTTTTCATCAGATTCGGGAACATCCATTGTCCAAATTACCCCGTTTATGGCCAGTTATGGTTAGAAACGTTAGAAATGCGAGTTCCGGATTTCCATAATTAATTTTGCCTTCGATAGATTGCAGTTTGCGATATTTTTGCCCTGAACCAAGTTGTGCTTAATGGAGTAGAAACTTGATAGAAGCAATTTTAGTGCCATTGGCTCCATAACCTATAAATTTCCCGATCTAGCAGTTGCCTGAGAGGTTACAATGGGTGGTAACGTCTATTTTAACGGCACAGTGAACTATGTATTCTGAAATTTACCTATACTATCAACTTATTCCCCATTGGATGAAGATTGTCTGACATGTAAATCCTTCGGGATACAGCGTCTTTATAAATTATTGTAACATCGCAGTTGCTTTGGATTTTTATTTGCCACTTGTGTTCTGTTTATATCATAGAATTTCTGAACTGACAGAAAATATTGAATTATTGTCAATCCTTTCTTTTTGACAGACTCGGCACCGAATTGATTCTGTAACATATTTCCTCGCTGGATTGGGAGCGCATAAATTTATATTCTTTACAGATTGGATCCATCAATGTAACTCAGGGTCTCTATAAATGATTGTCGCAGTTGGCTACTTCTCAGTTCTTATGTTATGTTTATAGCATAGAATTTCTAAACTGACAGCCAATAAGGAATTATTGTCAATTCTTGAGATTCCTATTTAAATTTCGTCGAAATTCATGTTCCAAATTATTTAAATCTGCAATGACTTATGATTAAGAACAAAATACATTCAGTGTGGTATCCTATTATCGCAATGGTTCATTAATAGGTACATGGTGAATGGATTTACTCTGTAGAGGCCTGTACAAATTTATATCTTGCGAAATATCCTGATGTTCAGATTCCAGAATCTTCTCTGAAAGCCCACATCAGAGTTGTTATAAGCAAATTCATGTAGACTGCAAACGTTAACAAGGAAAATCGACAGAAAGATCTCAAGTTTCTCAAGAAGTTGTTGAATAACTGAGAACACGAGTTGAACAAAATCCTCAGATGTCCCTGAACAAATTATCTTTACAGTGTGGCATCTTCTTGAGTACTTGCTACAAAGTATTGAAAAAAAAATTGGTTCAAGCCCTGTGGACAGGAGCTTTCTGGCGCTCTTGTTCAAACAGACAAATTATATCTCCGAAAGTATTGGTTTCTCAGAGTTGATAATTATATCAATATATTCTTATGATAGAACTGCATCATAAAGGAAATTCAATTCAACTAATAGTTTATTTATCAAGATTAAATGAGCAATCTGAGAATGAGAACTGCACCATGGAAGAAACCAAATTAAAATACCTGAAATGTATTTGACTCTCTCTTAGAACAGGATGACATATACGAGTATGAACACAGATCATATAATAAATCATAGATAGAATAATTATAGCATTGTGTGAAAAGATAGAAGTACGATTCATTATTGAAATTTCGAAAAATGATATCTCCGAAAGTATTAGCTTGTTGGAGTTGAAAATGATAACAATGGATTTTTATTTTGAAATTTGTAATATCGGGATTCATTTTGAAAGCAGCGTAAAAACTACTACAAAAATTATATGATTAGTACGTCTACTGACGTCTACTTGACAATCAATATTTACCAACAATACCAGATATCCATGACTACCGACTTGCTATCGTGTTATAATTAATAGGTGTTCAAATTTATTACCAAATTATTAACGATTTTTGAATAAAACTGAATTTCTTTTAATTTTGACTTGGTTGGAGAAAAAATAATATATATCATACAGACTAAAAGTGCCTATTTTTACTCGCAATTTTGCATTCGCTCGGCTGCGCTGCGCTCCGCCTCAGAACTGCAAATATTGCTCGTAAAAAAATATACACTTTTAATCCTTATAATATAATATACTATTTTGAGACCATTCTCAGCAAAATATTCGAAAAATACAGAAATTTTGACGAATTGGTAGACACTCTGTTCACGTGACCAGCTCGCCAAAAATGGTTCGGCGTTTATCGTCATTAGACAGAATAGTAATTCTGATATTATGAATTATGAAGATAGAACACGTAAAAAAAGAATATATACTGTGTCCCTACGCCACCTCAAGCACATAATTGGAAACTGCTGACACAACAGGAATATCTATTAATTTAACCTTCAATCCATGAATTTTAGGTTCAGTTCCCTTGGATCAGTTGTTCATTGAGTTATGAAATAGTGGAGCTGAAAATGTGAAACCGTACATAGATATAGACCAGAGCTGTGCCGAGCACTGAAGAAAAGTGCTTCGAGCCCTAAGCACTAAGCACTCAATAAAAATTATCCCGAGCCTCGAGCACAAAGCACTGCATTTTCACAAAAGGCTTGCGATTACTTAGCACTTTATTAAAGTAATTCGGTTTTTCGAGCACTAAGCACTATGCACCTTCAGATGGAAATGAGGATATTCTCTGCGAATTGTTACATAACATTGTTTTCAATTGGAGACACACGTAAACTAGCAAACTTGCATTGCTCATATGCATCATTGAAGGATAAAAAAAAAAAGTTCTATAAAACTAACAATCTCAAAAGTCGTTCTATTCTCACACATATAGAAAAGGTATTTATTATTTATGAAATGACAATGGATGGAAATATGAATTCCATAAGCGTCTTAGTTTTTTTCTGCACATGTAAAATGTATTTCTTATTTAAAAATGGGACAACACCCAAAACATATATGACAACAACATAGTATTATGTTAGGCTAGTTAGGCCAAGTATTTTCTTTCCCTTTATAATAAAAAAAAATCACTGACATGAATTTAGTTCTCTTTGGGGCATTTTTTCATTAATACATAATTGAATTCGAATTGATCAACATGAAGTCAGTTTTCTTCTAATTTCTCAAAATGTCAAAAATTTAATCCGCGGAAATCGGGTAGCTTTATTTTCTATTGTGATTGTATTCATAAGCAATTTAGCATTGTAAATAAGATAGAAATTAAAATGCATATATCGGAATAAATCTGGTACTTATTAACTCCTCCGACCGCAGCGCGTCAGCGTCTATTCGTGTTACGACAATATTTCGGAAAGGCTTAGTGCTTAGTAATCCTCGGAAGTGATGCTCGGGAGCACTTAAGGGATTACTAAGCCCTTTTCATGAAGTGCTTAAATTACTAAGCACTAAGCACTGGTTTTAAAAAGTGCTCGGGAGCACAGTACTTGGGAGCACAAAAAGGCTTCAAGCGAGAGGCGGATCGTGAATTTGTGGACCCTGGGCTAATACTACTTAGGGGCCCTCAAAAAACTGTATTCTCGAGTGGTGTAGGTGTACTGTATAGGACACAATAAAATATTTTATTTATTTAATATGACTTGCGTACGCATGTAAATTATAAAATTACCTTCCGGCATTTCTGTGCTGCATAATCCTAACTATACTCATCACATAGTGATTCCTATAAATTACAATTTATTATTATTATTATTATTATTACAAATATCACAGTAAGCGGCCTAGGCCGTTAATAATTCAATCGTTAGTTCGACGTTGTTGTCCTATATTTGTTCTCTACGTAAGATATCCCGGAAAAATAGCGCTCTGCTTCACAGCAAGTTATAGGCAACGTTAAAGAAATCTTTGATGTCGTATAACAATTTGGGAAACAATAATTCCCACAACAAGTTTCTTTTCATACTCTAGCATAACAATTTCACACCAAGAGGTGTAAGACTCTGGCTCAGACTGTAGTAAGTAAGATTTCAACTGATTACACTCATTCACTAAAAAATGTTCGTCTACGTCATCTGGATAACAATCAATAATGTTACGTACACTTTCCAGATCTATGCTTTCCATATTCTTGTCTTGCAAATCCATTGAAAATTTGATTTTTTTGCTAGATGTCTCATAGACTAGGCTTCTTTTATTTAAATCCATAATCAGCTTCTAACGCAACGTTTAGCGTGTCTCTTAATTTTTTCAGCGCCATATACCTACTGAGATTTTATCTGTGGACTTATCTGGAAATTTTAAGGTTATTCGTCTTTTGTTCATTTCACTGTACCTAGTCTCTGTTCCCACACCAGTCCTGTTTTGTAGCTTTTTCTTCATATTCCTTCAGCTTCTGATCGGATTGGTATCGTATGTTGTTCACGAACTCTTTTAATGACACAATTAATTTAGTGCCTTCACAAATATCTAAATCAGGGCGTTGTATTTTTGCGCGTTTGTTCTGGGGAACATCGCGTTATCATTTTGCCGAAATGTCTGTAATTTTCGAATTTTTTGCCGATAATGGTCTCAAACTACTAGGTTCAACTAACTGATGAAGAATTCGAGATCAAATTTGATTCTGTCCGGCTGGCCGTTGTCACGATAACTTGAGAACGGAAAGACCTAGCGACTTTAAATTGTCAGGATAGGTGGTGCTTCCCAATACGACGGACAAGTTCGTTAATGGGCATAATCGGCCGAAGGGTTTCCAATTAATGATTTTGTGTTGAACGATTACTAATCTGATCGCATTGAAACTTGGTGAGTGATTGAAGAATACAAACCTAAGGATGTTTGTGAAATTTTGCGAGAATTGTATCGCTAGAAATTGTTTAAAAAATTATTAAAAAATATTATTTATGTCACGATAACCTGAGAACGGAAAGAGATAGCAACTTGAAATTCTTAGGTTAGGTTGTGCACCTGAATGCGACATTGAATTTTTTTTCTAGGCGTAATCGATCAAACGGTTTTAGAGTTATGCCCATCTGATATTTGGTTGCTATTGTCTCAAGAACTCGAGAAATTCAACACCTATTCAATTTAAATACATGGTTATTAGTTGTAGAATGTCAAGGCAAAAATTCTTGCGGAATTTCGTGAGGTTCGTATAACTAGATATTTTTTGAAAAAAAATTGAAATAAATTCTATAAATCATAAACTATTCATCCGACATAGCTGAGCCTTCAGAACCTAACTCTACTACCAAGTTCCAAGTTTGTACACGATCGGATCTATATTGCTAGAGATCCGGGAAGCCTTGTGTGAGTTCAGTAGCTGGATGGGTGACCGTTGCCTCGATAACTCTTGAGCGAAAGGAGATAGGGACTTTTCAGGGTAGGTTGCGCATCTGAATGTGAGAGTTAAGTTGGCTGTAATCGGCCCAATGGTTTCGAAGTTATACCCATCCGGAATATTATTTCCTCGATAACTCAAAAAATATAGACTCGATCGAATTGAAGCTAGCTAACTAGTTGTAGAATATCGATTTGTCCGTACTCCTGAGAACGGACAATAGAACCCACCATGGTAAATTCGATTAAGACTGTCCAATATAGGAGAATAGACAATAGAACATACACTCAAAATCTCTTGACTTCACGCCAGAGCTTGTATGATTTTTATTATCTAAATTTAATCTCTGCAAAATTACTTCCCGAGAAATAATTAGAATTGCACTTTCTCATTTCCGCGGAAAATTTTCATATCATCATAATTATTTTTTATAGATTTGACGGCATCATAGTGACAATACTATCTGGTCTGGCTTAAGCTTTTTACGCTTCTTTACGATCCTTACAAAATTACACATACATCTTTTAAGTTTGTAATCCACAATTACACACAAAGTATCAATTCGATCGGATCTGTATAGGTTGAAAACTAAATTATTACTCGGAAAGCATTGGGCCGGTTATGCCCATTAACGAACTTGTCCGTCGTACATATTGGGGCGAGCCACCTACCCTGAAAATTTTCAAGTCGCGATCCCTTTCCGTTCTCAAGTTATCGTGTCAACAGTCGGCCGCCCGGACAGAATCAAATTTGATGTCGAATTCTTCATCGGGAAGTTGAACCCCTGAACATTCGAGACAATTTTCGGATAAAAAACGGAAATAAGAGACATTTGGGTAAAATGATAACAGTGACGCTGTCAGCGTGTTACTTTGGCGATGAGAAGTCTCCTTAGGTAGTAATAGACCATATCCATTCCATAAAGTTGGCCGCCCGGACAGTCGGCCGCCCGGACAGAATCAAATTTGATGTCGAATTCTTCATCGGGAAGTTGAACCCCTGAACATTCGAGACAATTTTCGGATAAAAAACGGAAATAAGAGACATTTGGGTAAAATGATAACAGTGACGCTGTCAGCGTGTTACTTTGGCGATGAGAAGTCTCCTTAGGTAGTAATAGACCATATCCATTCCATAAAGTTATCGAACCGAAAACTAATTGGCCGATAACCATCAACTTCAGAAACCGGGCATTAGACAAGAAAACAAGCGACGGGGAATTCCCTGTTCTATTTGATAGACGCGCATACGGTTTGATTTATTTCAGATTTGCCAACCTTGTGATTGGAATTTATTTTTAATTTTAGATATATATTAGATATGTTCTTTACAATTTCTATTATTTTCAATGTGGCCGGGGGCCCCTTGTATCCACGGGGCCCTGGGCCGGAGCCCATAATGCCCATACATAGATCCGCCCTGCTTCAAGCACATTCACAAGCACTAAGCACAATGCTTCGGCTCAGCTCTAATATAGACGATGAATAGAGAGAACTAGTAAATTTTGATAAGGAAACACTGAAGCTCTATGTAAAGTTTGCAAAAATTTTTCCATTTCGCCAGTAAAGGAAAAAATACTACTAATGAATAAACAAACGCTCCAATTCCCCAGATTCCAATATGATCATCAAAAGAATTTTCATATAATCAATTCGTGGAAGTTCCTCTATTTTCTCGAAGTCGGTATATGAGACAATTCTTTCGACAAGAATTCTTCGTGGAATCACTGCAGGTTCTATATCAGCATTTAATTTATTTCGAGACAGCCGAAGCAGAAAACATTTCAATTAGATATCCCCCGTCAAACTAAATGGGGATCAGAAAAAGCCTAGATCATTGAGTCAACAAATCCGGATATATTAAACGTTTCTGGGAACAGCACTTGGTGCAATTCGTCTGGTGTCTGACTGGCGGGGGCAATTGCCGAAATACTCCTACATAAAAAGGGAAACAGTGGCGGAGATTCATTTATCAAAGACGTGGATGCGTAATAAATCATTCATCAAACTAATGGTGCTAAAAAATCGTTACCATTCCATGATGAATAGATTCAATTCGTCTGAAACGTTGTCAGCGTAAGAAGCTGCCTTAACGAACTACTTGAAGAAACCACATCAGCGATGAATGGAAAATTCTGTCTTGTATATACAAATTATTCCTTGGAGTATATTCATTTGTTCATTCTGGGGAAAGGTCTGATTATGACATTTTCATAATGTTGCTAGCACCAAATTGCTAAAATATTGATCTACATGCGTATCAAATATTTTTTCTTGAGTTAAGGTTAATAATACGGAATGAATGTGTTAGTGGTATGAACTATCAAATTATGAAAAGTATTTTATTAATAGGTATATTTTGTCTTATAATGAGATAAGTTTTCAAATAAAGAAAAACAAGAATATACTAAAATACATTTTTAATCTTTCAATGAAAAGAACTAATAAAATAATTTCTTCGTCGGCCTATAACTGTTCAAATATCAGGAATAAATGGAAAATCTGCTATGATTGCCTCCAGCCTTGCTCTAGACATTTCTTTGATACTTTCCTTAAGTATTTCGAGTTGTGAAAACTATGCACCATTCCACGAGGTTAAATGATTGCAGATTGCTCATTTAATCTAGATAAGTAAACTACTATTTTAAATTTAAATTGTTTTATGATGCAGTTCTATTATTAGAATACATTGATATCACTCGTAACTCTGAGAAACCAATACTTTTGGAGATATGATTTGTCAAACTTTGAACAAGAGTGCCGAAGCTTCGACCCACAGGGCTTTCTCACTTTTTTAGTATGTTCCCGTTAGTTACGTTGCATCACGAAATTTCGCAACAATTTGGGCGTTGGCATTCTACAGCTAATCGCCATGAATGAATTGGATCGGGTTTTGTAATTTTTGAGTTATTGAGGAAATAACAACAAAATTTCAGATGGTTATAACTCGAAAACCGTTAGGCTCATTATGCCGAACCTAACCGTCGCATTCCAATGCGCAACCTACCCTGAAAATTTCAAGTCTCTCTTTCCGTTCATAATCAAATTTCACCTCGAATTATACATGAGAGAGGCGAATTTAATCGCTTGAAACCAATTTAGGCAATCGAAAATATAGTCTAGTCAACAAGCGCTTTTTAGGTCCAAATTTTTGCGTATTCTACGAAAATTATGATTTAGGTGTCATTCGATTCGGAATGGCATGTAGATAGTTTTTGAGAAAATGCTAAGGCCGATCGCAAAAATTGCTATAGTTATATACAATTAAGTGGCCTTTGTTTTTTTGCAAATACCACAAAAACTATCTGAGATAATTCAAAATAAATCAAATCAAAGTAGAACCAATATTTATAATTTTCCCAGAGGGTTGAAAATACACCTGAAAACAGGTATTCCGGCCTCGCCCCCTTCGGGCCTTCCATGAATAAATTTTATTTAATCTTATTAAATATTAAAAAAAAATTGAAAAAGTTCAGGCGTCTGCATTGATCAATGAACAATAATCCGTAGTCCAAAATAGTTCATCGCGACTTTTCAATTAGTTATCCATAAGTTAATTATAAATTTTTTGTAGCACGAACATTAACATTGCTAGTGCGATAATTGTTAAACTATTAATCTGAGAATTTTTTCCTTTCGTGGAGCTATTTTCCAAAGGTATTTGAATAGATTTCCATAGGAAAATTTGAAAAATTATTAATTTTCGTTTTTTTATTAACAATTTACTCACGTGAAAAATATAAAGCTTCAATGTTAATATTTGCGCTACAAAAAATTGTTAATTAACTAATGGATAACTAATTGAAAAATCGCGATAAACATTCTTGGACCACGGATTATTATTCATTGATCTATCTTGCAGAAACCTGAATTTTTTCAATTTTTAATTTTCATATTTAATAAGTTTAAATAATATTTATTCATGAAAGGTCCGAAGGGGGCGAGGCTTACGCAAGCCGGAATACCTGTTTTCAGGGGCATTTTGAACCCCATGGGAAAATTATAAATATTGGTCGTAGTTCCAAGAGTTGAGACTTTTCTTAAGGAAATTTCCTCCTCTTCTTGAATATTTGAATTATCTCAGATAGTTTTCGAGAAATTGGCGGAAAACCAAAGCCCCTTCTTTTTTTTTACTTAATTGTTTATAACTATAGCAAATTTTTGCGAGCGGCCTCAGCATCTTCTCAAAAACTATCTACATGCCATTTCGAACCGAATGACACCTCAATCATAATTTTCAGAGAATACGCAAAAATTTTGACATAAAAAGCACATGTTGACTAGACTAATACCCTTATTACACTATGCCTTTTTCAAGTCTACATTTGCGCCTATTTTCATGGCTAATTGTTGGTTTTATTTCCCCCCGAATGAGTGGCACTATAACACCGCGCATTTTTCGCGCTTGTTTCAGGCAGTAATTTCAGAGCTGCAAACATTGAAGAAATTGACATATTTACCTACCTCAAATTCATATTTTGTTCATATATTTTTAAAGCAATACCATATTATTTTAAGAATGTCTGAAGAAACGTTTAATATGCTACTACATAGAGTGCAAATTCACATACAGAAAAAAGACACTGTAATTCCAGAAAGGATTTCTCCAAAAACATAATTAATAATAACTTTGCGATACCTACTAGGCTACTGGTGAAACTTCATATCACTCGGGGATAGCCATCACAGATTATCTGGCCTTCGTAAGTTTAGTTATAACTTAAAGGCTGCGATTCAAAGGATAGAATAAACTAGGTTGTGTTAAGACGTCAAGTAAGACAGATAAATATTGTGTTGGTAGACATGACATTTCGACAAAAAGGCTTGAAATCCCCACGATTCAGGGGGAACAAATAGAAGAAGTACTATTTATTTTCAAGCCTGAAACAGTCTTCAAAATAGTCCTGGGCGCATGCGTATTTCTTCAAAATTTCAGGCGCAGTATGTCAGGCTGACAAATAGGCACGAAAAAGGCATAGTGTAATGAGGGTATAATAGCTGATATTTGGACGAAATGATAGCACGCGGTTCCCCAGAACATGCAGTCAAACAGTAATTCATCGACTAAAAATCTTCAGCTTCAATAATAACTGCTAACTTCAGAATTCCTTTCATATAAAAATTATAAATCTACTTCACCCCTCCGCCGCTGGGGCACGCCTAAACATAAAAAGAGCCGTCGTGAAGAACAGGGAAAACCGAATTGGTTTCGGACATCAATTCTACTAGACAAACGTAACGTACTAGCTTCCAATCTGAGTTTTTGCCCCAATTTTCTTTAACGGTGTTGGCTAGAACACAACGCTGATTAATTTGAGAAATATTGCTTTGATTGTAGCATCCCCACTAGAGGGAAGATAAAATCTGGGAATTGATTTCCTTGTAGATTGATTTTTTTGCGATGAAACTATACGCCGTTGTGTTCGTATAGGAAATCGGAAAATATAGGGATAATTTACGACCAGTATCTCGCCGCACCCGGATTTAAGGCTCTTCATGAATTCACTAATGGATCCCAGAGGCAACTGTGGTGACATAAAGATGAACTTCATCAACTTTCACAAAAACGATTATCTCTCCTTTGAATTCATCATCTCTATTGAATTGATGGAAATACATTGAATTTTCCGTTCTTTTTATTTCTGAAAATAAAATTAGTAGTTGATTGATTCGGTCTATACTTGGTGGAAAATCATTTTCAATAAATAATGATTCAAGTATATAATTTCCACAAATGAATTGTTTATCGATAACCGCAATTGGGTCCTCACACTGTGGCTTCTTCAGGTCCTACATTTGAACTATTCAACTGAGGATTGCGCAACACTGAACGAAATCTTAAAAGTAGATAATGGACAAGAATGACATGCTGAAGTAATGAATATGTGGGAAATTAAAAAATTGGTTCATTCCCAAGTATTGGACAATAGAACATACCTGCAAAAGCTCCTGACTTCACGTCATTGCTTGAACCAATTTTTTTGTCGTGATTTTCTTAAAATGTTGCAGGCGTACGGTTCACACATAATTTTATGTCAATATTCTACAACTAGTTACCAAGCTTCAATTATATATTTTTTGAGTTATCGAGGAAATAATTTTCCAGGTAGGTATAACTCCGAAACCGTTGGACCGATTATACCCGAAAAAAACCCCATTCAGATGCGCAACCTACCCTGAAAATTGCAAATCGCTATCTCCTTTCGTTTGAAAGTTATCCAGTCAACGGTCACCCATCCAGCTACTGAATTCAAACAAGGCTGCCCGGATCCCATACAATATTGATCCGATCGCGTTCAAACTTGGAACTTGGCAGTAGAGTTACTATCTGAAGGCTCTCGCATTTCAGTGATGTCAGACGAATAGTTTCTTATATATAGAATTTTTTTCAACGATATTCAATAATTTTTTGAAAATTTTCTTGTTATATGATCCTCACGGAATTTCGTAAGAATTTTCACGTTGGCATTCTACAACTAACAACCAAGTTTGAATTGGATCAATTTTGAATTTTTCGAGTTATCGAGGAAATAACAACCAAATTTCTGATGGGGATAAATCCAAAGCCGTTCGGCCGATTATACCTATAAACAAACTCAAATATTGCATTAAGATGCACAATCTAACCTGAAAAATTCCAAGTCGATATCTCTTTTCGATCTCAGGTTATCGTGACATAAAAAATATTTTTTAATAATTTTTTTTTAATTTTATAATGATTTGATTCCCACAGAATCACAAATGTCCTTAGGTTTGTATTTTGCAACTACTCACCAAGTTTCAATTTGATCCGAATTGTATTGGTTCAAAACAAAATTATCACTCGAAAACAGTTGGGCCGATTATGCCCATTAACGAATATATCTGTCGCATTGCGGCGCGCCACCTACCCTGAAAATTTCAATTCGCTATCTCTTTCCGTCCTCAAGTTATCGTGGCAACTGCCGGACGGCCAGCTGACTGGACGGACAAAATCAAATTTGACCTCGAATTCTTCATCAGGGAGTCTCCCTGCTACCCAATCGTTTGAGATCATTTTCGGCAAAAAATTCGAAAATGACAGACTTTTGCGCAAAATGATAACGCGATGTTCCCCAGAACATACGCGCAAAAAGTGTCATTAAAAAAAACAAGAGTGCCAAAAATTCTTAATCCGAAACCACCAGACCGATATTACCCAAAAAATAACTTATCCGAGATATTCATTCCCCACTCTGAAAATGATATTATAACAATTGAAACTTGGTCAATATTCCAGTTTTGTTTTTAATGGAGATATTCTGACCCGATTAACTTACCGAAGTATATATTTGCATCATCATATGGATTATCATCAAAAAATTTTAATATCCTATTTACATTATAATTTTACGATAGCTGAGGTTATTTCATTAGTCATTTTACATTCAATCATATACATTGTTTTCTAGAACAGGAGGTACATATTTATATTAAGAGTACCTAACGAATTTTGAATGGAACCAGAAATAAATAATATGATATGCGTCGGTATATGATGACATGTATGGACACAGGTCATTCATATATATGTTCATAGATACAAAAATGTACGTTAATTTTCGATTACAGTATTCTCTGAAATTATAGAATTGCGATTTACTATTGAAATTTTGAAAAATATTATCTCCGAAAGTATTAGCTTGTTAGAGTTAAAGTTGATATAAATGGATTCTTATGATGAAAATGCATCTTAAAATTGAATTTGAAATTTTTAGTGAAAAATAAATTTTTCCGTTACTCCGAAACCATCCCAATAACGCCCAATAACGAACTGAGATATTTATCTCCCAAACCTATACTCTAACAATTTCTGCCTAGCTCATTCATTCGTTCGAGAGTTATCGTGTAAACGACCGGACCGGCCCGGACAGAATCAATTTGGACCAAAAATGAAACAATTATATCGTAACGTATCGGGGTCAGTATCAGACTCCTTCGTCAGACATTTAACGAAAATCTTCAGAAATATTTTCGTTAAGTGTCTGACGAAGGAGTCTGATATAGACTCCGAAACGTTAGGAAATAATTGTTTCATCTTTGATGTTGTTTCATTATTGTTTGTTAGGCAACATTGTTCGATTGATTGCTTCTGACAAATCTGCGTTTTTTACGCAGAAGCAAATCACAAAATAATAATTCTATTTATTTCATAGATATTTTTCAGAGTTTGGGAGAGAACACCCAGAAAGAATACCCCATTTAATTCTTGTTTTAGTTATTGGTAATTAGCCACAGTTCACCTCATTCAATGTTCACTGGTTGGTAGTTTATCTAACCACACTGAACCGGGCGTTTTCAATCCGTAAAGGTCGCTTTGTAGGTAGATGGCATGGCCATTCCTGACCCTCTCACGGCAACAGAATGAAAGTCGCTGAACATTGCTCAAGGATTCTTCATCGCAGAGGGTCGGATTTCGTAAGGATCTCCATAGGTGCGGCTTGTGGGATTCTTTCCCTACCAGTTCGCGACCGATGGATTTAAGTTTCCTTAGAACGCCTTCAGTTTCATTCAGTTTTGGCTAAGTGACACTGATGATTGGTAATAACCATGAAACCCTGGGTTTGTGTCTGCCCTTGAATGACGCTTTCCTTTTTGGGGAACACTGAGCGATGAGATGATCTAGCCTGGCTAGGCGGAATATTTATTGATGGTTGAAATCAATAAATATTTCACCGTGTGTCTTGTTTTAGTTATTGGCAATCAACCACAGTTCACCTCTTTCAATGTTCACTGGTGAACCGCCTAAACAACTAATCAAATTAAACTAAAACGAGAACTAGAATGAGAGTCTTCTTGAATGAAAAATAAAATAGCATAACAAATTCAATGAAATTAGATTAATTATTTGAGCTGTAAAGTAGTATTGCGAGTAATTCATTTTTATTTTAATATTGCCATTGTAATTATGGCTTTCGAAGGCAAATACATTGTTGAAATATCGTATATGTCGATTCTTATTCATTTCAGATATCCCCTCAAGGTGAAGAACATTATGGAGTAAAATCATTATCCAACGTACAAAATTTTCTTTCTTGTATCAGAACTCGAGTAACTTTTTCTTATTCTTTTCAATCCGTTGCGAAAGGAGTCTTATCAGATTTTCCATGGGTACTCATATAACAGGAAAGATTTTTTCAAAACACAAAAGCGACCCACTAAATTCCTTCAACGTTTTCACAGAATTGAATAACTTCATAAGCTCATTAGGGAAAGCGCGATCTCGGCGCGTATTCTTAGAATTTTCAGTTTTTAAGGGACAGGATTTAAAAATCAACGATCGAGAATGAATAATAAATGACGAGAGCAGGGTCGCGATGCAAATCTCCGGAAACAAGGCGTTCAAACTTGAAAAATGTCCATAAGAAGTGTTTGAAATTCCTGTCTTTTGATCAAATATATGCAGATTAGTTCGAATATTTGCCAGCTCAGTCGGTTGGGGCACTCGTAGTAAAGAACACCTTTCCTGAGGTGGAAATTTGAATTTCATGATATTCATAAATTTCAAGTATTTCGAGTACCTATATCCGGATCAGTTCGTCCCCATTAACACTTCATAAATTGGAAGAGCTGATGCAGCTAATTCAAGTTTTCCCTTGAGCTGAATAATTAGAAGTCTAGATGTAGGAATCAAACGCTTGTAGATATCTGACAATATAACGGGTCTTTCATTAAGAGGGCCCTATTTTGCTTTGTAAATAAAGCACCTTATTTATTTGAAAATTAATGAAATGTTTACTTCATTATAAAGTACAATGGATACCATTAGTTATGAAACAAAACATCATTTAAATGTCCACCACGGAAATGCTGGCAGGAACTAAGTCGTTGAACTCAATTTTCTATTACTCTCTCATACGAATCAAGCAATTACTCGCTCAATATTGAGCTGTAGGTTGGATATATTTGATGGATGATTGCTAATGTAAACCGACGACTTGATGTAAAGAAAGATGTCAAATGTAGTTAAATCGCAAGAACGAGGCGAATAATTTATTGGTCCATTTCTTGAAATAATCGAATCACCGAATTTTGTTTTCAATAAAGTCATTGTGTCATTGGCAGTTTGACAACGTGCTGTTGAAACCACATGTTCTGCAAATCAAGATGAACCAATTCAGGCCAAAAAAAATCAGTCAAAATTGAACGATTTCTATTGACAGTTACCACCATATGAGCTTCGTTGAAAAAAAAATAAGTTCCAATGACTCCCCCAGCATAAAATCCGCACGAAACAGTAAGTTTATGAGGATGTAATGACAGTTCTTGATATTTTTCAGGTTTATCACCACTCCAGATACGACAGTTCTGCTTGTTAACATAACCGTTTAACCAGAAATGAGCCTCATCGCTGAGAATGATTTTCTCATGATAATCGGCATATCTACCCATTTCTTCTAAGCACCAATCACTGAATACACGCCGCTTTAGAGATCTGTTGGTTTGAGTTCTTGGGTTAAAACAATTTTGTATGGATGCAAACTAAGGTGTTTTCGTTAAATTTGCCACAAAGACGTCTACACTTTCACGTACGGCAGCAATATTCTCTTCACTTCTTGCATTTCTTTGTCTCACTGGCACTGTAACATCATGAAGTGTAAAGGCCGGTCCACACGCTACGTTTTGTAAAAACTTTTGTCTGCGCTGTCTAAAGGCCGGTCCAAACGCTCCGTTTTGCACAACCTTTTCTCTGCGCAGACTCAAGACGGAATGAACACGTAGCAATGTTTAGTGCGCCCACACGATGCACCCCTCTCTCCCTCTTTTCCTCTCCCCCCCCCTCTCCATTTCTCTTTCTCTGATACATTCATATTATCAAAGTCATATTCAAATTCGTTGGGGAATCCAAAAATGTGATTAATTTACTGAGCATGCACCATTTGAAAAGAAAATGTATACCTTGGGATATTCTCACGGAAAAAGTAGGTGAACACTGAATTCAAGGTTTCCGTATCATAGAGGATAGCAGTTCGTAATGATTTAGCCAGGTGGCGCTGGTGAGATTACTCTGTCCAATAGTTCGCAACAATAGGGCTCGAGATCCGTAGAGCACCTTTGTTTGCCATTCAATGTGCTGATGATAGGTAACAACCATGAAACCGGCACATTTCTGCCTGAATTTCACTTTCCTCTTTGGGGGAACACAAAACGATGATATGACCTGCCCGGATCACGAGGGAATATTTTTTTATGGTTGAAATCGATGAATATTTCAGGATAGGGGCTTTAGCGCACTTGTTCAAACTTTGACGAATTATATCTCCGAAAGCATTGATTTCTCAGAGTTGGGAATGATTACAATGGATTCTTAAGATATAACTGCTGATATTCTGAACCCAATTCGATTAACTTTTCAAAATATATATTTCTATTTCTCAAATCTGTGGATAAGATGACATGTATGAACACAGATCATGAAATTCATCGATACAGCATTCTGTGAATTCATAGGATTAAGATTTATTATTGAAGTTTCGAAAAATCATATCTCCGAAAGTATTAGTTTGTTAGAGTTGAAAATGATATAAGTGGACTTTTAGAATGAAATTGCATCCTAAAAAAAAATGAACATGATATTTATAATGTAAAATAATAATTTTTTTTGGTACTCCGTAACCATACAGCCGATTTTGCCCAATAATTAACTTAACCGAGATATTTATTTCCCAAACTTACCGTCTAGCTCATTCCGTTCGAGAGTTACCACGTCAACGGCCAGCCGGATATAATCAATTTTGAGCACGGATTCTTGATCAGTGAATCGAACCAAATCGTTTAAGACCATTTTCATCCAAAAATTGGAAAATTACAGACATTTGGCTCAAATTGATAAGCACTCTATTCCGAGGAACAAGAGCGCCAAAAAATATGAAAACATTATATATTTTCTCGGCATCGCGGATAAGACACTGAAAATGAGTTTCATGAAAATATCTTGACTAGTTCTCCCTATAATTTTGGGGGAGTTTAAGAAATGATGACCCCGTATAAAAGATTTTCCAGGGCTGAACGGTACTTACTTATACTCCATTCACTTTTATAAAGTCTCCCGGTTGGCCATGAAAATTTGACATATCCCACCATGTATATTTTGAAAATTTTAGATTATAGTCATTTTCCTGTCAGATAACTACGCAACGTTGTCCTCTCTACATACAAGTCGTAGTGATTACGTATTTTCACAATGTGAATTTACTTCAGAAAAATAATGAATTTGAGAAATTTGAGAAGATATGTGAATTCAATAATTCCACAGTCCTGGCGACTGTAGAAGAAAATTTATCCTTTGTTGTTACTGGAAATTTTTCACGTAGAAATAAATTCAATTATGCTATTTTGTTGATGGAAATCAAGAATCAAGTGTTGGAATTTTATTGAAAAATAATGGATAGAATATTCCATTACTTTATGATAGTGCATTTTGAAAAATAACGAAAGTACCTGAATAAACCGGCAGAAAAACTTACAAACGAACAGACGTTCCTATGGAATTCCCCAATTTTCGAAATTCGCAAGAAATAAGCATACATAAGACATTTAAATACCTTGTTGCACAACTTGAAATAAACCAGTTCCAAAATGTAGTAGTACTACGAAACCCGAGTCATTCTTCTACCTTAATAAAATATGTGAAATGATAGGAAACTAAGTAATTTAATTCGAGAGTTCTACATGTCGAATGAAGTTTTACTATTGCAGATTTCGGTTCTGTATAGCACTTGTCTCTGCTTCTTCAAAACTACTTTCGGCATTTTCAATTTCGAAACGAAGAGTTCTTTAATATTTGAAGATAATTGTCTGTGATAATATCTTGTCTAAGATCGAAGATTATGTTATGATTATGTTGACAGTAGAAATTGGCAACGTCTCGGCGAATTGTTTTGACCTTGACAATATTTCAGCAGTGCCAACCTGCCTCTGCTTTAGTAACAAAAACGTGATATACCTCAATCATGGCCAACCGAGAGACTTTATAAAAGTGAATGGAGTATACATGCTAATATCAGCCCGACTCTGCCAAGTTTCATACGCTTTTATGCAATGAAAAACCCTCACGGCACGCCTCACAAGTCCTAGCCATCTTAACATGTAATGCAGGTGAAACTCTCCGTGGTTATAAACCCCATATTCTTATCGTATTCGGTGATTTATATTATTCGCTCATGTTATCTTCCGGAATATACCTTAGGCGAGTGGAGTGCCGAGTATGTTGCACTCTAAACGATTTCCTCCACCCGAAGTTCAATTTATTTCACTTGTAGATAGCCCCCTTCTCGAGCATGAAACGAACTCCCACCGGCCTTTCAGAAGCGCCCACTTTCGTCAAGTGAAAATGGCACTAAATTGAGAAAACGTCTTTTTCGCTTAAAAATTCATGATAAGCGTGAAAAAATGGTTGGACCCGTTTTGAAGGTTGTTGTGATCAATACATATCTGAATAGAAATGGAAAGACAAGCACTGAGGTGAAGTCAGGAGCTTTTGCGCGTATGTTCTATTGTCCATTCTCCTGTATTGGACACTCTCAATCGAATTTACCATGGTAAATTATATTATCCGTTCTCCTGTTTTGGACTCTGTTAATCGGATTTACCAAGGTAAATTTCGATTAAGCGTCTCCAATACAGGAGAACGGACAATATAATATAGCATGGTAAATTCGATTGAGTTGGTCCGTTGGTCCGATTATGACCAAAAGCGAACTTAACTCTCCCATTCAGATGTGCAACCTACCCTCAAAATTGCAAGTTCCTATCTCCTTTCGTTCGAGAGTTATCGAGGCAACGGTCACCTATCCAGCTACTGAACTCACACAAGGTGGCTCGGATCTATAGATATATAGATCCGATCATGTTCAATCTTGGAACTTGGTAGTAGATTTAGGTTCAGAAGTGTCTTGCAAAATTTCAGTCATGTCGCATGAATAGTTTCTGATATATATATTTTTTTCAATGATTTTTTAAACATTTTCTAGTGACACGATCCTCACGAAATTTTGCAAGAACTTTCACGTTGGCATTCTATAACTAATAACCATGTTTGAATTGGATGGGTTCTATATTTTTCGAGTTGTTGAGGAAATAACAACCAAATTTCAGATGGGTATAACTCCAAACCCGTTTTACGGATTATGCTTATGAACAAACTAGTATGTTGCATTCAGATGTACAACCTACCCTGAAAATTTCAAATCGCTATCTCTTGCCGTTCTCAGGTTATGGTGACATAAAAAATATTTTTCAATAATTTTTTTAAAATTTCCTAGCGATACGAATCTTAAAAATTTTCACAAACGTTCTTAAGTTGATATTCTACAACTACTCACCAAGTTTAAATCCGTTCGGATTTATATTGGTTGAAAACAACTTTATTACTCGGAAACCATTTGGCTGATTATGCCCATTGACGAACTTGACCGTCGTATTGGGATGCGCCACTTACCCTGAAAATTTCAAATCGCTAGCTCTTTCCGTTCTCAAGTTAACGTGGCAACGGCCGGACTGCCGGACGGCCGGCGGACAGAATCAAATTTGACCTCGAATTCTTCATTAGGGAGTCGAACCAAATCGATTAAGACCATTTTCGTAAAAAAATTTGTATGTTACAGACATTTGGGCAAAATGATAACGCGATGTTCCCCAGAACATAAGCGCAAGAAACAAATTCTGAAAAAGCAGTGACGTGAAGTAAGGAGCTTTTGCGCGCATATTCCATGTTCTATTTACGTCTGATACAAAGTAGATCGAGCTGAAATTCGGTACTCGATTGTAAAATGGTGGCTCAAAGTTTTTCTGGTCAGAATTTAAGCGGATTCTGACGTAAAGTTTCTGAAATATAAATAATGTTTTTGAGTGCTACGATATTCACGAAATCTCACGAAAATTAGTGGGTTGGTATTCTACAGGTAATTCTTTGCCAAGTTCTGATTGGATCAGATTTGTATATTTTGAGTAATTGAGGAAATAATAACAAAATTCAAGACGGATATAGCTCTAATACCGTTTGGCCGATTATGCCCAACAACTTAACTGTCCCATTGGGAGAGCTGTCGATGTCATAACCATCTACAGCCAGTCTTCAAGTTCCAGAGTTCTGATGAACTCCAGTATCTGGGATGGCTTCAAGGAGGCTAGAGCTTCACTCCTGCAGATTTTTTGCCCAAAGCATTCCTTGCGTTGGTTTGGGATGGCGAAGAATTCCGTTATCAGGTGAACAGGAGTTTCATCCTCCTCCCCAAAGAATTGCACCCGTCAGTTTCTGCTGGCCCTAATCTCATCATATGCTTCCTAAGACCTCAGCGCCCTGTGAAGAAACCAGTGAGGAGGTGCAGCGTGTTTTTACTGAGGTCCATAAGTAGTTTGTGTAACACGGGTTTCATTGTTCGTAGTTTTTGGCTAGGACGAGAAATTCACTGCTTCGTTTGTTTTTGTGAGGCTGCATGCATAACTTATGTTAAGTTGAAGCTATTGTTGGATTGAAGTGAAAATCAACCTTACTCAACCCTTTGCATATTATGATGTTTGATGTTGAACACGTACTGATCCCTACATTACCTGCATTACCTAAACCGTGTCTGGAGAGATCGGAAGAACCCATATTCATCACCTGGAAGAATCCTGATCATCCATCAGGAAGAATACCTTAAATTTTCCCTGGAAAATCTGAGCTAAGGGTTTCCTTTGCGATCAAAGATTTTTTTTATTATTTAACGTTTAAAAACCAGTTGTATCAATTATCACCCTATATCCCAGGAAGCATAAGTGTATCGTTGACCTTCCTGCTAGTCGGGCAGACATCTAAAGGGGGTCAGCATTACAAATTCTTCATCAGAAAGTCAGATAAAATCGCATGAGACTAATTTTGCGGTTCAAGGCTGAATTCAGATATATTGGTCACCTGATTTGAAATCGATAATTTATTTTCAATCCAAATTAAAAATGTTTTGTCTCATGGATGATATTCTACAGTTGATATTTCAATATATTAAAGAAATTATTTCAGTATAGTTATGTTCTGAACAGTAAATTTTTTTAAATTGACCTTACTCATCTAACCCTTTGAATATTCCGATGTTTTGAACTGGGAATGATCCATACATTATCTATACCTTATCTTGAGCTCCTGTTCGAAGAGTCCACTCAACTTACATGGAAGAATCCTGAGCGATGATTTGGAGGATCTACCTGTGCCTGGTATATTTGGGGGAGGTCATAGTTTTCCCTGGACGAATTGCCCGAGGAAGATTGATTATCTTCGCTGGAGTGATCACGTTGCGTCTTTATGTGGTAGGCTTGCCTCGAGGAACTTCGCTATGCGTCAGCTTAGGAGTATGTGCAGTCTTGAGTTACTGAAATTGCACTACGACTCACAGGTTGACCCATTACTTCAAAGAATTGTTTGAGGAACAAGTTCTTTATTCTTTGGATGAATATTTCACGGCTCGTTTTTAGTGTTTTCTATTTGTTGAATACTGATTCATTTTATCCGGCTCGAAGGACCAACTGGTGGTTCCAGATTGTTTTATCAGGATAATATAGCTGGAAGGATCAAATGTTGAGTCCTGATTATTTTATTAAGATAATGTTGTTACGAAGGACCAGATTTGTCATATCCTGATTATTTTATTGGAGGGATGAGTATTTGTTATTTCTACTATGAGAAACAGCGGGTAAAGATTATTAAATCTCGTTGATTAAAATCGCTGTGAATGTACAACCGATGAGAACAGGGTATACTTAACTTTAAGTACTCAGCAGTAAGCTCGTTGATTACGGCGTAAATTGTTACTTGCAATAAGGTAACACTTACGAAGATAGGAAGTGGTGAAAGATTCAGACGCACTTTAAACAAACAATAGTAGTGCGGTTGGCTCAGAGGTAGAGCGATTGACTTGGGAGCTGAAGTCCCAAGGCTAGGAAAGAAATTTTCTAGTCACGGTAATCCCAACATTCACTGTTGGGTCAAAAATTAACAGTTCTGTGCATAAGGTGGCGTAAGGACATAGTAACAAAGCCTACACAGAACACAACTGGTTCTCCTTACTCGCTCAAGCTCTTCGAGAGCTTATGAGGGGTCTCCTTGGGGAAGACCTAGGAGGATCAGTATAATAATAATAAATAAATAAAAAATAAAAATAAAACTGTATTTTGTTGTTGACGATATTTGGATTAAACGAATTAATTATACAAATGCCATATTTATACAATCTAAAATCTTCCTTCTATATGAAAATGTATAGGAGGAAGTATTTTTGCGACCAATCAAAATAGTTTCTTGAACTTAGAGAAGTAGCAGTAGTGAATTCTTACAGAGTAATTGTACATAAACGACCAGATAGAAGAATAATAGGAGGTTCCTTCATCTGGGTAAAAACAACTGAGGAGGGAAATATTAACAATGATTGGGGTTTCGATCTAAAAAATGCCCTGATATGTTACAATACTCTCATTTGCCGTTTTTTAATAGAGTGGGAATATCTCCCAAATTTCGGATGCAAACATCGATGTGGGCACTTCTACTTTTACAGGAAATAGGCTATATATTGCAATATAGTGGTCGATGTTTTACAAGAAATTGCAATCTCCAAGACCAAGCAAAGTTGTCTTCTTTAAAATTATTATTTTCAGGGTTTAGACCCCACATAGTAAACTTAACCCAACTATCCCAAGGGACAAATATTCAAGTTCTACAAGCGAGCTCCTTTGTTGAGAAAACCTAATATATGTTTCTTAAAATGTTTTACTTTGGCTTAGTGTATCTGTATGCCCATGTAACTACTTTGGACTCTTTGTATTTGTGTTTGTATTATTATGACATATGTCGAAATTTCCTCAAACTATGAATAGTCAGTGGCAATAAAGATATTATTATTGTTATCTGAGCAAATGAAAATATTATTATTAAACCTTTAAAAACAAGCTTTATCAGTTATTACCCTATATCCCAAGAAGCATAATTGTATCGTTGATCACTCAGCTAGTCGGAAAGACAACTTAAAACGGGTAATCGTTACTCAGATCCATCTAACACGTTCCTTTGATATATTATTCAGTCAGCATTCTCTTACAAATTCACATTTCGGTTTGCCAAAAAGACTTTTTGGACTTTTTTTAAGTTTCCCGGATTAACTACTCTTTTGGCCTACTAGAGCGTATATCTTTATACCTGAATTATAAATTAAAGAACCAGGATTGTTTTCCACAACGTGATGGTAAGCAAAATGTCCATTCATGTCTCCGACAAATTCTCGTAAAAGCAGGACCATCCAGCCTCTAGCAACACAAACAGTTATCTCTAGCCACCCTTATTTGTTGAATCCATAAAAATGTTCAATGGACCTATCGGGAATGGCGTCAGCGAGTTAATAAAACGGATCCATAGAATGGTTTTGAAAAGTTGAAGACATAAGCGTTTCTCCGTATCCGGATCACGCTATCCTTCCCATTCTGTTCGGCCCTATTGAAGAAAACGATTCACTGAATTATTGTTATTATTCTCATCATACGGCATATTACACCACGAGGGGGCTAATCCGGTCTGGGACGGAGCTGAGCTGGCGGTTTGTCACATCGGTGATATAAACGGTTCCTGCCACCGGTCGCGAGAAATATTATCTGGCGGTGGAGACTTGAATTATATTTGTCAGATGGGAGAGCTTCGCCGGATCTCATGGAGAAGATTGGGAAAGGGGAGGATGGGGAGGAATCGTGAAAAAATTGTAACAGCTTGGGTTGAGGAATAGTTTCGGTGGTTCTGAAGTTTCTGAATTTAAATTTCACAAATTAGAGACTTTATTCTCTAATTATTTCTCTTATTTTTGGCGCTGTTGTTTCTCGGAACAGAGTGCTCATAATTTGCCCAAATGTCTGTAATTTTCGAATTTTTGGCTGAAAATGGTTCGATTTGGTTCGACTCACTGATCAAAAATCCATGGTCAAAATTGATGCTGTCTGGCCGTACATCCGTCCGGCCGTTAACACGATAACTCTCGAACGGAATGAGCTAGACAATTGAATTTTTCAGAGTAGGTTCAAGGGATAAATATTTCGGTTATGTTCGTTATTGTGCAAAATCTGCCTGATGGTTTAAGAGTAATGAAAAAAAAATACATTTTGCGCGTATGTTCTGGGGAACATCACGTTATCATTTTGCCCAAATGTCTGTAACTTTCGAATTTTTTGACGAAAATGGTCTCAAACTAAATCGTTTGAGACCATTTTCGACTCCCCAATGAAGAATTCGAGGTCAAATTTGATTCTGTCCGGCCGTTGCCACGATAATTAGAGGACGAAAAGTGCTAGCGACTTGAAATTTTCAGGGTGGGTGGCGCATCCCAATACGACAGACGAGTTCGTTAATGGGCATAATCGGCCCAGTGGTTTCCGAGTAATAATTTTGTTTTCAACCAATATAAATCCGATCGAATAGAAACTTGGTGAGTAGTTGTAGAATATGAACCTAAGCACGTATGTGAAATTTTGTGCGAATCATATGGCTAGAAAATTATTAAAAAATATTTCTGATTTCACGATAACTTGAGAACGGAAAGAGATAGCGGCTTGAAGTTTTCAGGTTAGGATGTGCATCAGATCGCGACATTTCAGTTTGTTTATAAGCATAATCGGCCAAACGGTTTCTGAGTTATAGCCATCTGAAATTTGGTTGTTTTTTGTTCCTCATTAACTCGAAATATACTAAACCGATTGAATTCAAACATAGTTATTAGTTGTAGAATGCCAAAGCAAACATTTTCGCAAAATTTCGTGAGGATAGTATTTGTAGAAAATTTTTAAAAAATCATTGAAAATTGAAAAAAGAAATTCTATATATCAGTAAATATTCGTTTGAAATTGCTGAAATTTTGCAAGAGCCTTCATAACCTCTCTCTACTGCCAAGATTCAAGTTTTAACATGGTCGGTTAAATATTGTTGGAGATTCGAGCAGCCTTGTGTGAGTTCAGTAGATGGGTGACCGTTGCCTCGATAACTTTCGAACGAAAGGAGATAGGGACTTGCAATTTTCAGGGTAGGTTGCGTATCCGAAAGGAAGAGTTGAGTTCGTTTTTGGGCATAATCGGTCTAACGGTTTCCGAGTTATACCCACCTGGAATATTATTTCCTTGATAACTCAAAAATAAATATTCGATCGAATTGAAGCTTGGTAACTAGTAGTAGAAAATCAACATAAAGACGTGTTTAAAATTTTGTAAGAACCGTACCCTTAGAAAATTTGAAAAAAAATTACGAAAAAAAAAATTTTAAGAACCGTACCCCTAGAAAATTTAAAATAAATTACGAGAAAAAAAATTGGTTCAAGCACTGACGTGAAGTATACACCATGGTACATTCTATTAAGGGTGTCCAATACAGAAGAATGGACAATATAGAGCATACGCGCAAAAGCTTCTCACTTCACGTCAGTGCTTGAACCAATTTTTTTTTACATTAGAACTTTCGAATTCAATTTTTTTTTAATGCAATTTCATCATAAGAATCCAATTATGTCATTTTCAACTCTAACAAGCTATTACTTTTGGAGATATGATTTTTCCAAATTTCAATAATACATCGTAGTTCTATGTATTCACTGTCTGTGTTCACTGTTCATAAATGTCATCATATCTAGCCATTAGGCCAGCCTTATACGGCCGGAATTCCTTTCTGAATTCATAGTCTCAATTCAAAATCTGAATTCTGGAAGCTTTAAAATCTAGAAATTAATACTCTGAAAAAATCAGAATGTGAGAGGAGAATAGTAAATTAGTATGCAATTCCGTGTTTTCTGAATCAATAATATGAATTAGAGTATGAATTCGGAGAGACATTCCGGATGTATAAGGCCAGCCTTGGAGTCATGTCAATTCGTAGCTTGAAAAACAAGTATCCGATTCTTGAATTTGTGAATTTATACAAGACTGTTTTGAAACCGAAAATAATATTGACTGGTTGGCATATTGAATAATTTACGTATAAATTCGGGATGATGTTTCAGAAGATTTAGAATTGGATCATTTTAATGATGTAATTTATGGAGGCAATAGGAAAGAAGAACATAATGAAATCATCAAAACAAATTACTGTTCGTTGACCACTGAGGTTAATATTACAGTTCACTTCCTTAAGTAGTAAGACATGTTTTGCTAGTTAATATGTTTTAAACTATTAAAATAATGTGTTCGTAAGCCTCTACCTACTCAAATATCACGAATAAATGGACAATCTGCTATAAATGTCTCCAGCCTTGCTCTAGACATTTCGATGATACTTTCCTTAGGTATTTCGAGTTGTGAAAACTATGCACCGAGTGTAAGTTGCAACAACCCATTCCACGAATTGTAGATCATTGCAGATTGCTCATTTAATTTTGATAAATAAATTTAATGACAATTTTTGAAGCATTGTAGATTGCTCTTTTTTTGGCGGCCTTTTTAAATGATAATTTTTGAAACATTTTTCTTTAAACGACACTTTTCTTAAATTCAATTTCTTTCATGATGTAGTTCTATCATAAGAATCTATTGATATAATTCCCAACCAATACTTTCGGAGATAATTTGTCTGTTTGAACAAGAGCGCCAAAAAGCTCCTGTCCACAGAGCTTGAACCAATTTTTCGAATGACTACTCGAGAGAGTGTAAAGTCACAGCTAACACCATAACTACACAGAAGCGTCACTCGGTGGCACTTTGATAATTAGGGGGGAATTTTCGTGACCTTGCTTCTCTACTAAGTGATACATCAGTCACTTCTGAGCGGCAAATTTGAATTGGATAAGAGTAGATTATACACCTAAAAGTGCGGTTGGCTCAGTGGTAGAGCGTTTGACTTGGGTTCAATCCCGAGGCAAGGAAAGAAATTGTTTAGTCAAGGTAATCGCTACCACTCCCTGTTGGGCCAAAATTAACAGTGATATGCTTAAGGTGGCGTAAGGATACAGTAACACAGCCTAAACAGAACACAACTGATTCTCCTTATTCTCTCAAGCTCTCGAGAGCTTATGAGGGGTCCCCTTAGGGAAGACCTAGGGGGATCAGTACAATAATATAATATT
Organism: Halyzia sedecimguttata; assembly: GCA_937662695.2. Taxonomy (NCBI): domain Eukaryota; kingdom Metazoa; phylum Arthropoda; class Insecta; order Coleoptera; family Coccinellidae; genus Halyzia; species Halyzia sedecimguttata. The sequence continues at coordinate 63,596,590 of OW569415.2, read as the reverse complement.
ATTATTGGAAAAATATTATGGTTGGAAAAAACAGGCAAAAAAAACAATTACATAGGTTAATTAAAGATGAGTTGGCGCATGAGGCGGATTTTGATGAATTTAAGAAACTTAGAAGCTTCGTAAAGAATCGCACGAAAACCGAATTTGTCATCAAGCCAATGTTGAGCAAGATCTTCAGCAGAACTCAAATAATTTTTGGTCATTCATTTGGAATAGAAGGCAAAATGAGGGTTTTTCTTCGGAAATGTTTTTCAGGGATGGCTCTTACAGTGGTTGTCAGAATATTGCAAACGCTTTTTCTCATTTTTTTGGTTCTGTGTACACGACTTCTGCTGCTGCATGTAATGAGAGACAGCCTTATAATTCTCCAATTTATTTCAATTTTTCTACAATAAGTAGGAATTATGTTAAGTCGAGTATTGATAAATTGAAGCCTAAAAAAGCTACACGGAGCGACAATGTACCGGCCTATATTTTCAAGAGCTGCTCCGAGATGTTTGTGAGGCTTTGCTTGGCTGTTTAATCTCTCACTTAGGACTAAAACGTTTCCGGATATGCTCAAAGAGTCTGTTATTACACCAGTATTCAAAGCGAGAGATATGAACAATATTGAAAACTATCGTCCTATTAGTATCCTCAACTCTTTGGCTAAAATATTTGAGACTATTTTGTACAATGATATAATGAGAAATTTTGAGAACAAATTTGCACCGGACTGTGTGTGAATGTGCTGGGGGAGTTTGGCTTTTCGGATGATGCTTGTGCTTTTATGAGGTCGTATATGAGTCAAGATTTCAATAGGTCAAAATTGGTGATTGTTTTTCTGATGTGTTTCGAGCTAAATCGGGAGTCCCACAAGGTAGCAACTTGGGTCCCTTACTATTTTTGTTAATTCTTTACCTGAATGCCTAAGATTCTCCTGTCTGGTTTTCGCAAAAGACTTCAAGCTTTTTAAGATCATTCGTTCATTAATTGACAGTCAGCAATTGCAGAAAGACCTGGACTCAGTTGTGAAATGGTTTCGAGACCACAATATGTTTTTAAATGTGGAAAGATGTTGTGTCATTTCATTTACACGAAGACTAAACTTTATTGAGAGTGAATACAAAATTGACAATCAAACATAAGTCAGAAAGACCAAGTGTAAAGATCTTGGAGTGCATTTTAAAGCTAACATAAAATTCAATGACCATTACATTCATGTTGGAAATAAGGCTTGCAAAATCCTGGGGTTTGTAATCAGAAATTCTAAGAACTTCAGTGTTGACACAAATATGCATCACTAATATGGGCCCCTGAAGCTGATACTAATAACAATTTCATTGAAAAAGTGCAAAAAAGATTTATCCGGTACTTATTCATCAAAAACAGTCTTTGCAGCGGAGGAGAAATATGCATTGCGTAATCTTTATATACGAAGTAATCAACAATGTCAAGTACAGGAAATGTAATCATAGACAATGTAATTTAATAAACTTCATAGGATTCCATGTTCCTAAGATAAATTTGAGAGTTGTTAACAATGATGTCTTCTTTAATAGCCCTTTTGATGCTTCTCCAATTAATTTTATGGTTAAACAATGTAATACTTTTTCAAATGGTTCTAGTTTTGATTTATTCAGTTGTACAGTCAACCACATTAAGAGGTACTTTTTTTGTAATGAGAGTTGAAGAATGTATAGTTTAATTTTTTTATGTTGTTTGGTGTTAATATTCGTATTATAGCCAAGCAGGTGGCACTCTTGCTTCAATCTCCGTTAAGTCTTAACTGAGGTCTTCAGTACAGGATAAATAAGAATCGCAACCTCAGTAGTGAGAATTAACGTGAAACAGGTCTGTTTCAGCACCGTTGCATACGTTAACTGAGGTTTCGATTCTTATTTATCCATAACTGAGGACCTCAGTTAGGACTTAACGGAGATTGGATGCTTTGTGAATACGGCGAATAGTATATTATGTATATGGGTTACACTTTCCGAAAAGCCCTAAGATGACATCAACACAGATCCTTCATTTTATATAGTCATTTATACGATTACAGCATTCTATGAACTCATCACGATTTAATATTTGAATTGGACAGAATCGATTTTGACCACGGATTCTTGATCAGTGGGTCGAATCAAATCGTTTAAGACCATTTTCAGTGATTGGCTTTGGCCAAATTGATAAGCACTCCGTTCCGAGGAGCAAGAGCGCCAAAAAGTCACGTCTAAACTAGAATTTTTCGATAAAATTGAGGATATCCTCACAGAGAATGGTAACAACAGGGACATTATTCTGCTTGGAAATGTCATTAGTAGGATTGGAAGTCAGAGTAAGACAGTGCACTAAACTGGATTAAAAATCCATAAATCTGCATAGAAATGTGATTTCTATGAATGTTCAATCAATTTCCGTCTTTTTGGCGCTCTAGTTCCTCGGAACTGAGTGCTTATCAATTTGCCCAAATGTCTGTAATTTTCAAATTTTTGGCTGAAAATGGTCTCAAACGATTTGGTTCGACTCACTGATCAAGAATCCGAGGTCGGAATCGATTTTGTCCGGCCGGTCCGGCCGTAGGCACGATAACTCTCGAAACGAAAGGAGTTAGAGGATTAAAATTTGCAAGGTGGGTTTGGAGCGTAAATATCTCGGAAGAGTTCGTTAATGGGCGAAATCCATCAAGTGGTTTCGGAGTTATGGCCGATTTTTTATGAATATTTCCGAAACCGATCACTCAATTTATCTGAAATTTAGCATCAAATTGTAGAATCATAACCTTTATACGCATGTCAAGTTTTGTATTGACCAGGTTACCGCAAAGTGTAAAAAAAAAATTTTTATTTAAAAAATGTTATCTACAATTGAGGAGCTACTTATCGAAACGCATTTAGTCCAAAAACCATTTTGTTGGAAATCAACAAAAAACCATTTTTTTCTTTCACCCTGGCTTATAATTTGACGACGTCGAGTTTGTTTGATTGATCAAACAAACTCGACGTACTCAAATTATAAGCCAGGGTGAAAGAAAAAATCGTTTTTCGTTGATATCCAATAAAATTGTTTTTGGACTAAATGCTTTTCGATAAGTTGCTCCTCAATTACTCTTGAACGGAATGAGCTAGGCAGTTGAAATTTTCAGAGTAGGTTAGGGAGATGAATATCTCGGTTAAGTTCGTTATTGGGCAGAATAGACCAGATGGTTTCGGAGTAACGAAAAAAAAAAAAATTTTTTAAGCACCAAATTTCAAATTCAATTATCATTTAAGATGCAGTTTTACAATAAAAATCCATCGATATCATTTTCAACTCCAACAAGCTGATACTTTCGGAGATATGATTTTTCTAAATTTCAATAATGAATCGTACTTCTATGTCTTCACAGAATGCTATAATTATTCTATCTTATCTTTATTATATGATCTGTGTTCATACTAGTACATGTCATCCTGTTTTATAAGAGAGAGTCAAATTCATTTCAGCTATTTTAATTTGATTTCTTCCATGGTGCAGTTCTCATTCTCAGATTGCTCATTTAATCTTGATAAATAAACTATTATTTGAATTGAATTTCCTTTATGATGCAGTTCTATCATAAGAATAAATTGACATAATTCCCAACTCTGAGAAACCAACACTTTCGGAGATATAATTTGTCTGTTTGAACAAGAGCGCCAGAAAGCTCCTGTCCACAGGGCTTGAACCCATTTTTTCGAAATCATATTTTCAACAATTTCCAAAATATGCCAATTTGATGTCTTGTTATCTTGATGTAATGAATCTCCAACAAACATAAATTCAGTAGTGTGTTGAAATCAGTAAACTTTACCTTTCGTTAATAGAAAGGACGGGCTAAAGCACCTGACATTACGTGAGTGCTTTCAAATTTTATATTTATTGCCATCTGACCATGTAGGACAGTCCTCAGCAAGAATATTTCTTCATTACCCAAGACTTGCGGTTTGTTCGATTCGTTAATTTCCCCATTTCGAGTCCACTGCACGAGTCGCCTCTGCGGGAGATGCCAGTCCCGAAATTCCCGATCCGAGTGCTAGGTCAGTTCCCCAGGGATATCGCCGGGAGTCGTTACTAGGAAGGAATCCCATTACACCAACAATTCGATGGTCACCACGAATCAAGGAGTTCGTCTAACTTTGATTGAATGTGAATCAACTATAAACCAATCTAGTCGTGTAAGCAAGCACCTGATGATTTCGATCGAGCATGCTGTAATTATGTATTCTCAGTCATTATTCTCGTGAGCGGAAATATATGCATATCTATCGGAAACCATCCCTCATAGACTATGGACGTCCAAATTGTTTTCGGATGTGGCACGTGTCATATTGAATTGTATTCAGCGGGGATTCCGATTATTTTCAGACCGAATTGGTATCTGTAACTTTTTAGAGTTCAAAAAATATTTCCAGATTCGTACTATGAATCCATACAATTTCGACGTTATAGCAAGTAAATAATTCTATACTAGTAACTACAGGGTCTTCATAAATGATTGTAACATCGTAGTTCCTTCTGAAACCCTCTCATTTCGCCGCTTCATATCCAGCTGAACACATGTGCAATTCCAGACACAGAATTCATCACAGAATATACCCTAATTCTGTGGAATTCATAATATACGCACAACCTCACTTTCTCCTTTGTTTACAATGATATCCCAGTTTGCACCAAAGTTTTTATTATACAAAATAAATTGATTTGATAGTTCGCATTAGGTTTGTAGAAAGAGTGAAATTTTCAAATAAATTAATTTTTTGATTTATGTTTTTATTCGACGTGATTTTGGGCACATATCATAATAATCATAATACTTCATTTCCATATAATGCTTATAAGTACATTGCGGAAAAAGTCATACAAAATCCCATGGAGGGAAAAAAAGAAAAAAAAAATAGAAAGAAAATTACTGAAAAAATTCAGATAAACTATAAATGCATTTATCCATTAGAAAAGATTTCAACCTCTTTCTAAATAAAACTTTATTGTTTGAGTTTTTGATTTCTTCACTCAATTTATTGTATACCTTTATACCCAAATACATTGGGGAATGCCGTCCTATTCTATTCCTGAATGAGGGAGTAATGAGATTATCATGATGACGTATGAAGTTTAGTCACTATTTTTGTAGAAGGTACTTTTATAATCATATACATATGTGGCCAATTCCAAAATAAACATTGATGGTAAAGTGAGTATATTCAGAGATTTGAAGACTGGTCTGCACGACTGTTTCTGTTTCATACCAGCCAAACATCTTATCACCCTCTTCTGATCGATAAATATGCTCTCAGCGCTGGAAGAGCAACCCCAAAATGCCAAACCATACCTCAGCCTAGATGATACCTGCGCATTATATAATAAAATTAACTGATTCTGAGTTAAGATACCTTTTACATTTCTAAAGAGAAAACAAATTGAGTTCAACTTCTTACTCAGATTGTCACGATGACATCGCCAGTTCAGATGTTCATCGAGATCCATTCCAAGAAATCTGGCATTTCCCACTCTCATTAGTGCACTGCCATTCAAACCTAATTCCACATTGATGATCTTGTTATAATTACGAAATATCATGAATACAGTTTCACTCAAATTAAGATGTAATGAATTACTGCTGAACCAATTATTCAAGACAGCAAGTTTTCTCTGTAACTTCTCTTACAACGTGATACTTTCTTTAGCCGATGTTATTGCTGTAGCATCATCTGTATAAAGGAACAGGTTGAAATCAATATTTTCTGTTATATCGTTGATATAAAGGATAAAGAGTATAGGCCCTAAAACAGAACCCTGGGGAACACCTATTTCAGTTTTGAGAAAACTCGAATTTATGGACTCCTGATCAGTATTTTTAATACTCATGAACTGCAGTCTATTTTTGACATCATTTCTTATCCAATTCAGAGGATTTCCACGAATACCCATTTTATCGAGCTTCTCCAACAGTAATCTGTGATCAAGCAAGTCAAACGCCTTGCTCAAATCACAAAAAAACTGCAGCAGAAGGCGAGCCATCCTCAAGCTGTTCAACTACACATTTCAAGAGGGCAAAAATAGCATCATTCGTACAACGACCACGACGAAAACCGAACTGATTCCTGCTTAATATTTTATGAATCTCCAGAAACCCAAGTAACCTCTCAAGAAAACAATATTCAAAGATCTTCGAGAATGAAACTAATGATATTGGTCTATGGTCTATAATTATCCATAACTTCACTATCGCCCTTCTTATCTAATGGAATCACTTTTGCTATCTTTAATTAATCTGGAAACGAATCATTAACAAAGGACATATTCACCGAATACGTGAGTGGTTTTGAAATTTCCCTCAAACATTTTTTATTCACAAATCCAGAAATATAATCGAAACCAGCTGAGCGCTTCGGTTTAAGTTTCGTATTCATTACATTGAAAAATTCTTCCACAACGTATGGCATTAAGAACATAGACTCATCATTAGATTTGATGTGAACCGCGCTATCTGTCGTTGATATATTACTTTGCATTTCCTGAGGAGTTTTAACAAAGAAGTTATTAAATTTGTTTGCAATATCATAACCATTCTCGAGAATCCCTTCATCCTATTTTATTCTGAAGTTATGTGATCTAGTATTGTTATTATATTATTACTCAGTTCATTTACGATACTCCAAGCATTTTTCACTTTGTTGTTAGAATTTAATATTCTATATTGATAGAACGAATTTTGGTTTGTTTTTGATCAGAAGAGAGTGATTAGACTTACATTCCAGATAGGATGAACGTAAACATGGAAACATGATATATCATGCATAATTACTGAGCCTAACTCCTTCTCTGGGTTTGCAACAGACCTTGTGATGACCAGATTAGGGTAATTTGATTGAAAGAATGATAAATGATACTGGAAGTTTACTACGTTTTAAGGAGTTTTCTCTCTGAAAACATCAAGCTGATGGAATCGAGAGTGAATTATTGATTACTTGGGATTCTATTCTCCTGGGCCATTTTCAAGAGATATTATCGTATAAGCTATTGAACAGATATGAATAATCTGTTTCCTTGTGTTTGAATGGAAGATTTTTTTTAAAATCCTATTTCGAATTTTTGGGAAGTAAGTGCTGATGATTGCTGGAATTTGGTCATTTGTGAGAATTCTAAAAATGAATTCATATCAAATGTTCGAAATGTGCTCCATTATTCTCAAGGCATTTTAACTTCTTTTTAGTTTGTTGCCAAATATATTTTTAACATTTGTAGACCGATATTTTGGCAGCGCATTGTTATTGATTAGAGGTCCTCAATATTGTCTTATTGCCTTTTGAAAACCTCATCTTTCAGGATATGCAAAGATCCTAAAGTCCAGGGGAGTCAAGTCTGGACAGCATGGTGGAAAGGAAGGCTGGAGTCCTCGATTTAATACACGATTGTCATCTCCTGCAGATGTCTTAGATTTGCAGAAGTAGTATGGTCTGTTGCCCATCTTGTTGAAAATATCTCAACTGTATTTCTTCGTCATCTAATTGGTTTATGAATGGCTCCAGCATTATTCTTTTGTAACTCTCACCACTAATGTTAACATGAAAGAAAACTGGGCCATAAATTCTTCGACGAGAAACAGCTAACCACAAACCGACTTTTTGCGAATGTAATGGAGTCTCAGTAAAAAAATGGGGATTCTCAGATGTCCAAATTCTGTAGTTTTGAGAATTCGCATAACCCGACAAGTGCAACCAAACCTCATCAATAACAAATTGGTTCAAGCCCTGTGGACAGGAGCTTTGGCGCTCTTGTTCAAACTTTGACAAATCATATCTCCGAAAGTATTGGTTTCCCAGTGTTGGGAATTATATCAATGTATTCTTAAGATAGAACTTCATCACAAAAGAAATTAAATTCAACAAGAGGGCCAAAAATCATTAATCCAAAACCAACAGACCAATTTTACCCAATAACGAACTTATCCGAGATATTAATTCCTCAAATCTACTATGAAAATTATATTACATCAATTGAAACTTAGTCAATATTCCAGTTTTGTTCATACTGGAGATATTCTCAACCCAATCTACGTACCAAAGTAAAGGGTCCGCCATCTAAAGTTTTTTTTAAAACTAGTGCTTATTTCGTGAATGTCTGATTGGACAGATAATTAGTTTTATCCTTCCGCTGAACGAATATGGTTGTGTATATGCTTGAACAACGCTGGGAAATATTGCGACATTACTTTGAAAATCATGGTAATGTTGCAGAATGTGTGCGAAAATTGCGTACGGATTTTGCAAGAAGAGAAGCACCGTCAGCTTCGTTCGTTATCTTGTGAAAAAACTGAAAGAAACTAGTATCCTCATCGATAAACCAAAGCGTGGAAAGCCAAAAACAGTGCGTACACCCGCGAATATTGCTGCTGGGGCAGAAAGTGTGCGTGAAGCGCCATCAACATCAATTCACCGTCGTTCTCAAGAATTGAACATTTCGGAGACATCATTGAGACGAATTTTGCAAGTCCTTGGTATGACGCCATACAAAGTCCAATTGGTACAGGAGTTGCCCTGTTTTTTAAGATCGCATTATCAGCCGCAGAGCTGATGTCGTTCGGCCACCTCGGAGCTGCGATTTGACACCGTTGGACTATTATTTGTGGGGTGCCGTCAAAGATAAATGTTACGCCAACAAGCCAGAGACAATTGACGATTTAAGGACAATATTCGTGAAGCCATTGGTGAAATACAGCTGCACACAATCGATAATGTGCTCAAAAATTGGACCGATCGTGTAGGCTACTGCATGGCCAGCCGATGCAGCCATTTGAATGAAATTAGTTTCCATTATTAACCGGAAGGATTGTACTTTCAAATAAAAAATAAGAAATTTCAGAAAATCTTCAGTAGCTTTTTTTTATTGCATTTTCAAAAAAAAAAGTTATTTGGCGGACCCGTTATATATTTCCAACATCATATGGACAATCCACGGGCATTATATTATTATCATCATAAATGTATAATATCATATCACCCTCCTAATTCTACGATTGCTGAGGTTATTTCATGGGTCATTTTGCATTTAATCATACTTTGTTTTCTAGAACAGGAGGGGTATTTTATACCAAGAATAACGAACCAGAAATAAATTTGAAATGTCCTTAAAGCAAAATAAGATGACATAAATGAACACTCATGATATAATAATTCATAGATAGAATTATTAAGTACAGCATTCTGTTAAAACATGGAAGTACGATTTATGTTTGAAATTTGGAAAAATCATATCTCCGAAAGTATAAGCTTGTTGGAGTTGAAAATGTTATCGATTGGAATTTTTCAACAATTTGACGGAATTTCTTAAAATTGAGTGGCCGGTTGTTAAAACGTGTTTTGCTGCAGTAGATTTATTGATGTTTTTGTTCCAAATGTGTCCCGTATGCTTTCTATACCGTGTGAGAATATTTCAAGTTGTTCACCCGACGTAGCACTTGTTGCAATCTAAACATTCAATTTCATATACAGAAGTCCCAGAAGTCGACGTCAAGCCGGAAGCGGATGATAGTTCAAATCATGATAGTTATCAGAAAAATATAACAAAATAGGTAATGTAATTTCATAATTATAGGCATATAAAGAAAATCGGGAAAATCTATACCTTGTGATGGTTTTTCAATTCGCATTTCTACAAAACTTAATTTTTTGACAATTTCATTTTTGCTACGTGATCCTGAATAATGTGTCTGTATATTATTGCCAAAACCTCATGACTTTGGCCCCTGTTTAGAGCGTACACCTTTTGCCCACTAAATATTCAAAGCTCATATTTCGTCCAATTTCGACTGTCTTTAGTGAAAAAAAAATTTACTACGCTAGTTCGGCCAGTAACTCTTAAAGTTGGCGCATTCATTGAGGATTCCAAAATGCTATGACACTTGCTACTTATTTTGCAAATTTCTCTCATCTGAGAATTTTTTCTGCAGAGAAACCCATTTACGAAACAATTTTCCCTACTAGCTCTAAATGATTATAGTGCACTAACGGTGGTTACTTTGAGTTCTTTATTTGAAAAAAAAGCCCATGGTATCTAAAAGTATTGCACACAGAATATTGAAAAAAAAACCGGTTACACCCGTATTACATTCAGAGGGTACAAACTCTACAACCCCGAGATTACCTCCCAAGAGTAGCATTTTGTCAAATGATGATTCGAAGACACCGGGAGGATCCACAATTCTAGTAGAATGTTTTATGGTCCGATGAGTCGACATTCAGTAATGACGGTTACATGGATCTACACAACCTACTTGAATGGCAGGTGGAAAATCCACATTTAATGAGGGAAGATAGATCACAGCATCGGTTTAAAATGAACATGTGGACCGGAAGTTTGAATGTAAAAATAATTGGACCTTTTGAGCTGCCGGAGATCATTCTTGAAAAATCCATTACCGAATTTATTGGAAGACGTGCCACTAAGCATACGTAGAAATATGTGGTTCCAGAAAGATGGCTGCCCCGTGCACTATTTCCGCTCAGTTCGAGAACATCTTATTGAAGTATACCCGGGTAGGTGGATAGGGCGATCTGGCACTATCTCATGTCCAGCCCGTGCACCTGATTAAAATCCATTATAATTTTTTAACTAAGGACTGGTGAAAGAAAAAGTTTACTCAAGACCTATCGATACTGTATCTGAGCTACGTCGAAGAATAATGAAAGCCGTTCATCAAGTGTTTCCTTTTGATTATTTTTTTTCTTATTTCAATTATTTGTTTCTCATCAATACTGTTTATCACAAAGTGACTTAATTTTAAGCATTCTACAGAGATAGCTGAAAATGATAATCTTATAAATATACAGTTAATTATGTTATATTCACCTCTATTCCATTCTTTTCATCGAATTTGCCATCGATTTAGTCCGTTTTCACAGTTCTTTAATAAGATATGAATACTTTCCGTACCATTTCACTGACAGATCTGAGTAAGGAATGATTTAATTATTGTTTCAATGATCAAGTAAAGAATTAGGTAAATATAACCTTCTTACGTATTATATCGGAAATGAAATTCTAATATCTGATAATATACGAAAAATCTCACGTTTCACGTAATTTCATTGATAGATCGACTTAAATTTAGTCAATAATAAATTATATCAGGATATTTCAATATTTGCCCTGCATACGTCATATTAAAATTTCTTCCTTGATGTGTATTCCGAAGCGAGAATAATTCCAGAAGTTTTTTCCGTAATTGTTTTCTCTCGCCAATTTCTCAGAAGATTCTTATATTTCTGTACAGGACACGAAGTAAGAGATCTGAGAGAACTTATGTTATGTACCGGAATATAAGAATCTTCTGGGAAATTGCTGTGATAAACCAATGTCGGAACAAACTTCTGTAATTTTTCTCACTTTGCTCACATTTCGGAATATAGATACTATATACCTACATTATGTATCAATTCAAGGAAATTTTCGACTGTGTTCGTATAAAAAAAAAGTAGGTAATACTTACGACTCGATCCAAACTATACTTCACGATAAATGTCTATAATTCAAACTTTTCGGAAGGCTTTCAATTTTCACTTTGACCGAGAGAAGGAGATGAAAATGACAAATTACCAAAATCTGATAAAAGTACGGTTAATAATGATATATTCAACTCCATTGGATACTCTTAATCGAATTTGCCATCGATACAGTCCATTTTCGCAGCTCTTTGCTAGCTTATTGTTCCGCAAGGCCATCTTGAACAAGCGCGCCAAAGAGTACGTATTACTCGTCAGTGCTTTTTTATATTTTTCATATTACGTTGAGCATTCGAATCCAACATTCTTCTTATTTCACCGTGTGTCTTTTGATTATTAGCAATTAGCTACACTCATCTTCTTCTATAATATACCGAAAGAGAGATTTCTCAAGACATCATAGAAATATATTCAAACCCACACGAATTACTACAGAAATATCCAAGGCTGCCAAACTGAAACTGTGATTATTTTTTCAATTCCATCAAAAGATAAAGTTTGCAAAATTCATTTCCACTTGCATCCCCGCTCGAAGAAACTCATAAAGTGGGAAATAGAAAAGAATCCTTATAGATCATACCATCCCAAAAAGACCTACATGAATCATTATTATAGGAATATCGGATACTCCCAATAAAAAGTTCGAATGAAATATTCGAACTGAATGTATGCACGCCAAAATAGTAATTTACAAAATCCATTTCCACGTGTGTACTCGCCTTTCTACGTAAGATATCGTAAAAGGCCCTCAGGGTACAATAAGATAAAAATAAAGCGATCCCATTCCATTCTAAAAGGTAACTGAACAGACTTGTTCGACTTTCATATATCATATTTAACAATCCAGACGAAAAACCTATCCCTAGGGTGTCACGCCTTTCAGGACAAACGTTTTATATACTAAAAGAATATCGATTGTGTCAATGAGATGTTCACGCTTGGATAGAAGTGTGAGGAGCAGGTGAATAATAAATGAAAAACCTTTCTGAAACAAGATCTCATTTAAGTCAGTTGCTAAATCGAATTTCTTTAGGTTTCCGTTGACACAATTTTGAATGCTGGGTTTACGCATTTGATTGGATGTATCGCATAAGCAAGAAAAATTGGTTCAAGCACTGACGTAAAGTCAGGAGCTTTTGCGCGTATGTTCTATATTGTCCATTCTCCTGTATTGGACACTCTTAATCGAATTTACCATGGTGAACTGGATTAAGAGTGTCCAATACAGGAGAATGGTCAATAGAACATACGCGCAAAAGCTCCTGGCTTCACGTCCGTTCTTGAACCAATTTTTTTTTCGTAATTTTTTTAACATTTTCTAGTGGTACGGTTCTCACAAAATTTTACAAACGTCTTTATATCGATATTCTACAACTACTGACCAAGCTTCAATTCTATCGAGTCTTTATTTTTTGAGTCATCGAGGAAATCAGATTCCAGTTGGGTGTAACTCCGAAACCGTTACACCGATTATGCTCAAAAACGAACTTACCTAACCCTCCCATCTGGACACGCAACCTACCCTGAAAATTGCATGTCCCTATCTCCTTTCGTTCGAAAGTTATCAAGGCAACGATCACCCATCCAGCTACTGAACTAACACAAGGCTGCTCGGATCTCCCACAATATATATCCGATCGTGTTCAAACTTGGAACTTGGTAGTAGAGTTAGGCTCTGAAGGCTTTCGCAAAATTGTTGCGATGTCGGACGAATAGTTTCAGATATATAGGATATATGATTTTCAATGATGTTTTAATAATTTTCTAGTGATACGATCCTCACGAAATTTTGCAAGAATTTTTGCGTTGGCATTCTGCAACTAATAACCATTGTTTGAATTAGATCGGTTTTGTATTTTTCGAGTTTTAGAGGAAAGAACAGATTTTAGATGGGTATAACTCCAAAACCGTTTGGCCGATTTTGCCGTTAAAAAACTCAACTGTTGCATTCAGTTGCAGATGGTTCGACTCACTGATGAAGAATCCGTGGTCGAAATCGATTCTGTCCGTCCGTCCGTTAACTCGATAAGTCTCGAACGGAATGAGCTAGTCAGTTTAAATTTTCAGAGTAGATTTGGGAGATAAATATCTCGGTTGAGTTCGTTATTGGGAAAAATCAGCCGGATGGTTTCGGAGTAACGAAAAAAAAATTATTTTACATTACACATTTCGAATTGAATTTGAATTGCATTTTATTTTGAGATGCAGTTTGATGATGAGAATTCATTGATATCGTGTTCAACTCTAATGAGCTAATACTTTCGGAGATATGATTTTTCAAAATTTCAATAATACATCGTACTTCTATGTTTTCACAGAATGCGAATTCTATCTGTCTGTGCTCACTGTTCATACATGTCATCTTATCTACCGATTACAGACATGTCAAAAATGTATTTCTGTTCTAACAAACAAAGTATGATTGAGTGCAAAATGACCAATTATAGGATATTATAATTACCCCTACCCTACATGCCCTTGGATAATCCATATGAGGATGGAAATATATAATTTGGTTAGTTCATCAAATTGCGTTCAGAATATCTTCAGTGAAAACAAAACTGGAATATTGGCGTTTCAATTGATATAATATAATTTTCAGAGGGGATTTGGGGAATGAATATCTCGGATAGGTTCGTTATTTAATTTTAATTTAGTTTATTTTATGATGCAGTTCTATTATAAGAATCCATTGATATCATTCCCAACTCTGAGAAACCAATAATTTCGTAGATGAATTGTCAACGTTTCAACAAGAGCTCCAAAGCTCCTGTCGACAGGGCTTTCCCACTTTTTTTTCATTGCGTGGATAGATTATAAAATTCTTAATTCAGTAATGCACATGTAACGCCATTTGGGTCAATAATATTGAGCCATCCATGAACATATTATCAACAATTCCGATTATATACAGTTCATCCAGCTTCATAACTATTGAGCTTGCATGCATCTGTAAACAACTGTTGGAAACCTCCATATCTATTCTGAATTATATGATTGACATGAGATATACCGGGGATTAGAATGCCGAGGAATATAAATCGCTTCCACTTCTCTAGCAGATTGTGTTCCATCGTGTAGTAGATTCATTTAAGCGATTAATATAATTGTGGTAATTACACCATTACACTACTACAAAACTATAAAATGCTTCTTAGTGATATGATACTCGTATTTCCGTGTCAATGTTGATAGGAATAATTTATGTCTGTTATCTATCAACCCGTGGCTACCCGTGGCAACCCGTTCTTAATTCCCTCCTCACAAACAAGGCAAGTTCTCCAGCTTCCACCAGTGCCACAGCATTTGATATACTCCTCAAATATTCCGTGCAGATTTTACCACATTTTCTTTTTGCGCACATGTTCTGGGGAGCAGCATTCTATCATTTTGCCCAAATGTATGTAATGTTCGAATTTTTGCCGAAAATGGTCCCAAACGATTAGAGAAGAATTCGAGGTCAAATTTGATTCTGGCCGGCCGTTGCTACGATAAATTTGAAGCGGACACTCTCAGGGTAAGTGGCGTGTCCAAATACGAAATACAAGTTCATTAATGGTAATAATCGAACAGTTTCCTAGTACTAATTTTGTCTAGTTGTAGCTAGTTGTAGAATCCTAACACAAAGGTGTTTGTATATTTTTGTTTTTTGTGAGAATCTTATCACTATAAAAATTTAAAATAAATAATAGTTTATTTATCAAGATTAAATGAGCAATCATGAGAATGAGAACTGCACTATGGAAGAAATCAAATTAAATCTGGCCAATTTTGCCCAATAACGAACTTAGCCGAGATATTCATCTCCCTAAACTACTCTGAAAATTTCAACTACCTACCTCATTCCGTTCGAGAGTTATATCTATGTCTATGGATGAAAAGCAGTCTCACTACTATCAGATCTCTTACTTCATGTTCCGTTCCGAAATGTAAGAATTTTCTGAGAAAACCTAATTTCGGAACAAACAACTGAGATTTTTCTCACTTCGATCACAATTCTTCGATTGATTAGATAATGTCATGTCTCAGGAACATCATTTGACATTATGACAATTCATGCATAGAATAATATCATTCTGTGACAACGTTGAAATACGATTTATTATTGAAATTTTGAAAAATCATATCTCCGAAAGTATTAGCTTGTTAGAGTTAAAAATGATATCATTGGATTCTTATGGTAAAACAGCTTATTGAAAAAAATTTAATTTGGAATTTGCCTTCTAAAAAAAAATTTTTTTTGTTACTCCGAAACCATCTGTCCGATTTTGCCCAATAACGAACTTAGCCGAGATATTTATATCCCAAACCTACTCTGAAAATTTCAACTGTCTAGCTCATTCCGTTCGAGAGTTATCGTGCCTACGGCCGGCCGGCCCGACAGAATGAATTTCGACCACGGATTCTTGATCAGTGAGTCGAACCAAATCGTTTAAGACCATTTTCATCGAAAAATACTAAAATTACAGACATTTGGGCAAATCGATAAGCACTCAGTTCCGAGGAACTAGAGCGCCAAAAATTATTAAAAAATATTATTTACCTCACGATAACTTGAGAACGGAAAGAGTTACCAACTTGCGATTTTTAGGGTAGGTTGCACATCCAAATGCGATATATGAGCTTGTTAATACGCATAATCAGACAAACAGTTTTGGAATTATAGCCATCTGAAATTTCGTTCTATTTCGTTAATAACTCAAAATATACGAATCTGATCCAATTCAAAAATTAATTAGTTGTAGAATGCCGACGCAAAAATTTTCGCAAAATTTCGTGAGGATTGTACCACTAAAATATTAGTTCAAGTACTGACGTGAAGTCAGGAGCTTTTGCGCGCATGTTCTATTTTCTATTCCTCCCTATTGGACACTCTTTAATTGAATTTATCATCGTTTTCTCAGCTTTTATAAGTAATGAATACATTTTGTATATTTTAATGATATATTTGAGTAATGAGAGAATCGTCTAAGATCACAGAATTTTAAATTCTGACATAATATGTCTTCTATCAGAATTCAAATTCTTTAATTAAATAAAAATGCACGCAAAAACTTGCGTTGTCATTCTTCAAGTACCAAGTTCTAATTGGATCGGATTTGTATATTTTGAGTCATAGAGGAAATAACAACAAAATTTCGGATAGGTATAACTCTGAAACCATCTATGTCCCTCCAAAAATTACAGTGGCAAAGGTTACTCATCCACCTATAGAACTCATCGAAGGCTGCTTGGATCTCCAAAAATATAGATCCAATCGTGTTCAAATTTGGCACTGTGAAGTTAGTTTGGCACTTTGAGAATTCATTTTCTCAACAGCTCTATCTAAGTTAGTACCGTAACATGGCAATAGTGTATCATATGCAAATAAATTTACAAAATCTAAATTCACAAACAAAGCATGTCTTTCAGGTATAGAATGACAAGCAGAGGTCCCAAAACGCTACCCTGTGGAACACCTGCATTTATATCCAATTCCTGTGAGACCTTATCATGAACCTTCACTTTTTGCTATCTTTGTGACAAATAATCAGCTAACCTCTGATAAACATCACCATCACTGACATATTCTCTCAGTTTCATCAGAAGAATATCCGGATCATTCGAAAATTGAAAATGTATAGATATTTGGGCAAATTGATAGGCGCAAAAGAGCGAGTTGGATCCTGATCGTTTTGTCAGGATGTTATGGTTCGAAGGATCAAATGTTGAGTCCTGATTCTTTTATCAGGATATAATGCTATTTCGATGGACCAAAATTATACACCCTGATTGTTTTATCAGGGGGATGAGTAAAGGGGTATACTTAACTTTAAGCACCCAGTAGTAATCTCGTTGATTAAGGTGTAAGTTGTTACTTGCAATAAGATAACAATTACGAGGATAGGAAGAGGTGAAAGATTCGAACGCATTTTAAACAAAACAACAAACTGTATTTTCTTGTTACAGATAATGAGATAACAAGCACAAAGGTATTGTACTATGCAATATTAATATAATATAAAATCTTCCTTCTATATGAAAATGTATAGCAAGGAAGAACTGACTACATATTTGGAAGGAAAACTGAAGGAGTATTAGTTTCGCGACCGAACAAAATATAAGTATGTAATGTCTCTTGCACTAAGAGATGTAGCAGTACTTGTTGTAGTATTTTTGTAGTAATGAATTATTTCAGTGTAAAATGTATATAAAAAACCAGATAGAAGAAAAATAGGAGGTTGCTTCATCTGGGAAAATCGGGGTAAAACATGAACAATGAACTTCTAGGTTGTTTAATCTTAGTAATTCGAACTCTGGAATTTGTCCCACTCATCAGAACTGACCTCGCTTGATTTCTGCCTAAAACCTGTCGACAAAAATAACACCAGCACTGGGCAATGTATTTAGAAACTGATACTTACGTTCCTTATCACTTCAGTAAAGAATGCATTTTAGCATTATTTTACAGGAAATAGGCAATAAATCGCTCTGCAAAGGTCGAAGCTTAACAAGAAATTCTACTCGTATCTTTTCGTAAAAGTATTATGTGAGACCACACATGGTAAACTAAAGCCCAGTTAACCCAATAGACAAATATTCACGTTTTACACTCGAGCTCCTTTGTTGAGAAAACCAATCTATGTTTTCCAAAATGTGACGTCATGAGACGTAACAGAGTGGATACCATGTATGTACAATTTTTTCGTGGAAATTTGACAATGCCCTGGACTCTTCATATCTGAGGAGTTATGTTTACTGTTGAAGTTCAGTGTGCTGAAGCGAAGCGATGTAACCGCCCTGTAGGTAGGTTACAAACGATAAATGGGTCTCTCCAGAAGTGGAGATCTGGCCCGCAGCCAACAGTAACTATGTTACTCCATTTCATCACAATAATAGGAATAATTGGTCAAATTAGTAAACAGTTAAGTACGTAAACCCATAATTTACAAGTTTGACATCAAGTGGATTCGACAAAAGTCAATTGGCTTCGTAACGCAAGAGGGCCATTGTGCTCCTCTAATGATGAATCATGTTCTGACTAAATTGAGGTAATAAATTCAAAGTTCCAAACAATTATCATGATTTTACTTCCCAATCTTCGATATAAATGGAGCGAATGCCTCTCAAATTATACTCGACCTATTCGCGATAAAAAAAATTGTGGAGGGCACTCGGCATCTTCCAATGTGAATTGTAAAGATGCCGGAAGTTTACTCAATTTAGATGATTTGGTTTAATTCGAATTCTTCTGAAAATATTCAGTATAGGAGGAGCTCATAAATAGTCATTTATAGGAATAGATTTAAATTATGGAAGCATTGACTTCTGGAGCTTTAGCGCGCTCGTTCATTAGATATAAGTATACGTCATCGCTGTAATACCTAACAAAGATAGCATAGAATAAAAAATTGGTTCAAGCCCTGTGGACAGGAGCTTTCTGGCGCTGTTGTTCAAACAGACAAATTATATCTCCGAAATATTGGTTTCTCAGAGTTGGGAATTATATCAATGGATTCTTATGATGAACTGCATCATAAAGGAAATTCAATTCAAATAATAGTATATTTATCAAAATTAAATGAGCAATCTAACAATGAGGACTGCACCATGGAAGAAATCAAATTAAAATAGCTGAAATGAATTTGACTCTCTCTTATAGAACAGGATGACATGTACGAGTATGAATATAGGTCATACAATAATTCATGAATAGAATAATTATAGCATTCTGTGAAAACACAGAAGTACGATTCATTATTGAAATTTTGAAAAATCATAACTCCGAAAGTATTAAAATGTTAGAGTTTAAAATGATATCAATGGATTTTTATGGTGAAACTGCATTTATAAAAATTTCATTTGGAATATGTAAGTTAAAAAAAAACCTATTTTTCGTTACTCCGAAACCATCCGGCCTATTTTACCCACTAATGAACTCAACCGAGATATTTATCTCTCAAATGTACTCTGAAAATTTCAACTGCCTAGCTCTTTCTGTTCAAGAGCTTCCCAAAATCGCTATAATCAATAAATAAAATAGTACCTACATAAAGGGCAACGAAAAATGGAGATAACTAAAAAATTGGAAAAGCACTAACGTGAGGTCAGTTTGCTTTGACACGCTTATTCAAATTCATATTCAGACCGGTCACATATCCAGGTACACGCCTAAGGCTGCTTAGTTTTCAGGGAAAAAATAATTTTTTTGTACATTAATTTCAACCACAGTTTCCTGTCATCAAATAAAACACTTTTTTCATATACCATTTTTCCAAATTCTCCTCAAGTAATAAAGACCAAGACTTTAATCGGCTTGTTAATTTGACAGAGAAATTGGTCGATTGTAATTGTAGATTAAACGTATTTTCGTTAAGCTCACCACAAATTATGTCTACGATTATATGCTCTCTCGAGCTGTCTAGAGTTCGGTCAAAGACTGATTCAGTTTATTATTGTCATTGTTGTTTATAATCTGGTTGGATATTATATAATATTTATATGATGATAATAGAAATATTTAAGGAATGTGAGAATAGGTGATTATGAAATTGTGTATAATCTTATAGTGGATGAATATCAGTGTTTTTTTTATTATTCAGGAATAGTGGAACATTTTTTCACACATGCGGCATAAATATTATTGAAAATCTATAACGACATACGACTATTCCCAAGTCGCAGTGGTTAAATTCGGAGCTACTAGAACTCGGGGATCCGCGGTCTAGCTCCAGTGGAGATGGGAGTGGGTTTCTAAAAAGGGAACCTAGTAAATGGGCGCCAGGTAAATTTAAGTCTCCCAGATACCCCTGCGTAATGTACTAATTCCTAAATTCACCAAAAGAATATTCACGCTAATAACAAACAGTTTATTCTAATAGCATACAACCCAGGTCTTTAGATCCAGCAAAATTTAACTATTATGAAACCCTGAATAAGGGTGGCGGAAATTGTACGTAGATATTATTCTTGGATTCAAATACGCGTCGCTTGAGCTCAGGCGCATTCACGTTTCTCCTCTATGATCATATACGATTACTACAAATCTTGCCCCAATTTCCGCTTTCCAATAACAATAACCTAGATAATTGATAACAATATATGTTCAAGTTATATATATAGTAGGTATAAGATGATTCGGGATATGTTTTCTATAACTTGCGTGCTATTCCTTATGCCTGAACGTAGTATTGCTTCGATGGTCTCGCAATACTGTTCTCCTTCCGTCTGTGCTCGCAGTCTGCAACCCTTGACTGAATGTCCCCAATCACAGCGCTACTTCCTGACCACCTTGTATATACTCGGGACCTGCAACACTGCGTTGGCTGTCTCACAGCGTTACTTATGGACCACCTTGTATATACTCGAATGCCTCAGTGCTACTCCTCCTGACATAAAGATCCCTCTCTTCCTGACACAAAAAATCGTGCTGGCACCAAAAATTCGGGCTGCCACAAAAACTCGTGCTGCCACAAAAACTCCTGATGTTACAAAAAAAACCCTGATGACAGAAAAGAAATCATCAGTGACTTCTGTCGGATAAGAAACAAATGAATTTTCGCAATACATAATAATTTCGGTTATCATAATATTAATCAGACCAATTATTCGTTGTTATGCAACAGTTATAGAATTCGTACATACCCTGATGTTCGGGGTTGTCCTGCACACGTTTGCTTCGAAACCAAATCTTGTCGTGCCTCCACCAAATAATTCTTCAAGCACACAGCGATGTTCTGGATATAGAAATATAATTACGACCTGAATTGATTCCACTATAAATGACGAGAATAGAACATCTAACACATACCTGTCAAAGTCGCCAAGATCGTTCACGTGTTCAACTCTTAGATTTGCAGAAAGGTCGTTAGATCCTCTTTCGAGACGAGTGCAAGGTACCTGTTATCTTCCCAAATCAAACCAATGTAACCCTCACTCCTAATTCGATTTTCGAAACTATATCCAACTAAGAAGAAATCACCAATTCTTATTAAGTTCCGAAAATACGCCTAACCTACTGCTCCTCCTTCGAGTGTTGACAAAATGGACGACCTCATGTCCCTGACTGGCGCAGACCCTCACAAATTTCAGACTGTCACAATTCCACAATATTGCCAACTTATTCGGTTCTTCGAATACAACAATTATTATTTAGCGTCGATTGGCACCACTGAGATCCAACCTCAAATTCGACGTCAACACAAACGACATAAACGACACTCGCCAACCAAACGTAAACAAACCCTTGCCCGGATCAAAAAAGAAACGTTACAAATCATTTCATAAGTATCCTTTAATTATCATTTCATAAGAGTTGAGCGACATTCGATCCTATCAAATTTCAACACACGTCAATTGTCAATATATAGAATATAATCTGGATATAGTGAAATAATTTTTGAGAGAAAAAGTGTTATTTTCATTAAAAAATAAGGTACCTACAAGAGATTTCCTTATTGCTGATTTTGAGTCATTCATAGTATTACGAAACTGTTTTAAATCTGATCTCCGTGCCCTACGTACGATTCAAATTCAAATTCCGTAATCTGTCAACTTTCGTAACAGTCACACCAACTGCCAAAATACAATACAAAAGTCACTAGGATGAATAATCCGAATTTTTCTTTAAATGTCATCAATGTTTCACAAAACTTTACTGAAATAGAGAAAATATCGTCTAATACTCGTTGCAGAATGCAATTCCAACACTCATGCGTACGAAAACTCACTCCTTCGTCGCTCGTTTTCGAATTTCGCATTCGTGTTTGAATATCAGCCCATTCTGCAACTTGTTTTAGAATATACTATTCCGCACTATCCTAATTTATAAGTTTTCAATTTCATTGAATTTTTAGAGTTTCAGATAATTATATAAATAATCAATTCAGTAAGGATTCCGGTGTTCAGCAGGTACAAAAAGTGCAGGGGTGTATTAGCACATTACAAATCTTCAAACGCTTATAAGAGTCTACCAGAGCCGAATCTGGAGAAATGGTAAATGAAAAGATTCTTTCATTTGATGAGAGGAATCTATAGTTAAAATTAATGTATATCTTAAAGAGTGAAACTGTAGGTATACCCGACCAAGTCCTTCAAAATACGGTCAACGATACACTTATGCTTCTTGGGATATATGGTGATAATTGATACAACCGGTTTTAAAAGTTTTAATATAAAAAAATTCCTTTATTCTCAATATCAATGCAGATAATCGAGAAATTCGTCCAGAGAAAATTTAAGGTGGGTACTCTTCCTAATGACCACTCTGGTAATTCTTCCGGGTGAATGATCAGGATCCTTACAGCTGGGGTATGTGGATTCTTCCAACTGGAACCCATTATGTCTCCAGGCACGGTGTATATGTAATGTAGAGATCAGTCCCAGTTCGCCATCAAACATCAAAATATTCAAAGGGTTTAGTTAGGATGATTTTCACTTAAATCCAACAATATAGCGTCAACTTAAGATATGTTATGCATGCAGGTTATCAGCCTCACCCAAAAAGTACGAACAATGAAACCAGTGTTACATATAATACTTTGTAAAATAAATTATTTATCTGTAAGAATCTGGGGATTTAAGTTAATAGCACAAAAACTTTATACATCAGAATTCATTAAAGCGAAGAAAAACACGAGGCACACAATCCCTCGACAATTCAAGAAACTCTCCTCTGATTCGTTCAGAACAACATCAATATTCAATTCACATATACCAGAAAAATTAGTAGGAATCGAAATAATCAAACACAAAGTACATACTCTACATTATTTTGTAATAAAAATTAGGTGCAAAAATTATATTAACTAATTCTGGTCGCACAGAATTGGAACGATAAATTCACGGTATTGAACAAAATTATACTGAAATGATTTCTATAATATATTGAATTATTGAATGTGTAGAATCAATACGGATTCATAAGACAAACTATTTATAATTTAGACTGAAAATAAATCAACGACTTCAAACCATTATGTGACTAGCAATTCACGGCCAATGCATCACGGGATGCAAAACTGGAATCAGAGTAAAGGGGTTTTATACCGTTACAAACTCCGAAACCCATCAGCGGTTTGTGCCCCTTAAAATCTCCGAGATATTCATGCCCCAAACCTAAATTGAATGGAAAAATTCACAGGTTAAGCGAAAAAAGTAATTGTAAAAAATAATAATCTGAAAATCTCGAAAACTATCGAGTTTATCAAAAAAAGTTTCAAAATTTTTTTTTCTACTTCGAGGGGGACATCTTTCAGAGTAAATATGTTCTTCAAAATTTCCTGAAGAGTGGTACCTAGCTACCCTTTTCAAATTATGAATAGGGAATACCTCATTCGAAAACTTATTCGCTTATTGCAACAACTAATCAATTCTGTACGGTGTTTCATGATTGGATCAAATTTGTCAAAAATACAGTATGTTCAACGTTTCTGAAATAAAAATTTTTTTAAGAACATTTTTGAATTGAATTTACTTTTTCCGGAATTGGTTCTACTTTCTTCGATATTGGTTTTACTATTTCCGAAATTGGTTTTACTATTTCCGAAATTGGTTTACTATTTCCGAAATTGCTCATTTCTTTTCCGAAATTGGTTTTAGCTTTTCGAAAATTGAACTTGAAAAGGTATACCTAGATCAAAAATCCAAAGATTTGCTAAAGGGGAGTAAAAGGACATTCTTCTATTCAGGGGATTTGAGTAATTCGAATACATAATTCAAATTCTCATAAAATGCCCTCACTTTTATTCATTTCTGTAACGGAACTCTAAGAACCGTACATTTCAGTAGTTTACGGTATCACAAATGAATGAAATACATTAATCGTTTGATGAACGAGCGCGCTAAAGCTAGTGGCATCAAGAGAGTGCTTAGAATTTTGTTTGATTTCTAATGAACGATATGGAACACAAATGAGAAAATTATGTTCCATACATTCAAGTATAAGTTCGTTTTATACTAATCTCCTATATAATCGTATTTTGATGTGTATATGGCCATCTCTCGAGTTTATGTCTAAAACGTAAAAGTTACTACAGATCCCTCCGCTTGGAAGGAAGATATTGGCAGCAGTAGTTACAGCAATCTGATAATAGAGGGTACCTATAAATGAAAATGTAAAAATTATAGATTTCTCGCACAGCTTTACTTAAAAATAAATACTTCATCCATAGACATAGAGAATACGGTAAGCGCTCTTTTCCATTCTCCTGCTATAAAGTGAATTCGTACCGAAATGTGTGAAAAAGACAAACAGAAATAATAGTCAAGAAGTAAAATTTTGAATAATAAGCATTACTTAAGTTAAAGATGATATCTCAGAATTTCGCGACCACTGTTTCTGAATTCTCAAGAAGAAAATAGGTCGGTTTCTGTGTATTTTTTATTTTGGTGAAAGCGCATTCAAACAAATTGTCGAATCGTTGCGTTGCTAAGCATTACAAAGTGGAATTTCCAAAATTGCATTTTTCTAAAGAACTGGAAAATTAAGTTTAGTGAGGATGTAATGGAAAATTAAGATTAGTGAGGTTGTAAAATAGATTAAAGGATATAGTATTCTCTCGAAATTTGGCGCCATTCAGGAGAAATCGACGGTTGGGCATCTATGATCAGGTGGAAAAACGACTCGTAACGGAGCATCACGGTCTGTATTACCAGCATCATATGATAAATGTCATGTCATGCGCAACAGTAGACGCATGCTACCTTTCAAAGACGTTCCCGTAGTTTGATTTGTGAAGTGTTCGAATTGTGTTGGAGCCAAATTTTGTTTTGCGAGTAGTGAAAAGTGTAAAGTGATTAGTAATGAAATATGTCGGATATAAATCGTGTTCCACTAACAAGCGTATCTCAGGCATCGTCTAATAAAACCAAAAATGTGATAAAGAAGACAATTAGAATAACCATCAAGCTGCCCCAGTCCAATGAAAACACATGTCCGGAATATAACTACCAAGATGAGCTTGATGCAGTTAAGGTAGGCTTGTTTAAAAGGTTAAAACTATAGAGAATGGCGAAACCGCCCTGAAATTCTTATCAGAATATCATGACACTGTGACACAATTCCCAAAAGTGTGAACTCGCACCTTGATGTTTTGGTTCAGAAAGCTAAATTTTTCTGAAACTGACTGTTCCATTTGGTACTTCAGCATTATAGGAGCAGATCTCTGTCGCCATATTTAAATAATTATAAATAAATAAATTTGTTACGTTACAATTACCCAGAGAAGACCATAATCCTCCACCAACCTAACCTTTGTTTACATATTTTACTTAGGTGTTATATCCACTATCCCATACATATTCCGGCTAAATTTTCATTTTTTTAGAAAGACAACTCCCTTTACTCAATGCAAAGGCGAAATCGATAGGTTCATAGCAGATTCAATTTCAAAATTCCAGTTGAAATTACGTTTGCGACGTTGCAAATCGTCTAATTCTATTAGACTGCTACACTTCTCAATTTCGGCTGATTATAAATAAGTCTCATATTCTGAATGAAACATTCGTGTTTTTTTCAATGGCTTATTGAAAAAATATCGAAGGGGCAAAGGGGCGAAATGAGGGGGACAGACACAAGGCGTCTATCCAACCAGCCTGGCTCTTGCAGACCTGTCTGGGAGACAGAGTTTATCATCCAACTCACTTCAGTTTTGCGTTTGCAGATGATTCAAAGAGAAAAATACGGTGAAGTATGTACAATTCTCCTGGGGGAGAAATGAAATTAGCAGATATATGACTTTCCATTTGGTATAGGTGAAAATGCACGAACTCTGGACTATTCGACGTAAACAGTTTATGTGGCAAATCTTTGTGAACGCAATTGCAGTTCGTTTGTTGAATTTAATTCCTCGATAGATTACGTGAATTATTACTTCCACTAATATTCTACAATTTAAAAGTATCCACATTTTGTTTTATATCAACGATAAGTTTTCTGTCAACTTTAAGGACAATCGTTTTAGACTAGCCAATCACAGAGTTTACCGATTTGCCGGTATTTGAATTACAAGCATAGAGGCTTCAAGGTCCTAAATTTTGGGAAATGAATAATTTCACTTTCTCTCGTTGCAAATTAGAGCAGAATTTTCTCAAATAGTTTTGTTACAAATTTTCCAAAATTCGGTATAGCATTCCGCGAATTTTAAATATATATGAGAGAAATAAGTGTTCAATAAACGGCGGTTATGTATCAGGAGTATAGGAGTAGAGAGAGGTGGTGTTTTCATTATGGTCGCGCTGTTCGCCACGTTGGGAGCACGGCGTTACGGCGTTGCCGGCGTTTCTTGCGGGTATTCGTTTTGGTGGGCGGGTGACATTCCAGGAAATCGGAAAAATGCATGTTGCGCTTGTTCCGATTTTTAGTGTTAGTGGTGACCGCATAGCACTAATAACTGTTGATCTTCAGTCCAAACGTTAATTGTTATTAGGAGACCTCTATTTCGATTCAAAACTGGCCATCAAACGTTCTGTTGACATTTCGTCTTCAAACTAGATTCTGTCCGGCCGACCAACCGTCCGTTAGCACGATCACGCTCGAACGCAATGAGTTAGAGAGTTGAAGTTTTCAGAGTAGGTTTGGAGTCCAAATGCGCCGGCTAAGTTCGTTAATGGGCAAAATCCACGAGTGGTTTCTGAGTTGTATATTGTTGTAGGGGGTACCGTTGCACTGCGACCTTAAGGTCTATTGTGCCCCGGTTTCTGAGTTATAGTCATCTGAAATTTTCTTTTCCCAATAACTCGAAAAATATTGATCATATCGCGGTACTTAGTTGAAATGTACAGACACGAAGACTTATGCAAAATTTTGCCAGGATCGCATGACTGGAATATCACAAAAAAAATTCAAAAAATTCTGTATCCCAGAAACTATACGTCAGAAATCGTTGAAATTCTGCGAGAGCCTACAAAACCTCATTTTACAGTGAAGTTCTAGGTTTGAACTAGTTGGAATCTATATTGGTGAAGATATTGCAGAAATATCGAAATCTTACAACGATCGAGATGCTCTGGTCCATCCAGTGGACCACTCGACAAAATAAGTTGTCAACAGTTTCATTTATTTTTGACATGTCAGAAGAGAATTTAATGGATCATATATGTATACTCCATTCTCTTTTAGGTTAGTTTTACACGGCGAAGAAATTCATGAATTTCTTCGCGAAGTTCTTCATGATTATTCACGAATTTCTTCATGAAGTGTGTCGTTTTACATGGGCGAAGAAATTCATGAAGATAAATGTCAAATAATAGTAATACCAACTGTAAACTTCTAAACTAGCAAATATCCAGACGACAACAAAAGCAGCTGTGGCTCGATTTTGAACTTGACTCGATTTCTACCTCAAAACACAACTAGAACTTGCAAACAACAACCTCAACAGCTTTTCCGATAATTTATGGCATGAAACAGATGTTGGTACCCCTGACTTCACGCGAAACTTGTTGTTAAAATAGAACAAGTTCTAATTTCGTGAAGGAACTTCACGTCAAGTTGATGTTTTACACGGAGAATTTCTTCATGAAGTAACTTCATGAAGAACTTTGCGAAGGAATTTCTTCGCCGTGTAAAACTAACTTTATAAAGTCTCCCGGTTGGGCATGAAACTTTGACACATTTCATGTTATATATTTTGAAAATGTTAGGTTATGCTCATTTTCCTGTCAGATAACTACGCAACGTTGTCCTCTCTACATATAAGTCGAAGTAATTACATATTTTTCACAGTGTTAATTTTCTTATGAAAAATATTGAATTTGAGATGATATTATGTGAATTTCAATTCCAGAGACCTGGCGACTGTTGAAGAAAATGTTTACTCTGTTGTTATCTATTATGGAAATATTCCACATATATAAACTGGTTGGAAAATTCAGTTATGTTAGTTTCTTGTACGGAAATCAAGAATCAATTGATGAAATTTTAATGAAAAATCCTGGATACAATAGTCCGTTACTTTGTGATAGTTCATTTGAAAAGAGAATAAAAGTACCTGAATAACCTGGCAGGAAAACTTAAACAAACAGACGCACCTATGGATTAATATGAAATAAGCCTACAGAAGACATCAAGGAAGACATTTAAATACCTTGTTGCACAACTCGAAATACACCAGTTTCGAAATGTAGTAGTTCTACGAAACCCGAGTCACTGTTAAACCTTAATAAAATATAGTGATAGGATAGGATAGGAAACTAAGGAATTTAATTCGAGAGTTCAACATATCCTAAGACAGAATAGACAGGTTTCAGTTCCGTATAGCACTTCCTGATACTTTATCTCTGCTTCTTCAAAACTGCTTTCGGCATTTTCAATTTCAAAGCGAAGAGTTTTTCATTATTCGATGATAATGATCTGTGATAATATCTTGTTTAAGATGGAACATTATGTTGATTGTTGAGAGTAGAAATTAGCAACGTCACAGAGAATTTTTTTGACATTGGCGATATTTCAGGAGTGACAACCTGCCATAGTTTTATTTACAAAAATTGGTTCAAGCACTGACGTGAACTCAGAAGCTTTTGCGCGTATGTTCTATTGTCCATTCTTCTGTATTGGACACCCTTACTCGAATTTACCATGGTAAATTATGTTGTCCATTCTCCTGTATCGGACACTCTTAATTCGAATTTACCATGGTAAATTCGAATTAAGTGTCCAATACAGGAGAATGGACAACATAATTTACCATGGTAAATTCGATTAAGGGTGTCCAATACAGAAGAATGGACAATAGAACATACCTGCAAAAGCTTCTGACTTCGCGTCAGTGCTTGAACCAATTTTTTTTCGTGATTTTTTTGAAATTTTCTAGGGGTACGGTTCTTAAAATTTTTTTTTTCGTCATTTTTTTCGAATTTTCTAGGGGTACGGTTCTTACAAAATTTTTATTCTTTATATTGATTTTCTACTACTAGTTACCAAGCTTCAATTCGATCGAATATTTATTTTTTGAGTTATCAAGGAAATAATATTCCAGGTCGGTATAACTCGGAAACCGTTAGACCGATTATGCCCAAAATCGAACTCAACTCTCGCTTTCGGATACGCAACCTACCCTCAAAATTGCAAGTCCCTATCTCCTTTCGTTCGAAAGTTATCGAGGCAACGGTCACCCATCTACTGAACTCACAAGAATGCTCGAATCTCCAACAATATTTAACCGATCGTATTAAAACTTGAAAATTGGCAGTAGAGTTAGGTTATGAAGGCTCTTGCAAAATTTCAGCAATTTCAAACGATTAGTTACTGATATATAGAATTTTTTTTTATGATTTTTTAAAAATTTTCTACAAATGCTATCCTCACCAAATTTTGCGAACATTTCCGCGTTGGCATTCTACAACTAATAACCATGTTTCAATTCAATCGGTTCAGTATTTTTCGAGTTAATGAGGAACAAAAAACCAAAAAATTTCAGAAAATTTCAGATGGCTATAACTCTAAAACCGTTTGGCCGATTATGCTCATAATCAAACTGAAATGTCGCGTTCTGGTGCACATCCTAAACTGAAAACTTGAAGCCACTATCTCTCTCCGTACTCAAGTTATCGTGACAACAAAAATATTTTTTTATTATTTTTTAATAATTTTCTAGCCATACGATTCGCACAAAATTTCACAAACGTGCTTAGCTTCATATTCTACAACTACTCACCAAGTTTCAATTCGATCGGATTCATATTGGTTGAAAACAAAATGATTACTCGGAAACCACTGGGTCGATTATGCCCATTAACGAACTTGTCCGTCGTATTGGGATGCGCCACCCACCCTGAAAATTACAAGTCGCTAGCTCTTTTCGTTCTCAAGTTATCGTGGCAACGGCCGGACGGACAGAATCAAATTTGACATCGAATTCTTCATTGGGGAGTCGAACTTAATCGTTTGAGACCATTTTCGTCAAAAAATTCGAAAGTTACAGACATTTGGGCAAAACGATAACGCGATGTTACCCAGAACATACGCGCAAAAACGTGATAGACCTTAATCATGGTCAACCGGGAGACTTTATAAGAGTGAATGAAGTAAAATATATAGATCAGCCGAATACCTAGTGAGAATTGGATGAGTTCCTTATTTTACAGCCTAGGTTCGATAGAAGGTCATTAATATCATTAGTTCAATTTCAGGGTTTCATCGTAATTATTTACTGTTTCTATAGCCTAGTGGTAGAGCATGTAGGTTCTTAGCACGTAGTACCGGGGTCGATTCGCATGGCCGAAATTATTGTTCTTTTTATATTTCGAAGAATATCTGTCAGATTCCGCTGAAATTCTGGAAAATTCTGGAAAAAGTCTTCTAGACATCATTTTATAATCGAGTACCGGATTTCAGATGATCCGCGTTGTATTATAGAAATTATTGTGAAAAAATTTTGAACTTCTCCGAAATATTGTTTCCTCAATAACTCGAGAAATACAGATCCGATCGAATTGAAAACAAGCGTGCCAAAAACGCACACAACCGCATCCAATGTAACCAAAGCCTTGAAGTGTAGCGCCCAGTTGCGTCGCGTGGCGACACGTCAACGTGGATTTATCTCTGGTTAGGCTCGCTTCACATCAACACGACACGGTTTTATGTACGGCAACGACACGAACGCTCGAGCTTTCCCACAGGCTCGCTTAACAGTCGTGTAAACGACACCGGCATCCGATTCTTGGGTGAAGGCTATCCGGCACGAGGTTCACAGCTATCCGGCACGAGTCGTGGTCATGTGAACGACACACGGCTGACTTGCACGGCTCGAGGGGACTGCCGGACACCCTCGAGTCGTGCACAGCAGCCGTGTGTTGTTCACACGACCACGACTCGTGCCTGATAGCTGTGAAAGCTATCATTCAAGCCTTCACCCAAAATCGGATGCCGGTTTCGTTTACACGACTGTGAAGCGAGCCTGTGGGAAAGCTCGAGCGTTTGTGTCGTTGCCGTACATAAAAGCGTGTCGTGTTGATGTAAAGCGAGCCTTAGAACTTACAACAATCACGGATATATTGAGGTGGTCAGCAAGTATCAGTGAAGCAATATACTATATTGCGCGTTTCAAAATCGAATTACCAAGTGGGGATACACACCATTTTCAGTTTATTACACCATCTAGTCAGATATGAACAATGATAAATTCAACGATTTCGGCAGAGATTTCGACACTGTACAATATGAACTTACATGAACTCATTATTCAGGAAAATTATGATTAACCATCCATTCAGATTCTAATGAGTAATTGTATAATTTAGTCAGTGGCGGCTGGTGATGATATAGATAATATAGTATATATATTTTAAAACGTAATTACCAAATGCCTACATTTTAAAATGAAACTCAATCCTTCTGTTTTTGTCGCAGATGAACTTCTCGATCACCTTTTCCTTGAAGTCGGGAATGTCTTTAACAAAATTTTGTTCGATGGACAACATTGCGAGAGTCGTCAGTCTTTCTGCCGACATTGTATTCCTTAAAAACGTCTTGATCAACTTTGAAGTAGAGAAACATCTTTCAGTTTCTGCGGTTGTGAATGGCATCGATATTAAAATAACCAAAACTTTACATATCTCACAAAACGTTGAATCCAAACCCTACGACACTATTAAATCTAAAGTAAGTAAGCAACCGGTCACGTTATCGATTCTTGTGTTATTAATCGAGTCTTCTGACTCATTATGACCACGTAGTGCAAGATTGCATTTGCCACACAACTTCAGACTATTGATAATTTTTGACAGGTCGTATCGGTATTTTGATACCATTTCGTTGTGCTTACGAATATTTCCGACACACAGTGGAATATTCGTAGATTTTAACCATCAACAAATATTCCACGTTAGCCAAGCTAGGTCACCCCATCGCTCAGTGTTCCTCCAAAGAGGGAAGCGTCATTCAAGGACAGACACTTACCGCGGTTTCATGGTTGTTACCAATCATCAGCGGTACTAAGCACCCTGAATGAACAACCGAAAAGGTTCTAGGAAATTTAATTCCATCAGTTGCGAACTGGTAGGGAGAGAATCCCACCAGCGGCACCTATGGAAATCCTTACGAACTCCGACCCTTTGCGATGAAGAAACCTTGAGCTATGTTCAGCGACTGTTCAGTCCGTAAAGGTCTTATTTAGGTTGACGGCCTTGCAGTCCCTAACCCACTTACGGCAAAAGAACATCGCTCAAGGTTTCTTCATCGCAGGTGGTCGGAATTCATATGGAGTTCCATAGGTGCCGCTGGTGGGATTCTCTCCCTACCAGTTCGCAACTGATGGAATTAAGTTTCCCAGAACTCCTTCGGTTGTTCATTCAGGGTGCTAAGTCACACTGGTGATTGGTAACAACCATGAAACCGCGGTTCGTGTCTGCCCTTGAATGATGCTTACCTATTTGGAGGAACACTGAGCGATGGGGTGACCTAGCTCGGCTCACGCGGAATATTTGTTGATGGTTCAAATCAATGAATAGTTCACCATGTGCCTTCTTTAGTTATTAGCAATTAGCCACAGTTCACCTCATTGAATGATCATCTGTTCAATTAACATTCCTCTGCTTAAACGCATAACCTTAAATGGATGATTTAAAAAGTAAGAACACAATACAGATTTCATGCGGATAATTTTTTTTCAGAGAAAAGCCACCTCTAAGAGTAATGAAAATGGACTGGATAGGCTTGACGACGATGACGATGTCAGAAGGATAGCATTGGAAATGGAGGAAAAATATGTGAGTACCATTGTTAATAATACAGTGCGCGTCAAAATTATGGAACAAATTCATTTTCTCAGAAGAAAAATTATTGACAACACAATACTGAAACAGGTCAATTTTTGTTTTACTTTTACCAAATTTGTATGCATTTTTGAAGGATTTTTGTTGGACCCTGTGCCAACCCCATCAACTCTCAACATTTTTTGAATAGGGAAAGTGGGTCATGTGGTACTTTTTTGGCAAGGTCTTTGTATCTTCTTTACAGGCGTGCAGAAATATTCAAGAAAAAATGTTTCGTTTTTGAAAAATAGTTAGTTCAAAGAGGTTTTCAGTATGTGCACTTTGTCATGGCTCATTTACCTTGAGACGATGGTACCTGATGAAATTTGTCACCCAATGAAAGTCGACCATTACAGTTTTGTTCATGCACAACTTTCAACCCCTACGAACCCTTTAATGGAGAAAAAAAAAGTGATGGGGTTGAAAGGGATTGAAAGTTGTGCATGAACAAAACTAATGGTCGATTTTCATTCGGTGACAAATTTCATCAGGTACCATCGTCTCAACGTAAAGGAGCCATGGCAAAGTGCACATACTGGAAACCTCTTTGAACAAACTATTTTAAAAAAAAAAATTATTTTTTCTTGAAAATTTCTGCACGCCTGTAAAGAAGATACAAAGACCTTGCCAAAAAAGTACCACATGACCCACTTTCCCTATTCAAAAAATTTAGACGCTTGATGGGGATGGCACAGGGTGCAACAAAAATCCTTCAAAAATGCACAAAAATTTGGCGAAAGTGAAACAAAAATTGACCTGTTTCAGGATTTTGTTGTCAAATATTTTTCTTCTGAGAAAATGAATTTGTTCCATAATTTTGACTTGCACTGTATATTTTTTTCCAAAGTTATGGTGCCTAAAACCCTGTTGGACAGACATAAATGAACTTGGCCACCATCTTTTCATCAGTAGGTCCAATGAAATCGTTTGAAACCTTGTGCGGCTAAACATTCGAAAAATTCAGTAATTTCGACAAAACCATTGGGCAAAAATTAGCAGCCTCAAATCCTTTTGCTTGATAAGTCTGGTTTATGCTGGCTGGTAACTTTAAATTAACCCTTAACTTAAAAATTGAAACATTGATTTCTAGAAATATTGTTTATACTGAGACTAAAGAATCCATTTACTTATTAATAATAATAATAATTAATAAGTTAACAGATTCTTTAGTCTGATTATAAGCCATAACACTAAAAATCTATGTCTCTATATATTATATATATATATATATATATATAGGATTAAGTTAGAGTCTCTGCAGGTTTATCAGTCACTGTCATTAAATGTATAATGTTTTTTCAGGGAAAGGGAAACGGTGTTACAAAGAAGAAACACAAAGGTAGAAAAGACGATTATGCAGATATCGGTATGGGATATGATGAATCTGATTCTTTCATTGACAATACTGATGGCTACGATGAAATCATTCCACAACACGTGACCACATTGCTTGGTGGCTTTTATATTAATGCTGGTGCATTAGAATTCAAGACTGACGATGAAGAGAGTGACGATTCATCCAATGATGCATCTAGTTCTAGTAGTCATTCCAGAAAGGTATAAATACACACACAGTACTAGTCATAAGAAAGAACAAAATTAACGAATTGATGTTGTAACACACTAAACTACTTGGACATTAGGTTAGACTGAGAACCGGGGTCTTTTGGCTAATACTACTTAGTTAATCCCTTGAAAAAGGATTGTCCACGGCTACTGAAATCTGACAACAGGGAAGTGGGAGAAATTCCAAATTTCGAATGCCTAAGATTAAAGATCCTAGAAGTGCCATCATTGAAGCTTGCGTTTTAAATTTCGGATTTATTCCCACTCTATTAAAAAACCACAAATGACATTATAGCTGTTACATATCACGGTATTTTTAAGATCGAAACCCCAATCATTGTTAATATTTCCCCTGTTGTTACCCAGATGAAGGATCCTCCTATTTTCCTTCTATCTGGTCATTCATACACAATTACGCATAAAGAATTCACTACTATTTTGGATCGGTCGCGAAACTACTACTTCCTTTAGATCTCGTAACAATACTATATCCTTTAGATGTCGTACCAACTATGTAGTCACTTCTTCCTTGCAATACATTTTCATATAGAAGAAAGATTTTGGATTGCATACATATTGCATTTGTATAATTACTTCGTGCTTGTTATCAAGGTATCAGTAACAAGAAAATACATTTTGTTGTTTGTTTAAAATGCGTTCGAATCTTTCACCACTTCCTATCTTCGTAATTGTTATCTAATTGCGAGTAACAATTTACTCCTTTATCAACGAGATTACTGCTGGGTGCTTAAAGTTATGTATACTCTCTTTCCATCGGTTGTGCATTCACAAGGATATTAATCAACGAGATTTAATAATCTTCTCCCGTTGTTCCTCAAAGTAGAAACAATAAAAACTCATTCTCCTGATAAAACAATCAGGGTACCAACATTTATGGTCTTTTGAGCCATGGATATTGTTCATTTGGTCCATAAATCCATATTATCCTCATAAAACAATCAGTATACAACATTTGGTCCATTCGAGTTGTATTATCATGAAAATTTTTTCTAAATACATATAATAACCAATCAAATTACTTAATTTTGAGTCATGTGTCAAATTTCATCCAATCACCTCTGGATTACAGCGATAATACCCTAAATGGGGTGTTTTCAGATTGAAAATTAATTATTGTATTGACTATTTCACTCCTATCAAAATCTGACCAACCACAGGCCAAAGACAGCTCGTGTTATCGCGAAAACATCAACTGTCTCTGAATTATGATTGGTCTTACAACTTTGCTGTTTTCAGCGACTCAACCATGGATACAGATGGTTTGACAAATGTAAGTTACAGACGTCAACATGGGTCAGTTTGTTCATGAAATAGTCTAATGAAATATCATTTGTGACTGAATTTATCTCATAAGTCTATCTTTTATTTCTTGACTCAACTGTTTTCAACCAACTCAGTTTCGTTAAGAAATAAGTCGACATACTTATCGTGAAGATTCAGTCACTAGTGATATTACTACTGAAAATTATTAAACGTCAGATTGACAATCAATATTTGAAAACATACAAAGTAAAAAATTGTCTCATCGAATACCTCTCGGGCCTTGATAAATACTCAAAAAATACTCAAAATCCTTCAAGCGTATTGCTCAAGGATAATTATTATCAAGCAACAAACTTTCAGCATTCTCTATGACAAAATTATCTTGGTATTATCAAGGCCCTAGGGGTATTACTACTGATAAACTTTACTCAAAGGCTGGATCTGCTCAGGGAACTATTATTACTTATATGCGGTGAGTCGCAATAGGCCAAACGACGTCCACTTGCGTAAAACGAATAATGAGAATATTTGGAATTATATCTTTTTCCCCAAAATGCTTGCTGAAGCCCATTCAGAATAGAATAAGTTTAATTGATAAATAATTGAGAAAGCCATATTTTTTCATGTTATTAATATGAGAATTCTGGATACACTGACTTCTTGAATTCAATTTAGTGTATTTAATCGATTTCTTTTACAGAGGAGTTTGGATAGTGAGGGTTCCGATGATGAAGAAGCAAAACCTAAACACACTAAAAAATTGAAAATAGAAACCAACACGAATGGAATGCAGAAGGCGCTCAAGAAGAAACTATTCAGTCCTAATAAAATTTTGAAGAAAAAGAGGCCGCAAAACATTCAAAAAAAGACTGTATCAGAGCTGTTGAAGGAAAAAAGGAAGGATATAAATTTGAGTTTCCATGATTCTGCAACTGAAGTAAATTCAGATACAAATGGAGGTATAATAACATTTTATTTACTTAAAATTTACATATCGAACATGAAAAGAGAGATTGGAAATTAGTTCTTGAATAACTAGATTCTGTTCAAGGATATGAAGATTATAAATCCTGTTTTGATCTCAATATATTATTTCTACTTGTGATATATAAGAACCCATAATTGTTTTCAGTTGCACTGAAACTACATTATCAAATTATTTTGGATATTATCTATTAGGACCTTTTGAAAGTTCCATTGATGGCTACTATTTCAATTCCACATAGGTTTTAATTGTTTCATCATTGTTCAGTTATTAGGTGACAGTTAAAAATCAAACTATTCATTACATTTTACCTGACAGTTATTAAGAATGACAACCAGATCAATTTTAACATCTACAGAAACCAAATGAACTATCACAAAGTAACGGACTACTCTATCCATTAATTTTCATTCAAATTTCATCACTTGATTCTTGGTTTCCGTACTAGAAAATAACATAACTGAATCTTCCAACCAGGTTATATATGCGAAATATTTCCAGTAACAACAGAGGAAAAATCTCCTTCAACACTCGCCAGGTCTTTGGAATTGTTGAATTCACCTAATATCTTCTCAAATTTAGTTATTTTTCCGAAGTAAATTCACATTTGAAAAATACGTAATTACTATAACCTAACATTTCCAACATATACACGGTGAAAAATGTCAAACTTTCATGGCCAACCGGGACTCTTTTTCAAAATGAATGGTGTATATTCAATCAATCCATATGATTCTTTCAGTTCTATTAATTGTAAACTAGTACCACTTAATTATTTCATTAATAGAGCCTTCACCGTACCCAAAAATTTTGCTGTGAAAATGATATATTTGAACCAATCGAGCTGAGCAAAAGTTCGAAATAAATTAAGTCCTGATCGAGTTTAAATTCAGTACTTGGCTGTAAAATAAGGTTTTGAAGGCTCTCAAGAAAATTCTATGAAATCATTGATATCTTGAATCTATTCTAGGAATTAAATTAATCAGTTATCATATTCCATATACTGAAATCCGAAAATATTCTTTTCAATTCATTAGAAGACGTCCAATATACTCTATTTTACGCCTTTCGAACCAGTATTGTCTATAGAGATCGATTTTAAATCAATTTTACAAATAATGCCTTCATTCACAGAACAAATAAATCTACTTCACCATCTCTGATCTGAAAATATCTGTTTTAATTCTTCAAAACACGTCCAATATACCATATTTGATTCACTCTGACCAACAAATGGTTTTAAATATCAATATAAATGCATCTACTGTTTTCCTATCTTCTCCGAGACTGCCTTCGCGAATTTTCAATATTATTGATTCCGTAAAAGATTGTGAATCTGTAAAATTCTTAAATACTCTTTTTCATTGTTTGTTGTTTTATATTATATAGAATATTTCAGATTTCGACAAATCGTCGAATCTAGGGTATCCTATTTTATTAATGGATAAAAACGTCGTTTATCCTTCAATCAAACAGAAATATATGGGCACCAATTCTTGAAAATAAGTCCATAAGTACCATATTCAATTCATCGCTACCCGCGGTAGGTATTAAATATCTTTTTAAATTTATCTTTTAAATAAATGACCCTTCCCTTGTAAAAATGACATGACCACAAACATCACATTTCTAACTTTATCCTCATAAAATTGGTTCATCTTCACGACAAAAATCATAATCCATCGACAAGTTTGTTTTTCGAGTGTATTACAGTGGACCAGTACACTTTAATCATTGTAATATTTCGATATTTTGCTGCTTGCTGGTTTTGGTTGTAAGGCCGGCCTCATACTTCTCTGAATTCATATTCCTAAATTCATAATCTGAATTCTGGAAGCTTGCATAATCTAGAAATCAATACTCTGAAAAAACCAGGATGTGTGAGGAGAATAGTGAATTAGTATTCAATTCGGTGCTTTCTGAATTAATAATATGAATTCAGAGTGACATTCCGGACGTATGAGTCCGGCCTAACGGGTCTTTCAATGGGAACATCTCATTTTCAAATTGACATTAGTCACATAAGGCAGCCATTTTTTATTTGTGACATTGACAGTTGTATTCGTCAATGTCTACCATTTAATCATGGAAAGGTATACGCTTCAACAACATATACAAATAATCCAAATTTATTATGAAAAATCACGATCTGTTAATCTAACTTTACGTGCTTTAACTCCAATTTTTGGTCGTTAGAATGGTCTGGATAAAAGAACAATTGAACGTTTAGTGAATTATTTTGAAACAATTTTGTAGAAAGAAATGCAAGAAGTGAAGAGAATATTGGTGCCGTACGTGTAAGTGTTCGTGGAGACCAAACTATCGATTTCTCATTCACAAGAACTGGGAATCTCTCAGACGACATTGTGGGTAATTTTACGAAAAGACCTTGGTTTACATCCATACCAAATTGTTTTAACCCAAGAAATCAAACCAACTGATCATTTAAAATGTCGTGCATCCGGTAATTGGAGCTTAGAAAAAATTGGAAATGATGCAGATTTTCATAAGAAAATCATTCTCAAGATGAGGCTCATTTCTTGTTAAACGGTTATGTTAACAATCAGAATTGCCGTATCTAGAGTGGTGATAAACCGGAAGAATATCAAGAATTGCCATAACTTCCTGATGAACTTACTGTTTGGTGCGGATTTTATGCTGGAGGAGTCATTGGACCTTAGTTTTTTTTCAGCGAGGCTCATAAGATGGTAACTGTCAATGGATATCGTTATGGTTCAATGTTGACTGTTTTGAATTGGTTCGCCTTGATTTGCAGAACATGTGATTTCAACAGGACGGTGCCACTTGTCATAATGCGAGTGACATAATGACTTTATTGAAAACAAAATTCGGTGCTTCGATTATTTCAAGAAATGGACCTATAAATTATTCACCTCGTTCCTGCGATTTATCTCCATTGGACTTCTTTCTTAGGGGTTCTATTCAGTCATTGGTTTACAGCTATCATCCAGCAAATTTAGACGATTTACACATCAGTATTGAACGACTAATTGCTAACATACGACCTGATTTGTGTGAGAGGGTCGTGGAAAATTGGGTTCAATTACTTCAATCCTGCCATTGTTTCAGTGGTGGATATTTAAATGATGTTTTGTTTCATAACTAATGGTATCCATTGTACTTCATAATGAAATAGAAATTTCAATAAATTTCAAATGAATAATGTGTTTTATTAACAAAACAAATTGAGGCACTCTTAATGAAAGACCCGTTACATATGTCAGACCGCATGCTCGTTATCTCAGTCATGAACCTGATCATATCAGGCTCATTGCGAGCCAGATGTAGAAATATGTATGTCGCCACCCGAAGCCACGATCCTGATTGCTAGGTTAAGAAGGTCGAGGTCTAGTAGGCGTTCCATAGCTACAGTGGAAGTGGAGCGAAAAGCTCCCATCACCATCATGCACTAGTTTTCTTTAGTTTAAAACCATATAAGAGTGATTTGTCCTCAGTTTATTAACTC
Source organism: Halyzia sedecimguttata (assembly GCA_937662695.2). Taxonomy (NCBI): domain Eukaryota; kingdom Metazoa; phylum Arthropoda; class Insecta; order Coleoptera; family Coccinellidae; genus Halyzia; species Halyzia sedecimguttata. The sequence goes on along the minus strand of OW569415.2, from coordinate 63,556,035 downwards.
AACATGATTGGGCATAACAATAACAATATCACAATCATGTAGGTAAATTTAAAAAAAAAGGAGCGTGTAGCTCGTTTTTCAATTTTCTAACTTCATAGACAGTGTTACAGTGTTGGTCAAGGTGGCATGAGAATCAGACCTATTCTGTTTGCGCATAGCAATATTGCTAAGAAAATTATATTGCTTCCACGGCAAGATTCGAAATATTGCTATTCTGATCATTGATTTTGAGCAATATGATCTGTCATTTTTAGAAACATATTGCTATCCTCATTGCTGTCTCAGCAACCTCATAATAGTACTTGCTAAGAGGATAACAAGATTTGGAATATGGCAGAGAACCACTTTTTTCTTCCAAGAATTCGAAAATATTGAAAATAGGTAGGTCCTTCAGTAAATATAGGTATACATAATCGTTAATATTTTTTAAAGGTACTTTAAAATACTTAATTTTAAGGAAGACTTAGTTCCGACACTAAAAATCCCTTCTATTTGTAAACAGAAAAGTTCACAAACTATTCAGCCTTGATAATAAGATTGATGCTGTTGATTTAATTTAAGATCTGAGGGAATTTTATTCATTTATTTATTTGTTCATGAGCAAACTAGGAGAGATACTGCTTCTTTTAAGTTAGAGATATGCAGTTGAAGACTGACACTGACTGGATGAAAACAATTAAATAAACTATTAATTCAGCCTTAATACAAAGATGACTTCTGTTGATTTAATTGAAGAACTGACGTAATTTATTCAAAACAAAACTAGGAGAGATACTGTTCCGTTTCACTTAGAAGTGAGCATTCGAAGTCTGACTGACGGCAGGAAAAAATTAAAATTTAATATTTGCTTAGGTGTTTGCAAGTCTTCAACTTTTCGGTCATGAAATACATTGATGTCAGCTCTAAAACTCAATGAATTTTGACCTTCTTGATAGCAATATTGCTGGGGAAAATTGCTATAACAGTCCGAACAGAATCATTAATACCATAGCAATATTGTTAAAAATTAGGAGGATAGCAATATGACTTGAATAGCAATGTTTATAGCAATACGCAAACAGAATAGGTCTGAATGTAATCCATATCTGTCATCATGCATCCCTACCTCGAGCAAGTTTGCCAGCTGAAAATCGTCATCATTGATATAGTCCCTAATACGCGCTTTTTGCTTCCTTGGCATATATACAGGATGTCCCAGAAATCAACGATAAGCCGGTAACGGGCGATAGGCCAAGTCATAACAGTTATCAGAAAAATATGAAAAAAAATCTTTGTCATGTACTTTTCAAATTATAGGCATTAGAAAAAAAAAGGAAAAACTGACATCCTGTGATGGTCTTTCAAGTCCTGTGTCTACAAATATTAATTTCTCGTCAGTCTTTTTCCTGTAATGTAATCATGAATAACCCTTCTGTAAATTACAGTTTAAAATTAAAACATAACTGCCTCAGTTTTAAATAATATGTTGGATTTTTGCCGAACATTAAATTCAAAATAATTACATCATCCAACTTTAACCGACTGTACTGTAAAAAAAATGTACTACACTATTTTGGCATCAAAACTAACATCAAACGATGGCGCATTTAGTCTGGATTCCGAAATGGTAAGATACTTGCTAGATTACTTCTTAGTTGAGGAAAATAATAATGTTTTTTTAAATGGAACCGGCTTTCAGGCCAATTCTGTTTAATTATTGGAAATGGAGCCTAGGCATCTTTAAGTCCACAATTTACAAGTAAAGTTTGATTTAAACGGTAGACGGAGAGTGACGTTATTTTGCCTAGTAAGAATGAGACAGATGGTGACGCTGAGTGTGAGCGAGATAGATAGTGACGCTACTTTTATGCGAGAGTGAGACGAAATAAAAGGAGCAAGTTTGGTGGCCTGTCCGTTCTCCCGATTTAACCCCCATAGATTTCTTTCACTGGCGAACGATAAAGGACAAAGTGTACTTTAAGCCCATTCAAGATTTAGCCGATTTGCGCCAAAGAATTACAGAAGCCGCTGAATACATTAACTCAAGAAGTTGCACCCGTCTTATTACGCGATCATTTTTAAGAAGATGTAGAGCTTGCATTGCAGCTGAAGGCCAACAATTTGACACTTAGCGTCACCATCTGTCTTACTCTTACTAGGCAAAATAACGTCACTTTCCGTCTACCGTTTAAATCAAACTTTACTTGTAAATTGTGAACTTAAAGATGCCTAGTCTCCATTTCCAATATTTAAACAGAATTGGCCTGAAATCCGGTTCCATTTAAAAAAACATTATTATTTTCCTCAACTAAGGATTAATCTAGCAAGTATCATATCATTTTGGAATCCAGACTAAATGCGCCATCTTTTGATGTTACTTGCCAAAATAGTGTAGTACATTTTTTTTACAGTACAGTCGGTTAAAGTTGGATGGTGTAATTATTTTGAATATAATGTTGGGCAAAAATCCAACATTTTATTTAAAACTGAGGCAGTTATGTTTCAATTTTAAACTGTAATTTACAGAAGGGTTATTCATGATTACATTACAGAAAAAAGACTGACGAAAAATTAATATTTGTAGACACAGGACTTGAAAGATCATCACAGGATGTCAGTTTTTCCTTTTTTTTCCTAATACCTATAATTTGAAAAGTACATGACAAAGATTTTTCTTTATATTTTTCTGATAACTGTTATGACTTGGCCTATCGCCCGTTACCGGCTTATCGTTGATTTCTGGGACACCCTGTATAAAACATGTTAATTTAATTACACATAGATTCTGTATGAATTTCATAAGAATTGAACTCTTACTTAATATTCCTATTTGGACAGTACATATTCAGTAGAAATAAATTACTCTCAACTAAAATAATCAAAATGGAACCTTCCTTCGGTTCTGTGATTTGTAGTTATGAAGAGTTGGAATCAAAATTGTTTTTCACCTATATCGATTCAATTCCTTCCAGAAATAAAAATTTTGGAGAATGGTAAACATGTATCTAATAGTATAAATGATGCAATTGAGTCTGTCGTAAAAGGATCTGAAGAAAAAATTGCAACAGGTAAACCATGATTTACCTTTTACCATTAGTTATTCGTTGCAGTAGTTCTAAACAATACAAACATGATATTTTATTTGACAGTGCATTTGTGTTCCTGATTTATGTGAATTAATTTACATAAGCTAAAAAAATACTCATCAAACCACTTATTTTTCAGTGGAAAAAATGTCTAGTCAAAATAATGATGTAGGGAAACCTATGACATTGCCTGAGAACTTACCGAAAAATATTCTCCAGCTAATAAACTCTATTAAAGGAAAGGGTGTAAATACCGCAGATGGCGAAAAATTCACGAAAGAGATAAACGTTCTTCTAACAGGGTAAGAATGTTAATATTGATTTATAATAATTTGTAGTGATAATTGATTTTTCAGTTTGGAGAGAAAAAGCAAATTTCTTGGGAAACCATCGAAATATAAAGTTTATGAACATCTATCGTACTATTTGAAAGTAGAAAAACATGTTCTGATCCAACACTGTAACCAACTTACGTTGAGGGATGATCAGAATAAAATTGAATCATTACTTCAAGGGTAATTAAGCTTTGGTTTAGATCTTTCATTAAGTTTAATTGATGTATTTACAGACTGAAATCTGAGATTGACAAATTGATGCCCTCTATTATAAGCACATATGAGAGAGAGTGTGAACTTGTCATAGAGAAGAGGTGAGTTGTTCAATATTTTTGTAGCAAGTACCACCACAACTAAGAAAGCTGTTGGAATTAAATTTTTGAAATATTGCATTCTCTTGTAACTCATATTGTTTTTCTAACATACAATAACAATGTCATATTTTGAATGACAGGATGACAACAAAGTAGAATTTCTTTGCCAGAGGCAATTTTACTTTTCTGCCTAAGGGAAAAGTGTTGCTATGCAAAGCAATGAACTATTTACAATGGCTTCAGAAGCAATATATAGAATAATGTTGTCTAATAAACAGTAGCAAAACAACACCAACAATAAAAAACTTTTCTGCAACATTTTGTAGCCTAAATCAGACCTCTTCATCAGACATTAAGCGAAAATCTTCTAGATTTTTTGATATTGAATATTATGAAATTTGTCTTTGTAAAAAATATAGTAACACAGTTTCATTTTAAAGAGAAATTTCCCAGTTGTAACTTTTTCTTCAACAAGTTTTGCCGAACATGGTCAATTCCAATTAAGTAATTTGTTTCCTCGGTTCAACAAAATAAAAGTAGACTCCTTAACTTTTCTTTTTATGCTCTCATACTCTGAAATCAGAATTTTTGTTTTACTCCAATCTATTACCTCCATTATACATACATGTTCTGCTATTTTTGTTTTCTGTATGTCTCTATTCAAGTTGTTCATCGAGACTATACTAGAGGCACAGTCCTCTATAGAGTTAGCCCAGTCTGACAACGCCGCAATTTATCGTCTCTTGGCAACTTCTTCAATGTCGTAGTGCGAGCTTTCAATTGTTTCGAACTAATGAATTCATTGAATTAATTATTTTTTCGAAATCCCTGGAAGAATAAACCAAATGTGAACCTATACTTGAACACTATAAAAGTAACTACACTCTTGTCCGCTACAGTTTTTTGTCATCTGACATATGTTTCGGAAACAAAGTTTCCATCTTCAAAGACGAAGCGCTACTACTACAGTAACGCTTTGTCTTTGAAGATGAAATTTTGTTTCTGAAACGAATTTTCAGACGACAAAAAACTGTAGTGGACAAGAGTGTAGTTACTTTTATAGTGTTCATAATAAGTCCACAGTGAACTCAAAATGGTATAAACCTATACTTGGTTAATGAATTGTCAATGAATTTTCGAAAGCTTGAGTTGGGACTGCATTTTTAAAATGCAATCCCAGAAAGGGGTGCTGTTTTGGAGCCAGGCCCCACCTCTTTCCACAAGTCTACTGGCATGCCCAGAGGTAGTGCCCTTTCCAGGTGCGAATTCCAATCAAGCTTTTTATCTAGAGTGACGCCCAGATATCTGGCCTCATTCGCAAAAAGGATGTGAACTCCATTCATATAAGGGAATCCATGTTAAGCTTCCTTTCCCTAGTAAATGGCGCAATCAAGGTCTTATGAGGGTTCATATTTAACTGCCACTCCTCACACCAGCCTTTATGTTAGAGCCTCTGAGCAGGATTGAGTCATCATGACCCTGGCTACAATGTCGTCGGCGTATGCTTGAGCAAAAATATCTAGCCTATTATGGCCAGTAGATCGTCCAACAGGAGAGAACATTGCAGAGAGGAGAGTACTCCTGCCTGTGAGCAGCCTCTCTCGGCCACAAATCTCACTACATAGGGATGTGGAGATGTGTCCATTATTCAACAAGGATCTTATCCATTCCACAATGAGGTCTGGTACTCCCTTGGTCTGAGCGGGTTCGGGGGGAAGGGGGGGGATTAAAAGCGCCATCAATGTCCAGGAAGTCCACCAGAGCAGTTTCCTTGTGGTCCAGAGAACGTTTTAACCTTCCAACCCAGTTGTTCAGGGCCAGACATGCTTGTTCAACAATTATTGATCTTTCAGTTGAAAGAGCCCAACGATGGCTCAAACTCTACAGCTCAGACCTAAGAGTTATAATAACGGCGTATACGGAACACTGCTGCCTAAAAATACCTAAGTAAATTGAGATTTATCGAGGACAATGAGTGCTGACCGTGACTGATGGAGGACGACGAATCTATCTAGCTCATTATATGCGATTGCCCTGTCGGGGACAGGCTTAGATTTGGGGAACTAGGAGTCCACAAGCTGAGCCTAAGTGAATTACCCTCTAGGCTTTTCTCTGCTGCCAAAATGCTGGAGCTTGTGGGTGAAGTATACGTTTAAGTGTGCCATAATAGACCGACTTATACCTTTGTTCTTGCTATGTTCTTCTGATATCATATCGTCATACAAACATGTATAGTCTGTTTGAAATGCCGCCAATTTCATGTATTTTTTCTAGAAATATGCTTCAGCAACAAATTCCAGAAGGTGAAGAAAAACGAAAGGCAATAGGTAGACCAAAGAGAAAATTTCAATGGAATGATATTACCAGGTAAAGAGACAATGGATATTATTCATGAAGAGGGGAAGGTTTTCTTTCTGCAGATTTGTTTTGAATATAAATTCCTCTCAAAAATAGATGTAGGAAGAATTAAAATTGGGCAAAATTTTCTTCTTTTCAAAGAAATGAGATATGCATGCTTTAAATCTAGCTAGCCTTGGCTGGGAATATATTGTTGAAAATAATTAGGAAATGAAATATCCTGGGTCTCCGGTGACCATTCAAAACTGAACCCAAAAATTTATTGCGATTTTTCAATTAGTTAATTAACAATTTATTGTAGCATTACATTAACATTGCAAGTGCGATAATTGTTAAACTATTTATCTGACAACTTTTTCATTTTGTGGATCTATTCTTCAAAGGCCTTAGAATAGATTCCCGGAAATATTAAAAAATTGTTAATTTACGCTTTGTTATTAACAATATACTTAGGTTACAAATTATGAAGCCTAACTAAATATTGAAAAAAATATTTATTATAATATGTATTACTATTGATCAGTTTTCCCATGAAAAGAAGCTACTTGAAAATAATTTTTTATAATTTGTATCTCATTGTTCAAAAATTGTTTATGAATAAAAAAGATGCGTTATAAAGCTAGTTTTACACGGCGAAGAAATTCATGAATTTCTTCACGAAGTTCTATATTGTTGTAGAGGGTAACGTTACACTGCGACCTTAAGATCTATTGTGCCCCCCCGTCAGAGCTGTCGATGTCATTACCATCTACAGCTCGCTTTCCAGTTCCAGAGTTCTGATGAAATCCAGTATCTGGGATGGCTTCAAGGAAGCTACGTCTTCGCTCCTGCAGATTTCTTGCCCAAAGCATTCTTTGCGTTGATTTGAGATGGCGAGGCATTCCGTTATCAGGTGATCAGGAGTTTCATCCTCCTCCCAACAGAATCTGCACTAGTCAGATTCTGCTAGCCCTAATCTCATCATGTGCTTCCTAAGGCAGCAGTGCCCTGTGAGGAAACCAGCGAGGAGGTGCAGCGTGTTCTTCCTGAAGTCCAAGTATTTCTTGGATCTGACAGTGTCAAAGTTCCGGAGGAATTTCTTGGAGTGATACATTCCAGGAAGGTATCTCCAGAAAATACCTGTTTCAGATTCTTCTTTCATCTGGAATTCACTTTTGTAGGAGTATCTACCAACCCCACAGTAGGTTCCCACGCCAATAAAAGGGGGTTTGTGCTCCTTTTTTGGCAAGTGTGTTGGCCTACTCATTTCTTATGATTCCCGCGTGACCAGGAGCCCAGACCAAGGAGACCCTGTTGATCTTGCCTACTTCATTGAGTTTTCTTCGGCACTCCCATATTAGCTTGGAATTGATAACACGGGAGCTCAGAGCTTTAATAGCAGCACAGATTACCAGATAGTGCAATCGACAGTTGGCGGGAAGCACGTAGGTTTGACCTTCAGATTTACTACCCATGAAGACGTAGTAAAATGACAGAGAGAAATGAACTACGTTCTCGCTCTTTACACAAATTCTAACCTCAACTTCACAAATCACTAATAATCATATTCCTTTTATTTCTTGCACATACGCCACAAACTGCATCTTAAACGTCTTCATTACACTTTATAAAATTCATTAAATTAATCCCACTTGAGTTACAAATTTTCGTACATAAGCTGAGTATTTTAGCTAACCTTTCCGTTTGTTGTTATAAATTTATGAATGAACGTCGTTCTGCCTCTACCATAGTTGCGATTGGCCGAGAGGTCACGTGATCATATATCTGCGATTTTATTGTCACCCCCAAATAGTTAGGAGCTAGGAACTTTTTGGGGGTGCCGAGAATTCCATGGTCAACATTACGCGTCAGCAGAGTTCATTCATAAGGCTGGTTTTCCTGTCACGCTGACGGTCGGCGCTGATGGGTCAATATGTATGTAGCTATAGGTAGCGTTTTCGAGTCACGCGGCGCTGACGGCTGTCAGCGCTGAGCTATATTCGCGCACGTACGCGCCGGCGCGTCGGCGCCGCTGACTAGCTGGCGCCGACAAGCCTCCACATTCAGTGAGCCGGAGACAATAGCATCCTTCTATTTCTCAATGTGATCAGCGTGATCCGAAATGACCGATCAGCGCTGACCGTCAGCGCCGACCATCAGCGTGACAGGAAAACCAGCCTCAATACTGGGAGTGGCGTATCTGGTTAATCCGTGATAGCAGCTTGAATGTCAGAGTGGATTGCTATATCACATCTCTGATAGTTTCTTTCTAGGCTCATTTCCACGCATCTGTCTATTGCAAGTACTTCTGCCTGAAAGATGCTCGGATAGGAGCCTAGCGATAGTGAGCATCTGGTGCCTGGCCCATATACTCCAGCGCCAGCTCCTGTAGTGGTTTTTAAACCGTCTGTGTACCATTTAATGGCATCTCTTTTAAGAACTTGGGTGGTGGATTCCCTGTCCCAGGCTTTTTTCCTACCAAAACATCGCAGAGAAGTTATTTTCGATGCTTACTGTCTTGATCATTTCGTCACTAGGAAGATTGGCTGATGAAATGTACCTGGTAAGAGAGGACCAGGCTTTCTGGTTTTTAATACTCTCATTACCTGTTCCTTTCCTAGATATTATGAGAATGGCTTCATGGGCCATTTTCTCTATGACTAGATGAAGTGGTGTGAGATTTGTTATAATCTCAAGTGCCCTGGTAGGACTGGTTTTCATAGCTCCAGTGATACACAAAGGCCAGCGTTTGTACTTTGTCATGAAGTTACTTCATGAAGAAATTCTCTGTGTAAAACATAAACTTGACGTGAAGTATCTTATAAAACTCCATGAAGAACTTCACGAAATTAGAACTTGTTCTATTTTATCAACAAGTTTCGCTTGAAGTCAGGGGTACCAATATCTGTTTCATTCAATAAATTATCGGAAAAGCTTTAAAACATAAACCGGTGGTCGTTGAGGTTGTTGTTTGGAAGTTCTAGTTGTGTTTTGTAGTAGAAATCTAGTGAAGTTCAGTATCGAGCCACAGCTGCTTTTGTTATCGTCTGGATATTTGCTAGTTTAGAAGTTTACAGTTGGTATTGCTGTTATTTGACATTTATCTTCATGAATTTCTTTGGCCATATAAAACAACACACTTGAAATTCGTGAATAAATTCAAGGTCAAATTCATGAATTTCTTCACCGTGTGAAACTAGCTTAAGATAATTACATTTTTTTTTTGGAAACAATCTTTGATGAAAATTATTATTAAAAAAAAAGCGTTTCTTAAATTTTTCTTTATTGCTTAAAAATGGATTTCTTAAATAACAATTTCTTTCTACTACTTGTAATTAATATTAAGGAATCATTTTTTTAATCATTATTTATCTTGGTCTTTGATATTAAAAAAAATTATTATTATTTAAATTTTCATTGTTCATTTGTTATAAACAAATGACACCTCAGTCGAATGAAACCTCAACCATAATTTTCGAAGAACTCTAAAAAGTTTTGACCTAAAAGGCACTTGTTGACTAGACTAGTTGGTCTGTGCCGATATTAATTTCATGGTTTTGAAATTTCAGGAAATATTTGAAAGACACTGCCACAGTCAAGAAGAGAAGCTTCCTGAATCAAAACAATCCCATAGAGTCATGGGAAGAAGAATTGAATACATTCCTGAAGAACAAGGTGATCCATTTATGGCCAGAAGGATGGATGACAATGACAGCTATCACAAAAATTTGTAACAAACTTTTCAATGAATCGAACAATTCGAATCAGCCTTCTTCAAGTTCAAGGAAGGAAAACAACAAAATCACTGCCACAAACAACACTCCCAATTTACCATATCCAAATATTTCTATAACTCCTGTTATGAATAATCTACAGAGTAAAACAACAATGAAAACATATTCGGCCGAGAAGAATACAGAGAGTAAAAAAGAAAAAATAAACAATCATTCAATTGAAAATCTTCAGAAAGATATCAGGGAAAATATTCCTAAAGAACATAATCATAAAGAACAACCGAAGGATAGGGGAAAGATTGATACTAAAGAAACATGTTCTGATAAAAAAAATAATAATGCTAACACATTCTTCAAGGTAGATTATGATAAAATTCAACCAGTAGAGTCTAGTACAAAACCTATTGATTTGGTTAAGGACGCTAAAGAAAGCGCAATATTACCGAAAGTAAGTATTATAGAAATAGATGGACCGACTGATTTCAGCAACATACTGCCAAAAGCAAAATTAAACTCAAAAATCGAGCTTGAAATTTCCAATACTGCTAAAATTGTTTCTGGTGAAAGTAGTGGTCACAAAAAGGAGAGAAAGATTTTCATAACCGATGTTACCAATGTGAAAAACCCAGAAGAAGCTCAGTTGGCTATTCCCGATGGTGATGATATCCAGAAAGTAATGGAGCATCTGAAAACTCTGCAACAGATGTCCTCTCCTGTGAAACCCTTTGAAGGCTCTTCTTATTCAAACTCCAGCCTTTCCCAGAAAACATCTGGTTTAGTGCAGAACAATGTGGATTTAGTGGCTACTAGTTTTCAAGATGAATATCAAAAACAATTATTGAATTTAAATGTGTTGGGGAACTTGAGTGCAAACACGTCGAAGTCTAACTATAAGTGCAGTTAATGAAAAAGTGTATAAATTTTTTTAAATGATCTTGTGTAAAAAATTTTTATATTTTCTTCTGAAGTTATCAAGATTCCTATGGAATTTGAGATGAAGAATGAAATTGAAAGAATGAAGAGAACTTTGGCATTTGTTGTCCATTTATGTAAAAAATGTGGAAGATTATGAGATATCTAGAGAGTTTTCCTTGTGAATATGCGCTATATTTTTGTATAAAATCAAAATTTATTGTTACTTGATTAATACAGCTCCCAGCTTTATTTATTGTATCTTTGTTTTTTTTTACTTCAAAAATAAAACTCAAAATTGCAAGCATTGAAATCAATCAATTTTATTTTTTTTTAAATATTTGAAGATGTGTGCGATAATGTTCATTGACCTTCAGCAATTAAAACTATCAATGATCAGCGTTATGCTAGCTTTTGAATGATGAGACGAAAAACTGTTGCATAAGAAAGTGTTGATTTATCATGATAATGCACCGTTCATACATCCATGATCTTATTGGTGGGGATGCATTCACTGATTGAATAGTGGGGGTCCTCAGGCCCAACACTACATATCCCCGAAGGAAGTTCAGTGCACCTAATGCAGGATTACTTTGAAAATAGCTTGGATTTTTCTATGAACTCCACGAGACTGGAAATCAAATTCACCTAGGAAATAAGTCGTCTTCGTCAACAAAGCCGAATATGTTAGTTCTAACGCCAGACAAAGAATAGTATTTGAAGAACACATCGCTGCTGGCTCATCATCCATGTCACATAAGCTGCATTGAGAGAGGTTTCGATGTTTCCTCATCACCTTCACGTGCTTTCTCAGATTACAGTGATCAACCACATTTCTGAGTAAAGTTCTGCTCAAGCGTAGCATGTTTTGAAGGTCCTGCCTCCATCCTCTTGCCATGGACGTTTCCTGAGGCATCGTTCTAGGGATAGGGATTCAAATGATACATCTATTATAGATAAACCTTAAGAAATAAGCCAAAGTATCTAAAAACAGGCGTGAAATTTGCGTAAATTTTAGGTCCATAAGAAATGCATGGGGAATTCAGTGCTCGGATCCACGGATGGATCTATTATAGATAAACCTTAAGAAATAAGCCAAAGTATCTAAAAACAGGCGAGAAATTCGCGTAAATTTTAGGTCCATAAGAAATGCATGGGGAATTCATGGGGAGCACTGAATTCCCCATGCATTTTATATGGACCTAAAATTTACGCGAATTTCTCGCCTGTTTTTAGATACTTTGGCTTATTTCTTAAGGTTTATTTCGGTTGAAATAGATTCTGTGAACCTTTCTCAACCATCTAGAATCAAGTTTTCATAACAAAATTGTATATTTCCAAAATAATTAATAAATGTAAAAGTGTTCACCAAATTCGATTGACGTGTGTCTTAGCTCACTCGATCTGTCCAAAATAATAACATAACCCTAAATCGGCCTTGTAATGACGCACAACAGAAGTCATCTACGACATACGGTAATCTTTCGAACTACACTGGTTTCAATTTTGATTAAAGAATAAATTGAAGTAGATTTTAATGTGGAAATAACATGAAAACATGCACTAATGATGAAGGTACCCAATACTTGATGTCTCTGTAGTAACATTCTCTTTTAAATAGGGTGGTTTCACCTCAAAGTTGAAATTCCTTGTTAAAAAATTTGAATATGGATCTCCCGCCAAGAGAATGATTCTAACCCAACTGTGGTCTATATTTTATAAACATCGATGTTAACTATTGCAAACCATCGAGGCATCAATCTTATTCTAAACGATGTTTTTGATATTGATATTCCAAGGTTTAGCGATGGTGAAAGTATACATATTGTATTCTTCCACCCTGAGTTTAGCCAGATAAGCGAGAAGAAGAAGAGTGTGTAGGCCACGTCTCTTCTAGAACTGAAGAAATGAAGACACAAATAAATCCAATTCTTCCAAAGAATTCTCCAGTATTGGACACTCTTAATCGAATTTACCATGGTAAATTCGGAGTGTCCAATATAGGAGAACAGACAATAGAATTCACCATGGTAAATTCGATTAAGAATGTCCAATAAATGATAATGGACAAGAGAACATACGCGCAAAAGCTTCTGACTTCACGTCAGTGCTTGAACCAATTTTTTTTATGATTTTTTAAAAACTGCAAGTCACTATTTTTTTCCATTCTCAATAATGAATCATGAGATACATATAAGATTTTTTCGTAATTTTTTAAAAATTTTCTAGTGGTACAGTCCCCACAAAATTTTACACACGTCTTCATGTCGATATTCTACAACTAGTTACCAAGCTTCAATTCGATCGAGTCTATATTTTTTGAGTTATCGAGGAAGTAAAATTCCAGATGGGTATAACTCCGAAATCGTTTGGCCGATTATGGCCAACAGCGAACTAAACTCTGACATCCAGATGTGCAACCTATCCTGAAAATTGCAAGTCCCTATCTCCTTTCGTTCGAGAGTTGTCGAGGCAACGTTCACCCATCCAGATACTGAACTCACACAAGGCTGCTTGGATCTCCAACAATATAGAATAGAATAGATATGTCTTTATTTCAAAATAGAGTAAAGTACATACAAAAACTCGAAGTGAAATAGGGTCAAAATTTACAATCTGCACTTGCAAAAATTCATTTACTGAATACGGCTCTAGCCTCAGAAGCAGTTGAAAGATCTGTATCTTAAACCCGTTCAGGGTCGTCATATGGGGTGGTAGTTTGTTGAAGAACTTGAAGCAGCAGTACTCAGAAATGCGCTCGGTTAGAGTCAGTCTATAACGAGAGTACTTCAATCTGCAGTTCTTGTGTTATATTTACGGGTGGTTTTCTGTTCAAAGTATATTTTATTTTTAAAAACGAATAGGAGACATTCCTGAATGTAGACAGCGACAGCTGTGAGCAATTTATTTTGCCGAAATTTTCCTCTGCAGGATTCTCGGAATCCCAGTTTGTGAATAGTATGGAGAGCTCTTTTTTGTATTTCTAGGATTTCCTTCATTCCAGATGAGGCTCCATAAAAGATAATGCCATATCTCATCTTAGATTCAAAAGTAGCCTGGTATAAATTGTCCTCAGGGACGTTTTATCGAGATATCTACACAAAACACCCAGGGAGTAACTGATGGAACTAAGTTCTTTGCGCAACTTGGAGATATGGTCATTCCAGTTTGGACAGCCCAAGAAGTTACTATACTTCTCTCCAGTGGTACCTCGAAATCCGTTGTTCTACTTGTTCTAATGTGTTCAGGCATTTCAAAGTTTGCATGGCTGGTGTGAAATAAGATGACATGTGTTTTCTGTGTATTAAGGCACAACTGATTTTTCAGGAACCAATCATATCATCAATCTTTGCGATGGTAGAATTTAAGAGGCGCGTCAGACCAAATAGAGTTTTTGCTTTCAGTAACACATATTTGTGTCATCAGCATAGTTTATTGATGAGCACTCAATTATTGAAGATATTTCAGCAAATAGGTCATTCATGAAGATGATTGGTCCTAGAATGCTTCCTTGGGGCACTCCCAATTCAACAGCAAGTGGTTTTGATGTAGCTTTTGATTCTCCGATATAGATCCGATCATGTTCAAACTTGGAACTTATTGGTAGAAGAGTTAGGTTCTCAAGGCTCTCGCAAAATTTCAGCCAAGTCGGATGAATAGTTTCGGATATATAGAATTGTTTTCAACGCTTTCCAATGATTTTTTTGAAAATTTTCCAGTGATACGATCTACACGAAATTTCGCAAAAATTCAATGCATAAAATTTCAGCGATATATCGGACGAATAGTTTCTGATATATAGAAATTTTTTCAATAATTTTCTATGTCTTTTTAAAAATTTTCTAGTTCTACGATCCTCTCATAATTTTGCAAGAATTTTCGCGTGGCCATTCTACATTTAATAACCATGTTTGAATTGGATCGGTTTTGTATTTTTCGAGTTATTGAGGAAATAACAACCAAATTTCAGATGGGTATAACTCCAAAACCGTTTTGCTGATTATGCCGGATAAACGAACTCAAATGGCGCATTATAAGATTCTCTACCTCACCTGAAAATTTTCAAGTCAATTTCAAGCTCTCTCTTTCCGTTATCGTCGTGACGTAAATAATATTTTTTTAGCGATACGATGTTCACAAAATTCCAAAAACGTCCTTAGGTTTATATTCTACAAATACTCACCAAGTTTCAATTCGATCGGATCAGTATTGGTTGTTGACAAAATTATTACTCGGAAACCGTTGGAACGATTATGCCCATTAACGAACTTGTCCGTCCTATTGGGATGCGCCACCTACCCTGAAAATTTCAAGTCGCTATCCCTTTCCGTCCTCAAGTTATCGTGGCAACGGCCGGCCGGACAGAATTAAATTTGACCTCGAATTCTTGATCAGGGAGTCGAACTCAATCGTTTGAGACCATTTTCGGCGAAAAATTCGAAAATTACAGATATTTTGGGATAACGCGATGTTCCCCAGAACATACGCGCAAAAATACTTTATTTCAGAAACAATCTTTGAGCAAAATTGGATTCGATAAATTCAACACAGCACAACATATTGTCAACATTGTCATTATATCCTTTACTTTACGGACCAGATTACATATATTATGGTTCCACAGTTAGCATATAAAATTTCTTTGACACTTTGGGAACTAATATTTCCAAAATCGAAAGGGTAATGACAAAACAATATAGCTAGTAGGTATCATTTTTCATTTTTGTGAAAGTATAATTTTTGTCACGCCTGCTTTTTAAATAATACCATTTTTGTTGATTAACTACATATATTATAGTTGGGGAAAAAATTAAATGACAAAAGCATAAACAACTTTTTAGCATTAATTTCTCAGGAACAACAGTAAATTAATATACGATCTCAAAGGAAAATAAACTCAGAGTTACCTACTTTTGAAGCTTAAGAGTTCGTCACCAGGTGGCTTGAAGATGAACATGAATCTAGGCCATCTTTTATATATACATATATATTGCAAATTGTAATGTGGTGGATGTGAATGTAGCTTAGTAGAAGAGTATTTTTGTAGTATTTTTATTTATATTTTTGAAGATAATTGTGATGGTTGCATTACATTACTTTATTTCTTATTTTGGCACAGTTAACTTTTCTCTTCTTCACCTTATTGAATTTGCTGTGAACACATTTAAAACCTTTTTTGAAATGGTATTTTACCCTATTTGGAAGATTATAAGGTGCTATCCAATTCGATGATATCTCCTGCCTGAATAATTTTATCTAGTTCGAACACATAAAAAATGTTATAAAAAACTACTACAGTTCTTTACCTCATTAGCCAGAGTAGCATATCTTGGCTCTTAACCTTAACCTCACATAAGGCAAAATATAGCGTTTGGAATATCGTCATGAAATTTTGTGAAAACTTCCAAAAAAGTCTCCGTTTTTTTCGATATAACTCGTAACTCAAAATTGTTGGTGGGTCATTTCATTATTATCCCAAGGCCTGTTACGCCCATAATTGAATTACCAATAAAATTGCCTGAACTATGTATTTAGTGTATAAGGTAAGTGATACAAATAAGGCCTACCTAATTTCAAACACTCAAAATTTGATAAATTATTCGAAGAAGGTGATAAATAAAAGCGTGGACTTCTTTTTTGGTTAATATTTCATTATGAATTAAGTAAACATTATATAATCTTCAATCAAAAATCAACTAAAATGAGATAATTGTTAATCCTTAGCTTTAGGCCTCTTTAAAAACTAGTGACTTAATTAAGCCTACATATATAAAGTATAGGAATATTGTTATTAAACTATCAATCATTATAAAATTATGTATTTCTGAGTTTTTTATCACGTTTTCATGAGATCTTTGTACAAGCTTTTAATTTATGTGACTAAATATTATACTTAAATTGCTAGTCAGACTTGAAGTCGTATATTAACAAGAAATAAAGAATACTATAAAAAACAACATATCTATTCAAACAAATATTAGAAAATGATAATATTTTCTCAAAAATATGATTAACTATTTAAAAATGAATTATTTTTTGTAGGCCTTATTTAAACAAGGTAACAAAATAAGGCCTCAGAAAATAACACCTATAACGTAATCTACTTATAAGAAAGTTATAAGGAACGTAATATAAAATAGTTTCATAATTTTCTTAGGAACATTAATCAGTCTTATTAATAATAAGTAGGTAGTAATAGAAGTAGTAAAATCAATTTTCTTGACAGTTAGGACATACAAATCGGTCTAGATCACTTTTTATCAAGCCGACACAATCCTCGTGGTACCACTGACAACACTCTAGGCATTGTCTCATATCTGCAATCCTCTCCTCTTCAAAAGCAAGACAGTACCACTGTTCTTTATCTTCAGTTGATTTTGGTTTAATCGTCCGTTTCTTCTCGGCACGCCATATTGCGCCGAAGCTTTGTATGTCGACAATCGTCCAGAACGTACATCATTAATTGCCGCTCTCAAGCTTTCATCAGACCACGTAGCCTGTTTTTGAGGAGACATACTGACAGGAATCAATCTGTAAAAAACACAATAAAGCTAAAATTCAGCAGAATTTCTATCAAGGCCTGGGGTTACAAATAAGGCCTATTAAAAAAGTAGGCCTTATTTCGTACCATATAGCTCATACATGTTATACGCAATAATTAATTCACATATCCTAAATAATACAAAATAAAGTCATAGTTACCTTTTCGATGAGTTATAATGTAAACCGTGTACATAACTTAAAATAAAACTCTAAAAAATACCATAATAAAATACGATAGAAATTAAGACAAATTAATAACACGCAATGAAAACGGACCCGTCTACGAACGACCGACGAACACTAGCGCTGTGAGCGTGAGCGGGCCTCTCGCGCACTATTTGCCGAGTTGTGGAGGTGTAGTCTATACGTTCGTGCAATATATATTTGATGTAAATACATTAAACGACTTTTTCGCACTATAGGCCTTATTTGAGCATAGGCCTTATTTGTATCAAGTACCTTACATAATTTCTTACAAGCAAATAAACAATGAAAAGAAAATATTCAAACAAATTTTTATTGAAAGAACTTCGGGAAGGGCCGACTACGTCGGTGTTACCTACAATTTCCGGATTCTCTGCTTCAGGTTGAACTCGTTCGCACATTTTTCGAGCGCCAAGGCGAACTCGTTCACTCCTTTTGCAATGATCGAGCAAGTATCGGAAACAAAGTAGTTGTAGCAATACCGAAATTTTTCACCAGGTGACAGAAACATTTTGGTTTTTCATGGAAAATTTACTAAGTTAATATATATTTGTATTCTGTGGTTAATACACTATTTTTTAACGTAGATTCCAGCTGGCCAATACAATAAATGGATTTTCATTTGAAAAAAAATGAGTTTTGAGGTTTTAGTCGTGACTGACTTTGACATTGAAATAGAAACACCCTGTATGTTCAATTGAATTTTTAATTAACGAAGGAGAAGCATTGGTATGTCTTCTGATAGAAGCTAGAAAATTAGGAATTTTCATGCAAAAATCTACAAGTTATTAATTAACATTGGAATGATGCCCTATTTGAGATAATTTAAAGGGTTTTTTCAGATTTCACACGAATTTTCTGAGAATAATTTGCTATAGTGACACATACGACAATTTACATGTTATCGCTGCTCATAAAATATAGCAGCCTAAAAGGAGGCAAAGAGGTTTTTTTAAATTTTCACTTACAGGCCGAATTTTTATTCCGAAAATTTTCGACAAAATCGGATCGGGGGCCCCTATGAGTCTCGGGACCCTACGCTTAAGCCTACTTACTAAACGTACCTACTGGTTAATCCGCCACTATATCGGTATGCATCCTCATCGTTTCTTCAACTGCTAATGATATATACATATATTCATTGGAACTTTGAGCATTACATTATTTCATCTAACAATAAACCATGTGAATGAAAAAAGTATTAGCAGAGGTTAGTGAAACGGGTTACCATACAATTCGATGTATGACACAAGAGCTTAGGGAAAAACCTCAGCAAACAAACCCTGTCTCCCCGTTAGTGTTATGATATATGATAATTGAAATTGTTAACAAAATATGCTGAAATATTGAATATTGATGGGCACCTTTTTCATCACTATTGATTCTACCTTGAATAAGCTGAGAGGTGTCTCCAATGTACCCGAAACTCAATCTGGAAAAGGAAAAGGCAAAAGGAGAAAACGAAAAAATTCAAAATGGAATATTTCATGGTTTATTAAATAGATTTGAAATTCACCACCTAGTCCAAAAAAGACCTAGACAAAAAAGAATTATTAACTAAATGATTTATGGTCTCCTCTGGTTCCCCGCATTCACAACTAGGGCTCTCAACTGAGTGCCATCTGAAAAGCATGCTGTTGCAACGACCACGACCCGTTCTTAAACGATTCAGAATATACCAAATTTTTCTTGGAGGATCAAACCCTGGTAGGAACTCTTTTTGGAGGATCAGAAATTAAATCTTTGTTGAATAATTCGCAAGAAACCCATTCAGACCGCCAAACTTCCTTTGTCGCTTTTATTCTAACTGAGACAACAGTTGGACCATACATACAGGATTACGTGACTTCAATGTAGGAATCTTATTGCCTGGAATATAGGAGAGAATCGGAAAAGAATGAAATTTATTCCAAGAATTTGAGACAGCAGTCTGCCTACGAATGCGGGGCGGGACAATGTTTGAAATAACTGGTAGCCAATGAATAGGTGTAGATCCAATAGTTGCAATGATGATCCTCATAGATGAATTCAACTGTGCATCAATTTTTTGCGCATGAACACTGTTAAACCAGTCGGGGCAACAATATCCAGCGGCAGAAAAAAACAAGGCTAGGGCTGCCGTACGGAGAGTAGCTGCATCAGCACCCCAGGAGGTACCAGCTAATTTCTGCAGAATATTATTCCTTGTTTTCGACTTAAGACGCAAGTCATCCAAATGAGCTTTTAAAATTCAAAGAGGAATCCAGTTTCACTGCCTATTATAGGTACTTAGG
The DNA here is from genome assembly GCA_937662695.2 of Halyzia sedecimguttata. Classification (NCBI taxonomy): domain Eukaryota; kingdom Metazoa; phylum Arthropoda; class Insecta; order Coleoptera; family Coccinellidae; genus Halyzia; species Halyzia sedecimguttata. Next base: position 63,536,318 of record OW569415.2, on the reverse strand, counting down.
ATTGAAATTATGTCTCAAGAATCACCGAAAGCTACACATATGTTCTATATTTTTGACTATTGTTCAAATGGATGCCATATAAATAATAATAATAGTGTCTTTCTCTGGCCGAGGATTTAGCTCACAGAATGCAGAAAGCGGTATTGCTCGGATCACTTCGAGTCATCAGGTCCCATCAACTATGAAGGCAGCTTGCAGCTCATCTCTTTTGTTAAGAGACGCTGTAAGGGCAGGACGAAAAACTACTCCAAGGAAAGTGCGAGAGGTTTTTTAGTGAGTAACCATCAACATCTGGAGTCCCACACTTCTGAGAGAAGCGGACCCTCTCAGGGCGGGCCTATAAAAGGTTTTTCCTCTCGAGCGGATAAAAAAAAGTGTCTTTATTAGATAACCAGAACAAAAATACACTTGGGGCGAAGTCTAGCGTCAGCTACTCCACTCAACCCCTGACAAAATAAAACAATAAAAATTAAAAAACATAGAAGAAGAGATCTGAACCTGTTTGTTATTATTCCAATACCCCAATATATTGTATGTTGGAACGCTTTGAACTCAATAAAGAATGTATTAGTGAACAACTTCATTCTCTTATTTATATCATTTTCCGAATGATATGATGCTTCCACTCAACAACGGAGTGATGGAACACGTGATGTCACCGAGATCGAAAATGGAATTTCAAAGTCAATTTGGCCGGCTCCCAATCATGTGAAAAGGCGCCACATAGAGCTTCGTGACTTCGAATGTATTCTGCTGGCGCAAAATAGAATATACGAAAGTTCTCGCATGCCGAGGAGAAATGCACCGAGATGTTCTGGATTCGGATCGGCAGATCAGATACACAGGAAGTGGGTTGCAAAGTTGCGAGGAAAATTTAGATTTGGCGACTTAGAATATTTTGATCTATTGGTGCATAATTGACCGCTAATTTGTATCGCAACAAATATCATGTGGCGCGCCAAAAATATGATGACGCGCAGGACTTTTACACGAGAGCGACATTTTTCTCGTCTCGGAAAAGCGAGACGAGACGTTTCGAAAAATCGTTTCGAAATATACCGAGACCGCATACAGGGCAACCCGAAATTCTCGTTAATTTTTGCGCGTATGTTCTGGGGAACATCGCGTTATAGTTTTGCCCAAATGTCTGTAACTTTCGAATTTTCTGACGAAAATGGTCTCAAACATATGGTAAATTCGATTTAAGTGTCCAATACAGGAGATGAACAACATAATTTACCATGGTAAATTCGATTAAGGGTGTCCAATACAGAAGAATGGACAATAGAACATACGCGCAAAAGCTTCTGACTTCACGTCAGTGCTTGAACCAATTTTTTTTTTCGTGATTTTTTTGAAATTTTCTAGGGGTACGGTTCTTACAATTTTTTTTTTCGTAATTTTTTTCAAATTTTCTAGGGGTACCTACGGTTCTTACAAAATTTTAAACACGTCTTTATGATGATTTTCTACTACTAGTTACCAAGCTTCAATTCGATCGAATATTTATTTTTTGAGTTATCAAGGAAATAATATTCCAGGTGGGTATAACTCGGAAACCGTTTAACCGATTATGCCCAAAAACGAACTCAACTCTCCCTTTGGGATACGCAACCTACCCTGAAAATTGCAAGTCCCTATCTCCTTTCGTTCGAAAGTCACCGAGGCAACGGTCACCCATCTACTGAACTCACACAAGAATGCTCGAATCTCCAACAATATTTAACCGATCTTGTTAAAACTTGAAACTTGGCAGTAGAGTTAGGTTATGAAGGCTCTTGCAAAATTTCATTAATTTCAAACGAATAGTTACTGATATATAGAATTTTTTTTTTCAATTTTCAATGATTTTTTAAAAAATTTTCTACAAATACTATCCTCACGAAGTTTTGCAAGAATTTTCGCGATGGCATTCTACAACTAATAACCATGTTTGAATTCAATCGGTTCAGTATTTTTCGGGTTAATGAGGAACAAAAAACAACCAAATTTCAGATGGCTATAACTCTAAAACCGTTTGGCCGATTATGCTCATAAACGAACTGAAATGTCGCGTTCTGATGCACATCCTAACCTGAAAACTTCAAGCCGCTTTCTCTTTCCGTTCTCAAGTTATCGTGACAACAAAAATATTTTTTAATAATTTTTTAATAATTTTTTTTATGAGATTTTCATTCGAAAAATTAGAAAAAGTTTACATAGAGAACAATATATTTTACAAAATAACAAATCTGGTAACCATCTGTGAAATATGTTATTGTAAATGAAAAAAAAAAAACTATAACCGAGTATGAACTTTTAACATTTTTATTTAAACTTGTTAACTCTTCTTATACTAACGTATTTCTTATACTAACGGATCTCTTATCATAAATATTTATCCTTGCTTATTTTCATTTTGCCCAAATGTCTGTAAATCTCGAATTTTTCGCTGAAAATGGTCTCAAACGATTGGGTTCGACTCCCTGATCAAGAGTTCGAGGTCAAATTTGATTCTGTCCGGCCGGCCGGCCATTGACACGATAACTTGAGAACGTAAAGAGATAGCGACTCGAAATTTCCAGGGTAGGTGGCGCATCCCAATACGACGGACAAGTTCGTTAATGGGCATAATCGGCCCAATGGTTTCCGAGTAATAATTTTGTCTATAACCAATACTAATCCGATCGAATTGAAACTTGGTGAGTAGTTGTAGAATAAACATAAGAACGTTCGTGAAATTTTGTTACAATCGTATCGCTAGAATTTTTTAAAAAATTATCAAGAAATATTATCTACGTCACGATAACCTAAAAACGGAAAGATATAGCGACTTAAATTTTCAGGTTAGGTTGAAAATCTGAATGCGCCATTTAAGATTGTTTATAGGCATAATCGGCAAAGCGGTTTTGGAGTTATACTCATCTGAAATTCGGTTGTTATTTCCTCAATAACTCGAAAAGTACAGAAACGATCCAATTCAAATATTGTCATTAGTTGTAGTAGAATGGTAACGCGAAAATTCTTGCAAAATTTCGTGAGGATCGTATCACTAGAAAATTTTTAAAAAATCATAGAAAATTATTGAAAAAATTCTATATATTAGAAACTAATCCTCCGACATCGCTGCGAGTGCCTTCAGAGCCTAACTTTACTACCAAGTTTCAATTTTGAACATGATCGGATCTATATTGTTGGAGATCCGAGCAGCCTTGTCTGAGTTCAGTTGCTGGATGCGTGACCGTTGCCTCGACAACTCTCGAACGAAAAGAGATAGGGACTTGCAATTTTCAGGATAGGTTGCACATATGAATGGGTGAGTTAAGTTCGCTGTTGGCCATAATCGGCCCAACTGTTTCGGAGTTTACCCATCAGGAATATTATTTCCCCGATAACTCAAAAAATATAGACTCTATCGAATTGAAGCTTGGTAACTAGTTGTAGAATATCGACATGAAGAATTGTGTAAAATTTTTAAGTTATTACGAAAAAATATTATGCATCTCGTCACTCGTGATTCCTTGAGAACGGAAAGAAATATAACATATTCAAATGGAATACAAATGTCAGATTAAAAATTCTGTGATCATAATCTCTGCTGAAGTCTCTCATTAAAATGGTATGAAATGTATTCATATATTATAAAAGCTGAGTGAGTCGGTCCAATAGAGGTGAGTAGACAATAGAACATGCGCGCAAAAGCTCCTGACTTCACGTCAGTGCTTGAACCAATTGTATTTCTTCCGTTATGCTTATGTTAATGAAGAGATTTTTATCTTTATGTTTGTTGATAATTTTCTGAACTAGTTGATGATGACTATATCTACCCATTTCTTTCGGCAATTTGGAAAATAATTTTTCTTTCTTTCTTGAAGTTTACATTGCTTAGCGATATATTAAATAACCGGTTGGCGAGGAAATGTAAGTTGGTCGTTTCATGTGACCAGGGATCAAACGAATCAGACGAAATGTAAATATAAGAACTGTTAGGGTTTCTAAAAATTTCAAATTCAAATAAGTAGTTTTGACATTTTTAGAAAACGAATTCTGATATTGTATATTATTATACTGACCCTCTCAAGTCTTCCCCAAGGAGATCCCCTAGAAGATCCTAGGAGCTTGTGTGACTAAGGAGAGTCAGTTGTGTTCTTTGTCAACTTTGTTACTCTATCCTTATGCCAGCTTAGACACAGCACTGTTAATTTATGACCCGACAGTGACTGGTGTCCACTACCCTCTGGGCAGATCTCCGGCTCGTTCTATCCGCAGAGCTTATAGAATCACATGTTATTAACGACGAATTGATATTTCATGTACAGGGTGTTTTATTAGACTCGAAATCAAAAATCAAAATTTCTGAGTCCTGGTCTGTACTTTTTCGGAATAGTTTATATGAACAGTTCAATGACGTAAGACCACAATACTGCAAAATTTTAGAACAATTTGTTCGATGGTTCGGGCCTGAATCAATAAATCACTCGCCTGTATCTCAGAAACGAAGAGCCTTAAGGCGCGTTTGTACAGCAAATGAAATAAAATAAGGAACAAATTAAAATAAAATAAGAGAGTTGAACATACACATCTCAACGATAGCGTTTATACACGAAATTAAATAAAATAATATATAAGAATAAGGACTGGAGGTGGTCAAATTTCGTCATTATTTCTTATTTAATTTTTGTTTGGAAAATGGCAATGCGCATGCTCATACCGTGAAATTCCCAATACTGGCATAAAATTGTCTAAAAGCTACGATTTGATTGGTTCATTCTTATTTTGTTTTAGATCATCTGTATAAACCTATCATTTTAGCCCTTAATTCTTTTTCCATTTGAATTCGTTTCTTATTTTATTTTATTGGCTGTATCAACTCGACTTTACCCCATTATTGATTGTTGTTTTCTGGTTGCCCCGTATAGAGAAAAATACAGATAATCGGTGCAATTTGAATAGGATAAAATCATAAAGCGTCGTGTAATTTTTGTTTATTCCCGGAATTGGTAGAGCGTAAATATACAATAGCTTTCATGTCTGAAAATTTTCTATAAACATAATATCTTTGTACACTGAAATATTTATATTAGAATGAAACAGTTCAATTTTATCTCACTTTGCAAATACACAATAAATGAATCTGTGGATGTTTCAGCACAAAGGCTAACAATACCGGATATTTCTAGTTTTTCATACCAATTTCCAAAATGAAATGTAATCCCATATCTCATAAAATAAAGATGTGACTTTGCAATGATTGAATGAATACCTACATCACTTATCTGGAAATTGAAATATTCAAATAATCTAGGCCAAGTATGATATGTAGGTGTCATGACAGGTTGATGCAAAAGTGCAGAACGTTTTACGATTTTTGTTGCAATATTAGCAATAACGATGTCCTCTGCTATTCAACCTATATTATGTCATTATAGATATGAAAATTATGTAGAAATTTCCACCCATTCGGGTCGGTGCTTATTAGAATTCGATTTTTGAGAATAAAGGATAAATACTGAATACCGAATGAGCAATTATCGAATCGAATTTTTTGGACAAGTTGAGAAACCAGATTGTGGTTTAAATCGTTCACATGGATTCAAAGATTATTAAGTTCTTATAATGATAGTATTTTGTGAGCATGCGCCCACGTGAATAATTTAAATTTGTCCCAATTTTTCCCAGAGGTAGCCAATTAATTCTTTCCAGTATTATTCCAAGAGTAGGTAGCCGTCATATGTGCTAACAATATTTGTTGTTTACTACAATGTCGGAAAAGTAGAATTGGTCAAGGAAACACAAAATATGTGTTATCGGATCTATTTTGTTGAAGATAGTGGAGAAATTAGAAAAATTATAACCAATATAGTACCAAATTTTTTCCAGTCGTTCAGCAGAATGTTGATAGTATTTTGATTTTTTTTGACGCGCTGTTCTATGAATAGAGTGCCTATCAATTCGTCCAAATGTCTGTAATTTTCGAATATTTTCAAGAATCTTAAAATATTAGTTTCGACTCACTGATCAATAATCCGAGGTCAGAATCGATTCTGTACGGCCGGCCGGCCGTCATTACGATTACGCTCGAACGCAATGGGTTAGAAATTTGAAATTATCAGGGTAGGTTTGCAGTCAAAATGCGCAGGCTGAGTTCGTTAATGGGTAAAATCCACTGAGTGGTTTCAGAGTTATAGCCATTTGAAATTTGGTTTTCCCAATAACTCGAAAAATGCTAATCTGATCGAATTAAAGCACGGTAATTAGTTGAAAAATACCGACACGAAGACTTATGCATAATTTTAGAAGGATAGCATCACTGGAAAATCAAAAAAATAATATATTTAAAAAAATTCTCTATCTCAGAAACTATCAGATATGGTTGAAATTCTACGAGAGCCCTCAAAACCTAATTTTACAGTAAAGTTCAAGATTTTAACTCGATCGAGTCTATATCGGTAAAGATATACTGCCGAAATATCCAAATATTCCAACGATCGGGGTGCACTGGTCCACTGTATTTAGATTCGACCAAACAAGTTGTCAACAGTTTCCGATTCTCGACTCTAAATGATTCCATGAAATTAGTGACTTCATACTTTGGATTTGAATTACAGAGGGACATAATGCCATTTGGAAGATTTTGTTTACATAGGGCTATAGAGCAACAGAAAACATTTCTGAATCCGCTTCAAACTCAATTTCGCCCAAATTGGACATAATGCGTTTGAAAAGTTACTCCTCATATAATATCATACTTTTTGTTGGTTGATATTTTCATGCCTATGGTCAATCCATATGATGATGGGAATGGTAATGGTAAGTTAATAATATTGAGTTCAGAATATCTCCACTAAAAACAAAACTGGAATATTGGTGTATTGGAGTAGAATTTAGGAAAGATATATATTATCGTTCATCATAGAATTGAGGAATGAATATCTCGGATGAGTTCGTTGTTGGGTAGAATTCGTCTATTGGTTTTGGATTGATGATTTTTGGCACTCTTGTTAAATTTGAATTCTTCTATGATGTTTGAATTCAATTTCTGCTAAGATGAAGTTCTAAATTTCAATAATGAATCATTCTTCTATGTTTTCACAGAATGCTATAATTATTCTATCTAAGCTTTATTATATGATCTGTGTTCGTACTCGTACTTTTCATCCTGTTCTATAAGAGAGAGTCAAATTCATTTCAGCTATTTTAATTTGGTTTCTGCCATGGTGCAGTTCTCATTCTCAGATTGCTCATTTAATCTTGATAAATAAACTATTATTTGAATTGAATTTCCTTTATGATGCAGTTCTATCATAAGAATACATTGATATAATTCCCAACTCTGAGAAACCAATACTTTCGGAGATATAATTTGTCTGTTTGAACTAGAGCGCCAGAAAGCTCCTGTCCACAGGGCTTGAACCCATTTTTATTAAAAGGATTTCCTTCAGAAAAATCTCATTTATACTTCTCAAGGCCATCTACAATCAGGACCCCCTCAGTTATTCTGCCTCTCCAATCAAGGATACATAATTTAATTTGTTGGAGTTGAATGATATTTAATATTCTGTTGTGGGGGATAACCCAGGATATAAATTAGGTATTCTTTATGAGGATGTAATGTGACAGAATTATATTTAGGAACATTGCTGTTCACCTATCTATATAATAGACAAAGCGATGCTGGTGAGTTTTTTTCCCAAATAATGTAGAATTATTGAAATCGTGCTGACAAAAATTCCTGAAAATCGGTACAAAAATTTAGAATCACTTAGAGAAGATCTTCCATGCTTTGCATCCAGATCAATTCATCTAGGTGATGAAAATTAAAGAGTACATTTTTATCGAAACCGAAACAATATATGAAATGAAATTATATACAGAGTCTTCATAAATGATTATAATCGTTGATCGTAGTTGGTTCTGAAATGCTCTCATTCACATTTGCAATTCCAGCCACAGAACTCCTCTCCTTTGTATACATTGGTAATGATAAACGAGGCGTTCCAAAATGATTGTCACTGATGGAAGATTAATTTTTCTTCCGTCCCAGTTTGGACGAAAAATTTTCAATATACAAAATAAATAGATGTGATATGATTAGTTCGCATTAAGTTTGTACAAAGTGAAATTTTCAAATAAATGAATTTATGGATTTAAGTTTTTATTACACGTGCTTTTGGCTACATAGCATAGTTGCTGAGCCTAACTCCTTGTATGGGTTTACAACAGACCTTGTGATGACAAGAGTAGTGTAATTTGATGGAAAGAATCATGAATGATAAATGATACAGGAATTTTACTCCGTTTTAAGGAATTTTCTTTCAGAACATATTAAGCTGAGAGTATTCATTAGTTGGGATTCTATTCTCCTAAGTCATTTTCAAGAGATATCATATTGAACAGATATGAGTAATCTGTTCCCTTGTGTTTGGATGGGAGAATTTTTGAAATCCTATTCAGAATTTTTGAGATGTAAGTATCTGAATACATACTGTTGAACTAATTTTTATGTTCGAATGCAGGTTATAAATCAATACAAATGGACAGAATACATTTAATAACTTTGAGATAACTACCGGTTTAGGAGATTAGCCATTTGTGAGAATTCTAACAAGAAATTCACATCAAATATTCAAAATGTGCTCCATTATTCTCAAGGCATTTATAAATTATTTTCCGTTTGTTGTCGAATATATTTTTTAACATTTGTGGGCCAATATTTTGGCAGCACATTGTTATTGATGTTTGGAGCTCCTTAATATTACCGTAGTGTCTTTTGGAAACCTCATCTTACAGATATGCAAAGATGCTAAGGTCCAGGGGAGTCATGACTGGAAAACGTGTTGGAAGGGAAGGCTTGAGTCCTCGAATTATTATATGGTTACCATAGAAGTCCTAAAAATAGTTTGCATTTGCAGAAGTAGTGTGGGTAGTTGCTCCATCTTGTATTTCTTCGTCATCTAGTTGGTTCATGAATGGCTCCAGCATTATTCTTTTGTACCTTTCACCATTATTAGTATCATGAAAGAAAAATGAGCCATATATTATACCACCAGAGACTACTAATCACACACAAACTTTTTGCAAATGTAATGGAGTCTCAATAAATCTGTGGGGATTCTCTGATGTCCAAAATCTGTAGTTTTGTGAATTCACATAACCCGACAAGTGAAACCAAACCTCATCACTAAAAAAAGTTTAGTCGAATAATCTGTCCACGTTAAGATTATTTAGAAACCAATAAATAGCAGTACTCTAGGCGACGTTGAATATCTAGTGGTAGGAGTTGAAGGTATACCGTCGTTATTTTGGGTAGAGATAGCACTCAATTTTAATTGTAGGGCAGTAATAATACTGACTGAAATTTGAATAACAAAATATTTTTCTCTATTTCAGTATTGTAATGAGTCCATTCCAGCACTAAAAGCAGTGCTGGAATGAACTAATTCCCGCATTGTTTCTAGTAATATTTTTCGTTTTGTGGTAGTCAGCACTGACATTCGATCCTATCAAATTTCAACATACGTCAATTGACAATAATATAATCTGGATATAGTGTAATAATTGTTGAGAGGAAAAGTTTTATTTTCATTAAAAAATAAGGTACTATACCGATTTCCTTCTTGCAAATTTTGAATCATACATGCTATTACTTATATTAACAGGAAACTGTTCCAAATCTGATCTCCATTTCCTACGTACAATTCAAATTCCGTAATCTGTCAACTTTTGTAACAGTCACACCAACTGCCAAGATACAATACCAAAGTCACTAAGATGTATAATCCGCATTTTTCATTAAATTTCAATAGTATTCTACAAAACTGGCCTGAAATAGAGAAAATATCGTCTAATACTCGTTGCAGAAGGCAATTTCAACACTCATGAGTTCGAAAACTCGCTCCTTCTTCGCTCGTTTTCGAATTTCGCATTCGTGTTTTAATAGGAGCCCATTCTCTACCTTTTTTTAGAATATACTATTCTCTATTTCAGTATCGTAATGAGTTCATTCCAGCACGTAAAACAGTGCTGGAATGAACTCATTCCCGCATTGTTTCTAGTTATATTTTTCGTTTTGTGGTAGTCAGCACTGACATTCAATCCTATCAAATTTGAAGACACGTCAATTATTGTCAATATAAGATAATCTGGATAAGGTGAAATAATTGTTGAGAGGAAAGGTTTCATTTTCATTAAAAAATAAGGTACTAGAGATTTCCTTCTTGCTAATTTTGTATCATTCATGATATTAGGAAACTGTTAAATCTGATCTCCATGCTCTACGTACAATTCAAATTCCGTGATCTGTCAAATTTCGTAAGTCACGCCAACTGCCAAGATACAATACCAAAGTCACTAGGATGGATAATACTAATTTTTCATTGAATTTCAACAGTATTTTACAAAACTTGCCTGAAATAGAGAAAATATCGTCTAATACTCGTTGCAGAAGGCAATTCCAACGCTCATACGTACGAAAACTCGCTCCTTCGTCGCTCGTTTTCGAATTTCGCATTCGTGTTTGAATATCAGCCCATTCTGCAACTTGGTTTAGAATATACTATTTGGCAATCATCCCGAATGTTTTCGATGGTTTAAAACGTCACAAAAATATTCACTTAAAGCACACGAGCAAATACCTGATATTTCCACGCTGCATTGATATTCAAAAATATTGGTTCGTTGCTAAATTATTTGTATAATATGCGTTAATATGATTGGTTGAAATTTTTTGAGGAGACGACGTCACAATAAATGTGTTTTGTTCTAAATCATAAGTCATTGCACATTCAAATAGTTTGGAAACTAAATTTTCACGAAGCCAATTGCGATGTTACAATTATTAATAAAGATCCTGTATTATTTTAATGGTAATTCGTTTTTTATAATTAATCTTCGTTCCATATGTGTAAATAATTTCGTAGATTTGTCCGAAGACTTAGTAAACATATGCATTCAATGTGCAGTGGTCTTTTTGACCAGTATGCTCTAGTGTCGTTTTACAATCGAGTTGTCCACTAAAACGTCGTGTGTGTACATTTTTCCTATGAATTATACAATTAATTGTTCCTACTTCAAGAACATTTCAATGCAGAAATTCAATTCATCCATTAACTATGAAACAGTTTCAAGGAATACGTGTGTTGCTATATGCACAAAGATCAATAACCGGATTTTATATGATCAAAATCATTGGGTAAGTCGAATAGCTGTTGATCATTTTGTTCATTCTCGAAAATACCAATGTTACGATTTCCGATATGAAAATGAAACCATTCCAAAGTACCTTCCTTAATATTGGTAGATAATGAATCCTCCTCATATTGCATCATTTAAAAATGTATTCAACTTTATCCTGAAGGGCATCCTGAGATATGCAGGGTGAGTATTTGAGTTGAACATTAATTTTAGGCATAGATTCCTATCGTCAAGTGAAACACGTTTTTGCGCGAATGTTTTGGGGAACATTGCGTTATCATTTTGCCCAAATGTCTGTAACTTTCGAATTTTTTTACGAAAATGGTCTCAATCGATTTGGTTCGAATCCCCAATGAAGAATTCGAGGTCAAATTTGATTCTGTCCGGCCGGCCGTCCGGCCGTTGCCACGATAACTTGAGAACGGAAAGAGCTAGCGACTCGAAATTTTCAGGGTAGGTGGCGCATCCCTTTACGACGGACAAGTCTGTAATGGGCATAATCGGCCCAATGGTTTCCGAGTAATAATTTTGTTTTCAACCAATATGAATCCGATCAAATTGAAACTTGGTGAGTAGTTGTAGAATATGAACCTAAGCACGTTTGTGACATTTTGTGATAATCGTATCGCTAGAAAATTTTTAAAAAATTATTAAAAATATTTTTGTTGTCACGATAACCTGAGAACGGAAAAAGATAGCGGCTTGAAGTTTTCAGGTTAGGTTGTGCATCTGAACGCGACTTTTGGTTTTTTTTATATGCATAATCGGCCAAACGGTTTTAGAGTTATAGCCATCTGAAATTTAGTTGTGTTTTCTCCTCATTAAGTCGAATAATACTAAACAGATTGAATTGAAACATGGTTATTAGTTGTAGAATGCCAACGCAAAAATTCTTGCAATATTTTGTGAGGATAGTATTTAAGAAAATTTTGGAGAAATCATTGAAAATTAAAAAAAAATTCTTTATATCAGTAACTATTCGTCTGAAATTGGTGAATTTTTTTGCAAGAGCCTTTAGAACCTAACTCTACTGCCATGTTTTAAGTTTTAACACGATCGGTTAAATATTGTTGGAGATTCGAGCAGCCTTGTGTGAGTTCAGTAGATGGGTGACCGTTGCCTCGATAACTTTCGAACGAAAGGAGATAGGGGCTGGCAATTTTCAGGGTAGGTTGCGTATCCGAATGGGAGAGACATTTTCGTTTTTGGGCATAATCGGTCTAACGGTTTCCGAGTTATACCCACCTGGAATATTATTTCCTCGATAACTCAAAAAATAAAGATTCGATCGAGTTGAAGCTTGGTAACTAGTAGTAGAAAATCAACATAAAGAAGTGTTTAAAATTTTGTAAGAACCGTAACCCTAGAAAATTTGAAAAAATGACGAAAAAAAATCTTTTTTAAGAACCGTACCCCTAGAAAATTTCAAAAAAATTACTAAAAAAAATTGGTTCAAGCACCGACGTGAAGTCAGGAAATTTCGCGCGTATGTTCTATTGCCCATTCTCCTGTATTGGACACCCTTGATCTAATTTACCATGGCAAATTATGTTGCCCATTCTCTTGTATTGGACAATTAATTCGAATTTACCATGGTAAATTTGTATTAAGAGTGTCCAATACAAGAGAATGGACAACATAAAATGCCATGGTAAATTCGATTAAGGGTGTCCAATACAGGAGAATGGACAATATACCATACGCGCAAAACCTCCTGACTTCACGTCAGTGCTTGAACCAATTTTTCAGTTACCATTGTCCCAAATTCGGCCCAGGTAAAAAGATGTAGGCTGTTGAAATTAAAAAAAAACTTTTTTTGTAGCTTTGATATGCTTTTACCGAATAAAATCAATGTTGTTGTTTTATTTAACAAATTATTTTAATTACCTTTCTATGCAGCTCAGGAGTCAGGCCATTGACACGAGGAACAGTTAATAATTAATTTTATTATATTACTCATGTATGTGTAGGGATTGGAACAAAATATACTGAAAATGAAAAAAGAAAATACGTTGGCCCCAATACAGAAGCAGTACAAAGAGTAAAAATTGGTTCAAGCACTGACGTGAAGTCAGAAGCTTTTGCGCGTATGTTCTATTGTCCATTCTTCTGTATTGGACATCCTTAATCGAATTTACCATGGTTAATTATGTTGTCCATTCTCCTGTATTGGACACAATACAGGAGAATGGACAACATAATTAACCATGGTAAATTCGATTAAGGATGTCCAATACAGAAGAATGGACAATAGAACATACGCGCAAAAGCTTCTGACTTCACGTCAGTGCTTGAACCAATTTTTCTTTTATTTATAATATCATTTAAATTAATATTGTAGGACGTTACTTTAAAATTTCTAAGCTATACTGACTTACAGCTAAAATATTATAAAGAAAAGAAGCAATTGGATAGTCTAACTATCATTTTAATAAAATGATGCATTTTTATTGTTCAAATAAAGATATTTTGTTAACTTACAAGAATTTCTTCATTCAATGGTATTTCAAAGATCTAATTACAGTTTTAAATATAAAATAAGTGTCCAATACAGGAGAATGGACAACATAATTTACCATGGTAAATTCGATTAAGGGTGTCCAATACAGAAGAATGGAAAATAGAATATACGCGCAAAAGCTATCTATCATTTTCTTCAAGTTTCACGCCCCAAAAAGGCCTAAATCGTCAGTTTCGCTTTCGAAAATTTCCGACCCCGTCTCTCGAATTAATTCTGACGTTTCTCGGATTGACTTTTTGAATGGAAAATCGTCGGACTCAAAACCTCCGAAACTTGTATCGAATTAGTATATTTAGGCTCAACCTAGAAGAACGAAATTTGGGAAAAACACAAATCGATTCGTCTTCTTCGACTCGACGGCAAAAGTCCGGGTCGAGCGATCGTTTATTCGGAGCCTTACGCTACACCAAATCGGTACTACTGAACTCGCACAAGAATGCTCGAATCTCCAACAATATTTAACCGATCATATTAAAACTTGAAACTTGGCAGTAGAGTTAGGTTATGAAGGCTCTTGCAAAATTCCATGAATTTCAAACGAATAGTTACTGATATATAGAATTTTTTTTTTTATTTTTAATGATTTATTAAAAATTCTCATCTCATTCCGTTCGCAAGTTATCGTGACAACAAAAATATTTTTTAATAATTTTTTTAAAATTTTCTAGCCATACGATTCGCACAAAATTTCACAAACGTGCTTAGGGTCATATTCTACAACTACCCACCAAGTTTCAATTTGATCGGATTCATATTGGTTGAAAACAAAATTATTACTCGGAAACCACTGGGCCGATTATGCCCATTAACGAACTTGTCCGTCGTATTGGGATGCGCCACCTACCCTGAAAATTTCAAGTCGCTAGCTCTTTTCGTTCTCAAGTTATCGTGGCAACGGCCGGCCGGACGGCCGGCCGGACAGAATCAAATTTGCCTCGAATTCTTCATTGGGGAGTCGAACTTAATCGTTTGAGACCATTTTTTTCAAAAAATTCGAAAGTTACAGACATTTGGGCAAAACTATAACGCGATGTTCCCCAGAACATACGCGCAAAAATGAATGAAAGTTGCATAAGCTACTTACTCATAAAAGGCTGATAATATGGGTTTCTCACAGAAAATCCTGTGTTGTATTGACTTGTTCTTGCGGTGTGAAGTTTCCTTTTACTATGACTTATATCTTGTATCAGTTTTTCTCTACTTCCACTAGTTTTTTTCTTAGACTCCTGGATTCATTAAACTAAAGGAAATTAGCATAAAGAAAGCAGATATAAAGTTTTTCTGGTGTCATTTCAGCAACATACAATCGTTTTGGAAAGTTGAATTATTCTTCATCATTTCTTATTAAACGCACCATTTTCGATATATTCTTCATTGAATGTTATAAAATCAGACATTCCAGAAATTGCAATACTATTATAGATCCGCCCCTGAGCGTTGGAATACCGAATCAAGCTGTAAACCACGTTACCTTTTTGTCGTTCACCATAAATGTCGGAGATCATTTATATGCAGTAGTGCAGGGCTTCCCAAACTGTGCGCCGCGACGCACTGGGGTGTCGCGACATTGTCCCAGGGGCGTCGCAAGTCTATGCGACCGAGTGGAGTGCGCAGTACTAAAATTGGTGAATATTTTTGGGGGCTGAGTTAAGGGGCGTCATGAAAAAGTAGCAAAGTCCCAAGAGTGTCACAGTAAAAATAATTTTGGGAAGCCCTGCAGTAGTGTATAAGCACATTATGAAATCTTTAAACGCTTGTAATTGCTTACCTGAGCCGAGTCTGGAAAAACGGTAAATGAAAAAAGTTTTATTTGGTGTGAGGAATTTATGGGTAAAATAAATGTACAACTTAAAGACTCACCCTGTACACAGCATCTTCCTACCTAATTTATTCATTTATAATTAAAGTATTTCACAATTTTTTTCTATTTTGTTTATCATCTATTCCACTACTTTTTTGGCGCGTCTGCCCCACTGAACAGAGCCTATCAATTTGCCCAATTGTCCGTAGTTATTGAATTTTTTGCCGAAAATGATCTCAATCATTTATTTTCGATTGACTAATGAAGATTCTGAGGTCAGATTTCATTATCCGTCCGGCTGTAAGCACGATTGCTCTCGAACGAAATTAATTAGAGAGTTAAAATTTGCAGGGTAGGTTTGGACCAAACGCGCGCTCTTCGTTACTGTA
This sequence comes from Halyzia sedecimguttata, assembly GCA_937662695.2. NCBI lineage: Eukaryota > Metazoa > Arthropoda > Insecta > Coleoptera > Coccinellidae > Halyzia > Halyzia sedecimguttata. Next base: position 63,520,435 of record OW569415.2, on the reverse strand, counting down.
TTATTGTATTATTATACTGATCCTCCTAGGTCTTCCCCAAGGAGACCCCTCATACGCTCCCGAGGAGCTTGAGCGAGTAAGGAGAATCAGTTGTGTTCTGTGTAAGCTTTGTTACTGTGTCCTTACGCCTTAGGCACATCACTTGTTAGAAAAAATGTGGGAAAGCCCTGTGGACAGGAGCTTTGGCGCTCTTGTTCAATATTTGACAAATCACATTATCTTCGATAGTATTGGTTGGGAATGGTATCAATGGATTTTTATGATAGAACTGCATCATAAAAGAAAATAAATTAAAAAAATCATAAAACTGTGATTAATTATTGAAATTCTGAAAAAAATATGTCCCAAAGTATCAGTTTGTTAGAATTGAGGATGATATCAATGGATTCTTATGATGAAACTGCAAAAAATTGAATTTGAAATTTGTAATGCAATAAAATCTTTTTTTCGTTACTTCGAAACCACCAATAACGCATTTCTCCGAATTTATTTCGACCATGGATTCTTGATCGGTGAGTCGAACCAAATCGTTCAAGACCATTTTCATACAAAAATTCGAAAATTACAGTCATTTGGTCAAATTGATAAGCACTCTGTACCTCAATAGAACACAGACAGATAGAATTCGCGTACATAGAAGTACGATGTATTATTGAAATTTTGAAAAATCACATCTCCGAAAGTATTAGCTTGTAAGAGTTGAAAAGGATATCAACGGATTCTTATGATGAAACTGCATCTTAAAAAAATTAAATCCGAAATTTGTTATTTAAAAAAAAAAATTTTTTTCGTTACGGTCAATTTGCCCAATAACGAACTTATCTGAGATATTTATCCGCCAAACCAACTCTGCAAAATTCAACTGCCTAGCTCATTCCGTTCGAGAGTTATCGTGGTTACGGCCGGCCGGCCAGACAGAATCGATCTCGACCACGGATCCTTGATCAGTCGGCCGAACCAAATCGTTCAAGACCATTTTCAGCCAAAAATTCGAAAATTACAAACATTTGGGCAAATTGATAAGCACTCTGTTCCGAGGAACAAGAGCGCCAAAAACTAAAATACACACGGTGAAATATTCGTCGATTTTGACCATGAATATTGGAACTGCAACCCCAAACAAAAATTTTGTTTTCTTCAAAAATTTATATCTCAGAAACTATCCGCCAGAATCCGTTGAAATTCCTCACATACCTTCGAGCCACTTTTTTTCAATCGAGCACCGAATTTCAACTCGATCCACTTTGTATGAGGCATGAATAGACAATGGAACATGCATGTAAAAGCTCCCGACCTCACGTCAGTGGATTTTAAGAATTTCAGGAATATCGATTGTCGCCGTATTTTTGTGAATGTTTTTCACTCTATTTCGATTAAAATTTCCCTGAGCTTATGGCAAAGCTTAAATTTTTATATTTATTTTTATTAAAGTATCAAGGCAGTTTATTCCTGCTATACTTAGTGCTAGATTTTTTAATATTTCCGGATCAACACTCATTTGCCAGACTATACCGGTGTCACGTCCCAGTAAACAGCACGGAGTAGGGATGAGAACGAAGCCGGTCTCCTGTCTTTCTCACCTTTTCTCACTTTTCTTAACCAGATACGTTTGATTGGGTAGTTCGTATTCGCAATTGAACCCGGTAGGTGGCGCCGCTATCGGGTTCTAGGTATTTTTTAGAATTACGTGTTTGAGTGGGTCCCTGGATAACTTGGAAATTCAATTGTCCTGGTAGGAGGCGCTGCAATCGGGTTCTAGGTTTTTTTTTTAAGATTTTTCGCATTTGGAAATAAAATTGCAACCGCAATAAACGATTTGGCGCAGGCGAAGTTGCGTGGGTCAGCTAGTATGTATATAAGTATGTCAGTTTTCAGCGAATTTGTTCCAATTACATAAGCTGTTGAATCATTTCTAGCCAATGGAATGATATCATTCAATTTAGGAGCAATAATTCATACGACTAATAGATTGACATAATTACAATAAATCACAGCTCGACCTTTTTTTCGAGGTATATTAGTATACTATAAGACAGAGCTCAACGCGCTGAAAATGTTTATTGAGTACTCTTACGTAGAAAATATTCCACACAAAGGTTTATTATTTTCACATCTGAATTCCCCAATTTCCTCTATCGAAATCTATAACACCATTTTGCGCGCATGTTCTGGGGAACACCGCATTTTAATTTTGTGCAAATGTCTGTAATTTTTGCCGAAAATGGCCTCAAACGATCGGGATCGACTCCCTGATGAAGAATTTGAGGTCAAATTTGATTCTGTCCGGTTCGGCCGTTGACCTGATAACTTGAGAAAAGAAAGAGATAGCGACTTCAAATTTTTCAGGGTAGGTGGTGCGTCGCAATACGACATTCGTTAATGTCTATAATCGGCCCAAAGGTTTCCGAGTAATAATTTTGTTTTCACCCAATACAAATCCGATCATATTGAAACTTGATAGGTACTTGTAGAATGCAAACCTAAAGACGTTTGTGGAATTTTGCGAGAATCGTATCACTACAAATTTTTTAAAAGAATATTAAAAATATTATTTATGTCACGATAACCTGAGAACGGAAAAAGATAGCGACTTGAAATTTTCGGGTAAGGTTATGCATCCGAGATTGTTTATAGTTATAATCGGCCAAACGGTTTTCGAGTTATACCCGTCTGAAATTTGGTTGTTATATCCTCAATAACTCGAAAAATACAAGACCAATCCAATTCAAACATTTTATTATTTATTTATTATTATTGATAAGGGGTTACGTTGCACCGCGACCTTGAGATCTATTGTGCCCCCCATCAGAGCTGTTCTCACCATTACGCCATCTACAGCTCGCCCTCCAGTTCCAAAGTATAAATGAACCTCAATATCTGGGAAGGCTTCAAGGATATTACGTCTTCACTCCTACAAGTTTCCTGTCCAAAGCATTCCTTTCGCTGACTTGCAATGGCGAGGCATTCTGTAACAAGGTGAAGAGGAGTTTCTTCCTCCTCCCCACAGAATCTGCACTCGTCAGTATCTGATAAACCTATTCTCATCAAATGCTTCCTGAGGCGACAGTGTCCTGTGAGGAAGCCAGTGACCAGGTGTAACTTATTCTTACAGAGATCCAGATACCTTTTGGATCTCACTTCTTTAAAGTTCCTAAGGAACTTTTTGGAATGAACCAAACCTGGAAGATTCCGCCAGAGTGTCTCTCTTTTGGTTTCCTCCTTCTCCAGAAACTCTTTCTTGTAGGTGCATTTTCCTATACCGCAGAAAGGTTCTGGGCCGATAAAAGGAGTTCGTGCTGCCTTTCTGGCAAGTGTATCGGCCTCTTCGTTCCCCTTGACTCCCGAGTGACCGGGGACCCAGACTAAAAAGACCTTATTATTCTTGCCAATTTCATTTAGTTTTCTTCCGCACTCCCATATCAACTTTGAATCGATGGCATGGGAGCTCAGTGCTTTGATAGCAGATTGACTATCCGAATGGATTGCTATGTCGCATTTCTGATATTTTCTTTCTAGGTTAATATCTGCACAAATTCAAACATGGTTATCAGTTGTAGAATGCCTAAGTGAAAATTCTTGTGAAATTTTGTGAGGATTGTATCCACGATTGTATGACTAGAAAATTTTTAAAAAATCATTGAAAATCATTGGAAAAAAATTTATATATCAAAAACTATTCATCCTAAATCGCTGAAATTTTGCGAAAGCCTTCAATATCTAACTCTACTGCCAAGTTCCAAGTTTGAACACGATCAGATCTATATTGTTGGAGATCTGAGCAGCCTTGTGTGAGTTCAGTAGCTGGATGGGTGACCGTTGCCGCGATAACTTTCGGACGAAAGGAGATAGGGACTTGCAATTTTCAGGGTAGGTTCAACAACCCAATGTTAGAGTCGAGTTTTTTGGGCATAATCGGTCCATCGGGAATATTATTTCCTCAATAACTCAAAAAATATAGACTCGATCGAATTGAAGCTTGGAACCTAGATGTAGAATATCGATATAAAGGCGTGTGTGAAATTTTGTGAAAACCGTACCCAAAGAAAATTTTTAAAAAATTACGAAAAAAAAATTGGTTCAAGCCATGGTAAATTCGAATTCACAGTGTCCAAATCTAGTTCGCCTCCACGTGGTGCACCCTGGGTAACGCTAAAGAACTAGAACCAACTGGTAGTCAAACTATCACTCTCGGGTGATCTCCTGACTACTATTTACACACTGTACCGAACGATACCGAACGATGCAAATTGACTCACAGAACGGCGCTACTCAGCGCCAACCGACCAGATATCTGGGACCATCTGTCCGGATATGCCAGCTGAACATAGAAGGATCTAGCAAGGGAAAAAATCAATGCCTCTCCAAAATTCTGCTTAGCCGAAATATCGATATAGCAGTTGTCCTATTTTTGTATCTAGAAATATGTGTCCATATATATTATATAGAGTGTGTAAAGCGCCATAAGCTAAATAATAAATAAATACAGGAGAATGGACAATATAACTTACCATGGTAAATTCGATTAAGAGTGTCCAATACAGAAGGATGGACAATATAACATACGTGCAAAAGCTCCTGAATTCACGTCAGTGCTTGTTGATGAAGGAGTACCAAATCAATGTTAATTTTGCATGTATGCTAATCTTAAATGTGCCTGATAATGTGCACTGAAATTGGAACATATCAGAGTTACACGGAGGTTACACGGTCAATCTGGTATCAGTCTTGCATCACATCAATCCTGGATTGATGTCAGATTGACGGGAAATTGGTTCTATATGAGTAGACTGATGATCCGGATTGATGGTAAGACTGATGCTAGATGGATGCGAGAATGATACCAGACTGACCGTGTAACCTCCGTCTAATTAGATATGGTAATCGTGATCAAAAAATGGATTTCAGCCCTTTCAGTTTCGTGGAAAAGATAATTTTGTCATTGAGTTGATATTCATTTGTCGAGTACGTGCTAGATAAAGCTGTGATTTTTAGAGTAATTCATAACTGAATAAATTATATCAAACTGTAATCACAGATCTGATACTTTTTGGGATATTATGCAACTTATCTACTTTTGTTTTATTTTACAAGATATCAATCTCTAATTTTGCTGCATCATATCTGATTTTTGGGCCTGATTTCCGATAGAAATCTCCCTATGGGTAGACAGAGGAACCCGCTGACGCACTAAATTTGTTTTATGATGAGCATATCTGATATAATTATCCTAATAAGTTTCATTTTTTGAATCTACCTGAACGCATACCAAATAAGTATTACAAATACACTGCTCCTCAAAAGTTAAGGAAGTGCAGACATTTTGTGACTGTTTCAAAAGTTGTAGATTATTTTCCACCAAATATTCGTTTATGAGAAACCAAATGTTTACTCTCTTATAACTGAATGGTTTTTTTGCTTCTCGTTTAATAATTTTTTCAGTTTCGGCCAAGTTCTTGCCGTTCGCGTTTGCAATAATGCCTAGACCTAAACTTAGTGCGGTTGAAGTCAATAGGGCTATTGGTATGATCGAGGCGGGACGTATTCAGAGAAATATTGCGAATTTATTCTGAGTTAGTGATAGCGTAGTTTTCCAGCTCGTCCATCGATAACGAGAAACGGGAAACGTGACCAAAAATCCGAGAAGTTGGACGCCCAACATCTACCACTCCTGCACAAAATTGGTTTCTGACTGTGTCTACCCGTAGAGACCCTTTGAGTTCTTGTCGAATCCGGTGACAGTGCCTTTTGAACGTTACTGGTATTTTGGTTTCGATTGAAACAGTTCGTAGTTGAAATCTTCGAGAAGTTACTCTACATTCTCGACGACTTTTGAGAAGGTTCCAATAACTCAAAATGATTTGCGACTTCGGTTGGAATAGGCCAATGAGCACGTGAATTACAACGATAAATTGAGGTCTGTATTGTTTACAGATGAGTCGAGATATGGACGGTTTTCGGATAGTCGGCGTGTTCGGGTATAGACCAATCCTCTGGATGCCAGAAATCGCAGATCGGTTCAGGAAGTTCATCCGTTCAGAGGTGGTACAGTTACTGTTTGGGGAGGCATTTGTTTCAATGAACGTACATAATTGCTGGTGCTTGATCTACCATTTATGCGTGTTACATGACACACATATAATGTCAGCGGTGCAGGACAAAGCTCGATTAAGTAAAACAGAGCTACAGACAGGCTATCGACTAAGGGCGCGTTCCACTAAGGTCCCAAAACGATCCCGCGCACGACCGCAGAACTGTGCAGACGAATCTACGAACGTTGCGATCGCCTAGTGGAACTTACTCTAAGGATTACTCTATGGAGGCTAGCAAACCGAGCTGAGGGGGATCAACCATAAGACCCCTTCAGCTAATAGGAGACCGACTGAGATGCAATAAGCCTTTCTAGGCTGCAGCACGGGCAACTCGCTCAAACGGTATCGGCCTAACACAAACAAACCATGAATGCTTAGATTTACATAGAATAAGTCATTGACAAAATTATTCCTTTGTTTCATGCTGCTATTGGGCCAAATTTCTTATGTTTTGACGATGATGTGCCACTCTATCGTGCGAGAATTGTCGATGAAGCTCTGGAAATACATGGTATTCCGCATTTGGCCCTGCCCCCTCGGTCGCCAGACCTCAATCCCATTGAATACGCTTGGGATCAGCTACAAAGAGCTTTGGATTCTCATCAACCACCTCTACATACACTTCAAGAACTCAGACGGTATTACCGCAACTCTGGAGAGAAGTTAATCCAGGCTATTTCAACAATCTGATAGAAAGTATGCGAAGGTGTTGTCAGGCTGTGATTGATGTTCGATAATGCCTTACACTTTACTGAACTTTATTTTTTAAATTTTTTGAGTGAACTGATTTTGCACTACAAATATTATAAATAATTTTTCACCTGAAACTGTTAAATTTATAAAGAAATGGGCAAAAGAATGAGTTATGCAGGGTGGGACACGGTCGATGGTACCCTGATCGTTTACGGAGAATGAGACGTACGATTTTATTGAAAATTTGCTTTAATTTCTAGGAACCACTGCTCTATGGATCTAGAATATTTTCAGCGTTGCGGTGTCAAAATGCATTTTAATGTCCAAATAATCACAAGGTTGTTGTGAATGGCTAACGTTGCCAATGCTATCGCTACTAACAAATGTTTGTTTACAAAAAAAACAAGAGCGCCAAAAGACGCTGTCATTTAAATTGCGTTCTTGTCCAATTTTTGTCTTTGGTTCTTGACTGCTTAATATGTTTGTCGATATTGGAATTATCAATAAAAGTGTTGTTGGTTGTTCCTGAGGATATTGAACAGTCTGGAAGAAGAGCAACTTTGGAACTCCTAAAACCTAAAAAATCACCTCAGCAGTACGACATTGCATATACCAATTTACTGGCCTGGTGTAAATTGAAGAATGTAGAAGGGAACTTCAGTGAACCTGTGAATATTTGAATATGTTAGTAAATATTTCGAGGTAATGGCATATTTAAAACGGAAAAGTGAAGGTTATCGTCATAAAAAATCAAACATTCTCACACATGAACAAGTTGAAAAGTTTATAAACGAGGCACCAGATGAGAAATACTTGATGGTTAAAGTTGCAACTATTTTCAGATTATTTGGAGCCTGTCGGCGTGAAGTTGTGGTCACACAACTTCCAAACACAAAAACGAAAGTCAGTCGTTCTTTCTATATTATTGGGAAGTACGTACTGCGCCCTTCTATTATCCAACATCGTCTTTTTTTCCTGATATACATGAATAATAAATGCTTTTTTTGTATTTTTACAAGTTTGTCATTCTACCATTTATAGTGATATATTCTCGTGAAATAGTCATGTCAAAAATCACTCGAGAAATTATTGCATGTAAAATTTATCTCTCGTTATATTCAACATTGTTGCTTTTGATGCAAATATCATTCGCGATTTGCCAAGCACCTAACTCTCACATCACAAGCGTGAAATTTTGCCGGCATATTTTTATCTCTAGTGGTATCATAATGTATGAAAATGAATTAATGATATCTGATTTTGAGTTCAGATTAATATTTAGTAGTTATACAAATTCAATTCATTGTTTCCATATCTGTATATGTGTTCCAATGAAATTGGTGCGATGATATGGAAAACTTTGAAAGTATACTGACTGACAAAGAAACTGCAACACCCAGAAGGAGCTGTTTGAATTTAATTTTTTTTTTTGGTAAAACATAGATAGTATAGCAAGGAGTAAATGATTGAAATTTGAAAAAAAAACTAAGCGTTTACAATTTTTTTTAATAAATCTGTTAATAATGTGTTTGTTCACCGCGATTATCTATACACTCCCCAAGAGGTCTTGGCATTAATGCAATAAGATGGTATATTTCTTCTTGAGGGAAACTATCCCAAACTACCTGTAGTTCATGTATCAGAGGATCATCGAGTTCAGGGTAGAGGGAGATAGCACCTCGGTGTCCTCAATCCGAAATCCCAGGAAGACGGACTGGTTTCTTTACAGGACCCGTCTGAAGGAAAACCTAGAACAAATCGGGACAACTGGGGCAAAGCACCTTTATGACCTGGAAAAAACAGTCGAGCAGGTCAGTGAGGCAATAATGGGGGCTTTTCACTCCAGCTGCGCATTGACCAAAGCTCGACTAAGTAAGGAAGCTCCTTGGTGGAATAACAACCTGGCAATCCTCAGAAAGGAGGTGCGTCGGCTCTTTAATAGGGCTAAACGAGACGATAATTGGCAGGGGTACACTGAGAAACTCACTGAGTACAACAAAGAGATAAGGAGGGCCAAGAGGCTTCATTTTCAAGCATTTTGTGAAAATATCACTTCCACTCACACAGCAGCCAGACTGCAGAAAGTCATGGCAAGAGGGGGAACTAACCCAACAATGTCGCTCAAGAAGCCAGATGGGTCATACACTGAAGGAGAAGAGGAGCGATCGACTCTTCTTCTCAAAACACACTTTCCAGGTAGCGAACCCGTAAATAGTACTGAAACAGGAATGGAGCATACCAAGAACGCCCGCAAGGATGATTGGGATATTGCTAAGGAACTATTTACAAAGCAACGTCTTGAATGGGCAATAAGTACCTTTCAGCCGTACAAATCCCCAGGAGTGGATGGAATTTTTCCGGTACTCCTGCAGAAAGGGATGGAAGAAATTCTACCCCATCTGCTGAAGATTACTAGAAGCAGCTTAGCATTGGGCCACACACCTAGAAAATGGAGAAGGGCTAGAGTAACCTTCATTCCAAAAATAGGGAAAAAAGACGGGACTGACCCTCGATCATTTAGGCCCATTTGCTTAACATCATTTTTACTTAAAATGATGGAGAAAGTAGTGGATAACTACATAAGAACGGAGAGTCTGGAGAATACACCACTTCACAAATGTCAGCATGCCTACAGGGCGGGTCGATCAACAGAGACTGCCTTGTATCAACTGACTGAAGTCATCCAGAGAACTCTGAATAGTAAAGAAATCGCAATGTGTGCATTCCTGGACATATCTGGGGCCTTTGACAACACAACACACGTGTCTGTCAGAGAAGCACTTAAAAGGCGGGGTGTCAATAATACCATAATAAAATGGATGTATGACGTGCTGACAACGAGGACAGCTGAGACATTGGGGGGAAATCAACCCATCTCTGTCAAAGCCACTCGCGGGACACCTCAAGGGGGGGTATTATCTCCCCTCCTATGGAGCCTGGTAGTAGATGAACTACTACACAGGCTAACGGAGCTTGGCTTCGAATGCGTAGGCTATGCTGACGACATAGTTCTAATAGTGAGAGGCAAATTCGAGGGCATCTTATGTGACTTACTACAGGAGGGCCTCAGAATTATTGAGCAGTGGTGCCAGTCGGTGGGGCTGAGTATTAACCCAACCAAGACCACAGTAATTCCATTCACCCGGAAAATAAACCTTCCAGCCATAAAATCCCTCTCATTAAATGGAGAAGTGATTGACTGGAAGACTGAAGTTAAATATCTGGGAATAACTCTGGATAGAAAGTTTCTGTGGAACATGCATGTGGATATCACTGCAAGTAAAGCAATAAGAGCTCTGATGGCGTGCAGAAATCTATCCGGTAAGACTTGGGGCTGTAGCCCTAAAATACTGCGATGGATGTACGTCATGATTGCGAGACCAATAATTACCTATGGGGCAGTAGTCTGGCATGCCAAAGCAGATCAGACAACTACTAGGAATGCGCTTGACAAAGTGCAAAGGCTAGCTTGTGTGTGCATCACGGGAGCTATGAGAACGTGTCCAACCAGGGCACTTGAGATCATCACAGATCTCTCACCTCTGCATCTAGTGATTGAGAGGTTAGCCCATGAGGCCACCCTCAGAATATCTAAGGAAGGTACAGGAACTGAGAGGATTAAATGTCAGAGAGCCTGGACCTCTTTGACTAATTACATCCCATCAGTGAACCTTCCTAGTGCTGCAATGGTCAAAAAAGTAAGCATTGAGAAGAACTTCATCACGATGATAAGTAGAAAGGAAGAATGGGAAAGGGAGTTCACCACCCAGACTTTCAAAGAAAATACCATAAAATGGTACACAGATGGCTCAAAAACCACGACGGGAGCTGGCGCTGGGGTATATGGGTCAGGCACCAAGTGCGCACTGTCGGTAGGCTCCCGTTTGAGTATCTTCCAGGCAGAATTACTCGCAATCGAAAGATGTGCAGATATTAACCTAGAAAGAAAATATCAGAAATGCGACATAGCAATCCATTCGGATAGTCAATCTGCTATCAAAGCACTGAGCTCCCATGCCATCGATTCAAAGTTGATATGGGAGTGCCGAAGAAAACTAAATGAAATTGGCAAGAATAATAAGGTCTTTTTAGTCTGGGTCCCCGGTCACTCGGGAGTCAAGGGGAACGAAGAGGCCGATACACTTGCCAGAAAGGCAGCACGAACTCCTTTTATCGGCCCAGAACCTGTCTGCGGTATAGGAAAATGCACCTACAAGAAAGAGTTTCTGGAGAAGGAGGAAACCAAAAGAGAGACACTCTGGCGGAATCTTCCAGGTTTGGTTCATTCCAAAAAGTTCCTTAGGAACTTTAAAGAAGTGAGATCCAAAAGGTATCTGGATCTCTGTAAGAATAAGTTACACCTGGTCACTGGCTTCCTCACAGGACACTGTCGCCTCAGGAAGCATTTGATGAGAATAGGTTTATCAGATACTGACGAGTGCAGATTCTGTGGGGAGGAGGAAGAAACTCCTCTTCACCTTGTTACAGAATGCCTCGCCATTGCAAGTCAGCGAAAGGAATGCTTTGGACAGGAAACTTGTAGGAGTGAAGACGTAATATCCTTGAAGCCTTCCCAGATATTGAGGTTCATTTATACTCTGGAACTGGAGGGCGAGCTGTAGATGGCGTAATGGTGAGAACAGCTCTGATGGGGGGCACAATAGATCTCAAGGTCGCGGTGCAACGTAACCCCTTATCAATAATAATAATAATAATAATGTATCAGAGCCAAGTCCGTGAAAGTAAATTTTTAAGCCTTTTACTTGCATGTGCAATATCACCCCATACCATAATGCCTACTGTCCGTTGTACATGACGCTCAATATTAAACGTCTTTCTCCCCAACGTCGTCTAACCCTTCTTCGGCCATCATGTACACCCAAGGAGAATCGATATTCATCAGAAAAGACGACCTGATTCCATTCCACATTCCAATGTTGACGTTCTCTGTACCACTGAAATCGTTGCCGGCGATGCTCAACCGTCAGAGGTAACACAAGATGGGGTCGATAATGCTGCAGTCCAAAACACCTTATCCGGCGGTAAACCGTTCGCACAGTTACCGGATGGCCTTGCTCTCCTAACCACTCATCAGCAAAAGAACGAGTTATCGCAAATCGGTCTCTAATAGCCATAAGTCTCAGACGTCGATCTTGAACTTCATTTGTGCCCCTTCGACGTCTGGTGTCTACTTTTTTAGAGTAGTAGGATTACTGTTCGTACGGTTATCGATTTCTCGAAATGGCAACCCCGCCTCCCGTACACCAATAATTCGACCTCTTTCAAATTCACTTAGCTGTCGATAAATTCCGCGTACACGTGCTCTAGGCATTTTAACAACAACTTAACATCGACTTTGGATCTCCTCGAACAGCTGGTTTGTTGTAAAATTTAAAAAAATTGCAAAAAACGACTACAATATGTAAGTCACAAAAATTGTTTACATGAAAAAACCTTCACGATTTTTTTCTCCAAATTTTAATCATTTACTCCTTGCTATACTATCTATGTTCTATAGAAAAAAATTAAAATTTAAACAGCTCCTTCTAGGTGTTGCAGTTTCTTTGTCAGTTAGTATATTTTGAAGCCTGAGCATTGTCTAATAATTTATTCTGCTGATTAATATAATGAGTGATTTTTTCGTTCTAAGAGCTATTCGAAAAAATCAATATGAAATAAGATTCTGTACCTAGCTGGATATTGAGTTTCTTACATATTGAGAGGATTCCAACAAATGTCATCCTACTGGATGCAACATTTCATGAATTATTATTACTATAGTTTTTAAATGAAACTGACAAAAACATTCACGCTCCAAGTACCGGTCATCTGGGGTAAGATTGGCCCAAATTAATTGACATTGATTATATTAATTTTCAAAGTGTCTTACTGTCTCAAACAAGCTTTACATAATTAAATGAAATTAATATTGACACCTCTCAATCATTTTGCAATATTATACTGAATTTCTCAATGTTTGGGCCAAAGTTGCCTTGAATTGAAGAAACTTTGCCTCATACTTTTAAACCATATAAAAGATATGTTTAGTATTGATTGGGCTAAAGTTAGATAAAATTACCACCAGAATCATTTGTTTGTTGTTTTGCCCGATTTTACTTCAAAAACAATTATTATTACTATAGTTTTTAAATGAAACTGACAAAAACATTCACGCTCCAAGTACCGGTCATCTGGGGTAAGATTGGCCCAAATTGATTGACATTGATTATATTAATTTTCAAAGTGTCTTACTGTCTCAAACAAGCTCTACATAATTAAATGAAATTAATATTGAGACCTCTCAATCATTTTGCAATATTATACTGAATTTCTCAATGTTTGGGCCAAAGTTGCCTTGAATTGAAGAAACTTTGCCTCATACTTTTAAACCATATAAAAGATATGTTTAGTATTGATTGGGCTAAAGTTAGATAAAATTACCAACAGAATCATTTGTTTGTTGTTTTGCCCGATTTTACTTCAAAAACATCCATGAAATGGTAAAAAATGTAAATAAATGAAACAAACTTCATGAAAAAAATTGTATTGCATAAAAAAGAAGTTATTCACATCATACATATTAGTTGTCGAGTACTGGCACATGGAATGGTTCCTCTTTGAAGCCAGAACTGATCTGCTGACAAAAATCCGCCCAGTCGTAGTTCAGGCAATCTTGTTTTTCTGGCCAGCGCCAAAACTTGAGTCTCTTTTCCGTACATTCAACAGATTATCAGATAATCTAACAATTCTGCTCAGTCTCTATTTTTTGGGCCAAAGTTATCCCCAACTCTGGGCCAAATTGTTATGAAATAGTAAAATATAGTTTTTGTGTAAATAACAAAGGTAACAGCATTATTACATCGAAAATACTTGAAACAATTGAATATATAATATTATTAGTCACTTACCTACCAGTAGCTCTTCAAGAATTGGCGTTCACAAGTCAAAGTTGGGAGACAACAAATTTCACCACTTTCTCACAGTGAAGATGGAGCAGCACTGAAGTGGTGGTGAAACTAAACCATAACCTCATCAACAGTCAAGCCAGTGGTGCTGCCTATCCAGTATCCAGTGATGCATGAACTATAGGTCAATAAATCATCGCATGATTACAATACAGCACAATGAAACTTTGGGCCAACGCTTGAAAGGACCAATCAGACTATACCCGTATTCAATTTTGGCGCTCTTCTTCCTCGGAACAGAGTGCTTATCAATAAGCCCAAATGTCTGCAAAATTCGAATTTTTGGATGAAAATGGTCTTAAACGATTTGGTTCGACTCACTCGATCCTGTCCGGCCGCCCGGCCGGCCGTCCGTCCGGCCGTTAACACGATAAATCTCGAACGAAAGGAGTTAGAGGATTGAAATTTTTAGGGTAGGTTTGGAGCGTAAATATCACGGACGGGTTCGTTAACGGGCAAAATCCTCTAAGCGGTTTCAGAGTTATGGCCGTTTTTAGTAAAAATATTTTTTATGATTATTTCCGAAACCGATCACTCGATCTATCTGAAATTTAGTACCAAATTGTAGACTAATGACCTTTATATGCATGCAAAGTTTTGTATTGATAGGGTTGCCGCGAAGTGTCAAAAAAAAAGTAAAAAATTTCTAAATTTTGTTTCTACAGTAACTCTCGAACAGAATGAGCAAGGCAGTTGAAATTTTCACAGTGGGTTTGGGAGATAAATGTCTTGGCTAAGTTCGTTACTGAACAAAATTGGCCTGATGGTTTCAGAGTAAAGAAACAAAAAATTTTTTTTTATTAACAAATTTCAAATTCAATATTTCTTAAGAAGCAATTCCTCCACAGAAATCCATTCATATCGTTTTCAACTCTAACAAGCTAATACTTTCGGAGATATGATTTTTCGAAATTTCAATAATGAATCGTACTTCTACGTTTTCACAGAATGCTGTACTTAATTTTTGGCGCTCTAGTTCCTCGGAACTGAGTGCTTATCAATTTGCCCAAATGTCTGTAATTTTCAAATATTTCGATGAAAATGGTCTTAAACGATTTGGTTCGACTCACCGATCAAGAATCCGTGGTCGAAATTCATTCTGTCCGGCCGGTCCGGCCGGCCTGTCCGGCCGGCCGGCCGGTCCGGCCGGCCGTAGGCACGATAACTCTCGAACGGAATGAGCTAGAGAGTTGAAATTTTCAGAGTAGGTTTGGGGGATAAATATCTCGGCTAAGTTCGTTATTGGGCAAAATCGGACAGATGGTTTCGGAGTAACAAAAAAAAAATTTTTTTTTTACGAAACAAATTCCAAATTAAATTTTTTTTAATAAAAAATTATATCATAAGAATCCAATCATATCATTTTCAACTCTAACAAGCTAATACTTTCGGAGATATGATTTTTCAAAATTTCAATAATAAATCATATTTCAACGTTGTCACAGAATGATATTATTTATTCTATGTATGAATATGAATTGTCATAATGTCAAATGATGATCTAATCAATCGAAGAATTGTGAGCGAAGTGGGAAAAATCTCAGTTGTTTGCTCCGAAATTAGTTTTTCTCAGAAAATTCTTACATTTCGGAACTGAACATGAAGTAAGAGATTAGTGAGTGAAGTAGAGAGTAGTGAGACTGCTTTTCATCCATAGACATAGATATAACTCTCGAACGGAATGAGGTAGGTAGTTGAAATTTTCAGAGTAGTTTAGGGAGATGAATATCTCGGTTAAGTTCGTTATTGGGCAAAATTGGACAGATTTAATTTGATTTCTTCCATGGTGCTTTTCTCATTCTCATGATTGCTCATTTAATCTTGATAAATAAACTATTATTTGAATTGAATTTCCTTTAGGATGCAGTTCTATTATATGAATACATTGATATAATTCCCAACTCTGAGAAACCAATACTTTCGGAGATATAATTTGTCTGTTTGAACTAGAGCGCCAGAAAGCTCCTGTCCACAGGGCTTGAACCCATTTTTTATCTATGAATTATTATATGATCTGTGTTCTTACATGTCATCTTATTTTCCTATGAGAGATAAATGTCAAAATTATTTCTGGTTATTCTTCATATAAGATAAACCTCCTGTTCTATAAAACAAAGTATGATTGAATGCAAAATGACCAATAAAATAACCTCAGCTATTGTAGAATTATGAGGATGATATGATTTTATACCTTTAAGGAGATAATATAATGCCCGTGGATAATCTATAAGACGATGGAAATATATTCTTTGGTAAGATACATAATCAAATTGGGTTCAGAATATCTCCAGTAAAAACAAAACTGCAAAATTGTCTAATCTTTAATTGATATAATATAATTTTCAGAGTAAATTTGAGGAATGAATATCTCGTATCAGTTCGTTATTGGGAAGAATCGGTCTGTTTGAATTTAATTTATTTCATGATGCAGTTCTATCGTAAGAATTCATTTATATCATTCCCAGAGAACAATAATTTCGGAGATATGATTTGTCAAAGTATGAACAAGAGCGCCAAAGCTCCTGTCCACAGGGCTTGAACCAATTTTTTTTCTCGAAATCTATGTAGCCGTGAGATTTCATGACTCCATTCTGAAATGTATGTAGTGTAATTCGAACTTCCATATCAGAGTCCGTTCCCGGTAATTGATAAATCTATTACCCCAGCTGTATAGGGTAGGGATCAATGTAGTCTTCGTATAAAGAAAAATCATGAATTTTTGATGATTCGCTCATCAAATGGGGAATTTTGAAAATATAACTCACAATTGGAAATCACCCTGTATAATTCAAACGAATGGTTGGAGACTCCCTATGGGAGGACTGAGTGTCCTCTATCTTTGCATGAAATATGTACAGTTCATCAGATTCATCCTGTATATTCATTGAATTGATCATTGTTATATCAAAGCTGGTGTAATTAATTAGGTATTTGAAACCAATTAATATTACAACCAGATAGAGGTATTTTATATACTTAGCACCATGAACCTATAATGTCTTAGCAGTTGAAATAAAGGAGTCAAACACCTATGATTCCTTCGAGAAATTAAAAGACATTAAAAACTTGATATCCCTCCAACCACGGGGAGCTGTGGCTGATCTGATTGATCAGGAAAATGCTCCTATCATGTGATTTTTCTCTTGTACACCCGTGTTCCTGCTGAAGCATTTCCTTGTGTGTAATATATGAAGTGTTTGTTGTTGTTTTTATCTGCTTTCAGATTCACTGAAATATGTGATATTCTAGAGATCTATCATTATTTGTCAACTAATCTATTTCTTTTCGTACATGCGCGATGGTGTCTGAGATGAAAAATATTTCGCTAAACTTTTTTAATTCGCAATCTCTTTCTGTTCGAGAGTTATCGTGGCAGCGGATATAATCGAATTTGACGTCGAATTCTTCATCAGTGAGTGGAACCTAATCGTTTGAGACCACTGCCGTCAAAAATTCGAACATTACAAACATTTATATTTATTTATTTTTCGTATGGCTGCACATGACATAAAAAACAAAAACAAAAATACATAACATACATTTTAGATCAGGGTCGAAGTCTTTAAAAATGGTAAAAAGTGAAAAAAAATTATAGTAGAATGAAACCCATTGGAAAAGGAAGAGAATATAACAAAAATGATAGGAAACATAATTTACGGGCGATCTGAGTTCGGGAAGGGGAAGGGACTGAGTTTTTAAGGGTAAAAAACGGTTTATCGCGATTTCCTGCATAACTTCAAGTCTTATGGAAAAAAAGTTAATTGCAAAGTTGTAGGTAATAAAAAGATCTACAACTTTTATATTTACACTTTTTTCACATAACCTCAAAATTTATGTGAAAAATTTAAATAACCCCGTTTTTGGTTTTTAATTTTTATCTTTTACAAAATTTTTTTTCCCCAAAATTGGTAAAAAACCTTTTTATGTTCCAAAAACACTGTAATTTTCTGGATTTAAATTTTTTTTTCATCTTAATTTATCTTAATATCGAAAAAGCAGCCTAATTTTCGATCGAAAATTATCACGTCAAAATATCTGCTTTTTCAAAAAAGTAGTAAATATACATTACTATGGAAAATTTTCTCAGAAAATGCTAAGAAAGTTAATATTCAATTAGTCATCTACAATATTTTGAGAAAGTTTACAATCAATCATCCTTGGAATCTTCGCTAAATTATATGCGTAGATGCCTATTTGTTGCTATTTTATGATATCTTATATACTTGAGTGACCTACGAAAAGTTTCGGCCCATCAAAAGGTATTTAAAAGAGAAGTGGGGAAGGAACTAGGAGGGTCTGTGCCTTATTGCCCGTTATTTCGTAGAATTTTCTGATAAAATTTACCATAGTAATGTATATTTTTTTTTAGACCATCAGAAAGTAGAGATTTCAATGAACAAAAAGCCCACCGTCAAATTAAGGTGAAAAGAAATATATTTTAAATCCAAAAAATTACAGTGTATTCGGGACATGAAAAGGTAAGTTTTTACCAAATTTGGTGAAAAAATTTTTTGTAATAGATAAAAATTAAACCTCAAAAACGTGGTTATCAGAATTTTTCACATACATTTTGAGGTTATGTGAAAAAAGTGTAAGTACAAATGTTGTAGATTTTTCTTTTTATTACCTACAACTTTGCGATTTAATTTTTTTCCATAGGACTTGTAGTTTTGCCGGAAATCGATATAAACCGTTTTTTACCCTTAAAAACTCACCCCCTCCCCCTACCCAACCACAGATCGCTCGTAAATTATTTTTCCTATCATTTTTGTCATATTCTCTTCCTTTTACAACGGGTTTCTTTCTACTATAATTTTTTTCGGTTTCAAAAATTATTGACGCTGGTCTATTTGGACAAAATGATAGCACACTGTTCCCTAGAAATAGCGCGCAAAAATCAAATAGCCGAACGGCTGAAAAATCCTAGCACTCGCTCACCTCTTTCGCTGCCGACCTTTACACCTGACCAATATTTGCGAAACCCAAACCCAAAAGTCGCCTAGTAGATTATCGCAACTTAGATACTTATTGCATATATATGAGTAGCAAGGTGACAAGGCAGTCAGTTCCATTACCGACTGGTTACTGTCACTGTCAATCATTAGCCACCGCGCGCGCAAGACTCGCAGATGCTGTGAGTGAATTTCTAATGCGAATGCTCCTCAGTCGGCCCGGATTTGAAAAGGTAAAATTTATGTACGACATTGAAAATTTTCGCTCGTAAATTCTTTAATAATATTTTTATATCAATCGAAAGAATGCAACTTAAAATGAACCTTCAGATTGGAAAATACTTCTATTATTTATATATTCATTTAATTCCCATGTAATGCTAAAAAGTATATTTTGCCATGAAGCGATAAAGACGGTTTTCCCTCGCTATTAGCTGTTATATCTACCAAGGCAGATATTCATAATAGTTTTACTAATTAATTAGATTCCAAATATCCATTGCCTGATTTATAGATATACATATATATAGATATTACACAAATATCTAAAAATAAAAAAATGTGGGAAAGCCCTGTGTACGGGAGCTTTGGCGCTCTTGTCCCATCTTCGACAACTCATATCTCCGAAAGTATTGGCTTCTCAGAGTTGGGAATGATATTAATGGATTCTTATAATAGAACTGCATCATAAAACAAACTAAATTAAAATTAAATAATGAACTTATGCGAGATATTCATTCCTCAAATTTCTTCTGAAAATTATATTATATCCATTGAAACTTAGCCAATATTCCAGTTTTGTTTTTACTGGAGATATTCTGATCCCAATTTGATTAACCTACCAAAGTATATATTTCCATCATCATATGGATTATCCAAGGGCATTATATTATCACCCAAAAATTATAATATCCTATAATCCTCATAATTCTACGATAGCTGGGGTTATTTCATTGGTCAATTTACATTCAATCATACTTTATTATTTTCTAGAACAGGAGGTACCTATTTCATATCATTAGTAACGTAGCAACCAGAAATATTGAGAAGAAATGAAATGGTGATGTGATCATCAGTATTCGCTTGAAAATTGTCAGAGATACATCACTGACCGAAACGTAGTGCAATACACAACATTTATAATGACATATATTACTATTATTATTTAATTGTTTGAAAATTTTCATCACCTTAATATTTTACTATTTTATTTATCCTCAATATTTCTGGTTTCAGATTCAATCCATAATTGTATCAGAATATTTTTTCACATTTTGTTCCTTTTTGGCGCTGTTGTTCCTCGGAACAGAGAGTATTTATCAATTTGCCAAATGGCTGTACTTTTCGAATTTTTGGCTGAAAATGGTCTCAAACGTTTTGGTTCGACTCACTGATCAATAATCCGTGGTCAAAATCGATTCTGTCAGGCCGGCCATTAACACGATAACTCTCGAACGGAATGAGCTAGACAGTTGAAATTATCAGAGGTTTGGGAGATAAATATCTCGGTTGAGTTGGAGTCAGTGTCGGAGTAACGAAAAAAAATTTTTTTAACATATCAAATTTCAAATTCTATTTGTTTTGAGATGCAGTTTCAACATAAGAATCCATTGTTCCCTTTTTTGACAAGAGCGCCGAAGCCCTTGTTCACAGAGATTACCCACAATTTTAATAATCTTTACAATTTTTTTTTAATTTCGATTATCATTTTTATGCGGGTGTCACATTCAGGAAATTGGTTGAAGAGTCAAAGTACTGGGCTGAAGCCTGCCCTATAAAGCTGTTGATAGCAGGTTCGAATCCTGCTTGGGATATGGGTGTGAGAATATTTTGATTTTTTCATGATTACATATACTGGGTAATTATTGAAATGGTCCGTTTCAAGGATACATACGTCTTTCAAAGCAGGCTTGGACGCCAATAAGTATTAATAATTATTCAAACTAGTATTATGTATTAAAAATTTCATGAAATCCCAAAAATTCATCATATGAAATGAACATTTGTCATAAAAATTGGTTCAAGGACGGCCGTAAAGTCAGGAGCTTTTGCGCACATGTTCTGTTCTCCATTCACCTCTATTGGGATACTCTTAATTGAATTTACCATCGATGGAGACCGTTTTCTCAGCTTTTATAAGAGCTCGAACCATTTTACGAACTTGAGTAATGAGAGAATTGTCTAAGATAAACGAATTTTTAAATCTGACATGTGTATTCTATCGGAATTCTTATCGAAATTCGTTAAATATCCAATAATATACAAAAGAAAATACTGCATAAATCCTCTTGCCGTATTTATTGAACAGAGTATTAGCTTTGAATTCCTTTTAAAATATCGGAAAATTTCGGCCTTGACGGACGAATACTTTCTGATATATAGAATTATTTTCAATGATATTTTTAAAATTTTCTAGTATTACGATCTTCACAAAATTTTGTAAGAATCTTTGAGTCCGCATTCTAGTTACCATGTTTGAATTAAATCGGCATAGCATTTTTTGAGTTAGTGAGGAAATAACAACCAAATTTCAGATTGATATAACTCCGAAATAGTTGGGCGGATTATGCCTTTTAAATGGCGAGTCTAACCTCCGGATTAGGTATGTGGGAGGGGTACCTTCGATAGTGAACTCCACCTCGGAAAACTAGGTTCTCCCAACAGGATTTTTACTTCTGGTTCGTCCAGTGAATGTTCAGATGTTTCTATTTATTATCAGAACTGCAGGGGACTTAATTCTAAATTGGTTCATTTTTTGAAGTCCGCTTCCGAGTATAATTACGACATCATTTGTATAAGTGAGACGTGGCTGAGTGATTCGGTTTTTGATTGTGAGGTAGTTCCGCCGGGATATGGCGTCGTGCGTTGCGACAGACAATTTCAAAGAGTCAGTAGATCTCGTGGGGGTGGCGTGCTTGTTGCGTTTTCCGACAACATTTGCTTCAAAACGTTGGATAATAAATTTGTAACAGATCGAGTTCCGCTGGTGGATGTAGTTTTATGTCGGTGTACACTTCCCTTTAGTTTTATCATATGTGTGGTTTATATACCTCCTGACATAACTATCTCAGAGCTCGAGTCCTTCACATCTGCACTGGAAATAAATTTCCTTGGTGACACTGTTTTATTGATTGGAGATTTCAATATTCCCAATTTTAATGTGCCTTCCTCTTGTCCCAAATCAATACTTCTTGGAAGTTTCTGTGATCTCTTAAAGCTGCATCAGTTCAACCTCGTTTACAACAGTGACCACAAACTACTTGATTTGGTCCTCGCGGGTGATACTGTTGAGGTATCTGTGGATCATTCTGATTCGCCCTTTGTTGCAGAGGACCGGTACCATCCTGCGCTCAATATAGTGATAAAGCGGATCCCGTTTATACGCAGAACAAACTTTCCAACATGTTACAATACATTCTATAATTTCAGAAGGGCTGACTTTCCCACATTACTGTCAGCACTGAGTTCGTTCGACTGGAATATTCTGCAGAGTTTCAACAATGTTGATGATGCCTTGCGTTACTTTTATGACAGGCTTTTCGAAGTAATCAGGGAACACGTTCCTGCGGAAGCTCATTCTTCTACTGGTCGCTGTTATCCAGCATGGTTTGGCTCTGGATTAAGAAAAAATATCCGCTTGAAAAATCATTATCGATCGAAATGGCGATCCACGGGAAATACTAAATATCTTGATGATTTTAAACGTTTGCGTTCGGTAGTAAAGTCTGAAATTTCGTCAGAATACACGGATTATCTGGCTGATATGCAGAGCGAAATGGAGTCGAATCCTTCTTCCTTTTGGAGATTTGTCAACCAAAGACGGGGTTCAACAAGAATTCCTGGTATACTTAATCATAACGGACAACTTCATGACGATCCTGGTGACATGGTCAACTTATTTGCGGGGCACTTTTGTGAACTTGGTAATCCGTGTACAAATCAGGATGATTATGCGACTTCCTTCACGCAGTTCCCTCCAATCGCCATTCCTTCTGTTACCGAGGATGAGTTGAAGACTATCATGGATAGATATCCAGATAAATTAACAGCTGGTGATGATCACCTTCCTTCATTTTTTGTTAAGAACTGCAGCTCTGCGCTGGCTAAGCCTCTTCATATCATCATTTCTATCAGCTTGCGTACTTCTACTTTCCCCACGTTTTGGAAGAGAGCCCGTGTGATTCCCGTTTTCAAGAAAGGTGATAAGTCCCACGTCGAGAACTATAGACCAATTTCTCTGTTATGTAATTTCGCGAAGGTATATGAGGAGGCGTTGTACGGAACCATTTACCACGGTGTTAAGCCACACTTGTCCACCAGGCAGCATGGATTTATACGGGGAAGGTCAACAGTTACTAATTTGGCAACACTTTCGCAGTTCCTTGCGGAATCACTGGATGATGGGGGTCAAGTGGATGTAATATACACCGACTTTTCGCGAGCTTTTGACTCCGTAGATCACAATATCCTTCTGAGTAAACTGTCATATTTTGGTTTAAGTCCTGCATTTGTTGGCCTGATAAGATCTTATTTGAAGGGAAGAATGAGTCATGTTTTTTATAATGGCTTCAGATCATCTGAGTATACACTTTCATCCGGCGTGCCGCAGGGATCAAATCTTGGACCATTGTTATTCATAGTATTCATTAATGATCTGCTTACTTCTCTCGAATGCTTGGCCTTGGCTTATGCAGATGACTTCAAGCTCTACTTGAGAATACGTGATGTGTCCGATTTGGAGTTGCTTCAGTCTAGCTTGGAGCTTGTACATGGATGGTGCCTGCGTGATGGACTCAAATTGAATATAGATAAATGTTTTAAGATCACCTTCACAAAGAAGTCACAGCCTCTTCTGTTTGACTATTCTATCGGTGATCGTCTCATTGCAAGTGGAGATAGGTTTCGTGATTTGGGGGTAGTCTTTGACTCAGCCTTCAGTTTCATTCCACATGTTGAGGAGCTGTGTACTTCGGCCGGTCGAACTTTGGGGTTTGTTTTCCGTTGCTCCAGAGAGTTTCATGATGTATCCGTTCTCAGAACCCTCTATTTTTCGCTGGTGATGAGCAAATTGGAGTATGCAAACATAATCTGGTTTCCAATCTATGGTTCACATCTTATACCGATCGAGCGAATTCACAGAAAATTTTTTAAGTATGTTGAATACCGAAAATCCGGCAGCTATCCTGAACGTGGTGCGGATTTGTCGGGGATCATGCGAGAGATGCGAATCTTCTCGCTACTCCAAAGGCAGAGGTGGCAGTGTGCTAAGTTCGCCCAGAAACTCATCGCGGGAAGGATTGACTCACCTTATTTGCTGTCTAAGGTTCACATACGTACACCAAGGCTGGAGGCGAGGACTGTCACATCATTTCACCTTCCAACACCTCGAACAAATGCTCTTCAGTGGGCTCCAGTTTACCGAATATGCAAGAGTGCTAATGATCTCAAGTTTAATTTATTTTTTTAGATTTGGATGTAGAATAATTTTTGTTTTTTTTTCTCTCATCGATTATTTAATTTTGGCTCTAAAATTCTATTATATTTGTTGTAATATTTAATGTTACCCTGTAATTGGGAATTTTCCTGTTGGGTAAATAAATGACTATTATTATTATTATTATTATTAACGAACTCAAATGTCGCATTAGGATGCAAAACCTACCCTAAAAATTGCAATTTGCTATGTCTTTCCGTTCTCAAGTAATCGTGAGATAAAGAATATTTTTTGATAATTTTTTCAAATTTTCTAGTGATACGATCCTCACAAAATTTCACGAACTTCTTTGCTTATATATTCTACAACTACCTACCAAGTTCCAATTCGATCGGATCAATATTTTTTGAGTTATCGAGAAAACAATATTCCAGATGGGTATTACTCTGAAACCGTTTATCTGATTACTCCCAACAATGAACTTAACTGTCCCATTCGGATGCACAACCTATCTTGAAAGTTGTAAGTCGCTATCTTTTTCCGTTCGAAAGTTATCGTGGTAACGGTCACCCATCCAGCTACTAAACTGACTCAATGCTGCTCAGATCTCCAACAATATAGATCTGATCGTGTTCAAATGAAACATTGCTGTATAGTTAGGATTTATTAAGCCTTCCGCAAATTTTCAGCGAAATCAGACGGATAGTTTCTGAGATATAGAATTTATATAAAATATTTTCAATGATATTTTTAAAATTTCCTATTGGTACGATCCTCGCCAAAATACTCAAAAATTTGCTCGTCGGCATTCTACAACTAATTGCCATGTTTGAATTGGATTGGTGTCGTATTTTCTGAGTTTAGGAGGAAATAAAAACAAAACTTCAGATAGGTATAACTCCAGAACTGTTTGAACGATTATGCCTATTATATAACTTAAATGTTGGAATCGCATGCTCAATCTACCCTGAAAATTGCAAGTTGCGAACTGTTTTCGTTCTCAAGTTATCGTGAGATGACTAATATTTTTTAATAATTTTTTTAAAATTGTTTAGTAATACGATTCTCACAAAATTGAACATACGTCTTTGAGTCTGTATTCTGCAACTACTCACCCAGTTTCAATTCGATCGGATGTGAAAACAAAATTATAACTCGGAAACTGTAGGGCCCATTATGCCCATTAACGAAATTGTCAGTCGTATTGAGACCTACCTTGAAAAATTTGAATTCGCCATCTCTTTCTGTTCTGAAGTTATCGAAGCAACGGCAGGACGTCCAGACAGAGTCAAATTTGACCCCCAATTCTTCATCAGGGAGTCGAACCGAATCGTTTGAGACCATTATCGGCAAAAAAATAGAAAATTACAGATTTTGGGCAAAATGATAACGCGATGTTCCCCAGAACATATACGCGCAAAAATTTTATTTTTGCGCGTATGTTCTGGGGAACATCGTGCTATCATTTTGCCTAAATGTCTGTAATTTTCAATTTTTCGCCGAAAATGGTCTCGAACGATTGGGTTCGACTCCCTGATCAAGAATTCGAAGTCAAATTTAATTCTGTCCGGCCGGCCGTCCGTTGCCACGATACCTTTAGAACGGAAAGAGATAGCGACTTGAAATTTTCAGGGTAGGTGGCGCATCCCAATACGACGGACAAGTTCGTTAATGGGCATAATCGGCCCAATGCTTTCCGAGTAATAATTTTGTTTTCAACCAATACAAGTCCGACCGAATTGAAACTTGGTGAGTAGTTTTAGAATACAAAACTAAGCTTTGTGAAATTTTGTGTAAATCGGATCACTAGAAAATTATTAAAAAAACTATCCAAAAATATTATTTATGTCACCTTAACCTGAGAACGGAACGAGATAGCGACTTGAAATTTTCGGGTAAGGTTGTGCATCTGAATGGAATATTTGAGTTTGTCTATAGGTATAATCAGCCAAACGGTGTTGGAGTTATACCCATCTGAAATTTGTTTGTTATTTCCTCAATAACTCGAAAAATATTTAACTGATCCAATTCAAACATGGTTGTTGTTGTCGAATGCCACCACAAAATTTCATGAGGATGGTTAAATTTTTTAAAAATCATTGAAAAAAATTATTTATATCAGAAACTATTCCTCTGACATCGCTGAAATTTTGCGAGAGCCTTCTAAACCTAACTCTACTGCAAAGTTCCAAGTTTGAAGCCGATCGGATCTATATTGTTGGAGTTCGGAGCAGCCTTGTGTGAGTTCAGTAGCTGGATGGGTGACCGTTGGCTTGATAACTTTCGAACGAAAGGAGGTAGGGACTTGCAATTTTCAGGGTAGGTTGTACATCTCAATGGGAGAGATGAGTTCGTTTTTGGGCATAATCGGTCCATCAGTTTCGGAGTTATACCCACCTGGAATATTATTTCCTCGATAATTCAAAAAATATATTGACTTGATCGAATTGAAGCTTGGTAACTATGTAGTTGTAGAATATCAACATAAAGTAGTGTGTAAAATTTTGTGAGAACCGTACCCTTAGAAAATTTTTCAAAATTACGAAAAAAAATTGGTTCAAGCACTGACGTGAAGTCAGGAGGTTTTGCGCGTATGTTCTATTGTCCATATTGTCCATGGACAATAGAACATACGCGCAAAAGCTTCTGACTTCACGTCAGTGCTGGAACCAATTTTTTCAAATATTTTTCTAATAGCTTAAAAACTGACTAATAATAGATTATCTCTTCGTATTAAATCCAGGAATTCACACGTTCCTTCTTGTTTATTTTCGTGATGATATATCAAAAATACAATATTATTAATCACGGTTTGTGTTTGACTCATATCAGAGGTTGTTGTCATATGTCGACCTGGTATCACAACAACACGAATCTCTTAGATATCCGATATTAACATATTTATTCCTATATTATTGGCATTAATATTTTGTTCCGGTGCTGGTAATGCAAAAGGTATTTGATAATTCCAGTAATAACATTCACATTTGCGAATGTAACGATCTCGAAGATGAGACGATTTATATGGGAACGCATTAATTTAGTATTGGCCTTGGTCTACCTCTTCATTAATGATCGATTTTGCAATGGTCACCGGTTTTAAAATGCAGATGTCCGAGGTTTCTGTTCCGCCTAATCGCCCTCACCTGCTACAACTTTGCATTACTGCACGTGATTTCGCTTATTAGTCCATTGAAAAGTTACATTTGTGCAATTGTCGCAATTTTATTCCTTAGATAGCAAGAGAGGATCAGTTTAAAGTTAAATTCAAGTTTGTGGGGTTGCAACCCTTGTCTCACAGGCGCCATCTTGGAAAAAGGGGTCCAAATGGTTTTTATGTTTTCTCTGACGAACTACATGTCTCACGAAAAAAAAGAATTTATAATTGTTGATGATGATTTCAGAACTATGTTATTAATACTTGCTAGTTTTTGACAGGTAGTAGGTCTAGGGTAGAATAAAACCAACTCTTCAAACTACCCTAGACCTACTACCTGTCAAAAACTAGCAAGTATTTATAATTATTGTTGCAAATAAGATTATCTACAACTTTTGTCAAGTAACTTTTAGTCGTAGAAACAAAAATAAAAAATTTATAAGTGAAAATCCACGAAAATTTGAGAAAAAAATTTCTATTGGCCGATATAACTTTTTGGCGCCCTTGTTCCTCGGAACAGAGGGCTTATCAATTTGCCCAAATGACTGTAATTTTCGAATTTTTGGCTGAAAATGGTCTTAAACGATTTTTTCGACTCACTGATCAAGAATCCATGGTCAAAATCCATTCTGTCGGCCGTTAACACGATAACTCTCGAACGGAATGAGATAGACAGTTGAAATTTTCATAGTAGGTTTAGGAGATAAATATCTCGGTTAAGCTCGTTATTGGGCAAAATCGGCCAGATGGTTTCGGAGTAACAAAAACAAAAATTTTTTACATTACAAATTTTAAATTCAATTTTTATTTAGATGCAGTCTCATCAAAAGAATTCACTGATGTAATTCTCAACTCTAACAAACTAATACTTTCGGAGATATGATTTTTCAAAATTTCAATAATTATTCTCAATTCTATATGATTTCATAGAATAGGTACTCTAATTATAATTTCCTGATGTATATAAATCCAACATGAGATGAGTTATAGACCTACGTTTTGAATTTAATTACGAAAATTTTTGAGAATTGACGCACATAAAGCCTTGTAGACAGGAGCTTTGGCGCTCTTGTTCAAACTTTGACAAATCACCCCGAAAGTATTGGTTTCTCCGAGTTGGGAATGATATCAATGGATTCTTATTCAATTTATTTTATTTTATGATGCAGTTCCATCATGAGATTCCATTGATATCATTCCCAACTCTGAGAAACCAATACTTTCGGAGATATAATTTGTCAAAGTTAGAACAAGATCACCAAAGCTCCTGTCCACAGGGCTTTCCCACATTTATTTCCAATCATTTCCAAAAAAAAAGGCATCAGACCATTTATATAGATGGTGTTTTAAGGAACTATTTTCATTATAAACTTTTTGAAACATATTCATTAGTTAAGGCTTTATAGCGCTGCGAAATTAATACTATTCTTCAGTATTCATAAATATTAAATTTTCCATAATTTTTTATCATCTTTTCAGTTTCTGGCGCTCTTGCTCCTCGGAACAAAGTGCTTATCAATTTACCAAATGTCTGTAATTTTCGAAATTTTGGCTGAAAATGATCTTAAACGTTTTGGTTCGACTCACTGAGCAAGAATTCGTGGTCAAAATCGATTCTGTCTGGCCGTCTGTTAACACGATAACTCTCGAACGGAATTAGTTAGAGAGTTGAAATGTTTAGAGTACGTTTGGGAGATTAATATCTCGGTTAAGTTCATTATTAGGCAAACTCGGCCAGGTGGTTTCGGAGTAACGAAAAACAATTTTTTTTCACATTAAAAATTTCAAATTCAATTTTTCTTAAGATGCAGTATCATCATAAGAATCCATTGATATCACTTTCAACTCTAATAAGCTACTACTTTCGCAGATATGACATACATGTCATCTTAGACTATCTATTACGTATATTGTGTAACCCAGGATCGAGTAGACCATCATCAGCTGTTTGCAGGTTCTCGCAAATTATCGCGTTCACGCTGACTGTTTCCGAACGCGGCAGTCAGCGCTTAGCACCGAGGTAGAATTTACATAACATTATTTTTTATTTTTTTATAATTCGTACTTTGAAAATATGTTGTGTTGGAAAACAAGGTTCCGAATTTGTGAATATATACTTGACTGTTTTGATACCATAAATAATATTGACTTGTTGCATATTGAATAACTTATGTATAAATTTTGTAGATGATGTTTCAGAAGATTTAGAATTGGATCATTTTAATGATGTAGTTTATGAAGACAATACGAAAGAACCACATATTGGAATCATAAAAAAAAATTACTTTTCGTTGACCACCGCATAAATACCGTTCACTTCCTTAAATAGTGAGACATGTTCCCATATACAGTATTTTCATAGTGTTGCTAGCAAAAATATGCTAAAATATTGATTTACATGTGTATCAAATATTTTATCTTGACTTAAGGTTCATAATACAGAATGAATGTGTTAGTGGTATGAACTATTAAATTATGAAAAGAGATAAGTTTTCAAATAAAGAAAAACAAGAACATAAAATACATAATTTATTTTTCAAAGAAATGAAATGAACTATTAAAATAATTTGGTCGTCAGTCTATACTTATTCAAATATCAGAAATAAATGTGCAATCTGCTATGATTGTCTTGCTCTAGACATTTCCATGATACTTTTTTAGGTATTTCAAGTTGTGAAAACTATGCACTGAGTGTAAGTTGCAACAACCCTTTCCACGAGGTTGAATCATTGTAGATTGCTAATTTAATCTTGATAAATGAACTATTATTTGACACTAATTTCTTTTATGATGCAGTTCTATCATAAGAATCAATTGATACCATTCCCAACTCTGAGAAACCATTACTTTCGGAGTTATAATTTGTCAAACTTTGAACATGAACATGAGATAATCTTTATAATTATTGATAATGCAATATTGTTATTAATGAATTATTGACTAAAAATAAATAAGTAAATTGGGTGCATACAAAGATCTCATACCATCATGTTTTTGCGCGCTTGTGCCACCAGGACCAGGAAAAAAATTATCAAAAAATATTATTTATGTCCCGATAACCTGAGAACGGAAATAGATAGCGATTTGAAATTTTCGGGTAAGGTTGTGCATCTGAATGGGACATTTGAGTTTGTTTATAGGCATAATCTGCCAAGTATCCAATTCAGGAGTATGAACAATAAAACATACGCGCAAAAGTTCCTGACTTCACGTCAGTGTTTGAACCAATTTTTTAATGAATTGCGTTTTATATCCATGGTTTGGCACAAATAATACGACGTTGATCCAAAGCCAACACATGTGCAAGCGTTAACTTTCAGTGGAACTTTCGATACAAGGATAATGACTTTGGGATATAATAATATCTTTGAGTTATTGTCCAGAAGCATTTTCAATAGATTCATTGTTAGATTCTGGACGCGTAAAATTTAAACGATTAGATTGGATTTAAGTAAATCGTTATAATGCTGATCGAATCAGCTGTGATAATTTAAATGAGAAGACTGAATTTAAAAATTTCGTAATTATTATGAAGCCGATCAAATCAGCTATATGAATTATATAAAAACTTTATAGAGCGCGTAAAGAACTGAAATGAGCCATCGATTGTGGAAAAGTTTCATAGGTTTGAAACGGACATTTGTTAGAGTTGCGGAGTTTGGAAAAAACTGAGTTCTAGCTGTCGACTTCATGTGAATATTGTGTAAAAAATAACAAGAATGATTTATACTGATAAATTATAAAAAAAAAAAGGTTCAAGCCCTGTGGACAGGAGCTTTCTGGCGCTCTAGTTCAAACAGACAAATTATATCTCCGAAAGTATTGGTTTCTCAGAGTTGGGAATTAAATCAATGTATTCTTATGAAAAAACTACATCATAAAGGAAATTAAATTCAAATAACAGTTTATTTATCAAGATTAAATGAGCAATCTGAGAATGAGAACTGCCCCATGGAAGAAATCAAATTAAAATAGCTGAAATGAATTTGACTCCTTCATATAGAACAGGATGAAATGTACGAGTTTGAACACAGATCATATAATAAAGCTTAGATAGAATAATTATAGCATTCTGTGAAAACATAGAAGTACGTACGATTCATTATTGAAATTTAGAAAAATCATATTTCCGAAAGTATTAGCTTGTTGGAATTTAAAATGATATCGATGGATTTTAATGATGAAACTGCATCTTAAATAAAAATTACAGACATTTGGGCAAATTGATTAGCACTCAGTTCCGAGGAACTAGAGCGTCAAAAAGTCCTGCCTTCTCTCGTTCCGAAACCGAAAACCCGACAGCGTAGACACACCGGCTATCGGGCTCCTCGTACGATCTTATCGATCTCCGGTATTAGAATAAAACTTCGCTACTTACCTGGGATATATATTCTTAATTTTCACTTTTCGACATAAAATTGCCACATGGGGGTTTATTTGACTTTTTTTACCCTTGTCTCTCTAAGTCGATTTTGACGTTTCTCGAACCAACTATTAGCAAGAGACTGTCATATCTCAAATAAGTTGACATTATGACAATTCATACATAGAATAATTATATAATTCTTTGAAAACGTAAAAATACGATTTTTTATTGAACTTTTGAAAAATCATTCTCGAAAGTATTAGCTTGTTAGAGTTAAAAATGATATCATTGGATTCTTATGATAAAACTGCTTATTGAAAAAAATTTAATTTGGAATTTGTTTTGTAAAAAAAAATTTTTTTTTTTTGTTACTCCGAAACCATCTGTCCGATTTTGCCCAATAACGAACATAGCCGAGATATTTATCTGCCAAACCTATTCTGAAAATTTCAACTCTCTAGCTCATTCCGTTCGAGAGTTATCGTGCCTACGGCCGGCCGGACAGAATGAATTTCGACCACGGATTCTTGATCAGTGAGCCGAACCAAATCGTTTAAGACCATTTTCATCGAAAAATTCGAAAATTACAGACATTTGGGCAAATTGATAAGCACTCAGTTCCGAGGAACTAGAGCGCCAAAAATACTGCAAACTTTACAAAAAGCTTCAATTTTTTTATTTTACATTCCATTACTATTCGAGGACCACTAGCAATAAAACATTGTGGTAAAAAACAGAGATGTGAACCATATCGTACTCCGTGGAACTTGAGGATTTCCTTGATCAGGATATAAATTTGCCAAAGTTGGAACGACATCATTTTGAAGTAGGGCTAAATAATAATCGCCATTCAAATTGTCCTCAATGAAAAAGGGGACTATGATATGGTGTCAAACATTTCCTGCCCACACATTAAACTTTTGAGGGAATTGCGTGTGTACCTCTCTCATCCAGTGAGGATTTTCGGTAGACCAGTAGTGGCAATTTTTACGATTAGCATGGCCGTTGAGAGAAAAAGTGCATTCATCAGAAAATAAAACATCTACTAATTGGATAATATTGTTATCCAAGATGTCCATCATTTGTTCAAGAAAAATAAGTTCTCCCAGGGTAGGTATCATTTTATACGGATGCATTTTATTTTGTGTTAATATATTCAGAATCGATGTATGGATCTCATTAAATGTTGTGGAGGCATCTCTACTCGATTTATGTGGATTTTCTTCGAAGTCAAGCATCACATCTAATTTTAAATTCTCACACAGTGTATTAGCAGCTGCTTTTTTATTCTGCCTTACATGCCCAAATTCGCGAAACTGCTTCTCTAATTCACTTATTGTCCCTTGGGTTATACACGGCAAATTCGGAAATTTCTCATGAAACAATCGACTTACTTCTTTTTGTGTTCCGTAGCCAATTATTTGTAAAATTTTTATTGTGTTAATTTCCGTTAATCGAACCATTATTCAAAATTGAAGTTAATGAAATTCATACATAAATTAGACAATTTATAAACTACAACTTATCAGCTCAAAACAATTTGCAAAGGCGTTCTAAATGAATTAACATTGCCGCAGAAAGTGTTTTACGTAGTTTTCATGATACCATCTGGAAAACACAATGTTATGGTTTTTTCCTCATTTTCTTAATATTTTAATGGCAAAAAAGTTTAGTATTATTGTAATAAGATTTGGGAATATTAAAATGAATCTCGGTAATCACATGATTTGATTTTTTTCCATTTTGCGTTTAGCAATAAACATGAAAGTGATAACATTTCTGAATAGGGAATGACGTGACCTTTCAAACGATGTATCACAAGTCCATACTTCGTATTTGAAAAATTGGGGGTTGTACCTGTCTCTCAAGGGGAGTTGTAAGTAGGGTCTGCATTTTTACGAAGAAGAATGACAATTTAAAATTGACGTGTTTCGGGATTTTCCATAAATATGTACAGTAACCAAGATAATGAATTAATTGTTTGGCTTTTCCACACTGTATATGTTAGCAACATTGTATTACATGTTGAAGTGTTTTCTATACTTTAATAATTTTTCAATATTTCCATATTTATATGGAATAATATTAATTGTTTATATAATTCCCTAACCAAAATATATTTATACAGATGTAATACTACTGCAGCATTAACGTTCATCGTGATAATTACTTAATGAATATAAATTAAACAATTCAATAACAGTGATGAAAAAATCATTATCATTTCCTCAGTTGATATGAAAAAGTGTTTAATCAATTATGTTGTTACATACTATATAGATATTTATGAAGAAAAAATTATAGTCTCAAAACAATTTAAGAATTGAAGGTGTGAGAAACGTTTGTTAATCAATTTCGTTATCTGTCTGTTGAATAATTGGAACTTTAATGATTCCAGAACTGTGATAAGAACCAGCTGTGACTCCGGTTATAGCACATATTAAATTTTAATTTCAAAATTGTTTCTTATCGAAAATTGTATTTTACATAATGATCAGTGATCAGAAGTTATCAGTTGTTTTAATGAATATCAATTCGAGTTATATGCAATTCTGAATCAAAATAAATTTGGACATTTTTCAATTAAATAATTTGTGCATTAATGTAGGTATTAGGGTGATTCATTTCCCCAAAATTTATTTTTTTTTTGGTGCTCATGAAAAATATTAATCTACACATAGAAAAAAAAATTCTCACCAAGTTTGAGCTCTTAATATTAATTTTAAGTACTTACAATTTAAATTTAAAGTTTTACCATTTAAAATGCATGTAAAAAAATCTTTTTTTTTTCAAATTTTTAATGCTTACCCGGCTTTTACAATATTGCAAATGGGTTTGATGGACCTTGTGGGGAATTTCATGCTCTTCAAAATTGCCTTAGAGTTTTTTTGTATAACTCGCTCCGGTTCACCAGTAGAAGTCGTCAAGTACAGTTTTTGATAAAAATATATTTTTTTCTAATTTTTTGTTCAAACCGCCAAAAGTAGGAAGAAAAAAAGACCGACTCATAAAATAAAAGTTATCCAACCAATATTCAATTAATTTACAGACATTCTTATACCGGAAAATGTAAGAAATTGATAAATATTAACTCATAATGTTATTTAGATTAATTTTTTTTATTTATTACCATTATATTTCTCTATACTAAGAAGTTTAAAAATAAGTATGATTTTTTACTCACAATGAATACAAAAACATGAATTTATAAAAAAGCAACAACAATTTAATCAAAATATACAGAAGGTTACGTTATTATGTAACATACTTCAAATGTAATAAACATCTAAATAGTTATAAATAACAAGTTCACAAATTTCAAATAACTAATAAAGTTATTGAAATCACATCAAGATTTTAAAGCTGAATAAAGCTTTTTTTGGCGCACGTTGGAAATTTTTTTCTACATTGTTGAACCATTAATAATAAATATTGTTTCTGATCTTCATCATATGTCCCAAACTCGTTAAAATTTTCAACGAGTGCAACACATCGTTCAGCAGTGTCATTAACAACACGTAATTTTTTGAAAGTTTCGCAGCAAGTAATGTATTCTTGATCCGTTTCCCAGAAATCAGGGTCGATGTCTAAAAATTCACACGTCAAATTTAACTTATTGAAAATAGTGAGAGATTCTTGACTCACAAAATCACTTATACTTTTAGACGCCATTATTTCAAGCTTTTTGCTGTCTAAAGTAAATCGAGGATATTTACTAGTGCTCGATTTTTTGTTTTTAATAGAATCAACTATTTTCAATTTTTCTTCTCGGGATAGAGAAATATAATGGTAATAAATAAAAAAAATTAATCTAAATAACATTATGAGTTAATATTGATCAATTTCTTACATTTTCCGGTATAAGAATGGCTGTAAATTAATTGAATATTGGTTGGATAACTTTTATTTTATGAGTCGGTCCTTTTTTCTTCCTACTTTTGGCGGTTTGCTCAAAAAATTAGAAAAAAATATATTTTCATCAAAAACTGTACTTGACGACTTCTACTGGTGAACCGGAGCGAGTTATACAAAAAAACTCTAAGGCAATTTTGAAGAGCATGAAATTCCTCACAAGGTCCATCAAACCCATTTGCAATATTGCAAAAGCCGGGTAAGCATTAAAAAGTTGAAAAAAAAAAGATTTTTTTACATGCATTTTAAATGGTAAAACTTTAAATTTAAATTGTAAGTACTTAAAATTAATATTAAGAGCTCAAACTTGGTGAGAATTTTTTTTTCTATGTGTAGATTAATATTTTGCATGAGCACCGAAAAAAAAAAACATTTTTGGGGAAATGAATCACCCTAGTAGGTATATTATATTTTTTCGCCATTTATGCTCGACAAATTCTCTTGCACTTCGTGCGTTTCTCATTTGTTACGTATTTGAACGAATAAACTATTACAGTTATTACTTTTGGAAAATATCCACTAGCCCTAAGGTTTTCTTTCATGAATTAAAATTAGATTTTGTTCTTTTTAGAATGAGTGAATTAAAGATAATGAACTAATAGATTTTGTATACACTTATATCGTAACATACTTCCGTAGAACGGTTAGATTCAATCGTACCATTCGGAAATAGTTGACCATCAGCTAATAAAATGGAAAAAACTTTCCAAACTTACTTAAGACAGTCTATAAAGGTAAATATCTTAAAAACGACAAGGTCGATATTTATGAAACTTTGCAGGCAAGTACCATGACGTATAATGCATCTGATGACATATTTTTTGGCGCTCTTGTTCCTTGGAACTAAGTGCTTAAATCAATTTGCCCGAATGTTAAGTTTTCGAATTTTTGGATGAAAATGGTCTTAAACGATTTGGTTCGACTCATTGATCAAGAATCCGTGCTCAAAATCGACTCTGTCCGACCGTCCGTCCGTCCAGCCGTTAACATGCACGATAATTCTTGAACGGAAAGAGCTAGACAGTTGAAACTCTCCGAGTGGGTTGGGGAGATGAATATCTCAGTTGAGTTTGTTATTGGGCAAAATCAGCCAGAAGGGTTCGGAGTAACGAATAAATTTTTTTTTTGCATAGCAAATTTCAAATTCTTTTTTTCAGGTTGCTGTGTTATCATAAGAATCCATTGAAATCATCTTCAACTAGGACAAGCTAATATTTTCGGAGATATGATTTTTCAAAATTTCAATATTAAACCGTAGTTCTATGATTTCACAGAATGCTGTGATCAAAAATTAACGTCCGTCTTTGTATCTATGAACACATATATCAATGATCTATGTTCATACATGTCCTCTTATCCACCGATAATTGACATGTCGTATTTATTGCTGGTTCTATTCAAATTCGTTAATATATTCGTCATTATATAAAATACCTCCTGTTCTAGAAAACAAAGTATGATTGAATGCAAAATAACCAATGAAATATCCTCAGCTATCTTAGAATTATGAGGATTATAGGATATTATAATTTTTGGGTGATAATATAATGCCCTTGAACAATCCATATGATGATGGAATTATATACTTCGGTAAGTTAATCAAATTGGGTTTAGAATATCTCCAAAAAAAATACCTGGAATATTGGCTTGGTTTCAATTGATGTAATATAATTTTCAGAGTAGCTTTGAGGAATGAATATCTGTGATAAGTTCGTTATTGGGTAGAATCGGTATGGTGGTTTCGGATTAATAATTTTTGGCACACTTGTTTCTGAATTTAATTTCTTTAATGATGCAGTTCTTTCCTAAGAATCCATTGATAATATCATTCCAAACTCTAAGAAACCAACACTTTCGGCGATATGATTTGTCAAACAAGAGTGCAAAGATCCCGTCCACAGGGCTTTCCCACATTTTTCATACTACTGTACTTCCAGTTATACCCTCAACCTCCCACTTGGACACTTAATCGAATTTACCATGGTAAATTCGATTAAGAGTGTCCAATACAGGAGAACGGACAATAGAATTCACCATGGTAAATTCGATTAAGAGTGTCCAATACAGGAGAATGGACAATAGAATATACCCGCAAAAGCTCCTGACTTCACATCAATGCTTGAACCAATTTTTCAAGATACTAAAGCAAAAGCTTCAAACGGAAAGTGATAACGACTTGCAATTTCGTTAATGGTCATAATCGACAAAACGGTTTCGGAGTTAGCTATCTGAAATATAAATGTTATATCCTCAATAACTCAAAAAATACAAATCCGATCCAGTTTAAACTTCACAAATACTTGTAGAATGCCGACGCAATAATTTTTGAGAAATTTCGTGTGGACGTATCACTAGAACATTTTTTTTTAATATTTTTAAAAAAATTAAATTAAAAATATTTATCAAACAAAATCTAGTACTCGATTGAAAACAGACGGCTTGAAGGTTCATGAAGTATTTTGTGAGGGTGTGTGAGACGTGATTGGACAGAAGAACATGGGCGCCAAAGCTCCTTACTTCATGTCAGTGCTTCTAAAGAATTTTTAATGCGTGAATACATAAGTCCATGTATTATTCCACTAATATTTTACATTTGATTAGATTAATATATTAATAAGATGTAATACATACCTATGTACTAGTTACCCCTTTAGTTTTTAGTTGTTCTTCTTCAATATTTTATATTTAAACAGTATGAATTTTTCTTAGAACAATTAGTAATTGGTTTCGAAATCCAGGGGGGGGGGGTGGTCAGATGCCCCCACCTCTTGCTAGTGCCCATGAGCGTATTGTCATCATCCAATCACGAACTGTTTAGATAAACACACCTTTATTTCCGTAGAATAATAATTAGTCAATCATAATTTCTAGAAATATATAAATTGAGTGGTGCTAGCTCTGAGATACTGAAATAATTGAATTTCTGGTGAAAATCAAAGGAAAACAACCACAATTCTTATCTCAGCATAATATGACAAATCAGAAATTCATATTGAAATTAATCAACACCTACTCATTGAATCATCCATTAGCTGTGAAATGGAAAGTTCGGAAACGTAATTTTTCCGAATTGCTTCATGCCATTAAGATTCAATTAAGTGAATATAAGAGCTGTAGTATAGTTATAATGATTAGTGAACATCTACTTAACTCGAATTCGCAAATTTTGTCTCTGGCACGCGAAGTGTTGAACATTAGTTGTGACCCGCTTATACGTTGTAGTTGGAAATATGTAGGTATTATCTGTTCAAAATTTTAAAGGAATTAAGTGAGTTATTTGGGGCTTAAGAACTGACTAAAGGTTAGTCTTGAGGTTAGTACAGGGAAAATTTGTTTGTAAAAAATTTCACTGAGTCGTAATGTTATCTATAGATATTTTGTTCATCAATGGAATATCTTACTTCCAATCCCTCTCACCAGAAATAATTGCCTATCATATACTCCCCGCCTTACATTAGTTTGAGGTATGATAAAACCTTGTTATGTAGAAGTTTACACTCTTTTTGCGCGCATGTTCTAGGGAACAGCGTGCTATTTTACCTAAATGCCATGAATTGTCTCAAACTATTAGGTTTGACTCACTGATGATTCGTTGTGAAATTCGATTCTGTCCGGCCGGCCGTTGCCTCGATAACTTAAGAACGGAAAAAGGTGGCGCCTTGAAATTTTCAGGCTCGGTTGCGCATCCGAATGCGACGGTTACGTTCGTTAATGGGCATAATCGGCCGAACGGTTTCGGAGTAAAATTTTGTTTTCCCAATAACTCCAACAATATTAATCCGATCGAATTGAAACTCGATAACTAGTTGTAGAATGCCAGCACAAAGAATTCTGCGAAATTTGGTGAGAATCGTATCACTAGAAAAATTTAAGGAAATATTCTGTATCTCAAAAACTATCCGTCCGATATCGCTGAGAGACTTGATTCTAAGTTCTAACTTTGAACACGATCAGATTTATATTATTGGAGATATTGAAAAAATATTGGAAGCCGGATAGCCTTGGGCGAGTTCAGCAGATGGATGGGTGACCTTTGCTACAATAAATTTCGAACGGAAAAAGATAGCGATCTGAATTGGACAGTTAAGTTAATGGGCATAATCCGCCAAACGGTTTCGGAGTTATAGCCATATGAATTTTTGTTGTAATTTCCGAAATAACTCAAAAAATACGAATCCGATCCAATTGCTAAGTACGTCTAGAATGCCGACTCACAAATTTTTCAAAATTTCGTGAGGATCGTATCATCCTCCTCTCGAAAAGAAATAACAAATTTCTTCTTAAAAAAATTTATAAATTGATACATATTCCACACAAACCTTCAAGCTTTTCCCAATATATTCAAAAATACAGTTCCAACCTAATTGAAATCTAGTAATCGGTCGAAAACGAACAGGTTGAAGGTTCATGCAATATTTCGTGAGACGTGAACAGAAGAACATGCACGCAAAAGCTCCCGTCCGTGTATTTCAAGAATTTTTTTTATTTTTACTTGAATGAATTTTATTTTCTTATTTTTAAACGATTTATTATTTGAAAAATACTGTCAGTGATACTGTCAGATTTTCTGGTAGTTACACAATTACCTACCTATATGTTGAAAGCACACATTTTTTTTGAATCATGACTTCCCAATATCCGTCCAATAATGAACTCCTTCAATACGAATTAAATTAATAATTTTCAATACCAGTTCTTTGTCATAATACTAATATACAAAGATTCATATTTTATATTTCAACATTTCCTTAAAAAAAAAAACTATCGAATACGAAGCAGTGCAGAAAATCACAAGAGAATACAGAAATGACCTTGGAAGTATTCGATCAAGGTGAAGTGTTGTACATCGGTAACATTAATTAAAGACCATCAACATAATCTTGATACAATCTAACCAAATATTATGATGGGATGCGACGTTTTCAATGTCAACTTCTTTCACCAAAATACCTGATCA
The DNA here is from genome assembly GCA_937662695.2 of Halyzia sedecimguttata. Taxonomy (NCBI): domain Eukaryota; kingdom Metazoa; phylum Arthropoda; class Insecta; order Coleoptera; family Coccinellidae; genus Halyzia; species Halyzia sedecimguttata. The sequence goes on along the minus strand of OW569415.2, from coordinate 63,479,910 downwards.
TAAAGATGTATACCTATTTCATCTCGGTCAATGGTGATGATTGAAAGTCACGTGACGTAACATAAAATGCAGTCCTCTGATGTCTGCACGATGTCATGGAGAAAGTAGGGGATTCTATGTCCCGGGGATATCAGATCAACCGTATTTGTTCGATCGTAGAGGATATTTTGCCATTATTTTCCTGTATTACTAGTTTAATCTGAACATGAACTGGAAATAAACAGGGGGTTTAATTGGGAAACGGAAATATTTAAACAGCGAAAGGACATTGAGGTGAATTTTCAGATTTTTGGATATCTAACTTTGCTGATAACAGAGTTTGACTTAAGTCAAAGTTTGATTAAATAGATAATTTATGAGATATTAAGAAAACAAAATGTAAATGTACATATTGCCGGACTATTGACGAATTTAATCCTTGATATGAGCTTGAAACCTTCCTTGCAAATATCAAGTGTTTGAATTATTTTTTGCGTGCATGTTCTGGGGAACATCGCGTTATCATTTTACCCAAATGTCTGTAACTTTCGAATTTTTTGCCGAACATGCTCTCAAACGATTAGCTTCGCCTCACTGATGAAGAAGTCGAGGTCAAATTTTATTCTGTCCGGCCGTTCGGCCATCCGGACGGCTGTTGCCACAATAACTTGAGAACAGGTTTAAGATAGCGATTTGAAATTTTTAGGGTAGGTGGCGCGTCCAAATACGACGGACAAGTTCGTGAATGGGCATAATAGGCCCAACGGTTTCCGGGTAACCATATTGTCACCAAAACAGATCCAATACGGATCCGATCGAATTGAAACTTGGTAGCTAGTTGTAGAATACTGACACAAAGACGTTTGAGAAACTTTGTGAGAATCATATCACTAGAAAATAAAAAAAAAATTATTAAAAGATATTATTTATGTTACGATAACCTGAGGATGGAAAGAGATAGCGACTTGCAATTTTTAGCGTAGGTTTGTGCATTTGAATGCTACATTTGAGTTCTTTAATTGGCAAAATCGGCCAATCAGTTTTGAAGTTATACCCATGTGAAATTTGGGGTTAGTTACTCAATAACTCGAAAAATAAGAATCCGATCAAAATTAAACTTAGTTGTAGAATGGCGACGAAAAAAATCCTATAAAATTTCGTGAGGATCGCATCACTAAAAAAATTGAAAAAATCATTGAAAATGATTGAAAAACATTCTAATTATCAGAAACTTTGCGATAGCCTTCAAATCCTCACTCTACTGACAAGTTCCAATTTTGAACATGATCGGATCTATATTGTTGGGGATCCGAGCAGCCTTGTCTGAGTTCAATAGCTGGATGGGTGACCGTTGCCTCGATAATTTTCAAATGAAAAGAGATAGGGACTTGCAATTTTCAGGATAGGTTGCAAATGCATTTGCAACGAAATTAACTCTCCCCGAGTTAATTTCGTTGTTGGGCATAATCGGCCCAATCTGGAATATTATTTTCTCGATAACTCAACAAATACTGACCCGACCGAATTGAAGCTTGGTAACTAGAAGTAGAATATCAACATGAAGACGTGTGTGAAATTTTGTGAGGACCGTAGGTACCACTAGAAAATTTTGAAAAAATTACGGAAAAATATTATATATCTTATGATTGCTTGAGAACGGAAAGAGATAGCGACTTTTCAGGGTAGGTTGCGCATCCAAATGCGATATTTGATTTCGTTGATTGGCATAATCGGCCCAACGGTTATACTCATCTAAAATTTTGTTGTTATTTCCTCTATAACTCAAAATGTACAAATCTGCTCCAATTAAAACTTGTAGAATGCCGACCCACTAATTTTCTCGGAATTTCATGAATATCGTATCCTGGAATTACTTGAGGCAAAATATTTTTTTCTTATTTCAATTCCAATAAAATACATGTCAGAATTAAAAATTCTTTGATAATAGAAGATCGTCTCGTTACCAAAGTATGTCATTAAAATGGTATGAAATGTATTCATATATTATAAAAGCTGAGAAACCGATATATATATATATCATATATCGCTGCTAAATTCGAAGAAGAGTGTGGGTAGACAATAGAACATGCGCGCAAAAGCTCCAGACTTAACGTCAGTGCTTGAACCAATTTTTTTGGGCGTATGTTCTAGGGGAACATCGTCCTATCATTTCGTCCAAATGTCTGTAATTTTCGAATTTCGAGCTGAAAATTGGCTAATAGACTAATTCGGACTCCCTGATTACGAATCCGGTGTCAGATTTTTGGGTGCCGTACGGCCGGCCGGCCGGCCGTAGGCACGATAACAGGAGCACCGAAGGTCCTATCGACTTCAAACTTTCAGGGTAGGTTTCTGATCAAAATGCGACGGTTAAGTTCGTTAACGGGCAAAATCGGCCGGACGGTTTAGGAGTTATAGACATTTAAAATTTTGAGGTTATTTCCCTGAAATTTCAGGAACTAAAGAAGATGTTGAATCGAAACTTGGTAGTCAGTTCGAGGATATAAACGCGCAACTTTTGGCAAAATTCTGTTATGATCAAAATGTTGGTAATTTTTAAAAAAATATTTCTTTTAATTTTTTCGAAAAAAAAATTTTTTTTTCGTGAACTATTCATCAGATTGCAACAAAAACTTGTACTAACGTCAATTGTAGTATTTTGCAACATTGTGCAAAATTTTGGCTCTATACGATTTCAATTTCTGGAGATATAAGACAAAATGTGTCAAATTTCCTGGGTCTCTCTCAGTATTTTCATCGATTATTCTATGAACCCTTTGAATTCCACCGAAAACAAATTCAAAGACGTAAACATAAAGAATCAAGTCATAGTTTAGACGTCGAAAGAAGGACGATGTTGATCGACTTGAAAAGGTACCTATTTCAAGAAATGCAATAATGAAATGCTTAATTTTTTTTATGGTCACAGAAAATCGTCACAAAAATCTATTTACCTCATTTGACGGCTGTTTGTCAAATCAATTAATTCCAATAATTGATGTCAGATTTCCTACATACCAAGTTCAAACACATTTTATTATATGGAAAACACTTATTATGATCACGTTCTACAGGAATTGATACTAAATAGAAGCTAGATGAAGATTATTGTAATGGAAAATTTGTGTTCCAGAATAATATTAAGGTATTCAACATGATACTGCTTTTTTTCTTTACTGGTCAGTACGGGCCACAAGGAAGATGAACATGCGCCCAATAGCTCCTGTCCACAGGGCTTGAACCAATTTTTTTTTAACTTTGAGTTGAGCTTACAAAGGTTCGGCAGGCCTGTCGGAAATCAATTTGACCAGAAATTCTTTATCATCATGCACAATTACTCGTTTAAGACCCTTTTTGACAGAAAATTCCCTAAATACACATATTTGGGCGGAACGATATTGCCTTAGTATGAGCTTAGAAAAATTCTTAACAAGCACTGACGTGAAGCCTGGAGCTTTTGCGCGCTTGTTCTATTATCTATTCTCGCTGTACACACCCTCGTGAAATACTGCATGAAATTGAGTATGAATAAAGGAAGTTTAACACGTGAAACAATGTATTTGGCATCAACTGAATTTGAATTTCAAAATTAATTAATTCCAAAAATACGAAAACGATCGATTTGAAATCCGGCAATATATTGTAAAATGGCCGTTTGAAGGTGTGTGTGGAGTTTGAACGATAGTTTCTAAAATATAAAATTTTTGATGAAAAATTTTTTCCTTTTTTTCGTGAAAAAAAATTATAATTTTTTGTTCTAGGTATCAGATCCTCACGAAATTTTGTAGAATATTGCGGGTCAACTTTCAACAACAAATAACCAAATTTCAATATGATTGGATATGTATTTTTCGAGTTATTGAGAATATAATAACAAAAATAAGGATGGGTATAACTCCGGAACCAACTGGTCGATTCTGCAACTAACCTACTTAACCTTTCATTTTGATGCGCAAATTATCCTGAAAATTACTATCTATTTCCGTTCAAAAGTTATCGTGGAAACGGCTTGCTGGACGGGATCTAATTTGATCTCGAATTCTTCCTCAGCGAGTCGAACTTAATCATTTGAGATCATTTTCGGCAAAAAATTCGAAAATTACAGACATTTGGTAAATGATAGCACGCTATTCCCAAGAACTTCCTATCTAACACTGATTAGAGGAAAAGGCTTCAAAGAAAGATGTGTCTTGCAAAAGCAGATGATGTCCGGGGTATCTAGCTCTTATAGAAAATGTCATGCAATTATAGAAATTATTCACCCAACCATATGAATGAAGTTATGAGTTAATGCGTGAGGTAAGATTAGATTGCCAAATTCCTCAGGAAAACAAGTAGATTATTAAATAAATCCTTCTATCAAACCAGAATATGTAGAATGTTTAGAGGAAGTAACAATGTTGAAATTAATTCCTTTCTCGTTCTGAACATACTATATTATCGATAATATCATTCATAAAATTAATAATAGTACATATTGTGTTTGTTTCAAAATTGAATACTAATTGAATATATTTTTTATACGTTTAACATTATTCAACTTGGAGAATCCTAAATCAAGATCACGATTAAATAAATGATCGAAAGGTCGGCAATTCATTAAGAATTGTTTTTGATCCTGTCCTTCCACTGCAAAAAGTTGATTTCCATAAAGATTGCTAACTCCCAACATTTAATTTCTCAAGCTGAGCTGGATGAACCTTTAGTTCTTTGGAATTCCCGAGATCTTTGATTAGGTACTCTTAGGAAACGATTCACGAAATTTACAATTCAAATTCAGAGATTCTCTCGATGTCTACTCGTTGATTAAGTTATTTTTTTAGGGGATTCCATTCATATACGTTCGTTGAGGAAACTCAAGGAGGAGGTAATGATAAACAAATATAAAAAAGCAACGACGTTTGGTACGCTTGTTCACCTTGATGAGCATTGTACGCTTTGCTGCTGTCTCCTTAGGCACAACACTGTTCATGTTTGAACCAACTGAGAATGATAACCCTACCGTCTGACTACATAATTTCTTTTCTATCCTTCAAATTGGTCAACGTAAACAAGCGCTCCAAACAGTACTGACTGCACGTCAATCCTTTTTATATTTTCTAAGAAAGTTTTTTATATCTATGAATTGTTCTCCTTAAAGATAATGATCTTTTGATATGTCAACTCTTCCAAGGAGACAGGGTACAAGCTATAGAAATATAATCAGATATTATTTCTCATTGTGAATGTAATCATGTGCAACTAACTACCCAGTTTGAATTCTATCAGATCAGTATTTATCCAGACAATGTTAAAACAATATTTTTGAATTTTTTAACTTTTTTTTTTCTTTTGGTGCTCATCCGATCAATACAAAAATTGTAGTTTCGTAAATAAAAAAAAAAGCTGTTACCTATGCTTAGAAAATAATGTACTGCTTAAGTTGATCATCTTTCGGAATCAATACCGTAAATAATATTATTAACAATATTAATTAGAAATAATTAAAAATTAAGCTGATGACGTCTGGAAGACGAAACGTTGAATTAAAAAAAGGTTGATGCCGTTCAGCGGAGAAGGTGGTGCTATAAATGTGCAATTTATTGATAGAGTCTGAAAAAAATGAACCAATTTTATGATTTTGCGAAATTTATCCTGATATCTTCGGAACTACGCGGAATATTTGGTAAGCGGCAAATATGCCGTTGAGAATAGTTTAGCATAAACAAATAAAATTTTCTCCAATTCAACCGAACCCGTATCTCTTACTTCCTAAAAACTCTTGATGGTGGAATTAAAAAAAAATTAAGCCAATAGATCTTACTTAAGAAAGGCAAATTTTGGAATTTTTTTTTCGTTGGTTTTCTTAAGATTGCTGCGTACAGGATACAGGTACAGGATAAAAATTTGTTTGCTTTAGGATTTTCCTGTTGACAATCACCCAAACATTTATTTTTGTACTATCAAAAAATCTTGACATGTATGCATCTCTATTGATGCGTAAAGGTTTACTTTTTTTCACCGAGAAGAAAAGACTTTTTTTCACTGCCAAAATATTACTTTTTGAAGTATTAATTTCAACAGAGTCAATTATTAATTGAATATTCATCATAAAACAATATCATTCATTGGAATAATAATTGACAGTAGAGTTCGAACAATTACTTCCAACAGAAATTCCCGTAGATGTTCCATGTTGCTGCTGATCAGAAACGTTAGATATTACTTGAAGAGTTGATTCTACAAATTTATAAAATATTTTAATCTGTTCGTAAGTATTTATTTTAATATATTTCAGACGATGTAATTTCACATTTGCACAGTTGTACAAAAAATGTTGTTTGTATTTCGCTTATAAAATTCGTGTTTTCATGGCACATTCAAGAGAATTAACATTCTCATATGCCAAAAAACACTCATTTTAAGCACCTAATACAAAAAGGGGGAAAGCCCTGTGGCAGGAGCTTGGGCGCTCTTGTTCAATTTTTGACAAACCATATCTCCGAAAGTATTAGTTTCTCAGAGTTGGGAATGATATCAATGAATTCTTACAATAGAACTGCACCATAAAAGAAATTTGATTCAAATAATAGTTTATTCATCAAAATTAAATGAGCAATCTGCAATGATTTGCCCTCGTGGAATGGGTTGTTGCCACTTACACTCGGTGCATAGTTTTTACAACTCGAAATAGCTACGGAAAGTATAATCGAAATGTCTAGAGCAAGGCTGGAGACAATCATAGCAGATTGTTCATTTATTCCTGATATTTGAATAGATATATGCTGACGAACAAATTATTTTAATACACTGCTCAACAATTGATAGGGATCACTTACTTTTTCTAAATTTATTTCTGAATTATTCGCACCAAGATTATAAATTTAGTCAGATATCAGAGTATTTTCAGTTGATAATATGGTTCACTTGAGAAAAGAATGAAAAAATGGAAAGTTGGAGAGAAAAAAAAGACTTTATTAGGAACACTCAAAATTCTGTGTTTGAATAACATAAAAATTTTATGATGACACCACAAGAAGGCTGAAGTTTCGGTTAAGCTAGTACCTAGTTGGCCCCCCACGAGCTCGTCTCAAGCATTCTACCCTACGAGGCATACTTTCAATCAAACGATTTATAAAATTTTGGGGCAAATTCGTCCAAATATCCCGTAAAGCGTTAGAAAGGTCCTCCAGGTTATTGATCGGTTGTTCTAAGGTTGACAATTGTCTAGACATCTCAGACCAGACATGTTCGATGCAATTCATGTCTGGAGAGCGAGCTGGCCAGTCCATCCTATCAATAGCATGAGTTTCTAGCGCTTCATTAACCAGACGACTACGGTGTGGACGGGCATTATCGTCAATTAAAATGAAATTCTCGCCCAAGGCAGCCGCAAACGGAACAATTATGGGTTCAATAATCATATCGTGATATCTCTGGCTGGTCATTGTGGTGTTCTGCAGAACAACCAACTCTGTGCGTTGGATCAAACAAATGCCTCCCCATACACATATAGAACCTCCGTCAAAAGCTGTTGTGGGTACCATAAACTGTTCTGCATACCTTTGACCTCTTTCCCTCCAAGCAAGAATACGTCCATCGGAGTTGACCAAATGAAATCTAGACTCATCCGTAAATAAACATCGGCTCCAATCTTCAACTGTCCAATTGCGGTGCTCCTCAGCCCATTGCCGTCGATGAACCCGGTGTTCCCTATTCAAACGGGGATGTTGTACCCTCCTACGTGCTCTCAAACCACGAACATGTAGTCGTCGTCTTACAGTCTGGTTCGAAATTAGAACTCCTGTTGCAACTCTCAGTGATCTATTGAGCCGCGACGCCGGGTAAGTGGGATTTCTCCTAGCATTGAGGACCAAAAGACGATCTTGGGCAGCTGTTGTACTGCGCTGCCGACCTCCCCCATGAACATAAGCTACTGAGTCGTTTTGGATGAACCTATTCCAAGCCCGACTCACGACACTTTGCGAAACATTCAACCGCCGGGACACTTCTCGCTGGGACAAACCTTCCTGTATCCACCGTATGATTTGGTCCAGTTGCACAGGAGCCAAACGTCTTCTCGGCATGACTGATAAGCTAATATTGTTCTCATTTCTTCAATTATTGTCACCTTATGTGTTTGAACGAGAGAAAAAAACAGATTTAATAACAAATACCACATTGCTTTTCACTCCACATGTAACAGCCTACAGATAATAATCGATTTTGTGAACAAGAGCCGATGAAGTGAGGAAAAATTTGATATAATCAACTCAAAACATCTTAATTTTTCCTTAGAGAACATATAATGTACAGATATTCACGAGATAACTTGAAAAAAATACAAATGAAGAGAAGTTCATAAGTGATCCCTAGCAATTGTTGATCAGTGTAGTTCAAAATATATCAATAAAATACAATCCTCTTTTCATAATTTAGTAGTTCATACCACTAACACATTCATTCTGTTTTATGAACCTTAACTTGAGAAAGAATATTGGATATACATACATAAATGTAGATCAATATTTCAGCTTTTTTTTGCTAGCAACATTATGAAAATGCTATATATAGGAACATGTCTCACTACTTAAGGAAGTAAAAGATAATATTAACCTCGGTGGTCAACGATCAGTAATTTCTTTTGATTATTCCATTATGTTGTTCTTTCCCATTGCCTTCATAAAATAAATGATTAAAATGATCCAATTCTAAATCTTCTGAAACATCATCCCCAATATTTGCAAATAAATTAATCAATATGCAACATGTCAATATTTTTTTGCTATGAAAACAGTTTTGTATATTATATTCACAAATTCAAGATGTTTCCAAACACAAAATATTTTCAAAGTACGAATTATATAATAAGATGACATGAATGATCAGTGAACACAGATAGAACACAGACAGATAGAATTCGCATTCTGTGAACACATAGAAGTGCGATGTATTATTGAAATGTTGAAAAATCATATCTCTGAAAATATTAGCTTGTTAGACTTGAGAATACCATCAGTGGATTCTTATGATGGAACTGCATCTAAAAAAAATTGAATTTGAATTTTTGTATTGTAAAAAAAAATTTTTTTCCGTTACTTTCGGAGTAACGAAAAAAACATTTTTTTTTCCCATTTGGCCAATTTAGCCCAATAAGGAACTCAACTGAGAAATTTATCTCCCAAACCTACTCTGAAAATTTCAACTGTAACTCATTCCATTCGAGAGTTATTGTGCCTACGGCCGGCCGTAGTTTTTTGCCACTTTACGACAATCCAATCAATACAAAACTTCGCATGCATATGGAGGTCTCATGATTCTACAATTTGATGCTGAATTTCAGATAGATCGAGTGGTTGGTTTCGGGAATATTCATAAAAAATATATTTACTAAAAACGGCCATAACTCCGAAACCGCTTGGTGGATTTAGCCCGTTAACGAACTCGTCCGAGATATTTATGCTCCAAACCTACCTTGAAAATTTCAATCCTCTAACTCCTCTAGTTCGAGAGTTATCGTGCCTATGGCCGGCCGGACAGAATTGATCTCGACCACGGATTCTTGATCGTTGAGTCGAACCAAATTGTTTAAGACCATTTTCATCAAAACATTCGAAATTTACAAAAATTTTTGCAAATTGATTATCACTCTGTTCCGAGGAATTAGAGCGCCAAAAATAACTATTTTCAATATTTCTTACTAGTTTATTTTTGAATGAAGTGCAAGCCGAAATACAGATTAATTTTAGAAAATCTTTCAATTCAGCAGTTTTTGCTTCCATATAATCCTACATAAATCATCACAAGCAATCTGCTCAGCTCCATTGAACATCAAATAAATGTGCTCCACAAATCCTTGACTTAACGCGTGTGCGATACGCATTCAATTGTTTTGAGTTCAATTTCGAATTGACACAAATTGCTAATTAAATTCTTGGGAAATAGTTATTTCTGAAAATCAATAGTTGCAGTGACTCATCCCAGAAGAGGTTTACGCGGATCGGAAGTGAAATATCGATCTCGGACAATTTTGCCTTGTGGGTGATGCAAGGTGAATTCGCAAGTACTACGAACGTTTGCACAGTCAGATTGTAGACACTTTCATGGTGTATTCTGCTATTTATTTAAGGATATGCCTTGTCCTCAGCATCAATGTCGGTACCTAATGTGAAAGGTTGCTGTTTGTTATTCTTTATCGTACTTCATCAAACAGTTGATATTGTATGGTTGAATTTTGTTTCAGTTTTCAATCTCATGTCAAATATTTGGCCCCAATCACTATACCGTATATTTCCGTATATTATCTGGCCTGCAGAGAAAATTTTGAATTTCAATAGATCGAATATGGCTTATTTCATCAAGTTGCAAGGAGTACCTTCCACTATGACAAATATTTGAAATTTCATTATTCTCAGCAAAATCGAAAAAAATAGGAAGCAAAAAAGTCATGAATAATTTTTCCAACCCCTATGCAATCTGATTTACCCTGTATTTTTGTTTTTCGAGAATTCCAATAGGATAATGTTATACATCTCAAAATGATAGGGTATAGCTAGAATTTGTTCCATTGACTGAAACGTGGTACATTCTGCCTATATAATGTGGAAAAGCAAAATGGAATAAATTCGTTATCTTGATTACTGTACATATTGGAGGAAAATCCTGAAACACATCAAATTCAAATTTTAAATTGTCATTCTTTTTCGTAAAAATGCGATCACTACCTTCGAAAGACAGGTACAACCCCCAAATTTCCGAATAGGAAAAATGGGCTTGTGATACATCGTTTGAAAGGTAGCGTCATTCTCTATTCAGAAATGTTATCACTTTCATGTTTATTGCAGAGCTCAAAATATAAGAAAATAGAATCAAGTGGTAAGCGAAATTTGGTACAATATCAAAAACTAAAATGTAACACAAAATGTAGTTTAATGAAGTAGATGTTCGAAGAGTTCACCGCAAACGCCTTGGTAACATCCTAATCTCAAATAAATATTCCAAAAATTACCAGAATTCATTATATATTCCCTCGAATATTCCCGAACCCTATAACATTAATACTTATTTGCTTTCAAGATGTGACAGAAAGAAAATAAAAAAACAATTGCGTTGTCCAGATGGTACTATGAAAACTACGTAAAACACTTTGTGTGGCAATGTTAGTTTCTTTAGAACGCCTTCGCAAATTGTTTGGTGCTACAAATGGTAGCTTATAAATTGTATAATTTGTGTTTGGATTTCATTAACTTCAATTTTGAATAATGGTTCGATTAACGAAAATGCACGAAATAACAATTTCACAAATGATTGTTTACGGAGATAACACCTGAACACAAAAAGAAATAAGTCGCTTTTTTCATGAGAAATTTCCGAATTTGCCGCCTACAACCCAAGGGACAATAAGTAAAATAGAGAACCAGTACCTCGAGTTTGGGCATGTAAGGCAGTTTAAAAAAACAGCTGCTAATACACTGTGTGAGGCTGTGAAATTAGATGTGATGCTTGACTTTGAAGAAAGTCCACATAAATCGAGTAAAGATGCCTCTACAACATTCATTGGCAGCCATATATCGATTCTGAACATATTAAAATAAAATGCATCCCTATAAAATGATACCTACCCAGGAGCTCTTGGAAGACGAATTTGATAGGACAACTTATTTTTTTGAAAAAATGATGGAAATGTTGGCTAACAATATTATACAATTAGTAGACGTTTTGTTTTCTGTTGAGTGCACTTATCTCTGAAAGGTAGACTACAGTGGTTTACCGAAAATCCTCACTGGATGAGAGAGGAACACACGCAATTCCCTCGAAAGATTAATATTTGGGCAGGAAATGTTCGAAACCATATCATAGGCCCCTTTTTCATTGAGATTAATGGGATTGGCGATGATTTTACTTGCCTTTCACATTCTAAATTCGATAGAATATTTATGTTTCATTCTTTCTTTCCTTAATTCGCATATACCTCAATGACACACGGTGAAATATTCATCGATTTTAACCATCAACAAATAATCCTTCGTGATCCGGGCTAGCCACCTCATCGCTCTGTGTTCCGTCAGAGAGGAATGTGTCATTCAGGGCAGATACGTAACGCTATCATGGTTGTTACTAATAATCAGCGTAACTTAGCCACTGAATGGCAAACAAAGGAGCTCTATGAAACTTAAACCCCATTGTTGCGGAGTACTGGAAAGAAAATCTTACCAGCGCCACCTAGGAAGATCCTCCATTCAGAAGCGCACAGTTATAATAAATCAACATAGATCATCATTATTTACACCTTATTTCACGCAAGGACCTAAATGTGGGCACCTACAGAATCTAATTGGTATTGGAAGTGCTAGAATTGATGCCTCACGTCACCAGCCAGACGTTTAACTTCATAAACGAGGCAATTGAGTGCTTTTCCACCTTTACCGACATCTTGTTTTCCTGATTTTACTCCTAGGGACTTTTTACTGTTCTGTTAAATTACTGAAGCGAACGCGAAGGTGTATATTTTGAGAATATTCTCTTCAAGAAATAAATTCCTCCGTTGTGTTTTTCAATAATGATTAAAGATTTTTTCGAAGGACGTCTTCCTATCTTTAAGTCGATAATCTTTGGAACTGGTTTGGTACAACTTTTTCACCTGGGAATTTAATTTCAGATGATTAATCCATGTACACAATATCTTCTTTCCAATTGAACTTTTTAATTCCTATCGAGATATATGTATTGGCATTGGTAATGGATTTTTGATCAACTTTTTTGAACACCAACCAATGCAAGGATATGCAATATTGCTTCTGATATGTGATAAGGAAAGTTTGTATCCTGAAAATTATTCTTTATTAAATGGTTACATATTTGGAAATTGAGAGACATATGACCATTTATTGGGAATTTGAAAATAGACTCAAACCTAGAAATTCGATTGCTAATTCCTATAATTAGAAGTTGTTTAGTATAGAATAGCAGGAATATCCGTATTCGAAGTTTAAACTCAGATATTTAGTATAAGGTACAGCAGTTGATTTGGATTTTTATTTTCCCCTTCTCAATTCTGTTATATCACACAATTTCTGAACTGACAGCCGATATTCAATTATTGTCAATTATTAAGATTCTTCATAAAATTCGTGAAAATTCAGTTACCAAATTATTTAAATCTGCAATGATTTAGAACAAAACACATTTATTGTGATGTTCTATTACCGCAATGGTACATTAATCAATGGTGAATGGATTTACTCTGTAGAATCCTGTCAAAATGGATATCTGGCGAAATATCCCTATGTTCAGATTCTAGAATCTTCTCTGAAAGCCCACATTAGAGGTGTTATAAACAGATTTATGCAGACTGGAAACGTTAACAAGAAAAAATCGACAGGATGATTTCAAGTTTCTCAAGAAGTTGTTGAAGAACTGAATTTGTACCCTTTAAAAATAACGATGGTACGGCCAATCCTGCCAATAGATATTCCAGGTCACCTAGAGTACTGCTATTGGTTTCTAAATAATCTTAACTTCGACAGATTTATTGGACTTAACTTTTTTTAGTGAAGAAGCCTGGTTTCACTTGTCGGGTTATGTGAATTCTCAAAACTTCAGATTTTGGACATCTTAGAATCCCCACAGTTTTATTAAGACTCCATTACATTCACAAAAAGTTGGTGTGCGGTTAGCATTTTCTCGTCGTAGAATATATGACCCAGTTTTCTTTCATGATACCTTTTATGGTTAAAGGTACAAAAGAATAATGCCATTCATAAACCAACTAGGAAGATATTCAGTTAGGATATTTTCAACAAGATGGTGCAACTGCCCACAATACTTCTGCAAATCTAAGCTATTTGCAGGAGTTCTATGACAACCGCATAATAAGTCGAGAACTCCAGCCTTCCTTTCAAACACGCTCTCCAGACTTGACTCCCCTGTAGCACTATAAAAGTAACTACACTCATGTCCACTACAGTTTTTTGTCGTCCGACATATGTTTCGGAAACAAAGTTTCCATCTTCAAAGACGAAGCGTTACTCAAATCGGGTATATATGAAATTAAATGTTTAGATTGCACCAAGTGTTATGTCGGGCAAACAACCAGAAACATTCTCACACGGTATGAAGAGCATACGGGACACATTCGGAACAACAACGTCGATAAATCTGCGGTTGCAAATCACGTTTTAACAACTGACCACTCAATTTCAGAAAATTCCGTCAAATTGTTGAAAAATTCCAATAAAGCGTACCTAGGAACAATTGAAGGAATCGAAATGAATAAGAGAAAGGACATTTTACTCAATAATGGCCTAACCCCTATTAACAACCCATTATTCCCAACTAGCAAAATAGACCCCTAAAAGAACGAAATGGTTTCATAACTATCGTATTGGGCCGCTTGAAAGGATAACATTATTTTTTAATGCGTCTCAATACAACAATTTGGTCATAAAATAGATGTATTTCTATAATGCTGTTGTATAGAAGTTCTTACAACTCATATAATACGACAAATTTTATAACAGTCGCATAACGTACTATAAAGTTCCTATAAAATAATTTTAAAACAGTGTTATACAGATTAGAATACGGTTGCATACCTATTGTATTACTTATAATAGCGACGTTAAAAGATGGTTATAAAGGAAGCTGTATAAACAGTTGCATTAGAGTTCTTTAAGAGAAGTAATAAGATTGTTGCTTTACGCAGAAGTTGACCACTACACAATAGATATAAAACTATTTTATAATCATCTTATAACTAAAACAGTATTCACTCTTATGAAGAGCTTATAGAATGAAAATGTGGTTCCAGGATTAAATTTATCTCATGTTCTGCGTTATAGAATCATCTACATATACCTACAAACATATAAACATAACCCAATAGTAATAGAAATATTACGCGGGTTTTCTAGCAGTTTTCGGGTTCAAAATGAATTCGGCAATATCTGAGTGGAAACAAATAAAAAAGAGTGCTAATTCGTTTCCCAGTTTGTGGGAACAATCGTCAACTCTTTTCTATTATTTTCCTCGGTTTCTACTATCTTGAACATATTTCAAATATATGAATACCGGTATAAATACATCCAATAATTTGAGGTTAGTTCACGATTGGAAAGAATCTGTATAAAGAAATTATTCGAAACACAATATAACTAAATAATTGTTTGATGTCGTAGCGAACGCATGTTAAGCGATACTTCTGTTCTATTATGTAGTTTGTAAACGCGCTAAAGGATTATACGGAAATCTAACGTACAGTGTTGCTATCTTGGCAGTTAGTAGTTATTCCGACATACATAAAATCAGTAGAAATAAATAGGTAGACTTTTTTATTTTATTATGATACATCTTGTAGTTCAATATGTTCTAAAAGCACCTACAATGTATGTTTTGCAATTCAATCATGAAAAGTCATATATATTTGACACGGATTGTCACAAGGGTTCATTGTAAATTTTAACAGTAAACTTGTGCTGAAGAGAGTTTAGTCATATGAACAAACACAATATTGCGATAGATTCCTTTATTTTTACTAAGAAAACAACTTTTTTCTAAATAATAACTGAATAATTAGCACAAAAAAAATCTTGTGTAGCCTACACTTTATGCAAAACAGCAACGTGTACTTTTTGCACACAATGTGTTGGACCACTCACTATACCCGTGGTCCAATCCTGATCCTTTATATAAATATCTACCTATCATTTCTGTAATAAACAAAATCTGGCAACAGTTGAAAGTGGTCAAGAATCAAACTGCACCATGATTCCTGAGACTGTTAAAAACAATTTTATGGCGCTGCATTAAACAACATAATAAAACTTTAATATCGTATACAGCTCAGATGAAAACAGAATCATTGTATAAGGTATCTAATTTGTATTCTACCATATACGCCATATTTATTAAACGTTCGGCTGTTCAGAAACCGCCGCCATTGTGAAAAAAATCATATAGAAACGAAAAAGGGTGAAATAAAAATGGATTTTTTAAGGAAATATGAGATTTTTTCCGCTTTTACAACAGCCACAATACATGCTTTGTTTTAAGTTGAAAATTCAACAAATAATACATTATTTTTTATTTTTCAATACCAATAAAATGTACGCTAAACTGAGGCGCTTTAATTTTTTACCAACAAAATATATATATATTGTCAGAAAAGTTAGCTGCGCAAATAAATTTGGCCCCCACAGTAGCGATATAGGTCTTCAATATGATTAACAACAGGTCCCATCTCCATCACCCACCGCCATAATAATGCCTGATTTTGGATTACTCCTCTGTCATGACACAACGCGAACGTTTACAAACACATACCTAATAAAATATTCTTGTGATAATTCTATTCCGAATTTCAACGGTAGAGAACAAAATTATTGTATTAGCTATTCTGTCTGCATTATAAAATACTTATAAAATACTTTCTTGGTAGTTCTATATGTGTCCGTTAAATAGTCTTAAACCGCATACTTATAGGACAGTTATATAGTCATCATATTGAATTTCCCATAACGGTTGTGTAGTTTACTGAAGGATGTCCTCAAAGAACTAAACGGTTGTGTAAAGTGGGGCCCTTTTTGGTTGTAAAGGCATTGTATAATGGGTTATATCCACATTATAAGATTTTCACGTTTCTATAAGATATGCTGTATAGCAGTTCTTACAACCTTTATAAAATTATTTTTGCTAGTTGGGTTCTCACTAATTGGTTTATGACTTAGGGTATAATGTCAACCCGTACTGGAGAAAGTGAGGTTATTCGTATATTATGAATTCTGTGGCTGGAACTGCAAATGTTAACAGCATGCATTTTTAAGACTACTAAGGCTCACTTTGCGTGGAATATGGGGTTAAAATATTAAGCAGTGAGTGAAGTAACTCGGAGTGTAAAACTCTGCGATTGCGTTGTGCCAGAGGAAGTTGTATCCGTTTACCCATTTCAGTCTTTGATTTTTGTAGCGTTTACATCGTTTTTTGGTTTATTGACAAATTGAAATTGTGCATCGAAATGGAAATGAAATCTCGTGAAAAAGCGATAAAGCCTTAATTGCGACATCATATTATTCATATAAATATAAAGAAATAATAGAAACAAACCTAACCAACCTTATCCACAACCAGCATGCCTGGCTGGAAATGTTGAAAGAAGTAAACTCTGTCTCCACTGGTCATTCTTATACACTTGAACTTGCCAATATTTATTATGTATCAACTATTTATATTGGAAACGTCCAGTGCAAGATACAAGATGTTCATTATTTGATGATTTAATAAACTGAAAATTGTAAATACCACACCAGAAATCTATTATTCTCTCATAAAAAATACCTCTTCTTTGTATGTGTATCTCTTTGTCCTCATTTGTTCAAATTTCCACCATACTTTTCTTGATAAGTCGTTGGTGGTACGCAGGATTACTCTCAAATGAATTGAGGTTAAATTTGGGTAGTATAGGTTTGGAGTTATATCCATCTGTGCTCTGTGCTGTGCTAGACAAATTATCAATTTAATCTAGGAGTAATATTTCAGTTAATTAGAACAACCCACATTCAAGTTGGCCTAAGAGTTATTTCAGGATTTTTAAATAATACGATATTTGAGTCTTATTTAGTACTTTGTTGATGCTCCTTTGTTTGTTACCTGTTTCACCCAATTGAACATCATGCAAGAGGGGTTGTAAAGTACGAAAGTTTAATGGGTAATTCCGGAAAAGGAGCAGAGAAGAATTATTCTGCTGGTTGCCATGAAGAAGCGAATAAGCAGAAACGCGTGTTGGCAGGTACCAGCAGATCGATTTTTCTCTGCTCCTTTTGAGGAATTAACCGTTTAAATTTCCCTTTTAAATATACTTCTCCGCACTATCCTGATTTCTATATAAGTTACTCAGGCTTTTTCATTGTTTATTGTTTTATATTCTATAGATTATTAACGACATCCGAACCTCGAATCATGGTAACTGGATAAAATATCGTTTAACATTCAATCAATCCTGAATATATGGGTCACAATTCTTTCAAATAAGTCCATGAGTACCATATTTAACTGGTCCTGACCCACGATAGCTGTTAAATATCGATTTAAAATCATCTTTTGAACAAATTGATACTCCCTAAAATAAAATTGACATGACACTTCTGATTCTATCAGTTCAAACTGCATCACGAAATTCGTTAGGATATCCTGGAGTATTTTGCTGTTCGACTGTAAAGAAGTGAACCAGTACACTGTAGTAGATGTAATATTTCGGAAATATTTTCAACAATATAGATCCAATAGAGCTTAAATGTAGAACTTGACTGTAAAAAAAGATTTTGAAGGCTCTCACAAAAATTCAGCGATGTGTGATGAATACTTTCTGAGATACAGAAGTAGTTTTAAATATTTTTTTTTTACTTTTTAGTCATATATCTTTGTTAAACTAACTACCTAGTTTCAATTTGATCAGATCAGAATTTTTCGAGTTATTGGTAACACAAAATTTCAGATGGATATAACTCCAAACCTATCTCTCTCTTCAGTCGATGTCTGGTTTCAGACGTCGTGACCCCTTGAATGTATGCCCGGGACAGTCATGCTTCTCCAGGCTTCTCTGTCTTCAGCAGTCCGCATCATATCTTGTATCGAGAGGTTTGTCCAGGATTTTATTTTATCGATATATCTGTTCGGCGATCTTCCTCTCCGGCGCCTTCCGTCAACTTTCCCCTGGATGACTTGTTTTTCTAACCCATCTCTCCGAATGACATGGCCAAAGTATTTGAGGGTGTTTCTTTGGATGTCTGGTAGTAACCGTTCATTTTCAGCAATTTCTAGCTCTTGAAGGATTGAAGCGTTTGTTCTGCGGACCGTCCATGGAATTCTAAGCATTCGTCTATAGCATGTCATTTCGAAAGCTTCGATCCGGCGTCTACATGCCACATTGATAGTCCATGACTCGGATCCGTAGGTAGCGATCGGGAATACAAGGGATTTCATGAGTCGTTGTTTTGTAGCTTTACTTATGTTATGGTCTTTCCATACTTTTGTTAGTTTGGTCAATGCTGTCTTTGCTGTCCCGATCCTCCTTTTCACTTCCTTCTCACTTCCACCTTTGTTCGTGATGCATGCACCGAGGTATATTATTGACTCTTTGCACTCAATGTCAGGTATTGAAGAGAGGATTTGTGGTAAAACTCCGCTTCTATCCACGATCATTAGACAGCACTTGCTCCTGTTAAGTTTCAGCCTCGTTTCTGCACTGAATTCTTCGACTCGTTTCAGTAAGTTTCTCATTTCCTCTTCATTGCTTGCTAATATTGTCGTGTCGTCCGCGTATCTGAGGTTAGAGATTTTTCGTCCGCCGATGGATATTCCTCCTTCCCAGCCATCTGTTGTCCTCCTTATGATCCACTCCCCATAAATGTTGAAAAGGAGGGGGGAAAGAATGCACCCTTGTCGGACACCTTTTTCTACTCGAAATTCCCTTGACAATTGACCGTCAACACAGACACAGGCTTTGTTGTGTACATATAGTTGGCGTATGAGATGTGTTAGGTGGTTCGGTACACCCATCTCTTCTAGAACCTTCCATAAAATGGTCCAGTTCACAGTGTCGAAGGCTTTGGTGTAGTCGAGAAAACAAAAAATGGCTGGGAGATTGTATTCGTACAGCTTTTCTGTTAGTTGTCGGGCATTTATTAGCTGATCTCGAGTGCCTTTTCCCGGGATAAACCCCGCCTGTTCTGGTGGAATTTGCGGTAGGATGTAAGGTTTCAATCTTTCATGCAGCACCTGTAGCATAACTTTGCTCGCATGATTTATAAGTGCTATCGTTCTGAAGTTACTGCATACCTCTTTATCACCCTTTTTATGGAACGGTACGTACACCGACTGTATCCAATCGTCTGGCCATGCTCCAGATGTCCAGATTTTATTGCAAACCTATACTCCCCAAATTTAAACTCAATTCATTTGAGAGTAATCCTGCGTACCACCTACGAGTTATCAAGAAAAGTATGGTGGAAATTTGAACAAATGAGGACAAAAGAGATACACATACAAAGAAAAGGTATTTTTTATGAGAGAATAATAGATTTCTGGTGTGGTATTTACAATTTTCAGTTTATTAAATCATCAAATAATGAACATCTTGTATCTTGCACTGGAAAATTTACCTTATCTAGACTATGAAATACTGAATATTCAAAATTCTAATGAATAATTTTCTGCCCGTCAAAGCCGTATCAAGAAATACTAAAAAAATATGCGCAATTATAAAGATAGCATGTACTCATTTGGAAGAAACGTAATATTTTTTAATGGTTATTTTGCAGGCATAATAAGCCGTGGTATAAATTAATACATAGAATATTAGTTCTAGGCCTAGATAAAATTCTGAAAAATATCTAATGAAAATATGTTACAGTCTATTCTCGGACGTTCATAATACTTCCAGTAATACACAGAGACGAAGATATACAGGATGGGTCTTTAAGTTGTACATTGAATTTAACCATAGATTCCTCTCATAAAATAACACACTTTTGTCATTTACCATTTTTCCAGATTAGGCACAAGAGAAAATATACAGGCTGTTGAAATTTGAAAAAAAAATCAGTTTTTCTTTTGTAGCTTTAACATGGTTATTCAGAATTGAATGCATTTTAGTAGGAAGTTTTCTATAACTATGGCATATAATCTCCAATTAACAGTTTTCCCACTTTTAATGGTTTCTTCGTTTATAGACTCCGAATTCCTGAAACTATGAGAAATTAGCATACTGAAGGCAGATGAAGGTTATCTTGGGTCATTTTTGAAATACTCTATCCTCTCTAATCTAATCATCTCTCCTAAAACGTACCGTTTTCGAGATACTAATCGTTGAATGTCATAAAATGTGAAAAAAATTACAGAAATTTACCTGCTTTTATCAATCCGAACCTGGAAAACAATCACAGATGATCTGCTCGAATAAAGGCATAGGCTGAGTATTGATTTCAAAGTTGACACTTATAGAAATTCAATTCAATCGCGCTTGTTTCCGAATTGATTGGATATATTTACCATCTTAAACTGGAATGGGTTAATAACAACTTATTCAAATAGTTCACAGGGTAGATACCTTTTGGGAAATAGATGAATAGGCTTACCATGATCTGTATTCATCTATGTATCCTAATAGTGAATATGAAACTTATAAATTATCTGTTATCCATGCCATCTAAGCATTAATTTTCATACTGCTTCGATTCTGCACAATAATTATCAGAATTTCTATAATATATGGAACATAATTTCATCAACTTAATTTTCAACAGATATAACTTACATCACTACATTGTTGAATCTTATCATTTTGTAGTATATTAGTATGCAGAAGGGAAATATCAACTATGAGTATCATTCCACCTATTTATCCCAATTATTCTTGACGAGAAATTCTTAATCTTGATCTACGGAATTATGTATGTAAACAAAGAACCGCTGGCGTAATCATCTAAGGTTAGACCATAGAACAGGTTAGATTATTACAATTCTGTGCCTGCTCCCGTCACAGCACAATAAAATATTATTTGTCTATACGAGGTCGTCACTTGCATTTGAAATTTGTAATTATTTGTGTTCTGTGATTGTCATAGAGAACAGATTGTTTTTCTCGATTCAATAGAGTAGACGTTATAATAAATGTTGTTAATTGGAAGATATATTAGTTTATATTATGCGAATTAAAATATGAGAGGAATGTGAAAATTGGCGAAGAAGTTATTGTTGATAATCTTACAGTGGATATTCAATGAAAAACAAGTTGGAGTCAGTATTTTAATATTCAGGTAGAGCTTCTCTCAAAAATGCAGCTTGAAGATTATTTAAAACCATTTCATAAGACTTCAGTGAGTAAATAAGATTTCTCAGACAATTTCGAGCATCAGATGATAATTGAATGGTTTCTTTCTGGGTTTTCTCTCCCAAACTCTGAAAAAAATATCTATAAAATAAAAAATAATTTTTTTTGTGATTTGCTTCTGCGTAAGAAACATAAGTTATTTGTCAGAAGCAATCAATTGAACAATGTTGCCTAACAAAGAACAACGAAACCACATCAACGAAGAAACAACTATATCGTAACGTTTCGGAGTCTATATCAGAATCCTTCTTCAGACGGTTAACGAAAAAATCTTCAGAACTATTTTGTTGATTGTTATTCAGAGTTTGGGAGAGAAAACCCAGAAAGAAACCATTCAATGATGAATATACCTCCCACAGTATCCTTTAATGATTAATCAGATGATAAGGCTTTCATTCAATTATGCGATATTGAACCCAGTTGGTGTTTCTGTGTTCAACACTTAAAGACAGTTCAGGGCTGGCTTTGCACATTGTGAAATCTTTAAACGCTTATAAGTTTTTGCCTGAGCCGAATCTGGAAAAATGGTAAATGAAAAAGTTGTTCCATTTAATGGGAGGAATCCATGGTTAAAATTAGTGTATAGCTTAAGGACTCACCCTGTATATATTCGGAACGATTCAGTCAGAGGATTGAAAAGAGTTATCTACGAACTAATAAGAAGGTCAGAATATTAAATATTAATGTTATATTGCTCATTGTGAAAAGTATAGCCCAATATCCCGCGTTCAGAGCCTCTAAAGTTCTGAAAATTCGAAGTTCGGGTGTATGGAATATGTTGAATGAGAAATCAAGCTTGTGTAAAATTTGCATAAGTTGGTAGTAGTATTTTGTATTTTCTTTCAAGTCTGAATAAAACTTTCATACACTAATAAGGCAGATGAAGAGCTTATTTTGTATTCTTATGATTGAAAAATGTAAAAATTTCAAAGGAGGTGCACTAATGCAAAAACGAGAAAATATCGAACCAAAAGTGGTTGGGTTGAGAATGAAAAACTGGTTCAAGCCCTGTGGACAGGAAAATATTTTTTTTTTACACTTCACGGCAACCCGATCAATATAAAGGTTCGCATGCATATAAATCGAGATCGAGTGATTTTGGAAATATTCATAAAATATGTTTCAACTAAAAACGGCCATAACTCCGATACCGCTTGGTGGATTTCGCTCGTTAACGAACGAGAAAATGCATTGATTGAGGCTTTCGCGGCCAACATTGATATTCCGAGATATTTACGCTCCAAACCTACTCCGAAGATTTCAATCTTCTAACTCCTTTCGTTCGAGGGTTATCGTATTAATGGCCGGACGGATGGCTGGACAAAATCGATTCCGACCACGGATTCTTGATCAGTGAGTCAAACTGAAACGTTTAAGACCATGTTCAGCCAAAAATTTCAAAATTACAGATGGTTTGGCAAATTGATAAGCACTCTGTTCCGAGGAACAAGAGCGCCAAAAACGCTGCAAATTCTTCATAAAGATTTATTATTAACTCATCAAAATCTTCCGTTAAATTCTTCTCCCGATCTCATAAAATATCAAATAAAGCTAACTCCAAGAATATTTTCCAATTGCTTTCTAAAAATTGACTAGAAATATCAACCGTTATATAAAGAGAAATGTCATATTCGTTCGAAATAATTGTCTATGGAATTTGAACAAAACTGAGTGAAAGATAAACTTCAGTGACGTATATGATCACAGAATTTATAATTCTATTAGAACTGAAATACGAAAAAATTTACGCCTCAAGTAACTCCAGGATACGATGGTCACGAAATTCCGCGAAAATTAGTGGGTCGGCATTCTACATGTACATAATCACAGAGTTTTAATTGGATCAGTTTTGTATATTTTGAGTTATAGAGAAAATAACAACAAAATTTCAGATGGGTATAACTCCAAAACATTTTGGCCGATTATGCCAATTAACAAACTGTCGCATTTGGATGCGCAACCTAGCCTTAAAATTGCAAGACGCTATCTCTTTCCGTTCTCAAGGTATCGTGAGATTTTCTAGTGCTACGGTCCTCACAAAATTTTACACACGTCTTTATGTCGATATTCTACAACTAGTTACCAAGCTTCAATTCGATCGAGTCTATATTTTTTGAGTTATCGAGGAAATAATATTCCAGATGAATATAACTCTGAAACCGTTGGGCCGATTATGCACAACAAAGAACTTAATTGTCCTATTCGGAGAGTTATTCGAGATATTGAGGAAATAACAACCAAATTTCAGAACTACAAAACCGTTCGATGGAGTATGCCTATAAACAAACTCAAATGTCTCATTCAGATGCACAACCTAACATATACATTTCAAGTCGTATGAGACTATTTTCGGCAAAATATTCGAATATTAAGACATTTTGGCAAAATGATAGCTCGATGTTCCCCAGAACATGCACGCAAAAACAGATTAAACGGGTGAACAGACATTTTGTACCTCGATATTTCTGTTCGTGCACAATATGCTTCTTGATCTACCCCGGTACCTGATCGTATAAGGTTGGCCATTAAACCAATATGAATGTGGTATATCCAGGTGAAAACAATGAAATTCATTTTCTTGATTGGTTGGGAAATCAAACCATAAAATTTTTTTGGTTTAAATATTAATTTCCTGCTCATTAATGTAATAGCAAAGATTTATTATAAGAATATATAATAATGAATGAAGTGAAGATGTCACTCTTCCGCAATCACTCCATTGAAATTGTACGATCGAAAAATTTACGTTGAAAATTCTTTAAACCTGCTGCCGACAACCTCTACTATGTTTGTTGATAAATCACGCACAATAATGCATCATTGCGACTTCCTCAAATCCTCCGCCAGTCTACACGAAATCGTAAATTCATTTTTAGCGGACCTTCAATTGTCCGCTGAAAACTGACAAGCCGCGTCCACGGTAGAACGTGAAACCAGAAAATCCCATTATTTTGTGGACTTCCCAGAATTAGCAAGTTTGCATATTATGAATGGTTTGTCCAGCTCAACCCTCGTATATAGTAGTTTGCATGTCTTCGTCCATTTCATTCGTGAATAGCTAACCGGCATTAGTGTTTTGACTGTTTCGAATGGTCCGTCGAGGTGGATTTGAATATTGAGTAAGTGATCATTACAAACATTCTCTGTGTTCGTACATTAGAAGATTATACGATGATTGGGTTTGATCGTGGTAAAACTGGAACATGTGACTAGTGCCGATTTTAAATGAGATAATTCACTTTTTCCGCTCGAACTGGTTTGAATTTTGGTTGTGATATTTTAATGAATTTTGTGATTGATGCACCAATTTTTGTTTTTATTCACAAAACATAATTATTCGGAATCGTGCTGCGAATAAAATTGCTCACAGTTTTGTTTTCGAAGAACGAAGATTAAAAAAATTAAATGGAAAATGATAATAGTTCCAGTATGGAATCAGGGGCTTTAGCGCGCTTTTTCATCGAATGATGAATGAATTTCACGGATTTATGACATATCATTTTCAACAAAATTACTTCATCTTTGGATATTTGTCAAGAATCCAAAAATATTCATTGGATTTTAAACATTTCAGAATGCTTGACTCTGTGTTCAAAATAATATTTTTTCAATCCAATTTTGTGAATTCGCATCTGTTGAATATGTTTTCAACGTAAATATATTAATACAATTTTTTTTCATGCGATATCGGTTATAATAATTCAACTCATTGGTCGTAATTTTGTGAAATTAGTTATCTATTTCAAAAATCTGCATAAACATTAATTCAAGTTTTGTGATTATGCGGAGATATGTCCATTTAACAACGTGATTTTCTAATTCGAGCTTTGAATGTATCCTGGAAATTTTAAGTTCTTTGGAAAGGTACATGCCTATTGAATAGTGTGAAAAAAATTGTATTTTTAATTATTTTTTTTTAAATTTAAAACAATATTATTTATTTACAAAAATATCGTCATCTTTGTTGCATCGTCATCCACTAGTAGTGTTTTCCGGTGAACTTCTTACTGTATCATCTAAAATCTGAAAAAAAGAAAATAAAAAATATCAGTTCAATAATGAATCTAGACTTCAATAGAATTTTCTGAAAATTAACAAACTTGTCGGCTTTTGACAGCTCATTCTCGATTTTCGACCAAAAAATTATTAGCTTATTGTTAAAAAAAATCTAGACTTTCCACCTAAATAAAAAAAATTCGAGAATAGTTTTTAATCTCATTAATAAATTTCATCGAAATCTATCGAGTATGTACCTAGTTGTTGAATTATAGTGGTAACCGATTTGGAAAACATAGTTCCGAGAAAAACACATTTAAACTTTTTCGTTGTGGATAGGTTATTATTGGCACTCTTGTTCCTCGGAATAGAGTGCATATCAATTTGCCCAAATGTCTGCAATTTTCGAATTTTTTGATGAAAATGGTCCTAAGCGATTTGGTTCGACTCACTGCTCAAGAATCCTTGGTCAAAATAAATTCTTTCTGGCTGTTAACACGATAACTCTCGAACTGAATGAGGTGGTCAGTTGAAATTTTCACAGTAGGTTTAGGAGATAAATATCTCGCTTAAGTTTGTTATTGGGCAAAATCGGCATGATGGTTTCGGAGTCACGAAAAAATTTTTTTTTATATTACAAATTTCAAATTCAATTTTTTTTAAGATGCAGTGTTCTAATAAGAATCCACTGATATCATTTTAATCTCCAACAAGCTAATACTTTCGGAGATATAATTTTTCAAAATTTCAATAATAAGTCTTAATTTCACAGAATTAACGTCCGTATTTGTATCTATGAATTTCATGATCTGCGTTCATACATGTTATCTTATCTAACGATAAGAGACATGCCATATTTACTTCTGGTTCTATTCAAAATTCGTTACTCATGATATAAAATACCTTCTGTTCTAGAAAACAAAGTATGATTGAATGCAAAATGACCTATGAATTATTCTCAGCTATCGTAGAATTATGAGGATTATAGGATATTATAATTTTTGGGTGATAATATAATTAAATGGTTTCTTTCTGGGTTTTCTGTTCCAAACCCTGAAAAATATCTGTTAAATAAAAATTTATAATTTTGTGAATTGCTTCTGCGTAAGAAACAAAAGATATTTGTCAGAAGCAATAAATCGAACAATGTTGCCTACAAACAATAACGACACAACCAAATTAACGATGAAACAACTAAATTTCGTAAAGTCTCGGAGTCTAAATCAGACGAGGAGTCTGAACTTAAGTGTCTGACGAGTAGTCAGCTCATTTATTGGGTAGAATCGGTCTGGTGGTTTCCGATTAATAATTTTTGGCACTGTTGTTTCTAAATGACACTTTTGAATTTATTTCCTTTTATGATGCAGTTCTATCATAAGAATCTATTGATATCATTTTGAACAAGAGATCTAAAGGCCCTGTCCACAGAGCGTTCCCACATTTTATTTTTATGAAATTTTGAGCACGATGGATGAAGCTAAATTTTTTTATGTATTTTGACAACTTGAATCAAAATATCACAATATTTTGCTAAAAAGTAGAGGACTCAATTGTGTGTAGCCAATTTTTTCAACAATTTTTCGAAAAATTTAAAATTTTTTTTGTATATTTTTTGGGAATTCAAAAATGAAAATATTCTTTATAAAATTATATTTTATGAGTCGATTTTTTCTGTATACCAGTGCGAATAAACGAACCAACTTGAAATTTTCAGTTTCAGTTTCAGAAAATCCAGTAGGATAACATCAGTTTGAATGTACTCAATATTTAAGAATGTCAAAATCAAGTGATGGACTCATTTCAGATTGTTTTTTTCAAGAAGCTTATAGAACGAAGAAATCGCCCTGTATATTGACTAGCAGAACAAACTGATACACAATACACAGGCTTGAAAATGATTTCAAAATATTTCATATAAGCGCACCAAATTCCACGGAACAAACGGAGATGGAAAAAATAACCACTACATTTCAAAGTAGTGGATTTCCAAATTCATTTATTTTTTTCCATATATATATTGGATGGAAATTGATGGGCTTATATGGAATCTATTGCTCGGAATCTGTAGGTGTGCCATGAGATTTTATGACTCGATATTGAAGGTAATGCGGTATAGTTTTAACTTCCATATCAGGTTTTCTCAAATTCCATAAAAAAGGTGATATTCTTTGTGATTTCTGAAAATATTGGAAGAATAGAGTTCGGTCCTGAAGAAGGATAATCTGTTTCCCCAGCTGTATAGGAATCAATATAGTAGTCGTGTATACAAAATTTCATGAACTTGTTACCCAAACAGGAAATTTTTTGAAAATATGACTCACAATGGGAAATCACCCTGTATAATACAAATGAATGGTTGAAGACTCCTCATGATGGGCATTTTTGAAACCGGCTAAGTGTCATCTATCTCTCTATAAAATATGTACATAACATACATACATAACATACATCACAATATTCAATAAATTAAATCATAAACAGTGGGCGTCAAAAGTATGGAAGAATGGATTTCTTTTCTCTTAGAGAAAAACGGTTTAAAAGGCAAATACAGGGTGGTCCAGATCTTAACCCAGAAATTTTAACTACACTACGGCAAAAATAAGCCCTAGTTTGTCATATAAAGATATGTCAAGGAATGCCTCTTTAAGATACTAAGTGTTGAAATTATTATAAAGAAATGTTTTTTTTTTATTTCGAACATCTTCTTTAAATTCGTATTTGTGTGTGGCTGTTAACGCTTATTTTTTTGGCGGTCTTGTTCCTCGGAACAGAGTGCTTATAAATTTGCCCAAATGTCTGTAATTTTCGACTTTTTGGCTGGAAATGATCTCTAATGATTTGGTTTGACTCACTGATCCAGAATCCATGGTCGAAATCGATTCTGTCCGGCCATCCGGCCGGCCGTCCGTTAACACGATAGCTCTCGAACGAAAGGAGTTAGAGGATTCAAATTTGCAGAGTAGGTTTGGAGCGTAAATATCTCAGACGAGTTCGTTAACGGGTGAAATCCACCAAGCGGTTTCGGAGTTATGGCCGTTTTCAGTAAAAACTATTTTTGATGAATATTTCCAAAACCGATCACTCGATCTGTCTGAAATTTAGCAACAAATTGTAGAGTGACGACCTTCATACGCATGTGAAGTTTTGTGTTGATCAGGTTGATTTAAATTGTCAAAAAAAAAATTTAATTTTGTTTCTACAATTACTGTCGAACAGAATGAGCTAGGCAGTTGAAATTTTCAGAGTAGGTTTGGGAGATAAATATACCAGCTAAGTTCGTTATTGGGCAAATAGGCCACATGGTTTCGGAGTACCTAACGAAAATAATTTTTTTTTACATGACAATTTTCGAATTCAATTGCAGTTTCACCATAAAAATGCATTGATATCATATTCAACTCCAACAAGCTAATACTTTCGGAGATATGATTTTTCGAAATTTCAAGAATGAATCGTACTTCTATATGTTTCCACAGAATGCTATAATTATTCTATCTATGAATTATTACATGGTCTGTGTTCATACTCGTACATGTCATCTCGTTTTCCTATAAAAGAGAGTCAAATTCATTTCAGCTATTTGAATTCATCATTCCCAACTCTGAGAAACCTATACTTTCGGAGATATGATGTGTCAAAGTTTGGACAAGAGCGCCAAAGCTCCTGTCCACATGACTTGAACATATTTTTGTAATTAGACGTTTCGTTCACAACGGTAGTCTTATTATTATTATGTACCATATCGATTCAGCGATGTGTTAAATTTTTTTATTCGGAAGCTGTACCTCGGTAAGTCGAAAAGTCAAGAGAATGAATTTGCTTCAAATTAAATAAGGATTTCAAGATTACTTTTCATTGTTGGAAAAACCAGAGGCGTATCATTTTTTTTTGTCTAAAAATATTCAGTCTCGATGCAGTACGGACGCCACTGGAAGAATAAAAAAAATTATTTTATTCAAAAAGTGCTTCTTGATCCTTAAAAAACCTATGCCCCAAATTTCATAGAAATATTTTAAGAAGTGTAAAAGTTATCAATAAAAAACATTTTTTTTCTATTATTTTAATACCCTGTATCTCGGAGAGGAAGCATATCTCGACATATGTTTAAATGACAAACTAGGGCTTATTTTGGACGTAAAATTCCTGTTTGAAATTTCTTGGTTAAGATCTGGAGTACTCTGTATAATATATTTCATAAGGAACAGTTTCTCGTAATTCTTATTGCTCTACTATTTCCCGTTACTAAGCAGTGACGACATCGATAATTTTTTTAAATTGCAAGCCCCTATTATTTTCTCGAAATGGTTAGATAATTAAATTCTGAATTCAGTAATGCACATGTAACGCCATTTGGATCTATAATTCTAAACGATTTGGTTCGACTCACTGATTAAGAATCCGTGGTCAAAATCGATTCTGTCCGGCCGGTACGAGATATTTACGCTCCAAACCTACCCTGCAAATTTCAATCCTCCAACTCCATTCGTTCGAGATTTATCGTGTTTACGGCGGACGGCCGGCCGGCCGGACATAATCGATTTCGACCACGGATTCTGGATAGGCGAGTCGATCCAAATCGTTTAAGAACATTTTCAGCCAAAAATTCGAAAATTACAGACATTTGGGCAAATTGATAAGCACTCTGTTCCGAGCAACAAGAGCGCCAAAAATACAAATTGTAACGCTAAAAACCAATTTGTATCTATCAACTTCAATATACTATATTAGCTTAAGAACTCTCGTACATATACAAGAATATTATAACACAAATGAAAATTACACAAACAGTTTATGTTCTTTGTAGCATGATTTAGCTGAAGGACGCCAATCAACACTTAAAGGGATGGCATTACGCTGATGGGAAGAAATTGCTCCAGAGGCACTATTATTCAATATTTATTTTGATGCATACGTTACGTCACATCGACAACTCATATGATGCGAAATGTGTATACCGTCCAGTAGAGAATCTGATTATTTTTAACGCCAGTCCATTCTGCACCACAGAAATAAAACAAGCTGTTCCGAAAGTTCACAGTAGGGAAATTGATAATTTTAATCTGTGAACTTGAACTTACGGTTTAGTGGTTTGAAAGTTGAAAAATTTGTTGACGAGGAATGATTTCGTAGTTGTTGTGAATACACAGGTAATCTGACAGGAAACTTCTGAGAGAAGAATTTGTAAACAATTGCTATAAAAATTATCACTATTAAGTAGCTTCGTGTATAACCGAGATAAATGAAGAGCAAATAAATGTTGATTGTGTGATAAAAACCTCCACTTCAATGAAGGTTCCCCAGTCTTAATGCGAATTTTGCAGTGCTTTCTTTCGAGTTTCAATTTTGTGTTGAAAAAAATTTTGTTTTCAGTACAGCAATGCCACAACAAAAAGAAAAGTATCCATCAACATTCAACATAGAGGACTTTAACTCAACGTAAGTTGATACTTTCAGTTCCTAGTTTTCTAAGAAGCATATGAAATAAATCCAGGTATTCTAAAAATATATATTTGAAATTCGTAAACATCCTAGATTTCACCAATATGCATTAAATATCACTTCTGTTAAGATGTAAATAATAGAAAATCCGGGTAATTCAACAAATCTCAACTACTTCATAAGAAATATGTAGAAAATTCATTATGGCTACGATTTTTGGAGTTTTGCCATGTCGATTCAATGATTTTTAATTTCCGAAAATAGGACACGCTTCTCCTAATAAGTGAATAAATGAATCTGTTTCACGATTGTTGGCTGATTTAGCTACCTCTCGAATATGAATTATAGAAATTGTAATGTTGAATACAAAGTATTTCAGTTTTTTCACTGTCCAAATGAATATATGAATTAGATAGTATGTTTAGAAATTTCACGTTCTTCCAGAACCGTCCTCACCAAAAATGCCATACAGAAAGAGAAAGAGAGTAAGGGTGAGATCGACGCCTACAACCCTTATGAGCATCGACATTTAGAACATGCAAACACGTAAGTTAATATTTTTCATCAGTTATATTGAAGATAGTTTTTTAACTTGGAAAATTTGCAATCAAAGTCAATTCAGTCCAGTATACAAAATATTTATGCCTTTTTTTCGTAAAGGCATGTGATGAGCATGTAATAATTTTAGAGGAGAATAATGAAAAATTGGTTCAAGCACTGACGTGAAGTCAGAAGCTTTTGCGCGTATGTTCTATTGTCCATACTTCTGTATTGGACACCCTTAATCGAATTTACCATGGTAAATTATGTTGTCCATTCTCCTGTATTGGACACTCTCAATTCGAATTTACCATGGTAAATTCGAATTAAGTGTCCAATACAGGAGAATGGACAACATAATTTACCATGGTAAATTCGATTAAGGGTGTCCAATACAGAAGTATGGACAATAGAACATACGCGCAAAAGCTTCTGACTTCACGTCAGTGCTTGAACCAATTTTTTTTTCGTGACTTTTTAAAAATTTTCTAGGGGTACGGTTCTTGAAATTTTTTTTTTCGTCATTTTTTTCAAATTTTCTAGGGATACGATTCTTACAAAATTTTGAACACGTCTTTATGTTGATTTTCTACTACTAGTTACCAAGCACCAATTCGATCGAATATTTATTTTTTGAGTTATCAAGTAAATAATATTCCAGGTCGGTATAACTCGGAAACCGTTAGACCGATTATGCCCAAAAACGAACTCAACACTCTCTTTCGGATACGCAACCTACCCTGAAAATTGCAAGTCCCTATCTCCTTTCGTTCGAAAGTTATCGAGGCAACGGTCACCCATCTACTGAACTCGCACAAGAATGCTCGAATCTCCAACAATATTTAACCGATCGTATTAAAACTTGAACCTTGGCAGTAGAGTTAGGTTATGAAGGCTCTCGCAAAATTTCAGCAATTTCAAACGAATAGTTACTGATATATAGAATTTTTTTTTTTTATTTTCAATGATTTATTAAAAATTTTCTACAAATGCTATCCTCACCAAATTTTGCAAACATTTCCGCGTTGGCATTCTACAACTAATAACCATGTTTGAATTCAATCGGTTCAGTACTTTTTGAGTTAATGAGGAACAAAAACCACGAAATTTCAGAAAATTTCAGATGGCTATAACTCTGAAACCGTTTGGCCGATTATGCTCATAAACAAACTGAAATGTCGCGTTCTGGTGTTCATCCTAACCTGAAAATTTCAAGCCGCTATCTCATTCCGTTCTCAAGTTATCGTGACAACAAAAATATTTTTTAATAATTTTTTAAAAATTTTCTAGCCATACGATTCGCACAAAATTCCACAAACGTGCTTAAGATCATATTCTACAACTACCCACCAAGTTTCAATTCGATCGGATTTATATTGGTTGAAAACAAAATTATTACTCGGAAACCACTGGTCTGATTATGCCCATTAACGAACTTGTCCGTCG
Source organism: Halyzia sedecimguttata (assembly GCA_937662695.2). Lineage (NCBI taxonomy): Eukaryota > Metazoa > Arthropoda > Insecta > Coleoptera > Coccinellidae > Halyzia > Halyzia sedecimguttata. The sequence goes on along the minus strand of OW569415.2, from coordinate 63,446,648 downwards.
TATTGAGATGCGCCACCTACCCTGAAAATTTCAAGTTGCTAGCTCTTCTCGTTCTCAAGTTATCGTGGCAACGGCCGGCCGGACAGAATCAAATTTGACCTCGAATTCTTCATTGGGGAGTCGAACTTAATCGTTTGAGACCATTTTTTTCAAAAAATTCGAAAGTTACAGACATTTGGGCAAAACTATAACGCGATGTTCCCCAGAACATACGCGCAAAAAGCGCGGTATAATAGTTCCACTCATTTGGGGGGAAATTCACCCAACAAAAAGCCATGAAAATAGCAGCAAATATAGACGTGGAAAAGGCATACCACCGTATCCACAAAGCATTCAATCTCCGTTAATTTAAATTGCGTAGCTCATTCTGCTCGAGAGTTATTGTAGAAACAAAATTTAAAATTTCTTTATTATTTTTTTTGACACTTCACGGCACCCGATCAATAAAAAACATCGCATGCACATAAATGTCCATTTTCTACAATTTGATATGGCCATAACTCCGAAACCGCTCGGTGGATTCCGCCCGTCCGAAATATTTACGCTCCAAACCTACCCTGCAAATTTCAATATTCTAACTCCTTTCGTTCGAGAGTTATAGTGTTAATGGACGGCCAGACAGAATCGATTTCGACCACGGATTCTTGATCAGTGAGTCGAACCAAATCGTTTAACACCATTTTCAGCCAAAAATTCGAATATTACAGACATTTGGGCGAAATGATAAGCACTCTGTTCCGAGGAACAAGAGCGCCAAAAACGTAGATGTTTTCAATAATAGTTCATGAAAATCTTTTTTTTCTTTACCTACCTAGTTATCCAATGAATAGCTAAAAAAATTTGCAGGTATATAAGGGTAGTAGTTCTACAATTTGGTGCTAAATTTCAGATATATGGAATTGATTGCTTCGGAAATAATCTGAAAAAAGCTCCGATTCAAAATGACCTTAACTTCGAAACCACTTGGCGGATTTTGTCCAATAACACATTTTACCGAGACATGTATGCCTTAAAGTATCCCTGCAAATTTGAACTGTGTAACTTATTTCTTTCGAGAGTTATGGTACTTTCGGACAGACGGACAGAATTGGATTTCACCCTGGATTATACATCAGTGAGTCGAACCTAATCGTTAGAGTCCATTTTTGGCCGAAAGTTCCAAAAATACAGACATTGGCCCAAATGATAATAAGCTATTCCTGGAGGAACAAGCGCGCGAAAATATAAAAATATTTCAGATTTTCTCGGCATCCCAGTAACACACTGAAATTGAATTTCAAGAAAATATCTTCAGTAGAATGAATGACCCTGTACAACGGTTATAAAATCAGTCATTCGAGTTAAGTACCCCAGGGATGTAAACATAAGAGTCAGAAATACCGGAAAAAGGTATCCCTTTAAAATGAAATCGATGGGTCTGAGCGGTTTACTATACTGTTATCGGAGTTCCTGATAATCGCTCTGTTCAGTTTTCAGTTGGCCACCATGTATATTTTTCAATTTTAAAAACCAATGCCCAACAAATCTTTGGGGGATCATCTGATGGCAATATGTATATAAGTTATGATTCATTAATTTGCCTACTATAGTTCAGAAGAAGAAAAGATAGTGTTTTTTTTGGGCGCATGTTCTAGGGGAACATCGTCCTATCATTTCGTCCAAATGTCTGTAATTTTCGAATTTCGAGCTGAAAATTGGCTAATAGACTAATTCGGACTCCCTGATCACGAATCCGGTGTCTGATTTTTGGGTGCCGTCCGGCCGTAGGCACGATAACAGGAGCACCGAAGGTCCTATCGACTTCAAACTTTCAGGGTAGGTTTCTGATCAAAATGCGACGGTTAAGTTCGTTAACGGGCAAAATCGGCCGGACGGTTTAGAAGTTATAGACATTTCAAATTTTGAGGTTATTTCCCTGATATTTCAGGAACTAAAGAAGATGTTGAATCGAAACTTGGTAGTCAGTTCGAGGATATAAACGCGCAACTTTTGGCAAAATTCTGTTATGATCGAAATGTTGGTAATTTTTAAAAAAATATTTCTTTTAATTTTTTCGAAAAAAAAAAATTTTTTTTCGTGAACTATTCATCAGATTGCAACAAAAACTTGTACTAACGTCAATTGTAGTATTTTGCAACATTGTGCAAAATTTTGGCTCTATACGATTTCAATTTCTGGAGATATAAGACAAAATGTGTCAAATTTCCTGGGTCTCTCTCAGTATTTTCATCGATTATTATATAATAATCAATAATATTAAGGTATTCAACATGATACTGCTTTTTTTCTTTATTTTCTTTACTGGTCAGTACGGGCCACAAGGAAGATGAACATGCGCCCAATAGCTCCTGTCCACAGGGCTTGAACCAATTTTTTTTAATTCTAAGTTCTGCCTACTTCAAAACGCAAATTTAACTGAGTGAATATTCAAAAGTCTACTGAACTTTGTTATCACCATTCAATTTCAGAAATACGGGGTTCATTAAAGACATGCTAATATTTGAGGGGTTGATTATTTGACTTATTTTAAGAAAAAAATTCCTATGAACGTATGTCCTAAAAGTCTTATTTTTTGAGATACGGTGTGATGTAATTTTGAAAAAAAATCAGTTTCTTAATAATAACTGAGATAATAATGTAGACATCTTTATAACAGTTGGTATATGTTTGTCTTCTATGCATCAAGGTGCATTTTGTGATGTACAAAAATTTTCAGTTTCTCCACCAGTAGCGTCCACACGGGTTCTGAATGGAATATTTTTGGTGAAAAAAATACTACGCCACTGCTTTCTTTTGAAATAAAAATTACTTCTTAGCAAATTTGATCTCATGGGTATTCTTTGTCGCACGGTTTTCGCTTAAAAAATAATAAGTAATATACGTATTTATGTATTTTTTTAGTAGGTATAGGTATCGCTTTATTGATTTAAATATTTCAAGCCCTTCAATATATAATTGCATGTTTGATATTGGCCAGCCGAGAAGAGAATTAAACTTTCTAGATATCACTTTAGAGCTGATTACACCGTCTCAACTAAACCACCTCCTAACTAGGGGGAAATTATGATCTCCAATCTATCCACTCTTTAATCATGTATTTTTAATAGGATTGTAGACCCAAACTCTGATATTTTATTCTATGCACAGTTGCAGCATTGTCTTTGAACTCTGAACAGCTTATTTACTTTTGATAACAGTTTGGATTTTTATTGGATGAATAAGTATATACTTGATAGCCAGTTGAACCTGTTATATTCTCACTCTTCTGCAGTTCTACACACTTCTCCTCTTTGTAGAGTGGTAGCTGAAAAAAGATCGATAGATTGCTCACAAATAATTAGTATAAAAATCGCTGGAGGTGGTCCCTTTATATGTCTTGTTTGCTAACATAGTACTTCTAGTTAGGCATGTTTTTTGTTCTTATAAACTACTTCACACATTACTATGTGAATATCATGCAATAAAGTCCATCATTATATTAAAGGATGATTAGATATACCAATTACACTTATTACGTTTTACTTCAGGATTAATTACTCATAAATCTGATGCAGTGTGGAAATGTTTGTGCATCGAATGAAAGCAAATTAAGAGATCAAATTTGTTGCAAAGGGAATGAGAATCCAGAAAATATGTCTTCTTGTCAGATGCTCTGTTCTTGATTGAAATAATTAAATTAAATTTGCTTCATATGGCAGTACCAAAATTGTATCACCATGTATCTCTAAAGTTAAGAATTCTAGGACATACGTTCATAGGAAGTATTTTTATTAAAATGAGTCAAAGAATCAGCCCCTTACATATTAGCATGTCTATTGAACACTCTGTATATTATTTTTTTTATCCCAGTTCACAAGGAAATTATTGTTTTCATATAATATTTATTACTCATTTTAGATGAAAAATTATCCATTTGTATTCGCTCAATCAATAGGAAATTGTTTAAGTACGACAAACAATTTTCTAATTTCAGTGCAAGCAGTGGTGTTTACGTGATTCTTTAATTCAGATCGTATAAAATGTCATAATTTTAAATTTATTCATTACAGTTCATCACAGACTATTGTTTATATTTCTGAATTTTCAGCTCGAGTAATACTGTGCGTACATAAAAGCAAGATAGTAATAAACATAAAGTAAAAATAATTTATGACTCCTACCAGATGGTAGTCATCAACAATTACGTTCATCAGCTTCATATACAGGGTGAGTCTTTGACCACTGCATTAATTTTAACCAAAGATTCCTCTCATTAAATGAAACACTTTTTTCCTTGAACATTTTTCCAAATTCAGCTCAGGTAAAAAGATACAGGCTGTTGAAATTTTGAAAAAAAAACAGTTTTCATTTTGTAGCTTTGGCATCCTTTTTTCGAATAAAATGAATGTTGGCGTAAAGTTTCCTATAACTATGATACATATTTTCCAAATATTAGTTATTTTCTACTTCTACTGTTTTTCTAGTTATGGACTCGTGGATTCATAAAACTAAACGAAATTAGCATAAAGAAAGCATATAAAGTTTTTCTTGAGTCATTTCAAGAATATTCCATCGTTTTAGAACATTATATTATTCTTCATCATTTCTCCTTAAACGCACCGTTTTCGAGATATTCTTCATTGAATGTTTTAAAATGGAAAACTCCAGAAATTTCACTACTTTTATGGATCCGTCCCTGAGCGTTGGAATCCCGAATCAAGCTGTAAACCACGTTACCATGCCTTATTCTCGTCCGCCAACAATGTCATAGATAATTTATTTGCGGGAGTGTATTAGCACATTGTGAAATCTTTAAACGCTTGTAACTTTTTACCTGAGCCGAATCTGGAAAAATGGTAAATGAAAAGTGTTTCATTTGACGAGAGGAATCTTTGGTTAAAATTAATGCAGTGATCAAAGACTCACCCTGTATACTGAGTCTCAAAAAAATTATAACACCCAGTGAAAATTGAGCACTTAAAACAAGTTTGGGAAAGCTCTGTGGACAAGGACTCTGGCGCGCTGTTCAAATTTAGAGCCACAACAGTCCATCCAGGTACTGAACTCGCCCAAAGCTGCTTAACTCAAGAAAAAAAATAATTTTCCGATTAATTCCAAGAATAAAACCGACCTTAAAACAAACGTCCAAAATAACTGTTCTTCTTTTTGGCCGAGAATGTTCTCAAACGATTAATTTTGACTCAAATACATACATTCACTGTTGGTTCGAAAATAAACCGGACTGTGTTTGTGGTGGTGTAAGGACACATTCAAATACTTACATTTACTGTTGAGCCGAAAATAAACAATACTCTAAGTAATCATTGAAGGATACTTTGGGAGGTACATTGATTATTAAATGGTTCCTTTATGGGGTTTCTCTCCAAAACTCTGAAAAATATCTATAAAATAAAAGATTTATCATTTCGTGAATTGCTTCTGCGCTAGAAACACAAGATATTTATCAGAAGCAATGTGTCCAACAATGTTGCCTAACATACAGCATCGATGGAAATTGTCTGTACTTAGGTAATTGTACAGATATTCCTAGAGAAATATTCATAGAGTGGATAGTGTTTGTTTTCGAGGCCAACTATCCAACTATTTTTTGTTCAAAGGATCCCATTATAAACAAATTTTTGGGTGTTCATTGTGGAAAAAGAAACAGATAAAGTAGTTTCTTTTTTGGACTGGTGGGTTTTTAGATATATGGATAACAATATAAAATTAGACTGGTATGGAAAACTATACAGGGTCTTTCACGAGGAACCTCACCCATATTTATACGGGAAACTACTGAACGTATTTTCATGAAATTCAGCACTTATAAGAATTTCACGATGCTGATGAAATCTAAAATATTTTCAAGGCATGAGCACCTCCAGTTTTTCCGGAAATGACGTCAACTTCCGTTTTTCAAATTAGAACACCATTTTTTATTGCAGAAATAGATTCCTTAGAAAATTTCAAGTTATTTTGATGTAACATTTTTCAGTTTTGGTTGGAAAATTCTCTCTGAGCGGGAAAATTCGAAAAAAAAATCGAAAATAGAGCTCCGCTGAAACAAGAATAAAAATGAAAATTCAAGACGAAAAACAGTTTTTTGTGAATAACTCAGAAAATATCCACTTTAGATCAAGGGTGTGATGCATACACTCACTTTATTTTTTAACGTAGATTCAATATCTGCCATAAAAAAATGGGGTTCTAATTGATTTTTCACGATTTTGTCATCCCTAACTTTGAAAGCGATTTTTTCACCCCCTGTATCATGAATCGCGATTTCGATTTTTAAAGTGGATACATCAATCTTACATCTTGAAAAATCCCAAAAATGAAAATTTTCCATCCAAAAACCTCGAAGTTATTCTTGTTTCAGCGGAGCTCTATTTTCGATTTTGTTTTCCCGCTCACAGAGAATTTTCCAACCAAAACTGAAAAATGTTACATCAAAATAACTTGAAATTTTCTAAGGAATCTATTTCTGCAATAAAAAAATGGTGTTCTAATTTGAAAAACGGAAGTTGACGTCATTTCCGGAAAAACCGGAGGTGCTCATGCCTTGAAAATATTTTAGATTTCATCAGCATCGTGAAGTACTTATAAGTGCTGAATTTCATGAAAATACGTTCAGTAGTTTCCCGTATAAATATGGGTGAGGTTCCTCGTGAAAGACCCTGTATAGTCCCAGAAGGTATCTCGATTATGATTCATACTAGCACATAGCACACGACTTACGGAAAGGCTTACAAACTCATAAGAGGATCATATGACAAAAATTGCTCGGTATAATCATTAATACTCACGTTTCAGCAAAACGTTCATAGGGTATGGTTTATCAACAAAAACAAACAAAAAAGAAGGTACCTACATGCAGAATTTCTTCAACAGGATAGGGTTGAGGTACTGGAATTTCTATCTTAACTGGTAGTCAGTACTCTGTGTAGGCTTTCTGACAGTATCCTTAGCCAACTTAGGCACAGCACTGTTAATTTTTGGCCCAACAGTGATTGGTGGACACTACCATCTGGACTAGAAGACCAGTTTGCTCTATCCTGAGCTTAGAGCAATTCAAATTCGTTAACGTGAAATGGCGCGCCAATGAGTAGATACCTACTTTTTTATATTTTTTACAAAAATGTTACTTCATGATCTCCATATTTATGGCGGAGGTAATGCATATTTATATGTCTGGATATTACTTTTTCGCACATTGTCTTTCGATTTAAGCAAACTAGTCTAGTCAACAAGTGCTTTTTAGGTCAAAATTTTTGCGTATTCTCCGAAAATTATGATTGGAGTGCCATTCGATTCGGGATGGCATGTAGATAGTTTTTGAGAAAATGCTAAGGCCGCTCGCGAAAATTGCAATAGTTATAAACAATTAAGTGAAATAAAAAGAACGGCATTTGGTTTTTCGAAATTGTTTCAAAAATCATTTGAGATAATTGGAATTTGGAAAAAGAGGCAAATAGAGGAGGAAATTTCCTAAAGAAATCTTCCTAGTGGGTATAATATACGCCCCAAAAAGGGGTACTCCGGCTTGCGCCCTTCGTACCTTTTATGAATAATTATTATTTAAACTTATTAAATATGAGAATAAAAAAAAAGAAAGAATTCAGGTGCCTGCAGGATAGATCAGTGAACAATAATTCGTGGTACAAAAATGTTTATCGTGATTTTCCACTTAGTTATCCATTAGTTAATTAGCAATTTTTTGCAGCACGAACAATAACATTGCAGGTACGATAATTGTTAAACTATTAATCTGAGAATTTTTTCCTTTCGTGGAGCTATTTTTCAAAGGTCTTAGAATAGATTCCTATTGGAAAATTTTAAAAATTGTAAATTTTCGTTTTGTTATAAACAATTTACTCAAGTGAAAAATTATAAAGCTTCAATTTATAATATTACTATTGATCCGTTTTCTTATGATCAGAAACTACTTAAAAATGATTTTAAATAATTATTATTTCCTATTGTTTAAAAAATTGTTGTAAACCAATTTATAAGATAATTAAAATTTTCTTTCGAAAACAATTCAAGCTTTATAATTTTTCACTTATGTTAATTGTTAATAGCAAAACGAAAATAATTTTTTTTTTAATTTTCCAACAGGAATCTATTTCAAGAACTTTGAAAAATAGCTCCATGAAAGAAAAAAATTCTCAGATTAATAGTTTAACAATTATCGCACTTGCAATGTTGATGTTCGTGCTAAAAAAAAGGGTTAATTAACTAATGGATAACTAATTGAAAAGTCGCGATAAACATTTTTGGATCACGGATTATTGTTCATTGATCTATCCTGTAGACGTTTGATTTTTTTTTAATTCTTTAGTTTCATATTTAACAAGTTCAAATAATAGCATAATAGAAAAATATTAGTTGGTATTCTCGTTATTATTTAAAAAAGCGTCTTGTTTATTAAACTAGTAGTGTGTAATTTTGATTTATTAGAATTAAGTTAGTTTTAGGTTAGCCAGCCTATGTACCAGTAACTAAGTTTACTTCTGAAGGACTATTACATCTAATATTGTACGGGTGACCAGTTCACCTCGAAACTTCATGTAATATTTTGGTTAATAATAAATAAAAATTAAAAAAAAAAATATTTATTCATGAAAGGTCCGAAGGGGGCGGGGCTTACACAAATCGGAGTACCAGTTTTGGGGAGTATTTTCAACCCTCTGGGAAAATTATAAATATTGGTCCTAGTTCCGGGAGTGGGGACATTTTTTTAGGAAATTTCCTCCTCTTCTTGAATCTTTTCCAAATTTGAACTATTCCAGATAGTTTTTGAGATATTGGCGAAAAACCAAACCCCCTTCTTTTTTTTCACTTGAATGTTTATATCTATTGCATTTTTTGCGAGCGGTCTTAGCATTTTCTCAAAAACTATCTACATGCCATTTTGAATCGAATGACACCTCAATCATAATTTGCGGTGAATACGCAAAAGTTTTGACCTGAAAAGCACTTGTTGACTAGACTAAACGAAATGTTTTCAAAAAATCAACAAGTCCAGAGCGTTCCTGCTAATCGGGACCTTCATAAATGGCTTCGTATAATAAATATACTTATGCATATATTTCACAAATCAAATAGACCCCAGGGGGTTCATTGATCTGCCGAGAAAGCAAGAGCAGACGCGTTTCTGGCTTCTTGGCCTTCATCAGTACTCTGTAGCTTCCTCTTTCCTCTACAAATTCAGCTAAACTGACCCGGGTTAAGCCTCTCAGAGCCGGCTTGGTCGATCATTTTAATCGCCCACGCCACCTATGAGACGAAACACGGAAATCAGCCTCTCCCCACCAGTGAATATTTGAAGCGTGGGGAGAGGCTGATTTCCGTGTTTCGTCTCATAGGTGGCGCGGGCAATTAAAATGATCGACCAAGCCGGCTCTGAGAGGCTTAACCCGGGTCAGTTTAGTTGAATTTGTTAAGGAAGCTACAGAATACTGATGAAGGCCAAGAACCAAGAAGCCAGATACGCGTCTGCTCTTGCTTTCTCGGCAGATCAATGAACCCCCTGGGGTCTATTTGATTTGTGAAATATATGCATAAGTATATTTATTATACGAAGCCATTGAAGAAGGACCCGATTAGCAGGAACGCTCTGGACTTGTAGATTTTTTAACAACGGTATCGCCATTTTTCATTATTATTTTAGCAATGTTTTCAGCGGAAGGCTTCTCACTTCTCAGAATCTTGTACTAATTCTCATGGTTCATATGTTGGACTAAATCAACTTTAAACCACTGACATTCACTCCCGTTAAACAACCATGAAAATAAATTTTGGCGAATTATGCTGATATGCGGAATTTGTTTTGGTAATTATCATATAGCCAGAGGAATATCACTTCAGAGTTCAGACAATAAGTAGTAAGTACCTACATATATACGAGCACATGGAAACTATGCGTAGAATATCTACTTCAAAAATTCATTGGCCAAATTATTCCGTGACCATGAATTAATAGAGTGCAGGTTTGCGATAAATATTCAAATTTTTATTTGTATGACAAACTGAACATATACTATTGTTATGCCGTGGTGTGTATGTATAATCGACATGATTTGTTCGAAGCATTTATGCTATATTACTATGAAACATTTTGAAGAACAATATTTACTAACAATTTCTTTTTGCGAGCATGTTCAAAGGAACATCGGGCTGTCATTTTTTCAAATATCTGTAATTTTCGCTTTCAAACGACTAGGTACGACAAACTAATGAAGAATTCGATTAGTCGGGCCGCCCGACCGGCCTTTGCCACGATAACTTTCGAACGGCAAGAGATAACGACTTAAAATTTTCCCGGTAGGCTGGGCAGCCAAATGCGACGGTTGCGTTCGTTAATGGGCGTCATTTTCCAAATGGTTTCGGAGTTGAGGTTTTGTTCTCCAAATAACTCGAACAATTCAGATCCAATGAAATTAAAACTTGGTAGCTAGTTGTAGAATACCGACACAGAGACTTTTGCGGAATTTGGTGAGGATCGTATCACTAAAAAATATAAAAAAAAATTATTTAAAACTAGCTGGCCCGGTGATCTTCGCACCTCCTCGTTTAATAAAAAAATTCTCAGTATGAATGAAGTTAAATTATGATTTTCGATTAATTGCACATTATGTTGATTACTTTCAAAATAGAGTTTTCCTGAAATACTGATATTTATAAGGTTTCAATTTGTTTTTGACAGACACATACAGTTAAAATGCAGTATCTTTATCAATTTAGAGCTTTCTTATAAACTGTATTTTTGTTTTGTTTTGTGGTGCGTAAATAAACAAAGATGACGGTTTTCCGACTCACGAACAAGTGACGTATAATTGTCCATACGCCATGTCCATACATCAAAGGAAAAACAAAATTGTAACATTATGAGAATCCATCCAAGGTACCTATTTAGTTAATGCTTTATTTGTGGCACAAATCACTCCAATCGCGTACAATTGTGCCGTGATATAAAGAACACCCTATATAGTAATGGTTTATTTTCAATGATGTATGCCTCGAGAGAATATTTTTTAACTCAATTGAATGAAATTGTACGATTGGCGTGAAAAACAGCAAGTTACAATTGACGTTAAAAGAAAAACACCCTGTATGACGAATTTTTTAAATTTTTTTCTGTCATAAGAACCTTCTCCTGACAATAACAAACACAACAAAAAAAAATAGTGAAACCGGTCCAGCCGTTCACGCGTGATGGCGTGACCAAGGGATTTAGGGATTCATTTTTATATATAGAGATATTGTGTATCTCAGAAACTATCCGTCTGATATCACTGAAGTTTTGCGAGGGCCCTTAAATCCTGATGTAACAGTCAAGTTCTAAATTTGAACTCGATCTGATCTATATCATTGGAGATTTTGAAAAAAATATAGGAAGCGGAGCATACTTGGGTGCGTTCAGTTGCTGGATGGGTGACCGTTGCCACGATAACTTTTGAATGGAAAGAGAAAGCGATTTGCAATTTTCAGGCTAGGTTGCGCATTCAAATGTGACAGTTAAGTTTGTTAACAGGCATCATCAGCTGAACGGTTTTGGATTTAATATACCCATTTAATTTTTTTTGTTTTGAATTACAGATCCGATCCAATTTAAACTTCGTTATTAGATATGGAATGCCTACGCGCAAATTTTAGCTAAATTTCGTAAGGATCGTATCACTATAAAAAAAAGAAGATATTTTTTCTTCAAAAATGTTTTATTTCAAACTCGGTCAGAATTCCGCACATACCTTCGAGCGGCGCAGAAAAGTTCCTGGCCTCACGTCAGTCCTTTTTAAGTATTTTTTGTCCTTATCAATATGTAGTAGTAGCAGTAGTAGTTTAGTCAACCATGGTACAGGGTGTTAATGCATACGTCTTACAAATTTATAGGGCATGCAGGAAATTCAAAAATAGATGAACAAATTTCCTACAAACACATATGACGCAATAGTTATCAAGAAGAAGTTGAAGACAAAAATTAATATTTGTTGAATATCTAAAAATTGACGAACCGGAATGACGCCAAAAATTTCACATTAGTTGTGTTAACTAAGATTCATAATTTGATACTTCCAATGAAAATATATGTAATCCAGTGGCGGTGATGAGTATATTCTTAACTCTTTTGAAATAATATCTACGCCTCTGAGTTTAATGCAAATATGACTTTCGTAGATACCTCGTTTTGTTAAGAGGTTGTTACGTATTACGTTTTCATCGTAGAACCCACGGTTTACAAGATATTTCAATTGTAAGAAATTAAGTTCAAAATTGATGCTTATGATAGTCATGTACTATTCCAAAAGGGATATTTATTTTTTATTAAGGTTTAACACATGTCATACAATAGTTATTTATATACCAAGGACGAAAACTGTATTATAGTCGAGTCTGCAAATTGCTAACCGGGGCGAAGCTGAGGATAGCAAATAGGCGAGACAATAGACAGTTTTTTGTCGAGGTGCATATTACATTTTCTCGTCGAGCTCTACATACTTTTATGAATTTTGGACCTCTCAAATAATTTCACAACAGCAAATGACAGTTATTCTCACAGACGCTTCTGTTTGTATTGAACCGTATCATGCCGTATCTATAGTGATCACAGCGGACGAAAAAGCTAGTTGGCGGCCGAAAAGTACTTGCCTTCAAAAATAGTCGATTTTTCAGTTGCAAATTGGTACGTAAGCTATAATTTTTCATAGAGGTCGAAGAAAAAAATGATTATCTCGTTATTTTTTGATGGCGGTCAGTTGATTTGTTATTTCAGAAGTTTCTTTTGAAATTTCTTTCAAATTAGATTTTTAAAATTGATTTCAGAATATGATCGGTTGTAGAAATTTGATATATGATATAGTAAAGGGCTCCCGAAGATTACATTTTTGTATTCAGGCTAGCAAACACACAGATAATTAATCGGGGTCAGTTTTGTATTTGGGTTCTTGCTCATGCTGTTATTGAAAAAAGTAATATCATAAAAAAATTCATTGAAGGTTTCGGAGTTAGATATCAGAAAGTTGAATAAGAGGATCTGCATTCTATCATGATCTTTTATAGAATACAACTTTCATTGGAAATACTATCCCCAGTACCATACTCGAACTCACAATATTTACGATTGTGTATTAGTTATTACGTTATTGTGTTAGTCCTTAACTAACACATCTATTCCGAAGGTCAGTAAGAGAAGGTAACATACTTTTTGTAATAGTATCAAATGCTACTAAGTCGATAGCCGAAGGAAAAATCTACTTGTTCTTACTGACTTGGAATACGAATCTAATTTGGGTTACGAAAGCGAAAAATGCATTACCTATTGGACGATATTGTGGTACTACTTTTATGATCTATCATCATATGGCTCTGCACCAAAGTGGAAATGTAGTCTCGAAAACTCAATTCAGAATTGCAACAATTCTCTTTCATATAGCAGATAATGCGCCTAAGAAAACAAACAGAGTTGCCAAAAATTTCTTAGAAATGGAAAGTACTACAGCAGCTTGTTTACTATAACTATGATCAAAGAACTTATCAAGACGCAGTGAATGATAAGATGACGTCCGAACTTCTTGTCAACATGTTTATAAAATGTTATAGTTATTTTCTACCATCTGGGATAGCAATAAATTGGCACTATTCCTCCAGTTTGGAGCTACACTATTTAACTCGTATCTGGCATATTTATCAAATCAGCTGTTACCACCGAATTTCGCAAGTCCACACGTGTTTCTTGGTTAGTCAAATTTATCGGCGCCACCACAACAAACTCACGGCATTATTCATCGCAACTAATCATCTTGCAGAAGAAAATTCTAACAATAGAAACCGTAGGGAAGTACATAGGATGTTTCATTCGCTGTTATCGCTTTTTTGCACTCAATAACCAATAACCGTGGTTAGAATTGGTACCTTTAAAAATGGGTTCAAGCCCTGTGGACAGGAGCTTTCTGGAGCTCTAGTTCAAACAGACAAATTATATATCCGAAAGTATTGGTTTCTCAGAGTTGGGAATTATATCAATGTATTCATATGATAGAACTGCATCATAAAGGAAATTCAATTCAAATAATAGTTTATTTATCAAGATTAAATGAGCAATCATGAGAATGAGAACTGCACCATGAAAGAAATCAAATTAAATCTGGTCAATTTTGCCCAATAACGAACTTAACCGAGATATTCATCTCCCTAACCTACTCTGAAAATTTCAACAACCTAGCTCATTCCGTTCGAGAGTTATTCCCTTCCGTCAATCCCGTCATAAATTGAGAGAACTGAGCATTCTATGTCTAAGGATGAAAATCAGTCTCACTACTCTCAGATCTCTTACTTCATGTTCCGTTCCGAAATGTAAGACTTTTCTGAGAAAAACTAATTTCGGAGCAAACTACTGAAATTTTTCTCACTTAGCTCACAATTCTTCTATTGATTAGATAATGTCATGTCTCAGGAAAATAAGTTGACATTATGACAATTCATACATAGAATAATCATATCATTCTGTGACAACGTAGAAATACGATTTATTATTGAAATTTTGAAAAATCATATCTCCGAAAGTATTAGCTTGTTAAAGTTAAAAATGATATCATTGGATTCTTATGGTAAAACTGCTTATTGAAAAAAATTTTTATTTGGAATTTGTTCTGTAAAAAAAATTTTTTTTTTGTTACTCCGAAACCATCTGTCCGATTTTGCCCAATAACAAACTTAGCCGAGATATTTATCTCCCAAACCTACTCTGAAAATTTCAACTGTCTAGCTCATTCCGTTCGAGAGTTATCGTGCCTACGGCCGGCTGGCTGGACCGGCCGGCTGGACCGGCCGGACAGAATGAACTTCGACCACGGATTCTTGATCAGTGAGTCGAACCAAATCGTTTAAGAACATTTTCATCGAAAAACTCGAAAATTACAGACATTTGGGCAAATTGATAAGCACTCAGCTCCGAGGAACTAGAGCGCCAAAAACGCTTCAACTCAAAAATACTGCCTTATTTTTAACTATTATTGAAGTGATCTTTTATCCTGTATTGTAATCGCACACATATGCGGATTTTTTCCTATACATCTTCGACTTATGCATCAGTATTCATACAAAAATTAATTTGTTATGATTGGGAATTGCCGAAATGTTTTGGAAAAGAGGTGACCGCTCCAAGAATTCAGAAATTTCAACCTTCTTGGTTGAGTTTTGTCACCATATGAGGATGAAGGTTCCTTTCATTCTGCTCGTCGAAAGATTTTATTTTATAATGGGGGAATTTTTAGACATTTTTGGCGCTCTTGTTCCTTGGAACAGAGTGCTCATCAATTTGCCCAAATGTCTGTATATTTTTGATTGAAAATGGTCTTAAACGATTTGGTTCAAATCACTGATCAAGAATCAGTGGTCGAAATCGATTCTGTCTGGCCGGCCGTTAACACGATAACTCTCGAACGGAATGAGCTAGACAGTTGAAATTGACAGAGTAGGTTTGGGAGAAAAATATCTCGGTTAAGTTCGTTATAGGGTAAAATCGGCCGGATGGTTTCTAACGAAAACCAAAATTTTTTTTTACATTACATATTTCGAATAAATTTTAGTTAAAATGCAATTTCATCATAAGAATCCATTGATATCATTTTCAACTCTAACAAGCTTCGGGGATATGATTTTTCAAAATTTCAATAAAACACCGCACTTCTATGTTTTCACAGAATGCGAATTCTATCTGTCTGTGTTCTATCTGTGTTCACTGTTCATACATAATATAATCTTATCTACCTATGACATATATGTCAAATGTATTTGTGTTCTAACAAAGTATGATTGAATGTAAAATGACCAATTATAGGATATTATAATTACCCCTACCCTTTATGCCCTTGGATAATCCATATGATGATGGAAATGTGATTAAATAATTTGGTAAGTTTATCAAATTGGGTTCACAATATCTTCACTGAAAACAAAACTGGAATTTTGGCTAAGTTTCAATTGATATAATATAATTTTAAAAAATGGGTTCAAGCCCTGTGGACAGGAGCTTTCTGGCGCTCTAGTTCAAACAGACAAATTATATCTGGTATTGGTTTCTCAGAGTTGGGAATTATATCAATGTATTAATATGATAGAACTGCAACAAAAAGGAAATTCAATTCAAATAATAGTTTATTTATGAAGATTAAATGAGCAATCATGAGAATGAGAACTGTACCACATTTTCAATTTTTTTTTTGACACTTTGCGGTAATCTGGTCAATACAAAACTTCACATGCGTATAAAGGTCATGATTCTACTGTCTTCTACAGTCTGGTGCTAAATTTCAGATAGATCGAGTGATCGGTTTCGGAAATATTCATAAAAAATATTTTTACTAAAATCGGCCATAACTCCGAAACCCCTTGATGGTTAACGCCCATTAACGAACTTGTCCGAGATATTTACGCTCCAAAACCACCTGCAATTTTCAATCCGCTAACTCCTTTCGTTCGAGAGTTATCGTGCCTACGGCCGGTCGGCCGGCCGGACAGAATCGATTTCGCACTCGGATTCTTGATCAGTGAGTCGAACCAAATCATTTGAGACCATTTTCAGCCAAAAATTCCAAAATTACAGACACTTGGGCAAATTGATAAGCAATCTGTTCCGAGGAACTAGAGCGCCAAAAAAACAAGTTTCGTATGACAATTGCCCAAAACAGGTTTAAAGTACCTACAAATAGTAGGTATTCCATAAAACATGTATAAAATAATAAATTACCTTGTAATCGATCAAAAATTTCCTGATCTACGTTCACAAAATTTTCTCCTCTCTCGAACTTTGGAATTATGCTTTCAATATTTAGGTACGTAATATTTTCAAACATTTTCGGGTGAGGTCCCCGTTGCATCGCTAAAATACGAGTATTTCAACTCCAATATTCTTGAAGTTACAATATTCCCTTCTGTCAAGTTGACTTTATGGCAATTCATTCATAGAATATACATAGAATAATTATATCAACCTGTGAAATACGATTTACATTGAAATTTTGAAAAATCATATCTCCGAAAGTATTATCTTGTTAGAGTTAAAAATGATATGAATGGATTCTTATGATAAAACTTCTTATTAAAAAAAATTTAATTTGGAATTTGTTTCGTAAAAAAAAAATTTTTTTTTTGTTACTCCGAAACCATCTGTCCGATTTTGCCCAATAACGAACTTAGCCGAGATATTTATCCCCCAAACCTACTCTTAAAATCTCAACTCTCTAGCTCATTCCGTTCGAGAGTTATCGTGCCTACGGCCGGCCGGACCGGCCGGACAGAATGAATTTCGACCACGGATTCTTGATCAGTGAGTCGAACCAAATCGTTTAAGACCATTTTCATCGAAATATTCGAAAATTAGAGACATTTGGGCAAATTGATAAGCACTCAGTTCCGAGGAACTAGAGCGCCAAAAAGAGATTTGAGAAATAAATATCTCGGATAAGTTCGTTATTTAAATTTAATTTAATTTATTTTATGATGCAGTTCTATTTGAAGAATCCACTGATATCATTCCCAACTCTGGGAAATCAATAATTTCGGGGATGAATTGTCAAAGTTTGAACAAGAGCGCCCAAGCTCCTGTCCACAGGGCTTTCCCACTTTTTTAAATTAACAAGTTGGAAAAGTACTGTGGCCAAGAGCTTTGGCGTGCTTGGTCACATTTATAGCCATAGCAGTCAGTCAGTCACCCATTCAGGTAATGGACTCGACCAGGACCCCTTTAATCCAGGAAGAAAAAAGTTTTCAGTATATTCCAAGAATATAAATCCGACCGAGTTTTAATCTAGAACTTGGCTGTACAATATGGGTTTGAAAGCTCTTGCGGAATGTCAGCGGTATCTGACGAATAGTTTCTGAGATACAGAATTGTTTTGAATAATATTTTCAAAATTTCTGCCTATTGCTAACTATCGAGCATGTGCAAAGATTTACTTCCATTTCAAATGAAAAAATGGGTTCAAGCCCTGTGGACAGGAGCTTTCTGGCGCTCTAGTTCAAACAGACAAATTATATCTCCGAAAGTATTGGTTTCTCAGAGTTGGGAATTATATCAATGTATTCATATAATAGAACTGCATCCTAAAGGAAATTCAATTCAAATAATAGTTTATTTATCAAGATTAAATGAGCAATCATGAGAATGAGAAAAGCACCATGGAAGAAATCAAATTAAATCTGGCCAATTTTGCCCAATAACCAACTCAATCGAGATATTCATCTCCCTAAACTACTCTGAAAATTTCAACTACCTACCTCATTCCGTTCGAGAGTTATATCTATGTCTATGGATGAAAAGCAGTCTCACTACTCTCAGATCTCTTACTTCATGTTCAGTTCCGAAATGTAAGAATTTTCTGAGAAAAACTAATTTCGGAGCAAACAACTGAGATTATTCTCACTTCGCTCACAATTCTTCGATTGATTAGATAATGTCTCAGGAACATCATTTGACATTATGACAATTCATATTCATACATAGAATAATATCATTCTGTGACAACGTTGAAATACGATTTATTATTGAAATTTTGAAAAATCATATCTCGGAAAGTATTAGCTTGTTAGAGTTAAAAATGATATGAGTTGATTCTTATAATAAAACTTTTTATTAAAAAAAATTTAATTTGGAATTTGTTTCGTAAAACAAAAATTTTTTTTTTGTTACTCCGAAACCATCTGTCCGATTTTGCCCAATAACGAACTTAGCCGAGATATTTATCCCCCAAACCTACTCTGAAAATTTCAACTCTCTAGCTCATTCCGTTCGAGAGTTATCGTGCCTACGGCCGGCCGGACCGGCCGGACAGAATGAATTTCGACCACGGATTCTTGATCAGTGAGTCGAACCAAACCGTTTAAGACCATTTTCATCAAAATATTCGAAAATTACAGACATTTGGGCAAATTGATAAGCACTCAGTTCCGAGGAACTAGAGCGCCAAAAATGGGTTCAAGCCCTGTGGACAGGAGCTTTCTGGCGCTCTTGTTCAAACAGACAAATTATATCTCCTAAAGTATTGGTTTCTCAGAGTTGGGAATTACATCAATGTATTCATATGATAGAACTGCATCATGAAGGAAGTTCAATTCAAATGATAGTTTATCTATCAAATTTAAATGAGCAATCTGAGAATGAGAACTGCACCATGGAAGAAATCAAATTAAAATAGCTGAACTGAATTTGACTTATCTTATAGAACAGGATGACATGTACGAGCACAGAACATATCGTTATATCGATATATTCTGTGTGTACGAGTATGAACACAGAGCCTATAATAAAGCTTAGAAAGAATAATTATAGCATTCTGTGAAAACATAGAAGTACGATTCATTATTGAAATTTCGAAAAATCATATCTCCGAAAGTATAAGCTTGTTGGAGTTAAAAACAGACAAATTATATCTCCGGCAGTATTGGTTTCTCAGTCTTGGGAATTATATCAATGGATTCTTATGAAAGAACTTCATCTTAGCAGAAATTGAATTCAAACATCATAGAAGAATTTAAATTCAACAAGAGTGCCAAAAATTATCAATCCAAAACCAATAGACGAATTATACCCAACAACGAACTCATCCGAGAAATTCATTCCTCAATTCTATGATGAACGATAATATATATCTTTCCTCAAATCCACTCCAATACACCAATATTCCAGTTTTGTTTTTAGTGGAGATATTCTGAACTCAATATTATTAACTTACCATTACCATTCCCATCATCATATGGATTGACCATCGGCATGAAAATATCAACCAACAAAAAGTATGATATTATACAGTAATTCTCATATTTCTACGATTGCTGGAATGAATGAATTAGACAACGTCATGTCTCAGGAAAATAAGTTGACATTATAACAATTCATAGAATACCCACATAATAATTATATCATTCTGGGAAAACATAGAAATAAGATTTATATTGAAATTTTGAAAAATCATATCTCGAAAAGTATTAACTTGTTAGAGTTAAAATGATATCAATGGATTCTTATGGTAAAACTGCATATTGAAAACAATTTAATTTGGAAAAAGATATGTAAAAAAATTTTTTTTTTTGTCCATCTGTCCGATTTCGCCCAATAACAAACTAAGCCGAGATATTTATCTCCAACACCTACTCTGAAAATTTCAACTGTCTAGCTCATTCCGTTCGAGAGTAATCGTGCCTACGGCCGGCCGGCCGGACCGGCCTGACAGAATGAATTTCAACCACGGATTCTTGATCAGTGAGTCGAACCAAATGGTTTAGGACCATTTTCAGCCTAAAATTCGAAAATTACAGACATTTGGGCAAATTGATAAGCACTCAGTTCCGAGGAACTAGAGCGCCAAAAACAAAGCCAATACACCCAAGTGTATACAATTAACATCATAATGTGATTAATTGTGCAATCAAACTAGAACCGTGTAATCTTTGATCTGATACATTACCATGTTTCAGGGAAACATGAGTTATCAATCAGATAAAATGGAACCACAATCTTGTTCTCAGTAAAACTAGAATCGTTGTCGAACATACTTCAATCATTCTCAGATCGAGATGGAAAATATTGAAATTTATAAATTATAACTCCATAGAGAAAGCTATTATGATAAATTCCATATGCTGTGTACTACATAATTTTTGTGATGTCCATTAAGATGTTTGAAGTTATTGTGAAAATGCTGTATTTGAGTCTAGCCTGAATTAGCAAGTGATACTGAAAAGGGACGAAATAGTGAAGAGTTAGGTGTGTCTACCAACCCCACAATAAGGTTCCGGGCCAATAAAGGGGGTTTGTGCTCCTTTCTTGGCAAGTGTGTTGGCCTTCTCATTTCCTATGATTCCCGCGTGACCAAGAACCTATACCAAGGAGACCCTGTTGTTCTTGCCTACTTCATTGAGTTTTCTTCGGCACTCCCATTGCTATATCACAACTCTGATAGTTTCTTTTTAGGTTCATTTCCACGCATCTTCCTATTGCAAGTACTTCTGCCTGAAAGATGCTCGGATAGGAGCCTAGCGATAGTGAGCATTTGGTGCCTGGCCCATATACTCCAGCGTCAGCTCCTGTAGTGGCTTTTGAACCGTCTGTGTACGATTTAATGGCATTTCTTTAAGAGCTTGGGTGGTGGATTCCTTGTCCCAATATTTTTTCATACCAAGCATCGTAGTAAAGTTCTTTTCGATGCTTACTTTCTTGATCATTCCTTCACTAGGAAGATTGGCTGATAAAATGTATCTGGCAAGAGAGGACCAGGCTTTCAGTAATATCTGACATTTCAATTTACTGCTCAGTACTGTTCAGGAATATCGGAACACGGCATATGTCATGTCTCAGGAAAATAATTTGACATTATAACAATCCATAGATAGAATAATTATATAATTCTGTGAAATCATAGAAATACGATTTATTTTTGAAATTTTGAAAAATCATATCTCCGAAAGTATTAGCTTGTTAGAGTTAAAAATGATATCATTGGATTCTCATGATAAAGCTGCTTATTGAAAAAAATTAATTTGGAATTTGTTTTGTAAAAAAAATTTTTTTTTTGTTACTCCGAAACCATCTGTTCGATTTTGTCCAATAACGAACTTACCCGAGATATTTATCTCCCAAACCTACTCTGAAAATTTGAACTGTCTAGCTCATTCCGTTCGAGAGTGATCGGGCCTACGGACCGGCCGGACAGCCGGACCGGCCGGACAGAATTAATTTCGACCACAGATTCTTGATCAGTGAGTCGAACCAAATCGTTTAAGACCATTTTCATCGAAAAATTCGAAAATTACAGACATTTGGGCAAATTGGTAAGCACTCAGTTCCGAGGAACTAGAGCGCCAAAAAATCACAATTTAATATATAATATTAGCCAAGAGTTCCATTATTGCTTTGATTAATTTGAAAGAGCAATATAAAACTTTCGCAGAGTTAGGTATATAGATACACTTATGGTGAGTTTCATGAAGCTTCGATTATTCAAGAACAAATAATGAATAATCAATATTAGTTTCATTTTAGTACCGAATTTATATTATATAATTTTTTTGGGGAATTAAATTGCTCTGGATAACTGGCAAAATATCTTCTAATATATTGTTCAACCGATATACAATCGATGATTTGTACGTTTCATATATATTCGATAAATTATTATTCCTTTACCTCGAATTTAGAAACTCTCTGGATGTATCGACTTGTCAAACTTGACTTCAGTCGGCTGCTCGGAAGCACGGAAATGAATATGATCATAGACAGACTCAATACGTTCTGTATGACATGCTGCACTGCTGCCGACTTTACCGTAAAATAAGGTTTTATTGGCACCCGCAGAATTTCAACGATATCTGACAGATAGTTTCTGAGATACAGAGTTTTTTTAAATATTTTTGGCGCTCTTGTTTCTCGGAACAGAGTGCTTATCAATTTTACAAATGACTGTAATTTTCGAATTTTTCGATGAAAATGGTCTTGAACGATTTGGTTCGACTCACTGATCAAGAATCCGTGGTCGAAATTCATTCTGTCCGGACGGTCCGGTCCGCCGTAGGCACGATAACTCTCGAACGGAATGAGCTAGACAGTTGAAATTTTCAGAGTAGGTTTGGGAGATAAATATCTCGGCTAAGTTCGTTTTGGGCAAAATAGGACAGATGGTTTCGGAGTAACAAAAAAAAAAAAATTTTTCCCATAACAAATTCCAAATTATATTTTTTTCAATAAGCAGTTTCACCATAAGAATCCAATGATATCATTTTTAACTCCAGCAAGCTAATACTTTCGGAGATATGATTTTTCAAAATTTCCAAAATAATTCGTATTTCTATGTTTTCACAGAATTATATAATTGTTCTATCTATGGATTGTTATAATGTCCACTTATTTTCCTGAGACATGACATGTCTAATTCTTCCATGGTGCAGTTCTCATTCTCAGATTGCTCATTTAATCTTGATAAATAAACTATTATTTGAATTGAATTTCCTTTATGATGCAGTTCTATCATAAGAATACATTGATATAACTACCAAGTCTGAGAAACCAATACTTTCGGAGATATAATTTGTCTGTTTGAACTAGAGCGCCAGAAAGCTCCTGTCCACAGGACTTGAACACATTTTTCACTACAAAATGGCGGATGCGCTGACCTAGTTATTAGAACATCGACTATTCTCAGAGATCTGGAGATCACTTTGATATTCGTTAATTTTAAGTTCAGTCAGTGTTACTGTTTGTAATAATAAAGTTCAAGACATATTATATTAAAGTGTAAGGATGTTGAAATGTGATTAAAAAGTAAACATTGTGTGTTTCAGTATTGAAGTGAGTATTTCACATAGCTAATAACTCAAAGAAGTTACCCATATTGGCGCGATCTTCAACCACATTATTATACTCACCACCAATCACGCGAAACTGCCAAATGAGCCAATTTCAAGCATTGATACTAGAATTGATTAAATAGGGTATCAATAAATTGGAGTCAGTTTTTTATTTTGCTTTGGCAACAGGAAATCGCCCAATGATAATATCACTCTTGCGTCCCGTATGCTCTTTATACCGTGTGAGAATGTTTCTGGTTGTTTGCCTGTCATAACACTTGTTGCAATCTAACCATTTAATTTCATATATACCCGATTTTAACCGGAGTTTTATCGAATGTATGTCCTAGAAGTTGTTTAATTAAACAACTTCTACGTTACGTGTTACGTCAGGCAAACAACCAGAAACATTCTCACACGGTATAAAGAGCAGGTTTAATTGAGCGGTTTAATTAAACAAGTTCTAGTAAATACATTCGATAAAACTCCGGACATGTTAAAATCGGGTATATATGAAATTAAATGTTTAGATTGCAACAAGTGTTGCGTCGGGCAAACAACCAGAAACATTCATGTTGCAAGTCACAACTGGTCACTCAATTTCAGAAAATTCCGTCAAATTGTTGAAAAATTCCAATAAAGTGTATTTAGCAACGCTTGAAGGTATCGAAATGTATAAGACAAAGGATATTTTACTCAATAATGATCTAACCCCTATTAACAACCCTTTATTCTCACTAATTGGTTTATGACTGAGGGTATAATGTCAACCGGTACTGGAATGTAGAAATTGATTGCATGCTTTGTAACGCTTCGTATTTGAAGATGGAAACTTTGTTTCCGAAACATATGTCGGACGACAAAAACCGTAGTGTACAAGAGTGTAGTTACTTTTGTAGTAATAATGAAAAATGGCGATACAGTATATAATAATTCAACAAGTCCAGAGCGTTCCTGCCAATATAAATACCCTATTGGCAGGAATGCTCTGGACTTGTTGATTTACTTTTGTAGTGTTCATAATAAGTCCACAGTGAACTCAAAATAAAATATAAGTACATGTATGTATTCGAATGTTTCTTTTATTTGTGCCAATACAAACACAGCACTTCTTATTTTTGACCCAACAGTGAATGTATGTTTGAACAGGGACCTTCTGCCACCACAAATACAGCACTGTTCATTTTCGAACCAACAGTGACTGTATGTATTGGAATGGGACCACACGCAGACATAAAACTATTCATTTTCTAACCAAGAAGTAAAGAATATGTATATGAGTCGAAACTAATAGTTTGAGACCATTCTCAGCCAAAAAGTGAATCAGTTTTTTTTGGACGCTTGTTTTTACTGTCGGATTTATATTCTTGCAGATATTGGGAATATTATGTATTTTCCTGGATCTAAGCAGGCTATGAATTTGAACAGCACGTCAAAGCTCCTGGCCACAGCGCTTTTGCAACTTGTTTTAATTCTATATAAATATATTTCTTCGATTTCATGAACTTATCAAATAGTTAGTTCTGCCAAAGACTTCTTAGAGTAATCCTCAGAATATATTTTTCCGTTTACAGATTTACTGGTGCCTTGATCCACTTACTTAAGACCTCACTGGGAACGGGAATTCTAGCTGTGCCGTTTGCATTCAGAAGCGTCGGTTTCGGAACTGGATTGATAGGAACTCTGCTAATAGGGGGATTATGTACCCACACTGTAACTTTGCTGGTAAGTGGAATTATTTCCGAAAAAAAGTGATGAATTGTGCCCATCCCGATGATGCCAAAAAATTTGAAGTATTTGCCACCACGTGTCGCTTTGATAATTCTATTTATTTTTAAACGGAATTCGCGAATTTCATTCTTCGAACATGAATCAAGATCTCAATATAATCATTAAACGATACTTTGGGAGGAACATTCATCATCCAATGGGTTTTCTCTCCTAAATCTCAAAAAAAAAAATGATTCTTTTGAAACTGCTTCTGAGTTAGAAACGCAAGATATTTGTCAGAAGAAATTTATGGAACAATGTTTTCTAATAAACAGTAATGAAACAATATCAACGATGAAAATTGGTTCAAGCACTGACGTGAAGTCAGAAGCTTTTGCGCGTATGTTCTATTGTCCATTCTTCTGTATTGGACACCCTTAATCGAATTTACCATGGTAAATTATGTTGTCCATTCTCCTGTATTGGAAACTCTTAATTCGAATTCACCATGGTAAATTCGAATTAAGTGTCCAATACAGGAGAATGGACAACATAATTTACCATGGTAAATTCGATTAAGGGTGTCCAATACAGAAGAATGGACAATGGAACATACGCGCAAAAGCTTCTGACTTCACGTCAGTGCTTGAACCAATTTTTTCTTTCGTGATATTTTGAAATTTTCTAGGGGTACGGTTTTTAAAATTTTTTTTTTCGTCATTTTTTTCAAATTTTCTAGGGGTACGGTTCTTACAAAATTTTAAACACGTCTTTATGATGATTTTCTACTACTAGTTACCAAGCTTCAATTCGATCGAATATTTATTTTTTGAGTTATCAAGGATATAATATTCCAGGTGGGTATAACTCGGAAACCGTTCAACCGACTATGTCCAAAAACGAACTCAACTCTCCCTTTCGGATACGCAACCTACCCTGAAAATTGCAAGTCCCTATCTCCTTTCGTTCGAAAGTTATCGAGGCAACGGTCACCCATCTACTGAACTCACACAAGAATGCTCGAATCTCCAAGAATATTTAACCGATCGTGATAAAACTTGAAACTTGGCAGTACAGTTAGGTTATGAAGGCTCTTGCAAAATGTCATCAATTTCAAACGAATAGATACTGATATATAGAATTTTTTTTTCAATTTTCAATGATTTTTTTAAAATTTTCTACAAATACTATCCTCACAAAATTTTGCAAGAATTTTCGCGTCGGCATTCTACAAGTAATAACCATGTTTAAATTCAATCGGTTCAGTATTTTTCGAGTCAATGAGGAACAAAAATCAACCAAATTTCAGATGGCTATAACTCTAAAACCATTCGGCCGATTATGCCCATAAACAATCTGAAATGTCGCGTTCTGATGCACGTCCTAACCTGAAAACTTCAAGCCGCTATCTCTTCCCGTTCTCAAGTTATCGTGACAACAAAAATATTTTTTAATAATTTTTTAATAATTTTCTAGCCATACGATCCTCACAAAATATCACAAACGTGCTTAGATTCATATTCTACAACTACTGACCAAGTTTCAATTCGATCGGATCTATATTGGTTGAAAACAAAATTATTACTCGGTAACCACTGGGCCGATTATGCCCATTAACGAACTTGTCCGTCGTATTGAGATGCGAACCTACCCTGAAAATTTCAGTTCGCTAGCTCTTTTCGTTCTCAAGTTATCGTGGCAACGGCCGGACGGCCGGCCGGACAGAATCAAATTTGACCTCGGATTCTTCATTGGGGAGTCGAACCAAATCGTTTGAGACCATTTTCGTCAAAAAATTCGAAAGTTACAGACATTTGGGCAAAATGATAACGCGATGTTCCCCAGAACATACGCGCAAAAATTGGAGCTTTTGCGCGTATGTTCTATTGTACATTCTCCTGTATTGGACACCCTTAATCGAATTTACCATGGAAAATTATGTTGTCCATTCTCCCGTATTGGACACCTAATTCGAATTTAAGGGAGTCCAATACAGGAGAATGGACAATAGAACATACGCGCAAAAGCTCCTGACTTCACGTCAGTGATGAACCAATTTTTTATCGTTGATATTGTTTCATTACTGTTTATTAGAAAAATAAGAAAAATTTTCTACATATGGGAGATTCCGTTCTAACTGTGATATTCAATGTCCTGTATTGTTTGTTCTCAAAGGTCATTAATTAATAACCAATTTATGGAATTTTTGTGCTTATTGGAAAATTATGAACATATTTCAACATTATTTTCATAAAATATAACTTGCCACTTACAGAAAACTTACAATATATCACTTAAATGTCAGTACCATGTCCATTTCTAGAATTTATTTATTAAATGTCAGTACCGTGTCATGTCCATTTCTAGAATTTATTTATAAATTGTTAGTTTTTTTTGTCGTAACAAATGATTGGAACTAATTACCTCATAAATGATGATGTTTATGATCAAACTGAATAAAAATGACACATTTTTTATTTAATGTATTAAGTAAAGCTTTTAAGCTTTAAATACAAAAGTTATTGAACCGCGGAATTCAATGTTAACTTAATACATTAAACAAAAAATGTGTCAATTTTGTTCAGTTTGATCATAAACATTAGAATTTATGAGGTAATTAGTTTAAATCATTTATTACGACAAAAAAAACTAACAATTTATAAATAAATTCTAGAAATGAACATGACACGGTACTGACATTTAATAAATAAATTCTAGAAATGGACATGGTATTGCCATTTAAGTGATATATTGTAAGTTTTCTGTAAGTGGCAAGTTATATTATATGAAAATAAATGTTGAAATATGTTCCTAATTTTCCAATAAGTGTGGAGCTTTTGCGCGCATGGTCCTTTGATTTTTCACGCCTCATACGAGAGATTATTCTATATTTTTTTTTTATTGATACGATATTCACAAAATTCCGTGAAAATTAGAGCGTCCGCATTATTCAAGTAATTACCAAGTTTTACTTGGATCGGTTCCGTATATTTTGAGTTATAGAGGAAATAAAAACAAAATTTCAGATGGATATAACTCCAGAACTGTTTGGCCGATAATGCCCATTAACGAACTTAAATGTCGCATTTGGATGCGCCACGTACCCTGTAAATTGGAAATCGCTATATATTTCCGTTCTCAAGTTATCTTAAGGTACATAATATTTCAAAAATGTTCTGGTGATACGATCCTCACAAGTCATACGTCTTTGCGTTGCGTCTTACGACTAATTACCAAACAAACAAAAAAGTCGTACATGCCTTTTTTTTTGTCTTATTGGAAAAACAATATTCCAGATGGGTATAACCGTTTGGCCACCCAACAACGGAAGTAACTGTTCCATTCAGATGCGCAACCTAACCTGTCCGTTCAAAAGTTATCCTGGCAACGGTCACCCATCCAGCTACTAAAATCACACAAGGCTGCTCAGATCTCCTAAAATATAGATCCTATCGTGTTCGAATTCAAAACTAGGCTGTAAAGTTAGGGTTTGAAGGATAATGTCAGCGATATTGGACGGATAGTTTCTGAGATACAGAATTTTTTTCAATGATTTAAAAAAAAATTGAGTTATACGATCCTCACGAAATTTAGCAAAAATTGGTGCGGCGACATTCTACTGACTAGTTACCTTGTCTGAGGTGGATCGGATTTGTACTTTTAAAGTTATTCAGAAAATAGCAACAATATTTCAGATGGATATAACTCCAGGCCGATATTGCCCATTAACGAACTTTAATGTCGCATTGGATGCGCAACCTACTCTATAAATTGCAAGTCGCTATCTCTTTCCGTTCTCAAGTTATCGTGGCAATGGCCACCTTATCCCAAACCAGAATGATTGGCTGGAAGTTTAATTTTGTTCAACAAAAGGACACTTTTTTTGAGGCTAATTCTCATATCAAATATCTCTCAGAGAATTGAAGAAATTCATACGTTCTCCAATTTTTCTATCATAAAAATCTGATTTAATGTATTCGATAATTTCTTCATTATCAACAGAAACTAGTACATGATTAATCGTCGTCTCATAAATACCATATAAATACCACACAATCAAGACAAGCAAGTTCACTTCCAGAATTTATTTTTTGTACAACTGTCAAAAAAACATGACATTTCTGCATCTCTATGCGTAAATGTTTACTTTTTTTCACTGCCAAAATAATTCACAAAATAAACTTGAAATATTACTGTTTCAAGGATTTATTTTTAACAGAGTCAATTATTAACTGATTATTCATCATAAAACAATTCCATTAATTGTAATAATAGTTGATAGTAAAGTTTGAACAATTACTTTCATCATAAATTCCTGAATATGTTCCATGTTGCTGCTGATCAGAAGAATTGATTTACCAATTTTATTTAATTCTGTATTTTTGCTGAGAATAGAATATTCAATCATTTTCTATGAATTGAGACTAAAGCGCAGAAGTTCTCTTCATTCTTTCAATGAACACCTTAACGTAAACGGCAATTATTGTTGAATTATATTATTTGACAGCAAGGTCAAAAGTCTTGCTCGAAAACTACCGAATGAACACTCCATTACGACAAAAATTAGCACCTAGATTATAATAAACATATAATGAACTCTATTCAAATCCTACCATTTGAATCAGTAAGCGTCAAAACAACATTCATATCATGAATGACCGAGTATTATAATTCTCTCATGAGTGAATCAATCCAATTGTACACACATATTAAAATTCAGGAGTGGCAAAAACAAATATAACAGAGGAAACAACCAGCAAATAGCACTGACGGTTTATCATACATGGTTAAACATAATAAGTGACATTAAAATATGAATATTTTATATGATCATATTCGATATTAATGATTCATTTGGTAAACTAATATTCAGTTTTTGCTATACTGGTTTTTGTATAATTATAGGTGTATAGAGTGTATAGAGTGCGTCAGATAATATTTCTGAATTGTTTATTATGCCTAGAGCGATAAGATTTACACATTTCCGAGCACATTTCCATATACTCAGCCAGTTTGAAATTGGTAGAATCCTGGATACTGTGGTGGGCATTTGCAAATAATGGTTTTGAGAATGCTGAACACTAAGATGTCGCCAAAGACCAATTACGCGAAGATCGCCACCTTTGGTCTCAGAGGTACTGCATCACTCAATATTATCGCTGAACACAAAGCTTTGGACTGTTCTCTCAAGTACGCCGTAAACCGTCAATCATTCGTGATTGACCGTTTAGAAATCCGTTTGACGCTTGAAGCAAGGCTTGACGGTGATCGATAGAAGCCAGAAAGACTCAAACGGTTGAAGAGCTTGACCGTCTAGGGCCTAGGGTCATTTGACTCATTTCCTTCAAGCGTCACGTCAGTCACTCTGCGTAAAAACTATTTTGGTCAATTCTCCAAAAATGCCTGAAGTCCCCTGGTTCCGATTCATGCAGAAAGTCAATTAAATTTTCATGAGTGAAGCGATTTCTGAGTTTATACCAATCCGATCTTGTTCCTCGGAACAGAGTGCTTATCAATTTGCCCGAATATCTGTGATTTTTGAGTTTTTGGATGAAAATGGTCTCGAACGATTTGGATCGACTCACTGATCCAGAAATCGTGGTCGAAATCGATTCTGTCCGGCCGTAGACACGATAACTCTCGAACGGAATGAGCTAGACGGTTGAAATTTTCAGAGTAGGTTTGAGGGAAAAATATCTCGGTTGAGTTCGTTATTGGGCAAAATCAGACAGATGGTTTGGGAGTAACAAACAAAATTTTTTTTTACATTACAAATTTTAAATTCATTTTTTTTAAGATGCGGTTTCATCATAAGAATCCATTGACATCATTTTCAACTCTAACAAGCTAATACTTTCGGAGATATGATTTTTCAAAATTTCGTTAATACATCGTACTTCTATGTTATCACAGAATGCGAATGAATTCTTTCTGTCTGTGTTCTATCTGTGTTCACTGTTCATACCTATAATGTTATCTACCTATGACAGATGTGTCAAATATATTGATTTCTGTTCTAACAAAGTATGATTGAATGCAAAATGAACTTTATAGGATATTATAATTACTCCTACACTATTAACCCTTGGATAATCCATATGATGATGAAAATATATTCAGAATATCTTCAGTGAAAATAAAACCGGAATATTTGCTAAGTTTCAATTTATATACATTATATAATTTTCAGAGGAGATTTGAGGAATGAATATCTCGGATAATAATTAAGTTCGTTATTTGATTTTAATTTAGTTTCGTTTATGATGCAGTCCTATTATAAGAATCCATTGATATCATTCCCAACTCTGAGAAAACAATAATTTCGGAGATGAATTGTCAATGTTTGAACAAGAGCGCCAAAGCTCCTGTCCACAGGGCTTTCCCACATTTTATAATGAGGTTGGTTATTATTATAAAGGTTGTATATCACATTATGATGATAATTATAATATTTAAGGTATGTGAGAATAGGCAATGATGAAATTGAATATAATCTTATAGTGGATAGTGAATGAAAATGAAGGTGATGTTCAGTGTTTTAATATTTAGGAATACTGGAACATTGTTTTTAAAAATGCTTAATTAAGATTACTAAAAACCTTTGGCGATTTGTCATGATGAGAACAATTGAAAATCTATTTAACGTGTTAGAACACTGAATGCGATCTTATTAATTTGAAATTAACTTCGAGAGCGCCTGTTTACTACAGTTCTTTAAGAGTATCGTCAAATGAGAACACAAACACAAACAAGAACAGAGAAAAATATATTTTTTTTGATTAAAATAATATTCTGTACCGACTCCAAAATATTCCCATTCATAAAATAATAGAATTTTTTAATAATTGAGAAATGTGGGAAAGCCCTGTGGACAGGAGCTTTGGCACTCTTGTTCACACTTTGACAAAGCACATCTCCGAAAGTATTGGTGTTTCAGAGTTGAGAATGGTATCAATGGATTCTTGAGATAACTGCATCATAAAATAAATTAAATTAAAGAAAGTGTCATTAAAAAAAACAAGAGTGCAAAAAATTATCAATCCGAAACCACCAGACTGTTTCTACCCAATAGCGAACATATTCGAGATATTCATTCCTCAAATCTGTTCTGAAAATTATATTATATCAATTGAAACATAGCCAATATTCCAGTTTCGTTTTACTGGAGATATTCTGAACCCAATTTGAATAACTTACTCAAGCATATATTTCCATCATCATATGCATTATCCAATATTAGTACCCAAAAATTATAATATCCTATAATTCTCATAATTCTACGATGGCTGAGGTTATTTCATTGGCAATTTTGCATTCAATCATACTTTGTTTTCTAGAACAGGAGGTACTTATATCATGAGGAGTAGAACTAGAAATAAATATGACGTGTGGACATGTCTCTTATCTGTAGATAAGATGACATGTATGAACACAGATCATGAAAGTGTTAGATTAACAATTACAGCATTCTGTGAATTCATAGAATTAAGATTTATTATTGATTTTGAAAAATCATATCTCTGAAAGTATTAGCTTGTTAGAGTTGAAAATAATATCCACGGATACTTGATGAAATTGCATCTTAAGAAATACTTCGGGAGTTATCGTGTCTACGGCTGGACCGGCTGGCCGGACATAATTGATTTTGACCACGGATTTTTGATCAGCGAGTCGAACCAAATCGCTTGAGAACATTTGAATCCAAAATTTCGATAAATACAGACATTTGGGCAAATTGAAAAGCATTCTGTTCCGAGGAACAAGAGCGTCAAACACCAGTACAGATTATTCCTACATCAAATACTACGGTATTATTCGACCAGCTACAACGGATAAGAGTTAGTCATGAAATGTTAACCTCGTTAAAAATGAACACACCTATCGAAATTATCGAACCTAAGACTGATTGAGAGCCATTACAGTGGGTCAATGACGAATGTATTATTATACTTTGTTATGAGGATAAATATTAAAATGGTATCTTATTATTCAGATAGGTTCATTGAATAGACATTGCTGTCCTATTTGGTAGATGCATGATATAAATTCCTTACAACAGAATTTGAGGAATGAGATTGTGACAGTTTTTCATTGAGCATAATCACGATACACAAAACCTCCCCACACCCTTATATTCATAGATCAGCAGCTTTTAATAGCACATCCCTCTGCAAAGATACCCCTAACAAAGAATAAACAAATCGCAACAATTATGGACTACAATTCAAATCTGATTGATATTTCAATAAAAACTTCCAGAAAAGTACTGACTGAAAAGTCAGGAACTTTGGCGCGCATGATATATTGTCTATTCACGACTCAGACGCCCTCACGAAATACTGCATGAAGTTGAGTATGAATAAAGGAAATCAAATAGTGAACTTACGTAGCGGGGATGCGAATCCGGAACACCTGCGCGGCAAGCAAGGACAATAACATGTCGGCTATAGAGGTACATTTCTGAAATTTACATGATTTGAATTTTCAGAAGTAGATACCAGTTTGAAGTTTTATTTTCACAATAACTGTTAAAGTGCAAAGCCCATCGAGCTGAAATCCATACCCGATCCTAAAAAGGAACCTTGAAGGTTTGTTCGGGTGACAGAATCGAACATAACCTCGAATTCTTCATCAGTTAGTCGAACCTAATCGTTTGAAACATTTTTCTTTAAAATATTCGAAAAGTACAGACATTTGGGCAGAATACAATTATGCACTGGCTGGCCGTGTCACGATAACTTTCGAACGGACAGAGATGGCGACTGGAAATATTCAGAGTAGGCGACGGTTATGTTCAGGCATAATCGGCCAAACGATTTCGGAGTTGAAATTTTGTTCTCCCAATAACTCAAACAAAACAGACTTGAAACTTGGTAACTAGTTGTAGAATGTCGACACAAATACTTCTACGTAATTTCGTGATCGTCTCTTTAGAGAATTAAAAAAAAAATTATAAAAGGTTTTTTTATACCTCAGAAACTATCGATTACGCGATATTTGCGAGAGCCTTCAGAACCTAATTATACAGTGCGTCTCAAAAAGTACGCACCAAGAGGAAATTGTCTTGCCTGTCTCGCCTGTCTCGGCGTATGTATAGATTTTTGAAATTTTAGATTTCGGGAAAGTTGGTGCTCAAGAAACGATAAATTTTTACATATATTTAATTGACCGTGTTACTCTGCAAACCTGTCAAAATTGACATTTTTTTAGATGAATGACCGAAAGACATAGGAATCAGAACAATATCAAAAAGTTTCCTAAATAAATGTTTCTCCGAATTTCATGTGAATGTGAAAAATAATTCGCAATGCAATTCCACTCAAAGGGTCATTATCACAATTCAAATAAAGTTCATATTAATTTAATGTTCCTCATAAATTATGATTTCTACAGTGAAAACATCACAATCTTGGTGCAAATCGAATAATATTTGGGAAATTAAATGCGCAAAGAGCAAATATCTTGCTAATTATTCTTGGAACATAATAATAAATTAAATTCTTCGATTTTACATCTGAAGAATAATTCTCCAATCCTCTGAAATCACATTTGAATTTATCGACTCAAATAACACTAAAAACGCAATACAGACCTCATCTAAAACAAAGTTGCCTGTGAATATAAAATCGAGTTGACAGGCGGAATAAATGAATAATTAATTTGCACAAAGTGTATTATTCTATGCGCTTATCAAATCAATTTTATTGTATTAAGTATTTGCACAGGTATCTTTGTTTTAGAAGAGCTCTGTATTGCGTTTTTAGTGGTATTTTAGTAAATATATTCAAAAGCGATTTTAGAGGGTTAGAGATTTATTCTTCAGATGTGAAATCGAAGAATTTAATTTCTTCTGATGTTCCAAGAATAATTAGCGAGATATTAGCTCTTCGCGCATTTAATTTCTCAAGTATTACTCGGTTTGCACTGCATTGTTTGTTGCAAGTTTTCACTATGGAAATCATAATTAATTAGGAACATTAAACTAATATAAACCTTATTTCAATTGTGATAATGTCTCTTTAATCGGAATTACATTCCAAATAATTTTTCAAATTGCCGCAAAGCCCAGAGCTCCCTCCAGCTTGCTGTCATCAAAATATTTACATATATCTAAAAATTCAGGAATTTCACTATGAAATTTGACAGTTGGGTATAAAATGAAATTCTGAGCAATATCCCTTTCAGAAACTTTTCGATATTGTTCTGATTTCTACGTCTTTTGGTAATTTTTCTTACGAAATTTCAACTTTGACAGGTTTGCAGAGTAACAAGAGCAATGACATATATGTCAAAAATCATCGTTTCTTGAGCACCAAATTTCCCGACAACCCAAATTTCAAAGAACTGTACAGGTGTGAAAATTTGCTCTTGGTGCGTACTTTTTGAAACGCACTGTATAGTTATATATTATATAGTTCCAAATTTGGACACTATCGGATCTATAATAGTTTTGGAGTTACTGAAGAATAACTTGAGAAAATCGAACACACTACCTCAATAATGTTATGATCATATTCTGTATAAATATGACACCATCTTGCGATTATAGTTGGAACTATGCGTGATACGTTTTTCTTTTGCTGATTAGGAGCACCAAATATCGTACAAATAGTCACTATAGCGTAGTTGTTGCATATTCCGAATCTAGTATATTGTTGATTTTTCTCGGAAAACGATGTGAAATGCGAAGGTGTAGGATTTTTGTCAATTCCTATTCCAAAAACAGAAATATTTATATTATTACCGGATGAACAAGTATATCGTGAATAATATCCAATCTAACACAAATATTTTTTTGTCAGGTCTCTGCGTCGCAAAAAATGTGCCGCCAAACTCAGGTCCCTCAGCTCAGTTTCGCAGAAACAGTTGAATCAGTCTTCAAAAATGGTCCAGAGCAACTTCGTGGATGGTCAACATTCTCCAGGTAATAAAACGAAAATTCAACAAAACTTGAATACTGAAATAATTAGCATGACCGTAAATGAATAAGTAATAAAATTAACTGACTGCAAAAACTCATATGGGTGACGAAAAATAATCATTTAGCCTCTGGTTGCGCTGTTTAAATGGAGAATTCAAAATCAATCCGAAGTTGAAATCAAAAATTAATATATCTCAAATAAAAGTGAAAATAGAATGATAATTTTAAAATATTCTTGGTAAATTACATTTCTCAAGTTAGTGCTGTGCACAATAATGAATGTCAATAATATATCTTCGGAGTAATGTTTTCTATTTTGAAATTTTCAATGAGTAATATTGTGATAGATATAAAAAATCCTTCTTTTGTCTTTTACGTTCATGAAGTCGATTCATGTTGAGTTTAAATCTAGAATTTAGCTGTAACATATAGTTTTAAAGGCTCATTCAAAATTTAAGCGATATCTGGACTGTGCTACAAGTCAAAAAATATCAAACAAATTCCATGACATCATGGTACTTAATGATGAATCTAATATGGATGATGCAGGTTATTATTTGATTCAACTAATCAGTTCATATATTACGTATTCTAAATTCGGAAAATATATAATAATTAAGCATTCCGAGCCATTATTGCGTTTAGAATACGATTTCGAATCAATTTTACAAATAATAAAAACTGATTCAGTCGAGAACAAAAAAATCTACTTCAGCATCTCTGATCTGAAAATATCTGTTTGAATTAATCAAAATATGTCCGATGTCCGATGTACCATATTTGATTCTCTTTGGCCAACGAATGGTTTTAAATATGGATATAAATGCATCTATCATTATTAAAAGGTTTTTTTCTGGGTTTTTTCTCCAAAACTCTGAAAAATATCTATAAAATAAATATGAATTATTTTGTGATTTGCTTCTGCGTAAAAAACACAAGATATTTGTCAGAGGCAATCAATGGAACAATGTTGCCTAACAAACAACAACATCAACGAAGAAACAACCATATCGTAACGTTTCGGAGTCTATATCAGACTCCTTCGTCAGACGATTAATGAAAATCTTTAGAATTATTATGTTGAATTTTTTTTTATTTTTATTTTTTTTTATTTTCCTGAATTTCACATAAACTTTCAAACAAAATAATTCTAAAGATTTTCATTAAGCGTCTGACGAAGGAGTCTGATATAGACTCCGAATCGTTACGATATGTGACAATTTTTGAATTTCACAATAACTATCAACAAAATAATTCTAAAGATTTTCATTAAGCGTCTGACGAAGGAGTCTGATATAGACTCCGAAACGTTACGATATAGTTGATTCTTCGTTGATGTTGTTTCGTTGTTGTTTGCTAGGCAACATTGTTCAATTGATTGCCTCCGACAAATTTCTTGTGTTTCTTACGCAGTAGCAAATCACAAAATAATTATTTTTTTTTTATAGCTATTTTTCAGAGTTCGGGAGAGAAAACCCAAAAAAAAACCTTTTAATAATGAGTACCTCCCACAATATCCTTTAATGATTATCTAAATAACAGTTTTACCCTGAAATTGATATCTGATTTTTGGCGCTCTTGTTCCTCGTAACACAGTACTTACTATAAATTTGCCCAAATGTCTGTTTTTTCGAATTTTTGGATGTAAATGGTCTCAAACGTTTTGGTTCGACTCACTGATCAAGAAACCGTTGTCAAAATCGATTCTGTCCGGCAGTCCGTTAGCACGATAATATTTCGATATTTTAAAAATATCTCCAGCAAAATAGATACGTCCGTGTTTAAATCAAGCCCCTTGCTGTAAAATTCAGTTAGCGATTTGTGACGGATAATTTCTGAGATTGAAATTTTCTAGTCATTTGATCATTTAGAAATTGCACAAGTCCTTGTGTAGGCATTTTCCAACTAACTACTACTACTACTACTACTACTATATTTTTTGAGTTATTGGAAAAATAGTTATTGAAAAATTCAGACGGCTATAACTCCGAAACCACTAAGAGTATTTTGCCCATTAACGAAATTAACTGATGCATTTATACTCCAAACCTATAGGTACCCTGCAAATTTCAACTGTCTAACTCATTTCGTTCGAGATTAATCGTTCGTACGGACGGTCGGCCGGATTGTTTTAAGTTTGGCCCCAGATTCTTCTTCAGTGAGTCAAAACTGAACATTCGAGACCATTTTCGGAATTTAGGCAAATTCATAGGCACTCCGTTCAAGGGAGCCAGCACGCAAAAAATATTTGAATCAATGAAAATAAATTAAAAATAACTTCCTTTTGGCATCATTCCATTATATTTTACACCGAATAGTGTTTGTCATAAGCATGCTATTTATTTGGCAGAAATGAGTGTTGATCAAATCAAGTTTTTGTCGCAATTACTCATATTCTCTGAAGATATTGATGTCATGATACAGAACAGAAACAAAAGTTTTCGACTATCCCTTTTCTTTTTTTTTCCCATAAACAAAGGATGGATTTGGGACGACCAGATATCTATCGCGAAATATCTAAAATTTCTTAATTTTTTTGTGACTGAGGAGTATATCAACGGTTAATGGACATAATAGGTCAAACTGTTTCGAAGTTATAAGAATCTGAAATTTTGTTGTTATTTCCCACTAACTCAAAAAAAAAATATCCGAATGGGTTGAAACTTGGTAATCAGTTGTTTAATGCTTTGCGGAATTTCGTGAGGATCGTATTACTAGAAAACAAAATAAAAACGTTTCTTAAAAAAAAATTCTTCGGAAATATTATATTTCAGAAGTCAGATTCTGCTGAAATTCCGCACAAAACTTCAAGCACCATTTTACTTTTCCAATATTTCCAAAAATACAGATCCCATGCATTGAAATCTAGTACCTACTCGTTTAAATAAGACGGCTTGACGGTTCATGCAGTGTTTCGTGAGGGTGTGAGGGACACGAATAAACAAAAGAACATATTCGCAAAAGCTCATGACTTCACGTCAGTACTTGTTAAGAATATTTAGTTCATAGGACTATGATGCAGGTATGATAAAAAAATTGGTTCAAGCACTGACGTGAAGTCAGAAGCTATTGCGCGTATGTTCTATTGTCCATTCTTCTGTATTGGACACCCTTAGTCGAATTTACCATGGTAAATTATGTTGTCCATTCTCCTGTATTGGACACTCTTAATTCGAATTTACCATGGTAAATTCGAATTAAGTGCCCAATACAGGAGAATGGACAACATAATTTACCATGGTAAATTCGACTAAGGGTGTCCAATACAGAAGAATGGACAATAGAACATACGCGCAAAAGCTTCTGACTTCACGTCAGTGCTTGAACCAATTTTTTTTTTCGTGATTTTTTTAAAATTTTCTAGAGGTACGGTTCTCAAAATTTTTTTTTCGTAATTTTTTTCAAATTTTCTAGGGGTACGGTTCTTACAAACTTTTAAACACGTCTTTATGTTGATTTTCTACTACTAGTTACCTAGCACCAATTCGATCGAATATATATTTTTTGAGTTATCAAGGAAATAATATTCCAGGTGGGTATAACTCGGAAACCGTTAGACCGATTATGCCCAAAAGCGATCTCAACTCTCCCTTTCCGATACGCAACCTACCCTGAAAATTGCAAGTCCCTATCTCCTTTCGTTCGAAAGTTATCGAGGCAACGGTTACCCATCTACTGGACTCACACAAGAATGCGCGAATCTCCAACAATATTTAACCGATCGTATTCAAACTTGAAACTTGGCAGTAAAGTTAGGTTATGCAGGCTCTTGCAAAATTTCAGCAATTTCAAACAAATAGTTACTGATATATAGAATTTTTTTATTTTTTTTTCAATGATTTATTAAAAATTTTCTACAAATGCTATCCTCACCAAATTTCGCAAATATTTTCGCGTTGGCATTCTACAACTAATAACCATGTTTGAATCCCATCGGTTCAGTATTTTTCGAGTTAATGAGGAACAAAAAACCACCAAATTTCAGAAAATTTCAGATGGCTATAACTCCAAAACCGTTTCGCCGATTATGCTCATAAACAAACTGAAATGTCGCGTTCTGGTGCACATCCTAACCTGAAAATTTCAAGCCGCTATCTCATTCCGTTCTCAAGTTATCGTGACAACAAAAATATTTTTTAATAATTTTTTTTAAATTTTCTAGCCATACGATTCACACAAAATTTCACGAACGTGCTCAGGTTCATATTCTACAACTACCCACCAAGTTTCAATTTGATCAGATTTATATTGGTTGAAAACAAAATTATTACTCGGAAACCACTGGGCCGATTATGCCCATTAACGAACTTGTCCGTCGTATTGGGATGCGCCACCTACCCTGAAAATTTCAAGTCGCTAGCTCTTTTCGTTCCCAAGTTATCGTGGCAACGGACGGCCGTACGGCCGGCCGGCCGGACGGCCGGCCGGACAGAATCAAATTTGACCTCGAATTCTTTATTGGGGAGTCGAACTAAATCGTTTGAGACCATTTTTTTCAAAAAATTCGAAAGTTACAGACATTTGGGCAAAACTATAACGCGATGTTCCCCAGAACATACGCGCAAAAATCCTAAAATCTCCCTCTGACATTTTTCCAGTTTAGTTAGATTGCGTCAATATTAACGTCATGAAATACATTTGCCACCAAATGGAAATTCTGAAGAACATTTTCTCAGAATCTCCGAGCTTATCTGCAGGGCTATCTTGACTCAGTCGGTATAGGAATGGATTAGCGGAGTTGTACATGAATACTAACTCTGTCATCAACTCCTTCAGAAGCGTTTATTGTTTTATTACCGAATGTGGAATACTCCTTAAAAAAAATTGTCATTTGATTTACGATACACTATATCATTTACATTAGCGTGAGCAATTTGTAAACGAGCATTAATATATGAGGTGGGTTTTTCGAAGAATTAAATGGTTTACACGTGATTGTGGCTGTCACGGTACTTCTAGAGTCTTACTAATAGTCTTCGTTGGAGAATGATGTATTCTTAATCTTACATCACTGACCAATTAGATGGTATATTGATAAGATGATATCAAAGATTGACGGGGATAAACAAATCCTATTTTCCCAAATGAATAACAATCATTTATATGGGAAATAGGCATTATTATGTATAGATCATGGAAATTTTTTCTCACCGCAAAACTGCTTGGTTATGGGAGTTCCAATCAGACTGCAAAATTTAATTTCTCTTCAATCTGAATTATGTAAATCTCAAAGCAAAATCGATAATTTCCAAATAGGCTGGTAGGAGATAGATGTGAGTTAGTTATCATTTGGCGGTACACAATTCAATAATAATAATGATAATAATATTCATTGATTCTTTCTGATAGGTAATAAAATGTATGGGATAGGTCAATGGTTATTAACAATTAACATAATGAACTACTCACTAGCAATTATATCAAAAAGTTAATCGCCCACCGAATAGTAACACTTATATACGTTACAATAAATCCTTCAAAACTCTTTTCAATGTTATTAAATCAGTTGAAAAAAAAAGTTGAATACTTTGCAGCAAGAGGTTATATACGGTTTAATTAAATGCATTGATACATAGGAGACAGCTCAAACATTGTCATATTATGTTTCGGGATACGTATACAATGCTCCCTGATTTCTGGTATTATAACAATGGAAACTAGATAACTTTTCAATTAAATGAAATTGAAAACTGGCTGATAGTTGTTAATAAATCAACAAGTCGGGAGTGTTCTACCTATAAGGTCTTCAAAATGGGTTCGCATAATTAATACACTTATGCATAGTTTTCAAAAATCAACTTAACCCCAGAGAAGACTCTATTGGCAGAATGCTCTGGACTTGTTTATTTATTAACAACGGTATCAGCGATTTTTCAATATTGTTTTGAAAACGCTAATCTGGGTTCATTGCCATAGGAAGGAAGATACTGTTTGAGCTCTGTGGGAGTCGTTTCTCGATTAATATCGTGC
The DNA here is from genome assembly GCA_937662695.2 of Halyzia sedecimguttata. Lineage (NCBI taxonomy): Eukaryota > Metazoa > Arthropoda > Insecta > Coleoptera > Coccinellidae > Halyzia > Halyzia sedecimguttata. The sequence continues at coordinate 63,404,728 of OW569415.2, read as the reverse complement.
GAATGGGGGCTTATGTTTTCAGACTTCAAATTTTCTTTGGGAAACGCAACATCATTCTTGGAGGAAAAACCAAAAAATGCACCCTAAGTTAGCATTTGTATTCTATTCTTTGTACGACAAACGGGTAGATCTCAAAGGCATGTGGTTCCAACAAGACAGTTCCATTTCCCACATATCATTCGAATGGATGTTATTAATTTGGGAGACTTGTGTTGGTATTTTTGTTCCCGTTTTGTTTTGATTTCTTCTATTGGTGTAAATAATCAGACTGGTTTATATTCTACAATTCAAAAATTTCCAGTAATGTTCTATCATATTGCCCAAATGTCTGTAATTTTCGAATGTTTTGCTGAAAATGGCGTAAACGATTAGGTCCGACTCACTGATGAATAATTCGAGTTCAAATTCGAATTTGTTCGGCCTGCCGTCCGCTTCACATGATAACTTTCGAACGGAAAGAGATAAGGAATTAAAATTTCCTGGGAAGGTTTTGCATCCGAATGCGACGGCTAAGTTCGTTAATGGGCATATTCGGCCGAACAGTTTCGGAGTAATAACCATCCGAAATATTGTTTCCTCAATTACTCAAAAAATACATATCCTATCGAATTGGAACATGTTAATAAGTTGTAGAATACCGACGCAGAAACACAAGGAAAAAAATTCTTCAAAAATTTTATATTTCAGTAACTATCTGTCGGATTCCGCCGAAATTCTGCAGAAAACTTCTAGCCACCATTTTACAATCGAGTACCGGACTTCAGCTCGATCGTTTTTGTATTTTAGCAATTATTGTGAACATAAAATTTCGAACTGGTTTCTACTTCTCTGAAATATTGTTTCCTCAGTAACTCAAAAAATACAGATCTGATTGAATTGAAACTTGGCAATTAGTTGTAGGAAGCCGACGCGTAAATTATTACAGAATATCGTGAGGATCGTATCACTAGAAAAAATTTTGTTTTTCTTCAAAAATTTTATATATCAGAAACTATCTGTCCTGGTCCCCACGAACCTTCCAGAAGCTATTTTACAAACGAGTACTAAATTGTAACTTGATCGGCTCTCTACTTATTATTTTGAAAATACAATTTTGAACTGGTATCTAGTTTTAAAATAAAAAGATTAAATCGATGCCCAATGCATTATTTCACGTAGTAACGCTAAAAAGACGGCTTGAAATTTCATACAGAATTACGTGATGGTGTCGGAGGATGTGAATAGAAGAACAGAACATGCGCGCAAGGGACTGACTTCACATCAGTGATTTCTTAAAAATTTTCCATTGAATTCAATTTGAGTAGTTTTATACAATGGTAGATCACATGCAGTTTCGAAGAGTTGAATGGCCCCATTCATGCTGTCATTTCTTTCTAATTTTTTCCTTGAGGAACTGGTGAAGGCCATTGTGTATGATGATATTGGATATGGCGTTGATGTTCGAGTAGGCATTTTTGGCAGCATCGTCGTCTAGTTAATTTCCCACAATTCCCACGTGTTAGGAAATCAAGATCACTGTCAACTGATGACCTCTGCTGATAAGATCTTGGCAGCGATTGTGAATATCTTGAACTAGCTTTGTAATCGGTCTTTGATCAGGTACACGGAGGACGCAGCGGTACATATAGAAACTTTGAGGTGGCCAGTATCTATGAAGCTTAATGCCTTGAGAAGAGCATATAGTTAATAAATTAGGCCAAATGTGGAAGTTTGAACTGTTGCAGTATTCTGGATGAAGTTATCACAGAACTGAAGAAATCTGTCCCCATTTTCGGGGCGTCAGTAAAACCAACCTCATCATATGAGGCTTAGTTTATTTTAGGCGCTCTTGTTCCTCGGAACAGAGTGCTTATAAATTTGCGCAAATGTCTATAATTTTCGATTTTTTTTATGAAAATTGTCTTAAACGATTTGGTTCGACTCAAGAATCCGTGGTCAAAATTAATTATGTCCGGCCGGCTGGTCCGGCCAGCCGTAGACACGATAACTCTCAAACGGAATGAGCTAGACAGTTGAAATTTTCAGAGTAGGGAGATAAATATCTCGGTTAAGTTCGTTATTGGGCAAAATCGGCCTGGTGTATTCGGAGTAACAAAAAAATATTTTTTTCTTACATAAGTTTCATCATAAGAATCCATTGATATCATTTTCAACTCTAATAAATTAATACTTTCGGAGATACTATTTTGCAAAATTTCAATAATAAATCGGTACTCTATGATTCCACAGAATGTTGTATCGAAAATTAACTGCCGTATCTACGATTCATACATTTCATCATTGTCATCTCATCTACAGATAAGAGACATATCAAACAAAGTATGCTTGAATGCAAAATGGCCAATGGAATAACCTGAGCTATCGTAGATAACTCTTGAATTGGGAATTATCAAAGAAATAGCGGTAAAAAATGGATATCATCCAGAGTAAATCAACAACAAAATGATTCTTAGTATACTAATAATTGTTTTTTTAAATTGTTATTTCGTCAACATTTTCCTGATTAACTCTGGATGATATGCATTTTTTACTTAATTTTTTTTTCTTTGATAATTCTTAATTCATATAACGGTAATTTACTTCGGATAAAGTTAATTTTATAGCTGGTATAACATACTATAAAATGCTGCTGCTTATGGTTATGTTTATTTGTTTCCGCGATATTGTTAAATCCAAAAAATTAATAAGCCGAGTGCGCGACAGGTATTTCTTTTCAGAATTTCATTTTCGTAACCTTATAGTCACGATTTAAATGAAGTGTAATTGCAGTTATATAACTAGTTTGTTGTTTGCGTCAATTTCTCGAAATATTATTATAAGTGCAATGGAAACCTCTGACATCCTCAGGGCAAATAATTCTGCACAAATACCAATAAAGAATGAATCACTTCTTAGAAACCTTGAAGTTGTACAGTGCTATTTTCTATGTCGAAAAATAGTACCTATCCGAATGGAAACAGAAGTATTAAATGAATGAAACAAAAGAGATTGACATGAAATCGCAATAAATTGCGGTTTCTCAGTTTCATTCAATTAACTCCAGCTATAATAAATCTTTCGACATGACTATTTTCTTTGTTTCCTCATTACCCATGGTAGACTTCTTCTGATTTGATTTCATTTTTCGCAGGATATTTGTAGAGATTGGCCTCATTCTCACCTACCTGTTCAGTGATTCCGTATACTCAGTATTCGTTGGCACATCCTTGAAAGAGGTGAGTTTTTCACATATTGATTAACCAAAATTATTGAGAACGTTCTTCTCCATCAGTCAAGTATAATTCGGACTAACAAAAAACTTACCTATTTATAATATGGTGGATGCGCATTTAGCAACCTTCCATAAGGAAAGTTTCAAATATAACGCAGATGTAATCGAAAAATTCATCCGAAAATATTAATATCCATATGCTTGGATTTCATCAAACGAGTACGTAGAAGTTTGAATAATGCTCCGAAAGAAAATATATAATGTTAATTGGACATACAAATATATTGAAGTAAAGAAATGGCTTAGGTTCCACAAGATATAATAATATGTTGTTGACATAATATGTTTGCAGCTTTTATCCCATTTTCCAAACATAATTGCATGAACAACATATTTATTGAGAACGTGTCACATATACATCAATACATCAATTGCCTCATACATACAGAATGTATAATTATTTCCGAGCAATATGAACAGATATTATTTTGGATTTGTTCTGTTTCATTTATCCCAATGATCATTTTAATCCCTAAAAATCAAATAAGAGTTGCAATAAATAAACGATATTATTTTTAAAACCTTATATATATATATATATATTCTATTCCAAATTCGAAATGAAAACGTATCGCACAATTTGCAGATGTATGATGAAAAACCCTGAAAAATAAAGAGAACTGGAAAATAGGAAAACAATACAGAGTGAAATAGTTAGATGAAAAAAGAATACATTTTAATGGCTCCTTGATTTTTTATGATTTCCAAACTTGGGGAGATGAGATTCTAGAGTCTAGAGCAATGTTAGTTGGCAATTTTCTGGTCAAGGGCCACAAAGGACAATGTTAGATATCACAGCGCCGCACATTCGTGGATAAGGTATTTGACTCCACCAATCAATGACATATTATTTACGAGATATCAAGAGGCCATTTATTGTAAAGCAATAGCACCCTACACACAACCGAATTTATATGGAATCCTCCAGTATTGATATGAAATATTCGTGAAAAAGCAAATATAAGGTGTAGTAAAAAGAAATGCATTATTGTTGCATGAAATTGAAGGCTTTAATTACCATAGTTGAATGATCCGATTTAGATCAAATATGCGCCATTTAGTTCGATAACTCATTTTGGAGGTAATATCATTATGCCTCTGTCATAGGAGCCTTCGTCCCTATAGACAAAAATTGAGACAGTCGATTATGACAAGTATCTGTTGAAGCGAATTTTTCACAAGCAAAATTATTCGCCATGGACAGGAACAGATGGTAATCACTTGGTGTCAGGTCTGGACTACAAGGTGGATGCATAAGAACCTCACAACCAAGCTACCGGAGCTTCTGGTAAGTCACTTTCGATGTATGTGGCCTGCCGTTGTCCTGATAGAATACAATTCCTCTCCTATTGGCCAAAGCAGACCGGTTCTGGGCGATTGCTTCCTTCAGACAGTCCAATTGTTGACAGCACAGTTCTGAGTTAACAGTTGTGCCGTAGGGGAGCAGCTCATAGTAGATAATTCCCTGTCAATCCCACCAAACACACAGCATAACCTTCCTGGCCGTCAATCCTAGCTTGGGCACCGTTTCTGCCGACTCACTGCTTTTCGTCATTGAAAGTAGTCCACTTTTCATCACCAGTCACCAAACGCTTCAGGAATGGGTCGATTTTGTTGTGATTCAGCAGCGTTTCGCAGATGGAAATTTAGTCCATAAGGTTTTTTTTGGGATAACTCGTGTGGCACCCATACATCGAGCTTCTTCTTGAGTCCAGCCTTAGCAAATGGTTCCAAACGAGTTTTTTGTGCAAACTTTAGCTCTTGGGCAATCGAAACAGTGCTGACATGATGGTCGGACTCGACAATGTCCATGATTTTATCGAAATTTTCGAGAATTGGCCTTCCAGTGCGTGGTGCATCTTTGACATCGAAAGTACCGGAACGGAATCGATGAAACTAAAATTGCGCATGATTGGCTATTACAGTATCAGAACCAAAAACACTATCTACATTTTCAGCCACCTGGCTTGCATTTTCGCCTTTATCGAAGAAAAACTGTAAAATATAGCGTGTTCTCTCTTTGCTGTCCATCTTTGACGTGTGCTCAAACCAAACTGAGTCAACCTATCACAAAACTGGAAAGAAAGTTTTTGTAGTGCGATATCTCACCTTTGTAACGCCATCTAGACGATCCCGATCGGACTTATACAACGCGAGATATATATAACTAAAGCCATCTATTGGAAAAATAATGGATTTCTTTTTACTACACCTTATATGTTTACTAACAAGAGCAGGTAAATAAACAAATAACTTGATAAGATTTGTCCTGGCAGTTTCGATTTTACTGTTTCGCCTCCAAGTAGAAATGAGTTCATAATGTTTTTCTATTTGCACATTTAAAAGAAATGTCGTAAGGGAGTTCATCGGAAGTCCAGAGGGGAAGAATCATTGCTCTGGCAGACTTGCCACAAAGGCAAATTACAAGAACGGTGGGGGTTACACAAGTGGGTTGTTTTAAAAACCTATTCAAGGTTTCTGAAATTAGGAACTCTAAAGAATTTTCAAGGCAAAATAAAGCTGACCGTTTAGATTGGTGTTTGGAGCATGAAAATTGGACTACTAACGATTGGAAAAGTGTCTTATTTTCGGATGAAACCAGAATCGGCCTGCGATCAGATGACCTGCGAATTCGCATTTTAACAGACAGAGGTGGACAAGGTAGACCGTGCTGCCAAACCTATCCCGAAATAAAAAGTAAGTACTTTCATGTTTTGGGGTGGAATCATGATTGGTGAAAGAACTCCTTCCCATTCGACAAAACCTAACAGGTCAAAGGTATGCTGATTTGGTATTGTAACCTGCAGTCAGGCTAAGAACTAAGAAAATGGTAACAATCTTTATATTATTTGTGTAATAAACTTGGTTTGGTGAACTGATCTTTAGTCCTCAATATGTTTTTCAAATTAAATTCTATTTCTCGAAATTCCGTGATGATTCTATATTAGTTTAGTTTTGTGTACATGAAGTCATATCGATGGTCTAGCGCACAATATGATAAGTGCACTTTTTTACATAAATGAGTTAAGTAGCTTGTGATATGTAATTGCCATAAAACTACGTTGAAGGATCTAAGTGATATTCACTATTTTAACACCCCTTTCGCTATCTATTCAATACACTTTACAATGTACTTTAAATTCCTAGATAACTAACACAAAGGTACTAAGTGCACTTACATTACATTCGTTTACAGGTTCGTCATTTATCTTTATAAACAATACATTGTCAACATTTTGCATATTTGCTGATAAATCGTAGACATTGAATAATTGACTTTTTTGCACTTAGCTCATTTGTGCATTAGACAATAGATATAATGTGGCAACTCAATGAATTAACTATTATAGATAATTATTAGACAAAAGAATATCACGCTGTTCCTGGCGAAATAAACGCACAAAAATGAGAAAGTATAATTGCCGCATGAACAGGAATCGTTCGGAATATTATTCGATCATCAGTTGTTAAGAGAATCATCTAAAACTTCTAATGTACTCGTCCGGTTAGTCATATTAGTGCCTACATGATCTGAATAGAGGTTCGGCCTTTCTGTCGACCTTGAGCAAGTTAATGACCTAGAGAGTTGACATTTGTTTAGGCATATGCCTTTACTAATTCTCTGAAATTTTCATGAAGATCCATGCAGGCGGTCAAGAGTTATGTCGATTGAAAATTTTAGATAAAATACATAAAACATCCTGTATCTCGTAAATGAATATAGTTAGGACATATTTCGAACACTGATTTAGGCTCACCAAAATGTCCTAAGCCTACACTGAAAGACTGTACAATCACCCTGTATATTATTGTAAATATTTGTAAAATATCATTTTTGGCGCTCTAGTTCCTCGGAACTGAGTGCTTATCAAGCAAGTGTCTGTAATTTTGGAATTCTTGGCTGAAAATAGTCTCAAACGATTTGGTTCGACTCATTGATCAAGAATCCGAGGTCGAAATCGATTCTGTCCGGCCGGCCGGCCGGCCATAGGCACGATAACTCTCGAACGAAAGGAGTTAGCGGATTGAAATTTGCAAGGTGGGTTTGGAGCGTAAATATCTTGGACGAGCTCGTTAATGGGCGAAATCCATCAGGCGGTTTCGGAGTTATGGCCGATTCTATTAAAAATATTTTTTATGAATATTTCCGAAACTGATCACTCGATCTATCTGACATTTAGCATCAAATTGTAGAATCATGACCTTTATACGAATGTGAAGTTTTGTATTGACCAGATTACCGCAAAGTGTCAAAAAAAATTTGAAAATTTAAAAAAAGTTTTTCTACAATAACTCTCGAACGGAATGAGCTAGGAAGTTGAAATTTTCAGAGTAGGTTAGGGAGATGAATATCTCGGTTAAGTTCGTTATTGGGCAAAATTGGCCAGATTTAATTTGATTTCTTCCATGGTGCAGTTCTCATTCTCACGATTGCTCATTTAATCTGGATAAATAAACTATTATTTGAATTGAATTTCCTTTATGATGCAGTTCTATCATATGAATACATTGATATAATTCCCAACTCTGAGAAACCAATACTTGCGGAGATATAATTTGTCTGTTTGAACTAGAGCGCCAGAAAGCTCCTGTCCACAGGGCTTGAACCCATTTTTTCATCCTAGAAGCTAAGTAGCCTTAGATGTGATCAGTACATGGATGGCTGGCCTCTATGGCTATGAATTTCAACTTGCGCGTCAACGCAGAATGCTTTTCCATTTTTTTGGCGCTCTTGTTCCTCGGAACAGAGTCCTTATCAATTTGCACAAATGTCTGTAAATTTCGAATTTTTGGCTGAAAATGGTATCAAACGATTTGGTTCGACTCACTGATCAAGAATCCGTGGTCGAAATCGATTCTGTCCGGCCGTCCATCCGTTAACACGATAACTCTCGAACGAGAGGAGTTAAAGGATTGAAATTTGCAGGGTAGGTTTGGAGCGTAAATATCTCGGACGAGTTCATTAAATGGCGAAATCCATCAAGCGGTCTCGGAGTTACGGCCGTTTTTAGTAAAAACATTTTTTATGAATATTTCCGAAGCCGATCACTCGATCTATCTGAAATTTAGCATCAAATTGTAGAATCATGACCTTCAGACGCATGTGAAATTTTGGATTGATCGGGTTACCGTAAAGTATAAAAAAAAAATTGAAAATTTTTAAATTTTGTTTCTACAATACCTCTCGAACGGAATGAGCTAGGCAGTTGAAATTTTCAGAGTAGGTTAGAGAGATAAATATCTCGGTTAAGTTCGCTATTGGGCAAAATAGGCCAGAGGGTTTCGGAGTAACGAAAACAATTTTTTTCTTAACTTACAAATTTCAAAATATTTTTTTAAGATGCAGTTTCACCATAAAAATCCATTGATATCATTTTCTACTCTAACAAGCTAATACTTTCGGAGATATGACTTTTCGAAATTTCAATAATGAATCGTACTTCTGTTTTCACAGAATGCTATACTTATTCTATCTATGATTTATTATATGATCTGTGTTCATACTCGTACATGTCATCCTGTTCTAAAAGAGAGAGTCAAACTCATTTCAGCTATTTTAATTTGATTTCTTCCATGGTGCAGTTCTCATTCTCAGATTGCTCATTTAATCTTGATAAATAAACTATCATTTGAATTTCCTTTATGATGCAGTTCTATCATAAGAATACATTGATATAATTCTCAACTCTGAGAAACCAATAGTTTCGGAGATATAATTTGTCTGTTTGAACAAGAGCGCCAGAAAGCTCCTGTCCACAGGGCTTGAACCAATTTTGTGAATACCTTCAGATTCCCCACGTTTGTGAAACAGTTTATCTTATTAGTAAATTTCGTCCGTTTAATTGTGAATTTTTCATTTCAGATTGTTGATTTTTACTGCCCTGATGCAAAAAGCTACGGAATGGAGTACTACCTCATCGCCCAGATGATACCACTATTATTGTTGTGCCAAATAAGACCTCTCAAATTTCTGGTGCCATTCTCTTCGATTGCCAATGGTTCTATGGTCATCGCTTTCGCCATCACATTTTTCTACATGTTCAGAGACGCAGAACACGTCGAAATGAGTGAAAGATCCGCTGCGAAGGGAGATATTATGGGTATACCACATTTCGTTAGTACGGTTGTGTTTGCCATGGAGGGAATAGGTGCCATCATGCCTCTCGAGAACTCTATGGTTGAAGAAGGTTTCTTGGGTTGTCCTGGTGTTTTATACATAGCCATGAGTTCAATTATTACCTTGTATGCTTCTATTGGATTTGTGGGTTACTACGCTTATGGGGATGCTACTCAAGCCAGTATTATTACTAACCTGCCAACAGATGAATGGTGAGTATAAGAAGGAATTCAATATACATAATTAGTGATATCATATTCTAGTTGGAGTTCACTGTGGACTGATTATGAGCATTACAAAGTAACTACACTCTTGTCCACTGCAAATTTTGTAATCTGACATATGTTTCAGAAACGATGTTTCCATTTTCTGAGACGCAGCGTTACTAAAGCATGTTTTCAATTTCTACACTCAATTATGGGTTGACATTATACCCTTAGTCATGCACCGATTAGTGTGAATAATTATTTGTTAATAGGGCTTAGATCATTATTGAGTAAAATATCTTTTCTCTATTTCAGTATCGTAATGAGTTCATTCCAGCACTAAAAACAGTGCTGGAATGAACTCATTCCCGCATCTAGTTATATTTTTTGTTTTGTGGTAGTCAGCACTGACATTCTGTCCTATCAAATTTGAACATTCGTCAATTATTTTCAATATAAGATAATCTGGATAAGGTGAAATAATTGTTGAGAGGAAAAGTTTTATTTTCATCAAAAAAATAAGGTACTAGAGATTTCTTTATTGCTAATTTTGAATCATTCATGATATTAGGAAACTGTTAAATCTGATCTCCATGCTCTATGTACAATTCAAATTCCGTGATCTGTCAAACTTTCGTAACAGTCACACCAACTGCCAAGATATATTACAAAAGTCACGTGGATGTATAATCCTAATTTTTCTTAAATTTCAACAGTATTACACAAAACTTGCCTGAAATAGAGAAAATATCGTCTAATACTCGTTGCAAAAGGCAATTCCAACACTCATGCGTACGAAAACTCGCTCCTTCGTCGCTCGTTTTCGAATTTCGCATTCGTGTTTGAATATCAGCCCATTCTGCAACTTGTTTTAGAATATACTAGTCTCTTATACATTTCGATCCCTTTAAGTGTTCATGAGTACGATTTATAGGAAATTTTCAACAATTTGACGGAATTGTGTGAAATTGAGTGTCCCGTATGCTCTTTATACCGTGTGATAATGTTTTTGGTTGGTTAACCGACGTAGCATTTGTTGAAATCTAAACATGTCCAGTTATTTAATTTTCGTGGAAGTTTTGGAAGCCAGTTTCACATTAACCTTCTTAAAAATATTCTGGAGTGTGTTGTTTGTTTTCGGAGGGAACGTGAAACCTTGAAAGACGTTTATGATTTTTATTTCTTTCGTTAGAGTTATGTTTACTGAACAGATTTTTATCTTCATGTTTGTTGATAATTTTCTGAACTTTCACGTTCCATCTTAAAATAAACAACAAACTGCAGAATGTTTTTGAAGAAGTTAATATAAAAATGGCTATGAAAACTTCCACGAAAATTAAACAACTTCTAGGAAATGCATTTGATAAAACCCCAATATGTTAAAATCGGGTAAATATGAAATTAAATGTTTAGATTGCAACAAGTGTTACCTCGGGCAAACATCCAGAAACATTCTCATACGGTATAAAGAGCATACGGGACACATTCAGAACAACAACATCGAAAAATCTGCTGTTGGAAATCACGTTTTAACAACTGGCCACTCAATTTCAGGAAATTCCGTCAAACTGTTAAAAAAATTAGAATAAAAAGATATTTTACTCAACAATGAGCTAACCCCTATTTACAACTCATTATTCTCAATAATCAGTGTATGACTAAGGGTATAATGTCAACCCATACTTGAGTGTAGAAATTGATAGCATGCTTTAGTAACGCTTCGTCCTTGAAGATGGAAACATCGTTTCCGAAGCATATATCAGACGACGTTGTAGTAGATAAGAGTGCAGTTACTTTTGTAGTGATACCATGATAATAACGGCTATTCTTGAAAATAGGAGTTTTCTTTGCAGGAGCCATCTCACAAAAAATACTTTACTCGTATATTTTACACAAATGTTCTCTTTTCCCATTCAAAATAATTATCGCTTCTATCTACAAATGTACACAGTAAAATAAACCTCCTGTTAACACAGCCTAGACAATGAAATAACTCGAGATGTTAACCTGAACCATAAAATGGGAGAATTAATCAGGGCAGAAAGACAGGAACAATACCTCTCTCTGTTTCAAGTGCTCTAAACTTCGCCAAAAGCCCAAACCATGTTAGAAGTAACGAATTGGAATTTACGAGAAAAAGTTGATATGATTGGGTCTTCGAAACATTAAATTGCACCAGATTCCATTGAACATTCGTTTATCTGGTTGAGATCTGCGTTCACTTAATCGATTTGCTGGTATCTATGGAGGTGAGATTCTACGGTGCTCAAAGGTATGTCACTAGTGAAAGAAGACCTAGGTGTGCTGTCATCCGTGAAGCTGAACGATATGGCTCTCGGTCGAATAAAGAAGATCGTTCATATGGAGTAAGAATAGGGTGTGAGTCGAAACTGAGCCTTGGGGCAGTCCAGCATTATTGCTAAAACCCCGAAACTAACACCACATGAGTGCTCTCGATCGAAAGCTTTGGACATGTCCATAGCAACTAATCTCGATTATCCATAGCGCTCGCTAGTCCCGGCACTTAGCTGTCCAGGTATCTAACCATTCCGATATTGATATAGCTCCTTCCATGACTTTCTATAAAATGGATATTATTGCAATTTGACGGTAGTTTGATCGAGAGCACTTCTTCCATTTCTTTGGTATATACTGCTGTCCTGCACTTTTCTATGAATCAGGAGATATTCCTCGCTTGTATGACATGGTGAATATCTTTTGCAGAGAACAGGAGTAAGCCCTGGTCATAAGTTTTTAAGTGCCTTTGCAGGAATTCCGTCTGATCCATTCACTTCCTTGGATTTTGCCCATGAAACTCTCGATTAAAAATGTCATGATCCGCGCTGCTCCTACCTGTATTTACCCAATTGTTATCTGATGAACCTCATATCATATAACTCTTGATTATTGTATTTCTTGAATTTCAGGGCTTCACAATTAGCAAGAGGATGTATTGCTCTTTCGATTTTCTTCACGTTCATGCTTCAGTTCTACGTACCAATGGAAATCACATGGAAAAACGTCAAACCACACATACCAAAGAACGCCAGGAACTTCGCCCAGATCCTCATCAGGCTGGTTGGTGTAATTTTCGCTATAGGAGTAGCCATCCTAGTACCTGATCTCTCTGCTCTGATTTCTTTGGTCGGAGCAGTATTCTTCTCGACTCTTGGGATCTTCGTACCTGCACTGGTCGACACCATCATCAGATGGGAGGATAGTTTTGGCGCATACAATTGGATTTTGATAAAGAACATTTTGATTTGCATTTTTTCGGTGTTCGCTTTAGTTTCCGGCGGATATTTCGCTATTCTAGAAATGTTACATCCGGTTCATAAAGATTGAGTATATTCCTACAGACTTTTTGTCCTGAAATTGCCATATTAAGAATGGAGCCAATTTTAGTGTTCTAAGCAAACGTCACGATTATTAGTCACTATAACTCATCTAAAATCCTATTTTTGTGAACTTTTAACTTTATATATGCAGAGAATGAGGAAGATGTGTACTAAAAGCAGTATTTTTGTCAACTATGTCAGTCATTTATTTAGTGAGAGTTTATTATTTAGTTATATCCATATTAAGAAATATTAGCAAAGAGGAATCGAATACTCATCATTCGCCAAAATGATTCATACCAAAAAAATATTCCACAAACAGAAAGAGTTGTCAGAATAATATAAGAATTCAATGAAATACAAATTAAAATGGTGATCCCAAAATACAAAATTTTAGTCCATCTGAAATTGATTTCTACCATGTATTTTTTTTTCATGAGCAGTGCAAAATTGAGTTTTAATATTATATAGCTATCATTTAGTGAGAAGTAATTATAGTTACAAACCTAATTAAGTGAAGACTGTGATCACTCAAGTGAGAATGTAAATATTATATCATATTTAAATAAAGCAAGTTTGAATAATGTACATATGTGAAGAATAAACATTTGAATGAATCGATTTCAAATATTACTTCAAGATATCACTAATTTGTATAGTGTCCACAAAAGTAGGGTCTCAGACCACTGGAACCTTACTAGGAGTCCGAATTCCTTCCATGATTTAATCCCATTTGTACTTCCTGAAATACTTCGACCATCGTACATTCGTACATTCAACGGAAATTAATGAAATTAGGAGGGTAAACAATTGAGGTATTTTTCGGAGTATTTCATTCGAATTGATTCACTTTGGAGGTTGAAAATTGGTAGTTGAAATTAAACGTGGGATAGCACTGTGGCCAGGACCTTTGGCGCTCTTGTTCAATTTTTGACAAATCATATTTCCGAAAGTATAGGTTTCTCAGAGTTGGGAATTATATCAATGGAATCCCTTTGCATCTTATCTTTATATGACGGTCCAATTTTTGGTTACCAGTGTTTCAGAACTATCAGGAGTCATTTTGAAAAATTGATTACATTAAATAACTAGTTTTATTTATGAAACAAATCTAATGTAACCAGTCTAGCGAGAACTCAAACCAGAATACTTATGTAGGAAATCTTAAATAGTGTTACTAAAGAATAAATACCTGTACATTAGTTGGAAATCCAGTTCTAAATCTTCCATAATTAGAGAATGACTCGTAAATTATGCTCAACTTCCTTGCATCCTTTATTTTCGACTCACTAACCAAAAAAATTCTGGCTATGACCTTAGCGAATACAAATTTCAAATTGTCTACATGCTTACATCAACCAAACTCGCCAGAAATACACTTCCGGTTTCGTTTGACATCAATGACGTTTATCTTTCAAACCGGAATTCGCAATCTATGAAAACATAGAAGTACAATGTATTATAGAAATTTTGGAAAATCATATCTCCGAAAGTATTAGCTTGTTGGAGTTGAGAATAATATCAATGGATTCTCATGATGAAACTGCATCTTGAAAAAAAATGAATTCGAAATTTGTAATGTGAAGAAAAACATTTTTTTTTGTTACTTCGCAACCATCCGTTCGAGAGTTATCGTGTTAACGGACGTCCTGACTGAATCGATTTCGACCACGGATTCTTGATCAATGAGTCGAACCAAATCGTTGAATACCATTTTCAGCCAAAAATTCGAAAATTACAGACATTTGGGCAAATTGATAAGCACAGGACTGTAGGGAATCCAATCCCGCACCAAAACCTCTATCCCGCAAACGCGCGGGATTGAAATAACCAATCCCGCGAATCCGCAAGAATGTGGGATTGTCAAAAATATATATACTCTTTGTACTCAACCTAATAAAAATGCCTATAAAAAGGACTTATGCAATTAAAAACATACTATAGTCGTAGCATAATAGTTATGTATGTGCCAAAGACGAAAAATTGTCTATTATTGTCGTGCCTGCAAATTGCAAGCGCGAAAAAAGAGACAGTTTTTCGCCGAGGTGCATATTACAGTTTTTCGTCGACCTCTACATACTTTTATGAATTTCGCACCACTTAAATAATTTCACTATAGCAAATGACAGTTATTCTCACATACACTTATGTTTGTATTGAACCGTATCCATAGTGACCACAGCACTGACAGTTATTCTTACTGACACTTATGTTTGTATTGGGCCGTATCATGCCGTATCAATAGTGACCACAGCGGACGAGAAAGTAATTTTGCGGGCGAAAAAGTACTTTTTCGTCTGCAAAGTACTTGCCATCAAGAATAGTCGATTTTACGGTCGCAAATTAGTACGTAAAATGTCACTTTTCATAGAGGTTGACAAAAAGAGTACTAATTATTTTTCTGAGGCTTTCACGCTTTCATTATCGAATGCGGAATTTTAATATTGAATCCCACACAGAAAATCCCGCAATGTTGAACCCGCAGAATTTCAGCGGGATCCCGCATTTGCGGGATCCAGCATTT
This sequence comes from Halyzia sedecimguttata, assembly GCA_937662695.2. NCBI lineage: Eukaryota > Metazoa > Arthropoda > Insecta > Coleoptera > Coccinellidae > Halyzia > Halyzia sedecimguttata. The sequence continues at coordinate 63,389,271 of OW569415.2, read as the reverse complement.
GCGGGATTGGATTCCCTACTCGACTATTCCGAGGGAGAAGAGCGCCAAAAAAGTATTAATTTCGAGAATCTTATCAGCGGATATACAGGGTCCGAGGCCGCCACACCGACACGGGCAAGGAGGTGATGGGGTACCATTAGGGTGTTACACTTCCTGTTGCTAAACTGTCCTCTGGGTCTTCTGATGGAAGTTAGGGATGGTTTAAGCCAGGGGTGAGTTTCCTTATTTTGCATATATTTTAGAGACCAGTTGAGATAGAGCAATGAAATTTGATGGTGTGGGTAAGCAGCTCGAATACTTTGAAACCCTGGTGAAATGAGTTTTTGTAACTCCCCCTTAAACAAATGGTAGGGGGAAGGGATACTTTTTAAAATGAATGATTTTTTAAACGGTAATTTAATAATAATAAATTAGATTCCGAAACTGCGATCTTTTACTTTTCATTTGGTGTATCGTTGACGCTTGGAGCTCAAGCAGTTATAAAGACGTTTTCAAGAGAATGTCACGAACACACAACATTTTCGATAACGGGGTAGAGCTCTACACACAGATCGGCGCTTTTCAGCTACCATTACCATTACCATATTGAATTTTTACAAATTTTCAAGCAATGTAGAAATGACAAAATATGAAGGACGCAGAATATTTTTTTACGGAATGCATACGTTATCTGCTAACAATTCAATCATTAAATGAAATATTAGAAAAAATTCCAAAATGACAAAAGTTTAAATGGGGGTATCACAATTTGGAAGTTATGAGATGACTAGCCTTTTTTGGAACACCATATATACTTCTGAATATCTTGAACATATGGAGATTTTGCGCGAAAGCAATAGTGGTAGGAAAAGTGCCAAAGGCTGGAATAGCTAATGTAGCATCTTTTTGCGCGTATGTTCTGGGGAACATCGCGTTATCATTTTGCCCAAATGTGAAATTTAATTCTGTGGTGCCGTCCGGCCGTTGCCACGATAACTTGAGAACGGAAAGAGCTAGCGACTTGAAATTTTCAGGGTAGGTGGCGCATCCCAATGCGACGGACAAGTTCGTTAATGGGTATAATCGGCTTAATGGTTTCCGAGTAATGATTTTGTTTTCAACCAAAATAAAACCGATCGAATTCAAACTTGGTGAATAGTTGTAGAATATAAACGTAAGCACGTTTATGAAATTTTGTGAGAATCGTGTCACAAGAAAATTAAAAAAAAATTATTAAAAAATATTATTTATGACACGATAACCTGAGAACGGAAGGAGATAGCGACTGGAAATGTTCAGGTTAGGTTGTGCATCTGAATGCGACATTTGAAATTGTCTATAGGTATAATCGTCCAAACGGTTTTGGAATTATACCCATCTGAAATTTGGTTGTTATTTCCTCAATAACTCGAAAAACACGAAACCGATATAATTCTAACATGTTTATTAGTTGTAGAATGCCAACGCAAAAATTCTTGCGGAGTTTCGTGAGGATGGTATAACTAGAAATTTTCAAAAAAATTATTGAAAGTAATTGAAAAAAACTCTATATATCATAAACTATTCGTCCGGCATGGCTGAAATGTTGGAAGAGCCTTCAGAACCTAACTTTACTGCAGAGTTCCAAGTTTGAACACGATCGGATCTATATTGTTGGAGAACCGAGCAGCCTTTTGTGAGTTCGGTAGCTGGATGCGAATAGTCGTATTTTTGCGAGAACCTTCAAAAGCATGAATGCCATGATGACATATTTTTGCGCGTATGTTCTTGGGAAAATCGTGTTATTTCATCCCAAATCTATGGGAGATGAAGCCCTACATTAGCGGTCAGACCTGGTTTTGAAAGAGATCCTCCTTAGGAGGAGGCAACTAAATAGTGAAGGGATTTCTATGAACAAGAGTGAATATCTTTGAGAAATAGAGAAGGCGAATCTTCTTCAAGAGATCCATGTGCCTTCAGAGGAGTATATTTGTGAGAGGGGACTTTTGAAAGGTTATGTATTATTTTTAAAATGATATCGCTGAAATTTTGCTGAAGGCTTCAAAACTTAACTTTAAATTAACCACACTTTCAACCACACTTTCTGATCTTGTAAGGTGGGAGGCTCATTTGTGGCTATTAAATCTCGTGATGGGTATAGAGAAATTTTAGGCCAGTTTTTCTATCACTAATGAGAATATATCTTTATGTTTCACCTCAACACCTTTAGATCTATCAATGGGCATTTATTGGTTAAGAATAAGTAATTGAATATTACTGGAATTCAATTGAATTTCATTCAATATGTTAGTAACTAAACTTATAATTTTCTTTACTTTGATTATTTAAATATGACATTAATTCCAGTAATATTTTTCTAGAATAATTATGCATTCTTCTCCTAAAGAAGAATTGAAGGTAGACAATAATGTGTTAATTTTTTCATCATTGCTTTCTATCCTGACTTCACGAAAAAAAGCACTGACGTGAAATCAGGAGCTTTTTCGCGTATGTTCTATTGTCTATTCTCCTGTTTTGGACACTTTTAATCGAATTCACCATGGTAAATTCGATTAAAAGTGTCCAATACAGGAGAATGGACAATAGAACCTACGCGCAAAAGCTCCTGACTTCACGTCATTGCTTGAACCAATTTTCATAGATAGTTCGGAAGTCGAATCAATCCACAATCTGAAATATTGATTGTCACAGACAATCATGTTCCAAACTTTTTAGGCTCTCCTCAGTGCGTCTCATCCGACAAATTCATCGAAAGTGCGGAGGATATTCGCACCACATATACATATTACACGTCAGTGTATGTAGCATACAATAATTTACGCCATTTATGCACGGAGATATATCATAGCTTCCACCATAAGACATTTAAGTATCGAAGGCATTCGTCTAATCTTACGATTGATAATCGCCAAATTTTCCCACATGCTCACTTTATGCATGCCAAAGTGCTATTATTAGCGTTCAACGAATATTGAATTGAATTTTCACCATATACCTGCCAATTTCGATTCATTATTCGTCGAAAGTTAATACTTACTAGTGTTTTGACATGGCTCATAACGTGAGCAAGTGGGAGACTTATGCGGGGGCATATTTCCGGACCCAATGAGCAAATTAAATCCATTCACCAGCTTGATCTCCCAATCCAGGTAGATCAAGAATTGAGACCTACGTATTTTTGGCGCTCTTGTTCCTCGGAACAGAGTGCTTATCAATTTGCCCAAATGTCTGTAATTTTCGAATTTTTTGCTGGAAATGGTCTCAAACGGTTTGGTTCGACTCACTGATAAAGAATCCGTGGTCGAGATCGATTATGTCCGGCAGGCCGTCCGTCCGTCCGTTAACACAATAACTCTCGAACGAAAGGAGATAGAGGATTGAAATTTGCAGGGTAGGTTTGGAGCGTACATATCTCGGACGAGTTCGTTAACGGGCGAAATCCATGAGGCGGTTTCGGAGTTATGGCCGCTTTTAGTAAAAACATTTTTTTTATGATTATTTCCGGAACCGGTCACTTGATCTATCTGAAATTTAGCATCAAATTGTAGAATCATGACCTTCATAAACATGTGAAGTTTTGTATTGATTGGGCTACCGTAAAGTGTCAAAAAAAAATTTTTGAAAATTTTTGAATTTTGTTTCTACAATAACTCTCGAACGGAATGAGCTAGGCAGTTGAAATTTTCAGAGTAGGTTAGGGAGATAAATATCTCGATTGAGTTTGTTATTGGGCAAAATAGGTCAGATGGTGTCGGAGTAATGAAAAAAAATATTTTTTTTTTAATTTACAAATTCAAATATTTTTAAGTTGCAATTTCATCATACGAATTCATTGATATTATTTTCAACTCCAATAAGCTAATACTTTCGGAGATATGATTTTTCGAAATTTCAAAAATGAATCGTACTTCTATGTTTTCACAGAATGCTATAATTATTCTATCTATGAATTATTATATGATCTGTGGTCATACTCATACATGTCATCCTGTTCTATAAGAGAGAGTCAAATTCATTTCAGCTATTTTAATTTGATTGCTTCCATGGTGCAGTTCTCATTCTCAGATGGCTCTTTTAATCTTGATAAATACACTATTTTTTGAATTGAATTTCCTTTATGATGCAATTCTATCATAAGAATACATTGATATAATTCTCAACTCTGAGAAATCAATAATTTCGAAGATTTAATTTGTCTGTTTGAACGAGAGCGCCAGAAAGCTCCTGTCCACAGGGCTTGAACCAATTTTTGATCATCAAACAATATAGTATGTGTATGTATTTATTTATTTATTTACATGAAGAGGAAATGCTACAGGCCAAAGCCCAGATTGCATTTTCATTTTAATACTTATCTATTATGAATAAAAAAAAATTGGTTCAAGCCCTGTGGACAGGAGCTATTGGGCGCATGTTCATCTTCCTTGTGGCCCGTACTGACCAGTAAAGAAAAAAAGCAGTATCATGTTGAATACCTTAATATTATTGATTATTATATAATAATCGATGAAAATACTGAGAGAGACCCAGGAAATTTGACACATTTTGTCTTATATCTCCAGAAATTGAAATCGTATAGAGTCAAAATTTTGCACAATGTTGCAAAATACTACAATTGACGTTAGTACAAGTTTTTGTTGCAATCTGATGAATAGTTCACGAAAAAAAAATTTTTTTTTCGAAAAAATTAAAAGAAATATTTTTTTAAAAATTACCAACATTTCGATCATAACAGAATTTTTTCAAAAGTTGCGCGTTTATATCCTCGAACTGACTACCAAGTTTCGATTCAACATCTTCTTTAGTTCCTGAAATATCAGGGAAATAACCTTAAAATTTTAAATGTCTATAACTCCTAAACCGTCCGGCCGATTTTGCCCGTTAACGAACTCAACCGTCGCATTTTGATCAGAAACCTACCCTGAAAGTTTGAAGTCGATAGGACCTTCGGTGCTCCTGTTATCGTGCCTACGGCCGGCCGGCCGGCCGGACGGCACCCAAAAATCTGACACCGGATTCGTGATCAGGGAGTCCGAATAAGTCTATTAGCCAATTTTCAGCTCGAAATTCGAAAATTACAGACATTTGGACGAAATGATAGGACGATGTTCCCCTAGAACATGCGCCCAAAAATAAGTTTGAGCACTGGGAGTAACAGGAAAAGAACATTTCTACAAATTTGTACACCTTAACACTATTAAGACCACTAATCCAAAAATTTTTACCTCAGTAGTATTTTTGCTGAATGCAATGAAACCCGGAAAACATCGATATCGTCCCAGACCTCATTGCAGACCCACATCATCCTACACAACGGCGATTTTTTAGAGAGGTTAGTCTTCTTTAGTGGCAAGTAGAACAACTCGGTACTTCTCAACCTCATATATTTAGCCTTGAACGCAATATTCTGCAGGATGTCGGGGACCAGCAACTGGCTGTTCACAATTTTATAAAGTAGGTACTAGAAAATCCGTTTTCTTTCTATAATTCTCTAATGTGAGCAAATCCAAAGATATTTCTTATCTGCGAATAATCGTGGTCACTTACGATTACTCCATTCCTGGATAAAAAAATCGTATGAATTTGTTCTGGACCCTTTGAAGTCTTTCAATGTAGAATTTATATTGTGGATGCCAAATAACCGAAGCAAAATTCAAGCGACTGTTTGTAAATGAATGGTACAATTTCAAGGAAGCGTGATTGTTATTGAAGCATTGACAGTTTCTTGGTATATACCTGAGCATTTTATTGGCAGTATTAACAACACTCTCAACCTGACAGGAGAAAGACAATTTACTGTCGAAGACCACCCCCAAGTCACGTATGGTATGAACTTCCTTGATGATATTTCCATCTATCGCATATGTGAGCCTACACAAATTCACGTTTCGACTGAAAGTCATCTTGAAACATTTCTCGTGATTCAGATACAGTTAATTTTTTCTGCAATATTCTTGAGTCTTATGATTGAATCCTCTCAAAGTCATCTGAACCACCAATCTGCAGAAATCATTTCAAATCATCCGCGTAAAGCAAAAACTTCAAATATTTCAAAACAGTACCTACATCGTTAATATAAATTAAAAAAAGTAGAGGTCCGAAGTGGGAGCCCTGAGGTACGCCTGAGGTGTTGGGGTAAGCTTCGGATCTAAAGCCATCGACCAACACAAACTGAGATCTACCACTGACGTATGATTCCAGCCATGCCAGCAAACCGCCACATACTCCAGCCTCAGCAAGTTTTCTCACTAAGACACGATGATCAATTTTGCCAAAAGCCTTAGGAAAATCCGTATAAATGACTTCGATTTGTTTACGTGACTCCAACCCTGCGTGAAGATATTCGAGAAAACATAACAGGTTGGTTTCGATATTACTGCTCTTGTAAAAACCATGTTGCTGCTCAATGATAATATTTTTCTCTTGATTCGTCAAGATCCCACAAACTAATGATTCAGACAGCTTTGGAAGAGATGACAATATACTTCGGGCGGTATATCTCCGGAAATGTAGAAGAGATGTTGGTTCATAAATCAACGGTGCTGTATGTGCCTTAAGTGGCGTCAGGCCGCCTTCGCACTAAACGAATCCTAATCGATCACAATCAATCTGAATCAAGGCGAATCTGATTTGCCAAAATTCTGCAACAACGCAACCATTCCGAATGAACACAGACTCAGTTCTCGCATACACACCAGCCGAATCCTATGCAATCCGCCCTGATTGAAGAATCTTCTTCCTTCCGTCTTGAGTACAAATTCGGCTGAGGAAAATAAGAAAACATAAGGAACCTATAATAGCACTAGATAATGTCATTACGCAGTATTTGGCAGAATTGAAGAAATTACCGCTAGACATAAACTATTCCCAATCTAGCCCACACAACCTAAAAACAGCCACTTATTCCAATGGCAACCGTACTTACAGGTCCATATTCAAATTAGTTGCCCTTGTACATATGCTAGCGATCGCAATAATCAGGTGAAACATGTGTCGATCCGAATTCGAGAGTAAACATTTTAGGATTTACGTTGAAAACAACAAAGATAATTTGCCCAGTTTTGGAAGTTGTAAATTTTATAGTATTTTTGAGGCTCCTAGATGTCTGTTTTCAATGAAATTTTGCACACCTCAAGAGGCCACTATTGATCACTTAAAAGCAAAAATTAGACTGAATTCGATATTTGGTTTCGGGATTTCAAGCAAAATATTCCGCAAAATAATTGAAAATTCTTGATTTTTTTCTTGTCATGCAATCCTCACGAAATTTCAGTGATTGCATCGGTCCATCTAACTACTAAGTTCCAATTCAGTAAAATCAGTATTTTTCGATTCATTGTGAAAACAGGATGGGAGCTTTGGCGCGAAATTCAAATCTATAGCCAGAGCGGTCCCCCATCCAGGTTGCAACACACCCAAAGCTGCATAGCCCCAGAGTAAAAATCATTTTCACAATATTTCCAAGAATATAAATCCGACTCTTAAAACAAACTTCCAAAAAAAAACTGATCATCTTTTTGGCCGTTAATGGTTGAATAGTTTCGACATTCACTGTTGGTTCGAAAATAAACAGGTCCGTGTCTATGGAAATTCCAAACATTGATGGGCATTTCTTTCTTGAATATGGATTCCTTCATCAAACAACAGAAAGGTTTCTCCAAAGTATCCGAAATTCATTTGAGGGGGAAAAATTAACAAATAAAAATAATACATAACCTTTCAAAAGTGCCCTCTCACAAATATACTCCTCTGTAGCCTCATAGATCATGAAATCCCTTCAATATTTAACTTAAATACGGAAAATGTCGTTGCCCATAAGGCCAGGAAGGTTTTTTGGGCGCATGTTCTAGGGGAACATCGTCCTATCATTTCGTCCAAATGTCTGTAATTTTCGAATTTCGAGCTGAAAATTGGCTAATAGACTAATTCGGACTCCCTGATCATGAATCCGGTGTCAGATTTTTGGGTGCCGTCCGGCCGGCCGGCCGGCAGGCCGGCCGGTTTTCCGGCCGTAGGCACGATAACAGGAGCACCGAAGGTCCTATCGACTTCAAACTTTCAGGGTAGGTTTCTGATCAAAATGTGACGGTTAAGTTCGTTAACGGGCAAAATCGGCCGGACGGTTTAGGAGTTATAGACATTTGAAATTTTGAGGTTATTTCCCTGATATTTCAGGAACTAAAGAAGATGTTGAATCGAAACTTGGTAGTCAGTTCGAGGATATAAACGCGCAACTTTTGGCAAAATTCTGTTATGATCGAAATGTTGGTAATTTTTAAAAAAATATTTCTTTTAATTTTTTCGAAAAAAAAATTTTTTTTTCGTGAACTATTCATCAGATTGCAACAAAAACTTGTACTAACGTCAATTGTAGTATTTTGCAACATTGTGCAAAATTTTGGCTTTATACGATTTCAATTTCTGGAGATATAAGACAAAATGTGTCAAATTTCCTGGGTCTCTCTCAGTATTTTCATCGATTATTATATAATAATCAATAATATTAAGGTATTCAACATGATACTGCTTTTTTTTTCTTTACTGGTCAGTACGGGCCACAAGGAAGATGAACATGCGCCCAATAGCTCCTGTCCACAGGGCTTGAACCAATTTTTCAAAATCAGGTGAACCAAGCGATGATTACTCAGAACTTCAGATTCATTCATTTATTACAACTAATAATGGATTGACTTTCTATGGAATAGTATCATTCTATTATTTTACTTTGAAGTGTATTTAATATAGTACTCACAATTTTCAACCTGATTAATATCAAATTTTCAAATCAAATTACTTCAATTTCACAGGAATCTATTTGCCGTTTATTCGGTGAATATAAATGTGTAAAATCGTACGAATTCATTGATTAGAATTCAAACAAATGAAGGAATAAACGCTATCTTTGATCGATATCTTTCTTGGCCAGATAATTCTAAAAACTTGACGTATGTATTTATTCTGACATTTTTGTAATAATTTTCAATATTTTCAGGTCTTTCCTGATACTACGACAGTCTATTCGACAGAATATCATCGTTTGTTAGAAACTTTGGAAAATTTTGCTGTTCAAATGGAATGAAACTGGAACACTATATTAGTATTGTTATCCCAATAACTAAAAAAATACTCATCTGATCGAAATTAAATCTTGAACTTAGATGGAAGAATGAGGTTTTGAAGGATCTTGCGAAATATCAATGATATATGCGAATTATTTACGCGGTAATATTCTAGCCAAACGATCTTCACGAAATTTTGCATCAGTTTTCGTGTCGGTATTTCAGCCGCTCTTGTTCCTCGGAACAGAGTACTCATCAATTTGCCCAAATGTCTGTGATTTTCGAATTTTTGGCTGAAAATGGTCTCAAACGATTTGGTTCGACTCACTGATCAATAATCCGCGCGTAGTCAAAACTTCTAACGTATATAAGGGTCAAAATCGATTCTGCCCGACCGGCCGTAGACACGGTAACTATCGAGCTAAACAGTTGAAATTTTCAGAGTATGTTTGGGAGAAAATATCTCGGTTAAGTTCGTTATTGAGCGAAATCGACCTGATGGTTTCGGAGAAACGAAAACATTTTTTTTTCAAATTACAATTCTCAAATTCAATTTCAAGATGCAGTTTTATCATAAGAATCTATTGATATCATTTTCAACAATAACCAATTATACATTCGGAGATATGATATTTCAAAATTTCAATATTAAATCGTATCTCTATGATTTCACAGTCTGCTCCAATCGAAAATTAACGTCCATATCTATGAATTTGATGAACTGTGTTCACACATGTAATTATTGTCATCTCATCTACAGATAAGAGACATGTCAAACAAAGTATGATTGAATGCGAAATGAACAATGAAATAACCGCTGTATAACATTTTCTTACATCAAGAATCATATCTCCGAAAGTATTGCTTTCTCAGAGTTGCGAATGATATCAATGAATTCTTGTGATAGAACTGCATCATAAAGAAAATTCAAATTAAATAATAGTTTATTTATCAAGATCAAATGAGCAATCTTCAATGATTTAATGCATCAGGAATTATCATTTAAAATAATAAGGAGAGTATCATCGAAATGTCTAGAGCAAGCCTGGAGACAATCATAGCAGATGGTCCATTTATTCCTGATATTTGAATAGGTCGAGGCTGGCGAACAAATGATTTTGCTAGTTCAAAGTATATAAATAAAATACAATCCTCTTTTCATAATTTAATAGTTACTACCACTAACACATAATATTTGATACACAAATGAAGATCCATATTTCAGAATTTTTTTTGCTAGCAACGTTATGAAAATATTGTATATAGGAACATGTCTCACTACTTAAGGAAGTAAAAGGAAATATCAACCTCAGTGGTCAACGAACAGTAATTTGTTTTGATGATTTCATTATGTTCTTCTTTCCTATTGCCTTCATAAACTGCATCATTAAAATGACCCAATTCTAAATCTTCTGAAACATCATCCCGAATGTATACTTGAATTATTCAATATGCAACCAGTCTATATAATTTTTGGTTTCAAAACAGTCTTGTATATATTCAAAAAATCAAGAATCGGATACTTATTTTCCAGCAGAAAATATTTTCAAATTACGAATTGACATGTTTCTAATAGCTAGATAATATGACATTTATGAACAGTGACAGACAGATAGAATTCGCATTCTGTGAATACATAGAACTACGATGTATTATTGAAATTTTGAAAAATCATATCTCCAAAAATATTAGCTTGTTAGAGTTGAAAATGATATCAATGGATTCTTATGATAAAATTGCATCTAAAAAAAATCGAATTCGAAATTTGTAATGTGAAAAATAATGTTGTTTCCGTTATTCCGAAACCATCTGGCCGATTTTGCCACGAACTTAACTTAACTTAATATATATCCCTCGAACCTACTCTGAAAATATCATCTGTCTAGCTCATTTCGTTCGAGTGTGATCGTGTCTAAGGCCGGACAGAATCGATTCTGACCACGGATTCTTGATCAGTGAATCGAACCAAATCGTTTAATACCATTTTCATAAAAAAATTCAAAAATTACAGACATTTGGGCAAATGGATAAACACTCGGTTCCAAGGATCAAGAGCGCCAAAAAAACACAACTTAAAATACTAATCGATCTATTCGAGCATATTTACAACAGAAAACTGGATTTGATTTACTGAATTTATCCCGAGTTAGAGACTCGCACTGTACATATAGTAAGTAATCATTAAAGGATACTGTGGGAGGTATACTCATTATTGAATATAAGAACTCATTATTCAATATAATACTCATTATTCAATATAAGAACCGTCTTCAAAACACAAAATGGTCTTAGGTCTTTATTAACGAAAACAAAACCCATAAATGAAAAACAAAAATCAAAAAACTGTGTATATAATATTCCTTGTATTTGTGGTAAATCATACACAGGAGAAACATCAAGACCACTAGAAGTAAGAAAGTCAGAGCATAAGAATAACTTGAGAAATAGAGACATACAGAAATCAAAAAGCAGAACATGTATATGTACAATCCAAGGAGATCACATGATGGATTGGAGTAATACAAAGATTCTAATGACAGTACCTGATTTTATGAAAAGGAAACTTAAGGAGTCAACTTGTATTTTATTGAACAGAGAATGCAATTTTGTAAATTGCTCAATTGGTATTGACCATATTTGGCTAAATTTATTGAAAAAGGAGTTGGAACTTGGAAATTTCTATGCGAAGTAAAACTATGTTAGCTATGATTTTTAAATACTGTCAATGTGACAATTCTTGAATTTCACAAAATAACTATCAACAAAATAATTCTAACGATTTTCATTGAGCGTCTGACGAAGGAGTCTGATATAGACTCCGAAACGTTACGATATAGTTGTTTCTTCGTTGATGTTGTTTCGTTGTTGTTTATTAGGCAACATTGTTCAATTGATTGCTTCTGACAAATATACTGTGTTTTTTACGCAGAAGCAAATCACAAAATAATTAAAACACCAGAAAAAAACCGTTCAATAATGTACATATATAGTATCATGCACATAATTTCAACCCAGTCTAGAGCATAATTTTCCATACAGAAGCTATACCTGAGAAGAAAGGAGATGCAGGCATGTCCATTGCAATAGTTCAAAATGTCAGAGAATCAAGCTTCAGCTGAGTATCCTACTGAGTACAAGATAACGCCCAAAGGCTACTGATGATGGGTGAATGGATGATCTAACCTGAAACTAGCGATGGTCACAATTTAGATGTTGAATAGAATATGTTGGCGCCTACTAATCCATCAGTATTTTTTCGTTTCATTCATGTCGTTCGATAATTATAGCTTGTATTACTCATTATTTTTTAGTGCCAAAGAATTGGTTGTTTGGTCATGTTAGATATCACCGGTGATTAATAGGATAGGTATATACTTCATTGAAGTGATTATTCGGTGATGATACAATACTACATAAACTATTATGAATATAGGATGTTTGTGCCATGATCTGAAGTAGATTTCGGTGTACATTCATATTTGAGAACGCATTTAGGTCTCTAATTTTTGGCGCTCTTGTTCTCCTGGAAAGAGTCCTTTTCAGCACGCCAAAAGTTCTGTAATTTTCGATTTTTGCCGAAAATGGTCTCAAACGTGTAGTTCCACGCCACTGATGAAGAATCCGAGGTCAAATTTGATTCTGTCTGGCCGTCCGTTTCAACGATAACTTTCAGACGGAAAGAGACAGCGACTTGAAATTTTCAGGGTAGGTTGCGCAAGTGAAGGCGACTGTTAACTTCGTTAATGGGCATAATCGGTCAAATGGTTTCCCAGAACTAATTTTGTTTTCACACAATACATATCCGATTGAATTGAAGGTTATTAACTAGTTGTAGAATACCGACACAAACACTTATAGGTATATGAATGATGTGTAGTTTCACTAGAAATTAAAAAAAATATATTAAAAATTGGGTCAAGCACTGACGTGGAGTCAGTGAGAGCTTTTGCGCTCATGTTCTATTGTCTATTCATCTCTATTGGACACTGTTAATCGAATTTACCTTCGATAGAGACCGTTTTATAAGATAGAAATACATTTCGTACCATTTTAAAGACAGACTTGAATAATAAGAGAATCATCTAGATCAAAGAAATTTTAATTCTGGCATAATGTATTCTATCGGTATTGAAATTCGTTAAATATCTAATGACATACGAAAAAACTTAGGTCTCAAGTAATTGTAGGATAAGATATTTACGCAATTCCGTGAAAATAACCTAACCTAACCTATTGAAGAGGGAAGCATAGAATGGTTCAATGCTTGATTAGAAAAATTGGTTCAAGCCCTGTGGACAGGGGCTTTCTGGCGCTCTAGTTCAAACAGATAAATTATATCTCCGAAAGTATTGGTTTCTCTGAGTTGGGAATTATATCAATGTATACATATGATAGAGCTGCATCATAAAGGAAATTCAATTCAAATAATAGTTTATTTATCAAGATTAAATGAGCAATCATGAGAATGAGAACTGCACCATGGAAGAAATCGAATTAAATCTGGCCAATTTTGCCCAATAACGAACTTAATCGAGATATTCATCTCCCTAACCTACTCTGAAAATTTCAACTACCTAGCTCATTCCGTTCGAGAGTTATTGCGGAAAAACATAATATTTTAAATTTTCAAAATTTTTTTTTTACACTTTGCGGTACTCTGGTCAATACAAAACTACATGCGTATAAAGGTCATGATTCTACAATTAGATGCCAAATTTCAGATAGATCGAAGGAACTTGTCCGAGATATTTACGCTCCAAAACCACCTTGCAATTTTCAATCCGCTTATTCCTTTCGTTCGAGAGTTATCGTGCCTACGGCCGCTCGGCCGGCCGGACAGAATCGATTTCGAGCTCGGATTCTTGATCAGTGAGTCGAACCAAATCGTTTGAGACCATTTTTAGCCAAAAATTCCAAAATTACAGACACTTGGGCAAATTGATAAGCACTCTGTTCCGAGGAACTAGAGCGCCAAAAAAACAAGTTTCGTATGACAATTGCCCAAAACAGGTTTAAAGTACCTACAAATAGTAGATATTCCATAAAACATGTATTAAAGAAGAGAAGAAATAATGAAAAAATTACCTTGTAATCGATCAAAAATTTCCTCATCTACGTTCACCAAATTTTCTCCTCTCTCGAACTACAGAATTATGCTTTCAATATTTACGTAATATTTTCAAACATTTTCGGGTGAGGTCCTCGTTGCATCGCTTAAATACGAGTATTTCAACCCCAATATTTTTGAAGTAACAATATTCCCTTCTGTCAAGTTGACATTATGAAAATTCATACATAGAATAATTATATCAATCTGTGAAATAGGATTTACATTGAAATTTTGAAAAATCATATCTCCGAAAGTATTAGCTTGTTAGAGTTAAAAATGATATGAATGGATTCTTATGATAAAACTGCTTATTAAAAAAAATTTAATTTGGAATTAAAAAAAAAAAAAATTTTTTTTTATTACTCCGAAACCTTCTGTCCGATTTTGCCCACTAACGAAGTTAGCCGAGATATTTATCCCCCAAACCTACTCTGAAAATTTCAACTCTCTAGCTCATTCCGTTCGAGAGTTATCGTGCCTACGGCCGGACCGGCCGGCCGGCCGGACAGAATGAATTTCCACCACGGATTCTTGATCAGTGAGTCGAACCAAATCGTTTAAGACCATTTTCATCGAAAAATTCGAAAATTACAGACATTTGGGCAAATTGATAAGCACTCAGTTCCGAGGAACTAGAGCGCCAAAAAAGTGCGAAAACCCGGTGGACAGGAGATTTGGCGCTCTTGTTCCAACTTTGACAAATCATATCTACGAAAGTATTGGTGTCTCAGAGTCAGGAATTATATCGATGGATTCTTATAATAGGACTGAAGATTCTGATTCTGAAGATTTTCGCTTGGTGTCTAACGGAGGGATCTGATCTAGTCCTCGAAACGTTACGAAATATATGTTTTAAGATTGATGTTGTTTCGTTATTGTTTGCTCGGCAACATCGTTCTATACATTGCTTCTGACAAACGTCTTGTGTTTCTAACGCAGAATAATTTACATAATTTTCAGAGTTTAAGAGAAAACCCAGAAGGAACCATTCAGTTATCAAATGATACGTTTGAAAATTTTAAAATTCGTGTCCTTCAAACTATGTTATCGACTAGAATAGCACGAATGCCTCAAAAAACACTCGAAATTTAAGTACAGGTCGGAGTAGGCCCAGAAAGAATAAAACTGAAAGTGTTGATTCTTTCGTCTGCGATATTTTGGTATCTACCCAATCGATTCGATAAACTCAGCAGTGTGTGATGTTATTTTTAACTCCATGTTGAATTGTTTGTTTCAGGAATAGCTTAGCCGTGCAATTAGGATTGCGTGACTCGATTTTGGTAATCATTGAAATTTCTGAGGCTGGGAAGAAAATACACTCGTTAAAAACATTTCATTAATAAAAGATCTACTGTATAAAAATAGTAACATTGAGAAAACGGTTACATGGGTAATCATAATCAATAGTCTCTTTCGATTTGCAACGTCTGTAAGAGATCCTCCGAGTATTGTAAATCTTCACCAAGATCAGGAATATACGGTATATCCAAAGGTTGAACCTCACTGTCTATCGTCATGTTACCAGCACCACATAAAAACTCTGGGGATACACCAATTGAAGTAGTGTCATTTAGGGAAACTTCTTCAGGAATCCAGTCTTTGAGTGACTCACCAACAGCACTATCTGATGATTTTTGACGTGAATGATCGATGTTTGGGAAAGTTCCTGGTTTGTTAACTCCACTCTTCAGCAACAACTGTTTTCTGAGTTCTTCCCGACGTTCCTTTAGCTTCTCTCTCTCAAGATGTAGAAGTTGCAACCGTAGATCTTGCTGTTTGATATGTAAGGCATTGCTTTCTGATATATTGTACCATGGGGTAGCTCCAGTGTTTCCGAAGGCAGCAGTTTGTAGATGTGCAGGTATTCGAGGATCACACCAAGTCGTTGTTCGATTTAGGTGGTTGATGAAGTACATTTCTCCCTCAGGGGTTACCGATTGTTCCCAACCATCTGGAAGGGGACCAAGGAGATCTGTTCTGAATTTAGGTGGTCCAACTGTGAGTTGGTTATTTGCTATTTCATTCACAACCTTTCTTGGATCTTCCCAAGTAGTTGTCTTAGTGATATGGTTCAGATAGTAGGTTTGGCCTTCTGGAGTTCTGGCTTCCTCCCAACCGTAGGGAAGAGGAGTGTTAATTTTTTGCACCATATCATACGAATGTTGTTTGTTGTGCTGACTACAAGAATGCATTTCGCCAAACTGCTGTGTCTGCTGTAGTGACGCTGGTGAACTATGTGCTCTGTGATGTATAGTTTGAAGCGGAATAGAATTCAGGGGTGATACTGGAGAAGTTGTGAATATACTAGAAGATGTAAAAGCACCAGAATCGGAGGAATTTTCGCGGGAGTGGTCAACACTTTTGGAACCTGTGGTGGGCGGCTTGAAGAACGAGTCTGGCAATTTCCTCTTACTCCAAGGCACTTGCTGGGGATGATTGGCACCGGGTGAAAGAACACTATCAAATAAGGCTTGCAAGTCAGTTTCAGTATTACCAACCGTAGAAACTCCTTGGCCTGACGCCATGATGAACACCACCAGGTACAATGACACGAAATAAACAATGACTTTATGTAGCCGTCTCCGAGATATACCGAATTGTTATCACTGGAATGTCTTCGTTATGGGCCAAGGTCATATGGTGCACTACAGTTTGAACAACGAACGATACGTGGATTTAAGAGCGACGGGCGTGGCGCTATTCGCGTTAAGTCGAAAATAGACTGAGTTATATGCACTCCAATAATTAAAATTGACCAGCGCAAGCTTGAGTTTTACAACTCCTACGGGCGGGAACGTTGAAATCGGAGAATGAGGTCCAAACGAGTGGCGTATTGCGCTGAGAAGTCGCATTTAGACGGCGGTTCAAGTGGGATACATGAAAATACGAAGTGTGAAATAAGGTTCAATACCTCCTTGGGTGGGTGGAGAGCAAACATATTATTTTATAACCAGTTAAATACTTAACACTTCCGGTCAAACTTCTACTTGTTTTCGAAATGATATTCCACTTTCGACGGTCAGAATTTTTTTCGTGAATATTATTCACCACCATAAAACGATCCTCCAAGACGAATTCTATTTCGAATTTCAAGGAAAAAAATTCGACTGACGTATAGTCGGCAGCATTTGCGCCCATGTTCTATTGTCTTTTCACGCCTCGGGCACCCTCATGGAATACTACATGAATCTTCAAGCCGTAGTTTTAGCGTTAACACTGGAAAAAATGCAGTGGGCATCAACTGAATTAAAAACTCGAAATAAATAAAATAGTAAACTTACACAGCGTGGATTCGATCTAGAATCTTCTGCGTGACAGGCGAGCATGCTAGTATCTCGGCCATCGAAGTTTTGTTACAATTCTGAGATTTTGATGATTTGAAATTTCAGAAGAAGTAGATATCTCTTCGAAATTTAATTTACAAGATAATTCCTGAAATACTAAGCCGATCGAGTTGAAATCGATTGTATAATCATGACTAGGTGCAGAACTTAAGTTTCCCCGCCACTGTGACCAATCGATCTATTGTGACACACCTAAATCTATATTTCACCCACGATCTCTAGCCTTTTGATAAGGGAGATGAGCCTGGTGGGTGAGAACTTGTTCAGTTCCCTCAGTCCCAGTTTGTGTACTCGAGCCAGTCACTGTAGACTCGTCGTCCTCCAGGCATAGTTTGCTCTCAGAGTCCCCAGTCAACCACAGGGTACTTAGGTGTTTTCTGTGGCCACAGTGACGTGTGTATGCAGCTATTGAGATTCTCAGGTCTAACCTTGAGAATTTGAGCCATTGTCTGGTTATTTCAGCTGATGGGCCAATAATTGTTGAGCGAGCATGTCTGTATCCTGGTATGCTGCTCCTGATTTCCTGGACCTTTTCGTCCAACCATCTGTTGTTCTCCCAACCTGCTGCCTTGAGAGAGTTTAGCAAGTGTGATCCGACAGTCCTGCACAAGCAGGGACTTGCAGTTGTATGAAGTCAAGGCCTTCAAGGCAGCTTGGCTGTCCGATAGAATCTTGATTGATCTGCAGAGCAATATTTTCTCAAGTATGAGCTTCGCGCACTGATCAATGGCGAAAATTTATGAAATTCGTTCACAAAACTACCCAGGCTGATGTAATCACCATCAGCAATTTTGCAACTGGTGACTCCCGCTCACACCCCTTGGGTGGTAGCGGAGCCAACAGAGACCCCCAATTGGTGTCCAAGAGATGGTCCAATCGTCTCTGCTGGGAAAGATGACTCGGTAGGGCCACTTTCTACGTCAGACTGCATGCTCATTATATCGTTGGCCTCTAATTCAGCCTGCAGAGAACCAGGCACGAAGCGGATCATATCAGGCTCATTGCGGGCCATATGTAGAAATCTGTATGTCGCCATCTTGGCCACGCTCCTGATCACTAGGTGAAGAGGGGCGAGGTCTAGTTGGCATTGCATGGTTACGGTGGAGATGGAGCGAAATGCCCCAGTCACCATCAAGCACGCATAACTCTGAATTTTGAAGATAAAATTAGTACTCGGACACCGCTGGGCTGATTATGCCCATTAACGAACTTGTACGTCGTATTGGGACGCGCCACCTATTGGGAAATGGATATGTAAAATAACGGTCAAATTACTTTTCTAATACGTTTAATGAAATTCGGCCTTAGAAGGTTTCTCGAGAACTGTTCCCTAACAACTAACTTGAATGAGGCATAATCGGCATATCGAAAGCTCTGGAATTTACATCTTAAGCGTGAGAAATTACTGCAATAGCATTTCCCTATGTTGAATATAAACAAATCCGTTGACAGTTTCACGGACCTTTCGAGTGTCCCATTTAAGGCATTCGTAGGACAAACTTGCTGATAAGAGAAAACCACTTATCCATATATAACTTCGTTGAATTAATTTTTAGAACTCAGAATAGATAAACATCCATTTCAGGAATGCTAGCTTTCAATAAACCAACACAACCTACCCTGAAAATTCCAAGTTGCTATCTCGGCTGGCCGGCCCAACAGAATCGTATTTGACCTCGAATTCTTCATCACTGATCAATGATTGTTTTAGACCATTTTTGGCGGTAGATTCAAACCCAGAACATGCGCGAAAAAATTGGAAAAGCACTGAATTGAATGGTCAAAAACATGCGCGCCAAAGCAGAATGACCTCACAGCAGTGCCTTTTAATTTTTTTTGCATTCATAGACACAGTTTTATTGCTTTGTACATCTAATAAATATCTTCAATCAATTCAGGGCCGGTTTCTCAATTGCGAGTTAACTCCAGGTTGCGAGTTGGGGATGTATTTAGCGATATTGATGAACGCGTAACACTCGGGTTACCCGCAACCTTGACTTAACTCGCAATTGAGGAACCGGCCCTCAATGAACCAAAGTAACCACAGAACGATTATAAGAAATGCATACTCCTAACTAATCGAAGGCAACACTTTCAGTCGCCATGTTTGGTTGCAAGGAATGATCGAAGGGCGGGAATTTTGAATTTGCATACGTATTCAAGCTGCTAGTACTTTTCGTGTATTGTATTCACCTTCAATGTAAATTATTGATTCTGCAAACAGAATTTATGATTGAATGTCATAATTTACATCGACAATTAATAAATTAGAGCAGGGAAAGTAAGCACAATGATAAAATTTAGCATTTGATTTATTGTTTGAAAATACTCGCCAAATATGAAAATATTTCTTAAAACAGCAAATTCATTCAATTGAATAAATCATTCAGAAATATTTAGATAATTTAACAGAAACATGCTTAAATACTTCCCAACAATATCACATAATATTGCAGTGCTGTTCAGTCGGACAGGCATCTTCTCTTTCGGCTGTCTCATCCTTGAAGAGTGTACATGGAAAAAAAACGCAGCATCAAAACTTAGAACGAGAAATAGGGAAAGAAAGGTACTGTTGGCATTCAAATCAGAAGAAGATTTTTGTGCATAACAATAATCATCGTGGGCAGTTACATAGGGCAAAAATCTAGGGATAGCTTCATGATGAAGACGTGTAAGAACTCTTAGATTATAATAATCTGAGAAATGATCACTGCATGAACGATAATTAATAGCATTAGTGCTGGGACAGATACAGCAAGCTTGCTTCCAAGCTGCACCTCTATCAATATTCCTTGGAAATATGAAGTACTTTCTCTGCTTAGAACCAGAAGGGAGATGCGGGTGAAAAGCTTTCTTTCAAAATGGGTATTGGCAGGAATAGGTTTTGGTACTAGTGAATTTTCTGGCATTTTAAAAATAGAATAGAATAGGGATGATGAAAAATTTAGCAGGACTCACCCAATCAGATTACGTATCAAAATAGAATAAATAGATGGAATATTCTACACTCGGCCGTTCTTTTGTGGATATTCCCCTGACTAGGCTAACTTCCAACGAAAATCTTCCAATCTTCTCAGTTGTCCTTTGTTTTTTGCTTGAGTAAATGTCAATCAGAAGTATAGGGGTTATTTTCGGTTCGACTGCCACTCTGACCGGAAATTCTGAGGCGGCCATGTTTGCTTGCAAGTTAGGATCATAGGACCCCGAGTTTCACCCGCCTGAAAGTAACCGTCATTCTCCTTCCCATGTTACCAGTCATAACATTTCATGTATCAGTCAGAATGAGTTCACTAAAAACAATAAATTTTTCCGATAGGAATCGATAGTTGAAATTTCATGCCCGTTCATCATGGACTTATTGCACAATTCATCGATTTCCCAATATTATTGAATATCTTTCGGATTTCGGATCGTGAAGAACTAAATAATAAACACCGGAATCACCATTGAAGAACGTGTTCCTAGTTGAACTCTGGATTGCAATGGAATTTAAACGGTTCCTGGTCACCTTGGCAATTAACTAATGAATAATATACAGAAAATAAGGAATGAGAAGATAATCAACATTCATGACGAAAAAAATTGGTTCAAGCCCTGTGGACAGGAGCTTTTGCGCTCTTGTTCAAACTTTGACAAATCATTTCTCTGCAATTATTGGTCTCTGGGAATGATATTGTATATTCTATATTATTATACTGATACTCCTAGGTCTTCCCCAAGGAGACCCCTCATAAGCCCTCGAAGAGCTTGAGCGAGTATATAAAATAAATGGTTTCTTACGATAGAACTGCATCATGAAAGAAATTAAATTCAAACAGACCGAATCTCCCCAATAACGAACTTATACGAGATATTCATTCCTCAAATCTACTCTGAAAATTATATTATATCAATTGAAACTTGGACAATATTGCAGTTTTGTTTTTACAGGAGATATTCTGAGCCCAATTTGATGATGTATCTTACCAAAGAATATATTTCCATCATCATATGGATTATCCAGGGTCAATATATTATCACCTCAAAGGTATAAAATCATACATCCTCATAATTCTACCATAGCTGAGGTTATTTTATTGGTCATTTTTCATTCAATCATAATTTGTTTCCTAGAACAGAAGGTGTATTTTATATCAAGAATAACGAACCAGAAATAATTTTGACATTTATCTCACATAGATAAATAAGATGACATGTAAGAACACAGATTTTAAAATTAAAAAAATTATTTTGACCCTTTACGGCAACTTGATCACTACAAAACTTCGCATGCATATATATAGGTCAATATTATACAATTTGATGCTAAATTTCAGATAGATAGAGTGATCGGTTTCGGAAATATTCATAAAAAATGTTTTTACTAAAAAAAGCCATAACTCCGAAACCACCTGATGGATTTCAGCCGTTAACAAACTCGTCCGAGATATTCACGCTGCAAACTTATCCTGCAAATATCAATCCTCTAACTCCTTCTGTTTGAGAGTTATCGTGTTAACGGCCGGCCGGACAGAATCGATTTCGACCACGGATTCTTGATCAGTGAGTCGAACCAAATCGTTTAAGACCATTTTCAGTCAAATATTCGATAATTACAGACATTTGGGCAAATTGATAAGCACTCTGTCCCAAGGAACAAGAGCGCCTAAAAAGATGAAATGTTAGTAAATATCAATGTATGTTAATTTTCAAATACCTTCATTAACCATCAGAAATTGCATCTACTGCTACTGCGCGCTGCTGAAAGCAATACATACAAGGAATACAATAAAGTGAAGCTACTCTTCAAAATGACTTTTCCTGTATTGATATGTTTTGACATAAAGATGCATATTATCATTTGTCCAAAAACATCATAGCATTCACAAAGCTGACTCTACCTGGGAAACCTGTTCTTGGCGCTCTTTTTCCTCGGAACAGAGTACTTATCAATTTACCCAAATGTCTGTAATTTTCGAATTTTTGGATGAAAATGGTCTTAAACGATTTGGTTCGACCCACCGATCAAGAATCCGGCCGGCCGTTGGCACGATAACTCTCAAACGAAAGGATTTAGAGTATTGAAATTTGCAGGGTTGTTTTAAGCGTAAATATCTCAGACGAGTTCGTTAACGGGCAAAACCCACCTAGCGGTTTTGGAGTTATGGCCGTTTTTAGTAAAAAAAAATTGTCTGAATATTTCCGGAACCGTTCACTCGACCTATCTGAAATTAAGCAACAAATTGTGGAATCATGGCCTTTATATGCCAGTGACGTTTTGTATTGATCGGATTGCCGTGAACTGGCAAAAAAAAATTAAAATAGTTCAAAATTTTGTTTCTACAATAACTCTCGAACAGAATGAGCTATAAACAAATGAAAATTTCAGAGTTGATTTGGGAGATGAATATCTCTGTTAGGTTCGTTATTGGGCAAAATTGTTTCGGAGTAACGAGAAAAACATTTTTTTTTACCTTACAAATTTCAAATTCATTTTTTTTAAGGTGCAATTCCACGATAAAAATCTATTGATATCATTTTAAACTCTAACAAGCTAATACTTTCGGAGATATGGTTTTTCAAAATTCCAATAATAAATCCGTACTTCTATGTTTTCACAGAATGCTAAAGTTATTCTATCTATGAATTATTATATGATCTGTGTTCAGCCTCGTACAAGTCAACTTGTTTTCTATTAGATAGAGTCAAAATCATTTCAGCTATTGTATAATTATGAGGATTATAATATGATATTATACTTTTTGGTGATATTTGTAATAACGTGGATAATCCATATGATGATGGAAATATATCCTTTGGTAAGTGGTAAGAATGGGTTCAGAATAGATCCAGTAAAAACAAAACTCCAATATTTGCTTAGTTTCAATCGAATAATATAATTTTCAGGGTGGATTTGAGGAATGAATATTTCGGGTAAGTTCGTGGTTTTTGGCACTCTTGTTTGAATTTAAATTCTTTCATTATGCAGTTCTATCATAAGAATCCATTAATATCATTTCCAACTCTGATATGATATGATTTGTCAAAGATTGAACAAGAGCTCCTGCCACAGGCTTTCTCCTTTTCGAAGCATTGCTTCAACAGAATTTGCAGGTTATTTATATGGCAAGCCAAGTACAATATCTGTATGCACTGCAATTTACAACGTCTTAGATCCTTATTTTTTTTTCAACCCAAAATACTTTTCCATATTACATATTTTTGTAGTACTAGCTATACCTAACGATTTTTCATTTTATTCTATTCTCCTTGGGTATTTATGGAAAAATCACCGTGAAATCGTCAACTTTCCAGTGTAGGGTAAAATGTTATTTCGAATTATCTATAAAATATTCTCGAAATTTAGCTCAAAAATTAGTGTTAATTAATTTTTTGATGCCTGTATCATATTTTTCTTGAAATATTGCTACCCCTTCTAAGTAAGGTTGTATCACTCTTAGAAGTGTTATATGATGAAATTTCTCCAAGCCGCAATTACCCACCGTTTGATCGATCAGGCTAGAGCAAGAAATCAAATCTTAAATAATGGTGAATGCGCTCACAGTTAAGAACAGAAATTGATGTCTATATATTCATCACTGGTATCTTATTATGACTGAAGTTCATATCACTACTTGTATAAGTCAACTAAGATCTCATTATCATATTGAGCACCGAAGGATAAAAACAAATCTGTTCTAAGAACCTTGACAAGAACTTGCCTATAATGAGAGTATGTAAATTGTTTAATCAATATTGTAACGATTTGGATCTGTTTTATGTGAATAAGAGTATTAGAAGTATTTTCTTTCGGCAATTTTTGTTGCTGTCACATGCTGCCACATATTGTACACCACAGGATAATGTAATAATTTTTTCGTAAATTTATCAGAAGATACTTGTTTGGGAGTATTTCTGTTTGTATCCCGAAACTAAATAAATAAATGATAGGTCAATTATTGTATCCAGAGCTCTTGTATGTTAGATTTATAAATGTTATCAGGAAAATATTACAAATTTCACGAATATTCTAATATAAAAAACAATAGGTTCGACTGAATGAAGATGCGCTATGGCTCATTCACCAAAAGTCAGGTCACCAAAATAATGTCTTTGTATTTTTCAACCTTGATTTGAGGATCACCTGAATTTCTCGAAAGAATTCAAATTACAAAATCATAAATATTCAACAATGGCAGCTCGTAAGTTCGTCTATCTTAAAATTGCCATCATTTTTCAATGTGAGCATTCTTTCCTAGTCAGCCATGAAAATAATTATGGAAGCAGAAGCTTATCGTGATGGAGAAATATTCTTCGATTTTAACCATCAACAATTATTCGCGCGTGATCCGGTATAGCCACCCCATCGATCAGTGTTCCTCCATTCAGGCCAGATACGTACCGGTTTCATGGTTGTTACCAATCATCAGTTTAACTTAGCCACTGAATGACAAACGAAGGATTTCTAGGACACTTAAACTCTATTGTAGCGAACTACTTGAAAGATAAATCTTACCAGCACCACCTAGGAAAATCCTTATGAAGTCCAACCATCCGTGACGTTGTTCTTTTTATCGCAAGAGGGAGTAGGGACTGCAATGCAGGCTATCCATATGACCCCATTGCGACATGAAAACGCTCGGCTTAGTGTGGTTAGAGAAGACCACATATCAGTGAACATGGAAAAGTTTCCGCCTCACAGAAGATTGGAGTTCCAAAGTCTCTTTCTAGGTGGCGCTGGTAAGATGTTTCTCTCGATTAGTTCGCTACAATATAGTTTAAGTGTCCTAGAGATCATTCGTTTCTCATTCAGTGGCTGAGTTACGCTGTTGATTGATAACAGTCATGAAACCGGTACGTTGCAGTCCTGAATTACACTTTTATCTATGCGGGAACACTAAGCGATAAAGTGGCTATCCCAGATCACTAGGGAATATTTGTTCAAAACTAAACTCGGCGTATATTTTACCGTTTATCATTTAGTTATTAGCAATTATCTGCAGTCACCTTATTCTATGTCAATTAACATTAGAATGATGTTAACAATAATTCAAACAAAATGGCTTGAAATTTTCAAAATACTCCTCATTCGCCTCCTGACAATAAGTAAGCTTATTAATAAATTCGTCTGTCACCCTTTCCAAGACTTCTCCACAATTCCTGCAAGCATGTTGGTCATCTAAGGTGAGCAGATAATCCCAAAGAAAAATCTAAAGGGTTAAGGTCCGAAGAACGAGGAGATGAGCTGATGAATCTACCTAGTCGTCAAATAAAAAGAAGACGAACCATTCCCTGTACAGGGCGAGTCTTCAACCAAAGATTTCTCTCTTCAAATAAAACACCTTTTTTATTTACCATTTTCCAGATTCGGTTCAGGTAAAAAGTTACAAGCGTTTACAGATTTCACAATGTGCGAATACACTACTGAATATAAATTATATATTACTTTGAGAAAAAAAGTACGACAACGTGGTTTATAGATTGAAGGATTCCAAATCAGGGACAGATCCCCTGAGTAGTGAAATTTCTGGAATATCAGATTTATTAACTTTCTATGGAGAATATCTCAGGTCTGCATTTAAGGAGAAATTATTAGGAATAATTTAATATTCTAGAATGATTGAATATTCTTGAAACTACTCAAGATAAACTGCGACTGCTTTCTCTATGCAATTTTAATTCAGTTTCATGAATCCGCGAGCCTATAACTAGGAAACCAGTGTAGGTAGACAAAAAATTATAATTGGAGAATATGTGTCCTAGTTATAGGAAACCTCACACCAACATTCATTTCATTCGGAACACCCATGTTAAAGCTTCAAAAGAAAAATAATTTTTTTTAATTTTAACAGCCTGTATCTTTTTACCTGAGCTCAATTTGGCAAAATGGTAAATTAAAAAAGTGTTTGATTTTATGATAACTATCTATGGTTAAACTCGATGTATAACTTCAAGCCTCACCCTGTATGTAATAAATATTTAAAAAAATCACTTATAAGTCAAAAGTGACATTGCAATTCATATAGAATTATTCTATGTATATCAACAAATATAATATTTTGTTTGTAGGTATGTTAATTCGATTAAAAGAATAAATGATTACAAT
The DNA here is from genome assembly GCA_937662695.2 of Halyzia sedecimguttata. Taxonomy (NCBI): domain Eukaryota; kingdom Metazoa; phylum Arthropoda; class Insecta; order Coleoptera; family Coccinellidae; genus Halyzia; species Halyzia sedecimguttata. The sequence continues at coordinate 63,362,694 of OW569415.2, read as the reverse complement.
AGTATATTCTAAAACAAGTTGCAAAATGGGCTCCTATTAAAACACGAAAGCATGATATGCAGGATATCAGATTCAAAACAGTGTCCTAATACTATGAATGACTCAAAATTAGCAATAAGGAAATCTCTAGTAGGTGCCTTATTTTTCAATGAAAATAAAACTTTACCTCTCAAAAATTATTTCACTATATCCAGATTATATTATAAATATTGACAATTGGCGTGTGTTCAAATTTGATAGGATCGAATGTCAGTGCTGACTACCAAAAAGCGAAAAATATAACTAGAAACAATGCGGGCATGAGTTCATTCAGCAACTGTTTTTAGTGCTGGAATATTAACTACACCGAGTACAGTAGAGTTTTTGAAGGTTTGACAGATTTACTCTGGAGTTTACTCTGACAGTGACAGAAGGTGACAATATCGCAATATAGGTTATGTTGGTTTAAGAAAGAACTTGTTATTTTTGTTTTATTCACATATATGTAACTCTAATCATAAATATATATTATGAGCAGTATTGAAACTATCAAATTACCTCACAGAACATTCATAAAACAATGAGACAAAGATACGAGATTTTCCGTCCAATGAGATATGTCAAATTTGTGTACTCGGACTCGAATACTCTGACATTTCGAACGAAAGTCATGGAATGAAATATACCCAACTTTTCAGTTTTCTTACGCAATTTAGTAAATATTACTCTACGGAGTTGATATTCGAACACAACCCGGGTGTCTCATATACCTGAAATACCCATCATCAGGTATAACGGTGGGTTTCACAAAGCTTTGACAGCTCTTACGTACCCCCTAGACGGTCAATCATTTGATCAAATGCTGGAGTAGTCAAATGATCGAATCAAGTCAGCTTTATGCTTGATGCAATGATTGATTGAAAGTTTGATTGACTCAATCGTTTGAAGAGAGCGCTTGATCGTCTAGTAGAGTTCACAAGGCATGAAAAGAGCTCTAAAACAGATTTTCGTGTGACCTTCATTGCTAAAATGTATAGACCACTGGGTATCATTCTCCATACCCTTACAATGCAAATTCAACTGGTCGTCAAAAAATCGTCGAGTGCAGGAAGGGGCGGGGGGCATTTTTCCAAAAATTGAAAAAACATTTTTTTTTTGTTTATGGTCATCTATATTAGGTGAATATCACTCACACAAACTTCTATTGAAATATACGATTCAGAAATATTTTTTATTAATTGTCAAAAAAGTCGGATACGATGCTCTTGAATGGAATTCCTTAAGATATAACCGCTTGCCCTGAACACCCATATTAACTATTATGTTCCGCTCGGTTTTACTCGAGATCTGTTAGGATTATCGAAAAAATACTTTATATGAAAGGTTTGCTCCGAAAACCAACGATTCAGATGATACTTTCAACATAACAATAGACAGAACAGTTTCCTCACAAAATAAGAAATTGTGTTATTAACTCCCATTAACCGAAACCGAACCTGGAGACGCTAGTAAGGCGCAATTTGTTGCGTTAGTCCATGTTAGTGGCGACCTTATAGGGCGTTTTTCTTTTTCATCAAGCATTGCATCAGTCATCCCATGGACACGATGGTGTGCAGTACCCAAGCCTTCTTTCCCGAAAACTCGGAGCGCGAGTTCATAACCCGGCATCCACTGATGTTTTGACGAAAAGATCGAAGTGCTGATTTAAGCGAACGTCAATCATTTGATCAAATTAATTGACCGTCTAGGGGGTACTTCAAAGGTCAAATCGGTGAGATTCTATATCAATTCCCAGTTAATTTAGATGCAACCGTCGAATTAAATCCACAATAACGCTTATCCAAGCTTCATATAACCCACCATAAGTGATAGTTTCCTATTGTTTTTTCAAATAAATCAAAGCTATAATGGACTTCATACGAATATTATATGTCGAATTGTGAATTTCTTCGTTTGAAATGGAAGTACATTTTGCACATGCTCGACAGTAATAGATAGAACTCTTGCAGAAAAGTACTACTGACTATTAAGTTTCATAGCATGATTTTGTGATACTGTCGAACAGATAGATTGCCTCTGCAGATAATAATTCAACAGATTGATCCATGATGCATTGAACCAGTATGTTGCGTTGTTAAGAAATCTGTGAATTTCATTACTGCTCACTATCAATTCACTTTTAGGGCATAAAGTTGGGATTCTGAAGATGGACAGAATATGCGAAAATAGTTGTTGTTAATACTTTTTACGATCGTAATGCAGGAGCTGCAGATTGTTTGTTTGTGTTAGACCAATGCCGATTCAACGAGTCGCTCGTGATGCAGCCTAGAGACGCTTATTGAACCTTTGGCGGTTTCCTATTAGCTGACAACGTGTCATGGTTGATCCCATCGAGCTTGGGTTGCTAGCTGCCATAGGATATCTGCAGCTTAGGTTCACTTAACCGAGCTAAGTCATGCACTGCTGACATTATATGGGTCTCATTTAACATCTCTACCGCCTTGTCGGTTTATTACCTACATAAGGTCCATCTTCCTAGCAAGTAGGATTAGGCCCTTGACTAGGTTCCTAGCACGGTTTCTGGCACTCAGTCTCAGTGTAGTGTCGCCCCCATAGTGAAGTCTCCATCGTGTGTGTGCCGGACAGTTGACATGTGAGGCAGTTTCGTCTGCCTCCTCAGATTTCCTGCAAACACAGTTTCCTCGGAGAATCCCCATGTTGTGCAGGTGCTTTCTCAAGATAGTAGGCCAGTTACAGCCCTGAGTTTACTTCCACTCAGTTGTAGGACTTCTTTAGTTGGTGAGGGGCAGGGCTGCCCCATCATTATCTTACTATGCCGCTGGCCCGAAGTTTTGTTTCAGTGCCGAGTATGCTGTGCAAGGATCCATTTTTCAATAACGCCTTGCACAGCAGATTGGGTCAACCCTACTCCCGGTTCTGGCACGAGGAGGGGGATAGGCGAGCCCTCTCTAGCGAGTGCGTTAGCTGCAGTATGAGAAAACAGACTACGTTTTCCCACTCACTGAATTCCGCAAAAATATACTTTCTCCAGAGTTTCCATTTTTTATCGGCAGTATGGAAATAGCCAAGTGCTATATCTCGCCAGAAGCCCGATTCCATGGCCACTGAGATCACCCGACTTAACTCCCCTGGTCTATTTTCTCTTGGGTAACCTGAAACAAATTGTATATGCTTCTGAAGTGACGACTGAGAGGATCTAAGATAAATAATAGAAAATGCTTGTAACAGAACATATTTTAAGAACTCGACGAACGAATTGATACACTCGCGTAAATGTTTTCAAGTTGGATCTGACCATTTTGTACGGTTACTGTATTGCTTTATTTCGAATTATTGCTGCTGTTTGTTCACTTCTCTTAATTTGGAGTCTCTTCTCCCTCAGTACAGAGTCGTATAAGATAGATTGAACATACCTATCTTAACATATTTCTTTTCGCTTTGGTGTGCCGAATTTCAAAATCATTATTGCTGATCGGAGCTATCTATGAAGGTTTCAATCCAATAAATTTGTTTTCTGAAATGCGTATACAGAGTGGACATGATCAACTCAACAAGAAAATCCAATTTTTCTAAATACGTGCCTCGATTTTTGGCGCTCTAGTTCCTCGGAACTGAGTGCTTATCAATTTGCCCAAATGTCTGTAATTTTCGGCTTTTCCGATGAAAATGGTCTTAAACGATTTGGTTCGACTCACTGATCAAGAATCCGTGGTCGAAATTCATTCTGTCCGGCCAGTCCGGCTGTCCGGCCGTAGGCACGATAACTCTCGAACGGAATCAGCTAGACAGTTGAAATTTTCAGAGTAGGTTTGGGGGATAAATATCTCGGCTGAGTTCATTATTGGGCAAAATAGGACAGATGGTTTCGGAGTAACAAAAACAAATTTTTTTTTTACAAAACAAATTCCAAATTAAATTTGTTCAATAAGCAGTTTTACCATAAGAATCCATTCATATCATTTTCAACTCTAACAAACTAATACTTTCGGAGATATGATTTTTCACAATTTCAATGTAAATCGTATTTCTACGTTTTCACATAATGATAGAATTATTCTGTGGGTATTCTATGAATTGTTACAATGTCAACTTCTTTTCCTGAGACATGACGTTGTCTCATTGTCATTCATTCCAGCAATCGTATAAATATGAGAATTATAATATAATATAATACTTTTTGTTGGTTGATATTTTCATGCCGATGGTCAATCCATATGATGATGGGAATGGTAATGGTGAGTTAATAACATTGTCATTCATTCCAGCAAACGTATAAATATGAGAATTATAATATAATATCATACTTTTCGTTGGTTGATATTTTCATGCCGATGGTCAATCCATATATATATATATATATTCTTTTGATGATGGGAATGGTAATGGTAAGTTAATAATATTGAGTTCAGAATATCTCCACTAAAAACAAATCTGGAATATTGGTGTATTGGAGTAGATTTGAGGAAAGATATATATTATCGTTCATCATAGAATTGAGGAATGAATATCTCGGATGAGTTCGTTGTTGGGTAGAATTCGTCTATTGGTTTTGGATTGATAATTTTTGGCACTCTTGTAGAATTTAAATTCTTCTATGATGTTTGAATTCAATTTCTGCTAAGATGAAGTTCTAAATTTCAATAATGAATCGTACTTCTATCTTTTCACAGAATGCTATAGTTATTCTATATAAGCTTTATTATATGATCTGTGTTCATACTCGTACATTTCATCCTGTTCTATAAGAGAGAGTCAAATTCATTTCAGCTATTTTAATTTGATTTCTTCCATGGTGCAGTTTTCATTCTCAGATTGCTCATTTAATCTTGATAAATAAACTATTATTCGAATTGAATTTCCTTTATGATGCAGTTATATCATAAGAATACATTGATATAATTCCCAACTCTGAGAAACCAATACTTTCGGAGATATAATTTGTCTGTTTGAACTAGAGCGCCAGAAAGCTCCTGTCCACAGGGCTTGAACCCATTTTTTTTTAACTATTCATGATCGTGTGTTCTGAGTGTTGCACACCTATACAAATTTGGGTTGAAAAATTTTTACCCGATAGGAAGTAATCGACATGTATATTCTCTGCAGAAATAGTTTAATCACATTGTATCTAATCACCAAAACGGTTGACTACAGAACTGAGATATTTTCATTGAACTATGGCTGACTCATTGCGGGACACCTGTTCATATAAAAATATTTTACAACTTGATTAATCGATACTCTCATCCATATAGATCATTGAATATCTCGCAAATCTGGGAGGACTTTGTGAAATGAGTCGAAACAATCATTTCAGAGAATAACAATTTCATTCTCACTTCTAATCTCACTCATCGAACACGTCATTTAAGTGAATTATCTCATATTTTGATCTAATTCAACAATAACAACAATTGTTGAATCGGAGGCCGAACATGTCATTGACTCGATGATGCAAAAACGTGTCAAGTCACCAATAACCTCCAAATTATCGACATATTAGAGTGGGTCCAGTCAACTGACTACTTTTTCACGGCTGAGCGAACATAGTTAATTCCACTGTGTTAATATTAAACACAAAATTCATTGGCGTACGGTCGATGTAAAAGATGCGTTTAATTGCACTTGATGACTACTGAAGTTTATGTTCTCAATAGGCGTTGTTATTCAGAGGAGGTACCAGATTCAGAGACAACCTTACCATCCACACTAATATTATGAATTTGAAGATGAGTTTGTTTCAAACTCAATTTAGTACACAGACATAATTTAATTGCGGTATGGACATAAGTGAATCGACCTTGTTCGCTAGCAGATTTTCCTTTTGGGCGCTCTAGTTCCTCGGAACTGAGTGCTTATCAATTTGCCCAAATGTCTGTAATTTTCGAATTTTTGGCTGAAAATGGTCTCAAACGATTTGGTTCGACTCACTGATCAAGAATCCGAGGTCGAAATCGAGTCACATTCTCTTTCCGTTCTCAAGTTATCGTGGCAATGGACGGCGAGCCGGACATAAATCAAATTCGACCTCAAATTTTTAATCAGGTAGTCGAACTCAATCGTTTGAGAGCATTTTCGGCAAAAAATTCGAAAATTACAGACATTTGGCAAAATGATAACGCGATGTTCCCCAGAACATACGCGCAAAAAAATTGAAAACAGTAGAAACAGTTTCAAAATTGCTGAGCTTCCTTAACTTTTGGGGACCAATATTTTTCCTAGAAAATGGGTTCAAGCCCTGTGGACAGGAGCTTTCTGGCGCTCTAGTTCAAACAGACAAATTATATCTCCGAAAGTATTGGTTTCTCAGAGTTGGGAATTATATCGATGTATTCTTATGATAGAACTACATCATAAAGGAAATTCAATTCAAATAATAGTTTATTTATCAAGATTAAATGAGCAATCTGAGAATGAGATCTGCACCATGCACCACTTAGATAGAATAATTATAACATTCTGTGAAAACATAGAAGTACGATTCATTATTGAAATTTCGAAAAATCATATCTCTGAATGTATTAGCTTGTTGGAGTTGAAAATGATATCAATGGATTTTTATGGTGAAACTGCATCTTAAATACAAATTGAATTTGAAATTTGTTACTTAAAAAAATTTTTTTTTCGCTACTACGAAACCATCTGGCCTATTTTGCCCAATAACGAACTTAACCGAGATATTCATCTCCCTAACATACTCTGAAAATTTTAACTGCCTAGCTCATTCCGTTCGAGAGTTATTGTAGAAATTTTTTTTTTTTAATTTTCAAAAATTTTTTTTTACACTTTGCGGTAACCTGATCAATACAAAACTTCACATGAGTATAAAGCTCATGATTCTACAATTTGATGCTAAATTGCAGATAGATCGAGTGATCGGTTTCGGAAATATTCTTAAAAAATATTTTTACTAAAATTGGCCATAACTCCGAAACCGCTTCATGGAAATCCATAAAGTGGTTACAGAAATCCATAAAGCGGTTTCAGAAATCCATAAAGCGGTTTCGGAGTTATGGCCAATTTTAGTAAAAACATTTTTTATGAATATTTCCGAAACCGATCACTCGATCTATCTGAAATTTAGCATAAAATTGTAGAATCATGAGCTTTATACTCATGTGAAGTTTTGTATTGATCAGGTTACCGCAAAGTGTAAAAAAAAATTTTTGAAAATTAAAAAAAAAATTTCTACAATAACTCTCGAACGGAATGAGCTAGGCAGTTAAAATTTTCAGAGTATGTTAGGGAGATGATTATCTCGGTTAAGTTCGTTATTGGGCAAAATAGGCCAGATGGTTTCGGAGTGACGAAAAAAAAAATTGTTTTTAAGTAATAAATTTCAACTTCAATTCTTATTTAAGATGCAGTTTCACCATAAAAATCCATTGATATATTTCCAACTCCAACAAGCTGATACTCTCGGAGATATGATTTTTCGAAATTTCAATAATGAATCGTACTTCTATGTTTTCACAGAATGTTATAATTATTCTATCTAAGCTTTATTATATGATCTGTGTTCATACTCGTACATGTCATCCTGTTCTATAAGAGAGAGTCAAATTCATTTCAGCTATTTTAAATTGATTTCTTCCATGGTGCAGATCTCATTCTCAGATTGCTCATTTAATCTTGATAAGTAAACTATTATTTGAATTGAATTTCCTTTATGATGTAGTTCTATCATAAGAATACATCGATATAATTCCCAACTCTGAGAAACCAATACTTTCGGAGATATAATTTGTCTGTTTGAACTAGAGCGATAGAAAGCTCCTGTCCACAGGGATTGAACCCCTTTTCTAGTAAAAATATTGCGCCACTAAAGTTAAGGAAGCTCAAACGATTGAGTTCGACTACCTGATGAAAAATTTGAGGTCGAATTTGATTTATGTCCTGCTGGCCGTCCATTGCCAGGATAACTCGAGAACGGAAAGAGAAAGTGATTCGAAATTTCCAGGGTAGGTGGCGCATCCCAATACGACGGATAAGTTCATTAATGGGCATAATCGGCCCAATGGTTTCCGAGTAATAATTTTATTTCCAACCAATAAGAATCCGATCGAACTGAAACTTGGTGGATAGTTGAAGAATATGAACAGAAGCACGTTTGTGAGAATCGCATCACTAGAAAATTTTAAAAAAATCATTGAAAAATCTTTTGTATGTCACGATAACCTGAGAACGGAAAGAGATAGCGACTTTAAATTTTCAGGTTAGGTTGTGCATCTGAATGCAACATTTGTGTTTGTTTATAGGCATAATCAGACAAACGGTTTTGGAGTTATAACCATCTGAAGTTTGGCTGTTGTTTCCTCAATAACTCGAAAAATACAAAACCGATTAAATTCAAACATGGTTACTAGTTGTATAATGCCAACGCAAAAATTCTCACACAATTTCGTGAGAATCATATTACTAGAAAATTTAAAAAAAATCATTGTAAATTATTGAACAAAATTCTATATATCAGTAACTATTCGTCCGACATCGCAAAAATTTTGTGAGAGCCTTCAAAACCTAACTTTACTACCAAGTTCCAAGTTTGAATACGATCGGATATATATTGTTGCAGATTCGAGCAGCCTTGTGTGAGTTTAGTAGATGGATGGGTGATCGTTGCCTCGATAACTTTCGAACGAAAGGAGATGGGGACTTGCAATTTTCACGGTATGTTGCGTATCCAAATAGGAGTGTTGAGTTTAATTACGGGCATAATCGGTCCAACGGTTTCAGAGTTATACCCACCTGGACTATTATTTTCTCGATAACTCAAAAAATATAGAGTCGATCGAATTGAAGCTTGGTATTTAGTTGTAGAATATTGACATAAAGACGTGTTTAAAATTTTGTGAGAACCGTATCCCAAGAACATTAAAAAAAAATATTGAAAAAAAAAAATTGTGTGCTTTGCGCGTATGTTCTATTGTCCATGCTCCTGAATTGGACACTCTTAATAGACTTTACCATTCTAGTTCATATGGACAATGTAATTTACCATTCTTGTCTATATGGACAATATAATCTACCATGGTAAATTAGATCAAGAGTGTGCAATACAGGAGAATGGGCAATAGAACATACGCACAAAGGCTTCTTACTTCACCTCAGTGCTTGAATCAATTTTTTTTTAATTCACTCATTAAATTGAAAAAATAAAGTTCAGTAAAGAGTATGGCCACCTCGAACATCAACCACAGCCTGACAAACCCTTTACATACTTTCGATGAGATAATTGAAGTAGCTTTGATCAATTTCACTCCAGAGTTGCGGTTTAACACATATTATCATATTATGTTAAAAAATGGGTTCAAGCCCTGTGGACAGGAGCTTTTGGGCGCATGTTCCTTGTGGCCCGTACTGACCAGTAAAGAAAAAAAGCAGTATCATGTTGAATACCTTAATATTATTCTGGAACACAAATTTTCCATTACAATAATCTTCATCTAGCTTCTATTTAGTATCAATTCCTGTAGAACGTGATCATAATAAGTGTTTTCCATATAATAAAATGTGTTTGAACTTGGTATGTAGGAAATCTGACATCAATCATTGGAATTAATTGATTTGACAAACAGCCGTCAAATGAGGTAAATAGATTTTTGTGACGATTTTCTGTGACCATAAAAAAAATTAAGCATTTCATTATTGCATTTCTTGAAATAGGTACCTTTTCAAGTCGATCAACATCGTCCTTCTTTCGACGTCTAAACTATGACTTGATTCTTTATGTTTATGTCTTTGAATTTGTTTTCGGTGGAATTCAAAGAGTTCATAGAATAATCGATGAAAATACTGAAAGAGACCCAGGAAATTTGACACATTTTGTCTTATATCTCCAGAAATTGAAATCGTATAGAGCCAAAATTTTGCACAATGTTGCAAAATACTACAATTGACGTTAGTACAAGTTTTTGTTGCAATCTGATGAATAGTTCACGAAAAAAAAATTTTTTTTTCGAAAAAATTAAAAGAAATATTTTTTTAAAAATTACCAACATTTCGATCATAACAGAATTTTGCCAAAAGTTGCGCGTTTATATCCTCGAACTGACTACAAAGTTTCGATTCAACATCTTCTTTAGTTCCTGAAATATCAGGGAAATAACCTCAAAATTTTAAATGTCTATAACTCCTAAACCGTCCGGCCGATTTTGCCCGTTAACGAACTTAACCGTCGCATTTTGATCAGAAACCTACCCTGAAAGTTTGAAGTCGATAGGACCTTCGGTGCTCCTGTTATCGTGCACACGGCCGGACAACCGGCCGGCCTGCCGGCCGGCCGGCCGGCCGGACGGCACCCTAAGATCTGACACCGGATTCGTGATCAGGGAGTCCGAATTAGTCTATTAGCCAATTTTCAGCTCGAAATTCGAAAATTACAGACATTTGGACGAAATGATAGGACGATGTTCCCCTAGAACATACGCCCAAAAATTGACGAAATATGTACTATAAGTTCAGAAATCTTTTAAAAATCACTCGAACTCCAAAAACCGTTGATTTTCGGTTATTAATAAATATGGATTAAACAACAGCTAATGAGTCATACTCCATGTAATCTAATTAATAATCATTAAAGTGAATTCTCATGAATTCTCAGTCTTAACAAAGATAGATCACAATAACTCGTACGACAATTATGTATACCTACTTATAACTCCTGGCCAAACGATCAGGATAATTCACGAACATTCAAGTTTCGGCCCGGCCGAATGTTTCGGCCGTTTTGGGCCGAAACCGAAACTAAGGACGAAACTAGATTTCTTGGCCGAAACTGGCCGAAACCGAAACCGAACTTTCGGTCGGTCACTAATATTTAATCGATCGTGTTAAAACTTGAAACTTGGCAGTATAGTTAGGTTCTAAAGGCTCTTGCAAAATTTCAGCATTTTCAGACGAATAGTTACTGATATATAGATTTTTTTTTCAATTTTCAATGATATCTTAAACATTTTCTGCAGATACTATCCTCACGAAATTGTGCAAGAATTTTTGCGTTGGCATTCTACAACTATTAACCATGTTTGAATTCAAACGGTTTTGTATTTTTCGAGTTAATGAGGAACAAAAAACAACCAAATTTCAGATGGCTATAACTCTAAAACTGTTTGGCCGATTATACTTATGAAGAAACTCAAATGTCGCATTCAGATGAACAACCTAACCTGAAAACTTCAAGCCGCCATCTCTGTCCGTTCTCAGGTTATCGTGACAACAAAAATATTTTTTAATGATTTTGTAATAAATCAACAATTCAAGAGCGTTCCTGCCAATCGGGTCCTTCATAAATGGCTTCGTATATTAAATATACTTATGCATATATTTCAGAAGTCAAATAGACCCCAGGGGGTTCATTGATTTGCCGAGAAAGCAAGAGCAGACGCGTTTCTGGCTGCTTGTCCTTCATCAGTACTCTGTAGCTTTCCCAACAAATTCAACCAAACTGACCCGGGTTAAGCCTCTCAGAGCCGGCTTGGTCGATCATTTTAATCGCCCACGCCACCTATGAGACGAAACACGGAAATCAGCCTCTCCTCACCAGTGAATATTTGAAGCGTGAAATCATATGCCAGCCACCATTCACTTGATATTAATCGAGAACGAGTCCCGCAGAGCTCAGACAGAGTCTTCCCAATGGCCATGAACGCTGTTTAGCGTTTTCAAAAATAATAATGAAAAATTCTTGGCAAATTAATGAACCCCCTGGGGTCTATTTGACTTGTGAAATATATGCATAAGTATATTTATTATGCGAAGCCATTTATGAAGAACCCCATTGGCAGGAACGCTCTGGACTTGTTGATTTATTAACAACGGTATCGCCATTTTTCATTATTATGATTTTGTAATAATTTTCTAGCGATACGATTCTCACAAAATTTCACAAACGTGCTTAGGTTTATATTCTACAACTATTCACCAAGTTTGAATTCGATTGGATTTATATTGGTTGAAAAAAAAATTATTACTCGGAAACCATTGGGCTGATTATGCCCATTAACGAACTTGTCCGTCGTATTGGGATGTAACACCTACCCTGAAAATTTCAAGTCGCTAGCTATTTCCGTTCTCAAGTTATCGAGGCAACGGACGGACGGCCGGCAGGACAGAACGATATTTGACATCGAATTCTTCATTGGGGAGTCGAACCAAATCGTTTGAGACCATTTTCGCCACAACATTCGAAAGGTACAGGCATTTGGACAAAATGATAACGCAATGTTCCGAGAACATACGCGCAAAAACTGAATCAAGACGCAGAGTCAGATGATGTTAGGAAATAATCTAGTGTAGCCGTGGATGTAATCTGGCAACACAAGAATTAAATAATTTTTACTGCTCGTTCATTCTTGACATTTGAAAATCGTTACGAGGTAGAAGTTGTATATGGAATATTTCTTATGAAATATTTACAGATCATTATTATATCTAATCGTAAATATTTGTCCACTATATTAATATTCTTGACTTAGGGATTGTAGATATCCTCCAACATCCAATCTTATACAAAATGTGTTCGTGTGGATTAATGTAATATAATAAGTGGAAGATAATTCCCTTTTTGGCGCTCTTGTTCCTCGGAACAGATTGCTTATCAATTTTCCGAAATGTCTGTAATTTTCGAATTGTTGGCTGAAAATGATCTTAAACGGTTTGGTTCGACTCACTCAGAGTAACGAAAAAAAATTTTTTTTTAATTACAAATTAAATTTTCGTTGATATGCAGTTTCATCATAAGAATCCATTGATATCATTTTCAACTCTTGTAAGCTGATACTTTCGGAGATATGATTTTTAAGAATTTCAATAATACATCGTACTTCTATGTCGTGAATTATATCTGTTTGTATTCACTTTTCACACATGTCATCTTATCTTCACGTGTCAAGTTTATTTCTGTTCTAGAAAAGAAAGTATGATTGAATACAAAATGACCAATTGCAGGATATTATGAATTTTGGGTGATATACCCCATCCTATATGAACATGTATAATCCATATGATGATGGAATTGGGTTCAGAATATCTCCATGGAAAACAAAACTGGAATATTGGCTAAGTATCAATTGATATAATATAATTTTTTCTCCCCCGGGATGAAAAGTTCACTTTTCGTCCCTGTCACGCGGGAGAAAAGTACCAGATTCTCTCCCGGTGAGATGGCAAATTTACTTTATCTCCCGGCGGTTACCTAGCAACCGCGTGTTTGTATCTCAAGTTGTTGACAGCTGATTCAAAATAATTAATTATTTCAGTGAAAACTGACAAATATAAAATAAATGGATTTGATTAACTCTGATGAAATAGACGGAGAAGAGATAATAAGAAATTTAGAAGAAGAAGGGGCAGCTATTACCAGTGAACTACTTCCGGTAAAATACAAACGATTATATGAAAAGCGATACAATCAATGAATTCTCATTGATGACAGCTGAGTCAAAAGAAGGTTAATTATTTCAGTGAATACCGACAAATATAATAAAAAATGGATTTGATTAACTCTGATGAAAGTGAATTAGACGGAGAAGAAAAAAATCGTATACGCACCTAGGGAGAAAAGTAGGACATCCTCGTCCGCGATTGTCACCCTCGCCTCCGGCTCGGGAGACAATCATTCGCGGGAGTGAATGTCCTACTTTTCTCCCTCGGTGCGTAATATACTATTTTTCAGAGTAGATTTGAGGAATGAATATCTTGGATAAGTTCGTTATTTGATTTTAATTTAGTTATGTTTATGATGCAGTTCTATTCCATTGATATCATTGCCAACCCTGAGAAATCAATACTTCCGGAGATATGATTTGTCAAAGTTTGAACAAGGACGCCAAAGCTCCTGTCCACAGGGCTATCCCACCTTTTATTTTATTCTGAAAAAAATACACGAAAAGCACTGACATTAAGTCAGCAGCATTTGCGCGCATGCAAAGAGCTGAAATTCGGTACTCGATTGTAAAATGGCAACTCGAAGGTATGTGCGGAAATTCAGTGGATTCTTTGTTTTTATCTCCTCAAAAAATATGAAACCAATCTAATTCAAACATGGTAATTAGTTGTAGAATGCCGACGCGCAAATTTTACCAAATTTCGTGAGGATCGCATCACTAGAAAATAAAAAAAAAATTATTCTATATCTCAGAAACTATCCTTCTGATAACGCTGAAATTTTGCGGAAAGCTTCAAACCATAACTTTACAGCCAAGTTCAAATTTTGGTACCATCGAATCAGCATTGAGTGAGTTCAGTATCTGGATGGGTGACCGTTGCCACGATAACTTTCGAAGACAAAGAGAAAGCGACTTGCAATTTTTAGGGTAGATTGCACATCCGAATGTGATAGTTATGTTCATTGTTGAGTATAATCGGCCAAACGGCTTCAGAGTTATACACATCTGGAATATTATTTTCTCGATTACTCAAAAATATATAGCCCTGCTCAAATTGAAACCTGGTAAGTAGTTGTAGATTACTGCCGCAAATAATTGTGTCAAATTTTAAGGATCGTATCACTAGAAAATTTGAAAAAAATTATAAAAAAATATAATTCATCTCACTATTACTTGAGGACGGAAAGACATAGCAATTTGCAATTTTTAGGGTAGGTTGCGCATCCTAATTCGCCAGCTGATTCCGTTGAGGCATAATCGGCCAAACGAATTTGGAGTTATATCAATCTGAAATTTGGTTGTTATTTCCTCCAAATACGATGCCAATTATCAAACATGGTAATGCTGACGCAAAATTTCTTGAAAATCGTATTACTAGAAAATTTTAAATAATTATTGAAAATCATTGCAATTTTCAGGTAGGTTGCGCATCCGAATGCGATCGTTGAGTTCGTTAAATGGCATAATCGACCAAATGGTTTTAGAGTTATAGCCATCAGAAATTTTGTTGTTATTTCCTCAAGAACTCAAAAAATACAGATCCGACCCAATTCAGACTTGGGAATTAATTTTAGAATGCCAACACACAAATTTTTGCGAAATTTTGTGAACTTTGTATAACTAGAAATTTGAAATAAAATCATTGTAAAAAAATCTGTATCTCTGTAACTAGGTATCCTTTCGTTATGGCTGATATTTTTTGCGAGATCCTTCGAAACATGACTCAATAGCTTATTTCTAAATTTCAACAAGATCGGATTTATATTGTTGGAGATCTGAGCAGCCTTGGGTGAGTTCAGTAACTGGATGGGTGACCGTTGTCTCGATAACTTTCGAACGGAAAGAACTACCGACTTGCAATTTTCAGGGTAGGTTGCGCAACCGACTGGTACATTAACGTTCGTTAATGGGCATAATTGGCCAAACGGTTTCGGTGTTATTTTACCAATAACTCAAAAAATACAAATCCGATCCAATTAAAACTTGGTAAGTACATGTATGTATTTAGAATGCCGATGCGCTAATTTTTGCGACATTTCATGAATATTTTTTCTACAAAAACCTTTATATTTCAGAATACACTTAAACTCCGCACGTACCTTGGGGCCACCATTTTACAATAGATTATGGAATTTCAGCTCGATCGACTTTGAAGAAGGCGTGAATAGACAATGGAACATGCGCGCAAAAGCTCCTGGCTTCACATCAGTGCTTTTTAAGATTTTTTTTTTCATAGCCCAGATATTGCTGAAATTCTGCTACAGCTCTCGAAACCTTATTTTGCAGCAAATTTCTAGATTCTTGGCGCTCTTGTTCCTCGGAACAGAGTACTTATCAATTTGCCAAAATGTCTGTGATTTTCGAATTTTTGGCTGAAAATGGTATCAAACGATTTGGTTAGACTCACTGATCAAGAATCCGTGGTCGAAATCAATTCTGTCCGGCCGTCCGTTAACACGATAACTCTTGAACGAAAGGAGTTAGAAGATTGAAATTTGCAGGGTAGGTTTGGAGCGTAATTATCTCGGACGAGTTCGTTAACGGGCGAAATCCATCTAGCGGTTTCGGAGTTATGGCCATTTTTACTAAAAACGTTTTCTTATGAATATTTCCGAAACCGATCACTCGATATTTATCTGAAATTTAGCATCAAATTGTAGAATCATGATCTTTAGACGCATGAGAAGTTTTGTACTGATTCAAAATCTGATCAGATGACTGATGTCATATTATTTTCCTATGAGAGATAAATGTCAAAATTATTTCTGGTTCGTTATTCTTGATATAAAATACACCTCTTGTTCTAGAAAACAAAGTATGATTGAATGCAAAACGACCAATGAAATAATCTCAGCTATCGTAAAATTATGAGGTTGATATGATATTATACTTTTAAGGTGATAATATAATGCCCGTGGATAATCCATATGATGATGGAAATATATACTTTGGTAAGATACATAATCAAATAGTATTCAGAATATCTCCAGTAAGAACAAAACTGCAATATTGTCTAAGTTTCAATTG
Source organism: Halyzia sedecimguttata (assembly GCA_937662695.2). Lineage (NCBI taxonomy): Eukaryota > Metazoa > Arthropoda > Insecta > Coleoptera > Coccinellidae > Halyzia > Halyzia sedecimguttata. The sequence continues at coordinate 63,346,282 of OW569415.2, read as the reverse complement.
ATATAATAAATTTTCAGAGTAGATTTGAGGAATGAATATCTCGCATAAGTTCGTAATTGGGGAGAATCGGTCTGTTTGAATTTAATTTCTTTCATGATGCAGTTCCATCGTAAGAATCCATTTATATAATTCCCAGAGAACAATAATTTCGGAGATATGATTTGTTAAAGTTTGAACAAGAGCACCAAAGCTCATGTCCACAGGGCTTTCCCACTTTTGAGTTTTGAATTTGATTTTGAAGCGAAGTGTAGAAGATATAATAAATAATTCCCTTAGTTTATAGTCTGCTATCAATAATATCCAATAAGGCACCAAGTAATCGAATTTGCATTTGCTCAGCTAAATCTATATATTATATATATATATAGTTGTAGGGGGTAAGTTGCATTGCGACCTTAAGGTATATTGTGTCCCCCGTCAGAGATGTCGATGTCATTACCATTTACAGCTCACCTTCCAGTTCCAAAGTTCTGATGAACTGCAGTATCTGGGATGGCTTCAAGGAGGCTACGTCTTCGCTCCTGCAGATTTCTTGTCCAAAGCATTCCTTGCGTTGGTTTGAGATGGCGAGGCATTCCGTTACCAGGTGATCAGGAGTTTCATCCTCCTCCCAATAAAATCTGCACTCGTAAGTTTCTGCTAGCCCTAATCTCATCATATGCTTCCTGAGGTCGCAGTGCCCTGTAAGGAAGCCAGTGAGGAGGTGCAGCGTGTTCTCACTGAGGTCCAAGTATTTCTTGGATCTGACAGTGCCAAAGTTCTGGAGGAATTTTTTGGACTGTTACATTCCAGGGAGAGATCTCCAGAAAATACCTCCCTCAGTTTCTTCACAATATGCTTCCGGGCCAATAAAGGGGGTTTGTGCTTCCTCATTTCCTATGATTCCTGCGTGACCAGGAACCCAGACCAAGGAGACCCTGTTGTTCTTCCCTACTTCATTGAGTTTTCTTCGGCACTCCCATATTAGCTATATCTATATAAATATATTATTTCAAAACAGATAAACATAACCTAATATTTTGAATTGCTGTGTCCTGACTCGAGCCTTGAAACGTGAGCGAAAATAATTGTCCTGAGAGCAAGCAGATTTACTTCGGTTTGTCAATGGAATATGAAGCATCGATCTCATCTGTCCAATGGAAAACGAAAATATGACTCCAAGTGCTCTGAGCGTGTCAGTGGAAATCGCTATGAAATATTATTCGAAAATCTAAATTAAACTACTAGTTGGAAAATCCTGTATAATACTATTAAATTATTGGCATGTAATGAGGTGAAGTGTGGCTAATTGCCAATACTACCTAACAAGATACTCGGTGAAATATTTATTGATTTTATCCATCAACAAATATTCCGCGTGGCCGGGTTGACCACCTCATCGCTCAGTGTTCCCCAAAGAGGAAAGTAACATTCAGGAGCAGACACAGACCCAGGGTTTCATGATTATTACCAATCATCAGTGGGACTTAGCCAAACACTGAATAAATACAGCCGGTGTTCTAGGAAACTTATATCCATCGGTCGAGAACTGGTAGGGAAAGAACCCCACCAGTGCCACCTATGGAGAATCCATATGAACTCCGACCCTCTGCGATGAAGGAACTTTGAGCGATGTTCAGCGACGTTAATTCCTTTGCCGTAAGAGGGTCAAGGAATGGCAACGCCATCTACCGTGTAGCGACCTTTACGGACTGAAAACGCCCGGTTCATTTTGATTAGATCAACCAAAAACCAGTTCTCGACCGATCGATATAAGTTTCCTAGATTTCTGTTCCTGTATTTATTCAGTGTTTGGCTAAGTCACACTGATGATTGGTAATAACCATGAAACCCTGGGTCTATGTCTGCTCCTGAGTGATACGTTCCTCTTTGGGGAACACTGAGCGATGAGGTGATCAGCCCGGTCACGCCGAATATTTGTTGATGGTTGAAATCAATAAATATTTCACCGTGTGTCTTGTTAAATTATTGGCAGCCGATTTAGATTTCCTTTTCGAGAAATCACACGTCCTGGTAATTTTTCCCGCGATAGTGCAGATATTTCACTACGTTTTTTGCGCGTATGTTCTGGGGAACATACGCGTTATAGTTTTGCCCAAATGTGAAATTTAATTCTGTGGTGCCGTCCGTTGCCACGATAACTTGAGAACGAAGAGAGCTAGCGACTTGAAATTTTCAGAGTAGGTGGCGCATCCAAATACGACGGACAAGTTCGTTAATGGGTATAATCGGCCCAATGGTTTCCGAGTAATAATTTTGTTTTCAACCAAAATGAATCCGATCGAATTTAAACTTGGTGAATAGTTGTAGAATATAGACCTAAGCACGTTTGTGAAATTTTGTGAGAATCGTATCGCTAGAAAATTATTAAAAAATTATTGAAAAATATTTTTGTTGTCACGATAACCTGAGAACGGAAAGAGATAGCGGCTTGAAAATTTGAGGTTTGGTTGTGCATCAGAATGCGACATTTGAGTTCGTTTATGAGCATAATCGTCCAAAAGGTTTTAGAGCTATAGCCATCTGAAATTTTCTGAAATTTGGTTGTTTTTTGTTCCTCATTAACTCGAAGAATACAAAACCGATTGAATTCAAGCATGGTTATTAGTTGTAGAATGCCAACGCGAAAATTCTTGCAGAAATTCGTGAGGATGGTATAACTAGAAAATTTAAAAAAAAATAATTAAAAATAATTGAAAAAAATTCCATATATCATAAACTATTCGTCCGGCATGGCTGAAATTTTGGAAGAGCCTTCAGAACCTAAGTCTACTGCAGAATTCCAAGTTTGAACACGATCGGATCTATATTGTTGGAGAAACGCGCAGCCTTTTGTGAGTTCGGTAGCGGATGTGAATCGTCGTATGATATGTTGTCTATGGTCGTATTTTTGCGAGAACCTTCAAAAATAAAAATATGAATGTCATGATGACATATCTTTTACGCGTATGTTATGAGAAAATCGTATTATTTCATCACAAATCTATGGGAGATGATAGCCCTACATCGCATGCGCCCCGTTTTAACCTCAACATCGAATCTGAATCTGATCAAAACCATATATCCCTTGTCTATGATCAAAACACAAATACAAAACGTAAACAAAATATTCTCAATCCACGAAGTACGAACGAGTATTCCTTCCGTTGAAAATAATCGAGATTACCTTGTATTTGAAGATTGGAGGAATCTAGAAATATTGTATACGTGTGAAAGAAATTCCAAATTATGGAGAACTGTGGAAAAGTTGTTCTGAAAGAAGATATCTGGTATATGTCCTTCAGGATTTCTGGCTAAAAATCAGCAGTAAGTAATAGAAGTGAATTGAATGAATTACTTTACTCAGAGAAATCCAAGTCTTAATATTTCCTTTCAGGTTGGAATGAATTAAGGTCCAGTTGACGTAGAGCAAAAAAGTAATGCTTTTCGACAAATAGAATGCATGAGTTACTCTTGGAGTTACTGCAGATAGAATTCTTAAAAACAAGGTATATGGAACTTAGTCGATTGAATATTTGTGAAGCTTAAGTATATCTCATGAGAAAATTTAATATTGATAAGAGGCAACCAAGATGACATGAACACTAAAATTTTTAAAGTTCAAAAGTGAAATAGCCAAGAAGAAAATCTAGTGTTTCTATTCAAACAAATCTGTTTTCCTAATATCATGGGTCTCTTACGATCCATCATCAGGGTGTTTGGATGCCAGCGTGTACCTATATAATAGGCATTTTTAACGAAACATTTTAATTTTTCTAATTGCAGAATATTTTAAAATATAGGAATAGAAGGTGATGCAATATAACATGTGTGTAGGTATATATTATGTATATTGTTTTCCCGTGGAACTTCAGGTATATGTTTCTTAAATGCTTGTTGCTTAGCATGCTTAACAATGAATACCTCTGAAGAACAGATTTTACTAATATTATGATAGAATGGCTTGATAATTCAACGCTAACTTTGAAAATGATGTATCCTAGTGTTGCGGAGGAAAATCCAAGTATATTTTACAACGAGAAGTAGTATATAAGGAAATGGAGAAAGTCAGTTATCATATTTTAATAATAATCTATATACAAGTATTTATCCTCCCTGCAGTGTTTCACGAATCCTTCATGATTATGTGGGCAGTAGTGGTCCAAACTCGAAAAAATGCATTGCATGCTGCTTGATGTAGTATTGAATTTTCAAAATGAATGTTATTCTTGATCTCTCTTGAAGTAAATAATCGAATATGTTAATAGAGTTTTATTCGAAATTATTTCCTTTGTTTGTATTACGGCTTCAGTGAGGTATACAATTTTTTTGTTCACTGAGGGCTGATATATTTTACGACCTGTAAACTGTCAAGTAGCCTTACCGAAAGGAAAGTAATCTGTAAATGTTCACTTTAAAGGGGATCAGTAAATTCAACGAGCACATAGTTGACGAATACTTTACGGAGAGGTTGAATAAATCGGCCCTTAGTAGATAGTATAAAACAATATATAGATTGGTATCTAAATAAATGAATCTTATTTTCACAATAACTCTTTTCCCCTAACCCATGAAAATAAATTTTCACAGACAATTTACATGAATCATTAGCTTCAAACGTTCATTATCTTGAAATACAAATGAATAAGTGGAAATTTAATTTTAATATTTCAATATTGAATGGAATATTTAGAGTTTATCTATAATTTCAGATATCTCATCTCATCAACGAGTGACAAAAGTATTGAAATTGATTATGCATTAAACGATGTGTTCAAATGTCAAATTATTACCATATTCCATATCGACAGACATTCTTGTAATGATTATGAAGAATTAAAAAGGTTTGATGGCTAATAAAAAAATTGGTTCAAGCACTGACGTGAAGTCAGGAGCTTTTGCGCGTATGTTCAATTGTCCATTCTCCTGTATTGAACACTCTTAATCGAATTTACCATGGTGAATTCGATTAAGAGTGTCCAATACAGGAGAATTGGCAATAGAACATACGCGCAAAAGCTCCTGACTTCACGTCAGTGCTTGAACCATTTTTTATGACTCGCCGCGCCGGAAATACCGGAAATAAACGTAATCCACAGCCACAACTCATATTGGGCTGAAAATTCTCTTTGCATTGCTCGATATCGCCGATCGGTCACGGTGGAGGTCAAACTATCATTACTTCCGAGAGAGAACATGACGCACTTACGCCGCCTTTTCCAAAACCGCCGTACTTCCGAGTTAAAAAATATCGGAGGGCTTTCCATGTAAATTGTGAAAAATACTCAGAATTACTACACTAAAACAATTATCTAAGCTTTGCGGTCCGATTCATTCATTTCATGGATAAAAAATTGGCGGCAGAAAGTTATAAAAAAATTGGTTCAAGCACTGACTTGAAGTCAGAAGCTTTTGCGCGTATGTTCTATTATCCATTCTTCTGTATTGGACACCCTTAATCGAATTTACCATGGTTAATTATGTCGTCCATTCTCCTGTATTGGACACTCTTAATTCGAATTTACTATGGTAAATTAAATAAAAAAAAATAAAAAAATTGGTTCAGGCACTGACTTGAAGTCAGAAGCTTTTGCGCGTATGTTCTATTATCCATTCTTCTGTATTGGACACCCTTAATCGAATTTACCATGGTTAATTATGTCGTCCATTCTCCTGTATTGGACACTCTTAATTCGAATTTACTATGGTAAATTCGAATTAAGTGTCCAATACAGGAGAATGGACGACATAATTAACCATGGTAAATTCGATTAAGGGTGTCCAATACAGAAGAATGGATAATAGAACATACGCGCAAAAGCTTCTGACTTCACGTCAGTGCTTGAACCAATTTTTTTTCGTGATTTTTTTTTAATTTTCTGGAGGCGCGGTTCTTAAAATTTTTTTTTTCGTCATTTTTTTTAAATTTTCTAGGAGTACGGTTCTTACAGAATTTTAAACACGTCTTTGTGTTGATTTTCTACTACTAGTTACCAAGCTTCAATTCAATCGAATATTTATTTTTTGAGTTATCAAGGAAACAATATTCCAGGTGGATATAACTCGGAAACCGTTAAACCGATTGTGCCCAAAAACGAACTCAACTCTCCCTTTCGGAAACGCAACCTAACCTGAAAATTGCAAGTCCCTATCTCCTTAGGTTCGAAAGTTATCGAGGCAACGGTCACCCATCTACTGAACTCACACAAGAATGCTCGAATCTCCAACAATATTCAACCGATCGTGTTAAAACTTGAAACTTGGCAGTAGAGTTAGGTAATGAACGCTCTTGCAAAATTTCAGCAATTTCAAACGTATAGTTACTGATATATAGAATTTTTTTTTTTTATTTTCAATGATTTATTAAAAATTTTCTACAAATGCTATCCTCACCAAATTTCGCAAACATTTTCGCGTTGGCATTCTACAACTAATAACCATGTTTGAATTCAATCGGTTCAGTATTTTTCGAGTTAATGAGGAACAAAAAACCACCAAATTTCAGATGGCTATAACTCTGAAACCGTTTGGTCGATTATGCTCATAAACAAACTCAAATGTGGCATTCATATGCACAACATAACCTGAAATTTTCAAGCCGCTATCTCTTTCCGTTCTCAGGTTATCGTGACAAAAAAAATGTTTTTTAATAATTTTTTTAAAATTTTCTAGCCATACGATTCGCCCAAAATTTCACAAACGTGCTTAGGTTCATATTCTACAACTACTCACCAAGTTTCAATTCGATCGGATTTATATTGGTTGAAAACGAAATTATTACTCGGAAACCACTGGGCCGATTATGCCCATTAACGAACTTGTCCGTCGTATTGCGATGCGCAACCCACCCTGAAAATTTCAAGTCGCTAGCTCTTTTCGTTCTCAAATTATCGTGGCAACGGACGGCCGGACGGCCGGCCGGACAGAATCATATTTGACCTCGAATTCTTCATCGGGGAGTCGAACTAAATCGTTTGAGACCATTTTCGTCAAAAAATTCGAAAATTACAGACATTTGGGCAAAACTATAACGCGATGTTCCCCAGAACATACGCGCAATAGCAATGATCTTTCGGAAGGCATGGAAGTCATATGACTCAACTATCTGTTGAATGCTGAACGAAAACCTTTTACCCGGATGTTCTATGCCGAATAATTGTGAAATGTAAAAAGGTGAAAAAACAATGTCAGTAAAATTCTAAGAGCACTCCTGAGGCGCTATAATCATCTTAATATACAGGTTGTATCTGAATAACACCGAAGTAATGTAAGGGGTGATTCTGTGATGAAAATTAAAGTGGGTATTTGGTATAACATGATTGATTGTCCGCATTTGTTACAAAAATTTCCGATTCTTATCCCTAGATTGGGAAGCAGAAATAAATTTTTATTTTATTCAAGAACATGTAGAACAAATCTTAGTTTTCAGTCGCCAGTTCATTTCATGTGTCATACTTATAATTTGATAGCGGATGGGTGTGATTTAAATGTTGATCCGGGTCATAGGTTGTTGGGGGTTTACTTAAGTTTGGGCTTTTGAGGATTGCCTCAATCGTTTCAGTTGCCGATTGAGGAATCCTATTATTTATATATAATTGTTTTTTCTCTCCATTCTGTGTATTTTCATTTGCTTTCTTGATCATTATTTCATGTATGCTCTATTTTTGTCACATGCTGTTGTATTGTATTTTGTAATTAATTTTTGTTCAATACTATTCCTGTAATTGGGTAACTACCTGTTGGAAATAAAGGCTTATTATTATTATTATTATTATATAACATTTTTTGAAAATCCTTCCCCCGTAAAAGTTACACTCATCCGAATATTAACAAATAAAATTGTTTCTCTGTTTTATTTTCCCTGTATATTGAGCAAAAAACACTAGACTTGGTAACTATTATTTGTCAATAAAACTACACATTTTGATTTTTTTTCATCCCTGAAGTATGGTAAGAAGGGGTTGAAATAGTCACCAAAGATTACCTACAACTTTTTTTTGGATGAAAAATTTCTATTTCAAAATACATACCGTAGCCAGGGGTTACTTTGAACAAGTTTTGCATCAATTTCACTGCAGCGCAAACATTTCTGCAGATATTTGAAAAATGTTTTAACCAATCGATGGCTTATCATCTCAGCTTCAATATCCCGTTTGTACGACTCGATTATCTTCAATAGAAGTTGGTGGGGGCCTAGTTTTTTTTGTTCAGAATTAACCCCTTAAGAAGGGGTTACTTTGAACAAGAGTTCGTTTACAGTAGAAAACGCCAGTTTTGGGCGCCCTGTTCATAGAAACCCCTTGAATATGCAAGTATGAGTTTTTAAAAGAATAATGTCGCCTGATAATTAGGTTTTCCTTCACGGTTTAGCTCGTGAATCCCTGGCAATGTATATTTTTTCATCGGAATGCTCCTAAAATTGTAAATTCAGGTTTTTTTCGCTGAGTTTACTCAAGAATGCACAAATAAACACAAAAATTATAACTTTATTGAGAACATTCACATCTCTCATGGAGCATGGGAAGCTGTAGATACCAACTGCCACTATGTGCGCGCACAGAAGTTTTTCCTCTTCAGCCGAATATACGGTTGGACGTCCTGGCGATTTCGCTACAATTGAGAGGTTAGCAGCTGCTGCGTTTGTCTTCGCTGCCTTCATGTACATACAAATCGTTCCAGTGGGAATGTTGAATCTAAAACAAGAAAATATTCGTAACTAGGAACAACAATGGATTTGATTGTGGTCTAGTAGGTACCTACGTAAACAGAAAAAAAAACTCACTCAGTAGAAGCACCTCTCATAGTTGATTTTCCAGCTAAACACTTTTCTACTGCCTTGGCAAGGATTTCTGGTGAATAATTTCGGTACATCCGAGCTCCCAACTTGCGAATATAAGTTCACGGGTTGTTGGCTTGCCCCTAATGAACAAAAAGTAGACGAAAGCGCGATGTTCAAAGTAATCCCTCAAAGTACCTGTTTTTTACTAGATTAGCCATATAAAATCAACGAAATGAGTTAGAGATATGAAACAAAAAAGAAAATGCAGCCAATAGATTGATAACAAATATATAACTTACCTGAAACGGTATTTCAGAACACGATCACTGTGGCAGAGGAGGTTTGAGGATTGTTCTCAGAACAGCTGATTTCACCATTCCGATAAAAAGGCGCGCAGCGGCTCAGGTTAGCCAACCTGACAACGTTTCGTGATCGCAGAGCCGTCTACATGTGATCATTGAATGTTGAGTACCAACTAGAGGTCGCTAGCTTGTGAACTAAGCCCGCTATGAGGATTTTTGATTTTACAACGTATCTGTTCAAAGTAACCCCTTGTGTTCAGAGTAACCCCCGGTTACGGTAGCTGAAAAGTCCGATTCATTCACAGACTTTTTTATCTCTACAAGTTTTTTCGAAAACTTAAGCTTTACGAGAAAAACATATATGTATCGCAAGCGCATGTTAAATAGCATTTTATTGAACAACAGCCAACCAAATTATGATTCTACTAGGAAAAGACTTTTACAACTAAAACAATCGTGAACAAACAATGAACAAAAACCTGTTAGCTAAATATACAGGGAAAATAAAAAAGATTGTAGCTTTTCCGAGGGAGGTTCTTAAGAAATTTAATTACTTATACCCACTTGAATTTCAATCACAGAATCACCCCTTACATTCTTTCGATGTTATTCAGATACACCCTGTATACACACCGGCAAAATTAGGGGAATGGATAAAATCACGCCGAAGTTTATAGTTCATTTTCTTTCGAACCCTATCGCCGATTTTAGCATTTTTTTTTAATTGTAGCTTGATTCCTTGGGAACATAACTGCTCAGATGCCGTCCTTACTTCGTTTTTGGCGCTCTAGTTCCTCGGAACTGAGTGCTTATCAATTTGCCCAAATGTCTGTAATTTTCAAATTTTTGGCTGAAAATGGTCTCAAACGATTTGGTTCGACTCACTGATCAAGATTCCGAGGTCGAAATCGATTCTGCCCGGCCGGTCCTGTCAGTCCGGCCGGCCGGCCGGCCGTAGGCACGATAACTCTCGAACGAAAGGAGTTAGAGGATTAAAATTTGCAAGGTGGGTTTGGAGCGTAAATATCTTCGTCGAGTTCGTTAATGGGCGAAATCCATCAAGCGGTTTCGAAGTTATGGCCGATTTTAGTAAAACACATTTTTTATGAATATTTCCGAAACTGATCACTCGATCTATCTGAAATTTAGCATCAAATTGTAGAATCATACCCTTTATACGCATGTGACGCTTTGTATTGACCAGGTTACCGCAAAGTGTAAAAAAAAAATTCAAAATAAAAAAAAAAAAAATTTAACAATAACTCTCGAACGGAATGAGCCAGGCAGTTCAAATTTTCAGAGTAGGTTAGGGAGATGAATATCTCAATTGAGTTCGTTATTGGGCAAAATAGGTCAAATGGTTTCGGAGTAACGAAAAAAAAATTTTTTTTTAAATAACAAATTTAAAATTCAATTTTTATTTAAGATGCAGTTTCACCATAAAAATCCATTGATATCATTTCCAACTCCAACAAGCTAATGCTTTCGGAGATATGATTTTTCGAAATTTCAATAATGAATCGTACTTCTATGTTTTCACAGAATGTTATAATTATTCTATCTAAGCTTTTTTATATGATCTGTGTTCATACTCGTACATGTCATCCTGTTCTATAAGAGAGAGTCAAATTCATTTCAGCTATTTTAATTTGATTTCTTCCATGGTGCAGTTCTCATTCTCAGATTGCTCATTTAATCTTGATAAATAAACTATTATTTGAATTGAATTTTCTTTATGATGCAGTTCTATCATAGGAATATATTGATATAATGCCCAACTCTGAGAAACCAATACTTTCGAAGATATAATTTGTCTGTTTGAACTAGAGCGCCAGAAAGCTCCTGTCCACAGGGCTTGAACCCATTTTTTTGTTATGAACATGATGAAGAAAATGAATGAAAAGTAAGCTCTTATTCAGAACACCCTGTGGAGTGTGTTGACAGACAAGAATGTCCACGAACACTTTGATGTTGCCATATCTTCTCTGAACATTTTTTTTGATTCACTGCGATATTTTAATGTTGTGAGAAATTACAGCACATTAAACGGTTTCAGTACTAATTGAAATTATCGTTCAAAATATTAAGTTCTCGTTCAACAACATTCAATTCATACGCAATAACAATAATTGACAGGTAATAAAATTTTCAGTTCTGCTCAATATCTTGAGTCGTCCACGTACTCTAATGACCACAGTCAACCGTCTTCCCATGTTCAGAACAATATTATCGATAATCTAGAGGAAGATCATCCCTAATCTCGATTAGGGCAGCTGCCAATCACGCCCGATTTTCCACTGCACGGACTCTGTTCCTTAACCTTCGACCTTACATGTCCAAACAATTGGATTAAGGTCTGGAGGACATGCTAGCCAATCCATTGCATTTATGTCAACGTCATTTACACAACGGGCCACGTGAGGGCGAGCATTATCGTGCATGAGCAAAAAGTCTCCTCCGATGAACGGGGCGAATGGCACAACATGCTTCGGCACAATGTCTTCAATGTATCCTTGTGCATTCAATGCACAATCGATCACCAATAAATCTGCTCGTGTCCCAAAAAAAACCCACCCCAGACCATTTCTGAACCTCCACTAAGATACAGGGGGACTGAAGTAAAATGGCTAGCTCTGTTCTCCTCTTCATAGTCACTCTCTTCCAGCACGCAGAATCGACTCTCATCTCTAAACAGAACGTTTACTCAATCGGCATTATTCCAGTTGAAGTGCTGTAATTTTTCTCAAAATTAAGATATCGTAATGAGTAAAAAAAGGAAATGTTTAGAGAAGATTATGCAACATCTGAGTGTTCGTAATCATTCCCGTCTGTCCACGGTTAACTCCACAAGGTGTTACGAATAAAAGCTTGTATTTCATTATTTTTGTTCGCCCCTGTATGTAACAAAAATTAGTTCAAGCCCTGTGGACAGGAGCTTTGGCGCTCTCGTTCAGACTTTGACAAATCATATATTCGAAAGTATTGGTAGGAGTGGGGAATTATATCAATGGATTCTTATGATAGAACTCCAAAATAGTAGAAATTAAATTCAAACATCATAAAAGAATTTAAATTCAACAAGAGTGCCAAACATTATTAATCCAACACCAATAGAGCAATTCTACCCAACAACGAACTCATCCGATATATTTTCATTCCTGAATTCTATGATGAACGATATACTTTTTCCTCAAATTCACTCTGAAAATGATATTATATCAATTGAAACTTTAGCCAATATTTCAGATTTGTTTTTACTGGAGATATTCTGAACTCAATATTATTAACTTACAATTACCATTCCCATCATCATATGGATTAACCATGGGCACTAAATACAAAAATATCCAGATATCCTTCCTAAGGGAGGTGGCATCTTCTCTAATACACCAGCTTGTGGACTCTCCTTCAGGAATGTCCATTGAGCCATCACGTCTCAACCTGGAACGATGTCTCAGGCAATTTTCATGGCCAGAGGATGGTTGCAGGGCCATCTAATCTGCTCGCGACAAGCTTGATACGCTTGAGCAAAACTTCATTCAGAAATATGGATCACTGTAATTTGAGGAAGCATTTGAAGGTGATGAGGAGACATCGATTATGTGACATGGAGGATGAAACAGCCAGCTATGTCTTCTTCAAATGAGAGGCTTTGTTCGGAATTAGAACATATTCGGGTCATTGTTGACGAATATGAGTTATTTCCACAGAATAATTTGATTTACAGACTCGTGGAGTTCATAGGAAAAACCAAGCTGTTCTCAAACTAATCCTGGATTAGGGACATTCAACTTCTTCGGGGATATTCAGCGTTGGGCTCGATAACCCCCAAGTTATTCAATCAATCAATGGACTGATTTCCCATAATTCAACATAAAGTAGTATAACAATGCTACTACTACGCGACTCGTCTCGTTTCGAAAACCAGCCTTAGGCTGGTTTTCCTGTCACGCTGACGGTCGGCGCTGATGGGTCAATATGTATGTAGCTATAGGTAGCGTTTTCGAGCTATATACGCGCACGTACGCGCCGGCGCGTCGGCGCCGCTGACTAGCTGGCACCGACAAGCCTCCACATTCAGTGAGCCAGAGACAATAGCATCCTTCTATTTCTCTATGTGATCAGCGCGATACTAAAAGGATCCGAGCTGACCGATCAGCGCTGACCGTCAGCGCCGACCGTCAGCGTGACAGGAAAACCAGCCTTAATGAAGCAATTCCCTTGCTGCCACATGTATTATGTTCATTCCAATATTTCAATTTTCATTTGCATTTTTTTTTCTTTTATCGAACCTAATTCATTTTGAGTATTCATCTCATCCTTATAACAAGTTGGAAAAGCTCTGTGGCCAGGGGCTTTGGCGCGCTTTCTGGGTTTTCTTTCCCAAACCTTAAAAATATCTATGAAATAATAAATTGATTCTGTGTTAGAAACACAAGATATCTATTTGAGTAAAAGAACCTGCTTATAAAAGCTCACTCTGACAAAATACTTGCATTTATCACTTCTTTTCAGATATTTTCACTTTAAACCCTTTATATTTGTTTTTGTTCGCATCAGAGATTTTTTGAATAGCTAACTATTTTCCATTCATTGTTTGTAACTTGCGAGACTGGTCCCAGATTTGACATTCTTTCATGTCAGACAGCATGAACATAGAGAGATATGAAATTTGCATAGAGATATTGGATATTCTAATAAAGCTAAAAAGCCCTGCCTCCCCGTGAATGTAGTGATATGTAAAAATTGAATTTGTTTACATAACTAGCTGAAATTTAAAAAATGGGTTCAAGCCCTGTGGACAGGAGCTTTCTGGCGCTCTAGTTCAAACAGACAAATTATATCTCCGAAAGTATTGGTTTCTCTGAGTTGGGAATTATATCAATGTATACATATGATAGAGCTGCATCATAAAGGAAATTCAATTCAAATAATAGTTTATTTATCAAGATTAAATGAGCAATCATGAGAATGAGAACTGCACCATGGAAGAAATCGAATTAAATCCGGCCAATTTTGCCCAATAACGAACTTAACCGAGATATTCACTCCCTAACCTACTCTGAAAATTACAACTACCTAGCTCATTCCGTTCGAGAGTTATTGTGGAAAAACTTTTTTTAAATTTTCAAATTTTTTTTTTCACACTTTGCGGTAATCTGGTCAATACAAAACTTCACATGCGTATAAAGGTCATGATTCTACAATTTGATGCTAAATTTCAGATAGATTGAACGAACTTGTCCGAGATATTTACGCTCCAAAACCACCTTGCAATTTTCAATCCGCTAACTCCTTTCGTTCACGAGTTATCGTGCCTATGGCCGGTCGGCCGGCCGGACAGAATCGATTTCGCACTCGGATTCTTGATCAGTGAGTCGAACCAAATCGTTTGAGACCATTTTCAGCCAAAAATTTCAAAATTACAGACACTTGGGCAAATTGATAAGCACACTGTTCTGAGGAACTAGAGCGCCAAAAAAACAAGTTTCGTATGACAATTGCCCAGAACAGGTTTAAAGTACCTACAAATAGTAGGTATTCCATAAAACAAATATGAAAGAAGATAAGTAATAATAAAAAATTACCTTGTAATCGATCAAAAATTTCCTGATCTACGTTCACCAAACTACAGAATTATGCTTTCAAAATTTACGTAATATTTTCAAACATTTTCGGGTGAGGTCCCCGTTGCATCGCTAAAATACGAGTATTTCAACCCCAATATTTTTGAAGTTACAATATTCCCTTCTGTCAAGTTGACATTATGAGAATTCATACATAGAATAATAATTATATCAATCTGTGAAATACAATTTACATTGAAATTTTAAAAAATCATATCTCCGAAAGTATTATCTTGTTAGAGTTGAAAATGATATGAATGGATTCTTATGATAAAACTGCTTATTAAAAAAAATTTGATTTGGAATTTGTTTCGTAAAAAAAATATTTTTTTTTGTTACTCCGAAACCATCTGTCCGATTTTGCCCAATAACGAACTTAGCCGAGATATTCATCCCCCAAACCTACTCTGAAAATTTCAACTCTCTAGCTCATTCCGTTCGAGAGTTATCGTGCTTACGGCCGGCCGGCTGGCCGGACAGAATGAATTTCGACCACGGATTCTTGATCAGTGAGTCGAACCAAATCGTTTAAGACCATTTTCATCGAAATATTCCAAAATTACAGACATTTGGGCAAATTGATAAGCACTCAGTTCCGAGGAACTAGAGCGCCAAAAATATTGATGGGTATTTCTTTCTTCAATATGGGTTCCTTCGTCAAAAAACGTAGAGGTTTCTCCAAGGTACCCGAACATCAACTTGAATAATGAAAAGGCAACCGGAGAATAACGAACAAATTAAAAATAAAACAGAACCTTCTCACAAATATACTCCTATGTAGCCGCAAGAATCTCTTGAAGAAGAATCGCCTCCGCTAGTTTTAAATGATATTCAAAGAATATTTGAATTAAAAAAGGAACATGTCGTTACCCGTGAGACCAGGAGGGTCTCTTTCAAAACCAGGTCTGGCCAATCAATCCAAGCGATGATTATTCAGAACTTCAGATGTTCGATGTCCGCTACAGGACCCTAATGTAGGGCTATCATCTCCCATTGATACATATTTCACTTTCCATCGTATAAAATAATGAAAAAATGAGCCGGAAAATTTAATAAGTCAGTACCAAACTTCAACTCAATCAGATCTGTAGTTTCTTGGAAATATTGTGAAAATCTAATCTCCGAAATTATTGTGCGGATTACACACAAAATATTTTTTCTCGCGAATCGATATTAGGTACCATTTAGAAAATTCGTGGAATAATTCGAATTTCACCTATTATTCTACCTCTGAGTTTGTTCGCCATTTTAACAGATAAGACTCCTAAACCCCATATTAGTCACTTTGTCATGCAAGGATCTATCGATGTATGTGGTCCGCCGTTCAAAATAAATAAGGACCTATGCGTTCATATTGACTCACCCTGTGATTGTTTAATGACTGATCCGCAGTTATTCGTCACAGAAGCATTGCAATTTCAAGTAAGACATATTTAACCAAGATATCACCAATATTCCAGACGATTTTTAAAACATGGATATTATTCCTGGAGCAGGACTTTGTTCGATGGTTTGCAATGTGATTGTGGTTTCAACAGTTCTTCTCGGAAAAAAGTATGAAGCCATCTCATTGTCTAGGTGGTAATAAATTGTTGATGAAGAATCCACAAATCATTATAAGGCGATTATCAGTAATGTATACAAATTAATGTGTGTTTCAATGGAAATACGATTGCTGTTTTTCAGTGGTTCCGAGGTGATGGTTGAAATGACGAAATTACTGTAGTCAAGCAGCGACTTAATTTTCATTCCAATCTCTTTGCCCTAATTCCTACCTAATTCTGCAGCGTTTTGAGTTGCCCATTATTCACAGGAAACAGTACGTATTTTGACAGTTCCAGACAGCAGATGGCCCAGAAATGAAGAATTCAAGGTAAAATTCGATTATGTCCGGCAGGCTGGCCGGCTGTTGTCACGATAACTTTCGAATGGTGAAAGATAGCGACTTGTAATTTTCAGGGAAGGTTGCGCATCCAAATTTTGCGATGAGGTTTGTTAAAGGGCATAATCGGCCGAACGGTTTCAGAGTTATACCCATCTGTAGTTTTGTTGTTATTTCCTAAATAACTCAAAAAATACATATCCTATCAAATTGAAACATAGAAATTAGTTTAAGAATATCAACCCTCGAATTTGTGCAGAAGCTCTCAAGGTTCTGAAAAAAAAATACGCGCAAAAGTTCCTGACTTCATGTCAGTTCTCGAACCAATTTTCATTATTAGTGTGGCCTCTATAAATGGTTCTAATTATTGATAATATTTTCGAATAATTAATAAATTTATTCATTTATATTTTATTTATATATGAAATCTTCCAAATAAAGAAGATAGATATTAGAATATACTGAATGTTTCCCATTTTACCTTCTCTCGTGATACGAACATTCCACATGAAACATGAAGTCATTATTTCAAACCATATAAGGAATTCAATTCTGTAGTTTTGGAAATATTGTAGAATTAAAATTTCAAGTTAATAAATATATGTAATCATTAAAGGATACTGTGGGAGGTATACTCATTATTGAACGGTTTTTTTCTAGGTTTTCTCTCCCAAACTCTGAAAAATATCTATAAAATAAAAATTAATTATTTTGTGATTTGCTTCTGCGTAAGATGTGGATTGCTCTAAAACTTTGGTCTCTGCTAGCCCTTCCATCTACAACATCTAGTGGTTAGCTTTCCTAAAGCGTTATTCTCTTTGTATGGCTCCGTATTGCGCATTGCGTGTTAACCTGGGCGTTTTCGCTCCCCAGTGGTCAACTGCATGAGACTCCAATCCGAGTACTTGCTGATTACCACATAGGGGTAAAGAATAAACGTAGAGATCTATAGTTTTTGGGTAGCCACAGCGAGGTGCTTGGTTGATTGAATTCCATGTGTCTAAATTCTACTCACAAGTGATTGCTGGTTTTCTTTAAACCGGTTCCTTCGTAGTATTGATTTCATCAGCGTTGACTTGTGCTCCACTGATGATTCCTAATAAGGATGAAACCGCGGTATGTAGCTATTCAACTTTGATGAAATCATACACACTCTGTGGATTGCTCCAAAACTTTGGTCTCTGCTAGCCCTTCCATCTACAACATCTAGTGGTTAGCTTTCCTAAAGCGTTATTCTCTTTGTATGTAGGTGACAATTTTTGAATTTCACAAAATAACTATCAACAAAATAATTCTAACGATTTTCATTGAGCGTCTGACGCAGGAGTCTGATATAGACTCCGAAACGTTACGATATAGTTGTTTCTCGTTGATGTTGTTTCGTTGTTGTTTGTTAGGCAACATTGTTCAATTGATTGCTTCTGACTAATATCCTATGTTTCTTACGCAGAAGCAAATCACAAAATAATAAATTTTTATTTTATAGATATTTTTCAGAGTTTGGGAGAGAAAACCCAGAAAAAAACCGTTCAATAATAAATATATCTTCGTAAGCATTAGAGGTATTTGCCCCTTTACCAATTCGATCAGAGTAGTTCGACATGAAACCTTACCTTTAAATTTCAAGTCTCTCAGTTCTTCCTTTCGAAAGTTATCCTGTTGATGGCCTTACATAATTCAATTTTAGTACCGATTTATCATCAGTAAGGACAGACCTGCTGAAATAGGACTAAAACTTATTTTTGGTTACATTTTAGGTAGGTGCTACTGGAAAATTTACACTTGATATGCAGCAACAAAATTTATTGAGGACAACAGATAAAGGTTATACGTACTTTCTGCTAAGAAGAATGAAACCTCGTTTTAAATTTTCAACGATTTCCAATGTTTGCGCCAAGATTTTTTAATATCTATAATTCCAAACTTTCAGAGATATATGTCGGACAAACTATTTTAATCGAGCCTGAATTCTTCTCGAATTTTATAAGATTTCAGTAGTTTTGAATTATTTTCGTTCCAAAAAATAAAGTTCGGTAAACAATATGGTCTCCCCGAACATCAACCACAGCCTGGCAACGCCTTCGCATACTTTCAATCAGATTGTTGAAGTAGCCTTGATTAATTTCTCTTCAGAGTTGCGGTAAAAGTCGTCTGAGTTCTTGAAGTGCATGCGGAGGTGGTTGATGAGAATCCAAAGCTCTTTGTAGCTGATCCCAAGCGTAGTCAATGAGATTGAGGTCATCCATAATTCTCGCACGATGAGGAGGCGAATTATAGTACAAAAATAAGAAATTTGTCCCAATGGCAGCATGAAACGAAGGAATAATATTGTCAATGACTTGCTTTATGTAAATCTGCGTTTTCAGGGTAGCATCAAGCACCAACAATTCTGTACGTCCATTGAAACAAATGTCGTAAAAGTAATTGTATACCACTTCTGAACGGATGAACTTCCTGAACAGATCTGATATTTCCGGGCACCTGAGGATGGGCCCATACCAGAATACGCCGACTGTCCGAAAACCGTCCATATCGACTCAGATGTGAACAATACAGACCTCCATTCATCGTTCCAATTCACTTGCTTATTGGCCCATTCCAGTCGAAGACGCATATGGTTTTGAGTTAGTTCCTTCTCGAAAGTCGTCGAGAATGTGGATTAAGTTTTCGAAGTCTTCAACGAACTGTTTCAATTGAAACCAAAACACCAGTAGCGTACAAAGGGTGCTGTTGCATGATTCAACAAGTACTCCAAGGCTCTCTACGGGTAGAAACAGTCAGATACCGATCTTGTTCAGGAGTGGTAGATCCTGGTCGTATACTTCTCGGTCTTTCGGTCAAGTTTCCAGTTTCTCGATATCGATGAACGAACCCAGAAACAACGCTTTCACTAACTTGAACGATATTCGCAACATCTCTCTGGTTACGTCGCGTCTCGATCATACCAATAGCCCAAGTGACTTCCTCCGCACAAAGTTTACACCTAGACATATTTGAAAAATACATTTTCAGATTTTGTATCAAAGTTGATTGTAAGAACGCAAACGACAAGAAGTTGCCTCGAATTGAAGAAGTTATCAAACGAGGAGCAAAAAAGCCATGCAGATATATGAGATTAAATTTTTGATTTCTCATAAATGAACATTTGGTGGACAAGAATTGGCAACTTTTGAAATGATCAATAAATTTCTGAACTTGCTCAATGTTTGTGGAGCAGTATATGGGTGTAAATGTGGAGCAGTATAGGGGTGTCGATGGAGCTGTAGGTGTTCATTATAGACATCATCCGTGATCTTCCAATGTTTTGACCTGTTAAAGATTTTCTGAGGATTCGTTGAGATTTTCCGAGTTTTGAAATATTTTTGTATGAATTCGTAATAACTCCTTATGTAAATAGGATGGTGAAGTTGTTCAGAAGTTACATGTTACGGAAAAATAGGTCTCTTGCATGTATTTTTTTTCCGCTCGAGAGGAAAAACCTTTTGCAGGCTCGCCCTGAGAGGGTACGCTTCTCTCAGGAGTGTGAGACTCCAGTTGTTGATGGGTTACTCACTAAAAAACCTCTCGCACGTTCCATGGATTAGTTGTTCGTCCTTCCCTTACAGCGTCCCTTAACAAAAGAGATGAGCTGCAAGCGATCTTCACAGTTGATGGGACCTGCTGACTCGAAGTAATCCGAGCAACACCGCATTCTGTGTGCCAAATCCTCGGCCAGGGATTTGCAGGCCGGAATAGTCTTCAATTCGGTCACGTAATTCGCTTTCTTTCCTTCTAGGCATTTAATGATTAGTACGACCATCCTGACTGTATGCCTTGGATCCATGATTTTTTTATTATTGGAATCGATTCTTATGTTTATAAGAATACTGAAAATGTTCAACACCGCCGTTAAAAATTTCAATTTTCAACGAGAAAACTATCATTGAAATTTGGTTGCACATAATGTATGTATGTTGAAACGATCGAATCTTGGCGCCTATCCATGACGTATCCCGTCTTATCTACTCTCATTCTCATCTCGTGTCAGTTTCACTTTAACACAACCCTCTATAGAGGGCTTGTTGTCGGCATTGGCTGTAACAAGCAGATGGTACATTTTGATTACGTCAGCTGTTATAGCAACCATGCATTCTACCACTCAGAAGCGATTAGTTTTGACTCGCCGGTCTGAAGCGTTGCACCTCATTGGAATTTGCTTATCGATTTTTGGATTTTCAATACCGAAATATTCACATTTTATAAATTATTAAAGTGGATGATGATCTCGTATTGAAGTAGATCCAGATGAACATAAAAATATAGTATTTCGTGTTACGTGCAAGAGACCTATCCCATGCTCCCATGGACACAGTGATTGAAAAGACCAAAGAGTCACACTGCGTTACCTTAATCTCAAGTGGAAATAGATGAGGATTTCTATAAATTCATTTTATTCTCCCATAAGCTTTTTTATGCATTCCGTCACATGTGAACTCAATCTAAGAGAACCAACAAGAACCAGACCAAGATTCCGGGCTGCGTTCAACACAGGTAGGACCAACCCACCGACCTCAACCTTCACCATGTCTCTTAGTTCTGACACTTCCCGCTCAGGCCCAACGAGCAACAGAACGGACTAATTTGCATTTAACTGAAGAGAATGTTCCAGTGCCACAGTTCTCAATGCCTCAATTTCTCCACTCAACCCAAATGAGAATTCAGCGACATTGTTCCTGTTGAAAGACAAGTACACCTGTGTGTCATCAGCATAATATTGAGATGAACAGTTTCTTAGTGCCTTTGGTAGGCGAGACGAGTATAAAGCATATAATAATGGAGCAGAAACCGAGCCCTGGGAGACTCCTCGAATGAGACCAGCAAAATCGGATGTATGTGAGCCAATCACCACGGCTTGGGACCTACACGAGTCGATGTAGTTCATGCTGTATCGTGTCAAATGCCTTGCTGAAATCCAGCAAGGCTAAAGCTGTTACTTTACCCTCATCAGCGGCCCGAAAAATATCGTCTGTCACATTACTGACATTATTATTATTTCTTTTGGATTTTACTTTCGTATCCTATAATCTGTCAATGAATGCATGTGTTATTATTATACATTTATTGTGGACAAATCTGATAGCTTTATCATCTATCGCGCAATATGAATGATATAAATATATCTAATCATTGGATATCTGTGAGTCTCCGATTAAATTCCATAGATCCTCTTCTGAGCTTTTCAGGTCCAAATGTTTGTAAGGATGGCTGATCCGTGGTTTTGCAAACGTCCTTGGAACCATTTTCCCTATTTGCATCTAAATCAGCATTACTGGAGGGAAATCAAAATTTTATCTCTATTTGACTAATGTCCACATCCTACAACTACATAATTCTTAACCATATTGTCTGAATTTTATCTGAAAATGTGGGAAAGGATTGTGGACAGGAGCTTTGGTGCTCGTGTTCAAACTTTGACAAATCATATCTCCGAAAGTATTGGTAATTATATCAATGGATTATTATCATAGAACTTCATCTTGACATAAATTAAATTCAAACATCATAAAAGAATTTAAATTCAACAAGAGTGCCAAAAATTATTAGTCCAAAACCAACAGACCAATTCTACCCAACAACGAACTTATCCGAGATATTCATTCCTCAAATCTATGATGAACGAGATATTCATTCTTCAAATCCACTCAGAATTTGTTATTATATCAATTGAAACTTCTACTATACGAAATTAATTTGACATGTCATGTCTTTTATAGGAAAATGAGTTGACATGTATGAACATAGATCAAATAATAATTCATAGATATAATAATTATAGCATTCTATAAAAACATAGAAGTACGATTTATTATTGAAATTTTGAAAAATCTTATCTCCGAAAGTATTAGCTTGTTAGAGTTAAGAATGATATCAATGGATCATTATGGTGAAACTGCATCTTGAAAAAAATTCAATTTGCAACGTAAAAAAAAATATTTTTGTTACTCCGAAATCATCTGGACGGATTTGCCCAATAACGAGATATTTTTCTCCCAAATCTATTCTGAAAATTTCAACTGTCTAGCTTATTCCGTTCGAGAGTTATCGTGCCTACGGCCGGCCGGACGGATTCTTGATTAGTGAGTCGTACCAAATCGTTGAAGGCCATTTTCATCAAATAATTCGAAAATTACAGTTATTTGGGCAAATTGATAAGAACTCTGTTCCGAGGAAGAAGAGCGCCAATAATCATGAAGCACGAGCCTAATTACATTTTGAATGGGGGTAGTAATGCAGTAGAGTCGGCAAAACCTACTAAGGAGTGGGGTGGTGGGGAGAATTTGAAGTTCCAGAAAAATCAGCGTTAATATCTCCTCAAATATGACAAAAATTTCTAAGACCAGATTCCGTGCCGGATCCGGTATAGTTGTACCGGATCCAATATAGGATCCGCCGGATTTCCGGTCTGGTTTTGCCGGATTGCCATCTCTACGTGCTCCATATTAGACCAAGGCTAAATGCGCCTCATTTCAACCACCACCATTAGTCAGCCATACGCAAACTAATTGGCAAACTTCAGAACAACTTGATCATCTTCTCTACAGTAGAAAATATTATTGAATCATATATAAATATTTCACCACCTCAAGGAATCCTCAGAAAATCTTGACCAGGTCAAAAAAATAAAATATCACGGACAATGTCTATAATAAACACCTACATATCCATCCAAGGTACGCAATTTACACCCATATATTACAGTCTGGTCAGGAACATGAGAAATATTTGGGGAAAGGTAAGCAAGGTACGTCCTTGTTTCCCCCGTCGTGCTCCACTGTCTTGATATCGCCGCCTCGCAGTTTCAATTAGACCTACCAAACTTCGCAACTACGCTGGTACCAATGCATCTGCGAGCTGTTCCACGGGAGATAAGTTGAGTTCAGTCTGTATATATTAGCGTTTTGACATAGTGATTTATAGCCAGTACAGGTGAAACGATCGCTATTGATACACACATTCGCGTTCTGACATTCGCGTGCCGGTAACGTGAGTTAAGTTGCGTTGTGGGGGGTGAATTGTGCTCCCTCATCTGATCTGTATTCGAATTTTTACTGAGGAGATATTGAACGTTTTATAAGAGGTAGGGAAAGAAAATTTCTTCATTATTTTTTTAGACATGTGTTTTCGTATCTAATTCATGATGTTTACATATCTGAATATTTACTTTCTGTGTACGTCATATCCGAAATATACATTTTAGTGTTATTTCTTAATTGATGCAAAACTTAATTATTGCGATTAAATATCTTTTCGTTACGAATAACTTTGTTGCGAAATCATTATAATTGATTAGTTTCTCAAATTTCAAACCGTCTGTAATATTCGAACATTGAAACGAGAATGATGTCAAACGATTTCATTCACCTTGCTGTTCAAGAATCTGTAGTGAAACTTAGTACAATAAATTTTGTCAGTCAGCTAACTGCCTAACTAATTTCATCATAAAGGGGTGGGAAAATCAACCCCTATTATATTCTGCATCAGAACTTTCTGATGCTTCAATATTTTTCAAATTAAAGAATTGATTCAAGTAGAGACATTGAATACGCTACTTTTTTATTTCTGCACTCTTTTTCCTAACATTATTAATTTGATCACAAAAAAAATAAATATTACTCATTCTGTTTTCACATAAATTCACGTCATAATTTGTTGAAAAAATTAAGTAAGCTGATGTCAATTTTATATGTTAATCAATATCAAGAAAGTTGATTTCAAATAAATTCTTAATGAAAAAAATTTTTTTTGTTGAAATTTGTATAATGTCTAGATTTCCCCAATTTCAAAAGCAATAATTTAGAGGAGAAGAGGCTTAGATCAAAAAATGATATTAAAGAACCCCCTTAATTTCCTTCGGAGTATCACCTCCTAAAATATTTTGCATTAATTTATAAACATCCTGTATATATATATCGCTTTGTAGCGAAATCATTCTGGTTCATTAATTTCTCAAATTTTAATCCATCAGAATAAAATTTGTACTATTGTCTGTAATTTTCGAACTTTGAGACGAGAATGATGTCAAACGATTCCATTCACCTTTGCTGATCAAGAATATGTGATAAAATTTATTAGAATAAATTTGGCAGTCAGCTAACGCTAAACAAATGACAATTTCGGCAGAATTCCAATGGCGAAATTTCATCATAAAGGGGTGGGGAAATCCACCCCTACTTTATTCTGCATCAGAACTTTTTGATGCTTCAATAATATTCAAATTAAATACTTGATTCAAGAAGAGAAATTTGATACGCAACGTTTTTATTTTTTCACTTTTTTTCCTAAAATAATTAATTTGATTACAAAAAAGTGAAATATTACCCTTTCTGTTTTCACATAAACTCACGTCATAATTTGTTGAAATGTATTCATGCTAATTAATATCAAGAGAGTTGATGTCAATTGAAATCTTAATGACAAAAATTTTCATTGTTCAAATTTTCATAATGTTAAGAAGGTTTTCCTCATTTTGAAAGCAATAGCTTGGAAGAGAAGAGGCTTTGATCAAAATATTGTATGAAAGACTCCCCCTTAATTTCCTTCGGAGTATCACCTCCTAAAATATTTTGCATTAATTTATACCTAAACATCCTGTATATATTATATTTTCCTCCTAGATAAGGTAGAATTTAAAATTGTCATAAAGAGTAGATTGCTGATTATCTACTGAAATAGATTATACTGAGACTGTTAGGTCCTAGGATTTTCTCCTGAAATACTGAAGGAAAATTTATTTAACTTGGTAGCCCTGAGCATCCCCTGGAACGATCCCCCAACCTTTTTCATTAATTTTAAAGGGTGAAATTAAAATTGAAAATTCGCCAGAATTAATTAATTTATTGACATAAATATTGGAATAGGCATCATAGTTTTGTCCGATGAGATATAAAATATATGTGTTTGTGGACGCTGGTATGCTGGACCACAATTTCTCAACTCCAATGCTCCAATAACAGTATTTCCTGGTGAGCTGTATTTTGGTATACATACTTATATCTTTATTACGGTGACGATTTATGACGATGTGGGAAAAACATTGATTTCGGCAAAAAAAGTTATTGAAGGTCAAAGGTGAGGAAAATCAGTTTTATTATAAAAATGGGTTCAAGCCCTGTGGACAGGAGCTTTCTGACGCTCTAGTTCAAACAGACAAATTATATCTCCGGAAGTATTGGTTTCTCTGAGTTGGGAATTATATCAATGTATACATATGATAGAGCTGCATCATAAAGGAAATTCAATTCAAATAATAGTTTATTTATCAAGATTAAATGAGCAATCATGAGAATGAGAACTGCACCATGGAAGAAATCGAATTAAATCTGGCCAATTTTGCCCAATAACGAACTTAACCGAGATATTCATCTCCCTAACCTACTCTGAAAATTTCAACTACCTAGCTCATTCCGTTCGAGAGTTATTGTGGAAAAACTTTTTTTAAATTTTCAAAATTTTTTTTTACACTTTGCGGTAATCTGGTCAATACAAAACTTCACATGCGTATAAAGGTCATGATTCTACAATTTGATGCTAAATTTCAGATAGATCGAACGAACTTGTCCGAGATATTTACGCTCCAAAACCACCTTGCAATTTTCAATCCGCTAACTCCTTTCGTTCGAGAGTTATCGTGCCTACGGCCGGTCGGCCAGCCGGACAGAATCAATTTCGCACTCGGATTCTTGATCAGTGAGTCGAACCAAATCGTTTGAGACCATTTTCAGCCAAAAATTCAAAAATTACAGACACTTGGGCAAATTGATAAGCACTCTGTTCCGAGGAACTAGAGCGCCAAAAAAACAAGTTTCGTATGACAATTGCCCAAAACAGGTTTAAAATACCTACAAATAGTAGGTATTCCATAAAACATGTATGAAAGAAGATGAGTAATAACATGAAAGAAGATGCGTAATAAATAAAAAATTACCTTGTAATCGATCAAAAATTTCCTGATCTACGTTCACCAAATTTTCTCCTCTCTCGAACTACAGAATTATGCTTTCAATATTTACGTAATATTTTCAAACATTTTCGGGTGAGGTCCCCGTTGCATCGCTAAAATACGAGTATTTCAATTCCAATATTTTTGAAGTTACAATATTCCCTTCTGTCAAGTTGACATTATGACAATTCATACATAGAATAATTATATCAATGTGTGAAATACGATTTACATTGAAATTTTGAAGAATCATATCTCCGAAAGTATTAGCTTGTTAGAGTTAAAAATGATATGAATGGATTCTTATGATAAAACTTCTTATTAAAAAAAATTTAATTTGGAATTTGTTTCGTAAAAAAAAATTTTTGTTTTGTTACTCCGAAACCATCTGTCCGATTTTGCCCAATAACGAACTTAGCCGAGATATTTATCCCCCACACCTACTCTGAAAATTTCAACTCTCTAGCTCATTCCGTTCGAGAGTTATCGTGCCTACGGCTGGCCGGCCGGCCGGACCGGCCGGACAGAATGAATTTCGACCACGGATTCTTGATCAGTGAGTCGAACCAAATCGTTTAAGACCATTTTCATCGAAATATTCGAAAATTACAGACAATTGGGCAAATTGATAAGCACTCAGTTCCGAGGAACTAGAGCGCCAAAAATGTTATCATCCGACTATCCATGAAAAATGCACAATGCTAATACCACAGATTACCAGATAGTGCATTCGACATTTGGCGGGAAGCACAAAGGTTTGACCTTCAGATTTACTACCGATGAAGACGTAGTAAAATGACAGAGAGAAATGAACTGCGTTCTAGCTCTTTGAAATTCAAAACCAACTTTAACCTCAACTACACCAACTGTCAATTTAATTTATTTCTAGCATTCTAGCACGTACGCTACATACTCAGATATTGTTGGCGAAAGTTTATTTTAGTACTTTAATTTTTGCATGAAGCATTGTACGAATAAGGGAGATCGACCATTTTGCACAAAGTCGTTGCGAGTGAATACCTGATTTTTTTGCGAAGAAAGCACTGTTCAAAACATTTCATTTGACTAATATAGAAAGATTTTTTTCAATAGATGATTTACATCTTAATATCAAGTAAAGAACCACACTTCCAGGTTAAACGTAATAAATAATTATTCACTTATTTGACTCGACCTGAACGACTAACAGCACACAAGTGAAACAAAAAAAAATTAGCTATAGAAATATGTATTGAAAGATCATAAATAGTTTGTAGCTTCCACTCTTCATCCCTTGAATAGGACGATTTCATTAATTATGACAAATATATCACACTTTCAGGATCGTTAAGTATCAGAAGTGCAGGAAAAAATTCCGTTGACACACTAGTTTTCGAGCTCGACTGCATCTTGAACCTCTTCATTACACTTTATAAAATTGATCAAATTAATCCCACTTGAGTAACAAATTTTCGAACATAAGCTTAGTATTTTAGCTAACCTTTACGTTTGTTGTTATAAATTTATGAATGAACGTCGTTCTGCCTCTACCATAGTTGCGATTGGCCGAGAGGTCACGTAATCATATATCTGCGATTTTATTGGCACCCCCAAATAGTTAGGAGCTAGGAACTATTTGGGGGTGCCGAGAATTCCATGGTCAACATTACGCGTCAGCTGAGTTCATTCATAAATACTGGGAGTGGCGCATCTGGTTAATCTGTGCTAATACATTACGAATATGCACTCTTTTCCGCACCACCTCCTCGGAGGAAACCATGCAAAAAAACGAGGAGGTGTTGCGGAAACGAGTGCATATTCGTGATGTAGATGCATTGTAGAGTGCATCCCAAATTCGCTGTCCCCTAAGGGTATTTCTGCAACCGTTGGAGATATAAAAGTTCAAGTTAGAAACTTATTAGCTACTTTTTCATGACAAATTCAAAGGTGCTTACAGTTTTTTGATGCATGTTAAACTTTGAAACTTACAGGGTGAAATTATTGCGTTTTCGGGGATATCTCGATAACCCCTTATGACATTTTCAAGATGAAAACTGTTTTTGGCGCTCTAGTTCCTCGGAACTGAATGCTTATCAATTTGGCCAAATGTCTGTAATTTTCGAATTTTTGGCTGAAAATGGTCTCAAACGATTTGTTTCGACTCACTGATCAAGAATCCGAGGTCGAAATCGATTCGGTCCGGCTGGTCGTCCGGCCGTAGGCACGATAACTCTCGAACGAAAGGAGTAAGAGGATTGAAATTTGCAAGGTGGGTTTGGAGCGTAAATATCTCGGACAAGTTCGTTAATGAGCGAAATCCAGTAAGCGGTTTCGGAGTTATCGCCGATGTTAGTAAAACACATTTTTTATGAATATTTCCGAAACCGATCACTCGATCTATCTGAAATTTAGCATCAAATTGTAGAATCATGACCTTCATACGCATGTGAAGTTTTGTATTGACCAGATTACCGCAAAGTGTAAAAAAAAATCTCGAGCGGAATGAGCTAGGCAGTTGAAATTTTCAGAGTAGGTTAGGGAGATAAATATCTCGGTTAAGTTCGTTATTGGGCAAAATAGGCCAGAAGGTTTCGGAGTAACGAAAAAAAATATTTTTTTTTAAGCAACAAATTTCAAATTCAATTTTTATTTAAGTTGCAGTTTCACCATTAAAATCCATCGATATCATTTTCACCTCCAACAAGCTAATACTTTCGGAGATATGATTTTTCTAAATTTCAATAATGAATCGTACTTCTATGTTTTCACAGAATGCTATAATTATTCTATCTAAGCTTTATTATATGATCTGTGTTCATACTCGTACATTTCATCCTGTTCTATAAGAGAGAGTCAAATTCATTTCAGCTCTTTTAATTTGATTTCTTCCATGGTGCAGTTCTCATTCTCAGATTGCTCATTTAATCTTGATAAATAAACTATTATTTGAATTGAATTTCCTTTATGATGCAGTTCTATCAAAAGAATACATTGATATAATTCCCAACTCTGAGAAACCAATACTTTCGGAGATATAATTTGTCTGTTTGAACTAGAGCGCCAGAAAGCTCCTGTTCACAGGGCTTGAACCCATTTTTTTGAAAGATATTTTTACGTAAAATTCATTGGCCTACAGCAAAAAAATTGTCTGACTGATTGTTTTGACTAATAAATAAAACTTATGGTTTTTTTGATGGGACTCCATATATTTTATATAACCATTAAATTGCATATTTTTTAATGATTGTAATAATATAAAACACTTGGTAACAATAAATATAATTTTCATAATTAAAATTCGAATTTTATACTTAAATTCATTTTTCAACTACAAGAAATAAACAACAACAAGAATAACACTAATAATTCTATCAGATCCTTAACAACAGATATTGTGACCTAAACATTCAAAGAAATGTTCGAAATTTTATCCATGGATGGGGCACCTGCTCATAATGCTGTTATTGTGTGTGAGTTTTTGGAGCAGACTTTTAGTCCGAGATATATAGGTACATATGGTCCGGTTCGTTGGCCACCTCTTTCTCCTGACTTGTCAGTATTTGACTTTTTTTCTGTGGGCATTTTTAAAAGGTAAAATATACCAGCAAAGCTATAACACGGTGAATGAGTTACGGCACGGTATAGCGCAAGTATTTCGCCAAATTAGAGCTTTGCATATGCTAAATGTCATAAATCATTCAAGAAGAAGGTGCAAATTAAGTTAAGAACATAATGGACAAAATTTCGAACCATTTCTTTGAATGTTTAGGTACATCATATGTTGTTAAGGATTGTTAGAATTATTATTCTTGTTATTGTTCTTGTTTATTTCTAGCAGTTGAAATAAAATAAATTTAAGTGTAAAATCAAATTTTAATTATGAAAATTATTTTTAGATACCAAGTGAAGATACTACTTCAATCAGAAAAAAATATGCAATTTAATGGTGAAAAAAAGTATAGGTTGTCTCATTAAAAAAACTATAAGTTTGAGTTATAACTCTAAAATGATAGCCCAGAAAAATTTTTTAGTGTGCCAATGAATTCTATGTAAAAATATCTATCAAAGACAGTTTTGATCTTGAAAATATCATAAGAGGTTATCGAGATACACAGTATCCCCGAAAACGCAATAATTTCAAAATCACCCTGCAAGTTTCAAAGTTTAACATGCATCAAAAAACTGGAAGCACCTTTGAATTTGTCATGAAAAAGTAGCTAATAAGTTTCTAACTTAAACTTTTATATCTCCAACGGTTGCAGAAATACCCTTATGGGACTTCCAAATTTTAACATTTATATTAAATAAGAGTGCCAATGCAATGCACTGACTTCACGTCAGTGCTTGAACCAATTTTTTTTTGGGGTACGATTCTCACAAAATTTAACACACGTCTTTATTCCGATATTCTTCTAGTTACCAAGCTTCAATTCCAACATACGCGCACAAATGAAAAGAGGAGAAAAAACGAGCAAATTAAAAATAATACATAACCTTTCAAAAGTCCCCTCTCATAAATATACTCCTCTGTAGCCGCATGGATCTCTTCAAGAAGAATCGCCTCCGCTAGTTTTCAATATTCCTTCAGATGTTTGAAGACCGCAACAGGAACGAAATGTAGGGCTATCATCTCCCATAGCAACTACTATGTTCGATTCGACCCGAAAGTTTATAAATTTAATGTTATCATCTTTTTTATAAGTCATCGTGGCATTCATGGTTTTGAAGGTTCTCGCAAAATTTCAGCGGTCAGACAACTGCTTCCTGATAAAATATATTTCATCCATCCAACTACTGAACCCACACAAGGCTACTCGGATCTCCCACAATACAATAGATCCGATCGTGTTCAAAGTTAGTAGTAGAGTTAGGATTTCAAGGCTTTCGCAAAATTTCAGCCAGGTCGGATGAATAGTTTCTGATGTATATAATTTATTCAACGATTTCCAATGATTTTTTAAAAATTTTCATTTGATACGATTCTCACGAAATATTGCTAGAATTTACGCGTTGGCATTCTACAACTAATAACCATGTTTGAATTGGATCAGTTTTATATTTTTCGAGTTATTGAGGAAATAAAAACTAAATTTCAGATGGGTATAACTCCAAAACCGTTCGGCCGTTTATGCTTATAAATGAATTCAAAAGATTTGAAGACTCAAAAATTTGAAGTCGCTATCTCTTTCCGTTCTCAGGTTATCGTGACATAAAAAATATGTTTTAATACTTTTTTTAAATTTTCTAGTGCTACGATTCTCACAAAATTTCACAAACGTGCTAAGGATTATATTCTACAACTATTCAGCAAGTTTCAATTCGATCGGATTTATATTGGTCGAAAACAAAATCATTTTTCGGAAAGCATTGGGCCAATTATGCCCATTAACGAACTTGTCCGTCGTATTGGAATGCGCCACCTACCCTGGAAATTTCAAGTCGCTACTCTTTCCGTTCTCAAATTATCGTGGCAACGGCCTGCCGGACAGAATCAAATTTGACCTCGAATTCTTCATCTGGGAGACGAACCCAATCGCGTAAGACCATTTTCGGCGAAAAATTCGAAAATTTCAGACATTTGGGCAAAATGATAACGCGAGGTTCCCCAGAACATACGCCAAAAAATTAAAATTTTTCTTCAAAAGTTATATATTTCAGAAAAAAGTAATCTATCAGATTCCGCTGCAATTCCTCACAAACCATCTGCAGAATTTTATTTTTTTAATATTTTCAATAATGCAGATCCGATCGAATTGAAATTTATTACCTATTCGGTTGAAAAATGACGGGCAAAAGACTGTTTATCGTGAGGATGTGTGAGGCGTATATAGACAAAAAATCATACACTTAAAAGCTCCTGGCTCCGCACCAGTGCTTCTTAAGAATTATTCAATTAAAAAAAGGATAAATAATAAAAATTGGTTCAAGCACTGACGTGAAGTCAGAAGCTTTTGCGCGTATGTTCTATTGTCCATTCTTCTGTATTGGACACCCTTAATCGAATTTACCATGGTAAATTATGTTGTCCATTCCCCTATATTGGACTTAATTCGAATTTACCATGGTAAATTCGAATTAAGTGTCCAATACAGGAGAAGAATGGACAGGAGAACATACGCGCAAAATCTTCTGACTTCACGTCAGTGCTTGAACCAAATTTTTTTTTTCGTAATTTTTTTGAAATTTTCCAGGGGTACGGTTCTTAAAATTTTGTTTTTCGTCATTTTTTTTCAAATTTTTCCAAATTTTCTAGGTTCTTATAAAATTTTTAACACGTTTTTATGTTGATTTTCTACTACTAGTTACCAAGCTTCAATTCGATCGAATATTTATTTTTTGAGTTATCAAGGAAATAATATTCCAGGTGGGTATAACTCCAAAACCATTAGACCGATTATGCCCAAAAACGAACTCAACTCTCCCATTCGGATACGCAACCTACCCTGAAAATTGCAAGTCCCTATCTCCTTTCGTTCGAAAGTTATCGAGGCAACAGTCACCCATCTACTGAACTCACACAAGGCTGCTCGAATCTCCAACAATGTTTAACCGATCGTGTTAAAACTTGAAAGTTGGCAGTAAAGTTAGGTTCTGAAGGCACTTGCAAAATTTCGGCAATTTCAGAAGAATAGTTACTGATAAATAGAATTTTTTTTTCAATGTTCAAT
The DNA here is from genome assembly GCA_937662695.2 of Halyzia sedecimguttata. Classification (NCBI taxonomy): domain Eukaryota; kingdom Metazoa; phylum Arthropoda; class Insecta; order Coleoptera; family Coccinellidae; genus Halyzia; species Halyzia sedecimguttata. The sequence continues at coordinate 63,313,087 of OW569415.2, read as the reverse complement.
GATTTTTTAGAAATTTCCTACAAATACTATACTCACGAAATTTTGCAAGAATTTTCGCGTTGGCATTCTACAACTAATAACCATGTTTGAATTCAATCGGTTCAGTATTTTTCGAGTTAATGAGGAACAAAAAACAACCAAATTTCAGATGGCTATAACTCTAAAACCGTTCGGCCGATTATGCTCATAAACAAAATTAAATGTCGCATTGAGATGCACAACCTAACCTGAAATATTCAAGCCGCTATCTCTTTCCGTTCCCAGGGTATCGTGACAACAAAAATATTTTTTAATAATTTTCTAGCGATACGATTCTCACAAAATTTCACAAACGTGCTTAGGTTTATATTCTACAACTATTCACCAAGTTTCAATTCGATCGGATCTATATTTGTTGAAAACAAAATTATTACTCGGAAACCATTGGGCCCATTAACGTACTTTTCCGTCGTATTGAGATGCGCCACCTATTCTGAAAATTTCAAGTCGCTAGCTCTTTCCGTTCTCAAGTTATCGTGGCAACGGCCGAACGGCCGTCCGGACAGAATCAAATTTGACCTCGAACTCTTCATTGGGGAGTCCAGATCGTTTGAGACCATTTTCGTGAAAAAATTCGAAAGTTACAGACATTTGGGCAAATTGATAACGCGATGTTCCCCAGAACATACGCGCAAAAAGTAATAATTAGAAGAAAATATTAAATAAAAATGTTTATATAATTTTACGCGCTTGTTCCTTTTTGTGCGTATGTTCTGGGGAACATACGCGTTATAGTTTTGCCCAAATGTCTGTAACTTTCGAATTTTTTGAAAAAAATGGTCTCAAACGATTAAGTTCGACTCCCCAATGAAGAATTCGAGGTCAAATTTGATTCTGTCCGGCCGGCCGTCCGGCCGGCCGTTGCCACGATAACTTGAGAACGAAAAGAGCTAGCAACTTGAAATTTTCAGGGTAGGTGGCGCATCCCAATACGACGGACAAGTTCGTTAACGGGCATAATCGGCCCAGTGGTTTCCGAGTAATAATTTTGTTTTCAACCAATATGAATCCGATCAAATTGAAACTTGGTGGGTAGTTGTAGAATATGACCCTGAGCACGTTCGTGAAATTTTGTGCGAATCGTATGGCTAGAAAATTTTTAAAAAATTATTAAAAAATATTTTTGTTGTCACGATAACTTGCGAACGGAATGAGATAGCGGCTTGAAATTTCCAGGTTAGGATGTGCACCAGAACTCAACATTTCAGTTCAATTATGAGCATAATCGGCCAAACGGTTTTAGAGTTATAGCAATCTGAAATTTTCTGAAATTTGGTGGTTTTTTGTTCCTCATTAACTCGAAAAATACTGAACCGATGGAATTCAAACATTGTTATTAGTTGTAGAATGCCAACGCGAAAATGTTTGCAAAATTTGGTGAGGATAGCATTTGTAGAAAATTTTTAATAAATCATTAAAAATAAAAAAAAAAATTCTATATATCAGTAACTATTCGTTTGAAATTCATGAAATTTTGCAAGAGCCTTCATAACCTAACTCTACTGCCAAGTTTCAAGTTTTAATACGATCGGTTAAATATTGTTGGAGATTCGAGCATTCTTGTGCGAGTTGAGTAGTACCGATTTGGTGTAGCGTAAGGCTCCGAAGAAACGATCCCTCGACCCGGACTTTTGTCGTCGAGTCGAAGAAGACGAATCGATTTGTGTTTTTCCCAAATTTCGTTCTTCTAGGTTGAGCCTAAATATACTAATTCAATACAAGTTTCGGAGGTTTTGAGTCCGACGATTTTCCATTCAAAAAGTCAATCCGAGAAACGTCAGAATTAATTCGAGAGACGGGGTCGGAAATTTTCGAAAGCGAAACTGACGATTTAGGCCTTTTTGGGGCGTGAAACTTGAATTCATCATGGTGAATTCGATTAAGAAGAGAGTGTCCAATAAAGGAGAATAGACAATAGAATTCATCATGGTAAATTCGATTAAGAAGAGTGTCCAATACAGGAGAATGGACAATAGAACATACGCGCAGAAGCTTCTGACTTCACGTCAGTGCTTGAACCAATTTTTTATTATTACTTACTAGTTATTCGTCGTCGGAATCTTCAGTTTCTCTGTCATTCACAGTTGCTAACAAAGCATCAACTGGACTCATTTACATATTGAAATCTACATTTTCAATATTTGATTCCGCCTTCAACGATGACTGACCACGGCAAGGTCCATAAACTTTAGAGCATCTCTATCCAATATTTAACATTCACATTCACCGCCACAAGCTCTCTGCCCATACATTTGTTTTTTTTTTCTGACTATAAAATTGGTGAAGAAAGTTTCTCACCGGTTTTATATGTTTCTTTGGAGTTCTCAATCCGAATCTGAAGTTGTCCACCAAGTTCTATTTTCATTTATTTGCCTATAACCTGAAAAATGAACGTTCCTGCTTGAAGGCCTTTATATACAAAACTAATGTAGACTAAATTTCCTATAAAATTCAAAATCTAAAGTTGAAATTGGATCAAGCTGTTGGACAGTTTGTTGGCTCCGAATATGAACGAATGTTGGTCCTTCGCAGGAGCTGACGGAAACTCTTGCTTCCATCCTATCTACACGCGTTTTATCGATAAAGAATATATAAGAAATTAAATAACGTTAAATTTCTCACAAAATGCTGTACAAATCGAGATTTTTGGACTGATAAGGTCGGGCTGTCCGGCTCAAAGAAAATCGACCCCATTTTTTCAAGCCCCTCAAACGTCCCTTGAATCGAACATGTGTTGTGTTGTTGGTAGTTGTCTATCCTAACTCTTCTAGAAACATGAATTATCTTCTAGAATACTCAAGCACAAATTTTTCAATTTCCCCGAGAATTGTCTTTATGTAACTTTACTCCAAAATTGGGGCAAAGGTTTGCAATGGGAACCTATTCCACACTATTATCTGCGAAGTTGGATTAGCAAAATGTTGCAATTTAACATGGTAAATTATTTTTTTCAGAAACATACTCTGGTGAATATACAAGCAGCCCATGACATGACAATCTAGGCTAATCACATAATAAATTCATGTTATTCAGTCTTTCTTTGCCAGACAAGGTAGCGATATGAACAAACACTAATGATACCTGAATTGAGTCACAATTGTTCGTAAATGCGAAAAAAATAGCGTAGGTATTCATTAAGCTCCATAAATCCTATACCCCAAGGGGACTGCGAAGTTTTACCCCATCTTGACTAATTTTGATTAGACAACAAGGCTGCCATACTACAGTATGGCATACCACAGTATGGAATCATTTCTCCGTATGTATTAGTTTCTCAGAGATAGAAATTATATCAATGGATTCTTTTGAAAGAACTGCTTCATGAAAGAAATTAAATTCAAAAATTGTGATTTAAAAAAAAACAAGATTGCCTAAAATTATCAATCCCATCCACCAGACTGATTTTACCCAATAACGAACTTCTCCGATATGTTAACATCTCAAACTGAAACTTAGCCAATATTCCAGTTTTGTTTTTACTGGAGATATTGTGAAACCAATTTGATTAACTTACCAAAGTATATATTTTTATCATCATATGGATTATCCAAGGGCATTATATCATCACCCAAAAATTAGAATATCCCATTACCCTCATAATGCTACGATATCTGAGGTGTTGTTGTCTAGAACAGGAGGTGTTTCATATCAAGAATTTTGAATAGAACTAGGAATGAATATCACATGTCTCTTATCTGTTGATAAGATGACATATATGAATACAGATCATTCATAAATATATTCATAGATACAAATAGCGACGTTAATTTTTTTTAATATTTAAATTTTGAAAAATCATATCTCCAAAAGTATTAGAAATGGATTCTTATGACAAAACTGCATCTTGAAAAAAATCAAATTTGAAATGTCTATTGTAAAAAAAATTCATAACGAACTTAACCAAGATATTTATCTCCCAAATCTTTTGAAAATTTTAAACTGTCTAGCTCATTCCGTTCGAGAGTTATCGTGGCAAAGGCCAGAATCGATTTTGACCACGGATAATTGATCAGTGAATGGAACCAAATCGTTTAAGACCATTTTCATCGAAACATTTGAAAATTATAGACATTTGGGTAAGCACTTTGTTCCGAGGGAGAAAAACGCCAAAAATGATCACCAGCATTCCATAACCACGAATTTGCAAAATAATCATCTGGGAATCACTGTGCTGAAAGTTATGATTGTTCAGGAACAAAGCACATTCAATTGATTGAGAACAATACCACCGCGGATACATGAAACGGAAAAATCCCTTTCCAATGGAATAGCGATCTGGAGAGCAAATCAGCATATTAAACTAAAAATTTGTGTATGCATATGAAAATTTGTGTATATACAGAGCGTTTGGTGATTCGACGTGATTCTGTAACGGAGTTATACTAGACATTATTTGCAACGATTTGAGTCCTGTGAAGGATGGTTCAAAAGTCTATGGTTATTGAGATATATTGATATTTCGACTTTCTGAAAGTTTTTCGACTTACCATCGTAAACAATTTATTTTGTTGAAACCACTCAACACTGACAATAGAAGAAAGGTTTTTGAACTGATGAGATAAGGATCATTTCCAGAAAAAAACATTCTCCAAAAATTCGAATAACCTGCAAAAAAGGAGTCTCAAGTGGCATCATTAGTTTTTCTCATTAAATGTTTATGAAACAATTGCGTATTTCTCGAAAAAATCAGAACATTTCCAAGAAGATATAAAATCGATTGACTTTCGGACCATGTTTCACTCCAATTCGTTGCAAATGACGTCAAGTATATCCCCTTTGAGGGATCATGTCGAATTACCAAACACTCTGTATAATCAGCTATTCACTTTAATCACCGTGAGATAAAAGGAGGTTTTTCCGAAAAAATATATGATCCCAATATCTAGGAAAACGATTCATTCATGCTATGAATTTACTGTACCTATTATAAATTTATCTTGGTTCTCTGACAAATATCCATAGATAACATATCTTTTACTGATTCGTAAAATCGGATTGCAAATCTACAGATTTAAACGTATTTGCGTATCAATGCGTATGTAGACGAGTATAAAAAATTGGTTCAAGCACTGACGTGAAGTCAGAAGCTTTTGCGCGTATGTTCTATTGTCCATTCTTCTGTATTGGACACGAATTTACCATGGTAAATTCGATTAAGGGTGTCCAATACAGAAGAATGGACAATAGAACATACGCGCAAAAGCTTCTGACTTCACGTCAGTGCTTGAACCAGTTTTTTTTTCGTGATTATTTTAAATTTTCTAATAGTACGGCTCTTAAAATTTTTTTTTTCGTAATTTTTTTCAAATTTTCTAGGGGTATGGTTCCTACAAAATTTTAAACAGGTCTTTATGTTGATTTTCTACTACTAGTTACCAAGCTTCAATTCGATCGAATATTTATTTTTTGAGTTATCAAGGAAATAATATTCCAGGTGGGTATAACTCGGAAACCGTTAGATCGATTATGCCCAAAAACAAACTCAACTGTCCCTTTCGGATACGCAACCTACCCTGAAAACTGCAAGTCCATATCTGCTTTCGTTCGAAAGTTATCGAGGCAACGGTCACCCACCTACTGAACTCACACAAGAATGCTCGAATCTCCAACAATATTTAACCGATCGTATTAAAACTAGAAACTTGACGGTAGAGTTGGGTTATGAAGGCTCTTGCATAATTTCAGCAATTTCAAACGAATAGTTACTGATATATAAAATTTTTTTTTTTATTTTCAATGATTTATTAAAAATTTTCTACAAATGCTATCCTCACCAAATTTTGCAAACATTTCCGCGTTGGCATTCTACAACTAATAACCATGTTTGAATTCAATCGGTTCAGTATTTTTCGAGTTAATGAGGAACAAAAAACCACCAAATTTCAGAAAATTTCAGATGGCTATAACTCTAAAACCGTTTGGCTGATTATGCTCATAAACAAACTAAAATGTCGCGTTCTGGTGCACATCCGATCCTGAAAACTTCATGCCGCTATCTCATTCCGTTCTCAAGTTATCGTGACAACAAAAATATTTTTTAATAATTTTTTTTAAATTTTTTAGCTATACGATTCGCATAAAATTTCACGAACGTGCTTAGGTTCATATTCTACAACTAGTCACCAAGTTTCAATTCGATCGGATTTATATTGGTTGAAAACAAAATTATTACTCGGAAACCACTGGACCGATTATGCCCATTAACGAACTTGTCCGTCGTATTGGGATGCGCCACCCACCCTGAAAATTTCAAGTCGTTAGCTCTCTTCTTTCTCAAGTTATCGTGGCAACGGCCGGCCGGACGGCCGGCCGGACAGAATCAAATTTGACCTCGAATTCTTCATTGGGGAGTCGGACTAAATCGTTTGAGACCATTTTCGTCACAAAATTCGAAAGTTACAGACATTTGGGCAAAACTATAACGCGATGTTCCCCAGAACATACGCGCAAAAACAATAACCTAAATATAGTATCCATTTGACATTTTCATATAGGAATTTCCTATCACCTGTAATCGTAGATTTCAGATTGTGTAAAGAGTTATCAATCAGTGAAATCTATTTATCGATCGAATAACAATGCCACAAATATCTAGTCATAGACATCATCTACACAATCAAATCTTGAAGTAATACAATCAGCAGAATTAGGTGCATTTAATTGCAGGAAATAATACTTAATGCCATATAAAATGTATTGTACGAAAATATTCAACATTTTCTCTACAATGAAACAAAGCTCTTATTAGTATATAACGAAGATAATGAAACAGGTTTGTTCTACCAAATAGAAAAATCTCGAAAGTTGTCTGTCATTGAAAATTATAGCACTGGATTAGCGATCACAAAAAATGCCTGTTGAAGGGTATTCAGGATATTCAGAGTTACCGATAAGTCGATATAAACACCTTTCAAAAATCTTTAAAGGTTCGAATAGTATATTTAATTCACTGAAGAGATAACAAATTAAATTTTCGTCTCTGTCGCGCTATCATTCCGTCCGAATGTCTGAATTTTTGCGCGCATGTTCTAGGGAACAGCGTGCTATCATTTTGCCAAACGTCTGTAATATTCTTATTTTTTACCGAACATGGTCTCATACGATTAGGTTCAACTCACTGGTGAAAAGTGGAAAGCCCTGACGACAAGGCATTTGTCGCTCTAGTTCAAACTTTGACAAATCATATCTGCTAAAGTATTGGTTTCTCAGAGTAAGAAATGATATGGCCTATCCGAGATATTCATTCCTCGAATCTGCTCGGAAAATTATATTACATAATATATCAATTGAAACTATTGGAACTAATATTCCAGTTTTGCTTTTACTGGAGATACTCTGAAGACAATTTGATTAACTTACCAAAGTATATATTTCCATCATCATATGGATTATCCAAGGGCATATTATAACCCAAAAATTATAATATCCTTTAATACTTATAATTCTACGATAGCTGAGGTTATTTCACTGGTCATTTTGCATTGAATTATACTTTGCTTTCTAGAACAGGAGGTGTTTTATATTAAGAATTTCGAATAGAATTAGAAATAAATATGACATGTCTCTTATCTGTAGATAAGATGATGTATGAACACAGATCATTCATATATATATTCATAGAAACAAATAAGGGCGTAAGTTTTCGATTACAACATTCTGTGAAATCAAAGAATCACGATTTAATATTGAAATTTCGAAAAATCATATCTCCGAAATAATTGAATTGTTAGAGTTGAAAATAATATCATTGGATTCTTATGATGAAACTGCATCTAAAAAAAATTTAATTTGAAACTTCTAATGTAAAAAACCTTTATTTCCTCCGAAACCATTTGGCCGATTCGGCCCTATAACGCCTAGTAACCGATATATTTATCTACCAAACCTACTCCGAAAATTTCAACTGTCTAGTTTATTCCGTTCGAGAGTTATCGTGGCAACGACCGGCTGGACATAATCGATTTTGACCACAGATTCTTGATCAGTGAGTCGAACCAAATCGTTTACCATTTTACTATTTTAATCAAAAAATTCGAAAATTACAAACTTGTGGGCAAATTGATAAGCACTCATAATCCGAGGAAAAAGGCGCCAAAAATTGGAGGTTAAAATCGATTCTGTCCGGCGGGCCATCCATTGCTACGGTGACTTGCCACCGGAAAGAGACAGCGACTTGAAATATTCAGGGTAGGTTGCACATCCGAATAAGACGGTTCATATCTCTTGATGGCCATAATCGGTCAAATGGTTTCGGAGTTATACCCATCTGAAATATTGTTTCCTTGATAACTCAAAAAATATATGTATCCAATTGAATTGAAACTGGTAGCTAGTTGTAGAATGCTGACGGGCAAATTTTCGCAGAATTTCGTGAGGATCGTATCACTAGCAAAAAAATTGTTTTTGTTAAAAAAAATATATTTCGTATTCATTGAAATTCCACACAAACCTTCCAGTCACTATTTTACGATCGGGCACTACAAATTTTTTTTAAATTTTCCAGTCATGCGACGTTGAAATCTGAGAAGGTTCGGGGCATAAATATCTCGGTTAAATTCGAAAGGGGAGAGAAGGCGACTTGAAATTTTCAATGTATGTTGAGGATCCGAATATGGCGGTTAAGTTCATTAATGGGAATGATCAACCAAACGGTTTCGGGGTTGAAATTTAATTTTCGAACAATACAGGTTCGATTAAATTAAAACTTGTACCTCGTTGTAAAAGGCCTGCGCGAAATTTCGACATGATCGTATTACTAGAAAATTTTAGAAAAAAAATAGTAAACATTTTTCTGCATCTAGAAACTATCCGTTCGATATCGCTGAAATTCTGCGAGATCCTTTAAAATTCAAATTTGGACACGATTGCATCCATATTGTTGGAGATATTGAAAACATACTGGAAGCCAAGCAGCCTTGGGCAAGTTCAGTAGCTGGATGGGTGAACGTTGCCACGATACATTTCCAATAAAACTACAAAGCAGCTTGCAATTTTCAGTGTTGGCTGCCCATCCCAAATTCGACAGTTGAGTTCCTTAATGGGCATAGTCGGCCAAACGGTTACGGGTTTATACTTATATGAAATTTTCCTGTTATTGCCTCAATAACTCAAAGAATACGTCCGATCCAATTTTAACCTGGCAACTACATTCAGAATACTCACGGACTAATTTTTGCGGAATGTTGTGAGGATCGTATCACTAGAAAAAAAATTAAATTTTTCTTCAAAAATAAAATTGAAATTTTCTTCAACAATTTCACATTTCAGAAACTATTTGTCAGATTTCACTGAAATTCCGCACATGTAAGACGAATATCATTTTCCCAATATTTAGAAAAAAAAATTGTTTCAAGCCCTGTGGACAGGAGCTTTCTGGCGCTCTTGTTCGAACAGACCAGTTATATCACCGAAAGTATTGGTTTCTCAGGGTTGAGAATTATATCAATGTATTCTCATGATAGAACTGCATCATAAAGGAAATTCAATTCCAATAATAGTTTATTTATCAAGATTAAATGAGCAATATGAGAATGAGAACTGACCCATGGAAGAAATCAAATTAAAATAGCTGAAATGAATTTGACTCTCTCTTATAGAACAGGATGACATGTACGAGTATGAACACAGATTATATAATAAATCATAGATAGAATAATTATAGCATTCTGTGAAAACATAGTAGTACGATTCATTATTGAAATTTCGAGAAATCATATCTCCGAAAGTATTAGCTTGTTGGAGTTGAAATTGATATCATATCATGGATTTTTATGGTGAAACTGCATCCTAGAAAAAATTTATTTTGAAATTCGTAAGTTAAAATAGCGAACTCAACGTAGATATTTATATCCCTAACCTACTCTGAATATTTCAACTGCCTAGAGCATTCCGTTCGAGAGTTATTGTAGAAAAAAAATTTGAAAATTTTCAAAATTTTTTTTTGACACTTTACGGTAACCCGATCAATACAAAACTTCACATGCGTCCAAAAGTTATGATTCTACATTTAAATTTCAGATAGATCGAGTGATCGGTTTCGGAAATATTCATAAAAAATATTTTTATGGTCATAACTTCGAAACTGCTTGATGGATTTCGCCCGTTAACGAACTCGTCCGAGATATTTACGCTCCAAACTTACCCTGCAAATTTCAATCCTCCAACTCCTTTCGTTCGAGAGTTATCGTGTTAACGGCCGGCCGGACAGAATCGATTTCGAACACGGATTCTTGATTAGTGAGTGGAACCAAATCGTTTGAGACCATTTTCAGCCTTAAATTCGAAAATTACAACATTTGGGCAAATTGATAAGCACTCTGTTCCGTGGAACAAGAGCGCCAAAAATACGATCGAATTGAAATCTAGTATTCGATTGAAAAAAAAGGCTTGAAGGTTCAAGTATTTCGTAAGGGTGTGTGAGGCGTGAATAGACAAAAGAACATGCGCGCAAAAGCTCCTGACTTCACGTCAGTGCTTTTTAAGAAAAATTCCAAAAATATTTGGGTAAAAAGATAGCATGCGGTTGTTGGGAAACCAAGCGCGCAAAAATAGTTTTCATCACGTTTCCTCATACACGTTTTTATTGCTCGCGAACACTGGATTGTAGTATGGTGCAGAAGAAAATTTGATACGCATATTTTCCCAATTTTGTATGAACGATGTGATTAGTTTAATTAATAGTATCTTCTAATAATACTTCTAATAAGTAATAAGAATGGGCTCCTATTCAAACACGAATGCGAAATCGTTCCTTCGTCGCTTGTTTTCGAACGCATGAGTGTTGGAATTGCCTTCTGAAACGAGTTTAAGACCATATTTTCTATATTTCAGGCAACTTTGGTAAAATACTGTTGAAATGTAATGAAAAATTCGGATTATACATCATAGTGACTTTTGTATTGTATCTTGGCAGTTGGTGTGACAGTTACGAAAATTGACAGATTACAGAATTTGAATTTGAATCGTACGTAGGGCATAGACAGCAGATTGAAATAGTTTTCGCTATTTCAGTATCGTAATGAGACCATCCCAGCACTGAAAACAGTTCTGGAACTCATTCCCGCATTGTTTCTAGTTATATTTTTCGTTTTGTGGTAGGCAGCACTGACATTCGATCATATATCAAATTTCAACACACGTCAATTGACAATACAATATAATCTGGATATAGTTAAATAAATGTTGAGGAAAAGCTTTATTTTCATTAAAAAATATGGTACTAGAGATTTCCTTCTTGCTAATTTTGAATCATTGATGCTATTAGGAAACTGTTTTAAATCTGATCTCCATGCCTACGTATGTTTCAAATTGAAATTCCGTAATCTGTCAACTTTCGTAACAGTCACACCAACTGCCAAGATACAATACAAAAGTCACTAGGATGTATAATCCGAATTTTTCATTAAATTTCAACAGTATTTTACAAAACTTGCCTGAAATAAAGAAATACTCGTTGCAGAAGGCAATTCCAACACTCATGCGTTCGAATACTCGCTCCTTCGTCGCTCGTTTTCGAATTTTGCATTCGTGTTTTAATAGCAGCCCATTCTGCAACTTGTTTTAGAATATACTATTCTAATAGCATGAATGATTCACTATTAGCAAGAAGGAAATCTCTAGTACCTTAGTTTTGGCGCTCTTGTTCCTCAGAACAGAGTGCTTATCAATTTGCCCAAATGTCTGTAATTTTCGAATTTTTTGATCAAAATGGTCTTAAAGGATTTGCTTCGACTCACTGATCAAGAATCCGTGTTCAAAATCGATTCTGTCCGGCAGTCCAGCCGGCCCTCCGTTAACACGATAACTCTCGAACGGAATGAGCTAGGCAGTTGAAATTTTCAGAGTAAGTTTAGGACATAAATATCTCAGCTGAATATTGTTATTGGACATAATCGGCCAGATGGTTTCGGAGAAACGAAAAAAAAAATTTTTTTTTTCACATTACTACTTTTGAATTCAATTTTTTTTTAGATGCAGTTTCATCATAAGAATCGACTGATATCATTTTCAACTCCAACAAGCTAATACTTTCGGAGATATGATTTTTCAAAATTTCAATAATACATCGTAGTTAGACATGTCAATTCGTAGTTTGAAAATATTTTCTGCTGGAAAACAAGTATCCAATTCTTGAATTTGTGAATATATACAAGACTGTTCTGCAACCCAAAATAATATTGACTGTTTGCATATTGAATAATTTAGGTATAAATTCGGGATGATGTCTCAGAAGATTTAGATCTGGATCATTTTAATGATGTAGTTTATGAAGGCATCAAAAGGAAAGAAGAACATAATGGAATCATCAAAACAAATTACTGTTCGTTGTCAACTGAGGTTCATATTCCCTTTTACTTCCTTAAGTAGTGAGACATGTTCCTATATACAGTATTTTCTTAATGTTGCTAGCAAAAAAATGCTGAAATATGGATCTACCTTTGTGTATCAAATATTTTTTCTTCAGTTAAGGCTCATAATACAGAATGAATGTGTTAGTGGTATGAACTATTAAATTATGAAGAGAGGATTGTATTTTATTAATATATTTCGAACTATTGAAATAATTTTTTCGTCAGCCTCTGTATACTCAAATATCAGGAATAAATGGACAATCTGCTGATTGTCTCCAGCCTTGTACTAGACATTTCGATGATACTTTCCGTATTATTTCTAATGATAATTTTGAAGTATTAAAGCATTGAATATTGCTCATTTAATCTTGATTAATGAATGTTCTATCACAAGAATCCATTGATATAATTCCCAACTCTGAGAAAGCAATACTTCGGAGATATGATTCGTCAAAGTTTGAACAAGAGCGCCAAAGCTCCTGTCCACAGGGCTTGAACGAATTTTAATGAAAATAAATCTTTTCCTCTCAAAAATTATTCCTCTATATCCAGATTATATTATATTGACAATTGACGAGTGTTGAAATTTGATAGGATCGAATTTCAGTGCTGACTACCACAAAACGAAAAATATAACTAGAAACAATGCGGTAATGAGTTCATTACAGCACTGTTTTTTGTCCTGTAATGAACTCATTACTATACTGAAATACAGAATAGTATATTGTATAATTAGTGGGAAAAGCATAATATTCCCAAACGACTTTGATAATTACCAGACGAGGAGCGTAGCGACGAGACTGGGAATATGCTTTTCCCTCGAATTATACATACTATTTTCTTCGATCGTTGATTTACATTTAAAAAATTAATTAAAAAAATATTTCATTCAAGATGTGATCAAGTAAGTTTAAATAGGTTTCTCTATGTTCGTATTGAAATATAGAAGTGGTAACCATGGAAATTACTTTGTTATGAAAGAAGTAAATTAATTTTTAAGCTGGTTTTGTTTGATTCGTTGTGTTTTATAAGGAATTAAAAATAATTAATAAACATGAATACTAATAGTGATTATTTATTACCTTGCACCCCTCCGGAACTAGTAGAAGAAAGAATATCGTTTTAAATTAGATGTTTCTTATATTTCTTTTATAACAACTTTATCAATATAAAAATTAAAATCATACTTTGTTTCATTTTATTGTAATATTCCATCTGTAACATTACCGCACGCTACAGCAGTGCGGTAAGAATATTACCGCACTGTTATTTTCTAATTGCTTAGCAACTGCCCACTATTCTGGAATGTTGAGCTTTGCGCATAGAAAACAGATCAAAATAGTGTCACTTTTGCCAAGATCGAAGAAAAAATATATTTCATGTGAAAAGATATGATGCGAATTGAACGTTTTTATACGAGCTGAAAATTGGTGGATATGTTATGCGAACTGCTCGAGAACAATACCATTCCAAATATCTGTGAATCGACATCGGATTGACACCGAACTGAATACCGTAGAAACAACCGTTCTCATCATATCAGATCGAAATAAAATAATCCTGTTTTAGTCGGTGTCATTCCGTTTAATGTCTCTTAAAATTATTTCTCATCCAAAGAGTATATAAAAAAAATCACAAAAAGCACTGTCGTGAAGTCAGGAGCTTTTGCGCGCATCTCCCATTGTCTATACAAAGTACATGCCTTCAAGAATAGTCGATTCTACGGCCGCCAATTTGTACGTAAAATGTCACCTCAGAGGTCGACGAAAAAATAAATTGAATGATCTCAATAAAGTCATGAAATTCCAAGGTGATAGTGTTCTGGGTAGGGCTTCACACGAGACGAGAGTAGGCGAGAGTATAAAAAATCTCGTCTCGGTCTCGCCAATTCCCAAAACCTTAAGTCTCGTTTAAGTCTAGTTCTCGTCTCGTTATCAGTTGTCTCGTCTCGTCTCGCTTAATTTTGAATAACGATAATAAATATTATAATATATAAACGAAATGTTATACAATAATGAATAATTTTGTAAAGCTATATTTATTACCTATTATCTTGGAAAGTGTAGGAAGACCTTTTTCATCACTCTCCACCACTGTAAAATATTTTGATCCTATTTGCTCTTCCTAACAGCAAATATTCTTCAAACACAGCTTTCCAATATTTCGAATGTTTTATTTGTGTTTTAAATAGGCTATCGATTTCGATACATTTTTTAATAGAATTAAATAATTCGGTATAGTTTTCAAAGCATACCTTCCCAGTGGGTAGATCATTGAGAGTGTTCTTGGCGTCCTCCCCATAACACTTCTGGAAACATTGGAAAACTTCATTTCTTTACCAGTTTTATTATACGTAGTTCCACAGATGTATACAATCATTGTTCACATCTTCACTACAAGGAGCACAGGAGAATGAATTTCTCCAGATGTTCAGATAGAGACGAAATGTTCAAAGCATTTGGATTGAGGGGCAATAAAAGTTGTCCATTGAGTATTGAATTTATAATGGCATCCGTTTTTATGGTTGTGAATTCTATTTTTTCTTGAAAAATAAGCTCAATTATCGCAAGGTCATAACGAATTAATAATCTTCTAAAAATCGTGTATTCCTAGAACGATCGATGCATAATATTTAGTGACCGACCGAAAGTTCGGTTTCGGTTTCGGTTTCGGCCAGTTTCGGCCAAGAAATCTAGTTTCGGCCTTAGTTTCGGTTTCGGCCCAAAATGGCCGAAACTTGACTGTTCGTGAATTATCCTGGTCATTTGGCCAGGAGTTAAAAGTAGGTATACATAATTGTCGTACAAGTTATTGTAATCAATCTTTGTTAAGACTGAGAATTCATGAGAATTCACTTTAATGATTATTAATTGGATTACATAGGGTGATTCCAAATAAGACGTGAAACTTGGAGGAGGAGTTAGTATGTCTCATTAGCTGTTGTTTCATACATATTTATTAATAACCGAAAATCAACAGTTTTTGGAGTTCGTGTGATTTTTAAAAGATTTCTGAACTTAGTTCATATTTCGTCAATTTTTTCTACGTTGACCAAATTTGATGATAATTTTGGTTTATTTTCATCAGAAAAGGATATGATATGTACGAAAAAATCGAAACTATGCTGTATGGGAGGTTGAAAAAGAATGTATGATCATGATTAAGTATGATTTGAAATGTGCTATATGAATAAATGAAAAATCAATTTCTAATATCAAATTGTCTGCAACTTTCGACTTTCACAATTTTGTATGCCAAAATTATTTTAAAAACTTGCCAAATTCCTTCTTAATTCTATAGAAGATTTCGTTAGATAACTAGTTTCGTTTCAGCAGATTTTTTACAAGCAACCTTTTGAATGTCCGGCACATAAAATAGTGAATGTGTATCAAAAGACAGGCGGAAAATAACAACTGAAGATATCAGAAAGACGGCATGTGCTTGCCTATATGGAATGGTGGAACATAATTTATGAATACATTTTCTAATGAAATTTCGAGCTCAATTGCAACAAAAAAATATTGAATTCGTTATTTTTCTCTATTTGCTTCTTACATCCCCTTTCAAATCATACTAATTCTTTTTCATCAGAACCAGAACTCAAATATCTCGGAAACTGTTGATTTTTCGTCATCAATAAAAATGGCTCAAACCACAGCAAATTATCCATACTAACACCTCCTCCAAGGTTGACGTCTGATTTGGAATTACCCTGAATACTTCGACTGATTATTTTTTTAACTTGGTAATACCAAAATAATAAATAAAGATATCAAAAAAGTTTTCTTTTATATTATTTAACACTGCTTAACTGTTTTTATGTATATGCAAATAAAATTGTAAAAAATAGAGTAGATTTCAGTATGAAATATAAAGTTTCGGTTTCGGTTTCGGTTTCGGCCGAAACTGAGACGCTGGCCGAAAGTTCGGTTTCGGTTTCGGTTTCGGCTGAAAAAGCAGTTTCGGTCGGACACTACATAATATAGACCAAATTTATTGGTAATTATAGTGGAAACTCTTCATATTCAATTGTTTTCTGTGGGTGTTGAAAAAAGTCGAGTCGTATATAAAACTTCATACAAAAAATGGGTTCAAGCCCTGTGGACAGGAGCTTTCTGGCGCTCTAGTTCAAACATACAAATTATATCTCCAAAAGTATTGGTTTCTCAGAGTTGGGAATTATATCAATGTATTCTTATGATAGAACTGCATCATAAAGGAAATTCGATTCAAATAATAGTTTATTTATCAAGATTAAATGAGCAATCTGAGAATGAGAACTGCACCATGGAAGAAATCAAATTAAAATAGCTGAAATGAATTTGACTCTTTTTTATAGAACAGGATGAAATGTGCGAGTATGAACACAGATCATATAATAAAGCTTAGATAGAATAATTATAGCATTCTGTGAAAACATAGAAGTACGTACGATTCATTATTGAAATTTAGAAAAATCATATCTCCGAAAGAATTAGCTTGTTGGAGTTGAAAATGATATCGATGGATTTTAATGGTGAAACTGCATCTTAAATAAAAATTACAGACATTTGGGCAAATTGATAAGCACTCAGTTCCGAGGAACTAGAGCGCCAAAAATGGTGGTCTCGGTATCGCCTATAATATTTTCGGAAACGTCTCTTCTCGCTTTTCCTAGACGAGAACGAGACGAGACGAGAAAAATCTCGCTCTCGCGTAAGCCCTAGCTCTGGGTGGAAATTTAATGAAATATTTCTCGGCATCAACTTGTCGATGTTGAATACAAGAGTTATGAAAACTTCATAACTATCAATCCCATTTTTTCTATCTCATTGTTTTACGATCAGTTTTCAGCGATTTATAAGACCATTGTGTTTGAACTGCAAAAAATTGATAGACGTAGATGAAGAATATAAGCTCAGGTGATTTTGATGAGAAACTATTACACCTTGATACCGAAAAATCAGTGAGTAGGTCAATCAGATATGTGCTACCTTTCATCAAACAAAACTACAGATCCATGATGAACGCCAGACCGCAAGTGAACTGACCGCAATGTTAAGAATTTTCACTCTCAATTTCTATGCATAATTATTTTATTCAGTTTCGCTGGTTATGCAAGATGTAGACATGTACTGAAACGAATAATTAGATATTAGTTTCAATGACGTTGTCACGAATTTCGTTCTGCTCCATGTTGAGAACAGCAGAAAAAGCTATATCACAATTTGGACAACAATAGAATAAGATTTCTTCCACAATTCATTCTTCTGGTTGTTATTCCATTTCAACATGTTTTTCTTAGATTTCTTTTATCTGAAAGTACTGTGAATTTCTAATATAATATACGGATTCTATCTATTCTTTCTTCATGAGTTACGAACTACTAACCGTAGAATATTGGGCTAGAATTCACTTGAACGAACAAGTCAATATAAAATGCACATTTCAAATTCCATATAAATTCGTCGAAAAGTTTTTAGCATTGTTTGCGTGCTCTAGTTCCTCGGTACCGATTGCTTATCAATTTGCCCAAATATCTGTAATTTCCGAATTTTTGAATGAAAATTGGTTCAAGCACTGACGTGAAGTCAGAAGCTTTTGCGCGTATGTTCTATTGTCCATACTTCTGTATTGGACACCCTTAATCGAATTTACCATCGTAAATTATGTTGTCCATTCTCCAGTATTGGACACTCATAATTCGAATTTACCATGGTAAATTCGAATTAAGTGTCCAATACAGGAGAATGGACAACATAATTTACGATGGTAAATTCGATTGAGGGTGTCCAATACAGAAGAATGGACAATAGAACATACGCGCAAAAGCTTCTGACTTCACGTCAGTGCTTGAACCAATTTTTTTTCCGTGATTTTTTTGAAATTTTCTAGGGGTACGGTTCTTAAAATTTTGTTTTTCGTCATTTTTTTCAAATATTTTCAAATTTTCTAGGAATACGGTTCTTACAAAATTTTAAACACGTCTTTATGTTGATTTTCTACTACTAGTTACCAAGCTTCAATTCGATCGAATATTCCAGGTGGGTATAACTCGGAAACCGTTAGACCAATTATGCCCAAAATCGACTTCAACTCTCCCTTTCGGATACGCAACCTACCCTGAAAATTGCAAGTCCCTATCTCCTTTCGTTCGAAAGTTATCGAGGCAACGGTCACCCATCTACTGAACTCACACAAGAATGCTCGAATCTCCAACAATATTTAACCGATCATATTAAAACTTGAAAATTGGCATTAGAGTTAGGTTATGAAGGCTCTGGCAAAATTTCAGTAATTTCAAACGATTAGTTACTGATATATAGATTTTTTTTTTTCAATTATTTATTAAAAATTTTCTACAAATGCTATCCTCACCAAATTTTGCAAACATTTCCGCGTTGGCATTCTACAACTAATAACCGTGGTTGAATTCAATCAATTCAATATTTTTCGAGTTAATGAGGAACAAAAAACCACAAAATTTCAGATGGCTATAACTCTAAAACCGTTTGGCCGATTATGCTCATAATCGAACTGAAATGTCGCGTTCTGGTGCACATCCTAACCTGAAAACTTGAAGCCGCTATCTCTTTCCGTTCTCAAGTTATCGTGACAACAAAAATAATTTTTAATAATTTTTTAATAATTTTCTAGCCTTACGATTCGCACAAAATTTCACAAACGTGCTTAGGTTCATATTCTACAACTACTCACCAAGTTTCAATTCGATCGGATTCATATTGGTTGAAAACAAAATTATTACTCGGAAAACACTGTGCCGATTATGCCCATTAACGAACTTGTCCGTCGTATTGGGATGCGCCACCCACCCTGAAAATTTCAAGTCGCTAGCTCTTTTCGTTCTCAAATTATCGTGGCAACGGCCGGACAGAATCAAATTTGACATCGAATTCTTCATTGGGGAGTCGAACTTAATCGTTTGAGACCATTTTCGTCAAAAAATTCGAAAGTTACAGACATTTGGGCAAAATGATAACGCGGTGTTCCCCAGAACATACGCGCAAAAATGGTCTTAAACGATTTGGTTCGACTCACTGATCAAGAATTCGTGGTCAAAATTGATTATGTCCGGCCGGTCTGACACGATAACTCTCGAACGGAATGAGCTGGACAGCTGGACATAAATATCTCGGTTAAGTTCGTTATTGGTCAAAATTGGCTTGACGGTTTCGGAGTAACAAAAACAAATTTTTCTTACATTACTAATTCCAAATTCAAATTTTCAAGATGTAGTTTCACCAAAGAATCCATTAATATGATTTTCAACACTAAGAAGCTAATACTTGCTGAGATATGATATTTCAAAATTTTAATAATACATCGTACTTCTATGTTTTCACAGAATACGAATTCTATCTGGCTGTGTTCTGTCTGTGTTCACTGTTCATACATGTCATCTTATCTACCTATAAGAGAAATGTCAAATGTATTTCTGTTCTAGTTTGTATTAAATTCGTACTTTAAAAATATTTTGTGTTGGAGAACAAGGTTCCGAATCTTTTATTGGTAAATATATACAAGACTGTTTTGATACCAAAAATAATGTTGACTTGTTGCATATTCAATAATTTATGTAGATAGGCTTAAATATTTGTGATGATGTTTCAGAAGATTTGGATCTGGATCATTTTAATAATGTAGTTTATGAAGGCAATAGGAGTGAATAACATAATGGAATCATCAAAAGAAACTACTGTACGTTAACCACCGAGGTTAATATTACCTTATACTTCCTTAAGTAGGGATACATGTACCTATATACAATATTTTCATAATGTTGCTAGCAAAAAAATGCTGAAATATTGATCAATATTTATGTATCAAATATCTTTTCTTGAGTTAAGGTTCATAATACAAAATGGATGTATTAGTAATATGAACTATTAAATTAATAAATATAAAGAAAAACAAGAGTATAAAATACATGTTAAATTTAATCTTTCAAACGAATGAAATGAACTGTTGAAATAATTTATTCGTCAGCCTATACCTATTCAATTTCAGGAATAAATGGGCAATCTGCTATGATTGTCTCCAGCCTTGCTCTAGACATTTCGATGAAACTTTCCTTAGGTATTTCGAGTCGTGAATACTATGCACCGAGTGTAAGTTGCAACAACCCATTCCACGAAGTTAAATAATTGCAAATTGCTCATTTTATCTTGATAAATAAACTATAATTTTAATATAATTTCTTTTATGATGCAGTTCTATCATACAAATTCATTGATATTCCCAACTCCGAGAAACCAATACTTTTGGAGATATGATTTGTCAAAGTTTAGCACTATACTAATTTTCCATGATAAGTAAGTTTATTTGTTACTGCTGATAAGTGAATAAATTTATAATCCCTTTCCATTAACTGAAAAAGCTAATCACAACTCATTTTTGTTCTTCCATATTTCTGGGTTCAATTATTTTACTGAAATGCAGTCCATTTGTACCATATTTAACTCGTCTCGACCCGCGATATGCTTTAAATTTTGATTTTATTATTTTTGAAAGTGAATGAAATTGGATCTTCCCAGATTAATATGACAGATTGTCAAAGATGTCATACCCATGTCATAAATGTTTAGGTAAGGACCATAGAGGAACATGAAAGCAGATATGTGAATGACATTACTAATATACGGTCTATGGAGAGCACAAAATATAATTCATGAAATAATTAGGAGCCACGTCAAAAATCAAAAACTGTTGAAAACTTACTTTGTCGAGCGTAATATAGTTGACCAGTACATACTCGATCGTTGGAATGTTTTGATATTTCGACCAATAGATTCGATCGAGTTCAAATCTAAGCATTTTTATGAAAAAGAATGAAAATTTACAGGATTTTCCATAAATATGTACAGTAACCAAGATAATGAATTTATTACATTTGGCTTCTCCATACTGTATGCTCATTGTTTATAAGAAGTTACTGTGGCTCTTATCACTCAGAAATTGTAGACATTTACTATTTCCTCGAATAATCGACCAATTACCTAAACAATTGAATAACGAGCCATTTAAACAATGAATCTTGCCTAATATGTGAGTATGTTTTATGCATATTGAGTCTATAATGTGGAACTATCATTAGGTAGTTTATTTTCGGAAGTCAGCGAATAACATACATTTGGATTTTTACTGTGAAACAACGATTTAGATAATATATTTTCCCCTTTTTCTGATTTTTTGGCAATTTATTATCAAAATGCTAATATTGTGGTAACTATCTACCAAGTTATAGGAATTGAAAATGGTAAATCTGTGTGTAACCATTCTGAATTTTCCACCTTTACTATTTGAGGTACGTAGCATTCGAAAATTGCCTTTGAAAATAGTAAAAAGTGAAAAAAAATAATAGTAAGATAAAAACTAATTGAAGAAGGAAGAGAATATAACAAAAATTATAGGAAAAATAATTTACGGGTGATCTGAGGTCGAGAAGTGGAAGGGGTGAGTTTTTAAGGGTAAAAAACCGTTTATCTCGATTTCAGGCATAACAACAAGTCCTATGGAAGAAATCTAAATTGCAAAGTGATAGGTAATAAAAAGATCTACAAGTTTTGAATTTGAACTTTTTTCACATAACTTCAAAATTTATGTGAAAACTTGAAATAACAATTTTAGGATTTTTATTTTGATCTTTTACAAAAATATTTTGTTTTTTCACAAAATTTGGTGAAAACTTACCTTTTTATGATAAATAATAATTTAAAATATTTATTTATCCTCCTTATTTTGACTTGATATATCGAAAAAGCAGCATAATTTTCTTACGAAAATTCTCAAAATAACTGCTTTTTTAAAAAGGTAGGTGAGTTTTGTGTTCGCTGAAATATCTACTTTCCGATGGTGTAAAAACATGCATATCTGTGATACATTTTCTCATATTTAATTAGACATCTGTAATATTTTGAGAATGAAATATGTTGTAGGGCTATTACTCAATCTAGATCTAAGTTAGATGTAGATTGAGTAATAGACCTTCACCATTTTTGATATCCCTTGATATAATTTACTTTGTTTTTTAACTCTTGAAGTTGTAATAGTTTACCTATGTTGCGCATCCAAATGCAACAGTTATATTCGTTAATAAGCATAATTGGGCAAATGGTTTTGGAGTAGTTATACCCATCGGAAATTTTGTTGTTATTTTCTCAATACCTCAAAAATTAAAAATCCGATCCAATTTAATCTTGGTAATTAGTTTTAGAATGCTTATGCGTAAATTTTTGCAAAATGTCGTGAGGATCATATCACTAAAAAATTTCAAAAAATATATTAATAAATACATGTGATAAGATAAGACATGTGTCGAATTCAAACTAGATAAGTAGTTGTAGAATGTCGACACAGTGACTTATACGAAAGTTTGTGAGGATCCGAGTGAGGATCGTATCCATAGAAAATTCTCAAAAAATTATTAAAAAACATTCTATATCTCATTTACTTTCAGTCCGGTATTGCTGAAACATTTCCAGGGCCTTCAAAACCTACTTTTAGATATATATGTTTCGGGATATTTAAGAAATATTGGAAGCCAAACAGCCTTGGGAAAGTTCAGTAGCTAGAAGGGTGACCGTTGCCATGTTAATGGAAATGGATTTTTGGAGTTATACCCATCTGAAATTTTGTTGTTATTTCCTCGATAAATCAAAAAAATATAGAGCCGATCCAACTTAAACTTGGTAAATACCAGTAGAATTCCGACTCACTAATTTTTAAATTTCGTCAGCATCGGAGCCCGAAAAAAAAAATTGGTTCAAGCACTGACGTGAAGTCAGGAGCTTTTGCGCGTATGTTCTATTGTCCATTCTCCTGCATCGGACACCCTTTATCGAATTTAACATGTTAAATTATGTTGTCCATTCTCCCGTATTGGACATTATTTTTGGAGACATAATTTAACATGGTAAATTCGATAAAGGGTGTCCGATGCAGGAGAATGGACAATAGAACGTACGCGCAAAAGCTCCTGATTTCACATGTCAGTGCTTGAGCCAATTTTTTTTCATCATTTTTTTTTTAATTTTCTAGGGTTCCATGCTTCAATTCGATCGAATCTTTATTTTTTGAGTTATCGAGGAAATAATATTGCAGGTGGGTATAACTCGGAAACCGTTAGACCGATTATAACCAAAAACTAAATTAACTCTCCCATTTGGATACGCAACCTACCCTCCAAATGGCAAGTCCCTATCTCCTTTCAATCGAAAGTTATCGAGGCAACGATCACCCATCTACTGAACTCGCACAAAGGCTGCTCGAATCTCCAACAATATTTTTAACCGATAGTGTTAAAACTTGAAGATTGGCAGTATAGTTAGGTTCCAAAGACTCTTGCAAAATTTCAGCAATTTCAGACGAATAGTTACTGATATATAGAATTTCTTTTTTAAATTTCAATGAATTCTTGAAAATTTTCTACAAATACTATCCTCACGAAATTTTGCAAGATTTTTCGCGTTGGCATTCTACAACTAATAACCATGTTTGAATTCAATCGGTTTTGTAATTTTCGAGTTATTGAGGAACAAAAAACAACCAAATTTCAGATGGCTATAACTCTAAAACCGTTCAGCCGATTATGCTTATAAACAAACTCCAATGTCGCATTCAGATACACAACCTAACCTGAAAACTTCAAGCCGCTATCTCTTTCCGTTCTCAGGTTATCGTTATAACAAAAATATTTTTTAATAATTTTCTAGCGATACGATTCTCACAAAATTTCAAAAACGTGCTTAGGTTTATGTTCTACAACTATTCACCAAGTTTCAATTCGATCGGATTTATATTGGTTGAAAACAAAATTATTACTCGGAAACCATTTGGCCGATTATGCCCATTAACGAACTTGTCCGTCGTATTGGGATGCGCCACCTACCCTGAAAATTTCAAGTCGCTAGCTCGTTCCGTTCTCAAGTTATCGTGGCAACGGCCGGATGGCTGGCCGGACAGAATCAAATTTGACCTCCAATTCTTCATCGGGGAGTCGAGCCAAATCGTTTGAGACCATTTTCGTCAAAAAATTCGAAAGTTACAGACATTTGGGCAAAATGATAACGCGATGTTCCCCAGAACATACGCGCAAAAATAGAAATAATTCTTCAAAATTCAACTTCACAGGCATCTCAATACTGTAGGTATATGTCACATCATGTTGATATCTCCCGCCATTCCACCGCGTCCATTCGGAATGGTGTGGCTCACATTCACCTACTCATAAATAGAAATTTCATAAATTGTTCGTGATCATGCCGATTAAGATATAATATGTATTTTAGAACATAACTTCAAAGGAATCATCGAAATGATATTATGTATTAGGCCGGCCTCATACTTTTCTGAATTCATATTCTTAAATTCATAATTTGAATTCTGGAAGCTTGCAAAATCTAGAATTAATACTCTGAAAAAACCAGAATGTGTGAGGAGAATAGTGAATTAGTATGCAATATACAAGTCATATAGAAATTATCTTAATAAGTTGATAAAAATCACTAAAAATAATTATTACAGGGACAAAATAGAGGGGGCTCGGAATAATATCAGGAAAATTTGGCAGGCAATCGATCATGCTACTAACCGTGGAAAGAATAGGGGCAACACGAGAATTGTTTTGGAGGACGAACGGGGCCGGACGGTGAGTGGGGATAGAGAAGTCGCAAATTATTTCAACAATTTTTTTGGCAGTGTTGGTGAGGAAATAGTCAGGAAAACAAAGAAAACAAATCAAATACCGGAAAAAATCAAATCAAACAGTTATTCATTTTTCATGAATTCAGTCTCTGAAGATGAATTAATATCTATCATTAAAAATTTGAGGTCGGATGCTGCTGCTGGTCCAGATCGCATCCCGGTGCGTCTTATAAAGCACTGCCATGTACATCTCATTAGGCCCCTTGTGCACGTTATAAATCTTTGTATCTTAAAGGGTGTAACTCCACGACAGTTCAAAGAATCTTCAACTATACCTGTACATAAAACTGGTAGTAAGAAAAAGCCTACTAACTACAGGCCCATCACTCTGATCAATAATTTGTCGAAGGTATTCGAACATTGCATGAAGTCCCGCCTGACATCCTTTCTATCGAGGCACAACATCTTGAGCAAAAGTCAGTACGGTTTCCAAAAGGATATGAGCACTGAGGATGCTATTTCTGAACTTCTGAAAGTTATTGTGTCATCAAATAACAGCAATAAAAAGTGCCTCGCTATTTTTTTGGATTTAGCGAAAGCATTTGACACCGTGAATTATAAGATACTGTTGGACAGACTGCAGAATATTGGTATTCGTGGATCTGCATTGAATTTATTCCGTACTTACCTTGAAGGCCGGTTACAGAGGGTTCAAATTGGGAAACAAGTTAGTGACCCCACGCCTGTTATCATGGGAGTTCCCCAGGGAACGGTTTTGGGGCCACTTTTGTTCTTGATTTATATAAATCATATTGGCAGTTTAGATATAGATGGTAAAATAATATCCTACGCAGATGACACCGTGGCAGTCATTGAGGGTTAAACATGGGAAGAAGTAATTGAATAGGCGGAATCGGCAATGCAAAGGATTCAAGTTTTCTTGAATCACAGCCTTCTAAGCATGAATATGGTGAAAACTAAGTTTATAACATTCTCTGCTACAATTGTTGATCAACCCGACAGAAATTTTCTAAGGGTGCACGACAGTGATTGCGCAAGCATTTCGCGCTGTCCGTGCGAAAGGATCGGTAGAAGGGAAGTAGTTAAGTACCTCGGGGCGGAACTCGATCAGCATTTGAACTGGAAAGAACAAATAATAGTCTTGGTGAAAAAAGTCAGAGCTCTGGTTTATAAGTTCCGTGTATTAAGGGATATATTGGGGCGAAAATATCTTCTATCTGCCTACAGGGCTCTGGTTGAGTCCATCCTGAGATATTGTATCATTGCATGGGGGGGTTGCTATAGCAGTACATTGGATCCATTAGAAAGGACACAAAATATTATCCTTCGGGTAATTTTGAAGAAGAGCCGCATGCATCCGACTGAATAATTATATAGAGAAGCAAATGTCCTTTCTATTAGAAATATTTTCGTGTATCAATCAATTATGTGGATGAAAAAACATTATAGCGAAAAAGATTTTCACTACCAAACCAGACAGGCAGGTTTTCCGGAGATCCCTTTCTGCCGGAGAAATTTCACGCAGAGGACAGTCATATACTACGCTCCGAAGCTGTATAGCCTTCTACCAAGGGAGCTAAGGCAACCGAGGCCTTTAAGATCGTTCAAGGTACAGTTGAGAAGTCATATAATTTCCGATGACAGCAGATTACTAAGGCTCTTCTGTTAGTTTTTGTAACCGGTAGTTTCTTTTTAATTTTATATTTGTGTCTGCATTCTGGTCTCGATCCTCTTCGGCATCCATTTCATTTTTCGTATTGTTTTTTTTTTGTCACTCCGTTCTTCTTTGTTTCGGTGTACTGTTTCATTTACTGGTTGTTTAATCTTCTTGGGAAATTTTGTAAACGTGTCAGCGCAACATAGGATATTACACTCTGTATTTTTGAACCTGGGAAGATCGATCACACACAAGCGCCGAGCTTAGGTGACGGACTGAAACTTATTACAGGAATAAAAAGGAATTATTCTAGAATATATTTGTCCCAGGTTCGAATCAATTAACTGCTGTGTTTGTCGTAAATATTGATTCTTGAAAATGAAATTGTGTAATTGTATGTATGAGTATACTTGAATAAATTTATTATTATTATTGTTATTATTATAATTCGGTGCTTTCTGAATTAATAATATGAATTCAGAGTGACATTCCGGACGTATGAGTCCGGCCTAACTCCTGAAGTCTAAAAAGCTAAAATAATGGCCGTTTTATCTAAATGACGCCTATAGCACCTTGATAATTTTTTCCTGGGCTCTTCATTTGTATTATCTTCATTATGGTGTAATAAACTATTTAATGATGCATGTCTACGATAAAGATTAACTTATTCACATGCCTTTGGTTTATGTGTTGAAGCAGCGTTGCCGCAGCGAGTCGATTTTACGAGGGAGGATTTCGGTACAAATGTGTAGAACTAAATACGATGCTTTTGAAGAAGTAGCGAGTGAGGCCAAACGGCTAAAATTGAGGAAGGAGGTTTGCTCATGGGCGAGAAGGAGTCAACAAGTATCAAGGAGGGTCGTTGAAGAAAAATTTAGATAATAGTAAGACGAAAATAAGAATTTTAGCTACAAGACAACTCCGAGGAAAAATCAACAAGTTCAGAGCGTTCCTGCCAATCGGGTCCTTCATAAATGGCTTCGTATAATAAATATACTTATGCATATATTTCACAAGTCAAATAGACCCCAGGGGGTTCATTGATTTGCCGAGAAAGCAAGAGCAGACGCGTTTCTGGCTTCCTGGCCTTCATCAGTACTCTGTAGCTTCTCAACAAATTCAACTAAACTGACCCGGGTTAAGCCCCTCAGAGCCGGCTTGGTCGATCGTACCTAATCGCCCACGCCACCTATGAGACAAAACACGGAAATCAGCCTTCCCTCACCAGTGAATAGTTGAAGCGTGAAATCATATGCCACCATTCACTCGATATTAATCGAGAAAACGAGTCCCGCAGAGCTCAGACAGTATCTTCCCAATGGCCATGAACGCTGTTTAGCGTTTTCAAAAATAATAATGAAAAATGGCGATACCGTTGTTAATAAATCAACAAGTCCAGAGCGCTCCTGCCAATCGGGTCCTAAATAAATGGCTTCGTATAAGGAAGCTACAGAGTACTGATGAAGGCCAAGAAGCCAGAAACGCGTCTGCTCTTGCTTTCTCGGCAAATCAATGAACCCCCTGGGGACTATTTGACTTGTGAAATATATGCATAAGTATATTTATTATACGAAGCCATTTATGAAGGACCCGATTGGCAGGAACGCTCTGGACTTGTTGATTTATTAACAACGGTATCACCATTTTTCATTATTATTTCCGAAGAAAAAATTATCTTCCCATATACTTGAATTAGAACCACTATAATGAAAATTCAGAAAAATCTATTTTGGTTACAAAATAATATAGTGGATAACTACTACAGCATCCCAGTCTGGAATAAATGGAATCCTTAGGCTCGCACAATAAATTTCTACTATAGAATATTTGGTTGGGCTTACTTGGTATTAATTGTCTCATGTAACCACAGGGCGGAAATAGGCATTATGTCCATGACTATTGTATAATGGGTTCATTATTCGTGTGTTGCTTGAGTATAATGGCATTCAATAATCACCAATGAAAAATCATTCTGTATTGGCCCATCGCCATGGTAACAATAAATATGAAATGATATCTATGTGAAATATCATGTCTGGATGCACTGGATTTAAACAATTTGAGGTTGTCAAGAAAGAAAAAATTAATTGTCGTGGACAAAGTATTGTTTTGTATTCGTTCGTTATGGCTGTTTTTATTCACTCGGGTAATTAACGAAACTCGCCATCGGCTCGTTTCGTAAACTTCACCCTCTTGAATGTACAGTGAGTCATAATATGCTAATTGATTAATAAACATATTATTACATGTTGTACATAGGGTTGGGATGAATTATGGAACCAAATAAATATCTCTCAAACCGAAAAGGATAACATTTATGAAATAACGTATAACGCATCTGATGCCATGCATTTTGTTACTACTGTGCTTCCTGTTCCACCGGAAATACCCCCAACTTTTTTAATTCAAATGGGACACCCTGTATATTTTTGCAGATTTGAATAGATCTTGGTGGAAATAATTTGTAGAAACGGGAATAGAGAATAGGTAAATTTATTTATTTTGGACTAATGAGAGCAATAATTTGAAAAGAATTGGTTCAAACACTGACTTGAAATCACCTCTTTTGTACACTCTTAAGCGAATTGAATCGGCATGGTATTTTTTGAGTTATTGAGGAAATAACAACCAAATTTCAGCTTTATATAACTCCAAAACCGTTTGGCTGATAATGTCTTTTAGCTAACTCAAATGTCACATAAGGATGCACAACCTATTTTAAAAATTGCAAGTCGATTTGTCTTTCCGTTCTCAAGTAACCGTTAAATAAATAATATTTTTAATATTTTTGGCGCTCTTGTTCCTCGTAACATAGTGCTTATCAATTTGCCCAAATGTCTGTAATTTTCTAATTTTTTGATGAAAATGGTCTTAAACGATTCGGTTCGACTCACTGATCAAGAATCCATGGTCGGAATTTATTCTGTCCGGCCGGTCGGCCGTAGGCACGATAACTCTCGAACGGAATGAGCTAGACAGTTGAAATTTTCAAAATAGGTTTGGGAGATAAATATCTCGGCTAAGTTCGTTATTGGGTAAAATCGGTCCGATGGTTTCGGAGTACCAAAAAAAAATTTTTACATTAAAAATTTCCAAATAAGTTCTCCTCAAGATGCAGTTTTACCATAGGAATCCATTGATGTTATTTTTAACTCTAACAAGCTGATACTTCCGGAGATATGATTTTTCAAAATTTCAATAATAAATCGTACTTCTGTGTTTTCACAGAATGCGATAATTATTCTATCTATGAATTATTATAATATTATCTGTGTTGATACATGTCAACTTATTTTCCTGAGACATGATATGTCAAATTTTGATATTTAATGCCCATGGTTAATCCATATATATGATGATGGGAATGGTAATGGTTAGTTATTAATATTGAGTTTAAAAATGCGATAATTATTCTATCTATGAATTATTATAATATGATCTGTGTTGATACATGTCAACTTATTTGCCTGAGACATGATATGTCAAATTTTGATATCTAATGCCCAAGATTAATCGATATATATGATGATGGGAATGGTTAGTTATTAATATTGAGTTCATAATATCTCCAGTAAAAACAAAACGGAAATATTGGCTAAAGTTGATAAAATATAATTTTCAGAGTGGATTTGAGGAAAAAATATATCGTTCATCATAAAATAATTGAGGAACGAATATCTCGGATGAGTTCGTTGTTCGTTGTTCGTTGGGTAGAATTGGTCTATTGGTTTTGGATTAATAATTTTTGGCACTCTTGTTGAATTTGAATTCTTTTATGATGTTTGAATTTAATTTCTGCTATTATGAAGTTATATCATTAGAATCCATTGATATATTTCCCAACTCTTACCAATACTTTCGAAGATATAATTTGTAAAAGTTTGAACAAGAGCGCCAAAGCTCCTGTCCACAGGGCTTGCTTTTTTCAATTTCCTATTAATACGATCCTCACAATATTTCACAAACTTCACTGAGTCGGTATTCTACAAGTACTTACCAAGTTGCAATTTGATCGGATCTATATTTTTTATCGACAAAACAATATTCCAGATGGTCATAACTCTGAAACCGTTTGGCCGATTATAGCCAACAATGAATCCGATCGAAAGTTATCGTGAAAACGGTCACCCATCCAGCTACTGAACTCACTCAATGGTGACCAGATCTCCAACAATATATGTGGATCCGGTCGTGTTCAAATTTGGAACTTGGCAGTAAAGTTAGTTTTTGAAGCCTTCCGCAAAATTTACGCGATATAAGACAGATAGTTTCTGAGTTAAGAATTTTTTCAAAGATTCTCAATGATTTTTATAAAATTTTCTAGTGATACAATCTTTGAATTGGATTGGTTTCATATGTTTTGAGTATAGATATAACTCCAGAACTGTTTGGCCGATTATGCTTATTAGCGAAATAAAATTTCGCATTGGATGCTCAACCAGCCCTGCAAATTGCAAGTCGCTATCTCTTTCCGTTCGAAAGTTATCGTGAGATGAAAAATATTTTTTTAATTTTCTAATCATACGATTCTACAAAATTGCACATACAGGGTTGCCCATATTCGACGGACCCATGTTTTTTTTTAAAAAATCAAAGAAAAAAATAAAAATTTGGCGGTTGGCAATCTTAATCATTTAATTTGTTCCGAGTAGATTTGTTTACATCAATTTTTGAATATGATATCTCTCAAATGGCCGCCTCTGGCGTTGATGGCGTATTGTGCCCTTTTTGCAGCATTTTCCATCGTTTTCGCCAACATTTCGGCCGGAATAGCGGCTATTTCTTCACTAATGTTGTCCTTGAGCTCTTCTACGGTCCTTGGCTTGTTAACGTAAACCTTTGACTTCAAATATCCCCACAAGAAGAAGTCAGGCGGCGTCAAATCGGGCGAACGCGGTGGCCAGTCCAAATCACCACTTTTCGACATCAAACGGCCCGGAAACAAATTCTTCAGAAAATCGATTGTTATGCGACTTGTGTGCGGTGGAGCGCCGTCTTGTTGAAACCAGAACTGCCTCATACGCTTTCGACGAATAATTGGCATCACAAAATTGGTCATCATGTCGCGATAACGCTCCTGGTTGATGGTAACAGCATGGCCATTTTCATTTTGGAAGAAAAACGGCCCAATGACCGTTTTCGCACTAACGCCGCACCAAACTGTGACTTTTTCGGCATGAAGAGGCTCTTCTTGAATCTCCTGAGGATTTTCAGTGGCGTAAATACGGCAATTTTGCTTATTTACGTTCCCATTCAATGTGAAATGGGCTTCATCGGACATGATAATTTTGTTCCAAAATTGCTCGTCATCTTCGGCCATTTCGATGACTCTTTGGGCCCATTCCAATCGACGAGTCTTGTCCACAGGCAACAATCTTTGCGTCAATTGAATTTTGTACGGGAACAAATGCAAATCAACGCGAATAATCCGTTGTAAAGTGGACCGAGCCATGCCCAACTGCTGAGAACGGCGTTTTTGGGATGTTCTTGGGGACCTCTCAACACTGGCTCGTACGGCAGCGATATTCTCGGCCGATCGCCTTGGTCGACTTTTATTTGGCCTCTTCGGATTAGAAAGAGCCTCACCAGTCGAAAATTTTTCGTATAAACGCTTAATGGTGTTCTTAGAAGGCGCACTTCTCACATTTTTTAATATTTTAAAAGCACGTTGAGTTTTCACAATTGACTTGTTCTGTTGAATGTAAATTTCAACTATTTCAGAGCGCTCGCGTGGCGTGTATTGCTGCATGGTAAAAATCTGCTTGGACTGACGCTTCAAACGCGGTATGTCATTAAGCGATCTGACATCTCTGTCAAAAGTTATGGCGTTGCCAGATGGGTCCGTCGAATATGGGCAACCCGTTACATATATATCTTTAAGTTTGTAATCTACAACTACTCACCAAGTTTCAATTCGATCGGATCTGTATTGGTTGAAAACAAAATTATTACTCGGAAACCGTTGGACCGATTATGACCGTTAACGAACCTGTTCGTCGTAATGGGACGCGCCACCTACCCTGAAAAATTCAAGGGGCTATCTCTTTCATTTCTCAAGTTATCGTGGCAACGACCGGACGGACATAATCAAATTTGACCTCGAATTCTTCATCAGAGAGTTGAACCCAATCGTTTGAGAGGGGGCGTCCATAAATTACGTGAGACATTTTTGAGGATTTTTTTACTCCCCCTCCCCTGGTCAGATGTCGTAAGATTTTCCTCGATTCCCTCCACTCCCCCCCTTATCCCACGTGAGATTTTTCAAAATTGGTGTTTTGGGAGTAAACGTGTTGGATCATCAAGAAACAAGATGTGGGAAAGCCCTGTGGACAGGTGGTGATAGAACTGCATCATAAAAAAAAATTAATCCGAAAACTTTAACAAATCATATCTCCGAAAGTATTGGTTTCTCAGAGTTTGAAATGATATCAATGGATTCTAATGATAGAACTGCATCATGAAATTAAATAAATTGAATCAGAATCCATTGATATTATTCCCAACTCTGAGAAACCAATAGTTTTGGAGTTATGATTTGTCAAAGTTTGAACAAGAGTGCCAAAGCTCCTGTCAACAGGGCTTTCCCACTTTTTCAATTTGGCTCCTGTGCGTCAATTTTCAAGTATTTTCTTTATTCAATTCAAAACGTAGGTCTATAACTCATCTCATGTAGGATTTACATACATCAGCAAATTATAATCAGAGTATTCTATGGAATCATATAGAATTGAGAATAATTATTGAAATTTTGAAAAATCATATCTCCGAAAGTATTAGTTTGTTAGAGTTGAAAATAATTTCAATGGATTGTTATGATGAAATTGCATGTTGAAAAAATTGAATTTAAAATTTGTAATGTAAGAGAAATTTTTTTTGTTACTCCCGAACCACCAAGCCGATTTTTCCCAATAAGGAATTCAACTGAGATATTTATACCCCAAGCCTACTCTGACAATTTCAACTGTCTAGCTCATTCCGTTCGAGAGTTATCATGTCAACGGACGGACGGCCGGACAGAATTTATTTTGACCATGGATTTTTGATCAGTGAGTTGAACCAAATCGTTTAAGACCATTTTCATCCAAAAATTCTAAAATTACAGACATTTGGGCAAATTGATAAGCACTCTGTTCCGAGGAACAAGAGCGCCAAAAAACATAATTACTTTTATTTTAGACTAGCAAAGACAATTATTTGAGAATAAATTAAAAATACTTATAGGTATATAGTTGTCTGAATACAAGGTGCATGCAATAAAGACTATATTCAGCTATAGAAACAGTTTTACTTTAATTTAAGTTTACTTCCACGCGATTTTGCAACGTTTTCTGCTAGACCAAAATTCGTGATATTTTCCAAGAGCCCCTCTCCTCTTCAAGTGAGATTTGGAAAGACTCAGCTCGATCCGCGCCCCCTGAACACGTCAAATAAATTATGGACGCCCCCGGACCATTTTCGGCCAAAAATTCGAAAACAGACACTTTGGGCAAAATTATAACGCGTTGTTCCCCCGAACATACGCGCAAAAAATATCATGACATGTGCAAATTTCAATCCTCTAACTCTTTTCGTTCGAGAGTTATCGTGTTGACTGCTGGCCGGACAGACGGCTGGCCGGACAGAATCGATTTCGTCCACGGATTCTTGATCAGTGAGTCGAACCAATTCGTTTAAACTATTTTCAGCTAAAAATTCGAAAATTACAGACATTTGGGCAAATTGATAAGCACTCAGTTCCGAGGAACAAGAGCGTCAAAAATGTGGGAAAGCCCTGTGGACAGGAGCTCTGGTACTCTCGTTCAAACTTTGACAAATCATATCTCCGATAGTATTGGTTTCTCAGACTTGGGAATGATATCAATGGATCCTTATTGTAGAACTGCATCATAAAAGGAACTAAATTCAATTATCTCTGAAAGTATTAATTTCTGTGAGTTGGGAATGATATCAATTAATTCTCATGATAGAACTGCACCATAAATATAATTGCAGAGATAGAGGAAGAAATATTGTTTGTGGCCATACGACACTGATCATGCCAGATACCATCCAAACACTGAGGCAAAGCAGTCTCGGACGCAGTTAATACTTGGACGGGTGACCGCTTCAGAACACCTTATGTTGCAATCTCTTTTCAATTTGGCTTCTGTGCTTCAAATTTCATGTATTAAATTCAAAACGTAGGTCTACTTCTATGAAATCATAGAATTATGAATAATTATTGAAATTTTGGATAATTATATATCCGGAAGTATTTGTTTGTTGGAGTTGAGAATGATATCACTGGATTCTTAGGATGAAACTGCATCTTAAAAAAAATTGAATTTAAAATTTTTAATGTAAAAAAAACTGTTTTCTTCATTACTCCTGCCGATTTTGACCAATAACGAACTCAACCGATATATTTATTTCCCAAACATACTCTGAAAATTTCGAAATTCCGTTCGAGAGTTATCGTGTCAACAGCCGGACGGCCGAACATAATCGATTTTTACCACCGATTCTTGATCAGTGAGCGGAACCAAAACGATTAAGATCTTCTTCAGTCGAAAATTTGACAATTACACTATGACCAGAAGAACCAGAGTGACAAAAAAAGCGAATTCACCAAAACTCTCGTCATTGGGCCATGAAGATGACATGACTTGATTACAAAATATCTCCATATTCCTCGAGTGAACGAATGCTTTCTAGTATATCCCCATGTATTAAACAAAGCATTTGTTGTTCAAGGTAATGGAGCGTGGCCCTTAACAACAATATCTAGAATTACAAGTTTCCTTCATGATGCAATACTAACAATATGCCTTGTTATAATTCTACTTTCACTCGCTTCTTGATACGCTAATAGCCTTATTCCACCATTTTATTGCGTCGATCTAGCATATCAGCATTGTATGTAGAGGACGGATGCGGAACAATGCAATATACCGGGTTGATCAGTTTGATGTATTAAATTTTCCATATGATATAATCGACTGAATTATTGTCTCATGGTTAGAAAAATTGAAGCAATCTGCATGATCCGACAGCGGAATGAATTCCAACTCTTTGAAGCGATTCACCTAAAACAAACAATGTCACGTGACAACGATGTAAACTTCAGAAATATGTTTTCTCTATTTCATTAGCGTAATGATTCCATTCCATCACTGAAAACAGTGCTGGAAAGAACTCATTCCTGCATTGTTTCTAGTTAAATTTTTCGTTTTGTGGTAGTCAGCAATGACATTCGATCCTATCAAATTTCAACACACGTCAATTGACAATACAATATAATCTGGATATAGTGAAATCATTGTTGAGGAAATGCTTTATTTTCATTAAAAAATATGGTACTAGAGATTTCCTTCTTGCTAATTTTGCTAATCATTCATGCTATTATAGGAAACTCTTTTAAATCTGATCTCCATGCCCTACGTACGTTTCAAATTCAAATTCCGTAATCTGTCAACTTTCGTATCAGTCTCACCAACTGCCAAGATACAATACAAAAGTCACTAGGATGTATAATCAGAATTTTTCATTAAATTTCAACAGTATTTCACAAAACTTGCCCGAAATAGAGAAAATATCGTCTAATACTCGTTGCAGAAGGCAATTCCAACACTCATGCGTTCGAAAACTCGCTCCTTCGTCGCTCGTTTTCGAATTTCGCATTCGTGTTTTAATAGGAGCCCATTCTGCAACTTGTTTTAGCATATACTATTATTAGATCTACACCTATTCATTGATTGCCAGTTCTTTCAAACATTGTCCCGCCTCACAGTCGCTGGCAGACTGCTGTTTCAAATTCTTGGAATAAACATTCTTTTCCGAATTCATTCCCGATTCTCTTCTATATTCCAGGCAATAAGATTCCCAGATTGAAGTCGCGTAACCCTTTATGGTCCAATTATTTTCTTGATTTGATTAAAAACGACAAGGAAGTTTAGCAGCTGTAATTTTTAAATGTTTTGCCGAAAATGGTCTCAAACGATTAGGATCGACTTACTGAGGAAGAATTCGAGGCCAAATTTGAGTCTGGCCTGCCGGCTCTTGCCACGATCACATTCGAACGGAAAGAGATAGCGACTTGAAATTTTCAAAGTAGGCTGCGCGTGGAAATGAGACGGTTAAGTTCCTTAATTGGCATAATCGTCGAAAGGTTTCCGAGGACTAATTTCGTTTTAAAACAATACAGATCCGACCGAATTGATACTTGATATCAAGTTGTAGAATACCTTACGTAAAATTTCGTGAGTATCGTATCACTAGAAAATTAAAAAAACATTATTGAGAAATATAATGTAGCTCACGATAACTCGAGTGCGGAAAGAGATAACGACTGGCAAATTTTCATGGTAGGTTCGTGCATACGAATGCGACATTAAGTTCGTTAATAAGCATATTCGGTTTTGGAGTTACACCCATCTAAATTTTTTTGTTATTTCCTCAAAAACTAAAAAAATACGAATCCGATCCAATTCGAATATGGTAATTAGTTGTAGACGAAAAATTTCTAATGAATTTTCATGAGGATCGTACCACTAGGAATTTCTAAACGAATCATTATGTATCTCAGAAACTAATCTGTCCCATGTCACTGAAATTTTGCGAGAGCATTCAAAACCTTACTTCACACCCTAGTTCCAAATTCTTCATTTAATATTCTGACGTGTTTCGTTGACACAGCGACTACTTCAGACGACATCATACTAAATTCATAATGATTAACAATCTACTTGTACATCACAGTAGGTGACTTTCTTACGACTTATTTAAATCCAGGTATACAATCTTGCACTCCTCGTTCGTGTTAAAAAATAAAAATAATTCATCGCTTCCATAAATCGATTCTCTGTTTGTATCTGGATTGAGTAACGGAGGAAAATTGAGATCTCATTGTTTATTATCTAATTTACCCGTATGTAGGTATAATTTAGTTGCATACCTTTATGCAAATTGGGTAAGAATATTTTGAACCGGGTTAAACATATATATCCTTCTGCTAATAAATGATTCGGACAATTAGGATTAATTTTGTTGTGTTGGTAGCTGTGATGGTGTTCCTAGAAATAAATTTATTAGCCTTTTCACCCCTAATTAATTCAGACAATATGAAACAATCCTAATTCTTATTTGAAAATTTCTATCTGTATCTCGGCTAAGTTCGTTAATGGTCGAAATTCACGAATTGCTTTCGGAGTTATGGCCATTTTGAGCTTTTTCTGAATATTTCCGAAACTAATTCCTTGATCTGTCTGAAATTTAGCACCCAATTGTAGAATTACGACCTCCATATGTGCAAAGTTTCGTATCTATTGTTCGGATGACTACGTTCAGAAAAAAATGGAAATGTTGTTTCCCCACTAACTGGAAAAGTTAGTTTGAAAATACCGGCGCAAAAACGTACGCGGAATTTCAGGTAATGACAAGAAAAAAATCAAAAATCTTCAACTATTTTGCGGAATATTTAACGTGAGCTTGGGAGTTCTGCATATGCACTTTAAGTAATTTTACATTTCCGTCTTTTCTTACTTGGACTGATTAGTGTTGAATAAGTAGATGAACGATGGACTTTCAAAAATGTTTTCTAAATTTGTCTGAAAGTTGAGGGAGTAGGCAGGAACTGGAAGGCCATATTACCACCTCATATCAATTTTGCGTGTATGCAAGCCAGTTTCGAGGAAAAGCGTAGTTTCCGAGGTGCGGTATCCATAACGTGGTCCTTGGGTCAATTTCGAAATTCACGCTGCGCCATTCAGGCATTTATCGTTAAGCGCATGAGCAGACGAAATGTGATTTATCTGCTGAAGCGCAGGTGCAGACAAGTGGCTGTCTTAAGGTTGTATAATTAGATTGGAAGTGGTTTACGTCTAGTGTCCGGTGTTTTGCTGTTACGTAAGGTTTTAAAAGAAAATTCATGGCAATTCTGTGTGAGTGTGAGTTAGTTTCGAGTAAATTGCGTTGTTTCCGAGTTGACATGTCTGTGGAGTAGCCCTAGGACCAACTTTGAATTCAAGCTGCCATTTTTGTACATCTTCCAGGCTGTGTACAGGTAGCACTTGCGGTGACTATCAGGACGCAGAAAGAACTTTCCCACATGATTTAGCTGGCTGTTTATGGTATTATTTGTTCTAGGATGGAAGTGAACTCCGTTAAGTGATCAGGGGGTCTGGTGCTGAGCCAATATATGAGTCTTTTGTGCCCTCTTTTTTTTGGGACGAATCCATAAATAACTATATTTGGAACATCTATATTAAATTACATTTTTTGGATTTGAACAATTATATGCTTAAGCAACTTCGTTCCTGGTGGGGGTCCCTGACCACAATCTTTTTGGCGCTCTTGTTCCTCGAAACAGTGCTTATCAATTTGCCAAATGTCTGTAATTTTCGAAATTTTAGATGAAAATGTTCCTAAGCGATTTGGTTCGACTCGCTGATCAAGAATTCGTGGTCAAAATCAATTTTGTCCGGCCATTAACATGATAACTCTCGAACGGAATGAGCTATGCAATTTTCAGAGTAGGTTTGGTAGATAAATATCTTGGTTAAGTTCGTTACTGGGTAAAATCGGACAGGTGGTTTCGGAGTAACGAAAAAAAATTTTTTTTTACACACAAATTTCAAATTCAATTCTTCTGAAGATGCAGTTTTATCATGAAAATCTATTAATATCATTTTAAACTCGAACAAGCCAATACTTCCGGAGCTATGATTTTTCAAAATTTAAATATTGAATCGTAGTTCTTTGGTTTCACAGAATACTGCAAACGAAAATTAAGGTTCGTATTTGTATCTAATATCTATGAATTTCATGATCTGTGTTCATACAAATCATATCCATATGCATGATAATGGAAATTATACATTTTGGTAGGATAATCAAATTGGGTTCAGAATATCTCCAGTAAAAACAAAAATGTAATATTGGCTAAGTTTCAATTGACATAATATAATTTTCAGAGTAGATTTGAGGAATGAATATCTCTTATAAGTTTGTTATTGTGTAGAATCGTTCTGGTGGTTTCGTATTCATAATTTTTGGCACTCTTGTTTTCTTTGAATGACACTTTTTTGAATTTATTTTTTTTATGATGCAGTTCCATCCTAAGAATCCATTGATATCATTCCCAACTCTGAGAAACCAGTACTTTCGGATATATGCTTTGTCAAAGTATGAATATGAGCGCCAAAGCTCCTGTACATACAGGGATTTCTCACTTTTTGCGCGTATGTTCTGGGGAACATCGCGTTATAGTTTTGCCCAAATGTGAAATTTAATTCTGTGGTGCCGTCCGGCCGTCCGTTGCCACGATAACTTGAGAACGGAAAGAGCTAGCGACTTGAAATTTTCAGGGTAGGTGGCGCATCCCAATACGACGGACAAGTTCGTTAATGGGTATAATCGGCCCAATGGTTTCCGAGTAATAATTTTGTTTTCGACCAAAATAAATCCGATCGAATTTAAACTTGGTGAATAGTTGTAGAATATAGACCTGAGCACGTTTGTGAAATTTTGTGAGAATCGTATCGCTAGAAAATTATTAAAAAATTATTAAAAAATACTTTTGTTGTCACGATAACCTGAGAATGGAAAGAGATAGCGGCTTGAAAATTTCAGGTTAGGTTGTGCACCTGAATGTGACATTTGAGTTTGTTTATGAGCATAGTCGTCCAAACGGTTTTAGAGATATAGCCATCTGAAATTTTCTGAAATTTGGTTGTTTTTTGTTCCTCATTAATTCGAAGAATACAAAACCGATTGAATTCAAACATGGTTATTAGTTGTAGAATGCCAACGCGAAGATTCTTGCAGAATTTCGTGAGGATGGTATAACTAAAAAATTAAAAAAAAAAAAATTAAAAATTATTGAAAAAAAATCTATATATCATAAACTATTCGTCCAGCATGGCTGAAATTTTGGAAGAGCCTTCAGAACCTAACTCTACTGCAGAATTCCAAGTTTGAACACGATCGGATCTATATTGTTGGAGAACCGCGCAGCCTTTTGTGAGTTCGGTAGCGAAGCGGTAGCGCCGGTAGCGGATGCGAATCGTCGTATGATATGTTGTCTATGGTCGTATTTTTGCGAGAACCTTCAAAAATAAAAATATGAATGTCATGATGACATGTCTTTTACGCGTATGTTATGGGAAAATCGTGTTATTTCATCACAAATCTATGGGAGATGATAGCCCTACATTAGTGGTCAGACCTGGTTTTGAAATAGATCCTCCTTAGGAGGAGGCAACTAAATATTGAAGGGATTTCTATGAACAAGAGTGAACATCTTTGAGAAATAGAGACGATGATTCTTCTTCAAGAGATCCATGTGCCTTCAGAGGAGTATATTTGTGAGAGGGGACTTTTGAAAGGTTATGTATTATTTTTAATATGATATCCCTGAAATTTTGTTGAAGGCTTCTGATCTTGTAAGGTGAGAGGCTCATTTGTGGATATTAAATCTCGTGATGGGTAGAGAGGAATTTTAGGCTAGTTTTTCTATCACTAATGAGAATATATCTTTATGTTTCACGTCATCACCTTTAGATCTATCAATGGACATTTATTGGTTAAGAATAAGTAATTGAATATTACTTTGAATTGAATTTCATTCAATATGTTAGTAACTAAACTTATAATTTTCTTTACTTTGATTATTTAAATATCACATTAAT
Organism: Halyzia sedecimguttata; assembly: GCA_937662695.2. NCBI lineage: Eukaryota > Metazoa > Arthropoda > Insecta > Coleoptera > Coccinellidae > Halyzia > Halyzia sedecimguttata. The sequence continues at coordinate 63,271,712 of OW569415.2, read as the reverse complement.
TCCAGTAATATTTTTCAAGAATAATTATGTATTCTTCTCCTAAAGAAGAATTGAAGGTAGACAATAATGTGTTAATTTTTTCATCATTGCTTTCTATCCTGACTTCACGAAAAAAAAATTGGTTCAAGCACTGACGTGAAGTCAGGAGCTCTTGCGCGTATGTTCTATTGTCCATTCTCCTGTATTGGACACTCTCAATCGAATTCACCATGGTAAATTCGATTAAGAGTGTTCAATACAGGAGAATGGACAATTGAACATACGCGCAAAAGCTCGTGAATTCACGAAAAAAAATTGGTTCAAGCACTGACGTGAAGTCAGGAGCTTTTGCGCGTATGATTAATTTTCCATTCTCCTGTATTGAACACTCTTAATCGAATTTACCATGGTGAATTCGATTAAGAGTGTCCAATACAGGAGAATGGACAATAGAACATACGCGCAAAAGCTCCTGACTTCACGTCAGTGCTTGAACCAATTTTTTCATAGTGTTATTATATAGAATACGGGTTAATCAAAATTCATTTTCGTTTACTAACAATGTCAAAGCGCGTTGCTGCTCCATTTGAAAAGGCTATTCGTCTTAATAAGAAATTCTACTCGACCATTAAGGTTCATCAACTCTTGCAAATATTAAGGAATATCAGCCAGATCACTGCGAATTTAAAAATTCTTTTTACGAGACGTTATAAAAAATTTTTCATCCCAATAATCATAAACCTATTTCATCATAGGCCTTTGGTAGTTGAATAATGAAACTATATTCAACTAATTTCTTGTGCTTTGTTTCAGACTGAATGATGGTAGACAAAAAAATTGACAGATTTCCTTCGACGTTTACGATAGACAATTTCAGCTCAACGTAAGTATCTATAAAATTAATGATAATTGTGATGATTAAGATTTCATTAGAGACTCAGAAATCCGACCTTTCTCAAGTATATTATTCCATTCAATATACTGCAGTCCTTCATCAACAGTCTACCTACATAACTAGAACCTACCACCCAAAACCATGTCGGTTATTGCATATTCAATCGAGATCCACACTTATTGGTAGTTTTGTATAAGATTGAGTTATCCTTTTTGCGCGCATGTTCTGGGGAACTTTGCGTTATCATTTCACCCAAATGTCTGTAATTTTCGAGTTTTTGCCGAAAATGGTCTCAAACGATTAGGTTCGACTCCCGATGAAGAATTCGAGGTCAAATTTGTTTCTGTCCAGGCAGCCCTTGCCACGATAACATGAAAACGGAGAAAGAAAGCGACAAGTTCGTTAATGGGCATAATCGGACCAATGGTTTCCGAGTAATAATTTTGTCATCAACCGATACAAATCCGATCGAATTGAAACTTGATAGCTAGTTGTAGAATACTAACACAAAGACGTTTGTGAAATTTTGTGGGAATAGTATCACCAGAAAATTTGAAAATTAAAAATAATTAATAAATAAATATTATTTATGTCACGATAACCTGAGAACGGAAAGATATAGCGATTTGCCATTCTTAGGGTCGGTTGTGCATCTGAATGCGACATTTGATTTTGTTAATAGGCATGATCGGCCAAACGGTTCTGGCATTATATTCATCTGAAATTAGGTTGTTATTTCCTCAAAAACGCGAAGATTATTAAACTGATCCGATTCAAAGCTATTAGTTGTAGAACGCAAAAATTCTTGTAAAATTCGAACTTCACGTCAGTGCTTGAACCAATTTTTCTTCATATATTATTATATCTCTGAAGAATTTCTATTCAGATAGAATACATGTCAGAATAAAAATTATGTGTTCAAAGACGATTCTCTCGATAATGGAGTCTGTCATTGAATTGGTTTGAAATGTATTCATATTAGGTTAGGAAGGCACTCGCAAAATTTCAGCGATATCGGAAGGATAGTTTCTGTGATTTTTTTAAAATTTACTAGCCATCATATAATCACGAAATTTCTCAAACATTTAAGCGTTGGCATTCTAGAAGTAATGACCATGTTTGAATTGGATCGGATTCGTATTTTTTGAGTTATTGAGGAAATATCGACAGAATTTCGGATGGGTATAACTCTAAAACCGTTTGACCGATTATGTATATTAACGAACTTACATGTCACACTCGGATGCACAACCTAACCTGAAAATTTCGAGTCGCCATCTCTATCCATTCTCAAGTTATCGTGAGATATATAATATTGCTTCATAATTTATTGAAAATTTTCTAGTGATACGAACCTCACAAAATTTCACATACGTATTTGCGTTGGTACTAAAAATAGTTACCAAGTTTCGGTCCGATCGGAAATGTATTTTTTGGATTATCAGTTATTATTTCAGTTTGACAAGAAAATTTCAGATAGGTATAACTCCAAAACCGATAAGCCCATTATGCCTATTAAAAAACTCTAATGTCACATTCGGATGCCCAACCCACCCTGAAATTTGCAAGTTATCTATCTCTTTCCGTTCGAAAGTTATCGCGGCAACGGTCGACCGGACAGAATCGAATATGATCTCTAATTCTTCGCCAGTCAGTCGAATCTAATTCTTCGAGAACAGTTTCAGCGAAAAATTCGAACATTCCAGACATTTGGACAAAATGATAGCACGCTTTTCCCTTGAACGTGCGAGCGAAAAATAAATACTGTGCTACGTCTCTCAAGTTCTTCAGAAAGAAATCTTTCTAAAAAAATTCTATATGTATGTATTGTATGTATGAATAACCGCTTGATGGATCAATCTGCAGATTTACGGGTCTATTAGTAGTACATTGGGGTGTGAATATTCCTTAAAGCCTATCCTTCCCATCAGTATTATCTAAGATATGTTCGATTTACCGACAACTGAAAGAGTGACTTTCAGACTTTATTCAAATGTCTTGAAAGATCTTCCTAGGAAATTTATTTCGGTTACACGATTTGTAGGTAATACAATTTTCTGTACGATAGGTTGCCGAAGAACTGATGATTGAAGAAAAAAGGGTAATTTTTCTTTCGATCACAGATATCCCCACGATAAATGGATGTAGCAAGCATTTAAAAAACGGAAACTCAAACTGAATGAACAAGCTAATTGGTTCGGTTGACGGTGTAACCGAAAAATATTTTTCCAATACCGTGGACCGAGAAAATGATAGCTTAAAATTTGGAAAACTTTTTTTCCATATATTCTTTCGGATTGAGTAAGAAACCTAGCTCTGGAATATGTTTTGCCTAAAGTTCAATAAACTAGAGTTCTGAAGCTCAATATGCTCCACTTGAATTCTTGGACCATTTCTAACTGAAATACAGCCCATCAAAAATCACTGAAAATTATATTTATTGTTCCCTTGATTGTTTTGAGTGGTATACAGGGTGGTCCAGATCTTAAACAAGAAATTTCAACCACGTATTCTACGTCAAAAATAAGCCCTAGTTTGTCATATAAATATATGTCGAGAAATGCCTCCTCTTTGAGATACAGGGTGTTGAAATTATAAGAAAAGCAATGTTTCTTTTTTCTTTTACTTCGAACATCTTCTTCAAATTCGTATTTGAGTGTGACTGTTAACGCTTATTTTTTTGTAATTACACGTTTCGTTTACAAAGATAGTCTTATTGTTATTATGTAACATATCAAATTTTAGCGATTTCCGCATGCATGAGAAAGTGTTTAATTTTTTTACTCGGAAACGGTACCTCGTACGTCAAAAAGTCTAGAGAATGAATTTGTTTCAAATTAATAAGGATATCAAAAGTAATTTTTATTGTTGGAAAAACCAGTTGCGTATCATTTTTTTGTCTAAAAATATTCAGTCTCGATGCAGTACGGACGCCACTGGTAGAATAAAAAAAAATATTTAATTCAAAAAGTGCTCCTTGATCCTTAAAACCTATGTCCCAAATTTCATAGAAATATTTTAAGAAGTGTAAAAGTTATTAATAACAACATTTTTCTTCTATAATTTGAACACCCTGTATCTCGGAGAGGAAGCATTTCTCAACATTTGTTCATAGGACAAACTAGGGCTTATTTTTGACGTTGAATACGTGGTTAAAATTTCTTGCTTAAGATCTGGACCATCCTGTATATTATATGTGGTTTCAATTCAGTGTACCACATCATACAATTATATACACTGCTCAACAATTGATAGGGATCACTTACTTTTTCTGAATTTATTTCTGAATTATTCGCTCCAAGATTATAAATTTAGTCAGATATCAGAGTATTTTCAGTTGATAATATGGTTCACTTGAGAAAAGAATGAAAAAATGGAAAGTTGGGGAGAAAAAAAGACTTTATTAGGAACACTCAAAATTCTGTGTTTGAATAACATAAAAATTTTATGATGACACCACAAGAAGGCTGAAGTTTCGGTTAAGCTAGTACCTAGTTGGCCCCCCACGAGCTCGTTTCAAGCATTCTACCCTACGAGGCATACTTTCAATCAAACGATTTATAAAATTTTGGGGCAAATTCGTCCAAATATCCCGTAAAGCGTTAGAAAGGTCCTCCAGGTTATTGATCCGTTGTTCTAAGGTTGACAATTGTCTAGACATCTCAGACCAGACATGTTCGATGCAATTCATGTCTGGAGAGCGAGCTGGCCAGTCCATCCTATCAATAGCATGAGTTTCTAGCGCTTCATTAACCAGACGACTACGGTGTGGACGGGCATTATCGTTAATTAAAATGAAATTCTCGCCCAAGGCAGCCGCAAACGGAACAATTATGGGTTCAATAATCATATCGTGATATCTCTGGCTGGTCATTGTGGTGTTCTGCAGAACAACCAACTCTGTGCGTTGGTTCAAACAAATGCCTCCCCATACACATATAGAACCTCCGCCAAAAACTGTTGTGGGTACCATAAACTGTTCTGCATACCTTCGACCTCTTTCCCTCCAAGCAAGAATACGTCCATCGGAGTTGACCAAATGAAATCTAGACTCATCCGTAAATAAACATCGGCTCCAATCTTCAACTGTCCAATTGCGGTGCTCCACAGCCCATTGCCGTCGATGAACCCGGTGTTCCCTATTCAAACGGGGATGTTGTACCCTCCTATACGTGCTCTCAAACCACGAACATGTAGTCGTCGTCTTACAGTCTGGTTCGAAATTAGAACTCCTGTTGCAACTCTCAGTGATCTATTGAGCCGCGACGCCGGGTAAGTGGGATTTCTCCTAGCATTGAGGACCAAAAGACGATCTTGGGCAGCTGTTGTACTGCGCTGCCGACCTCCCCCATGAACATAAGCTACTGAGTCGTTTTGGATGAACCTATTCCAAGCCCGACTCACGACACTTTGTGAAACATTCAACCGCCGGGACACTTCTCGCTGGGACAAACCTTCCTGTATCCACCGTATGATTTGGTCCAGTTGCACAGGAGCCAAACGTCTTCTCGGCATGACTGATAAGCTAATATTGTTCTCGTTTAATCAATTATTGTCACCTTATGTGTTTGAACGAGAGAATTAAACAGATTTAATAACAAATACCACATTGCTTTTCACTGCACATCTAACAGCCTACAGATAATAATCGATTTTGTGAACAAGAGCCGATGAAGTGAGGAAAAATTTGATATAATCAACTCAAAACATCTTAATTTTTCCTTAGAGAACATATCATGTAAAGATATTCACGAGATAACTTGAAAAAAATACAAATGAAGAGAAGTTCATAAGTGATCCCTAGCAATTGTTGATCAGTGTATTTGATAATCGAAACTAATATTCAATGTTCGATATTGCAGAGCTACATTGACACCAAATGACATCAAAATACCAATTGGATGGAAAGTAGCACCAGACCAGAAACCATATGATCCTTATGAGCACAGGACGTTGGAGCACCCGAATACGTAAGTAATACGTGTGTTTCAAAGTAAACAATACTTTTTCGAATTGACGACGCAGACTCATATTAGTTCAGATGTCTAGTGATCGATTGGTAAATTAGATTAAGAGTGTCCAATACAGAAGAATGGACAATAGAACAAACGCTCAAAAGCTCCTGACTTCACGTCAGTGCTTGAACCAATTTTTTTTTTTTTTTTAATTTTCTAAGGGTACGGTTCTCGCCAAATTTTACACACGTCTTTATGTCGATATTCTACAACTAGTTACCAAGCTTCAATTCGATCGAGTCTATTTTATTTGAGATATCTAGGAAATAATATTCCAGGTGGGTAGAACTCCGAAATCGTTAGACCAATTATGCTCAGAAACGGAAATTCACATGCGCAACCTACTCTGAAAATTGCAAGTCCCTATCCCCTCTCGTTCGAAACTTATCGAGGCAACGGTCACCCATCCAGCTACTGAACTCACAAAAGGCTGCTCGGATCTCCTAGAATATGGATCTGATCATGTTCAAACTTGGAACTTGTTAATAGAGTTAGGTTCTGAAAGCTCTCGCCAAATTTCAGTGATGTCAGACGAATAGTTTCTGATTAATAGAATTTGTTTCAATGATTTTTCAAAAATTTTTTAGTGATACTATCCTCACGAAATTCTGCAATAATTTCCGCGTTGGCATTCTAAAACTAATGTTAAAACCATGTTTGAATTGGATCGGTTTCGAATTTTTAGAGTTATTGAGGTAATAACAACCAAATTTCAGATGGGTATAACTCCAAAACGGTCTGGCCGATTATGCTAATAAATGGACTCAAATGTCGTATTCAGATGCACAACCTAACCTGAAAATTTCAAGTCGCTATCTTTTTCCGTTCTGAGGTTATCGTGTGAAATACAAAATATTTTTCAATAATTTTTTTTTAAATTTGCAGTTATACGATTCTCACAAAAGTTCACATACGTGCTTAAGTTTATATTCTTCAACTACATTCCAAGTTTCAATTTGATCGGATTCATATTGGTCGAAAATAATATTATTACTAGGAAACCATTGTACCGATTATGCCCATTAACGAACTTGTCCGTCGTATTGAGATGCCCCACCTACCCTGAAATGTAGCTATCTTTCTCGCTTCTCAAGATCGTGGCATCGGCCGGCCGGCCGGACAGAATCAAATTTGTCGAACCCAATCGTTTGAGACCATTTTCGGCAAAAAAAATCGAAAATTACAGACTTTTGTGCAAAATGTTGTTGGCGATAGTGCCCAGAACATACGCGCAAAAATAAAAACTCAATTTTAATCACCGCCTTTTAAGGCTGATATCTCGGAATTTTGTTGTAGGAAAGACAAGATCTTAATTACATACGGCAATCGCCCTATATCATTAAAATTTTATACTCCGAAAATTGTAGATTATAATTGAATAGTTTTACTATATTATTACAATTGTGATTATGTTTTCCAGATTTTCTGGTGCTCTTATACACATTCTCAAAAGTTCGATGGGAACTGGAATCTTGGCTATTCCTATGGCATTCAAGTATGCTGGTCTCATAGTTGGATTCATAGGAACAATGCTTGTTGGTTTATTGTGTACACATACTATTCACATATTGGTAAGTTTCTAAATTTGTAATCATTTTTAATGAAATTGGATTATTCGATAGCTTTTCGCCTTAAGTGCCTTAAGTGCACCTTACACGGTGAATATTATTGAAGCAATATTATTGACACAATATTTGGCCAAAAGCGGAAGCCCTCACAGGGGTCAGTAATATTGCTTCATATTATTTAGTTATGCTGGGGCCACACTTGCGCGATTCTGCGAATATTCGCGTTTTCGCTACAAGTGTGGCCGGGTACTTCGTCGAATCGCAGTGTGTTGTGGCGAAGACGAATATACTTCGCCGGGCTGTCGGTAAACTGGCACGATTCAAAGGGTTTTTTATGATGCAATACTCGTGCATGTTATCGTCATAATATGCACACCTTTCCACGCCACCTATGAGGTAGTGTACTAAGGGCGTTTTTTTAACGTCATTTCCCCAGTAGGTCTTCTCCACGGGTCAGTTGTGATCCTGTTTAATGTGAAACTATTGCAAAATAACGGAAATTTTCAAAGATTGGAAAAGATAAAAGCGATGTAAATTAAAAAGGAGTGGTGAAGTCCAGTCGCCTGATTCGTAAGTTTCAAATTCTTCTTGATCTTCTTCTTGTTCTTCTTCTTCTCCTTCTTCTCCTGCTTCTTCTGCATCTTCATTTTGGATGCAAGTAAATTGCGTCAATAGCGATGTATCGCATGACACTTCGTCGGAATCAAATGAATCCTCCATTGTTTGTGATTCAACATTAGAGCACGACCGGCCTTGACAATTGTGCATGCCAGACAGCAAAACAGTCCGACTTTTTTGCAACCACATTTAGCACTGCATCCCTTTTTTCAGTTGCAAAAAATTGTGTTCAGCAGTTTTTCCGGCGCAGGTGTGGCTGGGTTTCATTTTACCTGATATTCTTATAGATACAACATATATTTTATATTTTAAGTATGAGTTACAATGACCGATAGAAAAATATTTCAACATTATAATATATAATATAATATATATATTATACTATATACAGTGCGTTTCAAAAAGTACGCACCAAGAGGAAATTTTCTTGCCTGTATAGTTTTTTGAAATTTTGGTATTCGGCATTGTTGGTACTCAAGAAATGATGATTTTTGACATTTATGTCTTTGATCCTGTTACTCCGCAAACATATCAAAATTGACATTTATTAGAAAAATGACCAAAAGATGTAAAAATCAGAACAATATCTAAAAGCGTGTGAAAGAAATGTTGCTCAGAATTTCATTTTATACCAAACTGCCAAATTTCATAGTGAAATTCTGAAATTTTTTGATATTAATATTTTGATGACAGCACGCTAGAGGGAGCTTTGGGCTTTGCGGAAATTTGAAAGAATTATTCGGAATGTATATCCAATGAAACTGACATTATCACAATTCAAATGAAGTTTATATTAATTCAATGTTCCTCATAAATTATGATTACTATAGTGAAAACCTCGCAAACCGGATTATACTAGAGAAATGAAATGCGCAAATAGCTCATATGTCGCTAATTATTCTTGAAACATCATACGAAATTAAACTCTTCGATTTCTCATCTGAAAAAGAATTTTCCAATCCCATTTGAATTTATTAACTCAAATAGCACTAAAAACACAATACAGACATCATCTAAAACAAAGTTACCTGTGAAAATTAAATCGAGTTGACAGGTGAATTAAATAAATAAATAATTTGTAAGTTTATAATTATATGCGCCTGTCCAATTGATTTCATTTTATTATTTTCACAGGTATCTTTGTTTTAGATGAGGTCTGTATTTTAGTGGTATTTGAGTTAATAAATTCACAAGGGATTTCAGATGATTGGAGAATTCTTCTTCAGATGTGAAATCGAAGAATTTAATTTCTTATCATGTTCCAAGAATGATAAGCAAGATATTAGATCATTGCGCATTTCATTTCTCAAGTATAATTCGGTTTACACCAAGATTGTGAGGTTTTCACGATAGTAATTATAATTTGTGAAGAACATTGAATTAATATAAACTTTATTTGAATTGTGATAATGTCAGATTCATTGGAATTACATTCAAAATCATTTTTCGAATTTGAGCAAAGCCCGGAGCTCTCTCTAGCGTGCTGTCATCAAAATATTTATATCAAAAATTTCGGAATTTCACTATGAAATTTGGTAGTTTGGTATAAAATTAAATTCTGAGCAAATTTCTTTCAGAAACTTTTTGTTATTGTTCTCATTTGTACGTCTTTCGGTCATGTTAATAAAAAATTGTCAATTTTGACAGGTTTGCAGAGTAACAGGATCAATGACATATATGTCAAAAATCATCATTTCTTGAGCGCAAACCAAAATTTCAATAAACTATACAGGCGAGAAAATTTCCGCTTAGTGCGTACTTTTTGAAACGTACTGTATAATATATAATATATAACAACTCTAGAGATGTATATACGTGGCGTACTCATGCATATTATGACGATAAGATCGTTTATAACTTTTGGAATCGTTATATCTCAGAAACGGTGGCTCGTTGGAAAAAAATGGGGTGGACAGGAGCTTTCTGGCGCTCTAGTTCAAACAGACAAATTATATCTCCGAAAGTATTGGTTTCTCAGAGTTGGGAATTATATCAATGTATTCATATGATAGAACTGCATCATAAAGGAAATTCAATTCAACTTATAGTTTATTTATCAAGATTAAATGAGCAATCATGAGAATGAGAACTGCACCATAGAAGAAATCAAATTGAATCTGGCCAATTTTGCCCAAAAACGAACTCAACAGAGGTATTCATATCCCTAACCTACTCTGAAAATTTCAACTACCTAGCACATTCCGTTCGAGAGTTATTGTAGAAAAACTTTTTTTAAATTTTCAAATTTTTTTTGACACTTTGCGGTAATCTGGTCAATACAAAACTTCACATATTATGACGATAAGATCGTTTATAACTTTTGGGATCGTTATATCTCAGAAACGGTGGCTCGTTGGAAAAAAATGGGTTCAAGCCCTGTGGACAGGAGCTTTCTGGCGCTCTAGTTCAAACAGACAAATTATATCTCCGAAAGTATTGGTTTCTCAGAGTTGGGAATTATATCAATGTATTCATATGATAGAACTGCATCATAAAGGAAATTCAATTCAACTTATAGTTTATTTATCAAGATTAAATGAGCAATCATGAGAATGAGAACTGCACCATAGAAGAAATCAAATTGAATCTGGCCAATTTTGCCCAAAAACGAACTTAACAGAGGTATTCATATCCCTAACCTACTCTGAAAATTTCAACTACCTAGCTCATTCCGTTCGAGAGTTATTGTAGAAAACCTTTTTTTAAATTTTCAAATTTTTTTTTCACTTTGCGGTAATCTGGTCAATACAAAACTTCACATATTATGACGATAAGATCGTTTATAACTTTTGGGATCGTTATATCTCAGAAACGGTGGCTCGTTGGAAAAAAATGGGTTCAAGCCCTGTGGACAGGAGCTTTCTGGCGCTCTAGTTCAAACAGACAAATTATATCTCCGAAAGTATTGGTTTCTCAGAGTTGGGAATTATATCAATGTATTCATATGATAGAACTGCATCATAAAGGAAATTCAATTCAACTTATAGTTTATTTATCAAGATTAAATGAGCAATCATGAGAATGAGAACTGCACCATAGAAGAAATCAAATTGAATCTGGCCAATTTTGCCCAATAACGAACTTAACCGAGGCATTCATATCCCTAACCTACTCTGAAAATTTCAACTACGTAGCTCATTCCGTTCGAGAGTTATTGTAGAAAAACTTTTTTTAAATTTTCAAAATTTTTTTTTTACACTTTGCGGTAATCTGGTCAATACAAAACTTCACATGCGTATAAAGGTCACGTTTCTACCATTTGATGCTAAATTTCAGATAGATCGAGTGACCGGTTTCGGAAATATTCATAAAAAATATTTTTACTAAAATCGGCCATAACTCCGATACCGCTTGATGCACCTTGCAAATTTTAATCCGCTAACTCCTTTCGTTCGAGAGTTATCGTGCCTACGGCCGGCCGGCCGGACAGAATCGATTTCAACCTCGGATTCTTGATCAGTGAGTCGAACCAAATCGTTTGAGACCATTTTCAGCCAAAAATTCCAAAATTACAGACACTTGGGCAAATTGATAAGCACTCTGTTCCGAGGAACTAGAGCGCCAAAAAAACAAGTTTCGTAAGACAATTGCCCAAAACAGGTTTAAAGTACCTACAAATAGTAGATATTCCATAAAACATGTATGAAAGAAGAGAAGTAAAAATGAAAAATTACCTTGAAATCGATCAAAAATTTCCTGATCTACGTTCACCAAATTTTCTCCTCTCTCGAACTACAGAATTATGCTTTCAATATTTACGTAATATTTTCAAATATTTTTGGGTGAGGTCCCCGTTGCATCGCTAAAAGACCAGTATTTCAACCCCAATATTTTTGAAGTTATATATATTATATATATAATATTCCCTTCCGTCAGTCCCGTCATAAATTGAGAGAACTGAGCATTCTATGTCTATGGATGAAAAGCAGTTTCACTACTCTCAGATCTCTTACTTCATGTTCCGTTCCGAAATGTAAGACTTTTCTGAGAAAAATTAATTTCTGAGCAAACAACTGAGATTTTTCTCACTTCGCTCACAATTCTTCGATTGATTAGATAATGTCATGTCTCAGGAAAATAAGTTGACATTATGACAATTCATACATAGAATAATTATATCATTCTGTGACAACGTAGAAATACGATTTATTATTGAAATTTTGAAAAATCATATCTCCGAAAGTATTAGCTTGTTAGAGTTAAAAATGATATCATTAGATTCTTATGGTGAAACTGCTTATTGAAAAAAATTTAATTTGGAATTTGTTTCGTAAAAAAAAAATTTTTTTTTGTTACTCCGAAACAATCTGTCCGATTTTGCCCAATAACGAACTGTCTAGCTCATTCCGTTCGAGAGTTATCGTGCCTACGGCCGGCCAGCCGGACGGCCGGACAGAATGAATTTCGACCACGGATTATTGATCAGTGAGTCGAACCAAATCGTTTAAGACCATTTTCATCGAAAAATTCGAGAATTACAGACATTTGGGCAAATTGATAAGCACTCAGTTCCGAGGAACTAGAGCGCCAAAAAGTAGGTATTGATACATTTTTTATAGATAATTTTATGATCTACAATTTTTGTATTTTTATGGATGAAACTTACCGTTTTGCTGAAAATCGCGAAAAACTATTTTTTTTGACCTTTGACCTTGAATAAAATTTTTTTCATACACGGGATTGATGGGGAACTTTTAAATATTATTTATAATTATGTTTTGAACAATTTTACTGATTTTCAGCTTGTTGGCAGTTTATGCACCCCACTCTAATTTTTTGGTCTAGATTGACCGGACTAACTACAAAATTGACAAATCTGTATTTTCAGTCGGCGTAAAAATACTACCTAAAATGATACGCTACCGGCCTAACACAGCTATTGGTGGCTGAAATTATTAAAGATCAAGTACTATTGATTAAAGAAGTGCTTTCTGTGTCAATCCTAACTTTCGGTGATTCTTTCTTGAGACATAATTTTTATCCTAAATATCTAGGAGTGAAACTAGATTCATCTTTGAATTTCAAAGCCCATTTAGATGACTTGCGTCTGAAGTTGAAAACGAGAAATAATATTCTACAGAAATTAGCTGGTACTTCATGGGGTGCTGATGCAGCTACTCTTCGAACGGCAGCCTTAGCCTTGGTTTTTTCTGCCGCTGAATATTGTTGCCCTGTCTGGTTCAATAGTGCTCATACTCAAAAAATTGATGCACAGTTGAATTCATCTATGCGAATCATCACTGGAACTATTAGATCTACACCTATTCATTGGTTGCCAGTTCTTTCAAACATTGTCCCGCCCCACATTCGCAGGCAGACTGCTGTTTCAAATTCTTGGAATAAATTTCATTCTTTTCCGAATTCATTTCCGATTATCTCCTACATTCCAGGCAATAAGATTCCGAGATTGAAGTCACGAAACCCTTTATGGTCCAACTGTTTTCTTAATTCGAATAAAAGTGACAAGGAAGTTTGGCGGTCTGAATGGATTTCTTGCAATTTATTCAACAAAGATTTAATTTCTGATCCTTCAGATAGAGTTCCGGGGTTTGATCTTCCAAGGAGAATATGGTCTATTCTGAATCGTCTAAGAACCGGTCATGGTCGTTGCAACAGCATGCTTTTCAGGTGGAACTCAGTTGAGAGGCCTAGTTGTGAATGCGGGGAAGCAGAGGAAACCATAGATCATTTAGTTAATAATTGTCGCATATATAGATTCAAAGATGGTTTTAGGGCTATTCATAATGTTTCTGAATCTTTTTTAGAATGGGTAGCGCGTTTCAAATCTATTTAATGAAATATAGAATATTCCATTTTAATTTGTTCGTTTTCTCCCTTTGTTTTTTCCTTTTCCAGATTGGGTTTCGGACCTTGGAGAATCTTCTCTGCTTGTTGAAGGAAGAAGCGATAATGAAGAAAAAGATGCCCTTCAATATTTAATATTTCAGCATATTTTGTTAACAAAATCAATTTTCATAAATCACAACACTAACGGGGAGATAGGGTTTTTTTTTGCTGAGGTTTTTTCCCTAAGCTCTAGTATCATATTATATCAAATAATATGGTACCCCGTTACACTAACCTCTGCTAACACTTCTTTCATACACATGCTTTATTGTTAGATACAAAACAAATTGTAATGCTCAAGTTCAAAAGAATATATATATATAATCCTAATTGAAGTGTTATCATCCGTCAATATCGACGAAATTTAATTTTTTTTACTGATGATAATGACGCACTTACTAATTCATTCCTATCAATTTGAGAATCCGGTCGAGTATATTGTCCTTAAGTACTCATTCGCGCCGAACAAATGAAATGGTTTGACTATCTTAATTCCATTGTTATGCAGATTAACAGGCGAGGATATTGAAGAATTTGCTATTTTTACAGTCTCCTTATCGTTCTTTCGTAAAGTCCATGTGGAACATTCACCTGATTGGAAGATGATACCTCTATTTCTAAATTTTATTCCTCAGAGAAGTGAAGAATCAATATTATTCGAGCGACTCGTCTCACGCCATTTCAATGAACCACATACTTTCTGTCATAAAAACCATTATCATTCTATTGAATCTATTATTAGAAAGATCAAATGGAAAATGATCATTCGGAAGTATTTGTTCATTATGTTCGCTCGCATGCTCTAGGGCAGTGTATTTCAATCTTTTTGATTTCGCGACCTCCTTACAGGTTGAAATATTCTGGCGACCCCCTTGTGTGATAAAAAGCCAAAGAAATGATTCAATTAAAAGACTAAAATTCTGTACCTCAGAGGTAAAGTGTACTAAGTCACAAAAACCTAAATACGAGAAATCGTCGTTTGAAAATTGATATCCCCGTAATTTTGCTATTACATTCTTCATAGTGAATTTATCATCTAGTTCCACTGCAAAATTTTATTTAACAATTAAAAGTATCCATACTCTAAATTCAACTTTCTTAAAAAATTTCAATTTTTTGATTTTGTGGACTTGGTACAGTTTACTGCTGAGAAGTTTCGTTACTGATTGGACATGGTATCACGAAAAAACCTATGAGCTTCTTGTAATCAGCTATCAAAATGACATTCTAAAGGAAATCTATGAAACCAATGAGGAAAAACAAATTATTTTTTATGAGTATAAATAGCAAAACATTTCGGAAAACTTTTATTCAAATAGAGAGTACACAGTAATATTATCCTCGACATCAAAAAAAAATATTATTCAAATAAAATTAAAATTAAAATTCTGCCATAAATTCTAAGACTATTTCTTAATATTATTCAACTTTCTTGTCTTCTTGCTGGCCATGGCTCAAATTTTGATAGAAACTGAGAAATCGCTTTGGCACCCATTGAAGTAAAGTCTGTAAGTATTTGTACTTAGCATCACTGATTGGTTTCTGTGAGTTTCGGATTACCAAAATTTCATTAGGAAAACCTGATCTTCTGGTAGTACGATTCATGTCTAAAACCTCAAATTCCAGATCATCGAAAGACGTCTTACAGAAAACCAGACCCTTCTCATCAGATCTCATTTGAATATGGACCACTTGTGATATATTGTCTTTACCACTCTGATATTTTTTACGCATTATAAAGGGAGAGTTTTGACCATCTGATAGAGATAAGGAATTTTTGAAATCATTACATTCCATATCGATAACACAAAACGGTTTTTTGGTACTAGCCATTCGAACTAGTTGTTGCCAGTCCCAAGGTGTCATTATCTGAAATTTGACCATTTTCTTTCTTTCTCTTTCAATAATGGAATGATCGCTATCCACCTCAAGATGAGTATGCCCTCTTAAAAGATATTTGTGGTTCAGTACCTTGAGTGAAGGAATAGATTTCAGTATATAAAAATAAGCTAAAATTGAATTTATATTTCTATTTTGCGATGGGCAATTATCAGACCATATTGTCAGTTCTTCGACTGATGGCTCTACTGCAGATATCGCCCACATTAGTAGGCAGGATGCAATTTCATTTCCTCCTCTACCTGCAATACTTTCATCCCACATGCAACAAGTTGTAACATTTTCTGTGAAATCTTTAATTGTGTAATTAAAAGTCCATAGTTTCAATGAATAAAAACTCTGAGCATTACTCAAAGATAGTGTTGGCAAGCATTTCTCTAAGTCCACCATGACAACTTTTTTTGTAGCATCTGCTCTCGAAATTCTTTTATCGTCTGCTTTCAAGTTGTATCTCATACTAGCCTGATTCAAATGAGAATCGTATTCATTTTGTATGGAATTTCTCTCTTCAGGGGAACACGAGTCCTTCAACTTGATCAAAAATTTATCGCATGCGTCGCAAGTATCGTTATCAGGAACCTTAAATGAGTAATTAAATTCTGTATTAAATATTTCACTGTACACCCATAACTTAGGAATATCATATTGCCTTTCTGTCATTTCTTCTTTGTATAAATCGTACATTCATGAGATGTTCAGATTGCTATCTAAGTATCGTCTGGATGTTTTTTCGCGACAGTAGTGGGACTCAATGGCTGGAAATTTTTGAATATGTTCTCTGATGGTGTCCCTTATATCCTGTGATATTTTATTTGGCGGAAACTTTTTTCCTCGTTTGTCTGACTCCACCATTCCCCCTGTTGTTTTTTTTTTCAATGCTGTTGAAACATACGTCTGAGATATATCGAGAGTATTTAAAAAGTACTTTTTGCAAACTTCAAACGGCTCGTTCCTGACAGTGAAATAAAATTTTTTATTTGAGTTTTTCTGATTTTCTCTTTCTCCAGTTCGTTCCCTTCTTCGTTTGATACCAACTAATTGAACAGAAGAAGCAACGAACTGGTGTTTGTGGTCGGTTGTTTTAGTTGGAGACCAAAACAAAATAACCGCCCGATCTTCTTCCGAAATGTTCGCGGTACATCGCTTTTTGCATTTTTCACCGCATGGTTCCCTTAGTCCTCTAGCTTTTATTATTTTATTTTATTTCGTTGAATATTTTTCTCCTGAAAGGAACTTTCGTTTCCTTATATAACTTTTCAATTCTTTTTCAATCTTTTTCGCCCTTTTGCTTTTTTGCCCTCAACAAGTTCAGGTATTTCCGAATCAGATAGATCTGTTTCTTCATTTACATCTGGTTGAAAGTTTGTATCAGCCTCACTATCACTTAAGTTATCGCTGAAATCGTTTTCTGATTGCTCAGTATTTTTCGATGATTTTTGGATGTCATTCACAAGTAGGTAAACTGGCATTTTGTAGTTGAGCGAAACACTTTGCCGATCTGGTATTGACTAATTCACTACCACCTGAAATGTTATGGAAAATGAAACAACTAATAGAACATTTATTCAAAATAAAGTTTACCATACTCAAAATCTGAGACCTGGGTCAAGATCGATTCAGGGCTTCCTATCATAAGGCAGCTTGCATCACTAATGCTATTTTCCTTGTTTTCTCCTGAGATGCCTGAAAATAACAAAGATTATGAAATAAATTGATTTCACCTATTGATTGTAGCCTTAAGAATGATTTGCATCGAGTTACTTCATAGAAAATTGCAAATAAAAATTGCCATCGCGAAATATAATGAAACAGCTAATGCGAAATATAATGAAATTGTTTAGATTATTTGATACTTTGAACTCACCTTCTATCTGATGTTTCGATTCAAAATTGGAATCTCGCAAACTAGCAAGGGCGATAATTCTTTCCGTTCATGACGACATCTTTGTACTTTGAAGGTTTCTGCACTACTGGCATCATTTTCGACAAGAATAAACACGTGTTGCATAAAATATTTCCTATATCGGCAATACTAAGTCCACGTGTTCAGGCGTCACTTTCTGTTTCATGATACCATGTCCGCATGTTACAGTTTACCCCGTAAGTCTACTGTGACTTAGTACAGTTTATAAACTCCTAACTTCTATGATTCAAATCTTACAGTAATGAACGTTAGTCAATAGAAAAAAAAAGCACTGACGTGAAGTCAGTACTCTTTGGCGCGCGTGTTCACGGTGGCTAATTTGAATTGAATGATGAGTACTTCAAGCTCAGTGGATAGAGCAAGCCGAAGATCTATACCCAAAGGATAGTGGACACCATTCACTGTCGGTTCAAAAATTAACAGTGCTGTATCTAAGCTGCCATCAGGATAGAGTAACAAAGTTGGAAAAGAACACAACTGACTCTCCTTAGTCGCACAAGCTCCTAGAAGATTTGGGAGGATCAGTATAATCCTAATCATGTTTATAGCACGCGCGCCAAAGCAGATTGACTTTTTACACTTTTTCTTTAATTGTTAGGTCAATCTGCTTTTGCGCGCGTGCTATAAACATGATTAGGATTATACTGATCCTCCCAAATCTTCTAGGAGCTTGTGCGACTAAGGAGAGTCATGACTGATATTGATTGGAAAACATGTATTGCTATCTGTAGCGATGGCGCTAAAGTTATAACTGGCAAAAATAGCTGACTCATTGCAAAACTATAATCGATAATGCCAGACATATCCTGGACACACCGTTTACTTCATCGACAGGCTCTAGCTGCTAAGGTAGTACCTTCTGATTTAAATGATGTGCTCAAGGAGGTAATAAAAATTGTGAATTCTATCAAAGGTAAAGCTTTGCAAACCCGGCCATTCAGAATCTTTCGCTTCATCAAAATCTCCTTTATCACACAGGTGGCTATCCAAAAAAGGTATTCACAAGAGTTCTGGAACTGAGAGCTGAATTGTTAATGTTCTTACAAGATGCAAAATCTGAATATGTTTATCATTTTTCTGACCTTATTTGGCTCTTGAAATTAGCATTTTTGGCAGATCTTTTCTTGGACAAATCAATAGATATGGCTGATAACAACACAAAAATGAAAGAATGTCTACTAGATTTAGCTGCTGATGGCATGCTTAAAAAAGAATTTTATTCGCAAAGTGTCGACGTATTTTGGATGAAAAGAAAACACGAATATCCAGAGCTGGCAAGGGAAGCTCTCAAATTATTAGTGCCATTCGCCGCTTCATACTTGTGTGAACTGACTTTTTTCAATGGTAGACATTAAAACTAAAAAAAAGAGAAATAGTCAATTAAAAAAAAATTGATTATTAACGTTCAAAAATAGCAACAAAACTTGATAAACTTTTGAAAAATAAAAAGCACATCCTTTCAGCCCGGCCGGCTAGCCGCCTCTTACCACGATAACTTTCGAACGGAAAGAGATAGCGACTTGAAATTTTCAGGGTAGGTTGCGCATTCGAATGCGACGCTGAGTTGTTGGGCATAATTGGCCTAACAGTTTCAAAATATACAGGTCTCGTCCATTTTGGTCAATATTGGTTTTATCAAATTTTCATCATAAATGGAAAAATATTGATCATAGAATGTCGAGGTAAAAATGCTTAGATTGAGGAAAAGAACACATTCCTACTACCGTATGAATCCGTTGACTAAATTTCGAGAATTTTCAGTTCATTTCAATCCAACAATGTTCTTAGATCAATAGTTTGAGAGTTACAAATGAGATTGTTGAAAATCGGCTTTTATATGTACAAAATCCTGTGTATATTCGGCATAGGAAGAAATATTTTATGAAAAATTTCACTAGATAGTCATTTCATCAATTTACAGATGCAGTAACTTTAGCAATTTCATCAAGGATTGACTAGAGATGCAAAACTTACAAATTGACTTCGAAAATCATGGTTTACTTTACGAGATATTAATAATTTACTGGTCGTTTTCTGTCATAGAGACGAATATTCATAGAATTCATCTAGGTGTTCTCGATGTTATCACAAGCACATCAGTTACCATAAATTTTTTCATCTTGTACTTCCTGTCGAGTTCTAGTTTCAATGTAGAATTAGCTATTACTCCATTAAGTTGATTTTGCCTTTTGAGTGCATTAATCGATTTTAAATTAGTGCAACGAGATACTTGGATCAATAATGAAGACATTTATTCCACATCACGTATTCTTTGCCCGTTTTGGAAGAACTTATTAGTAATCACTGGTTTTTTAAACCTTGTATTGTACTAGTTCCGAATATTGAATGTCACCGCTAGATGAAGAAGATGAAGGAATAAAATACTCGAATTTATACATAGACCAGGGTCGATAATTTTTTAAACCGACAAAAATTATAGTAGAATGATAGCCATTGTAAAAAGAAGAGAATATAATAAAAACAATAGGAAAAATAATTTACGGGCGATCTGAGAAAGGGGAAGGGGAGTTTTCAAGAGTAAAAAATGGTTTATCTCGATTTCCGGCAGAACTATAAGTCCTTTGCAAAAAAGTTAAATAGCAAAGTTTTAGGTAATAAAAAGATCTACAACTTTTGTATTCATATTTTTTTCACATAACCTCAAAATTTACGTGAAAAAAAATTCAAATAACCACGTTTTTGGTGTTTAATTTTTATCTTTTCCAAAAAAATTTTTTTTTCAACAAACTTATCTTTTCATGTCCCAAATACACTGAAATTTCTTGGATTCAAAATATATTTTTTTTCACCTTAATTTGAGTTAATATAAAAAAGCTGCCTAATTTTCAATCAAAAATTCTCACGTCAAAATATCTGCTTTTTTGATAAAGTAGGTGGACTTTTTGTTCGTTGAAATCTCTACTCGCTGATGGTCTAAAAAAAATACACACTACTATCGTAAATTTCCTCAGAAAATTCAACGAAATAACGGGCAATAAGGCCCAGATCCTCCTAGATCCTTCCCCACTCCTCTATGAAATCCCTATTGATGTGCTGAAATTTTTCGTACGTCACTCAGGTATATAAGTTATCATAAAATAGCAATAAATAGGCATCTATGCATATAATTTAGAGAAGATTCCGAGGATGATTGATTCTAAACTTTCTCAAAATATTGGAGATGATTTATTAAACATTAACTTTCTTAGCATTTTCTGAGGAAATTTACCATAGTAATGTATATTTTTTCAAATCATCAGACAGTAGAGATTTCAGCGAACAAAAAGCCTACCTACTTTTTTAAAAAAGCAGATATTTTGACGATAGAATTTTTTATTGAAAATTAGGCGGCTTTTTCGATATTAAGTCAAATTAAGGTGAAAAAATAAATATTTTGAAAGCAAAAAATTACAGTGTATTTGAGTCATAAGAAGGTAAGTATTAACCAAATTTGGTGAAAAAACAAAATTTTTTTGTGAGAGATAAAAATTAAAAACCAAAAACGTGGTTATTTGAATTTTTCAGATAAATTTTGAGGTTATGTGAAAAAAGTGCAAATACAAAAGTTTTAGATTATTCCCAACAACTTTGCCATTTAACTTTTTTCCATAAGACTTGTAGTTTTGCTGGAAATCGAGATAAACCGTTTTTTACCCTCAAAAAGTCACCCCCTTCCCCTTCCCGAACTCAGATCGCCCGTAAATTATTTTTCCTATCATTTATGTTATATTCTCTTCCTTTTCCAATGGGGTTACCATTTTAAAAGGCTTCGTTCGACACTGATCTAACATACCTAATCGTGATTATCGGATTCCTCAACCAATAAGAGCCATTAACTGTCAAACTTGAATAATAATCCGTGGCAAATGAGTGAATCTTTAATTTCTATACGAAGGGAATACCGTAAGGCGTTCCACAGGGGTCGGTGCTGGGACATTATGTATTCATGCTTCATACCTTGTGGAAAAGCCAAATGGAATAAATTCATTATATTGGTTACTGCCCATATTTATGGAAGAAATACGTCAAATTTAAATTTTAAATTGTCACTCTTCTCTGTAAAATTGCTACTCTAACCCCCTTCGAAAGACAGATAAACCCCCAATTTTTCAAGCAGGAAGAATGGGCTTGTGATACATCGTTTGAAAGATCTCGTCATTCTCTATTCAGAAATGTTTTCGCTTTCATGTTTATTGCAAAAATCGAATGAGACAAAAATGAAATGAAATGATTAGCGAAATTTGGTACAATATCAAAAACTAAAATGTTATACAAAAATACTATGAATTGTAATGAAGTAGATGTTCACCACGATCGCCTTGGCAACATCCTAGCTAAAAAAAAATTTCTTCCGACATCATTCAACATCTCAGAACTGATGGACCTAATCACAAGCGTTATTCGATTTTTTAGGTCCATCGAAATCAAGGGTTTTTTAGTCTTGTACACAATGCTTTTCACATATTCCCATAAAAAGAAATCTAATGGGTTAAGATCAGGGGATCGCGTTGGCCATTCGATTGTTACTCGCCACCGATTTGGAGGTTTTTCGTCGAGGTATTGCCGGATATTGCGTTGGTAATGTGGTGGTGCTCCATCCTGTTGGAACCATATCATCAGCAACCACTTATCAGAAAACAAAACGTCTACAAAGTAGATATTATTGTTATCCAACATGTCCATCATTTGTTCACAAAAATAAGTTCAAATCAAAATCATCTTCCAAGACTCCTGGGTAGGTATCATTTTATAGAGATGCAATTCATATTATTTTAATATCTTTAAAATCGATGTATTGCTGACATCAAATATTGTGGAGGCATCTCTACTCGATTTATGTGGATTTTCTTCAAATTCAAGCATCACATCCGCACACAGTGTACCTATTAGCAGCTGCTTTACTACTGCCTTACACGCCTAAACTCGCGAAACTGCTTCTCTATTTAACTTATTGTTACTTTTTTCAGGCCATAATCGGCCCCACGGTTTCCGAGTGATGAATTTGACATAAACCAATACACATCCGATAAAATTGAAACTTCGTGACTAGTTTGTTTTAGTTTTATTTTAAAAAAATTCTAAAAAATATTATTTATGTCACGATAACCTGAAAACGGAAAGAAATAGGTACTTGCAATTTTTAGGGTAGGTCGAACAACTGAATGCGACATTTGAATTTGTTAATAGGCATAATCCAACTTGGTGAGTTTGAATTCAATCTGATGGGTATTTTTTGAGTTATTGAGTAAATAACAAGAAAAATTTTGATGGGTGTAACTCTTAAACCGGCTGGCCGATTATGCCCATTAACGAAGTTAATCGTCGCATTCGGATGCGCAACATACTACCCTGGAAATTGTGAGTCACTATATGTTTCTTTAGAAAGTTATCGTGGCAACGGGCGGCTGGCCGGACACTATCGAATATGACCTCGAATTCTCCGTCAGGGAGCCGAACCTAATCGTTTTAGAACATCTTCGGCAAAAAAATCGAAAATTACAGACATTTGGGCAAAATGAAATGAAAGCCTGTTTTCTTGATTATGAGCGCAAAAATTGGAATTATTGGTTTTAGCTTATGCCAGCTAATTTTCTAATAATTAACGTATGTATTCATATTTATATTTTCAATTACCTTGAGAAATTTGGAAGAGTGTCATGAAAATAAATTTGTTCATATTAATATTTCGAAATTTGAGCGGAATCCCCTAAATTACTAAAGAAATCGTCGGTATTCCGAAGATGAAAGACGAGCGAGGTGATTTCTTATCTTATTGAAACCTCGTTATATTTCTGAAAAATCTACATTTACACACTTATCTCTGATGAAAGGAGATAATCATGCTGAAACTCGTGAAACCCCTCATTAAAGAAGGCGGAATTTGGAATGCATCTCAATTAGCATTTCATCTGAAAACGGAGCACCAAGATCTCTACGATCCCAATTAATTCAGGCTGCAGGGCTTGCAGGCTTGCAGGCTTGCGACGTGTTGAGGAGATATGTAGGATTTTTATTCTCTTAACAATAAACCTTTGCCATCATGTAGCAAAAAAAAAGTTTGGATACAATAGTTTATTACAAATTACAAGGCAACGTGTAAGATTCAATATCAATGGTGCGAAAATATTCACATTTACTAGAAAAAAAATTCTTTGCATTTGCGCGCATGTTCTACTATCTGTTCACGCCTCACACATCCTCACGAAATACTGCTTGAGTATGAATGAAGGAAGCGTTAATACGTGAAAAAATTCATTGGGAATCAACTCAATTAAAATTTTAAAATGGAATAATTCGAACAATATGAAGCTGATATATAGTGTAAATTCAAAAATATACAGGTGTCCCATTTGAAGAGAATATTTTCATGCCGAGATCAGATAAAATATCAGTTTCCAGAAAATTAAATTAACCTGATTGGGTTTATTTCTTCATAATGTATGAAATGAAATATTTTATGAAATGAAATATTTTATTTGATACTGATAGATTATGAAGAAATAAACCGTTAGTTACTGTAACTATAAACATGGTTATATCTCCCTTTCATGGGGCTCATTGGACCTGAACCGGCCTGTGGTATCTCTCTCAGAGCAGCGGCGAAGGAAAACAACAGATGGGTGGACCAAAAGGACCAAGAAATCTGGAGCAGCATACCTGGACACAGACATGCTCGCTCAACAATTACTGGTCCATCAGCTGAAAGAGCCAGAAAATGACTCAAATTCTCTAGGCTAGACCTGAGAATCCTTACAGCTGTATACACGGGCCATTGTGGCCTCAGGAAACACCTCAATACGCTGGGGTTGAATGAGGACTCCGAGTGCAGACTTTGCATGAAGGACGACGAGTCTATCGAACACATCATGTGTGACTGCCCCGCTGGGGACAGGATCAGATTGGAGGAATTAGGAGTCCACAAACTGACACTGAGGGAACTGGACAAGTTCTCACCCACCAGACTCATATCCCTCATCAAGAAACTTGAGCTTGAGTGTGAAGTATAGATTATATATTATAGGTGTGCCACAATAGACCGATTGGTCGCAGTGGAGGGGCGGGTTTCGTCTGCCCAGCACAACCCATATAATAATAATAATATCTCCCTTGGGATTATACTAGGCATAACTAGGTTATAACTAGGTATAACTCCCAATGGAGTTATAACCATGCTTATAGTTACGGTAACTAAGGGTTTATTTCTTCATGATATATCAGTATGGAATAAACATATTTTTAATATGCTTCCACGTAAACATTCACTTTTAACACTGTTGGCTGTCATTAAGAGTGTTACTTTCAATGGCAGTTGTACAAAAAAAAGCTTCTAGCTCAAACTATACCATCGATTCTAGATCTATTTAAATGCAGGCTAAATGCCACGTCGAGATTATAATTTCCTTTCAATTATTATGCAATTCCATGATTCTACCAGGTCAGGCTAATCAAGAATGAAATAAATGATTGCGCAGATGATACAGAGTTCACATGCATAGCATTCTATAATTATACCTGGATCAAATTATTATATTCAAACTTCATCACGAATGAAATCGTGGTTCAAGTGTTGAGAGTGAAACTTTTAATTGTCGATGAAGCAAAACGAAATTCATATAATTGCAGAACATTAGACAGACTTTAATTCTGATCCGGAAAATAACAAAGTTAATGAGATTTGTTATACATAGTAATCAAGGAGTATGCGATGGAGCGAATAATTCGTTCAGAACTATTTTGGAACTGCGAAAAGACAATAAGAATTTAATTTATCAATTGCTCAGGTGAGAAATTCAGATTTCGGTAATCAATATACCGGGTGGCCCACCACAGACGCGGAGCTCGTTTTGAGGGAGTAAATGAATATATTTTTGGAATATTTTTTTGTGATATGCGTGAGGTGTTTAAGAAACAACAAACACAATCTACAAGGGCTACTAATTTAAATATGGACGTGTATATACGGTGGTAATTGAATAAATCGGTGAACGATGTGTGGAACTTTCATTGTTTTCCAAAATTCGTCTGAAAGTTGAGAGACTGAGGAGGAACTTGAGGGACATATAACCACTTTATGTCAATTATGTGGGTGTGTAAGCCATTTTCGAGGAAATAGGATAGTGTTCGAGGATGGAGTATCCATAACATGGTCCTTGGGCCAATTTTTGAAATTCTTGTTACCCCTTTCGAGCATTTCTCGTTATGCGCATGATAAGACGAGACGTGATTGAACTGCTGGAGTTTTATTCTGAGAGCATTGGAGTTTTTAGGTGCAGGATGCTATTCCTCCATAGAATCTCCTTGGGAGGGTTTTTATAATCATAATCATGTCTATATGAAGCGCGCTAAAGGAGATTGACCCCACGTTAATGCTCCTTTTGCGTTTTTACTTCTTTAATAGTGAAGTCAATCTGCAATCCGCATTGGCGTGCTTGCTATAGACATGCTTACGATTATGATGACGCTCCTAGGTCTTCCCCAGGGAGATCCCTCAGAAGCTCCTAGGAGCTTGGGCGACTAAGGACGGTCAGTTGTGTTCTTTGTCGACTTTGTTACTTTATCTTTACGCTAGCTTAGGCATAGCACTGTTCATTTTTGACCCCACAGTAAATGTTGTCCACTACCATCTGACTAGATCTCCGGGTCATTCTGTCCACTGAGCTTGAAGCACTGATCATTCAATCAAAATTAGCTAACGTGAATAAGTGCTCCAAAGATGACCTCACATCAGTGCTTTTCATATTTTTTTCCTTCGATTTCGTCACTGAACCAGTCCAAACATGTAGCTATTGTCCTTAATTTAGCATCAAAATGCAATGAGTTTCCGTAGTTTTCAGTGTCCGATTACATTTCCTTCACCAAGAAGAAGAAAAAAATTGCGTGCTTCTAGGAAGTTATAGTTGCTGTTCCTTATACCCCTTGGTGACGCCATCACGCGTAAACGGCTGGACCGATTTCACTATTTTTTTTTTGTGTTCGTTATTGTCAGGAGAAGGTTCTTATGACAGACAACATTTAAAAAATTGCGCTGAAAATTAGAAAATTTAAGAAAACTTAACAACCATAATATAATATTATTTCTCTATTTCAGTATCGTAATGAGTTCATTACAACACTAAAAACAGTGCTGTAATGAACTCATTCCCGCATTGTTCCTAGTTTTATTTTTCGTGTTGTGGTAGTCAGCACTGACATTCGATCCTATCAAATTTCAACAAATGTCAATTATTGTCAATATAATATAATCTGGACATAGTGAAACAATTGTTGAGAGGAAAAGTTTTATTTTCATTGAAAAATAAGGCACTAGTGATTTTCTTCTTGCTAATTTTGAATCATTCAAGCTATTAGGAAACAGTTTTAAATCTGATTTTCATGTCCAACGTACGAATCAAATTCATATTCCGCAATCTGTCAACTTTCGTAACAGTCACACCAACTGCCAAGATACATTACAAAAGTCCCTAGGATGTATAATTGGGGGTGTAAGGGTCACTTTCTGCAGCAAAAAAAATTTTTTTAAGAGAAAAATAACATTTCGGGAGGGGTTTGAACCCCCAACTCCCCCCCCCTGGCTACGCCCTTGGAATATACTATCTCTTATCTAACCTTAGAGCTTTGAAGCACAAACAAAGCTTTAACTAAATAAGTACCTTGGATGGATTCTCATAATGTATTTGTCCGAAATTTTCATACAGGGTGTTTTTCTTTTAACGTAACGTAACTTGCTGTTTTTCACGCCAATCGTACAATTTCATTCAATTGTGTTAAAAAATGTACTTTCGAGGCATACATCATTGAAAATAAACCATTACTATACAGGGTGTTTTTCATATCACTGCACAATTGTACGCGATTGAAGTGATTTGTACTACAAACAAAGCATTAACTAAATAGGCACCTTGGATGGATTCTCATAATGTATTTGTCCGAAATTTTCATACCACAAAACAAAACAAAAAATATATTTTTTCAGAAAGCTTCAAATTGATTAAGATACTGTATCATAACTCTGTGTGTCTGTCAAAAACAAATTGAAACCTTATAAATAGCCAGTATTTCAGGAAAAATTCTGTTTTGTAAGTAAGCAACATAATGTGCAATTAATCGAAAATAATACTAAAACTTCATTCATACCTAGCATTTTTTTATTAACTTTTAGTTGGTGCGAAGTTCGTCGGGCCAGCTAGTATATTATACTTTACCTTACCTTGAGTTTAGTCAAAGGCTTAATTTTATTTCCAGGTTTTAGCATCGCAAAAAATGTGCGTGGTCGAGAAAAGACCTTCCATGGGATTCTCAGAAACTGCACATGCTGTATTCAAATATGGACCGAAAGACGTCAGGCCGTTGGCGAATGTCGCAAGGTTGGTATTCATTAAAAACATTCGATCTAATTCAGCCGAGGCGGATATTGCATGATTAAGGTAGAAACAGACTATGCCCACGTACGCCACGTACGCGACGCAACGTGGGAAAGCTAGCGTGCACACTTGACCCACGTACGCAACGCATACTGACATCAGTCGTTTTCATTTGTCAGTAGTACGATGTTTTCTGATTCAGATAGTGAATTTGAGGAAGATTCATTGAGTTTGTTGTTTGTACATGAATATGTCCGTGCCTCAAGAAAAAAAAAAGAATTAAGAAGAGAAGATGTTGGATACACAATATAAATAAAGACAGAGAGAAAAATGGAGAATATCATACATTGATGCGGAGACTAGAATCTGACGAAGACCGATTTTTTATGTACTTCCGCATGTCTAAAGTACAGTTTGAGGAGATTCATGGTATGATCGAATCCGATATACAAAAAGAGAATACACATCTTCGGAAGCCGATAAGTAGCAGAGAAAGAGTAGCGGTTTGTCTAAGGTAAGTATAAATTATCATTTTGCGCGTATGTTCTGGGAAAATCGCGTTATAGTTTTGCCCAAGTGGTGTTAATATATCTGATGCGTACTAGGAGCTTGGTTATCACTTCGTGAATATTCAGAAATGGCTCACCCATTTGTAAAATTCTTAGGTTGGCCGTCTTTGAGCCTCCGCAAACTATATATGTTCGGCAGTTTACTTTTTCGATCCACAGAGCCTGACCGCCGTATTCACAAAGCATTGTTAAGTGTTTGAATCTCCGTTAAGTCCTAACTGAGGTCCTCAGTTAAGGATAAATAAGAATCGCAACCTCAATTTAAGTGAAAATTAACGTGAAAAGGGCCTGTTTAAGCACCGTTACATAGTTTAACTGAGGTTGCGATTCTTATTTATCCTTAACTGAGGACCTCAGTTAGGACTTAACGGCGATTGAATGCTTTGTGAATACGGCGGAATATGTTTCGTCTGCTCATGAAATATATTATAAACAATAAATATAGAAATTGTTTAGGAAAATTTTATTCAAAATGTATATTTTCGTAATAAAGTTGAATATTTTTTACAAGATTAATATCATCGGAAATTTGAGTCTTAGGCATTTCAACTAAATATGATGGGGAAGAATATGATGGGTAGGCTTGTGAAAAATTTCCAGAAGAAGAATTTATATTTTCTTGGTTTCGGCTGATTATCTGATCCTCGGTAGTAACTGGTGCTCTCAATATATTTCGTTGCAACTGTGCTTGTTTGAGCTCTGCTTCACTTACAGCTTTAAGCAAATTCATTTTAATTGGAATTTGAACCTGCTTTGAGAGCTTCTTTACCGTTTTACTCATACTTAAGAAGAATATGTGTCTAAATCGTCCATTTCCTGTTTTTTACTTCTTCTTGCGTGCGAGTTTTTCATCATTTCCACCAGATCGGCCAAGTTATTGTCCCTACTAGAACTGGCCTTTCTTTTGATTGATTGATTGATTGGATGTGGGAGTGTTGGTGTGGGATGGAGTGCTATCAGAGGACAATAAATGGATTTCTTCGAGGGGAACGGTGTCTGGAGAAGGAAGAGGGGAATTAGCATCAGAAACAGCAGCTCCCAGGTTTCCGGTAGTGCGACGGCCTTCTAAATATGGCTTCAAAATCGTTCGAATTTTATTCAAAATGTATATTTTCGTAATAAAGTTGAATATTTTTTACCAGATTAGTATCATCGGAAATTTGAGTCGTAGGCATTTCAACTAAATATGATGGGGAAGAATATGATGTGTAGGCTTGTGAGAAATTTTCAGAAGAAGAATTTATATTTTCTTGGTTTTGGCTGATTATCTGATCCTCGATAGTAACTGGTGCTCTCAATATATTCCGTTGCAACTCTGCTTGTTTGAGCTCTGCAGCACTTACAGCTTTGAGCAAATTCATTTTAATCGGAATTTGATCTTGCTTTGAGAGCTTCTTCACCGTTTTACTCATACTTAAGAAGAATGTGTCTAAATCGTCCATTTCCTGTTTTTTACTTCTTCTTGCGTGCGAGTTTTTCATCATTTCCACCAGATCGGCCAAGTTATTGTCCCTACTAGAACTGGCCTTTCTTTTGATTGATTGATTGATTGATTGATTGGATGTGGGAGTGTTGGTGTGGGATGGAGTGCTATCAGAGGACAATAAATGGATTTCTTCGAGGGGAACGGTGTCTGGAGAAGGAAGAGGGGAATTAGCATCAGAAACAGCAGCTCCCAGGTTTCCGGTAGTGCGACGGCCATCTAAATATGGCTTCAAAAACGACATCCGTTCCTCGTACCGCCAAGGCGCAATAATTTTCCCTGCTTGTCCACTTTTTTTCTTGCGTCGTTTCATGGCATTGTTGAAGCAATTTCGCAACTTAGCCCAATTTTCTCTACAAATTTCAACTGCAACAATAATAATAAAAATTCTTAAAAAGTCAGTAGCTTTTGCGCACATGTACCATTGTCTATACGAGCCTCTTACAAAGTCGATAATGCTGAAATTATAGTGACTGTAGGCCTAAGTTTTGGTTCGTAGTAAGGACAGTAGGTAC
This sequence comes from Halyzia sedecimguttata, assembly GCA_937662695.2. Lineage (NCBI taxonomy): Eukaryota > Metazoa > Arthropoda > Insecta > Coleoptera > Coccinellidae > Halyzia > Halyzia sedecimguttata. The sequence goes on along the minus strand of OW569415.2, from coordinate 63,241,039 downwards.
CGAATGGGTTCCAAATAGTGGAACAAACGCAGCGTATGAAAGGTTTCACCCAGGTCCAATTACAATAAACGACTGTGTGACTACTTTGAACGGTTCTTGGACCGTCTCAATTGCAAACCAAAAGAAGCCCTATATTCCCATATGGAAATATTCACTGTGTTATTTACTATTCACACAGCATCATCTAGCCCTAAACATACCTAATTTTTAAAAATTTGTATTATTTATTTTACAGATTCCTAGCTACGGGTAATTCATTTCGGAGCATTGGATTCAGTTATCGCATGGGTTTTTCTACTATACGTATAATTGTGCAGGAGGTTTGTGAAACGATTTGGAAACATCTTGGACCTATCGTGATGCCGCAACCCACAGCGGAAATGTGGAAACGAATAGCAAATGATTTCACCCGCTATTGGAATTTTCCAAACTGCATAGGAGCTCTAGATGGTAAACACGTGAACATAAAATGTCCAATTAAAGGGGGCTCAGATTATTGGAACTACAAAGGTCAAAATTCCATAGTTCTTCTTGCTTTGGTAGATGCCCATTACAAATTTGTAGTGATAGACGTGGGCTCCTACGGAAGAAATAGTGACGGGGGAATTTTCGAAAAATCAACACTGGGTAAACTATTGGATCAAAAGAAATTGAACATACCAGAAGATCGACCTCTAATGCCAGGATCAGAACCATTGCCGTATATTATAGTCGGCGATGAAGCATTTCCCCTTAAACAATATTTACTGAGACCTTACAGCAAAAATGCTTTGCTCAATAATGAATCGAATAAAATTTTCAATTATCGATTGTCTAGGGCCAGAAGAATCGTGGAAAACGCATTTGGGATATTGAGAGCAAGGTGGCGGGTATTTCAAGGGCCTGTTCAGGTACAACCAGAAATGGTGGACAAAATAGTTCTAGCAGCATGCTGCCTCCATAACTATTTGGGCACCACTTTTGAGCAGCAGGATGAAAGAGGAACAGAACCTACACCACAACAATCATTCCATAAATTGGATGGTCTTAGAAGGAATCACACGAAATATGCATATAATATCAGAGAAAAATTCAAACAATATTTCATCTCAAGCGAGGGTTCAGTGCCATGGCAATTAAATTTGGTGAGAAGAGGATTACAAAATCCACCACCCAACGAAAATGATTAGTTCATGGATTATTTCTACCTACTATAAAAATAAAATGTATTAATAAATAAATGAAATGTTTTTTTATTAACATTATGTGTATGACTTATGAAACATCAACTAGTACATAAGAAGCAAGTATGTACCTAATGACTTTAGAGAGACTACAACTCTGACTACAAATAAATACTCATGTCATTTCGAGTTAAAAGACAACAGGCTAAATTCGCATCATTTATTTTGGTGATTTGCTAAAAAAGTAACGAATGCATTTTGATAAACTTTTACCAATCGTTAATATCATAAATAAATAAGCAAACAAAAAAGGAATATGAAAATCCAATAGGTAATTGAGAAATACGTGCAAATATATCATACACAAGTATAGGTACCACCTACCTACCTACCTACGTTATGAAAATGTAATACAATCATATTTATATAGAAGGACTATTAGATCTATATAAATATATACGGGTCGTATTTTAACTCCTTTTTTTAGAGTGAATTATACAGAAATACCCCACATATTCATTTATTCAGTATTAAACGTACCTACCTATACTGTGTATATATACTTACATAACCTACCCAATTCGAATTCATACAGTACGAATTTAGTAGCATGTATAGGTAGTTGCTACAGAAATACCCACACATATTCAATTATTCAGTATAAAACGTGCCAATATGGTAGCCAATTGCTTTACAGTACAAATATGTTTTAGAAAATTATAGTATCAGGTAAGTACTTGCCAGGTTTGCCAATTTTCTGTGCTATTTCTTCCCATGCCGCATTTCTCAATGTAGCATCGCGATATTCCGCGGATTTAATATTGTAAATCACCTCGTAATTCTTAATTAAATCGATGAATTGTTCGTCTGCCATCTTTACAAAATCTAACCGACGCGCTTCGAATGTATATTTCTATAGAAACGCACTAATCTACGCCACCTCGGCATCTACAATTCCCGTACACCGATTGTTTTACAGTACGAATATGTTTTAGAAAATTATAGTATCAGGTAGGTAGGTATACTTACCAGGTTTGCCAATTTTCTGTGCTATTTCTTCCCATGCCGCATTTCTCAATGTAGCATCGCGATATTCCGCGGATTTAATATTGTAAATTACCTCGTAATTCATAATTAAATCGATGAATTGTTCGTCTGCCATCTTTACAAAATCTAACTGACGCGTTTCGAATGTATATTTCTATAGAAACGCACTTTATTACGCCACCTTGGCATCTACGATCCCCTACACCTTCCCCCGTCGATCTGGATCGGCGGATATCGCGTTGCGTAGGCCGCGTGGGATAGCGTTGCGTATGATAGCGTCGGTGTAGTGTGTTTCTTGACAAATAAATTCAAGGGTCCAGATATCGCGTGGCGTCGCGTACGTGGCGTACGTGGGCATAGTCTGTTCCTACCTTTAGTTGTGAAGTATGCTTTAGGTGAAGGCCAGACATTCAGTATCAGATTATACAGATTGTATTAAATTAAAGTGGATATCGTTTAGTGAGAGTACCTATTCGGCTCACAGTGTAGTGCCTAATGCTGATGTCACACCTATCGTTACGAACCTTTGCACCATCAGTGTTTTCCAGTCAGGTGCGTGTTACCCTGGGGATCGACGCGATGGAGTTTCACGCTCCAATTGTCTCAGGAACCCATCAACCAAAACAAAAGGAAAGCAAACATAAGTGAACTGTCATCTGTCCCGCAATTTAATGGGATGCATCAGGAGAAAGGTGAAGGTAACGTAAAGTGTCTGACGCTCCCATCGGCAACCTGGAGCACCCCAGCCGGTGACTGAAATGCAACTTTTCATACACACGCAGAATTCAAGTTCGTTCCCACAGGTACCAGAGGCATTCAACGAACGATTCAATTTGTGCGCAGTAGACCAAAGGTCTCCCAAAAACTCTTTAGTCGATTCAGTTCACGATGTTTCATACAGTTCTTGTACTGTAACAAAATATCATGTGCCGTACCTCGATACAGTGTTGCCGAAGCCAAAAATCCCGAAACACATCAAATTTAAATTTAAAATGGTCATTCTTCTTCGTAAAAATGCTAACACTACCTTCAACCCCCTTCGAAAGACAGGTACAACCCCAATTTTTCAAATTGGAAGTATGGATTTGTGATACATGGTTTGAATATTCGCGTCCCTATTCAGAAATATTATCACTTTCAGGTTTATTGCAAAACTCGAAATAGAAAAAAATTAAATCATGTGATTACCGAAATTCATTATAATATTCCCCCGAATATTCCCAAATCTTATTACAATAATACAAAACTCATTTGGCTCAAAGATGTGGAAGAAAATGAAAAAAAAAACCATTACATTGAGTTATCCATATGTTACCGTGAAAACTACGTAAAAAACTTTCTCTATTTCAGTATCGTAATGAGTCCATTCCAGCACTAAAAATTGGTTCCAGCACTGACGTGAAGTCAGGAGCTTTTGCGCGTATGTTCTATTGTCCATTCTCCTGTATTGGACTCTTTTAATCGAATTTACCATGGTGAATTCGATTAAGAGTGTCTAATACAGGAGAACAGACAATAGAATTCACCATGGTAAATTCGATTAAGAGTGTTCAATACAGGAGAATGGACAATAGAACATACGCGCAAAAGCTCCTGACTTCACGTCAGTGCTTGAACCAATTTTCTTTCGTGAAGTCAGGATAGAAAGCAATGATGAAAACATTAACACATTATTGTCTACCTTCAATTCTTCTTTAGGAGAAGAATACATAATTATTCTTGAAAAATATTACTGGAATTAATGTCATATTTAAATAATCAAAGTAAAGAAAATTATAAGTTTAGTTACTAACATATTGAATGAAATTCAATTGAATTCCAGTAATATTCAATTACTTATTCTTATCCAATAAATGTCCATTGATAGATCTAAAGGTAATGAGGTGAAACATAAAGATATATTATCATTAGTGATAGAAAACCTGGCCTAAAATTGGCTCGTGATGGCTCTACCCATCACGAGATTTAATATCCACAAATGAGCCTCTCACCTTACAAGATCAGAAGCCTTCAGCAAAATTTCAGCGATATCATATTAAAAATAATTCATAACCTTTCAAAAGTCCCCTCTCGCAAATATACTCCTCTGAAGGCACATGGATCTCTTGAAGAAGAATCGCCACTCTATTTCTCAAAGATATTCACTCTTGTTCATAGAAATCACTTCAATATTTAGTTGCCTCCTCCTAAGGAGGATCTCTTTCAAAACTAGGTCTGGCCGCTAATGTAGGGCTATCATCTCCCATAGCTTTGTGATGAAATAACACGATATTCCCATAACATACGCCCAAAAATATATCATCATGTCATTCATATTTTTGAAGGTTCCCGCAAAAATATGACCATAGACAATATATCATACGACAATTCGCATCCAGCTACCGAACTCACAAAAGGCTGCTCGGTTCTCCAACAATATAGATCCGATCGTGTTCAAACTTGGAACTCTGCAGTAGAGTTAGGTTCTGAAGGCTCTTCCAAAATTTCAGCCATGCCGGACGAATAGTTTATTATATATAAAATATTTTTCAATTATTTTCAATTATTTTTTTTTTAATTTTCTAGTTATACCATCCTCACGAAATTCTGCAAGAATTTTTGCGTAGGCATTCTACAACTAATAACCATGTTTGAATTCAATCGGTTTTGTATTCTTCGAGTTAATGAGGTTCAAAAAACAACCAAATTTCAGATGGCTATAACTCTAAAACCGTTTGGACGATAATGCTCATAAACAAACTCAAATGTCACATTCAGATGCACAACCTAACCTGAAATTTTCAAGCTGCTATCTCTTTCCGTTCTCAGGTTATCGTGACAAGAAAAATATTCCTTAATAATTTTCTAGCGATACGATTCTCACAAAATTTCACAAACGTGCTTAGGTCTATATTCTACAACTATTCACCAAGTTTAAATTCGATCGGATTTATTTTGGTTGAAAACAAAATTATTACTTGGGCCGATTATACCCATTAACGAATTTGTCCGTCGTATTGGGATGCGCCACCTACCCTGAAAATTTCAAGTCGCTAGCGCTTTCCTTTCTCAAGTTATCGTGGCAACGGCCGGACGGCCGGACGGCACCACAGAATTAAATTTCACATTTGGGCAAAACTATAAAGCGATGTTCCACAGAACATACGCGCAAAAGAAATGCTGGAATGAACTCATGCCCGCATTGTTTCTAGTTATATTTTTCGTATTGTGGTAGTCAGCACTGACATTCGATTCTATCAAATTTCAACACACGTCAATTGTCAATACAATATAATCTGGATATAGTGAAATAATTGTTGAGAGAAAAAGTTTTATTTTCATTAAAAAATAATGTACTGGATATTTCCTTCTTGCTAATTTTGAATCATTCCTGTTATTAGGAAACTGTTTTAAATCTGATCTCCATGCCCTACGTACGATTCAAATTCCGTAATCTGTCAACTTTCGTAACAGTCACACCAACAGCCAAGATACAATACAAAAGTTACTAGGATGTATAGTCCGAATTTTTTATTGAATTACAACAGTATTTTACAAAACTTGACTGAAATAGAGAAAATATCGTCTAATACTCGTTTCAGAAGACTATTCCAGCACTCATGCCTTCGAAAACTCGCTCCTTCGTAGCTCGTTTTCGAATTTCGCATTCGTCTTTGAATAGGAGCCCATTCAGAAACTTGTTTTAGAATATACTATTCTGTGGCAATGTTAGTTTCTTCAGAGCGCCTTCGAAAATTGTTTTGCGCTGATAAGTCGTAGCTTATAACTTTTCTAATTTGTGTTTGAACTTCATTTACTTCAATTTTGAATAATGGTTCGATTAACGGAAATGCACAAAATAACAATTTTACAAATGATTGGCTACGGAGATAACATCCGAACATAAAAAGAAGTGAGTCGCTTGTTTCATGAGAAATTTCCGAATTTGCCGCCTATGACCCAAGGGACAATAAGTAATAGAGAAGCGGTTTCGCGAGTTGGGGAATGTAAGATGGATTAAAAAGGCGGCTGCTAATACACTGTGAGAGGATGTGAAATTAGAAGTGATGCTTGAATTTGAAGAAAATCCACATGAATCGAGTAGAGATGCCTCCACAACATTCAATGTCAGCCATACATCGATTCTAAATAAAAACAAAACAAAATGCATTCCTATAAAATGATACCTACCCAGGAGCTCTTGGAATACGATTTTGATAGGAGACTTATTTTTGTGAACAAATGATGGATATGTTGAATAAAAATATTATCCAATTAGTAGATGTTTTGTTTTCTGATGAGTGTACTTTTTCTCTTAACGGCCATGCTAGACGTCAAAATTGCCTACTGGTCTACCGAAAATCCTCACTGGATGAGAGAGGAACACACGCAATTTCCTCAAAAGCTTAATGTTTGAGCAGGAAATGTACAAAACCATATTATAGACCTCTTTTCCATTGAGGACAATTTGAATATGGGATAATTATTTACCACTGCTTCAAAATGATATCGTTCCAACTTCGTGAAATTTATATCCTGATCAAGGAAATCCTCAAATTCCACGGAATCAGATATGATTCCAACAGGATAGAGCACCACCACATTATCAACGCATTGTCCGGCAGTACCTCGACGTGATATTTCCAAATCGGTGGATACTAAGGGTAGGAACGATCGAATGGCCACCGCGATTCCCTGCTCTTAACAGATTAGATTTCTTTTGATGGGGATATGTGAAGAGCATTGTGTAAAAAACTAAACCTCTTGATTTGAATGACCTAAAAGATCGAACAACGCTTGCGATTTGGTCGATCACTCCTGTGATGGCGAATGATGTTGGAAGAAGTTTTTATTTGAGGTTAAGATGTTGCCAAGACGTTCGCGGTGAACACTTTGGGCATCTACTTCATTAACATTCATAATTGTTTTGCTACATTTTGTATTACAATTCAGTTTTTGATGTTGTATAAAATTTCGCCAATCACTCAATTTTATTATTTTAATTTGATTTTTGCGATAAACATGAAAGTGATAACATTTCTGAATAGACGAGACCTTTCAAACGAAGTACCACAAGCCTATACTGCTTATTTGAAAAATTGGGTGTTTTACCTGTCTTTCGAATGGGGTTGAAGGTAGGTTTCACATTTTTACGAAGAAGAATGACAATTTGAAATTTGAATTTGACGTATTTCGGGATTTTCCATAAATATGTACTTAACCAAGATAATGAATCTATTCCATTTGGCTTTTCCACACTTTATAGATGTGTTTGCCAGATTATTCTCTACGAATATTCTACAGCGTGCAGATCCGAACTGCATAGAGTAGTACTTCACAAGAGGAATGCATAGATTGGTGCTAGACCCACAATCCCGATACCGGCTCCCGTGCTTTATTAGAAGAATGGGAAAATATACAGGGTGAATCTTTAAGTTGTAAATTAATTTTAATAATGGTTTCCTCTCATCAGATGAAACACCTTTTCCATTTACCATTTTTCCAGATCCGGCTCAGGTAAAAAGTTATAAGCGTTTAAAGATTTTACAATTTGCAAAGCCGCCAGCACAAAAACACTTACTGGATTCAATATCGCATAATTACTTATATGAAAGCTTTATCATCTGATGCACGAAATTCAACGAAATTGTCTGAGACATCATATTTACTCACTGAAGAATAAAATGGTTTTGAATTATCCTTATGCTGCATTTTCGAAAAAAAAACTCTTCCACAATACTGAAACTGACTCCACCTTAAGAAGGTAATTATAACCAATAGATTTGGAAAAAGCGAGATTGAATTGAATTTCTATAAGTGTAAACTTTGAAATCAATATTCAGTCTATGCATTCATTCGAGCAGATGTGATTGTTTTCCAGGTTTGGACTGAATAAAGCAGGTAAACTGTAATTTTTTTCATATTTTATGACATTCAGGAAAGAAAATCTTGAAAATGGCATATTTTAGGTGAAACGATGAAGAATAATTTAATTTTCTAAAAGGATAGAGTATTTCAAAAATGACCCAAGATAACATTCATCTGCTTTAATATGCTAATTTCTCATAGTTTTAGGAATTCGTCAATAACGATGAAACCAGTAAAATTAGGGAAAAACTGTTAATTGAAGATTCTGTGCCATAGTTATAGAAAACTTCATACCAAAATTCAATCGATTATGAATATCCATGTCAAAGCTACAAAAGAAAAACTGATTTGTTTTCAAATTGCAACAGCCTGTATCTTTTTTCTTGCGCCGAATCTGGAAAAAAGGTAAAATGATTAAATTTAATGTACAACTTAAAGACTCACCCTGTATATCGAATACATTGATGAGAAGCCTCAACTTACTTAGATACAACCACAACGGATGAGAGCTGTCATTAGAGCCAAAGGTGACAATACTATTTTTGGCGCTCTTGTTACTGGTAACAGAGGGCTTATCAATTTGCCCAAATATCTGTAATTTTCGAATTTTTGGCTGAAAATGGTCTCAAATGATTTGGTTCGACTCACTGATCAAGAATCCGTGGTGGAAATCGATTCTGTCCGTACGTTAACACGATAACTCTCGAACGGAATGAGCTAGACAGTTGAAATTTTCAGAGTAGGTTTGGGAGATAAATATCTCGGACAATTTCGTTATTGGGAAAAATCGGCCTGATGGTTTCGGAGTAACGAAAAAACTATTTTTTTTTACATTACAAATTTCAAATTCAAATTTCTTTAAGATGCAGTTTCATCATAAGAATCCATTGATATCTTTTTCAACTCTAACAATAATCGGAGATATGATTTTTCAAAATTTTAATAATATATTGTACTTCTATCTATCTGTGTTCTATATGTGTTCACTGTTCATACATATCTTATCTACCTGTAACAGATATGTCAAATATATTGATTTATCTTCTAACAAAGTATGATTGAACGCAAAATGAACAATTATAGGATAATATAATTACTACTACCCTATATGTCCTTGGATAATCCATATGATGATGAAAATATATTCAGAATATCTTCAGTGGAAAAAGAACCGGAATATTGGCTAAGTTTCAATTGATATGATATAATTTTCAGAGGAGATTTGAGGAATGAATATCTCGGATAAGTTCGTTATTTAATTTTAATTCAGTTTCGTTTATGATGCAGTTCTATTATAAGAATCCATTGATATCATTCCCATCTCTGAGAAACCAATAATTTCGGAGATGAATTGTCAAAGTTTGTACAAAAGCGCTAAGCTCCTGTCCACAGGGCTTTTTTGATTCAGTTAACTTTAGATACCTAAACTTCATCAGCGTTTTACGACGATTAATTACCTATCATTGCAAAAAATTGAAAGGAAATACTATGTAATCATAACGCCAAAATTTCCTTCTGCAATACATCTTGATGGTGTACTTATGCATTCAATCATTTCTCGTGGTCGAATTTAATGTACTTACTTCTATTCTACAAAATCACTACAATTATTCGAGGAAATGCTAAACCAGAATGCCCCACCTTTGAAGGCAGCCTGTTTAACAGAATCTCACTTATCTAATGAATTATCGAATTCCTGATTCCTGCCAAGCGAAGAAAAGCCCGGATTAATTCTAGTAAAACTTGGGAATTTTAAGATCTACCAACGTGATCTGTACTTCAATTTCTCTATCGAAAACTGCTAGAGTACCAGTCCACAGCTGCATCAATTGAACTTATTCCATCAATTAACTCTTACACACTAACCTGATCTGAATTTTGATCGGCGTAAATGGTTGAATAATTATTCGAAATTCCAATCCATCCATGCGTTCTCATCAACAAACATGGATAGGGAAAGTTTGTCGGCGTAGACTGCCTGTCTTCGCGGTTTCGAGATTCGGAAGAAGCGACGGCGATGATCTCGATTCGGTAACCATCCACCACGTGATTGTTACAGAACGCATTCGCGAAAGTTTTGGGAGTTCGCGAGACGAGCTTCTCGGGTATGACCACGTGGGCTAGGAATATAGGCTGTTTGGAGCTGTGTTCAGAGTAGATAAGATGTAATGATATGATGATATGAAATGATATGATATGATATGATATGATATGATATGATATGATATGATATGATATGATATGATATGATATGATATGATATGATATGATATGATATGATATGATATGATATGATATGATATGATATGATATGATATGATATGATATGATATGATATGATATGATATGATATGATATGATATTATATGATATTATATGATGTGATATGATGATTGAGTCACTTCTGTTATAACGGGTAGTTTTTCTATCGATTTGCTAAACCACACACAAATGGGCTTCTCCGATATGACCTCATGGAATAGAAAGTTCAGAGTAGATAAGATGTAATGATATGATATGATGATTGGGTCACTTCTGATATCACGGGAAGCTTTTCTATCGATTTGTTAAACCACACACAAATGGGCTTCTCCGATATGACCTCATGGAATAGAAAGTTACACTGTGTGGAAGCTGTGTTCAGAGTAGATAAGATGTAATGATATGATATGATGATTGGGTCACTTCTGATATCACGGGAAGCTTTTCTATCGATTTGTTAAACCACGCACAAATAGGCGATATGACACTCATGGGATAGGAATATTTATGCTGTTTGGAAGCTGTGTTCAGATTAGATAAGATGTAATGATATGATGATATGATATGAAATGATGATTGAGTCACTTCCGATATCACGGGTAGCTTTTCCATAAATTTGCTTAACCACACACAAATATATTTAGCTCGAAAGCACATCAAATTAAGGTCACACAGTGAATGTATCTCCGACTAGGGGAATCTTAGCAACGACAGTATATATATATATATTCTTTTGACTGAGAGTTTTATATGTGCTAGCAGAGGTTGGTGTAACGGGGTACCATACAATTCTGCGTATGATACAAGAGCTTAGGGAAAAACCTCAGCAAAAAACCCTGTCTCCCCGTGAGTGTTGTGATTTGTAACTATTGTTCACAAAATTTGCTGAAATTTAGAAATATTGATAGGCATTTATTTCTTCTATATGGACCCTTTCGTCAAAGAACGGATAGGTTTCTCCAAGGAACCCGAAACTCAACCTGAAAAATGAAAAGACAAGAGGAGAAGAACGAACAAACTGAAAATAATACATAACCTTTCAAAAGTCTCCTCTCACAAATATACTCTTCTGTAGGCCCATGGGATCTCTTGGAGAAGAATCGCCTCCGCTAGTTCTCAAAGATATAAATCTTAGAAATCCCTTCAATATTTGAATTCAAAAAGGAAATTGTTGCTCGTAAGGCCAGGAGGGTCTCTTTCAAAACCAGGTCTGACCAGAGTCCAAGTGATGATAATTCAGAACTTCAGATGTTCGAAGAACGCTACAGGGCCCTTATGTAGGGCTATCATCTCCCATAGATGCATGTTTTTACTGTGTATTGTGTGAAATAATGAAAAACTGAGCAGGAAAAAAAATTACGACAGTAGGAAGTATCTGCCGATTACATCTTTCTCTCATAATAATATAACATTGAGCCATTAGTTACGACAATTTCTAATTGTGGAGCAACCTTTCAATACGCATTTAGTCCAAAACCCATTTTATTGGAAATCAACGAAAAACGTTTTTTTCTTCCTCCCTGGTTTATAATTTGAGTACGTCGAGTTTGTTTGATAGAAATTCACATCTAAAGGTAATAACTAATCTAATTTAAATCAATATTGATCAGATATACACAGAAAATGTAAAAAACGGTTGGACTTAATAGGTTTTGATTCATCCCATTGTATATAATGCGTTTTGTTGTTGTTCAACTTGAACATAATGCTGTTTTTTGCGATTTATTATAAATTTAGAGAAAACCTTCTGCACAGTACGTGTTGGCCTGTAACCTAATTAACATGAGCAAATCGATAAAATATTTTTTTGGTTATATTATATTCGTTTTAAAAATACAAACGTAAACATAATTTATTGCGATGCGGCTTACATACTTTGGATTTGAATTACACAGGGACATAATGCCATTTGGAAGATTTTGTTAACATAGGGCTATAGAGCAATAGAAATAATTTCTGAATCCGCTTCCAACTCAATTTCGCCGAAATTTGACATAATGCATTTTGAAAAGTTACTCCTCAATTGTTCTCAGTACTTGCCGCTCGGTTTACCCAGATGTGTACCTACAGAAGAAAACCCTAAGAAACCTACTTAAGTGTTATTTGAGTCATTTGCCAGCTTTTCCATGGCGTGTGCTTGTCATACGGTCTACGGTACCTCGTAACTTGTTCTTGGGTTCCACTCCACCTCCATCTGCATAAATTTGGGTTGGTCCACCTTCCCATCTCCGCGGAAAATGTCCTACAGAGATCTTTTGCGAGGAAACTAGTTGAAGAGAATAAACCGAACTAATCGTGATAACGTGATGTGGATAAATGAACAATTTAAATTTATGAATTTCCCCTTCAAAAAACCTCTCATCACTTAATGTTCGTCTAAACGCACTAATTGTTTCTGTTATTATTATTATTATTACAAGTAGAGAAGAGTTGAGAAAAAAATTCTACAAACTCACAAAAACAAACTTTACAATGAATGAAATGTCACAGTATTGGATTAATAAAAAAGCAAAGAACAATCAACGAGAAACTACACCCGCAAACCAACGGTCCAGAGAATTCTTGAACCCATTCACCGACGCAGCGTTCACCACAGCATCTGGCAGTGCATTCCACGTAGCAAAAATCCTGTTCGGCCAAAAGTGCTTCCTCCCAGCATATTAAGTTGTTCTGAGGGGCGTAAAATTTTAAAGACAATATCAAAAACATGATCAACTGCCAATAAAAACTTATTAATTCGATTTGAATGCATATTTTCACCATCTGGTCGTCTTTTTTCTTGAGTTTGGCAGTTTTTCATATTATTCGTAAGATTCATAATTTCAATATGCAGTTAATTTATCGTCAGTCTCTTAGTGATATCGAACTCAGAAATTTCACGAGCTTCTAAGACTCAAGTCGCTGTGGCAGAAACATTTCAAGTATCGCAAAGTGTAATATCGCTACTCTGGAATAGGTTCAATGAGACAGGTTCGGTGCAGGAAAGACATATGGTTGGTGGACCAAGAAAAACAACACCCGCACAAGACCGCTTTGTCACCATTTCGGCGAGGAGATATCCTCTTTCTTCATGTAGGATGCTGAGAAATCGACTTTTAAATGCCAATGGTCCTGAAATTTCCATTGAAACCATCCGACGTCGTTTGAGGGAGATTAACCTGGCTTCTAGACGTCCATTGAGGGGTGTTCCGTTAACACGTGAGCACAAACGACAAATATTAGAATGGGCCAGGCAGCATGTTAATCTGAACGTCCAATGGCGTAGTGTACTTTTCACTGATGAATCCAGATACGGTCGATTTTCAGATTTTCGAAGAATAAGGGTATGGACTATGCCACGTATACCCCGAAATCGCCGTCATGTGCAAGAGGTTCATCCGTTTCGAGGAGGCTCTGTTATGGTATGGGCTGGGATATATTACAACGGGCGCACAGACCTTCACATTTGTCCTGGCAATATGACTGCTTTACATTATAGGGAACATGTCATTGGCAACGTAGTGCCAAATTTTCATGCTGCCATTGGTGAAGCATTCCAATTTCTTGACGATAACGCAAGACCACATCGGGACGCAATAGTAGGAAATGCACGAGACGAGCATGGTATTCCACATTTACCAATACCTCCACATTCGCCAGACTTATACTGCATAGAACATGCATGGGATATTCTACAAAGAAGACTAGATGATCACCAACCTCCACCAGAAACATTGAATGAACTCAAAGCACTACTGCCTCGTTTATGGAATGAAATTCCTCAAGATATGCTCAACACCCTCGTTGACAGTATGCAACGAAGATGTCAGGCAGTCATTGATGCCTGTGGTGGCCATACCTTGTATTGAAGGCATAAAAAGACAAAAAAAAAAAACAATAAAATGTCCGGAAATAAAAGTCATTAAATTTGACCCTATTCTGTTAATCACCCTGTATATGTTGCAGACCAAAAAACGTACGTGCATTTATAGTTTTGAACCTAAAACTATATTAAATAACGTTTTCAGCGCAAACAAAGGTTTCAGAATGTCAGTTATTTTAGTTGAAACGATTATTCCTAACTAACAGTTTATTTCATACCATTTTAATGACAGACTTCAGTAGAGAATCAACTATGATCACAGGAGTTTTAATGTGGACATATGTATTCTATTGGAATTGAAATACGAAAAAAAATTAAGCCCCAAGTAACTCCATGATACGATATTCACGAAATTCCGTTAAAATTATTGGGTGGGCATTCTACAAGTGATCATCGAGTTTTAATTGGGTAAGATTGGAATATTTCGAGTTAAAGACGAAATAACAACAAAATATCAGATGAGTATAACTCTAAAATCATTCGGCCGAATATACTAATTAACAAACTTAAATGTCACATCTAGCATACGTTTTGAATGTTTTTATATTTCGGACTCCGATTGGTCGTATTTCGGACTGCAGGGCGAGACATGAGAGGTTCGTTTAACGATCGATTTATGGGTGGCTTCTGGTGCATATTGTTGTCATTCTCGAATTTATTCTTGGGAATTTTAGGTTCATACTTCATTTCGAATAGATGGAAATGAATATGGTATAGAATCTCTTTGAGCAGCGAAACCAAAAAATTAAGTTATAAACTGTGATTACTGACTGTTAAAGGGAGCCTTAGTAAACATATTGGAGAGAAGGGATAACGGAAGCAGCTGGTGCAATAAGTACTGAGCGATATCTCGAATGGTCATTCGATTATTAAAACATCTCGAGAACCTTTATATCGATTATTGAAATCATTAGATTATGCCCAACTCTAACATAATTTTATGCAAGTCCATTCGAGAGGTAAAATAAAATAGGTAAGTAATCGTGGCTTCTTATTCGAAATTTTAGTCTAATCGCTGAACACCTATTGCAGGAGACATAAAGGTACCTACATTTTGAACTCTCAATTCAAGAGCTTCATTCCGAGAATGGTTTCAAGAACAATTATTACAAATTAATGAACCATTTTATATGGGCCTAAAGAATAAGGAAGTATTCCTTCTTGTCTTCTTACATCGAGATTCCGATTTGCGTGCCTTTCACTGTGCTCTGCATCGATATGACGACATAGGCATTGTCCAACAGCATAAGGTCGTTCGGCATTGCATATTTCAGTGGCGTGGTCCAAATGTTTTCATTCAACTCGGGATTGTTATGTTTACGTAGCAGTAATCACTTGTTAGGTGATATTGATCTACTCCGAAAGTAGGCTTGGCTAATTTATTTATTTAGTTATTTATTTATTTTATTTATTTATGCTCTTCAGGAATACAAACAGGCTAATGCCCAATAAACTGCATCCACAATATTTTACAGATTTGAGAACAAATAATTTCTATATGTTACAAGATATGGATTGTCCAAGGGTATATAGGATAGGGGTAATTATGATATAACTCCAAAACCATTTGGCCGATTATGCCAGTTAAAGAACTTACATGTCGTATTCAGATGCGTAATCTACCCTGAAAACTGCGAGTCGCTATTTCTTTCCGTTCTCAAGGAATCATGAGATACATAATATTTTTTCGTGATTTTTTTAAAATTTTCTAGTGGTACGGTCCTCAAAATTTTACGCACGTCTTCATGTCGATATTCTACAACTAGTTACCAAGCTTCAATTCGATCGACTCTATATTTTTGAGTTATCGAAGAAATAATATTCCAGATGGATATAACTCCGAAACCGTTAGGCCGATTATGGCCAAAAGCGAACTTAACTCCCCCATTCAGATGTGCAACCTATCTTAAAAATTGCAAGTTCCTATCTCCTTTCATTCGAGAATTGTCGAGGCAACGCTCACCCATCCAGCTACTGAACTCACACAAGGCTGCTCGGATCTCCAACAATATAGATCCGATCATGTTCAAATTTGAAACTTGGTAATAGAGTTAGGTTCTGAAGCCTCTCGCAAAATTTCGGATGATTAGTTTCTGATATATAGAATTTTTTCAATAATTTTCTATGATTTGTTAAAAATTTCCTAGTTATACGATCCTCGCAAAATTTTGCAAGAATTTTCACGTTGCCATTCTACAACTGATAACCATGTTTGAATTTAATCGGTTTAGTATTTTTCGAGTTATTGAGGAAATAACCTAATTTCAGATGAGTATAACTCCAAAACCGTTTGGCCGATTATGCCTATGAACAAACTCAGATTGCGCATTCTGATTCTCAACCCAACCTGAAAATTTCAAGTCACTATCTCTTTCCGTTCATAGGTCATCGTGACGTAAAAAATATTATTTAATAATTTTTCAAAAAATTTTTAGCAATACGATGTTCACAAAATCTCACAAACTACCTTAGGTTTATATTCTACAACTACTCACCAAGTTTCAATTCGATCGGATTAGTATTGGTTATAGACAAAATTATTACTCGGAACCATTGGGCTGATTATGCCAATTAACGAACTTGTCCTCAGTTAAGCATAAATTTGAATCGCAACCTCAGTTAACGTGAAAATTGACCTGTTTCACCACCGTTAACTACGTTAACTGAGGTTGCGATTTTTATTTATCCTTAACTGAGGACCTCAGTTAGGACTTAACGGAGATTGAATGCTTTGTGAAGACGGCGGAGTAACGATTAAATCTTTACTTACATATAATCATTGAGTTGCGTAGTTTACAATAAAAACGTATTTTCTGTTATGATGAATAGCTACGAAGCTGATTCTTCCACTACCTGATATTAATATTAACCGTTGCCTTCAAGTACATAAAAAAATTCAGCCAATTCTGTAGATAAGTTAAGACATTGAATTTCAAATAAAAATCTACTTCTGGTTATATTATTCATGAAATGCTGCGTAAATCTTTAAGTCCGTATTTCACAACTAAAAACTCAAATTTGGTCCAATTGGTTAAATACAATTTATGAATTGTAACCCCCAACATCAAACGTCTTGATATTGTTCACCCTTTATGCTAGAATAATAGACCTGTGAAATCATGTTGGAAGAAATTGCGTGCAATTGAAATTTCTCATTCCAATTATAACACCCCTTTTAATTATCATTAAAATCTTTGGTATAAATGATGCGTTGACAGCCAAGGATTCTCACAATAGGAATCACCTTCGGAATATTCCTAATTTTGTTTATTCCGGGAATTATTTGTACGGTCATGAATCCTAAGTAATCGTGTAAACAGATTAGGTTCTTTGTTATTGTTCACACATTTTATCAATTAAATATACTTATTACAATCTAACCCATCAGTTCTAAATCGTATTCATAATCTATGTTGAACAACAATTTCTAATTATAGTCATATTTCCAGACAGTGATTTTAGCTCGTTATTTCTAAATAATTAACTTCAGTGATCAAAGAAAAATGTTTTTTCCATCCGTTGTAATTACAAAAAGGCTACAAATTTTACAGCTAGGTTTATCATTTTCCAAAATGTTCCCTATTCGTGACAGTGCGAAATGAATTTGTTTTTCAATTTAACCATGTTTTTGTACATAATTTGCGAATTATTAATCGTTGCACGTTTCGGTTGAAAATTTGTCCACCTTCCGGATATGTAGCGAATTTGTTATATTAATTTCTGACAGATATATGGGTGATTACGGTCTAACTGAAGATCATTATCTTCGAATAATGAAGAACTCTTGGCTTTGAAATTGAAAATGCTTAAAGTAGTTTTGAAGAAGCAGAGACAAAGCAGCAGGAAGTGCTATACAGAATTGAAATCTGCAATAGGAAAACTTCATTCTGTCTTAGGACATGTTGAACTCTCGAATGGAATCACTTCATTTCCTATCACTATATTTTATTAAGGTTTAACTGTTTCTCGGGATTCGTACTACAACTACATTTTGAAACTGGTGTATTTCAAGTTGTGTACCAAGGTATCTAAATGTCTTCTGGAGGCTTATTTCTTAAGAATTTCGTCTGTTAGTTTAGAAGTTTTCCTGCCGGGTTATTCAGGTACCTACTTTTATTCTTTTTGCGCGTATGTTCTGGAGAACATCGCGTTATCACTTTGCGCAAATGTCTGTAATTTTCGAATTTTGAATTTTTCGAAAATGGTCATCGAATACCTGATGAAGAATTCGAGGAAAAATTTGATTCTATCCGGCCGGCCATGATAACTTGAGAACGGAATGAGATAGCAACTTGAAATTTTCAGGGTTGATGGCGCATCCCAACACGACAGAGAATTTTAATGGGCATAATCGGCCTAATGGTTTCCGAGTAATAATTTTATTTTAAACTAATATAAATCCGATCGAATTGAAACTTGGTGAGTAGTAGTAGAATATGAAATTAAGTAGGTTTGTGAAATTTTGTGAGAATCGCATTACTAGAAAATTTTAAAAAAATTATTAAGAATATTTTTCATGGTTCGATAACCTGAGAACGTAAAGAGAAAGCGATTTGAAATTTTCAGGTTGAGTTGTGCATCTGAATGCAGCATTTGAATTTATATTATTTTTGAAGTTATAACGACCTGAAATTTGGTTGTTAGTTCCTCAATAACTCGAAAAATACAAAACAGATTAAATTCAAACAATGATATTAGTTGTATAATGCCAACGCAATTCCTACAGAATTTAATGAGTATCGTATAATTTTTAAAAAATCATCGGAAATTATTGAAAAAATTCTGTATATCTGTAACTATTCGTCCGACATCGCTGCAATTATGCGAGAGCCTTCAAAACCTAACCCTACTGCCAAGTTCCAAGTTTGAACATGATCGGATATATATTGTTTGAGATTCGAGCAGCCGTCTGTGAGTTTAATAGATGGAGGGGTGACCGCTGCCTCGATAACTTTCGGACGAAAGGAGATAGGGACTTGCAATTTTCAGGGTATGTTGCGTATCCGAATGGGAGTGTTAAGTTCGGGCATAATCGGTCCAACGGTTTCAGAGTTACACCCACCTGGAATATTATTTCTCTATTTCAGTATCGTAATGAGTCCATTCCAGCACTGAAAACAGTGTTGGAATGAACTCATTCCCGCATTGTTTCTAGTTATATTTTTCGTTTTGTGGTAGTCAGCACTGACATTCGATCCTATCAAATTTCAACACACGTCAATTGACAATACAATATAATCTGGATATAGTGAAATAATTGTTGAGAAGCTTTATTTTCATTAAAAAATATGGTACTAGAGATTTCCTTCTTGCTAATTTTGAATCATTCATGCTATTACTTATATTAACAGGAAACTGTTTCAAATCTGATCTCCATTTCCTATGTACGATTCAAATTCCGTAATCTGTCAACTTTTGTAACAGTCACACCAACTGCCAAGATACAAAACCAAAGTCACTAAGATGTATAATCCGAATTTTTCATTAAATTTCACTAGTATTCTACAAAATTGGCCTGAAATAGAGAAAATATCGTCTAATACTCGTTGCAGAAGGCAATTCCAACACTCATGCGTTCGAACTCGCTCCTTCGTCGCTCGTTTTCGAATTTCGCATTCGTGTTTTAATAGGAGCCCATTCTGCAACTTGTTTTAGAATATACTATTCCTCGATAACTCAAAAAATATAGACTCGATCGTATCTACTTGTAGAATATCGGGATAGTGTTTAGAATTTTATAAGAACCGTACCCCTGGAAAATTTCTAAAAAATTATGAAAAACAAAATTGGTTCAAGCACTAACGTGAAGTCAGGAGCTTTTGCGCGTATGTTCTATTGTCCATACTCCTATATTAGACACTCTTAATCGAATTCACCATGATGAATTCTATTGCCCGTCCTCCTGAATTGGACACTCTTACTCGAATTTACTATGGTAAATTCGATTGATATCTCGAATATCAATCATAAATCTATCTATTTATCAGTGGTTTAGTAGAATGAGAATGTAGGATAATTGATTGATAAGGATAAACAATATAACACTGAAAACTGATGAGAGAATGTCAAACCTTACTGTGAAATATCTAGCATTTTCAAAGATTGTTGGAATTTTAAAGAGTCCGATAAAAAATAAATTGATTTGTATATTTTGGAAGGTCATATCAAACATTTGTGTAAAATTCGCTGAGATATTTCAAGTATGCTCTTCAACTCACAAGCTCATTCTGGAAAATTCTGGGGATGCATAATTTGCACTGCGTTATGGACTTAATTAGTATTGAAGTCACATGAACCTACCTTGTTGCTCTTGACATACTTCCAGATTTCAATCCATTATTCATTCGTATTAAGATCTGAATGTGAAACGGAGTTGCGTAAAGTATGTTTATGTTTACAATTTTTTTTATACGTGGAACGATTGATATCGCCTATGAAAATTAAATATTATTGCCACTATTATGGAGAGGAATATGTGGGAACATGCAAACGATATATCCTCTTCAGATATGTAATTCTCATCTGAATTTTGTGTTTGATACTTCGGAATAAAATAAGGGGGTCTATTCAGATGACGTTACTACTACTTCCATTCTGTGCAATTTTCCTGCACAGAGAATCGTTGTGGCACGACCACAGACTTACAAATGAAGTTATGGTGTACCGTCGCTAGTGTTGGTTCTTCTTTCTATCATATCCACGAGGGCCCACTTGCGAGGATTGAATGCGGTGCTAAAATACACACAGTTAGGTAACTCGGAGTTAAGATGTTATAATTTTAACTCTGCGATTTCATTGCGCTGGAGAAAATTATCTCTGAGTAGGGCTTCACGCGAGAGCGAGATTTTTCTCGTCTCGTCGACGAGACGTTTTCAAAAATATTATAGGCGATACCGAGACCACATACACCCCAACACGAGAATCTCGTTTTGGGTCTCGTTAAATTTTTTGTATGAAGTTTTATATACGACTCGATTATTTCAACACCCACAGAAAACAATTGAATATGAAGAGTTTCCACTATAATTACCAATATATTTTGTCTATAGAAATATAATTCACAACCATAAAAACGGATGCCAATATGAATTCAATACTTAATGGACAACTTTGATTGCCCCTAAATCCCAATGCTTTGAAAATTTCGTATCTATCTGAACATCTGGAGAAATGTATTCTCTTGTGCTCCTAGTAGAGAAGATGTGAACAATTATTGTATACATCTGTGAAACTACGTATAATAAAACTGGTAAAGACATGAAGCTATTCAATGTTTCGAAAAGTGTTATGAGCAATACGCCAAGAACACCCTCAATGATCTACCCACTTGGAAGGTATTCTTTGAAAACTATACCAAATTATTCAATTCTATTAAAAAATGTATCGACATCGATAGCCTATTTAAAACATCAACAAATCTTTCGAAATATTGGAAAGCTGAGTTTGAAGAATATTTGCTGTTAGAAAGGGCAAATAGGCATCAAAATATTTTACAGTGGTGGAGAGTGATGAAAAAGTGTTTCCTACAGATTCCAAGGGGGCCGATGATTTATTAATGATCATACCTGCTGTGGAAAATAATCTTTCAACAGGGACGGATGTAGGTAACTGTTGAAAGATTATTTTCCGCAGCAGGTATGATCATGGCAAAAACACGTAATCATTGAAAGATGATGTGATGCAAGCGTGATTATGTTTGAATTCTTGGTCGAATAATATGTACATGTACAAAAATTTTTTTATAAGAGCGTAATAAAGATAGCTTTACAAAACCATTCATTATTGTATACCATTTCGTTTATATATCATAATATTTATTATCGTTAATCAGAATTAAGCGAGACGAGACGAGACAACTGATAACGAGACGAGAACGAGACTTAAACGAGACTTAATTTTTTGGGAATTGGCGAGACCGAGACGAGATTTTTCATAGTCTCGCCTACTCTCGTCTCGTGTGAATCCCTATCTCTGAGTTGGGTTATCCGTTTCCATCTTCGATTTTTATAGCGTGGAAAGGCGTTTCTGTGGTTCAAGGAATATTGTACATCTTTTGTTGTCATGTCAGTCTGTTTTATGATCATTTGAATTTAATAATATGTCAATTTTGTTTTTTGGTGTTTACTTGAAGAATTCAAATTGTTAATAGAAATAGAAACTAAATCTCGTGTACGTGTCCCAAACTACACGCATGGAGATAATGCAAAATTATATCTAAATAAGAAGAAATAAGTTCGTCATTGGGGAGAGTCAGTCTGTTTGAATTTAATTTCTTTCATGTTGCAGTTCTATCGTAAGAATACATTTATATCATTCCCAGAGACCAATTATTTCGGAGATATGATTTGTCAAAGTTTGAACAAGAGCACCAAAGCTCCTGTCCACAGGGCTTGCCCACTTTTTTATAGTTTCAACTCAGGTTTAAGCTTGAACTCTTGTTTTAATCGGCAAGACAAATTACTAATTTAACCCTGGGTCAATATTTAACTCGGAGTTAATTAACCCACATTCATGCCCTAAGTGGCCCTAGGTGAATGTCACGGCATGGGGTTCAGACCTGCAAGTAATTTGTAAATTTCAATAATATATCTCATTATCTACTTCGGAGTAATCATCAACATTTTCAGAATAGTGTACATACTCAAAATAGGCACGTACCTATGGTATTTTTCAATTTTCACACAATGATAATTACCTTTATTGAGTAATTTTCCATTGTTCTCAGCAGAAATGAAAGAGTTGCAAAATGTTTCTGATGATATTTCGTTACATTATGTAACAGAGAGATATTTTGTCTCCGATTTAAGTAATTCATCATTTATTGTGACTGTTATTTCAGTCTTTCTTAACGATTGTTCAGTCCGTATTAAGATCTTAATGTGAAACGGAGTTGCGTAAAGTATGTTTATGTTTACAATTTTTTTTTATAAGTGAAACGATTGTTATCGCCTATGAAAATTAAATATTATTGCCACTATTATGTAGAGGAAAATGTGGAAACATGCAAACGATATATCCTGTTCAGATATGTAATTCTCATCTGAATTTTGTGTTTGATACTCCGAAATTAAATAAGGGGGTCTATTCAGATGACGTTACTACTACTTCCATTCTGTGCAATTTTCCTGCATAGAGAATCGTTGTGGCACGACCACAGACTTACAATAGAAGTCATGGTGTACTGTCGCTAGTGTTGGTAGTGCCTTCTATCATATCCACTAGGGCCCACTTGCGAGGTTTGAATAAGGTGCTAAGATACACAGAGTTAGGTAACTCGGAGTTAAGATGTTATATTTTTAACCCTGCGATTTCATTGCGCTGGAGAAAATTATCTCTGAGTAGGGCTTCACGCGAGAGCGAGATTCTTCTCGTCTCGTCTCGTTCTTGTCTCGGAAAAGCGAGACGAGACGAGGCGAGACGTTTTCAAAAATATGTAACGTTTCTTTTTAACTCAGGCGAGGGTTTGTTTATGTTTTGTTTACGATAAGGTTATCGTTTATGTTGACATCGAATTTGAGGTTGGATCTCAGTGGTACCAATCGACGCACAAGAAATATCGCATTCGAGAGCCGAATAAGTTGGCAATATTATTTCATAGTGACAGTCTGAAAGTTTGTGAGGGTCTGCGCCAGTCAGGGACACGAGGTCGTCCATTTTGTCAACATTCGAAGGAGGAGCAGTTGGTTAGGCGTATTTTCGGAACTTAATAAGAATTGGTGATTTCTTCTTAGTTGGATATAGTTTCGAAAATCGAATTAGGAGTGAGGGTTACATTGGTTTGATTTGGGAAGATAACAGGTACCTTGCACTCGTCTCGAAAGAGGATCTAACGACCTTTCTGCAAATCTAAGAGTTGAACACGTGAACGATCTTGGCGACTTTGACAGGTATGTGTTAGATGTTCTATTCTCGTCATTTATAGTGGAATCAATTCAGGTCGTAATTATATTTCTATATCCAGAACATCGCTGTGTGCTTGAAGAATTATTTGGTGGAGGCACGACAAGATTTGGTTTCGAAGCAAACGTGTGCAGGACAACCCCGAACATCAGGGGTTTTTTTGTGGCAGCACGAGTTTTTGTGGCAGCCCGAATTTTTATGCCAGCACGATTTATTATGGCAGGAAGAGAGGGATTTTTACGAAAGAGGAGTAGTACTGAGGCATTCGAGTATATACAAGGTGGTCCATAAGTAACGCTGTGAGACAGCCAACGCAGGGTTGCAGAACCCGAGTATATACAAGGTGGTCAGTAAGCAACGCTGTGGGACATTAAATTGAGGGGTTGCAGACTACGAGCACAGAGAGGAAGAGGACAGTATTGCGAGACCATCAACGCAGTACTACGTTCAGGAATAAGGATAATCAGCACGCAAGTTATAGAAAACATATCTCGAAACATCTTATACCTGCTATATCTATATAACGTGAACTTATTATCATCAATTATATAAATTATTATTGTTGTTGTAAAGCGGAAATTGGGGAAAGATTTGTAGTAATCGTATATGATCATAGATAAGAAACGTGGATGCGCCTGAGCTCAAGCGACGCGTATTTGAATCCAAGAATAATATCTACGTACAATTTCCGCCACCCTTATTCAGGGTTTCATAATAGTTAAATTTTGCTGGATCTAAAGACCTGGGTTGTATGCTATTAGAATAAACTGTTTGTTATTAGCGTGAATATTCTTTTGGTGAATTTAGGAATTAGTACATTACGCAGGGGTATCTGGGAGACTTAAATTTACCTGGCGCCCATTTACTAGGTTCCCTTTTTAGGAATCCACTCCCATCTCCACTGGAGCTAGACCGCGGATCCCTGAGTTCTAGTAGCTCCGATCTTAACCACTGCGACTTGGGAACAGTCGTATGACGTTATAAATATTTTCGGCGATACCGAGACCACACACGAGAATCTCGTTTTAGGTCTCGTTAAATTTTTTGTATGAAGTTTTATATACGACTCGACTTTGTTCAACACCAACAATTAACACCAATTATCTCTGAGTTATACGTTTCCATCTTCGATGTTTATAGCGTGGTAAGGCGTTTCTGTGGTTCACAGAATATTGTACATCTTTTGTTGTCATGTCAGTCTGTTTTATGATCATTTGAATTTAATAATATGTCGATATGTCTTTATATTTTGGTGTTTACTTGAAGAATTCAAATTGTTGATAGAAATAGAAACGAAATCTCGTGTACGTGTCCCAAACTATACGCATGGAGATAATGCGACATAATATCTAAATTAGAAGAAATAAGTTCGCCATCGGGGAGAATCGGTCTGTTTGAATTTAATCTCTTTCATGTTGCAGTTCTATCGTAAGAATACATTCATATCATTCCCAGAGACCAATAATTTCGGAGATATGATTTGTCAAAGTTTGAACAAGAGCACCAAAGCTCCTGTCCACAGGGCTTGCCCACTTTTTTATTGTTTTAACTCAGGGTTAAGCTTTAACTCTTGCTTTAATCTGCAAGACAAATTACCAATTTAACCCTGTGTTAATATTTAACTCGGAGTTAATTAACCCACATTCATGCCCTAAGTGGCCCTAGGTGAATGTCACTGTATGGGGTTCAGACCTGCAAGTAATTTATAGAAAGAAAATATCCGGAATGGTCATAATATATCTCATTATCTGCTTCGAAGTAATCATCAACATTTTCAGAATAACTTGAAAAATATTTATCAGGTATTTGGATTTATTTCGACACTCCTTATTACATCATTTCACCGACGTTTCGGTCACAAATCGGACCTTTATCAAGGCTAAAAAAAAAAAAAAAAAAAAATTTTGAACATTAAAACTCAGACATGGAAAATTTGTTGATACACTTACATAATGACTTCACAGGAATTGAGTTATAATTTAAAATTGTCTTAAACATGTATAGAGTAGGCCTCTTTATATTTAAAAATTATATTAAATTCAGCACGTGGTAGTGGGTTAGAATTTGTGGAAATCATAGGACATTATAGGTTAGAATTAATGACGGTCGTCTTGAAACTGACATGTGACCATAGAAGTTGATGAAGCGGAAATTCTTGATTATTTTCTCAACGGTATTAACAGACTATTATATATGGAGCTGAGTCCATTGACATCTTCTCTAAAGTTTACTGTTTTATTTAATGTTATTTGGATCATTTCACTTATGTTTCTTCGATACCTGTTGTTTTCATGGTCGAGTGTTGTCGTTCCCTCGAAATTGAACTTGTGGCCCTCCCTGTGTGTATGCACTGTAAGAGCAGTTTTGTCCCTGTGTGTGATGTTGTTGGAGTCTGTTTTATGTTGTCTGACTCTGTCTTTCAGTAGTTGTTTTGTCTGTCCGATGTAGGTCTTCTCGCAATTAGAGCATGGAATTTTATACACCACTGCTGATTGCGAATTTGTTGGGACACTATCTTTTAATTTTGTGAAATATTTTTTGGTTGTGATTCTATTGTAAAATGCACATGTGTAATTGATCCTCTTGAAAATCCTGGAAATTTTTTGTGCAAGTCCAGGTATGAAGGGGAATCTGCAGTATTGTGTAGGTTCTTTGTTATTTCGTTGGATATTGCTTTGTGTTAACTTCTCTTTGGTTTTATTCACAACTCTTCTAATGATATATCTGGGGTAGTTGTTTTCCCTTAAGATCTCACATACTTTCTGTGTATTTTCCTCCCTAAATTTGTTGTCGCTCAACGACAGTGCCCTATACATCAGACTAATTGCCGTATTGACTTTTTGGGTGTTGTTATGGTTACTGTAGTAGTTAATTATTCTATTTGAACTTATAGCCTTAGTGTACCAGCTGGTCGTTAAATTTTCTCCCTCTCGACTTATCAAAATATCCAAGAAAGGGATTCTGTTCTCATTCTCATCTTCTACGGTAAACTTTATTTTGGGGTGGTATGCGTTAAATAGATCAATGATCGTCTGTCTCTTTTCTGAAGGAATCAACAATAACGTGTCGTCCACATAGAGTAACATCACGAGAACAACGAAATCTAATCTCTCGTGGACCAAGTCAAAAAGGTCGTTCATTACTAAATTTGCAAAGCTGGTGCTTTCAGGTGCCCCCATTGCGGTGCCTGTTAATTGCTGGTAGAACTCACCGTTGAAACATAAGTATCCTCCCTCGAAACATAGTTCGATTAATGAAATGAAGGTGGGTTTGTCCAGAGTAGTGAAGCCACTGATGTAGTTCCATCTTTTATGCGTCACTCTGATTACTAATTCCCTGGAAATGTTAGTAAACAAGGAAACAACATCGAGTGATATAAGCACGTGACCTTTTGGTACTGTAATATTTTTGATGACCTCTCTGACCTGAATAGAATTTTTGACATTGTATGGTGACGTCGATAAGACCTTCGATAAAATGTCATGCATGAATTTTCCTAGGTTATAGGTGGGTGCATTGATGTTGCTTACTATTGGTCTGAAACTTAGTGTGTTTTTGTGTATTTTTCTTAGGCAGTACAATTTCGGTATTATGCTGTTGTGTCTGATCAACCTTTTGTATTCGGCATCCTCTAATGAACCGGCTGCTTTCATCTGTTTGAACTTGTTGTTAACCTTATCTTGTATCTTCTTTGTGGGGTCTGTGTTTAAAGGTTTGTATGTTTCCCTATCCTCAAGAAGTTTCTTAACACCCTCGATGTACTCCTCCTTGTACATAACAACAGTACAGTTGCCCTTGTCGGACTGCGTTATAATGATCTCTGGGTTTTTCTTAATAAAGTTATCTGTACAATTGAGGTATTTTCTGCATGGAAACCTGAATTTGTCTGTTTGGTCATGTCTTTTCAAACAATTATTCACAGCACTGGTACATTCAACCCTACATAAGTTCTTAACCTCTTCTGTTATTGGTGCACTTGATATGCAACTTTCCACGTCCTTAACGATATCTACTATTGGGAGTCTGTGAGGCACTATTCCGTGTTTTGGGCCTAACCCTATTACCGACTTCACTTCACAAGGTATGTCAAGATTCGTATAATTCCTTATGTATTTATCGTTGTAATCTGTGGGTATAATGTTCTTCTGTTCTTTTTCTAGTTCTAGCAGTTTTTTGACGTTCTTAATTCTGATTTCCTTCACTAAACCATTCATTGTCTTGTCCGCAAAACTGGTTATTAAATTGAAGTCGTTGTCTGCTAGCCTACGTTGTAAGAGGTCAGTCAGTTGCCGAATGTTTTTTACAGTTTCTTGGATCTTCCAGACTGTTATTTTTATTTCGATGTTCAGTATTGATTTTCTAAATTTGAGCAAAGTTCTGTCTACCAGTTTGCCATAAGGGTGTGTTTCAATTTGCAGAGAAAATATCTGCTTAATGTTGTTCACAACATGCTTAGGGAATATGCCTTTCGTTCTGCAGTGTAGAAGAAATATTCTCCTGTTTATAAAAGAAGCCATCCTCTTTTTCTCATTGACCAAGTTTTTGCAGTTACGTGAAATGATCCAAATAACATTAAATAAAACAGTAAACTTTAGAGAAGATGTCAATGGACTCAGCTCCATATTTATAATAGTCTGTTAATACCGTTGAGAAAATAATCAAGAATTTCCGCTTCATCAACTTCTATGGTCACATGTCAGTTTCAAGACGACCGTCATTAATTCTAACCTATAATGTCCTATGATTTCCACAAATTCTAACCCACTACCACGTGCTGAATTTAATATAATTTTTAAATATAAAGAGGCCTACTCTATACATGTTTAAGACAATTTTAAATTATAACTCAATTCCTGTGAAGTCATTATGTAAGTGTATCAACAAATTTTCCATGTCTGAGTTTTAATGTTCAAATTTTTTTTTTTTTTTTTTTTTTTTTTTTTTTTTTAGCCTTGATAAAGGTCCGATTTGTGACCGAAACGTCGGTGAAATGATGTAATAAGGAGTGTCGAAATAAATCCAAATACCTGATAAATATTTTTCAAGTTATAAACAACATGGATGAAAGCATGAATACAAACTTATTTCGTGGTGGACTTTTCCAACATATTAGACGTGAACATGACGCGGTTACTAACCGTAACTGCAAAAACTTGGTCAATGAGAAAAAGAGGATGGCTTCTTTTATAAACAGGAGAATATTTCTTCTACACTGCAGAACGAAAGGCATATTCCCTAAGCATGTTGTGAACAACATTAAGCAGATATTTTCTCTGCAAATTGAAACACACCCTTATGGCAAACTGGTAGACAGAACTTTGCTCAAATTTAGAAAATCAATACTGAACATCGAAATAAAAATAACAGTCTGGAAGATCCAAGAAACTGTAAAAAACATTCGGCAACTGACTGACCTCTTACAACGTAGGCTAGCAGACAACGACTTCAATTTAATAACCAGTTTTGCGGACAAGACAATGAATGGTTTAGTGAAGGAAATCAGAATTAAGAACGTCAAAAAACTGCTAGAACTAGAAAAAGAACAGAAGAACATTATACCCACAGATTACAACGATAAATACATAAGGAATTATACGAATCTTGACATACCTTGTGAAGTGAAGTCGGTAATAGGGTTAGGCCCAAAACACGGAATAGTGCCTCACAGACTCCCAATAGTAGATATCGTTAAGGACGTGGAAAGTTGCATATCAAGTGCACCAATAACAGAAGAGGTTAAGAACTTATGTAGGGTTGAATGTACCAGTGCTGTGAATAATTGTTTGAAAAGACATGACCAAACAGACAAATTCAGGTTTCCATGCAGAAAATACCTCAATTGTACAGATAACTTTATTAAGAAAAACCCAGAGATCATTATAACGCAGTCCGACAAGGGCAACTGTACTGTTGTTATGTACAAGGAGGAGTACATCGAGGGTGTTAAGAAACTTCTTGAGGATAGGGAAACATACAAACCTTTAAACACAGACCCCACAAAGAAGATACAAGATAAGGTTAACAACAAGTTCAAACAGATGAAAGCAGCCGGTTCATTAGAGGATGCCGAATACAAAAGGTTGATCAGACACAACAGCATAATACCGAAATTGTACTGCCTAAGAAAAATACACAAAAACACACTAAGTTTCAGACCAATAGTAAGCAACATCAATGCACCCACCTATAACCTAGGAAAATTCATGCATGACATTTTATCGAAGGTCTTATCGACGTCACCATACAATGTCAAAAATTCTATTCAGGTCAGAGAGGTCATCAAAAATATTACAGTACCAAAAGGTCACGTGCTTATATCACTCGATGTTGTTTCCTTGTTTACTAACATTTCCAGGGAATTAGTAATCAGAGTGACGCATAAAAGATGGAACTACATCAGTGGCTTCACTACTCTGGACAAACCCACCTTCATTTCATTAATCGAACTATGTTTCGAGGGAGGATACTTATGTTTCAACGGTGAGTTCTACCAGCAATTAACAGGCACCGCAATGGGGGCACCTGAAAGCACCAGCTTTGCAAATTTAGTAATGAACGACCTTTTTGACTTGGTCCACGAGAGATTAGATTTCGTTGTTCTCGTGATGTTACTCTATGTGGACGACACGTTATTGTTGATTCCTTCAGAAAAGAGACAGACGATCATTGATCTATTTAACGCATACCACCCCAAAATAAAGTTTACCGTAGAAGATGAGAATGAGAACAGAATCCCTTTCTTGGATATTTTGATAAGTCGAGAGGGAGAAAATTTAACGACCAGCTGGTACACTAAGGCTATAAGTTCAAATAGAATAATTAACTACTACAGTAACCATAACAACACCCAAAAAGTCAATACGGCAATTAGTCTGATGTATAGGGCACTGTCGTTGAGCGACAACAAATTTAGGGAGGAAAATACACAGAAAGTATGTGAGATCTTAAGGGAAAACAACTACCCCAGATATATCATTAGAAGAGTTGTGAATAAAACCAAAGAGAAGTTAACACAAAGCAATATCCAACGAAATAACAAAGAACCTACACAATACTGCAGATTCCCCTTCATACCTGGACTTGCACAAAAAATTTCCAGGATTTTCAAGAGGATCAATTACACATGTGCATTTTACAATAGAATCACAACCAAAAAATATTTCACAAAATTAAAAGATAGTGTCCCAACAAATTCGCAATCAGCAGTGGTGTATAAAATTCCATGCTCTAATTGCGAGAAGACCTACATCGGACAGACAAAACAACTACTGAAAGACAGAGTCAGACAACATAAAACAGACTCCAACAACATCACACACAGGGACAAAACTGCTCTTACAGTGCATACACACAGGGAGGGCCACAAGTTCAATTTCGAGGGAACGACAACACTCGACCATGAAAACAACAGGTATCGAAGAAACATAAGTGAAATGATCCAAATAACATTAAATAAAACAGTAAACTTTAGAGAAGATGTCAATGGACTCAGCTCCATATATAATAGTCTGTTAATACCGTTGAGAAAATAATCAAGAATTTCCGCTTCATCAACTTCTATGGTCACATGTCAGTTTCAAGACGACCGTCATTAATTCTAACCTATAATGTCCTATGATTTCCACAAATTCTAACCCACTACCACGTGCTGAATTTAATATAATTTTTAAATATAAAGAGGCCTACTCTATACATGTTTAAGACAATTTTAAATTATAACTCAATTCCTGTGAAGTCATTATGTAAGTGTATCAACAAATTTTCCATGTCTGAGTTTTAATGTTCAAAATTTTTTTTTTTTTTTTTTTTTTTTTTTTTTTTTTTTTTTTTTTTAGCCTTGATAAAGGTCCGATTTGTGACCGAAACGTCGGTGAAATGATGTAATAAGGAGTGTCGAAATAAATCCAAATACCTGATAAATATTTTTCAAGTTATAAACAACATGGATGAAAGCATGAATACAAATTTTCAGAATAGTGTACCTACTCGAAATAGGCACGTACCTATGGCATTTTTCACTTATCACACACGGACAATTACTTTTATGGAGTAATTTTCCATTGTTCCCAGCAGAAATGAAAGACTTGAAAATATTTCTGATGATATTTCGTTACATTATATAACAGAGAGATATTTTGTCTCCGAATTAAGTAATTCATCATTTATTGCGACTGTCATTTCAGTCTTTCTTAACGATTGTTAATTTGTGCTATAGAATATAACGACAAGAATCCCTTTCATTTTCAAACAGTTTTTTCGTTTGACACCTATTTAACAATTATTCTTTAGTTCATACTACACACCTCGCTAAAATTCTTGAATTTCAATACTTTGATTGGTTGATGTTCAACATGTAATATACAGGGTTATTCAAGAGGAACGTTCGTTAGAATATTTCAAAGAAAGATTCGAGATAAACACTTGAGATTTTATAATTAAGCTTTGTTAAAAGAGATGAATTCTTGGAGAAAAATTCCGATTCGACCGACTTCCTGTTTCTCCGGAAACTTCCGTGTTTTAAATGTAATACCCAGTTCTTTCATTGATAATCAGATTACCTATTGAATTTTACAGTGTTTCAATCTGTCATTTATATATTGTCCTCGGAAAATTCGTGTGAAATCTGCAAAAACACATTGAATTTTCTCAAATAGGGCTTCATTCCAATGTTAATAATTTATAGATTTTTGCATGAAAATTCCTAATTTTCTAGCTTCTATCCGAGAGGTAAACCGCTCAGAATTCTGGTGTACAAAAATGTAGAATCCCAATAGAATTCCTATTGAATTCCAATTGAATTCCCGTGAATTCCTATTGAATTCCTATAGAATTCCAATGAAATTCCGGTTGAATTGGAATTCTGGTGTACAAATTTTTGTCAGCGGTTTCCCTCTCGCTTCTATCAGAAGACATACCAATGCTTCTCCTTCATCAATTAGAAATTCTATTGAACATACAGGTTGTTTCTATTTCAATGTCAAAGTCGGTCATGACAAAAACCTCAACACTCATTTTCTTCAAATGAGAACCCATTTTTTGTATTGGTCAATAAAATAAAATCATATGATTACCGAAATTCATTATAATATTCCCTTGAATATTCTCAAAACTTATTACAATAATACCAAACTTATTTGCCTTCGAGATTTGATGTGAAAAAAAATGAAAAAAAAAACATAACATTGTGTTTTCTAGATGGTACCAAGAAAACTACGTAAAACACTTTCTGTGGCAGTGTTAACTTCTTTTGAATGCCTTGAATTTCATTCATTTTAATTTTGAATTTGTTTCGATTAACGGAAATGCACAATGTTTAATGGTTAATGTTTGGTCAGGATATATTCGAAACCATATCATAGGCCCCTTTTTCATTGAAGGCAATTTGAATGACAATAATTATTTAGCACTACTTCAAAATGATCTCGTTTCAACTTCGACAAATTTATATCCTGATCAAGGAAAGTCTCACGAAATACGATATGGTCCCAACAGGATGGAGCAGCACCACATTACCAACGCAATGTCCGGCCGTACCTCAACGATATATTTGCAATTCGATTTGCGAATCGATGGATGGGAAGGCGAGGAACGATCGAATGGCCAGCGCGATCCCCTGATCTTAACCCATTGGATTTCTTTTTGAGGGAATATGTAAAGAGCATTGTGTAAAAAACTAAACCCCTTGATTTTAATGACCTAACAGATCGAATAACGCTTGCAATTAGGTCGATCACTCCTCAGATGTTGAATAATGTTGGAGGAAATTTTTATTTGAGTTTGAGATGTTGCCAAGGCGTTCGTAGTGAACACTTTGAACATCTACTTCATTGACATTCATATGTTTTGTACTACATTCTGTATTTTAGTAATTGATATTTTACCAAATTTCGCTAATCACGTGATTTTATTTTTTGATAATTTGATTTTTGCGATAAACATGAAAGTGATAACATTTCTGAATAGAGAATGATGAGACCTTCAAAGGATGTATCACAAGCCCATACTTCCTATTTGAAAAATTGGGGGTTCTACCTTTCCTTCGAAGGGGGTTAAAGGTAAGGTTCGCATTTTTACGAAGAAGAATGACAACTTAAAATTTAAATTTGACGGGATTTTCCATAAATATGTACAGTAACCAAGATAATGAATTTATTCCATTTCGCTTTTCCACAAAGTATGAGAGAAAATGGGAATATAATGCCAGTAGCATACTTCTGTCTAATTGCTGCGTAAATTGAGAACCATATTCTCATGTCGGCACATGTCTCACGTTCGACAGTAAATTGTGAAAATTCAGTTCATCTTCCATTTCGAATTCAAGTAATTAAAGCGACGCCATGAAGAGCACAAATCAAATGTGAATTGATGACATTTATCCCTAATCCTTGCTACGTTATTCATTGTTCGTCGTAGCGTTTCGAAATAATACTATAAAACTTCCATTCAATCGAATCGCGTTATTCGAAAAAGGTCAATTCAAGGGAAATCATTGGAGTGGCAGACCTTCATTGAATGACTAACAGTTGAATCATTGAAACTTTCAGCTTTGGTCATCTTTGAACATCGTAGATAACTCTTGCGCGTTCATTTCAAATACACATTGGATTGTTATTAGATCTGTATATTTTGCATGGCGGTCTGTGAGAATGTATCCTATTTAATAGTCCAGTCAATAAGTACCTTTTAGGTCAAAACTGTTTAGAGTTCTCGGAAAGATACGATTGATTTATCATTCGATTCGGAATGGCATGAGGATATTTTTTAAGAAAATTTTAGGGCCACTCGCAAAAATTGCAAAAGTTATAAACAATTAAGTGAAAAAAAGAGGTTTAACCAATATTTATAATTTTCCCAGAGGGTTTAAAATACGCCCGCAAACGGTTATTCCGGCTTGCGCACTTCGGACCTTCAATGAATAAATATTATTTAAACGTATTGAATATGAGAATCAAGAACTGAAAAAATTCTGGCGCCTATAAGACAAATCAATGAACAATAATCTGTGGTCCTAAAATTTTTTCGTGATTTTTCAATATGTTATCCATTAGATGAGAGATAAACGGACTATCAGAGATCATAGTTAATAATCGTTAAACTATTAATCTGAGAATTTTTTACTTTCGTGGAGCTATTTCTCAAAGGCCTTAGAATAGATTCCCGTTGGAAAAATAGAAGAATTGTTAATATTCACTTTGTTGAAAATTATAAAGCTCAATTAAATATTGAAAAAAACATTTTTTGTATAATAGTACTATTGATCAGTAGCTACTTAAAATAATTTTTTAAAAATTTCAATCTCTTATCTTTAAAAAATTGTTATAAGCAAATTCGTTGCTTGTAAGTTGATCTAATTTTTTATAAACATATTCTTTGATGAAAATTATGATTAAAAAAAACCGTTTCTTAATAATATTGTATAATGTTTAAAATGGATTTGTTTATACACAATTTTTGTTCTACCTCTTGTAATAATTAATATTAAGAATTTTTTTTTTAAATCATTATCTATCTTGGTCTTTGATATAAAAAAAAATTAATTATTATTTAAATATTCATTGTTTATTTAATAAACAATTTGTTATAAACAAATGTATTTTTTCTATTTCTGCTCGAAAACTCCAAAAAAATAGTGTAGATATTATTTAAAAAAAAATTGTATATATTTTCTATTGAACTTCTGTTCCCTTCCATTTTATTATTCTCACCTGTGTTTTTACGTTTAATTTTACATGTCATTCTGAATAGAACGACACCTCAATCATAATTTTCGGACAACTCTGAAAAGTTTTGACCTCGAAGGCACTTGTTGACAAGACCACTAGACCATAAACCACATATTCTGTACTAATCGACTGAAAATCTGATATTTCAAGAATAACGAAGATTATTGAAAGGTGTTTTTCTGGGTTTTCTCTCCCAAACTCTGAAAAATATCTATTAAATAAAAATTAATTATTTTGTGATTTGCTTCTGCGTAAGAAATACAAGATATTTGTCAGAAGCAATCAATTGAACAATGTTGCCTAATAAACAACAACGAAACAACATCAAAGAAGAAACTACTATATCGTAACGTTTCGGAGTCTATATCAGACTCCTTCGTCAGACTTTTAATGAAAATCTTTAGAATTATTTTGTTGATAGTTATTTTGTGAAATTCAAGAATTGTCACATTTACAGTATTCAAAAATCATAGCTAACATAGTTTTACTTCGCATAGAAATTTCCAAGTTACAACTCCTTTTTCAATAAATTTAGCCAATATTTTATACATCAGACTCCTTCGTCAGACTTTTAATGAAAATCTTTAGAATTATTTTGTTGATAGTTATTTTGTGAAATTCAAGAATTGTCACATTGACAGTATTTAAAAATCATAGGTAACATAGTTTTACTTCGCATAGAAATTTCCAAGTTCCAACTCATTTTTCAATAATAACGAAGCGTTACGATATAGTTGTTTCTTCGTTGATGTTGTTTCGTTGTTGTTTGTTAGGCAACATTGTTCAATTGATTGCTTCTGACAAATATCTTGTGTTTCCTACGCAGAAGCAAATCACAAAATAATAAATTTTTATTTTATAGATATTTTTCAGAGTTTGGGAGAGAAAACCCAGAAAAAAAACCTTTCAATAATGAGTATACCTCCCACAGTATCCTTTAATGATTACTTAATAACGAAGATATTCAGAATATTGTGTGATCTGCAGAATACGTATTCTCTCATCTCTGTGTTAGGAAAAGTTGCTTAATTTATTGATATTTGTCAGTCACGTGTAGGTTAAGTAAACGAAATAATCATTTTTGAAGAAAATAATTCCTGAATTAAACATGGAGGAATGATTTGAATTTGAAAATTCAAGGCAAGGTCTCACTGTGCTGCCAATCTACAGGGTTAATCTTTCTTAAACTCACCCAGAGTTATGCGGAGAACTACTCAATATAGTTTCATGACATTTTCCTCAATAACAACAAAATACGAATCCGATCCAATTCACACATGGCAATTAGTTGTGGAACTGCAACGCAAAAACTCTTGCAAAATTTCGTGAGGATATTTTCACTAGAAACTGAAAAAAATTCTGTATATCAGAAACTATTCGTCCGACATCGCTGAAATTTTGCGAGATCCTTCAAAACCTAACGCTAAAGCCATGTTCCAAGTTTGAACACGATCAGATAATATTGTTGGCAATCAGACCTGCAATTTTCAGGATGGATTTCGCATCCAAATGGGAGTGTTGAGTTCGTTATTAGGCCTAATCGCTCAACGGATTCAGAGTTATACCGATCTGGAATATTATTTTCTCGATAACTCAAAAAATACAGATCACATCGAATTGAAACTTGGCAACTAGTTGTATAGAATATCGACATAAGGACGTGTATGTGAAATTTTGTGAGAACAGTAACTCTAGAAATTAAAAAAAAATCTAATCCGAATGTGACATTTGAGCTTGTTAATAGGCATAATTGACCGAACGGTTCTGGAGTTATACTCATCTGAAATTTTGTTATTATTTCCTCTATATCTCAAAATATACAAATCTGATCCAATTACAACTCGTTAATTACTGGTAGAATGCCAACGCGCTAATTTTCGCGTAATTTCGAGAATATTGTATCCTGAAAATACTGCCTTAAGTTTTTTCGTCTATTATTAGATATTCAACGAATTCGAATTCCGAGAGAATACATATATCAGAATTGAAAATTCATAGACGATTATCTCATTTCAACTCTGTCATTTAAATGGTACGATATGTATTCATATCTTATAAGAGCTGAGAAAACGGTATATATCGATGGTGAATTGGATTAAGAGTGTCCAATGCAGGTGAATAGACAGTAGAACATGCTCGCAAAAGCTCCCGTCTTCACGTCAGTGTTTGACCCAATTTTTCTTATATTCTTTCGGCAGATAATCCGGGATTTCCAACAGTCAAACGTTGTTTTTTATCCAAAAGTATAACAAAATCTCAGCCAACGATATTCCTTGGGTAGTTGAAGGAAAGAAAAAATTATAGTGAATCAACTTCCTATTCTGAATTTGATCAGAATAAGAATGATTATATTATGTAATATCCCAGAGGAAGTTAACAATTATATAGAAATGTTAATTTGAAAGATATAAAATTATTTCTGTGGTGAATTACCATCAATGGGAATTCCGTTTAAAACAATTGGGATGAGTTCAGGACAATTGAGGTGAAATAGATGGTTATTGAGTAAGTTACATCAGTACATAAACTGCCATAATAAGATGATTTCATGAAAAATAATTTAAGGAATCATAACGATTAATTCTATATGGTGTATATTTTCTGTATAAAATAGTAATCTGGATTATGTTATTAAATGGATATACAGTGCGCGTCGAAATTATGGAACAAATTCATTTTCTCAGAAGAAAAATATTTGGCAACAAAATCCTGAAATAGGTCAATTTTTGTTTCACTTTTACCAAATTTTTGTGTACCCTGTGCCATCCCCATAAACCCTGTAAATTTTTTGAATTGGGAAAGTGGGTCATGTGGTACTTTTTTGGCAAGGTATTCGTATCTTCTTTACAGGCTTGCAGAAATTTTCAAGGAAATCATTTTCTTTTTTGAAAAATAGTTAGTTCAAAGAGGTTTTCAGTATGTGCACTTTGTCATGGCTCATATACTTTGAGACGATGGTACCTGATGAAATTTGTCACCGAATGAAAGTCAACTATTACAGTTTTGTTCATGCACAACTGTCAACCCCCTCACATTTTCTTCTCCATTAAAGGGTTCGTTGGGGTTGAAAGTTGTGCATGAACTTAACTGTAATGGTCGACTTCCATTCGGTGACCAATTTCATCAGGTATCATGGACGTATACCACGAATCGCCGTCATGTGCAAGAGGTTCATCCATTTCGAGGAGGCACTGTTATGATATGGGCTGGAATATGTTACTACCGGCGCACAGACCTTCACATTTGTCCTGGCAATATGACTGCTTTACATTATAGGGAACATGTCATTGGCAACGTAGTGCCAAATTTTCATGCTACCATTGGTGAAGCTTTCCAATTTCTTGATGATAACGCAAGACCACATCGTGCAGCAATAGTAGAAAATGCGCGAGACGAGCATGGTATTCCACATTTACCAATACCTCTGCATTCGCCAGACTTAAACTGCATAGAACATGCATGGGATATGCTACAAAGAAGACTAGATGATCACCAACCTCCAACAGAAACATTGAATGACATCAGAGCACTACTGCCTCGTTTATGGAATGAAATTCCTCAAGATATGCTCAACACCCTCGTTGACAGTATGCAACGAAGATGTCAGGCGGTCATTGATGCCCGTGGTGGCCATACCTTGTATTGAAGGCATAAAAAGACAAAAAAAAAACAATGAAATGTCCGGAAATAAAAGTCGTTAAATTTGACCCTATTCTGTTAATCCCCCTTGCAGACCAAAAAAATTACGTGCATTTGTAGTTTCAGAATGTCAGTTATTTTAGTTGAAACGATTATCCCTAACTCTTGTGGAACAGTTTAGTTATCCATAATTTAAGTTTCTGCGGCCATTTTTCTGTTCCTAAGAAGGGATATTTGAATAAATAAAATTGCTAACTTGGTCCAGCTGTTCTCGAGTTACACATTTAGTGATTCATTTTTGGCGCTCTAGTTCCTCGGAACTGAGTGCTTATCAATTTGCCCAAATGTCTGTAATTTTCGAATATTTCGATGAAAATGGTCTTAAACGATTTGGTTCGACTCACTGATCAAGAATCCGTGGTCGAAATTCATTCTGTCCGGCCGGTCCGGCCGGCCGTAGGCACGATTACTCTCGAACGGAATGAGCTAGAGAGTTGAAATTTTCAGAGTAGGTTTGGGGGATAAATATCTCGGCTAAGTTCGTTATTGGGCAAAATCGGACAGATGGTTTCGGAGTAACAAAAAAAAAATTTTTTTTTACGAAACAAATTCCAAATTAAATTTTTTTTAATAAGAAGTTTTATCATAAGAATCCATTCATATCATTTTTAACTCTAACAAGCTAATACTTTCGGAGATATGATTTTTCAAAATTTCAATAATAAATCGTATTTCAACGTTGTCACAGAATGATATTATTCTATGTATGAATATGAATTGTCATAATGTCAAATGATGTTCCTGAGACATTATCTAATCAATCGAAGAATTGTGAGCGAAGTGAGAATAATCTCAGTTGTTTGCTCCGAAATTAGTTTTTCTCAGAAAATTCTTACTTTTCGGAACTGAACATGAAGTAAGAGATCTGAGAGTAGTGAGACTGCTTTTCATCCATAGACATAGATATAACTCTCGAACGGAATGAGGTAGGTAGTTGAAATTTTCAGAGTAGTTTAGGGAGATGAATATCTCGGTTAAGTTCGTTATTGGGCAAAATTGGCCAGATTTAATTTGATTTCTTCCATGGTGCTTTTCTCATTCTCATGATTGCTCATTTAATCTTGATAAATAAACTATTATTTGAATTGAATTTCCTTTAGGATGCAGTTCTATCATATGAATACATTGATATAATTCCCAACTCTGAGAAACCAATACTTTCGGAGATATAATTTGTCTGTTTGAACTAGAGCGCCAGAAAGCTCCTGTCCACAGGGCTTGAACCCATTTTTATTATTAGAAAACACGAAAGTTTAACGTTTTCCCGGGCAATTTTTTTTTTACAAGAACATTTGTAGAGCTTCAAGGATAAAAAAAACAGCTAAATTCATCCAGCTGTTCTCAAGTTTGGCGCTTTATTTTTGCGTGCATGTTCTAGGGAACAGCGTGCTATCGCTTTCCCCAAATTTCTGTAATTTTCGAATTGTTTCCCGATATTAGTCTCAAAACATTAGGTTCCACTCAGAGATGAAAAATTCAAGATAAAATTTGATTCGTCCGGCTGGCTGTTGCCACGATAACTTTCGAATGGAAAGAGATTGCGACTTGAAATTTTTAGGGTTGTTCATCCGAATACTATGATTAAGTTCGTTAATGTGCATAATCGGCCTAACGGTTTCGGAGTTGAAATTCTGTTTTCAAACAATACATCCGATCGGATTGAAACTTGGTAACCAATTATAGAATGTCGGCCTTGACTTGTGTGACATTTCGTGATAATCATATTAGTAGAAAATTAAAAAAAATTGGTTCAAGCACTGACGTGAATCAGGAGCTTTTGCACTTCTTAATCGAATTTACCATGATGAATTCTATTGTCCGTTCTCCTGATTGGACCCTTTTAATCGAAAAAAAAAATTGGTTCAAGCACTGACGTGAAGTCAGAAGCTTTTGCGCGTATGTTCTATTGTCCATTCTCCTGTATTGGACACTCTTCTTAATCGAATTTACCATGATGAATTCTATTGTCTATTCTCCTGTATTGGACACTCTTCTCAATCGAATTCACCATGATGAATTCTATTGTCCATTCTCCTGTATTGGAGACTCTTCTTAATCGATTTTGCCAGAATTCATCATGGTGAATTCGATTAAGAAGAGAGTGTCCAATACAGGAGAATAGACAATAGAATTCATCATGGTAAATTCGATTAAGAAGAGTGTCCAATACAGGAGAATGGACAATAGAACATACGCGCAAAAGCTTCTGACTTCACGTCAGTGCTTGAACCAATTTTTTTTTTCGATTAAAAGGGTCCAATCAGGAGAACGGACAATAGAATTCATCATGGTAAATTCGATTAAGAAGTGCAAAAGCTCCTGATTCACGTCAGTGCTTGAACCAATTTTTTTTTCGAATATAAGTGTCCAATACAGGAGAATGTACAATAGAACATACGCGCAAAAGCTTCCGACTTCACGTCAGTGCTTGAACCAATTTTTTTTTTCGTGAATTTAGGAGCTTTTGTGCATATATGTTCTTGTCCATTCTCCTTTATTGGACACTCTTAAACGAATTTATTATGGTGAATTCTATTGTCCTTTCTCTTGTATTGGACATATTGGATAATATAATTTACCATGGTAAATTCGATTAAGAGTATGCAATACAGGAGAACGGACAATGGACAATAGAACATACGCGCCAAAGCTTCTGACTTCACGTCAGTGCTTGAACCAATTTTTTTTTCGTAATTTTTTTGAAATTTTCTAGGGGTACGGTTCTTAAAATTTTTTCAATTGAAATAATCGATCAAACGTAAACATAGACATAAAATAATAATAATAATTCTATGTCTATGAACGTAAATGAATCGGTCAGTTTTCAACAAGTGAAAATCAATGAATTTAATGAAGGAAGGAATTTAAGCGAATAACCGGAACAGATTGGTTAAGACCAATCTCTTGTTATACATAACCGATTGATTTTGATAACTACTCTGTTTCATTTTCAATGGAATTTAATCGATATATTAAAGCCAGCCTTAAGCCGGCCTTACACGGACGGAATTTCTCTACGAATTCATGATGATTCTTTATTAGGATAGCTATATTAGCTATAGGTAAAATTGAATCTATTTCCTTAGTTTTCTTAAAAGAGATTCAAAATTAGCCTCATCAATAAGCAAGCAGTTGTAGTTTTAAGAGATTTGGTTTACAATCTATTACTTACTTGCAATGAAATACACTTAACACTAACTATAAATTATTCTTATTCACTTTTATAAAGTTATACCACAATATTTCAATAATCTAACACACAGGAATTTAAGAATTCCAGAAACAATTGGTTCCTCAAAACCTTCTTTGATTATATTAGTAATAGTATATGAACAAGGTATCTATGATTTGAACCACAGAACACTAATTATACATTATTAGAGGCGCGTTCCACTAAGGTCCCACAACGATCGCGCACGACCACAGAACTACTGCCGTAGTAAAGGTAAACAACAAACGTTAACAGCTTCTGTTTGAAATGAAATCTCAGCTTTT
This sequence comes from Halyzia sedecimguttata, assembly GCA_937662695.2. Lineage (NCBI taxonomy): Eukaryota > Metazoa > Arthropoda > Insecta > Coleoptera > Coccinellidae > Halyzia > Halyzia sedecimguttata. The sequence goes on along the minus strand of OW569415.2, from coordinate 63,198,041 downwards.
AAGTATTGTGAATAACTACTTTGTTTTTTAAATTGAGTTATTCTAAAAGTATCAGTCCAATGATAATTGAGTATAATATTTGGTATCCATTCTTACAATAGAAATGGCAAAATTTTGAGGTTTCCTTGCCGATATATTGGGATATATCGATAATAGAAGTCGACCACTCAAGGAAGGTGAAGCAGTTTTCAAGGCAGAACACGTTTTATTATGTGGTATGGAGAAAGAATTCACAAATATAAAAAGCTTCTGTATGCAGACATCTAGCCTGACTTCTCCACCACTTAAAATATTCATTCGTCTCAACAAAAATGTTAAAAATTAGAAGTATACCTACCTATTTTATTCTGTAAAGTCTATAATTCAAGAAACATTGTTGAAGTATATTGTTTTTTTTTATTTATAATATCATTTAAATTAATATTGTTGGAACTTACTCTGAAAGTTCTAAGCTATTAGAAGTATACCTACCTATTTTATTCTGTAAAGTCTATAATTCAAGAAACATTGAAACTTTGAAAGTTCTAAGCTATACTGACTTACAGCAAAAATATTATAAAGAAAATAAGCAATTGGATAGTCAAACTATCATTTTAATAAAATGATATTTTTTAATAAAATGATATTTTTTCATTGTTCAAATAAAGATATTTTGTTAACTTACAAGAATTTCTCTATTCAATGGTATTTCAAAGAACTAATTACAGTTTTAAATATTTAATAAAAAAATTTTAAACACGTCTTTATGCTGATTTTCCACTACTAGTTACCAAGCTTCAATTCGATCGAATATTTATTTTTTGAGTTATCAAGGAAATAATATTCCAGGTGGGTATAACTCGGAAACCCTTAGACCGATTATGCCCAAAATTGAACCCAACTCTCCCTTTCGGATACGCAACCTACCCTGAAAATTGCAAGTTTCTATCTCCTTTTGTTCGAAAGTTATCGAGGCAACGGTTACCCATCTACTGAACTCACACAAGAATGCTCGAATCTCCAACAATATTTAACCGATCGTATTAAAACTTGAAAATTGGCAGTAGAGTTAGGTTATGAAGGCTCTCGCAAAATTTCAGCAATTTCAAACGAATAGTTACTGATATATAAAATTTTTTTTTTTATTTTCAATGATTTATTAAAAATTTTCTACAAATGCTATCCTCACCAAATTTTGCAAACATTTTTGCGTTGGCATTCTACAACTAATGACCATGTTTGAATTCAATCGGTTCAGTATTTTTCGAGTTAATGAGGTACAAAAACCACCAAATTTCAGAAAATTTCAGATGGCTATAACTCTAAAACCGTTAGGCCGATTATGCTCATAATCAAACTGAAATGTCGCGTTCTAGTGCACATCCTAACCTGAACATTTCAAGCCGCTATCTCATTCCGTTCTCAAGTTATCGTGACAACAAAAATATTTTTTAATAATTTTTTTAAAATTTTCTAGCCGTACGATTCGCACAAAATTTCACAAACGTGCTTAGGTTCATATTCTACAACTACCCACCAAGTTTTAAATTGATCGGATTTATAATGGTTGAAAACAAAATTATTACTCGGAAACCACTGGGCCGATTATGCCCATTAACGAACTTGTCCGTCGTATTGAGATGCGCCACCTACCCTGAAAATTTCAAGTCGCTAGCTCTTTTCGTTCTCAAGTTATCGTGGCAACGGCCGGACGGCCGTACGGCCGGACGGACAGAATCAAATTTGACCTCGAATTCTTCATTGGGGAGTCGAACTTAATCGTTTGAGACCATTTTCGTCAAAAAATTCGAAAGTTACAGACATTTGGGCAAAACTATAACGCGATGTTCCCCAGAACATACGCGCAAAAATATATTAAAAAATATTATGTACCTCGGAAACTTTCCCAAACTTGGTGATTACGTCCACTTTTGATTATTGGTGGCGTCCAGAAGGGCTGTAGAATGACAGGACGAAATGAGGGGGCGTTAAGACTCTAAATAGCAGTTCCAATACCAATGCCGGTATTTTTACGCTCTCCGTGGCATCACCTTTCAATGAAGGATCCTTATATAATTCATGGGGATAAGACGAAAAATTTGAATGGTTCGAGTTATAAATTTTACTCGGCACTGATTGTCAACACTATAAATATCACCGCCCTCATATTAGATCCTCATGTGATACATCATCAAGCATTCAGAAACTCATCCTCGAAGCGGACTGGAACCTCCTTATATGTAACGCATATGAAATAAATCCTACAAGAAGAATAAATGAGCAATCTACAAAGTGTCCAGAAGTTGACATCAAGCCCGAAGTGGGTGATAGGCTAGTCATAATAGTAATGAAAAAAATATTTAAAAAAATAAAGTTACGTATTTTCGAGTGCCTATTAGACGTTTCTGGAGAACTGGACATATTTCAAATCTGAAAATTGGGATTATGATATTGCTCGAAATTCTCTACAGAGCTAAAATATTTTCGAAGCCCAATCACTTCCGGTTGTACAGGGAGTGAACATAAATATGATGAAACATTTTTTTTTCAAGTTTTGCATTCCTGGTATGATCAAGTATTCAATGCTGAATACATTTCTGTTAAAATCATGTATTCATTTGAATATTTTTCAAAATATCGATAAAAAACCGGAAAAAAGTCAAATATGTTTAGTCAGTATTATGTTCATTATTCTTGTTTTAAACATCCAATGGTCGCATTCAGCGGACGAAGCGCTCAGCCACTTTACGCTACCGCTACCTAGCACAAATCAAATGTGCTCCATAAAATAGCCTCCGCTCCACAACGTGTTGAGTTCGTAGGGCATGTGCCACCGAATGTTTTGGTAACTGTTGCGTAACTGTTTCGTCCGCTGAATGTGACCAATGATGAATCTTGGATCTTCAAGACATGTGACGTTGGATGAAGATTTCGCTTTTTCTCCGAAACAAATCTAGATAAGAATGTCGTTTAGTGTTTGAATAATAATTCCTGGCATGGAATATATACTTGCTATACTCCTGTAGCCCTCAAGATCCGTGCCACGAAAGACTCTGATCTTTAGAATACAAGAGATTGTATACAAAGCCTTTAAGCTGAGCTCAGGCATTTCTCTCCACTTCCTAGTGGTTGTAAGGGAGGTTTGAGAAGAGAATAGAGATTAAGAAGAAGAAAACTAGATAAGACTCTTGACACAAGTGAAAATCAGTGTATGCCATTTTATATCCTCTTAACACATAATCAATTATAAATCCGGATTTTTCAAGACATGCGAGGTTTGATGAAGAAATGGCTGCAAACTTTTATTGGCTCTGGAATTGGCCATATGACTCCCTCCTCCCTACATTTTTCACATCTCATAACGAGGTGAACCAAAAACAAAATATTTGTACTTCGATTATTTTCTACGAAACAAAGCTAGATTAAAATCTTGACTCCAGTAAAAAACAGTAAATAGCATTGGCACCATGATAAATCGATAACTTTCGCATTCTAAACTAGTTCCAATCAATCAAATGTTATATTGACTTATCTATGTCTCATTAATCATTTATAGTAATCATATTTTTTCCTCGGACCTATCAAATCCAGTCTGTTCAACACGAAGTTAGAATTAGCAATTTTTTCGTAGGATTCTCTTCCTACTATTATTAACATATTTTATGAATCAATTAACTGAAGGAGTTATTATATTATTTATATTATTCAATGAGCTTATTATGGCCGTCATTATATTCACGAGGATGGGCCAATAGAATACTATCCTTTCTCCATTAAGATCAATTCTTCTATAAATATTGATTTTTGTTTGAAGTGGAATGATGATATAAAGTATATCATGGGAAAGTTAAACTCTGTAATTTACACTTTGAAAATACTGAGAGATAGCGTTGAAAATGCAATTCTGAAGATGGTTTACTTCTCAAACTTTCAGTCACCGTTAAAATATGGTCTAATTTTCTGGGGAAGCAATTCTTCCCTTCAAAGCATTTTTATTGTTCAGAAACTAGCCATAAGAATCATTTTCAGACTTGTTTATAGAGAGTCCTGTAGGGGTATCATTAGGTCCAGTGGAATTTTGACTGTTATTGGTTTATATATTATACAAAAGTTTATTATTTGTGCAAAAACACAGAAATTATTCTAATGAATTTAAAAATGTAAATAATACAACAAGGATGCACCTTTATTTCTTCCCTGTTCATATGCTGAGTATATTCGAAAAAAGTGGCACATATAGGGCTATAAAATGTTACCAAGGTTTGTTCAGGTACAATTTTACTGTGAGAGATCTTTAAGTTAATTATGGATATTGAGCCCTATTCTATGGAGGAGTTTGAACTAGCATGCAGTTCACTTACTAAACTTTAATATAGTACTAATAAGTAATTTCTGTAATTTGACCTGTTTCCTTTTCTATGATATTTGTATCAATAATTTTTGGAAATAAACGATATTCTATTCTGAAGAAAAATAATCTCAAATTGTTTAAATCCAATTCACCCCGACATGACATTTCACATAGATATGATTTCATATGTATTGTCACCATGGTGATTGGCCATTACAGAACGAATTTTCATGGATTAAGGAATGCCATTATGCTTGAGGAAACACACGTATAATGAAAAAGTTACACAACGTGCCTTTTGTAATTATTTTGATCTGTCAGTGAATTACACATACTCATAACACTTACTAGATAGGCCTCGCTAGTGCAATAAAATTATTAATTTAGAAATCCTTTTCATTTTAATCCCCAATTTTAAAACCTTGTTTCACTATGAACTTCTTTTCACTATAAACTGAGTACCTAAGCTCTTGAACATGAGAGAAAATGAGTGGAACTTTGCAGAGAATTGAAGATATTTACACACAATATTTTCTATTCTCTTTGATACGGCTATTTCTTTCAGACCAGGATGATTTACTAATTCATAACTGATAAAACAGCGATTGAAACACTTTCAACTACATAAATATTCAAAGGACTGTAATCGGATTTGCACTCATAGATTCGTAATCAATTGCCGAATAGTTCATATTCAATTCCCAAACTGTAAGTAGTAATGAACTAACGAAATTAGATGTCTCGAAATGTTTGATTTTGATTAACTGATTCGTAAGTCGTTAATGGAATGTATTCCTATCAAGCAGTCATCAAATTAACCGAAAATATTTTATTTTGAAGCATTAAAACCTAAGTGATATTCAGAAATTGTTGATAATTGAAACTTGCTCTAAAATACAGTGCTCGTCAAAATTATGGAACAAATACATTTTCTCAGAAGAAAAATATTTGGCAACAAAATCCTAAAACAGGTCAATTTGTTTTGCTTTTACCCAATTTATATCCATTTTTGAAGGATTTTTGTTGCACCCTGTGCCATCCCCATCAACCCTCTAAATTTTTTGAGTTAGGGAAAGTGGGTCATGTGGTACTTTTTTGGCAAGGTCTTTGTACCTTCTTTACAGGCGTGTTACAATTTTCCAGAAAATATTCTTCTTCTTTGAAAACTGGTTAGTTCAAAAAGGTTTTCAGTATGTGCACTTTGTCATGGCTCATTAACTTTGAGACGATGGTACCTGATGAAATTTGTCACCGAATGAGATTCGACCATTACAGTTTTGTTCATGCACAACTTTCAACCCCTTTCAACCCCCTCACGTCTCTGTAATGGTCGACTTTCATTCGGTGACAAATTTCATCAGTAACCATCGTCTCGAAGTAAATGACCCATGCCATAAAGTGCACATACTGAAAACCTCTTTGAACTAGCTATTTTTCAAAAAAGAAAATTTTTCTCCTGAAAATTTCTGCCTGCCTGTAAAGAAGATACAAAGAACTTGCCAAAAAAGTACCACATGACCCACTTTCCCTATTCAAAAAATTTAGAGGGTTGATGAGGATGGCACAGTGTGCAACCAAAATCCTTCAAAAATGCATAAAATTTTGGTAAAAGTGGAACAAAAATTGACCTGTTTCAGGATTTTGTTGCCAAATATTTTCCTCCTGAGAAAATGAATTTGTTCCATAATTTTGACGCGCTCTGTGTATGAACATTGAATCAATTAAATGAGATAATGGAATAGAGTAGTTTTTTTATTTCTTGCTCACAGATATTTTAATATTTTGGCAACATTCGCAGAAGTATGCAAAGGATAGTTAAATATTGTATTGAGAAGAATTATATTACAAAGACGAATAGTACTTTGAATACCAAAAATATTTTATATCTCTGATACTATAATTTTATTTTTCTTCCAGATTATTCGTGGACATTGGCCTCATATTAACATATTTCTTCGGAAATGCAGTATACGTTGTATTCATTGGAGATTCATTGAAACAGGTGAAAAAAATATCTTTATATCTATTTTAAAATAAACGAAGATAATGTCTAGATATACAGTTCGAGGATAACCAAGTAAATATGTTTAAAACAAAAATATGATATTTTCGAAAATTTGCAGGCTAGTACAATGATGCATAACGCATCTGATGTCGTACTCTTTGTTAATACTGTACTTCCGGTTTAACCGGAAATACCCTCAACTTTTCCAATTCAAATGGGCACCCTTTATATTCTTGCAGATTCTAAAGACCTTCCTGAATGGTTCGTTCCTGGGTTTTCTCTCCGAAACCCTGAAAAATATCTATAAAATAAAAAAAATATTATTTTTTGAATAATATAATAATTATATTTAATTTTAAATTTTTAGAAATTCTTTGTGTTAATACCGAGGTTAATACAATATAGTAAGAAATAAATGAGTATTATCTAGTTAGTCATAGTTATGGATCTAATTGACAGAAATGAATTGTACGGTGAAGAATGGTTCATTTACGTGAAAAAGATCGTATTGAAATATTAATGTTGATCGGTTATGGTGACAAGTATTAAGATTTACTCAATATCCATATTATTTGCAAATTTTCAATCTGTTTTGTCATACCGAATTGTCAGCTGGGTGGGGGAATAGTTCCTTTTCTTCTAACTTATTGTTGAAACAAAAGATGGCCTATTTGCGCGTATGTTCTGGGGAACATCGTGCTATCATTTTGCCCAAATATCTGTAATTTTCTAATTTTTCGCCGAAAATGGTCTCAAACGATTGGGTTCGACTCCCTGATCAAGAATTCGAGGTCAAATTTAATTCTGTCCGGCCGGCCGGCCAACCGTTGCCACGATAACTTTAGAACGGAAAGAGATAGCGACTTGAAATTTTCCGGGTAGGTGGCGTACCCCAATACGACGAACAAGTTCATTAATGAGCATAATCAGCCCAATGATTTCCGAGTAATAATTTTGTTTTCAACCAATACAAGTCTGATCAAATTGAAACTTGGTGAGTAGTTTTAGAATGCAAAACTAAGCACGTTTGTAAAATTATGTGTGAATCGGATCAATAGAAAATTGTCACCATAACCTGAGGTCAGAAAGAGATAGCGACTTGAAATTTTCGAGTAAGGTTGTGCATCTGAATGGGATATTTGAGTTTGTCTATAGGTATAATCGGCCAAACGGTGTTGGAGTTATACCCATCTGAACTTTGTTTGTTATTTCCTCAATAACTCGAAAAAGATAAAACCGATCCAATTCAAACATGGTTGTCAGTTGTAGAATGCCACCGCAAAAATTCCTGCAAAATTTCATGACGATGGTATAACTCCAAAATTTTTTCAAAATCATTGAAAAAAATCTATATATCAGAAACTATTCCTCTGACATCCCTGAAATTTGGCGAGAGCCTTCAAAACCTAACTCTACTGCCAAGTTCCAAGTTTGAACACGATCGGATCTATATTGTTTGAGTTCCGAGCTGCCTTGTGTGAGTTCAGTAGCTGGATGGGTGACCGTTGGCTTGATAACTTTCGAACGAAAGTAGATAGGGACTTGCAATTTTCAGGGTAGGTTGTACATTCCAATGGGAGAGATAAGTTCGTTTTTGGGCATAATTGTTTCCATGGTAAATTCGATTGAGAGCGTGTCCAATACAGGAGAACAGACAATAGAATTCACCATGGTACATTCGACTAAGAGTGTCCAATACAGCAGAATGGACAATAGAATATACGCGCAAAAGCTCCTGACTGCACGTCAGTGCTTGAACCAATTTTTCAGATAAAAAATGCACCGGTGCATTCGCCATTTTGCATTATTCTTGTTGGGTTAAATTATTGTTGTTCTTGAAAATTGATCAATCAAATTATAAGGCGCTTGTGTGAAAATGTTGATCGAAATACCCAGTAGGATAACATTTCGAAAACTACAAATATAAAAAATAGATGAGTGCATTCTGCTGATAGGAACTCGTAAATTGTGTTGTTAAACCTTATATACTCATGCAAAGAGTTCATAACTCGAATAAACAAACAGAGTTGTTGAAAGCAAGAACAGACAAATGAATGTCTCAAAAAGGAGGGTGCAGAGTGCGTGAGAGATGACGCAGCTTATTAACCACAAAACTGGTTACTCCTGTCTCTAGGGATTGTGGAAACGGGAAAAATGAACAAAGGAGGTCTCTTTTTCGCCTATACAGGGTGAGTCTTTGACCACTGCATTAATTTTAACCAAAGATTCCCCTCCTCAAATGAAAAACTTTTTTTATTTAACATTTTTCAAAATTCAGCTCAGGTAAAAAGATACAGGCTGTTGAAATTTTGAAAAAAAAATCAGTTTTTATTTTGTAGCTTTGACATCCTTTTTTCGAATAAAATGAATGTTGGCGAAAAGTTTCCTATAACTATGCTACATATTTTCCAAATATTAGTTATTTTCTACTTCTTCTGGTTTTCTAGTTATGGACTCGTGGATTCATAAAACTAAACGAAATTATCATAAAGGAAGCATATAAAGCTTTTCTTGAGTCATTTCAAGAATATTCCATCATTTTAGAACATTATATTATTCGACATCATTTCTCCTTAAACGCACCGTTTTCGAGATATTCTCCATTGAATGTTTTAAAATGGAAAACTCCAGAAATTTCACTTCTTTTATGGATCCGTCCCTGAGCGTTGGAATCCCGAAACGAGCTGTAAACCACGTTACCATGCCTTATTCTCGTCCGCCAACAATGTCATAGATAAATTATATGCGGCAGTGTATTAGCACATTGTGAAATTTTTAAACGCTTGTAACTTTTTACCTGAGCCGAATCTGGAAAAATGGTAAATGAAAAAAGTGTTTCATTTGATGAGAGGAATCTTTGGTTAAAATTAATGCAGTGGTCAGAGACTCACCCTGTATATCGAGAACGGTATATTTTTTGTTTAAACATTTGTTATACCAAAAAATGCTAATTCTCTACAATTTTCATCCTACACCCTTCATAGAAATTCATGACTGGTATAGAGATATGTATCCGGAAAATTGCAATTTAAAAATAATTGGTTCAAGCAGAAGCTTTTCCGCGTATGTTCTCTTGTCCATTCTCCATTATTGGACACCCTTAATCGAATTTACCATGGTGAATTCTATTGACTGTTCTCCTATATTGCACACTCTTAATCGAATTTACCATGGTAAATTCGAGGCAACGGTCACTCATCCAGCTAGTGATCTCACCCAAGGCTGCTCGGATCTCCAACATTATAGATCCGATAGATGTTCAAACTTGGAACTTGGCAGTGGAGTTAGATTCTGAAGGCTCTCGCAAAATTTCAGCGATGTTGGACGAATGGTTTTTTAATATATAGAATTTTTATTCATTAATTTTCTAAGACTTTAAAAAAAAAATCTAGTGATACGGTCCTCATGGAGTTTTGCAAGAATTTTTGCTTTGCAATTTCACAACTAATAACCATGTTTGAATTAGATCGGTTCAGTATTTTTCGAGTTATTGAACAAATAACAACCAAATTTCAGATAGGTATAACTATATCTCAAATGGCGCAATCATATTCTCAACCTAACTTGAAAATTTCAAGTCTTTATCTCTTTCCGTTCTTAGGTTATCTTGACGTAAATAATATTTCTTGAAGATTTTCTAGCGATACGATTCTCACAAAATTTCACCAACGTCCTTAGGTACAACTACTCACCAAGTTTGAATTCTATCTGATCAGTATTGGTTGAAGACAAAATTATTACTCAGAAACCGTTGGGCCGATTATGCCCATTATCGAACTCGTTCGTCGTATTGGGATGCGCCACCTACCCTGAAAATCTCAAGTCGCCATCTCTTTTCGTTCTCAAGTATTGGACACTCTTAATCGAATTTACCATGGTGAATTCTATTATCTAATCTCCTTTATTGGACACTCTTAATCAAATTCACCATGGTAAATTCGATTAAGAGTGTCCAATACAGGAGAATAGACAATAGAACAACAACAACAATAGCAAAAGCTCCTGAATTGGTTCAAGCACTGACGTGAAGTCAGGAGCTTTTGCGCGTATGTTCTATGGTCCATTCTCCTGTATTGGACACTCTTAATCGAATTTACCATGGTGAATTCGATTAACAGAACTAGAAGGAGAATCCTGATTTCATGTCAATGCTTTAACCAATTTTTAACAATAATTTTTTAGCAATTTGTACTGTTTCTAATGAGGAGATATTGGTAAATAAAATTTGAATATCGAATAAGATTAATTTAGAATTTTCAGGTAATTGAGGAGATTTAACACTGTCTTCTCGATAAAGAACAGTCACCAACTCTCATAGACAATATTGAATCTTTTCAATTGTGTACCTGGAAATTCAAACCAATTTAATATCAGTTTATTCTTTCAGATTATGGACTTCTATTTTCCTGATTTAGAGTTGGGCCCCCGAATTTACATGGTTGCCCTCACGGTTTTCCTTTTGTTCACCTGCCAAATAAGACCTCTCAAGTTTCTCGTTCCTTTTTCTGCAGTTGCAAATATTTCGATGATGATATGTTTTGGAATAACATTTTACTACATGATGGGGAAGGTTATAGACGATGAAATTGGAGAGTCATCCCTATCCAAAGGTGTATCTGGCATACCGAAGTTTATGGTTACCGTTATTTTCGCTATGGAAGGAATTGGTACCATACTGCCCGTAGAGAATTCGATGGTGAAGCCCAACTTCATTGGATGTCCAGGCGTTTTGAACATTGCAATGGTCATAATCGTCATTTTGTTCGGGTCCATCGGATTCTTCGGATATTTCATTTATGGCGAAGAGACAAAAGCAAGTGTCACGTACAATTTGAGTGAAACAGAAAAGTGAGTACCTATATTGTTGTTGTTGGTTACCTATTCAAACTCACCGGCATAATTAGGCGAACGAATTGTGGTTCATTTTCTTTTGAACCCTGCGGCCGATTTTAGCAATTTTTTTCGGAATTGTAACTTTACTCGTTGGGAAGATAACTGTTCAGATACCGCCCTCAATTACTTCATTTTGGGCGCTCTTGTTCCTTGGAACAGAGTGCTTATCAATTTGCCCAAATGTTTGTTATTTTCGAATTTTTGGCTGAAAATGGTATCAAACGATTTAGTTCGACTCACTGATCAAGAATCCATGCTCGAATTGATTCTGTCCGGCTGGCCGTCCGTCCGTTAACACGATAACTCTCGAACGAAAGGAGTTAGAGGATTGAAATTTGGAGGGTAGGTTTTGAGCGTAAATATCTCGGACGAGTTCGTTAACCAGCAAAATCCATCGAGCGGTTTCGGGTTATGGCCGTTTTTAGTAAAATCATTTTTTATGAATATTTCCGAAACCGATAACTCGATCTATCTGAAATTCAGCATCAAATTGTAAAACTTTAACCTTTAGACGCATGTGAAGTTTTGTATTGATCATTTTTCCGTAAAGTGTCAAAAAAAAAAATTTTTATTTTTAAATTTTGTTTCTACAATAACTCTCGAACGGAATGAGCTAGGCAGTTGAAATTTTCAGAGTAGGTTAGAGAGATGAATATCTTGGTTATGTTCACTATTCGGCAAAATAGGCCAGATGGTTACGGAGAAGCGAACATTTTTTTTGTTAACTTACAAATTTCAAAATAATGTTCCTCTAAGATGCAGTTTCACCATAAATATCCATTGATGTCATTTTCAACTCCAACAAGGTAATACTTTCGGAGATATGATTTTTCGAAATGTCAATAATGAATCGTACTTCATGTATGTTTTCACAGAATGCTATAATTATTCTATCTATGATTTATTATATGATCTGTGTTCATACTCGTACATGTCATCCTGTTCTTTAAGAGAGAGTCAAATTCATTTTAGCTATTTTAATTTGATTTCTTCCATGGTGCAGTTCTCATTCTCAGATTGCTCATTTAATATTGATAAATAAACTATTATTTGAATTGAATTTCCTTTATGATGCAGTTCTATCAGAAGAATACATTGATATAATTCTCAACTCTGAGAAACCAATACTTTCGGAGATATAATTTGTCTGTTCGAACAAGAGCGCCAGAAAGCTCCTGTCCACAGGGCTTGAACCAATTTTCTGTTTTTATATTTTGTTGCGAAATCTTAATTTTGTGTGAAATTTCAGCTCTTTGAACGGTTTAAGTTTCAATTGAAATTAACGTTAAGAGCTTCACGAGCCAAAACTTCATTTCTCGTTCAACAACATTTAATTCATTCGCATAGCAATAATTGACAGGTAATAATATTTTCCGTCGACCTCTTAATAAAAGCTCAGTTTAACGTACACGAAATTGATCAATAATGACCCATTTCAATGTATGATTTCTCCTATTTCAATGTATGATTGTCATGGGCAACCGAACATAAATTGTAGGTAATGATATTAATATGAACAATTGTGAGTGTCACATGTCTAATATTCCCTCAATGTATTTCTTGAATTGTTCTATAAATATAAATATATCGAAATGAACATAAAAATTTATATAATGATTAATGTATCTATTATGCAAAAAAAATAATTATTTTAATCAAGTTTTTATTCCCAATTCATAATAAGGCGACGGAAAAATATTGTAATCAACTCGTTTATTAATCTAGCGATTAATGCGCTGAAACTATTAACGCGCCCGCTCCGTTCGCGCGATAAAATATCTCGTCCATTAATCGCTGTCATTAATATACTAGTTAATTAAATAACTATTTTAGTTCTGCTCAATATCTTGTGTCCTTCGCGTACTCTTACGACCGTACTCAGAATAACATTATATATAATCTATTGAGGAAGATCATCCCTGATCTCGATTAGGGCAGATGCCATTTGCGCCCAATTTTCAACTGCGAGAACTACCTTATATGTCCCAAACATGCTCAATTGGATCAAGGTCTGCAGAATATGCTGGCCAAGCCATGGCATTTATGTTAACGTCATTTAGGAAGTCGTTTACACTACACTTTGCATGAGCAAAGAGCCTCCTCTGATGAAAGGAAAGAATGGCACACCATGCTCCTGCAGAATGTATTCAATATGTTCATTCAACGCACCATCGATCAACACTGAATCTGTTCGCGTCCCCAAACAAATAGCACCCCAGACCATTACTGAACATTCTCATCTGTAAACAGAACGATTGCCCAATTGGCCTTATTCCAGTAGAAGCTGTAATTTTATTAAAAATTAAGATATCGCAATGAATATAAAGAGAAAATGTTCAGAAAAGATGAGGCTGTTGCTCATATTATGTTCTGAGGGTTCATAAACATTCTCGTCTGTGAAGGATTTACTCCACAAAGTGTTCTGAATAGAAGCTTACATCATTCTTTTTATTCACCCCTGTAATATAATGAAAAACGAACTAACTAAGGACGGCATCTGAACAGTTTGCAAGGAGTGAAGCTATAAAAATTTCGAAAATCTGCCAAAGGGTTCAAGAGAAAGTGGACTACAAAATTTCGTTGAGATTTTATCCGTTCCTCTCATTTTGCCAGTGTGTACCTATAATAAACTACATTAAAAAAAAATCTTGAAACTCAGTGACGTGAAGTCAGGGGTTTTTGCGCGCATGTTGTTTTGTCTATTCACACCTCCCCAAGAATTACTGCATGAACCTTCAAGTCGTCTTTTTGCGCGTATGTTCTGGGGAACATCGCGTTATCATTTTGCCCAAATGTCTGTAACTTTCGAATTTTTTGACGAAAATGGTCTCAAACGATTAAGTTCGACTCCCCAATGAAGAATTCGAGGTCAAATTTGTTTCTGTCCGGCCGGCCGTCCGTCCAGCCGTTGCCACGATAACTTGAGAACGAAAAGAGCTAGCGACTTGAAATTTTCAGGGTGGGTGGCGCATCCCAATACGACGGACAAGTTCGTTAATGGGCATAATCGGCCCAGTGGTTTCCGAGTAATAATTTTGTTTTCAACTAATATAAATCCGATCGAATTGAAACTGGGTGCGTAGTTGTAGAATATGAACCTAAGCACGTTTGTGAAATTTTGTGCGAATCGTATGGCTAGAAAATTTTAAAAAAATTATTGAAGAATATTTTTGTTCTCACGATAACTTGAGAACGGAAAGAGATAGCGGCTCCAAGTCTGAAATTTTCTGAAATTTGGTGGTTTTTTGTTGCTCATTAACTCGAAAAATACTGACCCGATTGAATTCAAACATGGTTATTAGTTGTAGAATGCCAACGCAAAAGGAGGAAAGCATGTGTAGAAAATTTTTAATAAATCACTGAAAAAAAAAAAATTCTATATATCAGTAACTATTCGTTTGAAATTGCTGAAATTTTGCAAGAGCCTTCATAACCTAACTCTACTGCCAAGTTTCAAGTTTTAATACGATCAGTTAAATATTGTAGGAGAATCGAGCATTCTTGTGTGAGTTCAGTAGATGGGTTACCGTTGGCTCGATAACTTTCGAACGAAAGGAGATAGGGACTTGCAATTTTCAGGGTAGGTTGCGTATCCGAAAGGGACAGTTGAGTTCGTTTTTGAGCATAATCGGTCTAACGGTTTCCGAGTTAGACCCACCTGGAATATTATTTCCTTGATAAGTCAAAAAATAAATATTCGATCGAATTGGTGCTTGGTAACTAGTAGTAGAAAATCAACATAAAGACGTGTTTAAAATTTTGTAAGAACCGTACCCCTAGAAAATTTAAAAAAAATGAGGAAAAAAAAAATTGTAGGAACCGTACCTACCCCTAGATAATTTTAAAAAAATTACGAAAAAAAAAATTGGTTCAAGCACTGACCGAATTTACCATGGTAAATTCGAATTAAGAGTGTCCAATACAGGAGAATGGACAACATAATTTACCATGGTAAATTCGATTAAGGGTGTCCAATACAGAAGAATGGACAATAGAACATACGCGCAAAAGCTTCTGACTTCACGTCAGTGCTTGAACCAATTTTTTCAACAGAGTATTTGATTTCAATTCGACCGGATCTGTATTTTTGAAAATATTAGAAAAATATAATTTGGCACGGTCGTATGCTAATAAAGTTAATTCTCTCTCTATAATTTGGCTTGAAGGTTTGTGTGAAATTTAAGCAGAATCTGACAAATAGTTCTGAAATAAATTATTGAAAAAATATTGTTTTTAGTATATATTTTTTTTTCTAGTAAAACGATACTCTTGAAATTTCACAACTTGGCATTCTACAACCAGTTGTCAAGTTTCAATTAGGTCAGATGTGTATTTGTTGAGTTATTGAGGAAATATAAACAAAATCTCAGATTGGTGTTACTCTGAAACCGTTTGGGTTATTATGCCCTTCTACTTAACGTTCACATGTGAAAAATGCATTGTGGATTAAGTGGATTCAAGTATTGAAATAAATCAGATAACAAACTTGCTCAGCGAAGATTCGAACTCGCGTATCTTCCTATTTACCGCTCGGCAGCTACCTAAATATAATGAGATTTACATTATTTAAACTATCAAAAGCAGATCGATTAACGGAAATGTACAAAATAACAATTTTACAAATGCTTGGGGAAATAGCACTCGAACACATAAAGAAGTAAGTCGCTTGTTTCATGAGTGATTTCCGAGTTTGCCGCCTATAACCCAAGGGACAATGGGTTAAATAGAGAAGCAGTTTCGCTAGTAAGGGCATGTAAGACAGATTAAAAAACAGCTGCTAATACACTGTTTGAGGATGTGATGCATAAATCGAGTAGAGATGCCTGCACAACATTCGATGTCAGCGATACATCGATTCTAAACATATTAAAACAAAATAAAATGCATTCCTATGAAATGATTATTAAATGGTTTTTTTTCTGGGTTTTCTCTCCCAAACTCTGAAAAATATCTCTAAAATAAAAACTAATTATTTTGTGATTTGCTTCTGCGTAAGAAACACAGGATATTTGTCAGAAGCAATCAATTGAACAATGTTGTTTGTTAGGCAACATTGTTCAATTGATTGCTTCTGGTTTGGATTCGTGTGTAGGGAATACAGATCAAGCGGGGCGTTCACACAAATACGGTTTAGTTTCGGTTTTAACCATAAAGTAATAAATATTAACATATGTTTTCGTCTCGTTCTGTGGTTTTAACCTCAAATCGAGCAGATATCTTTCAATATTTCCCGAATTGTTAAAATACATATAAACATACATATTTTCGGGATATTGTTGCTCAGTAATCTCAGTATTCATGAGAAAATTATGGTTTACCAAATGTGGATCGACTGATTTCTGCAGTAAATCTAAACCAGTGCTGCAGGACAAAACTTCCGAAAAATATAAAGATCAATTAAAGACGTAGAATGCATTCAAAGATGTATGTGTTCAATTTTGAATGGCTTTGATGAATCTGACGTCGCGGAAAAATTGGAATTGTGGGCCCGTGTCGAAAGATAACATAAAACCTAATATGAACCGTATATAAATGTGTGAAAGGGCTTCATTCGTTTTCGGTTGAAACCGAAAACGAACCGAACCGAATGGAACCGTATGCATGTGAAACAAGCCTTACTCAATGTATTCCGTCCATTTGTAATGATGTATTACCTGCATTCGAACATCAAAATTAATCCAACGTATGCATTCAGCACTTACTTCCCAAAAATTGTAAATAGGATTTTGAAAATTCTTCCATTCAAACACAAGGGAATAAATTATTAATATCTGTTCAATAGCTAATATGATATCTCTTGAAAATGGTTTGGGAGAATAGAATCCCAAGTAATTCACTCTCGATTCCATCAGCTTGATATTTCCTGAAAGCAAACTCCTTAAAACGGAGCAAAATTCCAGTTATCATTCATCATTCTTTCAATCAAATTACCCTACTTTGGTCATCACAAGGTCTGTTGTAAACCCAGAGTAGTTAGGCTCAGCAATTATGCCCTGTACCCAAGATTACGTATAAAATGTGGAAAAGCCCTATGGATAGGAGCTTTGGCGCTCTTGTTCAAACTTTAACAAATTATATCTCCGAAATTATTGGTATCTGGGAATAAAATAAATGGATTCTTACGATAGAACTACATCATGAAAGAAATTAAATTCAAACAGACCGATTCTCCCCAATAACGAACTTATCCGAGATATTCATTCCTCAAATCTACTCTGAAAATTATATTATATCAATTAAAACTTAGACAATATTGCAGTTTTGTTTTTACTGTTTTACAATTTGATTATGTATCTCACCAAACTTTATATTTCCATCATCATATGGATTATCCACGGGCATATAAGCATATAATATCATATCATTCTCATAATTCTACTAGCTAAGGTTATTTCATTGGTCATTTTGCATTAGATCATACTTTGTTTTTTGTTTTCTAGAACAGGAGGTGTATTTTATATCAAGAATATCGAACCAGAAATAATTTTGACATTTATCTCTCATAGAAAAATATGATGACATATAAGAACACATCATATAAAACATAATTCACAGATATAATAATTAAGTACATTATTCTGTGGAAACATATTATACGATGTATTATTGAAATTTTAAAAAATCTTAATATCCGAAAGTATTAGCTTGTTAGAGCTGAGAATAATATCAATAGGTTCTAATGATGAAACTGCATCTTAAAAAAAATTGAATTCGAAATTTGTAAAGTAAACAATTTTTTTTTGTTACTCCGAAACCATGTGGTTGATTTTGCCCAATAACGAACTCAAGCGAGATATTTATGTCCCAAATCTTTTCTGGAAATTTCTATTGTCTAGCACATTCCGTTTGAGAGTTATCTTGTCAACAGACGGACGGACGGCTGGCCGGGCAGAATCGATTTCGACCACGGATTCTTGATCAGTGAGTCGAACCAAATCGTTTAAGACCATTATAAGCCAAAAATTTTAAAATTCCAGACATTTGGGAAAATTGATAAGCATTCTGTTTCGAGGAACAAGAGTGCCAAAAAGGAGAAAGCTCTGTGGCAGGAGCTTTGGCCTCTTGTTCAATTCTTGACAAACCAAATCTCCGAAAGTATTGGTTTCTCAGAGTTTGGAATGATATCAATGGATTCTTATTAGAACTGCACCATAAAAGAAATTCAATTCAAATAATAGTGTATTTATCAAGATTAAATGAGGAATCTGCAATGATTTAACCTCGTTGAATGGGTTGTTGCAACTTGCACATGGTGCATAGTTTTCAATACTCGAAATACCTAAGGAAAATACCATCGAAATGTCTAAATGTAGATCAATATTTCAGCATATTTGTACTAGCAACATTATGAAAATACTATATATATAGGAACATGTTTTACTACTCAAGCAATTAAAAGGTAATATTAACCTTGGTGGTCAACGAACAGTAATTTCTTCTGATGATTCCAATATGTTGTTCTTTCCTATTGCCTTCATAAACTACATCAATACAATGATCCAGTTCTAAATTTTCTGAAACATCATCCCCCTTATTTGTACATACATTATTCAATATGCAAAAAGTCAATATCATTTCTGGCCGGCCAGCCGGACAGAATTGATTCTGACCACGGATTCTTGATCAATGAGTCGAACCAAATCGTTTAAGACCATTTTCATCCAAAAATTCGAAAATTACAGACATTTGGGCAAATTGATAACCACTCTGTTCCGAGTAACAAGAGCGCCAATAAAAACTTAAATTCAAAAATTAATTTATTTGAAAATTTCACTCTCTAAAAACTGAATGTGAGCTATATCAACTATTAAATCAGTTTATTTTGTAAAATAAAAAATGTTGGTCCAAACTGGGACTACAGGAAAACTAATCTCCCAGTGACAATCATTTTGGAACTCATAATTGTAAACAAAGAAGAAAGTGAGGTTATGCGAATATTATGAATTCCACAGAATTAGGATATTCTGTGATGAATTCTGGACTGGAGTTGCAAATGTGTTCAGCAGGCATATGAAGCGGCAACATGAGAGGGTTTCAGAACCAACTACGGTGTTACCAGTGGCGTAACGTACACCCCCCCAGTTGGGGGGGCCCGCGGGGTCTGGGGGCCCGGGAGTTTAACCCTTTATTTAATTTTTACTTTATCTTGTTGAGAACCAATTGATAGTAAAAACTAATTTTCTGCTGATGTAATATTTGTATTTCCTGGTTAAAATGTATAGTATAGGCGAGTAAAAATACTCTGGATCGTAATATATCGAAATAAGTAGTATCGATACTTGAATCGTATCGCTTTGAAAGTATCGATACATGAAATATCGAGTATTCACGTATTAGTGTACAGTCGGAAAATAAATCATTTCGATATGTGAATATAAGATGTCTAAAAACTTTTACAACAAGTACATGTACATCTTACCTGTGAAGATCATATAATTTTCAATTAATTTATCGAAATAAACTTCTCCACAAGAGTTAGGGATAATCGTTTCAACTAAAATAACTACCATTCTGAAACCTTTGTTTGCGCTGAAAACGTAATTTAATATAGTTTTAGGTTCAAAACTATAAATCCGCGTAAGTTTTTTGGTCTGCAACATATACAGGGTGATTAACAGAATAGGGTTAAATTTAACGACTTTTATTTCCGGACATTTTATGGTTTTTTTTTGTCTTTTTATGCTTTCAATACAAGGTATGGCCACCACGGGCATCAATGACCGCCTGACATCTTCGTTGCATACTGTCAACGAGGGTATTGAGCATATCTTGAGGAATTTCATTCCATAAACGAGGCAGTAGTGCTTTGAGGTCATTCAATGTTCTGGTGTAGGTTAGTGATCATCTAGTCTTCTTTGTAGCATATCCCATGCATGTTCTATGCAGTTTAAGTCTGGCGAATGCGGAGGTATTGGTAAATGTGGAATACCATGCTCGTCCCGCGCATTTTCTACTATTGCTGCACGATGTGGTCTTGCGTTATCGTCAAGAAATTGGAAGCTTCAACAATGGCAGCATGAAAATTTGGCACTACGTTGCCAATGACATGTTCCTTATAATGTAAAGCAGTCATATTGCCAGGACAAATGTGAAGGTCTTTGCGCCCGTTGTAACATATCCCAGCCCATACCATAACAGAGCCTCCTCGAAATGGATGAACCTCTTGCACATGACGGCGATTTTGGGGTATACGCGGCATAGTCCATACCCTTATTCTTCGAGAATCTGAAAATCGACCGTATCTGGATTCATCTGTGAAAAGTACACTACGCCATTGGACGTTCAGATTAACATGCTGCCTGATGGCCCATTCTAATCTTTGTCGTTCATGCTCACGTGTTAACGGAACACCCTACAATGGACGTCTAGAAGCCAGGTTAATCTCCCCCAAACGACGTCGGATGGTTTCAATGGAAATTTCAGGACCATTGGCATTTAAAAGTCGATTTCTCAGCATCCTACATGAAGAAAAAGGATATCTCCTCGCCGAAATGGTGACAAAACGGTCTTGTGCGGGTGTTGTTTTTCTTGGTCCACCAACCCTATGTCTTTTCTGTACCGAACCTGTCTCATTGAACCTATTCCAGAGTCGCGATATTACACTTTGCGATACTTGAAATATTTTTGCAACAGCGACTTAAGTGAGGCCACCCTGTAGCATACCGATAGCCCTATTAGCCTCGGCGTTTGTTAATTTATGTCTTGGCATCTTAAGAAGTTCGTGAAATTTACTAAGTTCGATATCGCTAAGAGACTGACAATAAATTAACCGCATATTGAAATGCTAAATCTTACGAATAATGTGAAAAACTGCGAAAAAAGACGAAAAGATGGTGAAAATATGCATTCGAATCGAATTAATAAGTTTTTATTGGCAGTTGATCATGTTTTTGATATTATCTTTAAAATTTTACGCCCCTAAGAACAACTTAATATGATTTCCCTAACTCTTGTGGAGCAGTTTATTTATTATAATAAGACACAATATGTTGATAGTACCTAATTAATTCTCTGATTTCCTTTCTTTTATGCATTTCTGACAATTTTAAGTACCTATCTAAACTATTCCCGGATGCCTTAAATATATATGATTTATAAACGAAATCCCATTATCTGTTAGGTGTATTGTAATAGGAGCTGAAGGAGGAGTGGGGCCCGGGGGACAATCATTGGGTTGGGGGGGGCCGGCTGAGGAACGTTACGCCACTGGGTGTTACAATCATTTATGAAGACCCTGTGCCACAAATTTTGGCATTTAGTAGTTCAGCAAATGGCGTCAATAAATTTAATAAAACTCGTACTGAAACCAATTGATATTTTTTTCATTTCAGCTTAGCGATGGTTGCAAGAGGATGTATAAGTTTGGCCGTATCTCTGACTTACATGCTCCAATTCTACGTGCCGATGGAAATATCCTGGAGATACTTGCATCCCAACATTTCGCCGAAATACCACAACATCGTGCAGATAGTTTGGAGGCTTATCGGAGTAGTCTTGATCACATTGATAGCAATTGTTGTACCAGATCTTGGCACTATAATAGATATCGTAGGAGCGGTATTTTTAGCAACTTTGGGACTTCTTGTGCCAGCCACTTTGGATATCGTTGTGAATTGGGAAAGTGGGCTGGGTAAATTCCAGTGGAAATTGTATAAAAATTTATTGGTGATATGCATTTCAATCTTCGCTTCAGCGTCCGGTATGTATTTCTCTATGGCTGAAATTTTCAGTCATTGATTGCTGGATTCTTAGACGATGATTGTAATTATCAGTAACGTTGGAAACAGTGGAAATGACGTACCCTCAATAAGGCTGTGGATGAAAGTGGGAATATTTCAAATTCCACAGCCATTCGCCAACCGAGTGTGATATGGATTCATAGAAAACGACCGCAATTTTTTTTATTCTGTGATTGCTTGTGTTATAACTTGAATGTGGTCACTTTCTATGAATATTTGGTGATAAGATAGTTTTGTTGAGTATTTGAGGAACTTTATATTTATATGAGATATTTAATGAGATTTCGTTTTAATTTAAGTTAGAGTAAATAGTAAAAATAAATTATAAAATATCAAGATAGTACCTATATCAAACAGCCTAGCCTGCCTTATTTTCATCGCTTTTTTTTCTATATGAACTCTTCGGACATTGAATTACAATTCAGCAGAACACTGAATTTAATGTGTAGGATAACTTGAGTATTGCGTCGCAAGTTTGAGGAACAATATAAATGTTTCCAAATTGTGTGGGACTGCAATTTCTCATAATATTTTGCTATCTATTTAAACTTTTGTTCGGGGATTTTTCCGAGATACTAAGGCTCCACACACATGTGTGTTCCAGACTTACGTAGTCAGTTATGAAACCAGCTACGAAAAGTTTTAACATCGATTTGACAAAACATATTCGAAACTTATTTCCTGATTTATGTGGAATATTTCAGGAAAATCCTCGAATTTTTAACTTACCATATGAAATACTTACCCAGTGGGCTCTAATGCAAAAGAATAATAATAGATTCAGATTGAATCCATTCAATGCGATGTAGGGCGAATATATTTCAATTATATGTGAAATAGGTAATTAGGAGAAGGAAAATAAAACGAGAATATTTCAACTATAGAACGAGCATCAAATTCCTTGTCAAAAAATTATTATTTTTTGACCGAATTTAAAACGTTTGTTTTTAGTATGAATGGATTCAGTTAAGCGCTTTTCAGAACAGACATAACAAAGAATATATTGAACTAATCTGAAAAACCTTTTGCAAGTCATGCTTGAAACTCACCGTTAGCTGCCGGAAATTTCATTCTAATTTTAATATGAGAAAAATATATATCTCATTCGAGTCTGTTTTGATTTCAAACTGATATCAGTATGTGTATAGTGTGTTACCAATTGATCTGCAAATGGTTCTGAAAAATTCTTAATTTGTTGTAAACTATCGATGTCTTGAATTATTATAATGGATATTTTGTATATTTGTACTTAAATCATTGTATTTTAATCATTCATTTTTCCATTCCCAATTGAATTTGTTATACCTATGCATTTTTAAGATATAAGAATGTCCAGTTTTTGTAAGCAAGCCTGTGATCAAGTATATTGTATATATGAATCGGCCAAATAAAAGTTACTTCCTATTCTCTTTTTTTTTCACGAAATCCGATATTTTTACCAGGAATTAATATCAGTTCACATTTAACTCAAACTAGAATAACCAATCAATGGAAGATCCACAATATTCTGTCCACAGGTGAAATGTTGCACTACGATTTCTCGTAATGTAAATAGCTATTACGAGAGGGGGGGGTGCCAATTGACATAATAAGGGCAGGGGGGTGTAAGGGTCACTTTCTGTAGCAAAATTTTCTTTTTTATGAAAAAAATTACATTTTGGGGGGGGGTTTAAAAGCCCCAACCCGCCCCTCCCCTGGATACGCTCTTGGCTATTAACAATTAACGATTAGATTGAATTATTTCATTGGTTTCGCGCTTCATCTGCTATTGAAATCTCCGAACTAAATGTGTGTCGATCATTGTAAAAGTGGTGTAACTCCATACCATTTAAATATATATTTTTCTGCTTAATGATATCACATTTAATCGTATCTCTCACTAAAATAGTGAAGTGACTGCAATAGTTGCAGTATTATCTAAATAAGACTATACAACTATTGCAGTCGCTTCACTATTTCAATAAAAGATATGACTAAATGTGATATCATTAAGCAGAAAAATATTTATTATTTATTGTGAAAGGGGATCCCCCTTTCACAATGATCCATAGACATAGTATTAATAACATGGACTGGTTCTGAGAAAGAGACTATTGATATCAGCATTGAAAAAAGACAGTTAATTTAGTTTATCCTTGGACCTTTCCTGTATACTGTATTGTTTAGTTTCGTGTATTCTGTATGTATTTTCGTGATTTGTAGACAGTAGACAGAATAGTTAAAGGCAAAACACTTTCATTTATGTAAATCCGAGACTCATTTCTGAATATTCTGATACTTATAGTCTGAAAATATGTCTCATAAATATCTTACTGCAATTCATTCAGCTTTTTCGATACTCATTCAAAACAATCAATATTACTCATAAAAAAAATCGAGGTTTTCCAATATATCCAATTTACAAATTTGTATATTTGCCCATGGTGTAAATGCACCATTGTTTTCATACCATGTAAGTATTTGCCATTACTTATTATATCCTTCATATCATCTCTCTCTCTCTCTCTCTCTCTCTCTCTCTCTCTTATGTATTCCGCAACGAACTGTGTGATAAAGTTACGTGAGGGCCAGTCCATGTTATTCTATGTCTATGGAATTGACGACACAATGTGACCCAATATTATACCTATCATATGTAAAAGGATTCACTATAACTACACTATTGTCTACTTCAAAATTTATCGTCTGGCATATGCTTCGGCAACGATGTTTCCATCTTCATAGCGTTACTGTAACTGTAACATTGCTGTTATATGGAAACATCGTTTCCGAAACATATCTAAGACGACAAAATTTGTAGTGAACATGCAAGAGTATAATTGTTACTTCCGTAGTGTTCACAATCAGTCAACAGGGTTGCGTTCGAATATTAACTCCATAGAGTAATATTTACTCCACTGCGTTCGAAAACTGAAAGGTTGGGTGAATTCTACTCCATAGTCGAATTTAAGCGAATAACCGTAACAGTGCGGTTAAGACCAATCCCTTGCTATTATAACCGATCGGTTATGTTTAGCAAGGGATTGGTCTTAACCGCACTCTTCCGGTTATTCGCTTAAATTCGACTTATGACTGTCGTTCGAAATGTCAGAGTATTCGACTCCGAGTTCATTTTACTCCTGTCAAAATTGACATAACTCATGGGACGGAAAATCTAGTATCTTTGTCTCACTGTTTTATGAATGTTCTGTGAGGTAATTTAATAGTTTTAATATTGCTCACAATATATATATTTCTAATTAGAGTTACATATATGTGAGGAAAACAATAATAATATGTTCTTTCTTGAACCAACATAACCTGTATTCCGATATTGCCACCTTCTGTCAGTGTCAGTGTCAGTGTCAGAGTAAACTCCAGAGTAAATCTGTCAAGCCTTTAAAAACTCCACTCTACTCCGTGGAGTTAATTTTCGAACACAACCCAGTAAACTCAAACTAGAATATTTAAAAGGATTGTTCAGATTACGTCAGTATTTAGTCGAGTGGAGAGAATTTTAGTAGCTGAAAAACTCACTAGTATCAAAGAATTCATTTGTTTCACTCCAGCAAAATACATGTTTACGACAACTAATGAGGTTTATCGTTACTTATGAGGTAATTACTGAGTTTAAATTGGATGGCATCTAATTTTTTGAGTATTTGAGGAATTAACAACAAATTTTCAGATGGTTATAACTCCGAAACCGTTCGGCCGATTATGCCCATCAACGAACTGAACCATCGCATTCAGAACTACCCTGAAAATTAAGTCGCTTTTCGTACGAAAGTTATCGTGGCAACGATAGGCCAGACAGAATTGAATTTGACCTCGAATTCTTCATCAGTAAGTTGAACCTAATCGTTTTAGACCATTTTCGGCAAAAAATTGCAGACATTTGGGCAGATGATAGCACGCTTATATCAAGAAGGTTGGTGTCAAATAGTATAGTAAGGACAAATATTTTTTTTGTTCAAATTTCCATAATGACAGCGAGTTTCCCTAATTTCAAAGGGCAATAACTTAGAGGAGAAGGGGATTAGAAATAACAATTATATCAAAGATCTTCATTCAATTTTATAATTCAGAAATACCCTGTATATCCAAATTGACACAAATAAGCGGGTCCAAGAATTTTGGCGATGTGTGTATATGTATATCATATGTGAAACCTCAACCAATCGGAGTATTGAAATTCACACTAACGAAAATGTATAATTACATAGGTACAGTGCGCGTCAAAATTATGGAACAAATTCATTTTCTCAGAAGAAAAATATTTGGCTACATAATCCTGAAACAGGTCAATTTTTGTTCCACTTTTACCAAATTTGTATGCATTTTTGGAGGATTTTTGTTGCACCCTGTGCCATCCCCATCAACCCTCTAAATTGTTTGAATAGGGAAAGTGGGTCATGTGGTACTTATTTGGAAAGGTCTTTGTATCTTCTTTACAGGCGTGCAGAAATTTTCAAGAAAACATTTTCTTCTTTTTTGAAAAATAGTTAGTTCAAAGAGTGTTTCAGTATGTGCACTTTCATGGCTCATTTACTTTGAGACGATGGTACCTGATGAAATTTGTCACCGAATGAAAGTCGACCATCACAGTTTTGTTCATGCACAACTTTCAACCCCTTCACGCCCCCCTTTTTTTCTCCATTAAAGGATTCGTAGGGGTTGAAAGTTGTGCATGAACAAAACTGTAATGGTCGACTTTCATTCGGTGACAAATTTCATCAGGTACCATCGTCTCAAAGTAAATGAGCCATGACAAAGTGCAGATACTGAAAACTTCTTTGAACTAACTATTTTTCAAAAAAGAAAAATTTTTCCTTAAAAATGTCTGTACGCCTGTAAAGAAGATACAAAGACCTTGCCAGAAAAGTACCACATGACCCACTTTCCCTTTTCAAAAAATTTAGAGGGTTGATGGGGATGGCACAGGGTGCAACAAAAATCCTTCAAAAATGCATTAAAGCTTGGTAAAAGTGAAACAAAAATTGACCTGTTTCAGGATTTTGTTGCCAAATATTTTTCTTCTGAGAAAATGAATTTGTTCCATAATTTTGACGCGCACTGTATACTTACTTGATTTGGTATGTATATCCTAAGCTACGATAGAATAATAGCCCATGATCGGTCTATACCTGCCTGACCGTGGAGCCACCAATAGTCAGAGAACCCAAGTAATTCAACCTAAGATCAATTTGATGAATTTCTTTAACTTTGAATCTTCTCTACTTTAATCTATTGGATATAGGTGGAGCTACAAGACTAGATCAACAAGGCATTGGCGTAACATGTCTACGAATCTAGGTACCTGCGTTATTATCGGATGAGCTTCTTCTAAATATTGACCGGTAACTAATAATGCTACATAGAATATTATGAAGTCTCCTGTGAGAGTTGAAACACTATGAAGATGACAATCCCTTAAGAGCTTCAATTATAATAATTTTAATTTGATTTTGATTATTTTTCGTTTCAACATCACAGCTGGTGAATTTTAAGAAATTATTCATTCATCAGCAGAATATTTCTACACCTTCAATGCCCATCGGTTGAGTTGAATATGCTAGGTGATTTTCGGAGTGAAATTTCAATAAATCATGTACCGATGAACTAACAGATTTCAAAGTTTGCAGTTATAGGTATTACCTTTTTCGACCACTTCAGTACATATAACATTTCTGAAATTAAAAAATCTTGAAAATCACTGACGTAACGTCAGGGGAAGGTGTGCACGTTCTTCCGACTATTCACTCCTCATACACCCTCACAAAATACTGCGTGAACCTTCAAGTCACGTACTAGATTTCAATTCGATCGGATCTATATTTTTGAGAATATTGAGAAAATAAAATTGGGCCTGAAGGTTTGTGCGGAATTTCAGCGGAGTCTGACAAATAGTATCTGAAATATAAAACTTCTTTTCAAGAAATAATGTAATTATACGATTCCAATCAAACGAAATCAAACTAAATTTCAGAAAAATTTATGCGTCGGAATTCTACAAGTATGTACCACGTTTAAATTGCATCGGATTCGTATTTTTTGAGCTATGGGGGAATAATAACAACAAAATTTCAGACGGGTATCACTCCGAAACCGTTCGGCTGATTATTCCCATTAACGAACTTGACTGTCGCATTCGGATGCACAGGTTACCCTCGAAATTGCACGTTGTTATCCCTTTCTGTGAAAGTTATGAAAGCAAGGGTCACCCATCCAGCTTCTAAACTCGCTCAAGATGGTTCGGCTTCCAATATCTCCAACAATGCAGATCCGATCATGTTCAAATTTTGAACTTGGCTGTAAAATGAGGTTTTGAAGGCTCTCGAACGGATACAGCATTCGTTTAAATAATTCTTCTGTAATTTTCTAGTCACACGATCCTGACGAAATTTCGTGAACTTTTGCGCATCGGAATTCTATAACCAACTACCAAGTTAAAATTATATCAGATTTGTATTTTTTGAGCTATTGAAGAAATAAGAAGAAAATTTCAGACGTTCAGATTATGTCTATTAACGAACTAACCTGAGAATCACAAGTTGCTATTTCTTCCTGTTAGAAAGTTATCGTTGTAGCGGTCACTCATCCAGATACTGAACTTCAAAAATGTAGCAGCGTTGGGCGAGTTGAGTATCTGGATGGGTGACGTTACCAAGATAGTGTTCAAATTTTGGATTTTTGAAATGTCAAGTAATGAACATTTGTAGTGATACGATCCCCACGAAATTTCGCTGCTCCATAGAAAATGCTCGAAAAAGTTAGTACCGGAGTATTTGCCGTTTTTGTTGATATTAGTTCACGTTATGAGCGTAGAAGAGAATTCAACAAAAATATTGCTTGACGCTATCATGTAGGGTGATTAATAAATTTTATCGTTGGATGAATATAATTTGACTTCATTTTTGGCGCTCTTATTCCTCGGAACAGAGTGCTTATCAATTTGACGAAATGTCTGTAATTTTCGAATTTTTGCTGAAAACGGTCTTAAACGTTTTGGTTCGACTCACCGATCAAGAATCCGTGGTCGGAATCAATTCTATCTGGCTGGTCACGGGGAATACTTGTTGATGGTTAAAATCAATAAATATTTCACCGTGTGTCATTTTTTAGTTATTGGCAATGAGCACAGTTCACCTCATTGAATGTTCACTGGTTGGTGGTTTATCTAACCACACTAAACCGGGCGTTTTCAGTCCGTAAAGGTATTATATAGGTAGACGACTTCGCCGTTCCTGACCCTCTTACGGCAAAAGAACATCGCTCAAGGTTTCTTCAGCGCAGAGGTTCGGAGTTCGTAAGGATTTACATAGGTGCCTCTGGTGGGATTTTTTCCCTACCATGTCGCGACTGATGGAATTAAGTTTCCTAGAACTCCTTCGTTTGTCATTCAGTGTTGGCTAAGTCACACTGATGATTGGTAATAACCATGAAACCCGGGTATGTGACTTCCCTTGAATGACGCTTTCCTCTTTGAGGAACGCTGAGCGATGAGGTAATCTAGCCCGGCCACGCGGAATATTTGTTGATGGTTAAAATCAATAAATATTTCACCGTGTATCTTTTTTTGTACAGAACTTATTTCAGTTCTGACATTTACTTGATTTGAAATTTCCGAAGTAGATACCAGTAATTTTATTTTCAGACGTAGTTGTCGAAATGCGTAACCTATCTAGCGTAAATCTGGTACACAATTGTAAAATGGCGACTGGAAGGTGTGTGTTTTTCTAGTGATACGATCCTCACGAAATTCTGCAATAATTTGGGTGTCGTCATTCTACAACTGATTAACAAGTTTCAATTCGATCGGAAAATGGCCGGCCGGACTCGAATTTGACCCTACATTCTTCATCAGTGAGTCGGACCAAATCGTTTGAGACCCTTTTTGGCAACAAATTTGAAAATTAGAGACGTTTGGATAAATGATAGCACGCTGTTCGCTAGAACAACAGAAGTGGTCATCCTTCTGATTAATTGAGAGCAAAACTAGATTTTCCATATGTATTAAATTCATCCTAAACCCGAATAAAATAAGTATGACTGGATATGGATTCTCAATTCTCATTCTAAAGTGATAGCGACTTGAAATTTTCAGGGTAGGTTGCGCATCCGAATGAAAGAGTTGAATTCGTTGTTGGGTATATTCGGTCCAACGGTTTTGGAGTTATACCCATCTGGAATATTATTTTGTCCACAACTCAAAAAAATACACATCCGATCGGTTGATAACTACTTGTAGAATATTGACACTAAGACATATGTGAAATTTTGTGACGATCGTACCACTAGTAAATTTTAAAAAAATTATGGAAAAATATAATGTATTTCACGAAAACTTGAGAACGGGAAGAGAAAGCAACTTGCAATTTTCAGAGCAAATTGCGCATCCGAATGTGACATTTAAGTTCGTTAATACCTAGGTATAACAGGCCGAAAGGTTCTGGAGTTATATTCATCTGAAATTTTGTTGTTATTTCCTCTGTAACTCAAAATATACCAATCCGATCCAATTAACACTCGGTAATTACTCGTAGAACGCCATCTCGCTAATTTTCCGGAATTTCGTGAATATCGAATCCTGAAATTACTTGCGACGTAAGTGTTTCCGTATATTATTGGCTATTTAATGAATACAAACTTCGATGGAATACATATCTCAGGATTAAAAAGTCTGTGATCTTAGACGATTCTGTCATTTCTCAAGTTTGTCATTAAAAGGGAAAGGAATGTATTAATATCTTATTAAAGCTGAGAAAACGGTCTATATCGATTAATTCGATTAGGAGTGTCCAATAGAGGTGAATATACAAAAGAACACGCGCGTAAAAGCTTCTGACTTCACGTCAGTGCTTGAACCATCGAGATATTATGTTTTTCAGAAGGGGTCACTCCGTAGAAAAAAATGGTGCCATTCGAATTGATTATTGATATGTATAGCATTGTTTTCCCTTCGCGAAACTGACAACATATTTTGTTTTTATGCACGAAGTGATTTTTTGGGACTTGGAAGTAAAAAAAATATGTTATAGTAAAGTCCTGTTTTTGGCGCCCATTTTCCTCGGAACAGAAGTAGGACTTCATAAAGTCGTGTTTCTCGCTTGTCATAAAATGACTTCACTCACGGACAAATGTACGCCGATGCACTTATTTTACAACTTTGTGCTCACTAAAGAAACACATTCAATAAGATTATCTATAATCTGCGCCCAAGTTGGCCGTTGAACTCAATTTCCAAAACGATTTTCCATACTCATCAAATCGACCCAGGATATGAAGACTTTGTAGTGAATAATGATTCTTCTGACTGATTTAATCATCTGATAAGATGATCATTCTTGGTTGAGATTTAATCTAGAAATTTGATAGCATTTTTCTCTGTTGTAATGTCGATTCCATCAAGAATGATAACAGTGAAACTGTCATCCAAATGAACAAATTGGCCATCGACTATTCCAAGAACTTCACTTTTCAGGTTTGATTTCTATCATATCAGAAGAAAAAAGAATTGGATCAAGCACTGACGTGAAGTCAGGAGCTTTTGCGCGTATGTTCTATTGTCAAATACAGGAGAATGGACAATAGCGCATACGCGCAAAGGCTCCTGACATCAGGTCAGTGCTTTAACCAATTTTGTTTTTCGTAATTTTTTCGTAATTTTTTCGAAATTTTCTAGGGGTATGGTTCTTATAAAATGTTAAACACGTCTTCATATCGATATTCTACAACTAGTTACCAAGCTTCAATTCGATCGAGTCTATATTTTTTGAGTTATCGAGGAAATAATATTCTAGGTGAGTCTTACTCAAGAACCGTTGGATCGATTATGCCCGTGAACGAACTTAACTCTCTCATTCGGATACGCAACATACCCTGAAAATTGCAAGTCCCCATTTCTTTTCGTTCGAAAGTTATCGAGGCAACGGTCACCCAACCATCTACTGAACTCACACAAGGCTGCTCGAATCTCCAACAATATATACCCGATCGTCTTGGAACCTGGCAGAAGAGTTAGGTTCTAAAGGCTCTCGCAAAATTTCAGTGATGTCAGACGAATAGTTACTGATATATAGAATTTTTCAATGATTTTTAAAAAAATTTCTAGTTATATGATCCTCACGAAATTTTGCAAGAATTAGCGCCTTGGCATGCATTCTACAACCAATAACCATGTTTGAATTTAATCGGTTATGTAGTTGTTCAGTTATTGAGGAAATAACAACAACTGTTTGGCGGATTATGCCTATAAAAAAACTCAAATGTTACTTTCAGATGCACAACTTAACCTGAAAATTTCAAGTCGCTATCTGTTTCCGTTCCCAGGTTATCGTGACATGAAATATATTTTTAATAATTATTTTTTAATTTTCTAGTGATACTCACAAAATTTCAAAAAAGTGCTCAGGTTTATATTCTACAGCTATTCATAAAGTTCCAACTTGATCGGATTTGTATTGGTTTGAAAACAAAATTATTACTCGGAAACCATTAGGCCAATTTACCCATTAACGAACTCGTCCGTCGTATTGAGATGCGCCACCTATACCCTGAAAATTTCAAGTCGCTAGCTCTTTCCGTTCTCAAGTTATCGTGGCAACGGTCGGATAGAATCAAATTTGATCTCGAATTCTTCCTCGGGGAGTCGAACCCAATCGTTTGAGACCAATTTCGGCAAAAAATTCGAAAATTACAGACATTTGGGCAAAACGATAACGCGATGTTCCTCAGAACATACGCGCAAAAAAAAATTAATAAACTCCTTCATATATTAATTTCCTAATAACTATCAAATCAATTATTTCTGTTACGTTCGTTTTTACGTTCTTTGTAACCTGATTTAGTTGGAGTTGTTTTGTAACATAACGATTTGTCCAGTTAGATACTCCGCTAAATAAGTCACTAATACGCTATAACATCGTATGTAGTTTTAATGTCTTCCGTTATTCGAAATTTTTCAACCTAATTACCTACCCACAATGTCCTGGCATTTGAAATTAAATTTTAATTTCAGTAACGTCATGAAATGTTAAGGAAAATTTGCCATTCTTGATATTCTTGCGAAGTGTCACTTTTTCCGTACATTTCCTCCATATTCAGAATATCTTTTTGGAAAGGCATAAATGCTAGAAGCACGATACGCTATTATGTCTTTCAGATGGTATTCAAATTCTTCCCCTTACTATCCCGTGCTCATGCGTAGACATAGAATTCCGGAACTTTTCGCTTTCCATCATAATATAATATTTTCGTGAAAGGTACGAGTTTTTGCCGAGTGTTGTAGGAAACAGCGTGCTGTCATTTTGCCAAATGTCTCTAATTTTCTAAAAAATATTATTTATGTTACGATAACCTGAGAACGGAAAGAGATAGCAACTTGAAATTTTCAGGTTACGTTGTGCATCTGAATGCGTCATTTGAGTTTGTTTATAAGCATAATCGGCCAAACGGTTTTGGAGTTATAACAATCAGAAATTTGGCTGTTATTTCCTCAATAGCTCGAAAAATACAAAACCCGTCCAATTTGAATATGATTATTAGTTGAAGAATGCCAACGCAAAAATTCTCGCACAATTTTGTGAGGATCACTAGAAAGTTTTTTAAAAATCATTGAAAATCATTGAAAAGTTACTATAAATCAGAAACTATTCATCCGACATGGCTGAAATCCTGCGAGAGCCTTCAAAACCTAACTCTACTACAAAGTTCCAAGTTTGAACACGATCGGATCTATATTATTAGAGATCTGAGCAGCCTTGTGTGAGTTCATTAGCTAGATGGGTGACCGTTGCCTCGATAACTCCCGAAGGAAAGGAGATAGGGACTTGAAATTTTCAGGGTAGGTTGAGCATGAATGGGAGAGTTAAGTTCGCTGTTGGCCATAATCGGCCCAACGGTTTCGGAGTTATACCCATCTGGAATATTATTTCCTCGATGACCCAAAAAATATTGACTCGATCGAATTGAAGCTTGCTAACTAGTTGTAGATCCAATATCGGCATAAAGACGTGCGTAAAATTTTGTGAGAACCGGACCCTTCGGATTCGATTAAGAGAGTGTCCAATGCAGGAGAACGGACAATAGATTTCACCATGGTAAATTCGATTAAGATTGTCCAATACAGGAGAATGGTCAATAGAACATACGCGCAAAAGCTTCTGACTTCACGTCAGTGCTTGAACCAATTTTTTTCGTTTAATTTCCCAAATCTACCTACTTCGATGGCGCGACCTGTTCAAAACGGAGATCACTGAAATATTTCAGTAACATTTTCCCGAAGGTTTAATATATGAATACATAATATAGCGATGCAGGAAAAACCACAACTCATATTCAACTGGTTAGATCAAGAAAATTAATTTTCTCTATTTCAGTATCGTAATGAGTCCATTCTAGCCCTGAAAACAGTGCTGGAATGAACTCATTCCCGCATTGTTTCTAGTTATATTTTTCGTTTTGTGGTAGTCAGCACTGACATTCGATCCTATCAAATTTCAGCACACTTCAATTGTCAATATAATATAATGTGTATGTAGTGAAATAATTGTTGAGAGGAAAAGTTTTATTTTCATTAAAAAATAAGGTTCCTACTAGATATTTCCTTCTTGCTAATTTTGAATCATTCCTGTTATTAGGAAACTGTTTTAAATCTGATCTCCATGCCCTACGTACGATTCAAATTCCGTAATCTGTCAACTTTCGTAGCAGTCACACCAACTGCCAAGATACAATACAAAAGTCACTAGGATGTACAATCCGAATTTTTCGCTAAATTTGAACAGTATTTCACAAAACTTGCCTGAAATACTCGTTGCAGAAGGCATCTCCAACACTCATGCGTTCGAAAATTCGCTCCTTCGTCGCTCGTTTTCGAATTTTGCATTCGTGTTTGAATAGGAGCCTCTTCTGCAACTTGTTTTAGAATATACTATTCTGGAGTGTATCATAGGGAGTGAACGTTTGAAAATTATTTAAATCAACCGATTTCGGATTAAAATATTTATTTGCCATTTATCTTCATTTTTCCAGGTGTTGTTTTTCATAAGAGTTTTCCACAGAAATAAGCCTTTCAAATTTCCATGAAAACTATGATTCATCTCTTCAGTGGAATTCTACGTAGTTGATGCAAATTGATAATTCTCTGAATTCCTGTATATTCAAAAACAAAAATAGTTTATGTAAGGTAGCCATTTGAAGTGTTGATATTGAGCACGAATTTGTTGCATAATTTATGTGAATGAAAACACAAATAACTGAAACTGGGAGCATAATTGATTGTACTATGGGCAGGGGGCTGAGGGGGCCAAGGATGAGCAAAGAGCGCGTGTTTTGTCCGGAATGCACGCCTTGGG
The DNA here is from genome assembly GCA_937662695.2 of Halyzia sedecimguttata. Taxonomy (NCBI): domain Eukaryota; kingdom Metazoa; phylum Arthropoda; class Insecta; order Coleoptera; family Coccinellidae; genus Halyzia; species Halyzia sedecimguttata. Next base: position 63,162,737 of record OW569415.2, on the reverse strand, counting down.
GCCATGCACCTGGTCGGTCCCCTCCAAAGAGTCTTGCGTCTTGTTACACATCATCATCTCCTGCAATATCTTATGGCTTATGTGCATTGATCATGCCCACTTACTTGGTTTATTGCCTCTGCGTTCTGATAACAATCTGAAGAAACTTTGAGTTGCGTTGATTGGATGGCATAATGTTAAGCAGCAAAGAAATGGGAATTGCTCGAAAAAAATCGTACAATTCTGTGGTTTTCAACGATCAAGAAACTTGAGTTGACTGTGGCCAGAGTCATATCAGTAACTATTAACAACAATCTGGTCCAATGGTATACTTTTCGCGAATACCGCAAGTCTAAAGGAAAATTTCTTTCAGTTCCTTACTAAAAGGGTTCTTTCTTGGTTTTCTCCCGCAAACTCTGAAAAATATCCATGAAATAGAGAATTTTGTAATTCTTTCAGCGTTAGAGATACTACTGGTTTGTAGTTGATTCTGAAACCCTCTCATTTTACCGCTTCATATTCTTGCTGTTCACATTGGCCATTCCAGTCACAGAACTCATAATATACACATAACCTCACTTTCTCCTTTGTTTACATTGGCAATGATAAATGATGAGTTCCAAAATTATGGTCATTGGGATATTACATTTCCTTCCGTCCCAGTTTGGACCAATCATTTTTATTAAACAAAATAAATGGACTTAATAGTTGATATACACTGCTCAACAATTGATAGGGATCACTTACTCATTCTAAATTTATTTCTGAATTATTCGCTCCAAGATTATAAATTTAGTCAGATATCAGAGTATTTTCAGTTGATAATATGGTTCACTTGAGAAAAGAATGAAAAAATGGAAAGTTGGAGAGAAAAAAAGACTTTATTAGGAACACTCAAAATTCTGTGTTTGAATAACATAAAAATTTTATGATGACACCACAAGAAGGCTGAAGTTTTGGTTAAGCTAGTACCTAGTTGGCCCCCCACGAGCTCGTCTCAAGCATTCTACCCTACGAGGCATACTTAATTTTGGGGCAAATTCGTCCAAATATCCCGTAAAGCGTTAGAAAGGTCCTCCAGGTTATTGATTGGTTGTTCTAAGGTTGACAATTGTCTAGACATCTCAGACCAGACATGTTCGATGCAATTCATGTCTGGAGAACGAGCTGGCCAGTCCATCCTATCAATACCATGAGTTTCTAGCGCTTCATTAACCAGACGACTACGTTGTGGACGGGCATTATCGTCAATTAAAATGAAATTCTCGCCCAAGGCAGCCGCAAACGGAACAATTATGGGTTCAATAATCATATCGTGATATCTCTGGCTGGTCATTTTGGTGTTCTGCAGAACAACCAACTCTGTGCGTTGGTTCAAACAAATGCCTCCCCATACACATATAGAACCTCCGCCAAAAGCTGTTGTGGGTACCATAAACTGTTCTGCATACCTTCGACCTCTTTCCCTCCAAGCAAGAATACGTCCATCGGAGTTGACCAAACGAAATCTAGACTCATCCGTAAATAAACATCGGCTCCAATCTTCAACTGTCCAATTGCGGTGCTCCTCAGCCCATTGCCGTCGATGAACCCGGTGTTCCCTATTCAAACGGGGATGTTGTACCCTCCTACGTGCTCTCAAACCACGAACATGTAGTCGTCGTCTTACAGTCTGGTTCGAAATTAGAACTCCTGTTGCAACTCTCAGTGATCTATTGAGCCGCGACGCCGGGTAAGTGGGATTTCTCCTAGCATTGAGGACCAAAAGACGATCTTGGGCAGCTGTTGTACTGCGCTGCCGACCTCCCCCATGAACATAAGCTACTGAGTCGTTTTGGATGAACCTATTCCAAGCCCGACTCACGACACTTTGCGAAACATTCAACCGCCGGGACACTTCTCGCTGGGACAAACCTTCCTGTATCCACCGTATGATTTGGTCCAGTTGCACAGGAGCCAAACGTCTTCTCGGCATGACTGATAAGCTAATATTGTTCTCATTTCTTCAATTATTGTCACCTTATGTGTTTGAACGAGAGAAAAAAACAGATTTAATAACAAATACCACATTGCTTTTCACTCCACATGTAACAGCCTACAGATAATAATCGATTTTGTGAACAAGAGCCGATGAAGTGAGGAAAAATTTGATATAATCAACTCAAAACATCTTAATTTTTCCTTAGAGAACATATAATGTACAGATATTCACGAGATAACTTGAAAAAAATACAAATGAAGAGAAGTTCATAAGTGATCCCTAGCAATTGTTGATCAGTGTAGTTCGCACTAAGTTTGTAGAAAGGGAAATTTTCAAATAAATGAATTTTTGGATCTGAGTTTTGATTATACGTGATTTTGGATATACCCATATGTAGTTTAATTGCTAAGCCTACAACAGACCATGTGATGACCAGAGTAGGGTAACTTGATAGAAATAATGATACGGGAGATGGGAATTTCACTCCGTTTTAAGGAGTTTTCTTTCAGAAATTTGCAGCTGATGTAATCGAGAGTGTATTATTAATTGATTAGTTGGGATTCTATTCTACTAAGTCATTTTCAAGAGATATCATATTAGCCATTGAGCAGATATGAATAATTATAGATGATTGGAGGTCCTCAATTTCCACGGACATTTGAGGATTTTGTTCAACTCGTGTTCTCAGTTCTTCAACAACTTCTTGAGAAACTTGAGGTCTTCCTGTCGATTTTCCTTTGTTAATGTTTCCAGTCTGCATGAATCTATTTATAACACCTCTGATGAGGGCTTTCAGAGAAGATTCTAGAATCTAAACATCAGGATGTTATTTCGCCAGATAGGTATTTATTTTTACTGGCCTCTACAGAGTAAATACATTCACCATTGATCAATGTACCATTGCGATAAAAGGACATCACAATAAATGTGTTTTATTCTGAACCATAGCTCATGGCAGATTTAAATAATTTGGAAAGTGAATTTTACAAAGGATCTTAAGACGTGACGATAATATTGACTGTCAGTTCACAAATTCTATGATATAAACACTAGAAGTGAGAAGTGCCAGATAAAAATCCAAAGCCAACTGCGATATTACAATCATTTATAAAGATCCTGTACAAGTCGACTCCTTAAGTTTCCTTATATGTAAGCAGCATTATTAAAGACTAGCAATTGTTAGGATAGGGTGCGCATCCAAATGCAGCATTTGAGTTCGTTAATAGGAATAATCGGCTACACAGTTTTGGAGTAATAACTGAAAATATAGGAATCTGATCTAAATCGAGTATGGTAATTATTTGTAGATTGCCGACGCCCACATTTTGGTGGAATTTCGTGGGGATTGTATCACTAGACATTTTTTTAAAAATCCTTGAAAAAATTGATGTAACTATCCGTCCAATATTGCTGAATTTTGGGAGAACCTTCAAAACCTAACTTTACAGCCAAGTTCCAAATATGAACACGATCAAATCTATATTGTTGGAGTTCCGAGCAGCCTTGGGGGAGTTCAGTAGCTGGATGTCAATGTCTACCAATTAATCGTGGAAAGATACACGCTTCAACAACATTTACAAATAATCCAAATTTATTATGAATAATCGAGATCTGTTACTCTAACTTTATACGTGCTTCAAATCCAAGTTTGAAACAAATTTTATACTTAACTAACTGACCCGGCAGACTTCGTACTGCCTCCTCAACGCCTACCCAAAGCTAACGCCAACTCCAACCTCAACGCCAACTCCAACCCCAACGCCAACTCCAATGCCAACTCCAACACCAACTCTAACCTCAACTACAACGCCAACTCCAATCCTAACGCCAACCCCAACGCCAACTTCAATGCCAACTCAAACTCCAACTCCATTTCCACCTTCATCTCCATTTCCACCTCCATCTCCACCTCCAACTCCAATCCAACTACAAATCCAACTACAACGCCAACTCCATAACCAACGCCAACCACAATGCCTACTCCAACTTCAAGTTCAACTCCAACACCAACTCTAACCCCAACTACAACGCCAACTCCAATCCTGACGCCAACCCTAACACCAACTTCAACGCCAACTCTAACTCCAACTCCATTTCCACCTCCATCTCCACCTCCAACTCCAATCCAACTACAACTCCAACTACAACGCCAACTCCATAACCAACGCCAACCACAATGCCTACTCCAACTTCAAGTTCAACTCCAACCCCAACGCTAACTCCAATGCCAACTCCAACACCAAGTCTAACCCCAACTACAAGGCCAACTCCAATCCTAACGCCAACCACAACGCCAACTTCAACGCCAACTCAAACTCCAACTCCATTTCCACTTCCATCTCCACCTCCAACTCCAATCCAACTACAACGCCAACTCCTTAAACAACGCCAACCACAATGCCTACTCCAACTTCAAGCTCAACTCCAACCCCAACGCCAACTTCAACACCCACTCCAACTCCAACTTTATTGAATAGCCATAAAGTTCAAATTGACTCTACATTTTAGTTAGAAAACGTTTGTATGGGAAAAAGAAAAGGGCAGTTTTTAGAGGTTTCCCGGCAATTATTCGAAATTAAAACCTTCCTTGGACTTCAACGAACATTAAAAAAAAAGAATTAGCAAAATTGGTCCAAACACTGTTGAGTTATGCGCTTACCAACACATTTTGCGATTCATTTTTATATTATAGATGATGTTACAGTGCCAATGAGACAAAGAAATGGAAGAAGTGAAGTGAATATTGCTTCCGTACGTGAAAGTGTTGGTGAAGACCAAAATTGATCGATTTCTCGTCCTTCACAAGAACTAGGCATCTCCCAGACGTCTTTGTGGCGAACTTTACGAAAATACCTTGGTTAACATCCATACAAAATTGTTTCAACCCAAGAACTCAAACCAACTGATCATTTAAGACGTCACGTATTCAGTAGTTTGTGCTTAGAAAAAATCGGAAATGATTTTCATAAGAGAATCCTTCTCAGCGATGAGGCTCATTTCTGGAAACGGTTATGTTAACAAGCAGTATCTGGAGTGGTGATGAACCTGAATAATATCAAAAACTGCCATTAAATCCTATTAAACTTAGTGTTTTTTAATGGCCTGAATTGCTTCGTCTTGATTTGCAGAACATGTGGTTTCAACAAGACGGTGCTACTTGCCATATCGCCAATGACACAATGACTTTATTGAAAACAAAATTCGGTGATTTGATTATTTCAAGAAATGGACCGATAAATTATGCACCTCGTTCCTGTTAGTTAACTCCATTCAACTTATTTCTTTGGGATTATGTAATCCCAAAGAAATGTTTACTCATTGATTTACAGCAACCATCCAGCAAATTTAGACGATTTACAGATCAATAGTGAACGAGTAATTACTAACATACTACCTGATTTGTGTGAGTAAGTCATAGAAAATTGGGTTCAACGACTTAATTCCTGCCAGCGTTTCCGTGGTAGACATTTAAATGATGTTTTGTCTCATAACTAATGGCATCTATTGTACTTTATAATGAAATAAAAATTTCAATAATTTTCAAATAAATATTGAGTTTTATTTACAAAACAAAATGAGAAGCTCCTAATGATATATATGTAACGGGTATGTTTAACGGGTCGTTACATATACCCCGCCTGACCCTTCTATTCATAATAATATAGCGAACAAATTCAGATTCTTATCAAACATATGAATATATTCTTTTTCTCAGCTCCGTAGCTATCAGCACTTGCCACATCGATAAACATGCCTCCAAACAACCACATGCATCTTCTGCGAACCTCTAGTTCCATTAGCATTAAATCTCAAATACCTCGAAGAGTTGTCATGCCTATTTTCGAATGATACGAGAACCTGCAAACCGAAAAGAGCCATCCATTCTGAGATCAGGTCATCAAAGTACCGATACAAATCGTTCGGACGATAGTTTATTGAGTTGCAAAAAGGAGCAGTCCAAATAAAAAACAAAGGGCCTGGCCTACCTGATTAAGTCAGATTTAAAATCCAACCTTGTAAATTTGTCTGGTGTAGAGAACACCCGAAGAGGTATCTGTCCTAATTATTGAAATTATTGTATCGAGATACCCGTGATTATGAATTCTTCCTTCGATATTATATTATGATATATGCGCGCTTGTTCCACCAAGAACAGCGTGTTATCATTTTGCCCAGATGTTTTTGGATATTTAGTCGAAAATGACGTCTCAAACGATTGGATTCGACTCACTGATGAATAATTCAATTATGTCCCACCGTTCGGCAATAGTTATAGAATTGAAATTCGCAGGGTAGGTTTGCAGCTTTAATATGTAGGTTATGTTCGTTAAATGGCGAAGTTCACCATGTGGTTTGAAAGATATAGCCTTTTTGAGCTTAAGCTTTTTTCTGAAATTACCATTTTGATCTGTCTGATATTTAGTACCACTTTGTAGAATTACGATCTTCATATGTGTGAAATGTTTTGTATAGATAGAATTACTTTGAGCACGAAAAAATTTCAAGAATTAAAAAAATATTTTTCCCAATAGCTCGAAAAATACTGCTCTGATTGAATTTAAACTTGGTGGTTAGTTGCAAAATTACGGGGGAATTGCATGACTAGAAAAATTTTTTTAACTATTTTGTGGATTTTGCTTGGATTGCCGACACCACATATCGAAGCTAGGAGCTTCAAAAAACATTAAATTCGAAATACCTACCTACTGTTCAAATTAGGATTGCTTTAATTAATACGAGATAATGATATATCGCACACCTAGATCTAAACAGTAACAACTCAAAAATCATGATTTTTTAGTTGTTACTGTTTAGATCTAAACAGTAACAACTCAAAAATCATGATTTTTGCGATAATCATCAATTCGTAATTTACAAACTTTGTAGATTACGAATTGATGATTATCGCAAAAATCATGATTTTTGAGTTGTTACTGTTTAGATCTAAACAGTAACAACTCAAAAATCATGATTTTTGAGTTGTTACTGTTTAGATCTAGGTGTGCGATATCATCAACATAATATGCTTGCACTATCTGCAATTATTATTATTTCTTGTATTAATTAAAGCAATCCTAATTTGAACAGTAGGTAGGTATTTCGAATTTAATGTTTATTATTTAATTAATCGTTATAATGATTAATTTGAGATTGAATAAGTGTAGCTACAGAAGCGATTCAAAAAGTGAATGAATGATGTGTGCAATTTCATTCAACTCTTAATATATGGAAAATCGTGAAATGCATGAAATTAACCTTTTTGAGTTCTGCATGCGTTTAGGATGGTTCTGCAGAACTTTCCGTTTTTTCCGGACTGTTTATTGTAAATACGGTCTCGCTTGAATAAGTGGTGGATGAACGATGTGTCGAATTTTAATTTTTTTTTCAGAATTTGTCTGACAGTTGAGCGTCTGAGAAGGTATTGGAAGGCCATATTACTACCTCTTTTCAATTATGTGTGTGTGCAATCCAGTTTCGAGGAAATAGCATAGTTTTTGAGGTGAAATGTCCAAAGCCAATTTTGACGTGAAGTCAGTACTATTTGGCGCACTTGTTCATGTTGGTCAATATAAATTGAATGATGAGTGCTTCCAGCTCAGTGGATAGAACGAAGCGGAGATCTAGTCAGACGGTAGTGTGTTAGTATATCATAATCATGTCATTAGCAAGCGTGCTAAAGCAAATTGACGTCACTATGAAATACTTTGTTCAACTAATCTTGAAAATAATGGAGTCGAACTTCATACTGTTGGAACCACTGCATTTCATTAGAGAGATTTGGATCGTTCGGAAAAAGAACCGCCAACACCGGAATCAGGTCATCCCGTAATAAATACAATTTTTGGACCTGTTATTGGTCCTTCTTTAAGGACAGACCATATAACACTGTTCTAAACAGTTTCAGCACATTCAATTTTCCTGGAAAGAGTTTCAATAACAATACTTGTATCGTTTTTGTAATAAAAAAGTGTTTAAATGATAAAGCTTTAATTTGAAAATATTAAAAAATTTATATCTTAAGAATTATTAACCTAAATGGCGTTACATGTGCATTACTCAATTCAGAATTGTATGGTCTATCCATGTCAAGCAAAAAAAATAAGGGCTCGCAATTTAAAAAATATCTATGATGTCACTGCTTGGTAACGGGACATGGTAGAAAATGTTCTTTAAAAATGTGGGAATCCTCCTTGGACAGGGGATTTGGCGGTCTTGCCAAACTACTAGCGACTAATTACTGAAATTCTACGAGTCATATCTCCGAGTATTGGTTTCTCAGAGTTGGGAATGATGTCAATGCATTCTTATGATTGATCTGTATCATACAAAATTAATGACTCACCTCATATGTTGGATTTACATACAATATACATCTTAATATATATATTTCTTGGTGCGTGTGTATGTGACTGAACTCCTCCTAAACGACTGGACCGATTTTGATGAAATTTTTTGTGTGTGTTCGTGGAGATTCGAGAATGGTTTAGATTTACTAAAAAACCAAAGTTTTCATTGCTCATCATAATTATCCTTTCTTTGATGGTATACCTGGCACCTCCGCCAATTTGCAACGCGATGTGTAACTTCGACTAGACCGATTTTGATGAAATTTTTTGTGTGTGTTCGTGGAGATTCGAGAATGGTTTAGATTTACAATTTGGTCTACTGGAAAATGATTTTTCAATTAATTTCTTATTTATAAGGAGTTGTTGATTTTGGAATGTTTTACATTAGATCCGGCGGACGGCGCTATCATCGCATTCAATTTTAGTTTGTCCCGACAGATGGTGCTACGATTAATTTGTTATTCAATTCATGTGCTGATTAAAATATTAAATGTAATTATTTTTTAAAGAGTTTTGAAGTGTGTATAAATAATTTTGTGAATTCAGATGTTTTTTTTTTGTAAGGAGTTTTTGATTTTAGAATGTTTTACATCAGATTCGACGGATGGCGCTATCATCGCATTCAATATTATTCTATTTTAATTTTAGTTTGTCCCGACAGATAGTGCTACGATCAATTTGAATTGGAGTTGGCGTTAGGGTTGGAGTTGTCGTTGGCGTTGAGGTTTGCATTGACGTTGGAGTTGGAGTTCACGTTGGAGTTGGAGTTTGAGTTGGAGTTGGAGTTGGAGTTGGAGTTGGAGTTGGAGTTGGAGTTGGAGTTGGAGTTCGAGTTCGAGTTCGAGTTTGAGTTGGAGTTGGAGTTGGAGTTGGAGTTGGAGTTGGAGTTGGAGTTGGAGTTGGAGTTGGAGTTGGAGTTGGAGTTGGAGTTGGAGTTGGAGTTGGAGTTGGAGTTGGAGTTGGAGTTGGAGTTGGAGTTGGAGTTGGAGTTGGTGTTGGAGTTGGAGTTGGAGTTGGAGTTGGAGTTGGAGTTGGAGTTGGAGTTGGAGTTGGAGTTGGAGTTGGAGTTGGAGTTGGAGTTGGAGTTGGAGTTGGAGTTGGAGTTGGAGTTGGAGTTGGAGTTCGAGTTGGAGTTGGAGTTGGAGTTGGAGTTGGAGTTGGAGTTGGAGTTGGAGTTGGAGTTGGAGTTGGAGTTGGAGTTGGAGTTGGAGTTGGAGTTGGAGTTGGAGTTGGAGTTGGAGTTGGAGTTGGAGTTGGAGTTGGAGTTGGAGGGCAGTACGAAGTCTGCCGGGCCAGCTAGTACAATTATAATTAGAGCATTCGATGAAATCATAAAACTACGATTAATTATTGAGTTATTTATTTGACATTTTGAAAAATCATATCTCCGTAAGTAGTGGTTTGTTAGAGTTGATAATGAAATCAATGGATTCTTATGATGAAACTGCATCGTAAAAGAAATTGAATTTGCAATTTGTAATGTAAAAATCATTATACCATTATTCCAGACTTTTGACGCCCACGGAATCAAATCTGAAAACAATATATTAAATAGGGAATCAGCTGCTCGTATCTTTATGAAAATCATCGAAAATTAAGTTCGGGACAATAAAATGGGCAATGAACAGAAGAAACACGAACCACGAGGCCCGATGAAGAAGTTCTACAACGGGGGAGGGATGTAAGATGCCAATCTCCTGAAAAATAAATAAAATCAGACGTGGAGATGCTTATCGACCGTATAACACCGTCAATTTATTCAATGTTCATTCCTTCATTTCCAGTTCGTAGATTACATAGTCGATAAAAATAGTAGCAAGCGCTCGAGAGAGCAACGGTAAGTTTCTCTCATCTTCTTGGCCAGGTGTTAAAGGGTTAAGGATGAGGAAGAGTCAAGGAAAGCACACCTGTCGATCTCGATATTTTACGAGGAGCGTCCATGAAAAAATTGCAGTGAATTGAGTCGAATGGATGCTATAAGCTTCACACTATGACAACTTTTTAAGCTATATTGCATTCTCCTTCCTTTGGAATTTGATTCTTCTCATCAGCTACTTGAAGATCATGATAATTCTGAAAATATTGGCATAACTAAATGGTTACTTCCTGGGTTTTCTCTCTCAAAATCTGAAAAATTTCTATAAAATTAAAATTTTCTTATTTTAAAATTGCTTCTGCATCGGAAACACAAGATATTAGTCAGAAGCAATATACAGTGAGGAAAAGCCAAACGGAATGAAATCATTATTTTGGTTACTGTACATATTCATGAAAAATCCTGGAACACTTCTTCTTCGTAAAAATGCGAAACCTACGTTCAACCCTCTTCGAAAGACAGGAACAACCCTCAATTTTTCAATAGGAAGTATGGGCTTGTGTTACATCATAATGATTAAAGGATACTGTGGGAGGTATATTAATTATTAAATGGTTTCTTTCTAGGTTTTCTCTCCCAAACTCTGAAAAATATCTTTTAAATAAAAAAAATATCATTTTGTGAATTGCTTCTGTGTAAGAAACAAAAGATATTTTGCCAACAGCAATAAATCGAACAATGTTGCCTAACAAATAATAAAGAAACGAAACAACATCAACGATGAAACAACTGTTTCGTAACGTTTCGGAGTCTAAATCTGACGCCTTCGTCAGACACTTAACGAAAATTTTCAGAATTATTTTTTGTTCATATAGCTATTCTGAAATTCAGAATTGTCCAAAAAATAATTCTGAAGATTTCTACGTGTCTGACGAAGTATACTGATTAAGAATCCGAAACGTTACGAAACTGTTGTTTCATCGTTGATGTTTCATATTTGTTATTGTTTGTTAGGCAACATTATTGGATTTATTGCTTCTGACAAATATCTTGTGTTTCTTACGCAGACAAACGATATTTCATTGCTTTCTTATTTTGTCCTCGTAACTATACAGGGTGTCCGGGAAAATGTGGGAAATCTCTCGGATTCAGATGAAACATAAAATGACAAGATGACAAGTTCCCATAATTTTTTTTTCTAGCGACCCTCCCTACGGAGATACGGACTACTAAATGACGCCACTGGAAATCCATTTTACTGGAATACATTTTAAACTACTTAATATAATTTAATGAAAATTTGTTATGATAAACACTAGTAAGGACCTCTTAAAAAACTGCCCTTAAATTTATATGAGCTTGTTTAGTTTACCAGGGGCGTACTAGATTGAACATTTTGATGCTTACATTTTGAACACCCTGTATAATGAGGAGTTAAAAAAAATAAATTTGGATACCTTGAACATTAAGCTAAAGAAAAGGTAATCTTGTTCATTGTCGATAAAATGAACCGTTTTCAAGGTATCCAAATTTGTTTTTCCAGGAAATGGAAAAGAATCGAGATCATTCGAGAGCTAAAAGAAACGAAATACGATTTTATCGCAATTTTTTGAGCCTACCCTAGTTGTACAAACATGACATTTATAAAACTACGGTAGGCAATTGAAAATTGCGATAAAATCATATTTCGTTTCTTCTATATCCCGAATGATTTCGATTCTTTTCCATTTCCTGGAAAAACAAATCTGGATACCTTGAGAACGGTCATTTTATCGACAATGAACAAGAATACCTTTTCTCTAGCTTAATGTTCAAGGTATCCAAATTCGTTTTTTCAACTCCTTATCGTAGAGGCTGTTAAAAATGTAGGCATTAAAATGTACAACCTAGACCATCTATGGTGAACTAACAAGCTAATTTAAATTTAAGGGCAGTATTTTAAGAGGTCATTACTGCTGTTTATGATATCCAATTTTCATTAAATTATACTAAGTAGTTTAAAATCTATTCCAGTAAAATGGATTTCTAGTGACGTCATTTAGGAGGCCGTATCTCCACTAGGAAAAAAATTGATGGAAACTTGTCATTTTTTTTATATTTTATCTGAATCCGAGAGATTTTCCACATTTTCCCTGTATATTAAAAATACTTCTCGTTCGCTTTTATTCTGAAAGAAATCACGTAAATCGCTTATTAGCGAAGACTTGCAGTGTTGCGTATTTTATTGTTCGCTGAATAATATACCTCTGAAACTGATTTTTTTCGATGAGAATTTCTCAGGTTTTTCCGGACGCCCCATGTACGTTCAGGTCAGACATTTAGCAGACAAGATCATCAATCGATTTTATCTGAATATGATTTACTATTATTGCGTTCTTATTCAAATTGAACGATGATATAAGATATGACAATTTTGGTAAATGCGTCATGGCTTTCCGTGAAATGTGTATATAAGTTATGACCATTAATATTCATTCTGGTGTCAAACTTCCAAAATATTCAAATTATTCTACAGAATATCACACAGATTTCCTGGGCATGCCACAATTAGGTTGAATAAGAAAGTTCTTGTATATTGAGGTTTGAGAGTATTCATTACGTGACATTACATGACAATCAAAACACAAAGGTGTGGTAAAAGGTTTTCTTCCAAACATGGCAGAACAATGCTTAAACAGAGCAATTTATCAGAGTTTCAAGAAAAAATCAAAATTTAATGCTTTCAAATATCAATAATGTGAAGATCCTCTCTTATTGTAGGAATACTCACCTCCGCGCTCTTTGTGGCATATTGTCGTTTTCCTCATGATATATGTTGTCCCAGGCAACCGGTCATTTGTTCTGTAGAGGTTATGGAGGCTGTGGAGGATGTAGCAAACTTGCTACATCCACAGTATTGACATTGAGCAACTGCTCAATGTCAATACTGTCGAAAACATGATCTACGGGCAAAAGATCAGGAGATCGTGATGGCCATGCCACGAGAAAACTGGGTGTTCAATTTTTTAAGGACATGGAAGAATATCCCTTTAGCACGAGTGTTGTAGCATTCTTAATTTTGTGTAGAGTTTAATGAATTTTGATACTGGTAGCGCCGTCTATGGATGGGAAGCTCCTGCTCAGTATCTCGTATCGATCGAGAGTCGAAAATGGAGCGATGGTTGTTTGTCTTATATGACAGAGAGATTCAGGTGTCATTTATCAGAGTTATTTCGTCTTATTTTTCTGTTGAGCTGGCTGCTGCACCACAGTTCTTTAAAGGAATAAAATTGAAATATAGTATTCCGTCCTCAGATAAACAGGTAAACTTATTGTATGTACTCATTGATCTGAGATTTCGTCTAATCGAAGGATTTGATCCAAGTCAGGATCAAAACTAATCAGTATTAGGAGGATTTTGGATTTAGTTGAGATCTGATTAGTGGAATACACGATAGTGTATATCTCTTAGCGCAAGGAACTAGTGAGTTTTTTCTGACTGAAAATGGATGTTTTGTCAGACAATGATATTCATTACAGTAGTCCTTTCTATTTTTTGGTTTCTTCCATTTGTTGGGATCTGCGGTTAGAATACCCATCCTAGATCGAGAGGGGCTTAAAGTTGATCCCCCACAATGTTGAAAGAAGGAAAATTTTTAAAGCAATTGGAAACATTTCGAAGTAATTGGAAAAATCTCAAAGCTGTTGGAAAATTTTCGAAGCAGTTGGAAAAATTTCAAAGTAGTTGTAGAAGTTGCCTCGAAATGTTTTTTTTTACCTTATCATCATTGGATAATTCATTCATTTTTCTTCGAAATTGAACTGACTCCCTCCCCCCCCCCACACAATCTAGCCAAATTGTATTTCTATAATATTTTCTTACAAAATTACAGATCCGATCGAATTGAAATCTGGTACTCGGCTTGAAGGTTCACGCAATATTTCGTGAGGGTGTGAGGCGTGAATAGACAGAAGGACATGCGCACAAAAGCTCCTGACTTCACGTCAGTAAATTTCTCCAATATTTGAATGTTCAATGGTGCATGGGTATCATCTAAACTTCTCGCAAGATTTGAATTAAATCGTAGCTTGAAGGGAAAGGAGCATATAACAAAAAAAATTTGCTAATTGTAGCTCCAAGTGCCTAATTCTCAGATATTTCCATAATAAATCTTTATCATGTACGATTCCGAAGTAATCCTGAGAAACCCACCAATCAAAGCAAAAAAGTCCTTTTCGGATTTAATAATCAATAAGTTTGTAAACAATGATTGATTTCAAAGCAATTTTTTTACTCAGTACCTACCTGGATTCTTTAAATTGATCGTTTTCCCAAAAATCATTATTATCAGCAATTTTGCGATTCTTGTTCATTATTTTCAATAAACATATTTTTTTTGTCGACCATCTAGAATTCTTTGAGAACAAATATTAATTATAGAGAACATTCTTTATTTTTGATTCGTCAGATGAGTGTCAACGGGGCACGTCAAGAAGTTAGTTTGAAGCCTCAGGCAAAAAAGAAAAAAAATCGAAGCGCTTCGGAATTTCCATCTCTCCATGGTTAAAAAATTACAGACGACATCCTCCTTAATTTATTATATGCAAAGTTATACCAAGGCATACAAATAATCTTAAATATTGGGAATTTTTATCATTTTTACCCTCAAAATCACTTCGAACAAACAGTTTTCATCGAAAGCTACTAATATAGTCTTATTGAGAATATTTTTCAGTTTTCAAAACCCTGCTTCGATTCCATGTACGATCATTCTATCTCGACTTATTGGTTATAAAAGTCAAGAAGGACTTTTTTGATTTGTTTAATAAATCCTCAGCAAATCACCGTACAGGCTTTTTATCAAAGTCAAAATGAAAGGCATTTAAAATAAAAAAAAGCTATATGGTGAAATTTTGTAAGAAAATTTTCCTGCAGCCCATAGATCTTTTTCAAGAGAAGAAAACATTTAGAGTTTCTTCGGTGCTGTTTGATGATTTCCCTTCGAGTTGAAGCTTGTTGAAAATGATCGAATTTGCGATCTTTTTGCTATATCCCATTTTATGATCAGAGTATACATAAACAAGCGCAATAAAGCCGCTGATGCCACGTAAGGGCATTTCAAAAAAAATTTGCGCTCAAATTCCTCGGAACAGGGTTTCGGAGTAACGAAAACAATTTTTTTTTACGTTACAAATGTCAAATTTAATTCTCTTCGAGATGGAATCTGATCATAAGGATACATTGATATCATTTTCAACTCTAACAAATCAATACTTTCGGAGATATGCATTTTCAAAATATTAAATCGTGACTATGATTCCACAGAATGCTGTAATCGAAAATTTATGTCCGTATCTATAAATTTCATGATCTGTGTTCTTACATGTCATCATTGTTATCTCATGTACAGATAAGAGACATGTCGAGCAAAGTATGATTGAATGCAAAATGCACAATTAAATAACCTTAGCTATCGTACATACCTCTTGATAATCCATATGATGATGGAAACATATATACTTTGGTAAGTTAATCAAATTGGGTTCAGAATATCTCCAGTAAAAAACACTGGAATATTGGCTAAGTTTCAATTGATATAATATAATTGTTTTCATAGTAGATTGGAGGAATGAATGTCTCGGATAAGTTCGTTATTGATGGGTATAGAATCGGTCTGGTGGTTTCGGATTAATAATTTTTGGTACTCTTGTTGAAATTAACTTTTATGATGTTGGAAGTTAATTTCTTTTATGATGCATTTCTATCATAACAATCCATCGATATTATTCCCAACTCTGAGAAACCAATACTTTCGGCGATATGATTTGTCAAAGTTTGAACAAGAGTGCCAAAGCACAAATAATTCAAAACGCGAAGTGAGAAATTAGTTCAATGACTTGAAAAAGGGTTAGGGCCTTCAGAACAAATTTCTTCAAAATTACACCATATAGCTTTTTATGATTTTGAATCCCTTTCATTTTGACTTGAACTAAAAAGCAATGTAAGATGATTTGCTGCGGAGTTATCAAACAAATCAAAAAAGTCCTTGTTGACTTTTATAATCAATAATTCAGGAAATAATGATCGTACAGGGAATCAAAGTAGGGTTTTGAAAACAATATTAATAATATACTGTTACAAACAAATGATTCGATCCATGGATGACCAAGCATCTTTCGAAAAACCACTAACCAGTCGAAAAATACTTCTCACGGTATTAAACAGTTGACACAAAGGTAAATTGAGAGAATACGAGATTCGAAGTCTGGAATTAGGCAGTAGGGTTTATTAATAGTGAGGCCAGAATGTAAATTCAAGCCAGCAGCAGGTTAAAACAAGCAACGTCGGTGAAAACAAAGATTCGAGTCCCTCAGGTGGTACCAAATCATATCCCTTGTCATATTTGACGTGAACGTTCTAAACAATTTATCCGTAGAAGATGGGCCCCCACACAATTGAATAACTCACGACCACCTCACTGACATCCGCTATAGGAAAGGATAACTCTTTGACAAACATTGCGAACTACCGCACCAACTACTTAGATCGGAGGATAATGGATATTTAAGTTATCGTCCTACATTATTGGTTGGCTTTGATATCCCAATAGATTATCGTAGGAACGCCCTTCTTGTTAGATAAAAATCTCCGTTTGGAGAATGGATTCGACATACAATTTCGATACTTAGGTTTCACGGGCTTCTGATTCAGAATACAGGGGCACTCTCGTGAAATCCGATATTTTCGAATAAGCCTTTGAGAGGATATTAGGGATACATTCACCAAAATAGTCAAAGAACAGACAGAAAGGCATTGCGAGAAGTATGATCATAAACGAATTTTTATGGAGATACTTCGACCAAATTATCTAGACTAAGGCTGGGATTATTTCCCTTATTTGGATTCGAATATTCGTTCTTAAGTTAATTCGATTAGTCGGACAATTCATTAAAAAAATATTCAGGGTAGATTATTTCTGGAAAGTCATGAATATTCAACTACTCATTGAATATTCACCGAATATTCATTCAATATCGTAATATTCATTGAATGTTCCAATATTCATGTAATATTTATTATGATATGTTGTGCTTGAATTATTAATGATTATTCATTTTTGATTTTTGGCGCTCTTATTACTCGGAACAGAGTGCTTATCAAATTACACATATGTCAGTAATTTCCGGATTTCTGGCTGAAAATGGTCACGATTTGGTTCGACTCACTGATCAAGAATCCGTGGTCGAAATCGATTATTTCTGGCTGTCCGGCCATCTGTTTACACGATAACTCTCTAACGGAAAGAACTAGATAGTTGAAATTGTCAGAGTAGGTTTGGGATCTAAATATCTCGGCTAAGTACGTTATTGGGCAAAATAAGCAAGATGGTTTCGGAGCAACAAAAAAAAAATTTTTACATTACAAATGTTGAATTCAATTTTTTTCAAGATGCAGTTTCATCATCAGAATCCATTGATATTATTCTCAACTTTAACAAGCTAATACTTTCGGAGATATGATTCTTCAAAGATTGGACAAGAGCGCCAAAGCTCCTGTTAGCAGGGCTTTCCCACTTTTCGGAATGATAAATTTGAGAAAAGGGTTATGGACGAAATTATGTCGATATTTCCATAAAATTACTTGAGTATTTTTGTATGTTATTCGATATAAAAAAAATACTGCTATAAAGGGTGTATTTGATAATTTAATTTACCAATTTTTGCGCGTATGTTCTGGGGAACATCGCGTTATCATTTTGGCCAAATGTCTTTCGAATTTTTTGACGAAAATGGTCTCAAACGACTTAGTTCGTCTCCCCAATGAAGAATTCGAGGTCAAATTTGATTCTGTCCGGCCGGCCGTCCGGCCGTTGCCACGATAACTTGAGAACGAAAAGAGCTAGCGACTTGAATGTTTCAGGGTAGGTGGCGCATCCCAATACGTCGGACAAGTTCGTTGATGGGCATAATCGGCCCAGTGGTTTCCGAGTAATACTTTTGTTTTCAACCAATATAAATCCGATCGAATTGAAACTTGGTGAGTAGTTGTAGAATATCAACCTAAGCACGTTTGTGAAATTTTGTGCGAATCGTATGGCTAGAAAATTATTAAAAAATATTTTTGTGGTTACGATAATTTGAGAACGGCAAGAGGTAGTGGCTTGAAGTGTTCAGGTTAGGATGTGCATCAGAACGCGACATTTCAGTTTGTATATGAACATAATCGGCCAAACGGTTTTAGAATTACAGCCATCTGAAATTTGGTTGTTTTTTATCCTCATTAACTCGAAAAATACTAAACCGATTGAATTCAAACATGGTTATTAGTTGTAGAATGCCGACGCGAAAATACTCGCAAAATTTCGTGAAGATAGTATTCGTAGAAAATTTTTCAAAAATCATTGAAAATTAAAAAAAAAATTCTAATGATCAGTAAATATTCGTTTGAAATTGCTGAAATTTTGCAGGAGCCTTTATAACCTAACTCTACTGCCAAGTTTCGAGTTTTAACACGATCGGTTAAATATTGTTGGAGATTCGAGCAGCCTTGTGTGAGTTCAGTAGATGGGTGACCGTTGTCTCGATAACTTTCGAACGAAAGGAGATAGGGACTTGCAATTTTCAGGGTAGGTTGCGTAGTTCGTTTTTGGGCATAATCGGTCTAACGGTTTCTGAGTAATACCCACCTGGAATATTATTTCCTTGATAACTCAAAAAATAAAGATTCGATCGAATTGAAGCTTGGTAACTAGTAGTAGAAAATCAACATGGAGACGTGTTTCAAATTTTGTAAGAACCGTACCCCTAGAAAATTTCAAAAAATCAAGAAAAAAAATTGGTTCAAGCACTGACGTGAAGTCAGAAGCTTTTGCGCGTATGTTATATTGTCCATTCTTCTGTATTGGACACCCTTAATCGAATTTATCATGGTAAATTATGTTGTCCATTCTCCTGTATTGGACACTCTTAATTCGAATTTACCATGGTAAATTCGAATTATATGCCTCTGTGCGTTGGAATCCCGAATCAAGCTGTCAATCACGTATAGTAGGGTATTTTATATCAAGAATAACGAACCAGAAATGAATTTGAAATGTCCCTTAAAGCAAAATACGATGACATGTTCCTTGTAGGAAAATAAGTTGAGATGAATGAACACAGATCATATAATAATTCATAGATGGAATAATTAACTACAGCATTCTGTGTAAACATGGGTGTACGATTTATGATTGAAATTTTGAAAAATCATCTCCGAAAGTAGTTGCTTGTTGGAGTTGAAAATGATATCGATGTATTCTTATGGTAAAACTGCTTCTTAAAAAAAATTTATTTGAAATTGTTTTTCGTTACTCTGAAACCATCAGGAAGATTTTGCCTAATTACGAACTTAGTCGAGATATTTATCTCCTAAACCTACTCTGAAAATTTCAACTGTCTAGCTCATTCCGTTCGAGAGTTATCGTGTTAACGCAGGACCAGCCGTTCAAGACCATTTTCATCGAAAAATTCGAAAATTGTAGACATTTGGGCATATTGATAAGCACTCTGTTCCGAGGAACAAGAGCGCCAAAAACAAATATTAATCATCGAAAATCACTTTATTGTTTTTCAAAATATTCCCCATGAAGATCTGTACACTTCTGCATGCGTTTGAATAAATTGGCTAAGCACGTTTGCCACTTTGATGGAAGTATCTCCAAAACATGCATTCTGAACGCATCAACCGCTTTTTCAGGTGTCGAAAAACGTTGACCTCTCAGTTTATTTTTTACGTACGGGAATAAAAAGAAGTCATTCGGTGCCAAGTCAGGACTATACGGCGGATAACTCATCTCATCGACGCTTTTGGTGCTCAAAAATGGAGTTTTTTGAGCCGATGTGTGTAGACTCGCATTGTCCTGGTGAAGAGTGATCCGTCTTCGGCAGTTGGTTTTCCTCATTTCTTGGAAGACAGCCGGCAAATAAATAGTTGTGTACTACTCAGAATTGACTGTTCTGCGTTTTTCTAGTGTATGGTTGCGACATGTCCAGTTTTTCCGAAAAAACAGGTGACCATTTACTTAGAAATGCTGCGTGCGCGAACAACTTTTGTTGGATTTGCCTCATCTTGAAACACCCATACAGTTGACTATTGAGCGGCGTGTAAACTACGCGCGTCAAACCCCTCGAACAAATTGATACGCGAGGCAGCATTCCGCTTTTTATACAGGCATGCCTCGCGCGGCAACCCCGTCTACATAGCGCGAGGCCGCCTCGCGTTTCTATGTTCGAGGGTTCACCTCGCGTAGTTTATACGCACCTTTATATCGGGCTCATACGCGTAAATCCACGATTTGTCACCTGTCGCGATGACATAGACGGGTTTCGAAGCACTGCGATCGTATTTTTTGAGCATTTCTTTCGACCAATCGACACGAGCCTTTCTATGAACGATTGACAAATTGTGTGGTAGACAACGCGAACAAATTTTTTGACAGTCAATTGTTCATGCAATATTGAATGTATTCTGGTCCCACTAATGCCTAAGGTTGTCTCAATCTCACGATAGGTCACATGACGATCTTTCAATATCAGTTCGCGCACCGTATCAATGATTTCCGGAACAACGACTGATTTTGGACGACCTTCGTCTTGGAGTGAACTACGACCTCGATTGAATTCTGTTCATAGATGGATTGTTGCTGAGTTAATCCACGTTAAAAAATAATCGCACGAAAATGTTCACGATTTAATTCCATTTCTTGTTCGAGATTAATCTTTTAAGTTACTGTAAACAACACAACTAGCGCTTCTATGTCAAAACGATCTGAGTACGCATAACCTCAAAAATATCAAACTTAACGATAGAGCTGTCAGTTGCCAGTTTGTTACACTAGCGGTGGGCTTCACAAAGCTTTGACAGCTCTTAATTGCCGAATTAGTGCGATTCTATGTCAATTTCCAGTTCATTTTTTATACAACAACCGAATTAAATTCAGAATTAAGCTAATCGAGGCTTCGTGAAACCCAACTTTGGGTTGTCCAATCCCGAAATATAAAAGGCAACCTATCGTATCTTGTGTACAAGTTAGGTTCCTGACGCAGAAGCAATTGAAAAATTATTTTATTTTCGGTGGAGACTTTGATATTTTACTTATAATAGTGTTCCAAAGACCTATGCCAAATTTAGCGAATTATTTCAAATTTACCACTATATTTTGTTAGATTTTAAACGAACTGTAATTTATGTCAGTTCATAGTTCATCGAGGATTCGAATATCGAAAAAAAGTTGGCAGGACCCGCTAATAACAATCTAGCCTTCGTTTAAGAAGGATCGCAATTATTTCTATAAAATTGAATTGACAGTATCCTCCCAATTGGTATACATAATCATTTGAAACAGACGAGGAACTGGTCAGTTAAGTATCTCAGTAAATATTTTTCGCCCAGATTCCTACTATTGAATAGGCCTATCATTGTTTAGGGAAAGAAATCTCATGGCCTAATTGGTATTTGACTAAGCACATTATAAGGGCCGTGACTGAACGTGACTTTTAATTTTCGAGAGTGGAGATGGGACTGCGAGCTTTCTCGCTCTCTCAGCATCCTTCACGCAACGGTAAGTAGTATTATAAAATAAGAATCACCTAGAGATATCTTTGTTCTAAGACATGATTGGTGGCAAGTCTTGAGGAATGTTAATTGCACCAACTTGGTCTGCCAAGACACACTGTCGTCAGGGGCGGAGCATGAATGGTGAAACATCGGGATTTCAGGACGTTTCCTTCGTCGAATTAAACCTGGAGGTGATTCACGTAATTTAGGGTGAGCTACGAATAAAACGTTCATAGTAGTTCCATGTAAAATAATAGGAAATTTAATTTTTTGTCACCACTGAAAGGTGGAGGGGTTCTTATAAATGATTGTAACATCGTAGTTGGCGCTGGAATCTTTTTAATTTTTCCGCTTGATATGCATACTGCTCACATTTGACATTCCAGCCACATAATGTATTTTCCACACGCATGACAACCATAACCAAACCTTCTTCCTTGTTTACATTATGAATAATACATAAGGGTCTGTACAGAAAATGAAACGTATTAAAAAAAATAAGAAACAGAGATAAATAAAACAAAAAGAAAAAACAATAAATGGCTAAATGGATTGGTTTATACAGATGAATTATAACAAAAAAATATTAAGAATAAACCGATCAAATCGCCGCTTCTTTGACATGACTTATGTGTTTTGTACAAGTTCTGTGAATTTCACTCTTGGAACATGCTCATTGTCTCTTTTCAAACTAAATAATATCAAAAATTATTATTGCAGTTGGCCATCCTTGGTTCTTATTCATATTTCTTATTTTATCTTATTTTGTGAATAAACGCTCTAGTTGACCTTTCTCATTCCATTTCTATTTCTTTCTTATTTTATTCTAATTAATTTCATTCGCTATGTGAAGGCACATTAAATGATCCTGAATACTTCGCCGTTCAAGGGAGTGCCATTCAAAAAATAGAGATTTCATATCAAACGTTGATACTGGTGTTACCCATACATTTCTAAAAATGTTTAGGTAAAAGAGACATGGTGAAATATTAATCGATTTTAACCATCAACAAATATTCCCTCGTGATCCAGGCTTGTCACCTCAACGCTCAGTGTTCCCCTAAAGAGGAAAGCGTCATTCTGGGCAGATACGTACCGGTCTCATGGTTATTACCATTCATCTGCCTAACTTAGCACACTGAATGACAAACTATTGAGCTCTAGGAAACTTGAGCAATATTGTTGCGAAGTACTAGAGATAAAAATGTACCTAGGGAAATCCTTACGAACTCCACCCGTATGTGATGCGGAAACCTTGAGCGATGTTCAATGACGTAGATTCATTTGCCGTAAGAGGTATACGTATCTGCCCTGAATGTAGCTTTCCTCTTTGAGTGATGTGGTAAAATGTGGTTAAATTTTTGTACGTGATTCAATCTGAATGAACGAGTGATGGATGATCATCTATTTGGCGCACTTGTTCCTCGAAACATAGTGCTTATCAGTTTGCCCAAATGTCTGTAAATTTCGATTTTTTGGCTGAAAATGGTCTTAAACGCTTTGGTTCGACTCACTGATCAAGAATCCGTGGTCAAAATCGATTTTGTCTATAGCCGATCGGCCGTTAGCACGATAACTCTCAAACGGAATGAGCTAGACAGTTGAAAGTGTGGTGTGGCCACAAACAATAACATAACAAAATAGATACAAGAATTTAATTCGAACAAGGGCGCCAAAGCTCCTGTCCACAGGGTTTTTCCACTTTTGAATAAATTAGTTGAAATATGAATTGGATCAAACTCAGGAAACTACCAGCAAAAGAAACTTATATTTCATTTCCATATTTAATAAGTTTAAATAATATTTATTCATTCCGAATTTATTCATTCATCATAACTATTTCAATTTTTGCGAGCGGCCTTAGCATTTTCTCAAAAACTATCTGCATGCCATTCAGGAATCGAATGACACCTCAATCGGAATTTTCGGAGAATACGCCAAAATATGAGATAAAAAGCACTTGTTGAATAGACAAAATGGGATCGGTGGGGACTTTCAACAGTTTTATTATAATGGTGTCCCTAACGTTCATGTCAATTTCCAACTTCTTGGGAATGTTTACCGGACCACAATAGCAAGCAAACAAAGTTCGAGCGAGACAACATCATGTCAGGTCTGCCAGTATTTATATATATATTTATTTATTTACATTTATTACATCCAACAGGCACATGCCCAATTACAGGTGTAAGTAACATGGAAAAATTATCAAACAATAACATACTGAACGGAATCGCCGTCGGCAGAAACAAAAAATCAATATCAATTTTCTATCAGACAATACAACGGTCTTTTAAATTCACTTATAGACAGAAGAAAAACATCCACTGAAGGGACATTGTTTAGGCTTCTACACATCGACAAAACAGGACTGTGGAAATGGTGCTGCGAACTTGGGACAGTAATCCTAAACATTAAGGGCCGGTTTCTCAATTGCGAGTTAACCCGAGGTTGCGGGTAACCCGAGTGTTACGCATTCATGAATATCGCTAAATACATGCGTCAACTCGCAACCTCGAGTTAACTCGCAATTGAGAAACCGGCCCTAAATCTAGATGCAAGTCTAGGCGCGTTGTAATCCAGGAGAGAAAGTAACGATGCTGAGTCAATACAATTATAGATCAATTTATATGCAAAAGTAGCATCAGCAATTTATCTTCTTTTCCTCAAACTAGTGAAATCAAACTCGTTCAACAATGACTGATGGTCGGGATGAATGGGATAAATATTATGTTTCTTGAAGTAAAAAAATTTCAAAAACTTTCTTTGGACAGATTCCAACGCTGAAATATGTTTACTGTGATACGGATTCCACACCACACTGCAGTATTCAAGCTTACTACGCACTAAAGAGAAATACACTGATTGCAAAGCTCTAAAACCTGAGAATTCCCTGCAGTTGCGCAGAAGAAAACCCAAAGACTTAGTGGCACCGCAAATGATGTTTTCGATATGGGGACAAAACGCGCAAGTCTTTAGTTTCAACAACCCTTCTCAAAGTTCTACCCTCAATTGTATACTCGAATTCAATAGGGGAAAGTTTTCTGGAATAACTCATTACCTTACATTTCTCAATATTCAAGGGTAACATGTTCGATGCGCACCATTCAGACAAGCGCCGGATATCGTCCTGCAGGATATGACAATCAGCTATACTGGTAAGTTCCCTAAAGAATTTTAGATCATCTGCAAAAAGAAGCCTCAACGATACTAGAATACTGCAGACGTCGTCGATGAACATGAGGAGTAGTAGAGGCCCCAGGTTGGAACCCTGTGGAACTCCAGAGCAGGCTATAAAATAGTAAGATTTAACTCCCTCATATTCAACATACAACCGTCTGCCATCCAGATAAGACTTTAAGAGCAACGTAAGGTCAACAGAAATACCGAACCTCGACAATTTCCTCAAGAGCTGTCTATGTGATACTTTGTCGAACGCTCTGCTGAAATCAGCGTAAACTACATCAATTTGCCTGTGATTATCCAGTGAGCCCGAAATGTACTGAGTGAAGGTGCAGAGATTCGAGACCGTGCTCCTCGAACGCATAAAGCCAAGCTGGCACTCTGATAAACTGCTGTGTACATGTGAATAGAACAGGTCATAGAGAACAATCTCAAATAACTTTGAAAACACAGATATTATAAGTGCAATGGGTCTGTAGTTTCTGACATCTGCAACCTTGCCCGATTTGAACACAGGACAAATACGCGAGGTTTTCCACAATGCAGGAAATTGTTTGGTTCTTAATATTATGTTGAAAATAAGGGACAATGGATGACAGAACAAACCTATATGTTTTTTAACTACACTAGCAGGAACATTGTCAGGACCAAAGGTCAGCTTATTTTTAAGTTTCCTGGCTGCCCCGTATATTTGTTCACCTGTAATCTCCTGAATATGCAGACATCCAGAAGAATTCATGAAATGATCTCCCCGATCATCAGCACTGAAATCCGATCCCATCATCGTATTGATATCATATAAATTTCTTGAGGATAATCAGCCTTCACAAAAATGTGAGAGATATAATTTTGATTTCGCAACGTTGAAATTTGCACCAGCTAAAAGTATTCGTCAGAATTATTGGTTCAGAAATCAGCGAATTACTCATTGAATCTTCCTCCTTGGTTCGAAATGGAAACGGTAACACGAATTGTAGTGGGTCTTCTGCATTATTCATATTTCTTAGAAAAATTCTAACAGTTCTTTAATGTGAATCATTCAATATTCTTCCGATAAACACAGAAGCTATGAATTAAGTTAATTAATGATCGTCGTAAAACTATGATTGATCTATAAAAGTGTTTCTGGGAAATTCAGGTAGTTCTACGAAAATCACGGAAATTCCGAATATGTTTCAGACGTGTTTGCGTACATTCTTATGAAATTACTGGGTATCCGGTGGCAGAATTGATATTTCGTTATTGGAGTTTGCCCCCTACGGGGTACAGTTTATGTAGACATGATTTCGCAGTGGAGGGAAGCGATTGGTTGTGGACTATAATTGCCCATCGAATATTCTGTTCTAAGAAGATATTCGCAGTTTACGAGGCTTTGATTCTATAGTAGGTTCGAAGTTTTCCGGTATCAGTAAACAAACTTCGACCACCGACCAGCTCTCAGGACTGTGAGTCTCCAGTGGTTGTTTGGCTACTCTCGCACATTTCTTGAAGAAGTTCTTCGTCCTGTCCTTACAGCGTGTCTTAACAAAAGACATAAGTGGCAAGCGGCCCTCACAGTTGATGGGACCTGATCACTCTAAGTGATCGGAGCAACACTGCTTTCTGCATTTTTTGTGCCGAAACCTCGGCCAGGGATTTATAAGTCAGAATAATTTTCAATTTTGTCACTTAGTTCGCTCTCATTCCACCTAGACATCCTATTATTAGTACGACTATCCTAATTGTATGCCTTGGATACAGTATCCCCAGTTCGGACATTAAATCCTTGGATTTTTCCCTCTTCTGTTATTCTTTCGTTACCACACTTTCAGCGTGGGAGGAAAATTTGAGAACAAACAATTCCTTGAGCTCTTTGTCCAGCAGGACTATATCTGGCTTTATGGAGTGGATCTGCCGAGTTGTTGGAATAGCATAGTTCCAATAGATGCGAGAATTGTCTTTTTCAACAACTGCTTCAATTTTCAGAGTTACATAACGTAGCATCGGTTCGTTTCCTATACCATAAACCTACCTTAGATGGTGGTAGAGAATTAGGACCACCGCATTGTATCTTTCCACATATCCTGGTGGAGCATGGACTCTTACAAGCTGACAGGATATGCTTAACAGTTTCCTGCTGGCTGTGGAATGCTCTGCATGTTGTTGGGATGTACAGAAAGGCGAAGGATAATTGTTCCGATAGGTCCTGATCTTTCAAACTAGTGAAATATATGGAGTGCAAACTTCTACTTATGTGATCTTCGAGTTGTGTCTTATCTTTTTGCCTACTCTTCTTTGGTCTGTTGACGTGATAGGACTTCCTGCTAACTCATTATCGATTGATATTCCAGTTATACTGAGCTTCTCCGAGGCTCTCTGTCCACCCCTAAACAGGAAAGCTCCTTGGTCCCTAATTTCATTATGAGCCACCATTTTCAGAAGAGGGTCTTCACTTCTCAATATCCTTATTGCCATTTCCAACGTTAGTTGATGGTGTTGGTATTCCAAACTTTGCAAAGCCCTGCTTCCGTGGAAGGTGTATTCGATTATTGTATTGTATCGAGCAGTTGCGATGCAGGCTACGGTTTATGTTTACACTTTACGTGTAGATCCGTTGAGCTCGAGAATTTTATTGACTGTCCAGTTAACTACCCTGAAAGAGTAGGTGACTATTGGAGCTACCAAGCTGTAGCACGCCTCTTTGTTTCATTTCAAGGAATTTGTGAGTTCCTTCCTCTTAGAGGTGCTGAATGATTATTCCCGCTTCTAGTTTGATGTCTTCTCCTGTTTATTCAGTTCTTCCTTTGCTTAGACGAAAAACAATACATTTGTCCAAACCGAATGACATTCGTATTGCTGAGGTATATTCGGCAAAGATATTCAATAGTTGTTGTAGTGCTGCCTTGGAAGGAGCGTACAGTTTTAAGTCGTCCACGTACAGGATATGTGTGCGCAGCTGCTCTCTTCTGCCTGGTGTACCCTATTCTGCTTGCCCTCAACTCAGCTGTTAATGATAGAAGTGTTATGCAGAACAATAATGGACTAAGCGAGTCTCCTGGAAATACGCCTCACCTATATCTTGTTCAAGGAGTCCAACCTTCCAATCGAACGCCGAACTTAGTTTTCCATAGCGCTATAATATTTGCCATCACATGGACGATGTAAGGGAACATTTTGAGCATCTCTAGCATCCTTATTATCCAGATATGCGCTGATGTGTCAAATGCTCTTGCGTAATTCGACCATGTAGGCTGTGTAGGGTTTGCGATTGTGTCTTTTCTCCACCTTGATCATAGCACTGTTAACTTTTGCTCAAACAATGATGGGTGGCCACCACCTTATGAGAAAAAAAATAATTTCTGTCCGCGGGGTTGAACTCGGTTCAAACGATCTATCCACCGAGCTAGAAGAACCAACATTCAATTCAGATTGGTCGACACAAACAAGCGTGCCAAAGAGGACTGACTTCACATCGGCGATTTTTATATTTTTGAAGAAACTCTCTTATATCTAAGAATTTTTCTTCTTGAAGATAGAAATATATGATTCGAAATATTCAGATGATATTACTCCCTACTATGGATTTAATAATTAGGAATATTAGGTACATAAACATTACATAATTAGTAATTACATAAAAAGCAATTTCCTGAAACAACTCACGAAGAATGGCCATGAGGCGGCAATAAGATTTTCCAGTTTCTACTGGCAGAGTTTCATATTCCTTTCCCGGACACGCATCAAATTTTGAGAATTTCACTTATCCAATCTCCCCTGTACATACGCAAATTCCATTTGCAATTTATATATTATTGGAATATGTAAGAATGAAGCTTACTTATGTATAAATACTCTTATATACATCCCGGCTTTCCAGTCATATCATGCTACATGAAAGACCAGAGAAAATCATTTATATTATTATTATTCAGAATATAAGAGTTGAGGATAACCTGTATAACGCATAAAAAAAATATGTTGAAGCTCAAGTAAATGATTTCCGTGTAAAGAAAGGTAAGAAATGTGCGCAAAAAGGACCTAATATCTAACCTAATGAAGCGCAATGAAAGACATTCTGAACAAATTTCTTCTATAATTCACTTTTGCCGAAGAATAAAATGATAATTAATCAAGCATTTCAAATTTTACTAAATAACCAAAATTTACAATATTCTTCTCTGCTTTCTTCTTTTTGCCTTCTATCATTGTAATGTATTCTTCAAGAGCTCTTATATGATGATCATAAGTAGGGAGTTGCCATTAGAATCTCTCATTTGGTGGTGCCTAGTTCTCAGGGGGTTGATCGAGGGAAGTGCCTACAGGTACAGGTGCCTCTATTGTTCCTCCTCCATACTATTGGAACAATTTTGAATGTTTCTTCATACTTTTCATACCTTTCATAACATAGCTTTTGAAAACCCTAATGAAAAAATTAATTGACATATATGTGAACTGGCACAAAAATCCATAGATTTTCATGGAGTAATTTGAATGTTCGAATGGCAATTTTCTTAATAATGGGTCTTTCGTTAAGAGCGCCCAAATTTGTTTGTTGTAAATGAAACATATTATTTATTTGAAAATTATTGATTTTGCTTCATTATAAAGTAACGTGAGTTCAGAGAAATTCGTGGTCAAGTAGGCTTTGGAATTCTGAACGTAGTTCTCAGCTTGTAGCTTCTGCTTCACCATATTCCAGGTTAACTGTCAAGTTAGCGTTCCCGGTTATTGTTTACTATTAATTTATTAAAATCATCAGCGAATTCTGAAAATGGTTTTCACGGATGTGCAAAAGGATTTCATAATTGAATCGTACTTCAGAAATGGGGAGAGAATAGAAATTGAGTGTAAATATGGTGTCGACAAATGTTTAATCGACTTCAGGATCGAGTATCCCAATGTTGCTGTGGATTATCAATCTTTCCAAAGCACTGTTTCGCGATGTGTTAGCGTTTTCCTTGCAACAGGTAGTGTTCAAAGAAAAAAAAGGAAGTGATAGACCAAAGAAGAGAACCCCAGAATAATCAGCCATGTTGAAAATGTCAGGATAGAAGCTCCACGAACCTCCATTCGAGTTTTATCTCAACAAACTGGAGTATCCGTAAGTACATGTCACACGACATTGAAAGAAGACATCAATTTATTTCCCTATAGATTAACGTGCTTCCAAAAAATTTAAGAAGGTGATTACCCTCGCAGGGTGGCTTTCTGCCAGTGGTCCCTCAACCAACTCATCCACAACTTGGCTCATTTTTTTTTCAGATGAAGTCTGGTTCCATCTCTCGGGATATGTCAACTCTCAAAATATGAAGATATGGAGCAGCCAAATACCAGACAATTTCTACATTGAGACACCACTTCATTCTCAAACAAGCACTGACGTGAAGTCAGAAGCTTTTGCGCGTATGTTCACTTCTCCATTCTCCTTCATTGGACACCCTTGATCTAATTTACCATGGTAAATTCGATTAAGAATCTCCAATACAAGGGAGCAGACAATAGAATTCACCATTCGATTAAGAGTTTTCAATACAGGAGAACGGACAAAATAACAGACGCGCAAGAGCTCCTGACTTCACGTCAGTGCATGAACAAATTTTTTTTTCAATGATTCTTTAAAAATGTTCTAGTGCTACGATCCTCACAAAATTTTGCAAGAAGTTTCGCGTTGGCATTCTACAACTAACAACCATATTTGAATTGGATCGGATTCGTAATTTTTGAGTTATTGAGGAAATAACAACCAAATTTCAGATTGATATAACTCCAAAACCATTTGGCCGATTATGTTAGTTGACGAACTCAAATGTCGTATTCAGATGCGTAGTCTACCCTGAAAACTGCACTGTCACTAATTCTTTCGGTTCCCAAGGAATCATGAGATGCATAATATTTTTTCGTAATTTTTTTAAAAATGTTCTAGTAATACGGTCCTCACAAAATTTTACAGTTCATGTCAATATTCTACAACTAGTTACCAAGCTTCAATTTGCTCGAGTGTATATTTCTTGAGTTATCGAGGAAATAATATTCCAGATGGGTATAACTCCGAAACTGTTGGGCCGATTATGGCCAACCGCGAACTCAACTCTCTCATTCAGATGTGCAACCTATCCTGAAAATTGCAAGTTCCTTTCTCCTTTCGTTCGAGAGTTGTCGAGGCATCGCACACCCATCCAGCTACTGAACGCACACAAGGCTACTCGGATCTCCAACAATATAGATCCGATCATGTTCAAACTTAGAACTTGGTAGTAAAGTTAGGTTTTGAAGGCTCTCGCAAAATTTCAGTGATATCGGACGAATAGTTTCTGATATATATATAATTTTTTTCAATAATTTTCTATGATTTTTCAAAAAATTTTTAGTTATACACGATCCTCACAAAATTTTACAAGAATTTTTTCGTTGCCATTCTACAACTATTAACCATATTTGAATTGGATTGGTCTGTATTTTCTGAGTTATTGGGGAAATAACAGCTTAATTTCAGATGAGTATAACTCCAAAATCGTTTTGCCAATTATGCCTATAGACAAACTCAATTGGCGCATTAGATTCTCAACCTTACCTGAAAATTTCAAGTCGCTATCTCTTTCCGTTCTTAGGTTATCGTGACGTAAATAATATTTTTTAATAATTTTTAAAAAATTTTCTAGTGATACGATGTTCACAAAATTTCACAAACGTCCTGAGGTTCATATTCTACAACTACTCACCAAGTTTCAATTCGATCGGATCAGTATTGGTTGTAGACAAAATTATTACTCGCAAACCGTTGGGCCAATTATGCCCATTATCGAACTCGTCCGTCCTATTGGGATGCGCCACCCACCCTGAAAATTCCAAGTCGCTATCTCTTTCCGTTCTCAAGTTATCGTGGCAACGGCCGGCCGGACAGAATCAAATTTGACCTCAAATTCTTGGTCAGGGAGTCGAACCCAATCGTTTGAGACCATTTTCGGCGAAAAATTCGAAAATTACAGGCATTTGGGCAAAATGATAACGAGATGTTCCCCAGAACATACTCGCAAAAATTGGAGTTTGGTGTGCTATCAGTCGAAGACGGATTGTGGGGCGTATTTTCTTTCATGGAACTTTATCATCATTTCGTTATACAGGCCTATTCGCTAAAGGTTGACTTGGAAGTCAACGTTGATTATTTGACATTATATTGTCAAATTTCATATGAATCAACCTAAAGTCAACTTTTCCTATTCTGTATCAGTTGAAATCATATCAATTGTTGACTTCAAGTCAAGACGGAGTCAAGAATCTACAAATATCAAAATATACATAGTTTTGGTATTCACTAATCATAATTTAAGTTGATTTGTAGATATATGTTGACAAATGTCAATTGACTCCAGGCAAGTCCTTCGAAGCACTTGCCAAGATATAAATTGTTGACTCGAACCAAAATAAATACAGTGGTTATTAGTGTTGTTACTAAATATATGGATTATTTAATATTTTAGGCGCTCTAGTTCCTCGGAACTGAGTGCTTATCAATTTGCCCAAATGTCTGTAATTTTGGAATATTTCGATGAAAATGGTCTTAAACGATTTGGTTCGACTCACTGATCAAGAATCCGTGGTCGGAATTCATTCTGTCCGGCCGGTCCGGCCGGCCGGCCGGCCGGCCGTAAGCACGATTACTCTCGAACGGAATGAGCTAGAGAGTTGAAATTTTCAGAGTAGGTTTGGGGATGAATATCTCGGCTAAGTTCGTTATTGGGCAAAATCGGACAGATGGTTTCGGAGTAACAAAAAAAAAAATTTTTTTTTACGAAACAAATTCCAAATCAATTTTTTTTTAATAAGCAGTTTCATCATAAGAATCCACTCATATCATTTTCAACTCTAACAAGCTAATACTTTCAGAGATATGATTTTTTTAAATTTCAATGTAAATCGTATTTCACAGATTGATATAATTATTATTCTATGTATGGAATTCTCATAATGTCAACTTGACAGAAGGGAATATTGTAACTTCAAAAATATTGGGGTTGAAAAACTCGTATTTTAGCGATGCAACGGGGACCTCACCCGAAAATGTTTGAAAATAACACGTAAATATTGAAAGCATAATTCTGTAGTTTGGTGAACGTAGATCAGGAAATTTTTGATCAATTACAAGGTAATTTATTATTACTTATCTAATAATTCTCAGAAAATTCTTACATTTCGGAACGGAACAAGAAGTAAGAGATCTGAGAGTAGTGAGACTGCTTTTCATCCATAGACATAGATATAACTCTCGAACGGAATGAGGTAGGTAGTTGAAAATTTCAGAGTAGTTTAGGGAGATGAATATCTCGGTTAAGTTCGTTATTGGGCAAAATTGGCCAGATTTAATTTGATTTCTTCCATGGTGCAGTTCTCATTCTTATGATTGCTCATTTAATCTTGATAAATAAACTATTATTTGAATTGAATTTCCTTTAGGATGCAGTTCTATCATATGAATACATTGATATAATTCCCAACTCTGAGAAACCAATACTTTTGGAGATATAATTTGTCTGTTTGAACTAGAGCGCCAGAAAGCTCCTGTCCACAGGGCTTGAACCCATTTTTTTATCTAATAAGAGAAGAATTACAAAAGTAAGTTCAATATTTAATTTAAGATATATTCATAAAATGAAATGAGAATGCATTTTGTAATCTTACATACTATTATTTCGGTAGAAGAGCTCTGCATATAAACTGCCGGTAAATGAGGGACGCAAATAATCCTCTTACATTTTCTGATGGCCACTTAAACAATTTTTTTTTGCATTTCCGAAGAAGTGTTTTGGCTAAATTACTCAAGGCTTCTTATTTCACACCTTTTCCATATCTAAGCACCTCAATACTCTCAATAAAAGCGATGAGGGCTTTTAGTTGTTGAGTACTGGGTTTTTTCCTGTTGGGACCATTTACCAATTAATATTATTAATCAACTAGTACTTATTTTTAAAAACTGTACTATATTTATATCAAATTAAACGTTTGTCAAAATAGTGTTCCTTCCGTACTTTCTCTCGCCTCTAAAAACTTCAGATTATTTGAATAATTCGAAAACTATAGGTTAGAATACACAGTAAAACCAAAGAGTACAACTGATAAAACCTAGAATATTATGAAACTTAAGAACTACTACGCTGTTGTCAGATTTATAGATTGAGTTTTCTTGTCAATGTTGACTTATTGTTGCCTTTGGTTTCAACATGAGTTAGTGAATATGAAATCAAGTCAATGTTGTTATGAAAATGAGGTAATTCAACTTGACTTCAAGTCAACATTGATAAATGTACATATATAGTGAATAGGCCTGATTGAGAAGAAATTGTCATGCGATAAATGTACATAGATAGTGAATAGGCCTGATTGAGAAGAAATTGTCATGCCGTTTGTAGCTGAATTGACCTTCGATGAATGGTCCAATTCTTATTTCCAACAAGATGGAGCCAGATCACACACAGCTACAGAAACCATTGTAACCCTAAGGAATATTTTTCATGATCGACTAATAAGCCTCAATACCGAACATGAATTTCCACCAAGTTCGTGTGATCTCACACCATGTGAGTTTTTCCTATGGTCCCATCTGAAGAATTCTATCTTTCAAATAGCTATTTCTGGTTCGGACCAGCTAAAGATTAGTATCATTGCAAACATTCATCAAATTAACGATGATCCTTCCATTTTGAATAATGTTTTTGAATCGGTTAAAAGAAGATGTGTGAAGTGTTTGGAGCAAATAGGAGGACATTTCCAGCATTTACTTTGATTAAAGAGAACTTTGAATCCTGAAAGCCATTGTAATGAAATCCTGTTATTTCAGTTCAGTTATGCCTTTTTATGATGTAATGGTCTCAACAATTCAACAACAGATTCTCACTGTGATTTATTTATATTATTGAATACAACCTTTTTGCATAATTCAAAGTATCAAAAATATTCGGTTCACTCAAGATTCAGGTCCTCGACATATGAGAATCATATATGGTTCAAACTTAGCAATCGTTTGGCCTTCTGTAATCAAATTGTATGAAAGAAATTCCTTTTGCACGAAGGAAGAAATCATTATTCAATCTAGTAGTAACTTTTTCTGAAAAAGTGCTTTTTCATACATAATTACGATATATACCAATATAGGGGTAAATGTCATCAATGTTTACATTTTGGGAACATGGAGTGATTCATGTAAAGAAATACGTCCAGTCACAGAAAATTAACCTTTAAAATTCCATAGCCTACTTGACCAGGAATTTTTTCGAACGCACGTTACAATGATGCTATTAGTTATGAAACAAAACATCACTTAAATGTCCACCATGGAAACGCTGGCAGGAATTAAGTCGTTGAACCCAATTTTCCATGACTCTCTCACACAAATCAGGTCATTTGTTAGCCATTACTCGTTCTCTTATAAATATTTCCTTATGAAAATCTGCATCATTTCAGATTTTTTCTTAGCACCAATTACTGAATACACGACGCTTCAAATGATCAGTTTGTTTGAGTTCTTGGGTTAAATAATTTTGTATGGATGTAAATCGCAGTCTTTTCGTAAAATTCGCTACAAAGACTTCTGGAAGATGCCTACTTCTTATCAACGACTAGTGCTCAATACATTTTGGTCTTCACGAACACTTTCACATAAGGCAGCAAAAATTCTATTCACTTCTTGCATTTCTTTGTCTCACTGGCACTGTAACATCATGAAGTGTACAATTTGTTTCAAACTTCTTCGCCAAACGTTAAATTGTTTTTTTAGCCGGACGGTTATAACGAACAAAAATTGAAGTTAAAGCACGTAATGTTAGAGTAACAGTTCCCGATTATTCATAATAAATTGGGATTATTTGGAAACGTTATCGAAGAGTGTTCCTTTCCATGTTTAAATGATAGACTATCTGCCGTATTCACAAAGCATTCAATCTCCGATAAGTCCTAACTGAGGTCCTCAGTTGAGGATGAATAAGAACCGCAACCTCAGTTCAAGTGAAAATTAACGTGAAACAGGCCTATTTCAGCACCGTTACATACGTTAACTGCGGTTGCCATTCTTATTTATCCTTAACTGAGGACCTCAGTTAGGACTTAACGGAGATTGAATGCTTTGTGAATACGGCGGATTGACAAATAGAACTATCAATGTAACAAATAAAAATTGGTTGAAGCACTGACGTGAAGTTAGGAGCTTTTGTGCGTATGTTCTATTGTCCAATACAGGAGAACAGACAAGAGAATTCAACATGGTAAATTCGATTAAGAGTGATCAATACAGGAGAATGGACAATAGAACATACGCGCAAAAGCTCCTCACTTCACGTCAGTGCTTGAACCAATTTTTTTTCGTGAGGGCAGGAGCTTTTGCGCGTATGTTCTATTGTCCATTCTCCTGTATTGAACACTCTTAATCGAATTTACCATGGTGAATTCTATTGTCTATTGAATTTGATTGTCTATTGATAAGAATGCATAATTATTCATGAAAAATATTACTGGAATTAATGTCATATTTAAATAATCAAAGTAAAGAAAATTATAAGTTAAGTTACTAACATATTGAATGAAATTCAATTGAATTCCAGTAATATTCAATTACTTATTCTTAACCAATAAATGTTCATTGATAGATCTAAAAGTGATGAGGTGAAACATAAAGATTTATTCTCATTAGTGATAGAAAAACTGGCCTAAAATTGGCTCGTGATGGCTCTACCCATCACGAGATTTAATATCGACAAATGAGC
Organism: Halyzia sedecimguttata; assembly: GCA_937662695.2. Classification (NCBI taxonomy): domain Eukaryota; kingdom Metazoa; phylum Arthropoda; class Insecta; order Coleoptera; family Coccinellidae; genus Halyzia; species Halyzia sedecimguttata. Next base: position 63,126,124 of record OW569415.2, on the reverse strand, counting down.
CTCTCACCTTACAAGAACAGAAAGTGTGGTTAATTTAAAGTTGAGTTTTGAAGCCTTCAGCAGAATTTCCGCGATATCATATTAAAAATAATACATAACCTTTCAAAAGTCCCCTCTCACAAATATACTCATCTGCAGGCACATGGATCTCTTGAAGAAGAATCGCCTTCTCTATTTCTCAAAGATATTCACTCTTGTTCATAGAAATCCCTTCAATATTTAGTTGTCTCCTCCTAAGGAGGATCTCTTTCAAAACCAGGTCTGACCGCTACAGGACCCTAATGTGGGGCTATCATCTCCCATAGATTTTTGATGAAATATCACGATTTTCCCAACAACATACGCGCAAAAATATGTCATCATGACATTCATGGTTTTGAAGGTTCTCGCAAAAATACGACGATTCGCATCCAGCTACCGAACTCACAAAAGGCTGCTCGGTTCTCCAACAATATGGATCCGATCATGTTCAAACTTGGAACTCTGCAGTAGAGTAAGGTTCTGAAGGTTCTTCCAAAATTTCAGCCATGCCGGACGAATAGTTTATGATATTTTTTCAATTATTTTCAATAATTTTTTTGAAATTTTTTAGTTATACCATCCTCACGAAATTCCGCAAGAATTTTTGCGTTGGCATTCTACAACTAATAACCATGTTTGAATTATATCGGTTTCGTATTTTTCGAGTTATTGAGGAAATAACAACCAAATTTCAGCTGGGTATAATTCTAAAACCGTTTGCCCGATTATACCTATAGACGAATTCAATTGTCGCATTCAGATGCACAACCTAACCTGAAAATTTCAAACCGCTATCTCTTTCCGTTCTCAGGTTATCGTGTCATAAATAATATTTTTTAATAATTTTTTTAAAACTTTCTAGTGATACGATTCTCACAAAATTTCACAAACGTGCTTAGATTCATATTCTACAATTATTCACCAAGTTTCAATTCGATCGGATGTGTATTGGCTGAAAACAAAATTATTACTCGGGAACCATTGGGCCGATTATACCCATTAACGAACTTGTCCGTCGTATTAGGATGTGCCACCTACCCTGAAAATTTCAAATCGCCATCTTTTTCCGTTCTCAAGTTATCGTGGCAACGGCCGGACGGCACCACAGAATTCAATTTCACATTTGGGCAAAATGATAACGCGATGTTCCCCAGAACCTACGCGCAAAAATAGCTGCCGTATGTCAATTTTAAAATGGGGCGTTCTGATTGAAAGACCCATTATAATGGATTTCTAATATCCACAAACTTCAGTAGTATACGGTGGTAAAAATCAGCTATCATTACTCGAATGGGCGTGCTAAAGCCCATGACGCAAACAGTGCTTTTATAATTTTTCTCAATACTACAGTGCTACCTGATCATCTTACCCAGCAATATTACCAGACCGTCTATCAGCAAGGTTGATCTACAGGTGAGTAACATAACCATTCTGGTGAATATTAACTAATAGTATAGAAATAATTCACTTCAATTTGGTCGTTAACTTTTAAAGGTGTTCAATGAGTGTCGTAAATCAGAAATAGATAAGAGGTGAGTTGTAAACGAAACATGGAGAAGAATGTATCATTGATAGATCACTATGCCGAAAATATTTAGAAATTCTTTTGAACTAATGACGATAATTATGTTTAAGCACCTTACTTTATCGCTTTTATGGCCTTCTCATATTCTGATATAATTTATAGACTCGACATAAGGAAATTTATGAATATCTAGTTAATGCAAATTGAGATCTGATCGATGATATATTCGACTGGCATGATGCTCAGTAAATCGTGCAGGAAGATTATACCTTTAGGTGTACAATTCCAAAGGTAACATTCGACAATATTCTTGGAAAATATGGTTTCAGATTTTGCGCGCTCGTACCAGCTATCATTTTGTCCAAATATCTGTAATTTACGGTGCAAAATGTTCCCGAATAATTCTAGTACTACCTAGCCGCAGTCGAGTTCAGTTCTGTTTGGCTGGCCGTAATATATTAACTTTAGAAAGGAGAAACTTAGTGACGTGAAATTTGCAGGGTAGTTTGATGTCGAAATGCGCCAGATGAGCTCGTGAATGAGCAAAATCCTCCAAGTGACTCCCTCTTCCAACCAAAGAATGAACGTCATTGAACATCGCTCTAGGTTTCCGCATTACAGAGGGTTGGAGTTCGTAAGGATTCCCCTGGGTGGCGCTGGTAAGATTTTCTTTCCAGAAGTGCACAATAATAGGGCTTATGTTACCTAGAGCTCCTTCGTTTGTCATGGAGTGCCTTAGTTACGCTGATGATTGGTAAAAACTATGGAACCAGTACTGAATGGCACTTTCCTCTATGGCGAACACTGGGCGAAGACATGGCTATCCCGGATCACGAGGGAATATTTGCTGATGGTTAAAATCGACGAATATTTCACCGTGTGTCTTATAGTTATTAGCAATTAGCTACAGTTCACCCTATTCCATGTTCACTGATTTGTGGTATTCTCTAACCACACTAAGCCGAGCGTTTTCATGTCGCAATGGGGTCATATAGGTAGTCTGTATTTCAGCCCCTGACACCCTCTTGCGACAAAAGAATGAACGTCAGAACATCGGTATAGGTTTCCGCATTACAGAGGGTTGGAGTTCGTAAGGATTTCCCTAGTTGGTGCTAGTAGGATTTTCTTTACAGTAGTTTGCGAAAGAAGCTCGCCAAAGAATATTGACTTCATGTCAGTGATTTTGGCGGGCTGTTCAGGTGAATAGAGCACTTATCAATTTGTCAAAATGTCTGTAATTTTCGAGTTTTAGGCCGAAAATGGTGTAAAACGATTAGACTGACTTATGAAGAATCCGAGGTCAAACGTGATTCTGTCCAGCCGTTCGGCCGTCAGCACGATTGCGCTCGAACGCAATGAGTAAGAGAGTAGAAATTTTCAGAGCTGGAGACCACATGCGCCGGCTAAGTTCGTTAATGGACAAAATCCGTCGAGTAGTTGCGGAATTATAGCTATCCCAATAACTCGGAAAATTCTGACCTGATCGAATTGAAGTACGGTAGTTAGTTGGAAAATACTGACAAAAAGAATGATGTCAGTATAATACTGACAAAAAGTCTTATGTGAAATATTGTGAGAATTGCATGTCCGGATACTCTTATTAAAACTTTGACAAATCATATCTGCATCTGCATAACTGCATCATAAAGAAAATTGAATTCAATTAATAGTTTATTTATCAAGATAAAAAGAGCCATCTCCAATGCTCCAAAAATTATCATTTGAAAAAAAATTAACAATCTTCAATGCTTGAATGCTTCAAGAATTGTAATTAAAAAAAAACAACAGTCCCAAAAATTATAAATCCGACACCATCAGACCGTTTCTACCCAATAACAAACTTATCCGAGATATTCATTCCTTAAATCTACTCTTAAAATTATATTATATCAATTGAAACTTAGTCAATATTCCAGTTTTGTTTTTACTGGAGATATTCTGAAGCCAATTTTTCTTAACTTAACTTAACTTAAAAAGTATTTTCCATCATCATATGGATTATCCAAGAGCTATCCATGATAGCTGAGATTGTATCATGTTTCATTATGCATTCAATCATACTTGGTTTTCTTGAACAGGAGGTATTGTATATCAAGAATTTTGAATAGAACTAGAAATAAATATGACATTATACTCAGTTTGAAATCTCTTATCCGTAGACAGAGACAATACCTTCTATTTCTCTATGATATGACAATCACAGATCACTAATATTATGACGATGACGACACATAAACTATATCGTACCTAGGGTATATTCTGTGTGATATGTATGAACACGGATCAAATTCATATTTACGATGACAGCATTCTGTGAAATCACGGAATTACGATTTAAGGTTGGAATATTGAAAAATCATATCTCCGAAAGTATTAGCTTTTTAGAGTTGAAAATGAGATCAATGAATTCTTATTATAAAATTGCATCTTAAAAAAAATTGATCTTGAAATTTGTAATGTATAGAAATTCTTTTTTTCGTTACTCCGAAACCATCTGGTCGATTTTGCCTAATAACGAACCGAGATATTTATCTGCTTAACCTACCCTAAAAATTTCAACAATCTAGCTCACTCCATTCGATAGTTATCGTGGTTACGGCCGGCCGAACGGCCGGACAGAATCGATCTTGAAAAATACAGACATTTGGGCAAATTGATAAGCACTCTGTTCCAAGGAACTTGTTCCTTGGAACAGAGCGCCAAATATATTTAAAAAATCTGTATTTCAGAAACTATCAGGCAGATATCGTTGAATTTCTGCAAGGCCTTCAGAACCTAATTTTATAGTAAAGTTCTGAATATTGCCGAAATATCGCAATATTCAAACAATCGAGATGTACTAGTCAATTTTTTACACTTGACAAACTAAGTTGTTAACAGTTTTAGTTTTTCAACGTGCCTGGAGTGAATTTAATGAATCATCATGTCATAGATTACATATCAAGTATGACTATTTTCGTATTTATTTCCGTGCTTCTGGGCGGCCGAGCGATGTAGAATTTGACAAATCGATACGTCAAGAACATGTCAAAATTTGAGGTGAAGAAATAATAATTTATCGAATATATTCGAATAACAGGTGAATTTCCTGTGTGAAATGGATAAATCGTCTATTGCATACCGGTTGAACAGCATATCAGAAGATATTTTGCCAGTTATCCAAAACGTTTTCATTCCTGAAGAAATTTATCTAATATAAATTCGGTAAGTACTAAAGTCAAATTAATATTGCTTATTCATGTATACTTCGATAATAATCGAAGCTTCGGGAAACCCACCATAAGTTTATCTATATAGGGTGTCCCGAAATATATGCAACAACAATTAATAGTAGATTCTTGAAGAAAATTTAGGAGACCCATATTTTTTATTTTTGGGGAATGGGCCCCCATTTCGGAGATAGGTATTCAGAGGTCTGCTCTGAATTTGGCCCCCCCAGAATCGTTTTAATGCAATATCTAAGAACATTGTTGCATATTACATACCAAATTTCATACATAGGGGTTACCTTTTTTGGCATGGTGCAATATCAGGACATAAAATTACACGATTGGATATTGGACTGCTACGATTGACTTGGAACCCTGATATGTATGATGTTGCATTATGCCCTTTCACTCAAAAACGACTCATTTTACGAAATGAATGAAAGAGACAGAAAAAGTTACAAACAATCCGAGCTTTCCTATGAAATAATATATTTGGAGAAATATGAACACACTAACAAAGTTTTCGGGCTCAAAATCTCCAAAGACCAGGGAAAGTGTCTTAAGGGGGCACCATGCCACAAAAGGTAACACTGTCAGAATTATAATGTTTCAGAACCCCCGTGTATGAAATTTGGTATGTAATATGGAACAATGTTCAGAGATATTGACATAAAACGATTCTAAAGGACCAAATTCAGAGGTCTGTGACTCCGAAATGGGGGAATGAGGAAGATAAATATCTCGGTTGAATTCGTTATTGGGCAAAAACGGCAAGGTGGTTTAGGAGTAACAAAATGATAATTTTTTTTTACATTACAAATTTTAAATTGAATTTTCTTTAATATACAGTTTTATCATAGCAATCCATTGATATCAGTCTCAACTTTAACAAACTAATACTTTCGGAGATATGATTTTTCAAAATTTCAATTTTTCTCAATATTTCTACATGATTTCATGGAACACTCTAATTATAATTTGATGTAAATCCAACAGGAGATGATTCATAGATCTACGTTTTGAATTTAATTACGAAAACTTTTGAAAACTGACGCATAGAAGCCGAATTGAAATACTGGGAAAGCCCTTTGGTCAGGAGGTTATGCGCTCTTGTTCAAACTTTGACAAAGCATAACTTCTAAAGCATTGGTTTTTCAGAGTTGGGAATGATATCTATGGATTCTTATTTATTATTTCATTTTATGATGCAGTTCTATCATGAGAATTCATTGATGTATTTCCCAACTCTGAGAAACCACTTTTGGTGATATGATTTGTCAAAGTTTGAACAAGAGCGCCAAAGCTCCTGTCCACAGGTCTTTCCCACATTCTGATAGTTTCAAAACTGTATCACACAAAGATGTATCAGAATAAACGCTCTTCATCGCTATTCTTGCAGGTATTTTTATCAATTGCGTACAATCAAGCGAGACCATTTTACCTGCCCTTATACAAGAGCAGGCTACATTTTAATGATGTCTTCATGTATATTGTAAATCTGTGCAACCATGCCGGTACAAAATAATTCCTTAATATTCGGATCAAGTACACGATAAAACAGTATAGTTATCTTGGAGTTCCTCCCCAAAGTACGGAATTAACAAAGAAAATTATGGACCAAGTTGCAACTTAGTAACTGGCAACTTTTGCATATTCATTGCATTTTTTTGCATTCCGCCCCGAGTACCGCCCCTGGTAGCCTTACGACAATCTCGCATAGCGCATTTTCCCACACCACTCAATCCGTGGTGAATCTCAGCTAGTGGCCCTGCAACTGGATTCACTTGCCATTCAGATACATTCATTACTTCTTCTTTGGCCGTTCTGGCCATAAAAAATCAAAAACGAAAACAAAGCTCTCTGCCTCTTTACATGATTAAACATTAAGGCTTAATTTTTTGCAGTGGGAACATTCCACGGTTACGAGAACCGCATTTCGGATTTCAGTTTAATTATTTACAGTGGCGGAGGTGGAAACATCACCTCACAATTATATGAATATTCCAATAGGAGTAAGATAGGATATCCAAATTGTAAATATTTCTCTTAAAAATTATTCATAGCCTCCTTCAGAAATTTCAGCGCTTTTGTTTCTTGAAAGATAAATAGATTTCCACCATGTAGGTAAGTAACACCATAGGCAAAAGTATATAGTTTATTGTTGAAGGTGGTAACCTGCGACCTTAAGGTCTAATGTAGCTCCTCATCAGAGCTGTCGATGTCATCACCATCTACAGCTCGCCTTCCAGTTCCAGAGTTCTGATGAACTCCAGTATCTGGGATGGCTTTAAGGAGGCACCGTACTTGCTCCTGCAGATTTGTTGCCCAAAGCATTCCAAGAGTTTCATCCTCTTCCACACAGAATCAGCACTCATCAGCTTCTGCTAGACCTAATCTTATTATGATTCCTAAGACAGTACTGCCATGTGAGGAAACCAATGAGGAGGTACAGCGTATTTTTACTGAGATCCATATATTTATTGGATCTGACAGTGTCAAGGTTCCAAAGCAACTATTAACTTTTATAGGTCTATCCCCACAGTAGGGTTCCGGGCCAATAAAAGGGGTTCGTGCTCCTTTCTTGGCATGTGTGTTGGCCTCATCATTTCCTTTAGTTCCCGAGTGACCAGAAATCCATACCAAGGAGACCCTGTTGTTCTTGCCTACCTCATTAAGTTTTCTTCGCCACTCTCACATTAGCTTAGACTCGATATGGGAGCCCTGAGCCTTAATAGCAGTTTGACAGTCAGAATGGATTGCTATATCACTCCTCTGATAGTTTATTTCTAGGTTCATTGCTACGCATCTTTCGATTGCGAGTACATCTGCCTGAAAACTCGGATAGGAGCCTAGACATAGTGAGCATTTGGTACCGGCCCCATATACTCCAGTGCAGTCTGTGTACCATATAATGGCATTTTTTTAAAGAACTTTGGTGGTGGATTCCCTTTCACAGTCTATCTTCCAACCTAGAATCGTAGTGAAGTGCTTTTCTATGCTTACTTTCTCAATCAATCATTTCGTTACTATGAAGATTGGCTGATCAAATGAACCTGGTAAGGGAAGACCAGGCTTTCCGGATTTTAATGCTCTCATTACCTGTTCCTTTCCTATATAACAACTATATACTATATGAAGGGATGTGAGATTTGTGATAATATCAAGTGCCTTGATCGGACAGGTTCCCATAGGTCCATTGATACACACATAGGTAAGCCTTTGTACTTTGTCGAGGGTTTTCCTCGTACTATTCTGGCTTATTATTGTTTACCAGACTACTGCCCCATACGTGATTATGGGTCTCACAATCATGACGTACATCCATCGTAGTATCTTGGGGCTGCAGCCCCAAGTCTTACTGGCTAGATTTCTGCACGCCAGTAAAGGCTTTATTGCTTTACTAACAGAGATTTCAAAATGCTTATTCGACAGAAGTTTACTATTTAGCTTTACTCCAAGATATTTAACTTCATACTTCCATTCTATAATATCTCCGTTCAAAAGGAGGGATCTCACAGCTGAAAGTTTCCTTCTCCGAGTAAACACTGCTCGATGATTCTAAGGCCCTCCTTTAATGAGTCACACAAGGTGCTCTCAAATTTACCTCTGACTATTAGGACTATGTCATCAGCATAGCCTATACACCCGAAGCAGAGTGGAGGAGCCTGTGGAGGAGCTCAAACACTACTAGGCTCCAAAGAAGAGGAATGTTACACGAGTTGCTTTGATAGAAGTGGTCTAATTATACACCTGTGTCTCGGCTATCCTGGTCGACAACAGATTATACATCCATTTTATAATGGTTTTATTCACTCCTCGCCTATCAAGTGTATCTTTAACAGACACATGTGTTGTGTTGTCAAAGACCCTAGAAATATCCAGGAATGCGCACATTGCGATTTCTTTGTTGATAGTCAACAGTATCATTAGTTCCATTCCAAAAATCCTCCAAACACTAGTATTGAAACATATACAGTGCGCGTCAAAATTATGGAACAAATTCATTTTCTCAGAAGAAAAATATTTGGCAACGAAATCCTGAAACACGTCAATTTTTATTTCACTTTTACCAAATTTGTATGCACTAATTAAGGATTTTTGTTGCACCCTGTGCCATCCCCATCAACTCTCTAAATTTTTTGAATAGGGAAAGTGGGTCCTGTGGTACTTTTTTAGCAAAGTCTTTGTATCTTCTTTACAGGCATGCAGAAATTTTCAAGAACATTTTTTTTTATATTTTTCGAAAAAGAAAAATTTTTGATTGATAAGTGCTGATTTCGAGGCAATCCAATATACCTCCTTTGATAATTATGTTCCATATGCTTTTATTTAGCAAATTTTCTACCTGTTTAGATATTTTATATCTAAATGCTTGTTTTAATATGTGGAATCTTCAGTACATATTGAGTTAGCTACAAAGCTATCTAGTAAAATAATTCTCTTAAATGTCCCCAAAAAATATGATTAATAATGACGTCATCCGTACCCTGGTCTGATATATCAGAGTAATTTCAATAAATTTGATTATAAAAATAAGGAGTACGCCTCTGATCATCTGCCTGTTGAATTTCGATCTCATTCAGAATTCTTGAGAATGCTGGTGGGAGAAATTTGTCATTTTACGCCTCCATGAATCAAAGGTAGATAACATTCTTTCCAGGCAATTTTCATCAAGCTCGTAATCGCATTGTTCTACTATCGGGAATGAATTCGTTATTTATATACAGGCTGTGCTGAAAATCTTAACAATTCTTCAATATTTCCATTCAGATATGGGAAAGTTTACAATGGAGATCTAAATAACGAGGAGACGACTGGTGGACAACAAAAGCAATAATAATCCAAACACATACATTTCCCAGGAATTCAAAGTTAACTCTAATTTTAGACACTGGTGCCTCCCGGAAAAGAGTGCCTATCAATTTGCCAAATTTATTTATTAATTTATTCACCACGCAAACCCTTTTCAATACAATTTGAAACCTAGGTAAAGAAACCATGAAAATATCAACAACAGAAAAAATGTTTCTAGTGAAAGTTAACAAAGAAAAATAAGTTTATAAAAATCAGTTCGGAATAGAATACATAATCTCCTTTTTGAGCTTGGGATAAGAAGGATCAAAGAAATCTACAATTGCAGACCACGCGACATTAACATTTGCAACCATTCTATAAAGTGGTGAAAACTTCGTATAAAAATGCAAAAATGCACGATTAGTACCGAACGGAATGATTTAGACAGTTGAAACTAACAGGGTGAGTAATCCACATGCGCCGTACAAGTTCGCTGACGGTTAAAATCCGCCAAGTGGTTTCGGAGTTATGGCTATTTGAAATTTTATTTCCCAATAACTCAAAAAATACTGATCTGATCGAATTGAAACTGAGTAGTTAGTTCCATAATGTCGACGCGAAGGCTTATGCAAAATTAATGAGGATCGCATGACTAATACAATTTAAAAAAAATCATGTATCCCAGAAACTGATATTTTGCGTGAGCCTTCAAAACCTTATATTCCAGTCGAGATCTACATTTAGGCTGGTTTTCCTGTCACGCTGACGGTCGGCGCTGATGGGTCAATATGTATGTAGCTATAGGTAGCGTTTTCGAGTCACGCGGTGCTGACGGCCGTCAGCGCTGAGCTATATACGCGCACGTACGCGCCGGCACGTCGGCGCCGCTGAATAGCTGGCGCCGACAACCCTCCACATTCAGTGAGCCAGAGACAATAGCATCCTTCTATTTCTCAATGTGATCAGCGTAATGCTAAAAGGATATGAGCTGACCGATCAGCGCTGACCGTCAGCGCCGACCGTCAGCGTGACAGGAAAACCAGCCTTAAACTCGATCGGATTTATGATTTTGGAAGTATTAGCAAAATAATATAAGAAAATTATAGCGGTTACAGTGTACTGGTTAAATGTCTTGTACTCGAACAGCAAAATTTTCTATTATATCCGAAGTTGAATGAAGTTGATGATTTCTATCTCGGGACATCTTCGCTAGAATTATAACCCATATGTTTATTGGTTTGATTTTATTATTATGGGTTTTCGACTCGTGGTCTGGAGGTTCCACATTACCCATTGATTTTCATTGCGATTGACGTTCTTCGTTTCGTTCCAGCTCCTGCCTTTGGACTTATCAATACAGCTTGGCAGGAACCTGCTATAGACGTATGCAACGCGGAACTTCGTTCGATCTTTAGATCGACGCGAAGTAGGGTACTGTGAGATGAGAGGCCTCTTATGACCGATCGGTCGATTTTCAGGATCAGACACTGGGCTATCTGCCTGTGGAAGCTGAGAAGTGGCAAGGGATGAAGAAAATCCCCACGATTTTTTGCGCGTATGTTCTGGGGAACATCGCGTTATCATTTTGCCCAAATGTCTGTAACTTTAGAATTTTTTGACGAAAATGGTCTCAAAGGATTAAGTTCGACTCCCCAATGAAGAATTCGAGGTCAAATTTAATTCTGTCCGGCCGGCTGCCCGGCCGTTGCCACGATAACTTGAGAACGGAAAGAGCTAGCGACTTGAAATTTACAGGGTAGGTGGCGCATCCCAATACAACGGACAAGTTCGTTAATGGGCATAATCGGCCCAATGGTTTCCCATTAATAATTTTGTTTTCAACCAATATAAATCCGATCGTATTGAAACTTGGTGGTTGTAGAATATAAACCTAAGCACGTTTGTGAAATTTTGTGCGAATCCTATAGCTGGAAAATTTTAAAAAAATATTTTTGTTGTCACGATAACTTGAGAACGGAAAGAGATAGCGGCTTGAAGTTTTCAGGTTAGGTTGTGCATCATAACGCGACATTTGAGTTTGTTTATAAGCATAATCGGCCAAACGGTTTCAGAGTTATAGCCATCTGAAATTTGATTGTTTTTTTCTCCTCATTAACTCGAAGAATATTAAACCGATCGAATTGAAACATGGTTATTGGTTGTAGAATGCCAACGCGAATATTCTTGCAAAATTTCGTGAGGATAATATTTGTAGATTATTTTTAAGAAATCATTGAAAATAAAGAAAAAATTCTATATATTAGTAACTATTCGTCAGAAATTGCTGAAACTTTGCAAGAGCCTTTAGAACCCAACTCTACTGCCAAGTTTTAAGTTTTAACATGATCGGTTAAATATTGTTGGCGATTCGAGCAGCCTTGTGTGAGTTCAGTAGATGGGTGACCGTTGCCTCGATAACTTTCGAACAAAAGGAGATAGGGACTTGCAATTTTCAGGGTAGGTTGCGTATCCGAATGTGGGAGTTAAGTTCGTTTTTGGGCATAATCGGTTTAACGGTTTCCGAGATATACCCACCTGGAATATTATTTCATCGATAACTCAAAAAATAAAGATTCGATCGAATTGAAGCTTGGTAACTATTAGTAGAAAATCAACATAAAGACGTGTTTAAATTTTTTTAAGAACCGTACCCCTAGAAATTTTGAAAAAAATGACGAAAAAAAATTTTTTTAAGAGCCTTACCCCTAGAAATTTTCAAAAAAATTACGAAAAAAACAATTGGTTCAAGCACTGACGTGAAGTCAGGAGCTTTGGCGCGTATGTTCTATTGTCCATTCTCCTGTATTGGACACCCTTAATCGAATTTACCATGGTAAATTATGTTGTCCATTCTCCTGTATTGGACACTTAATTAGAATTTACCATGGTCAATTCGAATTAAGAGTGTCCAATACAGGAGAATGGACAACATAATTTACCATGGTAAATTCGATTAAGGGTGTCCAATACAGGAGAATGGACAATAGAAAATACGCGCCAAAGCTCCTGACTTCACGTCAGTGCTTGTTTCATAATTGTTTCATATTACAAGATTGACTAGGCATAAAAATAATCAGAGCAAATATGCGTGTCTGGCTTAAATGTATAGAGATTCTGTGTACGGCATTCCATTAGCATGAGAGTAATTTATTTGCTTCAATAAATGTAACAAATAGTTTCTCTTCAGAAAATAAGTACTTTGATTCCTTTTAGCCATCACGGCTTCGAAAAATGAACACATACTACGGCACACAACTAGTTCTCCATACTCGCTCAAGCTCTTCGAGAGCTTATGAGGGGTCTCCTTGGGGAAGACCTAGGAGGATCAGTATAATAATATACAATAATTTACAATTAAAAAATCTTTAAAAGCACTGACTTGAAGTCAGCGAAGGCGAACGAGATGAAATTCAGTACTTGATCGTAAAATGGTGGCTCGAAGTTATATGCGAAATTTCAACGGATTCAGACGAATATTTTCTGAAATTTAAAACTTTTGAAGAAAAAATGAACAAAATTTAAGATTGGTATAACTCCGAAGCCATTTAGCCAATTATGCTCAACAACGAACTGGACTCTCCCACTTGGATTCTCAATCCATCCTGAAAATTGCAAGTTTCTACCGCTTTCCGATAGAAAGTTATCGCTGCAACGCTCAGCCGTCCAGCTACTGAACTCACCCAAGGCTGCTCGGATCTCCAACTATATAGATCCGATCGTGTTCAAATTCTGAACTTCGCTGTGAAGTTAGCGCGCAGGTTCTAGGGAACAGCGTGCGTAATTTTGCTGAAAATGTTCTCAAACGATTAGTTTCTACTCATGATGAAGAATTCGACGTAAAATTATATTGTGTCCGGCCGTTGCCACGATAGATTTCGAACGGAAAGAGATAGCGACTTGAAGTTTTCAGGTTAGGTTGTGCATCATAACGCGACATTTGAGTTTGTTTATAAGCATAATCGGCCAAACGGTTTCAGAGTTATAGCCATCTGAAATTTGATTGTTTTTTTCTCCTCATTAACTCGAAGAATATTAAACCGATCGAATTGAAACATGGTTATTGGTTGTAGAATGCCAACGCGAATATTCTTGCAAAATTTCGTGAGGATAATATTTGTAGATTATTTTTAAGAAATCATTGAAAATAAAGAAAAAATTCTATATATTAGTAACTATTCGTCAGAAATTGCTGAAACTTTGCAAGAGCCTTTAGAACCCAACTCTACTGCCAAGTTTTAAGTTTTAACATGATCGGTTAAATATTGTTGGCGATTCGAGCAGCCTTGTGTGAGTTCAGTAGATGGGTGACCGTTGCCTCGATAACTTTCGAACAAAAGGAGATAGGGACTTGCAATTTTCAGGGTAGGTTGCGTATCCGAATGTGGGAGTTAAGTTCGTTTTTGGGCATAATCGGTTTAACGGTTTCCGAGTTATACCCACCTGGAATATTATTTCATCGATAACTCAAAAAATAAAGATTCGATCGAATTGAAGCTTGGTAACTATTAGTAGAAAATCAACATAAAGACGTGTTTAAATTTTTTTAAGAACCGTACCCCTAGAAATTTTGAAAAAAATGACGAAAAAAAATTTTTTTAAGAGCCTTACCCCTAGAAATTTTCAAAAAAATTACGAAAAAAACAATTGGTTCAAGCACTGACGTGAAGTCAGGAGCTTTGGCGCGTATGTTCTATTGTCCATTCTCCTGTATTGGACACCCTTAATCGAATTTACCATGGTAAATTATGTTGTCCATTCTCCTGTATTGGACACTTAATTAGAATTTACCATGGTCAATTCGAATTAAGAGTGTCCAATACAGGAGAATGGACAACATAATTTACCATGGTAAATTCGATTAAGGGTGTCCAATACAGGAGAATGGACAATAGAAAATACGCGCCAAAGCTCCTGACTTCACGTCAGTGCTTGTTTCATAATTGTTTCATATTACAAGATTGACTAGGCATAAAAATAATCAGAGCAAATATGCGTGTCTGGCTTAAATGTATAGAGATTCTGTGTACGGCATTCCATTAGCATGAGAGTAATTTATTTGCTTCAATAAATGTAACAAATAGTTTCTCTTCAGAAAATAAGTACTTTGATTCCTTTTAGCCATCACGGCTTCGAAAAATGAACACATACTACGGCACACAACTAGTTCTCCATACTCGCTCAAGCTCTTCGAGAGCTTATGAGGGGTCTCCTTGGGGAAGACCTAGGAGGATCAGTATAATAATATACAATAATTTACAATTAAAAAATCTTTAAAAGCACTGACTTGAAGTCAGCGAAGGCGAACGAGATGAAATTCAGTACTTGATCGTAAAATGGTGGCTCGAAGTTATATGCGAAATTTCAACGGATTCAGACGAATATTTTCTGAAATTTAAAACTTTTGAAGAAAAAATGAACAAAATTTAAGATTGGTATAACTCCGAAGCCATTTAGCCAATTATGCTCAACAACGAACTGGACTCTCCCACTTGGATTCTCAATCCATCCTGAAAATTGCAAGTTTCTACCGCTTTCCGATAGAAAGTTATCGCTGCAACGCTCAGCCGTCCAGCTACTGAACTCACCCAAGGCTGCTCGGATCTCCAACTATATAGATCCGATCGTGTTCAAATTCTGAACTTCGCTGTGAAGTTAGCGCGCAGGTTCTAGGGAACAGCGTGCGTAATTTTGCTGAAAATGTTCTCAAACGATTAGTTTCTACTCATGATGAAGAATTCGACGTAAAATTATATTGTGTCCGGCCGTTGCCACGATAGATTTCGAACGGAAAGAGATAGCGACTTGAAAAATTTGAAATTTGCTGGGTAGGTTGCGCATCCGAATGTAACGGTTAAGTTGGGCATAATCGGCCAAATGGTATCGGGGTAATGCTCATCTCAAATTTCGTTGTTATTTCCTCAATAACTCAAAATATACAAATCTGATCCTATCAAAACTTGTTGATTAATCGTAGAATGGTCCACCGATTTTTGAGAAATTTCGTGAACATCGTATCACGGGGAAAAAAATTAAAAAAATGTCTTAAAAATTTTGGTATTCAGAAACTGTAAATCAGAATCTACTGAAATTCCATTCATACCTTCGTGTCACCATTTCACAGTCGAGTACTGAATTTGAGTTCGATCAACATATGTCATTATCATGAAAAAATATTATAATATAATTATAAAAAAATGTTATAATATAAAATTTTAGAAAAAAAAACGATTTTTTTCTCTTGTGTTGTGATATTCAGTAAATTTTACAAAAATTAACACTCCCGTCTTCTACAGAGAATCGCTAAGTTTTAAGTGGATCGGATTTGTATATTTTGAGTTATTGTGGAAATAACAACAAAACTTAATATTGGTATTACTCTGAAACCGTTATGCCCATTAATGAATTTAACCACCACATTTGGATGCGCAACCTACCCTGAAAATTACAAGTCGCTATCTCTTTTCGTTCTCAAGTTATCGTGAGAAATATTATATCTCACATCTTTTCAAATATTTTATATTTCGGAAACATCCGCTGAAATTCCGGACATAACTTCGAGCCACCATATTACAATTGAGTACAGAATTTAAGCTCGATCGACTTCGTATGAGGCGTTTATAGACATTGGAACATACGCGGAAAATCTCCTGACTTTACATCAGTGATTTTTGAGAATTCTTCTTTTTTGCTTTTGCCACGCCTTCGCTCTCCTGTCTGTTTGCCACGATAACAAGGAACAAAACAAATATCATTTAGATGTAATTGAGGAAACAACATGTCGTGTAAAGAATGTCACCGACAATAATTTTCAGTAGGGGTTTTCAAAAATGGGTTCAAGCCCTGTGGACAGGAGCTTTCTGGCGCTCTAGTTCAAACAGACAAATTATATCTCCGAAAGTATTGGTTTCTCAGAGATGGGAATTATATCAATGTATTCATATGATATAACCGCATCATAAAGGAAATTCAATTCAAATAATAGTTTATTTATCAAGATTAAATGAGCAATCATGAGAATGAGAACTGCACCATGGAAGAAATCAAATTAAATCTGGCCAATTTTGCCCAATAACGAACTTAACCGAGATATTCATCTCCCTAATCTACTCTGAAAATTTCAACTACCTACCTCATTCCGTTTGAGAGTTATATCTATGTCTATGGATGAAAAGCAGTCTCACTACTCTCAGATCTCTTACTAACTTCATATTCCGTTCCGAAATGTAAGACTTTTCTGAGAAAAACTAATTTCGGAGCAAACAACTGAGATTTTTCTCACTTCGCTCACAATTCTTCGATTGATTAGATAATGTCATGTCACAGGAACATAAGTTGACATTAGGAAAATTCATACATAGAATTATATCATTCTGTGACAACGTTGAAATACGATTTATTATTGAAATTTTGAAAAATCATATCTCCGAAAGTATTAGCTTGTTAGAGTTAAAAATGATATGAATGGATTCTTATGAAGAAACTGCTTATTAAAAAAAAATTAATTTGGAATTTGCTTTGTAAAAAAAAATTTTTTTTTTGTTACTCCGAAACCATCCGTCCGATTTTGCCCAGTAACGAACTTAGCCGAGATATTTATCCCCCAAACCTACTCTGAAAATTTCAACTCTTTAGCTCATTCCGTTCGAGAGTTATCGTTCCTACGGCCAGCCGGCCGACCGGCCGGACCGGACGGCTGACCGGACGGCCGGACAGAATGAATTTCGACCACGGATTCTTGATCAGTGAGTCGAACCAAATCGTTTAAGACCATTTTCTTCGAAAAATTCGAAAATTACAGACATTTAGTCAAATTGATAAGCACTCAGTTCCGAGGACCTAGAGCGCCAAAAATGATATGAATGGATTCTTATGATAAAACTGCTTATTAAAAAAAATTTAATTTGGAATTTGTTTTGTAAAAAAAAATTTTTTTTTTGTTACTCCGAAACCATCTGTCCTATTTTGCCCAATAACGAACTTAGCCGAGATATTTATCCCCCAAACCTATTCTGAAAATTTCAACTCTCTAGCTCATTCCGTTCGAGAGTTATCGTGCCTACGGCCAGCCGGCCGGCCGGACAGAATGAATTTCGACCACAGATTCTTGATCAGTGAGTCGAACCAAATCGTTTAAGACCATTTTCATCGAAAAATTCGAAAATTACAGACATTTGGGCAAATTGATAAGCACTCAGTTCCGAGGAACTAGAGCGCCAAAAACACAAAAAACTGGTAGATACGCTCATCAGGCATGAAATGGTCGAAACGCACACAATCGAAAACCTGTCACTCTTTATCTTTCAATTTAGAGCAAAGGGTGCGATATGACAGCTTTCTAGTCCATCCTGTATCCCCAGAAAAATTCCATACGAATGAATATGTTCAAGGATTGTCAAGGTTGCGGTTCACCAGGTACTCCTGACGAATTGTTACCAGTAATAAAGTTAAGTGCAAAATCATGCTCGAGAAATGAATTTAGTATTCTGACTTCCGGTCTGAACTGAACACCACCGTGGTGAGATGTCATAGATAATGCCGACCAGTGTGATTCAGTTTTTTGTGTTGGTATTCTGCATTCTTTGCACCTTCTAACAATGGAGGGATGTCCCAACAAGAAAGTGAAGAGTGAGGCGAACAAGTTTCTGAATTCTTTTATCGTCTATTATCAACAACTCCAAGATACCTTCAGCTGTGCTACTGTTAAACACGTTTTGAATTCCATGATGACTAATCGAAAACATATTAAAAAAATTGGAAAAAAAATTTTCCTAACCAAGTTGGAAATGTATTGTGAAATCAGGAAAATTGTACAGTTCAATACACGTTCTGAATTCCAGGATGTAGACC
Source organism: Halyzia sedecimguttata (assembly GCA_937662695.2). Taxonomy (NCBI): domain Eukaryota; kingdom Metazoa; phylum Arthropoda; class Insecta; order Coleoptera; family Coccinellidae; genus Halyzia; species Halyzia sedecimguttata. The sequence goes on along the minus strand of OW569415.2, from coordinate 63,107,728 downwards.
AGCGCTGAAGCCTTTGAAAATAGTAAAAAGTGAAAAAAAGAATGGTATGATTAAACCTATTGAAAAAGGAAGAGACTATAACAAAAAATTGTTCAAACTTCAATCTTGTTCAAACTTTGACAAATCGTATCTTCGAAAGTATTGGTAAGAGTTGGGAATTATATCAATGGATTCTTATGATAGAACTTCATAATAACAGAAATTAAATTCAAACATCATAAAAGAAATTGAACTCAACAAGAGTGCCAAAATTTATTAATCCAAAACCAATAGACCAATTCTACCCAACAACGAACTCATCCGAGATATTCTTTCCTCAATTCTATGATGAACGATATATTTTTTCCTCAAATCCACTCTGAATTTTATATTATATCAATTGAAACTTTAGCCAATATTTCAGTTTTATTTTTACCAGAGATATTCTGAACTCAATATTATTAACTTACCATTACCATTCTCATCATCATATGCATTAATCATGGGCATTAAATATCAAAATTTGACATATCATGTCTCAGGAAAATAAGTTGTCATTTATCAACACAGATCACATCTCGAGAAAAACTTATTTTGGAATTTGTAATGTAAAAAAAAAATTTTTTTTTGTTACTCCGAAACCATCTGACCGATTTTGCCCAATATCGAACTCAGCCGAGATATTTATGTCCCAAATCTATTATGAAAATTTGAACTTTCTAGCTCATTCCGTTCGAGAGTTATCGTGTTAACGACCGGCTGACGGCCGGAAAGAATCGATTTCGACCACGTATTCATGATCAGTGAGTCGAACCAAATCGTTTAAGACCATTTTCAGCCAAAAATTCGAAAATTACAGGCATTTGGGCAAATTGATAAGCACTCTGTTCCGAGGAACAAGAGCGCCAAAAATGAAGGAAACACAATTACACAATATTTTTGTTTATTAATGTAATATGGAATATTACGTTTTTCGAGTAATTAAAGTGTAAATTTAAATGAATAGCTCAAAATTGTAAATTATGATTCATAAATAAAATTCGGATTCGATTTTTTATTCGTTTTTTTGCATTTTCTTAGAAAATTTACCATAGTATTGTATATTTTTTAATACCATCAGAAAGTAGAGATTTCAAGGCACGAAAAGTTCACCGACTTTTTCAAAAAAGCAGATATTTTGATGGGAGAATTTTCGATTGAAATTAGGGTGCTTTTTCGGTATTCAGTAAAAATAAGGTGAAAAATAAATAATTTAAAGCAAAAAATTGCAACCATTTTTGTGAAAGAAGAAAAAATAAAGACCAAAAACTTGGTTATTAATTTTCACATACATTTTGAGGTTATGTGGAAAAAGTGTGAATAAAAAAGTTGTAGATGTTTTTATTTACAACAACTTTGCTATTCAACTTTTTGTTGAAAATCAAGATAAAACATTTTTTACCCCTAAAAACTCACCCCCTTCCTCATATCGCCCGTAATTGTCAGTAATTTAAAGTTCAGTCAACACCTCTTACATTGAAGGCCAGTCATCAAAACCAATATGACCACCAAAGTGATGTCCTAGGACCAAGTTCCATAAGTACTACCACTGTAGTTTGACTAAAGAATTTAAGCACTAGTTTCACATTCTGCTTTTCAATTAATGTTGGATATAAGGATATTTCTTTACAAAATATGAACTGAGTCGACAGCATCAAAAAGGGGACTTTTATTATCAGAACGATGATTCTATAAAATTATGTAATTTCTCGCATCTCAGTCGCCATAGACTCCTATTCTGCCAATCTCGGTCTTGCAAACCTCTCCTGTCCATCGCTTCCTGAACTCCTTCCTCCACGTTCTTCTAGGACTTCCTCTTCTTCTTTGCGGAGGAACCCAATTGACGACTTTAAATCGCCAACTCTCATCACTCATTCTTGACACGTGCCCAAACTACTGTAGAGTTTTTGCTTCAATTGTGTCTCTAATATCTGCTTCAACACCCACTCTAGCTCTTATTTCCTCATTCCTGACTCGGTTCGGTACCGTTAGTCTAGAGCAGCATCTCCAATATCCCATCTCCATAGCTTTCATTTTATTTTTAAGTTGCGTTGTCATTTCCCATACCTTGGCTCCATATTAGGTACTCAATATTCCCTATTAATGTTTTATAGAATAATATCATTTCTTACTTGTGAACTTCTAAGTAAGCCATTCAGTTGTTTCGTAATTGATCTGCCTTGGGTGATCCTTTTCTTTATTTCCCTTTCCACTGGATCCGATTGCTGTGAGGGTCACTTCGAGATAGGCATATTCATCTACTCCCTGTATTTTTTCATCTCGCAGGATAAGATTACTCCTGCCATTATTCACAACACTATATTTTGTTTTTGAGGTGATTATGGTCATACCCCACTCTATATATGCCTCATCCAATTTTCTCAACATATAATAAATATCTTCCTCATCTTTGACCTTGATGACCAGGTCGTCAGCAAAGTGTAGAGTGAAAAGTATATATTATTGTCCCATTGGAATTCCCATATTTCGACATTTTCTTCGCCAATGTTTCTGAGTCGAGGCAAGATAGACCTTAAACAGAGTCGATGCTACCGGACAGCCCTGTCGGAGACCTCTTGAGATACGAAACTCCTCAGATAGTTTGATTCCCACCTTCACCATTGCTGAAATATCCTTTAAGAGCTCTTTCACTCCCCTAATATATATCTGGCTTACGCCATTTTCTTCCGAGGTCTTCCACAGTCCACAGTCTTCTTTAGCGAGTGGTACAATATCGTAAGCCTTCTGCAAGTCTATAAAAATCAAGTTTTCCTCTGTTCTTTTTTCCACAAGCTGCTTCAGGCAAAAAATGTTGTCAACGCATGATATTCCTGCCTTGAGCCCTTTCTGTTCTTCTATGACATTTACTGTTCTACCTGTTATTATTCTACCATATAATCTGGACAATGAGTTGTACACACTGATTCCTCGGTAATTTGGAAATGAAAATAGTACGAATCTCCACTTGAAATCAAATTGTCAACGGTGATTTAAGCATTCACTATTGACAGACAAAACAGCTGTCAATTGAATTTTCATCCACCTTCGCCGCCGTATTGTAAAAAGTGATGGGAGTTGATTGGCCTTCCTTTTAGGAGGTGTTAGTTCAGTCCATGTAGAGTACCTAATTCTTACGATCATTGAATGGTTTCTTTCTGGGTTTTCTCTCCCAAACTCTGAAAAATGTCTATAAAATAAAAAAATAATTATTTTGTGATTTGCTTCTGCTAAAGAAACACAAGATATTTGTCAGAAGCAATCAATCGAACAATGTTGCCTTACAAATAATAACGAAACAACATCAACGAAGAAACAACTATATCGTAACGTTTCGGAGTCTATATGAGACTCCTTCGTCAGACGCTTAACGAAAAAATCTTCAGAATTAGTTTGTTGATTATTATGCTGAGATTCGAGAATTCTGAAGATTTTTTCGTTAAGCGTCTGACGAAGGAGTCTGATATAGACTCCGAAACGTTACGATATAGTTGTTTCTTCGTTGATGTTGTTTCGTTGTTATTTGTTAGGCAACATTGTTCGATTGATTGCTTCTGACAAATATCTTGTGTTTCTTACGCAGAAGCAAATCACAAAATAATTAATTTTATATTTTATAGATATTTTTCAGAGTTTGGGAGAGAAAACCCATAAAGAAACCATCCAATGATGAATATACCTCCCACAGTATCCTTTAATGGTTACTTAATTCTTACGATGTTGTGCAAAAATTGGGTTAAAAGGGAACGTCATCCATTCATCGGATACAACAATGTCAAACGGAACCGTTTTTATTTTTGGATCAAAATACGAAAATTACAGACATTCAGGCAATATGATAGTGGTGATTTGGACAGGAAAAATTCAGTTGAGGTACTGAAATGCCAAAATATATCCTAACTTTTTCCTTAAATGTTCAAATTAAATAACTGGTGGTACCACCCTGTTTCCTGGGATATCAAAAAATATTTCGACTCTTTCCAAAACTAAATTATCTTATTTACTATCATATTTAAAATATCCCGCAGAAAATGAAGAAGAATATATCAACTCGAATACTGATGTAATGTACTTCAGTTTTTCTTCAGTGCGATTTCTGGAAAACCGATACCTACGATTATGTTGCCACCAATTTTGTCGGATATCCCCAGAGTAGACTGAAACCGAGACGAAAACCTTGAAACTTCGTAGAAATCTAATAATTGATGAAAAAATCCTATACAAAGGTCGGTCATCAACTTCTTGGAGATATCAATAATTTTGAAGAATCATCACTTCCTGTAATCAATAATGGATGCTAGCAGGTACGATATGTGCCCTCAAAAGGTCGAATAGATGCTTATTAAAACACCAATTGGTTATACCAATGATGATTTTTTTGTTAGTTGAAGGATTCTCGTCTAGTATCCCAATTTTTTCATTCTTTACCTGATATTATTACATTATAGACTACTTAAAACAATAAATTTCTCCGAATTATTGTCACATGATAACATTATCAAGATCGAAGAAACTCACCGAAAAAAATTATATTATATGGAATAAAGAGGAAAATGTGATACGTTAGCTGCTATCTATGTATCCGAAATAATTAATCAGAATAAATAATCGTAATTCAGAATTGTTTTATTGTTTTTACGTCATACGAGTTCAATATTGTGTGTTTATTGCTAATCAACAAGAACAACAACCCAATCTGTTGACTGTGATCCCTTATGTTCGTGGCCTTTCTGAAAAAATTAGAAGAATCGGTTCTAAGTTTAATATAAGAACTGTCTTCAAAACACAAAATGATCTTAGGTCTTTATTAACGAAAACAAAACCCATAAATGAAAAACAAAAATCAAAAAACTGTGTATATAATATTCCTTGTATTTGTGGTAAATTATACACAGGAGGAACATCAAGAACACTAGAAGTAAGAAAGTCAGAGCATAAGAATAACTTGAGAAATAGAGACATACAGAAATCAAAAATAGCAGAACATGTATGTACAATCCAAGGAGATCACATGATGGATTGGAGTAATACAAAGATTCTAATGACAGAACCTGATTATATTAAAAGGCACTTAAGGAGTTAACTTGTATTTTATTGAACAGAGAATGCAATTTTGCAAATTGCTCAATTGGTATTGACCATATTTGGCTAAATTTATTGAAAAAGGAGTTGGAACTCGGAAAGTTCTTTGCGAAGTAAAACTATGTTAGCTATGATTTTTAAATACTGTCAATGTGACAATTCTTGAATTTCATAAAATAATTCTAAAGATTTTCATTAAGCGTCTGACGAAGGAGTCTGATATAGACTGCGAAACGTAACGATATAGTTGTTTCTTCGATGATGTTGTTTCGTTGTTGTTTGTTAGACAACATTGTTCAATTGATTGCTTCTGACAAATATCTTGTGTTTCTTACGCAGAAGCAAATCACAAAATAATAAATTTTTATTTTATAGATATTTTTCAGAGTTTGGGAGAGAAAACCCAGAAAAAACCTTTCGATAATGAGTATTCCTCCCACAGTATCCTTTAATGATTACTCAATATGTATATGTTCACATAAATGGTAGATAGAAAGACCTTCAAGATATTATATAAAATTCGAGCATCATACCGGGCTGATACATAATATATGCGCAGGATTGCAGGATGTGATATCTCGTCCAAAAATATAAAAAAAAAATTCGTTTTTCGCGAATATCTCCGGAACCGTTTATCCTACAGAAAAAAGCTTTTTTAAGCATTTCTTACCCTTAATAAGCTATTTTTGAGCGGAAAAGTTTATTTTATGAGTACCTAATAATTTGTGTAGGTTTTGAAGGGGTGGTGGGTGTTCTTTTTCCCCAAATTCGACGCCACTGGAAAGAGTACGGTTTTGAAAGAAGCATTCAAACCGTCAATGTTCTCTACACAAAAAGGTGTTCTTGGTCATAAGATCTAAAGTTAACCATTTTCGAAAAAAATCAACTTTTACGCTGAAAAACATGAAGTTAACGTTTGGTTTTATTACTTGTTCTATCGTTTAAATAAATCTTGTTTTATTAGTAAGACAAAAAATTATTTCAAATTTACCATGTTTTTCAACATAAAAGTAGACTTTTTTCTAAACCGGTTGACTTTAGAGCTTATGACCAAGAGTACCATTTTTGTGTAAAAAACTTTGGCGGTTCAAATGTGCCTTTCGAAATTACATTAATTTTTGAAAATGGTATTAAACGATTTGGTTCGACTCACTGATCAAGAATCCGAGGTCAACATCGATTCTGCCCGGTCGGATATCTCGGCTAAGTTCGTTATTGGGCAAAATCAGCTTGATGGTTTCGGAATAACGACGATTTTTTTATATAACAAATTTCAAATTCAATTATTTTAAGATGCAGTTTCATCATAAGAATCCATTGGCTTGATTTTCAACTCTAACAAGCTAATAGTTTCGGAGATATGATTCTTCAAAATTTCAAGAATAAATCATACTTCTATGTTTTCACAGAATGCTGTAATTATTCTATCCAAGAATTATTATATGATCTGTGTTCATACATGTCATCTCATCTACCTATAAGAGATATGTCATAATTTATTTCTGGTTCGTTACTCTTGATATAAAATACACCTACTGTTCTAGAAAACGGAGTATGATTGCATGCAAAACGACCGATTAAATTGTATTGTATATTGTATATTATTATACTGATGCTCCTAGGTCTTCCTCCAAGGAGACCCCTCATAAGCTCTCGAAGAGCTTGAGCGAGTAAGGAGAACCAGTTGTGTTCTGTGTAGGCTTTGTTACTGTGTCCTTACGCCACCTTAGGCACATCACTGTTAATTTTTGACCCAACAGTGAATGGTGGCGATTACTGTGACTAGAAAATTTCTTTCCTAGCCTCGGAATTGAACTTGGGGCATACGCTCCCAAGTCACTTACTCTCCCACTGAGCCAACCGCACTACATAAATAGCCTCACCTATCGTATAATTATGAGGATTATAGGATAGTATAGTTTTTGTGTGATAATATAATGCCCTTGGATAATCTATATGATGATGGAAATATATACTTTGGTAATTTAATCTAATTGGGTTCAGAATATCTCTAGAACACAACAAGAATATTGACTAAGTTTCAATTGATATAATATAATTTTCAGAGTAGATTTGAGGAATGAATATCGCGGATAACTTCGTTCTTAGGTAGAATCGGTGTGGTGGTTTTGCTTTAATAATTTTGGCACACTTGTTTGTTTTTAAATAACGCATTTTGAATTTGATTTCTTTTACGATTCCGTGCTATCACAGGAATCCAATGATATCTTAACCAACTCTGAGAAACCTATACTTTTTTATTAAAAAGACTTTTGAAATAATTAAACATTAATCTTTATCAATATTCGTTGAAAGAACACAGAATTGGGAAAAACACAGTAACCCGTGCGACGGAAATACTACAGCCAATTGACCGAGCGGGTGAACCGGCAAGGGAAAGAAGAAATAATAATTCATTCGGATAAAAGCAAGTATAAGCCGATTGAGCCTGTCAAAGCAGGTTGGCAGGCGCACATTGACCAGGGGCGTACATTTCTCCGTGCATTTTTTGTTCCGCTAATCTGCCGCAATTTAGCGAGAAGCGGTGCACTATGGACGTAACTAAACGTCTTCAGACTTCCTCTTTCGTCGCCATTTTGAATCCCTTGTCTATGTGAATATTTATTTATATGTATATATTCTTTTGATTGAGAGCTTTGGATATGTTAGCAGAGGTTAGTGTAACGGGGTGCCATACAATTCGATGTATGGAACAAGAGCTTAGGGAAAAACCTCAACAAAAAACCCTGTCTGTCCGTGAGTGTTGTGATTTGTAAAAATTGATTTTTTTTTTCAAAAGAAGATGAAATTTAAAATATTGATGGGCATTTCTTTCTTCAATATGGATTTCTTGGTCAAGAAACTCCGAGACGCACACAGCATATATGTAAAAGACCAACCAATTGAAAGAGTAACAGAGTACAAATACCTAGGCACAACCATTAACGAAGACAATAACAGTTCCCAAGAACTTTTCTGCTGTCGAGATTTAAACATCGAACTCAAAATAAGACTTATGAGATGCTATGTGCTGTCTGTGCTGTACTATGGGTTGGAATCATGGACACTTGGGATGATTGATGGGAGGAGACTAGAGGCATTTGAAACACGGATGTACCGGAGAATGCTGAGAATTTCTTGGGTTCAGAGAATAACCAATGTAGAGGTGATGAGAAGGATGAGGAAAGAACAAGAAGTAATGCTAACAATTAAGAGGAGGAAGCTGCAGTATATGGGACATATCATGAGAGGAGAAAAATATGCAATACTCCGTGTTATTATACAGAGTAAAATCCAGGGAAAAAGGTTCATAGGAAGGAGACGGAATTCATGGCTGAAAAATCTACGGGAGTGGTTTGATGCAGCAATAACGACCTATTTAGAGCCGTCGTCTCCGAAATAAAAATCGCTTTGATGATTGCCAACCTTCGAAGCGGAGACGGCACCTGAAGATGAAGAAGAAGGTCAAGAAATGGAAAGGATTCTTCAAGGTGCCCGAAACTCAACCTACTCCTCTGCAGGTGCATGAATCTCTTGAAGAAGAATTGCCTCCGCTAGTTTTCAAAAATATTCACTCTTGTTCTTTGTTCAATATTTGAATTCAAAAAGGAAAATGTAATTGCTTGTAAGGCCAGGAGGGTCTATGATCTCCCATAGACACATGCTAGCTTTCTATTGTATAAAATAATCAAAAAGTTTGCAGCAAAATTTACGTCATAATTTAATATGTCATCTTGCCAACTATGTGGATGAACCACAAACAATTGATGCAATCACTGCTAATATAAAGAACATATATTCTCCCAAATTTATTCGAAAGTGTCATCAAAAGGAGGACCTCCAAAATATCCTCCACCAATCAGAGTAGCGCCGGACATTTGCATGACGGCATATTCCACACTCAAAACCATATAATATTCATTCGCAAATAAAACGAGTAGAAATCTGACAACACACAATCTTCTTCATCGATATTCAAACGTCGAAGCGCGTTTATTTGAAGTCTTTATATACCGTGTGAACCAAGAACCCTTTCATGAAATACCACCCAATACTCATAAACCTTTCGACGAAAAAACTATGGGATTATGACAACGTTTTAGAATTTCATCAAGGTCGCAAATAAGGGATCGATTCTTCTTGTCCCACCGGAATTACAGTCTTTTACTCCATGACGTCATGCTGAAATTATTTTTACTTGCGCTCTTCAGCTCAAGGGCCCCCCCGTGATATGGATGACGCACATAAGAAATTCTTCCGAAATATTTCGGCAAAATTGAATGAACTGTAAAAGCAGTAAAGATATATTATACTCGGAGCTCATTCACTCAAAACTATCCGTCAAAGCTGCTGAGACACTTAAACGTATCATTGTTTGGTCACAGATCAGCCATGAGATATTTATGATCTTGAAAACCTCCGAATTTTTGGTTAAATCGGTTAATTACGCTCAAAAGAAATTCGAATTTTCTGAAAGAAGTTTAAGATGTTATCGCGAAAAGTGGATGTCCTCTGTTAGGACAAACATAAATGAATGGAAAATCTTGCTTCTTCGGATCTAGGGATTCATTCAACTGAATACTGAATGAAGTTTTAACAGTATGGATATGGTATATTAAGTATTCGGACTGTTATAGCAATGTTGATTATCAATTTTGTTCCAGCGATATTGCTATCAAGTAGTTTCAAAATGATTTGAGTGCCGATAACACTGTATTTCATGACTTTTGTGTGAAAAAGAAGAAGAATTAATCATTATTTCATAAACATTTTCTCCGTGTTTCAATGGTTTTTTTGTTATTCCCAAACAATATGCATAGAATAACAAGGTGTCGACACTCGCTACTAATAGCAGTTAAAATTTTCGTCCGAAAAACGGAACTATAGAGTTGTAAAATCTTGTTCCACTTCCATCTATAAACGATGATGCAACACCTCCTACATTTTGGAGGTTCAACACCTCCTACTTTTAGGAGGTGTTGGATGATAGTGATTCAGTCGATTTGGCAGATTCTGACCAGCGATGAAGTTTCGTGTCATTCCACTATTACTATAGCTCGAAAAACGAAATTAAAAGAATTTAATAATAATAATAGATTAAAGAGCTGTTCTATATTTTTGTAAATCAACCAGAGAGGTTATATTCTCCAGGTTAATGGATTTATTTTTCATCTTTGCTTCAACAAAGAGAGCACGGTCGGATCTATATTGTAGGAGTTATTGAAAAAATACTGAAAACCGAGCAGCCATGGACGAGTTCAATATCTGGATGAATGACCATTACCACGATAAATTGTGAAAAGAAAGATATAGCAACTTGGACTTTTCAGGGAAGGTTGCGCATCGGAATGCCAAATTTGAGTTTTTTAACGGGCATAATCGGTAGAACGGTTTGGGTGTTATACCCATCTGGAATTTTTTGGTTATTTCCTCAAAAACTACAAATCCGATCCAATTACACTTGGTAATTAGTTGTAGAATGCCAAAGTGCAATTTTTCCGGAATTTCGTGGGGATAATAACACCAGAAAGTTCTAAAAAAATCATTGAAAACAATTTTGTATATCAGAAACTATTCGTTCGATATAACTGAAATTTTGGGAGAGGGTTCAAAACCTAACTTTACGGCCAATTCTTACAATTTGAACACGATGTGATCTATATTGTTGGATGTATTGAAAACAAATATTGGAAGCCGAGCAGCCTTGGGTGAGCTCAGTAGCAAGATGGGTGACCGTTGCCACTATTACTTCCGAACGGAAAGAGATAGTTACTTATTATTTTCAGGGTAGGTTGCGCATCCGATATGTAACAGTTGATGGGCATAATCAGCCAAACGGTTTCAGAGTTATACCCAAGATATAATAATATATCATTATAATATATATATAATAACATAGAATAACAAGGTGTCGACACTGCCTACTAATTCCTGTTAGAATTTTCGGCGGAAAAACAGGCCTAGAATCGTCAAATCACATACTTCACTCTGTAAACGGTGGGGGCGCTAGAGTCGCTTTCGCTCATTCTGATAAGCGAATAAATGACAAACTGAAAAGCGACAAAGTACAAAGTACAAAGTTGAAAGAATATATGTTTATAACATATCATTTCATTCCTTCTGAATATATAACTCCGAATTGTATAATGAATATAATTAATAAAAGCATTTCAGTCTTAAAAATATAAGCATTGGACCTGTAAATGAAAAACACCATAAGCACTAACTAAGAACAATACAAACCAAGAACAAAACAAAAAGAACACTAATAACGAAGACAAAATCAAACTAAACCATTAGAATACTCGAAATAAGTAATGAATTTCAGCAAACTGTATACGACTTTCCTCAAGGAAGTAGAATTAACACAGATTCGAATAAGTACAAAAGGATTATCGCTGCTAGTCCGTGTATCTCTCATCATAGGTTCGAATTCAATTTGACAGGTCGATAACTTTTTCCATAAAATTTCTACTGCCGGCATCTATCGGCGAAAACTGATGTAGAACAATATCCTTCTGTTTTGACAGAATTTGGAACGCATTTCGACCGAAAATATTTCAAAGAGTGTCCGCACCATGTATTCTATGCATCATCTATGTTATACCCATCTTAAATTTTGTTGTTATTTCCTCAATGACTCAAATCTGATCCAATTCAAACTTGGTAATTACTTGTAGAATGCTGACGCGCGAACTTTTGAGGAATTTATTATCACTAAAGTACAGCGCACCAAAACAAGTTGTATATTTCACAAAAAATATACATCAGAATCTGATGAAATTCCGTACATACCTTCGGGCTACCATTTTATGATCGACTACCGAATTTCAGTCAATTTTTTTTAGTCTCAAAAGTGAATCATATCATCCAAATTTGAGCTAATTTAATTGATTCGTTAAGAAATATTTGAGTTGAATGTTTTGGCAAATTTCCATAAATCACTCTATATATCCTAATGGGAAGACTTAGAGCCCTAACATGAATGATATTCAGCCTCACCTATATTATAGCCTCTAACCTCAAATCCAGTTTGTACCTCTCGTCGTGTAATCGTCGTGTATCACATCTGTCATAGCTATTCAATCTAATAATGTTTTGACTTGATCCGAAATAAATGCTTTGATTATCAATATGATAATAAAATTGGGTAATTTGACCTGGACGAAAAATTTCCTGTATATGGATCGGCAATATTTTTGAAAATAAGGACCCCGTCAAATTAAGTTGTAGCATATCTCTATCAATATTTTTTTCGTCTGCTGAATTTCTTCACACATCCTGCATTTAGATCGGGATAAAATTTACGGTTATATTCGAAAATATCAACGATTAAAATTACATACCCACAGTCCCACAGAACAAATACGAAATCAACATTCCAAAAATGGTTGAAAAGATATCAACCTTTCCTTCACATCAGAGATATATGGGGATGCCTCAAAATTTAATAACAGCAGAGCGCATTCAAGAAAAGGCTCATATCGATTCTGGAGAAGAAAACGGTCGTGTGAAAATACTATTTCAGAGAACCAATGAATCTGACACACAAAAAACTAGTACTTCCTCCGAATGATTTCGAAACCCTATCATTATTTATGCAAATTTGTTCGAATTGGATTCCGTAGAATTCTGGCGAAATAACAAAGAACTACGTGGCTATATGCATCGCAGCCATTTCCCATGTCCCACCAGTCTGATCTTCCTACCGTATCATTATCATGAAAAATGAAGATCTCAATAAAAACTAAATCAGAATTCGGCGAAGATACATTACGTTAATATTTCTTATCTGAGATCGTAGACAGAACATTGTTTATCACTCTGTTTCGAATGGTTCGATAAGGTTTTATTCGTTAATAAAATCTGTCGTTTTATTTTCTGTGGGTAAAGCAATAATATATCTTGATACAGGTAGATACCAACACGTTCGGAGGGTTAGTGGATCTGAAATTAGGAAAATTGATGATATTGAAATAATAAATCCGATATTATACTTGGCTTCGTTGTGGGCCGCTATTCCATTGAATATGAAAGAAAATAGAGAAAAATCAGGACATTAAGAATGGTTACACATGGTATACAGGCTGTGCCACCGGGAGTGCCTATCTGAAGTTCACGGAGAAATATCTATTCAATCGGTCTGAAATTTTGTACAACGACATGTTCTTTTCTAAAATTCTAAAAACGATTTATGATTTTCGGTTTCACCGGAAATTGATATCAACTTTTTGGGGGGTTATTTAAAATCGAAGGTTTATTTTAATAGGCCTTTGTTATTTTCTGAAAAAAATGTTTTCTACGGTATAATTTTTCACACCATGATTAAGGTATATTGCACCGACTAACGGAGCAGCAAAAAAGATGGGATCAAGCCCTGTGGACAGGAGCTTTCTGGCGCTCTAGTTCAAACAGACAAATTATATCTCCGAAAGTATTGGTTTCTCAGAGTTGGGAATTATATCAATGTATTCTTATGATAGAATTGCATCATAAAGGAAATTTAATTCAAATAATAGTTTATTTATCAAGATTAAATGAGCAATCTGAGAATGAGAACTGCACCATGGAAGAAATCGAATTAAATCTGGCCAATTTTGCCCAATAACGAACTTAACCGAGATATTCATCTCCCCAACCTACTCTGAAAATTTCAACTACCTAGCTCATTCTGTTCGAGAGTTCTTGTAGAAAAACTTTTTTTAAATTTTCAAAATTTTTTTTTACACTTTGCGGTAATCTGGTCAACACAAAACTTCACATGCGTATAAAATTCATGATTCTACAATTTTATGCTAAATTTTAGATAGATCGAGTGATCGGTTTCGGAAATATTCATAAAAAATATTTTTACTAAAATCGGCCATAACTCCGAAACCGCTTGATGGATTTCTCCCATTAACGAGCTCAACCGAGATATTTACGCTCCAAACCAACCTTGCAAATTTTAATCCGCTAACTCCTTTCGTTCGAGAGTTATCGTGCCTACGGCTGGCCGGACAGAATCGATTTCGACCTCGGATTCTTGATCAGTGAGTCGAACCAAATCGTTTAAGACCATTTTCATCGAAAAATTCGAAAATTACAGACATTTGGGCAAATTGATAAGCACTCAGTTCCGAGGAACTAGAGCGCCAACAAGTTTCGTATGACAATTGCCCAAAACAGGTTTAAAGTACCTACAAATAGTAGATTTTTCATAAAACATGTATCAAAGAAGAGTAATAATGAAAAATTACCTTGTAATCGATCAAAAATTTCCTGATCTACGTTCACCAAATTTTCTCCTCTCTCGAACTGTAGAATTATGCTTTCAATATTTACATTCTATTTGCATTCTATGTCTATGGATGAAAAGCAGTCTCACTACTCTCAGATCTCTTACTTCATGTTCCGTTCCGAAATGTAAGACTTTTCTGAGAAAAACTAATTTCGGAGCAAACAACTGAGATTTTTCTCACTTCGCTCACAATTCTTCGATTGATTAGATAATGACATGTCTCAGGAAAATGAGTTGACATTATGACAATTCATACATAGAATGATTATATCACTCTGTGAAATACGATTTATCATTGAAATTTTGAAAAATCATTTCTCCGAAAGTATTAGCTTGTTAGAGTTAAAAATAATATCATTGGATTCTTATCGTAAAACTGCTTATTGGAAAAGATTTAATTTGGAATTTGTTCTGTAAAAAAAAAATTTTTTTTGTATCTCCGAAACATTCTGTCCGATTTTGCCCAGTAACGAACTTAGCCGAGATATTTATCCCCCAAACCTACTCTGAAAATTTCAACTGTGTAGCTCATTCCGATCGAGAGTTATCGTGCCTACGGCCGGCCGGCCGGACAGAATGAATTTCGAACACGGATTCTTGATCAGTGAGTCGAACCAAATCGTTTAAGACCATTTTCATCAAAATATTCGAAAATTACAGACATTTGGGTAAATTGATAAGCACTCAGTTCCGAGGAACTAGAGCGCCAAAAATTGGGATCGTCATTTAAAAAAACTATATCGTCACTCTGTATATTCTTTTGAAAAAATGAATAACGTCATAAGTAGAATTATATGCCGTAAGGTGGTTAATTAAAAATAAAATTGACCTGTCCGAGCGTTCTGCTTGAAAACATTCAATAACGCAGTTATGAATTTTGTTCCCTACTTTTTCCACACACTGTATGTTTCATATGTAGGGGCGAACATAGATAAAAATTGATACCTAATTTGCTCTCACGCAATCTTTCATTCTCATTTGCTGTAATGACCAAGATAACACGAAGATGCCGCTGCAGATAATAATTTAACAAATTGCACGACGATGCATTGAACCAGTATGTTGCGTTGTTAAGAAATCTGTGAATTTTAGCCTGGTGAATGGATTCCAATATTAGTTTTCTTGAAATGTACCTACAACAATTTTACTGGAATACTGCTCACTATTAATTCGCTTTTATGGCATAACGTTCAGATTCTGCTAAGATATCCAAAATTATCCACATAGTGACGTACCACAAAGGTATGGGGTGTCGCAGGGTAAAGCAACTAATATCAATATGACATAGATATATGTTCTGCATGAAATTCTATTCGAACAATCGAATTTAATCTTACTGAAAATTTTGAGAGGATCGTATTGCTAGTAAATTTTGAAAAGATTATTAAAAACAGCTGACATTTTGCAAGAGCCTTCAAAACCATATTGTACATCCAAGTTAAGAGTTCCTACATTTGGATTCGTTCGGATTTATATCCTCAGGAATATAGGGAGAATATTATATTATTTTTTTCCTAGGGTTACGCAGCCTTGGCCAAGTTCAGTACCTACATGGCTTTACATTTGAACAAGCATGCCATATCTGTTGTGCTCTTCCAATTCCCCTGAGAGCAATAGTAAGTTCTATTTGATCTCCATATCAAAATTTAGCGAAATATTTACTTCAATTTTTAAACCCTTTAGCAGGAAAGAAATAAAGTTTTTTTGAAGAACAGCAAACACTCTCTTGAAAAACTACAAAATTCAAATTTGAACCAAAATTACATTATAGTAAGTTTTGACGTTGTTAGTTTGTTCCCCAATATTCCTGTTGATAATTCGCTTCAAATAGTTCGGACGAAATTAGAGAAAATTGGTTCAAGTCTTGTGGAGAGGAGCTTTTTGACGCTCTTTTTCAAACAGACAAATTATATCTTGAATTGGAATTGGTTTCTCAGAGTTGGAAATTATATCAATGGATTCCTATGATAGAACTGCATCATGAAAGAAATTAAATTCAAAAAAAGTGTCGCTTACAAAAAATGCTTAAAATATTATCATTTAAAAAAAAGCAATCTGCAATGCTTTAATGCCTCAAAAATTTTCATTAAATTTATTTATCAAGATTAAATGAGCAATCTGCAATGATTCAACCTCGTGGAATGGGTTGTTGCAACTTACACTCGCTGCATAGTTTTCACAACTCGAAATACCTAAGGAAAATATCATTGAAATGTATAGAGCAAGGCTAGAGACAATCATAACAGATTGTCCATTTATTCCTGATATTTGAGTAGGTAGAAGCTGACGAACAAATTATTTTAATAGTTCAAAATATATCAATAAAATACTATCCTCTTTTCATAATTTAAAATTTAATAGTTCATGCCACTTACACATTCTTTTCTGTATTATGGACCTTAACTCAAGAAAAAATGTTTAATACACAAATGTAGATCCATATTTCAGCATTTTTTTGCTAGCAACATTATGAAAATACTTAATATAGGAACATATCTCACAACTTAAAGGTAATATTAACCTCAGTGGTCAACGAACAGTAATGATGATTCCATTATGTTCTTCTTTCCTATTGCCTTCATAAACTACATCATTAAAATGATCCAATTCTAAATCTTCTGAAACATCATCCCCAATATTTATACATAAATTATTCAATATGTAATCAGTCATATCATTATGATTTTCGGTTTCAAAACAGTCTAGTATATATTCACAAATTCAAGAATCGGATACTCGTTTTCCAACAGAAAATATTGTCAAACTACGAATTGACAAGTCTCTAATAGCTAGATAAGATGACATTTATGAACAGTGAATACAGACAGATTCTGTGTTCACATTCTGTGAATACATAGAACTACGATGTATTATTGAAATTTTGAAAAATCATATCTCCGAAAGTATTTGCTTGTTAGAGTTTAAAATGATGTCGGTGGATTCTTATGATGAAACTGCATCTTAAATTAAATTATTTTGAAATTTGTAATGTAAAAAAAATTGTCTTTTTCGTTGCTCCGAAACCATCCGACCGATTCTACCCAATAACGAACTAAACCCAGATATTTATCCCCTAAACCGACTCTGAAAATGTCAAGTGCCTAGCTCAGTCCGTTCTAGAGTAATCGTGTTAACGAAGGGCTGGCCGGACCGGCTGTACAGAATCGATTTTGAGCACGGATTCTTGATCAGTGAGTCGAACCAAATCGTTCAAGACCAATTTCATAAAAAAATTCGAAAATTACAGACATTTGGGCAAATTGATAAGCACTCTGTTCCGAGGAATACGAGCGCCAAAAATGATGACTCTGTGATTAAAGATTCAAAATTTAAGGCTAATGATACTATGGAAATGCTTGATATAAGTTCGAATATCATCTATTTCCAACTAGGAGATGTTTTTTATCGACAAAATTTTTGGAATGGCAATGGGTTCGCCTGTATCACCTGTTATCAGCTTTCTTTTCTAGATGTTTCGAAAATTAAGTATTCGAACCATTTCAAAACGAGTGCCTTCATGAAGCAGACACCAACCATCTACTTAGTGTTAAAAGAGGTGTTATTAAAACACTTCACGATAGAGCTAACCTAATTTGTTCTACTATTGAAATTCGAGGGAATCCACATTGAAGAAATATATCCCCATCAATATTTTTAAATTACAGCAAATTTTGTAAATAATAGTTACGAATCACCACACTCATGGGGAGATAGGGTTTTTTGCTGAGGTTTTTCCCTAAGCTCTTGTATCATACGTCGAATTGTATGGTACCCCGTTACACCAACCTCTGCTAATGGATTAAATCAAAAAATTTCTTGAAGAAATGGATATCCGGGGCAATTCATAAATACATCAATCATTAAGTTAAATAAAAGAGCTTCTAATAAAATAAAAATTACTCAAGTACAACAGAATGATCAACAAAAAGAACAACACAATATGTTGAATGTGATCCCATATGTTCGTGAAAAAATCAGAAGAATCGGTTCTAAGTTCATTATAAGAACCATCTCCAAGAGTTGAGTGCTTCTGACAAATATCTTGTGTTCCATACGCAGAAGCAATTCACAAAATGATACATTTTTGTTTTATAGATATCTTTCAGAGTTTTGGGGAGAAAACACAGAAATAAACCATTTAAAATATTCAATATCTCGCAAACTTAAATGACTTTTTGACATGGCATGTTCTAGGGAACAGCATGCTATCATTTTGCCAAAATGTCTGTAATTTTCGAATTTTCCAATAATAATCGACCGTTTTCATACATATCAGCGACCCCTATAATGGACTGTTTTTGGCGCTCTAGTTCCTCGGAACTGAGTGCTTATCAATTTGCCCAAATGTCTGTAATTTTCGAATTTTTCGATGAAAATGGTCTTAAACGATTTGGTTCAACTCACTGATCAAGAATCCGTGGTGGAAATTCACTCTGTCCGGCCGTCCGGCCGGTCCGGCCGGCTGGCCTAAGGCACGATAACTCTCGAACGAAATGAGCTAGAAAAATGGTATTTTCAGAGTAGGTTTGGGGGATAAATATCTCGGCTAAGTTCGTTACTGGGCAAAATCGGACAGAAGGTTTCGGAGTAATAAAAAAAAAATTTTTTGTTTACAAAACAAATTCCAAATTAAATTTTTTTTAATAAGCAGTTTTATCATAAGAATCCATTCATATCATTTTTAACTCTAACAAGCTAATACTTTCAAGATAGGATTCTTCAAAATTTCAATGTTAATCGTATTTCACAGATTGATATAATTATTCTATGTATGAATTGTCATAATGTCAACTTATGACATTATCTAATCAATCGAAGAATTATGAGAATAAAGTGCATTCCGAAATGTGAGCGAAGTGAGAAAAATCTCAGTTGTTTGCTCCGAAATTAGTTTTTCTCAGTAAAGTCTTACATTTCGGAACAGAACATGAAGTAAGAGATCTGAGAGTAGTGAGACTGCTTTTCATCCATAGACGAATGCTCAGTTCTCTCAATTTATGACGGGACTGACAGAAGGGAATATTGTAACTTCAAAAATATTGGGGTTGAAATATTCGTATTTTAGCGATGCAACGGGGACCTCACCCGAAAATGTTTGAAAATATTACGTAAATATTGAAAGCATAATTCTGTAGTTCGAGAGAGGAGAAATTTTGGTGAACGTAGATCAGGTAATTTTTGATCGATTACAAGGTAATTTTTTATTATTACTTATCTTCTTTCATACATGTTTTATGGATTACCTACTATTTGTAGATACTTTAAACCTGTTTTGGGCAATTGTCATACGAAACTTGTTTTTTTGGCGCTCTAGTTCCTCGGAACAGAGTGCTTATCAATTTGCCCAAGCGTCTGTAATTTTGGAATTTTTGGCTGAAAATGGTCTCAAACGATTTGGTTCGACTCATTGATCAAGAATCCGAGTGCGAAATCGATTCTGTCCGGCCGGCCGACCAGCCGTAGGCACGATAACTCTCGAACGAAAAGAGTTAGCGGATTGAAAATTGCAAGGTGGTTTTGGAGCGTAAATATCTCGGTCAAGTTCGTTAATGGGCGAAATCCATCAAGGGGTTTCGGAGTTATGGCCGATTTTAGTAAAATTATTTTTTATGAATATTTCCGAAACCGATCACTCGATCTATCTGAAATTTAGCATTAAATTGTAGAATCATGACCTCTATACGCATGTGAAGTTTTATATCGACCAGATTACCGCAAAGTGTCAAAAAAAAAATTTGAAAATGTAGTGCAGTTCTCATTCTCATGATTGCTCATTTAATCTTGATAAATAAACTATTATTTGAATTGAATTTCCTTTATGATGCAGTTCTATCATATGAATACATTGATATAATTCCCAACTCTGAGAAACCAATACCAGATATATTTGTCTGTTTGAACTAGAGCGCCAGAAAGCTCCTGTCCACAGGGCTTAAACCCATTTTTATACGAACATTATATCGCTAAACATGCAGTTACGTATGTAATTTTTTTTAGTTCGCAGAGAGTTTCAAGGGGTGGACCAATATTGTTACAATAAGTAAACCAGCTTCTTGGCAACCAAAATATTTCCTCACCCTGAATAGTGCCAACGTTACTGCCTCCGCTCATGGGTGAATATTTCAAGATTGATAGGGGACAGTTCGAACACGAAGGACCAATTTGAGTGGATAGTGCGATAAGCGTCCAGCGTGAATTATTAAAGAAGATTCCTTGTCCTTACTAATTTGCGTCGTTCTCCTTTTAACCGGTGGCGGGGCGATTGTTTCGAAATGTGTTTATCTGTAGGTATTAGAAAGGTAGAAATATTTGAGATGGGTCACTGATATGGTCCGTAGGAATGCCTTTTCCTAGGTTCCATTTTACAGTGGCGGCAGCTTCAGAAAAAAAGAGAAGTGGGACTTGGATAATTGACGGGATAATGAAAACAGTATAGATAGATGACGTCATTGCTCGAGTGAAAAAAATATATGTTGAAAAATACTATGAATCTACAGTGTTTCTTTACATTTCCACTGTATCCATGTTAAAGTATAAATTGTTTAAGTATCACTGGAGCTTTTAGTCATTCAATTAACAACTTCTCAAAAATATTATATATTATATCTAAGATATCAGATTTGAGACTTCTGAACACTGCAAAAGTAACTTCACCCTTGTCCACTACAAATTTTGTCGTCTGACCAACGTTTCGGAAACGATGTTTCTATCTTCAAAACATGCTATCAATATCTACATTCAAGTATGGGTTGACATTATACCTTTAGTCATAGAACGAATAGTGAGAATAATGAGTTCTTAATAGGGGTTAGATCATCATTGAGTAAAATATCTGTTCTCTTATACATTTCGATCCCCTCAAATGTTCTCAAGTACAATTTATTAGATATTTCAACAATTTAACGGAATTTGATGAAATTGAGTGGCCAGATTTATCGATGTTGTTGTTACGAATGTGTCCCATATCGTCGGCGACACCACAAAACCAAAACACTGCAAAAACCAATATTTTCAGAAGGCACTAAAAACTTCATAATTTTGGATTGATGAATTAGTTTAAATTCAAAATAGTTACAAACCACTTGATTTTGATTATCTCAGGGTCTGTTTACTCTTTGAAAAGAATTTGCACACCTGTCCTTACAAATACAATTAAATAATTACTGCCGAAATCTCATTTTTGAATTTTTATCAGTTACTTGGTTTTGCGGTGTCACCGACGATATGCTCTTTGTACCGTGTGATAATGTTTCTGGTTATTTGTCCGACGTAGCACTTGTTACAATTAATTTCATATACCTACCTATACCAGATTTTTACATGTCCAGAGTTCTATCGAATTTATTTCCCAGAAGTTGTAAAATTTTCGTGCTAGTTATGAAAGCCAGTTTTATATCAACCTTCTCAAAAATATTCTGGAGTTTGTTGTTTGTTTCCGGATGGAACGTGAAAGGTTGGAAACCTTTTTCCGTTTTTATTTCTTTCGTTAGGGTTATGTTACTGAAGAGATTTTTAACTTTATCTTTGTTGATATTTTTCTGATCTTGTTGATGACTATTGATACCCGTTTCTTTCAGCAATTTGGAAAATCAATTTTCTCTATTTCAGTATCGTAATGAGTCCATTCCAGCACTGAAAACAGTGCTGGAATGAACTCATTCCCGCATTGTTTCTAGTTATATTTTCCGTTTTGTGGTAATCAGCACTGACATTCGATCCTATCAAATTTCAACACACGTCAATTGTCAATATAATATAATCTGGATGTAGTGAAATAGTTGTTTAGAAGAAAAGTGTTATTTTCATTAAAAAATAAGGTACTAGATATTTCCTTTTTGCTAATTTTGAATCATTCCTGTTATTAGGAAACTGTTTTAAATCTGATCTCCACGCCATACGTACGATTCAAATTCCGTAATCTGTCAACTTTCGTAACAGTCACACCAACTGCCAAGATACAATACAAAAGTCTCTAGGATGTATAGTCTGAATTTTTCATTGAATTTCAATAGTATCTTACAAAACTTGACTGAAATAGAGAAAATATCGTCTAATACTCGTTGCAGAAGGCTATTCCAACACTTATGCCTTCGAAAACTCGCTCCTTCGTCGCTCGTTTTCGAATTTCGCATTCGTGTTTGAGTGGGAGCCCATTCTGCAACTTGTTTTAGAATACACTATTCTTTCTTTAAGTTTACATTGCTTAGCGGAAAATAAGATAACCGATTGACGAAGAAATGTAAGCTGACTGTTTTATGTTACCAGGCAGCAACTGAATCAGATGAAATATAAATACCAGAATTGGTAGGTGTTTTAAAAATGTGAAAACTGATTGAGTGCGAGTTATCTCTAGATAATTTCATAACTAAAAGTGGCAAGTAGCCGTCGTTTTCCATTTCGAAGGTGAACTTAAGTTCAACATTCGATAGAACTCCAGACATGTTGAAATCGGGTATATATAAAATTAAATGTTTAGATTGCAACAAGTGCTACATCGTTCAAACAACCAGAAGCATTCTCACAAGGTATAAAGAGCATACGGAACAACAACATCGGTATATCTGTTGTTTCAAATCACGTTTTATCAAAAGGGCACTCAATTTCAGCAAAATGCCTCAAATTTTTGAAAAATTCCAATAAATTGTATTTAGGAACACTTGAGGGGATCGAAATGAATAAGAGAAAATATATTTTACTCTACGATGATCTAATCCCTATAAACAACTCATTATTCTCACTAATATATATGACTAAGGGTATAAAGTCAACTCATACTCGAGTGTAGATATTGATAGCATGCTTTAGTAACGCTTCGTCTTTGAAGATGGTAACATCGTTTCCAAAACATATGTCAGACGACAAAATTTGAAGTGGGCAAGAGTGTAGTTACTTTTGTAGTGTTCATAATCAGTCCGCAGTGAACAAAAACTGGAATATCGAGAATTCTGAACAAATATTGTTCTATGAGCATGGGTAAATCTGTCCTATGGATTTACCCATGCTCTTAGAACAATATTTGTTCAGAATTCTCGATATTCTTGTTCAACTCAATGTTCCTTCTGTAACTGAACTATAAAATATTTTTGACAACGTCTCGAGTTAAATACGGTATGGTATAAATTCAATCTGTGTTAGAAATGATGCAAGCCCACCCTATCCGCAAGACTCAATATCAAGGGGCTGCAGCCCAGGGGCGCAAGCCTTTTAGTGGCGGCATTTCATTCATGGGTGTTCTTCATAAATATTTTTTATTCAGAATAATTCCTCGGAAAACTGCAGAATTTAACTAGATGACGTATCTACAAATGATGGGGCAGTGTTACCAATCCTTTAATACTTTTCAATTAGATATTAGATTGACAAATTTATTTGTTGGCTTACTCATAGCTACTAGGTACAGATATGTTACAACTACTCTGTGGTGACTAGTGGTTACAGTGTCGAGGAAAGTATGAAATAATTTATAAATAAATAAATTTCAAAAATTTTATACATTCATATTTATCAATTATGTGCTATTCTTCACATAATATATATTTTAAGGGGGGTTCCAAAGAAATTAGTATTATTTCAGGGGTTTTTGACTTTAGCTATAGGGATAAATATTTCTTTTGGAGAGTTGGTAACCTTGTATTTTGTATATTCAAAAGCGACGAGCGACCTCCCTTCTTTTGGAAATTGGGAAGATATCGCGATTTCTTTTTTTGCGTATATTTTAGAAGTTAGTCCCTACAGTAGGTATAGTTGTTACCCAATCCTAAAAAAATCCTATAAAAAATGTTTACAATAGAAATGAAATTCCGAATCATTCAAATTTTACAAAAATTAAAGAATAACATTTTCCGGTTCTGAACCACTTCAAACGATCACACAAAAAAATAGGGGAAAGTACTGTGGACAGGAGCTTTGGCGCTCTCGTTCAAACTTTGACAAATCATATCTTCGAAAGTATTTGTTTCTCAGAGATGGGAATGTTATCAATGGATTATTGATAGAACTCCATCAAAAAAGAATTAAATTCAAATATCTCTGACAGTATTGAGTTGGGAATGATATCAATGGATTCTTATGATAGAACTGCATCATAAATGTAATTGCAGAGACATAGGAGGAAATATTATTTGTAGCCATACCTCAATGAATCTGCTAGATACCGTCCGAATACTGAAATATTGTAAATTTCTTGTGAATAGTCCTTCTTTCCTTTTCCCCTTTTCAGGTTTTTCATTATTTTTCCTGCAGAATTTCATCATATCACAAGAAATACTCAAATCCCAATAATAAATGAACGACTCCCACCAATTACTTGAAGTATCGATATACCTAAGAAAAAACTGTAAATATAGCTAATAATAATAATAAGTAGGAACTATAAATGTAGAAAACTTAATATAAGTGTGACATATTTCATTGAATGTATCTAAATGGGAGCAATAAACGTTTTTCATTTAATTTGATTGAATACTGAAGCCAAGCAGCGTCGTGCGCGGTTATAACTTGGATGGGTGATAGCTTGGGAACAGCGCGTGCTGTAATCTTTTTTCAATTTGGCTTCTGCTAGTGAGTTCTAGAGAATTTTCGTAATTAAATTCAAAACGTAGGTCTATGTCTTACCTCATGTTGGATTTACATACATGAGCAAATTATAATTAGAGTATTCTATGAAATCATAGAATTAAGAACAATTATTGAAATTATGAAAAATCATTTTTCCGAAAGAATTTGTATGTTAGAGTGGAGAATTATATCAATGGATTCGTATGATGCAACTGCATAAAAAAAATGAATTTAAAATTTCTAGTTTTAGTTTTTATTTTAAATCCGGCTGATTTGGCCCAATAACGAACTTATTCGAGATATTTATCTCCCAAACCTACTTTGGAAATTGAAAACGTCTAGCTCATTCCGTTCGAGACTTATCGTGTTAACGGCCGGACGGCCGGACAGAATCGAGTAAAACAGATTCTTGATCAGTGAGTCGAACCAAAACCTTTAAGACCATTTTCAAGAGTTTGGAAATTACAGACATTTGGTCAAATTGATAAGCACTCTGTTCCGAGGAACAAGAGCGCCAAAAATATGTACTATGAAAATACGTCTGAAAATGCTGAATTTGACGCCAAAAGCGAATTCCGCAAAAGTGCATATTACTCAATTATTGATAAAGTTCTTCTTGAATTGCAGAACCGAAAAAAATGCATTCAAACAGATTCATTAAACATTTGGATTCCTTGCCAATTCGAAGAATTTACGTTGTCATCAACCAATATATATCTTCTTTTCAATTTATATCTGTGTGATATTCCTGCTACTTCGTCTGAGAAATTCATCTACGCTGATGACATTGCCCTTGCAATTCGTCATTCTGATTTCCAAAGTATAGAAAAAAATCTATCTGCAGATTTAGATATTCTGAAAAAGTACCTATTTCAGTGGCGTTTGTGTCCGAATCCGAATAAAACTGAGGTTTCTTGCTTTCATTTGAACAATCACCAAAAATATAGAACATTGAGTGTGTCTTTCGGTGATTCTTTCTTGAGGCATAATTTTTATCCTAAATATCTAGGAGTGAAACTAGATTCATCTTTGAATTTCAAAGCTCATTTGGATGATTTGCGTCTGAAGTTGAAAACGAGAAATAATATTCTGCAGAAATTAGCTGGTACTTCATGGGGTGCTGAGGCAGCTACTCTTCGAACGGCTGCCTTAAGGTAGCATTCGGATCTCGGAAGTCGCGACCAGGCAGCCGCGACCGACAGCCGCGACCCATTACCACTGCTGTGCAGCGCTGCCACGAGCTTTCGGATATCAGCGACCGCGGCCTGGGCAGCGATTCCGACCCGAATGCTCCGTGCAGTAGTCAAGCAGAATTTAATGTGAACAGTTGTGCGTTTCCAAACTGAACTATGTCTGAAAACTTGAATAAACGAAAACGGGAACTCTTGTTGCGATTGATAGAGGATGAAGAAGAGGATGATGAAGTAATGTTGCTCTTGCTTTCATATGAGAAGAGGAATAAAATCGATTCAACTCCATCGAAATTTTTCCAACTGCTGCGAAACTTTTTCCAACTCCTTCGAAATTTTTCCAACTTTTCCAACTGCTTCGAAATTTTTTCCAACTTCTTCGAAATTTTGTCCAACTCCTTCGACATTTTTCCAACTGCTTTGAAATTTTTCCAACTGCGTTGAAAATTTGCCAACTCCGTTCAACATTGGGGGTTCATCTCCCCCCTCCCCTTAAGCCCGTGCCTGTACATCCAGAATTGATGAAGGTAGCTACAACATCCTCATAAACCTCCACTTCAATTTAAACGAAGAGAAATTCAGGAAGTACTGCAGACTTAATAAACACAAATTGAATTCGTACTTAGTTAGACAATGTTGTCCTTATAGGCTGTGAGTCTGGAATTGTAAAGCGGCGGATTTTTAGCTATTAATTCGACTAAAAACTCGTCATTTTCATCGGTGAACAATGCCATTTTGACTATCGTAAAGAGCGAGCAGCGCGACCATACTGCTCCCGAAGCGGTTTGGCGGCGATGCTGTGGTCGCGTGCAGGACACGCCCCCCAGCAGCGCTGCTGAGTCGCTTGCATCAGACAGCGTTGCACGCAAATCCCTTCAGAGCGGTGTGCCGCGACTGCGGACGCGGCTGCCGCGTCGAGACTGCTGGGTCGCAACTGCCGAGATCCGAATGCTACCTTAAGCCTTGGTTTTTTCTGCCGCTGAATATTGTTGCCCCGTCTGGTTTAATAGTGCTCATACTCAAAAAATTGATGCACAGTTGAATTCATCTATGCGAATCATCACTGGAACTATTAGATCTACACCTATTCATTGGTTGCCAGTTCTTTCAAACATTGTCCCGCCCCACATTCGCAGGCAGACTGCTGTTTCAAATTCTTGGAATAAATTTCATTCTTTTCCGAATTCATTTCCGATTATCTCCTACATTCCAGACAATAAGATTCCCAGATTGAAGTCACGAAACCCTTTATGATCCAACTGTTTTCTTAATTCGAATAAAAGTGACAAGGAAGTTTGGCGGTCTGAATGGATTTCTTGCAATTTATTCAACAAAGATTCAATTTCTGATCCTTCAAATAGAGTTCCGGGGTTTGATCTTCCAAGGAGAATATGGTCTATTCTGAATCTTCTAAGAACCGGTCATGGTCGTTGCAACAGCATGCTTTTCAGGTGGAACTCAGTTGAGAGCCCTAGTTGTGAATGCGGGGAAGCAGAGGAAACCATAGATCATTTAGTTAATAATTGTCGCATATATAGATTCAAAGATGGTTTTAGGGCTATTCATAATGTTTCTGAATCTTTTGTAGAATGGGTAGCGAGTTTTAAATCTATTTAATAAAATATAGGATATTCCATTTTTAATTTGTTCGTTTTCTCCCTTTGCCTTTTCCTTTTCCAGATTGGTTTTCGGGTACCTTGGAGAAACTTCTCTGCTTGTTGAAGGAAGAAGCGATAATGAAGAAAAAGATGCCCTTCAATATTTAATATTTCAGCATATTTTGTTAACAATTTCAATTTTCATAAATCACAACACTAACGGGGAGATAGGGTTTTTTTGCTGAGGTTTTTTCCCTAAGCTCGAGTATCATATATCAAATTATATGGTACCCCGTTACACTAACCTCTGCTAACACTTTTTTCATACACATGCTTTATTGTTAGATGAAAAATTAATTGTAATGCTCAAGTTCAAAAGAATATATATATATATATATATATATATAGATCAGATCAAATTGAAACTTAGTAGCTATATAGTTGTAAAATACTGATACAAAGAAGTTTACGAAATTTTGTGAGAATCACTAGAAAATTTAAAAATAATTATTAAAAAATATTATTCATGTCAAGATAACCTGAGAACGTAAAGAGATAGCAACTTGAAATTTTCAGGGTAGGTTGTGCATCTGAATGCAACATTTGAGTTTATTAATAGTCGTAATCGGTCCAACGGTTTTGGAGTTCTACCCATCTGCAATTTGAATGTCATTTCTATAATAACTCGAAAAATACGACTCTGACCTGTTTCAAACATGATAGTTTTAGAATACCTACGCAAAATTTCGTGAGGATCGCATTACTACAACATTTTTAAAAAATCATTGAAAGTCATTGATATAAAAACTAAAACCTAACTCTACTGCCAGGTTCCAAGTTTGAACACGGTCGGATCTATATTGTTGGAGATTCGAGCAGCCTTGGGGAGTTCAGTAGCTGGATGGATGACCGTTGCCTCGATAACTTTCGAGCATCCGAATGGAAGAGTTAAGTTCTTTGTTGGGCATAATCGGTCATACGGTTTTGGAGTTATACCCATCTGGAATATTATTTTCTCGATACCTCAAAAAATACAGACCCGAATGAATTGAAACTTGGTATCTAGGTGTAGAATATCGGCAGAGACGTGTGTAAAATTTTGTGAGGACCACACCTCTATAGAAATTTTTTAAAAATCACGTAAAAATATTATGTATCTCACAATAACTTGAGAATGGAAAGGGATAGCGACTTGCAATTTACAGGGTAGGTTGCATCCGAATGCTACATTTAAGTTGGTTATTTGTAGTTATACCCATCTGAAATTTCGTTGTTATTTCCCCTATTAATCAAAATATACAATTCTGATCCAATTAAAACTCGGTGATTACTTGTAGAATGCCGGCCCACTAATTTTCGCAGAATTACGTGCATGGATATCGTATCCTGGAGTCAGAATTAAAAGTTCTGTGATCATAGATGATTATCTCGTTACTGAAGTCTGTCGTTAATATAGTAAGAAATGTATTCATATATTATAAAAGCTGAGAAAATGTTATACAGGGTGAGTCTTTGTTCACTGCATTAATTTTAACCAAAGATTCCTCTCATCAAATGAAACACTTTTTTCATTTACCATTTTTCCAGATTCGGCTCAGGTAAAAAGTTACGAGCGTTTAAATATTTCACAATGTGCTAATACACTCCCGCATATAAATTATCTATGACATTGTTGGCGGACGAGAATAAGGCATGGTAACGTGGTTTACAGCTTGATTCGGGATTTCAACGCTCAGGGACGGATCCATAAAAGTAGTGAAATTTCTTGAGTTTTCCATTTTAAAACATTCAATGAAGAAAATCTCGAAAACGGTGCGTTTAAGGAGAAATGATGAAGAATAATATAATGTTCTAAAACGATGGAATATTCTTGAAATGACTCAAGAAAAACTTTATAAGCTTTCTTTATGCTAATTTCGTTTAGTTTTATGAATCCACAAGTCCATAACTAGAAAACCAGTAGAAGTAGAAAATAACTCATATTTGGAAAATATGTATCATAGTTATAGGAAACTTTACGCCAACATTCATTTTATTCGAAAAATGATGTCAAAGCTACAAAATTAAAACTGATTTTTTTTCAAAATTTCAACAGCCTGTATCTTTTTACCTGAGCTGAATTTGGAAAAATGTTAAATGAAAAAAGTGTTCCATTTGATGAGAGGAATCTTTGGTTAAAATTAATGCAGTGGTCAAAGACTCACCCTGTATATCGATTCTTAATTCGATTATGAGTGTACAGTAGAGGTGAGTAGACAATAGAACATGCGCTCAAAAGCTCCTGTCTTCATGTCAGTACTTGTTTTTTGAATTCCACTTTTCCATTACTTTAAATGATACCTATCTATTTTCCCTAGTTCGAACTTTTGCTATGACTCTGTTGAGACAGCATTCAAAAATTCCAAAAAGTTAGTTTATGTAACTTCTAATAGCTCTGGGTTGATCTGGATAAATCTTAATCAACGAAAAAATCTCAATGATTAGTCCCACGTCCAAAAATGTGTTTTATCTCACTTTGAACCTCAATGGATGAGTCTATTGATGTTGATAAAACGATAAGTTTCGATTCCGTGGAATCTTTTGTATCTCCAATTGGGGCGGTCCTAATCGGATTAATGATGGCCAGATAACCATCAAAGGATCCTCGAGCCATGCCACCGACACCCTAATAGAAGTAATGGCTTCATCATATTCTCATGATTTTAATGCCAGATTTAGTAATGCAGTCGCTTCACTGTGTCAGGCAGCTTGAATGAGGGTTAATTACATTCGCGTAACTCTTATAGAGCGTGCCAAAAAAGTAACGTAACTCGTGAATAATTCTTGTACGAAGAATTATGAAGGAAAATCCTCGCATCCGACGATTTTTAATTTAAAAAAAAAATGTATCCTGTGCTTTTTTGAATTTTATATTTCTCACCCTCTACGGCTTGCACCCTACTACTTCATCTTTTCAAATGGGAATATATGGATTCTGATACATCAAATGAAAGGTAATTTGATTACCTACTCAACGATGTGGCTTAAAGGAGAATTGGTTGTGCCGTTTTTTTATTAAATCAAATTAAAAAATTATTGAAAGGTTTTTTTTTGGGTTTTCTCTCCCAAACTCTGAAAAATATCTAAAAAATAAAAATCGATTATTTTGTAATTTGCTTCTGACAAATATCCTGTGTTTCTTACGCAGAAGCAAATTACAAAATAATTAATTTTTATTTTATAGATATTTTTCAGAGTTTGGGAGAGAAAACCCAAAAAAAAAACCTTTCAATAATGAGTATACCTCCCACAGTATCCTTTAATGATTACTCAAATTAAAAAAAATGGTTCAAGCACTGACGTGAAGTCAGGAGCTTTAGCGCGTATGTTCTATTGTCCACTCTCCTGTATTGGACACCCTTAATCGAATTTACCATGGTAAAATATTGTTGTCCATTCTCCTGTATGAACACAGATCATATAATAAAGCTTAGATAGAATAATTATAGCATTCTTTGAAAACAAAGTACGTACGATTCATTATTGAAATTTACAAAAATCATATCTCCGAAAGTATTAGCTTGTTGGAGTTGAAAATGATATTGATGGATTTTAATGGTTAAACTGCATCTTAAATAAAAATTACAGACATTTGGGCAAATCGATAAGCACTCAGTTCCGAGGAACTAGAGTGCCAAAAAGTATAATTCCCTTTCCGGGATTTGAGCCCGCCTTCTATCGTTCCGAAACCGAAAACCAGATTGACTAGTCGAAACGGCTATCGGGCTCCTCGTACGATCTTGTCGATCTCCGGTATTAGAATAAAACGTCGGTACTTACCTGGGATATATATTATTCTTAATTTTCACTTTTCGACATAAAATCGCCACATGGGGGTTTATTTGACGGTTTTTTACCCTTGTCTCTCTAAGTCGATTTTGACGTTTCTCGAACCAACTATTAGCAAGGAATTTGACAATGTCATGTCTCAGGAAAATAAGTTGACATTATGACAATTCATACATAGAATAATTATATAATTCTCTGAAAACGTAGAAATACGATTTTTTATTGAAATTTTGAAAAATCATATCTCCGAAAGTATTATCTTCTTAGAGTTAAAAATGTTATCATTGGGTTTTTATGGAAAAACTGCTTATTGAAAAAATTTAAATTTGGAATTTGTTATGTAAAAAAAATTTTTTTTTTGTTACTCCGAAACCATCTGTCCGATTTTGCTCAATAATGAACTCAGCCGAGATATTTATCTGCCAAACCTACTCTGAAAATTTCAACTCTCTAGCTCATTCCGTTCGAGAGTTATCGTGCCTACGTCCGGCCGGCTCAGTTCCGAGGAACTAGAGCGCCAAAAAGAATACGATAAATTGGTTTTGAAATTAAAAACCGACGGTTGCGAGAATTTTCCGTAATAATTCTTCGTGCAAGAATTTTTGACGAGTAACGTTACTTTTTTGGCATGCTGTATTTTGAATGTTACTGCTCTAGCTAGTGTACAAAGCACCAAATAAAACCAAAAATTTATAATTAATTCATCAAAATCTATTCTGTTGCCTTCGCTTGCAAGACAGCTATATTAGCGCTAGACCCAAACTTCCAAAAATTGTATTGTGCTGTCCTATTAAACATTTTATATAATTTTAGTCGTTTGTTTGTTATTGTGTATAGATCAAGACCTTTACTAACGTATGTATTTACATTATGTATTCTTGTACAAATAAAGATGCTTGATTGATAAACCTTAATAGATGAGTCTATTGATGTTGATGAAACGATGAGTTAAGATTGTGTTCAATCTGTTGTACCTCCAATTTGGGCGCTCCTAATCGGATTAACGATGGTCAGATAGTGATCAAAGGATCTTCGAGCCACGCCACAGACAGCCTATGAAGTAATGGCTTCATCATGTTCTCTTGATTTCCATGCTAGGTTTAACTATGCAGTCGTTGTATCATGCAGCTGGAGTAAGGGTTGTTTTCATGCATGTAATAACAGGGTCTTTTTAAATGATTGTAACATCGTAGTAGGTTCTGAAACTATCTCATTTTGTCGCTTCATATGCGTGCTGGTCACATTTGCAATTCCGGCCACTGAATTTATTATCTACGCATAACCTCACTTTCTCCTCTGTTTACATTGGCAATGATAAACGATGGATTCTAAAATGATTCTCACTAGGAGATAACATTCCTCCCGTCCAGTTGGGTCCAGAAATTTGTATTATAAAAAATAAATTGATTTAATAGTTGATATAGTTTTCATTAAGTTTGTAGAAAGTGAAATTTTGAAATAAATGAATTTTTGGATTGAGGTTTTTATTGCACGTGATTTTGGGTGCATAATGTCAGAGCCTAACTCTTTCTCTGGGCTTACAACAGACCTTGTGATGGCCAGAGTAGAGTATTTTGATTGAAAAAATGATGATTGATAAATGAGACTCTTACTCCGTTTTAAGGAGTTTTCTTTCAGAAAATATCAAGCTTTTGGAAGAGAGAGTGAATTATTCATTAGTTGGGATTTTTTTTTTTATTATTGATAAGGGGTTACGTTGCACCGCGACCTTGAGATCTATTGTGCCCCCCATCAGAGCTGTTCTCACCATTACGCCATCTACAATTAGTTGGGATTCTCTTCTCCTAAGTCATTTTCAAAGGATATCTTATTAGCTATTTAACATATATGAATAATCTATTCCCTTGTGTTTGAATGGAAAAATTTTTGAAATCCTAATTAGAATTATTGAGATGTAAGTAACTGAATGCATACTTTTGAACTAATTTTAATGTTCGAATGCAGGTAATAGATGAAAACGAAAGGACAGAATACATTGAACAACTGTAAGATGACTCTCAGTTTGGGACTTTGGCCATTTATGAGAATTCTAAGAAAGAATTTACATCAAATGTTCAATATATGCTTCATTATGTTCAAGTCGTTTATAGATTCTTTTTCGTTTGTTGTCTGAAGTTTCTAGAATCTGAACATCAGGATATTTCGCCAGATATTCATTTAAACAGGCCAGAGTTAATCCTTTCACCATTGATTAATGTACCATTGGGGTAATAGTGTATCACAATAAATGTTTCTTGTTCTAAATCATAAGTCATTGCAGATTTAAATAATTTAGAAACTGAATTTTCAAGAATTTTAAAAATAATCTTAAGAACCAGGATAATTCGTTCAAGAAAATTTATTTGTCTTACGCCTTTGTCTTTGCTTGCGATTCAGCTAGGTCTCCATCCAATTTTCCATATATTATCTAAACTTCTCGGCCAAAAATGCATTCTGGTACCTATCTCATGTCGAACCTTAGTAGATGAGTCTATCGATTTTGATGAAATGATAAGTTTCGATTGTATAGAATTTGGTGTATCTCCAATTAGGACGGTCCTAATCGTATTGATGGTAATGGCCAGATAGTGATCAGGAGATTTTGAAGCTATCCGACCAATTTCCCATAAACTTTTGAGATCTTATTCTCTTGGCTTACATGCCGGGTTTACTAATGCAGTCAGTGGTTGAGAGTACATAATCTTGGTAACAAAGATTAGGCGGATTCTATGGTTTGTGTCTTGAAGATAGTGACATTTAATTTTGTGGTCAGCCTCAAACTTGTATTGAACCACTATGACGTATAAATTAGGAATAAATTAGATCTGACT
Organism: Halyzia sedecimguttata; assembly: GCA_937662695.2. Lineage (NCBI taxonomy): Eukaryota > Metazoa > Arthropoda > Insecta > Coleoptera > Coccinellidae > Halyzia > Halyzia sedecimguttata. Next base: position 63,073,347 of record OW569415.2, on the reverse strand, counting down.
CGATTTGTTTGAGTACTTGACACATAGTATCGAAAAAATTTGTACCCTTACAAAATAACGATGGTACAGCAACTCCTACCAATAGATATTCCACGTCGCCAAGAGTACTGCTATTTGTTTCTAAATAATCTTAACGTTGACAGATTATTGGACTTAACTTATTTTAGTGAAGCGGCTTGGATTCACTTATCGGGTTATGTGAATTCTCAAAACTACAGAACTTGGACCTATGAGAATCCCCACAGTTTTATTGAAACTAAATTACATTCGCGAAAAGTTGGTGTGTGGTTAGCAGCTTCTTGTCGTAGAATATATGACCCAGTTTTATTTAATGATACATTTATGGTGAGAGGTACAAAAGAATAATGCTAGAGCCAATTTTCATAAGCCAATTAGATGCAGAAGAAATAGAGTCTGCAGCTATCTGCAGGAGTTTTATGACAACCGTATAATAAGTCGAGGACACCAGCCTTCCTTTCCAACACGCTGTCCAGACTTGACTTCCCTGGACTTTAGCATCTTTACATATCTGAAAGATGAGGTTTTCAAAAGTCAATACGATAATATTGAGGATCTCCAATCATCAATAGCAATGTGCTGCCCACAAATGTTAAAAAATATATTAGACAACAAACGAAAAACATTTTATAAATGCTTTGAGAATAACGGAGCACATTTTGAAGATTTGATGTGAAATCATTGTTAGAATTCTCACAAAGTCCTAAACTAGGAGTTATCTTACAGTTATTCAATGTATTCTGTCCATTTGTATTGATTTATTACCTGCATTCGAACATTAAAATTAGTTCAACAGTATGCATTCAGTCAGTTATCAGCAATTACTTTTTAAAATTCTAAATATATAGGATTTTAAAAATTAATCCATCCTAACACAAGAGAACAGATTATTCATATATGTTCAATAGCTAATATGATATCTCTTGAAAATGGTTTAGGAGAATAAAATCGCAAGTAAACAATAGTCACTATCGATTCTATCATCATCATATTTTCCTAAAGAATGATCCTTGAAAAAGAGTGAGATTCCAGTATCATTTATAATTCTTTCAATCAAATTACCCTACTCTAGTCATCACAAGGTCTGTTATAAAACCCAAGGGAGTTAGGCTCAAGAATTATGCTATGTATCGAAAATCAGGTGTAACAAGAACATAAATCCAAAAATTAATTTATTTGAAAATTTCACTTTCTGCAAACTTAATGCAAACTATATCAATTATTAAATCAATTCATTTTGTATAATAAAACTTGGGACGGGAGGAAAAGTAATCTTTCAGTGACAATGATTTTGCAACTCATCATTGTAAACAAAGGAGAAAGTGAGGTTATGCGTGAATTATGAATTCCACAGAATTAGGGTATAATCTGTGGCTGCAATTGCAAAACTGTTCAGCATGCATATCAAGCAGCAAAGTGAGAGGGTTTCAGAACTAACTACGATGTTGAAATCATTTATAAAGACCCTGTACGATTATACAGGGTGTCCGGGAAAATGTGGGAAATCTCTCAGATTCAGATAAAACATATAAAAATAAGATGACAAGTTCCCATTATTTATTTTCCTAGCGGCCCTCCCTAGGGAGATACGGCCTACTTAATGACGCCACTGGAAATCCATTTTACCGGAATGAATTTTAATCTACTTAATATAATTTAATGAAAATTTGATATGATCAACTATCAACTGTAGTAAGGACCTCTTAAAATACTGCCTTAAATTTAAATGAGCTTATTTACTTTACTAGGGGCGGATTAGGTTGTATATTTTAATGCTTATATTTGTAACACCCTGTATGCTGTATGCAAATTTGGATACCTGGAACATTAAGGTAAAGAAAAGGTAGTCTTGTTTATTGTCGATAAAATGAACCGTTTTCAAGGTATCCAAATTTGTTTTTCCTGGAAATAGAAAAGAATCGAAATCATTCGGGAGATAAAAGAAACGAAATATGATTTTATAGCATATTCATGAGCCAAACATGACATTTATAAAACTAGCGTAGGCTAATGAATATTGAGATAAAATCATATATATTTTCTTCTATCTCCCGAATGATTTCGATTCTTTTCCATTTCCTGGAAAAACAAATTTGAATACCTTGAAAACTATTCATCTTATTGACAATGAACAAGAATAAGGTATTCTTATTCTTCTTTAGCTTAATATTCAAGGTATCCAAATTTGTTTTTTAACTCATTACCATACTGGGTGTTAAAAATGTAATGAATTATAATGAACAACTTAATCCACCCCTGGAAAAATAAACAAGCTAGTTCAAATTTAAGAGCAGTATTTCAGGAGGTCCTTACTATTGTTTATCATATCAAATTTTCATTAAATTATATATCGTAGCTTAAAATTTATTCCAGTAGAATGGATTTACAGTGGCGTCATTTAGGAGGCTGCATCTCCCTAGGGAGGGCCGCTAGGAAAAAAAATAATGGGAACTTGTCATCTTATTTTTTTTTTTTATCTGAACCAAGAGTTTTCCCACATTTTCCCGGACACCCAGTATGTGTGTATAGAGTATTTAACTCTAAAATCCTATAGCACTAATCGAACCCCCCTCACTTATACAGAAATGAGGCAAAAATGCGACCACGTTGATAACAAGCACGCGGGCGAAGCCATTTTCCATTTAGTCGTTTGATTCAGGTTCGCATCTGTATTTATAACCTCGGAATGTTGGTTTTAGACCCGCCGTCTACTGCACGCTACTCCAGCAGAACTTACGACGCCGTTGCCGAGGAGCTGCGCGTCCTTCACATTGATTAGATCATTCCAATGGAGATTTGCAAATCCAACGAGTTATGCAGAACTGTTGACTCCAGGTGTTCCAAGATATTTTGACGATGAACATCGCTCGTGATTTATTAACATTCCTCCACTGTATTTTAATTTTTAACGTATGTACAATTTGCTTATAGTAGTAGTGTGCAATCGAGTCACGTCACGACAAATATAATTCATCCTTTCAGTACCATACAGGTTAGCCGCTTGTTGTTGTGAATATATTTCAAGACTAGCTGTTGGGAAAATCATGATTGAAATTTGATATCCTTCTGTGCCGTTGTAATAAAGATTTTAAACAACAAATTACGCGAGGAAGGTTGAATCTTCATTATTCGTGTCGTGACACGTGATACTTTCCTGGAAATTATGATTCAAGCATTTAATTGAGTGGTTCTGGGAATAATTATTGAAATGCAAAACACTGATTTGGGGTTTTTGCGTGCTATTATTTTGGCCAAATGTCTGAAATTTTCGGATTTTGAGACGAGAACTTGTTGATTAAGAACCCGTAGTCAAATTCGATTGTGTCCAGGCCCGGACTATCAAGGTCCGCTGGTCCGTCACTGCCGAGGGAGCCTTCAAAAATTGATATACCATACTTAATTGGGCATTTTAAACCTATAAATGATACATTCTGACTTTGTGATCCAGACTCATCCGCTAAATTCATAAGATTATAAAGTGCTTATGAAGTTATCTTATTTCAACTGGTTTCACATTGGCCGAAATAACCACTTCGAGCATAGGTCCTGAAGGTCCCCTTCGAAGAATCCTCCAGTCGGAGACCCTGAGTACTTCGTTTTGTTCCCCGTTAATCCTAGGATTCTCTCATTTGAGAGATCCTGGCTACTTGGAAGATAGCCAATCAGAATCTCAGGATGAGATAATTCTGCTTCCTTCACGATCCTCCGATCGACCTCATTTTCAGCTCTTACTGGATGCTCACTCACGCATGTAGTTACTGGAACGAACCCTTCATCTCAGCCTATAGTCCCAGGGCGAATATATCTTCCTGAACTGCTCTCTCGTTAGCCTCAATCCGGTCCATTCCAAAGAGCACCTCTGGATAAGATTCACAATTAGCCATTAAGACGATCATTATTCAAATTTGTTCTTATGTTGTGTTACTGCCCGGACGGTGGTCTGCTCATAGCCTTAACCCCTAACTGTTGATACTCAAATTATTATTATTTATTTATTAGAACGGGGTCTCGAGCTCGAGGATTGGTCCAGCCCTTGAGAACTGCAACCGATAAGATCGTTTTATTCTATTACCCTACTTATTCAATCTTAAGGACTTCGTCAATGATGTTGACATACCTGATGACGTCTTTAGAAGCCTTGGGTATCACGTAGTGAGGTCACCCGTATGTGAAACTCTAATGCTGGCCAGCTCTGTGCATTTGCAAACTATGTGTTCAGCAGTTTACTTGACCAATCCACAGAGTCTGCATGTTCCGTCTGCTGACTTTCCTATGCGGTACAATTGGTATTTGTACCGACAGTTCTCTGTCATCAGTCCCAACATTACCTGAAGCTCAGCTGGTGGATGCTGCAGGAGCTTTCTGGTACAGGATGATGAGAAGTCCACGAATCTTTCTGCCTGTGGAAGTCCTGGAGTATTTCTCTAAAGAGCTGTTGTTGTTGTGGACTTTTTCAAGCCTACAGAAGGGTTCTGATTCAGCAGGTATTACATGGAGGCCTTTTAACAAGTTTATCGGCCTTCTCATCTCCTTCAATATCACAGTGCCCTGGCCCCATAGAAGGCATTCCCAGGACAGTAGGGTACCTTGGATGGGTGATTCCAGGTCTCTCAGTTTGACCTGTCTGTCCTTTATAATAAAGATGGGCGCACCCTTGAGGTTCCTTTCTAGTCACTCTTGAGCACAAATGTAGACAGCTAGTGCCTCTGGCGGTAAGATAGTGAGCCCATGTCCCAGGGCACAGAGCTCCTCGGTTTCTGACCATATACTCCAATACCTACACCGTTATCTAATTTTGATCCGCCCGTAAACCAAATGGATGTCCAGTCGATTGAAGAGGTCCACCGCACTCGGACGGTCTCTTACGGTTGTCATTAAATCGAGTGTGGTTGGCATTACATCTGAGGGCTTTGTCAAGCATTGAACAGTTGAAATAAACAAGATTATAATTCTCATGAACCAAATTGAGAAACATTTTAGATATCAACGTAAAAATATAAGAAAGATAACATCGCAAAACCAAATAAACATTTTTCATATACAACCTGATAAACATTTTTCATGTACAGGAAAACAACAGAGAACCTATTCTGGTGGTTGTATTTGTGTTTACCTATCTCTATTATCACAGCACCAAATGTAACATTTGCGGCAGCTTTTGGAAGACCAATTTGTTTTTCACATTGTAGACACAAATAAGATGTCAAATGATTGTGGCTTTCACTTCAAGCATTTATTTATTTATTTAGTTATCGTATGACTGCACATGATATAAACATTATGTGGGGTCGAAACGTGAAGTATGCAGTTCTCTGGTAGTTCTTATGGTTGGTCCTCTGGATCGTAGTCTGTTTCTGCATGATTTATCCATAACTTGTTGAAGTTGAGGTTGCTATTTATATGCGCCAGGCATCATGTACATTAGCTGGGAGATCAAAAGATGCAAATCCATATTAACTCACTTAAGAAAATTATATACAATTTACGCTTATTTATTTAATATTGTCACTCCATCAGACTACATCATAATAAATTCTTAACAAGTAATGATCTCCCTGTCCTCAAGATCGATGAATCAATGTCCAGGGTCTTTCTGTTCTTCTTCTCCTTCCTTCTTTTTCTTCCTTCTTCTTTTTGTTCCATACAAAAAATAGCCTGAGAGAACTCATTGAGATTAATAAATCAAAGAATTATAAAGAGAATAAATACGGTGTTCAGTACCTAAATTGCGGTAGTTGTGATAAATTATATATACAGGGTGATTCCAAATTAGACGTGGAGGAGGTTTAAGTATGAGTCACTTGCTGGTGCCATATATTTATTGATAACCGAAAATCAACAGTTTCCGAGATAATTGAGTTCTGGTGATGTTTGAAAGATTTCTCACCTTAGCTCATTTTTTGTCAATTTTTCCTACGTTAACCGAATTTGATTATAATTTTGAGTTATATTTATCAGAAAAGGATATAAAAAAGCGAAATTATGCTGTATAAGATGTTGAAAAATAATAAGTATGATTAGAAATGTGGTATATGAATGAAATAAAAATTCATTTCTTATATCAATTTGCCTGCAACTTTCGAATTCCACAATTTAAGTATGCCAAAACTATTTTGAAAAATTTGCCAAATTCCTTCTTTATTCTCTAGTTATTTCATTAGAATCCATTCCCTAGTTTCGTTTCAGTAGATTTTTTTGAAGCAATTTTTTGAATGTACGGCATAAAAAATAACTAATGTGTTAACAAAAGACAGCGAATGTAAATTTCAGGCCGATAGTAACAACTGAAGAAATTATAAAGAGATCACGTGCTTTCATATAAGGAATGGTGGAGGTCATTTAGAACATATTTTATCAATACCGTGTTTAATGATATTTCGAATTTATTTCCTTATTTTTCTTTCTTTCAGCATGGTTTTGCTTTTTTCACACATGTCATATCTTTTTCTGAAAAAATAATCCTAAATTGTTATCAAATTTGGAAAAAATTGACGAAAAATTAACTAAGGTGAGAAATCTTTGATAAATCATAAGAACTTAAATATCTCAGAAACTGTTGATTTTCGGTTATCAATAAATATATGTAGCTCGAACGATAGTAAATGATCCATAGTAACATCTCCTCCAAGGTTCATGACTAATTTGGAATCATCCTGTATTGGTAAAACCATATAGAAATCAGAAGAGACTCAGAAGGGCATAATTTTGACCCTGATTTCAAAATTCTACACAATTTGAATAAAGGTGCGCAACGCAATTATTGGGAAATGGTTATATTAAATAGAGGACAACATACGGGTAATTTAGTTAATGAACAATTAGATCAGAATGTTTCTCCGTTCCCCAATCTATTTAAATAGAGAAAAAATTTATAGAAGCGGTAGGAATGAATTATACTTAAATGTTCAAAAAGTACTAGCAGTATAAGATTAGTTCAACTTCTACCATATCTACTTAGAAGGAAAATATTGTGAACAGAAACATTCTTTAACAATCGAAAACACTTCTGACAACCTCTATTTTGTCAGCAATATATCGGGATATAAAGGTAAGTAAACAAAACTTTCTTTGATCCATAAGATATTGTGAAAATAAAATTTTAAATTAATCTCCGACACCAATGAGCGGATATTCCTCATTCTCGAAATCAACCAGTGCTTATCGACATAAAGCGTTTTTCCTTTTATCGAAAATTATAATGTTAACGAATAGAGGAACAGAATAAAATGTAAGTTAGGATTCCTAATGAAAAATTCAACTGGTTCGTGACCATTCTCGGCTCAAAATTGCGCCATATTTTTTTTCTTGTAACATTTTCGGTATTTTTGATAGAAAATCTTATAGACGATACATTTGCATATAAAATAAACAATTTAATGTTCGGTAGATTTGAATTCACAGTTTTCGATTCAAGGAATTCACTTCAACAGCCTGTATTTCGAAGACAGAGCCTTTGAGGATATACATTTTCGTCCTATTTTGTGACGTAGAATATACGATTACATTTTTTTAAATTAATTTGGGCACACTCAGTATAGCTTTCATGGATTACGATTTAAAAAGTCATATAATTCGATTAAGTAGTTTATTATCAGAAGAATTATGTCATACAAACATTATTTTTCCATTATGCTAAAATATGGCTTGAAATTTACATTGAAATTGAGAAATTATGAACACTTCTCGAGCAAATATTCAGATTTTATGTCATTGTCCTATTTTTTTACTTTGGAGAAAAATAAAACACCTTGCTTATTGGCAATGATAATGATCACTAATAATTTATTATTGTTTGTTCTTCATGCATAGTTTCACATTCGTAATACAACTAAAATATTTTTATAATACTATATGTAAGCTTGAATAGTTAATTTTGCACGTGTTCAGGTGGCTTGAAGTGACCCAACCAAATCATAAATAGAATGGTAGTTATTTCCAAATTCTCGATTAAGGGAGGTACTTCATCATCACGGGTTGACAAATAGCAGATGTTCCTTCGTCACTGAGGTGATTTATTTCTTGACTATGGATTGTTACATCTTGTTCGTGTAATTGCAGGAATTTCAGAGAAAGTTTCAGCTGCCCAATACAGAAATATATCCAGGTGATTCTCTAGATGGGAAAAAAGATAAGCACCAAAATTAAGAGTGTATTATAGGGGTAACATGTAACGGGGTTTTCATTAGGGACACAACAATTTTGTATCTGAATACAAACACACCCTGTCAATGTCAAAGAGTCCGTCAAAGTTTTGACTTTGAATTTTTACGCGCTTGTTCTAGGGAGCAGCATTCAGTCATTTCGCCCAAATGTCTGTATTTTTGAAATTTTTTGCTGAAAATGGTCACAAACGATTAGATTCGTCTCACTGATGAAGAATTCGAGGTCATATTCGAGTCTATCTGGTCAGCCGTTGCCACTATAACTTTCGAGTGGAAAGAGATACCGACTTGAAATTTTCAGCGTATCTGATGGCGACGGCTAATTTCGTTAATGGGCATAATTGGCCAAAGTGTTTCGGAGATGAAATTTTGTTTTCCCAATAACTCAAACAATACGGACCCGGTCAAATTGAAACTTAGTAACTAGTAACTATTTGTAGTGTGCTGACCAAAAAACACTTATGCGAAATTCTGTTAGAAAAAAATTATTAAAAAATATTCTATATCTCATAAATTATTCGTCCGATATCGCTGAAATTTTTCAAGAGCCTTCAAAACCTAATTTTACAGCCATGTTCTAAATTTGAACAGGATCAGATCTACAGTGTGTAAATAAAGTAGGGAACAAAATTCAGTACTGCTTTATTGAATGTTTTCAAACCATACGGTTGGACAGGTCAATTTTAGTAAACTAGTAAATTTCACAGGGAGTTGGACAGAATAAAACCAATCAATTATGATTTTGCCGACGTTTCGGAACCATTCGTTCCTTTTTCAAGGCTGAAACAAAATTTATTATTACGATCAAAAGTACTGGACACAAAAACATTCGTACCTCATCAAATAAAATTACAGTAATACTTAATAATTACTGTAATTTTATTTGATGAGGTACGAATGTCTTTGTGTCCAGTACTTTTGATCGTAATAATAAATTTTGTTTCAGCCTTGAAAAAGGAACGAATGGTTCCGAAACGTCGGCAAAATCATAATTGATTGGTTTTATTCTGTCCAACTCCCTGTGAAATTTACTAGTTTAGTTGAACATGGACGAGAACACTAGAGAGTCAATTTTAGTTTTTAATTAACCCCCTTATGACATAAAAATTTTACTTATGACGTCATTCATTCTCACAGATGGATGTCATGAGTACCAATTTTTTAAAACATTATTCAGATAAGTTGCCTCGTCTAATAAACCAGCAAAAAAAATTGTGGTGGGAATTTAAAGAAAAATTATAACGTCACTCTGTAAAAATGAATGACGTCATAGGTAAAATTTGTATGTTATAAGGTGGTTAATTAAAAACTAAAATTAAACTATCCGAACGTTTTGCTTAAGAACACCCAATAACGCAGTTATGAATGTCGTTCCTGTATTGTATAAACATATTGTTGGGGATATTGAAAAAATATTGGAAGCCGAGTAGCCTTGGGCGACTTAAGTAGCTGGATGGGTAACCTTTGCCAGGATAATCACCTGGGTAATTAGCCATAGAATTCCAACGCACAAATTGTTGAGGAAATTCGTGAAGGCCCTATCAGCAGAAAATTTTGAAAAAATCATTAAAAAAAATCTGTACCTCAGAAACTAATCGTCTGATACCTCTGAAATTTAGCGAGAGCCTTTGCAAAATCTAATTTTACAGCCAACTTCTAAATCCGTATTCCAGAGCAAAAAGGTAACAAGTCCCAAAATTTTATTTTACAGGAGGGCGTAAAATATACTAATTGTATTTTACAAGGTACAAAACAAGTATAAATAAATATTATTTATACTTTCTGTAGGCTGTACAAATTAACTATTCATAGGTACTTGATTTGAATAGTATTCATTCACATGAATAATGTTACCTTTTTTACAGAAAAAATGGACTAAATATTTTTGGCTCTCAGAAAAATATCATGTCAGTGACTTAATATTTGTATATCGCTTTTTATAATTTTGGAGTTATATTTCTATATGCACAAATCAAATAATGATTCGTTATAGTGAAATTATGAGTAGCAGAATATATTTTCTTTAAATAAGAACCAAAAAAAATTGCTGTAAAGTAACTGAACTTATTTCTCATTAAATTACCAAAATTTTATTTGTATACCATTAATTTTATGATAATAGTTATATAACAATCGTCTGGATTTTCATTAATAATTGATGCCTTACGCACAAGGTTCTGAAATGAATTGGGAAATCATACTGGAATCCACTTTGGGCAATCTTTAAATATTTTTCTACTTATCTCATAAGGGAACCACTGATTCTTATGCAGGTTGATGATTTCTAACTATAAATCATCTAATAAAATGTAAAATTCGGAAATCTGGATCGAAATTTGTCTTAAGGATTAGTACTCCAGGTGATATGTTGCTAACCTGCATAAATGCGTTATGCGAGTTTAAAATGTTTTCTCTATTTTGCTAGGGTGATTCGAATAATTGTACATTTTATTGAATCCTTCAAATTCTGAAGTTGTCATTTCATACACAGTTTTTTATTTTGCTTAAAATCCTTGGCAACTATAACCAATTCCATCGGGTTTTACTTTGAAAATTGGGACATTCTTCCATAGTAAAAAAATAGGTTGTATTAGCGTTGCCTGAGGACCCAAGATATTTTCGCTGCTCTAAGCAGCAGTTCTCGAACTTTTTGGCGCTCTTGTTCCTCTGAACAATTATCAATTTGCCCAAATGTCTGTAATTTTCGAATGTTTTGATGAAAATGGTCTTAAACGATTTGGTTCAACTCACTGATCAAGAATCCGTGGTCCGCGGCCGGTCCAGCCGGCTGTAGGCACGATAACTCTCGAACGGAATGAGCTAGACAGTTGAAATTTTGGGAGATAAATATCTCGGCTAAGTTAGTTATTGGGCAAAATCGGACAGATGGTTTCGGAGTAACGAAAAACAATTTTTTTTTACATAACAAATTCGAAATTAAATTTTAATCAATATGCACTCTACCATAAGAATCCATTGATATCATTTTCAACTCTAACAAGCTAATACTTTCGGAGATATAATTTTTAAAAATTTCAATAATAAATCGTATTTCTATGCTTTCACAGAATGATATAATTATTCTATCTATGAATTGTTATAGTTTCAACTTATTTTCCTGAGACATGACATTGTCTAATTCATTTCAGCAATCGTAGAATTATGAGAATTATAATATGATATGATACTTTTTGTTGGTTGATATTTGCATGCCGATGGTCAATCCATATGATGATGGGAATGGTAATGGTAAGTTAATAATATTGAGTTCAGAATATCTCCAGTAAAAACAAAACTGGAACATTGGTGTATTATTGGAGTATTGGAGTGGATTCAAGGAAAGAATATATATTATCGTTCATCATAGAATTGAGGAATGAATATCTCGGATGAGTTCGTTGTTGGGTAGAATTCGTCTACTGGTTTTGGATTGATAATTTTTAGCACTCTTGTTGAATTTAAATTCTTCTATGATGTTTGAATTCAATTTCTGCTAAGATGAAGTTCTTTCATAAGAATCCATTGATATAATTCCCAACTCTTACCAATACCTTCGAAGATATGATTTGTCAAAGTTTGAACAAGAGCGCCAAAGCTCCTGTCCACAGGGCTTGAACCAATTTTTTTCTCCTTCATAGTTCGTTTAGTTTTCGAGGATTTATATTTTTTGACAGATATCCTCATTTGATGTGCACATTTCTTTGTCACATATTTTAGTTCCTTACATGTTTCTTCCCTTCCCTCTGTTTGTCTATTTCTAGGAACTTTTCTTTCTCTTCGTCCTGATAATCATTCATAGATGTCTATATTTATTTGAAATTCAGTTGTATTAACTTATAAATTAGTTATATTATAGGATATATCCAAAAAAGGAGGTAAGGTATTCACATCTCTACTTTCGTCAGTATGAAGTTCAGCACCTGAAAAACGAATTGAGAAATTAATACCTCAAACATGAATAACCTAATTCACATATCAGATCCTTCAAAGAATCTAAATAAAATTTCAACGTAGGTTGCGCATCCGAGTTCGACAGTTAAGTTCGTTAATGGGCAGAATCAACCAAACGGTACCCATCCGAAAAGTTGTTGTTATTTCCTCAATACAGAGGAAATACTAATCCGATACAATTTAAAATTGGAAATTGATTGTCGAATGCCAACGCACTAATTTTTTCTCGTGTTAAAGCTAAAAGGACGGATTGAAGTTTTATGTAGTATTCTAGTATTTCGTGAGGGTTTATGAGAAGTGAATAGACAATAGAACATGCGATTTTTTTCGAAATTGGTTGTTACTTTTTCCGAAATTGAACTTGAAAAGCAATATAAATTATGAGTTTAGGATACAACACGTTTCCGACAGATTCCATGCGCAGTGACGTCCAAATTGCCCGCTAAGCACCCATGAAGAAGCCACTAAGAATACATTTACGCCACTCCAATCCATTCACCCATCACCCAGGCCGCCGCATCGCATTACAGAATCACGATCCCCAGGTCATCTCATGAAGGAGGCGTCGTAACTTCTGCCGAATCCGCCGGAGACGCCGGGTCTGAACCCCCGCATTCCTCCAGCTAGACCCGAATCGCGCTCCGGGGCCCGTTCACATACTCGGGGGAAGTGCGGGGCACCATCTCCACGGACCGGTCAGCCCATCAGCCACCCAGGTGTGCACCGATGACTGGAGTTTGTTTTTCCTGTGTTTGTTAATGACGGCGTGATGAGTGTGTTGGCCGGCTCTTTGTTCCAAGATGATAAAGTGAGGGGGGCGCACATTCCACCGGCAGGCTTATCGGACTCCAGGGTGGCCCATGGCCTCTCCGCACTCGCCGTGGGCGGCCACGGCCTAATGGGACCTCTACAAATCAATCACTGGGCGAACGTTTTCAAATTCGTACTTGCATCACTTTCGGTTCCTAACTATATCGCTGGATTGTTTCTACGGCTCTGCCGGTCCCTTTGGCCGTTCCACGAAATCCACACCGGCCACTCGGGCCCGCTTTCGATCAACTCTTCTGCAGGGAGTCGAAAGGTTTCGTCTTACCTTGTTAGCAATAGCCGCCTTTGAAATATCGTCTTTTTTGATCATTATAGCCCGATGGTTCCATCTAAATGGATGACTCAATAAGGAAAGCTGTTAATGGCGGTGGTGTGGTCGCTCGGATACAATTAGGAGATGCTTCGATACAAATATCTATTCCGAGGTTTTTTCTTGCAGCCAACATGACCCATTTCTTCGTTCTACGTCTCAAATTGAAATACACCGGGTCGACCGAAGAGTTTGGATGTACGGAGAACATATAGAAGTAAGTGTGAGTGAATCTTGTTGTAGTTTGATGTGTTTTCCAGCTATACTCCATTCACATTTATGAAGTCTCCCGGTTGGCCATGAAATTTTGACACATTTCACAGTGTATATTTTGAAAATGTTAGGTTATGCTCGTTTTCTAGTCAGATAACTACGCAACGTTGTCCCCTCTACATAGAAGTCGTAGTAATTACGTATAAAATTACACAATGTGAATTTTATATTGGTTTCTCAGACTTGGGAATTATATCAATGTATTCTTATGATAGAACTGCATCATAAATTCAAATAATAGTTTATTTATCAATATTAAATGAGCAATCTCAGAATGAGAACTGCACCATGGAAGAAATCAAATTAAAATAGCTGAAATGAATTTGACTCTCTCTTATAGAACAGGATGACATGTACGAGGATGAACACAGATCATATAATAAAGTTTAGATAGAATAATGATAACATTCTGTGAATACATAGAAGTACGATTCATTATTGAAATTTCGAAAAATCATATCTCCGAAAGTATTAGCTTGTTGGAGTTTAAAACGAAATCAATGGATTTTTATGGTGAAACTGCATCTTAAATAAAAACTGAATTTGAAATTTGTTACTTAAAAAAAAATTTTTTTTTGTTACTCCGAAACCATCTGGCCTATATTGCCCAGTAACGAACTTAACCGAGATATTCATCTCCCTAACCTACTCTGAAAATTTCAACTGCATAGCTCATTCCGTTCGAGAGTTATTGTAAAAAAAATTTTTAATTTTCAAAAAATTTTTTTTTACACTTTGCGGTAACCTGGTCAATACAAATTTCACATACGTATGAAGGTCATGACTCTAACCTGGTCAATACAAAACTTCACATACGTATGAAGGTCATGACTCTACAATTTGATGCTAAATTTCAGATAGATCGAGTGATCGGTTTCGGAAATATTCATAAAAAATATTTTTACTAAAATTGGCCAAAGCTCCGATACCGCTCGATGGATTTTACCCATTAACGAACTTAACCGGGATATTTAAGCTCCAAACCCACCTTGCAAATTTCAGAATCGATTTCGACCTCGGATTCTTGATCAGTGAGTCGAACCAAATCGTTTGAGACCATTTTCAGCCAAAAATTCGAAAATTACAGACATTTCGGCAAATTGATAAGCACTCAGTTCCGAGGAACTAGAGCGCCAATAATGAAATTGAGAAGATATTAGTGAATTGCACACAGGCCCGCCGTAAGCGGGCGTGCAAAGCGTGCACCGCACACGGGCGCACGTCCAGGGGGGCGGCAAATCGAGCGACTCATCACGTAATGCAAGTCATTGTCATAATACCCATCCCACCTTATCTGTATCTGTATCTGTATCCGTATCTGTATCCGCCATTTTTTTTGGCGGATCTCGAACGGATCTGATTAAGTTTTATATGTTATTAGACTTTCGAAATTGTGAGTGAGGGTGAATATCTAGCAACGAAAACTATTCAAAATATGTTTTAATTTCAAAGAATACTTACTTATATTTTGCACATTTGAATTGTAAAAATCAAATAAATAAACAATCTTTCTACCTTCTCTGATAGTGATGAGAATATGACTACTTGGAAGTCTTCCTAATTAGATCAAAACTCAAAGCGATCTCGGATATTTTGAATAATAACAAAAATCAAATTCTCTAACTTAACAGCATTCAATCTCCATAGTAAGTTATCGTTATATGGACAAAATATCACACATAACTACAGCAACTCAAAAATATTATAAACCGTAATCGAAATTGAGCAATGGTAAATTAAACTTTACAAACAGAGATCGAATGCGTAAGAGAGTCTAGATCCGTATCCGTATTCGTATTCGCGGATCTAGAAACTGGTGTTCCGTATCCGTATCCGCATCCGCGGATTCATACATTCAATGATCCGGCACATCTCTAGTTGTAACTATGGAAATACACTGATCAACAATTGCTAGGGATCACTTATGAACTTCTCTTCATTTGTATTTTTTTCAAGTTATCTCGTGAATATCTGTACATTATATGTTCTCTAAGGAAAAATTAAGATGCTTTGAGTTGATTATATAAAATTTTTCCTCACTTCATCGGCTCTTGTTCACAAAATCGATTATTATCTGTAGGCTGTTACATGTGGAGTGAAAAGCAATGTGGTATTTGTTATTAAATCTGTTTTTTTCTCTCGTTCAAACACATAAGGTGACAATAATTGAAGAAATGAGAACAATATTAGCTTATCAGTCATGCCGAGAAGACGTTTGGCTCCTGTGCAACTGGACCAAATCATACGGTGGATACAGGAAGGTTTGTCCCAGCGAGAAGTGTCCCGGCGGTTGAATGTTTCGCAAAGTGTCGTGAGTCGGGCTTGGAATAGGTTCATCCAAAACGACTCAGTAGCTTATGTTCATGGGGGAGGTCGGCAGCGCAGTACAACAGCTGCCCAAGATCGTCTTTTGGTCCTCAATGCTAGGAGAAATCCCACTTACCCCGCGTCGCGGCTCAATAGATCACTGAGAGTTGCAACAGGAGTTCTAATTTCGAACCAGACTGTAAGACGACGACTATATGTTCGTGGTTTGAGAGCACGTAGGAGGGTACAACATCCCCGTTTGAATAGGGAACACCGGGTTCATCGACGGCAATGGGCTGAGGAGCACCGCAATTGGACAGTTGAAGATTGGAGCCGATGTTTATTTACGGATGAGTCTAGATTTCGTTTGGTCAACTCCGATGGACGTATTCTTGCTTGGAGGGAAAGAGGTCGAAGGTATGCAGAACAGTTTATGGTACCCACAACAGCTTTTGGCGGAGGTTCTATATGTGTATGGGGAGGCATTTGTTTGAACCAACGCACAGAGTTGGTTGTTCTGCAGAACACCACAATGACCAGCCAGAGATATCACGATATGATTATTGAACCCATAATTGTTCCGTTTGCGGCTGCCTTGGGCGAGAATTTCATTTTAATTGACGATAATGCCCGTCCACACCGTAGTCGTCTGGTTAATGAAGCGCTAGAAACTCATGCTATTGATAGGATGGACTGGCCAGCTCGCTCTCCAGACATGAATTGCATCGAACATGTCTGGTCTGAGATGTCTAGACAATTGTCAACCTTAGAACAACCGATCAATAACCTGGAGGACCTTTCTAACGCTTTACGGGATATTTGGACGAATTTGCCCCAAAATTTTATAAATCGTTTGATTGAAAGTATGCCTCGTAGGGTAGAATGCTTGAGACGAGCTCGTGGGGGGCCAACTAGGTACTAGCTTAACCGAAACTTCAGCCTTCTTGTGGTGTCATCATAAAATTTTTATGTTATTCAAACACAGAATTTTGAGTGTTCCTAATAAAGTCTTTTTTTCTCCCCAACTTTCCATTTTTTCATTCTTTTCTCAAGTGAACCATATTATCAACTGAAAATACTCTGATATCTGACTAAATTTATAATCTTGGAGCGAATAATTCAGAAATAAATTTAGAAAAAGTAAGTGATCCCTATCAATTGTTGAGCAGTGTATTTCCCGTATATAAACTGATTGGAAGACTCAGTTATGCTATTTTCATGTACGGAAATCAAGAATCAAGTGTTGAAATTTTAATGAAAAATAATGGATAAAGTAGTCCGTTACTTCGTGATAGTTCATTTGAAAAAAGAATAGAAGTACCTGAATAACCCGGCAGGAAATCTTCTAAACCTACGGACGTACCTATGCAATTCCATACTTGTCAAGATATAAGCCTACAGAAGACATTTAAATACCTTGTTGCATTAACTTGAAATACACCAGTTTCAAAATGTAGTAGTACTACGAAAGCCGAGCCACTGTTAAACCTTAATAAAATATAGTGATAGGATAGGAAACTAAGTAATTTCATTGGAGAGTTCAACATGTCCTAAGACAGAATGGAGTTTTCTTATTGCAGATTATTCGAAGATAATGATCTGTGATAATATCTTGTCTAAGAAGAATCATTATGTTCATTGTTTAGAGTAGAATTTGGCAACATATCAGAGAATTGTTTTGACATTTACGATATTTCAGAAGTTCCAACCTGCCTTTGTTTTAGTTACAAAAACGTGATAGACCTAAATCATGGCAAAGCGCTAGAAACTCCTTTAATAATCTGATTAAAACAAAAATAGTTCAAGCCTTGACGTCAAGTCAGGAGCTTTCGCGGGTAAGTTGTATTGTCGTATTGAGAATGGACAATAGAACATACTCGCAAAAGCACCTGACTTCACGTAAGCACTAACGTTTTTTTTCATAATTTTTTTAAATTTTTCTAGGAGTACGGTTCTCACAATATTTCACGCACGTGTTTGTGTCGATATTCTACAACTCGTTAGCAAGCTTCAATTTGATCGAGTCTATATTTTTTGAGTTATTGAGGTAATAATATCTCATCAGGTGGTTATAATTCCGAAACCGATGAACCGAATATTCCCCTAAAACGAACTTAACTCCCCTATTAGGATGTGAAACGTACCCTGAAAGTCCCGATCTCCTTTCGTTCGTTATCAAAGCAACGGTCACCCATCCAGCTACTGAACTCACACAAGCCTGCTCGGATCTCCAAAAATATAGATCCGATCGTGTTCAAACTTGTCAATAGAGTTAGGCTGAATGCTCTCCCAAAATTTCAGCGATGTCGGACGAATAGTTTCTGATATATAGAATGTGTTTCAATGATTTTTTTTTAATTTCTAGTGATACGATCCTCGCGTTGGCATTATACAACTGATAAGTTGTATTGTGGGAGTTATTGAGGAAATAACAATCAAATTTCAGATGGGTATAACTCCACAACTGTTTGGCCGATTATGCCCATAAACAAACTAATTGCCCCATTCAGATGCACAACCTAACCCGAAAGCTTCAAGTCGCTATCTCTTTCCGTTCTCATCGTGACATAAATAATATTTTTCAATATATTTTTTTAATTTTCGATTAGCCTGCTGTCCATTGCCACGATAACTTTTGAACGGACATAAATAGCAGACTTGCAATTTGCCGGGTAGGTTGCGCATTCTAATGCGACAGTTGAGTTCTTTAATGGGTCAAACGGTTTCGGAGTTATAACCATTTGAAATATTGTTTCATCAATAACTCAAAAAATACAGATCCGATCGAATTGAAACTCGGATATTAGTTGTAGAATGCCTACAGGTAAATTTTAGCAAAGTGTCATGAAAAAAAAATATCTTTAAAATAAATAAAACTATCTGTCAGATTCCGCTGAACTTACACACAAATCTTTCAAGCCACCGTTTTACGGTACCGGAACCGATGACAAGTTTGTTGCATTACAGTGGACCAGTACACTGTTATCGTTGTAATATTTCGACACCTCCAACAATATAGATCCGATAGAAAACTAGAACTTGGCTGTTAAATAAAGTTTTGAAGGCTTTCGAAAAATTTCAAGGATATCCGATATCCGGATAGTTTCTGGGATACAATATTTTTTTTATCTTTTCGAGTTGATTGGCAAACAAAATTTCTGATGGCTATGATTCCGAAATTAACCGGCACATTTCGACTCCAAACATAACTACCCTGCAAGTTCAAGGTGTCATCAGCAAAAAATATTGTAATACATTGTGAAATATATTTTGTTAAATCATTCGCAAAAAGCAAGAACAGCAGCGGCCAAAAACAGAGCCCTGAGGGACTCCCAGATCACTGTCATACTCGAGAGAGCACTGTCCCTCCAATCGAACGTACATCTTCCGATTGGACAAACTACGGACCCAGTCAAGAAACACCCCTCTGAATCCAATGTTGTATCCAAGATGAACCCATATTCGAGTGTGTCGAAGCCACATGGGACAGGTCAAAAAATATGCCCGCTACGTGAGTTCCATCATCCAAGGAAGAGAACGCGAATTCTAGAAACTCACAGCAAGCAGCTTGCGTCGACTTTCCATACCTAAGCCCGAGTTGATTATTAGAAAGCATAGAAAACTTGGATAAGTAGTTGTACATAGGAAAATATATAATTTTCCCGGCCATGTTAGATAGTTGACCAATCGGCAGAACGAATGGTATATCCTGAGACTTTTTTGTGAACGGGTATTACTCTCGCCAATCTAAGAGCTTGGTCCAGCTCTTGGGAACTACGACCGATTAGATCTTTTGTTCAATTACCCTACTTATTCAATCCTAAGGGCATTGTCGATTGTGTGGACATACCTGATGACCTCCATAGGAGCCTTGGCCAATCGTTGTGAGGACTTAGAAATGGCTCACCCATGTGTAAAATTCTTAGGCCGGCCAGCTTCGGACAGTTGCAAACTATATGTTCGGCTATTTCCTTTTCCGATCCACAGAGCCTGCATATTTCGTCTGCTGACTTTCCCATGCGGTACAAGTGGTATTTGTACCGGCAGTATCCTGTAAGCAGTTCCTCCATTAACTGAAGCTTAGCTAGTGGCAGCCTTCTGGTATAGGATGGAGAGAAATCCACGAATCTTTTCACCTATGCAAAACCGGGAATATTTCTCCAAAAACTGGTTCAGCAGGTGTTAACCTGGAGGGTTCTTCGACCTTCTCATTTCCTTCGATACCACAGAGCCCTGGCATCCATAGAAAAGCATTCCCAGGACAGTAGGGATCCTTGGATGGGGAAGCCAGGTCTCTCAGTGTCGTCAGGCTTTCTGTTATAATATAGATGTGGAACCTTCTGAGGTTCCTTTTCAGACACTCTTGAGCACGAATGAAGATAGCTAGTGTCTCTACCTTAAGATAGAGAGCTCATGTCCCAGGTGCATAGAAATCTCAGTTTCGGAAGACTTTTTGTCAAATCGATCAACGAGGGTCTCTTATGGCCGTTGCAAAGGTTGTTTCGAAATCAGATATGGTTGGCATTACATCTGAGGGTTTTACCAAGAAGTTTGAGTCCAGTTGGTCCAGTAACCTCATATGTCCCACCCAGTTACCAGGAAAGAGTTTTCCACTACAAGAACTTCTTATTGCACCCAGTAGGCTACATTCCCCTACATGTAAGTGCAAAGGAGGCAGATTAAATATGAGCTCAAGCGCCACTGTGGGAGCTGTGACACCAACACAGTCAAGCCGTTGTAGTTTCTGAACTGACTGTGCCTGTTGACTGTTGCCTCATCAGTTTTTAAATATTTTATATCTCCGCCTAAAAGACCACTAGGTAGTTGTAAATGCCCTGTATATAATAATGGGTATACTCTTCAGGAGGCATTATGGCAAATGATTTTGTATTCTTATCTCGCCCACTGAAATTGTTCAAAAATTTATAACGGGTGGCCCACCACAGACGCGGAGCTCGTTTTGAGGGATTAAATGAAGATAGTTTGAGAATATATTTTTTTGCTGTGTGTAGTGTGTTCAAAAGCACAATTTAGAATTATTTTCATATATACGGGGTGTTCTTAACCAAAGATATAGACCAAAGTTACATTTTTTTAAAGATAACACCCTGTATTTAACCTAGAAAATGGAAAGGCAAGCTCAAATTATGATCAGTTTCTTTACATCACTTTATACCTTAGAAGTACCATTTACGAGAAAATGGCGAAAAATTTAAAATATGGAGTTTTTAAAATAGCGATTAATGAAGAAACCAGTTAAGCCAGCGATACGGACAGTATTTTTTCGAGTAGACATATTGGCTGTTCCTATATAGAGAAATAAAACCTCTGGAATATACAGAGTGATCATAATCAATTTTCAAACATCAACTACGAATAATGGTCAAAAACTTTCTTATTTCAAATGGCACTATATCTCGTTGAACGTACAAATTAATTTCGTAACAATCGTCATAAGGTTTTCCTACTCCTAAACCTGATAATCCTCAGCAATTTTCGACCATTATTTGTAGTTGATTTTTGAGAATTAATTATGATCACTCTGTATATTCCAGAGTTACATTTTTTTTTCTGTATAGAAGTAGCTAATATTTATACTCGAAAAAATACTGACTGTATGGCTGGCGTAACTGGTTTCTTCATTAATTGCTATTTAAAAACACTCCATATTTTCAATTTTTCGCCATTTTCTCGTAAATGGTGCTTCTAAGGTATAAAGTGATCTGAAGAAACTGATCATAATTTGAGCTTGCCATTCCATTTTCGAGGTTAAATACAGGGTGTTACCTTTAAAAAAATGTAACTTTGGTCTATATCTTTGTTTTCGATGACCCTGTTTATATGAAAATAATTTTAAATTGTGCCCTACACATATCATAAAGAAATATTCTCAAAATATCTTCATTTACTCCCTCAAAACGAGCTCCGCGTCTGTGGTGGGCCACCTTGTATATTCATATATAGCCTGCAATTGAACGATTAATTCCAAATTTATGATTCCTCTTTCGGATTCGATCGAGTCAACATTTGAAATCATATTTATGATTAATTCTCTTTAATTTCAAGACGTGAGAACACTAGGAAGTTGAATCAGTTTTACAAATTCACAGTTTCACACGTTCGGTGAATACCTGATTTATTTGTTGAGAAAAACAGTAGTGAAACAACAAACAAGCAAATAGAACACCTGCCCCTTCCTTGAATGGGTCTTCTGAAAAGCCGATGAGAACACAACATTTCACACAATGAACTTTTAGGTGGAAAAATATTGAAAAACAATCTCATATATCATATGTTTACACATGCTGAACGATCTTCAGTGAATGTTTGAGCTTCTCTACTTAATGATAACAAACCAAACAGTCCTTCCTCATCATATATTTACTATACGAGAAAGGTTGATGCGTTTTAACACCTATTTTAATACTGTCAAACAAGGTACTAACGGCGATCTACTTTGCCTGTTTTATTCTTGTGTGGTATTTTGAAAAGTTGTCAGGATGACAATTGTATCAATCAGTTTGAAAATATGAGATATTGAGGTTATTCAGTGCTTAAATAATATATATTCTGTGAAATCAGAAAATAATTCACACCATCATGATATACTTGGGTATAATTGTAATACTCTCCCATAAAAAAATTCGACAAAAGCACTGACGAGAAGTCAGGAGCTTTTTTGCGCACGTTCTCTGGTCTATTTACGCTTCACACATCCTCACAAAATACTGAATAAAGTTGCGTGTTCCCCTGAACAGAGTGCCTATAAATTTGCCCGAATGTTTGAACTGATGAAAATTCGAGGACAAATTCAATTATGTCACGTTGCCACGATAACTTCCGAATGGAAAGATCGATATGCGCATCTGAAATATTTTTCCCTCAATAACTGAAAAAATTCAGATCCGATCGAATTGAAACTCGGAAATTAGTTTTAGAATACTGACGCGCAAATTTTTGGAAAATTTCGTGAGGATGGTATCACTAGAAAAAAAAATTCTTCAAAAATTTTATATGTCAGAAACTGTCTGTCAAATTCCGCTGAAATTCTGAAAAAACTTTCAAGCCGTCATTTTCAATCGACTACCAGATTTCAGCTTTGGTGTTTTCGATGACTCAACCACGGAACGGACTATTTGACAAATGATAAATATAAATTACAGACGTCAACATTAGTCATCTTTCTCGTGAAATAGTCTAATGAAATATCACTCGTGACTGAATTTATGTCCTAAGTCTGTCTTTTATTTCTTAACTCAATTGAGTTGATTAGAGAAAACACCACGAGTCCGAAGGACGAGTGGTATTAAAAACTTAGTTTTTAACTCAGTTTCGTTAATAAATAAGTCGACAAGTCTATCGACTTATTTATTAACGTATTATTAACTTATCGCTAAAATTCAATCACTTGTGATATCACTTCTAATAACAAAATTTCGAACTGGTATCTACTTCTGAAATGTAATTTTAAAATTCAGTTGAAGCCCAATGCTTTATCACGTGTTATCGTTAAAAAGACCGGCTTGAAGGCTCATTTGCAGTATTTCTGAATAGACAACCGTTCAGCGCGCAACAGTTCCTGACCTTACGTCAGTGCTTTTCTCGAATTTTTATTTACTTAGTATTCACTAGTAATCATTTTTCGAAAATTTTCACCCAGTGATTTGCGAGAACACAATAACTGTAAGGGAATGTTTTGAAAATTAACGTGAATAAGAATAAATTGTAAATCATGCAGAAAATGAATGTATTCGTTACTTGAAAATAAAAATTGGTTCAGGCCCTGTGGACAGGAGCTTTCTGGTGCTCTTGCTCAAACAGACAAATTATATCTCCGAAAGTATTGGTTTCTCAGAGTTGGGAATTATATCAATGGATTCTTATGACAGAACTTCATCTTAGCAGAAATTGAATTCAAACGTTATAGAATAATTGAAATTCAACAAGAGTGCCAAAAATTATCAATCCAAAACCAATAGACGAATTCTACCCAACAACGAACTCTTCCGTGATATTCATTCCTCAATTCTATGATGAATCATAATATATATTCTTTCCTCAAATCCACTCCAATACTCCAATACACCAATATTCCAGTTTTGTTTTTAGTGGAGATATTCTGAACTCAATATTATTAACTTACCATTACCATTTCCATAATCATATGGAATGACCATCGGCATGAAAATATCAACCAACAAAAAGTATGATATTATATTATAATTCTCATAATTCTACGATTGCTGAAATGAACAACGTCATGTCTCAGGAAAATAAGTTGACATTATAACAATTCATAGATAGAATAATTATATCATTCTGTGAAAACATAGAAATACGATTTATTGAAATTTTGAAGAATCATATCTCCGAAAGTATTAGCTCGTTAAAGTTAAAAATTATATCAATGGATTCTTATGGTAAAACTGCATATTGAAATAAAATTAATTTGGAATTTGTTATGTAAAAAAAAAAATTTTTTTTTGTTATTCCGAAGCCATCTGTCCGATTTTGCCCAATAACGAACTCAGCCGAGATATTTACATCCCAAACCTATTCTGAAAATTTCAACTGTCTAGCTCATTCCGGACAGAATGAATTTCGACCACGGATTCTTGATCAGTGAGTCAAACCAAATCATTTAGGACCATCGAAAAATTCGAAAATTACAGAGATTTGGGCAAATTGATAAGCACTCTGTTCCGAGGAACAAGAGCGCCAAAAAGATGTTAGTAGAGGATAGTGCAAAGGGATGCCATAGAATTCGTTGTATTATACTAGTGCTAAGGGGGGAAAACCTCAGTAAAAAAAAACTGTTTCACCGTCAGTATGGTAAAAATTAACATCAATATCTCCATTCCGTGAAACCACCCATATGTCAAGAACTGAGAATCATCAATTCAGTCAGAGCCTACACCGAGAGAAATATTAGGGTTAGTAATAATGATCGTTTATTTGGAAGAGTTTTATTTATCATAAATAAATTTTAGTGATTATTCAAAAATATTATTAATAATTAAAACAAATTGATTTTAACCTTACTTCTCAGGAATATTTCATTTATTTAGCGATAGTTATTAATAATCAAACATGGTTATTATTAGGAAATAAATGTAATACAGAAACCCTTATTTCTGTCAAACAAATATTTATTGAATTATGGTTTAAATATGGTTATTGGTGCGTTACTGCTTGCGTGATATAGGTGAGAAAACAGAACAGTTGAATTCCTGACATTTTTTTTAAATGGTTCTTTTTAAATTACATTCGAAGGTAAAGCATAATTTTCATAGCAAATTTTTCATTTAGATGGGCTTACTTACTGACTCCGATTCTCAAAATATTTCGCTCAATGATACTCCATGATAGAAATATTACGTAAATTCAATTTTTCTTTCAAAATATGAAGTTGGTCGCAAGAAAACTTCATATATATATATAAAAGAAACACATGTTGCCACAAATTTCGGTTACTGTTGATAAGAAATTCCTGATAATGGATTTCTATTTGCTGGAATTTTCGGTAAAATTTGCTTGTGAATTTGAATGTTATCAATGTGTATATTCGAAAAAAAAAATCCATTTCAGGCTATTCTTGAAAAGGTGGGTGGTGAAATTTCTCATTTAATAGGTATTTATAATTTCCAGAAAATAAGTTAAGTGCTATTATTCATTCATATTGAAACTTGAAAAAACCTGTGATAATTACCTAAATGTTTTTTTTTATTATTTTCCAGTAAATGCTCCACCCCTATAGTGATGATTCACTAGATGAGGCGACCAACTCTTTGCAATCCAACGACCTGGCTCCTGTTTTAATTATATAACATCAAGTTTATTGCGAAGATATATTTCATTCACTGAATAAAACATTCATTTACTGTGCATATATCTCTGTAGTTTAATAAAAAAACTATTTTTTATAATGATTTTTCCTTTATTTATATGAAATGTTCATTTCTGAAATAAATAAATGAATTCTAACATGAATATATCTTTATTTATTATGAAACTCTAGATATTGATTTGAAAAAACTTCTCATAAATAACATTTTTATATTATCATTGAATGGAAATCATCTATGAATAAAACGTATATTAATGAATAATATATATTAATTTTTCACTTGTAAGTATATATTTATTTTTAACACTCGAATAAACCCATTACTTAGCTCAAATAAATATTCATTACGACATATATGAATAAGGGGCCCATTTTATATGAATAAACATTATTATAATTATGTGAATAAACTGTTTTCCCAGTGTAGAATATTTATGCTAATTTCGATCGACGTCAAAGACAGAAATATCCTCCAGCCAGTGGACCCATTCCACACGGAATGCACGCGGAATACTAAAAACTCCGAATCAAATCCTTTCCCACCCCGGCTGGACCGCATAGGGACCAACCAACCATACAAGAATTCCATTCACAAAAAATTAATTCTCGCATCCGAAAACAGAGCAAATCCAACAGCAGATCATAGTCATTCGGACCCGACATACCCTGTATTTTATATCACTTCAAAGTATAGCTACCAGCAGAAATAACAATGCTATAAAACTCGATCAATTCAACAGTTATCATTACTTGGGACTTTTAATCTCACTGGTCCCTGAACGCAAAAAATGGTCCACCAAATTACAGAGCGTTCTCTCAAGTGCTTATTTATTTTTCCGTAAACTGCACCAAATTATATTTTGTAGAGCCGAGAAATGTCTCTAAGAGCCGTCATCAATCATTATTATGTTGTTAGTTGAGATGTCATGGGCTGCAAGGACTAGATCCTGGGACCAATTGCCCAAAATTTCCTCAATGGGCTACGGGGTCATTATTATCAGATAGTTATACAAGATGTTTGGTATCTTGCAACATCAGGTATAACCATATGTGAGCAAATATCTTGTGGGATGATACCGCTTTGAAACATGCAGAAATCCACGGCAATCTGCATTTTTTACCGACTTCAAAAAAATAGGTTCGCGAGAATGAAAAACATGATTAGTGGGTTGAAGAATTTATTCAAATCTTCACCATCAGGACCCCATATTACTATTTGACTGTTGAAACCCCCTCATCAATTCATCATGATATTATTTCGAGAATCATTGCTCAGATATATGAACATTAGACCGCAGACAAGCATCGTTTTGGTTTATCATTACCATTCTATTAATAGCATGTAGAAATAGTAATAAAATTTTGAATGGATATATCACGGGAATTTTTTTTTAAATATGCATCTATTGATATTTTTCAGTGATACAAAATACTAATTAATAAGGGGAGGTGAATTCATCATTAAATGATTCATTCTGGGCTCTCTCCCCCAAACTCTGAGAAAAATACAAATTTGTATTGTTTCGAAAATGCTTCTGCTTTCGGAACGCTGAATATTTGTCAGAAGCAATATTAAGAACAATGATGCCTAATAAACAGTGACGATTAAACAAGTTTTTATAATGTACGGAACTTAAATCAGACTCCTTCATCAGACACCGAGTGAAAATCTTCAGAATTATTTGCATGATAGTTTCATTTTTATTTCTTACAGTAAATTGGATATTTTCTAAGAAAAATTGTTATCTACCCATTTTTTACACCATCATTTAGGTAAGTTGCACCGTCTAAAAAGGCAGCAAAAAATTGAGGTGTTCATTCAAAAAAATTATTACGTCACTCTGTAAAAATGAATGACGTCATAAGTGAAATTTGTAAGCCAAAAGGTGGTTAATTAAAAACTAAAATTGACCTGTCCGGGCGTTTTGCTTGAAAACATTCAATAACGCAGTTATGAATTTTGTTCCTTGCTTTACACACACACCCCCAATCGATCCGTAGATCTTACGTGACTTTCCGTTCGAAATTTCAGTTTTTGGCGCTCTTGTTCCTCGGAACAGAGTGCTTAAGTTCGTTATTGGGCAAAATCAGCCTTATGGTTTCGGAGTAAAAAAAAAAAATTTACAATTCGAATTTGAAATTCAATTTTTGTTTAAGATGTAGTTTCACCAGAAAAGTCCATCGATATCATTTTTAACTATCTGTGTTCACTGTTCATGAATATCATCTTATCTAGTTTTTTTTTATAATTCGTACTTTGAGAATATTTTCGATAGTTATGAAAAGAGTATTGTATTTTATCAATATATTTTTTCGTATAATGAGATAAGTTTTCAAATAAAGAAAAACAAGAATATAAATACATATCTAATCTTTCAAAAAAATGAAATGAAATATCAAAATAATTTGTTCGTTAGCTTATACCTATTCAAATATCAAGAATACATGTGCAATCTGCTTTGATTGTCACCAGCCTACCTCTAGACATACCGATGATTCTTTCCTTGGGTATTTCGAGTTGTGAAAACTATGCAAAGAGTGTAAGTTGCAACAACCCATTCCACGAGGTTAAATCATTGCATATCGCTCATTTAATCTTGATAAATAGAATATTATTTGAATTTAATTTATTTTCTGATGTAGTTCTATCACAAGAATCCATGTTATCTGAGAAACCGATACTTTCTGAGATATGATTTGTCAAAGTTTGAACAAGAGCGCTAAAGCTCCTGTCCACAGGGCTTTCCCGCTTAATTTTAAACAAATGAAGGAAAAAATTCGCATAATACCATCCTATTTCACGGAATAATGGATACATAAATCATTCTGTATGAGATGGAGGTGTAACACCTGCAAATCTGTTGGTTAAATATTATTATCTTCTGGTTTTTCTTCGGAATATACCAAACATTTAATTAATTTCACAAAGCTCTTGCACGTGTTTAATTTGTAACCAGTATGGCCGTCTTACCCCGATAGGTTCTGCCATTGATAATCGCGTATTTCCGTACACGTTTTGATCATCGGTTCTGGGGTTCCGTGCGTACTAACAGCCCGCCGGTAAATATCTGCGGCCATCCAGCAGTTCTGTATTACGGAGCAGAACCATTAAATTATTAGCATGGACTTACACACAGTAACCACCGAATATTCCATTTTCATTATCTCAGAAACAAGACGTCATCTGTCATCCTTGCATTAATCGGAATTCAATGAAAACTTAAAAAGTTGGGTTATGTGAGCTTGAATTCAGGCGTTCTTAAATACAAGCCTCGAACGAGAAGTTTGGCAACAGTGTCAGAAAGTCCTAAGTCGCGAAACGAAATATTGCATCAAGAAGAATTTTCGTACGGATTTGATGTGTCTTAGTTCACTGTGTTAAACGAGTGAAATGAGATCATTTTATGTGTGTTATTTATTGAATCAGTGCATATTCTGTGAATAAGTGTGAAGGTATATTCATCTGGTTAGTAACAAAGTGTAAGTAGAATGACCATTTCCAAAATGGATATGTGTCAATTTTTGAATTTCCAATAGATATCTACTAATTTCGAAATGAAATAGGTCCCTTCTGTAACCCGCAAAAGCTGGACTTCCTAGTGAATTCAGTTGTTTGTTCAATTTAGTTATTCCAAGAGAATTATATTATCAGATGCCACGAATCAAACAAATCTTTTGAAAACGCGAGTTATGACGAAGAAGATGGTGAACAATTCGCCAACACCAAACATAAAGAAAGAAATAGATAGATAGAATCATTATATTTTAAATAGAAAATATTACACTAGGTGTAATAGGTAATAGGTAGTTTTTATTCTCATTAGTCTAAAGTAAATGAATTAATAGGCTTGCATTGTATTGTCATGATGACAAATTGAATTAAAACGTTAGGTTTTCCGGTTCATTTTTCAATCTTTTATGAAGTCGAAAGTGAAGCATATATCTATTGGAGATGCCCTACATTAGGATCCTGTAGCGGTCTTCGAACATCCGATGTTCTGAATAATCATCGCTTCATAATAATCTGGCTTTGAAGAAAACCCTCCTGGCCTTATGACCAATGACAATTAAAATATTGAATGGATTTCTGAGAGTGAATAACTTTGAAAATTGGTGGAGGTAATTCTTCTTCAAGAGATCCATGCGGCTACAGAGGAGTATATTTGTGGGAGGGGACTTTTGAAAGGTTCTGTATTATTTTTAATTCTTTCCTTTTTCACCTCTTGTCTTTTCATTTTTCAGGTGAATTTCGGGTATGTTACTGTTTGGAGACAGTTGTTTCGATGGACTTACATAATTGTTGGTACTTGCTGCCACCATAAATGCGCAGATTTACATAGAGGAAGTTATTGACAATATTATTATTATATTTATTATTCATATTTTTGGACGATAATGCGCCACCCCATCGTTTGAGAATGTATGATGAATGTATTCCACATTTGGCCCTGCCCTCTCGGTCGCCAGACCTCAATCCCATTGAACACGTTTGGGTCAGCTACAAAGAGCTTTGGATTCTCATCAACCACCTCCACACACACTTCAAGAACTCAGACGGCTTTTACCGTAACTCTGGAGAGAAATTGATCAAAGCTACTTCAACAATCTGATCGAAAGTGGAAAGGCGTTGTCAGGCAATGGTTGATGTTCGAGGAGGCCATACTCTTCACTGAACTTTAATTTTTCCATTTTTTGACTGAACTGATTTTGCTCTACAAATACTAAAAATAAATTTTAACCTGAAACTGTGAAATTCATAAAGATATAGGCAAAATATTAAATGTGGGAAAGCTCTGTGTACAGGGGCTTTGGCGCTCTTGTCAACTACTAGCTAGTAGTTATTCAAACTTTGACTAATCATATCTCCGAAACTATGGATTTCTCAGAGTTGAGAATGATATCAATGGATTCTTATGATAGAACTGCATCATGAAAAATATCCATTAATCCATTCATTTTCAAGAAAATCTCAAATCGAATAGGCAGAATAATCATAATAATTATCCGTAGGTAACATTCACAGAAAGTCCATGGGGTCATAGACTTTATAGCTGTCTCCGTTCACTATTCGCATGTGGCATTGTCAAACCGTGTCCCAGACATTTGTATATTATTCAATAGGGGAGTATAGATTACCTATATCTTGTCAAAACGAATTGATAAGCATTCTGTTCTGAAAAACAAGTGCGCCAAAAATTGAAGTCAAAACGTAGGTCTATGACTCACCTCCTCAATTATTCAAATTTTGAAAAATAACATCCCCGAAAGTATTAATTTGTTAGAGTTAAGAATGATATCAATGGATTTTTATGATGAAATTGCATCTTAAAAAATTTTAATTTGAAATTTGTAATATAAAGAAATTGTTTTCGTTACTCCGAACCACCTGATGGATGGATTTTGGGAGATATTTATCTCCCAAATCTACTCGGACAATTTCTAGCTCATTCCGTTCGAGAGTTATCGTGTTAACGGCCGGACGGCCGGACTGAATCGATTTTGACCAAGGATTCGTGATCAGTGAGTCGAACCAAAACGTTTAAAACCATTTTCATCCAAAAATTCGAAAATTACAGATATTTGGGCAAATTGATAAGACAAGAGCACCAAAAATGGAAACTTTGGAAACATACTGAAAATTCCTGAACTTCCTTAACTTTTGTGGAGCAGTATACTGCATCCGTTTAGACAGCTGAATAAGAACTTACCGAATCGAATGAAAGGTATTGAACCTCAGTAAGGTCCATCTACCATGAAGAATTCATCTCAATTATGACCATCATCCCCTGAAAAAAAAATGAAAAGGCTGTGTCGGACTCAAGCTCACTACTTTGGTGATATAAATTCCCTTCACCCGACAGCCATAACATTTGAAATTTCACACATCAACCTCACAGAGCCGTAATGATGTTAGAGTGAAATATGTTATGAGATATATTTTCCATCCCATTAAACTTTTATAACCGTACAAAAAGGTGTTTATTTTAGGAAATTTATACCAGCCGACGAGGGTTTAATGCAGCGATAAAAGCCTTACTAAGAGGCCACGACATATTTCATTGTGTAGATACAATAATATTATCATCCAAGCCATACTGAGTAGGTGTCGCTTATCTTCTCTCATGGGGGAATTGAATGGTCAATTTTTTATCCAAACATGTATTTCACCGTACGGGTAATCCGAAGATGAACATCTGGCCAAGATTTCGCCTCGAAAAAGAATGTAATGTTCGGAAATTTTATCAGTGAAAGCATGATCAGAGTTGCCATGGGCAGGATATGAATTTCAATAGATTCCCCGAAATCCACTTTGGGTAACGTTATTTTCAGTCCTATAGATACATTGTATCAAATTGATTTGCCGAGAGGAATTTCTTGATCTATTATTGTCCCAAATAATAAACCTTTGGTGCAGCGAATTACTTTTTATACCACACCTGGATTTTACTGGGTTTATATTTTAATGAATGTACCTATACTCCATTCACTTTTATAAAGTCTCCCGGTTGGCCATGATTTAGGTCTATCACGTTTTTGCGCGTATGTTCTGGGGAACATACGCGTTATAGTTTTGCCCAAATGTGAAATTTAATTCTGTGGTGCCGTCCGTTGCCACGATAACTTGAGAACGGAGAGAGCTAGCGACTTGAAATTTTCAGAGTAGGTGGCGCATCCAAATACGACGGACAAGTTCGTTAATGGGTATAATCGGCCCAATGGTTTCCGAGTAATAATTTTGTTTTCAACCAAAATGAATCCGATCGAATTTAAACTTGGTGAATAGTTGTAGAATATAGACCTAAGCACGTTTGTGAAATTTTGTGAGAATCGTATCGCTAGAAAATTATTAAAAAATTATTGAAAAATATTTTTGTTCTCACGATAACCTGAGAACGGAAAGAGATAGCGGCTTGAAAATTTGAGGTTTGGTTGTGCATCAGAATGCGACATTTGAGTTCGTTTAGGAGCATAATCGTCCAAAAGGTTTTAGAGTTATAGCCATCTGAAATTTTCTGAAATTTGGTTGTTTTTTGTTCCTCATTAACTCGAAGAATACAAAACCGATTGAATTCAAGCATGGTTATTAGTTGTAGAATGCCAACGCGAAAATTCTTGCAGAATTTCGTGAGGATGGTATAACTAGAAAATTTAAAAAAAAATAATTAAAAATAATTGAAAAAAATTCCATATATCATAAACTATGCGTCCGGATAGGCTGAAATTTTGGAAGAGCCTTCAGAACCTAAGTCTACTGCAGAATTCCAAGTTTGAACACGATCGGATCTATATTGTTGGAGAAACGCGCAGCCTTTTGTGAGTTCGGTAGCGGATGTGAATCGTCGTATGATATGTTGTCTATGGTCGTATTTTTGCGAGAACCTTCAAAAATAAAAATATGAATGTCATGATGACATATCTTTTACGCGTATGTTATGGGAAAATCGTATTATTTCATCACAAATCTATGGGAGATGATAGCCCTACATCGCATGCGCCCCGTTTTAACCTCAACATCGAATCTGAATCTGATCAAAACACAAATACAAAACGTAAACAAAATATTCTCAATCCACGAAGTACGAACGAGTATTCCTTCCGTTGAAAATAATCGAGATTACCTTGTATTTGAAGATTGGAGGAATCTAGAAATATTGTTTACGTATGTGAAAGAAATTCCAAATTATGGAGAACTGTGGAAAAGTTGTTCAGAAAGAAGATATCTGGTATATGTCCTTCAGGATTTCTGGCTAAAAATCAGCAGTAAGTAATAGAAGTGAATTGAATGAATTACTTTACTCAGAGAAATCCAAGTCTTAATATTTCCTTTCAGGTTGGAATGAATTAAGGTCCAGTTGACGTAGAGCAAAAAAGTAATGCTTTTCGACAAATAGAATGCATGAGTTACTCTTGGAGTTACTGCAGATAGAATTCTTAAAAACAAGGTATATGGAACTTAGTCGATTGAATATTTGTGAAGCTTAAGTATATCTTTATATGTCCATTCTGGACAATAGAATTCATCTTGGTAAATTCGATTAAGAAGAGTCTCCAATACAGGAGAATAGACAATAGAATTCATCATGGTGAATTCGATTGAGAAGAGTGTCCAATACAAGAGAATAGACAATAGAATTCATCATGGTAAATTCGATTAAGAAGAGTGTTCATTACAGGAGTATGGACAATAGAACATACGCGCAAAAGCTCCTGACTTCACGTCAGTGCTTGAACCAATTTTTTGTTACTAAAACAAAGGCAGGTTGACACTTCTGAAATATCGTCAATGTCAAAACAATTCTCTGAGATGTTGCCAATTTCTACTCTAAACAATCCGCTTAATGATCCTTCTTGGACAAGATACTCACAGATCATTATGTTCGAATAATAAAGAACTCTTCGCTTTGAAATTGAAAATGCCGAAAGCAGTTTTGAAGAAGCAGAGGCAAACAGAACTGAAATCTGTAATAGGAAAACTTCATTCTGTCTAAGGACATGTTGAATTTTCCAATGAAATTACTTAGTTTCCTATCCTATCACTATATTTTATTAAGGTTTAACAGTGACTCGGGTTTCGTAGTACTACTATATTTTGAAACTGGTGTATTTCAAGTTGTGCAACAAGGTATTTAAGTGTCTTTTGTAGGCTTCTATCTTGCTTTATTTATCTTTATTTCGAAAATTGGGGAATTTCTTAGTTACGTCCGTTCGTTTAGAAGTTTTCCTGCCGGGTTATTCAGGTACTATTATTCTATTTTCAAATTAACTATCACAAAGTAATGGACTGTTGTATTCATTATTTTTCATTAAAATTTCAACACTTGATTCTTGATTTCCGTACAAGAAAATAGCATAAATGAATCTTCCAACCAGTTTATATAAGTGAAATATATCCATAGTATCAACAGATGCAAAATTTTCTTCAACAGTCACCAGGTCTTTAGAATTGTTGAATTCACTATTTTTTTCTCGAATTCAATATTTTTGTCAACAAAATTCACATTATGAAAAATACGTAATTACTACGACTTCTATGTAGAGAGGACAACGTTGCGTAGTTATCTGACAGGAAAATGAGCATAACCTAACATTTTCAAAATATACACTGTGAAATGTGTCAAAATTTCATGGCCAACCGGGAGACTTTATAAAAGTGAATGGAGTATACGTGGAATTGAATTTTAAACTAGAATGAAAGAATCAGCACTCAACTGACGTCATCAGAAGCTTCTATGGCTTCGTTTATTCAATTATTAAAATATTTCACACATTTGTAACACCGCAGACCACAGAAATGTAGGCTTATTGAAGATCCGATATTTTGGAGAGAAACACGCTAATTACAGTTTGGTTATACTTTCGTCAATCCTGCCAAAATTCGTTTATGTAAGTATTAGTTATATTTATATTTCATTGTCTACATACTTAATTATGCATTGAACTGAAATATAGTTAATTGTGCATTCCACATTACATGCACAAAATTATGTTTAAGATTAAGCTTGTTTTACTTGTTTCACTTCATAATCTTTGACGCGCTGTTCAAGTGAACGGAGTGTCTATCAATTCGTCCAAATGTCTGTAATTTTCGAATTTTTGGTCGAGAATGGTCTCAAACGATTAGTTTCGACTGACTTCTAAGGTATAAAGTGATCTGAAGAAACTCATCATAATTTGAGCTAGCCATTCCAGTTTATAGGTTAAATGCAGGGTGTTACATTAAAAAAAAATAAATTTGGTCTATATCTTTGTTATCGAACACCCCGTATATATAAAAATAATTTTAAATTGTGCTACACACCCTACACACCCAACATACATTACAAAAAAAATATTCTCAAAATACCTTCATTTACTCCCTCCAAACGAGATCCGGGTCTGTGGTGGGCCACGCGGTATATTGGATCTGACATAATGCGGGGGAGTCTTTAAGTTGTACATTAGACTCAACCATAGATTCCTCTCATCAAATAAAACACTTTTTTCACTTAACATTTTTCCAGATTCGGCTCAAGAAAAAAGATACAGGCTGTTGAAGTTTGAAAAAAAAACCAGTTTTTATTTTGTAGCTGCGACATGATTATTCAGAACTGAATGGGTTTTGGCATGAAGTTTTCTATAACTATGACATATAATATCCAATTAACAGTTTTTCCCGTCGTTTCCTTGTTAAAGTCTCGCAAATTCCTAAATCTATGAGAAATTGGCGTGAAAGCATGAAAGCAGATGAAGGTGAATTATTCTTCATCATTTTTCCTAGAACGTACTGTTTTCGAGATATTCTTTATTTAATGTCATAAAATATGACAAAACTTACAGAAATTCACCTGTCTTGATCAATCTGAACCTGTACTATAATCAGAAATGATCTGCTCGAATAAAGGCATAGACTGAGTATTGAGTTCAAAGTTGACACTTATAGAAATTCAATTCTATTTCGCTTAAATACTCAACCTGTATCTTGTGTTTCTTTGGCTTGTTTCACATGCATACGGTTCAGTTCGTTTTCGGTTTCCGTTCGGTCGCTGGCAACAAATGTGAGACGGTGCTTAGGTTCAGATTCGGTACCGAATAGAAACCATACAGCACCGAATACTCCCTCGACACGAATTGGTTTCTATCAGGTTTGCATTCATGTGTAGGGAATACAGATCAACCAGGGCGTTCACACAAACACGGTTTAGTTTCGGTTTCAACCATAAAGTAATGAATATTTACATATGTTTTCTGTCTCGTTCTGTGATTTTAACCTCAAATCGAGCAGATATCTTTCAATATTTCCCAAATTGTTCAAATATAGAAATATAAACATAAATATATCAAAATCAGTCGAGCCATTTCTGAGTTCCGATAGAGCACTATCAGCGCCACCTACCGGATGCTACTGTGAAGCAATGACCCACTGAAACATACAAACAAAGTTTCATCAAAATCGGTCAAGCCGTTTTGGAGTTCACATTTTTTTAAAAACACCCTGTATAGCAGCGGGTATCTTTTCTTAACGGTTTTACAATGTTGAGAATTCTCTTCTCCATAGATCTCTTGGGGTGACATTCTACTTAAAAGACCCTGTATAGCAATGGTTTTTCATTTTCGACCGTAAATGCAAAAATCCGTCCGATCGAGCGGATATTAATTATAGATTTCGTAACTTAACAGAAAGATCCAAATCCCAAGATACGTTTACTAGTAACGCGCCTTTAAGTTTTTCATTGGGTAAAAATGAAAAAATTTCAAAGAAAGCTATTTCGGACGCTCCGAGATTCGCTCCCGCTGCCCCGCGAACTATAAAGTCCAAAGATAACGCCTTAGATCACTCGGCTAGATTGCCTACGTGAAACAACTCCGATTTTCTACCAAATAAAGATTTTATAGAACTCGGTTGATTTCCGCCTTTTGATTTTCACAATATCGTCAATCCTGTCAAGCGATCGATCGAAATCGGTTATTCGTTCAATTTTCTCGCAGTTTTTCTAGACGATTCCCAGATTTTCGAGTAATTCCGTTCGAAATTTAAATTCGATTTGATATTTATCGTGGCTCGTTCAGACCGAAAACGTCGACCTTGAAGGAGCCGCGTAAAACTTCGCCACAGAAATGCGTGAAACGTCAGAATTTTTAACCACCACGGAATCATCACCCACACCTCCGGAGCAAATTCAGGAAAAATCTCCCCAATAATCAGCGTCAGCCACATAGTTGTTAGAGGTAATAATCGGTTGCTTTTATTGATGTCCAAAGCAAGACGATCATCGCCACAGTTTCTCATGGGATTCTCGAGATAAAAGGTAGAATTCCTGTTCGTACTCTTGTTCTTTCGGAGTTAGCACCGGGGCTAGCGCAGGTTAATTGGCTGATTGTGTCAATGAATTTTGGCTACATCATTGTGCGGCAGAAACAAATGCTATTGGAACTGTCAGAGCGGCTTTAGTACACCAATTAGGGAGTTGAGTGCTCTTTTTAACGAGTCCGAGGTAATGACATAGCTCGAACCGCACCGGATGCGCCTCCCAAGTTGAGTATCCCCTGTCCGTCCAGGGGCGGTTCCCCCGTAAGGGCCGCTGGGGTTTCGGTCACGGTTGCGGTCACTTATTCGGCTGATCTGTTGCCAGTCATCGGGAATTAGATGTAAACATTCGGACAGCGAGAAATTCTATCGGAGGTTGGTTAATTAATGACGTCGGGGCATTTGATTGATCAACGATTCGTTTCGGAAAATAGTCATTTGGGCGTATTTATTATTCGGTTTGCTATATTGGGATTTTCTGATTTGTGCCCTATTTATTCTTAGAAATATACAGGGTGTTTGGCAGAACGTTGAACATACGAAAATGGTGGATAGGTGGGGTCATATGCTACTCACTCAGCCTGGCCCTGGCCCCCTAGTTATTAAAAAAAAAAATGTTTTCTTGCTTTCTTCTAGTTTCACCGCTTTCTTGACTTTAAAGTGTGTATTTTTATAACAAATGGGTAAAACAGACAATAATATTAATAATAATAATAATAATATTGTTTATTTCAATAGTAAATACCTTACACATCAAAAATTCAACAATTTCATAGAATACACAATATTGAAGTAAAATCGTGATCTCAACGAAACAAACAGAAAACAAATATTCTCGAAGGTGAACTCCTGCAGGATTAAACCTTGTGTGAGAATTAAAACAAAGAAGTCCTGTAGGGCTTTGATCTCACTTCCACAAATTACAAGCAGACAGCAGATTAAGTATTATTATTATTATTATTATTGTATTATTCTCATGTTAGCTAGAAAAAAAGTTATGAGTCCTCAAACTTACAGAAAGATGTAGAAAATACTTGAATCTTAATTTCAACTTGCATTAAAACAAAATGATCGAGGAGTTCCAATTCTAGCAAAATGTCCCTAGTGCGTGGCCTTTCTAATGGTATGTTATTTGTTTTCATAAAAAAAACCTTTAAGAGTTATTTCATAAGTTTATCAAGTAGGGAATATTTGACGAAACTCAACCTTTACGGAAAGTGAAATATTTTGCAAAATTTAATACTGCTCAAATTAAATGATCTACGGCTTGCCAGTAGCAGTGGTCTAAATTGGCATTCACTATTTCCTTGGGATGGTTACACAAAGCAGGAAGAAACTATTAATTAAATAAATTATTTAATTGTTTCATTAACGCACCTAACTGGTACAGCTATTTTCTTTGTACTTAGTTCAAGAACTTACATATAATTCCCATCGATCATTTAATTTTTACCAACCTTCTCAAAAGATTTCACTTTCCGTAAAGGTTGAGTTTCGTCGAAAATTTCCTACTCGATTAAATTATGAAATAACTCTTGAAGGTTTGTTTTTATAAAAGCAAATTTCATACCATTAGAAGGGCCACACACTAGGGACATTTTGCTAGAATTGAAACTCCTCAATCATTTTTTGTTTATTCTTTAATATCCAAGTTGAAGTTAAGATTTAAGTATTTTATAAATCTTTCTTTAGTTTAAGGAATCATAACTGTTTTTCCTAGCAAACAACTGAATAAAGCAATAATTTTATAAGAATCTGCCACAATAAAGATAAAAAAAAACAACAAAAGTATTTCCCGTTTTACCCATTTATAATGAAAATTACACTTTAAAGTTAAGAAAGTGGTGAAACTAGAAGAAAGGAAAATTTTTTTTTAGATTATCCATAGGGCCAGGTCCAAAGAAATTAGGGCACACTAAGTAACAGATGACCCCACCTATCCACCATTGTCGTATGTTCAACGTTCTGTCAAACACCTTGTATTTAATCTAGCACGTAGATTTCAACCGAATTAATGTCAATGCTGTTAAATGGTGGAATGACATGAATGAATAATTTTTCCTCATATCAGCATCAGTTGCAATTTGACTCATCGGATTAAAATAAAGCCAGTGGATGTCACAAAAAATTGTGTAGATATTTGTATCTTATTTTTTATTTTTATTATTATATGAATTGTGTCGGTTAGACAAAACCTACATAATATAATGATTAATCAACGATTCGTATCGGAAAATCATTTGGGCCTATTTCTTATTCTTTTAGTTGTATTGGTAATTTCATATTTGGGCCTTATTCTTTCTAAGAAATAGATTTAATCTAGCGCGTAGATTTCAAATATATTAATATCAATGCTGTTAAATGATGGAATGACATTAATGGATAATTTTTCCTCATATCCGCAACAGTTGCAATTTGGCTCATCGGATTGAAATAAAGCCAGTGGATTTCACAAAAAATTGTGTAGATTTTTGTATCTACATATAATGATTGACCAACGATTCGTATCGGAAAATAATCGTTTGGGCCTATTTCTTATTCTCTCAGTTGTATAGACCACATTAGTTAGGTTAGAATCATTTTCTTGGCGGGAGATCCACATTCAAATTTTTTAACATGGGAGTCTTATGGAAGTGCAACTTTAAGGTGAAACCATCCTATTTAAAAGTAAATTTTAGTACAGAGACATCAAGTATTGGGTAGCTTCTTAATTAGTGCATGTTTTCATGTTCTTGCCACATCAAAATCTACTTCTATTTATCCTTAAATCAAAATCGAAACCAGTGTAGTTCGAAAGATTTCCGTATGTCGTAGATGCCTTCTGTTGTGCGTTATTACCGATTTAGGCCGATTTAGGGTTATGTTATTATTTTTGACTGATTTCGAGTGAGCTAAGATATACGTCAATCGAATTTGGTGAACACTTTTATGTTCATTAATTAATTTGGAAACTCTTTGAAATTTTGAGTAAAAAAACATTGATAACTCAATACTTATTTCCTAGATCTACAAGGAAATATTCCTAAAAGAATTAAAATAGATAATCAAATGTTCTTTTATTCACTTATCTAAATGGAATAAGTTTTATGATTATTGCAAACCTAAATCATTAAAATTTCTTTCTAGGCAGAAAGAGAAGGTTCTATTATTATTATTATTATTATTATGGGTTGTGCTGGGCAGACTAAACCCGCCCCTCCACTGCGACCAATCGGTCTATTGTGGCACACCTTTAGTATATAATCTATACTTCACCCACAAGCTCAAGTCTCTTGATGAAGGATATGAGTCTGGTGGATGAGAACTTATCCAGTTCCCTCAGTGTCAGTTTGTGGACTCCTAGTTCATCCAATCTGATCCTGTCCCCAGCGGGGCAGTCACACATGATGTGTTCGATAGACTCGTCGTCCTCCAGGCAAAGACTTCACTCGGAGTCCTCAGTCAACCCCAGTGTATTGAGGTGTTTCCTGAGGCCACAATGGCCCGTGTATACAGCTGTAAGGATTCTCAGGTCCACCCTAGAGAAGTTGTCCATTTTCTGGCTCTTTCAGCTGATGGGCCAGTAATTGTTGAGCGAGCATGTTTGTGTCCAGGTATGCTGCTCTAGATTTCTTGGACCTTTTGGTCCACCCATCTGTTGTTTTCCTTCGCCGCTGCTCTGAGAGAGATGCCGCAGGCCGGTTCAGGTCCAATGAGCCCCATGGAAGCCCCTCGTGCCGCCAATGAGTCCGCCATCTCATTACCCTTTATGCCTGAGTGGCCTGGGACCCACAAGAGCTGCAGCCTGCAGCGCCCTCCAAGTTCAGCGAGTGTGGTCCGGCAATCCTGCACAAGCAGGGATTTGCAGTTGTATGAAGTCAAGGCCTTCAAGGCTGCTTGGCTATCCGATAGGATCTTGATTGATCCATGAGCCCAACCTTTCTCAAGAAAGGTTCTAGCTGTATGTGGAAGAAGAAGGAAACTCCCCTCATAGGCTAGGACGATTTTCGATATCGCCTCGAAACTAAGACGGATGGTCACTAAAATGTGTGAAATGAATAAAGGCCTGAAACTATGATAGTCAAAAATCATCAGGATGCATGCCATTCTCTTGCAGCTATGAGAACGTAGATGAACACACCATGTTTTAATTTTTTCCTGTCTCAAATAAGGTGCCCAAATTTGAGGCACAAAGGAAGGTGCTTTACTTTAGATGAAAACATTCTCCTTCTGAAAAAATAGCAGGGATAAGGGATACCAACTCTTCAGCAAAATTTTTGCGGTTCCATCCAGAATAGCTTTGTCAAAATTATTATATTCAGTCAATTTCAGTACAGATGTCAGCTCTACATTTCAAGTAAAATTTTTTGTATTTTATTCTTATATTATCAAAATTTTTTCATAGCCTATATAATTTCCTTCTCATTATTTTCATTCAAATGCAAATCATCTATTTTTGATACACTCATATCTTCCCTATATTTTATAATACCTACCGTTGATGAGAAATTCTTGATAATGGATTAACTCTTGGAAGAATACTTGGGCAGTTTCCGTTATCTGCTAATGCAGACTATGAAAACGAAATAATCTTCTATATTTATAGATTTCTTGAGATAATTTTCATGTAGAAAATGTTTTCCACCTTATGTTGTACCTGCAGATATATAATGAGATCCAATTTTCTTATACATATTTCACATTTGATTTTGTCCTAAATTAATGTTTGAAATCCTTTGATCATTCCATTGCTGCTTCATATTTAAGGGTATAAATTACAGATAATGTTGATGAAAAACGTCTTTTCACATGCTGTTTAGTTTTATTCAATAATGTTTCAGTAGATTTTATATTCATCCAAATCTAATTTTTAATATCTAATTATATAATGAATCTGAATATAATTTTCTTTGATGTCGTTTTTGTTTCATTTCGATAACAGAAAATTGTTCCAAAAAACATTGTTGAAGATCGAGTTGTCGAATTATAGACCACTTTGTTTCTAGCAATGTTGTGGAACAATTTTCTGATGGTATAATGACATATTTATATTAATATAGGACATCCATTTTTAATGCGCTCGCTAACGAGTTTCAAAAGGCTCTCACATGTGCCGCTAGTGTTCCACTGTCCGAAAAGGTAGCTCGAGATTTCCATCTATATTTCATAATATCTATACTCGGTAACTTCATAATTTTACTTGCCAAAAACATATCAAATTTGGCAGAGAAACACTTTGTTTAATTTTTTTTTCGAAAGTTTGAAAATCTTGAAAATAGGTAGGTCATTTGATAAATATATGCATAATGAGTTATAATATCACAATAGCATAGACAATATACCGATTATACACCGAGTCACGAGACGTAATTCGCGAAACATGACGAGAGCGCAGCTCGAGTGGTGTTTCACGAAATACGTCAAGTGAAGAGGTTCGTATTATCGAAATTTACAGGGTGGTCCAGATCTTAACCAAGAAATTTTAACCACGTATTCTACGTCCAAAATAACCCTAGTTTGCCGTACAAACATATGTCGAGAAATACATCCTCTCCGAGATACAGGGTGTTTAAATTATAGAAAAAAAACTGTTTTTCATTAATAACTTTTACACTTCTTGAAATATTTCTATGAAATTTTGGATATAGATTTTAAGGATCAAGGGGCACTTTTTCAATGAAATTATTTTTTTTAATTCTACCAGTGGCGTCCGTACTGCATCGATACCGAATATTTTTGGACAAAAATATGATACCCCACTAGTTTTTCCAACAATAAAAATTACTCTTGCAATCCTTATTGAATTTGAATCAAATTCGTTCTCTTTATTTTTTGACGTACGAGGCACCGTTTCCGAGTAAAAATATTAAACACATTCTCATGCCTGAAGAAATCGCTAAAATTTGATTTGTTACATAACAATAATAAGACTATCTTCCTAAAAGAAAAGTGTAATTAAAAGATATTAAGCGTTAACAGCCACACTCAACTATGAATTTAAAGATTATGTTCGAAGTAAAAGAAACAAATTTTAACACCCTGTATCTCAAAGAGGAAGCATTTCTCGACATATGTTTATATGACAAACTAGGGCTTGTTTTTGACGTAGAATACGAGGTTAAAATTTCTTGGCTAAGATCTGGACACACTGTATTGTCTATGCTCGAGCTGGTATTCGTTACGATTATATAACGAATAATATTTTTCACTGATTAATATTAATATTGAACGTACAATATGGCAGCAGGCGAAACACCAAAACGATTATTCCAAGTCTTCAAGGGTATATTCACTTAACAATAAGCCGAATGAAGGGAAATTCATGGATTTTATTAGTTCAGTTCGACTTTCATTCGGTGACAAATTTCATCAGGTACCATCGTCTCAAAGTAGATCAGCCATGACAAAGTGCACATACTGAAAACCACTTTGAACTAACTATTTTTCACAAAAAATTTTTTTTTTCTTGAAAATTTATGCACGCCTGTAAAGAAGATTCAAAGACCTTGCCAAAAAAGTACCTCAGCACCCACATTGCCTGTTCAGAAAATTTAGAGGGTTGATGGGGATGGCACAGGGTGCAACAAAAATCCTTCAAAAATGCATAAAAATTTGGTAAAAGTGAAACAAAAATTGACCTGTTTCAGGATTTTGTTGCCAAATATTTTCCTTCTGAGAAAATTAATTTGTTCCATAATTTTGACGCGCACTGTATAATCGTATTTATTTGATGAAGGTACTTCAAAATATTCAATTTTAAGGGAACTTCTACGATTTATGTCTGGCACCAGTAATCCGTTCGATTTGCCAACAGAAAAGTTCACTAAACTATTCAGCCTTGATAATAAGATGGCTGCTTTTGACTTAATTGAACAGCTGAGGGAATTTGTTCACAAGCAAACTAGGGAAGATACGGTTCCTGCTCACTTAAAGATTTACAATCGATGACTGACTGGCAGTTCTTCAATTTTTCAGTTAGCTTTTAGCAATATTCGTTGTGTTTCCAGGAAATTGATCAATAACTCTATCTAATTCGAATCTTTTTAGTTTCAGTGTTAAAACATAAAGATCGCCGTATGACTTGTACAACAATGTTTATGTTTA
Source organism: Halyzia sedecimguttata (assembly GCA_937662695.2). Lineage (NCBI taxonomy): Eukaryota > Metazoa > Arthropoda > Insecta > Coleoptera > Coccinellidae > Halyzia > Halyzia sedecimguttata. The sequence goes on along the minus strand of OW569415.2, from coordinate 63,028,783 downwards.
TAGCAAAAAGCAAACAGAGTAGGTCTGATTATATTATATACCAAGTTTGACTTATTTTGAACTTAATCTCTTACCTACATCTCCGATACTTTGAGGTACTTCGACCTGAATATTTTAACTTGAATTTATCCTGCCTGTTGATACGATTCTCAAGACCGAAAATGTCAATAAGCGTTCTTAAAACCTCGACCACCGTCACAGTATTGCGGTAGTAAGTCATTTCAAGAACTATTCAATGTAACCATTTTTTACTTAGACCGACGATGAATTACACTCATGGCTACGTTTTTGGAGTGCCTGTTCCCAAGATCTGTAGTTTTCGAATTTTTAGGCGAAAATGGTCTCAAATCTTCAATTTCGACTCATTGATAAAGAATCCGAGGTTAACCTTAATTCTGGCCGTCTGGCCGTAGGCACGATAACTCTCGAACGAAATGAGTAAGAGAGTTGAAATTTGCAGAGTTGGTTTACGGCATACATTTCTCGTTTATAGGCAAAACCTACGGAGTGATTTCGGAGTTATAGCCATCTGAAATATTGTTTCCCAGTGATTCAAAAAATACTGATCTGATCGAATTGAAGCTTGGTAATTAGTTGTGGAAACCTGAACCGCAAATTTGTGTGAAATTTCTTCTGGATCGTATCACGAAATGTTTTTGTGAGGATCGTATGACCAGAAATTATATTAAAAATAGTTATAAAAATTCTGTACCTCAAAAACTATCGCCGAAATTTTGCAAGAGCCTTCAAACCCTCAATTTACAGCCTAATTTCTAGATTTGAACTCGATAGGATTAATATTGTTAGAAATACTGGGAAAATATTATGCAGCCTTGGGAGATGAGTACTTGCATGGATGACAGTTCTTGCTATGAATCTCAACGGCTCTAAAACGGACTGATCTCAAGTCAATGCTTTCAAATTTTTATTCCCAAACAAAATTATTGGAAAATCCGATACCGGTCGAATGGGGTGAAATTGATAGTTATTTTTAATTAATCCGTAAATTAAACACAAACTACATATAGTATTGTTTTGAAACTAAAGTAAGAATTCGCACTATGCCAAATGAAGACATCTAGGATATAAAAAAGGATTTAAATAATTGTTTGCCTGCTCCAAATCAAATAAACATCATTTGTCATAAGAATTGGATTTCAATGAACTTTATTCGCAAAAATGAAAATGAAAATTCAGTTGATATCAAAATTGAGCTATATTTCCTATAAAAATAAACAAACTGAAATATGGCATTTTCTTTGGTTACAAGATAAAATAACATGTTTAAACTCTAAAATGAGCCGAAAACGTGCAAAACCTAATGAACAAAATTCAACGTTTCAAAACATCTACTGGTTTCGAAAACACATATTTTGTTCCGCGCCCTCCAGAAGTTCCTGCGGGAGGTTCTAAAATGGCTATGATTTCCTCCAAGCTCACCGTAAACGAATCGTTCGGAACAATTTTGAATGTCGACACAATAATGGCGGATGTTGTTGGCTTACAATTGCGGAAAATTCAAATTAATTTAAAGAAATATTACTATTTATAATAGTCCCCCCCATCAAATCAATTTCACCCCATTTGACGGTACCTATATGTTGGGTATCGGGCGAAACTATCGCGATTGCAAGTTCACGATGTTAATTGGTTGAATCCGTGACCAAGTCATGAAATTTCGTTCCACAATATTTTCGTAAATTGTGGTGGTAGATACAGAGAAAGAGAAAACCTCCTATTTTAAGTCTCTTGAAAACTGAACATTTCTACGAAAGAAACTCATTCATTCTCTCTCCTTGAGTAGACAATAAATCTACAATGTCGTAAAAGAAGTCGTTGAAACCTCCACCCAATGGTCTCTCGATTCCCACCCATCAACTTTTTTGATTTTTTTATCGCCGCCTCTGGTTGTGGTTATTTGCCACCCGCAGATTGCCGTCAGATGGTGCTGTTCACGTCTTTAATAACTCAAATTTAACTATGCCGGCCGTTAACTATAAAACCGACTTATACCATTCATTTTTATTTCATAATTAATATTTTTTAGTATGTTCCATATCTGTAATCCCTAGCGAACAAGGACGGTTCTTCAAATTGAATTCCATCTAATATTCTCATGAGCCGATAACATTCTCACCATTCTCTCGAATTAATTTCTCTCAAAGGAGAGAATAAATAATTTGTCTTCAATGCGGGAGGTATAACTGACATACAATCCGCCGTATTCACAAAGCATTCAATCTCCGTTAAGTCCTAACTGAGGTCCTCAGTTAAGGATAAATAAGAATCGCAACCTCAGTTAACGTGAAAATTAATGTGAAACAGGCCTGTTTCACCACCGTTACATACGTTAACTGAGGTTGCGATTCTTATTTATCCTTAACTGAGGACCTCAGTTAGGACTTAACTGAGATTGAATGCTTTGTGAATACGGCGGAATGACTTTATTCACTGGTGTCCTATTTACGCTTTAGTTCTAGTATGATTTATTGTTAACAATAACACATCGTAGAATCGTACGTTCCATCGTGAATTCCATTGCTACCCCCGCATCTGAACCATCTAATTGGCTGAGAATCTGAAGTTTCAACCTTTGATGCTTTAGTGGCATCCTTATTATCAGCTACTTTGAAACTATAGATTCCAAACGAATCTGTTTCGTTCATTTTTGCGCGTATGTTCTGGGGAACATCGCGTTATCATTTTGCCCAAATGTCTGTAATTTTCAAAATTTTGCCGAAAATTGTCTCAAACGATTGGATTCGACTCCCTTGCCACGATAACTTGAGATCGGAAACAGATAGCGACTTGAAATTTTCAGGGTAGGTGGCGCGTCCCAATACGACGGACAAGTTAATTAATCGGCATAATCGGCCCAACGGTTTCCGAGTGATAATTTTTTTAAACCAATAAAAACCCGATCGGATTGAAAATTAGTGAGTAGTTGTAGAATGTATACGAAAACCTGAGAACGGAAAGAGATAGCGGCTTGAAATTTTCAGGTTAGGTTGTACATCTGAATGCGACATTTGAATTTGTCTATAGGTATAATCGGCCCAACGGTTTTGGAGTTATGCCCATCTGAAATTTGGTTGTTATTTACTCAATAACTCGAAAAATACAAAACTGATATAATTCAAACAATCAAACATGGTTATTAGTTGTAGAATGCCAACGCGAAAATTCTTGCGAAATTTCGTAAGGATAGTATCACTAGAAAATTTATAAGAAATCATTGAAAATAATTGAAAAACATTCTATATATCAGAAATTATTCGTCTGACGTCGCTGAAATTTTGCAAGAGTTATCATTTTGCCCAAATGTCTGTAATTTTCGAATTATTCGCCGAAAATGGTCTCTAACGATTGGGTTCGACTACCTGATGAAGAATTGGAGGTCATATTTGATTCTGTCCGGCCAGCCGGCCGACCGTTGCCACGATATTTTGAGAACGGAAAGGGATAAGGACTTGAACTTTTCAGGGTAGGTGGCGTAGCCCAATACGACTGACAAGTTCGTTAATGGGCATAATCGGTCCAATGGTTTCCGAGTAATAATTTTGTTTTCAATCAATACAAATCCGATAGAATTGAAACATGGTGATTAGTTGTAGAATACAAACCTAAGGACGTTCGGGAATTTTGTGAGAATTGTATCACTGAAAAATTTTAAAGAAAATTATCGAAAAAAAATTCGTTCAAGCACTAAAGTGAAGTCAGAGGCTTTGCGCGTATGTTCCATTGTCCATTCTCCTTTATTGGACACTCTTAATCGAATTTACCATGGTGAACTCTATCGTCTTTTCTCCTGTATTTATCGAATTTACCAAGGTAAATTCACCATAATTCACCATGGTAAATTCGATTAAGAGTGTCCAATACAGGAGAATCGAAAATAGAACATACGCGCAAAAGCTTCTGACTTACAGAGTGTTTCTAAATTGAAGCGAAAGTCTTAGGAGGCTAAAATGATTAAATTAATTTATAATTATTTAATAATTTTTTTGTTCTGAGCCCCTTCCCCTTCAAGTTATTGCCCTTTGAAATTGGCGAAGCCTCCTAGATATTCAAGACATATAAAGCAAAAATATTTGTCATTCAGACTTTATTTGGCAACTACCTTCTTGTTATTCTTTAATATCAATACATATCACAGCTACCTACTTAATTTTTTCAACGACTTAATTATAACGTCCTAGAATTAAGGTGAAGAAAGCCTGAGTGATATTTAGTTTTTTTTAGTCAAACTAATAATGCCAGTAGAAAAAGTTGTGACACAAAAAAGTTGCATACTGAATTTGCCTTCTTGAATCAATTTGTTAATTTGAAAAATGTTTAAGCATCAAAAAGTACAGATATTGTATATTTTTATAGGGGGTAAAGATGCACTATGACTATAAGGTCTATTGTGCCCCATCGGAGCAGTCGATGTCATCACCATCTACAGTTCGCCTTGCAGTTCCAGAGTTCTGATGAACTCCAGTATCTGGAATGGCTTCAAGGAGGCTACGTCTTCGCTCCTGCAGATGTCTTGCCCAAAGCATTCCTTGTGATAGTTTGAGATGCGAAACATTCCATAATCAGGAGTTTCATCTTCCCCCCCCCTCAGCATCTGCACTCATCAGTTTCTGCTAGCCCTAATCTCATCACATCTCATCTCATCTTTATTTACCATCAAAAATAATTTACATGGCAGGTCAAAAATAATCAGTTAAAAAAATCATATGCTTCCTAAGACAGCAATGCCCTGTGACGAAACCAGTGAGGAGGTGCAGCGTGTTTTTACTGAGATCCATATACTTCTCGGAACTGACAGATGCCGATGAGCAAGCTGGTTTCGGAGTGGATGTTGCCTATGTATGCACCAAGACAATACGCCCTGTCACAAGTCTTCGTCTCCGATGGCAAAATAGCATGAACTACACTACAAATTGCACCCACTCTATTCTCTAGATTTGTCCCCTATAGCAACCTGTTCGCAATACTGAAGAGACATTGCTTGAATAAGGAGATGATCGCTGTATCAAACGTATATTTTTAAGCCAAAGATGAATCGTTCACGAAATATGGTATCGAAATGTTAGAGAAACGCTCTGTAGAAGAGTATTGTTCGTTCGCAATATAAAGGGTCCGCCATCTAACGTTTTTTTTTTCAACTAGTGCTTATTTCGTGAATGGTAACACTTAGCTCATGTCTGATTTGACAGATAATTAGTTTTATCCTTCCGCTGAACGAATATGGTTGTGTATACGCTTGAACAACGCTGGGAAATAATGCGACATTACTTTGAAAATCATGGTAATGTTGCAGAATGTGTGCGACAATTGCGTACGGATTTTGGAAGAAGACACCGTCAGCTCCGCATGTTCGTTGTCTTGTGAAAAAATGACAGAAACTGGCATGCTCATCGATAAACCAAAGCGTGAAAAGCCAGTCATTCTCAAGAATTGAACATTTCGGAGACATCATTGAGAATTTTGCATAAAGACCTTGGTGTGACGCCATACAAAGTCCAATTGGTTCAGGAGTTGCCCTGTTTTTGAAGATCGCATCATCAGCCGCAGAGCTGATGTCGTTTGGCCACCTCGGAGCTGCGATTTGACATCGTTGGACTATTATTTGTGGGGTGCCGTCAAAGATAAGTGTTACGCCAACAAGCCAGAGACAATTGACGCTTTAAAGGACAATATTCGTGAAGCCATTGGTGAAATACAGTTGCACACAATCGATAATGTGCTTAAAAATTGGACTGATCGTGTGGGCTACTGCATGGCCAGCTGAGGCGGCCATTTGAATGAAATTATTTTCCATTATTAACCGGAAGGATTGTACTTTCAAATAAAAAAGAAATTTGAGAAAATATTCAGTAGCTTTTTTTTATTGCATTTTCAAAAAATAAGAGTTATTTGGCGGACCCGTTACTTCTTGACCTACCCCTGTACGCTAAGTAAGCGACTTGTAAGGTTTATTTCATTGAAAGTGCATCATCTCTAAAAATTGTGTCAGGAAATAATCACATATCATGAAAGTGTTATTTTTGTGGGTGAGTTCTCAAGGGAAAATCAATCGTCATCTTCTAATGTGGAAAAATAAATGACTGAAGGAAGTTACTATATCCGAATTCCTCCCCCATCAATCACCATCAAAAATTATGTTAACTGTTTTCCCAAGAATGAAGAACAGTAGAATTTATAGGTTATAAGGCAACATTCTTCTCCTACCTTTTTATAGCGCAGTTTCGAGAGTCATTTCAAAAACTTCGATGTATGCCTTTCAAAGTATACATTTACAGCCAGATTGAACGTGGTCATTATTAAAACGCCCAAAAATGTTTAGAAATTCAAATGAAATAGAAGCAGAGAAGCTCTCTTTTTTTCGATTTCATAAAAGATTTTGATAACCTTATTAAAAATTAGGCACATATTCAGCAAAAATTAATAAATCTGGATGGAAGATCAAGGACCTCAAAAAACTATTTATTTTTATATATTCAATGTGGAAATGATATTTGAATTCATCAGTTCAAATCAATAAGAAACTTTATTCGATTGTGTGATTGTGTAAGAAATAGGAATAACAATCTTGTTGTCCAAGAAATGGAAATGAAACGAAATAATTCGAGGTATAGAAGAAGCAAAAGATTACAAAATTCAATATGATTTTATCGCAATTTCCATTAGCCTACTCCAGGTTCATAAATGTTATGTTTGAGAATCGGTATAATATATTTATTTCCAGAATTTTATTTGTTTTTAATGTTTATGGCAATAGTTGACCTTCTCGTTGTTTATGCTGAACAATGAATTGAATAACAACGAACTACCTATTTCTTTACTTCATCTCAAGATTATTGTGCTGAATGAAATGTAGGTATTCATTCAATGTATTGACCAAGTGGGGTCTCATGTCGTTAATTCTTCAAGGGATTCCAAAGAAAATTCGATTATGTTTCAAATTCGAAATAAATAATATCCTGAGCTGCCATGCTGAAGGAATAGGGCTCCAGGTGACACTCAAATCAGCGTTGTCAGACTGTTTTCCAGATTTAGTAACTGCCATCTGTCTTCTATAGATCTGTCCAGTGACATAACAGATTATCAACATGACTGGCGCGCAATTCAAATATTGTGCTTTCATTGAAACACCCTTTATAAGCTGTTAATGGATGGTTCCAATGTACGCCGATTTCCGAGATGCAACGAATTAATCTTATCGCATTCAATATCCAGATCAATATGCCACACTGTATGTGGGATCAGGCAATTGATGTGATGATAATACATATTTATTTGAAATGGTATTCGTAGATACTTGCTGGGAGGCAGAAGTATCTCTTGTTGATGTACTATGTACATTTTTCCGAGAAATTTTCAATACCTGAGTAGAGTGGGGACAAAATTCTGAATATATTCAACAGTAGAGCAGCTTCTGACCAGTTCTTTAGTTTCATCGGTTGCAGTATCGTCAAATGAAAACCCCTTACTATTAATTTTATATTTATTACATGAACTGTCAAGAGAAAAGTGGGTAAGTTCACATTGAATTCGCTCAAAACTATTTTTCTCTTATATTTTTGGCAGGTCTTTCCATTAGGCCGCTTTGATCAGATGTTATAAAGCGTTTTTTTGTCATTTTTCCTTTATTCATTCTCAAAAAGCATTTATTTTTACCAATATTTTTCCAGGCATCACATGAAGGACTATTTTAAGTGAAGAACAAATACGAAATCTAATCAGCAGTGTTCTTAATTTCAACGAAAACTACTTGTTATTGTAGCAGAACACCAATCCATAGGCAGAGGCCAAAAATTGATTTGTTTTATTTTATTTATAATATTCATTTCTCACCATGTCATGATAAATATTGTATTGAAGTAAGGAAAAATAGAAAGCTTAAGTTTCACAAGATTTATTGAAAGGTTTCTTTCTGAGTTTTCTCTCCCAAACTCTGAAAAATATCTATAAAATAAAAATTAAATATTTTGTGATTTGCTTCTGCGTAAGAAACACAAGATATTTGTTAGAAGCAAATAATTCTAAAGATTTTCGTTAAGCGTCTGACGAAGGAGTCTGATATAGACTCCGAAACGTTCTGATATAGTTGTTTATTCGTTGATGTTGTTTCGTTGTTGTTTGTTAGGCAACATTGTTCAATTGATTGCTTCTGACAAATATCTTGTGTTTCTTACGCAGAAGCAAATAGCAAAATAATTAATTTTCATTTTATAGATATTTTTCAGAGTTTGGGAGAGAAAATCCAGAATGAAACCTTTTAATAATGAGTATACCTCCCTCAGTATCCTTCAATTATTATTCACAAGATTTCATTGTCTCGGAATATTTATTTTAAGTTTCATCCCATTTAGATGAATGTCAAATCTATCTGACGAGTTTTAAGCCAAATTATTTTCTTTAATTTTCCAATTTTTCAGTATAAATCACAATATGATTTGCAAGAACTCATTATCGTAACACTTCATTTCAAAAGAAAGTGTTCAGTAAGATGATATTTTCTTCGACAATTTCGTCTGTTTCTTAATAAAGTTTTATTGAGTGCATCCCTCATAAATTCACCCTTGAAAATATTAAAAAAATTGTATATTTGAAGTGACTATATTTATATTCAAAATGGTATAACTTCTGAAGGCCTGAGGGCCTCCAGTTATACCTGGCAATAGATTCAGTAATGTTTTTAGGACAAAAAAACAACAGAGCTAAACATGTGAACAAAATATTTTAATATATACAGTCTGTACAAAATCTTAACATTAATTTTCTTACAATAAAATATTCTCTAGTAATTTACATCTAATTTCTGTACAATATGCACATCATAGTAAATAAATATCCTTAGCCAGGTACTAATATATTACAATTGACTGATTTGAATAGACTCGATGCTCTAAGAAGAAATCAAAATTTCCTTAAATGGCAGAACAACAGTATATCGTATGAAGTAACATTCAATTCGGACAGTCAATGAAGAAATATAAAAAAAGATTTCTAAAACCAATGTTACGTGTTCAATATATTATTATATGGATATAAACAATTATACAAATTCATCAACAATAAATTCATTGACTATGAGAATTGAGATTAAATATGGTTTTCTTAGCTATCAACAATATATGGTGAACTATTAAAGGTTGTTTTGACAGAGTAGATTCAACACTGAATTTTTTCGAACTTTTTAATTCTCATTCGATCAATAATTTTTTGGAATGTCAACTAAAAGTTTTCAGGATTCATTCAGCTCATTGCTTCATCCCTGTCAAAGGCCCGCACTCTCAACCTAATTTTTATACATTTATAATCACAGATGATGGGGAATGACCATAGTTCAACCCGTTTTGCACTGGGACAATGCACTCACTACCCGAAAGAAGCCTCGAGTCTCTTGATCACAGATTCGGTTTAAATTTTATTTGCCGTTCTATTTCCACTCAAATTTCCCATCTGGAATCCACAGCTCCATGATTTCCAAATAAACATTGTTATATGATAAAATCAGCTTTCTTGAAATGAAAAAGAAAAACCTTTTGAAAATGGCTATATTATCTTCATATCTAACATATATAAAAATATTGCATATGTTAAAAATATAAATAAAATTAGAATTTGTACAATAATGACATTTTATAAAATCCATAAAGTCAGTGAAGATCTGATGTCTCTACTGAAATCAATTCCATACATAAATTTAACAAATTCTTGGAATCACGAAATAAAAAGTTTCGAAACAGTTGCATGCATTTAATGGTGAATTTAATTCGGTTAATAAGGGTTGATAGCCAGCATCAGGATTTATTATTCCTTTAACCTAATATCTCCAGGATATTCGGGGTTTCCGAAATTTTGAAAAATTCAGATTTAAACAGATTCATGCATTTATCATTGTGTATTCACAGGATATCTGAATTGGTTTTTATAGAACGGCAAAAAATAAAGGGTGACTACCGACAGCCACACCCTTTCACAACCATGTCCCTATAATTTTTAAGGGTTACTTTCTGCTCATCGTCCACGTACAACATGGAGATTGAGCTGAGCTGCGTGGGTATGCAGCAAGGCTTAGGTACTTTGGTTGGATTCACCGAATTGATCAGGGATTGAACTATGGCGTGATTAGTGGCGTTTAAGTGGTCAGGAAACGGATAATTGCATTCCCCCTTACAGTGAAAAGCTTCGTAGAAAGCTGGCGCTAATATCCAGTCATTCCATCCGACGTTAGCGAAATCTACCCGCATCATGTGTCTTCTACAGGGTTCTCGCTTATCGTCTCTTCTTTTCCCATTCCTAGCCGCCCTCTTTTTTCGGTTTCGAAGGATTTCTTCGCCTTTTCTATGGATACTCCTGCCATCGTCAGTATAAACGAACAGCAACGGTTGTTTGTGCAGCCAATCACTTCGGCTGTCTCTTTTCAACCTCAGGTGATCTTTCGGCTTGCTTTTCTTCACTTTACCAACTTCCTTCACCGTTATGAGAATCCCGTGGTTACTTTTGGGATTCTTTAACCATCTTTGGACAGCAGGAAGCACATCGACACTGATTGTATCATTTTTTGTTATATCGATGAGCTTTGAGTCCATCAGTCTAGTGATGGCTTCTTGTTTTCCTTTGATGCCTGGCTGAATGATATCGCTGACCAAAATCCTTTGGAAATGGGACTTGTCTTTTTCACGAGGACCCTTGAATGATTCTCTGTTTATTATAACCTCGGCGGCCTTGAGAGCTTCATTTGGTGGAACGTTGCCAATATCGAACTTCAGTCTGCATTTGTGATAGCTGAATTTTCTGTCCAAAGAACTCTCTGCAATAAAAAATCAAAATTAGAAAAATTCTGTTTCAAGGAGCAATTTTGTATTAATTCTATATCAACTGCATGAAATATATCAATTGAATGATCTGTTGGCATTAATATATCAAAGCACGCCTCGAAATATATTTTAAAAGAAGGTCGGGTGTTTGAATTTTCATCAATGGGATATTGAAATTTCGAGGTTGATTTTCAATAATAAAAAAAAAATATTTCGATCGAATCAATGAAATCTGCTACCAACGAAATATAAGTATATATTTAATATTATATTAGTGAAAGTCACTCCAAAATCCCTGATGAAAATCTATACGAAATACATATGTGCAAGTGCAAACAGACAGGTATCTTGCCATGACCTTGACTGTGTACACCTAACGGTTGTTTCTAAGGTTTCATACGTCCACCGGGTATAATAAAACCAAGGAAAAATGGGAAGAAATAATTATGGACTAGAATATCATAGTAAGATGCCTTGAGTTGCCCGAGAAGGATAATAAAAATCTTCAAAAAGTTTTTTGATTACCATACGCTGAGATAATTCATATATAGTACATATAGTTCATAATTATATACACTGAGTATATTGCTCGTCTAAATCAAACGAGTAGACATGATATGTTCTCCGATCTTTGTAGGTGTTCAACTGAAAACAATGTTACTTTTACAGATGACCTCCAGCTATAGATAATGTAGATAGTTATTATTTTATTTATAGATTGTGGTATGTTGAAATACACGTGTATCAGGTGTTCGTCAGGTCATACCTTCTTTAAGACCCGCCCTACTTACTGAGAGCAACTCGATCAACGAAGTTAACACGCTTATCAAAACAGATCTAGATATTCTGCAAGTGTTCTTCTAGATTCAGTACTGTACTGAACGATTTCAGTGAATTTCAGCGAAAATTTGAAGTATCCTAACCTAAAGATATAGAAGAGCATAGAAACCTAAACTGATTGTTCTACAACTCAACTTGACTGCCTTTCTGATATCGCTATTCTTTAAGCAAATTCGATAAATACCTCAGACTATGATATTTCAAAGATTGGATATTGAAACTCTATTCTATAATGCTTATTCGTTATAAATTCTGAAGTTGCCGTATAAAAGAAAACTTTCAACTTTCTTCACTTAGATGGGTGCTTAAAAGAAAGAACCAATTACCTATCGCGATTGAAAATGAACCTTCTTCCCAGCACTTATTCTAGATCTCTTTTTGTCTACCAAATAGTATTACACATCATGGCAAATGTCAATATAACATAGTTATGACTGTCAGATCAGAAGTTATGGACTTTAATAGCGTTACTGCATGTATTCGATAATATATTATATCATCCATTGAATTATTATGGTATGAATCATTTATAACCCCTATATGTCAAACTCGAATGCTCCAGTTTTTTGCCCACTTTATTTGTCAATAGTTGTGTCAACATTGGTTATAAGCCCTAAAAAATCCTTGCAAAATCTTAAAACAATTCTAGTATATTTGCAGCATTAGTTTTTGCAGCTTTTCTTCTGCAATAGATATTCTTAGTTGTTCGTGAACACCTCCCTAGCCAGCAAGCTCTCTAGAACTGAATATACGTGACTATTTTTTTATGGGAGTACTTAGAGTCATCAGTTCATGTTATACTTTTATTTAAAATGTAGACGAATCCTATGGACGATGAGCAAGAATACTCCAGGTATTTTTCTACCTAGTTACGTACTGTCAGACAGTTTGGTGACGTTCCACGCTCGGAAATTCGTGAATTAAGGTTGGAATTCATTCCAGCGTTTCGTTTTCCTCCGATGAACTGAATTCGGTAAAATGGACAACATCGTCAATCAATAAGAAACTCGAGCTCTGGCAATTGAATATCATTTCATTCATTATGTATACTAACATGTTGATATATTTGAAAAGGAATATAACCAATATTTCAAGAAACCAAGAATTTCCAAGAAGTATACTTTGTATTAGAGAACTCAGGAAGATTAGAAAACATTTTTATATCTATTACTAAATGGTTCCTTTCTAGAACCATTGCTTCTGACAAATATCTTGTGTTTCTAACGCAGAAGCAATTTACAAAATGATAATTATTTATTTTATAGATATTTTTCATAGTTTGGGAGAGAAAACCCAAAAAGGAACCATTGAGTAAAGAATATACCTCCTAAAGTATCCTTTAATGATTAGGGTTATATCTGTTTTATTTGTAATGTTATTAACGATTTCTTTGTCGAACGATACAACTGTTAGTAAATTTTATGTATCCTTCGAGGTGCGCTTGATCTTATGACGACATTGCTGCTACAATTTATTTATCTGAAATACGGTTGAAAATATGAAGTCAAAGCCCTACAACTACGTTAGAGGGTGATCTGAATTCCAATATGCGAATGTGAACCAATTTTTATATAGATAGGATATCCTAAGGTATAAATGTAAACACTCTTAATTGTAATGTTGTTATATTCCACATTGTGTTCTTTTCAACAATTACTAGAGCAATTTAAAAACTTTTCCTCGGACTTTAGAAGATCGAATCTTCAATAAAATAGAGCAACACTGCTAGCATGCCATTCCAACCACGAATGCTGTAAGTTAGTAAAAGGCAGAAGGTAATTTAAAATAAAAAAAACTCAGATCTATTCAGGATGCAGATGAGCAATCAAGAACGCCAGTTGCAGCTCTTTGATCAAATCAACATTATAAACAAGAAAAGAGTTCCACAGTAGCGAAAGTGGGACGGTCACACCATTATACAATACATGCAATTAATTGAATAACTTGCTTGAATATTTAATCACATCTCGCACTTTGGACTGAGAAGTGAAATTCGTCCCTTTTGTGACATATTTCTAGAAACTGAGAAGAGTTGGTATGATGAAACGGAAGTTTTGAGAAAGTGGGAACACCAATTTCGATGACACAGTAGCACGATTTCCAGATTTTTTGATATTCTCCGTTGTAACTTCAGCAGAATATCTACTGGGAATATGGTGTTCTCCGGATACAACAATATACAAAGGAATTTCGATTCTACATCAAATTATTCAAACAGAAGAGACCTTACATATTATACTTTCATGATTCAAAATAATGAAAAATCTCATATGAATATTTCCTGATTGAGATGAATGTACAGGGTGTTTTGTGATTGAAAGTCAATATTTAATGAGATTAATCTATGCATGGATTAAAGTCTAAAAGTTCATATATTTTTTACAGGGCAAATTTTATTTCAAACAATTTTTTATTTATGATAACGCCTAAACTACATATATAAGATATTGGTGAATATGAAATAAGAGTGGTGGCATACACTGCACGAAAAAAATTATTGTATGAATATTTCGAATACAAAATAATACGCCACTACTTTTTTCAAAATAAATTATTAATTTATTAATTTCGTAATAAAAATGGTCATATGAATCAATTTCGTATTTCAAACTGTTATAAAAAAAAATTAATTTCTCCAAACCCTTTGGTGTCCACCATTATATCAGGGAAAGATCTATACCATAAGGCCTTATTTCTGGTGGAACTATTTATTGATGACTACAAAAATTTGTCTGTTCGACTAGTTTCGGCAGTACAAACTCGCCATTCTCAAGAGTTGAGTAACAAGACAACTGCAAAGGGGAAAAAATTTCAAATAGTAAATTTCAAAAGATTTAAAAAAGTTAAAAAATAAATAAGGAAAAGAATAAATTAAAAACTCACAATGCAGAAGTCCTGTTACAGTTAAAATTGATACTAAGAACACTAATTATGTAATTTTACAGATATTGGAATTTCTACAATGTTAGCTCGAATATGAATTAGAATTAGAAGAAACCCGAAAACTTTAAACAGTTTATGGTTAAAGAACTATGTTGTATTTACTTTTCAGTGATATTGTCAATTTTATTAAAAACATTTCACCAACCTGTACTATCTAAAAAATAAGTGAAGATGGACCTAAATTATATGAACTTTTTGACTTAAATTCTTGCATAAATTTGTGACCTTAAATATTGACAATTCATTTTATATCACCCCATATGGAGAAAAAAATGGGCCAATCAATTAAAACCGATGAAACTCATGAAACCACTATGACCAAGCTAACTCTTCAAAATGCTCAATAAGGTCATTATGAATATATACCAATTTTTTTTCTGATTCACTGCTACTTCTGCTAGTGGCAAGCTTGTATAAATTATTCATAACGGCATACATTGGAATATATGCTTCAATTCCTTCTGGAAACATACAGTATAATGACACCCCAAACACTCAGCTGTCTGGTAAAAACCAGAAAAGTAACGATCAAAAATACTCTATAGACTGAAGCTTTATGACATTGTGTCTACCTCTTCCTAAATGCCTCAAGTATCAGCCCATATACTTTGGTGGAAGTTACTATTATTAAAGAACATCGACCAACATCGATCCATAATATTATTGTTGATAAAAATCTAAATGCTTCATCAAATAATGAATTCATAAATCCATTTCTCATTCTATGGCCATTCTGGCTATGCATTTGAAGAAGCATACCAAAGCATTCTGACCGCAAGTCAGTGGTTTTCCAATTTTATTGAAACCTCTAATGTTTCCCCATCTGTGTTATGAATTTGGATGAAAATATCTGAAGCCCATTTTATTTTATTTAGTTGAATTTCCCTCGGCCCTTCAATGGGAAATTCTATAAATCGGTGTGAATAGCCATCTAAATATAAATCGCCAGTGAAGAAACATACGATTTTTTCCTGATATTGAGAGGTCATGCAGAAAATTGAATATGGCACACTGAGCAAATTTTAGGAATTAACAAATTCTTAAGAAACTTTTACTCACCGACATGAGTATAACTGCGTATTGTATTCGCTGTTTGGGTGAAGAGTCCTGGCCTATTGATCGACGTAATATCCAATTTGGAACCACTCTGTTGCTCATATAAGTCTATCAAGGCTTGTGGTATGATCAACTTCGATCTGTCCACCTTTGGTCGGCCCTTGAAACCGAAGAGTGTCCTTAAGTTCGTCTCTACTTCAGCTAAAACTTCTTTGGACATTGTTGGTGATGATGAGATTGAAGAACTCCTTTGGGGCACAACCAAGAAGAGAAGCAACCACCAAAAACAGGTCCTTCTCATTTTAACAACTGCTGTAACCAAAGAGAAGTTTTTATTTTAAATGTTCTCATCGAAAAAAGTTATGTAATGTAAGGATGCAACCTAATCTTGTGTATATTTTGATAGATTCTTTTCTGATCCACCCTCATATGGATTGCTAAGACTCAATGCCATCCTGCTATTTATAATCATATCCCGCAATGACTGAAGGGGATAACTTTCGACTAATGGCACAGAATTTTACTGAAAATTTCAGTTTTATGGAGCAGTAATCAATAACTAGTAGCAAGGCTTTGTTTCTGAACTGTAGTGTTAAGGATTCTTGCCAGAATTTTGCGCAAATGAATACCACAAATGTATACTAAAGCTTCGAAGTCATCAATATTCTTGAGTAGGAAATAAACATAGGAATCATACGATCGAATATACATATATTTCTTATAGAAAACTACAGTTCTTAGTTAGTCATTTCTGATAGTGAGTACACGTAAAGACCATGAATATACAGGCAAATATTACTTTTTCGACAATTGTTGGAGCATAGTGGCTACAGCTGCACTTAAGGTATGGTGTTGGCTGTATAGCATTCCTTGCCGAAAGAAGCTTGGAAAAATTGTCTGCAGCAGCGATTCCATTGCTGTTGTCACTACAATCACTACATTCATGACAATTAAAGATGAGAAAGTGGCTTTGGCAGCAAGATGCAGCTAAAATACAGGTGAAATGTGAGAAATACTAATATTTGGCTGCAGCAGCTAAATTAACTTTCTTGTGATACTCGGGGTAAACCACTCGAAAGCGTGAATAATATTGAAAACAAATTGAACCACAATTTACCCGACCTGATCAAGAATTGAAGGAAGATGGCACAAATGTATGAGATCTGACTGGCTGATGAATATGAATGCAGGTTGGGCTTGGAAGATACCAAAACAGCCATGAGTATGGCTGTTTTAGTATCTTCCAAGCCCAACCTGCATTCTTCTTATGCTTAGCAGTGCATAGAATCAGCTGCGTAGTGCTTGGTAGCACCACCCTAGAACAAAACGAATTGGGAAACCTATTCTTGGGCAAGATAATCGGCTTCACTAAAATTTTGGATCTACTCAAGGAACTATAACTCCTGATGCAGGGCGAGCAACAAAAGTGCACATGGGCTGTCGCCCACTCAACTAATATTTATATTTATAGCAATAATACGAAACATACATTAATACAAAAGCTCATCCATGTTGCTTTTGAGTATGGTTGTAGATAGGTATATACATTGACGCATTATAGTATAACTTCTCAATTACGGCGTGGGCTATTCGGTAGAATATGCCGAGCACGTTCTGCTGCGTGAAATTCCACGCTCCTTTCACACTTTAATCTCCAATTGAAAAGCCAATCCACACCTGACTGGTAACACTGTCCATACCCATCACTACAAGCAATAAAATACAGCCTTCCGATATGAGAGATTTCACAAACTATGTCAGTGACATTGAAACATCAAATTTTAATTAAGTAACATTCCTTCACGATATTGCCTAAACTGAGGAGGAAAGAATTCTCTTCCAATCCGTTTGTTTCTGCCGCTTGTACAACTCTGAAAGAATACCACGTGATAAAATAACTACCAGTTCGGAGATTTTATCTGGATTAGAGTATATTTCGAATTCAAGAACATATTCTTCGTTATAGATAATTGTATCAATTACATGGATTTATTACCGCAGGATTAGCGATGTTAACCTTGAATGGTATAGGAGAATGATCGACAAACTGTCAGCATTATCAATCAATTTTATTTCGTGTTCACGGAGACATAAATCACTGAGACCCACACAAATTGGAGTACTTGTTGAATTATTTATTGCTGAACATAAAATTGATTGCTGAATACCGTATACCACAATATTTAGTCTAACCTTCGGATATACTTTGAAGCTTCCTCAACCAAGTTGATAGATATACAGGCAGAGTAATTGAAATGTTTCGGATGCTTATAATGTACTACTTTCGAGTTCATAAATATTTCAGGTACATATGACACATTAAAATCAACGGAATATATTTCTGACATATTCCGTCTTCTAATTGAATAAACTGAGATCATTGGGTTCGTTAAATACAGGGTGAATCTTTAAGTAGTACATTAATTTTATCCATATATTCCTCTCATCAAATTAAATACATTTTCATCTACCATTCTTTCAAATTAGGCTCAGGTAAAATAATACAGGCTGTTGAACTTAAAAAGAAATCAGTTTTTATTTTATAGCTTTAACATGGTTTATCCGAATGAAATTTATGTTGGTTTGAAGTTTTCTATGGCTATGACACATATTCTACAATCATCAGCTTTTTCCCACTTGCACTGATTTCCTAGTTATACAAGTATTATTTTTGAAATCTCTGTTTGTGATTTCTCAAAAAGGATGATATATTTCAGAATGTGATATTCCCAAGATGATGCAAGTATTCTGTGATGAAAATGTGAGGAATTTCTGAAATTATGTGTATGTTCGATGTTTTGGAAAGTTCTTAACAATCATATAAAGTGAGAAAAAAATTGCTAATCAATTATCGAAGCAAGATATAAACTGAATCGATAATATATGCATGAGTGGATATTAAAATAACTGATTTATATAATATTATTATATTTATCAATACCTTTATCACTTAATCATGATAATTCTTCGAAAGGTTGCATGAAGTTTTTTTTTGCTAATTACTCTATACACTTCGATTGGCATGTAATTTGTTCTATTATAATAATGAATAGGTAAATTTCCATATCGTCATATGAAATTATTTATTGATTTGTTGCAATCTGTTGTAGGTAGATAAAGTTGATTGAAAAGAAAGATACTTTGGAATATTTCTTAAGACTGCGTTATTCGATTATTATGAGGTACCTACTCTACTATAAATACGATGATATATTCTGCTTGTTGCCTTAATTTTAACCGACCCTATACAATTTGAAACGAAAACAGATCTATCAATTCGGGAAGTGAGTACTAAAACTAGGTAACTACAATTCAACTATTTCCAGGAAAACTCAAATTAAGGTTGTTTATAGACTTTTGGATATTGTGGAGAATTGATTAAATGTTATTTTGCTACCATTTTTAAATTTCATTTAATTAGAAGTATTTATAACTCCTTTGCAACAAAATTCTTTAACAATTGTGAAAAACGTGAAATATAAGTATATAGGAGAACTTGCCTAGTTATAGATTTTTTTTTGATGATCAACTTATCTAGTTTTGAAAACTCTAAGTAACACTTGTAAATTATGTTAACTTTTTGTTGTACGTTGTGGTCTCAAACGATTGGGTTCGAGTCCCTGAGGTCAAATTTGATTCTCTCCCGCCGGCCGTTGCCACGATAACTTGAGAACGGAAAGAGGGTTGAAATTTTCAGGGTAGGTGGCACGTCCCAATACGATGAACCGATTAAGCATCCTAATGTGACATTTGAGGTCGTTAAAATGCATAATCGGCAGAATGGTTTCGGAGTTAAATTAATCTTAAATTTGGTTGTTATTTTCTCAATAACTCAAAACATACGATGCAGCTTCAAATCAAACATGGTAATTAGATCTAAAATGTCGACGCAAAAATATTTGAAAAATTTTGTGTAGATTGTATCACTAGAAAATTTTGAAAAAAAATCATTGAAAAAAATTCAATTCATAAAGTATTCGTCTGACATCGATGAAATTTTGCGAGAACCTTCAAAACCTAACTCTACAACCAAGTTGCAAGTTTGAACACGATCAAATCTCTATTGTCGGAGATCCGAGCAGACTTCTGCGCGTTCAATAGATGGATGGGTGACAATACAGATCCGATCGAATTGAAACTTGATCAGTAGTTCTACAATACAGACTTGAAGACGTATGTGCAATTTTGTGAAAATCGTATCAGTAGACAATTAAAAAAAATTATTAAAAAATATTATGGATCTCACGATAACTTGAGAACGGAAAGACATAGCGACATGCAACTATCAGAGTAGGTTGAACATCCGAATGCAACATTTGAGTTCCTTAAAGGGCATAATCGGCCAAATGGTTTTAGACTCATATCAATCTGAAATTTGCTTGTTATTTCCTCAATTACTCAAGAAATACGATACCGATTCAATTTAAACATGGTTCTAGAATACCGACGCAAAAATTTTTGCAAAATTTCGTGAAGGTCATATTACTAGAAAATTTAAAAAAATCATTGAAAAATATTCTATATATCAGAAAGTATTCGTCCGACACCCCTGAAGAACCTTCTAAACCTAACTCTACAACCCAGTTGCAAGTTTGAACACGATCGGATGTCTATTATTGGATATCCGACCAGCATTGAGTTCAGTGGCTGGATGGGGGTGAGTTCCGATATTTTAAAAGGAATTTGAATCTAATTCCCAGTCGAATGTCATAACTAGAAATTCTTTGATCTTAGGCGATTCTAATTACTCAAGTCCTTAAAATGGTACGAAATGTATTCATATGTTATAAAAGTTGAGAAAACGGTCTATATCGATGGTAAATACGATTAAGAGATTCACATAGAGGTGAATGGACAATAGAACATGCGCGCAAAAGCTCCTGACTTCACGTCAGTGCTTGAACCCATTTCTACTCTTAAGTTCAACACAATAAGTTATATTATTATTTATACGATAAGTAGAAGACAGCAGTGAACTAACCCATTCAACCCATTTAACAAGATATTATTATTTTATTTGTTTGGATAAAGAGAGGAGAAGAGAGTAATAATCATAATAGATTGAAACAGAATTTCAAATATACGGGTTTACATCATATACCTATTCAACAAGAACGATCTTTAACATTTTTCATCATTTACTGTTCCATCGATTAGTTCTCACAAATTGAAAAGTTATAATAATTCAATCAAGTATGTTTTAACGATGGGAAGATTATGTTTCTAATTCCCATGCGCATATTGCAGAAAACCCGCTTGCATAAAAACAAATGAGCCAGCCGACAAGTCATCCGAAACATTTCCTCTTCCATCAATAAAATCAGCGTGAAAACCATGAACAGCTACACTCCACCTACACACATAAATACCTGGGATTCATACCGATCGAAGTTGGTAATTACAATTTATTTTTGTAACGAACGAAGGCCAGGTGTGCAAAGGTAGGCATCTATATAAATTTTATTAATAAAAAATATACCTACGCTATTACTTCGAAATAATGAATAATTAATACAAAGTGCATTCCTTCTAGCCGTAATCCAAATGCATCCTTGAACTTTATTCGATGTATGATTAGACATATGCTATATGGACGTTTAAGCCCACCCATGCAGCTGAGACACCAATGGAGTACAAATTATTTGATAATGACGCATCGGTAGAGGTGGAATTAATTGATTACAAACAAGAAATTATTTTCCTCTCTGGTAATTAATTCTGAGGATTCTAGTACACGTGGAGAAAATTCGAGTTTCAATAATGACATGAGATTTTATCTTTTCTGGACGAAGAGGTGAGTTACCTACTCCTAGTCGGTGTTATCAGTTTCCGCGTCGTGATGAAAATCTGTAGAAATTTTCTGCTGTAATTCTTGATAGGTTGGGTAGATAATATTTTTTGTTTGAATGCTGTTGTATTTTTTATTTTAAGTAAATACATATCAAATTAATAAATTGGGGTATGTTAATTCATGATTATTCATTGTAGTATGACGAGTTCTAAACATGTCAAAAATTTAATAGAAAAAAATTATTTTCTCTATATCAGTATTAATATCGTAATGAGTTCATTACAGCACTGAAGACAGTGCTGTAATGAACTCATTCCCGCATTGTTTATAGTTATATTTTTGGTTTTGTGGCAGTCAGCAATGATATTAGATCCTATCATATTTCAACACACGTAATTTTTCAATAGGTGTAATATAATCTGGATATAGTCGTAGTGAAATAATTGTTGAGAGGAAATGTTTTATTTTCATTAAAAAATAAGGCACTACAGATCTCCTTATTTTGAATCATTCAGGAAACTGTTTCGAATCTGATCTCTATGACCTACGTACGATTCAAATTCCGTAATCTGTCAACTTTCGTAACAGTCACACCAACTGCCAAGATACAATACAAAAGTCACTAGGATGTATAATCCGAATTTTTCATTAAATTTCAAAAGTAAAA
The DNA here is from genome assembly GCA_937662695.2 of Halyzia sedecimguttata. Classification (NCBI taxonomy): domain Eukaryota; kingdom Metazoa; phylum Arthropoda; class Insecta; order Coleoptera; family Coccinellidae; genus Halyzia; species Halyzia sedecimguttata. The sequence goes on along the minus strand of OW569415.2, from coordinate 63,006,666 downwards.
CTTGCCTGAAATAGAGAAAATATCGTCTAATACTCGTTGCAGAAGGCAATTCCAACACTCTTGCGTTCGAAAAGTCGCTTCTTCGTCGCTCGTTTTCGAATTTCGCATTCGTGTTTTAATAGGAGCTCATTCTGCAACTTGTTTTAGAATATACTATGTAACGTTTCTTTTTGACTCAGGCAGGGGTTTGTTTATGTTTTGTTTACGATAAGGTTGTCGTTTGTGTTGACGTCGAATTTGAGGTTGGATCTCAGTGGTGCCAATCGACGCTAAATAATAATTGTTGTATTCGAGGAGCCGAATGACTGTTGGCAATATTGTTGAATTGTGACGGTCTGAAATTTGTGGGGGTCTGCGCCAGTCAGGGACATGAGGTCGTCCATTTTGTCAACACTCGAAGGAGGAGCAGTAGGTTAGGCGTATTTTCGGAACTGAATAAGAATTGGTGATTTCTTCTTAATTGGATATAGTTTCGAAAATCGAATTAGGAGTGAGGGTTACATTGGTTTGATTTGGGAAGATAACAGGTACCTTGCACTCGTCTCGAAAGAGGATCTAACGACCTTTCTGCAAATCTAAGAGTTGAACACGTGAACGATCTTGGCGACTTTGACAGAACATCGCTGTGTGCTTGAAGGATTATTTGGTGGAGGCACGACAAGATTTGATTTCGAAGCAAACGTGTGCAGGACAACCCCGAACATCAGGGGTTTTTTGGTAACATCAGAAGTTTTTGTAACATCAGGAGTTTTTGTGCCAGCACGAGTTTTTGTGGCAGTCCGAAGTTTATGGTGGCAGGAGTTTTTGAGGCCAGCACGATTTTTTATATCAGGAAGAGTGTAACTGAGACATTCGGATATATACAAGGTGGTCCATAAGTAGCGCTGTGAGACAGCCAACGCAGTGTTACCGATCCCGAGTATATACAAGGTGGTCAGGAAGCAACGCTGTGGGACATTCAATCGAGGATTGCAGACTGCGAGCACAGAGAGAAAGAGGACAGTATTGCGAGACCATCGACGCAGTACTACGTTCAGGCATAAGGAATAGCACGCAAGTTATTGGAAACATCTTTCGAAATATCTTATACCTGCTATATATATAACGTGAACTTATTATCATCAATTATATAAATTGTTATTGTTGTTGTAAAGCGGAAATTGGGGAAAGATTTGTGGTAGTCATATATGATCATAGATAAGGAACGTGGATGCGCCTGAGCTCAAGCGACGCGTATTTGAATCAGAGAGAAATATCTACGTACAATTTCCGTCACCCTTATTCAGGGTTTCACAGTAGTTATATTTTGTTGAATCTAGAGACCTGGGTTGTATGCTATTAGAATAAACTGTTTGTTATTAGCGTGAATATTCTTTTGGTGAATTTAGGAATTAGTACATTACGCAGGGGTATCTGGGAGACTTAAATTTACCTGGCGCCCATTTACTAGGTTCCCTTTTTAGGAATCCACTCCCATCTCCACTGGAGCTAGACCGCGGATCCCTGAGTTCTAGTAGCTCCGATCTTAACCACTGCGACTTGGGAACAGTCGTATATGGTTATAAATTGGCGCCCAACGTGGGGCTAGATAACGTGGGGCGTATCTCTCGTTCCAATGTGGGGCCCAGCCCGATGTAACGTAGGTCTGATTCAGTTGTATAGATGATGTTGTTTTTTTATATTTGACCCGTTTTTTTTTTAGGGAACTTGCTTTATCGTGCTTAATTATTTCTAGTCATTTTGCTTCTTTACCTGTATCTGTCTTGTCTCGTCCTAATTTATTGAAAATTATTTTTATACAATTTTTTTTATCTCTAGCGATGGTCTGTCGGAGTCGAGTTGGGAAATTTATTTGAGCAGGACTGTGAATTGTAGTAGTTGTCTCGTGCTCAACGGTTTTATTATTATTGTGTGAATTGTATGGAATTATGCGCCATGTTGGAGAACTTACCCTTGTTTATATGGGACCAAGTAGGATTGACAATAGAATTTCGCAGTGGACATATGAAGTACATGGTCGGAGAATGCATGAAGATTGAGGGTTATTGCTGGATGGATGGAGTAATGAGAGTAGAAGAGGATTTCCGGGACGACTGTGATGTATGATAGGGTATTGGATGAGGTATGATTCTGGGTAATAATTGGATGAGAAGGGTATGTTTGTTGTGATTGAGGACGTAGGAATGATTGGGTATGAGTGGATTGCTTCTTCCTTCAGGAATACTGAATTTTTGTGGGCTCCGATTGATGGAAACATTTCGGTATCTATATGCCTGCATTTATGAGTTATCTAGTCAATTTATATAATTTTTTTTTGATCCTATATATTTTAATCCCTAGGTGAAATTTACGAGGTAAATTTCTTCAAGTGAGGGGGGATTTTGTAACGTTTCTTTTTGACTCAGGCAGGGGTTTGTTTATGTTTTGTTTACGATAAGGTTGTCGTTTGTGTTGACGTCGAATTTGAGGTTGGATCTCAGTGGTGCCAATCGACGCTAAATAATAATTGTTGTATTCGAGGAGCCGAATGACTGTTGGCAATATTGTTGAATTGTGACGGTCTGAAATTTGTGGGGGTCTGCGCCAGTCAGGGACATGAGGTCGTCCATTTTGTCAACACTCGAAGGAGGAGCAGTAGGTTAGGCGTATTTTCGGAACTGAATAAGAATTGGTGATTTCTTCTTAATTGGATATAGTTTCGAAAATCGAATTAGGAGTGAGGGTTACATTGGTTTGATTTGGGAAGATAACAGGTACCTTGCACTCGTCTCGAAAGAGGATCTAACGACCTTTCTGCAAATCTAAGAGTTGAACACGTGAACGATCTTGGCGACTTTGACAGAACATCGCTGTGTGCTTGAAGGATTATTTGGTGGAGGCACGACAAGATTTGGTTTCGAAGCAAACGTGTGCAGGACAACCCCGAACATCAGGGGTTTTTTGGTAACATCAGAAGTTTTTGTAACATCAGGAGTTTTTGTGCCAGCACGAGTTTTTGTGGCAGTCCGAAGTTTATGGTGGCAGGAGTTTTTGAGGCCAGCACGATTTTTTATATCAGGAAGAGTGTAACTGAGACATTCGGATATATACAAGGTGGTCCATAAGTAGCGCTGTGAGACAGCCAACGCAGTGTTACCGATCCCGAGTATATACAAGGTGGTCAGGAAGCAACGCTGTGGGACATTCAATCGAGGATTGCAGACTGCGAGCACAGAGAGAAAGAGGACAGTATTGCGAGACCATCGACGCAGTACTACGTTCAGGCATAAGGAATAGCACGCAAGTTATTGGAAACATCTTTCGAAATATCTTATACCTGCTATATATATAACGTGAACTTATTATCATCAATTATATAAATTGTTATTGTTGTTGTAAAGCGGAAATTGGGGAAAGATTTGTGGTAGTCATATATGATCATAGATAAGGAACGTGGATGCGCCTGAGCTCAAGCGACGCGTATTTGAATCAGAGAGAAATATCTACGTACAATTTCCGTCACCCTTATTCAGGGTTTCACAGTAGTTATATTTTGTTGAATCTAGAGACCTGGGTTGTATGCTATTAGAATAAACTGTTTGTTATTAGCGTGAATATTCTTTTGGTGAATTTAGGAATTAGTACATTACGCAGGGGTATCTGGGAGACTTAAATTTACCTGGCGCCCATTTACTAGGTTCCCTTTTTAGGAATCCACTCCCATCTCCACTGGAGCTAGACCGCGGATCCCTGAGTTCTAGTAGCTCCGATCTTAACCACTGCGACTTGGGAACAGTCGTATATGGTTATAACTATTCTCTATTTCAGTATCAGTATCGTAATGAGTTCATTACAGCACCAAAACAGTGCTGTAATGAACTCATTCCCGCATTGTTTATAGTTATATTTTTGGTTTTGTGGCAGTCAGCAATGATATTAGATCCTATCAAATTTCAACTCACGTCATTTGTCAATGGGTATAATATAATCTGGATATAGTCGTAGTGAAATAATTGTTGAGAGGAAATGTTTTATTTTCATTAAAAAATAAGGTACTACAGATCTCCTTATTTTGAATCATTCATGCTATTAGGAAACTGTTTCGAATCTGATCTCTATGACCTACGTACGATTCAAATTCCGTAATCTGTCAACTTTCGTAACAGTCACACCAACTGCCAAGATACAATACAAAAGTCACTAGGATGTATAATCCGAATTTTTCATTAAATTTCAAAAGTATAACTTGCCTGAAATAGAGAAAATATCGTCTAATACTCGTTGCAGAAGGCAATTCCAACACTCATGCGTTCGAAAAGTCGCTTCTTCGTCGCTCGTTTTCGAATTACGCATTCATGTTTGAATAGGAGCCCATTTCAAACGATGTGTCACAAGCCCATACTTCCTACTTGAAAAATTCAGAGTTGCACCTGTCTTTCGAAGGGGGTTGAAGGTAGGGTTAGCATTTTTACGGAGAAGAATGACAATTTGAAATTTGAATTTGATGTGTTTCAGGATTTTCCATAAATATATACAGTAACCGATATAATCAATTTATTCCATTTGACTTTTCCACAATGTATATTGATCATTAAATGCACGAGTGCAATGAGGCTCCTGACGTCACGTAAATGCTTTCAAAAATTTTTTGTCTCAAATAAACTCGAAACTCGCAAGGCTATACGCTACATGGTAGTTTTTACAACCATAATGTAGTAGATGGAATCTCTTAGATCGGTTTACATCGTGAAGGCATGTACAAGTACCTTTAGAAATATGTATTCATACAAGGAAGAACCGACAGCTTTCTCTCATACTGTTGAAAGGTGAACAACTACAGATATTCTGACCTCTTGCCTTGCTTATCACAAAAACATTCTTTTACTGCATATTCGAGGACAATTATTCGGAATAAGTGGTGAAGAAAATACTCAATAAACACCATTTCTGACACTATAAACGTAACTACACTCTTGTCCACTACAGTTTTTTGTCGTCTGACATATGTTTCATATGTCAGCGAAGCGTTACTTAGTAACGCTTCGTCTTTGAAGATGGAAACTTTGTTTCCGTAACATATGTCAGACGACAAAAAAATTTAGTGGACAAGAGTGTATAGTTACTTTTATAGTGTTCATAATAAGTCCACAGTGAAATAGTTAAACCATTCTGACAATTGAAAATATCCATCGTTTCAAATTTAGAGATATCAAATATTATATTCGATATGAAAAGTATATCTTTGGATGACTGAAAATTCTTCTTTAGAACCTGATTTTCGCAAAAACTACTGCTATCATTTTCAGCCGTTATAATATCATTACTGAATAATTTCAGATTCAAATTATACCCTGGAATGTGTGTAATATCAATCATTATTAAAATTACCCGAGGTATAACTCATAGGCCGCTTCATGTCATTTACCTTAATGCCTTCATCATGCACGTATGAGTGAAAATAAAAAATGCGATTTCATTCTTAGAAGGATTACCCATTTCCTACTGATCGTGAACTTGTAATTTACTGTTAATTGATTTAGAAACGAAGAAATGTATTGGTGATAGAATACAAGTACTGCTCTCACATGACGTCTTTGAAATAATAGATAATATGGAAAGTATAAACTCAATGAAATAATAAATATAAACTGAATCATATATTCGTAAATATTGTCAGCAACTTCAAATATGTATTGTTGATCTGGGAATTTTATACAACCGTATTGAATTACATGTTACGTTAGGTTATTTTCATTTATTATTTCCAGGGGGGTTACATTTTTTTTATTACTCGAATCGAAACATTTGACAAGAAAATAATTATTAATTATTTGCGAGAATAATAAACTAAGAATAATTACATATAGAAGAGCATCAGAGAAAATCATCTAATGAAAAAACCTAAAATATCGAGAGCCTCATCTGTGAAAATCGTACTGGGTTTATAATAATTCCCTCAATGTCTTTCGATGAAAAATTGAATTTAATGGGTCATTGCAATCAACAAAAATAATGGAGACGAGGAAGATTGCAGAATACTGAAGTTTTGCCTTTGGAAAGAGAGATTCATGCAATGTATATACTTCAAGTTTATAGACTGATAGTGGTCCAAAATTTGTGATAAAAATATCAAAAAACACAAACTCGTTAAGTATCCATTCAGATAGCTCGCGATATGTATAATTGGTTCTCAGAATCGGGTTCCGTATTTGTTCAAATTACTGTTACCTAAGAGTTGCAAAAAGTTTCCGCTAGTACTAAGGAATAAACATGTTTACATTTCATCGTGCAATGGGTCAAATTTATTCAGGCTGTTATTTATTTTCGAGATTTATTTACCACTTCGTGAACAGATGCATGGTATCGAGAATGATTTGCAACTTCTCAATTATTGAATTTGTATGAATTGAACAAATTATCGCGGTTTTATTGATTTTCGCGGCGCAAATAAATATGGGAACGGTAAACGTAGAGTGGAATGCGCTGTAGGGATTCACATGAACAAATATACTTGCCATCAAAAGTAAAGGACTTTGATTGTTATCATCTCCAACTCTATCTCCATATAAGTTTCACTAGAGATTTTTTATAATAATTATTATAAAATGAAGTTAGCAATTACTTTATAATCTACGACCCCAATAGAGTACGTTAAAATACTCTATTTGCGTAACTCTAACGTTATCTAGCTTATCTTAAGGCAGATTTATACAGCAAATAAAATAAAATAAGAAATGAATTAAAATAAAATAAGAAAGTTGATCATGCACATTTTAATGATAGCGCTTAAACACGAAAGAAAATATAATGAGAATGAGATCTTTCATCATTATTTCTTATTTTATTTTATTTTGTGAAATTACAATGTGCATGCTCATAGAGTGAAATTCACAGAACTTGCATAACATTTTCAAAAAGCAGCGATTTGATTGATTCATTTTTATTTCTCATTTCCTTTTAGGTCATCTATTAATACCGATCTTTTCAACCCTTAATTCTTATTTTATTTTAATTTGTTTCTTATTTTATTTTAATTTGTTTCTTATTTTATTTTATTTGCTGTATAAACCCGGCTTTAACTGAGCAGATGATATATTTCAATAGTAGTGTCAAATGTAGTGCGATTGGCTCAATGGGAGAGTATTTGACTTGGGAGCGGAAGCCCCAAGTTCAATTCCGAGGAAAGAAATTTTCTAGTCACGGTAATCGCCACCATTCACTGTTGAGTCAAAAATTAACAGTGCTGTGCCTAAGTTGGCGCAAGGACACAATAACAAAGCCTACACCGAACACAACTGGTTGTCCTTACTCGCTCAAGCTCTTCGAGAGCTTATGAGGGGTCTCTTTGGGGAAGACCTAGGAGGATCAGTTTGCCAATTTGCCAATCTTCTTTGCAAAGAAGCAATAACTATATCCAAGAAAGATAATTATTTCTTACATGTTTCGAAATGTAACAAAAAAAAAAGTTTTCAAAAATAAATAATCCATTTTTATGCTGTGTACTTTATTTCTATAGTACTAAATAATCTATTTCTCCCAAAAATAGATAAAATAAATATGACTTAATTAAATAATGTATTTTCACGAAAATAGGGGAATTCCATTCATGGAAAGTTAGGTTGAATGCGAGGTTGAATGTGGATTATAGAATTTTCGGTTTCCTTTTGTTATTCGATAATTGAATCAAGAATGATGATATGATCCATGCTTCATGCCTTTCGAAATTATATTTAAATCTTTTCCAAATTTCTGCGCCCAATTTCCACAGATATTTTTGGTGTGGATTTCCAAAAGTTTTTATTCGAGAATATAATAAGCCAAAAATAATTAACAAAATATATGATCGTCTGACGAGGACGAAGATAAATTCAGACATGCGTGAGCATAGAATAAAACTTGACCACAAAATCCAACTATCATATTACCTCAAAAAAAAAGGAAAATTATACAGGGCGTAAGGTTGAATTTTTTTCCCAATCATTATCAAAATCGGCGCAGAGGCATAACTTTGAACGTAAGCCACATCAATATTTTATTGAGGCATATTTGGTCCCATGGTACAAATAATCTGCCCTTAGCCTATGCCCCAATTGTTATGATGTACCCGGTATAAAAGTTAACATCGACTCTACTGAAACACAGTTCAACAAAACAACTGTTATTACCTACTGAAATCAGAGACCCATTTGAGTTTCAATACAAAAATAGAGTACTGTTCTTTAGATTTTATGTAGTTGAGAAAGACGAAATAATTTATCATGTTACTCTATACTGACCCAAAAGCTCTCATTTTAGGCTGACATTGAGTCAGACGCCCAGTCTGGGTATTTGAATGTGATGAATCAACCAACCAACACTTAATAGAGGACAATTAAGTCGCACTATTGTTTAAATCGCTGAATGTGGTGTCTAGTTCAATTTGTCAAGACGGCGCTGGATTGTTATTACATCTAAATTGACCGTGTAAAGAAGGAAACAATCAACCTTCTGCTTATGGTAACTTGATCTCCCATTATATGAATCCAGCGCCAAGCAGTCTGTTCATCTGTTTGGCGTCCTCTAGCAGTATTTAACCGTCGCATCAGCAGACATATCACGGTATTATCGACAGAGTTCGACTTGGATGGGCGAAGTTCCATAGAAATTTGACGAGAATATACTCAGAAGGTCACAGAATGGTATTACTTATAAATTTTCATAGGCAAATAAACGTACTAATGATTACTACATTATGGTAGGGGGAGAGATGTGACATTTTTAAAATACTAGGATTTGAAATACAAAACACCTATTTCCATTTTGTATTTAAATACTTTTTTTAGGAAAGCATTTTGTATTTTATTTGAAATACTTTTAAGGGCATATGTTGTATTTGTAAAATACAAAATACTTTTTGATGAACAGAGTATCGTTTAGCCATGCGCTTATGATTATCGGCATACTAATAGTGTGCGACAACAATCTTTTACTACAAATGCTCCTGCGTAAAAAAGGTTTTATTTTATTGTGTTATAAAATAGTTGAAAATGATACAAGATTTTATTTTAATAAAGTATTTTGGAAATATGTACATTTTTTGCATTTGGTATTTTAAATACAAAATGAAAAACCATTTTCAATTTCAAATGAAAAATATGAAAGCATTTTGTATTTAAAAACAGTTTATAAACTATTCTGCACATCTCTGGGTAGGTACCACATGTTTATGAATTCTTCGACATCAATATGTTCTTGAATAACTTAGAAATATACCGTTGTGACAGTACAAAATTATCAAAATTCAATTTCATTTTTTTTTTAACTAGTCAGCCCTTCTCCGACAGTACAACAAACGTCCTCACAGAAAACTGCTACTGCAAGGTTGTCACAAGAAACTAACGTGAGCCAGCTTCCATGGCCCTCTTCCTCTCCAGACATTTCACCAATCGACCATGTAGTGGATGTGATCGGCAATAGGCTGAGTAATTTACCCCATGTCATACTGGGTATTCCGATTTTTTTTTAGAAGTCAACTAATATCTCAGTCTTGAACGATTCAGCAAACAAGGAAACCTAAATTTCATAGGTTTAAGTGTAGACTCTGTAGTTTCAGAAATTAATTTGTTTGATGTATTATCAAATTAGCTATTCACAAAGCCTCTGTCCACAGAGCTTTCCCACTTTTTCATAGAAGGGAGCGCCAAGAGAATACTGAGGATTTATATTATCGTAATAATGTGGCTCTCCAGCTGCAATATTCCATTCAGAATATGCTCTTTCGGAATGTATTTCTTTCGCAATTTCCAAGAGCGCTTCTGGATTTTCCACTTGACCCTTAAAACGAGTTTTTCCTAACAATGGTATGGCAAAAAGTTAATGGGTTAATTCGAGATTCAAGCGAAGATTATAGCAGCATTAAGTGTTATAAACGTTCATTCTCCGCTGGATTGATGCCCCGGCATTACAGCTTTCTTGGAAGACATGATGGCGCAGAACAATGCCCGTTAATACACCCAATGTTCCGTCTAAATGAAATACAATGAAGTGAAGATTATACACTTGACGTCTCTGAGAGAAAAAAATGAAGAGAGGGAAAGAGAGGGAGTCAAGAAAAATAATATATAGGGTTTGTTGATTTCCGCTTTGACTCAATAGTTCGATGAGCAATACAATTTCAATTTCGAAAATCAATGCAATTTGATTTTTTTTTATTGCAATCAGTGCAATCGATAAAATATCCTATTTCTTAGAGATTGTTATGATTATCATTTTCTAAGAGATTATAATAATTATCATTTATGTCAATGACTAATGCATGAAATTATAACGAAAATTTTCCGGCTCAATTTTTCATTATTTTATTCAATAGAAAGTAAAACATGTGTCTATGAGAGATGATAGCCCTACATAAGGGTCCTGCAGCGGTCTTCGAACATCTGAAGTTCTGAATAATCATCTCTTGGATTAGTCAGACCTGTTTTTGAAAGAGACTCTCCTGGCCTTAAGAACAACGACATTTTCCTTTTTGAATTCCAATAGTGAAGATATTTCTAAGAACAAGAGTGAATATCTTTAAAAACTAGCGGAGGCGATTCTTCTTCAAAATATTTATGTGGCTACAGAGGAGTGATTTGTGAGAGGGGACATTTGAAAGGTTATGTATTATTTTTAATTTGTTCATTTTTCTCCTCTTGTCTATTCATTTTCAGATTGAGTTACGGGTACCTTGGAGAAACCTCTTTCATCAATAGCCATCAATATTTTAAATATCAGGTACTTTTGTAAACGAATTCAATCTTCACAAATCAAAACACTCTCAAGGAGACAGGATTTTTTGCAGAGGTTTTTCCCTAAGCCCTTGTATCATACGTCGAATTGTATGGTACCCCGTTACACTAACCTCTGTTAACACATATTAAGCTCACAATCAAAAGAATATATATATGGGTAGTTGATATGACTTTCTCTGATGACGGAAAAACTAATGGAATTCGGGAAAGGCCAACTGATGAACTAATCGATAGTCAAAGTTTCGAGGTATCAATGATAGCAATCATTTATTTTCCATCAACCGAAGAATCGAAATTCCAGTTTATATAGTCTATATAATTCCACTCGAAGTATCTGAGAAGAGAATAGATATACCTACATCTCTCGTACTGGATACGAGAATTGTATATCTATTTTCAGATATCCGAATACTTTTGCTTTCGATGCCCCATTCTCGAAGTTATTCCATGAAATTCTCCAACATTTTAAGGGGAAGTATATATAGACCAAAAAATGATTGATGTGACAGGGATGATATATAGAGTGTTCCCACTGAGCTTTTTTTATGAAATTCGTGGAATTTAAAGGCATCCCTACAACTATATTCGTGATTCCTGATAGTGAAGAAATATATTCGGCCTATTATGCATTTAGGTACACGCATTTTACTTAAGAGATGACGTTTCAAATCGTAAGTATAATTGACGATTAGAAAACTGAATTTAGCAGAGTATGTTTGAATATTTGTTGCTCTTGTTCCTCGGAACAGGGTGCTTATCAATTTGCCCAAATGTCTCCCATTTTCGAAATGGTTTTAAATGATTTGGTTCGACTCACTGATCAAGAATCCGTGGTCGAAATCGATTATGTCCGGCTTGCCGTCCATTAATAAGATAACTCTCGAACGGAATGAGCTAGACAGTTGAAATTTTCAGAGTAGGTTTGGCAGATAAATATCTCACTTAAGTTCGTTATCGGCTGGTTTTGGAGTAACGAGAAAAATTTTTTTTTACATTACAAATTTCGAATTCAATTTTTTTAAGATGCAGTTTCCTCATATTTTCGCAGAATGCTCTCTATGTTTTCGCAGAATGCGAATTATATCTGTCTGTGTTTACTGTTCATACATGTAATCTTATCAACCTATAATAGACATTTCAAATGTTTTCTGTTCTAACAAACAAAATATGATTGAATGCAAATTGACCAATTGTAGGATATCATAATTACCCCTACCCTTATATGCCCTTGGATAATCCATATGATGATGGAAATATACGCACTGTATATTTCCATCATCATAAAAAATTATGGAACAAATTCATTTTCTCAGAAGAAAAATATTTGGCAACAAAATCCGGAAACAGGTCAATTTTTGTTTCACTTTTACCAAATTTTTATGCATTTTTGAAGGATTTTTGTTGCACCCTGTGCATCCCCATCAACCCTCTGAATTTTTTGAATAGGGAAAGTGGGTCATGTGGTACTTTTTTGGCAAGGTCTTTATATCTTCTTAACAGGCGTGCAGAAATTTTCAAGAAAAAAATGATCTTTCTTGAAAAATATTTCTCAAGTTCCAGTTTAATCAAAACTGGAATATTGGCTAAGTTTCAATTGATATAATATAATTTTCAGAGTAGATTTGAGGAATGAAAATCTCGGATAAGTTCATTATTTAATTTTAATATAGTTTCTTTTATGATGCAATTCTTTTATAAGAATCCATTGATACCCAACCCTGAGAAACCAATAATGTCGGAGATGGATTGTTAAAGTTTGAACAAGAGCGCCAACGCTCATGTCCACATGGCTTTCCCACTTTTTTGACTTTTGTTTTCATTGTATAAGTTTTCCTTTCATTTTTTGATGTTTGAAGTGGCATTTCTTTCATTGTTATGAAAAATATGAACTTGAATGTTTCAGCTACTGTAAATTTTCTGTCTGTAATTTTCAGAGCCCTGAAGATGACGAAACACTTCATCGAAACGTTGGCCACACTTAGGTAACTTTCTTGAAAATATAGATCCTACCCAATCGACCAAACTTATTAATAAGTAAGGATCGCGAGTTATCACATTTTGAACGTAAATATACCATTTCAAGGTTAGTTAATGCACCACTCGAATGCAAAAACCGGCTTGGCAATTAGCCGGACATTCTCAACATAACACTACTCACCCAGAAAAATGAAATCCCGAGAAGAAGAATAATAATCCACAGATCAAACCACAGAATTCTGGCACGAGCTCAACATAATACGAACAGCAGACCACCAGGCGTCGAACACAAACAAAACACTGAAAAGCTGCGTGAGTACGATTCACAATAGTTCGATGACGTACGTCGTACTTTAATGATGGCCTAAGAAGAACTGAACAGAGACTTCGTGGGTCACAGCCACCCTCTTACCTGGGCATCAAGGTGTGGGATGGTCTGTGACCAATAAGAAGGTACCATAGACCAGAACACGTGCGGCAACCAATAACTAACAATGCCCCTAAGTGTATATTGTTGGCCCATTGTATTTCTTTAGTGGCTTTTTACCACAATCAGATCGGTTACTACCGCCACCTCTCTGATCTTTTTTTTCCGTTTTTATTCCTCGACGTCCTCATGCTCCAATCAACCATGACCTCTTCTTTTTGTTAAAGTTCAATCGATGAAAATCTTAGGTACCACCACCGTTGGGGGTACCTGCCTTTGCAGTATCAGTTCGAGATTCGGGTGAGCGTAATCCCCAGCACTAATCGATAAATATCCACGTGCCTAAAGTTCATCCGAAATGAATTGAAACCTACACTACTGCCATTATATAATTGACGCAGGTAACAGACGTCTTTCGAATCGATTACGTATTCGTTTAAGTATGCCAATGAGAGAAATCACCCTTAATCTGTTGGAGACCCCGACGTTGGGTTAAGCGAGAAACCTCCCCAACTAACTTGTTAGATCGATTTCTCAATTTGAATATTTCGATACCTATTCCACAAGAAATTTGTAGATACCATTATGAGTTATATACACTATTCTAACTGAACCATTCCATAAATAAAATACATTAATAAATGTTGTCGAATGGTTAAAATAAACACCTATAAAATGTACCATCTGTCCAACTTAAATGCCCCTTTTTGGGGTATTTCAGGAAAACTGTTGCGTAGAAAATGTCGAAAATATTCACCTGAAATTTGAGGGAGAAAATAGAAACATGCCACTATATTAATTCGGATAAATTCGGCTTCGTCTGAGATCGACATTGGTTTTGTAGAGTTTCCATTGTTCTGATTCGAAAAGCACTAATAAAATAATTTTTTGAGAGATGAGGTAGTTGCAACGGTTTCTTCCATACTTCTTGATGATTTCCAGAGATTCTCCTTAATGAACGCCATTCTGAATATACAGAATTTTTCACGATATAACAGGGTTGGTACTCTTTAAAACTATTAAACACCAAACTTCACAAGACGACTTTTTCAACATTCACAGAAATCTTGATTAAACTAAATCATTCGAGAAATTGCTTTTACGGTTTCACAACATTTCACTATCTGTTCGCGTCGACTACTATGTGTTGGTTGGTCGATCGTGTAAGCGAGACTATACGTTTGCGATTAGGACCATAAAACTTCAACTCAGTAACACTCCGGTATCTTACGACTCTTATTCTGGATATTTTCAGTGATATGGTTCATTTCGATGAGTTCTTCAGTTTGTTAAAAATATCTCCTCATCGTTACAAACACTCTGTGTAGTCTCTCTTACGAACGAAATACGAATAAGTTACTTAAACGCTAAAAAAACGTGGTCTAACCATGACCTAACAAATCTTAACTTGATCGGATATGTAGTGTTGGACAAAAATAAATATAAAATTTGACGATACCTATACAGGGTATTCCAAATTAGACGTGAAGCTTGGAGGAATTGTTAGTATGTATAATTTAATGTGGATTGAGCCATATTTATTGATAACCGAAAATCAATAGTTTCCGAGATATTTGAGATTTCTCACCCTAGTTCATTTTTTGTCAATTTTTTCTACGTTGACCAAATTTGATAATAAGTTTGGATTATCTTTATCACAAAATTATATTATATGTAAGAAAAAAGCAAAAATATGCTGTATAGGATGTTCATAAAGAACAAGTATGATTTGAAATGTGGTAAATGAATAAAGGAAATATCAATTTGACTGCAACTTTCGAATTCCACAATTTATGTATACCTAAATTATTTAAAAAATTTGCCAAAAGCCCTCTTTATTCTCTAAAATATTTTTTGTTAGAGTGCATTCACTAGTTTTGTTTCAGGAGATTTTTTAGAAGCAACCTTTTGAATGTCCGGCATAAAAAATAGAGAATGTGTTATCAAAAGGCAACGGGAGTAAATTTCAGGCGGAAAGTAACAACTGAAGAAATTAGAAAGAGGGCACGTGCTTGTATAAGGAATGGTGGAGATCCTTTCAAACTTAATATATTAATACATTTTCTAATAAAATATTCAATTGGTTATTTTTCTTTCTTTGCTTCTTATATCCCCTTTCAAATCATGCTAATTCTTTTTCAACATCTGATACAGCATAGTTTTGCTTTTTTCACACATATCATATCCTTTGCTGATAAGAATAATCCAAAATTACTATCAAATTTGGTCAACGTAGAAAACATTGACGAAAAATGAACTAAGGTGAGAAATCTTTTAAAAATCACAAGAACTCTATTATCTCGGATACTGTTTCAGGTTGGTTATCAATAAATATGGCTCAAACGACAGCAAGTGATCTATAATAACACCTCACGTCTAACTTGCAATCACCCTGTATAAGAGCTATAGAAATAGAATCGTTTTCTAGAAACTTCACGGAAGTTCTTCGAATTCTATGAACATCATGGAAAATTTCATACATCTTCTCCTGGTTTCCTAAAAACTCTATAACTCTAAGTTTTGCTTCCTTTAAATTGTCGTTTTCAATCATTTCAATATCGAAGTTAATTGAAGTAAATATTCTTGATTCGACAACTCTCAACTCTCAACAGTGTCAAAGTACAGTGGAAACTGCCAAACATGGAGTTGTCGTATAGGAAAATTTTGTGTCTGTTTGTGCTGTTCTATACAGATTTTGCTGATCATCTGGAAAAAAAACTGGTATACTATATTGATTATCATTTTTCTATATTTTCTTAAAATCTCCAAAAATAACCTATGAACCCTATCAAGTTCAAAACTAGAACTTGCCCGTAAAATAAGGTTCTAAAGGCTCTGGTGAAATTTCAGAGATATTTGACGGATGATTTCTGAGATACAGAATTTATTATTTTCTTATTATCTCGTCCTCACTAAATTCTGCATAAGTTTTCATGTCGGTATTTTTCAACTAACTACCAAGCTTCAATTCGAGCGGATCAGTTTTTTCGACTTATTGGGAAAACAAAATTTCAGAATAGTTATAACTCCGACATCTCTTGGCGAATTTTGCCCATTATTGATCTCAACCAGCTCATTTGGACTCTAAACATACCCTGCAAATTTCAATTCTCTAACTCATTTCGTTCGAGGGTAACCGGACGGCTGGAAAAATTCATGTTTGACCACGGATTCTTAATCAGTGAATCGAAATATATAAGAATTCAAAACAAATATAGACATCTAGGCAATTTAATAGGTATACTCAGTTCAGGGGAATAAGCCTGCCAAAAATATGGCGATCCGAAATGGTGAATAGTGGTTTCCACCTTAATTACAAAAGCAACATTTTTCGTTATTCAAATCTATTACCTGTCATGACTGAAGGTATTAAACTTAACTCATACATGCTGATTGGGTGTCAGTTACCGAATTTACAACCAGCTACTTTCATGGATTAAATATTTTTCAATTCAATCGGGCAGGTGTTAAGATTGCGTAATGTTAATTCTGAAAGTAGACAAATTAGAAAGTGGCACTACGCGTTTGCAACCATAAGAAAACGATAGAATCGATCATTCATCTGTATGTGTTGTTGAAAAAACGAAATTTCGTAAAATTCCTTACCGTCCTCGTTCATCGAGGAAAGAATAAATATTTTCAGTTGCACCATATTATCTTTTTAGGTTGATGTATGGCTGTGCATGGAAAGAATTAAATTGGATACCTTGGTTATGTCCTTAGGTAATCACTCTGAAACTCTTTATACATGGGTGCAGTTGAAATCAAACCCATGCAGGAGGATTTAAATTGATGAATTATTAAAAAGGTGGGAAAGCCCTGTGGACATGAGCTTTTTGGCGCTCTTGTTCAAACTTTGACAAATCATATCTCCGAAAGTATTGGTTTCTCAGAGTTGGAAATGATATCAATATGCAGGTTCTTTCGTACTGAACAAAGTGATTTATGTTACTAAAATCAGTTGGATCCATTCGAAAGAATATCCCTAATGTATTCTTATGATAGAACGGCATCATAAATGAAATTAAATTCAAGAAATCATAAAATTACGATTACGTATTGAAATTTTGAAAAATCATATATCCCAAAGTATTAGTTTTTTAGCGTTGAGAATGATATCAGTGGATTCTAATAAAAAAACTGCATCCCAAAAAAACTGGAATTGTAACGTAAAAAAAAAATTTCTTCGTTACTCCGAAACCACCATAATAAACCAATGCCCAATAATGAACTCAACCGAGATATTTATCTCTCAAACTTACTCTGAAAATTTCAACTGTCCAGCTCATTCCGTTCGAGAGTTATCGTGTTAACGGACGGCCATACATAATCGATTTTGACCACGGATTCTTGATCAGTGAGTCGAACCAAAACGTTTTAGACCCTTTTCAGCCAAAAATTCGAAAATTACATACATTTGGGCAAATTGATAAGCACTCTGTTCGAATACTGAAGCCAAGCAGCGTCGGGCGCCGTTAGTATTTGGATGGGTGACCGCTTTGGAACAACGCGTGCCGTAACATTTTATCAATTTGGCTTTTGTGCGTCAAGAAGAATTCTCCTAAATACATTCAAAACGTAGGTCTATGACTCACCTCATGTTGGATTTACAAAAAAAAAGAAAATTATATTTAGAGTATTCTATATGAATTCATAGAATTGAGAATGATTATTGAAATTTTGAAAAATCATATCCCCGAAAGTATTAGTTTGTTAGAGTTGAGAATGATATCAATGGATTTTTACGACATAACTGCTTCTTAAAAAAAATTGAATTTGAAACTTGTAATGTGAAAAAAAAATATTTTTTCGTTACTCTGAATCCAAGCCAATTTCGCCCAATAAAGAACTTAACTCAGATATTTATCTCCCAAATCTATTCTGAAAATTTCAACTGTCTAGCTCATTCCGTTCGAGATTTATCGTGTCAACGGAGACATGCAGAATCGATTTTGACCAGGGATTTTTGATCAGCGGGTCGAACCAAAACGTTTAAGACCATTTTCAGTCAAAATTTCGAAAATTACAGACATTTGGGCAAATTCATGAGCACTCTGTTTCGAGGAACAAGAGCGCCAAAAATTTGTTTACAAAATTAACTAAAATTTAAAATATTGATGGGCATTTCTTTCTTCAATATGGATTCCTTGGTGAAAAACGGAAAAATTTCTCCAACGTACTCGAAACTCAACCTGAAAAATGAATACACAAGAGGAAAAAAACGAACAAATTAAATATAATACATATCTCACAATGTCTAAAGAAGAATCGCGTCCGCTAGTTTTCAAAGATATTCACTCTTGTTCTTAGAAATCCCTTCAATATTTGAATTCAAAAAAGGAAATTTAGTTGCTCGTAAGGCCAGGAGGGTCTCTTTCGAAATGAGGTCTGTCCAATCCAAGCGATGATTATTCAGAACTTCAGATGTTCGAAGACAGCTACAGGAACCTTATGTAGGGCTATCATCTCCCATATACACATGTTTTACTTTCTGTTGTATAAAATAATGAAAAAATGAGCCGTAAATTTTACGTTATAATTTAATATGTCATCTTGACATATTATGGGAGATAATGTAAAATGATGACATTGTCTTCAAGTAACGATTGAATTGAAATGAAAAAATCACCTTTCAATTTTCTTAAATTAAATCTAAGAACATACACATAGACACTTCACATTTTAATTCCTAGTTTACACTGTGTATTACACAGCAATATAACATTTGAAGATGACACCCAAATGATAGGTACTACTGTAGGCTTTACAAATATACTAACTATAAAACGACATTTTTCTTATCTAACTTCACCTTCCATTCATGAACTACCCCCCCTTGGTTCAAAACTCGTTAACACATTCAAGCCCATTAAATAATTATTTCTCCGTAAAACATTAGAGTATCTCAACCCTCTATTCAATTAGATAATGAGATGGGATTCGATAATGTTTTAAATAATACCAATATCAATGATTCGGAACAAACGAAAGTTGCCTTCTTGACTATTATCTGGTTGAACCCAAAACAAGATGAATGGATACCTGGAGTACGCACAGTATTACTCTTAAAATTTTCGTCCAATAATAGGTGTTAGAAACGTCAAATGCTTGACCTACTTCGCTATGTCAACGTTAGTGGACCCGAATTCGATTAGACAATTGTACATACTATCAATTACACTGATTGAATTCGGAAATAATTGATTGAACTATTTCTGAAAAAATTTTCCATTACAATAATCTTCATCTAGCTTCTATTTAGTATCAATTCCTGTAGAATGTGATCATAATAATTGTTTTTCATTTTCCAACTGCCCGATCCCAACAATACTTAGATAATATTATATCCATAAATTAAGCATTTCATTATTGCATTTCTTGAAATAGGTACCTTTTCAAGTCGATCAACATCGTCCTTCTTTCGACGTCTAAACTATGACTTGATTCTTTATGTTTATGTCTTTGAATTTGTTTTCGGTGGAATTCAAAGAGTTCATAGAATAATCGATGAAAATACTGAGAGAGACCCAGGAAATTTGACACATTTTGTCTTATATCTCCAGAAATTGAAATCGTATAGAGCCAAAATTTTTCACAATGTTGGAAAATACTACAATTGACGTTAGTACAAGTTTTTGTTGCAATCTGATGAATAGTTCACGAAAAAAAAATTTTTTTTTCGAAAAAATTAAAAGAAATATTTTTTTAAAAATTACCAACATTTCGATCATAACAGAATTTTGCCAAAAGTTGCGCGTTTATATCCTCGAACTGACTACCAAGTTTCGATTCAACATCTTCTTTAGTTCCTGAAATATCAGGGAAATAACCTCAAAATTTTAAATGTCTATAACTCCTAAACCGTCCGGCCGATTTTGCCCGTTAACGAACTTAACCGTCGCATTTGATCAGAAACCTACCCTGAAAGTTTGAAGTCGATAGGACCTTCGGTGCTCCTGTTATCGTGCCTACGGCCGGCCGGCCGGCCATACGGCACCCAAAAATCTGACACCGGATTCGTGATCAGGGAGTCCGAATTAGTCTATTAGCCAATTTTCAGCTCGAAATTCGAAAATTACAGACATTTGGACGAAATGATAGGACGATGTTCCCCTAGAACATGCGCCCAAAAAGTGGGAAAGCCCTGTGGACAGGAGCTTTGGCGCTCTTGTTCAAACTCTGAAAAATCATATCTCCGAAAGGTATTGGTTTCTCAGAATTGGGAGTGATATACATGGATTCTTGTTCTAGAACAGATCATGAAAGAAATTTAATTAAAAATAGTGTCATTTAAATAAATACAAGAGTGGCATTTGGGAAAACTGATAAGCACTCTGTTGCGAGGAACAAGGGCGCCAAAAATCAATTGGAAATAAATAAGTGTATCTATAAATCTCTTACGATTGGTTTCGCTACCTCCTTTAAGATATTTACTTACACAAAATGAGCATTCAGTACTGAAGTTCTACACCGAAACATCGACTATATTATTTGCAATTAATTTTGAGAAATGAATGTGATTATTCAATATAAAGTTGAATTTTCAATGTAATCTGGTCCATAAATAATATAAAAATTAGTTCAAGCCCTGTGGACAGGAGCTTGGGTGCTCTTGTTCAAACTTTGACAAATCAAACCTCCGAAAGTATTGGTTTCTCAGAGTTGGGAATGATATCAATAGAGTCTTCCGTAAGAATTGCATCATTAAATATAATAAATTAAATATGAATCCATTGATATCATTCCCAACTCGGAGAAACAAATACTTTCGGAGTTATGATCTGTCAAAGTTTGAACAAGACCGCCAAAGCTCCTGTCCACAGGGCTTTCCCACTTATTTAATTTGGCTTCTGTGCGTCAATTCTCAAGAATTTTCGTAATTAAATTCAAAACATAGATCTATGACTCATCTCATATTGGATTTATATACATCAGGAAATTATAGTAATTAGAGTATTCTATGAAATCATATAGAATAATTGAGAATAATTATTGAAATTTTGAAAAATCATATCTCCGAACGTATTAGTTTGTTAGAGTTGAGAGTGACATCAATAGATTCTTATAGTAAAGAAGCATCTTAAAAAAAATTAATTTGAAATTTGTAATGTAAAAAGAATTTTTTTTTGTTACTCCGAAACCACAAGGCCGTTTTTAACCAATAACGAACTAAACCGAGATATTTATGTCTCAAACCTACTCTGAAAATTTCAACTGTCTAACTCATTTCGTTTGAGAGTTATCGTGTTAACGGAAGGACGGCCGGCCGGACATAATCAATTTCTACCATGGATTCTTGATCAGTGAGTCGAACCAAATCGTTTGAGATCATTTTCAGCCAAAAATTCCAAATTACAATTTGGGCAAATTGATAAACACTCTCTTCCGAGGAACAAGAGCGCCAATAAAATGAGGTAATTATCGGAGAAAAGTGTAATCGAAGAAAAATGCATATGAACTGCAGAGGAACTCTTAATGAAGAACCTGTGATTTCATTCGGTTTCAAAATTAAAGAAAGATCAAAAGGAATATCACAAAAATGTTATTCATGAATTCAATTGGATAATTGTAAAATTTAATTTTCGATAAAATTTTGTGAATATAAGTTGTCAATCGTAGTATACTTCACATTAATAATTAATGCCAAAGTTCAGTTGTATTCAGATATTTCCATTTTTATATAGCTCTAAATGATTGATAATATTGCAACCGAATATTCGTTGGATAATCTAACATTTTGTCCCTACGCGTAAGAATATTCAAAATATCGAGTGGTTCTTATAGACGGGAAAGGGTTATTTAAATTCAATCCTGTTGTATGGATACAATCGGTTGGGAAATTATGTGGTACCTATAGGCAGATATCAACTCATCAATTTCGAAAATAGTATAATATATTCATCACAGTTCACTGATATTCGAAATTTTACTTTGAATTGAAACGAATGTTTCTCATACTTAAACATCCCCCTAAAGGAATTGGAGGATAAACTAGTTTCAACGTGTTGGGGTGTTGAGGTAGTTAGGGTAGGTTGGAATAATATTATGGGATATTATGTTATGAAAATAAATATTGGGCGAAGAAAATGTCATAACCAGAAGAACAGTTCAATGTTTAATGGCAAAATGTCTTAAGAATCAATTGGTTTATACGGGGTGTATCAGATTAGGAACGAAAAAATAGCTGGTGGTTCTGTGATGAAAATTAGGGTCGGTATTTGCTGCACATTTTTTTGAAAAATCTATCTCGCGGAATTGTTACCCCCTCCGAATATTAAGAAAAAAAATTGTTTTCCTTCTTTATTTTCCCTGTATATTAAGCTAAAGACACGAAACATGGTAAATATTATTCGTCAATAAAACTATACATTTTGAAATTTTTCAAACTTGAAGTATGTTTGGAAGGGGTTGAATTTACGAGAAAACATGCAATAAATTTTCAAAAAGCACCGAGGTGGAATTTTCCTAACCTAATTTATTTGTTTATTATTCTTATATTTTACAAATTTTGCTATATTTTCTTCATCATCCATTCTTTTATCTTTCTTGATGACATTTAATACACAGCGAAAATAATAAAAGAGTTACAATTATTTTTGATAACTTTTCCAGGTCGAGGTTTTTCAAAAAATGTTATATCAAATACCCTCCTTAATTTTCATCACAGAATAACTCCTTACATTTTTCGGTGTTATTCATATACCAAGTTGAATTATTCGAAATTACAAAAATTCTGATATAATCGAGGGATATTCGTGCTCAATTGGACACAGTATTATTTTCGTAGATCTTCTATATTATTGACCTCAATATCACGTAATATTTATATCGAAGATACTTATTTAATCAAATTATTTCAGTTATTCATAAAAAATGTCGAAGCCCATTTTGGAAAAGAAATCATTCTAAGGTTGAATTGAAATAATAACTTTAATACCCAGACATATTTGACCTCTATATCAAACTGACCAGACTAAAGAGACAACGCGAATACAATATTCATTATTAAATCCATAAGGTCTTTTGACCTAGTCCTTCGCTCCTAAATTCATGAAGAAAGAAATAATTTCCGAAAAAATATTCCAAATTGATATCCAATGGCTATTTATGCAGCGTGAATATTTCGAATAGCCAGTGATTTCATCGGTAATTATACTGCTCTACAGTTATAGAGTGATGAAATTTTTAAATTTATGGATTTAATTATAGATCTCTCCCAGATATCCGTCGATAAGGAAGATGAATTGTTTTAATGGAAAATAAACAATGTAGATTTATGATTAGTAGGCACTCGCCCGCAGCATCGTACATTTAGGACGTAGTTTTCAAAACCGCAATATAAGCTCAGCTAAAATTTAATCTCAAAAATTTGACAAATAATAATGGAGAAACCATAATTTAATCGGCAAAAATCAGAGGAGACATATTACCATTTTTCAGTCATAAAGCATGTCAAAACTCGCACAAATAATTTCAGCATCTTGAATTATGAGCTTCTGCAAGTAATGGTTTCTTTGAAATCGTTGAGTCGGCTATACTTATGGCCAAATAGTTATGTATTGTATTTAAGGATTTAAAAGTTTCTCAACCCAAGAGTAATTCTCTCGAATATTGCACTAAATCAAAAGTATTTCGGTTTAGACTATTCGTCCATTAAACTTGTTGACGCTCTTGTTCCTCGGAACAGAGTTACTTGGCCAAATGTCTGTAATTTTTGGATGAAAATGGTCTTAAACGTGGTTCGACTCACTGATCAAGTACCCGTGGCCAGAATATATTCTGTCCGGCCGACCGGCCGTAGACACGATAACTCTTGAACGGAATGAGCTAGACAGTTGAAATTTTCAGAATAGCTTTGGGAGATAAATATCTCCGCTAAGTTCGTTATTGGGCAAAATCGGCAAATAAAAATTTTTTTTTTACATTACAAATTTCGAGTTTAGTTTTTGGCGCCCTTGTTCCTCGGAACAGAGTGCTTATCAATTTGCCCAAATGTCTGTAATTTTATAATTTTTGGCTAAAAATGGTCTTAAACGATTTGGTTTGACTCGCCGATTAAGAATCAGTGCTCGAAATCAATTCTGTCCGGCCAGCCGGCCGTAGACACGATAACTCTCGAACGAAAGGAGTTAGAGGATTCAAATTTGCAGGGTAGGTTTGGAGCGTAAATATCTCGGACGAGTTCGTTAACGGGCGAAATCCACCGAGCGGGTTCGGAGTTATCGCCGTTTTTATTAAAAATATTTTTTTATGATGATTGTATCAGTAGATTCTTATGATGAAACTCATAAGAATCTACTGATACAATTTTCAACTCTAACAAATCAATACTTTCGGAAATATGATTTTTCAAAATTTCAATATTAACTCGTAACTCTGTGATTTCACAGAATGCTGTATCGAAACTTAACGACCGTATCTATGAATTTCATCTGTGTTCATACATTTCATCATTGTCATATCATCTACTGATAAGAGACATTTCAAATAAAGTATGATTGAATGCAAAATGACCAATGAACCTCAGCTATCGTAGATAGCTCTTGGATAATCCATATGATGATGATGAGGATAGCAAGTTGATCAAATTTGGTTTAGAATATCTCCAGTAAAAACAAAACTGAAATATTGGCTAAGTTTCAATTGAATTAATATAATTTTCATAGTAGATTTGAGGAATGAATATCTCGGATAAGTTCGTTATTTGGTAAAATTGGTCTGTTGGTTTTGGATTAATAATTTTTGAGACTGTTGTTGAATTTAGATTCTATTATGATGTTCGAATTTAATTTATTTTGTGATGAAGTTCTATCATGAGAAATCAATTGATATAATTCCCAACTCTTTCCAATACTTTCGGAGATATGATTTGTCAAAGTTTGAACAAAAGCGCCAAAGCTCCTGTCCACAGGGCTTTCTCACTTTTAAGTATTTGCATACAGTTAAGTTAAAATCCAAATCTGGGGCATATGGCGAGTGCGAAATCAATTAGAAGTTACGCTGTGCATTTGATCTGGTGAAAGACAACACTCGGCACAGACTTCGAATCCAGCTTTCTTATTTACAAATGTCCGAAAAAGGATCTAGAATTTTCAAATCTTGTTCTACTTCACTCTGTATGACGATGCTGGCGCTAGAGTCGATTTGACAGATACTGATAATCGACAAAGGTTAGAGTCATTCCACTGTTACTGGTTTGAAAATCGAAATTAAAAGAATACAATCATAAACAAAAATCATAGAGTAGTTATACAGGGTGTTTGTTAATTCGACGTGATCCTTCTACGACTATACGTCATTTGCAACGAATTGAGTCGAGTGAACCATGGTCCGAAGATATGGCATTTTTCAATTTTTTAGAAATTTTCTGCTTTGTTATAGAAAATAATCAATTTTGTCCAAACTACTTGAATATTCAATGAATATTTTTTTTAAAGCTGAATAGATAGTTATCATTTCATGCGAAAAAATATTTACTAAAAAATTGGTTCAAGCACTGACACGAAGTCAGAAGCTTTTGCGCGTATGTTATCTTGTCCATTCTCCTTTATTGGACACTCTTAATCGAATTTACTACGGTGAATTCTATTGTCTGTTCTCACAAACAATAGAATTCACCATGGTGAATTCGATTAGTATGGAAGCCTGGGGAGATTTTCCATACTTAAATAAACACTGATTAATCATTGTTAAAAAGCATTCAGTACCTTGACGAAATTGAATACTTTTAATTGAAAGGAAAAGGGCATGATGAAATTAAATAATTCGACCAACCCGATTCAGTTGTATGAATAGTAGATCCAATTTATTTTACATATAGTTTAAACGAAATGTTGTTCAAATTATCAAAAGCAATCGTTTTCTTGCTTCTGAATCCTTTGAGAATAGTATATTCTAAAACCAGTTGCAGTATGGGCTCCTCTTCAAACACGAATGCGAAATTCGAAAACAAGCGACGAAGGAGTGAGTGTTGGCATGAGTGTTGGAATTACCTTCTGCAACGAGTATTAGACGAAATTTTCTCTATTTCAGGCAAGTTTTGTAAGATACTGTTGAAATTCAATGAAAAATTCGGATTATACATCCTAGTGACTTTTGTATTACCTATATCTTGGTAGTTGGTGTGACTATTACGAAAGTTGACAGATTGCGGAATTTGAATTAGAATCGTAGGTAGGGCATGTAGATCAGATATTAAACAGTTTCGTAATAGCATGAATGATTCAACAATAACTAGAAGGAAATCTCTAGTATCTTGTTTTTTATTATTTAAATGAAAATAAAACTTTTGATCTCAACAATTATTTCACTATTGGTATCTCCAGATTATATTATATTGACAATTCAGATGTGTTGAAATTTAATAGGATCGAAGTATCAGTGCTGACTACCACAAAACGTAAAATATAACTAGAAACAATGCGGGAATTAATTCATTACAGCACTGGTTTTATTGCTGTAATGAACTCATTACGATACTGAAATAGAGAATAGTATATTCTAAAACAAGTTGCAGAATGAAAGGAGCGAGTTTTCGAACGCATTAGTGTTGGAATTGCCTTCTGCAACGAGTCAAATTTTGTAAAATACTCTTGAAATTTAATGGAAAATTCGGATTATACATCCTAGTAACTTTTGTATTATTTCTTGACAGTTGCTGTGATTGATGATGAATGATTCGAAATTAGTAGGAAGGAAATCTCTGCCACCTTATGTTTTAATTGACTTGTGTTGAAATTTGATAGGGATAGGATCGAAGTATCAGTGCTGACTACCACAAAACGAAAAATATTACTAGAAACAATGCGGGAATTAATTCATTACAGCACTGTTTCTAGTGCTGTAATGAAGTCATTACGATACTGAAATAGAGAAATGATATTCCAAACTTAATTCGCCAAAGGAAAATTCTCCATTCGACTTCAACATCAACAAAGCAATATTGCTCTCGGGTTCAAAGACACCTAACGGGTCCCTCATACAAATATCAACATGTTGCAATGTTCACAAAGCAATTGATTAAAAATGGATATTTTTTATCGACCCATTTCATTACAAACGTTTAAAAGCTGTCCCACAGGCTGATCAAAACAGTACACGGTTCTACACCTGTTTTAATAGGTTCCCCTTAATTGCATTCTTAAGTTTCATAGAATAAAAACATTAACGATGGAGAAATTGTTTATGGTTGCGAGCGGGCAGCAGAAACAAACAATGGGTTAATTTTGATAAGGGCAGGTAACCCGATATTTCAATTAATATCGGACTAGCAGCTCTGATTTATTATGAGGTTCAATAAGATGGGAGATATTCCGAAGATTGACTCGGAATCTTACAGGGCCGTATTGACCACCCAAGTGCGTTAATGTCCCTAATTGAACAGTTTTTATCGGTTGCCACTTCGCACAACTTACAAATTCCTTCTATTTTTGGCGCTCTTGTTCCTCGGAACAGAGTGCTTATCAATTTGCCCAAATGTCTGTAATTTTCGAATTTTTGGATGAAAAAGGTCTTAAACAACAGGACAGTTGAAATTTCCAGCGTAGAATTGAAGATAAATATTTCATCTAAATTCGTTATTGGGCAAAATCGGCCAGATGGTTTCGGAGTAACAAAAAATAAATTTTTTGCATACATTTCAAATTCTTTTTTTTTTCAGGATGCAGTTTCACCATAAGAATCAATTGATATTGTACATTGTTGTAGGGGCTGACGTTGGACTGCGACCTTGAAAACTGTTGTGCCGTCCCTTCAGAGCTGTCGATGTCATTACCGTCTACAGCTCGCCTTCCCGTTCCAGAGTTCTGATGATCTCCAGTATCTGGGATGGCTTCAAGTAGGCTACGTCTTCGCTCCTGCAGATTTGTTGCCCAAAGCATGCATTGCGTTGGTTTGAGATGGCGAGGCATTCCATTGTCAGGTGATCGGGAGTTTCATCCTCCTCCCAACTGCACTAGTCAGTTTCTGCTAGCCCTAATCTCATCATATGCTTCCTGAGGCCGCAGTGCCCTGTGAGGAAGCCAATGAGGAGATAGATGCAGCGTGTTGTTATACTGAGGTCCAAGTATTTCTTGGATCTGACAGTATCAAAGTTCCGGAGGAATTTCTTGGAGTGATACATTCCGGGGAGAGATCTCCAGTAAATACCTCTCTCAGTTTCTTCTTCCGTCCGGAATTCACTTTTGTAGGTGTGTCTACCAACCTCACAATAAGGTTCCGGGCCAATGAAGGGGGTTTGTGCTCCTTTCTTGGCAAGTGTGTTGGCCTCCTCATTTCCTATGATTCCCGCGTGACCCGGAACCCAGACCAAGGAGAACCTGTTGTTCTTGCCTACTTCATTGAGTTTTCTTCGGCACTCCCATATTAGCTTGGATTCGATAACATGGGAACTCAGAGCTTTAATAGCAGCTTGACTGTCAGAGTGGATTGCTATATCATATCTCTGATAGATTCTTTCTAGGTTCTTTTCCACGCATAATTCTATTGTGAGTACTTCTGCCTGAAAGTTGCTCGGCTATAAGCCTAGCGATAGTGAACATTTGGTGCCTGGCCCATATACTCCTGCGCCAGCTCCTGTAGTGGTTTTTGAACCGTTTGTGTCCCATTTAATGGCATTTCTTTTAAGAACTTGGGTGGTGGGTTCCCTGTTCCAGTCTTTTTTCCTACCAGCCATCGTAGTGAAGTTATTTTCGATGCCTACTTCCTTGATCATTTCGTCACTAGGAAGATTGGCTGATGAAATGTACTTGGTAAGAGAGGACCAGGCTTTCTGGTTTTCAATACTCTCATTACCTGTTCCTTTCCTAGATATTCTGAGAATGGCTTCATGGGCCATTTTCTCTATCACACTAGATGAAGTGGTGTGAGATTTGTTATAATCTCAAGTGCCCTGGTAGGACATGCTCCCATAGCTCTATTGATATAATTTTAAACTCTAACAAGTTGATTTAAAATTTCAATAATAAAACGTACTTCTATGTTTTCACAGAATGCTATAATTATTCTATCTATGAATTATTATATGATCTATGTGTTCATACATGTCCACTTATTTTCCTATAAAAGACATGACATGTCAAATTCATTTCAGCTATCGTAGAATTATAATATGATATCATACTTTTTGGCTAATATTTTAATGCCCATGGTTAATCCATATGATGATGGGAATGGTAGTGGTAAGTTAAGAATATTGGGTTCAGAATATCTACAGTAAAAGCAAAAGTGCAATATTGGCTAAGTTTCAATTGATACAGGTAATATAATTTTCAGAGTGGATTTGTGGAATGAATATCTCTTTCATCATAAATTTGAGGAATGAATATCTCGGATAAGTTCGTTGTTGGGTAGAATTGATCTGTTGGTTTTGGATTAATAATTTTTGGCACTCTTGTTGAATCTAAATTTTTGAATTTAATTTCTGTTATGATGGAGTTCTATCATAAGAATCCATTGATATAATTCCCAACTCTTACCAATACTTTCGGAGATATGATTAGACAAAATTTGAACAAAGAGCGCCGGAGCTTCTGTCCACAGGGCTTTCCCACTTTTTTTTATCTGCAGACAGTTAAAATCCAAATCTGGGGCATATTGTGAGTGTGAAAGCAATTAGAAGTGACGCTGTGCATTTGGTTTGGTTTAATACCAACGAGAATGTCCGAGAATAGTCTCAAACGATAAGATTCGACTCACTCATCAATAATCACATAAATACCTAGATTTTCTCCGGCCGGCTGGATGTGATCACGATTACGCTCGAACGCAATGAATTTGAGAGTTGAAATTTTTAGAGTAGATTTGGGGTCCAAATACGCCAGCTAATTTTGTTAATGGGCAAAATCCACCAAGTGCTTATTCCCATAACCTCAAAACTACTGATTTGATAGAATTAAAGCGCGGTAGTCAGTTGAAAATAAAGACTTATGCAAAATTTTTTGAGATGGCCTGACTGGAAAATCAGAAAAAATATATTTAAAAAAAAATCTGTATTTCATAAACTATAGGTCAGATATCGTTGAAATTCTGCGAGAGCCTTCAAAAGTTTTAGATTTGATCTCGACCGGATCTAGATTGGTAAAGAAATTGCCGAAATATCGGAATATTTCAACGATCGAAATGTACTGGTCTATTTTTTTACACTCGACAAACAAAGTTGTCAACAGTGTTTGAATTTTGACGTGAGAGAATTTAAAGAACCATGACGTGTTTGCGTTGATCGTGAAATATGCCGATTCGGAACGTTTTCGAATTGGAAATAATAATATGTAACATGATGATAATTTCATGAAATTAGAAAATTGTGAAAATATATCGAAAATAAGTACCTAATGACATTCGTCAAGTCTCTGCTTTCACAGTCAATCAGTACACTGTCCTTATAGTGCCAGGGATAGAGTTCTGGCTCCACAAACTGAAGGGGATCGGTTCCCGTAGCCAAAATTGCTCTTTTTTGATTCTTTTTCATTTCTATCGAAATAATAATTTTGATAAATGTTATATATCTACTGAATTTAGGTCGATATTACTATAAAATTGCGTGAATAGTTTCCTATATTATTAGTTATTTCACGACTCAAAATTCCGGATGTTTTTTTTTATCTCATGGCACAATTGTTTGATTGGACTGATTTGTTTCCTTACACCACCACAAACAAAGTACTGTTTATTTTAGACCAAAGATTAAATGTATGTATTCCAATGGGTCCTTACGCCACCACAGACACAGCACTTTTTATTTTTGACCCAACAGAAAATATATGTATTTGAGTCGAAACTAATCGTTTGAGACCATTCACGGCCAAAAAGTGGACCAGTTTTTTTTTGGACGCTTGTTTTTACAGTCGGATTTATATTCTTGAGAATATAAATTTATTTATATGTCGATCTGATGATATCAAACAATATAAAAATATTCCTTGGAGGATGACCTAGGAGTGTCAGTATAATAATATCCATAATATCAATGAACTGCGCTCCATATCGAAAATATCGTGATATTGTATCCAAAGGTTAATTTTTCAAAAGAAAAAGCCATTTCGACCTCAATATGCAAAATTTTTTCGTGAAGAGAACGTAGTAACCCTCATTTTATAATTATTGAAGTATTATTATTATTATAATTACAGTTGAGTTGAGACTAATCTATAAACTCAAAAAAAATCAAACTTAACAAAGAAGAATTATCATAAGCGATACAGAAGAGAAAGGAAACGAAAATTTAATACAAGACAAGCAAAGAGATAACATTCATGAAGCATCACCTGCGAACCATCTTTCCAATGAGATCTTGAAACTTGAAAAAAATGTCAATGTCTTGGGGTCAATTTTCTTAGCTTATCGATACCCATCGTTTACTTTAATTAGTAACTCAGTACCAATAAGCCAGCTTGTACTAATACAATGAGGAAAGTTAAAAACTACGATAGTATTTTATTTTAATATTATTATTTAATAGTAGAACTAGTATTTTGTAAGTTTGCATTTAGTATTTTAAATACAAATTGAATTTATAATCTGTTTGGCACAGTTATCATTTTGCCAAAGTGTCTCTGTACCTATTGCCGAATTTTGAACTGACAAAGGTCTCAAACGATTCCATTCGACCTACTGATAAAGGATCATTAGTAAAATACGATTATGTCTGTTTGTCCGTCAATA
Organism: Halyzia sedecimguttata; assembly: GCA_937662695.2. Classification (NCBI taxonomy): domain Eukaryota; kingdom Metazoa; phylum Arthropoda; class Insecta; order Coleoptera; family Coccinellidae; genus Halyzia; species Halyzia sedecimguttata. The sequence goes on along the minus strand of OW569415.2, from coordinate 62,974,854 downwards.
AAGACGAAAACTTTCGAAATAAGGAACTTACTCAAGGAATTTACTCAAGATATTTGCAGGGAGAATTTCATGTCCTAATGTACTGATCGAGTTTGTAAAGTTATGGAGATATATTCATTTGAAATTCTAATTTCACAAAATTTCCAAAAATACAGATCCCCGTCAGTTGTAAAAATTGGTAATCAGGTGTACAGAAACAATTTCGCGGTTCATGCAAAATGTCATCAGAATCAGACGCGAAAATTTTATTTTTTAGGGAAAACTCCAATCTCTTCGAATCTTATCTACAGAATTTGCTGAAATTGTACATAAAAGAAAACGATAAGATGAGCGTGCAATATCAGTGTCAATAAGTATTCCAGGTGAAAATAAATGGTTGTTTTCCTGAATGTATGGTGAAATCGAAATTGAGGTTCTTTGATCTGAGTTTTACAGTTATCCTTACCTTTCGAAAACCAGCTGAGGTTTATCTACTTCCATTAAAGCCCGCATGAAGCCGCTCGCATCGCTGATATTACGTTTGATTGACATAATAACAATATAGAGGTCATAATTGATTTTTTGGTTGAGAATTTTTCCGGATCATTATATTTCCTTTTTGGAGCTCTTGTTCCTCGGAACAGAGTGCTTATCAATTTGCCCAAATGTCTGTAATTTTCGAATTTTTGGCTGAAAATGGTCTCAAACGATTTGGTTCGACTCACTGATCAAGAATCCGTAGTCAAAATCGATTCTGTCCGGCCGTCCGTTCGTTAACACGATAACTCTCGAACGAAAGCGGTTAGAGGATTGAAATTTATAGGATAGTTTTGGAGCGTAAATATCTCGGACAAGTTCGTTACGGGCGAAATCCATTGAGCGGTTTCGGAGTTATGGCCATTTTTAGTAAAAATATTTTTTATGAATATCTCCGAAACCGATCACTTGATCTATCTGAAATTTAGCAACAAATTGTAGAATCATGACCTTTAGACGCATGTGAAGTTTTGTATTGATCGGGTTACCTTAAAGTGTCAAAAAAAAAATTCGAAAATTTTTAAATTTTGTTTCTACAATAACTCTCGAACGGAATGAGCCAGGCAGTTGAATTTTTCAGAGTAGGTTAGTGAGATAAATATCTCGGTTAAGTTCGCTATTGGGCAAAATAGGCCAGATAGTTTCGGAGTAACGAAAAAAAAAATTTTTTTTAACCAACAAATTTCAAAATAAATTTTTTTTTTATTGATATCATTTTCAACTCCAACAAGCTAATACTTCCGGAGATATGATTTTTCTAAATTTCAATAATGAATCGTACTTCTATGTTTTCACAGAATGCTATAATTATTCTATCTATGATTTATTATATGATCTGTGTTCATACTCGTACATGTCATCCTGTTCTATAAGAGAGAGTCAAATTCATTTCAGCTATTTTAATTTGATTTCTTCCATGGTGCAGTTCTCATTCTCAGACTGCTCATTTAATCTTGATAAAAAACCTATTATTTGAATTGAATTTCCTTTATGATGCAGTTCTATCATAAGAATACATTGATATAATTCTCAACTCTGAGAAACCAATACTTTCGGATATAGTTTTCAGATATAATTTGTCTGTTTGAACAAGAGTGCCAGAAAGCTCCTATCCACAGGGCTTGAACCAATTTTTTAATATAAGTAGTATAAATTAAACGTGATATTAGATGTTCTTTGAATATTCATTGGACCATTGTTGATTTCTTGATATAACTAATCTCCAATAATCATTTACGATGTAACAAATAATAAAATAGATGTTTTTAAGATATTTTGGATACAAGACAGAATAAATGGAAATATTCTGCAAGAAAACAATATTATAGAATTTTCGGGTTCTGTTCAGCGGAACAAGCGTACCAAAAACATCCTCTACTTAATCCGGAATTTATGAAGGAATCTTGAGTGGTTCCCGATAATTATGTTTCTATAATTTCCATCCCTAATTTTCACCCCTTACAGTGAAATGTGTCTAATGAATAGCATGAATTTCTTTCGAATGCCTATTGGAATCGGCATAGGTACTTACAGTTTCAATGGTTGTCAATTTTTTGCGCGCATGTTCTGGGAAACAGAGTACTATCATTTTGCTCAAATGTCTGTAACTTTCGAATTTTTTGCCAAAAATGGTCTCAACGATTAGGTTCGACTCACTGATGAATTATTCGAGGTCAAATTTGATTCTGTCCAGCTGGCCGTTGTTACGATAACTTGAGAACGGAAAGAAATCGCGACCTTTCCAGGGTAGGTTGCCATCCATATGCGACGAACATGTTCGTTAATGGTCATAATCGACCCAACGGTTTCCGATTTCAAATTTTGTTTTCAACCAATACAGATCCCATCCAATCGAAACTTGGTAACTAGTTGTAGAATACCGACATAAAGCCGTATGTAAAATTGTGTGATGACCACCAAAAAAACAAAGAAAAATTATTAAAAAATATTATTCATCTCACGATAACTAGAGAACGGATAGCGACTTGCAATTGTTAGGGTAGGTTGCGCATCCAAATGTGACAGTTAATTTTGTTAATAGGCATAATCATCCAAAAGATTTAGGAGTTATACATATCTGAAATTTTGTTGTTATGTACTCAATAACTCAAAAAATACGAAACCGATCCAGTTCAGACGTGGTAATTAGTTGAATACCGACGCGCAAATTTTCTCGGAATTTCGTGAAAATCGTATCCATAAGTTACCTGAGAAGTAAGTATCTTCATATATTATTAGATATTTAAAGAATTTCAATTCCGATGCAATACATATGTCAGAATTAAAATTTCTGTGATCATACTCAGAACTCAAATCTTTCATTGAAATGGTACGAAATGTACCTATTCATCTTATAAAAGCTGAGAAAGTGGTCTATATCGATGTTAAATTCGATTAACAGTGTCCTATATAGGTGACTAAAGTATTATTAACAATAAGTTTTGTCAGTTTAAGGTTAAAATTTCATTCTTTTCATCTTGAAAAATTTTATATTTCAGAAACTATGCTCGATCGACGTTTGAGGTGTTAGGAGACAATGGAACATGTGCGCAAAAGCTTCTGACTTCACGTCAGTGCAATTGCTATTAGTGATGTTGTCGATTGGTATGTTATTCAAAAAATTGGTTCAAGCACTGATGTGAAGTCAGGAGCTTTTGTGCATATGTTCTATGGTCCATTCTCCTGTATTGGACAGTCTTAATCGAATTGACTACGGTGAATTCTGTTGTCCGTTCTCCTGTATTGGACACTCTCAATCGATTGAGAGTGTCCAATACAGGAGAACGGAACATAGAATTCACCATAGTAAATTCGATTAAGACTGTCCAATATATAGGAGAATGGACCATAGAACATACGCGCAAAAGCTCCTTACTTCACGTCAGTGCTTGAACCATTTTTTGTTAGTAGAATCAGCTGTGTTCTAAGTAGGATTTTATCCTTGGCCTTCACGCCATCTTATAGGCACAGGACTGTTCAGTTTCGAACTAACAATCATCGATAGCTGCTAGCGTTTCACAAGGAAATTTCATTCCTAGCCTGGGATTGAACTCGGCATCTTACCACGATTGAACTCGGGGTACCACAAAACTACTGGCATTCTCAAAATTATACCGTATGTAAATCTTGTACTTTTTGCTTAAAATTTTTCACCCTCTCCATACTTATCACCATTATGTTTGATTGGGTTGAAAATTAGGACAATATTTTGTACGGAATATGAATACAACGAGCTAAGTGACTAAGGCATAAAAATATATGCAACAAACAATAAAGAAAAAAAGCAGTATCATGTTGAATACCTTAATATTATTCTGGAACACAAATTTTCCATTACAATAATCTTCATCTAGCTTCTATTTAGTATCAATTCCTGTAGAACGTGATCATAATAAGTGTTTTCCATATAATAAAATGTGTTTGAACTTGGTATGTAGGAAATCTGACATCAATTATTGGAATTAATTGATTTGACAAACAGCCGTCAAATGAGGTAAATAGATTTTTGTGACGATTTTCTGTGACCATAAAAAAAATTAAGCATTTCATTATTGCATTTCTTGAAATAGGTACCTTTTCAAGTCGATCAACATCGTCCTTCTTTCGACGTCTAAACTATGACTTGATTCTTTATGTTTATGTCTTTGAATTTGTTTTCGGTGGAATTCAAAGAGTTCATAGAATAATCGATGAAAATACTGAGAGAGACCCAGGAAATTTGACACATTTTGTCTTATATCTCCAGAAATTGAAATCGTATAGAGCCAAAATTTTGCACAATGTTGCAAAATACTACAATTGACGTTAGTACAAGTTTTTGTTGCAATCTGATGAATAGTTCACGAAAAAAAAATTTTTTTTTCGAAAAAATTAAAAGAAATATTTTTTTAAAAATTACCAACATTTTGATCATAACAGAATTTTGCCAAAAGTTGCGCGTTTATATCCTCGAACTGACTACCAAGTTTCGATTCAACATCTTCTTTAGTTCCTGAAATATCAGGGAAATAACCTCAAAATTTTAAATGTCTATAACTCCTAAACCGTCCGGCCGATTTTGCTCGTTAACGAACTTAACCGTCGCATTTTGATCAGAAACCTACCCTGAAAGTTTGAAGTCGATAGGACCTTCGGTGCTCCTGTTATCGTGCCTACGGCCGGCCGGCCGGCCGGCCGGCCATACGGCACCCAAAAATCTGACACCGGATTCGTAATCAGGGAGTCCGAATTAGTCTATTAGCCAATTTTCAGCTCGAAATTCGAAAATTACAGACATTTGGACGAAATGATAGGACGATGTTCCCCTAGAACATACGCCCAAAAACTAAAATACGTACATATACACGCTGATACCTAAATACTGACACTTATTTATGCCCGAATAGAATACGATAACCTATGAAAATTAAAACAAGGGTTAGGTGACTATATTCGTTTTCGTTGAATTCAATGATAAACCTACACTGAACAATTATTATGCCATGGCTACGCTTCAGACGACATGGGATATTATTACAAACAATAACTTTACTGCCTGGAACAACCATAACGACATAAAAATATAAGTTATTACTACGAACGGTAGTAGGTAACAGGTGTTTGTGTTCGATTGTTATTAAAAGGATATTATTTTCGTTCGTAAATATCATAACTCTTCGGTATTCCAATCGCTTGTAGCTCATTATATGGATACCATTCTGTCTGGCATTGAAGCTGAAAGGTAATACAAGGAATTCACTCAAGATGAAGCTGAATTGTTTTCTTGAAATCGTCTACGTTTATCCGAGCTCTCTTAGCTGCTCCTGAATATTTATTTCCAAGATTTCATTCAACGTTATAATGAGGTTTGTTGTGCATAATTTGAAGTAAATCAAACTATCTGTATTTATTTTATTGACCGACCGAAAGTTCGGTTTCGGTTTCGATTTCGGCCAACCTCGGCCAAGAAATCTAGTTTCGGCCTTAGTTTCGCTTTCGGCCCAAAATGGCCGAAACTTTCGGCCGGGCCGAAACTTGACTCGTGAATTATCCTGGTCGTTTGGCCAGGAGTTATAAGTAGGTATACATAATTGTCGTACGAGTTATTGTAATCTATCTTTGTTAAGACTGAGAATTCATGAGAATTTACTTTAATGCTTATTCATTAGATTACATAGGGTGACTCCAAATAAGACGTCAAACTTGGAGTATGACTCATTAGCTGTTGTTTAATCCATATTTATTAATAACCGAAAATCAACAGTTCTTGGAGTTTGGGTGATTTCTAAAAGATATCTGAACTTGGTAGATATTTCGTCAATTTTTTCTACGTTGATCAAATTTGGTGATAATTTTGGTTCATTTTCATCAGAAAAGAATATGAAATGTACGAAAAAAGCAAAACTATGCTGTACTAGAGGTTGAAAAAGAATTAGTATGATTTGCAATGTGGTGTATGAATAAAAGAAAAATTAATTTCTAATATCAATTTGTCTGCCACTTTCGAATTTCACAATTTTGTATGCCAAAATTATTTTAAAAACTTGCCAAATTGCTTCTTCATTCTCTAAAAGATTTGGTTACATTGCTTAACTAGTTTCGTTTCAGCAGATTTTTATAAGCAACCTTTTGAATATCCGGCATTTAAAATAGTGAATGTGTATCAAAAGACAGCGTGAGTAAATTTCAGGCAGAAAATAACAACTGAAGACATGAGAAAGACGGCACGTGCTAGTCTATGGAATGGTGGAACATAATTTATGAATACATTTTCTAATGAAATTTCGAGCTTAGTTGCAACAAAAAAATATTGAATTCGTTATTGTCCTCTATTTGCTTCTTATATCCCCTTTCAAATCATACTAATTCTTTTTCAACAGAACCAGTACTTAAATATCTCGGAAACTGTTGATTTTTGGTCATCAATAAAAATGGCTCAAACCACCTCCTCTAAGGTTCACGTCTGATTTGGAATCACCCTGTATACTTCGACTGATTATTTTGATAACTTGGTAATACCAAAATAATAAATAAAGATCTCAAAAAAACTGTCTTCTTATTTTATTTAACACTCCTTTACTGTTTTTATGTATAAGCATATAAAATTGTAAAAAACACATTAGATTTCAGTATGAAATATAAAGTTTCGGTTTCGGCCAAAACTGAGACCCTGGCCAAAAGTTCGGTTTCGGCTGAAATACCAGTTTCGGTCGGACACTAATTTCTTTATAACATTACATATTGCCTCATTCTATCAGCAGAAATTAAAAGAACTGATGTGAATAAATATCTAAATCCAGCACATAATTCTAATTCGATTTTATGAATCAAATTCAGAGATTTTTTTTATTAGCGTAAAAAGGAGTAATTTGATCAAAATTTAGGGATATTTCGTTATAGCCTGGAGTTAATTGTTGAATTGATTTCAAAGTGTATGTTGTAAGAAAAGCTATCGTTTTATTCTAAGGAAGAGATCCTGATAGTTGGAGAAATTCCTGGAGACCCTAGTTGTTGAGAAAAAAAAATCGAAAGGGTATTTTTCAAGTGACCCCGTTTTGGGATCACTTGATAAATGATCGCCTTCATATTTGAAAATCATATAAAAAAAATTGGTTCAAGCCCTGTGGACAGGAGCTTTTTGGCGCTCTTGTTCAAACAGACAAATTATATCTCCGAAAGTATTGGTTTCTCAGAGTTAGGAATTGTATCAGTGGATTCCTATGATAGAAATGCATCATGAAAGAAAAAATTTAAAAAAAACTGTCGTTTAAAGAAAAATGCTTCAATCTTATCTTTAAATTTATTTTTCAAGATTAAATGAGCAATCTGCAATGGTTCAACCTCGTGGAATGGGTTGTTGCAACTTACACTCGGTGCATAGTTTTCACAACTCGAAATACCTAAGGAAAGTATCATCGAAATGTATAGAGCAAGGCTGGAGACAATCATAGTTGTAGAATACCGAAACAAAGACGTTGCTACGATAACTTTTGAACGGGAAGAGATCGCAACTTGCAATTTTCAGGGTAGGCTGCGCATACGATAGTGACAGTTCAGTTTGTTAATGGGCATCATCGGCTAAACGTTTTTGGAGTTGTACCCATCTGAAGTTTTGTTGTTTTTTCCTGAATAACTCAAAATAATACAAATCAGATACATTTTAAGCTTGATAAATACTGACGAACAAATTTTAGGGAAATTTCGTGAGGGGCGCGCGTATCACAAAAAAAAAGAAATTTTTCTTCAAAAATTTTACATTTCAGGAACTTTTTGTCTGATTCCGCTGAAATTCCGCGAAAACCTGCAAGCCGAATATTATTTTCCAAATATTTCCAAAAATATAGATCCTATCGAATTGAAATCTTGCAGTATTTCACTTCACACTTTTTTTTTGTTATTCTTCGGAGGGGTGTAACTTTTCCGGGGTGAGCTTTTTCAAAAAATTTCATACAAATACCCAACCTTGATTTTAATCACAGAATCACCCGTTACATTTTTCGGTGTTATTCAGATACACCGTATAGATTAAATTTCGTAAAATACAGATCATTCTCTTATAGGTGGACTCATATCGAAGTATTTCGATCGCCTTGGTATTGGATATACTGGGTGATTTTTGGATATTGATTGAAATTAATCTTGAAGGAATCAATTGACAAATGTCAAAGTTTGCAGTTATATCATCCTTTCTGACAACTTCCGTTTACCATTTGCGAAATTTAAAAAAAATTAGGAGCGGAGTATGAATATATTTGACATGTGCTATCTTGTTAATATTAGATCACCCTGTATATGGACACTGAAAATTTCTCCCACTTTTATGAGTGTAGAAAAGTAAATGAACAAAAATATCCAAAAATATTGAGTGACACAATCGTACTGGTTGATTAATGAATTTCATTGTTGGATAAATAGATTTTGACTCCATGGATGGCAATGAGCAATTTTTAACTCAAAAATTGTTTGGATTTCTAACATTATTTTTGTTTGTGTTGAAATTTTTCGGTCACTCCATTTATAATCATTTCATCGTTTTTTGTTAATGAGGAAAATTTTTTGACAGAATAATCATTTTTATTGTCATTCATTTTTCTGTCATTCCAATATTCTCAAAATAGATTTGGCCAAGTGAATCTCAATTCTCAACATTTATGTGAATTGTATTACAATTATTACAAATATTCAAACATTGAAGTGTTATATAGAATATAAAACACAAGTAATATAAAATTATTGAAGTGTAATCCTTTTTTTGAATAGGTATAGGATATAACAAAAGGTATATTATTGCTATGCAGGGTGGAAGATCAATCTAGCTATTTGAAATCATGTTAAAATATTTTATTCGACAATAAAAATTATTAAGCCCCCTCTATGATAATGCCAAGCAATATTTCCGTAATTCACCTGAATCTTGGTATGTGACCTCAGTTTATGGTTTTCGTTAGTATCATTCCTCCCGAAATACCCTGTATACAAGGCCAAATAAGCAGTCGGAGTGAAACTCAACTCTATAATGAAGATTTATGATACGTTGTAATATTACGCATATTGTTCAACCTTTGTAATAAATACATTCAAATTAGTTTATTCTGAAGAAATCAAGTTTAATGGTTCCGTCATCAATCCATTAGTGACTGAGTAGTCAAAACTCAGAAATGTGTAAAAGTTTTCATGACTGAAATTGCTTCACAAAATGTTCTAGGAAATTTCGTATTTGTTGGCAAGCTTATATTTTGAGTATATTGATAATAATTTTCTTTCATATCGGTTCCCAGTACGATAGCTCATTATTGAACTTTCATAACCATTATTGCTTGAAAGAGCTGCGAAGACTTTTAAATGCAAAATAGTAGTATTCTTCTTAATCCAAAACATTGATATCTTATTGAATGTATTACTGTGGTGTGTTCAATTCAGCTGCAAGAGTCAACGACTTACTTCATATAATCTTGATACATATGAATGAAATTCAGATTGCTCCAAGCACCTAGATATATTAGTAAAACGGGTTATATAATATAATTTATTTTTGGAACACATTAGTTCTTTGTCCACTAAAGGTATCTATCAACACCTAAAAATATTTCGCAACTTTTTTTTCTACACCTGACGGGAAATAAACAAGCTCAAAATTTATATGCATAGTATTTTTAAATCTATTCCTGACATTCTAGTTCTATTTGGGTGTTTCTAAAATTAAACGTTTTCATTTCATATTTCCGAATATTTAAGGCGGTTTTAGTTTGGAAGGAGTAATAATGATTTATATCTAGGTAATCGACCTGCCTGGAGGGTTATCGGGGATCAGGATCGGATTAGGAATTTTCAGGTTGGAACGAAGATATGTTTTGATATTTAACGATTTTCGGAAATGAAATGAGAATAAGGTGACTAAGTTGAGAATTTTTGGAACCGTTGATGATATTTTTTACTATATACAGGGTGTTTCATCATAAACTGGACAAACAAATATAGCGTGTAGATGACATCGGGAGAATCATTTTTGCCTTATGACATATACCCCGTTTTCGAAGCATAAGCGAGATACAGGGTGTTCAAGGTAATTTTTGAGCAATATTCTATCGAGTGTGGTCAGTTATGTGTAACATTTGAAATAATGGTTTTTGGTTACGTCTCAGTATTTTTTTATGCTCAATTCTGAAATGATATAAGATTCTGAAAATAGTATTTAAAAATGGCGGAAAACCTGCAAAGTTCGAAATTATTTTACGCGGTTGCCAATTTGAGTTTCACTGTATGAATTATCTTAAGTTTTTAAGAAATTCTGTGAAAAAATTTTTTCAAAATTCGAACACAACTTTTTTTTTACATGTCTACAGCAAAAATAAAATTTCATCCGAAATTGATGAACTTTTCCACGCTTATACTATTCTTAAACCTTAACGAAAATATGAAAACAGAACCGAAAAATATCGATGGGTTTGTTTTTTATAGCAATTCAAAGTTTCCACTCGGATATCTAACTTATTCGTTTTTTGAAAACTGGTTTGGCTATGAGGGCAAAAAGTTTGAAATTGAACTGCCGAAGCATTCCAGAAGGAAATTAAAATTTCTCAAAAAAAAATTTTTTTGTTCATATTTCAATAAAACTCTGGCTGGAATCGAACTAGTGACCTTGCGACAGGAATTACTCTTAGCTCTTGATAGAAATTGAAATTATTCGGGACATATTAATTATCGTTACCTAGTAACGGTAATTCAAAGCATTTGATAGATTATTCGAATTCAATGAATATTATTTCGCAAGTTTCTTGAAAACCATTTTAATTTGAGCATACTTTTTTCAGAATCTTATATCATTTCAGAATTGAGCATAAAAAAATACTGAGATGTGACCAAAAACCATTATTTCAAATGTTACACATAACTGACCAGTGACCACACTGGATAGAATATTGGTCAAAAATTACCTTGAACACCCTGTATCTCGATTATGCTTCGAAAAGGGGGTATATGTCATAAGGCAAAAATGATTCTCCCGATGTCATCTACACGCTATATTCGTTTGTCCACTTTATGATGAAACACCCTGTATATATATTCTTTTGAACTTGAACATTACAATTTGTTTTTTATCTAACAATAAAGCATGTGATTGAAAAAAGTGTTAGCAGAGGTTAGTGTAATGGGGTACCATATAATTTGATATATGATACTACAGCTTAGGGAAAAAACCTCAGCAAAAAAACCCTGTCTCCCCGTTAGTATTGTGATTTATGAAAATTGAAATTGTTAACAAAATATGCTGAAATGTTATATATTGAAGGGCATCTTTTTCTTCATTATCGCTTCTTCCTTCAACAAGCAGAGAAGTTTCCCCAAGGTACCCGAAACCCAATCTGGAAAAGGAAAAGACAAAGGGAGAAAACGAACAAATTAAAAATGGAATATTCTATATTTCATTAAATAGATTTGAAACTCGGTACCCATTCTAAAAAAGATTCAGAAACATTATGAATAGCCCTAAAACCATCTTTGAATCTATATATGCGACAATTATTAACTAAATGATCTATGGTTTCCTCTGCTTCCCCGCATTCATTATATGTCAAAGTGACATAAAATAGTAACGCCAAATTTTTCTTGGAGATTTTTTTATCGATTTTCAATTTGAATGTGAAGCTTTTATCTATGGGATATGATTGACCTTCATTAGGATCCTGTAGCGGTCTTCGAACGTCTGAAGTCCCGAAAAATCATCGCTTGGATAGCCGAACTAGGTTTCAAGAACCCTCCCGGCAGAAGAGCAGTAGCAAAGTTTCTATTTTAAATTTAAATATTGAAGGGATATCAAAGGATAAGTACTTTATACTGAACACAGTTTATACTACCACTACACCAACACTAACACATTTCATTATCTTACGCCCGTTTCGATAACCAAAAGACTGAAGGTAAACTGTTTACCTTCAGTCTCTGCAAAAGATGACTCGGTCATCGAAACGAGTGTAAGATAGTGAAATGTGTTAGAGTTGGTGTAGATAAATAGGGGTAGTGTAAACTATGTTCAGTATAGAATAAGGTGAACTGTAGCTAAATCCTTATAGCTAAATACACGATCAAATATTCGTCGGTTTTAACCATTAACAAACCCGTCTCCAATTAGCTATAGCTATAGTATACTTCACCTAATTCTATGGTCACTACTTTGTGGTCTTCTCTAAACACACTAAGCCGAGAATTTTGATGTCGCAATGGGGTCATATAGGTAGTCTGCATTGCAGTAGCTGACTCCCTCTTGCGACAAAATAATGAACGTCACTGAATATCGCTCAAGGATACGACATCATAGAGGTTGAAGTTCGTAAGGATTTCCTTAGGTGGCGCTGGTTAGACTTTCTTACCAGTAGTTCGCAACAATAGGGCTTGAGTTTCCTAGAGTCCTAGAGACATTCGAAAATTAGAGACCTATGGGCAAATTGATAGGCACTCTGTTCAGGTGAAAAGAAAATTAATTTGGAAGTTTGAGGAAAAACTATTTCTTATACTTTTCAAATTTCAAATTCAATTTTTTTAAGATGCAGTTTCATCATAAAAATCCATTGATATTCTCCTGAACTCTAACAAGCTAATACTTTCGGAGATATGATTTTTCAAAATTTCAATATTGAATCGTAATTATATGATTTCGCAGAATGCTGTGATCGAAAATTAACGTCCGTATTTGTATCTGTGAATATTTATATATAAATGATCTGTGTTCATACATGTCATCATATCTACCGATAAGAGACATCTCATATTTATTTCTGTTTCCTAGAACATGCGCGCAAAATCACACATAAGAGCCGGAAATGATAGGAATTATGAACAGGAAACTGTTCAAGCTGTACGAATATGCAGGAAAGACCGACAGGGCAATCTCAAGGAACAAATATTCAATATTCCTGTCACCACAGAAAAGAAAGTGGACCCAGAATTTGATTATGTGGTCGACTCTGTGTGATCAATATTGGCGCTCTTGTTCCTTGGAACAGAGTGCTTATCAATTTGCCCAAATGTCTGTAATTTTCGAATTTTTGGCTGAAAATGGTCTTGAACGATTTGGTTTGACTCACTGATAAAGAATCTGTGGTCGAAATCGATTCTGTCTGGCAGTCCGTCCGTCCGGCCGTCCGCCCGGCCGTTAACACGATAACTCTCGAACGGAATGAGCTAGACAGTTGAAATTTTCAGACTAGGTTTGAAGGATAAATATCTCGGTTAAGTTCGTTATTGGGCAAATTCGGTCAAATAGTTTCGGAGTAACGAAAAAAATATTTTTTTTTACATTACAACTTTTGAATTCAAATTTTTTTAAGATGCAGTTTCATCATAGGAATCCATTGTTGTTATTTTCAACTCTAACCAGCAAATACTTTCGGAGATATGATGTTTCAAAATTTCAATAATACATCGTAAGTTCTATGTATTCACAGAATGTGAACACAGAATCTGTCTGTGATCACTATTCATAAATGTCATATTTTCTAGCTAATAGAGATTGTCTATTCGTAGTTGTTATTTTCTCTCGGAAAGCAAGTATTCGATTCTTGAATTTGTGAATATATACAAGACTGTTTTGATATAGTTTATGGAGGCAATAGGAAAGAACAACATAATGGAATCATCAAAAGAAATTACTGTTCGTTGACCACTGAGGTTAATATTACCTTTTACTTCCTTGAGTAGTGAGACATGTTCCTATATACAGTATTTTCATAATGTTGCTAGCAAAAAAAATACTGAAATATGGATCTACATTTGTGTATCAATCATTTTTTCTTGAGTTAAGGTTCATAATACAGAAAAGAATGTGTTAGTGGTATGAACTATTAAATTTCAAATTATGAAAAGAGGATAGTATTTTATTGATATATTTTGAACTATTTTAATAATTTGTTCGTAATCCACTACCTACTCAAATATCAGGTATAAATGGACAATAAGCTATGATAGTTACCAAGTTTTAATTCGATCGGATATTGATATCGGGCGGACAGTTGAGATACAGTATTTTCTTTAATAATTTTTAAAAAAATTTCTAGTAATACGATCCTAACGAAATTTCGCAAAAATTTATGCGCCGGCATTTTACAATTAATTACCAAGTTTAAATCCAATTTTTCTCTCAACAGAGGTCAGGGAACTTTTAGGACGTACGGCTATTCGAAAGGAGAATAAAAAAATTGAAATCATCCTCTGACGTCAGCAGCTTTATGGGGATCATGCATTTAATGATCAGTTTATTCAGCTCATTTGTATAATACCGTACGCTACTGAAATTTATGAATATTTACGCAAATCCGTTAATAATTACATAGGAAAATGTATTTATTGGTTGAAAATATATTAATTTTATTCCACACTATCGCCCAACCCTGTATACGCTTCTGCAATTTCTACATTTTCTTTCGATTCAATCTGTACACCAAAATATTTAAACGAGGAAAGCCAAATTCCAACGATTCACCTTTGAGCGAACTATCCACTTCGCGTCATTATAAAGTACCCATGTCCCATAATGGAATGAATAAGGCGCTGCGAGGTCTACCAAGAGCAATCCCACGGCTCGGCCACACGTGACTCGAAGATGCACACCTGTATCTTTTTATCTTTAATCAGAGAAGCCACCACCAGTGGCGGAGATGTTATCTTTTCAATTTCGAGACGAGATGTATCTCTCTATATAAATACGAGCTGGGATTCGTATCATTTCCATCGCTTTGTTTTTGTTCATTGAAGTTGGTAGTCTGTATCAGATTACTTGAGGGATATGTTGGTGGTTCTGGTAGTTAATTACCTGATTGTGCCCCGAACAAGTATCTGATTTTGAAGATGTACATCTTAGTACGAAGGAATTTAATACTAACCCCCATTTGTTGGTTCTCAGGATTACGTAATATTTTAACAATTTTTTTCTATATGTCGGGTTTCATTTGCATAGGAATTGGATTTTTCACTTCCATAAAAACTTCCTCCAGTAATGAAAATTAATATTATTTCAAGATATGATTGAGACAAGCAGACGAAAACAATAGTACATTGTGTATCTATAGTAGTAAAAACGATACTTTCTCGGACGACAATGTAAATTGTTGGCAGAGGCGTTAAGCCGAGGACAAGAAACGTTGGAGTTCGGGAATGCGCTCTTACTACGAGGTGCACATTTTTTTTTTCTGAAATCGCAATCAAACTTATCATAAATTTTTGAATAAATTTATATTCCTAAATGTGAGCAAAGTGAGAAAAATCACAGAAGTTTGTTCCGAAATAAACCAATGTTTATTTCAGCAATTTCCCAGAAGATTAATATATTTCGGTACAGATCATAAGTTCTCTCGGATCTCTTACTTCATGTACTGTACCGAAATACACTGATCAACAATTGCTAGGGATCACTTATGAACTTCTCTTCATTTGTATTTTTTTCAAGTTATCTCGTGAATATCTGTACATTATATGTTCTCTAAGGAAAAATTAAGATGTTTTGAGTTGATTATATCAAATTTTTCCTCACTTCATCGGCTCTTGTTCACAAAATCGATTATTATCTGTAGGCTGTTACATGTGGAGTGAAAAGCAATGTGGTATTTGTTATTAAATCTGTTTTTTTCTCCCGTTCAAACACATAAGGTGACAATAATTGAAGAAATGAGAACAATATTAGCTTATCAGTCATGCCGAGAAGTTGTTTGGC
Source organism: Halyzia sedecimguttata (assembly GCA_937662695.2). Taxonomy (NCBI): domain Eukaryota; kingdom Metazoa; phylum Arthropoda; class Insecta; order Coleoptera; family Coccinellidae; genus Halyzia; species Halyzia sedecimguttata. Next base: position 62,959,157 of record OW569415.2, on the reverse strand, counting down.
TCCTGTGCAACAGGACCAAATCATACGGTGGATACAGGAAGGTTTGTCCCAGCGAGAAGTGTCCCGGCGGTTGAATGTTTCGCAAAGTGTCGTGAGTCGGGCTTGGAATAGGTTCATCCAAAACGACTCAGTAGCTTATGTTCATGGGGGAGGTCGGCAGCGCAGTACAACAGCTGCCCAAGATCGTCTTTTGGTCCTCAATGCTAGGAGAAATCCCACTTACCCGGCGTCGCGGCTCAATAGATCACTGAGAGTTGCAACAGGAGTTCTGATTTCGAACCAGACTGTAAGACGACGACTACATGTTCGTGGTTTGAGAGCACGTAGGAGGGTACAACATCCCCGTTTGAATAGGGAACACCGGGTTCATCGACGGCAATGGGCTGAGGAGCACCGCAATTGGACAGTTGAAGATTGGAGCCGATGTTTATTTACGGATGAGTCTAGATTTCGTTTGGTCAACTCCGATGGACGTATTCTTGTTTGGAGGGAATGAGGTCGAAGGTATGCAGAACAGTTTATGGTACCCACAACAGCTTTTGGCGGAGGTTCTATATGTGTATGGGGAGGCATTTGTTTGAACCAACGCACAGAGTTGGTTGTTCTGCAGAACACCACAATGACCAGCCAGAGATATCACGATATGATTATTGAACCCATAATTGTTCCGTTTGCGGCTGCCTTGGGCGAGAATTTCATTTTAATTGACGATTATGCCCGTCCACACCGTAGTCGTCTGGTTAATGAAGCGCTAGAAACTCATGCTATTGATAGGATGGACTGGCCAGTTCGCTCTCCAGACATGAATTGCATCGAACATGTCTGGTCTGAGATGTTTAGACAATTGTCAACCTTAGAACAACCGATCAATAACCTGGAGGACCTTTCTAACGCTTTACGGGATATTTGGACGAATTTGCCCCAAAATTTTATAAATCGTTTGATTGAAAGTATGTCTCGTAGGGTAGAATGCTTGAGACGAGCTCGTGGGGGGCCAACTAGGTACTAGCTTAACCGAAACTTCAGCCTTCTTGTGGTGTCATCATAAAATTTTTATGTTATTCAAACACAGAATTTTGAGTGTTCCTAATAAGGTTTTTTTTTCTCTCCAACTTTCCATATTTTCATTTTTTTCTCAAGTGAACCATATTATCAACTGAAAATACTCTGATATCTGACTAAATTTATAATCTTGGAGCGAATAATTTAGAAATAAATTTAGAAAAAGTAAGTGATCCCTATCAATTGTTGAGCAGTGTATAAGAATCTTCTGAAAAATTGGTGAGAGAAAACAATTTTTGAACAAGCTTCTGAAATTTTTCTCGCTCCGCTCACATTTTGAAATACACATTTAATAACGATTTTCAATTACAATCGATTCGTTTATTATTTCGGTTTAATATCAACTCAACTTCCAAAAATATTTGAAATGGACAGTGATGATGATTTTCAGATTTGCCGGATCCACCAAAGTTGGCGAATAAATCCAAGGATAAAAATATGAATACACTCACAAGCGTTTCATGGATTATTGCCAAAAAAAAGGGTGACCTTCCAATTTGAAAATGTACTGATTGTATACTTCTCCCATTTGCCTACGAATTTGAAAGCACCTAGATCATGCTCAAATTACTTCATGCTGAAAGCTACACTCAGTAAAAAAGAAGATGTTGATATTTCAGACTATTCCCCTCAAAACATTTCTACCAATCATATTAACCAATATTTTCGAATATCAATGCAGCGTGAAAATATACGGGTACTTGCTTTAGGTGAATATTTTTGTGGCGTTTTAAACCAATAAAAATGGATTTTTTTTTCGGGAAATAGTCCTTCACACACCTCTCGTGCTTGACAATTTATCGAATATTTTCCCTCCTGCTCTTCGTGCATGCGGAAAAATATTCGAGTATTTGCCAAGCACTCGAGATATAACTACTGAATATTATAAATTACATGGGAAGGTTTAACGGGTAATTCCTCAAAAGGAGCAGAGAAAAATCATTCTGCTGGTACCTGCCGACAAGTTTGTCTGCTAATTGCCTACTTCAGGACAGGGCAATCAAGAAACCAAGGAAAATATAGAAAGAAAACTGAAAACAGGTGACACCACACAGGATCACAATCCAATTTGTGCCTTCAGCTCTAGGATCTCCAATTAGGAGACAAACTATGGCATCGGCACGGAGGAAGCATAAGCAGCCTGTGCGATATGACCTCAACCCGAGGATATGAAATAAGAATAGTGCGAAGAAGTATACAAATTGGTTGCCCGCTCTTGTTGCGGTGTCACCTGTTTTCGGTTTTCTTTCCATCATTTCCTTGGTTTCTTGGTTGACCTGTCCTGAAGAACCCAATTAGCAGAAACATGTGTCGACAGGAACCAGTAGAATGATTTTTCCCGGCTCCTTTTGAGGAATTACCCGTTAAACCTTCCCATGAAATTTAGATTATTCTGAAATATCATCGTCTTCTGTTGTACTGAGTGTAGCTTTTGGCATGGACTAATTTTACTATACCAGGGACACACACAAATCTCACATCAGTTCATCTAGTAATAGAGAAAATGGTCCATGAAGCCATTTTCAGAATATCTAGGAAAGGAACAGGTAATGAGAGTATTGAAACCCAGAAACCCTGGTCCTCTCTTACTAGGTACATTTCATCAGCCAATCTTCCTAGTGACGAAATGATCAAGAAATTAAGCATCGAAAAAAACTTCACTACGGTGGTCGGTACGAAAAAATACTGGCGCAGGGAATCCTCCACCCGAGTTCTTGAAAGGAACGCAATTAAATGGTGCACAGACGGTTCAAAAACCTCTACAGGAGCTAGCGCTGGAGAATACGGGACAGGTACCAAATGCTCACTATCGCTAGGCTCCTATCCGAGCATATTTCAGGCAGAAGAACTTGTAATAGAAAGATGCGTTGAAATGAGCCTAGAAAAATAAACTATCAGAGATGTGATGTAGCAATCCACTCTGACAGTCAAGGTTCTATAAAAGCTCTGAGCTCCCATGTTATCGACTCCAAGCTAATATGGGACTACCGAAGAAAACAATGAAGTAGGCAAGAACAACAGGGTCTGCTTGTTCTGGATTCCTGGTCACGCCACTTGAGGCCATTCCAGATACTGGAGTTCATCAGAACTCTGAAACTGGCGGTTCAATTAATCTACAGATTCATCTAAACTACCGTTTGAATTGATCTACCTATTATATTTTAATGGCTTGGCGTATTAATGACTAAGGGGATTAATGGCTACTCGTCATTATTGAATGGTTCCTTTCTGGGTTTTCTCTCCCAAACTCTGAAAAATACATCATCTCTTTTGTTGAAGAACACTGTAAGATTAGGACGAGAACTACCCCAAGGATTGTGTGAGAGGTTTTTCAGTGAGTACCTAACTAAAAAGAGCTAGAGTATGACACTCCTGAGAGAGAAACTTCAAAAAGTTTTTCCTCTCACATGGGCAATAAAATTGAATGAATAAGAAATCATATACAGGAGAAACATCGACACCACTGGAAGTAAGAAAGTCGAAACATAAGAACAACTTAAGAAATAGAGACATACGAAAATCAAAAATAGCAGAACATGTATATACAATCCATGAAGATCACAGGATGCATTGGAGTAAAACGAAGATTCTAATGACAGAGTCTGATTACATTAAAAGGAAACTTAAGAAGTCGACTTGCGTTTTGTTGAACAGAGAACAACGCAAGGAATGCTTTGGGCAAGAAATCTGCAGGAGCGAAGACGTAGCCTCCTTGAAGCCATTTCAGATACTGGAGTTCATTAGAACTCTGGAACTGGAAGGCGAGCTGTAGATGGTGATGACATCGGCTGCTCTGACGGGGGGTGGGGCACAATAGACCTTGAGGCCGCATTGCAACGTTACCCCCTACAACAATATACAATATATATACAATTTGACCATAATGTAGGTGCTTTCAACTTCGTAGACAAATGGGAGCAGTATACGATACATCACCTTTTTAGATGAGGAGGTAATTTTTTTCCCCTTCCCCCTTGTGGGATGAAAACCATCGACGGTTGGCGAAGGATGTATTGTGGACTCTTTTAGAAATGAAGTGGACATAGCAGATAAAATATTTGAAGGGAGAAGTTTCGAAGATGTTAGTACTATTATTATGGGGACTTTGGGACCTCGCATTGTGACATGATTGTGAATATCTTAATAAGGTTCCTTTCTGAAGTCTTTGGGTGATCACATTGTGAATATCCCATATTGGTTACTTTTGTGACATCTCCAGGATATTGTTTCAAGAATTCCATAGGCAATCATACGAAGATCTTATCAGTTACGTCGTATGGCGCTAGCTGCAAGCTCGCAATAGAAGTTCCCATAAAGGCCCAAATAGGTCACATTTGGGAGATTCAGAGACGTCCTAGGGTTGTGTTGCCTGGGTTACCAGGTCAATTTACAGCATTATCTTGACCATACTCACCTGATCGTATTCCGTTGGCATTTTTTGCGCAAATATATAATATGTATGGTATGTAAAGCAAAGAGATGTTGTTGATTTGGAAGAAAGAATAATATTGACTATTAGGTAGCTACTCGAATGCTGACTGATGTTAGGAAATTTTTTTATTTGCTATTGTAATAGTGATAATAAATTCACGGCAGACAGATGAATATCGGCCACGAGAATGTATTGATATCTAGTTAGCCTTCAGTGATTCCATGGAAAAGGAAATATTGCGATACTATCGCAACTATAACTTAGAATTGTTAGTGTAAAGTTTGACGTCAAAAAGTCAAACTAGAGCTGCGCATAAAATTCGAAAAAATTCGAGAAAAGGACTGACGTGAATATTCCATTGTTTATTCACGCCTCGTACGAAGTCGATCGAAATTCAGTACTCGATTGTAAAATGGTGTCTCGAAAGGTATATGTGTAGAATTTCAGCGGTTTCTGATGAACAGTTTCTGAAATATAAAATTTTTGAAGAATCATTTTATTTTCTAGTGAAACGGTATCATAGTGATACGATATTTTGTTAGAGTTAGAGCGTCGGTATTCTACAAGTAATTACCAAGTTTTGATTGGATCGGATATGTATATTTTGAGTTATTGAGGAAATAACAACAACATTTAAGGTGAGTGTAACTTGGAAACCGTTTGGCCGTTTATGCCCAACAACGAACTTAATTGTCCCATTTGGATGCGTAACCTACCCTGAAAATCGCAAGATGCTATCTCTTTTTGTTCCAGAGTTATCGTGGCAACGGTCACCCACCCAGTTACTGAACTCACACAAGACTTCTTGGATCTCCGACAATATAGATCTGATCGTGTTCAAAAGAACATGGCTTTAAAGTTAGGTTTTCAGCGATATCCGAAAGATAGATTCTGAGATACAGAATTTTTTTTTTCAATTTTAGTGATACGATCCTCATGAAATATTGCAAAAATTTGTGCGTCGAAATTTTACAACCAATTACCATGTTTGAATTGGATCGGATTCGTATTTGTGGGTTATTGAGAAAATAACAACAAAATTTCACATGGGTAACTCAAAAACCGTTCGGCCTATTTTGCTTATTGAACAACTTGAATGTTGCATTCAGATGCGCCACCTACCCTGGAAATTGTAAGTCAATTCAGCTCCTTTTCGTTTTTTTTTCTTTTCTATCGAAAGAATAACTTTGAGAAAAGGATTATCGATCGAATTAATTTCATAAAATTAAGTGAAACGTGAATATTTTTGTATATAATTAGATATTAAAATTACTGACATACAGGGCTTTTTGTATTAAATGTTAACTGATAGATACTCATGTCACAACCGTTGGATTGGAATGATTTGTGTCATAAAAATAATTCTCGGAATAATTTATTGAAAATATACAGAGTGTTTTTTAGCTCAAGGCAAAATTCTACGATTATACTGATTTGTGTTATGAGGCTGTCACAAATAAAGCACTACCCATATATTTGGGCCCAAAAGTGAATGTATGTATTCGAATGGGTCCCTACGTTATCACGTTCGCAACATTGTTTATTTTTGACCCAACGGTGAATATATGTATTTGACAGCAACCTTGAGCCATCACAAATACAGCACTGTTTATTTTCCATCCAACAGTGGATGCAGTGATGTCAAGTCTGGGGATTTGTCCCCAGATCTAGGGAAAAATTTTGGTTTTAGGGAATTATAGGGAAATAGGGACATTCTGGGGATTTTTCATTCAAATAATAATGGATAATATTGAAGTTGTACCTGAACATTTGAAGTTCATGAATACAAAAATTTGTACCAAATCAACGATTAATATCATATTTTTTATTTTGCCCGAGTTCGGTTTATGAAATGATAAAATTTTCCCTGTATTGTAACCTCAGTTCATTAAAACTTTCGTTGCGATCATGCATTATTTATAACCTAAACTCCTAAACACTTAAAAATTAATTATCCAATGATATGAAAGATATCAAATCAAATTACTTCAAGGTTAGTAAATGATCTTCTGACACCATGGTATCGTGAAGAATATTCTTTCTCCATTTATCCTGAACTATTCAAAATTCACACTTTTGACATATGAAAAAATGTGGGAAATTCTGGGGAATTTTCGATTTCAATCCACTTAGGGAATTCTAGGGATTTTTGGAATCAATTGTAGGTACTTTCTACTTGGAAGACTTGACATCACTGAGTGGATGTATGTATTTGAATAGATTCATACGCCACTACGTTTACTGCTGTAAACGTAGTAGCGTATGAATCTATTCAAATACATACATCCACATTATGTATTTTCCACCCAACATCGAATGTATGTATTCGAATAGAAACCTTGAGCAATTAGCAACCATAAACAAAGCATTGTTTATTTTCAACCGAACTGTAAATGTATTTATTTAAATAGGTTTCTACGTCACCACGTCCACAGCATTGTTTATTTTCGACCCAACTATGAATGTATGCATTTGAATGGGTTCATACGCTACCACAGATATAGCAATGAAGGTGTGTATTTGATTTCGTGTACTAATTTAACATACCGATTCGTTTCATGTAACAGTTCAATTGAACTACCGATTCATCTGAACTACCAGTTCACTTTATCTACTGATTCATCTAAACTACCGTTTTAATTGTTCTACCGATTATATCTTAATGGTTAGGTTTATTAATGGCTAATCGGATTAATGGCTACTCGTTATTACTAAATGGTTCCTTTCTGGGTTTTCTCTCCCACACTCCGAAAAATATCATCATTTATTTTCCTAATGAAAGCTGTAAGAGCAGAATGAAGAACTACAGAACGAAGGAGCGATAGAGTATCACACTCCTGAGAGGAAAGCCATTAAAAGGTTTTTACTCTCACACAGGCAAAAAAAATAAATAATAAATAATAAATCATATACAGGAGAAACATCGAAACTACTAAAAGCAAGAAAGTCGAAATATATGAACAACTTTAGAGATAGAGATATACAAAAATCAGAAATACGAGAACATGTATGTTCAATCCATGTATAGATCACAAGATGGATTGGAGTAAAAACAAAGATTCTGATGACAGAGTCTGATTACATTAAAAGGAAACTTATGGAGACGACTTGTATTTTGTTGAACAGAGAATGCAATTTTGCAAATTTATCAATTGGAATTAATCTTATTTTGTTGAAGTTTTTTGAAAAAGGAGTTGGAACTTGAAAATGTCTTTGCAAAGGGAAACTATGTTGGTATGATCTTCAAAGAATGTCAATGTGGCAATTTTAAAAATTCCTGTCAAAAAATAATGCTGAAAATTTTCTCTTGCTTGGTGTCTGATCTAGTCTTCGAAATGTTACGAAATAGTTGTTGTATCGTTGATGTTGTTTCGTTAGGCAACACTGATCTATGCATTGCTTTTGACAAATATATTGTATTTAAAATGCAGAAGCAATTTACAAAATAATATTTTTTATTTTATAGATATTTTGGATAGTTTGGAAGAGAAAACCCAGAAAGGAATCATCTAGTAATGAAATAAGTAGGTAACGTTTGGCTGGGACAAACAAAATCCCACATGTTCCTTTATTCATAACGATTAGTTTTGATTCTTCAAAATCAACCCTGTAGTGAACACAGTTCTCTACGTTCTCGCCTCCAGTGAGAGTACGTATCATCATTTTTCTTCTGTTCACCACTACCAATCGACAACTTTGTCAGCGCGCCTCTGTGTAGTCATCTCAACAAAAACCCTCCCAGCGTGATATCTGTATTTCTTTTGTCCACGATTCTGTCATATGGTTTTGTTTTTCAGAGGCCATTTCAATATTTCTTTCTGTAACTAGGCATCGTCTCAAATTCTTTAAGAAATGCTCCCTAAGAAGCTTTCTGAACATCTTTAGCCGGCCCGAATCTGAATACGTTACGGTCGCGGAAGGAGATATCTTTCATTTAAATGCGTGGTCAATAAACTCTTCAAGACCATCCTGAAATTGAAACAACTGGCCGAGAAATAATTTACCAATCAATATTCCTCTCTAATAGTATTCAGTACAATATCGAAATAACATTGAATAAAATGAATAAAATAAACACTCAATATAACTGACAGACAAGGTTTCATTCGGACAACACTTCGAATATAAATTTATGTATTTATATAATAGAAATCTCTACGCTACGAAATGTTAAGGTTCAGTCGGTGTGGAAATACTTAAATCATCGACGTGAATGTGGATAGATGACCTCTATCTAAAATTTTCTCTTTGCTAGACAGCATGACGCTATTTTATCCAAGTCCGCCGGAAAGCGGGAATTATCTTTATTATTTCAACTTTACAAACCGTACTTAGGAAATGCCATGGAGGATTTAAGTTGTACGTGTTCGAAACAAAAGGAATGGACTAGAATTGTTCAATGGGATAGGATTCTTGGAATTTTGTGATCATTCGTGACATTTCTCCAAAATTATCAAATGTTCTGTTCTCTGTTTTTTTGGACTATATGGAATTTTTCAATGTCATATTTTGTATAATATTTGGGAGCTCTTGTTCAAAATTCCCAAATCTTTATCAAGTGAGATTAAGATTTTTAGGTTATAAGACATTTTTGCGCTCATGTTCTAGGGAACAACCTGCCATCATTTTGTCGAAATGTCTGTATATTCGAATTTTTTGCCGAAAATAATCTCAAACGATTAGGTTCGACTCTCTGCATTCGAGTTCAAATTTGATTCTGTCTGGCCGTTGCCATGATAATTTGAGATCGGAAACAGATAGCGACTTGAAATCGCAGTGTAGGTCCAAATACGACGGACATGTTCGTTTTAAAATTTTATTTTCAGCCAATACAGATCCGATTAAATTGAAACTTGGTAACTAGTCGTTGAATACTGACATGAAGACGTAAGAATGTGAAATTTTGTGGCTATCCAATCACCAAAAAATTTTAATAAAAACAAGCACTGACGTGAAGTCAGAAGCTTTTGCGCGTATGTTCTATTGTCCATTCTTCTGTATTGGACACCCTTAATCGAATTTACCATGGTAAATTATGTTGTCCATTCTCCTGTATTGGACACTCTTAATTCGAATTTACCATGGTAAATTCGAATTAAGTGTCCAATACAGGAGAATGGACAACATAATTTACCATGGTAAATTCGATTAAGGGTGTCCAATACAGAAGAATGGACAATAGAACATACGCGCAAAAACTTCTGACTTCACGTCAGTGCTTGAACCAATTTTTTTTTCGTGATTTTTTAAAATTTTCTAATAGTACGGCTCTTAAAATTTTTTTTTTCGTAATTTTTTTCAAATTTTCTAGGGGTATGGTTCCTACAAAATTTTAAACACGTCTTTATGTTGATTTTCTACTACTAGTTACCAAGCTTCAATTCGATCGAATATTTATTTTTTGAGTTATCAAGGAAATAATATTCCAGGTGGGTATAACTCGGAAACCGTTAGACCGATTATGCCCAAAAACGAACTCAACTGTCCCTTTCGGATACGCAACCTACACTGAAAACTGCAAGTCCATATCTGCTTTCGTTCGAAAGTTATCGAGGCAACGGTCACCCATCTACTGAACTCACACAAGAATGCTCGAATCTCCAACAATATTTAACCGATCGTATTAAAACTAGAAACTTGGCAGTAGAGTTAGGTTATGAAGGCTCTTGCAAAATTTCAGCAATTTCAAACGAATAGTTACTGATATATAGAATTTTTTTTTTTTTTTCAATGATTTATTAAAAATTTTCTACAAATGCTATCCTCACCAAATTTTGCAAACATTGCCGCGTTGGCATTCTACAAATAATCACCATGTTTGAATTCAATCGGTTCAGTATTTTTCGAGTTAATAAGGAACAAAAAACCACTAAATTTCAGAAAATTTCAGATGGCTATAACTCTAAAACCATTTGGACGATTATGCTCATAAACAAACTGAAATGTCGCGTTCTGGTGCACATCTTAAACTGAAAACTTCAAGCCGCTATCTATTTCCGTTCTCAAGTTATCTTGACAACAAAAATATTTTTTAATAATTTTTCTTTAATTCTAGCCATACGATTCGCATAAAATTTCACGAACGTGCTTAGGTTCATATTCTACAACTACTCACCAAGTTTCAATCCGATCATATTTATATTGGTTGAAAACAAAATTATTACTCGGAAACCACAAGGGCCGATTATGCCCATTAACGAAATTGTCCGTCGTATTGGGATGCGCCACCCACCCTGAAAATTTCAAGTCGCTAGCTCTTTTCTTTCTCAAGTTATCGTGGCAACGGCCGGCCGGACGGCCGGACGGACAGAATCAAATTTGACCTCGAATTCTTCATTGGGGAGTCGAACTAAATCGTTTGAGACCATTTTCGTCAAAAAATTCGTAAGTTACAGACATTTGGGCAAAACTATAACGCGATGTTCCCCAGAACATACGCGCAAAAAATTATATGTATCTCACGATAACTTGAGAACGCGACGAGATAGCGACTTGCAGTTTTTAGGTTAGGTTGTGCATCCGAATGCGACATTTGGGTTTGTTAATAATCATAAATCGGCCATTTCGGAGTTACCTATCTGAAATTTTGTTATTATTTCCCCAATAACTCAAAAAATACTAATTCTATCAAATTCAAACATGGTAATTAGTTGTAGAAAGTTGACGGGCAAACTATTGAGGAATTTCGTGAGGATCGTATCAGTAGAAAATTTTAACAAAATCATTGAAAATCAATGAAAAAATCTCAGAAATTATACGTCCGAAATCGCTGAAATTTTGCGAGTACCTTCAAAACTTAATTGTATAGCTACGTTCCACGTTTGAACACGATAGGTTTCATATTGTTGAAGATAAGAGCAGCCTTGGGTGTCAGTAGCTGTATGGATGACCATTGCCACGATAACTTTCGAACGGAAAGAGATAGCGACTCGCAATTTTCAAGATAGCTTGCTCATCATGGCACAGTTGAGTTTGTTGTTGGGCATAATCGGCTCAACGGTTTCGGAGTTATACCCATCTGGAATATTATTTTCTCGATGCCTCAAAAAATACAAATCCGATCGAATTAAAACTCGGTAACTAGTTGTGGCATATCGACGTAGAGAAGTATGTGAAATTTTGAGAAGATCCTACCACTAGAAAATTTGAGAAAAAAAATTAAAAAATATTATGTATCTCTGGAACTTGAGAACTGAAAGAGATAGCAACTTGAAATTTTCAGGGTAGATGGCATCTGAATACGCAATTTGTGTTCGTTTGTGTTCGTTAATACGCATAATTGGTCAAATGGTTTTGGGGTTATACACTTCTGAATTTTTGTTGTTATTTCCTCTATAACTCAAAATATACAAATCTGATCCAATTGAAACTCGGCAAGTAATTGTAGAATGCCGGAGCGCAAATTTTGTTCGAATTTCATGAATATCATATCCTGAAATTAGTTGAGAAGTAAGTTTTTTTCGTATATTATTAGATATGAAAAGAATTTCAATTCAGATAGAATAAATATGTCAGAATTAAAACTTCTTTGATCATAGACGATTCTCTCGTTACTAAAGTATGTCAATGAAATGGTACGAAATGTATTCATATCTTATAAAAGCTGAGAAAACGGTCTTTATCGATGGTAAATTCGAATAAGAGTATCCAGCAGGGGTGAATAAAACATTAGGTTAAATTTTAATAGCTATCTTGAAAAATTTTATATATCAGAAACTATGCTCGATCGATTTCGTATGAGGCGTGAATATACAATGGAAAATTCGCGCAAAAGCTCCTGACTTCACGTCAGTGCTTCTACTAATTTTTGCAACACATAAAGGCAATCTCAATAACTACTCCATTAAGTAGAAATACTTTACGATGGTGAGCCCAAAGTTAAAAAGCAATAACGTGAAGTCAGGAGCTTTTGCACGCATCTTCGAAGGTATGTGCGGAATTTCAGCGGATTTTGACGTATAGTTTCTGAAATATAACATTTTTGAAGGAATTTTTTTTTACATTTCTAGTTATACGATATCCACGAAATTTCTCGAAGATTTGCAGTTTTCTGGCTGATTCAAGTCACTCATAACGAGAGGTGAAAAAATTGCTTTGTTAGAATAATTCATAAGTTGGAAAAGCACGGACGATTGGTCAATTTGCTTTGGCACGCTTGTTCAAATTTATAGCCAAAGCGGTCACTCATTCAGCTAGGTACTGACCTCGCCCAAGGCCTACCTTCTCGCCGTTGTAGAAAATATCCGTATACATCTTATTTTATTAAACCACCAGGGTACTGCATATCAATTGCAGAATTAACCTAAATCTGTTCGATTCTTTTGCAGATATACATGTGATTATTATGAACGAATTGCCAATTTAAACATTCAATGATATTTGTCATCTAAACTTGTCAAATTTGAGTTCGGCTCTACTATAGAACTATAGAAATATAAAATCAGAGGTTTTAAACTTCACGGAAATTCTGTGAATTCTAAGAACATCATTCCGGCGTCTTTCAAGATATTACAAAATTCGAAAATTACAGAGATTTGGGCAGTTTGATAGGAACTTTTTCATGACAACAAGCATGCCAAAAATTTTCATTCTATGAAGAAATTCACCTGATTTAATGATCACAGTAGTTAATCCTTTTCAAAGCAACCTGTTCCCCGACCACTTCTCATCATTATCAAATCAAACAATCTCACCCTTATCCTAAACCCATCTAGTCCACGTGGTACTCGCTTGTCATTCATGGACCTATGGCCCAAATAATTATAATGGAAGTGTGCCCACTACCTGCCAAGTAAGAGGTTAAGTACACTTAACTCGGATTTGCCAACAAAGGGACGAACTATAATATTGATCGTCAGGACTCAAAATTTTCGAGTATAAATAAACAAGTACTTGAAATATACAAAGAATACTGGAAATACCTGACCGGCAACAAGTTCTCGTTCGGTCCGTTGTCCGTCATTGTTGAGGATATTACACAAATGGGTGTTCGGTGAAAGGGCAATCTTTTTCGAATTACCTTTATAAGGCGGTAGGGCAACGATCGGCAAAGACTAATCGTGAATATTTTAAAAGTTGAGAAGATATTTATGCGGTATAAAAAAGTTGGGAAAGCACTGACCTGAAGTCAGTCTGCTTTGACGCGCTCATTCAAATTCATAGCCAGAGCGGCTGCTTATCCAGGTACTCAACTCAAAAAAGAATATTTTCACAATATTTCCAACAATATAGATCCGATCGATTTCAAATCTAAAATTTCGCAGTAAAATGAGGTTTTGAATGCTCTTCCAAAATTCAGCGTATAATTCAAAAAATCAAAATAAAATTCTATTAAAATATTGATATCGTGAATATTCTAGGAATGGTGCAGGTTATTATTTAATTTGACCTTACAATATAGATCTATGTTCTAAGAATTCAACTAACGAGTCGTCATATTCCCTATTCAGAGTTCTGAAAATATTCTTCCAAATTCATTAGAATACGTCCAATAGTATATTGATCAATTTATATATTTTTTTTAATGTTTTAAACAATTGGCTTTTAACAATTTAATGCTATACTTTCCGGCCGGATACTCAAATTTTACGAAAATATAATATCGTATGCAAATAGAAAATGTTTAAATACGCTATAATATATATAGTTATATATAATTCAACAACCGCTTGATGGATTTGGATGAGATTTTTACTGGTTATTCATATGATCAACAATTTCTCCTCAATCGAAAGATTTTCATTTTGTTGAAAAATTTCGATTTTTCCCTACAATAAACTCATGATATTTCAGTTGAAAACCGAGATTGATCTGTCAAAAGCCGCCATTTTGTTAATTTTCGAAAGAAAACCTTCAATTAAAGACAAGATTCATTATTGAGCCAATGATTTTTATTAGCCTTTGGCGCTCTTGTTCCTCGGAATAGATTTCTTATCAATTTGCCCAAATGTCGGTAATTTTCGAATTTTTTGTTGAAAATGGTCTTAAACATTTGTTTTACCCACTGATCAAGAATCCGTGGTTCGTGAATCAATTCTGTCCGGCCGTAAGCACGATAACTCTCGAACGGAATGAACTAGACAGTTGAAATTTTCAAAGTAGGTTTGGAAGAAAATATCTCTGTTGAGACAACTAATGCTTTCGGAGATATGATTTTTCAAAATTTCAATAATTAATCGTAATTTTATAATTTCTTAGAATGCTCTATGACGGAGGTTACAGGGTCAATTTGCTTCAGTTGAGATCAATCATGGATTGTTGTCAGATTGACGGGAAACTGATTGTATACGCCTAGACTGAAGGACTGATGGTCCGGATTGATGGCAAGATTGATGTTAGATTGATGACAGATTGATACCAGATTGATCCTCCGCCTAATTATAATTTGTTTGTAAATCTAACATATGAGGTGAGTCATAGACATACATTTTGAATTTAATTCCCTGTCCACAGAGCTATCCCACTTTTTGGCGCTGTAGCTCCTCGGAACTGAGTGCTTATCAATTTGCCCAAATGTCTGTAATTTTCGAATTTTTCGATGAAAATGGTCTTAAACGATTTGGTTCGACTCACTGATCAAGAATCCGTGGACGAAATTCATTTTGTCCGGCTGGTCCGTCCGGCCGGCCGGCCGTAGGCACGATAACTCTCGAACGGAATGAGCTAGACAGTTGAATTTTTCAGAGTAAGTTTGTGAGATAAATATCTCGGCTCGTTATTGGGCAAAATCGGACAGATGGTTTCGGAGTAACAAACAAAAATTTTTTTTTTACGAAACAAATTCCAAATTAAATTTTTTTCAATAAGCAGTTTTACCATAAGAATCCAATGATATCATTTTTAACTCTAACAAGCTAATACTTTCGGAGATATGATTTTTCAAAATTTCAATAATAAATCGTATTTCAACGTTGTCACAGAATGATATAATTATTCTATGTATGAATTGTCATAATGTCAACTTATTTTCCTGAGACATGACATTATCTAATCAATCGAAGAATTGTGAGCGAAGTGAGAAAAATCTCAGTTGTTTGCTCCGAAATTAGTTTTTCTCAGAAAAGTCTTACATTTCGGAACGGAATATGAAGTAAGAGATCTGAGAGTAGTGAGACTGGTTTTCATCCATAGACATAGATATAACTCTCGAACGGAATGAGCTAGGTAGTTGAAATTTTCAGAGTAGGTTAGGGAGATGAATATCTCGGTTAAGTTCGTTATTGGGCAAAATTGGCCAGATTTAATTTGATTTCTTCCATGGTGCAGTTCTCATTCTCATGATTGCTCATTTAATCTTGATAAATAAACTATTATTTGAATTGAATTTCCTTTATGATGCAGTTCTATCATATGAATACATTGATATAATTCCCAACTCTGAGAAACCAATATTTTCGGAGATATAATTTGTCTGTTTGAACTAGAGCGCCAGAAAGCTCCTGTCCACAGGGCTTGAACCCATTTTTTGATTTTACATCCAGTAATATGTTCTGATGGTCACCACGAAGCACTTCTTGTGGAAGTGGTTCCAACAAAGATCGCGATAACTTTATAAATCATCAATATATTTTTTTTATTTTGTAGAAGTTAGGTTTAAACATGATGTACAAAATCTTGCGTAAAATTTGGGTTTTTTAATGGCATATAATTTATTCATTAATGGTGTACAACTGTCAATGTGAATTCACATCGTCTGAAAATTATTGAAAATAAATACTTCCAAACAAATTATGTAAAAAATCTTGCGTAAAATTTGTTTTTTAATGGCATATAATTTATTCATTAATGGTGTACAACTGTCAATGTGAATTCACGTCGTCTGAAAATTATTTTTCAGGGTGAAAAAAAGTAAATAAATTTACGCATCAATAGAGATGCAAACATGTCAAGTTTTTTTGATAGTTGTACAGAAAGATAATTTCATAAACGATAATTTTTTTTTTCATTCGTAGAAGTCAAGTTTAGAAAAACAATTAATTATTAAAAATTCTATTTTGTTCACGCCTCTGACTGCACCACATACCTTAATTTGTATTCACCAAATAAGGCTATTATTCAAACTTTTCACTTCAATCTCCGTCAAAATGTATTTT
Source organism: Halyzia sedecimguttata (assembly GCA_937662695.2). Taxonomy (NCBI): domain Eukaryota; kingdom Metazoa; phylum Arthropoda; class Insecta; order Coleoptera; family Coccinellidae; genus Halyzia; species Halyzia sedecimguttata. Next base: position 62,942,570 of record OW569415.2, on the reverse strand, counting down.
GTAAAATTATCACTCATTATAGGTATATAATCATTAAATTGTTGCTTTATGATAATTTTCCAGACATAACTGTGGCTCGCTAGAATCATTCTGATTTATACCTAGCACTCTGAATGTTCCATTCACTTATTTCTGTCCATTAAAAAAAAACCCCAATATATCCAGTCACTCTATTTTCACAAAGCAATAACGTCAATGTCACACCACAAATCCACAAGTTTTCTCTAAAGCTGAGGAGCAAAAATTTTCAGAAGTTTCAAAACTAATCAGAAAATATAAAAATGTTTCTTATCGCGTTGTGGAAATAACTGTACATCAGAAATTCAGAATATTCATCAATCAAGTAGTTACTTGTAATATTAATGATTAATGATTTACCCGCTATGCTTCCTCACACGCCCGTCCGTCAAGCGTCCCAGATCAAATGATCTGAAGAAGGCCGTGTTTTCCTGTCATCTTGGAACATAGAATCCTTGTTCCGTTCCGTTGAACATTCTTCATTCCTAATTATGCGGTTTAAGTAATATATCTGAGCCATAAATCCTCAAACGGATATTCATGTAATTGCACTCACCCCTGAAGCTTCTTCTTACGCTTCACTGTAATTACTGCATGAACATAGATATCTGATAGAAAATGTGGGAAAGCTCTGTGGACAGGGGCTTTGGCGCTGTTGTCAAACTACTAGCTAGTAATTATTCAAACTTTGACAAATCATATCTTAGCTTAATTGTGGATTCAATTCGTTGGTTGCATAAAATATTAACTGAAAATTGACATAGAATCACACTGATTTGGCAATTAAGAGCTTTCAAAGCTTCGTGAAACCCCCTTTAGAGTGGGGAATAATATCAATGGATGATAGAACTGCATCGTTAAAAATTAAATTCAAAACGTAGGTCTATGACTCACCTCATATGATGGATTTACGTACATCAAAGCAAATTATAATTAGAAAAATGATTTTGTCCACGGATTCTTAATCAGTGCGTCGAACCAAAAGGTTTGAGACCTTTGTCAGCCAAAAATTCTAAAATTACAGACATTTGGGCAGATTCATAAGCACTCTGTTCTGAGGAACAACAGTGCCAAAAATGATATGAATTTTTTGCACTAACATCCTCACTAGATAAAAGCAAATAAAAAACTGAAGTATCTTGTTCTTCTCAGGCGCCGAATCATTGTGAATTTAACCGAAAAATCTTCTTCAGCGATTGGTTCAATAGCTTTGTCAATTAGCAAATTATGCATTTTGGATAGCACGAAACCCACCTGTGCTTCAAACAAAAAAGGTCCATTTGGTGTGGAACTCATGCTGAAGGTGTAATTGGACTTTATTTCAGGCGCATTTGTGGAACAGAGTACCTATCAATTTGCCCTATGACTGTAATTTTAGGCCAGAAAAAGATTCAGACTTTTAGTTTCAGTTTCAATAACTGATGAAGAATCCGAAGACAAACATAATTCTGTCCATGCAAAATGAAATTTTGTTTTTCCAATAACTCATTACATACTGATCTGATCGAGTTGAAACTCGGTAGCAAGCTGAAAAATAATGACACAAAAACGTTTCCAAAATTTCGTTTCATATAACTAGCAAACAAAATAAAATAAATAAAATTCTCCGAAACTATCGGTCAGAAATCGCTGAAATTTAGCGAGAGCCATCAGAACCTTATTTTACAACCATATTCTACATTTTGTACGCGATAGGATCTATATTGATGGAGAAAAAAAATGTTAATAGAACCACAACAACGATCACAGAATTTAAGTAATACTTCCTTCCGTGGACCGTGACAACCCCGCGTGCTCGGCAGTTTCCGCTATGCATTGGAAATGAGTTCGATCGTGGCATAATAAATTGGAGAGACAGTTGGAATTGAAAGATGCAATTAAATTGCAAGTTGAAGTACTTCATTTAGCTAATTGAGAAAGTTATAAACTTTGGTTTGAAAAATTGGAAATGCTCTATGCTGTTACGAGGATAACAAAAGGTAACGATGTTCTTGGAAAAATCTTATATTTTTTACCGAAGGAATTCAAGAGGTAATTATATTAATATTTTCTTACTTCATAACATAAGATACATATACAGGGTGAGTCTTTGACCACTGCATTAATTTTAACCAAAGATTCCTCTCATCAAATGAAACACTTTTTTCATTTACCATTTTTCCAGATTCGGCTCAGGTAAAAAGTTACAAACGTTTAAAGATTTCACAATGTGCTAATACGCTCCCGCATATAAATTATCTATTACATTGTTGGCGGACGAGAATAAGGCATGGTAACGTGGTTTACAGCTTGATTCGGGATTCCAACGCTCAGGGACGGATCCATAAAAGTAGTGAAATTTCGGGAGTTTTCCATTTTAAAACATTCAATGAAGAATATCTCGAAAACGGTGCGTTTAAGGAGAAATGATGAAGAAAAATATAATGTTCTAAAACGATGGAATATTCTTGAAATGACTCAAGAAAAACTTTATATGTTTTCTTTATGCTAATTTCGTTTAGTTTTATGAATCCACGAGTCCATAACTAGAAAACCAGTATTCGCGCATGTTCTAAAACGATGGAATATTCTTGAAATGACTCAAGAAAAACTTTATATGTTTTCTTTATGCTAATTTCGTTTAGTTTTATGAATCCACGAGTCCATAACTAGAAAACCAGTAGAAGTAGAAAATAACTAATATTTGGAAAATATGTATCATACTTATAGGAAACTTTACGCCAACATTCATTTTATTCGAAAAAAAGATGTCAAAGCTACAAAATAAAAACTGATTATTTATCAAAATTTCAACAGCCTGTATCTTTTTACCTGAGCTGAATTTGGAAAAATGTTAAATGAAAAAAGTGTTTCATTTGATGAGAGGAATCTTTGGTTAAAATTAATGCAGTGGTCAAAGACTCACCCTGTATAAGTACAAAGGAATTATAGCTTTAAGGTAAAGCTACCACTAGTAGATGAGAGATGAAACCGCGGTATGTAGCTATTCAACTTCGATTAAATCACGCTCTGTGGATTGCTCTGAACTATGGTCTCTACTAGTCCGTTCATCTCATAAAATACATTATGTTGAAAATAAATAGGATTAAAGTTTAGACCAAATGATCTCAGCTTGTAAAAGCTGGTGGTTCGATAAAGGTGCATGGAGTATGTCCGTTTAGTATTGAGACGAAGATTTCGCCAACAGAAAAATAGAATTATCTGTTCAAATGGGAAAGTCTAAGTGGTAATTCTGCACTATCATGATTTCTATAATTATTATCTGTTCAGTTGGAATATCAGACACTAGGGATAAATGTATTCCTCGACGCGTTGCAAAAGTAATGAGGTCAATAACTTTGGTGCGTGTTCAAATTTATAGCCACCCATTCAGGTACTGAACTTGCTCAAGGCAGCTTGGCTTCCAAAAAAAAATTATATTATCACACTTCTTCCAAAGGGCAAAAGTAACCTATATCCTCGATCTTTTAAGCCCATTCGTTTGACATCGTTTCTACTTAAAACGATGGAGAAGGTAGTGGACAACTCCATCAGAACGGAGAATCTAGAGAGCATTCCACTTCACAGAAGTCAGCATTATTATTATTATTATTAAATTACTTTAAGAGTGGAGGTAAAACCTATGCACTCAAAAAAGCCAAAATTAAAAGTATTCTGCTAGAATTCTAAAGGAAAAATAGAAACTAAATTAACACCGCATCGGTCGTAAGAGTTCTTGAACCCATTGGTGGATGTTGCATTCACCACTGCACCTGGGAGACGATTCCAAACTTCAAAAATTCTGTTGGACAGAAAGTTCATTCGGCAGGAGGTTCGAAATGGTTCCTTGGCCAATTTATAAGCGTGTCCGCGAAGGTTGTTCCGATTTGGAAGGAATAACTGTCCAAGGTCAACACCGAAGAATCCATGCATTGCTCGGAAAGCTACTATCATGTCGCCTCTGGTACGCCGGTCCTCGAAGCTGGTTAGCCCAAATAAACCCAACCTTGTCTGGTAGTCAGGTCGAGAGAAGGAGGAAAATGGGATTCTTGTGCACCATCTTTGAACAGACTCAAGCAGTTGCGAGTTAGATCTTAGAGCGGCTCACCAAACTGGACTCGCATACTCCAGAATTGGTCTCACATATGTTGTGTATAACAATTTTGCAGTCGTTATACTACAGCCGCCAAAAGACCGCTGAATGAGGTAGGTTGATTTTTTGGCTCTTCTGCAAGTCTCCGTAATATGCTCAGACCAGTCAAGATCTGCGTTGACGACCACACCAAGATCCCGGTGGCTCCGGACTGAAGTAAGAGAGTGCCCATCAAGCAAATACGAAAGCTTTGGATTGTCCTTACCAATGTGCAGCACACAACATTTTTCGATGTTGAGAGGTAACAACCATTCGTCGACCCACTGAGCAATCGCGTCCAGGTCCGCCTGCAGCTGGTTGGAGATAAGAGATGGAACACTGTACAGTTTAACATCGTCAGCGAACAGAAGACATCTCGAGCCGATCAAATGGGGGAGATCCGATGTGTACAGTAGAAAAAGTACTGGGCCAAGAACTGAACCCTGGGGCACTCCGCTGGTTACCTTCCTCTCGTGTGCAGAGAAAACTCCGCCAACCCTGACCCTGAAAGTTCTGTCACTGAGGAATGATCTAATCCAAGACAGCAAAATACCTCGAATTCCCATATACTCCAGCTTGTGAATGAGACGACGGGGAGGAACCCGGTCGAAAGCCTTCGCGAAATCCAAGTAGATAACATCAACAGGGACACCAGCGTCCACAAACTTAGTCCAATCATTCACCGCCACGAGAAGGTTGGTCAGTGTTGAGCGACCCGGAAGAAAACCATGCTGTCCATCGGGACATGTTTACAGGCCGGGCCCATCTACAGAAAGTGCTCTGAATCAGCTGACTGAAGTCATCCAGAGAACTCTGGACAACAAAACAAGTACAATGTGCGCATTCCTGGATATATCTGGGGCCTATGAAAACACAACATATGTGTCTGTTAAAGAAGCACTTGAAAGGTGAGAAGTGAATAAAAACATTATAAAATGGATGTATGAGCTGTTGTCGACGAGGATAGCAGAGACACAGGTGAGTAATGAAACCACTTCTGTCACAGAAACTCGTGGAACACCCCAAGGGGGAGTAACATTTCTTTGCAGCCTAGTAGTGGATGAGCTCCTCCACTGGCTAACCGAGCTCGGCTTCGGGTGTATAGGCTATGCTGATGACATAGTCCTAATAGTCAGAGGTAAATTCGAGGGCACCTTGTATGATTTACTACAGGAGGACCTTAGAATTATCGAGCAGTGGTGCTTGTCAGTGGGACTAAGCTTAAACCCGAACAATACCACAGTGATTCTGTTTACTCAGAGAAGGAAATTTCCAGCTGTGAGATTCCTCTTTTTGAACGGAGATATTATAGAATGGAAGTCTAAAGTTAAATAGTTAGGGGTAACACTAGATAGTAAAGTTCCTAGTGATGAAATGATTAAGAAAGTAAGAATCGAAAAGAACTTAACTACGATGTTAGGTAGGAGAAAGACTGGGACATGGAATCCAACACCCAAGTTCTTTACCCATTAACAAACTTGTCCGGTGTTTTAAAAATAAAAAAAAATCTGTATCTCAGATAACGCTGAAATTTTGCGAGAACGTTCAAAATCTTATGCAACTGCCAAGATCAAGATCCAAACTCGGTAGGATCTATATTGTTGAAAATACAGGGAATAGTTATGTATCTACCTACCAATGACGAAAAACTCTCTATTATAGTCGAGCCTGCAAATCAATATCTGAGGATGAAAATAGCAAGCAGGCGTTACAATAGACAGTTTTTCGCCGAGGTGCATATTACATTCTGTCGCTGACCTCTACATACTTTCATGAATTTCGGACTTCTTAAATATTTTCACAACAGCAAATGACAGTTATTCTCTCAGGCACTTATGTTTGTATTGAACCGTATCCATAGTGACCACAGCGGACGAAAAGTGTGCACGAAATAGTAATTTACGTAACAAGTCCGGAAAATAGGGTTTTTTTGGACGAATAGACAAAATTCTAGGACGAGCGTAAGCGAGTCCTAGAAGTCTATGAGTCCAAAAAAACCTTTTTCGGGCGTGTTGCGTACAATATTTTTTCGGCAACCGTGTAGTATAACAAATCAATGAGACGACACATTTCTTTTTTATATATTTTGATTCTTATTCAAATTAAACAGAACAGAAAATATAACATGTTAACTAATTTTATATGAACTGTCAACCGTTTTCTCAGTGCCATGGTAACTTCATTTATCAAAAATATACCTACCAAGATTTTCATATTTACAATGACCAAAACGACGTGATTCTTCCGGCCTAGTCCGGGAAGTACGTACTTCCCGGACTAGGCCGGGAAATGCTTCTTTCTCAAAGAAAGCACTTCCCGGACGGTTGCCGAAAAAAATTATTTTGTGGCCCAAAAGTACTTCAAAATTAGGTGATTTTTCAGTCCCAAATTAGTACTTACGTAAAATGACATTTTTCATAGAGGTCGACGAAGGAATATTATTTTTTGCTCCTGAAAGCCAAACAGCATTGGACAAGTTCAGTACCTAGATGGGTGACCACAGAGCTTCTCTTTCAATTGATCAGTATAGTTGAAACCTCACAGCACTGATTTGTCTAATGAATTCTACTCACAAATTTCCATTCAAATGCAATGAATATACATACCATTCATCAATGTTATTATTTCGATAGAAATGAAAAACAAACGAAAAAGATCTAATTCATCTACGGGAATTGATCCCGGTACCACGTGCTTTGAATCTGATCTCCACGCTATGTAAGTACAAATATAAGGTGAAAGCAAGGGTTGAACGAATGTCATTACTTATTTTCGATATGTTTTCACCTTTTTCTAATTCCATGAAATTATCATCATGTTACATAGTATTCGATCAAGTTTAAATCGATAACTTGGCTGTAAGATAGGGTACATATCCAATTCTCACTAGGTATTGAACGGATGTTATCACTGACGTATCGACTTGTCAAATGTGACTTCGGCCGATCTATGCACATGATTCATCAAATTCTTTCCAGTCACGTCATAAATCAAAAACTGTGGTAAACTAGTGTAATGTAGTGCAGTAGTAAAGGTCAAGTGTATTTTATGAAAAATATTTTTGGTTGTAGTGATATTATCCTCACGAAATTCTGCAAGAATTTGCCAAGTTTCAATTCGATCGGAACTCAAAATTTTGAGTTATTGAGGAAACAATATTTCAGATGGATATAACTCCGAAACCGTTTGGCCGATCATGCCAAGTAACGACGACGTAACCCTCGCATTCCGATGCGCAACCTACCCAGGTAATTAGAAGTCGCTATCCCTTTCCGTTCGGAAGTCATCCTAACAACGGCTGGCCGAACAGAATCATTTTCGACCTCCAATTCTCCATCAGTGAATCGAACCTAATCGTTAGAAACCATTTTCGAAAATTAGAGCATTTGAGCAAAATGATGATGAAATAATTTCGCTGCACAATTCCAAAGACAAAAATTTTTTATTTTCTTCGGAATATATCGTACAAAATTATTTCAATCTTGTTAAACATCTAGAGATATTTAAATGCCCCAAAGCTGAAGTGAATAGATGTAGGTTGAGATATTCCTCTCATAATGATCATTGCTTCTCTTCGAAATCGTGCTACGAATTACAAATTAACCTTCTGGATACGAATGACATCATTGCGGAGTTATCTGCATTTTTCTTCACTCGGAAAACTACACTCGCTGAGACAAGATGGTGCCATCGGAGGTAGTCCCAGGTCCAGATCTACAAGCTAGAGGAGTACACAACAGCGGGAATGGCCCCAGGCTACTCCAACCAGTTTGGCAGGATTGTGGACATCTGTTCTCTCAATTAATGTCATTGCGCGGTAACTTTTCCAGTGAATGTTTATCAGCTTGCATATGTATGAGACTTCAAAGTATTAACTGCGTTGCTACGAGGAAGTTTCACCAATACTCCTCGTACACATGCTTCACATTACGATCAGGTCCGGCGTGCACCAATTCGATCAAAAATTCGGTGATCTTCGTCATGAAAATCCGCACAACAATAGGAAATTATTTTGGAATCCGTCCCTGCTTCGTTCGTCATAACAATACTTAATTAAACTCGAGCATTCTTTGGGAGGTGTATTCTTCATTCAATGGTTTTTCCTGGGATCTCCACCAAACACCATAAACATAAAATATATAAATATAATATAATAAAAAATATTTAATTCTTTTGAGATTGCTTCTGCGTTAGAAACACAGGATATTTGTCCGAAACAATTTATGGGACAAAGTTGCCTAATAAATAGTAACTTAACAATGCCAACGATTAAATAAGTTTTTGTAACGTTTCAAAGCCTAAATCAGTCTCCTTCATCAGACACTGAGCGAAAATCTTCAGAATTATTTGTTGTTGATTACTTAACCTGAAATTTGTCACAATCACAGTCTTTGAAATAACATAGAAACCTAATGTGTATTTCGAAATGTGAGAGAAGTGAGAAAATTTTCAGAAGCTTGTTCCGAAATTGTTTTCTCTCACCAATTTCTTAGGAGATTCTGATATTTCGGTACATAACACGAAGTGAGAGAACTTACGTTTTGTAACTAAATATAAGAATATTCTGGGAAATTGATGAGATAAACCAATTTCGGAACAAACTCCTGTGATTTTTCTCAATTTCGGAATATACATGTAATTTGACTTCACTGAGAAATTCTCAAGTTATAACTCTATCCGCCGTATTCACAAAGCATTCAATCTCCGTTAAGTCCTAACTGAGGTCCTCAGTTAAGGATAAATAAGAATAGCAACCTCAGTTAACGTGAAACAGGCCTGTTTCACCACCGTTAAATACGTTAACTGAGGTTGCCATTCATATTTATCCTTAACTGAGGACCTCAGTTAGGACTTAACGGAGATTGAATGCTCTGTGAATAAGGCACTTTTGTCTATAACAAATTCAACCAAATGTGGTAAATTCCAACTGTTTCCCTATGTCATCAGAATGATCATTTTACTCGAATCTATCGTGCGATCCCCATTAATTGTACATACATGTTTTGCTATTTTCATTTCTCTATTCCCTAAATTTTTCTTGTCTTCCCTCTTTCTTAACTCTAGTAGACTTGATGTTTCACCTGTATAGATTTTCCACAAGTATAAGAAATATTGTAAAAAAGTTTTACTTATTACTTATTACCGATTCCCCAATTTTTTTTCTGAAAGAACATCAGGTATCAGATGTAATAGATTGGGTTGCTGTTCTTCCTTGTTATTTTCAGGGGGTTGCGCATCCGAATGTGACAAATAAGTTAGTTCAAGGGGTAATCGGCTAAACGGTTGAAAAAGTTATACCCATATGTATTTTCCTCAATAACCCAAAGATTAAATCTAGTATGATTTAAACTTGGTGAATATTTGTAAAATAACAACGCACTAATTTTTGAGAAATTTCATGAGAATCGTATAAAAAAATAGAAATATTTATTAAAAAAAAATTTTGTTCAAAAATGTTGTTCGCACCAATTTGAATAGAAATTTGAACATTCATTTGTATGTGTATGTTTCCTGAAGATATACTAAAGCGTTCGGATCCACAAGCTAGGGAATAGAGACCTTCATAAATCAAAAATAGCAGAACATATATGTATAATCGAAGGAGATCACATGATAGATTGCAGTAAAACATAGATTCTGATAACAGAATCTGATGGCATACAAAGGAAACTTCAAAAGTCGTTATATTTTTTGAACAGAGAAAACAATTAATTACTCAGTTCAAATTGACCTTATTTGGCTAAATTTGATGAAGAATGAAGATTTCAGCCTAGTGTCTGTTGTAGGTTCTGAAAAAGTTACTTTATCGTTTCGTTACATATTGTCGCGAAATTGTTGCATAAATTGCTTCTTACAAATATCTTCTCTTCCTGACGCTAAAACGATTAAAAAAAAATTGAAAAATTTTTCATTACATATAGACATTTTTCAGATTTTGGGACAGACAATCATTACTGTTTCCTTATGCTACCTTAGGAACTATTGTTAATTGGCTGTAATCCGGGGTCTCCTGTTCTTTTGGTCATCATAATATAGCATCTCACAAAACTGAGGAATGAACATATTCGAGGTTAGAAGTTCAATTCTTAGCGCACAAAACATTTGAAGTAGAGTTTGAATAGTAGGACGTTTCTATATTTTTCGAGAATGGTGCTGAAAATGTGACTATACTCAAAGGCCTCCGTTGAGTGACAGAGTAACCAGCTTTTCATTGAATGAATCCAACGGCATAAACTTGGAAGTCAAACCCTTTCTCCAGTATGGTGGATCCTGCCACAATACAGATATTAAAACAATATATCATGGTCATGAGCCTCATAGATGAAAATCAGGATCGTGCGATTTATGTCATCTAACTTTCTTTGATGTATTGCCAATGATCCTTGGACCATTCTGGAAATCGATAAAGAAATGCGGTGACCCATAATTTAAACTAATAAATACAAGTAATGTAATCAGATTGTATTCGTTTGATAAATATCCGCCTTTCTTTGCACTTCTAAAATAAAGTTATTCGTACCTCTCAATCAAATGTTTTATTGATAAAAGGCTTAATCTCCCCATAAACTCACGGGAATGAAATTGGAGGACGCTGTTGCGATGAGCAAAGTTTAAATAAGAGGCCTAAAAGTTTCACCCCAGCCCATACAGCACCAAAAACGGCCAGCCTACCTATGAGCATTCGCAGTCTCATCAACGAATGAACCCTCTATATGTTTCCTGCCACCCAACACCACGATCCTGTAACACCGCTGGTTCAGGAGATATCATGCGCATCATCCGCGCACGGTTGGGCACTCCTGACAGGATTCTGGGTCTCTCCCTTCTCCCAGACTAAAACTCCAAAAGTTATAATCTCATCCACATCCGCTCATCCACACACTCATCCGATAGCCTTGTACCTGACTAAATAAGTTAAGTACGATTTATCTCCTTAGCCTCTGTAATATTCGTAAGCTGTGTGCGCAGTGTCGCTACCTTCGGGCCGCTAGATTACAGAGTTTGGAAGTCCAAAAATATGTTTAAATATTCGTCATCTAGTTGCCAATAATCAACTCCGTCTCAATTTTATCGATTCGTTGAAGCTTGGACATAAGTATCTCGAAAAATTCTGTGAACTTGTCACAGAAATTTCAGATTATTTATTATCACACCACATGCTTCTTGATATCAACAAGTTATACGTGTGAAATAATGTATAAATGATTACTACAAGTTTGAAATCATTTACTTTAAACTTAAACCCTTAATTGCACAAGGACTTTCTCTGCAATCCCTAATTCTACAAACCCTACATCTTAATGCCTTAACTTCAGGTATTCATATTTTCGTCAGCCACCTTCCACCTGTGCCTTCTGTCGGATAAAATAGGTACCTATTTCTTGAACGCTAGCAGTTCTTTCTAGATATCCCATATAGCCCACTCATTATCGCGACATATATACACTAATCTAGCTTTCACTACGAATGGAAGTAGGTACCTCTCCATAATGTTATGTACAGAACTACGTCCCCTTTAAATGGGGGTAGAGGGTCAAAATTACAAATTTCTCAATTCGGTTTCTGTTCGTATGCTTATCCTATCCTACATAACAAATATTAGCTCTCTAGGAGCTTGGTGTCATACACAGATCTCCACTCCCCTTTATGGTGGTCGGAGTCTCAGACTTCGAGAAGTACCTTAGTTCAATACACAGCTCTTCACGGGGTTGGAGGGTTAAATTTACACATTTCTTAATTTTTCTGCTGTTTGTTCGCTAGTTCTAGCCTACGTACCAAATCTGAGCTTACTAGAACTCCGGTTAGTACCCTAGTTTTATACACAGATCTGTACTCCCCTATATGGAGGTTGGAGGGTGAAAGTAATAGATTGCTTAGTTGTCCTTTTGTTCGTTTGCTAATTCTAGTCTGCATACCAAATTTCAGACCTCTAGGACTAGTACCATAGTGTTAATAGTTCATGGGTGTTGGAGGGTAAAAGTTAAAGATTTCTTAATTTTTTTTATATTATTAGTATTTTCAATGATATTGAGATTTCAAACATAAAGTTTACGAGATTTTATCTGGATGTCACTGTCAGCTGCGCGAGTTATAGAAAAAACAGAAATTGGTACCTACTGATCTACATGAGAAGGTTATTTGTCTATTTTCAAACGAATGTTTTTGAAGTCCTCTCAAAATAATCGTAATTATGTCTGTATTTTGCGACTTCTCAATCCATTTCTTTGAATTTACTGAAAGGGAATTCTCAGTCAAAAACATCTCTGACATCCGTCTGTCCTACATTTCCCTTGAAAGCACGATAACTTCCGAAATAAATATCATGGAGACTTGAAAGTTGCAAGATAGATTTGAAATTTGAGCAAGAAGGTTGAACTCGTGAATGGTCCAAAGCAGCTTATTCGTTCCAGAAATATCATGAAAAATAAAAATCCGTCCATTAGATGTAAAATATAAAATCTCCATGTTCATACAGAATTTCATGAGGGTCTATTTAGAATTTCATTAACTTAAGATTTTGTCAATCTGTCAGTTAACCAATGATTTTTTTTAAATTATTTTATTCTCTACTGAGGTTTCCTTATATATTAGATAAGAAAAACAAATATTTTCGTTATATAAGGAAACCACAGTATAAGAAAAGAAAAAACACTTTTTTTTAATTAGCTCATGAATATTTTTCGTCAGGTAATATATTTGCGAAGTACTCGTCTAGACAGGGGGAGTCTTTAAGTTCTACATTAATTTTAACCATAGATTCTTATAGTCGAATCAAATAGTTTTTCATTCACCATATTTCGATATTCAGCTCAGGTAAAAAGATACAGGCTGTTGAAATTTCAAAAAGAACAGTTTTTATTTAGTAGCTTTGATATCCTTTTATCGAATAAAATACATATTGGTGTGAAGTTTCCTATAACCATGATAGGTACATATTTTCCAAATATTAGTTTTCTCCTTCTTCTACCGGTTTTCTAGTTCCTTATAGACTCGTGGATTCGTAAAACTAAACGAAATTAGCATAAGAGAAGCAGATAGAGTTTTTCTTTGAGTTATTTCCAGAATATTCAATCGTTTCAGAACATAAATTATTCTTCATCATTTCTCCTTAAACGCACCGTTTTCTAGATATTCTTCATTGAATGTTATAAAATGGGAAACTCCAGAAATTTCAGTACTTTTATGGATCCGCCCCTGAGTGTTGGAATCCCGAATCAAGCTGTAAACCACGCTACCACATCTTTTTCTCCCTCACCAATAATTTCATAGATAATTTGTATGCAGGTGTGTATTAGCACATTGTGATATCTTTAAACGCTTATAACTTTTTAGCTGAAGTTAAGTGAGTAACTGAAAAAAGTATTTTATTCGACGAGAGTATCCTATGGTTAAAATTGATGTACAACTCTAAGACTGACCCTGTTTATGAGACTGAATAAAAAATTAATAAAAAACACTGACATTAAACAAGAGCATATGCGAGCATGTTCCTTTATCTATTCACGTCTCACACACTTTCACGAACTTTCAAGGCGTCATTTTTCAATGAACATTCAAGGCGTCATGAACATTCAAGGCGTCATTTTTCAATCAAGTACTAGATTTGTATTCGATCGGATCAATATTTTTAACAATATTGGAAAAATAAAATTTGGCTTGAATCTCACACATAGTTTCTAAAGTATAAACTAAATCGCCGCATTCGGATGAGCAGCAACTACTCCCAAAATGGGAGGTCATTATCTCTTTCTATTCGAAAGTTATTGTGGCAACGAAAGGCCGGACAGAACCAAATTTGTCCTTGAATATTTCATCATTGAGTCTAACTTAATCGTTTACAAAAAATTACAAATATTTGGACGAAATGATGTTCTCTAGAACATGCGCGCAAAAATGGTTCGTCCGGTAAATAGAATACTACATTGATCGAATTGAAACTCGGTAATTAGATGAGATCCCATAAGGATCGTATGACTAAAAAAAAATATTTAAAAGCTCGATTGGATCTATATTGTTGGAGATATAAGGGAAATTTAGAAAGCCTATAACCAATACAGTGTACCAGTTTTTTCCACTCGTTTCCATTCAACCCGAAAAATGTTCGTATAAAACGATTTTAGAAATTGGTAGGCTATTATTCCTTCCAAGGGCGTAGCCAGGGGGGGGAGGGGGAAATGTTACTTTTTCTCTTAAAAAAAAAAATTTTGCTGCAGAAAGTGTCCCTTACACCCCCAAAACCTCCCCCGAAATTAATTGCTATTTCAAACACCCCCCCCCCCCGTAATTAATACCTGGCTTCGCCCTTGATTCCTTCATGTTCCACCTGATCCACTTATTCTACATCGCCACTTTGTTATCGAGGAAAGAATTTCAGACTCACACTTTTTCATTTCGACCGAAAGTATATAACTTCAAGAAACGTTACTCCCGTAGACCATACTGTCGTAGTATCATGAAAGATGTCGAAATGATGTTCATAGAATCCACAGAATTTTGGTGAATTTCCTAGCGAACGACTCTGCTATTATATTTATATAACTAACGTTCAAATTCTTTTACAATAATCACATGTATATCAACAAAGGAATCGAATGGAATAAGGTTAATTCTGCAATTGATATTCAGTATCTTGGTAGTTGAGATATACAAAGATATTTTCCAGATCAGTGAGTACGTATTGCTTTTAATTCAACAATAAATTGCAGCCTTGGTTGATTTCAATACCTAGATGTGTGTCCGCTTTGTCTATGAACTTGAACAAGCGCGCCAAAGTAAACTGACCTCACATCAGTACATTCCCAGATTGTGAAGAATTATTATCCAAATTTCTCGAGCCGATCCTGACACTGATTCAACCACTACCTTGGATATGTCGAATTTATTTTACAACACACCTTTATAACGAAATTACTTGTATGAATACATTTGCAAATGGAATGAGGATAAATCCTGGATAAATTATCACCGACGTAAAGACCAAGTGGATAAACTATTTCTCATTCATTAGTGCATCTGTTAAATTCGATACAATCCCTTTTATGGTGCATCTTTAGTGGTAATAAGTCTCGTTACTAGTATATAAATAATCAAATTCTGATCAATTAGAGTCCTTAGAATCTGCTCTCAAGCGTGTCTCATATTCCGGAGCAATATAAATGATACCGTAATAGTATATTCTAAAACAAGTTGCAGAATGGGCTCCGATTCAAACACGAATGCGAAATTCGAAAACGAGCGACGAAGGAGCGAGTTTTCGTACGCATGAGTGTCGGAATTGCCTTCTGCAACGAGTATTAGACGATATTTTCTCTATTTCAGGCAAGTTTTGTAAAGTAGGTACTGTTAAAATTTGATGAAAAATTCGGATTCTACATCCTAGTGACTTTTGTATAATATCTTGGCCGTTGGTATGACTGTTACGAAAGATGACAGATTACGGAATTTGAATTGTACTTAGGGCATAGAGACCAGATTTAAAACAATTTCCTAATAGCATGAATGATTCAAAATTAGCAAGAAGGAAATATCTAGTAGGTACCTTATTGTTCAACGAAATTAAAACTTTTTCTGTCAACAATTATTTCACTATATCCAGATTAAATTATATTGACAATTGACGTGTGTTGAAATTTGATAGGATCGAATGTCAGTGCTGACTACCACAAAACGAAAAATATAACTAGAAACAATGCGGGAATGAGTTCATTCCAGCACTGTTTTTAGTGCTGTAATGAACTCATTACGATACTGAAATAGAGAAAATTCATTAAATGGTGATTAATTCAAATATTACAACTGCTTTCTTAAACATTCCAATGTTGTTCAGAAACAGGTCTTGGTATGTCAGAAATTACTTTTCCAGTCAACAATTATTTCACTATATCCAGATTAATTTATATTGACAATTGACGTGTGTTGAAATTTGATAGGATCGAATGTCAGTGCTGACTACCACAAAACGAAAAATTTAACTAGAAACAATGCGGGAATGAGTTCATTCCAGCACTGTTTTTAGTGCTGTAATGAACTCATACGACACTGAAATAGAGAAAATTCATTATATGGCGATTAATTCAAATATTACAACTGCTTTCTTAAACATTCCAATGTTGTTAAGAAACAGGTCTTGGTATGTCAGAAATTACAAAAAAATTGGTCCAAACACTGACGTGAAGTCAGGAGCTTTTGGGCGTATGTATTATTGTCTATTTACGGCTGATAAGAAGTGTCGATCGAGCATAGTTTCTGAAATATAAATTTTTTCAAGACAGCTGAAAAAAGTTAAAATTTAACCTTAAACCGACAAACTTACTGCTAATAATGTTTTATTCACCTCTATTGGACAATCTTATTCGAATTTACCTTCACTATAGATCGTTTTCTCAGCTTTTATAGGATATGTATACACTTCGTACCATTTTAATGACAGAATGAATAATGAGAATCGTCTATGATCACAGAATTTTTGATTCCGACATATGTATTCTGTTTGAATTGCAATCTAATGATTTGGAGAAAATTTGCGAGTCGGCATTCTACAAGTAATTACCGAGTTTTAATTGGATCGGATTTGTATATTTCGAGTTGTAGAGGAAATAACAACAAAAAGTCAGTTGTATATAACTCCAAAACCACTTGGCCGATTATGCCTATTAACGAACTAAAATATCGCATTCGCAGATGAGCATCCTATCCTGAAAATTGCTACATCGCTACCTATTTCGGTTCTCAAGCTATAGTGAAATACATAATATTTTTTCATAATTTTGTGAAAATTTTCGAATGATACGATCCTCACAGAATATCGCATACGTCTTTATGTCGGTATTCCAGAAATAGTTATCAAGTTTGAATTTGATCGGATTTGTATTTTTTGAGATTGATATATGTTTACCTACCATTAACATAATTGTGGAAAACAGATCAGTTTCAAAAGACGACATTACTTCTTTATATTCACTATACTGGATTAAAAATTTGTATAGATTTTCTTGATGTCAGCGAAATATATTGATTATTAAATGAACAAGCGCCCTAATGTAATTAACGCCACCTAAAACGTTGCATGTAAAAGTTATCATAAATCATAAAGATCTAAGGTCCTAACTGTACAAGGTCTTTATCTACAAGCCCTAATTCCACAAAAAAGCCCTAATTCCACAAAAGCTACATCGTGATCTAAAATTGGTTCAAGCCCTGTGGACAGGAGCTTTCTGGCTCTCTTGTTCAAACAGACAAATTATATATCCGAAAGTATTGGTTTCTCAGAGTTGGGAATTATATCAATGTATTCTTATGATAGAACTGCATGATAAAGGAAATTCAATTCAAATAATAGTTTATTTATCAAGATTGAATGAGCAATCTGAGAATGAGAACTGCATGAATTTGACTGTCTCTTATAGAACAGGATGACATGTACGAGTATGAACACAGATCATATAATAAAGTTTAGATAGAATAATTATAGCATTCTGTGAAAACATAGAAGTACGATTCATTATTGAAATTTCGAAAAATCATATCTCCGAAAGTATTAGCTTGTTGGAGTTGAAAATGATATCAATGGATTTTTATGGTGAAACTGCATCTTAAATAAAAATTGAATTTGAATTTTGTTACTTCAAAAAAATATTTGTTTTTTCGTTACTCCGAAACCATCTGGCCTATTTTGCCTACTAACGAACTTAACCGAGATATTCATCTCCCTAACCTACTCTGAAAATTACAACTGCCCAGCTCATTCCGTTCGACAGTTATTGTAAAACAAATTTTTAAAATTTTTAAATTTTTTTTTACACTTTGCGGTAACCTGGTCAATACAAAACTTCACATACGTATAAAGGTCATGATTCTACAATTTGATGCTAAATTTCAGATAGATCGAGTGATCGGTTTCGGAAATATTCATAAAAAATATTTTTACTAAAATTGGCCGTAACTCCGAAACCGCTTGATGGATTTCGCCCATTAACGAACTAGTCCGAGATATTTACGCTCCAAACCCACCTTGCAAATTTCAATCCTCTAACTCCTTTCGTTCGAGAGTTATCGTGCCTACGACCTCGAATTCTTGATCAGTGAGTCGAACCAAATCGTTTGAGACCATTTTCAGCCAAAAGTTCGAAAATTACAGATATTTGGGCAAATTGATAAGCACTCTCTTCCGAGGAACTAGAGCGCCAAAAAGTATTGCTTGGCTATTTCGCAGCCGTAGCACGATACTATAGTGTACCTACTTGGTATAAATTATGTCCCTGGTGTGTAATTACAACATCAATTTTGTTGTTGTTTGTATCCTTATTCTAGCCTACATACCGAATCTCAGCTTTGTAGGTCTCTGGGTATTTGCAAACTATGTGTTCGACAGTTTGCTGCCTTGTCCATGCCCATGCGAAAAAAGTGTTTTTTTACCGACAAAGCCCTGTCAGCAGTCCCACCATTACCCGAAGCTAACGAATCTGTTTGGGCCAGTGCAATTCCTGGAGTATTTTTGCAAAGATCTATTTTGTTATTTAGCTCCCATTGTTGGATCGCTGCCCTGTTGGGGTCTTTTCCAAGTCTACGGAAGGGTTCTGGTTCAGCAGGTGTTTGCCTTTAGGCCCTTTTCGTAGGTTTATCGGCCTTCTCATTTCCTCCAATGTCCCAGTGCCCTGGTCCCCATAGAATAGGCACCAGACACTCTGAAGAAACTCATCATAATTTGAGCTTGACATTCCATTTTTGAGGTCAAATACAGGGTGTTACATTCAAAAAATGTAACTTTGGTCTATATATTTTTTTTCGAGTACCCGGTATACCTATAGGAGAATAATTTTAAATTTTGCATTTGAACACCCTACACACATCTCAAAAAAATCTTCAGTTACTCCCTCAAAACGAGCTCCGCGTCTGTAGTGGGCCACCTGGTATAGACCTACACCCTTTATGGCGTTGGAGGATAAAATTTGCAAATTTCCGCTTTCTAGGACTCACCCTAGAGGTTTTGATGCTAAGTTAGTAAGTCACTCAGTGGCAAAATCGACGTATTTTCAGGTATTCGAACTTTTCTCGTGAGAAGATATGTCGAAGTCGGTTGACTATAAAGCCAATTGTACAGAAAAGTGGAATAATTTATGGACGTTGCGATAGTTCGAGTAGTTCCAAATCCCATCAGCGCAGGACACACGTGTTTCGGATAACTATACAATTAGAGATTTCCTTCGGGCGCCCGAATAATTGAAATTGTTGCTAGCACTTGAAAAGTACCGGAGGGCACTCTCAAATTCCATTAATATTCCACTTATGATAGGTATGTATTTCGAATAGGAGCATCTGTCGACGAACGAAGTCACGACTGTAAATTGTATGAAGTGTGTTTGACAAAAATACCGCTATAGTTTAACAATATACCGTAATATTCGGTGTGATAACTGCTACTGAACTGCTACCTCATTTTGTGGAACGTCAACTCATTATTTGTTCTACGCGGAGTTTCAGATCATGGGATGGATCTATGTTTGAAGCGCATTTGCTTCAAGGACAACCACAATAAGCTAAAATTTCAATTCTACATAAAATGCTGCTAATTTTACATGGTGATGTACTAATTTCTCAAGGATAATACCACTAGACTTTGTTGCTTGGAAATTTCTCGAATGACACGTGTATCAATATTATCAGGCCAATGATTTTAGAAAACAATTTGGAAAATAAATCATTAAAGGATACTGTGGGAGATACATTAATTATTAAATGGTTACGTCATGGGTTTTATCTCCCAAACTCTGAAAAATATCTTAAAGACAAGAAAATTATTATTTTGTGAATTGCTTCTGCGTAAGAATCACAAGATATTTGTTAGAAGCAACGTATAGAACAATGTTGCCTAACAAACAATAACGAAACAACATCAACGATAAAACAACTATTCCGTAACGTTTCGGAGACTAGATCAGACTCGAAGCGAAAATCTTCAGAATTATTTTTTGTTGATAGCTACTCTGATCTCCGAAACGTTACGAAATAATTCTTTTATCGTTGATGTTGTTTCGTTATTGTTTGTTAGGCAACATTGTTCCATACATTGCTTCTCACAAATATCTTATGTTTCTAACGCAGAAGCAATTCACAAAACTATATATTCTTTATTTCATAAATATTTTTCAGAGTTTGGGAGAGAAAACCCATAAAGCAACCATTTAATGAGTTGGAAAAGCACTGTGACCAGGAGCTTTGGCGCGCTTATTCAAATTTATAGCCAGAGCGTTCGCCAATCCAAATATGAACACGCCCAAGGCTGCTTGGCTCCAGGAAAAAATTATATTCCCAATATTTCCAAGAATATAAATCCGACTGTAAAAATAAGGGTAAAACAAAACTGGTTCAATTTTTTGGCTGAGAATGGTCAGCCAAAAAAACCTCAAATACATATATTCACTGTTGGGTCGAAACAGTGCTGTGTCTGTGGAGGCGTAATAATCCATTCAAATGCATATATTTACTGTTTGGTCAAAAATAAACAGTGCTGTGTCTGCGGTGGCGTGAGGTCCCATTCGAATACATACATTTAATGTTTGGTCGAAAATAAAAAGTGTTGTGTTTGTGGTGGCGTAAGGACAGAAATCAGTTCAATCAAACAATTGTGCTATGAGATAAAAAACACCTGTGTAGGAGTGGTTTATTTTTAATAGTTTTTCTCGAGAATAATTCCTATGACGCAAATCAGTCGAACCCTATGATTCTGCCATGATCGAGGAACTATGAGTTGACATTTTCTAAATAACATCCTGTATAGCAGTAATTTCTAATATCTGTTAATACACGAAAATACTCACGATTAACGAAATGTTGTGAAAATATCAATTTAATTCCGTCCTTAACTCTTTCCTCAAATTTATATTTTCGATAGAATTGGATAAAAAAATGAAAAAGATCAATAGTTTCGGCTGTGGGGCCGTATATCCCGGTACCTACGTGCTAAGAAGATGGATTTCTACAATACTAAGCTGTACCTACGGCTAGTAAAGAATTATGATGAAATCCGGAACTTGAACGAATGATATTACTGACCTTTGATACCTTATTTTCAAATTTCAAATTTCAGAAAAATATCATTTTGTTATATATTATTCGATCAAGTCTAAATAGAGAACATGGCTGTAAAATAAGTATGTATATCTAATTCCTACTAGTAAATAGGACGAATGTTATTATCGACTTGTCAAATTTGACTTTGGCCAATCTATGCGTATGGTATATTAAATTCTCTTCAGACACGTCAAAAATGAAAAACTGGTGACAAATTCGTTCGTCGAGTGTAAAAAAATGGAACAGTACATCTGGATGGTTAAAATATTTCGATATTTCGGCAGTATCTTCACCAATATAAAAGGTGTCTCAGAAAGAACTTGAATTTCGAAATGTGCGCCATTTTTTACTATCAATTGTTTAGTCACCAATATTTGTTGTTTGTTTAATTAAAACATAGACATTCACGAAAGTGGTGCGTTATAGTTTGGAAGAACGTTTGTTAATAGTGAAAACACAGACAGACATTCTTTGGCAAGAATTAGACGGAATAGACTTAAATCATATGTGGTTTCAACAGGAAGGCGCTACCTATCACACCGCAAGGGAAACAATGACTTTGTTACAAACCAAGTTTTCAGGTCGAGTAATTTCTCGTTTCGGACACCAAAACTGGCCGCCAAGAAGTTGTAATTTAACTTGTTTGGACTATTTTCTCTGGGGTTTTTTGAAAAGTGAGGTCTATGCGAACGATCCTGAGACAACTGAGGAACTCAAAGAAGAAATTGCACGTCAAATCCAGCAGCCCTTACTGCAGAATGTACTGCAAAATTTCATCAAAAGAATGCATACTTGCCAACAGAGCAACGGTGGGTATTCAACCGATATTTTGTTTCATGTGTAAATGTCATCACTATCTCCATACATATGTAAAAAAATGTTAATAAAATATTAAATAAATATGTATTTTTTAATTTTTGAAATTCAAGTTCTTGCAGAGTCTCCCTTTAGATCCGACCTAGCACTTTACTGTAAAATAAGGTTTTGAAGGCTTTCGCAGAATTTTAACTATATCTGACGGATAGTTTTTGAGATACAGTATATTTTTCAATATATATATTTTTTTTTCAGTCATGCGCTCCCCACAAAATTTTGCATAAGTCTTCGTGTCGGTATTTTTCAACTAACTGGACAGCGCACCAAAAATGTCATGAGCGAAATTTCCGAAAAGTAATCAACTTACTGAAAAATTATATACGATTTACACTAATTTATAATATTGTACCGTATTGTGCAATTCATGAATTTTGAGAAGGAAAACATGAAACTTTTTGTTGAATTTGCAGCGTTTTATTCTTCGTAGTAAAAGATTATATAGAATGAACAATATTTGTGTTCAACTGTCTACCTCATAAGATTATGAAAATATCCAGTATTTTCAACTCTGAACCTATAATAGATGCACAAAATGGTGAATGCGCTGTGTTATCTTTTCAAATAGAAATCACTGGATATATCAATATTTTTGTAAACTATTGAAAACATAAATAAGGTAAATCGAGATTAAAATTGTAATAATATTACACATCCACGGCACATCATATAAAATCTAACCCTTTTCGAGTTATCGAATTTTGAAAATACCTTTTTACTACTGTTAAATTTAGAAAAAGTCTGAAATGATGGATATTTATTATGAAAATTACACAAAGTGTAGTATATGAATATGATTAAAATTTAATTATTATGTTTTTAGAGAAAATGAAAAAACATAATTTTTCAGGGCTGATAAACATTTTTTTTGGCGCTTTTGTCCCTCGGAACAGAGTGCTTATCAATTTGCCCAAATGTCTGTAATTTTTGAATGTTTGGCTAAAAATGGTCTTAAACGTTTTGGTTCGACCCACTGATCAATAATCCGTGGTCAAAATCGATTATCTCCGGCTGTCCAGCCA
This sequence comes from Halyzia sedecimguttata, assembly GCA_937662695.2. Classification (NCBI taxonomy): domain Eukaryota; kingdom Metazoa; phylum Arthropoda; class Insecta; order Coleoptera; family Coccinellidae; genus Halyzia; species Halyzia sedecimguttata. The sequence continues at coordinate 62,919,476 of OW569415.2, read as the reverse complement.
GTCGTCAACTCGATAACTCTCGAACGGAATTAGCTAGACAGTTGAAATTGTCAGGCTAGGTTTGGGAGAAAAATATCTCGGTTATGTCCGCTATAGGCCAATGGTTTCGGAGTAAGGATTTTTTATATCACAAAATTCAAATTCAATTTGTTTCAAGATGCAGTTTCATCATAAGAATCCATTGATATCATTCTCAACTCTAACAAACTAATACTTTCGGAGATATGAATTTTCAAAATTTCAATAATTAATCGTAATTTTATGATTTCATAGAATGCTCTAATTATAATTTGCTGATGTACGTTTGTTTTGATGCAAATCTATCATAAAAATCCATTGGTTTTATTCCCAACTCTCAGAAACCAATAGAGATATGATTTGTCATATTACTCGCCAGTAGCAAGAGCGCCAAAGCCCCTGCCTACAGAGTTTTCCCACTTTCTTATGAATGTCCTGGATATGTTAAATTTTATGAAAACAATTATTATGCCAGAAAAAATAGAGGGGAAAGAACTTTTAGTGAACCACAAATTTTCTTTGGAGTTCTATTAAATAACATGCTAAAAATGTTTACCATTTACCTTCCTCCTGACAGTAAATAATTCTCTAAACAAAATTTTGTAATGAATCTAAAATAATGTTGGCAGGATGGTGAAAATTTCATTACTTATCCTTTCTTCCAACCCTTTGATAATATAAATTTAATAATATCCATATACTCTACCTTGTGTAATTGTCGGGTCCGTTTATAACGAGTACCACTTATAACGATGGTTTGGTTTTAACGAGCAAATTCTGAAGTTACAGACTGCCGCAATGCAAATAAGTTTAACTCGTTTAATACGAGTGTTCGCTTATAACGAGCATTCTGGGACCACTGAGCTCGTTATAACCGTACCTGACTGTATATCCATAATTTCGGACTTTTCCTAAATTTGAGAGTAGTAAAATTTATTTTCAAAATTCGACATCTCAGAAACGTGAATTTAGGATAGGTATGATGTGCTCTATCAAATTGGTTTGGAACTTCGAGAAGAATTTAAATGTGGAATGCGGAAGTATATACAGGGTGCTCCATTGAAGAAAAACCAACTTTGTTCAGGCACGATTTATTGAGTGATCCTATATCCTTAATTTTTCTTCAATATGATAGATTTCAAAAACCCTACAAATTTTGTGTCTTAACATTTTTTTCTAACTATCCTACTTCAGGAGATAATAATCGATCGTTTCCATACATATCCGATACCCTGTATAACATAATATATGTTTCTTTCTAGTTACTCAGAAGTCTCATAATTTAATATTTCATTCTTCATAATCCTATATAACCAGTAATGCTCTACATTCGACCTATGAGTAATACCTACATAAATTGATAATTATTCCAATTCTTCCTCGAAACGGCTTGGATTTTCAAACGATTATATGAATCAGCAGAACCCTCATTGTTAAAATAGACTGTTCCTCGATAATTATACTAGTGAGTTTGCCTATAATGGAGTTGGAATTTTCTTAGAAAAACTGTTGATAACATATATTATTCAATTCTCGTGAGGTATGGGTTGTGGAAGAATAACGCTGCAATTTTTGAACAAATGTTAATTATTTCCTATTCAAATACCTACCTATTTTTCCAACGGTTGTACCTGAACGCTACCATTGTGCCCAGATATCTTTAATTTTCCAATTTTAAGCTGAAGATGGTCTCTAACGATTTCATTTGACTTACTTATGAAGAATCCTTAGTCAAATTTGATTCTTTCGAAAGAATGAACTCAGAGATTAAAATTCACAGAGTAGATTTGATGTTAGGGGCAAATGAGTTGACAGCTTCCAGACTGCATACCTCACGCCTCTATAGAAAACGGTCTTTGATGATGGAAACTTTGTTTCCGAAACATATGTCGGACGACAAAAAACTGTAGTGGACAAGAGTGTAGTTACTTCTATAGTATAGAAATCGGAACATTCTTCTTCTTCGTTCAGTGAAACAAAACCTTGCCAATACGCGGTGGCTCGCGTGGCATTGTACTTGGCCATGAACCCTTACAAATGTCAGGAGACAGAGAGAACTGGAGACGTTTGGAGGAGGCCTATGTCCAACAATGGACGTGAAGGGGCTGCATGATGATGATGATGATGATAGTTCCTCGGAACTGAGTGCTTATCAAAATGGTCTCAAACGATTTGGTTCGACTCACTGATCAAGAATCCGAGGTCGAAATCGATTCTGTCCGGCCGGTCCGGCCGGCCGCCTGTAAGCACGTTATCTCTCGAACGAAAGGAGTTAGAGGATTGAAATTTGCAAGGTGGGTTTGGAGCGTAAATATCTCGGACAAGTTCGTTAATGGGCGAAATCCATCAAGCGGTTTCGGAGTTATGGCCGATTTTAGTAAAACACATTTTTTATGAATATTTCCGAAACCGATCATTCGATCTATCTGAAATTTAGCATCAAATTGTAGAATCATGACCTTTATACGCATGTGAAGTTTTGTATTGAACAGGTTACCGCAAAGTGTAAAAAAAAAATTTTCAAAATTTTACAAATTTTTTTCTACAATAATTCTCGAACGGAATGAGCTAGGCAGTTGAAATTTCCAGAGTAGGTTAGGGAGATGAATATCTCAGTTAAGTTCGTTATTGGGCAAAATATGGTTTCAGAGTAACGAAAAAAAAATTTTTTTTTAAGCAACAAATTTCAAATTCAATTTTTATTCAAGATGCAGTTTCACCATTAAAATCCATCGATATCATTTTCAACTCCAACAAGCTAATACTTTCGGAGATATGATTGTTCTAAATTTCAATAATGAATCGTACTTCTATGTTTTCACAGAATGCTATCATTATTCTATCTAAGCTTTATTATATGATCTGTGTTCATACTCGTACATTTCATCCTGTTCTATAAGAGAGAGTCAAATTCATTTCAGCTATTTTAATTCGATTTCTTCCATGGAGCAATTCTCAGATTGCTCATTTAATCTTGCTAAATAAACTATTATTTGAATTGAATTTCCTTTATGATGCAGTTCTATCATAAGAATACATTTATATAATTCCCAAATCTGAGAAACCAATACTTTCAGAGATTTAATTTGTCTGTTTGAACTAGAGCTCCAGAAATCTCCTGTCCACAGGGCTTGAACCCATTTTTTTATGAGGATGGTGCAACAACACTGCATTTGTAGCAATGAACGCTGCATTGGCAGGATCTCTTCTCAGGACTCGACACATTGTTCCTTGGCTGGGGATGTCCGCTGGGAGGTGTTCTATCACCTATATTGTGAAATCATGTCCTGGATGGACTCATGGTCGAATTGTAGAGGTCCAGGTTCGTCATCGTGGCCTATGCCAATGACCTAGTGTTGCTGATTAGAGTTAGGGTAATCAACATCATTGTCTATCGGATGCTCTACGCATGATTGAACTGTGGTACTCGGAAAACGACCTCTTAGTCAACCTTGGGTAAACTGAGATGGTTCTCTTCACCAGGAGAAGGGTGCCCTATGACATCAAACGACCTAGTTTGCTTAGAGTTTGTTAGTTTGTGTTAGACCGATGCCGATTGAGCGAGTAGCCCGTGCTGCAGCCTAGAGAGGCATATTGCACCCCAGTCGGTCTCCTTTTAGCTGACAGGGTCTCATGAGCTCGGGTTGCTAGCTGCCATAGGGTCTACTAGTCGATCCCCTGCAGCTCAGGTTTACTTAACCTAACAAGACCTGCACCACTGAAATTATATGGGTCTCATGTAAAATCCCCAAAGCCTTGTCGGTATATTACCTACATAAGGTCCATTTTCCTACCAAGTAGGATTAGGCCCTTGACTAGGTTCCTAGTACGGTTTCTGGCACCCATAGTGAAGTCTCCATCGTGTGTGGGCTGGACTGTCAAATATAACATGTGAAGCAGTTTCGTCTGCCTTCCCACATTTCCTACAAACATGGTCTTCTCGGAGAATCCCCATGTTTAGCTTGTGCTTTCTCAGGGAATAGTGTCCGGTTAGTTGGCCAGTAACTCTCGAAGCAGTTAGAATACTGATGAATAAATGTATACAACACACTGTCATTCCAGATACATGGCAAAACGCACAGGTCACCCTAATTCATAAGAAAGGAGATAAACTGAATCTAGATAACTACCGCCCAATCAGTCTCTTACCCCACCCCTATAAACTCCTAACGAAGATAATCACTAATAGATTATCAAATAAATTCGACGATTATCAGCCAGTCGAACAGGCAGGTTTTCGAGAAGGATACAGCACTATAGAACATCTCCAGACAATACGTACACTTATAGAAAAATGCAATGAGTACAATGTACCGCTTCACTTAGCCTTTGTCGACTACAACAAAGCGTTTGATTCCGTAGAATTGTGGGCAATCTTCCAAGGAATGAATAACGCAAGGATAGACTCCAGATACAGAGATTTCCTCAAGCAATTATACAACAAAGCTACCATTCAAATAAATATAGCAGAGAATCTAATTACCTCAGAAAATCAGAGTTAAAAGAGGAGTTAGGCAAGGAGACACCATTTCCCCGAAATTATTTACCCTTGTACTGGAAGACTTACTGACTAGACTGGGAGAAATGGGGTATAAAAATCGACGGACAACATCTCACACATCTAAGATTTACTGACGATATTGTGCTCATAAGCACTAAAGTGGAAGAAGGTCGGCTTAAAGATAAACCTAGGCAAAACCAAAGTATTGACTGACCAGAATATTAAAGTCGAAATAGATGGTGGTGAGATCGAGAAAGTAAACGAATATGTATACCTGGGACATACAATAACACTGGGTAAACAGAACCAAACTGCAGAGATCACGAGAAGAATCCGTATGACCTGGGCCGCAGTGGGAAAACTTAGAAGTGTGCTTAGAGATCCAGACATTCCTATAAATCTAAAGCGAAAAGTCTTCAATACCTGTATCTCCCAGTTCTGACCTACGGAGTAGAAACAATGACACTCACAGTCCACTCAGCAAACCAAATGAGAATGACCCAAAGATCTATTGAAAGAGCTATGCTAGGAATCTCCTTGAGAGAGCATATTCGAAATGAAGAGATCAGGAATCGAACAAGAGTAGATGTAATAGGTAGGATAGCGGAAATGAAATGGACCTGGGTTGGACATGTGGCTCGGCAGGAAGACGATCGATGGACAAAGAAAATTGTACATTGGAGACCACGAGCATATAAACGAAGTATAGGAAGACCACCAAAACGCTGGTTAGATGACATCAAGGCAAAGGTTGGACGATGCTGGCACCAGTTGGCCCAAGACCGAATGAATTGGAAGATTCAAGGGGAGGCCTATATCCAGGAGTGGATGCAGACGGGCTGTTGAAGAGAGAGAGAGAGAGAGTTGGCCAGTTACTGCCCTGAGCTTACTCCTACTCAGTAGTTGGACTTCTTAAGTTAGTGAGGGGCAAATCTGCCCCATCATTAACTTACTTGTTTAGAGTACAGTTCATCTTATCCGAGTAGGTCCGATACCTCGGCGTGATATTGGACCGCAAATTAATATGGATAAACTACATCGAGGCCCAAACGAACCGATGTAATTTTCTGTTCTACTCGTAGAATGCGTGCAATAGTTGGAGCTTCAAATCGCACATTAAACACTGGTTAAATGTAGTGGTAAGAACTACTCTAACCTATGCTTTGACCTACCCTAAGTGGTAAATGGCTCACCACAACCCCCCCAGACTCCCCCCCACCTGGTTCACCGATGGTTCTATGATGCCTAGAGGGACTATGTAGGGGATGTGGTTCCTCGTGCATAATAATGCATTCCTCTTGGAAAGGATTGTTCTATACTGCAAGCAGAACTATATGCTGTTTTGGTATGCACGCTTGAGAATATTCATAGATGGTATTCTGGTAAACACATCATTATAGGCTGTGACAGTTGGAGAATACTAAAATGCCTCTCTGATGTCAACATCAACTCCTGTCTAGTGGATGAATACTCTCCACGTGCTGGGCCCTTATAATGCTCTGAAGGTTATCTGGTGTCAGGCGTACAGAAAATTCTGGTAACGGGCAAGTAGATGAATTGGCTAAGTGAGGAACACGCTCAGCTTTTACTGGGCCGATACCGTCATCTACCAAACTTTTCTTTGAGAAGTGGCTCGACAGGAAATTTTCTTCTTTATTATGGATTATGGTCATCCCCCATGCTTCAGGCAGTCGAGCCTCCTCATTGACGCATTCCTCAAAGATTGATATTAAGAATCGCCTGACTCTGGAGAAGAACCTACTGAGTCTGGTGTCAGCTACAACTTCACTTTAAAGTTTGCTAAAACGATTTTGTTAACTTTTTTTATATTTTCCACCATAGTGTTCGTATGATTATGTTTTTAGTCAACAAACCAGTCAATAATGGTTTTCCCGGTACAGAGTCCGATGACAATTATCAGGTGTTTTGTCCCGTCAAAAAGCAATGTTTTATCAATACACGAAATCCGGATTGACAAATGCTGGCTCGAAGGTTTGAGCAGAGTTTCAGCGGAATCTGACAGATTATTCATTAATTTTTCACATTACCAAGTTTCAATTCGATCAGATCTACATTTTGTGAGTTATTGAGAAATAATATATAGGTTTTTAAAGACTTTCAGCGGAATCTGACAGATAGTTTCTAAAATATAAAAACTTTGACGAAAACTATTTTTTTCTTCTGATGATTCTCACGAAATTCTGCAAAAATGTGCGTTCCAGTATTGTACAACTAATAACCAAGTTTTACTTCGATGGGATATGTATTTTTATATTTATTGAGGAAACAAATATTTTACATGGGTATAGTTCTGAAACCGTTAGGTCGATTATACCCATTAACGGACCTCGGATGCGCAACCTACCCTGAAAATTTCAAGTCACTATCACTTTCCGTTCGAAAGTTATCTTGACAACGGGCGACTGGCTGGACAGAACCAAATTTGACTCCAAATTCTTCATCAGTAAGTAGAACCTAAAATTTGGGACTATTTTTGGCAAAAAATCGAAAATAACAGACATTTGTGAAAAATGATATCACGCTGTTCCATAAAACATGTGTGCAAAACAGTTGTTTTACTTAAACCACTTTTCAACCAGACTTCAGATTATCATAAAATTACAGCTATATTGTGAAGTTTGGTCGAGAGTTTGGTACTCTTTACGCTACTCCACTGCATATATTATTTATTTAGCCGACATTTAAATTCTACATGCTGTTGTAAATTCAGGACAAGTTAGATATGGTTGAAGTAGATTTCATATTATAAATCACAATTAATATCGTGAGATAAAGAGCTCCGACTTTCGAAATCAAATAGCACTTCAAACTGTGTCTAAAAGTTAAATCACTCAGTATATTCCATGCCTTAATTAAACAAATTTCATTCTCGAGTTGTACAATCAAATATCCTAATAAGTTAATGATCTCATTTAGAATTCAGTCCCATTGCTCACTTGTTATAATTGTTAGAACGAACAGTGGGAATCAGCCACGTATGTCATTGTTACCAAAAACGTCTTGTTTATATTCGATATATCGGAATACTAATAATAATTATTGTAAATCATCGTTATGCATCATGCTCGATCGCAAGGTGGCGCTCCAAGAATAGTTTGAGTATGAATTACAATCGCCTAGATGATCAACTTATTAACCACAAAACAATAATAAATACCGCTGTTGAGAGGCATGCTTGAGTACCTGATCAACGCATGCATTCCAAACAACATGAATAATTAACAAGAACGTATTACTATCCCAACAATGAAGTTCTCTATTATAAGTTCTTACAGGGGACTCAAACGAGGACGCTATATTTCGTTCAAATATCCGTATTTGGAGAATTCTTATACGAAAATTGTCTCAAGCGATTACATTCGCTAATTTAATATTATCCTTCTATCCGTCCATCGGCCGTATACAGGGCCTCCCGGAAGTAACTGTACTGTTAAGAATATCTTGCTATAATGACTGATATGATGTCTAATTATTATTAAAATTGATACTCTGAACTCATTCTAGGTTTCTGGAAACAATCAATATATTTTTCTCTTGAGTTATATTAAAATCTTTTCCAAAACATCGGACATTTCTATCCAATTCATATATTTTTCAAGTACTGACAACTGTTTTTATGTTTTCATGGTTCCTTTCAATTCTGAACACACACACTCTAGTTTATAACTTTACAAAATTCATATCATACCCCTTTAAAATATTCCAACATATCAAAAATAATAATTTCATACCACAACAACTTCTCCAAAGTTAAAATGTTCATTTGACAAATTGTAGATTTAAGAAATAAACATTTTAAATTTAAAAAATAAATCAATTCGAAATTATTACTCGATATATGAAAATTCATAATAGATTTGCTCCTTGTTTACATTTCAGATTATTTAGACTTCGTTTGGGCGCCAAATATTATGAATACTTAGCTAAAATCACTGGCCCCACGTTGGGCGCCAAATGTTAAGTATATCTTGCTATAATGACTGATATGATGTCTAATTATCATTAAAATTGATAATCTCAACTCGTTTGAGGAAAACAAATTCAAAATATTTTTTTTTATATTAAAATCTCTTCCAAACCATCTGACATTTCTATATTCATATGTTTTTCAACCACTGACAATTGTTTTTATATTTCTTTGGTTTTTTTTAATACCAAACACACACACTCTACCTCATAACTTTACAAAATGTTTATCATACTCCTTCAAAAATATTCCAAAATATCAAAAATTATAATTTCATATCATAACATTACATACTCTCGCCAGAGATAGAGAAGGACTTGGTGTGTACGGATTGACTGTGAAAAATTCATTTCTGGCTTTCTTCAGAAATGTAGAGTTTGATTTTCCAATTTCTGGAAATATTTTGGTCATCCTTGCAGCGAAACTAAAGGTGGCTTTATAAAGCAAATAAATACAGACGAAATTGAAATAATATGAGAAATTTGAACATGCACATTTTAATAATAGCGTTTATACGCGAAACAAGATAAAATAAGAATATGAACTAGATATGTCCAACTTTCATCATTATTTCTTATTTCAATTTATTTTTGTCGGAAAATGATAATACGCTTGCTCAGAGTGAAATTCGCAGATCTTGCATGAAATTTTCAAAGAGCTGCGATCTGATTGGTTCTTATTTATTTTATTCTTATTTTGTTTCAGATCATCTTTATAAACCAATCCTTTTAGCTCTCGATTCTTCTTTTATTTTATTTGTTGTATAAACCTTTCTTTATTGACGGAATTTATTGAAACTTAGAACGTTATTGACACATGTTGAAAAGAAGAGAGCGATATATGAATTGTTTTGGTATTCCAGGCCCGGACTCATTAATCCCCATTTAACGTTGTCAGAGTTAAAACGTCACCTCGTATGACGATTTTTAATATATTTTTCTAATTTTCAATAAGAGCATAATATGTGCAGCTCCAAAACATGGTATCTTTTAAAGTTGTCCGACCCACAATTCTTTTATTATGAATTTTCGAATTAGGACAGATCACATCCAAGTTTCAACACGTTCGGAGTAGGAGATATTGAAGAAAAATAGGCGAGCAGCCTTGGGTGAGTTCAGTAGCTCGCTAGGTGACCTTTGCCACGATAACTTTCGAACGCAAAGAGATAGCGACTTGCAATTTTCAGGGTAGGTTGCGCATCTGAAAGCGACAGTTAATTTCGTTAATGCGCATAATGGGCCGAACGGTTTCGGAGTTATGCCCATATTAAATTTTGTTGTTATTTCCTCGGTAACTCAAAATATACAAATCCGATCCAATTGAAACTTGGTAATTACTTTTATATACTGACTGGCAATTACTTGTGAAATTCCGACGCCCTAGTTTTTGAGAAATATTGCATCACTAAAAAAAAATTCAATTTTGATTCTTCAACAGTTTTGACCGTTGCTTTTATCGTTTATGAGTTTGTTCATTTTCTCTTTCTTTATTTTCACAGTCCACTTGTACGCCGTTTTTCAATGATATTTGTTTTTTTTTCTTTGTGCTTATTTTTCTGACATATTTGCGTGGTCCATTCGAAGATAATCCACAAAAATTCCAGTGGTAATGCTCCATTGAGAAATATTGCATCACTAAAAAAAAATTCAATTTTGATTCTTCAACAGTTTTGACCGTTGCTTTTATCGTTTATGAGTTTGTTCATTTTCTCTTTCTTTATTTTCACAGTCCACTTGTACGCCGTTTTTCAATGATATTTGTTTTTTTTTCTTTGTGCTTATTTTTCTGACATATTTGCGTGGTCCATTCGAAGATAATCCACAAAAATTCCAGTGGTAATGCTCCACGGTAAGCGACGGCAAAAAAGAGCATCTAATACGAGCAGGAAGATTAGGTTAATGAGTAGCCATAGCCACTATGATCAATATCGGATACTTTCTATTTTAATGGAGAAAAAACACTTAGTATATTGAGCAACAAGAATATGAGAAGATACAGCGAATTTTCACAAAAATTATTTAAAATAGAGAAAGGTTTCTCATACCAGTAACTAGATGATAGTCAATTACGATTTACTTCAAGATGTTGTCTTACTATAGTAAGACATTGAATATTTCAATATGGTAATAGCAGTACATATAGCCAAAAAAAATCGATAATAAGAAAAACTCCACCCATCCTATGAAATAAAACTATACTCTGTTCAACACCACCGTATATACCTATAGGTAACATTATTACCCATAACGTTTTATATGGTATCTTAATTTAATTATTAATTTTTATATGTTATCCCTACTAGGCATCAGCCATGTTGAAATGTATAAGTACAGAATAAAGTTCTTCACGGAAATTCCGTTTAATAAAAAGTGTTTCGAAGTGTTAAAAAGTTTCAATTAAGTTTTAGGATTATTTTCAGGCACAAATTTAAATGCACTGATATACTGTACATTTTAATTGCACTCTGATATAAATCATTGTTATAAAAAAAATGAAGGCAATACTTTCGAATTTCACAATGAAGTCGAGTTTTCAAGGCCTTTCACTCGGAGTTCAAGGTCATTTGAAAGAGTGCAAGAAGCAGGAGGTTGCAGTAATTTACTCAGTTATCGTTTCCGTTGAATAAATGCGGCATTAATTGGATAGTATCAAAATTGTTGGAGAAAATCTAGATATATCACAACGAGGCAACTCAATTTGTTGCAGTGCCAAATTATCGTGGAAAGTTTTACTATAGAAATAGTAAAATCTATAAAAATAGACGCGGAGATACTCTGATAAATATTGATTTGCTTGAAATATAAATAATCATTATATGGAATTAAATTAATTACAATTTGAGATGGATTCCATTCATGTCAATAATAAAAGATAAATGAGATTATATTTTTACCGTTATTTATATCACTACTGAAAAAATGTATACTGAATGCAAGCTACCATCTCTTCCCGAATTGATCCTTGTTTTGGATTTGAAAAATATCCCTTCGTTGAGGATATTATGCAGGCTGATTCATAAATAGTCTGAGCCATTTTAGATTCTGCCACAAAATTAAATTTTGTACAAATACCAGCTAAAAAATACTGGTTAGGTACATACGACAATACGAAGTTAATAGTACTGTAGCTTATCTTGACTAACTTGATTTCATTGATAGAAACAGTTTGTGAAATAAGGAAAGTATTTGGATTACATAGAATTCCAAGAATCGAAAATATCTTCCAAGAATTAATTGACAAGAAAATGTGTCAATTGAGCGTCTTTAAATAATTTACAATTTTCAAATTGACTCAATTCACATCAAAGCCATTTCATCAAAACTTCATTTACAAATATTTTTTTACAATTCACTATAAAGTTTCTGTGCTAAAAAGTTCACGTTTGGAAACTTGTATAACTCGTTAACAAAGGCGAAAACTTTTTTCTTTTTAAAATTTGATTTTGCATCAGAATCGAAAATAGTGCACACCAGTTATTAATTTCCCTGTATAGACTTCAGATATACAGGATGTTCCTTAATCACATGCTAATATTTAAGGGGGTGAATTTTTGGCTTACTTTATGAAAAAAACTTCTAATAAACGTATGTCCTAAATGTCTTAACTTTTGAGATACGGGGTGATGAAATTTTGATAAAAAATAAGTTTTTCAATGATAACTGAGATAATATTGTAGATATCTCCATAAAATTTGGTACATGTCTTCTATGCATCAAGGTGCATTTTTTATGTACAAAAATTTTATTTTCTCCACCAGTGGCGTCCATACAGGTTTTGCATTTAATGTTTTTGTACAGAAAAAATACTACGCTACTGCTCTCTTTTGGAATAAAAACTACTTTTGAAATTCTCATTTATTTTTGGGCATATTTGATCTCAAGGGTTTTCTTTGTCGGACGCACGGTTTCCGCTTAAAAAATAAAAATCATTTTACTTCAGGATCAAATTCCTCAAACATCTGATGCGGTGTGAAAATGTTTGTGGATCGACTGAAAGCAAATTAAGAGATAAGATTTGTTCCAAAATTAATGAGATTCCAAAAAATATGTTTTCTTGTAAGATGCTCTGTCCTTGATTAAAATAATTGAATTAAAATTGCCTCATATCGCAGTACCAAAATGTTATCATCCTGTATCTCAAAAGTTAAGACTTTTATGACATACATTCACAGGAAGTTTTTTTTCTTAAAATGAGTCGAAGAATCACTCCCTTAAATATTAGCATGTCTTTAAGGAACACCCTGTATGTAAGGAATTCATCGACCCATTGAAAATATATTAATTTCATAGCAAGTTTCAACCGTTCAACTAGATGAAATCAACAAACTCAAATTGTTACTTTTTTCGATTAAATAATGTGGAATATACTTAGGAATTCTTGAAGATTGTCTCTTCCATAACGAATTCTTAACTCAGTTGATAAAATTACCGCTTTTACGGAATAAAGAAATACAATACATATTTTATTAATTTCATGTGGAGTGCAATTTATGATGCCTTCTACCTAAATAATAAACTCGGTTGAAATAATATTTAAGAATATTGCCTCAGTTTCAAAGATGTGAATTCTACTCATTCCAATTACAAATACCGGAATTCGTGAATTAAATCGGAATTTTAGGTCATAAAAGAAATCAGAACACGATGTATCTCGAAATCCTCTATAGTAAATTAAGGGTCAAAAAGATGATATTATATATTCCGATTCCATTGGACTCCAAACATATTAGATCCGCCATCGCTACCAATTTTCCGAGCATATTCGACTATTCCATGTCATCCACCGGCAGAGTTCATCCGACGTCCGGTAACAAGAAAAAGAAACAAGAATTCTCAAGAATGTACTTAAATGACAACACTGGAACACTAGAGTTTATCTTGTGGCGAACGTGGATCCCATACATATTTGGAATACCATTCTTGAAACCGATGCTTTTCTATAATACCAAACACTTCGAGCATCTCATTATAAGAAATAGCCAGTGGATATATTATTCCATCGGCCATATCCGTTCGAACTTTAAAATCAATCCATATGGGATGCGTGTGTTGAATTTCGAAAGGGGAATCGAGATAAATAATAGGGGCTGTACCTTTTGACATGAAAGTGACCAAAAATCCTGATTTTCTTAGTCCCAGTTGGAGAATCTAGACAATGGAGTTCCAGCACTGAAAAACTATTCACTACATGACTAACTCGATAGTAGCGCGTTATAAGGGCATACTCGTCACAAATCGCTTTGGTCATAGCACAAAAAACACTGAATACTCGAGTATCTCGACAGTTTGGCGTAAATTAGGATATCACCACCTACGCACTGGTTATTTCTAAAGTAATGAGACTATTCAAGAAGAACGGACAGATTGCACGGTGCTGCGGCTAATTATTGAGCTCGCTCTTGGCTGACTGAAGCCAGACTCCTTGTCGACGATCAGGTTCTCGCTTATCTCCATTACCATGGAGTATGGCCATACCTAGTCTAGCCTGCTTTTTGCATCAATCATCTATAGACCATTCTTGATAAATTTGCATGTATTATCTGTTGGATATCTCATAGGAGGCTTATTGGTGAGGCTGTGTGTCCGAGGAGATGATTGGGCATTGAGAAATGAAATGGCGTGAATCCGCAGGGTCTGCCAATAGCGAACGGTCGCAAAAAATTGCAATTTTCTTGAATAATGCATCGGTTGTTTAATGAGTGATGAATGTGTTCCAACAGGGACCGTCGAGGATTGTTGAGACGAAGAAAGTTGTTGCAGGTTTTTTTGCATCGAAGAATGCAGATATCAAGGCACTATCTACCTCCAGATGAAATCGTGCATAATGTAGAGGTTATTTATTCCACCAACGCACAGAGGATAGCTGGATTCCTCGATCTGATCTGTCTACAGTGAGCGTCATAAGTATGGAATAATGGATAATTATTACTTTCTCCCTCTTCAGTGATATCCAAAAATCAAAAATGGTTTGATAGGTCAAATTAATTGATTTTTTGTGCTCATATTCCTCGGAACAGAGTGCTTATCAATTTGTCCAAATGTCGAATTTTTGGCAATAATGGTCTCAAACGTTTTGGTTCGACTTACTGTGCAAGAATCCATGGTCAAAATCGATTCCGTCCGGCCGTTAACACGATAACTCCCGAACGAAATGAGCTAGACAGCTAGCAGTTGAAATTTTCAGTGTAGATTTGGAAGATAAATATCTGTGTTAAGTTTGTTGTTGGATCAAATCGGCCTGATGGTTTCGGAGTAACGAAAATTTTTAGATTACAAATTTCAAATTAAATTTTTTGTAAGATGCAAGTTCATCATCAGAATCAATTGATATAATTCTCAACAAGCAAATACTTTCGGAGATATGATTTTTCAAAATTTTGATAATAAATCGTAATTCTATGATTTCACAGAATGCTGTAATCGAAAATTAACGTCCGTATTTGTATCTATGAATTTCAAGATGTGTTCATACATGTTATGTTATCTACCGATAAGAGACATGTCATATTTATTTCTCGTTCTATTCAAAATTCGTTACTCAATATAATACCTCTTGTTCTAGAAAATAATGTATGATTGAATGCAGAATGACCTATGAAATAACCTTAGCTATCGTAGAATTATGAGGATTATAGGATATTATAATTTTTGGAAGATAATATAATGCCCTGGGATAATCCGTATGATGATGGAAATATATACTTTGGTAAGTTAATTAAATTGGGTTCAGACAATCTTTAGTAAAAAGGAAACTGCAATATTGTCTAAGTTATAATTGATATAATATAATTTTCAGAGTAAATTTGAGGAATGAATATCTCGTATAAGTTCGTTATTAAAGGATCATTAAAGGATACTGTGGGAGGTATACTCATTGTCAATGTGACAATTATATGAAAAGGAAACTTAAGGAGTCAACTTGTATTTTATTGAACAGAGAATGCAATTTTGCAAATTGCTCAATTGGTATTGACCATATTTCGCTGAATTTATTGAAAAAGGAGTTGGAACTTGGAAATTTCTATGCAAAGTAAAACTATGTTAGCTATGATTTTCAAATACTGTCAATGTGACAATTCATGAATTCCACAATAACTATCAACGTAATAATTCGAAAGATTTTCATTAAATGTCTGACGAAGGAGTCTGATATAGACTCCGAAACGTTACGATATAGTAGTTGTTTTTTCGTTGTTGTTTGTTAGGCAACATTGTTCAATTGTTCAATTTATTGCTATATGCATTGTTATAATTTTTCAAACTAGTGTTGATTTTTTTATGGTCTTAGCGAGCAATAATATCCTCCTTCAGAAATAGGGGTGCATGAACCCTGTATTCTCCTCTCCCCGGACCATTTTTTTTTTAATTTCAACACTTGTTTACAGACTTTGAAAAGTTATAACAATGTTCGAAAGATCATTTTGATTTCCAAGATATTAAGGAAATGCGATTTTTTTTCAAACTTCAACACCCAGTATTTTGGTAACAAGCCATTTGCGTACCTACGTTCATGGGAACTTTTTTCTTAAAGTCGGAAGACTATACAAAATGTAAATCTTTACGATCCTTCTCTATTCTTTGATACATCGTGAAATAAAGTTCGTTAATGGGCAAACTCCACCAGGTGGATTCGGAAATGAAATTTTGTTTTCCTGATGATTCGAAAAATACTGATCTGATCAAATTAAAATCAGTATATGAACCGACAAAACCTTATTTTACAGCCAAGTTCTAAAATTGAACTCGATCGGATCTTATTGTTGGAGATATTAACTTTTTTTATTTCGACAGAGAGAAAAGCTCAGAGAAACGAAATTTCTGTCGACTAGGACTCCAGACGTCGAAATATTGATGATTATTATAAATATTATATTACAAATCGATGTTCTATTCAAAATGAAGACATATTCAAGTTTTTCGAATTCTGTGACCATAGAACATATCGATAAGTCAATGGTAATTGTTTCATTTGGATTCTTATTGATCAATTCTTACGATTTTACACAGATATTCACTCTTCAGTTTTCACAAATACAAACGAAGGAAAACGCCATTTTAAACTGAGTTTTAGCGAGAATATCCTCTATTGTATTGTGTCTGACAGGTGTTTAATTATTGCAAAATACAATTTTTTTTCTGGATTGTGTCGATCATGTGACTTGCTTTTCTTTTATATAAATGCTATGGGTCACGCATAAAATGTTAATTTGTTGTATGAAAACGGTTTTCCCGTAAATAAATAAAACAAGTTCATGTACCTTTGAAAAGTCGATATTAAATAGGTTGAAATATTAACAACTGTGAAAATTATATTAATTATACTCCTACATTGCTCTATTTACAGATGTCTTCCATATTTTCTCTGTCATATTTTATAATGAGACCTAATTATCTATGAAGAGATATGTATCTTGGCTTGGAAGAAAAAATCATACATATTTCCTAGGGAATTTACCCATCGCTACTCATGATTCAGGCTCAACAACGATTATTTTTATCAATTACTTCAATACATACAACAGAAGAATGAAGAAAGTTGAACAAAAGAATCGAATAGAAATAGGTTAGTTCTGCAATTGATAATCAGTACCCTGGTAATTTAATATAATGAGAAGTAAGAGAATATTCTCCAGAAAAGTGAGTAGGTATTGCTCTTAATTTGACAAAAATTTGCAGCCTTGGATGAGTTCAGTACCTTAATGGGTACCTATACCTACAAGAAAATCCAATATAATAAGATTAATTCTGCAAGTGTTCGTCAGTACCCTGGTAATTAAATGAAATGAGATATACGAGGATATTCTCCAGAACAGTGAGTAGGTATTGCTTTCAATTTTAGAAAAATTTGCAGCATTGGGCGAGTTCAGTACCTGGATGGGTGACTGCTCTGGCTATGAATCTGAAGTGGCCAAATTTCGTTAAAACATCGTATTAGGGTTGGATTGGCAGAGAAAAAAAAATGATAGTCGAAATAATATTAAATAATTGGGGTGTATACGTGGAATAGCCAAAACAAAATCGTTTTTCAAATTTTTTTCATCTCTATTCTAAAACCAACAAGTGAGACATCATAGTTTCAGTCTAATGTAGGCGATAAAAGCATATTCAACAAAAGATGAAGTAACTTCCTGATTAATTTAGTTGCTCAATGTTACTTTTTTTGAGATAAAGGGTGCGTTACATTTCTTTTCAGATCAATTAAAAGTTTTTATTGAATATCTCAAAAATTCCCCTTCATATGGACTTTGTTTTACTCACACAATTTTGTATGTTTTTAAAATATGCATTTCTGAAGTTTGCCATATTACGATATATGGGGGGGTTATTATTATCGATTTAACAGATCTCTACGGAACCTTTCAACACATTCAATTAGATATTGTTGTTTTGTAACGGAATGTAATGTGTCGAAAGGTTCCGCAGAGTTATGTTAAATCGACAGTAATAACCCCATATATCGTAGTAACGTAAACTACCACTACCAAAAATAATAATAATATAATATAATAATATTATTATATTACTTCAGAGCGTGGTGCAAGGGAAACAACGTTTCTCATTATTCTGAATTAGTATTGATAGCATACTTCACAAGCACTATTGAAAAAGGGCTCATAGGAAGTTTATCGCCATAATGATATATGCTGAAAGCAACTTTAAATGTAAAAAATAATATGTACTGTTCATTGCAGTTATCATAAACTTGTGATGTTCATCAAGTGATAGAAAGTGGGATATATCCCAAAAAAAATCGGAAAAGTGCTCGAACACATGAATGATTTTATAACGAATGTTTCTGACAATTTATTCCTGATGAGGAAGGTAAATAAAGAATGAAATTAACCTTTCTACTATCCATAGTATATAAGAATATAAATAATAACTACCATTATTCAATTTGTATATCGCATTGATTTTTGGAGTTGGGGGTGAAGGAAAGATGAATTTAATGGTTCGCAAAAAAATTGTCCAATGTCCAAAATATAGGATAAAAATTTTTGGTATCAGTGAATTCATCGAAAACACTTTCAAATAGGATATTTACTGTGGAGGATAATGATGAACATACAATCTTGAATTTAATCAATTAAGAGAATATAGGCTTTAGAGCTGCTCACACTCCACACAAAAAGTTTTTCGTTTATTATAGAAACAATAAATGTTGATTACAGCGATTAGGAATTAACACTCATTCTAAATTACCGTCAATTATTTCAAAATTCCTCAAATAATAGAAACCACATCTTTATACTGGTCATTGTTATCGACGTTCTTCTGCGTCTATTCTTTCTGCCATTGGAGCAGATTTTTCAGCCATCAAACGAGTCGTTCGTGGGAAATCCACTTGAATCGCTTCAACTTCTGTTTCCACCAACTCCACACACTCCTTAACGAATATCGTAGGCTACGAAATCAATGTGTATTATTCAGAATGTCACACGTCTAACATTCCGTCTATGAGTTTTTCCAATTGTTTTATCAGCAGCATAAATATAAATATATCGAAATGACTATAGAAATTTTTCATTGTGTCAAATGTGTCTATTATGACGGGAAATGTGACTAATGTGAGGTAAACGGAAAAATCTTGTAACCAACTCATTGATTAATTGGCGATTAATGATCAAGTTGATTAAATGACTATACTTAGTACAGAGTGTTTATAAATTATTGTTACATTGTAGTTGGTTCTGAAACCCTCTCATTTTGCCGCTTCATATGCATGTTGTTCACATTCTCTATTCCAGCCACAGAAATCATAACATACACATAACCTCACTTTCTCCTTTGTTTAGATTAGCAATGATAAATGATGAGTTCCAAAATGATTTTCATTGGCAGATTACTTTCCCTATTCATTAGTTGGGATTCTATTCTCCTAAGTAATTTTCAAGAGCTGTTATAAGCTATTGAACAGATATGAATATTCTGTTCCTTTGTATTTGAATGGAAGAATTTCTGAAATCCTATTCAGAATTTTTGAGTTGTAAGTAGTGATAACTGAATGCAAACTGTTGGATAAATTTTAATGTTCGAATGCAGGCAATAAATCAATACAAATGGACAGAATACATTGAATAACAGAAAGATAACTGCCAGTTTGGCCATTTGTGAGGATTCTAACAATGAATTCACATCAAATGTTCAAAATGTGCTCCATTTTTTTCAAGGGATTTATAAATTCTTTTTCGTTTGTGGTCCACTATATTTTTTAACATTTGTGGGCCAATATTTTGGCAGCACATTTTTATTAATGATTGGAGGTCCTCAATATTATCGTATTGTTTTTTGAAAAACTCATCTTTCAGATATGCAAACATGCTAAAGTCCAGGGGAGTTAAGTTTGGAGGGCGTGTTGGAAAGGAATTTATTATACGGTTATCCTAGAACTCCTGCAAATAGCTTGGATTTGCAGAAGTAGTGTGGGCAGTTATCCCAACTGTATTTCTTCGTCAACTAGAATGGCTTCATTATTCTTTTGTACCTTTCACCATTAATGGTATCATGAAAGAAAACTGAGCCATTCTACCACGAGAAACTGCATCTCACACACTAACTTTTTGCGAATACAATGGAGTCCCAATAAAACTGTGAGGATTCTCAGATGTCCAAAATCTTATGTTATGAGAATTCACATAATCCTACTAATGAAACCAAGCCTCATCACTAAAAAAGTTGAGTCCAAGAATCTGCAGGCGTTAAGATTATTTAGAAACTAATAGCAGTATTTTTATAGGCGACCTGGAATATCTATTGGTAGGAGTTGCTGTACCATCGTTATTTTTTAAGGGTACAAATTCAGTTATTTCCATTCACCATTGCTTAGATTAGGTACCATTGCGGTAATAGGACATCACAATAAATTTTGTTTTGTTTTTTTTTTATCCAAATCATATGTCATTGCAGATACAAATAATTTTGGAACTGAATTCAATATTGGCTGTCAGTTTACAAATTCTATTATATAAACAGAACACAAGAAGTGAGAAGTAGCAAATAAAAATCCAAAGCCAATAGGTCTCTTGCATGTAACACGAAATACCATATGTTTATGTTTTTCTGAATCTACTTCTATACCAGATCACTAGGTACCTACGCCACTTTCATAATTCATAAAATTTGAATATTTCGGTATCGAAAATCGGTAAATCAAGAAGCAAATTCAAATGAGGTGAAACGCTTCTGAATCGTTGGTATGACGGCTGACGTAATCAAAATGTACCATCTGCTTGTTACAGCCAATGGTGACTACGAGCCCTTTATATGGTGCTGTGTTGCACTGGAATAAAGAGTGAAACAGACACGAGAAGAGAGTGAGAGTAGATATGACGGGTTACGTCACGCGAAGGCGCCAGGTTTCGATCGTTTGAACAGGCATTATGTTCAACCAAATTTGAATAATCTTTTGTTCGCTAAAAATTGTAATTTTTGACGGTGGTTGAACTTTTTCAGTATTCTTATGGATATAATAATCGATTCCAATAATAAAAAAAAATCATGCAAGAGACCTATTGCGATATTACAATAATTCATAAAAATCCTGTATTTCATGTGAATGCATCCATAATTTTCGAGAAATATTTTTTTTAGTAGTACTTCCCGAGAGTTATTTTTCGTTTAGGACCAAGTTTCAGAAGACTGCTTGTGAAGCCTTGAATTGACGGAAACCGAGCCAGTCAAAGACTGTGACGAAAGCGTGAATACTAATTTTTAATATTTTCTGGGTAACTTTACGACGTTCTTTTATCAGTTTCAAGTGGGTCTTGAATACCCGGACAATGGTGCTTTATAGGGGTAGAAATCAGATTTGTCAAGTATCACTTTAGGGTACCTGTGAACGTCCATTGAGAGAACCGTCAAATACTAGTGACTTTTACATATTTATAGTGAGCAATAAAAATTTTTGTCTGAATGAGAAGAGGAAACAATCCACTCGAGGTGTTTCTTGTAGAACAGGAAGCGGACAATAAAAATTGTTGTGAAATGCATGATAATAGTAATATATATAGGTGAAATTTTGTAGTTCCAGAGAAAGGAAGTAGCAATAAAATCATTCATAAAGTCAGGGAATGCCGGAAAGGAAGGATAGCGGCATGTTACTTCTTACCGCTGCCGGCCCAGAAGGACGATTCGGAAAAAAATAATACCTATAAAAAACCGCTTTGGTTTATTTTTTCTCAAATAATAAACCTTATATATAGAGTTAAGCAAACGTGTGGAATAAAATTTATATTTTTTGAATGAATAACTTCAAAAATAAAAAGTAGTTG
Source organism: Halyzia sedecimguttata (assembly GCA_937662695.2). Classification (NCBI taxonomy): domain Eukaryota; kingdom Metazoa; phylum Arthropoda; class Insecta; order Coleoptera; family Coccinellidae; genus Halyzia; species Halyzia sedecimguttata. The sequence continues at coordinate 62,897,699 of OW569415.2, read as the reverse complement.
GTTGCTCACCCCCGGTTTCTGAAAGGCTGATCAACACAAATGTTAACTAATCAGTGATCAATCTCTTGTTAACCCTCATCTGAGTTGCGCAAAGCGCAAAAACTCGGACTGATTTGGCATTAACAGTTCTGTTAACTTTGACCATCCTTTCAGAAACTGGGGGTGAGAGTGGGGAATTACATCAATGGATTCTTATGATAGAACGTCATCATAAAAGAAATTAATTTGAAACATCATAAAAGAATTTAAAATCAAAAAGGATGCCAAAAATCATTAATCCAAAACCAACAGACCAATTCTACCAAATAACGAGCTTATCCGAGATATTCATTCCTCAAATCGACTATGAAAATTATATTACATCAATTGAAACTTAGCCAATATTCCTGTTTTTTTTACTGGAGATAAATTTGATTAACTTGCCAAAGTATATTTTTCCATCATCATCGTCATCATCATATGGATTATCCAAGAGCTATCTATGATAGCTGAGGTTATTCCATTGGTCATTTTGCATTCAATCATACTTTGTTTGACATGTCACTTATCTGTAGATGAGATGACAATGATGAAATGTATGCACACAAGTGAAATTCATAGATATGTACGTTAATTTTCAATGCAGCATTCTGTGAAATCATAAAGTTACGATATAATATTGACATTTTGAAAAATTATCTCCCCGAAAGTATTAATTTGTTGGTTTTGAAAATGATATCAATGGATTGTTATGATGCAACTGGATCTTAAAAAAAATTTTATTCGAAATTTGTAATTTAAAAATTTATTTTCGTTACCCCGGCCGATTTGTTCCATTAACGAACTCAACCGAGATATTTATCTCCCAAAACTATTCTGAAAATTTCAACTGTCTAGCTCATTCCGTTGGAGAGTTATCGTGTCTACGGCCGGCCGACTGGACCGGCCAGACAGAATCGATTTTGACCACTGATTCTTGATCAGTGAGTCGAACCAAATCGTTTAAGACCATTTTCATCAAACATTCGAAAATTACAGACATTTGTGTAAAATGATAAACTCTCTGTTCCTAGGAATAAGAGCGCCAGAAACGCTGAAACCCCTGAATTGATTTTTAATTTTGCCCATTTTTTGGGGATAAAATGGAATATTTCCTTCAACCCCTTGGCTAAAGCCCCAGCCAAGGGGCTGAATGAGTTTTTGTTTTACATCGATAAAAAGAAAAAGTGAAAGTTAAAGTTATATTTATTCATTTTCCCAATAATTACATAACAAAAAAAATTGGTTTAAGCACTGACGTTTAGTCAGGAGCTTTTGTTCTATTGTATACTCAGCACAATTGGACACTCATAATCGAATTTAGCATCAATATATACCGTTTTCTCAGCTTTTATAATGCATAATATATAAATACATTTCATACCATTTTAATGACAGACTTCAGTAACGAGAGAATCGTCTATGATCACAGAATTGTTGATTCTGACATAGCTAAGTATTCTATTGGAATTGAAATACGAAAAAACTTACGCCTCATGTAACTCTAGGATAGTGGGTCGGTATTCTAGAAGTGATCACCTAGTTCAGATTTGTATATTTTGAGTTTGGTATAGACGAAATAACAAAAAAATTTCAGTATTAATTGATTGACGAACTTAAATGTCGCATTCGGATGCGCAATTTAAGCATATTATGCTTAAATTTGAAAAACCAAAGATTCCATTTTATCACCAAAAATGGGGATAATTAAAAATCAATTGACGGGTTTCAGCGTTTTTGGCGCTCTGGTTCCTCGGAACAGAGTGCTTATCAATTTGCCCAAATGTCTGTAATTTTCAAATTTTTGGATGAAAATGGTCTTAAACGATTTGGTTCGACTCACCGATCAAGAATCCGTGGTCGAAATCAGTTCTGTCCGGCCGGCCGTAGGCACGATTACTCTCGAACCAAAGGATTTAGGGGATTTAGGGGATTGAAATTTGCAGGGTGGGTTTGGAGCGTAAATATCTCGAACGAGTTCGTTAACGGGCGAAATCCACCAAGCGCTTTCGGACTTGTTGCATATTGAATAATTTATGTGTAAATATTGGGGATGATGTTTCAGAAGATTTGGATTTGGATCATTTTAATGATGTAGTTTATGAAGGCAATAGAAAAGATATTTTATTAATATATTTTGAAATGTATATACACCATCAACATCTATCAGATCGAAGTAAATAATTCGGAGTGCCCTTGTGTTTTTCCACATATACTAATAGAGCTTCAAGCAGACAGGATGTGCATAACAGTTTCCTGCTGGCTGTGGCATGCTCTTCCCGTTGTTGGAGTGTCCACTCTCATGATGTTCTTTAAATTCCATTTTGTATTTATCACCCCATCTTGACAAGCCATAACAAATCCCTCCGTTTCCGACTTGAGCCCAGCTGACTTCAGAAAGGCGAAGGATAATTCTTCCGGCAGGGCCTGATCTTTAAAAGTCCTGAAATATATGGATTGCAGGTTTTTACTCATGTGATCTTCGTGTAGTATCTTCAGTTATGCCTGTCTTATCTCTCTGCCAACTCTTCTTTGGTCTGTTGGCATAATAGGTGTTCCTGCTAGCTCATGATCGATGGATATGCCAGTTATACTGAGCTTCTCCAAAGCTCTCTGACCAGCCCTAAATAGGAAAGCTCCTTGGTTCGTAATTTCATGAGGAGCTACCATTTTCTGAAGAGGGTCTTCACTTCTCGATATCCTTATTGCTATTTCCAAAGTTTGTTGATGATGTTGATATTTCAAACTTTGCAAGCCTCTGCCTCCCTGCGTTCGTGAAAGGTATATTTTTTGGCGCTCTAGTTCCTCGGAACTGAGTGCTTATCAATTTGCCCAAATGTCTGTAATTTTCGAATTTTTGGCTGAAAATGGTCTCAAACGATTTGGTTCGACTCACTGATCAAGAATCCGAGGTCGAAATCGATTCTGTCCGGCCGTAGGCACGATGACTCTCGAACTAAAGGAGTTAGAAGATTGAAATTTGCAAGGTGGGTTTGAAGCGAAAATATCTCGGTTAAATTCGTTAATGGGCAAAATCCATCGAGCGGTTCGGAGTTATGGCCGATTTTAGTAAGAACATTTTTTTATGAATATTTCCGAAACCGATGACTCGATCTATCTGAAATTTAGCATCAAATTGTAGAATTAAGACTTTCATACGCATGTGAAGTTTTGTATTGACCAGGTTACCGCAAAGTGTCAAAAAAAATTTTTGAAAATTAAAAAAAAAAATTCTACAATAACTTTCGAACGGAATGAGCTAGGCAGTTGAAATTTTCAGAGTAGGTTAGGGAGATGAATATCTCGGTTAAGTTCGTTATTGGGCAAAATAGTCCGGATGGTTTCGGACTAACGAAAAAAAAATTTTTTTTAAGAAACATATTTCAAATTCAATTTTTATTTAAGATGCAGTTTCACCATAAAAATCCATTGATATCATTTTCAACTCCAACAAGCTAATACTTTCGGAGATATGATTTTTCTAAATTTCAATAATGAATCGTACTTCTATGTTTCCACAGAATGCTATAATTTTCCTATATAAGCTTTATTATATGATCTGTTTTCATACTCGTACATGTAATCCTGTTCTATAAGAGAGAGTCAAATTCATTTCATCTATTTTAATTTGATTTCTTCCATGGTGCAGTTCTCATTCTCAGATTGCTGATTTAATCTTGATGAATAAACTATTATTTGAATTGAATTTCCTTTATGATGCAGTTCTATCATAAGAATACATTGATATAGGTAATTCCCAACTCTGAGAAACCAATACTTTCGGAGATATAATTTGTCTGTTTGAACTAGAGCGCCAGAAAGCTCCTGTCCACAGGGCTTGAACCCATTTTTTTATCGAACAGTTGGGATGTACGCTACGATTCATGTTCATCACTTTACGTGTGGATCTATCTAGATGGAGAATCTTATTCACTGTCCAGTTCTACCCCGAAAGAGTAGGTGACTATTATAAGGTGTAGAATGCCAATTCGTGAAAGTTCTTGCAAATTGAAATTTACCTTGGTAAATTCGATTAAGAGTGTCCAATACAGGAGAATGGACAGTAGAACATACGGGTAAACGCTCCTGACTTCACGTCAGTGCTTGAACCAACATTTATTTCAATGTTCTGTCTGAATCCGGAGATTTCCCGTAATGTACGTTAATAGAATCAACTGAAACAATCAATTGATTCACATATTTCATTTCGTTTATTACATTCCTTAATTCATCAAACGAAATCAATATTATATATCATAATATCAAATCTCCAGATGGAAATATTTCTTTAACAGTGGGGAATTACCCAGGAAAAGATTTATTTCACAACACATTAAAAAGTGACGCATTATAATGAAGAGTATAATTAGGCAATATAGCTAAATATTGTAGATACTCAATAAAATTGTGGAGACCCACTTTTTGGAATGTTGCAACGTGCCTACGCGTATGCGTAACGCAATCAAATGTGAAATGTATATGGAATGAATTCATGAATTGGGATTCAAAGGCAGGGAAGAAATTGGTTATGTGTATAGTGTGTATTCCAAATGGAATAAATTCATTATGTTGGTTACTGTACATATTCAAATTTTAAATTGTCATTCTTCTTCATAAAAATGCGAACCCTTCATTCAACCACCTTGGAAAGACACGTACAACCTCTAATTTTTCAAATAAGAAGTATGGGATTGTGATACGTCGCTTCAAAGGTCGCATCTCGCATCATTCTATGTATATTCAGAAATTTAATCATTTTCATGTTTATTGACTCAAAATAAAAAAAATAAAATCAAGTGATTAGCGAAATTTGGTACAATATCAAAAACTAAAATGTAATCGAAAATTCAGCAAAACAATTATGAATGTTAATGAAGTAGATGTTTATGATGTAGATGTTCAAATTTCTTGGAATGAAACAAAGGTCGCGCTGGAGATAATCCATATCAAAAACGCCTTAACAGTTAGCTACAAAAAGAAGCTTCAAGATAATTATGGAAATCATGGAGCTTGGCAGTCCCTATAGTCCCCTACTCTTTTCTAAATGAACAGTTTATGAAATTCTCGAGCTCAACGGATCCACACGTAAAGTGATGAACGTGAACCGTAGCCTGTATCCCTACTGCTGGGTACAAAGAATATACCTTCCACGAATGCAGAGAAACACGTGTTTGCAAAGTTTGGAATACCAACACCATCAACAAACGTTGGCAATGGCAATAAGGATATTGAGAAGGGAAGACCCGCTTCTGGAAATGGTAGCTCATTATGAAATTAGGAACCAATGAACTTTCCTGTTTAGGGCTGGACAGATATAATTGTGGAAGTTCAGTATAACTGGCATGTCCAACGAACATGAGCTAGCACGAACACCTATCATGCCAACAGACCAAAGAAGAGTAGGAGGAGACAGGAGAGATAAGACAGGCACAACTGAAGATCGGTTGCCATTTGCGCATTTTGGGTACTATCGCTGACGGACGATGACGGCGATCGATTTGTGTTTAGTCTTCCGATCCTAAGGAGGCGAACCCCCAATATTAGGTTTCACCGTATAGCACGCGCGAAAACGCGATCCGGCAGGACAAGCACCACCCTCGGTCAGAATGCGAAGTCCGCACCTACCACAACTCCTATGTATAGACTATGTAGCGGTCTATGAGCGCTCTTACTACTTCAGCAATGCTGCACTCCATTAATACGGCATACTGTACAAACGTACAAAGGCATGACCGTACCCATGGTGCGACGTAACTCGGATACTAGTAGTCATAATGACCCCGACACTTCATTGTTACATCCTAGCTCAACATTCTTGGATACTAGTCCCCCAGCACCAGGGACCGACACCTCAGACGCTGGAAGCGTTCATAGTAAGGGTGGATAGGAATTTCCAGCCTGCTATCTCGGATACTAGTGGTACGGGTGCCCGTACTCCGACACCTCAAGCGATATTAGACTAACTCCCCCACCTTACTCAAGGGCATGCACATGAACGGCTTCACAAGACCCGTCAGTTGCCCTGGAGGGTATAACGTACTAGCGCTAACAACAACGTGCAGAGCATGCCACAGCCAGCAGGAAACTGTTATGGACATCCTGTCTGCTTGCAGAGCTCATGTTCCATCAGAATATGTGAAAATACACAATATGACACTCTGAATTCTCTACTTCCATCTGAGGGAGGCTTATCGTACAGACAACAAACCAGTACCATGATATTATGTACCTCTGAAGATTGAACCAGTTGTTGAAAAAGACAGAGCTCGCATCTACTGCAACTAAGCTATTCTAACCACTCCGGTATCAGATCCACGCCATAAAGACAGATATAGTTTTGCTGGACAAAGAGCTCAAGGAATTATTTGTTGTTGAGTGTTCCTCCCCTGCCGAAACTTATTTGGTGAAGAAGAACAGTAGGGGGGAAAATACAAGGATTTAATGTTGGCCGAGGTTTTGGCGCACAGAATGCAGAAAGCATCAATTGGAGTCATCAGGTCAGGACCCATCTATTCTCTCTGCGAGTCTGGCAATAGTAAGACGTTGTTTAAGACATCTTACTTATTGTCCAAGATTTCTAAAACAACATCTTACTAGTGCTATACAAAATTGAGAACTCAATTCCAAGCAAATGAAAATCTAATTTGATGTTAGTTGAGAATTGATCATTAATAACCGGGTTGTCAGTACTAAAATAAAATAATTTTTGGTGTTAACCGTCAAATAAATATTAATATATTTTGATGTATATATTGTATGTATATAATTGTCATTTGGGGTTGCCAACTCTGAGCTATTGAAATAAAGGACATCAACGACTTGGGTACGGAGGGTCTTTCAAAAGGACAAAGGACTGTCCTTTGAAATAAAGGACGGTTGGCTACCCTATTGCCATTATTGTATATTATGTTTAATTGTTTGTTATATTGCGTATCGCGAGCACCGCAAATTTCCAAACCTGGATAATATCACCAAGGTAAGACCAAGCAGAACAATTCGAACACAGAAGAAATATTAACTATCAAGAAGTTAACCTCAAATAACAAAATTGAACAATTTAATTGAAAATGATATTTTCAGATCCATTTCTATTCATTTTAGCCCTTATAGATACTGGAGCGATACTTTTTCTGTTGATATATTTTGTATCCTTTATTTCTGATCTTGATATTCATTACTCGAAATCAATTAAATTGTTTTTTTCCTTATCCCCTTGTAGGTAATAACACTTTCAGATTTGGAATGCGACTACTTAAACGCTCAGCAATGCTGTTCTAAATTGAATCAATGGATGCTGCCAAAACTTATAGCACATACTTTACTATCTTGCTTATTACTTTTACATGGGCACTGGATGCTAGTATTAATAAATTTCCCTATGGCACTTTGGTGTGGATATGAGATTATATCAGTACCAAGTGGAAATCTTGGTGTTTTTGACCCTACAGAAATACATAATAGGGGACAATTGAAAAATCACATGAGAGACTGTATGATACACCTAGGATATTATTTATTGTTTTTTTTCCTCTACCTTTACTGGTATGTATATTGATATGATTATACTAACATTCCTAGGTCTTCCAAGGAAACAAGCATTTTAGAATAGTCTGTGTCCTTACACAGTGAATTTTTATTCCAACAGTGAATGGAGGCCGCTACGACTAGGTTTTTTTTCCTAGCCGTGGATTGAACTTGGAACCTTATGGTTCTTAGTTCAATGCTCTACCACTTAGCGGCACTCATATAGTTTTAGACATTCATATAGTTGCTAAAGATACTCTGGGTAAATTTCTAATTTTCATTTCCAGTCTCATCATATCCTTCCTGAAAGGTGATCCTTTAAATAGAGATGAAGAAGATGAAGTCATATTCTGAAAATCTCTACAGATCTGCATGTATATATTTAGTTTAATTTATTTTTAACTTATATCTGTTATTATCCATCTAAGTCATTTTCTAAATATATTTTTTTACAAAAATTCAACGTGTACTGCTATATAAAGACTGTCATAAAAACATTCAATTATAATAACTTCTTGATATATTAGAAATATTGTAGGTGATGTTTTTCATTGTTTCAAAATATCCATGAACAAAACGCTCAAACAATGAACTAAATCCTCAAATATATTAATGTTAAAGTACCTAATATAAATATCGTTTCTGTAGTCCTGAAAGAAAAATATATATGTATACAGAACATAAAAAGATTCCATTTATTCAGTTAAAAACAACAAGATCACAAATACAAAATTAAACTTAAAAAAATTCTGAAATATTGGATTAATGAAAAAACAATCTAAAAGATGAATGAAGCAACACATTCAACATCATCTCAAGCCATAATCTTTCTTCTTTTATTAGACACATAACTCTCAGTTACAGTAGAGTCCCTTCTTTTTCTCTTAGTCAACTGTTCAAATAAATCCGGTAAATTAATCTGATCTTTTTTTGAAATAGATCTCCCGCTTCTTGTCCTTCCTAAAATCACAGGAGAATTTTGATTCAAATTCTTAGGTGTTAAAGGAGATTTAAGTCCTAATTTCATTTTCGATGAGGAAGTTTTTTTGGAGTCCTTGATAGAATGATTTCTAGATTTCCTGGAATAACGGAGGGATGGAAAACTTTCATCACTTGATGAAATACTTTCATCACTTGCTGCTGGCTGCAAAAATATTCATTAAGGCAATTAGATTAATGCAAAACAGGATCTAAAAAAAATATTATTTGACTTCACTGCAACTATTGGTTCACAGTTTTCAAGAGGGCTTATAACAATTATATCCAAGAATGTCTTGAAGAGTAGTTTAGATTTAACCATGAAACTTAACTGTAGATAGCTATTCGAATTTCAGAATAGCTATCAAGAAAAATAATTCCGAAGATTTTTGCTCGGTGTCTGACGAAGGAGTCAGATCTAATCCGAAAAGTTACGAAATAGTTGTGTTATCGTTGATGTTGTTTCGTTATTGTTTGTTAGGCAACTTTGTTCTATAAATTGCTTCTGACAAATATCTTGTCTTTATCCTTTAATGATTACTCAACTTGTTGGTTCTTGAGAAAAGTTTTTTGTTCATTTCCAACTCTTAGAGCGGGTAATTCCCCAAAAGGGCAGCAGAATGATTTTTCTCTGCTCCTTTTGCGGAATTACCAGTTAAACTTTCCCATTTAAATACACTTCTCCGCACTATCCTGATTTCTATATTGCCATGCCATAGTTTGCCACTGAATTGGAGATCCTAGAACTGAAGGCACAAATTGGTTGCTCGCTTCTGTTATGGTGTCACCTGTTTTCAGTTTTCTTTCCATCTTTTCATTGGTTTCTGGGTTACCGTGTCCTGAAGAAACCAATTAGCAGGAACAAGTGTCGGCAGGTACCAGCAGAATGATTTTTCTCTGCTCCTTTTGCGGAATTGCCCGTTAAACTTTCCCATTTAAATGTAATAGATGATTTTCGTGAAATGTACGCATTTTTTGAAGTGAAAATGCCATCCTTTTTGGCGCTCTTGTTCCTCATAACAGTTCTTATCAATTTGCCCAAATGTCTATAAGTTTCGAATTTTTGAATGAAAATGGTCTTAAACGATTTTTGGTTCGACTCACTGATCAAGAATACGTAGTCAAAATCTATTCTGTCCGGTCGTAAGCACGATAACTCTCGAACGGAATGAGCTAGACAGTTGAAATTTTCAGAGTAGATTTGGGAGATAACTATCTCGGTTTAGTTCGTTATTGGGCAAAATCGGCTAAATGGTTTCGGAGTATCGAAAACAAATTTTTCTTTACTTCTTTTACATTACAAATTTCGAATAAAATTTTTTTAGATGCAGTTTTTTCATAAGAATCCATTGATATTATTTTCAACTCGTAACAAATTAATACTTTCTGAGATATGATTTTTAAAAATTTCAATATCAAATCGTAACCCTATGATTTGACAGAATGGTGTATCGAAAATTAACTTCCGTATCTATGAATTTCATTTGTGTTCATACGTTTCATTATTGTCATCTCATCTACAGATAAGAGAACTGTCAAACAAGTGTCGAATTCAAGCGAGTAACCGGAACAGAACGGCTAAGACCAATCTCTTGCTATACATATCTGATTGGACTGATTTGACTAAAGTATGATTCATTATACTGATCCTCCTAGGTCTTCCCCAAGGAGACCCCTCAGAAGCTCTCAAGAGCTTGAGCGAGTAAGGAGAATCAGTTGTGTTCTGTGTACTTACGCCAGCTTAGACACAGCACTGTTAATTTTTGACCCAACAGTGAATGGTGGCAATCACCGTGAGTAGAAAATTTCTTTCCTTTCCTTGGGATTAAACTTGGGGCTTCTGCAACCAAAGTCAAGCGCTCTACCACGCAGCCAACCGCACTACACTAGACAATTTGAAATTTTCAGTGTAAGTTTGTGGGATAAATATCTTGAATAAGTTCGTTATTGGGTATAGAATTGGTCTGTTGGTTTTGGATTAATAATTTTTGGCACTCTTGTTGAATTTTATTTCTTTTATGATGAAGTTCTATGATAAGAATTCATTGATATAATTCCCAACTCTGAGAAACCAATACTTTGGGAGACATGTGTCAAAAGTGTAAACAAGAACGCCAAAGCTCCTGTCTACACTTTCCCACTTTTCATTGTTCCAGAATGTTTCCATTTCTCCTTCCTCCCCAAAATATAACAAAATTCCAACCACCCCGTCCTCTAAACGTTTCTTGATGCCCCTGCGTGGTTTAGATGCGTTCATTTGGGCGATAAGTTTCAGAGATGTTTAAAAAAATAAAATTTCCACTTCTAATAAAGATACGATTCTCATGAAATTTTATGTGAACCTAGAAATCCTAACTCTCGCCTAAATACCAAATTTCAACCCGATCGGATATGCAGTTTTTGAAATACATATTGGAAAAATAAAAATTCATATGGGTATACATATCTTCAAAAACATTGGGCAGATTCTGGCCATTAAAGAACTTGACCGGAGAACATCTGCAAATTTCGATCTTTTAAATTACTTCTTTCGAAGATTATCGTTTCTACGTACAGACAGAATCTTATTTGACTGTCTACTGGTTCAAAATTAGATATTCGGGAAAAATGGTCCCTGCGCAAAAATACGAAATTCTGTCTGACCTAAATCATTAGAGAAATAACACACTGTAACGTTTTAAGGTCATTAGTTCACTAATAAAAAAAATTGTTGAAGGTAATGAAAAGAGGGGATGTAGAATCATAATAGGGACAATTGGTATATTTTGTACTAAATTTTCAGCATTTTTCTATATAAAAAATTATTGCAATAATAAGATCAATCAACAAAAACTTATTCTATTTAAATCATTCAAGTTGCTTTTGAGCGAAAGATAAGAGTGAATGATATAGATTAAAGAAGAAGAATTCTATAGTAGTAACACAACTGCTAACAGACTCGTGGAAGGAGGTGAGGACTGGCTCCAAAACAGCTCCAATGGCTATACGTGATGGTGGTGAAACCACAAATCACTTACGGTAGTATTGCTTGGTGGGATCGCATTTTAAAAATGCAATCTCAACTCAAGCTTGCGAATATCTAAAGATCTATGTGCAAGATGGTGACGGAATCCTCTCGCTCCACCCCCACTGCAACTATATAACGCCTACTAGACATCGCCCCTCTTCACCTAGTTATCAGGAGCGTGGCCCGCATGGCGACATACAGATTTCTGCATTTGGCTCGCAATGAGTCTGATACAATCAGTTTCATACACGGTTCTCTGCGCCGAATTGGAGGCGAACGTGATAATGTGCATGTAGACTGACGCATCTGTAACCAAAAACTTTACAGAGTGGCCCTACTGCATCGATAGGACTATCTCTGGGGCCCCACTACTTGAGGGTCACTGTTGGTTCACAGACGGCTCCGTTATGACCCAAGGGGTGAGAGCGGGGGTTAGTGGTTGCAAAATTGCTAATGCTAAAGATTCCGTGAGTCTTTCAAGCAGACATTTTCGCCACTTATCACTGCACGAAGCTCATACTGGAGAAAGCATGGGTTCTGGGATCTTTTTGGATAGCCAAACAGCTCTGAAGGCCTTGGCTTGTTACAACTGCACGTTCCTGCTTGCGGAGGGCTGCCGCACTACACTTGCTGAACTGAGAGGGCGCTGCAGGCTCTTAGGGCAGCAAGGTGGGAAGAACAGATGGTTGAACCAAAAGGTCCAAGAACTCTGGAGCAGCATATTTGGTCGCATGCTAATTCAGTAATTATTGGTCCCTAAGCTGAAAGAGCCAAACGATTGCTGAAACTCTCCAGGTCAGACCTGAGAGTATTAATAACTGGATATATGGGACACTGTGGCCTCACAAAACACCTAAGTAAGTTACGGTTGGTTGATGACTCTGAGTACAGACTATGCCTGGAGGACAATGATTCTATCAAGCACATTATATGTGATTGGCCGGGACAGGATTAGACTTGAGGGACTAGGAGTCCACAAGCTGAGACTGAGGGAACTGGACAAATTATCACCCACTAGTCCCATCTCGCCAGACACAACACATATTACCTTACATAGTAGCATAAAATTTGTTTTAAATGCAAACAAATGTTATTCGTTCCTATCCTAAGGAAATTCAACTCACTGGCCAACAGACCCCAAAAAAGTACCACATCTGTACTTTTTTGTTTGCCGTGGCATAGCAGATATGTACATGAATGCAGAGTCAAATTATGATCTATCTTCAGATCATATGGCAGTAATTGCAACAATAAGCACCTTCCCTATTCATTTCAAAAGGGTGCCTAAACTATACAACCTTAAAACTGACTGGTATCGGGAATCTGTTACAGAAAATATAAATTTGAGCATAAGCCTGAGAACAGCTGAAGGTATAGAACAAGCAACGCAAAATTTCATCTCAACATTACAAACAGTCGCCCAACAAGCTACCCCCAAAGAAAGACAACAAAATTATTCCTTCAATATTTCACTTGAAATTAAATCAATAGGGATATTCTTTCGAACTGATCCGACTGATTTTAGTTACACAAAATCACTTCGTTTTCTATGGTTTAGTACTAATTCAGCTGATTTTAGTTACATAAATCACTTTGTTCAGTATGAAAAAACATGCATATTAATAACCGAGAAAAGAAGAGCCAGGGCGAGATGGCAGCACAGTCATACATCATCTGACAACATGTACAACCGCTTAAGTAACCGACTGCAAAAACAGCTGAAAGAGGCAAAAGAAACTGCAATAAAGGGCTATGTATTAAGCTTAAACTGTTGCGATAACTCCATCTGGCGACCTATAAAGACCAGTCAAAACAAATCCACCAATCAGGAAGCAAAAACCGACACCGACACCTGGACCATGAGCACGAAGTATCAAGGATAAAGCAGATCTCTTTGCTGAATACCTAGTCAACACTTTTGTTCCTTACGACATTCCATTCAGTCACAAGAGACACACAGCAACTTAGAAATCGAGACATTACAACCAACCATTCAAATACAAAGTACTGAAGAGAAAAATATGACGATTAAAGAACAAAAGTCTCCATGCTTGGATAAGATAACTGCAAAAATGTAAAAAAAAACTTGAGATTGGAGATGAAACGCTGCTATTCATTTTCAATGCTCTAAATCTAAAACATTACCATTGGCCTAAGCAACTGAAAACAGCAGAAATCATAAAGATTTTGAAACCAGGTAAACCCCCCCCATGATGTGTCGTCGTATAGGCCTCCTGTCTCTCCTTCCAAAGTGCTAGAAAAGTTGATATACCAGAGAATCAGTGAAATAATAGATCAAACTCATCATTCAACCATCCAACAATGTCACAGAACAGTACATGTAATCAACAAATCCCTAGACGCGCAGAAATACTACACATCTGCATTCTTGGATATAAGTCAGGCATACGATAAAGTATGGCATGAGGGCCTCCTCTATAAAATAAAAGAGGAATATGAATATATGAATATTCCAACTTGTTCAAATTTTACCTGAGCAGTCGCACCTTCAAAACAAAGGTAAACGGGAGATACTCCATCCTAAAAGTAATTAGGGCAGGAGTTCCACAAGGTAGTGTACTGGGTCGTCTACTCTACATCTTGTATACTTCAGACCTGCTAACAACTGAAAACACTACAACAGGCACTTTTGCGGATGGCAGTCATTTTATCTAGTGATGAAGATCCCCCCATCATCCATCATGCAAAATCAGTTAGATATTTTGCAGGAATGGTTAGAAGATATAAGTAAACGAGACCAAGTCCACACAAGTAACTTACACACTAAGAAGGGAAATATGTCCTTCAGTGAAAATTAATAACAACCCACTAGGCCAAATGCCATGTACACTCTACATAGGCCTGCAATTGGATTAAGGATTAAGCTGGAAGCAACACCTGACAAAGAAAAGAAAACAAGTAGACATTAAATTCCACGAAGTAAATTGACTTCTGGGTAGAAAGTCCAATTTTTCATTAGACAACAAAATACTAATATACAGGGTGAGTCTTTGACCACTGCATTAATTTTAACCAAAGATTCCTCTCATCAAATGAAACACTTTTTTCATTTACCATTTTTCCAGATTCGGCTCAGGTAAAAAGTTACAAGCGTTTAAAGATTTCAAAATGTGGTAATACACTCCCGCATATAAATTATCTATGACATTGTTGGCGGACGAGAATAAGGCATGGTAACGAGGTTTACAGCTTGATTCGGGATTCCAACGCTCAGGGACGGATCCATAAAAGTAGTAAAATTTCTGGGAGATTTCAATGAAGAATATCTCGAAAACGGTGCGTTTAAGGAGAAATGATGAAGAATAATATAATGTTCTAAAACGATGGAATATTCTTGAAATGACTCAAGAAAAACTTTATATGCTTTCTTTATGCTAATTTCGTTTAGTTTTATGAATCCCCAAGTCCTAAACTAGAAAACCAGTAGAAGTAGAAAATAACTAATATTTGGAAAATATGTATCATAGTTATAGGAAACTTTACGCCAACATTCATTTTATTCGAAAAAAGGATGTCAAAGCTACAAAATAAAAACTGATTTTTTTTCAAAATTTCAACAGCCTGTATCTTATTACCTGAGCTGAATTTGGAAAAATGTTAAATGAAAGAAGTGTTTCATTTGATGAGAGGAATCTTTGGTTAAAATTAATGCAGTGGTCAAAGACTCACCCTGTATAAGACAGTGATCAAACCAATATGGATGTATGGCATAGAACTATGGGGATGATCCAGCAAATCAAGCTTAAGAATAATACAGAGTATGTCACGAATGCAACATTGCATAAAGATCTTGAGATGCGTTAAAGATGTTGTGAGCAAGTATAGTAGCAAACACTATACCAGACTACAATCACACATAAATCGTCTCATTCAACCACAACTGGAGCAGCATAATAGGAGATTAAAGAAAAGCTGGCCAATTGACCACAATCTAGGTCTCTTCATGGGGAAGAGCCCTCACCACGCCACATAGAACACAACAGATTAGCTTATAAAATATATTGTACTCAGATTACTAAAAAATATATAAAAAAAATTCAAACAACGACCAACTAATTTGTATACAAGATCGAATATAGATGGGATCAAATCATAACAAAAATTAATCTTGGGATTGTTGGTTTATTACAAAATAAATCTTATATGTCCAGGTTTTATCAAATAAATAAATTTAAAATTGAAGATGGACAAACATTAATTAAAGCATGCTGGGAATATTAGTTCATCGACATTCACTTTTTTTTCTTCTTCTTTTCCGGCATACCACCCGTAGAATCATTCTTCCTTTTCTGTCCAGATTTAGCTTGAACCTGAGTAGGGGTACCAGAGGAAGAAGCAAGTTTAGGATTTTTCTTCTTCTTTTCATTCTTTTCCCGCTCTTCTAATTCTGCATTTTCTCGTTCTATCAAAGTGATCAGAGTGTTGCACCTTCTCTGTAATTCCATTGCAGTACGCGACTTCAAAAACCAATCGAATCTAAATTGAGGTGAAGCCCTCAAGGCTGCCCTCAATTCCTCATACACATTTTCACGATCGAAACCGAGTTTATGTAACATGCAAATCAAGAAACGATCTTCTTCTTCCATGTAGTTCTTTCCTTTATTTGTACCATAAGATATACGAAGTTGATGGAAGGGCGCCCGGTACCTTGTCATTTTCGCCTCCAAGGCCCTCTTGATACCAGCTCGCCTTTGAATTTTTGCTTCCCCTCTCTCGATTTGCGCCATTATTTTATCTATGTCCTGCAGTTCATGGCAACGTTCCCAAAACACAGCGGAGTATTCCATCACTTCTTCTGGTGTCTTCCCCTCAACTTCTTTTCCAATATTTTCAATGTCATCCCTGCCATATTTTTCATTAGCTTTTATGAATTGATTGAAATCTCTTTTGCTCCAATTCGTGAAACCCTGTGTTAATAATTGTTCCTTCTCTACTTGCTCCTCCTCCGTCAGCGGTTCTGAGTCGTCAATTTTTCTTTGTTCTTCCTTCTGTTGCTTAGTTGCCTCTGGTCCTAATTCAAAATTCTTTGGAACTTTGTAACCTAAAGATTTTCTATAGAAGTAAATCTCTTGGTCAAGAAGCTCAAACAAGCGGGGTGGGAAAAACTGGAAATCTTGAACGATGGGTTGTTTTGGTGGTCTTGGTGCCTAAAATAAAAATTTTAATGTAGTTTTATAAAAAACATTTCAATAGCAAGGAAGACGAGGTTGAAATTCAAGTATGAAAGGTGAGTGATAGTGCAATGCATTAAAAAACCAACTCAAAACTTACCAAATTCTACATTTTTAGCATTAATATAATTGATGTACCATACACTCATGCACTAAATAGAAGGAATGAAAAGAAAATTTAATGAAAATGAATAGTAAAGGTGATGAAAATAGTGAAAGAAGATTTAAAACAATTAGGTCAAGTATAATCCTTACCTTTGGCGCTTTCGGTTCTGAGACCCTCAAGGCTTCCCTGAAATAAGCATCCACAGCATAATTGGCCTTCCTTTCACGTTTAGGTGGTTCGATCCATGTGTTCAAACCAATAGTTTTCTGCTTTTCTCTATAATCCTCTCCCTCGAAATGGTATACTGTAGAATTCTCACTAGGCGTGTCCACGGTGAAGTTACGTAAGGTGGACTCCCCTAAAGAGTCCAACTTCTGCTTCAGCTCTTGTGTCTGCAGAATAAACTATTCGTAAAAACCACAATCTTCGACAATTTTGCTATGTACAGCTTTTGCTTTTTTCATCATCTTAATCATACTTCGAATTGTACTCTGATTTGAGAAGCAATTCAGCAACTTCAAGGATGGAGAGAAACGACAAGCTTGAATCATAATGCGAGCTAGAGTTGCCAGGTTAAACAGATTTCTTCACTGAAAGCAGCAATTCGATAGTTTGTTTTTTCTATTAAAAAATAGAAACGAATTCGAGAATCTAGGATGCATCAGATGTGTAATTAATAACAACCACACCATCAAATTACACTTAGCGAGCAAGGTATAGTTGTACCAAATATCACTACAAAATCTCACCTAACATCAGTTGGCAATAATCTAAAGAACTTCAAGAGGAAAACATTTAACCTCCTCTTGAGAATAGGACCATATACTCTAGAGTAGGGTTTCTCAAAGTGGAGTACGCGAACCCCTAGGGGTTCGCCATTCGACGGTATGGGGTTCACGACAAGATTTATGTAATGGTATGGGGCTTGATGACTGGCAGGCACATGCGACAAACATGGTGGCACGCGCTAGCCACCATGTGTTAGTTAGGCTTGTTTCACATGCATAAGGTTCCATTCGGTTCGTTTCGTTTTCGGTTTCAATTCGGTCGCTGGCGACAAGTGTGAAACGGTGCTTCGGTTCAGATTCGTACAGCACCGAATACTCCCTCGGTTTAAACCGAAAACGAACCGAACCGTATGCATGTGAAACAAGCCTTAAGGGGTTCGCTGTCAACTGGAAACTTCAAGGGGGGTTCGTGGAGCCCAAAGTTTGAGAAACTGTGCTCTAGAGGAATTCCACAATGCCAATGAGTCTCTATAGTTGAAATGTATTTCTTTTTTTCGACACTGTTTCACACTATATATAATGTATATTTTTGTAGAGGGCAACGTACGTTGCACTGCGACCTTAAGGTCTATTGTGCCCCCCTCTCACAGCTGTCGATGTCTTCACCATCTACAGCTCGCCTTCCAGTTCCAGAGTTCTGATGAACTCCAGTATCTGAGATGGCTTCAAGGAGGCCACGTCTTCGCTCCTGCAGATTTCCATGCCCAAAGTATTCCTTGTGTTGGTTTGAGATGGCGAGGCACTCAGTAATCAGGTGATTAGGAGTTTCATCCTCCTCCCCACAGAATATGCATTTGTCAGTTTCTGCTAGCCCTAATCTCATCATATGCTTCCTAAGACAGCAGGGCCCTGTGAGGAAACCAGTGAGGAGGTGCAGCGTGTTTTTACTGAGATCCATATACTTCTTGGATCTGACAGAGGAAGTTATTGAAGTGAAACATTCCTGGTAGAGATCTACACAGTATACCTCTTTCAGTTTCTTCTTTCATACAAAATTAACTATTGTAGGTGTATCTACCTATCCCACAGTAGGATTCCGGACCAATAAAAGAGGTTCAACCTCCTTTCTTAGCAAGTGTGTTGGCCTCCTCATTTCCTTTAATTCCTTATTGACCAGGACCCAGACCAAGGAGACCCTGTTGTTCTTGCCGAGTTCATAAAGTTTCTTTCGGTACTCTCATATTAGCTTCGACCCGATAACATGGAAGCTCAGAGCTTTAATAGCAGCTTGACTGTCCGAATGGATTGCTATATCACACGTATTCATTTCCACGTATCTTTCGATTGCAATTATTTCTGTTTCACACTAAGTCACAAACAAAGCATAGAACTGAACCACCAATGAAATGTTTTCTTCGAAATCCATTTTTCAAAATATGAAGTTAAGAAATAAACATCAAATACACGAAATTTTGTTCATTCATATATTTTCAGGTAGATATTTTTGTATATAGTGTCAATTGTGAATTCTGCGAAGTTGTATTAACGACCGCAATGATGTCCTACAGAAAAATGTCTTATATGTAGCTAGAACCTATTCATGCTCTCATTTTGAAAATATACATTTATTACCAAAATTACATAAAAGCTTATACATTTCTCAAACAGAACGACGAAGGATGGAAGAAATTGAAATTCAGATTTGATTTCCAACAAAAATTGTACTACGCTTCATTTTTATGATTCGATAATTTAATTTGTTGACATTTTTTTTTTATTTATTTAATAATTTAATATTTATTTATTTAATAATTTAATCACTAATCTTCAAGAATATATGATAATAACAATTTATTTACCTTTTCTTCTCCTCTTTGCAAGATGGTATCAATATCATCGTCTGTTATTTCTGAATCTTTTGATGCAAATACATGGTTTGCACCATGTCTGATCATATTCAACATTTCATCTTTGTTCAAACTCTGCGCTTTGGAATCTTGTAATCGACCCTGTTGAATGACAAGTTTATCTAATCGAAGCTTGATTTCTGCCCTTTCCACAATTTTTTCTTCAACGGTGTTCTCCGTTATAAACCTGAAACATGAAGATCATCTTCGTCAAGTCGCAATTGAAAACCGATCCTAAACATAGCTGTTTTGTAAAAAAAATTATGGAGTCTAATTAGTAGTTAGTTCGAGTATATACCTGCAATAGATGTCACAAACAAATGATCCTAAACATAGCTGTTTTGTAAAAAAAATTATGGAGTCTAATTAGTTCGAGTATATACCTCCAATAGATGTCACGAACAAATGATCCTAAACATAGCTGTTTGGAAAAAAAATTATGGAGTCTAATTAGTAATTAGTTCGAGTATATACCTCCAATAGATGTCACGAACAAATGATCCTAAACGACGAATATTTCGCCGTGTGTCTTTTGGTATTGAGTCAGACGACAAAAAGTGTCCGAGAAGCACATTTTATGTTTAACACCTGCGACTGATAACTAAGATATACAGGTACACACTAAAATAAACTTACCTGAATACTCTGACTTGCTTCAATTGACCAATTCGATGTGCACGATCCATAGCCTGCAAGTCCATCTGAGGATTCCAATCAGAGTCGAAAATTATAACTACATCAGCTGTTGCTAAATTGATACCTAAACCACCTGCACGGGTGGACAACATAAACACGAATTTCTTGCTATTTGGTTCATTGAATTCGTTGATTTGCCTTTGTCTGTCTTCGTGAGGCGTTTGACCATCCAAACGACAATACTAAAATATGAATATTATTATATTAACAATTATATACGTGGTAACTTTAGAAGATTTGAATTTGTTAGAAAACAAAACAATAAATTACTCATTCAACCACTTGAAATTTGTATTTCAAGCATACTTCGCCTTTTCGTGTTGCATTTATAAGTTTATCTCCAATTCATAAGGAGAAAAAAAAAATATTTTTCAAATTTTCATTTACTTTTATTTCGAAATGGAAACTTCCAGTATTTGATATGGAAAAAAAGCAATAGAGGTATTTGGGCACATTGAAACCCTTGAAATGTGTATTTTAAAAATATTTCATGCTTTTTATTTTGCATTCAATCCAGTCACTAGTATTTCGATCATAATTGGACGTACGATTTTATTGAAAATTTGCCTCCTTGGCTAGGAACCACTGCTCCATCGATCTAGAATATTTTTAGCGATGCGGTGTTGCCGATTATATCAAAAAGTACTAATACTTTGATATTTCAAATGGAACACCCTGTATTGCTGTATTGCTTTTTCCGATCCGCCATAGCCTCCTGATTAACTCAGTCCTATCTCTAGCGGTTTGTGAGTAATTAATTGATTTACTTCCTTTTTATGCGAAACAGCTTCAATTCAACATTCATTACTTGGATTCATAGGAAGCCGACATTTCGGGTATGGATTAACAATATCTCGTGTATCATTTACGTATAATGGACTAGGTCCCTAATCATACAGGGTTGTTCAAAAGCCGAGGCTTTTCCGAACATACTTAAACGATAAAAAGTGGGTTTTTTCAAATAGAATGACCTGTATATCATAAGATGTATTGAAAAAGAACTAAATTTCCTTTCGAACAATATAACATGTTCCTAAATATACCTAAATTGTAAGGTTTTCGAAGTAAAAGCAAGTTTTCACGCCAATGGGAATATTGAGCTACATTTTGTATTAGCTATCCATGAAATGTCATAGAACATGTAAATTATGATAAATTAACAATTGGCATCGATTGTAAAGTATTGTTGAATTTATTAACGGAGATTTTATTGAAAAATCATTCAAATGGAAGACAGTAAGTATACAAATGAAGTTTAGATAAAATTGTTTATTCTTCACGGTCAACGCGATCCAATTGTAGCAAGATCATACAGAATGTTCTGCTTAGTCCTAAATCTTATTATGCACTTCTGGTGAACTTTTGAAGTTATAAGCTTCGGCATTGTTCGTCCCACTTCAAGTTTTGATCCATAAAGAGACATATTTCATTAAACGTAAATGATGCACAGGATATTGGTAATATACCAAATTTCATTTCTCTAGGTTTCTAAGTACCGAAGTAATGGATTTTCAATTGAAACTATATTTTGCACAAAAAATAGGTTCAAGCCCTGTGGACAGGAGCTTTCTGGCACTCTAGTTCAAACAGACAAATTATATCTCCGAAAGTATTGGTTTCTCAGACTGAATTATATCAAGGTATTCTTATGATAGAACTGCATCATAAAGGAAATTCAATTCAAATAATAGTTTATTTATCAAGATTAAATGAGCAATCTGAGAATCAGAACTGCACCATGGAAGAAATCAAATTAAAATAGCTGAAATCAATTTGACTCCCTCTTATAGAACAGGATGACATGTACGAGTATGAACACAGATCATATAATAAAGCTTAGATAGAATAATTATAACATTCTGTGAAAACAGAAGTACGATACATTATTGAAATTTCGAAAAATCATATCTCCGAAAGTATTAGCTTGTTGGAGGTGAAAATGATATCAATGGATTTTTATGGTGAAACTGCTTCTTAAATAAAAATTGAATTTGAAATTTGTTACTTAAGAAAATATTTTTTTTTTCGTTACTCCAAAACCATCTGGTCTATTTTGCCCAATAACGAACTTAACCGAGATATTTATCTCCCTAAACTAGCTCATTCCACTCATTCATTTTTTTTTAAATTTTCAAAATTTTTTTTTGACACTTTGCGGTAACCTGGTCAATACAAAACTTCACATGCGTATAAAGGTCATGATTCTACAATTTGATGTTAAATTTCAGATAGAACGAGTGATCGGTTTCGGATATATTCATAGAAAATGTTTTTACTAAAATTGGCCATAAATCCGAAACCGCTTTATGGATTTCGCCCATTAACGAACTTGTCCGAGATATTTACGCTCCAAACCCACCTTGCAAATTTCAATCCTCCAACTCCTTTCGTTCGAGAGTTATCGTGCCTACCTCCGACCGGCCGGACAGAATCGATTTCGACCTCGGATTCTTGATCAGTGAGTCCAATCTAATCGTTAGAGACCATTTTCAGCCAAAAATTCGAAAATTACAGACATTTGGGCAAATTGATAAGCACTCAGTTCCGAGGAACTAGAGCTAAGAAAAAGAAGTAAATCAATCAATTACGCGAAAACTGTTAGAGATAGGGATGAGGAAGTTGATACAGAAATAATCAGGAGGCTATGGCGAATCGAAAAAAGCAATAAAATACAAGGTGTTCCATTTGGAATATAAAAATTGCAAGTACTTTTTGATATTTACGGCAACACCGCAGAGCTGAAAATATTCTAGATCGCTGGAGCAGTGGTTCCTAGCCAAGGAACCAAATGTTCAATAAAATCGTACGTCTTGTTCTCTATAAAAGTCCAGGGTACCATCGACTGTGGCGCACCCTGTATTTTAACTATATGGCATATTATCAAGCTATTTACCTGATATTGCCTCCAATGGCAATAATCCTCCAAAATATCCAACATCCTGGTCATCTGGCTGAATATAAGAACTCTAGATTCCTGTTCTTGTAACTTTGGCAACAATTTATCTAATATAGCCATTTTACCACAGTTGTAAACCAAATGTTCATCTGTTGTATATGGTGGGCCGGGTTCAGCTCCATCAAACAAATATGGATGGTTTGTACATTTTCTCAGTTGCATAAGAATGTTTTGAAGCCGCATCTTCTCCATTTTACCTGCACCATTCACTACATCGATATCTTTCATGAGTACCTTTGTGTACCAATCCCTCTGCATCTTACTCAGGCCTACATAAACTTTAATTTCCTTCTTTGGTTTCAACCTTTTTTCTACTTCAGATTTCAACCTTCTGAGTAAGAAAGGTTTTAAAACAGCGTGTAAACGTTCAATTAACTCATTATCACCAAGACATTGGTTTGTGTTGAACCAAGCATCGAAATCTTCTGATGAGTTGAAAACGTCTGGCAATAAGAAATTCAACAAGGACCACAACTCATGGAGATTGTTTTGCAAAGGGGTACCAGTTAATAGTAAACGATTTGTAGTCTTAAATTCCCTGAGATATTCAGACAGTTTTGATTTTTCATTTTTAATACGATGGGCTTCATCTATAACCATGTATCTCCAGTTGAATTTTTTAAATACTGATTTTTCTTTTAAAACCATTTCATATGATGTCACACAAACATCCCATTCACCTGGCATCATTACATCTCTAATAAGAGCATTCTGAAAATATAAATTATAATCAGAAATTCAAACACAAATCATACAATAATTCCACATGCTTTATTGTTAGATCAGGGGCGTAGCTACCGCCGTATTTGCCGTATCAATTATACGGGGCCCCGGGCCACGGGGGCCCCCAAAATGTGTAAGGAAAAATAATAAAAACTTTCTAATTTATTTTATTTTACAAATGACAAAATTCTATAAAGCAATTCCTTTTTTTCCCGCCTTAAGCGTGCGTTCAAAAGTTGGCAACACTCTACATCGTTATGGCGGGCTGCGGGACTTTCCCGTTTTACTTACTTCATCTTCAACTCAGCGGGGAATCCCCGGGAATCCTTCATCGATATCGCGATGTACGTGTACTTTGTTGTACTTTGCATTGGATGTTAAACCACGGAGTGCAGTGCACTGTTTATTTACGCGCTTTATATAAATGTGCATTACATTGTAATTCAGTACAAACAATATTGTTCTTCTGGTTTAGCAGTATTAGTAGCGATTTGTAAAAGAAATGAGTGAAAGGAAAAGAGATTATCCCAGCGGCGCTGAGAAAAGAAAAATTAAACAGAAAAGGGATGAGGTTATAAAAAAAGTGCCCAAAATTTCTTCATTTTTTCAGAGACAAATACTGTGAGTGATTTAGATTGGAAAGGTAAGTACTACCCAACCCATTTATTAGGGGCCCGTAGTGATAAACAAGGAAATCTTTTAATTTCGGTCTGTCCATCTGTCCGTCACAAAAAGTTGTTTCCCCCCTCGATTTTCACAATTATACTGTTTTTAGGGTTCCGAGCCTTGATTAAAAAAAAACAAAATTCTAACTTATCTATAGGATCGATTTGTTTTGTTGTTTGTCTATCAGTCCGTATCGTATCGTCAATTGCGTGTTGAGAACTTCAGATGTGCAGACTCGCTTTCGGGTTCTCGTTTTGTATGGCCACTACACTACGCGCTGCGTTTAAATAGCACGCAGGTGTATAGTAATGCACGGACGGGCTGCAGGTGATTTTGTATCTACTAATAGGTACGAGCACAATCCGCGTAGAGTCTGTGTGTGTCTGAACTGAACACTCTCTAACTGTGACCCTTAGTAACGTTATTTATTTATACATAACTCTTTTTAGTTTAGTATCAAAGCATTCGTATTTATTTTTTAACAACTACTCGTTTATTTTTAGATTCTTCTGAAGCATCTTCTTCGTCACATATCCATCCGGAAATAGAAGAAAGCCAAGCACATACTTTACCGGATGTCATCCAGAAATCGAGGAACCCCAAGTCAACGATTCTGATATATCTGCAGATTGTAATATAATTTCATCAGATAGAGGAAATTTTGGTGACAATTTAACTGAATGCGAACGAAAACTAATTTTTAAATTGGGTCCATTTAAACCACAAGGACCATTTCCAAAAGTTTCAGAAAATAACCGACCTTTTTCGGCTTATTATTATTCATATTTCAATCAGGCAGGCATAAAAATTATAAGACCATGGTTATGTTATTCTAACGTTTTAAACAAACCGTACTGTCACTTCTGTTGGTTATTAGCAGATCGTCAAAACAAATCGTACTCCTCTGCTTGGGTTAACGGTGTTTCGGTTAGAAGCAATTTCACACAAACTATTCTTGACCATGAAAAGTCACAGCAGCATATTAGTGCCTCACTCTCTTATAATAATTGGTTGCAAGGAAATACCATCGATACTCTATTGAAAAGTGAAATCGATAGTAAAATTACATTCTGGAGAGATGTACTGCATCGTATAATTAATGTTATAATTACTTTAGTATCTTTTAATCTACCTTTGAGGGGGCATGATTCTGATTCTGGCAATTTTATGGCAATTTCACGTCTGCTATCTAACTATGATGCAACTTTAAAAGAACTTCTTCTAAAACCGAAAGGTGAAATAAATTATTTAAGCCCTACGATTCAAAACGAAATTATTAGTTTGCTTGGTACCACCATTAGGAACAATATTATCTCAGAAATTAAAAAAGCTCCATTTCTGACAATAATTCTGGTACAACACAAGACACAAGACTTGTCAAAAATTGACCAACTATCTGTAGTTTTTCCATATATCTCGGTTACAGAAAATGATGATAATGTGCCTAAAGAAATAAAAATCTGTGAGTCCTTTTTAGGATTTATAGCAGTAACCGATTGCAGTGCTAAAGTTCTGAAAACTGTCATTTTAAATTTGACTAAAGAATAATGAATTGATTTGATAAATGTAGAGGACAGGGATACGATGGAGCAAATGTTATGTCGGGTGTGTATGGAGGATTTCAAACCCTAATAAAAGAGCATGGTCCAAATGTCGATTATGTTCATTGTGCTGCGCACGCTTTAAACTTGGTTTTGAACGATGCTGCGAGACATGTTCGTGAAGTATCGACTTTTTTCGATAATTTAGAAAAAATATATACTTTTTTTGGCAATAGCATAAAACGCTGGGCTATGCTAAGTGACGATTCATCTGAAAAATATTTGATTACCCTTAAAAAGGTATGTCCTACCAGATGGTTTTCTAGGAACGACGCTTTATTAGCAGTAAAGAAAAATTTTTTACTAATCATGAAAACTTTGTACCAACTAAATTTAATTTCAAATAAAAAAGATGAACGTGAAGAATGTAAAAGTATAATTAATATTTTAGAGAGTTTTGATTTCTTAGTGCTCGTTACATTTTTTCCTTCACTATTTGAAATTATTACTCCTGTTTCTAAAGCTCTACAGCATGTAAAAAATGACTTACAGAAATCTAGTATTTTATTAAGTAATCTGTTAAATAGACTGTGCCAATTAAGATATCAGAATTCATTTAATAGTTTGCTAAATGAATCCAAAGATTTAGCAAAAGAGTGGGGGGTAACAACTGTTTTTAAAAACAGTAGGCGAAAGATAACGAAGCGTTTTTTTGATGAGTTATCACAAGATGAGAGAATTTCCGACCCGGAATCCTATTTCAAAGTCAATGTATACTATTGCTGCTTAGATATATTAATTTCTCAAACTAAAGAAAGATTTCAGAGCCTTTGCAACCTGAGTAGTATATTCGAAATATTACAACCGGAGAAACTCCTATCTTCTTCAAGCGAAGAGATATTAAACGCTTCCGGAATACTGTCTGCTAAATACAGTAAAGACATCTCACTTAATCTTTGTGACCAATTAAAGGCTCTAAAAACATGCTTAAATTCTGAAATTAAAAAAAATTATACCATTAAAGAACTCATTGAATTATTGCTAGTAAAATTCAATAGTCTTGCATCCAGTTTTCCCGAGGTAATCACAGCATGCTTTTTATTCTTGACCCTTCCAGTTACAAACGCAACGGCAGAAAGAAGTTTTTCAAAATTAAAACTAATAAAAAATTACTTAAGAACTTCTATGGGACAAGAACGGCTGTCAGACATCTCACTATTGTCCATAGAGGCAGAACCTTTAGAAAAACTAAAATCATCATCAGCCATAAATGATTTAATAAATCAGTTTGCCGAAAAAAAGGCAAGGAGAGTGAATATTTAAAATTCGATTTTTATTTGTAAAATGGGTAAATTATGTAAATAATGAATATTTCTTCTCACAATATTTTTTTTCTTTTGTGAAAAATCTTTACCTCCATATAAGGGCCTCCAAAAAAAATTTTATACGTGGCCCCGACAAGGCACGCTACGCCACTGTGTTAGATGCACAAAGTGTGCTGCTTTTCAAAAGAATATACATATGTACATATACAGGGTGAGTCTTTGACCACTGCATTAATTTTAACCAAAGATTCCTCTCATCAAATGAAACGCTTTTTTCATTTACCATTTTTCCAGATTCGGCTCAGGTAAAAAGTTACAAGCGTTTAAAGATTTCACAATGTGCTAATACACTCCCGCATATAAATTATCTATGACATTGTTGGCGGACGAGAATAAGGCATGGTAACGTGGTTTACAGCTTGATTCGGGATTCCAACGCTCAGGGACGGATCCATAAAAGTAGTGAAATTTCTAAAGTTTTCCATTCTAAAACATTCAATGAAGAATATCTCGAAAACGGTGCGTTTAAGGAGAAATGATGAAGAATAATATAATGTTCTAAAACGATGGAATATTCTTGAAATGACGCAAAAAAACTTTATATGCTTTCTTTATGCTAATTTGGTTTAGTTTTATGAATCCACGAGTTCATAACTAGAAAACCAGTAGAAGTAGGAAATAACTAATTTTTGGAAAATATGTATCATAGTTATAGGAAACTTTACGCCAACATTCATTTTATTCGAAAAAAGGATGTCAAAGCTACAAAATAAAAACTGATTTTTAGTCAAAATTTCAACAGCCTGTATCTTTTTACCTGAGCTGAATTAGGAAAAATGTTAAATGAAAAAAGTGCAAATAAGTTTTCTCAAACAATTTCATTGACTTACAAGCATCAGAAGATTAAACTTTTAGATAATTATACAATATTGTCCAGTAGGGATTTATGTGTTTAACACGTTCGTTACCAACATCAATTCAAGAGGTCCTTCTGTAGGCCCAATACATTTTTTACTTGTTTATACATTTCTGCATCGATTTAAATGAATATGGTTATGGAATAAGTCTAATTCAAGTTTTTTTTCTGAAAAATAAACCTATGAAAAAAAAACGCATACGTGTCCGAGGCCCTGCATATGAGTACCTATCTCATTCCCAGAACCTAAGGACGCACAAGTGGCGTTGATATAGGTCTTTGCTGAAGTATTATAAATTTTGGGTTTGTACAGGGTAACTGAGGAAATTTTTCACAAAAAAGCAATTTATTTGAAAAATATAAAAATTTAAGAAAAAAGATTATCTGAAAAACAAAAAATATTATTTCATGCTCACATGGTATTCCTCAAAACATTCAATACACAACCCTGGAGAATCTGAACATGTTCTACAGTAATACATTGTATCCTTCCTCTGTTTATTTTCGAAACATTGTCTGCATTTTTTTCGTTTGTTCTTCCTTTATCAGATGCCCCAAGCTTCGCAACATAGTGTCAACCGGTAGTTTGATAGCAACGCATTATATTCACACTTGGCACAGACGCATATGTGGCGTCCTCGGCTCTGCGCATGAGTCGCAACAAGTAAAGGAAATGCAGGGGTGTATTAGCACGTTGTCGAATCTTTGAACGTTTCAAACTTATTTGCCGAATCTGGTAAATGGTAAATGAAAAAAGTGGAAAAGCCCTGTGGCAGGAGCTATGGCGCTCTTGTTCAATCTTTGAGGAAAGAAATTGAGTTAAAAAAAGTGTCATTTAAAAGAAAACAAGAGCTCCAAAAATTATTAATCCGAAACCACAAACTTATCCGAGATATTCATTCCTCAAATCCACTCTGAAAATTATATTATATCAATTGAAACTTTGCCATTATTCCAGTTTTGTTTATACTGGAGATATTCTGAACCCAATCTGATTAACTTACCAAAGTATATATTTCCATCATATGGATTATCCACGGCATTAAAATATCACCAAAAAATACAATATCGTATTATAATCCTCATAATTCTACGACAGCTGAAATGAATTTGAAATGTCTCTTATAGGAAAATAAGATGACATGTACGAGTATGAACATAGATAATATAATAATTCATAGATAGAATAATTATAGCATTCTGTGAAAAAATAGAAGTATGGGTAAATTTTGCAGTTTAAGTCCTCCTCGTAAAAATCGACTTTTTCAAGTTTTTCGAAGAAAATAAGCATCGTACAGTGATTTTTGATGATTTTCAATAGTGGCAAACTAGTTTTTTTGGAGATATCTAACGGAATGGGGAGTGAATAGGGGTGCTGGGTGGGTTAATAAATTTTTTATCGTAATTTTTTTTTTTAATTTCCAGGGGTACTGTACTAACCTAACCTAACCTAACCTAATAGGGGTCCTGGATATTTAAAAAAAAAATTACGAAAAAAAATTTTTTTTCGTAATTTTTTTTTTACGAGGAGGACTTAAACTGCAAATTAACCGAAGTATGATTTATTATTGAAATTTTGAAAAATCATATCTCCGGCAGTATTAGCTTGTTAGAGTTGAAAATGATATCAATCGTTTTTTATGATGAAACTGCATCATCTCATAAAAAATTAATTTTAAATTTACAGACGTTTGTGCAAATTGATAAGCACTCTGTTCCGAGGAACAAGAACGCCAAAAAGTGTTTCATGTGATGATAGGATCTATGGTTAAAATTAATGTACAACAATTAATTGAAGCAATACATGTAGAGTGAACTAAGTGACTTACTCTTTCTTCCTGGAGACCAATGAGACATACAGTACGTAGGGAGGGACACCATTTTTCAAATTCATTCATCCAATTTTGTAATGTAGATTTTGGAACGATGACAATGTGAGGCCCAGGAATATTCTTGTAATGCTTCATGAATCCTAGGAGCGAAATGGTTTGTAATGTTTTTCCCAGACCCATCTCGTCTGCCAATATTCCATTGATGCCATTTTCATACAAGGAAACCATCCAATTAAGTCCTCTAACTTGATAATCCCTCATTTCTCCATTCTTTATGTAAAAAGGTGATGCATCAAATCGAACTGTAGGTTTAGCTTTGACATTTGTTTCAGCCAAGAGTTCTTCATCTTCTTCTTGTTCTGTTTTGCGATGACGATGACTGAAAATTCAAGTCACATAATATGAATTCCTAAATCATAATATACAATATGGAATTTGTGCAGGAAGTGAGAAATCAACATACTGTAAAAGTGAGTGAACTGTAGAAAGAAAATGTTAAATTCAATACTGTAGAATCTGCACGTCCATCTAATTAATGCAGCTCAAGCAAATGTAATTGGTGAAAGGCAAGAGGAATTTGGATATCTTCTTGTAATCTATGTACCTGTGAGGTCATAACAACTAATATAAATAAAAATCTCAAACTAGATTCAACATTATGTATTCCGGATATTATTAGGCGTCATACTGCCAGAATAGGTATAATCTGAATGGCGAACAATTGATGGAATAATCAAAATCATAAGAATATCTTAGAATATGGAATGCATCTAAAATGACGAACCAATACATTCAACATAGCAGACTCATATCCAAAATTACTGAAAGTATATTTACTCGTTAACTGTATCTGCTTCTTTGATTTTCTTGGGTCGACCAGATTTAACTTTCGATGGTGTCTTATTCTGGTTCATAAAATGAGAAAATATCTCAGTTTGCTTTAATAAGTAGTCAAATCTTCGTCCACGATCTGTTTCAATTTTCGTATCGAAGTCTTCTCCTTTGGATGTCGTGTCTGAAGAAGAGGCGCTCTGAAAATTAATTACATTAGTAATATTTTAAACCAAATCTTACCTATAAGTACATTATACGAACGTACCGAATTTTCGCCCATTTCAGGGACTGGAATAGGTTCTTCAGCATTCGCCATTCTTACAGTTTATACACTAACACACATCTAAATGAAAAGTTTATTGTACATATATCAAATATTTTATAGAGCGAATATAAATAATTTCGTTAATTGAAAGAAACCATCAATTTCGTTCAAAATAACCGGAACAATTATCACAATGGCTCCAGATCAAGCACTCAAATACAAAAATCTATGTTCATTGTTACTAACGGATGTCACTTTGGCGCGTTTCTTATCTGCGCAGGCGTTCTCGAATAATCTGGGTGAGTTTGTTCCAACTGGACCGAAAGTTAGAAGGGCATTATAATGATATTCATTTTGCATATTTATTCATTACATCATCTTCACACATATACACAATTACCATCTGATTCCGCTTTTTAAATACCTCTCTATAACCATTCAGTATCACAGGGACTACTACTATTGAAGTCTATGATTTAATTGTTCTAACCTTGGCTGTATTGTATTCGTCTAGTGAATTGTTAGGACTGCTTATTTACGTTGTGTAGGCAACCCAAGTTACACTCAATGAAACAATTAAAATGCGCGGGAAGTTTAAGTATTCAAACACCGGTAGTGCGTTTAGATACGTACATTTAGTATAACTGGGGGAAAAGAACGCTTAGAAAAACTCCCAGTTTTAGCATTAGTGCTTATACCACATCGATCATCATCGGAGGGGAGTAAAGAGCAGTGCTTGATCTTCACTCTTTCTACCTTATTCTTTCACTCAGGAGGTGATCAAAGAACAGTGCTTGACCTCACCCTTTCTTCCTAAAGTTAGTGCTTGACTTGACCTACAGCTATCGGGAGGCGCAGGATATGTATAGGGGATGTGCTAACCGCTGAGTGGTCGGTGTCGTTTAGCTTCCCCAGAAGGAGTCAATTACTTTGAACGAACTATCAGAGAGCTAAGCTCTGAGTAACGAAACTGTGTTCCTGCTTCACCTGTGTGGCCGCAGCTGATGAAAATGCAGGAAAACGTTCATAATACAACTAACTCTGGGTTCACTCTCGTTACACCTCTAAAGACCTATTACTCATTCGTACTCTACCGTATCAACATTCCTGCTTGCTTACTGATGCTACGGAGCTTCCAATTCCAACACTATTATATTGAGAAGTTAACATTTTACATGTTACCAAAACCCACCATAAATGCTCTACAATATCTCCACAAAGCTCAGACACAACAAGCAATAAAAATAACATAATAATCCTTACGTACATGAAATTTTAGTGAGTTTTAGGGCGGCAGGGCTTGAACCGGCCGTTGGTGGTCTAGCGGTTTTGATATAGATCAAAGATATCCGTAAGCAATGCGGGTTGCATCCAGAGAGTGTATGTTCTGGGCATATACGTATTAGCATTGTTTAAACAATGGTATTAGTATAGCCCAAATGTCGGTTTTCGATTTTCGATTTTTTGCCGAAAATGGTCTCAAACGATTGAGTTCGACTCACTGACTTGAAATTTTCAGGGTAGGTGGCGCACCGCAATACGACGGACAAGTTCGATAATGGTCATAATCATTATGGTTGCCGAGTAACAATTTTGTTTTCAACTTATACAAGTCCGATCGAATTGAAACTTGGTGAGTTGGTGAGTAGTATGTAAAATGCAAAACTGAGGACGTTTGAGAAATTTTGTGAGAACCGTATAACTAGAAAATTAAAAAAAATATATAAAAAAATATAATTTATGTCAACAAGAACAAGAGCGCCAAAAACATGTAGCCCCAAATCATAAGTATTTGGTCTCTCTTATAGAACAGGATGACATGTACAAGTATGAACACAGGTCATATAATAATTCATAGATAGAATAATTATAGCATTCTGTGAAAACATAGAAGTACGATTCATTATTGAAATTTCGAAAAAACATATCTCTGAAAGTATAAGCTGTTAGAGTTGAAAATTATATCAATGGATTTTTATGGTGAAACTGCATCTTAAAAAAAAATTGAATTTGAAATTTGTAAGTTAAAAAAGTATTTTTTCCGTTACTCCGAAATCATCCGGCCTATTTTGCCCAATAACGAACTTAACCGAGATATTTATCTCCCGAGCCTACTCTGGAAATTTCAACTGCCTAGCTTATTCTGTTCGAGAGTTATTGTAGAAACAATATTTAAAAATAAAAAATTTTTTTTTTTACACTTTACGGCAACCCGATCACTACAAAACTTCGCATGCATATAAAGGTCCTTATTCTACAATATGATGCTCAATTTCAGATGGATCGAGTAATCAGTTTCGGAAATAATCATTAAAAATGTTTTTAATAAAAATGGCCATAACTGCGAAACCGCTTGGTGGATTTCGCCCGTTAACGAACTCGTTCGAGATATTTACGCTCCAAACCTACCCTGCAAATTTCAATCCTCCAACTCCTTTCGTTCGAGAGTTATCGTGTTAACGGATGACCGGACAGAATCGATTTCGACCACGGATTCTTGATCAGTGAGTCGAACCAAATCGTTTGAGACCATTTTCAGCCAAAAATTCTAAAATTACAGACATTTGGGCAAATTGATAAGCACTCTGTTCCGAGGAATAAGAGCGCCAAAAAGATTATTTTAGTTTGTGTTTTTCTTTGAGATTTGAGATTCAGAGTAACAGCTTTTTCTTCTTCTTCATTCAGAATTTTAATTCTTTTCATTTTCATAGCGCATAGTAGATTATGCGACTTTTTACTTCTTTGAAAGAGCAGTGGCATTCATACCATTAGAAAACTCCACTAAAATCTTCGATTCGATTTCTCGTAAAGAGATAAGAACTTATTTATTCCAACTATTTCAGTGGACAGATTCTTATCGACTGACGAGTCTCTGCAACTGCAAGTCTGAACTAGAATTTTCCGATTGAATTTCTTATTATTCACGCTATCGCGAGTCCTATTGTTCACACTGCAGAATACCAGAGAAATTTCTCTGGTTGCATCGCATGTGTAATCGTTTTGCCTCGCTTAACGCTCAAAGCTGTCCGGCACAGAACACTAATATATGTCCGGTGTTCCGGTATTCTAATCATAGAATCACAGAAAAACTTGTGGTTAAACTGTGGTTGCCATGCCATCGATGTATCGTTCATCAAAACTAGTGTTGTGAGTGTGGAAAATGTCTTAAATACTCCTCTGATAAATACTGAAAAATGTCCGAAAATTATCATTACTTCTAAAAACAGTCGACATTTAGAGTTTTTTAGTATTTATGGAAATTATCGAAAATTTCTGGATAAATATCATAAATTTCTTTTCTACTTAAACATTTTTTGAAAATTTTCATTTTGTCCGATATTTATTCTTCTTTTCTACTTGGATCGAAGATGCTCAACGATCTGAGATGCCAATTTTACAAAAATTTTTAAAGAAGTTTATTTTTTTCTACTTGGATCGACGATGCTTAACGATTTGTGTTGCCATTATACAGAGTTTTTTCTTAAGCAGTTTATTCTTTTCTACTTGGATCGAAGGTTCTTAACGATCCGTGAACCAATTGGAAAATCATACAAAGTTTTTTTTAAACAAGTTTATTTTTATTATTTAACAGTCTAATTAAATCGATTTTTCTAATACTAATTCTTAATTCAGAACCTGGCTCCGGTCCTTTATCACTGATACTCAATAAAATAACACGATAATAACTCATTCAATGATAAGTTATTTGTTATTTCCAATTGACCATGAAAAATTTCTTAAAATGCCTCAAATTGTCCTGATATTTTAACTTAACATGTGACAATTGTCATATTTGCCCGATTTTTCTACAATGTCCGTAAATACTTAAATACTCAAAATGCTCGACCTTGGGGGAAAGTTTCGGACATTTTTCCAGGATATTTGTCCTTAACTTAAAAACTCGAGTATTTCACATCACTAATCAAAACAAAACTATGTTCTATCGACCATCGACGATGTATCCCTATCCCGGAGAAACTGTCACTTCATCAATTTAAAAATGACAATCTGGAACAGGTTTGTTGATATTTTAAGGACAAGCCAAGGTTTGTTTTGATTCATTCAAAAAATTGATCAAGCAGAAATACAAACACTATGGAAACCGATTAAATTGATTATCTTCAATTGTCGGAAATATTTTCATCCAGTTAAGTGATCTACAAATTAGTATCTTCTAACAAGAATTAAATTCTGATTTAAAAACAAACATCCCGAAATATGGTAAGTCTGATTTCATAAATGAGATATTTAAATTAAAACTAGTTATTTCAAACTTCCGTTTTAGTCTACGGGATCTGCCAATTTAAAAAAAAAGCCGAGTAGTGGTGCATACAAAAAAGCAGGCGCTTTGAAACTTGAATTGAATGAAGAGCAAAGAAATGACATTAAAGAAGCATTTGATCTGTTTGATAATGAGAATTGCGGTAAAATTGATAGTAAAGACTTGAAAGTTGCCATGAGAGCTTTAGGGTTTGAGCCCAAAAAGGAAGAAATCAAGAAAATGATTTCGGAAATTGACAAAGATTGTACAGGTAAAATTTCTTTCGACGATTTCCTTGATCTTATGGCAGTGAAGATGTCCGAGAAAGATTCCAAAGAAGAAATATTGAAAGCATTCCGATTATTTGATGATGATGATACTGGTAAAATTACATTTAAGAATCTCAAACGTGTTGCCAAAGAATTGGGTGAAAATCTAACAGATGAAGAATTACAAGAAATGTTAGATGAAGCAGACCTAAATGGGGATGGAGAGATAAGTCAAGAAGAATTCTTAAGAGTCATGAAAAAAACAAGTCTATACTGAAATTATAGGATTTCAATTTGTTTATTAATGCCATATTTTCTGAATCTCATTAAGATAAGTGTTCATGATTGGATGTATGGAAATTCAGTTATGTAAGGTTTAAAAGTAAAGATGTTTTTGCTTCAATTGGTTGTAATATTGAGGTAGAGATTTGAAATACAAAAATACCACCCTATAAATATTTTATTGTACATAGATATATGGCATTAGACATTTTCAATCAGTCTTTCCTCTGATCTTTATTGAACCATCTACTAGCCCAAAATATGCTTTAGCGGCCATATCAATAAATAAACCAGTCTCGATTATTCCAGGGATTTGTAATAGTTCCAAGTTTATTTTCTCCCAATCTAATTTTTCATCATAAAGAAACCAATCTAAAATAAAATTACCATTGTCAGTAACTACTGGACCTGCCTTAGCTTGTGCCATTCTCAGTAATATTGTACCGCCAAATTGTTTCTTAATTTTATTTATGATAGGATAGTAGCACATTGGAACCACCTCTATTGGAATGCCTTTTTTGTATTTCTGTCCAAGGTATGTAGAATCCTTGGAATAATCAGCCACAATGATCAAAGTTTTGGCACAACTTGCAACTATTTTTTCTTGCAGTAAACATCCGCCACCCCCTTTGATTAAATTCAACTTATTATCAACTTCATCAGCACCATCAAAACAGATATCTAATTCAGGATTTGTTTCGAGATCAGTTAATTGCAAATTATTTTTGTGGATGAGTTGTTTTGCCTGGAATGAGGTAGGAACGCATTTAATGTTCCAGCTGAGATTCTTAACAATTTCTGCTATTCGTTCGACAGCATAAACAATAGTAGACCCACTGCCTATACCAACAATAGTATTATTCACCAAAAAATCGTCCACCGCTTTTCTACTCGCGATTTTTTTTGCACTTTCTAAACTCATTGTAGCTAGTTTTCTGAGCAGCATGCAGTGATAAGCTCTTATCTCCCAATCAATAACTGAAAAATCACTGCTAGTATTTCAATCTATAAATGGCCAATTTACAGAAAATATTTACTAACGGTGAATTATGTAATGAAAATAGAAGGTTCTCTTCGAAAATTAATATCAAAACAACGCTTAATCAATAATCATATATTCTCATTATTTTCAAACAAAATAAGGTTATTTATAAGGCATAGAGCACAGATCAAAATTAAACCATAGAATATTCCACCACTCTGTGGTTCTATCCTGACCTGAGAATCCTGAGATTTATCTCTGTAGTCGGACAGTGGCGTAGATAGGCCGGTTTATCAATTGCGAGTTCATCAGAGACAACTTGTGCTGTCTCTGCAGTTAACTGAGGGTTGTGAGTTACGCATGTATTTAGCTACCTCCAGGGAACGCGTAACACTCGGGTTACTCGTAACCTTGAGTTAATTCGCTATTCAGAAACCGACCCTTCATGTCGGGTTTAAGCGGAGCACTTGGTACAACCAAGTGCTAAAAGCTAAATGCTCTCTGCATAAACCCGGTATCAAAGATTATAGATTATACTCTATAATCTTTGCCCGGTATCAGTGGCTATTCAATTCAATGAAACCATACTATGTAACTGGAAGGGACCCGTAAAAAGAGCAAAGTGAGGCAAATGGAAATGTTTGGAACCTGCCTTACGTTGGTATACTCATCTTTTTTGCGCGCTTGATCTAGGAAATACGCCCTATTAGTGCTGATGTCATTTCGCCACTTTAGTTATAACTTATGAAGGTGTTTTCATGGCATTGTATCCAAAAAAACATTTCTTCGGGTCTCACTATTTCAGTTTTATTTCCTCCTGTTATGGTGTCACCTGTTTTCAGTTTTCTTTCCATCTTTTCCTTGGTTTCTTGGTTGCCCTGTCCTGAATAATCCAAGTAGGAGAAACACGAATCGGCAGGATGATTTTTCTCTACTCCTTCTGCAGATTTACCCGTTAAACCTTCCCTCTTGAAAATACTTCTCCGCATTATCCATATTTCTATATTTCATTTCCTCGGGTTGAGGTCGCACCGCACAGGCTGCTTATGCTTCCTCCTTGCCGGTGCCATAGTTCATAGTTTGCCTCCGAATTGGAGGTCCTAGATCTGAAGGTACTATTGGTTGCTCGCTTCTGTTGTGGTGTCACCTATTTTCAGATTTATTTCCATCCTTTCCTCGGTTTCTTGGATGCCGAGTCCTAGCAGAAACACGTGTCGGCAGGTACCAGCAGAATAATTTTTCTCTGTTCCTTTTGCGGAATTACCTGTTAAAGCTTCCCTCTTAAATATACTTCTCCGCATTATCATTGTCTACATATATCTTCGAATATTTGGATATAATAAATACCACTTAAAATATAAGGGAAGTAATTACACTATTGAAGCACACCCACACTGTTAATTATTTTTGATTACAAACTCTGCTGTCTCTCGGAAAACAGATCTGTTTACAAGCCAAACGTTAAGCAAAGAGGGACAACTTCTTGTATAGATACAATGCCATGACAACGCCCTGTCCTTCGATAATTTAAATTGCGTTGCCCAAATGCCTCCCGTTCACTCGATACCTTCCGAATGGAATGACAAGTTCCCATTATTTTTTTTCCTAGCAACCCTCCCTACGGAGATTCGGCCTCCTAAATAACGCCACTGGAAATCCATTTTACTGGAATAAATTCTAAACTACTGAATATAATTTGATGAAAATTTGATATGATAAACAGTAGTAAGGACCTCTTAAAATACTGCCCTTAAATTAAATTAGCTTTAATAATGAAAAATGGCGATAACGCCATTTTTCATTATTATTTTTGAAAAACGCTAAACATCGTTCATGGCCATTGGGAAGATACTGTCTGGGGATCTATTCTCGACCATTCGCAATTTGCACGATCGTGCGCATCTCTATAGCAATATAAAGCATATGCGACCGATCGTTAAAATTGCGAGTGGTCGAGAATAGACCCCCTGAGCTCTGCGGGACTCCTTTCTCGATTAATATCGAGTGAATGGTGGCATAGTGGGGAAAGGCTGATTTCCGTGTTTTGTCTCATAGGTGGCGTGGGCGATTAGGTATGATCGACCAAGCCGGCTCTGAGAGGCTTAACGCGGGTCAGTTTAGTTGAATTTGTTGAGAAGCTACAGAGTACTGATGAAGGCCAAGAAGCCAGAAACGCGTCTGCTCTTGCTTTCTCGGCAAATCAATGAACCCCCTGGGGTCTATTTGACTTGTGAAATATATGCATAAGTATAATATTTATACGAAGCCATTTATGAACGATTGGCAGGAACGCTCTGGACTTGTTGATTAAGTTAGCTTGTTTAGCTTACCAGGGACGGACTAGGTTGTACATTTTAATGCTTATATTTCTAACACCCTGTATGATAAGGAGTTAAAAAAAACAAATTTGGAACATTAAGATAAAGAAAAGGTACTCTTGTTCATTGTCGATAAAATGAACTGTTTTCAAGGTATCCAGATTTGTTTTTCCAGAAAATGGAAAAGAATCGGAATCATTCGGGAGATAGAAGAAACGGAATATGATTTTATCGCAATTTTCATTAGCCTACCCTAGTTGTACGAACATGACATTTATAAAACTAGGGTAGACTATTGAAAATTGCGATAAAATCATATTTCATTTCTTCTATCTCCTGAATGATTTCGATTCTTTTCCATTTCCTGGAAAAACAAATTTGGATACCTTGAAAACGGTCCATTTTATTGACAATGAACAAGAGTACCTTTTCTTTAGCTTGATGTTCAAGGTATCCAAATTTGTTTTTTTTAACTCCTTATCATACAGGGTGTTAGAAATATAAGCATTAAAATGTACAACCTAGTCCGCCCGTGTTAAGCTTAACAAGCTAATTTAAATTTAAGGGCAGTATTTTAAGAGGCCCTTACTACTGTTTATCATATCAAATTTTCATTAAATTATATTAAGTAGTTTAGAATTTATTCCAGTGAAATGGATTTCCAGTGGCGTCATTTAGGAGGCCGTATCTCCGTAGGGAGTGCCGCTAGGAATAAAAATAATGGGAACTTGTCATCTTATTTTTTTATTTTTTATCTGAATCCGAGAGATATCTCACATTTTCCCGGACACTATGTATATGTATATTTGTATAATAACTTCCCAATGGTTCCAAAAATTTCAGCATAATATGTCATATAAATTTATTTTTTTACAACGGATGGATCTGCAAACATACAGATCCGCAAAGATGTGTTGGACAACACTTCTGATGTCTTGGATGTGGACATTGAGATCGTTGGCTGCATCTATTGTCACTCTTCTTGCAAATATCTCTTTCCTCACTTTCTGACAGGATTGGACAATCAGACTTTATCGCTATAGGGGGGGCTGCAAGAAAAAGATTTAATGGATATAATAATAATAATAATATATCTGTATTTCCAGAGAAAATCGGAAAGAAAAAAATTATGGATAATTTTTTTCAACCTTAATCTAATTTAGCCCACCCAGCCATCAGTATTTTCGCGAATCTAGATAGGGTAATCTCAAATCTGATACACCTCAGAAAGATTGGGAAAGCTGAAAATTTGCATTCGCTTAGATCAAAATTTCCTGAGTTTATAGGCGAAAAAATATCCTTAAATCGCCCCTTTTATAGGGCTCTATATCATTAAGGTTGCATGTTGTACTAATTTGAAAATAAACTTTTTGTATTATTTTTGCGCGTATGTTCTGG
Organism: Halyzia sedecimguttata; assembly: GCA_937662695.2. Taxonomy (NCBI): domain Eukaryota; kingdom Metazoa; phylum Arthropoda; class Insecta; order Coleoptera; family Coccinellidae; genus Halyzia; species Halyzia sedecimguttata. Next base: position 62,856,975 of record OW569415.2, on the reverse strand, counting down.
GGAACATCGCGTTATCATTTTACCCAAATGTCTGTAATTTACGAATTTTTTGCCGAAAATGGTCTCAAACGATCGGGTTAGACTCCTTGATGAAGAATTCGAGGTCAAATTAGATTCTGTCCGGCCGTCCGTTGCCACAATAACTTGAGAACGGAAAGATATAGCGACGTGAAATTTTCAGGGTATGTGGCGCATCCCAATACGACGGACAAGTTAGTTAATGGGCACAATCGGCCCTATGGTTTCCGAGTAATAATTTTGTTTTCAACCAATACAAATCCGATCGAATTGAAACTTGGTGAGTAGTTTTAGAACACATAGTTAACGACGTTTGTAAAATTTTGCGAGAATCGTATTACATACTAGAAATTTTTTTAAAAATTATTCAAAATATTATTTATGTCACGATAACCTGAGAACGAAAAGAGAAATGACCCTCAATTTTAAGGTTAGGTTTTTCATCTGAATGCGACATCTAAGTTTGTTAATAATCATAATCGGCCAAACGGTTTCGGAGTTATACCCATCTGAAACTCGGTTGTTATTTCCTCAATTACTCAAAAAATACGGAACCGATCCAATTCAAACACGGTTATTAGTTGTAAAATGCTGACGCAAAAGTTCTTGCAAAATTTCATGAGGATCGCATCACTGAAAAAATTTTAAAAAATCATTGATCATTGAAAAAAATTCTATATATCAGAAACTATTCCTTCGACATCACTGATTTTGCGAGAGCCTTCAAAACCTAACTCTACTGGCAAGTTTCATGTTTGAACGCGATCGGACATAGGTGCCCATATTCGGGGGCAAGGGGTGGCTTGGCCCCCCCTAGCTTTAAGGGAAAGAAAAAAAAATCATATGTGCAGACATTGTTTTGTCAAATAATTATACTTATTGAATATCTTTATGTCTAGCCCCCCTCTAAAAAATTTCATATGGGTGCCCTTGCGATCGGATATACTGGAGATCCGAGCAGCCTTGTGTGAGTTCAGTAGCTGGATGAGTGGCCGTTGCCTCGATACCTTTCGAACAAAATGAGATAGCTACTTTCAATGTTCAGGGAAAGTTGCACATCCGAATGGGAGAGTTGAGTTCGTTTTTGAAGAGATCGTATTGAAGCTTGGTAACTAGTTGTAGAATATCGACATAAAGAAGTTTGTAAAATTTTGTGAGAACCGTAACCCTAGAAAATTTTAAAAAAATTACGAAAAAATAGAATTGGTTCAAGCAGTTCAACTCAGGAGATTTTGCGTGCATGTTCTATTGTCTATTCTCCTGAATTGGACACTCTAGAATTCACCATGGTAAATTCGATTGAGAGTGTCCAATACAGGAAATTGGACAATGGAACATGCGCGCTAAAGCTCCTGTCTTCACGTCAGTGCTCGAACCAATTTTTTAATGTAAAATATCCTTTGGAAATTAAATTCCCTAATTTCTGGACGTTTGTATTTCTACACAGGTATTGAAGACGAACATTTACTATCGTTATTATATTGGATAAGACAAAAGTTTGAATACTCCAAGTTTGCGGATGATGAATAGTTAGTTGATGCATCAGAAGACGACAAAATGCACCCGTTTTCGGTCAGAACCAATCAGAATTTGTTCATTGTCTGAAACTTGGTGCATTCTGCTGCAGATCGAAGAAATGTGTTCAGACCAGTCCAACTCCAAGTTGACGATCACACCCAAATCACACTGGCTTCTAACGGTAGTGAGTGTACGCCCATCTAGCATACATGGTAGTTTCTGCTTGTTTTTACCTATGTATAGTCGGTGACACCGAAAGAATGTTATTTCGGTGTTAACGGTATAGTATACAGCATATCTCAATGTTAAGTGGCAGTAGGCAATCCCTAACTCACACTGAAAAAAGCTAGGTCAACCTGCAGCATATTATTAACTGATGGGTGATGGAACTCCCTACAGCTTGGTATCGTCTGCAAACAGAAGACACATCGAAACAATCAAACGGGGGAGGTCAGCTGTATAAAGTATGAAAAGAATTGGTCCAAGAACTGAACCTTGGGAAACTCCACTAGTTATGGCCATACTCCGAGAAAATCTCGCCAACTCTGACCTTCTAAGTTCTGTCTGTTGAATACGAACAAGCGCGTTAAAGCTCCTGACTTCAAGTTAGTGGTATCTTCTCGAATTATCATTTTAATCAAATAGATATTATCTATAATACCAAAAAAGCCGACTATGTTAATATAAGCGTGCGGGCAAAACTGGGTGACAGCAATTGATGAATATTAACTCACGTTTATAAGCACAACACAAATTATTATTATCGCAACAATAATTAATTACAGCAGGAGTACACGGATCGCAGATATCGTCACAATTTATTTTTTCGTTAAATAAAACAATTATGAATATTCCACAAAAAACAATGTTATATTTAGTCGCCATTTCAACAGAGCTTCGTCAACTACAGCTAAATTCGATAGCATTGAATTTACGAAATAAAGTTCAATTTTGATATTTATGTATGTATATGTCCATGAAGTCTATCTATTGAAGTATTTCAAAAATTCAACATTGACGCACTGGGTAGGTAACGTGCATTTTTGGCGCTCTAGTTCCTCGGAACTGAGTGCTTATCAATTTTTATTTTTATTGTTCTTCACTCAGGGCATTTTTAACGTTCTAAACATGTCGGGAATTTCTGGTCTCTCATTACGGAATACTTTTTCTCAATAAAAACAATTTTTGAGAAGGAAATAGAAATGATCCTTTGAAAGACTGTAATACAAAATCAGGAAGGGGAAATCCGTATACAGTGAGCGTCAAAAGTATGGAATGAAGGATTTATTTACTCCTGCATAATAAGCGTCTGCATAAATTGTACATTTAATTTGTTAGAAATCTAAGAGCCTGCATGGCTATTGAAGAGACTCATTTAATTTTTGAATTAGGAAATTTGAAAATTGACATAAGCCCATTTTGTAATCCGTAATTCGTTAGTCCTGTTACACAACATCGACGAGACATTGTAAATGATACCTAGATACTCTTTGCACTCAGTTAATAAATAACCCTCAAACACTGATCACTTTCACTTTGAAATCTCGTTTAGGACAATATTTCACAAATTATACCTTAAACACATGAAAACCACACGAGAATTCTCAAAGAAATTATTATTTGGTTTCGCAACGTTAGATGGGGGTTACACGGTCAATCTGACATCAATCTCGCCATCATTCCGGATCATCAGTCCATCCGTCTACGCGTACACAATCAGTTTCCCGTCAATCTGGCATCAATCCATGATTGATTGATTGATGTCAGACTGAACTGATACCAGATTGACCGTGTAACCTCCGTCTTACGTAGTCGTAGGGATCTCTGGCATTGTTGCCAAATCCCTTATGAATAAACTGTACTTAAGAATGCTGCTGTGATTATGCAATTACTGCACAGTGTGCACGTAAAACCAATAAGAAAATTCACAGAAAAACTACTGAACAAAATTGGTTCAAGCACTGACGTGAAGTCAGGAGCTTCGAATTTACCAGGGTAAATCGATTGAGAGTATCCAATACGGGAGAATGGGCAATAATAGAACATGCGCGTAAGACTTCATAGTCAGTGCTTAAACGAATTTTTTTTTCGTATTTTTTCATTAAATTTGCTAGTGTTACGATCCTCACAAAATTTTACACACGTCTATGTAGATATTCTACAACTAGTTAACAAGCTTCAATTCGATCGAGTCTATATTTTTTGAATTATCGAGGAAATTATATTCCAGATGGGTTTAACTCCGAAACCGTTGAGCCGATTATGCCCAACAACGAACTTAACTCTCCCATTCAGATGCGCAACCTAGCCTGAAAATCGCAAGTCCCTATCTCCTTTCGTTCGAAAGTTATCGAGGCAGCGGTCACCCATCCAGCTACTGAACTCACACAAGGCTGCTCGGATCTCCAACAATATGGATCCGACCGTATTCAAACATGAAACTTGGCAGTAGAGTTAGGTGTTGAAGGCTCTCGCAAATTTTACCGATGTCGGACGAATAGTTTTGCTATATAGATTTTTTTTTAATGATTTTGAAATTTTTTTTTAGTGGTACGATCCTCACGAAATTTGGAAGAATTTTTGCGTCGGCATTTTACATTATTAACCGATTGGATAATTGGATAGGTTTCGTATTTTTCGAGTTATTAAGGAAATAACAACCGAAATTCAGATGGGTATAACTCCAAAACCGTTTGGCTGATTATGCCTATTAATAATCTCAAATGTTGCATTCAGATGCAAAACCTAACCATAGAATTGCAAGTCACTATCTCTTTTCGTCCTCAGGTTATCGTGACAAATAATATTTTTTAATAATTTTTTAAATTTTCTAGTGGTACGATTCTCACAAAATTTCACGAACGTCTTTAAGTATGTATTCTACAACTGCTCCCCAATTCAATTCTATCGGATTTGTATTAGTTGAACACAAAATTATTACTCGGAAACCAACCAACGATCTTGTGTATTGGGACGCGCCACCTATCCTGAAAATTTCAAGTCGCTATCTCCGGACAGAATCAAATATCAAATATCCTCAAAATATTCATCAGGTAGTCGAACTCAATCGTTTGAGATCATTTTCGGCAAAAAAAATCGAAAATTACAGACATTTGGGCTAAATGATAACGCGATGTTCCCAAGCGGTCACCCATCCAAGTACTAACCGCGCCCGACGCTGCTTGGCTTCAGTGTTCGGACGGTATCTAGTATATTCAGTGTGGTATGGCCATAAATAATATTTCGTCCCCTAACCCTGTCATTATATTTATGATGCAGTTCTATCAAAAGAATCCATTGATGTCATCCCCAACTCTGAGAAACCAATTCTTTCGGAGATATTATGATTTCTCAAAGTTTGAAAAAGAGTGGCAAAGCTCCTGTCCACAGGGTTTTCCCACTTTTTTCAACAGTGTACTAGATTTGAATTCGATCGGATCTGTATTTTTGAAAATATTGAGAAAATAAAATTTGAAGGTTTATGCGGAATTTCAGCGGAATCTGACAATCGATATCGGACTGATAGTTCCTGAGATACATAATTATTTTTTTAATGTTCTAGTTATACAATCCTCGTTGCTGAGGTGTTAGCGATGTTTCCAAAAGTACAGATTTATATTTCCAAAAATACAGATCCTATCGAATTAAAATTAAAAATAGGGCCCCTTGCATAAATTCCCAAGAACCTGAAAATTTCCATGAGCGTAATAGGGAATGATACAGTAACACAGTGATTAAGACCAATCCCTTTCAATCATAATCATAACCAATTTGTTATGATTGAAAGGGATAGAAAAGAAGTAATCATAGATTGAATTTGATTTGCCTCTTATGATGCTACCTCTGCGGATCGTCCCCCCCTCTTAGGCCCGTCACTGGTAATGCGTAATTGTTATTCCGTTCGTGGAACTGACCATTTCCATGAAACCGAGAAGCAAAAACATCAACACTTGTTTTCCGAAATTCAAACTTATCCATTTGTATTATTAAAAGAAAGGAGCAAACTGCGTACTTACATATTTACGTTGCTAAATTCAATAGAAATAAAAGCTTTTTAAAATGCCTCTTGCAGTAAGAAACAGTTCAAATTGTTACCAGATGGTTTGTTTTATGACATACTGTAGTCAGCGAAACTGAAACATCTAGAAAGCTACCCGCTTTGGGATAACGCAAAAGAAAATAAATGATTTATGTGTACAAATACTGCGCTACTAATGCAATATTATGATAAATGATATTTTTTGATGGCTACACACATTTTGCCGAAAACTATGGAATATTGAATTTACAGCAACAGGAATGTGTACCAGAGTACAATGCTGTTATTCCATGTTATCCCGTCCCTATTATTATTCATTTTTGATTCGGAATACTGACTAAAGGCGGGTTTATACAGCAAATAAGATAAAATAAGAAACAAATTAAAATGAAATAATAATTAAGGGTTAAACGGATCGGTTTATACAGATAATCTAAAACAAAATAAGAAATAAGAATGAACCAATCAAATCACAGCTTTTTGACAATTTTATGCAAGTTCTATGAATTTCACTCTTTGAGCATGCGCATTGTCATTTTCCAAACAAAATAACATAAAATAAGAAATGAAGATGAGAGTTGGCCAACTTTAATTCTTAAGGCGGGTTTATACAGCAAATAAGATACAATAAGAAACAGATTAAAATAAATAAGAATTAAGGGTTAAAAGGATCGATTTATACAGATGATCTGAAACAAAATAAGAAATAAGAATGAGCCGATCAAATCGCAGCTTTTTGACAAATTTATGCAAGTGCTATGAATTTCATTCTTTGAGCATGCGCATTGTCATTTACCAAACAAAATAACATAAAATAAGAAATAAAGCTGAGAGTTGGCCAACTTTAATTCTTATTCTTATTTCTTATTTTATCTTATTTCGAGTATAAACGCTCTCATAGAAATGTACATGTTTAACTTTCTTTATTTATTTTAATTTATTTCTTATTTTATTTTATCTTATCTTATTTGCTGTATAAACCCGCCTTCATTCTTATTCATTATTTTATCTTATTTCGTGTATAAACGTTCTCATAGTAATATACATGTGTAACTTTCTTATTTTATTTTATCTCATCTTATTTGCTGTATAAACCCGCCTTAAGTCCGAATAAGTATTCACTAATAAGTTTTTGTACACAACATACCTATAAGATCCAAATAACAACTGATATGATACAAAAATAAAAATATTAACCAAAGGAACAAAAATATGATACAATTCTTGTTTACTGGCTTAAATTAATTTTTCCTTTTCCTTAGATTATTTACAGTAACGTCATTTTGAAAGTAACAATATTTTCGGGAAATATTCCAATAAACTATACTCGTGCACCAAAAGTCCTGGCATTCCAGCTTGTTGTCTTAGAAAAACTGTATTCGTTCATTTTCGTATTTTGTGAAGAAAGCCTTCTTCTCATGCATATTTTAGGCGGCACACTGTCAAAATCATCGGTAATTTTGATGCACTTGTGACAAAATATGTCCTGAACAAATTAGTACTGTCGAAGTAACGTTACTAATCGATGCAAGGAATAAAGAATTTGATGATGTCATTCCGCCGTATTCACAAAGCATTGTTAAGTGTTTCAATCTCCGTTAAGTCCTAACTGAGCTCCGCAGTTAAGGATAAATCTGAATCGCAACCACAATTAAAGTATTTAACGGTGGTGAAACAGGCTTGTTTCACGTTAATTTTCACGTTAACTGAAGTTGCGATTCTTATTTATGCTTAACTGAGGATCTCAGTTAGGACTTAACGGAGATTGAAAGCTTTGTGAATACGGCGGATAATCATGGTTTGTTTGCATCCATGGCGACGAAAAATCGTCGTCTACGATGCAATTATCGCTCCGGTAAATGCATTCTTGAAATGAATAGTTTTTGACATGATGGAAATATTAAGTAGTTATATCCCGAGTGCTTGCCAAATACTCGAATATTCGATAATTTGGCAAGCACGAGGGGTGGACTATTTCCCGAAAAAATTTCACTCAATTTTAATTGTAGGGCAGAAATGATAGGTACTAATAGTGTAGTCAACAAGTGCTTTTTAGGTCAAATTTTTTGCGTATTCTCCGCAAATTATGATTGAGGTGTCATTTGAATCGGAATGGCATGTAGATAGTTTTTGAGAAAATATATATATATTATATATATTCTTTTGACTGAGAGCTGTATATGTGTTAGCAGAGGTTGGTGTAACGGGGTACCATACAATTATACGTATGATACAAGAGCTTAGTGAAAAACCTCAGCAAAAAAACCCTTTCTCCCCGTGAGTGTGGTGATTTGTAACTATTGTTTACAAAATTTGCTGAAATTTAAAAATATTGATGGGCATATATTTCTTCAATATGGATTCCCTCTTCCCTCGTCAAAAAACGGATTAACGGATAGGTTTCTCCAAGGTAGGTACCCGAAACTGAACCTGAAAAATGAAAAGACAAGAGGAGGAAACGAACAAATTAAAAAAAAAAAGCACTGACGTGAAGTCAGTACTCTTTGGCGCGCGTGTTCACGGTGGCTAATTTGAATTGAATGATTCAAAAATTAACAGTGCTGTATCTAAGCTGCCATCAGGATAGAGTAACAAAGTTGGAAAAGAACACAAGTGACTCTCCTTAGTCGCACAAGCTCCTAGAAGATTTGGGAGGGTCAGTATAATCCTAATCATGTTTATAGCACGCGCGCCAAAGCAGATTGACTTTTTACACTTTTTCTTTCATTGTTAAGTCAATCTGCTTTTGCGCGCGTGCTATAAACATGATTAGGATTATACTGACCCTCCCAAATCTTCTAGGAGCTTGTGCGACTAAGGAGAGTCACTTGTGTTCTTTTCCAACTTTGTTACTCTATCCTGATGGCAGCTTAGATACAGCACTGTTAATTTTTGAATCATTCAATTCAAATTAGCCACCGTGAACACGCGCGCCAAAGAGTACTGACTTCACGTCAGTGCTTTTTTTTTTTTTTTTTTCAAGTTCCTTTAACAAATATAGCTATCAACACAGTTTGGCCGTTAGTTTTACCGTAGATCAGAAAAAAATTCGGTTGTGGGTCCTCCGTTAGGGACGAAATTGCATCTTCTCCAAATCCGAACGCATTTTAATATAGATCTACCGAATATAGTTATTTATAAATTTGCCTCAGGGCCACCATACAGACATTTCAAATCGGAAACAACGCTATTTCCCCCAAACTGACTTGTGTCCGTGCAATGAATTGACATGAATATTCTTTTAAAACCTCACAATATCGGCTCATTACTCCCAACATAACCCAAACAACCCAAAACCATTCACTTCTCGTCTGCGCAAGCGCAGTATACTCGTGGCTGCAAGTCCTCCCAAAATTACACACCTCACAAAAAACTCCGATTCTCCAACACTAGTGGTTCAGGAGATATCGCTTCTTGAATCCACGCATGCGCAGACCCTCACAAGGGGATTCTATAGCGGAAAAGCATCCGCCACCCCAAAACCCCAATCCTCTCTGACGAAAGCACCACCAGTTAAATCACTGATGGTCTGCTCATGCGCATAACGAAAAATGCCCGTAAGGGGTTACATCAATTTCAAAATTAGCCCCAGGGCCACGGTACGGACACTTTAACTCGGAAACAACGCTATATCCCCCAAACTGACTTGTCGTTGCACTGAATTGCTATGAATATTCTTTTAAAACCTCATAATATCGACTCAGCACTCCCAACATAACCCATCCAACCCAAAAATAGTCACTTCTCTTCTGCGCATGCGCAATCTACTTGCGGCTAAAAGTCCTCTCAACATAACACACCTTACAAAAAACTCCGATTCTCCAACACTAGTGGTTCAGGAGATATCACATCTTTAATCCACGCATGCGCAGACCCTCAACAGGGGATTCTATGGAGGAATAGCATCCGCCACCCCAAAACCCTAATCCTCTCTGATGAAAACACCACCAGTTAAATCACTGATGGTCTGCTCATGCGCATAACGAAAAATGCCTGTAAGGGGCAACCCAAAAATAGTCACTTCTCTTCTGCGCATGCGCAATCTACTGGCGGCTAAAAGTCCTCTCAAAATAACACACCTTACAAAAAACTCCGATTTTCCAACACTAGTGGTTCGGAAGATATCGCATCTTTAATCTACGCATGCGCAGACCCTCATCAGGGATCTGAATTCTATGGAGGAATAGCATCCGCCACCCCAAAACCCCAATCCTCTCTGACGAAAACTACAGCAGTTAAAGGACTTCTCATCTGCGCATGCGCAATACGGAAAATGCCCGGAAAGGGCAGCATGAACCTCAAAAACATATGTTTCGGCATTAAAAGCAAAGTATTCCGCAAAATAGTAGTAATTTTTTTATTTTTTTCATGTCACGTGATCTTCACGAAATTTTGCAAAAGTGTTTGCTTTGGTCTTTTGCATCTAACTACTGAGTTTCAATTTAATCAGATCAGTATTTTTCGAGTTATCGTGAAAACAAAATTTTCAAATTTTCAAAAATTTTTTTTGCCACTTTAGGGCCGTCCGTTCAACACAAAACTTCGCAGGCATATAAAGGTCATGATTCTACAATCTGATGCCAAATTTCAAAAAGATCGAGTGATCGGTTCCGGAAATATTCATAAAAAACGTTTTTCTTAAAAACGGCCTTAACTCCGAAACCGCTCGGTCGATTTCGCCCGTTAACGAACTTGTCCGAGATATTTACGCTACGAAACTACCCTGCAAATTTCAACGCTTTAAGTCGTTCCGTTCGAGAGTTATCGTGCTAACGGCCAGACCGGCCGGCCGGACCGGACGGACAGAATTGAATTTGACCTCGAATTCTTCATCAGGGAGTCGAACCCAATCGTTTGAGACCATTTTCGAAAAAAAATTCGAAAAATACAGACATTGTGACGAAATGATAGCACGCTGTTCCTTGCGGAACACGCGCGCAATAATACATAACCTTTCAAAAGTCTCCTCTCACAAAAATACTTCTCTGTAGGCGAATGGGATCTCGTGGAGAAGAATCGCCACCGCTAGTTTTCGAAGATATTCACTCTTGAAATCCCCTCAATATTTGAATTCAAAAATGAAAATGTTGCTCGTAAGGCCAGGAGGCTCTCTTTCAAAACCAGGTCTGACCGGTCCAAGTCCAAGCGATGATTATTCAGAACTTCAGATGTTCGAAGACCGCTACAGGGCCCTAAAGAAGGGCTATCATCTCCCATAGATACATATTTTACTTTATATTGTATAAAAGAATGAAAAAATGCACGGACAAATTACGACTTATGTCATGAGAAAATGATAAGGCCACTCGCAAAAATTGCAATAGTTATAAATAATTAAGTGAAAAAAAAGAAGGAGGTTTGGTTTTCCGCCAATATCTTAAAAACTATCTGAGATAATTCAAATTTGAAAAAAGATTCAAGGAGGGGAGGAAATTTTTTTCAAAAACTCCCGGAACAAGGCCAGTATTCATAATTTTCTCAATGGGTTGAAGATACTCCCGAAAACGGGTACTCCGGCTTGCGTAAGCCTAGTCCCCTTCGGAGCTTTCATGAATAAATAATTTAAACTTATTAAATATGAAAATAAACAATTTGAGAAATTCAGGCGTCTGCAGAATAGATAAATGAACAATAGTCCATTGTCCAAAAATGTTTATCGCGACTTTTCAATCAGTAATCCATTAGTTAATTAACAATTATTTGTAGCACGACCATTAACATTGCAAGTGCGATAATTGTTTAACTATGAATCTGAGAATTTTTTATTTTCGTGGAGCTATTTTTCAAAGGTCTAGGAGTAGATTCCCGTTGGAAAATTAGAAATATTGTTAATTTTCGTTTTTTTTGTTACTAACAATTTACTTGAGTGAAAAATTATAAAGCTCCAATTATGTATCTCATAAACATCGCATTGGTTTATAAAATTTTTTTAAACAATAGGAGATAATAATTATTAAAAATCATTTTTAAGTAGTTTCTGTTCATAAGAAAACGGATCAATAGTAATATTATAAGTTTAAGCTGTATAATTTTTCACAAAACGAAAATTAACAATTTTAGAAATTTTCTAATGAGTATCTATTCTAAGACCTTTGAAAAATAGCCCCACGAAAGTAAAAAATTCTCAGATTAATAGTTTAACAATAATCGTATGTTAATGTTCGTGCTACAAAAAATTGTTAATTAACTAATGGATAACTAATTGAAAAATAGCGATAAATATTTTAGGACCGAGGATTATTATTCATTGATCTATCTTGCAGGCGCCCGAATTTTTTCATTTTTTTATTTCCATATTTAATAAGTTTAAATAATATTTATTCATCAAAGGTACGAAGGGGGCGAGGCTTGCGCAGGTCGGAGTACCCGTTTTCGGGCGTATTTTCCACCCTCTAGGAAAATTATAAATATTGGTCCTACAGTTCCGATTGGAACTTTTATTTAGGAAATTTCTTCCTCTATTAGAATCTTTTTTCACATTTGAATCATCTCGAACAGTTTTTGAGATATTGGCGAAAACCTAAACCTCCTTCTTTTTTTTCACTTAATTGTTTATAATTATTGCAATTCTTGCGAGTGGCCTTGGAATTTTATCAAAAACTATCTACATGCCATTCCGAATCGAATGACACCTCAATCATAATTTTCGGAGAATACGCGAAAATTTTTACCTAAAAACCACTTGTTGACTAGACTATAACTGTAATTCAAATAAATAAAATCTTTTTGACAATCATCCCGAATGTTTTCGATAGTTTAAAACGTTACAAAAATATTGACCTATGCCCCACGTGCAAATATTCGGATATTTTCACGCTACATTGATATTCAAAAGCAGGGCCGTAGCGAAGAGCTATTCCGAGGGGGGGGGAGAAACGTCTTTTGGCGCCCCTAATTTGGAAAAATAGTCAAAAATCGAAAAACACACATATGGATGAAGTGTACATATATTGATAAATACTACATAGTTTCTTAATAAAGAATGAATTATAAATTAATATAACTATCAATGAAAATTATTTTACAAAGAATACCGTGTTCTGAATTTGTGTTTTTGAGTGAAAAAAATTGTTTGCATCTCTCAACAGATCCAGGGCCAAAAAAGAATTATATTTGACAAAAATAAATATATATACCAAGCTTTCGAGATGATAAGAATAATCTGAAGATTTTATAGATATTAAAAAGAAAACTTTCGAAAAATGATATAACAATAATTTCACGTTACCCTGCTATCTAGAGTGGAATGCTCCAACAATTCTTCGAAAATATCTGCTATTTGGAATAATGAATTCCTGAATTTAAGCAATATTTTTGTACTCATCACCCTGAAAATTTTTGTAGTTTGCATATAGAAAATTAAATCTTCGATGTCACTCAATCGAATATTTTACCGTAATATCACGAAAAAAAAATGTTATTTTATAGACACTGAGAATCAACCTGTAAGTGCAGTTGTTAAATGAAGATTCACAAGGTGCTACTTCCCTTAAAAACTATGTGTCAGCAATGGCCAAAACTTTTCGCTCTATTCGAAAATACAGTCCTCTTTTTAGAACGCATGTTCTAGGTAACATCACACGTTATCATTTTACCCAAATGTCTGTCCTCAATAACTCGAAAAATACAAAACCGATCCAATTCAAACGTGGTTATTAGTTGTAGAATACCAACGCGAAATCTTGCGAAATTTCGTGAGGATCGTATCACTAGTAATTTAAAAAAAAATCATTTAAAAAAGTTCTATATGTCCTAAACTATTCGTTCGATATCGCTGAAATTTTGCCAGAGCCTTCAGAACTTAACTCTACTGCCAAGTTCCAAGTTAGAACACGATCAGATAGATATTGTTGGATATTCGAGCAGCCTTGTTTGAGTTCAGTAGATGGATGGCTGACTGTTAACTGACTCGATAACTTTGGAACGAAAGGAGATAAGCACTTGCAATTTTCAGGGTAGGTCACGCATCCGAATGGGAGAGTTGAGTTCGATTTTTGGGCATAATCGGCCCAACGGTTTCGGAGTTATAACCACCTGGAATATTATTTCCTCGATAACTCAAAAAATATAGACCTGATTGAATTGAAGCTTGTACTAGTTGCCGAATATCGACATAAAGACTTGTGTAAAATTTAGTGGGAACCGTAGAAATTAAAAAAAAATTGGTTCTTAATCGGTATATTCGATTAAGGAGAATGGACAATAGAACATGCGCCAAAAGCTCCCCTCCCTCCCCCCCCGGTAGCGACGGCCCTGTTCAAAAGTATTGGTTCGTTGCTGAGTGATTTGTATCATATGTGTTAATATGATTGGTTTAATTTTTTTCTAGGGAATAGTGAACAGGATCTTTGATGAGTAGGCATCTGTAAAATTACCGCTGTAATTTTTGGCGCTCTAGTTCCTCGGAACTGAGTGCTTATCAATTTGCCCAAATGTCTGTAATTTTCGAATTTTTCGATGAAAATAGTGTTTAAAGATTTGGTTCGACTCTCTGATCAAGAATCCGTGGTCGAAAATCATTCTGTCTGGCCGGCCGGCCGTAGGTACGATTACTCTCGAACGGAATGCGCTAGACAGTCGAAATTTTCAGAGTAGGTTTGGGAGATAAATATCTCAGCTAAGTTCGTTATTGGGCAAAATCGGACAGATGGTTTCGGAGTAAAAAAAAAAAATTTTTTTTTTACGAAACAAATTCAAAATAAATTTTTTTTCAATAAGCAGTTTTACCATAAAAATCCAATGATATCATTTTTAACTCTAAAAAGCTAATACTTTCGGAGATATGATTTTTCAAAATTTCAATAATAAATCGTATTTCAACGTTGTCACACAATGATATTATTATTCTATGTATGAATTGTCATAATGTCAACTTATTTTCCTGAGACATGTCATTATCTAATCAGTCGAAGAATTGTGAGCGAAGTGAGAAAAATCTCAGTTGTTTGCTCCGAAATTAGTTTTTCTCAGAAAAGTCTTACATTTAGGAACGGAACATGAAGTAAGAGATCTGAGAGTAGTGAGACTGCTTTTCATCCATAGACATAGATATAACTCTCGAACGGAATGAGCTAGGTAGTTGAAATTTTCAGAGTAGGTTAGGGTTCGTTATTGGGCAAAATTGGCCAGATTTAATTTGATTTCTTCCATGGTGCAGTTCTCATTCTCATGATTGCTCATTTAATCTTGATAAATAAATTATCATTTGAATTGAACTTCCTTTATGATGCAGTTCTATCATATGAATACATTGATATAATTCCCAACTCTGAGAAACCAATACTTTTGGAGATATAATTTGTCTGTTTGAACTAGAGCGCCAGAAAGCTCCTCTCCACAGGGCTTGAACCCATTTTTTGGTATCTGCATTCCTAGTCCTAGTTGTTGACACGAACGAAATAATCAAACGAATCTTCGAAGAGTGGGCATCTGTAATAATTGAAATATTACAGGTTGGATATTTCGAAGGAATTCAGCACATTTGTTATTTTAGATTGTTATTTCTATTGATATATTATAATGTTCGATGTAGTTGAGAATAAGGCCATTTTCCCGTCACTGTGTCGATATTTAAGTTATCAATTTAGGTACAGGAGTCATTTCTACGGTATAATTCTATTTCCATAGAAGAGGGCCAATAATCTAATTGAGATCTTAAATTGGAATTTTGCCGAATATTTTCTAGATTCACAGCAATCCCACCAAGAACCAAGTATTGAAAAATATACCTATGAGTTATTATGCAGAATTGAATATTTTTAGTTTGAATACATTTTTTTATATGGATACTATTTTCGAGAAAATAGTTATTTTTGTATTAAGTACGTAAAATGAGTGTTTTGTAATGGCATATGAGAGTGTAAATTCTCTCGAAATTGCCATAAAAACACAACAAATTTTATACACGAAATACAAACATCATTTTTTGTACAACTGTGAATGTGAATTTACATCGTCTGAAATATATTAAAATGGTTATTTCGATTTCTGGCAAAACTACAGGTTACATGGAAAAAAGTTGAAAAACAAAGTTGTAGGTAACTTATGTGTTTACACTTTTTGGCGCTCTTGTTCCTCGGAACAGAGTGCTTATCAATTTGCCCAAATGTCCGTATTTATCGAACTTTTGGCTGAAAATGGTCTTAAACGTTTTGGTTCGACCCACTGATGAAGAATCCGTGGTCAAAATCAATTCCGTCCGGCCGTAACCACGATAACTCTTGAACGGAATGAGCTAGACAGTTGAAATTTTCAGAGTAGGTTTGGGAGATAAATATCTCGGTTAGGTTCGTTATCGGGCAAAATCGGTTTCGGAGTAGCTAACGAAAAAAAAAAATTTTTTTTCACATTACAAATTTCAAATTCTATTTTTTTAAGATGTGGTTTCATCATGAGAATCAATTGCTATCATTCTAAACTTTAATAAACTAATACTTTGGGAGATGAGATTTTTCAAAATTTCAATAATTAATCGTATTTAATTTTTTTAATTAACACTTTTTAATTTAATTCCTTCTATTATGCATTTCATCTGAGAAACCAATACTGCCGGATATATGATTTGTCAAAGTTTGAACCAGAGCGCCAAAGCTCCTGTCCACAGGGCTTTCCCACTTTTACACATAACCTCAAAATTTATGGGAAAATTCCAATAACCAAGTTACTATCAATTATTATTCCAATAAATGAAATTGTTTTATGATGAATAATCAGTTAAAAATTGACTGTTAAAAATAAATCCTTTAAAAAGTAATATTTCACGTTTATTTTGTGAATTATTGGCAGTGTGAAATAGTGAACATTTACGCATCAATAGAGATGCTAAAAGTCAAGTTCTTTTGACACTTGTACAAAAATTTAGTTATTTAAAATGTAACAATTGTAATATTTGAAATTAATTTGAATATTTCATTATAATCGTCTACAATTATCACGGATTACCATCAAGTAAAGACTGATTCGATTAAATAAATCATTACGGAGTATAATCGAATAAAATTCCATATAGACGTATGACTTAATGAGAGATTTCAAATAAGTATTACTGCTACAAAAACCTTTGTGATAAGTGACAATATTTATTTCCTGGTATGTTAAATTCGAAATCAGAAACTGCGGTTATTGGAAAATATTGAAAATCAAACTATTAAAATTATCTATTTGCGGTTTCGAATTACTATTAGAGATATGCAGAAAACCTTCCACCAAGAATTCAATCGCACGTTTGCACAAGTTTAAGGGTGATTTTTTTCACATAGTTGCTTGCCAACTAATCTAGCTGCCATCTGTTTACCCGCCTGAAAGTCTAGATAAGTAAGAATCATGCTTTGAGGTTGCTTCCCAAGAAGATTCCCATTTTAGTGACACCTATCTGGTTGTGATGTCATTGATAAGACTTATCATCACTTTTTGAAAAGAAAGAACATATAATAAATGTTTGTATTTGCCGCTGCATAAAGTGACAGGCTAGGGGAAGAGAAAGACGTGAAAATAAGTGCTGACACAATTTTGAAGATTTCGAGAAAATGTACTCTCTTCTGGGGGGTAATAATTACTACGAAGGGGAAACGAATGTGAGTTAGTTTCGTGACTAATTTGAACACATAATTAAAATTTTTTTTTTCAGAGTTTTGACAATTTTTTTTATTATAATGAAGATTTTCAAGCTAATATGAATAATGATTGGTCGTACCTTGGAGATATGGGTGAGTTAAATTATTAAATTTATATTATTGGAATTATTAAAATATAGGAAATAAGAATTAACCAAGTTAATTCTTGTTCATTTTTAAAATTCAGAGCAAGTTATGCAAATCGGTGATGATGACTATGAAAATAATACATTGAAACTCTTTATAAAAATATCGAGGAATTATCTATTCTACAATCGTTGACAGCAGTTGAAAGCAAATTATTAGATTGATCTTATTATATTCCGCAGAATCTTTAAATTGATTTTAACTAATGTCACTATAGTTCAAAATTACCTTCAATAATCCCTAGTGTAAATAAACGATAAAAGTTGTTCAATCATATTTAACAACTTACAATTACATCCTACTGGTTTATTGGTTCATTTCCTAGTAGTTCCTTGGATTTTAAAATTTTTTTTCAATATCAAAGAAATTTTGTTTTTTTAGCAAAGATGTCAATTTGATGGAAATTTGGTTTCTCTTGAGTCTCTTTAGTGAAAAAAACTTTACAGTAAAAAGAATTCAATTCGGAAAATTGAATGATTTCATAAAGAATAAGCTGGGGTTTCAGATCATAAGTTCTTGGTAGAAATAATTTATATCTATTAACTTTGCAGGTAACAGTTATAAGTCAAGACCTGATACTATACCAGAATGGATAACTCACGTGGAGCATATGAGTAAGTAACTTAATTAAGGCTGTACATTGGTATTGTAGTTGATTTATAGCTTGAATAGAATTAGTGAGTCATG
Source organism: Halyzia sedecimguttata (assembly GCA_937662695.2). NCBI lineage: Eukaryota > Metazoa > Arthropoda > Insecta > Coleoptera > Coccinellidae > Halyzia > Halyzia sedecimguttata. Next base: position 62,838,954 of record OW569415.2, on the reverse strand, counting down.
TCATTAGAAATTATACATACTCCTACCTCATATGAAGCCCAATAATCAGGATATCTAAACGAGTAACGAGCGTCAGAAAGTGTCCTAATCGCTTCGTTAGTCACTTAGTGGATGATTTAATTATAGATATACATATTTTCAACATCTACATCGATTTGTGTCATATTTTCATGTTAAATTAATATTATCATTATTTTTTCTCACAAATTGACTGCCATGTAGTCGGAAAATACAGAACTGACCTCAATCATTTTAATAGATTACTTCTTACCGAAAAGGTCACCTGGCATATCGTTTTCGTTCACTACCTACAATAACAAACAAGAAATAAATATTAAGTAACTAGCTATAATAAATAAGTGTGTCAGGAAAATTAAACGTTTTCAATATTCATTATTGTCAATACAAAATAAACCGAATATCTCTATTTTCCAGTGTAAAGGGTGCAAATAAAACCATCATTCAGTAGATAACAAAAAATCTACATCAGCATCTCTGGTACTGTACCATATTTGTTATAAAAATAACCATCTTCTTCGAAAACTGACATTTGAGAATTTCCAGAATGAACTATTTTGTAGTGAATCAGTTAAAAAAATTGTATTAATCTGTAAAATTCTTAAAGATCACAAGTTACTTACGTTTTTTATCGTTTCTTGTTTTATATTATATAGAATAAATCCGATGTCGACCAAACTTCAACTCTTGCATATTATATGTGGATAGCTTTCGATCAAACCTAAATATATGAGTCCTAATTCTTAAAAATAAGTCCATAAATCATATCAATTGAATCTGCATCAAAAAATTCGTTCGACTTCTTGCCAAAAATATATTTCCGATAAAAATTTTGCTGTTTGAATGTAAACCAGTAGACCAGTACACTGTTATCGTTATAATATTTCGATATTTTGCCAATGTCTCCAACAAGTCTTTATTTCGGCATTTTCAAACTAATTACCGAGATTCAGTTCGGGTTTTTGGAAAAACAAAATTTAAGATGGCTATAACTTTGAAACCGCTTGGCAGATTTAGCCCTATATCGAACTTTACCTGCTCATTTGGACTCCAAGCCTATCATGCAAATTCCGACTCTCTAACTCATTGCGTTCGAGAGTAACCATGCTGACGGCCGTTTAGACAGAATTAAGTTTGACCTTAGATTATTCATCCGTGTGTCGAAACTAATCGTTTGAGGCCATTTTTGGCTAAAAATTTGAAAATTACAGACATATGGGCAGATGGGCACATAGGATGTTCAGAACAACAAGCGTGCCAAAAATGCAATTTTGTATGATGACTTTGGTATGTACCCTAGATCTCTTTGTGAAACCTGAAACATATTCTTGCCATGGTACGTTCGTGCGGGATTTACACTGAATCATTTTAAAGAGAAAATTGATAAGCCACTGCTTTTTCTGAAAGTAAAAACGATTTTTGAAATCTTATTTTGTTGTGAGTCAATCTGTTCTCCTGTTTTTTTTCAAGGTATCTATGGTTTTATCATAGAAAATAAAGGTCATTCATTTGCATCTCGTTATACACCTCATACGAGAAAGAACAATTTATGTGACCTCACAAAATAATTTATTTGAGAGAATACTTTTTTAATTTTTTTACTATGGTCATACCTACCACAAAACCATTTTTTTTTATCAAAACTTAAGCACACTGTAGTATAAAAACGCCTTTTGATATTTTTCACCAATCCAAGATAATATCAATAGTAAATCAAATTCATAGAAACGAATAAATCCTTTGCTTAGATACCATCATTGAATTAACTAGGTATATAGTTTCCAGAAAAACCCGTTAAGAAGAGAGAGATATGGGGCTGTTCGCATGAATTTTGAAATCGATATTCTACACCTCAATATCAATCCTATCTGTTGTTTTGGAAATATTGGGAAAATAAATATTTAAATAGTTCATTTCCGAAATTAATAAAACATTCGGACTATAGAGTTCATAACAAATGATATATATATATATATATATATAAATAATCCAAAAGATGGACGGGGGTTTTTTATGATAACTAAATTCATTTAAAAGATAATCATTGATTGAATGGAATGAGATGAATTTTAAATTTTTATTCATTCAAAACAAAATAAACTCTTTTAATATTATAATAATGTTACTAAATAAATATTGAAATTCTTAAACAAAATATTAATTTGTGAAAGAAAAAATATTCTTGAAAATATTATATTGTTTCTATATACATAAAATAAAATTGCTAAATTATCAATATTCTGCTAAAAAAGTGTCACGTGTCGTTTGACGTTTCTTTTGATAATTTACTTCGACAGTTCTTTGTCGAATTCATATCAATATGTAATATCAACTCATTTAGTGTTAGGTTATTTTCTTCTGCCCAGTTTATACTTTTTCAATAAAATTTGTATTTTTGCGCGCTTGTTCTGGGGAACAGCGTGTTATCATTTTGCCTACATGTAGGTGTAGGTATGTAATTTTCGAATTATTTTGCCGAAAATGGTCTCAAACGGTTAGGTTCTTCTCAATGATGAAAAATTTGAGGTAAAATTTGATTCAGTCCGACTGGCCGTTGCTAGGATAATTTTAGAACCGAAAGAGATAGCGAGATGGCGAAAGATAAGCGATATAGCGAGATAGCAATGTTAAGGGTAAGGCGTATCCAAATGCGACATTTAAGTTCATTTATAGTCATAAAATCGACCATAAGTTTTGGAGTTATACCCATTTGGGTTTTTTGTTATTTCCTCAATATATAAAAAAATACGAATCTGATTTAATTAAACATAGTAATTAGTTGTAGAATGCCGACGCGCTTAGTTTTGCGAAATTTCGGAGGATAGTAAAACTAGAAAATTAAAAAAAAACATTGAAAAATTTTCTACATCTCAGAGACTATCCCTCCGAAATCGTTGAAATTTTGCGAGAGCCTTCAAAACCTAATTTTACAGCCCAGTTCCTAATTTTAACACGATCGGATCTATATTGTTGGAGACCCGAGCAACCTTCGGCGAGTTTACTGAATGGGTGACCGTTGCCACGATAACTTTCGAACGGAAAGAGATAGTGACTTTTCAGGGTAGATTTTGCATCCAAATGGGATAGTTAGGTTCGTTGTGGGGCATAATCGGCCGAATAGTTTCGGAGTTATACACATTCTAAATATTTATTTTCGCGATAACTCAAAAGATGCAGATCCGACCGATCGCATTGAAACTTGGTAACTGGTTAGACAATATCGACTTAAAGACGTATGTGAGGATTGTGTCACTAGAAAATATCAAAAAAATTACTAAAAAACATGATGTATCTCACGATAACTTTGAAACGGAAAGAGAAAGTGACTTGAAATATGCAAGGTAGGTTGCCCATCTGATATCTGAACGCGACGTTCAAGTTTGTTAATAAGCATAATCGGCCAAACAATTTTGGATTTATATTCATCTGAAATTTTATTGTTATTTCCCAAATAATTCAAAAAATACGGATCTATTGCAATTCAAAAATGATAATTAGTTGTAGAATGAAAAAAAATCTGTATCTCAGAAACTATCTATCCGATACCACTGAAATTTTGCCAGAGCCTTCAAAACCTAACTTTACAGCCAAGTTCCACATTTGGACACGATTGAACATGCGCGCAAATGCAGAGTTCACGTCTGTTTTTAAAGAATTTTTTTATTAACTCCTCGTCTGACAGAAATTCAGCATCGAAGTTTTCTATTTCACCCTTTACGATGACGAAGGTTCGATTGCAATACGAACCGCGAATATGGGCTATTGGTCACTTGATAGCTCCAACCAAGTGCAAAAGTTCGGATTATAGATATCATTTTACAAAATTAGGCAGACTACAGAGATGTTCGGATTATTAGGGGCATGTATTATCCAATTTGTACAGTATTTGGATATCGTCGCCTTAATAAGAAAATTGCTTAACTCCATTTTCGTCATGGACTTTTTAGGCGAAAAATATCTAACTCCAATAATATTTGAGAAACTCGTCAAGTCCTTTTTTGCTACTCTGGATTTACAGAATAATGAGTAATTAATAGATGGTTGCGTAATCTATTATTTATTCAAAGATGTAGGTATCCAATATACTTATATTCATTTTTGCTCCTCCTGTCAAATTATCCAATACGGAGTTAGGCAGCTTTCTTATTAAGGCGACGATATTGGAAGTTGTCTTATTACTTGTCTCCAATGACTGTAATTGCTTTGTCAGAACGTGTGAATACTAAATCACTATCTGATATTGTATTTCATTTTGATTCTTTAAATATGTTGATGTTTCTTGATGATATTAGTCATACATTAGCCAGAAAATTTGTTGTATTCTTGAATGGTTGCATCAAATGCGTGATTCATTCAACGCATTTGTAATTAAGAAACTGAAGAAACTTTTGATAGAACATTTCATCAAAATAATTCATTTAACAATGACTAACCGATAAAGTTGAGCCCAATTCGGCCTGGGTATAATACAACATGAGCGTTTTCATAATCACAAAACATGGATGATATGATATGCAAATTAATCAAATAATGCACGATTCATCTATTAATTCAACGCATTTGTACTTAAGCAACTTTCGATAAAAAGATTTTTTCCACAATATCAAAGCATTGGAAAGAACAGTTGGAAGTACTAAAACGTTTAGGGTGCTGTTTTCCTTCATTATTTTCTATGTATAATGCCACACAAAAGTTTAGGAAGTTCAGAAATTTTGAGACTGTTTCAAAAGTTTCTATTTTTTTTTCACCAATTTTTTTAAATATGAGAAATCTAAATGTTTACTCACATATCTAACTCATTGTTTTGCATATTTCTTCATAAGTTTCACAGTTTCATGTGAAAATTTATTTTTAGTATTTGTAGTGCAAAATCAGTTCACGAAAAAATTGAAAAATATAATTCACTAAATAGTATGGCCCCTTCGAACATCAACCTCAGCCTGACAACGCTTTTGCATACTTTCGATCAGATTGTTGAAATTGCCTTGATCAATTTCTCTCCAGAGTTGCGGTAAAAACCGTCTAAGTTTTTGAAGTGTATGTGGTGATTGATGAGAAAGCAAAGCTCTTTACAGCTGATATCAACCATCTTCAATGGGATTGAGGTCTGGCATTCTGGCAACCGAGGTGGCAGGGCCAAATGTGGAAGACCATAGATTTCCACAGCTTCATCGACAATTTTCGCACGATGGGGTGACGCATTATCGTCCAAAAATAAGAAACTTGGCCTGATAGCATTATAAAGCAAAAGATTAATATTGTCTATGAATTGCTCTATGTAAATCTGCGCATTCATGGTAGCATCAAGCATCAACAATTCTGTAAGTCCATTGAAACCCCCAAATAGTAACTACCACCTCTGAACGGATGAACTTCCTGATTTGATCAGCGATTTCTGGGCGACAGAGGATAGGTCCATATCCGAACACACGACTATCCGAGAACCTTCCATATCTCGAATCATCTTTGAACAATTGATCCATTGATCGTTCTAATTCACGTGCTCATTGGCCCATTCCAATAGAAGTCGCATATTATTTTGAGTTAAGGTAAATGTCCCAATTATCGACACAATAGCGTGTTCCTCAAAGTGTCTAATACATTTCGACTTCAAAGAATAATTTTATATGAATGAAATATTCTGCTTCTACTTCTCTGAACCCCCTATTTTGATAAAAGTACAAACAACGAACATATTGAAAGGGGTAAATATTATAAAAAAAAATGAATGGTGTCTCAAAGCAGATGTACCCATTATCGACACCGGAAAAATATGAATTACCAATCATCGACATACATGTGCACCAAATATCGACACTTTGGGAAATCCAGATTTTGGCATCAATAATATTATGTTTGTATTTAAAGAAATATTGATATATTTAGTGAAAATAACAGTTTAAAAATGTTCACAAAAATTAAAAAAACATGAGATATATAAATTCTCTGCTTAATATGAATAATATTTGATGATCTTTGGTTAATCCTTAGAAATTAACGTTTTCACTTCAGATACTTCCTATAAGCCACGTTCATTCAACTTTTTAGGCTCGGTAATTCTACGCGTTTCTCCTCTGTCCTAACTCAATTTTCTTTCGTGTCATTTTCAAGGGCTCTCCCATTTGATTCACTATTTTTTGCATTTTGTATGCTTGCTTCACCAAGAGCTTGGGCTTCAAAAAGATAATCTGTAATCCCCCCATTCTTACCATTCATATCTTGATGTAGCCCACAAACATTTATATCAGTGTCGGAGTAATCACGGTCATAACAATCCAGTAGTAAATCTACACCCAAATTATCTTCCCTTACATCCAAGAGAGACGAATTCAGGGAAAAGTTAGCGATTTCTATTCTACTCGATTCAAAATTATTATTTGCGTCAGAAGTTGCTTCCGACGGGACACAGTATTTTTCATGTGTGCATTGCAGTATTAAAGACATTTTGTAATCATGAGATAACTGGAAACTAAATATGACCAATTATCCACACATAAATGTGCGTATGATCGACAGTCATGAAAAAATGGATGATTAAATCATATAAATGGACCACAATCGAATGTCGATCAGTACTGAGAGCAATTTTGAATATTCTATGAGCTGATTGTCAAAAGATAATAAAAATAGTTTAATGAGTTCTCCATATAATTGATTATTTTTACTTATGGTATGAGTCTCAGCCGTCGACAGAATATTGCACCTTTTATCGACATAGTGTTGAACGTAGTATCGACATCAAAATTTGTTGTACTTTTATCATGTAATTCGATGGAAAACAGTTTGTCGATAATTGGTACACTGAAAATTGTGGATCTTTTGGGTAGGATAACGAAACAATCGTATCCAGGAAAATGGAGTTAACGTTTCTGAAAGTTAATCACAAATCATCCTCAGCGACCCAAATATCGACATAGATGTCGATATCTGGGACACAATATGTTTCAGAAGTACCATTTATCGACACACAAATTTCTAATAAAATATGATACACATTAAATTTTTTTTAATAGAACTGAATACAGTTAATCGTCTCAAGTTAATTATTCTTCAAAACATTAAATTTCACCTGCATTCGTTGAATCTGGGGAGACATAAATGAAGAGTGTGGACTTATCAGAATAGCAAGAAAAACATTGCTCACTCGATGAAGAACGACATTCGGCCAATTAACAGCTGATTTTTCGCTGAGGATGCTTAAGAGAAATAAATGGTGTGAACAAATTCATTCAAGAAACTATAAATTAGATAATTGTTGAATTAAAATTTGTAAGGAAATTTTCTTCGTCTTGTTTTATGGAAAATAAACGGAAGTTGTCGATAATTGGGACATTTACCTTAGTCGAATCCTTCGCAAAAGTCGTCAAGAATGTAGATTTACTCTCGAGGTCTTCGACGAACTGTTTCAATCGAAACCAAAACACCAGCAGCGTTCGAAAGGTGCTGTTGCATGATTATAGTAAGTACTCAAAGGCTCTCTACGGGTAGACACAGTCAGAAACCGATCTCGCGCAGGAGTGGTAAATATTGGGCGTCCACTTCAAACTCTTTCGGCACGTTTCTAGTTTCTCGATTTCGATGGACTAGCCAGGAAACTAGGATTTCACTAACTTGAAGGAATTTTGCAACATCTCTCTGATTACGTCCTGCCTCGATCATACCAATAGCCCTATTGGCTTCATCCGCACTAAGCCACTAAGGACACAGTAACAAAGCCTACACAGAACACAACTGGTTCTCCTTACTCGCTCAAGTTCTTCAAGAGCTTATGAGGGGTCTCCTTGGGGAAGACCTAGGAGGATCAAGTATAATAATATACAGTATATACAGTTAAGGCATTATTGCAAAACAAATATTCAGATTTCGAATCTAAGTTGATTGTAAGAACGTGAAACAATTACTGATCCAAAATTCTCAGAAACACAAACGACAAGAACTTGCCTGAAATTGAAAAAATTATCAAACGAGGAGCAAAAAAATCAATCAGATATATTTATTTATTTATTAACCAAAAATATTACATGAAGTTTCAGGGTGAACTGGTCGCCGTACAATATTAGATGTAATAATCATACAGAAGTAAACTTAGATACTTGTAAATAGGCTGGCCAACCTAAAACTAACTTAATTCTAACGAATCAAAATTACACACTACTAGTCTATAACAATCAATGAAGCTCATAAACAAGACGTTTTTATATAATAAACGAGAATACCAACTAATATTTTTGGCGCTCTAGTTCCTCGGAACTGAGTGCTTATCAATTTGCCCAAATGTCTGTAATTTGCGAATTTTTCGATGAAAATGGTCTTAAACGATTTGGTCCGACTCACTGATCAAGAATCCGTGGTCGAAATTTATTCTGTCCGGCCGGTCCGGCCGTCCGGCCGTAGGCACAATAACTCTCGAACGGAATGAGCTAGACAGTTGAAATTTTCAGAGTAGGTTTGGGGGATAAATATCTCGGCTAAGTTCGTTACTGGGCAAAATCGGACAGATGGTTTCGGAGTAACAAAAAAAATTTTTTTTTTTTTTACAGAACAAATTCCAAATTAATTTTTTTTCAATAAGCAGTTTTACCATAAGAATCCATTCATATCATTTCTAACTCTAACAAACTAATACTTTCGGAGATATGATTTTTCAAAATTTCAATGATAGAATTATTCTGTGGCTATTCTATGAATTGTTAAAATGTCAACTTTGACGTTGTCTCATTGTCATTCATTCCAGTAATGATATCAATATGAGAATTATAATAATGATACTTATCATACTTATTGTTGGTTGATATTTTCATGCCGATGGACAATCCATATGATGATGGGAATGGTAATGGTAAGTTAATAATATTGAGTTCAGAATATCTCCACTAAAAACAAAACTGGAATATTGGTGTATTGGAGTAGATTTGAGGAAAGATATATATTATCGTTCATCATAGAATTGAGGAATGATAAATCTCGGATGAGTTCGTTGTTGGGTAGAATTCGTCTATTGGTTTTGGATTGATAATTTTTGGCACTCTTTTTGAACTTAAATTCTTCTATGATGTTTGAAAACAATTTCTGCTAAGATGAAGTTCTAAATTTCAATAATGAATCGTACTTCTATGTTTTCACAGAATGCTATAATTATTCTATCTAAGCTTTATTATATGATCTGTGTTCATACTCGTACATGTCATCCTGTTCTATAAGAGAGAGTCAAATTCATTTAAGCTATTTTAATTTGATTTCTTCCATGGTGCAGTTCTCATTCTCAGATTGCTCATTTAATCTTGACAAATAAACTATTATTTGAATTGAATTTCCTTTATGATGCAGTTCTATCATAAGAATACATTGATTTAATTCTCAACTCTGAGCAACCAATACTTTCGGAGATATAATTTGTCTGTTTGAACTAGAGCGCCAGAAAGCTCCTGTCCACAGGGCTCGAACCCATTTTTCTATTATGAAACTTTTCAATTTCTTCTTTATTTTTGCTCTATCTGCCCTCAATAGTTTTTGACTATCTGTTAACGTGTGGAACACTTTTATAGCAACATAATAACTACTTTTTGTACGAGAGTAAACAATTGATTTCTCATAAATAAACAAGAATCGGCAACTTTTGAAACGGTCACAACATTTCTGAACTTCCTCAACTTTTGTGGGGCAGTATATGTAGGTCTGGGAATAATGGTCTCAAAATAAGTGTACCTGCTGACTGAGATGCAAAATGTCAGTTTAATATGTAAAGCTGGAATGGTGGCTCATTGCCCATGGGAAATACTGAAATTCCCATGACAATAAATCGTTCTCATGCACCCAATAGCTTGTGGTTTTCAACAATAATAAATAATATCGGAAATCGCTGATAACTAGGCCTGTTGTTAGTTTGCCGTTTTTTCCCTATTCAATTGCTGGAACTTTTTCGAACGCAAAAGTCAGGCGGTTAGGTATTGAAAGGTTATTTTATCTATCAGAAAGACAATCGTTTCGAATAAGAACTTCTTGCGGTTTTGGTTTGAACAGCTTTATCTCTCCTGTATCTAATTTAGGTTCGGGCATCCGGTGAGGTACTCCTAAGATGCCCTCGGTTAAGCTTTATTTCGTAATTGTTGCATAATTAATAATCGGAACAATTGACAGGAATAGATATCTACCTACAAGAATTTCGGGGGAATGCGTCTGTTGGTGCTTATTTGCACGCGTGTTCTAGGGAATAGCATGCTATCATTTTACGCAAATGCGTGTGATTGTTCATGTATACACCAAATACGCATTGAGAGTAGTTTTGAGAGAAACAAATTTCAGAAGTATGAACACCAAATTTATTAGTTTGACAAATCTGAAAAACAAACGAACCTGTTTTAATGTCACTTATTCACATGTTAATCGTACTTCCTAAAAAAATTAAGCTGCGATAGAAATAAATTTCTCCATTTCAGTATCGGAATGAGTTCATACCAGCCCTAAAAACAGTGCTGTAATGAACTCATTCCCGCATTGTTTCTAGTTATATTTTTGTTTTTGTGGTAGTCAGCACTGACATTCGATCCTACCAAATTTCAATAGACGTCAGTTGTCAATATAATATAATCTGGATATAGTGAAATAATTTTTGATAGGAACAAACAAAATTGATAAAACTTTCGTATCAGATTAACATAGTCAAAATAGTCTGACTATAATAAGTTCCAAATTAACCAGACAGTTATTGAGGTATTCAATAAAAACATTGTAAAGGATCTGACAAAAAATGTAAACACCCGATATCGTAAAGAATGGTAATATTGAACAGCTGAATTCATCAGGAATTACCTCAGCTTTTGTTGAAACAACATTATCGATTAATTACTTTATCTGCTATTGAAAACAATCTGTCAATCAGACAACATCAAGAAACAACATACAATAGTCGAAATCTATAATGTTTTACCAAAATATTACTTGTTGGTTTTGGAATAGTGCTGGAAAAGAATTTTTTTGACTATCCACCGGGGGGGAATGATACCCCCCCCCCCCCAATGTTGAACGGAGTTGGCAAATTTTCAACACAGTTGGTTAAATTTCAAAGGAGTTGGACAAATTCTCGAAAGAGTTGGAAAAAATTTCGAAGCAGTTGGAAAAATTTCAACGGAGGTGGAAAATTTTCAACAAAGTTGGATAAATTCCGAAGGAGTTGGCAAAAATTCCGAGGAAGTTGGATAAATTTCGAAGGAGTTGCCAAAAATTTTGAAGCAGTTGGCAAAATTTCGAAGGAGTTGGACGAAATTTCGAAGGAGTTGAAAAAAATTTCGAAGCAGTTGAAAAAATTTCAATGGAGTTGGAATATTTCCGAAAAAATTATTATAAAATGTGAAGGAATTTGACCGCCTGACCGGATAAATTTAAAGCAGACATATAATAGGAACGGGATAACATGGAATAACACCATGTACCCTTGTACACATTCCTGTTGCCGTAAATTCAATATTCAATAGTTTTCGGCACAATGTGTGTAGCCGGCAAGGATGTCATAAAACAAACCATCTGGTACCAATTTGAGCTATTTCTTAAAGTCAAGCGGCATTTTAAAAACCTTTTTTTTATTTAACTTAGCAACGTAAATATGTGAGTACACAGATTGCTCCTTCTTTTAATAATAGAAATAGATAGGTTTCAAAACAAGTTTTGATGTTCCGGGTTTAGTAAATTGTCAGGAATAACCATTACCAGGGACGGGCCCCTTAAGGAGAGGGGGGGTTGTTGTCTCCCAATGTTGAACGGAGTTGAATTAAAAAAAAAAGTTGGAAAATTTTTAGAGCAGTTGGACAACCCCCCCCCCCTTCCTTCATGGACAGTTGAAAAATTTCGAATGCTTTCCCCCCCCCAAAATTTGGCTTCGGCCCGTCCCTTTTTGCGGACGAAAAAGTTATTTTGCCGCCGAGAAGCATTTTCTGTAGAAATCATTACCGACATTTGCCTTGGTACTTGCCGGAAAAAACGATTAATGATTGACATAAATATCACTTCTAAATATATTATTGAAATTTTTTTGATCGATATGAATGAAAAGCCAGAATATTGTCTGAATACGGGACAGAAGGTGTTTATAAATGTCTTATCTATAGTTCGAAATGGAACGAAATTCAAAATGGAACCTCTTGTTTCAAATCTTTAGGTCTTCAACTCAAAGCTAGATGCCAGGTCATGATGTTAATGCTATATTTTTCCGCTAATCCTTTGAGAAATCAATTCGTAACAATTATGACTATTATCTTCAGATCTTTTCAACGACAACGTCATGAACGAAAAACCAACATATGTCGACAGCACGGATACAACGACGATCCAAAGAAGTTGGCAGGGAAAGCCCATGGAAGACTGGACAAATGACGAAGTGTTGGATTTCATTACGTCCGAGCTACTCCTGGAATGTTACGAGAACTGTCCAGAAAGATCACAGAGGTTTAGATGCATATCTGGGTATATTTTTCAGCAGCTCACGGAAGAACACTGTAAGGAGCTATCTGGGTCCAAAGACGTTGGAGAACTAATTTATAGGGCGAAAAATATGTATCATACTCAACAAATAGGTGGGTGTACAGTAGAGTTTAGGATTAGCGGAATTTGATCTGATGGGTGACTGAAATTTGTACTAGGAATTAATTGGAATCTCTAATCAAAAAACTACTTCGAAAATATTCAAGGACACATTTACCCTGATCGGATTTTGCAAGTGGCCTCTAACCTGATCGGTATATTGGGTACACCCCTAAAGCCAATTTTACTTCCATTTAGCTCTTGATCTAGAACTATCTATATTCATTGTGGAGAAAAGGAAAAACGGAATGAATAAATTAAGCAAGGAAGTGAAAGACCATATCTGATTTTTCTTCAGAGTTCAGTTCTTATAAATATTCCAACCGTAGAATGAAGCTAGAGATTCATTCTGCGGTTTTAATATTTATGAGTACCTACTGAACTTATTTGATGGAAATTCTATGAGCTAATATAATATTTCTACCGATTTCGCACATCAAGTACCTAAAACAATAAAACTTCGAAAAACTTAAACTAACACGAGGCAGAATGAATAATTTTTTTTTTTTTTGGCAGAGGATCCTAGGAGGTCTAATTTACAAGAGGGGTCGTCTTTTTTACCACAGGAGTCATCTGTTTACCAGATGAAACTTTTTTCTTCAGTCTCATATATAGACGAATACATCCTGAAAGTATTGTCTATCAAAATAGGTTTTTGCGCGTATGTTCTGGGGAACATCGCGTTATCATTTTGTCCAAATGTCTGTAACTTTCGAATTTTTTGACGAAAATGGTCTCAAACGATTTGGTTCGACTCCCCAATGAAGAATTCGAGGTCAAATTTGATTCTGTCCGGCCAGCCGTCCGGCCATTGCCACGATAACTTGAGAACGGAAAGAGCTAGCGACTTGAAATTATCAGGTTAGGTGGCGCATCCCAATACAACGGACAAGTTTGTTAATGGGCTTAATCGGCCCAATGGTTTCCGAGTATTAATTTTGTTTTCAACCAATATAAATCCGATCGATTTGAAACTTGCTGAGTAGTTGTAGAATATGAACCTAAGCACGTTTGTAAAATTTTGTGCGAATCGTATGACTAGAAAATTATTAAAAAATTATCAAGAAATATTTTTGTTGTCACGATAACTTGAGAACGGAAAGAGATAGCGGATTGAAGTTTACAGGTTAGGATGTGCATCTGAACACGACATTTGAGTTTGTTTATAAGCAAAATCGGCCAAACGGTTTCAGAGTTATAGCCATCTGAAATTTGGTTGTTTTTTTCTCCTCATTAACTCGATAAATACTAAACCGATTGAATTGAAACATGGTTATTAGTTGTAGAATGCCAACGCGAAAATTCTTGCACAATTTCGTGAGGATAGTATATGTAGAAAATTTTTAAGAAATCATTGAAAATTAAAAAAAAACATTCTATATATCAGTAACTATTCTTCTGAAATTACTGAAATTTTGCAAGAGCCTTCAGAACCCAACTCTACTGCCAAGTTTTAAGTTTTAACACGATCGGTTAAATATTGTTGGAGATCCGAGCAGCCTTGTGTGAGTTCAGTAGATGGGTGACCGTTGGCTCGATAACTTTCGAACAAAAGGAGATAGGGACTTGCAATTTTCAGGGTAGGTTGCGGATCCGAATGGGAGAGTTAAGTTCGTTTTTGGGCATAATCGGTTTAACGGTTATACCCGTCTGGAATATTATTTCCTCGATAACTCAAAAAATAAAGATTCCATCGAATTGAAGCTAGGTAACTATTAATAGAAAATCAACATAAAGAGGTGTTTAAATGTTTTTGAGAACCCTTCCCCTAGAAAATTTGAGAAAAATGACGAAAAAAAAAATTTGTAAGAACCGTACCACGAGAAAATTTCGAAAAAATTACGAAAATAAAATTGGTTCAAGCACTGACGTGAAGTCAGGAGCTTTTGCGCTTATGTTCTATTGTCCATTCTCCTGTATTGGACACCCTTAATCGTATTTACCACGATAAAAAATAATTATTTATCACTGACAGATAACTTCGACAGATATTTTCATATCTTGGTCAAAATGATGTATTAGTGGTAAATATTTTTGTTTACTCCATCCTCTTTTATACAGGGTGAGTCCTTAAGTTGTACACTAATTTTAACCATAGATTCTCTACATCAAATGAAATACTTTTTTCATTTACCATTTTTCCAAATTCGGATCAGGTAAAAGGATACAGGCTGTTGAAATTTTGAAGAATTATTCATTCATTTTATTTTGTTTCTTTGACATCCCTTTTCAGGATAAAATGAATGTTGGTGTGAAGTTTTCTATAACTAGGATACATATTTTCCAAATATTAGATTTTACCCACTTCTACTGGTTTTCTAGTTATAGACTCGTGGATTCATACGAAATTAGCATAAAGAAAGCAGATGAAGTCTTTTTCGAGTCATTTGAAGATTATTCATTTTAGAGCATTAAATTATTCTTCATCATTTCTCCTCAAACTCGCCGTTTTCGAGATTCAGAAATTTCACTACTTTTATGGATCCGCCCTACAGCGTTGAAATCCCGCATCAAGCAATAAACCACGTTACCGAACCTTTTTCTCGGCCACCATTAATGTTATAGATAATTCATATGCAGGAGTGTATTTGCACTTTGTGAAATCTTCAAACGCTAATAAGTTTTTACCTCAGCTGAATTTGGAAAAATGTTTAATGAAAAAGGTGTCATTTTGATGAGAGGAATTTATGGTTAAATTTAATGTACAACTTTAAGACTCACCCAGTATAGGGGACCCTCAATAGGTATATTAGAAAAAATTATAAATTAAATTTACTTTTAATTTTTGAATAGCCATGAACATATTTTGACAGGCAGTAGATACATTCGGGATGTATCCGTCTATACTATATTGGCTCAGTGGTAGAGTAATTGACTTGGGAGCGGAAGCCCCAAGTTCAATTCCGAGGCTAGGAAAGAAATTTTCTAGTCACGGTAATCGCCACCATTCGCTGTTGGGTCAAAAATTAACAGTGCTGTGCCTAAGGTGGCGTAAGGACACAGTAACAAAGCCTACACAGAACACAACTGGTTCTCCTAACTCAGGGCAAGCTCTTAGAGCTTATGAGGGGTCTCCTTGTGGAAGACCCAGGAGGATCAGTATAATAATAATAATAATAATAATACTGGGTGGGCCACGGTCGATGGTACTCTGGACTTTTAAGGAGAACGAGACGTACAATTATTTTGAAAATTTGGGTCCTTGGCTAGGATCCACTGCTCCTTCGATCTAGAATTAGAATATTTTCAGCGCTGCGGTGTTGCCGCTTATATCAAAAAGAATTAATAACTTTGATATTTCAAATGGAACACCCTATATATTATTACAAAAAAGAAGTGAATCAATTAATTTCTCTAAAACCGCTAGAGATAGTGATGATGGAGTTGATACTGAATTAATCAGGAGGCTACGGCGGATCGAAAAAAGCAATAATATATAGGGTGTTTGGATTGAAATATCAATATAAGTTGTTAGTACTGTTTGATTTAAGTGGCAACACCGCAGCAAGAAGTTTCTAGTCAAGAAACCAAAGTTTCAATAAAATCGCACGTCCCGTTCTCCGTAAAATTCCAGGGTACCATCGACCGTGGTCCACCCTGTATATGATATGGAATAAGAAGGGAA
The DNA here is from genome assembly GCA_937662695.2 of Halyzia sedecimguttata. Taxonomy (NCBI): domain Eukaryota; kingdom Metazoa; phylum Arthropoda; class Insecta; order Coleoptera; family Coccinellidae; genus Halyzia; species Halyzia sedecimguttata. The sequence continues at coordinate 62,822,738 of OW569415.2, read as the reverse complement.
TTAATAAATCTGATTTTTTCAAACCAAATTTGAACACGAACGAAACACTTCCTGGATATAGTTAATAAGCACCTATTATTTTTCTAGAAAAAAGCTCCATACGCTGATTTTTTCTTGTTCTCATATTTCCTATTATTCACGAACTATAGATCGTATTGAGAACTCACTTCAACATTCGTCAATGCTATAATATGAGGTGTTGGACCTATTATTTTTAAATCTTTTTGCGTTCTTTCCAGGTAATAGATTTGAGAACTGCACTAACCATTGGAATCATGATAATAATTGCATCATATCTTACCCAATGAAAATAGGTATGTACTAATTGACGTTTTTTTTTGCGCACTTGTTGATTATTCAAAATAGCTAATTGTACAATTTTCTGTGTACGAGTAGGTAAATATTTATTTCATTCAGATGTTAAGGTCATAATATGTTATGAAATTGAATGTACCCCATACGTTGATTGACATTGATAAATTCATTCATGAATATGAAAATAAGGGTAATTGTTAGTGCTGATCGATGAACTTCTAGATGTAGGATGTAAATATAAAAACAATAAGTATTCTTCTCTAGAACCAATCCATTTAAAGTCATGGATCATAGAGTGAGAAAAACGCAAATGGAATAAATTCATTATCTTGGTTACTGTACATATTTATGGAAAATCCCGAAACACGTCAAATTAAAATTTTAAATTGTCATTCTTCTTCGTAAAAATGTGAACCCTACTTTCAACCCCCTTCGAAAGGCAGGTACAATCCTCAGTTTTTCAAATAGGAAGTATGGGTTTGTGATACATCGTTTGAAAGTTCTCGTCATTCTCTATTCAGAAATATTATCACTTTCATGTTTATTGCAAAAATCAAATTGGAAAAAAATAAAATTAAGTGATTGAATACTACAATGTAATACAAAATGTAGCAAAAAAATTATGAATGTTAATTAAGTAGATGTTCAAAGTGTTCACCGCGAACGCCTTGGCAACATCATTACCTTAAATAAAAATTTCTTCCAACATTAATCAACATATCATGAGTGATCGACCTAATCGGGAGCGTTATTCGATCTTTTAGGTCATTCAAATCAAGGGGTTTAGTTTTGTACACAATGCTCTTCCCATATCCCCATGAAAATAATTCTAACGGGTTAAGATCAGGGGATAGCGCTGGTATTCGATCTTTCCTCGCCTTCCTATTCACCGATTTGGGAATATTGAGTCGAGGTACTGCCAGACATTGTATTGGTAATGTGGTGGTGCTCCATCCTGTTGGAACCATTTCATATTCCGTGGAACTGGAGGATTTGCTTGATCAGGATATAAATTTGCCAAAGTTGGAATGTATATCATTTTGAAGCAGTTCTAAATAACATTAACCTTTTGAGGGAATTGCGTGTCTTCCTCTCTCATCCAGTGAGTTGAGAGAAAAAGTGCTCTTGTCAGAAAACAAAACGTCTACTAATTGGATAATATTGTAATCCAACATGTCCATCATTTGTTTACAAAAATAAGTTCCCCTATCTTCTTCCAAGAGCTTCTGGGTAGGTATCATTTTATTGGCATGCATTTTATTTCGTTTTAATATTTTTAGAATCGATGAATGACTGACGATGAATGTTGTGGGGGCATCTGTACTCGATGTATGTGGATTTCCTTCAAAGTCAAGCATCACATCTAATTTCGAATCCTCACACAGTGTATTAGCAGCTCCTTTTTTAATTTGCCTTACATGCCCAAACATGCGAAACTGCTTCTCTATTTCACTTACTGTCCCTTGGGTTATAGGTGGCAAATTAGGAAATTCATCATGAAACCAGTGACTTTTTGTGTTCGGGTGTTATCTCCGTAACCAATAATTTGTAAAATTTTTATTTAGTGCATTTCCGTTAATCGAATCATTATTCAAAATTGAAGTTAATGAAATTCAAACACAAATTAGACTATTTATAAACTACAACTTATCAGCACAAAACAATCTGCTAAGGCGTTCTGAAGAAACTAACATTCCCACGAAAGTGTTTTACGTAATTTTCATGGTCCATCTGGAAAACACAATGTTATGATTTTTTTTCATATGTGCCTAAAGTAACCAAGATAATGAATTTATCCATTTGGCTTTTCCACACTGTAAATCAGTCAGATTAGTTAGTTAGCAAGATTATTAAGTTAAACGTACTGAAAATACTTGTGGCATCAATTTAAGAAATGGTGACTTTGATAGAATAGAATATATAGTACCTAAACCTCATGCTAAAATTTCTCACCGCTATACCGTATCATCAGTAGTTTGCAAGTTAAACTAGAAAGAAATGATAGTCTAAATTAAAAATTCAATGATTGAATTCCAATTAACATGGAGACATGAAAGTTCAAATACAGTGTAATTCGCGATGCACATGATTTTTTATTCTCTGAGATTTTTCGCTATTACGATCGAAAATATATTTCTTTGATTTTTCGTAGAAGCGGATGTTATTCAAGCACGAAGACCAGGAAGGCCGAGGTCAGTGAATACGATTAGACGAAAAACACGTAAGTTGGAAACTATTCTCATTCCGTCACAAAACTAGTTTTTTCCTGCATGTTCTTGGGAACATGTCTGCAATTTTCGAATTATTTGCCGAAAATTGACTCAAACGATTAGGTTCGACTAACTGGTGAAGAATTCGAGTTCAAATTCGATTCTGTCTGGCCAGCCGGAAGGAGATAGCGACTTGAAATTTTCAGGGTAGGTTGCGCATCAGAATGAGACGGTTAAGTTCGTTAACGGCCAGTCAATTGACAGATTCAATCTGTCAATTGACATGGAACTTTTATACCTACTTTTACTGATAGGAACCAAAATTGGAAGAATACATCTGTTAATTAAAACTGTCAATTGACAGATTGAATCTGGCACTGATTGGGTACTACATTATTTCCTGGAATTTCACGAGTACGATATTTAGGTTACTACGGATCTCTCGTTTTATCTCTGCAAGGATTTTAATATGCATTTTAAATATTTATCCGCTGAATCCGCATGAACTTAACCTTGATGCGGCCTATCGTTGGGTCTGTTTGCATACAAATATTTTACTAGCATTTTTTCGCCCTGATTTTGAACTATGTTGACACGGTTCCAGAAAGTCTAGTATGCACATTTAGGATATTACTTTCTGATGAAAATCCTTCACTCACAATTTTAGATAAGAATTTATGTGTAAATTAGTAACCTTTTGTGTCGCAATAAACAATTCAGAATAATTAACTGATAGATTCTGATGAACATAATCAAACTTAATAGAGAAGGATAAAAAAGGGGGAAAGCTCTGTGGAGAAGGGCTTTGGCACTCCTGTCAAACTACTAGCGACTATTCATTCAAACTTTGATAAATCATATCTCCGGAAGTATTGGTTTCTCATGGTGGGTTTCATGAAGCTGGGTTAGCTTAATTGTGAATTTAATTCGGTGTTTGTCTCAAAAATGAAGTTGAAATTGATATAAAATACCACTGATTTGGCAATTAAGAGCTGTCAATATGCCACCGGACGGGTTGGAAATTATATCAGGGGATTCTAATTTTAGAACTGCAACATAAAAAATTGAATTCAACATATATCAGCAAAATTATTATTAGAGCATTCTATGAAATCATAAAATTACGATTAGTTATTGAAATTTTGTCAAGTTGACTTTATGACAATTCATACATAGAATATACATAGAATAATTATATCAATCTGTGAAATACGATTTACATTGAAATTTTGAAGAATCATATCTCCGAAAGTATTAGTTTGTTAGAATTGAGAATGATATGAATGAATTATTATGATAAAACTTTATCTTGAAAAAAATTAATTTGGAAATTGTAATGTAAATTTTTTTTTCCGTAACCCAATAAGGCTCAATGATGCCCGATAACGAACTTAACCGAGATATTTATCTCCCAAACCTACTCTGAAAATTTCAACTGTCTAGCCCATTCCGTTCGAAAGTTATCGTGTTAGCGGACGGCCGGACACCGGACAGAATCGATTTTGACCACGGATTATTGATAAGTGAGTCGAGCCAATACGACTATTTTCAGCCAAAAATTCTAAAAAACATAGATTTGGGCAAATTGATAAGCTCTCTGTTCCGAGGAACAAGAGCGCCAAAAATTAGATACCACGGTATATTCGGAATAGATAACTTTTGTCCTCGGATTTAAGAAAGTTTTCGAATTTAAATTTATGTGAGTAGTACAACATCTACCTCAATATTAACGAAATAACCACTAAGAGACTAAGCCATAGGGATAGTACGTCAACTGAGTAATGTTTATGAACATCGAACAGACGACATGATAGTACAGCGAGTTTGTGTCATTTTAGAACTCAATTTTTCATAAATTTCCTTGTCATTACCGTGGCATGGGTAAAATAACTTTTTTTTTATTATATAATCTATCGTAGATAATAAATTTATTTACCTTTTCTTGACCTAACTTCACATTAGTTGGATATTATCCAATTCATAATCAAAAATAGGGGTCCTGTGGCAGGAGCTTTGGCGCTCTGGTACAATTTCTGATAAACCATATCTCCGGAAGTATTGGTTTCTCAGAGTTGGGGATGATATCAATGGATTCTTATGGTAGAACTGCATCATAAAATAAATGAAATTCAAATAATACTTAATTTATCAAGATTAAATGAGCAATCTGCAATGATTCAACCTCGTGGAATGGGTTGTTGCAACTTACACTCGGTGCATAGTTTTCACAACTCGAAATACCTAAGGAAAGTATCATCGAAATGTCTAAAGCTGGAGACAATCTTAGCAGATTGTCCATTTATTCCTGATATTTGAGCAGGTAGAGTCTGACAAACAAATCATTTCAATAGTTCAAAATATATTAATAAAATACAATCCTCTTTTCATAATTTAATAGTTCATACGACTAACACATTCATTCTGTTGTATTATGAACCTTAACTCCAAGTTAAAGGTAATATTAACCTCATTGGTCAACGAACACCAATTTCTTTTGATGATTCCATTATGTTCTTCTTTCCTATTGCCTTCATAAATTATATCATTAAAATTCTAATTCTTCTGAAACATCATCCCCAATATTTATACATAAATTATTCAATATGCAACCAGTCAATATTATTTTCGGTTTCAAAACAGTCTTGTATATATTCACAAATTCAAGAATCGGATACATGTTTTCCAACAGAAAATATTTTCCAACTATGAATTGACATGCTCTAATAGCTAGATAAGATGACATTTATGAACAGTGAACACAGACAGATAGAATTCGCATTCTGTGAATACATATATAGAACTACGATGTATTATTGAAATTTTGAGAAATCATATCTCCAAAAGTATTAATTTCTTAGAGTTGAAAATGATATCAATGGATTCTTATGATAAAACTGCATTAAAAAAAAATTGAATTCAAAAGTTGTAATGTAAAAAAAAAAATTTTTCTTTACTCCGAAGCCATCACGCTGATTTTGCCCAATAACGCACTTAACCGGGATCGTTGATTGAACTAATACTTCAATCAACGCCGGGATATTTATCCCTCAAAACTACTCTTGTGTCTAGCTCATTTCGTTCGAGACTTATCGTGTCTACGGCTGGACCGGCCAGACATAATCGATTCTGACCACGGATTCTTGATCAGTTAGTCGAACCAAATCGTTTAAGACGTTTTTCATCCAAAAATTCGAAAATTACAGACATTTGGGCAAATTGATAAGCACCCTGTTCCGAGGAACAAGAGCGCCTAAAATGGCAGTTGCTATTGAAACTTTAAAGCACTGGCGTGAGGTCTGGAACTTTTGCGCGCATGTTCCATTATCTATTCGCGCCTCATACGAATTCGATCAAGCCGAAATCCGGTACTCGATTGTAAAATGGTGACTGGAAGGTATGTTCGAAATTTCAGCTACAGTTTCTGAAATATAAAATTTTTGAGGAAAAAAAATTGTTTGTAGTGATATTCACGAAATTTCAGGAAAGTTAGCGCGTCGGAATTCTTCAAGTTTAAATTGGATCGGATATGTATATTTTGAGTTATTGAGGAAATAACAACCAAATTTAAGACGGGTATAACTCCGAAATCGTTCGACCGATTATGGCTATTAACGAACTCAACCGTTGTATTCGCATGCGCCAACTACCCTGAAAATTTCAATACATCTCTTTCCGTTCGAAAGTTATCGTGATATTGGCCGGCCAGAAGTCTAGCTAGAATCAAATTGGATCTCGAAGTTTGGGACCATTTTCGGCAAAAAATTTGAATTACAGATATTTGGACTGAATGATGGCAATCTGTTCCTCTGTACATTCGCGCAATAAAAGGTTAAATTTCATTTATAATAATACATTTTATTTTGAACCCTATATGCGAAAATTGTATGACATTAATTGTCGTAGAAAAAATAGTGCAATGGCCATTAAAACCCTTGTATCTGATTTACGAAACTCGCCTCCGGCTTATACTCGTGTTTTAATGGCTATGCCTATCATTACATGATTGTTGCATTATCAGTTCGAAAATATCGATGAACATATTCGGGAGAACAGCCGGTTAATCAATACAAACTTTCAAAAGATTCACCTCAATTATGAATGGGACATCGAAACTCGAAGCGCATTTTTATTGGCGCTCTTGATCCTCGGAACAGAGTGCTTATCAATTTGCCCAAATGTCTATAATTTTCGAATTTTTGTCTTACTATGGTCTCAAACGATTTGGTTCGACTCATTGATCAAGAATCCGTGGTCGAAATCGATTCTATCCGGCCGTCCGTTAACATGATAACTGTCGAACGGAAGTAGTTAGAGGATTGAAATTTTCAGGATAGGTTTGGAGCATAAATATCTCGGACGAGTTCGTTAACGGACGAAATCCATCAAGCGGTTTCGGAGTTATGGCCGTTTGTAGTAAAAACATTTTTTATGAATATTTCCGAAAGCGATCACTCGATCTATCGGAAATTTAGCATGAAATTGTAGAATCATGACCTTTAGACGCATGTTAAATAGTGTTGTATTGATCGGGTTACCGTAAAGTGTCAAAAAAAAATCGAAAATTTTTAAATTTTGTTTCTACAATAACTCTCGAACGGAATGAGCTAGGCAGTTGAAATTTTCAAGGTAGGTTAGGGAGATTAATATCTCGGTTGAGTTTGCTATTGGGCAAAATAGTCCGGATGGTTTTGGAGTATCGAAAGAAAAAAATTTTTTAAGTTACAAATTTCAAAATAAATTTTTTAAGATGCAGTTTCACCATAAAAATCCATTGATATCATTTTCAACTCCAACAAGCTAAGACTTTCGGAGATATGATTTTTCGAAAATTCAATAATGAATCGTACTTCTATGTTTTCACAGAATGCTGTATTTATTCTATCTATGATTCATTACATGATCTGTGTTCATACTCGTACATGTCATCCTGTTCTATAAAAGAGAGTCAAATTCATTTCAGCTATTTCAATTTGATTTCTTCCATGGTGCACTTCTCATTCTCAGATTGCTCATTTAATCTTGATAAATAAACTATTATTTGAATTGAATTTCCTTTATGATGCAGTTCTATCATAAGAATACATTGATATTATTCTCAACTCTGAGAAACCAATGCTTTCGGAGATACAGGGTGAGTCTTTGACCACTGCATTAATTTTAACCAAAGATTCCTCTCATCAAATGAAACACTTTTTTCATTTACCATTTTTCCAGATTCGGCTCAGGTAAAAAGTTTCAAGCGTTTAAAGATTTCACAATGTGCTAATACACTCCCGCATATAAATTATCTATGACATTGTTGGCGGACGAGAATGAGGCATGGTAACGTGGTTTACAGCTTGATTCTGGATTCCAACGCTCAGGGACGGATCCATAAAAGTAGTGAAATTTCTGGAGTTTTCCATTTTAAAGCATTCAAGGAAGAATATCTCGAAAACGGTGCGTTTAAGGAGAAATGATGAAGAATAATATAATGTTCTAAAACGATGGAATATTCTTGAAATGACTCAAGAAAAACTTTATATGCTTTCTTTATGCTAATTTCGTTTAGTTTTATGAATCCACGAGACCATAACTAGAAAACCAGTAGAAGTAGAAAATAACTAATATGTGGAAAATATGTATCATAGTTATAGGAAACTTTACGCCAACATTCATTTTATTCGAAAAAAGGATGTCAAAGCTACAAAATAAAAACTGATTTTTTTTCAAAATTTCAACAGCCTGTATCTTTTTACCTGAGCTGAATTTGGAAAAATGTTAAATGAAAAAAGTGTTTCATTTGATGGGAGGAATCTTTGGTTAAAATTAATGCAGTGGTCAAAGACTCACCCTGTATAATATGTCTGTTTGAATAAGAGCGCCAGAAAGCTACTGTCCACAGGGCTTGAACCAATTTTTCAATATTCCAGAAACGAACTGTTTAATTGTAGTTAAATAATGCTTCTATTAAATACACATGATTTAAATATAGGTATTTATTTCAGTTCTATTATCAGATGTGCCAATGTTATCTTTTCATTCACCACATCGAAATCTTTTACTCAGTCTTCTTCAGACGGATTCACATTTGGTTTTACTTCCTGTATAGAAATAGATAACTAGCTCGTCAAGAATATTAGAATACTCTCTACGATGATACTGACAAGATTACGTAATAGGAATGGGTTGTGGACTTAAAGAACGTATAATTGAATCATCAGACTTTTCGATAAAACTAAGGTTTTATCAACTGAGTGCGTTCATATTAAGAATTCATACGGCTAAATAAGCTTTATTATGTAGTTCCATGTCTACTGAATACTGTTTGGTATGCATAAGGTTTCCATTGCGGATCTGGGCAACTTTTCTGGGGGTTGTGATATCTAAGGGGTCAGCCCCAATTTTGGGAAAATATAAAAATATATTTCATTATTTTTGCGCACATTTTCTGGGGAATAGCATGCTATCATTTTGCCCAAATGTCTGTAATTTTCGATTTTTTTCTGTCCGACCGGCCGTTGCCACGATAACTTTCGAACGGAAAGATATAGAGACTTGCAATTTTCAGGATAGGTGACGATTCCAAATGCGTCGGACAAGTTCGTTAATGGACATAAACGGCCAAACGGTTTCCGAATACTAATTTTGTTTTCAAACAATACAAATCCGATCGAATTGAAACTTGGTACCTATCAAGTTGTAGAATACCGTGAGGATCGCATCACTAAAAAATTTAAAAAAATATATTATGTTAGTATCTCACGATAACTTGAGGGCGGAAAGAGATAGCGACTTGCAATATTCAGGGTAGGTTGCACATCCGAATGCGCCATTAAAGTTTGTTAGTAGGCATAATCGGCCAAACGGTTTTGGAGTTATACCTATCTAAAATTCTGTTGTTTTTTCCTCAATAACTCAAAAAGTGCAAATCCGATCCAATTCAAACATGGTAATTAGTTCTTGCAAAATTTCGCGAGGATCGTTTTATCACTGTTACCAGAAATTGAAAAAAAACATTGAAAAAAATTGTGTATCTCAGAATATCGCTGAAATTTTGCGAGTGCCTTCAAAACCTAACTTTAAGCCAAGTTCGAAATTTGAACTCGGTCGGATCTATATTGTTATAGATCCGTGCAGGTTTGGGGAGTTCAGTAGCTGGAAGGGTGACCGTTGCTACAATAACTTTCGAACGGAAAGAGATAGCGACTTGAAATTTTCTAGGTAGGTTGCGCATTCGAATGGGACTGTTAAGTTAATGAGCATAATCGGTCAAACGGTTTCTGAGTTATAACCTTCTTAAATTTTGTTGTTATTTCCTCAATAACGCAAAATATACAAATCCGATAAAACTACAACTTGCGATTTACTTGTAGAATGCGGATACGCTAAGTTTACGAAATTTTGTGAATATCGTATCACTAGAAAAAAAATGTTTTCTTCGGCTCGATCGACTTTGTATGAGGCGTGAATAGACAATGGAACATGCCCGCAAAAGCTCCAGAATTCACGTCAGTGCTTTTTTTTTTCGCTTTGAAGAAAATAAAACAACAGAAATATACATGGAAAGTATATTTCCTTATTTGGATATACCTAATATTTTTGTAGCATTTAACACATTTCGGGGGGGAAGTTTGAACCCATAAAAAAAAATAACATTCTATTCACTAATAGTCGACCATACAGGATGAGTCTTTGTACATTAATTTCAAGCATAGATACCTCTCATACGTTTCAAATAATTATATCGAAAGGATCGACTTAAATTCGATAGATGATCTCAGTGCTACGGCTTCAGAAGACGACGCCTTATGGTTTGAGCTGCTTGATTAATACATAAGTAGGATGAAAGCTGAGACTTAAAGGAACGTCAGTACTTACCTGGGATATATTCTCATAATTTTTTTGTTAAAAAAAATATCATCATGTTGTATATTTTTCGATGGTTTTTGGCGCTCTAGTTTCTCGGAACAGAGTGCTTATCAATTTGCCCAAATGTCTGTAATTTTCGAATTTTTGGCTGAAAATGGTCTCAAACGATTTGGTTCGACTCACTGACCAAGAATCCGATCGAATCGGCCGGCCGGCCTGCCAGCCGTAGGCACGATAACTCTCGAACAAAAGGAGTTAGAGGATTGAAATTTGCAAGGTGGGTTTGGAGCGTAAATATCTCGGACAAGTTCGTTAATGGGCGACATCCATCAAGCGGTTTCGGAGCTATGGCCGATTTTAGTAAAAACATTTTTATGAATATTTCCGAAACCGATCACTCGATCTATCTGAAATTTAGCATCAAAATGTAGAATCATGACCTTTATACGCATGTGAAGTTTTGTATTGACCAGGTTACCGCAAAGTGTAAAAAAAAAATTTGACAATTTAAAAAAAAAAATTCTACAATAACTCTCGAACGGAATGAGCTACGCAGTTGAAATTTTCAGAGTAGGTTAGGGAGATGAATATCTTGGTTAGTTCGTTATTGGGCAAAATAGGCCAGATGGATTTTTTTTTAAGTAACAAATTCCAAATTCAATTTTTATTTAAGATGCAGTTTCACCATAAAAATCCATTGATATCATTTTCAACTCCAACAAGCTAATACTTTCGGAGATATGATTTTTCGAAATTTCAATAATGAATCGTACTTCTATGTTTTCACAGAATGTTATAATTATTCTATCTAAGCTTTATTATATGATCTGTGTTCATACTCGTACATGTCATCCTGTTCTATAAGAGAGAGTCAAATTCATTTCAGCTATTTTAATTTGATTTCTTCCATGGTGCAGTTCTCATTGTCAGAGTGCTCATTTAATCTTGATAAATGAACTATTATTTGAATTGAATTTTTTTTATGATGCAGTTCTATCATAAGAATACATTGATATAATTCCCAACTCTGAGAAACCAATACTTTCGGAGATATAATTTGTCTGTTTGAACTAAAGCGCCAGAAAGCTCCTTTCCACAGGGCTTGAACCAATTTTATCACTCATCTTCACTTTTTGCCTAGTTTCCCGTTCGAAAACGGTCCGAATCGGCATATTTTGAGTGAAAAATTCCGGGGCAGTCACGTGGCTTGTACCTACTGCCTGACAGTTGTCGAGTTTTTTCTTTGGTCGACAGTTTCTTCTTTGGATTTAGAAATGTACCGTAAGTCAGATCGAAATCTCTACATAAACTATGCAGCAATAGCGACCAATGACCGGGGCTTCGATGAGATCCTTAAGATCTCTATGTTTCGACCTCTGATTTTCCCGAGATTCGGGGTCCGAACTCGAAAAAAATTGTTCGTTTCGTTAATCCTTGGAAAGCGGTAAGAAATAACGAAATTGCGTCTTCGGCATTTGCATTTTACCGTTCATTAGATTTGATTTCGTGTCACCAGCGACGCGATGATCTTTGAAATAATTCGAGAATTTTTCCTAAGTAAATCGGCAATTTTGGGATTTTTTTTAAAACTCTACGGGTCGTTTTAAGGTCGGCAGGTAATCAAATCTACGGGACAGTAAAAAGCGAATGCTTTGGACTGGATGAATCACGAAGCACTCTGTTCCACTAATACTTCTGGCTTCTCCTCAGGTTTTGGAAACATTGTTTCAATCATCAACACATTTACATTCTGTTACTAACTATTATCAGCTTGTTGGAACTGAAACTTTAAGTAATATTCAACTTTTGTTACAGAAAAAAGATCTGAGAAATTATGGGAATTCATCATAAATCTCCTCAAAAACTCGAAAACTTGCCCTGATCTGATCAAATGGGAAGATTTCGAAGAAGGCACCTTCAAATTCGTTCAAAGTGAAAAAGTGGCACAGCTGTGGGGAGCTAGAAAGAAGAATGGAAATATGAATTACGAAAAATTCAGCAGGGCCCTACGGTGAGTTGATATAAATATTTTTGAACCTATTTATTTCTGAAATATCAACATAAAATGTTCAATAAGGTTAACCAGGGTGTCCTGAAATTAAGTTTATTAAATCATTTATTTGATTTTATAATCTACGTCAAGAAATAGGATGAAAAACTGTTGCTTATTTTTTCCAAAACTGATGGAGGAAAGTCAGTGATTTTTATGTTCCTCAGGTATTTGGTGCCCTATGAAATGCACTACAAAGAAAGGCTCAGACCCAGTCAGTAATATGGAGGCGTATGCAAAATGCTCCATATTTTTTTGCTTGTAATATTTTCAGTATTTTGAAAACAAAATATTGTAGACGGTACATTACTACACAAAAAGGGTATACTAACCTTATGTCCGTTGGTATCACCGTTTTCGAGAAATTTTTTGATAGTCAAAACGACAGGTACTCAGTGGTATGTTCTATTGATTGTAGTTGAAACTGATTACATTCAGGAAGTTTTTTTATTGAAGTAAAAATTGATGACTTTTCCACAAAAGAGATTTCATTTTAAATTGGTCGTTTATTTAACTTATGTCTTAGTCTTATTATGACTTATCGTCAAAATATGTTTTTCATTTTTTACTTCCAGAAATAATAATAATTCGTAGAATGAATTTTTCTCGGAAACGAATCATTCTCGTTCAAAAGCCCGGTATATCTTCTTGCATGGTGTAGAAATGTATTCTCTGCAAGATTTTGTATATAATTTCAAGAAAAAAAGGATGTTTATTGAATTTCATTTCATAGTGACTCAAAAAGCTGGGGAATATACAAATTTTTACTCACTTTCCTCCATCGGACATAATAAAAATAACTGTTTATATTAATTTTTAATTCCTGTTTAAATTCTGTATAATTAATCGGATATAGGACAGGCACAAGATAAAAATGCAATCTTAATGGGAGCACTAACGGTAGATATATTTCAAAGAACGGCGTCGTTTGTATAGCGAACACTAATGCCATCTATGCACGTAGATATATTAGTTTTCATCTTCAGGGAAATTCAACCGATGAACGCAGGCTTACGATCCTATGAATGATAAAAGTTTTCCACCGCTTGTGGAGGTTTGCTGGTGAAAAAGTTTGTTTGGTCCTGCGCAATAGTTTTTGTTTGGTGCTGTAGAAAATATGGAAAGCCGAAAGTAGCTTATTCCACATTTTCACTATCGAAAAGGTAAATATTATCAAACTATTCAAGGATGTAAAAACTTTGGCTATGTATGGTGTAAGATGTATGGAGGAGCAACATCAGTGCCAAAATTGGTCCACAAAATATGGTTGAAGTAATTTTGATGATGGAAGGCTAGTTGAAGCTGCTAAAGACAAAAGCATTGATTGATGCAAACCACCGAATAACATCTAATGATCTCTTGAAATTGTAGCGAACGATGAAAATCATTTCTGTGAACTATCATCAATTGTAAGAATTGAATGATCAACCTCAATAACGTAAGAACGAACTGAAAGTGTATCGCCAAGATCATACATCCTTTCTACAGCTTGGATGGGATGTACTACCACTGCCGCCACATACTCCAGATCTGGCACCTTCTTATTATTACTTGTTTTGGTCCCTACAAATATATAAAGGCGATTAAGCTAAGCGCTCCAAATGAGAGCCTCAAAAATAAAAATGTTACAGGTGTGGTTTAGCAACCAGAGTTGTATGAGCCTGGTATCATACTACTGCTATGCAAATGGCAGCAGGTATTTGATCCAAATGGAGATTATATAATTCAATGAAATATTCACATGCCATAATATAAAGAAATTGATTTTCATTTCAACCAAAAAACCAGAAGACTTTCCGAACAATCTGATATAATCAAAATGACTAATCCTTGTATTTCGTTACAGATATTACTACAAGAGCAAAATCCTTCAAGCAGTACCTGGAAAGAGGCTGGTATATAAATTCGGCCCATCAGCTAAAGGTTGGAGAATAGCTACCCCCTTATACTGAAATCTTAATAAATTGAGACTCAAACTATGTTCAGCATATTCAGCAGAGATACCGAAATTGTTCAAAATTATTATTCCCTCTAAAAAATAGGATTCTTAAGGGATATACATTCAAATACCAGAGGGTTCACTTTCGACCTGAAAGGGATCCGTGCATCTGCCGAAAGTCAACAAATGTTTCACGAACCTCTGTATGAAAAGGAGACCGGTAGTCACTAATCAAACATAAGTAATTTTTTATATACTCGCGATCTAATTTATTCATTGACTGTAGTTTCTCATCAGAACACGATAAGAATAAAGGTGATAATGACTTACTATTTATTTGATTGATGATGTGAATGTGTTTTAGATATCTGAGCAAATTAGCTTTAAATCCACATTATTGGATACGTTTCTTGGATTCCATATCTCAGATTCATCTGATTAAATCGAATCTTATATTTATATTATATTAGAATAATATTTGAGCTAGATTATTTTTGAATAGTCATAAGTGTTTATCTGTAATTATCGATAGTTTGTTTTTTTAATGTTGTATTTGCAGATGAAAATATACTCACATGTTGAAAATTGTTATTTTTTTCACCCGGGCAAAATAATGCAATAAACCATAGGTATATTATTTTCATGATGGTATGTAGGATAATTGAATGGAAAATTATATTTATTATATCATTATAATATTTAAGAAATTTCGCTGATTTCCAACTCCTTTCTTATTTATTATTATTTCATATTATTTCATGCCTAACCTTAATGCTTAAAAAAGTATTCGCCTTTTTGGTTAAAAAAATAATTTCAATGAATACGCTTTCAAAGCATGAATAGAATTTTCAAACCCATCTTTTTCTTTTGAAAATTTTAAATCACATCTAACTACCCTATTCAAACTTGAATGGATTTATGTATTTATATATATAGGAATCTATTAATACAGGGTGAGCTCAATTCAGAGAAATTGATGGAGTGAGTATGTGTTGATATTCGAAATAACCCCTCAAATCTTTCGAAAATTGGTTTTAAATCTATCAAACAGGACTGAAAAACGCATAGCCTTCGGTGGAGGCCATTTCAAACAGCATTCATGAAATTGGATTAGTAGGTATCTAATTATAATTTTTTACTTGTTTGTTAGAAGTTTAATTCACATACAAATTGTTTGATGAAAATAATACGTAGCAATAATGTATTAAGAAATCGAGTGGGGAATTTTCGTCATCACAAAAAAATATTGATAATTGAATATATTGTTTTCGACGGCATTTTTTCTCCTCTTCACGAATAGGTATGTTAGTGAGAAAAATATGAATCATAAACAGAGTAATGTTTTTGATATCTGATTATCAAAACAAAGGCTAAAATACGGTCCAATATTTAATGAATTTAATTTAATGAATAATTTAATGAAAAACTCCAGATATTTTGTTTTTCAGATGGCTCAGATGATGTTGTCGTTCAAATTTATTATTGATTTCCGTAGCATTTGTTTTCTCTTCACGGCAACTGAAAACAATTTTTCATGTACAGAGTGATGTTTTGCCACCCAGACGTTTAAATAGTGATGTTCTAGTACGGTCCTGTCCTTTTTTCCATTTTCGGTTTCTTTCGAGTGTCTCACAGATAATAAGCTTGCAAAATATTATCAAAAGCTATTCAATAGTTTTGAACTTATATAGGGGTTAGAACATTCTATGATTTTCAAGAAACACCCTGTATCTCCCAAAGTAGTAGGCATATGAAATGTTTGAATGCCCATTTCTGACTCCTCATATGGTACTCTATTACCTCCTGCCCGATGGGTTATTGGTCAGAAATCACCCTGTATTACAATGAAGTTTCATATTTGAAATATCAATCATGGCAATAGACTTCACATTTTATTGATTTGCCAACGTACCTGTTCTCATTGCGAGTTTAATCGTGAAATCCTTAAATTCCAATTTTCCACAGAAATGATAAATGGTATTTCAGTATATTGAACAGTAATTATTAATATTAGTCTCCAAGTCAACATATATTTTGACATTTTAATGGGACTAAACAGCTTACGTACTAGCATATACCTATATGATACAATAAATAAATATTTTACACCAAAAATTCCTATCTAATGAGAATCATCATTATACAGCGTGAGTTTTTAAGTTGTACATAAATTTTAATCATATATGCCTCTCTTCAAATAAAAAAAAAGATTTCACAAAGTTCAAATACTCTGAATATAAATTATCTATGACTTTGATGGTGGATGAGAAAAATGTACGTGAACGTGGCGTACAGCTTGTATTGTTTCGAGGATTACAAAGCTCAGTGGTGGATCCATTAGAGTAGTGAAATTTCTGGATTTTCTGATTTATAACACTCAATGAACAATGTCTCGGAAACGGTACGTTTAAGAAAAATTTCATCTGTTTTCTGTATGCTCAATTCAATTAGTTTTATAAACCATTGGAATTAAGAACAAAATGATAATTGGAGATTATGTATCACAGTTTATAGCAAATTTCACACCATCATTGATTTCATTCGAAAAACCACGTCAAAGCTAGAAAGTAAAATATATATTTTTTTGAAAATTTTACTGGCTGTATTTTACCTGAGCCAAATTTCAAAAATTGGTAAGTAAAGGAAAAAAAATTTAAAATTGTTGTACAACCTAAAGACTCAGCCTATATCTTCATATATTTTAAATAACTCTGTACAAATCGTTTTGATGTTAACCATCTTCACTTCATCCATAATTTGTAGAAATGACTTGTTAATAAATGTGATTTTGAATACAATATGTTTTATGTGAGTTTATGTTATTTTATTCTTAGATTTTATCGATATGTACACCGAGTAATGCTGCCGAGTTAACGAATTAAATTTTTCCCATGACATCAAATCATCGACTGGGGTTTGTTTTTCGAAGAACACTTCTCAAATAAATGTTGACAATTATTAGTAGTTAAATCATTATTATTGTTCAACAATCAATAGCTATTATGGACCAGGGTCGATAACCATTGGAAAAGAAAGGAAATATAACAAAAATGAAAGGAAAAATAATTCACGGGTGATCTTAGGTCCGGAAGTGGAAATGGGTGAGCTTTTAAGAGTAAAACGGTTTATCTCGATTTCCGGCAAAACTTTCCTATGGTAAAAAGTTAAATGGCAAATTCATAGGTATTAAAAGGATGTACAAGTTTTGTATTTACACTTTTTTCACATAACCTCAAAATTTATGTGGAATATTCAAATAACCGAGTTTTTGTTTTTATTTTCCTTTTACAAAAATTTTTTTTTATCTAGAAATTTGGTGAAAACTTACCTTTTTATGTCCAAAATACACCGTAATTTGTTTTATTTCAATTTATTTATTCTTTGGCCTTATTTTGACTCAATATCGAAAAAGCTGCCTAATTTTCAATCCAAAATTCCCACGACAAAATATCTGTTTTTTTTTAAAAGTCGGTAGACTTTTTGTCCGTTGAAATATTCTTTTTTTACACCATCAGAAAGTAGACATTTGAAGGAAAAAACCCCACTGACTTTTTCAAAACTTGTAGTTTTGTCGAAAATCGAGATAAATCGTTTCTTACCCTTACAAACTCACCCCCTTCTGTATCGACCTCAGTACACCGGTGAATTATTTTTCCTTTAATTTTTGTTATATTCTCTCCCTTTTCGAATGGGTTTCATCCTTCTTTTATTTTTTTCACTTTTTACCCTTTTCGAAGGCATCAAATGTTTAATCAAAATAGCAGACATCCTCACCAGACCGCAAAATATAAAATAAATTCCAACTAAAATATCACACAAGCATTACTCTGGAATCTATGTCTATTTCCAGCACCAAAACCCGAACAACACTGTTGATGATGAGGATTATGGTGGCGAATATGGGAATTGGCATAGTGATGATGATGACCTGCTGGTTTTTTCGAGATATGATTTCCTGAACTAGAAGGGGATGATGTGCACATTTGGGTCTCCATTTCCTTCAAGTGTATCTTCTTCTCTCCCTTTGATTTCACAAACTTCTTCGCATAATCATGCATACTCTTCCCAAATTCATATTTTGGTTCTTTAGCATCACATTCTCGGGCTTTGTTTGGATTAGATGCTTCTTCTTGGCAGTTGTCGAATTTTTCCCTTGCCGTGCATAAAACTTGGCTCCTAGTCATGGACTGGGTATTGCAAACTGGAGGTTCAACGAACTGTTGCTCACAACAACCGCTCTGTATCTGAGGTATTTCTAATGTGTGGCAGGGTCTGCTCTTCTGAATTTTCGAGCATACTGTTGATTTGTCCGGTTTTGGGCATGTTTCTCTATTACCACCGCATATCATGTGGCCTGGGGGAAGATCAGACGGTTTTCCCTGGGCAGTTAAGCTAATTTCAGTTTTGTGTTCTGTTCTGGGTGGGGCTGTGGTACATCTGCTCCTAAAGGGACATGCTTGAGGTACAGCAATTACACTCGTTGCTGAGAGGTCAAAACTTGTTTCAGGGCTAAGATCAGATATGGTCGAACCGAAAAATTCTGATGGATTCATGCTTGAGGCGTAGAAGGCTCCTATGGAATTGGAACGGGATTCTGGAACACAAATTAACTTTGACTAAATACCTGAATTTTGATTAGAACCAGTTTTCAGTTGATTGAAATCAATGGAATAACAAATTACTTTGGATGCCGCATTTATCGATGAATTATGCAAATTCAGGGATTTTGGAATTTCGTTGATTTATGATTCTATATAACTAATTTACTCATGATTGAAGAAATCACCGGTGGTACCCATCGGTTCTAATTGAATGTTAAATTTAGGGTGAGTAATCTACGTATTTTTTAAGTCAAGAAGGAATTTCCATGCCACTTAGTGATAATGACAATGAATATTTCCGATAAAAAAATTATATACCACTGCCTATTTCGAAAATTCGTTTCTTCTCGTAATAAAAAGATATCCTGAGATATTTAGAACAGTCTACAAGTAAAAAAACTGGTTCAAGCGCTGTCGTGAAGTCAGGAGCTTTTGCGCGCATGTTCTATTGTCTACTCATCTCTATATTTATTGTATATTGTTGTACTGCGACCTTAAGGTCTATTGTGCCCCTACTCACCTCTATTGGACACTTTTAATCGAATTTACCATCGATATATACCGTTTTCTCAGCTCTTACAATATATGAATACATTTCATACCATTTTATTAATGACAGACTTCACTAAAGAGAGAATCGTATATGAACACAGAAGTTTAAATCCTGAAATATGTATTCTGTGGAATTTAAATACGAAAAAGACTTAGGCCTCAAGTAACTGCAGGATACGATATTCAAGAAAATCCGCGAAAATTAGTAGGTCAGAATTCTACAAGTAATTACCGAGTTTTAATTGGATCAGATTTGTATACTTTGAGTTATAGAGGATACACCAACAACATTTCAGATGAGAATAACCATTCGGCCGATTTTGCCAATTAAGGAACTTGAATGTCACATCTGGATGCGCAGCCTACACTGAAAATTGCGATACAATAATAGTCGATATCTTTTTCCGTTCTCAAGTTATGGTGAGATAATATTTTTTCATAATTTTTTTAAAATTTTCTAGTAGTACGGTCCTTGCAAAATTTCAAGCATGTCTTTATGTCGATATTCTACAACTAGTTACCAAGCTTCAATTCGATCGGACTTTATGTCCTGAGATATCGAGAAAATAATATTCCAGATGGGTATAACTCCGAAAATGTTGGACTGATTATGCCAAAAACGAACTCAACTCTCCCATTTGCATGCGCAACCTACCCTGAAAATTGCAAGTCCCTATGTCTTCTCGTTCAAAAGTTATCGAGGCAACGATCACCCATCCTGCTACTGAACTCACACAAGGCTGCTCAGATCTCCAACAATAAAGATCCGATCGTGTTCGAACTTGGATCTTGGCTGTAGAGTTAGGTTTCGAGGCAATTTCAGCGATGTCGGACGAATTGTTTCTGATATATAGAATTTTTTTCAATGATTTTATTCAAATTTTCTAGGGCTACGATCCTCACGAAATTTTGCAAGAATTATCGCATTGGCCTTATACAACTAATCATCATGTTTCGATTGGATCGGATCCGTATTTTTCGAGTTATTGAGGAAATAACAACCAAATTTCAGATGGGTATAACTCCAAAACCGTTTGGCCGATTATAACTATTAACAAACTCAAATGTCACATTCGGATGCACAACCTACTCTAAAAATTGCAAGTCGCTATCTCTTTCCGTTCTCAGATTATTGTGACATAAATAATATTTTTTAATAATTTTTTTTATTTTCTATTGTAACGATTCTCACAAAATTTCACTCCTTTTCGACAGATCGGATCTTTATTGGTTGATGACAACATTATTACTCCGAAACCGTTGTGCTGATTATGCCCATTTAACGGACTTATCCGTCTTATTTGGACGCGCTACCTACCCTGAAAATTATAATTTTTTCCGACCGGCCGGCATTGCCAGGAAACAAATTTGAAAGTGAGTCGAACCTAATCGTTTGACCATTTTCGGCAAAAAAATTACAGACATTTGGGCTAAATGATAGCACGGTGTTCCGCAGAACATGCACACAAAAATAAGGAGCTACTTACGTATATTTATAACATAGCATAATTAGAAAACAAATTATGAAATTTTACAGACATATGGAATTATATAATTTATATCGAAATATAAAGTGAAAAAAAAAATAATATAAATTTCTGAACAAAGAAATATGATATACTAGTTTATAACATCAACAAAATAAATAAATAATTTTTAAAATCCTGTACATCAAAAATATAGCGAAAACGGAAACTGTTTATATGATTTTTTATTTGAATTAATGCAAAATTAATCTACTAAAATAATGACATTAAATGCAGAAAATTAGCTTGAATATTTAATGATCCCCGAGTTCGAACACTGCTTTATTTGTTTCTGCGTTTCACTCCATGTTTCATGATCTTTTGATTTTATCGAGAAATATTATGTTTTAGTGAGTCACTTCTTGAGGCTACTAGTGGTAAATACATAAGAATTTTGTTATCGGAACGCATTTTTCGATATTTTGGTATGAAAAGTATTTTATTGAGACGGTAAATTGTATTTGTAATTTCATATTACTAGTTTTGGATAGATTTTTTTATGTTTTCAATTTGATTTGGTTTATTATTAGGTACTCCAGTAAATCGTTAGACCGAAAGAAAAATGCAAGAATGGCCAGATGAGTATAGTAATACTTTTGTATTGAACACAGACATAAAAAGCCATCGCAGTTTTCTGTCTTACATACAAACACCTGAATATTATCATGAAATAAGCCAATCTACTCACTATGCGAGCACTTCGAAATTCAATTCTAAAGTTTTCACGAAACTATGAGGAACAACGTTAGGATATGAACTTTTTACAATGCAAATAGTTTCCAACTTTGAATTAGTCGTCGAGCTGAAGTTTCAACAACACGAAAGTACGCATTCGCTCTGGAATGTCAATATGCTCTCACTTTTTGTGAGCTTTTTTCAGCTGTTGGTTCAAATGCATCTCCCTATATTCCTTTATGGGAATTCTGTTAATTGATCAAGTAGTTATGAATTCCGTTTCGTTCAGTATATTCATGTATCAAAATTGAATATTATTAATTGGAAATATTGGAAGCTAATTTTTATGTCATCTTCAATTCGTTTCATCATTATTAAAAACCCTGCAAAAATCATTCGCAGGCAGGTATATTATTTATATTAAAAATATATTGATTGTGTAATATTTTTCACCATCTTTAGCTAAATTATTCGTAAACTATACTGATCGCGAAACATGATTGTTCCTCAGAACAGAGTGCTTATCAATTTGCCAAATTGTCTGTAATTTTCGAATTTTTGGCTGAAAATGGTCTTAAGCGATTTGGTTCGACTCACTCATCAAGAATCCGTGGCCAAAATCGATTCTGTCTGGAATGAGCTAGACAGTTGAAATTTTCAGAGTAGGTTTGGGAGATACATATCTCGGTCAAGTTCGTTATTGGGCAAAATCGGTGGTTTCGGAATAACAAAAAAATTTAAATTCAATTTTTTTTTAAGATGCAGTTTCATCATTAGAATCCATTGACACTATTTTCAACTCGAAGCTTATACTTTCCGAGATATGATATTTCAAAATTTTAATATTAAATCGTGATTCTATGATTCCACAGAATGCTGTAATCGTATCTATGAATATATAAATATGAATGATCTGTATTCAACACTTCATCTTAGGGCTTTTTGGGAAGTGTAACCCATATACATAATAGACTATGTATTGTATATGGTATAACCCTGGATGGAGTGGATCAACATCAGTTGTTTGAAGGTTCTTGCAAAGAATCGCGTTCTCGAACACCGTTTCCGAACGCGGCAGTCAGCGCGGTAGAATTTACATAACCTTATTTTTTATTTGTTTATAATTCGTACATTGAGAATATTTTGTGTTGGAAAACAAGGTTCCGAATCTTGAATTCGTCAATATATACAAGACTGTTTTGTAATCAAAAATAATATTGACTTGTTGCATATTGAATAACTTATGTATAAATATTGGGCATGATGTTTCCGATGTTTCAGATTTAGAATTGGATCATTTTAAATATGTAGTTTATGAAGGCAATAGGAAAGAACAACATAATGGTATCATCAAAAGATATTACTTTTCGTTGACCACCGAGGAGTTTCTAGCAAAAAAATGCACATGATCTACATGTGTATCCAATATCTTTTCTTGAGTTAAGGTTCATAATAGAGAATGAATGTTTTAGTGGTATGAACTATTAAATTATGAAAAGAGGATTGTATTTTTGGCGCTCTAGTTCCTCGGAACTGAGTGCTTATCAATTTGCCCAAATGTCTGTAATTTTTGAATTTTTTGATGAAAATGGTCTTAAACGATTTGGTTCGACTCACTGATCAAGAATCCGTGGTCGAAAATCATTCTGTCCGGCCGGTCCGGCCGTAGGCACGATAACTCTCGAACGGAATGAGCTAGACAGTTGAAATTTTCAGAGTAGGTTTGGGAGATAAATATCTCGGCTAAGTTCGTTATTGGGCAAAATCGGACAGATGGTTTCGGAGTAACAAAAAATAAATTTTTTTTTTACAAAACAAATTCAAATTTTTCCAATTAGCAGTTTTACCATAAGAATCCAATGATATCATTTTTAACTCTAACAAGCTAATACTTTCGGAGATATGATTTTTCAAAATTTCAATAATAAATCGTATTTCAACGTTGTCACACAATGATATAATTATTCTATGTATGAATTGTCATAATGTCAATTTATTTTCCTGAGACATGTCATTATCTAATCAATCGAAGAATTGTGAGCGAAGTGAGAAAAATCTCAGTTGTTTGCTCCGAAATTAGTTTTTCTCAGAAAAGTCTTACATTTCATCCATAGACATAGATATAACTCTCGAACGGAATGAGCTTTTTATTTGAAATTTTCAGAGTAGGTTCGTTATAGGGCAAAATTGGCCAGATTTAATTTGATTTCTTCCATGGTGCAGTTCTCATTCTCATAATTGCTCATTTAATCTTGATAAATAAACTATCATTTGAATTGAACTTCCTTTATGATGCAGTTCTATCATATGAATACATTGATATAATTCCCAACTCTGAGAGACCAATACTTTCGGAGATATAAGTTGTCTGTTTGAACTAGAGCGCCAGAAAGCTCCTGTCCACAGGGCTTGAACCCATTTTTTTAATTTATTTTGTCTGTCAATGAGATACGTTTTCAAATAAGGAAAAACAAGAATATAAAATACAAATGTAATCTTTCGAACAAATTAAATGAACTATTAAAATAATTTGTTCGTCAGCCACTATACATATTCAAATATCAGGAATATATAGGCAATCTACAATGATTGTCTCCAGCATTGCTCAAGACATTTCTATGTTATTTTCCTTAGGTATTTCGAGTTGTGAAAACTATGCACCGGGTGTAAGTTGCAACAACACATTCCACGAGGTTAAATTATTGCAGATTGCCCATTTAATCTTGATAAATAAACTATTTTTGAATATAATTTCTCTTATGATGCAGTTCTATCATAAGAAACCATTGATATCATTCCTAACTCTGGGAAACCAATACTTTCGGAGATATGATTTGTCAAAGTTTGAGCAAGAGCGCCAAAGCTCCTGTCCACAGGGCTTTCCCACTTTTTTGAGCATTACAACGTAAAAAATATTTCGATTTACGTATACATCCCTCAAAAAGCTTGCGAATTTTCATTTTTGGGCGTTCAGGTAAACAGAGTGCCTATGCAATTCGTCCAAATGTCTGTAATTTCAGAATTTTTGGCCGATAATGATCTCAAACTATTAGTTTAGAATCCCTGATGACTCAGTTCTTTTTCAATTTTTGCGCGCATGTTCTAGGGAAAAGCGTGGTATCATTTCGCACAAACGCCAGCCGGCCATCCGTTGCAACGACAACTTTCGAACGGAAAGAGATAGCGACTTGCAATTTTCAGGGTAGGTGGCGCATCTAAATGTATCGCTTGAGTTCGTTCATGGGTGTAATCAGCCTGACGGTTTCAGAGTTATATCCATCTGAAATTTGATTTGTTATTGCCTAATAACTCAGAAAATACAGATCTGATCGAATTGAAAATTGGTTAGTAGTTGTAGAATTCCGACGCGTAAATTTTTACAAAATTTCGTGAGGATAGTTTCTCTAGATCAAGAAATCAAAATTTTTCTTTAAAAACAAATTTTTCTTAAAAAATTTCATATTTTAGAAACTATTTGTCAGATTCCGCAGAAGCCGCATTTCATTCTCCACATATTTCTAAACAAAGATCCGATCTTCTAGTACTCGGCTGTAAAAAGACGGTTTGAAGGTTCATGCTGTATTTCGAGGTGGTGTGAGATGTAAATAGACAAAACAACATGTGCGCAAAAAGTCCTGACTTCACGTGAATGCTTTTTGAGATTTTTTTCATCATTCCACTGTTGTCAATTCTATTTATTAAATTCAGTCTCGTATAGTTGAAAATGATTTTAGAAAGGCATCGCTATCCAAAAATTAAATTAAATAAATTTCTTACCTTTAACCGAGGAATATTTCATGGGTGAGTTTGCAATACTTCTCCGGGCAACGTCTTTGAAAGTTATCGGAGTATAGCTGCCGGTCCTTCTGTCTTCACTTTTACGAACAGGAGAAAAGAAAATTCTTTCTTGATTTACCATAATTGCCTGTTTGCTCAACACAGGTGGATCCAGATTTCTATCCAGGGGTATTCTATTTTCTTTACCTTCAAGCCAGAATGTCCTCATGCTGCCTAGAAAATAATAAATAATAATAATTTCAAAACAATTACACGATTATGGAGGACGATATGAAGGATATATTTTTTGACGTTTGAAGAATCTTTTTGGCGCTCTAGTTCCTCGGAACTGAGTGCTAATCAATTTGCCAAATGTCTGTAATTTTCGAATTTTTCGATGAAAATGGTCTTAAACGATTTGGTTCGACTCACTGATCAAGAATCCGTGGTCGGAATTCATTCTGTCTGACCGGTCCGGCCGTCCGGCCGGCCGTCCGTAGGCACGATAACTCTCGAACGGAATGAGCTAGACAGTTGAAATTTTCAGAGTAGGTTTGGGAGATAAATATCTCGGCTAAGTTCCTTATTGAGCAAAATCGGATATATGGGTTCGGAGTAAAGAAAAACAATTTTTTTTTACAAAACAAATTCCAAATAAAATTTTTTTCAATAAGCAGTTTTACCATAAGAATCCAATGATATCATTTTTAACTCTAACAAGCTAATACTTTCGGAGATATGATTTTTCAAAATAAAAATAATAAATCGTATTTCTACGTTGTCACAGAATGATATAATTATTCTATGTATGAATTGTCATAATGTCAACTTATTTTCCTGAGACATGACATTATCTAATCAATCGAAGAATTGTGAGCGAGGTGAGAAAAATCTCAGTTGTTTGCTCCGAAATTAGTTTTTCTCAGAAAAGTATTACATTTTGGAACGGAACATGAAGTAAGAGATCTGAGAGTAGTGAGACTTCTTTTCATCCATAGACATAGAATGCTCAGTTCTCTCAATTTATGACGGAAGGCAACATTATAACTTCAAAAATATTGGGGTTGAAATACTCGTATTTTAGCGATGCAACGGGGACCTCACCAAAAATGTTGAAAATATTACGTAAATATTGAAAGCATAATTCTGTAGTTCGAGAGAGGAGAAAATTTGGTGAACGTAGATCAGGAAATTTTTGATCGATTACAAGGTAATTTATCATTATTACTTCTCTTCTTTCATACATGTTTTATGGAATATCTACTATTTGTAGGTACTTGAAACCTGTTTTGGGCAATTGTCATAAGAAACTTGTTTTTTTGGCAGTTCCTCGGAACAGAGTGCTTATCAATTTGCCCTAGTGTCTGTACTTTTGGAATTTTTGGCTGAAAATGGTCTCAAACGATTTGGTTCGACTCACTGATCAAGAATCCGAGGTCGAAATCGATTCTGTCCGGCCAGCCGTAGGCACGATAACTCTCGAACGAAAGAAGTTAGCGGATTGGAACTTGCAAGGTGGGTTTGGAGCGTAAATATCTCGGACAAGCTCGTTAATGGGCGAAATCCATCAAGTGGTTTCGGAGTTATGGCCGATTTTAGTAAAAATATTTTTTATGAATATTTCCGAAACCGATCACTCGATCTATCTGAAGTTTAGCATCAAATTGTAGAATCATCACCTTTATATGCATGTGAAGTTTTGTATTGACCAGATCACCGCAAAGTGTCAAAAAAAATTTTGAAAATTTAAAAAAAGTTTTTCTACAATAACTCTCGAACGGAATGAGCTAGGTAGTTGAAATTTTCAGAGTAGGTTAGGGAGATGAATATCTCGGTAAGTTCGTTATTGGGCAAAATTGGCCAGATTTTATTAGATTTCTTCCATGGTGCACTTGTCATTCTCATGATTGCTCATTTTATCTTGATAAATAAACTATTATTTGAATTGAATTTCCTTTATGATGCAGTTCTATCATATGAATACATTGATATAATTCCCAGCTCTGAGAAACCAATACTTTCGGAGATATAATTTTTATATAATATTTTCGTCGTGCTTGTTACTCTAAATAAGCCTATCGTTTCGCCAAATATCTGTACTTTTGGAATTTCGCACTGATGAATAATCCGGTGCTTTTTTGAATTTTTTTTATTTAGACCGACGATTTACAGCACGCTATAGTTAAAGTGTTTATCCAAAATTTATGAGGCACGTAACATTATTTTTTTCCTAGCATTTCCTGTCTAGGAAAAAAGTATTCGGTGTCTCCAGACGGGTTAATCAACTTCGTGGCGCCCTAAAGTGAATATTCACATATTATGGGGATGGTTTGGGATTGCTTCAAACAAGGATAGGCTTCAGAAATAAGTCTGAATTATTGGTCTGTACAATTAGAGCTAATCTTGAGTCTACTATTCACAAGGGTGAAAATATAATTAACACAATTGCTTAAAATTGATTGCACATATCCAAAGATTCATTCCTTCTGTATTTGATATATGCAAAATATATTAAAAAAAAATGTAAGAATCGTAAATGGTTTTGATTAATTATTATATTATTTACTGTATATATCATTCAATAAATTGTTTTTGTTAATTACATTTCATTTAAATGCTTAAAAACTTAAAATCGGAAATTACCGATTTGATTTTGTTTATTGCCAATTTGCAATTGACTAATAACAATAAGAATAAGAAAATAAGAAAAGTTTATTTTTGCTTAATAAACTGATTACACCGCTGAGGTATATAATAACATTATAACCAGTACGCGATGCCAGTTTGAAATTGATATTGACAATTTGATTTTGACTAAGGTAATTTTGATTCCGATTACCGCCAATTCAAACTTGAAAATATACATGGTGTTTCATCATAAACTGGTCGTGTAGACGACACCGGAAGGATCATTTTTGCCTTATGACATATATCCCATTTTCGAAGCAGAAGCGAGATACAAAGTTTTTCATGTCAATTTTGAGCAATATTCGGTGGAGTGTAGTCGGTTGTGGGTGGCTTTTCGAAGAACGGGTTCTTGTCACATCCTAGTATTCTTTGGTACACAACGAGATTATTGCAGAAATTTCTGGATTTTTTTTTTTCAAAATGGCCTGAAAAGTTCCTGAAAAGTTCCCTATTTTTTTTCGATTGCCAGATTTGATTTCGTCTTCTCAATGTACTTGACTTTCTAAGACTTTTCGTGAAAAATTTCTTTTCAAAAATCAAACAAAACTTTTTTTTAGATGTCTACAGCGAAAAAAAAATTCCATCCGAATTTGTTGAAATATTTCATTGTAATGAAATTTTTCTATCTTCAACAAGAATCAGGGACGTTCTGACAGTCCTTAGTCAAAATTTTGGCATTCTTGGGTCAACCAGTATTTCAAAAAAAAAATCTTTAGGAGTCCCAACGGGATTTTTGAAAGGATATAATTTGAAACTGATCAATATTTTTCGATTCTGTCTTTATATTCGTGTTGAAGATGGAACATTTTATTATCATGAAATATTTCAACAAATTCGGTTGAAATTTCTTTTCACTGTAGACATGTAAAAAAAAGGTTGTTTGATTTTTGAAAAAAAAATTTACGGAAAATCGAGTACATTGAGAAGAGGAAATCGAATTTGGACATCGAAAAAAAAATCTGGAACTTTTCAGGTTTTTCGCCATTTTGAAAAGAAATTCCAAAAATTTCTGCCATAATCGCGTTCTCTACCAAAGAATTCATACTAGGATGTGACAAGAAACCGTTTTTCTTAAAGTCACCCACAACCGACTACACTCAGTACACTCCACCGAATATTGCTCTAAATTGGCATGAAACACCCTGTATCTCGCTTATGCTTCGAAGACGGGGTATATGTCATAAGGCAAAATTATCTTCCCAGTGTCGTCTACACGAACATATACCATGTGTCCCAGTATAAGCTCCAGATAAAAATTTGAAAATTTTATGATATTTCATTCGTCCAAGTAACCTTCAACTGATATAAACAAAAATTGAAAGTCACTTTCGGTTTGACCGGAAGTGACTCAGACTTTTTTATCACAAATACCACCCTATATATTTTTTGCAATTTTTTATTTCTACTCAAAATATTACCTTTCCAACGATGTATCTCACTTTGCATTTTACATTTGATTTGATGAAGAAAACGTCAATTGAAATTTCAAGTTGAAGGAATTGCAGTAGTAGGTTACGATATTTTATGTAATCTTGATTTTGACTTCAATAATCTAGATCAATAAAGAAACCTTTCTCAAGTTGAAATCAACTATGTATTTTACCGTAACTGTAACTCCAAACAAAGAATGAATAGTAAAAGAAACAAAAAATTAGAAAAAAGGACAAAAAAATACCTAGCACACACCTCAGCATTAAGGGCTCTACATGCATTCCTTATTTTGTTTTTTATATCTTCCAAAAAAATAGGACGAGTCTGGTACACACGAGCTTTCAAATATCCCCAAAGGAAGAAATCTAGCGGTGTTAAATCTGGAGATCTTGCAGGCCATCTTATCGGTCCATTTGAAGATAGATGGATCGGCAAACACGGACCGATAAGATGGACTGCAAGATCTCCAGATTTAACACAGTTGGATTTCTTCCTTTGGGGATATTTGAAAGATTGTGTGTACCAGCCTCCTCCCATTGATTTGGAGGATCTAAAAAATAAAATAAGGAATACATGTAGATTGTAGAGCCCTTAATGCTGAGGTGTTGAGAAGTGTTACTTCGCGTGAACTAGTCGACCGAGCTGAAAGATGTGTAGAAGCAGATGGTCAATATTTCGACCTTATATGCTTTAGTTATTATAGTTATTTTTTGCCCTCTTTTCTGTAATTTTGTGTTTCTTTTACTATTCATTCTTTGTTTAACGTTCGGAAAAATAAATAGTTGATTTCAACTTGAGTAAGGTTTTTTTTATTTATGACGATTATTGAACTCAAAATCAAGATTATACAAAATATCGTAGACTACTGCAATTCTTTCAATTTGAAATCTCAATTAAGTTTTCTCCATCAAATCAATTTTACAATACAAAGTGCGATACATCGTTAGAAAGGTAATTGTGAGTAGAACAAAAATGGCAAAATATATATAGGGTGCTATTTGAGATAAAAAAGTCAGATTCACTTCCGGTCGAACCGAAAGTGACTTTCAATTTTTGTAAGCCACAGTTGAAGTTTCCTTGAAAGAATTTAAAGTTATCAAATTTTTATCTTTTGAAATGGCTGAGATAATCCATTGGAACATGTATACTGGGACACCCGTTATATTTGTCCAGTTTATGAAGTAACACCCTGAATAATTGATTATTAGTAGATTAGTAAATTATACATAGCTTCAGTTACCAACCTTTACCCTTTATCTGTATTTCCCCTCTTTCGGCGACTTTGTAGCAGGATGGCAAGAACACCCGTGTGTATTCCGAGATATGAACTTTCATCTCCTCCGACGTGGATTCCATGCGGGAAGCTGTATTCACGCTATCGCCGAAAAGACAATATCTGGGCATTTTCAGTCCAACTATTCCTGCAACGACGGCGCCAGAATGGACTCCTACTCGGATCTTAAGATGTAGACCTGCAATTATCGAAGAAAGTTAGCCTAATACGCTGATCATTACAGTTTCCTTGCGGTATTTGCATGCACTGCTTCACTTGCTGATTTCTGCTATACATATGATTTCAGTAGATATTACCTTAAAGGGGAGTTTTAACAGGAAATGAAAAGAAATCAGGAACAAAATGAGGGTTAGAATAGACATAAAATAAAATCAGAATATATAAAAAAAATACAGTATGAAATAACAGCTTTTTTGACAATGAAAATATAAACCGCACGCAGCTCCCAAGTTACATCTTGCTATAATGTCTGTTTTTTGCCGACAATGATCTCAAACGAGGTCAAATTTCATTCTGTCCGGCCAGCTGGCCGTTGCTACGATAACTTTCGAACAGTAAGCGATAGCGACTTGAAATTTTCAGATCCGATCGAATTGCACTTGGTAAGTAGTTGTAGAAGACCGACACAAAGACGTATGTGAATTTTGTGAGGATCATATCAATAGAAAAGTTTACAAAAATCATTAAAAAATACTACTTATCTCACGATTAATTGAGAATTGAAAGAGATATAGTGACTTGCAATTTTTAGTGTAGGTTGCGATCCAAATGGGACATTTGAGTTTTTTTGTGTTATACCTATCTAATATTTTGTTGTTATTTCTTCAATATCTCAAAATATACGAATCCGATCAAAGTCGAACATGGTAATTAGTTGTATAATGCCGACGCGCAAATTTTTGCGAAAATTCATGAGGATCGTATCACTAGAAAATCAAAAAAAATTGGTTCAAGCCCTGTGGACAGGAGCTTTCTGGCGCTCTTGTTCAAACAGACAAATTATGTCTCCGAAAGTAGTGGTCTCTCAGAGTTGAGAATTATATCAATGTATTCTTATGATAGAACTGGATCATAAAGGAAATTCAATTCACATAATAGTTTATTTATCAAGATTAAATGAGCAATCTGAGAATGAGAACTGCACTATGGAAGAAATCAAATTAAAATACCTAAAATGAATTTGACTCTCTCTTATAGAACAGGATGACATGTACGAGTATGAACACAGACCATATAATAAATCATAGATAGAATAATAATAGCATTCTGTGAAAACATAGAAGTACGAGTCATTATTAGCTTGTTGGAGTTGAAAATGATATCAATGGATTTTTATGGTAAAACTGCATCTTCAAAACAAATTTATTTTGAAATTTGTAAGTTAAAAAAAATAATTTTTTTTCGTTACTCCGAAACCATTTGGCCTATTTTGCCAAATAGCGAACTTAACCGAGATATTTATCTCTCTAACCTACTCTGAAAATTTCAACTGCCTAGCTCATTCCGTTCGAGAGTTATTGTACAAAACAAAATTTAAAAATTTTCAAAATTTTTTTTTACACTTTACGCTAACCCAATCAATACAAAACTTCACATGCGTCTAAAGGTCATGCTTCTACAATTTGATGCTAAATTTCAGATAGATCGAGTGATCGGTTTCGGAAATATTCATGAAAAATTTTTTACTAAAAACGGCCATAACCCCGAAACCGCTCGATGGATTTTGCTGGTTAACGAACTTGTCCGAGATATTTACGCTCCAAACCTACCCTGCAATTTTCAATCCTCTAACTCCTTTATTAGAGAGATATCGTGTTTACGGACGGACGGCCGGACAGAATCGATTTCGACCACGAATTCTTGATCAGTGAGTCGAACCAAATCGTTTGATACCATTTTCAGCCAAAAATTCGAAAATTACAGACATTTGGGCAAATATAAGCACTCTGTTCCAAGGAACAAGAGCGCCAAAAAATATTGAAAAACATTCTATATCTCAGAAACTATCCATCCGATATCGCCGATTTTGCGAGAGCCATCAGAACCTAAGCCTACAGCCAAATTTGTAGAGGATCAGATATAAAATATATTGTTGAACTTTTGAGCGAAACAGATAACGACTTGCAATTTTCGGGTAGGTTGCACATCCGAATGCGATAGTTAATTTCGTTAATAATAAATCGGCCAAGAGGATTTGGAGTTATACCCAACTGAATTTTGTTGTTAATACCTCTATAACTCAAAATATACAAAACTAATCAAATTAGAACTCGGTATTTACTTGTAGAATGCCGACGCGCTAATTTTCGCGAAATTTCGTGAATATCGTATCTCTAGAAAACAAATAAAAAAGTATTTCAGAAACTATGCGCCAGAATCAGCTGAAATTTTGCACATATAACATCGAGCCATCATTTTACAATCGAGTAGCTCGATCCACTTCGTATAAGGCGTTAATAGACAATGGAACATGTGCGCGAAAGCTCCTGCTTTCAGGACAGTGCATTTCTAATTGTTTTTTGCGCGTATGTTCTGGGGAACATCGCGTTATCATTTTTCCCAAATGTCTGTAGCTTTTGAATTTTTTTACGAAAATGGTCTCAAACAATTTGGTTCAACTCCCCAATGAAGAATTCGAGGTCAAATTTGATGGCCGGCCGTCCGGCCGTTGCCACGATAACTTGAGAACGGAAAGAGCTCGCGACTTGAAATTTTCAGGGTAGGTGGCGCAGCCCAATACGGCGGACAAGTTCGTTAATGGGCATAATCGGCCCAATGGTTTCCGAATAATAATTTTGTTTTCAACCAATATAAATCCGATCGAATTGAAACTTGGTGAGTAGTTGTAGAATATGAAACTAAGCACGTTTGTGAAATTTTGTTGCGAATCGTATGGCTAGAAAATTATTAAAAGATTATTAAAAAATATTTTTGTTGTCACGATAAATTGAGGACGAAAAGAGATAGCGGCTTGAAGTTTTCAGTTTAGGATGTGCATCAGACATTTGAGTTTGTTTGTAAGCATAATCGGCCCAACGGTTTTAGAGTTATAGCCATCTGAAATTTGGTTGTTTTTTTCTCCTCATTACCTCGAAAAATACTAAACCGATTGAATTGAAACATGGTTATTAGTTGTAGAATACCAACGCGAAAATTCTTGCAAAATTT
The DNA here is from genome assembly GCA_937662695.2 of Halyzia sedecimguttata. Classification (NCBI taxonomy): domain Eukaryota; kingdom Metazoa; phylum Arthropoda; class Insecta; order Coleoptera; family Coccinellidae; genus Halyzia; species Halyzia sedecimguttata. The sequence continues at coordinate 62,788,661 of OW569415.2, read as the reverse complement.
CGTGAGTATAGTATTTGTAGAAAATTTTCAAGAAATCATTGAAAATTAAAAAAAAAATCAATATATCAGTAACTATTCGTCTGAAATTGCTGAAATTTTGCAAGAGCCTTTAGAACCCAACTGTACTGCCACGTTTTAAGATCTAACACGATCTGTTAAATATTGTTGGAGATTCGAGCAGCATTGTGTGAGTTCAGTCGATGGGTGACCGTTGCCTCGATAACTTTCGAACAAAAGGAGATAGGAACTTGCAATTTTCAGGGTAGGTTGAGTATCCGAATGGGAGAGTTAAGTTCGTTTTTGAGCATAATCGGTTTACCGGTTTTCGAGTTATACCCATCTGGAATATTATTTCATCGATAACTCAAAAAATAAAGATTCGATCGAATTGAAGCTTGGTAACTATTAGTAGAAAATCCACATAAAGACGTGTTTGAGTTTATTCAAGAACCGTACCCCTAGAAAAATTTGAAAAAAATTTGTAAGAACCGTAGCCCTAGAAAATTACGAGAAAATTTCAAGAAAATTACGAAAAAAAAATTGTTTAAAGCACTGATGTGAAGTTAGGAGCTTTTGCGCGTATGTTCTATTGTCCATTCTCCTGTATTGAATACCCTTAATCGATTAAGAGTGTCTAATACAGGAGAATGGACAATAGAACATACGCGCAAAAGCTCCTGACTTCACTTCAGTGCTTGAACCAATTTTTTCCTATCCAATTTGGGTTATGCGTATTATCGGATTCCGAATTAAATGAAATGTAAAGCCCCAACCTAAAATTAAGACTTTTGGTTTATTATTTTCTCAAATAATCCAACTTCGAAACCACCTGAAATTTTCACTATTAGGTATTATTTGAGGCAATCAAAAACCAAAATCAGTTCTTTGCCATTACGACCCATGATCCATGTAACCAAATTTAAGATGATCAATTGAACTGTTGGAGCTTGGAAAGTGAATTGATAAAACAAATCGACTCTCAGATTTGTAATAGTGATGTGATTCAGTGGCGATCCGTCAGAGAATGCAAGGGGACAAAAGGCCATATCTCCTCAAACAACGATCGATAAATCTGCTGTTGCAAATCACGTTTTAACAACTGGCCGCTCAATTTCAGAAAATTCCATTAAATTGTTGAAAAATTTCAATAAATACTTAGGAACACTTGAAGGGATCGAAATGTATAAGAGAACAGATATATTATTCAATAATGATCTAACCCCTATTAACAACTCATTATTCTCACTAATCGGTTTATGACTAAGGGTATAGTGTTAACCCATACTTAAGTGTATAAATTGATAGCATGATCTAGTAACGCTTCGTCTTTGAAGATGGAAACTTTGTTTCGGAAACATATGTCAGTCGACAAAAACTCCAATGGGCAACAGTGTACTTACTTTTGTATTGTTCATTGTGAACTCAAACTAGAATATATCAGTTTACCTGTTGAAGGATCCTTGAGATCCGTTATCGCTTCCACCATGTCTAGAGCCATATCACAAACTCTTTCAGCGTGATTTCCTTCTTTTTCTGGAGCACCTGACACAACCATATAAGCATCGCCAATGGTTTCTACCTAGGACCAACGAATTGGTATAATGAACATGAAGCAAGAAAGATGCCGAAAAATTTCCGCTCAATATAGTTCAAGCGATATTCTGATCTGAGAAAAACCAGTAATCTATCGGTAAATTATTAAAACTAATGCGAGCATGAGGCAGACCTGAGCCGAAGCATGCTTAATGCTTGCGAAAGCACTTGAAGCCTTGATGCTCGGGAGTATCTTAGTGACTACTAAGCACTAAAACCTATCCGAAATCTTGTCGTAACATGACTACGCGCCGACGCGTTGGCACCCAAAGATCGTGACATCCTGTTTTGATATGCAGTCCAGTGATGACCATTTTGCGTTGTTTTGTGTGAATTCAGTGCGCAGTTCCATACAAGCTGGGTTTTCAAAAACTTGGCATATCGCCAAAGTTAGAAAAGACATTAAACACAGTTTTTTCAGTGAAATTGTTTTTTCAAGTCGCATGAATTTTTCCTCATATAAAGGCGAATACCTTTTACTTAAGAAGAATCAATTTTAGTATAATTTTATTTTCTTGGGTTCATACATGACAACGTGTGGAACAAACATTTAGTTTCATTTCGGTTTGTTGAAATAATTTGTTTCAGTTTCCCATCCCCAATTTTCGCCTCATAGGTGTAATTTATCTGTAAGGACATCTTCGATGATTATCCTAGAGAACAACCGAAGATGAATGAATGAAGATATCCGAAAACCATGCACAATTTTTCGGTTTGATTTTCGAATTTTACTGTTTGAAATGACGACATAAAATTTCAGCAACTCCATGGTGATTTCCAGAGCCTTATTCTGCTGAATATAAACAAGAGATATAATTATTTTGACAACTGTTCTCACCTTATAGACATGATTCCTTTCAGTTAATTTATCGAATATTGAGTACATTCCGTTGAGCATGGATACTACTTCCATTGGTGTTATCCTACTACAGATTTCGGTGAAAGTAACGACATCAGAAAAGAGTATCGAGACAGAGTCGAACATCTGGAAGTAAGAAGATAACAACCACTATTATTTTCATTTCTTATTTATCAGGTATAGTAAAACTAGCATTCACTTCAAGCATGCCATTATTTCCACTTCAGGAATATTCTGAAAGAGCAGATAATAATTTGATGGAAAAGATATATCGGGATACGCTTAAATAAGCAGGAATAAAAACTTGTTGCTGGTAGGTACTTGCCGGGACGTATTTCTGCTTATCAGGTAAAGACAAACAAGAAACCAAGGGAAAGATGGAAATATATCTGAAAACATACGAGCAATCAATTTGCGTGAAGACACAAATTGGCTGTTAAGGTTGTTGAGGACCTCGATTTTGGAGGAAAACTATGGCTATAACACGTGTCGGCAAGTATCAACAACATTGCGCGCACGTTCTATGGAACGGCGTGCTATCATTATGCCCCAGTGATTTTTTTTGCCGAAAATGTTCGCAAACGATTACATTGGAAACACTGATAAATAATTCGATTCTGTCCGGTCGGCCGTTGCCACAATAACTTTCGAACGGAAACAGATATGTATGGCTAGAAAATTAAAAAAAAGAAACTATCCGTCCGACATCGGCAAAATTTTGCGAGAATACAGCCTACAGTTCCTAATTGGACGATTTTATCTATAACTAGCTGGCCCGACAAACTTCGTACCGTAACTTAACAAAAAAAAATGCTCGGTATGAATGAAGTTTTATTATTATTTTCGATTAATTACATATAATGTTGCTTACTTACAAAACGAGTTTTCCTGAAATACTGGCTATTTATAAGGTTTCAATTTGATATTGACAGACACACACAGTTATGATACAGTCTCTTAGTCAACTATATTCTTTGTTTTGTTTTGTGGTGCGTAAATAGACAACGATGACGGGTTTCCGACGCGCGAACACGCGACGTATAATTGTCCATGCGCCATGTCCACACATCAAAGGAAAAACAAAATTGTTACATTATGAGCATCCATCCAAGGTACCTATTTAGTTAATGCTTTGTTTGTGGCACAAATCAATTCAATCGCTTACAATTGTGCAGTGATATAAAGAACACCCTGTATAGTAATGGTTTATTTTCTATGATGTATGCCTGGAAAGTATATTTTTTAACTCAATTGAATGAAATTGTACGATTGGCGTGAAAAACAGCCAGATGCAATAGACGTTAAAAAAAAACACTCTGTATGAAAATTTCGGTCAAATACATTATGAGAATCCATCCAAGGTACCTATTCAGTTAATGCTTTGTTTGTAGCAAGAATCACTTCAATCGCGTACAATTGTGCCGTGATATAAAGAACACCCTGTATAGTAATGGTTTATTTTCAATGATGTATGCCTCGAAAGAATATTTTTCAACTCAATTGAATGAAATTATGCGATTGGCGTGAAAAACGGCAAATTGCAATTGACGTTAAAAGAAAAACATCCTGTATGAAAATTTCGGACAAATACATAATGAGAATCCATCCAAGGTACCTATTTAGTGTTTGAGTACCTATTTAGTGTTTGTGGCAGAAATCACTTCAATCGCGTACAATTGTGCCATGATATAAAGAACACCCTGTAAGGTAATGGTTTATTTTAAATGATGTATGCCTCGAAAGTATAATTTTTAACACAATTGAATGAAATTGTACGATTGACGCGAAAAACAGCAAGTTGCAATTGACGTTAAAAGAAAAACACCCTGTATGAAATGTTCGGACAATTATGACGTTAAAAGAAAAATACCCTGTAGGAAAATTTCAGACAAATACATCATGAGAATCCATCCAAGGTACCTAGTTAATGCTTTGTTTGTGACACAAATCACTTCAATCGCGTACAATTGTGCCGTGAGAAAAAGAACACTCTGTATAGTAATGGTTTATTTTCAATAATATATGCCTCGAAGGTATATTTTTCAAAACAATTTAATGAAATTGTACGACTTTGGCGTGAAAGAGAGCAAGTTGCCATTGACGTTAAAAGAAAAACACTCTGTAGACATTTAGATATTTATTCACCTTTTAAACCTTCCCTGGATTTCCAAAAATAATTCAAGATCAAAATTAGCCAAATCGGTCCAGTCGTTCTCAAGTTTTAGCGAGACTAACGAACAGCAATTCATTTTTATATATATATAGATAGTGAAGTTATTGAAGAAATACAGGATACCGAGCAGTGTTGGGCGAGTTCAGCATTGTAATGGGCGGATAGTTTCTGAAATACATAATTCGTTTTTATTCCGTATTGATACAATTCTCATTAATACCGCAAAAATTTGCACCTCCGCATTCTACTACTAATAATCAAGTTTGAATTGAATCAGATCAGATTGTGTTATTGATTAAATAACAACAAAATTTCAAATGGTTATAATTCCAAAATCATTTGGCCGATTATGCCTAACAAACTTAACTGCCCCATTCAAATGCGCAACATACCCTGGAAATGGCAAGTCGCTATCTCTTTCCGTTCGATAGTTATTGGGACAACGGTCAGCCATCCAGCTACTGAACTCACACAATGCTGCTCAGATCTCCAACAATATAGATCTAATCGTATTTAAATTTGGAAGTTGGCTGTAAAGTGTGGGTCTGAAGCCTTTTGCAAAATTTCAGCGATATCAGACGGATAGTTTCTGAGAAATAGAATTATATTCAAAGATTTTCAGTGATTTTTTAAAAATTTCTAGTGACACACTTAATAATTTTTCAGAACTTTTGTAGCGATACAATTCTCACAAAATAGCACATACGTCTTTTGTTCTGTACTACGACTACTCACCAAATTTTTAAATTCGATCGGATCCGTATTGGTTGAAAACAAAATTATTACTCGGAAACCGTTGGGCCGATTATGCCCTTTAACGAATTTGTCCGTCGTATTGGAATGCTCCACCTACCCGGAAAATTTAAAGTTGTTAGCTCTTTCCGTCCTCAAGTTATCGTGGCAACGGCCGGACAGAATCATTTTGGCGCCCTTGTTCCTTGGACCAGAGTGCTCATCAATTTGCCCAAATGTATGTAATTTTGGAATTTTTGGATGAAAATGGTATTAAACGATTTGGTTCACTGATCAAGAATCCGAAAGGAATCACGAAAGGAATGAAATTTTCAGAGTAGGTTTGGGAGATGAATATCTCGGAAAAATCGGCCGGTTGGTTTCGGAGTAACGAAAAAAATTGGTTTCTATATTACAAATTTTGAATTCAATTTGTTTTAGGATGCAGTTTCATCATTAGAATCCATTGATATCATTTTCAACTGTAAGAAATTAATATTTTCGGAGATATGATTATTCAAAATTTCAATAATAAATCGTAACTCTATGGTTTCACAAAATACTGTACCTATCGAAAATTAACCTCCGTATCCCTTGATTGTCATCATTGTCATCTAATCTACAGATAAGAGACATGTCAATCAAAGTATGATTGAATGCAAAATGACCTATGAAATATACTCAGCTATCGTAGATAGCTCTTGGATAATCAATATGATGATGATGGAAATATATTCTTTAGTAAGTTATTCAAATTGGGATCAGAATATCTCCAGTAAAAACAAAACTGGAATATTGGCTAATAATATATTTATATTGGTTGATAATATAATGTTCATAGTAGGTTTGGATTAATAATTTTTGGCACTCTTGTTGAATTTATTTTCTTTTATGATGACGTTTTATCATAAGAATCCACAGATATCATTCCCAACTCTGAGAAACCAATTCTTTCGAATCTATGATTTGTCAAAGTTTGAACAAGAGCGCCAAAGCTCCTGTCCACAAGACTTTCCCACATATTTGACCTCGAATTCTTCAACAGAGAGTTGAACTTAATCGTTTGAGAACATTTTCGGCAAAAATTTCGAAAATTACAGACATTTGGGCAAAATGATAGAACGTTGTTCCTCAGAACATGTATGCAAAAATAGGGTATCCATTTTAAATATGAAAGTAGGCTAACTCACTGGCTTTCTGCAACACGCTATGTAAATGAACGTATTGAGTTTCAAAAATGTATTTTAAATAATAAAACTTTCATTCTACAAGTGGCACAAGAAAGTTAGATGAAGGGGGGCATTTATAGTCAATCACCCTGTACATAAAACATTGAAAACAATGAATAATCTACAGATAAGTCGAGTGCAAAAGCAAACTTATCCCCTGAAAAGACAACTACCAAAAAATTAGTTTACTACTGAATCTGGTCAGGACGAAGGTAAGTTTCAAACTTGGCACCAAACTTGGTGGGAATTCTCCTATATTATTTCTTGAGTTGCCGTGTTTTGAGTCGTATTGCAATACATTTTCTTCAGATTCCGAATTTAGGAGAATGGGAGATGTTTTCGAGATGTTAAATTTGAGGTTTCCTTATCATGGTACGATGGCCTTTAACTTCGGAGCCCGGGTGCACGGCCCCTCGATAGATACGCCACTGAGATTGAACCGTGTTAGAAATGATATCAGGAATGACGAAAAACAAAGCCAAGTTTATTCCAGCGAGAGTAAAATCGTGGGTACCTCACATGTATCGATGGGATTCTCGCCCTTCCTGAGTCTGTCAGCCACTTGTTTCGGAATCATCTGATAAAGCAGCTCGTCCGTCCGCCTCATTTCCTCGTCCAATTTCCTCATACTTTCCTCGAGTTTCTTGCTCTTCTGTTGTTCTTGGTCTAGTGCCAATTTAAGTTCAACGGATTGTTGCGTTCCTGCTAGCATCAGATCTCTGGGGAAAAGGGTAGATTCAGAATTGGTATTAATAAACGATACAATGGTGAATACTTCCTTTGGGGTTTTCATTTCAAAATATTAACAATTGGTGATTATTATTCTGAAGTTAAAAGCTAACAGATTCATCAAATATTTGTGGAAGTAACCTTTCAAAGATTGGAATAATACAAAATGCATTTATAGTCTAGTTAACAAGTACTTTTTAGGTCAAAATTTTTGCGTATTCTTCGAAGATTATGATTGAGGTGTCATTCGATTCGGAATGGCATGTAGATAGTTTTTGATACAATTCTAAGGCCGCTCGCAAAAATTGCAATAGTTATAAATAATTAAGTGAAAAAAAAAAATAGAAGGAGGTTTAGGCTTTCGCCAATATCTCAGAAACTATTAGATATAATTCAAATTTGAAAAAATATTGAAATAGAGGAAGAAATTTCCTAAATAAAAGTTCGAGCTGCTGAAACTGTAGAACCAATATACCCGAATACGGGTACTGCGGCTTCCGCAAGCCTCGCCCCCTTCGTACCTTTGATAAACAAATATTAGTTAAACTTATTAAATATGTAATTAAAAAATTTTAAAAAAATCAGGCACCTGCAATATAGATCAATGAACAATAATTCGTGGTATAAAAATGTGTATCACGATTTTCCAATTAGTTATCCATTAGCTAATTAATTTTTTTTTTATAGCAAGAACATTAACATTGTATATTATTGTATATTGTATATTATTATACTGATCCTCCTAGGTCTTCCCCAAGGAGACCCCTCATAAGCTCTCCAAGAGCTTGAGCGAGTAAGGAGAACCAGTTGTGATCTGTGTAGGCTTTGTTACTGTGTCTTTACGCCACCTTAGGCACAGCACTGTTAATTTTTTGACCCAACAGTGAATGGTGGCGATTACCGTGACTAGAAAATTTCTTTCCTAGCCTCGGGATTGAACTTGGGGCTTGCGCTCTACCCCTGAGCCAACCGCACTAATTTTGCAACGATAATTGTTGAACTATTAATCTGAAAATGTTTTCCTTTCGTGGAGTTATTCTTCAAAGTTCATTGAAAAGACTCCTATTGGAAAATTTTGAAAATTATAAATTTTTGTTTTGTTATGAACAATTTAGTTAAGTGAAAAATAAATTTTAATTTATAATATTACTATTGATCGATTTTCTTACGTTCAGTAACTACTTAAAAATGATTTTTAATAATAATTATATCCTATTATTTAATAAATTGTTATAAACCAATGCGTTGTTTATGAGATAATTCAAAATTTTCTTTTGAAAACATAATTGAAGCTTATAATTTTTACTTAAGTAAATTGTTGATAACAAAACAAACATTAATAATTTTTCAAATTTTCCAACGTAAATCTATTCCAAGACCTTCAAAAAATAGCTCCTCGGAAGGAAAAAATTCTCAGATTAATGGTTTAAAAATTATCGCACTTGCAATGTTAATGTTCGTGCTACAAAATATTATTAATTAACTAATGGATAAGTAATTGGGAAGTCGCGATGAACATTTTTGTACCACGGATTATCGTTCATTGATCGATCCTTCAGGTGCCTGATTTTTTTCCATATGTTATTTTCATATTTAATTAGTTTAAATAATATTTATTCATGAAAGATCCGAAGGTAGCGAGGCTTACGCAAGCCGGAGTACTCATTTTCGGGAGTATTTTCAAACCACTGGAAAAATTATAAATATTGGTCCTAGTTCCGGGAGTTGAGACTTTTCCTAGGAAATGTCTTCCTCTTCTTGAATCTTTCTTCAGATTTGAATTCTCTCAGATAATTTATGAGATATTCGCGAAAAACCAAACCCCCTTCTTATTTTTCAACTTAATTGTTTATAACTATTGCAATTTTTGCGAGCGGCCTTAGCATTTTCTCAAAAACTATCTACATGCCATTCTGAATCATAATTTTCGGAGAATATGCAAACATTTTGACCTAAAAAGCACTTGTTGACTAGACTATTAAGACACCACGGTATTCACAAATCATTCAAACTCCATTAAGTCCTAACTGAGGTCCTCAGTTAAGGAGAAATTTGAATCACAACCTCAGTTAACGTATTTAACGGTGGTGAAACAGACCTGTTTCACGTTAGTTTTCAAGTTAACTGAGGTTGCGATTCAAAGTTATCCTTAACTGAGGACCTCAGTTAGGACTTAACGGAGATTGAATACTTCATGAATACGGCGGAAAGAGTATTATTGATTGTCAGGGCGTAATCGCAGACACGCATGTATACAGGGTGTTTGGTAATTTGATGTGATCCTTCAACGGGGTATACTAGACATCATTTGGAAACGATTTGAGTCCAGTGAACCATGATCCAGAAGTCTATGGTTACTGAGATATATTGATATTTCGACTTTTTGAAAGTTTTTCGGCTTATCATCGAAAAAAATTAATTTTGTGAAAACTACTCAACACTGAACATAGAGGTAGAGTTTTTTTGAAAGCTGATGAGATAAGGATCTCTTTCAGAGGAAATCATTCACAAAAAATTCGAATAACCTGAAAAATAAAGAATGTGAAATGGAATCAATTGTTTCTCTCATTAAATTTTCATGAAACAACCATTGCGTATTTCTCGAAAAAAAAAAGAATTAACTTTGCTTACAAATATTTGAAAAAACTTCCTTGGTTCATGCTCTAGCTCTTTCCGGTCGAGAGTTATCGTGTTAACGGTCGGACGGACGGACAGAATCGATTTCGACCACGGATGAATGGTTTGAGACCATTTTCAGCCAAAAATTCGAAAATTACAGACATTTGGGCAAATTGATAAGCACTCTGTTACCAGTAACAAGAGCGCCAAAAATGATTATGAAACAACTAGGCGTATACCCACGTCGTTTGCATGGTGTTAATTTCTAAGCCAACCATTCTTCCTGACAATACAAAATCACAAGATAATTAATAATTTTAAATAATACACAAACCTCACTACTGGTCCACTAACCTACTGAAATCGTGCATTGACAAATCGTTTATGTACAGTCCAGAATTGATGAGTGAATTCAAATCAGGCATGACAGGTGTTCCTAGATACATCATCATCCTCCAGTTGTCCATATAAATCATTTGACCTTGAAATTGAATCCTTCATATTAATCTTTATTACCATGTGAATTTTCTAAATGACAAGGTACTACCTTTGAGCCTCAGACTTTTGTCCTCTGTGGACTCCATGTCGTCGCTGTATAGTATTTCGGTATTGCGATCATTTGGTTTCTCATTGATGATAGGTTCAACCGATACCAGTTCGAAAATGTTGTTCGTTCTGTTCAGAATCTGGAATTTTTTGAGGGAAACTCAATTCGTTCGGGACTGGCATATCATCTACTACTTACGGTTTGAAATTTGAATGCTGTGAGGGGCCTGACCAAGTCAAACCAGTTCGTTATTCTTTTTCCTATGAGATCGGGCATTATAACCATAAGAGAATTACCTATACTCCTCACAACCATGTCTGATCTGTGAAATATAAAATTTTATCAATATGTTGCAAGTACCTGCACTGTGAACATTTATTCTATTTGTTAACTTTGGTCAGGAATAGATTTAACTGTTTTTAAACGAAATTAAGGGTCTTTCAATATGGATCCAATTATTGAATGTGAATGGTGTGTGAGATATCAATCCAAATTTGTATTGCATATTTGCGTACAATAACGGAATTAGGGCATGTCCGTAATAGGTGCGCAAAACTATGCTAGTAAAAGTAATTAAAGAAACAAAAAAATTAAATCTAAAATTTTCAATGGTTTTTGACTAGTCGTACTACCTTAGTGAAAAATTGTCGTATCGAGGATTACAAAAAAACCGGTGTGAGCCTAGCAGGCTGTTGGCGCAAACACCCGAACGGTCCGAACCAGTGGCGTGCACGCCGATTCTAATTTATCATCTAGGTACATACAGGGTGAGTCTTTGACCACTTCATTAATTTTAACCAAAGATTCCTCTCATCAAATGAAACACTTTTTTCATTTACCATTTTTCCAGTTTCGGCTCAGGTAAAAAGTTACAAGCGTTTAAAGATTTCACAATGTGCTAATACATTCCCGCATATAAATTATCTTTGACATTGTTGGCGGACGAGAATAAGGCATGGTAACGTGGTTTACAGCTTGATTCTGGATTCCAACGCTCAGGGACGGATCCATAAAAGTAGTGAAATTTCTGGAGTTTTCCATTTTAAAACATTCAATGAAGAATATCTCGAAAACGGTGCGTTTAAGGAGAAATGATGAAGAATAATATAATGTTCTAAAACGAAGGAATATTCTTGAAATGTCTCAAGAAAAACTTTATATGCTTTCTTTATTCTAATTTCGTTTAGTTTTATGAATCCACGAGTCCATAACTAGAAAACCAGTTGAAGTAGAAAATAACTAATATTTGGAAAATATGTATCATAGTTATAAGAAACTTTACGCCAACATTCATTTTATTCGAAAAAAGGATGTCAAAGCTACAAAATAAAAACTGATTTTTTTTTCAAAATTTCAACAGCCTGTATCTTTTTACCTGAGCTGAATTTGGAAAAATGTTAAAGGAAAAAAGTGTTTCATTTGATGAGAGGAATCTTTGGTTAAAATTAATGCAGTGGTCAAAGACCCACCCTGTATATGTCTGTCTGTTCGCCATAGCGGGTTTCCGTATAGGAATGAGCATATCCTCTGAGAAAATGATTGACTTCCCGAGGGGCTGCAGGATAGTTTGTTCAGCCCTTAAATATCAAAATTTAATATCTCTGGAACTATTCGCCGGAGCCAATACAGATTTTGTATGTGGGTTACCTAATCCGATAACGATATCTCCTGAAAAAAATATCGATTTCCCTAGGGACTACGGGGTAGTTTTTTCAGCCCTTAAATCTTCAAAATTTAATATTTCCGGAATACTCCTAGGAGCAAACACAGATTTTGTGTGTGGGTTACTTATACCGATAACGATATTTCCCGAAAAAATTATCGACTTCTCGAGGAGCGGCGGGGTAGTTTTTTCAACCCTTAAATTCAATATTTATATACATACAGACTTGGTATGTAGGTTAATTATACCGATCACGACATCCCCTGAAAATGTTATAGACTTCCCGATGGGCTGCGGGGTATTTTTGTCAACTCTCAAATTTCAAATTTTAATATCTCCGGAACTATTCGCCGGATCACCTACAGAATTCATACACGTATTACTTATACCCATACCAATAAGCCCTGTAAAATATATCTACTTTCCGAGGGGTAGTTTACGCATTACTTATACCCATACCTATATCTCCTGTAAAATTCATCAACTTGCCGAGGGGCTGCGGGGTAGTTTTTTCAACCCTCCGGTGAATAATTTCGGAGATATTTAATTTTAACATTTGACGGTAGAAAAAACTACCCCGCAGTCCCTCGGAAAGTCGATCAGTTTTTCAGAAAATATCGTTATCGGTATAAGTGACGTTCATACAAAATCTGTATGTGCTCCGGCGAATAGTTCTGGAGTGGAGACATTAAATTTTGAAATGTAAGCGCAGAAAAAACTTCGCTGTAGCCCCTCGGGAGGTCAATAATTTTCTCAGGGGATTTTCTCATTCCTATACGGAACCCACATCCAAAACATGTAACTGCTCTGGCGAACAGACCGAACATATGAATGATAAATTAGAATCAGCCTGCACGCCACTGGTCAGGAGCGTTCGGGTATTTCCGCCAAACCGTCTGCTAAAACAGTCTGCTAGGTTCACTCAATCCGAAAGAAAGGAACCCAAAAAAAAATGCAATTTCCTTTTTTTTCTCGGTCCACGGACAAGGGAAATTTTTTTCAGTTGAACCACCATATGGACCAGATAGCCAATTTGTCCAGCTTGAATTTTCTTTCTTTTAAGGCTTGCTACGCCCATTTGTCAGAAATCATACAAAAATCGACCCTTTTGTCTTCTACCTTCGGTATCTCAGCAACCAATGATTGAACAGAATATTGAGTGAGTGTTTGAGAAGCCGGAATAAACATTCTAGCTAAAACTGTCAAGATATTCGAAAATAGTATATTCTAAAACAAGTTGCAGAATGGGCTCCTATTAAAACACGAATGCGAAATTCGAAAACGAGCGACGAAGGAGCGAGTTTTCGAACGCATGAGTGTTGGAATTGCCATCTGCAACGAGTATTAGACGATATTTTCTATATTTCAGGCAAGTTTTGTAAAATACTGAAACGAACGTAGGGCATGGAGATCAGATTTAAAACAGTTTCCTAATAGCATGAATGATTCAGAATTAGCAAGAAGGAGTAATCATTAAAGGATACTGTGGGAGGTATACTCATTATTCAACGGTTGAATAGCAAGAAGGAGATCTCTAGTACCATATTTCTAATGAAAATAAAGCTTTTCCTCAGCAATTATTTCACTATATCCAGATTATATTGTATTGTCAATTGACGTGTGTTGAAATTTGATAGGATCGAATGTCAGTGCTGACTACCACAAAACGAAAAATATAACTAGAAACAATGCGGGAATGAGTTCATTCCAGCACTGTTTTCAGTGCTGGAATGGACTCATTACGATACTGAAATAGAGAAAATAATTTCTTTCCGTCTGCAATTTTAATTTAAATAGTGCATAAATATGATAACGAACGCTCGATAAATATTAATTTCTACTTCTTCGTTAACACATACAAATGTCTACTCACCCAAATACTATACAAAAGGGAAAAATCTCGAACAGAACTGAAGCACTTATCGGCAGATGTTTTTCTTCTCTAGTCATCGCTAAGGAGGCGAAAGTAAAAGCTCTGTTATCGAACGTCAGCTGAAAAGTGACATGTACCATGTCGAAGAGAATTTCCTCTCTCATTAACTCAATCTTCATTTCTTTGTGGTAAAAATGCCTCGCTACCTGGAAAGCGCCATCAATATTTAAGTATCTAGAATACAGCTGAGTTGCCGATATTGGGATACTTCGATAGCGAAAGTTCAGGCAATTTTGATTAATGATTTCCTCAAATATTAAGTCTTTGAAATCGTTAAGCGAAAACAATTTTATATTATCCCTGTATTTTCATTGATACAATCGATTTTTTCTCAAGACGTTTGTTGAAATACGGAAATATGACATTTAGGCTAGAAAAAATACGGGATGATATAATATCTAATATTAGGGTTTGATATTATTTTCATCACCTTTTGTGATGAATTCAAAGAGAAGACGAATACCGTGACATCATCAAAATTCATCAGAAGTCCACTGATGAATCCGATGAAATGTTAAAAATGTTGACGAATGAGTTAATTTAAGTAGGTGAGTTCTCATTTTCTGAAACGCTGATCAACGAAAAAATCGAATAAATAGGAAAAATCTCATATCAAGTGTTATTTGAACTGTTTTGATAGTTCGAAAATAAGTTAATTATCGATTGGATTTGATTTGCCCCTTATAATGTTAACCTGGTGGATTGAAATCGTCAAAAATGTCTTATAAAAGTCAAATATCATTTAAATCAATAATATGTAACAATAGTATAATTTCTTTTCCATTCAATAGATGTTTAATTGTATATGTATATCTGAGAAGAGTTTCTTCGTAATTTTCAGTTTAGGCTGTATATTTCAGGCAGCCTATAAGTCTAGTCAACTAGTGCTTTTTAGGTCAAAATTTCTGCGTATTCTCCAAAATTATGATTGAGGTGTCATTCGATTCGGAGTGGTATGTATAGATAGTTTTTGAGAAAATTCTAAGGCCGCTCGAAAAAATTGTAATAGTTATAAACAATTAAGAGAAAAAAAAGGAGGGTGTTTGGTTTTTCGCCAATATCTCAACAATTATCTCAGATAATTCAAATTTGAGAAGAGATTCAAGAAGAGGAAGAAATTTCCTAAAAAATGTTACAACTCTCGGAACTAGGACCAATATTTATCATTTTCCCAGAGGTTTGAAAATACTCCCGAAAACGGGTACTCCGGCTTGCGTAAGCCTCACCCCCTTCGGACCTTTCATGAATAAATATTATTTAAACTAATTAAATATGAAAATAAAAAATTGGACAATAATCCGTGGTACAAAAATGTTTATCGCCACTTTTCAATTAGTTATCCATTAGTTAATCAACAATTTTGTCAATAATCTATTATTCTACAGGTTAGTTCATTCCTCTATTTAATACTATTCCAATGAATCGGTTCAGGTAATTTGAATTATTTGTGTATTTGACTCTTTATACTGCATTGAAGAAATTATTTAATCTCATTTCTTGCTTGATATTTTTCACAAAATGTATGTGAATTGGCCATAATCATGGGCATACCTAAATTATGAAAAAAATCTAAAAGTTTGTGCCTCTGAAACCATCACCAATAAAAACTTATATAAATTATTCTGATTTATTCTAAACATAAAAGATCTTGTATAATTTTTCGTAAAATCAAAGAAATCTGAGGAATAAAATGGGACATAGAAATAATTGCAACGTTCTTTTAAATCCATTTTCGTTGCATAATGCTCTAGGGAACCTTGTGCTATCATTTTGCCCAATTCTGTAATTTTCGAATTTTTTGCCGAAAATTATCTCAAACGATTAGGTTCGACTCACTGAGGATGAATTCGAAGTCAAATTCGATTTTATCCGTTGCAATGATAACTTTCGAACGGAAAGAGATAGCCACCTAAAATTTTCAGGGAAGGTTGAGCATGCGAATACGACGGTAAAGTTCGTTAATGCTCGAATTTCGCAAATTTATTATTTCTTACAGTAAATGTTCAATTTTCTGTCAAAAAAATGTTTTCTACAGTACCAAACCATCATTTAGGTGAGTCTAATGAAGAAGCAAAAAAAATTTGGAGTCACCAAAAAAAAAATATATGACGTCACTCTGTAAAAACCTTTTGATAGGAGAACACATTTTTGTGAACAAATGATGGACATGTTGGATACAAATTTTATCCAATTAGTGCACGTTTTGTATTCTGATGAGTGCACTTTTTCTCTCAACGGCCATGCTAATCGTCAAAATTGCGAAAATCCTCACTGGATGAGAGAGGAACACACGCAATTCCCCCAAAAGGTTATTGTTGGGTAGGAAAGGTTCGAAACCATATCATAAGCCCCTTTTTCATTGGAGGTAATGTGGAAGACGATAAATATTTAACAGTACTTCAAAATGATGTCGTTCCAACTTTAACAAATTTATGGCCTGATCAAGGAAATCCCCAAGTTCCACGGAATACGATATGGTTCCAACAAGATGGAGTACCATCACATTACCATGAGGAACGATCGAACGGCTAGCGCGATCCCCTGATCTTAACCCATTAGATTTCTTTTTATGGGGATATTTGAAGAGCATTAATTGTATACAAAACTAATGACCTAAAAAATCAAATATCGCTCGCGATCACTCCTGAGATGTTGAATAATGAAGAAATTGGTATTTGAGGTTAGATGTAGCCAAGGCATTTGCGATGAACACTTGAACCATCTACTTCATTAACATTTTATTCACATTTTTTCGCTAAATTTGGTATTACATTTTCTAATCACTTGATTTAATTTTTTTCTAATTTTATATTTGCAATAATACATGAAAGTTATAACATTTCTGAATAGAGAATGACACGACCTTTCAAACGATACTTCCCATTTGAAAAATTGGGGGTCGTACCTGTAATTCAAAGGGGGTTGAAGGAAGGGTTCGCATTTTGACGAAGAAGAATGACAATTTGAAATTTGAATTTGACGCGTTCCGGCATTTTCCATAAATATGTCCAGTGACCAATATTACGACGGCGTATTGGGGCCAATGTAAAAATAAAATATCTGTCAATTAGTATAATTGACAGGTTAAATCTGTCAATTAGTCTAATTGACAGATTTAATCTGTCAATTAGTATAATTGACAGATTTAATCTGTCAATTAGACTAATTGACAGATTTAATCTGTCAATTATACTAATTGACAGATTTTTTATTTTTACATTGGCCCCAATACGCCGTCGTACAATATAATGAATTTATTCCATTTGGCTTTTCCAAACTGTTTACATTCAAACATACACTCGAAAAACATAACCCCCCCTTCCTTCAGGGAGTCGGGTATAATGGGTACATTTTATCCACAATGACATGCTCGAAAAAAAGCATAGAGATGCGCGATTTCAACTTCAACGCCAAATTGTAATAGTTTTCGATTCTATAATCGATATGAAAAATATTCCCCTTTTCTGTGACGGAAATATTCCATTAATTTCTCTCCAGACGACACTTAAACCTTCAAGGAATGAAGCGAACTTGTGTAATGTACCATGGAATGGAGACTAAAAGGAGAATAAGAGAAAACTCTTATGAATTTTCACCGAATACGCATCCCACATTTTAAAACGGAACATTTCTATTCAGAACTCGCGATTTTTTCAATGTTCTCGCGAATTCCATTGTTCGATTGAGCAGTAATTCATGACCTCAACCCCGAAATGGAAACCTTCAATTTAAATGAAGAGAAATGATCCCTTATTTCCACGGCCTAGATTGATCCCGAGTTTCGGCTTGATAGGCTCGGCCTTAATTTGGACTCCAGCTACGTGCACAAATAATGATGGAAATTGAGTTGGTAGCGTATATGGGTAATATGTACAGGGTCTTCATAAAAAATTGGTCCAAGCCCTGTGGACAGGAGCTTTCTGGCGCTCTTGTTCAAACAGACAAATTATATCTCCGAAAGTATTGTTTTCTCAGAGTTGAGAATTATATCAATGTATTTTTATGATAGAACTACATCATAAAGGAAATTCAATTCAAATAACAGTTTATTTATCAAGATTAAATGAGCAAATTGAGAATGGGAACTGCACCATGGAAGAAATCAAATTAAAATAGCTAAAATGAATTTGACTCTCTCCTAGAACAGGATGACATGTACGAGTATGAACACGGATCATATAATAAATCATAGATAGAATAATTAAAGCATTCTGTGAAAACATAGAAGTACGATTCATTATTGAAATTTCGAAAAATCATATCTCCGAAAGTATTAGCTTGTTGGAGTTGAAAATGATATCAATGGATTTTTATGGTAAAACTGCATCTGAAAAAAAAATTTCTTTGAAATTTGTAAGTTAAAAAAGAATTTTTTTCGTTACTCCGAAGTCATCTGGCCTATTTTGCCCAATAGCAAACTTAGCCGAGATATTTATCTCCCTAGCCTACTCTGAAAATTACAACTGCCTAGCTCATTCCGTTCGAGAGATATTGTAGAAAGAAAATTTAAAAATTTTCAAAATTTTTTTTTTACACTTTACGGTAACCCGATCAATACAAAACTTCACATGCGTCTAAAGGTCATGATTCTACAATTTGATGCTAAATTTCAGATGAATCGAGTGATCCGTTTCGGAAATAGTCATAAAAAATATTTTTACTAAAAACGGCCATAACCCCGAAACCACTCGATGGATTTTACTGGTGAACGAACTCGTCCGAGATATTTACGCTCCAAACCTACTCTGCAAATTTCAATCCTCTAATTCCTTTCGTTCGAGAGTTATCGTGTTAACGGACGGACGGCCGGACAGAATAGATTTCGACCACGGATTCGAAACCAAATCGTTTGATACCATTTTCAGCCACAAATTCGAAAATTACAGTCATTTGGGCAAATTGATAAGCACTCTTCTTGCATCCTTCTTCTGAATTTTGTCAAAATTCATCCAATATATTGATCTGATTATACTTAAACGGCTAGTTCTTTCAAGAAGACCACTCATGAGCTCTTGAGAGCTTGTGTGAGTTAGGAGAGTCAGTTGTGCTCTGTGTTGGCGTTATTACTGTGTTCATAGATTCATAGAATACATGGTGCGACGAACACTCTTTGACACATTTTAGGCCGAAATGCGGTCGAAATACTGTCAAAATACAAGGATATTGTTCTAGTTCAGTTTTGGTCGACAGATGCCAGCATAGATGCATATAATACATGGTGAAGACACTCTTAGACATATTTTCGGCCGAATTGCGGTCCAAATACTGTCAAAATACAAGGATTTTGTTCTACTTCAGTTTTCGCCGATAGATGCCGGCAGTAGAAATTTTACGGACAAAATCATCGACATGTCAAATTAAATTTAAATATTTTTTTATTCTAGTTTCTTGTGGAAAGAAGTACCGTTTGCTGAAATTTAGTATTTTGAGTATTTTGTTCATCGTCCTTGTTTTACTCTGAACGAGTATCCAGAACCATTTTAATCATATTTTATTTTCATTTCGAAAATCCTTCGGTTTTATGCGAATATAGTTTTTTCAACAATTGTTTATTCTTACAGGATCAGGGGCAGATTTGTAGTATCAAGATAGGTATTAATTAGATATCTTTGTTAATAAATCAACATAGGAGAACGCTTAAACTTGTTGATTTATTATAATCTTGCTTTTTGTTTCATAGTTCATACATACCGGTTGACGAACATAAACTGTTTTAACAGTTCAAACATTAAGGTATAACTCTATTAATCAATAATCATATTCATTTTACAATTCAGTTATATATTGAGAAGGAATGAAATGATATGTTATGAAAACTAACAATATTATTTGTCAACGATGAAAGGACTAGCAGAGAACGAAGTTCAGAGAAACCACTCAGTGTTATTTCATCAAAGTTGAATAGCTTTCCTAAAGCGTCATTCTTTTTGGCGCTCTTATTTTATAATACTATCTGTTTCAAGGATATTGTTACTCGACAAGAATGGCTACTGGCCTGTAGTAGAGGTAGGTTATTGAAAATTAGAACATTTGTTTGTTCAAAACATATTTCTACCGAATATATATTGAATAAAAGATAGAAACGTAGTATATTACCCTCTATTTGGTTAGTTTATCAATTTAATGAATCGTTCTTCTATATTTCATCAGTACAATTAGTTCTGAATAATAGCTCTCGAATCAAATATATTTGCAATTTAATCATCATACGCAATTGCTGAGAACATAAAAAGTTGTCAAGAGGTATTGGGTGACTGAAAAAATGCTGTATAGGTGTATATGATAATGTTTATATGAAGTTTCAGATTATACATCGAAAATAATAAGTAAAATGCTCAATTTAAATGAGCTTTACATGATAAAGGTAATTAATACATTGAACATTGAATACAATGAATAACAATATGATATCGAAAGATATTATGTAGAGGTATAACAGGAAATTCTGTATTATTCAATGTATTTCAAAATACATAAATTAAATGCTTATATTCTAATGACATTGGATGTTTTCTTTTGTAATGGAAAAATAATGATTTCACAGATTTCTGTTCCATTCAAAATGTTCCGATGAAACTCCTTTACTGATAAACCCCTTATTTGACCTCAATATGTCTTGGCAAGATGAAATTCCTGTTCCAAACAAATGGGGTTTACATATAATATCCGAACAGATGTCTGATTAATCAAAAAGTGGATTGATTTTCCAATAAATTGCTTCATTATATTCTTTTAATCTGGATTTACGAACTAGCAACGGTGGAAAGTGAACTTTGTAGATTGTCAATTTTCATTTACTCGCTTGTTAGAATCTTCGAAATCGACTCTAGTGTTTATAGAGTGCCGTAGTACACAAAGTATGTTATTTGACAATTAGGCTAGGTCCGTTTTTCGGCCGAAAATTTGAACAGGAATTAGCAGGGAGTGTCGACACCTTGTTATTCTATGCAGCTTGATGCCAGCAATAGAAATTTTATGGACAAAATTATCAACATTTCAAATTAAATTCGAATATTTGTTTATTCCAGTTTCTTGTGAAAAGTCGTACCGTTTGCTGAAATTTATTATTTCGTAGGCTGAAGGACTTAGGTCGATGGCCTTTTGGTTTCCAATAAAGTTTTTTTCTATCTATCTATTTATTATTTTGTTGATTTAGTTTGATTTTGTCTTAGTTATTAGTAGTTGGTAAGCCGAATGTTTGCTGTGTGAACTCTGAAAGACTTTCCAGGACCATTTTCATAAAATATTATTTTCATTTCGAAAATCCTTCAGTTTTATGCGAATATAGTATTTTTAACAATTGTTTATTCTGGCCGGCTCCAGAGGCAGTTTTTTAGTATCAAGATAGGTATGAATTATAATATTAATAATATCTATTGAAAGATCAGTGATACCGTTGTTAACAAATCAATATAGTAGAACGCTCAAACTTATTGATTGAATCTATGATCTTGCTTTTTGTTATATAGTTCATAAATGTCCTAGCTGAACATAAACAGTGAATTTTTTGAAACATCAAATTATAACTCTATTATTAATTATATTCATTATACAATTCATAGTAATAACCTATTGAGAAGGAATGAATTGATGTGATATGAATACCAACAATAATATTTGTTTCAAGGATATTGTTACTCGACAAGAATGGCAACTGGCTTGTAGGAGGGTATTGAAAATTGGAATATTTGTTTGTTCAAAACATTTTTCTACCGAATATTTATATTAAAGAAAAGATTGAAATGTGGTGCACTACCCTCTATTTACTATTTGGTTAGTATATTGTCTATGATGCTTCTCTTAAACAAAAAGTCAATTGCTTTTTCAAGAAACCACATCATAATATTCTTTTAAATTTTATTTTCGAACTAGCAACGGTGGAAAGCGAACTTTTTACTTGTCATTTAATCACTTGTCAGAATCTGAGAAATCGACTCTAGCGCCAGCATCATTTACAGAGCGAAGTAGAACATCAAAGTACAAGATTTGACAATTCTTGGTCCGTTTTACGGCCGAAAATTTTAACAGGAATTAGTAGGGAGTGTCGACACCGTCTTATTATATGCATCTTTGCTGTGCTCTTACGCCCCCCTACGCATAACACTGGCTGTTATTGTCTGACAAGAAAATTAATTATTATTATTTATTAGCTAGCAGTGCTCCTGGCGAAGTCATTCGAATGCACATGTTGCAATAATTGGAAGAATAATAAATCAATATTTCGAAATGTAGAGTATGAAGAACTGACAAGGACTATATTGGGCTCTGTTTCATAAAGCCATGTTCGAAATATTGCATGAGATAATGGAAATGTCCATTGCTACAGACTTACCTCTCTGATTTGTCCCATTGTGTAGTATACAAATCCTCTTCGCTTACTTCTGTAATGTAAAGTGAGTCCCTGTTTTGTTTCGTTTTCGCATATAAAACTTGGAGCTCGCATTCTCGGGTATGAGAACTTCAAATATTCATGCAGATTGTCTAGGCCATTCAGGAAATCCCTCATATGTCTTCCAAGAACGGATAGGACCCTGTCGTAGCCATACTGGCTAACAAAACTTATGAAGAATATCCCCATTTGGTCGAAAAATTCCTTCTCTCCGACGTTCAGGATCTGAAAAAGGATATTGGAATAGGTTTTTGCAATTCAATTTTTACGTCTGAAGTACGTAGAACTAAAAGAAGTTGATGGAAATTTAGTGGATCCGCCATCTACTGGAGGAACATTTATGAAACTTGGTGCAAATATTAAGTATTACCCTTTGAAAACCATATGAGCTTTCCGACCCGAATGAGTCATTGTTTGAAAATATAATTGATCAAAGCAAACTCGAATACCACACGAAAATCACACTTTATGTACAAATCTAAACATCTAAGGGCCGGTTTCTAATTGCGAGATAACTCGAGGTTGTGAGTTACGCATGTATTTAGCGATATTCATGACGTTAGGCGTAACACTCGGGTTACCCGCAACTTCGAATTATCTCGCAATTGAGAAACCGGCCCCAAATGTCCCTAGAATGCATATCGTGCTGCAAAATGCCAATTTTCAGTTAAATTTTTTATTGAAATGGAATTTTGTCACGTATATCTATCGTAAGTTCAATTTTAACACGACTTAATCATTTTCTATGATCACAGATTTGTGACTGCTAACAGAGAATATTGATATACTTACGGTGGGTTTCACAAAGCTTTGAAAGCTCTTAATTACCCAAATCAGTGTAATTTTATTTCCATTCCCAGTTCATTTTTGATATAACCAAATTAATTGAGCTAATCCGAGCTTCGGTAAATCCACTATAAAGCTGGGTTTCGATTAGCTTGATTGCGGATTTAATTCGATGATTGCATCAAAAATGAACTGACATGGAATCGACATTCTGCTGTTAGCACAGATTACGCTGCATCAGAGGTTGAATATATTAAAGATTAATGTCAATAAATTTGTTTATGGTGTTTGTTCTGTAGACTCATTGGTTTCCCAGAGTTGGGAATGATATCAATGGATTCTTATAATAGAACTGCATCATAAAACATACTAAAATAAAATTAAAAAATTGGTACAAGCCCTGTGGACAGGAGCTTTCTGGCGCTCTAGTTCAAACAGACAAATTATATCTCCTAAAGTATTGGTTTCTCAGCGTTGAGCATTATATCAATGTATTCTTATGATAGAACTGCATCATAAAGGAAATTCAATTCAAATAATAGTTTATTTATTAAATGAGCAATCTGAGAATGAGAACTGCACCATGGAAGAAATCAAATTAAAATAGCTGAAATGAATTTGACTCTCTCTTATAGGATGACATGTACGAGTATGAATACAGAGCATATAATAAAGCTAAGATAGAATAATTATAGCATTCTGTGAAAACATAGAAGTACGATTCATTATTGAAATTTCGAAAATTCATATCTCCGAAAGTATAAGCTTGTTGGAGTTAAGAATGACATCAATAGATTTTTATGGTGAAACTGCATCTCAAATGAAAATTGAATTTGAAATTTGTTACTCAAAAAATTTTTTTTTTTTTCGTTACTCCGAAACCATCCGGCCTATTTTGCCCAATAATGAACTCAACCGAGATATTCATCTCCCTAACCTACTCTGAAAATTTCAACTGCCTAGCTCATTCCGTTCGAGAGTTATTGTAGAAATTTTTTTTTTTAATTTTCAAAATTTTGTTTTGACATTTTGCGGTAATCTGGTCAATACAAAACTTCACACGCGTATAAAGGTCATGATTCTACAATTTGATGCTGAATTTCAGATAGATCGAGTAATCGGTTTCAGAAATATTCATAAAAAATGTTTATAATGAAATCGGCCATAACTCCGAAGCCGCTTGATGGATTTTGCCCATTAACGAATTTGTCCGAGATATTCACGCTCCAAACCCACCTTGCAAATTTCAATCCTCTAACTCCTTTCGTTCGAGAGTTATCGTGCCTACGGCCGGCCGGACAGAATCGATTTCGACCTCGGATTCTTGATCAGTGAGTCGAACCAAATCGATTGAGAACATTTTAGCCAAAAATTTGAAAATTACAGACATTTGGGCAAATTGATGAGCACTCAGTTCCGAGGAACTAGAGCGCCAATAACTAATTTATCCGATATATTTATTCCTCAAATCTACTGTGAAAATTATATTATATCAATTGAAACTTAGTCAATATTCCAGTTTTGTTTTCACTGAAGATATTCTCAATTCGATAAACTTACCAAATTATATATTATCATCATCATATGGATTATCCAAGGGCATATATGGTAGGGGTAATTATAATATCCTAAAATTGGTTTGCATTCAATCATACTTTGTATACTTTGTTAGAACAGAAACACATGTGACATGTCTGTTATAGGTAGATAAGATGACAATATGTATGAACAGTTGACACGGATAGAATTCGCATTCTGTGAAAACATAGAAGTACGATGTATTATTGATATTTTGAAAAATCATATCTCCGAAGGTAGTAGCTTGCCAGAGTTGAAAACTATATTAATGGATTCTCATGATGAAACTGCATTAACAAAAAATTTAATTTGAAATTTGTAATGACAAAAAAATTTTTTTTTCGTTACTACGAAACCAGCAGGCCGATTTTCCCCACTAACGAACAACCGAGATATTTATCTCCGTTCGAGAGTTATCGTGGTTACGGCCGGACAGAATCGATTTTGACCACAGATTCTTGATCAGTGAGTCGTCGAACCAAAACGTGTGAGACCATTTTCAGCTAAAAATTCGAAAATTACATATATTTGTGCAAATTGATAAGCCCTCTGTTCCAAGGAACAGGAGCGCCAAAAAATGTCCGGCAACGAATCTTCCGTTAAGGATGACCTCGTAAATAGTGTTTTAGACACAGATACAATCATTGCAGAAATGGAAAGGAGGCCTGCTCTTTATAATAAGCAATTGAAACAGTATATCGACCGGAATGTAAAATAAAAACTATGGGGTGAAGTTCATCCTATAGTATCAAAAAAATTTACTAGTTGGTTTCTTAAGTCGGTATAAATTTCGTGAAATTGCCCTTTTAACTGCCTTTGACTTATCACTGGATGCACCCAATACTGCTTTTTGCGCCGTTTCGATGATTTGGCTCGTAATAGAGCTACAACTCAAATGGTTTTTCAGTTAGATCCATGTTTTTACTGGATGTAGTTTCGATTAATTTTTCGCAAGTGCGCGCATGGAACATATTCAAATTGCTTGGTTGATTCGAACTGCGTTGAAAATTTGACTCCGTTCAACATTAGGGAGATCCCCCCCCTTCGGCCCGTCCCTGGTAATGCGTAATGGTTATTCCGTAGAACTGCACTTTTGAAAGAAACCTAGAAACCCAGGACATCAAAACAAGTTTGCCGAAATTCGAACTTATCTATTTCTATTATTAAATGAAAGGAGCTAACTGCGTGCGTACTAACATATTTACGTTGCTAAATTCAATAGAAATAAAAGCTTTTTAAAATGCAGCTTGACAGTGAGAAACAGCCCAATGATGGTTTGTTTTATGACTACTGACACATATCAAGAGAGGTACCCGCTTTGAGATACCGGAATATTATGATATATTATATTTTGCCGGCTACACACATTGCGCCGAAAACTATTGAATATTGAATTTACGGCAACAGGAATGTGTACAAGGATACATGGTGTTATTCCATGTTATCCCGTCCCTACTATCTGCCTGCTTTGTATTTAATATTTATCCGGTTAGGCGGTAAAATTCCTTCACATTTTTTTCGGAAATATTCCAACTCTATTGAAATTTTTCCAACTGCTTTGAAATTTTTTCCAACTTCTTCGAAATTTTTCTCAGCGAAATTTTTCCAAATGTGTATAGAATTTGCCAACTCTGTTCAATATTGGGGATGGATCATCCAACCCCATCCCTCCCCCCTTAGGCCCGTGCCTGACTTTTGTGCAGTTTGAAAAAGCCTATAATAAAATGAAAAGTTTTTACGCCATCTGTTCCAAAATATAGAAGTGGACGGAATTGCGATCATCTCCGCATACTTAATGGCACCCCACATATTTTTATGGAGGCATTCAAAGGAAGTTTTTCCAAGCCGTACCAGAAAATTTCAAGGCCGATTAGATGAAGAAATGCGGCCACGTTTCGCTTGTACGAGTAATGAAACATTTCAGGGCTAGGAATTATACGCCACACAACTAAGGGATAACTGGACGATATTTGTCATATCGATTCCATCATGAAACCAATTACCATGGATTGTATGAACAGGTTTTTCTATGATTTTTTTTTCGAGCCGCATGATTTTTTCCACCAGACGATGGCGAATAGATTTTTGTGAAATAATCAATTTTAGTATAATCTTATTTTCTTCGATTCATGCATAGTCTCTGATAATCATCAAATGCTTTTAAAAGCAATTCAATTTAAAATCACCGAAGTTTTTAGCTTCGCTACTCACAAAATACACTCATATCGGGAACAGCTCTTGTAAAATATTAATGGAAAAATATATTGATGGAGAGTGTTCTTTCATTCGATTTTCAGTGCAAAATGCATCAAATAAGGTATACTCCATTCACATTTATAAAGTCTCCCGGTTGGCCATGAAATTTTGACACATTTCACAGTGTATATTTTTAAAATGTTAGGTTATGCTCATTTTCCTGTTAGATAACTACGCAACGGTGTCCTCTCTACATAGAAGTCGTAGTAATTACGTATTTTACACAATGTGAATTTTCATGAGAAAAATAATGAAATTGAGAAGATATTAGGGAATTCCACAATTCCAAAGACCTGGCGACTGTTGAAGAAAATTTTTCATCTGTTGTTACTATGGAAATATTTCACGTATATAAACTGATTGGAAGACTCAGTTATGCTATTTTCTTGTACGGAAACCAATAATCAAGTGTTGAAATTTTAATGAAAAATAATGGATACCGTAGTCAGTTACTTCGTGATAGTTCATTTGAAAAAAGAATAAAAGTACCTGAATAACCCGGCAGAAAAACTTCAATACGAACGGATGTACCTATGGAATTCCCCACTTTTCGAAATTGTCAAGATATAAGCCTACAGAAGACATTTAAATACCTTGTTGCACTAACTTGAAATACACCAGTTTCAAAATGTAGATGTACCTACTATGAAACCGGGTCACTGTTAGGCTGGTTTTCCTGTCACGCTGACGGTCGGCGCTGATGGGTCAATATGTATGTAGCTATAGGTAGCGTTTTCGAGTCACGCGGCGCTGACGGCCGTCAGCGCTGAGCTCTATACGCGCACGTACGCGCCGGCGCGTCGGCGCCGCTGACTAGCTGGCGCCGACAAGCCTCCACATTCAGTGAGCCAGAGACAATAGCATCCTTCAATTTCTCAATGTGATCAGCGTAATGCTAAAAGGATACGAGCTGACCGATCAGCGCTGACTGTCAGCGCCGACCGTCAGCGTGACAGGAAAACCAGCCTTAAACCTTAATAAAATATAGTGATAGGATAGGAAACTAACTAATTTCAACATGACAGAATGGAGTTTTCTTATTGCAGATTATTCGAAGATAATGATCTGTGATAATATCTTGTCTAAGGAATGGATCACTATGTTGATTGTTTAGAGTAGAAATTGGCAACGTCTCAGAGAATTGTTTTGACATTGACGATATTTCAGGAGTGCCAACCTGCCTTAGTTTTAGTCAGAACGTGATAGACCTAAATCATGGCCAACCGGGAGACTTTATAAAAGTGAATGGAGTATAGGTGTGGGTAATAAGGCCTGTCGCATTATAAGGCCTAAGTAACAGAAACAGCATTTCTAATTTATCGATGTAGGTCCTAGTCATACTAGTAGGTAGCTAACAGTAGGTAGCTGAAAACGTGACGCGACAAGTTAGCTGCTAACGGCATGCATCGGAACAGGGGGGTGAAACTCGGGGTTCTATGATCCTAACTGGCAACCAAACATGGCCGCCTCAGAATTTCCGGTCAGAGTGACAGTCCAACCGAAAATAATCCCTTCTGATTGACATTTACTCAAGCAAAAATCAAAGGAGATTTTGTTGAAAGTTAGAGGAATATTCAAAATTAAAGAACGGCCGAGTGTACAATATTCCATCTTTTTATTCTATTTTGATACGTAATCTGATTGGGTGAGTCCTGATAAATTTTTCATCATCCCTATTCTATTCTATTTTTAAAATGCCAGAAATTTCACTAGTATCTCCTATGTCCAAAACCTATTCCTGCAAATTTAAATTTTGAAGGAGATCTTTTCACTCGCATCTCCCTGCTGGATTTAAGCAGATAAAATACTTCGTATTTCCAAGGAATATTGATAGAGAGGCAGCTTGAAATCAAGCTTGCTGTATCTGTCGAAGCACTAATGCTATACATTATCGTTCATGCAGTGATCATTGCTTAGATTATTATAATCCAAGAGTTCTTACATGTCTTCATCATGACGCTATCCCTAGATTTTTGCCCTATGTAACTGCCCACGATGATTATTGTTATGCACAAAAATCTTCTTCTGATTTGAATACCAACTGTACCCTTATTTCTGTATGCATTCTCTTTCTGAGTTTTGATGCTGCGTCTATTTTTTCATGTACACTCTTCGAGGATGAGACAGTCTAAAGAGAAGATGCCTGCCCGACTAAAGAGAGCACTGCGATATTATGTGATATTGTTGGAAAGTTTTTTTTGAAGCATGTTTCTTTTTAATTATCTAAATATTTTTGAATGATTTATTCAATTGAATGAATTTACTGTTTTAAGAAATATTTTCATATTCGTCGAGTATTTACAAACAATAATCAGTCGTCGTTGGGGCGGGGGGGGACTCTCGGCCATATTCTCCCTCACGGCAGCAATATTTTCTCCTGGACTTCCTGCACATGCACGTACTGGCTACTCAACATTTGTCACAAACCCGGTTTCTTGGAATTTATTCACAATTTTTCCAATAATGAGTAAACTCGATTATGCAGAACGAAAAAAATGAAAAAATCACGAAGAGCTCATCTTTTTCGCGCTCTTGTTCCGCGCAACAGAGTGCTTATCAATTTCCCCAAATGTCTATAATTTTCGAATTTTTGGCTGAAAATGGTGTTAAACGATTGGGTTCGACTCACTGATCAATAATCCGTGGTCGAAATCGATTGTGTCCGGCCAGCCGGCCGTTAAGACGATATCTCTCGAACGAAAGGAGTTAGAGGATTGAAATTTGCAGGGTAGGTTTGGGGCGTGAATATCTCAGACGAGTTCGTTAACGGGCGAAATCCACCAATTGGTTTCGGAGTTATGACCGTTCTTAGTAAAAAAATTTTATGAATATATCGAAACCAATCACTCGACCTATCTGAAATTTAGCATCAAATTATAGAATAATGACCTTCATATGCATGCGATGTTTTGTAGTGACCGGGTTGCCGTAAAGTGTCAAGAAAAAATTTTGAAAATTTTTGAATTTTGTTTTTACAATAACTCTCGAACAGAATGAGCTAGGCAGTTGAAATTTTCAGAGTAGGTTTTGGAGATAAATCTCTTGTTTAAGTTTGTTATTGATGGGCAAAATCCGCTTGACGGTTTCGGAGTAACGAAATAAATAAAAAAAATTTTCACATTACAAATTTCAAATTCAATTTTTTGTTGAATGCAATTTCACCATAAAAATCCATTGATATAATTTTCAACTCTCATACAAACTAATACTTTCGGAGATATGATTTTCTAAAATTTCAATAATGAATCGTACTTCTATGTTTTCACAGAATGCTGTAGGTACTTGATTATTCTATCTATGAATTATAATATGATCTGTGTTTTTACATGTCATTTTATTTTCCTATGAGAGATAAATGTCAAAATTATTTCTGGTTCGTTATTCTTGATATAAAATACACCTCCTGTTCTAGAAAACAAGGTGTGATTGACTGCAAAATTACTAATGAAATAACCTCAGGTATCGTAGAATTATAAGGATGATATAGTATACTTTTAAGGTGATAATATAATGCCCGTGGATATCTTCTTTCGTAAGATACATAATCAAATAGAGTTCACAATATCTCCAGTAAAAAACTGCAATATTGTCTAAGTTTCAATTGAAATAATATAATTTTCAGAGTAGATTTGAGGAATGGATATCTTGGATAAGCTCGTTATCGGGGAGAATCGGTCTGTTTGAATTTAATTTCTTTCCTGATGCAATTCTATCGTAAGAATCCATTTATATCATTCCCAGAGATCAATATTTTCGGAGATATGATTTGTCAAAGTTCGAACAAGAGCGACAAAGCTCCTGTCCACAGGGATGAACCAAGTTTTTCATAATTCAAATGACTGAAGCTCACAAAACAGATAACTTCAAATACAATTGAAATATAAGTTTTGGTCAAATTTAACATCTGTCCAACTACTGCAACATCTTCAAGATTTAATCAAGACTAATCTAATAGTTCAGTCAATCTGGCAAAAATTAAATCCTTCTGATACAGAAAATAACCAGTGGCTGAATCTTTGTTGATAGTTGGAGAATGATGTTAGAAAAGGGTTTATTGGGTCGGCCACGTTGGACCGTGATGCGTGTTTTGAAAAACTCAAAAAAATTTTGAAATACATTTATCTCGTGATCTATGCATTTCACAGAAAAATGTATCCAAGAAAAAATGTAGAGGACATCGATATCTACAATTAATCTCATTGGTGCTATGCCGTACATCAAAAAATGCACGCAGTAGGTGGCGCTAAAGTTCCAAAATAAGAGTTTTTCCACTTTTTTGCTATTAAATTTTCTTTTTTCAACTATATTGTAAATGTAAAAGTTGTTCCTTTTAATATTACGAACAACTTTTATTAAAACATTTTTTACATACAACTTACCGTTCGAAAGTTATAGTGTAATACAGCGCTGCGTTAACATCGCAGTGCTGCTAACGGATACGTCAGTTATATGCACCACAGCTGTCCTCATACTTTGTGAAATCGTTGTAATGGAATTTTCAAACTTCAGCAAGCTGTAGCTTCAAAACGGTAAGTTGTATGTAAAAAATGTTTTAATAAAAGTTGTTCGTAATATTAAAAGGAACAACTTTTACATTTACAATATAGTTTTAAAAAGAAAATTTAATAGCAAAAAAGTGGAAAAACTCTTATTTTGGAACTTTAGCGCCACCTACTGCGTGCATTTTTTGTTGTACGGCATAGCACCAATGAGATTAATTGTAGATATCGATGTCCTCTACATTTTTTCTTGAATAAATTTTTCTGTGAAATGCATAGATCACGAGATAAATGCATTTCAAAATTTTTTTGAGTTTTTCAATACACGCATCACGGTCCAACGTGGCCGACCCAATAAACCCTTTTCTAACATCATTCTCCAACTATTAACAAAGATTCAGCCACTGGTTATTTTCTGTACCGTCGAAATGCCAGATTGACTGAACTATAACGACGCTTCTTATGATACAATCTATCAAGAGAAGAAATATAGGATGCATTATATTTAGTGACCGACCGAAATTTCGGTTTCGGTTTCGGTTTCGGCCAGTTTCGGCCAAGAAATCTAGTTTCGGCCTTAGTTTCGGTTTCGGCCCAAAATGGCCGAAACTTTCGGCCGGGCCGAAACTTGAATGTTCGTGAATTATCCTGGTCGTTTGGCCAGAAGTTATAAGTAGGTATACAAAATTGTCATACGAGTTATTGTGATCTATCTTTGTTAAGACTGAGAATTCATGAGAATTCACTTTAATGATTATTGATTAGATTACATAGGGTGATTCCAAATAAGACGTGAAACTTGGAGTATGACTCATTAGCTGTTGTTTAATCCATATTTATTAATAACCGAAAATCAATGGTTTTTGGAGCTAGGGTGATTTTTAAAAGATTTCTGAACTTATAATACATATTTCGTCAATTTTTTCTACGTTGAATAAATTTGGTGATAATTTTGGTTCATTTTCATCAGAAAAGAATATGATATGTAGGAAAAAAGCAAAACTATGCTGTATAAGAGGTTGAAAAAAATTAGTATGATTTGAAATGTGGTATACGAATAAATGAAAAATCAATTTCTAAAATCAATTTGTCTGCAACTTTCGAATTTCGCAATTTTGTATGCCAAAATTATTTTAAAAACTTGCCAAATTCCTTCTTCATTCTCTAAAATATTTCGTTAGATTGCTCAACTAGTTTCGTTTCAGTAGATTTTATATAAGCAACCTTTTGAATGTCCGGCATTTAAAATAGTGAATGTGTATCAAAAGACAGCGTGAGTGAATATCAGGCGGAAAATAACAACTGAAGACATCAGAAAGACGGCACGTGCTAGTCTATGGAATGGTGGAACATAATTTATAAATACATTTTCTAATGTAATTTCGAGCTTAGTTGCAACAAAAAAATATTGAATTCGTTATTTTCCACTATTTGCTTCTTATATCCCCTTTCAAATCATACGAATTCTTTTTCAACAGAACCAGTACTCAAATATCTCGGAAACCGTTGATTTTTGGTCCTCCATAAAAATGGCTCAAACCACAGCAAATGATCCATACTAACACCTCCTCTAAGGTTCACGTCTAATTTGGAATCACCCTGTATACTTCGACTGATTATTTTGATAACTTGGTAATACCAAAATAATAAATAAAGATCTCAAAAAAAATGTCTTTTTATTTTATTTAACACTTCTGAACTATTTTTATGTATATGCGAATAAAATTGTAAAAAATACAGTAGATTTCAGTATGAAATATAAAGTTTCGGTTTCGGTTTCGGTTTCGGCCGAAACTGAGGCCCTGGCCGAAAGTTCGGTTTCGGTTTCGGTTTCGGCTGAAATACCAGTTTCGGTCGGACACTAATTATATTGTATCGACTTACTTGTACAGCTTTTTTGGACAGTCGGGGAATGAAAGCTTCAGGATAAACCTGGTGCGTGCTGAAGCAAGGAGTTTCAACACCAGCTGCTCTACGGACTTCTTCCCATTTCTCCTCACCATATGTCTGCTTGATGTACTCAGCCATATTCTCCAGTATGAGGCCATACATTATAATTTGATCTAGAAAAAAATTGAAAATATAATAACGTAATATATAGAAATTATTTCAAGTAATATGTGGTTTATTTTTGCGTGCATGTTCTAGAGAATAGCGTGCCATCATTTTTGGCGCTCTTGTTCCTCGGAACAGTGCTTATCAATTTGCCCAAATGTCTGATTTTTTCGAATTTTTGGCTGAAAATGGTCTTAAACTATTTGGTTCAACTCACTGATCAAGAATCCGAGGTCGGAATCGATTCTGTCCGGCCGGCCGTCCGGCCGTCCGTTAACACGATAACTCTTGAACGAAAAGAGTTGGGAGATTGAAATTTGCAGGATAGCTTTGGAGCGTAAATATCTCGGACGGGTTTGTTAACGGGCAAAATCCATGAAGCGGTTTCGGAGTTATGGCCGTTTTTAGTTAAAATATTTCTTATGAATTTTTCGGAAACCGCTCACTCTATCTATCTGAAATTTAGCATCAAATTGTAGAATCACGACCTTTAGACGCATGTGAAGTTTTGTATTGATGGGGTTATCGTAAAGTGTTAAAAAAATTATTTGAAACTTTTTAAATTTTGTTTATACAATAACTCTCGAACGGAATGAGCTAGGTAATTGAAATTTTCAGAGTAGGTTAGGGAGATACATATCTCAGCTAGATTCGCTATTGGGCAAAATAGGCAAGATGGTTTCGGAGTATCGAAACAAAAATTTTTTTTAACTCACAAATTTCAAATTTTTTTTCAAGATACAGTTTCACCATAAAAATCCATTTGATATCATTTTCAACTCCAACAAGCTAATACTTTCGGAGATATGATTTTTCGAAATTTCAATAATGAATCATACTTCTATGTTTTCACAGAAAGCTATAATTATTCTATCTATGATTTATCATACGATCTGTGTTCATACTCGTACATGTCATCCTGTTCTATAAGAGAGAGTCAAATTCATTTAAGCTATTTTAATTTGATTTCTTCCAGGGTGCAGTTCTCATTCTCAGATTGCCCATTTAATCTTGATAAATAAACTATTATTTGAATTGAATTTCCTTTATAATGCAGTTCTATTATAAGAATACATTGATATAATTCTCAACTCTGAGAAACCAATACTTTCGGAGATACAATTTGTCTGTTTGAATAAGAGCGCCAGAAAGCTCCTGTCCACAGGGCTTGTTTCATCATGTTTTACATAAAATAATATCAAACGATAAAGTTCGACTCACTGATTGAAAATTCGATTCTATCCAGCCGTCCATTGCCACGATAACTTTCGAACGAAAAGCGATAGCGACTTGTTCGTTAATGGACATAATCGACCGAACAGTTTCGAGGTTAAACCCATCTGAAATATTGTTCCCTTAATAACTCAAAACAAAATAGATCCGAACGAATTGGTAATTAGTTGTAGAATTCCAATGAGCAAGCCTCTGCAAAATTTCGTGAGGATCATATCAACGAAAAAAAATTCTTACAAAATTTCAAATTTGTGAAAGTATAGTGAGATTCCTCTGAACAAACCTTGAATGCCATTTCTCAATCGATTACCAGATTTCAGCATGATCGGTTTATTAGTTTAGCAATTATTGTGAAAATAAAATTTTGAAATGGTTTCTGCTTCTGAAATTTAAGATGTAAATATCAGTTCATTCGCAACACTAAGACAGCCACGACGTTGTTGGGCTCGCCTGACGAGCTGATGACCTGGGTTCGAATTTCCGCAGAGTAATTTCACTATTGAGTGGTTTCTTTCTGGGTTTTCTCTCCCAAACTCTGAAAAATATCTATAAAATAAAAAATTTATTATTTTGTGATTTGCTTCTGCGTAAGAAACACAAGATATTTGTCAGAAGCAATCAATCGAACAATGTTGCCTAACAAATAACAATGAAACAACATCAATTCTCCAAAATTATTTTGTTGATAACAATAAACAAAATAATTCCGAAGATTTTTTTGTTAAGCGTCTGAGGAAGGAGTCTGATATAGACTCCGAAACGTTACGATATAGTTGTTTCTTCGTTGTTATTTGTTAGGCAACATTGATTATCTAGTGTTTCTCAAGCAGATGCAAACCACAAAATTATTAGTTTTTTATTTTATAGATATTTTTCAGAGTTTGGTAGAGAAAACCCAGGAAGAAACCATTCAGTATCCTTTAATGATTAGTAATTTCACTATTTTGTTTATTTTAATATTTGAATGCAGAACTGAAATGCAATCTAGAACTGGGTTGAAAAAAGATGGCTCGAAAGTTCATGCAGTCATTCGTGAGGGTGTGTAAGGATTGAATAGACAGAAGAACATACGTGCAAAAGCTTCTGACTTCACGTCAGTGCTTTTCGAGATTTTTTATTTATTTATTTATCTATTTATTAACGGGATAAACCCAAGTGCGGGTCAATAAACATGATACAACCAAAATCAATGTCAAGGAATAAGAAAACCAATATCCTGCAACTATACATTAAATTTTTTTCAACATATATCTCACAGCGGTAGAAGATTAGATGAGATTGAAAACCGTTGTCGTTCGGCTTGGATATCACATTGACAGGACAGGACAACGCCCAAATTCTCGGTTCTGAGATGAGCCATTTCTGGAAATATGCATAGAAATAGAGGAACATAAAGTATGCAAATGTCCAAAGGTAGCCAGCCTAAGAATTTTACATTTGGGTGAGACAGTCCTAAATCTTCAAGACGTGACGGGCTCTTAAGGACGTCATTACGTCCACCATCCACAATGTTCTTAGGATCGAATAAGTAGGATAATAGAAGAAATGATAGTATCGGTCAAAGTTCTGAAGGACTGAACCCAAGCCACATGACCCCGTTGTAATAAATGAATAGAAATAAATAATTGTCCCTCAAAGACAATAAGAACAGTCTGCGGATGGATCATGCACTTTGAAGATCCAAATATTAGTCCTGCCTTTGTATTCTCTTCATTTCACTACTACTCAAGGCAGTTTCAGTAGATTATGAACTACTCAAAATTACATCGAAACATCAGCGGTTCCAGAATGACAAGGAGTACAAGGAGTGCAACTGAGGGAGGCAGCATAAAATGCAAGATTTCTCTTAGGTTTTGTAGTATTTCCAATTATTGTTGCCCGTATTAGAGGAAAAACCTTCTATGGGCTTCCCTGAAAAGGTCCGTACTCTTAGCAGTACGAGACTTCAGATCTTCTTTGTTACTCAATAAAAAACCTCTAACAGATTCCTTGAAGTAGTCTTCGTCCTGACCCTACAGCGTGCCTTAACAAAAGAGATGAGCTGCAAGTGGACTTCATAGCTGATGAGAGCAGATGACAACACTGCTTTTTGCATTATGTGCGCCAATACCACGTCCAGGAATGTACAGGTCAGAATAATCTTCAGTTCCTTCACGCAGTTTGCTCTCATTCCGCCTAGACATCCTATGATTAGTACAGCCATCCTACACTTATGCCTTGTATACAGGATTCCCAGTTCGAACATTAATCCTTGTATTTTTCCCTCGTCTGTTCTTCTTTCATCACCGCATTATTTTCAGTGGGGGAGGAAAATTCGAAAACAAACCATTCCTTGAGCTCTTTATCCAGCAGAACTATATCCGGCTTTATGGCGTGGATCTGCCGAGTTTTTGGAATATCATAGTTCAAGTAGATGCGAGTTCTGTCATTTTTAACAACTGCTACAATCTACAAAGTTACATATGGTAGCACTGGTTCGTTGTCTATACCATAAACCTCTCCCGTATTATGTCTGTCCACTTATATTGATGGAGCATGGCCTCTGTAAGCAGACAGGATGTGCATAACAGTTTCATGCTTACTGTGGCATGCTCTGCACGTTGTTGGGGTGTCCACTCTCATGATGTTCTTTTTATACCATCTCGTATTTAACATCCCATCTTGACAAACCATATCAAATCCCTCAATTTCCGACTTCCGCCCAGCTTACTTCAAAAAGACGAAGGAAATTATTCCGACAGGCCCTGAAAATTAACTCCTGAAATATATGCAGTTCAGGTTTTTACGAATGTGATCTTCGAGTAGTGTCTTCAATTGTGTCTGTCTTATCACTCTGCCAACTCTTCTTTGTTCTGTTGACGTGATAGACGTTCCTGCTAGCTCATGATCGATGGATATGCCAGTTATACTGAGCGTATCCAAAGCTCTCTGACCAGCCCTAAATAGGAAAGCTCCTTGGTTCCTTATTTCATGATTAGCCACCATCTCCTGCGTTCTCCCTGCGTTCGTGGAAGGTATATTCCTTGTATCAAGCAGTTGGGATGCAAACTACGTTTCATGTTAATCACTTTACGTGTTGATCTGCCGAGCTCAGGAATTTCATTCACTGTCCAGTTAACTACCCCGAAAGAGGTGACTATCGGGACTGCTAAGCTGTTCGTAGCAAACAAGCCAAGCATTATTATTATTATTATTATTATTTTTTATCCGCTCGAGAGAAAACCTTCTAAAGTCCCGCCCTGAGAGGGTCCGCTTCTCTCAGGAGTGTGAGACTCCAGATGTTGATTGGTTACTCACTAAAAAACCTCTCGTACGTTCCTTGAGTAGTTCTTCGTCCTGCCCTTACAACGTCCCTTCACAAAAGAGATGAGCTGCAAGCGGCCTTCATAGTTGATGGGACCTGATGACTCAAAGTGATCCGAGCAACACCGCTTTCTGCATTCTGTGCGCTAAATCCGCAGCCAGAGATTTGCAGGCCGGAATAATCTTCAATTCGGTCACGTAGTTCGCTCTCAATCCACCTAGGCATCCTATGATTAGTACGACCATTCTAACCTTATGCCCTGGATACAGGATTCCCAGTTCGAACATTAAATCCTTGTATTTTTTCCTCTTCTGTTCTTCTTTCATCACCGCATTATTTTCTGCGGGGGAGTAAAATTCGATGACAAAAAATACCTTCAGTTCTTTGTCGAGCAAGAGTATATCTGGCTTTATGTAGATAGTAAGTAGATAATTCTAAGTGCTGCATTGTGTCTTTCCACATATCCAGTTGGAGCATGGACTCTGCAAGCAGACAGAATGTGCATAACAGTTTCCTGCAGGCTGTGGCATGCTCTGCACGTTGTGGGAGTGTCCACTTTCATGTTGTTCTTTCAATACCATCTGGTATTTATCACCCCATCTTGACAAGCCATAACGAATCCCTCCGTTTCCGACTTGAGTCCAGCGGACTTCAAAAAGGCGAAGGATAATTCTTCTGACAGGCCCTGATCTTTCAAATTCCTGAAAAATATAGAGTTCAGGTGTTTACTCATGTGATCTTAGAGTAGTGTCTTCAGTTGTACCTGTCTTATCTCTCTGCCAACTCTTCTTTGGTCTGTTGGCGTGATAGGTGTTCCTGCTAGCTCATGATCGAGGGATATGCCAGTTATACTGAGCTTCTATAAAGCTCTCTAACCATCCCTAAATAGGAAAGCTCCTTGGTTCATTATTTCATGATTATCCACCATTTTCAGAAGCGGATCTTCGCTTCTCAATCAATATTCTTATTGCCATTTCCAACGTTTATTGATGGTGTTGGTATTCCAAACTTTGCAAACAACTGCCCCCCTGCGTTCGTGGAAGGTATATCCTTTGAATCGAGCAGTTGGGATGTAGGCTACGATTCATGTTCATAATTTTACGAGTGGTTCTGTCTAGGTCGAGAATTTAATGCACTGTCCAGTTAACTATCCCGAATGACCAGGTGATTATCGGGACTGCCAAGCTGTTCGTAGCAGATACTTTATTTTTCCCGGACAAATGTGATCTCCATATATCTTCTTTGTGTAGCTAGCTGTTAAGGCATTCTTAATTTGGGTTGTCTCCAGTGCACCTCGTTGTTTTATCCCAAGGAATTCGTATATTTCTTCCTATTCGAGGTGTCTAATTTCTATTCCCCCTTCTAGGTCGATGTCTTCTCCTGTTTCTTCAGTTCTTCCTCTGCTTGATGAAAAACAGCACATTTGTCCGAAACGGATGACATTGCTATTGCTGAGGTGTATTCAGTAGTTGTCGTAGTGCTGCCTTGGAAGAAGCTAACACTTTTAAGTCGTCCATGTAGAGGAGATGTGAGATCAAATATTCTCTTCTGTCTGGTGGCCCGGCCTTGTACCCTATTCTGCTTGCCCTCAGCAGTTGTAAATGGTAGAAGTGTTATGCAGAATAATATCGGGCTTAGCGAGTCTCCTTGAAATACACCTCGCCTGTATCTCACCCATTCAGTATAAAAGGCCCGAGCTTCGGATCGAACGTCGAACTTAGTTTTCCATAACGTCATGATGTTTTCCATCGCATGGACGATGTTAGGGTGGACTTAAAGCATCTCTAGTAGCCGTATCATCAAGCTGTTCGCTGATGTGTCAAATGCTCTCCCCTCTTATTATTATTAATTACCTTCATCTTCTTCAATGACGCTAAACGCTAACAGCGTTCATGGCCATTGGGCAGATACTGTCTGAGCTCTGCGGGACTCGTTTCTCGATTAATATCGAGTGGATGGTGGCATATGATTTCACGCTTCAAATATTCACTGGTGGGGAAAGGCTGATTTCCGTGTTTTGTCTCATAGGTGGAGTGGGCGATTAGGTATAATCGACCAAGCCGGCTCTGAGAGGCTTAACCCGGGTCAGTTTAGTTGAATTTGTTGAGAAGCTACAGAGTACTGATGAAGGCCAAGAAGCCAGAAACGCGTCTGCTCTTGCTTTCTCGGCAAATCAATGAACCCCCTGGGGTCTATTTGACTTGTGAAATATATGCATAAGTATATTAATTATACGAAGCCATTTATGAAGGACCCTATTGGCAGGAACGCTCTGGACTTGTTGATTTATTAACAACGGTATCGCCATTTTTCATTATTATGTATGAATAGTGATCATAGAGTGCGGGGCGAACATTTTTTCCTACTCGGTAAAATACAATTTATTTATGAGCCTTGAATCCGCCTGAGTAGCAAAAATGGCAGAAAATAAAAAATGATCCGGGAGACTGATGCCCAAGACAATTTCGTGTTTCCACGCTCCAGTCGGTTCTAACTACATACACGTAATTTATAACGATATTAACGTCACTTAAAATGAAAAATGTTCCTTATAAATCTGTTAAAGCTTTCAGCTCGTGTCCATAACGTTATGCTTCGGAATTATTTTTTTTTTGTTGTTTCGGAGGGCGATGTAAGCTGTTGCAAATCGAAGAGAAACCGAGGAGTTGAACAATGAGTGTAGCTTTCGGTGATTCTTTCTTGAGACATAATTCGAATCCTAAATACCGAGGAGTAAAAATCCTCATTTGGATGACTTACATCTGAAGTTGAAAACAAGGAATAATATTCTGCAGACATTGGCTGGTACTTCCTGGAGTGCTGGTGCAGCTACTCTCCGCCTTTGCCTGAGGTTCTTTCTGCCGCTGAATATTGTTGCCCCGTCTGGTTTAACAGTGTTCAGACGCGGAAAATTGATGCACAGCTGAATTCCTCTATGAGGATCATCACTGGAACTGTTAGATCTAC
The DNA here is from genome assembly GCA_937662695.2 of Halyzia sedecimguttata. Taxonomy (NCBI): domain Eukaryota; kingdom Metazoa; phylum Arthropoda; class Insecta; order Coleoptera; family Coccinellidae; genus Halyzia; species Halyzia sedecimguttata. The sequence goes on along the minus strand of OW569415.2, from coordinate 62,747,517 downwards.
ACCTATTCATTGGCTACCAGTTCTTTCAAACATTGTCCCGCCCCGCATTCGCAGGCAGACTGCTGTTTTAAATTCTTGGAATAAATTTCCTTTTATGTCCGAATTCTTTTCCGATTCTCTCCTATATTCCTGGCATTAAGATTCCCAGATTGAAGTCACGTAATCCTTTATGGTCCACCTGTTTTCTCAATTCGAATAAAAGCGACAAGGAAGTTTGCCGTTCTGAATGGATTTCTTGCGATTTATTCAACAAAGATATCATTTCTGACCGTTCAAATAAAGTTCCGGGGTTTGATCTTCTAAGGAAAATGTGGTCTATTCTGAATCGTTTAAGAGTGGCTCATGGTCGTTGCAACAGCATGCTTTTCAGATGGAACTCAGTTGAGAGCCCTAGTTGTGAATGCGGGGAACCAGAGGAGGCCATAGATCATTTAGTTAATAAGTATCCCATATATAGATTCCAGGATGGTCTTACGGCTATTCATAATGAGTCTTTTTTGGAATGGGTGGTGAATTTCAAATCGGCAACAAAGCCTACACAGAACACAACTGGTTCTCCTTACACGCTCAAGCTCTTCGAGAGCTTAAGAGGGGTCTCCTTCGGGAAGCCTAGGAGGATCAGTATAATAATATACAATAATAATATACAATAATAATATTTAATAAACCACTGAATATTCCATTTTGAATGTTTTCGTTTTCTCCTTTTGTCTTTTCCGTTTCCAAATTGAGTTCCGTGTACTTTGGAGAAACCTCTCAGCTCATTCAAGGAAGAATTAATAGTGATGCAAAGATGCCTTCAATATTTAATAGTTCAGCATATTTTGTTAACAATTTCAATGATCATAAATCACAACACTAACGGGGGGGGGCAGGGTTTTTTGCTGAGGTTTTTCCATAAGCTCTTGTATCATACATCGAATTGTATGGTACCCCGCTACGCTAACGTCTGCTAACACTTTTTTCAAACACATGCTTTATTTTGATGAAAGAATGTAATGCTCAAAGTTGGAAAGAATAATTATATCACAATAAACAAATACATGATTTCTCCGATTTATTTATTTGCGTATCACTTTTTACTCCGTAGAAAGTTTCCTTGAAATGTGTGAAAAGTACTGGAAATTTGTCAAACTAACCAAAAATAACATTTATTCGCTATGCACACCTTCAATAGACCTACGCTAGCGCTTAATCCAATACCCCATACATTTTTCTCTTGTTTCATATCAATATTTAGATTTGGTTCATTGTTAATCACAGGGTGCTTCGGATGGTGAGAATGGTTTCTTCATTTGTTCATAATGTGATCGTGAAAAGTAAGAAATAATTAATTTTTTTCCTCCCCTTTCAGTAATATCGAAAAATGGTTTGACAGGTCCACTGATCAAGAATCCGTGGTCGAAATCGATTCTGTCCAGCCGGCCGTCCGTCCGGCCGTTAAAACGATAACTCCCGAACGAAAGGAGTCAGAAGATTGAAATTTTCAGGGTAGGTTTGGACCGTAAATATCTCGGACGAGTTCGTTAACGGGCAAAAACCATCAAGCGCTTTCGGAGTTATGGCCGTTTTTAGTAAAAACATTTTTTATGAATATTTCCGAAACCGATCACTCGATCTATCTGAAACTTTGCATCAAATTGTAGAATAACAGCTATTGAACATATATGAATAATCTGTTCCCTTGTGTTTGAATGGAAGAAATTTTGAAATCCTATTCAGAATTTTTGAGATGTAAGATGTACTGATAACTGAATGCATACTGTTTAAATAATTATAATGTTCGAATGCAGGTAATAAATCAATACAAATGGACAGAATACATTGAATAGCTGTAATATAACTCCCAATTTGGGAGTTTGGCTATTTGTGAGTATTCGAACAATGAATTCACATTAAATGTTCAAAATGTGCTCCATATTATCAAGGCATTTATGAATTCTTTTTCGTTTGTTGTCGAATATATTTTTTAACATTTGTGGGCCAATATTTTGGCAGCACACTGTTATTGATGATTGGAAGTTATTAATATTATCGTATTGTCTTTTGAATACCTCATCTTTCACAAATGCGAAGATGCTAAAGTTCAGGGGAGTTAAATCAGGAGAGCGTGTTGGGTATAGGAAGGCTGGAGTCCTCGACTTATTATACAGTTGTCATAGAACTTCTGAAAATAGCTTAGAAATTGCAGAAGTAGAGTAGGCAGTTGCCTCATTTTGTTGAAAATATCCCAACTGTATTTCTTCGTCAGCTAGTTGGTTTATGAATGTCTCCAGCATTATTCGTTTATACCAGGGCCATATATTCTACGACGAAAAACTGCTAACCACACACCAACTTTTTGCGAATGTAATGGAGTCTCAATAAAAATGTGGGGATTCTCCGATGTCCAAAATCTCTAGTTTCGAGAATTCACATAACCCGACAGAACAGAAACCAATAGCAGTACCCTAGGCGACGTGGAATATTTATTGGTAGGAGTTGCTGTACCATCGTTATTTTGTAAGGGTGCTAATTCAGTTTTCATTCATTTCATTCATTAATTTAACTTGTTTGTTCCATAGCAAATATTGTTTCACTATAACTAGATTCTCATTCTGCGAAGCAAGTAAATTTCCAAGAAAATGAAAACTAGCTAACGGACAGAATTGATTTCGACCTCGGATTCTTGATCAGTGAGTCGAACCAAATCGTTTAAGACCATTTTCATTGAAAAATTCGAAAATTACAGACATTTGGGCAAATTGATAAGCACTCAGTTCCGAGGAACTAGAGCGCCAACAAGTTTCGTATGACAATTGCCCAAAACAGGTTTAAAGTACCTACAAATAGTAGATTTTTCATAAAACATGTATCAAAGAAGAGTAATAATGAAAAATTACCTTGTAATCGATCAAAAATTTCCTGATCTACGTTCACCAAATTTTCTCCTCTCTCGAACTGCAGAATTATGCTTTCAATATTTACATTCTATTTGCATTCTATGTCTATGGATGAAAAGCCGTCTCACTACTCTCAGATCTCTTGCTTCATGTTCCGTTCCGAAATGTAAGACTTTTCTGAGAAAAACTAATTTCGGAGCAAACAACTGAGATTTTTCTCACTTCGCTCGCATTTCAGAATACACTTTATTCTCATAATTCTTCGATTGATTAGATAATGTCATGTCTCAGGATAATAAGTTGACATTATGACAATTCATGCATAGATTAATTATATCACTCTGTGAAATACGATTTATCATTGAAATTTTGAAAAATCATATCTCCGAAAGTATTAGCTTGTTAGAGTTAAAAATGATATCATTGGATTCTTATGGTAAAACTGCTTATTGAAAAGAATTTAATTTGGAATTTGGTCTGTAAATAAATTTTTTTTTTTGTTACTCCGAAACCATCTGTCCGATTTTGCCCAGTAACGAACTAAGCCGAGATATTTATCTCCCAAACCTACTCTGAAAATTTCAACTGACTAGCTCATCCTGTTCGAGAGTTATCGTGCCTACCGGCCGGCCGGCCAGACAGAATTAATTTCGACCACGGATTCTTGATCAGTGAGTCGAACCAAATCGTTTAAGACCATTTTCATCGAAATATTCGAAAATTACAGTCATTTGGGCAAATTGATAAGCACTCAGTTCCGAGGAACTAGAGCGCCAAAAAGCATAATATGGCGCGCTTGTTCAAATTTATAGCCAGAAAGCTCACCCACCCAGGTAATGAACTCGCCCAAGGCTGCTTGGATTCCAGGAAATAAAACATATTTTCCCCATATTTCCAACGACATAGATCTGATTGAGATTAAATCTAGAACTTGGTTGTAATATGGAGTTTTGACAGCTCTTGCAAAATTTCAACGATATCTGACGGGTAGAAGTGCAGACGTGTTACGTGTTTCATACGTTTCTCTACATGCGAGAGGTTTTTTAGTGACTAACCAATCAACATCTGGAGTCTCACACTCCTGAGAGAAGCGGACCCTCTCAAGGCGGGCCTATAAAAGGTTTTTACTCTCGAGGGTAGATTTTGACTACGTCAGGAGTTATAGCAACGATTCTACCAATAAGATGCGTTTCACTTCATTTGAATTTGCTTCTTGATTTCCCGATTTTCAATCCCGAAATATTCAAATTGTATAGATTTTGAAAGTGGATGAGGACATACATGATGATCTGATATTGAAGTAGATTCAGAAAAATATAAACATATTGTATTTCGTGTTACATGCAAGAGACCTATTATCCCACTTGCAATGTTAATGTTCTTGCTACCAAAAATTGTTAACTAATGAATGACTAATTGAAAAATTGCGATAAATTTTTGTTTTATGGACCACGGATTATTGTTCATTGATCTATCCTGTTGGCGCCTGAATTTTTTCAGTTCTTAATTTTCATGTATAATAAGTTTAAATAATATTTATTCATTAATGGTGCGAAGTGGGCGTGGCATGCGCAAGCTGGAGTACCCGTTTTCGGGCGTATTTTCAACCCTCTGGGAAAATTATAAATATTGGTCCTACAGTTCCGGGCATTGGGAAATTTCCTCCTGTGTTTGAATTTATTCTCAAATTAAAAAAAAAACTATCTTGCTAGGGCGTAGCCAGGAATTAATTTCGGGGAAGGTTTTGAAAAAAAACTTGAGCCAGAATATCACCTCATCGTTCAAAGTCAATAGGGACGGGAATCAACAACATTTCTTCGATATATAGAACAGAATTTCACTCTTTCTTTAGGCCCTCTTGTTCCTCGGAACAGAGTGATTATCAATCAAGACTCTGAAAATTATATAAATAATTTTCAGAGTTGAGGAATGAATATCTCGGATAAGTTCGTTATTGGGTTGAATCGGTTTGGTGGTTTCGGATTAATAATTTTTAGTACTCTTGTTGAAATTAATTTCATTTATGATGTTTGAATTCAATTTCTCTTATAATGCAGCTTTATCATAAGATTCCACTGATATCATTCGAAACTCTGAGAAACCAATACTTTCGGAGATTCATTTCAACATTCATTTTATTCGGAAAAAGCATGCCAAACCTACAAAATAAAAACTGATTTTTTTCCGCCAATGAAAAATGCTATAATTATAATTTATTTACGATTCAAAGGCTGATCTTGTTTGTTATTACTGGAATAAAGAATGTCAGAAGAAAGAACAGGCGGACTGCAGTCGTATGATAGAATGAGGTCGTGTTTTCAGAAATCAAGGCCGTCATCTTTTACACAAGCTTCAGTCCAACCTCTCCATTATCATATACGCCGATTTCACTCCCTAGAAAATGATGACCTTCAAAAGTAACATCAAACTTCACCTAAATAGATCTTCATCTCTAAAAGTCTGAAGGAAACTCCTAATGATTTTCTTTACGTGATAAGCATATCAGAATCATCAGCAAGTACGTCATATCAATCACGTAATCCGTAGTTTTTCTGATTTGGTGCGCCTAAAATTAGCACTAGGCCCTATAAGGCACGATTAATTGTAATTGCTTACATAAGATCCATATTAATATTAGACATTCGACATTGCATACTTTTGCAAGTATTAATTCTTTTAGTATTGGGTGCACACACCATCTTGTCTATGGCACACACACATTACTGTTGTCGAAACTGGCATGTGACGTACACGGTGAAGATAATATGGTAGCTCGACAATTATTTATCAGAATTGAAAGGGGAGGGTCAAAGTTGGTATTCTATTCTCCTAACTGGCAACTAAACATGACCGCCTAGAATTTCCGGTTAGAATGACAGTCCAAACGAATATAACCTCTATTCTTCTGGTTGACAATGTGTTCACGTTTACTCAAACAAAGGACAACTGAGAAGATTGGAACATTTTTGTTGGAAGTCAGGGACCGAATGTAGAATATTCCATCTATTTTGATGCTTAATGTGACTGGACGAGTCCGCTATATTTGACCTAGAAATTCGTCATCATCCCCATTATTTTCTATTAAATTTAAAATGCCAGAAACTTCAGTATCTCTCCTGTTAATGTCCAAAACCTATTCCTGCAAATTTACATTTTGTTAGAGTGTAGTACACTCAAGTCTCTGTTGGTTTTGAGCAGAAGAAGTTCTTCATAGATCCTAGGGATATTGCTAGAGCGGCAGCTTGAAAGCAAGTTTGCTGTGTCAGTCCAAGCACTAATACTAAAAATTATCCTTTCTGCAGTAATTATTTATTACCATCAGATTATTATAATACAAGATAACTATATTTTGCCCTATATAACTGTCCAAGATGATCAATGTTATGCACAATAGTTATTTATGAACCAAGGACGAAAAACTATATGTTATTGTCGTGCCTGCAAATTGCAAGCAGGCGAGAAAATGAACAATTTTTCGACGAGGTGCATATTATATTTTTTCGACCTCTACATACTTTTATGAATTTCGGGCCTTTTAAATAATTTCACAATAGCAAATGACAGTTATTCTCACATACCCTTTAGGTTTGTATTGAACCGTATCATGCCGTATAAATAGTGACCTCATTAGATGAAAAGTGTTTTGCGGACGAAAAAGTTATTTTGCGGCCGAAAAGTACTTGCCTTCAAAAATAGTCGATTTTTTCGTCGACCTCTATGAAAAGTGACATTTCACGTTCTAATTAGCGGCTGATAAATCAACTATTTATGAAGTCAGGTACTTTTCGGCCGCAAAATAATGTGTTCCTCCGCAAACACTTTTCGTCCGCTGTGGTCACTATGGATACGGCATGATAAGGTTCGATACAAACATAAGTGTCTGTGAGAATAACTGTCATTTGCTGTTGTGTAATTATTTAGGGGGTCCGAAATTCATGAAAGTATGTAGAGACAAAAAAATAATATGCACCTCGGAGAAAAACTGACTATTGCCTCGCCTTCTCGCAAGGCTCGACTTATAACAGACAGTTTTTCATCCTTGGTGCATAAATAACTATTTTCGTCGACCTCTATGAAAAGTGACATTTTACGTACTAATTTGCCGTTACTAATTGACCGTAAAATCGACTATTATTGAAGGCAAGTACTTTGCAGACGAGAAAGTACTTTCTCGTCCGCTGTCGTCACTTTAAATGCGGCATGATATAGTTGAATAAAAACATAACTGTCTGTAAGAATAACTGTCAGTGCTGTGGTCACTATGGATACGGTTCAATACAAACAGAAGCATGTGTGCCACTTGCCATTGTGAATTTATCTAAGAGGTCCGAAATTCATAAAAATATGTGGAGGTCGACGAAAAAATGTAATATGCACCTCGACGAAAAACTGTCTATTGTCTCGCCTGCTTGCCATCCTCGGCACCGCCTCGGATAGCAATTTGCAGACTCGATTGTAATAGACAGTTTTTCTTTCTTGGTACATAAATAACTATTAAATGATTTATTCAATTGTAGTATTGTACTGTTTTAAAAAATATTTTCATAATTGTCGATTTTTTACAAAAAAACAAGTAAATTGCTAAATTTCATCTTTGTGCTTACTTTCCCTCCTCTAATTTATTAATTTTTGCGCGTATGTTCTGGGGAACATCGCGTTATAGTTTTGCCCAAATGTCTGTAACTTTCGAATTTTTTGAAAAAAATGGTCTCAAACGATTGAGTTCAACTCGCCAATGAAGAATTCGAGGTCAAATTTGATTCTGTCCGGCCGGCCGTCCGGCCGGCCGTTGCCACGATAACTTGAGAACGAAAAGAGCTAGCGACTTGAAATTTTCAGGGTAGGTGGAGCATCCCAATATGACGGACAAGTTCGTTAATGGGCATAATCGGCCCAGTGATTTCCGAGTAATAATTTTGTTTTCAACCAATATGAATCCGATCAAATTGAAACTTGGTGGGTAGTTGTAGAATATGACCCTAAGCACGTTTGTGAAATTTTGTGCGAATCGTATGGCTAGAAAATTTAAAAAAAAATTATTAAAAAATATTTTTGTTGTCACGATAACTTGCGAACGGAATGAGATAGCGGCTTGAAATTTTCAGGTTAGGATGTGCACCAGAACGCGACATTTCAGTTTGTTTATGAGCATAATCGGCCAAACGGTTATAGAGTTATAGCAATCTGAAATTTTCTGAAATTTGGTGGTTTTTTGTTCCTCATTAACTCGAAAAATACTGAACCGATGGAATTCAAACATTGTTATTAGTTGTAGAATGGCAACGCAAAAATGTTTGCAAAATTTGGTGAGGATAGCATTTGTAGAAAATTTTTAATAAATCATTAAAAATAAAAAAAAAAAATTCTATATATCAGTAACTATTCGTTTGAAATTCATGAAATTTTGCAAGAGCCTTCATAACCTAACTCTACTGCCAAGTTTCAAGTTTTAATATGATCGGTTAAATATTGTTGGAGATTCGAGCATTCTTGTGCGAGTTCAGTAGTACCGATTTGGTGTAGCGTAAGGCTCCGAAGAAACGATCGCTCGACCCGGACTTTTGCAGTCGAGTCGAAGAAGACGAATCGATTTGTGTTTTTCCCAAATTTTGTTCTTCTAGGTTGAGCCTAAATATACTAATTCGAAACAAGTTTCGGAGGTTTTGAGTCCGACGATTTTCCATTCAAAAAGTCAATCCGAGAAACGTCAGAATTAATTCGAGAGACGGGGTCGGAAATTTTCGAAAGCGAAACTGACGATTTAGGCCTTTTTTATATTTAAAACTGTAATTAGATCTTTGAAATACCATTGAATGAAGAAATTCTTGTAAGTTAACAAAATATCTTTATTTGAACAATAAAAATGCATCATTTTATTAAAATGATAGTTAGACTATCCAATTGCTTCTTTTCTTTATAATATTTTAGCTGTAAGTCAGTATAGCTTAGAACTTTTAAAGTAACGTCCTACAATATTAATTTAAATGATATTATAAATAAAAAAATTGGTTCAAGCACTGACGTGAAGTCAGAAGCTTTTGCGCGTATGTTCTATTGTCCATTCTTCTGTATTGGACACCCTTAATCGAATTTACCATGGTAAATTATGTTGTCCATTCTCCTGTATTGGACACTCTCAATTCGAATTTACTATGGTAAATTCGAATTGAGTGTCCAATACAGGATAATGGACAACATAATTTACCATGGTAAATTCGATTAAGGGTGTCCAATACAGAAGAATGGACAATAGAACATACGCGCAAAAGCTTCTGACTTCACGTCAGTGCTTGAACCAATTTTTGATGTAAACTATGGCATTCAATCATAAATTCTGTTTGCAGAATCAGGATTTATAAGAAGCTGTAAATGTACATTGAAGGTGAATACAATACAAGAAAAGTACTTGCAGGTCGAATACGTAAATAACTTAAAAAAATTCCCGCTGTTCGATCATTTCTTGCAACTAAACATGGCGACTGTTAAAGGCACTAGGTGTTGCCTAAGATTAGTTAGGAGTTTCAATTTCACATTATTAGTGTTCTGTGATCATCAGTGAGAACTCAGAACAACGTTCCAATCCTGTTGTCAGATTTCTGTTTGGATCACAGAATGTCCAGAGGACAACAGATCTAAATCTGACAAATGAGAAGGTAACGGATGTTGAAAAGTTTAAATTTTCATACAGAAATACTACCCTTCCGATTAATAGTATGGAAGTGATTTTTACGAGATGTTCGTCAATTGGTTGACAACGCTTTAAGTGAAGATTCACTCGGTAAATATGATAAAGAAGATCTATTAATTCAATCGTCAACTCCCACCAGAAAGTCCACCATTATGGATGCATCCAGAAATTCACTAGCAAGAGTCATAAATTTACTCACTATGATAGAAAAGTAAAATTCTCAAAATGTGGGAAAGCCCTGTGGGCGGGAGCTTTGGCGCTCTTGTTCAAACTTTGACAAATCATATCTCCAAAAGTGGTTTCAAACAGTTGGGAATTATATCAATGAATTCTTATGATAGAACTGCATCATAAAATAAAATAAATTAAATAAGTATCCATTGATATCATTCCCAACTCTGAAAAACCAATACTTTCGGAGTTATGATTTGTCGAAGTTTGAACAAGAGCGCCAAAGCTCCTGTCCATAGGGCTTTCCCACTTTTTCAATTTGGCTTCTGTGCATCAGTTTTCAAGAATTTTCGTAATTGAATTCAAAACGTAGGTCTATGAATCATCTCATGTTGGATTTACATACTTCAGCAAATTATAATGTGTTGAGAATAATTATTGAAATTTTGAAAAATCATTTCTCCGAAAGTATTAGTTTGTTAGAGTTGAGAATGATATCAATGGATTCTTATGATAAAACTGCATCTTAAAAAAAATTGAATTTGAAATTTGTAATGTAAAGAATTTTTTTCTGTTTTTTTTTCTCTGAAACCACCTGGCCTGACCGAGATATTTATCTCCCAAACCTACTGTGAAAATTTCAACTGTCTAACTCATTCCGCTCGAGAGTTATCGTGTTAACGGCGAGACAAAATCGATTTTGACCATGGATTCTTGATCAGTGAGTCGAACCAAATCGTTCAAGACCATTTCCAGCCAAAAATTCGAAAATTACAGACATTCGAGTAAATTTATAAGCACTCTGTTCTGAAGAACAAGAGCGCCAAAAAGCGTTCCTGACGTGAAGTCAGGAACATTCGGGCGCATGTTCTATTGTCTATTCACGCCTCAGACACCCTCACGAAATACTGCATTAGCATTCTACAACTAAATACCCAGTTTCAATTCGATCAGATATCTTTTTTTTGAGGATACAATATTTCAGATGGGTATAATTCCGAAACCGTTAGGCCGATTATGCCCATTATTGAACTTAACCATTGTATTCGAATGCGCAATCCACCCTGAAAATTTCAAGTCAAAGTCTCCTTCGGTTTGAATGATATCGAACTCATTCTTAATCAGTGAGTCGAAGCTAATCGTTTGATATCATTTTTGGCAAAAAAATCGAAAATATCAGACATTTGGGCAAAATGGTATCACGTTGTTCCCTAGAACATGCGCGCAAAAAACGGATTCTATAAATAGATAGCCTATGGAATTTACAGTTACGGCTCTACGATACGGTTTTGCTACTACGCGTCAATCACTGACCAATGATTTGGAGTGGAGCTATGTAAGCTTTGTTACTGTGACCTTCCACCCCCGCAGAATGATTATTCTCTGCTCCTTTTGCGGAATTACCCATTATTCTTCCCATTTAAATATACTTCTATGCGCTGTCCTGATTTTTACACTATAAATAAATTTCTGTGAACTTTTCGATGTTCAACCCCTTTCCTCCTCCATTCAAAAGTTCATCTCGCTGGAAAATTGTCCGTTCCACTATCGCCAGATATCGTTTAGGAGTGAAAATTCTGAAAAGTTTTCAGTTCATGATTTTCACGTCAACACTATCAGCAGAACAAAGGAGACGACGAAGCGTTTCTCAAGTTTTAATGCTTTCCAACAGAACTTTCTCGAATTTTCTACCCTTCACATTTTGATTCTACGCACCTATTATTTTCATCAACTTTTCAACGGTTTAAATTTTCCAAGAGGAATTTCCTGCCAGTTACAAAGTTAAACACCAGCATAATTGAACAGCGAACTTTTTGACATTAAAGGTGAGGTATAACGGAAAGGGACATACATTATAAAGTAACATTTTAAGTAGAGTGAGGGGTACTATTTGACTTGTTAGTAGGAAAGGTAGATTTTTGGGAAGGCAGTCGAGGCAAGCAATGAGAGTTCTTATTCCTTTGGCTCAAGCTCATTTCGTATTTCTACTTACCCGCTATGGTTTTTTGGCGCACTTTTTCCTTGGAACAGAGCACTCAATTTGCCCAAAAACTTTCGAATTTTTGGATGAAAATGGTCTTAAACGATTTGGTTCGACCAACTGATCAAGAATCCGTAGTCAAAATCAATTCAGTCTGGCCGACCGGCCGTAGACACGATAACTATCGAACGGAATGAGCTAGACAGTTGAAATTTTCCGACTAGGTTTGGGAGATAAATATGTCGGCTAACTTCGTTATTGGGCAAAATAAGCCAGATGGCTTGTTTTCAGAATACCTCCAGTAAAAGCAAAACTGGAATAATGGCTAAGAATCAATTGATATCATATAATTTTCATGATAGGTTTGAGGAATGAATATCTCGGATAGAAGTTCGTTATTGGGTAGAATAATAGGTCTGGTGGTTTCGGATTAATAATTTTTGGCACTCTTGTTGAATTAAATTTCTTTTTTGATGAAGTTTCATCATAGGAATCCATTGATATCATTCCCAACTCCGAGAAACCAATACTTTCGGAGATATGACTTGTCAAAGTTTGAACAAGAGCGCCAAAGCTCCTGTCCACAGGGCTTTCCCACTTTTTTTCAGATATCATCTTAAGCGACAATTTCACATCGTGAGTGGCAACAAACCCTCCTTTCGCGCGCATGTTCTTGGGACCAGCGTGCTATCATTTTGTCCAAATGTCTGTAATTTTAGAATTTTTAACCGGAGATGGTCTAAAACAATTAGGTTCGATTCACTGATGAAGAATTCGAGGTCAAATTCGGTTCTTTCTGGCTGGCTAGCGATACTTTCGAACTGAAAGATATAGTGACTTGAAATTTTCAGGGTAGGTAGCGCATCCGAATGCAACGTTCAAGTTCGTTATTGGGCATAATCGGCCAAACGCTTTCGGACTTGAAATTTTGTATTCCTAATAACTCAAACATTATAGATCAGATATAATTGAAAATAGTAACTAGTTGTAGCACAAAGACTTTTGCGAAATTTCGGAACGTATCTCTAAAGAACTAAAAAAATAGAAAGAGATAGCAACTTGCAGTTTTCAATAAGAGCATCCAAATGCGACATTTAAGTCTGTCAATAAGCATAATCGGAAAAACGGTTAGAGTTATACCCATCAGAAATTTTGTTGTTATTTCCTCAATAATTCAAAAACCACGAATCCGATCGAATTCAAACATAGTAATTAGTTGTAGAATTCCGACACACAAATTTTGACGAGTTCTCGTGGAGATTATATAACTGAAAATAAAAAAAAAATCATTGAAACAAAATTGGTTCAAGCCCTGTGGACAGGAGCTTTCTGGCGCTCTTGTTCAAACAGACAAATTATATCTCCGAAAGTATTGGTTTCTCAGAGTTGGGAATTATATCAATGTATTCTTATGAAAGAACTGCATCATAAAGGAAATTAATTTCAAATAACAGTTTATTTATCAAGATTAAATGAGCAATCTGAGAATGAGAACTGCACCATGGAAGAAATCAAATTAAAATAGCTGAAATGAATTTGAATCCTTCTTATAGAACAGGATGAAATGTAGGAGTATGAACACAGATCATATAATAAAGCTTAGATAGAATAATTATAGTATTCTGTGAAAACATAGAAGTAAGTACGATTCATTATTGAAATTTAGAAAAATCATATTTCCGAAAGTATTAGCTTGTTGGAGTTGAAAATGATATCTTGGATTTTAATGATGAAACTGCATCTTAAATAAAAATTACAGACATTTGGGCAAATTGATGAGCACTCAGTTCCGAGAAACTAGAGCGCCAAAAAGTCCCGCCTTCTCTCGTTCCGAAACAGAAAACCCGACAGCGTAGACACACCGGCTATCGGGCTCCTCGTACGATCTTGTCGATCTCCGGTATTAGAATAAAACGTCGGTACTTACCTGGGATATATATTCTTAATTATCACTTTTCGACATAAAATCGCCACATGGGGGTTTATTTGACGGTTTTTTACCCTTGTCTCTCTAAGTCGATTTTGACGTTTCTCGAACCAACTATTAGCAAAAGGCTGTCATATCTCAGGAAAATAAGTTGACATTATGACAATTCATACATAGAATAATTATATAATTCTGTGAAAACGTAAAAAAAACGATTTTTTATTGAAATTATGAAAAATCATATCTCCGAAAGTATTAGCTTGTTAGAGTTAAAAATGATATCATTGGATTCTTATGATAAAACTGCTTATTGAAAAAAAATTAATTTGGAATTTGTTCCGTAAAAAAAAATTTTTTTTTGTTACTCCGAAACCATCTGTCCGATTTTGCCCAATAACGAACTTAGCCGAGATATTTATCTGCCAAACCTATTCTGAAAATTTCAACTCTCTAGCTCGTTCCGTTCGAGAGTTATCGTGCCTACGGCCGGACGGCCGGACCGGCCGGACAGAATGAATTTCGACCACGGATTCTTGATCAGTGAGCCGAACCAAATCGTTTAAGACCATTTTCATCGAAAAATTCGAAAATTACAGACATTTGGGCAATTTAATAAGCACTCAGTTCCGAGGAACTAGAGCGCCAAAAATGCATATCTCAGAAACTATCTGTCCGAAATCGCTGAGCCTTCAAAAACTGACTTCACAGCCAAGTTCAAAATTTGAACACAATCGAATCTATATTTTTGAAGATTTTGCGTTATCTTGGCAGTGGTCACCCATCCAGCGACTGAACTCACCCAAGGTTGCTCGGATCCGACCGTGTCCAAAATTAGAACTCAGTTGTAGAATTGGGTTTTAAAGGCTTTTGCAAAATTTCAGCAATATCGGACGGATAGTTTCTGAGAGATAGAATTTTTTCAATATATTTTTGTGCGTATGTTCTGGGGAACATCTGTTATTTTAATTTGCTGGTAATATGATCCTCGTGAAATTTCACAAAACTATGCACGTTCGCATTCTATAACTAATAGTCATGTTTGAATTGGATCGGATTTGTATTTTTTTAATTATTGAGGAATTAAAATTGTTTGGCCGATTATGCCTATTAATAAACTTAAATGTCGCATTCGGATGCGCAACATTCAATGAAAATTGCGATTCGCTATTTCTCTCCGTTCTCAAGTTATCGTGAGATACAATATTTTTAATATTTTTTCAAAATTTTCTGGTGATTCGATCCTCAGAAAATTTCACATACGTCTTTATGTCGGTATTCTACAACTAGTTACCAAGTTTCAATTCGATCGGATCTGTATTGTTAGAAAACAAAATTAGTACTCGAAAACCGTTTGGCCGATTATTCCCATTAACGAAGCTGTCCTTCGCATTCGGACGCGCAACCTACCCTGAAAATTTATAGCTGTCATCTCTTCCCATTCGAAAGTTATCGTGGCAACGGCCGGAAGGACAGATCAAATTTTGACCTCGAATTCTTCATCATTGAGTGGAGCCTAATCGACAACCATTTTCGACAAAAAATTCGAAAATTACAGACATTTGGGCAAAATGATAGCACACCTGAAAATAAAATTGGTTCAAGCCCTGTGGACAGGAGCTTTTTGGAGCTCTTGTTCAAACAGACAAATTATATCTCCAAAAATATTGGTTTCTCAGAGTTGGGAATTATATCAATGGATTCCTATGATAGGAATGCATCATGAAAGAAATTAAATTTAAAAAAAGTGTCGTACAGCATTCTATGAAAACATAGGAAGTACAGAAGTACGATTCATTATTCAAATTTCGAAAAATCATATCTCCGAAAGTATTAGCTTATTCTAGTTGAATATGATATCAATGGATTTTTATGGTGAAACTGCATCTTAAAAGGAATTAAATTTGAAATTCGTGTTGCAAATAAAAATCTGTTTTTTCGTTTCTCCGAAACCATCAGGACAATTTTGCCCAGTAACGAACTTAACCGAGATAATTATCTCTCAAACCTACTCTGAAAATTTCAACTGCCTAGAGCTCATTCTGTTCGAAAGTTATTGTAGAAACGAAATTTAAAAATAGAAAAAAAAATTTTTTGATACCCGATCAAAACAAAACTTCGCATGCACATAGAAGTCATTATTCTACAATTTGATGCTAAATTTCAGATAGATCGAGTAATCGGTTTCGGAAATATTCATAAAAAATGTTTTTACTAAAAAGGACCATAACTCCGAAATCGCTTGGTGGATTTCGCCCGTTAGCGAACTCGTCCGAGATATTTAAGCTACAAACCTACCCTGCAAATTTCAATCCTCTAACTCCTTTCGTTCGAGAGTTATCATGCCTACGGCCGGCCGGCCGAACCGGCCGAACAGAATTGATTTCGACCACGGATTCTTGATCGGTGTGTCGAACCAAATTGTTTAAGACCTATTTCAGCCAAAAATTCGAAAATTACAGACATTTGGGCAAATTGATAAGCACTCTGTTCCGAGGAACAAGAGCGCCAAAAAGAGAACAAGTTCACTCTATTGATATTATTTTTTCTAAATTTCACCTTCAATTTTTCAAAAATTTTTTATATACAGTATGGTGCAATTGAAAGGAATAAATTCGTTATTTCGTAAACCGGCGACTTTAAGGAAAAATCCCGAAACCCGTCGATTTTTATTGGCGCTCTAGTTCCTCGGAACTGAGTGCTTATTCTTAAACAGGCTATTCGTAAGGAAACCATTTTATTTTTGACGTCATTTTATTTTTGACGTCATATTAAATAATAATAATAAAATTTTATTAATTGTTGAAAAAAATAAAAAAATCTATTTTTGTACATTATTGATATGGCTGAATAGGTATTTAAAAGACCTTTCAAATAATGTTTTACAACACCAACCTTTCCATCTGAAAATTTTAGCGATGACGTCATCACGCTCACATAGATGACGTCAAAAATGAAAAGGTATCCTTATGAATAGCCCGTTTAAGAATAAAAATCGACGGGTTTCAGGATTTTTCCTTAAAGTCGCCGGTTTACGAAATAACGAATTAATCCCTTTCATTTGCACCATACTGTATATTACTCCGCATGGTCCATATTTCTAAAATTTTTTATGTTCATATGGAGATCTTTGAGTTTGTATTTTGCATCTCATTTCCCCTTGTTATAAGAGTTTGACCCATTTTATCTTTCGTATAATGATTCGATATACCTTATATCATATGAATAAATGTTGAGTTTCGCATTGAAAAAAACTGAGTTTCCAATTGTTTTGAGAGTAAATGAAGAAGTAGGGGGATGTACTCCAAAAGTCTTTAAGCGTAGGGCCCTGGAAATCGTAAATTCGCCACGGCTTCAAATATCTATTACATCTTTGAAGGCAAAATTAACCAGAAATCTCGAACTGAAGGGCATGTATCTTACTCTACTTAGACCTTCAGAAGTTCGAAGGTTAGAATACTATTCCAGAGTTGAATGTGGTAATTTGAATATTTGAACGTTCATGGATACGTCACGTTGAATTATAGAAGTTTGGGGCTCACTCTTGGTGTATTTGATGATTAATAGAGAAAGGTAAAACTCACATTTTGGCAATAAGTGAATTCAATTCTGCACTGCCCTCTCCCGGATAATTCTTATGAATGAAGTGATCATGCCTGAACTGCAAATAAAGACGACAACATCGGTCATTAATACGAAAAAGGAAACAGGAAATCGGTGTGTTAAGCGTTCATGAAGCACGTGCCGTGTGATTTAATAGTTAAATGAAACATACAAGCCACTAGCGCCTCCAGGAACGAAATGAAGATAATAAATTTCTCGATCTCACTTGGGACATATTCCTGAAATTGGAAGTAGCTTCCTGCCTTTCCCCAATGACATCTTGGTCTCTGACCTCGTAAAATCCCGAAAAATGTCCTTCTGCTGTTTCTGTTCCATAAATAATAAAGCGCCGGATGATATTTTCGCTGAAGAGAATCTTTATATTATTTCGGTTAGTCCTTCCTTACTTATTATTATTCATTGCGGAAATATCCCGTTTTCTCATAGAGCGAATTGAATATAGGGCTTTAGAGGGTCTTATACTTGATCTCAGTAATTTTTACGCGCATGTTCTTAGGAACAGTATGCTATCATTTTGCCGAATATCTGTAATATTCGAACTTTTTTGCCGAAAATGGTCACTAACGATTAGGTTAGACCCACTGATAAAGAATCCGAACTCTACTTTGATTATTTCCGGCCAACCATTGTCACGATAACTTTCGAATGGAAGGAACTAGCGACTTGAAATTTTCAGGGTAGGTGGCGCATCCCAATACGACGGACAAGTTCGTTAATGGGCATAATCGGCCTAATGGTTTCCGAGTAATAATTCTGTTTCCAACCAATATAAATCCGATCAAGATGAAACTTGGTGAGTAGTTGTAGAATATGAACCTAAGCATGTTGTCGAATTTTGTGAGAATCGTATCGCTAGAAAATTTAAAAAAATTATTAAAAAATATTTTTATGTCACGATAACCTGAGAACGGAAAGATATAGCGATTTGAAATTTTCAGGTTAGGTTGTGCATCTGATTGCAACATTTGAGTTTGTTTGTAAGCATAATCGGCCGAACGGTTTCGGATTTATACCCATCTGAAATTTAGTTCTTATTTCCTCAATATCTCGAGAAATATAGAACCGATCCAATTCAAACATGGTTATTGGTTGTAGAATGGCAACGTAAAAGTTCTTGCGAAATTTCGTGAGGATCGTATCACTAGAAATTAAAAAAAATCCATTGAAAATCATTGAAAAAAAAATTATATATCAGAAACTATTCATCCTACATGACTGAAATTTTGCGAGAGCCTTCAGAACCTAACTCTACTACTAAGTTCCAAGTTTGAACACAATCGGATCTATATTTTTGGAGATCCAAGCAGCCTTTTGTGAGTTCAGTAGCTGGATAGGTGAACGTTGCCTCGATAACTCTCGAACGCAAGGAGATAGAGACTTGCAATTTTCGGGGTAGGTTGCTTATCTGAATGGGAGAGTTAAGTTCGCTGTTGGCCATAATCGGCCCAACGATTTCGGAGTTATATCTATCTGGAATATTATTTCCTGGATAACTCAAAAAATATAGACTCGATCGAATTGAAGCATGCTAACGAGTTGTAGAATATCGGCCTAAAGGCGTGTGTAAGACTTTGTGAGAACCGTACCGCTAGAAAATGTTAAAAAAATTGAAAAAAAATCGGTTCAACCAATTTCTTATAGAAGTTCATCGAATGAAACTATCTGGAAGAACACTGTAACCATAACCAAAATTTTATTATCCCCTACTAAATCTCGAAGCAGAAAAGTAAATAACAATCTGGAAGATAAAGCCAGCGAATATTATCGTTTGCACCTTGTACCAGAATCAGAAAGTACATGAAGTTGGGAATGATATCAATGGATTCTTATTTTGTGCCGTCGTGGGCTCTTGCTCTATTATGATAGAACTACATCATGAAAGAAATTAAATTCATTTTGCATCATATCTTTATATCACGGTCCAATTTTGACTACAAATGTTTCAAAACTATCAGGAGTCATTCTGAAATGGGTTCAAGCCCTGCGGACAGGAGCTTTCTGGCGCTCTAGTTCAAACAGACAAATTATATCTCCGAAAGTATCGGTTTCTCAGAGTTGGGAATTATATCAATGTATTCATATGATAGAACTGCATCCTAAAGGAAATTCAATTCAAATAATAGTTTATTTATCAAGATTAAATGAGCAATCATGAGAATGAGAAAAGCACCATGGAAGAAATCAAATTAAATCTGGCCAATTTTGCCCAATAACGAACTTAACCGAGATATTCATCTCCCTAAACTACTCTGAAAATTTCAACTACCTACCTCATTCCGTTCGAGAGTTATATCTATGTCTATGGATGAAAAGCAGTCTCACTACTCTCAGATCTCTTACTTCATGTTCAGTTCCGAAATGTAAAAATTTTCTGAGAAAAACTAATTTCGGAGCAAACAACTGAGATTTTTCTCACTTCGCTCACAATTCTTCGATTGATTAGATAATCTGTCAGGAACATCATTTGACATTATGACAATTCATATTCATACATAGAATAATATCATTCTGTGAACGTTGAAATACGATTTATTATTGAAATTTTGAAAAATCATATCTCCGAAAGTATTAGCTTGTTAGAGTTAAAAATGATATGAATGGATTCTTATGATAAAACCTCTTATTAAAAAAAATTTAATTTGGAATTTGTTTCGTTACTCCGAAACCATCTGTCCGATTTTGCCCAATAACGAACTTAGCCGAGATATTTATCCCCCAAACCTACTCTGAAAATTTCAACTCTCTAGCTCATTCCGTTCGAGAGTTATCGTGCCTACGGCCGGACGGCCGGACCGGCCGGACCGGCCGGACAGAATGAATTTCGACCACGGATTCTTGATCAGTG
Organism: Halyzia sedecimguttata; assembly: GCA_937662695.2. NCBI lineage: Eukaryota > Metazoa > Arthropoda > Insecta > Coleoptera > Coccinellidae > Halyzia > Halyzia sedecimguttata. The sequence goes on along the minus strand of OW569415.2, from coordinate 62,727,402 downwards.
AGTCGAACCAAATCGTTTAAGACCATTTTCATCGAAATATTCGAAAATTACAGACATTTGGGCAAATTGATAAGCACTCAGTTCCGAGGAACTAGAGCGCCAAAAATTGAGTAAATGAAATAGCCAGTTCTATTTATGAAACAAATCTAATGTAATCAGTCCAGAGAGAACTCAAGCCAGAATAAATATGTAGGAAATCTTAAATGGTGTTACTAAGAAATAACTATACGTACATTAGTTGAAATTCCCGTTCTAAATGTTAGATTAGAGAATGACTCGTAAATTATGCTCGACTTTCTTGCACTATTCATTTTCGACTCACTAACCAAAACACTCTGCCTATGAACTTAGCGAATCCAAATTTCAAATTGTTTACATGCGGATATCAACCAAACTGTTCAGAAATACACTTTCAATTTCGTTTGACATTAACGTTTATCTTTCAAACTGGACCAAACGTGCACGAACACATTCAACAGATTGGGTTGCTGTTCTTGTTGATTATTAGAAGGAGACTTAAGCAGTCAACTTGTATTTTATTGAACAGAGAATGAATGCAATTTGGCAAATTGCTCAATTGGTATTGACCATATTTGGCTTAATTTATTGAAAAAGGAGTTCGAACTTTGAAATTTCTATGCAAAGTAAAACTATGCTAGCTATGATTTTTTCAGGAAGGCCATGGCCTTTCTGAAAAAAATCAGAAGAATCGGTTCTAAGTTCCATATAAGAACCGTCTTCAAAACACAAAATAATCTTAGGTCTTTATTAACGAAGACAAAACCCATTAATGAAAATCAAAAATCAATAACCTGTGTTTATAATTTTCCTTGTATTTGTGGTAACTCATACACAGGAGAAACATCCAGGCCATTAGAAGTAAGAAAGTCAGAGCATAAGAATAACTTGAGAAAAAGAGACATACAGAAATCAAAAATAGCAGAACTTGTATGTACAATCCAAGGAGATCTCATAATGGATTGGAGTAATACAAAGATTCTAATGACAGAACCTGATTATATTAAAAGGAGACTTAAGGAGTCAACTTGTATTTTATTGTATAGAGAATGCAATTTTGCAAATTGCTCAAATGGTATTGCCCATATTTGGCTGAATTTATTGAAAAAGGAGTTGGAACTTGGAGATTTCTATGCAAAGTAAAACTATGTTAGCTATGATTTTCAAATACTGTCAATGTGACAATTCTCGAATTTCATAATAACTATCAACAAAATAATTCTAAAGATTTTCGTTGAGCGTCCGAAGAAGGAATCTGATATAGACTGCGAAACGTTACGGTATAGTTGTTTCTTCGTTGATGTTGTTTCGTTGTTATTTGTTAGGCAACATTTGTTCGATTGATTGCTTCTGACAAATATCTTGTGTTCCTTATGCAGAAGCAAATCACAAAATAATTAATTTTTATTTTATAGATATTGTTCAGAACTTGGGAGAGAAAACCCAGAAAGAAACCATTTAATGATGAATATACCTCCCACAGTATCCTTTAATTATTATTTTATCCTTGCCCGATTCTCTTGATTTATATAAAATGCAGATTCCTTGCTGCCGGTTTATTTTCGGTTTGAAATAGTATGATCCTACCAAATATAATTCATGAGATGTTGGTTGCCAAGGCTTAATAGAAGCTTTCTCATCTAGAAGGTAATCGCATCTCATAAAGAGCCGAGCCCCTAACTGTACAAGGCCTTTCTCTCATACCCTAATTCTACAAACCCTACATATTGTTCAAAAGGGTTGAGAATATTTTCCGGCTTCACATGACGATGATTGTGCATCGAATTTCGAGTACTTGTATTCCTTCCTATTTAAGAGAGAAGCTTGCTTACAGACGAGAGATTCACTGTGTAGCTAAACATAGACAAAGGATCAAGTTGCCTAGATTGGTTTCAGCGCTCTTTCACCTTCAATGCGGTGAATTTGAATTATAACCTGTTGATTAAATGTTGAAGGATTTCTTGGAGCTCATTGAGAAAGTTATCGGAAAAAAAAGTGGAAAAACCCTGTGAACAGGAGCTTTGGCAATCTTGTTCAGATTATATCAAATTATATCTCCGAAAGTATTGGTTTCTCAGAGTTGGGAATGATATCAATGGACTCTTATGATAGAACTGCATAATGAAAGAAATCAAATTCAAAAGTGTCATTTGAAAAAAAAACAAGACTGCCAAAAATTATTAATCCGAAACCACCAGACTGATTACACCCAATAACGAACTTATCCGAGATCATTCTTCAAATCTACTCTGAAAATTATATTATATCAATTGAAGCCTAGCCAATATTCCAGTTTTGTTTTCAGTGGAGATTCTGAGCCCAATTTGATTAACTTACCTTAAGGGCATTATATTATCAAAATGACCAATGGGTCATTTAGCATTCAATAATACTTTGTTTTCTAGAACAGAAGGGGTATTTTATATAATGAGTAACGAACCAGAAATAAATTTGACATATCTCTTATAGGTATATCTATGACATGTAGGAACAAAGGGCATATAATAATTCATAAAGAGAATAATTACAGCATTCTGTGAGAACATAGAAGTACGATTTATTTTTAAAATTTGGAAAAATCATATCTCCGAAAGTGTTAGCTTGTTAGAGTTGAAAATTATATCAAAGGATTCTTATGAAACTGCATATTGAAAACATGAATTTGAAATTTGTAATGTAAAAAATTTTTTTGTTCGTTACTCCGAAACCATCATGCCGATTTTGCCCAATAACGAACTTAACTGAACCGTTTAAGAACCGGTCATGATCTTTGCAACAGCATGCTTTTCAGATGGAACTAACTTGAGAGTCCTAGATCATTTAGTTAATAATTGTCGCATATATAGATTCAAGGATGGTTTTAGGGCTATTCATAATGTTTCTGAATCTTTTTTAGAATGGGTAGCGAATTTCAAATCTATTTAATAAAAAATAGAATATTCCATTTTTAATTTGATCGTTTTCTCCTTTTGTCCTTTCCTTTTCTAGAGTGAGTTTCGGGTACCTTGGAGAAACTTATTTGCTTTTTGAAGGCAGAAGCGATAGTAAAGAAAAAGATGCTCTTCAATATTTAATATTTCAGCATATTTTGTTGACAATTTCAATTTTTATAAATCACAACACTAACGGGGAGATAGAGTTTTTTTGCTGAGATTTTTTCCCGCTCTAGTATCATATATCGAATTCTATGGACCCCGTTACACTAACCTCTGCTAACACTTTTTTCATACGAATGCTTTATTGTTAGATAAAAATCAAATTGTAATGCTCGAAGTTCAGAAGAATATATATATTTATATACTCTGAAAGTTTCAACTGTCTAGCTCATTCCGTTCGAGAGTTATCGTGTCAATGGCCGGCCGGCTGGACCGGCCGAACAGAATCAATTTTGACCACGGATTCTTGATTAGTGAGTCAAACCAAATCGCTTAAGACCATTTTTGGCGCTCTAGTTCCTCGGAACTGAGTGCTTATCAATTTGCTTATCAAAATGTCTGTAATTTTCGAATTTTTGGATGAAAATGGTCTTAAACGATTTGGTTCGACTCACTGATCAAGAATCCGTGGTCGAAAATCATTCTGTCCGGCCGGTCCGGCCGTCCGGCCGGCTGTAGGCACGATAACTCTCGAACGGAATGAGCTAGTCAGTTGAAATTTTCAGAGTAAATTTGGGAGATAAATATCTCGGATAAGTTCGTTATTGGGCAAAATCGGACAGATGGTTTCGGAGTAACAAAAAAAAAATTTTTTTGTACAAAACAAATTCAAAATTAAATTTTTTCAATAAGCAGTTTTACCGTAAGAATCCAATGATATCATTTTTAACTCTAACAAGCTAATACTTTCGGAGATATGATTTTTCAAAATTTCAATAATAAATCGTATTTCAACGGGTTCACACAATGATATAATTATTCTATGTATGAATTGTCATAATGTCAACTTATTTTCCTGAGACATGTCATTATCTAATCAATCGAAGAATTGTGAGCGAAGTGAGAAAAATCTCAGTTGTTTATTCCGAAATTAGTTTTTCTCAGAAAAGTCTTACATTTCGGAACGGAACATGAAGTAAAAGAGATCTGAGAGTAGTGAGACTGCTTTTCATCCATAGACATAGATATAACTCTCGAACGGAATGAGCTAGGTAGTTGAAATTTTCAGAGTAGGTTAGGGAGATGAATATCTCGGTTTTCGTTACTGGGCAAAATTGGCCAGATTTAATTTGATTTCTTCCATGGTGCAGTTCTCATTCTCATGATTGCTCATTTAATCTTGATAAATAAACTATCATTTGAATTGAACTTCCTTTTTGATGCAGTTCTATCATATGAATACATTGATATAATTCCAACTCTGAGAAACCAATACTTTCGGAGATATAATTTGTCAGTTTGAACTAGAGCGCCAGAAAGCTCCTGTCCACAGGGCTTGAACCCATTTTTATCTAAATATTCGAAAATTACAGACATTTGGGCAAATTGATAAGCCCTCTGTTCCGAGGAACAAGAGCGCCAAAAATTACAACCAGTTATAATATATAATAATGTTTGTAAAATATTTAATTCATTTATAGTTTGACTTGTTATCTGTTCCTTTTACTTTCTTATTATCTTTTCTTTTTGCAGGGGTTCAGAGGTTTGAGCTTAGGTTATCCTGATATTTGTATATTGCAATTATATACAGTGTAACCTCTTTAATCTGGACAGTTGCTGGCAAGGTAGTTGTCCGGAATTTTGATTTATCCGGATAATTAGGGTCGGCTTAATTTTTCACTGCTATATTTTCATTTCGAACAGCATCTTTGGACAACAATCGTAGTGAACTGAACACGAAAGCACAAACAAAAAACTAAACGTACACTAGTGCACCCCAACAATCTTCTGAAACGTGCCTCAACTCTTAAATTTCATCCGTTCGGTGGCTTCTGTACATGACAACCCTGGAATCGCAATGCAAAAAACTGAATTTTAAACTTTTTCTAAAATAATTATTCTCGAAATATTACCCTGGACGTACGCCCTACGGCAGACGGTAGTCGAAATACCATTTTGGAATGTTTGCATAGGGGATATAGATATTTTCGGATAAAACTAAACATGAAAATTAATTTCCTGTAGTTCAATTATTATATTCGTTCGAATTGAAAAATTTTTGGAAAATTCTGTATAAAGTTGGATCTGTTCAAGTGTTGTGGAAGGTAAATCGGAATCTATTTTTGAAATTCAGGAAAATCTGTGAGAAAAGGATATATAATTATTTTTGGCAACCAGCAACTAGCAGGAAGTATTTGTGAAATACACTGCTCAACAATTGATAGGGATCACTTACTTTTTCTAAATTTATTTCTGAATTATTCGCTCCAAGATTATAAATTTAGTCAGATATCAGAGTATTTTCAGTTGATAATATGGTGCACTTGAGAAAAGAATGAAAAAATGGAAAGTTGGAGAGAAAAAAAGACTTTATTAGGAACACTCAAAATTCTGTGTTTGAATAACATAAAAATTTTATGATGACACCACAAGAAGGCTGAAGTTTCGGTTAAGCTAGTACCTAGTTGGCCCCCCACGAGCTCGTCTCAAGCATTCTACCCTACGAGGCATACTTTCAATCAAACGATTTATAAAATTTTGGGGCAAATTCGTCCAAATATCCCGTAAAGCGTTAGAAAGGTCCTCCAGGTTATTGATCGGTTGTTCTAAGGTTGACAATTGTCTAGACATCTCAGACCAGACATGTTCGATGCAATTCATGTCTGGAGAGCGAGCTGGCCAGTCCATCCTATCAATAGCATGAGTTTCTAGCGCTTCATTAACCAGACGACTACGGTGTGGACGGGCATTATCGTCAATTAAAATGAAATTCTCGCCCAAGGCAGCCGCAAACGGAACAATTATGGGTTCAATAATCATATCGTGATATCTCTGGCTGGTCATTGTGGTGTTCTGCAGAACAACCAACTCTGTGCGTTGATCCAAACAAATGCCTCCCCATACACATATAGAACCTCCGCCAAAAGCTGTTGTGGGTACCATAAACTGTTCTGCATACCTTCGACCTCTTTCCCTCCAAGCAAGAATACGTCCATCGGAGTTGACCAAACGAAATCTAGACTCATCCGTAAATAAACATCGGCTCCAATCTTCAACTGTCCAATTGCGGTGCTCCTCAGCCCATTGCCGTCGATGAACCCGGTGTTCCCTATTCAAACGGGGATGTTGTACCCTCCTACGTGCTCTCAAACCACGAACATGTAGTCGTCGTCTTACAGTCTGGTTCGAAATTAGAACTCCTGTTGCAACTCTCAGTGATCTATTGACCCGCGACGCCGGGTAAGTGGGATTTCTCCTAGCATTGAGGACCAAAAGACGATCTTGGGCAGCTGTTGTACTGCGCTGCCGACCTCCCCCATGAACATAAGCTACTGAGTCGTTTTGGATGAACCTATTCCAAGCCCGACTCACGACACTTTGCGAAACATTCAACCGCCGGGACACTTCTCGCTGGGACAAACCTTCCTGTATCCACCGTATGATTTGGTCCAGTTGCACAGGAGCCAAACGTCTTCTCGTCATGACTGATAAGCTAATATTGTTCTCATTTCTTCAATTATTGTCACCTTATGTGTTTGAACGAGAGAAAAAAACAGATTTAATAACAAATACCACATTGCTTTTCACTCCACATGTAACAGCCTACAGATAATAATCGATTTTGTGAACAAGAGCCGATGAAGTGAGGAAAAATTTGATATAATCAACTCAAAACATCTTAATTTTTCCTTAGAGAACATATAATGTACAGATATTCACGAGATGACTTGAAAAAAATACAAATGAAGAGAAGTTCATAAGTGATCCCTAGCAATTGTTGATCAGTGTATTTCAGAAGTGGATACAGTTTCACAGTACTTCATCCAATCATGGTTTACTAGTTTCGAATAATACCTACTTTTGAAACCGTGCAACGAGATCATTTTTGTAGCGTTCCCAAAAATTTCGATATTGGAATAAAAAAAATTCAATGTAGTCACGGCGCGTCAGGAGCTTAAGTGCGACCGTTCTTTGGACGATCAATATATTTCACTGATTTCTAACACCGTACACAACTGAAATTTACGGTTATTAGAGATCAAGAAATGAAAATTTCAAAGTATTCACAGTATTCTGGTAATCGCAGTTGCTCAAAATATGCATTTAAATAAATTTGCAAATAAACTGAACATTCGAAGAACCTGCAAGACATGGATACCATCATGGAGTTCAGAGAAAAACTATATTTTCTGTTATATTAAAAAAGCTATGAATTAGATTTTTTTAATAAATCATTTTCTCTAGTGCAGTATCGTAATGAGTTCATTACATCACTAAAACAGTGCTCTAATGAACTCATTCCTGCATTGTTTCTAGTTATATTTTTCGTTTTGTGGTAGTCAGCACTGACATTTTATCCTATCAAATTTCAACACACGTCAAGTGCCAATATAATATAATCAGGATATATTGAAGAAATTTTTGAGAGGAAAAGTTTTATTTTCATAAAAAATGAGGTTGGTACTAGAGATTTCCTTCTTGCTAATTTCGAATCATTCATTCTAATAAGGAACTATGTTAAATCGGATCTACATGCCCTACGTACGATTCAAATTCAAATTCCGTAATCTGTCAACTTTCGTAACAGTCACACCAACTGACAAGATACAATACAAAAGTCACTAGGATGTATAATCCGAAATTTTCATTCAATTTCAACAGTATTTCACAAATAATCATTAAAGGATACTGTGGGAGGTATATTCTTCATTAAATGGTTTCTTTCTGGGTTTTCTCGCCCAAACTCTGAAAAATATCTATAAAATAAAAAATGTATTTATCGAACAATGTTGCCTAACAAATAACAATGAAACAACATCAACGAACTAACAACTATATCGTAACGTTTCGGAGTCTATATCAGACTCCTTCATCAGACGCTTAACGAAAAATCTTTAGAATTATTTTGTTGATCGTTATTATGAATTTCGAGAATTATCAGAATAACGATCAACAAAATAATTCTAAAGATTTTTCGTTAAGCGTCTGACGAAGGAGTCTGATATAGACTCCGAAACGTTACGATATAGTTGTTGGTTCGTTGATGTTGTTTCATTGTTATTTGTTAGGCAACATTGTTCGATTGATTGCTTCTGACAAATATCTTGTGTTTCTAACTCAGAAGCAAATCACAAAATACTTAGTTTTTTTATTTATAGATATTTTTCAGGTTATGGGAGAGAAAACCCAGAAAGAAACCATTTAAGTATTTTACAAAACATGCCTGAAATAGAGAAAATTACGTCTAATACTCGTTGCAGAAGGCAATTCCAACACTCATGCGTTCGAAAACTCGCTTCTTCGACACTCGTATTCGAATTTCACATTCGTGTTTCAACAATAGAATATTATATACCTACTATTATTATTGTTGCCTTACCATCCATAGCAAATTGACTTGAATTCTTCATGTGAATTTTATTTCCTTTTTGGTGCGCTTGTTCTGTTGGACAAGCCAATCAATTTGAACATATATCTATAATTTTGGAATTTTTTGCCGAAAATGGTCTCATACTTTTAGTTTCGACACACTGATGAAGAATCTGTGGTTGAACATTATTCTGTACGGCCGTAGGCACGATAACTTCATAATACCATAAAACACATAATATACAGACAAGAAAAAAATTAGTACGCACATAAAAATTACGACATCATGATTAATTTGAAAATCCGAACTTATAAAGGGTGAGTCTTTGACCACTGCATTAATTTTAACCAAAGATTCCTCTCATCAAATGAAACACTTTTTTCATTTAACATTTTTCCAAATTCAGCTCAGGTAAAAAGATACAAGCTGTTGAAATTTTGAAAAAAAAAACAGTTTTTATTTTGTAGCTTTGACATCCTTTTTTCGAATAAAATGAATGTGGGCGTAAAGTTTCCTATAACTATGATACATATTTTCCAAATATTAGTTATTTTCTACTTCTACTGGTTTTCTAGTTATGGACTCGTGGATTCATAAAACTAAACGAATTAGCATAAAGAAAGCATATAAAGTTTTTCTTGAGTCATTTCAAGAATATTCCATCGTTTTAGAACATTATATTATTCTTCATTATTTCTCCTTAAACGCACCGTTTTCGAGATATTCTTCATTGAATGTTTTAATATGGAAAACTCCAGAAATTTCACTACTTTTATGGGTCCGTCCCTGAGCGTTGGAATCCCGAATCAAGCTATAAACCACGTTACCATGCCTTATTCTCGTCTGCCAACAATGTCATAGATAATTTATATGCGGGAGTGTATTAGCACAATGTGAAACCTTTAAACGCTTGTAACTTTTTACCTGAGCCGAATCTGGAAAAATGGTAAATGAAAAAAGTGTTTCATTTGATGAGAGGAATCTTTGGTTAAAATTAATGCAGTGGTCAAAGACTCACCCTGTATAGGGTGGTCTAACGAACACTTAACACCTCGATTTTCCGACTTTAAAATGAAAATGTGGAAAATTGCTCGGACTCGTGAATTTCTGATCCGAAGGGGAAAGAACTTTTCCGCTTTTATCATCCCCGGAACTTCAACCCCCTAACGAGGGCGAGCACAAATCCTTGATTTTGAATAGGGATGAGGGGTGTTACGACAACTAATTTTGAAGATCGTATCGAGTACTATCTGACCCTAAAATTTCGCTTCGAAATATCCATCGATAATGAAATAACAGCGAAAATAGTGAAAGAGGCAATATATGGAATTTATCTCGAGCATATTACTTATTCATATCCGACACATTTCAAAGGTATGTAGTAGTTATGTTGTTAAGTTTTTGTAAAAAAAGGTATTAATTTCTTGTCCAAAAAAGTAGTAGACCTTAGTCTATCGTGAATTTTTAAGAACGTTACAAGTGTGTCAAAGCGATTGTAAATTTGTAGTAGAATTGTATATTATTGTATATTATTATACTGATCCCCCTAGGTCTTCCCCAAGGAGACCCCTCATAAGCTCTCGAAGATCTTGAGCGAGTAAGGAGAACCAGTTGTGTTCTGTGTAGGCTTTGTTATTGTGTCCTTACGCCACCTTAGGCACAGCACTGTTAATTTTTGACCCGACAGTGAATGGTGGCGATTATCGTGACTAGAAAAATTCTTTCCTAGCCTCGGAATTGAACTTGGGGCTTCCGCTTCCAAGTCAATTACTCTTCCACTGAGCCAACCGCACTACTTAAAATGGTGTATTCCTTAGAACAAAAGGGTGGAAATGATAAAATTATGTTTTCGGAATAACGACTCTACGCGAACAACAGCGGCCTTACTTAACGAACGACATCCTGGAAAAAATGTATCTGCTGCCTTCGTTGTGCAACTGGTTGCCAAATTTCACGCTACTGGTTCAGTTGGAAACAAAACGAGGTGCATGAAAGAGACGAAGCGAGGGGCGTGGCTGTCTTAGATCATGTAGCAATGGATCCGACCTTGAGTACTATGAAATTGTAAGATGTATCTGGTGTTTTACGCACAACAATCATAAGAATCCTGAAACAACGTAAATTCAATCCTTATAAGATACGATTGGTTCAGGAACTAAATGAGGATGCAGTTGAAATGATTAACGGTAATCAAAACTACTTGTTCGATATCTGTTTTTCGGACGAGTGTTCATTTTACCTTAACGGCGTTGAAAACCGGCATAACTGTCGGTATTGTTCAGATGAAAATCCAAGATTATTTGTGACGTGCATATTCAGCGTTCCCAAAAATGTTTGGGCGAGTATTTATGAAAATCACTTAATCGGCCCTTTTTTATACCCGGTAATTTCACTGGTCAAATTTATTCAGATCTATTGGAGAACGCTATTTTTTCAGTCCTCGTGCAAGTACATATCGGAAAATGCAGAAGACCATCTAACGATCATTTTCCAACAAGATGGCGCACCACCTCATTTCGTTCAACCGGTGCGACACTTCTTAGAAGAAACTTTTCCTCACGCCTGGTGGAAGAAGGCGACATATTGAGTGGCCACCCAGATCAACTGATCTGGCTCTACTAGACTCTTTTCTATGGGGTCACCTGGAATCCAAGATTTACGCTACCCGGCTACCCAGCTTGTTTGCGAACTTGGATCATCAACGAATGCCGTCAAATTACACCAGAAATCTTGAGTAATGTACGTGAACGTTTTCAGCAAAACTTTTATTACTGCATGGAAGTGAATGGTGTCCAGTTCCAGCATTTAATAAACTAATCACAAAAGTAAGTACTCCTCCACTATTTTACCTGTCATCTCATTATCGATGAAAATTTTGATGCGAAATTTCAGAATCAGATAGTATGTAGTAGTAAAATGAGGTATCGCAACATCCCTCGTCCCTATTCAAAATAAAGGGGTTGTGCTCACCCCCGTTAGGGTGTTGCAATTACGGGGATGCGAAGAGCGGAAAAATTGTTTCTCCTCGAATCAGAAATCGACGGGTCCAAGCGATTTTCCACAATCTCTTTTCAAAGCCGGAAAACCGAAGTGTTAAATTTTCGTTGGACCACACTGTACATAATCTTATTTAACAGTAGGTATATCCACCACTATTCTGTTGAACACCGATTAATTAATCTGTTTCAAATCATTTTGGATATTGTATAATTTATGGCTATTGGGAAATAGCTATGTAAAATAACTAAATAACGGTCAAATAACTTTTCTAATACGTTTAATGAAATTTGGCCTTAGAAGTTTTCTCGAGAACTGTTCCCTAACAACTAACTTAAACGAGGCAGAATCGGCATATCGAAAGCTCAGGAATTTACTTCATAAGCGTGAGAAATCACTGCAGTTGCATTTCCCTATGTTGAATATAAACATAGCTGATGACAGCTTCACGGACCTTCCAAGTGTTCCAATTAGGCATTCGTAGGCCCAACTTGCTGATAAGTGAAAACCACTTATCGATATATAACTTCGTTAAATTAATTTTTGGATATCAGAATAAACAAACATGCATTTCAGGAATGCTAGCTTTCAATAAACCAACAATGCAAGTATGATTAGGGCCTTGTTGGGCCTTCTTTATTCTTGCTTTGGGAATACTAAATATCTCCTTCTCACTTGTGTTATATTGATGATAGTCGGAATGTTTAATGAACTGATCTCTTCTAATCTAACATATACAAAGTTGACGCAGGTAAGTATGAATACAGATGTTATCATCAGTATTATTTCCCTTTTTAAAACATCCCTCCAATTTTCTGTATTCTTCATCCCAAATATGGCTCGAATAGTCTATTGAATTCTATTGAATGAGCACCTACTCACTGCTCAGCCTCCGCACTCTGACCCCATAGTATTATACCATACACAGATAGAATAATAATAATACACCATCCTAGCAATATCTGTGTTGGAAATTTGTCGAAGTCTTCTTATCAAGAATATTGATTTAGATAATCTCTTACAAATCACCGATATGATTTTTGGCGCTCTTGTTCCTCGGAACAGAGTGCTTATCAATTTACCCAAATGTCTGTAATTTTCGAATTTTTAGATGAAAATAGTATTAAACGATTTGGTTCGACTCACCCATCAAGAATCCGTGGTCGAAATCAATTCTGTCCGGCCGGCCAGCCGGACTCTCGAACGAAAGGAGTTAGAAGATTACAATTTGCAGGGTAGGTTTGGAGCGTAAATATCTCGGACGAGCTTGTTAATGGGCTAAATCCAAAAAGCGGTTTCGGAGTTATTGCTGTTTTTAGTAAAAAGATCTTTTATGAATATTTCCGGAACCGATCACTCGATCTATCTGAAATTTAGCATCAAATTGTAGAATCATGACCTTTATAAGCATGTGAAGTTTTGTGTTAACCAGATTGGCGTAAAGTAGCAAAAAAAATTCCAAAATTTTAATTTCGTTTCCACAATAACTCTAGAACAGAATCAGCTAGGCAGTTGAAATTTTCAGAGTAGGTTTGGGACATAAATATCTCGGTTAAGTTCGATATTGGGAAAATCGGCCTGATGGAGTAACGAAAAGAAACTTTTTATTACGTTACAAATTATTTCAAATTCAACATGCAGTTTCACCATAAAATCCTTTGATATCATTTTCAACTCTAAGAATCAAATTCTTTCGGAGATATGATTTTTCAAAATTTCGATAATAAATCGTACCTACTTCTATGTTTTCACACAATGCTATAATTATTCTATCTATGAATTATTATATGATCTGTGTTCGTACTCGTACATGTCATATTGTTTTCCTATAAAAATAGAGTGAAATTCATTTCAGCTATTGTAGAATTATGAGGATTATAATATGATATTATACTTTTTGGTGGTATTTTAATGACCGTGTATAATCCATATGATGATGGAAATATATACTTTGGTAGGATTATCAGAAGGGGTTCAGAATAGCTCCAGTAAAAACAAAACTCAAATATTGGCTAAGTTTCAATTGATATAATATAATTTTCAGAGTGGATTTGAGCAATGAATATCTCGGATAAGTTCGTTTTTGGGTAGAAACGGTCTGGTGGTCCAGGATTAATATTTTTAAGGACTGTTGTTTTTTATTAATTACAATTTTTGAAGCATTAGAGCATTGAAGATTGCTCATTTAATCTTGATAAATAAACTGTTATTTCAGTTCAATTTCCTTTATTATCCAGTTTCATCTAAGTATCCTAACTCTGAGAAACCAATAATTTCGGAGATGTGGTTTGTCAAAGTTTGAACAGGAGCGCCAAAGCTCCTGTCCACAGGGCTTTTCCACTTTTATTCCAATTCAAATCAGATTGAAATCCCAGCCTCAAGTATCTAATCAACGATGTCACACTCAATTTATTGCTGAAAATTATTCTTTGTGATCTTGACGGATTCATGTTTTTCTGTTAATGAATACTAATAGTATAGCACATCGTTATTTATATCGTTGTATATTATTTTTGGGTAACCGCCCCCACCCGTTCACATTCACATATTAATCGACCTGAACATATGCATGATATGTAATTTATCTCCCTGTAACAACAAAAGACCTTTTACTCTCATACGTATTGACGATAGTAAACCTGTATCATTTCATTATCTATTATCTCAAACTGATTGAGTTACCACTGATTAAATAAAGGTTGCTCTGGAATAAGTTTGTCACTCATTTAACTGCCTTATGGAAAACGTTTACGTTTTCATCAAAATTTACTAATGGGTCTCTTGCATGAATTGTTTTTGGTGCTCTTGTTCCTTAGAACGGAGTGCTTATCAATTTGCCCAAATGTCTGTAATTTTCGAATCCGTGGTCGGAATCGATTCTGTCCGGCCAGCCGTCCGTCCGGCCAGCCGTCCGTCCGGCCTGCCGTTAACACGATAACTCTCGAACGGAATGAGCTTTCAGAGTAGGTTTGAGGCAGATAGTTTCGGAGTAACGAACATTTTTTTTTAAACAACTTTTGAATTAAAATTTTTTTAAGATGCAGTTTCATCATAAGAATCCGTTGTTATCATTTTCAACTCTAGCAAGCTAATACTTCCGGAATATGATGTTTCAAAGTTTCAATATTACTTCGTAAGGTCTATGTATTCACAGAATGTGAACACAGAATCTGTCTGTGTGACTATTCATAAATGTCATCTTTTCTAGCTATTAGAGATTGTCAATTCGTATATTTTCTATTGGAAAGCAAGTATTCGATTCTTGAATGTGTGAATATATACAAGACTGTTTTTATGTAGTTTATGGAGGCAATAGGAAAGAAGATGGACATAATGGAATCATCAAAAGAAATTACTGTTCGTTGACCACTGAGGTTAATATTACCTTTTACTTCCTTAAGTAGTGCTATTGAGACATGTTCCTATATACAGTATTTTCATAATGTTGCTTGCAAAAAAATAGTGGAATATGGATCTACATTTGTGTATCAATAATTTCTTTCTTGAGTTAAGGTTCATAATACAGAGAAGAATGTGTTAGTGGTATGAACTATTAAATTTCAAATTATGAAGAGAGGATAGTATTTCATTAATATATTTTGAACTATTAAAATAATTTGTTCGTAATCCACTACCTACTCAAATATCAGGAATAAATGGACAATCTGCTATGATTGTCTCCAGCCTTGCTCTAGACATTTCGATGATACTTATCTTAGGTATTTCGAGTTGTGAAAACTATGCACCGAGTGTGAGTTGCAACAACCCATTCCATAAGGTTGAATCATTGCAGTTAGCTTTTTTAATCATGATAAATAAATTTAATGACAATTTTTAAAGAATTGAAGCATTGTAAATTGCTATTTTTTTTAAAAGATAATTTTTGAAGCATTTTTCTTAAACGACACTTTTTTTAAATTTAATTTCTTTCATGATGCAGTTCTATCATAGGAATCCATTGATATAATTCCCAACTCTGAGAAACCAATACTTTCGGAGATATAATTTGTCTGTTTGAACAAGAGCGCCAAAAAGCTGATGTCCACAGGGCTTCAACCAATTTTAATTATTGGAATCGATATATCCATAAGAATACTGAAAAAGTTCAACCGCCGTCAAAAATTGCAATTTTCAACGAGAAATCGATCATTCAAATTTGGTTGCACATAATGCCTGTTCAAACGATCGAAACTTGGCGCCAGTCCGTGACATAACCCGTCATATCTACTCTCACTCTCTTCTCGTGTCCGTTTCACTCTTCATTACAGTGTAACACAGCTCCCTATAAAGGGCTCGCAGTCACCATTGGCTGTAACAAGCAGCTGGTAAATTTTGATTACGTCATCCGTCATAGCAACGATTCAGAAGCGTTTCACCTCATTTGAAATTGCTTCTTGATTTACCGATTTTCAATACCGAAATATTCAAATTTTATAAATTATTAGAGTGTATTAGGGCATACATGATCATCTGGTATTGAAGTAGATTCAGAAAAACATAAACATATGGTATTTCGTGTTATATGTAAGAGACCTATTCTTCGTCTATATCCATTTTGCGCGCATATTCAAGGGAACAGCGGGCTATCGGTTTGACCAAATATTTGTAATTTTCGATTTTTTGGCCGAAAATGGTCCCAAACCATAAGGTTCGATTCACTGAGGAAGAGTTCGAGGTGAAATCCAATTCTGTCGCGGCTTGTCGGCCGTCCGTTGCCACGACAATTTCATCACAGAAAGACATAGCGACATGCTATTTCCAGGGTAGTTTGTGCATCCGTGTGCGCCGGTTGAGTTCTTGATGTGCATAATCGGCCAAAAGGTTTTGAAGTTATACCCATCTGAAATGATGTTGTTACTTCCTGAATAACTCCAAAAATATAGATCTGATTAAATTGAAACTTGGTAATTAATTGCAGAATATCGATCCGTAAATATGTACGGAATTTCTTAGGGATTATATCATTAAAGAAAAATTTTAATTTTTTGAAAAAAAATTTAAATTTTTCTTCAAAAATTTTATATTTCAGAAACTGATTTCGTGAAATTCGGCATAAACTGAAATTTAAATTTAGTTGATTTTTCCACGTGGCAGCGCTTCCTTTATTAATACTCAAATTCATGCGATTTTTTATCTTGCCAATATTATGAAAAACTTTCATGGGAATCGGATCAATAGAAGGTAATATACAATTCTGAAGAAACCTCCGAGACCAATCGCCAGATTTCGCTTGAAATTGAAACTTAAAAACGACAAAGTTCAACTCGGATTTCTAAATTTTACACATAAAGATGCGCAACTAAATTATTTACTAATTTAGTTGACGACCAATTAAATCTCAATTTTTCCTTTTTAACTCAATGAAAAATTATATACGATTTACACTTATTTATTCAATATTGTGAAGCGATTCGTCGTATATAATTTTTCATTGAGTTAATATGGATTTGCATCAAGTAAAAGCCACAACCATTAAATTTTTCCTTGTTGCTTAATTTATTGAAATATAGAATGAATTTATAAACGCAGAAGGAATGCATTATTTTGATTTTTCTTCATCCTTTTCAATTGGAGGTTTTTTTAAATTAAGAAAATATTGCCTTTTGACAGTCAACAATCGATTATCGACCAAGAAATCATGAGTTTATTGTTAAAAAAAAAATCGAAAGTATATTTTCTTGAAATTTTGAGCTCGGTGGAGTTGAACTTTTTCATATATTCTGACCAGCTGAATCCAAATATTTCAATTATTTTGCCGAAAAGTAGAACCTTCAATTGTTTATAGCCAATTGTTCGAACAATTATAGTTTTTCGGGATTAATAATTTTTTTTCTTATATTTTGGGAAATTCCAAAACAAAAATCTTATAGATTCAAACGGCAAAGTTACTTTATAATCTGGATTTCGTTCATCCATTACCTGATTTTTATTTACACAAATATCTATATTGCAACATTTGCTATTATAATATTTTTATTAGTTTAATTGCTAACAATTGATATCCCAGAAATTACCTAAATATTTCACTATTTTAATTATCCACCATTTTACAATCGAGTAGCTCCTGACTTCACGTCAACGCTTTTCTCAAATTTATCTGTATACCAGTGAGAATTGGGTCCACAATTATCAATATTATTTTGTAAACTATTCATCGGATTAACTTGAAATTTTCAGAATATTTTCGAAGCACCATACTCCAAGAAAATTAAAAGCTAAACAAATCGATTTTTTGCATCTTACCCAATACAAATTCGGCCTGAGGACATTTTTCAGGGGTTCCTAAGTTAAGTTGAATTTTCTCCAAAATATTCAGGAAATTATAGTAGTAAATCTATAGTGATCGTTTAAGATCGACATCTATTTCGAAATGTATGTCAATACCTTTGTGACCCAAAATATTTTACCATCGAGTAAGTCTGTTGAAATTATGATTCTTCAATAGGTGCATGTATTGATTGAAATCATATTTACAAGGCTATGTTTTCTGAACAATCGAGAAAAGAGGAGAACAACATTTATCGGAAAACAATGTATAATAAAAATCTCAAGGAATATCGAGTGACACTGGAAAGAAATATGAAGAGGGATATTGTAAAAATAAGAATTAGAGCTAATCAAAATCACCTGGGAAAAACAGAACAACTGATTCAAACAGCTCTTGAAGAATAAGAGTTCTCCTCCAGGAACAAATTGACAGTTTGATGGAAAGCACGCCCCGGCGAAATTGTACTGGCATTGAGGCAAGAAGTGGAAATAAAGTTCACATTCCACCTAATATTGGCAATTCTTCATTGAGTTGGTTTCTTACAATATTGGAAATCTTACTTCTCTTAAAGTTTATGAGGAATTTAATATCATTTTCGGCAATTTTTGCAATGAAAGATGTAGAAATAAACAAAGCTATTCCAATATCCAACGACATTTGCATCACGAAAGCTTTTAATATAAGTTTAGTTGTGTGTATATCTCCCAATTATTACGATCTACAATGATTATCTTCCTCTGATGTGATTGTGAATATTTTGAACAACGATATCCATATGTTTGGCACCGTGATATTTTTCATGAATCATGATACTATAAAGGTCAGTTTGTACAGCAAATAAAACAAATTAAAATAACTAAAAGGCACACGGCAAAATATTCGTCGATAAAACATCAACTAATATTCCCTCGTGATCAAGGATAGCAACGTTAGCGGCCAACGTCCCTCCAAAGAGAAAAGCGTCATTCAGAGCAGAAACGTACTGGTTTCATAGTTGTTACTAATCTTCGGCGTAACTCAGGCACCGGCAGTCAGTGGTATCAAACTTGACTCAGCGTTTTCATTTCATTTGTTAGTGGGCTTAATTCCTTCAGAAAACGCTGTTCATTTGTGGGTTCAAAGCTTTTGAATAACTTTTGGAGTATCCAGAAGAAGGGGATATTCATATCTACTACGATATTTCAATTGCAAAGCTCCATTTCTTATGTAAATCTGCCAAAAGTTGGCGCAGAGGCGAACATACGCCCAGACAGACCACCAGACACACCAAAAATTGCATATTAGTGTAGAACTAAAATTGATATAATATCAGAATTTTTATTATTAATTTGTATTCAAGGACAATATACAGTGCATCCCAGCAACTCCGCACCACCAGGACCTTTTTATTGCGCGTATGTTCTGGGGAACATCGCGTTATAGTTTTGCCCAAATGTCTGTAACTTTCGAATTTTTTGAAAAAAATGGTCTCAAACGATTAAGTTCGACTCCCCAATGAAGAATTCGAGGTCAAATTTGATTCTGTCCGGCCGTCCGGCCGGCCGTTGCCACGATAACTTGAGAACGAAAAGAGCTAGCGACTTGAAATTTTCAGGGTAGGTGGAGCATCCCAATACGACGGACAAGTTCGTTAATGGGCATAATCGGCCCAGCGGTTTCCGAGTAATAATATTGTTTTCAACCAATATAAATCCGATCGAATTGAAACTTGGTGAGTAGTTGTAGAATATGAACCTTAGCACGTTTGTGAAATTTTGTGCGAATCGTATGGCTAGAAAATTATTAAAAAATTATAAAAAAATATTTTTGTTGTCACGATAACTTGAGAACGGAAAGAGATAGCGGCTTCAAGTTTTCAGGTTAGGATGTGCACTAGAACGCGACATTTCAGTTTGATTATGAGCATAATCGGCCAAACGGTTTTTTAGTTATAGCCATCTGAAATTTTCTGAAATTTGGTGATTTTTTGTTCCTCATTAACTCGAAAAATACTGAACCGATTGAATTCAAACATAGTTACTAGTTGTAGAATGCCAACGCAAAAATGTTTGCAAAATTTGGTGAGGATAGCATTTGTAGAAAATTTTTAATAAATCATTGAAAATAAAAAAAAAATACTATATATCAGTAACTATTCGTTTGAAATTGCTGAACATTTGCAAGAGCCTTCATAACCTAACTCTACTGCCAAGTTTCAAGTTTTAATACGATCGGTTAAATATTGTTGGAGATTTGAGCATTCTTGTGTGAGTTCAGTAGATGGGTGACCGTTGCCTCGATAACTTTCGATCGAAAGGAGATGGGGACTTGCAATTTTCAGGGTAGGTTGCTTATCCGAAAGGGAGAGTTGAGTTCGTTTTTGGGCATAATCGGTCTAACGGTTTCCGAGTTATACCCACCTGGAATATTATTTCCTTGATAACTCAAAAAATAAATATTCGATCGAATTGAAGCTTGGTAACTAGTAGTAGAAAATCAACATAAAGACGTTTTTAAAATTTTGTAAAACCGTACCCCTAGAAAATTTTTAAAAAATCACGAAAAAAAAAATTGGTTCAAGCACTGACGTGAAGTCAGAAGCTTCAGCGCGTATGTTCTATTGTCCATTCTTCTGTATTGGACACCCTTAATCGAATTTACCATGGTAAATTATGTTGTCCATTCTCCTGTATTGGACACTTAACTCGAATTTACCATGGTAAATTCGAATTAAGAGGGTCCAATACAGGAGAATGGACAACATAATTTACCATGGTAAATTCGATTAAGGGTGTCCAATTCAGAAGAATGGACAATAGAACATACGCGCAAAAGCTCCTGACTTCACGTCAGTGCTTGTTTTTATTGATGTTTCCCAATTTAATTTTTTACAAAAAGTAAGTGGGTTCAAAATGCTAAAAAAGGATATAAAACTCGGCTAATGGCGAAGATCTTCATTTTTAAACATAAATGTCGAATATCTCGGAAAATTTGTCGGAAAAATTCAAACTTTTTGTATGAAACATTCTAAGTAAACTTGTTTGAAATTACAATTTAGATCAATGTGCGAAAATTCAGGTCGTAAAACTATGAACATTTTTTTTCTGCTTATAACTCCTCCAGATATTGATTAATTACCTACGGAATTTGTTTTGGTGTTTACAATATCAGTGTTAGCATGAATATGATTGTAACAACAACATTTTGTTTGAACTAAGTTTTTCGACATTTGTTCGAATTTTCACATAACTGTGATCATAGAAAATAATGAACTGGTGTTGACATTGAACTAATGGTGGATATTCATGATTTCAATAAAAAATTATGCTACAAATTGGCATTTTGCAGCAAGATTCGCATTCTTGTGGCACTCGGATGTCAATGGAATGTGAAATTGAAAGATGACGAAAAGACGAATAGGAGCAACTTTGCACCAGAATTATAGGGCTTTCGAGGGAAAATTCGAAGAAATTTCGAAAAACCAAGTTCAATCAAAATTTTATAGTTAAACTCATATTGATCCTTCCACAAATATTGTCTAGTCACCCAAAAAAATCGGTTAGGTAATTATTCAATTTCTGAAAGAGTTATAAGCAAAAAATGAAAAAAAATTTTTTGTGGTTTTCAGACCTGACTTTCTACACATTGATGTAAATTGCAATTTCAAACAAGTTTACTTGTTTCGTGAACAAAGTTCGAATTTTCCGGGATAATCGATATTTTATTTCATAATAGCGATTTCCACAGTCACAATTGGCCGAATTTAATATCATTTTTGAAGCAATAACTTTTTGTAGGAAATAAAAGTCGGAAATATTGTCAGAAAATAAAAGACCCTCTTGGTGCAGAGTTGCTTGGAAGCACTGTATAAAAGGATTTTCTCATTTCTGATCATTTCAATTATAATGAATCCGTGATTTAAATTTTTAGTTATAATGGATTTTTCGGGAGTGGTGTACCTATTATGTACTCAATCGTTAACATAAGGATACTCTTCAGGAAAGATTCCCTAACCAGCTCGCCTCAAACTATCCATTTAATATCTTAGATAATTAGTTTAATATATCATTATACAGGTTTCTCATTCAACTATTCTGGAATCAGCATAATTACTATTGAAATTCTAGTGATTGTGCTTTTGAAATAGCACATATTCTAACATGATCGTTCTGAAAAATTCAGAATATAATTATTAATTAATGTGATATTTGAATTTAACCATAGTCAACTCGGAATATAGACAACATCACCCACATCACAAAAATAAATGTACATCTGTTGATGCTTTCAATCAATTATGCTGGAATAATGGGTCATCCAACTAATTTTAATTGAAATACTCTCATTGCTTGTGACTTATTAAATCTTGTACCATGGGTTAGTGCAGATTGATACGGGAAAAAATATTCCGATTCTCTTTATTTGTGTCTGTATGTGTATATCTCTCTTCAAATTCTTTTAGTGAATACACTTATCGGAAAGATGTTCGGATTCAGCAATATAAAAGAGATATACATTTTGACTTTCTTATGAAGCCGTTGTCAAGTTTTGATATTTTTTCGCACATGTTCTAGGGAACAGCATGGTATAACATTTTGCCAAATGTTTGTAATTGTCGATTTTTTTTTCCGAAAATTGCCCCAAAGGATAAGGTTTGCCTCACTGATGAATAATTCGAGGTCAAATTTGATTCTGCAAGGCCGGCCATTACCACAATAACGATCGAACGGAAAGAGGTAGCGACTTGAAATTTTCAGAGTAGGTTGGGCATCCGAATACGACAGTTATGTTCGTTCATGTTCATAATCGGCAGAACAGTTCGTGAGGTATACCTATCTGAAAAAAAAAGTGAGGGTGTATGAAGCGTGAATAGAGACAATAGAATATGCGCGCAAAAGCTACAGAAATTTTATGCTTGAATATCGACAGTGATTGCCCAGACTAGATAGGGCGAACTAATTCGTTCGATTTTGACTAAGTTACCGTTTAATTTAGAATTTCTTGGACGAAAGTTTCACACATTTAATTTTTATGAGGCATGAGAGCAAATAAATTGTAAGCCTAAGTTTTATTTGGAAATAACACTATAATTTGGTTAAAAGTCAGAAGTTATCATGTTTTGATCAAACCTATAATCCAGTGAAATAATCAAATAAACAAATAATTGTTACACTTAAAAAAATATCTGAGGTGCTACGTTTACATATACACTTGACGAAAACGAAAACATTCGGGGAAAGTTATTCTCCCTGGTTCCGATACTGGGAATTTTCTTTCGCTAGAGAAAGTTGATGGTTAATGAATCCTATTGTTACAATGGGCAGGTATCTTTCCTTGGAGTCATGGGATGACAATCTCGGTTCGACTATGTCGAATCACTCTTGTCACCACATGTAACAACCAGCCCCAGTATTCCCTTCTTCTGATCAATTTGCGGTTTTCGACGGCCTCAAACTTTGACAATATGGCAATTGCACAATCATAAAATGATCCTTTTTAGGCAAAACTGCCACCTCCGATCTATAACTATTGAAACGGGGTCGCACGGCTTGGTCCAGCCCTTCAGAACTGCAATCGATACGATATTTTGTTCTTTTACACTACTTATTTAATCCTAAGGACATTGCCAATGGTGTTAACATACCTGATGACGTCTACATCGTGAGGATTTAGAACTGGACCACCCATATGTAAAAATCTTAGGTTGGTAAGCTCTGGGCATATACAAACTATATGTTCAGCAGTTTCCTTTTCCGATCCGCATAATCTGCATTTTTCGTCGGCTGACTTGCCCATGCGGTATAAGTGGCATTTGTAACGACAGTGCCCTGTCAGCAGTCCCACTATTACCCGAAGCTCACCTCGTGGCAGATGCAGGAACTTTCTGGTATAAAATGGTGAGGAATCCACGGATGTTTTTGCCCGCGCAAGTCCTGGAGTGTTTCTCCAAAGAGTTGTTCTGTTATTTAGATCCCATTGTTGGACCACCTTTTCCAAGCCCAAAGAAGGGTTCTGGTCCAGCAGGTGTTATCCTGGAGGCCCTTATCGCAAGTTCATAGGTCTTCTTATTTCCTCCTATATTACAGTACCCTGGCATCCATAGAAGAGTCACCTCATCACCTCTAGCCAGTTGCTTTATGGTATTCCGGTATTCTCATAACAGTAGGAAACCCGGGATGGGTGATTCCAGGTCTCTCACTGGCTTCAAGATGGTTTCAAGATCTTGACAACCATAATGGAGAAGAAAGAGGTAGAGGATAGAAACAGGCAGGCTATGGAACAAACATAGAATGTGGAAATATACGATCCGCAGAGACGCAAAGGGCCCGGTACCAATGCGGAACGAAAGATGGGCGATGAGGTGGAGTTTGGTTGGTAGGCACTGTATTGTGTGTCCAACACTCTCTAGGGCAACTTCCTAGAGGAACATGAGCTTCTCCACCTCTTGAAATAAAAAAAAAAGGTCTCTCACTGGCTGTCCGTTATAATATAGATGTGCACCCCCTTGAAGTTGCTTCTCAGTCACAAATGTGGACAGGTAGTGTCTCCTGTCCCAGGGCCCAGGGGCACAGAGATCCCCTGTTTGGGCTTATATACCTCTGATTTAAAGGGTTAGCACTACTGCCTATTCAGAATACCCTGGTTCTTTCTGGGATGAAATAAGGCCAGTTCATTTCAATATGAATCATGTTTGAGTAAAACAACTTACTAATAACATTCAAATATCCATATTTTCAGAAGTTCTTTGGTTAGACTTATCTGACATTTCCTGTGAGGAGCTAACCGCCAGAGTTGCGTTCGAAAATTAACTCTGTAGAGTAATATTTACTCCATTGCGTTCGAAAACTGAAAGGTTGAGTAAATTTTACTCTGTGTCAGTCGTCCGAAAAGTCGGAGTATTCGACTCGGAGTTCAATTTACTCCTGTCAAAATTGACATACCTCATGGGAAGGAAAATCTAGTATTTTTGTCTAACTGTTTTATGAATGTTTTGTGAGGTAATTTAATAGTTTTTATACTGCTCACAATATCTATTTATGATTAGAGTTACATATATGTGAAGAAAAGAATAATAATAGGATATTTCTTAAACCAACATAACCTATTTTCCGATATTGGCACCTTCTGTCACTGTCAGTGTCAGTGTCAGAGTAACTCTAGAGTAAATCTGTCAAACCTTCAAAAACTCTACTCTACTCCGTGGAGTTAATTTTCGAACACAACTCAGGCAACCTGATATTTATTCCTTGTCCAAGATTGGGATTATTCTGCCTACTGTATGGATGAAGCTGTGTAGTCAGTAAGTTGTTTACGTAACTACGCCTGTCGAAGAAAAATTGTAGGTAAGGGAAGTTAATGATCAAATCAAAACACACTTCGCAAAAGCTGGAGGTCGCTTACCTAAATGCCCACAGTTTGTCCAATAAAATCGATCACCTTTAAAGATTCGTGGATCTCGAGCATTCTGATCTCTTAAGCATTGTGGAATATTACTTTAGCAAATATCTTCCATAACGCTGAAAGCTATATATACTCCATTCACTTTTATAAAGTCTCCCGGTTGGCCATGATTTAGGTCTATCACGTTTTTGTAACTAAAACAAAGGCAGGTTGGCACTTCTGAAATATCAGAAGGTCAAAACAATTCGCTGAGACGTTGCCAATCTCTACTCTAAACAATCAACATAATGTTCCTTCTTAGACAAGATATTATCACAGATCATTATCTTCGAATAATCTGCTTTAGGAAAACTCCATTCTGTCTTAGGACTCTCCAATGAAATTACTTATTATTACTGTATGCTTATATATTGACAATTCCGAAAAGTGGGGAATTCCATAGGTACGTCCGTTTGTTTAGAAGTTTTCCTGCCGGGTTATTCAGGTACTTTTATTCTTTTTTCAAATGAACTATCACGAAGTAACGGACTCCTGTATCCATTATTTTTCATTAAAATTTCAACGCTTGATTCTTGATTTCCGTACAAGAAAATAGCATAACTGAGTCTTCCAATCAGTTTATATACGTGAAATATTTCCATAGTAACAGATGAAAAAATTTCTTCAACAGTCGCCAGGTCTTTGGAATTGTGGAATTCACTAATATCTTCTCAATTTCATTATTTTTCCCATCAAAATTCACATTGTGTAAAATACGTAATTACTACGACTTCTATGTAGAGAGGACAACGTTGCGTAGTTATCTGACAGGAAAATGAGCATAACCTAACATTTTCAAAATATACACTGTGAAATGTGTCAAAATTTCATGGCCAACCGGGAGACTTTATAAATGTGAATGGAGTATACCTATACTCCATTCACTTTTATGAAGTCTCCCGGTTGACACATTTCACCGTGTATATTTTGAAAATGTCAGATAACTACGCAACGTTGTCCTCTCTACATAGAAGTCGTAGTAATAACGTATTTTTCACAATGTGAATTTTCTTGGGAAAAATAATTAATTTGAGAAAATCCAAAGAGTTGGCGATTGTTGAAGGAAATTTTTCATCTGCTGTTACTATGGAAACATTTCACGTATATAAACTGATTGGAAGATTCAGTTATGCCAGTTTCTTGTACGGAAATCAAGAATCAAGTGTTTTAATGAAAAATAATGGATACAGTAGTCCGTTACTTTGTGATAGTTCATTTGAAAAAAATGGGTTCAAGCCCTGTGGACAGGAGCTTTCTGGCGCTCTAGTTCAAACAGACAAATTATATCTCCAAAAGTATTGGTTTCTCAGAGTTGAGAATTATATCAATGTATTCTTATGATAGAACTGCATCATAAAGGAAATTCAATTCAAATAATAGTTAATTTATCAAGATTAAATGAGCAATCTGAGAATGAGAACTGCACCATGGAAGAAACCAAATTAAAATAGCTGAAATGAATTTGACTCTCTCTTATAGAACAGGATGAAATGTACGAGTATGAACACAGATCATATAATAAAGCTTAGATAGATTATTTATAGCATTCTGAGGAAACATAGAAGTACGATTCATTATTGAAATTTAGAACTTCATCTTAGCAGAAATTGAATTCAAACATCATAGAAGAATTTAAATTCAACAAGAGTGCCAAAAATTATCAATCCAAAACCAATAGACGAATTCTACCCAACAACAAACTCATCCGAGATATTCATTCCTCAATTCTATGATGAACGATAATATATATCTTTCCTCAAATCTACTCCAATACACCAATATTCCAGTTTTGTTTTTAGTGGAGATATTTTGAACTCAATATTATTAACTTACCATTACCATTCCCATCATCATATGGATTGACCATCGGCATGAAAATATCAACCAACAAAAAGTATGATATTAAATTAGAATTCTCATATTTATAGGATTGCTGGAATGAATGACAATGAGAAAACGTCATGTCTCAGGAAAATAATTTGACATTATAACAATTCATAGAATACCCACAAAATAATTCTATCATTGTGTGAAAACGTAGAAATACGATTTACATTGAAATTTTGAAAAATCATATCTCCGAAAGTATTAGCTTGTAAGAGTTAAAAATAATATGAATGGATTCTTATGGTAAAACTGCTTATTGAAAAAAAACTTAATTTGGAATTTGTTTTGTGAAAAAAATTTTTTTTTTGTTACTCCGAAACCATCTGTCCGATTTTGCCCAATAACGAACTTAGCCGAGATATTTATCCCCCAAACCTACTCTGAAAATTTCAACTGTCTAGCTCATTCCGTTCGAGAGTTATCGTGCCTACGGCCGGTCGGACGGCCGGACCGGCCGGACAGAATGAATTTCGACCACGGATTCTTGATCAGTGAGTCGAACCAAATCGATTTTCCATTTTCATCGAAAAATTCGAAAATTACAGACATTTGGGCAAATTGATAAGCACTCAGTTCCGAGGAACTAGAGCGCCAAAAAGAAGAAAAATTCCTGATACTACGTCTCTGCTTGTTTGAATTTGAATTTGACTATAGGTATAATCAGCCAAACCGTTTTGGAATTATACCCATCTGAAATTTAATTGTTATTTCCTCAATAACTCGAAAAATACGAAACCGATATTATTCAAACATGGCTATTAGTTTTAGAATGCCAACGCGAAAATTCTTGCGAAATTTCGTGAGGATGTCATCACTAGAAAATTTTAAAAAAATCATTGAAAATAATTGAGAAAAGTTCTATATATTAGAAACTATTCGTCCGGCATCGCTGAAATTTTGCAAGAGCCTTCAGAACCTAACTCTACTGCAAAGTTCCAAGTTTGAACACGATCGGATCCATATTGTTGGAGATCCGAGCAGCCTTTTGTGAGTTCGGTAGCTGGATGGGAATCGATGAAATTTTCCGAGAACCTTCAAAACCATGAATGTCATGATGACATATTAAAATATATCATCCATTTTCTGGATGATTTCTTCTTCACAAATTTATGGGAGATGATAGCCCTACATACGTGTCCTGTAGCGGTCAAACCTGGTTTTGAAGGAGATCCTCCTTAGGAGGAGGCAACTAAATATTGAAGGGATTTCTATAAACAAGAGTGAATATCTGTGAAAAATAGGCGATTCTTATTCAAGAGATCCATGCTCCTACAGAGGAGTATATTTGTGAGAGGGGACTTTTGAAAGGTTATGCATTATTTTTAATATGATATCGCTGTAATTTTGCTGAAGGCTTCAAATCTTAACTTCAAATTAACCACACTTTCTGATCTTGTGAGGTGAGAGGCTCATTTGTCGATATTAAATCTCGTAATGGCAGAGAGGTAATTTAGGCCAGTTTTTCTATCACTAATGAGAATATATCTTTATGTTTCAGCTCAACAACTTAGATCTATCAATGGGCATTTATTGGTTAAGAATAAGTAGTTGAATATTACTGGATTTCAATTGAATTTCATTCAATATGTTAGTACTAACTTATAATTTTCTTTACTTTGATTATTTAAATATGACATTAATTCTAACAATATTTTTCTAGAATAATTATGGATCCTTCTCCCAAAGAAGAATTGAAGATAGACACTGTGTTAATGTCTTCATCATTGCAATCAATCCAGACTTCACGAAAAGAAAAATTGGTTCAAGCACTGACGTGAAGTCAGGAGCTTATGCGCGTATGTTCTATTGTCCATTCTCCTGTATTGGACACTCTTAATCGAATTTACCATGGTGAATTATATTGTCGGTTCTCCTGTATTGGTCACTATAATCGAATTCAACATGGTAAATTCGATTAAGAGTGTCCAATACAGGAGAACAGACAATATGGTAAATTCGATTAAGAGTGTCCAACACAGGAGAATGGACAATAGAACATACGCGCAAAAGCTCCTGACTTCACGTCAGTGCTTCAACCAAGTTTTTATATATACTTGTTCATATTTACTGTTTGTGGACAATGGGTAATTTATAGTAAGAGCCCCTAGCCTGAGGGAATCCATGACAAAATGGGGTTAAGCTGGCAGAATCATACTTATTTAGCAAAAATGCGGTTGAGCAGTGCCCTTTTTCATTGTTGGCTAAAATTCCAATATGGTCTGACTAGAAAATTAATTTTTTTCGCATAGAGAATTTGAACCCTTGGCCATTCTGTTGGACTTATAAGTTATGAATTATGCTGTGAGGCATCACGAAGTTATGCAGTTTTTTTGCCCAAAATAATAGAATCCGTTATTTATAAAATATTGAATTTTTATTTTTCCCTGCATTTATATTCGATCGTCGAATGTTGTGTGATAATCATATTCATATTGTGCATAATATCAGCATAAATATATATTTTGAATTCCATATGAATCCATTCAGAAGTTTTTGTATTTTTTTTTTATTTAAGCCCCTATTTTTAACCCTTAGTTAATCGATAAGAATGAAAACCACGGAGGCTCATCTCAGGTTAATATTCAGAATTTTGCTATCAAATATGTATTCCAGATACTTAAGGAGGAAATAATAATAATAAAAATAAAATAATAAATAAAAAGTATACTCCAAGTGCGAGAGGTTTTTTAGTGAGTAACCAATCAACATCTGGAGTCTCACACTCCTGAGAGAAGCGGAGCCTCTCAGGGCGGGCCTATAATAGGTTTTTCCTCTCGAGCGGAAAAAAAAGTATAGATAGATAGAGAGAAATTCAGACAAATTGGTACAATTATTGCTTATTGCTCACACACATGTCTCAAGGGATTCAATAAAATATGGAAATAATAATTATAGAAATAAAAGTAAAATAGGCAGGTATCATTGAAGAAATGTTAAGTATAATAAATGATTGATATAGTATTAAATTTATCACTGTAAATTAATCAAAAATACTCCCATGGAGCAAAAGTTTAAAATAAATACCAAACAGAATACTACATCTCTATTTGATTAGTTGAATTATTGGAATCAAAATCATCCGACAGACCAGAGTCCAAAAATATTTATCTTACCTTCTAAGCCAAATAGAACTGAAAGTTTTTTGAGTTTGGAAGAACTATAATTTGAATGATTTTGGCTGAAGGGAAGCGTTTTCAATTTATTTATAATACGAATATGGTTCTTTTTGAAAAGTTAGTTAATTCTTATATTCAGAATATCTGTCATAAATAATTCTTTTTGCCACGATGAGGATCAAAATGATTTCTATATTTTCACACCCATATTGTAGAGCGTCAACGTTACTTAGTTATTTTAAATTAATTTGTGAATATTTCTGCATAACATACATATTTCAAAAATAAAATACTTTCTGTTGATTTGTGTTACAGGAAATCCTGCGTCTCTTCCCTTATTGCCCAAGCTCTTTAATGAGAATTCATTTAAAATCACGTATTTATACTGACATTTTCATTTATCATTTTCTGGTCTCTAATTCCACTTACTTGTTTAACTTTCTCTCAATCCAAAATTATCAATAAGGTTCTAAAAAGTTCAGCACTGAACATCCTGCAAAATTTCGCGATCCCGATTTTGGGCGAACATATTCGCAAAAAAAAATTAGAACTGCCCGGTCAGATCTGAAAGAACTGAACTCAAAAGCACATAGCAAAATTTTTTTAACGTGCTGTTTCGCTGCGACAGAGCACGCTTCATCGAGAGCATCGAACAGCTGTCCACCAGTTGATTCCGAAGTAGTGGGTTTTCAGGACTGAAGAGCGCCAAATGAAGGACCGACATTGAACGCGTGGAAATTGGCGAACCAACGCAGGCGTGGTGCTTTTCCGGAGAGGATTGAAATTAAATTTCGTGTGTCGTATGAAAGAGTACCGAAAACGAATATATGACAGCATAATAAAAAGTTGCGATAGCACTGTCATGAGAGTCCGCTTTGGCGCCAAGGCTGCTTGGCTTCCAGGAAAAAAATTGTATTTTCACAATTTTTCCAACAATACTTCAAAGGCGAGTCTTTTTTCTAAGAGAAGGTAGAAGGTAGAACGCCAAAAATAGCATGCATAAATTATGCATGATAGGGCTGCAATTCACCCCTGAAGTCGCATGCGCTTGCACGAATTTTCGAGTAGGGCTCTGTCTACCCAAGCTTTCAGCAATTGTAAACGGGTGATAACAAGGTCGCATACAAATTAGCAATGCTTATCTGTGCAGAAACCTAAGGTTTTACGTCCAGGTACAGCAGGTGTTTCTGTCCCCTTGATTCCCCTAGGTTCTAACTTAATGCACATATCATATAACGTTAGGTTTCTGCACAGATAAGTATTGCTAATTTGTATGCGACCTTGGGATTACGAGTTTACGATGGTTGAAAGCGTGGGGAGACAGAGCCGTACTTGAAGATTCGTGGAATCACATGCGACTTCCGGGGTGAATTGCAGCCCTATCATGCATATTTTATAGATGCGATTTATGGCTAAATGATTTATTTTGAATTAGTTCTACCTTCCGTTAAAAAAAATGGTTCAAGCCCTGTGGACAGGAGCTTTGGCGCTCTTGTTCAAACTTTGACAAGATTTGTTGTTATTTATCAAGATTAAATGAGCAATCTGAGAATGAGGACCATGGAAGAAATCAAATTAAAATAGCTGAAATGAATTTGACTTCCTCTTATAGAACAGGATGACATGTACGAGTATGAACACAGATTGTATAATAATTCATAGATAGAATAATTATAGCATTCTGTGAAAACATAGAAGTACGATTCATTATTGAAATTTCGAAAAATCATATCTCCGAAAGTATTAGCTTGTTAGAGTTCAAAATGATATCAATGGATTTTTATGAAGAAACTGCATCTTAAAAAAAATTGAATTCGAAATTTGTAAGTTAGAAAAAAAATTTTTTTTTCGTTTCTCCGAAACCATCTGGCCTATTTTGCCCAATAATGAACTCAACCGAGATATTTATCTCTTAAACCTACTCTGAGAATTTCAACTGCCTATCTCATTCTGTTCGAGAGTTATTGTAGAAAAAAAAATTAAAATAAAAAAAAAAAATTTTCACACTTTGCGGCAATCCGATCAATACATAACTTCGCATGCGTATGAAGGTCATTATTCTACAACTCGATGCTAAATTTCAGACAGATCAAGTGATCGGTTTCGGAAATATTCATAAAAAAATTTACTAAAAATGGCCATAACTGCGAAACCACTTGGTGGATTTCGCCGGTTAACGAACTCGTCCGAGATATTGACGCTCCAAACTCACCCTGCAAATTTCAATCCTCTAACTGCTTTCGTTCGAGAGTAATCGTGTTAACGGATGGACTGCCGGACGGCCGGCCGGCAGGACAGAATCGATTTCGAAAACGGATTTTTGATCAGTGAGTCGAACCAAATCGTTTGAGACCATTTTCAGCCAAAATTTCGAAGATTACAGACATTTGGGCAAATTGATAGGCACTCTGTTCCGAGGAACAAGAGCGCCAAAAATGTGGGAAAGCCCTGTGATAAGGAGCTTTTGCGCTCTTGTTCAAACTTTGACAATTCATCTCCGAAATTATTGGATTCTTAGAGTTGGGAATGATATCAATGGATTCTTATAATAGAACTGCATCATAAAATAAACTAAATTAAAATTAAACTACGAACTTATCCGCGATATTCATTCCTCAAATCTACTCTGAAAACTATATTATATCAATTAAAACTTAGCCAATATTCCAGTTTTGTATTCACTGAAGATATTCTGAACCCAATTTGTTAAACTTTCCAAATTATATGTTTCCATCATCATATGGATTATCCAAGGTCATATAGGGTAGGGGTAAGTATAATATCCTATAATTGGTCATTTTTCATTAAATCATACTTTGTTTGTTAGAACAGAAATACATTTGACATGTCTGTTATAGGTAGATAAGATTACATGTATGAACAGTGAATATAGATATAACACTGACAGATAGAATTCGCATTCTATGAAAACATAGAAGTGCGATGTATTATTGAAATTTTGAAACATCATATCTCCGGAAGCATTTGCTTGTTAGAGTTGAAAATGATATCAGTGGATTCTTATGATGAATTTGAAATGTGTAATGTAAAAAAATATTTTTTTTCGATACTCCGAAATCGTTTGGCTGATTTTGCCCAATAACGAACTTAGCTGAGATATTCATTTCCCAAACGTAATCTGAAAATTTCAGCTGTTTAGCTCAGTCCGTTCGAGAGTTATCGTGTTAACGGACAGCCAGACAGAATAGATTTCGACCATGGATTCTTGATCAGTGAGTCGAACCAAATTGATTAAGACCATTTTCAGCCAAAAATTCAAAAATTACAGGCTTTCGGGCAAATTGATAAGCACTCTGTTCCGAGAGACAAGAGCTCCAAAAAAGACTCACCTTTGAAATCACCTGTATAGATCCGATTGAGTTTAAATCTAGAAGTTGCCTGTAAAATGAGGATTCGAAGACTCTTGCAAAATACCAACGATATCTGAACTGTTATATAAGCAGTGGCGGATCACCCTAACTGGAGGCCCCAAAAGCAAGACAAATTTGGGGCCCTTAGTTTGTAGAATTTACAGGGTAAGTCTTTAAGTTGTACATTAATTTCAACTATAGATTCCTCTCATCAAATGAAACGTTTTTTGACGCTCTTGTCCCTCGGAAAAGAGTGCTCATCAATTTGCCCAAATGTCTGTAATTTTCGAATTTTTGGCTGAAAAAGAATCCTTGGTAAAAATCGATTATGTCCGGCCTTCCGGGTGGTCGTCCGTTAACATGATAACTCTTGTACGGAATGAACAAGACAGTTGACATTTTCAGAGTCGGTTTGGCACATAAATATCTCGGTTAACTTCGTTATTGGGCAAAATCGGCCAGATATTTTCGAACTAACAAAAAAAAAATTTTTCTAACTGCGAATTTTGAATTAAATTTTTGTAGGTTGCAGTTTTATCATAAGAATACACTGATATTATTCTCAACTCTAACAAGCTAATACTTTAGGAGATATGATATTTCAATATTTCAATAATACATCGCAATTCTATGTTTTCACAGACTATGTGTATGTGTTCTATCTGTTTTCACTGTTCATGCATAAAATCTTATTTACCTATACCAGACATGTCGAATGTATCTCTCAATAATCTATAATAATCTAACAAACAAAGTATGATTGAATGCAAAATGACCAACTATTGGATATTATAATTACCCCTACCCTATATGCCCTTGGATAATCCATATGATGATGGAAATATATAATTGGGTAATTTCAGAATATCTTCAGAGGAAACAAAACGGGAATATTGGCTAAGTTTCAATTGATATAATATAATTTTCAGATTACAGAGTAGATTTGAGCAATGAATATCTCGTATAAGTTCGTAATTTAATTTTAAATTAGTTTATTTTATGAATCAGTTCTATTATAAGAATCCAATAATTGTCAAAGTTTGAACAAGAGCGCCAAAGCTAATCAGCACTCTTTGGTCTATGCGGACTTGGACGTGGAATTGAATAGATAATTTATTCGAAACATTAATTTA
Organism: Halyzia sedecimguttata; assembly: GCA_937662695.2. NCBI lineage: Eukaryota > Metazoa > Arthropoda > Insecta > Coleoptera > Coccinellidae > Halyzia > Halyzia sedecimguttata. The sequence continues at coordinate 62,692,727 of OW569415.2, read as the reverse complement.
TACTTTAATGATTGAAAAATTGGCCTCTCACTTCAGTTGTAAGCTTCGACGCAAACCCTCCATCAGATAGATGAAACTTCAACATTAACCCGTGATCTGAGCTAGCCACGTCATCGCTCAGCGTCCCCCAGAGTTATTACCAATCATCAGCATAACTTAGCTACTGAATAACTGTCCTCTCTGGGAAGACATTGGCGATGACGTGGCTAGCACGATGTGTTGATGGTTAATCGACGAATATTTAAAGCTAAAGTAACATTCGATGTTCCACATTACCACGGACACATCAAACTCGAATTCTGAAATGTTTTGCTTGCACTCCGAGTTGAATAAAACAGCGTTGTTGTATTTTGCTAAAATTTCAAATAATGATACTTCTCTAAGATTTACACTAATTCCCGAGGAATGGATATAAAATTAATGAAAATTGAACGTGCCTCTTGTTATGATTACTTCCTGGAACGTTCTTCAGTTCTAATGGAGTCATTAGGTCCGGTTAGAGTATGGGCTTCATTAAAATTAATAGATCAGAAAGGGTTGCGTTGGTAAGCACGCGATATCAATGGAGCAAACAATAACCAATTAAGAAAGCCATGGCGATATTTTATTTTATCATTCGGGTTCGAGGACATCAATTCGAAATATTCAATTGTACCGGAGCTTCGATTGGGAAAATGTTTCGTGTTAATGGATCCTCAGCAAGGAGATGATTGATGATCGAGTTTTATTCGTGTGTTTTGGATAAATAAGTTGCAAAATATACATAATAAAAATTGGTTCAAGCACTGATGTGAAGTCAGAAGCTTTTGCGCGTATGTTCTCTTGTCCAATCTCCTTTATTGGACACTCTTAATCGAATTTACCATGGTGAATTCTATTGTCTGTTCTCCTGTATTGAACACTCCGAATTTATCATGGTAAATTCCTTAGGTTTATATTCTACAACTACTCACCAAGTTTGAATTCGATCGGATTAGTATTGGTTGTAGACAAAATTATTACTCGGAAACCATTGGGCCGACTATGCCCATTAACGAACTTATCCGTCCTATTGGGATGCGCCACCTACCCTAAAAATTCCAAGTCGCTAGATCTTGCCGTTCTCAAGTTATCGTGGCAACGGCCGGCTGGACGGTCAGCCGGTCAGAATCAAATTTGACCTCGAATTCTTGATCAGGGAGTCGAACCAAATCGTTTGAGACCATTTTCGGCGAAATATTCGAAAATAACAGACATTTGGGCAAAATGATAACGCGATGTTCCACAGAACATTACGCGCAATAATAACATTGCCTTTATGGTTGTACTGTAGATATTTCAGTAAAGTGTTGAAAAAATTGGTTTGAACACTGACGTGAATTCAACAGCTTTTGCGCGCATTTTCTATTGTCCATTCACCTCTATTGGGCACTCTTAATCGAATTTACCATAGACATAGACCGTTTTCTCAGCTTTTATAAGATATGAATACATTTCCGTACCATTTTAAGAACTTGAGTAATGAGATAATCGTCGACTGATATAACTCCAGAACTGTTTGGCCGATTATGCCTTTTAACGAACGCGAATGTCGCATTAGGATGAACAACCTTCCCTTAAAATTGCAAGTCGCTATGTCTTTCCGTTCTCAAGTAATCGTGAGATAAATAAAATTATTTAATATACACTTCTCGCAAAAATTAAAGGAACAAAAAAATTTTCGAAATTTTTTGGCAATTTTCAACAGGCTGCATTTCAGTGAAAAATGGCCGTACAGAAAATAAAAAAACATAGCTTTTCAAGCTTGAAGACTCTAGTTTACGAACTTCTTGGTGAAAAATTTTTTGGAGCCCCGGTATTCATGCGATTCTTGGATAAAGCACAAAGAAAAAATTTTCAAAATTTTTTACATTTTTTTTTTCGCTCTACGGACATGGAAAATTTTTTTCGACCTAGACCAATGCATAGGTCGTAGAGCCTGTTCATTCAGCTTCAATTTGCTTTTTGCAAGAGTCAATTACGACCATTTGTCTTCGAGATATCGAATTTTGAATGCAAAAGGATCCTTTTTCACTCAACTGCCGATATCTCTGAAACTACTGGTCGCCCAGCAAGCGGACAGGCAGTTTCGTTTTCACAGAAAATTTCCGATAAAAAAGTTTGTCATAGTTGATTGGAAAAAAATTTTTTCCACATAAATATTAACGTGAAAAAAGAGCAAAAAATGCCATGTTCCCTTATTTTGGTTAATCGACTGTATTTTCGACAATATTAGGGGAAATGCTTAGGTTAGAAGAAAATTTTACTGTCTAATGTACCCCAAAGGCCCCCCTAAATCGGTAGATCGATCGGTTCAGCGGTTTCCTTGGACCGATTGATTGAAATTTTGAAAAAAAAGTTTCTGACAAAAATTTTCATTGATAACTGATTCACCGCCGGCATTAGCGTTATCCAAAGCATACCACGTGGAGGTTGCACGGTCGGATTTACGCTTCTTTTGTGCTTTTTTTGGATTTTTTTTTGCTAATCAATCTTTAGAAGACTCAAAATTGAGTAAATTGTAAAAAAAAATGAAATTATTGATTTTTGAAAAGATTAGGTCAAGTTTAAGGAACAAAAATCTTGTTCCCTTAATTTTTTCAAAATTTCAATCAATCGGTCAATCTGACATCAATATCTGACATCAATATTGGCATCAATCCGTATCATCAGTCTTCGCGTATACAATCAGTTTCCCGTCAATCTGACATCAATCAATTATTGATGTCAAATGTGGCAGATTAAGGCCGCTCGTATACCAGCACGACGAGACCGCAACGCGACCGCGACGATACTTTTTAACGAGGAATTAGGCCGCTCGTACACCAGCACGACGCGACCGCAACGCGACCGCGACTTCGTGTCGGTTCGCAGTCGCGGTACGTGGTAATTCAGAGAAGCGCCCACACCAAGGATACGGCGACGCGACGCATTTTCCTCGTTAAAAAGTATCGTCGCGGTAGCGTTGCGGTCGCGTCGTGCTGGTGTACGAGCGGCCTTAGCGTCGCATCGCCGTATCTTTGGTGTGGGCGCGTCTATGACTAACCAGGTCCCGCGACTTGAAAGCGACACGAAGTCGCGGTCGCGTTGCGGTCTCGTAGTTCTGGTATACGAGCGGCCTAACAGTGCAACCTCCGTCATGGAGCAAACTATGAAATCATAAAATTACAATTAATTATTGAAAGAGTGCTTGTCAATTTGTCTAAATGTCTGTAATTTTTGTCTGAAAATGGTCTTAAACGTTTTAATTCGGCTCACTGATCAAGAATCCGTGGTCAAAATCGACTCTGTCCGGCTATCCTTCCGTCCGGCCGTTAACATACGATAGCTCTCGAATGGAAGAGGCTAGACGAGTAGATTAGGGAGATAAATATCTCGGCTAAGTTCGTTATTACTTATATTAGATTCAATTTTTTTTAAGATTCATTTCATTATAACTTGTACTAACGTACTAACTTGTTGGTGCGTGCACCAGTGTATCGTATGTGTAGGAGTGCGAATGCACTCAGAATGAACATGTTCTTTTAGTCACTGATTTTGTTGTATATTATTTAAGAAAACTGATATTATTTTTGGTATTTTTATTTTTGGCATAGTTTGAGAATGTACCTATATATGTTACCCTATAATTGGGATTATTCCTGTTGGGAAAATAAAGTTATATTATTATTATTATTATTATTATTATAAGAATCCATTGATATCATTCTTAACTCTAACAAACTAATACTTTCGTTGATATTACTTTTCAAAATTTCAATAATCATTCTCAATTCAGTGCGATTTCATAGAATACTCTAATGATAATTTGCTGATGTATGTAAATCTAACATGAGGTGAGTCATAGACCTACGTTTTGAATTTAACTACGAAAATTCTTGAAAATTGATGCACAGAAGCCAAATTAAAATGTAGATAAGCCCTGTGGACAGGAGCTTTGGCGCTCTTGTTCAAACTTTTACAAATCATATCTCTGAGAGTATTGGTTTCTCAGAGTTGGGAATGATTCAATGGATTCTTATATAATTTAATTATTTATTATTTATTTTATGATAAAGTTCTACCATAAGAATCCATTCTTACCATTACCAATTCTGAGAAACCAATACTTTCGGAGATATTTGTCCAAGTTTGAACAAGAGCGCTAAAGCTCCTGTCCACAGGTTTTCCCACTTTTTTTCAACGAAGCTCATAAGTCGGTAAGTGTCAATGGAAATCGTTATCGTTCAATGTTGACTGATTTTGTATGGCCTGAAATGGTTCGTCTTGATTTGCAGAAAATGTGCAAGACCACTTATCATACTGCCAATGACACAATGGCTTTATTGAAAAGAAAATTCGGTGATTCGATTATTCCAAGAGATGGGCAGATGAATTATCCGTCTTATACCTGCGATTTAACTCTATAGACTTCTTTCTTTGGGGTTACATTAAGTCATTGGTTTACAGGAATCATCCAGAAAATTTAGATGATTTGCACATCAATATTGAACGAGTAATTGCTAACATACGACCTGATGTGTATGAGAGAGTCATGGAAAATTGGGTTCAACTTCATTCCTGCCTGTGTTTCCGTGGTGGACATTCAAATGATGTTTTGTTTCATCTAATGGTATCCATTGTACTTTATAATGAAATAAAAATTTCAACCATTTTCAAATAAATAATCCGCCGTATACACAAAGCATTCAATCTCCGTCAATCTCCGTAATCTGAGGTCCTCAGTTAAGGATAAATTTCAATCGCAACCTCAGTAAACGTATTTAACTATGTTGAAACAGGCCTGTTTCAGGATATTTTTCACGTTAACTGAGGTTCCGATTCAAATTTATCCTTAACTGAGGACCTCAGTTAGGACTTAACGAGTAAAATCGCCTCTCACTTTTAGCATACTACATTTATCTTTGCGCGCATGTGCTGGAGAACAGCGTGCATACCTATGGCCCAAAAGTCTGTAATTTTCGAATTTTTTGGCCTAAAATGGTCTCAAACGATTACGTCGATTAGGCCGGCCGTCCGTTGACACGATAACATTCAAACGGAAAGAAATAGCGACTTGAAATTTTCATAATAGGTTGCGCATCCAAATGCCACAGTTAAGTTCGTTAATGGGATTTATCGGCTAAACGGTTTCGGAGTTGAATTTTTTTTTTCAAACAATACAAATCCGACAGAATTGAAACTCGGCAACTAGTTGTAAAATGCCGACACAAAGTTTTGGTTTGTTTGATTCAAGATTTATTGAACTTGAAATTTCACTCAATATCCGAAAATCTCCCTGTATATCCAAAACCAAGGACCTCAGACGACTGAAATCCCTCGATATAGGTCCACCTAGATTACCTCAGTTTATGGTTTCCTTTCGTTTTATTCCTCCCGGGACACTCTGTACAAATACAACTTGTGGGTGATTTAAGTCAAGGATCTCTTGACATATGTATAGATATTGTCCTCCAACTCTGATCGAATGACCTTTCGCGGAAGTGAAGCTCTATATCCGTATCTTTCGAATGATGGAAGAATCATGAAACTCCGTCTTGCCCCATAACATACAATCGTATCTGAGAATTGTGCCCGAACGTACCCTTGAACATATCACACGTAATCCACTTTCTTCTTCTATTACCTTAAAGAAGAGTTGAAGACTGTTCTCTCAGCCTCTCTCAACTTGATTAAACCCAGTAAACAGTTGATTTTCAATTCCTTAAATGTAAAGAGCAGTTCGAATAACCCGCATTGGCAAGATTGAATAGGAATAAACTGAAATCTGGAAGGTGTGTACGTGCCAAGCGCCACATCCTCAATTTTCTTAAGTAAATACCTGTTTCCATGGGCAAATGCCGTATGGTTTTCTTTTCCTGATCTGATGGGAGAAATGGATTCAGGGAATTACTTTTTCAGTTTGAATAATTTCTATTGTGCAGTTTTCTTTTATTTTGAACATAAATATCCTTCATTAATTTCACGTTTGAACTAGAAAACTTCGGTTACCTACCTTTTTGCGCGCTTGTTCCAGGGCGCTATTATTTCATCCAATGACCGTCCGTGAACACGATAATTTTCGGGGCCTAAGACCTGATATTGTCAGGGTCAATGGCGGATTTACATTTCCGGGGCCCTACGTTAGAAAACATTGGGGGTCCCTCCTCCTACTTTTACGTCTTTTTCAATTTATTTCGAAAGAAATTTTTTATAGAAACTCGAATTTTTCATAATAAAATATAAGGTATATCTAAATATATATATATATATATATATATATATATGCTTCTGGCCTATTTTGTCCAATAATGAACTTCAATAATGGTTTCGGATTAACGGAAAAATTTTTTTTTTTTTAGTAACAAATTTCAAATTCAATTTTTATTTAAGATGTAGTTTCACCATAAAAATCCATTGATATCATTTTCAACTCCAACAAGCTAATACTTTCGGAGATATGATTTTTCGAAATTTCAATAATCAATCGTACTTCTATGTTTTCACAGAATGTTATAATTATTCTATCTAAGCTTTGTTATATGATCTGTGTTCATACTCGTACATGTCATCCTGTTCTATAAGAGAGAGTCAAACTCATTTGAGCTATTATAATTTGATTTATTCCATGGTGCAGTTCTCATTCTCAGATTTCTCATTTAATCTTGATAAATAAACTATTATTTGAATTGAATTTCCCTTATGATGCAGTTCTATCATAAGCCTGTCCACAGGGCTTGAACCAATTTTTATATTTCGATCATGCGATTTCTTATTCATCTTATTCGCAATATTCCGAAGTCTAATCGCATTGCGTCTTCGTTTTGAAGGATTAGAATTTGGTTTCACGAAGCTTTGACAGCTCTTAATTGCCGAATTAGTGTGATTCTATGTCGATCTCCAGTTAATTTTTGACGTAACCACCGAATTAAATCCACAATTAAGCTAATCGAAGCTCTGTGAAACCCACCATAGATCTTCTATAGCACCATCATATTGAATTATGGGCCATTACAAAACTCTTACCGATTTTTGTCGCCGGCTTTTGAACTATCAGGGTTTAAATAAGATTTATATTATACGAGATACCTATAAGTAAAAATCAAAAACTCTAAAAATCGAAATGATATTTCGATTTCAGCATCCAACTTTAATTCCTTACCCGAAATCATGGACGACCATCGAAATCATATCAAAGAGAAAGATTTCGCGAAGGAAATCAAAAGTTTGTCTCGGCCTTCTGTCAAAGAAAATATTGTCTGACCGATCCGGATAGAAGACAAATATCCGAACATCTTTTGAAGCGAAATGGATGTCTTCCAAAGAAAACAAAGTTTGAATGATTCCTAATCTATACCAAAGCGGAACGGTCACATTTTCTTCTCTGTCGCTCTCATTCGCAATTCTAAATTTGATCGAAATACGTGAAAGGAAAAGAGAAATGGTCGGACTGGAAGGATAAGGTTGGAGGAACTGATGGTGAATAGAAATAATGCCTCAATTAACTATTTATTTCTTTTTCAAACGGGTCGGAAGTTCGTATCGATAAAAGAAAATGCAATACCGTACGAACACTACCTAATGAAATTTATAGTAGGTAATGAGAGGTTTATCCATATTATGACAATATTCAGTCGAATCGTACGGTTGTTCCAGGAGGAACTATGAATTGACATTTTATAAAAAAGGCCCTGAATAGCAGTAATTCATTTAATATCTAATAATATACGAAAATATTCTTGTACGTTTCACGTAATTTTATGAAAATATTCCTTCCATAACCCTTATCTCAGTTATTATTTCAACAGAATTGGAAAAGGATTTCATAGGCTTACTCTCAGAGGGTCCACTCTCTCAGGAGTATGAGACTCCAGTTGTTGTTTACGGTTACTCATTAAAAAACCTCTCGCACGTTCCTTGGAGTAGTTCTTCGCCCTGTCCTTACAGCGTCCCTTAGCAAAGGGATGAGCTACAAGCAGCCTTCACAGCTGATGGGACTGAAGACTCGAATTGATCCGAGCAACACAGGTTTTTGCATTCTGTGCGCCAATTCCTCGTCCAAGGATTTACATATTATTTTATTATATACCTTAAAGACATGCTAATATGGGGGGATTTTTTGACTTATTTCAAGAAAAAACTTCCTATGAACATATGTCTTAACCTTTTAGATACGGGGTGATAAAATTTGGAAGAAAAATCAGTTTCATCAATTTCTCAAAAATCTGATGCGGCGTGGTAATGTTTGTGCATCGACTGAAAGCAAATTAAGTGATCAGGTTTGTCCCAAAATGAATGAGGATGCAAAAAATCTGTTTTCTTGTCAGATGCTCTGTTCTTGATTAAAATAATCAAATTAAAAGCTCGATTAAAAGTTCTTCATATCGCAGTACCAAAATTTTATCACCCTTTATCTCAAAAGTTCAGACTTTTACGACATATGTTCATGGGAAGACTTTTTCTTAAAATGAGTCGAAGAATAACTCCTTTAAATATTATCATGTCTTTAAGGAATACCCTGTATAGGTATGTTCAGTTCAGAAGAAAAATGAATGAATTATCCAATGATGTTTATAAGACGGAGGTTACACGGTCACTCTCGCATCAGTTCAGTCCGTGACCTTGATCACGATGAGACTGATGCGGATTGATGGTTTGACGAAGCACATTAATATTCCAGCCGGAGCATCAATCCGTCAGTTTCCTGTCAATCTGATATCAATCCATGATTGATGTTATGCTGCGAGACTGATACCAGATTGACCGTGTAACCTCCGACCATCCATTCCATTGAAATTTTTCCGACTGCTTTGAAATTCAACATCGCCCTATATGTTGGATTTACATAAATATCAGCAAATTATAATTAGAGCATTCTAGGAAATCATAAAATATTACGTTTAATTATTATTGAAATTTTGAAAAATCATATCTCCGATTATAGTTTATTCCAAGTTGAGAATGATATCAATGGATTCTTGTGATGAAACTGCATATTAAAAAAGTGGGAAAGCCCTGTGGACAGGAGCTCTGGCGCTCTTGTTCAAATTTTGACAATTCATCTCCGAAATTATTGGTTTCTCAGATTTGGGAATGATATCAATGGATTCCTATAATAGAACTGCATTATGAAGAAACCAAATTAAAATTAAATAAAGAACTTATCCAAAATATTCATATTCCTCAAATCTATTTCGAAAATTATATCATACCAATTGAAACTTAGCCAATATTCCAGTTTTGCTTTCACTGAAGATATTCTGAACCCTATTTGATAAACTTACCAAATTATAGATTTCTATCATCATATGGATTATCCAAGGGCGTATACGTTAGAGGTAATTATTATATCCTATATAATATATATAATTGGACATTTTGCATTCAATCATACTTTATTAGAACAAAAATAGATTTGACATGTCTGTCATAGGTAGATAAGATTACATGCATGAACAGCTAGTGAACACAGACAGATAGAATTCGCATCCTGTGAAAACATAGAAGAACTATTATGTATTATTGAAATTTTGGAAAATCATATCTCCGAATGTATAAGCTTGTTAGAGTATAAAATGATATGAATGGATTCTTGTGGTTAAACTGCATCTTAAAAAAAATTGAATTCGAAATTTGTAAATTAGAAAAAATGTTTTTTTTCGTTACTCCAAAACCTACTCCGGCCTATTTTGCCCAATAACGACCTAAGCCGAGATATTTATCCCTCAAACCTACTCTGAAAATTTCAACTGTCTAGCTCAGGGTTTCTCAAAGTGGGGTTCACGAACCCCTAGGGGTTCGCCATTCGACGGTAGGGGATTTGCAACAAGATTTACGTAATGGTGGCTTGATGACTGGCAGGCACATGCGGAAAACATGGTGGCACGCGCTCGCCACCATGTGTTAGTTAAGGGGTTCGCTGTCATCTGGAAATTTTAAAAGGGCTTCGTGGAGCCAAACGTTTGAGAAACCCTGGTCTAGCTCATTCCGTTCGGGAGTTATCCTGTTAACGGCCAGCCGAACCAAATCGTTCAAGACCATTTTCCGCCAAAAATTCGAAAATTACAGACATGTAGGCAAATTGATAAGCTCTCTGTTCCAAGGAACAAGAGTTTTCAAGAATTTTCGTAATTAAATTCAAAACGTAGTTCTATGAATCATCTCATGTTGGATTTACGTACATCAGCAAATTTATAATTATTAGTGTTCTATGAAATCATATATAGAATTATTGAGAATAACGATTGAAATTTTGAAAAATCATATCTCCGAAAGTATTAGTTTGTTAGAGTTACGAATGATATCAATGGATTCTTATGATAAAACTGCATTTTAAAAAAAATATAATTCAAAATTAGTGATGTAAAAAAAATTTTTTTTCTTGTTACTCCGAAACCACCTGGCCGATTTTGCCCAATAACGAACATAACCGAGATATTTACCTCCCAAACCTACTCTAAAAATTTCAACTGTCTAGCTCTTTCCGTTCGAGAGTTATCGTGATAACGGCGTGCCGGTCGGACAGAATCGATTTTGATCATGGAATCTTGATTAGTGAGTCGAACCAAATCGTTTAAGACCATTTTCAGCCGAAAATTGAATTTGAAATGTGACCGCGGCGGCCAATTATTGTCATTCGGTGAGTGGGCTAGTGCGCCATCACGTTAAAAAACATACCCCTGATATTTAGGTTTGCAGCAAAAAATCCAAATAAGTATGCCTGTTCAAACGTGGTGGCAGAAAAACGGGACCTAAAAATTTATTGTCGTAAAACACTACAACATTACGTTAGCAGAAAATCTGTGAAAGTTGCGCCTCATAAAAGCTTTTGGATTTTCTCTAGCCCATAAATATTCATTTTGGCGCGCATATTCGGAGGAACATCGCGTTATATCATTTTGCCCAAATGTCTGTAATTTCCGAATTTTTTTGCCGAAAATGGTTTCAAACGATTTGGTTCGACTCTCTAATGAAGAATTCGAGGTCAAATTTGATTCAGCCCGGCCGGCCGTTGCCACGATAATTTGAGAACGGAAAGAGATAGCGCCTTGAAATTTTCAGGGTAGGTGGCGCGTCCCAATAAGATGGACAAGTTCGTTAAAGGGCATAATCGGCCAATGATTTCCGAGTAATAACTACAAAATTTTAAAAAAATTATTAAAAAATATTATTTATGTCACGATAACCTAAGAACGGAAAGAGATATTCCGTTCTCAGGTTATATAGCGTGACATATATACACATCTTAATCGAATTTACCATGGTAAATTCGAGAGTGTCCAATACAGGAGAATGGACAATAGAACATGCGGGCAAAAGCTCCTGACGTCAGTGTTTGAAAACATTTTTTTTTTCGTAAATTTTTTAAAATTTTCTAGGGGTACGGTTCACACAAAATTTCACACACGTCTTTATGTCGATATTCTTCAACTAGTTAACAAGCTTTTCAACTCGATCGAGTCTATTTTTTTTTGAATTATTGAATATTCCATCTTTTGTAAATTGGGCCTCGTCTGTGAATGAAATTCTGTTGATATTCCGGACACATCTTGGTGTGCATATCTGCAAAATTGGTCTCGCGATTTCATCTCCTTTGTTCTAGGGTTTGAATCTTTCTCAAATGATACGTATGCATTTTAAGTTTACGTAAGACACCAATAATTTTTCATTTTGGTATATTCAACATGCTCCTGATACTGATATTGCAACTACGTTTAAAATTTGTTCCACATTGTCTTGTGACAGCGATCTATTAATAAGATTATGCTGCAAATAGTGCCAACTTGAATTTCTTAAATTTTGAAATGTTCATAGTTCACTATTTGCAGGAAAAATCTATGGAGAATCCGATGATATTAACGACTAATTTATATTTCATGTACAAGGTGTTTTATTAGAACGTAAAACAAAAATCAAAATATTTGAGTCCTGGTCTGCTCTTCTTTGGTATGGTTCATATGCAGAGTTTGTTGGCCTGAAATGACAATAAATGCCAACTTTAAAAATAATCCGTTAACTAGGTTGCTTCGTGAGTTGAAGCTAATTAAAAGTTTTGCCCAAATCGATAAATCACCCTGCATCTCAGAAACGAAGAGCCTTGCCCATATTTGATTGTTGTGTTCTGGTTGTCCTGGGTACCATCTATTTACCATGAAACTATGTACACTTAAATTGTATAGTACCCCGTTACACTAACCTCCGCTAGCACTTGTAATTATTTTAAATATTGAGGTAACAAAATTAAGAGGATATTTTTCTGTACCTAGTAGTGTTACTTGTTTATAGTAGAAACCGGAACAACAAAGTTGATTTACGGTGAGGATTGCTAATGAGCAGACGATGCCCATTGACAAACTAAATATTTCCATTCTAGCCTTAAATATCTACCCTGCAAATTTCAAATCTTTAAGTTACGTCATTTGAAACTAATTGTGGTTACAATCAAATTAGGTGATGAATTTGAAAATTTATGAAAATACAAGCATTTGGCAAAATCAATACACTCTGGTATGAGCGCGTAAAAATTATTCAATATTTTTATCCAGAGCACTAAATTTATCTAATATAAGTCTTAAATCCCAGACACCACAAAAACTATACCTATTAGAATAAAACAGCAGCAAGAAAATATCGCTTTATTTACAAGTTTACTTCCAATAAACCTTCATTTGGATCATTTCATGTATCTACAAGTATTTCGATGTGGTAAGGTTAATTTTCTTACTTCTACCATAAATACTATTCCTCTTGTATGAAGGTCATATATTGATGCGAATATCTTAAATATTATCCACCATAGGGGTCAATAAATAATGCAGAAAACGCAAATAGTAGAAAAACTATTCCACCGATGATAGTGACTGCAAAAAATAGTTGATTCAGTACAGAGCTAAAAGGTTTTGCTCAAAAGACTCATTCTTACCAGTTCGAACAGAAATTTTTTGGGCGATCATTTTACCTCCCAGTACTGCCATTCCTGTACAAACACTGTGTCCTAATATACCACCAACAATCACACCATAGACATCCTGTAACAAATAAGAATGCTTGTAGAAGAGATATCCAGTCATCATACTTTCTATTTTTACTACATTGAATTCATTAGACTTTGGCTTCTACCAAGAGATGTTTCAAATGGTTTTTTAACACACCATAAGTGTTCGTTGTACTCTTACCAAAATGTACCTACTGATTCTCTAAACATTTTATCTCCACAAATTTGTTTACTCTTAAACTAACCGATCTGTGCCTTACTAACAAAGATAAATGCATTTGTCGCATTGAACTTTTAAAATATGATTTAAATTTGCACAAGAGAAAGTGATGTATGTAGATAAATAGATAGATATCTCGTATCTGCCATGTTTAGGAATATAGAATGTAAAATCATTATGGATCCAATATTCGTACAATTGAAATACTAAGAATTTGAGGTATTCCATAACTTAAGCATTTTGCCACAAGCTTACCACAAATTGTTTCGACCGCAACGTTGTCGTGTGTAAAGTTCTGATCCAGAATGAAAACTGATGGCTGTCTCTCAGTCTACATCTGCATCTCAGGCGATTTCTGACAAAATGCTTCATTTTGATGACAACAAATGTTTAAGACTTCTAGACATGCCATTATATTCATACTGGTAAAATAGCAGAGGAATAGGACAAAACTCTGATTTCAGTTTCGAGCGATAGATTAGTAAAATATAAATTATATGTTCTATCACATATTATTGTTGATTCAGCCATTTGAAATTCGAAGTCAAATCATGGAATTGATGTATAAATCCAAGTTTTTCTGTAACACACCCATAGACTTACGGTAGGTTTCACAAAGCTTTGAAAGCCCTTAATTAAATTAGAGCGATTGTATGTCGATTCCCAGTTCAATTTTGATGCAACCATCGAATTATATCCACAAATAAGCTAATCGAACCTTCGTGAAACCCACCATAAGATAGATAAAATGAACAAATGCCACACATGATTGACCACACTTTAGAAAGAATCACAGAGACTACAACCTGTTACTTTTCTGTAATGTTCTCTTTTTCTCTCTCAAACTTTTCTGCTTATATTGGACATATTTACTACACAGTTGGATAGGAAACACTCAGTTCATTCCTTATGTCTATGAATCCGCAATGACCCTAACCTAATTAAAAAAATTTAGACACCTCACTCACGGCAGGTTGCATGAAACTTTGACTCTCCTTAATTGCCATATTAGTGTGATTCCATATCGAGTTCCAGTTCATTTAAAATGAAACCATCGAAATTAATCTATAATTATGCTAATGAAGGCTTCATGCAACCCACCAATAGCTTTTGAGGAATTTCCTAGAAAAATTTAATACTCACTCATCAGAAATATAAGAATATAAATACCCTATCCCAAACCCATAAAGTCCATCTTTTACCTGATCTAGTACATCCGCAACAAAATGCAATCAACCACAGACATTGCAATAAGTTATGCCGCAAATTAATCTAATACCAAGCATGATAACCAATCAACTTATAGAAATTAAGTTCAAACATTAGGAGTCCAATTCTACTACTTTTAGTATGCATTGTAGCAATAAAGAGCAATATTTAATATTTACATATAATAGGATAATTAATCTTACAACTAAGTATCCGTTGATCTGCAATTCAAACTGAAAAGTTTAACATTTGCAATGAAAAATCAATTATTTTATTTTAGTGATAGGTATTCCCAGGTCTCTCAAGAAGTTGCATGATAACTCTTTCAAATGTACCTATAATACAACATTTTTCAATTCATGACTATAGATCATTCTCAAGAATAATTTTGTTTTGTTTCTCTTTGGCATAAATTTGGAACATGGAAGTGGTAGGATAGATGTTAAATCAAACTTGACTTTTGTAGATAATTTCCTTTCATTCATTTCCAGATTCTACCTATCTTTAGATAAATGATGTGTTATTTGACTCCAAAGGTATCTTATTATGGGAAATAGTATACAAAGATAAGGATTTGAAGATTAAGGAAATAAGAGTGAGATGTTTCAGATCCAGAATGATGTATGATAATACCCATTTCAATCAAAAATGAAAATATAAAATTATTTTGTTTCCTGTTCATCACATGTTTCAGTTAATTCATTTATATAATATATTGTTACATAGTAATAACTATTTTGGGATATTTGCTATAATAAATCTGCAATGCCACTTATCTAAAATTTGTTTGATGATCAAATTAATTTGTTTGATAGCATATAACTATGATATCTGGAAAAATGAACAAATGATCTAGATAAAAGAGTGTGTCTGAGATGAAAATCAAGAATTATGTAAAAAATCTCAAGTCACTCATTTTGTAATGATTTGTAGTCTTATTCTTATCAAATTAAATGGTGAATTTGCAACACTATTACAATTTTGCTCTTCCAATGCATATATGCTCACTGAAATTACTCATTTCAGGTTTAAATCAATGATTTATTACTTTCTCAAACAATATCTCATTGAAATCTCGTGCCTCCATAAAAAATTGTGCAACTAGCTTCTCCTAAAATTCTCACATTTCAGGATAAAAATATGTTGGTTTCTGAAATCACAAATAAATTTGAGAAAAGTACTGACGTGAAGTCATGAGCTCACAAAATACTCTCACTACCCTCACAAAATACTGCATGAACCATCAACCTTCAAACTGTATTTTTAGCGTTAACATGTGAAAAAATACATTGGGCATGAACTGAAATGAAATCTTAAAAAAATTAAATATGTTTTTTTTGAGTTATTGGGGAAACAATATTTCAGATTGTTATAACTCCTAAACCATTTGGCTGCATTAGTAAAGAGGGGAAACATTCTACAGCGGTTGAATTGAATCCAGGATATCCATTACATGAATCACTTAAATTTAGGGCTAGCCCACTGGCTTGAGTATGTCTTACTCAAGACCTTTGTATATACTATAGTCTGTTTATTGTTTTAGTTGTTATGTTTATTCCAACATTTTTCGTGGTTCGCTAGTTACGAAAAAGATGTGGTACCAAACATTATACATATCGATAATAAAATAGACAGAAGTTCTGCATTTCGATAAATATTAAACTGAACTGAACTGGACTTTGCATGTTTTTCTCAAAATTCAAGATTATTTTAAGGAATGAAGTACCCACCTCTCTAGCACCTAATAAAATAGTAGTTAACTGAGATCTGTCACCCCACTCGGCTAAAAATGTGAGGGTGAAGGACTGCAATAGGATCCTAGATGTTACAACAAGTGCACTCTTGGGTTTTCCCTTCTTTGGACCACCTGATTCAGGATCTGGTAACATAGCTTGTTTTTCATACTGAAAATATTCAAATCAGAACAGACAACAACAAATAATATAGCATACCTCTTCATCCTGCTTCCTCAAGTCAGATTGAACCTCGTCCAGTTCCTCTTGTCCTTCTGCAGGGGACATTGAAAATCCTTCCTTCAACATTTTCAAACCAAAGATGGCAAATAATGCTGTACTTATATAAAAAGTGTATACCCTAGGAACAACATTCACTAGCCAACCGAAAATTGCTGAAACACATTCATGATGAAAGTTTCTGCCAAAAATAGTTTAATTCCCATATTAACATGCTTATTTTACCTGACAAAACGGTCATGAGAGCTAAAGCCCCAATAGCACCAGTAAAAACTGTAAGCCTTGGATGCCTCATCGCCATTATGGCTGCTATAAAGAATGTTTTGTCCCCAATCTCTGATACCAAAATAACTGATAATGAGGCAAGAAAAGCATGTATGAAACCAACGTTCTCGATTTCGAGAAATTTGAATTTGTTAGCAGGTTCATCGTTGGTATCCTGAAAAACAAATATGATCAAAATGGAATACTTAAAAATTGGTGACTTTACCTTACTACCCTCGACTTCAATTGGTTGATCTTCTGCTGTCGCGATAGGTAAAATTATGCAAATATAACATATATAAAATAAAAAATAAACCCAGTTTTTGTTCATATTTACTGTTAGCGGTTCGCAGATATACTATAAT
Organism: Halyzia sedecimguttata; assembly: GCA_937662695.2. Classification (NCBI taxonomy): domain Eukaryota; kingdom Metazoa; phylum Arthropoda; class Insecta; order Coleoptera; family Coccinellidae; genus Halyzia; species Halyzia sedecimguttata. Next base: position 62,675,705 of record OW569415.2, on the reverse strand, counting down.
TTGAAATTAATTCCTTATTAATCTGAAATGTGGTAATTCCAATGAGATAAGATCATGTTTAATAACGGATATCTGTGTTTCAGTGGAATTGAAGCCACATTATTTACTACCTAATCAAACGTTCGTTTTTATACGCTTTTGGTGACGAACGTATGAATGAAATAATTAAACAGAATTTACCATAACCTTCAAAATGTATGATGTGTTTGTTTTTTGTTCTATGATTTCCACAGAATTACCGAATAATTTTGATATTTAATAGGCACCTTACATGTTTTGTCCTCCATTGTATATATACAATGTGTCCTCTGTAACCATCAATCAATATCAAATTTTACTTTTCAATCTGTTATTAGTATAACGGAGATTGAATGCTCACAAAGCATTCAATCTACGTTAAGTCCTAACTGAGGTCCTCAGTTAAGGATAAATTTGAATCGTAACCTCAGTTAACGTATTCAACGGTGGTGAAACACCGCCGTATTCACAAAGCTTTCAATCTCCGTTAAGTCCTAACTGAGGTCCTCAGTTAAGCATAAATAAGAATCGCAACCTCAATTAACGTGAAAATTAACGTGAAACAAGCCTGCTTCACCACCGTTAAATACTTTAATTGAGGTTGCGATTCAGATTTATCCTTAACTGAGGACCTCAGTTAGGACTTAACGGAGATTGAATGCTTTGTGAATACGACGGATTATGTATCTAATAATAATAATATATAAAAAAAATATTAATATCTAATAGAAAAGTATAACGGGTGATTCCGCAAAAGAAGCAGAGTACCAGCAGAATTATTTTCTCTGCTTCTTTTGCGGAATCACCCGTTATACTTTTCTATTTAAATATACTCATCCGCATTATCCTATTTTCATTAATATCTAATACCTATGTATCTGTTGTGGTAGTTTATGACTGATATTTTTATAAATGATTCATATTTTTGCTGAAATCTTGTTAATTAATTGAGCCATAATACTTATGGCACATGAGTTTTTGTAAAAATACCACACATTATTTATGTACACTATGTCCTTATATATAGATCCTTTCGGGGTCCAAGTAAATAAATAAAAACATTGGTTCAAGCCCTGTGGACAGGAGCTTTCTGGCGCTCTTGTTCAAACAGACAAATTATATCTCCGAAAGTATTGGTTTCTCAGAGTTGGGAATTATATCAATGTATTCTTATGATAGAACTGCATCATAAAGTAAATTCAATTCAAATAATAGTTTATTTATCAAGATTAAATGAGCAATCTGAGAATGAGAACTGCACCATGGAAGAAATTATCAATTAAAATAGCTGAAATGAATTTGACTCTCTCTTATAAAACAGGATGACATGTACTAGTATGAACACAGATCATATAATAAATCATAGATAGAATAATTATAGCATTCTGTGAAAACATAGAAGTACGATTCATTATTGAAATTTCGAAAAATCATATCTCCGAAAGTATTAGCTTGTTAGAGTTGAAAATGATATCAATGGATGTTTATGGTGAAACTGCATCTTAAAAAAAATTTTTTTTAAATTTGTAAGATAAAAAAAAATTTTTTCTTCGTTACTCCGAATCCATCTGGCTTATTTTGCCCAATAGCGAACTTAACCGAGATATTTGTCTCCCTAACCTACTCTGAAATTTTCAACTGCCTAGCTTATTCCGTTCGAGAGTTATTGTGGAAACAAAATTCAAAAATTTTCAAATTTTTTTTGACACTTTACAGTAACTCGATCAATACAAAACTCCACATGCGTCTAAAGGTCATGATTCAACAATTTGATGCTAAATTGCAGATAGATCGAAGGATCGGTTTCGGAAATATTCATAAAAAATATTTTTACTAAAAACGGGCTTTTTCCGAAACCACTTGATGGATTTCGCCCGTTAACGAATTCGTCCGAGATATTTACGCTCCAAACCTACCCTGCAAATTTCAATCCTCTATAACTCCTTTCGTTCGAGAGTTATCGTGTTAATGGATGGCAGGCCGGACGGCCTGACAGAATCGATTTCGACCACGGATTCTTGATCAGTGAGTCGAACCAAATCGTTTGATAGCATTGTCAGCCAAAAATTCGAAAATTACAGACATTTGGGCAAATTGATAGGCACTCTTTTCCGAGGAACAAGAGCGCAAAAAAGTATACAGTTATATCAGTCGTCAGTCCAAATGATAATGTACGACTGATAAGTAATGAAAGCGTTATAATTAAATTATGTTGTTTTTGTTGGTTACATCTCATTGTTTGAGGTTGACAATGGAAGCTTTGGGGGACTCAACTTGTCCCTTATTTATACTCACTTATTTTACCGGCCATGTATGGATGGGTCTCTTCCAGGCTCTTCCAGTTCCTAATAGAACAGACAGACAGTTTATCTGCGCTAATATACACCTTACATATATATCAGTATTAATGAAATTATCTTTAAATTCAGTTCATTACCATCTTCATAAGTGAATCCTCCATTACATTTCAATCTGTCAATCTTGAATGAGTCTTTTTTTTAACAGAAGGTAGAACTCATCAAAATAAATAATTTCGCAAAAAATCGCATGCATAAAATATGCATGATAGTTCTGCTTTCCACCCCCGAAGTCGCATGCGATTTCATGAATTTCCAAGTACGGCTCTGTCTCCCCACGCTTGCAACCATTGGAAACGCGTAATCTCAAGGTCGCATACAAATTTGTTTGTTTGTTTATGTTAGACCGATGTCGATTGAGTGAGTAGCAGAGTAGCCCGTGCTGCAGCCTAGAGGGGCATATTGCCCCTATTAGCTGACAGGGTTTCCTGGTTGATCCCTTGAGTTCGGGTTGCTAGCTGCCATAGGGTCTCTTAGTTGATCCCCTTCAGCTCAGGTTTACTTAACCGAGATAAGTCCTGCACCGCTGACATCATATGGTTCTAATGCATGTAACATCCCCTCTGCCTTGTCGGTGTATTACCTAGACAAGATCCATTTTCCTAGCAAGTAGGATTAGGCCCTTGACTAGGTTCCTTGCATGGTTTCTGACACTCAGATCGTCACCCCCATAGTGAAGTCTCCATCGTGTGTTGGCTGGACAGTCAAATATGTCATGACTCTGCCTCTACACATTTCGTACAAACAAGTCTTCTCGGAGAATCCCCATGTTGTGCACGTGCTTTTTCAGGGTACAGTGTCCGGTTAGTAGGCCAGTTATTGCCCTGAGCTTTCTCCTACTCAGTAGTATGACTTCTTTAGTTAGTGAGGGGCGGGGCTGTCCCATCATTAACTTAAAAATAAGCAATGCTTGTAGAGAATCGTATAACCAGAAAAAAAATTGTATTCAAAATTTTTTTATTTCAGAAACACCTCACATTCCGTTGAAATTATGCACAAAGTTTCCAGCCGTTATTTAACAACCTAATACCAGATATCAGTTCGATCAGCTTTGTATTTCAGCAATTATTATGTAAATAAAATTCTGGTATCTACCTACTTCTTAAATTTCAAATCATATAAATCTCAGAACTGCAATAAGTCCTGTACAGCCGAGATGGTATCGTCATTGCCTGCCTCACAGTAGATCCGGGTTCGAATACCCGCTGAGCAAATTCACTAGTTCATTTATTCTAAACGTTCATGCAGTATTTCGTGATGGTGCCTGAGGTGTGAATAGACAAATGAACATTCGCGCAAAAGCTCCTGACTTCACATCGATGCTTTTTAAGATTTTTTTAAAATCATACTGGGACGTAAGACTGAGGTTACACGTTCAATCTGGCATCAATCTGATGGCCTTGTGGCCATCATTCCGAACCATCAGTCCACCTCTACGCGTATAAAATCAGTTTCCTGTCTATCTGGCATTAGTACAATCTGAAATCAATCATGGATTGATGGCAGATTGAACTGATGCCAGATTGACCACGTAACCTCCGCCTATGGCACTCATGAAAGAATGCTATATAATAACGAAATAGTTATTTTTGTATCTAGTGCGCGAAATGCTACTTTGGTGATCGAGAACTGATTTTTTTAACGAGGCGCAGCCGAGTTAAAAAAATAGTCGAGATCACCAAAGTATTTCGCGCATGAGATGCAAACAAAATTTTTTCTACAAACGCCAAAAATTTTGTTCTAAAATAAGTAACATGCATAGCGATAGCTTAATATGAAAAATAGTATTGAACTTGCTTAAAATGTTTTTCCAAATCAAGTAAATACTGTAACTATGAAAATAAAATGGCATTTGTTTGTTTGATTGAGGAACATAAAGGTTAAAATATAAAAACTCCATATAGTTTACATGCAGTGTGCGAAGTAAGTACTTCGCACACTACTTCGCGCACGGTGTCATGGTAACGAAGGAAAATGAAAAAAAGGGTCACTTCGCATATTGTTTTCAATGCGCGAACCTTGTCATTTTTTGACGTTTGTAGAAAAAAAATATTATCAGCTTCGAAAATATATAGGTGGGTGTGGGTATACTGGAAAACATACATGAATTCAAAATATATTTAGTTGAAATACTTTGCTGTACGGTTATAATGAATATAATCTACAGTATGGTAATTCGTATAGGCTTCTGATAAAGTTACCAATGTATAATACATTTTCTCGGGATCAGCATCTGGCCAAGCTGCAGTCTCTCTCCTGGGTCTTTTCTTTCTACCATTTTTTGGGTTTTTTATTGGTTTGGTTCTTCTGGGCCTGTTGGTTCTCCGGCGGGTCATCTGCCTCCTTAAAATAGCCGCCATCATTTGCATGTTGGCCATCTGAGCCATTTGATCCATTTGTTTGCTCTTTATTGCTTGTACAATTAGACATAAGAGATAGCCACCAAAAGCCAGGAAAGCTAAGGCTGTTACAGCAAGTTGAAAAAAGTTTTTTATATCTTTCTTACTTCCCTTGTTGTCATGATCTTCATAATCGTAGTGCTCGTGCTCGTGCTCGTGCTCATAGCCACCTCTACTTGGATTTTTCAATCTGAGTGCTACAGGTCCTGGGAAATCTATTCTGCTTTCTAATACATCCTCATGATTGGTCAGATTTTCATCATTTATTTCGAACGAACGTTTGACTTCTAAGAGTCTCCCTAAAGGTAATTCACTCAATGCTCTTATATCTTCCGACGAAGAAAAATCTTGAGAATATGCTGTGTGGAGAAGGAAAAACAAACTGAATGTCATGATGAACATGTTAACTGTGTTGAGACGAAGTAACAGTGGCACTATATTAGGATAAGATGTGGTGCGTTTTAGATAATTATTATGTCATTTAAGTTTCACGGCTCTTGAACAGAAAGATGGAATTTGGTAGACAGATAACTGGAGATTTAATAATTATTACGCGGTTCGCCACTCTTTGAATTGGAGAGTATGGAAGAACGGATGAATATTGTTATCTGAACTGGAAAGTCATATTTAAGGATTTGAATGGAATTGAAATTATGTAAATATTGCAAGTATTCCCTTAACTAAAATGTTTTCTAGGTTAAGTAAGTTTCATTTACTTTCTGTACAGTTTATTGAGTAAGCCTAACAAGATCTATGTGTCCGCATTGAAGAAGGAGGCCTCCAAGAACCGATAAATTTCGGCGTTGTCAGACTTTGTTCCAGGCTATCTGTATAGAGGGCTGTGGCATGATTTTAGCACAGTCGTCTATAGAGATATCCTGAAACACAGTTGATGTCATTGTCCTAAATTTTGATAACCTAATCTATCCTGTAATCATTAAAGGATACTGTGGGAGGTATACTCATTATTCCAAATGAAAAGTCAAACGAATTCAGAGTTTTGAATAAAATGTTACTAGAGAAGCCTATCAAAACAACTTCAAACCTAAGTTATATGGAAAAACAAGCTATAATCTCACTTAAAAAAGATAACAATATCAAAATCATACCGGCTGACAAGGGAAACGCTACAGTCATTTTGGATTCAAATGAATATCATAATAAACTTTTGGATATTGTTAATGATAAGAACAAATATACCAAAATCAATAAAGATCCCACTTCTATAACAGAAAGAAAAGTCAAAACCATTTTATCAAAGCATTCAAATACCCTTACGTATAGACAGAAAAAAGAACTAATGCCATCTTACAGTAAACCACCACATTTATATGGTCTTCCAAAAATACACAAACCTCTTATTCCACTGAGACCAATAGTAAGTTCTATTGGATCTCCATGTCAAAATTTAGCGAAATATCTAATTCAATTTTTAAACCCATTAACAGGAAAGAAAGAAAGTTTTTTGAAGAACAGCAAACACTTTCTTGAAAAACTACAAAATTCAAATTTAAACCAAAATGACATTCTAGTGAGCTTTGATGTTGTCAGTTTGTTCCCCAATGTTCCTGTCGATAAATCGCTTCAAATAGTTCGAACGAAATTAGAAAATGATGACTCGATAATTAAAGATTCAAAATTTAATACCAATGATATTATGGAAATGCTTGATGTTTGTTTGAATACTACCTATTTCCAACTAGGAGATGTTTTTTATCGACAAAATTTTGGAATGGCAATGGGTTCGCCTTTATCACCTGTCATGAGTAATATATTCATGGAAAATTTTGAAGAAAAATTTGTGGATACATATTTGTTGAAACCAAAAGCTTGGTGGCGATATGTTGACGATATATTTGTAATTTGGCAACATGGTAGAGAAGAGTTAGGCAAATTTTTCGATTTCATAAATTCAAAGGAACCTACAATAAAATTCACTTTGGAAATAGAGAAAAATAATCAGCTTTCTTTTCTGGATGTTTCGATAATTAAGTATCCGAACCATTTCGAAACGAGTGTCTTCAGGAAGCAGACACATACAAATAGATATTCAAATTTCTATTCAAACCATCAGCTTAGTGTAAAAAGGGGTGTTATTAAAACACTTTATGATAGAGCGAACCTAATTTGTTCTACTCTTGAAATTCGAAATAATGAAATTGATTTCATCAAAAAATTTCTTGAAGAAAATGGATATCCGAGGCAATTCATAAATACATGTATCATGAATTTAGATAGAAAAACAAATAAACAAGAACAACAAAATAATCAACAAGTACAACAGAATAATCAACAAGAACAGCAACCCAATCTGTTGAATGTGATCCCTTATGTTCGTGGCCTTTCTGAAAAAATTAGAAGAATCGGTTCTAAGTTCAATATAAGAACCGTCTTCAAAACACAGAATGATCTTAGGTCTTTATTAACGAAAACAAAACCCATAAATGAAAAACAAAAATCAAAAAACTGTGTATATAATATTCCTTGTATTTGTGGTAAATCATACACAGGAGAAACATCAAGACCACTAGAAGTAAGAAAGTCAGAGCATAAGAATAACTTGAGAAATAGAGACATACAGAAATCAAAAATAGCAGAACATGTATGTACAATCCAAGGAGATCACTAATACAAAGATTCTAATGACAGAACCTGATTTTATGAAAAGGAAACTTAAGGAGTCAACTTGTATTTTATTGAACAGAGAATGCAATTTTGCAAATTGCTCAATTGGTATTGACCATATTTGGCTAAATTTATTAAAAAAGGAGTTGGAACTTGGAAATTTCTATGCGAAGTAAAACTATGTTAGCTATGATTTTTTAAATACTGTCAATGTGACAATTCTTGAATTTCACTAAATAACTATCAACAAAATAATTCTCTCGATTTTCATTGAGCGTCTGAAGAAGGAGTCTGATATAGACTCCGAAACGTTACGATATAGTTGTTTCTTCGTTGATGGTGTTTCGTTGTTGTTTGTTAGGCAACATTGTTCAATTGATTGCTTCTGACAAATATCCTGTGTTTCTTACGCAGAAGCAAATCACAAAATAATTAATTTTTATTTTATAGATATTTTTCAGAGTTTGGGAGAGAAAACCCAGAAAAAACCGTTGACTAATCTATCCTGACCTATCCAAATTTACCTGATGAAATGCACTTCTGTCTATCGCATTTATCACCTTGAATTTGGATTGAATCCAAAACCAACTGTAACTCATCAGCTGAGTCATTTCGTATTTCGCGCTCGGACTGTTTCTTTACCTTGCGTTCCGAAATAGCTGGCATTACTGGCCGCAGTAAGTAATTTCGGAACGCTCTTAACTAAGAGTAAGCATCGCCAGTGAATTTCAGTAATATCTAATGTTTCAATTTACTGCTCAGGGTCTATTCTTGACCATTCGCAATTTTAACGATAGGCGGTGAATTTCTGGAATTCTGGATTTTGACAGCTGAAATGGTTTACCGGAAGTTCCAAGTCCTACAATTAAATATTTTTGAGCGGAAGCACTTGTGCAGAGGTTAATATGTGATCCGAAAGCTACATTTAAGTTAGTTAATAGCCATAATCGGCCAAATGGTTTGGGAGGTATATCCATCTGAAATTTGGTTATTTCCTCAATAACTCGAAAAATACTAATCCGATCTTACTCAAACATGGTAAACTATTCGTCCGATATTTTTGAATATTTGAACATGATCGGATCTATAAAATTGGAGAGTCGAGCAGCCTTGGGTGAGTTCAATAGCTGGATGGGTGACCGTTGCCTCGAACTTTCGAACGGAAATATATAGGGGCTTGCAATTTTCAGGGTAGTTTGTGCATTCGAATAGGAGGGTTAAGTTGATATTATTCAGGGTAGGCTGGGCATCCGAATGCGATGTTTAAGTTCGTTAATTAGCATAGTCGGCGGAACGATTTTGGAGATATACTCATCTGAAATGTTGTTGTTTTTCCTATATAATTTAAAATATACAAATCTGAACCAATTAAAACTCAGTAATTATTTGTAGAATGCCAACACAATTACTTGAGGCATAAGTTTTTTCGTATATATTTGATATACAACGAATTTCAATTCCACTAGAATACATATGTCAGAATTAAAAATTCTGAACTCTGATCTCTGACGATTCTCTCGTTACCTACTCAAGTCTGTCATTAAAATGATAATAATATGAAATGTATTCTTAACTTATAAAGGCCGAGAAAACGGCATATATCGATGCTAAATTCGATTAAGAGTGTCAGAGGTGAATAGACAATAGAACACGCGAGAATAGCACCTGATTCACGTCAGTGCTTGAACCAATTTTTTCAATCCAGTATGTACTAGATTAAAAAGCGATCGGATCTGTATTTTTGGAAATATTGCGAAAAATACACAGCCGATCGAGCTGAAATCGGGTACTCGATTGTAAAATAGCGGCTTAATGATTTCTGCGGAATTTCAGCGATCTGGGAGATCTGGGAGTTTCTGAAATATACAATTTTTGAGGAAACATTTTTATTTGTCGTTCTAGTGATACGATCTTCAGGAAATTTTGTAAAATTTGTGCGACTCCAAAACTATTTGGCCGATTATTCCCATTACCGAATTGAACCGTCTTATTCGGATGATCAACCTACTATGAAAATTGCACATCGCTATCTCTTTTCGTTCGAAAGATTTCGTCGCAACGGCCGGCAGGCATTTGGGCAAAATTATAGTACGCTGCTCACTTAAACATGCACGCAATGAGGAAATCTCGTTGGTCATCGGCCGGAAAGCCATAAAACCAGAGGTTCGGGCATCTAAACTTTGATATAATTCAGAATATCAGATGTTCGAAAACCGGTACACGACCCTAATTTTCCATTGACAAGCTTCACTTTCTAATGTGAAAACGAATGAAAAAATTCTCAAAAAGCAGTCAGGAGCTTTTGCGCGTATGTTCCATTGCCTGTTCACGCTTCGTATGGAGTCGATCGATCTGAAAATCGGTACTCGATTGAAAAATATTGGCTAGAAGGTATGTGCGGAATTTCAAATGATTCTGACGTAAAGTTTCTGAAATAAAGGTAACATTTATGAAGAAAAAACATTTTTTTTTACTGATACGATATTGACAAAATTTCGCGAAAATTTGCTTGTTGGCATTCTACAAGTAATTACCGTGTTTTACTTGGATCCGATTTGTATATTTTGAGTTATACACGAAATAACAACAAAATTTAAGATAAATATAACTCTGAAACCGTTTGTCCGATTATGCCCAACAACGAACTTAGCTCACCTATTCGGATGCACAACTGACCCTGAAAATTTCAAGCCCTTATCTCTTTCTGTTCAAAAGTTATCGTGGCAACGGTCAACAATCCAGTTATACTAAACTTACCCAAGGTTGCTCGGATCTCCAAAAATATAGATCTGATCGTGTTCGAATTTGGAACATGGCTGTAGAGTTAGATTTTGAAGGCTGTCGCAAAATTTCAGCGATATCGGACGGAATTTGAAGTGACCGGTATTACAAATCAGTCAACTATATTGATCGTTAAATGAACTAGTGCTCTAAAGCTCCATACGTCACGTGAGTGTTTTCAAAACATTTCTTGATTCATGTTTGGCGCTCTTGTTCCTTGGAACAGAGTGCTTATGAATTTGCCCAAATGTCTGTAATTTTCGAATTTTTCGATGAAAATGGTCTTAAACGATTTGGTTCGACTCACTGATCAAGAATCCGTGGTCGAAATTCATTCTGTTCGGCCGGCCGCAGGCACTCTCGAACGGAATGAGCTAGACAGTTGAAATTATCAGAGTAGGTTTGGGAGATAAATATCTTTTTTTACATAACTAATTCCAAATTTAATTAATTTTTTTCAATAAGCAGTTTTACCATAAGAATTCATTGATATAATTTTCAACTCTATCAAGCTAATACTTTCGGAGATATGATTTTTAAAATTTCAATAATAAATCGTATTTCTACGTTTTCACAGAATGATATAATTATTCTATGTATAAATTGTTATAATGTCAACTTATTTTCCTGAGACATGACATTGTCTAATTCATTTCAACAATCGTAGAATTATGAGAATTATAATATGATATCATACTTTTTGTTGGTTGATATTTTCATGCCGATAATAATCAATCCATATGATGATGGGAATGGTAATGGTAAGTTAATAATATTGTGTTCAGAATATCTCCACTAAAAACAAAACTGGAATATTGGTGTATTGGAGTGGATTTGAGGAAAGATATATATTATCGTTCATCATAGAATTGAGGAATGAATATCTCGGATGAGTTCGTTGTTGGGTAGAATTTGTCTATTGGTTTTGGATTGATAAGTTTTGGCACTCTTGTTGAATTTAAATTCTTCTATGATGTTTAAATTCAATTTATGCTAAGATGAAGTTCTTTCATAAGAATCCATTGATATAATTCTCAACTCTGAGAAACCAATACTTTCGGAGATATAATTTGTCTGTTTGAACAAGCGCGCCAGAAAGCTCCTGTCCACAGGGCTTGTTAATTATTCATCTAACATACTGTATGTATAATGATGAAATTTTCATGGTACGTTTGTCAAGAGGCAATTATCTGCGCTCCAGAATTATATAATTTAACCCTACGGTACCTGGCTATCAAAACTTTTTCGAATCTACACTTGACAGACCATGCGGTTAGTAAACTCGAGTATCCTCAGAATTCAACATGGTCTTTAGGTTTTGCATCATCTTTATCCTTTGTTGTACTACCGTGAATCTGGAAAAAATCGATGAAGGTCGCACAATGGGTATGTTTGGAAAGATCAAATCTGGATTGCAGATGGCCGGGAAATTGCTTGGCTTCGATACGGCGAAAGGGGTTGCCGAGCTGGTCAGTAATGCTTTCGGAAAAACAGATAACAGGAAAGGCGACAGTGAAGAAAGTGGCGGGAGTATTTTTTCTGGTTTTTTAAGGATGCTTGGATTCGATGCTAAAAGAATTGGCGCCATTGCTGTTAATTCTATAGTGTTTGTGGCGCAATTGGTGAGTCCTTCTCATACACTACTTTTTTCGATGTATCCGCCAACGCGTCATCATTATAATAGCCGTTTTTCACTGAATTGAAAAATACTCCGATGAATATCAGGGTATGTCAATAAATACACCGGCACACAAAAAAAAAATAAGTAGAATATGCATTTGACCGGACCTACCTACGGGTACGTATTTTGGTCCGCTGAATCCAAATTCGAGGTCAGTTTGACCCCTACACCCTCGAAATTTCGAGAAAACTTAAAAAACCGTAAAAATGATGAAAATTGGCAGTTTTAATGATAAAAAAATGTTTTGGAACTAAACTAAGCGTGATTTTCATGTATTTCGATCCGCTGAATATGAATCGAAACTTTATTGAGTCCACGAGCCGTTTTAAATGTAAAAAAATCACACAAACCCTCCAAAATTCCGAAAAAAGTAATTTTTTTTGTTTTTGGCGCTCTAGTTCCTCGGAACTGAGTGCTTATCAATTTGCCCAAATGTCTGTAATTTTCGAATTTTTCGATGAAAATGACTTAAACGATTTGGTTCGACTCACTGATCAAGAATCCGTGGTCGAAATTCATTATGTCCGGCCGGCCGGCCGTAGGCACGATTATTCTCGAACGGAATGAGCTAAACAGTTGAAATTTTCAAAGTAGGTTTGGGAGATAAATATCTCGGTTAAGTTCGTTATTGGGCGAAATTGGACAGATGGTTTCGGAGTAACAAAAAAAAATTTTTTTACATAACAAATTCAAAATTAATTTTTTTTCAATATGCAGTTTTACCATAAGAATCCATTGATATCATTTTTCACTAACAAGCTAATACTTTCGGAGATATGATTTTTCAAAATTTCAATATAAATCGTATTTCTATGTTTTCATAGAATGATATAATTATTCTGTGGGTATTCTATGAATTGTTATAATGTCAACTCATTTTCCTGAGACATGACGTTGTCTAATTCATTCATTCCAGCAATCGAAGAAAAATGAGAATTATAATATAATATCATACTTTTTGTTGGTTGATATTTTCGTGCCGATGGTCAATCCATATGATGATGGGAATGGTAAGCTAATAATATTGAGTTCAGAATATCTCCACTAAAAACAAAACTGGAATATTGGTGTATTGGAGTAGATTTGAGGAAAGATATATATTATCGTTCATCATAGAATTGAGGAATGAATATCTCGGATGAGTTCGTTGTTGGGTAGAATTCGTCTATTGGTTTTGGATTGATAATTTTTGGCACTCTTGTTGAATTTAAATTCTTCTATGATGTTTGAATTCAATTTCTGCTAAGATGAAGTTCTTTCATAAGAATCCATTGATATAATTCCCAACTCTGAGAAACCAATACTGTCGGAGATATAATTTGTCAGTTTTTAACTCCAACAAGCTCATACTTTCGGAGATATGATTTTTTGAAATTTCAATAATGAATCGTACTTCCATGTTTTCACAGAATGCTATAATTATTCTATCTAAGCTTTATTATATGCTCTGTGTTCATACTCGTACATGTCATCATGTTCTATAAGAGAGAGTCAGATTCATTTCAGCTATTTTAATTTGATTTCTTCCATGGTGCAGTATTCATTCTCAGATTGCTCATTTAATCTTGATAAATAAACTATTATTTGAATTGAATTTCCTTTATGATGCAGTTCTATCATAAGAATACATTGATATAATTTTCAACTCTGGGAAACCAATACTTTCGGAGATATAATTTGTCTGTTTGAACTAGAGCGCCAGAAAGCTCCTGTCCAGAGGGCTTGAACCCATTTTATTTTACTCTCGTTTTTGACTTTTGAAGACTTAATTGCTTGTGCCTGTAACCAGAGCACCTCCACGTGGTGACGGTGGGCAACAGATCCATATGGCAGAGTCCCTGGGTTAACGGCGTGTGTGCCGTCATGGCAGGTACAAGTGATAAGTACTTTACGATGCAGGGATTCGGAAACCCAGTATCGGCGTCTGGTCAGGGTGAGAAAGCAGGCTCGCAGGAGTCGTCATCATTCGACTGCAGCTCTTCAGAAGTGGCTACTGGACAGTATACTATTACAAGAAGTAATTCTCATCTGTGTAATAAAAGTCCTGATTCATTTTGTTACGTTTGTGGAGAATTCAATTTGGAAAGGAATCGAAGATCGTTATATCTGATAAGATCAAACAAATTTATGAAGAATGTTTTGGTCTCCAAATTACTAATTTGGATTCAGCAAGGGTTCCACATACGATTTGTAGTCGATGTAACATGATGTTAACCCGGTGGGAAAAAATCAAGAAACAGGTCAACTTGAAATTCACAATACCAATTTTCATCATTTTTACGGTTTTTTGAAGTTTTGTCGAAATTTCAAGGGTGTAGGGGTGAATTCGGATTCATCGGACCAAAATACGTACCCGTAGATAGGTCCGATCAAATGCACATTCTACTTATTTTTTTTGTGTGCCGATGGTATCAGTGATTGACATGAATACTCAGTAGTTATATCCCGAGTGCTTGCCAAATACTCGAAGATTTTCCGACTGCACGAAGTGCAAGAGGGAAAATACTCGATAATTTGGTAAGCACGAGGGGTGTATATGAAGGACTATTTCCCGAAAGAAATTCCACTCAATTTTAATTATTGTAGAACAGAAATAATACTTACTGTAATTTAAATGAATAAAACCTTTTTGACAATCATCCCGAATGTTTTCGATGGTTTAAAACGTCACAAAAATATTCACCTGAAGCGCACGTGCAAATACCCGGATATTTTCACGCTGCATTGATATTCAAAAATATTGGTTCGTTTGTAGAGAAAGCCCTGTGTATAGAAGCTTTGGTGATCTTGTTCGAATTTTGAAAAAGCATATCTCCCAAAGTATCAGTTTGTTAAAGTTGAGAATGATATCAATGGATTATTTTGAGGAAACTGCATCTTAAAAAAAATTTAATTTGCAATTTGTAATGTTAATATTTTTAGTCACTCCGAAACCACCAGCCCAGTAACGAACTCAACCGAGATATTTATCTCTCAAACTTACTGTGAAAATTTCAACTGTCTAGCTCATTACGTTCGGATGGTATCGTGTTAACGGACGGCCGGACAGAATCGATTTTGACCACGGATTCTTGGTCAGTGAGTCGAACCAAAACGTTTGAGACCATTTTCAGCCAAAAATTCGACAATTACAGACATTTGGCCAAATTGATATGCACCTGTTCCGAGGAATAAGAGCGCCAAAACTTTCATTTTTATCCTATAGCTACGAAACTAGGAGAGATATCAAATTTTTGTTTTCGGCATTATGCCTTTCATGCAAAATTAGCACAAGACTGTCAAAACCACATCATCATCTCTTAAGAATCTTGATGGCATGTATATCTCCAAGAAATCAATTTAAATTGTGGGATACAAATTTCGGAAATAATTACGATATTCTTTTGAATTCTCGAATAATTTTGTTTGACATTTTCGGATGTGATAGGAACATTTCGCAATCTTGCATGAATAAAATAGCATCATAAATATAATTGCAGAGTTAGAGGAAGAAATATTGTTTGCGGCCATACCACACTGAATCCAAGCAGCGTTGGGCGCGGTTAGTATTTAGATGGGTCACCGCTTGGAACACCGCGTCCGTAACATTTTTTCAATTTGGCTTCTGTGCGACAATTTTCAAGAATTGGCTAGAACTTGGCTGTAAAATGAGGTTTTGAAGCCTCTTACAAAATTTCAGCGATATCGGACGGATAGTTTCTTAGATACATATTTTTTTTAAATTATTCCAGTCATACGATCCGCATAAATACGTAAAAGTATTTGTGTCGATATTTTTCGACCAACCACTTACCGAGTTTTAATTCGATCACATCAATATATTTTGAATTATTGGGAGAACAAAATTTCATATGACAATAGTTCCGAAACCACTTGGCGGATTTTAACCCAATCAACTCTGAAAATGAGTTTAAATTCCGTTCCATTCGACGACCGACGTTCGACAGTTATCGTGCTTACGGCAGGCCGGCCGGATGTACAAAATTGAGTTTGACTTCGAATTCTTATTTCAGTTAGGTCAGTGAGTCGGAACTTAACGTTCAAGATTGCTCCAAAAATACAGACATTTGGGCAACATGATAGTCGCTCTATTCAGGGGATTCGGAAAATAATGTTCTTTTTTCCAAGATTATATTATTTCTGTTTCGTGATTTAACTGTTTGTTTGCTGTTAAATAAATGAAATTTCTGCAATTTCTCAATAAAGTTTCAACTTTGAATAAACAATTTTCATTCGAGTATTCAAAATATAATTAAAAAATGTGGAAAAGTCCTGTGGACAGGAGCTTTGGGGTGCTCTTGTTCAAACTTTGACAAATCATATCTCCGAAAGTATTGGTTTCTCAGACTTGGGAATTGTATCAATGGATTATTATGATAGAACTGATGCATCATGAAAGAAATTTAATTCCCCGTTCATCTTATCTTTATATGACGGTCCAATTTTGGCTACAAGTGTTTTAAAACCATCAGGAGTCATTCTGAAACATTGAATAAATGAAATAGCCAGTTTTATTTATGAAACAAATCTAATTCAATCAGTCCAGAGAAAACTCAAACCAGAATACTTATGTAGGAAATCTTAAATACTATTACTAAGGGATAACTATCTGTACATTAGTTAGAAATCCCGTTCTAAATCTTCCATAATAATTAGAGAATGATTCTTAAATTATGCTCGACTTCCTTGCACTATTCATTTTCGACTCACTAACCAAATAACTCTGCCTGTGAACTTAGCGAATCCTAATTTCAATTTGTTCACATGCGTACACCAACAAAACTGTTCAGTCTCTTATAGGAAAATATGATGACATGTGTGAACACAGATCATATGATAATTCATAGATAGAATAATTAGAGCGTTCTGTGAAAACATAGAAGTACATTTTATTATTGAATTTTTGGAGAATCATATCTCCAAAAGTATAAGCTTGGAAGAGTTGAAAATGATATCAGTGGATTCTTATGCTGAAACTGAATCTTAAAGAAATTTGAATTTGAAATTTTCAATGTAAAAAAAATTATTTCTCCGAAATCATCTGGTTGATTTTTCCCAATAACGAACTTAACCGAGATATTTATGTCTAGCTCATTCCGTTCGACCGTTATCGTGTTAACGGCCGGACCGGCCAGCCGGACAGAATCGATAGTGACCACGGATTTTTGATCAGTGAGTCGAACGAAATCGTTTATGACCATTTTCAGCCAAAAATTCGAAAAATAAAGACATTTGGGCAAATTGATAAGCACTCTGTTCCGAGGAACAAGAGCACCAAAAATAAAAGAGAAATACTATAATCATAACATTTAGTCAAAATCCATGTATGCGATGCTTTTTATCTTGGGTATAGTACCTATTAATTGAAGTAAAGAAATCAACTTGGCTGAAATTGCTCAATAGAAGTTTGTCAAGTTTCATCCCTTTTTCAAAATCTTTTTATTTCAGTTTTTTAATTCATTTGTCAAACTTGAGCTAAGTTGATTTATTTACTTTTGTTAATGTTTCTTGATTTTATTGTTTGTTGCTAAATAAATAAAATTTTTGCAAATGAATGTTAAACATTGAATAAACAAATTCAACGACTATTCAAAATATCATTGAAAAATAAGAAAAAATACTGATTATAACATATTTGGTCAAAATCCATGTAGGTATGTGATAATTTTTATCATGGGTATGGAGAAGTTGATTTATTTACTGGCCTATTTTACCCAATAACGAACTTAACCGAGATATTTATCTCCCTAACCTACTCTGAAAATTTCAACTGCTTAGCTCATTTCGTTCGAGAGTTATTGTAGAAACAAAATTTAAAAATTTTCAAATTTTTTTTTGACACTTTACGGTACGCCGGTCAATACAAAACTCCACATGCTTATAAAGGTCATGATTCTACAATTTGATGCTAAATTTCAGATAGATCGAGTGATCGGTTTCGGGAATATTCATAAAAAATATTTTTACTGAAAACATGATTTCTCCTGTTAACGAACTCGCCAGAGATATTCACGCTCCAAACCTATCCTACAAATTTCAATCCTCAAACTCCTTTGTTCGAGAGTTATCGTGTTAACGGACGGACGACCGGCCGGACAGAATCGATTTCGACCACGGATTCTTGATCGGTGGGTCGAACCAAATCGTTTGAGACCATTTTCAGCCAAAAATTTGAAAATTACAGACATTTGGCCAAATTGATAAGCACTCTGTTCCGAGGAACAAGAGATTACTGTTTTTATTTGAACTAATTAATGTAATCCCATATAATTAATGTTATTAATATCAGTTTTATTTCCAGATCAGTAAATCATTAGCAAGATCTAAGCCTTTCATCTCTTCGGAAGTGAAAGAACTTCCTAGTGGTTCTCCATTGGACTGGGTAAAAGAAAAGCCAGAAGTTAAATCACAAATGAGTTACATGACAGATCCGGATCTGCCAAATGATATTGTGGAATATATCAAAGAACGTTCCCTGGATGAAAATACAGACTGTATACAATTACTGATTTGCAAAACTGCCCCGTTCATATGGGGTATGCAGAAATCTTTATCTGATGAAAATTCAACTGTTAGTGGTATTTCTGCCCTATTTCAATATTTACCATCTAGTGAGGAATTTTTGAGGAATGGTGAAAAATGTGAGAAACAACATTCATATTGTTTCCTTGATATCTACTAAATTTTAATAAAATGTTAATGAAATATAACATTGTTATAAGCCGCAGAAAAAATATTCCTCCAAAAAATTATGCATGTCGATTTTACTGATGAAAAATTTTTAAAAAGCACTGACGTGAAGTCAGGACCTTTTGCACCCGTTTTCTATGCCTCACACAACCTCACGAAATACTGCATAAACAACCAAGCCGCGCAAATTATTGCAAAATGTCGTGACGATCGTACCACTAGAAAAAAAAATGTTCCAGATTCCGCTGAAATTCCGCAAAGAACATCAAGCCGCCATTTTACCATCGAGTACCAGATTTCATGCCGATTAGCAATTATTGTGAAAATAAAATTTCAAACTGCTATCCACCATTCACTGTTGGGTCAAAAATTAACAGTGCTGTGCCTAAGGTGGCATAAGGACACATTAAAAAAGCCTACACAGAACACAACTGGTACTCCTTACTTGCTCAAGCTTTTTGAGCGCTTATGAGGGGTCTCCTTGGGGAAGACCTTGGAGTATCAGTATAACTTCTGCAAACCCATTTAAATCTCGGATCAGTTATAAGTCCTCTATAGCCGAGAGATTAGGGTCCTTGCCTGCCACGCAGGAGGTCCGTGTTCGAATCCCCGCTGAGCATGTTCGCTATCTTATTTATTCAAAAAATTCATGCAGTATTTCCTGAGAGTGTGTGAGATGGGAATAGAGAATAGAACATACGCGCAAAGGATCCTGACTTCACGTAACTTCTTTTCTCAATTTCTTTCACAACGAGTTAGGTCTCTATATGATAAGTTTACATTTCAAATCAGTTTCGGTGATAATACTAAGAACAATCATCTGATAAATTGTAAAAATTAAATAAAATCTACTAAGTATATACTACCATATCAGAAATGTGTCAAATCTCGAAAACGCTACCCGTACTTCTACGGTATTTGATTATGATATCATTTTGCTAAGTTTTCATTACGCAATTCATTTCTGAATCTCAAATAACAGGATGATTTAAGGTAAATATTATTTATAGGAATAATTGATCCAAACTTCAAAATAATATGAATAAATTAAAAATTACCTCGCATTCTCAACTTTTCCCAAACTCATATTTTTTTTTAATGGTGTGTTAATTTGCACTCGACTTCGCAGATGAATTTTGAAACAGTTCACAGAATTCGTTTGAAATTTTTTACACTCATGTTATCCGATTACAATACATTCTATCAAAGTTTCAGCACTCTCTATACAAACTTTAAACAGATGGGGAAAACCATCTCTCAGATATTAATTGAAAATTAGTATTTAGGTTTTTTTGCGAGGAAACCTTTCGGAATATTAAGTTTTATGCTTAACCCTAAGGAGTTGGGGTACTTATGGTACCTCAAAATGTATACCTATTTATTTATTTATTCATTGAATGCAAATAATGTTCAACATAAGAGAAATCAATCAGATGAAAAAAAGGTAGGTACTTATCACCGATTCATATCGCCCAGCATTGACAAATGTAAATACAAATAAGCTGAAGGTATTCGTAAGTAACTTACACGATCCTCAAAGTATTTTTAGGTGATATTAAGCCCAATTTCAGAGACTAACTATACGCAAATACTTCAAATAACAAGTTAGAAAAGAACTGTGGCCAGGAGCTTTAGCGCACTGTTCAAATTTATAGCCAGAGCGGTCACCCATCCAGGTACTGAACTCACCCAAGCTCCAGGAAAAACATAATATTCCTAATATTTACAAGAATATAAACCAGACTATGTAGACGTCCGTCATTGCGACGCACAGTCCGTCATTCGTACAAGATTCATCATTGACAAGCGTCCGTCAAAGTCCGAGCCGCGATATTTTCGCAAATTCACGCGAAATAAATAACGGCAATTACGGAAGTAGGACCTTTTTTTTAGTCTGCACAACAGGTCCGTCCGTCGGGGCAGAATTGCTCAATTGCGGAAGTAGGAGCTTTTTTTTTTTAGTCTCCGACGGTCTCCGTCCTTCATGGCACTAAGGAATGATCTGGTCACCCTATACTAGACTAGAGAAACAGTATATAATTAATGTGGATTCCGTAATACCTTATTCTAAAATTTATAATTTCAGAACAATATCATCATGTTGAATATCATTCGATCAAGTTTAAATCTAGAACTTGGCTGTAAAATAAGTTCGACTTCGGCCGATCTAATTCACTAAATTCTCTAGAGGCACTCAAAAACTGTTAACAAATTCGTTGTCGAATGTAAAACCAGTGGACCAGTACATCACGATCGTTGGAATATTTCGATATTTCGGTAATATCTTCACCAATATAGATTCGATAGACTCCAAATTTAGAACTTTACTGTAGAATGTGGTTTTTAAAGGCCCTCGCAACATTTCAAGAAGATCTGAAAGATAGTTTCTGAGATACAGAATTTTTTTAAATATTTTTGTTTGTTTTCCAGTCATGCGATCCTCACAAAATTTTTTGCATAAGTCTTCGTGTCGGTATTTTTCAACTAAATACCGCGCTTTGATTCGATCAGATCAGTATTTTTCGAGTTATTGGGAAAACAAAATCTCAGATGGCTATAACCCTGAGACCACTCTGTGGATTTTGCCCATTAAAGAACTCAGCCGTTTTTGGCACTCTTGTTCCTCGGGACAGAGTGCTTATCAATTTGCCCAAATGTCTGTATAATTTTCGAATTTTTGGCTGAAAATGGTCTTGAACGATTTGGTTTGACTCACTGATCAAGAATCCGTGGTCGAAATCGATTCTGTCTGGCTGGCCGTCCATCCGTCCGGCCGTTAACACGATAACTCTCGAACGGAATGAGCTAGACAGTTGAAATTTTTTAGAGTAGGTTTGAGGGATAAATATCTCCGTTAAGTTCGTTATTGGGCAAAATCGGTTCAATAGTTTCGGAGTAACGAAAAAAAATATTTTTTTTTACATTACAACTTTTGAATTCAAATTTTTTAAGACGCAGTTTCATCATAAGAATCCATTGTTATCATTTTCAACTCTAACAAGCTAATACTTTCGGAGATATAATGTTTCAAAGTTTCAATAATACGTCGTAAGTTCTATGTATTCACAGAATGTGAACACATAATCTGTCTGTGATCACTATTCATAAATGTCATCTTTTCTAGCTATTAGAGATTGTCAATTCGTATTTGTTATTTTCTGTTGGGAAGCAAGTATTCGATTCTTGAATTTGTGAATATATACTTACCTACAAGACTGTTTTGATGTAGTTTATGGAGGCAATAGGAAAGAAGAACATTATGGAATCATCAAAAGAAATTACTGTTCGTTGACCACTGCGGTTAATATTACCTTTTACTTCCTTAAGTAGTGAGACATGTTCCTATATACAGTATTTTCATAATGTTGCTAGCAAAAAAATACTGAAATATGGATCTACATTTGTGTATCAATCACTTTTTCTTGAGTTAAGGTTAATAATACAGAAAAGAAGGTGTTAGTAGTATGAACTATTAAATTTCTAATTATGAAAAGAGGATAGTATTTTATTAATATATTTTGAACTATTAAAATAATTTGGTCGTAATCCACTACCTACTCAAATATCAGGAATAAATGGACAATCTGCTATGATTGTCTCCAGCCTTGCTCTAGACATTTCGATGATACTTTCCTTAGGTATTTCGAGTTGTGAAAACTATGCACCGAGTATAAGTTGCAACAATAACCCATTCCACGAGGATAAATCATTGCAGATTGCTCATTTAATCTTGATAAATAAATTTAATTACAATTTTTGAAGCATTAAGGCATTGAAGCATTGTAGATGGCTCTTTTTTTGCGCGTATGTTCTGGGGAACATCGCGTTATAGTTTTGCCCAAATGTCTGTAACTTTCGAATTTTTTGACGAAAATGGTCTCAAACGATTTAGTTGGACTCCCCAATGAAGAATTCGAGGTCAAATTTGATTCTGTCCGGCCGGCCGTTGCCACGATATCTTGAGAACGAAAAGAGCTAGTGACTTGAAATTTTCAATGTGGGTGGCGCATCCCAATACGACGGACAAGTTCGTTAATGGGCATAATCGGCCCAGTGGTTTCCTAGAAATGATTTTGTTTTCAACCAATATGAATCCGATCGAATTGAAACTTGGTGAGTAGTTGAAGAATATGAACCTTAGCACGTTTGTGAAATTTTATGCGAATCGTATGCCTAGAAAATTAAAAAAAAATTATTAAAAAATATTTGTGTTTTCACGATAACTTGAGAACGGAAAGAGAGCGGCTTGAAGTTTTCAGGTTAGGATGTGCACCAGAACGAGACATTGCAGTTTGTTTATGAGCATAATCAGCCAAACGGTTTTAGAGTTATAGCCATCTGAAATATTCTGGAATTTGGTGGTTTTTTGTTCCTCATTAACTCGAAAAATACTGAACCGATTGAATTCAAACATGGAAATTAGTTGTAGAATGCCAACGCGAAAATGTTTGCAAAATTTGGTGCGGATAGCATTTGTAGAAAATTTTTAATAAATCATTGAAAATAAAAAAAAAAATCTATATATCAGTAACTATTCGTTTGGAATTGCTGAAATTTTGCAAGAGTCTTCATAACCTAACTCTACTGCTAAGTTTCAAGTTTGAATACGATCGGTTAAATATTGTTGGAGATTCGAGCATTCATGGGTGAGTTCAGTAGATGGGTGACCGTTGCCTCGATAACTTTCGAACGAAAGCAGATAGGGACTTGCAATTTTCAGGGTAGGTTGCGTATCCGAAAGGGAGAGTTGAGTTCGTTTTCGGGCATAATCGGTTTAACGATTTCCGAGTTATACCCACCTGGAATATTATTTCCTTGATAACGCAAAAAATAAATATTCGATCGAATTGAAGCTTGGTAACTAGTAGTAGAAAATCAACATAAAGACGTGTTTAAAATTTTGTAAGAACCGCACCCCTAGAAAATTTAAAAAAAATGACGAAAAAAAAAATTTTAAGAACCGTACCCCTAGAAAATTTAAAAAAAATCACGAAAAAAAAAATTGGTTCAATCACTGACGTGAAGTCAGAAGCTTTTGCACTCTTAATTCGAATTTACCATGGTAAATTCGAATTAAGTGTCCAATACAGGAGAATGGACAACATAATTTACCATGGTAAATTCGATTAAGGGTGTCCAATACAGAAGAATGGACAATAGAACATACGCGCAAAAGCTTCTGACTTCACGTCAGTGCTTGAACCAATTTTTAAAGATAATTTTTGAAGCATTTTTTTTAAACGACACTTTTTTCAAATTAAATTTCTTACATGACGCATTTCTTTCATAGGAATCCATTGATATAATTCCCCTCTCTGAGAAACCAATACTTTCGGAGATATAATTTGTCTGTTTGAACAAGAGCGCCAAAAAGCTCCTGTCCACAGGGCTTGTTTTTAGGAAAAGTTGAAACTGCATGTTAGAAATTCGACTTTTTAAAGATATTTCATAAATAATACTTCATCTCCGTCCATAAGTAACATATTGAATTGAACTCGTCTTGGCTAGCGATAGGTATCAAATACAGATTTAAAATCATATTTCAAACAAATTGCTCTTCCCTTATAAAAATGACATGACATTTCTAATTCTATAATCATAAAATTCATTCGCGTCGAAAATCATAAACCGTCAGTCCGTCAACAAGTTATTGGTGTTCGTGTGTAATACAAGTGAACCATTCCACCTTCATCGTTGTAATATTTTGCCAATATCTCCAAGAATATAGATACGTTCGAGTTAAATCTAGAACTTTGCTGTAAAATTAGATTTTGAAGGCTGTAGCTGAATTTCAGCGCTATCTGACGGATATTTTCTGAGATACTGATTTTTTTGTCAATTTTCTCGTCAGTGTCTGGACCTCGCTCCTCTGAGTCAAACGCTCTAACCACTGAGCTAATCGCGCTGCACAAGGTGGACTAATTTATACCTCTAATTAAGAAAAAATATCTAATGGTTTCTGAATTGTGAATAGAAAAAAACAAGATGACTTCAATCTTTGGTTATTGTAAAAAATATTGCTACAAAATATGTAAAAATATGTACATGAAATCCACTTCCACCCATACAACAAATATGTGCGTGGTATATGTGATGGCAAGAATAATCCTTCATCCCACCATTATTCCTAAAAAATCACTGGCAAAAGTTTGACTGAAACGACTTCTATCCTCGATTGATATTCAAATTTTATAATCAACTTCCAAATTTTTCTTCCAGATCATGGCACAGTAGATGACGACTCTGCGATTTCCCACTCCTTAAGTCGCACAAAATTTGTAGTTTGCACTTGTTGTCGCATTTTGGCCTGGCCGGACTGTCTCTATAGTAATATCTGTGAAAAAATAGTGATTAATGGATTTGTACACTGATTTGAGAAATTTTTCAAATTAGGATTCTC
This sequence comes from Halyzia sedecimguttata, assembly GCA_937662695.2. Classification (NCBI taxonomy): domain Eukaryota; kingdom Metazoa; phylum Arthropoda; class Insecta; order Coleoptera; family Coccinellidae; genus Halyzia; species Halyzia sedecimguttata. Next base: position 62,650,754 of record OW569415.2, on the reverse strand, counting down.
GCTCACTTGTAAAACTGATAGAAAGCATGTGGAACATCTATCAACTTCTTCAATAAATTATTCCATTCATCCGGCTCGAGGGATTCGATATCCAGATCTTTCCTAGCTGAGTATAATCTATACCATTCTGGTTCTCCCATCTTATTAGCTTCTTCCAGATTCATTGTCCAGGTTTCGTGGTCTAAAACAGCCTGCAAAAATCAAAAATATTTTAATAAAAATCGCTTCTGGAACTGTTAGGTACCTGTGAACTTTAAGAATAATTAAAGTTCCTCTGATATCCAAGACGATATGACATTACCAATACCCGATATGAGAAACCTAAGAGTGTTTATAAATAATATGTGTTGAGTATTCCATCCAACTATTCTACTGTTCGCCCATTCTAACACCAACATTTAAAGGGCAATTTAAGGCTTTAAAAATCGAATTAAGCCGTTATACCGTTCAAGTATCCCTTCAAATCAAGTCTATGAGGGATTTATATTCACGAAACCATACTGAAGACAAAGGCTTTTATGAATAAAACGCGTAGTGTTGTACTCTAGATACTACCACAGCTATTGAAAAGGACACTAAAGATAAGGGGTTGCTACTTCGATACCAATTCAACCACAAAGTGACGGCAAAGATCTGAGAAGTGATGCCAAACCTTAAAGGAGTGTCATGTTGTCTATGGGAGTGTTTGTGACAGTATGTACATCACAGCTCTATCAACCTGGGTAGAGTGTCTAGATATATCTAAAGATATTTATTTCCACCATATAAATTCACACATGGCAAAAATCTGGGGAAATTATCTGTATCTTTATTCTGATGTGATGATACCATGTTAAAAATATCAAAATATTATTGATATAGAACAGAGGTGTCCAACTTGCAAGTCCTCAAGGGCCAAAACTAAAACCTGTAGTGTGGTCGCGGGCCATATCACAGTCTTAATGAAGAAACACAAAATAATGTGATGTACAAAAATAAATTAAACATAAGTAGTATTATTAATTTTATTGCTCAACAACTACATATTTTAAATTTACAGAGTTAGATATAGAGTTTTTTTTTGTTTTTTTATTTTAAGAATTAAGACAAACATTGCATTATCAAAAAGATGTGTCGTAGCACATACTAATGTGAAGACTGTGGCCGATCGGCTTCATCCACCAATGAAGAAATGTCTACTGCCAGTTCAGTTGTAGACAGTCTCATCAGATGACGTAAGGAAAGATCGGTAAGGTTGCTTCTGTTGTGGTTTTTGATGAATTTCATGGAGGAAAAGGCACTTTCACATGTATATGTGCTTCCAAACATTGACGTCATTTTCAGTCCAAAATCTCGCAGGTTTGGGAATTTCTCCTTAGACAGCAGTTTGAAAAATTCAGGTCCTTTTTCTTGTCTGGTGATCAGGAACATATCAGCTTGAAGATCACATAACTCAAGCTGTAATTTAGGTGGTTGATCTTCAATTGTAGCTACAAGAGGATTATTGTAAAGCAGTACACTACTTTTGAGACTTTCAATCTCTTGAAATCGTGCATTGAATTCATCAATAACATGTTGGATTTGTTCGCTGCAGCATGAAAAGTCGATATTTATCTCATTATTAAATTCTTCAGCTAATTGTAGGCAGTTAGGGAAGTGTGCCAGGTTGTTCTTTTCCAAAGCATGTTTGAACACATTCAACTTATTCCGGAATCCGTTTATTAATCCGATCAAATCTGAAATCGTCTGGTTTCTTCCCTGAAGACTCAAATTTAAACTGTTGAGGTGATTGGTCAGATCTGTTAAAAAGGCTAACTGCCTTAAGAATTCTGGATCCTGAAACTTCTCTTCCAGTTCAGTTGTGTCAGATGAAACGTATTCACTGAGGAATGCGGGAATCTCCTTTCTTATGGTAAAGAATCGTTCCATACACTTTCCTGCACTCAACCACCTTACGTGGTTATACATTAGCAAGTCTCCATACTCAGCCTCTGTTTCCATTAAAAACTGCCTAAGTTGCCTGTGTAAAAGGGAGCGATTTCCACCTCTGATCATATTTATAATTTTAATGACAGTTTTAAAAACTTGATCCTGCTTGATTGATTTTCCACATAAAGCTCCCTGATGTATAATACAATGAATTGTCGGACAAGTAACACCATTCTCTCGGAGCAGGCCCACTAATCCACTTTTTGTACCTGTCATTGACGGGGCCCCATCTGTTGCTATGGCTGAACATTTGTTAAAGCCTCCAATTCTGTCAACTGTTTTCTTCAGAGCCTCATAAATATCTTTTCCTTTTGTAGTCCCATGGAGAGGACAAATATCAAATAGCTCCTCTTTACTGGTAAAATCATCAAAAGTAGTGCGCACAAAAATCAACAGCTGACTAACATCTGATTGATCAGTACTTTCATCCAGACAAAGTGAGAAATATGAACTTTTCTTAACTAGGCTAAGCATAGAATTTTCTACTTGCTCACCCATAGCAACAACCCTTCTTTGTATTGTTTGATGAGAAAGTGGCACTGATTCAAAATTCTCCGCCATTTTAGAATTATCAAAAGCTTTGGCCATTTCAACGGCACATTTCTTAACTAAATTGCCATCAGTGAAAGGTTTTTTTGCTTTTGCCAGCTCAAGCGACACGGCATAAGATGCATGCAATGAATGCTTTTGAGAGTGTAATATTTTACCAAACATACCAGTTTGTCGTTTAAGCTTTTTCTTTAAATCTGCAACTAGCGCACCCCGACTTTCATCTGTGTACGTAGCATATTTCTTTTCGTGCAGTGTTGTGTAATGTCTTCTTACATTATATTCTTTAGGCACAGAGATAACATTCATGCACACTAAACACTGTAACTTTCCAATATTGTTAGAAATCAAGTAGTCACTCTCCCAGCTTTCTTTGTAACTTCTGTTCTCACTGTCAATTTTACGTTTTACTGATTTTTCACTCATTATGCATATAAGTTTAAGAAATCAACACAAAGAATGAATTAATTAACAAAGCGACCTGACAGACTACGCGTTGGCAGCACAATGGCGCGATGACGACGCAACCGACAGTTGGCGGCGGGGCAGTGTACTACTGCAACTGCAAGTGGCAGTTCGGTTCTCGTATTCGTTGTGGTGGAAGATTGTTTACACGTCTGCGGCACGCGGAACTGCACTTTGCAATGTAAACACAATGATATTGCATAAAATATAAATTTTGTCACAACATTGTTTCATAGATACAATATTTTTTAAAATGTGATTTTTGTAAATGTAAAACTATACGCGGGCCACAACTAATAGCACCGCGGGCCGGATGCGGCCCGCGGGCCGCCTGTTGGACATCCCTGATATAGAATAAAATATTTATTTTCTAAATCATTGTGTGAAAATTAAAGGAATGGAAGTAAAGAGTCTTTTGCCGCTTCATTATGACTATACGAGTATATACTGTTCACTTTTGCGATTCCATCCACATAATTTATTTCCTGACAATACAATTATCAAGGTTGTCAACTTCAAAGATCCTTAGCAAAGATTGATTCAAAGCTAACTGCAATGTTAAAATTATGTATAGAGACCCCGTACCTCTAGGAACAAGGTTGAAACTTAAATTTAAAACCATTTCGAAATTTAAGAAACAAAAAATCCCAATAGCAGAGGAAAAGTTTCAGTAGGTTAAAAGAGAGTATGTCCCTCTCTAGCTAGAGTTAATCACAGCCCCACACGACCTAGGCATTATTCATTTATTTTTTATTATTTATTAGAACGGGATCGTGAAGCTTGGTGCAGCCCTTCAGAGCTACACCATTATCAATGGTGTTAACATACCCGATGACGTCCTTAGGAGCCTTGACTATCCCGTCGTAAGCTTTTAGAACTGACTCACCCATGACCCATATGTAAAATTCTTAGACTGGTCAGCCCTGGACCATTGCAAAATATGTGTTCGGCAGATTCTTTTTCCGAACCAAAGAGCCTGCATGCCCATGCGGTAAAATTGGTATTCGTATAGACAGCGCCCTGTCAGCAGTCCCACCATTACCAGAAGCTCAGCTCGTGGTATCTGCAGGAGCAGATGGTGGATGGTGAGAAATACACGAATATTTTCGTTGTGCAAGTCCTAGAGTATTTCTCCAAAGAGCTGTTCTGCTATTTAACTCCCATTATTGGACTGTCCTGCATAGTGGTCTTCTACGATCCCACCCAAGGGTTCTGGTCCAGCAGGTGTTACCCTGGACACCTTTTTCGCAGGTTAATTGGCCTTCTTATTTCCTTCAATACCACAGTGCCCTGGCAACCATAGAATAGTTACCTTATTGCCTCTAGCCAGTTGCTAACCTAACCTATCCTAGCTGCGCGATTTCCTCTTGTTAAAGGTTGAGCTCTACAAGGCCTTCTGGAGTGCAGCTGGACTTCCCGTAATCGTTAACCAACTCGAAACACTGAAATCATGAGCTTGATATACTTGTCTTCTTAGCTCGTTACAAGTCATAGTGCGATTTTGTCGTGCTGTTTGTTGGAAAAATCTATCTTGTGCAGACCCAGATGTCACTCCCTCACTTGTCCCGTTTCCGTATATCTGGCTATTAAACGATAGATAAAACTCTGATTGGTGTTGAGTGCTTCGGCACATCCAACCGTTCCATACCTGCTTGTATCATCCTATATCCTGCATATAACTATTTTCATTCGATTAGCATTCAAATGGTTTTCGAGGCATTATTGTAAAAATATGCAGAGATATCCGGGTTAAACAATACACGTAGAACTTTTATGAATGAAAGATATGATATGAATGATATGGTATGAAAGATTATCATTACAGCTGTACAAATCAACCAGGCGTCAGGCTACATTGTTGTCGAAATAATCTGCAGATTTGTTTTCAAGAAAATATAAATACTGTATGATAACAATATTGTCAACAATTGGGTCGACTAAAAATCCAAGGGCTAGTAATATTTATATATATGAAATAAACAATATATCCAGATTTTTGCCAGGTGTGGTTACAAAGGGAATAATGAAGGCCTTTCTTCAATATGTACGAAGATAATAATTTACTTGATAACGCATATCCTACTTAAACATAGAAGCATGATATCCATCACCAATATATACAGACAACCCAGCACCAATAATTCAGGACATCTTACCCCAGTAGAATCAGGGTAATCACCATCTATGTGATAAATTCTATACGCAGGGTTGTGATTCTCAAATGTAGTCACAGAAGGTCCCAGATAAGCGACGTTAACTGGACGACCTGTAAAATTTAACGGTTTTTTCAAATTCGGCCTAAGTCTCTTCCTTTTCAATTTGTTCTTACTGAGATCGTCAGGATCGTAGAACATCTGGAACTCGTCAGCATGGGTATGGCCGTAAAATTGGGCTATTATTGTGCTCTCGTATCTAGCCACAATACGGTAGAAGTTCTCTGACCATACCTTCATGCAATCGTGCACTCCCGGTGGAATATGGCCTGGAAAAATCAACACCATAAGGATATATCACGCATGATTTAGGATTCAAATATTGACTTACCAATCAGGAGTACTCTTTCTTCTTTATTCTCAGCTTGCTGTAGTTCGTATATAAGCCACTGCAGTTCCTTTGCTGGATCGGTACTATTGACCAAGAGCCACCTAATAATAATATAATCAAGTGTTATGAAGGAGTTTAAATCATGATGTAAAGAACTTTTGACTTAAAACTTAAAAAAAGTGCCGTGTGTGCTGTGCAAGGATCCATTTTTCAAAGAATCCTTTCACGGCCCATGGTCACCCCTACTCCCAGCTCTGGCCCCAAGTGGGGGATAGCCGAGTCCTCTCTAGCGAGTGCGTCAGCTCTTTCATTCCCTTCAACCCCCTGTGCCTTTGCACCCACCCGAGCTCAACTCAGTTTCTGGCAGCCAAGGTTTTCAGGTGCCGTCAGCATTCCAGCACAAGCCTGGAGTTAATTCTCCAGCTGGCTATTGCCTTAAGTGCTGCCTGACTGTCCAAGAGAATTCGTATGTTCCTATTGGAATAGCCCATGCGAATATTCTCCTTGATACATGTCGTGATGGCTACCACTTCCACCTGAAATATAGTGGTACATTGCCCAAGCGACATCTTTGGGTGCAGCCCCATACACTCCAGCTCCAGAGCTTCTGCCCATCACTGAACCGTCCGTGAACCATGTTAGTTCACTGTCTTTTCTCCCCCTCCGCGGGGCCTTTTTGGCTCCAGCTTGAAGGAAGGATCAAATTTGTGAGGTTCTGGACTCCAGTCGCTGAGTTAGTTAGGGTAAAAAACGGATTTTCTCGATTTCCGGCAAAACTACATCCTATGGAAAAAGTTGATCGAAAAAAATGTAGGTAATGAAAAAATCTACAACTTCCTATTTACACTTATTATTGTATGTATATATTATCACATAACCTGATAATTTATGTGAAAAATTCAAATAACCAAGTGTCTGGTTTTACATTTCCTTTTATAATTTTTTTTTTCACGACATTTGGTGAAAACTTACCTTTTTATGTCCCGAACACACATTAATTTTTTTGATTTAAAATATTAATTTTTTCACCTTATTTTTGCTTAATATCGAAAAAGTAGCCTAATTTTCAATCGAAAATTCCCACGTCAAAATATCTGCTTCTTTAAAAAAAGGCAGTGAGCTTTTTGATTGTTGAAATCTCTACTTTCTGATGGAGTAAAAAAATATACATTACTTTGGTAAATTTTCTCAGAAAATGCAAAGTTAATATTCAATTTAAGACATCTTCAATATTTTGACAAAGTTGTAGAATCTTCTCTAAATTATATGCGTAGATGCCTATTTACTGCTATGTTGGGATAACATGCATACGAAAAATTTTAGCATTTTTTTTGGTAAAAAATAAAATAAAAAACCAATAAAAAAAGTCAGTTGGCTTTTTGATTGTTGAAATCAGTACTTTCTGATAGTGTAAAAAAATATACATTTCTTTGGTAATTTTTCTCAGAAAATGCAAAGTTAATATTTAATAAGATATCTACAATATTTTGACAAAGTTGTAGAATCTTCTCTAAATTATATGCGTAGATGCATATTCATTGCTATTTTGAGATAACCTGAGTGGCCCATGAAAAATTTTAGCATTTTTTTTTTGTGAAAAATAAATTAAAAAACCAAAAACTTATTATTTAAATTTTGCACATAAATTCTGAGGTTATGTGAAAAATGTGTGAATACAAGAGCTGTAGATCTTTTTGCGCGCGTGTTCCGCAAGGAACAGCGTGCTATCATTTCGTCACAATGTCTGTATTTTTCGAATTTTTTTTCGAAAATGGTCTCAAACGATTGGGTTCGACTCCCTGATGAAGAATTCGAGGTCAAATTCAATTCTGTCCGTCCGGTCCGGCCGGCCGGCCGGTCCGGCCGTTAGCACGATAACTCTCGAACGGAACGACTTAGAGCGTTGAAATTAGCAGGGTAGTTTCGTAGCGTAAATATCTCGGACAAGTTCGTTAACGGGCGAAATCGACCAAGCGGTTTCGGAGTTAAGGCCATTTTTAATAAAAACGTTTTTTATGAATATTTCCGGAACCGATCACTCGATCTTTTTGAAATTTGGCATCAGATTGTAGAATCATGACCTTTATATGCCTGCGAAGTTTTGTGTTGAACGGACGGCCCTAAAGTGGCAAAAAAAATTTTTGAAAATTTGAAAATTTTGTTTTCACGATAACTCGAAAAATACTGATCTGATTAAATTGAAACTCAGTAGTTAGATGCAAAAGACCAAAGCAAACACTTTTGCAAAATTTCGTGAAGATCACGTGACATGAAAAAAATAAAAAAATTACTACTATTTTGCGGAATACTTTGCTTTTAATGCCGAAACATATGTTTTTGAGGTTCATGCTGCCCTTTCCGGGCATTTTCCGTATTGCGCATGCGCAGATGAGAAGTCCTTTAACTGATGTAGTTTTCGTCAGAGATGATTGGGGTTTTGGGATGGCGGATGCTATTCCTCCATAGAATTCAGATCCCTGATGAGGGTCTGCGCATGCGTAGATTAAAGATGCGATATCTTCCGAACCACTAGTGTTGGAGAATCGGAGTTTTTTGTAAGGTGTGTTATTTTGAGAGGACTTTTTGCCGCCAGTAGATTGCGCATGCGCAGAAGAGAAGTGACTATTTTTGGGTTGGATGGGTTATGTTGGGAGTGCTGAGTCGATATTATGAGGTTTTGAAAGAATATTCATAGCAATTCAGTGGACAAGTCAGTTTGGGGGATGTAGCGTTGTTTCCGAGTTAAAGTGTCCGTACCGTGGCCCTGGGGCTAATTTTGAAATTGATGTTACCCCTTACAGGCATTTTTCGTTATGCGCATGAGCAGACCATCAGTGATTTAACTGGTGGTGTTTTCATCAGAGAGGATTAGGGTTTTGGGGTGGCGGATGCTATTCCTCTATAGAATCCCTCGTTGAGGGTCTGCGCATGCGTGGATTAAAGATGTGATATCTCCTGAACCACTAGTGTTGGAGAATCGGAGTTTTTTGTAAGGTGTGTTATTTTGAGAGGACTTTTAGCCGCGAGTAGATTGCGCATGCGCAAAAGATAAGTGACTGTTTTTGGGTTGGATGGGTTATGTTGGGAGTGCTGAGACGATATTATGAGGTTTTGAAAGAATATTCATAGCAATTCAGTGCAAGGACAAGTCAGTTTGGGGGATGTAGCGTTGTTTCCGAGTTAAAGTGTCCGTACCCCGTGGCCCTGGGGCTAATTTTGAAATTGATGTTACCCCTTACAGGCATTTTTCGTTATGCGCATGAGCAGACCATCAGTAATTTAACTGGTGGTGTTTTCGTCAGAGAGGATTAGGGTTTTGGGGTGGCGGATGCTATTCCTCTATAGAATCCCCTGTTGAGGTTCTGCACATGCGTGGATTAAAGATCTGATATCTCCTGAACCACTAGTGTTGGAGAATCGGAGTTTTTTGTAAGGTGTGTTATTTTGAGAGGACTTTTAGCCGCGAGTAGATTGCGCATGCGCAGAAGATAAGTGACTGTTTTTGGGTTGGATGGGTTATGTTGGGAGTGCTGAGACGATATTATGAGGTTTTGAAAGAATATTCATAGCAATTCAGTGCAAGGACAAGTCAGTTTGGGGGATTTAGCGTTGTTTCCGAGTTAAAGTGTCCGTACCCCGTGGCCCTGGGGCTAATTTTGAAATTGATGTTACCCCTTACAGGCATTTTTCGTTATGCGCATGAGCAGACCATCAGTAATTTAACTGGTGGTGTTTTCGTCAGAGAGGATTAGGGTTTTGGGGTGGCGGATGCTATTCCTCTATAGAATCCCCTGTTGAGGTTCTGCACATGCGTGGATTAAAGATGTGATATCTCCTGAACCACTAGTGTTGGAGAATCGGAGTTTTTTGTAAGGTGTGTTATTTTGAGAGGACTTTTAGCCGCGAGTAGATTGCGCATGCGCAGAAGAGAAGTGACTGTTTTTGGGTTGGATGGGTTATGTTGGGAGTGCTGAGACGATATTATGAGGTTTTAAAAGAATATTCATAGCAATTCAGTGCAAGGACAAGTCAATTTGGGGGCTGTAGCGTTGTTTCAGAGTTAAAGTGTCCGTACCGTGGCCCTGGGGCTGATTTCGAAATGGATGTAACCCCTTACGGGCATTTTTCGTTATGCGCATGAGCAGACCATCAGTGATTTAACTGGTGGTGCTTTCGTCAGAGAGGATTGGGGTTTTGGGGTGGCGGGTGCTTTTCCGCTATAGAATCCCCTGGTGAGGGTCTGCGCATGCGTGGATTCAAGAAGCGATATCTCCTGAACCACTAGTGTTGGAGAATCGGAGTTTTTTGTGAGGTGTGTAATTTTGGGAGGACTTGCAGCCACGAGTATACTGCGCTTGCGCAGACGAGAAGTGAATGGTTTTGGGTTGTTTGGGTTATGTTGGGAGTAATGAGCCCATATTGTGAGGTTTTAAAAGAATATTCATGTCAATTCAGTGCACGGACACAAGTCAGTTTGAGGGAAATAGCGTTGTTTCCGATTTGAATGGTCTGTATGGTGGGCCTGAGGCGAATTTATAAATAACTATATTCGGTAGATCTATATTAAAATGCGTTCGGATTTGGAGAAGATGCAATTTCGTCCCTAACGGAGGACCCACAACCGAATTTTTTTCTGATCTACGGTAAAACTAACAGCCAAACTGTATTGATAGCTATATTTGTTAAAAGAACTTGAAAAAAAAAAAAAAAAAAGCACTGACGTGAAGTCAGTACTCTTTGGCGCGCGTGTTCACGGTGGCTAATTTGAATTGAATGATTCAAAAATTAACAGTGCTGTATCTAAGCTGCCATCAGGATAGAGTAACAAAGTTGGAAAAGTACACAAGTGACTCTCCTTAGTCGCACAAGCTCCTTGAAGATTTGGGAGGGTCAGTATAATCCTAATCATGTTTATAGCACGCGCGCAAAAGCAGATTGACTTAACAATGAAAGAAAAAGTGTAAAAAGTCAATCTGCTTTGGCGCGCGTGCTATAAACATGATTAGGATTATACTGACCCTCCCAAATCTTCAAGGAGCTTGTGCGACTAAGGAGAGTCACTTGTGTTCTTTTCCAACTTTGTTACTCTATCCTGATGGCAGCTTAGATACAGCACTGTTAATTTTTGAATCATTCAATTCAAATTAGCCACCGTGAACACGCGCGCCAAAGAGTACTGACTTCACGTCAGTGCTTTTTTTTTTATTACCTACTTTACTAACTTTGCCATTTAAGCATTTTCTATAGGACTTGTAGTTTTGCCGGAAATCGAGATAAAACGTTTTTAACTCTTAAAAAATCATCCCCTTCCACTTCCTGACCTCAGATCACCCGTAATTTATTTTTCCTTTCCTTTTTGTTCTTTTTCTTTTCCAATGGGTTTCATCCTACTATAATTTTTCTTCACTTTTTAGCATTCAAAAGCTTCATTCAGCACTGGTCTACAATGCATGTCTGCCATTACGTCCTGATATTCCATGATTTATATTATGGCTTCATTCGAGTTTTGAACGGTGGCTCAGATGCGATTTACATTATTTAAATCTTTGAGAGTTTCCTCTACCTCTGAGTGCTCCTTTTTTTGATTGAAGAAAATGGTCTACAGTTAGGGATTACGGAAATATGATATTACCAATTATAAGTGTGACAGTAGTTGGTGTTCATCGAAATCAGACGTAATTTGGGCCTCAGTAATACAGAATAGAAAGCACCTCTCATAAGTGTTGTCGTAGAATACTCTGGTAACCAACGTTTCCAGTGGATAGCGAGTTCATTGAACAACCATGCAGTGGAATTCTCTCCTTCGACCCAGGGGGGTGCAAATCTGAAATGATTTAAACTTGAACTTCTTTTGAATTATGTCGAATATAACTTCTGCTTACGTTCCAGCCGGTATAGATTCATGATTTCCCACTGCTGGAAAGATGGGTGTTGTTGGGAAGTACTCAAGCATCTGTCTGGTCGTTTCCTTAATAATTGCTAGGTTTGATTCCTTGGTTTGTTTCCAAATATCGTGTGGTGGTAAGTCTCCTGTCCACAAAATGAAATCTATATCCTGAAATCGAAAAATTATATTGAATTATAAGAATGCGAACGAAACGTAAAAATTGCCAGATGTTCTGACAGATTCGTGAAAACAGATAAGAACAGGTGGCGCAATTGTTATGGTGAGAGATTTGTTTGGTTGGTCGAAAACCGAGACTTTTGGGGCCCTAAGCGTGCTTGTGATCCGCTACTGTAGCTACGTGAAATGAAATTAAATTTTTTCTGATTCTACATTGAAATCATAACGCATCTAAGCTACTGTAGGATTTTAGTAAGGATTGGAATTCTACTTGTATATAGTTAGGATTACGATTAAATTTTAAGGGTACAAACGACGCATTATTTATACATCAGACGTAATCTTGAACCCCTGTCGCCTGCAATCCATTAGCATACCGTTAGCGATACTATACAGATTCAGAAAACGATGTACCATTGACACGCGATAAGGAATTTAGGATCAAATCTCGACTCTCTGGTGTCTCCAAGGAGGTCGGGGTTAACGGGACATCTGTATCTGGATTTTATAACCCGAAGAGCTCTTGACGTGCAACATTAACAAAGACTAGATTCCTGGAATTGCTTCAAGACCGTGGGATCATTCCCTGTGAATCCTATTGGGCTAAGGCGGGGTAGTTCAGCCAGAGAATCACCAATCATTGCACTACCCTGTGAGATCGAGAGCAATCCAAGTGCGGGGGGTAAACAGAGTAGAGGTATCTATGAAGAAGCGAGGGTGAGGCAGTGTGTGTTCTGAGCGAGGAAGACGGTAGACTAAGACGATTGGCGAAGACAAGTTTTTATTACTGAGACTTAGGGCCGGTTTCTGACGCATTTGAATGGAGTTTATCTTCAGCTTATCTACTGAATTCTATTGAATTGGACAGATAAACGGAAGATAAACCACATGTTATATTCCTCAGAAACCGGCCCTTAGACGGTTTTATTGAATTCCGACTTAGACCAATTAAGAGTATATTGCGGTAGTTGGCGAACTTCAGTAATTGTGGGAGTAAATACAGTCAAAGTTGTAAATATTTCTTCGAGTTGAATTGTAAATAAAGTGTGTAAATAGCAAACAGACAATTTTAATGGATGTAATGGTGATTCTTTAATGGCTTGTGGATGTCTTTGCTCCATATACGACCATTTTTCTTATTGACAAAGCCATTTCACCAGAAATGAGCTTCATCACTATACACAATTCTTCGATAAAAATTCTCATATTCGGCAAGTTTCCAACTAGCCCAATCAGCAGAAATGCGACGTAAACGATGGTCATTTGGCTTTAATTCTTCCACGAACTCTATGTCATAGGCACGTAAGCCAAGATTCTTACCTATAGTTTTCCACGTATTCGAAGGCCAAAGGCGAACGCGGACGTATCGACAATGACGTATCATTTCTTGGTCTTGTTGATGGTTTTGAATCGAGAAGAGTAAAATTAGTGCGAAAACGATCAATAACTGCACGACTTGCTTGCTCACTTAGCCGATTATGTAGACCGTAAAAAGGACGAAGTGCTCTATGAACTTCGCGAACAGAAATGTCAACACAGTTTGACAGTTTCAACTGTCATACCATAGACAACAATCATCGAATCTTCTCATGCAGCTAAAAAACACTCGTTACTTCACTATCCTGTGCACAAAGTTGGGTTATATTGACAAATAACACGTGTAGTACGTCAAGCCAAGTGGGAGTAGGCGCTGTTGCCAATTTATGAACTAAGAACAAAGAAATTTAAAACCCCGAATTTGAAAATATCATGAATGAAACTTATAATGATTGAGTCTGAACTTGCATTTGCAGTAATAACCCAAATTGAGAAGAAATTCCCTTTTGTGTCTCCAGCACACCTTTTCCGAAAGAGATTTCAGAAAACGTTCAGGAGAAAGGATATTTCTGCGGCAAAAATTATATTTGAAATTGTACTCTTGCACTCTTAATAGAACAACTTAAGTGGAAAGTATAATAAGTTCAAATACTTACTATTAACTTACCGGATGTTGTGTATTAATATGCTTCAACATATTATCTATCAGTATTTTTGGTGAATCACACTTGGCATAAGCACCCCATCTAAAAATAGGACATGGATGAGATGAATATAATGCACATAATTCTCTAAGATGTTCAACTTCATAATTGATGTGCTCTTACTGCTCTTCAATTATAAATATGAGTAACTCATGAGTACATACAGTGTGGAAAAGCCAAATGGAATTAATTCATTATCTTGGTTACTGTACATATTTATGGAAAATACCGAAACACGTCAAATTCAAATTTTAAATTGTCATTCTTCTTCGTAAAAATGCGAAACCTATCTTCAACCCCCTACGAAAAATGTTATCACTTTCTTGTGTATTACAAAACTCAAAATAGAAAAAAATAAAATCATATGATTACCGAAATTCATTATAATAATCCCTCTAATATTCCCAAATCTTATTACAATTATACTAAACTTATTTGCATTCAAGATATGATAGAAAGAAAATAAAAAAAAATAACATTGTGTTTTCCAGATGGTACCATGAAAACTACGTAATAGTATATTCTAAAACAAGTTGCAGAATGGGCTCCTATTAAAACACGAATGCGAAATTCGAAAACGAGCGACGAAGGAGCGAGTTTTCGAATGCATGAGTGTTGGAATTGCCTTCTGCAACGAGTATTAGACGATATTTTCTCTATTTCAGGCAAGTTTTGTAAAATACTGTTGATATTTAATGAAAAATTCGGATTATACATCCTAGTGACTTTTGTATTGTATCTTGGTAGTTGGTGTGACTGTTACGAAAGTTGACAGATTACGCAATTTGAATTTGAAACGTACGTAGGTCATGGAGATCAGATTTAAAACAGTTTCCTAATAGCATGAATGATTCAAAATCAGCAAGAAGGAAATCTCTAGTATCATATTTTTTAATGAAAATAAAGCTTTTCCTCAATAATTATTTCACTATATCCAGATTATATTGTATTGTCAATTGACGTGTGTTGAAATTTGATAGGATCGAATGTCAGTGCTGACTACCACAAAACGAAAAATATAGCTAGAAACGATGCGGGAATGAGTTCATTCCAGCACTGTTATCAGTGCTGGAATGGACTCATTACGATACTGAAATAGAGAAATACTTTCTGTGACAATTCCTTTAGAACGCCTTCGCAAATTGTTTTGTGCTGATAAGTTTTAGTTTAAAAATTGTCTAATTTGTGATTGAATTTCACTGGCTTCAATTTTGAATAATGGTTCGATTAATGGAAATGCCCAAAATAACAAATTTACAAATGATTGGTTACGGAGATAACACCCGAACACAAAAACAAGTAACTCGATTGTTTCATGAGCAATTTCCGGATTTGCCGCCCATAAACCCAAGTGACAATAAGTAAAATAGAAAAGCAGTTTCGCTAGTTTGATCATGTAAGGCAGATTAAAAAAGGAGCTACTAATACATTGTGTGAGGAATGAGGATGTGAAATTAGATGTGATGCTTGACTTTGGAGAAAATCAACATAAATCGAGTAGAGATGCTTCCACAACATTCAATGTCGGCCACAAATCGATTCTAAGCATATCAAAACAAAATAAAATGCATCCCTATAAAATGATAGCTACCCAGGAGCTCTTGGAAATCGATTTTGATAGGAGAACTTATTTTGTGAACAAATGATGGACATTTCAGATAACAATATTATCCAATTAGTAGACGTTATCCAATTAGTAAACATTTTGATTTCTGATGAGTGCACTTTTTCTCTCAACGCTCATGCTTATCGTCAAAATTGACTGGTCTACCGAAAATCCTCACTGGACAAGAGAGGAATACACGCAAAAGGTTAATGTTTGGGCAGGAAAATATCTTAGGCCCCTTTTTCAATGAACGCAATTTGAATGGTGATAATTATTTAGCACTACTTCAAAATGATGTCGTTCCAAGTTCGGCAAATGTATATCCTGATAAAGGAAATTCTCAAGTTTCGCAGAATACAATATGGTTCCAACAGGATGGAGCACCACTACATTACCAATGCATTGTCCGGCAGTACCATATGACGCAATATTTCCAAGGCGAGGAATAATCAAATGACCAGCGAGATCCCCTGATCTAAACCCATTAGATTTCTTTTTATGGGAATATGTGAAGAGCATTGTGTACAAAACTACAACCATCGATTCGAACGACCTAAAAGATCGAATAACGCTTGCGATTAGGTCGATCGCTCCTGACAAGTTGAATAATGTTGGCAGACATTTTTTCGAGTTTAGGATGTAAATGTGGAACCATTATCCCCTAGAAAACGATTAAAATCTTTCATAGTTATATTTTTATTTCTACCAGAAGGCAATGTTTGATAACACACGAAATTTTTGTATTCCTGTTCCCGAAGATCAACAATTAACCGATATGTATGATTTGTTTTTAGTTTCGAATATTTCAGAACTCACTTTCCAGCTGGAATAACATCAGGAATGCCTTCCGTACTGTCATTACGACAACAAAGTGGCTCATTGCAGTTCGAAACAGTACCTTCCATGTAGTCTGGATCCAAATGTGTATCTGTGAGCTGGAGAACTTTAAATGTGGGCGACCCCTTCTGTGAAAATCACAAAATATTTAAAAAAATTTATACCCACAAAATCATTCGAAATTGTTGATGCTAGGAAAATTTAACATTTGAATTGTTCATTAAATGAGGTTTACTGTGGACTGTGGCTAATTGCCAAATAACTAAAACAAGACACACGGTGAAATATTTATTGATTTTAACCATCAACAAATATTCCGCGTGGCCGGGCAAGACACCTCATCAATCAGTGTTCCCCAAAGAGGAAAGTATCATTCAAGAGCAGACAAAGACCCCAGGGTTTCATGGTGATTACCAATCAAGTGTGACTTAGCCGAAGACCGAATGAAAACTGACGGGGTTGTAGGAAACTTATTTCCATAGGTCGAGAGCTGGTAGGGGAAAGAACCCCACCAACGCCACCTATGGAGAATACTTACGAACTCCGACCCTCTGCGATGAAGAAACCTTGTGCGATGTTCAGCGACGTTCATTATTTTGCCGTAAGAGGGTCAAGAAATGGCGAAGCCATCTAGCATAAAGCGACCTTTACGGACTCGAAACGCCAGGTCAATTTGGTTAGACAAACCAAAAACCAGTGAACATTAAATGAGGTGTACTGTGGCTAATTGCCAGATAACTAAAACAAGACACACAGTGAAATATTTATTGATCTTAACCATCAATAAATATTCCGGAATTGTTGGCTAAGTCACACTGATGATGGGTAATAACAATGAAACCGGGATTTGTGTCTGCCCTTGAATGACGCTTTCCTCTTTGGGGAACACTGAGCGGTGTGGTGATCTGGCCCGGCCACGCGCAATATTTGTTGATGGTTAAAATCAATAAATATGTCAGTGTGTGTATTTTTTAATAAGAATCCATTGATATCACTCCCAACTCTGAGAACCAATACTTTCGGAGATATGATTTGTCAACGTTTGAATTATTACTCGCTAGTAGTTTGACAAGAGCGCCAAAGCCCCTGCCTACAGGGTTTTCCCACATGGAAAGATTAATAGCGAGTTTTGGCTGAATTGAAAATTAGGACTATGTTTACTCATACCTTCGGAAACGCAGGTCTCTTAACAGGAGGCTTCTTTATTTCAGGAAATGTGAGATTCCATTGGTGAAGAGGATTTTCAATCTTGTCCCCACAGGCTTCTCCTAAAGCTAGGCTACATATCTGTTTGACGTCTAAATAGTGAAAGAGATACATGCTCAATACAAAATGATATATGTACTGATAATATAGTGGATATGAAATGAGAATTAATATTCCAAACTATCGTAAAATTATTTTGCCATAATTTCAATTTTTAATAGAATTTGAACATGTATAAAATCAAATAGCATTTTCTGGCTGAGTACAGTTATCTCCCAAGTAATTCATTCTGTATTTGACTACTTGATTATTAATTATTGTTTCATGATTCCTTCAAAATATACACTTCAGATAAAATTTTGATGCAATTACAAGTTTGATTTTCAACGCCACTAAAAATATATTTATATCGGTATTTAATGACATTCTTCATGACCTGTTAACGTCAATCAAGGTTAGTCATCATTAAAAAAGTGTTTTTTCAATGTTTAATTGCGCTTTCTAATTTTTAACCTAAGTAAATTGATTAAAATTTTTTGGACCTCGGATTATGATTCATTGATCTATACTGTAGGCGCCTGATTTTTTTCAGTTCTTAATTTCCATATTTAATGAGTTCAAATCATATTTATTCAATAAAGGTCCGGAGTGGGCGTGTCTTGCGCAAGCCTGAATATCCATTTGCGGGCGAATTTTCAACCCTCTGGGAAAATTATAAATATTGGTCGTACAGTTCCGGGAGCTGGGACCTTTATTGGGAAACTTCCTCTGTTTGAATCTTTTTTCAAATTTGAAAAATCTCAAATAGTTTTCGAGGTACCTATATGCAAAAAACCAAACACCCTCTTTTTCACTTAATTGTTTATAACTTTTGCAATTTTTGCGAGCAGCCCTTAAATTTTCTCCAAAAATATCTTCATGCCTTTCCGAATCGAATGACACCTCAATCATAATTATCGGAGAACTCTAAAAAGTTTTGACCTAAAAGGCACTTGTTGACTAGACTAATAGATCTGAGACCACTTATACGGCTCCACCCTCTATTTAACGGTCAAACAGAGATGTACAAGTGAACGTATATGCTGTGCATATTCGAACCGCATTAGCTTTTCGAGAATTATTTGTTAACTAAATATTCCTTTAAAAACCCGAAACATGAGCCTCATCTTTCAATATTCTGCTAAACAAATGTTGATTCTTCATATTATCATCAATTTGATTTAACTACATTTAGTAAACTTGGTTTTATAACAATGCAATATGACAACATAATGCAAATATTTAATGGCGTCTTCAGCAAATTGCGAAAGAATGCATTCTCCATTATTTCATATGAATTACGTAATTATTCACCTTTACCTAATGATATTTTATGGATGACAATTCTCATTTCTTCTCCAATATAAACAAATTGAGTAATTATTAATGATCCCACCTACTTAGTTGTGTTTTCTTTGCAGCATTTAAAACAGTGGGACCGAAGACATCGACAAGTCCAGAGCAAACTTCCTTCGTAGTGAGATTGAATTCAACACACATTTTCGCTATTTTGACCTTCAACACATCAGGAGATGCACCATTTTTGAGTTCGTCCAAGAAAAGGGAAACCCCTGTAAATATGTTCTCTACAAATCATGGAAAGCTGCATGGAATAGAACTTTTGCTGGAATACTCTATACCAGCTATATAAGACTAGCTCATGTACAAAAGTACAGTGGACCCCCGACAAACGTTTTGCACGGCAGTGTCGGACTATCAAATTTGTCGGATTATACAGGGTGAGTCTTTGACCACTGCATTAATTTTAACCAAAGATTCCTCTCATCAAATGAAACACTTTTTTCATTTACCATTTTTCCAGATTCGGCTCAGGTAAAAAGTTACAAGCGTTTAAAGATTTCACAATGTGCTAATACACTCCCGCATATAAATTATCGATGACATTGTTGGCGGACGAGAATAAGGCATGGTAACGTGGTTTACAGCTTGATTCGGGATTCCAACGCTCAGGGACGGATCCATAAAAGTAGTGAAATTTCTGGAGTTTTCCATTTTAAAACATTCAATGAAGAATATCCCGAAAACGGTGTGTTTAAGGAGAAATGATGAAGAATAATATAATGTTCTAAAACGATGGAATATTCTTGAAATGACTCAAGAAAAACTTTATATGCTTTCTTTATGCTAATTTCGTTTAGTTTTATGAATCCACGAGTCCATATCTAGAAACCCAGTAGAAGTAGAAAATAACTAATATTTGGAAAATATGTATCATAGTTATAGGAAACTTTACGCCAACATTCATTTTATTCGAAAAAAGGATGTCAAAGCTACAAAATAAAAACTGATTTTTTTTCACAATTTCAACAGCCTGTATCTTTTTACCTGAGCTGAATTTGGAAAAATGTTAAATGAAAAAAGTGTTTCATTTATGAGAGGAATCTTTGGTTAAAATCAATGCAGTGGTCAAAGACTCACCCTGTATAGACTACTGCCTTAGACCCCCTATAATCCGGAATTCTTTGAAAAAAATTACCTTTTAATCCGACAAATTACAGTTCAAAATATGCAATAAGATTCTATCTGAACTACAAATAACAAATACATGTTGA
The DNA here is from genome assembly GCA_937662695.2 of Halyzia sedecimguttata. Taxonomy (NCBI): domain Eukaryota; kingdom Metazoa; phylum Arthropoda; class Insecta; order Coleoptera; family Coccinellidae; genus Halyzia; species Halyzia sedecimguttata. The sequence goes on along the minus strand of OW569415.2, from coordinate 62,630,882 downwards.
ATACATATTTTCAACAGTGATAGGCATGTCGGATTACAAGGAGCGCCGGATAAGACGGGGGCCGGATTACCGGGGGTCTACTGGATCACGAGAAATATACCCTGGTCTGGTTCATCTTGGAGACCCCTAATTATTATCTAGTGAATTTTTTAATTTAGTGGAATGTGTCTGAACAAATCGATACCTACGTAAAACTCTCAACTGACGCTCAAAATAACCAAAATGGTATTCAGCTAAAACTTGGTAATTACTTGCAGGATGCTGACGCGCTAATTTTCGCGAAATATCGTATCACTAGAATATAGTATCACTATAAAAAAAATTCATAAATTTTATGTTCAGAAAGTGTTCGTCAGAATCTGCACATACCTTCAAGCCACCACTTTACAATCAAGTACCGAATTTCAGCGAATTCTGACGAACAGTTTCTGAAATATATAATTTATGAAGAATAAAAAAATTATTTTTTTTCTAGTTATACGATATTTCGCGTAAATTTGCGCGTCAGAATTCTACAAGTAATTACCAAGTTCTAATAGAATCGATTTGTATATTTTGAGTTAATGAGGAAATAACAACAAAATTTAAGATGGGTATAACTCCGAAACCGTTTGGCCGATTATGCCCAACAATGAACTGTCCCTTTCGGAAGCGCAACCCACCCTGAAAATTGCAAGTCGCTGTATCTTTCCGTTCTAAAGATATCGTGGTAATGGTCACCTGTCCAGCTACTGAACTCACACGGATCTACAACAATATAGATCCGATTGTGCTCAAATTTGGACTTTGGCATAAAGTTGGGTTTTGAAAGATCTCGCATTTCAGCGATATCGGACGAATAGTATCTGAGATACATACAGAACTTTTTTTATTAATTGAGTTAAATTTGCTATGCATGGTGATACGATCCTCACGTAATTTCGCAAAAATTTGCGCGTCGGCATTATACAACCAATATTTTTAATAACTTTTTAAAAATTTTCTAGTGATACGTATGATCCTCACGAAATTTTACGTACGTCTTTTAGAGTAGAATAAGGTTTTGAATCCTCTTGCTAAATTCAAAAATCAGCGATATCGGAAGGATATTTTCTGAGGTATTTTCTAGTGATAAGATCCTCACGAATTTTCTTGAAAAACTTTGTGGCGGTATTCTACAAGTAGCACGCTGTTCCCCAGAACATGCGCGCAATAAACAAGAAAATGAAGATTTTCACAATATTCAAAATAGTTAACTAGAACGTAATGAAAAATTGATATTCCTTTTTTTCCGAATGAAATGAATTGTTTGAACTGTGAGATCAAATATCCATTGACAATATTTATATTTAACAATATTTAACTAGAAGTCCTTGTCACCAGTATTATTACTCTAGACGAGGTCAGGGATAAATAAATAATAAATACCACAATATATTCGCTGAATTGTGTAATGAGCAGTTCCTTACAGAGCAATCGGATATGAAAATAATAGATTCCAGAAATTTCTTACACCTAATCTATTTTTCAATAACGCGATAAATATTTAAATGAAAATCATATTTCTAAAATTTACATAATATGTAGCTAGATTATACCAATTCCATATTTTTCTTCGTGAAACTACGTTTTCAATTGATTTACAGACTCAACACAGATGTTGAAAAAATTGGAGAAAATATATTCAGATGGTATAATTCTGATTAAAATCAGCAATAATTTCTCACAATAAAATGTATTTTTCCGTATTTCCTCTCAGCTGATCAATGTGTTTCGAAATCAATCATGAGGTAAGTACTGCTGAGTAATATTTCATCCCAAAAAAAATAATGAACTTACCTATATGACACCAATTACATTGAATCACACTGTATATAGCATTTCCCATTTTCTTCGGTCTCTTTGGTTTTTTCTTCTTCTTCACGAGCACTTGGATATTATGAACCTAACGGATAACAAAAAAAATATTAAGAAGAAATCCTACATAGGATGAAATTTAGTGTCAATGTCTTTTCGATGATTATATTCTCATTTATGAAGTGAGTGTCAAAAGTATGTAATAATGGATTTATTTTCTCCCCTTTCAGGAATAGCGAAAAATGGTTTTATAGGTCAAGCATTTTCCCGTAATTCTTTTTGTTGTACCATTTTCCGTTACCAAGACGCGCCATCGATATTTTCTTTAAATTGCAAGACCCTATTCTCAAGATATCAATTTTCTAAATTTAAAAAATATGTGAAAATTTTGAAATGAAGTCTTCACCGAATATACAATATTTCATTTCAAAAACGATATTTAAAAGTGTCATAACTCACAAAAATTATCGCAGTAGGTTCATATTGATGGCCATTAACTTATTGACAGCAAAACGAGCTTGAAACTCGGTACAAACATTTTGGAGAGTGCCAAACTGTATCGCTCTTATTTCGTCCATAATCCTTTGTTTCAACTTCTCGATGTAGTTAGGCCGATCTAGAGACCGAGCAGTTCGATCCACCTATTCGAAACAGTTCGTTCAGGTAAACACGTATATCTTGATAATAATGGGGTGGAGCTCTGTTCCTAACCGTACCAGCCCATACATTCAGTTTTTCAGGAAATTGTGCCTCTTACATCCAGTTTGTATTGTGATCTGACCAATAGCAACTGTTTTGCCTGTTGACACTTCCATTTAAATACAGTGCACGTCAAAATTATGGAACTAATTCATTTTCTCAGAAGAAAAATATTTGGCAACAAATCCTGAAACAGGTCAATTTTTGTTTCACTTTTACCAAATTTTTATGCATTTTTGAAGGATTTTTGTTGCACCCTGTGCCATCCCCATCAACCCTCAAAATTTTTTGAATAGGGAAAGTGGGTCCTGTGGTACTTTTTTGGCAAGGTCTTTGTATCATCTTTAGAGGCGTGCAGAAATTTTCAAGAAAAAAATTTTCTTTTTTGAAAAATAGTTAGTTCATAGAGGATTTCAGTATGTGGACTTTGTCATGGCTCATTTACTTTGAGACGATCGTACCTGATGAAATTTGTGACCGAATGAAAGTACACCATTACAGTTTTGTTCATGCACATCTTTCTACCCCTTTCAACCCCCTCACGCCTCCCCCCCATTTTTTCTCCATTAAAGGGTTCGTAGGTGTTGAAAGTTGTGCATGAACAAAACTGTAATGGCCGACTTTCATTCGGTGTCAAATTTCATCAGGTACCATTGTCTCAAAGTAAATGAGCCATGACGCGCACTGTATAATGTTGCTTCGTTTATAAATAAAATTCGAGCTGAAATTCCCCTAATTCTATGGTCAAAATCATCTCCATTCAGTTCGTGCACTAAAATAATCTTGAATTGGTGTCATTTATGGCATTTCAATTTTCTCAAGACAGATTTTTGCGATATATTGTTATATTCTGCTACAATTCTCGAAGACAAATGAGGAGTTTCCTCCATTATAATGAACTGTTCTATTTCACCTCCTCTAAAATTGGCGGTCGAACACTTTTTGGATGATCCTTCACGAATTCGAACTCCCCATACTTTCTCGTTATTTTACTAACAGCACCCTGACTTACAGGTTCAGCATTAGGATATATATTGTTATAATCACAAACTTCTTGATGACGAAAGGAAACTGTAGGCAAATATTAGAACACACAAAACATCCAGAAGGTCTAAAATATTTTTTGTGAGTTTCAGTATCAATACTAGTATCGTTTCTGTAATAAAAAGTGTTTATTTGATGAAGACTCGATTTGGAAATTTTCACATGTTTCTCGAATTTAAAAAATTAATATCTCGAGAATGATTGATCCAAATGGCGTTACATGTGCATTACTTAATTCAGAATTTTATGACCTATCTATGTCGAGAAAAAAATAGGGCCATACAATTTAAAAATGATAGAGATGACGTCAGATGACGTAGAAAAGAGGAATTACGGCAAAAGGTCCCTTAAAAAATGTGGGAAAGCCCTGTGGACAGGAGCTTGGGCGCTCTTGTTAAAACTTTTATAAATCATAATATCTACAAAAGTGTTTTCTCAGAGTTGGGAATTATATCAATGGATTCTTATGATAGGACTGCATCATAAAATAAAATACATTGAATAAGAATCAATTGATATCATTCCCAACTTTGAAAAACAAATACCTTCGGAGTTGTGATTTGTCAAAGTTTGAACAGTAGCGCCAAAGCTGCTGTCCACAGGGCTTTCCCACTTTTTCAATTTGGCTTCTGTGCGACAGTTTTCAAGAAATTTTGTAATATATTCAAAACGTAGGTCTATGAATCATCTCATGTTAGATTTACATACATCAGCAAATTATAATTAGAGTGTTCTATGAAATCATAAATATATAGAATTATTGAGAGTAATTATTGAAACTTTGAAAAATCATATCTGCCAAAGTTTCAGTTTGTTAGAGTTGAGAATGGTATCAATGGATTCTTATGATAAAACTGCATCTTAAAAAAAAATTTAATTTAAAATTTTTAATGTGAAAACAAAATATTTTTTTTATTACTCCGAAACCACCTTAACGATTTCGCCCAATAACGAACTTAGCCGATATATTTATCACCCAAACCTACTCTGAAAATTTCAACTGTCTAGCTCATTCCGTTCGAGAGTTATCGTGTTAACGGACGGCCGGACATAATCGATTTTGGTGATGGATTATTGATCAGTTAGTCGAACCAAATCGTTTAAGACCATTTTCAGCCAAAAATTCGAAAATTACAGACATTTGGGCAAATTGATAAGCACTCAGTTCCGACTTTCCTAGGAACAAGAGAGCCAAAAATACATTAATCTAAAAAACCAGTTTTCGCTATTCCTGAAAAGGGAGAAAATAAATCTACTCTTCCATACTTTTGACTCACGCTGTATAAGAGCATAACAGCACTCTGAAGATCACTGATAGCATGACCGTATATCATGAATTTAGAAAGTATAATATTGTTACTTACGAATTCGGGATTCTCCCTCATTTGCCCTTGAGATTAAGTACGAGAACATAGTAATTGTAAAAATGATAGAGATATCCGAACTGTTATTTTTATCTGTTAGATATAAATTTCTAACATAAGTGTGAATTGATTTGACTGATATCAAAAAATATGCATCTAGGGTGATGATTTTCCAGCAATGAACTTATTTTGTAGAATCTACATTCCAAACACCATTTCTAAAATTATAGATTCCCACGAACCTAGTCGAACGAACCCCATAACGATTAGGAGAGAACCACATATCCCATATCTTAAATTTTATTAACACCCCCAAGCACCTTATATATAGAATTATTTCGAGTTGTCGTCGATAAATAGATATAAATGCATAAATACACGAAGTGAAGCATCTGGTTAGTCTTTACTGTCTGTGGTATATTATGAATAAGCACCAACATTTTCAATTTTTTATATATTCCTCATTTTGTTGTTCACTTCGCTTCGTTGTGATGATAACTTTCGAACGGAAAGGGATAGCGACCTGTAAGTTTCAGGTTAGGTTGCTCATCTGAATGTAACAGCTAAGTTAGTTGTAGGTCATAATCGGCCAAACGGTTTCGGAGTTATACCTTTCTTCAATTTTGTTGTTATTTCCTCAATAACTCAAAATATACAAATTTGATCCAATTAAAACTTGGTAATTACTTGTTGATTGTCGACGCGCTAAATTTCTCCAAATTTCGTGAATATCGTATCACTAGAAAAAAAAATAAAAACATTTCTTTCTACAAAATTTTAGATTTCTGAAACTATACGTTAGAATCATCTAAAATTCCGCGTTAATAGACAATGGATCACACGCGCAAAAGCTCCGACTTTACGTCAGTGCTTTTCAAGAATTTGTATTCTACAAATATTCATATGAAGCGCATATGTATACATAAAATTCAAAAAGCGCGGCAACTAAAGCAGTGTGCTCTACCCTCTCTAATCTCCCCAAGCGAATGCTCTTATGTAGTGCAGATACCAAATCTTACAAATTGGGACGTAAGTAATTCGTATGTTAGTTCAGAACCAAAAAATGCCGAGAAAAGCAAGCAAGCGAGACAGTTTTTTGCCAAGATGGATATTGCATTTTTTCATCGACCTCTACACACTTTTATGAATTTTGGACCTCTTAAATAATTTCACAATAAAATGACCATTATTCTCCCATACACTTATGTTTGTATTTAACCGTATCATACCGTATCCACAGTGACCACAGCGACTGACAGTTATTCTTAGACGGAGGTTACATGGTCAATCTGGTATCAATCTGGCCATCAATCCGGACAATCAGTCTACGCGTATAAAATCAGTTTCCCGTCAATCTGATATCAATACATGATTGATGTCAGACTGAAATGATTCCAGATGGACTGTGTAACCTGCGTCTAACAGACACTTATGTTTGTATTGAACCGTATCATGCCGTATTCATATTGACCATAGCGAACGAAAAAATGTTTGGGGACGAAAAATTTATTTTGTGGCCGCAAAGTACTTGTCTACAAAAATGGTCGATTTGACAGCCTCACATTAGTACGTAAAATATTAGTTTTTATAGAGGTCAACGAAAAATATTTTTTTGTCGAACCCCATTAGATTATTAGTAGTCGATTGGCTGTGAAGTACCTTTCTAGAGTGCGGCCAATAAGAGTCCACCACCATATTAGGATAGGCATCATCAGCACCTACCTTTGGGGGAGGAGGTAAATCATGATCATAGGGATTCAAATTCAGCAGAGGCTCATTGTGCGGCTCAACACGATAATCCCAGTCATCCACGAAATTGTCCACATCCTTGATGCCCGAAGGACTCGCTGGCAAGCAGTCTAAAAAATCAATGATATTAATTATAATTATGTCAATTAACGTTCATTATAAAACGTTATTATTACGTTAACAATTGAAGTTGGAACCAGGCGCTTTGGCACGCTTGTTCAAATTCATAGCTGGAGCGATCACCCCTCCAGGTACTAAACTCGCCCAATGCTGCTTAGCTCCGGGAAAAAAAATAATATTTCCAAGAATATAAATCCGACTGTAAACACCAGCATCCGAAAAAAACTGGTCCACTTTTTGGCCGAGACTGGTATAGAAAGATTAGACTCAAATACATACCATTCAGTGTTGACGAAAATAAAGAATGCTGTGTCTGTGGTGGGGTAAGGACCGATTCAAATACATACATTCACTGTTGGTAAGAAAATGAACGGTTCTGTGTCTGCGGTGTCGTAAGGCCCTATTCAAATACATACGTCCACTGTTAGTGCGAAAATCAACAGAACTGAGACAAGACAGGCACAACTCAAGGCACTACTCGAAGATCACATTAGTAAACACCTGCACTCCATATATTTCAGGAGTTTGAAAGTTCAGGGCCTGTCGGAAGAATTATCCTTCACCTTTTTGAAGTCTGCAGGGCTCAAGTCGGAAACGGAGGGATTTGTTATGGCTTGTCAAGATGGGGTGATAAATACCAGATGGTATAAAAAGAACATCATGAATGTGGACACCCTCACAACGGGCAAAGCATACCACAGCCAGCAGGAAACTGTTATGCACATTCTGTCTGCTTGCAAAGTTCATGCTCCATCAGGCTATGTGGAAAGACACAATGCGGTACTCCGAATTCTCTACGTCAATCTGGGAGAGGTTTATGGTATAGACAACAAACCAGTGTTTGAGATGGCTATAATTCCGAAACTATTCGATAGATTTTGTCTATTAACGAACATACTTTCAAGCCGTGCTGACGGCCGGCTGGGCGGCTGGACAGAATCAATTTTGACCTCGGATTCTTCATTAGTGAGTCGAAACTACTCGTTTGAGACCATTCTCGGCCAAAAATTCGAAAATTACAGAGATTTGGACGAATTTACTCTCTCTGTTCAGGTGAACTTGGAATAAATCAGAAAAGTTTTGAATGAAACAAAGATTCGTGTTAATATTTATAAAACTAACAGTGACGCTCCAGAAAAAAAATTTAAGGAGTGACCAGTTAGTCAATATTACCACCCCACACAATCAAATAAAACTGCTCTTGGAGTTTTGAAGGGAAAAAGGAGACGTCCCTGTCATCTGTGAAAAAAATTTGAGAGTAACTCTCCATTTTATCCCACAATGTTCGAACCTTATGGTTGCTACACATGACAACGATTTTCCGTGACGATTAAACGGCGCAATCGGTAAGCACAGTTTTATCGTTACGGAAAATCTTTTGTCGTGTGTGCCTTGAGAGTTTATCAATCCGGCCGAAAACTGATTTCTATTCGGTGTTTGAATTCTATGTTCTTCGGAAAATCGACAACTTTTCATGAATTTGCTACATCCAATCCCTATTTTCTGAATTAATAATTACCCTCTACTTGTAGATTTCAACATAATTAACTAGGTACTAGTATGGTACTAAATATATCAATTAAGAATTGTACATGAAGAAATTAAGAATTAATGATATTCCACCATAGTGTAGTCATAAAAAGTAGGTACCTGTTAAAATCCCATGACGTAATTATTTCAAAACAACACAATTAAATTGATAGGGTACCAGCAAATGAATGATAATCACGCATGATAATTATTAGTAATGATACTACACCGAGTATTATAAACAAGATAATTAACCGATGTACCGATTACCGTGTTTGGGTTAATTTTTTCTTCGAATAAAAGACCTTTGGAATTTTCACAGTTCATGGGAACGCTACGATTACAAAAAGGTTTATTATTTCGTATTCAAAATACATCGCCTTTTTATTCACAGCTCAAGAAATAGTGATCGCAGAACATGGCATCACAACATTTGTGCACTCTCAGAATTCCATGTATACTGCTCCACAAAAGTTAAGGAAGTTCGGAAATTTGGTGACCGTTGCAAAAGTTGCCGATTCTTGTCCACCAAATGTCCATTTATGAGAAATCAAATGTTTACTCTCTTATATCTGAATGGTTTTTTTGCTCCTCCTTCGATAACTTTCAGTTTCAGGCAAGTTCTTGTTGTTTGCGTGTCTGAGAATTTTGGATCAGTTATTGTTTTACGTTCTTACAATCAACTTTGATCCGAAATCTGAACATTTGTTTTGCAATAATGCCTAGACGTAAACTTAGTGCGGATGAAGCCAATAGGGCTATTGTTATGCTCGAGGACGTAATCAGAGAGATATGTTGCGAATTTCTTTCAAGTTAGTGATAGCGTAGTTTCCTGGCTCGTCCATCGATATCGAGAAACTTGAAACGTCACCGAAAGATCGAGAAGTGGACGCCCAAGATCTACCACTCCTACACAAGATCGGTTTCTGACTGTTTCTACCCGTAAAGAGCCTTTGAGTACTTGTAGAATCATGCAACTGCATCTTTTGAACGCTACTGGTGTTTGGTTTCGTCGAAGACTTCAAGCGTTAATCTACATTCTCGACAACTATTCGAATTTACCATGGTAAATTCGAATTAAGTGTCCAATACAGCAGAATGGACAACATAATTTACCATGGTAAATTCGATTAAGGGTGTCCAATACAGAAGAATGGACAATAGAACATACGCGCAAAAGCTTCTGACTTCACGTCAGTGCTTGAACCAATTTTTTTTTCGTGATTTTTTTGAAATTTTCTAGGGGTACGGTTCTTAAAATTTTTTTTTTCCTCATTTTTTTCAAATTTTCTAGGGGTACGGTTCTTACAAAATTTTAAACACGTCTTTATGTTGATTTTCTACTACTAGTTACCAAGCTTCAATTCGATCGAATATTTATTTTTTGAGTTATCAAGGAAATAATATTCCAGGTGGGTATAACTCGGAAACCGTTCAACCGATTATGCCCAAAAACGAACTCAACTCACCCTTTCGGATACGCAACTTACCCTGAAAATTGCAAGTCCCTATCTCCTTTCGTTCGAAAGTTATAGAGGCAACGGTCACCCATCTACTGAACTCACACAAGAATCCTTGAATCTCCAACAATATTTAACCGATCGTATTTAAACTTGAAACTTGGCAGTAGAGTTAGGTTATGAAGGCTCTTGCAAAATTTCAGCAATTTCAAACGATTAGTTACTGATATATAGAATTTTTTTTTTTTATTTTCAATGATTTATAAAAAAATTTCTACAAATGCTATCCTCACCAAATTTTGCAAACATTTCCGCGTTGGCATTCTACAAGTAATAATCATGTTTGAATTAAATCGGTTCAGTATTTTTTGAGTTAATGAGGAACAAAAAACCACCAAAATTCAGAAAATTTCAGATGGCTATAACTCTAAAACCGTTTGGCCGATTATGCTCATAAACAAACTGAAATGTCGCGTTCTGGTGCTCATCCTAACCTGAAAACTTGAAGCCGCTATCTCTTTTCGTTCTCAAGTTATCGTGACAACAAAAATGTTTTTTAATAATTTTTTAATAATTTTATAGTCATACGATTCGCACAAAATTTCACAAACGTGCTTAGGTTCATATTCTACAACTACTCACCAAGTTTCAATTCGATCGGATTTATATTTGTTGAAAACAAAATTATTACTCGGAAACCACTGGGCCGATTATGCCCATTAAGGAACTTGTCCGTCGTATTGGGATGCACCACCCACCCTGAAAATTTCAAGTCGCTAGCTCTTTTCGTTCTCAAGTTATCGTGGCAACGGCTGGCTGGACAGAATCAAATTTGACCTCGAATTCTACATTGGGGAGTCGAACTTAATCGTTTGAGACCATTTTCGTCAAAAAATTCGAAAGTTACAGAAATTTGGGCAAAATGATAACGCGATGTTCCCCAGAACATACCCGCAAAAATTGACACTGTCAGTTCTATGATGCTCACGAATAACCGATTTTAGAATTTTGGGTAAGACATAAAAATGCACATATTGTCCGAATTTCATATCGCCACGTTGATTAATTGGTTCTCTATAAAAGACAATTTTTGAATTTTCTTCTGCTACAGTGGACTTATTTCAATGAGAAACTTAATTGTTCACTCTTTGGCAATTTCGATTTATGAATTATGTTTAACGAGTTTGTCTGCAGAACTCAAAGAAAAACATTCTTAAAAAGCACTGTCGTGGCATCAGAAGCTTTTGCGCGCACGTTCTTCTGTCTAGTAACGCCTCAAAAACCTCAATGCATTAATCTTCATCCTATTCGGCTTGAATGTTTGTTCGGAATTTCAGCGGAATCTGACAAATAGTTTCTGAAATTTTTGGAGAACATTTTTTATTTCTTTGGAAGAAATAATCAATACGATACCCACGAAGATACGATCCCCACGAAATTTGTCAAGAATTAGTGCGTCAGCATTTTACCAAGTTTGAATTGGATCGGATTTGTGTTTTTTGAAATATTGAGGAAATCAACAAAATGGATATAACTCTGAAACCGATTGGTAGATTATGATCATTAACGAACTTAACTGGCGCATTCGAATGTGCAGTCTACCCTAAAAATTACAAGTTGATATCTCTTTCCGTTCAAAGGTTATCGTGGCAACGGTAACCCATCCAGCTACTGAACTCACCCAAGGCTGCTCGGCATCCAATATCCTGAACACTATAAATCCGATCGTGCGCAAAATTTGCGCGTCGACATTCTAAAACTAATTAAATTTGATCAGATATGTATAGTTATTGAGGAAATTACAACAACATTTCAGATGGGTATACCTCCAAAACCGTTTTGCCGATTGTGCCCATTAATGAACTTAACTGTTGCATTCGGATACGCTCAGTAAGTCGAAGCAAATCATTTGATACCATTTTAGGCAAAAAATCCGAAAATTTACAGACATTCAGATGAAATGATATCACGCTATTCCCTTGGACATGCGCGCAAAAACCTAGCATTTGTTGTTCCCAAAATTTCCGTGAACGAAACTCTCAACTACGAGATGCTAGTTGAGAGAGTTTATTCAAGAAAACGAGTAGAATACCACGAGCTGTTGTTGAAGTCAGTAGGTCAAGATTGGCCTTCAAGTTCTATGTAGCTGAACTCCAAATACTGTTGTTGAAAAATAACTTTCCCTTTCTTGAGTTAGTTCCATAAGTGTCTTGCATATAAATGCCTGCAAAAACATTAGCAGACTCAGCCTAATTTGCAAAGACCAGGAACGACCCGAGGCTATTCGATGCCGGGGTGTGAAACATATTTTCATATTATGGGTGCATTTTTATTTTAATAGAAATGTCTAATCGATTAATCGTAAATGAATCGATGTGTATTTATTTTCGAGGATTCATTCACTTTACGATAATAAAAACACACTGATTCTTTTACGATTAATCGATTAGAAATTTCGATTAAAATAAAAACGCACCCTATGGTACGAATGATCGATTATGTTGCCACTTTATGGAAAGTATGGTACAAATTATGGATTATGTGGCACTCAGACGCACCTCCGAAGCCCTGTATCCTCGCTAGGGCCGCCCTTGGCAAAGAATCAAATATTTATTCAATCCCAAAAAACGCTCCTTATTGTATACGAAGGTTTATTATTTTCTGAACAAAGATTTCCTATTTAGACCAGTATTTGTTTCTGTGCGACTATTTCACATTCGCATAATATATAGGGTAGCACAATAGAACCTGCAATATTTAAAACATTTTTAAATAAATTAATATAGGTATAATCTATGGTTTAAGAAAACTTTCAATGAATTCAATATATTTTTTTTACATTACAAATTTGAAATTCAATTTCCTTTAAGATGCAGTTTCACCATAAAAATCCATTGATATCATTTTCAACTCTAACAAGCTAATACTTTCGGAGATATGATTTTTCGAAATTTCAATAATGAATCGTATCTCTACGTTTTCACAGAATGCTGTACTTAATTTTTTATCGATGAATTATTATATGATCTGTGTTCTTACATGTCATCATATTTTCCTATGAGAGATAAATGTCAAAATTATTTCTGGTTCGTTATTCTTGATATAAAATAAACCTCCTGTTCTATAAAGCAAAGTATGATTGAATGCAAAATGACCAATGAAATAACCTCAGATATCGTAGAATTATGAGGATGATATGATATTATACCTTTAAGGTGATAATATAATGCCCGTGGATAATCCATATAATGATGGAAATATATTCTTTGGTGAGATACACAATCAAATTGGGTTCAGAATATCTCCAGTAAAAACAAAACTGCAATATTGTCTAAGATTTAATCGATATAATATATATATATATATATACTTAAATATTAACACATGTGAGACCCGCGGTAGCCAACAGACAACCTGAGACCCATATCAGAATATAACTTTTTTGAAATATTTTTTTCATTATCACAAGGTTATAATGGTGCTTATTGTGAATATCGTGAGAGGGGAAGCTTTTTCAAAAAACTGTTGAAAAAGAAATCTCCAAAGAAGTTCCGAGACCCGTTATATATCAAACACTAATGCGAGGCCCTCAGTGTATATTCTGGTATATTCTTCACACTTGCGAGTCCCTCCAACGATGCCAAATCTAAACATAAACAAAAAATTGAATAAATAGTCGAGACAATGAGCCCGCGAAGGCGCGAAATGCAGATAATATTGAAGTCGAACTCGCAAGTCAGATTGTGAACTATTTCAGCGGGAAAGTAGATTCGTTCTTTCCAAATACGCAAAAGCTCCTGACTTCAGTGCTTGAACCAATTTTTGGCGCTCTAGTTCCTCGGAACTGAGTGCTTATCAATTTGCCCAAATGTCTGTAATTTTCGAATTTTTCGATGAAAATGGTCTTACACGATTTGGTTCGACTCACTGATAAAGAATCCGTGGTCGAAATTCATTCTGTCCGGCCGTCCGGCCGGTCCGGCCGTAGGCACGATAACTCTCAAACGGAATGAGCTAGATAGTTGAAATTTTCAGAGTAGGTTTGGGTGATAAATATCTCGGCTAAGTTCGTTATTGGGCAAAATCGGACATATGGTTTCGGAGAAACAAAATACAAAAAATTTTTTTTACAAAGCAAATTCCAAATTAAATTTTTTTCAATAAGCAGTTTTACCATAAGAATCCAATGATATCATTTTTGGCGCTCTAGTTCCTCGGAACTGAGTGCTTATCAATTTGCCCAAATGTCTGTAATTTTGGAATTTTTCCTTGAAAATGGTCTCAAACGATTTGGTTCGACTCACTGATAAAGAATCCGTGGTCGATAATCGATATTCATTCTGTCCGGCCGGCCGGCCGTAGGCACGATAACTCTCAAATGGAATGAGCTAGACAGTTGAAATTTTCAGAGTAGGTTTGGGAGATAAATATCTCGGCTAAGTTCGCTATTGGGCAAAATCGGACAGATGGTTTCGGAATAACAAAAAATTTTTTTTTTTTTACAAGGCAAATTCCAGATTTATTTTTCTTCAATAAGCAGTTTTGCCATAAGAATTCAATGATACCATTTTTAACTCTAACAAGCTAATACTTTCGGAGATAAGATTTTTCAAAATTTCAATAATAAATCGTATTGTCACAGAATGATATAATTATTCTATGTATGAATTGTCATAATGTCAACTTATTTTCCCTAGACATGACATTATCTAATCAATCGAAGAATTGTGAGCGAAGTTGGAAAAATCTCAGTTGTTTGCTCCGAAATTAGTTTTTCTCAGAAAAGTCTTACATTTCGGAACGGAACATGAAGTAAGAGATCTGAGAGTAGTGAGACTGCTTTTCATCCATAGACATATAATAATAATGCTCAGTTCTCTCAATTTATGACGGGACTGACGGAAGGAAATATTATAACTTCAAAAATATTGGGGTTGAAATACTAGTATTTTAGCGATGCAATGGGGACCTCACCCAAAAATGTTTGAAAATATTACGTAAATATTGAAAGCATAATTCTGTAGTTCGAGAGAGGAGAAAATTTGGTGAACGTAGATCAGGAAATTTTTGATCGATTACAACGTAATTTTTCATTATTACTTCTCTTCTTTCATACCTACATGTTTTATGGAATATCTACTATTTGTAGGTACTTTAAACCTGTTTTGGGCAATTGTCATACGAAACTTGTTTTTTTTGGCGCTCTAGTTCCTCGGAACAGAGTGCTTATCAATTTGCCCAAGTGCCTGTAAATTTGGAATTTTTGGCTGAAAATGGTCTCAAACGATTTGGTTCGACTCACTGATCAAGAGTCCGAGGTCGAAATCGATTCTGTCCAGCCGGCCGGCCGGCCGTAGGCACGATAACTCTCGAACGAAAGGAGTAAGCGGATTGAAATTTGCAAGGTGGGTTTGGAGCATAAATATCTCGGACAAGCTCGTTAATGGGCGAAATCCATCAAGCGGTTTCGGAGTTATGGCCGATTTTAGTAAAAATATTTTTTTTGAATATTTCCGGAACCGATCACTCGATATATCTGAAATTTGGCATCAAATTGCAGAATTATGACCTTTATACGCATTTGAAGTTTTGTATTCACCAGGTTACCGCAAAGTGTCAAAAGAAATTTTTGAAAATTAAAAAAAAGTTTTTCTACAATAACTCTCGAACGGAATGACCTAGGTAGTTGAAATTTTCAGAGTAGGTTAGGGAGATGAATCGGTTAAGTTCGTTATTGGGCAAAATTGGCCAGATTTAATTTGATTTCTTCCAAGGTGCAGTTCTCATTCTCATGATTGCTCATTTAATCTTGATAAATAAACTATTATTTGAATTGAATTTTCTTTATGATGCAGTTCTATCATATGAATACATTGATATAATTCCCAACTCTGAGAAACCAATACTTTCGGAGATATAATTTGTCTGTTTGAACAGCGCCGTAAAGCTCCTGTCCACCGGGCTTGAACCCATTTTTAAGATGTAGTTTTACCAAAAGAATCCATTGATGTCATTCTCAACTCTAACAAACTATCGGATATGATTTTTTTAAATTATAATAATTATTCTCCATTTTATATTATGATTTAATAGAATACTTTGATTATAATTTGCTGATGTATATAAATCCAACATGAGATGAGTCATAGACCTACATTTTGAATTTAATTACAAAAATTCTTGAGAATTGACGTACAGAAGTGACATTGAAAAATGGGTTCAAGCCCGGTGGACAGGAGCTTTCTGGCGCTCTAG
Source organism: Halyzia sedecimguttata (assembly GCA_937662695.2). Classification (NCBI taxonomy): domain Eukaryota; kingdom Metazoa; phylum Arthropoda; class Insecta; order Coleoptera; family Coccinellidae; genus Halyzia; species Halyzia sedecimguttata. The sequence goes on along the minus strand of OW569415.2, from coordinate 62,614,825 downwards.
TTCTAACAGACAAATTATATCTCCGAAAGTATTGGTTTCTCAGAGTTGGGAATTATATCAATGTATTCTTATGATAGAACTGCATCATGAAGAAAATTCAATTCAAATAATAGTTTATTTATCAAGATTAAATGAGCAATCTGAGAATGAGAACTGCACCATGGAAGAAATCAAATTAAAATAGCTGAAATGAATTTGACTCTCTCTTATAGAACAGGATGACATGTACGAGTATGAACACAGATCATATAATGAAGCTTAGATAGAATAATTATAACATTCTGTGAAAACATAGAAGTACGATTCATTATTGAAATTTCGAAAAATCATATCTCCGAAAGTATTAGCTTGTTGGAGTTGAGAATGATATCCATGGATTTTTATGGTGAAACTGTATCTTGAATAAAAATTGAATTTGAAATTTGTTACTTGAAACAAAAATTATTTTTCGTTACTCCGAAAGCATCTGGCCTATTTTGCCCAATAACGAACTCAACCGAGATATTAATCTCCCTAACCTACTCTGTAAATTTCAACTTCCTAGCTCATTCCGTTCGAGAGTTATCGTAAAAAAAAAAAATTTTAATTTTCAAAAATTTTTTTCACACTTTGCGGTAACCTAGTCAGTACAAAACTTCACATACGTATGAACGTCAAGATTCTAAAATTTGATGCAAAATTTCAGATAGATCGAGTGATAGGTTTAGGAAATATTCATAAAAAATGTGTTTCACTAAAATTGGCCATAACTCCGAAACCACTTGATGGATTTTGCCCATTAACGAACTTAGCCGAGATACTTACGCTCCAAACCCACCTTGCAAATTTCAATCCTCTAACTCCTTTCGTTCGAGAGTTATCGTGCCTACGGCCGGGCGGCCGGCCGGACCGGCCGGACAGAAACGCTTTCGCCCTCGGATTCTTGATCAGTGAGTCGAACCAGATCGTTTGAGACCATTTTCAGCCAAAAATTCGAAAATTACAGACATTTGGGCAAATTGATAAGCACTCAGTTCCGAGGAACTAGAGCGCCAAAAATGGGTTCAAGCCCTGTGGACAGGAGCTTTCTGGCGCTCTAGTTTCAAACAGACAATTTATATCTCCGAAAGTATTGGTTTCTCAGAGTTGGGAATTATATCAATGTATTCATCTCATAGAACTGCATCATAAAGGAAATTCAATTCAAATAATAGTTTATTTATCAAGATTAAATGAGCAATCATGAGAATGAGAACTGCACCATGGAAGAAATCAAATTAAATCTGGCCAATTTTGCCCAATAACGAACATAATCGAGATATTCATCTCCCTAACCTACTCTGAAAATTTCAACTACCTACCCCATTCCATTCGAAAGTTATATCTATGTCTATGGATGAAAAGCAGTATCACTACTCTCAGATCTCTTACTTCATGTTCCGTTCGAAATGTAATACTTTTCTGAGAAAAACTAATTTCGGAGCAAACAACAGAAATTTTTTTCACTTCGCTCACAATTCTTCGATTGATTAGATAATGTCATGTCTCAGGAAAATAAGTTGACATTATGACAATTCATATATAGAATAATTATATCATTCTGTGACAACGTTGAAATACGATTTATTATTGAAATTGTGAGAAAACATATCTCCGAAAGTATTAGCTTGTTAGAGTTAAAAATGATATCATTGGATTCTTATGGTAAAACTCCTTATTAAAAAAAATGAATTTGGAATTTGCTCTGTGAAAAAAAATTTTTTTTTTGTTGCTCTGAAACCATCTGTCCGATTTTGCCCAATAACGAACTTAGCCGAGATATTCATCTCCCAAACCTACTCTGAAAATTTCAACTGTCTAGCTCATTCCGTTCGAGAGTTATCGTGCCTACGGCCGGCCGGACAGAATGAATTTCGACCACGGATTCTTGATCAGTGAGTCGAACCAAATCGTTTAAGACCATTTTCATCGAAAAATTCGAAAATTACAGACATTTGGGCAAATTGATAAGCACTCAGTTCCAAGGAACTAGAGCGCCAAAAAAGAGCAATCTACAAAGCTTCAATGCTTTGATGCTTCAAAAATTGTCATTAAATTTATTTATCAAGATTTAATGAGCAATCTGCAATGATTCAACCTCGTGGAATGGGTTGTTGCAAGTCACACTCGGTGCATAGTTTACACAACTCGAAATACCTAAGGAAAATATCATCGAAATGTCTAGAGCAAGGCTGCAGACAATCATAGCAGATTGTCCATTTATTCCTGATATTTGGTAGGTAGAGGCTGATGACGAACAAATTATTTTAATAGTCCATACCACTTACATATACATTTCTGTATTATGGACCTGAACTCAAGAAAAAATGTTTGATACACAAATGTAGATCCTTATTCCAGCATATTTTTGCTAGCAACATTATGAAATTACTGTATATAGGAACATGTCTCACAACTCATTAAAATGATCCAATTCTAAAAATTCTGGAACATCATCCCCATATTTATACATAAATTATTCAATATGTAATCAGTCAATATTATTTTCAGTTTCAAAACAGTCTTGTATATATTAATAAATTGGAGAATCGGATACTTGTTTTCCAACAGAAAATAATTTCAAACTACGATAGACAAGTCTGTAATAGCTAGATGAATTGACATTTATGAACAGTGAACACAGACAGATTCTGTGTTCACATTTGGTGAATACACAGAACTACGATGTATTATTGAAATTTTGAAATACCATATATCCGAAAGTATTAGCTTGTTAGAGTTGAAAATGATAACAATGGATTCTTATGATGAAACTATATCTTAGAAAATATTTAATTCAAAAGTTGTAATGAAAAAAAAAAAATTTGTTTCGTTATTCCGAAACTATTAGGCCGATTTTGCCCAGTAACGAAATTAACCGAGATATTTATCCCTCAAACCTACTCTGAAAATTCCACCTGTCTAGCTCATTTTGTTCGAGAGTCATCGTGTTAACGGAGGGCCGGCCGGCCGGACAGAATCGATTTTGACCACGGATTCTCGATCAGTGAGTCGAACCAAATCGTTTGATACCATTTTTATCAAAAAATTCGAAAATTAGAGACATTTGGACAAATTGATAAATTCTCTGTTCCGAGGAACAAGAGCGTCAAAAAGTGGGAAAGCCCTGTGAACAGGAGCTTTGGCACTCTTGTTCAAACTTTGACAAATCATAACTCTGAAAGTTTTGATTTCTCCGAGTTGGGAATCATATCAATGGATTCTTATTTAATTTATTTCATGATGCAGTTCTATCATTAGATTCCATTGATATAAGTCCCAACTCTGAGAAACCAATACTTTCGGGGATAAAATTTGTCAACAATTGAACAAGAGCGCCAAAGCTCCTGTACGCAGGACATTTTTCCAATAATGGTCATTGGTTTCTTCAAATCTTGTTGTCGAAAAACTTTCCACCTATACCCTATTATTGTTGTCAACATTGATATTTATATTCGTTCATGATGATATTCACATCACTTACATTTCACATGAACTATTTGTTTTCTCTCATCGAAATGTCTTCGTTGAAGTTGGAGCAGTGTTTGGGTTTTTGCACATCAGTCATACTGGAAGTTGATGTAAACTTGATTAGGTACTTCACAAACCTATATCACGTTTTCGCATTAGGATTGCACCTAGATCTGAAATGGTCTTCAATTTTTTTGGCGCTCTTTTTCCTCGGAACAGAGTGCTAATCAATTTGTTCAAATGTCTGTAATTTGTCTTAAACGATTTGGTGCCTGATCAAGAATCCGTGGTCAGTATCGATCCGCCCGTAGACACGATAACACTCGAACGAAATGTGCGTCGCGACATTGTCCTAGGGGCGTCGCACGTTGATTGCGACCGAGTCTAGTTAGCTGATAACGTATTACTAGGCTAGTACTAAAATTGGTAATTATTTTTGGGGGCTGAGTTAAGGGGCGTCGTACAAAAATGGCAAAGTCCCAAGGGCGTCACAGTAAAAATGAGTTTGGAAAGCCCTGAGCTAGACAGTTGAAATTTTCAGAGTAGGTTTGGGAGATTAATATCTCGGCTAAGTTCGTTATTGGGCAAAATCGACCAGATGGTTTCGGAGAACTAAAAAAAAAAAAATTTATACTACAAATTTTAAATTAAATTTTTTTTCAAGATGTAGTTTCACCATAAGAATCCATTGATATCATTTTTTCAACTCTAAAAATCTAATACTTTCGGAGATATGATTTTGCACAATTTCAATAATAAATCGTACTTCTATGTTTTCACAGAATGCTATGAATTATTATATGATCTGTGTTGATACATTTCAACTCATTTTCCTGAGACATGACATGTCGAATTCATTTCGGCTATAGTAGAATTATGAGGATTATAATATGATATCATACATTCTGGGTGATATTTTAATGCCCATGGTTAATCCATATGATGATGGGAATGGTATTGGTAAATTAATAATATTGAGTTAAGAATATCTCCAGTATAAACAAAACTAGAATATTGGCTAAAGTTTCAATTGATATAATAATTTTCAGAGTGGATTTGAGGAAAGAATATATCGTTCATCATGAATTGAGGAATTAATATCTCGAATGAGTTCGTCATTGGGTAGAATTGGTCTATTGGTTTTGGATTAATAACTTTTAGCACTCTTGTTGAGTTTAAATTCTTCTTTATTTTACCTATAAAGTATTTTACTTAGTAATAGAAGAAAGGCATTAGATATCTCTCACAATTTTGTTGGAATTCAGTTCTGGTAATTTGTAATGAGGAAATTTCAAAAAAAGTTTTTTTCCATAATATTTTGAAAGTATTTGTCTCTCCCAGATATTCAGGAAGTCGGTCGTAATTTCGTTTTTCCGCATGAATATCAACATAATTTCTTGTCTTATTCAGATTACTTGATAATTGTGACAAAAACTTTAAACTCATTACAGTACTGCGAGACCTTGTCAGAATTTTCGCGATGTTCTGGGGAATATCACGTTATCATTTTGCCCAAATGTCTGTAATTTTTTAATTTGGCCGTTACCACGATAACTTGAGAGCGAAAAGAGAGAGCGACTTGAAATTTTCAGGGTAGGTGGCGCATTTCAATACGACGGTCGAGTTCGATAATGGGTATAATCGGCCAACGGTTTCCGAGTAATAATTTTGTTTTCAACTAATACAAATCCGATCGAATTGAAACTTGTTGAGTAGTTATAGAATACAAACCTGAGGACGTTTGTGAAATATTGTGGGAATCATATGAGTAGAAAATTTTAAAATCATTATAAAAAAATATTATTTATATCAAGATAACCTGAGAAAGGAAAGAGATAGCAACTTGAAATGTTTAGTTCAGGTTGTGACTCTGATTGAAACACTTGAGTTTGTTTATTGGACATAATCAGCCAAACGATTTTGGAGTTGTACCCATCTGAAATTTGGTTCTTATTTCCTCAATAACTCGAAAAATACTAAACCGATCCAATTCAAACAAGGTTATCTATTGTAGAATGCCAGCGTTAAAATTCTTGCGAAATGTAGTGGGAATCGTATCACTAGAGAGTTTTTAAAAAATCATTGAAAATCCTTGAAAAAAAATCCTATATATCAGAAATTGTTCGTCCAACATCGCTGGAGATTTTCGGGAGCCTTCAGAACCTAACTCTTCTGCTAAGTTCCAACTTTGAACACGATTGGATCTATATTGTTGGAGATCCGAGCAGCCTTGTTTGAGTTCAATAGCTGGATGGATTTACCGATTGTATGAAAAACAAACATTTCGTAATTTCGAGATAGTTAACCGTTCACCGAATTAATAATTCCAAAAATGGATGGAATATAATATGCAGATAATTCAAGAATCATTTCAAAATATTCGTCTGTAAGTCTTAGACACTATGAATCTACTAAAACACGAAAATTGAGAGTCGTGTAGTTACACGACTCATTAACACATATGAATGAGTAAAGTTAATATTTTTTCGGGAATTTAGAGAAATCAATAATTCACTGAAACAATTGGAAAATATCGCGGGGCAGTCAATAGTAAATATTTAAATGGTTAATATATCGTATGATCGTGTGTGGAAATGGCAATGACTAATGAATAATGAATAATGAATATTATTATTTCATAAATTTTCATTTCAATGTATCTGATTTTTAGAAAGATAATAATATATTGACCCAGTGTTTGATGACACTTTCATAACTATTACTAGCCAAATCAGTGAACTTCTATGTTGATTTCCAGTTCATCTAGCCGAAATCGTATTAAAGCTATAATAAATCTAATCAGAGCTTTTTGAAAACCACCGTTAGTGTACTGAATGATCTATAGAGCAGTGTTGTCAGATTGGCGGGACTCTCATCTCACAGCAACCTGCTCAATTGAGAATATATACTCTGGGTCTCGCAAAGTATATACAGAACTTCTACAGCGCCACCTGAAGCGAATTCCCATTAACTAAATTCCGTGTAAGTTGAGGTTTATAACAGACATCCGAGTCCAAAAATTTTTTTGGGGGAGACATCAGGGAGCTGAGGGGGGGCCCTAAGGAGTCCATTTCCACCAAAAAACAATGCGAGACCCGGAAAGGGGCCTCACATGTGCGAAACGGGTCTCACTTTTTACCAACCATATACCATTTTGGGACTCAGTTGTCCCTTAGTTACATCTATATATATATATATATATATATATATATATAAGAAAATAGGATAACGCGGATAAGTTTATTAAAATGGAAAAGTATAACGGGTAATTCCGCAAAAGGAGCAGAGATAATCATTCTGCTGGTACCTGCCGACACGTGTTTCTGCTAGTTGGCTTCTTCAGGACAGGGCAACCAAGAAACCAAGAATAGGTGGAAAGATAACTGAAAAACAGGCGACACCACAACAGGAGCGAGCAACCAATTTGTGCCTTCAGCTCTATAGGACCTCCAATTCGGAGGTAAACTATGGCATCGGCACGAAGGAAGCATAAGCCACCTGTGCGATGCGACCCAAACCCGAGGATATGTAATAAGAAAATAGGATAACGCGGATAAGTTTATTAAAATGGAAAAGTATAACGGGTAATTCCGCAAAAGGAGCAGAGATAATCATTCTGCTGGTATATATATAAATCTATATTATATCTATCTATATCTAATATCTATATAATCTATATATAGATTTGAGGAATTGATATATCGGATAAGTTCGTTATTGGGGAGAATCGGTCTGTTTGAATTTAATTTCTTTCATGATGCAGTTCTATCGTAATAATCCATTTATTATATCATTCATAGAGACAAATAATTTCGGAGATATGATGTATCAAAATTTGAACAAGAGCGCCAAAGCTCCTGTTCACAGGACTTGAACCAATTTTTTAGCCCTTAATTCTTATTTTATTTTAATTCGTTTCTTATTTCATTTTATTGGCTATATAAACCCGCCTATACACCCACTATCGGGACCATACTACTTATACCCTTGGCACTTTTAGATTTATTATTTTTTCAAATATTATTGGTTTATATCTCCTTGAATAATATATCCTCGGAATCATGACAGTCAGCTCGAGCTCTTTCGCCTAAACTATTGGAGTAAAATTTATACATTATATCAGTACAAATTCAGTCAGAAGAAATAAGGATATATTATCAGACATTTCATAATATTTCAAAACTGACAATTTGGGGTTTATTCTTGAATTCAGTTCAACAGATTAGAATTTAATCTGATCTAATCTATTACCAAAAGAATTTGCACACATAGAGTTTCAATGGCGAAATTTCGAGACAAAATATATAAATAAGTAGATAAACAAGTTTCTGCGACAATATATGAATAAATAAATTCAAGGAGGTCGTAGAAAAGGAAACATGAATAATTAAATCATATCCACATATGTCCACCAAGTATTAGATATTCACTGTTTTCGGACAACTTTCTAAACTGTTATACTCTGTGGTTTTCTGAATCGATAAGGCAATTTTATTTACTGATTAAGAATATTATTTTTATTGATTATTGACTGGTATAACTCCGAAAATTGTCGTTTCTCTTTCCATTCGAAAGTTATCGTGGCATCGGCCAATATGCCGGACTGAATTGAATTTGACTTCTAATTCTTCATCAGTGAGTCGAACCTAATAGTTTGAGACCATTTTCAGCAAAAAATTCGAAAATTACAGACATCTGGCGAATATAAAGATACTTGATGATAAAAACTTGAAATGCAAATCAGTAGGTACTTGACATGGTCACTCTAAATCCGAGAGTGATTATGAATTCCGCTTTGGTACAATCTCAAAAAAACACTCTTTAATTTTCCTTTATCTATTCTTGAGCTACTTTGACTTAATTTATTTGCATTTAAATTCGTCCCTGAGTCAAACAAACAGAGAATGAGAAAAAGCGTTCAAGAGCGTTCCATTGTTGAGAGTATAGATGAAGGAAGAGATCTTCCATGATTAATTTTATTTTCTGGTATAGCAGTTTAAGTAGTGTCGACTCAGACTCGAATAATGCATATTCCACAATGATTCCATATTGACATGTGAATATCATAATATATTATGTCGACGATTCAATTGGAAACCTAATTTTATTTCACTGATGTATTTGAAATTAGTCACAGTCAACGATGCAGAACAATTCATAGTACTGGACTTTTTGTAATTTATGCAAACAAAACCTGAATGAATGGGGAAACAAAGATTTGTTCACTTTTCACGGGTATATGGGATTCCTGATGGAATTGAAAAACAATTTTAGCTTGTTGGGTGAAAATTCGAGTCCAATTTTTCTGTCGAAAAAAGTTTAGCATGTGGAAAGCTGGTTGTATATATTTATTGATACTTGCATCCATACATCCCCATCGTTTGGCCATTTTTGAAAGACCATTTACAATATTTACATATTCTATAGATAGAATATGTAAATATTTGTAGATCTACAAATATTATAATCAGTGCATATCTTCATCCTACCAAACATTGACTGCTTTTGCATTTAGAAGGAGAACTTGGAAATATCTTTTTGAAAATCATTATATTTTTTCTGGGGAACAGCGTGCTATCATTTTGCCTCACTGTCTGTAAATACGACGGACGAATTCGTTAATGGGCATAATTGGCCTACGGTTTCCCAGTACAAATTTTGTTTTCAACCAATACAGATCCGATCGAATTGGAACTTGGTAACTAGTTCTAGAATATCGAAATAACGACGCATGTGAAATTTTGTGAGGATCGTATCACCTGAAAATTTTAAAAAAATTATTAAAAAATATTATTTATCTCACGATAACTTTCGAACGCAAAGAGATAGCGACTTGCAATTTTCGGGGTAGGTTGTGCATCCGAGTGAGACAGATAAGTTCGTTGTTGGACACAATCGGTCCAATGGTTTCGGAGTGATACCCACTGGAATATTATTTTCTAGATAACTTAAAGAACATTTTAGAACAATTACAAAAAATATTATGTATCTCACTATAACTTGAGAACGGAAAGAGGAATTGCAATTTTCAAGGTTGCGCATCCGTATGTAGAGGTGTATAAAACATAATTTAGATTAATTTTGTCGGTTTAAGGTTAAACTTAAATTTTTTTCAGCTATCTTGAAAAATTTTATATTCCAGAAACAATTCCCATTCGTCTTCGTATGGGGAGTGAATAGACAATGGAACATGCACGCAAAAGCTCCTGACTTCACGTCAGTTCTTGCCCCAATTTTTTAGTCAGGGTTTGAGTGGTAGAACAGAGGTGTCATTTGCATGTCGTCTGGACTCCGCCCGGAGATTGTTTTGCTTCATTTCACGACAGTTTGTGAGTTTATAATGTTGTTTTTTTGGCGCTCTTGTTCCTCGGAACAAAGTGCTTATCAATTTGCCCAAATGTCTGTAATTTTTGAATTTTTGGCTGAAAATGGTCTTAAACGACTTGGCTCAACTCACTGATCAATAATTCGTGGTCGAAATCGATTCTGTCCGGCCGTCCGGCAGTTAACACGATAACTCTCGAACGGAATGAGCTAGACAGTTGAAATTTTCAGAGCGGGTTTGAGAGATAAATACCTCGGTTAAGTTCGATATTGGCAAAATCGGTCTAATAGTTTCGGAGAAACGAAAAAAAATATTTTTTTTTACATTACAACTTATGAATTCAAATTTTTTTAAGGTGCACTTTCATCATAAGAATCCATTGTTATCATTTTCAACTCTAACAATCTAATACTTTCGGAGATATGATGTTTCAAATTTTCAATAATACATCGTAAGTTCTATGTATTCACAGAATGTGAACACAGAATCTGTTTGTGATCACTATTCATAAATGTCATCTTTTCTAGCTGTAAGAGTTTGTCAAATCATATAGTTGTTATTTTCTCTTGGAAAACAAAAATTCGAATCTTGAATTTGTGAATATATACAAATATATATATATACATGTACATAAACTTTGATGTAGTTTATGGAGGCAATAGGAAAGAAGATCATAATGGAATCATCAAAAGAAATTTTTGTTCGTTTACCACTGAGGTTAATATTATATTTTACTTCCGTAAGTAGTGAGACATGTTCCTATATACAGTATTTTCATAATGATGCTAGCAAAAAAATACTGAAATATGGATCTACATTTGTATATCAATCATTTTTTCTCGAGTTAAGGTTCATAATACAGAGAAGAATATGTTAGTGGTATGAACTATTAAATTTTAAATTATGAAAAGAGTATTTGATTAATATATTTTAAACTATTAGAATAATTTGTTCGTAATCTACTACCTACTCAAATATCAGGAATAAATTGACAATCTGCTATGATTGTCTCCAGCCTTGCTCTAGACATTTCGATGATACTTTCCTTAGGTATTTCGAGTTGTGAAAACTATGCACCGAGTGTAAGTTGCAGCAACCCATTCCACGAGGTTGAATAATTGCAGATTGCTCATTTAATCTTGATAAATAAATTTAATGACAATTTTTAAAGCATTAAGGCATTGAAGCATTGTAGATTGCTCTTTTTTTTATAAGATAATTTTTGAAGCATTTTTTTAAACGACACTTTTTTTGAATTTAATTTTTTTCATGATGCATTTCTATCATAGGAATCCATTGATATAATTCCCAACTCTGAGAAACCAATACTTTCGGAGATATAATTCGTCTGTTTGAACAAGAGCGCCAAAAAGCTACTGTCCGCAGGGCTTGAACCAATTTTTTCTCTATTATTTCATTTTTCTAATGCAAATGAAGTACATTCAATAAAATCCTATTATTATTATTATATGAAGCGTCCAGGGGATAACCCCGTCATTAGATCAAAGTTGATTTCTGGAAAAACGGCCCTCAAAGTTTACCGATCCACAGCAACTGGAAAAATGATTTTAAAGGCAGAAATTGTAATGAAGTTTATGCAACCATACATTTCTGAGAATTATTGTGGAAGACCTTAGAATCTTTGTATAAGACTACACAAAAATATGGAAACATCCGTATTTCATCCTTTATAATTTCATAACTACCTATAAACCTTAGTGATCAAGCAGCGAAATGAAATTCAACAATCGTTGTGGTTTCTAGTTTACGCGTTTCGTGAACAGAATTGAAATATCGAATAAAATATTCCTTTCGAACTTCTTCCTAAACTATTGATTACCATAACTAATACGTGCACAAATCGGATATTACCAGCCGTTGCGTTGCATCACCGGAGGCGTAGCAACTGGGTAGTGCATTAGAGTGAGTGTGAGTTCAAATCCCTGCTTGGTTAGAAGTATTTCGGTCACTTGGTGCAAATTGATTGAATTGGTGTTTGTTTATTATTAATAATGTATATATTAGAACAGGGTCGTGAGGCTTGGTCCAGACCTCCAGAACTGCGACCGATACTATATTTTGTTCCATTACCCTACTTATTCAATTCTAAGTATTTTATGAATGGTGTTAACATACCTGATGACGTCCTTAGGAGCCTTGGCTATCACTTCGTAAAATTTTAGAACAGGCCCACCTATAGTATGTATAATTCTCATGCTGGCCAGCTCTGCCGACTATGTGCTCGGCAGTTTCCTTTTCCGATCTACAGAGTCTGTATGTTTCGTCTGCTGACTTGCCTTAGCAGTACAAGTGGTATTTATACCGACAGTGCCCTGTCAGCAGTCCCACCATTACGCGAAGCTCAGCTCATGGCCTCTGGAAGATCTTTCTGGTACCAAGATGGTCGTGTAGTATTACCTAGACCAAAGAAGGGGTCTAGCTCAGCAGGCATTATCCTGGAGTCCCTATTCTCAAGTTGTTTCAATGGACGTGCAGAATTGTTGGTGCTTGATGCTACCATGAAGGCGCAGATTTACATGGAGCAAGTTATTCCCAATATTATTCCTTTGTGTCATGCTGCTATTGGGCCAAATTACTTATTTTTGGACGATTATGGGCCACCCCATGGTTCGAGAATTGTCGATGAAGCTCTGGAAATCCATGGTGTTCTACATTTGGCCCTGACCCATCTGTCCCCAGACCTCAATCCTATTGAACACGCTTGAAATCAGCTGCAAAGAGCTTTGGATTCTCATCGACCACCTCCACCTACACTTCAAGAACTCAGACGGCTTTTAACGCAACTCTGGAGAGAAATTGATCAAAGCTACTTCAATAATCTGATAGAAAGTATGCAAAGGCGTTGTCATGCTGTGGTTGATGTTCGCGGAGGCCATACTCTTTACTGAACTTATTTTTTCAATTTTCTTAGTGAACCAATTTTACACCACAAATATTAAAAATAAATTTTCATCTGAAACTGTGTAAATTAGTAGGAAATGGGCAAAATAATCATTTGGATAAGTGAGCAAACATTTAGATTTCTCATATTTAAACAATTGGTGAAAAAAATTAAATACTTTTCAAACAGTCTCAAAATTTCTGAAGGTAATTTTTGTGGAGCAGTATATTTAAGCTATAAACTCAACGTAGATTTATATAAAATTCAATTTTACTGTTAATTGCATATTCCGAAATGGTCTATTTCTGAATTTTTTCTCGAAATAATTGAATGTGGAACTGGAAAAACTTGTTTCCAGTCATATGTTGAATCGCGTTTTTATAATGGCACAATAGCCCACCAATCTTGAGCATATTATTGTTAATGCGAGAGCGTTGAACTCGAAGAACGAGATGTTGGAACGTATTATTGAATCTTGTGAACTTTTCGGATGATCTTTTTATTCAATTAGCATAATGATTCTAGTCGTATCATAATCTGGTCTGCTGAAAATTTCTGATGAATATCATTTTTATGTTTTGGGTCATTCTAAAGGAGGGCCTTAAATTAAAAATAATATATTGTAATGAAAAGATAATTATTTATTATTCCATTACGTTCTCGAATAATAAACACTTTTCAAATTTTTACAGTTTCGTTTCCAAGTATAAAAATATTTCTCCATTGCATTCTTGCACTGTATTGACAAAAAAGTTGGGATAGATATTATTCTTGTATGAATGAATCCAAAAACATTCACTGCGATATTATGTTAATCATATTTTGAAAATTATATCCGAACCATTGTGTATATGTTTCTGAAGGAAGGCGTAGAGATACGTAAGATTGTATTATCGCAAGTTTGAACCTCGCTTATTTAGGTATTTTCCACCAAAAAATGATTAAGAAATGTTTATTTCAGTAATTTAACATTCTATTTATTTTTATAAAACGGGCTGATATAAAATATGTATATATAAATATAGCGACTTGAAATTTTCCAAGTAGGTGGCGCGTCCAAATACGACGGACAAGTTCGTTAATGGTCATAATGGGCCCAAGGGTTTCCGAGTAATAATTTTTTCATCAACTAATATACAGATCCGATCGAATTTAATCTTGGTAGCTAGTTGTACTAAAAAAAATATTATTTATGTCACAATAACCTTAGAACGGAAAGATATAGCGACTTGCAATTTTTAGGGTAGGTTGTGCATCTGAATGCGATATTTGAGTTTGTAAATAGGCATAAATCGGCCAAACGAGTTATACCAATCTGAAATTTGGTTGTTTTTTCCCCAATAACTCGAAAAATACGAATCTGATTCAATTCAAGCATGGTTATTAGTTGTAGAATGCCGACGCAATAATTCTTGCAAAATTTCATGAGGATCGTATAACTAGAAAATTTTCAAAAAATCATTGAAAAAAATTCTATATATCAGAAACTTCTCGTCCGACATCGCCTTCAAAACCTAACCATACTGCCAAGTTCCAAGTTTGAACACGATCGGATCCATATTATTGGACATCCGAGCAGCCTTGGGTGTGTTCAGTAGCTGGTTGGGTGACCGTTGCCTCGATAACTTTCGTACGAAAAGAGAGCAATTTTCAGGGTAGGTTGCGCATACGAATGGCCGAGTTAAGTTCGTTGTTGAGCATAATCGGCCCAGTGATTTCGGAGTTATACCCATCTGGAGTATTATTTTCTCGATAACTTAAAAAATACAGACCCGATCGAATTGAAACTTGGTGACTAGTTGTAGAATATCGACATAAAGGCGCGTGTGAAATGTTGTGAGGGACGTACCACTAAAAAGGTTTTAAAAAATTCTGAAAAAATATTATGTAGGTATCTCACGATAACTTGAGAACGGAAAGAGATAGTGCAATTTTCAGGGTGGGTTGCGCATCTGAATGGGAAATTTAACTTCATTGATTTGCATGATCGACCAAACGGAATTGAAGTTATATCAATCTGAAATTTTGTTGTTATTTCCTCTATAACTCAAAATAAATAAATATGAGAAGCAGAGAAAATGGTATACATATCGATGCTAAATTCGGTTAAAAGTGTCCAATAGAGGTGAGTAGACATAATAGAACATGCGATCAGAAGCTCCTGACTTCACGTCAGTGCTTGAACCAATTTTTTTACCTATCTATTGCTATGAGGAATTTGTTTAAGTCAAATCTGTGGTCTGAACTAAAAAGATTCATTATATAAATATGTAGGTACCTAACCATAACAAGCCAATACCTTCAAGACAACTTCTCTATTCAAATTGAGAATAATTGTTACAGACATAAGTGAAAGTATTTTTCATTCACGATCAGGTTTTTATTAATGGTTTATATACCCAATAAAACATGTAATAGGTATACTTTTGCCTGTGAAAAGTTTTCTCTCAAAGTGATAATTATCTATGCAAAAAATTTGGGATAGCTTCTGTTTCAAATATCGGTAATCTATTCTGAAATTATCAAGAAACTAATAAGTATTGGAATTAATTTAATATTATTCTGACAATAATTGATCGGAATATCTAGATCTAGAGTAACATAGGTTATCAACTGAAAACTTACTCAGAAAAGTATATGATAAGGGTAACAAAACATCATGGAATTAATAGTAGGTATATAGATTATTGATAATACAAAATATGAAATAAATACAACATTTTACGGGATACTCAGAAAGGTTTAAGTAAGGATATTCATTTAATCTTCATATCAGATTAATCAACATTTTTACACATTGGCTAGTATCTTTGTCAAATTATTAAACCAGGATCGATCATTTTTGAAACAAAAAAAAATAATAGTAAGATGAAACCTATTGGAAGTGGGACGGGGTGAGTTTTTAAGGGTAAAAAACGTAAGTTTCTAAGAGTAAATAGGGCGAAGTTGTAGGTAATAAAAAGATCTATTATTTTTTTATTTACACTTCATTCACATAACCTCAAAATTCGAATAACCCAGTTTTTGGTTTTTTATTTTCATCTTCTACAAAAAATTTAATTTTTTCTCGAAATTTGGAAATATTTTACCTTTTTATGTCCCAAAGACACTGTAATTTTTTTAATTAAAAATATTTATTTTTTCAGCTTATTTTGACTATACCTATATCGAAAAAGCAGCCTAATTTTCAATACATTACTAAGTTAATACATATTTAATAAGACATCTACAATATTTTGAGAAAGTTGTAGAATTTTCTTTAAATTATATGCATAGATGCCTATTTATTGCTATTTTAAGATAACTTATATACATGAGTGATCGGAAAATTTAGCCCATCTAAAGGTATTTCATAGAGAAGTGGGGAAGGGGCTTGGATGGTCTGGGCCTTACTACCTGTTATGTAGTAGCATTTTGTGAGAAAATTTACCATAGTAATGTATATTTTTGTACACCACCAGAAAGTAGACATTTCAACGAACAAGAAGCCCACCGACATTTTTCGAAGAGCTGATATTTTGACGTGAAAATTTTAGATTGAAAATTAGGCAGCTTTTTCGATATATAGTCAAAATAAGGTGAAAAAATAAATATTAAAAAAAAAATTACAGTGAGGTTGGGACATAAAAAGGTAAGTTTTCACCAAATTTCGTGAAAAAATTTTTTTTTTGTGAAAGAAAGTATAAATCAAATACTTGGTTATATGAATTTTTCACATGAATTTTGCGGTTATGTGAGAAAAGTGCAAAAACAAAAGTTGTAGATCTTTTTATTACCTACAATTTCTTCATTAAAGTTGTTTCCATAGGACTTGTAGTTTTGCCGGTAATTGAGATGAAATGTTTCTTACCCTTAAAAAATCATTCCCTTCCACTTCACGACCTCAGATCGCCCGTTTATTATTTTTCCCTTAATTTTTATTATATTCACTTTCTTTTCCAATGGCTTTCATGCCACTATTATTTTTTTTTTTTCACTTTTTACCATTTTCAAAGGCTTTCATTCAGCACTGGTCTATATACTCATTGATCTCAAAATAAACTGTTTTTATTTAGATGAAAGAGTATAAGAATTGTCATGATTTTCTTTGAGGTAAAATCAAAATTAAGGAAGTGATCGTGAATACACAATTCGTTCCTTCCAAGAAAATTCTTCAATTTCCGTTATTTTACTTCACTTAATCGAAATAATCAGAATATTCAATATATTGTTGATATTGCATACAGGTATCAGTCATATGATTTTCAATAAAGATCTAGTTTGCGGTGGTCCTTTTTGTCTGGTTTTAATAAATGTAAAAGATTAAAAATTAGTCAGAATAATTTGAAATATTCAACTTACCATACTTCCCAACCGCCACACAACAAAATATCACAAATGTCCAAAACATCCCCTAAAACAACAATATTTACGAAATCACTTTTTTCAAGGAGAGCACACCTACCATTGCATTTCAGGTAGAGCACTAGTACTAGTATGTAGAACTTCGCTCCACCAACGTTTTTATGAATGTTATGATGTACATAAGATCCCTATGATCAACATTCAAGGTTGGCAACTAAAACAAAACTAAAAACTCAACACCCGGATGACTGGTTGCGTTGATGGCAGTGATCTGCCATAGGTAAATTGACCTCACATAAGAACAATAAAGTAAAGGAAGTATTGCTATCCCAATTATCGATCACTTGTTTGGCATAGTAAGCACTAATGCGATTTTAAACACCATGTATGCTTGCGAAATCGTTGGTAGGTATTATAACACTGATCTTCGTTGAATAGGTCGGTATTCCAAAACTCCAATTATTGTACTCGCTGCTTGTGTACCACTTCCTCTGAAAAATGTCCGATTTATTTCGAAAAACCATTAAAGTGAAACTGATATTTTTTTGCAATTAATATTATTACAATTGTTCTATATTTTACCATTACGCATCATTTATCCATGTGCAACATTCTTCATTAAATGCTCTCCCGTCGATTACTTCTAGTAATTAAACCATTATCTCTTACAGGAAAAATCGCTGAAATGTTTACACAATGCTCTGCTATTTCGTATTTAAAATAAACCGATTCTTCCTATTTTATTCCTATAAAGAGGCATTCTTTCTTAACTTCAAAATTATAAGTAGAACTACTCAAAGATATTCTCATGAAATTAATTTTCAGTGCTTTATCCGGGATGCCAAGAAAATCTAAAATATTTTCAGTAGCTGACAAGTTCACTTTTTCCTAACGGTATGCTGAATAAATTATCACATATTTGGATTCCCTATCGAATTTTACTGTGAGTTTGATCATATGACTTCAATGATTCCGAAGCGACTTATGACCTTTGATACCTTGTTTTAAAATTTCTAATTTCAGAAAAATTTGATAATATCCATATTATTCGTTCAAGTTTAAATCGAGAACTTGACTGTAAAATAAGTTACATATCATAGACAAGATATACCAATTCTCAATAGGTATTGAACGAATGTTATTACTGACGTATCGACATGATAATTCATTAAATTCTCTCAATCACGAAAAAATCAAAAACTGTTGACAACTTCGATGGTCGACTGTAAAACCATTGGACCAGTACATCTCGATCGTTGGAATATTTCTATATTTCAGCAATATCTTCACCAGTATGGATCCAATCGAGTTCAAATCTAGAACTTGAATGTAAAATAAGGTTTTGAAGGTTCTTCAGCAATTTCAACGATATCTGACGGATAGTTTCTGAGATACAGAATGTTTTTAATTTTTTTTTGTGCGTATGTTCTGGGGAACATCACGTTATCATTTTCCAAATGTCTGTAATTTTCGAATTTTCTGCCGAAAATGGTCTCAAACGATTGGGTTCGACTCCCTGATAAAGAATTCAAGGTCAAATTTGATTCTGTCCAGCCGTTGCCACGATAACTTGAGGACGGAAAGAGATAGCGACTTAAAATTTTCAAGGAAGGTGGTGCATCCCAAGAAGACGGACAAGTTCGTTAATGGGCAAAATCGGCCCTTGGTACCAAGTATAAATCCGATCGAATCGAAACTTGGTGAGTAGTTGTAGAATACAAACCGAAGGGCGTGTGTTAAATTTGGTGAGAATCGAAAATTTTTAAAAATTATTAAAAAATATTACTTATGTCACGATAACCTGAGAACGGAAAGCGATAGCGACATGAAACATTCAGGTTAGGTTGTGCATCTGAATGCGACATTGTTTATAGGCATACTCGGCCAAACAGTCTTGAAGTTATACCCTTCGGAAATTTGGTTTTAATTTGGTCAATAACTCGAAAAATACAAAACCGATCCAATTCAAACATGGTTATTAGTTGTAGAATGCCAACGCGAAAACTTTTGCAGAATTTCGTGATGATCGTATCACTAGAAAATTTTTAAGAAATCATTGGAAATCATTGAAAGAAATTCTATATATCAGAAACTATTCGTCCTACATCGCTGAAATTTTGGTTTGAACACGATCGGTTCTATATTGTTGAAGATCAGAGCAGCCTTGTGTGAGTTCAGTAGCTGGATGGCCCGGGATGGGTGAACGTTGCCTCGATAACTTTCGAACGAAAGAAGATAGGTACTTGCAATTTTCAGGGTGGATTGCACATCCGAATGGGAGAGTTAAGTTCATTTTTGTGCATATAATCGGTCCATCGGTTTCGGAGATATACCCACCTGGCATATTATTTCCTCCATAACTCAAAAAATATAGTCTTGATCGAATTGAAGCTTGCTAACTAATTTTAGAATATCGACATAAAGACGTGTGTAAAATTTTGAGAGAATCGTACCCATAGAAATTTTTTAAAAAATTAAAAAAAATATATTGGTTCAAGCACTGACGTGCGAAGTCAGGAGCTTTTGCGCGCATGTTCAATTGTCCATTCTCCTGTATTGGACACTCTTAATGGAATTTACCATGGTAAATTTAAGAGTGTTCAATAGACACATCTGAGGCCTCAGATCACCCGTAAATTATTCTTCCTTTCAAACAAATTTCAAATTCAATTTTTATTTAAGATGTTAAGTTTCACCATAAAAATCCATTAGATATCATTTTCAACTCCAACAAGCTAATACTTTCGGAGATATGATTTTTCGAAATTTCAATAATGAATCGTACTTCTATGTTTCCACAGAATGTTATAATTATCCTATCTAAGCTCTATTATATGATCTGTGTTCATACTCATACATGTCATTCTGTTCTATAAGAGAGAGTCAAATTCATTTCAGCTATTTTAATTTGATTTCTTCCATGGTGCAGTTCTCATTCTCAGATTGCTCATTTAATCTTGATAAAAAACGATTATTTGAATTGAATTTCCTTTATGATGTAGTTCTATCATAAGAATACATTGATATAATTCCCAACTCTGAGAAACCAATACTTTCGGAGATATAATTTGTCTGTTTGAAATAGAGCGCCAGAAAGCTCCTGTCCACAGGGCTTGAACCCATTTTTAATACTTGAAGGATATGATTAGTTATTTAGTTCGCAAATAATGAAATAATATATCATATACATAATTTGATTTTCAAATGCCTTTATGGTGTCGAAACGTTCACAGATATGTCGGTATATTATTTGCGACAAATATGTTGTCTTGTTGCAATACTATTAATGACAATTATTATCACCAGACGAATCGAAATTCGAAATAATCGGATCAAAAACTTAGCGATATATCAACCATTGTTTCTTATCAAGTAATTATTCATGAAGTAATTGTATTTGCAGATAATGTTTATTTTAATTTCCGTGCTATGCACTATCTCCAATCCTAATTGAAGGTACCGAAAAATGTCGAATATTCTACTTTTTCAACATTTCAAATTTAATCAGAACGATATTGTCGTCCGACAATAACATATTTCAAAGGAAATATCGAAATCAGTAAGCTCTCCGGTGCTGATAAAATCTGATGTTCCCAAAAAGATCATTATATCATTTGTTATGTATACAGGGTATTTCACGACGAGCTGAGTCGGTTTGTATATATGGAAACTACTGGAAGTACTGGAACTGTTTTTGCGCGCACTCTCTAGGGAACAGCGTGCTATCATTATGCCCAAATGTCTGTAATTTTCAATAATGTCAAGCGATTAGCTTCAACTGAATGACGAAGAATACGAGGTCAAATTCGACTCTGTCCGGCTGGCCGTTGTCACGATAACTTTCGAACGTTAAGAGATAGCGACTTGAAATTTTCAGGGTAGGTTGCGCATCCGCATGCGGATGTTAAGTTCGCATTCGGATGGGAATAATCAGCCAAACGGTTTTGGAGTTATACCAATCTGAAGTTTTGTTTTCCCAATAACTCAAACAATACATATTCGGTCGAAAATTGATGCTTGGTAACTAGTTGTAGAATGCCGACACTAACCGCTATCGATCACTAGAAAATTATAGAAAAATTATTAAAAAATATTCTTTATCTCAGGGTAGATTGCGTATACAAATACGATGGTTAAGTCTATAAATGGGCCTAATCGGCCAAACTGTTTCGGAGTTAAATTTTTTTATACTATACAGATCCGCTCGAATTGAAACTTGTTAACTTGTTATGAAATACCGACACAAAGACGAGTAAATTTTGTGAGGATCGTATCAACATAAAAAAAAAAATGATTGAAAATATGATGTACCTTATCTCAGAAACTATTCATCCAATATCGAAGGCGAGAGCCATCAGAACCTAATCATAAAGCCAAGTTCCAAATTTGAACACGATCGGATCTATATTGTAGGATTCATTGAAATACTGCAAACCAAGCAGCGTTGTGCGAGTTCAGTATCTGGATGGGTTATCGTTACCATCATAACTGTCGAACGGAAAGAGATATCGACTTGCAATTTTCAGGGTAGGATGCCCTTCCAAATTCAACATTTGAGTTCGTTAATAGATATAATTGACCGAACGGTTTTGAAGTTATACCTACCCATCTGAAACTTTGTTGTTTTTTCTTCAATATCACAAAACATACAGATCCGATCCAATTCAAAACATGGTAATTAGTTGTAGAAAGCAGATACGAAATTTTTTGAAAATTGTATCACTGGAAAATAAAAATCATTAAACAAAATTCTGCATTTCAGAAACTATCCGCCCGACATCGCTGAAGTTTTGCAAGAGCCTTCAAAAGTAACTTTACAGCCAAATTCCAAATTTGTACACGATCAGATCTATATTGTTGTAGATCTGAGCAGCATTGCGTGAGTGAGTTCAGTAGCTGGATGGGTGACCGTTGCTATGATAACTTTCGAACGGAAAGAGATAGCGACTTGCAATACTGACGTGCTATTTTTTGCGAAATTTCGTGAATATCGTATCATTAAAAAAAATTTCTTTCTTCAAAATTTTATATTTCAGAAACTTTTCGTCAGAATCCGCTTAAATTTCACCTTCGAGCTACCATTTTACAATCGAGTACTGAATTTCAGCTCGATCGAATAGCGCAAAAGCTCCTGACTTCAAGTACCTGCTTTTCGAGAATTTTTCAAAAAGGTTTTGTATATCCGTAACTAAATATGACGCAGATAAAAAGTATAGTAAATTTTGTTGAAAATATATACAGGGTGAGTCTTTGACCACTGCATTAATTTTAACCACAGATTCCTCTCATTATTTGAAACACTTTTTTCATATACCATTTTTCCAGATTCGGCTCAGGTAAAAAGTTACAAGCGTTTAAAGATTTCACAATGTGCTAATACACTCCCGCATATAAATTATCTATGACATTGTTGGCGGACGAGAATAAAGCATGGTGACGTGGTTTACAGCTTGATTCGGGATTCCAACGCTCAGGGATGGATCCATAAAAGTAGTGAAATTTCTGGAGTTTTCCATTTTAAAACATTCAATGAAGAATATCTCGAAAACGGTGCGTTTAAGGAGAAATGATGAAGAATAATATAATGTTCTAAAACGATGGAATATTCTTGAAATGACTCAAGTAAAACTTTATATGCTTTCTTTATGCTAATTTCGTTTAGTTTTATGAATACACGAGTCCATAACTAGAAAACCAGTAGAAGTAGAAAATAACTAATATTTGGAAAATATGTATCATAGTTATAGGAAACTTTACGCCAACATTCATTTTATTCGAAAAAAGGATGTCAAAGCTACAAAATAAAAACTGATTTTTTTTCAAAATTTCAACAGCCTGTATCTTTTCACCTGAGCTGAATTTGGAAAAATGTTAAATGAAAAAAGTGAATCATTTGATGAGAGGAATCTTTAGTTAAAATTAATGCAGTGGTCAAAGACTCACCCTGTATATATAAGAAATAGAGATGTGGCAAATTGCAGAAGTCCATTTTTTCTAGAAGCCTAGAAAGCCAATTATTTGAATACCCTGTACACATAATATGAATGTCATATCACTTTTTAAAGTGCATTCAAAAACTCCGAACTCGCAAAAGAGCTTAAGAGCTTATGGGCAGTCCCCTCGGAAGACCTAGGAGTGTCAGTATAATCATATGAATATCAATCAATCACTATAATACTAAAATAAAATATAATAAAATTCTTAAAAAGCAATGACGTGAAGTCAGGAGCTCTTGTGGGCATGATCATTTGTCTATTTCACGCCTCACACACCCTAGCGAAATACTGCAAGAACCTTCAAGGCGTCTTTTTCAACCGGGTACTAGATTTCAATTCGATTGGATCTGTATTTTTCAAAATATTGAAACAATAAAAAATTCGGCTTGAAGGTTAGTAGTAGTACGGAATTTCAGTGGATTCTGACAAATAGATGCTGAAATATATAATTTTCAAAGAAAAATTTTTAAATTCTAGCATAAATATTTCAATTCTTTTTGCGCGTATGTTCTGGGGAACATCGCGTTATAGTTTTGCCCAAATGTCTGTAACTTTCGAATTTTTTGACGAAAATGGTCTCGAACGATTAAGTTCAACTCCCCAATGAAGAATTCGATGTCAAATTTGATTCTGTCCGTCCGGCCGTCCGGCCGTCCGGCCGTTGCCACGATAACTTGAGAACGAAAAGAGCTAGCGACTTGAAATTTTCAGGGTGGGTGGCGCATCCCAATACGACGGACAAGTTCGTTAATGGGCATAATCGGCCCAGTGGTTTCCGAGTAATAATTTTGTTTTCAACCAATATGAATCCGATCGAATTGAAACTTGGTGAGTATTTGTAGAATATGAACCTAAGCACGTTTGTGAAATTTTGTGCGAATCGTATGGCTACAAAATTATTAAAAAATTATTAAAAAATATTTTTGTTGTCACGATAACTTGAGAACTGAGAGAGATAGCGGCCTCAAGTTTTCAGGTTGGGATGTACACCACAACGCGACATTTCAGTTTGATTATGAGCCTAATCGGCCAAATGGTTTCAGAGTTATAGCCATCTGAAATTTAATGAAATTTTGTGGTTTTTGTTCCTCATTTACTCGAAAAATACTAAACCGATTGAATTCAAACATGGTTATTAGTTGTAGAATGCCAATGCGGAAACGTTTGCAAAATTTGGTGAGGATAGCATTTGTAGAAAATTTTAAATAAATCTTTGAAAATAAAAAAAAAAAGTTCTATATATCAGTAACTAATCGTTCGAAATTGCTGAAATTTTGCAAGAACCTTCATAACCTAACTATACTGACAATTTTCAAGTTTTAATACGATCGGTTAAATAATGTTGGAGATTCGAGCATTCTTGTGTGAGTTCAGTAGATGGGTGAACGTTGCCTCGATAACTTTCGAACGAAAGGAGATAGGGACTTGCAATTTTCAGGGAAGGTTGCGTATCCGAAAGGGAGAGTTGAGTTCAATTTTGGGCAAAATCGGTCTAACGGTTTCCGAGTTATACCCATCTGGAATATTGTTTCCTTGATAACTCAAAAAATAAATATTCGATCGAATTGAAGTTTGGTAATTAGTAGTAGAAAATCAACATAAAGACGTGTTTAAAATTTTGTGAGAACCGTACCCCTAGAAAATTTGAAAAAAACGACGAGAAAAAAAATTTTAAGAACCGTACCCCTAGAAAATTTCAAAAAAATCACGAAAAAAAAATTGGTTCAAGCACTGACGTGAAGTCAGAAGCTTTTGCGCGTATGTTCTATTGTCCATTCTTCTGTATTGGACACCCTTAATCGAATTTACCATGGTAAATTCGATTAAGGGTGTCCAATACAGAAGAATGGACAATAGAACATACGCGCAAAAGCTTCTGACTTCACGTCAGTGCTTGAACCAATTTTTTAGTTATACTATGCTCACGAAATTTTGCTAAAATTTGCACGTCGGCATTCTACGTAACTAATTACCAAGTTCCAATTCAATTTGATCTGTATTTTTTGAGTTATTGAGGAAATAAGAAGAATATTTCAGATGGTTAGGTATTACTGCGAAACCATTATACCCATTAACGAACTTAGCAGTCGCATTCGAATGCGCAAGCTATTCTGAAATGTCGCTATCTCTTTTTTTTTTTGATAAATTATTTTTGGCAGAATAATCGAAAATTACAGACATTTGGACAAAATCATAGCACGCTGTTCCCCTGAACATACGCACAAAAAGTTCTAAATTATTGTACAATTGTGAAAGTACCAGTTGATCGATATATCCTTGTCTGATCACAATACTGGTTTTTTTTTCTTAGACTTTTCTAAGCCTATCTGAATCTCTAAACTTCCCGCCCATTTACCCTGTTTCATTGAGTGTAACTTGGGTTGCCTACACAACGTAAGTCAGTAGTCCTACCAATTCACTAGAACTAGACGATCACAACACAGCCAAGTTTAGAAAAATTAGGTCATAGACTTCAATAGTAGAAGTCCATGTAATACTGAACGGTTATTAGAGTAATTAAAAAAAGTGGAATCAGTACAGTAGCTATAAATAATAGTCCCGATCATTAGGAAATATTTGTTGATGGTTAAACTCGAAACTCGACGAATATTTCACCGTGGTCTTATATCTAAAAAGAAAATGTAGAATTCTTCCGTGGGTCTCGTGTGATTTTTTGACAGTTACAACATTGAAGGTTAAAATCACAGAACACTAATAAATTAAAATTGTCTGCATCAAAAAAAGCTTGTAAATTAATAGATTTGTTATTCCTTTGTTGTTTTACTTAGGAGTAAAATGGTGAATGTTGATCTGGGATATTCCGAACCTAGTGAAAGTTGGAGACTGGAAAGCAGATTTTTTCCCAGTAAAATCGGAGGAAAACCCGCATGGCTTAATTTAGAAGGTGCCCCAACTGGAGAAGATCTCATTTGCACCAAATGTGAAGAACCAATGATATTCCTTTGTCAGATATATGCCCCCTACGAAGACGACGATAATAATTTTCATAGAACCCTGTTTATTTTTGTTTGTCGAAAATCTCAGTGTTTTCAAAGAAATAAACCAGAAGGTATAAGAGTATTCAGATCAAGTTTGAGAAGAGAAAATAAATTTTATTCATTTGATCCCCCTATAGAAGAGCCAGACCCACGCTTTCCATTATCAAACTGGATGAATCTTTGTGAAGTTTGTGGATGTGTAGGGGAAAAAAAATGCAGCAAGTGTAATTCAGTTTTCTATTGTAGTCGACAACATCAAATTATTGACTGGAAAGAGAAACACAAACTCATGTGTGGCAATAGTGATAATATTTTAAATGCTGGATCGTCTCAAATTCTCTTTCCTGAGTCCGAAATAATAATAGAACCAGAAGAATTGGATCTAAAGGAAGTAGACGAAGAACAAGAAAAAGAGAAATATTTGGATCTTGTTAAACAGGGAAAATCTGGAACAATGACTGACGAAAATGAGGAAGAACTTGATCAACATTCAGCAAAAGATCCAGACAAAACTTTTACAAGGTTTCGTAAAATAATTGATCAAAATCCAGATCAAATTTTACGTTATGCGAGAAATGGCGATCCTCTTCTCATTTCGAAGGAGGTGATTCCTGATTACATTCCTGATTGTGAATATTGTGGATCAAAAAGGCAGTTTGAATTCCAAATAATGCCTCAAATGCTCTCGTTACTCAAGGAACAGGAGCTAGATTGGGGTATTCTAATGTTTTATACATGTATGAAAAGTTGTCAAAATGGTATGACTTATAAGAAGGAACATGTTTTTAAACAGGACATATCTATGGTTGATTCAAAGTGCTAAAATTTGTTTGACATTTATGTAGTAAATGGATATCTACAAAAAATTGTTTTTTTTTAATTTCTACATACATAGAACACAACTGATTCTCTTAACTCGCTCAGCTCTTATGAGGTTGTGAGGGTTCTCCTTGGGGAAGACCTAGGAGGGTCAGTATAACAATATATATACAGTGGAGACTCGATTATCCGATCCTCGGTTATATGAAGTCACCGTTATTCAGGACTACCAACCTAGCCTGGATCTGTTGGAACTTGCACTAGCTGCCTGTGCCCGGCTGGATCTCTGTCCCACGTCTTTTGGTTATGGTTTTAGTTAGTTACCAATTGAAGAGAAAAGGTGGCTTACGTCAAATGGGAATTACCAAATATTTCAACCAAAATTAAACTGAGTATGTACATACTACACAAATAGGTGCATACGTAGTACATCGAAAATATAGATATCCCTTAATAATTTCTGAATAAAAGTTAATTTTTGTTGATAATGTTAATTTATTTTTGTTTTTTTCAATACACATCTAGCTCTAAGTATTATGCAATAATATGTATAATACCCACATATCTTCATACATTTGCATATCTGGATTTTCGATTCTGAATACCACGAATATTCTGAATAGACGAGTTTCCACTGAAGTAGTAAAAAGGGTGATATTGATCTGGGTTTTTCAGAGATAATTGGAGGCCGGGAAGAAGCACAAAGAAAATCAGAGAAGGAAAACTTGTATGGTTCCATTTTAAAGATGTCCTGGATGGAGAACATCTAAATTGCTCAAAATGTGTAGAGCTAACGATGTTCATGTCCGATATATGCCCCATACTGAGAACATTTCAATAATTTCTATAAAACTATTTTTGATTGTTGGAAACCTATGCTATCAATGAAATGGGGCAGACAGTACATATATCGTCAGAAGTTTCCAGGCGAGAAAAAAACCTCTGTCCGACGTCATACAATACATTATATTAATTTATTGTTCATAGGGTTGTAGAGTAATAGTATTAAGTGCAATAGTGTAGATTGGAGGTATTGTCACATCACCGTCAATATCAATATACAGATTCAATTAATCTGAGTAGCGTAAATATGTTTTTATATTCTTGTGATCCTCCCAGTAGTAGAAAAATAAGTAACAACTCTATTTCAGTTTCTTACTGATTGAAATAATTTCGGTAATAATGACCAACGAGAATGAATGACAAAAAATAAATATCCTAATAAAAATTTCATAAGAAGGTATATTCTTTTCCATATAGAGGTCCCCCAAAATAATTCCTTATTGTTGATCAGAAAGCCAGTTTGAATGGTTGTTGAAGCCATATTCAAAGATACAATCAAATTATGTAAATCATGAAAAAATAAGTGGTGATGTTAAATTTTCCAAACTCATTTATGATTTCAATTAGGATTTGGAAGAAAGTCATAATAGAGCATGATGGATATATAATAAAATGGGTTCAAGCCCTGTGGACAGGAGCTTTCTGGCGCTCTTGTTCAAACAGGCAAATTATATCTCCGAAAGTATTGGTTTTTCAGAGTTGGGAATTATATCAATGTATTCTTATGATAGAACTGCATCATAAAGGAAATTCAATTCAAATAATAGTTTATTTATCAAGATTAAATGAGCAATCTGAGAATGAGAACTGCACCATGGAAGAAATCAAATTAAAATAGCTGAAATGAATTTGACTCTCTCTTATAGAACAGGATGACATGTACGAGTATGAACACAGATCGTATAATAAAGTTTAGATCGAATAATTATAACATTCTGTGAAAACATAGAAGGAAGATTCATTATTGAAATTTCGAAAAATCATATCTCCGAAAGTATTAGCTTGTTGGAGTTGAAAATGATATCAATGGATTTTTATGGTGAAACTGCATCTTAAATACAAATTGAATTTGAAATTTGTTACTTTGTTTTTTTTTCGTTACTCCGAAACCATCTGGCCTATTTTGCCCAATATCGAACTTACCGAGACATTCATATCCCTAACCTACTCTGAAAATTTCAACTGCCTAGCTCATTCCGTTCGAGAGTTATTGTAGAAATTTTTTTTTTTAATTTTGAAAATTTTTTTTTACACTTTGCGGTAACCTGGTTAATACAAAACTTCACATGCGTGTAAAGGTCATGATTCTACAATTTGATGCTAAATTTCAGATAGATCGAGTGATCTGTTTCGGAAATATTCATAAAAAATATTTTTACTAAAATTGGCCATAACTCCGAAACCGCTTTATGGATTTCGCCCATTGACGAACTTGTCTGAGATATTTACGCTCCAAACCCACCTTGCAAATTTCAATCCTCTAACTCCTTTCGTTCGAGAGTTACATCGTGCCTACGGCCGGCCGGACAGATTTGATTTCGACCTCGGATTCTTGATCAGTGAGTCGAACCAAATCGTTCGAGACCATTTTCAGCCAAAAATTCGAAAATTACAGACATTTGGGCAAATTGATAAGCACTCAGTTCCGAGAAACTAGAGCGCCAAAAATTATTGAATTTGGACAATTGACCAAAGACGATATATGATGTTGAGAATTGATATAAGATTGAGTAATAAATGATAAAGATTTAAAAATTTAATCCATATATTTTCTTTATTTGAACATCTATGAAGGAGTATGCAGCTCAAAACTCCAGGGCTTATTCTCTGAACCATACTGAAAATATTTTGAATTTGGTTTAGCTCGCAGCCCGTATCTACGAAGCAAACTTATTCTTCAAAATTCATCAGATTCTCTATAAGAAAGATCCCTGGTATTTACGAAAGATTTCAGCAGTTAATAAAGAGGGTGAATTCTCTTATTGCTTATTTTCAACAGTTCAACTATGAGATATGGATATTTGGCTACCACTAGGAGGCATATCATTATCGATATTGAAATTTTTTTTCTTGTGGTAATATTATGATGTTTAATGTGGTATGTTCTATAAATAATCATAGATATTATAGATGATCAAAGTTACATGGCGCATAAAAAGAACTCATCAATTGAGTTTACTGAATAAAAAAAAATTAATTTTTTTGACTCAACAATTTGCATGTAAAATGAAGTAATTATAATTCATGAGCTGACAAAAATAATTTCTCATTTCACAGAATTGTGCAGAGAATGTTTCATCATAGATGTAAATATAAATATTTCATCATAATCGTGCTCAGCAGGTAGATGTTACATGAGATTTCCCCATATCATCATCTGATAAGTGAAACAATCATTTTTCATCATTTCCTCATATTATGCATTTAATTGATAAGGATATCGGAGATCAGAACATACTTTTCAAACAAAATTACAGTTGTTTTTACCTTATCTGATAACACATCTAATCCAATTCTCGCAGAATAATGATTTATATATCAACAGGATGGAATGAATAAAATTCTCGGTATAGCAAATTATATATTTCTGAAAATATTTTTCTATGTAATGAATATTCACTTCACATAAATGGCAATTTCCAGAGTTTAAAATGAATATTTATAAAATTTCACATGAAAATATCACAAGTGCAAAAATCAAAGGAACATACTTGGCAAGTGGAATGTATGTGCTGTTAATGAATAATACTAATTGCGCTGCACCCATATTGACAATTTAAAAAATAGATGCACTAAAACACTGCAAAATTCAAAATCTGAAAAGAACAGTTCATTAAAAATAAGTGTGAATATAGAGATTTCAAAAATAAAAATATTTTAAAATTAGGCCCAAACTAAATGTGACATTTATATTCTGAAAATTATAATATAATGGTAAGATTAAAATAAAAGCTAAAGCTTCAAATAAATATACATTTTTCATTAATCTTAAATTCCATAAGATAGATATATAATCAGCTGCAAATCAGTTAGTTGGACTTGTGAAAAGTCACATACCAAACTTGGAACTTGATAATTAACTTCCAACTTGGAATTATTTTACATTAAATATTCATAAACTAGACAACTTTCTATCAGTTTCATTATAAATAATTGGCAGGTCTAAATTACAGTCTCAAAATTTAAGGCATATTTTCAATATGTACCATCGGTTTTAATGGGATATAAATGAAGTGAATCATTTAAAATTCCTTGTTTTACGATAAAATTGAACATTTAAATAATTCTTGATTTGTACTACCTAAAACCCCATAAACCAGTGTAAAATTTCTACTATAATTATGTACTAGTAAATAAATAAAATAAGTTATTGGCACAACCCTGACTTAAGTACGGTATTGGCTATATACAAGAGAAAAATTGAAGAAGACTTGACTTATATGCTCAATATTAACACTGAACTTTATAGGAATTACTAAGTCTCCTAAAACTTAATGAGCAGAAAAGCTTAAATTTTTTTCAGATTCTCGAATTGTTTTATAAGATTATAAGTGCCTGGGGCATCTAATTCTTCTTCAGGTGTGTTACACAAATCTGCAAGGGATCTAGCAGATTTCATCTCTGACACTGAAGATGTTGTCGAACTTGAACATGAAAAATCGGGATAACCTTCATCCCTATTTTCATCATCATCTTCTAATTTCAAAAGAGCCATCATTTCTGGTTGAGACTTTCTCCTTTCCTTTCTTAGTTCAATCTCACGTTTTTGAAATTCTTGGACTTCATTCCGCATTTTTACATCAGCAGGTACAAAACCGTTACGGCTCAAGGTACCAGTTTCAGAAGTCACTCTAGGTGGTTGATAGGTAAAGTCATTAACTACACCATTTAGTTGAAAATTACTATTGAGTGATGGGGTGGAAGCAGTTAGTTGGCCTTTCGATTTGAGGAACCTATGCATTACACCTTTGGTTTTCACATTTTGTATAAATTTACTTACAGATTGGGAAGAAAATCTACTTTTATCACTGGTCTCCGAAAGTTGTTTTTTCAACATACCATTCACCCTAGGACCATTGTTGTTTTCATTCTGTGAATTATAGTTTTCCAAATCATTATTTGATACTCGTTCTAAATCACGTTTCCACTCCTCTTCTTTTTCTAAATTCTCCTTAATCTCACGTTGTATCCTTTCTAGAGTTTCATTTCCCGTGGTATTCATTTCATTCAAATTATCACCTGTTGCACATTAACTGTAAAAACTGGTTGGAATTCAACTTTGCACTGTTTCAGTGAAATTGCAAAAGCCTACTAATTCAGAATATGAATAGAACCGTGCATAATCTATAGGTTTACTGGTTTTACCGTTTATTGGCTTTAATACCTTTCCCACTTTTCTATCTGAATCTTATCTAAACCAATTAATACATCAAAAATTTCTAATGAGTACAGTAGGAGTAGATCACGGACAACAATGTTTGACACAAGTCACGGTAAAAAGGATTACGTGAATTTTATATGAACAAAAATATTACACATGAATTACTCTAAAAAAATGCCAAATTTATATTTCCCTGTGACCTCAAAGTGCTTTTCGAAATATTGATCGTGATTTTCGAATAAATTAAACTTTTTAGAACAGATCACGGTATTAAAATCAGACAATCAGTCTACTACATCTGTGGCGGCCACGGAGGACGCAGGTTCGAATCCTACTCAGGGGCGTTTGTTGAGAGGTGTATGGAATGTGGAATTAAAAGAAGAAAACTACATATTTTACCAACCAGTATACTGCAACGTGAAGTCAGGAGCTTTTGCGCATTGTTTATTCACGCATCATACAAAGTCGATAGATCTGAAATTCAGAATTCAGTATTCGATTGTAAAATGTTAGATAGAAGGTGAGGAATTTGAGCAGATTCTGACGGATAATTTCTGAAATATAGAATTTTTGAAGAAAAATAATTTTATTTTTTTTCTAGTTATACACGATAAGCACGAGATTTCGCAAAAATTAGCACGCGTTGGCATTCTACAAGTAATTACCAAGTTTCAGTTGGATCGGTTCTGTATATTTTGAGTTATTGGGGAAATAACAACAACATTTATGATAGGTATAACTCCGAAACCGATTGGCCAATTATGTCCATTATATATATATATATTCTTTTGACTGAGAGCTGTATATGTGTTAGCAGAGGTTGGTGTAACGGGGTACCATACAATTCCATTATAACTGTACCATTTGGAATTCGCAACCTACCCAGAAAATTGCAAGTCGCTATATCTTTCCGTTCGAAAAGTTATCGTGGCAACGGTCACCCGTCCAGCTACTGAACTCACCCAAGGCTGCTCTACTCTCCAGAAATCGTGTTCAAATTTGGAACGTGGTTGTAAAGCTAGGTTTTGAAGGCTCTCGCAAAATTTCAGCGATATTGGGCGAATAGTTTCAGAGATACAGAAAATTATCTAATAATTTTTAAAACATTTTCTAGGGAAACAATCCCCAAGATATTTCGCAAAAATGTGCGCATCGGCATTATACAACTAATTACCATGCTTGAATTGGATGGGATCTGTATTTTTGGCGCTCTAGTTCCTCGGAACTGAGTGCTTATCAATTTGCCCAAATGTCTGTAATTTTCGAATTTTTCGATGAAAATGGTCTTAAACGATTTGGTTCGACTCACTGATCAAGAATCCGTGGTCGAAATTCATTCTGTCCGGCCGGCCGGCCGTAGGCACGATAACTCTCGAACGGAATGAGCTAGACAGTTGAAATTTTCAGAGTAGGTTTCGGAGATAAATATCTCGGCTTTGTTCGTTATTGGGCAAAATCGGACAGATGGTTTCGGAGTAACAAAAAAAAAATTTTTTTTTACAAAACAAATTCCAAATTAAATTTTTTTCAATAAGCAGTTTTATCATAAGAATCCAATGATATCATTTTTAACTCTAACAAGCTAATACTTTCGGAGATATGATTTTTCAAAATTTCAATAAAAAATCGTATTTTTACGTTATCACAGAATTATATAATTATTCTATGTATGAATTGTCATGATGTCAACTTATTTTCCTGAGACATGACATTGTCTAATTCCTTGCTAATAGTTGGTTCGAGAAACGTCAAAATCGACTTAGAGAGACAAGGGTAAAAAACCGTCAATAAACCCCCATGTGGCGATTTTATGTCGAAAAGTGAAAATTAAGAATACATATCCCAGGTAAGTACCGACGTTTTATTCTAATACCGGAGATCGACAAGATCGTACGAGGAGCCCGGTAGCCGGTCGGTCTACGCTTTCGGTTTCGGAGCGAGAGAAGGCGGGCTCAAATCCCGGAAAGGGAATTACACTTTTTGGCGCTCTAATTCCTCGGAACTGAGTGCTTATCAATTTGCCTAAATGTCTGTAATTTTTATTTAAGATGCAGTTTCACCATTAAAATCCGTCGATATCATTTTCAACTCCAACAAGCTAATACTTTCGGAAATATGATTTTTCCAAATTTCAATAATGAATCGTACGTACTTCTATGTTTTCACAGAATGCTATATTTATTCTATCTAAGCTTTATTATATGATCTGTGTTCATACTCGTACATTTCATCCTGTTCTATAAGAGAGAGTCAAATTCATTTCAGCTATTTTAATTTGATTTCTTCCATGGTGCAGTTCTCATTATCAGATTGCTCATTTAATCTTGATAAATAAACTATTATTTGAATTTAATTTCCTTTTATGATGCAGTTCTTTCATAAGAATACTTAATTACCAACTCTGAGAAACCAATACTTTCGGAGATATAATTTGTCTGTTTGAACTAGAGCGCCAGAAAGCTCCTGTGCACAGGGCTTGAACCCATTTTTTATTAACAAAATTTCAGATGGGTATAACCTTAGACTATAGACCTTCTTTAGTCTAAGGGTATAACTCTAAAACCGCCAGAGCGATTATGACTATAAATGAATATCGCATTCGGATGCGTAATCCGCCCTGATAATTGCAAGTCGCTACCTCTTTCCATTCGCAAGTTATCGTTCTACCGGCCACCCATCCAGATACTGAAGTCAACCATAATAACGCAGCTTGGTTTCCAGTATTTCTTCCATAACTTCTAGGATCCGATTAAGGGGTTCAAATTTGGAACTTAAATCAAAATTGAAACTATAGTATTGTTCGAATGTGATCCATAACAGCGACAAGTCTAGTCTCTCTCTGTCCATACGAAATGCATGGGGAATTCACGGAAGAATCGTCATTCAAAATTCCCGCCTAAACTTGTTCAGTGGATTTGTATTGGTATTCTGTGGCGGCAAAAAAGCAAAAATTTGACATTGTATGTCATTGTCATTATTGTCATTGTCAATCAACAATAAACACTTTCTTCCCTGCTGTTGCTTTTGTGCTTTTATCCAGGGATGCCACAGCTACCGAAATATCGGTAGATCTACCGAATTTTGAAACTTTCTACCGATCTACCGATTAAGATTGAATTTCTACCGAATTTTTCTTAAGCCATAAACTACCTCATTTTTTCACTATTAATTGATTTTTATATTTGATTCCTGGGATAATAGCTTAATAATACTTGGATTTCTATTTTTCAAGGTGTCACGGACGAATCTGTGGCTGAGAACGAATAAGCAACGCTGCTATTACTCCCTTCGCGGATAGATGGCACTAGTAGTAAATACTTCATTTTTTCTTCATGCATTGAAATTCCTACTATTATTTATTGTTTTGTGTATAGATATTTACATACATAGCACTTTGTTCTCATAATATTGATATAAAACCGCTCGATTCGGCGCAAACGGACCAAATAAATGACGTTATTTCAAATCTACCGAAATTTTACGGAATCTACCGAAATTATTCGATCCTTCTACCGAAACTTCGCTCAAAGTCTGTGGCATCACTTACTACGTTTACATGCATCCTCTCGAACCGTTTTAAGCCAATGCGTATTCCGTAATGCGCATTGAAAACGCATGTAAACGTTTTTTCAATTCGAATTGACTACTCAAATGCGAATTAGTAAATGCGATTTGAAAAGGTGGATTGAGTTTTCCCAAACCGATTTAATGAGCATGTATACACCAAATACGCATTGAGAGTAGTTTTAAGAGAAACAAATTTCAGAATTACCAACACCAAATTTATTAGTTTGACAAATCTGATAATCTAACGAACCTGCTTTGGGGTTACGTTAATCGTAATTACTAAGCTGGAAGATCGAAATAAATCTCTTGAGATAAAAATGATATAATATATTGTTCGAGGTAACTTTTTCTATTATCTTTAATCATTTTCTGCCAATTTTCTGGATTCATTTTCACGATTTGCTCTTTCAATCACTTGTAACCACCCAGAAAAGGTTAATTCCTTGCGAAATTATGGTGTTCTTCATCATTTTTTAAGATATTTAGAATGATTTTCTTTTCTAAATTTTCATTTTTAATTTTTTTCAATCTTCCCATGTTGGCTACGCGAGCTTAGAATAAAGCCGAATTACAGAAATCTAGTTTCAGATAAGGCATGTAAACTCTCAAACCATATTTCATCTAATTCGCATCAAAACATGCGCATTGGTTCAAAACGGATCGAGAAGGTGCATGTAAACGTAGTAACTGCTTTTATCATATTGCGATTAATTTATTTCATCATGACACTTATTGACCCGGACGAATATAAAAATACAACTGAAGCCGATTCAAATTATGCAACCCTTAAATTGAAGGTTCCTAAACGTGTGTTACACTTCTGTGATGGAGTATTAGAAGAATATAGTGATGATGAGGTTGACAGTGATCCTACTGATACCGTCACCGATGTTAATGTTGTATGTAGTCACTATTATTAAGGAACTTTATTAACATTTAAAGGATGAAATGTTTATTTTTAGAGCTCCCTAACATGGGTACCCTGGACTCGTTACAAAATATGGTCAGCTGGATCTACAACGTTGAGTTACATGGAGACAATGGGTGAATATTTAGCTGCCTTTTTTGGAATTACATCACCTAAGTATTATCATGAATTAGAAGAATACAAGAGAAGACAAAATGAAGAAAAGTCTGCACCACAGGGATGGTCAGAACCAGCTTCTAAAGATATAGAATTCCAGGATATAAGAGTCTCTCAGCCAACATCAGTTTCTATTGTGTAATGCTTTCCCAAAACATTTATATATTTATACAGATTACAGATATAGTAACTATCGAGCCTTAATATAGTTATAATATGATGGTATACTACTGGTTGGATTATATCGTCATTATGATGAACTGTACTAACTTGTTGAAATATTTGTTGTAATTGTATTAATTATCTAATATATTCCAAAGTTGTAATTTTTATGGTTCGAATTCTGTTTTGTAAGTTTTTTTACTATATCATGTATATCAGGCCTTCCCAAACTTATTTTTACTTTTACGCTCTTGACTCGGCCCCCAAAAATATTTACCAATTTTAGTACTAGCCTAGAAATAGGTTATCAGCTTACTCGAATCTGTCACATCAACACACCACACACAATTTGGGAAGCCCTGATATATACAGGGTGAGTCCTAAAGTTGTACATTAATTTTAACCTTGGATTCCTCTCTTCAAATAAAACAAATTTTAATTTACCATTTTTCCAGATTTGGCTCAGGTAAGAAGTTACAAGCATTTAAAGATTTCACAATGTGCTAATACACCCCTGCATATAAATTACCTATGACATTATTGGTGGACCAGAAAAAGGAATGGTAATGTGGTTTACAGCTTGATTAGGGACTCCAGCGCTCAGGGGCAGATCTATAAAAATAGTGAAGCTTCCCATTTGAAAACATTCAATGAAGAATATCTCAAAAACGGTGCGTTTAAGGAGAAATGAAGAATAATTTAATGTTCTAAAATAAAATGATTGAATATTCTTGAAATGACTCAAGACAAGCTTATTCAGCTTTCTTTATGCTAATTTAGCTTGGTTTTATAAATCCACTAGTCTATAACTAGAAAACCAGGAGAAGTAGGAAAAAACTAATATTTTGAAAATATGTATCATCATACGTATAGGAAACATCACACCAACATTCATTTTATTCGAAAAAAGGATGTCAAAGCTATAAAATAAAAAAAAACAATTTTTTTTTCGAAATTTCAACAGCCTGTATCTTTTTACGTAAGTCGAATTTGGAAAAATGGTAAATGAAAAAAGTGTTTCATTTGACGACAAGAATCTATGGTTAAAATTAATGTTCAACTTAAAGACTCGCCCTGTATATTCTTATTTTTAATTGGAAAATATTTTTGATGTGCTAACACTGCTACAATAGTTGAAATTATATTTCAACATAATTAATAAGGTAATGATTATTCTTAATTTCCTACGTCTTCTGGGAAGACCTCTCAAACGCTCTTCAAGACCTTGTCAAGTTAGTAGAATCAGTTATGTCCTGATTTAGTTGTTGTGTCCTTGGATTCCTTATGCCACCCTAAGCATAGCACTTTTAATTGCAGATCACATAAATCTATGTTTTAAGTTAATAACTATGTTGAATACTGCAGCTAACGAATCCCACAAAGTATAATTTTCAATTACATTTCAAAAACCTTCACACATTAATTACACTTCAATATAATGTCTTACACTATATTTACTAGCGTAATACTGACTGAACCTAAAATTAATAACGTGACATCTCCAGGTCTCTTAGATGAGTCGGCACATCCACCATTTTGTACTAAAAAACAAAACAAATATTCCACAACTTGATTGCGGCGCATCCTGCTGGGTCCAATTGTGACTCTAAACCACGGTCCACAGTAACGTTATTTAGGAGGAGTTTAAAGATGCACACACACACACTTACAGTAGAATTTGATGTATTATGATAGGAAATGGACATATTTGTTTGTATAATGAGGGAAAGGATTACTGACAAAAATGCCGCATATTCATTATTAAATGGTCATTTAATTTTAATCATTCAGAACAATTACTGACAATTTGGTCTTTCAACGCCTTTTCAGGAGTCGAAAATCATTCAATGAAAGGGAATGTCATCAATGAAATGCAAATAATATTATCAACAGTAATAATTTTCAATGGAACCCTGCATAACACAAAAATTATAATAATAAATTAGTAAAATTCATCACGTCATAAATATAAAACTTTGGCTATAAAATACAAATATGTATTTATTTGTATCAGTAGTGGTGCACTGTATAAATATGTATATACAGGATATTTTCAAAGGTGAGTCATAGTTTAACAGGAAGTACCAAGAACTCGCCAAATAAACCATTTCTGAAGGAATTGTTTGTACAAAAGATGCACATCAATAACAGAAAATTATTAGTTCAATTAACTAAATAATAAAATAAGAAGGGACCTGCACTCAATTGGTGGCTGAACTTATTACATTTCCAAATTAATATATTGTAATTATCCAAATTTTCTTTACTTCTTTCCGAAAGTATCCAAAAGTTTGGAATAGTGGCAATAATATGCACACTAAAATAGCAAAAATTGGGGATGAAGTTTGGTTTACAAAACTTATTTCAGACCAAAGAACATGTACAACTCGTTGGAAAGTTTATATAACGTCCATGTTTAACGAATATAATATGCACACTATACAATTTTACAAAATTTTTCTTAAATACTTTGGTTACCCTTTGGTTATTCTTTCTTGAAGCTCAATATTTTTTTCAGAACCATTTGTCTGAATTCCCGATTCTCACCTTATAGTAATAGGACAAAATAAGATTGATTTTAAATGTAAGTTTTTGAACTTGGGTATTTTGCATTTGGTGAAATGGTTTATTATCAGAAGTTCTCTGGTGAAGAAATGATCTTCAAGCGCACTCTGCCTATTTATATATATTAGTGATATCTAATGAAAAATTAAGAAACTAGTTAATCATGACTAGTAATGAATGTGTTAAGGAATATTAATTTTCGCAGAACATGCTGTTCATTAATTTGTCAGTTTTCACAAAATTGCCCCCAAAGTACAGTAATGAAAGGTCAAGTATGTAGTATTGAGTAGGTTGTTGAACAGACTTCAAAATCAGGTGTCACTACTTTTCTATTCGAGATTTTAGAGTTTACTTTTGTACGTGCTTCTAAATGTGTCTTTATAAAATCAAGCTGACATGTTCTTGCCTACTTACAGATTTTCTATTCGAGTCCAGATAGTCAGGGTTGTACATCCTCGAATTTACACAAAATAGGTTTGTTTTAGGATGAGTTGCATCATCTCCTTCTGGAACGTACGGAACTGGTATTCATGCCATGCAAACAGAAACCTATTATATGTACATGCAAGTCAAATAATCTTGAAACAACGACTAATAACTTTTCAATTCATATCTATTTGATAAAAATATCAGATCGATAACAATTGAAAAAGATCAGTGCAATGTGATGCTCACAGCAGCTAAAGATTCTCTGATCCATTTGGGATAATCTTTATCTGGATAATTTTTCAACATAAAATCTGCAGCAAACTCAGCAAAAGTCCCATTACTTATGCTATCTCTTATACCTTTCATTAACTTCAATTGGAAGGAAACATTATGAATAGTAATTAAATGACAAGCAACAGGTAGGTGCGTGACAATACAATGCAAATAAGCCCTTGTATACCTTTTACAAGTATCACACTCACATTCTGGGTCAATGGGACTGAAATCTTTCTTATATTTGCTTGTGCGTAAATTTATTTGACCATTCATTACTAAAGCACATCCGAATCTGGCAGTTCTTGTTGGAAAAACACAATCAAACATATCTACACCAAGAGCACAGCAAACAACTAAATCCGTAGCAAATCCAACACCCATTAAATACCTTGGCTTATTTTTTGGTAACAAGCCTGTAGATAAATGAACCATTCTCCAGAAGTCATCCTTACTTTCACCACCACTTAGACCTCCAATAGCATATCCATTTACATCTCTTTCAATCAAATCCTTCGCACTTTCCTCACGCAAATCTTCATACAAGGTACCTTGAACTATCGGGAATAAGCTTTGGTCATGCTCCCTCTTATGAACTTTCAAACAGCGATCTAACCATCTTGTTGTTCTCTTCACAGAAACTTGAATTCTTTCTTTATCGGGAATTGTAGTTTTAACCACATCATCCAGTTGCATTATTATATCAGCACCAATTGTATTTTGAATTTCAATCGAATGTTCAGGCGTTAACATAACTTCAGCTTTCTGTTCATTCAAGGATTGAAATTTAACTCCTTCCTCTGTAATTTCTGCCAGTTTCAAAAGGGATACCATCTGGAACCCACCTGAATCTGTTAGCAAATTTTTATTCCAGTTCATGAATTTATGTAAGCCACCTGCTTTTTTGAGAATGTCTACACCTGGCTTGGTTCCTAAATGGTAAGTGTTTGCTAGCATTATTTGTAAATTCAATTTTTCTAGTTGCTCTGGTAGAATTCCTTTGAGTGTACCTTGAGTGCCAACAGGCATGAAAACTGGTGTATCGACTGGACCATGAGGTAGTTCCATTCTCGAAACTCTTGCTTTCGAAGTTTTACATTCTGACAAGACTGTGAAAAGTAGAGGCTTAGATCTATTAACACTCATTCTGCTTTATCTACAGTGATGTTAACTTGCATTTAACTTGTTTT
The DNA here is from genome assembly GCA_937662695.2 of Halyzia sedecimguttata. Lineage (NCBI taxonomy): Eukaryota > Metazoa > Arthropoda > Insecta > Coleoptera > Coccinellidae > Halyzia > Halyzia sedecimguttata. Next base: position 62,573,457 of record OW569415.2, on the reverse strand, counting down.
CTTGTTTAACAGCAGTCAGTAACCGGCAAAATATTTCATTATTAGGTTATGTTATATCATCACATTCACGACCATAGAACACTAAATAGAAAACTTCATCATGACTACCAACATTAGAATTGTCGAAATATAACAGAAATTATACAGAAAGACGGCAGAAAATAATTAGTATGATATTATCTGTGATATTATTTTTTGAAAAACTTTTAAATAATGAAAACACAACTTGAGATTTCTGCGGGCGTTGAATAACAATTCATATATCATATCATCATATATCAATATATTTGAAAATAATAAGATGAAATTCATGGAATTTTAGTTTCACAAAAACGCTCCGTAACTTAATAGTTATGCAACACATGATACAAGGAAATGTATTGTTGGAAATCATCTCGTGAAGAGAATAATGTGGATACTTCCTGCAAATAATCATGAAATTTAACAAGAATGATTTTATGCCCGAATTATGAGTAGAAAATTGGGAAAACGGAATATTTTTTTAAGGTGAATTAATATCTAGGGGCAAGTTTTATGGAAAGAAAGGTAGCCTGGGAATTTTCTGACCATTCAGCACCATCCTTTCAATTGCGGGATATGACATATTTAATATTCCGGAGTGTCCATTTCAAATAAATAGTGAGTTTTCATGTATTTCCCCATTAGTTTGAAGTATATGCCTTTTCTGGTCTTTCTTGAATTATCTTCGATATTTTCACTGGGGAAATATACCTATATATCAAATTTGTGTAAATATTAATAAACATTGTTTTATTTAAATTTAAAATATGAAATGTTCATTAAGCACCCATATATCAGGAGGTTAAAAACTTTGTAAAAATTGTTATGGCAGTTCGTTTCCGAAAAAATATCAATTGGAAATACAAAACCTCAAACCTTATTCAATATCATGAATCAAATGAACCTCATTATTATACTGGAATGCATCCTATAAACGATCGGCAACACACTAAATCTCGACTATAGTTTCCAATAGCTCTACAGATGGAGACTTTTAAATGGTATAGCTTATAATATACTTTACTATATTCGGAAGTAATTTATCACAGAAATATTTCCATAGATGGCACGGGCGAGTTGAACTGAATTCGTGCTGTAATCTGGCGCACCCGCCAAATTGTTCTTAAGAAATACTGATCTCAAATTTTATAATTCTAATATTTCTGAAATTAAAAATCCGAACGAATGTCAATTGGGTATTGAGTTGTAGAATAACGACTGTAATGCAGCCATACACGCTCAATATTATTGTACAATATTTTATATTTGTGCAATATAATTGATCATGTGTGGGCGATATTGAAAGATTGCGCAATAGCGCAATATACAGGGTGTTCCTAAAAAAGTGTATCAACGCAAAAATATAGATTTCTCATGAAAAAATAACATTTTTTCTCTCTTCCATTTTTTCCTCCGACTCTTCGTTTCAGAGATACCGGGTGTCAAAAATTCATTTTTTTCAGTTTTTTTCTAATATCGCAGGAACCCTTTGAATTACAGAATTGAGTTTTCGTACACATATTGTCACTAATAATAGCTACTTTCTTGCACTTTAATTGGATTTATTAGACGTGCCAGTGGCGGAGATATCGAATTTGCACAAAGGTTTTAACCCCAACTTTTACACCACTGGACAAATTTGCATTTGAACAGCAAATTCTGATGCGCCAATGTGTTTTACATAAAAAAGGTACTCATTCATTGCTCTGACGTGAACCGTTTTCGAGAAAACTGGCATTTTATGATCAAAAACGATTTGCTAACGCATTGTAAATTCCTTGTAATTGAAAAAATGAGTAGTGATAATACAAATTTATTAATTTCAACAAAATTTGACAACTAGGTTTTTAAGTTTAAATTGCAAAGTTATTTTCCATTATTCTTAGCGAGCATAATTAATTATCACTACTCATTTTTCCAATTACAAGAAATTTACAATGCGTTAGCAAATTGTTTTTGATCATAAAATGCCAGTTTTCTCGAAAACGGTTCACTTTAGAGCAATGAACTGATAGTACCTTCTTTTTATGGAAAACACATTGGCGCATTAGAATTTGCTATGCAAATGCAAATTTGTACATTGGTGAAAAGTTGGGGGGTAAAACCTTTGTGCAAATTCGATATCTCCGCCACTGGCACGTCTAATAAAACCGAGGAAAGTGCACGAAAATAGCTATTATTAGTGGAAATGTGTGTACAAAAACTCAATTCTGTAATTCAAACGGTTCCTGAGATATTAGCAGAAAACTGAAAAAAATATAAATTTTTGAAACCCTGTATCTCTGAAACGAAGAGTCTGAGGAAAAAATGGAAGAGAAAAAACAAATTTATTTTTTCATGAGAAATCTACTGTTGACCGTTGATACACTTATTTAGGAGCATCCTGTATTGCACAAGCATCAATATCGCCTCCATACGATAGAAATGTTTGATCAACCAACATATTTTACAATAATATTGACCATCTAGGGGCCACCGTCAATATATTGTGCAACCCACATTGCACAATAATATTGAGCGTGTATGAACCGATGAAGGTTCAGCCAAACTTTCGTGAGGCATAGTGTCTACTCTGATATATATTATAACTTAAAAATTATGTAACGAAAATATAATAAATCATGCATTTAATGCATAAAAACATATGCCAGTCCAAGCCACTACGAGTATGTCTCTATAGAAGTCATATCCTCCAAACAATGGAGTAGGGGGACCTACAAAGTAGTACACACACTTTGGTATCCTTACATCATGTCAGATGTCACATTTCAGTTTTTTTCTTCGATCGTGGGAAAAGTGACACTATTTTGACCTGCTTTCTAGCGCAAAGCTCAACATTCCAGAATAGTGGGCAGTTGCTAAGCAATTAGAAAATAACAGTGCGGTAATATTCTTACCGCACTGCTGTAGCGTGCGGTAATGTTTCAAATGGATTATTACAATAAAATGAAACAAAGTATGGTTTTTATTTTTATATTATTTTAATCAAAAATTGTATATTTCATATTTTGTGCATTTTAAGTAATACTATTTTATCTATATCCACTTACTTTCGTCGATAAAAAGATGTCATCTGGGGCCTCTAAAATGAATTTCTGAACTTGTTCCTGGGTTAAAATTTTGAATTTTTTCGGTTTGCATCCTATAGCTTGACGTTTTAAAAATGCTCTCAGTTTTAAATACTGGGCAATATTAATATTATTTTTAACAGACTAAGTTTATCGAAGCATGGAATAGTGTGCCCACAACGTCGAAGATTTCATTGTTTTAGCCAATTCAGCAATTCAGCTATCAGTACATTCTCAGGAAAGGAAACACTGTTGTTTTTTCTGCAAAAATCCATGAAGCGTTGATACGCAAGTTCATACTTCTCTCTGGATTTCGCCGGAAGTAAATTGAGTGGAGCCGCGTTCGCGGCTTCTACTAGTTCAGGAGGCATGCAACAATTAATCACTATAAGTGTTCATATTTATTAATTCTTTTTTAATTCCTTATAAAATATAACGTATCAAACAAATGCAGCTTGAAAATTATTTACTCTTGTCATAACAAAGTTATTTCCATGGTTACCACTTCTATATTTCAATATGAACATAGAGAAACCTATTCAAACTTACTTGATTACATCTTGAATGAAATATTTTTTAATTAATTTCTTAAATGTAAATCAACGATCGAAGAAAAAATAGTATGTATAATTCGTGGGAAAAGCATATTCCAAAACTCCTGTGTTACCAGACTCGTCGCTACGCTCCTCCGTCTGGTAATTATCACAGTCGTTTGGGAATATTATGCCTTTCCCACTAATTATACAATATACTATTTTGTGATATAATATAGTTACATGATTGGTAATACGAAAATGTGGGAAACCCCTGTGGACAGGCGCTTTGGAGTTCTGGTCAAACTACAATGATACTTATGATAGAACCGCATCATAAACTAGCGAGTAATTATTCAAACTTTGACTAATCATATCTCTGAAAGTATTGGTTTCTCAGAATTGGGAATGATATCAATGGATTCTAATGATAGAACTGCATCATAAAAATTCAAATCGTAGGTCTATGATTCACCTCACATGTTGGATTTACATTCATCAGCAAATTATAATTAGAGCATTCTATGAAATAATAAAATTACGATTAATTATTAAAATTTTGAAAAATAATATCTCCGAAAGTATTAGTTTATCAGAATTGAGAATGATATCAATGGATGGAATTTGAAATTTGTAATATAAAAAAAATCGTTACTCGCCCGATAACGAACTTAACCGAGATATTTATCTCCCAAAACCTACTCTGAAAACTCGAGAGCTATCGTGTTAATGGCCGGACGGCTGGACGGCCGGATTCTTTATCAGTGAATCGTGCCAAAACGTTTGAGACCATTTTCAGCCAAAAATTCGAAAATTGCAGACATTTTGGGCTAATTGATAAGCAAAAAATGCCAAAAATGTTTAATTCGTTAATTTTACTAACGTGAAATTCGTATCCCATTAACGGCGTCTTCATGTCGCAATGGGGTCATATCGGTAGTCTTGCCTTGCAGTCCATGACTCCCTCTTGCGGTGAAAAGAATGAACGTCACTGATACTCAAGGTTTCCGCATCGCAGGTGGTCGGAGTTCGTGAGGATTTCCCTAGCTGGCGCTGGTGAGATTTTTCTGCCTGGCATTTCACAGCTCCTTCGTGTGCTGAGTTGAATACCTATTTCTCTTTTTTCAGATTTGGTGTGGCGAATTGTATAGTTTTTCACATATTTTTAGGTAGCTAATATATTCTTCTTTTCAAAGAAACACCACAAGTATATTGCTAATAATTCCATTTTCAGGTGTAGTTTTGAAGAAGAATTTTAGGTATATTTTGGTCTAGAGGTAGTGCAAGGTTCATCATATTTTTTATTTGGAAGTGAAATGCTGAATGAAAATATTACCATTTGAGCGTTTCAACGCAAGTCGAGCCTGAATTATTCTATGCTAAACAAATAAATGTTTCAGGCAGGTACCTACCGATTATACAGGGTGTATCTGAACGACAGCGAAAAACTGTAAGGGGTGATTATAAAATGAAAATGAAGGTGGGTATTTGGTATAAAATTCTTTGAAAAACTTCTCTCCTGAAAATATATACCACTCCGAATAAAAACAAAAAAAAATGATTCTCTTTTTTATTTTCCCTGTATAATAAGCTAAAGATACGAAACTTGGTAAATATTATTTGTCAATATTTTTATATACATGTATATAAAATAGCATGGATTATTATCATAAATATAATGTGAAAACATCAGATAGCTTTATCATATATGACACAATATGAATGATAGAAACAGATCTAATCATTGGATATCTGGGAGTCCCCGATTAAATTCCATAGATCCTATTCTCAGCGTTTCAGATCCAAGCCAGTTTGTAAGGATCCTGATATGGCTGAACCATTTTTGCAAACTCCTTGTGACTATTTTCTCTATCGGCATTACTGGAAGGAAATCAAAATTTAATCTCTATTTGACCTATGTCCATATCAAACAACTACATAATTATTAACCATATTGGCTGAATTTTATCTGAAAAAATTGACATTCAATCGCACTGATTTGGTATTTAAGAGCTATCAAAGCTTTGTGAAACACACCGTAAGAGTTGGGAATTATATAAATGGATACTTATGATAGAACTGCAGCATAAACTAGCGAGTAATTAATCAAACTTTGACAAATCATATCTCCGAAAGTATTGGATTCTCAGAGTTGGAAATTATATCAATGGATTCTTATGATAGAACTGCATCATAAGAAATACGGAATATAGGTGTATGACTCACCTCATATGTTGGATTTACATACATCAGCAAATTATAATTAGAGCGTTTTATGAAATCATGAAATTACGATTAATTATTGCAATTTTGAAAAATCATATCTCCGAAAGTATCAGTTTGTTAGAGTTGAGAATGATATCAATGGATTCTTATGATGAAACTGCATCTTTCTTTTTTGTTACTCTGAAACCACCAGGTCGATTTTGCCCAATGTCGAACTTAACCGAGATATTTATCTCCCAAATCTATTCTAAAAATTTCAACTGTCTAGCTCATTCTGTTCGACAGTTATCGTGTTAACGGACGGTCGGACAGAATCGATTTTGACCATGGATTCTTGATCAGTGAGTCGAAACAAAACGTTTAAGACCATTCTCTGCCAAAAATTCGAAAATTACAGATATTTGGGCAAGTTGATAAGCACTCTTTTCCGAGGAACAATAGCGCCAAAAACACATCCTTCGGGTGTCTTATGTTTCCAGTTAAAGAATTGCGTGATTTTTAATGGCAATAAAGACAATTATTATTATAACCATTAAATGATCACTAGAAAATGTTTTAAAAATTATTAAAATATATTTTGTATTTCAGAAACTATCCGTCCGATATTGCTGAAATTTTGCGAGCGTATTCAAAACCTGATTCTAAAGCCAATTTAGCCAATTACAAATTTGAACACGATCAGATTTATATTGTAGGACTTATTGAAAAAACATATGGCTGGGTGACCATTACCACAATAACCTGCGAACGGAAAGATATAGCGACAAGCGATTTTCAGGGTAGGTTGCGCATCCGAAAGCGGCATGTTGGTTCATTTTAAATTTTGTTGTTATTTATTAGATGGATGGGTGACCGTTGTCACGATAACTTTCGAACGGAAATAGATAGCGGCCAAACGGTCACTAAAAAAAATAAATAATATTTTCTTCAAAAACTTCAATATTTCAGAAACCAGCTGTGTCAGAATCCGCTGAAATTCTGTTGTGAGGAAAATGAATCTAATCAAGTAATGTACGAGGAGTGTAGGACAGTATATTTAAACTAGAAATCTTCTACAGCTCTGCAGATTATTCAGCTACTTCACAGTCTTCACAATAGACCAATACTCTCAATTGTTCCAGGCAACGAGTCTTAAAACACTAATTGGCGCTCTATTAGTTCCTCGGAACTGAGTGCTTGTCAATTTGCCCAAATGTCTGTAATTTTCGAATTTTTGGCTGAAAATGGTCTCAAACTATTTGGTTCGACTCACTGATCAAGAATCCGAGGTCGAAATCGATTCTGTCCGGCCGGCCGTAGACACGATAGCTCTCGAACGAAAGGAGTTAGAGGATTAAAATTTGCAAGGTGGGTTTGGAGCGTAAATATCTCGGACGAGTTCGTTAATGGGCGAAATCCATCAAGCGTCTTCGGAGTTATGGCTGATTTTAGTAAAAACATTTTTTATGAATATTTCCGAAACCGATCACTCGATCTATCTGAAGTTTAGCATCAAATCGTAGAATCATGACCTTTATACGCATGTGAAGTTTTGTATTGACCAGGTTACCGCAAAGTGTCAAAAAAAAATAAAAAAAAAAAATTTTCTACAACAACTCTTGAACGGAATGAGCTAGGCAGTTGAAATTTTCAGAGTAGGTTAGGGCGATGAATATCTCGGTTAAGTTCGTTATTGAGCAAAAAAGCCAGATGATGTCGGAGTAACGAAAAAAAATTTTTTTTTAAGTAACAAATTTCAAATTCAATTTTATTTAAGATGCAGTTCCATCATAAAAATCCATCGATATCATTTTCAACTCCAACAAGCTAATACTTCCGGAGATATGATTTTTCTAAATTTCAATAAAGAATCGTACTTCTATGTTTTCACAGAATGCTATAATTACTCTATCTAAGCTTTATTATATGATCTGTTTTCATACTCGTACATGTCATCCTGGTCTATAAGAGAGAGTCAAATTAATTTCAGCTATTTTAATTCGAGTTCTTCCATGGAGCAGTTCTCATTCTCAGATTGCTCATTTAATCTTGATAAATAAACTATTATTTGACTTGAATTTCCTTTATGATGCAGCTCTATCATATGAATACATTGATATAATTCCCAACTCTGAGAAACCAATACTTTCGGAGATATAATTTGTCTGTTTGAACAAGAGCGCCAGAAAGCTCCTGTCCACAGGGCTTGAACCCATTTTTTTTAGTTAGAAATCGATCTCAAAGATACACCATAATACACGTAACTCCTATAAAATTGTTTACTTACCCCCCCACCAGCTGACAGTGCTCTATTAAGGGGTTAGGTGTAGTCAGCTTTTTCAAAAAATCTTTTTTTGTTTTTTGATGTTTTCTTAAAGCATAATATCTCAGAAATATTGTGCGAAAATTTGAAGTAAATCCGACTAACACTTTTCGAGTTATTCGATAATTAGCGGAGGGCTCTCGGGCGCTCTGGGCGAGAGCAGGTAGCTAAGAGCAGGTAGCTAGCAGCTAGGGTGCTAACGACAACACTCCAGAAGGTAGAATGCTACGTAGACAACATCAGAAAGATATTTTGGAAGCTGCACAACGGCTAAAGAACTATTATATGGCCCAGGAATAGTTGACTCCGTAAGTAATTAAATAATACGTAAATTGAGTGTTAAACTTCAAATGCGTCTTTCTCACAACTATGTTCTCTGGTGACCACTGTAGCTCGAAAACCTCTCGGTAGATTTTAATGAAATTTATAAAGCTTTTCGAAGACATGAAAAACTAGTGCCTGATCGAAGGATTTTCTTTTTTTTTATTTCGATTTTTTATAAGCAATTAACTGTTTTTTCCCGAAAATACGGGAAAAATTTTCCTGAGGCTGCCATTTTGTTAATTTAAAAGAAAAGAAAAGCTTCGATCAGGCACTAGATTATCTATTAATACAACAATTTTTTTCGTCCGATTGATTTTTGATGAATCCCCAAGGATAAGTGATGGTCATCGCAATGAGCTTCGGTTGGAACTGGATCAACACAAACAGCCATTACTTTCGAAAAAATTAATTTTTTTCTCTGAAATTTCTGTCAAATCAAGTCGAAACCTTATTTAATGATGCTATATTTTTACTTTTATTAAATAAAGTAATTTACTGACAAAAAAATTGTTTAAATTTGTCATATTTTGTGTCTCTGACTACACTTAACCCCTTAATCAGTCATGATGGCAGTAAGCTATCCTACACCTATATCAATGTGTAGCTAAATCGTCGAGGAGCCATTATTTGTGTCAATATTCGAGTATTTGAGAGCACTCGCCTTCGATTACCAAACCGAGAGTGAAAGTGAAAAGCCATAGTTGCAAGAATGCGGCCGCGAAATCTTAGTCAGCATAGCGTTAAGTGGGTGTATTTCGAGAAGAGAATCCGCCAACCAGCCCGAGAAGCACTAAAACAAAGTTGGAATTTTAAACAGCAATTTAAAAGCTGTCCCGCGCTTGCCAACTTTTTTCAAAAAGGAGGAAAAGAACAAGAAAACGGCGAGGAACCCTGACCTAGCCCTACTCTCTTCCAAGTTTTACTCTACGCAAGCCTTCGTTTCGTCTTTCGCGATTCATTCATAATTAGCGGCAGTTTTTAAACGCGCTGGGTCGATGGATCGACTGACGACGTGACGTCATCAACCGAGATGATGTCGATTTCTTTAGGTCCCAGATCTCAGACGTTGAATTATTATATCTCGCGGATTGTCTGAATGGAAGTCTTTCTTTGTTCCTTGATTGGATTTTTCTCATTCTGTTCCATATTTCTCGATCTGGTGACCTTCATTTTATTGAGGTAGGTTCGGATTTTGTCTTATTTCTTCTTCTTCATATTGGGGTTTTGGAATATTTAACGTCTTTGTCGTATACTGATTGTTTTACAAGGATGTTATGGTTCGAATGATCAAATGTTGAGTCCTGATTCTTTTATCAGGATATAATGTTATTTCGAAGGACCATAGAATTGTACACCCTGATTGTTTTATCAGGGGGATGAGTAAAGGGGTATACTTAACTTTAAGCTCCCTGCAATAATCTCGGTGATTACGGCGTAAGTTGTTACTTGCAATAAGATAACAATTACGAGGATAGGAAGTGGTGAAATATTCGAACGCACTTTTAACAAACAACAAAATGTATTTTCTTGTTACCGATACTTTGGTAACAAGCACTAAGAAATTGTAAAATGCAATATTAATACAATTTGAAATCTTCCTTCTATATGAAAATATATAGCAAGCTAGAAGTGACTACATATTTGGAAGGAGAACTGAAGAGGTATTAGTTTCGCGATCGATCAAAATAGAAGTGAAGTCTCTTGCACTAAGAGAAGTAGTATTTGTAGTGGTGAATTATTTCAGTGTAAAATGTATATAAAAGACCAGATAGAAGAAAAATAGGAGGTTCCTTCATCTGGGAAATTCGGGGAAAATATGAACAATGATTGGGGTTTCGATCTTAAACCTGATATGTTTCAACAATACTCTCATTTGTTGTTTACGAAAAAGAGTCGGAATACATACTATATTTCCGATGCCAGCAACAATGAGTGAACTTCTAAGGTGTTTAATCTTAGGGATTCGAATTCCCGAATTTCTCCCCCTATCTGGACTAACTTTACTTGTTTTCTGCATACAATCTATCAGTAAAAGCTGATAAATAACTTTCACAGATTAGGGGTTTCCATAGCGTCTAGACAAAAAGAATACCATCACTGTGTAATGTGTTAGAAACCTGTTAAGTTTCTTACCACTTTTACAGAAAATAGGCAATAAATCGCTTTACAAAGGCCGAAGCTTAACAAGAAATTCTACTCGCAGTTATCTTTTCGTAGAAGTATATTTCAAGGGTGAGACCACACATGGTAAACTAAAACCAAGTTAACTGAATAGACAAATATTCGCATTTTACATGCGTTAATAATCAACCGCTTTTTATATGCAACAATTATTTTTTTGTTGACAGTTATTCTGAAATTCGAAATTTCCAGTGACAGTCATTGAAAAAAACATAGCAACAGGGTTTCACGTTACATAGAAGTTTCTAAGACGGAAGTTACACGATCAGTCCGGTATCAGTCTCGCATCACATCAATCATGGATTGATGATGGGAGATTGACGGAAATTTGTTCTATATTCGTTGATTGATGGACTGAAGATCCGGATTGATGGGAATACTGATGCGAGACTGATACCAGACTAATACCAGACTGACCGTGTAATCTCCGACTAAGTTCCAACTCCTTCAATAAATTCAACCAAATATGGTCAATTCCAATTGAGCAATTTGCAAAATTGCATTCTGTGTTCAACAAAATACAAGTCGACTTTTTATGTCACCAGAGTCTTTGTTTTACTTCAATCCATCATTGATTGTACCTACATACATGTTCTTTTATTTTTGATATTTTTATTAATCTATTTCTCAAGTTGTTCCTATGTTCAGGCTTTCTTAGCTCTAATGGTCTCGATGATTCTCCTCTATACGATTTACGACATCGAGACCAATAATAGAGGTAAGAAAGTCGGAACATAAGAACATAAGAAATAGAGACATACATACATCAAAAATGTAAGAACATGCATGTACAATCCATGTAGATTACATGATGGATTGGAGTGAAACAAAGATTATGATGACAGAGTCTCAAGGCATAAAAAGGAAACTTGAAAAGTCGATTTGTATTTTGTTGAACATGGAATGCAATTCAGCAAATTGCTCAATTGGAATTGGCCATATTTGGTTGAATTTGGTGAAGAAGGAGTTGGAACTTGGAAACTTCTATGTTTAACCCAGTTGCTATGTTTTTTTCAAAGATCACTATCACTGTGACAAATTTCGAATTTCAGAGTAGCTAAGTAATCATTAAAGGATACTGTGGGAGGTATACTCATTATTGAAAGGTTTTTTTTTCTGGGTTTGCTCTGAAAAATATTTATAAAATAAAAATTAATTATTTTGTGATTTGCTTCTGCGTAAGAAACACAAGATATTTGTCAGAAGCAATCAATAGAACAATGTTGCCTAACAAACAACAACGAAACAACATCAACGAAGAAACAACTATATCGTAACGTTTCGGAGTCTATATCAGACTCCTTCGTCAGACGCTTAATGAAAATCTTTAGAATTATTTTGTTGATAGTTATTGTACAATTCTTGAATTCTAAAGATTTTCATTAAGCATATGACGAAGGAGTCTGATATAGACTCCGAAATGTTACGATATAGTTGTTTCTTCGTTGATGTTGTTTCGTTGTTGTTTGTTAGGCAACATTGTTCAATTGATTGCTTCTGACAAATATCTTGTGATTCTTACGCAGAAGCAAATCACAAAATAATTAATTTTTATTTTATAGATATTTTTCAGAGTTTGATAGAGAAAACCCAGAAAAAAACCTTTCAATTCAGAGTAACTGCCAACAAAAAAAATAATTCTGAAGATTTTCGGTTGGTGTCTGGAAAAGGAGACTGATTTAGTCTCCAAAACGTTACAAAATAGTTGTTTCATTGTGTTGATGTTGTTTGGTTACTGTTTGTTAGGAAACATCTTCTGTTTCTAACGAGTATCTTGTGATTCTAACGCCAAGCAAATTAAATAAAATATATATATAATATATTCTATAGATATTTTTCGGAGTTTGGAAGAGAAAACCCTGAAAGGAACTATCCAGTTTATATTATTTAAAAAAATTCTGCATCTTAGAAACTATTCGTCAGATATCGCTGAAATTTTGCAAGAGCCTTCAAAGCCTAATTTTACAGCAAAGTTCTAGATTTAAACTCGAACGGATCTATATTGTTGGAGATATAGGCAAAATATAGAAATATTACAAACGATTACAGTGTACTACACTGTATTACACTCTTACAACAAACTAGTCGACTGTTTATGATTTTTGACGTGGAATTGATCGAATTTCATGATGATATAATTAGAAATTTCATGTCTTTGGTCATGCCATTTTTGGCGCTCTTGTTCCTCGGAACAGAGTGCTTATCAATCTGCCCAAATGTCTGTAATTTTCGATTTTTTGGCTGAAAATGGTCTTAAACGATTTGGTTCTTCACTGATCAAGAATCGATTCTGTCCAGCCGTCCGTCCTGCCGTTAACACGATAACTCTCGAACGGAATGAGCTAGACAATTGAAATTTTCAGAGTAGATTTGGGACATAAATTTCTCGGTTAAGTTCGTCATTGGGTAAAATCAGCCGGATGGTTTCGGAGTACCGAAAAAAAAATATTTTTTTTTCGTTACAAATTTCTAATTCAGTTTCATTTCAGATGCAGTTTCATCATAACAATCCACTGATATTATTCTCAACTGTAACAAGCTAATACTTTCGGAGATATGATTTTTCAAAATTTCAATAATATACATCGTTATCCAGTTTGAAAGATAAACGTCATTAATGTCAACCGAAACTGAAAGTGTATTTCTGGAGAGTTTGGTTGATGTAAGCATGATGCAAGGAAGTCGAGCATAATTCACGAGTCGTTCTCTAATTATGGAAGATTTAGAACGGGATTTCCAACTAATGTACAGGTAGTTATTCCTTAGTAACACTATTCAAGAATTATTACCTAAGTATTCTGGTTTGAGTTTTCTTTGGACTGATTACATTAGATTTGTTTCATAAATAAAACTATTTCATTGACTCAATTTTTCACAATGTCTCCTGATAGTTTTGGAACACTTGTAGCCAAAATTGGACCGTCATATAAAGATAAGATGCATAGGGAATTTAGTTTTTTTTATTATGAAGTTTTATCATAATAATCCATTGATATCATTCCCAACTCTGAGAAACCAATACTTTCTGAGATATGATTTGTCAAAGATTGGACAAGAGCGCCAAAGCTCCTGCCACAGGGCTTTCTCCCTTTTTTAGAAGGAAAGATGTTAAACTTTAATTTATCTTTTCAAATGATAAATTTAAATCTATATTTAATACCCATCGCGGGTTGAAACTATTTGAATATGGTACATACTTATGGAATAAATGGGACACATATATTTAAGTTTTATTGAATGTTAAATTTTTATCTGGATATAATATAAGATAGCCAAGATTTGAGGATTTGCCTAAATCGGAAATATAATAAACTGCTCCAAAAGAGTTAGGGATATCATATTAAGTTGTTCTGAGGGGCGTACAATTTTAAAGACAATATCAAAAACATGATCAACTGCCAATAAAAAATTATTAATTCGATTTGAATGCATATTTTCACCATTTGGTCGTCTTTTTTCTTGAGTTTGGCAGTTTTCACATTCTTCCTGAAATTGAGTATTCATAAAACGATTTGGTTCGACTCAGTCATCCAGAATCCGTAGTCGAAATCAATTCAGTCCGGCGGTTAACACGATAACTCTCGAATGGAATGAGCTAGATAGTTAAAATTTTCAGAGTAGGTTTGGGATATAAATATCTCGGTTAGGTTCTTTCTTTGGCAAAATGGTTTTGGAGTAACGAAAAAAAAAATGTTTGTTCACAGTACAAATTTCAAATTCATTTTTTTTAGATGCAGTTTCATCATAAGAATATCATTGATAATTGATATCATTTTCAACTCGAACAAGCTAATACCTTCGGTTATACGATTTTTAAAAATTTCAATAATAAATCGTATATTCTCTGATTTCACAGAATGCTGTAATCGAAAATTAAGGTCCGTATTTGTATTTTTCAACTTTCAAGATCTGTGTTCATACATGTCATCTTATCTACCGATAAGAGACATGCCATAGGTACTCATTTCTAGTTCTATTCGAAATTCGTCACTCATGATATAAAGTAACTCCTGCTCCAGAAAACAAAGTATGATTGAATGCAAAATAACCAAGGAAATAACCTCAGCGATCTTAGAATCATGAGGATAATGATGATGAAAATATATACTTTGGTAAGTTAATCAGATTGGCTTCAGAATATCTCCAGTAAAAACAAAACTTGAATATTGGCTAAGTTTCAATTGATATAATATAATTTTCTGAGGAGATTTGAGGAATAAGTTCGTTATTGATGGGTAGAATCGGTCCGGTGGTTTCGAATTAATAATTATTGGCAATCTTGTTTTTTTTAAATGACACTTTTTTGAATTTACTTTCTTTTATATGAAATCATGAGAATCTATTGAAGTCATTCCAAACTCTGAGAAACCAATACTTTCGGAGATATGATTTGGCAAAGTTTGACCAAGAGCGCCAAAGCCCCTGTTCACGGAGCTTTCCCACTTTTTGCGCGTATGTTCTGGGGAACATCGCGTTATAGTTTTGCCCAAATGTCTGTAACTTTCGAATTTTTTGACGAAAATGGTCTCAAACGATTAAGTTCGACTCCCCAATGAAGAATTCGAGGTCAAATTTGATTCTGTCCGTCCGGCCGTCCGTCCGGCCGTCCGTCCGGCCGTTGCCACGATAACTTGAGAACGAAAAGAGCTAGCGACTTGAAATTTTCAGGGTAGCTGGCGCATCCCAATACGACGGACAAGTTCGTTAATGGGCATAATCGGCCCAGTGGTTTCCGAGTAATAATTTTGTTTTCAACCAATATAAATCCGATCGAATTGAAACTTGGTGGGTAGTTGTAGAATATGAACCTAAGCACGTTTGTGAAATTTTGTGCGAATCGTATCGCTAGAAAATTCTAAAAAAATTCTTAAAAAATATTTTTGTTGTCACGATAACTTGAGAACGGAATGAGATAGCGGCTTGAAATTTTCAGGTTAGGATATGCACCAGAACGCAACATTTCAGTTTGTTTATGAGCATAATCGGCCAAACGGTTTTAGAGTTATAGCCATCTGGAATTTTCTGGAATTTGGTGGTTTTTTGTTCCTCATTAACTCGAAAAATACTGAACCGATTGAATTGAAACATGGTTTTTAGTTGTAGAATGCCAACGCGAAAATGTTTGCAAAATTTGGTGAGGATAGCTTTTGTATAAAATTTTTAATAAATCATTGAAAAAAAAAAAAATTCTATATATCAGTAACTATTCGTTTGAAATTGATGAAATTTTGCAAGAGCCTTCATAACCTAACTCTACTGCCAAGTTTCAAGTTTTAATACGATCGGTTAAATATTGTTGGAGATTCGAGCATTCTTGTGTGAGTTCAGTAGATGGGTGACCGTTGCCTCGATAACTTTCGAACGAAAGGAGATAGGAACTTGCAGTTTTCAGGGTAGGTTGCGTATCTGAAAGGGAGAGTTGATTTCGTTTTTTGCCATAATCGGTCTAACGGTTTCCGAGTTATATCCACCTGGAATATTATTTCCTTAATAACTCGAAAAATAAATATTCGATCAAAATGGTGCTTGGTAACTAGTAGTAGAAAATCAACACAAAGACGTGTTTAAAATTTTGTAAGAACCGTACCCCTAGAAAATTTGAAAAAAATGATGAAAAAAAAAAATTTAAGAACCGTAGATACCCCTAGAAAATTTTAAAAAAATCACGAAAAAAAAATTGGTTCAAGCACTGACGTGAAGTCAGAAGCTTTTGCGCGTATGTTCTATTGTCCATTCTTCTGTATTGGACACCCTTAATCGAATTTACCATGGTAAATTATGTTGTCCATTCTCCTGTATTGGGAGACTTAATTCGAATTTACCATAGTAAATTCCTATTAAGAGTGTCCAATACAGGAGAATGGTCAATATAATTTACCATGGTAAATTCGATTAAGGGTGTCCAATACAGAAGAATGGTCAATAGAACATACGCGCAAAAGCTTCTGACTTCACGTCAGTGCTTGAACCAATTTTTTGATCTCTAGAATCACATCCAGGAATATATTAAAGTTAAATCCGAACACCCTGTGTACTCAATATAAGATCCTACCGTACGCTCTGTGAATAATAGAATACACACAGTTTCTCCCAATAAATCGATACTTTCGCATCAATTTCCCAGTGGAAAGAGCTGCTTTCCCCGCCTGTGTCCACTCCAGAATTCCGAATTTTCGAGAACTCCCACCGGGGGTATAAGTAATTGATGTTTATTGTGGAATGATTTTTGCAGAGGCCCCAGATTAAAGGGAAAAACTGAACCGTGAACATCGGAGTAATGCACAGGCTTTTCACCCGATGGGCTAATTAATCATTCTACACCACATCGAGAGCATTTGCCTGTTGAGGTTATTTATCACTGACTCTGCCTTGCGATACGCAGGCCAGATACATGTACGAACAAGGGAGGCAGGGTTGCAAGATTTATTAGGATGGAGAGGGTTTTTTCGGAAACAGTAGCTTGTTCTCTGGGGAAACTCGCGAAGGAGGAATTGGACTAAATTGGAAACAGAAGACCGAATGCCGTGAATGAAGCCAGGAGAGCAAGGTCAATTTACTACCTATTTGTTTTGTCTTTCTGAATGCTTATTTGTTTGATTTAGAAAAAAGAAGGAACTGGACCATAGAACCACAAATGACCATGCTGATTTACCTCTGCAAGGATTTATTAATGACTCAGACGATACGTAATTTTGATCATTCTCGGCCTAAATCATTCGTAAATAGGAATGATTTGGGGGTGCCTTTCAACTCGCAGATATATGATCACGTGACATCGCAACAGGGGAAAAATGACAGATCAGACATTTATGTCATTAATAAATGTTATTTATTATGGAAAAGTATAACGGGGAATTCCGCAAAAGGATCAGATAAAATAATTCTGCTGGTACCTGCTGACACGTGTTTCTGCTAGTTGGCTTCTTCGGGGCAGGCAACCAAGAAACCAAGGGAAAAGGTGGAAAGATAACTGAAAACAAGTGGCACTACAACAGGAGCGAGCAATCAATTTGTGCCTTCAGCTCTATAGGACCTCCAATTCGGAGGTTAACTATGGCATCGGCATCGAAGAAAGCATAAGCTACCTGTGCGATGTAACCTCAACCCGAGGATATGTACTAAAGATGAACTAGCAGAAGCACGTGTCGGCAGGTACCAGCAGAATGATTTTCCCTGCTCCTTTTGCGGAATTACCCGTTATACTTTTCCATTTAAAAATAATTATCCGCGTTATCCTATTTTCTTTAGAACATATCCACGGGAGATCCTAGAGCTGAAGGCACAGATTGGTTGCCCGCTCCTGTTGTGGTGCCACCTGTTTTCAGTTATCTTTCCACCTTTTTGGCGCTCTAGTTCCTCGGAACTGAGTGCTTATCAATTTGCCCAAATGTCTGTAATTTTCGAATTTTTCGATGAAAATGGTCTTAAACGATTTGGTTCGACTCACTGATCAAGAATCCGTGGTGGAAATTCATTCTGTCCGGCCGGCCGGCCGTAGGCACGATAACTCTCGAACGGAATGAGCTAGAGAGTTGAAATTTTCAGAGTAGGTTTGGGGGATGAATATCTCGGCTAAGTTCGTTACTGGGCAAAATCGGACAGAAGGTTTCGGAGTAATAAAAAAAAATTTTTTTTTTACAGAACAAATTCCAAATTAAATTTTTTTTTATGAGCAGTTTTATCATAAGAATCCATTCATATCATTTTTAACTCTAACAAGCTAATACTTTCGGAGATACGATTTTCCAAAATTTCAATGTAAATCGTATATCACAGATTGATATAATTATTCTATGTATGAATTCTCATAATGTCAACTTGACAGAAGGGAATATTGTAACTTCAAAAATATTGGGGTTGAAATACTCGTATTTTAGCGATGCAATGGGGACCTCACCCGAAAATGTTTGAAAATATTACGTAAATATTGAAAGCATAATTCTGTAGTTCGAGAGAGGAGAAAATTTGGTGAACGTAGATCAGGAAATTTTTGATCGATTACAAGGTAATTTTTTATTTATTACTCATCTTCTTTCATATTATTACTCATCTTCTTTCATACATGTTTTATGGAATACCTACTATTTGTAGGTACTTTAAACCTGTTTTGGGCAATTGTCATACGAAACTTGTTTTTTTGGCGCTCTAGTTCCTCGGAACAGAGTGCTTATCAATTTGCCCAAGTGTCTGTAATTTTGGAATTTTTGGCTGAAAATGGTCTCAAACGATTTGGTTCGACTCACTGATCAAGAATCCGAGTGCGAAATCGATTCTGTCCGGCCGGCCGACCGGCCGTAGGCACGATTACTCTCGAACGAAAAGAGTTAGCGGATTGAAAATTGCAAGGTGGTTTTGGAGCGTAAATATCTCGGTCAAGTTCGTTCGATCTATCTGAAATTTAGCACCAAATTGTAGAATCATGAACTTTATACGCATGTGAAGTTTTGTATTGACCAGATTACCGCAAAGTGTAAAAAAAAAATTTTGAAAATTTAAAAAAAGTTTTTCCACAATAACTCTCGAACGGAATGAGCTAGGTAGTTGAAATTTTCAGAGTAGGTTAGGGAGATGAATATCTCGGTTAAGTTCGTTATTGGGCAAAATTGTCCAGATTTAATTCGATTTCTTCCATGGTGCAGTTCTCATTCTTATGATTGCTCATTTAATCTTGATAAATAAACTATTATTTGAATTGAATTTCCTTTATGATGCAGCTCTATCATATGTATACATTGATATAATTCCCAACTCTGAGAAACCAATACTTTCGGAGATATAATTTGTCTGTTTGAACTAGAGCACCAGAAAGCTCCTGTCCACAGGGCTTGAACCCATTTTTCTATCCATAACAGAGTAATATGATGTGTGATATACATATTTGTCAATTTGTTCAAGAAAATATTGGTTCAAGCCCTGTGGACAGGAGCTTTTTGGCGCTCTTGCTCAAACAGACAAATTATATCTCCGAAAGTATTGGTTGCTCAGAGTTGGGAATTATATCAACGGATTCCTTTGCTAGAAATGCATCATGAAAGGGATTAAATTAAAAAAAGTGTCGTTTAAGAAATAAGAAAAATGCTTCGAAAATTATCTTTAAAAAAAAAGAGCAATCTAAAATGCTTCAATGCATTAAAAATTGTCATTAAATTTATTTATCAAGATTAAAGGAGCAATCTGCAATGATTCAACCTCGTGGGTTGTTGCAACTCACACTCGGTGCATAGTTTTCAAAACTCGAAATACCTAAGGAAAGTGTATCATCGAAATGTCTAGAGCAAGGCTGGAGACAATCATAGCAGATTGCCCATTTATTCCTGATATTTGAGTAGGTAGTGGATAACGAACAAATTATTTTAATAGGTATAAGTTCAAAATATATTAATAAAATACTATCCTCTTTTCATAATTTGAAATTTAATAGTTCATACCGCTAACACATTCTTTTCTGTATTGTGAACCTTAACTCAAGAAAAAATGATTGATACACAAATGTAGGTAGATCCATATTCCAGTATTTTTTTGCTAGCAACATTATGAAAATACTGTGTATAGGAACATGTCTCACTACCACTACTTAAGGAAGTAAAAGGTAATATTAACCTCAGTGGTCAACGAACAGTAATTCATTTTGATGATTCCATTATGTTCTTCTTCCCCATTGCCTCCATAAACTACATCAAAACAGTCTTGTATATATTCACAAATTCAAGAATCGAATACTGCTTGCTTTGCAATAGAAAATATCCGAATTGACAATCTCTAATAGCTAGAAAAGATGACATTTATGAATAGTCACACAGACAGATTCTGTGTTCACATTCTGTGAATACATAGAACTTACGATGTAAAATTGAAACTTTGAAACATCATATCTCCGAAATTATTAGCTTGTTAGAGTTGAAAATAATAAAATGGATTCTTATGATGAAACTGCATCTTAAAAAAAAGAATTCAAAAGTTGTATTGTAAAAAAAAAATTTTTTCCGTTACTCCGAAACTATCAGACGGATTTTGCCCAATAACGAACCTAACCGAGATATTTATCCCTCAAACCCACTCTGAAAATTTCAACTGTCTAGCTCATTCCGTTCGAGAGTTATTGTGTTAACGGCCGGCCGGACAGTATCGATTCCGACCACGGATTCTTGATCAGTGAGTCGAACCAAATCGTTTGAGACAATTTTCAGCCGAAAATTCGAAAATTACAGACATTTGGGCAAATTGATAAGCACTCTGTTCCGAGGAACAAGAGCGCCAAAAAGTGGGAAAGCCCTATGGACACGAGCTTTTTGGCGCTCTTGTTCAAACTTTGACAAATCATATCTCCGAAATTATTGGTTTCTCAGAGTTGGGATGATATCAATGGATTCTTATGATCGAATATAATAGAACTGCATCAAAAATTGGTTGCAAAAAGCTGCGTATAAACTACGCGCGGCAAGCCCTCGAACAGTCGAACATTGACTCGCGAGGCGGCTCGCGATATGCTTGTTTTACATGCATACGATTCCATTCGGTTCGCTTCGTTTTCGGTTTCAACCGAAAACGAATGAAGCCCTTCCACACATATACGGTTCATATTAGGTTTTATGTTATCTTCTGAAACACAGGCTCAATCACAATTCCAATTTTTTTCGCAACGTCAGATTCATCAAAGTTATTCAAAATTTACACACAAACATATTTGCATGCTTCCTCCGTCTTTAATTTATCTTTATATTTTTCTTCCCACAGCACTGGTTTAGATTTACAGCAGAAATCAGTCGACCGACATTTGGTAAACCATCATTTTCTCATGAATAATGAGATAGCAACAATATCCCGAACATATGTATTTATGTTTATATTTCTATATTTGAACAATTTGGGAAATATTCAAAGATATCTGCTCGATATGCATGAGGTTAAAACTACAGAACGAGACAGAAAACATATGTAAATATTTATTATTATTTATTTATTTATTACTTTATGGTCAAAACCGAAACTAACCCGTGTTTGTGTGAACGCTCCGGTTGATCTGTATTCCCAACACACGAATCCAAACCTGATAGGAACCTATTCGTGTCGAGGGAATATTCGGTGCTGTACGGTTTCTATTCGGTACCGAATCTGAACCGAAGCACCGTTTCACACTTGTCGCCAGCGACCGAATTGAAACCGAAAACGAATCGAACCGAATGGAACCGTATGCATGTGAAGCAAGCCTTATGTAGTGTAGACGGGGTTGCCGCGCGAGGCATCCTTATCTAAAACACGCGTGGATTGGTAACCTCGCGTACCAATGTTCGAGGGTTTGCCGCGCGTATTTATACGCAGTTTTAGTGACGCCACGTAACACTAGTCTCCTGTTCTGCACTTAAGGAAATTCGTAGCGACGTACTGAGTTTTGTGCAAGCTAATATCGCGGCATGTAACATGTAATATCCCGTTATGCACTTTTGGAAGCGGCGATGCTTTGAGTATTATGCAGGTGCATAATACGTAAATCATATCTTCGAAAGTATTAGCTTGTTAGAGTTGAAGATAATATCAGTGGATTCTTATGATGAAACTGCATCTTAAAAAAAATTAATTTGAAATTTGTAATGCAAGAAATTTTTTTTTCGTTACTCCGAAACCATCAGGCCGCTTTCGCCGAATAACAAACTTGACCGAGATATTTATTTCCAATACCTACTCAGAAAATTTCAACTGTCTAGCTCATTCCGTTCGAGAGGTTTCGTGTCTACGGCCGGCCGAACAGAATCGATTTTGACCACGGATTCTTGATCAGTGAGTCGAACCAAATCGTTTAAGACCATTTTCATAAAAAAATTCGAAAACTGCATACATTTGGACGAATTGATAGGCACTCTGTTCACCTGAACATCGCGCCAAAAACATCACAATTGATGAAAGCCTTCTGTTCAAGGGGCGTAGAGCGGATTCAATAAACTCATTATGACCTTTCATTATATATTCCTATTGCTAATTTTTGCGCGCATGTTCTAGGGAACAGCGTGCTATCGTTTTGCCGAAAATGGTCTCAAACGATTAGGTTCGACCTGCAATGGGCAGAGTTGTTTGCGCCTAAAAATGAGA
The DNA here is from genome assembly GCA_937662695.2 of Halyzia sedecimguttata. NCBI lineage: Eukaryota > Metazoa > Arthropoda > Insecta > Coleoptera > Coccinellidae > Halyzia > Halyzia sedecimguttata. The sequence continues at coordinate 62,550,718 of OW569415.2, read as the reverse complement.
TTGTTGAGTTCGTTAATGGTTATAATAGGCCAAACGGTTTCGAAGATATTATATCTATCCATATTCCATCTGTAGTTTTGATGTTATTTCCTAAATAACTCAAAACAAATATATCCGATAGGATTAAAACTTGGTAATTAGTTGTAGAATGCCGATCCGCAAATTTGTGAAAAAATTCTTGAGTATCTGATAACTAGAAAAGAAAATTAAAAAATTTCTTAAAAAAAAGTTTTTCTTTCAAAAATTTCATATTTCAAAAACTATTTGTCAGATTCCGAAGGAATTCCGCACAAACCTTCAAACAGCTATTTTAGATTAGGTACCGGATTTCAGCTCGATCGGCTTTGTATTCTTGGAATTATTCCATTTTAAAATATGAATTCTGTTGATGCCCAATGTATATTTTTATGTGTTAACGCTTCCTTTATTCAAACTTACCTTCATGCAGTATTTCGTGAGGGTGTGTGCGGCGGGAATAGACAATAGCACATGCGCACGAAAGCTCCTGACTTCACGTCAGTCATTCAAGTGAAGTTGAATAAGTGCACAATTACTATTTAGTACGATTAATATGGAAATCTATAAATTTGAACAAGCGCGCAAAAGTAGACTGACCTCACGTCAGTGCTTTTACTATTATTTTTATAGATCCACTTGAAATCCTTCGTATTGTGTTGATTATATGCACGCGTGCAAAGTCGCGATTTAAAGCTAGTAGGTATGTTAATTAATGCAACACTGGTTTCCGGGCTCAAAACTTTAAATTCGTAATCCGAACAGGAAGTCGCATTACTCAAGCCAGCTTTCTAGTAGAACTGAAATGAGAATCGGCGAATCCAAATAAGGGAAAATTGGTAGATTTTCGAAACGGAGTAATAACCGTTTGCAGCTTTTCTACCTACACCAATTTAAAATTGTGACAATTACGCATTCTCTACACAGCGTCCCCCACGCTGCAGCATCGCCCCACTTTCGCGTCCCCTCATTTCATCTTACGGTCATCCCTCCGGCCTCTGGCCACCATCCGAAACATTTGACCCACTGCTGGTCACTACACGTCCAGTCACGCATGCGTTATAGTGTGATCGATAGGCGGTACGAGGGGAACCTGAATGCCGGCCCGTCATTGGTTCGGGCGGAGCTCCAGCATCCGTAATTACCCTGGACCGCGGACGAGTCACCTCCCCCCCTCCTTTTGTACACATATACACGGCACACACGTCGGGTGGTTCGAAGAGGGTGCGAGAAAGGGCCCTTCCAGGGATCCGGGCAAAGCAAGGTTGCCACGTTGGGCATCAGATTGTCCTGCCACCGATTCGGAAGTTTTTTACTGATTGGGTGGACGCTTTTAGGTATAACATACTTACATTTTTATGTTCAATTTATCAGTTCTTTTCATATACATCACGAGATCACCTTTATGTGACAACTGAAATTAAATATCTCTCATGACAATGTTGACATGATATTAAATTGTCTACGAGTTCCTTGAACACCTCAAGCTTAAGAATACTACTCAATAATAATCGGTCTTCACCCGATCAAAATCCATTAGCATAGATCATAACAATGAACGATTATATGATTCTTTGAAGAAATATCCACATATTAATTTCGAATCGGTACCTACCTAACAATTTTTTCTCTAACAAGGTAGGTTTCTCATAGATTGATTGGGGTTTGGGGGTGTAAGGGTCACTTTCTGCAGCAAAAATTTTTTTTAAGAGAAAAATAACATTTCGGGGGGGGTTTCCTCAACACAAATATTTTCCTTGCTACATACAAATAGTAGGGGAGCCCAAGCGGGGATTTTGGGATTTACTACAGCGCGGCAGATTAATATATAGGGGGATACCTTGTACCTGGTTAAGTTTTTTCACCAAACATGAGCCATATATATATGGCCGCCCGTCAAGGATAAAGCATCAGATTAGTAAAAAAAAGTTGATCATCTGAAATTCTCGAGCGCGTCTGATTAAGGTAGGGTGAGTTAGTTACATGCTAAAAAGTGTATATACCATTAATCTGACAATTTGAGAGTGACGTAAAGAAGGGGGAGGGTTACAAAGTTGTAAAAAAAAAACGACATCTTGACATTCTCGAGCGTGGTAAATTTTTTTTTTATTTTGAAGGTAATAATGCAAGAATTACGAAAAATGTATAATCTGACGATTTTGACAAGCCGAAGTAATAAAAATTAATTGATAAAGTTGAATGCGTGTAGCTATGCCATGCCTATATTCCCCTCTACGTGTTTCTATTCTCCTCTCACTCTTTCTCTATCTATTGCTCTCTCACTCCGTCCCACTCCGGTTTCTGTTGCCATGACGCCATAACAGCTGGTCACGCATAATCGTTCGCGGTATGATCTTGTTTACAACGTATTTCCAACGTATTAGGTTATTTTGCGATTTTAATAAAAGTTATGTGAATTAAAGTTAATAAATACCTAATTACTATGAGTGATTGAGTGATATTAATGTGAATTGTGTATTTTGTGTTGAAAGTACTTTACAAAAAACCATCAAATATTCATTAGAAACTTTACAAAAATGTATCATTACTTTAGAATATCGTCGGAGCAAACCGATTCTTCGAAAATCACGAAAAAATTAAGAATTAAATTTTGTATAATTATTATTTGTATAAATATTATCCTCAAAACAACATAAGCTTTTTCATTTGCACGCTATTTCCTGAGCTTTTCGATTAATTGAGTTCAATGATTTAAAAGAATTAAAAAAAAAAATATTTATTGTCAGATTTAGCGAATCCCTCCAGACAATCGTCAGATTAGGAGACAGCACGTCTAGGCCATATTGATGAACCACATATATCTTAATCTGACGCGCTTGAGTATTTCTAAATGGCGATTTTTTTTTGCATATTCTAATAATGACCACGAGTTTGCGTTACATCCCAATCGTCAGATTTTTATACAAGAGCATCTTTTAAGGTTCACTCAACACCCCCTTAGAAAATCTGACGAGCTCGATAAAATTTTTTTTTTTTTTCATTTTCAACCCTTACGTATAATCACCTCCATCACCGAAACGATCAGATTAACATCTGTACATTTTTTAAAATACGTAGGACACAGATGCTATCAATATCTGACGCGCTCGAGTATGTCCACGTAACGGTTTTTTTTTACATTTTTGAAAATTTATATCTGCTCACCCCACCGATGAACAGGTATATATTATATAACATTTTTTTCTTCTTATCATCTAAGCTTGACAACCCAATAGCTCTCTATGACGCTCGAGTAAATCCCGAATTAGCTACGTGGGCTCCCCTACTAAAAGTACATTAAAATTTGAATAACTAAATTTGAAAGGAAGATATTACCTGTCACTATGAGCATTGGGTTTAGTTATACTATGATACCAAAAATGTATAAGGGGTGATTCTATGATGAGAATTAAGGTGGATTTGGTATAAAATATCTTGAAAAACCTCCCCCGGAAAAGTTACCCCCTTCCGAAAATCAACAAAAACGTTGTGTCTCTTTCTTATTATCCATTTATATTAAAAGTCTTCAAGAAAGGTCATAGAATGGGTGGTGAAGAAAATAAAGCAAAATTTGTAAAATATACAGACCATAAACAAATAAATTAAGTTAGGGAAATTTTGCTTTTTTAAAATGCATTGCTTTTTTCTCGTAAATGCTTGAGTTTTCGAAAGAACTTGTAGAGATAAAAAGTTTGTAAATGAATTGGGCTTTTCTGCCATGTATTTTTTGGCGCTCTAGTTCCTCGGAACTGAGTGCTTATCAATTTGCCCAAATGTCTGTAATTTTCGAATATTTCGATGAAAATGGTCTTAAACGATTTGGTTCGACTCACTGATCAAGAATCCGTGGTCGAAATTCATTCTGCCCGGCCGGTCCGGCCGGCCGGCCGTCCGGCCGTAGGCACGATAACTCTCGAACGGAATGAGCTAGAGAATTGAAATTTTCAGAGTAGGTTTGGGGGATGAATATCTCGGCTAATTTCGTTACTGGGTAAAATCGGACAGAAGATTTCGGAGTAATAAAAAAAAAATTTTTTTTTTACAGAACAAATTCCAAATTAAATTTTTTTTAATAAGCAGTTTTATCATAAAAATCCATTCATATCATTTTTAACTCTAACAAGCTAATACTTTCGGAGATATGATTTTTCAAAATTTCAATGTAAATCGTATTTCACAGGTTGATATAATTATTCTATGTATATTCTATGTATATGAATTGCCATAAAGTCAACTTGACAGAAGGGAATATTGTAACTTCAAGAATATTGGGGTTGAAATACTCGTATTTTAGCGATGCAACGGGGACCTCACCCGAAAATGTTTGAAAATATTACGTAAATTTGAAAGCATAATTCCAAAGTTCGAGAGAGGAGAAAATTTTGTGAACGTAGATCAGGAAATTTTTGATCGATTACAAGGTAATTTATTATTTTATACATGTTTTATGGAATACCTACTATTTGTAGGTACTTTAAACCTGTTTTGGGCAATTGTCATACGAAACTTGTTTTTTTGGCGCTCTAGTTCCTCGGAACAGAATGCTTATCAATTTGCCCAAGTGTCTGTAATTTTGGAATTTTTGGCTGAAAATGGTCTCAAATGATTTGGTTCGACTCACTGATCAAGAATCCGAGTGCAAAATCGATTCCGTCCGGCCGGCCGACCGGCCGTAGGCACGATAACTCCGAACGAAAGGAGTTAGCGGATTGAAAATTGCAAGGTGGTTTTGGAGCGTAAATATCTCGGACAAGTTCGTTAATGGGCGTTAACCATCAAGGGGTTTCGGAGTTATGGCCGATTTTAGTAAAAATATTTTTTATGAATATTTCCGAAACCGATCACTCGATCTATCTGAAATTTAGCACCAGACTGTAGAAGACAGTAGAATCATGACCTTTATACGCATGTGAAGTTTTGTATTGACCAGATTACCGCAAAGTGTCAAAAAAAAAATTTGAAAATGTGGTGCAGTTCTCATTCTCATGATTGCTCATTTAATCTTCATAAATAAACTATTATTTGAATTGAATTTCCTTTTTGATGCAGTTCTATCATATTAATACATTAATATAATTCCCAACTCTGAGAAACCAATACCAGATATAATTTGTCTGTTTGAACTAGAGCGCCAGAAAGCTCCTGTCCACAGGGCTTGAACCCATTTTTTAAAAGGAAAATGTTCATCCAAAAAAAAGTTATAAGAAATAATATCTTAGGGGTTGACTATTTCAACACCTTCTAAGCATACTTAATCCAAAATGTTTTTTTATTCACATATAATATTTACCAAGTTTTGTGTCTGTAGCTTAATATACAGGGAAAATAAAAAAGATGAACAGTTTTTCTTGTTAATCTTCGCAAGGGTGTAACTTTTCCGGAGGTAGTTTACTCAAAAAAATTTATACCAAATAGTCACCTTAATTTTAATTATAGAATCACCTCTTACATTTTTTCGGTGTTATTTAGATACACCTTGTATATTATTAATACTCAATGCTGAGTCAACTTAAATTGCTGATTTATCATCTCATTGTCTTTGATACATTTTCTGATTTTCTGAGAATTATTTTCAATGAGGTTGTAAAATTGATAGAGTTTCTTTTCGGGATACGAAGCAATTTTTTCGGACATAATATCATGTGTCGAATTTAACGTATTTTAATATAAAATAATATGTAATAGCAATATGAAAGATAATTCTCAATAGATTTCCATGTATTATTCAAAACATATTCCTGAAAAAATTCTTTCGTCCCAAAAAGATATAAAATTATTTCGATTCAAAACAATATATAAACCTAAGCAAATTAATTAAAAACAAGCAAGAATCTTCATTCTTTATTTGGATACCTAAATCAAAGCTCATAAGATTGAAGTGACCCTGACTCATTTAGAATCAACAACTTCTGACCCTTGAATATATTTGCGGCCTTGCATTATCATCGATCAAGACAAAATCCTCTCCAAACTCTTGTGCAAAAGGTTCATCAATATTGTTTAAAATGTCGTCCCTATAAACTGCGGCACTGACTGTCCTGTTTGAAATAAAAAGTTTGGTTTTGCCATTGTGCATAACTCCAGCCCAAAAAGTAATGCCACCTTCACCAAACGCCTTTGTGGAGCCATGATTTCTTCATCCTTGCCTCCAAACAAGGACCCTACGATCAGAATAGTATGGCTTGAAGTATGTTTCATCACCAAATATGCAATTTTGCCACTGTTGCCAATTCACCCGCTACTGTTCCTATTGGTACCTGAGGACTATATGATTGTCCAAGAGTCTAGTATAAGAAAGATAAAGAGACAGACAATGAAATGCAAGTTGGCCAGCATCATAGCATTTTGAAAAATAATAATTTTTGAGTTATAAGCTCTTCTCATCAAACCAAAAAAAAGTTATATGGTGTTATGCCACCGAATTACACCCTTATATCAAGAGTAGTAACTTGGATTTGTTCATTAAGCTGTTTAATTGCATAGTATAATTTATAAATTCGGTTTAAATTACATAATGTCAAGATTGTCAAGGTAGAACATTTTTACTGAACTCCATCGGAGGCAATAGCGTTCAATGACTTCTTCAATCTTTTCTCGGAAGCAAGAAATATCACTTCATTAAACAGTGTGAGAAACAATAGCTATTCTCAAGATAAACCCCGAAAAAAGTCCTATTTTGTAAAATTCAAGAATTGAAATTCTTGAATTTCACAAAATAACTATCAACAAAATAATACTAACGATTTTCATTAAGCGTCTGACGAAGGAGTCTGATATAGACTCCGAAACGTTACGATATAGTTGTTTCTTCGTTGATGTTGTTTCGTTGTTGTTTGTTAGGCAACATTGTTCAATTGATTGCCTCTGACAAATATCCTGTGTTTCTTACGCAGAAGCAAATCACAAAATAATTAATTTTTATTTTATAGATATTTTTCAGAGTTTGGTAGAGAAAACCCAGAAAAAAAAACCTTTCAATATTTGGAAAATATATTTTTGTATGACAGTCCAAAGATCAAAAAGAAGCATTTCCAAGATCAAAAATTGAGAATCTGACATAGTCCCAATCTTTGCTAAGAAAACATGACTTCCTTTGCTCATCCTGAATAAGTGGAAAAATAAAAGAAATATACCACTCAAACCCTCTACGTGTTCTCAAAGAGTTGGTCAAGAACCTCTCGAAGGCCGCAACTCGATATCCCTTTCCGTTCCGAAAATATCGAGATCAAAATTTGGGTAAAATTTTCCATGTTTCAAAGTTCATTAATCAACCATGTAAAATGAAAAACTTAACTAACGAAGAGTTTAAATTGTCAGATACTCTCACATTTATCGGAAACAATCTGATGTATACGAAAATTGATACTTTGGTATATACATCTAGATTTCTCCTTGATATACGTTGGAGGCAGTTTCCCCCCGGTATTTTCATATGATACGCTTGAAGTACCCACTAAATCATCCCCAGTGTTTTCTTTGCACTTCGAATCGCAACCCTTTTTTCGGCTTGCTCTATTTTCACCCCATTTCGGGTGAAAGTTCAAGGGCAGGTAGCGGTGTGTCTGACGGTTGACATGGCCCGAGACAGTCCCAAATGTTGCCAGGTCCAGAATTAGAATGGATTGGCAGAGGTCAAAGGTTCTTCTACCTGAGCTCGGACGTGTGCCCGATGACGAATGTGGTGGGCATGGGTTGGACAATGGTCGAATAATATACACATAATAATGGGGTGGGCATGTGGAGAAACAAGGTCGGACGAAACGAAATGGACGGTGGTCAATTCCCAACTGGTCCGATTTGAAGCCCTCGATTTCAGACGGAAAAAAAACTCCATTGAAACAAACACGGAAATTTGAAAATTTCATAGGGATATATGAATAATCATTAGTGGATACTGTGGGAGGTACATTCATTATTCAATGGTTTCTTTTTGGGTTTTCTCTCCCAAACTCTGAAAAATATTTGTTAAATAAAAATTGTATTATTTTGTGTATTGCTTCTGCGTAAGAGACACAAGATATTTGTCAGAAGCAATAAATAGAACAACGTTGCTTTACGAAATTTAGTTGTTTCATGGTTGATGTTGTCTCGTTATTGTTTGTTAGGTAACATTGTTCTATTTATTGTTTCCGCCATATATCTTGTATTAATAATGAAAAATGGCGATACCGTTGTTAAAAAATCAACAAGTCAAGAGCGTTCCTGCTAATCGGGTCCTTCCTGAATGGCTTCGTATAATAAATATACTTATGCATATATTTCACAAATCAAATAGACCCCAGGGGGTTCATTGATCTGCCGAGAAAGCAAGAGCAGACGCGTTTCTGGCTTCTTGGCCTTCATCAGTACCCTGTAGCTTTCCCAACAAATTCAACTAAACTGACCCGGGTTAAGTCTCTCAGAGCCGGCTTGGTCGATCATTATAATCGCCCACGCCACCTATGAGACGAAACACGGAAATCAGCCTCTCCCCACCAGTGAATATTTGAAGCGTGAAATCATATGCCACCATTCACTCGATATTTAATCAAGAACGAGGCCCGCAGAGCTCAGACAGTATCTTCTCAGTTTAGTTGAATTTGTTGGGAAAGCTACAGGGTACTGATGAAGGCCAAGAAGCCAGAAACGCGTCTGCTCTTGCTTTCTCGGCAGATCAATGAACCCCCTGGGTTCTATTTGATTTGTGAAATATATGCATAAGTATATTTATTATACGAAGCCATTCAGGAAGGACCCGATTAGCAGGAACGCTCTTGACTTGTTGATTTTTTAACACGGTATCGCCATTTTTCATTATTATTTTTGAAAACGCCAAACAGCGTTCATGGCCATTGAGAAGATACTGTCTGAGCTCTGCGGGCCTCGTTCTTGATTAAATATCGAGTGAATGGTGGCATATGATTTCACGCTTCAAATATTCACTGGTGGGGAGAGGCTGATTTCCGTGTTTCGTCTCATAGGTGGCGTGGGCGATTATAATGATCGACCAAGCCGGCTCTGAGAGGCTTAACCCGGGTCAGTTTAGTTGAATTGGTTGGGAAAGCTACAGGGTACTGATGAAGGCCAAGAAGCCAGAAACGCGTCTGCTCTTGTTTTCTCGGCAGATCAATGAACCCCCTGGGGTCTATTTGATTTGTGAAATATATGCATAAGTATATTTATTATTTATTATACGAAGCCATTCAGGAAGGACCCGATTAGCAGAAACGCTCTTGACTTGTTGATTTTTTAACAACGGTATCGCCATTTTTCATTATTATTTTTGAAAACGCCAAACAGCGTTCATGGCCATTGAGAAGATACTGTCTGAGCTCTGCGGTTCTCGTTCTTGATTAAATATCGAGTGAATGGTGGCATATGATTTCACGCTTCAAATATTCACTGGTGGGGAGAGGCTGATTTCCGTGTTTCGTCTCATAGGTGGCGTGGGCGATTATAATGATCGACCAAGCCGGCTCTGAGAGGCTTAACCCGGGTCAGTTTAGTTGAATTTGTTGGGAAAGCTACAGGGTACTGATGAAGGCCAAGAAGCCAGAAACGCGTCTGCTCTTGCATTCTCGGCAGATCAATGAACCCCCTGGGGTCTATTTGATTTGTGAAATACATGCATAAGTATATTTATTATACGAAGCCATTCAGGAAGGACCCGATTAGCCGGAACGCTCTTGACTTGTTGATATCTTGTATTCTTACGCAGAAGCAATTCGCAAAATAATTAATTTTTATTTAACAGATATTTTTGGGATAGAAAACCCAAAAAGAAACCATTTAATAATGGATATATGAATTGCAAATTAATTTTATTTAGATATTAAAAATTTCCACTTCATCGCAATCATTCATTCAAAATTTTTTTTTACATTTCATTTTCGAATGAATTCACATTTTGTTTTATACCCACGTAAACATCGAGTTTTTACCAAGTTTAATGAATTCAATTGATAACGATTCTTAAAGAAAAATGCTTTGGACGTATGCTTCGAAACATTAAGGCAGTTCTTCAAAACAAGGTTTATTCAACCAATTATTTATTTTGTACATACACCGTAACAACCCTCCAAATTCATAAAATCAATAAATTCTTGTGTTGTTTTTGTGTGATTGAATTATTTATGGTATGTAATATCATTCCGAATGTCGGCGTTAAATAAAACACCATGCATTCTCCTTGTTCAATTCTTAGAATAAAAATAGTATAAAAAAATGGGTTCAAGCCCTGTGGACAGGAGCTTTCTGGCGCTCTAGTTCAAACAGACAAATTATATCTCCGAAAGTATTGGTTTCTCAGAGTTGAGAATTATATCAATGTATTCTTATGATAGAACTGCATCATAAAGGAAATTCAATTCAAATAATAGTTTATTTATCAAGATTAAATGAGCAATCTGAGAATGAGAACTGCACCATGGAAGGAACCAAATTAAAATAGCTGAAATGAATTTGACACTCTCTTATAGAACAGGATGAAATGTACGAGTATGAACACAGATCATATAATAAAGCTTAGATAGAATAATTATAGCATTCTGTGAAAACATAGAGGTACGATTCATAATTGAACTTCATCTTAGCAGAAATTGAAATCAAACATCATAGAAGAATTTAAATTTAATAAGAGTGCCAAAAATTATCAATCCAAAACCAATAGACGAATTCATTCCTCAATTCTATGATGAACGATAATATATATCTTTCCTCAAATCTACTCCAATACACCAATATTCCAGTTTTGTTTTTAGTGGAGATATTCTGAACTCAATATTATTAACTTACCATTACCATTCCCATCATCATATGGATTGACCATCGGCATGAAAATATCAACCAACTAAAAGTATGATATTATATTATCATTCTCATATTTATACGATTGCTGGAATGTATGACAATGAGACAACGTCATGTCTCAGGAAAATAAGTTGACATTATAACAATTCATAGAATACCAACAGAATAATTCAATCATTCTGTGAAAACGTAGAAATACGATTTACATTGAAATTTTGAAAAATCATATTTCCGAAAGTATTAGCTTGTTAGAGTTAGAAATGAATGAATGGATTCTCATGATAAAACTGCTTATTGAAAAAAAATTAATTTGGAATTTGTTTTGTAAAAAAAAATTTTTTTTTGTTTCTCCGAAACCATCTGTCCGATTTTGCCCAATAACGAACTTAGCTGAGATATTTATCCCCCAAACCTACTCTGAAAATTTCAACTGTCTAGCTCTAGCTCATTCCGTTCGAGAGTTATCGTGCCTACGGCCGGCCGGACCGGCCGGACAGAATGAATTTCGACCACGGATTCTTGATCAGTGAGTCGAACCAAATCGTTTGAGACCATTTCCATCGAAAAATTCGAAAATCACAGACATTTGGGCAAATTGATAAGCACTCAGTTCCGAGGAACTAGAGCGCCAAAAAAAAACCAAAACCCGACTGTGGAAATATATAACTGAAAAACCTTGATGTAAAAATTATGAATTGAAAAGAGAGAAACAAGAATATATACGTATCGGAATTTTGCTGATGGCACCGGGGACAAACGAAGATTACTTACTATTTGTTAAAATCAAAATATTTTAGACAGACCAACAACAAACAAAAGTTTTGTTATACATTTGTCCCGCCTGCAAAATCTCGATACGTATTAATTATATATTCATATTTTAGTACCTATATTTTATTAATGTCACATAAATATCATTGAACTGAATAATAGTTTTTTGTGCATTCCACATTAAACGCACAAAATTCTGTTTAACATTAAGCCTGTTTCTCTCTTTTCAGTTCATCTTTTTTGGCGCTCTTGTTCCTCGGAACAGAGTGCTTATCAATTTGCCCAAATGTCTGTAATTTTCAAGATTTCCGAGATAAATATCTCGGTTAAGTTCGTTTCAGTGGTTTCAAAGTAACGAAAAAATTTTTTTACACATTATAAAATTCAATTTTCTTAAGATTCAGTTTCAACATAAAAATCCATAGATCACTCTCAACTCTCAAAAACTAATACTTTCGGAGATGTGATTTTTCAAAATTTAAATAATTAATCATAATTTTATGATTTCATAGAATGCTCTAATTATAATTTGCAGATGTATGTACCTTAACCCATCATATGAGGTGAGTCATAGATCTACGTTTTGAATTTAATTTTTTATGTTGCAGTTCCATCATAAGATCATTGATATCATTCCCAACTCTGAGAAACCAATACTTTCGGAGATATGATTTGTCAAAGTTTGAATAATTACTGGTTAGTAGTTTGACAAGAGCGCCTGTCCAAAGAGCTTTCCCACATTTTTATTTTAAGGTTTTTCAGTTGTATGTTTCCACAGTCGTTGTCGTTGTTTTTTCTGATAATATTTTCATTTAACATTTTTTAGTTTCATCAATGAATGAGTTGTTCAGTTTTATTATATGTACATATAAACTGAGCTGTATAATTAGATAGTTTTCAAGCACTTTTCGCTATTTGGTCTTTCAATATCAAAACGCCTCTTCTTTACTTCGTTCACATAGACTTCCGCGTTTTTCATGAAATGTATGAAATTTTCAAATTTATTTCACTACGAAATATGCAGGCCTCAAATCTACCCTGCAAATTTCGATTTTCGAAGTACCTTCTTCCGAAAGTTATTCGTCTTTACTGCCGGATGGACGGACATAATCGTAATTGATTACGGATTCTTCCGTAGGGGTCCACTTCATCCATAGCCACTTTTCGTTTTCCTCGCGAGGAAAAAAAATTTTTTCGTTACTTTGAAACCACTGAAACGAACTTAACCGAGATATTTATCTCGGAAATCTTGAAAATTACAGACATTTGGGCGAATTGATAAGCACTCTGTTCCGAGGAACAAGAGCGCCAAAAAAGATGAACTGAAAAGAGAGAAACAGGCTTAATGTTACACAGAATTTTGTGCGTTTAATGTGGAATGCACAAAAAACTATTTTTCAGTTCAATAATATTTATGTGACAATAATGAAATATAGGTACTAAAATCCACATTACCTATGCATTTTCGTTGCGGATGCAACGTTGCGTTCCAGCTCCATTCCATTTTGAACTTTTTAATATAGCTGATAGGGGCCTGATATAGACGTGTGTAACGCCAGACTTCGTTCGATCCATAGATCAACGCGAAGTGGCTTACTCCGTACTGGGAGATACGACACATGTTATAAACGATGCGATCGACCAAGGGGGCGCGCAGACAATTGTGCCATCTACCGCGGTAGATGCAACATTTATCAGATGAAAGGTTTCACGATTTGAGTGAAATTATTCAAAAACTAGGCTAGTTTTTGTTTTGTTTTTGGCGCGCTGTTCTATGAACATAGTGCCCATCAATTCATCCAAATTTCTGTAATTTTCCAATCTTTGGCCGAGAATGGTCGATTAGTTTCGACTCACTGATCAAGAATCCGAGGTCAGAATTGATGCTGTTCGGCCGGTCCTGCCGTCAGCACGATTACGCTCGAACGCAATGGGTTAGAGAGGTGAAATTTTCAGGCTAGTTTTGGAGTCCAAATGGCAAAATTCACCGAGTGGTTTCAGAGTTATATCCATTCGAAATTTTGTTTTCCCAATAACTCGGAAAATACTAATCTGATTGAATCAAAGCTCGGTAATTAGTTGAAAATTACCGACACGAAAACTTATGCACAATTTTGTGCGGATTGCATGACTGGAAAATTAAAAAAATATATTTAAAAAATTCTCAGAAACTATCTGTCAGATGTGGTTAAAATTCTACTAGAGCCTTCTAGATTTGAACTTGATCGGATCTATATTCCCACTAAACATAAAAACATAACTTAAACGTAAATGTAATGTCACATTGTGACCTTGTGATGTTGTATAGAGAGATGCTTGATGTTGCAGCTACGTAGTACACATAGCAGTTTGTGCCTCTTTTTAATATTACAATGCAACGTTTAATGATAAATATTACTTAAACGTAACATCGTTACATATATTTAATGTTGCTTGAAATATTTATGCAACATTTGTATGATGTATCTAATTTTACATAACTATAATGTAACTTTGTTACATATATTTAATGTTACTCAGAACATTTATATAATGTTCCTTACCCTTTTATAGTCAAATTTAAGCAAGTAACCAAAACAGAGTGTCAAGACCAATCCCTTCCTATCATAACCAATTGGTTATGATTGAAAAGAATTGGTCTTGACACTCTGTTTTGGTTACTCGCTTAAATTCGACTATATAAGAGTAACGAAAAAATTATCAAGCAAATTGAATGATGGATGAACAAAAGTTGAGTTTAGTGGGAGAATCATATTTAATCAAAACTTCCATCTGCATAAAATATATAATTCAACTTAAAAAATTGACCAAATTTCCATAAAAAAATATATCATAAAGTCTTAGAAAATAATAAATAATCTATAAAACAATATAAACAAATTCATCACTAAATATCTCAATATCTTTGGTATCTGTTGCAGTCTTCAGTATCGTTCCACTTAAACCTCAGTTACTACTTTTTCCTTGTCAGCCTCTGTTAAGCGAATATCATCCACTCCACAATAATGAGTTGAAACTCCTTATCAGATTCTGAAAATAAAGTCACCACTAAAAACACAAATTAATCTTGATGATATATTGGCAAAAATATGTGTAGTATGACTGTTGGAAATAAGATCACTTATAATTCATGTTAACGAAAGGTAAAGCGAAAAGAAACTAATAGTAGATACCTACTTTACAAGATAGGGCTGGTTGCATAAAAAATTAAACGAAGAACTAAATATTTAATTTTTTTATTACTATGATAGGGCATAGCTTTTAGCAGATTAGTTAGCACTGTTAAAACTTGAGTTAACAGAGCACTTTATGCAACCAGATCCTAAAGGTTGAAGAAAACAATCACTGAGAAGTACTTACGTTTTAGTATTTTCATTATTTCCAAATCTGACATTTTGAAATTCGGTATTTTCCAGTCCAGGAACAATGCTGGGCAAGCTCATCTTGGATTATCTGTTGGACGCACATCCTTATCGAATTTTTGTAATCTGAGTAACAGTTTATTCATCTAGAATAATAGACATGTGTAAAAATCCATATTATTATTAAACTTTCTGACTTAATGTCTGCATTGAAAAAACCCTTTGGACGTGAATAGTAGAATACAATTACCAGTGGAGATGAACATTGAGATTTAAAACTTCAAGACATTTCTGATGAACTCGAGATCTATTATTTCTATAAAAAATTGATAACAGAGTAATGGAATTGAGACGGACCAGGGATACACTGTAGTTCATAGGTACTTTTCGGTTTACTTATTAATTGAGCAGCAACATTTTTGTTGGTTTTCAGAAGGTCTTCTAGATTCAGTAAGCTTTCCATCGTTCCATCCATGATTTCCAAAGACTTTTCCTTATGTATCTTTAATAATATTCTAGCATCTGAACATAGATTTCCCAAATTCAATCAAATTGAAAATTTTCAACAATTTTGAAAAAGCAATTTGGGAAATTCAGTTTTCTATTGACCATGTTCTTAGGTGAGTTGAAAAAACCCAACTTGAGGGAATCATCTGAAGGTATTGCAGTAGTTTTCATAGAATTACTTATCTCCTGTAGATCGATGGTAGGCTCCATATTATACGACAGCATTATACAATGTTTATGGATTATTTAGAGCAAATAATTATGTTGGTTCTGTAATGATGATATACCTAGTACTTTCAGTATGTTTATCATGATTGACCTCTTTATTAATCAACCTTTCGAGGTAGCGGGGAAAATTATTATTCATCTTGAGCTTCTTTTCCTGAAAAATTATCATGTATTAATAGTGTGCATGACTTAAGAATGAAAAAACATTCAGTCGAATACTTTATAGTTAGATATTAATCAGTTATTCAACAGTTGTTGATTAAAATAAAAATTTGAAACAGCAATGAACCAAAATTGAGCACATTAATTAGGGTTATATCTCATTATATTCGGAATTTGTATAATAAATAAAGATACTTTTAGACATGAAAGAAATATTTGATGCCTGTTGGGCCGACTTTATAGTGAAGCAGAATCTCTCAAAAGTATGGATATAAGAACAAAGAAAATAAGACTCACGACTCACCTGCTTATATCTCCTTTCACACGTTATTTTACTTTTATTCATACTTCCAGCAGGGGAGAAAAACTCAATAATATGATGGAACAACGACGACTAACGAACAAGAATAATTGAAATAACTATGAATCACAATACACTAAACAAGTTTACTTTTGGATCTCAGGGATGATCTCTGCTCCTTGCTTCACATTTCGACATTTATGATATGTTGTTATATGGTTATGTTGAAATATTAAATTAATGACATGGTTATTATCCGAAAAATACATTTACCAAACGTTTCAAGATAATATTAATTCCAAGTCTACTGTACACTGTACACATCTGAGTAATGTTTTGAGGTAGTTAAACAAAAACGTTTGACAGATAACATAACCAATATGTAGGAGACACATCTGGGAAACATAAAATCAACATTTTATCTCTGATTTTATTTATATATCATCTAAAGAATATTATTGATTATGTTATTTGGATGTGGCATGAACATGTGAATGAAAACGTTGGTTTGGTTACTTGATGACAACATTAATACAATGTTAGTTTGCCAATATCACAAAAATGATCTAATGAATATTGGTGATTATGTTATTTAGATGTGACATAAAAATTGGGATGAAAACGTTGGTTTGGTAACTTCATGACAACATTAATGCAATGTTAGTTTGCTAATATTACAAAAGTTATCTCTGAACAATATAACAAAACATTATTGTTATGTATCATGTTTAGTGGGTTAGTTAAGATATTGCCGAAATATCCAGAAATTCCAGCGTTCGGGATGAACTAGTCCATTCTCCTGTATTGGACACTTAATTCGAATTTACCATGGTAAATTTGAATCAAAAGTGTCCAATACAGGAGAATGGACAATATAACTTACCATGGTAAATTCGATTGAGCGTGTCCAATACAGGATAATGGACAATAGAATATACGCGCAAAAGCTCCTGCCTTCACGTCAGTGCTTGAACCTATTTTTTCTATACAATCCCAATAATACTGCTAAACCGAATATTAATTGCTGCAATCGAATGCAGGATAAAACATAATATTGACGCGATAAGAAATATTCATGTAAAATCCACAGCAACTTGCTTCGTATTCCAATGCTTCAGAGAGGATTGTGTTAGGTATAGAAGTTTTCTTTGTATCCTGTACACACAATCCTGAAATAATCTTATCTTGAGACCGAATTCCATTTCCAAAATAAACAAGAACACTATCACAACATCCACACATTCCCTAGAACGAAATCGATCCATCTTGCGGAATCAAATTTTCTATTCCACACCCCTTTTCTCATCCCCTCTGAATATTGAATCATAAACATGGAAAGGCTTTAAATATAGGTCATCCATATTAATCAGAGGTGAACTTCATTACCATCTCACTTTGTTTCTAGTCCTAGATTCATCTACCTCTAATTTACATTTCTAGGGGATGTTTTCGAGCTTCCGTTGTGAGACAAGGCGTCGAACATATTGTAATAGATGGGAGGATATCAAGAGCACCTGATGTTCGAGTATGGGAGAAGATGCGGGGGTTTCTATGGGAGAAAGCATTTCACTGTATTAACTGAAAATGCTAAAGGAAAATTAAATAACACGGTATTATATTAAGTCTTCTACAAATTTTAGTTTGTGTGTCATTCCCACTTTGGCTCTATGTTTTACTCATCTTTCTATCTATGTATGAGTGGCTGAAATTCGAGTAATATTGGTTAAATTATGGCGAATTAGTACAATCTCATCTTGAACAAATTCTGTTTTGTATGACGGAGGTTACACGGTCAATCTGGCACCAGTTCAATCTGACATCAATCATGGATGGTATTTATTATGTACAATGACCTTGATTTTCGCGATTGTCAACTGTTCTGATAATTCTTCATTTATGATAAATTGAAATATCTAAAGAAGAACTAAATAGAAAAGTAATCATTAAAGGATACTTTGGGAGGTATCATCATTACTAAATCGTTCTTTTCTGGGGTTTCTCTCCCAAACTGTCAAAAATATAATAGGTAGATATAGGATATATATGCGAGATTAACTTGTCCAATTCCGTTTTGAAAGTATTAAACTGTCAGAAAAATTCACACTAATGAAAACGATTTTCATTTCCTCATCAAGAAATGACGATAATTATCTGCAAATTTAAAACACGAATAAAATGAACGAAAAATTATAACACAAATAATAATACTGTATAAGAGAAGAAAAAATGGTTATAGTTTTTATAGGATATAAGAATTGGTATATCATCGCCATACAGGGTGAAATGGAGCTAAAATCTATTTATTCAACAATAAAATTTATCACCCTGTAGTGCCACGCAATATTTCTGGTTTTCTTATTGAATTTATCTTCTATGTGTCCACGTACAGGTGAAATTATATTAACAAATTTAGCTAATGTCGAAAATTTTCCTATACTCAGTTTATGGTTCCGTTTGGCGCATTCCTCCCGGGGCACCCTGTATATTGATCCTTACACGAATCAGCGCTCTAAAGCTGATGGCCCGAAGTCAGTGCTTTACGGGCATGTTCTAGGGAACAGCGTGCTATTATTTTGTCCAAATGTCTGTAATTTTCGATTTTTTTGGCCGAACATGATCTCAAACGATTAGGTTTGACTCGATAGCCACGATAACTCTCGAACGGAAAGAGATAGCGACTTGAAATTTTCAGGGTAGGCCACACTTCCAAATGGGACGGTTGAGTTCGTTATTGGGAATAATCGGCCTTACGGTTTCGGATTCATATTCAACTGTAGTTTCGTTGGTAATTTCCCCTATATCTCAAAAAATACAAAATTGATCGATTTGAAACTTACTTAGTCGTAGAATGCCGATGAACAAATTTGTGTAACATTTCGTGAGGATCTGATAACTAAGAAACAAATAAAAAAAAATTTCATATTTCAGATCTGTCAGATTTTGTTGACATAATATTCGGAAAGAGAAGAGTTTTTCTTCTACGTTGTTTTCCCCAATCTTAGGTAAATGAGGCTGATCGTAGATTAACCTCTTCAAGTTATTTTATGGTTTTATTTCATTCCCTCCCGAATTTCCCAACAATCTCTCTTACTCTAGGTAACTAAAAGTATCTTAGATTACATACACAACGAATAGTACTTTGTTGACTAGAAATAGACAATCAAAATGACACAACTAAGGGTAAGAATTGTGGCATAGAGTTCAATAGCAAAATTACTTTACTTAAGTAACAGATAACAAGGCATGTTTTGGGTAGGATCAACACAAACTGTTCAGCGATGACTACAATCTGGGTTTTAGTATTACTTATCATTCAATGTTTCAAAAAAAGAAAAACACGTTTTCAGTGGAGATGACATGTTTCATTCATAACTGAATTCAGTTTCAAAACAATGAGTATTCAATTTGAAGAAAGAATCGATATTAAAGATAAAAATTGGTTCAAGCACTGACATGAATTCAGGAGCTTTTGCGCGTATGTTCTTTTGTCCATTCTCCTGTATTGGACACCCTTAATCGAATTTACCATGGTAAATTATGTTGTCCATTCTCCTGTATTGGACACTATACAGTCCAATACAGGAGAGTGGACAACATAATTTACCATGGTAAATTCGATTTAGGGTGTCCAATACATGAGAATGGACGCGCCAAAGCTCCTGACTTCACGTCAGTGCTTGAACCAATTTTTTTTTTCGTAATTTTTTTGAAATTTTCTAGGGGTACGGTTCTTACAAAATTTTTTTTCGTCATTTTTTCGAATTTTTTAGGGATACGGTTCTTAACAAAATTTAAACACGTCTTTATGTTGATTTTCTACTAATAGTTACCAAGCTTCAATTCGATAGAATCTTTATTTTTTGAGTTATCGAGGAAATAATATTCCAGGTGGGTATAACTCGGAAACCGTTAAACCGATTTTGCCCAAAAACGAACTTAACTCTCCCATTCGGATACGCAACCTACCCTGAAAATTGCAAGTCCGTATCTCCTTTTGTTCGAAAGTTATCGAGGCAACGGTCACCCATCTGCTGAACTCACACAAGGCTGCTCGAATTTCCAACAATATTTAACCGATCGTGTTAAAACTTGAAACTTGGCAGTAGAGTGGGGTTCTGAAGGCTCTCGCAAAATTTCAGCATTTCAGACGAATAGTTACTGATATATAGAATTTTTTTTTTGATTTTCAATGATTTCTTAAAAATTTTCTACAAATACTATCCTCACAAAATTTTGCAAGAATTTTCGCGTTTGCATTCTACAACTAATAACCATGTTTCAATTCAATCGGTTCAGTACTTTTCGAGTTAATGAGGAGAAAAAAACAACCAAATTTGAGATGGCTATAACTCTAAAACCGTTAGGCTCATTATGCTTATAAACAAACTTAAATGTCGCGTTCTGATGCACATCTTAACCTGAAAACTTCAAGCCGCTATCTCTTTCCGTTCTCAAGTTATCGTTACAACAAAAATATTTTTTAATAATTTTCTAGCCATACGAGTCGCACAAAATTTCACAAACGTGCTTAGGTTCATATTCTACAACTACTCACCAAGTTTCAATTTGATCGTATTTATATTGGTTGAAAACAAAATTATTACTCGGAAACCATTGGGCCGATTATGCCCATTAACGAACTTGTACGTCGTATTGGGATGCGCCACCTACCCTGAAAATTTCAAGTCGCTAGCTCTTTCCGTTCTCAAGTTATCGTGGCAACGGCCGGACTGCCGGCCGGACAGAATCAAATTTGACCTCGAATTCTTCATTGGGGAGTCGAACTAAATCGTTTGAGACCATTTTCGTCAAAAAATTCGAAAGTTACAGACATTTGGGCAAAATGATAACGCGATGTTCCCCAGAACATACGCGCAAAAATGCCCCTCAATTTTTAATATTTCAGCTTATAATACAGCCAAGTTCTAGATTCAAACTCGATCGGTTTTCATTACTGGAAATAATGGCAGGAAATTGAAATTTCTTCTAGAGTTAAGCAGCTTTAAGTGCGTTCGGTACCTGGATGGATGACCGCTCTGGCTATACATTTGAACAGCGCGACAAAGCCCCTGTTCACAGAGTTTTCCCACTTCTTCATTGTAAATCCTTTATGTATATTTTATAGCTAGGTATATTATTTCCTCAAACATGTGATGTAACAGTTTGTTGGCAATAAAGAGTTCAATTCTATTTTTCCATCCCTATCCACGTGAGACAATGGATTCTCGAAATAACTCCCAACACCTCATCTTCGGTCCAGGCTAACGAACTTGCAGCTATACCCATCGTCTCAGAAGTGGATTTTCAATTTCCTCCATACACATTCCAGTCGGAATAAGTTATGTGGAAGGGAGGGTAGCGTGGAGGTACGGGAAAATAGCCTCCGGCTCCGGATTTAGCTGGCAGCCATGGGGCGATGTCAAGTTTGAGGAAGACGCGTCTTGCAAATGCGGCTAATGGATCGTCTTTGTCACAGCAACGTCGTCCAAGTGAGTGGAGGCCCTGCGGGAGTAGGGTCTGGAAACAAGATCGGAGAGGGCCGCTGCTCCAATGTTCAGGGACCGAGATACCCTGATGGATGACTCCACATATAGATCAATACATCTAACGCACGAACAACCTGATCCCAGCAGCTAATAACTTATTTACACGTCAGGTGCTCGGGACACTGCGTATCGTTTTTGGCTGATGGGTTTCAGACGAGATGAGGTGGTTTTCGCTGGTTTCGATGGAAACCTGGAATATCGGTTTCTGATTTTCACTTTTTTTTTCGTTATTATTTTGTCGCATAGGTACCTGAGGATTGTAGACTGCGATATTCGAATTCGAACCGATTCAGCTAACGGTTTTTCCATCATGGACATCCTGAAATAAAAGATCATTGTTTAGAAGAATTTATTATACTGAATATCATAAGAAGTTTGTCTGTACAGGGTCTTTCGTTTGAAAGGGACAATTAGCATTATATGGTAAAGTGAAAATGTTACGCTCATAAAAATTCACTCACAGAGGTTCTGGACCATAAACTACTTTTTAAAAATATTGACAACTAGGTACTTCCTTATCGGAAATGGCAAACCTCATTTTTGGCGCTCATGTTCTTCGGAACAAGTGCTTATCAATCTGTCCGAATGTCTGTAATTTTCGAAATTTTGGATGAAAATGGTCTTAAACGATTTGGTTAGGCTCACTGATCAAGAATCCGTAGTCAAAATCGATTCGATCCGGCCGGCCATTAACACGATAACTCTCGAATGGAATGAGCTAGACGGTTGAAATTTTCAGAGTAGGTCATCTCCACATACACTTCAGCTTTTACCGCAACTCTGGGCAGAAATTGATCAAGGTTATACTTCATCAATCTGCTCGAAATTATGCGAAGGCGTTGTCAGGCTGTTGTTGATATTCGAGCAGGCCATACTCTTTACTGAACTTTATTTTTTAAATTTTGTGTGTGACCTTATTTTGCACTAAACATAAATTTTCAACTGAAATTGTGAAACTTATAAAGAAATGAGCAAAAGAATGAGTTATAGATAAGTGAGTAAACATTTAGATTAATCATATTTGAGAAATTGCTGAAAAAAATTGAAATTTCTTCTTTAATTTTTGTGGAGCAGTTTATATCATACCACGAGGTTCTTCAGAGTAAAACTCTTCTGGAGCTTTATAATAAAATCACTTTTCGAGCGGACGTCCATAATCTCAAAATTCGTTTCAAAGGTGCCCTCACACCAGCTATGCATTGGACTCATATATTGCGTAGATCGTTTTCATATAACCTGCCAAAATTGATCCATAAAGTACCTAAGAACTACGAAGATCAGAAGAGGTTCCAAAAGATGCGCGCAAAAATTTACTCAAATGCTTCTGCCAACACCACAAAACCTATTTAAGATGATTACGCCAGCGTTAAAATCGAATCAAATGATGATACCCTAATAGGGACATTTCTTTCCACCTTTTACATCCATCTGTTTTTTTATCGGAACCTGAGTGTTTATAAAACAAAATTCAATACCGTCAACTTCTAAAAGTGCTGTGAAATTGGAGCGCTATACGAATATTAATGAGTTTTCCATCAGACTCGAAACTTTGGAGAGTTTCCATCGGTGTGAGGCGATTCTCGGCCAAGGGCGGTAACGTGGAAAAAGAAGTGAAATTCTTGGGGATTTATTGGAGTTGATTATTCATTCGCATTGAAAAGCATTGTAGATATTACGTTGTTAATTATGTCTTATAATTCGTTCCATTATTTTCTTCACAATCAAGTGTTTGCATATTCAAGAGTTTCAACTGATTATCTGATACTGAACAATGTGATTTAAAGAAAATGTTTTTAGACGTTCGATTGAAATTTGGGATTTCTCTCAGACTACATTAAGTATCCTTTTAGCGCGCATGTTCTGGAGAACAGCGTGCTATCATGTGACCCAAATGTCTGTAATTCAGGATTTTTTTGCCGAAAATGGTCTCGAACGATTAGGTTCTACTCACTGATGAAGAATTTTTTCTTTAATTTTCTAGTGTTATAAGCCTCACGAAATTTTGTTAAAATTTTGCGCGTCAGCATTCTACAACTAATTAACAAGTTAAAATTGGATCGGATCTGTAGTTTTTGAGTTATAGAAGAAATAACAACTAAATTTCTGATGAGTAGATCTCCGAAACCGTTCGGCTGATTATGTCTGTTAACGGACTTAACTGTCGCATTTGGATGCGCAACATACCCTGAAAATTGCAAGTCGCTCTCTCTCTTTCCGTTCAAAAGTTATCGTGATAAAGGACACCCATCCAGATACTGAACTCGCCCAACGCTGCTCGGTTTCCAGAATTTTTTTCAAAAACAACAATACAGATCCGATCGTGTTCAAATTTGGAAGTTGCTATCTCTTTCCGTTAGAGAGTTATAATGGCAATGGATGACCTAGAATCAGTGAGTCGAACCATTTTCGGCAAAACATTCGATAATTACAGACATTTGGGCAAAATGATAGCACGCTGTTCTCTAGAACATGCATGCGCGCAAAAATGGCAGGAAAGAAAGTGATTTATTCGATGAGTAGAATCTATGGTGAGAATTAATGTACAACTTGAATACACATCTCTATATTCTCGATTTTATACAGGATGTCCATGTGTAACTGTACATAGAACAATTAAATATGGTGCAAGGCTTTTTGATTCTGAGATACAGGGTGATTTATCGATTTCAGCAGAACGTTTGGTTAGCTATCTACCGAAAAGTTCAACGAATTATTTTCAGATTTTGCGGTTATTGTCGTCTCAGGCCAACAAACTCTGCATATGAATCATACCAAGAAAGTGCAAGCCAGGACTCAGATATTTCGATTTTTGCTTTACGGTCTAGTGAAAGACCCTGTACATGAAATATCAATTAGTCATTAATAACATCTGATGCACCATAGATTTGTCCTACGAACTGGGTTTTTCATTTTAGAACGACACACAAACCGTTCATTTTTGGCGCTCTTGTTCCTCGGAACAGAGTGCTCATCAATTTGCCCAAATGTCTCTAATTTTCGAATTTTTGCCTGAAAATGATCTCAAACGATTTGGTTCGATTCACTGATCTAAATCGATTCTTTCCGGCCATCCGGCTGGCCGTTAATATGATAACTCTCGGAATGAGCTACACAATAGAAATTATCAGAGTAGGTTTTGGACATAAATATCTCGGTCAAATTCGTTGGCTAAATCGGCCGGATGGTGTCGGAGTAACAAAAAAAAAAGAATCCATTGATATTATTCTCAACTCTAACAAGCTAATACTTTCGGAGATATGATTTTTCAAAATTTCAATAATACATCGTACTTCTATGTTCTCACAGAATGCGAATTCTATCTGTCTGTGTTCTATCTGTTTGCGGTAGGTCCAGTTTGAAAGATAAACGTCATCAATGTCAAACGAAACTGAAAGAGTATTTCCGGAGAGTTTGGTTGATGTAAGCATGTAAACAATTTGAAATTTTGTTTCGCTAAGTTGGTTAGTGAGTCGGAAATGAATTATGCAAGGAAGTCGAGCATAATTTACGAGTCATTCTCTCATTATGGAAGATCTAACGCCGTATTCACAAAGCATCCAATCTCCGTTAAGTCCTAACTGAGGTCCTCAGTTAAGGATAAATAAGAATCGCAACCTCAGTTTACGTATGTAACAGTGTTGAAACAGGCCTGTTTCACGTTAATTTTCACGTTAACTGAAGTTGCGATTCTTATTTATCCTTAACTGAGGACCTCAGTTAGGACTTAACGGAGATTGAATTCTTTGTGAATACGGCGGTTAGAATGGGATTTCCAACTAATGTACTGGTAGTTATTCCTTAGTAACACTTTTTAAGATTGCCCACATAAGTATCCTGTTTTGAGTTCTCTCTGGACTGATTACATTAGATTTATTCCATAAATAAAACTGCCTTTTTCATTTACTCGATTTTTCAGAATGCCTCCTTATAGTTTTGAAACACTTGTAGCCAAAATTGGACCGTCATATAAAGATAAGATGCAGAGGTATTTTAATTTCTTTCATGACGTAGTTCTATCATAATAATCTATTGATATCATTCCCAACTCTGAGAAACCAATACTTTCGGCGATATGATTTGTCAAAGATTGGACAAGAGCTCCAAAGCTCCTGCCACAGGGCTTTCCCCCTTTTTTCCTTGAAATGTAATTAACGCTTTACATTTTTGGCGCTCTAGTTCCTCGGAACTGAGTGCTTATCAATTTGCCCAAATGTCTGTTATTTTCGAATATTTCGATGAAAATGGTCTTAAACGATTTGGTTCGACTCACTGATCAAGAATCCGTGGTCGAAATTCATTCTGTCCGGCCGGCCGTAGGCACGATAACTCTCGAACGGAATGAGCTAGAGAGTTGAAATTTTCAGAGTAGGTTTGGGGGATAAATATCTCGGCTAAGTTCGTTTTTGGGCAAAATCGGACAGATGGTTTCGGAGTAACAAAAAAAAATGTTTTTTTACAAAACAAATTCCAAATTAAATTTTTTTTAATAAGCAGTTTTATCATAAGAATCCATTCATATCATTTTTAACTCTAACAAGCTAATACTTTCGGAGATATGATTTTTCAAAATTTCAATGTAAATCGTATTTCACAGATTATTCTATGTATGAATTGTCATAATGTCAACTTGACAGAAGGGAATATTGTAACTTCTAAAATATTGGGGTTGAAATACTCGTATTTTAGCGATGCAACGGGAACCTCACCCGAAAATGTTTGAAAATATTACGTAAATATTGAAAGCATAATTCTGTAGTTCGAAAGAAAATTTGGTGAACGTAGATCAGGAAATTTTTGTTCGATTACAAGGTAATTTTTGGCGCTCTAGTTCCTCGGAACTGAGTGCTTATCAATTTGCCCAAATGTCTGTAATTTTCGAATATTTCAATGAAAATGGTCTTAAACGATTTGGTTCGACTCACTGATCAAGAATCCGTGGTCGAAATTCATTCTGTCCGGCCGGCCGTAGGCACGATTACTCTCGAACGAAAGGAGTTAGCGGATTGAAAATTGCAAGGTGGTTTTGGAGCGTAAATATCTCGGACAAGTTCGTTCGATATATCTGAAATTTAGCATCGAATTGTAGAATCATGACCTTTATATGGAATGAAGTTTTGTATTGACCAGATTACCGCAAAGTGTAAAAAAAAAATTTTGAAAATTTAAAAAAAGTTTTTCCACAATAACTCTCGAACGGAATGAGCTAGGTAGTTGAAATTTTCAGAGTAGGTTAGGGAGATGAACATCTCGGTTAAGTTCGTTATTGGGCAAAATTGGCCAGATTTAATTCGATTTCTTCCATGGTGCAGTTCTCATTCTCATGATTGCTCATTTAAT
Source organism: Halyzia sedecimguttata (assembly GCA_937662695.2). Lineage (NCBI taxonomy): Eukaryota > Metazoa > Arthropoda > Insecta > Coleoptera > Coccinellidae > Halyzia > Halyzia sedecimguttata. The sequence goes on along the minus strand of OW569415.2, from coordinate 62,523,701 downwards.
CTTGATAAATAAACTATTATTTGAATTGAATTTCCTTTATGATGCAGCTCTATCATATGTATACATTGATATAATTCCCAACTCAGAGAAACCAATACTTTCGGAGATATAATTTGTCTGTTTGAACTAGAGCGCCAGAAAGCTCCTGTCCACAGGGCTTGAACCCATTTTTAAAGCCATTTCTGCCCTGATTATTGTGACGAGACCCTCCTGAAATCGAATTAATCAACCAAGATTAATTAAAAAGGTTTTTTATTTTTAAAATTCACTTCCATCAATAATTGTATATCCACTGAATGGTAAATCGAATGATGGGATGTGCTGGTAACAAAATACATCTACTTAATTTGTTTTAATTTTTAGTGTGTTATAATAAATGCTTTCATCGAATGTGATAATTTGGAATTCATATTTCTTAGTAAAATTAGTATTTTATGCAGAAATATAAGGAGGGGACCGAGTAAAATTCCTTGATGAAATAAAAATGTATGTATCTATTATACCAGATATTAACCGCATTGAATTTCTAACGGATTTGCTCTCTTGTTGTGTGGATTGATATATTATGTTCAGATGGTGCTGTTATGATTTCCAGAGAATTTATGACTTTTAAAGAAGATTCTGCAATTGAATATGATAGTGTAATAGTAGGCTATTTCTTAATAGATGGTTGAAATCAATTTTTTTTTAGGAAAATGAATATTCCATATTATGAATTGGTTCAAATCTATTGGCATCCTAAAAAAGGGGGAAAGTCCTGTGGCAGGAGCTTTGGAGCCCTTGTTCAAACTTTGACAAATCATATCTCCGAAAGTATTGGTTTCTCAGAGTTGGGAATGATATCAATGGATTCATATGATAAAACTACACCATAAATTTAATTCAAATAATAGTTTATTTATCAAGATTAAATGAGCAATCTCCAATGATTTAACCTCGTGGATTGGGTTGTTGCAACTCACACTCGGTTCATAGTTTTCACAACTTGAAATACTAGAAAAAAGAAAGTATAATCGAAATGTCTACAGCAACACTGGAGACAATCATAGCAAATTATCCATTTATTCCTCATATTTGAATAGGTATAGGCTGACAAACAAACTATTTTTATAGTTCAAAATATATTAATAAAATACAATCCTCTTTTCCATAATTTAATAGTTCATACCACTAACACATTCATTCTGTAATATGAACCTTTACCCAAAAAGGAATTTTCAATACACAAATGTAGATCAATATTTCGCATTTTTTTGTTAGCAATATTATGAAAATACTGTATATAAGAACATGTCTCACTATATGAGGAAGTAACAGGTAATATTATCCTCGGTGGTCAACAAACAGTAATTTCTTTTGATGATTCCATTATGTTGTTCTTTCCTATTGCCTTCATGAACTACATCATTAAAATGATCCATTTCTATAAATCTTCTGAAACATCATCCCAAATATTTATACATCATAAGTTATTTAATTTGCGACAAGTCAATATTATTTTTGGTATAAAAACAGTATTGTATATATTCACAAATTGAAGATGCGGAAACTTGTTTTCGAACAGAAAATATTTTCAAAGTACGAGTTATATAAACAAATTAGAAAGGATATAAATATGACGTCTCTTATAGGTAGATAAGACTAAACCCCTTCCAGATTCTCCCCCAATCCCCTTCCTAACTTCCAAAAAAACATCACGTTTACTACAGCAACATTTTCAAAAAGTTGAAGATGACTCACACAAAAAAACAGATAGAACACAGACAGATAGAATTTGCATTCTGATGTGGAAACATAGAATTACGATGTATTATTGGAAGTTTGAAAAATCATATCTCCGAAAGTATTAGCTCGTTAGAGTTGAAAATGACATCAGTGAATTCTTATGATGGAACTGCATCTTAAAAAAAATTGAGTCTGAAATTTGTAATGTAAAAAAACGTTTTTCTCGTTAGGTACTCCGAAATCATCAGGCCGATTTAACGAACTCAACCGAGATATTTACTCCCAAAACTACCCTGAAAATTTCAACTGTCTAGCTCATTCCGTTCGGGAGTTATCGTGGTTGCGGCCGGCTGGACAGAATATATTTTGACCACGGATTCTTGATCAGTGGGTTGAGCCAAAACGTTTAAGACCATTTTCAACCAAAAATTCGAAAATTACAGACATTTGGGCAAATTGATAAGCTTTTCCGAGGAACAAAAGCGTCAAAAATAGGGCCAAATACAAGTGGCAAGTATGGATCACTAAAGAGTTGTAATTTTTTTGACAAAATGGTACAATCTCTCACAAAAGGCATTGCTACAATTATTCAATTAGCTTTTTAAGAACTGATGATTACCCACATAATGTTTCGTTTCATCTGTCAGACCAGAGTAATGGGTGAGTTCATCTTTGGTCAGACTGTCACTGTCAGTGAATTGAATCATTCATTGTGGAATTGAATTGGACTCTCGATGTCACTGAAAAGTATAGAACAGCATGGCAACAGCGGCATTATTCATCTAGATTCTTGAATTTCGTCTCAAGTTGAGGGTTGTTGCTTTCAGTCGTTGTTTCATTCTGAGCAAATGCCTTTCTGCGAATGTTTTTTCTACGCGTGTAAGTTTCCACGCCTGTTCTTTCTAGATTAGTATCATTCTACATTTGTGATATTCTGCAATTGTGTACAGACCCTAAAGTATTAATCGACCTGTTTGAGCATATACAACGAAACAACTGCCGTTGATTTACTGAATGTATTCGAAGTTAGATACTGTATATCAACTGTTATAACGTAATCATGGATAAAATATAATTGATTTAGTTGCTAGAATATGAGCTATAGCACATGGTGTTGCTTATAGCCGTTCGTTTGTGCAAACTTTTCAGTTTGACATCACCTTCCTTTCGTTTCACAGTTGAATCCATCTGATCACTGTGAATCAGCTTCGTAATATATTTAACTATATTTCATTAATTTATTCAAAAACCAACCCCACCAGCGATCGTTATTTTTGGGTCTTCCGACCCAGGTAGAAATTGAAATACTGTTCCGGTCGTCGGTCAATATAGACCAAACAGTAACAATAATTCGAATTTGCATACGCTCGTCCCAGCTGTGTACCTGGAATCGAAAATAGAAAAATATCGGGCACAAAAAAGGGTTTGTGATTAGAGTGCTGTGCCACTAAGGGCGGGCGTACTTTCTACTTTTACATAATGCACGTTACAGATGTTTGGCCAAGATAAGCCCCAGACTGTGATTTAATCAGGGCTGGGACTGGAGGACCCTCACATTCTGCATCATGAATTATATATTCGCGGTGCGAGTACATAATTTGGTTACAACATTTGCATATGGCGGCTGCAGCCTCGAATTCTGTGCTGGATGTGGTCGCTGGGACGGAGTTCGAGTGTGGAGAGAGACTTCGAGTGGTTTCGAACATCAGGGACGGATCCTATATGCGACAACTTGGGATAACTCGGATCGATAAAATTAATTATCGAAGAAAATTTGGAAAAACACTCTCTGCCATAATGGGTTCTTGAATAAATCCACTTGAAATATACATCTACATTTTCGATGAGGAGAAAAGACAGGTACACATATGGTACTTATTTGAAAATAACTGTTAATTCGAACAGTTTTGGTGAACTCGTACTGTGTTTCATAATTACGTGTTAATATCTGATGTTTTGTGAATTTGGGAACGGTTTTGAACGATCATTAAAGCCTCTTGGTCAAAATCCATTCTGTCCATTCGTCCTAAGACACTTGATATTTGCAGGGAAGATTTCAAATTCAAACAAAACTTTGACAAATCATATCTCCGAAAGTATTGGTTTCTCAGAGTTGGGAATGATATCAATGGATTCTTCGGATAGAACCCATCAAAAATTAAATACAACACGTAGGTCTATGACTCTCCTCATAAGTCGGATTTAAATACATCAGGAAATTATAATTAGAGCATTCTCTGAAATCATAAAATTATGATTAATTATTGAAATTTTGAAAAATCATATGTCCTAAAGTTAGTGTCCGACCGAAACAGGTTTTTCAGCCGAAACCGAACTTTCGATCAGGTTCTCAGTTTCGGCCGAAAACCAGACCGAAACCTAAACTTTATTTATACTGAAATCTAGTGTATTTTTTGCAATTTTATTTGCATATACATAAAAACAGTTAAGGAGTGTAAAATATATGAGAAGACAATTTTTTTGAGATCTATAGGTATATATTATTTTGATATTACCAAGTTATCAAAATAATCAATCGAAGTATATAGGCTGACTCCAAATCAGAAGTGAACCTTGGAGGAGGTGTTAGTATGGATCATTTCCTGTGGTTTGAGCCATTTTTATTGATAACAGAAAATCAACAGTTTCCGAGATATTTGAGTTCTGGTTCTGTTGAAAAAGTATGATTTGAAATAAAGAGATATAAGAAGCAAAGAAAGAGGAATAACGGATTAAATATTTGTTTCCACCAATCCATATACAAGCACGTGCCCTCCGCCTGTAATATACTCACGCTGCCTTTTGATTATACATTCACTATTTTATATGCCGGACATTCAAAAGGTTGCCTATAAAAAATCTGCTGAAACGAAACTAGTTAAGCATTTTAATGAAATTTTTTAGAGAATGAAGAAGGAATTTGGCAAGTTTTTAATATAATTTTGGCATACATAAATTGTGAAATTCTAAAGTTGTAGACAAATTGATATTATTCTTCTTCCACATCTTAAACAGCATAGTTTTGCTTTTGTCGTACATATCATATCCTTTTCTGATAAAAACAACCCAAAACTATAATCAAATTTGGTCAACGTAGAAAAAATGGACGAAAGACGAAATAAGTTGAGAAATCTTTAAAAAATCACCCGAACTGAAATAACTGTTGATATTCGGTTATCAATAAATATGGCTCAAACAACAGCTAATGAGTCATACTAACACCTCCTTAAAGGTTCACGTCTAATTTGGAATCACCCTATATTATCTAATTAATAATCATAAAAGTAAATTCTCAGTCTTATAACAAAGATAGATTACAATAACTTGTATGACAATTATGCATGCCTACTCATAACTCAGTTGGCCAAAAGACCAGGATAAGTCATTTTTTGGCCGAAACAGAAACTAAGGCCGAAACTAGATTTCTTGGCCGAACCCGAAACCGACCTTTCGGTCTGTTACTACCTAAAGTATTAGTATGTTAGAGTTGAGAATGATATCAATGGATTCTTATGATGAAACTGCATCTTGAAAAAAATTGAAATTAAAATTTGTAATGCAAAGGAAAACTTCTTTTCGATACTTCGAAAGCACCCTCAATAAATCTGAAAATTTTAACTGTCTAGCTCATTCAGTTCGAGAATGATCGTGTTAACGAGAATACGTGGATTTTGACCACGCATTCTTGGTCGAACCTTAACGTTTGAGACCATTTTCAGCCAAAAATTCGAAAATTACAGACATTTGACAAATTGATAAGCACTGTTTCCATGAAGAACAAGAATTTCGTGAGCATAACGGCATGATAAATTAAATTTTGGGAATTTTTCTATAACTTGAGAATGCGTCAATATATTTAGCTGCATATTTTCATATTGATACGAGGTAAAATGAGTTGATAGAAGAATCCACTTTATATTTGTTTAATCAGAAGAGCAAAAATACGGTCTTTTAGCAATTCGTATTACATGATGATTTCGAGTTATACATGTTTCCACGATCCTTAGGGATCCTGTCCTAACTAAGTTCTTAACCCTTAAACCCTTAAACCCTGAAACCCTCTTAAGTTCGTTGATTTCAATAAAATAATATATCTGCATGGCCATTCAGACCATTTATTCGAAACTACTGATGCAGGAAATTGATTAAACAGCATCCATGCAGTGATCGTGGTCCTCAACCTTTTCGTCCCGAATTGTTTATTGTAGGGTGTAAAGATATTTTAATATATTCATTAAGAACCAATTAACGCATGAATATGTATTGATATGAATATTTGTTGCGTTCTAGTTAAGTAAAGGTATTATATTAAATTATGCAATAAATTAAAACCAATCATTAAATTTTGGGTAGCTTAGCTTGAATAATTTAGTTTTTATAATTATCTTTCTTGACTTTTAGACTCCTCAGGGTTTATTCTACTTCTTAAATTCCGAATTGAAATTTTGTTTTGAATAACAAAAGTAATAAAAATTGAATTATAACTTTGGATTTGAAATAAATTAATTTAATGCCTTTAACCTTTAAACTAATTCTATGACTAATTTAACTTATAATTCAGGCTTTTCTTGCATCTAACGATAAATATGATTTATGGAAATGTTCCAGGTTTATGGAAATGTTTTCAGGTTTCCATAGTTTCTTCCTTTCAAGTAGCTGAAATGCACTCCTGATTTAATTCATCAATGCTTGATTTTCATCCATTTGGAAATATGAAAAACTCATTGAGATATGATTAAATATGTTTTCTTAATTTTCAACTTCAACACTTTGTCAGAATAGACTAGATAGTTCTTTTTATAGAAAGTTTTCTAGGTCAACATTATTCAGTTGATATAAACATAGCCCACTTCTGTTCTATTTTTGATATACAGGATGTTGCAATTAATTTCGAAATTTTGTTTTTCGAATAACTTCTAAACATATTAGATATTTTCATCAAACTTGATGAGTGTCAAATATGTGTACGTAGGGACATGCCTATGGTTTGCGGAGAAATTTAATTTCAATCAATGGCGCTCGGAGTAACAAAATAATGAATATTTTCAATGAAATAAAGATACGCTACTAATTTTTTTAAGAACAAAATAGTTTCTTCAAAGTTCTTCATTTCGTAGTAGAAAAATCTCCTTAGTTATTTATTTAATCAAGTGAAAACATAAGGAGCTACTTGTATGTCTTTGTATCAATATTTCTAAGAAATCAAATTATGTAAATTTATAGATATAGGCCTATTTATAATTCTTATTGAAAAATATTTATGATTGTTATTAAATTTTTTTTTAATGTTCTATTCAGTAGAAAAAAGGATACTTTGGGAGGTGTATTCGTCAATGAATGGTTTATTTCTGAATTTCTCAAACTATGAAAGGTAGGTATATAATAAAAAAAAATCAATTCTTTTGAAATTGCTTCTGCGTTAGAAATATTTCTCAGGAGTTACTTATTGAACCTACTAAACAATAACTTTCTTTAACGTTTCCGAACCTTCATCAGACATTGAGCGAAAACCTTCAGTGTTATTTGTTGTTGAACACTCTTTCTGAAATTTGTCACACTCACAGTCTTTGAAAAACACATAGAATTACAGTTCCCACGTTCTAATTCTTTCTGTGACAAATTTAGGCAAATATGGTTTATTCCAACTGGGCAATTTTTAAAATTGTTTTCTCTGCTCAACAAAAAACGAGTCGACTGCTTAAGTTTTCTTTTTATGTCATGACCATGAGACTCTATATCATCAGAATCTGAGGGTTACTCCAATCTATCATGTGTTACCCATTGCTTATACATATATACAATATATACATGTTCTTCTATTTTGTATTTATGTACGTCTTTATTCCTTATGTGGTTCTAGTGTTCTGACTTTCTTACCCCCATTGGTCTCGATCTTTTTCCTGTATACGATTTACCACAAATGGGTACAAAGAATATTGTATATACACATTTTTTGGAAATTGATTTTTCATTAATCGTTTTTGTTTTAGTTATTAAACACCTCAGGAAATTTGAGCCTAGAAAACGGTTCTTATATTGGACCTAGAACCATTGAGCAGTGGATATAGATTGAAAGTATACAGGAAATATGTACATTCTGAACAGAAAATACTAAACTTTTGTGTGATATTTGCTGAGTTCCTTGTTTTATTATCATTTATAATAAACCTTATTGGTAAGTGTGCAATTTATCACTTCCACAATAAAAATCTATCACAACCAGTTATAGTTCAACGAAGCTAACCAAAAATTATCCACTTGACCACCACGACATTCATCATATTCCCTGACACGCGAGATTCTCTCAATTAGGTTTCACACGAGAGTACACATGTATGACACGATTTCGAAACCAGTTGACCAGCGTCCAGTCGCTCAGCACGAGGCAATATTTACCTCATTATGAAGGGTATACGCGAGGCCTTAGACCGGTCAGCAATAAATCAACCAGTGTCCAGCGGGCACGCCCCAGAACTACCCTGTTTACCCATAATATTTGCCCAGGGTTCGTTTAGTCCTTTGCACGGTCATCATACCTCGCAGGCAGAGCACGAGCTTCGCTTGCCGCTTATAACCGGATTTTGATTAGGTAGTGTTTCGGTTGTATTGTTCAGGAGAAGTTGGCGGAATAATATTCAGTTTATTTATTTTTGATTTAGTCATATTCGGTCTTCGTTAAAATGATAGACAAACGTGTTGCGCGTAGATATACAGTTTGTTTCTGTAATGTTTATTTACAATATCGCGAGGATTGGGTTTAGGGTTGTCCCTTTTTGTGGGATAAAAAAGTATTTTTTAATTTTCGTAGAACAAGAATAGTGTACCTATACACAGCATAAAAAAGAGTACTTATTTATTTTTTTCTAATTTGTATGTAAAAACATATTTTTTGAAACTTTTCTCAATATTTATCTTTTTTGAAGATATTTATAGCTTCTTTGCAATCAAAATTCAAACTTAAATATGAACTAGTCACAAAAATCAAGGAATATAAGAAAAATTCCAGATCTGGACATATTTTTTTCATCATGTAGGTAAGGTTCCGGAGTAATCCTACAAAAATCACCGAAAAATTTGTAGGTTTTTGCCTGTCCTAAAAAAGTTCTACGGGCTTCAAAAAATTTATTTTCAAAATTCCACCATGAAGTTTTAATAGGAAAATAATTTTTTATAGGTATTGCTGAATTTTCGTGACCAGTGAATCATTAGTAGGTACTTCATAAGGGTCGTTGATTATAGAGTATGTACCTATCCCGAAAAAAAGAACAATTCCCTATTTTAGATTAATACAAATATTTTAGATTGCAAATACATGAAAACGGTTATATTTACATAGATTCGAGTTCAAATCCGATTTAGTATTTTCGGAATCGAACGGAAAATTTTTATGTAATGGTTTCTTGAAATAAGAGAAATTATAAGAACAATTATAAGCCAACGATACTAACGGTGAAGACAAAAACTGAACTTTCATATTCCGAATTCCGAATATTTCCGAATTAACACTTAAGAGTGTATTCTAATAAAATCATTTATAATATAGCATAATTTCAACTAATCAACAAATTCAATTTAAACATATCTTCAGAATACTTCGAAATCCAACCAAATTATGAAATTCCTGAAAGATTTTAGAGAAACATCTTAGGAAAATATAGAAAAACTAACTAATCCTAGATCTAATTATTGTTAGATAAAAAAAATTATATGTAATAGGATGTAAATAGATTAGAAGTCATTTACAGCATAATATTTGTATAATATAATATTTCAAATTTTAATTACAAGAAAAAAATTGAATCGAATAGATACTTTGAACAACTGTACAAGGCATGTTTAAAGTGGAAAATGGTTTTATAAATTCAGGAAGTGCATAATTTATAATAAAAAAATTGAATTAATGTTAAAAAGAATTAAAATAAAACAATTGTAAGAGTTTGGGGAAGTTTGACCAATTGGAAATTTATATAGAAAAACTGCATTAATCTGCATGCAAAATGCATCGAAATGTAGATAAAATAATAATAGAACTGTCATTAGAGGTCTGAAATGGAAATAAATCCAATAGAAATTTTAAAAAATATGATAATTTCGCCACTTCGTAAGAAAATCCAAAGGGCAAGATGTCTATAAACTATGGTGTTCGCACTGTTTCGATTTTGTATTACCATTTTCCGGAACATGGTAGACGTTTAATTTTTTTTCCCGCAGGTGGCGATATTCACAAGTCACAAGAGATTTATTGAATAGATTTCTGTCAAACTTCTGTTACTCGAACGATGACAGTTTCACTTTTTAGGTTAGAATTCCGTATTAGCGAATAAGGGAAACATATAACTGCCCAACATTCATCAACAAGGTAAACTTAGGGGTAAATTTTGCATGTATATTTTATATTTATAACAGAATATTTGCAATATTTCACATTCATCGACGAATGAAAACGATGCGATTGACATGGGGCGCCATGAATCATTTACCATGTCGGTCAATTTTGTATAATTTTTGTCTGACAAACAACAAGGAGTTTATACACCATGTTTTAGACATCTTAGTTTTCTAAAAAGTATGTGTACACTTTCAAATCGTCTGTCAGATTTTGAAAACAACGAGTAGTTGTAAGTAATCTGCTTAAAAAAACTACGTAATCGTCGTACATCATGCCTGAAATTGAATATAATTAATGTAAAACTAAAGTTGAGAGGTATTTAAGTGCTTACGAAACAGAATCCAGAGAATGTATTGAATTTTGAAAACATAAAATTCTTTGAAGTGTTCATGCAAGTTGAGAAAATTTATAATATCCTAAGAAGAATTCATCGAAGTCAAGAAAACTTATAAAACAAGATTTGAGTTGCTGTATCTGTCGAAGTATCGGAAATAAATAAGAGTGTATATAATTGAAGGCAAGTGAAGAAGTGTAGCCAACCTTGAGGTGTAACCTTGACAGTACAGGACATTCAAACAAAATTTTCATAACTAATTCCAATTTAAAGAAAGAGTATCCATATTTATATTGTTGTCGATAGCTTGAAATTCAGGAATTTCATTCATTTAAAATTAGAACCCATAGTGTAGTGAATTTCTTCCATGATTTCATAAAATCCCTACATTAATTTCGTTACCCTCCAACACTTCGTTTCAGGCCCAAAACAGGGGAAATTATGTACTTATCTCCTTTATTGAATATTTACCCTTCCAAGTTCTGCGAGCCTAAGAAATACCCGGCAAAGCATACCATCAAAGCTTCCCTAGTGTGTAAACCAATTCTGGTCCGGAATATATCTCATACAGCCTAATATCTCCATAAAATACTCTCACCCTACGCGTACACTCCGATAAATATATGGATTCACTTCCATTTTGGGTAGCATAGAAGCCAATTACAATGACCATTATCTGGGGGGTCACCCCTGTCACGTACGTTACGAACGCGGCAGCGAGGGTGGAGTCTGGCCATTCCATTCTGCTGTAATGGTCTTATCTTATCGCGGCCTCCTGCCCCTCGGGAAGCTGCGCTCAGTATATTACGGAGGCTGTGGGAGAAGTGGGAAACCTGAATATAATGAAGGAGACATTTTCTTTTCTTATACCTACTTCTTATTCAATATACTGAGGTTCCACAGATGAAATCGACAAAACTTATGGGGTTATAGGGACTGCCAATATACAAATCCGCTTTTTTACTGGCATACAGAGTAATTTTTGAATTCAAACAAAAAATGCAATCCACCATATTAAATACGGAGATTAGCCGATTTGGTTAAAATTTGGTATAATAATTAAACTAAAAGACATCAAGTAGCCCTTTCAACGAAACCACTATCAGGACCCGATAATATCAATTTTTCAATGTTAAGTTCTTGCAACAATATCACACCCTGTATAATAATTATCAAAAATCTGATCTCAAATTCGAAATCTACAGAAAAAAATCCTAAAGGAATTTGTTGAAAACGTTTCTGCCATCATCTCAGTTTTTCCTTAATAAATTATTATTTTCACTCAGGAAATTAGTTGTCGGATAAAGTACCATCAGAACTGGGTATTAATTCAATTTTTTGCGCATGAACACTGTTAAACCAGGCTGCGCAACAATATTCAGCTGCAGAAAAAACCAAGGGTAAGGCTGCAGTACGAAGAGTAGATGCTTCAGCACATCAGCCATGATGTACCAGCTAATTTGAACTTCAGGGGCAAGTCATCCAAATGTTCTTTGAATTTCAACGAGGAATCTAGTTTCATTCCTAGGTATTTTGGATTAATTTGATGTCTCAAGAAAGAATCACCAAAAGCTACACTCAATGTACTATATTTTTTTTATGATTGTTCAAATGAAAACAAGAATCCTCAGTTTTATTTGGGTTTGGGCACAAACGCCACTTAATTAGGAAATTATCCAGGGTTTCTAAATCTGCAGATTATTTTCCATATGTTGGAAATCAGACTGACGAAATGCAAGGGCGATGTTTTACAATTCGACGTATGATACAAGAGCTTAGGGAAAAACCTCAGCAAAAAACCCTTTCCCCCGTGAGTGTGGTGATTTGTAACTATTGTTTACAAAATTTGCTGAAATTTAAAAATATTGATGAGGAAGTAGTAGGAATATCACAAAGATAAATTGAAAGAAGGAGGTGCTCAAACTGATAATTTTGACCATTATTCAAATGACTACTATTATTATCAACAAAGCACGAAACTTTCTATCTGACAGCATATTTTCGAGTAATCGAAAATATCATTATAATTTTGTGAAAAAATCGTGAAATTTTCGAATTTTGGGACGAAAAGTGACTCAAATAATTACAAACTCGGAATTGTTGAAATTTTTTTAAAATCTTGTATGCATGGAAGAATATATGTAAATATACGTGTAGGAAAAAAATGAAATATTTGATTGGTTGCAAGTTTTAGTAAAGTGCTAAGCGGAGTCTATTTAAAAATAAATTCGTATATCCCGAAAAATAATGTTGTTTAAAAAATAGAAATATGGATAGTGCATATTTCGAAAAAAAAGGTGAAAAGATTCAGCACCTATATGAGCAAAGGTAGGATGGCCAGAGAATATTTGTCAATATTTTTCAACTAACTATCGAGTTTCAATTAAATCAGATCAGTATTTTTTGAGTTATTCAGAAAACACATTATCAGTTGGCTATAACCCCGAAACCACCAGGTGGCTTCTGCCCACTAACGAACTTTACCGAGATATATACTCATGTTTCAAACCTACCCTTCTTCAAGTCGGAACTAAATGTAAGACCATTTTCGGCTAAAATTCGAAATTAACAGACATTTCGGTAAGGGAATAAGCGACCGAGAGACCATAGGGACATTTCTTCCTGAATAATGTGTGGAAACACCACTCGAAATTTTGTAATTCACCGAGGAAACATTGTCTAAACTGAAAACATATATAAATATGAAATATTGAGAAATACGAGAACTATTCATTTCATATTTCTCAATACCTCGGTGAATAACTTATCAACGATCATGTAACATTATGGAATATACACGTTGAAATGATATATCTTTGCCGAATTATTGCAGAATTTAATTTATTCCGTCCCCCACAGGGGGTGCAGATTCTAAAAAATTACTTTCATAAAAGTCCTCGTATTCTTCAATATTCCAGTGAAAAAATTATCCACGATCACGCAATTATCAATTTCTCCTGCCCCCTACGGTGGTGCAAATTAATAAATATTTTTTCTTGAAAGTTCTTGCATTTCTTAATATCTCAGTGGAAAAATTACCAACGATCAAGCAACGTTATGGATTAAATGATATATTTTTGACGAATTTTGCCAAATTTAATTTGTTCCGTCCCCCACGGTGGTGTAAAATCTGAAATATGCTTTTCTTCAAAGTATTCGTATTCTTTAATATTTTCGTGAATTGGTTATCAACGATCATCCAGTGTTATGGAAAATATTGGGTAAATTGATATATTTTTGCCGAATTGAATTTTTCCCGTTCAAAAAAAATGTTATTACGATTCCTAATGTTTCCTTCACTAATTTCATAGACATTAACGACTTTAAGACATTCAACACACATTTGGGGGAATCTATTGTAAAACACGTACCTATTTTTATTACATACTTCATATAAATCATAATTACGAATTAGTATCAATTAAAATATTATCGAAGAGAAAATGTGCAAAAAGCGTGGCTAGGGATTATTTGAAGGTTTGCCACGCCGCGCTTGAATTCAGCTCTATCCCACTTTCTACAGTATCCACGTCAGAAAACGTTGCTGGAAATTCGTGGATAACACCTCCAATTCATTGACATATCCAATCAACCCACTCTCTTAAATATAAGTGTTGCACTAAATTTGGCTCCAGCACCCATAGTCATTTACGTAATATTTGTTGGCCGATTCCATACGTTTAACTCATACAGTGTATGGAACATTAGAATACCACTCCATCTTTTCGGAGTCCCCTGTACCTAATTTCATCTCTCGCTTTCTCGCCCCTATCCTCAGGAAGTCATATATTTGAAGTATTACGTGTCTGAAGTCTCCCCAGTGACCCTACTAAATTGCTGGAGATGTGGATCCATGAGATGGAATCTATGGACGAATAATCATTTCTCGAAATGGTTTTATGCCCAAAGGAACGAGGAATGTATCTGATACATTATTGGCCGGATAAAAATTGGATGCAAATTATTCAGTGCATGTAGGCTTCAATTCCATGCATTCCATATGCCTACCGCTTGTATAAAGTATAATAATGCCTTATTTGACGATTTATATATATATTATATATACAGGGTGAGTCTTTAAGTTGTACATTTTAACCATAGATTCCTTCCATCAAGCAAAATACTTTTTCATTTACCATTTTTCCAGATTCGGCTCAGGTAAAAAGTTACAAGCGTTTAAGTTCACAATGTGCTAATACAATCCTGCACTGCAGTGTTCTACATAGCAAAGTGTTACTGATATACAGGGTGAGTCTTTGACCACTGCATTAGTTTTAACCAAAGATTCCTCTCATCAAATAAAACAGTTTTTTCATTCACCATTTATCCAGATTCGGCTCAGGTAAAAAGATACAGGCTGTTGACATTTCGAAAAAAAATCAGTTTTTATTTTGTAGCTTTGACATCCTTTTTTCGAATAAAATGAATATTGGTGTAAAGTTTCCTATAACTATGAGACATATTCTCCAAATATTAGTTATTTTCTACTTCTACTGGTTTTCTAATCATGGACTCGTGGATTCATAAAACTAAACGAAATTAGCATAAAGAAAGCAGATAAAGTTTTTCTTGGGTAATTTCAAGAATACTCCATCGTTTTAGAACATTATATTATTATTCATCATTTCCCCTTAAACGCACCGTTTTCGAGATATTCTTCATTGAATGTTTTAAAATGAAAAACTCCAGAAATTTCACTACTTTTATGGATTCGTCCCTGAGCTTTGGAATGCCGAATCAAGCTGTAAACCACGTTACCATGCCTTTTTCTCGTCCGCCAACAATGTCATAGATAATTTATATGCAGGAGTCTATTAGCACATTGTGAAATCTTTAAACGCTTGTAACTTTTTACCTGAGCTGAATCTGGAAAAATGGTGAATGAAAAAACTGTTTTATTTGATGAGAGGATCCTTTGGTTAAAATTAATGCAGTGGTCAAAGACTCACCCTGTATATTGTAGAACAACAAAAAAACGTAATCATCTGATACTTGAAATTCAATGAGATTGTTTGAGAAAACTTATTTGCTCACTAATTATAATGCAACATTGAATAATATTCCACAATTGAAACAGTGAATGAATTGTTTCCACTATATAAGATTATACGTATAACTTGAACATCGGCCATTCTTGAAAATTATTATTATTATTAGTGAAAATTCCATGAATATCCATTAATCCATTCATTTCCAAGAATCTCAGATCGAAGAGTTATTGAGTTGTGATTCCAATTGTCTGAATAAACATAATAATTAGTAGGTTTCGTTCTCACACAGATACTCATTGTAATTGGATCTGTGTTAATTCGCCGTTCGGATGCGGCATTGTCAAACTGCGTGACAGGCGTTGGTATATTATTCAATCTAAGAGCATGGATCCATATCTCGTGAAAAAAAATGGAAATGTGGCAACGTAGAAATACATTGCTTCAATGCCATCCTCGGTCCGGAGCGGATTAACTAAAATAAGGCTTATACTTAATTTTGTATTAGATTTTATAATATTCAAAGACGAATATCTCAAAAACGATGCGTTTTAGCTTAGCAGAAATGGTGAAGAATAATTTGGTTTCCTAAAATGATTGAAGATTATTATGATGGCTCAAGATAAACTTCAGTTGCTTTCCTTATGCATTGTATATTCAGTTTTATGAATCCGCGAGTCTATAACTAGGAAACCAGAGGAAGAAGGAAGAAACTGTTAGTCGGAAAATATGTGTAATAATTATAGAGGACTTTACACCAAAATTCATTTCTTTCAGAATATCCAAGTCAAAGCTACATAAGAAAAACTGTTTTTTTTTCTGCAATTTTAACAGCATGTAAAAATGGTAAATGAAAAAAGATTTGTATTTGTTGAGAGGAATTTATGGTTAAAATCATTGTACAACTCAAACACTCGATCCTTTGACTCACACATTGAGAATGTTGTGACGAAAAGCTTCAAAATGGTAAGGTTTATTTTACGCACCACGAGGGAGTTCACTAATGCCTCAAACCTCAGATTTCTTTACTTCATGCTTGTGAGTAGCCATTTAGAGTTTGCTACTCCCTATATGATCACCATTCTACCATATAAATATCACAGATTACCAGATAGTGCAATCGACATTTGGCGGGAAGCACGTAGGTTTGACCTTCAGATTTACTACCCATGAAGACGTAGTAAAATGACAGAGAGAAATGAACTGCGTTCTCGCTCTTTAAACAAACTTAACCTCAACTTCACAAATAATCATATTTCTTGCACATACGCAACAAACTGCATCTTAAACGTCTTCAATACAGTTTATAAAATTGATTAATTTAATCCCACTTGAGTTACAAATTTTCGTACATAAGCTGAGTATTTTAGCTAACCTTTCCGTTTGTTGTTATACATTTATGAATGAACGTCGTTCTGCCTCTACCATAGTTGCGATTGGCCGAGAGGTCACGTGATCATATATATGCGATTTTATTGGCACCCCCAAATAGTTCCTGGCTAGGAACTATTTGGGGGTGCCGAGAATTCCATGGTCAATATTACGCGTCAGCTGAGTTCATTCATAAATACTGGGAGTGGCGCATCTGGTTAATCTGTGTAAATATTGACAGAGTCAATGAGATCCAAAATAATCTTAGAAAACAAAATTCTCAGTTTACAGCACCGGAGGTTGTTCTTCTATTGCATGTTTCTTTTTCGAATGATACATAATGAATTTAATTATCCTACGAGTATGATCCTTTTTGGCACTCCTGTTCCTAGGAACAGAGGGCTTATCAATTTGCCGAAACGTCCGTAATTTTCGAATTTTTGGATTAGGTTCAACTCACTGATCAAGAATCTGTGGTCAAAATTGATTCTGTCTGGCTGGCCGGTCCGACATTTGAAATTTTCAAAGTGAGTGGGAGATAAATTTCCCAGTCTAGTTCATTATTGGGCAAAATCGGGTTAATGGTTTCGGAGTAACGAAAAAAAATATTTTTTTTATTTATTACAAATTTTGAATTCAATTTTTTGTAAGATGGAGTTTCATCATAAGAATCCATTGATATCATTTTCAATTCTAACAAGCTAATAAATTCGGAGATATGTTTTTTCAAAATTTCAATAATAAATCGTGTTTCTATGAATTCACAGAATGCTGTAATCGAAAATCAACGTCCGTATTTGTAACTATGAATTTCATGATCTGTGTTCATACATGTCATCTTATCTACCGATGAGATACATGCCATATTTATTTCTGGTTCTATTCAAAATTCGTTACGATATAAAATACCTCCTTTTCTAGAAAACAAAGGATTTTTTAATGCTAAATGACCAATCTCAGCTATCGTTGAATTATGTGGATTATAGGATATCATAATTTTTGGGTGATAATATAATGCCCTTGGATAATCCATATGATGATGGAAATACATATATATACTTCGGTAAGTTAATCAAATTGGGTTCAAAATATCTCCAGTAAAAACAAAACTGGAATATTGGCTAAGTTTCAATTGATATAATATAATTTTCAGAGTAGATTTCGGAGGTGGTGTCGGATCAATAATTTGTGGCACTATTGTTTTTTTTTTAAATAACACTCCTTTGAATTTAATTTCTTTTATGATGCAGTTCTGTCATAAGAATCCATTGATTTCATTCCCAACTCTGAGAAACCAATATTTTCGGAGATATGATTTGTCAAAGTTTGAAAAAGAGCGCCAAAGCTCCTGTCCACATTTTTAACATTCAATGTCTCCAGTATCCAAATCGTCGAGAGCTCTCTTTTGTGTTCCTAAAGCTCTAACGAATTTACGGTATAGTTCACTATTCCTGAGTGTGATGCGTTATTATAAATGGCATATTATAATTAAGCAGATATTTTGACACGAACATAAGTCATTTCAGGAGTTCTGACATTGTTCATTTGCGGTCATCATAATATTTTTACGGGAATGTAGTAGCTTAATTTAACTTCGAGTTGTTGTTCATATTTTGTTTCTCTTCACGTTTGGAATATAGTGATTACTTCTCTTATGTTTCTGTATTTTATTGGGTCATTCATGTTTTTTGTGCATATATTTATAATTGTAATATTAATTTTATGAAACCCTATGAATAGATTTTCTGTTGAGATTTCTGTTTAAATAATAAATAAATAAATAAATAAAATAAAAAGCGTAAACTAACAATAAATTTGAGGAAATCACTCATCTATGATGAAAAATTGATTCAAGCACTGACGTGAAGTCAGAAGCTGTTGCGCGTATGTTCCATTGTCGATTCTTCTCTTAATTCGAATTTACCATGGTATATTCGAACTAAGTGTCCAATACAGGAGAATGGACAACATAATTTACCATGGTAAATTCGATTAAGGGAGTCCAATACAGAAGAATGAAATTTTCTAGGGGTACGGTTCTTAATTTTTTTTTCATCATTTTTTTTAAATTTTCTAGGGGTACGGTTCTTACAAAATTTTAAACACATCTTTATGTTGATTTTCTACTACTAGTTACCAAGCTTCAATTCGATCGAATATTTATTTTTTGAGTTATCAAGGAAATAAAATTCCAGGTGGGTATAACTCGGCAACCGTTAGACCGATTATGCCCAAACTCAACTCTCCCATTCGGATACGTAACCAACCTACCCTGAAAATTGCAAGTCCCTATCTCCTTTCATTCGAAAGTTATCGAGGCAACGGTCACCCATCTACTGAACTCACACAAGGCTGCTCGAATCTCCAACAATATTTAACCGATCGTGTTAAAACTTGAAACTTGGCAGTAGAGTTAGGTTCTATAGGCTCTTGCAAAATTTCAGCAATTTCAGACGAATAGTTACTGAAATATAAAATTTTTTTTTTCAATTTTCAATGATTTTTTAAAAATTTTCTACAAATACTATCCTCACGAAATTTCGCAAGAATTTTTGCGTTGGCATTCTACAACTAATAACCATGTTTGAATTCAATCGTTTAAGCATTTTTCGAGTTAATGAGGAACAAAAAACAACCAAATTTCAGATGGCTATAACTCTAAAACCGATTGGCCGATTATGCTCATAAACAAACTCAAATGTCGCACTCAGATGCACAACCTGACCTGAAATCTTGAAGCCGCTATCTCTTTCCGTTCTCAGGTTATCGTGAGAACAAAAATATTTTTTAATAATTTTTAAATAATTTTCTCGAGATACGATTCTCACAAAATTTCACAAACGTGCTAAGGTTTATATTCTACAACTATACACCAAGTTTCAATTCGATCGGATCTATATTGGTTGAAAACAAAATTATTACTCGGAAACCATTGGGCCGATTATGCCCATTAACGAACTTATCCGTCGTATTGAGATGCGCCACCTACACTGAAAATTTCAAGTCGCTAGCTTTTTCCGTTCTCAAGTTATCGTGGCAACGGGCGGACAGAATCAAATTTGATATCGAATTCTTCATAGGGGAGTCGAACGAAATCGTTTGAAACCATTTTCGTAAAAAAGTTACAGACATTTGGGCAAAATGATAACGCAATGTTCCCCAGAACATCCACGCAAAAATTAAATCGACAGATGTTTTCATTAAAATTCTTGTTGTGTTGACCTTCCTATTTGCTTTTCTAACCATGCTGTAAGTATTTGAGACGAAGCCTATTGGTTTTCAATATAGTGATGTCTAAAAAATCGACAAAAAAGTAGAAGTATCAAAAGAGAACCAGTCAAACCTTCCATTGTTTCTCCCATGATCGAACTCAACATTTCATACGAGAACAACAAGGCAAAAACTCACTTTTCTCAGAGAATATTTCATGAGGGTTCGTGATTTTCAATTTGGGCCCTCGCAACGATATTAAAGCCTTCGGGAATAACGGACTTTCTGAAGTACATGTTCTGTTCGCATAAAATAAAATCAATCCACGGGTCACGTGCACCTAACGTTTTAGGTTTGTGATATTTTACTTTAGGCGAAGCGTACATGGCTTCTTATTATTCAGGAGATGTCGGGGGGTCCCTTAGTCCCAAATTATGCACCGAAGACCGACGCTGGCGTCGACCCCTGCGACACGGCGTCGTGAAGAGCCCGCTTCTTCAATCTTGACGTTATTTTTCAATTTCACATGCAGCGGATGCCGTCAAATTAAGGGCGAATAAAAGTGATGGCAGGTCATCTTGTTGAAAGATGGGTGGTTGAAGGAATTTGTAGAATACTATGTTCCATACCGTCATGTCGCTTACTTGAGTAATAACTTTTTGAAATGAACAAGTGGAGATAATCTATATGAAACAAAAAAAATATTATTTTGAAATTGCTTCTGTGTTAGAAAGACTAGATATTTGTCACAAGGAGTGTATAGAAGAATGTTTCCTATAATAAACATCAGTAACGAAACAACATTAATGATAAAATATTTATTCTGTAACGTTTCGGAGACTATATCAGACTTCATCAGAGACCAAGTGAAAATCTTAAGAATTATTTTTGTATACAGTTTTTCAATGCAAAAGAGAACTTTATCACTGGCATGATAATGAGTCGATTGGAAAAAATATGATACACAACCATCTGATGAAGTTATTGGTTTGAATACAAAGCCGCCTAAAAATTGCAAAATTCGCAACTCAATAAAATAATATTTTAATTATATATATTTGAGAAAAGTATTGACGTGAAGTCAGTAGCTTTTGGGCACATGTTCCATTGTCAATTCACGCTTCAAATCGATCGAGCTGAAATTCAGTACTTGATTGTAAAATGGCGACGGAATTTCATCTGCAGACGCATAGTTTCCGAAATATACAATTTTTGAAGAAAACTAATTTTTTAACTAATTTTATATTATTTTTCTAGTAATACGATTATCACGAAATTTCGCGAAAATAATCACGTTGGCATTCTACAAGTAATTACCGAGTTTTAATTTGATTGGATTTGTATATATTTGTTATACGTTTTAACTAATATGAATTTGTCTCCTAATCTTCTATATTTATAAATGCAATATTTAAAGGCGATAAAGACGAAATATAGCATTTATAACGAACGTGTAACAAAAAGTGGGAAAGCCCTGTGGACAGGAGCTTTGGCGCACTTGTTCAGTATTGATTTCTCAGAGTTGGAATAACATTTTGCATTACTTTCATTTGTGGTTGTTTGCTACCAGAAACAACCTGGTTGCTTTCTGTTTACGACAAACAAGCAAACATTCTCGGATATATGTTTGCTGTAATTTGTACATTGTGACTTGTAAGGGAATTGGATTATGTTACTAATTTATGAAGTTCCCTTAATTTATTTATTTCTATCCCCTTTTTTTCACACTTACGAGTGAATTGTCACCCTTCTGTATCTTTTATTTATATGACTACCCAATTTTGGCTACAAGTGTTTCAAAACTATCAGTAGTCATTCCGAAAGACTATAAGTAAATGAAATAGCCAGTTTTATTTATGAAACAAATCTTATGTAACCAGTCGAGACAAAACTCAAAACAGAATACTTAAGTAGGAAATCTTAAATAGTGTTACTAAGGAATAACTACCTCTACATTAGTTGGAAATCCTCTTCTAAATAATTGGATAACCATTCTTCCATGAATGGAGGCCTAAAATGGGTCGACCTTTATCTGCTCCACATCATAAGTGAACATCTTTTTTTAGCTGTAGGTTCATAATTATTGTCCAAAATATTACTTAATAATATAAGTTCATCTTCCATAATTAAAGAATGACTCGTAAATTATGCTCGACTTCCTTGCACTATTGATTTCCGACTCACCAACTAAAAAACTCTTCCTATGAACTTAGCGCATCCAAATTTCAAATTGTTTACATGCGTACATCGACCAAACTGTTTAGAAATACACTTTCAATTCCGTTTGACATTAATGACGTTTATCTTTCATTCTGGACCAAACGACAGCTAACGCAAACAGTAACCAGTTAGTTGAGCGAAAGTAAGGCGTATAGGTAACGAACCAGAGATAAATTTGACATGTCTCTTGTAGGAAAATAAGATGACATGTATGAACACAGGTCATATAATAATTCATAGATAAAATAATTACAGCGTTCTGTAAAAAAAAGTAAGAATTAATATTGAAATTTTGAAAGATCCTATCTCCGAAAGTATTAGCTATTAGCTTGTTAAAGTTAAAAATAATATTAGTGAATTATTATGGTGAAACTGCATCTAAAAAAAATATAATTTGAAATATTTTTCGTTACTCCGAAACCATTGGTACGATTTTGCCCAATAACGAACTTAATTAAGATAGTAATCTCCTAAACCTACTCTAAAAATTTCAACTGTCTAGGTCATTCCGTTCGAGAGTTATCGTGTTAACGGCCGGACATAATCGATTTTGACCACGGATTCTTGACAAGTGAGTCAAAACCAAATCGTTTAAGACCATTTTCATCCAAAAATTCGAAAATTACAGAGATTTGGTAAAATTGATAAGCACTCTGTTCCGACGAACAAGAGCGCCAAAAACGATTATAACACAGTGAAAATAAGATATTTTTTGATATATTAATAAGGCAATTGCTCAAAACACACATCCAGTACTTATCATAATCCAAATAAAAGGAAGAAGGATCCAATTGAAGATTTTATGTTTCCTGTTTCATGAAAAAGACCACGAAAGATAAAAAGAGAACTGAGACCCTATTTCCGACCAAGTCATAAATCATAATCACATCTTTTATACTGAAGCAATTTCTTCCACAAGAGTAAACCCAGGAAGTTCATAGCTGCACTGAGTTAACCTGACATTTCGTGTAGAATCCAAATATGAAATGTGCAATTGCTGCATAACGTTATCGAAAAATTGGAGCGGGAAATTCCCAGTTGGATATCGGGAAAATGTCGGATATTTTCCGTTTCATCATTTGATTTCGACTAAAATGTAATTTGCGGTGTATAGAGGGATGTGTAAGAGACGTTTATTATGTTTCCAATATATGTCTTGGCATAAATGACAGATCAATTTTATTCCCGGCGGTTTCTGACGTGAATGTATTATTTTGATGTGGCTAGAGATATATGGCGTATTTCCTAATTTGGAAATATATGCTTGGTTCACACTTCGTGCAACTGGATAAGGTATATGGAGAGAGATATTGCTGAAATAAAAAAAAAACGCAAAAAGACCTTCGAACCCAACATTAAGTATAAGCATTCAATTATTTATTTGCCTTTTCTCTTCTTCTTGTCTCAGTGGCTCAAATTGTATATTCGTTTAGAAACAAAAATGTTGAATCCGTTATTGAGCTTGCAATGTATGTAGGTATAGTAATCTGCACAATTATTTATAATAACGGCTCATTTTAAAATTGACATTACACATGCACGGCAGCTGTTTTTTATTTGTGACATTGACAGTTGTATTTGTCAATGTCAACCATTCAATCATGGAAAGGTACACGCTTTAACAACGTTTGAAAATAATCCAAATTTATTATGAAAAATCGCGATCTGTTACTATAACTTTACGGTGCTTCAACTTGAATATTTGGTCGTTATAATCGTCCGGATAAAGGAACAATTGAACGTGTAATGAAGAAGTTCAAAACAAATTTTACACTTAATGATTTTACAGTGCCAGTGATACAAGGAAATGCAAGAAGTGAAGGGAATATTGCTGCTGTACGTGAAACTGATGTTCGTGAAGACCGAAATTGATCGATTTGTCGTCTTTCACAAAATCTAGGCTTCCCCCAGACGTCTTTGAGCTTTGAGGTGAATTTTAGAAAAAGACCTGGGTTTACATCCATACAAATTTATTTTAACCCAGGAACTCAAATCACTGATCATTAAAGCGTCGTGTATTCAGTAATTGTTGCTTAGAAAAAATCGGAAATTTTGCAGATTTTCATAAGAAAATCATTTTCAGCGATGAGGCGCATTTCTGGTTAAACGGTTATGTTGACAAGCTGAATTGCCATATCTGGAGTGACGATAAACATGAAGAATATCAAGAACTGCCTTTACATCCTGATAAACTTACTGTTTGGTGCAGATTTGATGCCGGAGGAATCATTGGACCTATTTTTTTTTCAACGAAGCTCATAGGGCGGTCACGGCCAGTGGAAATTTTTACCGTTCAATGTTGACTGATTTTCCATGGCTTGAATTGGTTCGTCTTGATTTGCAGAACATGTGGTTTCAACTGGACTGTGCCACTTGTCAAACTGCCAATGATACAATGACTTTATTGAAAACAAAAATATGCGATTCACCTATCTCAAAAAATGGACCGATAAATTATCCACCTCATTCCTGTAATTTAACTCCATTGGACATCTTTTTTTGGGGTTACATTGAGTCATTGGTTTACAGCAATCATCCAGCAAATTCAGACGATTTACAGATCAATATTGAACAACGACGAACTAACAAACGACCTGATTTGTGTGAGAGAGTCATGGAAAATTGGGTTCAACGACTTCATTCCTGCCAGTGTTTCCGTGGTGGACATTTTAAGTTTCATAACTAATGGTATTCATTGTACTATATAATGAAAAGAAAATTTCAATAGGATTCAAATAAGTAATGTGTTTTTTTTACAAAACAAAATGGGGTGCTCTTAATGAAAGGCCCATTTTTGTCTTGGAGTTTAACGAAAATAGAACTGTATCAAAAATTAAAGCTGTTTTTTCAAAACTTAAGTACCTATAGTATCAACTTTTATATTTCATAGGTCATATAGGTTCTCAACCTCAACACCATTAGTACTCCTCCTTCACAATGATTGTCACTTACTATAATAATATTGAAAAATGGCTGAAACCGTTGATAATAAGGATCATTTCTATATTTTTTTAGATGCAGTTTCAACATAAGAATACATTGATATCATTCTCAACTCTTACAAACTAATGCTTTCGGATAAATCATTTTTCAAAATTTCAATAATTAGGTACTCGTAATTTTATGATTTCATAGAATGCACTAATTATAATTTACTGATGTTTGTATATCCAATATGTGAGTCATATACCTAGGTTTTGAATTCATTTTATGATGCAGTTCTATCATAAGAATCCATTGATATCATTCCCAACTCTGAGAAACCAATATACTTTCGGAGAGCGCCAAAGCCCCTGTTCATAAAGCTTTCACACATTTTTTCAACTAGCTTTCAATTCGATCAGGTCTGTATTTTCGCAAAATGCGTTCAAAGATTTGTGGAGAATTTCACAGGAATCTGTTTAATTAAGTTTTTTTTTCTAGTGATACGAACTTCATGAAATTCTGTGCGACGGCATTTTACAATTAATTACCAGTTTCAATTTGATCAGATCAGATGGGTATGACTCCGAAACCGTTCGGCTGATTATGGCCATTAACGAAATTAACCGTTGCATTCGGAAGCGCAACCTACCCTGAAAATTTCAAGTCGCTATCTCTTTCCGTTTTAAAGTTATCGTGGCGTTTGGGTAAAATGATAGCGCACGCTGTTCCCTAAAACATACGCCCAAAAAATGGTTGACAGAACCAATTTTGACATTTTTGGCTTTTCCTCTGAGCGGAGCCTATCGATTTGCCCATGTATGTAATATTCGAATGTTTCGAAAGTAATTTTCGAAAATTGCCTCAAACGTTTAGTTTCGACTAACTCATGAATAATCCGAGGTCTATCTCAATTCGGTCCGGCCATCCGTAAGCACGATAACTCTCGAAAGAAATATAAGTTAGAGAGTTTAAATTTAGAGGGTAGATTTGAAGTCAAATTGCGCCGGTTAAATTCCTTAATGGGCAAAATCCGCCGAGTGTTTTCGCAGTCATAGCCATCCATTTGTCCATCTTGTTTTCCCATTAACTCGGTAAATACTGACCTTGTTGAATTAAAACTTAAGACTCGGAACCTTAATTCACAGTTCTAGATTTCAAATCGATCGAATCTATTCTGTTGGAAATATTATGTAACACGATAAAAGGAATATTTTGTCAATGTCGATTCTCAATTTTAACTGTTAAACTTTAATTCGAATTTGGGTTTAGTTATTTTCTCACCCTAGCATAATTCGTTATTCTAGTGCAAAGGAATTCCGTCTCTAAGTACAAAAGCATCCTAGATGTCCCATATAGCGATCTCTCATTCAAATCACCCCTAACGTCTTAACCCAACCCTTTACGTCGCACATTTCAATATACGAATCAATCAATATGGAAAAGGTCTGATACATTATTGATTATGTAGATTTTTTCACACGGTGATTTCTTGTGAGGATGCAAGACATATAATTTATTTGAATATTGAAGGGGTGCGAAAGGGGTGATCTTTGTCAGATAGGAGTCGAATGATCTGCTACCTGCATTGCATTGAATGTATTCGATCCTATTCGTAACTTACTGGGTTTTTTAGGTGATCTTGTATAGGTACCTACCTATGTATATCACGTTTCAAATAATACTAATAATTTACTGAAAGGTGTTAGAATACAACAGGAAGATAAATATAACATATGGTGCGATCAGTTGGTATTTTAGATCATCGGATAGTCGACATTCTTCATTCAATCTCGGGTATATTCCACTGGCGCGCATATACATTGTGGAAAAGCCAAATGGAATAAATTAATTATCTAGGTACATATTTATGGAGAATCCCGAAACACATCAGATTCAAATTTTTAATTGTTATTCTTCTTCGTAAAAATGTGAACCCTACCTTCAACCCCCTTTGAAAGACATGTACAACCCCCAATATTTTCGAATAGTTTATATAGGCTTGTTATACATCGTTTGGAAGTTCGCGTCATTCTCTATTCAGAAATGTTATTACTTTCATGTTTATTGCAAAACTCAAAATAGAAAAAAATCATGAGATTACAGAAATTCATTATAATATTGCCTCGAGTATTCCGAAATCTTACTACAATAATACTAAACTTATTTGCCTTCAAGATGTGATAGAAAGAAAATGAAAAAAAAAAAACCATAACATCCAATTTTGAATAATGGTTCGATTAACGGAAATACACGAAATAAAAATTTTACAAATGATTGGTTACGGAGATAACACCCGAACACAAAAAGAATTATGTCGCTTGTTTCATGAGAAATTTTCAAATTTGCCGCCTATAACCAAAGGGGCAATAAGTGAAATAGAGAAGAAGTTTCGCGAGGTTGGGCAAGTAAGGCAGATTAAGAAAGCAATAATATACCTATACTGTAACAGAGGAAGGCACAGAAGTGTAATAATAATTATTAGGATATTAGATTATTTTCTATTTTATCTAGTTTTTCTATCTCGAACCATCCGTTTGCTTATGTTTACATAGTTCTGTAGTTATAAGAAATTTTACGTCAGCAATAATTCAGTAGGGGAAATGATACTTGATTCAACTCGTTGGAATTAAATAGTTAGAAGTGACGTGAGTTATATCTATAGAAAATTATCAATTAAAAGTGTGTTACAAGATGAAATTATATGTTCCATATATGAGAGAAATCCTTAGAATGATTATGCTGTATGAGAATAAATGTATTGGGTGGTATGGATAATAGATAATTTAAAAGTTTTATATTCAATACTGGGGATAAATAGAGAAAAATTTATATATTAATACAGATTATGTTAAGCCTATTCATCTAATTCCCAAAAGATGAGTAACCTACAATCAAAGTTGTTTGTATAAGGATTTTCCATGTCCATGCCTTTTTTTTTGAGGATTCTACCACGATTATCTGTGATTCTAGTTCAGATTTAGATTCATAAAAACAGTTAACATTCTGGAATTTTTATCAGATTTTATAACATAACATAACATATAATTTTCTTAAACGATTCTTATAATGATTTGAGCTGCCCGCTTCTTTTACGATAATTTATCATTAATTTATTAATTCGATAGTCTATAATTAGGAAAAGAGTGGAAGAAAGAAAAAACTCCACACTAAAATTCATTTCATTCTGAAAAAGTATGCCATTGCTACAAAAGGTAAACTGATTATTTTTTCCAAATTTCAACGGCCTGTAACGTGAGCAGAATTTGGAAAAATGGTTAATGAGTAAAGTTTTTATTTTTTGAGAGGAATCTATGGTTAACATTAAAGTACAACTTTAACATCCACTCTGTATGTTGCTTCTGAAAAATATCTAGTTTCTATAACGCAGCAGCAATATGTATTCATATATATCTTGCAGAGTTTGGGAGAGAAAACCCATGAAGGAACCATTTAGTGATGATTTCACCTCTCAAAATATTCTTTAACGATTACTGATTAATAAGTTCAAAATTTGTTTTTCTCGAAATGATCATATTCGTAGGTACCCAAGAAATATCGCTTCACACACTTGTTAAAGATTTATTTTGACCCTCCTGGAACTTCAAATCCAAACAATGGTCCAAAACACGATCACAAAATAGTATTAACGTCAAAAACGAGGTCGAATCGATACAGGTTGGGGGCTTCCGTAAATATCGGATATAATATTCAGGACTGCGGTTTGTGTTGTAAGCCAGGTAGTCGTAGAGTGCCACTGAGGCCGGGCGATCTTCATTATTTTTTAACGATTCCATCCCAAATCGTAGCACTCCAGTGATCCTTCATACAAAGACCGGATTACGCTCTCGTCCCATTCAGGAAGCGGAAGGATTAAATTTTAAAGGTAGTTCAGAATGCTACCTCTAATTTGAGGGATCATTTCGTTTTCTCTAAATAATACTTAATCGCTGTATAAACAGTGGAAATTGTTACGATGATTAAGGAAAGCTTAGGGGAATTTTCCGCAGCTCTACAAAAGTGAACGTTATTTATCCAATGATCTTGGGTTGTTCTGTGTTAAAAATTTCGGGCTCGCAGAAAATCATTTGGAATTGGGGGAGGTAGAATTGTAGATTCGATTTGTTTTGGTAGTCCTTGACATCAATCGATGTGTATTATTTAACAATTGAAGGAACAGAGCTTGTTTTACGCATTCCGTATTTTTGGAGTTTTTTTTTCGAGGAACATACCCTCACAAATCCATTTTGGAGAATATACATGGTGTTAGAGAATGAGTGCCATAAACTTTAAGGGGTGACTCTGCATGACAGTTTGCTTATATCTTTTGTCCGCAAATGTTTCTTTTTCCGAGATAGGGGGTGTTAAAGTTATTCTTAATAAAATTTTCAGGATATTTCAAGTTCATTAATTGTCAATAACATTTTGTAAATTTAAAAGTGGGAATGCCCTGCCGCAGGAGCTTTAGCACTCTTGTTCAATCTTTGAACAAAAGAAAATGAATTAAAAAAAATTACAAATCCGAAACCACGAACTTATCCGAGATATTCATTTCTCAAATCAACTCTGAAAATTATATTATATCAATTGAAACATAGGCAACTTTTTGTTTTCACTGAAGACGTCTGAACTGTCAATTTGATAAACTTACGAAATTATATATTTCCATCATCATGTATGGATTATCCAAGGGCATATAGGTTAGGGGTAATTATAATTGGTGATTTTTCATTCAATCATACTCTGTTACTTGTTGACATTTGACATGTCTGTCATAGGTAGATAAGATTACATGTATGAACAGTGAACACAGATAATAAATAATAAATCTTTATTCATCCTGTGAAACATTTAACAATTTATATGACAGGTCAGGAAGTGCAAAGTATTAACACATTCATCAAGAAGAAAACGAGAAAGAACATTAAAAACTATCAATAAGATATTCATCTACACTATAATAACATTTCTAGAACAACAATGCCTTGACTGCTGCACGAAAACAAATTTTGTCCATAATTTTTATATTATCTGGTAGTTCGTTAAATAACTTTATACATATATAAGATTGAGATAAAGAGACAACAGGCTTTTATTCCTTGTGTTGTAGTTATGAAAGCTAGAGAGCTTAAACTACAATCTTTTATTATATTTGGTGTAGGGAAGGCATTTATAAATATAAGTACATGGGGCAGTCAATATTTTATGTTCATGAAAGAATGGTTTACAAGATGTTCGTGAGAATTTGCATTCTGTGAAAACATAGAAGTACGATGTATTATTGAAATGTTGAAAAATTATATCTCCGAAAGTATTAGCTTGTTAGAGTTGAAAATGATATCAATGGATTCTTATGATGAAATTGCATCTTAAAAAATAGAATTCGAGATTTGTAATGTAAAAACATTTTTTTTGGTTACTCCGAAACCATCCATCCGATTTTGCCCAATAACGAACTTAACCGATATATTTATCTCCCAAACCTACTCTGAAAATTTCTACCGTCTAGCTCATTCCGCTTGGGAGTTATCGTGTTAACGGCCAGCCGGACGGCTTGACAGAATCGATTTCGACCACGGATTCTTGATCAGTGAAATCAGCCAAAAATTCGAAAATTACGTACATTTAGGCAAATTGATAAGCACTGTGTTCCGAGGAATAAGAAAACCAAAAATATTTATAGCTGGACATTTTATTTTCACAACAATTGCTAAAATACAAACCCGATCGAACTGAAATCTAGAACTCGATTGTTAAATGGTGGCTTGAAGGTTTGTGCGGAATTTCAGCGGAATCTGATAGATAGTTCCTGAAATATAAAATATTTTGAAAAACAATTATTTTTGTTTCCAGTTATATATGGCCCTTACGAAATTTTGCAAATCGACATTCTACAACTAATTACCAAGTTTCAATTCGATCGGATCTGTATTTTTTTAGTTATTGAGAAAATAATATTTCAGATACGTAGATAACAGTTCCAATTTTTTTTTTAGTATTAATTGATGAAATAGAAAGCCGGTCGAGCTGAAATCCTGTAATCGATTGTAAAGTGGTGGCTTGAAGGTTTATGCTGAATTCCATTGAAATGTGACAGATCCTTTTTTTCTAGTCATACGATCTTTACGAAATTTTGCAAAATTTTGCTCGTCGGCATTCTACAACTAATTCCCAAGTTTCAACAATATATCAGATGGGTATAACTACGAAACCGTTGGGCCCATTATGCCCATTACGAATTTAAGCGTCGTATTCGGATGCGCAACCAACAATTACATTTTCAAATCTCTTCCCGTTCTAAAGTTATCGAGGCAACGGACACCGGACGGATGAGTAGAATCGAATTTGACCTCGAAGTCTTCATGAGTGAGTCGAACTTGAGACCATTTTTGGCAAAGAATTCGAAAATTACAGACATTTGTGCGAAATGATAGCACGCTGTTCCTTAGATCATGCGCGCAAAAAAAAATAAATGATCCAAATTTTGAACTCCTGAAAGGAAAAAATCAAAGTATCAATTATAATTTTCGAAGGAATCCAACGAATGACAAATTAATAGGTTTTGCATTCCAAAATATTCCGTATCAGAAGAAATCTAAGTGAACGAAAAATTATGAGAATTAAATTATGCGAGTTATTGCAATTTATTAAGAAAAATGGGTTCAAGCCTTGTGGACAGGAGCTTTCTGGCGCTCTAGTTCAAACAGACAAATTATATCCCCGAAAGTATTGGTTTCTCAGAGTTGGAAATTATATTAATGTATTCTTATGATAGAACTGCATCATAAAGGAAATTCAATTCAAATAATCGTTTATTTATCAAGATTAATTGAGTAATCTGAGAATGAGAACTGCACCATGGAAGAAATCAAATTGAAATAGCTGAACTGAATTTGACTCTCTCTTATAGAACAGGATGAAATGTACGAGTATGAACACATATCATAATATAAAGCTTAGATAGAATAATTATAGCATTCTGTGAAAACATAGAAGTACGATTCATTATTGAAATTTAGAAAAATCATATCTCCGAAAGTATTAGCTTGTTGGAGTTGAGAATGATATCGATAGATTTTAATGGTGAAACTGCATCTTAAATAAAAATTGATTTTGAAATATGTTGCTTATTTTTTTCGTTACTCCGAAACCATCTGGCCTATTTTGGCCAATAACGAACTTAACCGAGATATTCATCCCCCTAATATACTCTGAAAATTTCAACTGCCTAGCTCATTCCGTTCGGGAGTTATTGTAGAAAAAATTTTTTGAAATTTTGAAATTTTTTTTTTTACATTTTGCGGTAACCTGGTCAATACAAAACTTCACATGCGTATAAAGGTAATGATTCTACAATTTGATGCTAAATTTCAGATAGATCGAGTGATCGGTTTCGGAAATATTCATAAAAAATGTGTTTTACTAAAATCGGCCATAACTCCGAAACCGCTTGAGGGATTTCGCCCATTAACGAACTTGTCCGAGATATTTACGCTCCAAACCCACCTTGCAAATTTCAATCCTCTAACTCCTTTCGTTCGAGAGTTATCGTGCCTACGGCCGGCCGGACAGAATCTATTCCGACCTCGGATTCTTGATCAGTGAGTCGAACTAAATCGTTTGAGACCATTTTCAGCCAAAAATTCGAAAATAACAGACATTTGGTCAAATTGATAAGCACTCAGTTCCGAGGAACTAGAGCGCCAAAAATCATAAATTCAGTAAATTTATCAGTAAGTTTATCAACACCTTAAAACATGCGGTTAAATAAAATATAAGACTTACCGTGATAACTTCATCACTGAACTTTTCCAAACTAACTACTCTCCCATCCGACGGAGGATCGCAAAGGATGCCGACTTGAATGAATTTAAAATTGGGTTAACGGTTCCGGAGTATAAAATTACGCATTATAATTGATGCAGAAAAGGTCAGACCGTAGCTCAGCATCCAAAATAATGTGGCCGGGAAGAATCTTGACACAGTTCGTTTGCTCCATTTTTTGCGCCAGTGAACAATACAACGGTGTCATATTTTGGGGTGAAAGGGTTAGATGAACACAATAAAAAATACTACGAGAAGACGTCCTGAGGGTGACGCTCATATATTATTATCGGAGAAGGGTTGAAAAAACTATGCAAAAAAGGGTGCCCTTTATATATTGTTGCGGATGTTTTTTGTGTCTGGTGTATGCAAAATTCTCTTTATTTGCAAGGGTGACGTGAGATTTTAATATATGGAATTGCAGGGTGGTATTTAGCCTCGATTTTGCATCCTTACAATTAGTTTATGCAGTTATTATTTATATTTCGGTCATTCATTGCCAGATAATTGGCGCTCTTCTACATCGGAACAGATTGCTCATCAATTTGCCCAAATGTCTGTAATTTTCGAATTTTTGGCTGAAAATGGTCTTCAACGATTTGGTTCGACTCACTGATCAAGTCCGTGGTCGAAATCGATTATGTCCGGCCGTCCGTTAACACGATAACTCTCGAACGGAATGAGCTAGATTGTTGAAATTTTCAGAGTAGATTTGGGATATAAATATCTCGGTTGAGTTCATTATTGGGCAAAATCGGCCGGATGGTTTCGGAGTAAAAAAAATAATTTTTTTTACATTACAAATTTCGAATTCAATTTTTTTTAGATGCAGTTCCACCATAAGAATCCATTGATAGTATTCTCAAATCTAACGAGCTAATACTTTTGGAGATATGATTTTTCAAAATTTCAATAATACATCGTACTCCTTTTTTCACAGAATGCGAATTCTATCAGTCTGTATTCTATATGTTTGCGGTAGCAGTTATTTGGTCCGGTTTGAAAGATAAACGTTATTAATATCAAACAAAACTAATAGTGTATTTCTGGAGAGTTTGGTTGATGTAGGCATGTAAACAATTTGAAACTTGGATTCGCTAAGTTCTTATGCAGAGTTTTTTGGTTATTGAGTCGAAAATGAATGATGGAAGGAAGTGGAGCATAATTTACGAGTCATTCTCTAATTATAGAAGGTTTAGAACCGGATTTCCAACTAATGTACAGGTACTATTTAAGATTTCCTACATAAGTATTCTGGTTTGAGTCCTCTCTGGACTGATTACACCAGAGTTTCACAAATAAAACTGGCTATTCCATTTACTCTATTTTTCAGAATGACTCCTGATAGTTTTGATATACTTGTAGCCAAAATTGAACCGTCATATAAAGATAAGATGCAAAGGGATTTTAATTTCTTTCATGATGTAGTTCTATCATAATAATCCAATGATATCTTTCCCAACTCTGAGAAACCAATACTTTTCCCGATATGATTTATCAAAGATTGGACAAGAGTGCCAAAGCTCCTGCCCACAGGTATTTCCCACTTTTTATACATAAATATCTTAATACAAAAAAGGAAAAAATGATTTCGTTAATGGGAAATATTCGCTGGGTGGTTTCAGAGTTGAAGATTCCTGAAATTTTGTTGCAGACACGAAGACTTACGCGAAATTTCATGAGGATCATTTCACTAGAAAAAAAAAATTGTTAATAAAAATTCAGTAGGTATCTTAGAAACTATTCGTCAGATGTCACTGAAATTTTGCAAGTTCCTTCAAAACCTTATTTTACATCAAAGTTTTGATTTAAACTAGATCTATATATTTGTAAATATATGTAGGATAATATTTTTTTTTCCTTGTGCGTATTCTGTACCTGTATGGGTGACCAATGTGGCTGTGAATATGAAGAAGGGCGCCAATGCAGACTGACCTCACGTCTCTGGTTAATGGGTCAAAAATAATCCTTCAAATAAAGTATAGATATTTATACATGATTTCAATTAAACCATAATGCTCTATCCTTGTTTTTTGACGCTATATCCTAAGATAAGATATTATAATAAATCATAATAATGAAGAATAGAGGAAATATAGCTAGAGACGGAAATATTTGCTTTGTGGTGTAACTTGATCATGGTCCGTGAAAATGTTGAATGAGATCATGAAAATCGCGCCAAATTTGAGGGAGCACTGACATTTTAATATATGTATATTCATGGAATAAAATATGTATTAAGAATCCCCAACGAATAAACATTTACATTGTGAAATTAATATGTTAATTTATTTTTGTACTATTCGTCCGTTTAACTTAAGGATAATATTGAATCCATGGAATTGAAACAACCAAATGTTGGTTGATAAATTCAGTAGGACCGTTCCTGCATTTTTCCCGACTACCATCGACCTATGTGAAAATATCTCCCAAGATTCTAAAATCGTAAGCTCAACGCACGGATTAATGATAGCTTAGGTATAACTAAATAGTTATAAAATCTTCATACAACAAAGGATGCTAGATCCTGGGATATTTCGCAACCCTTACCTTACCTAGGGATGCTCCGACCCTGGCGACAAAGGGTTTTAATATATGGGATTCCCCGCATTGTTAGGCAGTATGAATGTCTAACTAGATGTATTCAGAAGCACGAATGGGAATGTCATAACTGAACGGTAATCAATAAAGAATTGATGGTTTCGATACACCCATTGATTTCAGACATGTATAGAGTTGCTTGACAGATATACAAATCATAAAAATCGCATAAATATTGCATAAATCAAGTGTGTGAATGGCCTCAAGCCAAGCGGAAGGATCAGCAGAACGGAATTAATGCTGTAGTTTTGGGATGGCACATATGTGGCGAAACGTTGGATCGTTCTGTAATTGTGAAAAAGGCCGGACTACGTAATACGGGTTTTATCAAGGAATAGTCGGGTTAATCCAGGAGCCAACTCTTTATATCAATGCAAGGAGATGTGAATATTTCTGTAGTTCTGAAGTTCTGAATGTCACCGTTATACTGGGAAAAATCAAATAATTTATTACTGTGTTAAAAAAGTTTAGAAAGCACTGACGTGACGTGAAGTCAGTCTGCTTTTGCGCTTATTCAAATGTATAGCCAAAGTGGTCATCCATCCAGGTACTGAAGTCACACAAGGATTCAAATATAATCAATAAATAAAAGATAACAATAAAATAATAATTTTGTTATATTGAAAGCAATACCTACTCACTGTTCAGAAGAATATGCTTGTTATCTCATTTTATTAAACTACCACTGCACTGAATATCAATTGCAGAATTAATCTCATTCTATTCGATTATTTTCTTCAACGTTCTTCATTCGTTTGTTTTATGCATTGAAGAAATTGATGGAGGTAATTGTTGTTGGGCATAAATCACAATTAGGACTGGGTACATTTTGTATGAAATAAATATGGTCCGGTCGTTATCACGATAATTCTCGAACATAATGAGCTAGATAAATTAAATTTTTTGGGTAGGTTTGGGAGATAAATATCTCGGTTGTGCTCGTTATTGGACTAGGGTGGTTCCGGAGTAGAGAAAAAAATTTTTTTACATAACAAATTTCAAATTAAATTTTTGTTTAAATGCAGTTCCATCATAAGAATCCATTGATTTAATTCTCAACTCTAACAAAGTAATACTTTGGGAGATATGATTTTTCAAATTTTCAATAATTAGATATTAATTAATGATCTCATAGAATGCTCTATGACGGATGTTACACGGTCAATCTGGTACAGTTTGACATCAATCACGGATTGATATTAAATTGATGCCAGATTGGTACCAGATTGACCGTGTAACCTCCACCTAATTATAATTGGCTGATGTATGTATATCTAACATATGAGTTGAATCATAGACCTATGTTTTGAATTAAATTTATTATGATTCAGTTCTATCATAAGAATCAAGTGATATCATTCCCAACTCTGAGAAACCAATACTTTCGGAGATATGGATTGTCAAAGTTTGAATATATTCTAGTTTGAGGTCACTGTGGACTTACTAGGAACATTACAAAAGTAACTACATTCTTGTCCACTACAGTTTTTGACGTCTGACATATGTTTCAGAAACAAAGTTTCCATCTTCAAAAACTGTAGTGGACAAGAGTGTAGTTACTTTTGTAAAGTTTGAATAATTATTTCTCCAAACCTCTTCATTGATAATTAGGTTTAATTGTAAACAAGACAGAAAAAATATGATGTAGATCTATAAATATGGTAATTTGTTATTCATATATTACCTTTCAAAGCAAAATAACATACTTCACTATTTTCATGAATCTGCTTTCCATCGATTCCATTTTTGAAAAGTGAGAATCTTTGTAAAATCGTAAGAATTCAGTAGGTACTTAGAATTCTAAACTGAGCCGTGTTAATCTACAGCCGTGTTGAAACGTTATATATTAGAACTGTCGCCACCTAGGAGAAAACAAGAAACTCAGCCTTCGTCCCTGTTGAAATTTGAACCGTGAAAACATTCGCACGATGTTAAACGAGATAAGACTTCAACAGAGCTCAGACAGTATCTTCCTATGGCCATGAATGCTGTTTAGCGTTTTCAAAATAATTTTGAAAAGATCTTGAAAATAGCACTGGTGTGAAGTCAGGGGCTTTTGCGCGCATTTTCTATTGTCTATTCACGCATCATACACCCTCACGGAATACTGCATGAAGTTCAGTATGAATGAAGGAAGCGTTAACAAGTGAAGCAGCTGTGCTATCGAAGGCAACGAGAAGGCAGACCAAGCTGCAAAAGACGCAAACTCTTCCGGACAGGAACTGAATTTGATCAGCAATTACGACTTAGGTAACAAATATAAAACCTAATTAGAGACAAATGGAAGAACATTTGGCCATCCCGACGTTCCAAA
Organism: Halyzia sedecimguttata; assembly: GCA_937662695.2. Classification (NCBI taxonomy): domain Eukaryota; kingdom Metazoa; phylum Arthropoda; class Insecta; order Coleoptera; family Coccinellidae; genus Halyzia; species Halyzia sedecimguttata. Next base: position 62,485,803 of record OW569415.2, on the reverse strand, counting down.
CTTAACCGTATAGATCCAAAACTAATGAGTACACCACCTACAATTATGAAAAGAAGAGATTTAGTCATCCTAAGTCTAATTAATATACCTTTATCCGAAGAAAATTATTGTACAGGATTAGCAATTATCGAACAAATAGCGGCGAACAATGCATATGATACAGAGTTAATAAGAAATAATGGGTTCAGGCCCTGTGGACAGGAGCTTTGGTGCGCTGTCCAAATTTATACCCAGAGCTGTCACCCATCCAGATACCGAACTCGCCTAAAGCTGATTAGCTCCAGAAAAATTGCAGAATACTTTGTATGAGAATTTAACAAAATGAGAAAGTGATAGTATTTCTCATGAGAAAGACTTTTTTGCATAGCTAACTATTTTCCACTCATTGTTTGTAAATTGCGAGACTGGTTCCAGAATCAATATGTTCATTGTTTGATACTTGGTGATTAATATTTAAAGACATATACTTAATTTATGTTTATTAAATGTCTCTGTCATTCTTATATACCGTAATAATCTGATACAACAATGCTATGCGATATAGGTACAATAGGTATATGTCCATTGAGGTTAGACCATAGAATTATTATTATATTATTATGTTGAACACCTTCCCCTCAAAGGTTTAAACGCCCAGGAGTTTTAAAATTGTTCCAAACGGATTATATTGCTGTTTTATTTCTAGTCATTATCTCGGGTTCACTTAGAACATTACTAAAATTTGTCTTGTTCGAACTATTTCTACTCTTGTTTTCCTTACAATCATTTGGTGATAATTGGTTTGGGTCTAATTCAGTTTCTAATGTATATTCATTACTACGGGGTCTGGTATATGACAATTTTATCTGTTGTGTATTACGTCATAATAATTGACCATTTACTTGCTTTTTCACCCGATAAGAACTAGGTTCTTTTGCCTTTCCCAAGACAATAACCTTTTCCTAGAGTGTATCACTTGATGTTTTTATTACAACTTGATCCTCTTTCTTAAACTAAATATTTTTTTGAATTTGAGGTTGTAGCTTATTATTGGTGAAAGATCTCCGAGGTGTATACTTTGTAAGATTTGTACTAGTGATTCTACTAATCAGAGCCGTGTTATTGTAATTCATTACAAGGTCTCTAAAATCTAAATTTCCCTCAATAAGTCCTGGGATTGTGATAAACCATAAGGTAATACCAAATATCTATAAATACCAAATGGTGTCACACAGAAGAATTTGTAAGATGACCTGTGTAACTTCAAATCCTTAGATGAGTTAGATTTACGAACTAAAATCTGTGTTTATATTTCATTATATTTTCCTCTAGGAATTATGCTAATGTTCACACCTGTATCTAATTCAACATTGAAATTATTACGTTCATCATTGAATAAGTTCATCCCATGCTTTCCTACGCCTAATAATATATATAATAATATCTGGTTCATCAGAACTACCTTCATCTTTCTCGACATTCTTAACATTTTTAACATTACAAGATATAGTAATATGATTTAACATACCGCACTTCCTACACTTTTTACGAAGTGCGGGGCATTCACGTGCACCATGTGTCGACTGATATCGCCTTCATTTGAATTATCCTTCTTCTGACCTTCTTGTCTACACTTGAAATTTTTCGTTTGTTTATTATACTTCCCTGCAGCTTTAATGTCCTCAATTCGATCTGGAACTGCAAGTTCCGTTGCTTGCTCTGCTCGCTGGTTCTGCAAAATTCAATTGCTTTCTCCACTGTCAATTTTGGAACTCTCAGTAATGCCTCTCTGGTTACAGGATGATCTTATTATAAATATTTTGTCTTTCAGTGCTTTATCTTCTGCAGTTTGATAAGAGTCGGTTTCATTATAATTACATGTTCGTACTAGATACTTGCATTCAGTAAGGAAATGTTCACATTGTTCATTTTCTTTTTGCACCTTTTTCAAGTAATTATACCTTTCAAAGCACTCATTAACTCTTGGGTTGACATATTTCTCAATAGACTTCATAGTATATTCATCTTTGTTCAGTTCTATCTCTGGGATCACGAATGTGGACATAATTCTTGCAGCTTCTGTACCAATAATGTTTTTTGAGTATGGATAACTTTATTGGATCCTGAACTTCGTGCTGTTCGATCGCTATTAAATAATAATCTATGAAGTGTGAAGGATGTTTTCAAAATTTTCCATTCCGTGGCAGCATATTTTCCCTATAAATCGAAATCTGTGGGTCGGCCCCGTGTATCCAGCCATGTTAGATTATATAGGAATATTTGAATCTTGAAATCGATATTTATTTCATACCAAGTTATGTTATATTTCATAATCTACAAAAAATCTACAAAACTGATTTGTTTATCATGGCACATGTCAGACATGATGACATTAACTTGAACATATAGAATATAGACATACGATCACAGAACAGTAATAATAAAGATCTATGCAAACACGTTATGATTACATCCTTCTATAGCTTGTATCCTTTTTTTGACGTTTGTCAAAAATCAAACAAACTGTTGATTATTTGTTTGGTCGAATATAAAAACAGTGGACCAATACACTGAGATCGTAGGAATATTTCGATATTTCCGTGATATCTTCACCAATATAGATCCGATCGAATTCAAATTCAGAACTTTAATGAGAAATAAGGTTTCGAAGGCTCTCGCAGAATTTCAACGATATCTGACTGATAGTTCCTGAGATCCAGAATTTTTTTTAATATTTTTTTTTTAATTTTCCAGTAGCGTGATCCTCACATAATTTTGCATATGTTTTAGTGTCAGTATTTTTCACCTAACTGCCGCATTTTAATTCGATCAGATCTGTATTCTTCGAGTAATTGGCAAAACAAAATTTCAGATGGCTATAACTCTGAAACCACACGGTGAATGTTACTCATTAACGAACTTAGCCTGCGCATTTGAACTCCAAACCTACTCTGAAAATTTCAACTCTCTAGCTTATTGCGTTCGAGCGTAATCGTGCCTACGGCAGAACGGATGCCTTTTTTCGCATTTGACATTTGGGCAAATTGATAAGCATTCTGTTCACAGAACAGCGTGCCAAAAATGTTGAAGAATAAACAATTTAGAAAAACAATTGGTTTAGTATTTCCTGAAATTAAGGATAAAGATAAAATATTCAATAGCTCAACATATTTCGGTTCACTGAGTCAACAACTCAAAAGGTTTCTTCAAAACCAACAGGTGAATATCTCATTCCGGACAAACAATAACCTCGCAAACTCATTAAAAAAAAAAATTTCAAGTACCGTACCCCTAGAAAATTTTTAAAAAGTCACGAAAAAAAAATTGGTTCAAGCACTGACGTGAAGTCAGAAGCTTTTGCGCGTATGTTCTATTGTATTGTATTGACAATAGAACATACGCGCAAAAGCTTCAGACTTCACGTCAGTGCTTAAACCAATTTTTTTTTCGTGACTTTTTAAAAATTTTCTAGGGGTACGGTTCTTGAAATTTTTTTTTTCGTCATTTTTTTCAAATTTTCTAGGGATACGATTCTTACAAAATTTTAAACACGTCTTTATGTTGATTTTCTACTACTAGTTACCAAGCACCAATTCGATCGAAAATTTATTTTTTGAGTTATCAAGGAAATAATATTCCAGGTGGGTATAACTCGGAAACCGTTAGACCGATTATGCCCAAAAACGAACTCAACACTCTCTTTCCGATACGCAACCTACCCTGAAAATTGCAAGTCCCTATCTCCTTTCGTTCGAAAGTTATCGAGGCAACGGTCACCCATCTACTGAACTCGCACAAGAATGCTCGAATCTACAACAATATTTAACCGATCGTATTAAAACTTGAAACTTGGCAGTAGAGTTAGGTTATGAAGGCTCTTGCAAAATTTCAGCAATTTCAAACGAATAGTTACTGATATATAGAATTTTTTTTTTTTATTTTCAATGATTTATTAAAAATTTTCTACAAATGCTATCCTCACCAAATTTTGCAAACATTTCCGCGTTGGCATTCTACAACTAATAACCATGTTTGAATTCAATCGGTTCAGTACTTTTTGAGTTAATGAGGAACAAAAACCACGAAATTTCAGAAAATTTCAGGTGGCTATAACTCTGAAACCATTTGGCCGATTATGCTCATAAACAAACTGAAATGTCGCGTTCTAGTGTTCATCCTAACCTGAAAATTTCAAGCCGCTACCTCATTCCGTTCTCAAGTTATCGTGACAACAAAAATAATTATTAATAATTTTTTAAAAATTTTCTAGCCATACGATTCGCACAAAATTCCACAAACGTGCTTAAGATCATATTCTACAACTACCCACCAAGTTTCAATTCGATCGGATTTATATTGGTTGAAAACAAAATTATTACTCGGAAACCACTGGGCCGATTATGCCCATTAACGAACTTGTCCGTCGTATTGAGATGCGCCACCTACCTTGAAAATTTCAAGTTGCTAGCTCTTCTCGTTCTCAAGTTATCGTGGCAACGGCCGGACGGCCGGACGGACAGAATCAAATTTGACCTCGAATTCTTCATTGGGGAGTCGAACTTAATCGTTTGAGACCATTTTCGTCAAAAAATTCGAAAGTTACAGACATTTGGGCAAAACTATAACGCGATGTTCCCCAGAACATACGCGCAATAATGAATAAAAAAAAATGGGTTCAAGCCCTGTGGACAGGAGCTTTCTGGCGCTCTAGTTCAAACAGACAAATTATATCTGGTATTGGTTTCTCAGAGTTGGGAATAATATCAATGTATTAATATGATAGAACTGCATCAAAAAGGAAATTCAATTCAAATAATAGTTTATTTATGAAGATTAAATGAGCAATCATGAGAATGAGAACTGCACCACATTTTCAATTTTTTTTTTGACATTTTGCGGTAATCTGGTCAATACAAAACTTCACATGCGTATAAAGGTCATGATTCTACTGTCTTCTACAGTCTGGTGCTAAATTTCAGATAGATCGAGTGATCGGTTTCGGAAATATTCATAAAAAATATTTTTACTAAAATCGGCCATAACTCCGAAACCCCTTGATGGTTAACGCCCATTAACGATCTTGCCCGAGATATTTACGCTCCAAAACCACCTTGCAATTTTCAATCCGCTAACTCCTTTCGTTCGAGAGTTATCGTGCCTACGGCCTGTCGGCCGGCCGGACAGAATCGATTTCGCAATCGGATTCTTGATCAGTGAGTCGAACCAAATCATTTGAGACCATTTTCAGCCAAAAATTCCAAAATTACAGACACTTGGGCAAATTGATAAGCAATCTGTTCCGAGGAACTAGAGCGCCAAAAAAACAAGTTTCGTATGACAATTGCCCAAAACAGGTTTAAAGTACCTACAAATAGTAGGTATTCCATAAAACATGTATAAAATAATAAATTACCTTGTAATCGATCAAAAATTTCCTGATCTACGTTCACACAATTTTCTCCTCTCTCGAACTTTGGAATTATGCTTTCAAATTTACGTAATATTTTCAAACATTTTCGGGTGAGGTCCCCGTTGCATCGCTAAAATACGAGTATTTCAACCCCAATATTCTTGAAGTTTCAATATTCCCTTCTGTCAAGTTGACTTTATGGCAATTCATACAAGACATAGAATATACATAGAATAATTATATCAACCTGTGAAATATGATTTACATTGAAATTTTGAAAAATCATATCTCCGAAAGTATTAGCTTGTTAGAGTTAAAAATGATATGAATGGATTCTTATGATAAAACTGCTTATTAAAAAAAATTTTATTTGGAATTTGTTTTGTAAAAAAAAATTTTTTTTTTATTACTCCGAAACCTTCTGTCCGATTTTACCCAGTAACGAACTTAGCCGAGATATTCATCCCCCAAACCTACTCTGAAAATTTCAACTCTCTAGCTCATTCCGTTCGAGAGTTATCGTGCCTACGGCCGGACGGCCGGCCGGCCGGACAGAATGAATTTCGACCACGGATTCTTGATCAGTGAGTCAAACCAAATCGTTTAAGACCATTTTCATCGAAATATTCGAAAATTACAGACATTTGGGCAAATTGATAAGCACTCAGTTCCGAGGAACTAGAGCGCCAAAAAGGAATAAAGAAGATAAATCCGGTGTTTATCAATTAGATTGCGGGAGTTGTGATAAATCATATACTGGAAAAACTGGTAGAATAAACAAGGGAATATCTTGACAGCTACAAAAATAACAAAATTAATTCAAACATGTGGGTACTTTAGTTAATGAACAATTAGATCTTATTTTTTCTCCGTTACTCAATCTATTCAAATAGAGAATTCATAAAAGCGTTAGGAATGAATTATTGTAAATGGGTACAAAGAACTAACAGTGTTCATGTCATCTAGGTATAGGGAGACCATTACTTCTTAAGAATTTAGTATGATGTAGCCTGATTAAGTCGCTGTGTCGACGAAACGCGTCATAATATCAAATGAATTAGTGTAAATCGTATATCATTTTTCATTGACTTATTATAAAATGTATACACAGTTTCATTTCTCGCCTCCAGTTAGGAAACACTCTGCATATGATCCAACATACTTTGTGCATAGATACCTCGAAAACTACTCAAATCTTTAGAAACGAGCAGGAGTCGAATCAGTATTTCTATCGTTGGTCCACCGTGACGAACCAATTTAACTCCTTCAATTCGAGCAGAAAATTCTAATAATGAAACATTGTATTTTGGAGTCCATCGTTGGCACCTCTTATCCCCGGGTTTTCCATCCTTCCTCCTCAAAAATAAAGACATCATCGCGTCGATGCATTAAAAGTCAGGCGCCTCTTTGATGTCCCTGTCCTAAAATGTTATTGAGTTAATTCGAAAACACACTACCAAGACGGCGACTCCATTTCCGCCAGCCATAAATTTTCCAATTTCGTTCGCCCTCCGTGTAGATTCCTAGTTTATTCCAATGGAGGGTTTGCAAACTACTTTGAAACTAAATTAAGCCTCGAAGGAGGCATCTGTGACCACACCCTGAATGGATAGAACATTTGCATGTGACGTATTTTATTGCTTCTATCCAGATAAAGCAGAGACAGTTCGGAATACCGAGCAATAAGGGCCGCGTGGGGCCAGGACGGCAAACGTTTCCTTTCGAACCAATTATTCTTCAGGAAGGCCCCTTCTGCGACCCGCGATGCACTCTATTTCTATAAATTGCGAATTCGAGACTTACGGAATCCGTGTATTGACAGCGGTAGCTATCCTTTCTTGCTTTTCGTACGGTTTTCGTGGGGGGATGGTTTTTTTGCTGATTCGGTGCTACGTCCTTGCTGTTCTCTTGGGATGTATCTAGAAAGATGTAAATTATTGGTTTTTATGGATTCCAGGATAGAAGTTCTGATGTATGCTCTCGATTACAGGACGAATAAACTAAAAGGAAATGAAACTATGCTTACAACAAAGCGGTCAGATGATCTGTTACCGAAATATATTTCTTATTCATTTTTGGCGCTCTTGTTCCTCGGAACAGAGTGCTTATGAATTTGCCCAAATGTCTGTCATTTTCGAATTTTTGGATGGAAATGGTCTTAATAAACGATTTGGTTCGACTCACTTATCAAGAATCCGTGGTCAAAATCGATTCTGTCCAGCCGGTCCGGCCCTTAACACGATAACTCTCGAACGGAATGAGGTAGACAGTTGATATTTTCAGTGTGGGTTTGGGAGAGAAATATCGCGGCTAAATTCGTTATTGTATAATGCCCGGTCCATACGCTACCTTTTGCACAACCTTTTGCGTGCACAGTTTAACACGTTGCTGGTGAAACTTTGCGTGTAGATAGGAAAATTGCGCAGTTTTGAACAGCGCGAAATGGTTGTAGGTGCAGCGATAACTGAGCTAAAGAGCATAGAGATCCGTGAACTGCGCGGATTTGACGCTTCATGTAGATGGTAACTATGGTAACAGCATGCCAAATTTGACAAGAATAGTACCTCCTCCATGACAATATCACTAGAACTGTGCGAAATATACAGATATATTTGCATCATGTGGACGCACTAAAACTTGCTACGTTTTCATTCCGTCTCAAGAGTGCGCAGACAAAAGGTTGTGCAAAACGTAGCGTTTGGACCGGCCTTAACATCGGACTGATAATTTCAGAGTAACACAAAAAATTATTTTTTTTTACATTACAAATTACTAATTAATTTTTTTTTACTATGCTGTTTCATCATAAGAATCCATTGATATCATTTTTCACTCTAACATATCAATACTTTAGGATATATAATTTTTCAAAATTTCAACATCAAATCGTAATTCTATGATTTCAGATTTCACAGAATGATGTTATCGAAAATTAGCGGTCGTATTTGAATCGAATTCAATGTATGATTCTTGAGCCTAGGAAAAAAACCTGTCTTCCCGTTAGTACTGTTCTTTGTCGAAATTGAGATTGTTTACAAAATAAGCTGAGCCATTGAATATTGAAGAACATCTCGTATAATCAATATCGATTATTTCTTCAATAAGCAAAGAGCTTTCTCGAAGGTACCCGAAACTCAACCTGAAAAATGAAAATACATTTTCACCCTCCATCCCCCGTAATGGGTTGTGCATATCTGCGTATAAAACTAGGATACTTCCTGAAATCCTAGAAAGCTGACATTTGGTACTAGTATTAGCAAACAAACAACAGAAAAATGTAAATGTCATCCTACCAACCTGCCATAAAGAAATATCCTCTCGAAATTTTACACAAATTTTTGGATCCACAACCTCAGTTAAGGATAAATAAGAACCGCAACCTCAGTTTAAGTGAAAATTAACGTGAAACAGGCCCTTTACATACGTTAACTGAGGTTGCGATTCTTATTTATCCTTAACTGAGGTCCTCAGTTAAAGATAAATAAGAATCGCAACCTCAGTTTAAGTGAAAATTAACGTGAAACAGGCCTGTTTCAGCACCTTTACATACGTTAGCTGAGGTTGCGATTCTTATTTATCCTTAACTGAGGACCTCAGTTAGGACTTAACGGAGATTGAATGCTTCGTGAATACGGCGGACTATATATTTCCGTTATCGTGACAACGAATGGCGAGGGATGAGTCATAGCCCCCCATAACAAAGAGCTATGTACGCCACTGCAAGGGGGCAAAGTACCAGTTAGGAAGAAGCACCATGAAGCATACCAGTTCAATTTTTGCTGCTAATAATTTATAGTACCTACCGCTAAGAATAGAGAATTTTTACATAATTATATGAATATTATCTCCAAAAATTCTAAGTTTCAGAACGTAGTTTGGGCAGAATGTGTTGAAATCAAAATTAAGAAAAAGTGGGGGAAAAATAGCAAAAATATTAAATTCCTAATAGAAAGAAATAGATCTACGACCTGAAATTATGCTTGAACAATATTACAGGGCATGAAACCGTCTATTTAGTAAGTGCTGTTAATTTTGAATCACAACAGAAACTACGTATTTGATAAAGGTTGAAAATTATTCTATGGGCCCAGCCTATGGCTTGAAATCATGCTCACAGCTGCTATACTGTTTAACAATCCCCGATACGAAAGGGCTGTTGAATTTTCAATTTCAGCAAAAATTAATTTTGGAAGAAGGAATTAATTTTGTGCCACGAGCCCTGCCTTCTACTTTTGAAATTATGCTTGAGAATAGATTGACACTGTGTATAAACACGCACCTCTTCATCAGTATCTGAAGTGTAAATTATGACAAAGACTATGCATGATACAGACGAAACTGCCTCACATGTCATATTTGACTTTCCAGCCCACACACAATGGAGACTTCACTAGGTAATTAATACACCAACAAGGCAGTGAGGACATGAGACCCATGTAATGTCGGCGGGGCAGGATTTACCTCGGTTAAGTAAACCTGAGCTGCAGGGGATCGACTAATGGAGGCTAGCAAGCCGAGCTGAGAAGGATCAACCATGAGACCCTGTCAGCTAATAGGAGACCGAACGAGGTGCAAGAAGCCTCTCTAGGGCGCAGCACGGGCTACTCACTCAATCAGTATCGGTCTAACACAAACAAACAAACACCTAAGACTTGAAATTATCTTCAAGAATGATGTCTGTGCATGAAAACAAATCATCTTATTCAGTGATTTTGGATGTTAGATAGATAGATAGAACCGTAGATACTATATAGGAAACCAAAAAGCCATCGACCTAAGTCCTTCAGCAATTGAATGTTAAATTATGATAAATGGTTCTTTTAGGATGCAAACAGCTTTAGTTGTTGCTGCTTCTTTTCTATGGCTATCTGCATCATAAACTGAAATGAGAAACATAATCATTGACATTCATCTCTGAAAGCTGTGTTGTTGATTATTATTCTTCTAGATCTCAACTGTTTCAATATTGTCTGAAGAGGAATTGAAACAACTTGAGCTGAAATTTGATATATGTCTGACGAATTGGATTAGAACATAAAATTTCATGTCTCGAAAAACATCCACAGAATAAGGGAAAAAAAGCTTCTACAAATCAAATAATATTATATGTCGAGTGAAAGCCATATAGTTTACGGCTATTAATTCAATTTCATCGTGATATTCGAGGTCTCTCTATCGGTCCAGAAATATCCCCGGGTATATGCATATACCCTTCCACAACGACGTATATGCCGGAAACCGTTGTCTACGAAATGTGAAGCCCATATTCGACGAATATTGGACGACGCTCATCCCCAACTCTCCTCGAAGCGTAACGATAAAAATAAATGGGCTAGAACGATATGTAAAAACCCTTCCAAAACACGGCCATCCGACAGCTATACGTCGGAGCAGGAAATACTTTTCCTTGTTCCTTATCGCCAGCTTGACGGAAAACGCCAAATCCCTGCCTTATTTGTATTTCGTTATACATATCTTACAGCATGTTTTAGATTGGTTGGCTTTGCTGGTTGGTGGGGTAGTTTGAATAAATATTGGAGCTTTCGGTTCGGCATCGCGAAGACAACGAGGTGAACGGTACTTTTGGAGGTGTATAAAACCACCACTAAAGACGACGATGTCGGCTCGAGCGTAATCAGCTGAAATTTATATTTGTCGTGCATAACGAGATTTATCGCGCTTTTGTACCAAGGCGCTGTCATGTGGGCCAAATGTTTGTAATTTGCAAATTATTTGCCGAAGATGGTCTCGAACCCGCACATCGTATCTACTGATGAATAATGCGTGGTCAAATTTTATTGGGGTTTTCCGTTTGTGAGCATTTGATAAAGAGGTTCAGCTTTGAAAAAGAATTCGCTACAATTCTGAGCAGGAAGGAATACAGAAAAAGAGAATCCACCACCCATGCCTTCAAATTGATACTGGCCCTCCTAGGTCTTTCCCAAGGAAACCCCTCATAAGCTCTTAAGAGCTTGACCGAGTTTGGAGGAATCAGTTGTGTTCTGCGTAGGCTTTGTTACGGTTGCCCCCTTTGATCAATTTTAAATTACTTTCGGATTTGGAGAATAGGCGAAGAAATTGCGTTCCTAATTCGAAATTCATGTAGCCCCTTTCGGAGATATATCGTTTCACGCATGAGCAGACAAGAAGTGATTTAACTGCTGCAGTTTTCGTCTGAGAGGATTGGAGTTTTCAGGTGCTGGATGGTATTCCTCCATAGAATGCCCTTGGAAGTGTCTGCGCATGCGTGGATTGGAGCAGTGATATCTCCTGAACCAATGGTGTTGAAGAATCATACTTTTGTGTGAAGTATTATTTTCAGGGGACTTCGAGCCACGAGTAGATTGCGTATGCGCAAAGAAGACGTTTGGATTGTATGGCTCATGTTGGGAGTGGTTTGAGCCTAGCGGTGATGGATTTGGTGCTGAGCCATCATTTTAAGGTTTTAAGAGAAATTTCAAGGCAATTATGTGCACGGACAAGTCAGTTTCGGGGAAATAGAGTTTTTTCCGAGTTGAAATGTCTGTATCGTGGCCCTGGGGTGAATTTAAAAATAACTATATTCGGTAGATCTATATTAAATTACGTTCAGTTTGGAGAAGAGGCAATTGCGTTCCTAACGGAGGTCCCATAACAGCAATTTTTTTTGATCTACGGTAAAGCTTACAGCCAAACTGTATTGATAGCCTTATTTATTAAAGGAACCTGAAAAAATAAAAAAAAGCATTGACGTGAAGTACTCTTTGGCGCGCGTGTTAAGGTGGCTAATTTGAATTCAATGATAAATACTTCAATCTTAGTGGATAGAGCGAGCTGGAGATCTACCCAAAGGATAGTGGACACCATTCACTGTCGGTTCAAAAATTTGCTGTATCTAAGCTGTCAAAAGGAGTAACAAAGTTGAAAAAGAACACAACTGACTCTCCTGAGTCGCACAAGCTCCTGAAAGATTCTGAGGGATCTCCTTGGGAAAGACTTGGGAGAGTCAGTATGATCATAATCATGTTTATAGCACGCGCGCCAAATGCAGATTGACTTAACAATGAAAGAAAAAGTATAAAAAAGCATTGACGTAGGGTCAATCTGCTTTGGCGTGCGTGCTATAAACATGATTATGATCATACTGACTCTCCCAAGCCTTTCCCAAGGAGATCCCTCAGAATCTTTCAGGAGTTTGTGCGACTAAGAAGAGTCAGTTGTGTTCTTTTTCAACTTTGTTGCTCTATCCTTATGACAGCTTAGATACAGCAAATATTTGAACCGACAGTGAATGGTGTCCACTGTCTTTTGGGTAGATCTCCGGCTCGCTCTATCCAATGAGATTGAAGCATCATTCAATTCAAATTAGCCACCGTGAACACACGTGCCAAAGAGTCCTGACTTCACGTCAGTGCTTTTTTGCGCGTATGTTCTGGGGAACATCGCGTTATAGTTTTGCCCAAATGTCTGTAACATTCGAATTTTTTGACGAAAATGGTCTCAAACGATTAAGTTCGACTCCCCAATGAAGAATTCGAGGTCAAATTTGATTCTGTCCGTCCGGCCGTTGCCACGATAACTTGAGAACGAAAAGAGCTAGCGACTTGAAATTTTCAGGCTAGGTGGCGCATCCCAATACGACGGACAAGTTCGTTAATGGGCATAATCGGCCTAGTGGTTTCCGAGTAATAATTTTGTTTTCAACCAATATAAATCCGATCGAATTGAAACTTTGTGGGTAGTTGTAGAATATGAACCTAAGCACGTTTGTGAAATTTTGTGCGAATCGTATGGCTAGAAAATTTTAAAAAAATTATTAAAAAATATTTTTGTTGTCATGATAACTTGAGAACGGAATGAGATAGCGGCTTGAAATTTTCAGGTTAGGATGTGCACCAGAACGCGACATTTCAGTTTATGAGCATAATCGGCGTAACGGTTTTAGAGTTATAGCCATCTGAAATATTCTGAAAATTGGTGGTTTTTTGTTCCTCATTAACTCGAAAAATACTGAACCGATTAAATTCAAACATGGATATTAGTTGTAGAATGCCAACGCAAAAATGTTTGCAAAATTTGGTGAGGATAGCAAGTGTAGAAATTTTTTAATAAATCATTGAAAATAAAAAAAAAATTCTATATATCAGTAACTATTCGTATGAAATTGCTGAAATTTTGCAAGAGCCTTCATAACCTAACTCCACTGCCAACTTTCAAGTTTTAATACGATCGGTTAAATATTGTTGGAGATTCGAGCATTCTTGTGTGAGTTCAGTAGATGGGTGACCGTTGCCTCGATAACTTTCGAACGAAAGGAGATAGGGACTTGCAATTTTCAGGGTAGGTTGCGTATCCGAAAGGGAGAGTTGAGTTTTTTTTTGGGCATAATCGGTCTAACGGTTTCCGAGTTATACCCACCTGGAATATTATTTCCTTGATAACTCAAAAAATAAATATTCGATCGAATTGAAGCTTGGTAACTAGTAGTAGAAAATCAACATAATAACGTGTTTAAAATATTGTAAGAACCGTACCTCTAGAAAATTCGAAAAAATGACGAAAAAAAAAATTTTAAGAACCGTACCCCTAGAATTTTTAAAAAAAATCACGAAAAAAAAAATTGGTTCAAGCACTGACGTGAAGTCAGAAGCTTTTGCGCGTATGTTCTATTGTCCATTCTTCTGTATTGGACACCCTTAATCGAATTTACCATGGTAAATTATGTTGTCCATTCTCCTGTATTGGACACTTAATTCGAGAGTGTCCAATACAGGAGAATGGACAACATAATTTACCATGGTAAATTCGATTAAGGGTGTCCAATACAGAAGAATGGACAATAGAACATACGCGCAAAAGCTTCTGACTTCACGTCAGTGCTTGAACCAATTTTTTTTTTATTTTTATCAATGACTATTTAGTTTCCCGTTATATAAGCATTATTTCCTCTCTGTTTCTCCTCGTGTACTCTTTTCAGTAAGATCCTGCATTGAGTTCTTTCCTCATTTGTATAATCCGGGGAAAGTGCTACACCTGTTCCTTTGAGTTTTTAAGCTCTTAGTAATATGTTGCGTTTAATGTTTTGATTCGGAAATTTAACTAGGATTGGGCTATCGTCGTTATTTCCTAGCTTCTAAATATTATATATCGAAATTTCACTTGATGGGACTGTTAAGGTCTTTTCTATCAAATCAGCTACTCTATCCTCAATATCTGCATTATCAGCCTGTAAACCATAAACGATTAGATTATACCCATCTGGAATATTATTTCCTCGATACCTCAAAAAATGTAGACTCGATCGAATTGAAGCTTGATAACAAGTTGTAAAACATCGACATAAAGACGTGTGTAAAATTTTGTGAGGACCGTACCACTTGAATATACGAAAATTACGAATTACGAAAAATGAAATTGATTCAAGCACTGACATGATGTCAGGAGCTTTTGCGCGTATGTTCTATTGTCCATTCTCCTGTATTGGGCACTCTAAATCTGAAGGCCGGTCCATACGCTTCGTTTTGCACAACCTTTTGCCTGCACAGTTCAACACGTTGCAGGTAAAACATTGCGCGTAGATAGGAAAATTGAGCAGTTTTGGCGCGTGGAGACGTTGCAGTTGCAGTGAAAACTGAGCTTGAGAGCATATATATCCGTGAACTGTGCAGATTTGTCGCTGCATGTAGACGATAACTATAGAAACAGCATGCCAAAATTGACAAGGGTAGTACCTCCTCCATGACGATATCACTAAAACGAAATATACAGATATTTCTGCATCGTGCGGACGCACTAATAATTGCTACGTTTTCATTCCGTCTTGAGACTGTTCAGACAAAAGGTTGTGCAAAACGTAGCGTTTGGACGGGCCTTAATTAACTATGGTAAACTCTTAATCGTCTTTACCACAGTAAATTCGTAAATTCGAGTGTGTCCAATACAGGAGAGTGGACAATAAAACATACGCGCAAAAGCTCCTGACTTCACGTCAGTGCTTAAACCAATTTTGCCAATATAACAAATTCCTAGTCTCAACGTGAGTTTAATGCGAGCATGAATTCCTCCTTTTCTCTCTGGAATTCCCATTCGCGGAGATATCTCATATCGAATCTCCCGAGTGAAATTAACCGAAAGTCTATACAACATTTCATTTTCAGGCCGAATTATATCCCTCACTCCCGTGTACCGTGAGAGATGGCCGCAAGTCCTATAGTGGTGGAGAGAACGTTACAATGTTTGCTGTACCAACGTAATAAATAATATGCAAGTCCTTAGGGAAGCTTGATGTATTCCTCCAGGTTCTTCCTGTAGCCCAGCCAAGTTATCTCCGATATTCTCGCGTAGCGAAAACGCATATATCAAACTGAGCAACCTATATGGCCCATAGCTTCTCAGGAAATGTCTCAGATCAAACAGAAAGCATATAGGGGGTGGTTTCTGTTATCCCTCGCGCCAGAATGTGACGCAGTCCCCGGAGTGATCTGGGATATTTCCATCCTAAGCACGTCCGAGGATTGAGATAACAAAGGAATTGCGTCGCAATTTTCAACGTGTAAAAAAGGGTCACCGAGCTTCAACCTGGTTATAGAATGTTAAAAACAGGGTGTATTGTTTCGACGTTTCGTATCCGTGAGCTTTCGCGTTTGTAGGCAATGAATTTCCTGTTCCGGGGTTTGGGAGTAGGTGGTGTGTCACGTCGTTGGAATGAGGTTGAAGGAAAAAAATCGAGTGGAAATAACGATATTTATATTTCGGGAATGGATAAGAGAACACGCTTTAATAGTGATAAATGGCGTTAGCGTTGTTAATAAATCAAGTCCAGAGCGTTCCTGCCAATAGGGTCTTCATAATGGCTTCGTATAATTAATATACTTATGCATATATTTCACAAGTCAAATAAACCCCAGGGGATTTCATTGATTTGCCGAGAAGCAAGAGCAGAGGAGTTTCTGGCTTCTTAACCTTCATCAGTACTCTGTAGCTTCCCAACAAATTCAACTAAACTGAACCGTGCTAAGCCTCTCATAGCCGGCTTGAGCGGTTATATATAAACGGCCACGCCACCTATGAGACAAAACAAGTAATTCAGCCTTTCCCCACCAGTGAAAATTTGAAGCGTGAAATCATATGCCACCACATTCGCTCGATTTTATGAAATCCCTTGGGGTTTATTTGACTTGTGAAATATATGCACAAGTATATTAATTATACGAAGCCATTATGAAGACCCTATTGGCAGGAAGGCTCTGGACTTGTTGATTCATAAACAACGGTATCACCATGTTTCATTATTATTTTTGAAAACGCTAAACAGCGTTCATGGCCATGGGAAGATACTTTCTGAGCTCTGCGGGACTCGTTTCTCGATTAAAATCGAGCGAATGTGGTGGCATATGATTCGGACCTTCAAATTTTCACTGCTGGGGAAAGGCTGAAATCCTTGTTTTGTCTCACAGGTGGCGTGGGCGTTTATGTGTAACCCCTCAAGCCGGCTGTGAGAGGCTTAACACGGTTCAGTTTAGTTGTATTTTTTGTGAAATATATGCATAAGTATATTAATCATACGAAGCCATTATGAAGACCCTATTGGCAGGAACGCTCTGGATTTGTTGATTAAAACATGCTATAGATATCATTCAAATGGTTTTATTCTTTCTTAAAATATTCTCCATGAATATTAATACACTTTTCAATACAATTTTTTCACTCCGAATCAGGTAGCTCCAAAACATGCATTTTGATGGCTTCAACTGCCTCTTATGGTGTTTAAAAACCCTCTCCACGCAATTTATTCTTTATGTGAGGGAATAAGAATTCATTGGGTGCTTAATCAGGACTATATGGCGACGTTTTGATCAAAAATTCACTTGTTTGAGCTGAGAGCTCGGATTGTCATAATGAAGGATGATAGCCAGAATAGTACGAAGAAAACTCTTGACAAAGATCAAAGGCTTGCCTGTGTGTGTATCACTGAAGCTATAAACTATCCTACCAGGGCATTTGAGATCTCAGTAAAAACAAGCTGCACCTCCTCACTGGTTTCCTCACAGGACACTGCTGTCTTAGGAAGCGTATGATGAGATTAGGTTCAGCAGAAACGAGTGCAGACTTTGTGGGGTGGAGGATGAAAATGCTGATCACCTAATCACAAATCTCACACTCTTTCATCTAGTGGCCCATTAAGCCCTTCTCAGAATATCTACCGAAAGAACAGGTAATGGAGTACTAAAAACCAGAAGGACTGATCCTCTCTTACCAGGTGCATCAGCCAATCTTCCTAATGACGAAATGATTTAGAAAGCATCGAAAAGACCTTCACTACGATGTTGGGTAGGAAGAAAGACTGGGACAGGAAATCTACTACACAAGTTCTTAAACAAATGCTATTAAATGGTACATAGATGGCTCATAAACTAATATAGGAGCTTGTGCTGGTGTATATGGGGAAGGCGCCAAATGCTCACTATCGCTAGGCTCATATCCGATCGTCTTTCAGACAGAAATACTTGCAATCGAAAGATGCGTGGAAATGAACCTATAAAGAAACTATCAGAGGTGCGATATAGCAATCCGTTCTGACAGACAAGCTGCTATTAAAGCTCTGAGCTACCATGTTATCAAGTCTAAGCTAATATGGGATTGCCGAAGAAAACCTAATGAAGCAAACAATTACAACAGGGTCTCCTTTGTCTGGATTCCTAGTCAGTCGGGAATTAAATGAAATGAGGAGGCCAACACACTTGAAAGAAAGGAGCATGATCCCCTTGTATTGGCCCGGAATCCTACTGTGGGGTAGGTAGATAAACCTACAAAAGTGAATATCGGATGAAAGGGGAAACTGAAAGAGGTATACTCTGAAAGTCTCTCCTAGGAATGCACCACTCCAAATTTCGTCCGGAACTTTGATACTGTCAGATCCAAGAAGTATAATGGATCTCAGTAAAAACAAGCTGCACCTCCTCACTGGTTTCCTCACAGGACACTGCTGTCTTAGGAAGCGTATGATGAGATTAGGTTCAGCAGAAACGAGTGCAGACTCTGTGGGGTGGAGGATGAAAATCCTGATCACCTAATTACGGAATGCCTCGCCATCTCAAACCAACGCAAGGAATGGTTGTGGCTAGAAATCTGCAGGACCGAAGACGTAGCCTCCTTAAAGCCATCCCAGATACTGGAGCTCATCAGAACTCTGGAACTGGAAGGCGAGCTGTAGATGGTGGTGTCATCGACAGCTCTGATGGAGAGGCATAATAGACCTTCTCGCTGATTGCAAGCGTTTTACGCGCGTGTTAGGAAACGCGCGAGAGGATCTGGACGGGATGTATGTAGCTCTAGTATCTCGAGAACGCGCGAGTGGAAACGCTCGAGTTGAAACGCGCGTAAAACGCTCTTTCTGGACAGGCTCTAAGGTCGCAGTGCAACGTTACCCTCTACAATAATATTCAATATATGCATATATACAAGAAATATTCTTCTGCGCGAATTTTTTGTTCGATTTCCCGCAAACACTTCAGGTAAACTTCAAACTATCGTGTATTACTCAGAATTGACTGTTCTACGTTGCTCTAATGGTACAGTAGCCACATGTCCAGTTATTGCGTTGAAACAGGCTATACCGTTTGCTTCGTGCACAACTTTTGTTGGATTTTGTTCATCTTGAAAGACCCATACAGTCGAAAGCTGTTAGTTTCGAGTTCATATGCATATATCCGAGATTCGTCACCTGTCACGATCTTATAAACCTCTTTTGCAGCCTCTATATGAGAGAGTGTCAAATTATGGGGGCTCCAACGCGAGGAAATTTTTTCCCGGCCAAATGTATCTGTAAAATCGATTATATGCTGGTGGGACTAATGTTCAAACATGCCTCTATCTCACGGTATGTCACATGATGATATTGCAAAATCTGTTTTTGCACAGCAGCAATGTTTTCTTGGACAACAACTGCAAAAAAATGTTCTCAAATTATTAGTTTCGACTCGAGGATGAATAATCCGAGGTCAAACTTAATTCTGTCCATCGGACCTGCCGTCCGTAAGCACGATTACTCTAGAACGGAACGGACAGTTGGAATTTGCAAGATAGGTTTGGAGTACAAGATTTGCCGTTTGTTTGTTAATGGGAAAAATCCGTGATTTCGGACTTATAGTCATCTGAAAGTTTGATTTCCCAATAACTCGAAAAAAAACTTATCTGATCAGATTAAATCTCGGTAGTTATTTGAGAGATACTACACGAAAACCTATGCGAATTTTGTGAGGATCGATACAATATAAAAAAAAAATTAAATTCTGTACTTTTCTCAACTCTTTAAAATGGAACAATTCCAAAGATACGAAGCGGAACCAGTAATATATTGTAAAAAAGCTGCTTGAAGGTTTGTGCAGAATTTCATTGGAATCAGACAGATAGTTTCTGAAATATAAAAAAATTTTTCTAGCTATCCGATTTTCACGAAATTTAGCACAAATTTGCAGGTCGGCATTTTACGATTAATTACTGAGTTTGTTCCAATTCGATCGGAATGGTAGGTTTGTATATTGAACTAATATCCATATATTCTTCTGATTGAAAGCTTTATAAGTGTTAGCAGGGGTTAGTGTAACGGGGTACCATACAATTCGACGTATAATACAAGAGCATAGGGAAAAACCTCAGCAAAAAAACCCTGCCTTCCCGTTAGTGTTGTGATTTGTAAAAATTGAATTTGTATACAAAATGAGCTGAAATTTGAAATATTGATGGGCATTTCTTTCTTCAATATGGATTCCTTCGTCAAAAAAACGGAGAGATTCCTCCAAAGTACCCGAACCTCAACATGAAAAATGAAAATACAAGAGGAGAAAAACGAACAAATTAAAAATAATACATAACCTTTCAAAAGTCCCCACTCACAAATATTCTCCTCTGTAGCCGCATGGATCTCTTGAAGCCTCCGCTAGTTTTCAAAGATGTTCATTCTTGTTCATAGAAACCCCTTCAATATTTGAATTCAAAAAGGAAAATGTTGCACGTAAGGCCAGGAGGGTCTCTTCCAAAACCATCAGGTCTAGCCAATCCAAGCGATGATTATTCAGAACTTCAGATGTTCGAAGACCGCTACAGGACCCTAAAGTAGGGCTATCATCTCCCATAGATACATGTTTTACTTTCTATTTCATAAAAGAATGAAAAAATGAGCTAGCAAATTTACGACAATTTAATTTAATTTAATGGCTAGGTAAACAAAGGCTTTGTTAGCGTATTGGCTCTTCAAAAAATCTGAAACTTTAGAGCTGTGAAAGCTACTTGTGAGTCTTGGCAACCAATATTTCATGGGATGGTATTGGTAGGAGAGTTTTTGTTTAGGAATCTATTTATTTACGACATGACGTAGCTATGTACACCGGCCGCTTCCCCACTGAATTTATCCCAATTAAATTAATTGTCCCATGTGGCGTTCAGAGTTATGATGATTCCCTCGTAATTATGAACTTATGGCACGTTCCGTTAAGGTAATTAGACATATTCACTCACTAAATAGTTAAATTACCTAAAGCACAAAATTTCCAACAAACTATGCACGTAGTTCGTGATGACTCGACAAGAGGGAGTGTCTGTAAGTCTTTACAGGGGTGACAATCCAAACTCTAATATTACCCCCCTAATGGGGGACGCGGGGGAGTTCGCCATCCAATTTCAAACATAACTCGTATTCATTGACATTTCATGTTGCTTGTTACAGTGTCACACCTATGAAGATAGCTTGAATTGCGTTCATAGTTGGGGTGGAAAGCGAATAGTCGAATATGTACGTATTCACGAGCACAATTTTAGAGCCGTCATGGCATTGAATGAGTTCCCGGCATTCCGGTGACGGATCTTATTTCTAATTTTGTATAGTGTTAGAGGATCGGAGGAAATTAAGGAAGAATATAATCGTTATATCCTTGAATGAAACATCCTGCTTTATTGCACCAACAATGGATCTACAGAATCAAAACTGTCATTTCGGGTTTCAAAATCGTGGAAATTATACAAATTTCTGAAATGTATTACCTACTTGGTGCGCTCGTTCAGTGAATGTCTAAAGATCCATAGGTTACATTAAATTTTCACACAATACATTGATTGAAATCAGGTGGATATATTCAGAAAATTGATTTTAATATACCTACATGCGCAAATTTATTGAACAATTTTGCGGCAAATTATAGATTTTGAATCTTATGAAGTGACTTCATCTAAGTATATACAGGATGAGTTTTTGAGTAGCATATATGATTAATTTTAAGCATAAATTCCTCTCATCAAATAAAAAGCTTTTTGGTGCTCTTTTTCCTCGGAACAGAGTGCTTATCAATTTGCCCAAATGTCTGTAATTTTGACATTTTTGGCTGAAAATTGTCTTAAACGATTTGGTTCGACCCACTGATCAAGAATCTGTTGTCGAAATCGATTCTGTCCTGCCGGCCGTTAACACGATTACGCTCGAACGGGAACGAGCTAGACTGTTGAATTTTTCAGAGTAGGTTGGGGAGATAAATATCTCGGTTAGGTTAGTTATTGGGCAAAATCAGCCGGATGTTTTCGGAGTAACGAGTAAAAAATTTTTTTTACATTACAGTGTATATTACGTGTATTATAAAATGTTCACAATCTTATTAGGTAATAAGATGTTGGTTTGTAGTGGATCCCTGTAATTGGGTAGATATATATCCTGTTGGGGTTCCAGTTTATGAAAATAAATAAATTACAAATTTCGAATTAAATTATAATTAAGATGCAGTTCCATCATAAGAATCCATTGAAATCATCAAGATAATACTTTCGGAGATATGATTCTCAAAAATTTAAATATTTCATCGTACTTCTATGTTTTCACAGAATGCGAATTCCATCTGTCTGTGTTCACTGTTCATACATGTAATCTTATCAACCTATGACAGATATGTCAAATGTATTTCTGTTCTAACAAACAAAGTATCATTGATTGCAATATGACCAATTATAGGATATTATAATTACCCCTATATACTATATATGTATATATTACCCTATCTGCCCTTAGATAATCCATATGAAGATGGAAATATATAATTTGGGGAGTATATCCAATTGGGTTCAGAATATCTTCAGTGAAAACAAAACTGGAATATTGGCTGAGTTTCTATTGATATAATATAATTTTCAGAGTGGATTTGAGGAATTATTATATTATTATTTCGGACTCATAATTTTTGGCACTCTTGTTATTTTTTTTATATAATTTCGTTTGTCAAATATTGAACAAGAGCGCCAAAGCTACTGCCACAGGGTTTTTCCACTTTTTCTTTTACCATTTTTCTCAATTCTGCTAAGGTAAAAAATACAGGCTGTTAAAATTGCAAAAATCAGTTTTCTTTTGGCATGGTTATTCAAAATGAAATTAATTTCAGTGAGAAATTTTCTATAACTATGATACATAATCTCCAACAGTTATTTTCTACTTCCATTGTTTTCCTAGTTAAAGACTCGATAATTCATTAATCTTTGAAAAAGAAAGCAGATAAAGTTATCTTAAGTCATTATGAGAATCTTCAATCATTTCATAAAATTCCATTATTCCTGATAATTTATCCTAACACCCACCATTTCGAGATATTCTTCATTGAATGTTATAAAGTCTGATGAAAAATTCAGAAATTTAGCTGCTTTTATGAATCCGGCCCTGAACCAGAATCACAGATCATACGTGCTAAAATCCTTGAATAAAGACATAAAGACTGACTGCGGTATGATCTAAAAGTTGATCACTTCTTGGTCTTCCATATAATTGAATGCTTCTAGAAAGAGATGAGCCCATTAATTTGTTTTTATATCAGACTCTCATATTGTCGTACCGAGGAATTTTAAGCGTAACTTTTTCGAGGTTGAATTTTTCAATCAAAATTTTAACTAAACTTGAGCACCATTCAATTGTACACCAGAAAAGTACCCTGGGTAAAACTCGATATTATGTACCGTTTTCGGTATATTTTGATTTGAAAATTATGTAACAATCTATGCTGGTATAATTTATCCTGAAGTTATTAATTTAAAAAGGAATCAAAAGAAGAAAATATAAACTTTCTTCATTACACAATACTGAAAGTTCCTGACGTGAAGTCAGGAGCTTTTGGGCGCATGTTCTATTGTCTTTTCACGCCTCAGGGACCCTCACGAAATACTGCATGAATCTTCAAGTCATATACATTCAGCGTTAATACGGTAAAAAAATGGGTTCAAGCCCTGTGGACAGGAGCTTTCTGGCGCTCTAGTTCAAACAGACAAATTATATCTCCGAAAGTATTGGTTTCTCAGAGTTGGGAATTATATCAATGTATTCATATAATAGAACTGCATCCTAAAGGAAATTCAATTCAAATAATAGTTTATTTATCCAGATTAAATGAGCAATCATGAGAATGAGAAAAGCACCATGGAAGAAATCAAATTAAATCTGGCCAATTTTGCCCAATAACGAACTTAACCGAGATATTCATCTCCCTAAACTACTCTGAAAATTTCAACTACCTACCTCATTCCGTTCGAGAGTTATATCTATGTCTATGGATGAAAAGCAGTCTCACTACTCTCAGATCTCTTACTTCATGTTCAGTTCCGAAATGTAAGAATTTTCTGAGAAAAACAGACAAATTATATCTCCGAAAGTATTGGTTTCTCAGAGTTGGGAATTATATCAATGTATTCATATAATAGAACTGCATCCTAAAGGAAATTCAATTCAAATAATAGTTTATTTATCAGGATTAAATGAGCAATCATGAGAATGAGAAAAGCACCATGGAAGAAATCAAATTAAATCTGGCCAATTTTGCCCAATAACGAACTTAACCGAGATATTCATCTCCCTAAACTACTCTGAAAATTTCAACTACCTACCTCATTCCGTTCGAGAGTTATATCTATGTCTATGGATGAAAAGCAGTCTCACTACTCTCAGATCTCTTACTTCATGTTCAGTTCCGAAATGTAAGAATTTTCTGAGAAAAACTAATATCGGAGCAAACAACTGAGATTTAACTCACTTCGCTCACAATTCTTCGATTGATTAGTCTCAGGAACATCATTTGACATTATGACAATTCATATTCATACATAGAATAATATCATTCTGTGACAACGTTGAAATACGATTTATTATTGAAATTTTGAAAAATCATATCTGAGATTTTTCTCACTTCGCTCACAATTCTTCGATTGATTAGTCTCAGGAACATCATTTGACATTATGACAATTCATATTCATACATAGAATAATATTATTCTGTGACAACGTTGAAATACTATTTATTATTGAAATTTTGAAAAATCATATCTCCGAAAATATTAGCTTGTTAGAGTTAAAAATGATATGATTGGATTCTCATGATAAAACTTTTTATTAAAAAAAATTTAATTTGGAATTTGTTTCGTAAAAAAAAAATTTTTTTTTTGTTACTCCGAAACCATTTGTCCGATTTTGCCCAATAACGAACTTAGCCGAGATATTTATCCCCCAAACCTACTCTGAAAATTTCAACTCTCTAGCTCATTCCGTTCGAGAGTTATCGTGCCTACGGCCGGCCGGACCGGCCGGACAGAATGAATTTCGACCACGGATTCTTGATCAGTGAGTCGAACCAAATCGTTTAAGACCATTTTCATCGAAATATTCGAAAATTACAGAGATTTGGGCAAATTGATAAGCACTCAGTTCCGAGGAACTAGAGCGCCAAAAATATAGTTAAAAATTTTATTATCACGACAATTTCTAAAATACAAAACTGATCGGGCTGAAATCCAGTATTCTATTGTAAAATCGAGGCTCGAAGGTTTGTGCAGGATCTGACAGTTTCAGGAACACAAAATTCTGCAAACATTTGCGCGTCGGCTTTCCACAATTAATTACCAAGTTTCAAGTTGATCGCACGGACATATATTTTTTGAGGTATTGAGGAAACATTACTTCAGATAGGTATAATTCCGAAATTATTTGGTCGATTAAGACATTAACGAACTCAACTATCGCATTCGGATGCGCAACCTACATTGAATATTTCAAGTCATTATCTCTTACCGTTCGAAAGTTACCGTGGCAACGGATGGTCGGACAGAATCGAATTTGACCTCGAGTTCTACAGCAGTGAGTCGAAGCTTTTGTTTAACACCCTATATCTTGAATATAGATGCCGTTACGAAATTCTTTTACTAAGCCCACTTATTTTTCAGTGTTCTACCCATCCTAGCAACCTAGCTTCACCGTTTTGTTACTCAACCTGTATAAATGATAGAGCCCTGAGAAAGCAAAAACGTAAACAACAGTTTTTTCGCTGCTCGATCCCGTTTTTCATTTGTGGAATATCAAACCAAATCTGAAAGGGAAGTCGGGAAAATCTGAAATCATCTCCCGAGCGTTCCAGGGCGACATGTCGAACGGCCCAATATAAATTCTGGCTCACAGCCAACCGAGCTAGGGCCAAGCCACACAGAACAATGGAATGACCATCGCAGTATGCGTGGGCATTTGGACCACACCCAGACGCCTTCGATCGGTTTCGCCGGTCGTTCCTCACGCGCTAGGGTCGACACTTCCCTCTACCACCCCCATGAAGCCAGTTTCACCCCAACTTCGCGTCCCCCTGTGCGAGAAGCTAACCACGGGTAGGATTTACGAGATAACATACAGGGAGATACCAGACCGATCGCTCTCTCTTCTCTTCCTATCTGTCTCCCTTCTCCTGAATTCATTACTTTTATTACGGACACATTAAGCATTCGTTAGGTGCAATCGAGATTACTGATGTCGGAATAAAAATTAGACCGCTTTATTTCTGGCCTGAATGCTCTTTATGGGCCTATAATGCTCTTCGGTTTATCCTCGACTCACATATATGTATATATATATATACAGATTGGCTCTTGAAAAGCTGTATTTCTATGGCATCAGCGATATACCCTTGGAACTGATCCGGAGATACCTGAAGGGAACAGTTCAGATGGTAAAGGTCGAGATGGAGAGTGATGATTACATATCAGCTGGTCAGATAATTGAGATTGGGGTACCCCAAGGAAATATTCTTGGTCCCATATTATTTCTAGCATAGAGGGTGATTCTACATAAACAATATTTTATTGGTCTATCCTTTTATATAACCAGAATGCTGGGGGATTTATCAATTTTCGCCATTTTTTCAATTAATCATATCTTATGAACCACCCTTAAAATTGTTGTAATACATATTTAGTTCGCATATATACTTTGTCCACAGTGTTGTCGATTAACATAATAAGAAACAGGCATTCTTCAGGTCTGGCCTTGATAAAATTAATAAGTAGGTTTCAAGTCGAAACAACACCCTGCATAAGTTTATTTTAAAATTGTATTTCCAAATTTAGAAAATGCTGAAAAAATAATCAATACTAAATAAATTTGGTGCTTCGGCATGCAATTTTTTGGCGCTCTTGTTCCTCGGAATAGAGTGATCAATTTGCCCAAATGTCTGTAATTTTCGAATTTTTGGCTGAAAATGGTCTCAAGTGATTTGGTTCGACTAACTGATCAAGAATCCGAGGTCGAAATCGATTATGTCCGGCCATCCAGCCGTTAACACGATTACTCTCGAAAAATTCGAAAATTACAGAAAGTTGGGCAAAATGATAACGCGATGTTCCCCTGGGTTGCGTTAGAATATTAACTCTCTTGAGTAATATTTACCAAATTGTGTCCGAAAACGAAAGAGTTGAGTAAATTTACTCTATGACTGTCGTTCGAAAAGTCGGAGTATTCGACTCGGAGTTCATTTTACTCCTGTCAAAATTGACATAACTCATGGGACGGAAAATCTCGTATCTTTGTCCCACTGTTCACAATATATATTTATGATTAGTGATACGTATATTTGAAGAAAACAATAATAATAGGTTCTTTCTTAAACCAACATAACCTATATTCTGATATTGGCACCTTCTGTCACTGTCAGAGTAAACTCCAGAGTAAATCTTGTCAAACCTTCAAAAACTCTACTCCGTGGAGTTAATATTCGAACACAACCCAGAATATACGCGCAAAAAATATATACACGTGATATCTTACTACACCCCCCTCCCCCCTCGTAATGTTTCGTGATTATTGCCAACACCCCCCCTCCCCCTTTCGAGCCTCACCTGACTAATGGACGATCCCTAACGTTTCGGAGTCTATATCCTGCTCCTTCGTCAGGAAAATCTTCAGAGTTATTTTTTGTTGATAGCTATTCTGAAATACTCGAATTTCAGCGACTAATTATTTTTTTAACTAGAGATGATCATTTTCCGACTAATCTGATGCATTCTTGATAATAATAGTAATAAAATAAAGCAGTACATATTGATTAACTTAGTAAATAATACACTTTAGTTTTGATAACCCAAATTGTTGTAATTGTCAAGTTAGCTGATGCCAGAGTACTAATTTGACGGAGGGTAATCAAACATTACGCGAAAAATTCCGTCGAAGATATATTCTAAGGCGTTAATCTAATTTTCTCGAATGTTCCGGATACTGAACTCAGTACCTTTAACACTTTCAATTTCGTCTGAACAGCTAACTGGTACAAACACTATTTACATGAATGGTAAAACTCGTGTAAAATGAATTTTATTATCTCAAATTGTAAGATTCAAGGGATTTGGTTTATTTTTATTAGTACTTCCGAATGCAGTTGAGAATATATAAGAAAGGGTAGGTACCTTTCGGACGTCATAACTTCCGAAACCCCAGAAATACAAGGCCCTCTTGCGTAATAAGACCTCAAAAAATGTCTCTGGTAAAAGATAACGAATCTAAATTGTACGAGTTTGTACTGCGAAACAGAACATTCCAAGGACCAGAAAAATGATTTGTCACTATAAAAATTGCAGATGCGTGCGATGTAGAATATAAATTATCCATTTAATATAAGAAGGGCAAGCTCGGAATTTCTGCAGAGTAAACGGGGTTTATAGTCGTCTAAGACAACACAACGGATGGAACACACGGGCATAGTAGTTTGAGTTCGTTCGTCCTGCAGGAGAATCAGCTTCAAGTCCATTGTGCAGGATCGGCTTCGGAGAATTTTCTGAAACAAATCCGAAAAGGTCTTATGTCTCAACCTTATCGAAAACAACTTTATGGATCTCAATATTTCCCTACATAATTTATAATTTTAAAGAAAAGATTCTTATTTGGGCTTATAGAGGGCTCATGTCCCAGAGCACAGAGATGGTCAGTTTCGGACCATATACCCCTAAACCTGCACCCTTATCTGATTTTGGTCCATCCGTATAACAAATGGATGACTCTTTGTCCAATCGATTAACGAAGTCCACTGAACTTGGGCGGTCTCTTATGACCATTGCGATTGCTGTTGGTCCAGCAACCTCATATGTCCTACCCAGTTATCAGGTAGGAGTCTCCCACGACAAGAAATTCTTATTGCATCTAGCAGGCTACGTTTTACATGTAAGTGCAAGGGAGGTATAGATTGAATAAGACCTCAAGCGCTGCTGTGGGAGTAGTATAGCTAGCTCCAGTGAAACCAACATAGGCAAGCCGTTTATAACATTCCCCCTTGTTGAACGTTTTTTGACTGACTAGCTTAGAGGTTACGATATTTTTATGTTTCCTGGGATGTCAGGTAATAACTGATAAAATTGGTTTTTAAACGATAAATAAAAAATCCTAGCTCTGAAAATTAATCTTCCTAGAGGAATTCGTGCAGGGAAGTCTTCTAATTATACCAGGCATAGGCAATTCTTCCAAATCCAGATAAGGTATATGTTTTTTCCAAATAGATACTCAGGATCTCTCCAGATAAGGTATATGGATTCTCCAAATAGATCTGGGTCTATCCCAGTCCAAAACGTCGAAATGTT
Source organism: Halyzia sedecimguttata (assembly GCA_937662695.2). NCBI lineage: Eukaryota > Metazoa > Arthropoda > Insecta > Coleoptera > Coccinellidae > Halyzia > Halyzia sedecimguttata. The sequence goes on along the minus strand of OW569415.2, from coordinate 62,456,540 downwards.
AAATTTAACTTCAAGCCAAATACTCCTAGATATTTGTACTCACTGGAGATGTTCAAAGACTTGCCATGTAGGACCGGAGCTTTGATATTCAGATTCCTCCTTCTGGTAAAGGGAATCAAGGTGGTCTTAGAGGGAGTGACGTTAAACCGTTCTTCATCACACTCCCTTACCAGTGATACTGAGGGCAGCTTGCAAGGCTTCCTGCTTGCCTCTAACCCAAGGGCGTAGCCAGGAATTAATTTCGGAGGGGGTTTTGAAATAGGAATTAATTTCGGGAGGGGGTTTGGGGTTATAAGGGTCACTTTCTGCAGCAAAAAAAATTTTTTTTTTAAGAAAAATAACATTTCGGGGGGGGTTTGAACCCCCAAACCCCCCCCCCCTGGCGAAATTAAATTCGGGGGGGGGGGTTTGAAATAGGAATTAATTTTGGGGGGGGTTTTGGGGGTATAAGGATCACTTTTTTTAAGAGAAAAATATCATTTCGGGGGGGGGGTTTGAACCCCCAAACCCCCCCCCCCCTGGCTACGCCCTTGCTCTAACCTAACAGTTATCGCTATGTCACCAGCGTACGCCTGGGAATTGAAACCGCCCGCTGAGAAAGGAATACCATAAAATTGCATGTATGATACTAGATAATCATTAAAGGATACTGTGGGAGGTATTCTCATTATTAAAAGGTTTCTTTCTGGGTTTTCAGAGTTAGGGGGAGAAAAACCAGAAAGAAACCTTTTAATATGATACTAGAGCTTAGTAGATTTCTCAATCTGTAGATAGATTTAATTCTATACATTGGAAATCAGAATGACGAATTGCGAGGGCATTAGCATCCGTATATGAGTTTCCCAATGGAAGTAGCAGGAATATCACACAGGTATAAATCGAAAAGAAGAGGTGCTGAAACAGATCCTTGTGGGAAACCATCATTCAAATTCCGGAATTTTCTACTATTCTGTATGATGTTTAGTGACCTCACTGGTTATTATAACTTGGAGTTGGGAAAGGGTTAAAATAACTAAAACCACTATGGGATCTGTTGCCGACGTTTCAACTTGTATAGAGTCATCCTCAGGTATCTGCAATAGGGATTGTGACTATTATACAAGGTGAATAATAGAGTAACACAGTGAAAATAATATATACAATTATAGCTGGTCTTTCAATGAGAACGTCCCATTTTCAAATTGACATTACCGACGCACGGCCGCCATATTTTATTTGTGACATTGACACATTGTATTTGTCAATGTCTACCATTTAATCACGGAATGGTACACGCTTCAACAACGTTTACAAATAATCCAAATTTATTATGAAAAATCGCGATCTGTTCCTCTAACTTTACGTGCTTTAACTTAAATTTTTGGTCGTTTTAATCATCCAGATAAAAGAACAATTGAACTTTTAGTGAAGAATTTTGAAACAAATTTTACACCTCATAATGTTATAGTACCAGTGAGATAAAGAAATGCGAGAAATGAAGAGAATATTGCTGCCGTACGTGAAAGTATTCGTGTAGACCAAAATTTATCGATTTCTCGTCCTCTAGACGTCTTTGTGGCGAATTTTACGAAAAGACCTTGGTTTACATCCACACAAAATTGTTTTAACTCAAGAACTCAAACCAACTGATCATTTAAAGCGTCATTTATTCAGTAATTGGTGCTTAAAAAATCAGAAATGATGCAGATTTTCATAAAAAAATAATTCTCAGCGATGAGGCTCATTTGTTTGTAACGGTTATGTTAACAAGCATAATTGCCATATCTGGAGTGGTGGTAAACCTGAAGAATATCAAGAACTGCTATTACATCCTGATAAACTTACTATTACTATTGGTGCGGATTTTATGCTGGAGGAGTCATATTGGACCTTTTTTTTCAACGAAGCTCATAAGGCGATAAATGTCAATGGAAATCGATATCGTTCAATGTTGACCTTTTTTATGGCCTGAATTGGTACATCTTGTTTTGTAGAACATGTGGTTTCAACAGGATGGCAGCACTTGTCATACTGCCAATGAAAATGACTTTATTGAAAACAAAATTCGGTGATTCGATTATTTCAAGAAATGGACCGATAAATTATCCGCCTCTTTCCTACGATTTAACTCCATTGGACTTCTTTCTTTGGGTTAACATTGAGTCATTGGTTTACAGCAATCATCTAGCAAATTTAAACGATTTACAGATACATATTGATGGAGTATTTGCTAACATACGAACTGATTTGTGTGAGTGAGTCATGGAAAATTGGATTCAACGACTTCACTGCCAGCGTTTCCGTGGTGGACATTTAAATGATGTTTTGCGTCATAACTATTGGTACCTATCCATTGTTCTATATCATGAAATAAAAATTTCAATAATTTTCAAATAAATAATGTGTTTTATTTACAAAATAAACGCTCTTAATGAAAGAGCCGTTAGTATATTTTATAGTATTATTAGTTGACGAATGCCCATTCTCCGGGCCAGTCCTCCCCTGACCACCCTCGCCGTCTCTCGCCCTTCATGCCGCCCCCAAGGGGCCAAGTTTGCAAATACCACCACCGGTCTTGGTACGCGGGCCTACTGTTCGCGATGCTGGCATTCACACAAGCCTAAATAATCCCTATGCCGAAGGATGTAAAATCCATAATCTCCGGGAAACGTTCCCGGGTGTATATGAAGCGCGGTTTACAACCATCTTAATCTCAGATTTCCTATTAATTAAGTATCGATTAATTCCGAAACCCATTTTTAGCAATACGTTTTGATAAGATCTTTCTTTCGAAGTTGGGAGTTAACTGAAACAAGAATGGAGGGTATGTTGTATAGACACTATGAGTGATCAATTATATTGCTGCTTTTTGCTGTGGTATACAGTGTGGAAAAGCCAAATGGAATAAATAATTCATTATCTTGGTTACTGTACATATTTATGGGTAATCCCGAAACACGTCAAATCTTAAATTGTCATTTTACTTCGTAAAGTGATTAGCGACTTTGGTACAATATCAAAAACTAAAATATAATACAAAATGTAGCAAAAAAATTATGAATGTTAATGAAGTAGATGTTCAAAGTGTTCACCACGGACGCCTTGGCAACATCCTAACCACAAATAAAAATATCTTCCAATATTATTCAACATCTCAGATCGATTTAATCGCAAGCGTTATTTGATCTTTTAGATCATGCAAATCAAGGGGTTCAGTTTTGTACACAATGCTTTTCACATATCCTCATAAAAAGAAATCTAATGGGTTAAGATCAGGGGGTGGCGCTGGCTAATCGATCGTTCCTCACCTTCCTATCCACCGATCTGGAAATATTGCGTAAAGGTACTGCCGGACAGGTTGGTAATGTGGTGGTGCTCCATCCTGTTGGAACTGTATCGTATTCCGTGGAACTTGAGGATTTCCTTGTTCAGGATATAAATTTGCCGAAGTTGGAACGACATCATTTTGAAGTAGTGCTAAATAATTATCGCCATTCAAATTGCCCTCAATGAGAAAGCGGCCTATGATATGGTTTCGGATATTTCCTGTCCAAACATTAACCTTTTGAGGGAATTGCCTATGTTCTTCTTTCATTCAGTGAGGATTTTCGGTATATAGACCAGTAGCGGCAATGTTGACTCATCAGAAAACAAAACGTCTACAATTTGGATAATATTGTTATCGAACATGTCTATTATTTGATCACCAAAATGAGTTATCCTATCAAAATCGTCTACCAAGAGCTCCTGGGTAGGTATCATTTTATAGAAAAGCATTTTATTTTATTTAATATGTTTAGAATCGATGTATGGTTGACATTGAGTGTTGTGGTTTTCTGACACTGACACAGTGTATTAGCCAGCTGCTTTTTAATCTGCCCTACATGCGCCCGAACTCCCGAAACTGCTTCTCTACTTTACTTATTGTCCCCTAGGTTATAGGCGGCAAATTTGGAAATTTCTCATGAAACAAGCGACTTACTTCTCTTTGTGTTCATGTGTTATCTCCGTGTTTTATTCTACAACTTGTAGTAATCATTAATGTGACAATTCTTGAATTTCACAATAACTATCAACTAAATAATTCTAAAGATTTTCATTATTCGTCTGACGAAGGAGTCTGATATAGACTCCGAAACGTTACGATATAGTTGTTTCTTCGTTGATGTAGTTTCGTTGTTGTTTGTTAGGCAACATTGTTCAATTGATTGCTTCTGACAAATATCTTCTGTTTCTTACGCAGAAGCAAATCACAAAATAATTAATTTTTATTTTATAGATATTTTTCAGAGTTTGGGAGAGAAAACCCAGAAAAAACCTTTCAATAATGAGTATACCTCCCACAGTATCCTTTAATGATTACTTAAAACAAAGATATGGGCCTTTTCCAATCATCCTTTTCAATGTGACAATTCTTGAATTTCACAATAACTATCAACAAAATAATTCTAAAGATTTTCATTAAGCGTCTGACGAAGGAGCCTGATATAGACTCCGAAACGTAACGATATAGTTGTTTCTTCGCTGATGTTGTTTCGTTGTTGTTTGTTAGGCAACATTGTTCAATTGATTGCTTCTGACAAATATCTTGTGTTTCTTACGCAGAAGCAAATCACAAAATAATTAATTTTTATTTTATAGATATTTTTCGAAGTTTGGGAGAGAAAACTCAGAAAAAAAACCTTTCAATTACAATTTGTAGCAAAAAAACAATTCGCAAAGGTGTTCTAAAGAAACTAACATTGCCACAGAAAGTGTTTTACGTAGTTTTCATGGTACCAACTGGAAAACACAATGATATTTTCTTTCTATTACATCTTGAAAGCAAATAAGTTTAGTAGTTTTATTTTAATAAGATTTTGGAATATTCGAGGGAATATTATAATAAATTTCAATCATCAAATGATTTTATTTTTAATTTTGTAATAAACATGAAAGCGATAACATTTCGGAATAGAGAATGACACGATTTTTCAAACGATGTATCACAAGCCCATACTTTCTATTCGAAAAACTGGTGGTTGTACCTGTCTTTTGACGGGGGTTGAAAGTAGGGTTCGCATTTTTTCGAAGAAGAATGAAAATTTAAAATTTGAATTCTACGTGTTTCAGGATTTTCCATAAATATGTACAGTAAGCATGATGTATTTATTCCATTTGGCTTTTCCATACTGTATGTATTTCGTGGAGTTAACATTACATCCAAAAGGTCGATAAAAAGAACGAAGTTCAAACATTGGAATATGCACTGCAGTCCAAATTCGTCGCGATTAGTTAAATTATATTATATTCTACGGTACAACAAATCGCAACAATTATACACTTCAATCCAAAACTGATTGATGATTCAATAAAATACAAAAATTCGATATAATTCGAAAGGGCTTTAACAAAATATTCCTATCATATTGCACAATGACACAAATACAAATTCCCATCCTTTTGGCACGCATGCGACGAATAAGTTCGTTAATGAGCTTAAACGGATACACATCTGAAAAATGATTTCCTCAATAACTCAAGAAATACAGATTCTCCCGATTTGAAACTTGGTAATTAGTTGTAGAATGTCAACGCGCAAATTTTTGCAAAATGTCGTATCACAAAAAAAAAATAAGTAGAAAAAATATATTACTAATGAAGTTTTGATTACAATATAGAGCCAGGAATAGTTCCATTTCTTTTTACCTGGAACATGGAATACCTATTAGGCTGATATTTCAGATTAGTCATCTCATCGTTACCCTTTATCTATATATAAAATTTCAAACGAAATATTGAAGTTTTCTAAGAACAAACAATTTCTTAGTGTTTCAATTGTCCTGAACTTTGAAATCGTTGTCCTTTACCTAAATAATTTTTTTTTATGAATTTAGATGTCGATTATTTTTGAGAAAATACATTTAATATGGATTTCAAATTAATTGATTGCTAATTGCTAATATTATTCAGTCAATTCAAGCAGTTGTTTAAAGAATAGAAACAAATATTTCGGCTATAAGGTATCCAAAAATTATATGAATCCTTTACAGAAGAAATAGGGTGGAGATCGATTACAATAATTATTATAAGGATTATGCTGATTTTTATAATTGTATATAATATATATATTGACTGAACTGAAATATTAGACTATGATTCAATAAAATATTAAGCAGCATCCCCAGAACTCAGACAGAAAACTGAGATAATGCCTCATCTCGTGAACAATAAACCTAATTAATCACACTGAATGATGAAAGCATCTGGTGTTATTAGTCTCTCAAGTATTATTTACAAGGCAATAAATATTAAAGCATAATGTCATTTCCAAAAAGGACTATTATACCCTCAAATGGAAATTCAATAGCATCGCTAGTAAAACCAGTCGTAAGTTACGTTATTGGACCAAGTAAACACCTTGAACCGCAATATGAATCTCCCACTACCTATAAAACCGATAATTTATAAGCAATTACCTTCTAGATGGCGCTGCTCCATAAATAAAGCGGAATAATGTCCCCCTATTTTGGTTTTATTTTCCTTATATGCGACATAAACTGGCGCTCAAAATTCTGTCGTAGTAGGCCGTTGAGGGTCGTCAACTTAATCGTAATCAAGGGAGGGCTAATTTCATTAAGGTGGCTGTGCCTTAGCGCGTTTAACTTTCAATTTAGCGACAGGGATTGTCTCAATTTTTCGAGATAATCGAATATTGATCTGATTTCGGAGACTAATGACTTGTTTCAGTTTTTCGATATGATGGATTTGTGTTAATTTAATGAATCTACGATTAATAGAAATAATTTACTCACGGTATTCGGAAAATTATTGTCAAAATCATGCTGCTTTATGAATCATATAAACCGATCTCATGAAATCTTTGAAGGTAAAGGACATCGGAATCTATATATCTATTATAAAAAATATATATTCTTGCCCAGTATGCTGCAGTTTCTTATGATGTTGATATACATGGGCCATTGGAACAGTGTATGCATAAGTGGATGGACGGTGTAAGGAAAAAAAAATTCACAGTATGACACAGCAAGTAAATTTTCGAGGAAATAACATTGTTTCCGAGGTGGAGGGTCTATATCGTGACTCAAGGGTAAATTTTGAAATTCACTCTGCCCCTTTCGGCTATGTATCGTTATGCGCATGCGCAGACGGAAAACTTTATATCCCTTGGAGTATAATTGGGTGGGGTAGGACTTTGTGTAGGGATGCTGTTCTGCCAGAGAATCATGTTAGGAGGGTCCTCGTATGCGTGAGTAAAAAGGTCGATATCTCAAATTCCTTATGAGACGGAAATTCTGTATGATTCTCGATGGATTTTCATGATGAAACTGCATCTTAAAAAAAAAATAATTTAAAATGTGTAATGTAAACAATTTTTTGTTACTCGGAAACCACTTAGGTGATTTTGCCCAATAACAAACTTATTTTTAATATTATTATTTATCTCCCAAACCTAACCTGAAAATTGGAATTGTCTTGCTCATTCCGTTCGAGAGTTATTGTGTTAACGGACTCGATGATTATTGTCGTTTTGAATGCACAACCGATGAAAAAGTGGTATATTTAACCTTAAGCACCCAATAAATTGTTATTTGCCGTTTTTGTATAGAGTGGGAATAAATCCGAAATTTCGGAAACAAGCACCAATGAGGACACTTGTAGGATGTTTAATCTTAGGCATTTGAAATCTGGAATTTGTCCCACTCAAGAGCGTTGAATGACCTTGTTTTCTACACAATAGGTGTCAGCATAGATTAATAGTTTCCGTAGTTGTACTTGCTCAAATATCCTCTACAGAAAATTAATACCATCAGTGGTCAATGTCTTAAGAACCGATAAAATTCAACACTTCAGTTACTGAATGCATTTGAGCACTTATTCTGCAGTATTTACAGGAAGTGAGCCATAAATCACTTTAGAATGGTCGACCTTTTGCAAAAAATTCCAATCTTGGACAAAGCAAAGTTATCTTTCAATGGTCAGACCCACATGGCAACGAAATATCTAGTTGTCTCTATCGTCAAATATTCAAGTTTTACAAGCAAGATCTTTTGTTGAGAAGAAACCAAATATACGTTTCGTAAGATGTCATGGTACGTTGCACAGGAATTGAATTTAATAATTTTTGCTTCCAAATTGGAAAAAATTTCTGACCATTACAACCTATATTTAATTATTGTTTTCTGGCTCCCCTAGACACCATCCATTAACCAAAAATATTTGTACAGTTATTCGTGGATCACCCTGTACAAAAGCAAAGCTGTAAATATTTTCAATTAATATTTTTCCTTGAGAATTTCACCTTCTGCCAGCCCCTCTCCCTCCAAAGCTGACGTCACTGCTTCAAGTCAAGTACAATAAAACCTGATTCTAAGGTGATTTGAATAGCGTTACATCTAGACTGCTGGAGTCTGACATGAGAAAAAGTACAACCAAATTTCTCATGATTGATAACCCAAAAACAAAGCACAATAATACGCTCAAACAATACGTCCGCAAATTCCAATATGTTGAACGTACGACGTTTTAAGACACCTAATGAAATTCCGTAATCAACCTGACAGATATAACTTAATGAATGGATTGTTTTCTTGTCGGTTAAATAGACCTCCCTTAGTCACATTTTAGAAACTGCTGAGTTCGCCAATACGGCATCCGACTGTTAATACACAGCGAACTAAAACAATGGTTCTCTAATATATATGTAGTCAGTTAACGTGAGGGTTGGACCAGGCATGTCTTACGACTTTGCTGAATGCCAGGGCGCGCCGCGCACGCCAACCCTTCAGCTGGTCCTGCTTGTTCCAACGAAGACTAATTATCACATACACGAATGCTTCTTATCATAGTTGACAGATATTATGTTTGGCGAAGGCAGAATGTGATCGTGTTGACGCTGCGAACGGGGTGGTTTTTACATCCTGCACGGTTCCTAATGTCAGATGTCTGACGTTAAACTTCGACTGCAATGGAATATGCAGCGATCCACGAGGGGTTTCTGAAACCGTGAACGCTGAGTTGCAACCAACGTGTATTTTCTGGTGTTCGTAGATTTGTTATAGATGTCAGCCTGTGAAATGGCTAAGTTCATGATCTAGAGTTCTACGTGACTATTGAGAGGGAGGGATTGGTGTGCCATATTAGCATCATTAATTGGTGAAACATTAAGTGAACCAATGTGTGAATGTACAAAACGCTGCTAATTTAACACAGATGATAATCATTTTTCGTCTAGTACCGAGTACTAGATTTCAATTCGACCGGATCTGTATTTTTGGAAATATTGGGACAATCAAATTTGACTTGATGGTTTGAGCAGAATTTCAAAGGAATCTGGCAAATAGTTTCAAAAATATAAAATTTTTGATCAAAAATTTTGATTTTTTTGAAGAAATATTTGTATTTTTTTTTCTAGTGATAAGATGCATACGAAATTTTGTGGAAATTAAAGTGCCGGTATACAAAAACTAATAATAATAATTCAAATTTTTCACTTTCGTATAAAAAAATTGGTTCAAGCCCTGTGGACAGGAGCTTTCTGGCGCTCTAGTTCAAACAGACAAATTATATCTCCAAAAGTATTGGTTTCTCAGATTTGAGAATTATATCAATGTATTCTTATGATAGAACTGCATCATAAAGGAAATTCAATTCAAATTATAGTTTATTTTATTTATTAGTTATCAAGATTAAATGAGCAATCTGAGAATGAGAACTGCACCATGGAAGAAATCAAATTAAAATAGCTGAAATGAATTTGACTCTCTCTTATAGAATAGGATGACATGTACGAGTATGAACACAGATCATATAATAAAGCTTAGATAGAATAATTATAACATTCTGTGAAAACATAGAAGTACGATTCAATATTGCAATTTCGAAAAATCATATCTCTGAAAGTATTAGCTTGTTGAAGTTGAAAATGATATCAATGGATTTTTATGTCGAAACTGCATCTTAAATAAAAATTGAATTTGAAATTTGTTACTTGAAAAAAATTTTTTTTTTCGTTACTCCGAAACCATCTGGCCTATTTTGCCCAATAACGAACTCAACCGAGATATTCATCTCCCTAACCTACTCTCAAAATTTCAACTGCCTAGCTCATTCCGTTCGAGAGTTATTGTAGAAAATTTTTTTTTTAATTTTCAAATTTTTTTTTTACACTTTGCGGTAACCTGGTCAATACAAAACTTCACATGCGTATAAAGGTCATGATTCTACAATTTGATGCTAAATTTCAGACAGATCGAGTGATCGGTTTCGGAAATATTCATAAAAAATATTTTTACTAAAATCGGCCATAACTCCGAAACCGTTTGATGGATTTCGCCCATTAACGAACTCGTCCGAGATATTTACGCTCCAAACCCACTTTGCAAATTTCAATCCTCTAACACCTTTCGTTCGAGAGTTATCGTGCCTACGGTCAGCCGGCCGGCCGAACAGAATCGATTTCGACCTCGGATTCTTGATCAGTGAGTCGAACCAAATCGTTTGAGACCATTTTCAGCCAAAAATTCGAAAATTACAGACATTTGGGCAAATTAATAAGCACTCTGTTCCGAGGAACTAGAGCGCCAAAAAGTGGGAAAGCCCTGTGGACAGGAGCTTTGGAGCTCTTGTTCAAACTTTGACAAATCATATCTCCGAAAGTATTGATTTCTCAAAGTTGGGAATGTTATCAATGGATTCTTATGATAAAAGTTCATCATGAATATAATTGCAGAGTTAGAGGAAGAAATATTGTTTGCGGCCATACCACACTGAATATGCTGGATACCGTTCATAATGAAAGAAATTAAAACATCATAATAGAAATTAAATTCAACAAGAACGCCAAAAATTATCAATCAGAAATCAGAGATACCTACCTATTCATTCCTCCAATCTACTACGAAAATAATATTATACCAATTGAAACTTAGCGAATATTCCAGTTTTTTTTACTGGAAATAATCTGAATTCAACTTGATTAACGTACCAAAGTATATATTTTCATCATTATCATCATCATATGGATTATCCAAGAGCTATCTACGATAGCTGCGGTTATTTCATTGGTCAGTTTGAATTCAATCATACTTTGTTTGATGTCTCTTATGATGACATGTATGAACAACGATAATGAAATTCATAGATACGGACGTTCATTTTTGATACAGCTTTCTATGAAATCATATAGAGTTGAGATTTAATATTGAAATTTTGAAACATGATATCTCCGAAAGTATTGATTTCTAAGTTGAAGTTGAAAATGATATCAATGATTTTTATGATAAAACTGCATCTCAAGAAAAATTGAATTAGAAATTTGTAATGTAAAAAAAAATGATTTTTTCGTTACTTCGAAACTGTCCGGCCGATTTTGCCCAATAACGAACTTAACCGAGATATTTATCTCTCAAACCTACTCTGAAATTTTCAACTGTCACTGGCTCATTCCGTTCGAGAGTTATCGTGTCTACGGCCGGCCGGATAGAATCAATTTTGACCACGGATTCTTGATCAGTGAGTCTAAAGTAAGCCTATTTTCATCCAAAATTTCGAAAATTACAGACTTTTGGGCAAATTGATAAGCACTCTGTTCCGAGGAAAAATTAACGTCCAAGTCGTCTTTTTAGCATCAACACTTGCAGAATTTCAGCGGAATCTGACAGACAGTTTGAAGAAAACATTTTTATTTGTTGTGATACGATGCTCACCAAATTTCGCAGGAATTTGGGCATTGGCATTATACAGCTGATTACCAAGTTTCGCATATGTAGTTCTTGAGTTATTGGGGAAATAATAACTCAGATGGTTATAACTCCGAAGCAGTTTGCCCGATTATGTCCATTAACGATCTTAATCGTCGCATTCATATGCGCAACCTACCCTGAAAATTTCAATTCTGGACCATTTTCGGCAAAAACATTAAAGATCTTAAACGTCGCATTCGCATGTGCAACTCACCCTGAACATTTCAACTAGAGACCATTTTTGGCAAAAAATTCGATAATTATAGAATATTGGGCAAGATAGCACGCTGTTCCCTAAAACATGAGTACAAAAAATGAACAATTGTATATTATATTCTTAATCAGTTTTTGGTATATTATTTTCTCGATTAAAAATTGTTTTGAGTCATTTAGAGGAAAATGTCTGAAAATTTGAGTCTACACGTAGGTATGATGCAAAATTTATATAAGACGTTCAAATTATTGATGCAAAAGATTTTAGGAAATGTCCGTCTGTATTTCTTTCGCTAACGTTATGTTACTGGAGAGATTTTTATCTTCATATTTGTTGTTTGATAATTTAGTCATCAACTAGTTCAGACAACTATCAACAAACAAAAAGATCAAAATCTCTTCAGTAATATAACCTCAATGAAATAAATAAAAACTCGAGATATTCTCATACGATATTAATAGCATTGGGGACTCATTCGTAATAACAATATCGATAAATCTGCTCTCGCAAATCACGTCTTAAGAAACGGACACTCAGTTTCAGAAAATTCAATTATTTGAAAAATTCCAATAATTGAAGTAAATACTTGAAGGTATCGAAATGTATAAGAGAAAGGATGTTTTACTCGATAATGTTCTAACCCCTATTAACTACTCATTGTTCTCACTAATCGGTTCATGCCTAAGGGATAATATCAACCCACACTTGAGTGTAGTAAAAGATAGCATGCTTATGTAACACTTCATCTCAGAAGACGGAAACATAGTTTCCGAAACAAATGTCACACGAAAAAATTTTGTAGTAGAGAAGAATGTGGTTACTAGTGTAGTGGGATTAATTGGTGTTCTTCAAGGTTCTTACATCGTACCCACAAAATTCAAATCAATCCGTGTAATAAGGAACTTCGTTCGCAAGCCCCATCTTTCATGAATCATCGTCAAACCCTTCGATAATTCAAACAAACAACTACCCATGAAACCCTCGATAAATCCGGCAAATCACCAAGACACCGACGGACCCCAAGGAAGGGTCATCGTAATTTATGGCTATTTTCAATTTCCGCCCGAACTCTTCGGTGGGCAAGCGCACATCGGTTGCTAATTTCCGAATGATATATGGCGTGTTTATGCGACGAGTGGTGGGCTACAAAGGTCAGGGGAGGTGCGTTGGTCAGCATAATGCTCGAAGGGCGCGACCCCAGGGGTCAATTGACCGGACTTTCGACGGCGCGCGACTACCTGGACCTGGAATGACCAGTTTTTGATTGAGACCGATGATTGAAATAGCAGCCCTAACGTTTACCCTTCAGATTATTGTGGTCGGTAAGTTTCAAAATATTTCCTAGACGAATGCACACGACTGAGTTTCGTTTCATTTGACGAACTGATTGATGATATGCAGATCCACTTCTGGTATTTTTGGAATAAACCGCAACATTTTTACGGACAATTTGAAAATCTACAATTTGTATATTTATATTGCAAGCAGTAAACCCAAATTAACATCAAATTTCCTCGTTGTCTTCTCTATTCTGATTTTTGGCGCTCTAGTTCCTCGGAACTGAGTGCTTATCAATTTGCCCAAATGTCTGTAATTTTCGAATATTTCGATGAAAATGGTCTTAAACGATTTGGTTCGACTCACTGATCAAGAATCCGTGTTCGAAATTCATTCTGTCCGGCCGGCCGGTCCGGCCGGTCCGGCCGGCCGTAGGCACGATAACTCTCGAACGGAATGAGCTAGAGAGTTGAAATTTTCAGAGTAGGTTTGGGGGATAAATATCTCGGCTAAGTTCGTTATTGGGCAAAATCGGACAGATGGTTTCGGAGTAACAAAAAAAAAATTTTTTTTTTACGAAACAAATTCCAAATTAAATTTTTTTTAATAAAAAGTTTTATCATAAGAATCCACTCATATCATTTTTAACTCTAACAAGCTAATACTTTCGGAGATATGATTTTTCAAAATTTCAATAATAAGTCGTATTTCAACGTTGTCACAGAATGATATTATTCTATGTATGAATATGAATTGTCATAATGTCAAATGATGTTCCTGAGACAATCAATCGAAGAATTGTGAGCGAAGTGAGAAAAATCTCAGTTGTTTGCTCCGAAATTAGTTTTTCTCAGAAAATTCTTACATTTCGGAACTGAACATGAAGTAAGAGATCTGAGAGTAGTGAGACTGCTTTTCATCCATAGACATAGATATAACTCTCGAACGGAATGAGGTAGGTAGTTGAAATTTTCAGAGTAGTTTAGGGTGATGAATATCTCGGTTAAGTTCGTTATTGGGCAAAATTGGCCAGATTTAATTTGATTTCTTCCATGGTGCTTTTCTCATTCTCATTATTGCTCATTTAATCTTGATAAATAAACTATTATTTGAATTGAATTTCCTTTAGGATGCAGTTCTATTATATGAATACATTGATATAATTCCCAACTCTTAGAAACCAATACTTTCGGAGATATAATTTGTCTGTTTGAACTAGAGCGCCAGAAAGCTCCTGTCCACAGGGCTTGAACCCATTTTTTTACCTTCCTTATTCTTGGATTGGCTGCGCAGCTATCTTGAGGGTACCGTCATGTCTTTCAAGATTCAAGATATGTTATCAGCTGAGCATGATTCAAATTTGGATGAACCACACGGGTCCGTCCTCGGGCCGCTTCTGTTTTTGGTTTTTATTAACGATCTTCCCCATAACTTTAGAAGAATGCTCGTTAACATGTATTCCTGCCAAAATCTGTTGAAAATTACAGAAAGGTTTTTGATGGGTCTATTCGGTAGCTGTTGCGGCTCCTACATTTTATGAGCTTCTACCTTTGTGTGAGATGCTCCTGCAGGGTTTTGGGGAGTGGTGTCATGAAAAAAACCTAATGATCAATATAGAAAAAACCGAGTGCACCCGTTTCACATATGGGCGGGATGATATTAAGTTATGCGTCACTCAGATATTACCATCCATCTAAGGAGAGTACCAAATTTCTAGGCATCGGTCTGGACAGTAATTTGAGATGGTGTACGCATGTCGAATTCATATGCAAAAAGTTGAACAGCTCATAGTATGCCATAAATAGAGTGAGAAATTTACTTCCCCTAGATTCTCTCATTAATATATATTATAGCTTGGTCTCTAGCCATTTATCCTATAATGCCTTACTCTGGGAAACTCTTCGGATACTTGTAGAGCTTTTATTTTGCAAAAGCGAATTTTGCGGCACATGTTCGGAATATCTCCACGTTCCTCATGCCGACCTATATTTATAGAGAATGGTATTCTCACATTGTCCTCTATTTACATTTTGAGATGTCTAAAATATGTGAAAGATAATTAAAGCTATCTAGCTTTCATGGCTATAACACTAGGAGTGAAAGAACATTTAACATCCCCAACCACAAAACAACAATTTGAGAAGTCTCCTATATACCAGTGTATCAAACTGTATAATCACCTGCCACGTTTTATACAGTCTCTTGATAGTAAATCTTTCAAAAAAACTGTTAACTGACACTCTTAATCGAATTTACCATGGTAAATTCGATTAAGAGAATGTCCAATACAGGAGAACGGACAATAGAATTCACCATGGTAAATTCGATTAAGAGTGTCCAATACAGGAGAATGGATAATAGAACATACGGGCAAAACCTCCTGACTTCACGTAGTGCTTGAACCAATTTTTTTCTCCTCTTGCCTTTTCATTTTTCAGGTGAGTTTTGGGTACTTTGGATAAACCTCTCCGTTTTATGTCGAAGGAATCCATATTCAAGAAAGAAATGCCCATTAATATTTTAAATTTCAGCTTATTTTGTAAACAAATTCAATATTTACAAAACACTCACGGGAAGACATGGTTTTTGTGCGGAGGTTTTTCCCTAAGTTTCATATTGTATCATGTGTCGAATTTTATGGTTTCTCGTTACACTAACCTCTGCTAATAAATTATAAAGCTCTCAATCAAAAGAATATATACAATAAGTATTACGGCAAAATGTTCCTTAAAAAATACATTAATGAGAAAAATAAATCCATTATTACATACTTTTGATGCTCACTGTATATAACTATCAAAGCAATCTGAAATAGAAAAGTTTCTTTACTTCCATTTTGATCTCGAATAATTATAAAAGGAAATAAACCACTTCTCTCTTTCTACCTAATCTCGAATCAACTCATAAAATTCCCAAGCATCGAAGTTCATGACCTACAAACTAAGTAGGGCAATTCATTATGATGAAAAAGGAAGACTGAATAACATCAGCCGATCTAAAAGACGCGACAGAAGTATGCGGAGAAAAGAGGAAAGATAAAGATGCTGGAACGAGACTGAACTGGGACGTCAAACTGTGAAAAAGTGAGAGTGGGAATTAAAAATTATTCTTGGCAATGAAGCGACGACCTGTTGAACGTCTATAATTAGAAAAATAAGCAGTAAGAAAGAGAAGGGTAACAAACAAATTGAGTTACTGGGGAACTCTTTCAACTCCACATTTCGGGGTGAAGTAGAACTCATAAATGAGTTTGTGTAGCTCGTTCTACGGGAACTGATGATATGGTTGGGAATAATGTGGGAGTTAACGCAATTAGGGAACTGATTTACCTATAAATGGTGCTGAGATAATGGAGGAGAACTCATTGTGTTGGCTCTGTCTATATTTGTTCTTGGTTCAATGGATCCTTTGGTTCTGGATTCCACGATTATGTGGAATTATTGGTGTTTTTAGTATTGGGTGCTTTTTATCTGCATGGGATATTTCCAGTGGCGCATCAAACTAACTGGTGGCTCCAAGTGCAAGACACATTTAGGTCCCTTACTTTGTGTGATATACAGGATGATTCACGAAGACCATCCGTTAGAACATTTCGAAGAAAGACTCGAGATAAACACTTGAAATTTTATGGTTAAGCGTTGTTAGGAGAGATGAATTCTTGGAAAGTTTTCGGATTCGTTCGACTTCCGGTTTCAATAATACCAACTTGCGTTCTTTAAATGTAATAGTCATTATTTTCATAGATAATCAGATTACCCATTGAATTCTACATCGTTTTAATGTGTCGCTTACATATTATTCTCAGAAAATTCGCGTGAAATCTGAAAAACCCTTAAAATTTTCTCAAATAGGGCTTCATTCCAAGGTTAATAACTTGTAGATTATTGCATGAAAATTCCTAATTTTCTAGCTTCCATCAGAAGACATACCAATGCTTCTCCTTCGTTAATTTATAATTCAATTAAACTACAGGGTGTTTCTTTTTCAATGTCAAAGTCAGTCATGACAAATATCTCAAAACTGATTTTTTTCAAATGAGAACCCATTGTTTTTATTGGTCAGCTGGAATCTACGTTTAAAAATAGTGTGTAAGTTAAATAAATTCTACTGCTTTAAAATGCTTATTTCCGAAGATATAAGGCAAAATCTCATGATCTGGTTCTGGTTTGCATTATTGAAGTTCCATCCATTCTTCAGAAGTCATAGTGAAGAAAAAACAAGAATTTAATAAATAATATTACGTCTTCAATCTTACATTCCATATGGCCACCGGTTTTTTCGCGCCAAGAGATAGCATTACGCCTGACGAATTTCGGCATAAGTATTATTTTTCGTTCACAAAAAATTCTCAACATATTGGATATCCACTTAATCTTTCAAGTGTGTTTTTACAATTCTTGTTCAGAACTGTTCCATTGTTCCTATCGTTAAGAAGCTAAGAATTATTTTTCGTCTATATTATACATCGATCTTTCTGAAAATATAGTATATTTCTAGAAGGATCGATGTATAATATAGACAAAATATATTGGTAATTATAGTGAAAACTCTTCGTATTCAATTGTTTTCTGTGGGTGTTGAAAGAGGTCGAGTCGTATTTAAGAAAAGTTTACTATACCTACATATGTATCTGTAGTAAATAAGACGATCTTCCAGGCAGACATTTTTTTAAAGACCTTGCAATAATTGATATTATTTTCCAAGAAAAATATAGAATTCACAACCATAAAAACTGATCCCATTATTGATTCAATACTTAACGGACAACTTATATTGCCCCTAAATTCCAATGCTTTTAAAATTTCGTCTCTATTTGAATATCTGGAGAAATTTATTGTTTTTTGTGATGTGAAGAATTATTGTATACATCTGCGGACTTACATATAATAAAACTGGTAAAGAAATGAAAAATTAAACTATTCAATGTTTCGAAAAGTGTTATGAGGAATACGCCAAGAACACCCTCAATGATCTACCCACCGGGAAGGTATTCATTGAAAACGATACCAATTTGTCCAATTCTATTAAAAAATGTATCGACATCGATAACCTCTTTAAAACTTCAACAAAACCTTCGAAACATTGGAAAGCTGGATTTAATGAACATTTGCTGTTAGAAAAAGCAAATAGGAACCAAAATTGTATTTTAGAGTGATGGAAAGTGCATGAAAAAGTTCCTACACTTTCCAAGATGGCCGATGATTTATTGATGGGTAGATCCGAACCTGTTGGAAGATTATTTTCCACAGCAGGTATGAGCACGGCAAAAACACGTACATCATTGAAAGATGATGTGATGCAAGCGTGATTATTTTTGAATTCTTGGTCATCGACTAATTTAAAACATGAAATTATTATTATTATTATATTTTTGTATAAGAGCGTAATAAATATAATTTTTCAAAATTATTCATTGTTATCTACCATTTCGTTCATATATTATAATATTTATGATCGTTATTCAGAATTAAGCGAGACGGGACGAGACAACTAATAACGAGACGAGACCGAGACTTAAACGAGACTTAATCTTTTGGGATTTGGCGAGACCGAGACGATATTTTTTATATTCTCGCATACTCTCATCTCATGTGAAGCCCTAAAATACTTGATTCAAATTTATCGAAGTATAGTAATGAATATAACACCTCAACTCATAACGGCCGAACTACGTATTTGCCACGAAGTCATATTTATATAATATTAATACCCCTGGCATAAAACATGCAAGCACCAATAAACCTCGGTTTGTTTTCCCGCATCTTGATTAACATATATATTAACTTTCGGTATGAGCTCATAATTTGAAATTAGGTCCTTTATACTCTGTCATTCGAACTTGCATATACGATATCCACTTTGCGATTGAGTTACCTGCATGAGGTGGAGGTAAAGCACTCGCCTAGAGCTTATCCCAGAAGACTAATCAAATATTAATTACCTAAAATAAGAGAATATCTCAGTCTTCATGAGGTATAAACAGACTGGAGCAAAACAACTACCCTTTGTCGATGTTCTAAATTATGATTCTGTCCTTAACTTGTATGCCAAACATGTGACTCGCGTCGCAGAAAAAAATTTTGATTAACCCCTAACTAATAATTAGAATTATGATCAAACAGAATAGTGTTCCGTGAAGTATAATCCCTGCATCAATCAAAATGGTAAATGGGTCTCACAGCGTTGCATTATTTTAGAACTTGTTTGATACTGTGTTCAAAATGCACAAAATGTTTTCATACCGAAGGGGTTTCACTTGTTCTCATTCTTCTTCGTAACAATGTGAACCTTACAATGAACCCCCTTCATTCTCTATTCAGAAATGTTATCACTTTCATGTTTATGGCTAAAATCAAATTAGAAAAAAATAAAATCATGTGATTAGCGAAATTCCTTATAATATTCAAAATCTTATTACGATGATACTAATCTTATTTGCCTTCATTAAGATGTGATAGACAGAAAATGATCACTCTTGAGATGTTGAATAATATTGGAGAAAGAAGAAGAAATTTCTATTTGAGGTTAGGATGTTGCCAAGGCGTTCGCGGTGAACACTTTGAACATCTAATTCATTAACATTCATAATTGTTTTGCTACATTTTAATTTTTAATTCTGTACCAAAATTCACTTGATTTTAATTTTTTATAATTTGATTTCTGCAATAAACATGAAAGTCATAACATTTCTGAATATATAATGGAGAGACCTTCCAAACGATGTATCACAAGCCCATACTTCCTATTTGAAAATTTGAGGGTTGTATATGTCTTTCGAAGGGGGTTGAAGGTAGGATTCGGATTTTTACGAAGAAGAATGACAATTTAAATTTGATGGATTTTCCATAAATATGTATAGTAACCAAGATAATTGAATTTATTCCTTTTGGCTTTTCCACACTGTATTCATTCAGTAACCAATTGTTTCCCCTATATAATAATATACAATTTTATTTCTGTCTATTAAGAAAAATCCTTAAATATCCTAACTATTTTTATTATCAAATTTATAAATGAATACTATAATTATATCGTTCCAACCTTAATATGAATTTAACGAAATTGATTCCTCGCTCAACACTTGGTGAAACATCCTTAATAAATTGTAAAATAAAACACTTAACTACGATCACAAATTTTAATTCTAATATTTAATACGTCGACATGTTTCAGGTTTTACCCCATTCTCAAGACTGAAAAGTAACACATAAGACACACAGATATACCATCAAACAACAGATGTCAACACCGGATATAAGTGAAAAGAAATTGATTGCATGCTTTTTTTTACTTATTATTGATAATTCATTATTGAAGTGAAATATTCCTTTTTGATCTAGTAATAACCTTCAATATCTATGAACAGTATATATAAATTTTTCAATAATATTTTTATTTTTGAAATTGAAAAAACACATTATTTATGACAAATAAACACTCATTTAGCCATATATTAATAAGGGGCCCATTTAATATGATTAAATTTCATTATATTATGAATAAACTGTTCTCTCAGTGTATGAGCTTCTGAAGGGGTCTTCTCGGAGAAGACCTAGGAGGGCCAGTATAATAATGTCATAATGATAATCAATATCAGAATGTACGTACATTGCATTTAAAAGAGTGAGAATTATCTGAATAATTATACAAACAACGCGCAAATGCTTCACGACATTGCTTTTTTCGAATTCTTCATCTCAAATTTGTACAAGTTGTGCATTTTTTTTCGATATATTCGAATTATTACATCGGTCATTTCAATCGCTTCACATTCATTTTATGGGGCAGTTGCGCAACCCTCATACTTCTAACAGTCCGATTCTGAAACCCACCCCCATTACGTGTAGCGTCGAATATTATGTCGTACATTTTTAATGAGTCCCCAGAGCTTCTGCAGACGTAGTTAAAAGGATTAAGTGTAAGAATAAAGAGGGAAAGGGACCAGAGGGGACAGTCACCGTATGGGCTCCAGCCGGAAGCTGAGTGTGTTCAAAACGTGGGGGAGATAATTGGATCCGCCATCTTGGCTGAAGTACGGTCGATTGACCAATGGGGGACCCGCTGACCGAGGTAGACTGGTCAATAATTGGACGCATGCCGACCAGTGGTCATTTTGTCTGCCGGGTTATTGACGCGAAAGGTTGGTTACGTTCGAAAAGACGAGGGAGAATTATGCTTAGGGATGTTTCTCGAGGGTTCGAGATCTTATTTTGGTATTACTATTTTCCATTGGAAGAATTCCAAGTTGAATACCTGCAACTACTGCTGCTCTTCTACATAGGTAAACGTTATGAATATCTCAAATTTATTTCTAAGTATAAAACATAGATACTATAACTTTGGATTTATAGAGATGTTAAAGTTCTTGTCTGTGTTATATCCGATTAATTATTTCAATGTGAATAATTTTATAATTGTTTACAAGATTTATTAGCGATGTATCAAAAAAAATCAAAACCCTTAATTATTCAACTCTTCCATTTTTCTTCTACTCTAGTTTGAACAAACTTTTAATGATTATTTATAGATGCTCATAATGAAATATCCGAATTTTTATACATATATTTATTTCAAATATAAAAATAATGTACTGCTAAGCTATCGCAGTGCCTATACCTTCATTATGATTCCGAATATCTGTAAATATGCATCTCAAAAATAAATGGGATAATTTAATAAGTTTATACAAAACCAATTCGAATATCGGGACCTTCATAAAAAAATTTAGATACTTCACGTATAGAAAGATTATAAAATAGGAGTTCAGAAAACACCCTGTGTTATCAAGAAAAAAAGGTGGAAGACATTCAAAAATTAATTTTTGTATTTCCAAAATTCCACATATGCAATATATTTATTTGAAACAGGACACTCATGATTTTCATATTTTATACGTTGGATTAAATAGAAGTTACACCCTCACTGTTTTAGAGTCATTTGAAATAAATATAGTGAAACTGAATGATTATACTTGATGAACAAACCGACTCTGCACTGTTCTCCACTTTTTTTGGTTCACTTATTTGTAGGCATCCCTTTGTACGGGGATAATGTTTTCGAGATAGATTAAGTTAATCAGAATATAATGTATCTGAAGAAGCTACTGTGTTAGCGATATAATAACGAAGATGAAATTTAAATAATTCATTATAATTAAAGAATATGTTATCAGGCAAGTGGACTAAATTTAATTCTTCAGATTCTTCACATACAAATATTCACCAACGTTCATTATAATTATTAACAATTATGATGGATTTTCATGAAGTGGGAGCTTATTCAATTTTATATATATAAAAATTTATAATATCCTTGTGATAATAATACAAAACAATGTTGTAGTTCGGTTATCACCAATTTTTTCCACCCTATACAGTGGTTAGTTTCTGACTGATTATCTTGGAAATTTGATATTTTTTCATTAGTGAAATAAACATGTTTAATTTTCATTCTATTATTAATTTTCAGTGGATTTCACATGCTGAAATCATGATGATGTCTTGATTCAACTACTACGCCATGCATAGTTTCATATCATGTTAAAAAAAATCCCAAAAATTCACAAGATATCAGGAATTTCTTATTTTCATCTTAATTTGTTTTTCTACCATACTTATTCAATTCTAAAAACCTATCACTAAAATCATTATAATATATAAATAGGTATATCTAATTTAATTTTTTCAAAAGGATATTTTCGAATATTTCCTTTTCCATAATGAAATTTCTGAAATTCCACTCCTTATCCCGTCTTAATTCATACTATACCTATAAAAGAAACATCATTTTCTATCTCAGTATCGGAAATGATATAGGGAAATGGTCCAGATGAACAGCTCACTAGATCCTTTGAGAGCAATACTCGATTTATATGACGGAGTTCATTAATTTTCCTTCAATGTAGCTAAGGGAAATACCGGAACATGATCGGGTGGATTTTAATTCAGTTGGTATTCAATCTTACGTACCAAGCATTACTATCGAAAAATATGATATAAGGAAAAGTGTGTTGGAATAGTTTTAAAGTCTTTTTTTCAATCCTTCCTTGTTTCATTATTTTTACTAACTTTGTAAAATACGTTGTAAAATATTATTATTATTATTATTATTATTATTAAACGATGAAAAGAGTTGAGGCACAGGCCTATAAACTCACAATAACAAAATTCAACAAAACAAGTATTTCAAGAACATTAAATTACATTGAAAAAAAAAGAAATAACAGAAAACACCTAAGTGGTGAAGAAAGATAATAAGAGTTGAAAATTAGTGTTCACGGAGCCAGTTATCATATGAGTTCTTAAATGCATTCACAGAAACCGAACTCACAATATATCACAAGATCAAAAAAAAATCATAGTGAAATCAAGAGTCAAGACATTGATTTCCCATCAAAACGATTCACATCTAAAGAACTGTGAGAAATTCAGACGAGGGCTTTAAAAGATTTACTCGTTGCTGAATACCAAAGGCTTATGTTTGGAGAAAATAATAAATCAAAAATGGCCTCACTCTATATCATTAGTAAGGGTGAGAATAATTAAAGATTCTTAAGCAGGCTGGACTAAAATTTCAATCTCCATCTTCATGTCATATTCATTTTAAATAATTATCATTGAAACAAAGCAATTAGTTAAATTTTAAAGTTTCAACGTTATTACTCTTTTAATGCCCATCTCTATGAAGTATTAATTCCGTACTCTGTGCAACTGTTCAAACACAGACTATTATGAGTTCGAAATTGGCAGAAAGAACGTGATCAAACCACAGACTATTATAATGGGACAATTACATTGGCCGTAATATATAGTTCGTTTAAGATATATTGACATCAAGGTTGCCTATGGAAAATCGAATTGGTAACGCCCGTTCTAGTTATATTTCAAGTCACATAATTTAGAGTGTTCGCACTGGATATTACCATGAACTGATGAACTGCCATTTATTATCTATTTCTTGACAATCTGGATATAACGAAATTCAAACCATTTGGGATATTTTTTACATGTTTGTTTATAATTCGGCCGCTCAAAGGAAAAGTGATATAACTTCATTTAAGTGATTTGTTGGGAAATTAATGTTCTGCCTATCAACGGATTAAAAAATCAAGGTATTCCGTTGAGAGGTGAAAAACCAACAGGCTCTAACTCGGTCATAGAATTGTTTCGACTTATACCATTCATTCAGATAATGAAATACAATCTTAGGTACCTACCAAATTATCGGTATAGCTCAAAAATTCGAAATTTGTGGTATATCTCACAAATTTTCTATGGTTAAAGCATAGTACATTTCTAGTTATTGTAACCAGAAATAACGCAACGACTACACTTTCAAGGCCTCCTTCGATGTCAATATTTCTTAAACAGACACACAATGAGTCGATTAATGAAGTTGAGACCTATGCGATTACAATTCCAATTGATTTTTCACAGGTTTTAGGTCAGGGGTTATTACAAAATCAAATTCAATAAATAAGAGAACAGATATTGAAAATCTAAATACTGCATACTATTATTTAATTGAAAAGATCAAAGATAAATAGGAGTTTTTTCTCTGTCCCCAATATGTAACGCTGCTGTTATGATCCGCGCATTTCTGAGACCCATGGAATTGTCCACCTCAGTCTTTTGACAGGATCCCATGAAAGCAGTTGTTGATATTTCCAAAATTCAAATCCATGACGACGAAATCAAACAAACAGAAAAATGTGAGTCTAAAGTTAATTGATTTTTTTTTCTTCTATGGAATCACCGAACGTGTTTCCTCACTTGAATACTGTATACTTGATTTTTTGTTTTGAAGTGAATTGTAATTTATAATTTGGTGCATGAAGTTTATAACTGTAGTTATTGGTTCTCCATTTCAGAGCCCCGAAGAAGACTTTGGAATACAGCTGAAACTAGTTGGCCTTTTTTAAGAAATTTGATTTTGTAATAGGTAACCCCTGACCTAAAACCTGTGAAAAATCAATTGGTTTTATACAATGAATGATTTACTTTATCTAATTGGATGTATTTATAATACATATTATTCACAGATTTTGAAATTTTGCACTCCTTCACCACATTAAAGTTATAACAGCACACTCATTTCTGCATCTTCAGTGAGGGCACTCTGACGATGATTATTTGTTTTTCTTAAGTGCCCATTTTCCCGAAACTGTATTTCAATCTTGCTTATGGTACTTTGCAACATGTGCGGTAAATCAGGATACTTCTCTCTGAAAAACTTCATTTTGTGTTCTTGTCCTATCTCCGTAGTCAATCATCTTTAAAATCTCAATCTTGTGGGTTTCAGTTAAATACGGCATTTTGACGATTTTTCAACGTTTCTCACAAAACGCCAAATTAATGAATATCCTGGCTTATCTTCCTCAACAAGATGCTACTCTCCTAATTTTTTTTCATTTAACTTTTTTGTTTGACAAAAAATGATTAATAAATACCTCTTGACATTCCGTTTTTAAACTGTCGCAATTATTTCATTGAGTAGAATGAGATTCCTTCAATTGCGAATTACTTGAGGTTTGTTTAATATCTTTATAACAACAGGGAATAAGAATTCGATATTTGTTACCCATGTGTAACTTGATGAACTTGATAGTCATAAAAAAATAGGATTGACATTTGAAATAATTATTGATGACGTCATATCTCAAATTTGGGACACGCTGTATAACATTTTCTTACATATATAAGAGCGCAATTCAAAATACTAATCGACCTGTCTGAGCATATTCAATCAACAATCAAAGTATCTTTGATTTACTGAATTTATTTCAAGACTCGCACTGTATGGATGAGAGTAGAGGATCAAGAGGATTTAAAATGTTCTTTAAAAAATCCGTAATCGATTTCATGCCAAAGAAGCCCAATAAGGCATGAATCATTGCTGAATGTCGTCAGGCCCCAAAAACTGCACTTTCCTTGGTTGCCAGGTTCTGAGTCGCCCGCGGGGTGGCTTCGCGTCCCCCGTAGCTGGGGCGCTCCAACCCCTACTAAACGGATGTATCGAGAAGCACTATGTCCGGGCGTCGCATATATGGGGAGCACGGGGGCGAGAGCAAACGGGCCTGATCAATAAATGTCCGCGGCTAGTGGCTAGCCGTTGCTAGGGAGAGGGCGGGTTGCTAGGCACTGTGGTCGCTAACAACCCTCGGGGGTAGCTGAGCCGCCAGCGTGATGGCGTCACGAAGCGGCCATGTTTACCCACCTGCTCCATGTGTTGGAGGAGTTTGTTTGTTTTCAATTTTCCCTTGCCGGTTTATGTATGCTCTCATGTCGAATTCTAAGACGGCGCCTAAGGACAAGGCTTCGGTTCGTGACTCGATAAGGAACTCTATCTCGCTCTTTCAATTTCGGGGGGCTCACGGTTGAAAAGATATTTAATTTATTAACACCTTTTCCCCAACCCCGAAAAGCCCTTAAGATCCCAGAGGTAGTATTCACTCTAATGTCCCGACCACTTTCTGAAATGAGATTGATGTAATCTGTACTAATTTTCTCTAATGTATTATCAGTTTCTACTACAAAGTTACATATCTTGTACAATTCCTGAAACAAACTCCTTCTTATTTTACTGGATAATAGAACTACTTCAAACGTAAGTTGACCATGCGATAGTCTTTCCTAACACAATAATAGTATTCATTAGGAATGCTGGGGCTGTAACATTAGAGATCCACTATATCTACCGATTTTGTATCAGGTACGATTTTGGCTACATTTCATCTCAGAATATTGGACACCTTCTAGTTGACAAGACTGTAGTTAGCCATTATAGGTGTAGTTGTTTATAACTAGTCACAGACTGCTCAAAACAGAATATTGGAATATTTATCTCATAAGGAATACCAGAATGTTTAATTTCGCTTATAAATCGAAGTGCGGTATAATTATGATTTCACAAATGCTCTCTGTAATCGAAAATTAACGTCCGTATTTGTATCTATGAAATTCATGATCTGTGTTCATACATGTCATCTTGTCTACCGATAAGAGACTTGTCTTATTTATTTCTGGTCCTATTCAAAATTCATTACTCATGATATAATATATCACCAATTCCAGTTAAATTTTTTGTACTTGACTTAACAAAATTGTTACGCATTTCGAGTTTCATGACATTGTTTCCTTCTTGGGAAATATTTTTTGGACCCCTTACAGTGAATCGATTTAGATTAAGAAGTCGGAGGATCGTCCTAGAGTGATACCTATTTTTGTGCTCTTGGATTTCCCCTGGTAGTTTACGCGAAAATCCCGCGACAAACAGCAGATATTTATTTTAATTCGATTCTTGAATTATATTATTATATATATATTTATACTTTTCACTTAGGAATGTTAGCTGTGAGAATTTCAATTAAGGGCAATAACAAAAATATTTTCGATGCATATTCTTTGAGAAAATATTATGTAACAACACAATCCAAATACTATATTTCAGTACCTCATCATGAAAGGATACTTTGAGAGGTGCATTAATCATTCAGTGGCTATTTTCTGGGTTATCTCTCCCAAACAATGAAAAATATCTAAAAAATTAAAAAATTCAATTCTTTTGAAATTGTTTTTGGGTGTCTTAGAAATACTGGATATTTGTCAGAAACAATATGAAGAACAATGTTGCCTAATTAACAGTAACGAACCAACACCGATGATAAAACAATTTTTCCGTAACATTTCATCAGAAAATCTTCAGAATTATTTGTTGTTCAATATTATTCTGAAATTTTTCACACTGACAGTCTTTAAACAAACACAGTAGGTAACATATACTTTCACTTTACATAGACATATCAATTAAGAACCTTAATTGCAAACTTAACATTAATAATGACAAGACAGAGTCGCATCATCAATATTGCATTTCAGAAAAAAAAATTAAAAGCGCTGATGTCTCCTTTGGTGCGCTTGTTCAAATTCAATGCCAGAGTCATCATCCATCCAGGTATTGAAATCGCCAAAGGCTGCTTGGTTTACAGCAAAAATAATATTTTCCCAATATTTCCGACAAATTAGATCCGTTTGACTTTAACCTGGAACTTCGCTTTAAATATAGTTTTGAAGGCTCTTCCAAAACTGCAGCGATATCTGACAGATAGTTCCTGAAAAAAAGTGGCAAAGCGCTGTGAACAGGAGCTTTGGCGATCTTGTTCAAACTTCGACAAATCATATCTCCGAAATTATTGTTCTCTGGGAATGATATAAATGGATTATTACAATAGAACTACATCACGAAAGAAATTAAATTCAAACAGACCGATTCTCCCCAATAACGAACTTATCCGAGATTTTCATTCCTCAAATCCACTCTGAAAATTATATTATATAAATTAAAACTTAGACAATATTGCAGTTTTGTTTTTACTGGAGATATTCTGAACCCAATGTGATTAGGTATCTTACTAAAGTATACATTTCCATCATCATATGGATTATCCACGGGCATTATATTATCATCTTAAAAGTATTGTATCATATCATCCTCATAATTATATTATAGCAGAGGTTATTTCATAGGTCATTTTGCATTCAATCATACTTTATTGTTTTCTATAACAGGAGGTGTATTTTATATCAAGAATATCGAACCAGAAATAATTTTGACATTCATCATACAAACCATTAGGACGATTTCGACAAACAACCAACTTAACCGAGATATCTATTTCCTCAACCGACTCTGGAAATTTAAATTGGCTATGTGTCTATATCATTCCGTTCGAGAGTTATCGTGTTAACGGACCAGCCGGACAGAATCGAATTGACCACAAATTATTAATCAGTGAGTCGAACCAAATCGTTGAAGACCATTTTTATCCAAAAATTCTAAAATTACTGACAAAGAATAGTTTTTTTAAGCACCATTTTATATCAATAATTTAAAATTACACACATTTGGGCACAAATGAGAAGGAAACAAGCGTGACAAAAAATTATTCCAAAAATAGTGAAGATTCAATTTCAATATCTGTCCATGGGAATCGTTTACTAATGACATCTATACATTTAGGCTCCAAAAAAAGGGTAATGTTTTCATGAACCGATTATAGATCTTTAATTACCAAAAAATAAGTATCAATCCAACCTAAAACAATCAAACAAACAGCCGAATATCTCGAATATAGCGAACCAAAATCCGCATTGATCCAGCTATTTGCTCACAACGCCAATCGGCTCAAGATATACTCCAATGAATGAAAACCGAAAATTGAGATCTGATTCCAGCGGAAGCACCCCGTCGCATGAATGAAAAGTTGGGGAAGTTTTCGCAAACTTTCTCTCGATGAAATAATTCAGCAAAAGTCGCTGTCGGAGCGGTTATTACCTCGTCGGGACCGGCGCTAAAAGCGCATTTTTGCGGCTGATATAATTTGTAATGAATTTTAAAACGGCATGAGTGGTTTGCTATCCCACTAGAGACGTGACTAGAATGCCGATCGGAAGGTGGAAAGCGGAAAAATTTTTCACGTGGTTTGGTATGAGTCGCTGCGAGTCGAAAGATATAGGAGATATGTGCAATTTTTCATTCAACGACGTGTGGAGATGCATACTTGACGATCGGGCATGAGTATATGTGTATAGGAAACGGATAAGGGCATCTTTATTGATGCATATCCTAGGGAATTTTGACATGCCTGTCTAGTTGAATTTGAGCTCTCCTTACAATATAAATAGTGATGGTTCACTGTAAGACCAGGGTGGATAATTTTTCAAACAAAAAAAAAGTAGGAGGAAAGCCATTGCAAAAGGAAGAGAATATGACAAAAATGAAAGTAAAAATAATTTACGGGTGATCTGAGGTCGGGAAGTGGAAGGGGTGCGTTTTTAAGGTTTTTCTCGATTACCGGCAAAACTACAAGTCCTATGGAAAAAAAGTCAAATAGCAAAGTTGTAGGTAATAAGAAAATCTATAACTTTTGTGCAAACAATTTTTTTAAATAACCTCGAAATTTAAGTGAACAATTCAACCAACCAAGTTTTTGGTCCTTTATTTTTATCTATCACAAAAAATAATATTTCTTCATGAAATTTGGTTGAAACTCACCTTGTTATGTCCCAAACACACTGTAATTTTTTTTATTTAAAATATTCATATTTATACCTTTTTTTGCCTTAATATCGAAAAAGCAGCTTAATTTTCAATCGAAAATTGTTACGTCAAAATTTCTACTTTTTTAAAATAGTCGGTGGGCTTTTTGTTTGCTGACATCTCTACTTTCCGATGCTGTAAAAAAAATATACATTGACATGGTAAAGTTTCTGAGAAAATGCTATGTTAATAAGGTTAATGTTTAATAAGACTTCTACAATATTTTGAGAAAGTTGTAGAAGAATTTTCTCTGAACTCTGCATAAATGCCATGATACTAAAACACACAGTTGTAGTATCAATGCGTAAATGCCTATTTATTGCTATTTTAAGATAACTTATATACCTGAGTGACCTACGGAAAATTTTAGCCCATCAAAACGTATTTCATTGAGAAGTGGCAAAGGGGCTAGGAGGGTCTGGTCCTATTTGTTATTTCGTAAATTCTCTGAGAACATTTACCATAGTAATGTATTTTTTTACATCATCCGAAAGTAGAGATTTCAACGAACAAAGAGCCCACCGACTTTTTTAAAAATTCAGATATTTTGACGTGAGAATTATCGATTTAAAATTAGGGTGCTTTTTATATATTAAGACGAAATAAGGTGAAAAAATAGATATTTCAAATCAAAAAAATTACAGTGTGCTTGGACATAAAAAGATATGTTTCCAAGAAATTCCGTGGAAAAATTTTTATTTTGTAAACGATAAAAATTAAAATCAAAACACTTGGTTATTTGAATTTTTCATATAAATTTCGAGGTTATGGCATGTTGTCGTCGTCGTATCTTTTGTAAACGATGTTTCCATCTTCTGAGACGAAGCGTTACTGAAGCATGCTATCTATTTTTACACTTAAGTATGGGTTGACATTAAACCATTAGTCATAAACCGATTAGTGGAAAAAATGAGTTGTTAATAGAGGTTAGATCGTTGTTGAGTGAAATATCTTTTCTCTTGTACATTTCGATACCTTAAGTGTTCCTAAATAAAATTTATTTGAATTTTTCAACAATTTAACAGCAGATTTATCGATGTTGTTGTTCCGAATGTGTCCCGTATGCTCTTTGTACCGTGTGAGAATGTGTGTGGTTCTTTGTCCGACGTAGCGCTTGTTGAAATCTAAACATTTAATTTCATATATAGCCGATTTTATGATGTCCGGAGTTCTATCGAATGCATTTCCTAGAAGTTGTTAATTTTCGTAGTTGTTTCTTTCGTGAGGGTTATGTTACTGAAGAGATTTTTATCTTTATATTTGTTGATCATTTTCTGAACTGGTTGATGACTATACCCGTTTCTTTCGGCAATTTCTTCATCAATCGGTTATTTAATATTCCGCTAAGCAATGTAAACTTCAAGAAAGAAAGAAAAATTATTTTCGATAAGTCCCCGTTTTTAATAATAATAATAATATTTATTTTCAGAATTATCATCTTACTGGAACATAAAATGAACTAATGACAAAAGGGAGAAATATTCAATAACATATGTAATTGATGCTGTAAATGAGAATATAGTCTTAGGAAATGAGTTAACAAAATTATATAGTTTAAAACACATATAAATTGCTTCGTTCAGTATTTATGAACCGAAAACAATATTCAAGAACCATAACACAGTGAAATAATTCAGGTAGTTTAAAAATGGAATGTCATAAGGTATTTATTTGTCATTTTTTGTCGAACAAAGAGGTTAAATAAAAACAAGTAAGGAAAGAAGCCTAGTATCGAGAGAAGATAAGCGAGGATATTTATTAGTTTGTCGTTTTGTGAGAAACAAGGCTTGCTGAAAAATCGGACAAAATGCTGTACTGAAATCCACAAGATTAAAGTTTTAATGATGATTGGCTACGGAGATAGGACAAGAACACAAAATGAACGCCTTTTCATTTATTTATCTAGAAGTGGGCATTTGAGATAATCAAATAATCATCGTCAGAGTACCCACACTGAAGATGTCAAAATGAATGTACTCCTCTGTGTATGCAGATAGCTATAGGGAACTCAAAATTAGGCAGTCTTCAGTTTCCAGAATTCTGAAAACACAGAAATTTCACCCTTATAAAATGACAATCCTCCCAGAAAGTCACCGAAAATGATCCAGAATGAAGACTCCAGTTTTGCGAATAAATTATGGATCTACTAGATAGAAATGTTGTAAACATAGGAAACGTCCTGTGTTCTGACGAATTCACGTTTTTGTTATTTGTTGAGATAAGTCGTCCAAATGGTAGTTATTGGGCAGACAACAACTCCCACTCGATGAGGGAAAGCCAAACTCAATATCTCTCGAAAAAGTCAATGTTTGGACAGGGATTTCTCGTGATCGAATAATAGGACCAATTTTCTTCGAAGGAAATCTTAATGGAGCTGGATATCTAGAATTCTAGTAGGATGTACTAGTTCCAAGTTTAGCTACTCTGTTTTCTGATCCGTACGAAGCCGATGTCCCGAATAAAAACAGATGGTTTCAACAAAACGGTGCGCCTCCCCATTTTGCAATACCTGGCCATGAGTATCTGGATGATGTATTTCGAGGCCGATGGATTGGTAAATGAGAACCTCCTGAATGGCCTCTCAGTTTTCCACATTTAACACATATGGACCTTTTCTTACGGGGTTATGAAAAGCAAAGTTTTTAAGACCAAACCGGGAAACATTAAGCAGTTACAATGAATAAAACAGGAGTATAGGCTAATTTCCGCCGAAGTAATTAGAAATTTCAATCCCTTTAAGAATAGTCATAAAAAAATTAGTATTGCATTCAAAATCGATGACGTCATATCTCAAATTTGGTTTAACATTTTCTTACATCTAAAAACGGTGCAATTCACAAGCATATTTACAACAGAAAAACTGTATTTAATTTACTGAATTCAGGTCAAGTGTATGCCAGGTACATATATGCAAAACATTTAACTTTTTTTTATGCAACGTATCTGTTACTACAATCATGAAATCGAAATTTCATCTGTATAAATATAGGAAAATATTTCGGTGAGTGTTGTCGAAGTTTTATGAACTGATCTGGAAATCTTTAAGCTACAATGGCAATTGGAGAAGACACACACGGACTTCATTTATCTGATTATTTTATTCTGCGTACTTCAATGCATGAATTTTAAAAATTTCAGGGGGGCAGAGATTTAATCTTGACGCACAATTAATTATTTGTAATAATAATAAACCAACATTGTATTGATGAAATTGCCGCAAAAGATGAATAAGATCACATTGAAATACACGACGATATAGAACAGGAGATAACTCAAGTTATGCGATCTTTTCTAACACTTACCCGCATCGTCTTCAAACTTCCGCATTTTCACTTCCGTAAACCGTCACCGTTTGAACCGGAAGGACTATCAAGCAACTTGCTCTACCTACAAACGTGATCAAACTACCACTACCAAATAAACCAAACATATGCAGAAGTATTGTTGCGCTCCAGCTATAATGTATTCAAGTCTATTCAAATACTACCCGGTTGTCTTCCTATACCCCTTTCTTTTTGATTAGTACATTTTTCAACCCTTCCGTCTCGTTTTACCTGACCCGTGTTGTGACGAGGGTCGGGGATAAGGGTTGTTTGAATATTTGCTTCCTGGAAAATTTCAAAACAAATTTCGGATATGATGAAGTGCTCGGTGGGTTGATTTGTTGGTTGTTCGTCTAATGTAAGATTTGTCAAACAAGTTACGAATCATGCCTACTGTATTTTGAATGTCGTTCCTTATATTCGTTGATATTTGCTGGAAAATATTTCTCTATTATACGACCTTTTACATTCGAATACAACCTAGCATAAGGAATCTAGGATATTGGGAGCAGATATGATTGCTGTGTGAACTATGTTGACTGATTCTTCTAGTGAGATAAAACCGCTGCCAATTTTGCGCAATGGCTTATGTTTTTTGTTTAAATACATCAATATCCTCAATTCTTGATATTATACATTTTTGAATTTTTTCACATTTCGAACAAAATGAGAAAACGGTAAAAACTAACGACATGTTAATGTACCCTCAAGAATTTTTTTTTTTCAAATTTAAACTCCAATTCCAATCCTTCAAATTTAATTAACCGTACCGAAAAGCTGGGAGAACTACTTAACGGAGTGTAATAAACGATTTTGAGAGATTTGAAAATTTACTTCAAATTTTCACCGAATCGTGAACTAGTGATCGCATAATAAGGCAGTAAATGTTTTTACTTTTCAAAATTCATATAAATCCGTTAACATAAGTTTCCGTTTTTTTCTCAAAATAACCACAAATCTTCAATCGATTGAATAGATATTTTGAGTAAATAATTAACTTCGAATCAGATTTAGAAACAAATTACTATCTTGTATAAATGCTATTTGAAATGGAATTAAAAACTCGAATAAAAAATTGGTTCAAGCACTGACGTGAAGTCAGAAGCTTTTGCGCGTATGTTCCATTGTCCATTCTTCTGTATTGGACACCCTCAATCGAATTTACCATGGTAAATTCGATTAAGGGTGTCCAATACAGAAGAATGGACAATGGAACATACGCGCAAAAGCTTCTGACTTCACGTCAGTGCTTGAACCAATTTTTTTTTCGTGATTTTTTTGAAATTTTCTAGGGGTACGGTTCTTAAAATTTTTTTTCTCGTCGTTTTTTTCAAATTTTCTAGGGGTACGGTTCTCACAAAATTTTAAACACGTCTTCATGTTGATTTTCTACTACTAATTACCAAACTTCAATTCGATCGAATATTTATTTTTTGAGTTATAAAGGAAACAATATTCCAGATGGGTATAACTCGGAAACCGTTAGACCGATTTTGCCCAAAATTGAACTCAACTCTCCCTTTCGGATACGCAACCTTCCCTGAAAATTGCAAGTCCCTATCTCCTTTCGTTCGAAAGTTATCGAGGCAACGTTCACCCATCTACTGAACTCACACAAGAATGCTCGAATCTCCAACATTATTTAACCGATCGTATTAAAACTTAAAAATTGTCAGTATAGTTAGGTTATGAAGGTTCTTGCAAAATTTCAGCAATTTCGAACGATTAGTTACTGATATATAGAACTTTTTTTTTTTATTTTCAAAGATTTATTTAAAATTTTCTACAAATGCTATCCTCACCAAATTTTGCAAACGTTTCCGCATTGGCATTCTACAACTAATAACCATGTTTGAATTCAATCGGTTTAGTATTTTTCGAGTAAATGAGGACAAAAATTCACAAAATTTCATAAAATTTCAGATGGCTATAACTCTGAAACCGTTTGGCCGATTAGGCTCATAATCAAACTGAAATGTCGCGTTGTGGTGTACATCCCAACCTGAAAACTTGAGGCCGCTATCTTTCTCAGTTGTCAAGTTATCGTGACAACAAAAATATTTTTTAATAATTTTTTAATAATTTTGTAGCCATACGATTCGCACAAAATTTCACAAACGTGCTTAGGTTCATATTCTACAACTACTCACCAAGTTTCAATTCGATCGGATTCATATTGGTTGAAAACAAAATTATTACTCGGAAACCACTGGGCCGATTATGCCCATTAACGAACTTGTCCGTCGTATTGGGATGCGCCACCCACCCTGAAAATTTCAAGTCGCTAGCTCTTTTCGTTCTCAAGTTATCGTGGCAACGGCCGGACGGCCGGACGGCCGGACGGCCGGACGGACAGAATCAAATTTGACATCGAATTCTTCATTGGGGAGTCGAACTTAATCGTTCGAGACCATTTTCGTCAAAAAATTCGAAAGTTACAGACATTTGGGCAAAACTATAACGCGATGTTCCCCAGAACATACGCGCAAAAATATTGAAAGCAATCACGAGACGTCAGGACATTTAGTGGGATGGATTCAAAGATCAATTTTTAGTATTTTACTCAAAAACTAAAAAAATCATGATTTGTAGAGATTATCTAACCAATAATATGAAATTTCAACTTGGTATATTCTGGAAAACCTTAAGATATGCAAATGAATAAATTAGTAAATCCATAAAATATTCGAAGGACGTCATTTTTAGATGCAAACGAGGTTGTAAATCAATAGGTTTTTGATTCGGTTCAGTGAATCAAATTATTGTCAAAGTAACGTCTATTTATTTTTTAGTGACTCAAAATATTAATAGTTGAACAACAAATTCATAGCAACAAATTAATCCACCATTGAATTTTGTTGTTTGCAGAAAAAATATGTTTGAGCGGAATTTCAACGAAATCTCACAGATAATTTCCAAATATAAAATTTTAAACGAAAAATTTTATTTTCTAATAATAGGATCCTAATAAAATTTTGCAGATATTTGCACGTTGACCTTCTATAACGAGTTCCAATTGGATTGGATATGTATTTTTTGAGTTATTGCGGAATAGTTTATTCTAAAACAAGTTGCAGAATGGGCTCCTATTAAAACACGAATGCGAAATTCAAAAACGAGCGACGAAGGAGCGAGTTTTCGAACGCATGAGTGTTGGAATTGCCTTCTGCAACGAGTATTGGACGATATTTTCTCTATTTCAGGCAATTTTTGTGAAATACTGTTGAAATTCAATGAAAAATTCGGTTTATACATCCTAGTGACTTTTGTATTGTATCTTGGTAGTTGGTGTGACTGTTACGAAAGTTCACAGACTACGGAATTTGAATTCGAAACGTACGTAGGCCATGGAGATCAGATTTAAAACAGTTTCCTAATAGCATGAATGATTCAAAATTAGCAAGAAGGAAATCTCTAGTACCATATTTTTTAATGAAAATAAAGCTTATTGTCAATTGACGCGTGTTGAAATTTGATAGGATCGAATGTCAGTGCTGACTACCACAAAACGAAAAATATAACTAGAAACAAAGCGGGAATGAGTTCATTCCAGCACTGTTTCCAGTGCTGGAATGGACTCATTACGATACTGAAATAGAGAAACAATATTTCAGATGATGGGTATAACTTCGAAACCGTATGGCCGATTATGTCCATTGGAATGCGCAACCTACCCTGAAAATTGTCGCTATCTCTTTGCATTCAAAAGTTATCGTGACAACGGACGGCAGGCCGGGCAGAATTGAATTTGACCTCAAATTATTCATCAGTGAATCCAACCTAATAGTCGGCCAAAAATTCGCTTTTCCATGCGCTAAAATTGAGATTGAGAAATCTAGAAGGATCAAGGAATTAATATCGGTAGCGGCAGCTATAATTACATATCTTAATAATATCGAAGAATATAATATTTCTATAAAGAATTAATTGAAAAAATAAAATTCTTCTCGAATAATGAAACAGTTTCATATAACAAAATCCATAACAATTTTAATAGGAATGGACAAGCAATCCAACCAAATTCGCAATTTCCTAGGATATCGAATTGAAAATTGAAATTGTACAACAGTATATCTCAACCCCTTTGCACTAATAATATAATGAAGAGATCTACACTACAAATTGAAATGTAGATGTCGATCGTTTCGGAATGGAGCGGGAAATGAGGAAGTGAGATAAATCGTCAGTGAGTAAATTGAGGAGATTGTGCATTGTTGTAGTTATTGCTAGAACTATGGAAAAACTATTTAAACAATTTTCAGGCCGACTGCTTTACTTTACTGCTTCTGAAATAAAAAAATCAGAACTAAGGTAGGATAATTTCGGACAATTGATCTTTGTTAATATTAGTTCACCATGTACTTGAGTAGGAGAGGAGGAGAGTAGGAGAGTCATTTCATAAAACAATCTATAAAAATTTCAAAAATAAATTTGATTTGATTTGAAATACATTTCGACTCCATATATATATACTAGCTTGATATATCAGCCTGTATAGCAATGATATACCCATTTTTATATTCTATAATTTATTCGTTTTTTTTATATTTTTCGTCGTTGTTAATGAACAAAAGGGATTTTGGGCATATTAATTAATTTTTCTGACATTTTAAAAGGTAAGTAGTTACGTACTTACTCTTAAAATAATTTGGATAAGTTAATCCCAATTCTCAATAAAAATTTATACCAATATTGATGTGAACATATATATTCAATCGTTGAAGTTATATTTAGGATATGAAAGGCAATTAATGTAAAATGTTTGATGTAAAATTCTTTATCTGAATAGGTAAAGGATATAAGAATTGGTATACCATTACAGAGTGATATATAAATCTAGATAGTTGGAAAAATGAAGTGGAAATATATTTATTCGACAAATTTATTAATCGTACTGTATAATAGTGCCAGTCATTTATTCCAATTTTCTTATTGAATTACTTTTCTGTGCTCATGATGGGGGCGAAACTTGAGTATTTATGTACAGGGTGAACTTATACCAACAAAGATAGAGATTTTTTTTAATTCTCAGAATTGGTAAATGAAGCTGGACAAAAAAAGTGCAAACTTGAGAGAGAGAATGTCAGTTGCAGATTTCGAGTTTTTATTAAAGTTAATTGGTCCCAAAATATGCCTACCAAATACTATATTCAGATATTCTCTCAGTGCGAAAGAAAGCACTAACTTTGCATTTCTTAGCCACCGGAGATTCTTTCCTATAAGCTGCGAGAAGTAAATTCAGTATTTTTAAAGACCCCATAGCTGACTTCAAATTTTGTTGCTAATGAATGATAAGCCTCTCTTTACAGGATTCTATAAATTTTTAGAATCTGTTTTATAGAAGCACTGAAATGAATGTAATCATTCATTTAGTTCAAACATTATTCTTTGGACCAATCCTCCATTAAAGAAAAACATAATTTCTCTTCACAAAACAAAAAAAAAAAGATTTTCTTCAACACAATCACCAACAACCCTGGAAAGAACTGTACTGAGACAGGAGACTGCACGGGTACATGGATATAGCGGGAGGAGGAGGTATAGCGAGGTATAGCGAGATGGGGAGGGAAAATTGCAATAGCATAATTTCCTTTGATCTTTACCGACATCAATTAATATTTGCGAACAAACGCCTAACATTATTATTTGTTACTGAAAATTATTCTTATTGTTGTTTTGAAATAACATTGTTAACTACTAGTGTTGGCTTAGTGTGGACAGTGTATATAGACTATATAGATATCAAGTACATTTTAATCTTAAAGTTTATTATTGTGAAAATATACCAATTACGTATTCCAGGTAGATCGAGTAGGATCCTTATTTTCTCCCTCAATCCCATGGACGCGAAAAGTCTACTGATGATTAGGGGCTTTTCACAAGCCAATACATTACATTTTTCATAATTTTTTAACTACTGATCGCGAATCATGATGTTAGGTACCAGAATTTATATTCAATATGTCTGGTCTGATTACATTTCTTAATTTCAGGTTTCTATACCATTTTTGCGCGCATGTTCTAGGAAACAGCGTTCTATCATTTTAGTCAATGTCTGTAATTTTCGAATTTTTGGCCGAAAATGGTGTCAAACCATTAGGTTCTACTCACTAATGAATAATTCGAGGTCAAGTTTCAACGTAGGTTGCGCATCCCAATACGACTGTTAAGTTCGTTGTTTAGCATAATCGGCCAAACGGTTTCGGAGTTATACCCATCTGAAATTTTGTTTTATTTCCTCAATAATTCAAAATATACAATATATCGTCGGGTTACAAGCAAAATACATTAAGTCAAAATACGCAGAATCGAGTAATTTGGCTTTAAAGATTCTGATTATCAATTTTTCTTATATATAAACATTTCTTGAAATGGATCTAGTGTTTTGTGCCCTTCAAATTATATTTTACTTGTACCTGATGTACTATACTATATAAACAGTAAAATTTAACTTTTCAAAATATTTTTTTTGGCTGATTTTGTTAAACAATACACTGACTTAATGTATTTTACATGTTAGACTTGACTTAGTGTATATTACTTGTAATGTTGTTTTGAATAATAGAAATTTCGTGAATATCGTATCACTAGAAAGAAAATAAGGCTTTTTTTCTTAAAACATTTTATATTTCATAAATTATCTTCATATACAGAAAGTTAATCGGTATTCGATTTTTGATCAATAAGCTTTTCTGTTTGAATATATTCAACCAAAAGTGC
Organism: Halyzia sedecimguttata; assembly: GCA_937662695.2. Classification (NCBI taxonomy): domain Eukaryota; kingdom Metazoa; phylum Arthropoda; class Insecta; order Coleoptera; family Coccinellidae; genus Halyzia; species Halyzia sedecimguttata. Next base: position 62,416,185 of record OW569415.2, on the reverse strand, counting down.
GAAAAAATAATAGAGTAGTGCAGCTTTTTAACTCCTTGATGGAAACTGATGCAGCTCGTATTCAAAAGAACACATGCCCGACTCCCGGAAATACATGTAACTGTAAACGTGACCCAAATATCTACAAAATACGGTATCGAATGCATCTGCATCAAATTATCCATCCTATGCAATATGTATCGACTGCATAATAGATAAATTCATAGAAAAGGTCCCGTCCCGACACCTTTGCATTATACAGGAGGTCTGTGAAGTAGTCCACATAATAAAGGGTTCCGATTATTCCAATAGAGATTATTTGCATGAACGCCTTTGTCGAACCGGGACCATCTTATCAAGATTCAACTCTTTTTTGGAGTACCTCTCCAAATGTACCATGTGGTGTCATTCAGGGGCCCATCAAGAATGATTGAAATAGAATGTTATCTGAAATTCAACGGAGTTAAGTGTTTCTCGAGTAGAAAATTTTAAGGGTTTGGGGGTTGGAAGAACCGTTATTTGATGTCTATATATGACTCGGGATTACGGAAGTGTTGACTTCGCGCGTATGAGAACGGTATCAGTTGCACGGAATGATTCTCTGAATTTCCGGATACTGGGATAGATCAAATTTCGTTGAATTTTTAAAATTTTTTTCAAGGTGGGCAAAATTGGCGATACCTGAACTACAACTTTTTATCCCTAAGGGATAGAGAAAATGAACTGCACATTGCGCTTATCTTCTTTTGAGAAACATATGATGCCGATATCTTCATTACTCATCTTCTTTTGTTTTCGAGTTATAGGCCAAAATTGAAATTTCGGCGATTTCAACTTTGGTCATTATTTCCTTTTCTGTTTTTGCTACGCTGTTGAAATAAAAACAGTTATTCCAGTGATGATTTTTTTCGGGGGATTATCTTGCTGTGCTATAACATAAAGTTGAGCTTTTGCGCGTATGTTCTAGGGTTCTAGGGGACACCACGTTATCATTTTGCCCAAATGTTTGTAATTTTCGAATTTTTTGCCGAAAATGGTCTCAAACGATTGGGTTCGACTCCCCGATGAAGAATTCGAGGTCAAATTTGATTCTGTCCAGCCGTTGCCACGATAACTTGAGAACGGAAAGAGCTTAGGATTTGAAATTTACAGGGTAGGTGGCGCATCCCAATATGACGTACAAGTTCGTTAATGGTCATAATCGGCCGAATGGTTCCCGAGTAATAATTTTGTTTTCAACCGACACAAATCCGATCGAATTGAAACTTGTAGTTGCACAATATAAACCTAAGCACTTTCCTGAAATTTTGTGAGAATCGTATCACTAGAAAATAAAAAAAAAATTATTAAAACATCTTTCTTATGTCATGGTAACCAGAGGACGGAAAGAGATAGCGACTTGAAATATTCAGGTTAGGTTGTGCATCTGAAAGCGACATTTGAGTTTGTTTATAATCATAATCGGCCGAATGGTTTTGGAGTTACACCACCATCTGTAATTTGGTTGTTATTTCCTCAATAACTCGAAAAATACAAAACCGATTAAATTCAATCATGGTTATCAGTTATAGAATGCCACCGCAAAAAATCTTGAGGATCGTATCACTAGAAAATGTTTAAAAAATCATTGAAAATTATTGAAAAGAATTATATATGTATATCCGTAACTATTCGTTCGACATCGCTGAGCCTTTAGAACGTAACTCTACTGCAAAGTTCCAAGTTTGAAGACGATCGGATATATATTGTTGGAGATTCGAGCAGCCTTGTGTGAGTTCAGAATATGGATGGGTGACCGTTGCCTCGATAACTTTCGAACGAAAGGAGATAGGGACTTGCAATTTTCAGGGTATGTTGCATATCCAAATGGGAGAGTTGAGTTCGTTTACGGGTATAATCGGTCCAACGGTTCCAGAGCTATAACCACCTGGAATATTATGTCCTCGATAACTCAAAAAATATAGACTTGATCGAACTGAAGCTTGGTAACTAGATGTAGAATATCGATATAAAGATGTGTTTAAAATTTTGTAAAAACAGTACCCCTAGAAAATTTCAAAAAAATCACGAAAAAAAAATTGATTCAAGCATCACTGAAGTGAAGTCAAGAGCATTTGCGCGTATGTTCTACTGTCCATTCTCCTGTATTGGAATTTACCATGGTGAATTCTATTAAGAGTGTCCAATTCAGGAGAATGGACAATAGAACATACGCGCAAAAGCTCCTGACTTCACGTCAGTGCTTGAACCAATTTTTTTTTCAGATAGAAATAATAGTTTATAAGGTCTTAGAAAGAATCACCATTTTTCCCGTAACAAAAATATATCATATAGTCATTGTAAACCATTATTTCCATAAAAAAATGTGAACTCAATTTGATAAACTTACCAAATTATATATTTCCATCATCATATGGTTTATTCTGCCGCTGAATATTGCTGCCTTGTCTGGTTCATGTGCAAAAAATTGATGCAGAGCTGAATTAATCTATGAGGATCATCACTGGAACTCTTTGAACTACACCTATTCATTGCATACCAGTTCTGTCAAACATTGTCCCGCCCCGCATTCGCAGGCAGGTTACTGTTAAATTCTTGGAATAAATTTCAATCTTTTCCGATTCTCTCCTATATTCCAGGCAATACGATTCCCAGATTGAAGTCGCGTAATCCTTTATGGTCCAACTGTTTTCTCAATTCGAATAAAATCGACAAGGAAGTTTGGCGGTCTGAATGGATTACTTGCGATTTATTCAACAGAGATTTAATTTCTGATCCTTCGAATAGAGTTCCGGGGTTTCATCTTTCAAGGAAAATGTGGTCTATTTCGAATCGTTTAAGAATGGGTCATGGTCGTTGCAACAGAATGCTTTCAAATGGAACTCAGTTGAGAGCCCTACTTGAGAACACAGGGAACCAGAGGAGAGCATAGATCAGTTAGTTAATAATTGTCCCATATATAGATTCCAGAATGGTTTTAGGGCTATTCATCATGTTACTAAGTTTTGTTTGGAATGGGTGGTGAATTTCTAATCTATTTAATAAACAAGAAATATTCCAATTAGAATTAATCCGTTTTCTCCTTTTGTCTTTTCGTTTTCCAGATTGAGTTTCGGGTACCTTGGAGTACCGGGGGTACCTCTCAGCTTATTCAAGGAAGAATCAATAATGATGAAAAAGATGCCCTTCAATATTTAATATTTCAGTATATTTTGTTAACAATTTGATTTATCATAAATCACAACACTAACGGGGAAAAAGGGTTTTTTTGGTGAGGTTTTTCCCTAAGCTCTTGTTCCATATGGATTATTAAGGGCATATAGGGTAGGGATAATTATAATATAAGCGCTCTGTTCCGAGGAACAATATAATAATATCGCAAATATCTCACAATCCCGCAATTTCATTTTTCCCTTAACTCCAGCAGGTATCCATGGAATATACTTATATTCTGCGCGATGTGTCCTTGAACGCTTTCCTAAGTATGTTATTGCGCGTATGTTCTGGGGAACATCGCGTTATCATTTTGCCCAAATGTCTGTAATTTTCGAATTTTTTGCCGAAAATGGTCTCAAACGATTGGGTTCGACTCCCTGATCAAGAATTCAAGGTCAAATTTGATTCTGTCCGTCCGGCCAGCCGGCCGTCCGGCCGGCCGATCGTTGCCACGATAACTTGAGAACGGAAACAGTTAGCTATAGGGTAGGTGGCGCGTCCCAATACTACGAACAAGTTCGTTAATGGGCATAATCAGCCCAACGGTTTCCGAGTGGTAAATTTGTTTTAAACAAATACAAATCCGATCGGATTGAAACTTGATGAGTAGTTGTAGAATACAGACCTAAGGACGCCTGCAAAATTTTGTGAGAATCGTATCAATAGAAGATTTAAAAAAAATTATTAAAAAATATTATTTATGTCACGATAACCTGAGAACGGAAAGAGATAGCGGCTTGAAATTTTCAGGTTAGGTTCTGCGAACATCATCTGAAGTCTTCGAACATCAGAAGTTCGGAATAATCATAGTTTGGATTGGCCAGATCTGGTTTTGAAAGAGATCTTCCTTAGGAGCTACGACATTTTCCTTTTTGAAATCAAATGATGAAGGGATTTCTATGGACAAGAGTGAATATCTTTGAAAACTAGCGGAGGCGATTCTTCTCCATGCGGCTACAGAGGAGTATATTTGGGAGAGTGGACTTTTGAAAGGTTATGTATTATTTTAAATTTGTTCCTTTTCCTCCTACGGTCTTATCATTTTTGAGCGTATGTTCTGGGGAACATCGTGTTATCATTTTGCCCAAATGTCTGTAAATTTTTGCCGAAAATGGTCTCTAACGATTGGGTTCGACCCCCTGATGATGAATTCGAGGTCAAATTTGATGCTGTCCGGCAGGCCGGAGGACCGTTGCCTCGATATTTCGAGAATAGAAAGGGATAGCGTATTTTTAGGTCAGGTGGCGCGTCCCAATACGACGGATAAGTTCGTTAATAGGTATAATCGGCCCAATCGTTTCCGAGTAATAATTTTGCTTTCTACCAATACAAATCCGATCGAAATGAAACATTGTGATTAGTTGTAGAATACAAACCTAAGGACGTTTGTGAAATGTTGTGAGAATCGTAACTCTAGAAAAACATTATAAAGAAAAAAATTTGTTCAAGCACTGACGTGAAGTCAGAAGCTTTTGCGCTTATTTTCTATTGTCCATTCTCCTGTATTGGACACTCTTAATCGAATTTACCATGGCAAATTCGACTGAGAGGGTCCAATACAGGAGAACAGACAATAGAATTCACCATGGTAAATTCGATAAAGAGTGTCCAATACAGGAGAATGGACAATAGAACATACGTGCAAAAGCTCCTGACTTCACGTCAGTGCTTGAACCAATTTTATTATGTATTGAGCTTCCAAATATTTTCCATTTATTCATAAACATGATAGTGAAACCTCTCAAATTCGCTTCAAACCTTACAGGTGCTCCCGGACTATTACGAATACAGTGAGATTGCGTCCTAACCAAGATCTGACAGTATACCCGAGGCTATGGGGATAAGGGGATTTCGGAGGAGAGCTGATGGGGATTCTGGGGGGCGGGATGTGGCGGCTAGGGGGCGACACACGTCCCTGGCCCTGCATTTATGCTTAGGTACAGCAAAGCCACACTACTTGGAAAGTTTAATTAGTTCTGCGAGCGTTGTAGTATTATAACTTAGAAAAGCGTTTAAGGACACATCGAAGCAGAATATTAGTATATTCCATGGGTACCTGCTGAGGTTTAGGGGAAAACAAAATTGCGCACTCACTGTAATAGGTCAGCGACGTTGAATATGTTGGAACAGGAAACGAAAATGGTGAATTGTGGGATATTTTATGATGCCATATAACCATGTAGGCCAGTCCCCGGGGAGGGAAACTTGGTGTTCTATGTTCTTACCATATATGGCTGCTTAGAATTTCCGGTTGTAGTGACAGAGTGCAGGGAACTAATTTCTCGAAATAAGAGGAATTGACGCAAGCTAGAAAAATGAAACTGACATGATTATTTGTGTTTTATTCATATATTTATAGAGTCAAGCAGAATTCGCGAAAAGTATCCAAAAAAATTGGTTCAACCACTGACGTCAAGTCAGTAGCTTTTGCGCGTATGTTCTATTGTCCATTCTCCTATATTGGATATCGAATTTACCATGGTCAATTAAATTGTCCGTACAATAGAATTCCCCATGGTTCATTCGATTAATATAGTGTCCAATACAGAAGAATGGACAATAGAACACACACGCAAAAGCTCCTGACTTCACGTCAGTGCTTGAACTAATTTTTTTTTGTAATTTTTAAAAATTTTCTAGGTGTATGGTTCTTACAATGTTTTACACGCGACTTTGAGTCGATATTCTACAACGAGTTACCAAGCTTCAATTCAATCAAGTCTATATTTTTTGCGCGTATGTTCTGGGGAACATCGCGTTATAGTTTTGCCCAAATGTCTGTAACTTTCGAATTTTTTGACGAAAATGGTCTCAAACGATTAAGTTCGACTCCCCAATGAAGAATTCGATGTCAAATTTGATTCTGTCCGTCCGGCCGTCCGGCCGTCCGGCCGTTGCCACGATAACTTGAGAACGAAAGGAGCTAGCGACTTGAAATTTTCAGGGTGGGTGGCGCATCCCAATACGACGGACAAGTTCGTTAATGGGCATAATCGGCCCAGTGGTTTCCGAGTAATAATTTTGTTTTCAACCAATATGAATCCCATCGAATTGAAACTTGGTGAGTAGTTGTAGAATATGAACCTTAGCACGTTTGTGAAATTTTGTGCGAATCGTATGGCTTCAAAATTATTAAAAAATTATTAAAAAATATGTTTGTTGTCACGATAACTTGGGAACTGAGAGAGATAGCGGCCTCAAGTTTTCAGGTTAGGATGTACACCACAACGCGACATTTCAGTTTGATTATGAGCCTAATCGGCCAAACGGTTTTAGAGTTATAGCCATCTGAAATATTATGAAATTTTGTGGTTTTTGTTCCTCATTAACTCGAAAAATACTGAACCGATTGAATTCAAACACGGTTATTAGTTGTAGAATGCCAATGCGGAAACGTTTGCAAAATTTGGTGAGGATAGCATTTGTAGAAAATTTTAAATAAATCTTTGAAAATAATAGAGAAAAATTCTATATATCAGTAACTAATCGTTCGAAATTGCTGAAATTTTGCAAGAACCTTCATAACCTAACTATACTGACAATTTTCAAGTTTTAATACGATCGGTTAAATATTGTTGGAGATTTGAGCATTCTTGTGTGAGTTCAGTAGATGGGTGACCGTTGCCTCGATAACTTTCGAACGAAAGGAGATAGGGACTTGCAAATTTCAGGGAAGGTTGCGTATCCGAAAGGGAGAGTTGAGTTCAATTTTGGGCATAATCGGTCTAACGGTTTCCGAGTTATACCCATCTGGAATATTGTTTCCTTGATAACTCAAAAAATAAATATCCGATCGAATTGAAGTTTGGTAACTAGTAGTAGAAAATCAACATAAAGACGTGTTTAAAATTTTGTGAGAACCGTACCCCTAGAAAATTTGAAAAAAACGACGAGAAAAAAAATTTCAAGAACCGTACCCCTAGAAAATTTCAAAAAAATCACGAAAAAAAAAATTGGTTCAAGCACTGACGTGAAGTCAGAAGCTTTTGCGCGTATGTTCTATTGTCCATTCTTCTGTATTGGACACCCTTAATCGAATTTACCATGGTAAATTCGATTAAGGGTGTCCAATACAGAAGAATGGACAATAGAACATACGCGCAAAAGCTTCTGACTTCACGTCAGTGCTTGAACCAATTTTTTAATTATCAAAGAGATAATATGCCTCCGAAACCGATGGACCGATTATGCCCAAAATCGAAATTGACCCTCCCATTCGCGGGATGCGCAACCTATCCTAAATATTATAAGTCTCTATCTCCTTTCGTTCGAAAGGTATCGAGGCAACGTTCACCCATTCAGCTACTGAACTCACACAAGGCTGCTCCAATCTCCAACAATATAGATCAGATCGTGTTCAAACTTGAAACTTGGCAGTAGAGTTAGGTTCTGAAGGCTCTAGCAAAATTTCAGTGATGTCGGAGGAATAGTTTCTGATATGTAGAATTTTTTTCAATGATTTTTAAAAATTTTCTAGTGATACGATCGTCACGAAATTTTGCAAGAATTTTCGCCTTGGCATTGTACAGCTAATAACCATGTTTGAATTGGATCGGTTTTGTATTTTTAGAGTTATTGAGGATAGGTATAACTCCAAAACCGTTGGGTCGATTATGCCTACAAACAAACTAAAATATCACATTTGGCTGCGCAAAACAACCCTAAAAATTACAAATCGCCATCTCTTTCTGTTCTCAAGTTATCGTGAGATACCTACATAATAGTTTTTCGTAATTTTTTTAAAATTTACTAGTAGTACAATCCTCACAAAATATGGATTATACAATACTTCGCATGCATATAATGGTCATTATTCCACAATTTGAAGCTAAATTTCAGATAGATCGAATGATCGGTTTCGGAAATATTCATTCAAATGTTTTTACTAAAAACGGCCATAACTCCGAAACCGCTTGGTAGATTTCGCCCGTTAACGAACTCGTCCGAGATATTGACACTCCATACCTACCCAGCAAATTTAAATCCTCTAACTCCTTTCAAATTTTTATTTGCGACAGTTTCGAAATGTCACGTAGACTAGACCTTATTGAAAAACTTTCGACTCTTTGGCGGAAAATGGTCCCAAAAGTTTTGGTTCGACCCACTGATCAAGAATCCGTGGTCACAATCGATTCTGTCCGGCCATCCGGTCGGACGTTTACTCATTAACTCTCGGAATGAGCTAGACAGTTAAAATTTTCAGGATAGGTTTGGAAGATTAATATCTCGGTTGAGCTCGTTATTGGGCAAAATCGGTTTCGGTGTAACGAAAAAAAAAATTACATTTACAAGTTTCGAATTCAATTTTTTTCAAGATGCAGTTTCATTATAAGAATCCATCGATATCATTCTCAACTTTAACAAGCTGATACTTTCAGAGATACGATTTCGAAAAATTTTAATAATTAACCGTAATTTCGTAGAATGCTCTAATTATAAATCGCTGATGTATGAAAAACCAATGAGGTGAGTCATAAACCTACGTTTTGAATCTAATTTTTTATGATGGAGTTCTGTCATGAGAATCCATTGATATTCCCAAGCCTGAATAACCACTATACTTTCGGAGATATGATTGGTCAAAGTTTGAATAATTTCTCAATAGTAGTTTGAGACAAGAGCGCCAAAGCCACAGTCCATAGAGCGTTAGAAACAATTAAATATTTTTGAGAAGCAATATATATAAAAATGTTGCCTAATAGACAACAGCGAAACAACATCAACGATGACTCGTTCATAAAACACCAAGCGAAAATCTTCAAAATTATTTATTGATGACAGTTAATCTAAAATTCGAACTGCAATTTGCCAAATAATATTTTGATGGCATCACTTTAATTATTTCGATTTTCAAGAGTATACCAAATTGAATTAGCTCTATCGTAAAGTGTTTTGAATAACACATATTTCCAGACTGAGTTGATGATTTGAAAAGAAATTAAACTATCTATTTGTATTGAGTAATCATTGAAGGATACTGTGGGGTATAATTATTCATTATTAAATGGTTTATTTCTGGGTTATCTCTCCCAAACTCTGAAAACTATCTATAAAATAACAAAAAATATTATTCTGTGATTTGCTTCTGCGTAAAAAATACAAGATATTTGGCAGAAATAATGAATCGAACAATGTTGCCTATCAAACAATAACGAAACAAAATCAACGATGAAACAACTATATCGTTACGTTTCGGAGTCTATATCAGACCAGACAGTGTTATTATTATTATTATTATTATAACCACAATAAGAGTAGAGGTATACAAACCTATAAACTCAAAATAAAAAATGACATTCAAACAAAATATACATTTTAGCTTAAAAATGAAAATATAGCAAATAAAGGAAGGATAATTTTCAACATTGTGTGATCCAGCGGTCGTATCCGTTCTTGAAAGCATTGGTGGAAGATGCATTTACCAGGTCGTCGGGTAACCTGTTCCAGAGATGGAACACCCCATCGGCGATGAATTGTTGCCTCTGGGATGTCCGACTAAGGAGTCTGATATAGACTCCGAAAGGTTACGATATAGTTGTTTCTTCGTAGATGTTGTTTCGTTGTTGTTTGTTAGGCAACATTGTTCGATTGATAGCTTCTGACAAATCTTTTGTGTTTTTTACGCAGAAGCAAATAGCAAAATATATATTTTTCAGAGCTTGGGAGAGAAAATCCCAGAAAGAAACCATTTAATAATATATTTTTATGTGACTGCTTTCTGAAGACACAAATATTAACCACAAATATTAAAATATGTTAAATTATGAATGATGATCTGACCTACGAGTATTCAATTTCGAAACAAACTATCACCCTAATGGACTCCACAAAAGTTTGCACTCTATATCTCGATATTCTGACTCGTCAAATTGGCCAGATTGATACGATTCTAAGCGTCTCCCAGAAAATTTAATATATCCCACAGGAATATCCGGTTTGAATCCCGTGGAATGGAGGAATCGACTGAGCATTGTATGCAATGTACGAGTTTGAACAGATTTATATTTTATCCGATCCTACTTAAGCTGATCAATCACACTCGAATAAGGCTTTGTAATTTGGGAATTTGGCATTCTTCGATATGTTTCAGGATAAAAACCGGAATATTATCTAAAATAACTTTTGTTAATATAGGGTGGTGAACGAATATCTATGCAGGGTGGTAGCAGGTACTTACTGGTGGATGCGTTAGTCCCAAATTAGGATATATTTTAAATATATCTGGTTATGGAAGGAATATGGAAGCACCAATGTAAAGTAAATTCAAGAAATATGTCATTCTGATGGTAGCTAGATTATGCGTGATATATACAAATGTTAAATAATGATAATAAATAGCGCAGGGTAGTTCCAAATGGTGGATGAGCTGGTACCAAGATACTAGCCCAACAGTTGATATGGCGTTGGGTAGGCAACTTTTGTGTCATTATCATTCATTACACCTTATAACATCTATAACGGTCAACTTGTTAGTATTATACTCGATGATATGTAATGTTGGATTAATTCAAAAATATTGAATTCTGGTAGATACAGCATGGCATGTACATGGAAAAACAATTAAAAGCAAACACGTCATGTTTGGAGCTATAGCGCGCTCCTTCATATAACGATAAAATTATTTCACTGATTTGAAATACAGTAGGTACACAGATGAAGTATGGATGGTTACAAAAGATCTATGCTATTTTTCGTGAATGTTCTAGGAAACGGCGTGCTATAACAATTATGTTTAATTAGATACCAACGTTAAATTATGCAGTTTACACAAAAATGTTATTTTCTGTTGAAAGAAAAAAATAGATGAAATTGAATTTTTGAATATCTCATCTCGTCCTTACCATTTAGATACATACAAAATTTCAGCAATGTCTGGTAATGAGTTTCCAAGATTTCGAATTCTTCTGACGACTTGCAATACGATTCTCATGAATTCTACATGAGCGTTGCTTGGAGTCGATATTCTTCATTCAAATACCAAACTTCAACTCGATCAGATTTGTTTTTTTCGGAAATATTTGTTAAATGAAATATCAAATGGGTACATTTCCGAAACTTTTGGAAGCATGTTTCGCTTTCAACTTTTTTTCTCGAAAGTTACAGAATTTAATTTGACTATGGATTCTTCATCAGTATGATAAGTCAAACGGAATCAATAGAGGATTCATTAATTTAAATCAATGTTGCCACTAGGTACTAGTTTCGATCCCAAAATGTCTGACATTTTGTAGGCCTTTATTGATAGGATTCAAAGTCGAAAGGGACATAATTTCCAATTTTAAGGATTTCTGAGTCTTCCCGAATATATAAAACAGAATATTAATGTTGATATGAACAAAAACACAATATCCTAGGGGATTTGGCTTTTATAAGTTTGTCAACCCTGCAAAATCTGCAATTTTATAGTCATATGTTATATATCCGGCACGTTTTATTCAATCGTTTTATGAGGTTTCATGCAAGATGTAATATTTGTTGATTTGTTTTTTCTGATAATTAAAAAAAACAACGTGTTTTCTACATAAAACATGCTGATATATATGAGATTTATGATACTAAAATTACAGGTTGACGAACGTACAATAGTCAAATCACAGGATATTGTATTTGTTTCATATCAACTTGATATTCTGTTTTATATGTTCCGGAACACTCAGAAATATACCTACTTAATATTGAACATTATGTCAGTTTTGACTTTGAATAATATCAATAAAGGCCTACAAAATGTCAGTCGTTTTGGGTCTGAAACAAGTAGTGGCAAAATTGAATTGAATTAATGGGATCCTCTATTGAGACCATTTCCCCCTAAGATTCAAAAATTACAGACAGTATCAAATGGTGGATGAGCTGGTACCAAGATACTACACAGTTGGTTGATCTGCGGTTAGGTAGGCAACTTTTGTCTCATTATCATGCGTTACGACTGAGAACAATACAACAATACATATTATATTCGAGTTCCTGCAATGAAGGTAATTTTTTTTCTAGAAACATATTATATAAATTCATCTGATAGATAGGTACAGCATGAAATATCAATCTAGAAGTATCTAGAAACAAAAAATTGTGAACAGTACAGGGTACCTACTACCAAATGGCGGATGAGATAGTATTCTATTTAATGTTTTGAAGTTTATATCTATGATGAAATGTCGGGATAATTTTGAAATATTATTTATTTGATACACAAAATTCCAAACCATTGAGCGGTTTCGGACGGTCAGCTTCTGAGATACAGAATTTTTTTAATGATTCCAATTTCGCAAACATTTGCGCGTTGGCACTCTACAACTAATTACCAGGTTCGAATTGGATCGGATTGGTATTTTTTGAATCGGATTCGTATTTCGCTATTAAGGAAATAACTACAAAATTTCAGATGGGTATGATTCCAAAACCGTTCGGCCGATGATGCCTATTAACAAACTTAAGTGTTATATTCGGATGTGTAACATACCCTGAAAATTGCAAGCTGCTTTTTATTTTCGTTCCCAAGTTATCGTGAGATACACAATATTTTTTAATAATTTTTTCAAAACTTTTCAATTATACGATCCTCACCAAATCTTACATGCGTTTTTGTGTTAGCATTCTACAACTGGTTACCAAGTTCCAATTCGATCGGATCTGTATTGTTAGAAAATAATATTAGTGCTCAGAAACCGTTGGGCCGATTATGCCCATTAATCAACTCAACTGTTGCATTTCGTATGCACTAACTACCCTGCAAATTTCAAGTCGTTATCTTTTTCCTTTCCAAAGTTATAGTGCCGATGTTCAGCTGCACATAATCAAATTTGGCCTCGAATTCTTCATCAGTGAGTCAAACTGAGAACATTTTCGGCAAAATATTCAAAAATTACAGACGTTTGGATAAAAGGCACGTTGTTCCCCAGAATATGCACGCAATAATTAGTCGAAAATGATTTTACATTTCAAATATCCAAAACAGATTTTGATTATGAACAGTAGTACCAAATGGTGGATGAAATAAGGTTGTAATCTCCATTCAAAATCACTCACTTCTCAATCGATTACCGATCTTCCGGAGAAAATGGAAGGGTTTCCCAATAAAAACGAACAGAACTTTTGAATACACGTCCATATTCCTGCAATCAATCAATGTGGGGCAAAAGTTATCGCTGGAACAAAATTGAAACTGAAACTTGTCGAAAATGAATTATAATAATGTCAGAACACAAACAACAACCTTCTGGAAGCACAGGTGAAGTTAACCATTGGCATTATTTATAGTCTCCGTTATAAAGTTTTATAAAATTAATTTCGCAAAGGTTCGAGTAAGGAGACTGCAGCTTACATTAAAATTCGAGTCAACGTCAATATTTAATTCCACAAGGCTCCGCGAGGTTTCCCAGGGACTATCAATCAATTACTACGTTTACATGCATCCTCTCGAACCGTTTTAAGCCAATGCGTATTCCGTAATGCGCATTGAAAACGCATGTAAACGTTTTTTCAATTCGAATTGACTACTCAAATGCGAATTAGTAAATGCGATTTGAAAAGGTGGATTGAGTTTTCCCAAACCGATTTAATGTGCATGTATACACCAAATACGCATTGAGAGTAGTTTTAAGAGAAACAAATTTCAGAATTACCAACACCAAATTTATTAGTTTGACAAATCTGATAATCTAACGAACCTGCTTTGGGGTTACGTTAATCGTACTTCCTAAGCTGGAAGATCGAAATAAATCTCTTGAGATAAAAATGATATAATATATTGTTCGAGGTAACTTTTTCTATTATCTTTAATCATTTTCTGCCAATTTTCTGGATTCATTTTCACGATTTGCTCTTTCAATCACTTGTAACCACCCAGAAAAGGTTAATTCCTTGCGAAATTATGGTGTTCTTCATCATTTTTTAAGATATTTAGAATGATTTTCTTTTCTTAATTTCCATTTTTAATTTTTTTCAATCTTCCCATGTTGGCTACGCGAGCTTAGAATAAAGCCGAATTACAGAAATCTAGTTTCAGATAAGGCATGTAAACTCTCAAACCATATTTCATCTAATTCGCATCAAAACATGCGCATTGGTTCAAAACGGATCGAGAAGGTGCATGTAAACGTAGTAATTTACAAACATTCGGGATATTGAACACAAACCAGAGGTGTCTCGTGAATTATATACCGAATATCGATTTATGGATTCTTTTCAATCTTGAATTCGCGATATTCTTTTTTGGCACATACAGACACATGGCGAGAGTAAATTGAATTTGTAATTACTTCATGAGATTTTACTATTTTGGGTTAATTGCTTCCCGTCATATAAGGTGTAGTAAAAAGAAATACATTATTTCTGCATGAAACTCAAGGCCTTAATTACCATAGTTAGAATGATCCAATTTATATTATAATTATAATTTATATAACCTGTTGCCATTTTGGTAATATCATTGTGCCTCTCTCATAGAAACCCTCGTCCCTATTGGCAAAAAATTGAGACAGTTGATTTTCACAAGCCTCTCTTGAAGCGATTTTTTCACCAGCAAAATTGTTCACCATGGACAGTAATAGATGGTAATCACATGGTGCCAGGTTTGGACTATAAGGTGGATGCATAAGAACCACCCAACCAAGCTCCCAGAGCTTCTGGTGAGTCACTATCGATGTATGTGGCATGTCGTTGTCCTGATGGAACACAATTCCTCTCCTATTGGCCAACGCAGACCGCTTCTGGGCGACTGCTTTCTTCAGACGGTCCAATTGTTGACAGTACAGTTCCGAGTTAACAGTTGTGCCGTAGGGGAGCAGCTCATGGTAGATAATTCCCTGCCAATTCCACCAAACACACAGAATAACCTTCCTGGCCATCAAGCCTAGCTTGGGTACTGTTTCCGCCGGTATATCGCGTTTCTACCACGACCGTTTTGCTTGACGTATGTCGTAAGTGGTCCACTTTTCATCACCAGTCACCGACCGCTTCAGAAATGGGTCAATTTTGTTGCGATTCTGCAGAGTTACGCAGATGTAAATTCAGTCAATGACGTTTTTTTGCGATAACTCGTGTGGCACACATACATCGAGCTTCTTTTTGAAACCAGCCTTATTCAAATGGTTCTAAACGGTTTTTCGTTTAATCTTTAGCTCTTGGGCAACCGAAACAGTGCTTACATGACGGTCGGACTCGACAATGTCCATGATTTTATCGACATTTTCGACAATTAGCCTTCCAGTGCGTGCATATCTTTGACACGGAAATTACCGGAACGGAATCGACGAAACCAAAATCGCGCATGATTGGCTGTTTCAGTAACAGGACCATAATACTATTTACATTTTCAGCCGCTTGGCTTGTATTTTCTCCTATATCGAATAAAAACTGTAAAATATTGCGTATTTTCTCTTCGCTAGTGTCCACGTTTGACGCACGCTCAAACTAAACTCAGTCAACTGATCATAAAACTGCCAGGAAAGTTTTTGTATCACGAAATCTCATCTTTCTAACGCCATCAGTGTGCTTATCAATTTGCCCAAATGTCTGTAATTTTTCGAATTTGTTACTGAAAATGGTCTAAAACAATTTGGTTCGACTCACCGGCGATCAAGAATCCGTGGTCCAAATCAATTCTGTCCGGGCGGTCCGGAGTAAGAGGATTGAAATTTGCAGAGTAGATTTGTATAAATATCTCGGACGAGTTAGTTAATGGGCAAAATCCACCAAGCGGTTTCGGAGTTATGGCCCTTTTTACTAAAAACATTTTTTATGAATATTTCCGAAACAGATCACTCGATCTATCTGAAATTTAGCATCAAATCGTAGAATAATGACTTCTATATGCATGCGAAGTTTTGTTTTGACCGGGTTGCAATAAGGTATAAAATTTTTTTTTTTTAATTTTTAAATTTCGTTTCTACAATAACTCTCGAACAGAATGAGTTAGGCAGTTGAAATTTTCAGAGTAGGTTTGAGAGATAATTGTCTCGGTTGAGGTCGTTACTGGGCAAAATTGGCCTGATGGTTTCGGAGAAACGAAAAAACAATTTTTTTTTTTACAACACAAATTTCAAACTTAATTCCTTCTAAGATGCAGTTTCACCATAAAAATCCATTGATATCATTTTCAACTCTAACAATATAATACTTTCGGAGATATGATTTTTCGAAATTTCAATAATGAATCGTAACTCTGTACTTCTTATGTTTTCATAGAATGCTGTACTTAATTATTGTATCTATGAATTATCATATGATCTGTGTTCTTACATGTCATCTTATTTCCCTATGAGAGATAAATGTCAAAATTATTTCTGGTACACCTCTTGTTCTAGATTTTTAGAAGATAATTTTTGAAGCATTTTTTTAAACGACACTTTTTTTGAATTTAATTTCCTTCATGATGCATTTCCAACATAGGAATCCATTGATATAATTCCCAACTCTGAGAAACCAATACTTTCGGAGATATAATTTGTCTGTTTGAACAAGAGCGCCAAAAAGCTCCTGTCCACAGGGCTTGAACCAATTTTTCATATTCAAGTCATAACAAAAATTCAATAAATATTTATTTTGACCATTACATTTCCAGTAAAATCGAGGTCATCATACTTTTGTGGTGTCTGGTGTCACCTATTTTAATTTTCTTTTCATCTTTTTATTTCTTGCCTTGTCCTGAAGAAGCCAATTAGCAGAAAACCGTGTCGGCAGTTACCAGCAGACGGGTTTTCGCGCGCATGTCTTGGAGAACAGCGTGCAATCCTTTTGTCCAAAAGTCTATAATTTTCGATTTTTTTGCCGGAAATGATCTAAACGATTAGGTTCTTCTCACTGATGAAGAATTCCAGGTCAAATTTGATTCTGCCCAGCCAGCTGACCGTTGCCACGATAACTTGAGAAGGGAAAGAGACACCGACTTGAAATTTTGGAATTGAATACAGATCCGATCAAATTTGAATTTGGTAGATAGTTGTAGAATACTGACGCAAAGAAGTACGTGAAATTCCGTGAATTTTCTATTATATAAGAATCCATTGATATCATTCCCAACTCTGAGAACCAATAATTTAGGAGATTAATTGTCAAAGTTTGAACAAGGGCGCCAAAGCTCCTGTCCACAGGACTTTCCCACTTCTTTTTCATTTTCTAGTGATATGTCACTAGAAAATTGGCGCTCTTGTTCAAACTTTGACAATTGATCTCCTAAATTATTGGTTCTCAGAGTTGGGAATGATATCAATGGATTCTTATAATAGAACTGCATCATAAAAGAAACTAAATTAAAATTAAATAAACAACTTATCCGAGATATTCATTCCTCAAATTTACTCTGAAAATTATATTAAGTATATCAATTGAAACTTAGCCAATATTCCAGTTTTGTTTTCACTGAACATGTTCTGAACCTAATTTGATACACTTACCAAATTATATATATTTCCATCATCGTATGGATTATCCAAGGGCAAATAGGTTAGGGGTAATTATATAATAATACTTTGTTTGTTAGAACAGAAATACATTCGACATGTCTGTCATTGATAGATAAGATTACATGTATGAACAGTGAACACAGACATATAGAATTCGCATTCTGTGAAAACATATATGTTTTCACTTCATCGTACTTCTATAGAAGTACGATGTATTATTGAAATTTTGAAGAATCATATCTCCAAAAGTATTAGTTAATTAGAGTTTTAAATGACATCAATGGATTCTTATCTTGAAACTACATCTTAAAAAAAATTGAATTCGATATTTTTAACGAAAAAAAATTTTTATTTTCGTTACTCCGAAATCATCTGGCTAATTTTGCCCAGTAACGAACCTAACCGAGATATTTATCTCCCAAACCTACCCTGAAAATTTCAACTGTCTAGCTCATTCCGTTCGAGAGTTATCGTGTTAACGGACGGCCGGACATCAGAATCGACCTCGACCACGGATTCTTGATCAGTGAGTCGACCCGAATCGTTTAAGACCATTTTCAGCCAAAAATTCGAAAATTACAGACATTTGGGCAAATTGATAAGCACTCTGTTCCGAGGAACAAGAGCACCAAAGAAGAAAAACCTTGTGTATCCCTCGATAACTTGAGAATGGAAACATATATAGAGTGAATTGCAATTTTCAGGGTAGGTTGCGCATCCGAATGCTACATTTAAGTTCGTTAATAGGTATAATCCGATCCAAGTAGCACTTGGTAGTTACTTGTAGAATGTTGACGCGCTGATTTTCACGAAATTTCGTAAATATCACTAGAAAACAAAAATTTTTTTTTTCAGAATTTATATTCCATAAACTATGAGTCAGAATCAGCTGAAATTCCGCATATAACTTCAAGCCAAGATTATACAATCGAGTACCGAATTTCAACTCGATCGACTTCGTATGAGGCGTGAATAGGCAATTGAACATGCGGCCAAAAGCACCTGACTTGACGTCAGTAGGTATTTTTCTCAAATTGGTTCATTCTAAGACCACTCTGGCTATGAATTTGAACAAGCCCGCCAAAACAGATTGACCTCATGTCAGTGCTTTTCAAGTTTTTTTTGTTCAATATAACCAACATTGCCGTCTTTGTAGCCATATTGAAGACGAGCTCTGCAAAGAGCTCCTCTGTAAGTAGTTCTGAAATTCACTTCCGACCGCTTCGTATGCATGCTCTTTTCAAATATGTCAAAGGAATTTCCAATGCATACGTGTTAAGGGGACTCAAATTTAGGTACGCGCTTCATAAAGTGCCATCCAAGGTGATGACTCTACTATCAAAATAATGCATAAATGGATTCCGGCGATTCGCATTCGGAATGGAATTCCTGGAAAACGTTCAAGGATACTGATGGTTACGACTTCATCCAGGAAATAAAACTATTTTTTCCACTCCCTTCATAGTAAGTAGTCCGTTATGACATCGATTTGAATGAGGTAGGTGAAATTTTCGACCATTGCATCGGTTGCTAATGATGACGAGATGTAAATTAATTACTTGGATCGCTAGAAAAGTATATAAGGCTTGTTTCACATGCATACGGTTCTATTAGGTTCGGTTCGTTTTTGGTTTCAACCGAAAACGAATGAAACCGTTTCACATACAGTGTGGAGAAGCCAAATGGAATAAATTCATTATCTTGGTTACTGTAGATATTTATGAAAAATCCCGAAACACATCAAATTCAAATTTTAAATTGTCATTCTTCTTCGTAAAAATGAGAAAAACCTACCTTCAACCCCTTTCGAAAGACAGGTAGGTACAACCCCCAATTTTTCGAAAAGGAAGTTGTGACATAACATAACATAACATAACATAATTTATTGATCCTGAAAGACACTACAATGTGTATAGGATAGGTCAAAAGGATTACAAAAAAAGTTTAAATACCTTAAGCTAATGAGTCAGATAAAAACTCTCCCACCGAGTAGAAATATTTAGACAATAGTAAATTTTTAATTTCTTTTTTGAATTTATGTATACTCATAGACTTCAGAGAGGATGGTAAATGTTTATATAATTTAATGCTTTGATACAAAGGAGAACATTCAAATTTATGTGTTCTATATTTCGGCACAAGAAGGATTTGAGAATTCCTGGTTACATAATCATGATTACTTGAAACTGATTTCCAATTAGATACATTATCTTTGGCATAGACAAGACTTTTCAAAATGTAAATACAAGACAGTGGTAATATTTTATTAAGTACAAATATTGGTTTGCATGAAGAACCTGGTGTTAAATTGAAGATTGATCTTATTATTCTTTTTTGTGCAACGAAAGCTCTTGAAACAGAAACGCTGTTGCCCCATAGTAAGATGTTATAAGATGGCTGTAGACCAGACCATAATAGATATCAATGAGAGAACTACGGGGCATAGAATGTTTGAGCCTATTTATTGCGAAATAAGCACTATTTATTTTTTTACATAGAATATCAATGTGTGACGACCAGCTTAGATTTTTGGCAAAATGAATTCCGAGAAACTTTGTACAATGAACAGATGTTATAGTAGTATTAAAAAAATTCAGTTTTAGAGGATCACTCTCATAATTATTTAGGCCAAAATATTAGCAGACGGTTTTTTGATATTTACCATTAGATTATTCAGGTGACACCACCTGAAAAATACTTTCACAAGCTTGCAGGAGCTCCCCACGACTCCCCGTCGAAACAACCACCGATGTGTCGTCAGCAAAGAGGACTAACAAATGACAAGCCAGATGATTAGGCAAATCGTTTATAAACAACAAAAAGAGTAGAGGTCCCAGCACGGAGCCCTGAGGAACTCCCAGATCTAATTCACTCCCACGTGAAAAGCGTTCATCCAATCTAACTGACATGGTTCTATTCTTCAGAAAACTGTGTAACCAGTCCAAGAATATTCCCCTGAAACCCACACTATAGCACTTGTCCAGAATAAAGGTAAAGTTGAGGGTATCGAAGGCGCAAGAGAGATAAAAAAATATCCCAGCTACCCTGATATTTTTATCCAAGCACTCGTAAACAGTTTCAACGAAACTAAGTGAAGCAAATTGGGTGGCATGACCGTTTCTGAAACCATGCTGAGCCTGGTGTAATATTTCATATTTGTTGATATAATTCATCATTTTCGCAAATACAATTTTTTCAAAAACTTTCGAATAGACACTTAAAATCGATATTGGACGATAGTTGGTTATGTCATGAAGATTTCCGCTCTTGAATATCGGAACCACAATAGATTTTTTGAGAATCATTGGAAACTTTCCTGATGTGACAGATCAGTTGATTAAATGAGCGAAATGACTGCTTATTACTGGAGCAATTGCTTTGAGTAATCTTACTGAGATATGATCGGATCCTACACTTTTTTTGTTTGTTTGTTAACATCGTTTGAAAGGTCTCGTCATTCTTTATTCAGAAATTTTATCACTTTCATGTTTACAGCAAAACTCAAAATAGAAAAAAAATAAAATCCTGTGATTACCGAAATTCATTATAATATTCCCCCGAATGTTCTCAAATCTTATTACAATAATACTAAACTTATTTGCCTTTGCCGAGATGTTATAGAAAGAAAATGAAGAAAAACTATAACATTGTGTTTTCCTGATGGTACCAGGAAAACTTCATAGAACACTTTTTGTGGCAATGTTAGTTTCTTTAGAACACTTTTGTGTTTTGCGTTGATGAGTTGTAGGTCATAAAGTGTCTAATAATAATATGGATGGTTCGATTAACGGAAAGGCACAAAATAACAATTTTACAAATGACTGGTAAGATTGGAAGAAGTAAGTCGTTTCATGAGAAATTTCCGAGTTTGCCCCCTATAACCGAAGGGACAATAATTAAAATAGAGAAGCAGTTTCGCGAATTTGGGCATGTAAGGTAGATTAAAAAATATCTGCTTATACACTGTCTGAGGATGTGAAATTTGATGTGATGCTTGACTAGAAAATCCATAAAAATCGACTAGGGGTGCCTCCAAAACATTCAATGTCAGCCATACATCGATTGTAAACATATTAACACGAAATAAAATGCATCCCTATAAAATGATTCCTACCCAGGAGCTCTTGGAAGACGATTTTGAAAGGAGAACTTATTTCTGTGAATAAATGATGGATAAATGATGGACATGTTGGATAACAATATTATCTAATTTGTAATCGTTCTGATTTGTGATGAGTGCACTTTTTCTCTCAACCGCCATGCTAATCGTCAAAATTGCCGCAACTGGTCTATCGAAAATCCTCACTGGTTGAGAGAGGAACATACGCAATTCCCTTAAAAGGTTAATGTTTGGGCAGAAAATGTTCGAAACCATATCATAAGCCTCCTTTTCATTGAGGGCAATTTGAATGGCGATAATCATACAGCACTACTGCAAAATGATGTCTTCCAACTTTGGTGAATTTATATCCCTATCAAGGTAATCCTCAAGTTCCACGGAATACAATATGGTCCCAACAGGATGGAGCACCACCACATCACCAACGCAATGTCCGAGAGTACCTGGACGCAATATTTCTAAATCGGTGTACTTAGGAAGGTGAAGAACCATCGAATGGCCAGCGCGATCCCCTCATCTTAACCCATTAGATATCATTTTATGTGTGAAGAACATTGTGTACAAAACTAAACTCCTTGATTTGAATGACCTAAAAGATCGAATATCGCTTGCGAATAGGTCGATCACTCCTGGGTTGTTGAATAATGTTGGAAGAAATTTTTATTTGAGTTTAGGATGTTGCCAAGGCGTTCGTGGTGAACACTTTGAATATTTACTTCATTAACATTCATAAGTTTTTTGCTATACATTTTAGTTTTTGATTTTGTACCAAATTTCGCTAATCACTTGATTTTTATTTTAATTTAATTTTTGTAATAAACATTTTTTAGTGATAACATTTCTGAGTAGAGAATGACGAGACCTTTCAAACGATGTATCACAAGCACATGCATAATTCCTATTTGAAAAATTGGGGGTTGTCTTTCGAAGGGGGTTGAAGTTAGGGTTCGCATTTTTACGAGGATGAATGACAATTTAAAATTGACGTGTTTCGGGATTTTCCTAAATATGTACAGTAAACAAGATAATGAATTAATTCAATTTGTTTTTTCCACATTGTATACAAGAGTACCAAATGTCTGTAATATTCGATTTTTTCCGGAAATGGTCTCGAGCGATTAGGTTCGACTCACTGATAAATAATTCGTGATCAAATTCAATTATATCCGGCCGGTCATCGGTCGCTACGTTAACTTGCGAACGGAAAGAGATAGCGACTTGGAATTTTCAGGTTAGGTTACACATCCAAATGCGACGGTTAAGTGTGTTAATGGGCCAAATGGTTTCATATTATCTGAAATTTTGATTTTATTTCCTCAAAAGCTGAAAAACTACAGATCCGATCGAATTGAAACTTCAAACATCAGTGCTTTCCAATTTTTTTTTAGTATTTGGACCCCTCCAAGAATATATTCTGGGTACGTGTTTGATTACCTAGAACTATTTTTGTGCACGAAATGGGTTGAAGCAAGTCGTCCCTATAGCAAATTTATAGATAGATATACTCCATTCACTTTTATAAAGTCTCCCGTTTGGCCATTCAATTTTGACACATTTCACCGTATCTATTTTGAAAATGTTAGGTTAGGTTAGGTTAGGTTAGGTTAGGTTAGGTTACCAAAGAATATATTTCCATCATCATATGGATTATCGACGGGCATTATATTATCACCTTAAAGGTATAATATCATATCATCCTCATAATTCTACGATAGCTGAGGATATTTCATTGGTCATTTTGCATTCAATTATACTTTGTTTTATAGAACAGAAGGTTTGTTTTATATGAAGAATAACGAACCAGAAATAATTTTGACATTTATCTCTCATAGGAAAATAAGATGACATGTACGAACACAGATCATTTAATAATTCATAGATAAAAAATTAAGTACAGCATTCTGTGAAATGTACGATTCATTATTGAAATTTCGAAAAATCATATTTCCGAAAGTATTAGTTGATATCGATGCATTTTTATGGCGAAACTGCATCTTAAAAAAAAATGAAATGAATTGGAAATTTGTCATGTAGAAAAAAATTTTTTTTTCGTTTCTCTGAAACCATCAAGTTGATTTTGCCCAGTAACAAACTTAGCCAAGATATTTATCTCCCAAACCTACTCTGAAAATTTCAACTGCGTAGCTCATTCTGTTTGAGGGTTACTGTAGAAATAAAATTAAAAAAATTTAAAATTTTTTTTGACGCTTTCCGGCAATCCGATCAGACAAAACTTCGCATGCATAAAAAAGTCTTTATTCTACAATGTGATGCTACATTTCAGATAGATCGAGTGATCGGTTTCGGAAATATTCATAAAAAATGTTTTTACTAAAAACGAATAATTCCGAAACTGCTAGGTTGATTTCGTCGGTTTTCGAACTCGTCCGAGATATTTAGGCTCCAAACCTACCCTGAAAAACTCCTTTCGTTTGGGAGTTATCGTATTAACGGCCGGACGGCTGGACGGACGGCCGGACAGAATCGATTTCGATCACGGATTCTTGATCAGTGAGTCGAACCAAATCGTTTAAGACCATTTTCAGCCAAAAATTCGAAAATTACAGACATTTGGGCAAATTGATAAACACTCTGTTCCGAGGAACAAGAGCACCAAAAAGAATAAAAGTACCTGATTAACCCGACAGGAAAACTTCTGAACGAACAGACTTACCTATGGAATTCCCCACTTTTCGAAATTCTCAATAAATAAGGCTACAGAAGACATTTAAATACTTGTTTGCACAACTTGAAATACACCAGTTCCAAAATGTAGTAGTACTACGAAACCCAAGTCACCCTTTAACCTTAATAAGAATGAAATTTTCCTATTGCAGATTTCAATTGTGTATAGTACTTCCTGATACTCTGTCTCTGCTTCTTCAAAACTGCTTTCGGCATTTTCGATTTCAAAGTGAAGAGTTCTTTATTATTCGCCTTTTCAGAGCAAATGCGTGTACATTTGGAAAATAAAGTCGATTTATTATTTATCATTATTATTATAATGATCTGTGATAATATCTTGTTTAAGATGGGACATTATGTTGATTGTTGAGAGTAGAAATTGGCAACGTCTCGGAGAATTGTTTTGGCATTGACGATATTTCAGGAGTGCCAACCTGCCTCAGTTTTAGTTACAAAAACGTGATAGACCTAAATCATGGCCAACCGGGAGACCGGTATAGATATTCTTTCCGTCAAATATAATCACAAAGAACGCATCAAATTGTATACTATTTCCTTAAACCTTATTAATTAGTAGCGTTGCATCGATATTTCTATGTAATGAAAATCTAGCTATATACTACATCAGACTATTCCCTAATAATACTCATTACATCAGTCTACCCGTCTAAATTCCTCCACTCCCATAATCAACCCCCACCCCCAAGTACATGGGTCTCAGAAACTTCTAATATCCGCTCCATCCTTGGTCCCCTTTGATGACAGTATATATACAACTTCGCAACTATGTTGTAATGAGTGTGGTCTAAGCTTCTGGAGTTTACAAAGGGTGGCTTCCACCCTTGACTAACGAGAATTCTGCGAAAGTATGAAAGGAAGCCGCAACAGCTTGCTATGTTAAGACGACTGCATAGCTTGGGGGAAGATCCCGTTTCCCTGGCGATAGGTGAGTATGGTAGGATTGGTAGGAGGAATTTTGGAAATGGTATACATTTCCGATAATGGGGGTAGGAATACGGCAAATCTTGTAGTTTTGGTTTATTATCTCCCCGAACTTTAATAATAAACCCTGAGAATGGTGCAGCAGCACATTTTTGTAATCCCCCTCTGAGAGTTTTATGTTTTGTACGTCGAATTCAAACATAAAATAAATACAAATGCATGCAAATATTTTGCCCATTAGACGTTCCTCGGCATATGGAAGAACTGGAGTTTTGAAGTTTGCCACTCGGCCGTATATCTCGAGCGGTTTATCTTTTTGGCGCTCTTGTCCCTCGGAACAGAGTGCTTATAAATTTGCCCAAATGTCTGTAATTTTCGAATATGGCTTGACTCACTGATCAAGAATCCGTGGTCAAAATCGATTCTGACCGGCCAGTCCGGCCGGCCCGGGTTTAATCAGATAAGCCTCGAACGGAATGAGCTAGAGAGTAAAAAATTTCAGAGGAGGTTTAGGAGATAAATATCTCGGTTAGGTTCCTTATTGGGCAAAATCGTTCAGGTGGTTTCATCATTAAAAATGGGTTCAAGCCCCGTGGACAGGAGCTTTCTGGCGCTCTAGTTCAAACAGACAAATTATATCTCCGAAAGTATTGGTTTCTCAGAGTTGGAAATTGTATCAATGTATTCTTATGATAGAACTGCATCATAAAGGAAATTCAATTCAATTAATAGTTTATTTATCAAGATTAAATGAGCAATCTGAGAATGAGAAGTGCACCATGGAAGAAATCAATTTAAAAGAGCTGAAATGAATTTGACTCTCTCTTATAGAACAGGATGAAATGTACGAGTATGAACACAGATCATATAATAAAGCTTAGATCGAATAATTATAGCATTCTGAGAAAACATAGAAGTACGATTCATTATTGAAATTTAGAAAAATCATATCTCCGAAAGTATTAGCTTGTTGGAGTTGAAAATGATATGCATGGATTTTAATGGTGAAACTGCTTCTTAAATAAAAACTGAATTTGAAATTTGTTGCTTAAAAATTTTTTTTTTTTCGTTACTCCGAAACCATCTGGCCTATTTTGCCCAATAACGAACTTAACCGAGATATTCATCTCCCTAACCTACTCTGAAAATTTCAACTGCCTAGCTCATTCCGTTCGAGAGTTATTGTAGAAAAATTTTTTTAAATTTTGAAATTTTTTTTTTTATTATTTGCGGTAATCTGGTCAATACGAAACTTTACATGCGTATAAAGGTCATGATTCTACAATTTGATGCTAAATTTCAGATAGATCGAGTGATCGGTTTCGGAAATATTCATAAAAAATGTGTTTTACTAAAATCGGCCATAACGCCGAAACCGCCCGATGGATTTCGCCCATTAACGAACTTGTCCGAAATATTTACGCTCCAAACCCACCTTGCAAATTTCAATGCTCTAACTCCTTTCGTTCAAGAGTTATCGTGCCTACGGCCGGCCGGACCGACCGGACAGAATCGATTTCGACCTCGGATTCTTGATCAGTGAGTCGAACCAAATCGTTTGAGACCATTTTCAGCCAAAAATTCGAAAATTACAGACATTTGGGCAAATTGATAAGCACTCAGTTCCGAGGAACTAGAGCGCCAAAAATCATTGATCATTCTCAACTCTAACAAACTAATATGATTTTTCACAGAATTTCTTGATCTGTGTTCATAAATGTCATCTTATTTACCGATAAGAGACATGTTATATTCATTTCTGTTTCTTTTCAAAATTCGTTAAACATGATATAAAATACCTCCTGTTATAGAAAACAGAGTATGCTATCATCTGGGAGGGAGGGGTTTGAACCCCCAACCCCCCCCCCAGGCTACGCCCTTGGCTTGAGAAAGAAGAGAGATAATGACTTGAAATTTTCAGGGTAGGTGGCGCGTACAAATGCGACGGACAAGTTCGTTAATGGGCATAATCAGGCCAATGGGTTCCGAGTAATAATTTTGTCATCAACCAATACAGATCCGATTGAACTGAAACTTGGTTAGTAGTTGTAGAATACTTACACAAAGAAGTTTGTAGATTTTGTTAGAATCGTTCCACTAAAAGATTTAAAAAAATATTATTTATCTCACGATAACGGAAAGAGCTAGCGACTTGCAATTTTTAGAGTAGGTTACGCATCTGAATGTAACATCCGAGTTTTTTAATAGGCATATTTGGCCAAACGGTTTTGGTGTCATACCCATCTGACATTCGGTTGTTATTTCCTCATAACTCGAAAAATACGAATTCAACCCAATTCAAACATCGTTGTTAGTTGTATAAATTTCTTACGAAATTTCGTGAGGATCGTATCACTAGAAAATAAAAAAAAAATCATTGAGAAAAATCCTATATATCAGAAACTGTTCATCCGGCATGGCTGAAATTTTGCGAGAGCCATCAAAATCTAACTCTACTGCAAGTTTGAACACGATCGTATCTATATTGCTGGATATCCGAGTGACCTCAGGTGAGTTCAGTCGCTGGATGGGTCACCGTTGCCTCGATAACTTTCAAGCAAAAAGAGATATGGACTTACAATTTTCATGGTAGGTTGCGCATCGGAATGGGAGAGTTAAGTTCGTTGTTGGGCATAATTGGCCCAACGGTTTCGGAGTAATACCCACCTAGGCACCTAGAATATTATTTTCTCGATAACTCAAAAATACAGACCTGATCGAATTGAAGCTGGGTAACCAGTTGTAGAATATCGACATTAAAGTGGTGTGTGTGTGTGAAATTTCGTGAGGAACAAGAAAATTTTAAAGAAATTACGAAAAAATATTATGTATCTCACGATAACTTGAGAACGGAAAAATATGGCAATTTTCAGAGTAGTTTGCGCATCCAAATGTGACATTCAAGCTCGTTAATTAGCATAATCGGCCAAACAGTTTTGGAGTTATACTCATCTGAAATGTTGTTGTTATTTCCTCTATAACTCAAAATATACAAATCTGATCCAATTAAAACTCCGTAATTACTTATAGAACGTCGACCCACTAATTTTCACGGGATTTTGTGAATATCGTATACTGGAGTTCCTTCAGGTCTATGTTTTTTCGTATTTCAATTCCAATAGAATACATATGTCAGAATTAAAAATTCCGTGATCCCAGACGATTCTCTCGTTACTGAGGTCTGTCATTAAAATGGTATGAAATATATCCATATATTATAGAAGCTGAGAAAACGTTAAATA
The DNA here is from genome assembly GCA_937662695.2 of Halyzia sedecimguttata. NCBI lineage: Eukaryota > Metazoa > Arthropoda > Insecta > Coleoptera > Coccinellidae > Halyzia > Halyzia sedecimguttata. The sequence continues at coordinate 62,387,599 of OW569415.2, read as the reverse complement.
GGTACCTATGCTAAATTCGATTAAGAGTCCAATAGAGGTGAGTAGACAATAGAATATGCGCGCAAACGCTCCTGACTCGACGTCAGTGCTCGAACCAATTTTAAATGAAAGGACTGAGATGTTTTGTTATTCGCATGGCTCTACTCCATAGAGAAAAAAATCGCCATTCGAATTGATTACCTATTGATTTCCATAGCTTTTTTTTCTCTTCAGGAAATTCACAACAAAATTTTCTTTTCATGAACAAATTGATGTGTTGGACGTAGAAAATTAATATTCTTGTCCTTTTTTCACATTTTCGCTCTCAGATTCTTGTAAGTGTCTCGAAGACAGCTTGCAAAATATTATGAAAATAGATTCAACAGTTTTGAACTCATAGGAGTTTGAAAATTATATGAATTTCAGGAGTCACCCTGTATCTCAGAAACTAGTAGGCATGAGAGATGTTTGAGGGCCCATTTCTGACTCCTCATGTCCTCTATTACCCTTTGCCCGATTGATCATTGGCCAGGAATAATAATAATGCCTTTATTTCCACATTCAAGTACATTTAAAGGGTAAAATTTAAAAAAATCAATATTACAACGAATCGGAAATCTCAAGGGGAAGTTCACCGATTGGTGCTCTGCCACTTAACCCTTGTTGTGGTAAAATTCACAATTAAAATGAGTTACCTAACCTAAGGCTATCTTATCCTAGCCTATCTAACCTAACTAGTCTTAACTTAATGTTTTTTTGGGTCACCTATCATGAACCAATCAACCTTCAACCCACGCCGGAAAACAAACAAGAACAGCAAGAAACGGAAATGGAGAGGGGAAGAGAGATGAGCGAAAGGACTGCTTTGAGATATCGTTTAAATTTTTGCGCAACACTCTGTCTTAGATCAACAGGTATAGTTTATTTATATATTGTCACCCTGTATAATTACATTGTGGAATTTAAGAGTTTTCCTCTAATGATTTCTCATAATGTTGCACCAAGAAATTAACTAAAATTCCATATCTATAATTATTGACCCTCCTCTTAAAATCTTTTTCGGGACAACTGAAATAAGGTAATTACAACAAAGAAAAGAATATGGTAATAAGGCAAGTAAAACCTCTCCGAAATATGATCTGTATAATGGATAAATAAAATGATTATAAAATATTCAATGGAAAACACACAAGAAATATTGATTGATAGAAGGCATTCAAAAGCCGAATAGAAAATATCCGAGGAAACCCCGTCCTCACTCAATTCGAATGTAACGAGGAATGTTTACAAACCCGAGAACACCTTCCCGAACAGAAAGAGACCCCGCAAAGCAAAATGGAATAACGAACTGAAAAATAAACGTCCTCTTTCATAAGACTCGACTCCATGAACTCAATAAATTATACATTATTCATCTAAGTTTCCAAGCGCTAAAGAGGTTGCCTCTAAAAATAATAAAATGCTGATGAGGAGCAATCTGTTGAATGCTCCATTATTTACCAGTCCGGAGAAAGTATAAAAGAAGAAGAGAGACGTCGGGGCGTTAAACTGGATCGATTTTTAATTGCAACCTTCGCCTTGACTCACTTTTCATTAACAGTGCTGAAAAATGGGCCGACAGATGAAATGAAATGGGGCAAGTTGCATACTCTATAGTCGGAAATGATTTCGAGTGAGTTTGGAGTATTTCATTGACGAATTTGCGCCATTCTTGAGAATTAAATTGGTGGAGAAAATGTATATTTGCTTCATCAGCTCTACAAGAGATTATTATTATAAGATAATACACTAACAAAATATTTGATCTTGAACAAAATACAATAATCACAGAAATAAAAGCAAAACAATTTGTCAAGTATTAAAGTAATTATTCATTTATCTATTTATTTAGTTTTTTTTCCTTTTTTAACTACATACTACATAAAATCATGAGCTACATTTTCATCTCTGCATAAGCAATATTTATTTATTTAGTTATTATTGAGAGTTCAGGCAGTGCCTATAAATTAAAAAAAATACGATCAATAAAGATGAATAAGAAAAAACGAAAGAGGTCTTGAAGAGGAGAAATGAACTAAAAAATAAATCTTCCCAGCCATCAACCATCATATCCTGTCACCCACGGCGAAGCCAGTTGTCTTAGATATTCTTGAAATAATTTACTGAAACTGAATTTATTTATTTATTCTGCAAAATTACAATGTATAAATTGCGAATAGACCAGGAACACCCATTTCACAATAAAAGTATGATTGCCGATAATTACACATTAACCTAAAATCAGTGAACCAAGTATACATAACTAAACTAACTAGTATAACAGTGTGGAAAAGCCAAATAGAATAATTTCATTATCTTGGTTACTGTGCATATTTATGGAAAATCCTGAAGCATTCAACAAACAATTAGAATTTTAATTTGCCATTCTTCATGGTAAAAATGCGAACCCTACATTAAACCCCCTTCGAAAGACAGGTACAACCTACAATTTCTCAAACAGGAAGTATGGGCTTGTGATACATCGTTTGAAAGATCGCGTCATTTTCTATTCAGAAATGTTAACACTTTCATGTTTATTGCAAAATTCAAAATGGAAAAAAATAAAATCATATGATTACCGAAATTCATTATAATAATCCCTCGAATATCCCAAATCTTATAACAATAATACTATTATTAAATAAATTATTAATAAATTAATTTATTAATAAATTTGACATGTCTCTCATATGAAAATAAGTTGACACGTATGAACAAAGATCATATAATAATCCATAGATAGAATAATTATAGGATTCTGTGAGAACATAGAACTACGATTTATTATTGAAACTCTGAAAAATGAAATTTGCGCAAGTATTAGCTTGTTGGAGTTAAAAATAATATCAATGGATATTTCTGGTAAACTGCATCTTAAAAAAAAATTTTTTCGTTACTCCGAAACCGTCAGGTCGATTTTGCCCAATAACGAAATTTACTGAGATATTTCTCCCTCAAACCTATTCTGAAAATTGAACTGTCTAGCTCGTTCCGTTAGGGAGTTATCGTATCTACGGCCGGCCGGACAGAATCGATTGTGTCCACGATTTTCGATGAGTGAGTGGAACCAAATCGCTTAAGACCATTTTCATCAAAAAATTCGAAAATTACAAACAAAGTCAGCTGCTAATACACTGTGTGAGGATGTGAAATTAGATGTGATGCTTGACTTTGAAGAAAATCCACATAAATCGAGTAGAGATGCCTCCACAACATTAATGTCAGCTTTACATCGATTCTAAAAATATTAAAACAAAATAAAATACATCCCTATAAAATTATACATATACCCAGGAGCTGTTGGAAGACGACTTAGATAGGAGAACTTATTTTTGTGTAAAATGTTGGATCAAAATATTATCTAATTAGAAAAGATGTAGAGACGGAGGATTTAGACTGTCCAATACAGGCGAATGGACAATAGAATTCACCATGGTAAATTCGATTAAGAGTGTCCAATAAAGGAGAATGAACAATAGAACATACGCGCAAAAGCTCCTGAGTTCAGTTCAGTGCTTGGACCAATTTTTTTTTTCGTAATTTTTTGAAAATTTTCTAGGGGTACGGTTCTTATAAAATCTAAACACGTCTTTATGTCTATATTCTACAACTAGTTACCAAGCTTCAATTCGATCGAGTTTATATTTCTTGAGTTATCGAGGAAATAATATTCCAGGTGGGTATAGCTGTGAAACCGTTGGACCGATTATAACCGTAAACTAACTTAACTCTCCCATTCGCATACGCAAAATATCCTGAAAGTTGCAAGTCCCTATCTCCTGTCATTCTAAAGTTATCGAGGCAACGGTCACCCATCCATCTACTGAACTCACACAAGGCTGCTCGAATGTTCAACAATAAATATCCGATCATGTTCAAACTTGGAACTTGGCAGTAAAGGTAGGTTTTGAAGGCTCTCGCAAATTTTCAGCAATGTCGGACGAATAGTTACTGATACATAGAACATTTTCCAATAATCTTCAATGATTTTTCCAAAACTTTCTAGTAATATGATCCTCACGAAATTTTGCAAGTATTTTTGCGTTGGCATTATACAACTAATAACCATGTTTGAATTCAATCGGTTTGGATTTTTCGAGTTATTGAGGAAATAACAACTAAATTTCAGATGGGTATAACTCCAAAACCCTTCGGTCGATTATACCTACCTATAAACAAACTCAAATATCGCATTCAGATGCACAACCTAACTTGAAAATTTCAAGTCACTATCTCTTTCCGTTCTCAGGTTATCGTGACAGAAACATATTTTTTAATAATTTTTTTTTAAATTTTCTAGCGATGCGATTCTCACAAAATTTCACAAACGTGGTTAGGTTTATATTCTACAACTATTCATCAAGTTTTCAATTTGATCGGATTTGTATTGGTTGAAAATAAAATTATTACTCGGAAACCATTGTGCCGATTATGCACATTAACGAACTGTCGTACGTCGTACTGGGATGCGCCACCTACCCTGCAAATTTCAAGTTGCTATCTCATTCCGTTCTCAAGTTATCGTCGCAACGGACGGTCGGCTGGCCGAAAATAATCAAATTTGTCCTCGAATTCTTCATCAGGTAGTCGAACTCAATCGTTTGAGACCATTCAAAAAATTCGAAAGTTACAGACATTTGGGCGAAATGATAACACGATGTTCCTTAGTACATACGCGCAAATATGTGGCTTCGGTATGTCCCTGACGGATTTGCATGAATTAAAAGCCGCGAGCATTACATTTTTGTTAACTGGATTGAGTTAGATCGATTTTTTTGGACTTTTATTCGATTCTAATTACCCTAAAACGGAAAAATGTGCTAGACTCCAAAGAATTAATATTCGGAAACGATGAACCGAAAGTGGACGAAATTAAGTATCGACTTATAATTCAGAAACATCCCTGCGTTACCCCGAGGACCATAAAACTGATTTTTAAAGGGGAGAGGTATTTAGCGTCCATTAGTCCCAGCGCAGCGTCGTAATTAAAGAAGGTAGCCTACATAAAGGAATCAAGGGACCAAAAACTGGAGTTTTAGCCGGATGTTTAATGTTTCTATTCCCAACCTCGTGCGCCCATTTATCCGATTGTGAAGAGGAACGATTCCAATTAATCTTCTTACCTCTGGGAAAGATACCCCCGGTTGCCTCGGCAACGGAGGGATGAAGACCGACGCAGCTACGTTCCGACTGTCCTTCCCGAACGTATTTCGAGTACGTTACGTATTGCCGAAGACCACCTTGCGAAGGGGGTGGTCGAAGGAAAGTTCGATTCGGGCTGACACTTTGCGAGAATCGTGTGGATTTTCGATGGCAGGAAATGTGGGGAATGCTGCAGGGGGAGCAGGACCCTATGGGGGTAGCAGCTTCGGCAAACATGCTGAGTCTCGAGGTGATAGCTCATTCAAAATGGCAATTTAGATGGGATTCTACATGAGTGGATTTTGGTGATAATTTATTTTTTCAGGTTATCTCCTCTGAAAAATTAGACTGAACATTTTTCATTGGATATAATCTGATACAGGTTGCAAAAGCACTGTGGCCAGGAGAATTGGCGCGTTTGTTTAAATTTATAGCAAGAACAGTCACCCATCCAGGTCATCCATCAGGAAAAAAAATATATTCTCCCTATATTTCCAAGAATATAAATCCGAGCGAGTTTATATCAAGAACTTGGCTCTACAGTATAGTTTTGAAGGCTCTTGCAAAATATCAGCAATATTGGAGGAATCGTTTCTGAAATGCAAAATTATTTTCAATAATCTTTAAAAAAAATGGGTTCAAGTCTTGTGGACAGGAGCTTTCTGGCTTTCTAGTCACGCTATCCTCACGAGTGTTTACGTCGATATTTTGCATGCAACTACCGAGTTTCAATTCAATCAGATCAGTATTATTTGAGTTATCGAGAAAACAAAATTTACAAATTTTTTACATTTTTTTTTCTACTGCCCTCCGATCAATACAAAACTTCGCATGCATATAAAGGTCATGATTCTACAATTTGATGCTGAATTTTAGATAGATCGAGTAATCGGTTTCGGAAATATTCATAAAAAGTGCGAAAGCTATGTGGACAGGAGCTTTTTGGCGCCCTTGTTCAAACAGACAAATTATATCTCCGAAAGTATTGGTTTCTCAGAGTTGGGAATTATATCAATCGATTCTTATGATAGAACTGCATTGAAATTCAATTCAAATAATAGTTTATTTATCAAGATTAAATGAGCAATCTGAGAATGAGAAACTGCACCATGGAAGAAATCAAATTAAAATAGCTGAAATGAATTTGACTCTCTCTTATAGAACAGGATGAAATGTACGAGTATGAACACAGATCATATAATAAAGCTTAGATAGAATAATTATAGCATTCTGTGAAAACATAGAAGTACGATTCATTATTGAAATTTAGAAAAATCATATCTCCGAAAGTATTAGCTTGTTGGAGTTGGAAATAATTGAAATATTGGTGGATTTTTATGGTTAAACTGCACATTAAATAAAAATTGAATTTGAAATTTGTTGCTTAAAAAAATTTTTTTTTTTGTTACTCCGAAACCAGCTGGCCTATATTGCCCAATAACGAACTTAACCGAGATACTCATCTCCCTAACCTACTCTGAAAATTTCAACTGTCTAGCTCATTCCGTTCGAGAGTTATTGTAGAAAAAAATTTTGAATTTTTTTTTTGACACTTTGCGGTAACCTGGTCAATACAAAACTTCACATACGTATAAAGGTCATGATTATTCAATTTGATGCTAAATTTCAGATAGGTAGATAGATCGAGTGATCGGTTTCGGAAATATTCATAAAAAATGTTTTTACTAAAATCGGCCATTATTCCGAAACCGCTCAATGGATTTCACCCATTAACGAACTCGTCCGAGATATTTACGCTCCAAACCCACCTTGTAAATTTCAATCCTCTAACTCCTTTCGTTCGAGAGTTATCGTGCCTACGGCCGGACAGAATCGATTGTGACCTCGGATTCTTGATCAGTGAGTCGAAGCAAATCGTTTGTGACCATTTTCAGCCAAAAATTAGAAAATTACAGGCATTTGGGCAAATTGATAAGCACTCAGTTCCGAGGAACTAGAGCGCCAAAAATCGTAACCATACAATCCTCTCGAAATCTTGAATAAGATCGAATCTAAATGTTTGAATAGAATGTCATGCAGAACATAATATATATCTGTCCTATTGATATAAGTTGCTGTAGCCTGCGATGCGCCATACCTTTGCGCTAAGTCACTATGTGGATAATTTTGGATATCTTTTTTTCAAGAATTCTATCTATTGCTAACAGCCAAGCACGTGCAAAAATGCACTTCGATTTTAAATGAAGAAATTCAATTCAACATATAATGTTCGGCAAGGGTCCCATTATTAAATGGTTTCTTGCTGGGTTTTCTCTCCTAAACTCTGAAAAATATCTTTAAAATAAAAATATTATTATTTTGTGATTTGCTTCAGCGTAAATAATGAATTTTTCATTTCATAGATATTTTTCAGAGTTTGGGAGAGAAAACCCACAAATAAACCATTCAATAATGAAAATACCTCCCACACAGTATCCTTGAATGATTACTTAAGAGTCCCATTACAGTTTCTATTAATTTGAAAAAGTAATAGTAAACTATCACAGAGTTACATAGATATACTTATGATGGGTTTCACGAAGCTTCGATTAGCTTAATTGTGGATTTAATTCGATGATTGCATCAAAAATGAACTGGTAATCGACATAATCACCTTAATTTGCCAATTAAGAGCTGTCAAAGCTTTATAAAACCCACTAATAAGACATATTTTGTTGATATAGATAACAATGCAGCTTATGCGATATTATGAGATTAGAGTTTGTACTAAAAAATAAATCTCACAAGAATCAATTTTGTAATCATCTATTCTTCTAATGAAATTAAATTAAAATACCTACATAACAAAATATATTTATTGAAATAAATAGGATAATTCTAAATGAATTTCAACGTCACTTGTAAATTATCAGTTATTATAGGAGGAAATAAGTTCATTTAAACCTAATCATAAATTGATGAAAAAATTGATATTAGCATCTCGAACATTAAGAACTACACATCTTACACAATAATTGGATTCGATCAGTAAAATATGCTTACGGTTCATGAAACTTGAAGACACCTACTTTAAAAATATACTATCAATCTGGGTTCGACAACAGAGTTGATCGAGTTATAAATAGTATACTTAATGCATATAGTACACTAAAAGTAATAGATATTCGTAATCTAGTTTACTCACTGAAATTCTCATAGCTGCTTCTACATACCAATTATACAGTATAGACAAAGTGAGGTATTTCACGGTATCCATGAATGTCTTTGGAGAAATATTGTTTTTCTGGCATAGAGACTTCAGATCTTGGATGATGTTTACAGATGCTGTGTATTGCATTTGCTTGATGGATAGTCCTTATTTACAATTCATCGGCATCACAGCATCTTTCTCTGAAAATGCCAACTTTGTACATGTTGTGACGAATATCCTATAAGTATCATAAGGACTAAACATTTTATCTGAAGAGTTAGATTGTTCAATGAGTTCACATATTTTGTAGTGAATTGTAGATCTTGTACATGTATATTTTGGTTGATCTGTTGATGAACAGTGAGAGAAAATTTCATTTGACTGGTTTCGACAAATTGATTTGTTCATGAAATTACTCGGATTGAATGTTGAAAATTTCTCGAGAGGCAACCTTAGATTAATAAAAGCAATATTCAAAATTTTGTAAATTGTCATACTTATCCGTTGATTAGCCAATCTTTCAAAGTTGTGTTCGTTGAAGTAATCAATACCTCCGCCTATCAAAGAAGTACTATTTTAGTCGTGATTCATGGCATTATAACGGTAGACATATTTTATAAGCACATGCATATTTGTACCGTCGCAAATTGGCGAAGGTGCCTGGCAAGAGCGGTAAGGCTTGTTTCACCTGCATACGGTTCCATTCGGTTCATTTCGTTTTCGGTTTCAATTCAGTCGCTGGCGACAAGTGTGAAACGGTGCTCTGGTTTAGATTCGGTACCGAATAGAAACCGTACAGCACCGAATACTCCCTCGACACGAATAGGTTTCTATCAGGTTTGGATTCGTGTGTTATGTAGGGAATACAGATCAACCGGGGCGTTCACACAAATACGGTTTAGTTTCGGTTTAAACCATAAAGTGCTAAATATTTACATATGTTTTCTGTCTCGTTCTGTGGTTTTAACCTCAAATTGAGCAGATATCTCAATATTTCCCGAATTGTTCAAATATAGAAATTTAAACATACATATTTCCGGGATATTATTGCTATCTCAGTATTCATGAGAAAATGATGGTTTACCAAATGTGGATAAACTGATTTCTGCTGTCTATATAAAGGTCAATTAAAGACGTAGGATACATTCAAAGATGTATGTGTTCAATTTTGAATGGCTTTCATGAATCTGACGTCGCGGAAAAATGTGAATTGTGAGCCCTTGTCGGAAGATAACTTAACACCTAATATGAACCGTATATGCGTAAAAGGCCTTCATTCGTTTTCGGTTGAAACCGAAAACGAACCGAACTGAATGGAACCGTATGCATGTGAAACAAACCTAATTCAATCTTATGGAGTTCGACAAATTTTGTATATAATAAACAGTAACCATTCCATAGAGACGTTCAATAACATAAAATTCAGATGCTTCCAAGACATGAAATTCAATTAGGTACATATCAACGAATATAGGTCCGTAATCGTCTCATTTTTGAGTGCATGTTCTAGCGTGCTATCATTTTGCCCAAATGTTAAATTCGAGGTCAAATTCTATATTCTGTCCGACCAGCCGTTGCCAAGATAACTTCCGAACGGAAACAGATAGTGACTTGCAACTTTCAGGGTAGGTAGCGCATCCGAATGCCACGGTTAAGTTCGTTAATTGGCATTATCACCCAAATGTTTTCAGAGTTGTTTTCCCAAAAAATCAAAAAGCACAGATCCATTCAGATTGATACTTGGTTGTAAAACGCTGTCACGAAGACTTATGCGAAATTTCGTCAGTATCGTATCACTAAAAAATTTAAAAAAATATATTTAAAAATATTCTGTATCTCAGAAACTATATCCGCCCAATATCGCTGAAATCTTGCGAGAGCCTTCAAAACCTAATTTCACAGCCACGTAACAAATTTGAACACGATCGGATCTATATAGATTGAAATGTTAACGGTAATGTTTCATGATTATTAAGATTTCGGAATAATATTTTCGAGACTCTTCCGGTCAAAACTCAAAATGTTTTACGCTATTTGAAGGGTGGCCCCTTGATTATTTGGCTCACGACCAGTCAAGAATTTCATGAAAGGAAATGTTTTTCCTGGAAACCTTTTATAATACATCTTTATGACACCTGTCCGAAAAAATACAATAATGAACTAGTTGTGCATGGAGCAAACTGTGAGATTCTTCACCTATTCCTGATGTACATAGACTCTATTTTTAGAATAAACTATTTCACACGATATAATTTCAATTGTTTAACCACGTATATCTACCCCTTCATCGATAAATAGGTTTCATTGCAAACATGATGAAGAAAATATAATTTAAATCTGCTAATAGCTTAATTTTTTATTAATATACTACTTAGCAGTGGCGTAACTAGTGGCTACCTGACCAGCCATATTTTCGTGAAATAATCTGAGCAATAACTAATTATGTTTATCAATTACTGCAATACATAAAACAACAGAATGAAGAGTGTTGATCGAAATAGTCGAATAAGATCTAAGGTTAATTTTGCATTTGATATTCTGCACCCTGTAATAAAATGAAATATACTGCAGTATGTTGTAGAAATTTTGTGATCGTTTCAAAAGTTGCCGATTCTTGTTCACCAAATATTCATTTATGAGGAATGAAATGTTTACTCTCTTTTACATTAATTGCTTTTTGCTACTCGTTTAATTGTTTTTTTTTGCTACTCGTTTGATAACTTTTTCAGTTTCAGGCAAGTTCTTGTCGTTTGCCGTTGAGAATTTTGGATTACTTAGTTATTGTTTTACGTTCTTACAATCAACTTTGGTGCAAATTTGAAAATTTGTTCTGCAATAATGCCTAGATGTAAACTTAGTGCGGATGAAGCCAATAGTGCTGTTTGTATGATCGAGGCGGGACGTGATTAGAGAGATGTTCCAAATTCCTTTCAGGTTAGTGAAAGTGTAGTTTCCCGGCTCGTCCATCGATATCGAGAAACTGAAGTGAACCGAGAAGTGACCGAGAAGTGGACGCCCAAGATCTACCGCGCCTGCAGAAGATTGGTTTCTCACTGTGCTTACCCTTAGAGAGCCTTTGAGTACTTGTCGAACCATACGCAACAGAGCCATTTGAATGCTACTGGTGTTTTGGTTTCGACTGAAACAGTTCGTCGAAGACTTCGAAACGGTAATCTATACATTATCGACAACTTTTGAGAAGAATTCCACCAACTCAAAATCATATGTGACTTAAATTAGAATGGTCTAATGATCACGTGAATTGGAACGATCAGTGGAGGTCTGTATTGTTCACAGATGAGTCGAGACGGTTTTCGGATAGTCAGCGTGTTCGGGTACGGGCCCATCCTGTGGTGTCCAGAGGTGGTACATTTATTGTTTGGGGAGGCATCGTTTCAATTGACGTACATAATTGTTGGTGCTTGATGCTACCATGAATGCGCATATTTACACATAGAGTAAGTCATTGCCAATATTATTCCTTTGTTTCATGCTGCTATATTGGGTCAAATTTCCTATTTTTGGACGATAATACTCCCACCCATCTTGTGAGAATTGTCGATGAAGCTCTGGAAATCCATGGTATACCACATTTGGCCCTGCCCCCTCAGTCGCCAGACCTCAATCCCATAGAACACGCTCAACGTATCAACCACCTCCACATACACTTCATGAACTCGGCTTTTACCGCAACTCTGGAGAGAAATTGATCAAGGCTACTTCAATAATCTGATAGAAAGTATGCAGAGGCGTTGACAGGATGTGGTTGATGTTCGCGGAGGCCATACTCTTTACTGAACTTTATTCTTTCAATTTTTTGAGAGATTTTGAGAGAGATTTTGCACTACGAATATTAAATACTTATTTTCCTATCTAGAGCGGAAAGTTTTACTTTCCCGTACGGGATTGTCGTTGCCCGAACGACGCGTAGCGGAGAAAGATACTTTCTGCTCGAGATAGGAACAATATTTTTCCTACAACCGTTTTATAGAATAAAAAAAACAAATTGAAGCATTTATTCTAAGATAATTAACTTTTATAAGAGAAGAGTTTCTCGTACCTTTCTTTAGATTTTTCTGGCAATAAAACCAAGCATGCTGCCTTAGCTGCTTCCAGAATGCTTTTCGGTAGCTCCTCATCAGATGAGTACATTCTTTCCTCATCTCGTTTTAATATTTAAAAAATGGGTTCAAGCCCTGTGGACAGGAGCTTTCTGGCGCTCTAGTTCAAACAGACAAATTATATCTCCGAAAGTATTGGTTTCTCAGAGTTGGGAATTATATCAATGTATTCATATGATGGAACTGCATCCTGAAGGAAATTCAATTCAAATAATAGTTTATTTATCAAGATTAAATGAGCAATCATGAGAATGAGAACTGCACCATGGAAGAAATCAAATTAAATCTGGCCAATTTTGCCCAATAACGAACTTAACCGAGATATTCATCTCCCTAACCTACTCTGAAAATTTCAACTACCTACCTCATTCCGTTCGAGAGTTATATCTATGTCTATGGATGAAAAGCAGTCTCACTACTCTCAGATCTCTTACTTCATGTTCCGTTCCTAAATGTAGGACTTTTCTGAGAAAAACTAATTTCGGGGCAAACAACTGAGATTTTTCTCAATTCGCTCACAATTCTTCGATTGATTAGATAATGTCATGTCTCAGGAAAATAAGTTGACATTATGACAATTCATACATAGAATAATTATATCATTCTGTGACAACGTTGAAATACGATTTATTATTGAAATTTTGAAAAATCATATCTCCGAAATTATTAGCTTGTTAGAGTTAAAATGATATCATTGGATTCTTAGGGTAAAACTGCTTATTGAAAAAAATTTAATTTGGAATTTGCTTTGTAAAAAAATTTTTTTTTTTGTTATTCCGAAACCATTTGTCCGATTTTGCCCAATAACGAACTTAGCCGAGATATTCATCTCCCAAACCTACTCTGAAAATTTCAACTGTTTAGCTCATTCCGTTCGAGAGGTATCGTGCCTACGGCCGACGGCCGGACAGAATGAATTTCGACCACGGATTCTTGATCAGTGAGTCGAACCAAATCGTTTAAGACCATTTTCATCGAAAAATTCGAAAATTACAGACATTTGGGCAAATTGATAAGCACTCAGTTCCGAGGAACTAGAGCGCCAAAAATAATAATTCAATAACGATAAATAACTTGACAGGTATTCGTTTTGACAAATCAATTAACTTAGTAACCAGTTGCTATGGAAAATCTTAGGCCATGACATGGAAATAGATCACATCCATGGGTGCTATCGATAATTTTTGAAGGATGTCAAGGATGTCAAGCTTATAATTTATGAAAATTCGATCATATTAAAATGAACAACTGCATTAATAATTATTCTAACCTAAATGTAATTGCCTGATTCATAATTATGAACTAATTATATAAGTATGCAGATAAATTGATCTCATTTTGAAGGTATTATAATCTACAAATTTAACAAATATTTACTTGTCCGAAAAGTGTGCGGGAAAGTAATACTTTCGGAGACGAAAACAGTGCGGGAAAGTAGTTATTTAGGCACATTTGTAGGAAAAATAATGGAGTATAGGAATTGCTTTTAATTTAACAAAAATTAGCAGTATTAGCTCAAGGACCTGTATGGGTGACCACTCTGGTTATGAATTTCAACAAACGCAATAACGTAGACTGACCTCAGTGGTTTCCCAACTTTTTCTTGGTGAATCCACCAAATATCTACTCCGAAGTTGTACGAAATGGCGGATGCGCTAGTAACATAGATTCCTGGGGGTATCGCAGTGTGGAAGTTTCTGTCAAGCGAATAGTTCGGAGCATGGGAATCTTGAATTCCTCCGGTGCATTCCAAAACAAAACATGAGTGGAATAGAAGCACTTCAGGTAGTCTTGGAAATTCGAACTACGCCCTTTGCCCAGGCAACCTGTGACAACCTACTACAGATGTATAATGATCTTCTCCGGCGGGATTGAAAGGCATGTAATAATGGATTCAGACTCGGTGCCGGTTCTGCCCCAGTAATTAAGGGAATACTCCGCTAATTAAATACGACAGCTCACACACGTTGCCGCCATACGCGCCCAAGATGGCCGCCAGACCCGCCCCCATCCCCACAGCCAAAATGTGGGCACCTTAGCGAAGGACCGTACTGACTGAATATAAATTAGTCGTCTTCCTAATGGAGTTATGCAGCAATATAATTCAATTCGTGCTTCGAATCGATTTTAAATTAGATTTATTGTTCCTTTGATGTGGTTTAGGTATCTGGGGATATTTGTTTGTGACGAATTTGCGTCTTGTTAAATGAAAATTATATAAACTCTCCTCGTGACCATTGCTCGTCCTTTGAATCGTCTGGTAGATAAAACGTGGAAAAGAACTGGCGTGAGGTCAGTCTTCTTTGATTCAATAGGTCTCTTGCATGAATTTTTTTTATTATTGGATTCGACTACTATATCCATAAGAATACCTACTGAAAAGGTTCAACTGCCGTCAAAAATTTCAATTTTCAACGAAAAAAAGATCATTCAAATTTGGTTGCACATAATGCCTGTTCAAACGATCGAAACTTGGCGCCAGTCCGTGACGTAACCTGTCATATCTACTCTCACTCTCTTCTCGTGTCCGGTTCACTCTTTATTCCAGTTTATAACACAGCTCCCTATAAAGGGCTCGTAGTCAGCATTGGCTGTAACAAGCGAATGGTAAATTTTAATTACGTCATTCGTTATAGCAACGTTCAGAAGCGTTTCACCCCATTTGAAATTGCTTCTTGATTTACCGATTTTCAATACTGAAATATTCAAATTTTATAAATTACTAGAGGCCCGGTACACGCTTCGCTACGTATGGAGTGAGATAATAAAAAAATCAATTGGAACATCAAATTCATGTATTCAAACGAAAAAATAGTTTATTAATTGCTAGCTATTTTAAAAGTTAATGAAAACATTTGGATAAAAAATATTATTTTGTTTTTCCAATTTGAGTATGAATAAACAAACAGCTGGAGGTTTTTCATTTTCGACCCTTAATTTTCAGCTTAATGTTTGAATATTATGGCTGGTTTTCCTGTCACGCTGACTGTCGGCGCTGACGGTCAGCGCTGATCGGTCAGCTCGGATCGTTTTAGTATCGCGCTGATCAAATAGTGAAATAGAAGGATGCTATTGTCTCTGGCTCACTGAATGTGGAGGCTTGACGGCGCCAGCTAGTCTGCGGCGCCGACGCGCCGGCGCGTACGTGCACGTATATAGCTCAGCGCTGACGGCCGTCAGCGCTGCGTGACTCGAAAACGCTACCTATAGCTTCATACATATTGACCCATCAGCGCCGACCGTCAGCGTGACAGGAAAACCAGCGTATGAGTCCGATCGAAGGGATATTCATTATAGATTTATAGATTTCGTAAGTTAACGAAAAAGTACAAATCCCAAGATACGTTTACTGGAGTAACGCTTCTTTAAGTTTTTCATTGGGTAAAAATGAAAAAAAATTAAGGGAAAGCTATTTCGGACGCTCCGAGATTCGATCCCGCCGCCCCGCGAGGCACGGAAGGCTCGGGAGCTATAAATTCCCAATCCAACGCCTCAGCTCCCTCGGCCACGTTGCCTACGTGAATTAACCCCGATTATGTACCGAATAAAGATTTTTAGTACTCGGATGATTTCCATTTTTCGATTTTCAGAATATCGTCGTTCCTGTCAGGCGATCGATCGAAATCGGTTACTCGTTCATATTTCTCGCAGATTTTCTAGACGATTCCAAGATTTTCGAGTAATTCCGTTCGAAATCCAAATTCGAGTTGACATTTCTCGTCGCTCGTTCAGACCGAAAACGTCGACCTTGAAGGAGCCGCGTAAAAATTCGCCACAGAAATACGTGAAACGTCAGGGTTTTGTCGATTTTCGCGAAAAGTCACATTTTCCTATCGTTGTTCCGGGAAAACGAAAGAGAGGAAATAAAAAGGGCTCCGTTACGGACTAATTTCGAATCTCGTCTTCGCCTTCCCGCAAATACCGTCGTTCCGAACGCCACCGTTCCTGCGAATTCCTTTCCACAATTTTGCAATCGGCGTTTATTCGTCTTTTCGCGATTTTTTTTAAATACACCCCATCTTTTCGCTCCGAAAAAGCGAAACTCCGTAACGAAACTTCCGTATTTTTCTTCAATAAATCCCTTCTCCCAAACCCCCCTCCTAACATCTAAAGAAACAACTCGTTTATATAGTAACATTTTCAAAAAGTTTCCTTTGATAAATGAAGAACCGCTGGATCGATTTTTTGCAAACTTCACATAAACTGTCTACTAAATAGTCCGATCGAAGCCTAAGTATTTAGTTTGGATAGGTGAGCCCATTCTTGAGTCATAAAATTACAACGAAAAGTGGCAAGCTAATACTTTCGGAGATATGATGATGATAAAATTTCAATAATACATCGTAATTCTATGATTTCACAAATGCTGTAATCGGAAATTAACGTGCGTATTTGTATCTATGAATTTCATGATCTGTGTTCATACATGTCATATTATCTTCCGATAAGAGACTGGTCATATTTATTTCGGGTTCTATTACAAATTCATTACTCATGAAATAATATACCAACTGTTCTTGACAACAAAGTATGATTGAATGAAAAATGACAAATGAAATAACCTCAGCTATCGTAGAATTACGAGAATTATAGGGTATTATAGTTTTCGGATGATAATATAATGTCCTTGGATAATGCATATGATGATGGAAATATATACTTTGATAAGTTAATCAAAGTTGGTTCAGAATATCTCCAGTAAAACATTGTTTTGAGTTTGAAAATATATGATTTTAAGTAAACACCCTATATCTCAGAAACTAGTAGGCCCATGGGCACCTAGTAGTGCCCAATTCTGACTCCTCATATGGTCCTCTATAGACTACATTAGTTAGGTTAGGCGGGAAATCCGAGCACTCAATACCCCATGCATTTCTTATGGACCTAAAATTTACGCGAATTTCTCGCCTATTTTTAGATACTTTGGCTAATTTCTTAAGGTTTATTTCGGTTGAAATAGATTCTGTGAACCTTTCTCAACCATCTAGAATCAAGTTTTCATAAAAAAATTGTATATTTCCAATATAATTTATAAATATAAAAGTGTTCACCAAATTCGATTGACGTATGTCTTAGCTCACTCAAAATCAGTCAAAAATAATAACATAACCCTAAATCGGCCTTGTAATGACGCACAACAGAAGTCATCTACGGCATACGGAAATCTTTCGAACTACACTGGTTTCAATTTTGATTTAAAAATAAATAGAAGTAGTTTTTAATATAGAAATATGGATCATGCGGAGTAATATATATATATATATGGAAAGGTTTAACGGGTAATTCCGCAAAAGGAGCAGATTAAAAATAATTCTGCTGGTACCTGCCGACACGTGTTTCTGCTAGTTGGCTTCTTCAGGACAGGGCAACCAAGAAACCAAGGAAAAGATGGAAATCACTTTGATTTCCATCTTTTCCTTGGTTTCTTGGTTGCCCTGTCCTGAAGAAGCCAACTAGCAGAAACACGTGTCGGCAGGTACCAGCAGAATTATTTTTAATCTGCTCCTTTTGCGGAATTACCCGTTAAACCTTTCCATATATATGTAGTTTTTAATGTGGAAATAACATGAAAACATGCACTAATGATGAAGGTACCCAATACATGTTGTCTCTGTACTAACAGTCTCTTTTAAATAGGGTGGTTTCATCTCAAAGTTGAAATTTCTTGTTAAAAAAATTGAATATGGATCTCCCGCCAAGCGAATGATTCTAACCTAACTAATGTGGTCTATTACCCTCTACCCGATGAGTCATTGGTCGGAAATCACCCTGTATATTTATGGCCCAACCTTGCCTACAAATCTCATCCTCCACACGGCCTGCCGAAAAGACGAACGGACATAATTAAGTTTGACCTTGGATTCTTCATCACTGAGTTGAAACTAAGAGACCATTTTCTGTTAAACATTTTAGAATTGCCCGACATTTGGTAAAAATGATGCGTATATTCTACCTCTCCGTCTGAAGAAGATATGGCAATTTTTAAGAGCTTGAGAACTTCAAATTAAAATAAATCATCTTAACAAGGGTGGATCCAGGGGGTCATGACCCCCCCCTGGACTGGTGGGACCGTAGCAAAATTCTCATAAATTTTCTTAGAAATAAAAGAATCCATGGCTGGTATGCAAACCACCCCCGCCTTTAAGAGCTGGATCCGCCACAGCATCTTAATATAGGTGGAATGTATTCTTCAATAGTTTTGGCGTGCTTGTTCCCTGAACGGGGTGGCTATCTATTTGCCCTAATGTCTGTAATTTCCAAATGATCTCAAACGTTTAGTTTCCACTCACTGATGAAGAATCCGAAGTCAAACTTAGTTCTGTCCGTCCGGCCGCATTACTCTCGAACACTATAAGTTAGAGAGTTTACATTTGCAGGGTGGGTGTGGAGTCCAAATGAACCGGTTAAGTTAAATGGGCGAAATCCGCCGAGTGGTTTTGGAGTTATAGTCATCTGAAATTTTGTCTTCCAAAATTTTTGACAAATACTGATCTGTTCGGTAGTTAGTTGAACAATACCCACGAGGATTTATGCAGAATTTCGTGAGGATCATATATGATAAAAGAAATTATTTGAAAGAAATCTGTATCTCAGAATGTATCCGTCAGATATCGCTGAAATTTGGCAAGAGCCTTCAAAATTTTAAATCAAAGGCATAGATCAAAAATCGAACAGTTCTATACAGGGTGAGTCCTTGACCACTTGCGTTAATTTTAACCAAAGATTCCTCTCATCAAATAAAACAGTTTTTTCAGTCACAATTTTTCCAGATTCGGCTCAGGTAAAAAGTTACAAGCGTTTAAAGATTTCCCAATGTGCTAACACACTCCTGCATATAAATTATTTATGACATTGTTGGCGGACGAGAAAAAGGCATGGTAACGTGGTTTACAGCTTGATTCGGGATTCCAACGCTCAGGGACGGATCCATAAAAGTAGTGAAATTTCTGGAGTTTTCCATTTTAAAACATTCAATGAAGAATATCTCGAAAACGGTTCATTTAAGGAGAAATTATGAAGAATAATATAATGTTCTGAAACGATAGAATATTCTTGAAATTACCCAAGAAAAACTTTATCTGCTTTCTTTATGTTAATTTCGTTTAGTTTTATGAATCCACGAGTCCATAATTAGAAAACCAGTAGAAGTAAAAATAACTAATATTTGGAAAATATGTCTCATACTTATAGGAAACTTTACACCAATATTCATTTAATTCGAAAAAAGGATGTCAAAGCTACAAAATAAAAACTGATTTTTTTTCGAAATTTCAACAGCCTGTATTTTTTTACCTGAGCCGAATCTGGAAAAATGGTGAATGAAGAAACTGTTTTATTTGATGAGAGGAATCTTTGGTTAAAATTAATGCAGTGGTCAAAGACTCACCCTGTATATGTAGTAGAAGATATTAACAAAATATCAAAATATTATAAAGATTACAGTGTACTGGTCCACTGTTTTACACTCGAACAACCGAGTTGTCACTGGTTTTTATTTTTGATGCGAAGTCTAACGAATATCATGATGCAGTTTGAATAGATAGAATTAGAAATACATCTTGAATCAAATATTTATCATAATTCCCTTTCAGTAAGAAGGAAAAATATTCTTAGACACGAACACACGGAGAAGTCTGGCAAAATGATGGAAAATGCGAACCTGCTCACTTCTAATTCACGAATATATCCAAGTTCCCACCATACACTTGAATTCGAGTATGCCAATTAAGTATCCATAGTGAATTCCATATTTGGTGGATGCGCAATTCATTATCAAATTCCTTAGTGCCCATTCCATAATGTCTGGTCGACATAAGGATTATTATGGTCTCTTTGTACCGTACTGGTAGCTTTATTTTACTATAATCTATTCATTCGTATCTTATTTTACGGAAATAGGATCCACATGATCTACATAAGCTTTCAATGGACGTTACTCCAACGGTACTACCGGTACTGCCACCATTATTGTATTATTAAGATGACGGCAACTTAGCATACATTTGCGGAGAATTATATGTATTTAATTATTTAATTGAAAATGTTTCAAAGTAGTTTGCTTTTTATGGATTATACATGATATACTATATTAAAATTGCCTAGAAAATTCTTCGTCGCTTCCTGTAATGTACTTTTTTCTCAAATTACAGGATATTCCAAAAATTACGTATTTCTGTTCTCTTCATTACAGTGGTGGATTTAGAGGAGTTTCGCGTAGTCTATTCAACTAATTTATTCATAATCATCAATAATAATCATATCAACCTTTGAAAACATCTTGCCTATGTGTCTATATGAATAAGTCAGTTTAAAATGCACAACTTACCTTTGCTAATTTATAAATACAGCACTCTCGCATATCTAAGAAGCATCCATACGTTACGAATATTCTTGAATTCTATATCCCTGCTGAATTCCTGAAAATATTGTTAGCAAATGACGGTCATATGGTGGGGTAGGAGATACTTATTTATAGTTATATAATTCTTTCATTATAGCAATTTGATATCACAGTATTTTCATTGAATTGAATTATTCATTAACACAATAGACAATCATGTTTCTAGAGCTGCCTATGCTACACAATTTCAGGGTGCAATGTTCCGACTAGTAGTTCCCCCACGTGGAAGGTGGTGGAACTATTATTATCGAATCGTATTTGAATGGGTTGCTACACGGTAGAGAGGTTTACGCAAAATGTTACCCCTAGTGTGGCCCAGTATGATTATAATTGTTTAGGTAATTACACATTTTAGTGAGAAAACTGAAGATGTTTGAATAATTATTTGGATAGGATAAGCAACGTAATATCAAGTTTTCTGGAAAAAAATTATTTCCACAAAAATTTTATATTTAAGAAACTACCTGTTAGATTCCTCTGAATTTCTACACTAACGTTAAAGCCACCAGTTTACAATCGAGTACCGGATTTCAGCTCGATCCGTA
This sequence comes from Halyzia sedecimguttata, assembly GCA_937662695.2. NCBI lineage: Eukaryota > Metazoa > Arthropoda > Insecta > Coleoptera > Coccinellidae > Halyzia > Halyzia sedecimguttata. Next base: position 62,366,221 of record OW569415.2, on the reverse strand, counting down.
ATGTATCTTAGTGATTATTTTGGAAATAAATATTTTGAAGTGTTATCTACTTCTTCTGAAATTTCAAATAATGTAAATCTCAGAGGAGTAACAACATCTCGGTGGCCGAGGAGTAGCGTATACGCTTGCCACGCAGGATATCCGTGTTTGAAACCCTGCTGAGCAAGTTCACTATTTTAAAATTTGAATTCAGTTGATACCTATAATGCATATTTTCACGTATTAACGCTAAATAGACGACTTGAAGGTTATTCATATATTCATACAGTATTTCATGAGCGTCTGGGAAGCGTTAATATATAATAGAACATGTGCGCAAAAGATCTTAACTTTGAGAAAAGTTAACGTCTTTTTATAATTTTTTCATCATTAATCACGAAATACTCGTAGAACATTGCTTTTCCAGATTAGTACAATAATTACTATGCCTGAAAAGACTCAAGAACCTGGCAACACAATCAACAGATCAGCGAAGAGATTGTGGTTTAGAGAAATCAACCGACGGTTTTTCTTGGAGAACGAGGCAGGCAATGCTTGTTCAAAGGTTTAGCAAGGTGATAGAATACATATTTTATTCAATTAGTATGGGTTTAACCAGACAAGCAAGAAAAAGAACAGTGCATGCGAAGGCCACGCCTCTTTTAGAACTAAAGATACAAATGAATCCGATTCTTCCCACGAGCCAGAAGAAACAAGATGTAGGCCCTGTAGATATATGAAAAGACAATAATCATTTGATACAGGCAACAACATAAAATCTAAGCAGTCATCGTCTTCTTCTAATATCCGCCCTGAAGTTGAAACCCAAATGGGTTCAGCTATAGCTCCAATCACACAAAATTCTATCCACATGTGGGAAGATATGAATACTATGTTTCCGGGATTGTATAAGTATGCAATAAAATACTAACCGATATTATATTACATTAAGTTTTTTCCATCCGATCGATGTTTTATTTGACGATGTTTCCATCCCTAAATACCAAAGTAGTAGAGGATCATGATATCGTGCTATCTTTAGCCAGCTATATGTATCTAAATTCAAATTTGGTTCGTCACATTTGCTTTAAGCAGAATTGGTGCACTTATTGAGATTCCCAAGGTTCAGAACGTTTTCGATATCATGGCACCAGGTAAGCAGGAGTGAAATATTGGGTTTGAGATATGAAAATCATATATGATTCGAAAAGTCTCGTCATTCTCTATTCAGAAATATTATCGCTTCCATGTTTACTCCAAAACTCAAAATAGAAAAAATAAAATCAATTAATTACCGAAATTCCTTGTGTTATTCCCTCCAATCATCATGTGGATTTTAGCGTCCTCTTTTATATAATAATGTGCCAAATTTAGTGGTGTGTGTGTCCCCACAACGCACTAAATTCGGCACATTATTCCCTCGAATATTCCCAAATCTTATTACAATAATACTAAACTTATTTGCCTTAGATGTGATAGAAAGAATATGAAAAAAAAACCATAACATGGTGTTTTCCAGATGGTACCATTAAAACTACGTAAAACATTTTCTGTATAGAAATGTTACCTTCCTTAGTACGCCTTTGCAAATTGTTTTGTTTTGATAAGGTGTAGTTTATAAATTGGACGAATGTGTGTTTGAATTTCATAAACTTCAATTTCGAATAATGGTTCAATTAACGGAAATGCACAAAATAACAATTTTACAAATGATGTCGCTTGCTTCATGAGAAATTCCCGAATTTGCCGCCTATAACCCCAGGGATAATAAGTAAAATAGAGAAGTAGTTTCGCGAGTTTGGGCATGTGAGGCAGATTAAAGAAGCAGCTGCTAATACACTGTTTGAGGATGTGAAATTAGATGTGATGCTTGACTTCGATTAAAATCCATATAAATCGAATAGAGATGCATCGACAACATTCAATAACAATAACAATAATTTATGGATTTTCCATAATATACAGTGTTACTATTATAGTGTCATTTACTTTTAAATGTCTACAGAAATAATGCTTGTTCTTATGCATGAACATCGATATTTTATAAACGTACAATATATATTATATACTGTCAAAATGTTATTTTGTCAGAATTTACCACGACACGATTCGCTGAAACCTAGACGGAGTATTACCCTCAGGGCCAACTTTTGAGTTATCATAATTATAATCTGATGACACCCTGAACTGTCCCCCAAAGAAATGATTCCATAACTCAATAGTGAGTGGGACATAGCATAATAGACCGCTTCTAATACATCTATGTCAACCTGATCTCTAAAAACCCTTAATGCATAAATAACCGATTTCAATTTCTTGTTAACTTCACCAACATGTTTATGATATTTCATGAAACTGTCTATATGAACTCCCAGATATTTTACAGCTTCATTGATTGTTACTTCAGCATTAAGGTAAGTTATACTTTCTGGATAGTTACGGTTGGCTCTATCAGTTTTAAAAATTATGTCAGCCTTACATCGATTCTAAACATATTGAAACAAAATAAAATGATACCAAACCAGGAGTTCTTGGAAGACGATTTTGATAGAAGAACTTATTTCTGTGAACAAATGATGGACATGTTGCAGAACAATATTATCCAATTAGTAGACGTTTTGCTTTCTGATGAGTACACTTTTTTCTCAACGGCCATGCTAATTGTCAAAATTGCCGCTGCTGGTCAACCGAAAACCATCACTGGATGAGAGAGGAGCACACGCAATTCCCTCAAAACGTTAAGGCTTGGGCAGGAAATGCTTGAAACCATATCATAGGCCTCTTTTTTATTGAGGGTAATTTGAATAGCGATAATTAGTTAGCACATTTCAAAATGATGTCGTTCCAACTTTGGCAAATTTATATCCTGATCAAGGATCAAGTTCCACGGAATACGATAGTGTTACAACAGGATGGAGCACCAGCACTTTACCAACGCAATATCCGGCAGTAAGTCGACGCAATATTTCCAAATTGGTGGATAGGAACGATCGTATGGCCAGCGTGATCTCCTGATCTGAACCTATTAGATTTCTCTTTATGGGGATATGTGGAGAGCATTGTGTGCAAAACTGAACCCCTTGATTTGACTGACCTAAAAGATCGAAAAACGATTGCATTTAGGTTGATCGAGAATGACAATTACATTTTTTTTTCAACAAGTCCAGAGCGTTCCTGCCAACAGGGTCCTTCATAAATGGCTTCGTATAATTAATATACTTATGCATATATTTCACAAGTCAAATAGACCCCAGGGGGTTCATTGATTTGCCGAGAAAGCAAGAGCAGACGCGTTTCTGGCTTCTTGGCCTTCATCAGTACTCTGTAGCTTCTCAACAAATTCAACTAAACTGACCAGGGTTAAGCCTCTCAGAGCCGGCTTGGTCGATCATACCTAATCGCCCACGCCACCTATTAGGTATGATCGACCAAGCCGGCTCTGAGAGGCTTAACCCGGGTCAGTTTAGTTGAATTTGTTGAGAAGCTACAGAGTACTGATGAAGGCCAAGAAGCCAGAAACGCGTCTGCTCTTGCTTTCTCGGCAAATCAATGAACCCCCTGGGGTCTATTTGACTTGTGAAATATATGCATAAGTATATTAATTATACGAAGCCATTTATGAAGGACCCTATTGGCAGGAACGCTCTGGACTTGTTGATTTATTAACAACGGTATCGCCATTTTTCATTATTATACATTTTTTTTATTTAAACAAAGTGTCTCGACTGCTATGGTCATTGACACAAAACAAAATAAACATTTCTTAAGATGAACAATAAAGTAATTAAATACAATTAGTGATAGATATACTATTGAGGAAGTTGATTATATTAGTACTAGTGTCCGGCTTGGTGAGGTCAGCTTGTATGTTTCCCTGAAGACAATGTGTTTCTCTGTGCTCTGCGAAGACGGGATAGTCCATTAGGATGTGTTTTACAGTGAGAAGTGTGTTGCATTGTTCACAAATGGTGGGGTGGACGAATTCATTAGGTAGCTATGGGTGAGTTTGGTATGTCCAATTCTGAGTCATCTCATTTTGACTATGGTCCATCTGTCTGATGTGGTGAACTTGAGGGGTCTAACACTTTGGTGGATTTCATGTAGCTTGGATTCATTGCGGTCCCATTCTTGTTGCCATTTCTTCTCGATTTTAGTCTTAAGATGTGTTTGGAGATCTTTTTGTGTGACGATGTTGGATGTTGCTGTGGGGTGCGTGGTTGCATCCTTTGCGACTTTTTCGGCAAGTTCATTTCCTGATATTCCTACATGTGAGGGTATCCAGATTATTGTTAGGCGGTAGTGTGTGCTCATTAGCTGTTGATACCGATTGTGGATATTTTGAACGATGGGATGCTGAGTATATCGATTCCCCGATCTTAACCTATTAGATTTTTTTCTATGGGGATATGTGGAAAGCATTGTGTGCAAAACTGAACCCCTTGATTTGAGTGACCTAAAAGAACGATTGCAATTAGGTCAATCAAGAATGACAATTTAAAATTCAAATTCGACGTATTTCGGGATTTTCTATAAATATGTACAGAAGGATAGTAACCAAGATGATTGATTTATTGCGCGTATGTTCTGGGGAACATCGCGTTATAGTTTTGCCCAAATGTGAAATTTGATTCTGTGGTGCCGGCCGTCCGTCCGGCCGTTGCCACGATAACTACGGAAAGAGCTAGCGAGTTGAAATTTTCAGGGTAGGTGGCGCATCCCAATACGACGGACAAGTTCGTTAATGGGTATAATCGGCCCAATGGTTTCCGAGTAATAATTTTGTTTTTGACCAAAATAAATCCGATCGGATTTAAACTGGCTGAATAGTTGTAGAATATAAACCTGAGCACGTTTGTGAAATTTTGTGAGAATCGTGTCACTAGAAAATTTTAAAAAAATTATTAAAAAATATTATTTATGACACGATAACCTGAGAACGGAAAGAGATAGCGGCTTGAAATTTTCAGGTTAGGTTGTGCATCTGAATGCGACATTTGAGTTCGTTTATAAGCATAATCGGCCAAACGGTTTTAGAGTTATAGTCATCTGAAATTTTCTGAAATTTGGTTTTTTTTGTTCCTCATTAACTCGAAGAATACAAAACCGATTGAATTCAAACAAGGTTATTAGTTGAAGAATGCCAACGCGAAAATTCTTGCTGAATTTCGTGAGGATGGTATAACTAGAAAATTAAAAAAAAAATAATTAAAAAAAATTCCATATATCATAAAATATTCGTCCGGCATGGCTGAAATTTTGGAAGAGCCTTCAGAACCTAATTCTACTGCAGAGTTCCAAATTTGAACACGAACGGATCTATATTCTTGGAGAACCGAGCAGCTTTGTGAGTTCGGTAGCTGGATGCGAATCGTCGTATGATATGTTGTCTATGGTCGTATTTTTGCGAGAACCTTCAAAATATGAATGTCATGATCACATATTTTTGCGCGTATGTTATGGGAAAATCGTGTTATTTCATCACAAAGCTATGGGAGATGATATGGGAGCCCTACATTAGCGGTCAAACCTGGTTTCGAAAGATATCCTCCTTAGGATGAGGCAACTAAATATTGAAGGGATTTCTATGAACAAGAGTGAAAATCTTTGAGAAATAGAAAAGGCGATTCTTCTTCAAGAGATCCATGTGCCTTCAGAGGAGTATATTTGCGAGAGGGGACTTTTGAAAGGTTATGTATTATTTTTAATATGATATCGCTGAAATTTTGCTGAAGGCTTCTGATCTTGTAAGGTGAGAGGCTCATTTGTGGATATTAAATCTCGTGATGGGTAGAGAGGAATTTTAGGCCAGTTTTTCTATCACTAATGAAAATATATCTTTATGTTTCACCTCATCACCTTTAGATCTATCAATGGACATTTATTGGTTAAGAATAAGTAATTGAATATTACTGGAATTCAATTGAATTTAATTCAATATGTTAGTAACTAAACTTATAATAATAATAATAATAAATGTATTTATGGCCATCGACCTGAGTCCTTCAGCCAATAATAAATTTGGATTACATTATGAATTCACAAAAAAAAAAAAAATAATAAATAAAAAAAAAAATAATAAGGAAAGAAAGGTAAATTAACTTGTAGTTAAGTTATTCAGTTTCTGCCATAGTGTGCATGTGGGAAACTTTCTTTGTAAACTTATAATTTTCTTTCCTGACTTCACGAAAAAAAATTGGTTCAAGCACTGACGTGAAGTCAGGAGCTATTGCGCGTATGTTTTATTGTACATTCTCCTGTATTGGACACTTTTAATCGAATTTACCATGGTGAATTCTATTGTCTATTCTCCTGTATTGGACAGCCTTAATCGAATTTACCATGGTAAATTCGATTAAGAGTGTCTCATACAGGAGAACAGACAATAGAATTCACCATGGTAAATTCGATTAAAAGTGTCCAATACAGGAGAATGGACAATAGAACATTCGCGCAAAAGCTCCTGACTTCACGTCAGTGCTTGAACCAATTTTTCGATTTGGCTTTTCCACACTGCATAATTGATCCGACCCGGACAATCAATGAAATTAGTTAATAGGATACATTTAATCGAAAACTCGTTGAACTGTGACGACATCCGGTGCAAGAAATCGAAAAAATTGGGTATTTTCGTGAAGTTTTATCGATACAAACGCGTGCTATGACCTGTGGACACTCGCGTGCGAAGGGGTGGTGGCCATGGGCCACCGGGGGTTACAGTACCATGACGTGCCCGCTCTTCTAATCGTCATCCTTAGAACTACGAATTTATCATATCGTGTGACCCTTGGCTAGTTGCGTGACTCTCTCGCCGGTCACTTGGCGTTCCTGGCACCGTTGACACCGATTTTAAAATTGTTCGCCTGATCATCCCCCTGCGGTGGGTGGCTGCCCCAAATTATTTTCCTGACGTGGATATATTTGGCTTACTTCTCTTGCTTCAACGTCCCCGCAAGAAATCACGATCAGTATCATCAAATTTGTTTTAGGTGTGTTATACGGGATGCCGAAGAAATAAAAAATATTTTCATGTATTTGTCGCTTTCGGTTATATCAGAAGTGGCTTCGTTTTTGGCGCCCTATTCAGGGAACAGCGTTAAGGGCCTTTCATTTTGTCCGGACGTCTCTATTCTTGAATTTTTTTGCCGAAATTGGTATCAAACGATTGAGTTCAACTCACTCACTGATGAACAATCCGGAATCAAATCCAATTCTGTCCATCCGGCCGTAAATATCCACCTAGCGTTTTCGGAGTTATGGCCATTTTCAGTTCAAACATTTTTGGCGCTCTAGTTCCTCGCAACAGAGTGCTTATCAATTTGCCCAAATGTCTGTAATTTTCGAATTTTTGGCTGAAAATGGTCTCAAACGATTTGGTTCGACTCACTGATCAAGAATCCGAGGTCTAATAACTGATAACTCTTGAACGAAAGGAGTTGGAGGATTGAAATTTGCAAGGTGGGTTTGGAGCGTAAATATCTCGGACAAGATCGTTAATGGGCGAAATCCATAACGCGGTTTCGGAGTTATGACCGATTTTAGTAAAAACATTTTTTATGAATATTTCCGAAACCGATCACTCGATCTATCTGAAATTCAGCATCAAATTGTATAATCGTGACCTTTATACGCATGTGAAGTTTTGTATTGATCAGGTTACCGCAAAGTTTAAAAAAAATTGTTGAAAATTTAAAAAAGTTTTTTCTACAATAACTCTCGAACGGAATGAGCTAGGCAGTTGAAATTTTCAGAGTAAGTTAGAGAGATGAATATCTCGGTTAAGTTCGTTATTGGTCAAAATAGGCCAGATGGTTTCGGAGTAACGAAAAAAAAAATTTTTTTCAAGTAACATATTTTTCAAATTCAATTCTTATATAAGATGCAGTTTCACCATAAAAATCCATTGATATCAACTCCAACAAGCTAATACTTTCGGAGATATGATTTTTCGAAATTTCAATAATGAATCCTACTTCTATGTTTTCACAGAATGTTATAATTAGTCTATCTAAGCTTTATGATATGATCTATGTTCATACTCGTACATGTCATCCTGTTCTATAAGAGAGAGTCAAATTCATTTCAGTTATTTTAATTTGATTTATTCCATGTGCAGTTCTCATTCTCAGATTGGTCATTTAATCTAGATAAATAAACTATTATTTGAATTGAATTTCCTTTATGATGCAGTTCTATCATAAGAATACATTGATATAATTCCCAACTCTGAGAAACCAAAACTTACGGAGATATAATTTGTCTGTTTGAACTAGAGCGCCAGAAAGCTCCTGTCCACAGGGCTTGAACCAATTTTTATGGATATTTCCGAAACCGAACACTCGATCCATCTGAAATTCAGCATCAAATTGTAGAATCATGACCTTTATATGCATGCGAAGCTTTGTATTGATCGGATGACTATAAACTGGAAAAAAAAATCAGAAATTTTGAAATCTTGTTTTCCCAAAAACTAAAAAAATTCTGATCTGATTGAATTGAAACTCAGTAGTAAGATGTGAAATACCGACGCAAACACTTGTGCAGATTTTCGTGCGGATAGAAAAAAATTTAAAGATGTTTATGGTGTGGTTTATGTCTAGCGATCATGGATTTGGTGCTGGTCCGATATTGTGAGGTTTTAAAAGGAAATTCTGTACACGGACAAGTCAGTTTAAAGGAAATAGCGTTATTTCCGAGTTGAAATGTCTGTACCATGGCCTTGGGGCCAATTTATAAATATCTATATTAGGAAGATCTATATTAAAATACGTTCGGATTAGAAGAATAGGCGAAAGCAATTGCGTTCCTGTCGGGGGTTTCCTGATCAATATTTTTTTTAAATTCTACCTGTGGTAGAACTAATAGCCAGACTGCATTAATAGACATAATTGTCAAAGAAGCTTGAAAAAATATGAAAAAAACACTGACTTGAAGTTAGTACTCTTTGGCACGCTTGTTCACATTGGCTAATTAGAATTGAATGATTGCTTCAAGCTCAACCTACCTCTTTCTAAAAGTGTTCTATTCCATGGACTACCAAAAAGTGGTCAACTTTGAGATCATTATGCAGTCGGTCTATATGCCTATGTCTATGCCTTTCTTCGAAGATTCTAGCATCATCTGTGATTCTAGATCAGGGACAGATTCATAAAAGCAGTTACATTTCTGCAATTTCAATCAGAGTTCATAACATTCAATGAGGAATATCTCGATAACGCTGCGGTATACGAGAAAAGATGAAGAATAATTTAATTTTCTTAAATCATTGAAGATTCTTATGATGATTTAAGATTTACTTCATCTGCTTCATTTACGCTAATAGATTCATAGATTCATGAACTCGCGAGTCATATTTTCAAAATCTAAAATCTCATATAACTCTGAGACGCTTGGGAATATCAGTTAAGTAATACGATAACATTAAAATTTGATGTAAAAATATGCGGGAAACTCCTGTGTACAGGAGCTTTGGCGCTCGTCTACAAACTTTGACAAATCATATCGCCGAAAGTATTGGTTTTTCACAGTTGTGAATGATATCAATGGATTCTTATGATAGAACTGCATCATAATATAAATAAAAAAAGTGTAATTTAAAGAAATTATGCCAAAAATTATTAATCTGAAACCACCAGACTGATTCTACCCAACAATTAACTTATACGAGATATTCATTCCACAAATCTACTCTGAAAATTTTATTATATCAATCGAAACTTAGCCAATATTCGAGTTTTGTTTTTACTGGACATATTCTGAACCCCATTTTTTCTAACTTACCAAAGTATATATTTCAATCATCATATGGATTATCCAAGGGCATTATATAATCACCCGAAAATTATTATTTCCTTTAATCCTCATATTATGTCTACGATATCTAAGGTTATTTCATTAGTCATTTTACATTCAATCATATTTTGTGTTCTAGAACAGGAGGTATTTTTTATCTTGACTAACGAATTTTGAATCGAACCAGAAATAAATATGATATGTCGGTGGATGAGATGACATGTATGAACGTAGATAATGGAATTTATAGATGGAAATACGAGCGTACATTTTCGATTACATCATTCTGTGAAATCATAGAATTACGATTTATTATTGAAATTTAGAAAAATCATATCTCCGAAAGTCTTACTTTTTCAGAGTTGAAAATGTTATCAATGGCTACTTATGATGAAACTGCATCTTGAACAAAATAAAACATTTTTTTTCGTTACTCCGAAACCAACAGCCAATTTTGCCCAATAACGAACTTATACGAGATATTTATCTCCCAAACCTATTATGAAAATTTCAACTCTCTAGCTTTTTCCGTTTGAGAGTTATGGTGTTAACGGCCGGACGGTTGGACATAATCGATTATGATCACGGATTCTTGATCAGTGAATCGAACCAAATCGTTTTAGACCTTTTTCATACAAAAACTCGAAAATTACAGACCTTTGGGCAAATTGATAAGCACTCTGTTCCGAAGAACAAGAGCGCCAAAAAGTATTTTATTCGATGAGAGAGACCTATGGTTGAAATTAATTTAGAACTTAACGACCCATCCTGTTTACCTACATAGTAAAACCACATACATGTTGGAATTATGATCAACTTTCAATTACTAACAGCTGAACAAGAGTACCTATATCTTTCAAAATATGGTTGAAGCCATATAGTGAATGCAATATCAAAACTCCGTCACTTACTCGCAATCATATTTCAATAGGCCGAAATACCCGTTTTCCCCTTTCAATCTCAATAAAAACGATTCTCTACTTAATTGATTTGACAACCGAATAAGGATTCTTGTAACGAATAAATATCTTCAGTACCTAACTGTAAGTAACTAATGCTCATGTAGAACTGGTATGTATGCTTTGATGTAGATTCAGCGCCTATATTAATGACATTATCTCAAATAATGGTTGTCCGTTGGGTTGTTTATGTTTGGTATTGAAAGTGCAGTATGTACCTACCGGAGGCTGTGAGTATTACGCTGTTTGTGGGAGGTTACCTACTCTATGATCTCGCATGCCTAATTCCATGTTTAGTTAAAGATGATAATTTTTGGAGCAGGATGTTATTGATGCTGTATTTATTCCCATTCTTCTGATCTTTGCGATGTTTTTAATTACTTAACGAATGAAAATTTCGGAATATTTCCCCGTGATAATCCAATATACTGAGCTATTTCTTCATTACTGTGAATATGTTTCGAAGAAGTATGGGAATATTTCTCTTTTTGTCCTAATTCTCATCGACATTGAATTATTCATGGGCAAACTTATTTTTATGTCAAAAAAATCAGTGACGTACTATTTTATTTATGTAATATATGTATATGTGAACCATTATCCGTACGGACGCCACTGTTCATGATGGCAGCATATCGTGATAACGGGTCTTTCATTAAGAGCCCCCATTTCGTTTTGTAAATAAAACAAATTATTATATGATAGCAAGTAAAGTTAGAGTAACAGAGATTATTTGTAAACCTAGTTGAAGCGTGTACCTTTCCATGATTAAATGGTGGACTTTGTCAAATACAACTGTCAATATCTCAAATAAAAAAATTGGTTCAAGCCCTGTGGACAGTAGATTAGGCGCTCTTGTTCAAACTTTGACACATCATATCTCCGAAAGTATTGGTTTCTCAGAGTTGTGAAAACATGAAGTACGATTCATTATTGAAATTTCGAAAAATCATATCTCTGAAAGTATTAGCCTTCTATAGTTGAAAATGATATCAATGGATATTTATGATGAAACTGCATCTTAAAAAAATGTAATTTGAAATTTGTAATAAAAAAAAAATTTTTTTTCGTTACTCCGTAGCCATCTGGCTGATTTTGCCCAATAACAAACTCAACCGAGATATTTATCTCCCAAACCTACTCTGAAAATTTCAACTGCATAGCTCATTCTGTTCGTGAGTTATTATAGAAACAAAATTCAAAGATTTTAAATTTTTTTTTGACACTTTACGGAAACCCAATCAATTAAAAACATTGCATGCATATAAAGGTAATTATTCTACAATTTGATGCTAAATTTCATATAGATGGAGTGATCAGTTTCGGAAATATTCATAAATTTTTTTTTACTAAAAACGGCCATAATTCCGAAATCGCGTATATGCGAGATATTTACGCTACAAACCTACCCTGCAAAATTCAATCCCCTAACTCCTGTCGTTCGAGAGCTATCGTGTTAACGGACGGCCAGCCGGACAGAATCGATTTCGACCACGGATTCTTGATCAGTGAGTCGAACCAAATCGTTTTTTCCAATTTGAGCCAAACATTCGAAAATTACAGACATTTGAGCAAATTCATAAGCACTCTGTTCCAAGGAACAAGAGTGCCAAAAATAGCTGCCGTGAGTGAGTAATGTCAATTTGAAAATGAGGCGTTCCCATTGGAAGACCCGTTAGTTCATAATTTCTATGGTTCTACTAAAATCAGACAAAGAATTGACCCGATTTCAGAAATATATCGTCGATAAAGAAATAAAGTAGGTACTTTTGTCAGTATCGTAATGAGTTCATTACATCACTAAAAACAGTGCTGTAATGAACTCATTCCCGCATTGTTTCTAGTTATAGTTTTCGTTTTGTGGTAGTCAGCATTGACATTCGATCTTATCAAAGTTCAACACACGTCAATTGTCAATATAATATAATCTGGATACAGTGAAATAATTGTAGAGAGGAAAAGTTTTATTTTCATTAAAGGATAAGGTACTAGAGATTTCTTAATATTGAATCATTCATGCGTACGATTCAAATTCAAATTCCGTAACCCGTCAACTTTCGTAACAGTGACACCAACTGCCAAGATACAATACAAAAGTCACTAGGATGTATTCCGAATTTTTCATTACATTTTAACAGTATTTTACAAAACTTGCCTGAAATAGAGAAAATATCGTCTAATACTGGTTGTAGAAGGCAACACTCCCATTTGCGTTTGAATAGGAGCCCATTCTGCAGCTTCTTTTAGAATATATACAGGTTGAATCAAAAGTACTTGAGTACTTCAGGAGGTGATTCCTCACAATATTTTAATATGAATTGTCCAAAAACAAATATATCCGGAAATGCTTCGTTTCCAAGATACAAGGTGTTAAAATTTTATTTTTATTTTAGATTTTTTTAATTAACTTTCGAAAAACTGACCTTAATTTAACGAAAATTGGTATTGGGAGGTTTTTTGAGGTGTCGAATTCGGACATGATGTTATTATTGATCTCATTCGTAGAGGGTGACACCTACACCTCTTTTTCTTTTACAGGGATTCATTATTTTTTCTGAGCGTACTTCTAGCACATTTTTCACTAAAATAATCGATCCCTCTATCATATCTACGTAAAGAAGTTTCCCTTGTAACAAGTCTCTATAAGCGACCGTTTTCTAGATATTTGGACTTGAAAATTTCAAGTCTGATAATAATCGATGCGTGTTGAAGTTATTACCATTATTTGCATTTTTCACAAGAATGCTTAGGAAATTAATTTGACGTTCAAATTAATTTCCTAAGCACCTCCCAATACCAATTTTCATTTAACTAATATCAGTATTTCGAAGAAATAATTATAAAATACTAACAACAAGCCCTATGGGCAGGAGCTTTCTGGCGCTCTAGTTAAAACAGACAAATTATATCTCCGAAAGTATTGGTTTCTCAGAGTTTGGAATTATATCAATGGATTCATATGATATAACCGCATCATGAAGGAAATTCAATTCAAATAATAGTTTATTTATCAAGATTAAATGAGCAATCATGAGAATGAGAACTGCACCATGGAAGAAATCAAATTAAATCTGGCTAATTTTGCCCAATAACGGACTTAACCGAGATATTCATCTCCCTAATCTACTCTGAAAATTTCAACTACGTACCTCATTCCGTTCGAGAGTTATATCTATGTCTATGGATGAAAAGCAGTCTCACTACTCTCAGATCTCTTACTAACTTCATGTTCCGTTCCGAAATGTAAGACTTTTCTGAGAAAAACTAATTTCGGAGCAAACAACTGAGATTTTTCTCACTTCGCTCACAATTCTTCGATTGATTAGATAATGTAATGTCACAGGAACATAAGTTGACATTAGGACAATTCATACATAGAATTATATCATTCTGTGACAACGTTGAAATACGATATTTATTATTGAAATTTTGAAAAATCATATCTCCGAAAGTATTAGCTTGTTAGAGTTAAAAATGATATGAATGGATTCTTATGATAAAATTGCTTATTAAAAAAAATTTAATTTGGAATTTGTTTTGTAACAAAAATTTTTTTTTTTACTCCGAAACCATCTGTCCGATTCTGCCCAATAACGAACTTAGCCGAGATATTTATCCCCCAAACCTACTCTGAAAATTTCAACTCTCCAGCTCATTCCGTTCGAGAGTTATCGTGCCTACGGCCGGACAGAATGAATTTCGACCACGGATTCTTGATCAGTGAGTCGAACCAAATCGTTTAAGACCATTTTCATCGAAAAATTCGAAAATTACAGACATTTGGGCAAATTGATAAGCACTCAGTTCCGAGGAACTAGAGCGCCAAAAACGAAAATAAAAATAAAACTTTAAGACTTTGTTTCTTGGAAACGATGCGTTTCCTTACAAATATTTATTTGGACAATTCATGTTAGAATATTGCGAGGAATCACCCCCTGAAGTTTGTCAAAGTACTTTTGAATCACCCGGTATAAAACCCTGTAAAATCTGCATATTTTCATACGGAAACACTAAGAAGAATCTCTAAATGGTACTTGGTGTACTTCGCACCCCCGAATACAAAGAAAAATTATTTTCACACGATCGAACTCCTGTTTCGCGTCAGCTTGACCTACCAGCCAACCTGCCGTTTTTTTATGTCCTCTTCATGATCGGAACCCACCTGCTATAGAAATTAGAAAGTTAAATTCCGGGCTACACTTCTCCGCTATTCTTTCATAAGTCGCCTTGAAATTGGCCAACACCCGCACCCTTATTTTCGATGAGTATAAAGTCGAAACTCCCGATGACTGTGGACATTAATTTTCAACCCTCATCATGATGAAATAATGTTCCGAATTTTCAGCGCTTGCAACCTGTCCGATAGCCCCTAATATACCTTTGGTCAGCCAGGTCTTCGTTAGTCGACAAACTACCCTATATTTAAGGGTTGGTTCGGATGTTTTGACCGTTAAATGGTTTGATATGAAATTGGTACCTGTACGATTCAGTGTGGTAGAAAGTGGACCTGGTTTTTCATTATTGTCGGCTTTCTGAAAAAGAGGAACATCGAAACCTTATGTACGTGATTTCTTCTCTGAAAAGAGTTTCTTGATATATTGTACTTGGGCAAGGAATAGAATATCACTATCATCAATCATATATTGAATTTCTTTACTTCATCGAACTTCAATAGTAGTCCACCACAAAATTTGGAATGTTGTTATAATGGAATTACGTGCTAAAATCTATTACTCTAGATTAAAATCGAATAAAATTTCACAACAGGTTCATTATTATCTTATTCAATTCTCCACACTCTTAATGTACACAAAAATAATCACATGTATATAAAATCACCCCAACGGGAATCTATTCTAAGACCTTTGAAAAATAACTCCAGGAAAGTACAAAATTCTCAGATTAATAGTTTAACAATGTTCGTGCTACAAAAAATTGTTAATTAACTAATGGATAACTAACTGAAAAATCGCGATAAAATTTTTGTACCATTGATCTATCCTGCAAGCGCCTGAATTTTTAAATTTTTTTATTTTCATATTTAATAAGCCTACCCGTTTTCGGTCGTATTTTCAACCCTCTGGTTAAATTACAAATGTTGGTCCTACAGTTCCAGTAGTAGGTACTTTTTTTTAAATATCCTCCTCTTTTTGAATCTTTTTTCGGATTTGAATTATCTCGAATAGTTCTTGAGATATTGGTGAAAAACCAAACCCCCTTTTTTTGGTTGTTTATAACTATTGTAATTTTTGCGAACAGCCCTAGCATTTTATCAAAAATTGGTTCAAGCACTGACGTGAAGTCAAAAGCTTTTGCGCGTATGTTCTATTGTCCATTCTTCTGTATTGGACACCCTTAATCGAATTTACCATGGTAAATTATGTTGTCCATTCTCCTGTATTGGACACTGTTAATTCTAATTTACCATGGTAAATTTGAATTAAGTGTCCAATATCAGACCATATAGATCTGATCGAGTTCAAATCTAGTGCTTTACTTTAAAATAAGGTTTTGAAGACTCTCGTAGAATTTCAACGATATCTGACGGATAGTTTCTGAGATACCGATTTTCCACTCATGTAATCTTCACAAAATTTTGCACGAGACTTCGTGTCGGTATTTTTCAACTAATAACCGTGCTTTGATTCGATCAGATTGGTATTTTTCAAGTTATTGGGAAATAACAATTTCAAATGGCTATAACTCTGAAACCACTCTGTGGATTTTGCTCATTAACGAACTTAGCCGGCGCATTTGAACCCCTAAACTACTCTGACAATTTCAACTCTCTAACTCATTGCGACCGAGCTTATTCGTGCTGACGGCCGGCCGGACAGAATCAATTCTAACCTTGGATTCTTGATCAGTGAGTCGAAACTAATCGTTTAAGACCATTCTCAGCAAAATATTAGAAAATTACAGACATTTGGACGAATTGATAGGCAGTCTGTTCATAGAACAGCGCGCCAAAAAAGAGGCATTTATTCCGTTCCCTGAAACACGATATCATTTTCGGATCTAGTACCCCATTGTCAACTTACTTTCTCTTCGTTCCACTTTCAAATCCCACTGTCCTCCTACCACCCACAGCAAGAAATCAAAAGAAATATCCCTGCAAACTGAACGTGATAAGTGAATCAAGAAACATAAAAGACCTGCTGGACGACATCTCTTTGTATCCCTCTGTAATGCCGAGATTATATCTGGATCATTCCCGAAGTGCCAAAAGAATCTCTTTCATGAATTTCTCTAATCTCAAACGACAGATTGTGCAAAAAATTAAAATCCAGCATGGTCGGAGAATGCGTTTTTTAAAGATGAAAGGTTTGAGCTGTGCTGTATGAACTCTTTCACTTTTTCTACATGAGTTGACCTATGGTTTTGTCGTTCTTTTCATTCAGACGACCCTTTTGGGATATCGCTGAATGGATCTGGCAGGCCAAGGGTCAGAATTTCTATGGGTTATTTTTATCCCATCTTTGGTTAGACTTGTGTATCCAGCAGCTGATCGAGCTTTGTTTATGACATTGTATGGTTGAAATAATTGGTTTCGTTATTTTTCAGATATATTGTGTGGACGATTCTACTATGTATTTTTGTTCAAGGTTCCTTGAAGAGTGAGAACATAAGACTTTTGTGAACAGGTCGATTTCTGATCCGCACAGTATCGACAAATCGAACAAATAAAGTGATTGTGAGGTAATGGTTACAATTTGGTGATTTGGGGTTTTCATCTATTAAAATTAAATCAATCAACATTACGAATTTTAAACGAATGCTCATTGATATCTTAGCCAAATGTACCAAATATCATTTATGTCTTTGTATTTAATTCCACTTTTTCACAAGTAATTTTATATTTACTTATTCAGTGTGGAAACCTATATTAAAACAAAATAAAATGCATCCCTATAAAATGATACCTACCCAGGAGCTCTTGGAAGACGATTTTGATAGAAGAACTCATTTATGTGAATAAATGGGACATGTTAGATAACAATATTATTCAATTAGTAGACGTTTTGTTTACTGATGAGTACACTTTTTCTCTCAACCGCCATGCTAATCGTCAAAATTGCAGCTACTGGCCGAAAATCCTCACTAGATGAGAGTGGAACACTCGCAATTCCCTCAAAGTGTTAATATTTGGGCAGGAAATCCCGAAACCATATCATATGCCCCTTTTTCATTGACGGCAATTTGAATAGCGATAATAGCACTACTTCAAAATTATGTCGTTCCAACCTTGGCAAATTTATAATCTGATCAAGGAAATCCTCAAGTTCCATGGAATACGATATGGTTCCAACATGATGGAGCACCACCACATTACCAACACAATGTCTGGCAGTACCTCGGTGCAATATTTCCAAATCGGTGGATAGGAAGACGAATGGCCGGCGCGATCCCCTGATCTTATCCCATTAGATTTTTTTATGGGGATATATGAAGAGCATTATGTGCAAAACTAAACCCCTTGATTTGAATGGCTAAAAAGATCGAATAACGCTTGCGATTAGGGCGATCACTTCTGGGATGTTGAATAATGTTGGAGAAATTTTTATATGAGGTCAGGATGTTGCCAAGGCGTTCGCGGTGAACACTTTGAACATCTACTTCATTAACATTAATTTTTTTGCTAAATTTTGTATTACATTTTAGTTTTGATATTGTACCAAATTTCGTAAATCACTTGATTTAATTTTTTTCCTAATTTGTTTTTTACTATAAATATGAAAGTGATAACATTTCTGAATAGAGAATGTGGAGACTTTTCAAACGATTTATCACAAGCCCTTACTTCCTATTTGAAAAATTGGGGGTTCCACCTGTCTTTCGAAGGGGGTATAAGGTAGGGTTCGCATTTTTGCGAAGAAGAATGACAATTTAAAATATAAATTTGATGTGTTTCAGGATTTTCCATGAATATGTACAGTAACCAAGATAATCAATATATTCCATTTGGGTTTTCCACACTCAATGTAGACAGTGTTTTACTGAAGTCGATATTATCTGCTTTATAATTTTATTTTGATGGTTCAAATTTATTGACAGAGCGGTCATCCATGCAGGTACTGAACTCGCCCAAGGCTACTTATCTCCTGGAAAAAAATAATGAATAATAATATTCCCAATATTTCCAATCGAATTTACTACGATAAAGCTTCTGACTTCACATCAGTGCATGAACCGATTTTTTTTCTGTATTTTTTTTAAAATTTTCTAGGGGTAAGGTTCTCACAAAATTGTACACACGTCTTCATGTCGATATTCTACAACCAGTTACCACGCTTCAATTCGATCAAATCTATATTTTTTGAGTATCGAGGAAATACCAGGTGGGTATAACTCCGAAACCGTTAGACCGATTATGCTCAAAAATGAACTTAACCCTTCCATTCGTACGCGCAACCTACCCTGAAAATTACGAGTCCCTATCTCTATTCGTTCGAAAGTTATAGAGGCAAAGATCACACATCCAGTAACTGAACTCACACAGGGCTGGCTGGATCTCCAACAATACCTACAGATCCGATCATGTTGAAAATTTCAATGATATTTCAAAAATTTTCGTGATACGGTCTTCCCGAAATTTCGCATGAATTCGCGTCGGCATTCTACAGCTAATAGCCATGTTTGAATTGAATCGGTTTTGTATTTTTTGAGTTATAGAGGAAATAACAACCAAATTTCAGATGGGTATAACTCCAAAACCGTTTGGCCGATTATGCCTATAAATGCACTCAAACGTCGCATTCAGATGCACAACTTAACAAGAAAATTTCAAGTCGCTATCTCTCTCTCCGTTCTCAGGTTATCGTGACATAAATAATATATATATATTTTTTTTTGTGATGCCATTCTCACAAAATTTTACGAACGTCCTTAGGTATGTTCAACAACTACTCACCAAGTTTCAATTCGATCGGATCTGTATTTGTTGAATACAAAAGTATTACTAGGAAACCATTGGGACGCGTCACCAACCCTGAAAAATTCATGTCGTTATCTCTTTCCGTTCTAAAGTAATCGTAGCAACGGATGGCCGGCTGCCCGTACAGAATAAAATTTGTCCTCAAATTCTTCATCAGGTAGTCGAACTCAATAGTTTGCGACCATTTGGCTAGGGCTTCACGCGAGAGCGAGATTTTTCTCGTCTCGTCTCGTTCTCGTCTCGTAAATGCGAGACGAGACGAGACGAGGGGAGACGTTTTCAAAAATATTATAGGCGATACCGAGACCACATACAGCGCAATACGATAGCCTCGCTTTTGGTCTCGTTAAATTTTTTGTAAGAAGTTTTATATACGACTTATTAATTCGTCATGAGCTTGCGATAATTGAGATTAGTTTTCAAGAAAAAATATAATTCAAAACCATAAAAATGGATGTCTATATGAATTCAATACTTAACGGACAACTTTTATTGCCCCTAAATCACAATGCTTTGAAAATTTCGTGGCTATCTGAACATCTGGAGAAATTATTTCTCTTGTGCTCCTTGTAGTAAAGATGTGAACAATTATTGTATACATCTGTGGAACTACGTATAATGAAACTGGTAAAGAAATGAAGCTATTCAATGTTTTGAAAAGTGTTATGAGGAATACGCCAATACACCCTCAATGATCTAGTGATCTACCCACTGGGAAGGAATTCTTTGAAAATTATTCCAAATTGTTCAATTCTATTAAAAAATGTATCGACATCGATAGCCTATTTAAAACATCAATAAAACTTTCGAAATATTGGAAAGCTGAGTTTGAAGTATACTTGCTGTTTGAAAGAGCAAAAAGGAAATAAAATATTTTACAGTGGTGGAGAGATGGCCCATGATTTATTAATGGCTACATTCGTACCTGTTGAACGAATATTTTCCACAGCAGGAATGATCATGGCAAAAACACGTACATCATTGAAAAATTATGTGATGCAAGCGTGATTATGTTTGAATTCTTGGTAATCGAGTAATTTAAAAGTTGAAATTATCAGTGTTTAGAATTAAAAATAATTTGTACATGTACAAATATTTTTGTATAACAGCGTAATAAATATGGCTTTAGAAAATTATTCATTATTGTAAACCATTTCGTTTATATATTATAATAGTTATTATCGTTATTCAGAATCAAGCGAGACGAGACGAGACAACTGATAACGAGACTTAAACGAGACTTAAATTTTTGGGAATTGGCGAGAGCGAGACGAGATTTTTTATACTCCCGCCTACTCTCGTCTCATGTGAAGCCCTAATTTTCGCCAAAAAGTTCGATAATTACAGACATTTGGGTAAAATTATAACGCGATGTTCCATAGAACAGACGCGCAAAAATAAGCCTGTGAGTACCTACATACTATTCAAATTTCAGCGAATTCTGGTGATGAGTTCTTGCAATATTCAATTTTTCCTTCTGGTGATTCTCGTGGAATGCAAATTCTATATTATTTTTACTCAACTATTCCCCAATTCACAGTTGTATTTCTATTTGAATGTATTTGTGGACTGAAATTCTCTGATCAGATCTTTGAGAACTTAAAATGTACACAATATACCGGGTGTCCAGGTATACATCTTCCAATGGATTGTTCCGTCATTTCAAAACATAAAAGTTTGAAAATTTTATGATTTTCGTTCAAGGACCCTTCAACTGAGAAAAACAAAAATTGAAAGTCACTTTCGGTTTGATCGGAAGTGGCTCTGACTTGTTTATCTCAAATTGCACACTATATATTTTTCGCAATTTTTATTTTAACTCAAAATTACCTTTCTAACGATGTATCACACTTTGTATTTTAAATTTGATTTGATGTAGAAAACGCCAATTGAAATTTCAAATTGAAAGAATTGCAGTAGCCTACGATATTTTGTGTAAACTTCATTTTGACTTCAAAAATCGTCATCACTAAAAAACACTCCTCAACTTGAAATGAAATATGAATATTACCAGACGTTAAACCAAAAATGAATAGTGAAAGAAACAAAAAATTACAAAAAAAGGGGACGAAAAAATACCAACAATAACTGAATAAAGCATATGTTCGAAATGTTGACCATCTGCTTCTACACATCTTTCAGCTCGTTGGACTAGTTCACGCGAAGTACCTAACACTTCTCAACACCTCAGCATTAAGGGCGCTACATACATTCCTTATTTTGTTATTGAGATCTTCCAAATCAGTAGGAGGAGTCTGGTACACACAAATTTTCAAATATCCCCAAAGGAAGAAATCCAGCGGTGTTAAATCTGGATATCTAGCAGGCCATCTTATCGGTCCGTGTGTGCCGATCCATCTATCTTCAAATGGATCGATAATATGGCCTTCAAGATCTCCAGATTCAACACCGCAAAATCAAGATTACGCAAAAGATCGTAGCCTACTGCAATTCTTTCAATTTGAAATTTCAATTGACGTTTTCTCCATCAAATCAAATGTAAAATGCAGAGTGTGATACATCGTTGGAAAGGTAATTTTGAGTAGAAATAAAAAATTGCAAAAAATTTATAGGGTGCCATTTGAGATGAAAAAGACAGAGTCATTTCCGGTCAAACCAAAAGTGACTTTCAATTTTTGAAAATCATGGAATTTTCAATTTTTTATCTTTTGAAATGGCTAAGATAATCCATTGGAATATTTATACTGGGACACCCGGTATTTCAAACAACAGAGTAGTCTAGATGTAAAACAGAAAGGACGAAATACGAGTAATAGAATTTTTTTTGTATTGGTTCTATCTATCCTCTTTCTTCCGATGTTTAGAATACGATGTGCCACCCTTGCATCTTTTTCAAACATACGCTATTTTCGTCAACACCCTCATCAACGGAGACCGTAAGTCCATCACGAAGATAGTGTCTGTTTGAATGTCCGAGGTATTTCGGTTGTTCTAAATTTAGAATCTCCCCCAGACAAAATATAAAGAAAGTCATGGGGTTAGCGGCAAGTTATGATACTTTAAAAATAGAGACCCGGCTGGTCTGCATAAGACCTACGTTAACGATGGACATTAATTAAGTTACAGATACTATTTTTGTAATTGAGAAACATGAAAGGGGAATGTCACAGTGTTCGCAAGGTCAACCCTAAGAGGGACCAAATAATGAAGAAACCTCTCAGTGCGTGGATCAGAATATTAGACGTGTTCTCATATTTTTCCGTGCATAAAATTGGAAAACTTGATAAGACCACTTCTTGTTTTGATTTCATGTTTTGTCAAATGATGAAATTGTTGAATCTCGCTGAGATTATTTGTGACGACTTGGAAGTTTCATGGTTTACGAAAGAAATTCAGAAATTGAATAACAAAGCCATCCATTCTACATACTTTTAGGAGTTTTTTTTTTGAACTACCAGAGGGAAGTTCATGAAACATGATTATCACTTGAGCGATTAATTTATTCCATGCGGTGGAAATTTGAAACACATCTCTGGATATACAGGATGTTGCTAAATTGAGGCATAACATCTCAGGAGCTGATAGTTCGGCGGAAATTGAAGGTGGTCTTGTATAAAATGTTTTGTTCGAAGACCCCTTTCCTTCCAGGCACTTTGAAATTGGTGGATAATGTTTGTTTTTATTGAATATCATCTATATGAAACAATTCAGTACGATGGAATTTGGCAACTAGCTAACGTTAATTGATGACACTTATTGGCAGAATGTTTATATAGATTATACAGGGTGATTCAAAACTCGAGTTGAAAAATTAGGGGACGTATACAGGAAGATATTCTTGATAAAAAATGAAGAATACAATTTTTGGCTTTGCTTCTGCATGCCAACGATTTTCAACGTTATTACATAGTATAAATACAAAAATGATTCAATCAAATGTTCAAAAATACCACCATCACCATATATAAATGCTTGGCAACGCAAAATGGGGGAATCGTATACCAATTGCATATTGCATACGCTAATAGAGAATCTTTGTTGAAATCCTCTTCATCTTTATGATTTTCTAGAGACCATACATGTTCATTGTGGCAGTTATTTATGCCATCCCGAGTAAAAGTACCTTCGTCCGACCAAAGCTTCTCTCTGAAGAAATTTTGAATTTGTTCATGCTGCTGAAGAAGCCATTGACAAAAGTCGAGTCTCTGCATGTCATCTCCTGGGTGCAAATTAGTTACCTTTTGTTTATGAAATGGATGTGAAAATTCGATTTTTAAGGTTCTACAAGCAAAACTTTGGTACACAATAAGACGGGCAAAAAGTATTTCGGTTAGCAACATCAGCACTAGTACTGGAATTGCAAATTCCAGCCTTTGATAAGCGTTGGAGAAGACCTGGCGAGATGGTTGTCCTCTATTTGGGAATCTCCTGTTGTACTCCCGACAAGTTTTTATTGCGTTGTCATCACAAAAACCGTACACAAAAATATCATCTGCATACCTAGTTTTTGTTAGAAAACTGCAAATTTAACAGAGAAACAAACCAAAAATGTTGTTATGTCACCAAGTGACAATCAACTCACATATTCATTCCTATAGGTTAACCGTTATTGAGGAAATAACAACCAAATTTCAGATGGGAATAACTTCAAAACCGTTTTACTGATTATGCCTTTAATCCAGATGTCGCATTCAGATGCCCAACCTAACCTAAAAATTTCAAGTCGCTATCTCTTTCCGTTCTCAGTTTATCATGACATAAATAATATTTTTTAATCATTTTGTTAAAATTTTCTAGTGATATGATTCTCACAAAACTTCAAAAACATCTTAAAGTGTGTATTCTACAACCACTCACCAAGTTTCAAGTCGATCGGATTTGTATTGATTAAAACAAAATCATTAGTAAGAAACCATTGGGCTGATTATTTCCATTAACGAACTTGACCGTCGTATTGGAACGCGCCGCCTACCCTGAAAATGTCAAGTCACTATCTTTCCGTTCTCAAGTTATCGTGGCAACGGCCGGCCGGACAGAATCAAATTTCACCTTTAATTCAGGGAATCAGGGAATCCATTTTCGGCGAAAAACTCGAAAATTACAGACATTTGGGCAAAATGATAACGCGATGTTCCCCAGAACATGCGCGCAAAAATGATCTTAGGTCTTTATTAACTAAAATACAACCCATCATTAATGAAAAACTAACATCCAAAAACTGTGTATAACATTCCTTGTATTTGTGGTCAATCGTATATACGGGAGAAATATTGAAGTAAGAAATTTGGAACACAAGAACAATTTAACAAATAGCGACATATACAGAAGCCAAAAATTGCAGAACATGTCTCTACAATCCGTAGAGATCACATGATGGTTTGGAATAAAACAAAGATTCTGATGACAGAGTCTGATTATATTAAAAGGAAACTCAAGGAGTCGTCTTGTATCTTGTTGAATAGAGAATGCAATTTTGCAAATTGCTGAATTGGAATTGGCCATATTTGGTTGAATCTGTTGAAGAGGGAGCTGGGACTTAGAAATTTCTATGCTAAGTGAAACTTTGTCGCTTTTATTTGTCAATGTGACAATTTTTTACGGCCCTCCGGCCGGCCGTAAACATGATAACTCTCGAACGGAATGAGGTAGACAGTTGAAATTTTCAGAGTAGGTTTTGGATATAAATATCTCGGTTAAGTTCGTTACTAGGCAAATCCTACTAGGAAAGCACTTGACAAAGTGCAAAGGCTAGCTTGTGTGTGCATCACGGGAGCTATGAGAACGTGTCCAACCAGGGCACTTGAGATCATCACAGATCTCTCACCTCTGCATCTAGTGATTGAGAGGTTAGCCCATGAGGCCATCCTCAGAATATCTAAGGAAGGTACAGGAACTGAGAGGATTAAATGTCAGAGAGCCTGGACCTCTTTGACTAATTACATCCCATCAGTGAACCTTCGTAGTGATGCAATGGTCAAAAAAGTAAGCATTGAGAAGAACTTCACCACGATGCTAAGTAGAAAGGAAGAATGGGAAAGGGAGTTCACCACCGAGACTTTCAAAGAAAATACCATAAAATGGTACACAGATGGCTCAAAAACCACGACGGGAGCTGGCGCTGGGGTATATGGGACAGGCACCAAGTGCGCACTGTCGGTAGGCTCCCGTTTGAGTATCTTTCAGGCAGAATTACTCGCAATCGAAAGATGTGCAGATATTAACCTAGAAAGAAAATATCAGAAATGCGACATAGCAATCCATTCGGATAGTCAATCTGCTATCAAAGCACTGAGCTCCCATGCCATCGATTCAAAGTTGATATGGGAGTGCCGAAGAAAACTAAATGAAATTGGCAAGAATAATAAGGTCTTTTTAGTCTGGGTCCCCGGTCACTCGAGAATCAAGGGGAACGAAGAGGCCAATACACTTGCCAGAAAGGCAGCACGAACTCCTTTTATTGGCCCAGAACCTTTCTGCGGTATAGGAAAATGCACCTACAAGAAAGAGTTTCTGGAGAAGGAGGAAACCAAAAGAGAAGCACTCTGGCGGAATCTTCCAGGTTTGGTTCATTCCAAAAAGTTCCTTAGGAACTTTGAAGAAGTGAGATCCAAAAGGTATCTGGATCTCTGTAAGAATAAGTTACACCTGGTCACTGGCTTCCTCACAGGACACTGTCGCCTCAGGAAGCATTTGATGAGAATAGGTTTATCAGATACTGACGAGTGCAGATTCTGTGGGGAGGAGGAAGAAACTCCTCTTCACCTTGTTACAGAATGCCTCGCCATTGCAAGTCAGCGAAAGGAATGCTTTGGACAGGAAACTTGTAGGAGTGAAGACGTAATATCCTTGAAGCCTTCCCAGATATTGAGGTTCATTTATACTCTGGAACTGGAGGGCGAGCTGTAGATGGCGTAATGGTGAGAACAGCTCTGATGGGGGGCCCAATAGATCTCAAGGTCGCGGTGCAACGTAACCCCTTATCAATAATAATAATAATAATAATACTAGGCAAATCGGCCTAGTGGTTTCGGAGTAACGAAAAAAAATATTTTTTACATTAAAAATTTTAAATAAAATTTTTTTGAAATGCAGTTTCATCATAAGAATCCATTGATATCATTCTGATCTCTAACCTACTAATACCTTCGGGGATATGATTTATCGAAAAATTTTCAATTCAATTCCTTTTGTCAAAGTTGCAAAAAGGGCTGCCACAGGGCTTTCCCACTTTTTGAGTTTCAGTCTATTTCGGACGCAGAAGCAATTCACAAAATAATAATCTTTGGAGCTCTTGTTCCTCGGAACATATTGCTTATCAATTTCCCCAATTGTCTGTAATTTTCGATTTTTTGGTTGAAAATGGTCTTAAACGATTTGGTTCGACTCACTGATAAAGAATTCGTGGTCGAAATCGATTCTGTCCGGCCAGTCCGGCCGGCTCTCCGTTAACACGATAACTCCCAAACGGAATGAGCTAGAGACAGTTGAAATTTTCAGAGTAGGTTTAGGAGATAGATATTTCGGTTAAGTTTGTTACTGGGCAAAATCGGCTTAATGGTTTCGGAGTAACGAAAGAAAATACTTTTTTCAGGTTACAAATTTCAAACTCAATTTTTTCATCAGATGTAATTTCCCCATAAGAATCCTTTGATATCATTTTCAACTCTTAAAAGCGAATGCTTTCGGAGATATAATTTTTCGAAATTTCAATACTAAATTATAATTCAATGTTTTCACAGAATGCTGTACTTAATTATTATATCTATGAATTATTATATGATCTGTGTTCTTACATGTTATCTTATTTTCCTATCAGAGATGAATGTCGAAATTATTTTTGGTTCGTTATTCTTGATATATATTGATTGAAAGCAAATTTTTTTAAAGTTTTAATTGATACAATATAATTTTCAGGGTAGATTTGAGGAATGAATATCTCGGATAAGTTCGGTATTGGGGAGAATCAGTCTGTTTGAATTTAATTTCTTTCATGATGCAGTTCTACCGTTAGAATCCATTCTCAGAGACCCATAATCTGGGAGATATGATTTGTCAAAGTTTGAACAAGAGCGCCGAAGCTCCTGTCCACAGAGCTTTCCCACTTTTTTCAGTCTGTTTCTTACGCAGAAGCAATCCACAAAATAATGTTTCTTATTTTAGAGATATATTTCGGAGTTTGGAAGAGAAAACCCAGAAAAGAACCATTTAATAATGAATATACCTCCCGAAGTACCCTATATTCTTCTACTACCAATTTATAATGGTTTGATATAGAGATTATTGAAGTGTTATTACCACAGGAGCAAGAAAATATTTCTGGTGGTCTGACAAAAAATCGTAGCAAATGCTCCATCTCCAATTATATCTCAAACCGCAGGATTATCATAAATCACTCAACATTTTTGTCGTCAGAATCTACGGAAGCTTCTAAATCTCTTTGGGTGTAGTACGTCAAGCCTCGTATATTCCACATAATTGGTTACTTTGAGGTCAATATGTAACCAGCTGCCCGATTGCGTTCTTTCTACGTGAGTCGAAGATGCCGGCATGGATTAAATGTTAACATTTCGACCACATCAGGTGGGGCCTTATGTGGGTGGGAGCCAAGTTGATTTATTCCTGTTTCTCAAATAAAGAAGATGCGGACATCCGTATTAGAACTTCAAATAAATTATGCAGTTTTCGTCATTTTTCAAACTGATGAAAACATTTCCTGACCAGAGTGTGGACCTTATAGTTTTCAAAATATACTCTTTCGAATTGATCAATATGAGTCTATATCATTGAGAATGGTCAATATTTTGAATAAACACTTATATCCAGATAACGATAAGAAGAGTAATAGTACTACATTGACCAAAATATTTCCGGACTTGCACACAGATGAAGCCACAAATCAATTGCGGAATTCGGTAGCGCCATCCTTTAGAAGGTTATTTGTCAAAATTTCATGACAATCGGACCAGGCGTTCTCCAGTTATAGCTGTTTGTATGAAGTAACTTTTTTTTTTATAAAAGATACATAATGAAAAAAAATTGGAATGTTGATAAAGCATTGTTTTTTGATCGGAAAAAATACGAAAGAAGCGAGAGAGTGCCTTGATAAGCCTTTTTCGTACAGAATGGTTGCGCATCCAAATTCTACAATTTAGTCCTATAATAGACATAGTCTGTCAAACGATTTTGGAGTTATACCCATTTGAAATTTTGTTACTATTTCCTAAATGACACAAAAAATACGAATCCGATCCAATTTTAACTTGGTAAATGGTTGTCGAATGCCAGCGCGCAAATTTTTGCGAAATTTCGTGAAGTTCGTATCACTATAAAATTTCAAAAATATCAATAAAAAATGTTCTGTATCTCATAAACAGTCCGTATGATATCGATGAAATTTTGCGAGATCTTTCAAAACCTAATTTCACAGCCAAATTCATTATCAGATCTATAGTGTTGGAGATATTTAAAAAATAAAGGTGCCGAGCATCCTTGGGAGAGTTCAGTAACTGGATGCCATGATAACTTTCCAACCGAAACAGATAACAAATTGCAATTTTCAGGGTAGGATGCGCATCTGAATGCAACAGTTGAGTTCGTTAATGGGTATAATCGGTTGAACGGTTTCGGAGTTATAACCATGTGAAATTTCGTTGTTATTTCCTCTATAACTCAAAAAATACAAAACGGATCCAATTAAAACTTGGTAAATACTAGTAAAATGCCAGCGGACTAGGTTTTACGATATTTCGTGAGATTCGTATCCCTACAAATATAAATAAAAATATTTCTTCAAAAAAATATAAAATTTGTATTAAAAAATGTTATATCTCCGGAACTATGTATTTGATAGATTCCGTTGAAATTCCGCGCAAACCTTCAAGCCTAATTTCATTTTCCCAATATTTTCAAAAATACAGATCCAATTGAATTGAAATCTGGGTTGAAAAAGACGGCTTGAAGGTTCATGCATTATTTCGGGAGGGTGTGCGAGACGCGAACAGGCAGAAGAACATGCACGCAAAAATTCTGGACGTTACTGTTTCTTAAGAATATATTTATCTTACTCAGTCCAGAAATTTTTGGATCCATGTGAAATCAAACTTCACTAAGCTAAAGTCAGTCTCTTCATTTAATCTGATTGGTAAAATTTATGTGTATCTTCTTCGCTGTCATAAATCAAGCTTATAACCTTCGCTCATATTTTCTTCCATTTCTTTTTTTCAATTCTTCGTCCATCTCGTAATGGCTTATCAAAAGTCTTTTCTTTTCAATTTTTTTGTTCTATTTTAAAATTTTTTCAGCTTTGCTTTTTGTTTTACAGGTCTCCATTTGCCCCACAGTTCTGTCTTCATCTACCTCTTACACATACAGATTTGGGGTAATTGGAGTCACATGAAATAAATATGCTAAAAAGGTTTGCAGTAAGATTAAGCACTAATAACAAACTCTTACAGAAAATTCTCAAAATTTTAAAGTTATCAGTACTTACTATAAGAGCCGACGAAATCTATACACCAAATATTTTATAGATAATATTTCATTACCACGTGCTTTGAAACGACTTTTTCCTTCTGAGCAGTACACCACTCATAGTTCCAGACGTTCGTCGGCTACTAAGTTGGCCAATTCTGGGGAAGGAATAACCAATATTAAGCGCCTGTGCTTCTTGAAATCAACTACTATCGCCGAGAGTTATATCGATGAGTCAACTGATCAAAAAAGGGAAATGTCTAATAAGATATTGTCTATAGATAACTTTTCTTTAAATAATCAACCTTTATCAAGCCATCCATACAGCTGCCCTACAGAGAATCATCAACCTTCGAACGACTGTCCTTCAACATGCCCTTTTGCGCCGAATCAGTGTTCATCGAGACATCAATTGAATGATCTGACAGGATCAGCAATCAATTCACAATATGTAAATAATTGTTCTTTCGTCATAAATATTACGAACAAATAATTTGATATTTCTTCAGAATAAATTATTATATTTCAATTTGGTTTCTTCTTGTCAATATAAGACGCTCGAAGGAAAAACATTGTTTCTAACACGTGCGACGTAACGACTTTTCCGCACGCAAAAACTTATCCGAACTCCGCTTCGCGTCTCTCGTCTAACCGTAATTGCGTGCGGAAAAGTTTCACTTTGCGTACTTGTTAGGAAAAACACTATTTTCAACTAAGTATTTTATGAGGAGCTATGAGATGGCGCCGTAGCATAGAGGGCAATTACATTATCAAATTCGACATACAGTTTCAGTTAACTATTTTATTTATGATGCCCCCATTTGCCCCTGTCCACATTTACCAGGATCGATCTTACTACGACATCATAATTTCTTAAAATGTTCTCCTTAATAATACGCGAATAAAACAAACTTGTATTCCCTTTTTGGGAGGAACGGAATTATTTTGTTACGGAGAAATGAACAACTTCAACATTAATATGTGTTTGGAAAAACTACTTATATCCGGAATTCAACAATGGTAATCGGCAAATAATCTGAACTCGTTCCACAGATCATTCTTTTCCCTATTTACCGTAAACATAGGAATATCGGGGATGCAAAATAAACTACTACTAATACAAGGCAGTTCTTGTGTTATTCCTCTTACTCGTTATTTTATATTTCCGTACTGAGCTGAACTCTCTGGGCAATATTTTGCTCATGAGGGAAATGCGGAATTCTACAACAGGGATGGATTTGCACTCATTTTAAGAGAATTATGAGATGCGATGATCGACCGAGTGTTCTTAATTCAAAGGGATGTTATTCATCATATCTGTTGAATTGTGGCTGTCGTTTAAATTTCAACAAACATTTTAAAATTTATAGAATTGCATCCACAAGTGATGTCCTAATGATTCTAGTTTTCTATTTCTATCAGAAGACTTATCAATGCTTCTTCTACGTTAAATAAAAATTTAATTGTACATACAGGGTGCTTCTATTTCAATGTCAAAGTCAGTCATGACAAAAACCTCAAAACTCGACTGTTTTTGAAATGAGAACCCATTTTTTCAATTGGTCAGCTGGAATCTATGTTAAAAAATAGTGTATATTTTATAATACATGGTACGGCTTTACTTACCGAACATCTCGGGAAATAAGCATTTTGAAGCAGTAGTATGTATTATAAAAAATACACAATTTTTTAACGTAGATTCCAGCTGGCTAATAACAAAAATGGTTCTCATTTGAAAAAAATTAGTTTTGTGGTTTTTGTCATGACCGACTTTGACATTGAAATAGCAACACGCTGTATGTTCAATTGAATTTTTAATTAACGAAGGAGAAGCATTGATATGTCTTCTGATAGAAGCTAGAAAATTAGGAATTTTCATGCATAAATCAAAGTTATTAACATCGGAATGAAGCCCTTTTTGAGAAAATTTAAAGGGTTTTTTCAGACTTCACACGAATTTCCTGAGAATAATATGAAAGTGGCACATTATAACAATGGGTAATCTGATTATCAATGAAAAAACTGGGCATTACATTCAAAACACGAAAGTTGGTAACATTTCTGGTGAAACCGGAAGTCAAACGAAAAATTTATTCCAGGAATTCATCTTTCCTAACAAAGCTTAACTATAAAATTTCAAGTGTTTATCTCGAGTCTTTCTTTGAAATATTCTAATGAACGATCTTCGTGAATCATCCTGTATATGGGGTCGTCACAAATTTTCAATCAAAAGCAGGAAAGCCCTGTAGACAGGATCTTTGGCGCTCTTGTTCAAATCTACTCTGTAACTATATTATATCAATTGAAACTTAGCCAATATTTCAGTTTTTTTTCACTGAAGATATTCTGAACCCAATTTACTAAATTCACCAAATTATATATTTCCTTCATCATATGTATTATCCAAGGGCATATAGGGTACGAATAATTAAAATATCCTATAATTGGTCCTTTTGCATTCAATCATACTTTGTTTGTTGGAACAGAAATACATTTGACATTTCTGTTATACGTAGATAAGATTACATGTATGTATGAACAGATAGAAACAGACAGATAGAATTCGCATTCTGTGAAAACATAGAAGTACGATGTATTATTGAAATTTTGAAAAATGATCTCCGAAATTATTAGCTTATTAGAGTTGAAAATTATATCAATGGATTCTTATGATGAAATTGCACCTTAAACAACATTGAATTCGAAATTTTTAATGTAAAACAAAATGTTTTTTTTCGTTACTCCGATACCATCTGTCCGATTTTGCCCAATAACGAATTTGCCCGAGATATTTATCTCCCAAACCTACTCTGAAAATTTCAACTGTCTAACTCATTCCGTTCGAGATTTATCGTGTTAACGGCAGGCCGGCCGGACATAATCGATTTCGACCACGGATTCTTGATCAGTGAAACGAACCAAATCGTTCAAGACCATTTTCAAATTCGGAAATTACAGACATTTGGTCAAATTGTTAAGCACTCTATTCCGAGGAACAAGAGCGCCAAAAAGTTTCAAAATACCTAAATCTCACCGATAAAGTCAAACCTATGGTACTGTTACACTCAGATTGTCAACTTTTCAGCAATTCAACGGAATGGTTTGAAAAAGTACCAAAACAGCAAATGGAGGTTAACGAAGGAGTATTATTGCAATATTCAGGAAAAATCTTCGTTTGAAATGGAGTTTCCGTTCACCGAAAGCTATTCACTGAACATCACTATTTTGAAATATTTTCACTGAATTACCTACTCTCTAATGTAGCTTGGTCTGTATAATTGCGATGGACTATCGAGGTCACAGAAAATTTACTCCGCAGTTAGGTGCACTTCTTATGAGAAATCAAAATGAAAATAAAGCAAATATCAAAAAAAGAAAAAAATAACTGTAATAGAACATAAACACGAGTGAATCACATATCTGACGGCAACGATTGTTTCGAAATAGTTAACATTTGTTTTTGAAGCTCTTCACTGTCGGTACACCAACGATCTCCGCGGGCACGACCTTTAGCGCGGTCATTCCTGTAATGATCAATTTATAACACTCATTTGTAATATCGTACACTAATGAAATGTATGCATTTTAGACATCGGTTAATTAAGAAATCTAAATTTCAAATTGGCTATTGAACAATCGAATAACGTCGATTTACGATGAAAATATACGAATTTTTATTCCAGTTTACGATCATTTGCATTAGTTCAATTTCTGGAAGGAAAAGATTAGATAAACTAGAAACTAGTTGTGAAATGTCGAAGAAACTTTGTGATTCTTCGAGTTCACACTGATTAATTCCGGGAGGAGAGGAAAAGTCTCTCAGATCATTTCAAAATTCTTCCAAGCCTTCGCTAATCTGAAATCTTAAAGAAGACAAAGGAGATATCTGTAAAAATTCAATCAAAACATAAACAAAATTGAAGAATTACCCACGTGAAGTCATTCTGCTTTGACGTACTCGTCCACATCCGTAGTCAAAGTGGTCACCCATCCAGGTACTGAACTCACTGCAAGCTGCTTGATTTACAGGAAAAAAAATGGTTCAAGCACGGACGCGAAGTCAGGAGCTTTAGCGCTCATGTTCTATTGTCTACTCGTCTTTATTGGAAACTCTTGATCGAATTAAGCATGGATATATACTATTTTCTCAGCTTTTATAATATTACGAATACCTTTCATATAATTTTAATGACAGACTGCAGAACTGGGAGAATCGTCCATGATCACAGAATTTTTAATTCTGACATACGTATTCTATTGAAATTGAAATACGAAAAAACTAACGACTCAAGTAACTCCAGGATACGATATTCACGCAACCAGTATTCTCCAAGTAATTGCCGAGTTTCAATTGGATCAGATTTGTATATTTTGAGTTATAGAGGAAATAACAACAAAATTTCAGATGAGTAGAACTCCAAAACCATTTGGCCGATAATGCCAGTTGACGAATTCAAATGTAGCACTCGGATGCGCAACCTACCTGAAAATCTCTATCCGTTCTCAAGATAACGTGAGATACATAATACCCACCCAAGGCTTCTCCAACAATATAGATCCACTCGTGTTCAAACTTGGAACTTGGCAGTATAGAGTTTTGAAGGCTCTCGCAAAATTTCAGTGATGTCGGACAATGAGTTTCTGATATATAGAATTTTTTTCAATGTTTTCCAATGTCCAATGTCTTATTCAGATGCACAACAAACCCTAAAATTGCAAGTTGCTATCTCTTACCGTTGTCAGGTTATCGAGACATACATAATATTTTTTTGAATTTTTTTAGACATACAATTCTCACCAAATTCCACAAATGTCTTTGTGTCAGTATTCTACAACTAGCTGCCAAGTTTCAATTCGATCGGATCTGTATTGGTTGATGACAAAATTATTACTCGGACACCGTCCGGCCGATTATGCCCATTAACTTGTCCGTCGTTGTCATCATTACTGGGCCATATATTCTTCAACGAGAAACTGCTAACCACACACATACTTTGGGCGAATGTAATGGAGTCTCAATAAAACTGTGGGGATTCTCAGATGTCCAAAATCTATAGTTTTGAGAAATCACATAACTTGGCAAGCATCAACACTAAAAAAGTTAAGTCCAATAATCAGGCGAGGTTAAGATTATTTAGAAACTAATAGTAAGTACTCTAGGCGACGTGGAACATCTATTCGTAGGAGTTGCTGTACAATCATTATTTTGCAAGGGTACAAACTCGGATATTTTTTCAAACCTTTGTGGCAAGTACTCAAGGGGACGCCAGACTGAAAAAATTGTTTATTCAGGAACATTTGAGGATTTTGTTCAACTCGTGTTTTCACTTCTTCAACAACTTCTTGAAAAACTTGAGGTCTTCCTGTCGATTTTCCTTTGTTCACGTTTCCAGCCTGCATGAATATGTTTATAAAAACTCTGATGTGGGCTTTCAGAGAAGATTCTACAATCTTAACATCAGGATATTTCGCCATATATTCAATTTTACAGGCCTCTACAGAGTAAATCCATTCACCATTGATTAATGTACCATTGCGGTAATAGGACATCACAATAAATGTGTTTTGTTATAAATCATAAATCATTGCAGATTTGAATAAATTGGAAACTGAATTTTCACGAATTTTGAAAAGAATCTTAAGAATTGACAATATTTCGATATTGGCTGTCAGTTTGGAAACTCTATGATATAAACAGAACACAAGAACTGAGAAATGGAAAATAAAAATCCAAAGCCAACTGCTATGTCACAATATTTATAAAGACCCTGTATTAACTTTTTGTAAGTATACTCCATTCACTATCATAAAGTCTCCCGGTTGGCCATGATTTAGATCTATCACGTTTTTGTAACTAAAACTAAGGCAGGTTGGCACTCCTGAAATATCGTCAATGTCAAAACAATTCTCTGGAGGCGTTGCCAATTTTTACTCTCAACAACCAACATAATGTTCTATCTTAAACAAGATATTATCACAGATCATTATCTTCGACTAATAAAGAACTCTTCGCTTTGAAATTGAAAATGCGGAAAGCAGTTTTGAAGAAGCAGAGACAAAGCAACAGGAGGTTTTGTAGTACTACTACATTTTGGAACTGGTGTATTTCAAGTTGTGCAACAAGGTATTCAAATGTCTTCTGTAGGATTATTTCTTGAGAATTTCGAAAAGTGGGGAACTCCATAAGTACGTCAGTTCGTTTAGAAGTTTTCCTGCCGGGTTATTCATGTGCTTTTATTCTTTTTTGGCGCTCTTGTTACTGGTAACAGAGTGCTTATCAATTTGCCCAAATGTCTGTAATTTTCGAATTTTTGGCTGAAAATGGTCTCAAACGATTTGGTTGGACTCACTGATCAATAATCCGTGGTCGAAATCGATTCTGTCCGTCCGTCCGTTACCACGATAACTCTCGAATGGAATGAGCTAGACAGTTGAAATTTTCAGAGTAGGTTTGGGAGATGAATATCTCGGCTAAGTTAGTTATTGGGTTAGTTGGTTTCGGAGTAACGAAAAGAAATTTTTTTTTTTAATTACAAATTTCCAACTCATTTTTGCGCGTATGTTCTGGGGAACATCGCGTTATCATTTTGCCCAAATGTCTGTAGCTTTCAAATTTTTTTCGAAAATGGTCTCAAACGATTTAGTTCGACTCCCCAATGAATAATTCGAGGTCAAATTTGATTCTGTCCGGCCGTTGCCACGATAACTTGAGAACAGAAAGAGCTAGCGACTTGAAATTTTCAGGGTAGTTGGCGCATCCCAATACGACGGACAAGTTCGTTAATGGGCATAATCGTTAATGAGCATAATCGCATAATGGTTGAAAGCAAAATTATTACTCGGAAACCATTCCGAGTAATAATTTAGCTTTCAACCAATATAAATCCGATCGAATTGAAACTTGGTGAGTAGTTGTAGAATATGAACCTAAGCACGTCTGTGAAATTTTGTGCGAATCGTATGCCTAGAAAATTACTAAAAATATTTTTGTTCTCACGATAACTTGAGAACGGAAAGAGATAGTGGCTTGAAATTTTCAGGTTTGTGAGGATAGTATTTGTAGAAAATGTTTCAAGAAAGCATTGAAAATTAAAAAAAAAAATTCTATATATCAGTAACTATTCGTCTGGAATTGCTGAAATTTTGCAAGAGCCTTTAGAACCCAACTCTACTGCCAAGTTTCAAGTTTTAACACGGTCGGTTAAATATTGTTGGAGATTCGAGCAGCCTTGTGTGAGTTCAGTAGATGGGTGACCGTTGTCTCGATAACTTTCGAACAAAAGGAGATGGGGACTTGCAATTTTCAGGGTAGGTTGCGTATCCGAATGGGAGAGTTGAGTTTGGTTTTGGGCATAATCGGTCTAACGGTTTCCGAGTTATACCCACCTGGAATATTATTTCCTCGATAACTCAAAAAATAAAGATTCGATCGAATTGAAGCTTGGTAAATTAGTAGAAAATCAACATAAAGACGTGTTTAAATTTTTTTGAGAACTGGACCCCTAGAAAAAAAATTGGTTCAAGCACTGACGTGAAGTCAGGAGCTTTGGCGCGTATCTTTTATTGTCCATTCTCCTATATTGTGGTCCAATAAAGGAGAATGGACAATAGAACATACGCGCCAAAGCTCCAGACTTCACGTCAGTGCTTGAAACAATTTTTTTTTTCGTAATTTTTTTGAAATGTTCTAGGGGTACGGTTATACAAAAATGTTTTTAAGATGCAGTTTCATCATCAAAATCCATTGATATCAATGATTTTTCAAAATTTCAATAATACATCGTACTTCTATGTACGAATGCGAATTCTACGTATCTGTGTTCACTGTTCGTACATAATAATCTTATCTACCTATGACAGATATGTCGAATATATTGATTTCTGTTCTAACAAAGTATGATTGAATGCAAAATGAACAATTATAGGATATTATAATTACTGCTACCCTATTTACCCTTGGATAATCCATATGAGGATGAAAATATATTCAGAATATCTTCAGTGAAAGCAAATCCAAAAAATTGGCTAAGTTTCAATATAATATAATGTTCAGAGGAGATTTCAGGAATGAATATCTCGGATGAGTTCGTTATTTGATTTTAATTTAGTTTCGTTTATGATGCACTTCTATTATAAGAATCCATTGATATCATTCCCAACCTTGAGAAACCAATAATTTCGGAGATGAATTGTCAAAGTTTGAACAAGAACGCCAAAGCCCCTGTCCACAGGGCTTTCCCACATTCTTCAAATGAACTGTCACAAAGTAACGGACTACTATATCCATTATTTTTCATTAAAATTTCAACACTTTCGATTCTTGATTTCCGTACAAGAATATAGCATAACTGAATCTTCCAACCATTTTATATACGTGAAATATTTTCATAGTAGCAACAGAGGAAACATTTTCTTCAACAGTCGCCAGGTCTTTGGAATTGTCGAATAGACATAATATCTTCTCAAATTCATTATTTTACCGAAGTAAATTCCCATTGTCAAAAATACGTAATTACTACGACTTATATGTAGAGAGAACAATGTTGCGTAGTCATCTGACAGGAAAATGAGCGTGAGCGTTACCTAAAGGCCGGTCCATACGCTACGTTTTGCACAACCTCTTGTCTGCGCAGTCTCAAGACGGAATGAAAACGTTG
The DNA here is from genome assembly GCA_937662695.2 of Halyzia sedecimguttata. Lineage (NCBI taxonomy): Eukaryota > Metazoa > Arthropoda > Insecta > Coleoptera > Coccinellidae > Halyzia > Halyzia sedecimguttata. Next base: position 62,327,471 of record OW569415.2, on the reverse strand, counting down.
CAATTTTTAGAGCATCTACATGATGCAGAGATATCTGCGTATTTTGAGCAGTTCTAGTGATATCGTCACGGAGAAGGTAATTCTTTTGTCAATTTTGGCAAGCTGTTGCCATAGTTGCCTTCTACATGCAGCGACAAATCCGCGCATTTCACGGATATCTATGCTCTCTCGCTCTGTTATCGCTGCAACTGCAACGTCTCCGCGCAGTTTTCAAAACTGCGCAATATTCCTATCTACACGCAACGTTTTACCTGCGTAGCGTATGGACCGGCCTTAAGATTTTCAAAATATACACGGTGAAATGTGTCAAAATTTCATGCCCAACCTGGAGACTTTATAAAAGTGAATGGAGTATATATTATGTATGCAACCGGTCCATAGAGAAGAACCTCAGAGTTTCCTTGATCCGAGCCTGCATCATACAACCGGGCAAAACTAGCGTTACGTTCGGTGCATGGCAAAGCTCACCGAACAATATTTTATAATAACAAAATAGATTGACCGTTTGCGGAGATCTTCCGAACCTACGGCATCAAAATGATTCTTTTCATCTGTCAATCAAATATTCCTGTACCTCCATTGCAGAGGTCCACTACTTAGTTATGGTTGCTTTGGCACATTTACCATAATGATGCTGCTTCATATGCGCTACAAGGGATTCAAATGGAATTTATTCACGTTGTGAGGTGATGTGCTGAATATGGAATTTGCACTCGTTTCAATCCTGGCGTAATTCATAGTTTTCTCCGCATTTCGTTAATTAGGAGCGACGCTATCGAACTGTTCAGCGTTTAGTTCGGCTCGTCAAGCAATCTTCATTCTGACGGCGGGTTCCATCCCACTTCGAGAAGGCATGCGAAGAACTTGAAATATCGAGAGCATAATAACTGCGTCTCGTATGAATTAATTGTTATACCTGGTGTTTGGTTTATCGATACATATAGGGTACTTCAGAATAAGATGCTGATCATTAAGGGTGTGAATCCTTGGGTGATTTTATGAAAAACCTTCCAATATGTCCTAATCCTCTTAACTTTTGAGCTACAGAGTGTTGAAGTTACAAGAAAAAATGGGTTCAAGCCCTGTGGACAGGAGCTTTCTGGCGCTCTAGTTCAAACAGACAAATTATATCTCCGAAAGTATTGGTTTCTCAGAGTTGGGAATTATATCCATGTATTCTTATGATATAACTGCATCATAAAAGAAATTCAATTCAAATAATAGTTTATTCATCAATATTAAATGAGCAATCCTAGAATGAGAACTGCACCATGGAAGAAATCAAATTAAACTAGCTGAACTGAATTTGACTCTCTCTTATAGAACAGGATGAAAAGTACGAGTATGAACACAGATCATATAATATAGCTTAGATAGAATAATTATAGCATTCTGTGAAAACATAGAAGTACGATTCATTATTGAAATTTAGAAAAATCATATCTCCGAAAGTATCAGCTTGTTGGAGTTGAAAATTATATCGATGGATTTTAATGGTAAAACTGCATCTTAAATAAAAATTGAATTTGAAATTTGTTGCTTCAAAAAGAATTTTTTTTTCGTTACTCCGAAACCATCTGGCCTATTTTGCCCAATAATGAACTTAACCGGGATATTCATCTCCCTAACCTACTCTGAAAATTTCAACTGCCTAGCTCATTCTGTTCGAGAGTTATTGTAGAAATTTTTTTTTTAATTTAGAAAATTTTTTTTGACACTTTGCGGTAACCTGGTCAATACAAAACTTCACATGCGCATGAAGGTCACGATTCTACAATTTCATGCCGAATTTCAGATAGATCGAGTGATCGGTTTCGGAAATATTCATAAAAAATGTGTTTTACTAAAATCGGCCATAACTCCGAAACCGCTTGATGGATTTCGTCCATTAATGAACTTGTCCGAGATATTTGCGCTACAAACTCACTATGCAAATTTTCATTTTCTAACTCCTTTCGTTCGAGAGTTATCGTGCCTACGGCCGGACAGAATCGATTCCGACCTCGGATTCTTGATCAGTGAGTCGAACCAAATTGTTTGAGACCATTTTCAGCCAAAAATTCGAAAATTACAGACATTTGGGCAAATCAAGAAGCACTCAGTTCCGAGGAACTAGAGCGCCAAAAAGGGATTTTTGATCATAACTTCAATAACTGCATAGATATTAAGCACTCGCCCTATATGCATCCATGGCCATTTTTTGACGTGAAAGATTTTTAATATTTCATCCTGTGATATCCGTACAGGATGTAGACTAAATACAGAGCTTATCAATTAGCCCAAATATCTGTAATTTTCGAATTTTCTACTGAAAATAGTCTTAAACAATTTGGTTCGACTCACTGATCAAGAATCGTGGTCGAAATCGTTTCTGTCCGGCCGTCCGTTAACACGATCACTCTCGACTGGAATGAGCTAGACAGTTGAAATTTTCACAGTAGGTTTGGGACTTAAATATCTCTATTAAGTTCATTATTGGGCAAAATCGGCCGAATAGTTTCGGAGTAACAAAGAAAATTTGGACATTAAACATTTTTAATTAATTTTTTTATGATGCAGTTTAATCATAAGAATCCACTGGTATTATTCTCAACTCTAGCAAGCTAATAGTTTCGGAGATATGATTTTTCAAAATTTTAATAATACATCGTACTTCTATGTTTTCACAGAATCCGAAATCTATCTGTCTGTATTCTATCAGTTTGCGGTAGCTGGTGTTTGCCCCAGTTTGAAAGATAAACGTCATTAACGTCAAACGAAACTGAAAGTGTATTTCTGGAGAGTTTGGTTGATGTAAGCATGTAAACGCTTTGAAATTTGGATTCGCTAGGTTCATGGGCAGAGTTTTTTGATTACTGAGTCGGAAATGAATGATGCAAGGCAGTTGAGCATAATTTACGAGTCATTCTCTAATTATAGAATATTTAGAACGGTATTTACAACTATGTATAGGTTGTTATTCCTTAGTAACATTATTTAAGATTTCCTACTTAACTATTCTGGTTTGAGTTCTCTCTGGACTGATTACATTTAATTTGTTTCATAAATAAAACTGGCTATTCCATTTACTCATTTTTTCAGAATGACTCTTGATAGGTTTTGAAACACTTGTAGTCAAAATTGGACCGTCATATAAAGATAAGATGCAAAGGGATTTTAATTTCTTTCATTATGTAGTTCTATCATAATAAAGTTTGGAATATAATTCCAATCTCTGCGAAACCAACACTTTCGGAGCTATGATTTGTCAAAGATTGAACAAGATCGCCGAAGCTCCTGTTCACAGGGCTTTCCCAGTTTTTTCTTAAAATAAAAATTATTTATAAAATCCTGATTCATTCAAGGGTTAATTGTATATCTGTATAAAAAGCTTTATACAGAGGCGTGCATTATATTTTTCTAATCTAGTTCACATCCTGTACGGATGTCAGAGGATGAAAAATTTAAAAATCTTACCTTTGATGCATTTAGGAAGTGTGCCAAATCTCTATGAAGTTATTTTTGGTGCTCTTGTTCCTCGGAACAGAGTGCTTAAATCAATTTGCCCAAATGTCTGTAATTTTCGAATTTTTAGCTGAAAATGGTCTTAAACGATTTGGTAAGACTCACTGATCAAGAATCCGTGGTCGAAATCGATTCTGTCCATCCGGCCGTTCGGCCGTCCGTCCGTCAACACGGTAACTCTCGAACGAAAGGAGTTAGACGATTGAAATTTGCAAGATAGGTTTGGAGCGTAAATATCTCGGACGAGTTTGTTAACGGGCGAAATCCATTAAGTGGTAAAAACATTTTTTATGAATATTTCCGAAACCGATCACTCGATCTATCTGAAATTTTGCATCAAATTGTAGAATAATGACTAATTTGCAGAGTAGATTTGGGGAATGAATATCTCGGATAAGTTCGTTATTGGGGAGAATCGGTCTGTTTGAATTTAATTTCATTCATGATGCAGATCTATCGTAAGAAACCATTTATATCATTCCCAGAGACCAATAATTGCGGAGATATGATTTGTCAAAGTTTGAACAAGAGCGCCAAAACTCCTGTCCACAGGAACCAACCCAACTGTAATATTGTTTTTTCGATAACTCAAAAAATACAGAAGAGTTCAAATTGAAACTTGGTGACTAGTTGTACAATACCGACTCATAGACATATGAAATTTTTTTAAAAATATTATGTATCTCACGATAATTCGAGAAAGGAAAGATATGTCTACTTGCAATTTTCAGGGTTGGTTGCGCAACCAAATGGGACAGTTCAAGTTCGTTAATAGGCATAATAGGTCAAACGGTTTCGAATTTATACCCATGTGAAATTTTGTTGTTATTTCCTACATAACTCAAAATATACAAATCCGTTCCAATTAAAACTCCGTAACTTTTTTCATTTCTATCGATATAATAACTTTGATGAATAGCATATCTACTGAACTTCCGGTATATCCGGAAGTGGTAGAAAACTGACAATATTCGAAGAAAAGTAAATTATGGTCCAGAATCTCTGTGTGCGAATTTTTATGAGCGTATTATTTTCACTTTCCCATAGAAGGATTATTGTCCCATTAAAAGAATGATCATGTAAATGCACTGTATTAATGTTATCTGAAATGAATCTAGCCTTTTTATTATTCTTAACACTTGTTAGTAGTAGGGCTTCACGCAAGAGCGAGATTTTTCTCGTCTCGTCTCGTTCTCGTCTCGTAAAAGCGAGACGAGACGTTTTCAAAAATATTATAGGTGATACCGAGACCACATACAGCGCAACACGAGAGTCTCGTTTTTGCGCGTATGTTCTGGGGAACATCGCGTTATAGTTTTGCCCAAATGTCTGTAACTTTCGAATTTTTTTGAAGAAAATGGTCTCAAACGATTAAGTTCGACTCCCCAATGAAGAATTCGAGGTCAAATTTGATTCTGTCGGGCCGGCCGTCCGGCCGTTGCCACGATAACTTGAGAACGAAAAGAGCTAGCGACTTGAAATTTTCAGGGTAGGTGGCGCATCCCAATACAACGAACAAGTTCGTTAATGGGCATAATCGGCCCAGCGGTTTCCGAGTAATAATTTTGTTTTCAACCAATATAAATCCGATCGAATTGAAACTTGGTGAGTAGTTGTAGAATATGAACTTTAGCACGTTTGTGAAATTTTATGCGAATCGTATAGCTAGAAAATTTAAAAAAAATTTTTAAAAAATATTTTTGTTGTCACGATAACTTGAGAACGTATAGAGATAGCGGCTTGAAATTTTCAGGTTAGGATGTGCACCAGAACGCAACATTTCAGTTTGTTTGTGAGAATAATCGGCATAACGGTTTTAGAGTTATAGCCATCTGAAATTTTCTGAAATTTGGTGGTTTTTTGTTCCTCATTAACTCGAAAAATACTGAACCGATTGAATTCAAACATGGTTATTAGTTGTAGAATGCCAACGCGAAAATGTTAGCAAAATTTGGTGAGGATAAAGAATTGAAAATGAAGAGTTTCCACTATAATTACCAATATATTTTGTCTATATTATGCATCGATCGTTCTAGAAATACCCGATTATTTATAAGATTATTAACTCGTTATGACCTTGCGATAATAGAGATTATTTTTCAAAAAAAATTAGAACTCACAACCATATAAACGGATGCCGTTATGAATTCAATACTTAACGGACAACTTTTATTGCCCCTAAATCCCAATGCTTTGAAAATTTCGTCTCAATCTGAACATCTGGAGAAATTTATTCTCTTGTGCTCCTTGTAGTGAAGATGTGAACAATTATTGTATACATCTGTGGAACTACGTATAGTAAAACTGGTAAAGAAATGAAGCTATTCAATGTTTGGAAAAGTGTTATGAGGAATACGCCAAGAACACCCTCAAAGATCTACCCACTGGGGTATTCTTTGAAAACTATACCAAATTGTTCAATTCTATTAAAAAATGTATCGACATCGATAGCCTATTTAAAACATCAACAAAACTTTCGAAATATTGGAAAGCTGAGTTTGAAGAACATTTGCAGTTAGAAAGAACAAATAGGAATCAAAATATTTTACAGTGGTGGAGAGTGATGAAAAAATCCTACATTTTCTAAGATGGCCGATGATTTATTAATGGAAACATCCGTACCTGTTGAAAGATTATTTCCCACAGCAAGTATGATCATGGCAAAAACACGTACATCATTGAAAAATGATGTGATTCAAGCCTGATTATGTTTGAATTCTTGGTCATCGAGTAATTTAAAAGTTGAACTTGTCAGTGTTCAAAATTAAAAATGATATGTACATGAACAAATATTTTTGTACAATATCGTAATAAATATAGCTTTACAAAATTATTCATTATTGTATACCATTTCGTTTATTATAGTATTTATTATCGTTATTCAGAATTAAGCGAGACGAGACAACTGATAACAAGACGAGAACGAGACTTAAACGAGACTTAATTTTTTGGGAATTGGCGAGAGCGAGACGAGATTTTTTATACTCTCGTCTTGTGTGAAGCCCTAGTTAGTAGGCAAATGTACAATAACTAAAAATACTAGTAGGTATTAGTCAGCTCCGATGAATTGTTTTTTTCACAAAAAAAGTAAGAGATAAAATTTTGTTTTCGCGAATTTTTTTTTGAAGATTAATGGTGATATTATTATCATAACCTGCCAATTCTGTTGTCTTTGTGTTCTGTGTGTGCCACTTCTAAAGTCACTAAGTATCGGAAAACTGTTGAATATTTTTACTAATCTTGAATTTCGTTAATTCTGCGATGATCATCCTCAAAAACCGTCACCATGCTGATCGTCTTCAGAGAGATCGTGTTCCGAATAATTCAAAGCTTTCCTAATTCATTTCAGTCGAACACCTTCGACTGAGACTTATCTGAACCACTTCGCCCTCTCATTTTATGCAACAAAAGTGGGATTAAGATCCATTATGTCGGGTGCATAATAAGCAAAATAAAATCCTCGACACTGAGCCATGTTTTGCTCATAAAAATTGAAAGGAAACCTGGGTGGTATCTGTTAATTCCCTACTCAGGATATCCTTAAAACGTGTACATTTGAGAGGTGGCCGAAATTCGGACCGAAGTCTAAGGAGTGTGATATTATAACAATTTTCATTTATCACTTTCACCAGAGGGTGAGCAAAAAGGTGAGATATTTTACCTGAAATTCAGCCAACAATAATTTTACCCTTGGGAATAGATCATTCTTGGACAATTTCTGGTTTATTAATTTCTGACGATATAATCTTCTGCAGTCATACAGCGAGAAAAAATAAATAGTCATTCTCCTCCCCAAAATTATTGGGGTTTTCAGAAATATAATAAAAAAAAATTGGTTCAAGCACTGACGTGAAGTCAGAAGCTTTTGCGCGTATTGTCAATTCTTCTGTATTGGACACCCTTAATCGAATTTACCATGGTAAATTATGTTGTCCATTCTCCTGTATTGGACACTCTTAATTCGAATTTACCATGGTAAATTCGAATTAAGTGGAATCGAGGAAACCTGGATACTCCATTACACTCCAGAGTCAAACCGGTCGTGAACTGAGTAAGTTGAGGCGGGTGGAAGCATTTCAAAGCGACCAAAGACTTCATAGTCGACTGGCAAGGTTATGGCGTCAGTATTCTCGGATTCACATGGTATTTTCTTCATTCACTATCTTGAGGAAGAAAAAAGGATCAATTCTGAATATCACACAGCGTTCATGGAATGATTGAGCGAAGACATAAGGACAAATTGGTTCAAGCCCTGCGGACAGGAGCTTTCTGGCGCTCTTGTTCAAACAGACAAATTATATCTCCGAAAGTATTGGTTCCTCACAGTTGGGAATTATGTCAATGGATTCTTATGATAGAACTGCATCATAAAAGAAATTAAATTCAAATAATAGTTTATTCATCAATATTAAATGAGCACACAGTTGGGAATTATATCAATGGATTCTTATGATAGAACTGCATAATTGAGGAAATTCAATTCAAATAATAGTTTATTTATCGAAATGAGCAATCTAAAAATGAGGACTGCACCATGGAATAAATTCAATTAAAATAGCTGAAATGAATTTGACTCTCTCTTATAGAACAGGATGACATGTACCAGTATGAACATGGACCATATAATAATTCATAGATAGAATAATTATAGCATTCTGTGAAAACATAGAAGTACAATTCATTATCGAAATTTCGAAAAATCATATCTCCGAAAGTTATTAGAGTTGAAAATGATAACACTTGATTTTTATGGTGAAACTGCATCTTAAAATTCTTTTTTTCGTTACTCCGAAACCATCCGGCCTATTTCACTCACTAACAAACTCAACCGAGATATTTATCTCTTAAATCTACTCTGAAAATTTCAACTGCCTAGCTCATTCTGTTCGAGAGTTATTGTAGAAACAAAATTTAAAAATTATTTTTTTTTACACTTTACGGCTACCCGATCAATACAAAACTTCGCATACATATAAAGGTCATTATTCTACAATCTGATGATAAATTTCAGATAATTCGAGTGATCGGTTTCGGAAATATTCATAAAAAATATTTTTACTAAAAACGTTCATAACTCCGAAACCGCTAGGTGGATTTCACCCGTTAACGAACTCGTCCGAGATATTTACGCTCCAAACCTACCCTGAAAATTGTGATCCTCTAACTCCTTTCGTTCGAGAGTTATCGTGTTAACGGACGGACGGCTGGACGGACAGAATCGATTTCGACTACGGATTCTGGATCAGTGAGTCGAACCAAATCGTTTGAGACCATTTTCTGCCAAAAATTAGAAAATTACAGACATTTGGGCAAATTGATAAGCACTCTGTTCCGAGGAACTAGAGCGCCAAAAAACAGTCCCACATGGTAAATAATAAACCACTGTTCCAGAAAGACAATGTACCATGTTACAATTCAATACCTACGATGGTCAAATTGCATGAATTGTACCTATGTACCTCGACTTGCTGTCCCACCCCCTTATTTGCCAGATTTGGCCACCTACTGGCTGTTCGCGGACCTGAAAGGGATGCTCCAGCAAAAAAGATATTTCATAAATGAGAAATTGCCGAAACTGCGGCCTATTTTACGAGCAAAGATGCTTTAAACATGGTATCGAAAAGTTGAACCCATTGTTTCGCCTTCGATCAAGATTATGTCGATGAATTTTGCGGAAATATTATATTTTTCTTACTTAGTCCGGGAACTTCTTGATTCATGTGTTAATACATTCAAATGAACTGTATTTTGTTTTTACACTTTTAATATTCTGGTTTCATGTGTGTATATTCCGAACTTTCAACTGTCCATGGTCAATCTTCAATCAGATCTGCCTGCTTATCATTCTGAAATGTTCCCAGGCCAGATGAACGATCTCTTTCATTCAAATTTGAAGTCCATGTCCGTCTCACATAAAAACTACGCTGTGATGTTGACGTTAGCATTCACGACAAAGGTTTTGTGTACATCCGTACATTTGTAAATTATAACAACCGGTACGTTAACGCTCCATAGATAAGATAACACAAATAAGCTAGCTGTCCAAGCCAGACACCGGCTTGATAACGTTTAAAAAGCAAATACTGATAACATGGGGTCACCTACAGCTCACAGAAAATTCATAAAGAGGCGACATTGTGGCCTTTTCACTGGGCGAATACAATAATGATTGGAATGATATGATGCCAGAGATGGTTAAAACACGGGGTTGAATTTTCGTATCAATTCCATTTTCCGCGCTCGAATCAGGGTCCTATTCTTTTATCAAAATGATTGTATCGTGCGAATTTTTAGTCGAAAATCTACTCAAATGATGATATTAGTCCAGCTATTATAACCAATTCGTCGTCAAATTCAAATCTGTAGGTGCTTCCAGCCGGCTATGTACTTGCGAACTCGGATCATTAATGAATGCCGTCAAATTACACCAGAAATCTTGAGCAATGTACGTGAACGTTTTCAGCAAAACTTGCTTCCTATCGCAGTACCAAAATTGTATCACCCGGTATCCCAAAAGTTAAGTATATAAGTTCATAGGAAATGTTTTTCTTGAAATGAGTCAAAGAATCTCTCTTAAACATTAGCATGTCTTTAAGGAACACCCTGTATACTTGAAAATACTCAAAAAGCACTGGCGTGAAGTCAGTAGCTTCTGAGCGCATGTTCTATTGTCTATACACTCTATTGGGCACTCTTGACCGAATTTACCATCGACATAGACAGTTTTCTTAGCTTTCATAACATATGAATACATTTCGTACAATTTAAATGACATAGGTACTTGAGTAATGAGAGAATCGTCTAAGATCACAGAATTTTTAATTCTGACATATGTCAGGAATGTCGGAATTGAGATTCCTCAAATATCTAATAACATACGAAAAAACTGACGTCTCGAATAGTTTCAGCATACGATATTCACGTTTCGGAGTAACGAAAAAAAAAACTTTTCTTACATCAAAAATTTCGAATAAATTTTTTTTAAGATGTAGTTTCATCATAAGAATACATTCAACTCTGGAAAGCTAATAATTTAGGAGATATGATTCTTCAAAATTTCAATAATACATCGTACTATGTTTTCACAGAATGTGAATTCTATCTGTCGGTTTTCTATCTGGGTTCATTATTCATACATATCATCTTATCTACCTGTAACAGATATGTCAAATGTATTTATGTTCTAACAAAGTATGATTGAATGAAAAATGATCCATTATAGGATATTATAATTACCCCTACCCTATATGCCCTTGGATAATCCATATGATGATAGAAATATATAATTTGGTAAGTTTATCAAATTGGGTTCAGGATATCTTCAGTGCAAACAAAACTGGAATATTGGCGAAGTTTTTTGTTTCAATTGAAAAACTTTCTTATCTCTTGTAATTTTTTCAAGAAATGCAAGATTTTCGAGAAAAATCTAAAAATGTGATTGACAAGTAGAATTCCATACGAATCTCGAAATGCGATTAATCACATTTTCAGATTTTTCTCAAAAATCTTACGTTTCATGAAAACATTGCAAGAGATAAGTAAATTCTCTAATTGAATGGGCTTTCTAACGGTTTAACGATATTGAAGGAATTCAAATACGCTGGTTAATATTTAGTGGTACCAAAGACATTGTGTCGCAGTAAAAATTGTCTTAAGGGGATCCATCGTCAAAATAGGTAGCACTATGAGATTTTGCATATCATAAAAGTACTGGGTATCAAATTCAGTGATTATCATATGACCAGATTAAGAGAAAAAAGAAAAGTCTAATTTGATGAGAATCTGTTACCAAAGTTTTTTTGAATTTTTTTTTGGGCGGTTCAACTGTCTGTTCAACATCACCTTTTGACAGTTCAATTATTACATTATTTCGTTAATAATGAACCGATTTTGATAACTTTAACCGGGTTGTGTACAGAACGAAACTAACATTCGAAATATCTTCCTTATTCAAAAAATGTGGGGGGTTGATGCCTTCTCCATGGGGGTGTTTTTTTCGGAACAAACTCATTATGGAAATTCGTCCCCCTCAAAAAAGAAATTGACCTGCTTTTTTAAAATCCTCGAAAATTCTTCGTTTCTGAGTTCTAGGGGGGGTGTTCAAATTCTCGTTTGGACACCCTGTATATAAATTGGGTCTAGAGATTCTTGAAGTGTTGTGTTGAGTTACGTGACGTGGCGACACGTAAGTGTGCATCTCTTTCTTAAGTCTCGTTTGCGGTAGCCCCTAGCATTATCCAAGTAAGTAAGCGCTCGGAGGTTTCAACGATCGATTCTGACTTTTCTCAAGATAAAAAGTTGAGAGAGGAAGGGATATCCGCATGAAGATCGAACAACTGAGTGTTATCTCTGAAGTGACTTCAGATATTCCGATATAGAACCATCAATAGTTTTAAGTACACATTTTTTTGTGAAAGCAAGAATCCAAGATGAAAGAATGACACTAATTGTAATGCTCTCAGCCAATTATTTCGAATATCCAATTGAATTCTCAGAAATAAATCCACTTAAATCAATTAATTTTGAATTGGTTCAGAGAAATTAATTTTATGAACTTCTCAAAAATTGTCCAATCGACTCAAGCGCCGCTAGCTGTAGCAAGGTAAATGTACGTCATTTATTCTTTCTAACGGCTGATTTAGGAAGAAAATATAATTGATATAAGTAAGCAGAGGCGACAGTTGTCGACATTAGAGATTCAGCATTTTTCGGTTCAAAGATACAATTAGATATGATACCTAGGAGAATGTTGAACTGTTACAAACATTTTAATAAATCTCTAATTGATGTCAATAATATTTTCTTCCAACGTTTCATATGATAGTTGGTATACAATCGAATTCTCTATGAGTTTCTTCAGTAGATTTAACCCTATTCTGAAAATACTCTATGAATTCCTAAAATGGCGGATTTACGCAGTAGAAATTAACAAGTATAAGTGGAACTCATTTTACAATACTACAAAATAATCAATTATTAGGCACTAGGAGTGATATCAGAAATAGCCACGACGATAATGTCAGCAGGACATTTCCCGCGATAGAAGGAAAACGGTGGCTATACAGAGTAATTCCAAATTAGACGTGAACCTTGGAGGAGGTGTTACTATGACTCATTTGCTGTTGTTTGGGCCATATTTATTGACAACCGAAAATCAACAGTTTCCGAGATATTTGAATTCAGGTGATTTTTAAAAGATTTCTCCCTTTTTTGCGCTTATATTCTGGGGAACATCTTGTTATCATTTTGCCCAAATGTCTGTAACTTTCGAATTCTTTGACGAAAATGGTCTCAAACGATTTGGTTCGACTCCCCAATGAAGAATTCGAGGTCAAATTTGATTTTGTCCGGCCGGCCGTCCGGCCGTTGCCACGATAACTTGAGTACGGAAAGAGCTAGCGACTTGAAATTTTCAGGATTGGTGGCGCATCCCAATATGACGGACAAGTTCGTTAATGAACATAATCGGCCCAATGGTTTCCGAGTAATAATTTTGTTTTCAACCAATATAAATCCGATCGAATTGAAACTTGGTGAGCAGTTGTAAAATATGAACCTAAGTTTGTAAAATTTTGTGTGAATCGTATGGCTTGAAGTTTTCTAGGTTAGGATATGCATCAGAACGCGACATTTGAGTTTGTTCATAAGCATAATCGGCCAAACGGTTTTAGAGTTATAGCCATCTGAAATGTGGTTGTTTATTTCTCCTCATTAAATCGAAAAATACTTAACCGATTGAATTGAAACATGGTTATTAGTTGTAAAATGCCAACGCGAAAATTCTTGTGAAATTTCGTGAGTATAGTATCTGTAGAAAATTTTTAAGAAATCATTGAAAATAAAAAAAAATTCTTTATATCAGTAACTACTAGTCTGAAATTATTAAAGAATATTTTTGTTGTCACGATAACCTGAGAACGGAAAGAGATAGCGGCTTGAAGTTGTTGGTTATGTTGTGCTTCCGAATGTGACATTTGAGTTTGTTCATAAGCATAATCGGCCAAACGCTCTTAGAGTTAAAGCCATCTGAATTTCGCTGTTTTTTGTTCCTCATTAACTCGAAAAATACAGAACCGATTGAATTCAAACATGGTTATTGGTTGTAGAATGCCATTGCGAAAATTCTTGCAAAATTTGGTGGAGATAGTATTTGTAGAAAATTTTTAAAAAATCATTGAAAATTGAAAAAAAAAATTCTATATATCAGTAACTATTGGTCTGAAATTGCTGACATTTTGCAAGAGCATTTAGAACCCAACTCTACTGCCAAGTTTTAAGTTTTAACATGATCGGTTAAATATTGTTGGAGATTCGAGCAGCCTTGTGTGAGTTCAGTAGATGGGTGACCGTTGCCTCGATAACTTTCGAACAAAAGGAGATAGGGACTTGCAATTTTCAGGGTAGGTTGCGTATCCGAATGGGAGAGTTAAGTTCGTTTTTGGGCATAATCGGTTCCCGAGTTATACCCACCTGGAATATTATTTCCTCGATAACTCAAAAAATAAAGATTCGATCGAATTGAAGCTTGGTAACTAGTAGTAGAAAATCCACATAAAGACGTGTTTGAATTTTTTTAAGAACCGTACCCCTAGAAAAATTTGAAAAAAATTACGAAAACAAATGTTTGTAAGAACCGTACCCCTAGAAAATTTCAAAAAAATTACGAAAAAAAAATTGGTTCAAGAATTGACGTGAAGTCAGGAGCTTTTGCGCGTATGTTCTATTGTCCATTCTCCTGTATTGGACACCCTTAATCAAATTTACCATGGTAAATTATGTTGTCCATTCTCCTGTATTGGACACTCTTAATTCGAATTTACCATGGTAAATTCGAATGTAATTTTGGGATATTATATTATGAATTGTGACTTTCTTAATCGAATTTACCATGGTAAATTCGACTAAGAGTGTCCAATGCAGGAGAACGGACAATAGAATTCACCATAGTAAATTCGATTAAGAGTGTCCAATACAGGAGAATGGACAATAGAACATACGCGCAAAAGTTCCTGACTTCACGTCAGTGCTTGAATCAATTTTTTCTGTTTGGAACTAATAATTCCCAAATTGAAATTCCTTAGTTACTCTTAGTTAATTGAGGATTATTTCAACTTTCATTCCAGAAATACTGTGAATTTTATTTTATTCGTATAGAGCAACTAATAATTACATTAATCACAAGTCGAGGAGAAGATAAGAGGGTTAACCAAGAATCGAAAAAGTCTGTTACTTGCTCAGATTTCCAGCTATATATCTTGATCTCGTGGGAAAATTTATTACATATGCACGTTTCTGGAAAGTTCATCAACCAAGGAAGTTTTTTCACTTATTTGTACTCAAAGTTAATTATAATTTTCTCGAGTAAAACGAAATTGTTTCATAAAAATTTAATGAGAAAAAAAATTGATCACACTTCAGACTCTTTATTTTTCAGGTTATTCGAATTTTTGGTGAATGATTTTTTCTGGAAATGAACCTCATCTCATTAGCTTTCAAAAAACCTAACTTTTACATTCAGTGTTGAGTAGTTTCCACAAAATTAATTGTTTTCCATGGTAATTCGAACAACTTTCAAAATGTCAAAATATCAATATATCCCAGAAACCAAAGATTTTTGGACCATGATTAACTGGATTCAAATCTTTGCAAATGACATGTAGAACACCCCACGTCGAATTACCAAACACCCTGTAGGTATAGATATTACGTTGTTAATTGATTTTCATGCTTGATAATTGGTACTTGCTGTTGCATCAGTCCAAACTAAGATGAAACATCTATGTAATTCAGCCCCTGCTTGAAAAAACTTAATTCAAGAACCTAAGTTCATGAAATCCGATAAAAATTGACACAGATCATAAAATCAAATTATCATCATACGCCATAGATTTCTCTCCTTATTCATAGCCAGAAACAATACTCAACTTGCTTTGTCCATTCTGTCGAGGAACCCATCGATTAATTTCCTACATTTATGTGTTTGACACCGTGTGGTCCGCGAACAATTTTTATCTATCGCCTTTGTGCATCAGAAATTAATGAATGAACCATTTATTTCGATACGTAACAGAAGAGATGATTGATTGTCTGCGGTCTTTTTGACCAAGATTTCCTGAACCTACTTTCGTTTCTATTCTCTGCATCAATGGGCGGTTTCATTAGTGCAGATACTTCTTGTCTATGTGGAACCGAAATTTCAGAGATATACAGGATGTTTTTTAAGGATTTGAACAGTAGGTGAAAATCATCAAATGAACAATTTCAGTTCAAGGCATTGTTTTGAAAAGCTTCAAATAGCTACCCTTTTTATGTAGTTATGTTGTTCTAGGGAACAGCGTGCTATCATTTTGCACAAATGTCTGTGAGTTTCGAATGTTAGTTTCGTTATTCTTACATGGATAATGGATATCAAATGAAATGTATTGGACACTCTTAACTCGAATATACCATGGTAAATTCGAATTAAGTGGCCAATACAGAAGAATGGACAACATAATTTACCATGGTAAATTCGATTAAGGGTGTCCAATACAGAAGAATGGAGAATAGAACATACCCGCAAAAGCTCCTGACTTCACGCCAGTGCTTGAACCAATTTTTTTTTCGTGATTTTTTTGAAATTTTCTAGGGGTACGGTTCTTAAAAAATTTTTTTTTTTTCGTAATTTTTTTCGAATTATCTAGGGGTACGGTTCTTACAAAATTTCAAACACGTCCTTATGTTGATTTTCTACTAATAGTTACCAAGCTTCAATTCGATCGAATCTTTATTTTTTGAGTTATCAAGGAATTAATATTCCAGGTGGGTATAACTCGGAAACCGTTAGACCGATTATGGCCAGAAATGAACTTAACTCTCCCATTCGGATACGAAACCTACCATGAAAATTGCAAGTCCCTATCTCCTTTCGTTCGAAAGATATCGAGGCAACTCACCCATCTACTGAACTCACACAAGGCTGCTCGAATCTCCAACAATATTTGGCCGATCGTATTGAAACTTGAAACTTGGCAGTAGAACTAGGTTCTAAATGCTCTTGCAAAATTTCAGCAATTTCAGACGAATATTTACTGATATATAGAATTTTTTTTTCAATTTTCAATGATTTTTTAAAAATTTTCTACAAATACTATACTCACCAAATTTTGCAAGAATTTTCGCGTTGGCCTTCTACAACCAATAACCATATTTGAATTCAATCGGCTTTGTATTTTTCGAATTAATGAGGAACAAAAAACAGCAAAATTCAGATGGCTATAACTCTAAAACCGTTTGGCCGATTATGCTTATGAACAAACTCAAATGTCACATTCAGAAGCACAACATAACCCAAAACTTCAAGCCGCTATTTCTTTCCGTTCTCAGGTTATCGTGACAACAAAAATATTCTTTAATAATTTTTTAATAATTTTCTAGCAATATGATTCTCACAAAAGTGCTTAGGTTTATATTCTACAACTATTCACCAAGTTTCAATTCGATGTCGCGTTCTGGTGCACATCCTAACCTGAAAACTTCAAGCCGCTATCTCTTTCCGTTCTCAAGTTATCGTGACAACAAAAATATTTTTTAATAATTTTTCAATAATTTTTTAGCCATACGATTCGCACAAAATTTCACAACCGGGCTTAGGTTCATATTCTACAACTACTCACCAAGTTTCCATTCGATCGGATCTTTATTGGTTGAAAACAAAATTATTACTCGGGAACCATTGGGCCGATTATGCTCATTAACGAACTTGTCCGTCCTATTGAGATGCGCCACCTACCCTGAAAATTTCAAGTCGCTAGCTCTTTCCGTTCTCAAGTTATCGTGGCAACGGCAGACGGCCGGCATGACAGAATCAAATTTGACCTCAAATTCTTCAATGGGGAGTCAAACCGAATCGTTTGAGACCATTTTCGTAAAAAAATTCGAAAGTTACAGACATTTGGGCAAAATGATAACGCGATGTTCCCCAGAACATACGCGCAAAAAACAAAACTTCAAATCCCCAAAGTCACGAATTTGTTTATAATATTCATCCACTCATACTTATATATCCCAAAAAAATCATAACACTCAGTATAATGCTTTCCGCATGATAATTTTGCAGATTCGTGGGTATGACGTGGTGGCGACAATATAAATATGTGCATTATTTTACTGACTAATTTAACTTACTTCTCCATTTGAACATGAAAATATCTGCATTCTTTGAGATATTGATAAGAAAAATGGCATTCCTCATCAGTAATATTATCATAATGGTTTCAGCCCTCTTTTCCTCTTTTGTGCTCAAAAATTCGGAAAATATCGACTTTGGAATGAAATGATGTACCGTGATACCACTAGGTACCACTCATCAAAAAAAATATAATCCAGTCAGTAATCATCTCGGTAGACAGGTACCTGAACCTATGTACGAAATGAAACGGCTACCCAAGGCTTTTTTCCAAGAAGAGAACATGTCCGGAAGATCTGCTACTTAACATTTTTTAACCCTACATCCGAAACCCAAAACAACAAAAAACCCTAGCACGCCTCTTTTAACCGAATAACTTTTTACCGGTCTCAGTCGGTTATATCTCGGTATATCTTTCCTAATTGAAAAGGTGTCTGAAAAAATTGTGCCCCAACTGAATAAACCCTTAATTTTTTCATTATCTCTTTTTTCGCGGAACCAATCTGCATATTTTTTCATGTGTTAATGACATTCGGTTCGATGACATCCTTTGTAGGTTAGTTTTCACTGACCCTTCTGATAGATTATGTTATTAATTTATTTGTTTCATGTTGAATAGAATTTTCACGGTTGTAAGTCGTTAGGTTTTATTTCTTTCTTTTCCATACACTCGAATATATTATGTTATGCGATTCATGGATTGAACAAGGAACAAGATATTTATTATTTTTGGCGCGGTTGATCCCCGTACGTACTATCGTTTTTCACAAGTATCTGTATTTTTGGAATTTTGCCCAAAAATGGTCTCTAATATTTGGGATCTACTCATGAATATTCCGGGGTCAAATCCAATTTTGTCCATCCGTAAGCTGGATGAGTTAGAAAGAAATTGTTTCTATTTTTTATTTTACCTGTATACTTAGCTAAGGACACTAAACTTGGTAAATATTAATTGTCAATAAAACTAAACAGTTTGGAATTTTTTTAACCCTGAAGTATGCTCAGAAGGGGTTGAAATAGTCAACCCCTAAAATATTATTTCTTACAACTTTATTTTGGATGAAAACTTTCCTCTTAAAAAATCAAAGCTGAAAAGCTCAATTCATTTAGTAACCTTTTTGTATCTACAAGTTTTTTTGAAAACTTATATTTTACAAGTTTTGCTTAACTTTTTTCATCGCCCATTCTATTACCTTTTTTGAAGACTGACAGGGAAAATTAAAAGGAGTAACAATTTTTTTCGTTAATCTTCGGAGTGGTGCAAGTTTTCTGGAGAGAGGTTTTTCTGGAGGGAGGTTTGACAAAAAATATTATACCAAATACCTCCCTTAATTTTCAGCACAGAGGTAATGATATGAATTTCTTTAGAATAATTAACTAATTTATAAAAATTACAAAAAAACAACTGCTGAAAAAACTATTCACTGAAAGGGGTGAAATAAGTTATAAACATTAATTGTTACTGCAAACAAAAAAGGTTCATTTCAATCTTTATTAATTAAAATTTTTTAGAAATTATAATTGAGGACAAACGTTTAACCAAACTGTTATTAAAATTGGTCTCTCTGAAGTATTTTCATTTTAACAACAATAATATTCCGTAATCTTTGTTTTTTCACGCCTACTGAATTCCGAAACTTGAATAAATTAAATGGAAATGCATGGTAATGCAGAGAAGTATATTTAAAAGTTATTTATGTACCAAGGACGAAAAACTGTCTACTATAGTTGAGTGTGTAAATTGCTATCCGAGTCGGAGCCGGGGAAAGCAAGCAGGAGAGACAATAGACCCCAGCGGACGAAAAAGTAATTTTGCGGACGAGAAAGTACTTGCCAACAATATGAGTCGAGCTTAGGGCCGCAAATTAGTACGTAAAATGTCACTTTACATAGAGGACGAGGAAAAATTTTTTTCGTACTCCTTCTGCGGAATTATCCGTTAAACTTTTCCATTTAAATATACTTCTTCGCATAATACTGAATTCTTTATTTTTAATTAATAATTAGAGCGGTTGCACCCCTTTAAAATTTTTGCGGCAGTCAAGGTTTTTATGATTCTTATACAATTATATAGAATCATACCCGTAAATATTGTATTTTAATACGGAAACCTCCTTCAATATACAGGCTATCCTGGAAGGAATCCGACAAACGGAAATTATAAACTGAGGTTATTTAGGTGGACTCATATTTTTAGAGATTTTAATGGGGTCCTTGGTTTAGGATGTACAGGGTGATTTTCGCATCTTGAGTGAATGTTCAAAGTTCATTAAATATTGAACCAATCAACTGAAAAATTTCTTAACTGTAATATCACGCTTCTGGACCACTTTCGTTTAACATTTCTAGAATTAAAAAAAGGGGTAGTAGGAAAATTTTGGGCATTTGTTATCTTTATTAGATATTGATGCACCCTGTATATACACTGAATATTTCTTCCTAATAAGGGTTTATTAGCGTAGAAGAGTAATTCAACAATAAAAACCAAAATTGGTTGGTACTAGTATATAGGTTGATTCATACATTTTGTTCTGGAATAAGTAGATTCTGAGTCCAATTTTTTCAATTAGCTACATTGATATATCACCATGTCATGCAATGATATCCATACCTACTCTTATATATCCTATAACTATTCAGATAATGGATGACACAACTTTGAGCAATTTGTTAACTAAAAATTATTTTGATTTCTCAACAATGTTTTTGTTTGTGTTCAAATTATTTGTTCCGCATTTATTCCTGTTTGTATATTGTAGATAAGATTCGTAATTTCTTAATGAGGCAAAAAAATTTTTGTTATACTTATATGAGAGAAATTTTTCTGATATTGCAATAATCCCAAAACAGATTTGGACAAGTTAATTCTCCATGCAAAGTGATATCAAGATTCATATGAATAAAGGAGAAAAATAATGTAACATAAATATCATTGAAGTGATATTTAAGATGTCAAAGGCAAGTAATGTAAAATTATTCAAGTGTAATCTTTTGCCTAACATGTATGAGATATATTTGGTATATCGAGATTAACTTTTCCAAATATGTTTTGAGAGTATTTATATATCAGAAAAATTTCACATGCTAATCATAATCATTAATTTGAACACCCTGTATATTCAATTTCATGAACATTTATGGATATTGTTTTAGATTTGAAAGACAATGCTCCGGAAAAATATCAAGCAGAAGTAATATCTATCGAATTCGTTACGGAAATCGATATTCATTTACTGATTGATATTTCCTACATCCTATGCACCCCTGCATATCCGATTCATAATCCTGTATGGGGGATCCGAAATGCGTGAAAGCAAAGTTCAAAGGTGACTTTAGACCCCAACTGGACTCTTCCACGTGCTGCCAAAAATGCTAAAATGACCATCGTTCTTATTATGCAAATGCCAAATTCGCTATTGTATGTGAAAAAGTATTTATTTGCGTAAGGGTCAGTTATTTTTTCCATGGGAGTATTACAACGTTTTAGGGGGACAACTGCCGCTTTGCTTACATTTGGTTTCCCGAATTCACGCCAATTTGGCCATTGGGATATCAAGGGACAATAAACCCAGGAGATTAGGGACTAGGTGATATTTTCATACTTGCATGAATTTGAATTTACTCAATATTCGTATCATGAATATAATAATAATAGTATTCTCATTACCTGCCTTATTTGGAAAATAATTCGAAATTGAACGTATTTTTCCAGTTCGAATATTTCTGTTTTAAGACATACTATTAAATTTAATTTATATAATATAAACTTCCTTCGGGCATTACTTGATTGGGGCATTATTAAGCGAGACTAGTTAGTAGCCAATAGTTAATGTGTTTACTCTCCAAATTCTTCTCAACTACGCATTTGGGGCTGAATCAAATATCTGGATAATATGTGTTATATCCAACAAATGAATAGGAATATAAAAAGACATCCTTCTGAATAAATAATTATTAATTATATATTAAATGAATTTTAAGATTAAAATCTAGTAACCTATTAAAGAATGGCTGTTTTTGCAGAGTTTCAGGCGCAATCTGACCGATGATTTCTGAAATATCAAATTTTTTGAGAAATTCGTTTTTTCTAGGTATCAGATTTTGTACAAATTTGCGGATCGGCATGCTACAACTAATGATCAAGATTCTATTCGGTAGGTTATACGTACTATTAGGGTTATTGAGGAGATAACAACAGAACTACAGATGGGTACAACTTCGAAACCGTTTGGCAGATTATGCCAATAAACGAACTCAACCTCCGCATTTAGCCACCATCCCTTTCCTTTCGAAAGTTATCGAGGCAACGGACAGACGGCCGGCTGGACAGAATAGAATTTGACCTCGAATTTAGCAAATTTAATTTTAAAATATTCCGAGCATGGTTCCTATGAAGAGAAAAATCGGTAAAATTGCCCGGAAAAACGTAAAAACTTCACTTTTCTTTTCCTAATATACCAGTGAACCGCCAAATGTTTTGGTAGGCGACAAAATTCGAGAACGGCTAGACCAATTTTGCAATTTTTATTAAAATATTCCATACGTTTCTTTTTATATTTCACAGACTACTCACTTTCAGATGTTTGGCCAGCAGCTGATAACTGAAGTGGTAGGTGGGTGCTGCAATCGGTTTATAGAAAATCAAAAACGATCTTGATCGAAAAGTTGTGTGTGTGTTTGAGAGGGTCTCCGGGTGGTTTAGATTCACAACTGGACCCGTTAGTCCAGTTGTGGCTAGACCAATCTTGATGAAAATGTGTGTGCGTGTTTGAGTGGGTCTCAGGTTGGTTTAGATTCATAATTGGACCCGGTAGGTTGACCTGCAATCGATTTAAAGTTTACAAGAACGGCTTCGCCAATCATGATGAAATATTGTGTATGTGTTTAAGAGGATGTCAGGGTAGTAGTTTAGATTCAGAAATGAACACAGTAGGTAGCGTTGCAATCGGTTTATATAGGAACTGAAAAAGGACTTGACTGATCTTGATTCTTGATGGAAAGTTGTGTGTGTGTGTTCGAGATGTTCTTAAAGTGATTTAGATTCACAATTGAACCCGATAGGTGGCGGTTCAATCGGTACTCAAAAATGACTTGAGCGATCCTAATGAAGTTTTGTGTATCTGTGGGTCTAAGGAAGGCAAATAATCACAAGAGAACCAGGTAGGAGCCACTGCAATCATTTATGGGAGTTCAAAACGGCTTGCACGATCTTGATAACATTTTGTGGGTGTGTTTGAGTGGGTATAAGAATGGTTTAGGTTTAGATGAATGTAAAACTTATAGCAAATTATGTTACTTATATGTCCGTACATAGATACAATAAAATTTCAATTATGAAACCCGCTAATAGAAAAGATACCAACGTGTTAGAGAAATACCACATCTGCTGAGTCTGCTAGTGACGTGATGTGATGGACTTTGCACACTAAAATGCATGGATATTAGTGATCGGTTATATCAAGACAAGAAAACTTCAAATGGGGAGTTTAGTCGCCGTAGACTATATTTTTCAAACACCAAAATATTTATTGAATGGTTCAATCTTGGTTTTCTCTCCCAAACTCTGGCTATCTATAAAATAAAAAAAAATTATATTTTGTGAATTACTTCTGCGTAAGAAAGATATTTGTCAGAAGCAATCTATCCAACAATGTTGTCTAACAAACAATAACGATCATAACATCAATGATGAAACAACTATGTCGTAACGTTTCGGAGTCTATATCAGACTCCTTCATCAGACACTTAACGAAAAGCTTTGGAATTATTTTTTTGCTGACAATTTTCGACTTGCAGAATAGTTATCAACAAAAAACAATTCTGAAGATTGTAGTTAATTTTCTGTCCAAGGAGTCTGATATAGAGTACGAAACGTTACGAAATAGTTGCTTCATCGTTGATGCTATTTCGTTATTGTTTGTTGGGTAGCATTTATCGATACATTGCTTGACAAATATCTTGAGTTTCTTAAGCAGAAGCAATTCACAAAATAATATTTTTTTTTATTTTATAGATATTTCCCAGAATTTGGGAGAGAAAACCCAGAAAGAAACCATTTAATAATGAATATACCTCCCACAGTATCATTAATGATTATCCAAATAATTATCAGATAAACGTATATCCATAACAACAACTAAATCATTTAATTGGATACCATCATTGTAGTTTCCGTGATAATTAAATTGATAGATGTTAAAGAAATATAGGATATTAGTTAGTAAAGATGATAAAATTATAAATCTTCGTATACAATTTGTACAGTTTCCAAATATCCTTCCAATTACAACAATGATTATTTTTGGAAATAGGTGGTAGAACCATTTCCTCGAGTAATTCATGGGAATCACCACCGTTAAGTGCATCTCTGCTGGGGGCGAATGGACACAAGGGTGGACCTCTGCACCTCATCTCGTAAAACTTACAAAAAGGGGCCACGCGACCTATTTTTTGAGGGGGAATATTGACCCGACGTCATCTAACATAATGCAATGTCCACTGTCTGCTCACAACAGCTGTGGGCGATTCCCAACAGGGATGTCCAAAATCATACGTTGGATTACAGCGTTACCTGTTAGATTTGATTTAAGAGATTATCGTTGGGTTTCACGAAGTTTTGACAGCTCTTAATTGCCAAATTAGTGCGATTCTATGTCGATTTTCAATTCATTTTTGATACAACCATCGAAATAAATCCACGATTAAGCTAATCGAAGCTTCGTGAAACCCAACATATGTGTATCTCAAAGGCTGTATTTATATCCACTTATAGGATTATAAATCCTTGATGTGTCATAACAATAATAACTTTTCCAGAAAGAATACATTTTATGGGCATTGTGTACTCATGAAATGATTAAAAAAAGTTGGGAATGCATTGAAGTTAGGTCAGACCGCTTTGGAACAAATTCAAATTCAGAGGTGGAGCGGTCATCCCTCCAGGTACTGGACTCACCCAGGGCAGCAATATTTTGTTAATTCAAAAGCAACTGTCCTGGAGAATATCTCATTCTTTAAACTACCTGGGAACAGAATATGAATTGCAGAATTAACCTTATCCTATTCTATCCATTTTTCATTGGTTAACATTCATCATATAGGTATTTAAGAAAATAATCGATTTTTCGCGTTAATCACAGCAAGTAATGGGTTAATTATCCATGAAATATGTATGATTTTTACTATCAAATCTGTTAATAGAATGATGTGTAATTCATATAATACTTACAGTTGTTTATATTTGAAACATATTCATTATCCGAAGCAAAATAATCGATCTACTACTAAACCTGATTTCCTTCGATTCCATTCGTGAAATGTGAATATCTTTGTAAAATTCATTAATTAGAATTGAAATGAAGGAAAAAAAAAGACTTATCTTGAGACTATCGAATCTAAGTTATCGATATATTCTATCGTCATTGAATTCGAAAAACCGGACATATGTATTCATTTCGTATAGTAAATCGATATTTGGCACTCTTGTTCCTCGGAACAGAGTGCTTATCAATTTGCCCAAATGTCTGTAATTTTCGAATTTTTGAATGAAAATGGTCTTAAACGATTTGTTTCGACTCACTGATCAAGAATCCGTGGTTAAAATCTATTCTGTCCGGCCGGTCCTGCTGGCCGGCCGTTAACATGATAACTCTCGAACGTGATGAGCTTGACAGTTGAAATTTTCAGATTAGGTTCGGCACATAAATATCTCGGTTGAGTTCGTTATTGGGCAAAATAGACACTTGATGGTTTCGGAGCAACGAAAAAATTTTTTTTTCTTACAATACAAATCTTAAATTCAATTTTTTGAAAATGCAGTTTCATCATAACAATCCATTGATATCATTTTCAAGTCAAACAAGCTAATACTTTCGGAGATATGATTTTTCAAAATTTCAATAATAAATCGTACTTCTATGTTTTCACAGAATGCTGCAATTATTCTATCTATGAATTATCATATGACCTTTGTTCATACATGTCATAAATATACCTATAAGAGACATGTCAAATTTATTTCTGGTTCTTTACTCATGATCTGAAATATCCTTCCTATTCTAGGAAATTAAGTATGATTGAATGCAAAATGACCTATTGGTCATTTTGATAATCCATATGATGATAGAAATATATACTTTGGTAAGTTAATCAAATTGGGTTCAGAATATCTGCAGTAAAACCATAACTGGAATATTAGCTAACTTTTAATTGATAGGTATAATATATATTTTTCAGAGTAGATTTGAGAAATTAATATATCGGATAAGTTTGTCATTGGGTAGAATCGGTCTAGTGGTTTCGGATTAATAATTTTTGGCATAGGGGAAGGTGAGGTATAATGATCCCTGCGAGTCAAATGATCCCCCGATGTAAATGTGAGACAACTAGTACCATCTATCCAAATGCGCGTGAAACATGTGTCCCGCGCCCCTGTCAGTTGCCTCACCGAGTGTTAGGACGGTGAGATCGCTTGGCATAATTTTACAATAAAATAATCAAAAAGTGTGCCTCTGATCTAAGGTAAGTCTGTTTTTGAACTTCCATTACTTTTTACAAGTTAGTGTAGATTGAAATTTTCTTTTATTTGCGGGTAGTTATATCCGTCAGCTAATATTTAAGCAATGTTCGATCTTCGCACGCGATATTTGAAGGTTATGTGTTGATCGATATCTTGGACTTGGGTGTTTGGGGCAAAATGATCCCCTTCTGTGTGTTCAAAATGATCCCTGGAATCATTTTACCCCATTAGTATATGTTATTTTTACAGATCATGCCGAGAATTTATACACGCAAGACTGATCGCCAAAATTGGCCTGAAGAACAGATGCAAAGGGCATTAGATGCCGTCAGAGATGGTATGCCTTACAAAACCGCAAGTAGAGAGTTTAGCGTCCCTGTGATGGCATTAAAAAGAAGAGCCAAAGGTAAAAACAAAATGGCTATAGGCTCCACTAAAAAGTTAGGGAGTAAAAGGACAGTGTTTAATCTAGAACAAGAACAGGAACTTGTAGATTACATTAAGGACATGGAGTCTAGAATGTACGGACTGACCACACAGGATGTTTTAAGCTTAAGTTATCAACTGGCAGAAAGAAATAATTTACCGCATCCATTTTCTGAAGCAAAAGAAAAAGCTGGACTTGAATGGCTTCGTGGATTTAGACGTAGACATCCAGACATTACGATGCGTGTCCCAGAATCGACGTCTTCTGCTCGAGCGAGGGCTTTTAATAAGCCTGTGGTGGACAAATTCTTTTCGACATTGAAAAACGTTCAGGAAAAGCATTATTTTCCACCCCATCGGATATTTAATGTTGATGAGACGAGTTTATGCACTGTCCCAACAAAAAACTCTAGAGTGTTTGCACAAACAGGCCGTAAACAAGTGGCACGAGTGACTTCAGCTGAGAGAGGTGAAACAACAACCGCAGTGATTTGTACCTCAGCTTCTGGGACTTTTGTTCCTCCAATGTTAATCTTTCGCAGAGTCCGTATGAAAATAGAGTTGATGGATGGTGCACCTCCAGGCGCAATAAGTGCATGCAATCCATCTGGTTGGATGAAATTAGATGTCTTTACTCAGTGGTTCAATCACTTCTTAATTCATGCCAAACCAACAGCAGAAGATCCAGTTCTCTTGATATTGGATGGCCACCTATCTCACACAAAAAATTTGGATGTGGTCTTAAAAGCAAGGGATAATCACGTCACTATTCTATGCCTGCCGCCTCATTGCACCCACAAACTCCAACCCTTGGACGTTGGAGTCATGTATCCGCTAAGCATTTATCACAACCAAGCGTTGGAGAAGTGGATGAATAACAATCCTGGGAGAGTGGTGACCGTGTTCCAAATAACGAAAATTTTTACAGAGGCCTATCTAAAAGCAGCAATTCCACTAAATAGTATGAATGGATTCAGCAAAACAGGAATATATCCGTTCAACCCTGACGTTTTCACTAATGTGGACTTTATTGCAGCTGAAACGACTGAAATGGATGTTGACAATGACACGGTTGAACCTCCCGGCTCGATCTCTGCGCCGTCAAGTTCTGCATTAGCAGAAAACGTGCAACTATCTCCTCAAGCGAGTTATTCAAAAACTGATGCGCTACAGCCTTTACAAGTGGATGTCCAAGAATCCTTTCATTCAACACCTCAGCTGTTCCCACTTCTAACGTCGGCTCAAAATACGTCAACGCCTGAATCTCCTGAAAGATTGCCTTCAGCTTTGGCTATTGGTCTTCCATCCTCATCTTTTGGCTCAGTTACACCCAGAGAAGTTCGACCAGAACCAAAGATATTTGGGAAAAGGGCGAGTGTAAGGCGAGTAAGAGTAGACACATCAGTCCTGACCAGTACACCCTACAAAAATTACCTAGAAGAAGAAGTCCAGAAGAAGACAGATATTGAACAGAAGAAAGCCCTCAAGGAAGTAAATAAAATAAAAAAAACGAATACCAAAAGACAGAATAATAATGGAAAAGATGGTGCGAAAGGAAAAGGTGTCGGTAAAAGAAAAGGAGGTACAAAGGGAAAAGGCAAAAAAATTCAACACATATCGGATTCATCGGAAGAGGAGAGTGATACTGAATGCCTCTTCTGTACTAGATGCTACTCCGAAGACCATAAAGGCGAAGGGTGGATTAGGTGTGTTGTATGTCATAAATGGGGACATGAATCTTGTGCAGGAATAGATAGTGACGATGCGGATGACTATACTTGCGATATGTGCGTTTCACATAAAAAATGTGATAGTGTAAAAAAACAAATAAGGCTATAGGTCTATTGACTACTACTGACTTTCGGATAAGGATATTTTTATTTTCTACATGAAGAGTATATTTTTCTATTTTATTGCATTATGACATTGATAGGAAAACTTTTATCTTATCATAGTTCAAGAGCATACTTTGTGTTTTTTTATTTAGAAGAGGAGTTTATTATTATTTTAAAAGTTTGTTGCCAAATAATTATAAAAAATACCTTTTATGAAACTAAAAGACTGAAAAACTTTTGTTGAACTTTCTTATATATTTAAATTGTTATGAACAATGCATATTTTTAAAATAAATAGCAGAATGTTTATTTTACCAATATTTATTATCTTATCGTATAAAATGATCCCTGGGATCATTTTACCCCTACCCCGGGGATCATTTTGTACATAGGTGTGTATAAAATGATCCTTTGGTGAGCTTTTACAAAAACCTCTGGTACAAAAAAACTACATACATATAATAAAAATTAAGTATGTGGTTACAAAGTAAATTAAATTCACTACCTCCATCAATAGAAACCTTCCGATTTCGCTTTAAACTTTAGCCACAGTTAAGGTTTTTTCCTTAAGGGAATCATTATACCTCACCTTCCCCTACTTGTTTTTTTTTGTAAATGACTGCTTCAAATTTATTTTTTTTTATTATGAAGTTTTACCATAAGAATTCATTGATATCATTCCCAACTCTGAGAAACCAATACTTTCGCAGATACGATTTATCAAAGTTTGAACAAGAGTGCCAAAGCTCCTGTCCACAGGGCTTTCCCAAAACTATCCTGCAAATTTCAATTCGTTCGAGTATAATCGTACCTAGGAACAGCCGGCCGGACAGAATTGAAGTTGACCTTGGAATTAAATCGTTTGATACCATTGTTGGATATCAATCTGAAATATACAGACGGGAAAACTGATACTGATATGTTCAGGGATCATGCGCGCTAAAATGAATAATATTATACATGAAACTAAGGATATTTCTATATTCAATTTCATTATGAAACTGATGGTAATATGACTTGTCAAACTACTAGCGAGTAATTATTCAAACTAGGTCAAATCATATCTCCGGAAGGATTGGGAATGATATAAATGGATTCTTATGATAGAACTGCATCATAAAAATGAAATTCAAATCGTAGGTCTATGAATACCTCACATGTTGGATTTACATACATCAGCAAATTATAATAAGAGCATTCCATGAAATCATAAAATTACTATTAATTATTGAAATTTTGAAAAATTATATCTCCCAAAATATTAGTTTGTTTGTGTTCAGAATGATATCAATGGATTCTTATGATGAAAATACATCTTACATCATACATCTGTTCCGAGGAACAAGAGCGCCAAAAAGATGGGATATATGAGTATAATATTCGTCTTTTGTACCCAGCTTCATAAATTTATTATTCATAAATAGTTTTCTTGAGAATAGTACAGGGATCCTTGAATAATAAACATTCCTACAGAAGTGTTTGAAGGGGGGATTAATGAAAATAAATTTTCATCTTTTTTGGTAGTCTTGCACGAAAGTTCTATATTTACTCTATATTCCACACAATTCACCACTGATAGCTTGGCGACCAATTTAGGGTGCTCCCTACTCGGTACAGATTTGTACACCCCTGACCCTGCCTGTAATCGCAATATATTCATAGAGTATAAAAATACAATTGTCATGTGCAACGACGATCGACCAAACAACTCTTCGATAAAATCACATTGTCCGCCTCTTAAAAAGATGTCCATTCATGATATGAACGGCTGTTTGTTATTGTATTTTGATATTTAGCGACCCCTACGCAATATGTTAGGTTAGGTTAGATAACGCGAGGATAGACTGGACCGAAAGACCACTGGACAGAAATTAATCATTGAATATATGTCGAGGAGAGTAATGATTTATTGTGTAAATTCATTAGGTTATCTGTGTTACTCATAGATTGATTCCGGAGAACATTTTGCCTAGAAATCGAATAGGTATAGCTTTTCGGGTAATATATCATTTGGAATATCTCAATCTAGTCCTTCGATTAAGGTAAATGATAGGAGGGTAAATTATCAATCAACCAGATTGGTCTGGTTTTCAAAAGCGATTCGTGTTATCATCAAATGATTTTCCAGGTACCTACTTAATTCTCATTTATGTACCTATATCAATTACACAGGTCGACAAATTTTTTGTTTTGATTCTGTTTTAATGCATAAATTCTCATTCTATGCATTTTCACCGAAGAATTCCATATTTACATCTTAAAGTTTGCTATTGTGTGTTTTACCTCGATAAGTTTTGATGATTCAATTCAATTTTATGAACAACAGGCTTCAAACGCGGTAGCACTTCTCTGTTAGGGAGCGATAGTGAATGTTTACTTGTTTCACAGCAGTGCAAAACGTATTTGTAAATTTCAAGCCCTGTGGATAGGAGCTTTGGCGCTCTTGTTCGAACTTTGACACATTATATCTCCAAAAGTATTGGTTTCTCAGAGTCGGGAATGATATCAATGTATTCTTATGATAGAACTGCATCATAAAGGAAATTCATTCAAATAATAGTTTATTTATCAAGATTAAATGAGCAATCTGAGAATGAGAACTGCACCATGGAAGAAATCAAATTAAAATAGCTAAAATGAATTTGACTCTCTCTTATAGAACAGGATGACATGTACGAGTATGAACACAGATCATATATTAATTCATAGATAGAATAATTACACCATTCAGTGAAAACATAGAAGTACGATTTATTATTAAAATTTCGAAAAATCATATCTCCGAAAGTATTAGCTTGTTAGAGTTGAAAATGATATCATTGGATTTTTATAGTGAAATTGCATCTTAAAAAAAATTGAATTTGAAACTTCTAATTAAAATAAATATTTCACGTCCTTCAATTTGTAATTGTTGATGTGGGATAATGGGTATAGGACAGCCAGTTAAAAACAACTTTTTAATTACGCGACGTTTCGTCCATATATTCAGACTTCTTCACAGCTAAAAGAACCAAATTGAAAATTACAAGATATGAAATGAAATTATCGAATGGAGCCTTACCACTAATTAACTGTTGCAGGCTAAGATGTAAAAAACAAACAATAGAACAAACCATGTATAGATAAAATTAATGTCAAATATTTACAATAAAAGCAAATTAAAATCGACATCACAGCAGAATAAATAAGTCCTAACACAAACACAATATTTCATATACTCCGATCATGACAATGAACAAAGTTTTACAACAGATCTACGTAAACACAGATGGTCAGGTTATTCCGTCCGCCAGCTGATTGCGATTTCTTCGATACAAATTTAAAATATTCGAATATACGGAGCTCAAGTTTTGGGTATCAGTCCTGTCATTTACCGTGTCATTCAAATTAATATAAATCATTTCGCTTATGCACCTTTTAAAATAAACACTTTCATAATCTAAGATTTTTACATTCTGAAAATTAAATGAATGGAGGTCATTAAAATGATGTTTAGAAAGTGCGGTTTTTTCCCTGTTATTATAATTCTTAGTCTGACAATCATATCGATGTTGTCTAACTCTACTATGGAGATACTGCTTCGTCTGTCCAACATAGCATTTATTACAATCACTACAAGGTATCTGGTAGATCAATTCAGAACGCTGCACAATTGGCACTTCATCTTTTAGACGAGAGAACAAAGAGTTTACCTTTTTTGTATTATAGAACGCCAATTTATAATTTTTTTATTTATAATTTGCCTATTAAATTGGCGTTCTATAATACAAAAAAGGTAAACTCTTTGTTCTCTCGTCTAAAAGATGAAGTGCCAATTGTGCAGCGTTCTGAATTGATCTACCAGATACCTTGTAGTGATTGTAATAAATGCTATGTTGGACAGACGAAGCAGTATCTCCATAGTAGAGTTACAACATCGATATGATTGTCAGACTAAGAATTATAATAACAGGGAAAAAACCGCACTTTCTAAACATCATTTTAATGACCTCCATTCATTTAATTTTCAGAATGTAAAAATCTTAGATTATGAAAGTGTTTATTTTAAAAGGTGCATAAGCGAAATGATTTATATTAATTTGAATGACACGGTAAATGACAGGACTGATACCCAAAACTTGAGCTCCGTATATTCGAATATTTTAAATTTGTATCGAAGAAATCGCAATCAGCTGGCGGACGGAATAACCTGACCATCTGTGTTTACGTAGATCTGTTGTAAAACTTTGTTCATTGTCATGATCGGAGTATATGAAATATTGTGTTTGTGTTAGGACTTATTTATTCTGCTGTGATGTCGATTTTAATTTGCTTTTATTGTAAATATTTGACATTAATTTTATCTATACATGGTTTGTTCTATTGTTTGTTTTTTACATCTTAGCCTGCAACAGTTAATTAGTGGTAAGGCTCCATTCGATAATTTCATTTCATATCTTGTAATTTTCAATTTGGTTCTTTTAGCTGTGAAGAAGTCTGAATATATGGACGAAACGTCGCGTAATTAAAAAGTTGTTTTTAACTGGCTGTCCTATACCCATTATCCCACATCAACTTCTAATTAAAAAAAAATGTTTGTCGTTACTCTGAAAGCCTCTGGCCTATTTTGCCTAATAACAAAATTAATCGAGATATTTATCTCCCGAACCTACTCTGAAAATTTCAACTGCGTAGCTATTTCTGTTCAAGAGTTATTGCAGAAACAAAATTTAAAATCTAAAAAAAAATTTGTTTACACTTTACAGCAACCCGATCAATACAAAACTTCGCGTACATATAAAGGTCAATATTCTACAATCTGATGCTAAATTTCAGATAGATCAAGTGATCGGTTTCGGAAATATTCATAAGAAATGTTTATACTAAAAACGGACGGACGGCCGGACAAAATCGATTTTGAACACGGATTCTTGATCAGTGAGTCGAACCAAATCGTTTGAGATCATTTTCAGCCAAAAATTCGAAAATTACAGACATTTGGGCAAATTGATAACCACTCTGTCCCGAGGAACAAGAGCGCCAAAAATATGGACACTGCACTGAAGCACTGAAGTGAGGTCGGTTTGCTTTGGGACGTCTGTTCGAGTTCATAGCTAGAGTTGTCACCCATCCAGGTACTGAACTCGCCTAGGGCTGCTTTTGACTTCCAGGAAAAAAATATATTTTCCCAGTTTTTCCAACAATATACATCCGATCGAGTTCAAATCTAGAACTTGCGTGTAAAATAAGGTTTTGAAGGCTCTTGCAAAATTTCAGCGATATCTGACTGACACAGATTTTTTTATTTTCCAGTCCTTCTGTCCTCACATGAGTCTTTGTGTCGGTCAGATCAGTATTTTTCGGGTTATTGGCAAATAGCATTTCAGATGGCAATAACTCCGAAACCACTTAGCCGATTTTGCTCATTAGCGATCTCAACCAGTGGATTTGGACTACAAACCTACCCTGCAAATGTTAACTATCTACCTCATTTTGTTTCATAGTTATCGTGCCTATGGCAAACGGACGGACAAGGAGCGCTTCACTTGGGTCCCTACACAATTGCAGAATGTCACAAATGCAGAATGATACTAATCTAGAAATAACAGGCGTAGAAACTTACACGCGTAGAAAGAACATTCGCAGAAAGGCATTTGCCCAGAATGGAACAACGACCGAAAGTAATAACCTCGAAAGGTTCAATCGCAGAAAGTCACAAATGTAGAAAAATAATGCGCGCTGTTGCCACGCTGTTCTATACTTCTCAGTGACATCTGCAGACCACTTCAATTGATTAACTTCACTGACAGTGACAGTATGACAGATGGAAATTATGTGGGTGATCATCAGTTGTTAAAAAGCTAATTGAATAATTTAATAATTGTAGAAATACCTAGGCGAAATATCTGGAAATTAATTTTCCCTTCGTTTATTGAATCTTTGAATATATGTTCTGTTTTCCATAAGGCAGTTTAGATTAGATGTTCGGAACGTTTAATAAACAATACCTAATCATTAATTCTACTGTAGTCTACAATAACTAAGTATTTACATGACATTACATCAAAGGATTCATAAATAAAATGTATTCAATTGCATTTATTGTATTGATAACACAGGGTAAGGAAAATCTGTTTGTGAATGCTTTCAATTTATTGTTTTTTTTTACAGGCAAAGAGTAATATCAAATAACAATTCTGTTTGGATTGGTAGAAACATTTTTCTCCTGCTTTAGTGAAGGTACCTTTGGATATGAATGAAAATTAGTGAATAAATTTGATCTCGATTTTCACTTGTGATGAAACTGACAATATTTATGGCTATAATGTAATGGACAACATAAAACTGAATACACAAAAGAATTACATTGAAGAAATATATTCAGATCTCAAGAAGACCTTTCCACAATCTTAAATACATTTTAATTTAATAAAGGAAATTTACGCAGTAGCCTCATTATATCTCAAACTAGGTTATTAGTTGCAGAATGCCTGCGCGAAAATTCTTTCAAAATTTAGTGAGGAACGTATCACCAGAAAATAAAAAAAAATTGAATATCATTGAAAAAAAAGTCTATATATCAGAAACACTGCGTCTGACATCGCTGAAAATTTGCGAGAGCCGTCAGAACCTCACTTTACTGCGAATTTTCAAGTTTGAACACAATCAGATCTATATTGTTGGAGATCAGAGCAGCCTTGTGTGAGTTAAGTAGCTGGATGGGTGACCGTTGCCCCGATAACTTTCGAAGGAAAAGAGATAGGGCCTTGAAATTTTCAGGGTAGGTTGCGCATCCGAATGGGAGAGAAAAGTTCGTTTTTTATGGGCATAATCAGTCCAACGGTTTCGGAGTTATACCCACCTGGAATATTTTTTCCTCGATTACCCGAAAAATATAGACTTGATCGAATTGAAGCTTGGTAACTCGTTGTAGAATATCAACATGAAGACGTGCGTAAAATTTTGTCAGAACCGTGCCCCTAGAAAATTTTTATGAAATTACGAAAAATAAAAATTGGTTCAAGCACTGACGTGAAGTCAGGAGCTTTTACGTGCATGTTCTATTGTCCATTGTCCTGTAGTGCCCAATACTGGAGAATGCACAAAAGAACATTCCCGCAAAAGCTCCTGACTTCACGTCAGTGCTTGAAACAATTTTTGACTTATAACACAGTTCGGGTATCGCTGAAATTCTGCAAGAGCCTTCAAAACATCATTTTACAGTTCTATATTCAATATTGGATCTAAATTTTCGAAAATATTGTGAAAGCAGTGTTTTTTTATCCTGAAAGTCAAGCATCCTTGGTCGAGTTCAGTTCCTGGATGGGTGACCGCTCTGGCTATGAATTGGAACAAGCAAGCCGGAGCATACTGCCCTCAGTGTTTTTCCAACTATTTTCTCCATGAATCACTAGAAGAATATCCTATTCAATATGTCTTAATATTTAGGAAACACCCTGTGCATTCCGAGTTTCATCTTAGTACTTTCTTTCTTAAGTATTTCAGTATCTAATAATTATTGGAAATTTCTATTGGCACCCCTACAAGTCAATCGATCCGCAGGTATGGTGATGTCTTTTGAGGGCTATAGAACTGTTTTTGCGCGTATGTTCTGGGGAACATCGCGTTATAGTTTTGCCCAAATGTCTGTAACTTTCGAATTTTTTGAAAAAAATGGTCTCAAACGATTAAGTTCGACTCACCAATGAAGAATTCGAGGTCAAATTTGATTCTGTCCGGCCGGCCGTCCGGCCGTCCGGCCGTTGCCACGATAACTTGAGAATGAAAAGAGCTACCGACTTGAAATTTTCAGGGTAGGTGGCGCATCCCAATACGACGGACAAGTTCGTTAATGGGCATAATCGGCCCAGCGGTTTCCAAGTAATAATTTCGTTTTAAACCAATATAAATCCGATCGAATTGAAACTTGGTGAGTAGTTGTAGAATATGAACCTAAGCACGTTTGTGCAATTTTGTGCGAATCATATGGCTAAAAAATTTAAAAAAAATTATTAAAAAATATTTTTGTTGTCACGATAACTTGAGAACGGAATGAGATAGCGGCTTGAAATTTTCAGGTTAGGATGAACACCAGAACGTGTTTATGAGCATAATCGGCCAAACGGTTTTAGAGTTATAGCCATCTGAAATTTTCTGAAATTTCGTGGTTTTTGTTCC
Organism: Halyzia sedecimguttata; assembly: GCA_937662695.2. NCBI lineage: Eukaryota > Metazoa > Arthropoda > Insecta > Coleoptera > Coccinellidae > Halyzia > Halyzia sedecimguttata. The sequence continues at coordinate 62,290,864 of OW569415.2, read as the reverse complement.
TCATTAACTCGAAAAGTACTGAATCGATTGAATTCAAACATGGTTATTAGTTGTAGAATGCCAACGCGGAAATGTTTGCAAAATTTGGTGAGGATAGCATTTGTAGAAAATTTTTAATAAATCATTGAAAAAAAAAAAAAAAATTCTATATATCAGTAACTAATCGTTAGAAATTGCAAGAGCCTTCATAACCTAACTCTACCGCTAAGTTTCAAGTTTTAATACGATCGGTTTAATATTGTTGGAGATTGGAGCATTCTTGTGTGAATTCAGTAGATGGGTGACCGTTGCCTCGATAACTTTTGAACGAAAGGAGATGGGGACTTGCAATTTCCAGGGTAGGTTGCGTATCCGAAAGGGAGAGTTGAGTTCGTTTTTGGGCATAATCGGTCTAACGGTTTCCGAGTTATACCCACCTGGACTATTATTTCCTTAATATCTCAAAAAATAAATATTCGATCGAAATGGCGCTTTGTAACTAGTAGTAGAAAATCAACATAAAGACGTGTTTAAAATTTTGTAAGAACCGTACCCCTAGAAAATTTGAAAAAAATTACGAAAAAAAATATTTTAAGAATCGTACCCCTAGAAAATTTAAAAAAAATCACGAAAAAAAAAATTGGTTCAAGCACTGACGTGAAGTCAGAAGCTTTTGCGCATATGTTCTATTGTCCATTCTTCTGTATTGGACACCCTTAATCGAATTTACCATGGTAAATTATGTTGTCCATTATCCTGTATTGGACACTCAATTCGAATTTACCATAGTAAATTCGAATTAAGAGTGTCCAATACAGGAGAATGGACAACATAATTTACCATGGTAAATTCGATTAAGGGTGTCCAATACAGAAGAATGGACAATAGAACATACGCGCAAAAGCTTCTGACTTCACGTCAGTGCTTGTTTATTTTTAGTTTCATGAATTTCTCTTCAAATATCCTGGACAAAAGCTTCGGAAGTACAGAGGATGAAAGTACGAAGGGTTATCATTTAGATATAAACCGAATATTTTGTTGTTATTAGATATCCCACGACAAAACAATTCTTCGGATATCGGCAGATACAAAAGCGTCAGCAATGAAATATGTCAATTAATTCAATCTGCCATACAAAATTGATATAATTTAGTACCTGTTCCTATTTTCTATCGCCGATTGTAATCTGTACCAGCTGCTCCTCCTCGTTCTGGATACTATCCATGGCATTAAATGACAGTATATATTTCTTTTGTTGTACACTTTGTTTCAGTACGTAATAACAATGAATCAAGGGATCTTACGATTTCCAATTATAGAGCTGTTAATTTTTTCATAATCCCCACGACATAAAAAGTCGAGAAAAATTATCTGCAATTTATGATATATTTTTCTGCTGCAACTAATTTGCATAAACCTGACAGGCAAATAAATAACACGTTTTAATCACTGACAAAAATAAAAACGTTCATAAAAAGCTGTGGGGTAGTTCTTTCCCACAAGAGTTCTTATACACGGTACTGAGGGGTGAGCATTTCTTTTTAATTCAAATTTGCAGCGCTAAAAAGAGGAGAAAGATCTGCATACAATGTAGGTTTTTTAAGATGGGTTCTTTTCTTTGTCACCCCACGATTTTTTATCCGCTTCTCACGGGTAACGTATATGTTTTTCTAGGTCTATGATACTTAAATAGATTTATTTTTCATGCAGATGAGATCTTTCCGTTTTCTAGAATTTAGCCGTTGGTTAACGCTCAAGTTTTTTGTGTATGTAATGCACACTCTTTTGTATTAAAAAGTTTTTTCGAAATCATAGGAAAAAACGGGCAAATATTGAAATGAGAAAATTTATTTTTCATTTACGGGAAAACTATTTAGAGAAATAAATCAGATATTTTGTTATAATGATAAAAATATATGAATGAAATGGGTTCAAGCGCTGGAGTCCGAATTGATATTAGGTAATTTGTTTTGAAATGCCGACTTATAGACGTATGTGAAATTTTGTGAGGGTCTTATTACTAGAAAATTAAAAAAAATATATTAAAAAATATTATTTATCTCACGATAACTTGAGAACGGAAAGAGATAGCAGCTTGCAGTTTTTAGAGTAGGTTGCACATCTAAATGCGACATCTGAGTTTGTTAATAGGCATAATCGGCCAAACGGTTTTGGAGTTATACCTTTCTGAAATTTTCTTGTTATTTACTCAATCACTCAAAAAACACTAAACTGGTCCAATTAAAACAGTCTAGTTAGTTATAGAATAGAGACTGGCAAATTCTTGCGAAATTTCATGTGGATCATATCACCTGAAAATTTTTAAAAAATCATTGAATATCATTGAAAAAACTAGAAACTATTCGTCCGACATCGTCGAAATTTTGCGAGAGCATTCAAAACCTAACTCTCAAGCCAAGTGCCAAATTTGAACACTATCTATATTGTTCGAGATTTGATCAGCCTTGCGAGAGTTAAGTTGCTGGATGGTTGACCGTTGCCACGATAACTTGCGAACCGAAAGAGATAGCGACTGGTACAGTTATGTTCGTTGTTGGGCATAATCGGCCCAATGTATTCGGAGTTATATCCAGTGGGATATTTTCTTCTCGATAACTCAAAAATTACAGACCTGATCGAATTGAAGCTTGGTTACTAATTGAGGAATACTGACATTAAGATGTATGTAAAATTTTTGAGTATCATATCACTAGAAAATTTCAAAAAATTATGAAAAACTATTACGTATCTCACGATAACTTGAGAACGAAAAGCGATTTGCAGTTTTCATGGTATGTTGCGCATCCGAATGCGAGATTTTATTTCGTTAATAGGCTTAATCGGCCAAATAGTTTTGGAGTTATACGCATCAGAATTTCCTCTATAACTCAAAAGATATATCCTGAAATGAGATAGAAGACATGTTTGTGTCAGAATTGAGAATTATGTGATCATAGACAATTCTCTCATGAATCAAGACTGTCATTAAAATGGTACGAAATGTATTGATATCTTATAAAAGCTGAGAAAACGGTATGTATCCTTGGCTGATTCGAATAAGAGTGTCCAATAGAGGTGAATAAAACATTATCAACAGCAATTTTGTCGGTTTAGGGTTAAATTTTCATTATTTTCAGCTATCTTGAAAAAAATTATATTTCAGAGCAATGCTCTATCCACTTCGTATGAGGCGAGAATAGACAAAGGAACATGCGCACAAAAGCTCCTAACTTCACGTCAGTGCTTGAACCAATTTTTGGCGCTCTTGTTCATCGGAACAGGGTGCTTAACAATTTGCCCAAATGTCTGTAATTTTCGAATTTTGAGCTGAAAATGGTCTTAAACGATTTGGTTCGACTCACCGATCAAGAAACCGTGGTCGAAATCAATTCTGTCCGGCCAGCCGTAGGCACGATAACTCTCGAACGACAGGAGTAAGAGGATTGAAATTTGCAGGGTAGGTTTGTAATGTAAATATCTCGGACGAGTTCGTTAACGGGTGAGATCCACTAAGCGGTTTCGGAGTTATGGCCTATTTAGTAAAAACATTTTTTAAGAATATTTCCGAAACCGATCACTCGATCTATCTGAAATTTAGCATCAAATTGTAGAACAATGACTTCTATATGCATGCGAAGTTTCGTTTTGATCGGGTTGCAATAAGGTATAAAAAAAATGAAAAATTTTAAAATTTCGTTTGTACAATAAATCTCGAAGGGAATGAGCTAGGCAGTTGAAATTTTCAGAGTAGGTTTGAGAGATAATTATGTCGGTTATGTTCGTTACTGGGCAAAATTGGCCTGATGGTTTCGGAGAAACGAAAAAATAATTTTTTTTTGCAACACAAATTTCAAATTTAATTCCTTTTAAGATGCAGTTTCACCATAAAAATCCATTGATATCATTTTCAACTCTAACAAGCTAATACTTTCGGAGATATGATTTTTTGAAATTTCAATAATAAATCGTACTTCTATGTTTTCACAGAATGCTGCAATTATTCTACTTCTGTACTTCTTATGTGTTCATAGAATGTTGTACTAAATTATTATATCTATGAATTATTATATGATCTGTGTTCTTACATGTCATCTTATTTTCCTATGAGAGATAAATGTCAAAATTATTTCTGGTACACCTCTTGTTAAAAGATAATTAGTGAAGCAATTTTTTAAACGACACTTTTTTAAAATTTAATTTCTTTCATGATGCATTTCTATCATAGGAATCCATTGATATAATTCCCAAGTCTGAGAAACCAATACTTTCGGAGATATAATTTGTCTGTTTGAACAAGAGCGCCAAAAAGCTCCTGTCCACAGGGCTCGAACCAATTTTTTTTTGAACAAATTGAAGATTCGCCAAACGAGCACAAATAACAATAAATCAGTGTTGATTCCCAACGAACCGTGTCCGGGCAATGAAAAAGATGGCTAATCAAGGCATTAACCCATCTAATTTGTTTCCCGGTCGCTGCAGAGTCCGTCTAATTGAAAGACAGTGTTGATTACTTAATTAGGGTGAATGGATGCACAGAACACCACGACGACAAACCGATTATACAGCGGATTCATTACATATAGTGCGGAAAAAGCTGCTGGCGAATTGACCCTTGACCAGCACGTCCTGGCTCTGCCGAAAAGGGGGCCTTTGCCGGTACAGGCACAGCGGCAATAGGCTTAATTATTGTATCCGGACAGACGTGAATCTAGTTTTAACTTGGATTGGGATCACCTATTCACTAATGGTCTTTATACAGTTTGTGGATAAAGTAAGGAACAAAATTTATAAATGCGTTATTCAAGCAAAACTCTCGGACTCGTCAATTTTCGTTTTTGCACGTATGTTCTGGGGAACATCGCGTTATAGATTTGCCCAAATGTCTGTAACTTTCGAATTTTTTGACGAAAATGGTCTCAAACGATTTTGTTCAACTCCCCAATGAAGAATTCGAGGTCAAATTTGATTCTGTCCGACCGGCCGTCTGGCCGTCCGGCCATTGCCACGATAACTTGAGAACGGAAAGAGCTAACGACTTGAAATTTTCAGGGTGGGTGGCGCATCTCAATACGACGGACAAGTTCGTTAATGGGCATAATCGGCCCAGTGGTTTCCGAGTAATAATTTTGTTTTCACCAATATAAATCCGATCGAATTTAAACTTGGTGAGTAGTTGTAAAATATGAACCTAAGCACGTTTGTGAAATTTTGTGCGAATCGTATGGCTAAAAAATTTTAAAAAAATTATTAAAAAATATTTTTGTTGTCACGATAACTTGATAACGGAACGAGATAGCGGCTTGAAGTTTTCAGGTTGGGATGTGCACCCAAACGCGACATTTCAGTTTGTTTATGAGCATAATCGGCCAAACGGTTTTAGAGTTTAGCCATCTGAAATTTGGTTGTTTTTTGTTCCTCATTAACTCGAAAAATACTGAACCGATTGAATTCAAACATGGTAGTTAGTTGTAGAATCCCAACACGAAAATTCTTGCGATATTTCGTGAGGATTGTATTTGTAAAAAATTATAAGAGTTCAGTAGATGGGTGATCGTTGCCTCGATAACTTTCGAACGAAAGGAGATAGGGACTTGCAATTTTCAGGGTAGGTTGCGTATCCGAAAGGGAGAGTTGATTCCGTTTTTGGGCATAATCGGTCGAACGGTTTCCGAGTTATACCCACCTGGAATATTATTTCATTGATAACTAAAAAAAATAAATATTCGATCGAATTGAAGCTTGGTAACTAGTAGTAGAAAATCATCATAAACGCGTGTTTAAAATTTTGTAAGAACCGTACCCCTAGAAAATTTGACAAAAATGACGAAAAAAAAAATTTTAAGAACCGCACCCCTAGAAAATTTCAAAAAAATCACGAAAAAAAAAACTGGATCAAGCACTGACGTGAAGTCAGAAGCTTTTGCGCGTATGGTCTATTTTCCATTCTTCTGTATTGGACACCCTTAATCGAATTTACCATTGTAAATTATGTTGTCCATTCTCCTGTATTGAACAGTTAATTCGAATGTACCATGGTAAATTCGAATTAAGAGTGTCCAATACAGGAGAATGGACAACATAATTTACCATGGTAAATTCGGTTAAGGGTGTCCAATACAGAAGGATGGACAATAGAACATACGCGCAAAAGCTTCTGGCTTCACGTCAGTGCTTGAACCAATTTTTAATTAACCACCTTATGGTATAAAAATTTTACTTTTGACGTCATTCATGTTTACCGAGTCACATCTGTATTTTTTTCTTTCAATCAATACCCTATTTTTTTTTCTGCGTTATTAGACGGTGCAACCTACCTAAATCATTGTAAAAATTTGTTCAAGCGCTGACTTGATGTCAGGAGCTCTTACGCGCATATTCTATTGTCCATACTCCTGTATTGGACACTCTCGAGTTTACCGAGATTAAGAGTGTCCAATTTAGGAGAATGGAAAATAGATCATGCGCACAAACGCACCTGACTTCACGTCAGTGCTTGAACCCATTTTTTTTCGAAAGGTTTTAACAATTTTCCAGGGGTAATTTTACACACGTCTTTATGTCGATATCCTACAACTAGTTACCAATTTTCAATTCAATCGAGTCTACATTTTTTGAGTTATCGAGGAAATAATATTCCAGGTGAGTATAACTCCGAAACCGATGGATCGATTATGCCCAAAATAGAACTTAACCCTCCCATTTGGATATGCAACCAACCCTGAAAATTGCAAGTACCTATCTCCTTTCGTTCGAAAGTTATCGAGGCAACGGTCACCCGTCCGGGTACTGAATTCACACAAGGCTGCTTGGATCTCAAACCAACAATATAGATCTGATCGTGTTCAAACTTGGAACTTGGCAGTAGAATTAGTCTAGTCAACAAGTGCTTTTTAGGTCCAAATTTTTCCGTATTTCCCGAATATTATGATTGAGATCTCATTCGATTCAGAATGGCATGTAGATATTATTCGAGAAAATGCTGAGGCCGCTCGCAAAAATTGCAATAGTAATAAACAATTAAGTGAAAAAAAAGAGGGAGATTTAGGTTTTCGTCAATATCTCAAAAACTGTCCAAGATAATTCAAATTTGAAAAAAGATTCGAATAGAGGAGAAAATTTAAAAATTACCAACTGCCGGAACTGTAGATCCAATATTTATAATTTTCCTAGAGGTTTGAAAATACGCCCAAGAACGGCGGGTACTCCGGCTTGCGCAAGCCTCGCCTCTTTCGTAGCTTTGATGAATAAATATTATTTAAACTTATTAAAAATGAAAATTAAACAATTTAAAAATTCAGGTGCCTGCAGGATAGATCCGTGGTCCAAAAATGTTTATCGCAACTTTTCCATTAGTTATCCATTGCAAGTACGATAATTGTTAAACTATTAATCCAACAATTTTTTCGTTTCGTGGAGCTATTTTTGAAAGGTCTTAGAATAGATTCCTATTGGAAAATTTCAAAAATTATAAATTTTTGTTTTGTTATGACCAATTTACTTAAGTGAAAAATTATAAAGCTTCAATTCATAAAATTACTATTCATCCGTTTTCTTATGATTAGAAACTACTTAAAAATGACTTTCAATAATGGTAAATTCCATAAACAGGGTCCAATACAGGAGAGCAGATAATAGAATTCACCATGGTAAATTCGATTAAGAGTGTCCAATACAGGAGAATGGACAATTGGACATAAGCGCAAAAGCTCCTGACTTCACGTCAGTGCTGAACCAATTTTTTTTATTGCAAGTTGCTATCTCTTTCCTTTCTCGGGTTATCGAGAAGATCGAGAAGTAAATAATATTTTTTAATTATTTTATTTAAATTTTCTAGCGCACGTTTCTCAAAAAAATTAACGAACGTCTTCATATTTGTATTTTACAACTTGCTACCAAGTTTCAATTCCATCGGATCTGTATTGGTCGATGGCAAAATTATTACTCGGAAACCGTAGGGCCGATTATGCCCATTAACGTACTTGTCCGTCGTATTCAGATGCACCACCTACCCAGAAAATTTCAAGTCGCTATCTCTTTTTTTTCTCAACTTATCGTGCCAACGGCCGGCCGGACAGAATCAAATTTGGCCTCAAATTCTTCATCATTGAGTTGAACCTAGTCGTTTGAGACCATTATCGTCAAAAAGTTCGAAAATTACAGACATTTGGGCAAAACGATAACGCGATGTTCCCCAGAAAATACGCGCAAAAATGTATTATTTTGTGAATTGCTCTGCGTTTGAAACACAAGATATTTGTCTGAACTCTGAAGCAATGTATTGAACAATGTTGCCTAACAAACAATTACGAAACAACATCAACGATAAAACAACTATTTCTTGACGTTTCGGAGAACATATTAGATTCCTTCGTCAGGCACCAAACGAAAATCTACAGAATTATTTCTTGTTGGTAACTGTTCTGAAATTGGAAAATTGTCAGAAAGGAACCATTTAGAAATGAATATACCTCCCAAAAGATCCTCAGATTACTCTGATCTGTATTGTTTGAGTTATTGCGATAACAAAATTACAACTCCGAAGCCGTTTGTGCGATTATGCTCATTAACGAACAAAAAATTATATGAAAGACCCCCATTAATTTCCGCCAAAGAAGCACTTTAAAATTTTTTTGTATCAATTTGTGAACTCCCTGTGCAATGATCAGTATGATCCAACCTTTCAAAGGAAATCTAAGCAGTTCCTGGTAAGAGTAAATCACTGCATTCTCCAACCACACCTCTAACTTATCCTCTAATGAGACAAGACGCTGACAACGTGTACAATACTTATTTCTCCCAATAAAAATAGAATCCCAACACCTCACACTATTCCCATTTATGCTATCATCCATTAATCCCTACTGGAATCGACTACTCCAATTCAGGCATCAATTTGATCTAATAACTGCAATAAATCGGTTCGTTTCACTTATATCTCTCGCGGGACATCTAAATAAACAGTAAAAGGCCGGCCAACAATCTTTTTTTTTTTTCAACTGACAAGACGAAATATCTTGTTTGAAGGCACCGCTTGCTACCTTCAACTTGTTTCACACATCGGTCTTACCGTTGCTCAGGAAGAAAGCTATCGGTTCTTGCGGTATCTCGCTTTGCTTCTTTGGGAAAAATTATCGTATTGGGTTGTCATCAACAAGTCGATGAATGCGTTGAAGAAAAAGAAATCGACATGAGAATATGGGATATAAGGGGCGAAATATTGAACTATTACTAAAGTTACTTCCGTTCCATGGAAAGCATTGCTGAATTGATATAGATGTAAGAATCTTGAGTTTGCTGTGGGCATCGAGTAAATACACTTTGGTCCACTAATGCCTTGACCTCTGACGCATGTTTCAGGACCAATATTTCCTTCATCAAGATCAAATGGCTCTTTCCTTATGCAGGGTGTCCCGGATAAGATGGAAAACATTTTGATGCGAGATAGAAAACACCTATAGAGGATCCCAAATAGGGATTTCAATCCGGCGTGATTTTCGATGCGGCAGGATTTTACCGGATTTCCAAGAATCCGGTCGAATCCGGACCGGATCCGGCCAGATTGATCAAATCATGACTATTTCCTCCTTTCGGTTCAGAATGAACAAGTGAGAAAATCCAATATGATTTTACTTCATAAGGTTGTTGATTAAAAAACATAAACAAAATAAACTTTGTTTCTAATGTAATGAACAAATAAAATTTAAATTACAAAACGAGTTTCTTAGTCCTACACTTCTAGATTTAACAGTAACGAAATATTAAATGAACATCAAAATTTTAATAGCAAAACAAGTTTCTCAGTCTTACACTTCCAGTTTTCACAGTAACAAATTATCAGTAATAATATAACAAGAGAGTGAGAATGAATTGAAGGGACACATTTTTTGGAAACTTGTTGCCAGGCAATTGTCACGAGTGCCCGCAGGGCTAGAGTTGCTATTTCCAAATGGCAACAAGTTTGAAAAAATATTCAATATTCACGATACATTATTTATTTCAATGAGCATTTCTAGTCAAATTTGATTTCGGAAAAAGGATCTTATAAAACAAATGATGTTTATTGAGGACTCTGTCAGTCGACTCCTCATACTGCAAATATAGCCTGAGGCAGAAAATGCTGTTTTAGCTCCCACACTTGTTGGCTTAATTGTCTAAAAATAATCATGGATAAAGAGCCGAATTAGACACTAAACAGGGGCAGAACTGCAGTAGAGTCGGTGAGGCCTACTAATGCGTGGTGAGAATTAGAAAGTGGGAAAACCCTGTGGACAGGAGCTTTGGCGCTCTTGTTCAAACTTTGACAAATCATATCTTCGAAAGTATTGTTAAGAGTTTGGAATTATATCAATGGATTCTTATGATAGAACTTCATTATAGCAGAAATTAAATTCAAACATCATAAAAGAATTTAATTCAACAAGAGTGCCAAAAATACAATGAATCCAAAACCAATAGACCAATTCTACCCAACAACGAACTCATCCGAGATATTCGTTCCTCAATTCTATGATGAACGATATTACCATTATCATTACCATTCCCGTCATCATATGGATTAACCATGGGCATAAAATATCAAAATTGGACATATCATGTCTCAGGAGAATAAGTTGATATGTATCAACACAGATCATATTAAAATAATTCTTAATTATCCCATTCTGTGAAAACACAGAAGTACGATTTATTATTGAAATTTTGAAGAATCATATCTCCGAAAGTATTAGCTTGTTAGAGTTCAAAATTACATCGATGGATTGCTATGGTGAAACTGCATTTTGAGAAAAACTTATTTTGAAATTTGTAATGTAAAAAAAATTTTTTTTTTGTTACTCCGAAACCATCAGACCGATTTTGCCCAATAATGAACTCAACTGAGATATTTATGTCCCAAACCTATTCTGAAAATTTCAACTGTCTAGCTCATTCCGTTCGAGAGTTATCGTGTTAACGGCCGGCCGGACGGCTTCTCAGAATCGATTTCGACCACGTATTGTTGATCAGTGAGTCGAACAAAATCGTTTAAGACCATTTTCAGCCAAAAGCTCTGAGGAACAAGAGCGCCAAAAATTACTGAGACCGGATCGGGTATATTGGTAACGGATCCGTTTATGTGATACGGTCCTATAAATCGAATGATATTTGATTGCAGTTTTCTGGAACCTCATGAAAGCTATCTTCATTCCAAATTTCGGATAAATCGGTAATTCCGTCCAGGAGATACAGTGGGTTTAATTTCCATTCAAATTTGAATCAGAATCTAGAACTCCTAGATACTACATATGGGGGTTTTTCGGGATCTTCTAGGTGTTTTCTGTCTCCCATCAAAATGTTTCCCATCTTATCCGGGACACACTGTATAAAGGACATGACCATGGACATGACATTTCTAATTATATCAATTCAAACTACATCATGAAATTCGTTTCTCTTCGATTATCCTCGGCAAGTGTGTCAAAAATATATCATCCTTGAAAATGTTGCAGTTCGACTGTAAAACAGTAAGGGTGCGTTTTTATTTTAATCGAAATGTCTAATCGATTAATCGTAAATGAATCGGTGTGTTTTTATTTTCATCAAGTGCATACCGATGAATTTCAACGGGCCGTTTTTATTTTAAACATAATTTCATCGATGGATTTACGATTACTAATCGGTTCATCGTACTTGGAGGTCGATGAGACCGATTAGATGGACGGATTTTGGCGGGTATTTCGAATCACATTTCTGTTGAACTGCAGATTTAAATGTAATAATAATAGGAGATGGGCTTCAAACAAGTTTAACTTTCATATACCTAATATTTATCGCCTTAAGTGCGATTTGATAATGATTCTTTTTACAACAGGTATGATACTATAGGTATAATTGAATCTATTTCTTATTATAAAACCCTTTGAAAATAATTAAAATTGTATTGAAAGTAATGTTCCTGAAATATGAATGATATGATATGAATTATATTTTCTGACTTCGAAAAGTTGTTTTATTGAGGGAAAAACATCAATGGAACAAAATATTAGATTATTGATCAAAACATAACAACCTAACCTATAATAATCATCAACATTTCTCAGTTTTCTGTTCCTATATTCATCGGATTGATTAGTGAATTTCCGATGGATTTTTATGACGTCACGTCAATCGTATCCTCATCGCTGATTGAATCCATCACAAAAGCTGATTAAAATAAAAACGCACCCTAACTCAGTACACAATAATGGTCATAGTGGTCCCGCCGTAGTCCGACAAACGTTTTGCAAGGCACTATCTGTCGGACTATCGAATTTGTCGGATTATAGAGTCCTACCTAAGACTCCCTATAGTCCGGAATTCTTTGAAAAAAAGTATCTCGTAATCAGACAACTCACCGATCAAAATACATATTTCAGCAGTGATACGCATTTCGGATTACAAGGGGCGCCGGATAAGACGGGGGCCAGATTACCGGGTGTCCACTGTATTTTGATATTTTGCCGATATTTCCAAAAATATGAATACCATTAAGCCTAAGTGTAGTAGCTGAAAAATTTAATTTCGAGGACTCTCTCAAAATTTCAGCGATATCTGACTGGTATTTACAGAATTTGATCAAATAAATATTTTTAATTTTTCTAGTCTGGATTTTGCGAATGTCTTTGTCTCGGCATTGTTGAACTCCCCAATTATTCGGAACCAAATTTCAGATGGTTAATGTAATACCAACACCACTAGGCGGATTATGACCATTAACGATCTAAACCGGCGCATGTGGACTCCAAACATAACTTGCAATTTTCAACGTTTGATATCATTTTCGCTTCAGTTGAACAAATTGATAGGCACTGTCGAGAAGTCAGGAGCTTTTGCGCGCATACTATATTGCCTATTCACGCAACACACACCCTCACCAAATACTGCATGGAGTTGAGTATGAATAGAGAGGAACACGTGAAAAAATTTATTGGACATCAACTGAATTCAAATTTTAAATGACTTAATTCCAAAAATACAAAGCTGATCGAGTTGAAAACCGGATTTTTCATCAGTGAGTCGAACCTCCTGCCAAAACATTAACCTTTTGAGGGAATTGTGTGTGTTCCTCTCTCACCCAGTGAGGTTTTTCGGTAGAACAATTGCGGCAATTTTAGCGATTAACATTGCCGTTCAGAGAAAAAGTGCACTCATCAGAAAACAAAACGTCTACTAATTGGATAATATTGTTATCCAACATGTCCATCATTTGTTCACAAAAATAAGTTCTTCTATCAAAATCGTTTTCCAAGAGCTCCTGGGTAGGTATCATTTTTTAGGTATGCATTTTATTTTGTTTTAATATGTTTAGAATCGATGTATGGCTGACATTGAATATTGTGAAGGCATCTATACTCGATTTATGTGGATTTTCTTCACTTACTTCTGTGTTCGGGTGTTCTCCATAACCAGTCATTTATAAAATTGTTATTTTGTGTAATTCCGTTAATCCAACCTCTATTCAAATTTGAGGTTAATGAAAATCAAACACAAATTAGACAATTTATAAAGTACAACTTGTCAACACAAAACAATTTGTGAAGGCATTCTAAATAAACAAACATTGCCAAAGAAAGTGTTTTACGTAGATTTCATGGTACCATCTGTAAAACACAATGTTATGATTTTTCATTTTTTCTATCACAACTTGAAGCAAATAAGTTTAGTATTATTGTAATAAGATTTGCTAATAGTCGAGGAAATATTATAATGAATTTCGGTAATCACATGATTTAATTTTTTTCTATTTGTTTTGCACTAAACTTGAAAATGATATTTGTGAATAGAGAATGATGCAACCTCTCAAACGTAGTATCACAAGCCCATACTTCCTATTTGAAAAAATGGGGGTTGTGCATTAATTTTACCCAGATACTCCTCTCATCAAATAAAACACTTTTTTTATTTTCCATTTTTCCAGATTCGGCTCAGGTAAAAAGTTATAAGCGTTTAAAGACTTTACAATGGGCTGATACTCCCCTGAATGTTCTCTGTACGTAGAGCACAGATTACTTTTAATGTAACTCGTATTGTATATTGACCAAATCTGTATCATCTGATGCTTGACATTCACTGAATTTGTTTTAGAAAACTCATTTACTCACTCAATTAATATGATTTGGCCCTTCGTGCAACATTTCCAGCAAAAAAATGTCTTCAATTCTTGAATATTAAAACAGTGAACTTTAACTTGATACTGCATTGCCCAATTGTTTCCACTGTAATAATATACACAATTTCATGATCTTCTGTTGAGAAAAATCCTATAATATCCTATTTATCTTCAATGATTCTTGAAAATTAATTCCAATTCCAACCTCAATATAAATCACAGCACAGAACACTAATAATCGATCATCGAACTTCGAACTTCATAACAATGATCTAATAATAAGTAGAAGAAGAGCTTACAGAGAGAGGCATTGACTCCAACATAAGAGTGAGAGGCAATGATAGAAATCAGCTGATGTAGGGCAAAACATTGTGTTTTGCAATACTTCTACTACTACTAAATTATCATATTTTATTCGATTTTCCATTTTCATTGAATTGTTTTTGACTTATTTAAAGTTTAATAAAGATCAATAGATTATATCTAACAACGGAGATGGCCTATTAGGCGTCCAGTTTTATGAATATTATGAAAATAAATTGTTAAATTTCAAAGGTAAGCTATCTGAATCTTAGGAAATAATAATTTATACACATTCTAAAATATGAGAAACGATAGCAGGTATTTGAAATGGAATCACGGATTACTAAGAGCTGATATCAATTCTGCAGAATCGATCATATTTTTATTTGTGTAGATAGGTACATCCTGATTTGAATATAAATATCACATAGATATTATTCTTAAGTAAAATATTTGATTGCTTTCAAAGGATTGTTCAAAACAGTAAGTTTTTAGGCTTTGAATTATTTTTTTGTCCGAAAGAGAATCATAACTTTCGAACAAACGCAAGTTATTACATACATGTTTATTAATAGAACTCAATCCTTTGACACCTATTAAATGTTTTATGAAATTTTCAATCCAAATAATAATCTATGAATGATGTCATTGTGGCTTTCAGTTTTGATCAGAGATATGGAGGTATCATATCTCTGGTGTTGATTGAGGGTTCCTTATCCCATGCCATCGATTCAAAGTTGATATGGGAGTGCCGAAGAAAACTAAATGAAATTGGCAAGAATAATAAGGTCTTTTTAGTCTGGGTCCCCGATCACTCGGGAATCAAGGGGAACGAAGAGGCCGATACACTTGCCAGAAAGGCAGCACGAACTCCTTTTATTGGTCCAGAACCTTTCTGCGGTATAGGAAAATGCACCTACAAGAAAGAGTTTCTGGAGAAGGAGGAAACCAAAAGAGAAACACTCTGGCGGAATCTTCCAGGTTTGGTTCATTCCAAAAAGTTCCTTAGGATGTGAGATCCAAAAGGTATCTGGATCTCTGTAAGAATAAGTTACACCTGGTCACTGGCTTCCTCACAGGACACTGTCGCCTCAGGAAGCATTTGATAAGAATAGGTTTATCAGATACTGACGAGTGCAGATTCTGTGGGGAGGAGGAAGAAACTCCTCTTCACCTTGTTACAGAATGCCTCGCCATTGCAAGTCAGCGAAAGGAATGCTTTGGACAGGAAACTTGTAGGAGTGAAGACGTAATATCCTTGAAGCCTTCCCAGATATTGAGGTTCATTTATACTCTGGAACTGGAGGGCGAGCTGTAGATGGCGTAATGGTGAGAACAGCTCTGATGGGGGGCACAATAGATCTCAAGGTCGCGGTGCAACGTAACCCCTTATCAATAATAAATAAATAAATATCCAGGGGCGGATTTAAAAATGTAGTGAAATTTCTGGATTTTTCATCAGACATTATATCATTCAAAGAAGAATATCTTGAGAACAGTACGTTTTAGGAGAAATGATGAAAAATACTTTATTTTTCTAAAATTATTGTAGATTTTTATAATAACTTCGCCCTAAAATTCATTCCATTCGGAATATCCATGTCAAAGATAGAAAAGAAAAACGGATATTTTTTCGAAATTTCAACAGCCTGTATCTCTTTACCAGAGCCGAATTTGGAAAAATGGTAAATGAAAAAAGTGTTTTATTTGACGAGAGGAGTCTTTGGTTAAGATAAATTTACAACTTAAAGACTCACCCTGTATGATGGATCTTTTAAACAATTTCTAGAATACGACCATTTGAAATTTTTTTTATATTTGATATGTTAGTTCTCTAATTATCATGCATTGCACTTGTGCACGATATGATAAATCAGCGATAAATTATCAGAAATTTGGAGACCTCAAGATTTTCAAGGATGGATCAGTAGAACCAATCGACTGCTGAGTTACAATGCATCAAATACTTTCTACGATGATTCGAAACAAATATTAAAACAATTATTAATAGCTTTCTTTCTGGGTTTTCTCTACCAAACTCTGAAAAATATCTATAAAATAAAAATTAATTATTTTGTGACTTGCTTCTGCGTAATAAACACAAGATATTTGTCAGAAGCAATCAATCGAACAATGTTGCCTAACAAACAACAACGAAAAAACATCAACGAAGAAATAAATATATCGTAACGTTTCGGAGTCTATATCAGACTCCTTCGTCAGACAAAATCTTCAATGTGACAATTCTCGAATTTCAGAATAACTATCAACAAAATAATTCTGAAAATTTTCGTTAAGTATCTGATGAAGGAGTCTGATATAGACTCCGAAACGTTACGATATATTTGTTTCTTCTTGTGTTTCTTACGCAGAAGCAAGTCACAAAATAATTAATTTTCATTTTACAGATATTTTTCAGAGTTTGGGAGAGAAAACCCACAAAGAAACCTTTCAATAATGAGTATTTCTCATACAGTATACTTTAATGATTACTGAAATATTGAAACAAGTTTACCACGTGCTGCCAATCGGAATAATAAATACAACAACGCAATGTTTTCTCATTTCAGATACATAATTTTTTACTGAAGCATTTACTCAGCTTCAGCCTTATACTTTTCATCTAATTGATCAAACAATGCGTGACTTCGTCCATTAGATGCCCTTATCGGCCAACGGCGGCTTCGGCAATCCATCAGCGTACCCAGCACATGCCACAGAAGCCGAGACAAAAGTAAATCATTTAAAATGCCCCGCATATAAAAAAGGGTTTTTTTTATAGCACCTGGTCACAGTCAAAGTTCTTTATTAGGCAAACTATACGGGCACAAAGAGTGAGATGAATATAAAAAGTCTGGGGGGACACTTTTTGCTTATGTAAATAGCTTTTTAGGCCATTCAATCGGAACTTTCAATTGAATGGGTGAGGGTCGGTTAGAGGTAGATGCGGATGAAGAATCGGTTTGTTTTGTGTTAATGAATTGGGTTGGGTCATCGGATTTGATGAAAAGGGATATTTCTCTTGGTATAGATACAACCAACATTATCCTGTAGAAAATTGGGGGTTTAACGAAGCTTATTTGTTAAAAGTTCTTGAAAAGCACTGAACTGAAGTCGAAAGATTTTGCGTGCACTTTCCATTGTCTATTCCCGCCTCATATGAAGTCGATCGAACTGAAATACTCGCTTGTGAAATGGCGGTTCGAAGATATGTGTGGAATTCCATGATGGATAGTTTCTGAAATATAAAAATTTTGAAGAATTAAAATTTCTAATTTTTTCAAGTGATATCCTGTCACAAAATTTCACAATAATTAGTGCGTCGACTTTCTAAAAATATGGTGCTCCACAAAAGTTAAGGAAATTCAGAAATTTTTAGACTGTTTCAAAAGTTTTCATTTTTTTCAACGAATTTTTAAATATGAGAGATCTAAACGTTTACTCAATTATCTAACTCATTATATTGCCCATTTCATCAGAAGTTTCAAAGTTTCAGGTGAAAATTTCATTTATGTATTTATAGTGCAAAATCAGTTCACTCAAAAAATTTAAAAAATAAATTTCAGTAAAGAGTATGGCCACCTCGAATATCAACCACAGCCTGACAACGCCTTTGCATACATTCGATCAAATTGTTGAAGTAGCCTTGATTAATTTATCTGCAGGCATGCGTCAAAAGCTGTCTGAGTTCTGGAAGTGTATGTGGAAGTGGTTGATGAGAATCCAAAGCTGATCCCAAGCGTGTTCAATGGGATTGAGGTCCGGAGATCGAGGGGGATTACCATGGATTTCCATGGATTTCCAGAGCTTCTTCGATAATTCTGGCATGGAGCAGCATGAAACAAAGGAATAAAATTGTCAATGACTTGCTCTATGTAAATCCGCGCATTCATGGTAGCATCAAGAACCAACACGTCTCTACGCCCAGTGAAACTAATGCCTACCCTAATAGTTACTCTAGCACCTCTCAAAGGATGAACTTCCTGAATCGATCTGCGATTTCTGGGCACCAGAGGATGGATCCATACCCGAACACGCCGACTATCCGAGAACCGTCCATATCTCGACTCATTTGTGAACAATACAGCCCTCCATTGATCGTTCCAATTCACGTGCTCATTGGCCCATTCCAATCGAAGCTGCATATGATTTTGAGTTAGTGGAATCCTTCTCAAAAATCGTCAAGAATGTAGATTAACATCTCTAAGTCTTCCACGAACTGTTTCAATCGAAATCAAAACATCAGTAGCGTTCAAAAGGCGCTGTTGCATGATTTGACAAGTACTCAAAGGTCCTCTACGGGTAGACATAGTCAGAAACTGATCTTATGCAGGAGTGGTAGATATTTCTCGGTATTTCGGTCACGTTTCCAGTTTCCCGATATCGATGGGCGAGCCGAGAAACTACGCTTTCACTTACTTGAAAGAAATTCGCAACATCTCTCTGATTACGTCTCTCCTCGATCATACCAATAATAGCCCTATTCAGCCCTATTCTGTAACTCGGATAGAAATGAACGCATCGGATCGTAATCTGACAAATCGGAATGTATCTCTTCTATCGCGTTCAATTTTGGTATTCTATAACCAATGTAGAAGACGCTGCAGAATCGGAAGTCTCATTTCTATTCGACTCTCTTGGATGTAGCCGGCAACGTTGCATGTGCACGCAAATCTCGCCCTTAATAACCACTGACATTTATCAGTTTGTTTATTTTGGGTAACTTAACCTAGCAAATTTCATAAAGATATGCAGTTGACATTCATAAATTTTAGTAGAAAACAATAACACGCTGTTTCTGGCGGAGCAAGTGCGTAAAAAGAAAAGAAAGAGAAGATTTTTTTAATAAAAATCGAAGTGAATAAATTTTCAATTTATCCCGTGGAATTTAAAAACAGAAAGAAAATTACAATTCTCCAATAGCTTCAAATGCTTCGGCAGTCGTCAGAATTGGTTGTTCAAAGTGAGAACTGACTTCATTTATGAAATCGACAGCAATTGTTTAAGGTAAACGGTAAAGCTTCCAAAAATTTCTTCTGGGATTTCAAAAGGTTTACTAACTGGTATCCCTAAGTTCACGACGTTCCATTCTAAAAATTTGCTGTTCAATTTTTTCTTCTATCGCCGAACGTAATTCATAGATGATATCCATGTTTTTCACTCTGATTAATCCACACTTGTTTTAAAATAGTTCCTTCTTCTGACAAAACACCTATTAAACTTTTCCGTATTTATAAACGCTATATTGAATTCGTCGATTTCATATGTCAAAATACGGCGACGGCGCATGCTCCCGCTCATGGTTCCGATCTCGGAAAGTGATTCCAATATGGTTTAGGCGGTAGAGAGCATTTCTATTCGATTTCTATTTCAGATCTCGATAATAGAATTCGAGTTGAGTTACAGAATACCATTTTGAAGCGATTCCGATTTGACCGGCGTATTTCTATTCGATACACACCATCTCTATTCGATTTGAAGTTACAGAATAGGGCTGATTGTCTTCCTCCGTACTAAGTTTACGTCTAAGCATAATTGCAAAACAAATTTTCATATTTTGAATTTTGAGGACGTAGAACAATAACTGATACAGAACTCTCAGAAACACGAACGACAAAGAATTGCCAGAAACTGAAAAAGTTATAAAACGATGACCAAAAACACCATTCAGATACAAGAGCATTATACATTTGATTCCTCATAAATGGTGGGTCATAAATGGTGGACAAGAATCGGAAACGTTTGAAACGGTCGTAAAATTTCTGAACTTCCTTAACTTTTGTGGATCAGTAGATATAATTAGCAAGTTTAAATTGGATCTGGTTTGTATGTTTGAAGTTATTGACGAAATAACAAGAAAATTTCAGATGGGTAGGTATATCTCCGAAACCAACTGTCGCATTTGGATGCGCAACCTACCCCGATAATTGCAAGTCGCTATCTCATTCTCTTCAAAAGTTACCGTGGTAATGGTCATCCATCCATATACTGAGCTCGTCCTTGCTGCACTGCAGAGTTTTCGAGGGAAAACCCTGAAAGAAACCATTTAATAATATAGATCCGATCGAGTTCAAATTTGGAAAGTGGCTGTAGAATTAGGTTTTGAAAACTCTCGCAAAATTTCAGTGATATCGGACAGACAATTTCTGAGAAACAGAATATTATTAAATGATTTTTTGAAAATTTTCAAGCACGGAATTTCGCCGGAACTTGCGAGCTGGCATACTAGAACTGATTATCATGTTTGAATTGGATGGAGTTCGTATTTTTTGAGTAAGCTCCAAAACCGTCTGGACGATTATGCTCAGTACTTAACAACATTCAGATACGCAACCTATCCTGAAAATTTCAAGTCGGTATATTATGACTGGTTGGTGAGATTATCGAACATAAATCGTTTTGAATTTTATGATTCATTGTCAAATACACTGATCAACAATTGCTAGGGATCACTTATGAACTTCTCTTCATTTGTATTTTTTTCAAGTTATCTCGAGAATATCTGTACATTATATGTTCTCTAAGGAAAAATTAAGATGTTTTGAGTTGATTATATCAAATTTTTCCTCACTTCATCGGCTCTTGTTCACAAAATCGATTATTATCTGTAGGCTGTTACATGTGGAGTGAAAAGCAATGTGGTATTTGTTATTAAATCTGTTTTTTTCTCTCGTTCAAACACATAAGGTGACAATAATTGAAGAAATGAGAACAATATTAGCTTATCAGTCATGCCGAGAAGACGTTTGGCTCCTGTGCAACTGGACCAAATCATACGGTGGATACAGGAAGGTTTGTGCCAGCGAGAAGTGTCCCGGCGGTTGAATGTTTCGCAAAGTGTCGTGAGTCGGGCTTGGAATAGGTTCATCCAAAACGACTCAGTAGCTTATGTTCATGGGGGAGGTCGGCAGCGCAGTACAACAGCTGCCCAAGATCGTCTTTTGGTCCTCAATGCTAGGAGAAATCACACTTACCCGGCGTCGCGGCTCAATAGATCACTGAGAGTTGCAACAGGAGTTCTAATTTCGAACCAGACTGTAAGACGACGACTACATGTTCGTGGTTTGAGAGCACGTAGGAGGGTACAACATCCCCGTTTGAATAGGGAACACCGGGTTCATCGACGGCAATAGGCTGAGGAGCACCGCAATTGGACAGTTGAAGATTGGAGCCGATGTTTATTTACGGATGAGTCTAGATTTCGTTTGGTCAACTCCGATGGACGTATTCTTGCTTGGAGGGAAAGAGGTCGAAGGTATGCAGAACAGTTTATGGTTCCCACAACAGCTTTTGGCGGAGGTTCTATATGTGTATGGGGAGGCATTTGTTTGAACCAACGCACAGAGTTGGTTGTTCTGCAGAACACCACAATGACCAGCCAGAGATATCACGATATGATTATTGAACCCATAATTGTTCCGTTTGTGGCTGCCTTGGGCGAGAATTTCATCTTAATTGACGATAATGCCCGTCCACACCGTAGTCGTCTGGTTAATGAAGCGCTAGAAACTCATGCTATTGATAGGATGGACTGGCCAGCTCGCTCTCCAGACATGAATTGCATCGAACATGTCTGGTCTGAGACGTATAGACAATTGTCAACCTTAGAACAACCGATCAATAACCTGGAGGACCTTTCTAACGCTTTACGGGATATTTGGACGAATTTGCCCCAAAATTTTATAAATCGTTTGATTGAAAGTATGCCTCGTAGGGTAGAATGCTTGAGACGAGCTCGTGGGGGGCCAACTAGGTACTAGCTTAACCGAAACTTCAGCCTTCTTGTGGTGTCATCATAAAATTTTTATGTTATTCAAACACAGAATTTTGAGTGTTCCTAATAAAGTCTTTTTTTCTCTCCAACTTTCTATTATTTCATTCTTTTCTCAAGTGAACCATATTATCAACTGAAAATACTCTGATATCTGACTAAATTTATAATCTTGGAGCGAATAATTCAGAAATAAATTTAGAAAAAGTAAGTGATCCCTATCAATTGTTGAGCAGTGTATATTGATGTTCTCCGAGGCTTTAAATTCCGCGGCATTCGAATATATTCGAATATAATTACAATAAGAAATGAATATACCAGTGATACATACAGACATTATTTCTACCGCTGAATAAATTACACTCAATATTCATGACATATTGTGCACTAGTGTCCGATAATTATTGTATTAATTTTATAATACTGATGTTGCTCGATCATGGGTGGAGTTGCAAAATAATGTGAATTTCCGAAGCTTTATACTGGGGGTTCAAAATTTCACTCCCCTGCGCTCGGATGAGTATTCTACAATTATTGAAATTAAGAGAAAAATAAGGCATAGATACCAAAATTCAAAGAAGGAAATTGTTTTCGAGGAATAATAAAAAAAAAGTGGGAGACCTATGGACAGCAGCTTTGGCGCTCGTGTTCAAACTTTGACAAATCATTTCTCTGAAAGTATTGGTTTCTCAGAGTTGGGAATGATATAAATGGATTCTAATGATATAACTTCATCATAAAAGAAACTAAAATCTAAAATCATAACAGAATTTAAATTCAACAATAGTGCCAAAAATTATTAATCGTAAACCAACATATCAATTCTACCGAATAACGAACTTATCCGAGATATTAATTCCTGAAATCTACTATTATATGAAAATTATATTATATCAATTGGAACTTAGCCAATATTCTATTTTTCCTTTAAGTGGAGATTATCTGAACCATATGTGTTTAACTCACCAAAGTATATATTTCCATCATTATCATCATCATCATATGGATTCTTATGATTCTTATGATAAAACTGCATCTTAAAAAAAATGAATTCAAAAGTTGTAATGTAAATTTTTTTTTTCGTTACACTGAAACCATAATGCAATAACGAACTCAACAGAGATATTTATCTTCCAAACCTATTCTGAAAATTTCAACTGTCTCTCTCATTCCGTTCGAGAGTTATCGTGTCTACGGCCGGACCGGCCGGACATAATCGATTCTGACCACGGATCAGTGAGTCGAACCATATCGTTTAAGACCACTTTCATCCAAAAATTCGAAAATTACAGACATTTGGGCAAATCGATAAGCAATCTGTTCCGAGGAACAAGAGCGCCCCAATGACATAGGTCATAAGGATGAAAAACGTTGTCCGCATTACCTGACATGGAGATCTCTCCCCGGAATGTATCACTTCAAGAAATTCCTTCGGAACTTTGATATTGTCAGATCCAAGAAAAACTTGGACCTCAGTAAGAACACGCTGTACCTCCTCGCCATCTCAAACCAACGCAAGGAATGCTTTGGGCAAGAAATCTGCAGGAGCGAAGACGTAGCCTCTTTGAAGCCCTCCCAGATACTGGAGTTCATCAGAACTCAGGAACTGGAAGACGAGCTGTAGATGGTAATGACAGTTCTGATGAACTCCAGTATCTGTGATGGCTTCAAGGAGGCTAGGTCTTCGTTCCTGCAGATTTCTTGCCCAAAGCATTCCTTGCGTTGGTTTGAGATGGCGAGGCATTCCATTGTCAGGTGATCAGGAGTTTCATCCTCCTCCCAACAGAATCTGCACTCGTCAGTTTCTGCTAGCCCTAATCTCATCATATGCTTCCTGAGGCCGCAGTGCCCTGTGAGAAAGCCAGTGAGGAGGTGCAGCTTGTTCTTACTGAGGTCCAAGTATTTCTTGGATCTGACAGTATCAAAGTTCCGGAGGAATTTTTATGGAGTGATGCATTCCGGGGAGATATCTCCAGAAAGTACTTCTCTCAGTTTCTTCTTTCGTCGGGAATTCACTTTTGTAGGTGTGTCTACCAACCTCACAATAACGTTGCTGGTCAATAAAGGGGGTTTGTGCTCCTTTCTTGGCAAGTGTGTTGGCCTCCTCATTTCCTACAAGTGCAACGTTACCCCCTAAAACAATATACAATATACAATATACCTGACATTTATTTATACATTATTGCATAATGAAGAATTTTAATCTTCTTCGAAAAGAATCATCCACATCATGAACTGCCGTTGATAAAGTTAACATTTATGGGCTTTTGCGAAAATATACTCTCAGGCTCACATGGAGCTATTTCAATTGAGAGTTTGAATTTCACATGAAAAACGCTGATCGAAATTGAACTACCGGTAATGGCCACATTGTTCTCTGATTGATATTTTTTGCCTACTTCAAGGTAGAATCCTAGATGTGATACGAAACGACAATGCACGCTCAGATTGTATGAATAATTGTCAAACAATTTTTACGGTAAATTCCGAGCAGAGTTAGTTGAAATAATTGAATAAATATCTTTTACTCTCGAGTGTTACATGGTCATTCGTCCTTTCATTTATAAACTGTTTTTTTATATTTCGGTGGAGTTCCGTTAGAGAATTAGATGACGCATACTCTGTGAAGAAATCTGAAGAAAGGTGTGAAAGGCAATTGTAGGTTTTTGAATAAACAAAGTTCGGAAGAGTTTATTATATATCACAGTATTGTTCATGGTCAATCAGATTACCTTATGTGAGCAATATTTTTCTTAAAATGAGTATATGAAATTTAATGTTCATCGCAATCCATTTTGACCAACCAAGAATCATGTATCACCCAGTTAAATCAAATTGATTACTGAGCAAGCAATACCGAATATCTCATTAAAATTTCGTTATCTCACAGGCATGCAATTATTGTGCTTTTCTGTAATTTGGTCCGATCACTTGGGAAAAAATGTTATAGAGATATTTGGAATATTTGGTTGTAGAATGTCAACACAGAGACTTAATATTTGGATGTATTTTCAGTTATCTCAGAAAAGTATTTTCACACCCTTCTATCAGATTATTTGAATAATCACCGTCTACATCCCATCTAAGCATGATGTAAAATAGTTATTTATGATGTGAGTGTTAAAAGTAATGTTTTATATTGTGGGTGAAAAAGTTTGTGAAATGACCGGAGCGAATTGAAATATTTCAGGAATAAAATAAAATCACTTTTATCACGAATATCATACAATGTTTTTTGGATAACTGCCCTATTTTGATTATAGAATAGGCAAATTTGGAATGACATTAAACTTCAAAATGCATTTTATTATTCAAATAATCACAAGGTTGTTGGGAATGGCAAACGTTGCCAACTCTATGGTTACTAACAAATGCTTGTTTACAAATAAATAAGACGCTGAAATTTATATTGCGTTCTTGTCCAATTTTTGTCTTTGGTTCTTGACTGCTTAATATGTTTGTCGATAGTGGAATAATTAATAAGTGTTGATTGGGTCGTTCCTGATGATATTGAACAGTCTGCATTAAGAGCAACTCTGGAACTCCTACGTAAAAAAGTCCGCTCAGCAGTACCACATTGCATATACCAATTTTCTGGCCTGGTGTAAATTGAAAAATGTAGAAGGTAACTCCAGTGAACCAGTTTTCTTAGCATACTTACAAGAAAAATATAGGGCTCATCAACTTTGTGGAGCAAATTTTCAATGATCAAAGTCATGGCTTTGATGAAAAAACGAAAATTCTCACACATGAACAAGTTGAAAAGTTTATGAACGAGGCAACATTATGAGAAATACTTATTGGTTAAGGTTGCTACTATTTTCGGATTAGTTGGAGCCTGTCGGCGTGAAAAATTGTGTAATTTATTAGTAGAAGATATCAAAATAATAAATAAAGCACTGATCATAAAACTTCCAAATACAAAAACGAAAGTCAGTCGTTCTTTCTGTATTATTGGGAAGTATGTTAACTATTTCCGTAAGTACATAGCACTGAGCCCTTCTGTTATCAAACATCGTCGTTTTTTCTTGAAATACATGAATAATAAATGTACCAATGTGCCAAAACAGTTAGTATAAATACATTTGGGAAAATACCCTCTATTGTTGCCGAATTTCCTAAACTGCCAGAACCAAAACGATATACATGCAGGCCACTGTTTTCATAGATCCTCCGTTTCTTTGCTAGCAGAATCAGGGGCAAATATTACGGAGATAAAAAAACATGGTGCATGGAAGTCTACGACTGTAGCCGAGGGCTATATTCATCATACCATTGCTTATAGAAATGCCATTGTGGAAAAAATTCTCACAACCTCTATAACAACTCAGCATATTTTAGAAGGTCATCATCTAATATTGTACTTCCAGTTTCTACCAGTTATGGTGGTACTGGGGATCCTAGTAATGTGTTGCAAAGCTCCCTAACGTAGCAAGTCATTAATATTAGCAATTGTTCTAGTTGTACGATTAATCTGAATGTCCATAATTAATGATCGTTAAATATTGATAACAAAAATTTGCAAATCAATTATTATATTTTTATCTGCTTTCATCATAAGAAAATGTAGTGTTAAAAATATTTTTAACATTGTGTTAAAAATATTTTTAACACGCATCCACGTAAACATTCACTGTCATCAAAAGTCAAAAGTGTCATTTATTGGCATCAGTTGTATAAAAAATACTTTTGCGTCAATCTCACAATAATGACAATGAAATATGTCAATGACAATGTTTAACGTTCACAAAATTATCCATTAATTACCTCTATTGAAGCTCAATTTCTATCCTTTTAATGCATGATTGTCATAGCCAACCGCACATAGAAGTTATGCATATGCAATCTGAATTTTAGTGAAATAATATGTTTCTAATATTCAATCTAAGATCTGTGGATCTATTCTCCCTAAAATTACTATATAATTCCGCAGAAAAATGAATTCTAAATTGAAATCGAGTCACTATCGTACTGTCAAATTCATCTATTTGCTTTTAATTCAATATACTCGTGAATAATATCTACCATTATTCGATTGGTAGGTCGCATTGATTTTTGGAGTTGCGGGTGCCTTAAGGACAGAATAATTGTGTAAGATGCAAAAAAATGATGTCCAAGAAATGGAAATCAAAATTTTTGGTATCAGTGGAAAACACATTCAAATACGATATTTACTGTGGTGGTTAATGATGAACATACAATCTCAAATTAGGGAAACCATATCTTTCTACAAGTCATTGTTTTCAGCGTTCTTCTGTGTCTATTCTTTCTGACAGTGGAGCAGATTTTGAAGCCATGAATGATGAGATGAGCAGATGAGTGAGAGATGTCCAAAATCTCTGGTTTTCGACTTGCTTATTATCTTGAAATGTCTGTTATTTTCGAATTTTTGGGCCGTTAGTTTTCACCCATCTCAAATTTTTGTAGTTATATCTTCAATAACAAGAAAAAATACAGATCTTATCCAATTATATCTTAGTAATTAGTGGTAGAATGCCAACGCGCTAAATTTCGTGAGGATCGTAATACTAAAAAATTTAAAAAAATCATTAAAAATAATTCTGTGTCACAGAAACTATCCGTCCGATATCGCTGAAATTTTGCCGGAGCCTTGGAAACCTAATTCTACAGACAATTTTTAAATTTGGACATGATTGTATAAATATTTTCAATAATTAGGTCCGATGGAATTAATACCTAGTCCTCGGTTGAAAAAGACGTCTTGAAGGATCAAGCAGTATTTCGCGAGGGTGTGTGACGCGTGAATAGACGATTAAACATGTGCGCAAAAGCACCCGACTTCACGTCAGTGCTTTTTAAGAATTATTTAAACATTAAAATAATTAATAAAAAAGTAACGGGAGTTTTAACGATTAAATGATGTTCTATCTCAAATATTCAGTATATCGCTAATGTTTCATATTACTTGAATCTTTTTTCACCTCACCCCTGTATAACTTGATTCGATTTCAAATTGACCACGAAATTTCTATCCCTTCGTCTAATGTAATATTTTCAGATCACTTTCGGGAAAAAATTCGGAAATTATTGACATTGGGACGTGATGATAGAGGCCCGCCCCATAGGATCGCGTAGAAGTTGCAGAAAAGACAAGCTCACTTTTCAGAAGTAACATTAGAGACGTTTCAAAGAGTGCCGAAGATACGATATATCATCTTGGAGAAAGCGATGTTTCAACGAGAAAACTCCAAGAAAGCAAATTGACAAGTTGCAATCTCAATTTAGATTTAGCATCGATTGTATTATTGTACTGGATGTCGGCAGTGTAAATATTTCAATATTCAGCTGTCATATTGAATTAGATGTCGGCTAATTTATTGAGCGTCTTGTCAAAGTAACTTCCTTTTCCTGTCGTCACCGATGGGCACGCCAGCCATAAGTCCAGGTGTGTAAGTACCTACTGGGGAGATCTTCGTTGAACTGTACAGGCTCGGCATATTTCGATGTTCAAGAACGACAGCTTGGTGTAATAGATATAGGATTCATTATACTGCTCCACAAAAGAGACTGTTTCAAAAATTTTCATTTTTCTCACTATTTTTTTGAATATGATAAATCTAAAATACTCACTTATCTAATTCAGTATTTTGCCCATTTCTTAATATGTTTCACAGTTTCAGGTGAAGATATTTTTTCAGTATTAGTAGTGCAAAATCAGTTCACTGAGAAAATTAACAAAATAAAGTTCAGTAAAGAGTATGGCCTCCTCGAACATCAACCACAGCCTGACAACGCCTTTGCATACTTTCAATCAGATTGTTGAAGTAGCCTTGATCAATTTCTCTCCAGAGTTGCGGTAAAATTCGTCTGAGTTTTTGAAGTATATGTGGAGGTCGTTGATGAGAATTCAATGCTCTTTGTAGCTGATCCAAGTATGGAATAGGTACCATGGATTTCATAACCACTTCGACTGTTCCCAAGTCGCAGCGGTTAAATTCGGAGCTGCTAGAACTCGGGGATCCGCGGTCTAGCTCCAGTGGAGATGGGAGTGGATTCCAAAAAGGAAACCTAGTAGCTCCGAATTTAACCGCTGCGACTTGGGAATGGTCGAAGTGGTTATAAATTGGCGCCCAACGTGGGTCCCAATTTATAACCACTACGACTGTTCCCAAGTTGCAGCGGTTAAACTCGGAGCTACTAGAACTCGGGGATCCGCGGTCTAGCTTCAGTGGAGATGGGAGTGGATTCCAAAAGGGAACCTAGTAAATGGGCGCCAGGCAAATTTAATTCTCTCAGATACCCCAGCGTAATGTACTAATTCCTAAATTTATCAAAAGAATATTCACGCTAAAAACAAACAATTTATTCCAGTAGCTCACAACCCAGGTCTTTAGATTCAATAAAAAAACTACTGTGAAACCATGAATAAGGGTGGCGGAAATTGTACGTAGATATTTTTCCTTGAGCTCAGGCGCATCCACGTTTCTTATCTATGATCATAATATCTATGATTAACACAAATCTTTCCCCAATTTCCGCTTTACAACAGCAATAATTTATACAATCTAATGATATTCTGTTCAGGTCGTATATAGTATGTATGAGATATATTTCGAATATCTATTTCCTATAACTTGCGTGCTGATTATTCCTATTCCGTCAATCCTCCCAGGTATCCTGGTACTCTCCTCTATGCTTATTCCTGAACGTATTACGTCGATGGTCTGGCAATACTGTCCTCGTTCCCTCGGTGCTTGTAGTCTGCAACCCTGCGTTGGCTGTCCCACAGCATTGTTGACTGACCACCTTGTATATAGTCGGGATCTGCAATCCTGCATTGGCTGTCTCGCCAAGATCGTTCACGTGGTCCACTTGGATTGCAAAAGGTCTTTAAATCTTCTTTCGAGACAAGCGAAAGTTACCTGTTATCTTTCCAAATCAAACTAATGTAACCCTCAGTCCTAATTCGATTTTCGAAACTATATCCAACTAAGAAGACTCCAATAACTCTTACAAAGTTTCGAAAATGCGCACAACCAATTGCTCCTCCGTAGAATCCCCACAAAATGGACGACCTTATCTCACCGACGCCAACTCAGACAAAATTCCAGACTATCACAACGAAACAATATTGCCAATTCATCGGGTTCCGTGACCACAATCCATTATGCCTCGATTGGTACTATTGAGACTTGACCCCAAATTCAATGACAATACAACTGATAAATTCATCGTAAGCAAAATATAAACAAACCTCTGTCTGGATCAAACAGGAACGTTACAATTTCCAGAACTTCATCCACAATTCTCGCACGATGAGGTGTCGCATTATCGTTCAAAAATTTGAAATATGATCCGATGCATGAAACAAAGGAATATTATCGTCAATGATTTGCTCTATGTAAATATGCGCATTCATTGTAGCATCAAGGACCAACAATTATCTACGTCCATTGAAACAAATGCCTCCACAAACAGTTAGGGTACCATCTCTAACGGATAAACCGATCTGCGATTTCTGGACACTAGAGGATGAGTCTCCGACTATCCAAACTAACTGTGAATTATCCCGACTCATCTGTGAACAATACAGACCTCCATGGATTATTCCAATGCACGTGGTCATTGGCTCATTACAGTGGAAGTCGTTTATGATTTTGAGTTGGTGGAATCCTTCTCAAAAGTCGTCGAGAATGTAGATTAACGTCTCGAAGTCTTCGTCGAACTGTTCCAATCGAAACCGAAACAGTAGCGCTCAGTAGCACTGTTGCATGATTCGACAAGTACTCAAAGGCTCTCTACGGGTAGACATAGTCAGAAACTGATTTTAATGCAGGAGTGGTAGATATTGGGCGTCCACTTCTTGGTATTTCGTTCACGTGTCCAGTTCCTCGATATCAATGGACTACGCGTTCACAACTCGAAAGAAATTCACTCTGTAAATATTCGCCCTCATGATAGCATCAAGAACTCTGTACTTCTGTAGGTCCATTGAAACAAACGCCTCCCAAAACAGTAACTGTACCACCTCTGAACGGATGAACTTCCTCAACCGATCAACGATTTCTGGGCACCAGAGGATGTGTCCAGCCGAAAACCGCATTATAAAAGAAACTAAATTAAAATTAAATAACTTATCCGAGATATTCATTCCTCAAATCTACTCCAAAAATTATATTATATCAATTGAAACTAAGCCAATATTCCAGTTTTGTTTTCACTGGAGATATTCTGAACCCACTTTGATTAACTTACCAAAGTATATATTTCCATCAACATATGGATTATCCAAGGGCATATAGGGTAGGGGTATATAACCCAAAAATTATAATATCCTATAAAATCGGTCATTTTTTATTCAGTCATACTTTGCTTTATAGAACAGCCATAAATTTGACGTGTCTCTTATAGGTGACATGTATGAACAGTGAACACAGATAGAACACAGACAGATAAAATACGCATTCTGTGAAAACATAGAAGTACGATGTATATAATTTTTAAAAAACATATAGCCGAAAGTATTAGCTTGTTAGAGTTGAAAACGATATCAATGGATTTTTATGATGAAACTGCATCTTAAGAAAGTTGAATTTTGAATTTGTGATGCTAAAATATTTTTTTTCGTTACACCGAAACTATCAGTCCGATTTTGCCCAATAACGAACCTACCCTGAAAATTTCAACTGCATATAGCTCATTCCTTTCGAGAGTATCCGTGTTAAAGGATGGCCGGACATATTCGATTTTTACCACGGATTGTTGATCAGTGAGCCGAACCAAAATGTTTGAAACCATTCTTAGCCAAAAATTATAGACATTTGGGCAAATTGATAAGCACTCTGTTCGGAGGAACAAGCGCGCCAAAAATATACATACCTATTCATCGAATTCCTAGGAATATGATCCTATTGTAGATCGTAGATAGTCACTAATAGAGCGAGATTTGTACCTCCAACACTGTAGCCTATGAGTATTATTGTCTCCTGGTGTTAAAGTGGAACCCAATTCCAATCGGATACCCTTGTACCTTGAAGATGGTTCCTCGGTTGTTTTGTCTCCAGCAGGATGAGCAGGATTTCATCCGCATTGTGCAACCTACATAGTGATTTTCCTCTGAAGATGTCAATAGTATGCATGTGTTTTCTTAGATCGGGGTGATTCTACGTGCTCTGGTGTTGTTTCTTCGACAACTCAGACACATATTCTATAGCACTGGTTTTGGTTATCCTGATCACCGGCCCTGGGCTGACAAAGGAAGTCTTAGAGCCTCGTTTAACAAGAGCATCTGCCCTTTCGTTACCAAGAAGTCAACTTTTTCCCTGCACCTGCTCAAGTGTGGTCTGCCAGAGTAGAGAGGATCTCTCGACAGTCCCAGATCTGTTTCGATTTGTGCTCCAGACACGCAATTGCCCTTAAGGCTGCCTGACAATCAGACCCGTTGTGGGTTTTCCTACCCCTATAATCTATTCTCAGGTTTTTCTTAGTTCCTGTTTGTAGAAAATCTCATACGAAACGAAGGATAAGTTCTGGTACGAGCGCGCAAAAAAACCGTTACCTAATAAATCTGTCGGTTGTTTACTGAAGCTTCTTCATTGTAATGGAGAAGTATAACGGGTAATTCCACAAAAGGAGCAGAGAAAATCATTCTGCTGGTACCTGCCGACACGTGTTTCTGCTAGTTGGCTTCTTCAGGACAGGGCAACCAAGAAACCAAGAAAACGGTGGAAAGATAACTGAAAACAGGTGACACCACAACAGGAGCGAGCAACCAATTTGTGCCTTCAGCTCTAGGACCTCCAATTCGGAGGCAAACTATGGCATCGGCACGAAGGAAGCATGAGCTACCTGTGCGATGCGACCTCAACGCGAGGATATGTAATAAGAAAATAGGATAAGGCGGATAAGTTCATTAAAATGAAGAAGTATAACGGGTAATTCCGCAAAAGGAGCAGAGAAAATCATTCTGCTGGTACCTGCCGACACGTGTTTCTGCTAGTTGGCTTCTTCAGGACAGGGCAACCAAGAAACCAAGAAAAAGGTGGAAAGTTAACTGAAAACAGGTGACACCACAAACAGGAGCGAGCAACCAATTTGTGCCTTCAGCTCTAGGACCTCCAATTCGGAGGCAAACTATGGCATCGGCACGAAGGAAGCATAAGCTACCTGTGCGATGCGACCTCAACCCGAGGATATGTAATAAGAAAATAGGATAACGCGGATAAGTTTATTAAAATGGAGAAGTATAATGGGTAATTCCGCAAAAGGAGCAGAGAAAATCATTCTGCTGGTACCTACCGACACGTGTTTCTGCTAGTTGGCTTCTTCAGGACAGGGCAACCAAGAAACCAAGAAAAAGGTGGAAAGATAACTGAAAACAGGTTTCTCTGCTCCTTTTGCGGAATTACCCGTTATACTTCTCCATTTTAATAAATTTATCTGCGTTATCCTATTTTCTTCTTCTTCATTGTGTTGCAATCGCTACAGATGCATCGGAGATTCTCTGAACCGTGGACAGGCATTCAAGTAAACATATTTGAGTTCTCCCGACCCTCATATTTTTCACGATACTCCCGTACAGTTCTGTGGGACAGTCGCGTGTGCATCTCTGATGATTATTAGTAATTACACATAGGAGACTATGGTCGAAGGCTTGGCCTGTTCCTCCACCTTCGCATTCGCTGCCTTCGATTATGTATACTCCGGTGGGCGACCCAACAATGGTCAGTTCTGTTAATTTGAATAAGACAACAATACGACATCATACTGATTTACGAACAGCTAACATCTTTTATTAACGCTGTTAAACTCTTGAGTCGCGATTTGAATGTGATTTATTTGTCTTATGGGATGAACGATTGTAATACGGGTATAGAATGGTAATCTCTCGCCATTTTTCTGGATCACAGTTGTAATACGAAGTCCATTATTCTATTGAAGCGATAATCCAATACTACATCCTTGTTTGAACAAAGAGTATAACCTTTGTGATCATTGCAAATAGTCTGTAACCGTTCTTTCCGATCAAAACAGAAAACAACACCTGCTAAAGATTAAGCTATACCAACCGCAAGTTTGACGTTGACAGCCAACTACGAGAAGACATAGGAGTAGTTTGTGTTCTTGTCTAGAACGCTAACTACCAGTTACCTCGTAGTTTTGGGCTGGTCAGGCACGTTTAGGCGGCTGTTTTGGTAGCCGTCAGCACAATTACGCAATCTCAAAATAATATTTTTTTTTATTTTATAGATAGTTTTTTCTACTAAACGGTAGTGTAATTTACTATGGTAAATTCGATTAAGAGTGTCCAATACAGGAGAATGGACAATAGAACATACGCGCAAAAGTTCCTGACTTCACTGAAGCAATTTTTGTTCGTAATTTTTTTTTTAATTTCTAGGGGTACGGTGCTCACAATATTTTACACATGTCTTTATGTCGATATTCTACAACTAGTTACGAATCTTCAATTCGAACATACGCGCAAAAATGGAAAGACAAAAGGAGAAAAACTAACATTTTAAGAAGAATACATAACCTTTCAAAAGTCCTTCTGACAAATATACTCCTCTGTAGCAGCATGGATCTCTTGAAAAAGAAGGGCCTCCGCTAGTTTTCAAAGATATTCACTCTTGTACTTAGAAATACCTTCAATATTTGATTTCAAAAAGGAAAATGTCATAGCTCTTTAGGCCAGGAGGATCTCTTTCAATACCAAGTCTGGTCTTTCCAAACGATGATTATTCAGAAATTCAGATGTTCGAAGACCGCTACATGACCCTAATGTAGGGCTATCATCTCCCATAGATTCTATTGTGTTATAAGAAATCGGCCTGAAAATTTATGTTATAATTTAATATGTCATCATGACATTCATGGTTTTGAAGGTTCTCACAAAATTTCAGCGATGTTGGACATCTGATATATTATGATTTTTTTTTATATATTTTTTTAATTTTCTAGTAAAATGATCTTCATGAAATTTTGTTAAATTTTTTGCGTCGGCATTCTAGAACTCATTACCATGTTTTAATTGAAACGGCATCGTATTTTTTGGGTTATTGAAGAAAAAATAACCAAATATCAGATTGATAAAACTCCAAATCCATTTGGCAGATTACGCTAATTAACGGAATTGAATGTCGCATTCAGATGCGCAATCTGCCCTGAAAACTTGCAAGTCACTATTTCTTTCCGTTCTCAAGGTATCGTGAGATACATAATATTTTTTCGTAATTTTTTGAAAATTTTCTAGTGGTACGGTCCTCACAAACATTTATACTCGTCTTCATGTCGATATTCTACAACTACTTAGCAAGCTTCAATTCGATCGAGTCTATATTTTTTGAGTTATCGAGGAAATAATATTCCAATTGGTTATAACTTCGAAACTGTTGGGCCGATTATGGCCAACAGCGAACTTAACTCACCCATTCAGATGCGCAATCTACCCTGAAAATTGCAGATCCCTATCTCCTTTCGTTCGAGAGATCAAACTTGGAACTTCTAAGTTATAAGGTTCTGAAGGCTCTCGCAAAATTTCGGCCATGGCGGATGAATAGTTTCTGATATATAGAATTTCTTTCAATGATTTTTAAAAATTTTCTAGTGATGCGCCCTCACAAAATTTTATTTTTGATAATTTTTGTACAAACGTGCTTGGGATTATATTCTACAACTATTCACCAAGTTTCAATTCGATCGGATTTATATTGGTTAAAAACAAAATTATTACTCAGAAACCATTTGCCTGATTATGCCCATCAACGAACTTGTCGTATTGGGATGCGCAACCTACCCTGAAAATTTCTAGTCGCTAGCTCTTTCCGTTCTCAAGTTATCGTGGCAACGACTGGCCGGTCGGACTGAATCCAATTCAACCTCGGTGTCTTCATGGGGGGTCAAACCCAATCATTTGAGACCATTTACGGCACAAAAACCGAAATTTACAGACATTTGGGAAAAATGATAACGATATTCCCCAGAACATACTCACAAAAATCAAGGAAGGAATCGATTAATTTGAATACAAATTTAAATACTCATTTGTATGTTCCTATTTTCTGAAGACACTTTTTTCACCTTTGATGGTTATTTTGAGTTTTAAATCCAATGAAGGTGTAGGACCTGAAACGTTACAGAAAAAAAATCATCATTGTTGTCGTTCCGTTACTGCTTGTTAGGCAACATTTTTCCATAGATTGCTTCTGACAAGTATCTAGTGTACTCAAGTCCGATTTCTGACGCGGAAGCCATTTCAATAGAATCGGAAAATTCATTTCTCTATTTCAGTATCGTAATGAGTTCATTCCAGCACTAAAAATAGTGCTGGAATGAACTCATTCCCGCATTGTTTCTGGTTATATTTTTCGTTTTGTGGTAGTCAGCAATGACATTCGATCCTATCAAATTTCAACACACGTCAATTATTGTCAATATAAGATAATCTGGATAAGGTGGAATAATTGTTGAGAGGAAAGGTTTTATCATAATATTTTTTTTTAAGGGAACTGTTCTCTCTGATCTCCGTCTTCTACGTACATTTCAAATTCCATGATCTGTCAACTTTCGTAACAGTCACACCAACTGCCAAGTTACAATACAAAAGTCACTAGTATGTATAATCCTAATCTTTCATTAAATTTCAACAGTATTCTACAAAACCCACCTGAAATAGAGAAAATATCGTCTAATACTCGTTTGCAGAAGGCAATTCCAACACTCATGCGTACGAAAACTCGCTCCTTCGTCGCCCGTTTTCGAATTTCGCATTCGTGTTTAAACATCAGCCCATTCTGCAACTTGTTTTAGAATATACTATTATTTTATAGTTATTTTTCGTTGAATAAATAAAACTAATTCAGTTCATGAATCGTACATCAAGATGTAAAAAAAAATCTACGAAAACGTTGAATAAATAGCGATGGATAGTAAGAGTGAATTATTCAGACTCGGCTTGGAATTATACAGTCGATTTTCTCCTAAAGTACGATCATGAGGTCTCGATATAGTCCAAGATAACCATCAAGCACGGTAGCTGTTCATGGACCAGTCGTGAAATTTCAAGATTCCGTCTGCGATGGTACAATGACATGATGAATCACAATCATCTCTTCACGAAAATCTCTTCAGCGAGAATGATGGCAGACTGCTGTAGATCTGATAACTGTTCTCGCAATTCAGGATACACAGAGCAGAGGTGCCTCCTTGATGTTGGAGAATACCGATTTCAATAAATTTAGGCATGGATTGTTCGCTTGATTGGTTTTATTGCAAAAAGTTAAAAGGAATTCATAGGATAATATTCATTCATAAAATAGTTAACATCTAGTAAAAATTAACTAAAGACGCACAATATCCATGTAGACTCGTTTCGTAATTGTTACTGCTCGTAAAAATCCAACCTCGAATGTAAAATATTGATACTGACACTGAGTATGTATGAGATATACAGGGTTATTCTTTTATTGTTGTAGGGGTAACGTTGCACTGCGAACTTATGGTCTATTGTGACCCCCCGCCAGAGCTGCCTATGTCATCACCATATCTACAGCTCGCCTTCCAGTTCCAGAGTTCTGATGAACTGCAGTATCTCGGATGGCTTTGAGGAGGCATTCCTTGCGTTGGTTTGAGATGGTGAGGCATTCCGTAATCATGTGATCAGGAGTTTCATCCTCCTCCCAAAAGAATCAGCACTTATCAGTTTCTGCTAGCCCTAATCTCATCATATGCTTCCTAAGGCCGAAGTGTCCTGTGAAGACACCAGTGAGGAGGTGCAGCGTGTTCCTACTGAGGTCC
The DNA here is from genome assembly GCA_937662695.2 of Halyzia sedecimguttata. Taxonomy (NCBI): domain Eukaryota; kingdom Metazoa; phylum Arthropoda; class Insecta; order Coleoptera; family Coccinellidae; genus Halyzia; species Halyzia sedecimguttata. Next base: position 62,252,927 of record OW569415.2, on the reverse strand, counting down.
ATATATTTCTTAGATCTGACAGTGTCAATGCTCCGGAGGAATTTTTTCGAGTGATACATTCCGGGGAGAGAATACCTCCTTCAGTTTCTTCTTTCATCCAAAATTCACTTTTGTAGGTGCATCTACCAACCCCACAGTAGGGTTGTATGCTCCTTTCTTGGCAAGCGTGTTGGCCTCCTCATTTCCTTTAATTCCCGCGTGACCAGGAACCCAGACCAAAGAGCTCCTTTTGTTCTTGCCTACTTCATTGAGTTTTCTTCGGCATATTAGCCATATTAGCTTGGACTCGATAATATGGGAGCTCAGAGCTTTAATAGCAGCTTGACTGTTAGAGTGGATTGCTATATCACATGACAATTCGGCTGCTCCATTCCAAAACACAGTATGTGAAAATAATGGAATTGTGTGGGAAACGAGATTTAGTGTTTTTGTTTGGCACTGAGACGTTTTTAATGCAATTTTTTTTATTTTACGGTTACGTGTTACAGTTCGTCGTATAATTTTTTCTACATAATCAAATTGTACATATCTTTAGTTGTTACTATAGATTTGGCACATGCTTGGTTTTGGTATTGAATATGAAACATTTTTGCTGGTTTCAAATCCGAGTATCTGCATCAATATTTGAATAAATAACAGTTTATTATATTTCACCGAATTCAAGATAACAAACAGTTTAATTATGTCTAACGTTTATTAGTTTAGAAACACTACAAAGTTTAGAAATACCACAACCAAAGAATCTACTACATACTATCCTCTAAATTGCTGATGTCATACTCCTCGACTAAATCTGGAGCAGAATCGCAGAATCTGATCATGTCTTTCAAATTGCCAAAACAGATTATCTGGTATATACTGTGTTTTGCTCTGGGAAAAGCAGATGCTGTGTTTTGAAATGTGAAGATGAGTAAATTTGTGCAGATACTGGGTTGTGGTTATGTCATATCTCTAAATCTATTGAAATTATCAGCAAAGGGGCTAGGTTGAAAGATGCGTCCAAACACAGTATATCCAAATATTAAGAAATATCATTTTCTGAAAAAATGTTAGTTACTGTGTTTTGGAATGGAGCAGCCGAATTAGCCTTATATGGGAAAATAAAACTGATACGCTCATAAAAATTCACTCGCAGAGGGTCTGGACCACAAACTATTTTTTTTTAAATAATGACAGTTTTTGCCAGTCCCGGTTATACCAGAACTAGCTATCAACTTCCTCATTTTAAATTGCAACCCACATTATTTATTTCACATTCAGATTCGTCTTCAAAAATCAAGGTCAGATTATTCAACAATATCTATGGCCATCTATGATCGTTTTTGAGATATTTGCCCTTTAAGAAACATTTTGCAGCTAAGGGGTACTTTGATGCCTTTTATCTCAGTTACTGTTAGGCGTAAACAATAAAACTTTCGGAGTACCTTAAGAAATGCAATTTATTCAAATAATCATAATTATTTTTTACGACAATACACATCTTCTTCACTATATATGAATTTTTTTTTCAGTTTTACCAAAAATTCGGGTTTTTCAAATGGAATGCTCCTTTTTGGCGCTATGGTTCCTCGGAACAGAGTGCTTATCAATTTGCCAAATGTCTGTAATTTGGGAATTTTTAGGAAAATAGTCTTAAACGATTTGGTTTTACTTACTGATCAAGAATCCGTGGACGAAATCGATTCTGTCTGGCCGGCCGTCCGTCCGGCCGTCCGGCCGTTAGTACAATAACTATTGAATTTTGCAGGATAGGTTTGGAGCATAAATATCTCGGACAAGTTTGTTAACGGGTGAAATTCATCCTGCGGTTTCGAAGTTATGGCCGTTTTTAGTAAAAATATTTTTTATGAATATTTCCGAAACCGATCACTCGATCTATCTGTAATTTATCATCAAATTTTAAAATAATGACCCCTACATGCATGCGAAGTTTTGTATCGATCAGGGCACCGTAAAGTGTAAAAAAATTGGTTCAAGCACTGACGTGAAGTCAGAAGCTTTTGCGCGTATGTTCTATTGTCCATTCTCCTGTATTGGACACTCTTCTTAATCGAATTTACCATGATGAATTCTATTGTCTATTCTCCTGTATTGGACACTCTCTTCTTAATCGAATTCACCATGATGAATTCTATTGTCCATTCTCCTGTATTGGAGACTCTTCTTAATCGAATTTGCCATGATGAATTCTATTGTCCAGAATACAGGAGAATAGACAATAGAATTCATCATGGTAAATTCGATTAAGAAGAGTGTCCAATACAGGAGAATGGACAATAGAACATACGCGCAAAAGCTTCTGACTTCACGTCAGTGCTTGAACCAATTTTTTTTTCGTGACTTTTTAAAAATTTTCTAGGGGTACGGTTCTTGAAATTTTTTTTTTCGTCATTTTTTTCAAATTTTCTAGGGATACGATTCTTACAAAATTTTAAACACGTCTTTAGGTTGATTTTCTACTACTAGTTACCAAGCACCAATTCGATCGAATATTTATTTTTTGAGTTATCAAGGAAATAATATTCCAGGTGGGTATAACTCGGAAACCCTTAGACCGATTATGCCCAAAATTGAACCCAACTCTCCCTTTCGGATACGCAACCTACCCTGAAAATTGCAAGTTTCTATCTCCTTTTGTTCGAAAGTTATCGAGGCAACGGTTACCCATCTACTGAACTCACACAAGAATGCTCGAATCTCCAACAATATTTAACCGATCGTATTAAAACTTGAAAATTGGCAGTAGAGTTAGGTTATGAAGGCTCTCGCAAAATTTCAGCAATTTCAAACGAATAGTTACTGATATATAAAATTTTTTTTTTTTATTTTCAATGATTTATTAAAAATTTTCTACAAATGCTATCCTCACCAAATTTTGCAAACATTTTTGCGTTGGCATTCTACAACTAATGACCATGTTTGAATTCAATCGGTTCAGTATTTTTCGAGTTAATGAGGTACAAAAACCACCAAATTTCAGAAAATTTCAGATGGCTATAACTCTAAAACCGTTAGGCCGATTATGCTCATAATCAAACTGAAATGTCGCGTTCTAGTGCACATCCTAACCTGAACATTTCAAGCCGCTATCTCATTCCGTTCTCAAGTTATCGTGACAACAAAAATATTTTTTAATAATTTTTTTAAAATTTTCTAGCCGTACGATTCGCACAAAATTTCACAAACGTGCTTAGGTTCATATTCTACAACTACCCACCAAGTTTTAAATTGATCGGATTTATAATGGTTGAAAACAAAATTATTACTCGGAAACCACTGGGCCGATTATGCCCATTAACGAACTTGTCCGTCGTATTGAGATGCGCCACCTACCCTGAAAATTTCAAGTCGCTAGCTCTTTTCGTTCTCAAGTTATCGTGGCAACGGCCGGACGGACGGACGGCCGGACGGCCGTACGGCCGGACGGACAGAATCAAATTTGACCTCGAATTCTTCATTGGGGAGTCGAACTTAATCGTTTGAGACCATTTTCGTCAAAAAATTCGAAAGTTACAGACATTTGGGCAAAACTATAACGCGATGTTCCCCAGAACATACGCGCAAAAAATTGATAATTTTGAAATTTTGTTTCTACAATAACTCTCGAACAGAATGAGCTAGGCAGTTAAAATTTTCAGAGTAGGTTTGGGAGATAAATATCTTATTTGAGTTCGTTATTGGGCGAAATCGGACTGATGGTTTCGGACTAACGAAAAAAAATTTTTTTTTCATATTGCAAACTTCAAATTAAATTTTTTTTAAGATGCAATTTCACCATAAAAATCCATTAATGTCATTTTTAACTCTAACAAGCTAATACTTTCGGAGATATGAGTTTTCAAAATTTCAATATATTGATATATTTCCATGAATCGTACTTCTATGCTTCCACATAATCCTGTACTTAATTATTCTATTTTTATATAATCTGTGTTTTTACATTTCATCTTATTTTCCTATAACAGGATAGATAAATGTCAAAATTATTTCTGGTTCGTTATTCTTGATATAAAATACACCTCTCCTGTTCTAGAAAACAAAGTATGATTGAATGCAAAATGGCCAATGAAATAACCTCAGCTATCGTAGAATTATGTGGATTATATGATTTTGAACTTTTAAGGTGATAATATAATGCCCATGTATAATCCATATGGTGATGGAAATATATACTTTATTATTATTATTATTATTATTATTATTATTATACTGATTCTCCTGGGTCTTCCACAAAGAGACCCCTCATAAGCTCTAAGAGCTTGCCCTGAGTTAGGAGAACCAGTTGTGTTCTGTGTAGGCTTTGTTACTGTGTCCTTGCGCCACCTTAGGCACAGCACTGTTAATTTTTGACCCAACAGAGAATGGTGGCGATTACCGTGACTAGAAAATTTCTTTCCTAGCCTCGGAATTGAACTGGTAAGATACATTGAATTGAATTGGTAAGATACATATTCAAATTGGGTTCAGAATATCTCCAGTAAAAATAAAACTGCAATATTGTGTTTTAATTGATATAATATAATGTTCAGAGTAGATTTGAGGAATGAATATCTCGGATAAGTTCGTTATTGGGGAGAATCGGTCTGTTTAAATTTAATTTCTTTCAGGATGCAGTTCTATCGTAAGAATCCATTTATATCATTCCCAGAGACCAATAATTTCGGAGATATAATTTGTCAAAGTTTGAACAATATATATTTCAGATAGTAATTCTAGACAAAGTTTCCTTTCGATTGTGAGATGTCGTTGAACAATGTAAAACATGTGAATAACTTGAAATCTCCAAATGTTATGAGTAAATGCCATGTCAATTTAAAGGAAATTTGATCTGGAATTACCAACTGAAATAAAAAAAAAATTGTTCAAGCACTGATTTGAAGTCAGCAGCTTTTGCACGCATGTTATATTTTCTACTCACCTGTATTCAACACTCTACTACGAATTTAGCATGGATATATATCGTTTTCTCAGCTTTTATAATATGTGAATACATTTCATACCACTTTAATGATGGACTTCAGTAGAGAATCGTCTATGATCACAGAATTTTTAATTCTGACATATGCATTATATCGGAACTGAAATACGAACATTCTTAAGCCTCAAGTAACTACAGGATATGATATTCACGAAATTCCGCAAAAATTAGTGGGTCGTAATTCTACAAGTGATCACCGAGTTATCGTGGGATACATATTAATTTTTCGTAATTCATTTGAAATTTTCTAGGGGTACGGTTCTCACAAAATTTTACACACGTCTTTATGTCGATATTCCACAACTAGTTTCCAAGCTTCAATTCGATCGAGTCTATAATTTTTGAGTTATCGAGAAAATAATATTCCAGGTGGGTATAACTCCGAAACCGTTGGACCGATTATGCTCAAAAACGAACTGAACTCTCGGATGCGCAACCTACCCTGAAAATTGCAAGTCCCTATCTCCTTTCGTTCGAAAGTTATTGAGGCAATGGTCACCCATCCTGCTACTGAACTCACACAAGGCTGCTCGGATCACCAACAATATGGATCTGATCGTGTTCAAACTTGGAACTTGGCAGAAGAGTTAGGTTCCAAAGGATATCGCAAAATTCAAGCGATGTCGGGCGAATAGTTTCTTATATATAGAATTTGTTTTAATGATTTTTTGAAGGTTTTCTAGTGGTAAGATCCTCACGAAATTTCGCAAGAATTTTCGCGTTGGCATTCTACAACTAATCACCATGTTTTAATTGGATCGATTTGGTTTTTTTTGAGGTATTGGGGAAATAACAACCTAATTTCAGATGGGTATAATTCCAGAACAGTTTGACCGATTATACCTATAGACAAACTCAAATGTCGCATTCAGGTGCACAACGTAACCTAAAAATTTCAAGTCGCTATCTCTTTCCCTTCTCAGGTTATCATGACATAAATAATATTTCTCTCCCACAGAATTTCGAAAACAGTTTATACTCTACACTACAACTACTCTCTAAGTTTCAATTCGATCGATTTGTATTGGTTGAAAATGAAATTATCACTCGCAAACCGTTGGGCCGATTATGCCCATTAACGAACTTGTCCGTCGTATTGCGACGCGCCACCTACCCAGAAAATTACAAGTCACTATCTTTTTCCGTTTTCAAGTTATAGTGGCAACGGCCGGACGGGCAGAATCAAATTTGACCTCGAATTCTTGATCAGGGAGTCGAACCCAATCGGTTGGGACCATTTACGGCAAAAAATTCGAAAATTACAGACATTTAGGCAAAATGATAACGCGATGTTCCCCAGAACATCCGCGCAAAAATATATATTGTCATTTCGGTCCACTTTTACCGCTCACCGTTCTAATTGAATACAATACCACATTTTATGCCTCGGTATATCTCCTGAATCCTGAACACATGTGAGGGTATCCAATTAACAACTGTCAGAATGAGTGATCTCTGAAATGGAAATAATTCATGAAATTTCATTCTCCATGTTAAAATCTTATTTAATTAGTATGCCCTGGGAACCCGAACATTAGTTACACATTTAAAAATCGAACAATAAGGAGTTGTGGTCAATGTAATAACCGCAACATTCTCATAGTTAGCTGCAGGAAGTCGAGGACCAACGCTTCTGTTCTCAGGGACGACAATGGACAGAAACAGCATCTTGAACATTAAGAGGAAACATTAATTATGCTTTTGTTTGATGTGAACACGGCGATTGTGTTGATTTTGTGGGACGAATAAGTGATTCGGTCAGAGGTGGTATGCATAAAAAGAGGTACAGAATTTCGATCTATATTGGAATTAATGATTACACAAAACAACAAAAAAATATCTCTTTATGGTGGCGAGAAAAATAATATTCATTTGGAATTTGCAATGGGCTGATTAAAAAACTTTCGTCAGCTCTAATTTTTGAGATATAGGCTACTTTAGTTTAGCTCGGATAAGAGGCATGAGTGAAGAAATTAAGATATATTTTCAAGTCAAGAAGGGGGAAAGCCTTGTGGCTGGAGCTTTGGCGCTCTTGTTCAATTTTTGTCAAACCATATCTCTGAAAGTATTGTTTTCTCAGAGTTCGGAATTATATAAATGGGTTCTTATAATATAACTTCATCATAAAGGAAATTAAATTCAAATAAAAGTTTATTTATCAAGATTAAATGAGCATCTGCAATGGTTTAACCTCGTGGAATGGGCTGTTGCAACTTAAACTCGGTGCATAGTTTTCACAACTCGAAATACCTAAGAAAAGTATCATCGAAATGTCTAGAGTATGGCTATAGACAATCATAGAAGATTGTCCATTTATTTCAGATATTTGAGTAGGTATAGGCTGGCGAACAAATTATATTAATAGTTCAAAATATATTAATAAAATACAATCCTCTCTTCATTATTTAATAGATCATACCACTAACACATTCATTCTGTATTATGAACCTCAACTCAAGAAAGAATATTTCATACACAAACGTAGATCAATATTTCAGTATTTTTCTGCTAGCAACATTATGTACTGTATACATATAGGACCAAGTCTCACTACTAATGGAGGTGAAAGGTAATATCAACCTCGGTGGTCAACGAAAAGTAATTTCTTTTGATGATTCCATTATGTTGTTCTTTGCCATTGACTTCAAAAACCACATCATTAAAATGATCCAATTCTAAATCTTCTGAAACATCATTCCAAATATTTGCACATAAATTATTCAATATACAACAAGTCAATATTATTTTTGGTATCAGAACAGTCTTGTATATGTTCACAAATTCAAGATGCGGAACCTTGTTTTCCAACACAAAATATATTCAGTACGAAGTACGAATTGTATAAAGAAACTAGAACAGAAATAAATATGACGTTTTTATAGGAATATAAGATGACATGAATGGACAGTGAACGTAGATAGAACACAAACAGATAGAATTCACATTCTGTGAAAACATAGAAGTAAGATGTATTATTGAAATTTTGAAATATCATATCTCCGAAAGCATAAGCGTATTAGAGTTGAAAATGACATCATAAAAAATTATGAATTTGAAATTTGTAATGTAATAAAATATTAGTTTTTTATTGATTTATGATTTAGCCCAATATCGAACTCAACTGAGATATTTGTCCCCTCAACCTACTCTGAAAATTTCAACTGTGTAGATCTTTCCGTTAGAGAGTTATCGTGCATACGGCCGGCCAGACAGAATTTATTTCGACCACGGATTCATGATCGGTGAGTTGGAAAATTTCAGACATTCTGGCAAATTTTTAAAGACACTGTTCCGAGGAATAAGAGCACCAAAAATGCCGAAACTATGCAAAAATGTTTGCTTCGGTCTTTCGCATCTAACTAGTTTTAATTCAATCATCAGATATCCGTATTTTTCGAGTTATTGTGGAAACAAAATTCAAAAATTTATGAAATTTTTTTTTCACTTTACGGTGATCCGATCAATACAAAATTTCGCATGCATATAGGGTCATATGAAAAGCCTAGTGTAAGACCAAATGACGCCGATTGCAAATGTCGATATTCTGAGACAGAGGATTATCGATGCAGATGAGGAAATGAGGTGGAGCCTGCAAACTGTCGTGGAAAGTAATTTAAGGAAACGAATGAGAATTTGTGTGAGAAATCACGGACGGCGGTCATGTCGAACTAGAGTTAAAATATATTATTCTGTGTCTTCTTGTTTTGTTTACGTATTATTAGCTCCTTTTTCTTCAAAATAAAGATGTACCCCCTACAATCTTAACTGTATTTGGTCAATGTTTGCCTATTTAATAGGAAATGTTATACCTATTTGAACAGCTGAAAGGAAGAAGAAGTTTTTAAAATCATCGGCAGAATAACTTCCATACATTTTTTTTCAATAAATAAAAAATATATACAAGAAGTTTTGATGTAGTTTATGGAGGCAATAGGAAGGAAGAACATAATGGAATCATCAAAAGAAATTACTGTTCGGTGACCACTGAGGTTAATATTACCTTTTACTTCCTTAAGTAGTGGTAGTGAGACATGATCCTATATACAGTATTTTCATAACGTTGCTAGCAAAAAAATACTGGAATATGGATCTACATTTATGTATCAAACATTTTTTCTTGAGTTAAGGTTCATAATACAGAAAAGAATGTGTTAGTGGTATGAACTATTAAATTTCAAATTATGAAAAGAGGATAGTATTTCATTAATATATTTTGAACTATTAAAATAATTTGTTCGTAATCCCCTACCTACTCAAATATCAGGAATACATGGACAATCTGCTATGATTGTCTCCAGCCTTGTTCTAGACATTTCGATGATACTTTCCTTAGGTATTTCGAGTTGTGAAAACTATGCACCAAGTGTGAGTTGCAACAACCCATTCCACGAGGTTAAATCATTTCAGATTGCTCCTTTAATCTTGATCAATAAATTTAATGACAATTTTTAAAGCATTGACGCATTGTAGATTGCTCTTTTTTTTAAAGATAATTTTTGAAGCATTTTTCTTAAACGACACTTTTTTCAAATTTAATTTTCGTCATGATGCAATTCTATCATAGGAATCCATTGATATAATTCCTAACTCTGAGAAACCAGTACTTTCGGAGATATAATTTGTCTGTATGAACAAGAGCGCCAAAAAGCTCCTATCCACAGGGCTTGAACCAATTTTGATTAATTCACATCCCCTCTATCCGGATACAAAAAAATCGGAGCCTAGGAGCTCTAATCCTAGAAAAAATCGATAAGAAGCCAATTCGATAAAAAGCCAAAAAATCTCAATAACAGTGAAATTTCGGAGAAGATATTAGTGGACCAAATTCATCAAAGATTACCTGAATAGTAACGTCATTCAATATTCAGTACGACTTAACCTGTGACCCTGTATATTATTATTATTATAATATATGATATTCAATTTTTAAAATGGAAATAGCTAATCATCCGGCCAGTTTAAACGAATATTCGGAGCAGACTAAAAAAAATTATTAAAATACCGTTCGATCATATAAACAGAAAATACAGATCTAATCTGAAGACAGAATACAATACTTAAATTCCCACATATTAGACATATAACCATTCATGTATTTTCATAGGTTCCCTTTGGCTAATCTAGGGGTCGCCGGTCCCAAGTTCTCAATTATCTGAGTGAATTCGTAGGATGTCCACCTAAGAGCGCGAAAACTTTGTCCGGGGTTATTTGCTGATCCTCGACATATTTGTTTCATCACGTGCTTTAACCATCCATTTCGGCACTGCCCATTTTCTGTTCAGCTCCGTGTAAAGTAAGAATTGCCTTTATTGATACGATGCAAAAACTGAGCCGCCATGAATATTGGAAAAGCTATTTCATCTTTATAGGCGGAATCTTTGAGACCGGCGGACATCAAAAATTGCTGTTGACGTGGACATTGATTGATTACTTTGAAAAACTTTTATGTGCTGATTTTTAAGTACTTTATGTATTTAGGATTTAAGATGTGAGTCGTGAACAAAGATTAATTTCGTTATATTTCTCAAACGTATACTTTTTGCGCACATATTCTGGGGAACAACGTGCCATCATTTTACCCAAATGACTGTAATTTTCGAATTTTTTGCCGAAAATGGTCTCAAACGATTGGGTTCGACTCCCTGATGAAGAATTCGAAGTCAAATTTGATTCTGTCCACGATAACTTCGGAACGGAAAGAGATAGCGACTTGTATGGCACGTGGCGCGTTTCAATGCGACTAACAAGTTAGTAAGTGAGTATAATCGGCCCAACGGTTTCGGAGTAATAATTTTGTTTCCAACCAATAGGAGCCCGATTGAATTGAAACTTGGTGAGTAGTTGAAGAATACAAACCTAAGGACGTTTGTAGAATTTTGTGAGAATCGTATCACAAGAAAATTTTAAAAGCATATTGAAAAATATTATTTATGTCACTATAACTTGAGAACGGAAAGAGAGCGCGACTTGAAATTTTTGGGTTGGGTTGTGCATCTGAATGCGACATTTGAGTTATAGTTATAGTTTATGGGCATAATCGCCAAACGGGTGCGGACTTATACCCATCTAAAATGTGGTTGTTATTTCCTCAATAACTCAAAAAATACCAATCCGATCAAATTCAAACATGGTAATTAGTTTTAGAATGCCGACGCAAAAATTCATGCAAAATTTCAAGAGAATCGTATCACAGGAAATTAAAGAAAAATTAATGATTATCATTGAAAAAAATTCTATATATCAGAAACTGTTCGTCCTTTATCGCTGAAATTTTGCTAGAGCCTTCAAAGCCTAAGTTACAGCCAAGTTCCAAGTTTAAACATGACCGGATCTATATTGTTGGAGACCCTAGCGGTTTTGGGTGAGTTCAGTAGCTGGATGGGTGACCGTTGCCTCCATTAATTTCGAACGGAAGAAGATACCAACTTCCAGAGTACGCATCAGAATGGGAGAGATAAGTTCGTTGTTGGGCATAATCTTCCCAACGGATTCGGAGTGATACCCATCTGGAATATTATTTTCTCGATAACTCAAAAATTTCAGATCCGATCGAATTGAAACTTGGTAACTAGTTGTAGAATATCGACATAAAGACGTGCGTGAAATTTTGTGATGAGCATACCACTAAAACATTCAAAATATATTATGTATCTTACGATAACTCGAGAACAGAAAGAGATAGCGACTTGCAATTTTAAGGGTACGTTGCGAATCTGAATGTGACATTTAAGTTCATTAACTGGCATAATCGGCCATAAGGTTTGCAGTTATACTCATCAGAAATTTTGTTGTTGTTCCCTCTGTAACTCAAAATATACAAATCTAATCCAATTAAAACTCGGTAAATCTACGGTAGATTACCGACCCACTAATTTTCTCGGAATATCCTGAAGTTTCTTAAGGCGGAAGTTTTTTCGTTATTATTAGATATTCAACAAATTTCAATTCCTAATAGAATACATATGTCAGACTTACAAATGACAATAGACGATTTTCTCATTACTCAAGTATGTCATTAAAATGCTACGAAATGTATTCATATCTTATAAAAGCTCAGAAAACGGTCTATATCGATGCTAAATGCAATCAAGAGCGTCCAAAAGAGGTGATTAGACAATAGAACTTGCGTGAAAAAGCTCCCGACATTACATCAGTGCTTGGTCCAATTTTTATTTTAATAGAGTGTAAGTCATATACTCATCAGTTGGTTCCGAAATTAATGAATTCTTCAACCTGATTATTTGGAAACAGAACGACGGTATTTAAAGCAGGCTATGGTATCAATGTTAAGGCTCGAAGGCACTCAGTATTATTATTAGTATCCGATCGAAACTGGTATTTCAGCCGAAACCGAAAACGAAACCGAACTTTCGGCCAGGGTCTCAGTGTCGGCCGAAACCGAAACCGAAACTTTATATTTCATACTGAAATCTACTGTATTTTTTACAATTTTATTCGCATATACATAAAAATAGTTAAGAAGTGTTAAATAAAATCAAAAGACATTTTTTTTGAGATCCTTATTTATTGTTTTGGTATTACCAAGTTATCAAAATAATCAGTCGAAGTATACAGGGTGATTCCAAATCAGACAAGAACCTTAGAGGAGGTGTTAGTATGGATCATTTGCTGTGGTTTGAGTCATTTTTATTGAGGACCAAAAATCAACGGTTTCCGTGTATTTGAGTACTGGTTCTGCTGAAAGAGAATTAGGATGATTTGAAAGGGGATATAAGAAGCAAATAGAGGAAAATAACGAATTCAATATTTTTTTGTTGCAACTAAGCTCGAAATTACAGTAGAAAATGTATTCATAAATTATGTTCCACCATTCCATAGGCTAGCACGTACCGTCTTTCTGATGTCTTCAGTTGTTTTGATACACATTCACTATTTTAAATGCCGGACATTCAAAAGGTTGCTTATAAAAAATCTGCTGAAACGAAACTAGTTAAGTCATCTAACGAAATCTTTTAGAGAATGAAGAAGGAATTTGCCAAGTTTTTAAAATAATTTTGGCACACAAAAATGTGAAATTCGAATGTTGCAGACAAATTGATATTAGAAATTGATTCTTCATTTATTCATATACCACATTTCAAATCATACTAATTCTTTTTCAACCTATTATACAGCATAGATTTGCTTTTTTCGTACATATCATATTCTTTTCTGATGAAAATATACCAAAATTATCACCAAATTTGGTCAACGTAGACAAAAATTGACGAAATATGTACTATAAGTTCAGAAATCTTTTAAAAATCACCCGAACTGCAAAAATCATTGATATTCGGTTATTAATAAATATGGATTAAACAACAGCTAATGAGTCATACTCCAAGTTTCACGTCTTATTTGGAATCACCCTATGTAATCTAATTAATAATCATTAAAGGGAATTCTCAGTCATAACCTAGATAGATCACAATAACTCGTACGACAATTATGTATACCTACTTATAACTCCTGGCCAAACTACCAGGATAATTCTCGAACATTCAAGTTTCGGCCGGCCGAAAGTTTCGGCCATTTTGGGCCGAAACCGAAACTAAGGCCGAAACTAGATTTCTTGGCCGAAACTGGCCGAAACCGAAACCGAAGTTTCGGTCGGTCACTAATTATTATTATAATTAGAACGAGGTCGTGAGGCTTTGCACAGCTCTTAAGAAGTGCGACCGATAAGATGTTTTATACTATTACCCTAATTATTCAATGCTAACGACATTGTCAAAGATGTTACATGCCTGATGACGTCCTTAGGAGCCTTAGCTATCACGTCGTGAGGATTTAGAACTGGCTCTGGACATTTGTAAACTATATGTTCACCTGTGTCCTTTTCCGATCCGCAAATCTTGCATGTTTCGTCTGCTGACTTGACCATGCGGTACAAGTGGCATTTATACTGGCAGTGCCCTGTCAGTGGACCCCTAGAGGGGTTGGAAAGAAGCATTTTCTTGGGTTGAGCAGCCCACTGAGGCCCTCTTGGTATGGACTGAGTTAGGATAATCAGTTGTCTTCTGTGTAGGCTTTTTTAGGGTGTCCTTGCACCACCTTAGGCGAAACACTGTTAATTTTTAACCTATGTAACAGTGAATGGTGGTCACTACCGTTTGACTAGAACATTTCTTTCCTAGCCACGGAATTGGAATTGAATCGGTACCTCCAGCTCCGAGTCAAACGCTCTATCCACTGAGCTAGAAGGACTAAACATTGAATTCAAATTGATCAACGCGATCAAGTGCTTCAAAGAGTTATCATGCTTACGATAGGCTGGCCGGAAGAAGGGACACAATTAAATTTCATCCTAACTATTTCATCGTCAGGTCAAATATACTCGTTTGTTGCCGTTTTCCGCAACATTTTTCCGTTACAATGGTTTATTTTTCGAGAGATATCAATCCAGAATCTTATACATGTGAGTAAATTGTCTCCTACTCCCTTACAATATGTCAAAAAATATGATATAACAGACAGGTGCCCAAAAGCTTGGAGCATATTACTCTCAAAACGAATTCGATGTCATATATCTAATGAATACTGGGAGAATTCAGATAATGAAGATGGATTCGAATGTCGGTAAATCTGAAAGTGCTTGCATCTTGAAAATATTTTCATTCAAATGGAAATTGGGTGATATGAGTGGATATGAAATTTCAAATCAATAATCCAATGTGTGAATGAAAAGTTTCCAACAACTTTTTGCGCGTATGTTCTGGGGAACATCGCGTTATCATTTTGCCCAAATGTCTGTAACATTCGATTTTTTTTACGAAAATGGTCTCAAACGATTCGGTTCGACTCGCCAATGAACAGTTCGAGGTCAAATTTGATTCTGTCCGGCCGGCCATCCGGCCGTTGCCACGATAACTTGAGAACGGAAAGAGCTAGCGCCTTGAAATTTTCAGGGTGGGTGGCGCATCTCAATACGACGGACAAGTTCGTTAATGGGCATACTCGGCCCAATGGTTTCCGAGTAATAATTTTGTTTTCAACCAATATAGATCCGATCGAATTGAAACTTGGTGAATAGTTGTAGAATATAAACCTAAGCAGGTTTGTGAAATTTTGTGAGAATCGTTTCTCTAGAAAATTATTAAAAAAATATTAAAAAATATTTTTGTTGTCACGATAACCTGAGAACGGAAAGAGATAGCGGCTTTAAGATATCAGGTTAGGTTGTGCATCTGAAAGTGACATTTGAGTTGGTTTATTAGCATAATCGGCCAAACGGTTTAAGAGTTATAGCGATCTGAAATTTAGTTGTTTTTTGTTCCTCATTAACTCAAAAAATACAGAACCGATTGATTTCAAACATGGTTATTAGTTGTATAGTGCCAACGCAAAAATTCTTGCAAAATTTTGTGAGGATAGTATTTGTAGAAAAGTTTAAAAATCATTGAAAATTGAAAAAAAAAATTATATATAAGTAACTATTCGTCTGAAATTGCTGAAATTTTGCAAGAGCCTTAGAACCTATCTCTACTGCTAAGTTTTAAGTTTTAACACGATCGGTTAAATATTGTTGGAGATTCGAGCAGCCTTGTATGAGTTCAGTAGATGGGTGACCGTTGCCTCGATAACTTACGAACGAAAGGAGAGAGGGGCTTGCAATTTTCAGGGTAGGTTGCGTATCCGAATAAGAGAGTTAGGTTCATTTTTGGGCATAATCGGTCGAACGGTTTCCGAGTTATACCCACCTAGAATATTATTTCCTTGATAACTCAAAAAATAAAGATTCGATCGAATTGAAGCTTGCTAACTAGTAGTAGAAAATCAAAATAAACAAGTGTTTAAAATTTTATAAGAACCGTACCCCTAGAAATTTTGAAAAAAATGACGAAAAAAAAATTTTTGTAAGAACCGTACCCCTAGAAAATTTCAAAAAAATTACGAAAAAAAAAATTGATTCAAGCACTGACGTAAAGTCAGGAGCTTTTGCGCGTATGTTCTATTGTCTATTCTTCTCTATTGGACGCGCAAAAGCTCCTGACTTTACGTAATTGCTTGAACCAATTTTTCAACGAACGTTTTGTAGATCTGTTTATCTAGGGTGGTTCAATAATAGCACGGTAATTCAAGGTTCGACGAAATATGGTTTTCTGTAGCGAAATATTGAAATATTTATTGAGTTAAAATGTATACATTCCGATAAATGTAATTCACGGAGCATGCGTACTACTTTGTTAACATTTGCAAAACGATGCTGCATACTATACTGCTTATGTTGACAGAGCGTCTTATTGCAGTCTCTAATCCTTGGATGATCGTGAGTTTGCTGGCATAAACCTGACTTAAGTTAATATGTCACCATTCTGTTGAATCCACATTTCGTGAAACGCAAATACTATATATAGAACAAAATTCACAAAAAATTGGGTTGACTGTATTGAATGGCCTCTGCATTTTACATAGATCAGACCAGGCGTTCTACAAATATTAGGGTTGATATATACAAAAAAATCTACCTGTCAATAATAATCAACTTGTATTTGACCTATACTCACTCCACCAATCTGTATGTTAATTATACTGTTTAGTTGATTCCATTCAGCTTTGGAATGGGAGAAGAATTGGACAAATTACGAAATGATCTGAAAGGATTAGATACGACCCAGTGATGAGAAAGTTGAGGTCGAAATTGATTCAAGCTGGCCGTTGCCACTATAACTTTTGAATGGAATGGAAATAGCAACTTGAAATTTTCAAAAGTGCGGTGCGTATCCGAATGTGACGGTTTGTTAATGGGCATAACCGATCCAATTCCAAAATGGTTAGTAGTTGTATAATGCGGACGTCAAATTTCCGCCGATTTTCGTGATAGAAAATTTAGAACAAATTGTTGCAAAAAAATCTGTATCTCAGAAACTATCCGTCCGATATCATTGACATTTTGCGACAGCCTTCAAAACCTAACTTTATCATCAAGTTTTAAATTTGAACATGATGGGATCTATATTATTGGAGAGCCGAACAACCTTGCGTAACGTCAGTAGCTGGTTGGGTGACGGTAGTCACGATAACTTTCTGACGGAAAGAGATAGTGACTTGCAATTTTCAGGGTAGGTTGTGCATCGAAATAAGACAGATAAGTTCGTTGTTGTTGTTACCTCAATAACTCAAAATATACGAATCTGATATAACAAAAACTTAGTAATTGCTTGTAGAATGCCGACGCGCTAATTTTCGAGAAAGATAGTGAATATCGTATCTCTAGAAAATAAAAAAAAATGTTCAAGAAAACATTTTTTTTTTTATACAAAAGTTTCATATTTCAGCAACTATTCGTCAGAATTCGCCAAAATTTAGCGCTTACTTTCGAGCCATCATTATACAATCAATTAATCGATTAACTTGAATAGAAGCGTGAATAGACGTAGGAACATGCGCGCAAAAGCTCCTGATTTAACGTGAGTGCTTCTTGATAATTTTTTTCTATATTCATGGAAGTTCTAGGAAGGCTCTAATGAAGAGAAAAATGTGGAAAATTCACCAGAGAAACGCAAAATAAAACCCCAGTTTTCTTTTCAAGAATCGTTAATGATGAATATAAGCGCAAAACTCGAGAACGGCTGGACCAATTCATCAATTTTGTTTCAAATATTCCTTGAATTCAGAGGAAGGTTGTCATGAATAGAAAAATTGGAAAAAGTGCCGGTAAAACGTAAAAACCCCATTTTTTTTTATGTTCTGGGGAACAGATTGCTATCATTTTACCCAAATGTCTGGAATATTCGAATTTTTAGCCGAAAATGGTATAAAAAGATTAGGTTCGACTCGCTGATGAAAAAGCCGAGGTCAAACTTAATTCTATCTGGCCTTTGCCACGATAACTTTCGAACGGAAAGAGATAGCGACTTGCAAATTGTCAGAGTAGGTTGCGCATCCGAATGCTCATAAATAGGCATAATTGGCCGAACGGTTTTGGAGTTATACACTATGAAGTTTTGTTGTTATTTCCTCTTTAACTCAAAATATACAAATCCGATCCAATTGAAACTCGGTAAATAGTTGTAGAATGCCAACGCGCTAATTTCTGCGGAATTTCGTGACCGATATGATACATAATATATAATGTCAATGTGCCCAAATGTCTATATTTTCGAATTTTTGGTTGAAGATGGTCTTGAACGATTTGGTTTGACTCACTGATCAAGAATCCGTGGTCGAAATCGATTCTGTCCGGCCGTTCGGCCGGTTCAGCCCGCTGTTAACACGATGACTCTCTAACCGAATGAGCTAGACAGTTGAAATTTTCAGAGTAGGTTTGGGAGATAAGCATCTCCGTTATGTTCGTTATTGGGAAAAATCGGACTGATGGTTTCGGAATATCGAAAAAAAAAAGCTTTTATCACATTACAAATTTCAAATTTAATTTTATAAGATGTAGTTTCAGCATAAGAATACAAATATATAATTTTCAACTATAACAAGCTAATACTTTCGGAGATTCTTCAAAATTTCAATAATAAATCTTAATTCTATGATTTCACAGAATGCTGTAATCGACGATTAACGTCCATATTTGTATCTATGAATTTCATGATCTGTTTCACACTTGTCATCTTGTCCATCGATAAGAGACATGTCATATTTATTTCTGGTTCTATTCAAAATTCGTTACTCATGATATAATATACCTCCTGTTCTAGAAAAGAAAGTATGAATGAATACAAAACGATCACTGAAATAAATTCAGTTATTGTAGAATTATGAGGATTATAGGATATTATAATTTTTTGGTGATAATATAATGCCCGAGGATAATCCATATGATGATGGAAATATATTCTTTGGTAAGATAGATAATCAAATTGGGTTCAGAATATATCTAATATAATTTTCGGAGTGGATTTGAGGAATGAATATCTCGGCTAAGTTCGTTGTTGGGTCGAATCGGTCTGATGGTTTCGGATTAATAATTTTTGGCACTCTTGTTTTTTGGCGCTCTTGTTCCTCGGAACAGAGTGCTTATGAATTTAGCCAAATGTCTGTAATTTTCGAATTTTTGGCTGAAAATGGTCTCAAACGATTTGGTTCGACTCACTGATCAAGAATCCGTGTTGGAAATCGATTCTGTCCGGCCATCCGTCCATTAACACGATAACTCTCGAACGAAAGGAGTTAGAGGATTGAAATTTACAGAGTAGGTTTGGAGCGTAAATATCTCGGACGAGTTCGTTAACGGGCGAAATCCACCGAGCGGTTTCGGAGTTATGGCCATTTTTAGTAAAAATATTTTTTATGAATATTTCCAAAACCGATCACTCGATCTACCTGAAATTTAGCATCATATTGTAGAATAATGACCTTTATACGCATGGTTCTATATTGATCGGGTTGCCATAAAGTGTAAAAAATAAAGTTTTAAAATTTTTAAATTTGGTTTCTACAATAACTCTTGAACAGAATGAGCTAGGCAGTTGAAATTTTCAGATTAGGTTCGGTAGATAAATATCTCGGTTAAGTTCGTTATTGGACAAAACATGGTTCCAGAGTAACAAAAAAAAAATTTCAAATTCAATTTTTTTCAAGATGCAGTTTCACCATAAAAATTCATTGATATCATTTTCAACTCTAACAAGCTAATACTTTCGTAGATATGATTTTTCGAAATTTCAATAATAAATCGTACTTCTATGTTTTCACAGAATGGTGTAGGTAATTATTCTATCTATGAACAATTATATGTTCTGTGTTCATACTCGTACATGTCATCCTGTTCTATAAGGGAGAGTCAAATTCATTTCAGCTATTTTAATTTGATTTCTTCCATGTTGCAGTTCTCATTCTCAGATTGCTCATTTGATTTTGATGAATAAACTATTATTTGAATTGGATTGACTATATAATGCAGTTCTATCATAAGAATGCATTGATATAACTCCCAACTCTGAGAAACCAATACTTTCGGAGATATGACTTATCAAAGTTTGAACAAGGGCGCCAAAGCTGCTGCCACAGGGCTTTCCCACTTTTTTCCCTTGGACACACTCAATATTTCTCTCGTTCTCCCTGTTGTTCAGAATAAACGCCGTTTCAAAACGAAAACTTTCATTTATACGTTGCATAAGGTAATAAAAACCTTCGATAATTGTGGAACAGAGGTCGGAAATAGTAAGAAGTTCGTGTGTCACGATGGACCATTGGACTCATCAGGTGTCACGAACTGAACTCCAACTTCTTCGATATCGCGCTGGTTGACATCAGACAACATTTCAACGAACCGTGATTTTCACCCACGTGCACCAGTTCCGCAACGTATTGTTGACGCGAATTTTCGATGCTGGAATTTTCGAATGCCAAAGCAGCGAAAGGTATAGATATACACTCCGTATTTATTATTATGTCATACCTCTATTGGCACCTCGTTGGTTGAAATAGATAAAATTGCATTTTAGCCAATAATGCAACGATGTTTCCAATGGAAATATAACGTTTTCTTTTATTCGCACTGGCGCCTCTATATTTAGGAATTGGGAAATGTGTTCTAGAATAGTATATTCTAAAACAAGTTGCAGAATGGGCTGATATTTAAACACGAATGCGAAATTCGAAAACGACCGACGAAGGAGCGAGTTTTCGTACGCATGAGTTTTGGAATTGCCTTCTGCAACGAGTATTAGACGATATTTTCTCTATTTCAGGCAAGTTTTGTAAAATACTGTTGAAATTTAATGAATAATTAGGATTATACATCCTAGTGACTTTTGTATTGTATCTTGGCAGTTGGTGTGACTGTTACGAAAGTTGGCATATCATGGAATTTGAATTGTACGTAGAGCATGGAGATAAGATTTGATAGTTTCCTAATATCATGAATGTTTCAAAATTAGAAAGGAGGAAATCTCTAGTACCTTATTTTTTTATGAAAATGAAACCTTTTCTCTCAACAATTATTTCACCTTATCCAGATTATCTTATATTGACAATAATTGACGTGTGTTGAAATTTGATAGGATGAATGTCAGTGCTGACTACCACAAAACGAAAAATATAACTAGAAACAATGCGGGAATGAGTTCATTCCAGCACTGTTTTTCGTGCTGGAATGAATTACGATACTGAAATAGAGAAATTTTCTTCCTTGTCTACTATTTGCTCAATGTGCTGTACCTAAAATTTTAATATGACGTTTCATTCTTTGGAGGCCACCTTGAACTCTATTTTTGCGCGTATGTTCTGGGGACCATCGCGTTATCATTTTGCCAAATGTCTGTAATTTTCAAATTTTTCGCCGAAAATGGTCTCAAACGATTGGGTTCGACTACCTGATGAAGAATTCGAGGTCTAATTGCATTCTGTCCGGCCGGCCGTCCGTTACCACGATAACTTGAGAACGCAATGAGATAGAGACTTGAAATTTTCAGGGTAGGTGGCGCATCTCAAAACGACGGACAAGTTCGTTACTGGGCATAATCGGCCCAATGGTTTCCGAGTGATAAATTTGTTTTCAACCAATACAAGTCCGATCGAATTGAAACTTAGTGAGTAGTTGTAGAATGCAAAACTATGGACGTTTGTAAAATTTTGTGAGAATCGTATGATAAGAAAATTTTAAAAAATTATTAAAAAAAATATTATTCATATCACGATAACCTGAGAACGTAAATACATAGCGACATGCATTTTTTGAGTAGGGTTGTGCATTTGAATGAGACATTCAAGTTTGTTCATAGGTATATTCGGCCAAACGGTTTTGGAGTTATACCCATCTCAAATTAGGTTGTTATTTTCTCCATAACTCGAAAAATACAAGACCTATCCAATTCAAACGTGGTTATCGGTTGTAGAATGCCAACGCAGAAATTCTTGCGAAATTTTGTGACGATCGTATCACTAGAAAATATTAAAAAAATCATTTAAAATCATTGGAAAAATACTATATATCAGAAACTAGTAGTCCGACATCGCTGAAATTTCGATTGAGCCTTCAAAACCTAACTATACAGCCAAGTTCCATGTTTAAACACGATCGGATCTATATTGTTGGAGATCCGAGCAGCATTGTGTTGGTTCAGTAGCTGAATGGGTGACCATTTCCTCGATAACTTTGGCACGAAAAGAGATAGGAACTTGCAATTTTCAGGGTAGGTTGCACATCCCAATGGGAGAGTTAAGTTCGTTTTAGGACATAAACGGTCCATCGATTTCGGTGTTATACCCACCTGGAATATTATTTCCTCGATAACTCAGAAAATATAGAATTGATCGAATTGAAGCTTGTTAACTAGTTGTAGAATATCGACATAAAGGCATCTGTCAAATTTTGTTAGAACCGTACTCCTAGAAAATTTTCAAAAAATCAGGAAAAAAAAATACCACACCATACCATAGTAAATTCAATTAAGAGTGCCTAATACATGAGAATGGACAATATAATTTACCACGGTTAATTCAATTAAGAGTGTCCAGTAGGTACAGGAGAATGGACAATAGAACAAACGTGCAAAAGCTCCTGACTTCACGTCAGTGCTTGAACCAATTTTTTGTCCCTATTTCTGTTCGTTCGAAAGTTATCGAGGCAATGGTCACCCATACCAAAACTGCTCGGATTTCCAACAATATGAATCCGATCGTGTTCCAACTTGAAACTTGGCTGTTAAGTTAGGTTGGAAAGGCTCTTACAAAATTTCAGAAATTTTGATACCTATAGAAATTTGTTCAATGGTATTCAATAATTTTTTAAAATCCTTCTAGTTATACGATACTCACGAAATTTCTCTATAATTTGCACGTTTGCATGTTTGAACTGGATCAGATCAGTATTTTTGGAGTAATTGAGGAAATAAAAACAAATTTTCAGATAGGTATAACTCCGAAACAGTGTGGCCGATTGTACCTTTTAACAAACTCAAATGAAGCATTCAGATGCGCAACGGACCCTGAAAATTACAAGTTGCTTTCTTGTCCTATTCCAAGTTATCGTGAGATAAATAATATGTATTAATATATTTTTTTTATTTTCTAGTGATACAATCCTCACAAAATTTCACGCAAGCGGTATTCTTCATCCACTTACCAAGTTTCAATTTGATCATATCTGTATTAGTTGAAAACAAAATTTGTACTCGGAAACTGTTGTGCTGATCATGCCCATTGACAAACTCAGCGTTGTATTCGGGTGCGCAATCTACCCTGAAAATTTAAAGTCGCTATCTCTTTCAGTTCATAAGTTATCGTGGCACGGTCGGCAGGACAAAATTAAATTTGACCTTGAATTCTTCACCAGTGAGTCGAACCAAATGTTTTGAGACCATTCTCGGCAAAAAATTCGAAAATTACAGACATTTGGGCAAAATGATTGCACGATGTTTCCTAGAACATGGGCGCAAACATCGAAAATAAACGACAAATAACAGAATTTTCCTTTAAATGTCATCATCTCTTCAGCAACTGTAGAAGGATCTATTTTGCAATCGCCCAAAATGTAGTCAGCAAGTGGTTTTTAGGTCTAAATTTTTGCGTATTCTCCGAAAATTATGATTGAGGTGTTATTCGATTCGGAATGGCATGTAGATAGTTTCGAGAAAATTCTAAGGCCACTCGCAAAAATTGCAATAGTTATAAACAATTAATTAAAAAACAGAAGGTAGTTCGGTTTCTCGCCAATATCTCAAAAACTATCTGAGATAATTCAAATTTGAAAGAATACACAAGAAGAATAGGAACTTTCCTAAAAAAAATCAAGCTCCCGGAACTAGGACCAATATTTATAATTTTCCCAGGGGGTTGAAAATACTCCCGAAAACGGGTACTCCGGCTTGCATAAGCCCCCTTCGGAGTATAGATCAATGAACAATAACCCGTGGTCCAAAAATTTTTATCGCGACTTTTCAATTAGTTATCCAATAATTAACAATTTTTTGTAGCACGAACATTAACATTGCAAGTGCGATCGTTTTTAAACTATTAATCTGATAATTTTTTCCCTTCGTTATTTCGTTTTGTTATCAACAATTTACTTAAGTGAAAAATTATAAAGCTTCAATTATGTTTTCACAATAAAATTTTGAATCATCTCATAAGCAATGCATTGGTTTATAACAATTTTCTTAACAATAGGAGATAATAGTTATTAAAAATCATTTTTAAGTAGTTTCTGATCACAAGAAAACGGATCAATAGTAATATTATAACTTGAAGCTTTATAATTTTTCACTTGAGTAATTTGTTCATAACCAAACGAACATCAACAATTTTCAAAATTTCCCAATAGGAATCTATTCAAGATCTTTTAACCATAGCTCCACGCAAGGATAAAATTCTCAGATTAATAGTTTAACAATTATCGTACTTGCAATGTTAATGTTCATGTTACAGAAAATTGTTAATTAACTAATGGATAACTAATTAAAAATCACGAAAAACATTTTTTGACCACATATTATTGTTCATTGATCTATTCTGCAGGCGTCTAAATTTTTTAAATGTTTTATTTCCATATTTAATAAGTTTAAATAATATTTATTCATAAAAGGTACGAAGAGAGCGAGACTTGCGCAAGGCGGAGTACCCGTTTTCGGGTGTATTTTCAACCCTCTAGGAAAATTATAAATATTGGTCCTACAGTTGGGAATTTTTTCTAGGGAATTTCCACCTCTATTTGAATATTTTTCCAAATTTAAATTATATCAAATAGTTTTCGAGATGTTGGTGAAAACCTAAACCTCCATCTTTTTTTTCACTTGATTGTTTATAACTATTTTAATTTTTGCGAGTGGCCTTAGCATTTTCTCAAAAACTATCTATATTGCCATTCCGAATCGAATGACACCTCAATCATAATAAAAGCACTTGTTGGCTAGACTAATATACCAAAGAAATAGAAATGAAATTAAAACTATAATTCCACAATTCCAACTGTATCATTAAGATTAACGTAAGAAAGAATTTAGCTTCTTCAGTTGCATGCACAATGGTAGTCGGAAGTACCGCACTGCTTGTCATATGTCATAACACGCGAATTAGATTAGAAGACTGTCAAGGTATTACCTACTGTAAATAATGTATATCAGCCTAAAGCAAGTGCTAACCGGAAGTGGTACGGTGGTGATCATAGGCGGCACTGGACAGCGTCTATTCAACTAGCGGAACTTGGAAAAATTGTCGTCACAGTTTTGAATTCATTGCGGTCTTAGTACCATGACAATGTTGGTAAAATACTGTTAAGACATCTCTTAATCGCACTCCTGATCTGATGAAATATTTGTTACACAGTATTCTCATTCTACCGTATAATTACTGTGAGAAGAATCATTTTGGTTCAGAGACACGAAGTATAGAGATGTTCATATTTGTACTTCCAAGATACAAAGCTTGAAATTGAATGATTTGTATGCATGTTCCAAATAATATTTGACAACATTTCTGAATACAAAAAAAATTGTGATATTTATTGAGACACTCTACAGCTATAAACACAGTTTTTATACTTATTTAATCCTTTATTCTGATGCCTCTACTTCTCTTTCTGAACATATTTCATGTGTGAGCAATTTTTGAAATTCTTGGTTTAATGCCGTTAAAAGCTATATGAAAAGTTGCGAAAAAATTTAGGGAGTGATTCCTTGTCAAACAATAGGGTAGGTCTTTCATATAAACTTCTATTTTTTGAGCCCCCCTCTGCTTAGTTACAGTCCCCTAAAGATGGCGCCCGAAAAGCCGTTTTTGCGCTCTTGTTCCTCGGAACAGAGTGCTTATTAATTCGCCCAAATGTCTGTAATTTTCGAATTTTTGGCTGAAAATGGTCTTTATAACACTGTACCTCTCGAACCGAATAAGCTAGGGATTTGACATTTTCAGAGTAGGTTTGGGAGATAAATACATCGGTCAAGTTCGTTATTGGGCAAAATCGGCCAGATCATTTCGGAGTAACGAAAAAAAAAAGATTTTTACATTAAAAATTTCAAATAAATTTTTTTTTTGAGATGCAGTTTCATCATAAGAATCCACTGACATTATTTTCAACCTTAACAAGCTAGTACTTTCGGAGATATCATTTTTAAAAATTTCATTAATACATCATACTTCTGTTTTCTCAGAATGGAATTCTTTCTGTCTGTCTTCTATCTGTGTTCACTGTTCATACATGTAATCTTATCAACCTAGGACAGACATGTAAAATTTATTTCTGCTCTAACAAACAAAGTATGATTGAACGCAAAATTATCAATTATATGCTCTTGCATAATCCATATGATGATTAAAATATATAATTTGGAAAATTTATCAAATGGGATTCAGAATATGTTCTGTGAAAACAAAACTGGAATATTCGCTAAGTTTCAATTGATATACAGGGTGGTCCGCGAGTAACTGTACAACGTTTAATGGTGAATAGCTAGTACCTTGGGGAGCCAGAAAACAACAATCAAATATGGGCTAAGTCTTTTCGTTTCTGAGATACAGGGTGATTTATTGATTTTGGCAAAACATTCAGATAGCTATAACTCCTGAACCGTTCTACGTATTCGCTTCAAATTTGGCACGTGTTGTCATCTCAGGCCATCAAATTGTTCATATACACCGCACCGAAATTGTACAGACCAGGACTAGGAAATTTTGATTTTTACTTCCAGGTCAAATAAAACACCCTGTACATGGAATGCCAAATTTTCGGATTCACCATCGGATTCTGCATAGATTTTCCTGCCAAATTCCGTTTTCCGCGTGAACGGCACACCTCCCGTTCATTTTTTTTTCTCGAAAATAAGATCACACCTCCAAATATTAAGTGGTGTTACGGACCTGCATTTTGCAATAGGAAGCTCATGACATTAAATTCGGTTACAAAAACATTTTTTATATTGAGAATCGAACTGAACATAAATAATAAAACAAAAATTAAAGAAAAAAAAAGAAATTCAAAACACATTTGAATAACTTTCGAAGCAAAACTTTGATTAAAGTTGATTTTCAAAGATTCCCCCGTTTTCATCAATACATTTTCTTGCTCTAAGTCTAAGTTGATTGACAGCTTTTCTAATAGTATTAGGCTGGTTCCGTATCTCGCTACAACTTAATTCTATTGCAATAGGAAGCTCATGACATTGAATTCGGTTATAAAAACATTTTTTATGTTGAGAATCGAACTGAAAATGAATAACAAACCACAAATTATGAAGAAAATGAAGAAATTCAATATTCATTTGAGTACCTGTCTATCTCTCGAAACAAAATATTTATTAAACTTTGTTTTCCGTACCAGCATCGCATAGACATTCTGCTACATGCAACCACAAATAAAATAATCCGTAATATTATGTCCAGACTACAGAAATATTGAATTTCTTCATTTTCTTCATAATTTGTGGTTTGTTATTCATTTTCAGTTCGATTCTCAACATAAAAAATGTTTTTATAACCGAATTCAATGTCATGAGCTTCCTATTGCAATAGAATTAAGTTGTAGCGAGATACGGAACCAGCCTAATACTATTAGAAAAGCTGTCAATCAACTTAGACTTAGAGCAAGAAAATGTATTGATGAAAACGGGGGAATCTTTGAAAATCAACTTTAATCAAAGTTTTGCTTCGAACATTATTCAAATGTGTTTTGAATTTCTTTTCTTTTCTTTGATTTTTGTTTTATTATTTATGCTCAGTTCGATTCTCAATATAAAAAATGTTTTTATAACCGAATTTAATGTCATGAGCTTCCTATTGCAAAATGCAGGTCCGTAACACCACTTAATATTCGGAGGTGTGATCTTATTTTCGAGAAAAAAAATGAACGGGAGGTGTGCCGTTCACGCGGAAAACGGAATTTGGCAGGAAAATCTATGCAGAATCCGATGGTGAATCCGAAAATTTGGCATTCCATGTACAGGGTGTTTTATTTGACCTGGAAGTAAAAATCAAAATTTCCTAGTCCTGGTCTGTACAATTTCGGTGCGGTGTATATGAACAATTTGATGGCCTGAGATGACAACACGTGCCAAATTTGAAGCGAATACGTAGAACGGTTCAGGAGTTATAGCTATCTGAATGTTTTGCCAAAATCAATAAATCACCCTGTATCTCAGAAACGAAAAGACTTAGCCCATATTTGATTGTTGTTTTCTGGCTCCCCAAGGTACCAGCTATTCATCATTAAACGTTGTACAGTTACTCGCGGACCACCCTGTATTATAATTTTCAGAGGAGATTTGAGGAATGATAATCTCGGATAAGTTCATTATTTAATTTTAATATAGTTTCTTTATTGATGCAGTTCTGTTATAAGAATCCATCGATATCATACCCAACTCTGAGAAATCAATAATTTCGGACATGAATTGTCAAAGTTTCAACAAGAACGCCAAAGCACCTGTTCACAGGGCTTTCCCACTTTATAATTTTTTTCTTGAAAATTAAAAAAACTGACAAGAGTAAAATCAAGCAGATATTTCATGCGGTCGAGAAGGTAATCAAAAAAAAATTTGATGGTGTTCCTCTATGATTGAAAGGGGTAGAAAAAGGCACCCCTAAACCTTGTTTTGCATGAAACTTTTTTCATATTTCCAGTGATACGATTCTCACAAAATTTCACAAACTTGTTTAAGTTTCAATTCGATCGAATTCATATTAGTTGAAAATAAAATTATTACTCGGAAACTGTTGGGTAGATTATGACCATTAAGGAACTTGTCCGTCGTATTTGGATGTGCCATCTACCCTGAAAATTTCAAGACTCTATCTCATTCCATTCTCAAGTTATCTTGGCAACGGGCGGCCGGCCGGACAGAATCAAATTTGTCCTTGAATTCTTCATCAGGTAGTCAAACTCAATCGTTTGAGACCATTTTCGGCAAAAAAATCGAAAATTACAGACATTTGGGCAAAATGATAACGCGATATTCCCCAGAACATACGCGCAAAATTACTTAACGGTAAAATGTACATTGAAGTTTAGAATTAATGAACTGAAGATACGCTATTGGCATAATTTTTTCTGGGTTGGGTGCTCGAAAATGTTCAGACGACAAACGTTGGGTCTGATACGAAAGGGATAAACATTTTCTTGAATTACTTAGTCACTATACCAATTTTCTTTGATTGAAGTACGTTTATTGTTACTTTGTTACTTCTATATTAACTAAAAAACTGGATGACAAGCTACTTTTGTTGTTCCATATTTCTGATTTAATTATTTTACCGGAATACAGCCACAGTATATCCCTATTCTTTAAAATATGTCCATTTATACTAAATTAAACTCGTCTCGACCCACGATATCCATTAAATATCGAATAAAATCATTTTCTCTATTTCAGTATCGTAATGAGTCCATTCCAGCACTGCAAACAGTGCTGGAATGAACTCATTCCCGCATTGTGTCTAGTTATATTTTTCGTTTTGTGGTAGTCAGCACTGACATTCGATCCTATCAAATTTCAACACACGTCATGACAATACAACATAATCTGGATATAGTGAAATAATTGTTGAGGAAAAGCTTTATTTTCATTAAAGGTTATGGTACTAGAGATTTCCTTCTTGCTAATTTTGAATCATTCATGCTATTAGGAAAATGTTTTAAATCTGATCTCCATGCCCTACGTACGTTTCAAATTAAAATTCCGTAATCTGTCAACTTTCGTAACAGTCACACCAGCTACCAAGATACAATACAAAAGTCACTAGGATGTAAAATCCGAATTTTTCATTAAATTTCAACAGTATTTTACAAAAGTTGCCTGAAATAGAGAAAATATCGTCTAATACTCGTTGCAGAAGGCAATTCGAAAACTTGCTCCTTTGTCGGTCGTTTTCGAATTTCGCATTCGTGTTTTAATAGGAGCCCTTCTGCAACTTGTTTCAGAATATACTATTCTAAACAGAATGAAATTGGTTCTTCCCAGATTAAAATGACAGATTGTCACAGATGTCATACAACTGTCCAATGTGTTGGTATAGATTATAGAGCAACATGGAACTCAAGAAAGACAGATACGTGAATGACATTACTCATACGATCTATGGAAAGCACAGAATATAATTCTTGAAATAATTTACAGCAACGTCGAAAATCAAAAACTGCGATTGGACAGAATCAATTTTGATCTTGGATTCTTCATAAGTGTGAATCGTTTGAGGCCATTCTCGGCCAAATATTCGAGAAATACAGACATTTGGACGAATTGATAGGCACCCTGTTCCGATCCGAAGAAAATGTGGGAAAACTTTCATATTTACTGAACAAAGTGATAATTTTTTTATGAAAACCGGTATATATCGATGAATTCTACCCCCAATTGAAATAGAAGAGTCACCTTTGGGAACATCTTGTATGATATTAGTATGGTTTGAATATAGAAGTGATCACCCGTATGAGTTTGACTCAAAGAAAGTACAGAGAACACAATAATTATTTTAATCACTCAACAGCGTTGCTCAGATGCACATAAGACAAATGCTTTTCCTGCCCGAGGACCTCTTCGATAAATCACACGTCAAATATGAGTGATGCGCTAAAGACTGTTTACACAATAGGGACAAAATTATTCTATGTTGAGAAAATTGTTATGACCTAAAGAATCGTCTGATCTTTGGCCGTTTTCACGGTCGTCCTGGACAACGATTTGGTGTATTCTTTTACGGTTATCCCATCGATTTTATTGCATAAAGTGGCGGACGAAGAATCCGGCACAATGGGTTTATGTTTCCTCCACTGCTAATCAAGTTGTTTGGTGTGAAGCAATTTGACCATAATAAAGTTGCTTTCTGGCGATTAGAGGGACCTCATTTTCTAAATTGTGAGATTTCGGAGTGATGGGCTCAATTGGCTATTTATTCATGTCAAATAAATTCCTTCTGCGTTCTTGAAGGAACATGCCGAATATTCTGCAATTACGATAATAGGATTGTTGAGTACAGGTGTGTTGTTATGATGAAAAAGTGGGTAATGATTCAATTGGACATGGGTGATAGACTTTTATAGCAAGCAAATGTTTATGATGGTTCGTTTTATGAGTGACCACAGCTGATGGACTGGTCAATTTGTGACCTAGGATTTCAGTCAGAAACATCCCTAGACTGAACATTAATCATTACTGTTGCTCTTCAACATCATCATTGCACGCCTATGTAACTTTAATTCCTCCGGAACAAACTCAAAACCTGTTCATTATTTGGATCGGTTGAGCTTCACAATATCTTTCAGAGTTGAAAGCACTAATGGTGAACAGTATGGAAAAAGTCTAAATGCTCAAATGCGTCAATATAGTGTACATATAGTAATATGTCTGTTGTAATCAGACAGAACAAAACATATAGGTACTAACTGACAAAGAAACTGCAACACCCAGAAGGAGCTGTTTAAATTTAAATTTTTTTTTTGGTAAAACATAGATAGTATAGCAAGGAGTAAATTATTGAAATTTGGAGAAAAAATAGTGAAGGTTTTTTCATGTACTTAAACATTTTTTGTTACTTATATATTGTAGTCGTTTTTTGCAAATTTTTCAAATTTTACAACAAACCAGCTGTTCGAGGAGATCCAAGTCGATGTTTAGTTGTTGTTAAAATGCCTAGTGCACGTGTACGCGGAATTTATCGCCAGCTAAGTGAAATTGAAAGAGGACGAATTATTGGTCTACTGGAGGCGGGGTTGTCATTTCGAGAAATCGCTAACCATACGAACAGAAGTCCAACTACTGTTATGAGATATTGTCAAGCGTGGTTTGATAATGCCCAAAATCGAAGAAGAGTTGGCACCGGACGTCGAAGGGGCACAAATGAAGTTCAAGATCGACGTCCAAGATTTATGGCTATTAGAGACCGATTTGCGACAACTCGATCTTTGGCTGGTGAGTGGTTAGGAGAACAAGGCCATCCTGTAACTGTCCGAACTGTCTACCGACGGATAAGGTCTTTCGGACTGCAGCATGATCGACCCCATCTTGTGTTACCTCTGATGGCTGAGCATCACCGGCAACGATTAGTGGTTCAGAGAACGTCAATATTGGAATGTGGAATGGCATCAGGTCGTCTTTTCTGATGAATCTCGATTCTCCTTTGGTGTACATGATGGCCGAAGAAGGGTTAGACGACGTCAGGGAGAAAGACGTGAACCTCAGTTTGATATTGGGCGTCATGTACACCGGACAGTAGGCGTTATGGTATGGGAGCTATTGCACATGCAAATAGGTCACCTTTAATCTTTATTCGAGGTAACATGACAGCGATGCGTTACCTTCAAGAAATAGTGGAGCAATATGTTCTCCCTTACCTTAACCGGCTCGAGAATCCAATATTCAGCAAGATAATGCTCGACCTCATATTACCAGAGTTAGTTTAAACTTTTTTGAAGCGACCCATATGATTCTTTCGCCATGGCCGCTCAGATCTCCCGATCTTTC
This sequence comes from Halyzia sedecimguttata, assembly GCA_937662695.2. Lineage (NCBI taxonomy): Eukaryota > Metazoa > Arthropoda > Insecta > Coleoptera > Coccinellidae > Halyzia > Halyzia sedecimguttata. Next base: position 62,220,605 of record OW569415.2, on the reverse strand, counting down.
GCCCATAGAGCATATTTGGGACATCATGGGTAGAAGGCATGGAAATTTACCCCAGCCTTCACGGACTTTGGCGGCTCCGATACATGAACTACAGGTAGCTTGGGATAGTATCCTTCAAGTAGAAATAGACCATCTTATTGCATCAATGCCAAGACGTGTTGGGGAGTGTATAGATGATCGCGGTGGACAAACATATCATTAACAAATTTATTAAAAAAAAAATCATAAACCTTTTGTTTTTCTTCTCCAAACTTCAATCATTTACTCCTTGCTATACTATCTATGTTTTATCAAAAAAAAAAAAAAATAAAATTTAAAAAGCTCCTTCTGGGGGTTTACAGTTTCTTTGACAGTCAGTATATTTGGATCGGTAGAGCTTCAGGATATCTTCCAGAGACTAATGGTGGACAGTATGGAAAAAGTGTTAGTGTATTATTTATTTCTGGTCCTACACTGGTACGCCAAGTACGCGATCTTATTTATTCCAGTGACGAACATATTTTTTTTCTACAAAGAAAATTCATCTCAAAATTTGCCTCCTACACCTCGCTTTTAATCGAATTAATCGTCTTGGACATAATTTTATCTCATCATCGCCAAATTGTATTAATCTAAGTGCACCAAGTCAGCTCGAACAATGGTCTTAGTAATATATCACCTAACTAACGTGTAATGTTTCATTCCATCATCTCATTAACAATTACGCCAACGCCATAGTTACTCACAAATGCTTGTTTACAAATAAAAAAGACGCTGTCGTTTGAATTGCGTTCTTGTCCAATTTTTGTCTTTGGTTCTTGACTGTTTAATATTATGTTTGTCGATAGTGGAATAATTAAAAAAAGTGTTGATTTCGTTGCTCCTGAGGATATTGAAAGAGTCTGCGAGAAGAGCAACTTTGGAACTACTACCTAAAGAATCAGCTCAGCAGTTCGACATTGCATATACCACTCTCCTGGCCTGGTGTAAATTGAAAAATGTAGAAAGGAACTTCAGTGAACCTGTTTTCTTAGCATGCTTACATGAACCAAGACCACAAATATGGAGCCCATCATCTTTTTTGAGCCAATTTTCAATGATCAAGTCAAGTGCCCTCGTTGTGCTTCCGGTTTCTACTAGTTATGATGGTACTGGAGATTCTAGTAATGTGTTGCCAAGCTCCCTATCTTAATAAGAAAATGTAGTGTTAAAAATATGGTTAACACGCTTCCATAAACATTCATTTTTAACACTGTTGGCTGTCATTAAAAGTGTCACTTTTAATGGCAGTTATACAACATAGTTATTTATGATATAAGTATTAAAAGTGATGTTTTATTTTGTGAGTGAAAAAGTTGGTGAAATGAGCGAATTGAACAATTTCACGAACAAAATAAAATCACTTTTAACACAAATATCATACTATGTTTTTGGTATAACTGCTCTATTTCGATGAAGAAATACTTAGACAAATCATATCTCCAAAATTATTAGTCTCTGGGTATGATATAAATGGATTCTTATACGATAGAACTGCATCATGAAAGTTAAATTCAAACAGACCGATTCTCCACAATAACGAACTTATCAGAGATATTTATTCCTCAAATCTACTCTGAAAATATATAATATCAATTAAAACTTAGCCAATATTGCAGTTTTGTTTTTACTGGAGATATTCAGAAACCAATTTGATTATGTATCTTACCAAAGTAAATATTTCCATCATCATATGGATTAAACCACGGGCATTATATTATCATCTTAAAAGTATAATATCATATCATGCTCATAATTCTACGATAGCTGAGGTTATTTCATTGGTCATTTTGCATTTGAACAAACTTTGTTTTCTACAACAGGAGGTGTATTTATATCAAGAATAACGAACCAGAAATAATTTTGACATTTATCTCTCATAGTAAAATAAGATGACGAGTAAGAACACAGATCATATAATAATTCATAGATAGAATAATTAAGTACAGCATTCTGTGGAAACATAGAAGTACGATTTATCATTGACATTTTGAAAAATCATATGACCGAAAGTATTAGCTTGTTAAAGTTGAACATGATATCAATGGATTCTTATAGTGAAATTGCATATTAAAAAAATTAATTTGAAATTTGTAATCTAAAAAAAATTTTTTTCTTCGTTCCTCCGAAACTATTTGACCGATTTTGCCCAATAGCGAACGCAACCGACATATCTACCTCCTAAACCTACTCTGAAAATTTCAACTGTCTACCTCATTCCATTCGAGAGTTATCGTGTTAACGGCCGGACAGAATCGATTTCGACCACGGATTCTTGATCAGTGAGTCGAACCAAATCGTTCAAGACCATTTTCAGCTGAAAATTCGAAATTTACAGACATTTGGGAAAATTGATGAGTACTCTGTTCCAAGGAACAAGAGCGCCAACAGGCGAATTTCGAGTGACGTTAAACTTCAACATGACAGCCAACAGTGTTAAAAGTGTCACTTTTCATGGCAGTTGTACAAAAATAAGTTAAGCATTATTGTATTGTATTGATTTGGGAATATTCAGAGGAATATTATAATGACTTTCGGTAATCGCATGATTTTATTTTTTTGTATTTTGAGTTTTGCAATGAACATGAAAGTGATAACATTCCTTAATAGAGAAATGACTTGACCTTTCAAACGATGTATGTCAAGACCATACTTCCTATTTGAAAAATTGGGGGTTTTAGCTGTCTTTGGAAGGGGGTTGATAGTACGGTTCATTTTTACGAAGAAGAATGACAATTTAAAATTTGAATTTGACTTGCTTCCGGATTTTCCATAAATTTGTATAGTAACCAAGATAATGAATTTATTTCATTTAGCTTTTCCACACTGTATAATATGTCATTGAGATAATATGGATTAGCATCAAGTAAAAGTCGCAAGCATTCAATATATTAGAATACACTAATACTTTTCTCACATTCTAGGTTTATAGGATACGTGATTAAATACCCAGGTTAAAGTTTTCCTATACTTATTTGCTGCATGCAAATACAACTACATAATTGGTGAATTTTGACCCCATATTTCAGTGAGAAGGAGATCAATCTCCTGAAACCAAATATACTTATCATGATATACATTATTCTTGCGTTATTTACTTCGAAAATGAACTTTTACGGTAGACATTTTCAGTAAATAACATCATATGCAAGTGAAAGTTATAGCCTATGAACAATAAAGACTAAAACTTTTGCAAACATCTCTGTGATTTCTCCGGATGACTAAATGACTCTAAGGATGGTGCTGTAACGTATAGACATGACATGGATCCCGGTCATCATGACCTATTGAATTCCATGGCGCACCTCACCGAGAGCAACATCATCCAACCCACAAAATATAAAGGTTGTAAGGTTGTGCTACAACAAAAATGTTCGAAGCAAGGGTCAACAATGAAATGTCGTAGTTTCGATTCTCGTATGCTTAGAGAGCTTTCGCCTTTCGCATACAAATTTTCTGGCCAATTATTGCGCCAAAGAAATGATCTCTCTATTCCTCGTCGAGAATTCGAAATAGGGTCTGTGTCGAAAACAATAGGAGTTGTGCGATGTATGATTGATAGTAATCGAACAGATTGACGGTATTTAGGATCGATTCTCTCGAAAAGATATATGAATTATTTGATTGGGCATTGGCGTAGTTGTTCAAATATTTTCGTATGGGACAGGCAGATTCAATAATTCTCGTATATATATATATTCCTTTGAACTTCGAGCATTACAATTTGTTTTTTATCTAACAATAAAGCATGTGTTTAGAAAAAAGTGTTAGCAGAGGTTAGTGTAACGGGGTACCAAACAATTCGATGTATGATACAAGAGCTTAGGGAAAAACCTCAGTAAAAAAAACCTGTCTCCCCGTTAGTGTTATGATTTATGATAATTGTTAACAAAATATGCTGAAAATATTGAAGGGCATATTTTTCATCACTATTGATTCCTCCTTGAATAAGCTGAGAGGTTTCTCCAAGGTACCCGGAACTCAATCTTGAAAAGGAAAAGATAAAAGGAGAAAACGAAAAAATTCAAAATGAAATATTCCATCGTTTATTAAATAGATTTGAAATTCACCACCAATTCCAAAAAATACTCAGAAACATTATGAATAGCCCTAAAACCATCCCGAAATCTCTATATGGGACAATTATTAACCAAATCATCTATGGTCTCCTCTGGGTCCCCGCATTCACAACTAGGGCTCTCAACTGAGTTCCATCTGAAAAGCATGCTATTGCAACGACCATGACTCATTCTTAAACGATTCAGAATAGACCACATTTTCCTTGGAAGATCAAACCCCGGAACTCTATTTGAAGGATCAGAAATTAAATCTTTGTTGAATAAATCGCAAGAAATCCATTCATGCAGAACGCCATACTTCCTTGTCTCTTTTATTCGAATTGAGAAACCAGTTGGATCATAAAGGATTACGTGACTTCAATTTGGGAATCTTATTGACTGGAATATAGTAGAGAATCGGAAAAGAATAGAATTTATTAAAAGAACCAACACCACGAGACCGCGACGATACTTATTAACGAGGAATTTACATCGCATCGCCGTATCTTTGGTGTGGGCGCTATTACTAACCTCGCATCGCGACTTCTTAGCGACAAGAAGTCGCAGTCGCGTTGCGGTCTCGTAGTGCTGGTATACGAACAGCCTTAGAATCCCTTGAGGGCCGGTGACTCAATTCCGAGTTAACTCAAGGCTGAGAGTAACTCGACGCGTTAATTAATATAGCTAAACACACGTAACTCGCAACCTTGAGTTTACTCGCACTTGAGAAACCGGCCTTGAAATGAATAGACATAATTTCAGGAAAATTCTTCTTAATTAACCAACGGATATGGACCGATCGCCCATACTCAACATTTTCAGATACTCTGGAAATACCAGCAGCAATCTCCAATTCCATTATGCACGCTTCTTCCGCCAGGAACTCCAGGATTTCGAAGATCTATTAGAATCGGGAAGGTTTGTCAACTTTTTTACTGAAAAAAATTGAAGCAGTCACATTTTCGCATGGTTTTTGCAATCTTTATGGTTTATGTATTTGTAATTTCTCTATTTATCAATGTAACATGATATCTTACGTTTTTCGAGTAATCAAAACGCAAATTTTAACAAAGAGGTCGAAATAGTATATGATTGCATTTTCCGATAAAATTCACCATAGTAATGTATATTTTTCATACCATCAGAAGGCATAGATTTCAACGAACAAATAGCTCACTGACTTTCTTGATAAGGAAGATAATTTGACGGGAGAATTATCAATTGAAAATTAGGGTGCTTCTTCGATATTAAGTCAAAATTAGGTGAAAAAATAAAGATTTAAAAAGTTACAATGTGTTTGGGACATAAGTACCTAAGGTAACTAACTTTCAGCCACGAGAGAACTGCACATGCACACAGGAGGAATGGTTGTTTTTAGGTTGAATGTCTTCGATTGGGAGTAGAATAGATCTAGTGGTCAAGGGTCTGGTGCAGATATAAAATTACATTCGGATTTGAAGAAAAGTTGGTCAACATACAGGAATTACATGCATAGTAATTTTATGGAAAGTAGATAGACAGACCTATATTGAATATTTGAAACATATTTCCGTTAAAGTGTAACATAATTCAGATTGCTTGTGAATAACTTCTATGTGTAGTTGCCATGACAATCAGGCATTAATAGGATAGAAATTGAGCGTTAATATTAGTCATTAATGATCATTAGGAGGATTTAGGATGATTTCTGAAAGTTAAACAGTCTCATTATTCCCAAGTCCACGAAAAAAAAATTATTTTATAGGTATTTTTCAAAATTTGGAGAAGATAACCCAGGAATCATTCGTGAATTTATTGAAATTGAAATTTCGCAAGAAAGGTCCCCACATGCGAACAATGCAGTAATGGCCAATTATACTAGATGGTGGTTCCATCCATCGTTCTTTAATATCTTTATTTCGTATAAATAAGATAAGATATTGCACTATAGTTGCAACATCCTGGATGGATATAAAGAATTTCTTAATTCAAGACATTAGTGTAAATATCGTATCTGGTGAAGTCACTTTTTCACTACATGATTACAAAGTTTTTATATTGTACAAAATGATGTACCATAATGTACCTTTTGTATTTTATATGCCATTCCCATCTTCAAAGGCTGTCCGAATCCAATCAAATACATATTAGGATAACCACATGGTAGATACAATTATATGAATTGGCAGAGATTTATATTCTATAGATATTTTTAGCAGGTTCCACCAAGCTGTAGAATATGCAATATCCAATACAGGAATTATACAGCAGAAATTAATTTCTGACCATATACTGGTAGCTAAAGTATCGGTTATTTGCATTCCGTTATCAATTATTCGACTATAAAGATACCTCATACCTATTTATTCGACACCATCAGAATTTCTTCATGCTAATGAACAAGTTCCATCGAAATAAAATTTTTATCTCGCTAAGAAACAGTTACAAAACTTGCATATGAATTTGAAGAAAGGGAAATATGTAGGTATATACTTGAATTAAGGCAATTTTTTGCGCGTATGTTCTGGGGAACATCGCGTTATCATTTTGCCCAAATGTCTGTAATTTTCGAATTTTCCGCTGAAAATGGTCTCAAACGATTGGGTTCGACTCCCTGATGAAGAATTCGAGGTCAAATTTGATTCTGTCCGTCCGGTCGGCCGTCCGGCCGTTGCCACGTTAACTTGAGAACGGAAAGAGCTGGCGACTTGAAATTTTCAGGGTAGGGGGCGCATCCCAATACGACGGACAAGTTCGTTAATGGGCGTAATCGGCCCAATGGTTTCCGAGTAATAATTTTGTTTTCAACCAATATAAATCCGATAGAATTGAAAATTGGTGAATAGTTGTAGGATATAAACCTAAGCATGTTCATGAAATTTTGTGAGAATCGTATCACTGGAGAATTTAAAAAAAATATTAAAAAATATTTTTTATGTCTCGTTAACCTGAGAAAGGAAAGATATAGCGACTTTCAAGTTAGGTTGTGCATCTAGATGTGACATCTGAGTTTGTTTATGAGCATAATCGGCCAAACGGTTTTGGAGTTATCCCCATCTGAAATTTGGTTGTTATTTCCTTGATAACTCGAAAAATACCAAACCAATCCAATTTAAATATGGTTATTAGTTGTAGAATGGCAACGCAAAAATCCTTGCAAAATTTCGTGAGGATCGTATTGCTAGAAATTTTTTCAAAAATCATTGAAAAAAATTCTATATATCAGAAACTATTCGTCTGACAGCGCTGAAATTTTGCGAGAGGCTTCAAAACCTAACTCTACTACCAAGTTCCAAGTGTGAACATGACTGGATCTATATTGTTGGAGATCCCAGCAGCCTTGTGTGAGTTCAGTAGCTGGATGGGTGACTATTGCCTCGATAACTCTCGAACGAAAGGAGATAGGGACTTGTAATTTTCAGGATAGGTTGCACATCTGAATGGAAGAATTAAGTTCGCTGTTGGCCATAATAGACCCAACGGTTACGGAGTTATTCCTATCCGGAATATTATTTCCTTGATAACTCAAAAAATTTAGACTCGATCCAATTGAAGCTTGGTAACTAGTTGTAGAATATCGTCATGAATACGTGAGTAAAATTTTGTGTGGATCGAACCACTAGAAATTTTTTTGAATATTACGAAATAATATTATGTATCTCATGATTCCTTGGGAACAGAAGGAAAAAGGGTCTTGCAGTTTTCAGGGTAGATTTGGGCATCTGAATGCGACATTTAAGTTCGTTAATCAGCATAATCGACCAACTGGGTTTGGAGTTATTTCAATCTGAAACCGATCCAATTCAAACATGGTTATTAGTTATAGAATGCCAACGCGAAAATTCTTGCAGAATGTCTTGAGGAACACTAGGAAATTAAAAAAAAACGATGAAAAAAAAATTGGATCAAGTACTGACGTGAAGTAAGGAGCTTTTGCGCTTATGTTCTATTGTCCATTCTCCTGTATTGAACACTCTTAATCGATTTTACCATGTTAAATTATATTATCCATTTTTTTTAGAATTTACCATGGTAAATTCGAATTAAGAGTGTCCAATACTGGAGAATGGACAATATAATTTACAATTGGTGAATTCGATTAAGAGTGTCCAATTCAGGAGAATGGACAATATAATTTATCATGGTAAATTCGATTAAGAATGTCCAATACAGGAGAATAGACAATAGAACATACGTGCAAAAGCTCCTGACTTAACGTAAGTGCTTGTTTGTAATCAATTAAAAATCGTAGAAGTGGTCAGGATGCAAAAAAGTTCTGATGCAAAATATAGTATGAGTTGATTTTTCCTCCGCTTTATGATGAAATTTCGGAATTGAAATAACTACCAAAAAGTGTCATTTAAATAGCGCTTATTGACTACCAAATTACATTCAACTAAATTATTCCCTATATGTAGTAGATATTCTATAAAAAAAAATCCAATGATTTCCAAGGGCTTCGAAACTTGGTCTAAAAATAAAAAATTATATGAACGTCCCCCCTCAATTTTCGTCGAAGTATCACCTCCTAAAATCTTTTGCATCAATTTAAAAACACCCAGTTTTAATAATGAGAAATAGAGAAAATTAATCAATTTCATAAAGAAACGGAGAAACTTTATTCTCATATTGTGAACAATAAAATGTTACTGTTTTTTTTCTAATTTCAGTAATTTTCGGACGTTCAGGCAAAACTGATTACAAATATTCATAAAATGTCCGCATCTCTTTCGAGTTTCCTTTGAATTTTCGAGTATTTATATAGTCATATGCGACATGATTCCATAAAGAAAATAACTCAATTTGAAATGCAAATATATTCAATTGAATAGTGTATGAAAATTCCCTGGAACTCCTCGAGACCATGAGATACTGTCACTGCAGTATATCACGCTCTTCAAACCAATCACTCGGAATAAACCACAGGTTCTTCGTTACTTCCTGTAGTGCCATCACTGATACACTCGTAAACCATAATAAGGTCACTTAGATCCTCGTTTTGCGATTATCTCCCTTGATTCCATCAACAGACCGACCGTCTTCAACAATTCAAAGAAGTAAAGAACTTTTATTCTATTCAGCCATTTTCAAAGCATCAGATTAGCATAGAACAGATAAGGATGTTGTGGTGCTGTGTCGTGATGATCATCTATGTATTTTGCTTTCTTTAATTGTTACCGTTAGGTTGGCAGTAAGTTAGTAGTTCTGGTTGAACACATACTGTACATATTCTCATATAACTCGCTTAAGAAGGCGTAGGCGTGGATTATGGCGAGGGAGAAACGTAAGAAATTATGTTCGATATGCAAAAAAGCATTTGCATATATACAATATCTATATTACATTGCCTATTGAATTAGCAATAAGATGCCTCGCGGTGAATATTTGTTGGTAGCTCCATCATGTATCTGAGTGGTGCTAGTAGTCTAGTCAACAAATGCTTTTAAGTCGAAATTTTTGCGTAGTCTTCGTAAATTATGATTCAGGTGTCATTCGGTTCGTAATAGCATGTAGATAGTTTTTGAGAAAATGCTAAGGCCACTCGCAAAAATTGCAATAGTTATAAACAATTAAGTGAAAAAAAAAGGGGGTTTGATTTTTCGGCAATATCTCAAAAACTATCTGAGATAATTCAAATTTGAAAAACGATTCAAGAAGTGGACAGGAGTTTTGGTGCTCTTGTCCAATCTTTGACAAATCAAATCTCCGAAAGTATTGGTTTCTCAGAGTTGGGGATGATATCAATGGATTCTTATGATAGAACTGTATCATGAAAGAAATTAAATTCAAATAATAGTTTATTTCTCAAGATTTAATGAGCAATCTGCAATGATTCAACATCGTGGAATGGGTTGTTGCAACTTAAACTCAATGCATAGTTTTCAAAACTCGAAATACCTAAGGAAAGTATCATCGAAATGTCTAGTGCAAGGCTGGAGACAATCATAGCAGATTGTCCATTTATTTCTGATATTTGAGTAGGTAGAGGCTGACGAACAAATTATTTTAATAGTTAAAAATATATGTTTGATTGTTTCGGTCTTAACTTGACAGAAATTCATTATGAACGATTAAAGTAAACACTTTATTTCCGCTTAAATTTGTTTCCTTTCACTACAATTGTTTCGTCAATTACATTTCGACTTCTTCAGGAGAGTATGGTAACTGGTGAAGTGTTTACTTTAATAGTTCAAAATATATTAATAAAACACAATCCTCTTTTCATAATTTAATAGTTCATACCACTAACACATTAATTCTGTATTATGAACCTTAACTCAAGAAAAAATATTTGATACATAAATGCAGATCCATATTTCAGCATTTTTTTGCTTGCAATATTATGAAAATATTGTATATAGGAACATGTCTCACTACCTAAGGAAGTACAAGGTAATATTAACCTCAGTGGTAAACGAACAGTAATTTCTTTCGATGATTCCATTATGTTCTTCTCTTCTATTGTCTTCATAAACTACATCATCAAAATGATCCAATTCTAAATCTTCAGAAACATCATCCCGAATTTATACATTAAGTATTTATATGCAACTAGTCAATATTATTTTCGGTGTCAAAACAGTCTTGCATATATACATAAATTCAAGAATAGGATACTTGTTTTCCAGCTGAAAATATTTTCAAACTATGGATTGACATGTCTCTAATAGCTAGATAAGATGACATTTATGAACAGTGAACACAGACAGATATAATATAATTATAATTTTGAAAAGAATCTCCGAAAGTATAGCTTGTTAAAGTTGAAGATGATATCAAAGGATTCTTATGATAAAACTGCATCTTAAAAAAAATTAAATTCAAAAAGTTGTCATTCAAAAAAAAATTGTTTTTCGTACTCCGAAACAATTAGGCCGATTTTGCCCAATAACGAACCCAACTGAGATATTTATCCCTCAAACCTACTCTGAAAATTTCAACTTTCTAGCTCATTTCGTTCGAGAGTTATCGTGTTTACGGCCGGGCAGAATCGATTCTTACCATGGATTCTTGATCAGTGAGTCGAACCAAATCGTTTAAGACCATTTTCATCAAATAATTCGAAAATTACAGACATTTGGGCTAATTGATAAGCACCCTGTTCCGAGGAACAGGAGCGCCAAAAAGACTAGGTTAAATTGCTTTTGAAATTAAAAATTGACGGGTGCGAGGATTTTCCTCAATAATTCTTCGTACAAGAATTATTGTCGAGTTACGTTACTTTTTTGGCACGCTGTATATGCATCAACAAATAAAAGTGCAGAAATATTTCCGCAGAACCGATTCTGATACTAAAATGAATTGTTATGTCAAGAGGTTTACTGCCCGACAACTAATATGGGTGACTCCAAATATGTTTAGTTGTTTGTATTTTGAATGGAGGGTGGATCGTTTTGGTATACTACATTTTACATCGGAATAACCACGGTGTATCATCTTCTATTACAACCTCAGTATACTCCATTCACTTTTATAAAGTCTTCTGGTTGGCCATGATTTAGGTCAATCACGTTTTTGTAACTGAAACAGAGGCAGGTTGGCACTGCTGAAATATCGTCAAGGTCAAAACAATAAGCCGAGACGTTGCCAATTTCTACTCTCAACATAATCATAACAATCTTCAATTTTAGACAAGACATTATCACAGACCATTATATTCGAATAATGAAGAACTCTTTGAACGCTTTGAAATTGAAAATGCCGAAAGTAGTTTTCAAGAAGCAGAGACAAGGTATCAAGAATAATACAGAACCGAAATTTGCAATAGGAAAACTTCATTCTGACATGTGGAACTTTCAAATGAAATCACTTAGTTTCCTATTATTATATTTTATTAAGGATTAAGAATGCTCGGGTTTCGTAGAATTACTACATTTTGAAACTGGTGTATTTGTGTAAGTTGTGCAGCAAGGTATTTAAATGTTTTCTTGAGAAAAGTGGGGAATTTCTTAGGTACGTCTTTTTTACTAGAAGTTTTGCTATCGGGTTATTCAGGTACTTTTATTTTTTGTTTCAAATGAACTATCCCAAAATAACGGACTACTATATGCATTATTTTTCAATACAATTTCAAAACTTGATTCTTGATTTCTATACAAGAAAATAGCACAATTGAATCTTCCAACCAGTTCATATACGTGAAATATTTTCAGTAACAACAGAGGAAAATTTTTCTTCAGCAGTCGCCAGGACTGTATGGAATAATTGAATTCACATAATATCTTCTCAAATTCATTATTTTTCCGAAGTAAATTCACATTGTGAAAATACTTAATTACTACGACTTCTATGTAGAGAGGACAACGTTGCGTAGTTATCTGACAGGAAAATGACTATAACCTAACATTTTCAAAATTTACATGGTGAAATGTGTCAAATTTTCATAGCCAATCGGGAGACTTTATAAAAGTGAATGCAGTATACTTATGTCCTTATAAATTTTACCGTATATTTTCACTCCGATAAGGAACTAATCGATAATTAACTGCATGGACCTTATTGACCGCAATTTCAATACGCACCAACATATAATGTGGATTTTCCTCCCACGTTAGCAGCATGACACTTGATGAGGGCATGCGGGCCAGAGAAGAGGATATCACGTAAACAAACACCGGTCACCTGGGTTCACTCCAGATACACTGATAAGGAGAGATACGTGACATACATAATGAAATTCGGCCTTAAATTTCGTTCAAGTTGTCGCGAAAACAAGTGAAAAGTGGTACGAAAAAAATGCATTTTCCATGCAGAAATTGGATGAAATTTTCAGAAAGTCTTGGCCTGATTCTTATGCTCGAAATTCAGTATTAAATGGGTAAATATCAGAATATTATACAGGGGAAGATCGAAATTTAGACCAGGTTCGCAGTAGCCAAGTATAAGGAGATTCTGAGTAGCGCACAAATCACGCAAAATTTGGCTTCTTTAATCAAAGTAAACTGTTTGATATTTGTTAATTGGTTTATTAATTTCATGGTCTCTAATTCTACTGAATATTTTATTCAGGTTTCTTACTAACCATGGTATATTCGATTAAGGGTGTTCAATACAGCATGAGAATGGTCAGTTGGACATACGCGCAAAAGCTCCTGACTTCACGTCAGTGCTTGAACCATTTTATTTAATTTGCACCCCTAATTTTAAAATTTAAGAATTTCAAATGAGTGAATCGATCCGATTGAGAACATCGCAGGGTTGTGTCAGGCTATTATTCAATTTTTGTCAGAAATACCATAAGTTTCCATTCGATAGTTCAACAGAAAAATCCCGGATGACGGAAGAGGAAATTTATATTTTTTTTCATTGGAATTCTACGTACCTACCCAAAAATTTCGAATTTTCAGGGGGGTTCAAAAATTATTCTTTCGTCGACCTCTATGAAAAATGACTTTTTACATACTAATTTGCGACTGAAAAGTGTAGTTTCAGACATGAATTTCACACATTTCTAAGGACAAGTGTGAGAATCATCCAAAATTATGTGGTTATTCTTCAAGAGATCCATACGGCTACGGAGGAAAATCTTTGTGAGAAGGAAATTCTGAAAGGTTGTTTATTATTTATTTGTTCGTTTTTCTCCTCTGGTATTTTCATTTTTGCGCGCATGTTCTGGGGAACAGCGTGCTATTGTTTTGCCAAAATGTCTTCAACTGTGGAATTTTTTGCCGAAAATGGTCTCAAACGATTAGGTACGACCTAAGAATATTTTATTTATCTCTCGATAACTTTTTGAGCGCAAAAAGACAGTGACTTGCAGGGTAGGATACGCATCCAAATGCGACATTTGAGTTTGTTGATAGACACGTTCGGCCAAACGGTTCAGGAGTTATCTGAAATCTGAAATTTGGTTGTTATTTCCTCAGTAACTAAAAAAATACGAATCTGATCCAATTCAAACATGGTAATTAGTCGTAGAATACCGACAAGAAAATATTTGCTAAATTTCGTAGGTTTTCTTGTAACTAAAAAATTTAAAAAAAATCATTGAACAAAAGAATTCTATATATCAGAAACTATTCATCTGACATAACTCAAATTATGCGAGAGCCTTCAAAACCTAACTCTAAAGCCAAATTCCAAGGTCGAACACGATCGGTTCTATATTGTTGGAGATCCGAGCAGCCCTGGGTAAGTTCTGTAGCTGGATGAGTGACCGTTGCCACGATAACTTTCAAACAGAAAGTGATAGGGACTTGCAGGTTTCAGGGTAGGTTGCGCATCCACATGGGAGAGTTAGAGTCGTTGTTGGGCATAATCGGCCAACCGGTTTCGGAGTTATACTCATCTGGAATACTATCTAGGTATATATTTTCTCGATAACTCAAAAAATACAGATCCGATCGAATTTAAACTTGGTAACTAGCTGTAGAAGATCGACATAAAGACGAGCATGCAATATTATGTGAGGATCGTACCACTAGATAATTAAAAAAAAAGTATGAAAAAACATTATGTAACTCACGATAACTTGAGAACGGATAAAGATAGCCACTCGGATTTTTCAGGGTAGGTTGCACATCCGAATGCAACATTTGAGTTCGTTGATAGGCATAATCGGCATAACAGTTTTGGATTTATACTAATCTGAAATTTTGTTGTTATTTCCTCTATTTTTTTGAATTAATAAAATAGAGGAAATAAATAAATTTAATTTTAACTCAAAATATTCAAATCACACCCTATTAAAAGTCGCTGATCCATGGACAATAGAACATACGTGCAAAAGCTCCTGACTTCACGTCAGTGTTTCAACCAATTTTTTTGGTGGAGCTTCGGGTGTATATTGGAGAAACCTTTTCGTGATAGCTATGGCTACCTTTTGTGACTATTTGAAGTGAAAATAGCATCGTAGATCGACTATTAATAAAATTATTGTTTCATGCCTCAAAAGAGATTGGTGGGATTTCAAACCAATGCATTTGACATTCGATCGTTTTGTTATAGAATCATTTTCCTGCATCAGTGGTTATCAGAGACATTCTTCGGATAACAGCCCGCCACTGTCGGTCGTGCTTATAGCAGTTCACTTGACTAAAGATACATCAGTGTTATATGGAAGTTCAATAATCTCTCCACACTGACCAGACGAGAAAAGATACTATTTTTACTCCACATTTGGCCCAAACAAACATAAACATCGTCACGATGACTCCTGCGAAGTCATTGACCAATATGTGGAGGATATCTGCATATCGTTAAAGCTGAAATTTCTCCATGAATTGGCCGTTATTAGTCATTTCATACTTTTGCGCTCAGAGCGATTCCCTCTGTTTCTCGGAAATCCCATTTGGTCTGCATAGGAACTAACAACAAACACACGGTAGAAAAGACAGTAATACAAAGTGGTGATGTGTCTTTCGTCCGTTGTTTTATGGCGAAGGACCGCAGAGAGGTCAAATGAGCCTCTTGAAGACGACCAAATGAAGTCTATAAGAGAATATTACGTGTGAGCAATATACTTCTATTGATTTTCTTCTCAATTGGATTTGCATACATTATAGAAACTGAATAGTCATTAAAGGATACGGTGGAGGTATATTTTTCCATATTATATTGCTAATTGAATTTATGTCTGAAGGGTTTAGAAAAAATCAGCGGAATTATCTCCTCCTAGGGACAAGAATTTAGAAGGTCGGGATTCGCGTAGGAACGTAGAAGAAGGTTGATCTATCGAAATACATAAATATCGTTTGCCACTTCGGCACGTGATTATTTAAAAAAAAATTGGTTCAACCCCTGTGGACATGAACTTTTTGGCGCTCTTGTTCAAACAGACAAATTATATCTCCGAAAGTATTGGTTTCTCAGAGTTGGGAATTATATCAATGGATTCTTATGATAGCACTGCATCATGAAAGAAATTATATTTGAAATTAAAAAATTTAAAATAATAAAAAAATGCTTCAAAAATTATAATTTAAAAATAACGAACCAGAAATAATTTTGACATTTATCTCCCATAAGAAAATAAGATGACATGTAAGAACACAGATCATATAATAATTCATAGATAGAATAATTAAGTAGGTACAGCATTCTGTAAAAACATAGAAGTACGATTCATTATTGAAATTTCGAAAAATCATACCTATCTTTTTATGGTGAAACTGCATCTCAACAAGAATTGAATTTGAAATTTGTAGTGTAATAAAAATTTTTTTTTTTCGTTACTTCGAAACCATCAGGCCGATTTTGCCCAACAACGAACTTCACCGAGATATTTATTTTCCAACCCTACTCTGAAAATTTCAACAACATACATAGCACATTATATTCGAGTGTTATCGTAGAAACAAAATTAAATTTTTTTTTTTGACACTTTGCGGTAACCCTATCAATACAAAACTCCGCATGCATATAAAGGTCACTATTTTACAATTTGATGCCAAATTTCAGACAAATCGAGTGATTGGGTTCGGAAATATCCATAAAAAAATGTTTTTACTAAAAACAGCCATAACTCCGAAACCGCTCGGTGGATTTCGTCCGTTAACGAATTTAATGGCCGGCCGGACAGAATCGATTTCAACCACGGATTCTTGATCAGTGAGTCGAACCAAATCGTTTAAAAACATTTTCAGCCAAAAATTACAGACATTTGGGCAAATTGATAAGCACTCTGTTCCGAGGAACAAGAGCGCCAAAAATTAAGAAAAGTGTTAAAAAACGAAATAGACGAGGTCCAAAATTTTTTACGCTAAATATGTCAACTCGGACCGTTTTCGGACGGGAAACATGGCAAAAAGTGAAGATGAGAAATGAAAATCGTCAAAGAATATGCTATATACTCCATTCACTGGTCTGGTCACTGGTCTCCTGGTTGGCCATGAAATTTTGACACATTTCACCGTGTATATTCCTGTCAGATAACTACGCAGCGTTGTCCTCTTCACATATTATAAGTCTTAGTAATTACGTATTTTTCAAAATGTGAATTTTCTTGGGAAAAATAATGAATTTGAGAAGATATTATGTAAATTCAACAATTGCAAAGACCCGGCGACTGTTCAAGAAAATTTTTCATCTGTTGTTACTATGGAAAATATTTCACGTATCTAAACTGGTTGGAAGATTCAGTTATGCTATTTGCTTGTACGGAAATCAAGAATCAAGTGTTGAAATTTCATTGAAAAATAATGGATACAGTAGTCCGTTACTTTGTGATAGTTCATTTGAAAAAAGAAGAAAAGTACCTGAATATCCCCGCAGAACTTCTAAACGAACAGTCGTACCTATGGAATTCCTCACTTCTAGAAATTCTCAAGAAATAAGCCTACAGAAGACATTTAAATACCTTCTTGCACAACTTGAAATACACCAGTGTAATAATGAAGTAATCACTGTTAAACCTTCCTAAAATTTTGTGATAGGATAGGAAACTAAGTAATTTCATTCGAGAGTTCAACATGTCCTAAGACAGAATGAAGTTTTCTTATTGCAGATTTCAGTTCTGCCTCTGTTTCTTCAAAACTCCTTTCGGTATTTTCAATTTGAAAGCGAAGAGTTCTTTATTATTCGAAGATAATAATATGTGATAATATCTTGTCTAAGATGGAACATTATGTTGATTCAGAGACAACTCTGTCTCTGGTTGATTGTTGAGAGTAGAAATTGGCAACGTCTTAGAGAATTGTTTTGACATTGACGATATTTCAGAAGTGCCAACCTGCCTTTGTTTAAGTTACAAAAACGTGATAGACCTAAATCATGGCCAACCGGGAGACTTTATAAAAGTGAATGGAGCATATATGGCGATATTCTTCAGTAAGGTGAAATATACCAGAATTGGTAATTTCGTGAGGATCGTTTCTTCAAAAACTTCATATTTCAGTAACAAAATGTCAGATTCCGCTGAAATTCCGCACTAACATTCAAACAGCCTTTTACAATGAATAACTGAATTTCATCTCGGCTTTGTATTTTTAGAATTATATTGTTTTAACATCTGAATGTAGTTTATGTCCGAGGAATTTTTTCAGGTGTTAACGCTGCCCTTTATTCATACTCAACTTGCAGTATTTGGCGAGAGTATGTGACGCGTGGATAGACACTGGAACATGGGCGTAAAAACGCCTGACTTTACGTCAGTACTTTTTAGGCGCTATTGTTCCTCGGAACAGAGTTCTTATCAATTTGCCAAATGGCTGTAATTCTCGAATTTTTGAATGAAAATGGTATCAAACGATTTGGTTCGACCCACCGATCAAGAATCCGTAGTCGAAATAAATTATGTCCGGCCAGTCCGGCCGGCCGTAGGCACAATAATTCTCGAATGGAATGATGTGCTGTTTCCTTGAACGGAGTCTATCGGCACGATAACTCTCTAACGGAATCAGCTAAACTGTTGAAATTGTCAAAGTAGGTTTGGGAGATGAATATCTTGGTTGAGTTCGTTATTCGGCTAAATTGGCCCAATAGTTTCGGAGTAACGAAAAAAAAAATGTTTTTCATCACAAATTTCAATTTCTTTTAAGATGCAGTTCCATCATAATAATCCATTGATGTCATTTTCAACTCAAGCAAGCTAATACTTTCGGAGATGTGAATTTTCAAAATTTCTATAATACATCGTATTTCTATGTTTTGACACAATGCGAATTCTTTCTGTCTTTGTACTATCTGTGTTCTCTGTTCATTGATGTCATCATATTTGTTTATATAATTTGTACTTTGAAAATATTTTGTGTTGGAAAACAAGGTTCCGCATCTTGAATATTTGTGAATATATGTATACAAGACGAAAATAATATTGAGTTGTTTCATATTGAATATTGTGTGCAAATATTGAGGATGATGTTTCAGAAGATTTAGAATTGGATCATTTTAATGATGTAGTTTATGAAGACAATAGGTAAAAACAACATAATGGAATCATCAAAAGAAAATACTGTTCGTTGACCACCGAGGTTAATGTTACCTTTTACTTCCTCAAGTAGTGAGGCATGTTCCTATATACAGTATTTTCATAATGTTGCTAGCATGAAATGCTGAAATATTGATCTACATTTGTGTATCAAATATTATTCCTTTAGTTAAAGTTCATAATACAGAATGAATGTGTCAGTGGTATGAAGTATTAAATTATGAAAAGAGGATTGTATTTTATTAATATATTTTGAACTATTAAAATAACTTGTTCGTCAGCCTGTACCTATCCAAATATCAGGAATAAATGGACAATCTGCTGTGATTGTCTAAGGCTCTAGACATTTCGATGATACTATCGTATTTCGAGTTGTGAAAACTATGCACCGAGTGTAAGTTGCAACAACCCATTCCACGAGGTTAAATCATTGCAGATTGCTCATTTAATCTTGATAAATAAACTATTATTTGAATTTAATTGCTTTGATGATGCAGTACTTTCGGAGATATTGTTTGCGGCAAAGCTTCTGCCACAGGGCTTTCCCCGTTTTTTATGTTATTTATGTTCAATTGCTTTGTTACAAACCTTATGGTCCACAAAAAAATCCTACCCCCGTTCGCATATTTCTGAGTTACGCCACTGATGGTTAGAAATCGCAGAATATATATGCATTTCCTGCCAGAAAATTCGTATGCTCCTTTTGGACTAGCCTTCATAGAAAGGAATCCCATGAAAATTTTCATACCACTCTTTTATCACATTCAGAATCTGCAAATGCACCTACTACTCAATTATTGCAATCACCATGCATGCTTTCGTTGTTACATCTCCAACCTACAGATGAATCGCACTTTGATAACGTAGCCTGCCTCTCATCTTCGTTCCGTTCCAATCAGGAAAGCATGTTTTGGAGAATAGGTCAGAGATGTTCTCATGGTTAACAGGCTATCAGCGCATCTTTGACGTGCCTACACGTGGACCCGGCTATCTCTTCGGTCATCGGTGTATTGTTGCTTCCTTACAACTCCCGGGCGTGCAAGCGCTTTGGGTGCACACTCACCACTGTTAAAAAGAAAGATTGAATTGGAAATACTCGTTCTCGACAGATAAGGTGTTGGAATCGTTATAGTGGAACTACTTGAATACAGGGTGTTCTTCAAGGTGAGACTTGTTCTAAAAGGTTTAGAATCATCAAAATAAATAATCTCACCAAAAACCGCGTATTTGTAAGTTTCCAGATGAACAAACATTTTTTATTAATTAGACATATTTCTCAACTACAGTGGCGGAAACCGAAATGTGAACGTTTTTTTTTCCTATTGTATAAATATGGCTCCATCCATATAACGTGCGTTCAAAAAAATTCGTGGTCAAGTAGGCTATGGAATTTTGAACGTCAATATTCTGCGTCTGAACGTAGTTCAGACATTGCAAGGTTTAAAATTCCATAGCCTACTTGACCACGAATTTTTTTGAACGCACGTTACATCCGTTTGTATTTCTACGGCTATATCGCGCACTCGTTGACAACAAAATCGACAGAATTTATTCAGGTAATTTCAAATAAACGGAAATAATTATTATATAATGCGTGAGTGAGAAAATGTTGGCAATTGTTAGGTTGGAGGAGAAGTGGTCGCTAAATGTCACAGCAGAAGCCTTAAATATCAGAAAAACTTGTATTTTCAACTTGAAGTGACCGAGTTGCAATTAGAAGAATATCTGACCAAAATGAAGACAATGCGCTTATCGATTATATTAAGGAGCATCCATTCGCAAGAAGAAGAAGAACTATTCTGCAGCACGGAAGGCATTCTTAACAGAGGACCATAAAATGAAGAGATTGCAGTCCACAAATGAATATTTTAATATTTATGACAATTTTTGGGCACTGTAGTTTTTTCTCATGAAAAAACTTTTCAATCGTGCAGCAGTGGACAAATTTGGGTTTATAGATCTGGAAACTGAAGGTATGACGAGGATTACATCCCCTCTGTAAGAAATAGTGGTCGCTTTTCAGTGAGTGCGTGGGCTTGGGTAGGCATCTATGAAACAGGTGTCTGCTGGAAAATAGATGGGAGCTTAATAACAGGCGAACATTACAAACAATTAATAGAAAATGTAATGGTACCTTCGGTTACATAGGTGTTCCCTGAAAACTTTATATTTCAGCATGTTAATTCTACTATTCACCGCGTATTTGTAAGTTTCAATATGACAAACATTTTTGCGCGTACATCGCGTTATCATTTTGCCCGAAAGTCTGTAATTTTCGAATTTTTCGCCGAAAATGGTCTCAGACGATTGGGTTCGAACCCCTGATGAAGAATTCAAGGTCAAATTTGATTCTGTCCGACCGGCCGGCTGTTGTCACGATAACTTGAGAACAGAAAGAGATAGCGACATGGAATTTTCAGGGTAGGTGGCGTTAATGGGCATAATCGGCCCATATGACATAACTAATAGTCAGAAAATTGAAAACAAAATTTCTTCTAAAAAATGTAGAACTCTATTGACTTTATAGCATAAGACAAGAATTACTTTCTATAATACAAAAAATTACCTACTAAATTCCCTGCATCGTTTCCCAAATATCTTTGATTTGTTCAAATGTTGAGTATCGTAACCACCAACTTCAGAATAATCATACATAATGCAGATATTAGGCCTCCACAACAGACCAAGAGCTATATGTTAACTGACGGTGATCAATGAACTTGCTTTCGAACTATAATTTCCAATAAGTACTGGCTTATTGAAATTTCTATAGATATCAAAACTCAAAGGTATTTTCAGTCATTTAATTTCCCTTGGCAAGATAATACATCTTTATATCTCCAAACTTTTTTTTTGGAATACACAATTAAGGAATTAAGAATTAACATGAACCTGTAACGTAATCCTGGAGAATATACAAATTGCATACATACAGATAAAAATATTTACCATCTAAGGATACTTAATTGTTATGTAATTAACAGCTTTTTTGATTTGATTCATTCGTAAAGTAACAAAAACTTTAATCGTATAAATGTACATTATACACATAACCATAATTTTCTTGTAGCACTAATGAAACTTGGTTCAGGATATAAATTGCTGCTTAATATCTTTCTTATTGATACATTTCTACTATGTATGTGAATTCATCTTTGGATTAGGAAAATTCCCTTCATTCCTAAAAAAAGGCAGTGTATATATAAATACATAAGATATAGATCAGATTTAAAACAGTTTTCTAATAGCATGAATGATTCAAAATTAGCAAGAACTGCAAGAAGGTAGTACCTTATTATTTTAATAAAAAAAAAACTTTTCCTCTGAACAATTATTTGGCTATATCCAGATTATATTATACCTATATATGGATATATAGGTATATATATTAGGGTGATTCAAAAAAAAAGAATATTTTTTTTTTCGTTTGGTACTCTGAAAAATAGGTTCCTAGACACCTCTAAGAAAGCCTCTCCAAGCATGAGTTCTTAATTGTAACGGGAAGGTCCTCCTTCTTACAGTTTTCTATTTTTTCTTATTATCAGATAGAAAAATTTATATCTCGCTTCCAACTACTTGAAAAAATATCTTGTTCCTCAGATTTTGTAGGAAACTGAATGCTCTACAAAAAAGTTCTCTTACGATTTTTTCTTAAACCCAACCGTTTAAAAGATATTAACGGTTAAAATTTGATTATTTTTGGGAAAATTTTTTATTTCTTATGAATTTTATAACTCAATGAAAAAAAATCATTATGAATGATGAAACTCATAGTTTTGTAGGAAATCTACTGCTCTATAAAAATGGTCTCTTATGATTTTTCGATCAAGTTGAGCGTTTACGAGATATTCATCGTCAAACATCAATGCATATCAATTTTTCTAGTTTTTGATCAATAATTCGAAAAATTTCAATTTATTCTGTGAGTTTCAAGGAAATTTAGACAAATTTGAGTTTTTGTTATAAAAGCAACTCCTATAGATGTTTTTTGTTCAAAAATTCATTTGAAAGTTTTTATTCTAATAATATTTTTTTTTAATTTTATCTTTAATAATTTAAAATCTTAATCGCGTTGTCATTTATTATTATGAAATTTGTTCAGTGTGTATTTTTAAATTGTTTTTCACAAAATATACATAAAATTTTCGTTCGAGGGGATTTTTGTTTCGAATTCCATTTCTTCTTCTGTTTATCTTCTGAAACTAACGCAATCTATGTTTTTTACTCTCAACTATCTTCAGTATCTACCCATTTAATACCGTATTTTCAGTGTTCCTAAAACTGATCATCTTGAATACGTAATAAAATATTGAAAATTATATGGCAGTTGATAATTAAATAAATAAATTCTTCGATAAAAAAGTGAAACACATGTGAAACACACTAAATTGAATTATATATTTAAAAAAATGCACTAATTTTTTGTTTTAATGTAATCAAACATGCCCAAGACTAAAAAAACTAATTAAAAAAATAGTTCAGAACATATTTCTATTCATAGAAACTCAAATTTGTCTAAATTTCCTTGAAACTCACAGAATAAATTGAAATTTTTCGAATTATTGATCAAAAACTAGAAAAATTGATATGCATTGATGTTTGACGATGAATATCTCGTAAACGCTCAACTTGATCGAAAAATCATAAGAGACCATTTTTATAGAGCAGTAAATTTCCTACAAAACTATCATCATCATTTATAATGATTTTTTTTCATTGAGTTATAAAATTCATAAGAAATAAAAAATTTTCCCAAAAATAATCAAACTTTAAACGTTAATATCTTTTAAACGGTTGGGTTTAAGAAAAAATCGTAAGATTACTTTTTTGTAGAGCATTCAATTTCCTACAAAATCTAAGGAACAAGATATTTTTGCAAGTAGTTGGAAGCGAGATATAAATTTTTCTATCTGATAATAAGAAAAAATAGAAAACTGTAAGAAGGAGGACCTTCCCGTTACAATTAAGAACTCATGCTTGGAGAGGCTTTCTTACAGGTGTCTAGGAACCTATTTTTCAGAGTACCAAACGAAAAAAAAAATATTCTTTTTTTTTTAATCACCCTAATATATATATAGGATCGAATGTCAGTGCTGACAACCACAAAACGAAAAATATAACTAGAAACAATGCGGGAATGAGTTCATTCCACCACTGTTTTTAGTGCTGGACTGGACTCATTACGATACTGAAATAGAGAATAGTATATTCTAAAACAAGTTGCAGAATGGTCTCCTATTAAAACACGAATGCGAAATCCGAAAACGAGACACGAAGGAGCGAGTTTTCGAACGCATGAGTGTTGGAATTGCCTTTTGCAATGAGGGTTAGACGATATTTTCTCTATTTCAGGCCAGCTTTGTAGAATACTATTGAAATTTAATGAAAAATTCGGATTGTACATATTAGTGACTTTGGTATTGTATCTTGGCAGTTGGTGTGACTGTTACAAAAGTTGACAGATTAGGGAATTTGAATCGTATACGTAGGAAATGGAGATCAGATTTGAAACAGTTTCCTGTTAATATAAGTAATAGCATGTATGATTCAAAATTAGCAAGAAGGAAATCTGTATAGTACCTTATTTTTTAATGAGAATAAAACGTTCCCTCTCAACAATAATTATTAACTATATCCAGATTATATTATTGTCAATTGACGTATGTTGAAATTTGATAGGATCGAATGTCAGTGCTGACTACCACAAAACGAAAAATATTACTAGAAACAATGCGGGAATGAGTTCATCCCAGCACTGTTTTTAGTGCTGGAATGGATTCATTACAATACTGAAATAGAGAGAAGATATTCTACTCAATAATGATCTATCCCCTATTAACAGATCACTAATCGGTTTATGATTAAGGGTATAATGTTAACCCATACTTGAGCGTAGAAATTGATAACATGTTTTAGTAACGCTTCGTCTTTGAAGATAGAAACTTTGTTTCCAAAACAAAAGTCAGACGACAAAAACTGTACTGGACAAGAGTTTAGTTACTTTTGTAGTGTACATACTTATATTTTCAATTAATTCAAGTACAATTAATGGCAGTGGGCTGAAATATAGTCATAAGATTTTTCGACTTCCTCAAATTCTTTTTGAACTCAGTTTCTCCAGCGTGTTCTCATGCGGGTATATCTTCTATTATGTGACATTACAACACATCACAAGAATACTATTTACTCGGCTATTTATAATTTCTGGTGCTGCAGGTATTTACGATAATTGTAGTCGTTGGAGCTTGTTTAAGATGGCATTGGATAACAAAAATAATAATGATCGTCTTGCCACACTTCAAAGAAAAACTGCATTTTCAATAAATTTCTTAATGACATGCAAGGTAATAATCTTCGTGGAGTCATTTTTGATTGCATTTAATTTTCACTTTCGTTGTTCTGTAGGAGAGGACTAGTAGAATGTGGATTTACACAACCAATGGTCCAAGGTGACAGGTTCAAAAACGGGGTGTCCTCAAAAGCATGTACCGATTAACCTGATGAGAGCATCAGTGCTTTGATAGTTCGAACTTGGAATAGGCGCAATAAATAAATCAATAATTACCTATACTGAGGCCTTGTAAAAATTTAGCTTAATTTTATACTCTGAATGAACTATGGTGGACACAAAATGTCGGATAAAATAAAATGGGTATCAAATGGAATGTGTTACCTAGTTCCAACATGGTAAACAAGTTTAGCGTAACAGAATATTTTATATAAATGTGGATCATTGCTCGCACCCGTCAATTTCAGATTCGAGGGGGAACAACTTTTCCGCTCTTTGCATCTCCGTAACTGAAACCTCCTCACGGGGAGTGAGCACAACCCCTTGATTTTGCATAGGGATGAGGGATGCTGCAGTACCTCATTTTGAAGAGTTTATCGAGTACTATCTGATCCTGAAATTTCACTTCAAAATTTCCATCGATAACGAAATGACAGGTAAAAGAGTGGAGGAGAACTAACTTTTGTGATTAGTTTATTAAATGCTGGAAATGGAAACCATTCACTTCCACGCAGTAGTATAAGTTTTGCTGAAAACGTTCGCGTACATTACTCAAGATTTCTGGTGTAATTTGACAGCATTCATTATTGATCCGAGTTCTCAAACAATCCAGTGCGACTCAGGTTGGGTGGCGTTAATCTTGAATTTCAGGTGACCCTATAGAAAAAAGTCCAGTGGAGCCAGATCAGGTGATCTAGGTGACCACTCAATATCTCCCCTTCTTCCAATCCAGGCGTGAAAATTTCCATCTAAGAACTGACGCACCGGTTGAACCAAATGAGGCGCCATCTTGTTGGAAAATGATCGTTTGATGGTCTTCTGCATTCTCCAATACTTGCACGAGAGCTGGATAAATAGCGTTCTCCAATAGATCTGAATAAATTTGGCCGGTGAGATTACTGGGTATAAAAAAGGGCCGATTATGTGATATCCATAAATACCCACACAAACATTTAATTTTTGGGGACGCTGAGTATGCACCTCACGAAATAATCTTTGATTTTCATCTGACCAATACCGACAGTTATGCCGGTTTACAATGCCGTTAAGGTAAATTGAACACTCGCCCGAAAAACAGATAACGAACAATTAGATTTGATTACCGTTAATCATTTCACTGATCACTTCACAGAACTGGAGTCGGCGATCGGGATCAACCTCATTCGATTCCTGAACCTATCGTATCTTATACGGATGGAATTATGTGTTGTTATATGTTGTTTCAGGATTCTCATGATTTTTGTGTGTGAAACACCAGATCCATCGAACAATTTCCTAGTACTCAAGGTCCGTTGCTACATGACCTAATATAAGACAGCAACGTACCGCGATTCGTCTCTTTCATGCACCCTTGTTGGCGCTCTTGTTCCTCGGAACAAAGTGCTTATCAATTTGCCCAAATGTCTGTAATTTTCGAATTTTTGGCTGAAAATGGTCTTGAACGATTTGGTTTGACTCACTGATCAAGAATCCGTGGACGAAATCAATTCTGTCCGGCCGTCCGTCCGTCCGGACGTTAACACGATAACTCTCGAATGGAATGAGCTAGACAGTTGAAATTTTCAGAGTAGGTTTGAGGGATAAATATCTCGGTTAAGTTCGTTATAGGGCAAAATCGGTGTAACAGTTTCGGAGTAACGAAAAAAATATTTTTTTTTACAACTTTTGAATTAAAATTTTTTTAAGATGCAGTTTCATCATAAGAATCCATTGTTCATTTTCAACTCTAACAAGCTAATACTTTCGGAAATATGATGTTTCAATAATACATCGTAAGTTCTATGTATTTACAGAATGTGAACACAGAATCTGTCTGTGATCACTATTCATAACTGTCATCTTTTCTAGCTATTAGAGATTGTCAATTCATAGTTGTTATTTTTTCTTGGAAACCAAGTATTCGATTATTGAATTTGTGAATATATACAAGACTGTTTGGATGTAGTTTATGGAGGCAATAGGAAAGAAGAACATACTGGAATCATCAAAAGAAATTAGTGTTCGTTGACCACTGAGGTTAATATTACCTTTTACTTCCTTAAGTAGTGAGACATGTTCCTATATACAGTATTTTCATAATGTTGCTAGCAAAAAAATACTGAATTATGGATCTACATTTGTGTATCAATCATTATTTCTTGAGTTAAGTGGTATGAACTATTAATTTTTAAATTATGAAAATACGATAGTATGTTTTTAATATATTTTGAACTATTAAAATAATTTGCTCGTAATCCACTACCTACTCAAATATCAGGAATAAATGGACAATCTGCTATGAATGTCTCCAGCCTTGCTCTAGACATTTCGATGATACTTTCCTTAGGTATTTCGAGTTGTGAAATCTATGCACCCAGTGTAAGTTGAAAAAATCCATTCCACGAGGTTGAATCATTACAGATTGCTCATTTAATCTTGAGAAATAAATTTAATGACAATTTTTGAAGCATTAAGGCATTGAAGCGTTGTAGATTGCTCTTTTTTTTTCATAAGATAATTTTTGAAGCATTTATTTCAAACGACACTTTTTTTAAATTTAATTTATTTCATGATGCATTTCTATCATAGGAATCCATTGATATAATTTCCAACCGTGAGAAACCAATATTTTCGGAGCTATTATTTGTCTGTTTGAACATGAGCGCCGAAAGCTCCGGTCCACAGGGCTTGAACCAATTTTTTTAGGATGCAGTTTCACTATAAGAATCCATTGATATCATTTTGAACTCTAACAGGCTAATACTTTTGGAGATACGATTTTTCAAAATATCAATAATAAATCGTACTTCTATGTTTTCACAGAATGCTGTACTTAATTATTCTATCTATGATTTATTATATGATCTGTGTTCATTCATGTCATCCTGTTTTCCTAGACGGAACATGTCAAATTCATGTCTGGTTCGTTATTCTTGAAATAAAAACCCCTCCTGTTCTAGAAAACAAAGTAAGATTGAATGCAAAATGACCAATGAAATAACCTCAGCTATCGTAGAATCATGAGGATGATAATCCATAATTATGATGATGGAAATATATACTTTGGTAACTAAATTGGGAATATTTCCAGTACGTAAAAGCAAAACTGGAATATTGGCTTAGTTTCAATTGATATCTTAATATATATATTTCTTGTGTGCGTGTGTATGTGACTGAACTCCTCCTAAACGACTGGACCGATTTTGATGAAATTTTTTGTGTGTGTTCGTGGAGATTCGAGAATGGTTTAGATTTACAATTTGGTCTACTGGAAAATGTTTTTGGCGTTGGAGTTTGAGTTGGCGTTGAAGTTGGCGTTGGGGTTGGAGTTGAAGTTGGAGTAGGTATTGTGGTTGGCATTGGTTATGGAGTTGGCGTTGTAGTTGGAGTTGTAGTTGGATTGGAGTTGGAGGTGGAGATGGAGGTGGAAATGGAGATGGAGGTGGAAATTGAGATGGAGGTGGAAATGGAGATGGAGGTGGAAATGGAGTCGGAGTTGGAGTCGAAGTTGGAGTCGGTGTCGGAGTCGGAGTCGAAGT
Organism: Halyzia sedecimguttata; assembly: GCA_937662695.2. Taxonomy (NCBI): domain Eukaryota; kingdom Metazoa; phylum Arthropoda; class Insecta; order Coleoptera; family Coccinellidae; genus Halyzia; species Halyzia sedecimguttata. The sequence goes on along the minus strand of OW569415.2, from coordinate 62,191,658 downwards.
CGGAGTCGGAGTCGGAGTCGGATTCGGAGTCGTCGGAGTCGTCGGAGTCGGAGTCGGAGTCGGAGTCGGAGTCGGAGTCGGAGTCGGAGTAGGAGTCGGAGTCGTAGTTGGAGATGGAGTTGGAGTTAGAGTTGGATTTGGATTTGGAGTTGGCGTTGGCGTTGGGCAGGCGTTGAGGAGGCAGTACGAAGTCTGCCGGGCCAGCTAGTAGGTGATATAATTTTCAGAAGAGATTTGAAGAATGAATATGTCTCGGATAAGTTCGTTATAGGGTTCGTTATAGAATCGTTCTGGTGGTTTCGGAATAGTAATTTTTGGCACCCTTTTTTTCAATAGACACTTTTTGGAGATCTTGATGTAATTTAGTTTCTTTTACGATGCAGTTCTATTATAAGAATCCATTGATATCATTCCCAACTCTGAGACTCCAATAGTTTCGGAGATATGATTTGTTAAAATTGCAACAAGAGCGCCAAAACTCCCGTCCACAGGGCTTTCCCACTTTTTTTCAAACTTATAGGTAAATATTACAATTTGGCGACTCCGACAAGTTAACTTATGTTTTGTTGTATGGAGTAATCAGTTTAACGATACATAGTGTGACTTGCACGAAATGATCATCAATGAGAAGATTAACCAAATCTGGACCTACGGAAGCAGGACTTCCTCTGCTAATATACCACAAACGCCAATCTACAAGTCTCCCCCAATACCCGAAACGAATTCGGATTATTTTTTACACACGAACCACAAAACATGCGTCGCTTTTTGTTATTCCTCCACACACCCCGCTTGCCTTTTCAAAGTAAAAAAAAGGTGACCAAAGTCACGGCGGCTTAGACATTCATCCGGATGTGGGCTAACTAGATTATATGACTTTCAAGAATGAAATAGACGGACGACAATTAGCCACGGCCTTCTAGATGGCGAGAGCGTCACGGCCTACCTCGACTTGTTTACGCCGGGATATCTGCAACTGTCAGATTGCAGCATTTTTCCATAATAAGGCAACGGAGCACAATGCGCGATGTATTTATGACGAATGCACTATCAATCAACGGAGGCTGCTGACCAGTTTCGGGAATCAGGGCCGTAATGGAAAGATTGCTGTAAACCCCATTTCACGCGCAGATGACAAGTGACAAAGGGGTAAACCGTACATATAGCTTAGTTCCTTTTTCGAAAACGTACATTTGGTGTAACGCTGGTCAAATTTCTCCTGTCGTTCCAAAACAATGTGTTCAATTGACAGGAGTTCATTTTTGGCGCATGTTCTGGGGGACAGGGTGCTACCATTTTGCGAAAATATCTGTGTGGAATTTTTTGCCGAAAATGGTCTCAAACGATTAGGTTCATCTCGCTGTGAAGAATTTGAGGTCCGAATCGTTTCTGCCGCCGGGCCGTCCGTTGCAAGATAACTTTCGAACGGAAAGATATAGCTACTTAAAATTTTCAGGCTAGTTTGCGTATCCAAATACTACGGTTAATTTCAATAATGGACATAATCGGACAAACGGTATTGGAGTTACACCCATATGAAATTTTGTTGTTATTTCCTCAATAACTCAAAAAATACAGAAAAGATAGAATTGAAACTTCATAATTAGTTGTATAATGCTTATCTGCAAATTTGTCCAAGATTTCGTGAGGATCAAATCACGAAATAGAAAAATAAACGTTTTTCTTAAATAATTTTTTTTCAAAGGTTTCATATTTAAGGAACTATCTGTTTCAAGGCACTATTTCACAATAGATTACCGGATTTCAGCACAATCGGCTTTGTATTTTTGGAATTGTTTCAAATGTATTTCAAAATTTGAATTCAGTCGATGAACAATGCATTTTTTCACTCGATAACACTGCCTTTATTCATACTAAACTTCACTCAGTATTTCGTGCGGATGTGCTTGTAGTATAATATACTACAAGCACTACGGATCGTATGAAAATTGTGAAAATATTAAGAAAAAAATCTCAGAATCTATCCGCCTGATCCTTCAAAACCATATTTATCAGGTGGATAGATTCTGAGATTTTTTTCTTAATATTTTCACAATTTTCATACGATCCGCACGAAATTTTGTCTAATTCTTTGCGTAGGTATTTTTCAACTAACCACCTAGTTTCAAATCGATCAGATTAGTATTTTCCGACATATTGGGGAAACACACGTATGTTCTGAGTAACATTGCGTTATAATTTTGCCCAAATATTTGTAATTTTCGAATTATTTGGTGAAAATGGTCTCAAACGATTGAGTTCGACTACCTGATGAATAATTCGAGGACAAATTTGATTCTGTCTGGCCGTCCGTTGCCACGATAACTTCAGAATGGAAAGAGATAGCGACATAAAATTTTCAGGGTAGAAAGCGCGTCCCAATACGAGGGACAATAAGTTCGTTAATGGGCATAATCGGCCCAATAGATACCGAGTAATAATTTTGTTTTCAACCAATACAGATCCGATCGAATTCAAACTTGGTGAGTAGTTGTAAAATACATACCAAAGGACGTTTGTAAAACTTTTTGCGAAACCTCACTAGAAAATTAAAAAAATATATTATTTATGTCATGCTAACCTGAGAACATAGGAAGTTAGCGACTTGAAGTTTCCAGGTTAGGTTGTGCATCTGACTGCGACATTTAAGTTTGATTATATGCATAATTGGCTATACGGTTTTGGAGTTATACCCATCTGGTATTTGGTTATTATTTCCCATAACTCGAAAAATACGAATCCGATCCAATTCAACCATGCTAATTAGTTGTAAAATGCTAACGCGAAAATTCTTGTAAAATTTTGTGAGTATCGTATTCCTAGGAAATTTTTAAAAAATCATTGAAAATGATTGAAAAAATTCTATATATCAGAAACTATACGTACGACATCGCTGAAATTCTGCGAGAGCCCTCAGAACCTATAACTCTACTGCCAAGTTCCAAGTTTGAACACGATCGGATCTATATTGTTGGAGATCCAAGCAGCCTTGTGTGAGTTCAGTATCTGGATGGGTGACCGTTGCCTCAATAACTTTCGAACGAGAGGAGATAGAGACTTGCAATTTTCAGGGTAGGTTGCACATCTGAATGGGAGGGTTAAGTACGTTTTTGAGCCTAATCGGTCCAACGGTTTCCTCGATAACTCAAAAAATATAAATTCGATTGAATTGAAGTTTGGTAACTAGTTGTAGAATATCGGCAAAAAGACGTGTGTAAAATTTTGTGAGAACCATCAACCTAGAAAATTAAAAAAAAAAATCACGAAAAAAAAATTGATCAGTAGCTTTTGCGCGTATGTTCTATTGTCCCTTCCCGTGAATTGGGCACTCTTAATCGAATTTACCATGCTAAATTCGAGAATTGCCAACATAAGGGCAAGAGCTCCTGACTTCACGTCAGTGCTATATTTTCCCTTCTTCAGGAGGACTGCCTTCCCAACTAATTTCCTTCAATATACTATATTAATTTCAATTATGCATCATTGACTAAATTATCTACTCATTTTAGTGATATGGCTTTTATTGGTGGAATGATTTTGTGTTTTTATAACAAAACTAATTCAATTTTATGACGCATGGGTTCAAAATTTGATTCCATTCTGAATAAATACATTATATACTGACTTGAATATGATTTTGCTATGGGGTTACAGGAATATTAGGTTTATTTACCAAAAACAAAATTGATTCATAACATATTTTATTATAAACTAAAGAATAAACCTTTTCCAAAAAACAATTTGTGTATTGTGATTTACCAATCTACAGAATGAATATAGAACAATATATAGAAAACTCCAATTCTTACATTAAATTGCACCAATTAAAACAGTAAATAAGATGAAGACATCCTTGTCTATGAATGTATTAGAGATAATACATTTGAATAAAGATGAAGATATCAACAAATGGGTTCTTGATTGTAGCTGGGTTCATTGTCCGTAAAATAACATGTCACTTTCTGATAAATTTGTAATTCTGTTAATATCTAGAAAAAGTATTATTCAGTCAAAAGTATCATTTTGTTGTGGAAAATCAAATTCTTTCTCTACCAATGAGGTTCAAATCAATTTTGGAAAGACAATTCATAGAATTAATGTGATCAATGACTGTGGAATGACATCAAATTTTATCTCATTTCAAACAAATATACTTCTTAGAAAACCGCACTACATGAGTATTGATTAATTAACATTTCCACATCCAGATGTTCCCAAATCAAATAATTAGAATATGAGTTTTGAGAACTGGGTGCTTTTAGAATCATGTTATATTTTTCGATGATTAAAATAAAAATTAGTTCAAGCCCTGTGGTAAGGAGCTTTTTGGCGCTCTTGTTCAAACAGACAAATTATATCTCCGAAAGTATTGGTTTCTCAGAGTTAGGAATTATATCAATGGATTCTTATGATAAAACTGCATCATGATAGAAATTAAATTTAAAAAAGTGTCGTTTAAAAACAATGTTCCAAAAATTATCATTTAAACAAGAGCACCAAGAAAAAGAGCAATCTACAATGCTTCAAAAATGATCATTAAATTTATTTATAAAGATTAAATGAGCAATCTGCAATGATTCAACCTCGTGGAATGGGTTGTTGCAACTTACACTCGGTGCATAGTTTTCACAACTCGAAATACCTTAGGAAAGTATCATCGAAATGTCTAGAGCAAGGCTGGAGACAATCATAGCAGATTGTCCATTTATTCCTGATATTTGTGTAGGTAGAGGCCTACGAGCAAATTATTTTAATAGTTCAAAATATATTAACTAGCAACATTAGGAAAATACTGTATATAGGAACATGTCTTACTACATAAGGAAGTGAAATGTAATATTTACCTCAGTGGTCAACGAATAGTAATTTGTTTTGATGATTCCATGATGTTCTCATTCCCTTTTGCCTTCATAAGCGACATCATTGAGATGATCCAATTCTAAATCTTCTGAAACATCATCCCGAATTTATACGTAAATTATTCAATATGCAACCAGTCAATATTATTCACGGTTTCAGAACAGTCTTGTATATATTCTCAAATTCAAGAATCGGATACTTGTTTTCAACCTACGATTTGACATGACTCTAATAGCTAGATAAGATGACAGTTATGAACAGTGAACACAGACAGTGAATACATAGAACTACGATGTATTATTGAAATTTTGAAAAATCATATCTCCAAAAGTATAAGCTTGTTAGAGTTGAAAATGATATCATTGGATTCTTATGATAAAATTGCATCTTAAAAAAATTAAATCAAAAGTTGTATTGTAAAAAAAATTTTGTTTTCGGTACTCCGAAACCATTAGGCCAATTTTGCCCAATAACGAACTTAACCGAGATATTTATCCCTCGAAGCTACTCTGAAAATTTCGATTGTCTAGCTCATTCCGTTCGAGAGTTATCGTGTTAACGGCCGGACGAAATCGATTTCGACCACGGATTCCTTATCAGTGAGTCGAACCAAATCATTTAAGACCATTTTCAGCCAAAAATTCAAAAATTACAGACATTTGGGCAAATTGATCAGCACTCTGTTCCGAGGAACAAGAGCGCCAAAAATTTGTGTGAGCAGAAATCTCAGAATGATTTCAATCCCCGTAAAAGCTGTGGGCGAATAATTTGCGAACTGCGAAATTCCGGTCCTGCCAGGCAGCCGTCAATGAGTTTGCATTTTCTTTTCTATCGATTATGTTACATTACGTTTCGGACATGCTTTAGAAATGTCACTTGAAAATATTATAAATGATCAATAGCATTCCCTGTCCGTTAGTGATCGGTCATTCATGAAGAAATTCCATAATATTGGACTTTTTGAAACGCTTAATTCGGCCCCTTGTTGTGAAAGTCGGATTCAGACTAGATATTATGCCGAGAAAATGTTTCAATGGCGTTCTGGTTGAGCTATTTGGATACAGCCTCCAATAATACAAGAAAAACTTCACTTAAACTTACAATATACAGCGATAAAATTTCGTTTAACTACCTGTTTTTCGAAACATTTGAATGCATGGAGAATTTCCGGTAAAATTTCTTTTCATCCCTCTGTCTCACCGTCAGACTGTCCGTTCTTGTAGTCCGAAAACTTTCCTAAGAAATATTCTATGGATTTCAAAGTTTCCGGGTAGATTCAAAGCTTGAATGAGAAGATCAGGATTGTGAAATAAGAAATATGGGAAAGCCCAATCTTCGACAAATCATATCTCCGAAATTGGTTCAAGCCCTGTGGACAGGAGCTTTGGCACTCTTGTTCAAACTTTGACACATCATATCTCCGAAAGTATTGGTTTCTCAGTGTTGGGAATGATATAAATGTATTACTATGATAGAACTGTATCATAAAGGAAATTCAATTCATATAATAGTTCATTTATCAAGATTAAATGAGCAATCTGAGAATGAGAACTGCACCATGGAAAAAATCTAATTAAAATAGCTGAAATGAATTTGACTCTCTCTTATAGAACAGGATGACATGTACGAGTATGACTACAGATCATATAATAAAGCATAGATAGAATAATTATAGCATTCTGTGAAAACATAGGAGTGCGATTCATTATTGTAATTTCGAAAAATCATATCTCCGAAAGTATTAGCTTGTTGGAGTCGAAAACGCTATCAATGGATTTTTATGGTGAAACTGATTCTTAAATAAAAATTGAATTTGAAATTTGTTACTTAAAAAAAAATTTTTTCTTTCGTTACTCCGAAACCATCTGGCCTATTTTGCCCAGTAAGAAACTTAACTGAGATATTCATCTCCCTAACCTACTCTGAAAATTTCTACTACCTAGAATACCTAGCTTATTCCGTCCGAGAGTTATTGCAGACATTTTTTTTTTAATTTTCGAAATTTTTTTTTACGTTTTGCGGTAACCTGATCAATACAAAACTTCACATGCGTATAAAGGTCATGATTCTACAATTTGATGCTAAATTTCAGATAGATCGAGTTATCGTTTTCGGAAATATTCATAAAAAATATTTTCACTAAAATCGGCCATAACTCCGAAACCGCTTGATGGATTTCGTCCATTAACGAACTCGTCGGAGATATTTACGCTCCGAAACCACCTTGCAAATTTAAATCCTCTAACTCCTTTCGTTCGGGAGTTATCGTGCCTACGGACGGCCGGCCGGCTGGACCGGCCGGACAGAATCGATTTCGATCTCGGATTCAGTGAGTCGAACCAAATCGTTTGAGACCATTTTCAGCCAAAAACTCGAAAGTTACAGACATTTGGGCAAATTGATAAGCACTCTGTTCCGAGGAACTAGAGCGCCAAAAATGTGGGAAAGCCCAATATTTGACAAATTATATCTCTGAATGTATTGGTTTCTCAGAGTTGGGAATGATATCAGTGGATTCTTATGATAGAACAGCATCATAAAAGAAAATAAAGTAAAAAAAGTGTATTTAAAAAAAACATGGGTGCCAAAAATTATTAATCCGAAACCTCCAGACCGATTCTACCCAATAACCAACTTATCCGAGATATTCATTCCTCGAATCTACTCCGAAAATTATATTATATCAATTGAAACTTAGCCAATATTCCAGTTTCGTTTTTAGTTATTTAATACATACAATGTTTATGTATGAACATGCGGGAAACCCCCATTTGCAATGAAAATATAAATGTAAAAAATTAAAAAAATCAATTTACTGGAGATATTCTGAACCCGATTTGATTAACATACCAAAGTATATATTTCCATCATGATATGGATTATCTAAGGGCATTACATTATCACCCAAAAGTTATAATATCCTATAATCCTCATAAACTCAATTTAAAAAAAAATAACTTAAAATAGTAAATTTATGTTCTGGGTAACATCGCGTTATCATTTTGACCAAATGTCTGTAACTTTCGAATTTTTGCCGAAAATGGACAAGTTCGTTAATGGGCATATTCGGCCCAACGGTTTCCGAGTAATAATTTTGTCATCAACCAATACCTACTGATCCGATCGAATTGAAACTTGGTAGCTATAGTTGTAGAATACTATTGCAAAGACGTTTTTGAAATTTTGTGAGAATTATATCATTAGAAAATTTAAAAAAAAATATGTATGTCACGATAACCTGAGAACAAATAGAGATAGCGCCTTGCAATTTTCAGGACAGGTTTGGCATCAAAATACGACAACTGAGTTCGTTAAAAGGCATCATCGACCAAACGGTTTTGGAGTTATATCCATCTGAAATTTGGTTGTTATTTCGTCAATATCTCGAAAAATACGAATCTGATCCAATTCAAACATCGTCATTAGTTGTATAATGCCATCGTAAAATTTTTTTAAGTTCGTGATGATCGTATGAATAGAAAATTTTAAAAAAATCATTAAAAATCATTGAAAAAAGTTCTATATATCAGAAACTATTCATCTGACATTGCTGAAATTCTGCGAGAGCCTTTAAAATCTAACTCTACTTCCAATTTCCAAGACGATCGGATCGATATAGTTGCAGATCCGAGCAGCCTTGGATGAGGGCATTAGCTGGATGGGGGATTGTGGCCTCGATAACTTTCATAATAGCTTGCGCATCCGAATGAGATAGTTAAATTCGTTGTTGGGCATAATTCCAAACGGTTTCGAAGTTATACCCATCTGGAATATTAGATTCTCGATAACTCAAAAAATACAGACCCGATCGAATTGAAACTTGGAATCTAGTTGTAGAATATCGACATAAAGACGTGTCTAAAATTTTATGAGGACCGTACCACAAGTAAATTTAAAAAAAATTTAGAAAAAATAATATGTATCTCACGATAACTTCAGAATGGAAAGAGATAGCAAATTGCAAGTTTTAGGGTAGGGTAACTGTTCTGGAGTTATACTCATCTGAAGGTTTGTTGTTATTTCATCTATAACTCAAAATATACAAATCTGATTCAAATAAAACTCGTTGATTACTTTTAGAATGCCGACACACTAATTTTCGTGGAATATCATGAATATCGTATCCAGGAGTTACTTGAGGATTAAGTTCTTTCGTATTTCAAATTCCAATAGATTACATATGTGAGAATTGAAAGTTCTATGATCATAGATGATTCTCACGTGAAGTCTATCATGTAATGATATGATGAAATGTATTTATATGTAATAAAAGCTGAGAAAACGGTATATATCGATACTAAATTCGTTGTAAAAGGTTTTCCAATAAGAGGTGTTATTTTGATATTCAAAGAAAAATGCCATTTTTCAATATAAATGATCGGATGTTTATTTCATTATAAAGAAGAAGCTATGCCGTTAATAGTGGAAAATAACATCAGGAAATGACCACCACGACCACGCTTACAGGACCATATCCTTTCAATGAAATTTTCCATAACCAAATCGCAAAGTGGCTGCACTAGTGCACTATGTCCTCGATAGCGTCACGAATTCCATCTTTGAGTTTTTGAATCGACGCTGGGCTATTGGCGTAGACCTTCTCTTTCACGTGGCCCCAAAAGAAGAAGTCGCATGGTGTTAAATCGCAAGATCTCGGTGGCCAATTGTGATCACCTCTTCGAGAGATATCACGGCCCTGAAACTTTTCCCGCAAAAGATCAATGGTTTCTTTGCTTGTGTGGCACGTAGCGCCGTCTTGTTGAAAGTATACGTTGTCCAGATCAATACCATATAATTCCGGCCATAAAAAATCATTAATCATCTCTCGATAGCGCAATCCATTCACCGTAACTGTTGCTCCAGCCTCATTTTCGAAAAAGTAAGGTTCAATGACTCCTCCGGACCATAAACCGCACCAAACAGTCAGACGTTGAGGATAAAGAGGCTTTTCAACAAAAACTCCTGGGTTTTCCGAGCCCCAGATGCGACAATTTTGCTTGTTGACAAAGCCACCGAGGTGGAAATGGGCCTCATCACTCAAGATGATTTTTCGATGGAATTCCGGATCATTTTCAAGCATTTCAACGACCCAATCAGCAAAGACATGACGTTGTTGATGATCGGCCGGCTTGAGTTCTTGTGTTAACTGAACTTTATGAGCCTTAAGACCCAAATCTTTATGCAAAATACGGTGTAGTGACGTTTGTGGAATGCCTAATTCCAAAGAACGACGACGAATGGACAAACCTGGGTTTTCTTCAACACTTTCGGCTACAGCAGCAATATTCTCGGCTGTTCTTGAGCGACGTGCACGGGTTCTATTCTTCACATAACTAACTTCTCACAACAGCTCGAATTTTTCCACCAATTTCTTTATTGCGGTCCGACAAGGTGCTTCACGACGACCCAAACATGTTCGAGTTTTACGAACCGTCTCTGCCAAATTTTCATTATTTTTATAGTGAATTTTAATAATTTCAATGAAGCGTTCTTGAAGCGTGTATCGTTCCATTTTTATTAATGGCGTAGTTTCTACTTGTCAAATGTCAAAAAATGACAGCTTCAAAAGTGATATCTACCGAAATAGCGGGCTATTCACAATAACACCTCTTATTGGAAAACCCCTTAGTGTAGAGTGTCCAATAGAGGTGAGTAGACAATGGAATAGGCGCGCAAAAGCTCCTGAATTCACGGCAGTGTTCGAACCAATTTTTTAATGATCAACCGTCATCAAATTTTTGAGTCGATCGATTATTTTGCAGGTGTATCTTGGAATCCTCATTTTATTGATGTCGTCGAAGTAAGTCAGAGCGCCCTAAGATTAGATCAATGTTCCCCGCAAGAAATCCCAAGCTAGCCTAAAGCCACCCGGTGGTTGAAATGGAATTACCCAACTCTCCTCTAATCTGGACAACTACAAAGTGGACATCTTTAAGATTCCACCACTATTCCAGTAAAGTTGGTCGAGAAAAGTTGAGGACAGAGAAAGTACAATATGCCACCACATCCTTTATGACTTCTCACGACTTCTCCTCGAACTTTATTATCTCTGAAATTAAGTTTCGCACAGATTGGCCAGGAGGTGAGTTTAAAGTGCGGGCCTTTTATCTACGGAGCGGTTTCCAGATCAGACTCATTCTCTATTTTGCTGGCGAGTTAACGGGTCTCCGAGGTACTGGCATGATCAGTGTTCCTAAATACGCTTTTTGTAGCTATCTATATCTGTTTCTCTTAATTGCTTGGGGCTTTACAATACGAATTAATTTCTAATGTATGTCGTTAAGTTTTACAATGTGTGTTGTTGTAGGTACCGGTCAATTATGAATGTATGAATTTTTAACATAACACTTGAACCATGTTCAATATCATGATCCGATAAGATTGAAGATTTCAATGTCAGCCGCGGTGGAAGATGATGATTTGAAAGGAAATTATATGAGCTTTCACAAATATGTTACTCAACTCTTTTGCATGTCGAATTCAACAAGAATTTCTTAGTTAGAAATTTCACCGAAGGTTTGAAAGATGAAAGATAGACAGTCTTCTTATTGACAAGTGGTCCATTAACTATAATACAGGATACACTTTACCTATAATACAGTATAATTAAGAAGGAGAGTCTTTTCGGTGCGTTGTTTCCCTTGAACGGAGTCTATCGGCACGATAACTCTCGAACGGAATGGAGCTGGATGGTTTCGGAGTAACGAAACAAAAACATTTTTTTACGTTATAAATTTCGAATTCAATTTTTTTAAGATGCAGTTTGAAAGGTCGACCACTTCAGTTTTGTTCATGCACAACTTTCAACCCCTACGAATGGAGAAAAAAAATGGGGGGTGGGCGTGCGGGGGTTGAAAGGGGTTGAAAGTTGTGCATGAACAAAACTGTAATGGTCGACTTTCATTCGGTGACAAATTTCATCAGGTACCATCGTCTCAAAGTAAATGAGCCATGACAAAGTGCACATACTGAAAACCTCTTTGAACTAACAATTTTTTGAAAAAGAAAAATTTTTTTTTCTTTTTCCTGAAAATTTCTGCAAACCTGTAAATAAGATACAAAGACCTTGCCTAAAAAGTATCACAGGACCCACTTTTCCTATTCAAGAAATTTGGAGGGTTGATGGGGATGGCACAGGGTGCAACAAAAATCCTTCACAAATAAAAAGTTGGTAAAAGTGAAACAAAAATTGACCTGTTTTAGGATTTTGTTGCCAAATATTTTTTTTCTGAGAAAATGAATTTGTTCCATAATTTTGACGCGCACTGTATAATTTGGTAAGTTTATCAAATTGGGTTCAGAATATTTTCAATGAAAACAAAACTGGAATATTGGCTAAGTTTCAATTGATATCGTTTAGTTTTCAGAGTAGATTTGAGGAATGAATATATCGGATAAGTTCGTTATTCAATTTTAATTTTGATTGACGAATTGTCAAAGTTTGAACAAGAGCGCCAAAGCTCCTGTCCACGGGGCTTCCCCACTTTTTCAATGTTGCACTGGTATACCTTTTTTCAGAATTAATAATAATGTACGTAAATGGAGGAACTTCACCGATATCTCCAACCAAAAAAAAGTTTATGACCATTAAGAGCAAGGGTCAGTCCGTCCCTGGTGGTCTTGAAGACTTATGGGGAAGGAGTTGGAAACAAATCCGTACTGATATTTTTATTGATTCAAATTCGAAAAATTACCAGAATCGGTTGAGTCCTTCGGAAGTTATCACAAAAAAAACTGAATTATGGGTGTACCATTTGGAGGAACATATCTTCGCAGGGGGGCGTCGTAGAAAAAAAAATTAAAGCATTCTTGACTCATCTTTACATACTTTATTTACACCTGAAAAAGATTCACCTAGTGTCGTGACACCCTGTATACTTGAGTGGTTGTATATTTTTTATCTTGCTATTTTTGTACAGGTAGTTCCTGTGAAATGTATAAATTCGGGTTCAACTCTCCACCTCTTGCTAAGACGATAATATACCTTTTAAATCCCTTTGTATTGATAACTAAATTCACAAAATGAAAACTAATAGAATATGCTATGATATGCAGTATCACCGTTAACGCAATATGACTGTTAGTAGTATAATTATCCCTAATCATCTCCTGGATCTTTCATTAGAGTCTGGTAAATTGGATAGATGATGGAAAAAATGCTTAATTTGAAAAAGCATATGAATTATGTTTTTATTTATTCGTGTTAATCATAATTCAGACATTCTGTGTGAAAATGGACAGTCAAATATATATCTCTCAAACGGGCTTGCATTACTGCGTGTTACCCAGGATAAATCATAATATTATAATTGATTTGTCATTAATTTAAATTTAATATTTTCCCAAATGAAAATCGGTCCTGTTGTTTCTAACGAAATAAATTTGTATGCATATTGAATTTCAGAATATAAATATATATTTGAATGCAATGCAATACAAGAGTGTTATTTAAATTTTCACTAATTTAATTTCAATTAATTTTATTCGATTTTCATACACATGCTATATTGTTTGATGTAAAGTTCTCAATTCAAAAGAATATATTTATAAGTAGATATATATCTATTCGGATGAAGTCGATTATTATTATTATATTTTACCTTTAAAAATTATCAGAATGCTTTGTGTAGAATTTTGAGAAAAATCTTGAGACACAAACAGCATGAACAATTCATACAGTGTGGAAAGGCCAAATTGAATAAATGTATTATCTTGGTTACTGTACATATTCATGGAAAATTCCAAAACACATCAAATTTAAATTTCCAATTGTCATTCTTCTTCGTAAAATTGCGAATCCTATCTTCAACCCCCTTCGAAAGACAGGTAAACCCCCAATTTTTCAAAATATGGGCTTGTGATACATCGTTTAAAAGTTCTGGTCATTCTCTATTCAGAAATAGTATCACGTTCATTTTTATTGCAACAATCAAATCAGAAAAAAATAAAATCTAGTGATAAGCTAAAATGTAATACAAAATTCAGCAAAAAAATTGTGAATGTTAATGAAGTAGATGTTCAAAGTATTCACCGTGAATGCCTTGGCATCATCCTAACCTCGAATAAAAATTTCTTTCAACACTATTCAACATCTTAGGAGTGATCGACCTAATCGCAAGCGTTATTCGCATCTTTAAGGTAATTCAAATCAAGGGGTTTTCTACACAAAGTCTTCGCATATTCCTATAAAAAGAAATCTAATGGGTTACGATCAGGAGATCGTGATGGCCATTCGATCGTTCCTCGCCTTCCCATCCACCGATTTGGAAATACTGGTACTGCCGGACAATGCGTTGGTAATATGGTGGTGCTCCATCCAGTTGGAACCATATCGTATCCCTGGAACTTCAGGATTTCCTTGATTTGGATATAAATTTGCTAAAGTTGGAACGACATCATTTTGAAGTAGTGCTGAATATTTGTCCTTTTGAGGGAATTGGGTGTGTTTTTCTCTCATCCAGTGAGGATTTTCGGTACGCTAGAAGCGGCAATTTTGACGATTAGAATGGCCGTTGAGGGAAAAAGTGCTTTCATCAGAAAACAAAACTTCTACTAATTGGATAATATTGTTATCCAACATGTCCATCATTTGTTCACAAAAATAAGTTCCCCCATAAAAATTGTCTTCCACGAGCTCGTGATGGGTAGTTATCACTTTATAGGGATACATTTTATTTTGTTTTAATATGTTTAGAATCGATGTATGGTGGACATTGAATGTTGTGTAGGCATTTCTACTCGATTTATCTGGATTTTCTTCAAAGTCAAGCATCACATCTTATTTCACATTCTCACACAGAGTATTAGCAGATGCTTTTTTAATCTGCCTGACATGCCCAAACTAGCGAAACTGCGTCTCCATTTCACTTATTGTCCCTTGGATTATAGGCGGCAAATTCGGAAATTTCTGGTGAAACAAGCGACTGACTTCTTTTTATGTTCGAGTGTTAGCTCCGTAACCAATCATTTATAAAATTGTTTTTTGTGCATTTGCGTTGATCGAACCATTATTCAAAATTGAAGTTAATGAAATTCAGACACAAATTAGACAATTTAGCAACTACAACTTATCAGCACAAAACAATTTGTTCTGATCGTTCTAAAGAAAAGAACATTTCATACGTTTTATGTAGTTTTCATGGTACCATCTGGAAAACCCAATGTTCTATAGTTTAGTATTATGGTAATATATATATATATGTATATATTCTTTTGACTCAGAGCTGTATATGTGTTAGCAGGGGTTGGTGTAACGGGGTACCATACAATTCGACGTATGATACAAGAGCTTAGGGAAAAACCTCAGCAATAAACCCTTTCTCCCCGTGAGTGTGGTGATTTGTAACTATTGTTTACAAAAATTGCTGAAATTTAAAAATATTTATGGGCATATATTTCTTCAATATGGATTCCCTCGTCAAAAAAAAACGGATAGGTTTCTCCAAGGTACCCGAAACTCAACCTGAAAAATGAAAAGACAAGAGGAGGAAACGAACAAATTAAAAATAATACATAACCCAGGAGGGTCTCTTTCAAAACCAGGTCTGACCGGTCCAAGCGATGATCATTCAGAGCTTCAGATGTTCGAAGACCGCTACAGGGCCCTTAAGAAGGGCTATCATCTCCCATAGATACATATTTTACTTTATATTGTATAAAATAATAAAAAAGTGCGCCGAACAAATTACGACTTATGTCATGATAAGGGAATATTATAATGAATTTCGGTAATCACATGATTTTATTTTTTCTTTTTTGATTTTTGCAATAAACATAAAGGAGATAACATTTCTGAATAGAGAATGACGAGACCTTTCAAACGATGTATCACAAGCCCATACTTCATATTTCAAAAATTGGGAGTCGTACCTTTCTTTAGAAGGGGTTGAAAGTAGGGTTCGCATTTTTACGAAGAAGAGTGACAATTTTAAATTTGAAATTGATATATTTCGGTATTTTCCATAAATCTGTACAGTAACCAAGATAATGAATTTATTCCATTTGGCTTTTTCACACTGTATGAAGAATAAATTAAATTTGGAAGTTTTCCAATTGAACGATCCCTTCGTTCTGATGAACCCAAATCTATTGTTACTTTCGATCCTATAGCAACAAAAATACAATTTCACGCCAGCTCATTCACGTTATCCCTCTAAACAAAGTCGACTAGCTTCTTAACTTTACGTATAGCCTGCGATTGTGCATGCACGGTAGACGGTCTTATTCAACACCATTAGTAGATGATTAAGAAAGTGGTGTATCCATCCGGCCGCAGGTCTAACCCACGATATAATTGTTCACAGATCCTAAAAGACAATGGGCTAGCCGACTTGGGTAACAATGGAAGCCGTGCGAGAGCTCCCACGCCGACCGGGCCACGGGAATGACCACTGACCCCTGGCTCCAAGAGTTGACCCAGCCAGGACATCCTGAGCTCGTCTTCTGCGGCACGCAACCTTGCTTACCGTTCTATTGTTATTGTTCTCTGGAAACGTAATGAGTTCTGTGCGAAAATTATTATGGCCACGGAGAATCAAGATTGAATTGATGGGAATCCAGTTATGGATGTTTTCCATTTATGAGATTTCCTAACACGTATTGACCATGCTAGAATCGTACCGTTCTGGGTTTAAAAACTCGATTTCGTGGTGAATCGTAATTTATTGGTAGAGAGTGGTTATGTTGATATTCAGCTTCTAGCGGGATTTGCTGTAATATAAACAAAAACATTGTTAAAAATATTCAATTGAATCGGTCCTTATTTGATGGAAATATTAAGATTTGCATGATATGCTCTGAAAAGCCTGTGCGATAACTCTCGAACGAAAGGAGTTACAGGATTGAAATTTACAGGGTAGGTTTGGAGCGTAAATATCTCGGACGAGTTCGTTCAAGGGAGAAACACACTAAGCGGTTTCAGAGTTACGGCCGTTTTTAGTAAAAATATTTTTTATGAACATTACCGAAACCGAAAACTCGATCTATCTGAAATTTATCATCAGATTGTAGAATAATGACCTTTATACGCATGCGAAGTTTTGTATTGATCGGGTTGCCGTAAAGTACAAAAAAAGATTTTTTTTATTTTTAATTTTTGCTTCTAAAATAACTCTTGAACAGAATGAGCTAGGCAGTTGAAATTTTCAGAGTAGGTTCAGGAGATAAATAACTCGGTCAAGTTTGTTATTGGGCAAAATAGATGGTTTCGGAGTAACGAAAAAAAAATTTTTTTTTAACTCACAAATTTCAAATTCAATTTGTTTCAAAATGCAGAGTTCCACCATAAAAATCCATTGATATCATTTTCAACTCTTACAAGCTGATACTTTCGGAGATATGATATTCCTAAATTTCAATAATAAATCGTACTTCTATGTTTTCACAGAATAGTGCAATCAAAATGCATATCAAGGGAGATAAATCCTTCCAAAGTTGATAAATTTATAAAAAAATTCTCCTCATGATTTCTAAACGGTGAATGCCACCAGATTAAAATTTCGCACATAAATGTATGTTGTTGGACTTATTGTTATGTACTTATTGTTTATCAACGACACAAAAAGGTTATATCATCGACAAAATTAAGAATTGTTCATGGCCTGCTAAAATATCGTTACCGATGAATGTCGCGATGAATTAATTTGCCGACATCATGTGAGTACAAAAACTCAAATATCTCAAAAACGGTTGAATTTTTTGTATTTTGATATAAGTACCTTTTTCATGTAATTTTCTTCGCTCCATCGAATGCTTCTATTTTTTCACCAAAATGAATACAACGAAAGAAGTTATCCCAAAATAATCATCACCCACCCTCTAAAAACACCCTTGATAACAATATCAGAAATATAGAAGTGTTATAAAAAAAATTATTTTAAAAACATACATTTATGCACGAAAAATCAATCTGGTGGCGTTCACCGTTTAGAAGTTATGCGGAGAAATTTTTTTAATTTCCCCAACTCTGGAAGGATATATCTTCCTTAATATGTATTTTGAGCCATAAGTTCATTCATCAAACCATTCTTATTTTTCAATGTGCTATCACCCCCAGAAAGCCACCCAGTATGTGTCTATAAACTAGTGAGTAATAAACCTAGAAGATCGTCTTATTTACTACAGATACATACAGTAAACTTTTCTTATATACGACTTGACCTTTTTGAACACTCACAGATAACAATTGAATGTGAAGAGTTTCCACTATAATTACCAAGTACAAAAAATGTGGGTCTTAGGGTTTCGACATTTTCTCAACTGAAGCTAAAATTAATAACCCTCTGTGGTTGCTATAAATTGATTCACAAAGGGTCAGTAAAAGAGCATTATTTCTAGTGTTTTAACGTTTATTCCAGTTATTCCAATTGAAAATTAAAATGTCTAAAAAATGCTTAGATATATGGAATTCGAATCAACTTCCTGCAAAAATTACATGCTCAAAAACAATACAAAATATATAGTTGCGTTTGAAATAAGAGAAATCTAGCCAACTTCTGATATGTATTTCTAGGAGTGAGGCCAACTGAAAATCTTCTCGTTAGAAAAAGAATATTCCGTTCTAGCGAATATCAGAATTTCAGAATTATACCGTTTCTCAGTGTCTTGTCAGTATCTTGTATATAGATGTCCCGTACGAAATTTAAGTGTAGCTATTCTTTTAAGATAGAAATGAATGTAAATCACCATATACATATTTGTATCTCGCTAATGAGTCGATATATTTTCAAAAATCACATTTTTTCGGTATTCAGAAGCAAAATTGGTTCAAGCACTGACGTGAAGTCAGGAGCTTTTGTTCGCATGTTGTATTGTCTATACTCACCTCTATAGGGGGTCTACTACGAATTCAGAATCAATATATATATATACCGTTTTCTCAGCTTTTATAATATGAGAATACATTTAACACCATTTTAATGACAGACTTCAGTAGAGAATCGTCTATGATCACAAAATGTTTAATTCTGACGTAATATGTATTCTATTGAAATACGAAAAAACATACACCCCAAATAACTCCATCATATGATATTCACGAAAGTTGACGAACGCCTTCAAGTCGATATTCTACAAGCAGTTGCCAAGCTTCAATTCTGTCAGATCAGTTTTCTTTTTAATTATCGAGAAAATAATATTCTAGATGGGTATAACTCCAAAACAGTTGGGCCGATTATGCCCACCAACGAACTTAACTCTCCCAGGCGGAAGCGCAAGCTACCCTGAAAATTGCAAGTCTCTATCTCTTTTCGATCCACAATTATCGAGGCAGCGTTAACCCCTCCTGCTAGTGAACTCACCCAAGGCTGCTCAGATCTCCAACAATGCAAATCCGATCGTGTTCAAACTTGGAACTTGGCAGTATAGTTAGCTTATATGTTTTTGTATATTAGTTTCTAATATATAGAATTTTTTTGAAATAATATTTTTTTATTTTCTAGTAATACGGTCCTCACCAAATTTTGCAAGAATTTTCACGTCGGTATTCCACAAATAATAGCCATGTTTGAATTGGATCGGTTTTGCATTTTTAGAGTTATTGAGGAAATAACAACCAAATTTCAGATGGGTCTAACTCCTAAACCGTTTGGCCGATTATGCCTATTAACAATCTCAAATGTAATTCTCAGATGCACAACCTATTCTTAAAATTGCAAGTTGCTATATCTTTCCATTCTCAAGTTATCGTGACATAAATTATATACTCACCACGTTTCAATTTGATCGGATTTGTATTGGCTGAAAACAAAATTATTACTCGGAAACCATTAAGCAGATTATGCCCATCAACGAACTTATCCGTCGTATTGGGACGCGCCACCTACCCTGAAAATTTCAAGTCGCTATCTCTTTCCGTTCTCAAGTTATCGTGGCAACGGCGGCAGGCCGGACAGAATCAAATTTGACCTCGAATTCTTAATCAGGGAGTCGAACCAAATCGTTTGAGACCATTTTAGCTCAAACTTCGAAATTTACAGACATTTGGGCAAAATAATAACGCGATGTGCTCAGAACATACGCGCAAAAACTGATGACAACTCATAATCCTCTGTCCAGTATTCCTTTGATTTTCAGGTTATCGACCTCATATATCTTGATCTTAGCATGTTCCTAATTAACATTAAAAGTAGTTAAAAAGAAATAAAATATGTCAAGATTCCCTTCGTATAATGAGATTGATAAAATTATTTGCCCGCATTTTGAACAAATTACAATGTAGATGAGAAGGTAAAGTTGAGCTTTCGCTACTTTACGTAACCTCCACGGAATTGCTCGAAACACTATAAGTTGAATAATAAACAATCAATAAGAATATATTCATCCAGTATACCCAGGATAGCTTTCAGAAATCGCTTCATTTGATGGCGTCTTTCTATATCCTCCTATGAAACAAACCTTTTCGATTAATCTGAGGAATAAACTTCAATGAATTAATAGTTTACTTGAATCATTTGAAAACTAGGTAATAAATTACCTGAATAATTCTGCTAACAACCTGAGCTAGAGGTCAAAAGTCACTGCAAGTACCGCATACACAACGCGTTTAATTATATCTTAAGGACAAGATATAACATATGAAAAATTCATATTCGCAATGATAAAGCAACACGGATAATCCCACTACTTTGTCATCCTCTTGTTTCTACAATTCACTGGATTTTTATTGGTGAAAACAAGTATGATAATATTGTGAGCTGAAGATACTAGCAGGCAAACCAATGGATGTCTCAAGTAGGCGAAATATATCGAAGAATCGCGTATTGATCAATCCAACGTTTGGGAATTGTTAAACAATCAGATTGCTTCCAGGAAATTTATATCTTGAGTAAATAATTGGACTGAATTTAGACACATCTATATCTGTGACGTTATTGGATATCTTTATTTCATCATATCCAAGTGAGTCAATTTTTTATAGAAATTGAAATTAGAGTAATACCCAAAAGATAAGAAAATCGATCAATCAAATAAAGAAATATGAATACCTATGATTAAAACAAGCACGCCAAAAATATGAAGAATGAAAATAAAAGAACATGACACTGTTCACTGTATCAAAAATCTCTCGATAGTTATTGGCACTCTTGTTCCTCGGAACAGAGTGCTTATCAATTTGCCCAAATGTATGTAATTTTCAATTTTTTGGCTGAAAATGGTCTTGAACGATTTTGTTCGATTCACCGATCAAGAATTCGTGGTCGAAATCCATTCTGTCCGGCCGGTCCAGCTGGCCAGCTGGCTGGCCGGCCGGCCGTACGCACGGTAACACTCGAACGAAAGGAGTTAGAGGATTGAAATTTGCAGAGTAGGTTTGTAGTATACATATCTCGGACTAGTTCGTTAACGTGACAAATCCAGCTAGCGGTTTCGGAGTTATGGCCCTTTTAGGTAAAAATATTGTTTATGAATATTTCCGAAACCGAACACTTGATCTATCTGAAATTTAGCATCAAATTGTAGAATAATGACTTCTATATGCATGCGAAGTTTTGTTTTGACCAGGTTGCAATAAGGTATCAAAAAAAATTTTTTTAGTTTAAAATTTCGTTTCTACAATAACTCTCGAACAGAATGAGCTAGGCAGTTGAAATTGTCAGGGTAGGTTTGAGAGATAATTATCTCGGTTGAGTTCGTTACTGGGCAAAATTGGCCTCATGGTTTCGGAGAAACGAAAAAACAAATTTCAAATTTAATTCCTTTTAAGATGCAGTTTCACCATAAAAATCCACTGATATCATTTTCAACTCTGACAAGCTAATACTTTCGGAGATATAATTTTTCGAAATTTCAATGATGAATCGTACTTCTGTACTTCCTACTCAAATATCAGGAATAAATGGACAATCTGCTATGATTGTCTCCAGCCTTGCTCTAGACATTTCGATGATACTTTCCTTAGGTATTCCGAGTCAAGAATCCGTGGTCGAAATCGATTCTGTCCGGACGGCTTGTCCGTAGGCACGATAACTCTCGAACGAAAGGAGATAGAGGATTGAAATTTGAAGAGTAGATTTGGAGCGTAAATATCTCGGACGAGTTCGTTAACGGGCGAAGTCCACCGAGCGGTTTCGGAGTTGTTAGTAAACACATTTTTTATGAATATTTCCGGAACTGATTACTCGATCTATCTGAAAATTGTAGAATCATGACCTTTATATGCATGCGATGTTTTGTATTGATCGGATTGCCGTAAATTGGCAAAAAAAATTCAAAAATGTTTAAATTTTGTTTTCACAATAACTCTCGAACAGAATCAGCTAGGCAGTTGACATTTTCGGAGTAGGTTTGGGCAAAATCGGCCAGATGGTTTCGGGGAAGCAAAAAAAAAATTTTTTTTTACATTAAAATTTCAACTTCAATTTTTTTAAGATGCCGTTTCACCATAGAAATCCATTGTATCATTTTCAACTCCAGATAGATAATACTTTCGGAGATATGATTTTTCAAAATTTCAATAATAAATCGTACTTCTATGTTTTCACAGAATGCTATAATTATTCTATCTATGAATTATTATATGATCTGTGTTCAACAAGTGTTTGAACAAGTGCGCCAAAGCTGCACAGGGCTTTCCCACTTTTGATCGCATGCATCCTCTATTCATACTCAACTTCATGTAGTATTCAACATACGAGCAGAAGCTCCTGCCTTCACATCAGAGCTCTTTAAGATTTTTTTATATAATTCGTTAATCGTTCAATGCAGCAATTTGATCCATATGAATAAATATATCATGTGCAGTATCCCTAAAAAACTAAATGTGTAAGATGTTGGCGGTCTCCAATGACAATGACCCCTCGCATCTGCCACAAACATGTGATTTACATTTGCTACCCAGAAAATGAGAGTAGGTACGTGGAGAATGCGTCACCATAGTATAATCATTTACGGACTACTATCCCCGTCATTTTTGACAAAAAAATTTTAATCACTTCCTACATGATATTATGCTCCCTCATTTCATTCAGGAGGTAAACTAATAACTATACTATTTCCGTTCAGATGAGCCTTGTTTTATACTATCCTCGTTAACAGACATTTTGTTAAATCAAATGAGTAAATTTGTCAGTTGGTATTATTAGATCATCGCAGACAAATCAGTTCGAGTCTGCGATTCCAAGTTGGAAATACTTTAGGCACCGTCAAATGTGGTGAAATTTTTTGGCTGAAAATGGTCTTAAACGATTTGGTTCGGCACACTGATCAAGAATCCATGGTCAAAATTGATTCTGCGGCGCCGGCCGTCCGTTGACACGATAACTCTCGAACGGAATGAGCTAGACAGTTGAAATTTTCAGAGTAGGTTTAGGAGGTAAATATCTCGGTTAAGTTCGTTATTGGGCAAAATTGGCTTGGTGGTTTCGGAGTAACAAAAAAAAAATTTATATATTACAAATTTTGATCATAAGAATCCATTGATGTCATTCTGAACTCTAGCAAACTAATACTTTCCGAGATATGATTTTTTTATACCCTAGATGACTTCATTAGGCATAGTGCGAATTCTAATTTTATTCGCAAAACAATACTATGTAGTTTGAGTTTAATTCACGATTAATTGAAAATAATTATCAATTTCACCCCATTTGACCGTTACAGTCATCATTTAATTTTCTGTGTTTTCTCTCCCAAACACTGAAAGATCGACCAAATCATTTTTTTAAATTTTGGCGCGTATTTTCTGGGGAACGTCGCGTTATCGTTTTGTCTGTAATTTTCGATTTTTGTTTGCTAAAACTTAGGTTCGACTCACTGATGAACGATTCGAGGCCAAATTTGATTCTGTCTGTATCGTGTTGCCTCGATAACTTTCTAACGGAAGAAGATAGCGACTTGAAGTTTTCAGGGTAGGTGGCGGATCCGAATGCTTTGGTTAAGTTCGTTAATTGGTATAATCGGCTTAACGGTACGTGAGTACTACTTTTTTTTCAAACAATACAGATACGATCGAATTGAAACTTTGTAACTAGTTGTTGAATAAAATACAAAATGAAAATTTCATGACGGTAGTATCACTAGAAAATTTAAAAAAAATTATTAAAAAATATTATGTGTTTCACGATAACTTGAGAACGAAAAGAGATAGATACTTGCAATTTTTAGGGTTGGTTGCGCATCTAAATGCGACATTCAATTTCGTTAATGAGCACAATCGGCCGAACTGTTTCGGAGTTAGACCCATATTGAATTTTGTTGATATTTCCTCAATAACTCAAAATATACATATACTAACTAACTAAATCTAATCTAACTAATGCTAATTTATACTATAAATTAGTGTAAATAGTATAAATTAAACAATAAATTAGTATAAATCGTATGTAATTATTATTTACACTAATTTATTCTATAAATTAGTGTAAATAGTGTAAATTAAACAATAAATCGTACGTCCGAAATGATGGAAATTTATGATGAAAATTACACAGGGAGGAGAATAATATGGTAATGACTAAATTTAAATTATTATTTTTTTTCAGAAAATAAACAAAAGTCCTTAGGATTGATTAAGTAGCGTAATAAATAAAAATATCGTATGATTCGCAGTTCTGAAGGTCTGAACCAAGCCGCACGACCCCGTTCTAATAATAATATTAATAATATAGAGAATTAAACAGCAGAATTGTTCAGAGTTGATAATAATGAAGGAAAACATATATTTTTTAATGATTGTCCTGGATTTTTTGAAGACTACATTTTTTATGGTTGATTTTTATCACCCCACAGAAAAAAAGACAAGTGGGTTTCATATCGGGAGACCTAGATGGCCATTCAATTGCCCCGTGCAATCATTGAAATTGCCATTTATGTCTCATTCCACATAGCATAGTATCTTACACAAATCATTAGTCAAAATTAATATAATTCATATTTCTAACTATGTACAATACATTTTTACAGTCAAGATGTGTATACAAATTTTTCTCTATTTGCAGATCATACAAATTCTTTTAAATAAATAAATATCCAGTATAACCAAGATATATTTTAGTAAACCATAATTAAATGGTTTCTTTCTGGTTTTTCTATCCCAAATATTATTATTTAAAAAAAAATATATTATTTTTTGATTTGCTTCTGCGTAAAAAACACAAGAGATTTGTCAGAAGCAATCAATCGAACAATGTTGCCTAACAAACAATAACGAAACAACATCAACGATGAAGCAACTTTATCGTTTCGGAGTCTATATCAGACTCCTTCGTCAGACAACGAAAATCTTCAGGATTATTTTTATTTTTCAGAGTTTGGGACAGAAAACTCAGAAAGAAACCATTTAATAATGAATATGCCTTCCACAGTATCCTTTAATGATTACTTAGGATCTTAGTTACTTAAATTTGGTGTTGTATTGATTGGTTACTATATTCCTAAGTAAAATTAAACTTTATTTGTTTTCCATAACAATACATATCTATATTTCAGTCTTGTCACCCCTAGAATATTACCGAGAGCGTCTTTGCAAGAAAGAAAAAAAGAAGCTGTGTCGCCATACATAGCAGTAGATTTTGAATGACCAATATAAAATTTATTTGTATAGTCTAGAAACTGAAAATTTTGTACCAGAGGGCTAAAGCAAGATTGAAAATATGTTCATTTAATGGGGACAACATGTGCATATCCCAATATTGGAAATTGCCGGTCAAGAATCGTATCTAGAAATCAATCAATCCTCCAAAGAATCCAGCAGTTCTATTACCGAAATATGTCGAAGAAGTTCGTCAATTTATCAAATTTCATCGTCTCTAACGAACTCTCCGGCGATGATGTCTGAATGGGGGTTCCGAAAACCGTAAACGTAAATTGGACCAACGTGGCACGGAATTTAAAAAACACATGTAGATAAATCGGTCGTCCGAAGAAGGCCCACGTGAAAGGGCGGGATGTAGTGACAGATTGAAAACATCAGGCGAAGACTATTTTAGCCACAAAACCAGCAACCCTCTCAAGAGGTCCAGACGAGCGTCTGGCTCATGTTTAGTCTACGTATTCCTGCCCCATATTGTGAACTAACCCTTAAGAGTAAAACGAATGTTCACCAGATCTACCAGATCTATTATCGGGCTTAAGATAGGTTTTTTTAATGCTTGTGGCTTTTACTTGATGCAAATCCATATTAACTCAATGAAAAATTATATACGATTTACACTTATTTATTCAATATTGTGACGCGTTTCGTCGACACAGCGACTTCATCAGACTACATCATACAGTATGATGTAGTCTGATGAAGTCGCTGTGTCGACGAAACGCGTCACAATATTGAATAAATAAGTGTAAATCGTATATAATTTTTCATTGACTTAAGATAGGTATCGAGGCGTAACCGAATAAGAAGACTGGTTGAACACTTCGGCTAAAAAATATAAAAATACATATGCCTTTTTCCTTAATTGTTTATATACTTGAATTAATTCCTATAATTTGAATACTCACAGTTTTATAATCGCGAAGAACTGGTTCATCGTGAGTTAATTTAAATGAACAACATGGCCGAATTTTATGGAAACAAGTCGATTAGATCTAGACATTTTTTTTTTCAAATATCTATCCCTCAAAATGAATTATTATTCAGATAATCAAAATCAGATTCAGATCATCAAAATGCTCGTATGACTTACTACGACTAAAACTCGATTTTGTACCAAGTTTAAACAATATCTTTTATCTTTCATAAATTGATGAAATATTGATCGTAAAAAATTGCGGTGAATATTTCGTCATCAATAGACGTTAGTAATGTCATTGAATCCATAGATTTGTTTCAGTTTCCTTTTCCAATTGAACCCCCCCTTTAAAAAAACCGATTGGAATATGGAGGATCATCCCGATCGTCATGATAAGCAGGATCGGTGATATGTATGGAAACGTTCGATTATCTCCTAAAATAAGATTAATGTTGAAATATAAATTATAATTATAAATATAAATTTTTAAAATCTATTATAATAAAGAATAATTAAGGATACAGGATCAGTCAACATGTCATGACGTAAGAAAAATGCTTCTTCTTTAAAGGAACATCCCGTATATTATTCCATATTTCAATTCTCCTCGAAATACTAAACGAAATTAATATAGCATATCCTAAATTTTCTCGTTTTCAAGATATCGAATTTTTAATATATATTTTTACTACTGTCAAACTTATTAAAGAAATGTTCTTAAAAAGCACTGACGGGAAGTCAACAGCTACAGCGCGCATGCTCCATTGTCTATTCACGCCTGGTACAAAGTTGATGAGCTGAAATTAGGAATTTCATCAGATTTTTACGGATCGTTTCTGAAATATAGAATTTTTTGAGAAAACATTTTTTTTTGTATTTTCTCTACTGAATCCTCACGAAATTTTGCAAAAATGTGCACGTCCACAATCATCAGTAATTACCAAGTTCAAATTGAATCGGATCGGTATTGAAAACCGGTCGGACAAAATTGAATTTGACCTCAAATTCCCCATGAGAGTCGAAACTAATCTAAAAAAATGTGGGGAAGCCCTGTGGACTGGAGCTTTGGCGCTCTTGTTCAAACTTTGACAAATCATATCTCCGAAAGCATCGGTTTCTCAGAGTACTGCATCATAGAAAAAATAAATTCAAAACGTAGGACTATGACTCAACTCATATGCTGGATTTACATACATCAGCAAATCATAATTGGAGAATTCTATGAAATCATAAAATTACGATTGATTATTGAAATTTTGAAAAATCATATCTCCGAAAGTATTAGATTGTGAGAGTTGGGAATGATATCAATGAATTCTTATGATGAAGCTGCCTCTTAGAAATAACTGAATTTGAAATGTTGTAATATGAAAAAAAATTTTTTGCCCATCTACGAACATATCCGAGATATTAATCTCACAAACTTACTCTAAAAATTTAAACTGCCTAGCTCATTCTGTTCGAGAGTTATCGTGTTAACGGACGGAAGCCCGGACCGAATCGATTTTGACCACAGCGAGTAGAACCAAAACGTTTCAGACCATTTTCAGCCAAAAATTCGAAAATTACAGACATTTGGGCAAATTGATAAGCACTCTGTCCCGAGGAACAAGAGCGCAAGAAATAAACTCTCAAGTGGTCTATTTAGTGTTAAAACGAAAAACAAAATGCATTGGGCATGACCAAGTCCGAAATTTTCGAATTTTTGGCTGAAAATGGTCTCAAACGTTTTGGTTCGACTCACCGATCAAGAATCCGTGATAAAAAACGATTCTATCCAGCCGTCCGTCCGTTAACACGATTACTCTCGAACGGAATGAGCTAAACAGTTGGAATTTTTAGAGAAAGTATGGAAGATATATATCTCGGTTACGTTCGTTATTAGGCAAAATCGGCAATAATTAATCGTAATTTTATGATTTCATAGAATGCCCTAATTATAATTTGCTGATATATGTAAATTCAACATATGATGTGAGTCATAGATCTACACGTTTTGGATTTAATTTTTTATGATGCCGTTCTATCATAAGAATGGATATCATTTCCAACTCTGAGAAACCAATACTTTCGGAGATGTTATTTGTCAAAGTTTGAATAATTACTTCTAGTTTTACTAAAATTTCGCTGATATGTATATATCGAGTTTCATCCCATTCTAAAACTGCAATATCTATATGCCAGTTTAACGATTCTTCAGTTCCATGATTGATTAATCATTAAAGTATACTTTGGGAGGTATATCCATTATTAAATAGTTACTTTATGGGTCAATTTTGTGTGATGGCCATAATATTTTTAATTCTGTTTCCTTCTGTTACAAAACTTTGATACTTCTGTAATATCTTTTTAATATCATTCTTCCTTTTCATACCACATATAATATTCTTTCTTTTTAACACATTTTGTATATTAATTCTATTTTCTTTCATGTTTGCTTTCTCATATTCTTCATTTCATATTGTACACTTTTTTTAAAAATTGTAATATTTTCTTCTATACCGTTATATTTGTAGATGCTGAATTGTACATCATTATATTTAATCTTTCATTTTGCTCTAGTTTCCTATTACCTTCAGTATTGTCTATGTCATGATTATATTCTTTAAAATGTCAGACACTTCTTTTTTAATTTTTTTAGGTTTTGGGGTTTTCCCCCCAAACTTTGAAAAATATCTATATATAATTGTAAATTAATTTCCGGTAGGAACACAAGATATTTGTCAGAAGCAATGTATAGAACAGACAATAAGGAAACAACATCAACGATAAAACGACTACATCGTAACGTTTCGGAGACTATATAAGACTCCTGCGTCAGACACCAAGCCTAAATCTTCAGAATTATTTTTTGTTGACAGTTACTCTGAAATTCGAAAATTGTCATATTGCCAGTCTTTGAAGTTTATAGCAACATTGTTTCACTTTGCTTAGAAATTTTCAAGTTCCAACAATTTTTTCAACAAATTCAACCTAAACTGGACAATTACAATAGAGCAATTTGCAAAATTGCATTCTCTGTTCAACAAAATACAAGTCGACTCCTTAAGTTTTCTTTAATGTCATCAGAATCTCTGTTTTACTCCAATCCATCATTTTATCTCCATGGATTCTACATACATGTTCCGCTATTTTTGATTTGTGTACGTCTCTATTTGTTATATTGTACATATGTTCCGACTTTCTTATTTCTAGTGGTCTTGATGTTCCTCCTGTATATTTACCACAAATACAAGGAATATTATATACACAGTTTTTGGATTTTTGTTCTTCATTGATGTGTTTTGTCTCAGTTAACAAAGACCTAAGAAGATTTTGTGTCTTGAAAACGGTTCTTGAATTGAACTCCTGATTTTTTCCGATAGGCCACGAACATAAGGGATCACATTCAATAGATGGAGTTGTTGTTCTTGTTGGTTATTCTGTTGTACTTGTTATTTAATTAGAAATACTTCTATCTTAATTCATAATACATTATCTACAAGAATGTTTTTCTGATTCAAAAATTAGTCACTTGAACAAGTTCAAACCTAACACAAATTGAAGTGGTTTGACATGAAGTAACAAAAAAAAACACCGGATACAAAAACGTCCAAACGAAACCAATTGGCTGATGAAGAAATAATAGTTAGTTGTCCATTATGTGGAACGCTCTCGAAAAAAATAAAAACCGTGAGAAGTTCGAAAAACTGACCGTTAAAAAAACAAGCCCTAATAAATATTGACAGAACAGTAATAGTGATTGCAACATAGCGGATCTCATGGTGAATCTCTTGAGCAAACGTTTTTTTACCCCTGTTCCCACGTAAGAAGATACACATGTGCCTTACTTCTCCCTGCGCACAGCATCTTTGTCCGATCCGCCCCAATGGACCAGTCCGTCTCTCTCCCATTGCGATATCCATGTGTGCAAACCGAACTTGCACCTTCATTGCCCAGGTACAAAAAACTTTTTGTATTCCAAATTAATCTTAGAACGGAACTCAGTGTAGGGTTCCTTAAAAAATCTGCCCCTTTCCTGTGACTGAAAAAACGTGGGGTCTGGTAGCACGCATAAAAAATGCAGCTTAAAAAACGGTCAGGGTACGGTATGGGGCCATCTGGCTCGCAGAAGGTCCTACGGGCCGCTCTTGAGAGTGCTTTGAAGACTGCGTTATCCCCTTTGACCCGCATAGGCCTGAGAAAAAAGTTTCGGGGCATATCGCAATTTATTATGCCGCTTTTTTTGGTTTGTTTTATCTTGGTATCACATGACCATAGAAGTATGCCAATTAGGAGGAAATTTATGCGATGAAAAAGAGCAAGATCTACTAATAAAAAAATATACAACGTTGTTGAAGGTATAAGTTTTAAATTTCTCGAAATTAGTAATTCATATACATACACTTTGTATTCGTTCACAAAATCATTCAAAATATCTCATTTGTGATTTTATAGTCTGGTTTGATATTTTTTAAAATTAATATGTGAATACAAATACGAAAAATTGGTTTAAGCACTATCGTGATAACAGGAGCTTTTGCGCGAATGTTCTATTGTCTATTCACCTATATTGGACATCGAAGACATAGAAGTACGATGCATTATTAAAATTTTGAAAAATCATTTCTCCGAAAGTATTAGCTTATTAGATTTGAAAATGATATCAATGGATTCTTATGATGAAACTGCATCTTAAAAAAAATTGAATTCGAAATTTGTACCAATAGAAAAAATTTTTTTTCGTTACTCCGAAACCAGTTAGGCTGATCTTGCCCAATAACGAACTTAAGCGAGATATTTATCACCTAAACCTACTCTGAAAATTTCAACTGTCTAGCTCACTCCGTTCGAGAGTTATCGTGTTAACGGACGGCCGGACAAAATCGATTTCGACCACGGGTTCTTGATCAGTGAGTCAAACCAAATCGTTTAAGACCATTTTCAGCCAAAAATTCGAAAATTACAGACAGTTGGCGTCAAAAACATATTATCTCCAAAACTGAACAATGCGTGGACATAAAAAGCGGATTACTTGTTGATTTTGTGGATCTTTATCCGAGTATTTTTACAATATTCTGATATATAATTCACGAACAATACAAAAGTCGTTGTGTAAACATATACAAATGTGAATTTTATTCAACTCGAATTTACCGGAGTTAAAAATTTAGATCAAATCCTCAACAATTCTTATATAACATTTTTGAATTGTGTAGAATAAAAATAATTTTTTTATTATATTTTAGTTCTTCATTTCTTACTTGAAATCTTACTATGAAATTCTGCAATGGTAAAAAACTTGAAATAAATTTGTAATCAAATTTTACAAAATATTCCAGGCCAAATTTCGAAAATTATTTTGAACAGGGAAGCAATGAAATATGCGAAAAACTAGCAGCATTTTGTTCATCGCTTAATGGTTCTTTCTGTTATTTCGTGACTTATACAATTGAATATTGAAAATCAAACAATATACAAAGTTAGTCGTTAAGTTGTACCCCAATTTTAATCATACATTCCAATCATCAAAGTAATCGCCATTTTTTGCTCACGAAGAAAGCTGAAGTTAAAAAAAAAATTATTTTTATTTTGTAGTTTTTCCGAGTGAAATGAATATTGCTGTGAAGTTCCAATTATCATTTTTGGCGCTCTTGTTACTGTTAACAGTTATCATTAAAGGATACTGTGGGAGGTATACTCATTATTGAAAGGTTTTTTTCTGGGTTTTCTCTCCCAAACTCTGAAAAATATCTATAAAATAAAAATTTATTAATCACAAAATAATTAATTTTTATTTTATAGATATTTTTCTGAGTTTGGGAGAGAAAACCCAGAAAAAAACTTTTCAATAATGGTAACATAGTGCTTATCAATTTGCCCAAATGTCTGTAATTTTCGAAATTTTGGCTGAAAATGGTTTCAAACGATTTGGTTCGACTCATTGCTCAAGAATCCGAGGTCGAAATCGATTCTGTCCGGCCGTCAGTCCGTTAACACGATAACTCTCTAATGGAATGAGCTAGACAGTTGAAATTTTCAGAGTAGGTTTGGGAGATAAATATCCCGGCTGAGTTCGTTATTGGGCAAAATTGCTTGGTGGTTTCGGAGTAAAAAAAAAAATTTTATATTACAAATTTTGATCATAAGAATCCATTGATGTCATTCTCAACTCTAACAAACTAATACTTTCCCAGATATGTTTCCTATCTGTATTCACTGTTCATACATATAATCTTATCTACCTATGACAGATATGTCAAATATATTGATTTCTGTTCTAACAAAAAATGATTGAATTCATAATGAACAATTATAGGATATTATAATTACCCCTACCCTATATGCCCTTGGATAATCCATATGATGATGAGAATATATTCAGAATATCTTCAGTGAAAAGAAAACTGGAATATTGGCTAAGTTTCGATTGATATAATATAATTTTCATAAGAGATTTGAGGAATGAATATCTCGGATAAGTTCGTTATTTAATTTCAATTTAGTTCCGTTTATGATGCGTTTCTATTATAATAATCCATTGATATCATTCCCAACTGTGAGAAACCAATAATTTCGGAGATGAATTGTCAAAGTTTGAACAAGAGCGCCAAACCTCCTGTCCACAGGACATTCCCGCATTTTTTTCCTTCTTCTTAAATGAAATTAACATAAAGAAATTAGATGAAGTTTAACATCGGTCATTTAAAATATTCAATAATTCTACAAAATTATATTATTCATCATCTAAAATTCCATAAACTTCATTGCTAATATGGATTCGCCCCTGAGCTTTGATATCCTCGAATCAAGCTGTAAACCAGATTGCCGTACCTTATTCTTGTTTACTATCGAAGTTATAGATGATTCATTTGCAGGAGTGTATTAGCACATTGCGAAATCTTCAAATACTTTTAACTTTTTATCTGATCCAAATCGAAAAAATTTAAAATAAAAAAGTGTTTTATTTGATAATAGAAATCTTTAGTTGATATTAATGTACAACCTAAATGCTCACCAGTATAATCTGGAATTATTAGGTTCCAAATTATTTCGTGAATCAGAATGAAAAGCAATAAAGATGATATATTATAATATCTTTTGATTCAGTGAAATGTCTCTGTAAAATCAATAAAAAAGAAATCATATCTATAATAATCTATTTTCTGAAAGAGACCATTACATTCTGAATGCAGACTGGTCCCAACACAAAAGCCTGCCCCAAGTAAATATGAAGTTCTTAGATTGACCTTAATACTTGTAAAATTCTATAACACTTAAACAAAATTCACAATGGGGCCCTTTGTGCTCACCTTTATTATACACTTGAAGAAAACTATAGAATCTCAAAACGGAATCTAAATACCATTATGCCTCAGATGGAGGTATCGGATATCTTTCTAACTGTACATATGGCTATTTGAGATAGGATCTAAAAAACGGGGCCTATACATAAAAAAATCTGGACCCAGAGGACAAAGATGACCGTGTAAGGGTAGGAGCTCGATCGAGGGCAGGTATTTCTTCGGTTTTTTATGCAGCTACCGTGAGATTTTCACATAGTTGGACAAAGGATCCGAGGGTCCGAATTAAATTTCGCATTTTGTTCCAGAATTTGAGTGTGATGATTTGGTTTCGCTTCTTTTGTACCCGGTAAATGGATGAACTAGGTGCAGCTTGATAAAAAAATTGGGGATATCGGTCAATCGCGAGAACGTTGGATAATCTTCAAGAAATGGTGGGAACCTAACTATACTTGCATATTTTTGTTATCCGTAAAGGCCATGGTGTTAGCTGTTACATGATTCGGAAGGCAAAGAAAAAAGATGTCCGATCTAATAGAGAAGGAGAGAAATAGGGAAATTTCTATAATGAACCAATGACATTGTTTTGCATTTACCAATTTAATTAGATACAATATTGAAGAATAATATTTTGTTGGCTAATTCTTCAGCTACGAATTGTAAATGAATTTTTTACTTTTTTTGTGAAAGGGTGAATTAAACATAATCGAATAAAAAATTATAAATTTTAAACGTTCATCCTATCTTAGGTTTCCACCAAATTTTGAGATAAATATAGTATTTTTTATTAACAAAAATAAAGTACACAGCATAAAAAAGGGTACCTATTTATCTTTAAAAATCATATTCCTTGTTATTAAATGGTTTCTTTCTGGGTTTTCTCTTCAAAACTCTGAAAAATATCTATAAAATAAAAAAGAAATTATTTTGTGATTTCCTTCTGCGTGAGAAAAACGAGATATTTGTCAGAATCAATCAATCGAATAATATTGCCTAACAAACAACTAAACAATATCAACGAAGAGACAGCTATATCGTAACGTTCTTGAGTCTATATCAGACTCCTTCGTCAGACACTTAACGAAAATCTTAAGAATTATTTTGTTGATAGTTATGTATTAGAAATAAACTGCTCCAAGAAAGTTAGGGATATACCTCGAATATATTTTAATTTTAAACAATATCAACAGGGTGTAACACGGAGCGAAATCATCATACAGCTAAAGAAAGCAAATTGTGGCTCATATGGTAGGTTTCACGAACCTTCGATTAGCTTAATTGTGGATTTAATTCGATGGTTGTATCAAATCGTGCTAATTTGGCAATTAAGAGCTGTCAAAGTCAAAGAGTTTGAATTTTTTTTTTCAAAATTCCACTGACAAGTTTTTTGAATAAATTGAATATCCTTCAGCTGAGCTTGACTTAATTCAACAGCTTGTATGATGATTTGCTGTGGAGTTATCGTCAAAAGCAAAATGAAACTCTTTTTACTATGATAATTAATTTGGAAAAAATCGTAAAGAAAATCGACTGTTTCGAAAACTGAAAAACATTCTTCTTAAGGTTTTGATGAAAACATTTTTTATGAGAATAATGAATAAGAATCGAGAAATTGCTGATTACGTTGTATTGACGGAAAAACTATTTTTCGATATACTTCGTTCATTCATTATATCCAAATTTATATACCTAGTTGTTCAAAAAACATCAAATATGGGAATTTTTATCTATTTTTCAGTCCAAATTGTCCATTAAAAAAAATCTCGTCAAAAGCTACTCTCAATATCTTACAGGAAATGTCTTCCAGTTTTTAAAAGCCTACTTTGTGTTCCTATGCGATCCCTATTTCCCATGTTATTGATTATCAAATACAAAAAATTTCTTGTTTGGATTGATGGACGTTAAATCCGCGATATGTTATCGCACAAGCTTTTTAATTGAACGGCATTAAATTTCCTCTTTACAATAGAGTTTTGAAACAAAAATTTCTGAAGCCTCTTGGTAGACCTTTTTCAAGAAAAGCAAAAATAAAAACCATTTTTTTCTGTGCTTTTCTTAGGGTTAATTTGAGCCTTGAAAACGGTTCTTTTATTGAACTCAGAACCCAATCTCCTGTTTTTTTCTGAATGCCCGTGAACATAAGGGATCACTTTTGGGTTATTTTTCTTACTCATTATTTTGATGTTGTATAATATAATATATATAAATCATTAACGTCTCAATCTCTAAGTCAAAATCAAATTCAATTTTCATTTATATTCATCATCACGTTATAAAAATTATCTAGTAAAATTAAGAAATGAACTCCAGGTCTAATTAATTTTTACCGCATTCTTCTCAACAACTTCGTTGCATGAGGAATCGAATTCAGAATCTCATACACTCAAGCATGAGGGAGGATATTCCTGTATGGTTTTACATCCGGTCAACTAATAAAATGACATCAAAAGGAAACCTGATCAGATCCCTTGTATACAAATACTCGGTACAATATACGTAATCTAACACAGGTTATTGTTGGACGGAGAATACACAAACATACTGGACAACTTCCTATCTCCGAGGGAAGAAGTAGGACCATCGTTGTTGTTGAAAAACTGATATTTTACATCCTTTGGACGCAATCGGTATTGGAGTATGCAGGTGTTCAATAAGTATACCCGTCCATTTCATAAACGATGATCTCTTGTCATGGAGCATAACACGATGAAACTTATTGATACTTTCGAGTAGAATTTTTATTTGTTGATTTGATTGAAGAGACAATTTCCACTAGTTGAATGATTTGATGAAAGGTAAGAATTTAAGATAACCAATTCCTGACTTTTCAGTACTATGAATTAGAATCTAAAATAGAAATTTTGATCAAGTTTAATTTACATGATGATTGTCAAATTTTTATTGACTTTTTGGCGCTCTTGTTCCTCGGAACAGAGTGCTTATCAATTTTTCCAAATGTCTGTAATTTTCGAATTTTTCGATGAAAATGGTCTTAAACGATTTGGTTCGACTCACTGATCAAGAGTCCTTGGTCGGAATCGATTCTGTCGGGCCGTCCGGCCGTTAACACGATCACTCTCGAAACTCTTGAAACTTTCAGAGTAGGTTTAGGAGATAAATATCTCGGCTAATTTCGTTATTGGTCAAAATCGGACAGATGTTTTCGGAGTAACAAAAAAAATTTTTTTTTACATAAGAAATTTCAAATTAAATTTTTTTCAATATGCAGTTTTACCACAAGAATCCATTGATATCATTTTTAACCCTAACAAGCTAATACTTTCGGAGATATGATTTTTCAAAATTTCAATAATAATTCGTATTTCTATGTTTTCACAGAATGATATAATTATTCTATCTATGAATTGTTATAATATGATCTGTGTTGACACATGTCAACTTATTTTCTTGAGATATGACATTGTCTTATTCATTTAATCAATCGTAGAATTATGAGAATTATAATTTGATATCATACTTTTTGTTGGTTGATATTTTCATACCGATGGTTAATCCATATTTCTATATTTTCACAGAATGATATAATTATTTTATCTATGAATTGTTATAATATGATCTGTGTTGATACATGTCAACTTATTTTCCTGAGACATCACTTTGTCTATTTCATTTCAGCAATCGTAGAATTATGAAAATTATAATATGATATCTTACTTTTTGTTGGTTGATATTTTCATGCCGATGGTTAATCCATATGATGATGGTAATGGTAATGGTAAGTTAATAATATTGAGTTTAGAATATCTCCAGTAAAAACAAAACTGGAATATTGGTGTATGGGAGTATTGGAGTGGATTTGAGGAAATAATATATATTATCGTTCATCATAGAATTGAGGATAGAATATCTCGGATGAGTTCGTTGTTGGGTAGAATTCGTCTAAGGGTTTTGGATTAATCATTTTTCGCACTCTTGTTGAATTTTTCTTTCATGATGTTTGAATTCAATTTCTGCTATTATGAAGATCTTTTATAAGAATCCATTGATATAATTCCCAACTCTTACCAATACCTTCGAAGATATGATTTGTCAAAGTTTGAACAAGAGCGCCAAAGCTCCTTTCCACAGGGCTTGAACCAATTTTTTTTATTCAAATCTGAATCGTAACTACATATAATTTCGTTATAAATTTTTTCTGCAAAAATGAGTTTTTATTGTCAAGAACAACAATCCCAGTGTTTTTCGATTTATTCAATAATCACTCAGCACTTCACAACAAAACTGTGTCCAACACTACCACTGAGCTAATGACACTATACATTGATCATAGAGATTTCTAAGTTTTAGAATATCGTATGTTATTTTAAATAAATATATTTCGGAAGTGATTTATCCTCACTTTATACTCATATAAAATCTTATGTAAACCCTGTATTACATAAGATTTTATTTGAGTATAAGGAGGAATGTACAAAAGGAAACTATACACTGTGGACTCATATAGGAGGATTTTAATCTCCTGAGATCTTTCGGCATTTCAATACTCTCAAAACAGATTTGAACAAGTTAATCTAAATTCTCAATGAAAATTGATACCACAATTCACGTGAATTGGGGAAATATTTATTGGCACTATCATCAGATTGATTTATAAATTTTATTGTTGAAAACAAAAATTTTCATTTATTTTTCCAACAAGCAAGATTAATATTTCACCATATCAATATTTTTATTTCACTTGCGTTTTGAATTTTGAATATCACTTCAATTATTGAATATTTATGTTACATTATTTTTCTCCTCAATCCATATGAATCATAGTATCTCTTTTCATTGCGAATTGAGATTATCTTTGCTCAATAACAACAAAATTATGATGAATATCTACAATGTACAAATATGAATAAAATGAATGAAAAAGAGTCTAACAAAGAATATGTGAGAAATAAGAATAATTTTTGTTCAAAATATTGTTCATATTTGTGTTATTTTAGGATTTTCATTGATTACTTTTTTAGACTCATAAAGGTGGAATAAATTTTCAGTATTCACGTACAGGGTGAAGTAATATTAGCAAAGATAGCAAATGTCCAAAATTATCCTGCCACGCTCCTGATTTTCTGAATTTCAGAAATGATAAACTTTGAAATCTGTCAGTTGGTTTGTTCAAGATTTATTGCAATTTACCTCAACAGCCGAAAGTCATCCTTTTTATATAAATCTAAGGACCTCAGGCAATTAAAGCGCTTTATATGAGGATGGCCTCTGTTCATGGTTTCTATTTGTCGCTTACATCCTGGGACACTCTGTATGATGCTATCAACAGCTATCAATAACTATCTAATAGACGTTATTCTACTATAAATTAATACCATCCTCATACCTGCATAATATTTGCATATTCTTCACACTATGTAACTCGAGATTATATAACCGGGATGTATATGTTCACAGTCCTAAATAGAGAAATACAATCGAGCTAAACAATAATACCTCATCTTGATTTAATTCATTTTCTTGTTTATTCTACTGATGAACTGTATTTTTGCCATTTTTCCTGCAATTTATTTATTGATTATCCACAATAATAAATAATGATTCCATAAAAGAATTTCCATTTCAAGTCTCAAGTATTTAAAGCAGATATATTCTGATTTAAAGAATTCATAATATTCTTCATAACTTGTTTGAGTTCATCTACACTTCACATATAAGATGATTTAACAACATTCATTTGATTCTATCCCACCTAATAATTTAACGTTTGAAGATCTTCATTTATTAGTGTTGCCGTAATAATTAGACATCACACAGATCTTTTTATTATTCGAGAATGCCTTTAATTTACACATTTTCTTCTGTTTACCAACTTCATTTTTGTACGCGATAATGAATAAATGCCCAAAGTTTGGTACTTTTAGAACAGTTAGGCGTTTGATGCCTAATCACGGAAACCTATTTGACCACCGAGAATCACATCATTGTCTTCCAGAAAATTGAATAATTGATACTCTACAATATTGGCGCTCTTGTTACTCGTAACAGAGTGAATACCAACTTGCCCAAATGTCCGTAATTTTTTAATGTTTGGCTGAATATGGTTTCAAACTATTTGGTTCGACTCACTGATCAAGAATCTGTGGACAAAATCGATTCTGTCCGACCGTCCGGCCGTTAACACGAGAACTCTTGAACGGAATGAGTTAGACAGTTGAAATTTTCAAAGTAGCTTTGAGAGATAATTATCTCGCTTAGGTTAGTTATTGGTCTGGCGTTTTCAGAGTAATGAAAAAATTTATTTCAGGTTACAAATTTAAAATACAATTTTTTTTAAGATGCAGTTTCATCAAAATAATCCATTGATATCATTCTCAAGTCTAACAAACTAATACTTTCAGAGAGAGATTTTTCAAACTTTCAATAATTAGTCGTAATCTTATTATTTCATAGAATGCTCTAATTATAATATGCAGCTGTATGTGAATCCAACATATGAGTCGACTCATAGAACTAATTTTATAATTTAATTTTTTATGATGGAGTTCTATCATGAGAATCCATTGATATCATTCCCAACTCTGAGAAAACAATAATTATACACACTTTCAACACTTTGGAATTCCCCGCCTAATGACCTATTGTTTACTTTCTGGATTAGCATCACTATCAATACCTTCCCACCATCAGAAAAAGTAGCATACTCCAATTGAGTATTTACAAAATTATGCATACCACCCGCCAAAAATTTCTCTAAAAATGTTCGTAATAAACATATAGGTACATACTTTCAGAAACAATGGGATAAACTTATTCGTTAAATATAAAATTAAAATTTTTCTTCAGAAATATTATAATTCAGAAATTAATTGTCAGATTCTGCTGAAACTCCGCACAAGCCTTCACGCACCATTTTATTTTACCAATATTTCCAAAAATACAGATCCTATCGATTGAAATCTATAGTAAGGTTAAAAAAAGATGGCTTGAAGGCTCATCCAGTATATCGTGAGGTTGTCTGAGGCGTGAATAGACAAAAGAACATGCGCGGAAAAGCTTCTGACTTTCACGTCAGTGCTTTTTAGGAATTTTTATTTTCAGCCCTTTCCCCTCTTAGTTACTGCCATTTGTAATTGGGGAAAAATGTTGCATTTATTGAATTCCTCTTCTATGGAACAATTTAGAAGAATGAAATTTAGCAGATCGCTAACACTAATTTAATTTTTGACAGTTTTTGTAATTTCGAAATGTAATAAAAAAGTGGTCAGAAAATCAATCCCGTGAATATTTTGCATGAGAAATTTTTGATGCTTCAACATTTTGCACATTGAAGAACTTAAGGATTTGAACAGAAAATTTCAATACACAACTTCTTAAGTCTTGACATTTTGTCTTAAAATTCATACTTATATTATAAAACAAGCACTGACGTGAAATCATCATCAGAATTCACCATGGTAAATTCGATTAAGAGTGTACGATACAGGAGAATGGACAATAGAACATACGCGCAAAAGCTCCTGACTTCAAGTCAGTGATTGAACCAATAATTTTTTTCGTAATTTTTTGAAAGTTTTCTAGCGATACGGTCCTCTCAAAATTTCACACACGTCTTTTTATCGATAATCTACAGTAGTTATCAGGCTTCAATTCGATCGGGTCTGTATTTTTTGAGTTGAGGTAATAATATTCCAGATGTGCGTATAACACCGAAACCGTTGGACCGATTATGCCAAACAACGAACTTAACTGTCCCATTCGGATGCGGGACGTTCCCTGGAAATTGGAAGTCCCTATCTCTTTTCGATCGAAATTTATCGAGGCAGCGGTCACCCATCCAGCTACTGAATTCACCCAAGGCTGCTCGGATTTACAACAATATAGATCCGATCGTATTCGAACATGGAACTTGGTAGTATAGTTAGGTTTTGAATGCTGTCGCAGAATTTCAGTGATGTCTGACGAATAGTTCCTGATATATAAAATTTTTTTCAATGATTTTCAATGGTTTTTTAAAAATTTTCTAGCAGTACGATCCTTATGAAAGTTTGCAAGAACTTTCGCGTCGGCATTCTTCAACCAATAACCATCTTTAAATTGGAACGGTTTCGTATTTATTGAGGAAATAACCACCAAATTTCAGATGAGTATAACTGTAAAACTGTTTGGCCGATTATGCCTATTAACGAACTCAAGTGTCGCATCTAGATGCAGAACCTACCCTAAAAATTGCAAGCCGGTAGATCTATCCTTTCTCAGGTTATCGTGACATAAATAATATTTTTTAATAATTTTTTTAAAATTTTCTAGTGATACGATTCTCACAAAATTACACAGACGTCTTCATGTTTGTATTCTGCAACTACTCACCAAGTTTGAATTTGATCGGATTTGTATTGGTTGAAAACAAAGTTATTACTCGAAAACCATTGGGCAGAGTATGCCCATTAACGAACTCGTCCGTTGTATTGGGATGTCAAACGCCAGTAAGTTTGGAGGGGAAACAGTTTATCCAGTTTCTTTTGATATTCTCGTGAAATAGTTATTCCGAATACCACTGAAGAAAAAATTACTCCAGGTAAAATTTATTTTCATGAAATATTCAAGTTTGTTGCTTTTCGGCAATTTAGCCAAACTTCATACAAATGTCATTGGCGAAATTTCCCTGCAGAAAACTTTCATATTTTTTAATTTTGCCGGCAAAATTCTACATCTGGTGGTATTATATATGAGAAAATTCACCGCTACGACATTATTGTCAAAAATCTTGACTATAGAATTTTTTTAAATATTCTTCTTTTACTCAAGAGAATAAAAAATTGAGAAATTTCACCAATTCCACAATGATCCTTTCGCCGTCAATAAATCTGGAACAATAAATGATTCAAATAACATCTCACAATATCTCGATGTTCGAAAAATAAAATAAACCTTCGCATTCCCCCTGTGGGAATTCTTATTCTGTCCACGATAGGTACGTCTGCGAAATAATTAATACAGACATGACTTCAGGGAACCAATTTCCTTTTTAATCAGCCACCGAAAATTGCCTTCGAACGTCTCAAATATTTTCGAGACAAATTTAGATACGAATCAGATGCATCTCGTGAAGTTGGTTCCCCTGAAAGGAAGTCGAGCAGACTGTAGGATCATCGGTCAAGGTTCCACATCCACCCCAGCCACAGTTATTCTCCCTTAGACACCCCTCGCCCCGGCTGCGAACGAAAAGGCACCGGCTAGAGAGTTTGGTCCCAAATCTGGCCGGACGGACTGGAAACTGACCTTAACAATGCGAAACCTGTCACAACAGAATGATGCCCTGTGTATTATTGTGGTCAAATACGGAAATGCAAGGTGTAATCCTAGACGGAGTTTACAATGTTGTAAAACGATAATGCTGCGGATAAGCCCAGTAAAATGGTTCGCTGTATGAAGAGGATCCTTTTGCATTAAAATTTTTTTCAATTAAATAATGTACAAATTACTATATTTAGATATTAACTATTATTAGATGAACATTAGAT
This sequence comes from Halyzia sedecimguttata, assembly GCA_937662695.2. Taxonomy (NCBI): domain Eukaryota; kingdom Metazoa; phylum Arthropoda; class Insecta; order Coleoptera; family Coccinellidae; genus Halyzia; species Halyzia sedecimguttata. Next base: position 62,148,587 of record OW569415.2, on the reverse strand, counting down.
TATTTAATTGAAAATATTTTTAATGCAATCACGTCACGTTAGCCAGCTTAGTGTGAAAAGAGGTGTTATTAAAACACTTTACGATATAGCTAATCTAATTTGTTCTACTTTTGAAATTCGAAATAATGTAACTGATTCATCAAAAAATTTCTTGAAGATAACGGATACCTGAGGCAATTGATAAATACACCTGGCATGAATGTAGATAACGAGTGATTTTTTAACAACTTTCTTTTTGGCAACCCTGTTTTTTACATCTGATGCCTTGTGTGACTGTCAAACATGTTCACTTGGGTCTATAATTTAACTATGAATCGACTTACAAACGAACAACTTCTGCAAATTATTGAATTTTATAGTCAGTTTGGTCAACCTTCTCAGGCAGCTATTCGGAATCTTGTGACTAAATTTCGCACCAAATTTACATTATTGGATATTAAACCACCAACACGTATACGTAGAGTGTGGACAGAGGAAATTGTCGTAGCTGTATCCGCCAGTGTTAGTGATGACAGTGAATTGTCGATTCGGCGCCATTCGCAGCAATTGGGTATCAGTTACTCCACTTCGTAGAAAATTTTGCTTAAGGATTCAGATGTGAAACCTTTCAAAATACAGCTGGTGCAAGAATTGAAGCAGCACGAGAAACAACAACGGATAACTTTTTATGAATGTGCGCTGGCAAGTTGGATGAAGATCCACTTTTTTATCGCTAAATTATGTCGCCGTCTAAATCGTGTTATTTAACGCACCTAAATTATTTTGTGTGGGGCTATGTTTAGGCTCATATCTATAGCGAGAAGCCCGCAACGATTGACGTACTGGAAGCCAATATTGAAGAATTAAATCGTGAGATACTGGCCGATATATTCGAGAGAGTATGCCAAAATTGGACCCGGCGTATGGACCATTTGAAGCACAGCCACGGCCAACATTTACATGAAATAATCTTCAAACATTAAATTATATGAATTGTTCTATTGACTCAGACAAAGATTTCATACACTTTTCTGAATTTTATGTTTTTTTTTCTAAAATCAAACCCGAAAGCTACAATAGAATAACCAGCAAGGACAACAATCCAATCTATTGACTGTAATCCCTTATGTTCGCGCCATTTTGGAAAAAATCAGAGTGCTTATCAATTTGCCCAAATGTCTGTAATTTTCGAATTTTTGACTGAAAATGGTCTCAAACATTTTGGATCGACTCACTGATCAAGAATCAGAGTGGTCAAAATCGATTCTGTCCGGTCGTCCGTCCGTTAACACGATAACTATCGAACGGAATGAGTTAGACAGTTAACATTTTCAGAGTAGGTTTGGGAGATGAATATCTCGGCTAAGTTCGTTATTGAGCAAAATTGGATTTCGGAGAATAAAAAAAAACAATTTTTTTACATAAGAAAATTCAAATTAAATTTTTATCAATATGCAGTTACATCATAAGAATCCATTGATATCAATCAACCCTAACAAAGTAATATTTTCGAAGGTATGATTTTTTAAATTTCCTATAATTATTCTTAATTGTATGGTTTCATAGAATAATCTAATTATAATTTCCTGATGTAAATCCAAAATGAGAGCAGTCACTGACCTAGGTTTTGAATTTAACTACGAAAATTCGATTACGATTCTTATGATTCTACTGCATCATAAAACAAAAAATTGGTTCAAGCACTGACCGTGGTAAATTGGATTAAGGGTGTCCAATACAGAAAAATGGACAATAGAACATACGCGCAAAAGCTTCTGACTTCACGTCAGTGCTTGAACCAATTTTTTTTTGTGATTTTTTTGAAATTTTCTAGGGGTGCGGTTCTTAAAATTTTTTTTTTCGTCATTTTTTTCAAATTTTCTAGGGGTACGGTTCTTTCAAATTTTTAAACACGTCTTTATGATGATTTTCTACTACTAGTTACCAAGCTTCAATTCGATCGAATATTTATTTTTTGAGTTATCAAGGAAATAATATTACATGTGGGTACAACTCGGAAACCTTTTAACCGATTATGCCCAAAAACGAACTCAACTCTCCCTTTCGGATACGCAACCTACCCTGAAAATTGCAAGTCCCTATCTCCTTTCATTCGAAAGTTATCGAGGCAACGGTCACCCATCTACTGAACTCACACAAGAATGCTCGAATATCCAACAATATTCAACCGATCGTGTTAAAACTTGAAACTTGGCAGTAGAGTTAGGTTATGAAGGCTCTTGCGAAATTTCAGCAATTTCAAACGAATAGTTACTGATATATAGAAATTTTTTTTTTCAATATTCAATAATTTTCTTAAATTTTTTTATGAATACTATCCTCACGAAATTTTGCAAGAATTTTTGCGTTGGCATTCTACAACTAATTACCATGTTTGAAATCAATCGTTTTAGTATTTTTCGAGTTATTGAGGAACAAAAAACAACCAAATTTCAGATGGCCATAACTCTAAAACCGTTCGGCCGATTATGCTCATAAACAAACTGAAATGTCACGTTCTGGTGCACATCCTAACCTGAAAACTTCAAGTCGCTATCTCTTTCCGTTCTCAAGTTATCAAAACAACAAACATATTTTTTAATAATTTTTTTTTAATTTTCTAGCCATACGATTCGCATAAAATTTCACTAACATGCTCAGGTTCATATTCTACAACTACTCACCAAGTTTCAATTCGATCGGATTTATATTGGTTGAAAACAAAATTATTACTCCGAAACCACTGGGCCGATTATGCCCATTAACAAACTTGTCCGTCGTATTAGGATGCGCCACCCACCCTGAAAATTTCAAGTCGCTAGCTCTTTTCGTTCTCAAGTTATCGTGGCAACGGCCGGACGGCCGGCCGGACAGAATCAAATTTGACCTCGAATTCTTCATTGGGGAATCGAACTAAATCGTTTGAGATCATTTTCGTCAAAAAATTCGAAAGTTACAGACATTTGAGCAAAACTATAACGCGATGTTCCCCAGAACATACGCGCAAAAATTAAATTCAAATATCTCTGAAAGTATTGGTTTCACAGAGTTGGTAATGATGCCAATGGTTTCCTATGATAGAATTGCATCAAATTTGGGAGAGGAAACCCAGAAAGGAATCATTTAGTGAAGAATTCACCTCCCAAAGGTGCTTAATCAATATGTTTCACCAATTGAAAATTATTTGAGATCCGCTATTTATTTACTTAATTTTGTTTATTTAATAGGTAAATCTCACAAACACCGCCTATAAGCAGTAATATCATGTAATAGTGCTCATTGCTTGGTTACTAATAACAACAACAAAAACTATATTATCACAGCAAGCCATCAACATTTTGATTGGGCATATTCTGCAAATTGATATTTTTCATTATTATTAATAGTCTATAAAATTCGTAGCAACGAATAAATCGTTTACCCAATTACCAACATTGAAGTATGTAGTTATCTGAGGCACATCATTTTCTGTTATTATAAAAAAAAATTGTATCGTTGCCCTGAAGGTAGGTATATACATATAAAATTCTAGCTAATTCTGACAGTAAGTTTCCCATCAGATATTGAATTTTTATCGAAACATTTTTTTTCGCTTCTAGATGCGAACCTCATGAAACACCGCTTGAACTTCGGAATCAATATGAATCATTTCTAATTTGGGCAGGTATTTCGAATTTCATATTTTAAACTAGTAAGGGTCAGTTTTATGAATTTTACTCGCTCCAAGAATATTATTGATTATCGAAATGCCAAAATTAGGCTCACTCCGATATTCGGTTGTGGAACTTTCAAGCAAAATATTCCGCAAAATTGTTGAACATTTTTAGGATTTTTTCTAGTCATGCGGTCATCACGAAAATTCGTAAAAGTGTTTGCGTCAGTCTTTCGCAACCAAATACCGAGTTCAACAACAAGCGGAACAAGCGCAAAGAAACTGGACAAAACTGACCGATATGGTAGATGTTTTATGGCGGCCACACTATGTCAATCGTATCGTTTTCATTCCTCGATGAACGTAAAATATTGCGAATAGTTTGTTATAAACACAAAATATTCAAAATTTACCCTTGAGTGTACTTTTTCGATGAATGTTGGTCGAGTATGATTCCCTTATTTGCTAATACGGTATTCTAACCTAAAAAGTTAAGTGAAATGATCCTCGCTTGAGGACCTAAGGGACCTAACCTAACCTAACCTGACCTAACCTAAAAAGTTAAGTGAAACGGTCATCGCTTGAGGAAAAGACGTTTGTCAGAAATCTATTCAGATTGACAATAAATCCCTTGCAACTTCGGAATAGCGTTATACCTATAGAAAAAAAAATTAAACACCTACCATGTTCCGGAAACAAAATCGAATCATTGCGTACACCAGTTTATAGACATCTTAACTTATTCAAATGATCCACCTCGCGGCACGCTCTGCAATCTGCATTCTCATGAGTGATAGCTATCATTACGTTCTTGAATAATATGCTGCACTATTCCAGAATGTATTATTTGGAAATAGTGAGCCACAAGCCACAATTCAATGAAACACTGTGAAACTAACGCGGTAGCTAACAAAACAAATATTTCAAACTACTCCTTGCAAATACTTACTGGCTATGGTAATGAATTATAAATTCGGTTTTCACCTTGTAGGTATCCCAAATGCCAACAACATGATTCTGAAAGTATGAAATATATTTTGATCCCTTGGAATGTTGTGTAGAGATATAAATAATCATAAATTAATTCACCTCAGTTAAATAACCTAAATGCAAAAATATATAAATCAACAAGTCCAGAGCGTTCCTGCCAATAGGGTCCTTCATAATGGCTTCGTATAATTAATATACTTATGCATATATTTCACAAATCAAATAGACCCCAGGAGGTTCATTGATTTGCCGAGAAAGCAAGAGCAGATGCGTTTCTGGCTTCTTGGCCTTCATCAGTACTCTGTAGCTTCTCAACAAATTCAACTAAACTGACCTGGGTTAAGCCTCTCAGAGCCGGCTTGGTCGATCATACCTAATCGCCCACGCCACCTATGAGACAAAAGTCGGAAATCAGCCTTTCCCCACCAGTGAATATTTGAAGCGTGAAATCATATGCCACTATTCGCTCGATATTAATTTAGAAACGAGGCCCACAGAGCTCAGACACAGTATCTTCCCAATGGCCATGAACGCTGTTTAGCGTTTTCAAAAATAATAATGAAAAATGCCGATACCGTTGTTAATAAATCAACAAGTCCAGAGCGTTCCTGCCAATAAGGTCCTTCATGTGGGCTTCGTATAATTAATATACTTATGCATATATTTCACAAATCAAATAGACCCCAGGGGGTTCATTGCTTTGCCGAGAAAGCAAGAGCAGATGCGTTTCTGCCTTCTTCGCCTTCATCAGTACCCTGTAGCTTCTCAACAAATGGTGGCATATGATTTCACGCTTCAAATATTCACTGGTGGGGAAAGGCTGATTTCCGTGTTTTGTCTCATAGGTGGCGTGGGCGATTAGGTATGATCGACCAAGCTGGCTCTGAGAGGCTTAACCCGGGTCAGTTTAGTTGAATTTGTTGCTACAGAGTACTGATGAAGGCCAAGAAGCCAGAAACGCATCTGCTCTTGCTTTCTCGGCAAATCAATGAACCCCCTGGGGTCTATTTGATTTGTGAAATATATGCATAAGTATATTAGGTTTGTTCCATCAACCAGTTTGGAGCCGTTCGGAGCATCACACTCATGCGCATTGAGAACTTGGAGCTCGAAGTCGCGTTCCTACAAGATTTTGGAGTACACAACTTCGTGTTCCAACAACCGCGAGAGCTCTCTGGAGCGTCTCTCGGGTTTGCTCCAAGCTTCTCCTTCTGATGGGTTGGAGCTCGATAGGGAGCACCAAACCCGCGCATGCGTACTTGCAATTCATCTATAACCTGCTTGAACTTCTTGTCACAACAAACAAACTAACCTTACTTCGCTACTTTTGAATTTTGATTTATCCGCAGATACATATTTGTTTTGTCAGTGTGTCGATTTAGTTGTATTTGAAATGGATTCACAAGCGTGGATTGATCCATTCCTGAGCAATTCTGATGTGGAATCATTTACCAAAAATAATACTATTTACAGCCATTGCACACTAAAATCTGAAAAACAGAGAATAGTAATCATACAGTAATCAACTTAGGTAGGTAGGTAAAACCATTTCAAAATTAAAATTTCTTAACTGATTAGTGAGGTTAGGTTACCAACGTCACGCAAACGGCGACGCCCACTCAGTCCACTCGCTCTCTACTCGTTCCAACAAAACTTCGCGAGGTATAACCTTGGAGCTAACCCGTGGCGACTCTCTGTAACTTTAGGGCATCTCCAGGGGTTGCTCCAAAAATGTTGATGGAACAAGCCTATTAATTATACGAAGCCATTATGAAGGACCCTATTGGCAGGAACGTCTGGACTTGTTGATTTATTAACAACGGTATCGCCATTTTTCATTATTATGCAAAAATATATACTATGCAAACACTCCATGAATACATCTCTATATATCTATCCAAATGCCCCCTCCATATACATCCTATGGAAGAAAATTCTATATAAAAGTAATCTATTCAAAATGTTAGCGTTAGCGTTAGCATTCTGCTCAATTTTAGCTAATTTTGTAAACAAATCACAACACTCAGGGGGAGACAGGGTTTTTTGCTGAGGATTTCCACTAGTACCTCTTGTATCATACGTCGAATTGTATGGTACCCCGTTACACTAACAGTACTAACACACATGAAGCTCTCAATCGAAGGAATATATTATATACCTATCAATTTGCCCAAATGTTAGCAGTTTTCGAATTTTTGGTAGAGAATGGTCTGGAACGATTATTTTCAAAAGTATGTCCATCCGGCCGTCCATATAAGCGCGATTACTCTCCAACGAAATGAGTTATACTTATAGAGTTCAAATTTTCAGGGTAGGTTTGGAGCCCAAATGCGTCAGTTTGGTTTGTTAATGGGCGAAATCCGGCGAGTGATTTCATAGTTATACCCATCTGGACTTTTTTTGCAATAACTCGAAAAATACTGATTCAATCAAATTAAAACTCGGTAGTTTGTTGACAAATAGCGAATTCTGTGAGTATCGTATGACTAGAAATTTCAAAAATAATATTTGAAAAAAATTATTTACTTATTTCAGAAACTATCCGTCAGATATCACTGAAATGTTGTAAGCCTTCAAAGCCAACTTCTAGAACTTTATCAGATCAGTATCTACCTATTTTTCATAAGTTATTGGGGAAATATCAAAAATATTGTAATACATTAAACCAGTTTCATTTCAGTTGAACAATATATTGTGTATTGTTGTAGGGGGTAACGTTGCACTGTGACCTTAAGGTCTATTGTGCACCCCTTCAGAGCTGTCGATGTCATTACCATCTACAGCTCGTCTTCCAATGCCATAGTTCTGATGAACTTCAGTATCTGGGATGGCTTCAAAGAGGCTACGCCTTCGCTCCTGCAGATTTCTTGTCCAAAGCTTTCCCTGCGTTTGTTTGAGATGGCGAGGCATTTCGTTATCAGGTGATCAGAAGTTTCATTCTCCTCCCAACATAATCTGCACTCGTCAGTCTCTGCTAGCCCTAATCTCATCATATGCTTCCTGTGGCCGCAGTGCCCTCTGAGGAAGCCAGTGAGGAGGTGCAGCGTGTTCTTACTGAGGTCCAAGTATTTCTTGGATCTGACAGTTATCAAAGTTCTGGAGGAATTTCTTGGAGTGATACATTCCGGGGAAAGATCTCCAGAAAATACATCTCTCAGTTTCTTCTTTCGTCCGGAATTCACTTTTGTAGGTGTGTCTACCAACACCACAATAAGGTTCGGGCCAATAAAGAGATTTTGTGCTCCTTTCTTGGCAAGTGTGTTGGCCTCCTCATTTCCTATGATTCCCGCGTGACCAGGAACCCAGACCAAGGAGACCCTGTTGTTCTTGCCTACTTCATTGAGTTTTCTTCAGCACTTCTATATAAGCTTGGATTCGATGACATGGGAGCTCAGAGCTTTAATAGCAGCTTGACTGTCAGAGTGGATTGCTATATCACATCTCCGATAGTTTCTTTCTAGGTTCATATCCACGCTTATTTCTATTGCAAGTACTTCCGTCTGAAAGATGCTCGGACAGGAGCCTAGCGATAGTGAGCATTTGGTGCCTGGCCCATATACTCCAGCGCCAGCTGATGGTTTTTGAACCATCCGTGTACCATTTGATGGCATTTATATCAAGAACTTGGTTGGTGGATTCCCTGCCCCAGTCTTCTTCCTACCAAGCATCGTAGTGAAGTTCTTTTCGATGCTTACTTTGTTAATCATTTCGTCACTAGGCAGGTTGACTGATGAAATGTACCTGGTAAGAGAGGACCAGGCCGAGAATGGCTTCATGGGCCATTTTCTCTATCACAAGATGAAGTGGTATGACATTTGTTATAATCTCAAGTGCCCTGGTAGGACAGGCTCCCATAGCTCCAGTGATACACACACAGACCAGCCTCTGTACTTCGTCGGGGATTTTCCTCGTATTATTCTGGCTTGTTTTTGAGTACCAGAAAACTGCCCAATACGTAATTATGGGTCACACAATCATGACGTACATCCATCGCAGTATCTTAGGGTTGCAGCCCCAAGTCTTACCGGCTCGATTCCTGCACGTCGTTAAAGCCTTTGTTGCTTTACTGGCAGTGATAACAACATGCTCATTCTACAGAAGTTTACTATCTAGTGTTACCTCCAGATATTTAACTTCAGACTTCCCTTCTATAATATGTCATAGAAAAATGTTCATAGCATTGGTGCAACTCTTCTCAAATACGTTGCTTCAAACATAGCTACCCCCATTGCATTTTTAATCAATTTCTCCATGAGAACAGGTTATTTTCCTAGTCCTCTCAAAACAACACTCATTAAGCCAGTCTATAAATCAGGAGAAAAAACATATGTTGGCAACTATCGTCCTATTTCACTTGCTTCAAATGTCTCAAAAATTTTCGAGAAAGTTGTACATACTACAACAGCACAATTCCTCGAAAACTGTAAAATCCTAAATGATAGACAGTACGGGTTTAGAACGGGGAGGTCGACTCAGGATGCAATAGCGGCTTTAACGTGTGAAATTTATAAGTGTATGGGCAAATCGAAGCCTTGTTTGTGTATTTTTGTGGACTTGGCGAAGGCCTTCGACACTGTGAGCCATGACGGATTGCTTGCGGCTCTTGAAGATGTTGGTGTCGAGGGTATTTCTCTGAGCTGGTTCAGGAGCTATCTCACGGAAAGAAAGCAGTGCGTTCGAGTCGGAGAGTCGGTGAGTTCTTTATCCCAAATTTATTATGGGGTACCACAGGGCACAATATTGGGCCCCATTCTTTTTATCGTGTACCTTAATTCTGTGTTTTCTCTAAACATTAAAGGAAGACTATTTGCGTTTGCTGATGACACCGCGGTATTCTATGAGGGGGAAAGTTGGGAACAGTTGAGGGATATAGTGGAGACTGATTTTGGAATTCTAGCTGATTATTTTTATAGTAAAATTTTGACGATAAACATGGAAAAAACGAAATTTTTACCTTTCGCGAATAGTAAATCAACACTGCCCAAATTTCGACGTTTGAAAATTGGAGAGAACTTTATAATAGAGTCAGCAGATGCCATTAAATATCTTGGAGTAATAATAGACTCTCACTTGAGGTGGAATTATCAAATAGATAACGTTGTTACCAAAATTCGAAGATTAATTCCTAAGTTCAGATCATTGAAGGAGTTTTGTAACATAAAACAGTTGAGAACATTATATCTAGTTCTAGCTCAGCCTCTATTGATCTACGGATTGCTCGGTTGGGGCGGAGTAGTAAAATATTATTTATCAAAGTTGGAAATAACGCAAAAATGGTTGCTAAAAATAATTTACGGAAAACCGTTCCGCTTCCCGAGTGAAGAGTTGTTTTCGGAAACTACAGTAATGAATCTCAGACAGCTTCATATCTTAGTTCTAGCTATACATCAAAATAAAAATTTATCAGCAGCAGCGCTTAATACCCACACACATGGGACGAGACAGAGAGGACAATTACTTGTAGTACCTAGAGCTTTGAAAACTGTAGAGCAGCGGTCTCATTCATTTTTGGGCCCTCGAGTCTACAACTATATGCCAACGTATATTAAAAGAAGTACAACGTTGAATATATTTAAGATAAAATTAAAAATCTGGATTAAGCAGTTAAGTATCCAAGAGATTACGAATTTATTGGACATAAAAAATTCATATGTTCATGTTTAGGATTTTGGGAATGAAGCCTTGACTGGTGGCATTTTAGAAATTCAATTGTAATTGGAAGAATGAGCACACGTTTCGATTGAAACAAGAATGAACGGCCTTATGTTATTATTTAGGTTAGAATAAATATTATTTTATGGACTAAATTACCTCATACAAGGTTTCCTGGATATCCAGGAGTTTACCTTCGAGGTTAATTTTCTCAGTTTATTTTTCATTAGTGGTAATCAGCTATAATAATTGGTAAAATCCTCAATCATTGTATATAGTTCTGTAGTGACTTTTTTCAATAAACTTATAATAATAATAATAATAATAATAATAATTCACAGAATTTCCGAGAACTTTCTGAGGAACGAATGTACTGGTCTGGTTTTTACAGTCGACAGAAAAAGAAGTCAACAGTTTTATATTTTTGACTTGCCGGGAGATAATTCAATTAATCATCATGTGCATAGATCATAGATCGTCCGAAGTTAAATTTGACAATTCGATACGTCTGTAATAACATTCGCTCGATACCTAATGAGAATTCGATTTGTACCTTATTTTACAGCCAAGTTCTAGATTTAAACTTGATCGAATAATATGTGACATGATGATATTTTCATGGAATTAGAAATTTGAAAACAGGGTATCAAAGCTCAGTAATAACATTCGTTGAAGTTGAAGGAATTCAAAATATTCCTTTACTGCTTCTATAGCTTAGTGGTAGAGATTAGTGTTCATCCCAGTCGGATTTATATTCTTGAGAATATTTTTTTTCCTGGAGCTTGGGCGAGTTCAGTACCTGGAAGGGTGACTACTCTGGATATAAGTTTGAACAAGCGCGCCAAAGCTCCTGGCCACAGTGCTTTACCAACTTGTTTAGAGTGTATAATAAACCAAAATTGAATGATTAACAGTTTTAACACCCAAAATGCAAGGCAATAAGGTTGTAAATTATGTTAGGTATAAATCTAACGAAGTGACTGGAACACCACAAAATCTGTCACAATAGTATGATGTCCGATATTGTTGTATGATGTCCGGTATTGTTAACGTAAAAGGCGGGAATAAAAGGCAAAAGATAATCCTACACTGAGTGCAAGTCGTAAAACGTTGAATGTTGCCGACGGTTCTCTTTCTTCAAGTAGCCATAGTAGTCGGATAACATCGGGTATAATGTCAAAGTCATTCAAGGAATGGAACGGCAATTTAGGTAGACATGTTCGACAATAAATATAATTGTTCGAAAATTTTTGGCCACTTATTTACTGCTTGTTTCGTTTGAGTAATACTTTCTAAGTAATATAAATTTTCTCCTTTGAACCCGAGACTCTACTGCTGATAAATAGCACAAAATCTATTGTGTGGGTTTGAAACTCGTTTTCTTTTGGTGTTCGTGTATGCATCTAATTGAGATGATGGATATTGATGAATTTCATGCCGAATCGAACGAAATCAAATATGGAAGTAGCTATTGGTGTAGTACCTACTGTCTCCTATAATAAACCATTAGCATGTAGCGATTTCCATAGTTTACATTTAAAAATTGGAAAAGCTCTGACGTGAGGTCAGTAGCTTTGGCGTGCTTGTTCAAATTCATAAACAGGTTCCCATCCAGGTACTGTACTTGCCCTAGGCTGTAAGGCTTCTAAAAAAAAAATGTTTTCAAGCACTGACGTGAAGTCAGGAGCGTTTGCGCGAATGTTTTAGTGTTTATTCACCTCTATTGGAAACTCTTAATCGAATTTACCAGCGATATAGTCCGTTTTCTCGGCTTTTATAATACATACCTATATGAACACATTTCGTACCATTTTAATGACATACTTCAGTAATGAGAGAATCAGCTAAGATCACATAATTTTTAATTTTGACATATTATGTATTCTTTGTGAATTGAAATTCATTAAATATCCAATAATATACGACAGAACTTACGTCTCAAATGATTTCAGGATACGATATTCACGAAATTCTGCGATCTTTTCCGTTCTGAAGTTATCGTGGGATACATGATATTTGTTATATATTTTTTTTATTTTATAGTAATGTTAACCTCACACAATTCCACTTACTTTGGTATTCCACAAGCAGCTACCAAGTTTCAATACGCTATCTCTTTCCGTTCCCAAGTTATCGTGGCAACAGCCGGCCGGACCTAGTCAAATTTGACCTCGAATTCTTCATCAGTCGAACCTAATCGTTTGTTTGAGACCATATTCAGGAGCTTTAGTGCAAATCGACGCCTTAATGAGAAAGCTCCCTAACTCCATATTGGATAATTTCACAGGAGGAGCAAAAATGAATATACATATATTGGATAAATCTTTGAATACAAAATAGATTACCCAACCATGTATTAATTATTCATTATTCTGTAAATACAGAGTAGCAAAAAAGGACTTGACGAGTTTACTAAATATTATTGGAGTTAGACATTTTTCGCCTCAAAAGTCCATGAAAAAAATGGAGTTAGGCAATTTTCTTATAAAGACGACGAAATCCTCTATTTTCCATTCACCTGTATTGTCCACTCTATTAATCGAATTTACCATGGTAAATTCGATTAATAGTTATCACAAAATTTTACACACGTCTTTATGTCGATATTCCATAACTATATAGTTACCATGCATTAATTTGATTGAGTCTATAATTTTTGAGTTATCGAGGAAATAATATTTCAGGTGGGTATAACACCGAAACCGTTGGGCCGATTATGCCCATGCAAAAACGAACTTAGTTCTCCCATTCGGATGCCCAACCTACCCAGAAAATTGGAAGTCCCTGTCTCCTTTCGTTCGAAAGATATTGAGGCAACGGTCACCCATCCAGCTACTGAACTCACACATGGCTGCTCGGATCTCCAGAAATATAGATCAGATCGTTTTCTAACTTAGAACTTGGCGGTAGAGTTAAGTTCTGAAGGCTCTAGCAAAATTTCAGCGATGTCGATTTCTTAAAAATTTTCTAGTGATACGATCCTCACAAACTTCCGCAAGAATTTTCGAGTTGGCACTCTACAACTAATAACCACGTTTGAATAGGATAGGTTTTATATTTTTTGAGTTATTGAGGAAATAACAACCAAATTTTAGATGGGTATAACTCCAAAACCGTTTGGCCGTTTATGCCTATGAACGAACTCAAACGTCGAATTCAGATGCACAATCTAACCTGAAAATTTCAAGTCGCCATCTCTTTCCGTTCTCAGGTTATCGTGACGGAAAAATATTTTTTAATAATTTTCTAGTGATACGATTCTCACAAAATTGCATAAACGTCCTTAGGTTTGTAACTACTCACCAACTTTCAATTTGATTGGATTTGTATTGGTTGAAAACAAAATTATTACTCGGAAACCATTGGGTCGATTATGCCCATTAACGAACGTCGTATTGGGAGTTGGGACCTACCCTGAAAATTTCAAGGTGATATCTCTCAACGGCCGGCTGGCCGGACAGGATCAAATTTGACCTCGAATTCTTCATCATGTCGAACCAAATCGTTTGAGACCATTTTCGGCCAAAAATTCGAAAATTACAGACATTTGGGCAACATGATAACGCGGTGATCCGCAGAGCATGCGCGCAAAAAAGAAAACGGACTACATAGAATTCCTAGAATTAAAACAATCTTCCGAGAATTAATTGACAACTGAATACGTTTTAATGTTATGTTGATGTAAAATTGACTTTTTTAGTTTCTGTGCTAAATAATTCACGTTTTAAAATTTGTATAACTCGATAACGAAGGCGAAGACGCGAAAACTTTATTCTTCTTTTTGCGCGTATGTTCTGGGGAACATCGCGTTATAGTTTTGCCCAAATGTCTGTAACCTTCGAATTTTTGACGAAAATGGTCTCAAACGATTAAGTTTGACTCCCCAATGAAGAATTCGAGGTCAAATTTGATTCTGTCCGTCCAGCCGTCCGGCCGTCCGTCCGGCCGTTGCCACGATAACTTGAGAACGGAAAGAGCTAGCGACTTGAAATTTTCAAGGTGGGTGGCGCATCCCAATACGACGGACAAGTTCGTTAATGGGTATAATCGGCCCAGTGGTTTCCGAGTAATACTTTTGTTTTCAACCAATATAAATCCAATCGAATTGAAACTTGGTGGGTAGTTGTAGAATATGAACCTAAGCACCTTTGTCAAATTTTATGCGAATCGTATGGCTAGAAAATTTAAAAGAAATTATTGAAAAATATTATTGATGTCACGATAACTTGAGAACGGAATGAGATAGCGGCTTTAAGTTTTCAGGTTAGGATGTGCACCAGAACGCGACATTTCAGTTTGTTCATGAGCATAATCGGCTAAACGGTTTTAGAGTTATAGCCATCTGAAATTTTCTGAAATTTGGTGGTTTTTTGTTCCTCATTAACTCAAAAAATACAGAACCGATTTAATTCAAACATGGTTATTAGTTGTAGAATGCCAACGCAAAAATGCTTGCAAAATTTGACGAGGATAGCATTTGTAGAAAATTTTTAATAAATAATTGAAAATAAAAAAAAAATTCTATATATCAGTAACTATTCGTTTGAAATTGCTGAAATTTTGCATGAGCCTTCATAACCTAACTCTACTGCCAAGTTTCAAGTTTTAATACGATCATATTACGGTTATATTGTTGGAGATTCGAGCATTCTTGTGTGAGTTCAGTAGATGGGTGACCGTTGCCTCGATAACTTTCGAACGAAGGGAGATAGGGACTTGCAATTTTCAGGGTGAGTTGCGTATCCGAAAGGGAGAGTTGAGTTCGTTTTGGGCATAAACGGTCAAACGGTTTCTGAGTTATACCCACCTGGAATATTATTTCCTTAATAACTCAAAAAATAAATATTCGATCGAATTGGTGCTTGGTAACTAGTAGTAGAAAATCAACATAAAGACGTGTTTAAAATTTTGTAAGAACCGTACCCCTAGAAAATTTGAAGAAAATTACGAAAAAATAAATTTTAAGAACCGTACCCCTAGAAAATTTTAAAAAAATCACGAAAAAAAAATTGGTTCAAGCACTGACGTGAAGTCAGAAGCTTTTGCGCGTATGTTCTATTGTCCATTCTTCTGTATTGGACACCCTTAATCGAATTTACCATGGTAAATTATGTTGTCCATTCTACTGTAGGAGAATGGACAACATAATTTACCATAGTAAATTCGATTAAGGGTGTCCAATACAGAAGAATAGACAATAGAACATACGCGCAAAAGCTTCTGACTTCACGTCAGTGCTTGAACCAATTTTTTTGTTTAAATTTTGATTTTGTATCAGAATCCAAAATAGTGCACACGAGTTATGAAACATCCTGTATATATATTGGAATGCATATTTTAAACAATTTTTAGAATATGCCTATTTCAATATGCTTTCGAACGTTCAATGGATCTTAAACAACCATAAATGTCATTAGTTAAAAATTATTGGAATATACTGTTTGTCAAATGAACGAAAGCGCTGGAGCTCCTGACATGACGTCGTTGCGCCTTCAAAATGCGACATGTGACTTTTGATAAATTGTGCATTCATACACTTCGAGTGTTTTGCAGGAGCATATTTTCGATTTCGTACTTGTCGCTTTTCGATCAAATCCAACTGGAACCGAATCTAGTGTGATTATCACATGGCAGCTTTTAACAAAATATCCAGCTTGCGCAGTTCTTAATCGAAATATACACTTAACGCATTTTGCACAATATATGCACATGTCGCGTTTTGAAGGCGCAACGACGATGAGTGCTTTTGAAATATCGTCGTCCGATATCCTAAGCCCTACTCACTCAACCAAATGTATACAAAACTATCTCATGATATCCCATCTAATTAATCTATTGTCGAGTAGTTCCAGCAGCGATAAACATTCTGTAGGAGGATGATCTTAACCCGAAATGTTTACAGAGACGTTTTTATAGAACAGTAAACCGAGTCCCGTTCGGTTACTGAACGTAAATATAGGAATCATATGTTGGGATGTCACACGACATTAGACCATTTGCCAGGGAGAAAACAGCTTGTATCAGTTTTCGTCTTGTAGGGTCCACGCACATGTGGACTTGTGTGGAAACATCGACAACATGTCTCCATGTGGCGTAGTGGACATTCTTCTGGATGAGAGGGGTGGAGAGGACTATAAATTATTTATTTTTCTTGGTTGCCCAGACTGAGAAAGTACCGAGAGTCTGGATGTACAACGGAATAGAGTGACGTAAAATATGATGGAACCTAGAGATAGGATATTTTTATCCCGACATTTCCCATGGTTAATTGCTTACTTTCATGATGATGATAGATGCATGAAATTGTCTACTGTTGATATTATGTAATAATTAGATCGTTCAAAGAAATCTTCCATATTTAAGACAGAAGCTTTAAGTTGAAGATAACTGATCGAAAATAAAAGTGAATTTTCATTGGGTAAACTATAACTTGTTTTTCTCTAACAATGCAGTGTTACGAGAAAGTGTTTTTAAAACGTAGAAGGAGAATATGAGGGAATTGAATATACATAAATGTCTCATTGAACATAGATTTACAATCGAATAAACTCGAAGTACATGGGAGAGGATGTATGTTGTGGTATCATTCGATTCATCCTCCTTAAGTTTGCTAAAACTCGTTGAGTCGTGGTATTCTGAATAATAAACACACAGCTCTTAGACTTCTTCCAGTACTAACAATTTTAGTTCATTATTTTGTCAGATATTGCTATGGTTTTTTCCCCGAAGTATGTGAGAGAAACTCATGAAACTTGTGATAATACCCAGATATCCAAGGTCTAAAAGGTAGAGTAAGTTGATGTGATCAATTAGAAATAATAATAATGTTGTGAATATCCAAACATAACTCATATTATGCTGAATTTAAAGCTTTGCATCACAATGCTCTGCTATAAGTACCTAGTTTATGAGTTTATAAAAGGATATCGATATTATTCACTTGTGCAGAGTCTTTGAAATATTTAAGCTTAAAGAAAGTCGACACATCTCCTGAAACGGGAAGTATTTTAATTGTACAAATATGGGATATCATCAAAACAGGTTTGTATGCTATTTCTCTATTTCAGTATCGTAATGAGTTCGTTACAGCACTAAAAACTGTGCTGTAATGAACTCATTCCTGCATTGTTTCTAGTTATATTTTTCGTTATTTGAATGTTGGTATGAAGTTTCCTATAAATATGACTCATATTCTCTTGTCATCACTTTTGGTCCTACTTCCACTGGTTATCTAGTTATAGACTCGTGGTTTCACTAAACTAAATTAGTATAAAGACTAAACTAAATTAGTATAAAGAAAACCGATAAAGTTCATCTTAAATAATTTCAGGAATATTAAATCATTTTACAAAATTAATTCATTCCTCCTTAAATGCACCGTTTTCGGAATATTCTTCATTGAATGTAAATGTCATCTGAAATTCCTGAAATGTAACCACTTTTATGCATCCTACCTTGGGCAGGTATGTATTAGCACATTTTGAAGTTTATAAACGCTTGTAACTGCTGACAATGATGAATAAAAGAAGTGTTTTACTTGATGAGAAGAGATTCATGGTCAAAATTAATTTACAACTCGGTATAACAAGAAGTTGACTAGGTTAACAGTGAGAAAATTAGGGGGGATACGCACGCTTGTCCTAGAGTGATATAATATTACCCAAAGTTCCGTAATTTCCGAATTTGGAGTCAAAAATTATTCAGACGAATCCATTTGACTTACGGATAAAGGATCCGTATAGTCAAATTGAATTTCAGTCTTTCAGTTCGTCCGTCCGGCCGGCCATAAAGACGAAAACTTCCCAATTAAGGAACTTGATATTACTGGATTTAATTTGTACTTGTATTGCTAAATTCCGTGAGGACCTGGTCACTAGAAAATCAAAAGCAAAAAAAATTTTTTTTCAATTATTCCAGTATCGCTGAAACTCCGTTTTATATTGTTGGAGATATTGAAAAAATATTGGAAGCTGAACAGCCTTGGGTGAATTCAGTTCATTATATCACTAAAAAAAATAGGAATATTCTTCAAAAAAAAAAAATATATTTTTCTTTATAACTTGTATATTTCTGAAACTATTTGTCAGATTCCACTGGAATTCCGCCAAAACCTTCAAGCTGAATTTTAATTTACCAATATTTTCAAAAATGCAGATCCGATCGAATGGAAATCTAGTAGTCGCTTGAAAAAATTTGGCCAAGCCCTGTGGACAGGAGCTTTCTGGCGCTCTTGTTCAAACAGACAAATTATATCTCCGAAAGTATTGGTTTCTCAGAGTTGGGAATTATGTCACTGTATTCTTATGATAGAACTGCATCATAAAGGAAACTCAATTCAAATAATAGTTTATTTATCAAGATTAAATGAGCAATCTGAGAATGAGAACTGCACCATGGAAGAAATCAAATTAAAATAGCTGAAATGAATTTGACTCTCTCTTATAGAACAGGATGACATGTACGAGTATGAATACAGATCATATAATAAAGCTTAGATAGAATAATTATAGCATTCTGTGAAAACATAGAAGTACGATTCATTATTGAAATTTCGAAACATCATATCTCCGAAAGTATTAGCTTGTTGGAGTTGAAAATGATTTCAATGGATTTTTATGGTGAAACTGCATCTTAAATAAAAATTTTATTTGAAATTTGTTATTTGGAAAAAAAAAATTTTTTTCGTTACTCCGAAACCATCTGGCTTATTTTGCCCAATAACGAAATTATCCGAGATATTCATCTCCCTAACATACTCTGAAAATTTCAACTGCCTAGCTCATTCCGTTCGAGAGTTATTGTAGAAATTTTTTTTTTTTATTTTCAAAATTTTTTTTTGACACTATGCGGTAACCTGATCAATACAAAACTTCACATGCGTATGGAGGTCATGATTCTACAATTTGATGCTAAATTTCAGATAGATCGAGTGATCGGTATCGGAAATATTCATAAATAATATTTGTACTAAAATTGGCCATAACTCTGAAACCGCTTGATGGATTTCACCCATTAACGAACTCGTCCGAGATATTCATGCTCCAAACCTTTCCTGAAAATTTCAATCCTCTAACTCCTTTCGTTCGAGAGTTATCGTGTTAATGTACGGACGGCCGGACAGAATCGATTTCGACCTCGGATTCTTGATCAGTGAGTCAAACCAAATCGTGTGAGACCATTTTCAGCCAAAAATTCGAAAATTACAGACATTTGGGCAAATCGATAAGCACTCTGTTCCGAGGAACTAGAGCGCCAAAAACGATGGCTTGAAGGTTCATGCAGTATTACGTGAGGCGTGAATATACCGAAGAACGTGCGCGCAACAGGTCCTGACTTCAAGTCATGCTTTTTGGCACTCTTGTTCCTAGGAATAGAGTGCTTATCAATTTGCCCAAATGTCTGTAATTTTCGAATTTTTGGCTGAAAACGATCTTAAACGATTTGGTTCGACTCACTGATCAAGAATCCGAGATCGAAATCGATTCTGTCCGGCCGTCCGTTAACACGATAACTCTCGAACGAAAGGAGTTAGGGGATTGAAATTTGCAGAGTAGGTGTGGAGAGTAGATATCTCGAACGAGTTCGTTAACGGGCGAAATCCACCAAGCGGTTTCGGAGTTACGGCCATTTTTAGTAAAAATATTATTTTATGAATATTTCCGAAACCGATCACTCGATCTGTCTGAAATTTAGCATCAAATTGTAGAATAATGACCTCCATATGCATGCGATGTTTTGTATTGATCGGATTGCCATAAAGTATCAAAAAAAAAATAACTCTCGAACAGAATGAGCTAGGCAGTTAAAATTTTCAGAGTAGGATTGGGAGGTGAATATCTCGGCTAGATAAGTTCGTTATTGGGTAAAATCGGCTTGATGGTTTCGGAGTAACGAAAAAAAAATTTTTTCTGCACTAAAAATTTCAAATAATTTTTTTTAACATGCAGTTTCACCATAAAAATTCATTGATATAATTTTCATCTCTTATAAGCTAATACTTTCGGAGACATGATTTTTCGAAATTTCAATAATGAATCGTACTTCTGTGCTTTCACAGAATGCTGATGTACTTAATTATTTTATCTATGAATTATTATATGATCTGTGTTCTCACATGTCATCTTATTTTCCTGTGAGAGATAAATGCCAAACTTATTTATGGTTCGTTATTATTGATATAAAATACACCTCCTGTTCTAGAGAAAAAAGTATGATTGAATGCAAAACGACCAATGAAATAACCTCTATCGCTATCGTAGAATTATGAGGATGATATGATATTATACTTTTAAAGTGATAATTCAATGCCCGTGGATAATCCATACAGGATTCTTTGGTAAGATACATTATCAAATTGGGTTGGGAATATATCCAGTAAAAACAAATCTGCAATATTGTCTAAGTTTAAATTGATATAATATAATTTTCATAGTAGATTTGAGGAATGAATATCTCGAATAAGTTCGTTACTGTGGGGAATTGGTCTGTTTGAATGTAATTTCTTTCATGTCGCAGTTCTATCGTAAAAATCCATTTATATAATTCCCAGAGACCAATAATTTCGGAGAAATGATTTGTCAAAGTTTGAAGAAGATTGCCAAAGCTTCTGTCCACAGGGCTTGAAACAATTTTTAAGAATTATTCTTGAATGAACCCTGCATGCATTTCTTATAAGAAAAACCCAAAAATAAAATCAGCAGATAAAAATTACGGTATTTTAAAACAATTACCACCATACGTTTTATTTCGTTCTAATCCGGATATATGTATAGTGATTTTAACCGTCCATCACTGTCCAAGGATAATCCAGCATCACTTTACTCATATCTTCTCAACTTAATTCGACGTAATCGATAATACGTAGGTATTGGATCAGCGTAATCATCCCAACATAGACGTGACATTCAGCCGGCTCTAGGATCCTAGAAGGAGCCACTCCACTTATGTAACATCATGGATGACCCCTCCGATTGACATTTAAGTCCGTTTGTGGGCAATTTGAGTCGTGATATTGTGTCTTCGAAGAAGGATGGTCGCGTTGCTCGGACAATAGTGACCTGGCTCGCCCCCATGACGTCAACGCATTCAATGCAAATGTGATCTGAAACTTCATCTTGCCAGTCACTCCTTCATTTGCCGACGATGTCGATACCTTCTATATGAAATAGGATGAGAGGTGTTGCCAGGTCTAGAAAAATGGGAGAAGAATTATGGTTTAAGGAGTGTAAACCAGAATGATTATTGTAGATTATTCGGAAATATTGAGTTGGACTTCGTTGCCGTATTAGATCTATGGATATTAATGCATAATTTCAAGTACCTATGTCAGAAGAGGGAGGGTTACGATTTATGCATCAGTGATAAACAATGAAAATTAAACAAGCACTGACGTGAAGTCAGCAGCTTTTGCGCGTATGTTCTATTGTCCATTCTCCTGTATTGGACACCCTTAATCGAACATGGTAAATTATGTTGTCCATTCTCCTGTATTGGACACTTATTTTTCGTAGTTTTTTTGAAATCTTCTATGGGTACGGTTCTTACAAAAAAAATTTTTTCGTCTTTTTTTTTCAAATTTTCTAGGGGTACGGTCCTTACAAAATTTTGAACACATCTTTATGTTGATTTTCTACTACTAGTTACCAAGCTTCAATTCGATCGAATCTTTATTTTTGAGTTATCGAGGAAATAATATTCCAGGTGGGTATAATTCGGGAAACCGATTATGCCCAAAAACGAACGTAACTCTCCCATTCGGATACGCAACCTACCCTGAAAATTGCAAGTCCCTATCTACTTTCGTTCGAAAGTTATCGAGGCAACGGTCACCCATATACTGAACCCACACAAGGCTGCTCGAATCTCCAACAATATTTAACCGATCATGTTAAAACTTGAAACTTGGTAGTAGAGTTAGGTTCAAAGGGCACTTGCAAAATTTCAGCAATTTCAGACGAATAGTTACTGATATATAGAATTTTTTTTTTATTTTCAATGATTTCTTAAAAATTTTCTACAGATACTATCCTCACGAAATTCTTCAAGAATTATCGCGTTCGCATTCTACAACTAATAACCATGTTTCAATTCAATCGGTTCAGTATTTTTCGAGTTAATGAGGAGAAAAAAACAACCAAATTTCAGATGGCTATAACTCTAAAACCGTTTGGCCGATTATGCTTATAAACAAACTCAAATGTCGCGTTCAGATGCGAATCCTAACCTAAAAACTTCAAGCCACTATCTCCTTCCGTTCTCACGTTATCGTGACAACAAAAATATTTTTAAATAATTTTGTAGCGATACGATTCTCACAAAATTGCACAAACGTGCTTAGTTTCATATTCTACAACT
This sequence comes from Halyzia sedecimguttata, assembly GCA_937662695.2. Lineage (NCBI taxonomy): Eukaryota > Metazoa > Arthropoda > Insecta > Coleoptera > Coccinellidae > Halyzia > Halyzia sedecimguttata. Next base: position 62,125,960 of record OW569415.2, on the reverse strand, counting down.
ACTCACCAAGTTTCAATTCGATCGGATTTATATTGGTTGAAAACAAAATTATTACTCGGAAACCATTGGGCCGATGATGACCATTAATGAACTTGTCCGTCGTATTGGGATGCGCCACCTACCCTGAAAATTTCAAGTCCCTAGCTCTTTCTGTTCTCAAGTTATCGTGGCAAAGGCCGGACAGAATCAAATTTGACCTCGAATTCTTCATTGGGGAGTCGAACCAAATCGTTTGAGGCCATTTTCGTCGAAATATTCGAAAGTTACAGACATTTGGGCAAAATGACAACGCGATGTTCCCCAGAACATACGCGCAAAAATTCTTAAAAAGCACTGACGTGGAGTCAAGAGATATAAATTCGATCGGATCTGTATTTTTGAAAATATTGGGAAAATTATGCATCCGTAATAAACAATGGAAAAAAAAAATCTTGAAAAGCACTGACGTTTAGTCAGGAGATATCAATTCGACCGGATCTGTATTTTTGAAAATATTGGGAAAATAAAATTCGGCTTGAAGATTTCGGCAATACAAAAAAATTTAATTTTTTTTTTTTGAGGAAATATTTTTATTTTTTTTTTAGTGACACTTAAAAATTAGTGCGTTCGCATTATACAAGTATACGCTAAATTTGAAATGGATAGGATTTGTATTTTTTGAGATATTCAGGATATAACGAACAAATTGTCAGATGGGTAGGTATAACTCCGAAACAATTTGACGAAACAACGAACCTAACTGTCGCATTCGAACCTAACCTAACCTAACCTAACTGTCGCATTCGGATGCGCAGCCTACCCTGAAAATTGCAAGTTGCTATCTCTTTCCGTTCGTAAGTTATCTTGGCAACGGTCACCTATCCAGCTACTGATCTCGCCCAAGGCTGATCAGCTTCCAATATTTTTTCAATATCTGCAACAATATATACCCGATCGTCTTCAAATTCATAACTTGGCTGTAAGATTAGGTTTTGAAGGATCTCGCAAATATTTAAGCAATGTTTTTGGCGTTATACCCATCTAAAATTTTGTTGTTATTTCCTCGATAACTCAAAAAATACAGATCCAATCCAATTTAAACCTGGCCATTTCTTGTAGAACGCCGTCGTACAAATTTTTGCGAAATTTCTTGAGGATCGTATCGCTAGAAATAAAAAAAAAAGCCATTGGAAAAAATTATGTATCCCAGAAACTATATATCCGATATCGCAGAAATTTTGCGAGACATTAGAAGTCAAACGGATCGATATTTTTGTAGTTCTGAGCAGCCTTGGGTGAGCTCAGTAGCTGGATGGGCAACCTTTTCCACGATAACTTTCGAATAGAAAGAGATAGCTACTTGAAATTTTCAGGCTAGGTTGGAACATGCGTACCAAAGCTCCTGAATCCACGTCAGTGCTTTTTGGCGCTCTTGTTCCTCGGAACAGAGTGCTTATGAATTTGCCCAAATGTCTCTCATTTTCGAATTTTTTGATGAAAATGGTCTTAAACGATTCGGTTCGACTCACTGATCAAGAATCCGTGGTCGGAATTTATTCTGTCCGGCCGGTCCGGCCGGCCGTAGACACGATAACTCTCGAACGCAATGAGCTAGTCAGTTGAAATTTTCAGAATAGGCCTGGGAGATAAATATCTCGGTTGAGTTCGTTATTGGGCAGAGTCGGTCAGATGGTTTCGGAGTAACGAAAAAAAAAATTTTACATTACAAATTTCAAAATAAGTTTTTCTCAAGATGCAGTTTCACCATAGGTCATTGATGTCATTTTTAACTCTAACAAGCTAATACTTTCGGAGATATGATTCATCAAAATTACAATAATAAATCGTACTTCTGTGTTTTCACAGAATGCGATAATTATTCTATCTATAAATTATTATAATATGATCAGTGTTGATACATGTCAACTTATTTTCCTGAGACGTGATATGTTAAATTTTGATATTTAATGCCCATGGTTAATCCATATGATGATGGGAATGGTAATGGTACGTTAATAACCAAGTTTGAATTGGATCTGATTTGTATTTTTCGAGTTATTGGGGAAATTACAACCCAATTTTAGAAGAGTGTAACTCTGAAACCGTTTTGTCGATTATGCCCAACAACGAACTGTCGTATTCTGATGCGAACCTACCCTGAAAATTGCAAGTTGTTATCACTTTCCATTCGAAAGTTATTGTGGTAACGGTCACCCATCCAGATACTGAACTCACCCAATGCTGCTCGGTTTTCAATATTTCAAAAATAACTCCAACAATATAGATACAATTTTCTCAAAATTTGGAAATTGACTGAAGAATTAGGTTTTGATGGATTTCGCGAAATTTCAGCGATATCGGAAAGATAGTTTCTGAGATACAGAATATTTTTAATAATTTTTCTTCAATTTTTCAATGATACGATCCTCTCAAAAATTTATGTGTGTCGGCTGTCGGCATTCTACAACTATTTACCAAGTTTCAATACGATCGGATCTGTAGTGTTTGAGTTATTGGGAAAACTAAATTTCAACTGCGAGAACCTTTGGCCGATTATGCTCATTAACGAACTCAACCAATACATTCGGATGCGCTATATCTTTCCGTTCGAAAGTTATCGTGGCAACGGAAGGCAGGATGGGCAGAATCGAATTTGACCTCGATTTTTCTCATCAGTGAGTCGTACCTAATCGTTTGAGAGCATTTGCGACAAAAAATGGCAAAGTGATCGTACGCTGTTTCCTAGAACAACGAGGAGAGAGAGCTGAAACATAATCATAAGGAAATAATTAACCTTTATTTACACATTGCAGCATTCCTTTCATTAACAACATGCATACTTGGAATCGATATCCTGCTAGTCAGATATCAATCTGGCATCACTGCAAATGGGCAAGAAATTAGTTGCATACTAATAAGTACACTTTTTTGTTCATATTTGTATACACAATTCAAATAGGCGTTTCGAGAGTATTGTTTGTTGGTACTTCGTAAAAATATGTATTAAAGACTGACATAACCTTACCAAGCCACAATTTGCTCATTTTTATCTAACGTCGTTGAATAAATGGATCCATTGTCTTAAAGGTTGAATTGAAATTGCTATTCATGAGAGAATATTGACGGAAATGAAGCTACCTACAACATTTATTGGGTTGGCTGAGCCTGCCCAAATAAATATTAGATGCTTCGATGATATGTTAATATGATATCTGAATCTGGTGATTATGATCCATTCAATCAATTATCTGTACCCAATCTCGAATGATACTTATATATTTACATACACATGGAAAAACACAAATAGGAAACTGCTTTGAATTCTAAGAGTTGTTAACTACCTAATTAGTACGGTTCTTTCATATGTACTGATGGTGTTTCATTGAAAAATGTAACTTACTTAAAATGTGGATGGGGTGGGGATAACAACGAAATAACCCACAGTTGATATATCTCTATGTTACATGTAAGGAAATGTACCCTGCTGGATGCAATAAGAATTTATCGTCTCTCCGACTTGGTAACCGGTTAGGACATTATGATGTTACTAGACCAACTGGATTCAAACTTCTTGGCCAAGCCCTCAGACGTATAAATTGTTGTAAGGGTTGACTTTGCAGTGATAACTTAGGGTGTATTGTGCCCCCCCTCCCCTCATCAAAGCTATCGATGTCATCACCATTTACAGCTCGCCTTATAGTTCCATAGTTCTGATGAACTTCAGTATCTGGGATGGCTTCAAGGAGGCTACGTCTTCACTCCTGCAGATTTTTTGCCCAAAGTATTCCTTGCGTTGGTTTGAGATGACGAGGCATTCCGTAATCAGGTGATCAGAACTTTCATCCTCCTCCCAACAGCATCTGCACTCGTCAGTTCCTGCTAGCGTTAATCTCATCATATGCTTCCTAAGTCCTGAGTACTCAGTGAGGAGGTGCAGAGTGCAGTTTTGTAGGTGTATCTACCAACTCCACAGTAGGGTTTTGAGCCAATAAAAGGGGTTTGTGCTCATTTATTGGCAAGTGTGTTGGCCTTCTCATTTCCTTTAATTCCCGCGTGACCAGGAACCCATACCAAGGAGACCCTGTTGTTCTTGCCTACTTAATTAAGTTTTCTTCGGCACTCTCATATTAGCTTAGACTCGATTACGTGGGAGCTCAGAGCTTCAATAGCAGCTTGACTGTCAGAATGGATTGCTATATCACATCTCTAATAGTTTCTTTCTAGTTATATTTCCAGGCAACTTTCGGTTGCAAGTACTTCTGCCTGAAAGTCGCTCGGATAGGAGCCTAGTGATAGTTGTGCCTGCCCCATATATACTCCAGCGCCAGCTCCTGTAGTGGTATTTGAACCACCTGTGTACCATTCAATGGCATTTTTTAAGAACTTGGGTGGCAGATTCCCTGTCCGGATGTTTTTTCCTACCGAGCATCGTCGTGAAGTTCTTTTCGACGCTTGGTTTCTTCAACCAGATTGTTTGATGAAATGTACCTGGTAGGAGAGACCAGGCTTCTGGTTTTTAATGCTCTCATTACCTGTTCCTTTCCTAGATATTCTGAGAACGGCTTCAGGTACAATTTTGTCTATCAATTAGAAGTGGTGTGATATTTGTGATAATTTCAAGTGCCCCGATAGGGCAGTTTCCCATAGCTCCAGTTCTTCACACACAGGACAGTCTTTGAACTTTGTCGAGGGTGTTCCTCGTACTATTCTGGCTTGTTTTTGTATACCAGACTACTGTCCCATAAGTGATTATGGGTCTCACAATCATGACGTACATCCATCGCAGTATCTTAGGGTTGTAGTCCCAAGTCTTACCAGCAAGATTTCTGCACGCTATTAAAGCCTTCATTGATGTGCTAGTAGTGATTTCAACATGCCTATTCCACAGAAGTTTTTATCGAGTGTTTCCTCGAGATATTTAACTTCAGACTTCCATTTCATAATATCTCTGTTCAAAAAGAGGGATCCCACAGCTGGAAGTTTAATTCTCCGAGTAAACAGAATCACTGTGGTCTTGTTCGGGTTTATATATACTCCACTCCGCCTCACTGACAAGCGCCACTGCTCGATGTTTCTAAGGTCCTCCTGTAGTAAGTCAAACAAGGTGCCCTCGAATTTACCTCTGACTATTAGGGCTATGGCAACGTCATAGCCTATACAGAAGAAGTCGAGCTCCATTAGCCTATGGAGGAGTTCATCCACTACTAGGATCCAAAGAAGAGTATATGTTACTCCTCCTTGAGGTATTCCACGAGTGGCTTTGACAGAAGTGGTCTTATTACCCACCTGTGTCTCGGCTATCCTCGTCGACAATAGCTGATTTTATAATGGTTTTATTCACTCCGCGCCTTTCAAATGCTTCTTTAACAGATACATATGTTGTGTTGTCAAAGGCCCCAGATATATCCAGAAATGCACGCATTGCGATTTCTTTGTTGTCCAGAATTATGTGGATGACTTCAGTCAGCTGATACAGAGCAGTCTCCGTCAAGTGTAATGCCAACCATATTCGATTTCGAAACAACCATTGCGACGGTCATATGAGACCATCTGAGTACGGTGGACCCCGTTAATCGATAGGACAAGAAGGCGTCCATTTAGTATATGAATAACTCAAAATCAGTTAAGAGTGCAGGTGTTGGGGTATATGGTCCGAAACTGATGATCTCTGTGACCCTGGGAAATGAGTCCACTACTATGGGGATGACGGAATACCATAAAGCAACTGACTGGAGGCAATAAAGCGACTCTTCTATAGGTGCCAAGGTACTGTGTATTGAAAGAAATGAGAAGACCGATAAACTTTCGAGAAGGGCCTCCAGAGAAAAACCTGCTGGATCAGAACCGTTCTGTGGACTTAGAAAGACCACCTCAAATATATCAATACAATTTATATCCATGCTATCACAGGTACATTGACAGAATTGAAAGTGTTCAAAGGAAAGTGGGAAAGCTCTGTGGACAGGGGCTTTGTCGCTCTTGTCAACCTACTAGTGAGAAATTATTCACACTTTAACTTTCTCATGGTGAGTCATCTAAATTGTGGATTCAACTCGGTAGTTGGCAATTATGAGCTGTTAAAGCTTTGTGAAACAATCGGTAAAAGTTAGGAATGATATCAATTGATTCTTATGGTAGAACTGCATCATGAAAAATTAAATTCAGAACGTAGGTCTATGACTCACATCATATGTTGGATTTACATACACCAGAAAATTATAATTAGAGCATTCTATGACATAGATATAGAAATTTTTCAAAATCATATCTCCGAAAGAATTAGTTTGTTAGAGTTGAAAATGATATCATTGGATTCTTGTGATGAAACTGCATTTAAATAAAAATTGATGTTAAAAGTGTAATATAAAAAAAAATTGTTTTCGTTACTCTAAAATCACGTCTGATTTCGCCCAATAACGGACTTAACTGAGATATTTATCTCCCAAACCTACTCAGACAATTTCAACTGCCTAGCTCATTTCGTTGAAGAGTTATCGTGTTAACGGCCGGACATAACCGATTTTGAATACGGATTCTTGATCAGTGAGTCGAACAAAAACGTTTTAGGCCATTTTCATCCAGAAATTCGAAAATTACAGACATTTGGGCACATTGATAAGCATTCTGTTCTGAGGAACAAGAGCGCCAAAAACTTGAATTATCGTTCTAATCTCTTGTGTAACGACGGCTTGTTTGAGATGCTATAAGATTGGAGCATAGAAGGATGCTATTTGATGATGTGTCATTGTTTGAAATAATAAATAATTATTTTGACTTTCCGTTGGTTAACTATATTCATTTCAACGTTTCTCAAGGCCCAAGCAGAAGGCGGGCACTCTTTTGTGTTACAAAGGCAAGAATAAGTTGATTTCAGATTCTGTTTTCTTAAGAATTATGCGCTTGTTCTATGGGCATTTCAGAGTCGCAATGTGACTTTTTTGTTCTTCAAGAGAATTGTTTTTAGTTATCTTCTACATCGGATTGAGGTCTAGAAGTTTCATTTTGCTTACTATTGCTTATTAACTTGTAATATGTATTCTATATTGATAACTAAAAATTAAGAAAAAAAATTATCTGTTTATTACTTTGCTGTTTTAGATGGATTAGTTGGCTAGCAATTCCACTGTTATTGCTGTTTTAAATTCGTATACAGGGCCCGAGGCCGTCACACCGACACTGGCAAGGAGGTGATAGGGTACCATTAGGGTGTCACACTTCCTGTTGTTAAACTGTCTTCCGGGTCTTCTGATCGAAGTTATGGATGGTTTAAGCCAGGGGTTTCCTTATTTTACAAATATTGTAGGGACCAGTTGATATAGAAAATGAAATTTTACGGTTTGAGTAAGCAGCTCGAGTACTTTGAAACCCGGGTGAAATAAGTTTTTGTAACCCCCACTAAAACAAATGGTAGGGGGTGGGGTTACTTTTTGAAATAAATGATTTAATTTCGCGGTGTGGTACTAATAATAAATTAGATTCCAAAACTGTGATCTTTTATCTTCCATTTGGTGTATCGTTTACACTTGGGGCTCAAGCAGTTACAAAAGTGATCAAAAGAATGTCACCAACACACAACATTTTCGATAACGGGGTAGACCACTACATACAGATCGGCGTTTTCCAGCTTCCCATTACCATATTGAAATTTTTTTCTTTTGTGGATGTCGTTAGTCTCTATATTTTCGAAGATATTTAGAAGTATACATGGTGTTCCAAAAAAGGCTAGTCATCTCACAATTTCCAAATTTTCAATGTGATATCCTGTATACTTTGTCATTTTTGAAATCTACGACAAACTTGCGTTAAAATTTGTCGTAGAATTCAAAAATTACAAAGGATACAGGGTATCACATTGAAAATTTGAAAGTTGTGAGATAACTAGCCTTTTTTCGAACACCATGTAACTTCATAAAATCCTGAAAATATGGAGACTATTGTCCCTAACGACACTCGCAAGAGAACATAATATGTTCTCTTGCGAGTATTGAAGTACCATATTGAAATATTATTTCAATATGGTAATGGCAAGTTGGGAAACGCCGATATGTATGTAGTGCTGTACCCCGGTATCGAAAATGTTGTGTGTTCGTGACATTCTTTTGATAACATCTTTGTAACCGCTTGAGCCACAAGTGTCAACGATACGCTAAATGAAAGATAAAAGATCGCAGTTTTGGAATCTAATTAAATATTAGTATGTTACATTGAACCAAAAAATCATTGATTTCAAAAGTAACCCCACCCACTATCATTTATTTTAGTGGGGTCTGCAAAAACTCATGTCACCAGGGTTTCAAATTACTCGAGCTGCTTACTCAAACCATCAAATTTCATTGCTCTATCTCATCTGGTCTCTAAAATATTTGCAAAATAAGGAAACTCACCCCTGGCTTAAACCATCAATAACTTCCATCAGAAGACCCGGAGGACAACAGGAAGTGTGACACCCTAATGGTACCCCATCACCTCCTTGCCGTATCGGTGTGGCGGTCTCGGACCCTGCATATTGTTAATTTTTGGAATCCGGGATATTGGATTTTTCTGCTTGCGTTCCTGATTTTGAAATAAGATAAATTAAAATGACATAAATAATCAGTCCACAGACAACTCAAACTAGAAAATATAAGACTTAAGCCAAGTGTCTTCTTTTCCCTTGAATATCTTGTGAAGTATTATTGAAATTTGGCTATAAAAAGTCTCATATTAGGATTTTTGCACGTTATTTATTGTTCTGTTGCGTTACATGACTCTCCAACAATTTATCACCATTATTCAAAATGATATTACATATGACAACATCAATCATACTAGATGGATGGAAAGTGTTTGAATGACACAAAACCATCTGTGAAACAAGCAGTACATCATTCCATACCAGCAGAACAATCGATTCAATCACAGTATTACTGATTTTGATGTATTTGCTCTTCCTTATCTGCGTCCGATTTCAACACCAAGTTAACAATATTTGTGCGAAGACGATATCATCAATAAACAGTTATCCAATCAAAAAATTGTGATGTACTGTTGACCAACTTAGGCTTCAATATTCTACAGTGGGCACGGCCTAATGACACGGCAAACAACTACGAAGTTGAGGCTTATTACACACGCGTTTCATGTCAAATAATTATTCGTCACCTTTGCAGAAAATATTTTATGGTGATTTTGTTCGGGATTTCATATTTCATTTTACTATCACTAAATGTGATTTATGAAAACTTAAAATCGTCAAGTGAAGCCTTGAAAGAAATCCATTCACTCGGGAGGGTATTAAATCAATCAATTTCTCACAGAAATATGTGGAGAAGCATTATCTGAGGTGTTGAAGAAAGTTTATGCCGGTCCTAATTTATTGGAAGATTCGTAGATTATTATACACGTTGGTATAAAGTATGGAACTAAGCAAATATCTTTAAAAGCATAACTAATCTCATGCTATACTATTGATTACTACTGTATTTCCGGTTTGACCGGAAACTTTTTTAATTCAATAGGCCTTGTTATTTCAAATTCGTACATTAAACATTTTTTAAAGCACTGAAGTGAAGTTAGGAGCTTTTGCGAGCATGTTATGGCATTTCAGATGGGTATAACTCCGGAACCGGTTGGCCGATTATGCCCAAGAACGAACCTAACTGGCCGATTCGGAGGTGCAACCTACCCTGAAAGTCCTTATCTCTTTTCGTTCGAAAGTCATCGAGACAACGGTCACCCATCCAGCTACTGAACTCATCCAAGGGTGCTCGGATATCCAACAATACAGATTCGAACGTCTTCAAACTTGGAACTTGGCAGTAGAGTTAGTTTTTGAAGTCTTTCGCAAAATTTCAGCGATGTCGATCGAATAGTTTCTGATATATAGAACTTTTTTTAACGATTTTTTAAAAATTTTCTAGTGATACGATCCTCACTAGATTTTGCAAGAATTTTCGCTCCGGCATTCTACAACTAAGTACCATGTTTGAATTGGATCGGATTTGTATTTTTCGAGTTATTGGGGAAATAGAAACCATATACGAGATGGGCATAACCACAAAACCGTTTGACCGATTATGCCTATTAACAAAGCCAATTGTGGCATTTAGATGCACAACCTACCCTAAAAAAGTCGCTATCTCTGTTCGTTCTCGGGTTATCGTGACATAAATCATATTTTTTAATATATTTTTTTTTTCATTTTCTAGTGAAACGATTCTCAACAAATTTCACAAACGTTTTGTGTCGGTATTGTACAACTAGTTACCAAGTTTCAATTCGATCGGATCTGTTTTCGCTGATGACAAAATTATTACTTGGAAACCGTTGGGCCCATTATGCCCATTAACGAGCTTGTTCGTCGTATTTGGATGCGTCACCTATCCTCACATTTTCAAGTCGCAATCTTTTTCCGTTCTCAAGTTATCGGAGCAACTGCCGGCCGTTTTTTCATGACCAGACAATATTATTGTCAGAATGAATATAATAAATATTGAACATAGAAAATAATTAACTTGTGTTGAAATTGGATTAGATATGGATATTCATGACAGAATTCTATTTCAATGGAAAATTTAGCTATAAATTGGCATTTTGCTGCAAGATTTGCATTCTTGTGAATTGAATATGAAATTGAAATATTTCAATGGCGAAAATACGAATAGGAGCAACTTTGCAATAGCATGAAAAAACTTTTGGGGGAAAATTCGAAGAAACGAAGAAAACAAATTTTCCAGTTGCAATCATATTCCCGCTGACACTTATATTGTCTAGTCACAAAAAAAATCCGTTTGGTAATTACTACATTTTTGGCGCTCTTGTTACTGGTAACAGAGTGATTATCAATTTGCCCAAATGTCTGTAATTTTCGAATTTTTGCCTTAAAATGGTATCAAACGATTTGGTTCGACTCACTGATGAAGAATCCGTGGTCGAAATCGATTCTGTTCATCCGTCCGTCCGTCCATTCGTTAACACGGTAACTCTCGAACGGAATGAGCTAGACAGTTGAAATTTTCAGAGTATGTTTGGGTGATGAATATCTCGGATAAGTTCGTTATTGGGCAAAATCAGTCTGATGGTTTCGGAGTAACGAAAAAAAAACATTTTTTTTACATAACAAAGAAGAATTCATTGATATCTTTTTCAACTCTAACAAGCTAATACTTTCAGTGATATGATTTTTCAAAATTTTAATAATACATTGTACTTCTATGTTATCACACAATGCGAATTCTATCTGTCTGTGTTCACTGTTCATAAATATCTTAGCTACCTGTGACAGATATGCCAAATATATTGATTTCTCTTCTAACAAAGTATGATTGAATGCAAAATGAACAATTATAGGATAGTATAATTACTACAACCCTATATGACCGTGGATAATCCATTTGATGATGAAAATATATTCACAATATCTTCAGTGAAAACAAAACCGGAATATTGGCTAAGTTTCAATTGATATAACATAATTTTCAGAGGAGATTTGAGGAATGAATATCTCGGATAAGTTCGTTATTTAATTTTAATTTAGTTTCTTTTATGATGCAGTTCTATTATAAGAATCCGTTGATATCATTCCTAACTCTGAGAAACCAATAATTTCGGAGATGAATTGTCAAAGTTTGTACAAGAGCCCCAAAGCTCCTGTCCACAGGGATTTCCCACATATTTGTTTAAAAATGCCGATTTGCACCCAAATCGTAAGTCACAGTTGTAATTTTTTATTATTTTCAATGCACCAACATTTTGTAAGGAATAAAATTCGGAAATATTAATATAATAGAAAAGTCCCTCTTCGTAGTCTTCGTACGTAGTTGCTGGAAAGCACTGTGTACCCGATTTATGATGTCCGCAATTTTATCGAATGTATTTCCTACAAGTTGTTCAATTTTTGCAGAACTTTTCAAAGCAAGTGTTATATTAACCTTTTTAAAATATTCTGGAGTTTGTTGTTTGTTTTCGTATGGAAAAAGAAGAAACTTTTTCCGTTTTTGGTGCACTTGTTATTCTTTCGTTAGGGTTATGTTACAGAAGAGTGTTCATCTTTATCTTTGTTGATGATTTGCTGAACTAGTTGATGACTAAACAATTATTGCAATTTGTAAAATCATGCTTCTTTCTTTCTTGAAGTTTGTATTGCTTAGCAGAATATTTAATAACTGGATGACGGAGAAATGTAAGATGGTCGTTTTATGAGACCATGGAGCAGTGCAGTGTTCTTACCATAGTATAGTATTCATGCATACCTAATGTTCATTAACTTTTGCACATAAGGTGCGATATGTCTGGCAGGAATTTTGTTTACATATGAGTTTGAACTGATGAAAAGGATAATTCTTAAATCTAAAGGCCGCTACGATAACGATAAAACTGTTCGACCGCCAACCACAACCCAACCGGACTCGCAAATAATTTCTACCATCACATACACTGGCAGGTGGATCAGCTTACTCTATTGTTCGCTATTCCAGAAGACAGGCCTCAGGGGTGGAATGAGCTTAAATAACCAGGAACTTCTACGTTAACTTAACTAATGTTATATTAATGATACTTTTTAAAAATTTTTCTTCGTATCCGAAACAAATTTTACAAATATAATAAATCCTGAGTAGGAATCTTGGTATACACTTAACATTAAATAAATAGGTATATTATTCCGTAATATTTTCAATGACGAGTGCTCTTCATCCGAAAGGTGCTGTATGTTCAGATAGACTCACTGCTCGCACAGTATAAGATATTACAAGCATGAAATGCTTCGATAATTCACCAATACACGCAGCTTCTAATCCAGGGCTCTAGGGATAAAATGCTCTGTCAACACTTCTGGACCAGGGGGTACTAAACTCTCATCAAACATTCAAGTATTTCCCGACAGGTAATATCCTGCGACATGACACCGTCCTAAAGAGATGCTGAAATATCCTACATTAACCGAAATCTACCATTATCAATGAAACTTACCTACTTGGAGAGTTTATTCGTCCATGTTCCGCTGTATAGCAAGTGAGAAAACCAGAAATGCAAGTCAACCAAATCACCCAGATATGCTTATATTTATACCAATAATATCCTTCAAAAATCCGCTATGCGATATACAGAATTGTATAGAGACTTCTCCAACTCCTCGAAGAATACCAATTGACAATGGATGTCAAAACGGAACTATAGAGCATAGATAACCGAAATGGGAGGATCCATTGATCCATGTCGACCGAAGAAAAAGGACGAGACAGCTTCCAGTGTTCGCCATAACCACCACCCCAAGAGAACAATTCCATTCAATCCAAAATTCAACGTAACAGTTAAGACAACATTGATAGTGGGTTGTACTAATAGTCCCACCAAACAGTATGTGAGGCAAGTCAAACTACACGTCATTGATGATCCTATACCAGTGAATCAACTGACTGGTCGAAGTACTGGAAATATTGCAGATGTGAAGGCAGTTCAAAATGGATCAAATCAGTCGACACCACGTCGTTCACATGAATTTGGTATCTTTAAAACCATTGCCCTGAATTTCGCGTGAACCAATTTCTTGGTTAACTTCTTTACAAATTTGGAGTAATTCAAGTACTAAAGCACACGGAAATCACTATAGTTCTTAGAGTTTTATTCTGCGAGGAGTGGGGTTTTGTGTGTAAGGTGTAAGGCTGACGTCCTACCATATAATCCTGTCAGCAGGGTGCTCGCATACGCAGATGAAAGGGTCGATATAGCCTAAACCAGTTGTGTTACAGGATCATGATTTTGGGTGGCAGGTAGCATATACATTCAGTGATGACAGGACTGTACATGCGCAGAAGTAAGCTGTCTATTTCTGGTATTGTATGGGCTAGGACGCGAGTGAATTCCGTTGAAAAGTCATGGGTCTGGTACCGAACGAATATGTGAGTCTCTTATAATTGGAATATCCATATCAAATTACATTCGGAGATGTAGAATAAGCGTCAGCAAAATCATTTCTAACGGGGTAACCCTGAGTGCACTCCTTTGATATTTATCTCGACCGGCAGAAAAACTAAGAATCGTAGGCCAGATTGTCGTGAACATGAAGGTCAAAAATCCAAAGAGCACTGACGTCAGTTTGTTTTTCGCGCTTGTTTATGACATCATACAATTCAAATTGGTCAACGTGAACAATCGCGCCAAAGCAGACTGACGTCACGTCAGTGCGTTTTTGATTTTTTTTATAATTGAGAACGGGACTGCTTCAGTTTTCTTTGTATTCTATGTATCTCGAAACATCAACTTTGTCAATTTAAAGGGACCTGCTGGGTTAACGAAATTGCTTTGTTTCAGTAGAACCATTTTCTAACTGATCTGTGGAGTATAATGTCAATCAATTCTTCCTGCTCGTGTAACAATTAACAAGCAAACATTCCTCGGGGAAGAGATTATTCACAAAGAATTTTTCTTATTTCTTTTCCTGCATTCATCTCATATATCCATAATAGCCTGGACGTATTGTTTCGAGTTCCTCCTCCACCTTTCCAAGCTTATACACTGAATAGGCGGATATAGTGGGTGTGGTAAGTGGTAATAACGTGGTCAGGAGTCGAAGCTATATGATATTTAAGGTCGTTTTAGATTGGAGAACCAATCTAAGCTCATATTCGGTGTTGATATGAGGAATTAATTAGCGAATAAGGATTCTCATTTTGTTTAGGAAGCGAAGTAGTCGCATTGAATTTTGGTTACGGAATGAATTTTTCCATGTCGGAAACATTGAGGATTTGCAAAAATCCTTAGGTTACGAAAATTATGTTTTTATATTGAATGTATTTTTGGATAAGTAGTACAATTGAACCGTGTCCTCTTATCTATTGTGCCTCCCTTCCTGGGACTCCCCGTCCAGTTCCAGAGTTCTGATGACCTCCACTCTATCCATTTTGCATGAAGTACACTTGCGCTGGTTCCCAACAGCGAGTCATGACTACTAGTTGCGAGCCTCTATCAATCTAACCTATACAGGGTGAGTCTTTGACCACAGCATTAATTTTAACCAAAGATTCCTCTCATCAAATGAAACACCTTTTTCATTTAACATATTTCCAAATTCAGCTCAGGTAAAAAGATACAGGCTGTTGAAACTTTGAAAAAAAATCAGTTTTTATTTTGTAGCTTTGACATCCTTTTTTCGAATAAAATGAATGTTGGCGTGAAGTTTCCTATAACTATGATACATATTTTCCGAATATTAGTTATTTTCTACTTCTACTGGTTTTCTAGTTATGGACTCGTGGAATCATAAAATTAAACGAAATTAGCATAAAGAAAGCATATAAAGTTTTTCTTGAGTCATTTCAAGAATATTACATCGTTTTAGAACATTATATTATTCTTCATCATTTCTCCTTAAACGCACCGTTTTCGAGATATTCTTCATTGAATGTTTCAAAATGGAATATTCCAGAAATTTCACTACTTTTATGGATCCGTCCCTGAGCGTTGGAATCCCGAATCAAGCTGTAAAACACGTTACCATGCCTTATTCTCGTCCGCCAACAATGTCATAGATAATTTATATGCGGGAGTGTATTAGCACTTTGTGAAATCTTTAAACGCTTGTAACTTCTTACCTGAGCTGAAGCTGGAAAAATGGTAAATGAAAAACGTGTTTCATTTTATGATAGGAATCTATGGTTAAAATTAATGCAGTGGTCAAAGACTCACCCTGTATAACTTGATCCCCATAACTTGAAAACAGACACTTCACATCTACGCATTTAGGCTGGTTTTCCTGTCACGCTGACGGTCGGCGCTGACTGTCAGCGCTGATCGGTCAGCTCGGATCCTTTTAGCATCACGCTGATCACATTGAGAAATAGAAGGATGCTATTGTCTCTGGCTCACTGAATGTGGAGGCTTGTCGGCGCCAGCTAGTCAGCGGCGCCGACGCGCCGGCGCGTACGTGCGCGTATATAGCTCAGCGCTGACGGCCGTCAGCGCTGCGTGACTCGAAAACGCTACCTATAGCTACATACATATTGACCCATCAGCGCCGACCGTCAGCGTGACAGGATAACCAGCCTTACATAGCACTACCGGCCCAAAGGTCTTTGAAAATCACACAACAAACTCCGATTCTCCAGCACCATAGTGGTTCAGGAGATATCTCAGCTTCATACAAGCATGCACGAACCCTCTCAAGGGGATTATATGGGGAACAGCATTATCTAACTCAGAACCCTACTCCTGTCAGTCAAAAAACAGCAGTTATACCTTTTTTAGCTGCTCTTGTGCAGAACAAAAATTGCCCGGAAGTGGTAGCGTTCATCTTAAATTTGGCCCTAGGACCACCTGAAAAAAATTGGTTCAAGCACTGACGTGAAGTCAGAAGCTTTTGCGCGTATGTTCTCTTGTCCGTTCTCCTTTATTGGACACTTTTACTCGAATTTACCATGGTGAATTCTATTTTCTGTTCTCCTGTATTGGACACTCCGAATTTACCATAGTAAATTCGATTAAGAGTGTCCATACAATAGAACGTACGCGCAAAATGCTCTGGACTTCACGTCAGTGCTTGAACCAATTTTTTTTCGTGAAGTCAGGAGCTTTTGCACGTATGTTCTATTGTTTGGACACTCTTAATCGAATTTACCATGGTAAATTCGGAGTGTCCAATACAGGAGAACAGAAAATAGAATTCACCATGGTAAATTCGATTAAGAGTGCCCAATAACGGAGAACTCAAATGTCGTATTCAGATGCGTGATCTACTCTGAAAACTGCAAGTCGCTATTTATTTCCGTTCTCAAGGAATCATGAGATACATAATATTTTTTCGAATTTTTTAAAAATTTTCAAGTGGTACGGTCCCCACAAAATTTTACACACGTCTTCGTGTCGATATTCTACAACCAGTTACCAAGTTTCAATTCGATCGAGTCTATATTTTTTGAGTTATCGAGGAAATAATATTCCAGATGGCTATAGCTCCGAAACCGTTGGGCTGATTATGTCCAACAGCGAACTCAACTGTTCCATGCAGATGTGCAATATATCCTGAAAATTTCAAGTCCCTATCTCCTTTCGTTCAAGAGTTGTCGAGGCAACGCTCACCCATCCAGCTACTGAACTCACACAAGGCTACTCGGATCTCCAACAATATAGATCCGATCATGTTCAAACTTGAAATTTGGTAGTAGAGTTAGCTTGTGAAGGCTCTCGCAAAATTTGATTATACGATCCTCACAAAATTTCACAAGAATTTTCACTTTGCCATTCTACCACTAATAACCATGCTTGAATTGGATCAGTTTTGTATTTTTCGAGTTATTGAGGAAATAACAACCAAATTTCAGATGGGTATAACTCCAAAGCTGTTCTGCCGATTATGCCTATAAACGAACTCATATGGCACATTAAGATTCTCAACCTCATCTGAAAATTTCAAGTCACTATCGCTTTCCGTTCTTAGGTGATGTAAATAATATTTTTTAATGATTTTTTTTAAATATCTAGCAATACGATGTTCACAAAATTTCACAAACATCCCTAGGTTTTTATTCTACAACTACTCACCAAGTTTCAATCCGATCGGATTAGTATTGGTTGTAGACAAAATTATTACTGGGAAACCATTAGGCCGATTATGCCCATTAACGAACTTGTCCGTCCTATTGGGATGCGCCACCTACCCTGAAAATTTCAAGTCGCTCTCTTTCCGTTCTCAAGTTATCGTGGCAACGGCTGGCCGGACAGAATCAAATTTGACCTAGCAAGTCGCTATCTCTTTCCGTTTTCTAGTTATCGTGAGATACATAATATCCTGTAATTTTTTCGAAATTTTCTAGTAGCATGATTCTCACAACACGTCTTTATGTCGATATTCTACAATTAGATACCAAGTTTCAATTCGGTCGGATCTGTAATTTTCGAGTTTTCGAGAAAATAATATTCCAGATGGGTATAACTCCGAAACCGTTTGACCCATTATGCCCAATAACGATCTTAACTCTTCCTTTCGGATGCGCAACCTACCCTGAAAAATTCAATTCTGTATCTCTTTTCGTTTGAAAGTTATCGAGGCAACGGTAACCCATCCAGCTACTGAACTCACCCAAGGCTGCTCGCATCTCTAAGAATATAGATCCGATCGTGTTCAAACTTATAAGTGGTCAGTAGAGTTAGGTTTGGAGGACTCCGGCAAAGTTTCAGTGATGTCGAACGGAGAGTTTCTGATTTATGGATTTTTTTTTCACCCTGAAAATTTCAAGTCATCATCTATCATTTTCCGTTCTCAAGTTATCATGGCAACGGCCGGCCGGCTGGACAGAATCAAATTAACCACGAATTCTTCATCAGTGAGTCGAACCTAATCGTTTGAAACAATTTCTGGCATAACTCGAACAGACATTTGGGCAAAATGATAACGCGATGTTCGCAGAATATGCGTGTATAAACCATACAAGAGAGTAAACTTTTGAGTTTTAATAAATGAACATTTAGTAGACTAAACTTTTGTAACGGTCCCAAAATTCCTGAACTTCCTTAACTTTTGTTTCATAAAAATATAAGATCCTCATTTCTCGACTGTGGCCTCTGTTCTTTATCGATTCCGGGAACGTTCGCAGTGAAACTAATTCAGAATTGTTTAGGATCAAGACATGCGCAGTTAATGGATTCTGAATTGGTTAGGTATTAGTACCGAACTTGTTCGGAACATGATACGTGAACAAAGCTATTACCCCTACACATTATATTCTCATTGGCATCTTTGATTCCATACTCATGTAGAATTCTGTGTGACGATGCAATTTCCGCCAAATTGACTTAAGAATTATGGATTGAAAGTTAATAATTACTAAATAATTCCTAGTAGTAGTAGTTACGTCGCTCGAGTACCTTGCCAATCCAAGAGCCAAATTTCGCGCCGTACATGAGTAGTGAATAGAAATCATCCTAATGTTTCATTAACGTCAAGATGTCTAAAGACCTTTCCGTCAAATCCTGAAGAATAGTCCCAGTTATCTGGCCAACTATACCGCCGACAACAAAACGGGAGAGCTAGTGGGTCATGACCACTTCTCGGTATATCTCTTATTATTATCGGTACCGACAACACCAATGCTTATAAAGCACAATACCATTAATTATAGGTACGCCAATCCGTCAATAGTCCACAATTCCCGACATGTGACCTCATCTAGCCGATAAGTAATAGAAGAGGAACCTTTGACACCGTAGATGTCGACATCATCACGATAATCGAAAAACTATTACTTGTGTTTACGGATGTGCATGTTGGTAATGCCGTTTTGGTACACGTAGCAGTTGTCACTCTCATCGCTCCAAAGTGACAAATTCGACTGAGACACGAGACAGAAATTGATGGCCACTCAGTATACTGATATTTATCCACATTCTTATTTTGTAATCATTAATGCGCACAACCAATAACGGATCACCTTATTGAACAGCCTAATTTTTGTCATATCAGTCCCATCATAATTCCACACCTGAATTAATCACCAAGAGAAATTGTTAGTTTCATTGGAAGTGGTCTTTTACTAAGGTGACCTGACATTTTGGCGCTCTTGTTCCTCGGAACTGAGTGCTTATCAATTTGCCCAAATGTCTGTAATTTTCTAATTTTTGGCTGAAAATGGTCTTAAACGATTTGGTTCGACTCACTGATCAAGAATCCGTGTTCGAAATCGATTCTGTCCGGCCGTTAACACGATAACTCTCGAACGGAATGAGGTAGACAGTTGAAATTTTCAGAGTAGGTTTGAGGGATAAATATCTCGGTTATGTTCGTTATTGGGCTAAATCAGTCTAATAGTTTCGGAGTGACGAAAAAAATATTTAATTTTACATTGCAACTTTTGAATTCAATATTATTTAAGATGCAGTTTCATCATAACAATCCATTGTTATCATTTTCAACTCTAACAAGCTAATTCTTTCAGAGATATGATGTTTCAAAGTTTCAATAATACATCGTAAGTTCTATGTATTCACAGAATGTGAACACAGAATCTGTCTGTGATCACTATTCATAAATGTCATCTTTTCTAGCTATAAGAGATTGTCAAATCATAGTTGTTATTTTCCCTTGGAAAACAAAAATTCGATTATTGAATTTGTGAATATATACAAGACTGTTTTGATGTAGTTTATGGAGTCAACAGGAAAGAAGAACATAATGGAATCATCAAAAGAAATTACTGTTCGTTGACCACTGAGGTTAATATTACCTTTTACTTCCATAAGTAGTGAGACATGTTCCTATGTATAGTATTTTCATAACGTTGCTAGCAAAAAAATACTGAAATATGGATCTACATTTGTGTATCAATCATTTTTTCTCGAGTTAAGGTTCATGATACAGAAAAGAATGTGTTAGTGGTATGAACTATTAAATTTTAAATTATGAAAAGAGGATAGTATTTTATTAATATATTTCGAACTATTAAAATAATTTGTTCGTAATCCACTACCTACTCAAATATCAGGAATAAATGGACAATCTGCTATGATTGTCTCCAGCCTTGCTCTAGACATTTCAATGATACTTTCCCTAGGTATTTCGAGTTGTGAAAACTATGCACCGAGTGTAAGTTGCAACAACCCATTCCACGAGGTTGAATCATTGCAGATTGCTCATTTAATCTTGATAAATAAATTTAATGACAATTTTTGAAGCATTAAGGCATTGTAGATTGATCTCTTTTTTATAAGATAATTGTTGAAGCATTTTTTTCAAACGACGCTTTTTTTAAATTTCATTTATTTCATGATGCATTTCTATCATAGGAATCCATTGATATAATTCCCAACTCTGAGAAACCAATACTTTCGGAGATATAATTTGCCTGTTTGAACAAGAGCGCCAAAAAGCTCCTGTCCACAGGGCTCGAACCGGGGGGGGGGGGCGTACGATTTTTTTGAGAATTTGTTTCCTTGGCTAGGAACCATCGGTCCATCGATCTAAAATATTTTCAGCGCTGTGGTGTTGCCACTTATATCAATAAGTACTAACAACTTTCATATTTCAAATGGAACACCCTATATATTATTGCTTTTTTCGATTTGCCGTAGCCTTCTGATCAATGCAATATCCACTTCATCATCCCTTTCTCTAGCGGTTTTCGAGTAATTAATTGATTTACTTCCTTTTTTGTGCAAAATATAGTTTCAATTAAACATTCATTACTTCGGTACTTGGAATCCTAGAGAGCTGACATCTCGGACATGGATTACCAATATCCCGTGTATCATTTACCCTTAATGAAATACGTATCTAATCATATAGAATATAAAATATATAATTATTTTTATATCACTAAGATGTATTGAAAGAAAATCAATCAAACGATATAACATGTTCCTATAACTAAATTTTAAGGTTTTGAATTAAAAGCAAGTTTTCATGCCAATGGGAATATTATGGTTCATTTTGTATTAGGTATCCATGGAATGTCATAGAACCCATAAATTATCATAATTTGACAATCGGCGTCGGTTGCAAAGTGTTATTGAATTTATAAACGGAGATTTCATTAAGAGAGGATCATGATTTAAAGTGGGACGACAAATGTCGAAGCTTATAACTTGAAAAGAGGATAATATTTTAAATGGATTAACTTATTTTAACGCAAATCCTCATGTTTTCACCGGAAGTGCGGAACAAGATTTAGGCCCAATCAGAATATTGCATGGTCTTGCAACAATTTGTTTGCATTGACCGTGGAGAATAAACAATTTCATCAATTTTTAAATTATCATAATTTTCATGTTCTATGACATTTCATGGATATCTAATACAAAAATCTAGCTCATAACTTTGCTTTTAATTCGAAAACCTTACAACTTAGGTATAGGAACATGTTATATCGTTTAAAAGGTAATTTAATCTTATGATATACTGGTCATTCCATTTAAAAAACTTTTTACCATTTAAGTATGTATCGGTAAAGCTTCGGATTTTGAACCACCCTGTATGATTAGGACGTATGTCAGTTACGTAAATGATACACAGGATATTGTTGATCCACACCCAAAATTTCGGCTTTCTAGAATTCCAAGTAACGAAGTAAAGAATGTTGAATTGAGGCTATGCTTTGCACAAAAAAGGAAGTACCTACTTCAATTGATTACTCGAAAACCGCTGGAGATAGGGATGCTGAAGTTGATGCTGGTATAATCAAGACACTACAGAGGATCGAAAAATGCAATAATATATAGATTGTACTATTTGATATATCAAAGTTTTTTGTACTTTTTGATATAAGCGGCAACACCGTAACTCTGAAAATATTCTAGTTCGATGGACCAGTGGGTTTTAGCCAGGGAGCCAAATTTTTATTAAAATCGTACGTCCCGTTCTCCGTAAATGTCCAGGGTACCATCGACTATGGCCCACCCTCTGTATAGATTTTAGTAACAAGTACACAGGGTGGTCCACGAGTAAATGTACATAGTTTTTTAATTTGGTTCAATTTGTAATTAAGTATGATATTAAATGATCATATTTCTGGATGAATTGGCCGAATCATGCCCATTCACACCTATAATAATTTTTGAGGCTCTTGTTCCTCATAACAGAGCACGTATCATTTTGCCGAAATGTCTGTAATTTACGAATTTTTGCCCGAACTCAAATCTGCCGTCCAGCTGACCGTGGGCACGATAACGATCCAACGCAATGAGTAGAGGAGAGTTGAAATTCGCAGGGTAGGTTTGTAGTTCAAACGCACTGGTTGTGTTCGTTAATAGGTAAAATCCGCGTATAGTTTTCCCAATAACTTAAAAATACTGATCCGAAGAATTCAGCAAATTTTGTGAGGATCCTATGACATTCGAGAAAATTAAAAACAAAATTCTGTATCTCAGAAACTATCTATCGGTTAACGCTAAAATTTTATGAAAACCTTCAAAACCTCTTATTACAGCCAAATTCTAGATTTAAACTCGACCAGATGTATACTGTTGGAGATATTAGCAAAATATCGAAACGATCCACTGTTTTACACTCGACCAGAAATCTTGGGAATACCAAGCAGCTTTGAGCGAGTTCAGTACCTGAGTAGGTGACCGCTCTGGCTATGACTGACCCCACGTCAGTGCTCTCCAAATTTTTCCTATCAAAGCCAACAACCTACCCTGCATTTATCTCTAATATATTTCTTTGGAAAGTCATCGTGTTTACAAATGGATGCCTGATGGACAGACGGCATTAAATTGGGCCACGAATTTAAGCTTCTACAATTTGAGATTTTTTACTGCTAAAGTTTCTCAAAATGCAGATATTTGGGAGAAGTGATAGCACCGTGCTACGACCGCGCTAATAAATATATGCAAAATAATGTCTCCATATACTGGTGCAATTAATTATATGGTACCTCATCCAAGCCTGCTCTTATCCAGATACGAAACAGGAGAATTGCCTAGTTCTTTCTGCGTGGCATCAATAGCTTCGAGATTCTTATCAGCTTGGGAAACTCGAATAAAAAGAATCATCGAGTGTTGAAAGCATGTCAATTAAGGATCTTCGTCCAAAGAAGAATGCTGCAAAACAAACAATACTTAAGGTAATTACAATACAAGCCATATAATGGTAAAATAATGTTTCACAATTAACGGGTTTTCGGACATTAAATTTTTGAAGTTGATGAATAGCTCACTATTATCGTAAGTTTTGAATATAATGGATGCTGTAGCGTGAAAGCTGTCGACACTTACGTGGGTGTTCACGAAATTCATTTTGTCGACAAGGTAATTAAGGCAGAGTACGAAGAATAATAAATTTATCACGAAAATATGGACACACAAATATATCTATAATCAACATTGATTCACCTTTGAAGTGAATTAAATTTGAAGTAAGAGCAAAAATTGGTTCAAGCATTGACGTGAAGTCAGGAGCTTTTGGGCGTATGTTCTCTTGTCCATACTCCTGTTTTGGACACTCTTAATCGAATTTACCATGGTGAATTCTATTGTCTGTTCTCCTGTCCAATACAGGAGAATGGACAAGAGAACATACGTGCAAAAGCTTCCGACTTCACGTCAGTGCTTGAACCAATTTTTTTTTCAATGAATTTTTAAAAAGAATTTTCGCGTTGGCATTCTACAACTAATAACCATATTTGAATTGGATCGGATTTGTATTGTTTGAGTTATTGAGGAAATAACAACCAAATTTCAGATTGATATAGCTCCAAACCTATTTGGCCGATTACGCTAGTTAACGAATTTAAATGTCGCATCCAGATACGCAATCTACCCTGAAAACTGCAAGTCGCTATTGCTTTCCGTTCTCAAGGAATCATAATAGTTTTTCGTAATTTTTTAAAAATTTTCTAGTGGTACGGTCCTCACAAAATTTTACACACGTCTTCATGTCGATATTCTGCCATTAGTTACCAAACTTCAGTTCGATATATTTTTAGCCTATATTTTTTGAGTTATCGAGAAAATAATATTCCAGATCCGTATAACTCCGAAACCGTTCGGCCGATTATGGCAAACAGCGAACCTAACTCTCCCATTCAGATGTGCAACCTATCCTGAAAATTGCATGGCCCTATCTCCTTTCGTTCGAGAGTTGTCGAGGCAACGATCACCCATCCAGCTACTGAACACCCACAAGATCCGATCATGTTTAAACTTTGAACTTGGTTGTAGAGTTAGGTCCCGAAGGCTCTCGCAAAATTTCAGAGATGTGGGACGAATAGTTTTTGATATATAGAATTTTTTTCAATAATTTTCTATGATTTTTTAAAAATTTTCTAGTGATACGATCCTCACGAAATATTGCGAGAGTTTTCGCGTTGCCGTTCTGCAACTAATAACCATGTTTGAATTGGATCGGTTTCGCATTTTTCGAGTTATTGAGGAAATAACCAAATTTCAGATGGGTATAACTCCAAAACCGTTTTGCCGATTATGACTATAGACGAACTCAAATGGCGCATTCAGATTCTCAACCTAACCTGAAAATTTCCAGTCGCTATCTCATTCCGTTATTAAGTTATCGTGACGTAAATAATATTATTTAATAATTTTTTTAAAATTTTCTAGCGATATGATTTCCACAAAATTTCACAAACGTCCTAAGGTTTATAGTCTACAACTACTCACCAAGTTTCAATCCGATCGGATTAGTATTGGTTGTAGATAAAATTTTTACTCGGAAACTATTGGGCCGAATATGCCCATTAATGAACTTGTTTGTCGTATTGGGATGCGCCACCTAACCCAATCGTTTGAGACCATTTTCGGAGAAAAATTCGAAAATTAAAGACATTTGGGCAAAATGATAACGCGATGTTCCCCATACGCGCAAAAATCGTTGCAGATAGCATTACTGGAGATCACTGGTTGCAACCTGGGAGATTGGGCAGCACCAGTGCATATTTGACTATATACACTGCTCCACAAAAGTTAAGAAAATTCAGAAATTTTTTGACCGTTTCAAAAGTTACCGATTTTTGTGCACTAAATGTTCATTTATGAGAAATCAAATTTTTACTTCTTATATCTGAATGGTTTTTTGCCCCTCGCAATTTTTTCAGTCTCAGGCAAGTTCTTGTCGTCTGTGTTTCTGAGAATTTTGGATCAGTTATTGTTTTACGTTCTGACAATAAACTTCGATTCAAAATCTGAAAATTTGTTTTGCCATAATGCCTACACGTAAACTTAGCGCGGATGAAGCCAATAGGGCTATTGGTATGATCGAGGCGGGACGTAATCACAGAGATGTTACTAATTTCTTTCAAGTTAGTGAACGCGTAGTTTCCCGGCTTCACCATCGATATCGAGAAACTGGAAACGTGACCGAAAGACCGAGAAGTGGACGCCCAAAATATACCACTCCTACACAAGATTGGTTTCTCACTGGGTCTACCCGTAGAGAGCCTTTGAGTACTTGTCGAATCATACAACAGCACCGTTTGAACGCTACTGGTGTTTTCGTTTCGATTGAAACAGTTCGTCGAAGATTTCGAGACGTTTATATTCGCGACGACTTTTGAGAAGGATTGCACTAACTCAAATATACATATGCGGATTCTATTAGAATGGGCCAATGAGCACGTGAATTGGGACGAGCAATAGAAGCCTGAATTATTCATAGATGAGTCTAGATATGGCCGGTTTTCGAATAGTTGGCGTGTTCGGGCATGGACCCATCTTCTGGTGCCCAGAAATCGCAGATCGGTTAAGGAAATTCATCTGTTCAGAGGTGGTACAGTTACTGTTTGGGGATGCATTTGTTTCAACGGACTTACTGAACTGTTGGTGCTTGATGCTTCTACGAATGAGCAGATTTACATAGAGCACGTCATCTACAATATTATTCCTTTGTTTCATGCTGCTATTGGGCTAAATTTCTTATTTTTGGACGATAATGCGCCTCCCCATCATGCGAGAATTTTCGATGAAGCTCTATAAATCCATGATATTTCGCATTTTGCCCTGCCCCCTCGGTCACCAGACCTCAATCCCATTGAACACGCTTTGGATCAGCTACAAAGAGCTTTGTATTCTCATCAACCACCTTCACATACACTTCAAGAAGTCAGACGGCTTTCACCGCAACTCTGGAAAGAAATTGATCAAGACTACTTCAATAATCTGATCGATAATCTGGCTGTGGTTGATGTTCGAGGGGGCCATACTCTTAACTGAACTTTATATACAAATACTAAAAATAAATTTTCACTTAAAACTGCGAAGAAATTGGCAAAAGATTAAGATAGATAAGTGAGTAAACATTTAGATTTTTCATATTTAAAAAACTGGTGAAAAAAAAATTGATTCAAGGCCTGTGGATAGGAACTTTGGTGCTCTTGTTCAAACTTTGACAAATCATATCTTCGAAAGTATTGGTAAGAGTTGGGAATTATATAAATGGATTCTTATGATAGAACTTCATAATAGCAGAAATTAAATTCAAACATCATAAAAAAATTTAAATTCAACAAGAGTGCCAAAATATATTACTCCAAAACCAATAGACCAATTCTACCCAACAACGAACTCATCCGGGATATTCGTTTCTCAATTCTATGATGAACGATATATTTTTTCCTCAAATCCACTCTGAAAATTATATTATATCAATTGAAACTTTAGCCAATATTTCAGTTTTGTTTTTACTGGAGATATTCTGAACTCAATATTATTAACTTACCATTACCATTCCCATCATCATATGGATCATAGTATATCTTGTCTATGATATGGATTAACCATGGGCATTAAATATCAAAATTTGCCATATCATGTCTCAGGAAAATAAGTTGACATGAATCAACACAGATCATATTATAACAATTCATAGATAGAATAATTATCGCATTCTGCGAAAACACAGAAGTACGATTTATTATTGAAATTTTGAAAAATCATATCTCGGAAAGTATTGATTTGTTAGAGTTAAAAATGAAATCAAAGGATTCCTATCGTGAAACTGCATCTTGAGAAAAACTTATTTTGAAATTTGTAATGTAAAAAAAATAAAAAATTTTTGTTACTCCGAAACCATCTGACCGATTTTGCCCAATGACGAACTCAGCTGAGATATTTATCTCCCAAAGCTATTCTGAAAATTTTAACTGTCTAGCTCATTCCGTTCGAGAGTTATCGTGCCCACGGCCGGCCGGACCGGCCGGACAGAATAAATTCCGACCACGCATTCTTGATCAGTAAGTCGAACCAAATCGTTTAAGACCATTTTCATCGAAAATTACAGATATTTGGACAAATTGATAAGCACTCTGTTCGAAGGAACAAGAGCGCCAAAAAAGGAGGAAAGTTCTCCTTTTTTGGCGCTCTTGTTCCTTCGAACAGAGTGCTTATCAATTTGTCCAAATATCTGTATATATACAGCTGCACAATTGGATGATTCGAGGCAGAAGTTTATTCTTTGATGATATTTGACAGTCAATAAATGTAAAAGAAATCAATTTTCAATGAAATTAACAATTATAACAAAAAAATAGAAAATCACTGGCAGGAGGACTCTTTGGTGGGCTTGTTTTTCAATTTGTGCTTCCAGCTCAGTGAATAGACCGTTTTCTTCACTATTGTGTCTAAAATTAACAGTGCTGTACCTGAGGTGGTGTAATGATACACTAACACAGCCCGCACAGGATGCAACTGATTATCCTAACTCGCATAAGCTCTTGAGATGTCTCCTTGGGGAAGACGAAGGAGGATCAGTATAATAATATAATCATATCAGTACGAAGCGCGCCAAGGCAGGCTGACTTCACGTTAGTCCATTTTAAACTTTTTTAATTTCTTCATAGTGAAGTCATCTGCTTGGCGCGTTTATTAATGACACGATTACATGATTATACTGACTCTCTTAGGTCTTCCCAAGGCTAAACCGGTGGAATTGTCCAAAAAGATAACACTTGAATGCGCAGGGCGTTTCATTTGTGAATTAATTCAAAGTTACCAGAGATCTATCTACAAATCTTATTATAGATGAAGTAACTTGTACTAAAGGAACATTTTCTATGTCTGAAATAGGGTTTAGACATCTCTCTATTGTTCTACCAGTGCAATGAAATATTTTTCTAATTGGCATGAACTGACATTTTCTTTTGAGTGCCGTATGTTGTACAATTCATGTGCAATATATATACTTGCAAATTTTGTCCCTACCTCACTCAAAACTGCAACAAATAATAAAATAACACATCTCGAACGGAATGAACTAAAGATTTGCAATTTTCAGAGCAGGTTTGAGGAATGAATATCTCAGATAAGTTAGTTATTGGGTAGAATCGGTGGTTTCGGATTAATCATTTTGGCACCCCATTTTTTTTTAAATTACACTTTTTGAATTCAATTTCTTTCATGATGCATATCATAAGAATCCATTAACATCATTCCAAACTCTGAGAAACCAATACTTTCGTAGATATGATTTGTAAAAGTTTAACAAGATCGCGAAAAAGCTCCTGTCCATTAACAGACAGTTTACTATGGTCAATTTCATGAATTAATCTCGCAAACTATGCGAGGTACATTATCAATACAGTAAAACGAGCGGTTATCATCAACATTATTTTCTAATAATTGTGACGTTGCCATAAGTCTTGCTGACCCTATATCGTAATATACGGCCTTTTCTACACGTAATGCTGATGATTATCGCAAATTAAGTTTTATTAACATATAACTACGATATGTAAACCGCCAAAAAAATTTATTGCATGTTATGTTTTCCAACCAGTTTTCATCCAGTGATGATAATACCGTAAACTACACGGTGAGGGTTATAATGTAATATTTCTCTCTTCTTATTCGAAATCTTAATGGCTTGTTTAATGTTAAGTTTTTTGAGTTATAAACAAGTTTCAGTCAAAAATTATACAGTCAATAAGATATATAGTTATGTTTTTCTAACTGCATTGCAGTTATGAAGGTTTCGACATTTGTTTTGAGATCGGAGAATTTCCTTGACCTAAAATACCTACACATCTGCTGTTATGTCAGAAATCCTGGGCTGGAAATTATACCGTATCTGTCTATATACAGTGTGGATAAGCCTAATGGAATAAATTCATTATCCTGATTACTGTACATATTCATGGTGAATTCCGAAACACGTCAAATTCAAATTTTCGTAAAAATGCGCACACTAGCCTTTAAACCCCTTTGATAGACAGGTACAACAGCCAATTTTTTAAATAGGAAGTATGTGCTTGTGATACATCCTTTGAAAGGTCGCGTTATTCTCTATTCAGAAATGTTATCACTTTCATGTTTATTGCAAAACTCAAAATAGAAAATAATAATATCATGTGTTTTGCCGAAATTCATTATAATATTCCCTCGAATATTCCCAAATATTATTACAATACTACTAAACTTATTTACCTTCAAGATGTGATGTGATGTGAAAGAAAGTGAAAAAAAACCATAATATTGTATTTTTATGGTACCATGAAAACTACGTAAAACACTTTCTGTGGCAATGTTAGTTACTTTAGAACGCCTTCGCAAATTGTTTTGTGCTGATAAGTTGTAGTTTATAAATTGTCTAATAATTTGTGTTTGAATTTCATTAACTTCAATTTTGAATAATGGTTCGATTAAAGGAAGTGCACAAAATAACAATTTTAGAAATTATTGGTTACGGATATAACAACCGAACACAAAATGAAGTAAGTCGCTTGTTTCATTACCGAATTTGCCGCCTATAACCCAAGGGACATCGCAATAAGTAAAATAGAGAAGTAGTTTCGCTAATTTGGGCATGTAAGACAGATTCAAAAATGTGGGAAAGCCCTGTAGAAAGGAGCTTTGGCGCTCTTGTTCAAACTCTGACAATTCATATCTCCGAAATTATAGGTTTCTCAGAGTTAGGAATGATATCAATGGATTCTTAAACTATATCTGATTCATAAAAGAAACTAATTTAAAATTAGATAACGAACTTATACGAGATATTCATTCCTCAAATCTACTCTGAAAA
Source organism: Halyzia sedecimguttata (assembly GCA_937662695.2). NCBI lineage: Eukaryota > Metazoa > Arthropoda > Insecta > Coleoptera > Coccinellidae > Halyzia > Halyzia sedecimguttata. The sequence continues at coordinate 62,095,548 of OW569415.2, read as the reverse complement.
TTCTATTATATCAATTTAAACTTAGCCAATATTCCCGTTTTGTTTCCACTGAAGATATTCTGAACTTACCACATTATATTTTCCATCATCATATGGATTATCCAAGGGCATATAGGGTAGGGTTAATTATAATATCCTATAGTTGGTCATTTTGCATTCAATCATACTTTGTTTGAACACAGATAGAACACAGACAGATAGTCTGTGAAAACATAGAATTATGATGTATTATTGAAATTTTGAAAAATCATATCTCCGAAAGTATTAGCTTGTTAGAGTTGAAAATGACATAAAATGTATTCTTATGATAAAACTGCATCTTAAAAAAATATGAATTCTGAATTTGTAATCTAAAAAAAAATTTTTAAACCATCGAGTCGATTTTGCCCAATAACGAACTTAACCGAGATATTTATCTCTCAAACCTACTCTGAAATTTTCAACTGTCTAGCTCATTCCATTCGAGGGTTATCGTGTTATCGGCCGGCCGGACGGCCGGACAGAATCGATTTCGACCTCAGATTCTTGATCAGTGAGTCGAACCAAATCGTTCAAGACCATTTTCAGCCAAAAATTCGAGAATTACAGACATTTGGGCAAATTAATAAGCACTCTGTTCCGAGGGACAAGAGCGCCAAAAAGCAGCTGCTAATGCACTGTGTGAGGATGTGAAATTAGATGTGATGCTTGACTTTTTTTTGAACAAATGATGGAGATCTTGGATAACAATATTATCCAATTAGTAGACATTTTGTTGCATAAACGATTTGGAACTGCAAACCCCACATAGTTGATTGTGCGAACCAATCTTGCAAAAAAAAAGTCGCCAGCATGTCCTACTTTGAAGCGTGGTTCGTATCAGTTCCATATCACTCTACGTTTCGACCATTGATTTTGTCGCGATCCGGGGTCCGGATGTGAACGAAATTTCTTTCGTAATACCTTCGAAAGCGGTTATATGCATCGATAAATATTATTTAGTCTTCAAAATCCCGAAAATTTTGAAAAAAATTCCAAAATTCCCGATTTACTTTGGAAAAATATATGAAATTTTTTCAAAAAAGGCCCATCATAGCCTTAGTGGCAATTTCAACCATACCCTTTCCCCCGTAACCTCAAAATTCTTCTCTTTTTCCACCATTTCCTCTCAAGATGTCCCCTCAATTACAAAAATTTTTCCTAAGTAAAATTCTAAATGTCCGCTGCCAGATACGCCCAACGCTGCTCGGTTTCCAGTATTTCTTCAATAACTCTAATATATAGATCGTATCAAATTTGGAGCTTGGCCGTAGAATTTGAATTTGAAGTCTTTCGCAAAATTTCAGCAATATAGAACGGATAGTGTCTGAGATACATAATATTTTTGTACTTACGAAATTTCACGTGGGTATGTACTTGTGTTGGCATTATACAAAATATTACCAGGTTACCAATTAGATCGGTTGTGTATTATTCAAAAAAAAAATTGTACTACGAAACCGTTAGGCCGATTATGCCCATTAACGATCTTGTCCGTTGTACTTGGGTAAGCAACCTCTACTTTGAAAATTTCAAGTCACTAGCTGTTTCCATTCGAAAGTTATCGTGGCATCGTGGACACTCTTAATCGAATTTACATGGTAACATGGTAAATTCGATTCGTGTCCAATTCAGGAGAATGAACAATAGAACATGGTAACTTCGATTTAGAGTGTCCAATACAGGAGAATGGACAATAGAAAATGCGCGCAAAAGCTCCTGACTTCACGTCCGTGCTTGAACCAATTTTTTATTTGGGGAATAGCACTAGGGAGATCCGATCGTGTTCGAACTTGAAACTTGCTAGTAGAGTTAGGTTTTGAAGGTTCTCGCAAAGTTCCAGTAATGTCAGACGAATAGTTTCTGATATATAGAATTTTTTTCAAAAATTTTCAATAAATTTTTTCAATTTTCTAGTGATACGATCCTCTCGAAATTACTCAGAAATTTTTGCGTCGGCATTTTACAACTAATAACCATGTTTGACGTGGATCGGATAAGTTTTTTTTGAGTTATTGAGGAAAAAACAACCGAATTTCAGAGGGGTATAGCTCCAAAACCATTTTGCCTATTATGTCTATTAACAAACTCAAATGTAGCATTCAGATGCACAACCTAACCGAGAAATTCCAAGTCACTATCTCTTTTCGTTCTCAGGTTATCGTGACAAAAATAATATTATTTAATTTTTTTTAAATTTTCGAGTGATACGATTTTCATAAAATTTCACAAACGCTATCAAGTATATATTCTACAACTACTCACCAAGTTTCAATTCGACTGGATTTGTATTAGTTGAAAACAAAATTATTACTCGGAAACCATTAGGCCGATTATGCCCATTAACGAACTTGTCCGTCGTATTGGGACGCACCACCTACCCTGAAAATTTCAAGTCGCTACCTCCTTCAGTTCTCAAGTTATCATGGCGATCGACGGCCGGACTGAATCGATTTTGACCTCGTATTCTTGATCAGTGAGTCGAACCCAATCGTTTCAGACAATTTTCGGCAAAATATTCGAAAATTACAGACATTCGGGCAAAATGATAACGCGATGTTCCCCAGAACATACGCGCAAAAATTAACGACTGCATGTGCTCTCCGATGTTTTGTTGACTGCAGGTAAAGAATTTGGGGTTTTAGGTCATTCGGGGTGAAGTGGATTCCACTCTTCTGGCACTTACATCACTGGCGCTGTTGCCAATCGTACCGTACTGAACACCATCTTTCAATAGAGGGATGAGGAAACATATACCCTTATGATGAATTTGTTACATCACTTAATGGGAAACAATAAACAATATCTTAAGGCTAATTTGCTCGAAGATACAGTTATACAGTTAGCGTCAAAATTATGGAAAAAATTCATTTTCTCAGGAGAAAAATATTTGACAACAAAATCCTGAAAGAGGTTAATTTTTGTTTCACTTTACCAAATTTTTATGCATTTTTGAAGGATTTTTGTTGCACCCTGTGCCATGCCCATCAACCCTCTAATTTTTTTGAATAGGGAAAGTGGGTCACGTGGTACTTTTTTGGCAAGGTCTTTGTATCTCCTTTACAGGCGTGCAGACATTCTCAAGAAAAAAATTTTCTTTTTTGAAACATAGTTAGTTCAAAGAGGTTTTCAGCATGTGCACTTTGTCATGGCTCATTTACTTTGAGACGATGTTACCTGATGAAATTTGTCACCGAATGAGAGCCGACCATTACAGTTTTGTTCATGCGTAATTTTCAACCCCCTCACGCCCCCTCCCCATTTTTTTCTCCATTAAAGGGTTCGTTGGGGTTCAAAATTGTGCATGAACAAAACTATAATGGTCGACTTTCATTCGGTGACAAATTTCATCAGGTACCATCGTCTCAAAGTAAATAATGAGCCACAAAGTGCACATACAGAAAACCTCTTTGAATTAACTATTTTTCAAAAAAGAAATTCTTTTCTTGCAAATTTCTGCACGCCTTTAATGAAGATACAAAGACCTTGCCAAAAAAGTACCACAGGACCCACTTTCCCTATTCAAAAAATTTTAAGAGTTGATGGGGATGGCACAGGGTGCAACAAAAATCCTTCAAACATGCATAAACATTTGGTGAAAGTGAAACAAAAATTGACCTGTTTCAGGATTTTCTTGCCAGATATTTTTCTTCTGAGAAAATGAATTTGTTCCATAATTTTGATGTGCTC